>HG995168.1:140000-10140000 GCA_905333005.2 Lycaena phlaeas
CCTACCTACCTACCTACCTACCTACCTACCTACCTACCTACCTACCTACCTACCTACCTACCTACCTACCTACCTACCTACCTACCTACCTACCTACCTACCTACCTACCTACCTACCTACCTACCTACCTACCTACCTACCTACCTACCTACCTACCTACCTACCTACCTACCTACCTACCTACCTACCTACCTACCTACCTACCTACCTACCTACCTACCTACCTACCTACCTACCTACCTACCTACCTACCTACCTACCTACCTACCTACCTACCTACCTACCTACCTACCTACCTACCTACCTACCTACCTACCTACCTACCTACCTACCTACCTACCTACCTACCTACCTACCTACCTACCTACCTACCTACCTACCTACCTACCTACCTACCTACCTACCTACCTACCTACCTACCTACCTACCTACCTACCTACCTACCTACCTACCTACCTACCTACCTACCTACCTACCTACCTACCTACCTACCTACCTACCTACCTACCTACCTACCTACCTACCTACCTACCTACCTACCTACCTACCTACCTACCTACCTACCTACCTACCTACCTACCTACCTACCTACCTACCTACCTACCTACCTACCTACCTACCTACCTACCTACCTACCTACCTACCTACCTACCTACCTACCTACCTACCTACCTACCTACCTACCTACCTACCTACCTACCTACCTACCTACCTACCTACCTACCTACCTACCTACCTACCTACCTACCTACCTACCTACCTACCTACCTACCTACCTACCTACCTACCTACCTACCTACCTACCTACCTACCTACCTACCTACCTACCTACCTACCTACCTACCTACCTACCTACCTACCTACCTACCTACCTACCTACCTACCTACCTACCTACCTACCTACCTACCTACCTACCTACCTACCTACCTACCTACCTACCTACCTACCTACCTACCTACCTACCTACCTACCTACCTACCTACCTACCTACCTACCTACCTACCTACCTACCTACCTACCTACCTACCTACCTACCTACCTACCTACCTACCTACCTACCTACCTACCTACCTACCTACCTACCTACCTACCTACCTACCTACCTACCTACCTACCTACCTACCTACCTACCTACCTACCTACCTACCTACCTACCTACCTACCTACCTACCTACCTACCTACCTACCTACCTACCTACCTACCTACCTACCTACCTACCTACCTACCTACCTACCTACCTACCTACCTACCTACCTACCTACCTACCTACCTACCTACCTACCTACCTACCTACCTACCTACCTACCTACCTACCTACCTACCTACCTACCTACCTACCTACCTACCTTTGAAATCAACCACTTTAAATTTGTTATTGTAGTTTTACTTTTTCTTCACAGATGGCGTTGAAAATAGTTAAAATCAACCTCTTTAAATTTTTTGCAGTAGTTCTTCTATTGCTTCACAGATGGCGTTGTTAAATTAGGACTACCTGTTTTTTTATGGTACTTCTTCTAGAGCACCACAGATGGCGTTTAAAAAAATTTGAACTCTAGCTCAAACTGATTTTAGTTATTTTAAAGTACTTCTTCTAGAGCTGCACAGATGGCGTTGAAAATAATTTAATCAACCACTTAAATTATGTGATTATAGTTTTTCTAGTGCTCCAAAGATGGCGTTTAAAACAATTAAAGCCCTTTTAAATTGTCATCGTAGTTCTTCTATTGCATCACAGATGTCGTTGAGAAAGTATGGAGTATGAAAGTATGTAATAGTGGAGCACTAAAAAAACTATAATCACAATTTAATTAGTTGATTTTAATTATTTTCAACGCCATCTGTGGAGCTCTAGAGTAACTACTATAATATATTTTAAATCAGTTTGAGGCTAAAGTTATACTTTCTCAATGACATCTGTGAAGCAATAAAAAAAGAAGGTTTAAAAGGGCTTTATTTGACAGATGGCGTTAAAACGAATTAAAGTCAACCACGTGTACATTGATTTAGTAAGGTCTTCTAGTTCTACACAGATAGCGATGAAAAAGTGGGGACTTACCTCAAACAGTTTTTATCTATATTTTAGTAGTTATTCTATTGCATCACAAATAGCGTTGAAAATAATTAAAGTCAACCACGTATACATTGTTATAGTAAGGTCTTCTAGTTCTTGTTATTAATTAAAATATTATAGTAGTTCTTCTATTGCAACACAGATGGCGTTGAAATTATAATGATTAAGCCCTCTTTTCAATTGTATTATTAGAGTACTTCTGAGCTATAAAGATGGCATTGAAAAATAAAGTAGGAACTTAGCACTAACTGTTTGAGTTATATTTTAGTAGTTTTTACATTGCTTCGCAGATGCAGTTGAAAAAAAAAATTAAGCCACTCTTTTAAATTGTTACGGTAGTTCTTCTAGACCTCCACAGATGGCGCTTAATATTATTAAAATCAACTAGTTTAAATTTTTACAGGTCCTTTACTGCTTTTCAGTTGGCGGTGAACAGTGGCGTAACTACAGGGTGGCAAGTCGGCAAAATGCCACGGGCTGAAAGGGCCCCCAGTCAGAGGAGAATTCTAACTCCCAACATTTATTACACATTAAGTAAAAAAAAATTTAGTCTTTCCTAGCATCCGATGAATTTGCCACGGGCCCCAAACGGTATAGTTACGCCACTGGTGGTGAATAAAAATAATAAACTATATTATGTATTTTAAAGTAGTTTTTCGACTGGTTTTTAGATGGTGTCAAGAAAATAATAATTAAATACAAAATCTTTTAAATTATTAATATATTTATCATCTTCCCTATAAATTTATTTGGCAGATCCCTATTTGGCACTTACTGGTTAGTAGGCTTGGCAACCTCGCATTTCATAGTTCCATTTTACGATAAATATGTTTTAGAAAAACATTCCATGTTGTAAATATACATGAAAATATGTTTTTATAATTTAATTGTATGTATCATACCATCTTTATACCTTTTATTTACATAGACCTTGTATATAATGTCATCCCTTAATTATTAAACGATCAAAACACAATTTAAATTATTTTGTATATTACTGTTACCGGAACGTCAAATTGTCAAACGTCGTGAAGCTGTCAACCGCGTATATATCTGTCAATTAATTTATCTGGCAGATGAATTTGCTAATGGCCAGTTGATCCGACCTACAGTTTACAGGGAACTTTATTAGCCAAATATTGCTATTTGTCAATTGTGAAACAAAAACGTTGTAGTTATGTGGTAATTATGTTGCAAATAGCTTAATTGGAACTTTATTATGACATTGTGAAACAGACCCTTAGTGTAGATAAATATTAAAAATTAAGTAAGCGTATAAGTATAGTGGCGACAAAGAAGCTCTAGGACGACAATCAGTATTCATCAAAATACAATATATAATTTAAGTACCTAAGTACCCTTTTCATAAAATGTGTTTATTTCATCACCTTTTTTATATTTAATAATAATGAAAGAAAAGCGATGATGGTCCAGTGGGAATGGGCTCGGCTTCTTAAATAGCGATAGTCTCCGGGTTCGATCCTGATCCCCTGTAATGCCATATAATAGTTTTTCTAAATTTCTTAGAGCACCCTAAACACAAGACCATCACTCGATCATCGGTGAAGTAAACCTGCGTCTCTGATGAGATTCAAACCCTTTGAAGATGTTTTGGATGTTCACCAACTCGCATTGTGCCAGCGCCTCGTTGAACTATGGACCCTTACTCGCCTGATTACGAGGAGCAGACCCGTGCCTAGCAGTGGGACATAATATATGAGTTGCTACTTTACTTTTCTTTTGGATGTTATATAACTTATGACTTTTAATACTATTTGTGTGTGCGTGAGTAGTTCAAATTTGTTTTTGTGATTTTTATTTACTAAATTTATAAAGTTACCGATATCACGCGAAGAATATGCACGTTGAAGTGGCAATGTGCTGATGACAGTGATGACACACTCAGGAGAACGGATGGCCGATGGGCCAATAAGGTTCAAGAGTGGAGGCCGCGTTTAGGTAGACGAAGCGTTGGTCGGATATAATACATATATTATATTAAATAATAAATTAGTTCAATAATATAATAATAATAATAATAAAAAAGTATTGAATATAATATTACCGTTGTCTGGTATTCGTGGCCGTACCTAACACAAGTTTTTCGAGAACTTACCACGGAACCAGATTTACGTGGTGTAAAAGCGTCCATTGATATTATTAAAAATAAATTATAAACATAAATAAATTGAAATACATAATAATAATAATATAATATGTTATGAAACATTAAGGTTTTTAGAATCAACCTATTATAATCGTAACTTACAGATAATCATAACTCTTTATATCATACTAGCTGTTGCCCGCGGCTTCGCCAGCGTTAACTTCGATTTACGGACATATCCGAACAGATAATGATTATTTTTATAGCCTAAGTTAATCCTCATTATAACAGCTACATGTCAGTAAAGGTCCCGTCCAAATCGGATTCATCGGAAGAATCGGAGCCATTTCAAAGATTAGCCGGAGCAAACAGACAGACAAAAATTGTAAAAAAAAACTGTTCTTTTGCTATATATTATGTACCGTATAATATATATTAGGTATATTCATATTATGCATGTAGTAAAAAGTGGTTATTTTAATATTACAAACAGACACTCCCATTTTATTTATACATATTGTGTATAGATAGTTTGTAATAAAAATATTGCGATTATCTTTTACTTCTTTTGTATTTTTGGGCTAATCTCAGGAAATATTGATTGTATTTGGAACATTCTTTCAGTGTTAGATAGTCGTTTTTCCAGAAATGCTATAGACTAGAATAGGTAGTAGGTATATTAAAAAACCCGCTAATATCCCGTTGTAAATTTAGTTAGCGCAGGTGACTGCCACCAACCCACAAAAACCGGAGAACAGGCGAGAACAAGACGATAACCCGAGAATAGGCTCCACATTCGCGTTTCTCGCGCTTTTCTCGCGTTCTCGCGTAGTTCTCGTGTAGTTCGCACGAAATTCGCCGGAGATTCTCGCGCCGATGTGGAACTCCCTATAGACTCCTAATAACAGGGGAACGGGTTCTGGCGACACATCTGACTAATAGTTCCGATGTAAGCGTCCGCGCTTAAAAACTCAACCAGTGTCAACCATTATTGAGACCTGTCAATACTATCGGAGTGTGTTTATACAAAATTGCTAAAAAACTCAAAATGCCTCAGAGTAGTATGAAATGTTGATTTATAATAAAGCAACTTACAACAATATGGAGAAAGATAGGTTAACATTTAACTTGTTGAAGTGAAACTTCTTAAAGCCGGAACCGCACGTTTGTGACTTGCCGCAAGCCCCAAGCCTTCACAAGTCACAAGCATGCGGACGCCTCGCAAGCGCTTGCGGCAAATTCTCTTTGGTTCCCTTTGACTTGTGCTTAATACCGACACTCGTCGGGTCGGCCACAAACCTTTGCAAACCTACGCAAGCCAAGACAAACTCTGTATTCACACGTTTGAATTTGTGAAGGCTTGCCAAGCCTCGGGAAACGTGCGGTTCCGGCTTTAGAATCGTTGTGATTTCAAACCGGTTGCAACGGAAAAAACGACAGGTAAGAGACACAAATACAAAAGAGCGAGAGATCAAATGTCGGAGTGTATGTATATTATTGCACACTGTTTAATACTTGCTTCTATTTGAGCATTTAACGTGTGTTTCACTTCTATCGTGTGTGAATCATAACACATCCTTTAGTATCTTATTATCTTTATTTAATTTATATTTATAAAACAACAATTTGTTTAGCAAGACAAAATACTCAAACTATTGTGTCGTCTCATTTTTTCCCGTTGCGAAATATATCCATTTCTTTTTAACATTCAGTGATTGGTAATGTATATAAATAACCCCTTTCGTCACCTCAGCTAGTTGGCAGAATGCATACGGAAAATCAAACATTAGGAGTCTATGGGTTATGTGGTCGATTTATGTAGGCTAGGCTACTTAAAGGTATGGACACAGCATTCACCACAAGCACAACCTATACAATAATCAATACACGACTTTCGCTATTTGGGCAACCGCAGTAATTTGGCTGTCCCATGATATCCCAGGATCTTGACGCACCTTCTCATCAAAACGTTAAATCTGTCGTTATCCTCCTCACCTAGTGAAAATACTCCGTCAGAGGGGAGTATTTTCGGTCGGCTGGTTGGTAATGTTGCTACGTCATCTACTGGGGGGAATCGCTTATGAGACTTTAGGCTTGCGAGAGGATAGTTCCTCAAGGACATCTTTTAGGTTGGCCAGGATGGCTTCACGGGACAGTTTTAGCCTCTAGCTTATTATTAAATATTGAGATTTACAATTAGAGTGAAACTATCCTCCCGCTAAGGGCGTGTGGTGACGGGACGACTACCAGAGGTAGACGTGTAGCTAATTACTATTAAATTACTTACACATTAAGAACAGGAACGCACTTTGCACATAAAAACTAACACAACACTCCACATACGGAACTAACAAAGTGGTTTTCACAACAGTCGCGACGAACGAAAAACGAGCAAGTAACGGGTGAAAAAATACGTAACATATAATAAGGTTTCGGTATCGAGACGCGAAGCAAGTATTACAGCACGTCTACACTAGACGGCGGCCAGCGCGAACTGATTACAAAAAATACGTAGTATTCTCTATATATGTAGTTAGTTTGTGTTATAAAATACAAAGTACAAACTATAATATAGAGAATTGAATACTGATGACTCTTTATGTGGGGATTATTCCCTTCCCAGGCATGCAGATAAAAAAGTGTATTATAAGATTAATTATTATTTGGACGACACGGACCCTTGGGATTGTATTGCTGTTTTATCAATTGTCTATCTAGAATGTGGATAAATTTTGAGCCTGTAGTATTTTGAACTAAGCTTGTGTAAAGGTGAAACGTATGACATGTCATGCTTGCTTACGCCGTTGCAGTGGTGGCGTTTTGGGATGGGTCTTCCACTTCCCTCTAATATGTGGAAGAGGTTGACGCTGGCTCACGCGTCCTGGGCTGGCCTGTGTGGAGGTGCTGCTGTGGCGGCTGGTCGTGTTATGCGATTTCTACCTAGCAGATTTTCTTTTCTTTTATTAACATTATTAACATCCCCTAATTTGTTTTGGATGTTGCAAGGTCTAAATTTACCTACCTACCTTATTAATCTTAGGCTAGTGTGCAGTAAGTATAGTAGAATGTTTATACAAATTCTTAACTACATTTTACACAGAGTTTCTTACTATACTAATATAGTAGTATGTATTAAATTTTTTGTTACAGAATATTTGAAAAGACTAGTTCCACTGAGTTTGTTTCGCCGGTTCTTCTCAGTGGACTTGCTTTGGAACCGGTGGTAGACTCAATTAACGTCCAAAAAGATACTTTGATTATTTTGAATAAAAATTTTAACTTTGACTTTTATAATATGCAGCACAAAATGAATTTTTTTGCTTACCCTTTGAGTGCTTACCAAAATTTTATTAAACTGGAGCAGCTCATTGCAGCTCATTTAATTAATATGCCGTCAAAAAATAATTACAGCCATCCAGAATGACATAAATTGTTGCTTGATTTTGAATTGTTGACTTGAATGTTTGCTAAACATAAGTTGCCATAATTAGTTATTTCTGCTGCCAGATTATATTTTTCTGCTCACAAAAATACGAATATTGTGCTAACCATTTAAATAACACTCCTTAATTTGGCCAAGTCGGGGCACTATAACGTGCGCAGACGGTTGTACAAGGTAAGTCTGTAAGTGTGCGGCTGCTGGCGCGCACAAATCAAATTAGTATTTACGTAGCTTATTGTTCGCCTATTAGTATTAGTATTAATTTGATTGTGTGTAACTATTGATGAAACATAATTTTTTATGCTTGGCTTGATTGAATAATTGGTGCCCTTTTGACCGCGTACATACTATCATACCTCTTCGTTTTTTAAAGCGTTCAAAATACACCGTGTATAGACTACCTAAGTATTGTGTGAAGCAAGCGTGTCGCCATTTTTTTATTTTAAGTTTTATTAAAAACCATATATCTTTAGTAGAGGAGTGTTTACTTACAGTGCCTAGTAAATTATCGGTGACAGCTAAAGTGGTATCAGTTTACTTACCTACATATAATAATTGTAAGTAAAACATAAATAGTGAAAACAAACAGAAATAAAATATAGTTTTCTACATCTACACTTCTACACTAATATTATAAAGAGGAAAACTATGTTTGTTTGTTTGTTTGGTTGTAATGAATAGGCTCAAAAATACTGGAGTCTGGACCGATTTCAAAAATTCTTTCACCATTTGAAACCTACATTATCCACGAGTAATATAGGCTAAAGGAGACGGTCCATTTCTGGTGTAGTCTTGTACAGTACACTATAAATAAATAGAAATACATAGATTTCATTAAAAATAAAATAAATTAGTTTATCGTAATAAGTTACGTGCAAGAAAATTAAAAAATGACTTATCAAGTTTTTCAAATATTAGCTATTCCACACAAAGATGGCGGCTATTACTTAAACGTCATTATTGAAAAATGGCGTCACTCATGGTACTTTCGTAACTATTTGTATCTATTTCAAGCTTTGTTATGGAGTTGTTAACTCGTGAATGTGTTTTTTGCATTTTTGTGGATATTTTGACGACTTGGACTTTTTATTTGGACATAGATTTATAGCCATAAACGCCAAAGAAAATATTCATACGCCATTGTTATATCATGTACGTATGTTTGTATGTATGTATGTATGTATGTATCTATGTATGTATGTATGTATGTATGTATGTATGTATGTATGTATGTATGTATGTATGTATGTATGTATGTATGTATGTATGTATGTATGCAACACGCATATCTTGGAAATATTAAATTATGCTTACGCTGAAATTGAAAAGAATTTAATGGATATGAACATATTAAAACTGTTTAAATATTTATTTTCCTTTATATTATTATGTGTACAAAAGTACACCAACGTCCCATACAATTTTGGACCGTCTCCTTTATTCTGAAAAAAAAACAGGGTTCGGTAAGATATTTAGGTTTTTCGGACACGAGGTGTAAAAAATCAACCAGAAAAGTTACTTATTTTGCGTACACTGCCTAAACTATAAAAGATAGAACCATAAAATGTTCTAATTAATTGTAGATCTTATAATTATCTACAAAAAAGTCCACGACACGCTATACCTATCTATGTCGAGTGAGGCACAACCATGGCACAACAACCATATTTTATTCAGAAATTATGATTTTTTTGGACTTCATTTAAACGAGTTTATTTTACTCATGCTTTTAATCCTTAAGATATGAAGCTAAAGAGTTTGTTTATTTAAACTCGCTAATCTCAGGAACTATCGGTCGGATTTTAATGAAACATTTCAGTGTTCGATAGCCCATTTATCGGTAAAGATAATATATCATCCCGCTAAGATGCCGTTGTAAATCTTAGTTAACGCAGGTGAAGCTGCGGGCAACAGCTAGTGACTAGTCTATTATAAAGGATCAAAATAAAAAAAAAGTTTGTAAAGTATCAAATCCGTTTACTTGACGACTATTCCCGCACGCAAGCGTGCCTATTGCGCCGGTGCGCTTGTATGGGTGATTTTGTCAATGTAGTTGTTCGATTCTATAGATACCTGTATACGGTAGTATCCCTTAGTAATTTGTGATACCTATCATTTTGTAATCGCTTTCTAAATTTGTACTTGTAAATTTGGAACTCTGCCCTGCACAATGCATTAATAGATCATGCGTAAAAATTTACAAGATTTCAGAAGACTTTGGCATAAGTTTACTTTACTTTATAAACCGACTTCAAAAAAAGGAGGAGGTTATCAATTCGACTATATGTTTTTTTTTATTCTTTTATTTTTTTTTTTTTATAAGTGTTACCTCATAACTTTTGACTGGGTGAACCGATTTTGATGATTCTTTTTGTATTAGAAAGCTGATGCTCCCCATGTGGTCCCATTTTAATCTAGTTTAGTTCTGATGATGGTATCCATGAGAAAACCATAAAACTCATAAATTTGCATTAGTCATGTACGCGACAAATAGACGAATAACTGAATATCACGCCAACCGATTTCGATGATTATTAGTTTATATGAAAGAATGTAGTTCAAGGATAGTTTGGTGAAAACTTGGTTAGGTTCTGATCATGGGATCCATAATAAAGTGACGGAACTCTTCAATTCTTAGGAGCAAATTAACGATACTCGGCTGAATTTTTTATTGGCCATCAGGATATTTGGCTAGCCGCTAACGTAACGTCTTTATGGTCCAGTGGTCAAGTAACTGTCGTAGCCAAATATGATGATCAATTCCTCAACGGCTTACGGTAAGGATGCGGTCTGTGGCAGAAATTCTAATATTATATAAATATATATAATATTAGAATTTCTGATAATAGGAAGAATTCTGATAGGATAAATGGTTTTTCTGTGATGGTTGTAACATAAAACAAATAATAATATAGAAACGTTTATTGTTAGTCGAACTGGTTTAGTTCGAAGCGATACATATTACATACAGTATACAGTAGCATTAGGCAGGTTAATAAATAGTAGTTGAGTGTCGGTCGCGGGCCAACTATAACATCATCCGTACCAAACACGTTTCATATAATATTGTACTGAGCTAATTTATAATTAAGACAAAAATATTATTTACACTAATAGATAGTAGATACACGTCAGTACAGCTTTTTTATATTTTCTCTACAAATTCTATTGAAACTGCAAAAAGTATAAAAATAAACTCAGAGGACGTATAAAGCTAAATGCAGATATTTTTTTCTATCACGATTCACGACACACAATGTTGTCACTAGCCGTCTCCTGCATTGGTTGTCGAACTAGCTACTTAAATAAAAATGGCAGTGTCACGAACTGAAAAGGTATTTGGCACATTTCTGATAGTGCTAAATAGTAAATAAGTGAACAGAAGCTTAGTATGTGCTTAATGCTTATGATATAAAGTAAAGAACCCTGAACGTGTGGGTACGTGTATCATCGCGAGACACCTGCGGGCCGCGGGCTGCGGTCACCGACTGGTGACAGGTGTTTGGTACATAACTTCACTCTTACTCTATGTTACAATAAACACTATAAACTGTAACAAATTTAAATTTGAATAAATTCTTTATAACATCATGAAACAATTACACTTGGCGTAGAGCGTGCACATGTCGTAGGTAGTTAGGGTACTTATCATAGAACACACATCGAAGACGCGTCAAATTTCTTATACCTATCATGTATAGATTACAATATTATGTTTCTTCTTAGAAGATTCCATTGGAAAAGATGTAAGCATATAGTTATTCATTCGGTTGTACATATCTGAAAATAAACATAATGAATTTAGTTAATATCACATTAAACCAAGGAATATATTATTCGAGTGAAGTATGTCCACACAGCGTCACTTCAAGTATTACACTTTGAACTTTGTACTCATTGCAAAGGTTAAAGCAGCGATATAATGATGTATAATAATTGTTATTTCGTCTCACACATGAGGTATACGAGCACCGCGCATCATCAATTATATACAATATTTCCTTTTGTATAGGTTAGAACTACAATAGGTATAGGTGCAGAGTCTTTCTATACAAATATTTAGTGGGTAGGTGTAATTTAGGTATAAATAATTTAATTATTAGTAAGTATTATTATACTACTAGTATTATTATACTAGTAGTAAGTATTATTGACTCCAATACCGGTTAAAAATATTGCTCATACTCAATAGCTGCAACCTCTCGGTACATAATATTATAGTACGTGAAGTTTTATGTGCCCATATTTATTTATTTACACACAGTTATAATATCATTACATAACATTACATGCACGAGCATAAACTGTGAATTGTGATTGGACGAGGCGGGGATGACTGATGCCCCGTCTCTACAGAAGAATTTGCTTTTTCTAAAAGTGTACATATTATAATAATATATACTGTAAAACCTGAAGAGTCACTGTGGGTATATGAAGAAGCAATCGCAGGTAATATTATACGTTTGCTACTTGTCATCGTCCTAGATACTCCTCTTCGTCAAGACCATCCTGCGATTTGCCTTGGCAAGATGAGATATTATATAAAATTGTGTCGCACTCACCTTAAATCGACTTATATACTATTTTGTTTACTTGTTGTAGATATTTCCTCAGTAGCCTCTCAGTCCTCTGAAAGTAGACAATTCATAATTTAATTTAAATATAAATAATAGTGTTTTAGTAAAAGAAATAAAACCACGCTTTATTATTAAGTGGAATTGATAATTAAAAACATTTAAAGCTATAATAAAATGAGAAAAAAATGGCAAAGGCCAAGTTTCTAATTTAAATGTGTTTAAGATAGATAAAATATATTATATAATGTATAAATAGATAAAGGTAAAGCTAAAATATAAATATTAAATAGTCTTAATATCCTTGGGGTTATGTGAAGTTCGAAAACAAGGTGAGGACACCATCTGAGCTAGTGTGCGTACAACGAATTATTATCCCTTTACGAGGAGAGAGGGAGAGACAAGGTCTACGAATCACTTTTACATGCGCAAAGGAGACGGTCCAAAATTGTATGGAACGTTGGTCTAAACACATTCACTAGTTAATAACTCTATAACAAAGCTTGAAATAGATACAAAAAGTTACGAAAGTACCATGAGTGACCCCATTTTTCATTAATGACGTTTAAGTAATAGCCGCCATCTTTGTGTGGAATAGCTAATATTTGAAAAACTTGATATTTTTTTAAGTTTTTGCACGTAACTTATTACGATAAACTAATTTATTTAATTTTTAATGAAATCTATGTCTTTTTATTTATTTATAGTATACTGTACAAGATTAGACCAGAAATGGACCATCTCCCTTAATGACAACATCCTGTTATCTCTTCTATACGAGAAGAGTACCGTGTGCACGCATGTTACGCTGAATATCTTCAAAAAGAGATAATACGAGAAAAGGAATATATAAAGCTTTGTCGTGTCGCGTATGCTAGGCCGACGTAACTTTGCCCTCGGGTCACCTATTTTACTTCAGGGAAGACGATACTCCGAGCCTAGGCGTCATAGGATTTCTCGTCCACAAGTCCCTTGTCAATAACGTTATCGAAGTGTCCAGTGTATCCAGGAGGGTTGCGTATCTGTATTCAAACTCACTAAAAGAGCATCTACGTGATACAAGTGTCAAAGTGTGTGTGTCAAAGTTGGTGCACATAGCACCAACTTTGACACACACTGACGATGAAGTAGAGGCAAATTACGAGTCCGATCAATAGGGCTATTCTTTAAGATCGTTTTCGAATCTCGAAAGCGGAATCCGCGTTGATATGACGAATTTGACGAATTGGTATTCATTAAAACTCGACTTTCTATCTATATAAATAAAGTTCACTTTCGAAGTGAGCGTAAAGAGAGCTCTATCACTCAGGTGAAGCTCGATACCTATCGAAACTATTTTTTCAGAAAAGCTGTAGCTACAGGTATCGAATCGTGTTTAGGGCCACATGGTGTCATTAGTCGCAACCACATAGTATTACTTAGGGAAAATGCTTGTCAACTTTCTCTCCGCAGAGGTGCTCTTTTTGATAAACTTATAAGATACTGACAAAACGTACACGTTGAAGGATGTCTCTGGGCCCAAAGTGATCACCGATTAATTAGAAGCCCCATGAATGTAATCTTTCAGCAACTTCCAGCTAACTTCCGACACACGGTCCCGTGCTTCTGAACCGGATCCCCGAAACAACTGTCCTGTCGCTAGCATTACGTTTAAATATAGTTTACATAGTGTGTTAGTAATAGTAGCAATGCAGAAGCGTTTCGGATAACGCGTCTGCTTAACCTTTGGCTGTGCCGATGTCTATGGGCGTCGGTGCTCACCATAAGGCTGCTGCACTGCTTTGTTGTCTCCTTATGACATAAGAAAGTATTATGTAGACTGTAAAACCTGAACTGGTACCGACTGCATTTATAAAGCCGAAATAATGTTAAAGAATAGTAGCGTCAGTATCAAAAGTTATATTTAATTAATTCTAGTTCAATATTATGCTATAGTTTGTTTCATTCCAAATATACATACCTGCCTACGGTTAATAGTAGACGTAGGAGTTAATAAAGCTAAAGAAGGACGGTATAAAGGCAATACAGAGAGCGCTGAGGCCGGGCCGATCGATCGAGTTGAAATGGAAGTCGGGAGGAGGGGACTCGAATACTTCGATCTCTTCAAAAAAGGGATACACGTCGGGGAACATCAGGCTATAAGATCCGTGGCAGCGTGAAACGAAACGAGTTGGTTAGTGGTGGGCTCGCAGTGAGGTAGTCAAAGGAGGTTAATATGTAGTGAGGTTGAGAGCGGAGACAAGGGGTACTCACTCTTTGCAGCGCTGCGCGTTCCGGCCGGTGACGGCGGCGCCGCCGAGGTTAATGCTGCGGTCGCTGTTGAACTCCACCTGCTCGATGCACCCGTTCAGCCCGGGATACCGGTACGTATTCCGCTTATCCGGAATACCACCTGCATAACCACAACGTAACATCACTCACCACGACCAAAACCAAGAAGACAAGTAATATGCGCCGGCCGAAACAAGGTCGGCCGTTGTAATGTTATTTTTATACTTATTTATTTATTTAATAATTTATGTACACTGAGAAACATATATAGTGAAAAGAAACACTGGTACAAAGGTACTACCTATTCCATGAGTGTAATTTCTTCCAGTAGTCCTACTACAGGACAATTTATTTGACAAAACTAATAAATACTTTAAATCCAATCCAATGCATTAAATGGACATACGTTACATATTATACATACTTATTTATGTATACACAATTTTATAAATAAAAAAAATACATGTATATTTTATAAACAAAAACACTCAAATAATATATTAATGATTATTATAGATATTAATATATTTTTTTAGTTCAGGTTTAGATTAATATTTGATTTAAATAATGTTCTTTTATTTTTTTATATTGTAACATACTTAATATTATTAACGACAGCATGTGTGTTTGGTTTCTAAAGCCAACGTCGTGCTCGTCGAGCTAAAGAATACATTAGATTAATCATAGGGACACGTCCAAATTTATAAAAATACTAGCTGTTACCCGCAGCTTCGAACGCGTGAACTTAGATTTACGGATTTATCATGTCTGATGATGATCATTTTCTATTTTAATAATGACTAAGTTTTTGTATTAAAATGGATATATGTTATCTTTATCGGCACCGACTCCAAAAATAACCAATTTTAAATAGTATACTTCTTCTTCACCTCGAAGTATTTCAGTATTATTTTAATTTTTTTAGTTGAAGTCGGTTTTTGGTTTTTTTATTATCTGTAGGTATTTGGTTTATTATCTGTAGTTCTGTCTGTTCTGTAGTATCTGTAATTATATTATCAACTTGGTAACTATTATTGTCCTTAGTTAAGAAGTTCTCAAAGTAAGTGTAGTTAGCAAGTATTGTTTATTGAAAGTAAAGTATCTAAATGTATCACTTACCTATGTATATGTTTGAGTCAGCGTTCATGACGCTCGAGATGCCGTTCGTGATGGCCGTCCTCGTCTGGCCGTCCACCATCAGCTCCACGTGGTTGCCATCAAACACCTTGGCAGCTACCTGAAGGTTTACATTGAAATAAATTAGAGTACATGCTCATATTAAAGACAGGCTAGAGGTCGCCCAGTGATTGATATTTGATCTCAATTTAAAAAAATCATTCAATTTCAAATATCTGATACAAAACTTCTTTGCAAAATAAAAACTAAATGTCATCTATTGTTTGATATTGTCGTCATTATTATAATTACATTTTATTTAATCATTAAATTAAAAGCCCATGAAGCACCTATTCGGTGAAATGTTTTCAAGAGCATGAGGCTCAAGTTTTATCAAAACATTAGTAAATCATTACTAATTTACAAATACTTCCGCACAAACTTCCATTTCAGACTTAAAATATAGCTTTTGATCCCAAAGTTACATAACTCTGAGGTCGTTGAACTGCCGGATGTCTTCTTCACTATAGAGAGTCGAGCTATCAAAAATTTAAAGAAACGTAATATTATAAACGTTCAACTAGTAATGTGACTCACAACAGACAATAATAACACAGTAATAATATTATATCATTATACTTTAATATAACTTTTAAGTGTTGTCATGTATGATATTTTATTATCATTTATCACACACAACAATACAAAAGGGATGTTGACACGTGTTACAAATTGACGTACAGTTATGTTTTACATCATCACTACATAGTATAAAACAAAGTCGCTTTTTCTGTCCCTATATCCCTTTGTACGCTTAAATCTTTAAAACAACGCAACGGATTTTGATGCGGTTTATTTAATAGATAGGACAATTCAAGAGGAAGGTTTATGTATATAATTTATTAAGTTTTTATATACATTGGCTATATAACAAGAATTGTTGGAGGTGTCGGAAAAAAATAGGTCGCCTAGGAGTTTTCAACGAAAACGCTGCCTAAACCCTTTGAGATATAACAAAATAATGTATGGTGGAATTGTGTATCTTAAATAGGTTTACAAAAAAGTCCGCGATGGCATATGTCTATCTCTTAGGGATGTCATACTACATCCATTTAATGCTTAAAAAATGGGCAATTTTAACGCGAAAATTTGAAAGTTATTTACACAAATACGGTATGAATCCTTATCATTTTAAATCAGTTAGTTGGCTTGAGCACTTCATGAAAATGATTTTTCGCCTGTACATCATGCAAATTAAATGAATACTTTAGGAGATATAGCAAAATCAAAATAATACGCAAGAAAATAAATTGTGTTGCCGTGATCCGAACGGGGGATCTAAGTTCACGCAGGCGAAGCTGCGGGTAACAGCTAGTATATTTATAAATCTGTGTTTTACAACTTTTACATATTAAAGACAGTATTTGAAAACCTAAAACCACATTTTAAAAGTCTACTCATTTGTTTTAAAATTTAGAATATTAATTTTAAATGCATTATTTATCATGCAGTAAGGCGATGACGTCATTGACCAGTGAATTTAGTACAAATAACAAACTGTCATCACTCTTATCATAACGTGAGCTCTGCTTATCGGCGTGTGACATAATCACGGTTACGTGACAGCTTTGAGTGTTTTAGCGGCAATTTTAAAAACTATTTTTCTTTACATAATTTTTTGTTGAAATTGGACATATTTCTTAACAAAAAACTTTTTCGTATTTTCCCTTTTTTTTCCTTAACGCCGGGAAATGCACTAAGTCATTCCGCTGGGGAGTGGGTCTCCCGAGGCGGGTATATGGGACTCAATGCGTCCGAAAGCTGGTAAGTGGACGCAGATGTACCCACTAAAGCCCGGCGTGTGCCACCAATGCCGCCTTAGGTGAGGTGCCCCGGATCTACAAGCTACAGGGCTCCTCAACGGCTAGTCAGTCCCTCAGGGGACCGACGCCACCTCCACAGAGGGGTTGCCTCGTACCACAGAACAACCCCTCCCAACTTGCCCAACAACTTACAAGCTTGCCCGTCCTCGCCTCTTGTCCCCTGCTCTTTTGCCCCTTCTTCTTATAAGAGGGGTAAAAAGAGCCACCTCTGCTCAATTCGCTTCGCTCAAGGTATTGGGATCATCCTGGGCTACTTAGCCCCACCGCCACGACAAAGCCTGAACCGTGGTGAGGTTTTCGTGTTTACCTATGGTATATCTATCAAATAAAATCAATTAAAAAAAATTGTCAATATCCCTATTACAATATTGAAAAAAGTAGTGATTATAATATAATGTTATTATGTATGTAATTGAGGATCGGAGGCCCGATAGACTCACCCGATGTCTCTCGCCGTCAACCACCGGGATCTCTTCGATGGCGAGCGTGTTGGGGCCGCTGCCCGCGTCCCACTCCAACACGACCACTCCTCGCTCCACTGGAACGATACGTTACCGTCAGTACTGCCGTGCGTTATACGAGCGCATATTACATATACGAGTAAACAATACGCATAGGTAAGTATGATAGGAGTGTGTGATACCTCTGAGCAGGAGGAAATCCCCGACGTCGCTGGTGTGTGCCTCGGTCTGGTACAAGAGTACGCCGTCGCCAGATGTGTGGAACGCTAGCGCTACGAGAGCCGGCTCACTTTGTATCTGGTCGTACCGCAGGTAGCTCTCGGGCAGCTCCAGATATCCGTTACCGCTGAATCCCACGCTCTGGAGCAGTTCTAGTTCTGGAAATTGTTACAATCGCGGTGTTTACACGTGTGCCGTATATATAACTTAAAGTAGAGTTCGGTGACATGATACGTACGTCTGTGACAGTTGGCGCCCGTGTAGCCGAGCGGACAGTCGCAGGTGTAGTTGGCGGCGCTGGTCCGGTCGGGCCGGCAGGTCCCACCGTGCATACAAGGCGCGGCCAGGCACGGGTCCCGCGCGGGCCGAGCCACGTTGGAGAGCGGCACACGCGTCTCACAGTACAGCCCCGTGAAGCCCGGGGGACACGTGCACGCGCTCGCCTCGGCGTTTACGCAGTAGCCATTGTTACGGCACTGCGAGCACACGCTGTCCGTCTGCGCACACCACCACAATACAACACAGTTACAACCCTCCTAATATAATAGCAGGCACACATGCTCCCGCTCCATCATATAGATACACGTGACCTACCTCGGGTATGTCGCCGCGCTCGAAGTTGGCACACTCCTGTATGTTCGCGGAGAGTATGCTCGCGTTTGTTAGATCCAAGTGACCTTCGTGCAGGGAGACCTGTTCAAACGAATCTTTAATACCCATTTGATCTACTCAATAATTGTGGATTTATTTAGTACAAGTGCGATGGCTTACATCTTTGATGCAGCCGAGGAAGCCCCCGGTGACGCCGGTGTTGTTGTTGAGAACGATCGAGTCCTCCACGCCACCGATGTACATCGCCGTTTGCAAGTTTAGATCCTGTCAAAAAATGATATGCACACTTATGTTAGTAAATATGGCGGCGATCGCGTGGGCAAGTGCAAGTGATAAACGAACCTCCTTCGGGGAGGCGAGTCGGGCCTCGTAGCTCTCGAACATGTCTATTTTGAGGGATACCACGGGACCGAAGCGAGCGATCCGTATGTCCGTCCATTCGTTGGCAGGGAGCGTCTTGTTGCTTGTTAGAATGATCGGCTCGTAACCTGGAAATGTACATTTTCATTTAGAAGTGTACTGTAAATGTTTCTCCTATGGCCTCATGTCGCTACTGTGGTGTGGTGGGTGTTGCGTGCGAGATGCGTCGTAAGGCTCACCGTCTCCGAGGTGGTAGCGGAACTCGACGCGGGAGTTGTGCACTGCGAGTGAGGTGAAGCCGCCGTAGCCGCGCGGGGACTGCGCGCAGTACATGATGATACCGTCGGCGACGGGCGCGCGCGCCTTGATCTTCATCGACATCTTCAGATAGCGCGACGTCGTCGGCGCCTTGATCGCCAAATACGCGCTGCCCGCAAACGCGGGGTACGCGATGCTCTGTTTGATGTCACAGCTGTAAATGAATTTATAATTACAATCACGTACATACATACAATTATGTATATGTTCTAGAACATTTTTTTAAGGCGACAGGCCTTTATGTGAAGAAGTTGTTTGCAGAAACCGCCATGTTCACCATGTTAAAGTAGCATGAGGATAAAGATTATACTATTCTATTCTTTCATTTAGCGCGCCGCAGACTTAATCACACACGATCATCAGTCGGAGCGCTTGTAGAAATATTATGTTATGTAAAGTAAATTTACTTTTTGCCAGTAAAAGTGACCGGGCAGGCGCACTTGTACCCGTCAGCGGTGTCGCTGCAGCGGCCCGGCCCGCACAGGCCCGGACGGCAGGCCTCGCCGGCGCGGTCGCAGTTCAGGCCGGCAAAACCAGCGGCGCACAGGCACATGTAGCCGCGCTCGTTTCTCGCCTCCTACGTTATACACACACATACATACATAATATATTAAGACACTATTATGGATATGCACACATACCTCGAATTGGCCATCGCCTCTGCTCTCACCTGACACACGCCGTTATTGAGGCACAGGTTCGGCGCGCACGAGTCGCAGTCCTGAACGTTCTCCGACTGGATACTCTCGGCTATTATATTCTTCTCCTCCTTGCCCAATATCAACATGCTGACACAGCCGATGAAACTGTAATTGAAGGATACCTCTTTTAGTTACCTAGGTCTAACACGTTTCATATAAATAAATATTTTAATATAACACGGCTAAAGTGCGTGTACTGTGTAGTTAGTAACGTTAGTATAAAAAGGATACACTCGAACGAAACACCTGGCACGACGCTGCTCTACTGAGGACAACATTCCGCATCGAACTTAAGTCGTCTACAAACTATTCTGAGCCCCGATATCGAACTGAACTAATTCAAAAACTTCGACGCCGGTGATCGGTGATGCACGTGCTAAGCATGTAAGCATCGATCGTCGCTTTCCAAATGGCCTCCGACGACACGCTTTACGAATGAGGCGCGACTAGCGTAGTCACATTGTTTTACTATTTTGAATAAAAAAAATTGACTTTGACTTTGACTCAGCTAGGCTGGCTTCCGTCTTTAATGGCGTTTACGTATAATCTTGCAGATTTTCGCTTCGCATCACCCGAGTGGCTGAATAGATGTGTCCCTCTCATATGACGAAGTAATGTTGGTATGCGTGTGTGTTTACCCGGAAGACTGTGGGTAGCGGCTGGGAGCGTGGCCGACGAAGAGTGGCGCGTGCAAGTCGAGCACGCCGTACTGCTGCGGAGACTCCGCCACGAACGGCCCCGTGTTGTCCACGTCCATGGTCACTGCGAACAGGATAAATTTATGGGTTTCAGTCACGTGTTTCATGTTTACAATTAAAATATGGTGGAGTCCCAGTTTGAGATTTATTATTTCTTTAGTCTTACATCTATACACACTCTGGAACTTTAGAATTTTAACTATTTAGTCAGGAAGAAAATTTAATAACTATCAGTAAGTAATGATAAAAAGTAATTCGCTTCGAGAAAATATAAGTACCTTTGGACTCGCTTCTGCTGATGCGTATCGTATGCCATGCGTTGAGCTGCAGGGGCCGATCGCCGACAGTGATGATCGGCTGCGCGGTGTAGCTCAAGGTGAACTGTGGCACTCCGTCGACCAGCTGCAGCAGCAGGTAATCGCCGGTACCATCTTCGTTTTCGCTGTTGTACAGTAGTATTCCATTGTCGTCTAAAATACGAGATAACATACAAAATAAATACAAACCGTCAGACGTGCTTCAACGTCACAAGTGCTTCACTCGTGTCAAGTTGAACAGCGTACTGACCGGCGGGTTTGAATGAAATTTCGATGTCAAATTTGGAGTAGGCGTCCCTGAGGGTAGGGATGGCGATCCAGCCGTCTCCGTTAAACCGGGGGATGACGCCGAGCACGCGCAGGGTGGCGCGCGCTTCGACGTGTGCGCGGTCGTTGGTGACGCGGCACACGTACACGCCAGCGTCCGCCTCCGACACGCGCCCCAGCTGCAGCACCGCCTGACACACACGCACGCACACACACGCTTATTATAATGAAATCGAATGACTGCGCCAAACGGCATAACGTTTATCAAACGGTCAATTATTCTTGTTTTTTATGTTTTATTTATTATTGTTTATTATATTTTATGATAAAAAATGTGCGTTTTATTCATACAGTTCACGAATTTAATAACAAAAAATTTGTTAACGATTGAATGATATCAATAATATAGATCACGTGCTATCAGGAGTGTTAGGATAATTTTACATTCAGTATTTATTATTAATTTGTACAATTATTATAATTATTATAAAATTAATTTTATAAACAGGACAATAAGTTAGCATTTTGTATTATTTTAATTGCACGATTTGTGTTTTTTTAATGTGTTAAATATTAAATACATCAGTCGTCACCAATACAAGCGTGGTTTAAAATTCACCATAATATTCTAAGATGGCATCAGCGTCACGTAGATGTGATGGACAGAATTTCAATATTATAACCCTTCAGAGATGTCATATTGTTGTTAGCATCCAAAGCAGCTAGAGCGTCCATATTTATCTATACTAATATTATAAATAGGAAATATATGTACATATTTTTGTATGTTTGTATGTTTAATAGGCTCAAAAAGTACTGGACCGATTTCAGAAATTCTTTCACTATTCGAAAGCTACATTATCCACGAGTAATATAGGCTGAATTTTATTCTGATAAAAATAGGGTTCCGTAAGAGTTATTCGGACACAAGGTGTAAACAATGTTATTTCGCTTACTAAGATCCCGTTGTAAATCTTAGTTAACGCAGGCGAAGCTGCGGGCAACAGCTCGTTTTATATATTATAGATTAAAATCAATGTTATTACCAGTATAATATAAAGCGTATGTGATTTCTCATATACTGGTGATAGAATTGATTTGTAGGTACATCACATATTTCCAACCAAAAAAGAGACCAATTTGGGTGCGAACATCGTGTTACATTTATATTTTTGACTATATAAAAAATCACTTACTAGAATGCATAATATAACCTCATTAATAATTTTCTCCGGTTATCATCTTTCAAAACAATTAATATTGACCGGTCGTCTACATTACGTAGGTACGTATCTTCCCTCTTACTGTTACCAAGTTATCGTTGCGTTGCGTATCACAATATGTTCGTGTTGTGCAGTGCATGCGTTTTACCAATCGACTCCGTGTCCTGTACCCGGGTACTGTACCTCGTTGGTCCTCACGTGCGGCGCTAGCGGCGAGTACTCCCTCTTCCATTCGATGGCGGTGGGCCCGTCTAGATTGTGGTTGCACGGCAGCTGCACCATGTCGCCTAACCTCGCGGTGAGTGTCGTGTCCTTGTCGGTTCCCGATGGATATATGGGCTCATTGGGGCCTGCCGAGTATACACATGAAAGTCCATAAAATTGACAGTGCAACATTTGCGAACATTTTTTTTTTCGGATGGAGCTAGCTAATGGCCCTAACGCTTCATCGGAAGTGGGGTGAGCCGGTTGGTATCACCCAGTGATATAGTAAGTGGGGGGTTGCCCCTCGCCAACCGGGGAGTGTGACTTCCACGGCTTCATGGCGTCGGGTTTGTACCTATGGCGGGTCTCAGGCGGATAAAATTTGCGAACATTACGAAATATCATGGATTTTGTCACGGCCTCCAGCGACCACGGTTGCTCTCATCCTGTTTCTGTTAATGCCGGATACATTACAAAATTAAAACGATTTTGATTGGTTTGATTTACATGCGTTAAGAAAATCAGCTAAAGCATCACAAATATAATATGTCTAAAATAATATGAACGTCTAAAAATAGCTGCATAGAAAGATTTATTATACAGATGGGTAAGTATATTATATTGTATGAGGTAGCATCGTGTACTAACTCGGGACAACCACTAGGTTGAAGTCCTCGAAGGAGGCGCGGGACTGTCGCAGATCTTCTCCGATACACCTGTACACTCCAGCATCATACTCTTGCACATTTGGTATTATGAGGAGAGCGCCGTCGCCGTAAATCTGAACAAACAGACGGTATTACATTATTAAAATCGATTATATCGATTACATATAACAACGCTCTGGCGCACCTTACAAACGATAACATTATGCTGATTGGCAGACGAGACACCTGATGGTATGTGGTCGCCGTCGCCCATCAACAGAAACTAGTTTACCAGGAACTGGGCCAGGCAACTCAATTATATATTGAATATCCTGTTCTCTATCACATTTATTTATTTAATTTTATGTAATCACTGACGCCGAGACTTATGTCTCGGGCTCGGGCGGGGCCTGTCTAGCCTTTCGCAAATCGTCTTCCCATCAAAGTAATAACAAACATCACTTTAATAATGATTTCTCATTTAGTTTTTATCTGTTATATCTTGTATTGTAATAATATTTAGATTATTGATTAGGTAAAGTTCAGTAGTTAACGCCACCTTAAGTTTTATTTCTTAATTCATACATTATCCTACGACAAATTTGATTTTGTAAATTACTTACGTAATATTTCAAACGGTAAATATTATTGAATAGGCAGGGTAATAAAACTAAAATAGAAAGTTAATTATGACTGGCCGAGGCGTGCTGAGTCCCTAGCGCACAGATTTAAGTTTTTGTATTATTAAATAAATTAAAATATCAAAGAAAAAAGTAGAGGAATAATATCAAAGATATTGACTCACCCTGGTCTCGACGTACTGGTTGGTTCCGTACCGCTCCCACTTCACTCGAATATCTCTCGACACCGCTCGGCAAAGCACCTCCACCTTCTCTCCGACTTTGAACGTCTTTTGCGACTGATCAATTGATATAAGAGACGAGGGATTGTTATTGGCACCTATAATAAGAGTAACCTGTTAGAGGCGGGCTTTGATTAATCAATAATTATTTTAAGCTGTCGAACCTCCTATGATCACAAAAGTCGATGAATGTCTCATGGTCGCGACAACATGATAATATATTATGCTATTCTATTGTGTCTGTGTTTTCTACACATAGACACTGGTACCTAATACATCTAAAAATATGTAAACGAGCTTGTTTATCAGATGGATTACATGTTTTCAGATATATCAGTAGGATCAAGATGTCATGCATAATTCTAGCACACACAATACCAAGCTCAGACGGGTGACACAAAGACAAACGTGCAGAAGCAGTATTATATTATGCAATAGAAATGTTAGAAACACACAAGGAAAGTTGTCATAGTTTAAAATACAGCCATTTCACTGTGGACGTCACACTGAATCAAAGGTTTAAAATGGAACAATGTGAAGTTATCATCGCCCAGGGTCCCAGGGACAAACAGGCCCTTATAACATTTTATTTACCGGAAGCCGAGGCGGCTTTTGGCTCCGACTGAGTCCCAGTAGGGCGTCTCTTTATCCTATTAGCACAGTGATCAGTTTCGTCACTATAGTCGGCGCAGTCGGCCCGTCCGTCGCAAACTAGCGCTTCTGCTATGCAATTGCTGCCGTCAAGGCAATAGAAATGTTGTTCCGGACAATAAAAACCTTCACGTAAAATAAAAACAAACACCGTCATTAGTAATAGAAATGTATAAGCTGGTGTATCAATGGAGTGGAATCGAGCATGCTTAGGGTTAATACGATACGCTCCAAGTATCGTGAGCAGCGAGAAAGAGAAGAGACATATTTTAAAAGAGGACACGAACGGCTTAAGCACCAACTACGAAACCAGAACCATTTGAACAGTTTACAACTGGCACTGACCCTCAATGTGGAGATTGATATAATTGCTGGTCTGCCTTCCCAGTCGGTCGCTTATGATACAAACATAGTAGCCGCTGTCCGACTTCTGCGCATTCCGGATGAATATGGAGCCGTCACTCTTGTGCGAGACGGTGCGCGGCAGAGCGTGGCCGTCTTTCGTCCACTGGATGTTGAGGCCCCGCTGCGTCACGTTGCAGCTGAGGTGCACGCCAGCCCCGGCATGCGCGTATTGCTCGTTATCGTGCGACTCCCACGTCTCGCGGTCTGTCTCCTCTACGGACGGTCATTGTAACATGCAAAACTCATTCCACTTCAATCGGTTACAGTGTTCACTGTATAGTATTGTACAGTGATATTTTTATTGTGAGGTGAGGTGTGGTGAGGCGAGGTAAGATGAAGTGAGGTTAGGTTAGGGTGAAGTGGGCGAAGAGCGCGCACGCAGGTGTATTGAACACGTGCATATTGTTGTGGTGCAGGAGGCGCCGGTGAGAGGTGAGGGGGGAAGCAATGATGTGGCTGTTCGTGCTACGGCGTCGGTGTAGGGGATGCATCACTCACCACTTACGATGACCTCTGCAAAACTGTGGGCCTCGCCGCCCGCCTGGCCGAGCGCCACACACTCATACTGTCCGGCGTCCTCCACCTCGATTTGACGGAATATCAGAGTGTTGTTGCGAACCTCCACGCGCCTAAATGTTAAAAAGAACTATATTCAGATAATGCGCTACGAGGGCGAAGGGATTTCTTGGAAAATCAACGACTGCACACATTAGGAAGTTATTCGTTTCATTTTATCGTTTACATCTGACCAGTTCTAGGAATTTTTAGTATCACTCACGTATAAAGCCAATTTGCAATATATACCTACTATTTTCTACCAGCTTCTCGTATGAAAATGACGAGCACAAAAATGAACTAAAGATTATTACGACGAGATCGATAGCAGACTTCTTACACAAAAATTTTAAAGTTAAATGTTTAAATTATAATATATAATATATGTATATAAACAGTTGGTACCTGGAGAGCGCCCTGTTGACTGGTCTCCAATACACACTAACGATGTCGTCTCCTTCCACAACGCAATTCACCATCGTGGAGTCTCCCGGGTGGACGGTCTGAGTGGGCGGCTGCAGGGTTATCCGCGGTTCCGCAACTACCGAGAAGCTGGTAATGGCCGACAGCTGGGCCACTTGGGTTCTTTGGTTTATTAATATACATTCGTACGTTCCCGAGTCTCTCTTCGTTGCCTAAAAACATGCGGTATATCTTTTAGAAACGATATCAAAGTAAAGACGAATAAATAATAACGAAGGAAAATAAAATTATGTTCATAATAATGAAAGTGCGTGTACTAACACTCTGTATGACGAGGTCGGTGCCGACCTGGCGCGCGTTGTCCTGCAGCGGCTGGCGGTCCGCTCTCCTCCACTGCACGCGGTACTCGCCCGACGCCTCGCACCTGCGATACGTCATCATCATCACTACTCACTCACAGTACATACCGGACGCGTCGACCGACGTGTCATCCGATACTCACGTTATTTTGGTGGTCTTCCCTTCGGCTATTACTACGTTGTTCGGGTTATTAGAGTTTGGGTTGTTACTGTTAGGGCCGAGTACTTCGTTGTCGATGTCGGGATAAGATAAAGGATCTCTTTCTCCGCTACCTTCATCTGAAAACACTTTTAAATGTCAAATACTAACTTCGAAACTCACTTCATCATAACGCCGAAATGCGACATAAACGTCTAACGAAATAGAGGTAAATAGGCGCGGTACTGACCGGTGTCGCCGAGACCCACGTCGCCACGCTCGAGGCGGATGGCGAACTGCTCCTCGATGGTGCCGGCGGGTGAGGCGGCCGTGCACACGTAGTCGCCGTCGTCGTCGTCGGTGGCGCGCGGGATGAGCAGCACGGCCATGCGCGCCGCGGGCGGCACCAGCACGCGCCGGTCGCGGCCCGCTATGG
This sequence comes from Lycaena phlaeas, assembly GCA_905333005.2. Lineage (NCBI taxonomy): Eukaryota > Metazoa > Arthropoda > Insecta > Lepidoptera > Lycaenidae > Lycaena > Lycaena phlaeas. The sequence goes on from HG995168.1 coordinate 167,325, forward strand.
ACACGACCGGCTCGGGGTAGCCGTCGGCGCGGCACTCCACCTCGACGCGGTCGCCGACCAGCGCGCGCACGTAGCTCCCCGGCGTGATGGTGATCTCGGGCGGCGAGCGCACCTTCAGCGTGGCCGTGGCGCTGGCGGAGCCCGCCTCGTTGGTCGCCGTGCATGTGTACTCGCCCTCGTCGTTCACTTCCATGTTTTGGAATCTGGAGGTGTGAAATACCCACATAAATAATTAATAGTGATGTGCAAAGTCAGGACTCGACGCTGTATTGTGTTGAGTGAATTAGCACGAACCCTAGACGGTTGTTTTGTTGTATTTGCACGTGCGGCGACAGCGGCCTGCCCCCGCTCCTGCTCCACGTGACCACGGGTGGGGGTATCCCCCCAGTCACCTGGCACTGCAGGTTGTATTGGCTGCCGAGAGGCACCCAGTTCTCGCCCTGAGGATATATCTCCACGCTAGGTCTCTCCCGTCCTGTAAACATTTCATAATTAATGTCCTACAAATTATTCTAGTAAGCGACTGGTGGGTGACAGTTTTGAACGATGTTGGTGTTAATAGGATTGGTACACATTCCTAAATTTAATTTCTTAAATAAATTTTACGCACCTATATTATCAGTTAATGTTAATGGCTGCATATTATAATATCATGTAATAAAAATAACAATATATTAAGCCAATAAAAAAATGTTTGGACTATGACCTACCCTTTACTAGGGGGTAATCTGGTCCATTTAATCTACAGAGATCAGTTTTTGTTATTTTCTTGTATGTATTTTTATTAACGCTCGATGTCAAATACGGCTGCGTCGAGAGGCAGATAGACGCCTCCAGAGCAAAGAATTCAGACGTACTCGTACGTATCAGTTCTTAAGGATTTATTGTGCCGACTTTATTGGGGACATGTCCCCTGCGTGCTTCGTTCTCACTCGCTCGCTCTCGTAGGCTCATATGCTGGCGACATCGCGGCGTCCTTCTCGTCACGCCGCCAAGCGGACGTTTGCGTCATAAAAGTTTGTCCTCAAAGCGCCCATAAGAACTCTTCTTCTATATACGTCTAAATTCTTTACCCAGAGTTAACAACTTTACGCTGTAGTCATTAGCTCTCCGTATTCGAAGTATTTTCTTGGATTTCATTTATTACATATGCATATTTTCAATTTCCGCATTTCTAGTGCTATATTGATTTAATATATATTTTGAGCAAACTTTGCATTTTTATCGATATAACTTTCGAGAGGGTAACCGAACGATAATATGAGGGTGTAAAGCTTGTACTCACTCAACACCTCTACGTATACGTAGTTCCGGACGACCGGCGCGCCGTCCACCACTCCCTCGCATACGTAGTAGCCGCGGTCGCTCTCCTGCGCGTTCGTTATAATCAGCGTGTTCTCTCGCTGGCTGGTGCCCGGCCCGAACGAGTCCTGAGACTGTCAATCGAACGACAAGCGTAATATATTGTTTTCTTATGTTTACGCGAATTTCACTCATTATAATAAAACAACTTTTACGGATTTTATCGCGGTTTATTCCGCGTTTATTTATATTATTATTAAACCGCGATAAAATCCGTAAAAGTTGTTTTATTATGACAAGCGTAATTCCAACTCGCATACATGTATATTATATTCTCGTTTTATGATATTAAACTGGGCTCACACTTACTTTTGACCATTTAATCAGTGGCAACGGGTTTCCATTTGGATAGCAGTCGATAGTTTTGCTTCCTCCGGTGGGTATCTCGATGCGGTCCTCGGAGAGGGTGATGTTGGGAGCGTCGTTCGGTGACGGCGTGCTGATGGGTATGACAGTGAGCACCACCAGGACTGGGGCGATCTCATACGAAGTCGCTTGACACACGTAAACACCCTGGTTCTGCATGAAGGCTCTGTCGACGTACAGCACTCCGTTGTCGGAATGAACGTTCGATGAAAATGGAGCTCCATCTTGGCTGTAAATAATTGAGTGTTAATCGAGAACCTGTATAGCCCAGCGATGATCAGGCGGGAGACGCGGCGGCGGACTCACCGGACCCACTCGATGGTACCGCCGGCGACGTTCGGCGAGGCGGTGCACACGATGCTGATGTCCTGCCCCTCGCCGACGGCGGGCGCCGTGGCCGACACGGTGAGGCGCTCCCGCGCCGGCGCCGACGGCCGCGGCCGGACCGTTATCATCGCTGTCCCGAACGCTGAGCCAGCGGCGTTTGATGCAATACACCTGTTTACATTAACCATAATATGTCATTTCATGGTTTGCTGCAAAAAATGATATTATAAATATTACCGTGTATTATTTTCTTATGTTTACGCCAATTATTATTACATGCGACGTTTCGAATACTTTACAGCAACCATGACCACCGACGGACTGAGGTGTCCAGACGTCCTTATGTTACTTGATTTAATTAGTTTATGGTCTCCCAAGCAGATGATAAGAGCCAACAATCATCTCACCTGTACTCTCCAGAATCTTCGACGAGGGCATTTTCAAGGACTAGTAGAGCGTCGTTGACGACGGCGGAGTAGGGCAGTGCGCGGTGGGCGGCGCGCTGCCACGAGATCTTGGGCGCTGGATTGCCTGAGCTGCTGCACACCAGCTCGACGCGGTCGCCCTCGTAGTACTCGCGCACCGGCGGACTGATAGAGACCGTCGGCAGGCTCATTTCGATTCCTGTTCGACAGATTCGTTGGTTATAAATAAATAAATATTAACCAAAAATCACAAACACAAACGCGACTTAGACCCTGTGTTTGGTCATCAGACTAATTATATCCGCTTGGCGAGGGTCCGAGCCCGCACCAGCTATGTATGTACTGTGCAGAAGCCTGACAACTCGACCAGCCGGTCATGCTCTTTTTATTATTAGTATACAAACCGGACTTAACTTCCAAATATACCAAACATTTTGTACGATACAGATTTTATGAGACAATCAGATCAAGTTTTTAAAACTATTGATCGGATTTGATAAATTCTTTCAGTTTTCGATAGCCCATTTATTAAGGAAGACTATAGACTAGTATAGATAGATCATCCTGGCGATATGCCGTTGTTAATATGTATTAGATAACGCAGACTAAGCTGCTGCCAAACTGCTAGAATCATATTATAAAGTGTGATATGACTTGATAAGTTAGTAAAAGCTTCATAAGTAAGTAATAGTAAAAGCTTTCAAGGAAAATATAAAAAAAACGTAAAAAACTTGAGAGGTGTCAAGGGACACCCGGATGGAACGAAGTTCCATCCAAGTTTACAGGTTTTTTGTAAATCATAAATAATAATAATTATTAATAATCATACAGGTTTTTTGTAAATAATAAATAATTATTATTATTTACAAAAAGCCTCTATACATTTAACAAAAATAATCGTCGCGACACCACACTGTTCAATGCGAAATAGCAATCTCTATAAGAGAGAGAGAGAGAGAGAGAGACAGAGAAACATGCGCACGCCGCACAGCTTACAATAGCTTACTATAACAAAAAGTGTCGTGACAACTTTTCGTAAGATTTTTTTCCGTCTAAGCCCCTTTCACAACGCGCGATAAGGATCTTCGTTCCAAAAAGTCCACTATTTTTAGGAGTTCATCATATCCGATTTAATGTGCCGTTTTTTTTAATTAAGACAATATAGAACTGTTTCTTTCCACTAAAATTTAAGAAAAAAATTATTAGGTATTGTTTCCAAATCGGTTGAAGTTTGAAACCGAGTGTCAATATCATTACATCCTAAAATAATACAATAAGTACATTGTACAGTATTACAATTTAATAAGAAGCTTGTTGAAATCAAACCAAAAACCTTCCAAGTGTAGATAGCTGTTAGCTAACATCATAAGCGATAAATATACTTCTGTCGCAGTACTACGACGTTATAGTTGAAGCAAAGTGATTTGTTTCTTACCTTTGGCGTAAAATACCCAATCGGGAACAACTATTCCACATTACGCAGCATGAAAACATTTTACACGTAAATAACGATATAAAAGCAAAATTATAATAGATATGTTGTGTTGATCGCATAGAAGTGTGTGTGTAACGTACATACACACGTACATGTGCGTGTATTATATCATAATTAATATTTAATATAAATACAATATTTGAACGTAAATAGAGAGTATTAGTTGATAGCGGGAGATATGCCTCGGTTTAAGATCTTTATTTTAAAAAGCTGGATGTAATTGCACATCATTGATAAAATTAGGGGTTGGCATTTTTTTGCAATCATGATACATTGGTAAGAAAAAATCATCAAAATAAAGTAACACCAATAAAAATTTCCTTCCTTACTATGTTTAAAAGCATTGTTTATTGCTTTTTTATCAATTTGTATCAAATATTGGGCACACACACACTTGGGCAAAACACACAACTAATTTATTTCTTATTAAATTTCAGATGTTCTGTTTCGTTCGTCTCGCTATATTCATCACAGGAAAACTCTTTCTGTGACCGCTAACGTGGCAGGAATATAAAATGAATATATTAAGGACTTAAGTTCTTACAGACTTAAATTTCTAATTGCTGTGCTTCATCATCATCATGATCATCATCAGCCTTTATCCGTCCACTGCTGAACATAGGCCTCCCTCAATGAACTTGCAATTGCTGTGCTTGCAATGCAAAAAAAAACCAGTGTTTAAGTGATGTGAGGGGGTCGTGTCGGATGACGTATTACCTGGTACTTTTAGTGTTGCGGTTGCTTGTTCCGTGGACACCCCGTCGTTGGACTCACATATGTACTGCCCGCTGTCGGATACTTGTAGGTTCGTAATGATGATCACGCCGGTCTTCCGATCGATGTGCGTTCTCTCCAGAGGCAGGTCGCCGTCTGCCTTGTACCATTTCACGCCAAGCCTGTTGGGCGTCATTTTGCTCTTCGCCTGACATGTAAAGTTGACGGTGCTTCCTACTTCTTGTATCTTGATAGTCGGGCCCGAAATTCTGACGACGACAGTGCTCTTCGGTAGAGACGGCCTATATGTCGTGGTTACTTCCTCGCCTAAAACATAAATTGATTTAATTTGATTGATTCTCTTTTATATTAAAATGTAAAATGTTATAAGTATTTGTAACGATTACACGGTCTAAACCACTGAATATATATCAAGTTGTTTCACATTATACATTTCAAGTGGAACGCTTTGTGTGCGGCACCGCTCGTTAGGGTTTGAACTTGGGTACAGAAATTGATGCTGTCTTTTGTCTGCAGTTATACTAGCGGTGGATCTTTGATATATTTAATATAGCAACAAAAAAGTTTCAATCGTTACAAAGTTACTAGTCTTTGTTATGGTGCTAGTTATATTTTAACTATATATTTTTATATCTAATCTTTTTTTCTGAGTTAGATAATATATTGCAACCTTTTGTAATATAAGCAAGTTTTCAACTCTCTAAATATTATAATTTAAACACATGTTAGTAATACAGTTTAAACGATAACAAAGTTAGTATAGCGCACATATTATGAACAAATTCGATACACATTAATATTTTACCTTTGCCTCAAATACTTTTCCACCAGTAAATTACATATCGTTAGCGCGTTCGCACCCCGCGTATACTACCTAGTACCTACCGATTGAGCTTCAAGGCAGTCAGGCCCTATGTCCTGCCTGGCCTGCAAGACGTCTTGGATCGTATGAGACGACTATCACCAAGTTGTTTGTTTTGTAGTGTATATTAGTTGCGAAATACATATATGTTAACGGGGTGTAGCCTTGTCTGTATGTCGCAACTAATATACACTACATAGTAAAAGAACATCGTATGTCACTAATCCTCATCAACTATTCCGTTAAATTTACTGTTTTCTAATTACAACATCGAACACTCTCAATAATTGTGCTGTTTTATGTTGGCATTGATCGAAATTTTATAAATTATTGTCTGTAATTATTGTTTAATGTTGAATAAAATATATAGCTTTTGCATCGTCCTAGTTCATTGGAAATAATAAAAAGTTAATTCAAACTGTGATAAAAATGAGTATAAGTACCTACGGATAAAGGTATGTATTGACTATTTATTGAAGTTTAAGAATCGATTTTTATATCCGGGCCGGGGTATGAAAATCTATGGGAGTAAAATCAAACTACGACGACTACAAACTACACGAAGAACTATATAGAATTTCACAAAACAAAATTATATCTAATATAAAACCGCTTTGAAATAAGGAAGAATAGAATACTGTGATATTATTATCTATCTACACTGTGATATTAAATTATGTCACATACGGTACATACAGAGAATATTAAAAAAAAATTAAAGATACTATCGTTTTGTTATTTGCGGAGTCGCGTAGGTGTATATTATTACCTATATTATTATAATAATATAATCTGAAACGCTATAATATTAATTGGTTCCCTATTATTTGGTAACGGATAAGCTGGAAGTCCTATAACCGTCAACTCGTGCTTGACCTTTCTTCTCGCGATACCATCGTTGGCAGCCGTCCCTATATCACTTCTAAGTAGCTCTGCTTATTGATAAATGTAACTTTTTCACGTAAATATTATGTCTCTTTTGAATTGTTTATAATAATATGGCTGTAGTAATCGTTAAAAGGATTACTTCGACAAAGAAATGATTGGTTTCATTACAAGACTGTCTGTACTTTTTACTCAATTACTATTTGTATTATTGTATATATTATATCTTAATAATCCTACTTATATATAATAATTAGTGTGATTTTTTGACGTGACAACGTCTTATAAATTGGTTTGCCGGGTGACACTTCAAGAAACTGCGTTACGCTCCGCTCACGTTATGCGCTCACAATGAGAGCGAGTGAGAGGCACGCGTCCCTTCCACTCGGGCATGGTTAGCACGCCTAAGAGCGAGAGAGACAGACATAAAAAATTTTGTTAATATGAAATTCAGTGCGAGATTCTTTGTATAAATTAATGTTTTAAATATAATTCTTTGTATAAATAAATGTTTTAAATTGTTACTATTATTTCATCCTTCTTCCTACTATACGAATGAATATTCACATTAAAATTATTTTACCACTAAAAGTCGTTGTCACGTAAAACTTTCGCCCGTATACCGACTTTACAGGCAACCAATTTTTTTATTCTACAATTTAATATGGATTAAATGATTGCAGACGAGATAATAATTTTCTTTTTTGTGTAACTAAGATTGGTGTAAACGCTGAATATCTAAGTGCTGATACAATATAACAGTCGAATGATATGGCGTCGACAAATATTTAACATTGACAAGTGACACCGTGACAACATCGAATGACACCGTGCTTGACGGTGAAGCATGAAGCATAACGCATGATGCATCTCAACTGACACACGTACAATCTGGGAGTCCATCAGACTGGTCTACCTTCTCTCGGCAGGGTGGTGGTGAGGACACCTAAAGTGAAACCCTTCCTCGTGAGGGTCCGGCACTCGTAAAAGTCCCGGGGGCGGCGGGAGTCCCAGCTCGTGCGCCACGCGAGCTCGTCCTGCCAGCCGGTGCTATATCGACGCGACTCGCCGTACGACTTGACGACGCCTACCTCCTGGCCGTTGTGGTAGAACTTGATACTGAGCGGCTCTGCCGCTTTGTAATTGCACCAAAAAGTTACATCCACTACACTCGAGTTTGGCAACCGATGCTGGATCTTGGGTTGCAGTTCCATGATCAGGCCTAAATCATTTCATCCAATGTCAAAACCTAACATCACAAATTCAACACTTAGAGAATGTTACACGTAAATAGGTACCTATATAATATATCCGGAGAAAATATTTTTGAAGCGAATACTTGTTTAGGCGTTTTGTGCATTTTTACATTTTTGGGCTGAATAAAAATCACGGTACTCGTGTCCTCGTCACCGAACACTTTCTATGAGCTGCTCCATGTATTTTGCGTGTGTATTTAGGTGTGATTTTTAGAGTTTAGACGAACAGACAAAAGTATTAAGTTTCATAATGTCTTAATTCTTAATTAAAAGTTTTTTCTACTAACTTCATGTCTGAGGCTACTCTGATCGGGAAAATTATTTGCAATCAGTAATTTCACAAGTATTAAGTGGGTTATATGAATGGTCTATTCGTGTTTATGTTATAAATAGTCCGTGCATCTGATGTAAAGTACACACCTAAGGTGGAGCAGTCTGGTCCGTTGTAGGGCAGGCGGCAGTTGCAGACCACCTCGCCGTACCTATCCAGCTGACACTCGTGGCCGTTGCAGTTGCACTGCCTGCAGTAGCCCGAGGCGTCCTTGTAGTAGCCGCTGACGCAAGACTCGCAGCTCGTGCCGGTGAACCCTTCGGGGCACAGGCACACCTGTCGGTGATATCGCTTGTTTACAGTCCTCGATCGGAACTATATATACGGATTTCTGATCAGAGCGATGGGTCTATGTGAGGAGCTGTTGGACGGTCATGTCTACGTATCATATAACATGCCTAGTTTACGTATCATATGGAGTTATCACCTCGAAAGTTGAAGTTAGCAGATCATTTTGTTAAATTTACAAAAATATTTTTTTAAATTAAAAGCTCCAGAAGTATTTGTAAAAAGTATTAGGAACTGTAGGCGTGCGAAGAGAACTCCACTTCATTTGTGCCAGTCTTCTGGACAATAGTTTGATGAGTTCACTGGCGCGTAGGTTAAAGTGGTGTGATTGTTGAATAGTATAAAACTAAAATAAATAAATAAACAAAAACATCAGTGTAGAGTAACGCTAAAAGTTTGAGCATAAATGAAGGAATCACCTCGACTCCAGCGGCGGCCGGCAGGTTGACGTCGAAACTCTCCACGGCCGTGTCCATCGAAACGTCGGCTATGGATGTTTCGACTATGTTTTGTGACAGAGTGCCCCTGACCAGAACTCTACGCAGATTCTTGAGGACAGACATGAAGTTGTGACGACTGGCGCGTGTTGCCGAGTTGAGAATATACCACTCGTTCTCCTCCAGGGGTACTTGGTAACTCTGAAGAATTTTAACCACAACGTTAGATAATTACAATAGTCCCTAATCATAACATAAAATATCTTAAAGTCCCTAATCATAATGAAAAAAAAGTTCAAATATTTAGTTTAGGACGTTATACTTACTAAAGCTTCACCAGATCTGATTATAGTCGGGTTGGACCAGTACACGGAGAGCTCGTCCCCGACGAGGATGACGTCGATTCCCGGAGACGACTGGTCGTCGAAGCTGGCGTAGAACTTCTGAGTCAACGATAGTGTCCCGCCGTACGAGAGCACGCGATTACCTAACACAAAGTTAGTGTGCTAAGAAACTGGGTTAATGGATTCGAACAGCTAGTTATTCATTTAAGTTTGGACGTGAGAAGAACAACACTATTATATTTCACTTCATTTACCTGGAAAGACCGGCAGAGACCAGTACAGCTCCTCAGAAGGTGGGGTCGAGAACGTGTATGCGAGCTCGCTCTCGTTGGGGTCCGGAACGAATTGGTTGTTTACTTGGTTGGCGTTTATGTCCATGAGAGCATATCCACCATAGTTTTCTCCAAATATCGGTGCTGGCATGCGTATTCTGTTGTAGTGGCTAGCCTGAGGTTATAAATCACGAATTAAGGTAAATATAAGGCATAATAAAAAATAATCTTTATTATAATGTTTGAATAGACTGTTGTGTTAAAACACATTTCGAGAAAAAATAATCTCGATAGAAAAAATCGTATAGCAGTCATTATATTTTACATTTTTTTTCTCTCTCTCTCATCTTTCATTTTTATGTATCGAGACAGTGACTTTCGAGAGCTAATCGTTCCCCACTTTATTTGCTTCACCCCCTCAACTCGAATATTTTAAAGATAAAAATAGAAATAATTAAATAAACAATATTTATTTGTTATTATTATTGAAATTATTTATTTAGGAGAATTCATTATTAGTTAAAACCGTATTAATTACCGCGTGACAATCTTTCGTAGCTCCCGAGCAGTAGCAGTCGATGCAGCCGAGCGGGTTTTTGGCATCGAGACCGAACGTGCCGTGTCTGCAGCGGTCACAGTATTGTCCTTCGACGTTCTGCTTGCATGAGCAGTAGCCGGAGTAGCAGGGCTCGGCCTCGCCGCGCGGGTCACAGCTGCAAGTGTAGTCAGAGGTCAGTCGGAGGGAATCGGCGTTGGGTTAGGCCGAGAGTGGCGAGGGCGGTGCTGCACTCACTTGCATGTCGGCGACTGTGTAACGTCGGCGGGTACGCAGTTGTCATACTCGTCGCGAGAGTAGCCCTCCCGGCACTCCTCGCACTTGGGCCCGGCAGTGTTGTGCGCGCAGTCCTGAAATACCGTTAATAAGGTATATAGATTTACACGATACACTGTCTGTTATTAGGTGTTGTAACTTGTAAAGCTGTTAGCTCATGTCGCTGTGGTGTACTGACCGCGCAGACGCCGGTGTCCGGATGGCACATGGTAGAGTGGCCGTTGCAGTCGCAGGGCGCGCACTGCTCCAGGTACAGACCGTAGTCGGACCTAATGACAGTTACACACTCTTAACAAGGAGTATAGCTGCTGTACTTAATATTAATATATTCAGCATCACTTTTATTCTGCACATGTTGTTACAGTGTACTCTGTGCATAATATATTTATATAATTATACAGTTGGACGGATAGCTCTTGCACAGTGTACTCTGTGCATAATATATTTATATAATTATACAGTTGGACGGATAGCTCTTGCACAGTGTACTCTGTGCATAATATATTTATATAATTATACAGTTGGACGGATAGCTCTTGCATTGAACACGAATATTCATATGTCGTCTTTCATATAATGTTAAGTCACTGCTGTGTCAGTAATTACCTTGCCCGTCCTGTCCTTCACTCCGAAACACAGAAGTGTTGTTTAACGGGAGTATATATACAGACTATAGTATGGTCAATTCACAGCACCTGGTGTATCCGGGCGCGCAGTCCTCGCAGGAGGTGCCCCGGTAGCCCCTCGGGCACGAACACTGCTCCACGTGCAGTGCCTGGGCTCCAGGGCCGCCGGGAGAGGCCGTATCGATGCTAGCGCTTGCGATGGACGCCAGCTCGCCGCCCTCCGAGTACGACGCCTTCACCAAGATTGTCTTTACGTCTGCCAGTGCCAGCAGTAGTTGCTCGCGGGTCACGGGATTGCCGTCAGCCCTGCAACACATTCACGTCGTAGCGTGATTACACCGCAGCGTGACCCCACCGCAGCGTGCTCGGTGTTCAGCGTGTGAGCAAATGTAAGTATTCATTACCTCTGCCAATCCGACTCCAGGAACTGCACACTCGCGTTCAGGTAGCCGTCGCTGGCGGGCACGAAGTTGCCGAAGTAGTGGAATGTGAGACTGTTCATCTGCAGAAACAATAATAGAGTAAATCGTAATATTAGTCACCGTGCTCAATTATTATGTTTAATACATTTTATAGTAAAACTAAAGATTATCACTATAATCTTTAGTTTTACTATTGGACACTTCCGATCCGACAGTACCATTTATAATATTAAAATGATAAACTGTTTTAATGAATGGTTTTTCGACGCCACCAATCGCATGTTAATTATTATACTACTGACTTTTTAATACAAGGTCGTCATAATACAAGTATTATATTAAGTGCTCACGCTGATAAGCTGCACATCGGCGGCGTTGTTTCTTGAACCGATGCCGGGTGACGAGACGTGGTTGAGTTCGTAGTTTAGGTAACCGCCGTACGACGTCACCTTGTCACCAGAGAAACTGGAAAAATAGACAGGTCAATTCAAAATAAAGGTGTCGATGTAGTCGAAACGCGGAAGATCATTCAGCTATCTGATCACCCTTAAAGTTAACAAACACAAGAAATGTTATGAAGATATTTTTCATATGAATTACTCTCACTTAGAGAATAGTGCTATAGAGTTTTACCATGGACCTTGACTCGCGATAACATTTACAGAGGTTACGTAATATGGGCTCACACGGTGGAGGGGAGGCTCCAGTAGTAGACGGCGGGCTCAGCGGTGCGCTCGAGCGTGGTGACGCCCAGGCCGCTGCGCGTCAGCGTCGGCCGCAGCGCCGTCTCCACCAGCTCCGTGTAGCGCACGGAGTCGCGCGCGTCCACCGGTGCGCTCTTGTACAGGCGCACTTGACCCACGATGTCGGGCACGTTGAAGCGCATCGCCGTCGTCTCGCGCCGCAACTTACTCACCGTGCAGTTTTGTGTCACGCCAGTGCAGAAGCATTGAGCACAACCGTGTCTGAGGAACAATTAGTAATATGAATAATAATTGATTTGACTTACGATTTTCAATAGCATACTCTGTAAATATTAGTTTTTTTAAGTGCAATGATGTGATTTATCTTCTCTATAGTCTGCTAATCCCGCTCGATTGCCTCATTATGACAATCACGAAAGAGTCACAATAAACAGCGATGATCTCCTTCTAAGAAGCAGTAGGAGCCCCTGTATTCGTGTCGGAATCCAGATGGGAACCTGGGCTCAATAGGGCACGAAGTCGCGAGGACGGGCGACGAGGCAGTCCCGCTTTACGAGGAAAAGTCTGACCTTCGGCGGGGAAAGCCTCTCGTCTGAACTAATCCTGTAGTTCTCATTTCCGGGACTCTCAAAAACTGGCTGAAAGCGCTTGCAGTGGTTTTAGTCAGGATATACCCAAAGCAGGTTCTTTGGGTATATCCTGACTAAAACCACTGCATTCATATAGGATTTCCCTGCATTATCAAAAATACTAAGTTTGTGTCGGCCCTTAATAGGTGGGAAGACGACCTTCATGCAGTGGCCGGTCAGAGAGGCAAGGCATCGGTCATCTTGGTGTTCATTGAAGGAGACCTATGTCCCACAGAGGCTGATGATGATGAAACAGTAGCATACTTAAATAGAGAATGAAATTGCAAAAAAAGTACCTGAAGTCGTTAGATAAGAAGAAGAATCCAGGTTTACACTGGTCGCAGTTGCGGCCTTCCACATTCTCTTTGCAGACGCACTCATCGGGTGGGCGGACTACTGTGGTCCCAACAGCGTTACATGTCTTCGACGGCTTGGGTTTGCATGAGTTGCCGACGATCAGTGGATTGCCATAATAGCCCTGTGCACAGTAGCTACAATCTTTGCCTTCATATCTTGAAAAAAAAAAGAAACTGTCGTAGAAAAATATGTATATTATAAATATAATTTAACGCGTTCAAAGCCGCGGGCAACGGCTAGTATATCATTAGTAAGCTACCAAAAGCGGCTGCGGTGACGTTGACTTACCCGGGCATACAATCGCACACAACGTCTCCATCCTGGCCAACGGCGCAGGTCCGCGCGAACTGGTTCTCCCTGTTGGTTAGCGGGCAAGGGCAGGGCCGGCAGTCCCCTCCGCTCCTGGGGTCCCCGTATGTGCCGGGAGGACACTCTCTCTTCGCCACGCACGTTCCTAGCCACGGTCCTGTCATCACGCGCTCGTATCCGCTAGCGCATTTCTAAAATATATTCATATAGATACTTTTACTAAACCATTGTAAAATTATATACTGGGAAATAAAATAATGTTGAATTCACTTACAAATGATAATATTATGATACATACAGCAATATTATGCTCTCTACTTTTTTTTGTATTTGTTAATTCTAACCTGACACGAGAGTCCTTCGTATCCCTCGGGACAGGTGCACTCCTCCACGAGACTGGTGGCTCCCAGACCCGCGTCCAGGTACTGTCCGGACTCCATCACGAACTCGGTTATATTCACGCCGGCGTTGTTCAAATCCGCGCGCAATAATATCATCTTTATGTCGTCCAATCTAGCAGCAGAAAGTTCATAATATTATTATGTAACGCGTACTAATATGGCGGCTCGCGACGGTATTGGTGGACTGCGCTGTGATACTCACGCCATCATGATGTCCTCTCTGGACGCCGGCACGAGCCCCCGTGGGCTGGACTTCTGCCAGTTGCCAGGCGTGAAACGTGCTTCAACAAACGAGTCCCTCGGCTGATCACGACGGTTCGTATACAACAGGTTTCGATATTTCCCCTAAAATATTTTTTTAATGTAAATTCGATGTAAAAAAATTGATGCAGCTGTATCACGTGGCGGCGTCTCTATTGATAAAATACGAGTTGAAAATACATCCACTCACCATGACTATGATGTCAGCGAGACCGTCGGGCGAGTCGTAGGTCTGCGGCGCGTGCGGTGACAGACGGTACCTGATGCTGCCTCCGTAAGACTTCAGCTGGTCGCCGTAGTAGTTCTCCGGCAGGGTCAGGTACGGATGATCACCGCTGTCGGTGGACCAACCAGCGTTCACATCGGCCAGTTTCGTTACCTGAAAATAAAACAACCACATGACTCGAGGACTTTGTACTCTAGGCGCGGAACGCAAAGTGAAGTAATAAGAGCTTACCGTTGCACCGTTTCTCAGGGGTTGGTAGTAGTAGCGGTTGGTGATGGACTGTTGTTTGTCAAGCTGCACGTCCCCCGTGTAGGTCTGGCGCACGCCCACCAGCCGCGTGCCACCCTCGCCCAGCGGCGTCGGCATATTCGTGATGTATAGGTCTGCACTTCTGCAGTCACTCGATTTACCGAAGCAAAAGCATCGTACGCATTCGTTTCGTGATTTCGCCTCGCTGGAAATGAAAAAATATGAGTTAGATCCGGGTACAGTACCGGACACTCCTGCCTCGTGATCTCGTGATGAGAAGGAGATCTATTACATACCTATTGAAGTAGCCGCCGGGGCACAGCCTCTCGCCTCTCTTGACGGAAACGATACTGTCCGGGTTGGCGAATGAAGATCCATTGCTGCCCAAAACTTCGCATGAATACGCACCGCTGTCTTCAAACTTCAAACAAACCGTTTAAATATTACTTATAAAAAAGAAAATAGTAAATAATGATAATATTTTGTATATTATACCTTTTTTTAAATGTATGTTGTCAGTGAAAACTTAACTGAATTGTTTTATTTATTTTGTTGTTCCTAAATTATGGATGCTATTAACATTATTTGTTTCCCAAATATAAATAAATAAGTAAAATTAGGGTCGTGATAGCGCTGCTCACATTACCATGGTTGTTAGAGGTACTTATCTAAAATCTCAGGCATTAAAAAAATATAGAGAGATAACTCCATAATTATTGTATTGACTGGTATTAGTCGACTAGGTACTAATACTTAGGGGCTTAGACAAAGTAACATTAAGAAAAGATAATGAAGTTCCAAATTAATAAAATGTTTGGGATTGACATAAGTCGCGCTAAATCACGTGGTCAGTCGATATCGTAACAAAATCACAAACTGCCCATTAGTTATCGATCGTTATTATCAGTATCTTATTGGCTAGGAAATTTTCATTGATTACTCAGAGACGATAACGAATTTCGGTATCTTTTCACTACGAAACGATTGTACTTTTTCTAAGCCCTCTGATTAGAAGACGGCCTTAAAATTGTTTAAGTCACTAATAGCTGGTGCTGATATTGTGTGGTTAGATTGTGGATAGATTCACTACAATATAAAATCAAATCAAATTAAAATATCTTTATACCATAACACAGCTTTTTGCGTAACTGCTTGAAATACTTAAAAAATTGGCAAATAAAAATGTAAAAAGTTTAGGCAGTGAAATAAAAGGAAAGAGTATTGTATTAATTACCTGCATGTCGGGGCAGTACAACCTGCCGACACCATTACGGCTGGTGATCTGGCATTTTTTTGGCACCAGTCTCCAGTTCAAGCGCCAGGATATAAGCGGGGTCGGGACAGCCACCGCCTCGCACTCCAGCGTCAGAGAATCTCCCTCGTTCAGCTGCACGTTGGCGGGGTACGGCGGTCTCGTTATCACGGCAATCGCAGCTGTGAACAGACTCTCACTTGAAGATATCATTAACGTGTACACGTGTAAAGTATCATATAGTAAAATACGCGGACTCACTGCAGCCGAGCTCATCGGAGCCGTCTTTGCAGTCGCTGCGGCCGTCACAGTGGAAGTACTTGGGTATGCATTGGCCGTGCTTGCGACAAGCGAACTCGACCGGGAGACACTGCTGGTTGTCGTCGGTGTGCCGGCAGTCCTGCTCGTCGCTGTTGTCGCCGCAGTCGTCTTGTCCGTCGCACGTGAACATCTTGTAGATGCACCGCCGGTTGCTACATTCGAACTGGTTCGGTTCGCACGTGCCGTTCTTAACTGGAAATAATTTTAATTATTATTTGATAAAATTCATACTCGCAACATTATACAAATTACTGGATCGTAACTGTAACAAGGAAGCGTGGGCGGACTCACCGCATGAATTCTCGTCGAAGGAGTTGGTGCAGTCGGGCTTGCCGTCGCAGATAGCCGAGCGCGGGATGCACTGGCCGTTCCCGCAGGCCTCCTGCTCAGGCGGGCACGAGCTCGATGGGGAGTTCACAATCGACGCTGTAATCATGAGACATGTCGCCGGTAATGGTGGATCGGGTTGACTAAAATATTTATTGATGAATACATGATTACCGCTAACGCCCCAATGCTCAAACACCACTTAAATATTTCGGTGCTCCTCAAACTACTGAGCACGCCTTAAATCCATGTTATGTCATCAAAATGCAAGCAGATCCCGAGTTGTGTTTGAGTATTCGGGCATAAGCGGTTTCAATTAGATAATGGGAAGAAAAGTAAAGGAAATATTTACTCGGAGCTTCTACCACCAATGTCGCCCTGGCTTCCGATCCTGGTCTTCCTAAGTACCTTGGTGCTTGACAAATGTAGACTCCGCTGTCTGCAGGCTACGAGTAGAATGCAAAACTCTTAAGTATAATATAATATGCCTTAATATTTTGTCTCATTCATTACTTTAAGCTTTAGAATCCTGGATTTTATGGTGACTGAATAAAACGGCTCAAGTTAATCCTATAAGTGTTTATTTTGATATCTTTCGATATAAAAGTGACATTTGGCGTATTTGCAGTGAAATTTGTAGGGCACGCTTTGTACTTTGCGTCCATCTGCACGGGCAAAGAATATCTTTATTTCATTCCTGTAGTTGAATTTCCAATCGCGATACGAAGGGAAATATATTTGTTGCATCTCGAGGTAGAGGAATTCTCTGAATTACGATACAAACCGTCAGCGAGGTCATCTCCAGGCGTCCATTGATGTCGGAGGCGCCGGGCTTGAGCGGCCTGCCCCCCTCCCGCACCCAGCGCACTGCGGCGCGGATTTCACCCTCGTCGCGGCACGAGAACACGACGTCGCCCACTACAACAGATGGTCACGTTTCACCAAAAATATATCCACAGGTTCCCGTTACCTTCGCAAATCTTTTCCTCGTGTTTACCCAAATATTATGTAACTAGCTGTTGCCCGCAGCTTCGCCTGCGTTAACTAAGATTTACAACGGGAAATTAGCGGGATGATATATCTTTACCGATAAATGGGCTATCGAACACTGAAATGTTTCATTAAAATCCGACCAATAGTTCCTGAGATTAGCGCGTCCAAATAAACAAACTCTTTAGCTTCATATAGCACGAGTAAAATAAACTCGTTTAAATGTAGTCCAAAAAAATCAAAATTTCTGAATAAAATATGGTTGTTGTGCCTCACTCAACATAGATAGGTATAGTGTGTCGTGAACTTTTTTGTAGATAATTATAAGATCTACAATTAATTAGAACATTTTATGGTTCTATCTTTTATAGTTTAGGCAGCGTACGCAAAATAAATAACTTTTCTGGTTGATTTTTTACACCCAGTGTCCGAAAAACCCAAATATCTTACGGAACCCAATTTTTTTCAGAATAAAATGTAGCCTATGTTACTCGTGGATAATGTAGCTTTCGAATGGTGAAAGAATTTTTGAAATCGGTCCAGTACTTTTTGAGCCTATTCGTTACAACCAAAGAAACAAACAAACAAACAAAGTTTTCCTCTTTATAATATTAGTGTAGATGTAGATTCACACATATTGTATACATTTCTATTGTTTTTTAAACTACAGTAGAGACTCGATTAACCGGACTAATTGTTGTCGTTAGGCATTCGGATAATCGAAAATCCGGATAATCGAATGTATGAAGAATAACAGGGCTTGTGCATAATATTATGTATTATGTAGTACATAATTTTATTAAAGATAACAAATACATACTAACGAAAATCAATGTTTATTAAGAAATGATTAAGAGAATACAAAAATAATTTTACGTTAATAATGAAATTAAATATTATGTAGGTACGTATAATTTATTAACAATATGTATTTGGCAATTTGCTTTTTGTAATCATCAAATATTTAGAAAAAGTAAAGTTACATTTGGTTCTGAGATTTGGTATAAAATATTTGATAATTATTATCATTTGACGGGAGTGGTCACCGTAGTATCAAATTACTCTATGAGTCGTCCCGTGACCATGGTAGATTCTGTAGATAAATTCCACTTGTCCGAATCCCGTCGGTCGGTAGTCCGGATAATCGCGAATCCGGATAACTGAGGGCCGGATAATCGAGTTTCTACTGTAGCTAGTTTTCGCAGCTTCACCCGCGTTGTTTTCCAAATATTTTTTTTTTTATACTAAGTATATAATATTTTATATAAAATGTACAGAAGCACTCCATTGTTTCTAAGAAATCAATTTAGGAGTATACAACAATAATAATAATGAATAGTATTGCCACGAATTTTTGACTTACGTTATTTATTTTACCTCTCTACTCAAACTTTAATTTATCTTGTCGAATCAAAAACCGCTTAACTCGAAATCCTCCTTAGATCGAAAACTCTTTATTGTCTTTTTTAAACCATTTCTAAGTTAGACTTTTTTACGCACGCTTGTCTAGGAGAGTATGCAGCTCCATCAACCTGTAACCCGCTTTAGGAAAAACTTTTTTTTTATTTACCGCCGAAAAAAACAATTAATACCGCGCAAAGCAGGAAATATTACAAAATATAATTCGATGAAAATCATTGAAACGGGTGCTAAATTGTTTGTAGTTTATATATTATATGCTTTGCGCGGTATTAATTGTTTTTTTCGGCGCAATTAATGATACTACAAAAATAAAGTTTACTACAATTATTAGCATCGTTTGTAGTTTTTGAGTAATTTTTTTGGAACGAAGTTCCTTACGGCAGGCTTGGAGGGGATAGTGTATAATATCTTTTTTTAATAGATAGGACAATTCAAGAGGAAGGTTTATGTATATAATTTATTAAGTTTTTATATACATTAGCTAAGATATAACAATAATTGTTGGAGGTGTCGGAAAAAAATTGGCCGCCTGGGAGTTTTTAACGAAAACGCTGCCTAAACCCTTTGAGATATAACAAAATAATGTATGGTGGAATTGTAAACCTTAAATAGGTCTACAAAAAAGTCCGCGATAGCATATGTCTATCTCTTAGGGATATCATACTATATCGATTTAATACTTTAAAAAATTAGCAATTATAACGCTATAATTTGAAAGTTATTTACACAAATACGGTATGAATCCTTATCATTTTAAATCAGTTAATTAGCTTCAGCACTTCATGAAGATTATTTTCCCCTTTACATCATGCAAATTAAATGAATACTTTAGGAGATATAGCAAAATCAAAATAATACGCAAGAAAATAAATCGTGTTGCCGTGATTTGAATGGGTAGCGTAATAATAGAATCCTAAATCTACACTAATATTATAAAGAGGAAAACTTTGTTTGTTTGTTTGGTTGTAATGAATAGGCTCAAAAAGTACGGTACCGATTTCAAAATTTCTTTCGACATTCGAAAGCTACATTATCCACGAGTAACATAGGCTAAATTATATTCTGAAAAAAAAAAGGGGTTACGTAAGATATTTATTTATTTATATATTTTTAGCCGATGGAACTTCGTTCCTACCTGGTGGACACCAGGTGGGAACGAAGCACGACACCACATTTCTTTATTTTTTTTTATAATAAAAATAATAATAATATGTTTATTGCAAGAATGTAGTGTTACAGAGGTCTTGAAAATTCTATAAAAATGTTCTTGTACATTCTGCCAAACAGATGGCGTGCAATGAAAAAAAAATTAAAAATAAGAAAATATTATTTTGATATTATAACTCCGTTATTTCAGAATAATTTATCCCGTAGTCCTTAAACAAAGTGAGGTAAATTTATTTTTTCACTACAATAAACTACAAACAACTTAGCACCCTATTCAATGATTTTATGGAATTATTTGTAATGTTTCCTACTTTGCGCGGTATTAATTGTTTTTTCCGCGCAATTAATGATACTACAAAAAAATATTGTTTACTACAATCATTAGCATCGTTTGTAGTAACAAGTAAATATAGCATAGACCGTTACGATTCGTGAGACATTAGATCTAAGACACAGCAAAGGCCTATTGCAGGGATTTTCAATTAATTTTATTTAAGGTGTCTGGTGTAGTCTTCAGAATAATAATATGATCGTCGCGGCAACTCAACCACTAAATACACTTATCAGATTTTTAGTTAATAAAACGTGTTGACTTATTTATTACTTAAATTTTTATTTTTTATTAAGTAATTTAATTTCAATTTTAATAAGTTCTATAAAATTTAATTTATTTAATTAGGCTAGAATTATAAGTTTTCAAGATTTATATTTATATTTTAGTGCTCCGGATTCTGTGCTCTCGTGTATATTATAATGAAATATCATAATATTATGTATAATTGTGAACTTAAAGTAAAACAAATACACCAAGATAGTGGCGCACTGATCCATGGCTGTTCCACCAGCACGAATAAAACACAACGCCTCTTTTAATAAGAATACACAACCTCCGCCAGCTGCTGCACCTCTCGGCTACCACTACCATAATATTGTATATTGCGGGACCGTTAGCCGCGCGTAACACACACGCGTCATTGCAATATGGTTGGTGTAACATACTGAAACCATTGTACCTTACCTTGCCATCACGAAGCGTAAGAAGTCACAAATTTATAATATTGTAATCATGTATTTACACATACGAGGACGAACTATCAAATACTTAATATAAATAAATGTCTATATTAACGAAAGGCAGGAAACCATGGGGGGTCTGTTCAACAAATGAGTCTTACCTGATTCCATCGCCTTGTTTGTGGTGGAAATATTTATAAGATATTATATCATCTGACTTATTTTACATTATATCAGAATTACCATTTCAGATTAAACTCTACACATTTAATTAGAAATATGTAAGTACATAAACGATAAAGACAAATACTTACGATATCTGATGGTTTGATCCGATGGATACGTTATGTTGAGTCTAAGAACATCTGAAAATGTGTAAAATATATAAATTGAGTACATAATATTATGTAAACACGGACAATACTTATATAAAAACTTTGTTTATTCTACAGCTTGACGTTAAAAGCATGGGGTGATTTGTATTACATGATTCTAATATATTACTAATTTCATTTTTAGATAATATATTATAATACACGGAACGATGTAATATGTTTAACTCTTGCTAACTTGCTCTATAGAGTAAATAACACTGGAGTAGCCACTGCCACTGCTACAACACGAAAAGAAAAACACGGAAAAAGACACACAATTCTAGACGTCGTACGACAGCTTCTAGGCATAAGCCTGTTGTAAAATACTGGGTGTATTTGGAACGCTTGGAAAGATTTAACCCTAATTATATACTATTTAAATATTATATTTAAATGCATATAACCATTTATCTCAGAAACGTATTTTAAGAAAACTTTAGCACTTATGTATTTTGTATGCATGAACTCACGCTGAGCGCGAGACGCGCGTCTATATTTCTGTTTTATTCAAAAAATGATTATTTTAAAGTAGTGCCATCAATTAATGTCTGTATCGTTTTGTTCAAGAAGGTAGTTGTTCACTAATAAATCAGTGTTTGCATGAGCAGGTGATCATTCGATCACCGGGCCCGACTGTAATAACATCGAGAGGCCCACTATATTATATCTACACAATTTGTAAAAATAGTGGTACCCGGGCTGTATGTGGTGGGCAGGAACGGCGGCAGCGTCGGTTCGGGGTACGGGTCGAAGGGCATGTGCGTGGTTCCTACTTCCGGGGGGCAATCCTGCTCGTCGGAATTGTCCGGGCACGAGCTCACGCCGTCGCAGACCTTCTCTTCGGGGATGCACTGGCCTGATTGACACATCCAGTAGCCCACCTCGCACTCCATGTTTGCTGCTAAGGTTAAGGGAAATAGTTAATTATTGCGCCACCTGCCATCGAATATTTGAAATCATCTTTTTTACCTCCACGGTTACATAATATACGAGACAGGAAGTTAAATCGTCAGAATAAATATTTAACAAGCTGGTACCAGTTACCACTACCCATCTCGCATACATTTTTAAAGCCTCGTTTTATGTCTAATTTGTTTGGACCTCCTATACAAGTTCATTTCTCCTCATTATAAATTACCAGATACAATATAAAGTGAACAAGATAGCACCATTTTTTTTTAATAATATTATATATAAATAGTTGCTATTGCGAAAAGTTATTATGACAAGAAAATTTCCATTGTATTAATGAAAATGTATCTTTCATTAATTTAAAAAAATAATAATATACATAATATTTAAAATAATCACAAATAATACATAATATTAAAACTACGTTTAATGGTTTTGAAAATAATAAATATGAAAAATAAATTTTGAAATAAGTATTGAATAAGTTTCAACAATACCATGAATTTAAAAGAAACTTTAATTGTTAACCTCTAAGCACCTATTATCATTCGTTGAATTAATACAACATTATATGACCATGAAATAAACTTAAATATAAATAACTGCAATTATTATCAATGAGAAGTAATTAGCATGCAATGCGCACAACATACATCGATCGGAGGAGAAGCATATCTGAAGAGTTACTAGACATCTGGCAGATGTGAAAATCTATATTGATACTACAGCCAAAAATGGAATATAATATTGAACAGTAGTATACTCGTACCTACGGCCTCCGCCGTCGCAAGAGTCGACAGCTTCGGTTAGCCCTCGCGACATTCCAGTTGAATTGATTAATGTTTCACAGACAAATTAACACATGCAATTCTTTTCAAATGCACTATAGAAAATAATCTATTTCAACTAACTAAACTGGAGAAGTTTCATTTTTTTGTTTATTTAATTAATTATTAATTATAATATTATGTAAAGAGTTAAACCAAAAATGCGATCATAAATATTATATCGATAGTCGTACAATGCCGCTAGTATTCGACGAGTAGGTAGGTACTTGGTGGTGGGTTCAGGTTTGTACGCCGCGCCGCTGCGCCAACAATTGAAAATCCAATCATAATATTTTCAAAGCACATTCAATTAAACATACTTTCACTAGCTGCTGCTCGCAGTTTCTTAGAGAGGAAAGAATAAAGATTTGATTGTTTGTTTGTTTGTTTCCATTGAACAAGTTCCGAAACTTCTGGACCTATTTGAAAAAATATTTTACTAATAAAATCCTACGTTTTGTTTGATGAATAGAATTCGCCATAGAATATAAAAAAATACGGAAGTACTAGTTTTATTTTGATGATGAGTGAGTGAGTGAGTGAGTGAGTTTCTTAAACGCGAAACTTTCTTTTCGCTTAGCTTCGGAACTAAATGACCTACAGACTTCAAATTTTGGATTTTAGATTGTGATTTTGTAGATTCTATTCTATACATAATATAATAAATGTATTATATTATAATATTAGTACGTTAGGTGTTCTATACAAATGAAGTACACTACTTTATATTTCTATCATCAACATATTTTTATGCACAAGGTATATTAATACACAGTATAATATACAATAACATGTTAAATTAAAAATTTTGGTTACGTTATTGGAGTTTACGTACTCAGTGATGATATAGATTATTTAGTAAAATATTTTGCTAATCGAATCATTAGTGTAACATCAGTCAGTCAAGCCAATATACAATCTACCTTCGATTTCTCAGTCATTTATAATACATTTAATTATTTATGGAGATGTTAGATTGATTGATTGAATGTTACACTATAGAGATATTTTAATACCTTTATCTTATTAATATAGTACAGTTATCAATATCATGAAACTTCTCCATTGTTTATAAAATTTCGTGTATATGCGGACTCAGGAACAAAACGGTATGGCGACTCCAGCATGGCACTGTTCATACTACCCAACCGCCGTTTATGAAACATATAAAAGTTATATTCATTGCAGTTATGGTCGCGATTCGGCCGTGCCGGGGGGTAGACGATGGCATGTGGGAGCCGCCAACGGAGCGAGGCATTCAAGGATACTTGGGTAATATCAGGCGAATACCGGATTTGTAACAGTTTTGTTCGTCTGAGAAATCCGCGCAGTCATATATATTGTCGCATCTCCTCGAGTGCGGGATGCAGCGGCCGTCGTAACAGGTAAACTGAGCGGGCGCGCACGCCGCGCTCTGGCTCGCCGTCCTCGCTGCAGATCACCACTTTTTACTTACTTCACTTATATTTGCTTATTCTTGAATTAACGCTCACTCAATGTAACCTAGCGCCTTGAACAAAATCTTTCCTAGCCGTTAGTGTGGTTAATAACCACTTAAATGGAAAGTGCAGTGCGTTGTGCATTACGAGAAAGAGTGCAGGTTAGTTGAATTGCAGTAGTACGTATACAGTTTAGTGAGAGTGCCACTGCTGTTGCCATAAGCGTGTTGACTGTGAAATGCCACGACAATATTACTCGATACGGAGTCCGTCCGTCCGTTCGGCACGCGGGTGAAGACACGGATATACTCACGGCAGTTCTCCTCGTCAGAGTTATCGTTGCAGTCGTGGTGGGAGTCGCACCGGAACTGTCCGTTGATGCAGTTGCCGTCCCGACATTGAAACTGGTCGGTATTGCAAGCTCCTATGTCTGAACAACGAATATGTGAAAGTTTTATTAATATATTAAAATTGAAAATAAAAAAATACGCGATAGTATTATGATCTTCGAGTAATTTGATACGCGCTAAAACTAGATTGAACTTGAGTTTACCGTACGTACCAAAAGAACGAACGTCAAAAGTTTGATAGGAAAGTAAGTAAAACAGTTATTTATGGGAAAATAAAATTATTGTTTTTAATTTTTATCTCGCTTTTTGGAACGAAGTTCCTTACGGCAGGCTTGGAGGGGGGGGGATAGGGAAAAAAATGTGATAGTAAAACCGTAAGAAAAAGTGCGTGGAATAAAAGCGTTAAATGAGACGTGCGCATGCGCGACAGTCGCATACACAAGCGAGTAGTGTATAATATCTTTCTTTTTAGCCGAAGGATCTTCGTTCCTATCTGGTGTCCCACGACACCACATTTCTATTTTCCTTATATTTCTTTCCTGAACTATGACCTTTCCTGAACTATGACCAATATTTCAAAGTCAAAATCAGCTAAATCGGCCCAGCCATTCTCGTGTTTTAGCGGGAAAAACGAACATCGATTGATTTTTAAATTAATTATAAGAAAGGATTTGAAACATTGATAAGGTAGAATGTTATTAATGATGATTAAATGTGTGAGACGTGACCGTCCGGCGTGACTTACAGGTGGGTGTTACAGTGTTGTCGCAGTTTTCTTCGTCGCTGCCATCGTCGCACTCCTGGAGACCGTTGCACCGGAGCACGGCATTAATGCATTCGCCGCCGTGACATCTACGGATATCGAATTAATGAAAAAAATTGTAAAAAAGAGATAATAGGAAATTATGTCCTTTGTCATTCCAAATTGTATTCTATAACAGGAAAATCCTTAAAGCATACTTGCAATACCTCTTGACATTAAGAAATAAACATAAAATTAAATATTTCACGCAAGCCACATACAAACACGATTTGCTGACGTTAAACATTCCTTTAAACATAAAAATCGCATCGCAAATTCGCAGTAACAAGAAGCGCTAAGCGATATCGCGTGTAATGCATACATTACCTTCTCTTGACAATGCCCATTGGAAAGCAGATATTATGCAACAGTTACCTGAAGTCTTTTAACTTGTCGCAGCCGCAGTTGATCTCGTCGGAGCCGTCGGCGCAGTCGGGGATGTTGTTACAGATGTCAGAATCATTAAGACATTGGCCGTCACACTCGAGCTCGCAATCTTAAAAACAAATATGATTAGGTTGTATTATAGGTCCTCCCAAAGTATACCAAAAGTGAGACCCATTACTATGACAATAACATTGAATTTAATTTCGCGGAGCAGATTATTAGCGTTGATCTGTAAATTTCGCATTCGCATTATAGAAGTGGAACCAAAATCTATTTACAATCGCATTACATTAGTATCATTATCCACAACGGACTTGAAATAAAAACAGAGTACTATTTGTGATTTCAAATGTGTGGCCTAATGTTTTCGGCAGCTGGATCAAAATTTGAAGTTCAGACGGGTTGCAACACCAAATTTTATGTAACCCAAAAAAATATTTTTTAAGAAATTTGATGAAGTGTGTAGTGTAATATAACTATTGTGATATGATATCTAAATAAAAAAATAAGCTTCTTCCTAGAGAACCTTCTTTAAAGTAATCGGCGTAGCCTGGAACCTGGTACCCTGCTTAACGTGGAAATTACAGTATGACGTGAACATTAGCTTCTTAAATTTTAGCATGAATATCGTTTTAGATTCCGCCGAAAGAATAAACAATGCCAAGTTTATGAATAGACTGGTAAAGGTGGGTAGTGTGTTAGGTCGTAGCAAGTAAGGTGGGAGCGGTAGTATGTTAGGTTAGATTAGGTTAGATTAGGTTAGTCTGTGAAATCAGTCACACGTGAGAGTTGAATTACCAGTGGGCAATTCGCCAAAGTCGCAGCCCACTTCGTCTTCGCCCCCATCGCACTCGGGCACGCCGTCGCATTGTGCAGCGCAGCTCTGGGTCCAGCGGCTCGGGGCCTTGCTGGGATTGCACGTGAACTTATCCTCCGGGCACGTGCGCACGCTCGCTGGAAAACCACCCGCATTACATTAACCGCGCCCTCCGCTACCAGTACCAGATACACCACGAGTCAGCCTCTACATCCGATGTTCATGGAAATTCAAGGAAACAATCCTTACCCGTGACTACATGCAAGTTTTGTCGTATTACATAGGTACTATATTTTTTTTACTATATTTTTTACTTTTATTTCGCGGAACCCTATACGAGTATTTCGACGTTGTCTACGAATGCCTTACTCACGAAACTCTTCTCTCGTTCGCGAAATAAAGATAAAAATCGTGATAAATATCCCGTTTTAAGTAATGGTAGTGATAAAAATAGCCATGTTAGTTTAATATCCTGTTATCATTCCGTTAAAGGGAAAGTCTGTTCCCGCCTTTGATAAAGTTGCTAGACATACACCTACCGATTGAGCTTAAAGTCCATCAGACCTAAAAGTCTATAAAGACCTTTCGAAAAAAATGCTAGACAGTAAAACAAAGAAACACACATACATCACTCAACAACCACCTTTTGTTAATAACCGAAGTCAGAAATGGATTTACTAGAAAATGTTTAGAAATCCAGCAGATACAACATACACTATTATTACCTCACGCATGTGCTAGTATAGACTTAAAGAGTCGGACAACATATAAGTTAATAAGTTATCACGAATAGCACATTAAGTGTATTATATTATTATTTTTATTATTAACAAGCAACAGTTAGAGCTGCCGGCTCATGGCTTAGTATCTCATCACACGTAATATTATACGTTTTAAAAGTAGACTCTAAACGTGAATAGAATCGAACTCGTGACTTAATCAAACAATGTAGTGGTTTATTAAGCAACAGGCGTCTTGGTGGCTGTATCGGCAGTGGTTTGTGGACGGGATCATTGACGGTAACACCCACCACGCCTTCGAGCGCTCGTGGTGTTTACAACGTTGCCAGCCTAACACAACTTTGCCTGACATGCATATTATATTATCATAATAAGACCCATGCATTCGCAATTAAATACAACATAGATGTTATGACGATGCTACAAGACATGCCCCGATAGATGTTGCGGTGGTTGTGGTGGTCGCCGTGGTCGGCCGCCGAGATGGTCAGTCGTCCACCCCGGAGTAACCACTCACCACAGTTGAACTCGTCCTCGCCCAGCGGCAGGCAGTCCTGGCGTCCGTCGCAGCGCCGCGCAATGCTAATACAAGAGCCGTCGCCACACTTCAACTCGTCTCTTTTGCAAGGGCAGTCTCGTTCGTCGGACGAGTCAACACATTCCGCAGTCCCGTTGCACCTCGCCTCGGCGGGCACACAAGCTCCGCTCGTACACTTATATTGATAAGCCATGCAAACAGTGCCTGCCGTCATACAATACATACGCCGTAACCAATCTTCTAAACTCGTAATATCATATATTATATATCATACGCATGTCACATTGATATTTCAATTCAGGTGAGGGCGTCATTTGTAAATGACCTTTGTAAATGTCAGTACTTTGTTCGACTATATCTCAGCTTATTATAAAATACATATTATACACATATTAATATTATGTAGGTTTTATATATTACAAAGTAATACCTACTTTTACAAAAGGATATGACTTTATAAAATAAATAAAAAGCATTTATGCATATTGTTGTCTACAAAAGATAAATGCTGCATGCTTAAAAGCTCATCGTCTATTGAACCGTGCCTATCGGTATCACTGCCTATTATTATCTAGCGGGACAACCGTAAAAGAACATATCTAGAATTTAAGAAGTAGCCAAACCATAAGTGCAATCTCGTTCATCAGAACCGTCCTGACAGTCATGCGTTCTGTCACAGCGTTTGGACGGGGGGATGCAGTAGCCATTGTCACATTTGAAGTCGCCATCACCACATGCTGACCGGTAAAAGAAAATGCTACATTCTTTTATATATACCTACTTCGTTATAAAAGAAATATGAGTTGATGAATGTCGAGGAAATAAGAAAGTTGAAAGATGAGGACGCTAGCGATGGTAAAAATATGCCAAGGACGCCGTCATAATGGAGCTAACGAGACGAAGAAAAACAGAAGAAGTTTAAGTGAAGAGATATATCGAAGGTCTACTAGAAATGCAGAAAGAACAAGTTTCGAAGGATATTCGTATTTTGGACTCAAACTTACGACAATTTTTCTCATCGGAATAATCTCCAGGATCACAGTCATAGCGACGATTACATCTCTGATAGTCCGGAATCAGCTTTCCGGATCTGCATCTAAAGTACCCTACAGCTGAAAAGTACATGCGTGCTGGTGAAACTCATTAATCAGATTCATGCGCGTGTCAAATGTGTCTATTAACAATTGAATACAAAATATAACCGGTGCAGGAGTAAGAACAGCTCACCGACACAGTTCCTCTCGTCGGAGCGGTCTGTGGGACAGTCGACGCGGCCGTCGCATCGTCTGCTGCGCTTGATGCAGCTGCCGTGGTCACATTGCCACTGGTTCGAGCTGCATGCTTTACAAATGACCGTTCGTTAGTAATTAGTACCCGCATGCACCCGCCTGTCGTTAGTTGTGTTAGTCGACTCACGGCAGTCAAGCTCGTCGTCGCCGCCCCTGCAGTCCCTGTAGCCGTCGCATCGCAACAGGATGGAGATGCACGATCCATCACCACACCGGAATCTTCCTCGATCCTTACAGACATGATCACCCGACCAGAGCAACGTAATGGATGCTACTCACATTTTAACGAAGTCCACGAAGCGTGCACAGAAGGGTTTGTTCAATTTAGTCGTCATTAATCACATTATACAACTTATAATTTTAATATTTATTTGATTTACATTTCTTGATGATATTTTGTGCGAATAGTGTTCAAATAAAGATCAAAAGTGTGTGTTGTAATTATACAGAATGACATATTATATAATTCCTTACTGCAATTGGCCTCGTCGGATTGGTCCTCGCAGTGTGATATCCCATCGCACCTCTTCCTGTCCTCGATACAGGAGCCGTCATGTTGGCATTTAAACTCGCCTTCTCTGCAAGCTGGAAAAGTTACGAAAGCATACTATGTTACATACATACATTACATATTTTAGCCTTCATTAAGTCCAAGCAACTAAAAATAATGTTTACAGATTTTCCATTGTTGTTATAATATATAGATAGTATAATATATAGATATTATTTGATTTTTAAGGAAATAAATTATAATGTGTTTCTAAGGGCAACATTTATAAGTTTTCATTTAAAATTAATATTATCTATTCACACACGTTGATAATGCGCATTTGAGAAAAAGCATATCTCCTCCTGTCTCCTTCTTTGAAGTCGTTTAAAAAAAGTTGATGTATTCGTCTTACAGATAATCGTAGAAGGTCTGACGTGATGAGCATAGGTGAACTTACGGCAATCCCTCTCGTCCTCTCCGTTGGCGCAGTCTATAACGCTGTCACACACACGTGACCTTTCTATACACTTTCTATTATTGGAACACCAGAAGTCGTCCGCCCCGCAATATTCTGAAATGAACAAAAAGGCTTTTAGTACTCGTCCAATACACGGATAACGTTTATGAATGCAGAGAGCGCTCTCGCGGACGTTAATTCCGCGGTGGCTGCATAGATGGCGGTAGGCGCCCATCGCTCAGAGTGTAGAAACTGGAGCGACAAGCAGCAAAAGTTAACATAAATATGCACGAGTGAAACTTTGCTTATAACGCTGTGATATTTGTACACTTAATTAGTACTCAATACAGATAGACTAATAAGTACTGTCATATCAATTAGTGCCAAATAGTAATTACTGACAAGTTTACGTATAGTGCGGCCGCAGCCCGTTTTATTTCAGACCGCGTGGTAGTGGTGTGGTGGAGAGAGTCACGAGAGAGCGTCATGGTATAACGTGTAAACCATGTACAAACTAACAATAGTACATACGTATCAAAACGTTGCGAATTTCACACTAACATTTATCGGTAAACCACGAAACATTTTTATTGAGGGCTCGGTGAAGGAGGATCACGTAAGTAAAAAGACACGCATACGATGTATGTACGCATAAATTTACGGTAAAGTGTTACAGCAAATCCTTGGTTTTGTAAAGATTTTCCTGTCATTTTTGATACCATAAGAATTTGAGAAACACCTTCGCTCAGGTAGTTAAGATTCTGGAAGCGCGGGTAGGCCTACGTGATATACTTAACGCCGTAGCACTGCGACGACCTAAGTTTCGAGACAGCCAGAGGCGAGCGCTTTAAGTTTACATTATAACGGCATTGTCATCATATTTAAATATTTCTTTTTAAAACGTTTACCTAACGAACATAATAATAATATAATATATTCATATGATACCACCGGACTCCACACGCCTACACACTTTATACTTACCAATTATATTAAAACGAGGCATACGAAAATATCAGGAACTATTGGTAGGATTTGAATGTTTATTTCGGTGTTAGATAGCCCATTTATCGATTCAGATCATCATCCCGCTAAGATCCCGTCGTAAATCTTAGTTAACGCCGGCGAAGCTGCGGGCAACAGCTAGTATAAAATACAAAAGTAAATAACGTGATTTTCGCCAAATCGCTAGATTATTACTATTCAACTGTTTCTAAAAATTAGTAGGTAAGTCCCGGTATACGTAGCAAAAAAGACACGTCTTTAAAATTACAATCTATCGGGGACATTTTTACCAATTTTTCGTTAGAATATAATATTATGAAAAATTAAATAAGAAAATTTCATTTAGATATTTAGCTTACTGCACTTGCACTGCTGAACGAAGGCCTCATTCAATGAACGAAAGATGG
The DNA here is from genome assembly GCA_905333005.2 of Lycaena phlaeas. Classification (NCBI taxonomy): domain Eukaryota; kingdom Metazoa; phylum Arthropoda; class Insecta; order Lepidoptera; family Lycaenidae; genus Lycaena; species Lycaena phlaeas. Next base: position 199,053 of record HG995168.1, read on the forward strand.
CAGAGCAAGTGCATTGTAACTACGCGTCTGGACAATATAAACGCCCAGGGTGTAAAATGTTTATGAACGGGCAGACGCGGTCTGATATTGATGATTGTTGTGAATATAATTGAATTGGCCCAACCCTGGCCAACCCCTGACCTATCAATACTTCATAAATAGGCCTACAGTTCTCTAAATATAAAATCCAATTTTAATTATTGATTTCTCGATGACTTTCAAAAGTCAAATATGAGCCATTGGCATAATACGTGAGTGGGCTATTTGTGGTCAAACATGATGGACTGGTGGGCTGGTCCGCGGGCGGGGGGCAGGCCACCCACCCACTCACTACCCAGGTTATGATGACCCCAGGTAATCATCGCCTTGTCAACGACTATTTCGGATCGAATAAAGCCAATTAAATTATTATAAAATGTATCACTCCTTAGTAGTAGGTACACTAAGGAACAAAATAAAATATTTAATTCCAAGTGTGAGAAAATGAAAGTGATCACTGCTCAAGCCAGATAATATGAAGGAGCAGATATTATTTTGTTACAAGATGAATGCCGTATTGTTGGTCATGTGGCCGATGCAATTATATTTACGGGTTAAAGTTAGTGATGGCTAGATCGCTCGGTTTAAAGCCACGTAATTCCAGTCATTTATTTTTATTTTGTCTGGCCAGTAATTGGTCTAGTGGTTAGTAGCACTGACTGCTAAGCCGGAAGGGCGTGGGTTCGATTCCCAGGACAAACGTTCGTGTAATCAATTGTCTGATAGCCAAAATATAGGCTATGCCTAGTTTGGGACTAGATAGCCGTGTGAGAGTTTGTTATTTGTTAATATGTGTGAACTGAAGTCCAAATAGCTCTGTCGAGTGTTGTTCCCTGTAGCGTATGTTAGACACCAACAAAGTATCTAAGGCATCATTCTCCTCTCAATTTCATCTTGTCCTCTACGCGCGTCAACGTCCACCTTACAAGGTTCAATACGTATCTCCAACACTTACTTCATATAAAGAGTTTTTTATTTTTTTGTTACAATTCAAAATCTTCTCATTTGAAAACTTAAAATTTTACTTAAATTCAAATGCATTATTTTTGATCAACCTAGTTTCAATCCCGCTATCAGACAAACTAACGGTTGAAAAGATTTTAACAAGAGTGTTAAAATCTTTTCAACCGTTCGGGCTGTACTAGGGAAAAAATAAACCTTTTATACATAGGTACATAACATACATATCAGTATCAAGTAATCCTGTAGCAGTCGGTAGCAAGGCAGGCCTATGCTCACCAGTCGGCACTCGGCAATAACGGACTTTTGATGATGATGATGACGTCATAATGCGCTAAGCGATATTTAGTCCAGGCGGAGACGTCTCCTTAACGTTTACAGACAATAATAATTCAAATACTAATACTTCAAATATGTCTTGCTCTATTTTTATATAGGGATTCGCCCGTCGTCATTCTACCATGAATACGATAATTTTACGTGTAAATATTGCCGGTTTAACTTGTCTCCGGATGAAAACGCGCATGTTAATTAATAAAAGTTTCACCAGCCTGTCGTTGAACTTTGGAAAATTTTAACGCTCTTTTATAAACATACCTCGTGAATTTTTTATTACGAGCAAGGACTTTTATATGAGAGACAGCACCGAGTGGTACACGGAGTGGAAACTACGAGTACTACGGAACTAATGCTCATGATGATCGCTGAAGAATATAAAGACGATAGCATCCTGTCGAAAGCATACTCGCCCTTCATTACACCCCCCTGCCCATAGGCAATGATTTCAAAAGATACTTCAAGAGCAAACAGTGAAACGTTCAATGCATATATGTCAAAAGATTTATATACTAATTATCAAGAAGTGCTTCGGATCTGACATATTAAAATATAAAGCAGCACCAAACGAATAAGGTCACGGTTTTGCAGTGTATCGTATAATGGTATGATGATGATACGCGCACCACGATGGTGGCAGTGTTTAGGTTATTTTAAATATCTGGGGAGGGGGGCGGGAATCGATAAATAAATTAAACTGTCGTAAGTAGCCGTCTGCACCAGGTACAAGCTTCCCCTTACTACCCATATTGTCCCCGCGCTTTTCCTCGAGCCACTTTTTTACTGGAATACGCACGAAGGTGGCTCCATTTTTATAGCTTCACTCAATGTTGGTTGGTTGGGTATACCCAACAAATAACAACGGTGCTACCATGCTACCGTTGTATTTGTTCCTACAAAATATCTTCAATTTTCGATTCACAATTTTGAAATCTGATGCAATTTGAGCGATGTTTAAGCGATTTAACTTAATTATTTAGCAACTTTTATCAAGAGAAAAAAAATTGGCTACCTTAAGGTGGTTTCTCTTAATGGGTAGTCAGCTGTAGCTTGTGGGTAGCCCGTAATTGATATTGACTACTCCTCTCTTTGGTAAAAAAAACAGGCCGAAGAAGAAACAGGTGACGATTTGATACGAGGAGAAGTTGTCGTGGTGAAGGAGGATCCTACTGCAAGAGCATTTCTGGCGAACATTTCCAAGACAAGTGGCAAATAAGTATTAATGTACCATTCTGGAGTAACTGTTACTAAATCCTCTATAACAATTGTTACGAAGATCGAGGCGACCATATTATTTTCCCACGCATCGACCTCTCTTCCCTTCTGTTCTCCTTTGATGAAAACACGTACTCAGCAGTCTGTCATTTAGTTTCAGGTTCATAACAGTAAACCCAGCTTCCCTCACCCGTAAGTATGTCGAAACACAGGAATTGATGTATGTCAAACACAACAGTTGTAAGTATTGGCGAGATGGGACTTCATCGTGACAGACCAATGGAAGTCTATATTCTAACATTCTACTAGCGGAGATAGGATACTGGCTTCAGGTTCTTCATGATGAGATCGTACATATTTCGTTTATCGGTTGTTGTGGGACTCGTTAATTAATAATTTCAAACCCTATCACAATACGAGCTCTAATTACACGCTTCTATTGTCATGGTGTAAATCTGTGTTTGTCTGTGTGGGGCGGGGGGGGTCAGGGGTGTACTATCACGTTATGCGTCGCGCGTTTTATCGCGCAGTCTGCGGCGGTAGCGCAATATTCTAAACAGCGTACAAAAAACGTCCAGAACGACTAACGCCAACTTATTTAAATGTATAAACACCCGTCAAACCCGAAGCTTCAGCGAGGCCCGTGTTTGTATATTGTTAGTGTACGGAACGTAATTGATGAAATATGCAAAATAGAAAGACCTTTTAAGAAGCGATATGGCTACTTACTTGACGATTAAATATTTCACTTCTGTATACTCTTATATTGTCCGCGACTTTTCATCGTATTCATTTTTAATATTTTCCTTTGGTAGCTCAAGCTGAGTTGTATGTATATGTACAATTACTTTAGGAACAAATTGGTACGTACACTAAGTTCGGATATACACGTATGATATGAATATGACGTGCCATAATAATTCATCGACTCGAAGTGATAGATATAAAGCGGAAAGTAGGAAATCTCTTGGTTGCGGTTGATGAGCGAGTAGCGGCAGTAACTTTGCACATCGCCGGCGCTATCGACAATACAATTTTTGCGTTAACTACGTGACTCTTTTTACTTCTTCTTCTTAGCGTGTCGATGGCTACTTAAATTTTATCCGCCCAGCACTCAGCTACGAGTATTCCATTCTCAGTAGCGTCCATTAAGTCCTGCAATGTGCAGGTGGTAGGGCACGCAGGACACGACATGAGATGGTCCATTGTTTGTGGGACGGCACCACACACTCTTTTTACTTTTTGTCAATGTCGTATTTGTTGCCATACCTAACCTAACCTAACCTAACTATCTTGACTGACGGCGATGCCAAAGGTAATAGATTATTTGTAAAAATGAAGCCGACTTCAAAACAACAAGTAGGCTCTCAAAAGCGAAAAATTTATAATTATTATAATTGGATACTACTTACAAGTGTCTACCTACATACATACATACATAGGTAGTACTCGTATCTATCTTATACCTAGTTGTCTTGGCTGGCACCGAATTTAAATTGGAGAGGAAATTGCGCTTAAAATAATAATATTAATTTTATTATTAAGCTTTCGAGTGTCCATTTGTGGGTTGAACTCTTTTTTGGGGAAATTTTATTTCTCATTTTTTTGCAAACTGAATATTTTGGAAAAATTTAGGTATGAAGTAAACCCAACAAAAGGCAGGGTAAATCGTTGAGGGGTTCCCTCGACTGCCTTTTGACTCCATTATAAAATCCATTCCACACCCTCTTTAAATTGTAGTGCTTTGAAATACTTAATAAAAAAATTAACAAACGCACTAGTCGCCAATACAATTTTCACGAATTCCCCTCGATTTACGGGAAGCCATCATCAGATCCTGGTCCTTATTTATTTATTTGGTTCATCGCCAATTGGATATACATAATATTACAATTTTATACCCAACATAACAACTAATCATAGGACCTTAGGAATATCTCCTTGCCAACAAAAAAAAATGTAGACGGTATATTTTTTTATATCAATTTTGTAACCAGTACCTATAGTACGGATGCGTGTACGAACGTCGCGTATTTGCGAGGAGGAGGGGGAGGAGGAGGGGCGGGGGCTTATGCTAATAATAATAATATAATATCCGTCAGTGGTTAATGTCTCGTGAACCTTAGCGGGTCGTTTGCCAAAGATTTCAATGGATAATAAAAGTGCATACATTACCATTACATGTAAGCACTTTAGGTTAACTTTTCATAATTAGCTAATTGTCAAAGGACGCGTTTCATTTGTAGATAATCAAAATTTAATAGCCCGTCGTGTTTAAGTCCTTTTGATCCCCGTGAAGAATACTTTAATCTTATAAAAAATCCGGTCCTCACCAAACAGCGAGTACGTTGGACAAGTGTTTGAATATTAAATGAGGTGGTGAGATCGATGGCTGTATCCGCGATCCCACCTGGACTCGGTCCGGACGACCCCGGCACGACCATGCTTACCTACTAATAATACAGACTATACACGTCACACTACAAACTAATGTAAAGTTACCAATATGTATTACACCGCCTTGGTATTTAAATCGACTCAAATGCCCTGACAGCCAATGGCATGATATCAACCTTCACTATCGTTTAATATCCTATTATATATACATTTAAGCTGGCTGGGCGAGGGCTCAGGCGGTCGCGACTTTGATTCCTGCCAACTGCAAGTATTTGTATGTGTAGTGTACATATTAATATGTATAATAGAACCGCTTAGTTGGTGATCAATTTTTTTCGACAGTCCTAGCAACTTGAGACATATTTACATATCTTTAACGCTTAATAGAATATATACTATCATCGTTGCTCTGAGAGAGTGCCATACAAAATAGTTTCAAGGAATCAGGTTTCGGTAATAGCGGAATTGACGTTGTATCAGCACAAGAAGAACCCTCCATATTGCAGGGCTTTCTGGATATTTTTCAATTGATGATAATGTAATGTGGTATGCTATGGAATCTGATGGATTGAATATCTTATTCAAGATGTGAATGACAGACTAAGAGGGGCAGAAGATGATAAAGAGAAGGAGGAATCAACTGCATTTTTGCCTTACCCAGACATTATCAGCAGCTATGAAGCACTACAGTAGCTTCTCTGAGTGGAAACGAAATCAAACGAAAATGTAACAGAAAATTTGTAAATATTACGTTTTCAGAATCCCCGAAAAAACAATTATACCCCTTCCGTAACGTGAGAAACATACTCGTACATACAAAACGATTATATATATATAGAGATGAATGCCAATCCCGCATTGGCCAACTTATTAGCTCATTTATTTACAATTTGTCAAAATATTGAATAGCTTCTATACTGTGAAGTGTAAGTCTTATTTGAAAGTGTAATAAAAATATAATTGAATTATTTCTACTTTAGAATGGTATATTCATAATTATTCAATACATTATTAATATAGGTCACGTACGCCTGAATATTTAACCTAGAGTGGGCAATCGAGAAGTGCGCTGATGTGCACACTCTCGTCTGTCGTGACGAGACACTCCCCCTCGAGTGGTCTAGTGGCCGACCGCCCGCATCTCTCTCTACATAATCTTTGTAAGTATACCTCCGCTGACTATTGCCATACTACCACACCTACACCTGTGAACCACACCATATTGAATGTCGGAGAAGAATGTTGGCAATTATTTTCACAGAATAAAATATTGACTGACACAGGGGATAAAAGTTTGAATATCCTAATGTGAAGTAATGAATGTAAAGAAGTCGTAAAGATTTTGAAAGAATGTTTTGGAATATAATATTTTCAAAACTTTAGAGAGGTGTTTCTCAAGAGGATTAAAGGTTTTTACAATGATCATCAATCCGGTAACTGTTATAGATTTGAGTAAACCCAGGCAAATGCATGGACAAAAACTATATTAGTAACTATGTGCATATCTAAAACTATATCTACTAATATTATGTAATACATGCGTCGGGTGTTCGGGCCGAACCGATGGACGACGGTTATCAATTACTGTGTTTTGTGAACACTGATTATGAACCGCCCAGAAACCTCCGCAGACCTCCGTACATCCAGACCTCCCTAATACTATACTACTACTATTACAATCTGTACATTTTTTGCAAGTAGTAAGTATTTTCTTGTCTTTTTACCCGGGACGCAAAAATACTTATATGACTGGCACAAGTTTGCCAGCTCAAGACTCTCGGGGGTATCTAGCTCTCCAATTTTTTGAGCCGATTTGGATGCGGCTATTTTTTTTTATTGAATTGTTTAAGTCCTCTCTATTTTCTACATTTCATCGTCAGCCATCATCATCCTTTATCTGTCCACTGATGGCCATATGCCTACCTCAATGAACGGCAAGACGAACGATCTCTTGCTACTCGCATCCTACACGGTCCAGCCACGGCACGTCATCTTCTTTATCTTAATAACTCATTTATTTCATGTTGATAAAATATGTATTTTCCCTTCAAGAAGTATTAATTTTATTTAACATTAGATTTATATTGAGTTAAGATTCCTGAGATGACTAATTTATTAGTGGATATAGGTATTTTAAATATACACAATAGTATATTATTATAATACACTGAAAAAATTAAATTGGCGTGTCTGTGGGTTCGTAGTGCTCTGGTTCTAATTCTCAGTATGGCGATGATTAAACACGCCTCTTATGGCAACGGTCGTCCCCCCGCGCCGCCCGCCGCAAAACAGTCAAATAAAATTTGGTAAACGTCCCAAATAACAAAGAGAATCTGGTTTAATCAAATTGTTGATTGAGTTTTTGAATTGCACATAGAATAGACGATAACGACGGAACCACACCCATAATGGTACAACGCTTATTTTTTATTATTTGGATATATCTCTGAAAAAAAAAACGAGTCACTCGAATAAATATTGTAATGGAGTCGATGTCAACAAAGCAACATTTGTAGATTAATTTTGTACAGCAGGCAATACAACGTAATAAAGACGTGGTAATCATATAGATTGTTCGTTAGGAGATGAATTATACTACGTAGAATAATTATTATAAGGTCTACAGAAAAGGCCGCGATGCCATATTTTGTTTATCTCTTAAGGATGACAAACTATACAAGGATATAAACTATTTCAATGCTTTAAAAATGGGCAATTAGAAAGATGAGATGAATATTCCACGATTATTATTAATCATATTTCAGGACAGGGTTTCCCCAATGTTTAATTGTTTAGGCGTTTTCCATAAAAACGCAACCACTATGATTAAATGTAACAGTCAACGTTAATAACGTGTCAAAATCACTTTCGACTGCAAAAATCAGGCAAACGTACCCAGTTGCGATCGGTGCCATTACTTAAGAACTATTTTGATTGATTTTGGCAGACGGAAATGTTTTCAAATAATGCCTTTGGTCAAAACTACAGTTAACTTCAAATTTCAATTAACACTATCATCGAAAACGGTTCGCCTTGGAAGTTAGAGAACAAACCCACGTGCTGTAGAATGATGTAGGTGGTGATGATATTATGCATAATATACTGTTATGTGATGGTCACCAGCGCTCGCTATAGAGTGTTAGGAAGGTCCTGCGGCCACTGGCCAGGGGCTACCATGCGAGGTTAACGAATGCGTCTTCCGCACGGTTAGTACGTGAAGTATTCGAGGTCGCGATTCCTTCAGCTGCAGGATACTCTATCGATCTGGAACTCGCGGTTATAAGCTAATGGATTAAATGCACCCCTCCACATTCAACAGGATTGATTTTTCAAAGTGAAATTTAACAATGACAGCTAGCATTTACTGCGCAGTCTGTTATATCGGTAGCGACGTAGGTCTTTACAGACCTACCTTTACAGACCAGATAATATTATATATTATGTTCACACTCGAATTTGTTATATCTAGAAATACGTCGTTTCTGTGGCGTTTTTAATAGTTACACCTGTAATTAAATATATAATTACGTGCCACTGATATACTTAGCATATTGTAAACTTGATTAGTGGATAAAGACTATTATTATTATTATTAATTACATACTAAAAACTACTATAAATGTTTTAATTTAACTACGTTTATAGCCGTAACCATAAAACAGTACTTTATATTATTTTGACATGCTTAATATAAGATTAAAATGAAGTAGCAAAAAAAATTACAGCTAACGAAATTATTCACATATTAACTCTAGCAAGAATTTAAATTACACCATACATTTTGTTATCACAATTTATAGAACCCAAAAAGTGCACTAAATAATTATAATAATAATAAAATGAAACAATAATTATTACGTGTTCTAAGAAAAAATCATACAAGTAAAATCTCGCCAATAAGGACTGGAGGAATAAGTATTTCCTCTCTAATATCGATGACAACTAACAGGCGGTTACAGCTCATCAGCTCATCCGAAACAAACGTCTCCCCGCACAGGCCCTAATTACCATGTTCATATTCCGCGCAAACGATCTCAAACTCCGCGATCGGAATTATACCTAGTTAGTACCAGTGAAGGAAATATTCACTGCCTGATACTCACTGCTAATGCAACGGAGCAGTTGTGTCGAAAGATTATGAGCATTTTATGCTATAGGGCATGGGAAATATAAGGATTTCTCTACATAAAATATCGAGAGTTGCGAAAATGCAGCAATAACTTTTTTGGCTATTACATAATGACAATGTAATGCCAGCGCATCAGTGAACTATGGCCCAATGACCCTCCTCGCCTGATTTCGAGGAGAAGACTCGTGCCCAGCAGTAAAACTAAAGTATCAACCCTACATTTACCCTAAATTAGTGTTTTACTGAATGACACAAAAATCGCTTGTCAATTCACTACAACTAGTTTGTTTGTTGACACCGCTCAATATTTTTATTCTTTTGTTTGGCGCCGCTGCACGACTGACTGAAACTCGCATATATTTTTTGCATTAAAGACAGAGCCATACACAAGATACTCGCACGGAAATAAATCGCATCGCATTATAATTCCCTTCGCGTTCAATTTGCCTAAATTTCTAATCATAAATTTTATATCGCACATTTTTTTTTCATTTACACGACTTTTACATTTAATTACATTCCATACAGAATTTCGAGTAAAAAAAATTGCACCGTAAAATTTAGCATGGCAGCGACCGCCCGAAGCCCGCCTTCACCCCCCAGCATCACCCAGCGCGAGTAAATACGGGGCGAAGGCAACATTCGTTGGTAACTGTCATGCGCCTAATTTTTTATTGATGAGGACTCAAACAAATAAATTAATAAAATTACACTGAATTGAAATATGAACAAAATGAATTCAATACATTACATTAGATATAGTGCAGTATATAACAATATACAAATTTTCATGCAGTTATAAGTTTAGTCATTCCTACACTTGGGACTGCAAGCAAAACGTCAATGTCTTGGAATTTGGTGTTGTAGGACACGAACTGAACCATGAGACACAGAGAATAAATAACACAAGTGAGCATTCGTGCGAGAGACATTAGTAGTTAAAGATTAACTTATTCGATCTGTAGGTTAATTAGCTACAGAAACAATTAGAGACAGAAAGGAGACCAATAGATTTTATAGTATCCACAAGTTGCTTATCAGATATGATTCGAAATAATAACAATAATAAATAATCAATGAACCATGATTAAGGTCGACTTGATGATAATAACTAATGACAGAAGTATATTCTGTCTGATGCTTGTTTTAGGTAACACGTGTACAGTGTATTGTGTACTGCGTGTGCCGTAGACACAGTGACACCGCCATTGTTATTAAAACATATGATAGAGAACAAACGGACCATACGGAGCGGTAGGTCACCACCGACCTCCACACACTCGCTACACGGGGGTTCGCTGGACTCGCGACTCGCGCGGTTTTCTTTCAGCTGTATCATAAGTGTTCATCTCGAGCGCTGGTGTCGGAGCCGGTTGACTCGCGGCTGGTAAACAAGTATTTTGGGCCAACCGATTCGCGTTGCGCTACTATTATTGTGCGATGTAGGTCGGTGGTGCAATGGTGGCGTGACGGACACATCACTAACATAAAACATTATAAATAGCGGCTGTTTGACATTTGCGACTAGATCTATGTTACACAGATCAACACACAGTGTCTAGAACATGCACCAACACTACACTCCAACAAGTGGGAGATAAAATTAAAACGGTGATGGCTCCGAACGTTTTCTAATATTATTTAAATACACTATTGAGTACTGAAATACTGATTAAAGAGAGGCTATCAGCTCTCCAGTAGTCCTGTCGAACACTGTTTAGAACCCTCAGTCGCAGGCAGCGTCTGTATTTTCATAACCTATGACGTCACTGAATTTGCACCAGCTAAATGTTTTTTTTCTTGGGCTAGGCCCATCACCCTACCACCAGTGACACACCTATGTAGCCAGAATCGGCAGTGTTGACCTTATGTGATTTCCGACCTAAAGCTCTAGGCATGGGAAAAGCCTCTTGACCAAGTCCTTTGCGAAGAAAAATTCAAGAGGAGAATACAGAAACCAAAACATGATGTGTACTTACGTCTGATAACATTCTGCGCATGCAGCGAGGAGAGCCCGACCAGCAGCAGGAGGGACCATTGGCCCCTACACAGTATCATTATATCCTCTCGGTTATTGCATTTATTTCTGGAGCGCGTTCGTCTTCGAGAACAGAAGGAGTCATGAAGAGATATGTTGGTATACAGTATCCGATATCCACCGCAACAGACAGTCTCACGGGCGCTGTGTCTAACTTACTCTAACCTAACAATTTGGCAGTATTGACTTGTATCCAGTCTATGGCGCACATTATTTAATTCAAACATCGTTTAGATTCTTACTAATTATGAATATTAATATTAACTATAGGCGTCCCGTGACGACCAACCGCTTTTAACTGTGTTTACGGACTTTTGGTACCTATAGCTAGAGTTGGATACATAAATACAAACATACACGTTATAGGTGTATGTGTTATGAGATACTATTAACGAAGCTTTGTTCTACCACATTTTTTTCTAAATACTTACTGCAAATATTTCACTTGTGTTTAATCCATCATCGATATGTATATAATATAAAATATAACTATAATCCGTTTATTGGAAAATAGCAAACACTGAAATTGATTTTATAACAATAAATACAAACTTTAATGAAATGATGAGGCCGGGTCCACTAGTCAACATAACTTTACAATTTAGTAGTTAAATTACATGACAGTAACCGCAGCGTGAGCGTTACGTTTATCTGATTCGTGTGGAAAATAAAAATGTGAACCTCCGCCAACAACACGCCAAGTTTTTTTTAATATAGTTATAACCAATGTTGATTTGTCAGAAAATTAATATGGTCAAATATTAAAATCCTAATTTAACATTCAGAAAATGGTTTGTATATAATATTTGTAATGGTTTGTTTATAATAATAAAGATTATCCTGCAGGTTATTGCGCAGATAGCGGACAACTCTAATGATTAGCTCCTCCGGGAGACTATTCTCTTATTTATCTGAATCATCTACCAGCATCTAGCGAGCCTTGACATCTTGCCACGTACAGGGCAGCAGCTACCTGAACATATTGTGTATTGTTGAAGGCAGACGACCACAACGGAGGGCCGTCGGGAACGACGAGAAACATAAGGTATACCTCGAAACGGCGTATTGTGGTCTTAGGCACACAAAACTACGAGATATGACGACACCAAGATAATTTTTGTCTTAAGACTACACAGTCAAGGTTGATAAGGATTCGGGTTATCATTGTGATAACAGTCACGTAAGCGAGTATGTACTTAGCTACTCGCTAGTGTTGACGGGGTGGGCTGCAGACCAGAGCATGTGGGGCGTACGTCACCTCAACATCAGTAGCTTGACTGCGGAGCCATTTATGAAAGCACTAAACAGTATACAATATTTAGCATATATATATATATATATATATATAGCTGACAAGCGGACCGGACGGACCTGACAGACGTTGTCGTAAACAAAACATTTACCAGTGGGCCGTATCGTGAATCTAAACCTTTCTCGAATTCATTTGAACAGACAGATTTAATCAAAATCGCTCCAGCCGTGAACCTGAGGTGCCGTGACCAGCATGAGTGTGTAATAATAATTTAGATATTTTTAGACCTATAGTACCGATGTTGATCAATGCAATGCAGTTATTTACGTTCAAAACTATTTGCGATGTAGTTTACTTAATTTTCTATCAAGCGTTTAAATTAGCGTCCATGAAATGTACCTTAAAATTTGTAAAAATCCTGATAAGATCGATTTGTATGTTTGTAGCGACTGCCGACTGCACTGTTATCATGAGAATCTAACTCTGCGTCGAACATGAAAAATGCATTGCTGAGCGGTCAAACCCCCCCCCCCCCCTCCCCCTCACCCCTACAACACATCATTTCATGACAAATGCCAACACACAATCATAATTGAATATATTATAAGCCCAAATACGGTGGGTTTCAGACTACATTATACGGTCCTATATTCTCGAATGAGATCACAAAACAGAGTATCGATATAACTGCATTACCGGTTACAAATGTATGTTGGTAGTGAAAACGCTTTAGGGTTCGTCATTCTATGGGTTACTTGAAGTACCCTAAGGTGTTTCATCAGTATCACTCCAAGTCCATTCATATGGATGGACTAATGACTGCATTTAGGTAACGTAAAAACGGAATATGTAAACTGAGGATGTATGTAATTTGATATTTCTATCACTTAACTCTATATAATGAATAAATTTGTCATCTCAGTCGGCCTATGATATGAGTTGAAAGTAATGTAGTGCCGTTACTTTGAATGGCCTGACACTGTTTTACGTGACGTGTATTTTTGTTTATTCCATTTTACGTTATATGTTTAGATGCATTATGAATTTTAACACATATTCCACATCTGCCGGACATCCCGTAGCAGCAAAGTTTACTCCCCCCTCTCGGGTAAACTGTCGCATCACACGTTATACACGTTTGTATATTAGACGCAGTGTTAGCTAGTGACGTTACTATTGAAACTATTTCTTATACTTTTTATCTACAAATTAGATTAAGTCGTCCCTTCAGGTGGGAGAAGTCGCCGCCTGGGCAGACGCACTAATATTATTAACGCCACCCTTGACACGATGGGAACATGACAAATATGAAATACCTGAGTGCTGATGACATCATCATTATCATCTTACTTAGACATTGCAGTCGACTCGATATAACACTTTGAAAGTTAGGGACACTCAAAGGAGTAGTGTTTTAGTGTCGAAGGTCCGACCGAAGGTACTCGAGCTGATGATACTATGGTATATATACAACAGACGACAATAAGACGGGGCCGCTCGGCGGGCGGCGGGCGATGACGTTTCCGTTCACGTGGGATATTATTTTAACATAGCCCTTGAGATACCATCTGGTTTTCAATGGCGTCATCGTCTGATCCGAGCCGAGCTCTGGTTACATCCGTCGAGATGTTATTTGTGAGCGTTATTAGTTGATGCAATATTAATCTTATCAGTTGGTACATCACATACCTACTCGAGAATCATACAGCCTCCGGGCGCAAAACACGGGTCTCATAGGAGCGTCTGCGGCACAATACTTAACAAAAGGAAGAACCGATTTAGATGCGGTTTCTAGAGATTTTATATGATTGTATAGATATAAGGCGATCCCTCGACCTGCCAGCTACAGTTATACTACACACGATACGACCCTCTATCAGCCTCTCCAGCATACACCCTCGTTAACGTTGCTCTAATAAACTAAGCGCACTTGAAACCACTTCACACACTTTTACTATTTAAACGGGTCCATACATTGGGCTACACGTGTATAATATGGTCGTTATATGATTATCGTGTCGCAAGATTTAATAATGATATTATTGAATTGTTAATTCACATGAATCTTATGTGACTTTATAAGGTATTATAGTCGCTAGTTATAACTATACCTTACTAAATAAGTTTTTTGGCACCTACTAATACTAGAGAGCTCGAAAGTTTGTTTTTAGCACGCGCTAATCTCAGGGAACTAGCCGGAGAATTTCAAAAAGGATTTTTGAAATTGAAAGCTCTAATGAAGTAATATTATTTATTTTGGAGATATGTTTATTTTGTCAGCTATGTTGCGGTTAAAACCACATAGCTAGTTAGTAAGACCTATGATAGTCACATGAAATCACAGTTCTTCGACTTCCTAACCAGCATCTACCTAACACACTCCTCGCCTAATTACGAGGAGACGCGAGCCTCACAATGGCATATAAGAGTCACTTATGGTATAGCATGTCTAGCATATATAGCAGCTCTTCTCAATGTTAAGATGTGCCGATGTTTTGTAGAAATGCGCAGGTCGTATACAATGGTATAGCCGGGGCGTTCGTTGTTCATCTGCGAAATGAGAGCAGCCGCGTGTAATGAGAGAGCAGCCGGTACAGCCAGCACAATCCGCGCTCACATAGTAATGGATACGAGTCGCACACGCTACTCAATCAAATCCTTATCTATCTGTCGATATACTATACAAATATGACTTATGCATGTATGTATACAAGATGGCGGATGGCAAGTTAATGGCTACCATGGCAGCTTGGATCAGTGGCTACACATGTGTCCAATGTGTGTTCCTAATTTGTGCTCTCAGGTTTTAAAATACCAACAATTTTTTATATAAATATCGTAATTAATCAGACAATTACTATACAGTTTCATATATCACAGAAGCTTTGTAGAAGACATTGAGGATTTAAGTAAGGTACTCGCATAATTTTTTGTCTATATTACCGTAGAACACGAAGCCTCTAGTCGGTTGACTAGTAGGCGAGCTTTTGTCTAATAAATCGATCCAACTTTCGACGCAACTACTATTATACATATACAGGGTTACTGGTAATTCGACATATTCTTGTTAGGAGGTGTTATGGGCGACTTTTCATCCCCCAATGGCGTTATGCAATACTGAACTATTTTTGGTCATCGTGCTTCATCTGTAGTTAAGTTACAACTCTACACAAGACCAATTTTTTTACATAATTTTACGAAAATTACATATTCTTATATTATCACGTATATCTTTATAAACAGCTGTTCCGACCGTTGCTTCGTTCGTATTTTTTTTAATTTACAGTCGAACTGTACGAGTTATATAGTTTTCGCGTGATTGCGTTTCAAGAAATCATACTTTATATAGGAATAGATATTATAATGTGACAAAAACGTTTGCGTGATCATTTCCGTTGCGCAAAACTTAAATGTGTTTTTATTTAGAGTCGACGGAGACTAAAGAACCATTGTATTTTTACTAAAAGAATATTCGTGTCATTCCGTATACGTCACACGCGGAATCGATAAATGAATTAATTGCTATAAATACGTTTAAATACTCGTGTGTGATGTACGCACGTGCAGGGGGGGGGGGGTTGAAATATTTATTTATTTATTAATACGAGGCTGTATGGCCGGCTGCGGGAGATACATTTTTAGAAGATGCCAGTTTAAAGGGTGTTTTCGTGTATAACCTAGATTGACTCATCGAAGGGAAATAATTTAGAAAATAGTATTTTATGTGCGTTTTAAAATACACATTGCCGGTTTATTAGAATACAAATAGATGGTGTTTAATGAGGTTTGTGTTGTGATGTCATGTGTCAGTCCTATTAAAGAAAACCTGAACGTGAGTTGCGTCACTTGATACTAGAGCGCGGGGTGAGACGCGGCGCCGGCCCGCGCCACTATACCTGGCTCCTGCCTGCGACGCATTGTTCTTGATCCTGTCGCACTTACGGGATCGTATTACCCTAAACATAACATACCACAACGAGGTGTTCTCTTATAGCATATCACACATTACCTCGCCGTAAGTTATCTAACCTTAAGACCTAATATCAATTGAATTGAGTGGGAGGAAAATATAAGGAAAATTCCATGTTTGATTTAGGTTTATCGTTTTTGCGTTTTTATAGTAATTTCGAAATAGCTGAAGGCATATCGGGACACTTATTTAGAGACAGATATTAATTTCCCTGGGAGAGGGCATCGCGTGCGCGTCGCGCTTGCCGCAGGTAACCGGCTGCAGCGAATTACAACTTGTTTATGAACTAAACGATTTATTAGCCAACTACACGACAGTATCGAAACTATTATTTTACATTCCACCGTTTTATTAAATAGATAATGTTCCTTTCTAGTTGTTCAAGAATAGTCGGCTGTATTTATTACTTCAGCATCATTCATATTATTCTAAACTAGTGATCAACTACCTAGTGTAATAAACTAGCGCCATTCTAATGTAAAATTAAAAACATTGTAAAAGAATTGTAGTTTATTCAAAAGAAATAGATCCTCATGAAAATATTTAAAATATATGGGGAGTAATATCGGACGCGACAGGTATTTATTATCTATGAATCGTGAAAAACGAACTGTAAACTATATTTTTTAACTTTTATTGGCTCGCTACAGCGTCTATCTTGAAGGCTGTAACGAGCGAACGGAGTCGCCGGGCGGTACTAGCTGTGCTAGCAGCTCTTTATGCAAGTTTCAACTTCGACACGACAACCGCCGCTTTTGTTTTTTTGACTCAAACGTAACATTGTCCTTTTAGCGTTCATTTGTATCATTCTAATCGTATAATAAATCTAACTTTACCAAAATGATTGTATCTTTATATTTAAATAGCATTTTGCAATGCAATGCAATTATACTACTAATACTCGTATATTTATATATAAATACTGACGATACGATAGCAGATTTGATATTCTGAATAGACGGTACAGACGAATGTACTAGTTTTAAAATACAATATGTATCAATTATTGAATGGCTAATATTGATCATGCTAAAGTAACGCCGAGGAAGTTCAATAGAGTAGGCAACTTAGCGAAGTTTCATAAGAAACGAGGAGTGTACGCGCGCGGCGTGGCTCGGCAGTGGCGAACTCCGCGGGAGTTTCTGCGGGTATGCGTTCCATAAACACAACTAATACTTGTCGATTGTTCCAAACTTGTCCCACCATTGTTGTTATATTGTCAAGCTCATTTCAACTAAAGCTCCGTAATTAACGCAAATTCCTGATGACTTTTGTGAGCAAAGTCATAGATGGCTATATTACGCCCCTGTCAGCCAGACATGGCTATACTATATTATAATTTAGGAGGTTAAACTGTAAACGGTGACAAATTATGACGTTTGATAACAATTACAATGAAACTTTTACATATTCTATCGTAGCCTATTAAGTTTTTTGTATGTAAGGTCAATATCAATATTATAATCTATAAAATAAATAAAG
Organism: Lycaena phlaeas; assembly: GCA_905333005.2. NCBI lineage: Eukaryota > Metazoa > Arthropoda > Insecta > Lepidoptera > Lycaenidae > Lycaena > Lycaena phlaeas. The sequence continues at coordinate 216,871 of HG995168.1, forward strand.
AATGAAATAATAATAGCGCAGCAAACGGGGCGCCATCTACACAACTGATGTACAGAATCATCGAACACCACGTCAGCTTCATTAGTAACACAACTAATAATAACTGAAGAAAGAATCATTAGAATTTTATAACGACGGTGTACACGAGTATTGTAGGTCAGGTAAAAAAGGAGGTAAATGTAGATCCTTCTCAAGCAGTGTTGTACAGAGCAACGACTATCGTGGTTGCATGATTGATGATGATGATGAAACATGAGATGTATCAATATATTTTTTTTGTATTATTTACGAGCTGAGATCACCCACATGTAGGTGCACTTTACGACGCGCCCACTACGAATCTATTTAATGTCTTGATTTATAGGTTTCCAAAACCATTGACATGTTACACATTTCCTATGTAAATGATGTGACTGATTTGCCGTCCGACCGTTGGTGTGTGCTGTCATTGACGCTTTTATTGAAAATTGCGTAAATGATAATTAGATACTTAATACAAAATATATACCTATCACGTTGTGTTTCTAAAATCTGTTTTATTATAAATCGTTTTTATAATACAGTAATTATATTATTTAAAATTATTCAGACTATAACTGGGTTGCGGGCCATGGTATCAAAGGGGCTCTTCCCGTGTTGAATGGTCGCCACTTATGTTCAAAAAATATCAAATTGTGTCACTTTTGGTAAGGTCTAGGTTTTTTTTCTTTAATCTATGTACTTAATTAAAACCTACTTCGTAAGAGTACATTTGAATAGTCGTAGAGTCTTTGAGTATTAGTTAGGGAAATCTAGTCGGTGTTATCAGTAGGCATATGTTAGGGTGTCAATGAGGCGATAACAAGTGACCCGGCTGGTCGTGACCCGCGCTATCAGGGCCCAGCTCCAGAAGGGCCGATAGCGATGTGTGTCACCGGTGAAGAAACAACAGCGGCCGCCCCAGCGCGTGCTACCCCCCCTCGCCCCGCCGGAGTGTCCGTGCTGAGGTTATTATGACCTGCCTTTTCTCATTATTTTATTGCTAAATTTAATCTAGGTCTTGGTGATCAGCAATTTAAGCATTAAAACACTACGAATAAATAATAAATAAATAAAAGTTATAGAAGGTTAACCGTTGTTATAATCATTTAAATGAGTAAAACGTTACTATTATTCACAACACCAATTGTAGGTATTTATATAAACTAAACAACGCGACGATATTCAAAACCAACCAATATAAAGAATATAATATACCGCCGACCGTCATATCTCCTACTTAAACGACAAGAATTCGATAGAAACACGAGCTAGAGAGGAGGTGTTTGTCTTCGGAATAGAGTATCGCATTTTTCTTTTGATAATAGCGGAGGGTGTCACCAATTCACATGTAATTTCAACAGAGCGTATCGCATCGCTAGCTCCAACAACAAGACACCACATCAAAGAACATTTAAATAACAACAACGAAAACACTTCGACTCCAAAACGTTCGCGATAAAACATAATATGCTTAATTCGTAAGTGAGTCGTGAGCTACGCTACCCTACGCTAGCGACGCGACGTGTGAAAAACCTCAAAGTGCTCATGCATACGTTTAATCATTTCTTATACAAACCTATTAATAAATACAAGTTATATAATTAATATTACTTGTACTATAGGTTGCGATCGCATTTATAATGTATCAGTTAAAATATAACAGTCGACACCTCAAAACATGTTCGTACATAACTAAATATTTAGAAACTGTAAAGGAAACGACTAAATATGTCTTGATGACTGAACTAAGAACCTATATATGCCGATACATAAAACATAATAAAAGTAATAACAATGACAAAAAATAATAAAATATTAAATAGTTATTTTCTGACAGAAATTCAAAAGGCCTCCCATAGTATGAAACGTGGGAAAGTGCAAACACTGCGAAAACGTCTTCATAATAATATTATGATCGTTCGCTGCATAATATATTTTCAATACAAAATATATTTTAAACAAAATACTTGATGTGATTCGATGATTGCCCTAATTCATCAAAATCAGTGGCGCTGCATACAGGGAAAAGAAACAAACAAACAAACAGTTGTGTTGACATACGGTTGATATTTTCGAGCAGGGCGAGTGAGATCATCACGTCCGTCAAACGGAGAACAAACATTATTAGAGCGCTGTGTCGTCGCCGAGCCGTAAGGAGACGTAATGAAAATATAATGTTGTTATAATTGGAGCGCGCGACGCGACGCGACTTCCCGCCGACGACGACTACGACAACGACACGACCGCTCACCGTCACATACATTCATACAGTTCACATTCTTACACCGTTTATACTTAGTAAGCAACAATTGATTCCAGTAAGTTTGCTTGTATGTTGCGATCTTTGTGCGTTGGCTGGTACGAACCAGTTGGATGCGAGTGGCAAAGAATCGGTTGTCTCGGCGTTCGTTGAAGGAGGCCTATCTTCAGCCTAATTTGCATATGAAATTTACTGAACTATTAGTTGTAGTTCGAAATTTATCTACATTTAGTTGCATTTATGAATGTATTTTAAACTCTTACATTATGGATCCTTAAAAATTTCGTACGGATCTATTGGAAACTATTTATAATAGTTATAGGTAGTGTTCAAGTATAATATATTTAACATGAAAATCATTTATTATTTAACCAGGGTTTTTTTCTATGCATTCGTATCCACCCAGAGTCGTGTATGTATTTGATATTACGGGAGAGTATGGGCGCGGGCCGCGGGACTGGAATGTGCCTGTTAGGATCGAACTCACGACCATAATATCTGAAATCGATCTTCACACGAAACGAACTCGATAAATAAACGATTGTACAAACTACAAAATGTTTAACGATATAGACGCGATTTGAATTATGTATCCTCTTCTTTGTTCTAAGCTTTGTTCTCGGACACATATTTAGAATGTGAATGAATGAATATATTACTTGCAGGTAAGGATATTTTAAACATTCTCCTGATGCTAATCTGTTTCGTACATCATAACTTTCATTGGTATATCCACTCGTCTCACAATATTAAGCTCCGTCTCACAAGCTAACACTTCCCAAAAAGCTGTGCCGGTGTCGTTGAAGTCTCATTGTCGGACACAAATGATACAGAACTCTTACATACCGGAATGACTCCGACCATATTATAGTATACAAAAATAAACACAATATCTTGTGACAAACAAACAATTTCGATAAATTATTTTTCAACATTGAACTAGAAACGATTAAAAGTGAAATTCATAATGCTATTTTAGTAAATAGTAGGAAAAACTGCCGAGCAGATGGGCTCTACAGGGGGGAGGGGGAGGGAGGCGGCATAGCACGTACACGGAGATCAGTATACCTGTAGATAGGCAACGAGGGCTCTGTCGCTGAGCAGACCAGTTCCCTCCGTGCGGAGCGGGGTTGTTAAACCCGGCGTGGGCCGTTAGATGCGCGTATTCAAACACTACTAAACTCCACTAAATACGAGCGAGACATTTCACAACTACTAGTATATCAATAATTCTATTCTTCTTCAAATAACGACACCTACTTATATCATAGTACTGATGCAACTTGAATAACAGCGAATATCTAATATTAACAGTGTTAGTCTATTATTTGTATGGATATTTTTGTTGAAGACATTTTAAATCAGCACAGCCCTGCCAATATGACGGTAATGGCGGTCGATATCTTATATTTAGACAGGCATTAATAAGCCGGTATTGATGTGGGCACTATGAGTATTTAGTAACTGAACCGCCAGAATTATCTCTGCTTATGCAAAATAGACGTCTTGATCCAGACTTTAGAGCGTTTAAAATACTATTATGTTGTTTTTTTTTATCAAAACGATGTACTCATATAACTTTATCCCTTATAACCTTTTTTAAAACTAAGACAAGCCGTGCTAACAACTTACGCACAAAATTATAATCGAATTTCTAATATTGTTGATAATAATTATTATTTTCATAGATTTAAGCGCTAGCGTATCAAAGACATACCATACACCTTTAGGGCTTACTAAAATAAAAGTTGTCAAAAAGCCATCTCTCTCACATAACTCACAACGATGACATTCTCCAGGACTCTACAAATCTCAATCGGCGGATATTTGGACGATTTGCAAAATTTTCGAGTTTTATCATTTTTCAATATTAATATATGAATGATAATGATAATGATAATAAAACAACTATAATTCCACGACCATAAAGGAGGTTGATATTAATATATATTTATAAACGAGTTTTTAATACCTAAGTACCTTATGGTCTGGCTAATCCTTCATCTAGAATTATACTTGAATCGCTTTGATCAGAAAATTATTTGTATTTTAAGCTGTTACTCAAGGAAAATACTTAAAATTTCGGTTTATGAAAGTATTATGGAAGGAATTATGGTTTATGGAAGTGTAAAAAAACTGAATATTATTTCTATAATATCAAAATAATGTCTAACATTTTCTCCCGCTACATTTTTGTCCAACTATTTATTAAAAACAATTTTTTACTAAAATAATTAATATTAATTCACAGTAGGGTTGTTTGAGATTGGGCGTTAATTGGCCTGCCCGTTTTCGACCAGAATATTTTCCGATGGAACCGATATAATTGACGTTAAATCTTTGAGCAAAAGTCTATTTTAACCTGAAAGACGAGATTCGACGAATTATAACAAAATAATATGTTACAAAAACTTGTATCTACATATTTTTCCTAATAGTTTGATATACTGTGTCCACTATCCAGTTACAAAAAAATATACTTTCTTCATTGCACGCTTTTTCCTATGCATTTTGATAAGCAAAATTTAATTATTAAAAAGTCCTTTGTTATTTATATTTTTAGAATTATTAATCATAATAATCATCAGCGCGTCTAGGACGTTAATATGAACCGTGTATATTTTAATCTTACGCGATCGAGTGTTTTAAAAGGATCAATTTTTTTAGCATGTTTCAATAACCCGATAAGCCGAAGTTTGCATTACGTCCAAGTCATCAAAATATTAAATCAGAACTTTCTTTGGCTATACTAACCAGCTCCCTTAAAATATCTGACACGCTAGATTTTTTTTTTAAATATCAACCCCACCTTACAGACAACTCCACCATGCAAACCGTCAAAGTCAAAATTATATATTTTTTTCAAGGTACTATATCATCGAATTATTTTTTCGAACGTCAATTGAACCACCGATTCCCAGGCAAGTCCATTGAGAAGAACAGCAGTAACAAATTCAGCGGAACTGATCTTTACAAATTTTGTAACCTATTCCTAAGGTTCCTAATATTCGATTAAATCTTTTACTTTATAATATTATACTTCACAAACATTCTTTTATATTTTTTTAATGAATAGGTTTTGATTTTAGATTTTAGAATAACTAGCCTCAGCCACCATACTTTAGGCCGCAGTCGCGGGCTTGTATTGTCTGTATTGGATCATGGACGTGTATATAAAAAACGTAAGTATATAAATATAAAACTATTATTTATTTATTTAAAAATATATAATTAATTCATTAGGCATACATAATATCAATGCCCAACGCGCTGGAATATTACGCCATGTAACAGTTTTATTTTTTTATTTTTAAGAAATTTCTTTTTTTATCATCTTTGAAACCCATAGCTCTTAACAACGCTCGAGTAAATCTTCATTTATCATAATTCGTGTCCTATCATAATTGGAAATTGTTTTTTTTTAGACATATAAATGTTAAAATACCTTTCATGTTTCTAAAATCAATACCATTTTTCTTAAAACGTTTTTCTTCCGGAGTTCACTTTATTTTTAAACTATCCAAAGACTACTCAAATACACAATATATACAATTTAGATCAAATAACTTCAACTGTTTCGGAGGAGTGAAGTAACAAACACACGTATAGAAGATAAATATAAATTGTCATTAAAGTATATAAAACTACAACCCATTGAACACTATTTTTCGCTTACAACTTTAATGTTAAAATACTTATGTTACAAATTTTCTAGTTGTAGTTTAGCCGTTCCGACGGGACAGTTATAAAGGTTTTAAACTTTATTATAATATTTATTAGTAGGATAGCATGATGCAACTAACAATAATTAAGTCTTAAACCAAAATTTTGTTTTGAGGACAAATACTTCATTTAATTTAACCTTTAGCCGGAGGCAAAGAACATTTAACACTTGACTAGCTCAGATATTGAGATCAGCTCAGATATGCGATCATATTTCAACAGAGGCGGAATGTTCATGAGTGGACATTAGTGATATTAATTACTTTGCCATAGTTAAGTTGTATACAATGTCTTCAGCCATTCTAGTCTTACTCTTATAACATACCCTCAATATTTATTATGTAATATGTATTTGATCGATCTTATTTCAACTACCACTAACAATTAAATTACGGATAAACATTTTTTATCGGGAATAATAATTAAAGAACTGTGCAAAAACAGGGCACTTATTAAAGGTATTTTGAAAATGATAAATCAAAGTATTGCAGAATTATCATTTTTTAATTTAAAGAGATTAGACTAATTCTAATTTGAATTAACAAGCAGTTAAATAACGACATTCCGCCCGCTTGTTTGACGCTAACTTAATAAATGATTACAGACATTTTGTATTAGTTTTGATTTCTAGTAATTCTGCCTCACGCTAAAAATAATTGAAATAAAATGAAACAAATTGTAATTAAAATGAAAAAGTAGAAAAAAGAAAGTCCTGGTGGCTGACCCAGAGCGCTCTACCACCATAGTCCAGAATTTACTATCCTAGAGACCACCTTTTATTAGTGTATTGCCTAATGATGAAAATGATTTATGAACTACACTTTATTCATTCATTTTTTTACTCTACAGAAATCATTGAAGTAGTTAATAAAACAATTTGGTGTATAATTAAGTCGCCAGATTATGCGTATAATTTCATAATCGTGGATTTGCTTCCGCAAATATCATTTTTGGTGGAAACATAGCGACGGCACGGGAATAAATTCATACAGTTGTTACGTTGAAATCAAAACTAAATTTGATTGTAACGTGATTTAGAAAACAAATAAGTTTTAGTGGGCCGTATGAAATCATCGCTGAAATTTAATTGTTAAATAGATTATGTAGTGGAGGTAACAGGCGTGTGAATATCCGTCGCATGACGAACGTCGACGAGCTGTTGTTTGCCGTGATAACGAGATTAAACGACTAATGAAAGTCCTCCCAAAAACGCTCATCATACGACAAACACGCATAAACAAACAAACTTATATCACACCCAAATATCCCCAACTCTTACATATTATTCCATTTATTATTATATCTTAATGTTTATAGAAATTAAGGACGATCTATTTTTGAGTAATATTTTAGAAATTCTGCTTAGTAATTACTTAGTTAAATAAATGTATAAGGGAATACCAAATTTTCGAGTATTTAAGGTTTTTAGAATAAAATAACGTTAATTAACTCTAGCATAGTGTAGAATAGACAGTTTGGTAGAGTTTTCCTAAAAAGCCGGGTATTGACTAGTTGTGATAGTCGTATTTTTCAATAAGTCCGTTCCGCACATGGCGGTATGGCGAGGCTGTCTGTTGGGTGTTAGTACGCGGAGGATACTGTCACAAAACTTACGGACTGGGAGCGACCGGTGGGAGCGTGCGACCGCCCTCGCGCGCCAACTCAGACTGTCTGAACCGACAACTCTACACTCTACACACTCTACAGCCTACACTCCACCGCTCGCCGCCATCCGTAAGGGACCAGTAAACCTCACTATCATAACCTCACCAGCCCTCACGTGTTATCACTTGGCCACGACCATACCAATCTCGCTGTTGGGAACGCGAATGGAAAACTAGTCAGTTCAATGTCATGCTTTTATTTGAGTGTAATTATTTGCCTTTCATTATAATTCTAAAATAATAATAAAATCATTCGTAAAATCCTTTAAAGTGTAGCCGTGGAGTATTCATTTTAGATCTAATTACGAGCAACGGAAACAAATCTAATACATTTATAATATACATAGAGCACAAATTATTAACGGCTTAGTATAACAGACGTCTATATTTATCATACAAATTGTGAGCACTTGACAGGATTCGAACCCACGTTTCCAGTCGCCTGAGTGCAAGGGAGGACGGCCGTCGAAGATATTATCTTCTCTTATATGACAGTCACAGTACATGTATAGTCGGTCGACATAACCACATGATTGGACAACGACTCCCATCTCGAGGGTGACTGGTCATCCAAGTATCGGGAGGACCTCCACCGTACAAACACTTCTATTGTATAATATTTCTAAGCGTCCGTATCACGTGGGCCATATTAATCTATCGGTTGGGCGAGCCTACACGACGCTAAATAAATACACGCCGCTCGATTGTTCTCCGTGCGATACGGTAATGTCATGTGTACGAACATTAGCATACTGCGTTTGTTTTAAATTATACACCGTAAATAATAAATAATAGGAACTAGCCGTAAAAACTAAAAAAATAACACTGTAATATGCGCTCATGTGTGTATATTATACATGCATCTGGTTCATACATGAATCTACGGCATTTGTTTCAAGAAAGAAACGGTGACGGTCTACGACTTGAGACTAAATGAGAGCTGAGACCCACTTCATGGAGGAAAATAATGTATCCCTTATTAGATAGTTGTATGAAGTATCCTTCAACCCCCAACATGAGCCGATCGAGGGGACAAAGACGCGATGTTTTCAAGTTCCTAAGCTATTAATGAAGATAAGTGAAGTCCAGTTTTATTAGTGCGCACTTGTAAGGCGAGCGGCCAAGTTAACAAGTGTCGTTTCAAAGTTCGCAGCGAGACCACCGTCTCCTTAGAAACCCCTGTAAGATTTCCAACTAAAAACCTCCGCTATTAATCTAATACTTTTGAACATTTTAATTGAATGAGAAATATAATTATGCTATATTTATTTGACGTGAGTTTATATGAGATTTACGGTTCGACGCTCGTCAGGTAAGTGTCCAGGCTAGATGACCTAATAAATTAATGCGGTATTTTTTTTTAAATTTAATAATATATATTGAGTCTACTTTATTAAGTTTTCTTTGAAAAATAGCTATATACTGTTTGATGATCGGAAGCGTCGCAAGCCATATAGTTTAATGTGTTAAAGAATGAGAACGCTCTGCTAATCCTGTTATATACTGACAAATACCAGTCATCAACACTGCACATGTTGCAATCAAAGAAAATTAAATTTATTTTTTCCACAAGCTCACTTATAAAGTACCTAAGGCAACGCGTCGGTGGTAATCTCTTACCATCTCGTGAGCCGCTGCCTTCTTTCGGCACAAAAGAAAAGATGGCTCAACTATTTAGTGATCTGGTTGTTAATTTAAGTTGAGGTGTTTCATACCGACCCGACCTACATGGCTGACTCCACACGCTCTTATCGCCGCGTCTCAACTTTCAGTCTGATGCTTACGAAGGGTTCCGCGAGTTGTCGGTGTCTGGTGACATCCGTGACCCATTGGCCAGGTCGTGGGAGGGCTGCTGTATGCCAGTCACTTCGAGCTCTCGTATTCACGTAGCATACACCTGCTTATTGATCTCGTTAAACAAACAGCATTGCTGTGTTTCTGGGGTAAGGACAGGACAGCCAGGATTACTGGTATCACGACTTATAACTACGTTATAGGGACTTTGCAAATAATGCTAAGGGAGTATTAGATAATATTATATAATTCAATAGTTCGACACAAGTTATTTGTATATCGTCGCAGCAGGTGCCGTGAGACTGCCGATCACTGTATCTGTAATGAATCATTTATAGCTTTTGGTGCTTTCTCGGATCAGAGTTTTTCTCAGAGAGGTTCAGCTAAGTTAAGCTTTGTTCGGCTAAGTTTAGATTAAGTTGATGTCGGTAATTGGTAAAGTATCAATCGTAGTAGCGGTTTTCTTCAGTACCGCAACGTTAGTTTTAAAATCATCAAGCTTCCAATGCATGTATGAAGGGTGACCGGAGGAGGATTGGAAGGACTTTTAGTAAGGAACAATACCGAGTGCCAACCCTCGCATGTGCCGGTTATTGGTTCAAGTTAGCGCGTATCTTGTTAAACGGATTAACAGTGAACTTAGACGAGAGAAACTGGTTTATCGCGCATAAGGTTACTATGGTTTCGTTCGAAGAAATCTATACTGTGTTATATTAATATAATATTTTTAAACTATAGTTTATTAATATGTTGGTGATCATCATTATTGGATGATTGGCTGATGATGTGATAATTGTAGTTACGAAAAAAAGTTTTACTGGTAAAAAGATATTCACATCCTTAATATATAGATACATGAAGACATGGCCAAAATGACACAAATTAACATGGTGTCGCCGTCGACGGATACGTCTGGGAGGATATCATTATCATCATCATCATATAGATACATACTTGTCGGCCGGCTGGTCGAGTGATCAGAATACTGCACCCTCTACGCAGCGGTCGTGGGTACGAATCCCGCCTAGTGCTGATAATAATTATTAGTATAATGAATATCTAAGATATCTGCACTGGTCCATGGATGTTTATTATTAGGAGTTTAACTTATATAAGTTTGTTTTATATTTATAAAATTATAAAAAAATACTTAGGAAAAAACACGCTTTAATTTAAATGTGCTAAAATAATAAATTAACTGTAATTTTATTTACATCCCATCTTTTTTGCAGCTTTGCAGTGGTAAGTTGCAGATTTATTTTAATAAGCAGATGAAAACTCTAACATGCATAATATTATTATGTTAGAGTTATCTAAGACTATATAATTAAAATAATATATCGTACATTAAATTGCTTATGTTATTGAACTCAACAAGAGCTATCAGTTGCAAAAATATTTTCACTATGGAGAACCGACGCAACAAACTCAGTGAAGCTTATAGAGATTTAGACTTTATATTTGACCCCATAATCACAACTGAAATACAAATTCTTTTGTGATAAACGCATTTTTTAACAAATTCAAAAACTCGAAATCAATAGCCCGCTTCTGCGGTACGAAAATCATAAGTTGTGTAGCAAAATGTTGGTGTGCATAATAAAGTTCATTCATTGATTCATTAAAAAGCTGTGAGACATCGGACTACAACCGCATGATCACGCACGTAAAAAAAAACAAAGTTGAGAGGATCAAGAAAATTATATATAAATATGTTATATCTAAAATGTTATTTAGTATTAATAACAGAGAGAAATGAGATTAATATATATTTTTAAAGGTCCGTTAAAAATAAATACAAATAGTAGAGAATGATATCGCTCAAGCTGAAATATGTGCGGCTAAGTAACAGAAAGTGTTCCGGCCGTAGACTTGTGACTTGTGGGACTCCTTTGAGTAACATTAATAGGTTTCATTTCTTTGGCTCTTAAACGGCACTTATTTTCCGACTAAACACCAACCCTCTGTAATCATCTAACCCACAAAAATATCTTAACCCAAAAATTAGAGGAAAATTATTATTATAAGGTTTTATAAGATTTTCTTCTATCAACAAGTGACGCGCCATAAGAAGTTATGACTTCAATAAAGGTTGAAAAGTAAAGTATAATTGGTGAATGTCTAATTAGTTGCAATAAGGTGGGCAATCATCATGCAGCGGCCGGTCCTGTTTGGATGCAAGTGATAGATTAATATGAGCTCCATTCATAGAGGCCCTTCTCAATGTGTTAATGTTGAACTATTTGATCCAACTGATATAGTATGTGTGTATGTCACATAACATACATACGCACAACGTACATTAATAAATATTTACGAGCAGTTACACCGCGTTTACCTAGTCCCGTCGTGAACTTCTAAAGCGAAACAAGTTCCTAATTGTATTCGTACCACATTCGACCATCGCACCACAGTGAACAGACCAATCGCACATAAAAATCTATAATTTGGGATTCCATATTTTAGTATCATTTTTAGTGTAAATAGTCAGACAAAATAGATCTTTAAACACTCATTTTAAAAGTAAATACTTGAATTTTAGATACATTATTAAAATTACCCTCGAGAAGAAATGGAAAAATAAAAAAAATGTTTTTTTACGGAGACGGTAAACCTTTTATCTAAAATTTGAACTTGGCAAACTAGAAAAAAATATATTAAAATAATACTTATTCAAAAAAATATATTTTATTATAATGTATTATAATAATCAATATACATATTATTATCATTAAAATAATATATCTTATTTCGTTTCGTTACTGACTTCGTTAGGAATAAAAATGTTTGAGATTAACAAAAGGCAGGTTTATTCAAAACCATTTAATACTCTACCCTGTAATATAATAATAATAATAAGTATAAAGTCTCGTTCCATTGAAATATCTCTACCGACAGCTATTAAAACTTCATTCGTTATGAGATTCAGTCAATCCATCCGTCCATATACAATAATGTATCATCTAAATACTCCAACTCCAACTCAAGGACTGCACCATCTTCAAAACTAAAATATAAATTAGTCATTTTCTATTGGGCCTGGATTACATCGAGACTAAAGGTTTGATGTCTGGGATAGTACGAGTGTGTTGTACCTACCATAGTCCGAGATCAATATTAATATTATTCAATTTCATGTTATTATTTGTATATTATATACAACCTTTATACTATAATATAGTTTATAGATACTTTATTATTTTGTATATTATAATATAAATAACTATTGTTTGCATAAACTAGTGATTTATAAATGTATCGTATATTTTTTTTGTAATCTGTATATATTGTAATATAATTTTAAATGTTTACATAAATAAGTAATTACAAATATATTATGTCATTTTTAAAGAATATTTTTATAACAAAGTATGGAAAAATACAATAGTCATAATAACCATATTCTATATTGGTATCGTCAATAATGAATAAAATGAAGATTTTATACACTTTACTAGTTGGACTATTAAGAGCAAAGAGGTTGGATATTGCGCGGGATATTTTCTAATGAATGCAATAATAATTTAGCGACAAAACAAAACCAGGACGATCGGAAGTAGACGTCGACATGTGTATGCGTAGTCACCGAGCGTGGAGTATAAAGTGATTTGCAGATCCAGGTCCGCATATTAACCTGTATCTGGAAATAGACTGGTCACAGCCGACGGGTGAGGAGCCTCCGACGGACCGTGGCCTGGTCGGGTTCCTTCTCGGGCTAGTTACAATTTTTAATTGTCTTTGAAATGTGGTTCGACATTTTATAATACAACGTTTTATATTTTTTCCCAACAAGCAATTATTGATGTTTGCGAGTTTGCCAACGATATAAATTCCAGTTATAAAACCAAAAGAATAAAAAGGGTACTTAGTGTTTTATAATTTTAGGATATAATTGATGGACAAGACTTAGCGCTTGAAAAGCCGTTTATATGAGCTGACAATGATTTTTATACATTTAACAATTAATAATGCCTTTAAAATAATTAAATTTCTAATTGTGATGGTGGTTAAGAGGTTCCGCTATACCAACAGAATTTATATTATTATGTAAAAATAAATGGCGAATTATGAAAAAAACAAAGTAAGGATGAAATGTAATGAATCGAAAAAATCGGTCAAAGCTATGTTGATGTCGATTGGCGGCAGTTGACGGATAAACAACGACTGACGTGTGCCACGGTATAATATGATCGAACGTATTTAAGCTCGGCGCATGATCGACCCACAGATCAACTCTGAGGCTGCAGCGATGTCAACGCAGTGGAGCGTGAATAGGACTTTTCATATCAAAGGTTAAACGGTCAAAAAACTTGGATGTTAATCATCTGTGTTATGATATAGAGTTACATGATACTTTTACTCCTGAGGCGCGTCAATGGATGTTTCACATCAAATACATTTCAGACTAGCTCAATGGGACTTGCAGACTCAAGTAATATCACACATACTGTCCACCACTTAACCGTCTGTCTGTCACGCAACATAAACAGACGACGATCATAAACTAATATTCTCAACACAACAATCATTTAATTCTAAAAACACAGCCTAGCCTAGCGCTCTATCGCCTCTATCCGTTTATTAATAATTAGTCCAAAAAGAAAAACGTCAATTTGACAGGTGCTCCGAGCCCGATATACTCGTACGAGTATAATACACGTGTTTGTGTGATTGAAGTTGTATAGAATAAATTAGCTCGATCATAAAAAAAAGAATCATAACGTATATCAGATATACGTTATGATTCTTTTTTTTATGATCGAGCTAATTGAAGTCAATTATTTAGCTATTCTATCAGATCGTTATTCATTGATTGCTGCCGACTGGCAATACCGAAACCTACATTGCAATATGATACTGATATTTACGTAAATTTCATTCCTTATAATGAAACAACTTTTAAGGATTTCCTGTTCTCCCGTGTTGGTTGCTGTAAAGTATGCTAAACGTCGCGCATGTAAAAAACCTTAATAAGCCGCGATGAGTATTACTTCAAATACCCCTTTTCCTTAGTCTCGGCGCACTAAGCACTCAAGATATCGATTTGATTTTAATGCCAATACCAATAGATCCTTCATTCCACGATATTTCACTAAAATATATATTTAAAGTAAGTAATCAGTTATAAGTAGCGCGGGTAAAGTAGCGGTCGAAGGCTATACTATAGGGCTCAGTTTGACCCCTCATCGGCTGTTAATACCCGTTTGATGGAGTAATGAAATGAGCGCGCCGCCATTGTGTTTGTGGACAAAATCAGCGCCCGCCTAAAACTAATTAAATGTTATTAAAATAACTGATTACATGTGCATCACACACACCACGGATAAATACCGCAGGCCGAGGTCGATGTGGCAACACCATCGCCATACAAACGTATGAATAGTTTATGACATCCATGTCTGATCTCAACCATCCGAGCCATACCCACACAGTCGCCACTTACTGATCTCTTCCATCCGTCTGACCTCTCTCTCTGTCATTGCTCAAAGAGATCGTAATTCCTTCTTGTGGGTCTGCCGACCAATGTATCTCTTTCTTTTTGAACGGTCTTCACAGAGGAGACGTCAGCACAATATAGTCCCGGGCAGAGCGGTTCGTTAGTACGTTTCACACGCGAAACGACAGTCGCTCGAGTGTGAAGTGGCACTTCACACGGAGTGAGCTAAGCGACGCAGCTTCAGTTTCACGCGAGTACAGAGGATGTTAATTAAACGTTTGTAACATAAACAATACATAAAATGACATTGAACAACCAACCATGAAATAATTAAACACTTATTGAAAGAGCTAAAAACAATATATTTGGGCATGTGCGAGTTCATCGTCATCAAATCATCTCCTTTTATCTTCTATTATCACCCCTAAAATCATCAACAACCGTACAATTAGTATTCGGCCAAATTCCGTTATTTTGATTATAGAAAATTTAATGTTCCACATTTGAAATGTTAGCATAATGATGTTGTTAATTTATTCAAATGTTAATCAACACGTCATCAGATGGGATGACGTTTGACTGAATGTCACAATAGATATGTAATCACTGTATCGACAGTTTGGCCAGGCCGGCAATAAACACCAACTTCACAGGCTATTTAATAAGAGTTGTTTTTCAATTTCCTACCCGATGGAAATATGTGGAACATGATAAAATCCTCGCATAGCTTGGGGAAAATTCTAGATTTTTCCATTAAAAAATTAAAAGCTTTCAGAAGACTTTGGTATCGGACGAGCTCATATTATAGCTATAGAGCCTGATCGGCTGTAATGGACCGGCCGTGTAGTCTGCATAATTTAATGTCGCAGTTTTTGGAAGTCGTCGGAGAGCAAACCGATGATTGTTACTAATACGGCTCCTACTTAACCTAAAAGTAAAATGGACCAAAATGCCGTGACGGTAAAACGACCCCCCCCCCCTCCCCCCGTTACTACTTACTATTAATCGTTTTGTGTCCGTTCATTCACTTTTATCATTTTATAATATCAGCTGTAAACTTAAATGTTACGTCTGGCGGGCCTCCCGTAAAGGACTACGCTTATACAAGATGTTACCAGAACAAACAGAAATAAGCTGATAATCATAAAAGCTTAATCGTGTATGTGTTTCATAATTTGATTCTTTATTCTGGTGACGTCACGGGAGTTAGTCATCACAGCATCCGTCAGCACGAGCGGCCTGGTGAGTCTGCTGTGACCGAGTAACCGCACGCATTTGAATCCCCTACAAACAAGCCGCGCTCCAGTTCCACGAGATTATTAACGACATATTTATGGCCCGGGCTACGAAACATCCTTGCGACATTTATCTATAAGTAGGTGAAAAGGTAAACTTGTAATATTTTATGTTAGTGTTGTTATAGTTACGAGCACGGGAGCGGGGAGCCTGATGGCAAGTGATCGCGTGTCCACCCCCGGAGGTCAGACTGACATAAGCGACTTGATGACCCAACCATGCGACCTGCCTCTGCCATTCACCATTGGTCGCTTACGAAGAAAATCCTTTCTTAAATTACAATCTCACGAGTAGTTTTATAATTTAACGATATTACAATTTACGCTGCAATATAATATTTGATAAGTAATTAATAGTCAATAATAAAAAAAATCATCTATTGCAGGACACATAGGCCTCTTACAATGAACGCCGAGACGATCGAATATAATATTATATGAAATATCCATAACTAATAATTAGCCACCATCATTTCCATAATGTTGATATTATATACATTCATAAAAGAATAATAAACGAATAACAAAAAGCCATGCGTCAAACCGACTTTTACTTGCATGTGTATGTTAGTCGGCCACACTGGTCCCGGCCCGGTACCACTTTATACAACAAGGATGTGTCAGACGGAAGCGTGTCATAAAACGAGGTGGACGAGGGCGGCGCACGCCACAGGAGCAGCCGCGCCGCCCTCAGCCCGCCGCCCACAGACCCGCGCACGGTACACCACTTCAAACGCAACCAGCTACTTTATTTTGAAAAAGTTTTTTTTTGATATGGTACAAATTCATTGACGCCGCTTGGCCGCATATTATAAGTGTAACTGACAACTTTGTTCATTTTACCTATATATCGTCACGGGATTTTTTTTAAATATACTTTACGGCTTATACGAGAAGTAATATCCATGATAATATAATAATATATCATGCAAAAATTAGCAACATAAAAAATGTAGAATAAAAATTAATATAACATAACATACTGTTATGTTTTACTGCGACGTTTGAACTCTGACCGCAGCGAGAGCTGTTTTTACTTGTGTTTACATTAACCAAAATACCACAATCCATTTATTCAACTCATACTTCAGCTCATGAGTCTATGTGTTTGTGTATAATACCTAATAATCTATTAAACACGAGGACTTCCGAAATAAAAATTTAACGTGTATTTCATTAACAATAATATCAATATTATAATTTGAATGTCTGTTTTGAGAGAATAAGCATCAATAAGACGTTTAGTAATAAAAGATCAACATAAGATTACGGGGATCCTATCATAATGAATACATACTAGTCGTGACTCAACTAAAATAATTCCAGACAAAAGCCATCAAATTTGATTGAGACAATATGAGTATCTTATCACGAGATTTCGACAAAGCAGTTGAGCATCGGTAATTCAATTTGTTGTTTCATTACATTTTACATTATTTTATAATATTTGGCGCACCGACTGGCGACTACAGTCGAGAGTCGACACAAGTAATGTGTAATTTAAAATTAGCAATATCTAGCAACACTATAGACATTATAAACATTGACCACGGTTATAATAATTTTAATTAAAATATCTTTTCATAAAAATAGACCCAAATTACAATTACCACAATTATTGTAAGTTTGGGTGTATCAGGGAATATTCAAAACTACTTCTTCATAAAACATTCTGCAGTTATAAAATATAACGATGCTTATAACTATATAACTAACTAGCTGTTGCCCGCAGCTTCGCCTGCGTTAACTAAGATTTACTACGGAATCTTAGTACGCGAAATAACATTTTTTACACCTTCTGTCCGAAAAACCAAAATATCTTACGGAACCCTATTTTTTATCAGAATAAAATTTAGCCTATGTTACTCGTGGATAATGTAGCTTTCGAATGGTGAAAGAATTTTTGAAATCGGTCCAGTACTTTTTGAGCCTATTCATTACAAACATACAAAAATAGGTACAAATCTTTCCTCTTTATAATATTAGTATAGATATCATTGACTGCGAGAGGCCGTAAGTCTGTAACGCGGGCAAAGCTACGGGCGAGGACTAGTGTATAATGTGGAGATGACAACATAACTAATGTTAGTAATCGTTTATTAATAGTTTTACTTACTCACGCTTATTTACTTTACACTAATCGAAGTAATTTTATTCAGTTTAATACCAGAATATCAATACTTCTTAGAGTAACTTCTCGATAAAAGTATGAATATTCAAATGTAGGTAAAAACTTTTATTCTTACTAATATAATAAGCTAAATAATTAGTTTGAATGAGCTTACAACTGCATAATTTAATATGCCTATACTACCAATCTTTAATAAAAAAAACCTTATGTCTATTAAGATAGACCAATCAATTCGGATGGTTAAACCTTTAATTGATGCTTGTTGATATTTTATGTAATACAAGGCTTTAAAATTGATGTGAGGGGTTTTGTGAACCGCAGATAACCGCATGTTCTCATACATAATATTAATAGTTGGCAGCTCATCAGCTTGTCCAGTTAGGTGATGTCACTGCGCGGCGACGTGTGACATCAACTCACAGATTACGGGGAATCGGCCGACCTAAATCAGTTTTAATAGCGACCAATAACGCTCCCTGACAATACCGCTAGCCCTGTTAACCCCTGGCGCCGCACCGCACTGTATAACCTCGCTGAAACCGACTACTCATCATTGCATTTAACGCATTTTCGGGCTGGATGAGATAGAGCTGAGATGCTGGATCTCCCACTACTTGCATCCAGCATGAACCGGGCATGTTATTCGTCCTTTCATCTAGTAAGAGATCAGCCGACGATCCGTCGTAACGAATTATAGATCTTTTTCGATAATTCTGCAAAAACTAAGCTTTATTGTGTTAATCACAAACGTGTAACGAATATTATAAAGGAATTAGTAAATGAGGGTTTTTTTCAGGGCTACTTATTCGCATGAAACATATTTTATTGAATTTATATACAACAGATTACGTTGACTAGGAAAACTAAGACAAGAGTCTTCATGGAATAAAAATATATAATGTAATATATAGTGATATTTTATCCATATATCTGTTTTGGATCCCTTCAGTAGTGGACGGATAAAGGCTCATTATGATTATGATTAAATGCATAATAATACTACAATTAGAGCTAATATAGATACTTTTACTAATTTATAACGTTAGTATTTACATACAAATGATCGGAATAAAAGTTAAGTCGTCGAATCACTCAACCGTCATTGACGTCAACTGACGATTGAAAAACAAATAAATATTTTCAAGTGACCCTTTATCACACCCACTTGTAACCGATCTCCATAACAGTGTGTATGGAGAAACTGACTGACTGTACGGGCGGGACCAGCATTATGGTATCACACGCTCGCCGCACGGCACGAGAGTGTGGGCAAACTTTATAGTGCACAGATATAATGTCAGCCGTAAAACCATCTTATTAATGTTATTGATGTATTTCTAAACATTTTTGACGTAGAATATAATATTGTGTCGGCGCGTCTTGGCTAAAAATCGCATCGCAAGCCGTGGCGGATTAAAAACCACCTCTTGCTTCATAAAGGCGAATTAATTTTGTACAATAAAGTTGTGATTAAAGCAAATATGATTGATATGTTAAAGTGAACGTAAAGGGTTATATTAGGCGTTTCTTGCAAAAAGTAAAGATGACACGACACATGTTTGTTAGTTGTAGTGACGGCTCGGTCAGCGGCGGGGACGTTTCCGTAACGTCGCCATTCCGATCCCGACACTATCAGCTCCTCGTTTCCCCACGCTTCCCCACACTTCCCCACGCTTCCCCACGCTTCCCCACGCCTGATTTATGCCCCGACGGCCACATACACCATTACGCTACTAATAGCCTACTTAATTTTTACTATAATAATATGTTTGAAAGCTAAGAGGTAAAAGTTAAACCTTTGTCGCTGTTTAATGTTTTTAAATATAATATTATCATGAAAATTTAGTGTCAAGTTTTTGTTTTAAATAAACCACGGAATCAATTTTTTTTAAAACATGTGTGCATGTGTGCGCACAGGATCAGTGTGCACTGTGCAGTTTGGTCCAAATACTTGGGGGATGGGATAGTAATTGTGATCAAATAATGAAAAACTTCATTCAAACTATCAAGGTTTCATGTACAATTCGTGAAAATATTACGAAACAATGAATGAAAAACTGTTCACTAATTTTGTTTTGTTGTTGCAACTTTTGGTGTTTGTCTATAATATTCGCAACATTTTTGTTACGTGGTACTATATTATGTGTTTTGATCTCCTCCAATCAAACATGATCAGTCTCTTGTGAGCTGTGTCCTCTGTTTGAATATATGCATGAACGTTTAAATATATTATTTGGTCTAAAACGATTTCGACTCAATTCCATGATATGTCTATGAAACACCTTGGCAGTAAAATCGTCCTAATAACGAGACAGTTATAAACAGCATGATTTGAATTGATAACTATAATATATGTTTCCCATCCGCCCGTGGCGGCTAGTATTTTTATGTAATCTTTTAAAGTCAAACCTTATAAAATAAAGAACGCGTAGCCGCGATACCACTATCAATGTTTCATAATATTATTCGCTGGAAAGGTCGTTGCAATCGCGGTGAGTTCATCAGGCCCACGATTAAAAAGCCTATGTACTATTAACAGCTATTCTACACTAGATAAAATGATCTGTAGCGAAGGATTGTAATATGTGTGGTTCACCGACAAATAACACGGCCGCGATCGTGCAAGGGAAATCTTATACATTCGCGTCATCGACATGCTAACATATCATTATGACGTCATTATGTCATTTCAAAGTGAAATATTTGAAGTTATATACTATCATTAGTTTTCACATATATCGGAAAATCTTATGGCTACATTTTTTTTAAATTAACCTCTTCTTCTATATGAAACCTCTTCTTCTACTTCTTAATTGCGTTTCAAGTAAGTGTGTATATACTTAATATAGTGTAAATCTATAAAGACATAAATAGATAAATAATTTTAATATTCTTAAAATTGATGAATAGCACCAAATGCGTTTCCTCCCTCAGACATTTATACGGCTGGTCATCATAATCATTACCTAGACATCGCAGACTCCCAATATGTGTACTAGGTACTCTACTACCCTACGCGGACTAGGATCTCATTTATGACACTCTTCAAATACAGTAGAATGTTGATAGCTTGATATTCGGTCAAAAGAAATTCGGTCAATAGAAATGATAAAAAGATCGAGGTAATGAATTTTCGACCTAACAAGAATATCTTAATATAATGTAGAGCCTGGGTGAGAACAGGCGTGCAGACCAATCCCTCGGGTGAGTATTGCCGGGGTCGGTCCGTGGATGGGTGACCATCTTTACATACCGAGCCTCCTCTATGACTCAGAAACCACGTTAAACCAGCACTAGCACTGGTATCACTATTAAACAATTTTCGTTTTTGATTAAAAAAAGATTTATAGATAGTTTAAGTCGAAATATTATCGCGCATCATTTTACATAGTAAATGTCCCATTTTAAATAGTTTAAATAGTCAAACGATACTTATTTTGTCATCGTTAGGAGCCCTGTCTTTTGAGCTGTGAACCTGAGAAACAGGCTTATGGGCTGATAGTCTTTTATTTTTAAATTAAAATTTCTTTACACGCATCCGATATAGTTCCCGTTTCTTGACTAATGTTTCAACTAGTGGCAAATATCGTAGGATTATTCATTCGTTATTTTTGTTAATTATAGCAAATAGATATTTAAAAGAGTTTACAAGGTTCTTAAGCTTGCATTCATTACAATCATAACAATAATAGGTTTAAAATATTTTTCGAGGAAGGCGTATGTTAACTTATTGCACTTAATCGTCTGAACGTTAGCAATTTAATATATAAGCCATAAAGGTTGAGAGAGACATCGGCGGGCCCGCACGCGATATTCAATTTCATAGAGAAACTTATTTTATGTCAGCAATGTTACCCGCTCACGACAACCATGGAAGGGAGAGATCACGTTGGCGTAGAGCAGACATCCTTACTCCATATTGTACCTACACTCTAAATAACATTTTGTATATTATTTACAGTCGCACACATACTATAACATATTTTATATTAGTCCTTTATAATATTATGTTGTAGTAAATTCTAATAAAACTATAATTTATAAATTTATTTGATTAAAAAAATTAACTTTAATAAGTATCTTAATATTTACTTAGGTTTAGAAACGGACACTATTATACCGAATCTACTTTAATAATTAAATATAAATAAGATAGTCTATAAAATTATGTATTTTATTATATTATTAAATTTATTTCCGTTCCTTGTTTCTGTAAAGTTCTACGAACTTACCACGGGGCTAGATTAATGTGGTGCGATTGACGGTTGATATTAATTTATTGAATATTGGGCTTCACACATATGTACGAAAAGGAAGCGTCGCGCTTCTGTCTCCGCAGTCTGTGTCGGTGCGCCATGAACTACGGAGGAGGTACGAGCAGGAGGCAGCAGGGCCCCGGCCTGCCCGCTCGGGGATGCTCGCGTGGCTCATCATAATTTGTGATACAACAATCATTCACGTTATCCTTAAATTTAGCGCGGCCGATTGTGGCGATCGATTTCATTAAAGTTACGGAATATGTTTTACTATAACACATGACAAGTCTAGATCATTAAGTTATTTCTATTATCGAGTGGTGTTGATGTTATGAGGTCTTACAATCGAGTCAATGCTTATGCAATCATATTATATTTTAATATTCGCTGGGGGTTCAGGTCTTGTTAATAGTACTCAATATTACATCCCTAATATGTGATTGTGGTCTAGACGTTCCCCTTTTGACCGGCGGCCGTTCAGTTCCCGCAGTAATGTAGCTAATGAATATATTAAGAGTCCCGAGGGACGCGCGGCTAAACGAACATCGATACCGGCCTTATTGGGACACGCAACGGACCCTTCACTTATATCGCCAATTTACTACTGCTACAGACATATTATACGTATACTTACTTACTTATTATATTAACATTACAAACCATTCGCCAAACTAAAAGTAAATTGAATTTAGTTATTATCAATAATTTGGGACAGCACTGGAGATCTCAAAAAATACAAAAAATAGGTACTACGTCTAACGAAAACTTAACAGTCGTTCTCACTACGAGTGGGTACTCATAGTAAGAACGACATTTAAAATGAACTGTTTGCTGAAAATTGCCTGAGACTTTACTGGACAAAACTGAGAAGACTTCAACTACTTAACCTAATAAAGTAATGTTTTAATAATAATATGTAATTAATAACTATATCAGACCGAAATCAAGCAGGCAAACCGGGAGGCAGCGCGCGTTATCAATACTGACCTACACCCGAATAATATGCCCAGTCAATAGTCGAGATAAAACCCCGCGACCAGCGCTAATACAAGTCGAGTTCATACTATCTCACGGTTCATATTATAATAGCCGCTCTCAGACTATAAGCACTTTCCTATGATTTTATCTCGGTTTAATAAGATTACAGGCATTTAAACCTGAGGTTTCAGATACTTTACAGAAACCATGGTCAAGGGAGGAAACGTGACATGTGTTTCATTATAACGAGTGAAATTCAGGTAAACATAAGACAACAACACTTTCTTGTATTAACAAAATCACAAAAATGCATAACCAACGAGTATTGCTTTCTTTCTTTTATATTTACTTTCCTTTTAAATAAATTGGTTGATAATCGTTTTCCCTAGATTTATTTGGACAAAGGTCTACTAAATCTCCGCTTAAAATAGAATACTAACATAGAACTAAGGATTTCTAACCGATAACTTAATTATTATTCTAGGTATGGATCTATGTTATCTGTAATAAAGATTTATTATTATTATAAAGAAGGCAAAGACACCAAACTAGTAATTCTAGGAATGAACTTCCACGACTGAGAGCTACACGCAACAGTCCCATGTACGAATCCCTCCAAGTGCAGATAATTTGAATCACATGTATGGATACTATCGATATATTATAATTCTTATGAATTTCTTAAAATTATTTCTTAGTAAATTAAAGTGTTGAAAGCAACTGGCAAGGGATCAGTCTTGGCGTACATCGAGGGAGGGATGGAGGCCGGAGGCATGATCACGGCACCAGGCTAACATAATTGTTCATTCGCACATTAATACACATAGCTGAAGTGGCTAGGAAGGAAGGCTAACAATAGCCTGTTGTTTGTACCTCTGCCGAACCTTATAGGTATAATATTATATCACGGCACAAGTGTCCCGATTCTACCCGTCTCAGTTGAACCCTCGACCGTCAGAGCTCTCGCGATTTCAATAAGAGCATAGTCTTAAGAACACTACACGGTAATACGCTCGCAGGAATTTCATTGAAGCTCACAACTCACGAGTCACGAGATGACTTTTAGCTTTTGATGTTAAATAACTATTGGCGCGCTTTACCCGATTGCCGTAGGTACCTACACATTAATATTATGACGTAATAGTTAAAATCATATTCATTTAAGCAGTTGTCTCCTTTTTTTTACGCCGGGAAATGCATTGACCCCAGGCAGATATGTGGGACTCGCTGCGCCCGAAAGATGGTAAGTGGACGCAGCTCTACCCACTAAAACCCGACGAGAGCCACCACTACCGCCTTTGGTGAGGTGCCCCGGATCTACAAGCAACAGGGCACCTCGACGGCTAGTCAGTCCCTCAGGGGAATGACGCCACCGCCACAGAGCGGTTGTTTCGCACCACAGAACAACCACTCCCAACGTCGGGACAGTACGATGAGGTGAGGTTCCCATCCTCACCCCTTGCCCCCTCACTCTTTTGTCCCCTCTTCTCACAAAAAGCCCCCTCGGCTCAATTCGCTTCGCCCAAGGTGTTGGGGTCACCCTACTGAGCCCCACCGCCACGACAAGGTCTGAGCCATGGTGGGGAAGCAGTTGTCTCCTATACATCGGGGGTTAACCTGAGGCCATACTTAACATGACACGACACACGTGAATACGTGTTCACGGCGTGTAAACACTCACTCATCGTTGATCCGAGCTGGCCTTTCTGCTTACACTGAGAGCACGTCTAACCGTCGGCTGTAGCCCATAAATAGGAATATAGTCATGGAACAACTTATTACGGACTTTTTTTTAATATTGTAAAAATAACGTGTCTTTGTATTAGATTTCCTAAAATATACTGGGTATAAGTAAATATACTGGGTATAAGTAAATATACTGGGTATAAGTAAATATACTGGGTGTATTTGGAACGCTTGGAAAGATATAAGCCTAATAATATACTATTTATGTACTATATATAATGCATATAACCATTTATCTTAAAAAGTTTTTTAAGAAAATTTTATGACTTATGTGCTTTGCATGACCGCTGACCGCGCGGAGACGCGCGCGGTATATGATTACGTTCGCCTAGCGCGACGCGGCCGTAAGTCAGCTGTTACATCTCCTTTTTATTAATAAAAAAAAACGATTATTTTAAGGCATTGTCATCAAATGTCCGTATCATCATGTTAACCAAGCCGGATAGTACAAAAAAAGTTATGATTTCGTGTTTTTTTTCACTTGTATCATATTAACTTAACAGTTACCCCATTTCCTCATACACATCTTTCAAAATACAGAAAATGCTTCTTAATGCGTATTAGCAACGCCACCGCGTAAGAAGTTATTGAAAGTGTTGCTATAATTATAATATTATATTATTTATATCTATATATGTAAATGAAATATTCTTAAGACAACTAGCGTAAAAATCGTTTAGAGCTTTTGATTAGAAATAGGATTATAATTAATTATTACTATAAATACATGTAGGTACTTCCACAAACATATATTATGTCTACAGTTGCCGGGATTTGAGCTCGCGACCTCTGAAATTTTTATAGTGTATTTATCCAGCTATGATTGCACTGAATAATTATTCTATTTTGCAAAGAAGCACAAGAAAATCATACTAGCATAAAGTTGTCAAGTTCCCTCACAGAAGTAAATATTCATTTTTGATGTAAAACGATAAATATTAATATAATAAGCTATTAAACTGGAAAACGGAGTAGTGATAACACAGGGACATTCCAGACCATGTACTTTACTATAAGAATTCGACCGAGTGTAATTCAAACCCAATCAAGACAATTGAAACTGTAGCTGTTTGTTACGCTCGGACCGGTCACATGTTACTATATTAAAATGGAGTACAAACCTCGCCCGAATGTTTGGTTCATCCAATTAACACTAATCATTGTCAATGATGTTTTCATTGAATATGATTGGAGTGAGGCGCATATGACAGGCGTTATGATGACAGATTAGTTTTACGATACACGCATTTTCTGTGTACTTTATAATGTAGCAGGATATTATGCTTTGAGCGGCAATCTTAAATAGTGATGGACGTGTGAACGCTGGCTCGACGTACAGTTTATTAAATTTTATTAATTATTTATGTTGGCAGTAAATCGACTAAGACGACGACAGCAAACGGCGTGTGGAGTGACACCCCACCGCTCGCCAATAGATCATTTTTAAACATGAACCAATTTTAACATAAATGTTTAAGATTTGCCGGGCGTCCAGGGACTGCTAACTTGTTTCGAGTTTCTTTTTTAGGGTGAACTAAACGGCACGGAACAGCACGTAATGTACGACATGGTTGACTATATACTGACAATAAACTGTAGCAACCAACTGTGCAGGCACGGATGTGGTTCATACAGGAATGATGCAGAGTCGGCGGGACAACGGAATAACAAATCACGACACAAATCCAAACACGAAAACGGTAGCTGTAACCTGGAGCCACTCCACCAACAACCACTGTTTAATTTTAGATATAATGTCAGATATATATAATAGATTTAGCATTTGTATACTAATACCTCCCGTTACACTCAGACTCGACTGCAATCAGAGCTTTAATTTAATTTGATTATACTGGCATTGACGCGCGGGTACAATAATAATTATGGAGTTTTGGTATTCAGCAGGCAGTCAGGCAGACTTGCCATTTAACGGGAGAAGCCCGCTATGTAAGAGTTGCCGTCTCGGTGCCAGTAATACTGACAGTATTTCCGGTTCATCCGCATCCACTGAAAAGAAGTTTAGACGCCGAGCATCTATAGGCGCTTCTCAGACGAAAGAAAAACGCCGTGACGATGAGCGGCGTGACGGCATGATCATTAATTATAATGATGTATAGGGGTGGGGTACTCACGCGGCTCCGGGCAGCCAGTCTCGTCGGAGCCATCCTCGCAGTCCTTGACGTTGTTGCAGATGCTTTGGAGGGGCACGCAGCGCGTCTCGTCGCATTTCCGCTCGTTCTCGCCGCACACCACTGTTCAAAAGTTGTGCGATTACGTCACCGTCATCATCATCAATACGTATTATTCATTCATTCGTTCGTTTGAATATGAGTTGTTAGAAAATCGTCTCATGGTGATGAATTATATTGTTATGCCCATATATTATGTACATGTGGTGCCCACGACTTCTAGTGCCCGCGACTTCGTCTCGCAGGATTAGATTTTAGACAATTCACAAACTTTATAGCATATTATGTATAAGCTATATTATGGTAAAGTTTCATTAAAATCCATTCAGTAGTTTATGTGTGTAAGAATAAGAAACATTTATTTTATACTGTATTCAAACTTTCGCGTTTATAATATTAGTACGAAAGTGGATAATTTTCAGTTCAAGAGACGTAATCGGTAGTCGGTAGTAGGTATCATCACTTTTACCTGACTACGAACTATTTTACTCTCTTTTAAAGTCATGCAAGCGTGTATGGCCAGCATACTCACTGTTTTAGTAAATCACTGTGAAACACATGCATTTTTGACATAATTAAACTGCTATAACAGAATAATCAACATAATATTATGTAATGTTAGTATCAACAAATATTAACACAAGCAATGAATATCCATATATTGTAATAGTTAGTAATTTGAAAGAGTTAATTTGTGTACGAATAACACGAAGCATCCCACACCACAGCAAGAACGTCCGCGAATAACTCCTGAACAACTACCGAAGTGGAGTAAGGAAGTTTACCCTGTGTTGTGTAGTACACAGTTTAGCTCAATTTAAGAATTTGGGATACAAAATTATTTTAGTCATTACACTTACATATTTTACCTTTGTGTGTGTGTGTGCGTGTGTGATGTTTCAGTTTATGTTAGTCTACTGCAAGTTTAGTTAAGGGGGGGGGGGGATGTAAAAAAAAATGTTGATATGTATGTAATATGTATTACCGGGTGTCGTAGATAACCCATTGAAGTCAGGTGTTTCCTTATCCAGGTCCTGATCGTCTACATCACCCCGGTCCTCTGTTTATGTAAAAAACAAAATAAAAATAAAAACTTCCCTTAACTTATAATTTAAAAAAAAAACTTTTTTATCCTGAGTATATTCATAAATATACTCATGATAATATATAATTTTTTTTTTCACTTTCAGTGGAGTGGTTTATATGGATGATAGCTTAATATATAAAGATATCATCCATATAAAGCACACAAAAAAAAATCATATTCTAGTCACCAGCTGACGTACAATGTACATGTCATAACCAGCTGATTATTATTTTTTCGTTAAGATATTGGGTTAACTACAATTTAACAAATATTTCAGCTGAGAGGAAATGACTGATTTGTTTTTTCTACATGATTGGGAGGCTCCCACCCCTCATCCCCCCAACCGCGCGCCAGCTGACGTCCACTAGGCTTTATAATACTATTCTTTGATTCGTCTCACGAATTATCTCGGAGGAAGTTGGTCATGAAGACCTGTTACTGGCTCCCGGGCTATTACTCATTCGAGCGTGAAGACTGTCGTCCAATACCTACCCATAAAATAAACTGGGGGCCTAGCCAAAATGCCATTACGAAATCGTTCCATCGCTCGATCGTTCAATCGACGACGTGATTTAGCCAATCACAACTTCGAACGGACGAACGATCGTCGCTGTCGTTTTCGTAATGGCATTTTGGCTAGGCCCCCTGACCCGCTGGTCACTTTATTGTGGACGAATCGAATCGTTTTCAATGCATATTTTATGTATGAATTATTATTTCGAAAACTTATTTGTTTCACCGGTACCGAAACAGTGTCGTATCCACGTAATAATGTGAATCTCGTATAATATAATATCATGTACTTATTTAATAAGCCGGCACTCAAATCACACGCGTGGATGTACTCGTCACAACAGAAATTTTTATGAGTTTACCACGAGACTAGGTTAACGCGGCTTAATTGTTCGTGAATCATAATTATTATTACCATGCTACATCTCTAAATATTATTCCTTTAGGTAATATTGTTCAGTGTGTTGTTTGTTTACGCGGGAATTTGGAGATTCGGGAATATGCCGTTGCCGATATATCACATATTATTTGTGTATTATTATTACAGTTTTTGTGAAATTAACTTATTAAGAGTTGTCATTACAACATGGCGTTGAATAACCTAACTTGAAGCGACCGGTAACATCTAATGTGTATTTCTGTGCAATTTTCCGTTCAACGTTCCGTTTCACAATTCTTGTAAAGTTCAGTATATCTTTATATAGAGTAATAACTATATTTACACGCACTATTATGCAGGGATGTTATGAGTATGAAATTTCGGATACGGATTGGATACGGATATAGAAATGATTATTATACCGGATACGGTTACGGATACGGATATGAAATTAATTCGGATTATCCGTTAGTTTCGGATAATTTCGGTTACGGATATTAGATTTTTAAGGAATTTCAGAAGTAAAATATAGTTCAGAAGTATAAATAGCTAATAAAATGGTTTTATTTGGTAGAAACAAAAGTCAGTCAGATAAATGTTGAGTGTTTTCTACTGACACTGCCCGGCCGATCAAAACAACCTGCCATAACGTGTAGCAATAAGTCTCCGCCCCTATCCGATACTATCCGAAACTTTTATTTCGGATTCGGTTACGGTTACGGATATTATTATATATCGGATATCCGATAGTTTCGGTTACGGTTACGGAGCTCCCTAACAACCCTGCTATTATGTAATATAATAATATGGTAATATTATATTATATACATCACTATTTTAAATTTACCAAAAAAAAAATTGGTATAACAGTCGCCGCTACTGAACACATTACAGAAATAAAAAAATGCGAAAATCGTTATTAAAAAGAATCCCACATTATACCTAATTGTTGGACAAATGCATTAAAATATTTGTGTACGTACTGTTATACCACAGGTCCTAAGGCTTTAATGCTGATTAAGCTACATGTCAGCGATACACCCTCGGAGCCTAGGGATAACTCTTAGCCTGATAGTTAGTCTACATCCAGCTACCAGACCTGACGGTCGCGTTCAAATCCTATATCCAGTTAATCTAAGTTTATTCATTAATTAATCTAAGTTTACTTATTATGTTCAATTTCTTTTAGTGTCAATAAAAGTTTTTTTTAAAAAGACTTTCGCCTAAATCCATCTAACATTTGGTGGCAGCGGTGGGATCGGAAATCCCCAGTGCCGCGTAAAGAAATCGCTAACGACCACGCATATTTTATTTAAACTGTGAAATCCATGAAAACTCGGTGAAAGTGAAAGTGAAAGTGCAAAGAAAAGGTGGAAGTTAAAGGTGACAAATATTGTGCTGAACGCTGAACGGCCTGAAATATTACTAAGTGCATAGCATCATCATTGTCCTGCTGCTGACTAGCCTGGCTCCTGATCGGGCCAACCATATCCAGATACCAACCAATCTACTACGCAGAAGAGATTAGATCTCCACAAGAATCTACCGGATCCAGCTACTCCAACATCCAACATCGAGGCAAGAAGCCTCGAGCATCACATCGTATCCCAAGAAATCCGACACCGGCATGAGAATAGCGGCCACCGTGCTTGTCTGCGTACTGTGAGTCCTTAGTCATTGTTATTAATTAGGGTTGTACAACACATAGTTTTAATTTTATTAATAAATAAATAATTTCTAATGGCAAAGTCAGAAAAACTTCAACTAGATATTCAATTGTCTGATAGTCCTAAACCACCGACCCCGATTCCAATACCTACTCCCTCTCGAGTGACAAGGTCGTCACCCCTTGTAGTCGAAATGGACCTTAACACATTATTTAAATTTATTAAACCCTTTGATGGTAGTAGAGACACTTTAAATTCATTCATAGTTAATTGTAATAACGCCTATGAACTTGCCAGTGAAACACAAAAACCTATTTTATTTAAATATATAATAAGCCAACTGACCGGTAAAGCGGAAATAGCCTGTTCAATTAAAGAATTCCCAAATTGGGATCAGCTCAAGGAATTTCTTAAAAACCAATTTAGTAACCGTAAGCACTATGCCCATTTGCTCACAGAACTACAGGAGAGCAAACAAGGGGCGTTAGATAATGTTAGCCAGTTCGCTCTCCGAATCGAAACATTATTATCGCAGCTCTTAATAGAAGTGTCGGCATCTACATCTAAAGCCAAAGAACTACCTGGCCGCGCAGCAGCAATGGAGGACTTGGCCCTTCATCATTTTCTCATGGGATTATATCCCAGACTTTCAAATATCGTGAGATGTAGGTCCCCTAGGACCCTCAATGAGGCCATAAATCTTGCTATATCAGAAGAGCGTATTCAACAAACTCTTTACAAACGGGCTTCAAATGAATCTAAACCTAGCAACATGAATAGAATTAATAATAATAATAGGCCTAACCCATCACGGCAAAATACAAATCCCGGCTATAATGCTAATACATCCACTCATACAAGACCATTTAACTCACAAGGTAGCCAACAATTCTGTAGATATTGTAAAAGCCCGGGGCACGACATTTCAACCTGTAGGAAACGTGAATATAACAATAATAGATTTAAAATATCGCAAACCTCGCAGCCGAATTCATACGCCAGACAACCTGCGCGTATAAATCATTTGACAGATGCTCCTGAAACTGACTATGATAATATTGGTCAAGACGAAGTTGACACTGCACCGGATACCGATAATGACAATTTAAACGACTAAACGTCTCGTTACGGTGCCGCCCGAGACAATCCACTAAAGTCGACACCCAACCCAAAATTTCCAAATCCAATCCTTTCGCCTACCAACAGGGTAACCAGCCCCAAACCGAAGGCCAATCTAAGTTTCTTGCCAATCGACAGGGTAGCCAGCCCCAAACTGACGGCAACGATATTCCTAAATCAAATCCTTTCGCCTACCAACAGGGTAATCAGCCCCAAACCGACGGCGATGCTATCCAAAAATTAAATCAATCACGTAATCTTAAAATCTATGAGATAAATATAGATACGTCAAAGAGACTATTACCTCATATCCTAATAAAAACTAACGTATCAGATATTCCCTTATCTCTTTTGGTAGACTCAGGATCTGCTGTAAGCCTTATAAAATTATCCAGTATCCATATAACTCAAAAGCTTGTAAAAGAACCAGTCAAACTTAAGGGTATTGACCCGGGCGATGAACCCACATTAACGGAGGGTCATTTTGAACTTAAATTAGAACTTCAGGAACGAAAACGAACCGCGTTCAAATTCCATGTCATAAAGGAAATTAATTTACAATACGATGGCATTGTCGGTTCCGATCTTCTCACAGCCCTTCGCTGCAAAATTGACTATACCAAAGATATACTTACTATAGGAAATTTCAATATTAAATTACATTTCATCAACCCTTCTTACATCATTCCACCACGTTCAGAGACAGTCATCGAGTGTTCAGTAGAAAATTTCGGCCTTAAAGAAGGCATAGTCCTGGACCAGCATATTACTGACCACCTATTAGTATCAAATTGTATAGTAAAAGTTAAAGACAACAACAGGATTAACTTAACCGTAGCCAATATTTCTGAATCTCCAATTAACATGAACCCAAACTTAAAACTGAAACTAGAACCTTTATGTCCAACATCATTTAATATAAATTTTGAGACACAAAGTGCAATTAACAGAACTAGTAAAGTTATTAAATCACTAAGAATGGACCACCTGAATGCTGAGGAATCCAATGCCCTGATAGATGACGTATGCACTGACTATACCGATATTTTCCACTTACCTGAAGATCACCTCTCCTATACTTCTGCCCTTACTCATAGAATCAAGACCAATACTGACGTCCCTATACATACAAAATCCTACAGGTTCCCGGAATGCCACAAAAAGGAAGTAGAGACCCAAATTAATAATATGCTCCAACAAAACATTATCGAACCGTCTATATCACCCTGGAGCTCACCAATATGGATAGTCCCTAAGAAGGTAGATGCTCAAGGTCAAAGGAAGTGGCGCATAGTCATTGATTATCGTAAACTGAATGACATCACTATAGGTGAAACCTATCCAATTCCTCAGATTTCAGAAATCCTCGACCAGCTAGGTAAAAGTAAATACTTCTCCACGCTAGACTTAGCATCTGGTTTCCATCAATTATTAATTTCGCCTGAAGATGCAGAAAAAACCGCTTTCTCTGTCCCTCAGGGACATTACCAGTTCAACAGAATGCCATTTGGCCTAAAAAACGCACCGGCGACCTTTCAAAAATTAATGAATAATTGCCTCTCAG
This sequence comes from Lycaena phlaeas, assembly GCA_905333005.2. Lineage (NCBI taxonomy): Eukaryota > Metazoa > Arthropoda > Insecta > Lepidoptera > Lycaenidae > Lycaena > Lycaena phlaeas. The sequence goes on from HG995168.1 coordinate 250,694, forward strand.
GTCTACAAGGCAACCGATGCTTCGTCTACCTGGATGACATAGTTATCTATTCATTTGACCTAAACTCTCACGTTGACAGCCTACGAGCAGTGTTTGACAGACTTAGACGCTTTAACCTAAAACTACAACCAGAAAAGTGTGAATTCCTAAGGAAGGAGGTGGCCTACCTCGGTCATGTAATCGGAGAAGACGGCGTGAAACCAAATCCCGAAAAAACTAAAGCCGTATCCAGCTTCCCCACTCCCAAATCTCCAAAAGATATTAAGTCTTTTCTAGGATTGGTATCATATTATCGGAGGTTCATACCCGAATTCGCCAAACTAGCAAAACCGTTAACCTTGCTCCTTAAAAAAGATATCCCATTCCACTGGAAGAATGAACAACAAATTGCTTTTGAATCCCTGAAAAACAAACTAACCTCCGCACCAGTCCTTGCTTACCCAGACTTTACACAGCCCTTCCTCCTTACCTGTGATGCTTCTAACTTTGCAATCTCCGCTATTCTATCCCAAGGACCTGTAGGACAAGATCTTCCCATAGCATATGCCTCCCGTACACTCAACAAAGCAGAGTGTAATTATAGTACAACTGAAAAAGAATGCCTTGCAATAATATTTGGTACAAAAGTATTCAGGCCTTACCTTTATGGACATCGATTCAAAATCATAACCGATCACAAACCCTTACAATGGCTTTTTAATTGTAAGGATCCAGGATCAAGGTTGGTCCGCTGGCGACTTAAATTAGAGGAATTCGAATATGAAATTCAATATAAAAAGGGAAAGATTAATGTTAACGCCGACACCTTATCTAGGTTCCCCGTGAACCCAGTCGAACCGGTAGAGCCAGAAACAGCCGAACTTCCAACTCCAAGGGAATCTCCACAAAGACTGGACAGAGACCTTTTGGACCTATTAATATCACCACCATCCTTTAACCCCGAGGAAATTATCCCTTCTGAAACAAATAACCCCTTTGATGACATCCTACCACTTCCTGACGTAGACTTACCGACTAATATTCCAGACGTGCTTAGGGAGGAAATTGAAAACGAACATAATAACCAGCCTCAGGTAGACCAGCAATCCACCCATGATCCTGACCCGACCGAATTGGCTGTTGATCCACAGCCATCCACAAGTACGACTTATAATGAACCTGCCGATGACTACTCTACCTTTTTGAAGGTTATATCAGACAAAAACAAATATTTCGATACTACCATAGAGGAGCATAATGAGAGTTTAATGAAAAGTCGAAATAGAATTATCCTAGTTCCAACATCCTTAGACTTAGACGAGTCCAACCCTTATATTAAAGAGATTCTTAGCGATCCTGAAATGTATAGAATAACAAATGAAGCCGAAAAAGAACTGTTCTCATTTCAGAAATTAGAATTAAATAATAAGCTATACTATTTAATATTTACCAAGGTACATCATTTTGACGAACCATCGTATCCCGAGATATTCCAAACCTTAAAAACTGTCCGTAATGACCTACTCAAATTAAAAGAAACTAATGAAATTAGCATTTCGGACTTGAGAAATCCGTTTGAAAAACACTCTTTTGTAAGAATTTATAACATACTGTCATACCTATTTAATAACACAAAAGTTAAAGTAAATATATACCATAATAAGATAATATATCCAACTCCGACAGAAATTAAGAAAATATTATTCGAAAATCACGATATCCCAGTTGCGGGTCACTTAGGCTCTGTCCGTATGTACAATAGAATCAAAGAACTGTATTATTGGAAAGGGATGCGTAGTGATATAGAAGCATATATTAAACAGTGCAGGTCCTGCCAGGAAAATAAGGCACTCCGACAGACAAACCGTGCTCCAATGCAAATTACTAGTACTTCAACAGTTCCTGGACAACGAATATCCCTGGATATCGTTGGACCACTGCCCGAGGCTGGGCCCGCTAAACTGAAATTCATTTTGACCCTACAAGACGACTTGACTAAATTCTCGACTGCTTATCCTATCCGCTCTACTACTGCTGAAGAGACTAGCGAATGTCTACTCCATTACATATCTATTTTTGGTATCCCGAAAACAATACTCACCGATCAAGGCACAAATTTTACATCAGAGCTTTTTAAGAAAACTTGCGAGTTTCTCAAGATAAAGAATTTGTGGTCCTCGCCCTACCACCCTCAGACCCAAGGCGCCTTAGAGCGAAGCCATTCGACTCTTAAGGAATATCTCAAATCCTACATCAACGAGGAACAGTCAAACTGGCCGAGATATGTATACACAGCCATGTTGGCCTACAACACATCCATACACTGCACGACACACTTCACACCACACGAATTAATGTTTGGTTGTAAACCATTTATACCTAACTCTATATACAACGAGAATCAAGGTGCCACATATCCGGACTATGTGCGCATGCTTCAAAGTAGATTGAAATATTCGAGAGAGAAGGCATTAGACTTTATAAGAAAATCAAAGGAAACCTCGAAATCTTACTATGATAATCGTACCCGACCAGTTACCTACAAAAAAGGCGAATACGTCTATATTAAAAATCACTTGAGATTACGTAAGGCACTCTCTCCTATCTGGAAGGGCCCTTACAAAATTGTAAAAATAAATGGTAATAATACATTAACTTTATTAATAAACAGACGCCACGTCACTCATCATTTTGATCAGGTCAAACCAGCCGATACAACAAATATAAATACAATTATATGAGGTATAAATAGCATATTTATTTTATACATGCATGAAATATACATATAGAATATTATTAAATAAACATATAAATAAAATACAAAAATTATACATAATATAATAAGGAATAATAAGTATTAAATAATATATATATGTTATAGTTAAGATATTAACATATGAATTAACATTAAAATATTGTCTATTCTTCTTTTCTGTATTTATTCCTTCGCATATTCTATCAAACTCTTCTCTTCTAGGTTCCCAGAATGGTGCCTATCCTCTCAAGACTTCGTTCACCCTATCACGTCGAGCTCTGGTCTCTATTTCGATTATATAGGAACACTCGGCATTAGTAATACACATCTAAGGGTCGTAATACCATTAGACATATCGCACCTTAGCCCTCATATCGACGCTATTAGTTATAATATAAAAGTAATTGAAGATTTGTGTAACCAAACATGCGTAGAGTTAATAACTAAAGAGTGTCATAATAGACTTCTACCACTAAGAGCGCGATATCAGGACTTAGTTACAGATTACTCATCCATATCACATTTAATAGATAATAGAAATAAGCGAAGTGCTTGGATCAGTGGCGCAGGTACTCTAATAAAACACATTTTTGGCAATTTAGATGAAGATGACGGCTTAAAATATGATAAAGCAATAGAATCGTTACAACGCAACGAAAAACAGTTAGTCGAATTCATGAAGGAAAATATATTAATCACTGCATCTCTTACTTCAACCTATAACAAAACCATAAATAAAATTCAGGAAAACGAATTTAACCTTGGTGTGGCCATTGGCAAGCTCAAACGCGTTATTAGCAATATCACCCAAACAACGAATGGGTTACAAATTTTGGCGACCGTAAATGAAATACTTAACTCGCTTGAGACAACCCTACTCACCTTATCATTTCAAATACAAGATGTAATTAACGCCATACTGTTCAGTTCGCTCAATGTACTGCACCCGGCTATCATTACGCCGCGTCAGCTATACCGCGAACTCGCTGATAACTACAGGCACTTGCCCAGCGACCTCGAGTTACCTGTAGTTCTAAATTTGAACTCTATACACTCTATTTTAAATGTGTCTAGTATAGTATGTTATTATAGTAATTATAGGATAGTCTTTATTTTACAAGTACCTTTAATTAGTATTAAGAAATATATGTTATTCCATAATATTGCCCTTCCTACCCCTTACAAAAACAATCAGCCCGATACATTTAGTCTTATAGTGCCTAGTAATAAGTATATAGCAATGACTAAGGACCAGTCCCACTATTGTACAATGAACAGCCTTCAAACCTGTGTGTCCATGAACTCTGAACTATATCTGTGTAATATAGAAAATGTGTACCTCACCGCAGCGCACTCTACGTGTGAGAGTGAGCTACTAGCTAAGGCTTTAACTACTATGCCTTACCAGTGTAAAACCAGGATAACTACTGGAAAGATGGATATCATCCACCCCATCACGAACAATAGGTGGATCTACGTCCAATCAAAACCATCTAAAATTAGAATTGATTGTGAAAATTCAAAATTGTATGAAACCACAGTTTTAGGCACAGGAATTGTTAATATACCTGACCATTGTATCGGTTACTGTAAGACAGCTGTATTAATGCCGAAATACAATGTAATTAACATAAGTTCGCCAATTAGCCATTTATCCAGTTTTAACTTGTCAGATAAGATATATATGTACAGTTTAAGTAATTTTAATGAAGTTGCAAATAATAGTGCATTCCCGATTAGTTTCGAGAACGTCACCAACCTGGATGAAATTGAGGCTGATAAGGCCGCATTGACTTCATTACTAAACCGGCTAAAAAATATAGAAATTAATCAAGTAGATTTCAGTAGATCGGGAACGCATTATTCAATAGGTTTTATTGTAATATGTTTATCATTAAGTTTGTATTCTTTGTATAGACTCATAAGATATTTTCGTGAACGCAACCGTCGCTTCTGTTTTAACTCTAATCGCGAAACACCACCAGTAAAAACAATAAATAATACTATTGACTCCGTTGAATTAGAAATAGCATCATCTGCCGACTCCGAAGTGAACCCTGGTGCTCCCACCAGGGACCATCTCTAGCTGAAGACTTGGACTACCCCAAGTCTTCTCTAAAAGGGGGAGGTGTTATACCACAGGTCCTAAGGCTTTAATGCTGATTAAGCTACATGTCAGCGATACACCCTCGGAGCCTAGGGATAACTCTTAGCCTGATAGTTAGTCTACATCCAGCTACCAGACCTGACGGTCGCGTTCAAATCCTATATCCAGTTAATCTAAGTTTATTCATTAATTAATCTAAGTTTACTTATTATGTTCAATTTCTTTTAGTGTCAATAAAAGTTTTTTTTTAAAAAGACTTTCGCCTAAATCCATCTAACAGTACGCACGCACAAACTCTTAGTGATAACATTCATTGAGAATTTGTAGCTCGAAGCTATATAAATAAACAAAAAGTAATGCGGGGTAGGCGATGGTCGGGCGGCGGGCTTATGATTTTTATGATTCGTAAATTGTAGGGTAGTCGGCGACCGGCGTAAAGTATCCGCGCTTTCTTATTTCTTATTCTCGTGTATGTGATGTGTGACAATAACTGTGGACATTTTAAACAAATACTCAAATACTTTTAGTACTCTAGCTTTTAAATAAGTAGGTAAGTGGGTTCACATTAATTATTGTAAATAATTGATGCTAACTTTTTAAGTACGCCAAAATTACATTTCTGGTTTACTTAATTCACTTTGTTTTTATAAGCATTGTTTTATGTACTTACTTATTATCAAATCTCGACTTAATTTGAATACCAAAGTAATTTTGTCTGATTTATTTATTTTGAATTGAAAGTTAGAATAATAATAATCGTTACGTAAGTATGAACTAACAAAGTATGTAAGTACCTAATTTATTAATTTAGCACTAAGCTTTTCGTACTTAATCTAGATACCTACCTAGTAATTACACAAATGGCTCACAAGATTATAATTATTGATATTAATAAATGATTGGGGTAAATAATACAAAATAATGTTATGTACCGGCGTCGAGCGCCAACGGTATGAAAAGGAGCGCAATAGCTTACTTCTCGCTTGGTTTTCATTAATGAAATGACACATAGTATTTTTGTTGTAGAAATATTGTGTCCATGATTTTGCATTGAATATAGGAAAACTTTAACCTTTTATAACTTCGTCGTTGTTGAATAAAAAAAAATTATAACTACATATTATATACGATAACGTATGCCTTACATATTACTCATTTTTTTTGGTAGTTATAAAATAGTGGTGTATAAAATACAGTTTACAGCGTTCGGATTCTAATGATTAAACTTGATGTTTAAGTGATTTAATTTCCATCCAATTTTGGCAAAACTAGAACGAGGGGTAATATGCTCTTAGCAATCTATGTCTGTGTGTTTGTAAGCTTGTATGTAATTGTATTTTCTGTTTTCGCTCAAACATGCTTAAGAGGGTTAATCTTATTTAAATTAAACATAAAAAGCGCATCTTCTTTACTACAAGAAATAGTGAGGTCTTAATAAAAATAAATTTTATTATTTTAGTAAGCGTCCATCGAAGCACCTGTCCATAATAATATTATTTTCATATTCATGACAAATTGTCCAGAAACATTAATTATATCACCAACTCGAACGAAAATATTATGATACGAATCATTTCATCAAACTTGGGCGAGTTGCATAATGTGAGTAAACAATCAATTTTCCCATAAATTAACAATAGATGGCAAAAACCACTATCTACTCATATAACCAAAAAGATAAAAGCTCAGATTAAAGTCAGCAGCAGCAATGGCACGCGCCGCCGACACAGTGAAACACAATGTACACTCATAACGTAGTTTGTGTGAGTAACAAAATATTATAAGAATTAAGTTTCTTTTTTTGCGATTTTTGCAAGATATGTTTTTACTTATTTAATTTGTATTAAACCATATCTAACTAACAATTAGATTTGAATGAAAAAGTATTTATTTATTTTTTGCTCAAAACTGTTTTGTTTAGCGTTAAGTTTTGGTTGGTGATGGTACACGGTGAACGTGAATAAAACAGTTAGCATTATCCGTTCCACCTCTACTCACGTAAATATAGAACCGCCAGAATATTATAATATTTAGTTGAAGGATGACTGCAAAGATAACTAAGATTTTGAAGTTAGCGGGGATCAGGAAAAAGAATAACATTAATACCCTACGCCTACCGAAAAGAAGAAAGATACAATGTTTTTTGTTTGGTGTGCCCAAAGCAATACACTGAATCATCAACTCAACAATGGATTCAGCGTGACAAGTGCAAGACATGGCCGCTCAAACACTTTACTTCATGTTCTATATTTGACAGTTCTATTATTGTGATGAATCATTGTACTCGTAATTATTATTATTGTATCTGTACGCTTAATCTGATCTACCCGGGGAGGCGGGTTGGGACGTGTAGTAGTCAATACGGACTGTTGGTATATTTTTTTAGAAGTTCCTTTACTATCCATGATTGTCTTCTATTTGTTTTTACTAGTTTTATACGTAGTAATAAGTCTTACGCGTATCACCCGGCCTTCCTAGATAAACGTCTAAGCACTGAACTAAAGTACATCGTATTTTGCTTAAAACAACATGGCACGGGAAACTGCTCATAGATACCAACATTTTAGCGGGCAAATGTGTTAGTAACGATATAGTTAATTATATATGGTCACCTTTTGGTTGTTCAGTTGTATTTTCGCCACAGCGTTCTTCGTCGTCCCCAAGAGGACAGTCCCTTATAGAATCGCATATTTGTGATAGACAAATTTCCACCGATGATTCTTGGCATGTCATTTTACTGCAAAATGAATCTGTCGTAGTAGGGAGAAAAAAAAAATTACAAAAAATAAAATAAAAATAAAACAATATAAATTCGCAATATGATTTTTAAATTACCGGGTGTCGTAGATAACCCATTGAAGTCAGGTGTTTCCTTATCCAGGTCCTGATCGTCTACATCACCCCGGTCCTCTGTTTATGTAAAAAACAAAATAAAAATAAAAAACTTCCCCATAGCAACATTTATAATTTAAAAAAAAAACTTTTTTATCCTGAGTATATTCATAAAGTATCAAGAATAAGTATATTATTATCTTATTTACTATTATTAATTTTGCTTTTACATGAATCGGCAAACGGGCAGACGAACCTCCTGATGGTAAGCGTCAGCGTTGCCCATGGACGATATAGCCCATATAAAACCAGCTCATCTGGGACTAGCCCGGGCGTCTAATTCACGTGTCTAGTCTTTAACGGGCCAGTAATCACTCGACCTGTCCTGCCAGCTTCTCCGAAACACACCAAAGGTGATTTCCAGAAGATATGTATCTTTAAACATTACTTATTCGAACGTGAAGACTGTCGTCCAATACCTACCCATAAAATAAACTGACCAGCGCTGTTGCTTAAAGAAGTTTTCACTTGAAGAATAAAATAAAATAAAATAAAGTATAAAGTACCAAAGGGACAGCCGCTTTCGTCTTCGCCGTCCGGACAGTCTTCGTGACCGTTGCATATCATCGACTGCGAGATGCAGCGTCCATCCCTGCATCTTGTCTCACAATCATTCAATGATGTATTATAACCTACATCATAAGTATATTATTTAACCAGTTTAGTTGTCGCAGGACTGGTTCTTCGCGTGGAGGCTACGAGATTGAATCGAAATAATGAATGAACAGAATATAATAAAATATAATGACATGTAGTGATGTTCGTGTACCTTTTATCAATGGATAAATAAATAGATATACTTTAATGATTTTTTAATCTGGCTTGGCCCAGCACTCGTACCAAACGCTGCAACTCCTGCACAGCCATGTTCGACAGCGGTAACCACCAAATGACCCTTTGATACAGTCTCCGGGAGCCCGGGGGATACGTTACTTTGCCTTGGGAGCCGCAACGAAATTAATCAGAAGAATTCAGGAGGAGTAGGAAATATTCCAGTTTCCCTCCCCTTCAAAGCGTGAGACAGTACAATATTGCAGTGATTACAAAGTCAAGAAAAAGACAGTAGCCAGGTGAAGCCCAGCTGCAATGCACCACGAAGAAATAAATTTAGTGTCTACAAAGTCTGCATAGTTAGAATAATATAACTGTACGTGTGTATTAACTATGAGTTTTTGTGTAACTTCGTGTTATATATATTTGAGATTAGAAATCAATACTTTTATGATTGTTAGAAGCGGGCTTGAAGGTTATGTCTTTGTTGTTTGTCTGGTGGGAAGTCCTGATCGTTGGTTATACACTGTACTCCAAAGAGCGGGACCGTACTTTGAAACAGGAGTTAAAGTAGGGAGGTTTGAGGTGAGGATATACCTGGTTCGATGACCGCGGCGCTGAAATCATCATCGTTGACGGCGACGTCTCCCAGCTTCCTGTTGTTCCTGATGTAGTCCCTGAGTATCTCCGCGATGCGGTCCGTGTCGCCGCTGTTCGTCACTATATCCAGGGTGACTTTGCATGAAAACTCATCAGTGGGCCGGGACCTGAAGACAATGTTATTTCACCTCATTATATATCTAGGCTTGTTATAGTTACCGGTCCTTTACCGGTCAAAAAGGTAGGTATATATATTATATTTTTTACTTTTACTTTTCATTTTATTCAGATAAGCAAACGAGTATATGAGTCGTCTTATGGTAAGTGTTGTGCATCGCCGATAAACATTAACGATAAACAACTAACTCCCTAGCCCACGTCTCCAAATAATAATCTATATAACAATGACCTCGATAGACTAGAGTGCAGCATAGCTTCTACAGCAGCCTAAAGTACAACATGTATAGGATCTACACAGTAGTAGTTCATTTGACAACGACTAGCTGTTAATAAAAGCATTAATATACGGTTGAATTGAAAAACGCCTTCTTCTTTGAAGTTGTTTAAAAATGACCAGCGAACTGAAACATTGGTTCAAAATGACACGTCATCAACTACTATACACTTTTAGTTTAATTTTGGCATATTGTCGTGAAAGTATCATGTAAGCTTAACAAATGTCTACTGATGTAAATAGTTGAGGAATTCCCTCGACTATCTATAGTCTATATCATCAAATCTATAACGACACTAATTATGACCCATACGGGGGCAAAGTTGTCTTTAATATAAATGAATTAAAGTCAAACATAAGTTAGCTATAACTGAAGACCGCTAAGGAGTTACATTAAACACTATGAGCAGAATAGACTGTCCGTTTTAAGGCACTGCTGCAGCTTACATGTGGCAGTACCAAAGCCGGAGAGGAATTTATGAGGCAGGATAGACTTTTATTTTATTTTTATTTTTTTCAAAATTGTTCAAATTTAATTAATTATCATTGGTTTGCAAAAATTAATTATTTGTATTTATTATGTGCTGTTTTGACAAATCAAATTAAAAATATCTTTATTTCGTAGGTAACAACTTGTACACTTGAAATAAGTAAAAAAAAAACTAGTCAAGAGTATCTAGGTAATAAAAAAAAACTCGTTTGAGATGCAGGATCCCCTAAGAAAAACGAGAAAAAAACTTAGGGGTTGCTCTTTTGTCAACAAATGATACATAATATTTTATAAATACAATATGTTGTTATAACAAGTAACATCTTAAGAGCGAGTGTCTTATTCCCAAGGTGTGGTATCTTCAATAAAATCTTTTATTTCGTAATAGGCTTTACCACACAAACGTTCCTTAACAGTTTTCTAAAATTTATTAATGGAAAGATTTTGAACGTTTTCTGGGATCCTATTGTAAAAACGTATACATTGTCCCATAAACGAAGTACTGACTTTATTCAGTCTAGAGAATGGAACATTTAATTTATTTTTATTTCTAGTATTTATATTGTGATTGTCGCATTTTTTTACAAATTCATTAATATTTTTACCGACATACATCACATTAGCAAATATGTATTGAGAAGCTACAGTCAAGATGGCAATTTCTTTAAATTTACCTTTTAATGATACCCGACATTCTATATGATTTGATTTAAGTATTATTATTTATATTTGTAACCTATTAACTGATTAATTTAAGATATATTTATTATGCTATGGGTGAAACCTGAATTAAATGTATTTTATTTATTATTTATTAACTTTTCTCATCTTCATCAAGGGACCACCTAATTACAGTTGCAACATATCTTGACATTAGATAGAATCCAGACCTTCATATTTTTTAGTAATTACTAGTTATTTTTAGTAATACTTAAAGAAATAATCAAAAACGCACTAGTCACCCTCCTTTTCTCTGGGAAGCCATTATCAGATCCGCGTTTCCTTATCACGGGACCACTCTTAAAATTATTATTATTATTTATATATTATTAATGTATTTACAGGTAAACCTGATAAAAGCGTGCTAAAAGAAAATCAATAAAACTCAAAGAAAAAAGAAATGTGGTGTCGTGGGACACCAGGTAGGAACGAAGTTCCTTCAGCTAAAAAGAAAGGTAGAGGTAGAAAGGTAGAGAGTAAAAGTATTATACACTACTCGCTTGTGTATGCGACTATCGCGCCTGCGCACGTCTCATTTAACGCAAAAATATAAAAAAAGGCGAATTAAAAAGCAACTCATTTTTTTCTGTGATTAAAAATATACTCACTGTATCCGGACTAGGCTCGCTCTGTGAGTGCCGGGCACGTCCCGGAACACCGTGTTCACGGCCTCCGCTAGCGACTTGGAGAAGTTCTGAAACTCGACCGAGTCGCGATTGGAGTACGTCGTCTGGTACGGCTGGATCACCACGAATGTCACGTGTAGCGTCTCTGAAACATCACGCAAAACGAATACAATACATATTGTGACAAATCAGATAGAGTTAACTCAGAGTACAGAACAAACACGCTTGTTAACTTAACCAGTTCCCCCCGATCAGACCAGGCATCTCGTTTGGTACACCCACCCGTGAAGCTTGCAGGCTGCAGCCTATATAACTTATAACAGTAAACAGACAGTAAAGGGAATAGGAGAGCAGAGAAGACTAGATAGATGGTCAAGCTCTTGTCATACAAATGTTCAGGTGGATACTTTATTATTGCTAAATCTATCCAATTCAAAGTAAATCTGTTTCATCATCATCATCGTCATCATAATCAGCCTCTATCCGTCTAAATCAGTTTACTTTCCCACTTTATGTAAGAATGTTACAATATTATGTTACCTACATGCAGACGTCATGTCTGTGATTCTTTGATGCTTGAACTGTGGTATATAACAATGTATATTATTTAAAATAAGGTCGATAGTTACTTTCTTTGGTCTCCGGTTCGAGCCTATCCGGCGAGCCGGAGCCGCCATCGAAGTCATTGTCACCGTCGTCTTCCTTGCCGTACTGATCACTGAAAAGTTCCAGGAAACGCTTTAGACTCTAATATTATTAAGTTAATGTGCTTGGACGAGCTCACCTAGGAACCGAAGGGCCATATTGTTGCATTATAACATTTTAAATTTAAAAGAGTTCAACTATTCAGAATGATAGGCTACTTGGTGCAGAGGAAATGATATTTTTAAACTAGTCGATACGGAGCATGGCTAAAGTAAGGAATCGCGCGTCAAAGCTTAGCTGGTCTTTGAGAAGTACAGGTTACGATATAAATTCGATAAAAAATCATTTTAGCACAAGCCATCGTGTACTAATATTAGGAAGTAGAGAAACCTTTTGCTCTGTTCTATAAAGGGAGACTCCCTTCAAAACATGGACGACTATGGTTTATCTCGTATATTGAGCACTTAAATGATAACAGGGTCTTGATAATTATATATAAGAATTTGTAAGATGTTTTTTTTTCAACTGCTCGCTTTTTCTCTTACGTTTGTATTGTATAAAAAATATAGAAATAAATGTATATAAAATAAATTTGTTATTTCGTTCATGGAAGTATGCATATGGCACAATATGTTCTGCTGTGGGCGGATAAAGGATAATATAATATAGAATATAAGGGAATTATATTATGTTCAAGGGATCGGTCGTCTTGGCGTTCATTGAGGGAGTCTTGTATTCAGGAGTGGCCAAGCACAAGTTACATAAGTAGTAAACAATGACTCACTCTGTGTCCACGTCGTCGTCTGTCTGCGTGTCGTAGGTATCCGGAGAAGCGGTGGTCACTGTAAACGTTATTAGACATACATTTAATATCACACAATTAATTAGTAATTTTGGAATAAGTATACTTAGCTTACAAACAAAAGTTCAGATACATGCCGAAAATAAATTGTGCATATTATAATATTATACTTTATGTAACTCAAAGACTGAGATTATTTAGTAAAATTAAACGATAAAACTTTGATGGTAATGATTTGTATTTAAGTAGTACTCAAAACTGTTTAAAGTAGGTTTTTTATTTGCTGATTTCATGTGCCAGATAGGTTTATGATTCATTTCTTTCTTTCATCTATATCTTGCGTACCTTTTATAATAATAATTAATTAATACCACGGTACTGCATCATTATAACTCATCTCCTAGCATAGGTGCAAATGTAATATTCGTACCAAATCGTCTGAATCTCCGTAAGGTTCCGAACAGGCCGGCGTCGGCGTCATCAACCTCCAAAAACTCGTTGGACGCGTCATTCTCACCCTCCCAGTAAATGTCTTCGGCCGGGCAAACCTGAAAACACAATTACATTAAATTAATAATCTTAGCAAGGGAAATAGTTTTTGCTATGTAATAGAGGGTAATGTTTGTAAGCTAGAAATGAACGTCACTGTATACAAATAAACATTCGGATGCAAATTTTAGTTGCGCAGGCAGTATATACTAATATTATAAAGAGAATAGATTTGATTGTTTGTTTGTATTGAATAGCCTCCGAAACTACTTGACCGATTTGAATAATTCTTTCACTGATGAGAACCTACACTATCCCCGGTGGACATAGGCTATATTAAATTTTCAAAAAGTTAAGGACCCGTTTTAAATCTTAGTTGATGCAGGCGAAGCTGCGTGCAACATCTAGTATATAATTAAAGCATTTACCATGAACTATAATGATATATTATTATATATGTGTGTGTAGTGAGTAAGGTTTCGATGTAATGTTGTGGTACATATACGAGGTATATATAAGCTGGGTTATGTACTGGGTGTCACTGAGACCCGGTAGGTAGTGATCGGTGTTTAGGGATTGGTCTGCGCACGGCCCCGCCTTACTAACGATTGGGATTTGTCGAGTCGCGCGCCAAGCTTTCCTAGCTGACCTCGATTTCATTACCACTTATATAAATACATACTTTTCTTTTACATAAGCTGTAATTTCATATTTTTTAGTATACCATCATCATTAATCACAATATTTTTAAAACTAAATACAAAAGACGGATGTTATAAATGTGCCGATGCGTCCCTGACTAACTGTTCGTAGCGCGCATAGTGCGAGTCACCGGTTTGAAGGTGTTTTTTTTATTTGTAAGTTTTTATTTTAAAGAATAAACTTTTATGTTTTACAAATATTTAATTAATCTTTAAGTCCCAGCGATGGCGGCCTCTAAGCACGCCATGTGAAGATATTTTTCATGATGAATTTTCATGAAAATTATCATCATTAGTAATATTAGCCTTTATCAGTCCACTGCTTAGCATAGACGTCCCTCACTGAACGCCAATACAACTGTTCCCTTGCTATTCGCATCCAAGACGAATCGGCCACTGCACGGAAATTGTATATTTATATAAATTCATTATATTTATTACCTTTCCTAGTACCCAGATTAACACGGTGCGTTTGATGAATAATAATATGTATTCATTTATATTATAATATATAGGTTTCATTATTTTACTAAGATGTTATTTTGTTTACAGTACTAGACACTAGTTCTTAGAATTTGATTTAACAATGTTTATTCAATTCAAAATATTACTATCAGTCGTATCAAAACTTTTGAATACAATAAAAATGATATGTCATCAAAATATATTTTAATAATTGTATCGAATGAGGTACTGAGTAATTGGCCCGTGCCTTAAGAGGCTAATTTGAGGACAAATAAAGGAGGTCATCACGTGAGGGGGCGGAGGAGCGATCCGCAAATAAATCGTCGCTCGAGCCGCAATTACGGCAGGGGGCGAGGAGGGAGGAGGCGAGAGGTTATGGCGGGATGTACTGGCAATCCCGGCGCTGCCAGTTGAGCCCCTGATGAGTGTGCCCCACGTGATAGGCAACCCAATGCTCCTTGGCCTCACTTTTTAGTTGCACTCTATCCGGCACTTAGCGTTGACCAAAAAGGCTTTGCTGTTTTAAAGTTTGGATATTCGTGATCATCTCGTGTTTCATCATCAGCAGACTTGACATACCCTGTGCAGTTCTAATATTGACGTATTGTTTACTTTTTATACTTACCAATTGTATTAAAAAGTGTTTCTTAGAATTTTATGCTCCTACCCCACAAATTTAAAAAACCTTAATTATTCGTATACATAATTTAACTGCACCTAGGGAAAACAATTATTATACATATTATATACTTTACTTAAGAGTTTTATGACAAAAGTTTACATTATTTTATATACCTTAGATCAATAATATGTCTAGATAGAGTGTCGCGCGGAAAACACGTCCAAAAAATAGCGCCCAACTGTTGACCTCTAAATGCTTTCTCCGTGTTTAGTATCCGTCCCGCTGTCATAGAATACGCATGAATTGTTTTTATTTATAATTACGGTTTGTGTGGTAAAGTGTAAGGAGATTTAAAAGGATGATTATGGGAGAACTGTAGTAGCTGGTATCACTATTCACGAACACATGTTTGAAAATGTTGGCCTATTCTTTTTGCTTTGATTGTAGGGCGAGACTCCATTTAGACATATGAATGATCTAAGACCTCTACATTAAATGTTATCCAAATCGGGCCAGTCATTTTGGCAGAGAATCGTACAGAAGAATTTTATAAAAATGTAAAGAAGATTAACAGTTTTGGTATAGATAAGTAGACTTATTAAAATAACGCCAGGATAAGGCACAACTTTTACTACTAATTATATCATAATGTAACATATATCAATAGCTATTTTCGTATAGGTACTAACTGCAATGACGAAAAATCATGTTTAAATTATCACGGTAAAATAAATACGTACACAAAATTACCATGCCTAACTTTATAGATCATTTTACTTTACAATTATTATTGATCATTATGAAGCCGTGTGACTGCCCGGCGGGTGTTCATCATTAGTTAAAATCGTTGTAATTGTCGTCTTGGCATTTGATTTGCTTTTACTAGGAAGGTGTGCCTATATAGATGTGTGACATGAATTTAAAAAAAAACCTAAGAATATTATAATTATTATACTATATATTTTCTAACTAAAATCCGTTACTCGTAAAAGAAATTTAAATGTAAGTAGTTCTTTTCAAAATCTGAGTCGTTCATCGCTATAGACGGAGCTTAAATAGAAGCGGTGAGGCTTTAAATATGGCTGAATTTATTGCGGCTACGAGAGACGAAAGTTTTCGGTCAGATTTTTACATTACAGCTTATAAAAGCTCAATATCTGTACGAAGTGCCATTTAGTAAATACCATCCAATCATCGAACACCATCGAAATCGACTCAACTTACGAGTGTGTAACATTTGTGGGTTTTGATATTGTAAAGGAGATAGAGAGTAGTTTTTTGTTTGTTCCGCTTTCGCTACCCAAACTTTGAAATGGTTTGGGCAGTATCATAGGAATACTGTATGAGATCTTTTAATTATTTTAATAGAAATTTAGTAATAATGTGTATTGTGTCATGATATTATTTTATTACCGAAGTCAGAATGTCTGTTAGGGGTTTGTTTAGTTGTACGGAGTATGAAGATAATGATAGAGTATTAAGATGTTGAAAGGTCCCTTCTTTAAATTTGTTTTTAATGCCTGCGACTGTAGTGGGTAGTCTAACTTAAAATATGTGAATATTGCGACTTTCATTGAAATCCTATCAGTAACCTGGACTTGAAACCGTAACAAACATCGTAACATTTATAACAATGAATGCGAATCTCAAACACTTGGTTGAACAGAAAACGTCAATCTTCCACATGTCTTCTCTGTATTATATTAATTTCATGTGTTTCGTTTGTTTTAGATCAAGAACATTGTTTCATCTATTTACATCTCGTAAACCTACATACAGCGATACATCGCGCCACTTATTATATTTATTAAGCCAATCTCTCCAAATTGGTGATGTCACCGAATGAACAAACTAGTTGAATATTTCGGTCGTTTCGATTATAAAATACGGTCGAGTGGGAACATATTATAGGAATATATAAGGAACACCAAACCCGTTGTCAAAATATGTGCCGTCAGCTGTTATCGGATATCAAATTTAGGCACAACTAGAGATGGGATGATCGTAATATTATGATGCTGTACGTGCACGGAGGCATCACTACACGACAGCCTGCCGCTTGCCGTCGTGGCTATGATATAATTAATATACGTGAACAGATGATTCACATCCACAAGACCACCGTGACGATTTCTTTAATTTCAGCATTGCCTTAACTAGGGTCCCTACCTCCCTAAAGAGGACTAGTGCAGTTGGATGGAGGGCGGTGAATCACTCGTGTACCAAATATTAAACTGGTCCACGGTCAGCATGTGGACGTGATGTAAACCAAAATACTAATGACTGACACAAATAAACTTACAAAGAAATAGTTCACTTATCCTACTAATATAATAAACTCAAAAGTTTGTGGCAATATATGCATGTATGTTAGTTGCTCTTTTACCCAAGAAGTACTGAATTGATTTTGATGAAACTCTACAACAATATAAAGTATACATTAGTATATTGGGGGAGGCCTATGTTCAGCGTTGGAGAGATAAAGGTGGATGAAGATGATGATGATACATCAGTATAACACATACGCTATAATTTATCCCTGTACTCCCACGGGACTAGGAAGTGCGCGGGTAAAACCGCGGGGTGCTGCTAATTTGAGTTTATGATGACTCTAAAATTGAATCTTGATTCAAAATAAAAAATTCCAAACAAAATAAATTTAAAGGATTTATCAAATATTTAGTGAATTTAGATTTTGAGAGGGTTTCTATAATAGTAACATTATAAACAGATTTTTTTTGTTTATTTGCATTTAATAAGCCCCGTACAACTAGACCGTTTTGGAAAGATTCTGTAGCCATAACATCAACATAGATACGCATTGATGACGTCATGGATGCCCAATACGAAATTTCATTTACATCGTTTCGCAGGTACTAAGCGTGGAACGGTTTGTTCAAATCATTTTTCATTTAGAGATTTATTTTATTCTTAAAGAAAAGTCTGATTATAAAATAAATAATTAATATTATTTATTAAAAGGCCCATTACCTAGCCCTGTACCTAGAAACTTAAAAGTTTGTTACACGGGTTCCTATTGTGATATTAGTGACCGCTATTTACTATATTTAAAGACTTAAAAAATATGACTGGTCGAGATTTAAAATCATCCGTATGGCGAAGTTGAAGAATTCAATTGAAAATGGATTTTTTTATACAATATTTTTAGTTAGTAGTTTTCGCAGCGCATGCGAAATATTGATTTTTGTCTGAAATCTCTAATTTATTTAAAATATATAATAATCTCAATTTTATTTGAAATGCATAATGTAGCCTATGTCACTTCTGATATAGTGTAAAACAATTTATGATCGAATCAGTACTATCGAAGATATTTTAAGACCTAAAACAAACTAAATTAAAAACTTTTCCTCTTCATAATATTTATATAGCCTTACACGCCACCAATTCACCAAACAATAAATAAATCTAACGAGAAAAATGTTAATTACTTTCTGTTCCTCGCGCAAGGGTGCCAAAAATTTAATAAAGATAATAGTATCAACAAAAATACAAACACAGGAGGATGTTGCGACGAACAGTGATTATTATTAAAATAAATAGACAGAATGCATTAATTCGGGCTCACACAAATATCGACAGACATTCAAAAGGAAAATATGTCGTCCGGAAAAACTGCAGCTCGTCAGTAACGGAAATAATTCGATTTTGATAAAGCTCTGTTCACACGTCAACAACACATTTTAGCGATACCTTTTAGGGTTCCCGCACATTAACCGACGTCGATCTGTCGTTAATATACATGCGGTTTAGCTGCCAAAGTACAGAGCCTACTAATACAATATACATTACAAATGTTATGATTGGACCTGCAAGTATAGGAGTTTATGTGGAGACCATGCAGATAACAACATATTTGAATAACAGAGAGACGAATTCTAGCCTGATTTTTAAAAGCAAGGGGGAATTTGTGTGCTGTTGTAGTTAGCGACTCCTTGAGTTACTGGTTGTACCTCATAGACTCTTTAACGAGTCAAATGTGTATTATCAAACACGCGGTGTCAGATAGTAATCGCGCTGCGTTGGGGTAGCCGTCCCGGGTGTGCCCGGCGGGTCCAGGGTTACATCATTAGTGCCCCCTAATGATGGAACGCTCTAATTGTCGTCTCAATTTCTACAATACACCTACTACGGGTTATGATCTCGCGGTTCCGAAAATCCGCCAAAAAGTCATTTTTGTTATGTTGTATCACTAGATGGCTTTGGCACAACATAACATAACACAGGCGTTGATTACGGCCG
Source organism: Lycaena phlaeas (assembly GCA_905333005.2). Classification (NCBI taxonomy): domain Eukaryota; kingdom Metazoa; phylum Arthropoda; class Insecta; order Lepidoptera; family Lycaenidae; genus Lycaena; species Lycaena phlaeas. The sequence continues at coordinate 270,075 of HG995168.1, forward strand.
CCTTCGTGTTGATGATGATTATTCTGCTATGTCAAGTGTATGCAAGTGATACCGTTAAATTATACTGGTGAAAAGTTTACTCAAATCGGATTTAAAATCGTTTCGAATATTACTATTTATTTTGTATTTGTAGTTTATGAATGAATGAATCATTTATTATGAATGAGGTGAAACCTAAATTAAATGAAGTTTATTTAGTTATTTATTTTTTATTACTTCCTAAACCCAAGCTTACGAAAATCACTTATAATATTTGGATATACTTTCAGTTCTACATTTTTTTTATTTTTAAGTTACGATCGAATAAAGCAATGCAATAAGTTAATTGAACAAACGGTGGCTGTGGTTTTTAGGAAACAAATAAATGTTTACTCGGACTGATGGATTAATACACAATACCTCCATAATCCATATTAGTTTTGGGTATTATTGTTTTATATGAACGTAAATTTTACTCACTATCAGTGTACTGATCGAAGTACGACCACTTTTTCGTTCATGTGACGTTAATTTGTTAGGGCTATCAAAGGGCCGCGTATCAGTTTCGTGTGATAGTTAATGACTATTTGTAGTGCTAACGACTTGCACAAAAAGAATTGGGTATTTCTACGATTTGGTGCAAAAATGACAAATTTGTGAGAAAATTTTAAATATCTGTTTTTCAACTTTCACAATAATCGGTATCAAGAACATAGACTATGTATGTAATTAAAACAACATTATACGCATTATATACTGAGATATCGACTGATACAATTCTGTACTGCTGATGGTAATGAAAACCGTGAAGTTGGCAATGAAATTGGGGACTACGGTAATTAAAAAATTATACTGGTAATGAAATTATAGACTATTGTATTGTTTGATTTATCACTTTGACATTATTATATTATTTTTAATTTTCAATATAAATTTCGACGCTTTGCCCAGAACCATGTTCATCTTAAAACGGTATAAATTGTCCCTCATGTCTATATCGCAACCTCGTTAACGTCCCTCATAAACGGTTTTTCTTTCTTGCTTCTCTAAAATTGTTTACACCTCTTCGTTTGTCTTCGTCTATTGGTAGGTTTTCATGTATTATAAGGTTTTTTTTAATTTATCTAATTTACATTCTTCTAATTGCTTCCTTTTCTTTAATAATATTTTTCTGCCCCTGTTTTACCTTATCAATCTATTTCTTGGAACCATAACGAAATATTCTTATATCTTATCCTTTCTCTGACACTTTTTGCAATTTGTACTAGACACCTCTGCTGATTGGTGTGACGGCCCATCTAATGAATCTTGTTCAGCATCTAAATTTACTTCTTTAGCACTTGTCGGGGGTGAATTATCAATTTGTTGCGAGGTCACGAGGTCTCTTGGACGGGTGCCCTTTACTAGACGAGATCCTATGGGTCCACCAACTAGGGCAGGAGGCATTAATGCGGAGGTGGGGGATATGGCAAAGCCCACCTTCCATCTAACGCAGGTTCTCACTGGGCACGGATGCTCTGGTGCAGAACGACGCACAGGGAGCCAACAACTCGTATGTTACGATACTGTATGTTACGATTGTGGTGCTACGGTGAACTCTGCGCAGCAACTCTGTGAAACAATGGTGTCCCAGAAGCATACTGATGAAAGGGTGAGAGAGCGCATTAAGTAACGGAGGTACTACTTAATGCGCTCGTGTCGGGCTCAGGTTGGTTACCCGGGCCCCGCTAAAAACACGGCTGTCGTGGGGACTGTTTTGTAGTGGCCAGATAGTTCCTTTATTTGGAGAGCCTTTCACTGAGGTGATCCTGTTGCCTGCCGATTCGGGATCCTCACAAAACGGCGGAAGGCACTCGCAGTTGTTTTAATGGGATATGCATCCCAAATGTTAGTATTGCTATATGTGTACCTACATACCGGTGTACCTACACAAGTCCTAGTAGGTGCTAATTACATTTCCCTGCGTCAAAAGGGGGGTTAACTAGCACTGCCAACTGATTTATTGTTATGACTTCTAAGTTTGACAATTTTTTAGTAACTGAACAGTCAATGTCTTACAAATTACATCTTCTAAATATTGAATGGATGTCCACAAAATATGTTCATTCTGTCTTCTAGTTTAAGATAGCACTTTAAACCATGGTGGTTACTTTTAGTTAGACATTGTCTATTCAGTTTTTTTTGATAGATCAGTAGTTATTAATCAATTAGAATCAATTGGTGGCCCTGCTATAAAAACCTTTTTACCATTACCTTCACTTTAGTCTCATCACCGTCACCTTCATAGTTGAAGGAAAGCGATGGTAATGAAACGGAGAGTAATGATTTTTTAATCTGTTTTTTTTTTTTACTCTGCAATTAATCGATTATCGAGCATAATAATGATTTAAAGCAATATGAACATAGTAATTACAAATGCTTTAAGACCAAAAGTATTCAAAAACCACTACTAGTTATGTAAAAAATCTGCTGTAGGTAATGAAAACGAAATTGGTTAAAGTGCGTATTGACGAACTTTTTTAACTGTTGCCTAAAAATTACGGGCGTCCTGCTTTGTTACTTATTGCAGGCCGAATGACTGGCGAATGAATAGGAGAGAGGGGATGTTCGGTCCAGATACGATGCATATACGCCATAATTTTTGATATTTTTAGTCAGGACGAAGGAAATGAAATTTTTTTTGTGACAAATGGTTTTTTCTCAGTGTATTTAAAAAATAACGATATTAAAACTTGCTAACTGATAATTCCATACCATATACAATACTTGAGGTTCCTCAAGTAAGAATACGCAGAATTAATAATAAATAAAAAAATAATACAAATACAAATAATTACATAAAAATTTTTTCTAACTCGGTCGCTAAAAGGACACTGAAGGTAATGAGATTTGAGCAAATAAAATATTATTTTTAGTCACTAGCCGATCATGATTAATTTTAATTCCACGTGGCAGGAATAGTTAAACGACCCAGTTATAGATAAAAAAATATTTTTAGGCTTCTAGGATGTTTAGATTCTCCAAAAACTTCACGGACACGTGATTTGCACGGATTCAGAGAAATACCCAATTACAATCCCTGTATAAAAAAATCAGGAACGACAAACAAATCATCCTAAATACGCAGTGTCAAATTCTATTATATGCGTTATTAATATTATCTTTAAAATCGTTGTTAGCGATAAGGATTTTGGCGTGATGATACGTAAAGTAAATCATCGCTCGGCATCATCGCTTTCAACATCCTCATTATTAGTCTGGAACAATGCATACATATTTAACACACAACTAATTTTATTGTGGTTCTCTGTCGGCTGGACAGATTAACTTTTTTTCATTTATTGTAAAATATATTTGTTTTATAAATACTTGAATATATATTATAAAATATATATTCAAGTATTTATAAATCTTATTTTAAAATATATTTGTTTTATAAATACTTGAACAATGATAAGAATTTACTAACTTTCACTAGGCAGATCATACAAATCGTAAACAACAAAAGGATGCAAAAACCGACGGGAGAAAAAACGAGAAACCGGCTCGACTGGTTCTCGCGGGATGGTGACTCCCGGCCGCTGAGCATTTGTAATAGGAGACCTAGATACAATATCCTCCTGTTGTTTTCACGATAGTTGGAATAAAACTGAAAAGCAACTGATAACAAGTGGCCAACGTCTCTTATGACCAGCTACACCCGGGACAACTAGACAGAGTGATGTGCCAATTATAATTCAAATGTGTTTCAGGAAGAAGGAAACGATGGTGGTATGCCCCCCATCACCCATGGGTAAAAACGATCGCCGATGGTATCTCATAATGACGACCACCATCTTTAACCCCATCATACATAAAATATCAAGTATTAGTAATACATTACCATATCATCGGCCATTTAGTAAACATAATGGTCCCTCGATTGCTACTTACGAAGATTGAAAAACTAATAATTGATTTGTTAATGCCTGTTAATGACAAAGGAATGAGCCTTCACTGACTCCAACTATGGCTACAAGAATCATACGCATAGTACAAGGAAGACTCAAGCGACGAGTCGATGATGTTACACAGGGTAAAAATAATATTGAGTTGGGCAGCGGGTTCGAAGCCGTGACCCACAATAAACGTGAGCAGCCTGATGATAATGGCAACAACTTTGCTAGATCGATCCAGTGACGGTGGATGTACTTTTGTAAGCTAATAGAAGTGTGCGCCCCGCAGTCGACCAGTGTGCTGGGGTCAAATGAGATAACAAAGGACCAGGATTAGCGTTGACGAGTCTCACGGAACAGACGGCCATTATATTTTTTGATTATTTTAAGTAAATAATGTGTTTGAGTTGGATTTACCATTGGATGCCAACAATAATGAGATAATTTAACGTTTACTTAACAAATTAATATTACCATGCCAAATAAAAAAAATGTTAACATCACATCACAAATACGCAAACACACCATTACCTTCTTCTTCGTCTTATAATTCAATGGAGCCGGCTGCACGCAAGTAAAAACATGACTCATGCGGCGTTACCTCGCTCTGAGGCGTTCCATTCTTTTTCTATCATCAAAATGTCACCAAACGGCTATATTTAGCCCTGGATAAGCCATGAATGTATCGACAGCGTTTGATTTCGAATCATATAAAAATTATATTAAACTTGAATGGTAAGTTATGTCTACAGATATTGCAGATTGTGTCGATACATGTATGCGGTTCTGTACGGATATTTGCGTATGTGTGCGAATTTGTGCGGATGTGTGCGGACATGTTCGTGGATGTGCGGATAGGTGCGAATGAGTGCGGTTGTGTGCGGAACGCGCTGCGAGGTGTAATGGACTCACAATTAGATTATTTAGGCGTGCTTTCTCCAGGGCTGTCACAAATATCGGCTAAATAATTTGAACGATATGATTCGATTACACCCCGCGTCTACATACCTTCAGTAATTAATTACTTACTGTACAAAATTGTACGTAATTTGTTTTATATAGACGCGACGTAAAAAATGTTGTTTTTAAATACCAATATACGAGCACTCAATATGAGTGTTTAAATTTATTTGATGACTACCTACGAATGTACATTCATTCGTCTATAATAATTATACAACATCGGTGTGGATTGCAGCCCTAATGTGAGAGTATTTTTTGCTCGGCGTGGCCCACAGCTCAGCCGCGCCTCCAATTAAAGTGATTGTTAAGTTTAAGAAACCCAATATTATCAGCGACTCCACGTGAAAAAGGGTTAATGAGAGGGTTTCATTAACCAAACGTTGTTACATCATTAACTAACTTCTCCATTTTTATATCGTTCCAAATTTACAGATTTATATACGTACCAGTGAAAAACATAACATATTATCTAGATTACAGACGTATATTACGAGTATTGATTCTGAATAAAGAGTTAAATATTACCTGATTTACTAAATAGTAGCTACACAACATATACCAGGAAAACGACATCCGCACAATCCGCAAAAAGTCGACAAACCTTATCAAATTAAAAATATCTTACAGAAGTAATACAAAGTTGACGTTCCAAATACAAAAAAATATAGAATATAAATATTACAAATTGGATTCATAATGCAGCGCGCATCACGACGCACTCCCCGCCTGGAATGAAATTATGTGTTCGATGAAGTGACAGTCGTGTGTGTGTCAGCTTATTATACGAGTTCCAGACGCCCTAGCCGAGACGACCTGGCCCCGCTCGCCGGCACCGGGCCCAGCTTCAAACTCAATAAACATTGTTTCATAAGAATCGTAGAGAGGCGAATGTATCGATACTACTGGGAACTTTAACTTTTTACTGGGAATAACTTATTTTTTTATTAGAAGCGTCCCGCGGTTTCACTCGCGTACTTCCCATTCCCGTGGGAGTACAGGGATGAATTATAGTCTATGTGTTAATCTGATGTATAAGCTATATTATTATGAAGTTTCAACAAAATCCATTCAGTAGTTTTTGCGTGAAAGAGTAACCAACATCCTCATAAACTTTCGCATTTATAATATTAAGTAGGATTTGAAACGGCTATCGGTCTGCCCGGCTCATGTGCCGTGACGCTGTCATAACGTGATGCCCACTTTACGCCGCTGCTCTGGACTTCTTTGAGTTTGTGTAGGTTCATACAAATTATTTTTAAATTGAAGGCGTTTCTCAATTTGACCGTATGTTTTTTTTTCTTTTTTTTCCATCTTTCTTTAAAGATCAACATAGATATTCTTGTACATTTGTGTTGTTTGTGTTGTCGCCTTTTAGTGTATCAAACGGGTGGATCCTATTACTGAGCCTCCGCTGTTAGTCCGTCAGTCCGTTCGTTCGTCTGTCATGAGGCCTTATCTCCTGAACCATAATAGCTGGCAGTTAACATTTTCACACATAATGAATTTCTGTTGCTGCTATAACAATAAATACAAACAAAATATGATAAATTAAATATTGAAGGGGGCTCGTATGCAACAAAGTTTTTCATGCAAACAACTGTTTTTGTCGTATTTAACGACAACAGGTAGTCAGGTATATAATATATCGTCTCTAGTTGTATGATATTGACTACGGATTCCCTAGTCCTCGAGTCTAACTCGCACTTGACTCATTTTTTTTTCTTTAAGCGCGCGATACTTATTAGCGAGAAAAATTAACACATTTGTTGTCAACAAATCTTAACACTAGTTTAATGTAAATGTACATTAGCTTACGATCACCGAATAGATCATCAAAATATACGGCACACGTGGAAGTTGATCCATTAGGTATAAATTTGTTTTGAACATGACGTCGTTGGCCGGTGGATTAACAGGCGTATTGTCCTTCTATAACGTGAGCACTCGACCGTGACTGGGCTAGTTGCGGGGACAAAAGCGCAATCACCGGCAGGACGGCGTGACGTCGGCCGAGTTGCGAGATACAAGGATCATAAAGGGACCAGCCGAGGTACCGGTCGGGCCAACTTTCTCCGAACCTCGGGAATGTTTGATTTAAACGCGAAACGTATTGTTACGATTAAATATAACATAATTGCGCCTTCAAGCTTTTAGTGCGAATTTTAATCTTTGAAAGAGTTAATATTAGGGATTTTAAGCAAGAAAAACGATCAAAGCATATTTTTCATCTTATAGAAAGGTTTAAGGTCTTGTCCATCCATAATTTGTTTTGATCGCACGCATACGGTTACGTAAAATTTTAAGAATAACTCGTATATAAAGCCAAAAAACCACCGCATTAATATTGAACAGAGATTGTAAAACCCATCACTACGAGTTAATACACATTATTATTTTATTGTGATAATATTATGTACCAACTGATTACTAATATTGAGTAGATTTTATTTTTTAATATTTATTAAACATTTTAATTTATTATAATACATTCGTTGCACTAGTTTATATTTTTGTTATATATCTGTGTTAACGTAAGGCTTGAAGTCGTTGTGGTATATACTTAAACGAGATATTTTTATTGTATTCGTGTGTATATATTACATCATAAACGTAAACACGATTTTATTTACTTACATAGTAACAGTGTTTCCACGAATACGCTGATGTCATAGACAAAGATTAGCTCGCGTTTGGTGTACCAATATATAGTATCTATATTTTTATGAATAACTCCATTTTTAACTCCCGACGCATAAGAGTTGTGTTTTATGTTCTGTATATGAACCGATTTGGATGTGGTTTGTTTAATTGGAACTCAGGTTATCTAGCTATGGTTTGATGCATGTGTAAATAGAATTGGCTCTTTTTTTTTAGTTATTACGTTTTTTTTATACTTATCGCCTTTTGACAGCGATTCTCATTCGATCAGCGATCGGCTGTGATGTCATGTCAAGTTAATTTGTATTAATAATATATAAAGTGAACTATCTTTAACTCCCGCTGGCAGGGCGGGAGTGATCCAAATGAACGAACTAACCTAACCCAACCCAACAACTGTGACGTGGTGTCTAAGAAATAGAACAAAACGCTACATTGAGCGCCAGTGTTTCGAGTTTAAGGCCCCGCTCAAACAAAGAGTTTTTGATGAGGCCCTGTAAGTCGCACTCTTAGCACAGTCAGTCAAACCTATACAGCTATTTCTTTTTTCAAAACGCATACACAAAAACAGAAATATAATCATGTAATTTTCTATATTGGTAGCGGATATTTTATTTTTCTTTCGTAAGCTTAAATAAGTCCCAAAATTATTATTAATAATAATAATTTTGGGACTTATTGTACTTACATGGTACACAGTTTGGATAAACGTAATATCTCCATTTAAGAAGTCAACAATTTGAACTGTATTGATTTTATATAATTACACTTTACACAAAATATATATTTCCATTAATTGTCAATGCTAAGCATAATAAAAATGCTGATACAGAAGTAAGTATAATTTGTCACCGGGGACAGCTACATGCATTAAAACTCGACTCCCACGCGCCTGACTCAATGCTTTGACTTATATTAGAAGCCTAAAAATGGACGTTCGGTGTCGATGAACGTATCTGCAAAACGAATACCAAACATTTAAAGTATTTCGATGGCCCTTCGATATTTGGACGTTTTAGATGTGTGCGTGTGTCGAACAGCTATAGAAACTTGTGCCGGGCTTAATACCTATTATACTAATAAGGGTGACTAGTTTGTTTGCTATACTTTCGAAAATATATTTTTTGAACTAAAAGTTCACTAGACACGCATAGAGGGTAAGATTTTTTAAATTTCATTACCACATCATTGAGGATCGTAATTAGTGTTAAAATCTTTGGACGGGTGTAACTGCGGAGTATGTACCGTGAATAATGCAGTGCAGCTGGAGAGCTCTCGGTGACTCGACTATAAGTGTGATACAAGTTTATTATTGATCAAAACAATTTAGTCTGAAGTGACAAAATGTCATCGGTTGCTGAGTTTAAAATAACATTGCTGACTTATCTGTGAACTGTTCCAGTAAGTAGTTATTGCTGTAACGCGACACTTGACTGTACGACTTAGCTGGTTATTGTTCCTTGGAATTTCATCATTAGTAAATTATATTATGATATATCAAAATATAAGCACTAGACCGCAGCTCAACGCGGCCCGAGTGAATAATGAAATATTGAGTTTCGTACAAGAAATCGCTAGCACGTCTTTAGCTAGCATCAGTTTGCTTTAATGAGTCCGCGCTTTAAATGAACACAATTAAGTTAGTGTAATTAGCGAGAGCACTTTACGAAGTTGGTATTTCAGGTGTTCAAGTACAAAGATGAGTAGCCTATATTTCTTAAATACATTTGATTTAATAATCTGTAAATAGCTATTACTTTCGTATCGCGAGTAACACCAGAAGAAAATAAAATGGCACTGAAATATTAGCATGTAGCAAAAAACTGCTTTAAGCATTTGGTTACTTTACAACTTGAAACTCTTTTATCCCTACTAGTTAAGTTAAATAGGCCAAAGCGTGTCAACATTCTAGGAAAATATAAATAGGTATTTTTGGCTAAATAAGTCAGGATCGAATAGACATATCGTAACATCGACATATGTGTGTGTGTTTCTCTGTGTATGAGAGAATATCTTGACAATATGACAATGCATGATTTTGAGTTATAGATTCTCTGAACATAATTTGCGAGTTCTATTAATAGACCCACCGAACTTGAAGTCTAGTTCGGGCCGCCTCCTTAAGTAAAACTTGAGTGCCCAGTTACAACTACATCTCCAAAACTTCCCCATAAACTCTTACACAGACACACACAAACATACACACATACAGTACAGTTTAATGTTCCGCCAATTCATGTCTATTATTAGGTCCAACTTTATAAGGTAAATAATTATAAGTATCCTGACCTTCCACGTCAGTATAAGCTTATTTGATGCGCTTAAAGGCTCACAACCAATACCAGAGCTGTAAGTGAACGAGATGCTAAGTGATATACAGACAGACAGTGTTATCATAATATGACGCTTACTTTTTTACAAAGGTTTCGTCTGGTTAGGTACCTCAGTAACCTGTATAACACATGTTTTTAAAGTTCACCGTCTAATATCTACGTTAAAATTAGAATTCATAATCAATATATTGATCTTGGAGGCTTCATGGCGATTGTCGTCCCGACATTCGTGCCTATTTCACTGCCAAGGCGTACCGATAGGCAGCGTATTCCTCGTCAAATATTTTCCCGGCGTGTTATTATAACTAATAATAATTCCATTTAATAAAATACTATAAGACTCATACGTAAATTTGGTGTGCCTGGGTGAGTGCAGTGTGCCGATAAGATACAGGAAAATAGAATACAATGAAATCGATAGTACACTGATATATTTAAAGTTAATGAGATGAACGTTTCAGTTGGACGTTAATTGGCATTTTAAACTAAAAGCATACAAGTTAATTATAAACTTCGTACAACCATCAGTGTACCATCTGTTAAATTTAGACTACGTCATCATCATCATCAGCCAATATAAAGTGATCTATTAAATAGGTTTATTAAGAACCTCAGCCACTCAGCCCTTTACATAATGTTATGAGAGGAATACGTTGTACCGCATGTCCTTTTACATGACCAATCATTCCGCCTAAGTCTTTACTGAAATATCATAATTGTATATCGGAAAAAGGAGATGGACAGGCAGTGCAAGCGGGCACCAGGACTTACCACGTCACATCTCAGTCAATGTCTATCGGCAACACTTGAATGAGTGTCGTCGATACGCGGGACTCCCGGCGTCCACTTGATATCAATATGTTTATACATGTAGATACGGTAGACGAGCACGCGGGCAACGTGTTGAGAGATCTGTGTTGTCAGTGGCTAGTGCTTCCTCTCCCGTCGCTTCAGTTAATCACAAATTATAATTAATTTATATTTTAACAAATCAGTTTCATAACTGACATTTCCAATAAAATCTGGTAAAATATACACCCTACATTGAGGAGGTACAAGTACGAGTAGTTGCAGATTCTCTGCGGTGAGGTTTCAGGGTACTATAGTAAGTACATGTCATCACAGATAGTGTGAATGCAAGATTCTTAGAATTATAAGATTATCATAATAAAATACTCGGCATTAAGGAGGAAAACATTTAGTCATCGCTAGCATTTCATAGCTGCGTGCAGCTTCTTATCCTAGTAACCTGGTTGTAAGAGTTGTTACGACCTCTTATTAGAGATATTTTCATCGAACGCCATGGGGTGAATCTTCGTTTATCATAAATAGTTTTACTCAAAAAGTTACGTAGAATTTTATTCAACTTTACATTACAAAGAAAAATTAATATGTAAAACGAGAGTCATACAAACAATACGCATTTCCATAACAGTTTCACATTGGTTAATGCAATAAAATTGTTGTTGGAATAAGAAAATGTGTTTTTCGTGAAATTTAGAACTAGCACGGCTCAGTCGTCGCCTAAGGGTTCTTTGTCAGCGCTCTGGTCGGGGCCCATTGTGACTCCCTCACCGCTCCACTCGGCGCTAACACGCGCTAAACTGAAAAGCTTTACCGCTACATAACATCCGTGTTACATGTACAGCCTCTGCTACTCACCAAGACTACCACCAACATACAAGCTATACTGCACTCGATATATTTAATTCATAATCACTCACAATCGTCTTAGACCAACTAAACATCGCAAATACGACCTTCAATCCAGACTGTCCACCATTTCTACTACATAGGAGATAGCAAAAAAAAAAAAATTAAAACATCGTCCTAATATATTTTCCGTTATCCACATTGCCCTTTATGGTTGATCTACCTTTGCCCTCAGCGTCGATCGCGTTACTAGTACTTAGGTTAACCGCGTTTGTGGACATATTATTACGATGATTTTACAGATTATGTCACTAACCACTGGTATATTTATTGTACCAAATGAGTAGTTTTATATTTATAAAATACTAGCAGCGTCACGCGGTTTCACTCGAGTACTTCATATTCCCGTGGGAACACGGGGATAAATTATTATTAAGTATTATTATTATTATTATTACTTACAAATAATGTAGCATTCCATCCAACCCCACAAACTCACAAGCTTTCGGCAAAGCTTTATAATATTAGTATAATTATAAATGGAATGGATATTTGTAAATTGAACTCTACTATAATATAATAATTATATGGAAGGCAAGATACTATATCTATTCTTTGGTTGCATATTTTTTATACTTTATCAAAAAAAAAGTGCGTCTGAGTGTGAGTTTTATAATGACGTGTCGAATTTATGACACATTGTAATAATTACGATTAGTATTAATATATCAACAGATAAGCTGGAATCACCAGTTATATTTCACTGTTCAGCGCATACTCGTACGCCTCGTATCGTGATATAGCACGCTTGCCTGCTATTTATATTATACTACAATATACCACCAGAGTTCACTCGTCATTGTAAACAACACGGAAGGTTGAATGACGAAAAACTAAGAGCTTATTATGTTTGTATTTCCTCATCGTAGAGCTGACGACAGGATGATGATGATGATAGAAATGAGTGACATCTATTCAAAACTTGTACGGGCTTTGAACACGTTTTAATAATTGAAAATTAATAAAATCGAAAACTAATTCTCCTGTCGCATTGGCTTAAGTATTAGTATAAAATTGAAATTATTCATTTCACATCTGAGCCATAATACAGGAGAATGGTCACCGCCACGCGAACAGAAACAGTTGAAAAACAATAACACAATTGGTAAACAAAGTGGCTGTGTAGGTACTCGGGGGCCTATTCTCGGGCGTTTGCGCTAATTTTAACGTAGGTACGGTGTTCGATCCGAACAGGAAACGGTCGCGATACGGCGATCGGTCGACATTTTATGTGAGCTTTTATTACTAATAACTATGGCGAGGCGGCTGGGTCACACAGCGTATTACCGGGATAGAGTCGCTGTAGGTGGTTCGAATCCCGGTCGAGCTATGTTAGGAATTCACACAAGCGTGCGTGCGTGTATGTGTGTTTATGCCAAATATCAGTTAATAGTATCACTGTCGTCCGTTCCATCTACCGCGAACCGCGGCCTCTCATGGTGAACTCACATCTGGGTTTGCAATCCAGCTATCAGTTTCATCAGGTTAGACATAAAAACACTAAACAATAGAAACACTAAGAACTCAAATGATCAATCCGTAAAGAACATTAATACAAAGTAAATGTAATGTTCTACACACAGTCGATTTTATCAATTCAACCATGATGAATCTACTAAAATTCAAGACTTACTTTAACCAATTATGAGCTTGCTCTAGAGTCAGATTAAAATGGGGACCAAACCTCCGGTCTTATCATTGTCCTATGACAGAAACGAGCGCCAAGACATTCAATACGTGTAACGCCTTTCGACTATCTAAGCCGTGTGTCTGGTTGAGCTCTCGTCTCTCTAGAACTTCATGTCTTAAGTAAGATCGATACCAAGATATCATATCTTTAGGACTTGTTTATTAATAATTTCGGATATTATGCGGCTAACGTGTTAACGTCACTATTTCAGACCTATTCCATGATATGTATAAGGCGATCGCGAACTGTCGTTTGGCTATTTAGCGAGCGATATAAAATGGTATATTTGTAGCATGCTTGTCAGCGTGTAAGCCGCACGGCAGATAATAGCTTTCAGGAAGTGTGGCTGACGTCGCCCCTTTGTAGCAGCCTAATCCTCGCGGAGTGCGGTTTATCATTCAACCTTCCCCACTTAAAGGAACAAAACTCCCCATTTAAACGTACAGATTATGAAAAATTATACACGATTGAAATATTATACGGCATCATCATCACCATCATCATCATAACCACCATAATTAACTTGTTTTAAGTAATATGCATAATGATTAATTGAAACCCAGAAACGAATTAAAATCTTTTAGTTTTTTACAATACAAATTCGATATTTTTTAAGGGCTTTCAATGATTTTTGATGTTGTAGATATTCTCGTCTCCATGTGTTCTCGTGTCACCACAACAGTCATCGTACCTACTAGCACAGCAATTGAGTAATGCATAGATCAGAAGACGGCCGTCTCATGTTCTTATTACAATAGCCCTCTTCGAAAACACATGCGATTTAAATCATCAATCGTTTCGAATCATCTCCTACAAACACCCACACATACATTTCTTACTGATATTATAAACATGAATGTTTGTAAGGATGTATGTTTGTTACTCTTTCACGCAAAAAGTACTGAATGCATTTTGATAAAACTTTACAATACTATAGCTCACACATCAGAATAACACATAGCCTTATCCCCGTACTCCTACGGAGATGAGAAGTATGCAGGGGAAACCGCGAGGCGTTGCTATATTTTTTAAATTTTTTTCATTTAACAATTTACGTTGAACCTCCAAAAGATAAGTTAAAAATATTTGTTACCAAAAATATAATAGCTGTATTTGAAAGCATTTGGGGCTGGGTGTAATAGCTCATGAAATATATGTAAGTAAGAGGAACGAGGCTGCGGGAGGAACCGGTGACGGCTAATAGCCGGGGGGGGGGGGAGCACCAGATTTCCCGTCGTCTTGTTGACTGTTTTAAATACAATACCATAAACCACTTAAACACACTCACAATGTACACACACACAACTTAAGTATTAACATGCCCGCGAGATGATCACGACCATGTGCTAACTCAAAAGCATTGCTTATAAAATAATGATGTAAGATCGAGTTTAAATGTCAATTTCAAAATAAAAATCACCGTCTATAATATCTAATCTATATTGAAAATAAATTAATACTATTTTCCAAAAAAATCGGCTTAATCGCTTATACAAGATGAAACAAACACATAAGTATCAAAAATTGTACTTACATTTTGTAAAGCTTTCATTTTATCTTTAAAGACAGACTCATAAACGAGTTAATTTTAATTCGATAAAAGGACAGGTATGCGAAAATAAAGGGACCGTTAAAATTGTTATTTGATAATTATCTTAGAGATTATTGGAAACGTTCCCGTACAACTATGCTCCTTATAATGAAAAACACGTGCTCCCGTTAACAAGCGCATAATCCGTCGTTGATTGCTCGATACTTTGCCGAGTTACGGAGTTTGCCTCAAAAACATTCCTCGCGCCATTTTTACTAAAAACACCTTCATCCATGTAACTTATTCTATTGTATTTTTTGAATAACATTAACTATCAAAATATTTTCAATACTACTGCTGCCACTAACTGCTTGCTGTTCATCTTCTAACCGTAGCACAGCCATCGTGTTGGCAATACTAATAGTGTTATTATAAAATATAGTGTTTAATATTGTCCTGGGCTATGGTCAGTGTTACATAAATTCATATATTAATGGAGGGCCCATGTCTCAAATCTCGTCTCGGGCTGTTCTCATTGTCATTCAAAGGGGACAATCCGAGGTCAGAAATTCGCTGCTTTGCAATTCCAATACTTTCTCCGCGGAATCTCAAGCGTGACCCGAGTGTGAGGCCAAATATCAGGCCTATGTTAAGATAAACTGATAATTGGGGAGACATTTATTAAATGTGAACTATATTTTACTCGCAATGGCAAATGCAGACTACCTTATAGTTGTATTAAATGTATAATTATTGTATGATAATCATGTACGATACACAAAAGTTTAAAATTATTAATAATTATTAAAAATAATTAATAATTATCAATATATATTATTATATATTTATTTTATCTTGAAGATTGAACTAGGGTGTTAACTTTGAAATCTTTATTGTATAAAGTGTAATTAAATACGAAATATAGTAACAAATACTATTATAATATCTACATAGTACATACACCAACCAAATATTTATAATAGCAAAAAAAAATCACGGAACACAATTTAGTAAGCATTCAACGTCTATACTCGTATTATGATCTCGTTATTTTATACGATACTCGTTCAGAATAATAAGGAAACATTAGGAAGCGGGACCACCGGTATACTATCATATCTAGCATTAAACGTCGTTTTGTAAAATTAGCGGGCGTATGATAGCGTGAGATCAATCAGTGTCGGCCGGAGCGGAGCGGTCAGCGGGCCGCGGACGAGCTGCTAAGAGCGGTTTCTTGTCCGCGTTGGCGCTTTCCGCCCGCCGTCATCCGCCGCTATTGAGATTGATGTTCCGAACGCCCTCTCTCGGACGGAATACTAAGAGGGTGGCCGTTCCTCGCTCAATTAGCCCCCGATCAAGCGGGCTTGTCTCGGACCGCCGTCGCTCGCCGACGCCCCCGACCCCCCCGCCGACCCCCGCCGACACCCGCCGATATCGCCGACACCCCGCATACCAAATTGCACTCATATTTCCCCGTAAGCCCGCGATCAAAGTATTACAATCACTGACAAACTGCTCCTACTGAACCACTTTCTTGTACATCATTAACATACGTCCAGCCCAGTTTCTATTTCATATTTAAGGAAGTCCATGTTATAAGCGGCAGCTTTATTTACCCATCTTTTCAGGATAAACAAGATTTTTTTTTGTCGTTGACATATTTCTTTTATGTTTATAAAACGGTATTTTTCTGTTTTCTTAACATAAATGTTACTTTTTCAAAATTTTCATACAAACTAGTGTTTTTTTTTAAATTTATTATTCCTGACTGGTCAATTAAAAGATAAATATTACTTATGTGAAAATTGTTCTTTCAGTTGCTGCTTCACACTTAACTACTGATTGGATTTTCTGTTTGTCAAGAAAATAAATTAATATCACTACTTCTTTCAAATAAAATTCAATAAAATTATAATTGATTCAATGAAAATTTAGTAGTCAGTCCAAAATCAGATTTAAATCTACATGCTATACCAAAGTGTAGGAAAGAATACTTCGCTAATGTTTTGACAACAGACGTACAACAAGGTACACTCGAATGGCCCTATACCAATACGACCAGTCAAATGTACCCTGTACTACTTATTGCCGAACCAGGGTCTACATCTGTAGACCCTGGTTCGGCGATAAGTACCTACTCTTGATTGCAGAGGCTATATAACATTAGTGTCAAGGCTACGTTTTGGATACTTACTACATTATTGACATAATATTTTGCTATCAAACGAAAAAGTCTGAATCCCCAAAATGTGCAGAATATGGTGAAACAGAGGAAATACGTCACTTTATTAGTCCAAAGAGCCGACGTTTCAGATATATTCCCGATACCTGACAGCTTGAGCTGCTACTCTCACGCTCCTTTATCTTCCATCACGCTAATATCTCTTCTATCGTCTCTACTTAGGCCACTATAGTCTACAGTCACTAAAATCCAAATACAACTTTAAATGCAGCAAATTAAACTTAACGCGGGCAAAGATGCGTGCAACAGCTAGATAATCGTATTTGATAAAATATGATTTTCACGAGCATGCTAGATGTTTACAAAATCATGTTTTGTGACTTTGAATTAAAATAACTAAATGAAGACCAGTTTCAGTTAAACCCCAAAATATCCTCGAGCAGAATTTCGTGTGATATATGCGTAATGAAAATACTTTTAAATAATTTTAAGAACAAAGCTCGCCAGGTTTAATATGAGTTTCTGATTGTGTGCAGTTGTTGATGAGATTTTATGTGCGTATACACAATACACACGGATACACACGGATATCTGTTACCGCAAATCACACTTTGAGTTGCATTTTAAATTGCAACATAATTGAGTAAGCAGCGTAAGACAACACGAACTTTTCTTAATAACGTTTCAATTTTAACTATAATACATTACTGATTCGTACCTCAATTTTATTCCAATAAAACTGAGGATTGAAATTTGACTGCAAAAATCGTAAAAATAATGGTTTCCAATAAATACATTTTCGTAAATCAATTAATAATAATAACCAGTTGGCGAAAAGAGTAACATTATCAGCACAGCGCCACTATTAAAAGAGAAAACGATGAATTAACAGGCTGAAAAGTTTAGGTAAGTCTAATTATTCAAATACATGAAACCTTAGAGAACTACGAACCGATATTTGGTTTTTAGAAATGAGTGTTATGTGTTTTAATGTTCAATATAACCTGTGTATGAGGTGTAAATGGTCAATGGTCGCCAACCTATTAACGGCAGTTACAGGAACACGCTTCAAACACGTATTACTTTTACCGGGAATTGGTGGACCATCTAATTATACCAGCCAATTATTATTATTTAACACAAAAGGAAAAATGATTTCAAGGATGATAGTGAACATTGGAAATAGGATGTTGCTTTCTAACTATTTAAATGGTAAGGAAAATATTATGTGTTGTAAAAATAAATCGTTTAAAACTTAAAAATTATCTTAGATAGCAAACTGAAATAAAAATTAGAAAATATTTTTTTAATATAGAAATTAAAATATTACAAAAAAAATATATTGTAATTGCGAGAAACTCGATATTCGTGGCTATGAATATATTTTCATCGGTAGCCATTTCTAATTTCTAAAAGAAAATTTTGTATAAAACCCAAAGCACCCTACGCTTTTTTACACTAAAATCATTTTTTTTCGTTAAGTAATGTCTTTATTAAATTATTTTTTTTTTAATTTCAGAACTAGTTTGCCTTTAAAGCGTTTTTTTTTAAATTTTTTATGACTGTCATATACTTTCAAAATTTTAGTAGTTACCGAATTTTTAAATAAATTTTATTTAGATTACAATCCTTTGTCACTTGAGAATGAGAGAGAGACTAGAACATTAATATTTTCTATAATTGTGTTATCAAATCTTCTTCAACTTTAAAAACCGGTGTCAGATTCAGTTAACATTCAATAAGCTTTGTTTTTACAACGACATTAATAGAAAAACATTTTTGTTTTCTTCCGTGGTCTATTGTCTAAACAACTAATAATGTTTTATTGGAGCCAATAATATGGCTGATTAACGCTTATTACATAAGAGGGCGTGGTAAAGTTTGGAAGAGTTGATTGTATTGGTCTCTGACCCAGCAATTGGAAGATCACCATTAATAATTGATGTGCAATATTTGGACGGATATAAATCATATTTAAGTAATGTAAAATTGAGTTCAGGGCTGACATAATTGATACGATTGGTACTAACAAATAAAATTGTTGTACGCAGGCAGGACTGCCGGGAGCCGGTCTCTCGACACGCGTGTGTTACGAGCGATCGGCGTGCAAATCTTTATATCACAAACGAGTCAAGGCACACATCGTCCTGCCAACATGACTTCCAAAATTATTATCTTTGGGTAGGCAAAATTTCGTCAAATTTGTTTTTGTGTTAGTTGGATCCGCGAAACCAACGAGGCACATGATGGTAAGCGGCCATCGCCCATGGGGATATAATATTATATTGATACTTAGGCGAGACAGTGTGAAAGGCGGTTTAACAAATATCTACAATTTACTTTAAAAAAACAAACAAATTTTTTACATTACGTACGTAGTTACATAAGTTTCAATATGATAGACTATTTATTGTAGTGTTTCAAATTGTTATTGTCATTAAAAAAAACCACTATTGTTTATTTATTTTATTCGATCCACCAACGAGGATACACACTGACTGATGATAAGCCAACTGGCAGTCGAGCCACCTGATGGTATGTGTTCGACGTCGCCCATCAACAGAAACTAGTTTACCTGGAACTAGGCCAGGCAATTCAATTATATATTAAATATCCCGAGATAGGATCTCCGAATCGGTCTCGGATATCTCCGAAATACAACGAAGCTGTCTCACGGGAGACACCGGCAAGATGGTGGTAGCGGTGCAACACACCACTCACTGATGGGCTACTAGATTATGTTCATAAGCAAACAGTATGTGTCATGTAGTTGGTGAATCGTTGAATTTATAAGAAACCCGAGCGGTCGCAGGCGAATGGTAATGGTCGTCAATGATTCAGTGATACCACCGTCCCTTCGTCGTGGTGTGCAAATGTCAGCCCACAGCTGGGCATGACCTTTGGGTATGACCAGTCGCAGTATTAAATGAATCATCAAGTCGTTATCGACGACGATTATGTATCCAAGCGCAGAAAATTAACTCTTTATGTACATTGTCGAGAGTTGTTTCAAAATAAAATAATACCATTTTGTGTAAAAAAATGATACATGTATTATTTCTTATTAATTATTTTATGTAATTCAATTTAAATTTGTACGACCTGCGCTGTAAAAATATAAAATATAATAAATATACCCAAATGCAGCGTCATGTGCAGAATGTGTGGTGGTATAAGGTGTCGTAAGCGCAGGCGATGACGACAGGCGGCAGATAAACGCCAAGCGCACACAACACCATTATTATATTATTACAAAAATCAAATAACTATTTTAATACCAAGTATATGGAAAATACTGATTTTACGTTTTATTTAGATGGTCTACAGATGGTATCTACAGATGAATGATAAATTCAAATAAATTCATGCATGGTTTAGGTACTGAATAAAGTTTTGCAATAGTTAAGAATATTGAACTTATTACCTATTTGACAATAGTTAAGAATATTGAACTCATAACTCTAAATAGCCTCACAGGTATGATTCGCGTATTTGCGGTAAAACTGTAAGTACTTTGTTGAGTGTAGAAACTTGCAAACACAATACGAACACTGTCTGTGTGTCATCTCCAACGGCAAGCTATATAGATCCTACTAACAGCTCGACGACCACAAATCATGTATCCTTTCACAGACAGGAACACTGAGAGTTATTCTAAAGCATTTAATTCTGACGTCATCTCGGGATCGAGTGCAACAAGAACAATACATTTAGGTGTATTCAAGAATAAGGCTTTATCGCTGTCGCAGAATAACGCTGTGAAATAAATGTAATATAGGTAGACCTCGATAATCTCAGAGGTCAAATTAAGTAAAATATTAATTACATGTTAACGTGAAATTAACTTAACGTGAAACAACGTAATATATGTCGTTTTTTGGAAATCGATTTCACTAACCAATTTTTATTTTCACGATATAAATACGACGGTACCACCCGCCTTCGGCCATCTGCCATGTGATTTAAAGCATATTTCATTTGAATTTTGTACCATGTTTTTGTATATAATTTATTAAAATTTTATAAGCATTGGCTAAGATATAACAATAATTACATAATAACTTACTACAGTTTTATAAACCAATTACATAATATCATAAAAAAATAATAATTTAATAATTTTGTACCAGTAATGTTACCTATTTGATATCTAGACGGAGAGGACAGGACTCCCGCCACACCCACGACAGTATGCTTTATATTCATGACATTTCAATACATACACAACATTCATAATTATTTATGCTAAAGTCAATAAATTGTTTTGCGTCGTCGCGTGTCTCGGCTGATGCACTACAATACAAAGTTTTGCGGTCACCGCGAACCTGAATCACATCTCACCGGCGCGGCCTACGGACGCGAAACCTTCCCTACACACTGCGACCATTGCTCGTTGCTACAACCGTATCAATATTTAGCCCCGACTAAGCATTCAATGTAAAATGCATGCCGTCCGAAATAGACCTAACCGGTTCTGAACAACTCCGATGTTTATAATTTACATCTTAGGTAATTCAGAGAATCCTAAGGTATGTTCTTAAAATTATTTTAAGCTCAAAGTAAATATGGCCAACCATACCACCCGATAATAAGCCAAATAACGGACTAGTAAATAAAGTAATACACGATTACTACACGGCATAAAGTATTATCTGTAGATCTATATTATCTCTTATATTATTATTATTTGGTAATACAAGGGATAAACTAATAATTATAATTATGTTGTGTTGGAGCAAGATATACCTTTAGCGATAGAACTAAACAAAACAAACATGGTTTATATTTGCGAGGTATTAACACGATTATTATAATCATCATTGTTATAGAAAACAGCTCCGATGCCCGAAAGAATCGCGCGCCTAGGGCCTAGGCGTTAAAATAAGGGGGCGTATCGGTCGTTTAGTGTAAAGGCGCAGCTTCACCGCAGCGCACGATCATTCTTTGAACCTCTCTCGCTTTGCAAGAAATTAATGTACTCATTTATTGTGATTGTCTTACTACAAAAATCCACAAAGTTTAATATTGACCCCTGGAACGTCCGGGCAAATAATATAGTCGCCCAAAACTTTTTAGCATTAAACGTTAACAACTGCGGTCGCCCGAACGTTTGCCGCTCCTAGCTGCACTTGAAACGAGTTTTTATATATGAAAGAATTCATATAGTTTCGTTCATCATACATATAATTATACTACATGGCTCTATAGTTAAGGCCGCGTATTTAGGTTGGTAAAAAACAGACAAAAAGTAACATTATATTATAACAATTTGTATATTATATACAATAGGAGGATATTAAATATTTATAGAAATGATTTATACGAAATAGGACCATTTGCGGAATATTATGTGCAGTTGGTATAACACGCCGAGTATAAAGAAGAACAATGTATTAGTCATATAAAGCTGAAGAGTTTGTTTGTTTGAACGCTCTAATCTCAAGAACCACTGGTGGGATTTGGAAGATTCTTTCAGTTTTAGATATCCATTTATCGAGGAAGGCTATTAAGTTGTAAATCTTATTAACGCAGGCAAAGTTGCGACAACAACTAGTCCATTAAACGATATCTTAACAAATAATTTCAATTTGAATAGTAAATTATAGACATGTAAAAATTTCGGAGGTAAGAATGACATCTGTTATAGTAATAAACATGTTCTCAAATAGTATCCAAACATTAGCACTTACGTAAGATTTTTTACAGTGCGATTGAAAGACCAACTACCTTGAGTTGGCGTGACGAGCTCGACAAACGAACGGAACAAACAAGCTCGACGGAAATCTCTCGCTACTGACTAATCACTATATCATTCGTTAGTTTCGACTAATCGACGATAGTACCTGTACTATTAGGAAAAGTGTGTAAAGATATTATGTTATAAAAAAATATTAAATTAATTTAAAAATATAAAAGAGACTGAGAGATGTTTAGCCTCTAGTTGCTCAATAATATCAACTTATATACACATCTAATATACTGGGAAGAATTTATTACACCTTTACACAGAGTAAATTAATTTAAAAATATAAAAGAGACATGTCATTTTTCTCTTATTATTATAGGTATAAGAATATTATTAACAATTTGCAAATTAACACCAGTACATACACACTACAATATTAGCTCTACCAACTAAATACTCGTTCATAGGAATGTCTGCTATAGAATGATGTGGAAAACAGATTTAGATTGTGCACGGGCCAGTATTATGAATCGAGATGTGTATTGTGTATAATATGAATTGCTCGATGCTCTACATTAGGGTGTATTCTAGTAATATTATTATGGTTTGGGTGTATCGACTCCGATACATCAGTGTCATGGCACCTTATCACCGGGTCACCAGCCCACATGAGTATACATGAAGTGGACGAAGCTACGAGATGAAGCTGGTATTTAAAATGTCTAGCTCTAAATAGGTTTGAGCGGTATATTTGAGTTAATCAATTGAACTTAGAGACAATATGGCACCTTTTAAATATATTAGAGGCTAAATCAGTTTAGCGAATTCGCACTTTTATTATTTGATTTGTTAATTCTGTTTGGAGTTAGCTAGTTGTTAATTTTTATTTTATTATATTATACATAACTAGCAG
Organism: Lycaena phlaeas; assembly: GCA_905333005.2. Lineage (NCBI taxonomy): Eukaryota > Metazoa > Arthropoda > Insecta > Lepidoptera > Lycaenidae > Lycaena > Lycaena phlaeas. The sequence continues at coordinate 293,658 of HG995168.1, forward strand.
AACTAACAAACGTTGCTCTGTAGATTTGAACCCGGCTTTCAGATCATCTTTCGCGTAACGTTAACGCTTGAGGGATGAGGGTCCAAAATCAAATTTATTATATTGTTCGCTGGAGGACATATAAAAAAACAATTAAGCTTAAGTGTGAGATAAGCGGCATTGCTTTAGCCGCGAATTGAAATTACAAAAACCTCCCGCCTCGCCCTCACATGGCGTCGGAGGGAAAACATGACGATTATTGTATCCATGTGTCGTTTTTAAAACGAATCTCGTTTAGGCTCTAGTTGCTCAATAATATCAACTGATATGAACATTTTATATACTTACTGGGAAGAATTTATTGCACTTTGAATTTATTTGTCACGAACTTTAGGAAGCTTTCTAGGAAAGTCTAAAAAATACGAAAACAAGTTTAATCTAATCTAATATTATAAAGAGGAAAGATTTGTACCTATTTTTGTATGTTTGTATGTTTGTAATGAATAGGCTCAAAAAGTACTGGACCGATTTCAAAAATTCTTTCACCGTTCGGAAGCTACATTATCCACGAGTAACATAGGCTAAATTTTATTCTAATAAAAATAGGGTTCCGTAAGATATTTTGGTTTTTCGGACACAAGGTGTAAAAAATGTTATTTCGCGTACTAAGATCCCGTTGTAAATCTTAGTTAACGCAGGCGAAGCTGCGGGCAACAGCTAGTTAATTATATATTTTTTTATTGTACCATAATATTACGTTATCGAGTGTAGTCTTTATTATGTAAGAAACAAATTTGTAACACTCTCTACTAAATATCGTGTTGCGTGCTGTACATTGTATCATATTATGACTTTTCCAAAGAGTAAATATGAACAACAAGACGCTTGATTATTACAAATTGTGTATATTTTAAATGTCAATATCATTCACCCATTAATATAATAATTGAATTAAAAGCTTACAATTTCAAAATGAATTATTAATATAATGCCAATCAATTTCATCCGTGGAAACCTCGCGATCATCTGCAGTTTCGTGAAAACAAATAAACAGTCAAATACAGATATCAAATTGTATTGGTAATTCAAATTCCAGTCATAAAATTGAACATGTAATAGATAATAATAAATCCAGCAAGCTATCCAGCAATTTTGCACAAATCATAAGTAAAGTTGCAGCCGACGGCATGACGCTATCGTGTCGTGATATTCCAACTACACTACGACTACTCAGAAGTCAGCGGCTCTTGACTCCGTGTGTGCCTATATAATATTATACATTATACATAGTTTCTCTATTTTATTTCTATACTAACACAATACATAATAAAATAATAATATGCTTGACCTCCGCGTCGTCTGACGAACAACTATTTTCTTTCAAAATTTTACTTACAAAGTATCTTTATAACGTTAACTGTCTAATCTGTGAAAGGGGAACCAGCGAAACAACTTGGTGTGTTGGTTCACCGTAAACTAATATTTGGTGTGCATTACAGAGTGAGTCACCAGTTGCATACTTCAGACAACACCACTATCAAATTAGGACAGCTGGTATCTTCTTAACAACGATTATCCACTCTATCCTGTAGTTTATATTCTTATCTTTTTGTAAGGACTTCATTAAAAAAACTATCACTGATATTGTATTATCTTAGGTTCTATAATCACATAATATTATAAAGTTATGTAAGTGATTTAAAGCTGTTATAATGAAACAAATTTACGGATTTTATCGCGGTTTATTAAGTATTTTACCAGCCCGACGTTTCGGATACTTTATACCAACCATGGTCACAGGAGGACAGACCCTCCAGTAAAATCCGTAAATTTGTTTCATTATAATGAGTGAAATTCGCGTAAACATAAGAAAACAACAACAACAATGAATTAAACCTATATAAAAGTGCATAAAAGATACGTTTAAAAATAGTGAGTATCAAACTCTACAAGATATTCAAAAATAATGATCTATAAAGATATATTATGATCTATAAAAATGGCTATAAAGTTGGTCATTAAAATTAAATAATCTAAAATTACCAATAATATGTGTACTGATGGAATCACATCTTAAACGATTCGGCTACGTAATAACATCATCATGATTATTATCATCACATTTCCATTTCCACTGCTGGACATAGGCCTCTCTGAAGGAGCGCCAAGACGGCGAGTCCACGGAGAGGAAATATTCAGCCACTTAAAAGTGCTATGTATTTGTGTTAATTATTATTGCAAATGAAAATATTTTTATTATTATGTAGGTATTCAATGAGGGGCACACATTCTGGCAAAAATTTAATAGTTTCCGAACTATTTCAGTATTTGAAACTTTCTCATTTTGACGGTATTCATTTTTGAAGGTTTTCACATTAAGCATACATGTTATTATTATTGAGTATACTAATAATAATACTTATTTGCATGAGGTAGCCTCTAGAACTAGCAAATGGATTTGAATTTTTTTGATAGTTATTATTTGATTTTTTGATTGGGAAATAGTCAGAATTTGATAATCAAGCTACCGAGGAAATTAATAGATTGATTAGTGTCAGATAAAATATGTTTTTTTTAATGCAAAGAACACCTGCTACTAACTCTGACTTAAAATACGTTCATATAAATTGGCAGGAGCCGAACCTGCCACCTGCCGCACACACGCTGACAGTCAAGAGTTGAGTCTTGACTGTTGACGCTGGTAGTGATGTGAGAATGCTCAAATACTACGTTACACCAACGGCTACTGATAATCATTACAGGGACGTATTGTACGTAATAAACGTCGACACAAATATTACTTAAATTAATGCGAAAGTTAGACAACAGAACGGATTTTTCATAAAACGTGACACATATTGTGTCAAACAACTTTATTGTCAAACGCTAAACTTTATATGTACTGGACGAACATTCCTTCAGTGGACTGAATACCTGCACGTTTGCATTTTATAATGGTAAGGATACTACTTATTTGTTTGTTTTTTAAATCTCATTCTAGCAAGTATTTCTTTCTTTAATATCCTGTAATATTTAACCCTATAAAATATTTCCTTCTTTTTATAAATATATTTTATCAGTGTTTTGTTATTCTTCTGGATATGGAAGCTATCTCCGTTCGCGGTATAACCTTTGCCGGTCACTACGTCGATAAACAATTGGGCCAACAGTAATTATATACACTATCGTAACATATATATTGTGCAAGATGGGTCACCTTTGATAAACTGCTGGCGTAAAAATCAAAAAATTATACATTATATTAAACTGTAATTGTGATGTTGATATGGGAGCTGATAACTCTGACGATAACCTGACTAACTTGCGGACAAAAAACAGGGACGTATTATCACCCACCGAATATATTATAATATTATATTAATGTATTTTAAATAACCGCTAACTCGCTAATGTCCGTTATAATACAAAAGCTTCTACTCAAAATCTTTCAAAAATCATTTGCACTATAATGAATTTATGAAATAATTACAATAATTCCAAAGAAAAACTATTAAAGTAGACGATAAAAGACTAGCAATTGTGGTCTTGCTGGCTTAAACTTCTCACACGGCCTTCATGAACCTGCCATATTAAATGAGGCCGTGCTATATATACTTACTATAATAAATAAGGAAAATAAGTAACCTAAATATTGAGCTTATCAACACTAGTATTATTATGAAGTATTGTTTGTGAGTTTCGGATGGTCTTGGAAACTACCATCTCAACCGATGAGAAAAATTCATTCACTAAACTGGTACGTTATCACTGAGTGACGAAATAGTGATACGGAGTGATCGAGGGACGATCATAGAGCGTTACCCCGACACAAGGAGCGCCGGGTGTTAACCGAATGCCGATTGTTTATACCTAACACCGTAATAAAACAACATACACCACTCTAACACCACCCGTCCTTGACCGACGGCAAAAGGCGCTACAGTCCTATGCGACTATTAAATTTTCCACAAGTTCTCAAAGCGATTCTTTTGCAACTTTAACAACTCTACAAAGGTGGAATAATTTTTCATTTTTTCAAACATTCAGCCTCACTAAAAATAAATTGTGTTATCGAAAATTAACTGACAGCGGGTAAATTGATGTCACTGAGGCGATCCTCTCTGCCCTGATTTAAATAAACATAAGTACACCCTAAGTCCTAACACCTCAATTTTTCGTCATTACTCATATTATATTGTTTTCTAGAAAAGTATGAATAAGAGGTGGAGATCTGGTATCCTGAAACAAAAGTCTGCAGTCTAGCTTAGGTAGGGGTATCACACAATATTAGTACTCATATTGTACCTACCTATATCATATTTCAATATTAACAAACGTTACAATACTGTGGCGCGAGACAGAAAATAATAATAGATATATTGTCATAATTTTAGTTAACGCTGGCAACGCTGCGTCTAACAGCCAGTAATCAACTATTTAATACTAGAATTTCACGACATTTTGAAACTCGTAATCTCATACCTTTAAACGAGCAATTCTTGTATATATATTTATATATAATCTGAATCTCGGAAACGGCTCCAACGATTTTAATAAAATTTTGTAAACACGAGTTAAAAAAGGCGATAAATCGATCTGGCTAGGAAACATTAAAAAAAATAGTTTTATCCGTTTTTTGAGGCAATGATAAATATGCCATTAGGATACGGACGTAAATTTCGCTGTCAAACAATATGTCATGAAAGCTAAGTTGAGAAAATAGGCAGTTATGAATCGAAAAGAGTCTGGTTCGTATCTCCAGTCCGATTATTTTAGGTCTTTTTTTTCAAGTTCATTCTTTTGGAAAAAAAACTTATCATATTATCACTAAAGGTATTCAAAACAAAACAAATAAACCTAGCAAATGCTCGGTCAACCAGGTACTCTTAATCTATGCCTACTATTTACAAATAAAATCTATTTAAGCATTGATTTAATTAATTCCCATCATTTTTAAATGTGTGTGTTTTTGTATCGTGACCATTTCTTAGAAACTCATCCGATAATAATATACATCACATTCTGAGAAACACGTAATAAAAAAAGAACAAAATTGATAGCACCCAAGACCAGAGTCTACGCTTCGGAATTAAATTTGTGCAAATTCGATGCCGAGTCGCGACAAGTTTGAGATGTTACTAATGTTTTTGTTACTTTATCCGCTAGCGGACAGACGGACTGTGGGATCACAGCATCTGGTATGAACAATATAAACAATCTCTACCAAACTAGTTTCAAAGTAACACATCAGGCCTGAGTCACCGTACAAATAAGGAGGATGGTGGTGGTACCACGCAGTGGTATGCGCGGTACAAGAAGCAATAAAAAACAAACACTAAACAGAAAAATGCACAACGTATTGAATAAAAACACATTTTATCTTGCTCCAATAACCTACCGGGGTTACTGGAGCAAAATAAAAAAGAACAATGATATTATTAACATCGGTAAATGAAGTATACAAGCACTGAAATACATCCGCGATGTCTAGATACCTACACACACGGGGGCTGGGGATTCAAGGCACGAGGCTTATGTCTGGTCCAAAGCAAATAACATTTAGAGGGCACTAAAAAACACTAACCTAACCTAATCGTTATCTTATCCGCAGACCCCACGGTTTTGGTTCCCTCAAAGCAAACAGGAGCAGCCAAAACGTGATAAGCGCGTAGATACTCCGTGGTAGTATATACTATATTATACAAATCACGCGCTAACTCCAACATTATTAATAAACACAAAGAGCTAAATTATATCTAAATTTGTTAAAAATATGGAGGAATAATGAATATGTTACAAATAACGCCTTAATAAATAGAAGGTTTTCACAGAGGATGTAAACATGTACAAACCGTTGTAATTCCTTCATGGCCGACGTCGACCCAGTCCCGGTCCGACACACCAAAGTGGTTGATAAATTTCGTAGAACACTCAATTAGATCAAACTCTATTCTGACACAGATTACTTAAAAAGGTTTTACGAAATAACAATTTGATTTTGTTTGAGCGAATGCTAATCAATAAATTACTTTTATATATAACCGTTTACTACTGGAAAATGTATACATTATGTGTTTAGATTATGTAATAATATAATATTATGATAATGTGTAATTCTCCCTAGGACCTTTGAATTTTACATCCTAAATGTAGCTCGTGTTCCCCATTTATCCATCACCATATAAACTAGCAGGGAAATCGGTTTAGCAGTCTTTTCCGTGAAAAAACAAAACAATCATCCAAACTTACAAACTTTCGCCTTTATAATTTTAGCAAAAATGAAGATTGTACAGGATTAAATATACACTAATATAGTAAGTATGTGTTATGTAGGCACCTATTTTTCTATCTTTTATCCTCTAACTAAATGTGACCATATACAATACGATAACATGGGACATGGACACTATTTGACTTGATTAAAACATATTTAATGTACATTATATAACTATTGTACACCATAAGAGTAAGGGTAATGTACTTGTAGAGTATATTTGTTGATATTGTACTACATGTAACAATAAATTAATTTTCATTTGACTGGGAAACCCCCGCCACTCGCTGGATGCGAGCAGCTCATCTTGGCGATGAAAGAGCCCAGGTCCTACAGTAGTCAGATTCGGGCTGATAGATAGTGATCGCAATCTTAATCTCATCTATACTATTCTTATATCCTATATCAAACTTCTAGGCATCAAATGTCATCTTAAATAACCTCGCCCAGTGAAGTGTACTGTAAGCTAGGATTATTAATCAATGATGTATTTAGTGTTAATTTTTTTAATAATATTTTTTTTTTTATAAAAATTCCCAATCATAGAAGAGTCGTGAAAACTTAGAAGAGTAGAGCAGGAGTCCCGCCCCAAACGCCAGCGCCCCACAGATTGCGAGCGATTACCCTTATCATTACATACATATACACGGTTCATATTATTACTAATAATAAACTTCCTTTTGTTGGATAAAGAAGTTGAAAAACTGATTTTATATGGATGTCAGATAACAGCATTCTTTTAAGGTTATTTATAATTGTGTTATATATTATATAGAATATGTTTAAGCTGATTTAATGCAAATGAGTAGGATTTTAATAATATTTGTATCCCATATGTCGTCTTCTTAGCACGGGTCTCAACGGAAATAATAAAGCAACATGGGTTGTTTAGCGAACGTCCATACGTTGACCGAATGCAGTGTGGTAAGAGTCACACTCCATGCTATAGATTTTTAATCATAATGGTTTTCTTCAGCAGCAAGAAAGCCATGTTCTCATGGTCACATGCTCGAGGAAAAACAGATGAGATAATTTTAACATGCAAAGCTTGAATCTTCTCAATTAACTACTGGGTTTTAACGCTTTCTGATATATCACTATGTACAATAAGTATGTGCTATTCCCAAATTCTTATCTTTCCTATATCAAAAGTTTTATATAAATCAATGGTAAATGATCACCAGGATTTGGTAATGGTTATAATCACACTCGACAGTTGTAATATAAGTATTGTTTTAAACTGACTCGTTGAACTTGTATTGTGACCTCTCACTTTAGCGATTAAAATACACACTGGGTATTTCACACTGATAAGATAACGACTCAACATTTTTTAACACATATTATGTTAAAAATATCCGGTGATTACAAGATTTCTCAATCTTAACTTAGATGGAACTATTAATATCTCCACTGTCAAAAATATCGTTGGTTGTTCTCTTTAAATTATAAACCAAATGATAAAGTGCCTGTTCATACAACAAATATCAAAAACCTAACATGGACTATGGGAGCTGCTATAAAAGCCCAGACTGTGTTTAATTTTGTGCAAAGGCCAGTTTATCCCTGCCCACAAGCGGCAGCAACTCTCAACTTACAGTAACCTGAGATCTCAACATCGACACTTGCCTAAACTTTGTGGCCAGTATTAGCATTCTATTTTTAATCCAAATATGTAAGCGGCTCTGGCTACTTGATGGTTCTGCTTATAGACCAGTACATATACCTACTATACCGACACCTCCGTCAGAGATAACTTTACTCGTAGTCTGAACATATACACGATTTTGAGAACTTTGCACTTTCCTGGCCACGCCGTTATACTTTCATTTTAGATGTTTTAATTTTAAAATGTTCTCATAAACATCATCATTATATCATATGACACACGTGCTTGTATAAAACTACTACTAACACACTAAAGTAACACATTCAGAGTGCTAACATATGGCTAACATATACAAGCCTATGTATAGGTATTCTGATGTATAAGCGTCAAATTTCGCTATCATTATTGCAAATGTGAAAAATAAACACACATTGCACAAACGACATTAGATCAACACATTTTTTTTTACATTCATAAAGTTTAACCGAAACATCCATTTCAATTATGTTTCTTACGCTCTAGCGGATAATATTATTTATAAGATATCTTATACTAGGTATCCTAGATTATTCTTTAATCACAAAACTAGTATAATTGTTTTTCCAAACGATGGCAAACATTTTATAATAGTACCATAACATACATTTAATTTTGTATCAACCGACTACGGTTATTAGGAAGGTTATGTTGTAAATGTGTATGTTTATTATGACTCTATCAATTTTAATACAGCGTACATAATATTTTATACGTCCATTGCCATTACTAATTGTAGGTATTTCTTAAATTTTGAAATTGTTTAAAAGTAAAACAAAATGTTAAAGTGATGGGAAAAGTCTTGTGTATAGCATGATTATATAAAATCTTTATGTAAAACATGACCTCATAGACAAAGGTGTCTCCTCGCATCCTCTAATAAAATAGTACAAACTCGCAAATCCCTGTTCTGTTCTGTTCTGTTCTGTCGGGCGCGCGAGGCGGCGCAGCGCCAGGTTTATTATTTCATTGAGAGTGTAACGCGTTCCCACCTCATTCCCCACGCCTCATCGTTTAATGCATGTCTACATGTAAAAGCCTTTTAAGATGGTGGCCCATTTTTAAGAAAATTGAGTTTGAAGGTTTACAATATATTGTCTAAAATCCGATACGACAGCACTCAGCACTGGTGACTTAGCAGAACCATGTCATTTGTCATCATCAAAAACATAATTTAATGACATTCAAATAATTTCTAAGTACCAAGGAAAATATATTATTACTTAATTTAATTCAAATAAATGATGTTTTAAAACTTAAACGCAAGAGATAGAAACGTTAAAATCAATATCGATTTATTTGAATCTGAGGTGTTGTTGTTTTTATTCGCGCTTGTTCGAATAATATTCCACGTGTCTTGACTGTTTCTTTATTTTGTCATTTAGCATTTGCGAGTATAATATGGTCTGATACTGAGTATGTATGTGTGTGCGTGTATTTGTCACCTCACTCGGTCTAGACGAATTTGAATGAAATTTACGTGTATGAATGGGTCCTTAAATGGTTTGAAAATAACTTTTGACGGAGTATTAATATCGGTTTAATAAAAAAATATCATTAAATCACATCTCACAATCACGAATTAATGTAATTATTTTATCTAAAATATTGAAATATCACAATTCACATACAATAATGACATATTAATAAATGACAATAGTGTTAAGAAAAAGACTGATGGGACAATAATTAAATATCACTTCTATCGGGCCCGTTACTTAAGTAATAAATTACCGTATAAATACGTTGCCGGAGCCGTTCATTACATACAGACGTAACATTCTTACAGAAGGTAACAGAATACGCGAACAATTAAAACAGATCACGCCGTAATCCAACAGATATAGAGATAGAACACTTTACAATATCAAATTCGAACTAATGATGTCTCTCGAATGAAAACGTTTATTTTTAAACTAAATATATTACCTATATTTTGAACAATAAAGTCAGTAGACACGAAATCTATACATATAAATAAAATTGGAGTATGTGTTTGTAATATTAAAATGTTATTAACTTTTGGCTACATGCATATGAATATACGGCACTTATACCAAAACAATATTTTGTACAATTTTTGTCTGCCTGTCTGTTGTTTGAAATGCCTGGACCGATTTGGATGGGCCTTTTACCGGCCGGTAGCTGTTATATTTTTTAAAAGTTAAGTTAGTTGTAAGTAGATTTAAGCTTTGTGTTAAAGTAAAGATTGTTGTAAGTAATAGATTTAAGTTTTTTGGAACGACACGAATTCCATAAAAATATGTAAAGGCTTTTATTTGAAAAGCTTTCCAGAAATGTTAGCAGCAAAGGAATAATCTTCGTGCGCCTGTCTGTAGTTTATGAAACAATATGTCGATTGTCGTGTATCTCTCAAAACCTTCGCACAGCACGGGTATTACATCCTCCGCTATAACCTCTTGTATGATTTCAACGTTTACTCATATTCCAGAAAACTTTATGAAACAAACTTTTCAATACAATATAACTCAAAATAAATATTTTATTTATAAATATTTTCGCATCAATAAAGAAATACAGAACAACAATCTAATCTAGACACAAAAATCAATTACGTTCGATCACAACTTGCTTATAACTAACGCTATTCTTTTGTAAATAATTCAATAATTAATAATTATTGAATTATTTACAACATAATATATAACTACATTCTTTAATGAATCGACAATTGATTAAACATTAAAAATAATTTCCTTAATATATAGCTATAATACAGTATGACTACCCAGTCGACTGAAAAGTGGTTAAGTTTGCTGAGTATTCCTCGTTTAAACTTAGTGATACTATCGATAGACATGTCTGGCATTATACGCCTGAATTCTAGTGTCTGCATTCCCAATATATTTAGTATGTCCAGGTACGAAGCATCGCTAAAAAAAGCGGACCCAGAATTGATCCCTGTGGCACACCTGCCCCCTAGATAAGTGGCAAACGCTTCGAGTTCAGTTGCGATAAACGCTTACGCCGTAGTGTTATTGCAAAAAAAAATTAAGAACGCTCATTCGAACACATAAAGTACATGGTTTTGTTTGTAATTGAAACATCTAAAAGCCTATGTACTTCGTTTACAACCAATATTTTAATTATAATATTCCTTGAGACAAGTTACATGTCGTAAGCTAGTGTCATTCCCATTTCCTAAACAATAAGTATTATATTCTATTCTATTCGTTTAGCGTTTGTGCCACCTGTCTAAGGGGGCTGAAGTACAATTGAAGACAACCGACTTACACCCAAGGAGTGATACCATTCAATGAGTGTCAAGTTTGTTAGCCAGAATACAGTGATCAACCGTGTAGAATGCCCCCGAAAAATCTGAATAAGTGGCATCAACTTCTAATCCGCCATCGACGGCGACAATCAAGTCAGGTGTTTAAATAAGGAGATTCGTTAATTTTGACATTTAAGTCATGAAGCCATGCTGAGCTTCATTAATACCACTGGCGTGGTTATATATGTGGGGGTAAACTAATGATTCGAAAACCTTTGACACGGTGGACAATATAGGAATGGGTCTGTAATTGGAAGGAAAATCTCTTGGACCCTTTGAGTACATTTTTCATTCACATAAAACAAAAGTTTCCTAAATTTAGTACGGATACTAATTATTGGTACAGCTTTCTATAAAAATTATTATAAGTAATTGATTTTAGTAATTGTAGTGCTTGTATAGAATAATTTGCTTCGTCATATTGTTGATAAGTTTTTTAAGACTTTAATAGTAAAGTTTAAATTAGGTATGTAAGCAAAGATAACGCAATTATTTTAATTCAACATGAATAATATTCATGTTTTCATATATTAGATAATATTAAAAAATATGATTTTTTGTAGTTGCAGGAATCAACGGAAATTGTTGTGACAAAAGCATTAACAATGTAGGATCAAAAATAATTTTATTTTAATTTATCTTCTTCTATGTTCTTCTTTCTTCTTCTATCTTCTATCTAATATTATAAAGAGGGAAACTTTGTTTGTTTGTTTGGTTGTAATGAATAGGCTCAAAAAGTCTTTCACCATTCGAAAGTTACACTATCCCCGAGTAACATAGGCTAAATTTTATTTTTATTTCTTATTTTGCGTACTAAGATCCCGCTATAAATCTTAGCTAACGCAGGCGAAGCTGCGGGCAACAGCTAGTTTTTAAATATATTGTTGTCAATATTTTTTATCTATGCGGGTTAGTGAACCCAACGAGGAAATGATTTGGTATTGCTTTATTTTTTATATGTATTATTATTATGACCCGGAATATAGTTGCAATTGTTTTATTCTATATATAGTTGCAAGATACACGCTTACACGCTTACAAAAGAAGTGACATAAACTGTTTTAATCACGATCAAATATTTCTAATTGTATGTTCTAGAACCTTAGTCGGGAGATTTTCTTTCATGGACGATATTTTGAAAAACTTAGTTAATACAATATCAACAAGCGATTCCAATATTGAGCCAGTGAAATTATTATACTTATTCAAAAATACATGAATTTAATTCACGAATTATTTATAAGATTTTAATATAGCACCTAATTTTCAATTGCAGGATTTGCAATTCTCGAATAGATTTTTTTTTTTTGCAAAAGCTTCCACTATAGTGTAAAGTCGAGAATTATTAATATTGTTTTAAGAATGATTTTATTATACTGTAATCTTATGATTTGTAATATTAATACCAGTATTCTGCCATTTTCAAACGTATGATTCAATGACTTTTGTTTATGTTAAAATATATTCTGTTTCCTATAATTGAAAAAGTTTAATACAATTATAATTAAAACTAAACAATCGCAAAAGCAATACCCAAACTATACCAAACACGATAAAATCATATCAATATAAATGAAATGTTATTGAACGTTTAGAATGTGAATAAAATGAAGGTGTTAATTATTTGTAACCACCGTCGTCCGTCCACCCAGTAGGTAACCCAGTAGTACTCGGCAGATGCTCTTCAAATGAGTTGAATATTTAAAAGCTATGTCAAGACGAGCCTATTTTGAATATAAAATTATGGCTTTAGTTCTTAAAACTTTAAACTTTTACTTCCTTAAAACAGTAATGCACGGTGAATTGTTTAAAATGTGATCGTCGATATGATGTTGAAAACACATCAACAGACCGTCTGATAGTCCTGTATCGTATCACGCCGGAATCGGCGGCTACCTGTTAAAACCACTGCCTTTATTTTCATAATGCGTTAAACCACTCGTATTTTTGCATCATAATAAGCTTATAGAATACGTATTAACGTACACAACCTGCGCTTACAGTGCCGGCATAATTACCAATAATAATCATTAATGCGTGTAATATATATTGTATTTATCCCTTTACTTTATTAAAATATAATATTATTATGTGTAATAAAGCTCTATCTAAGTTTCAAACTTGTTGCGCAAATTAATCGAGTTTCTTATCAATTGAAATATAAAAACTTATCCTCTAATAAGACGAATATTATTAACTATTAAAAGTACTTGAAAAAATAAGCGTTTCGTTAAATAGATACATCATCAGAAAAAAATAGCGCTTAGCGCCGGTAAAGTTCCCGATCGCACGAGAAATTGTGATATTGGACTTACCTTAGCGAATAGGGCCAGGGAGACCAGAATAAGGCAGCTGGTCCTCATCGTGTGTAGTACGGCTGACGAGCGCGGGGCACCGTGTGAGCCGGGCCAGCGTCGAACCGCGAATGGTCCCGCCGCCGGCGACCACGATGCGGCCGCCCCCAACTTTTCGTCAACTTTACAAAAGTGCACGCATGCAAGATGCCAGCACTCAGCAGGCCGGCTTTTGCTACGCGATTTTTAATACTCACACTTACTATATTTGTCTGCTTGCATAGTTTCTATTTAATTATTTTTTTTTCCAAATAAACAGAAGATGTTACAGTTGAAAGTACTTTTATGTACGCCATTGCAATTATTATTTATTATTAGCTTGCTAATTTTAGTAGTTAGTATAAGTTTGGTAGGTAGTATAAGTAATTATTACTGTAGTAGGTATATCTTTAGCAGTTTCGCTTGCGTTATACGATAATATTGTATGCAATACATAGTTTTATAAAATGTAGAGTAATTTCTAGGGAGATTAACATTTAATCTTGCATACCGATGCAACTTGTGTAGGCTGTGCAAGTATAGGATCGAGAAAATTTTGCATCTCTTTCTTCCGAGTGTCGGTCCTGCAAAGTTCCATGACCCCTCTCTCGCGCTTATCAGGCGCTAAGTGCTAACTTATAACGACATAATGACAATTATTTTATTCACAAAAACCACCTCTATCTCGAAATAGTAATGAAGACATTGGCGTATCATGAGAAGACGCCGATAAAACGCGATAAAAAGGTATTTAGCCGTTCCACGACCGTCGTGCCCAATTCTTTTAAGCAAGCACAATAATGTAAAACGTGTATGTTATTCGTGATTATCAAGTCGCCACAACTTCGCAGAGACCTCTGACCTTATGAATCTCTGTAATTGGAATATTACACAAATTCAGCAAATACTTTTGTTTTCTTAACATTATAATATGCTGTTGGTAATGTTGATACACTAACATTACACACAATTAACTCGCTATTATTTTCTCATTGAAACAGATACACTGAAATCAGTACTATTATTACTTACCATTACTAGCTCTTAATAATACGAGCTAATAAGAACGAATCTTGCCAAACGTTCCTTACACTCCCATTTTAATAAAGTTATTAATTTTATTTTATTTTCTAAAACTATTTTTAATCGTTATGATTGTGACGATTAAGCAAGTGAAAATAAGTTATTGAATAATTACTTAAGTAATCAATTAATTACGTAACATAATTCTTAATTGCAATTCACTTGCTTATTTGTTAAAGTATAGAATTGTTTTATATTACTTCATTAATCCAAAAACCTTCCGACTAGTAGTTTTCATTATATTATTTACTTATCTAATAACATCGCGCTAATATATGTAATAATAAATGTGTATGTAAACGCAAAAGTTTCTAAGAATATAAGGATGTATATTATGTTTTATATTCTTTCACGTAAAAATCACCGAATGGATTTTGATAAAAAATCTTACACGAATATAATTTTTGCTATTGAACAAAAAAAAAAGACTTGAAAAAACCACGAATAGAACACTGAAAAGAGAAAAATAAATTAACATAATTATAAGTATATATTGAACGCTACCCACTCATCTTTTGAATTCATTGCCAGCCCAAATCTACTATTGAAAAGGTAGTTTTCGTATATACTATAAGTATACTACATGCATATTATCTAACTACTACACACATATTTGGCTCAACACTTATATAAATTTATTTTCGCGTTTGCGAGTGCAATTTTACAAAACAAGTCTTAATTCTGTAAAGTTTTTTTCTATTTCATACGTCTCAATTTAAACGAACTGAATATTCTGGCATATTGATATGTATGAATGAGCCCAACTTAAGATACCTAATCGCTGTAAATCTTTACCTGTACCTAATGACAATTATGACCTATAATATGAATGCAAAGTTTTCATCATTATTATTATGAATGAAGCCCACTACTGCTACTGTAAACCGTTGAACAGCTCCATCAGTCCTTCATCATAATCATCTGATCCCTAATGACAGTCACTACCTAACTAGGTGTAGAGATTCAGTAACTACTGCTACAACTAGTGTTTAGGTGTAAATCATTGAGGCGGTTCTATAATGTGGGTCCACACTTGGAATAACTGCTTTCCAAAAAAAAAAAACACTGGTCTACTCTGTTAATCTCCTTACCAAATTTTTACAATAAGCGATTTACGCTTAGTTAGTAACAAAGTCCAGCAAATACGAACTAATATTATAGTGGGTTTTATATTATCATTGTTTATAAATACAATTTTATCTCTTAAATATAATTAATATTTTAGTGTAGTGAGACTAGCCAGTTTTATTCGAATTTGCGATCACCTAAAACACAGATTAGCACAAAACACAGATTAGAAAATGATCGTTTTCAATTTCCAACGACAGAATGTCGGTGGAGGGGAAAATTGGACGGTGTATGGAGGCTTCGGACCGCACTCGCCTAACCCCAATCCGATGACAATCGCCGCCTAAAGCCTCCTTCGGGTATCCAGTCTGAAGGGATATAAGTCAACCACTCATTGACTGACTACCGCCATCGTCATCGAGCTTTATACGAGCTATAGTTTATATTGACGGTACCATCTGTACGTCTCGTATTGTTTATTACACCCAGGCATTCCTAGCGGAGACTTGGGGAATTAACTTACTCAGCAGTGAGTGGATACGGGCTGATAATGATTAAGTTGTTATTGGAGGAAAGCAGTGATGCGAAACCAGTACTATAAATATAGGTTGACTAATATTTCCCATTACGATTTATTAATTATTATTTTTTTACAAACCTTTTCCTGATGATAACACAACAAAAAATGTTTTTGGTAGGTGTGTGTGATACCTTGAAAAAATAACAGAGATCTACAAAAAAAAGCTTGTTATCAGAGTTTCTCTATTACAGTTTGAGTTATAGATATAAAAACTAGTTGATATAATATTATTATCTACTTAAATTTGTATTTTTAACAATATTATAAATTTGCGAAAACGTTGAAACATCGTTTTCAAATGTATTCATAGTTAAAACATATTTATTTAAATACAATTATCAATATTTTCGCTCTTGAATAATCTACTTATCGGTTAACCCGGTAAACGTACGCTCGCATCCCTCCAAATATAACGTTCACTCGCACAGATTGTCTTTGTATAATAATATAGAATATAATATAAAGGATTGAATGGACGGTGGTCCAGCGGGTATTAGACTCAGCCTCTTTAGCGAGAGGGTTCGATCTTGAGCCTCTCTTGGTGCCTTGGAATAGATATTTCTACATTTCTAAATGCACTCTAAACACAAAACCATCGTTCGCTCATCCATGAACTATGATGGTCCATTACCCTCCTCGCCTGATTTCGAGTAGGAGACCCGTGTCCAGCAGTGGGACATACATATATTATATCTATGTCTATTTTCTCAATATCTATGTTCGAAATCTATCCATCACTTAATTTATAAAAGGCATTAAAGAGCGTTTGTGTTGTAAAATAAAGGACTTCATGGAAGATACCACACCATGGGAATAGAGCGTTTATCCCAGGCATGCAGATAAAAAAGGGTATTAAAAGATGAATTATTATTTAGGCAACGCGAATCCTTGGGATTGAACTGTTCTTCTATCAAGCTGTGTTTATTTAAAATGTAGATAATTTTTGAGCCTGCAGTGTGTTAAATTAAACTTGTGTGAAGGTAAAACGTATGATATGTCATGCTCGCATATGCCACTGCAGTGGT
Source organism: Lycaena phlaeas (assembly GCA_905333005.2). Classification (NCBI taxonomy): domain Eukaryota; kingdom Metazoa; phylum Arthropoda; class Insecta; order Lepidoptera; family Lycaenidae; genus Lycaena; species Lycaena phlaeas. The sequence goes on from HG995168.1 coordinate 310,940, forward strand.
GGCGTTGTGGGTCAAGTCTTCCACTTCCCTCTAATATATGGAAGAAGTTGACGCTGGCTCACGCGTCCTAGCTTGTGTGGAGGTGCTGCTGGTCGTGTTATGCGGTTTCTTCCGAGCTGAGTTTCTTTTTTTATTAACATACTTTGTTTTGGATACTGCGGTGTCTAAATATATTTACTTATTTATCTTAGGCTAGTGTGAAGAAATGTATGTAATAATATAACTATGTTTTAAAAGGAGCAACCCAATAGAGTTTCTTGCTAGATTCTTTTACTATAATCTGATGGTATGTATATTGTAATGGTACTTACTGGCAGCAATGTAAATTTTATTTATGTACATTTGGTAGTTCTTAAACCTTAGCATGTAGTGGCGAAGTAACTGACCATTCCATCGTCAAAATATATGTTGGGACAAATCACACACGGCCATCTGATCCCAAACTAAACTAATTTAAATAAACTTAACTAAATTAATAATGTAAATTTTCACATTTTTACAGGCTGTTCGTCTCTATTTTTTTCTGGGGTGGTCATGAGCAGGTCCACTCTGTGGTGCATTTTTATCGTTGAATTATAGACACGTTGTATATTTTCAAGGAGGTAAAATTAGCTTAAAGACAAAAGTCAAAAACGCATGCTGAAACATACGTTTTTGTGGCAAGAAACTGAAAATAGTATAATAGTCCGTATAAAGAAGACCGACATTCGCATTAAAAGGATATTGTTCTTGAAAGCAATAAAGCAATACAGGGAAGAATAGCGACCAATTATATTTACTGACGAATCGTGGGCTTGGTCGCGTGGGCTGTCATTTTAATGGCCTGCCCTTTAGGGTACGTAGAGCTGCTAATAACGTCGACTGGGACGTAGTCCGAACAATGGACGTCATAAGGAGAAGGTAAATTTAATGACTCGGGAAGAATGCTTTATGCAGAAAAAGTGGCCGAAAATTCATACAAGAAGACGGGTAAATTTTAGGGATGCCAGAGTCGCTATTTTTTGCCTTATTTATGGCTAAATGGATGATTTATTTTATGGAAAGATTCATCATATGTTTACAAAGTGATAGCGAAACTGAGTTGGATGATGGTACTAAATTTCCAGATACGAGTGACAGTGATTGCGATTTTATGTTCGAAATAAAATCTCTTGCTATGGAAGACCTAACTATTGTATTAAATTACATAGACGAAATAATTATAACATTTGTTTTATTTTACTAAAGCATTGGTACAGAGATCCCCTGGAATGTCTAAACTTGCAAATTTTGAAGTTTTTAACTCTTATTATTTTAATTTGATTTTTCTGCCATAATTACTTTAATCATCAGTCATCACAGTCTTTATGCTTCCACTTCTTAATATTTGCTTAATAATTAATCATAATTTTTATTGTACTACCCTTGGTGGAAAATGATTTCACTAGATATTGGCAACATTGAGTTATGATACCGCGGCGCCGCGTCTGTCGGACTTCTTAAGTGGCGCGGACTCTAACTTCAATTCTCCGTTATTAAACTTCAGCGTCAATAAACGCCATCTATATAGTGTCAATTTCAACAGACATTGTGTTTCTTTTTATCTGACATTGTATTTAAATAGTTAATTTCTATCTAATATTTTAATAAAAAGTTGATCAAAAATCATAAAAACATAATTAAATTTTGGTTTCATTTTTTGTATACTCTCAGGAAGTTTAAATTTATGTACAAAAAGTAAAAAAAATTGAGAAGGAGAAGCAATGACAAGTTGCACTAAAATATTTTATTTGTCATGATTAAAGAATCATCTCTGCTTAATAATAAATTTTATTGCATTATAAAATATAAATCTTTCCTTACTAATTAGAAACTCAGTTCTTGCCTTTTTTAAGCTTATTCCAATTTCATGTTATCTTTTTACTATATGCGAGAAAATCCTTTGGAGTTTTTAGAAGAAAAAAATCACCAGATTCAAGGCATAGTTGTTCATCACCTTACGAGGTTAGCCAGCTAGTTTCTTTGCGGTACCTCTCTAAGCGGAAATCGCGGAACTCGAAGATTCTAAGTAGACTTCATCAACGATCTCGTAACCAGTTCATTCAGACCAAACTTCTTAAGATTTCAAGTTAAGGATCAAGATAGCAAGTATTACAACTCCTGCTTTTCCTTACATAACCATTTTTTGAATGAGTGAAGTTAATAATAAAACTAATATTATATTAGTTGATAATTTATATCTTTTTTAACAGTCTATCTGTCTGAAAACGACAGTGACGATTACAATGATGAAATGATTTCCCATATGGTACTGTGGTAAATGACTTTATCTTAGACATTTCTACCCTCAGCGACAGTTATTATTTAAAATAATCAGTGTTAATATTAATAATCGTGTGTGTCAGTCAGTGTTAATATTAATAAAAATAATCAGTTAATATTATAAAAAAACGACGCGTGGTTCCTACTGGTAAAGGGCTAGCCTCAAAGTCAAAGTCAAAAATTTTATTCAAAATAGTACCATCAAAATATCTTTTTGAACGTTAATAATTGAGTCTACCACCGGTTCCAAAGCAAGTCCCCTGAGAAGAAACGGCGAAACAAACTCAGTAGAACTAGTATTTTCAAATATTCTATTACAAAAAAAAATTAAATAAAACAATACATACTACCACAGTAGTATAGTATAGAAGAAGAATTCAGCAAGAAACTCTGTTGGGTTGCTCCTTTCAAAATATAGTTTACAATTTTTATAAACATACTTAATTACATACATTTATTACTAGTCTTATACACACTATCCTAAGATAAGCAAATAAATTTAGACCCCACCCCGCAATATCCCTCTTACACGTATTAGAGGGAAGTAGAAGACCCATCTCACAACGCCACCACTGCAGCGGCGTAAGCGAGTATAACATGCGTAGTATCAAATTACTCTATGATGACATGTCATACGATTCACCTTTACACAAGTTTAGTTTAACACACTACAGGCTCAAAATTTATCTTCCTTAAAAATTTTCTTAAATTTATTAATGGAAAGATTTTGAACGTTTTCTGGGATCCTATTGTAAAATCGTATACATTGTCCCATAAAAGAAGTACTAACTTTATTAAGTCAAAAAAATGGAACATTCAATTTATATTTGTTCCTAGTATTTATGTTGTGATGGTCACATTTTTTTAAAAAGTCATTAATATTTTTGCGAACGTACATCACATTAGCAATTATATACTGAGAAGCTACAGTCAAGATGGCAATTTCTTTAAATTTTTCTCTTAATGATACCCGTGGGCCCAAACAGCCCATATAGCTCGAATAGCTCGCTTCTGCAACAAGAAAAACGTATTAATATCCGCCGCATTCCCCCACAGTAGAATGCCGTAAGACATTAGACTGTGGAAGTAAGCATGGTATATTAATCGCGCCGTATTTTCATCAGTCATTTTTCTTATTTTTTTAATCGCAAAAGTTGCAGTACTGAGTCTACTTGCCGACTTGGCCATATGTGGCGCCCATTGTAGTTTAGAATCTACGGTTATTCCAAGAAATACGGTCGACTCCACCAAGTCCATCACCTCTCGGTTAAGTGATTCATTGGTTTGCACCTGCTTGATGTTAGGCCGTGTAAATTGTATCAGTTTAGTTTTATTTGAGTTCACTCACGCTAAACCAATGCACCATGTTCGAAAGAGCATTGTTTACATCGTCAAAGACCATTTGCTGTCGTTTAATTTTAAATATTACAGAGGTATCATCAGCAAACAATACAATTTCATGTTTGTCCTTGATGAGTGATTATACAAGAAAGAGAAATGGGCCAAGAATGGATCCTTGAGGCACCCCCATTTTTATTTTGGTACCAGAGGAAGTTTTACCATTTATTATTACTTTTTGTGTTCTATTATTTAAATAAGATACCAATAGTTTAAGTTCAGCACCCCTGATACCATAGTGGTGCAATTTACTGATTAACATCGCATGTTTAATACAGTCGAAAGCTTTGGACAAATCGCAGAATACACCTAGAGCATTCTGGGAGTCCTCCCAAGCTGTAAATATGTATATCTTTTAAAAGATCAACTCCAGCATCAATTGTGGATCTACCTTTGGTAACCTCTTCACCGAGAGGGTCCGGGTTCGATCCTGCCTCCCTGTGATACCTTGAAATGGGTTTTTCTAAATTTCTAAGTGTACCCTGAATACGAGACCTTCACTCGTTCACCGCTGTAGAAAAACATCGTGAGGAAACCTGCATGCCTGATGAAATTGAAAGCCTTTGACGGTACATGACGTTCATCAACGCGCACTGGGCCAGCCATCGATGAACGATATATTATTATGTTGGGACAACTCACACATGGCCATCTGATCCCAAACTAGGCAAAGCCTTTTCTTACGGTAACCAGACAACTGATACATTACATATATATTTTCTAAACATATACATATTATAGATAAATTACGCCGAGACACGGAACGAAATATGATCATGCTCATTACACAAACATTTGTCATGGATGGGACGATCCCACGACCTTCTGGTTTAGCAGTCAGGGTCACTAATCACTAGACCAACATGCCAGTCAACGTATACGGTGACCAATACTCTCCTCGCCTAATTTTGAGTAGGCTGATTCTGAATTTTAATTAATCAAATAAAACTAAAAATGTCGTCAATCGTTATGAAAATAAAAGACATTTGTTTTCGTATTATACGTATTTGCCAAGTAGTAAACCAAATTTGTATTGTATTTTGTGGACATACACCTCACCCGGATTGAGAACGGAGTTCGGAAAGTTTTTCTGAAAAAAGAAAACAGAGAAATGTTAAAACGGTCCGGAAATTATGCTTTGACGCTAGTGATAGTTATAATTATTATATTATTAATAAAGTAAAATGGATATTACAGTTGAGCCATTCGAGATTGGTTGTAAAAGGAAAGATTGTCGATTTCGCAGTAGACAATATCTTTTAGACATTAGAGATACCGTTTGTGACAAAAGCAGGTCAAAAGTTACAAATATAATGATATTTTGATAATAAACGCACCACTATATAGGTAGAAGGATTAAAACAGCATCAGTAGGTATGTATTATCCCATTTTTATATACACCGAAGAACGGGTCTTCACCACTCACTGAAGCCAATCTAATAGTTGTTATAGTTGCTGTATGTAGATTGTAGGTACCGTCTCACCCCAAGTTTTATCCCCTACACCAACTAAACTGCCAGCGCAAGGGGTAATGTATAATACTTACATGGTTGACGGCGTCCGGGTAGTTCTGTGGCATGAGACAAAACAGGCCGTGTTTCTTGTAGTGTGTGCCTTGTTTACCCACCAGGGGTACGTACCCGTAACTCTTGTTACCCTTAAATTAAAGAGAATAAAATTAATCACTATAACACTTCGTAAATTTTACGCAAAAAAGAGCTAATTTTTGTACTAGGCCAATTTGAAGCTATTTTTTCGTCTCGTGGTATAATGTCACATTAACGTTAATGTATATGTACTTCAAATTTTAGAATTATATAAGATAACATCGTTTAAAAACAATCGAACAAAAGGTCACCTCGCTTCCGTCGTCTGACAATTCCTCGCCGTACTCATTCGACTCCTCATACACAGACTCCTCCTCTACTTCATACCGAGCCTCGCCCGCGTCTGCCTTAATAGGCTCCTAATGAAAAAAATAACTTCAATATTGTTGGAATTCCAGTCGATCATAATAAAATGTAGCATAAAATTACTAAAACAAATAAACTACTTTACATTTATTTCCAATTTTAGACGTCGATATGAGTAGGTGAAATAATTCAATATGAGATGGTTCTGAGATATTATGTATTTCCAATCTACCAGGCGTTCGCGGCGACCAACATCTTACCTAGAGATGTAAAGAACTCGAGCCTTTTGAGTCTTAAATTTTAGACTCGGCTGACAAATTGCACAGCTCGACTCGTTATACCAAGAACCCCAGACTCGAGCACTTAAGTCTAAATAAAGACACGAGCGCAACATGGCGCTCGAGTCTTGATTCGCGCTCGAGTCGTTTTACGCGACGAGTCGCGCTCAAGTTCTTTTCCATTTGGAGTTCCTTTATAAATAAACAGGAAATAAAATATGTAACTTTGTGAGATATAATAGTAATTTAATTATTTTTGTAACGTCTAATATTAAAAAAGAAAAAGCAAAAAAAAAAAAGCAAAAAAAAGCGTAAAATAAAAAGCAATAAATATTGTTCCGTACCCACATAACAAATAAGTGTCGCGTTTTTATCCCTCTTGAGGTACACAGAACATAATAATGCCATGCCTAAAGGCCACATTTAGCATGTTGCCACATAAACTATGTATTTTAAATAAATCAACCTTATTACGCTCAAGACTCGATACGCTCGAGCTCTTTTTAAGACTTGAGTTCTTTTTGAGACGTGAGTTTCTTTTTTAAGACTCGAGCTTTTTTGAAATACGAGTTCTATTTTGGCGCTCGAGTCTTCGAAAAAGGACTGGAGCTCGGGTCGACTCATAGCTCTGAGTTTTGTTAGCACACCGAGTCTTGTAAAATTGAGCCGAGTCTATCGAATTAAGACTCAAAGACTCGAGTTCTTTACATCTCTAATCTTACCCGACTACTACTAAAAGATGTGGGGTCCTTGATAAACCATTTTCACGGATAGTTTGTTTGATATTGGAGTTGAGAAATTATACCCGGATTTAAAAGTCTACTGATTTATTTAATTAATCATTACGGCTAAATGATACTTGATATATGATTGATAGGCGCGAGCATGTACGATCACCTTGATACTATCGAACATACTAGTCTTAATAAATCGGGCAGCTCGCGGAAACGCTGACGCAGCGAAAAGTACGAGTTGCACCGTACAGCTACTTATCTACAAAACGCTATCTATCATTAATCGAACATTAATAAAAACCCTTCAGTAGAAATATATGTACCTAAACCATTATTTGAATAATTTGTTTCTCGTAATATTTAAATATATACAGGTATATTGTTTATACATTTGAATATATTAGTCGTTGATGTTACTTTTACTAAATTATAGCTTGTTTTTTTACCTTTTTAGTTGGTGGTTACTTAGTTTTACAATTTTTAGTTAGTACTTACGTATTATACGTACCTATGTATAATATATCGGTTTTATATAATGGTAAGGTACTACTGTACCGAACTCTGTAAATATGCTACAGATTTCATTGTTATCGCAACGGAAGAGTTATTGTACAAAAATTGATAAAAAAAATTGCAATTTGGTTTAGCCTTTTATTTCTACGTTCTTTGGAGAATTTAGATATCAGTGGATAAATTAGTATACCTACAAGCATCCATAATACATATCATACCAAATATTATCTTTGGGCTCGACTGTTTTCAGGTCCATAGTAGTAATAATTAAAAGGTTAAGGGCCTGTTTCACAATCTCCCGTTAAGTTCCCTATAGGCTATTGGCAACATATTTGACAGATGTTTGACAGATAGAGTATGGAGTATCTGTCAAATATGTTGCCAATAGCCTATAGGGAACTTAACGGGAGATTGTGAAACAGGCCCTTAGTCATATTATAGTAAAGATATTGTAAAGAAAGCCTTGGTAGTAGATGCTATGTTTTTAAGTAATGCTAAATAAAAATTATAATCATGCCAAATATCTCATTTCGTATATTTATAAAGTAAAAACAATCTTGTTAATTTAAATATGTCTTTACTTTCGTTTCCTATGCTATGTTAAGGTAAATGTTAAAGAAAATAAACTAAAAAGTTCTCCGCGCCGAATCTCAGTAAGACTAAAAAGCCGAAATAAATTGGTTACCTCGATGATTTTATCCGGGTCTGGTAGCAGGTTGCCAGTGTAGAACTGCATGCCCGGCTGGTTGCTGTACACCTCCAACACGCGACCGGTCAGAGGGTGCAGCGCCCTTAAATATCCAATCATAATATTATATTAAAACTCGTTTACAAGTCTTTCGTCAGAAATGCCAAAACTAAAAACTCCGTGAAATAAATATATTTTAAACACTTAATAATAATACTTTTAAGCTATTGCATAGCTTCTATCGCGGGCCTTGAGCGCGGGGACCGAGTACAGAAATTCCGTAACGAAAATAAAACCTAACGCTCCCCACTCCGACGGGCACGGAGGTGTGGCCGAAAAGAAACGACGTTAGACGATGCATGGCCTTCAGCCATGCATCGTCTAACGTCGTTTCTTTTCGGCAGTCTTCGACACGGTGTTTGTGTGCTTGCAACTAGACGTATTGTACGACACTACGAAGCTCGCACGAATAACAATAAAATATAACACATGTATTGTAAAATAATAAAAATATTTTAAACAATATTAGTTAATATTGTTTAAAATATTTATATTTTTTTATTTATTTAATAAAGGAAAAAAAAATGTTTTCTTATCGGTCACCACGCTCAAAAAGTGTAACTTGAATTAATATCAAAGAAAAAGAAATACTGCATTAATAATTAAAATAAATAAATAATTATAATTGCATAAGTTGATACAAAATGCTATGCAATAGCATTACCGCGGCAGTCCCCGAGTGCCACACGTCTTTTTTTAGATTAAAATTCTTTATGAAATTAATATTTCCTAACAAAGAGATTAAAAATAAAGTCCCATGCATTTAAAGGCTGTATCTCAGCAGACATTGTCATCGTCAACATTCTACAGTGGCCAGCAGATTCGTAACATAACGCTGTTAAACGTCCGCCTTTATCCGATATATAATCATGTTTTACGTTATTTTTATAATATGATGATTGATGTTCAAAACACCAAGGTTTTGCGAAGTGACCAAAACAATTCACTCAAGGGGCTACGTATTTTACCTCGCTTGGAAGGTCAGATCCTGTTCCGTTCCCTGTGTGATGCAGTAGTTGACGTCGTACCCGCCCCGCGGTATTTTCGGTAACATTGTCTTCAAAATCCTCGGTACCCTGAAGTCGTAGGCTGTGCCGCCCACCACTTTCTTCTCGCCTGTAATCGAAAACAACATGTACAGTATTTACCTATTAACGTATGGGGAGTGAATTTAGCTACGATTGGCGTCATAAAGTACTTTTTTTCACACGCGCACCGCAAATGCTTATGTGCGGTTTTTCATATCATGTCATCATATCCGATCCCAAATCCATAAAAATCTATAAAGTTCTCATTTCTCACGTCCCCTTGCCAAACTGCCCATACATAATATGAAGTTTATGCGTTAACTACAACTAAAACAGTTGTACGACTACTTTGAAAACTAACTTACTTTTATCTTATAAATACTGTATGTCATTGACTCCGTTGACATGATATTATTTAATGAAGTAGTAGTAATATTGAGCGGTAATAGTAGTAGAAACATCTATATAGAATGTAATAAAAAATGTAAAGTCTGACACATATGATCCAAGAGAAAACGATAATGGACAAAACCGATACAGTGGACGCATCATGAAAAATGAATCAGTTTGACGTGATTCGTACAATGTTTTAGAGACCAAAACTAAGCTTGCCTCAACGACAACCGTTTTGGTCAATCTGCCATGTTTTTTTTTTGTTTTTTTTTTTTGTTTAATTAGTACTAGTTCTTACCAGTGGTAAGCCCCTCGTCATTCACAGGTGTATATTTGTCCGCGTTGATGGTCAATATGTGGTCTTGCATCAAATCGGCGCCAGAATGCTGTAATAGATAAATAATAATTAGACTCATTATGTATTATTTTTTCAACTCTACTATCACAAAATGCAAGCTTTTATATGACAGCTTTTACAGAATGTGAAAAGTGGTTACAATTTAAAAGTATAACTTAAAATAAAACATTTTCAGGATGCATATTTACAATTTATCTAAGATAATATTATCAATTATCCTGAAACGAAAAATGCGACACAAAAACCTATTCGTAATAATATTAATAAATAGAACACTATTTGTGCACATGAATTTGTAGCTGATATGTGAGAATATTATAGCATCTATACACGTGTCTTCGCTTTCCAGGCAATGAAAAACTGCAACAATATCAACAAAATGCGAAGGTCTTCGCTACATAGGTGTATGTTATAGCTCAGGTTGAAAATCAGGCGTATCCTGACGACATGTGACACCTCGATTCGAGTATCCAGTTGGATTTGTTTCCTACATAACTTCCATTTTATTAAAAATGTTTTATTTTGAGCCCTTCAACAACACATGTAATTCGTATATCGCATAACGCATCGTATAATATTACTTTCCTACATATTTATGTCATTAGCCCTTATGTGTACTGTGATGTCATGCATGGATTATTCAATAAAGTTTTATCTGTTCTATTATTTAGGTATCTAATATTGTTTTAGATAATTAAGTAAATATATTAACTATTCAAAAATATGACTCTTCCTGACATCTATTGACCGTAATAATACTATTATTTTTGTTAATCGAGATTAGAGCACTAACTTTACTGCTTTACCGATACGGCAACTAAAAACTAAAAGCTACTTCAGTAGATGGCGTTGTAAAGCAACACTTAAAATACAGAGCAAAGTTCGGGCACCGGCCACCGAGGTACTCGTAAACGATAATAATAAATGAATATGTAACATTCATAGTACATACACAAGTTAAGTTCCCTTAATATTATAAATGCGAAAGTAAGTTTATTTTTTACGACTAACATTTGGAACGAAGATAGATAAGGCTATTAACAATCATCAAACCATCTATTGACGGACTTTGGAAGTAAAATGCAGCAACAGCATACTAAATGAGATAGTCATGTGCGCGCGCTCATTATTTCAATTTTTGTTATATGACATTTAATTATATTTCTTATACAAATATATCACATATGATATAATGTACATACATGTCCAGCCAGGTTGAAGTACGGCGCGTGGCTCAAGTTGACGACGGTGGGCTCGGTGGTGGTGCACTTCATCTCGATGTTGATCGTGTTCTCGCAGGTGACCTCGAAGGTGATCTGCGCCATCACAGTGCCGGGGTACCCCTCGTGGTACCGCTCCGACACGTGGCTCATCACCACCTTATTACCCGTCACGTACGAGCGCCAGTTCACCTGGAATACGATTTTTTTTAAAGTTTACTAGCCATTGAGTGTAGCACCTGTGTTAAGCAGTAATTAATTAAAACGATTACAGAATGATACAGGTTACACTTTAGTGATCTGACCGGACGTGATGAGCGACGTTGACAATATTCTCTACCTAGAAGTTTGTTCAGCGTTGTCTGCCCTAAGATGTTGTTTAATAAGGGCCTGTTTCACAATCTCCAGTTAAGTTCCCAATAGGCTATCGGCAACATATTTGACAGAGTATGGAGTATCTGCCAAATATGTAGCCGATAGCCTATTGGGCACTTAACTGGAGATTGTGAAACAGGCCCTTAGTCTCTGTACTAGTTATTACATATAGCCTATTTTTCTTGCGTTATGCAACAAAGCTACTCGACAGCAGCTTTAGGTAAGACTCGTGTCACGTGTGTCATCAATCCTGAATCGTACTATTGGAGTTTAACAGTTCGCCGCGAAATATATACAACAACTAATATTATTTCAAGCGGGCCACGGCCTTACAGAGCTTGCCATATATTTACTTCGGAGATCTCCCTTTGGGCTTTTTACCTATATGAATCCCACAATTTAATACACTAAACATTTTGGTATGTATTCGCTAAAATATATAAGTAAGTATATTAGTCCCAGGACGAAAGTATCATATACCTTGTCGAATCCAACGTAACCTCCGTTGTAATGGTTGTGTCCTTTATTGGTAGACAGCATGTACACCCTCCCAGATGGCCTGACGTACATCGTCCCTTCTCGTATGTAGTTCGCGTACCGACCAATAGTCGCTCCGAAATACGGGTTTCTTCGCTGGAAATATTCTGGGGAAACTTATTAGTTTATTCTGTAGACTGAGGTGTGATTGGAATATTTGAAAGTTTCTTGGCATGAATTGTTAGCGATAGTTGCATGCTATTTAGTGTTCATAAGTAATTCACATGTATGGTTCATCTCCGTACAGTACAGTACAAACGTTCAACTTGAGCGGGCTGAAGTTAGCTAAGAGACCGGAGTCAATTAGTAGGTATTTTTAAGCCCCGACCTAAAATGGTGTGAGGTACAAGTTTAACCCTCATAGTATATAAATGTGGGACCATAGCTTTTAACTACTTTGGGGCGAATGAACCTTAATTAGGAATGCAGTTCTTTTTATTTGAAAGCAAGTTTTCTGGTGATTGTTTCTGAGCATGGTTTATCAAAGCTCTCTATAACAAAAAAGTCAGTCTAGTAATCATACTACACAACTAACACAAAAATCATTTTGTGTTAGTTGTGTAGGCAAAATAGCAAACGTGCCACCTGATGGTAAGTGGTCTACGTCGCTCATCAACAGAAACTGGTTTACCAGGAACTAGCCCGGACAACTCATAGCCTATCTCGAGACGAGCTGTACTGTCTCGGTGTCAGTACTAACACTGCCTGTATTACCCTTCTCCCCGAAACAAATCGCGTCTGTTTCACGGGAGCAACAACCAAGATGGTGGTAGCCGAGCAGCCGGGAGCGCGGTACAACGCTGATCGCACCGATGAATGATTGTACGATGTACGTACCTTCTAACGTGTCAAAGCCGGCGATCACGTCGTCTGGGACACCCTTCTTGTCGGGAACTTGGATAGATGTGATCGTTGCGCCGTAAGTAATCACCTATGCGGTTTCATTGTGTTTATATTATGCGTATATTAGTTGAAAAAAATCGCGGTACGATTATTATATACGATACGACTTCCAGAAAAGAGCGTAATTATATTTGTAAGGCCGGCAACTCACGTGCTAATTCATCTTGTGAACAAACTGTCCGTTTCCCCCCTCTGCTATAAAACTTTATAGCATTTTGAAAATAGGGAATGATTTAATTCGATATAATATTATTTTACTAATTACTTATTAGAAAATAGTAAATAATACTTGAGAAAATACTATGTATATTACATTACAAATTCATAATTTGTGTTACGTAATCCTCAATCCAATTGAGGTGTTGGGGATATACGAAATCGAGGTAGACGGTAAGAGAACTATACGAATGGGAGATTTTTCTTTCAATAAGGTTTTTCTATATATATAATGATAATGATGATATTATATAAAATCTGGGGGCTCGGCAGTGCCCCCGCCAAGTCGACCGCAAAGTATAGTTTACCTGGACAATCATTCTATTCTTGGTCTTCCAGGTATACCTTCTGACGATGTCTACATAAGAGCCGGACTCGCACGAACTCTGTTCACCTGGATTCTGGTCTTTGGACGATTTACTGAGGACGGAGGAGCGGGTCTTCGTCTCGTGGGCGTGGCCCTTTGGCATGAACCCAAACCCATCGACGACCAATTCGACGTCTGGTACCTTCTGGGGCGGGGGTTTGGGAGACGAGCTGGGTTTTTCTTTGATACTAACATCACCACTCGCCTTTTCGTCGTTCTCAGACATTTTTACAATAATTTTGTACAAGCCAAATAGTTATTTTTTTGATTAATTATAAAATATTTACTTACAAAAATTTAAACTCCAAAACATATTTTGCACGTCATTTTTTGACAATTGCTGTATATTATATTTTTAAATGTCAACAAACTGGGAGGATTTATTACAAAGTTTAATACATAGCGAATACTGAGCGACGTAGTCCAGTGGTGGATGGACTCGGGTTCGATTCTGACCCCGCATGTGCTGTGTCTGAGCCTTTAAATGTGTTTTTTTTAATTTCTAAGTGCACCCCAAACACGAGATCATCGTTCGCTGACCGGCGAAGGAAAACATCGTGAGGAAACCTGCACGCCTGATGAGATTGAAAGTCTTTAAAGGTATGTGAGGTTCACCAACATGCATTGGGCCAGCGCATTGGTGAACTATGGCCTATTACCCTCCTTGCCTGATTTAGAGGAGGAGACCCGTGCCCAGCAGTGGAACATAAAGGGTTGATACCTCACTTAACTTTTCTTTCTCAATAGATATATTTGAAAATATATATAATAAATATTTTTTATGGGGCGCTACAGATTGTAACCGTAAGCGCTTTAGGGGGTAGGAACATATCAGAGGTCTTCAACCCATCCTTTAACGATACTTTTATTCTATCAATATTTCTTCGCTTGTAACCTAACCTTTATTGTCTAGTTATGAGCGTGTGTGTGTTGTGTTTATCTCTTACCATCTTGTGCTTGGTTCTGCTTGTATTATAAAAACACTTAACGAGTTCTTCTGTAGACTAGTTCTGTAGAGTAAGTAGTCATTTGTCATTAAACAAATTGTAACGAGGACTGAGTAGGTTTATTTTACTATTTAGACATTTTGATACGTAAGAGCAATCGTAAAAAGTTTTATGACATATTTTGTATGTTATTTCGAGCGCTTGACAATCCCATAGTGATGGACTCATCAAAGGCAAAAGGGGTACAGCACATTATACTAGTAACTATGTGCCTACATTTGTTTGCGAGCTACTACCTTTGTAAATCTTAATATATATATTTCTTGTGTGCGTGTGTATGTGACTGAACTCCTCCTAAACGACTGGACCGATTTGAGTGATTTTCTTTGTGTGTGTTCAAGTAGATTCGAGGATGGTTTAGATTCACAAATCAGACCGGCAGATGGCGCTGCAGTCGGTATCTAGGTTATTGATCTGTACTGCCACTATCGATTCGTATCTAAAGGACAACGTCTGTGGGGTCCGCTAGTAGATTTATAAAACACACAAACCAAAGCTACAAGTGAAGTTGCAATGTTAAACGGTTTTGTAACTAATATATAAATTATATTTTACCATCATTCACACATATGCCTAGTGATATAGACGACTGTTTACCAAAAATAGTTTAATGTTTATATCATAATCAATAAAAACGGACCGGAAAGATGTTTTAAATTTAACATCTCGGATAAAACTAAAATAGGACAATTAAAAATATACGACAACAGGAGCGACCGCAGAGCGACATGAGAAAGTGATTCTATTTTTTGTACCTCCTTGGGGATTATCGAATATGAGCATTCTAAATAATAATAATATGATTCACATTTGTAAAACAATTTAGAAAGTATTCTAGATTCTACATGATAAGTACATTGTTTACACAAAACATAGTGAAACTGTTTAGTAACATAATTTTAAAGTCGTTGCTTTATATAATATATTACACAGTATCGACTATTTATATAGTATATAGAAGCCCGACTCACTGACTTAATTCAACGCACAGCTGAAACCACTGTATCTGGAAATTTGAAATTTGGCACAGTAATTCCTTTTATGATGTAAGTGAGCACTATAAAAGTTTTCTATACCTAAAAATAACCGCCACAGAGGTGAAATGAGGGGTGAAGTTTATATTGAACTAGCTGTTGCCCGCAGCTTCGCCTGCGTTAACTAAGATTTACAACGGGATCTTAGTACGCAAAATAAGTAACTTTTCTGGTTGAATTTTTACACCTTGCGTCTGAAAAACCCAAATATCTTACGGAACCCTATTTTTTTCCAGAATAAAATTTAGGCTATGTTACTCGTGGATAATGTAGTTTTCGAATGGTGAAAGAATTTTTTAAATCGGTCCAGTACTTTTTTAGCTTATTCATTACAACCAAACAAACAAACAAAGTTTTACTCTTTATAATATTAGTGTAGATTTAGTAATTTCTGGACTTAAGTATGTTTACAAATAAAAATAAAAAAGAAGAATTAGGTTTCAACATAATAAGTGGGAGTTTTTAAGGGATTTCTTTACTTCTACGACCTAACTGGTCATAATTTAAAATGATACGTATAAAATGAAGTTGGCAACGAGCGTTTTTCATACAAAATGTACAACACAAAGACCCAACCCAAGTGGGGAACCCAACTTAAAATTTTGTTTTGATTTTTTTTATATAGCGAGGTACAGTGTAGTAAACAAGATACCCACTACGTCACACTTATAACTAGGGTTAATAAAAAATCGCTGTGGTAACTAAAGTGGGTACGCACGGATTAAGCCATTTCGTAAAGATTTTTATACTTAAAACTAGTTAAAACGTATTAGACTATATCTTTAGGATATTTAAATTTGGGAAATGTAAAATATAGGTACATATTGTGTAAATATAATGTAAAGAACATAATATGTACAATAATATTAATTTATTAAACGGTATTTGCATGTAATTTTTTTGTTCCTTTTCACATAAAAAATCAAATTACTTTATTTATATATTATACTTATAAAACAAATTAGAAGTGAAATTGCTTTGGAATAATACATTTATAATTTAGTAAAACATCCAAGAACACCTTTTAATTATTTCAACAAAAAACAATAGATGGCGTTATATTAAATAAAACAAATGCATCAGCCTTGTTTTTTTATACGCTGTTACGGAACCTTTGCTGCGCTTTTACCAACACGCGGTTTGTCGGTTTTTTTTCTATTTAAATTAGCAAAAGAACTCCAAGGTTGATATTATGAGGTTATTAAATAGACGCTTAGAGAGTTTCTTTGTTACCGTAATAAAAAAAAATAGAAACTTGGCAGTGTGAAATCTTATTTATTTCATAAATAAAAACTGAGGCATGTTAGTATTATTGTTAAACAAAGGTATTCATAAACACATCATCTGGACATAATACATTAATTAGCAAATACTTCAATTGTTGCAGCGGGTTGCTCAACAAACACTTGTACGTCGCCATTTCATAACTCTCACACCCAGAACACTTTTACACTTTGCTTATCAAGTTCAATGGTATTCGTTTTCCATTTGTCTGTACTGTCGGGTATATCTTTCAAATAGTCAACCTCTTTGCACGGAGATGGTGGTATTATACTTATCATAGGAAGTCCGATCTCTTGAAAAGAACTCATCGAAGAGAATCCACTTTCGTCTTCTATGAAATTAGATGATGCCCTAAAATCGTTTCTTTTGTCCGTCGTCTGTACCACTTTTTCAATAGACTCCAGGCCTGCTTCCGATGCTTTTTGTTCGTGGTCGAATACTTTCATATCAGTGGATTCGTTTTCTAATTTACAAGTGAGTGATGAGTCCGCCATGATGAAGTCGCGTACGATTCTAGTGTTAGTGTCTTTTATTTCGTTAGTTACGCCATTGTATGTACTTTTGCAGTTAGTTTCTATAGTGATTGAGTCGGTCGTATCCTCCTCTATTAGGTTTAGACCAGAAGACACGTTCTGAATGACACTTTCTTTTTTAATGCCGTCAGTCAGGTGCAGAATTTCATTGGTTTTTTCAATACACGTGCAAGCGAGATCGGGAATTTTTGTACTTAGAACTGTATTGGCAAGAGTTATTAGTCTCGACATCTCTTCAGATAGTTTTTGGCCAGTTTCGTTTTCCGAAACTAAAGATATTTTTGATTGACTCCTGAAAAAAAAGGTGGTTTATTTTGTACCCTTAGTAGTTTATACGTGGACGAAAAAAAATCTATATCGGCACTACTTACCAGATGCTGGTGCAATCTTTGTATCCATTAACATTACTAATCGATTTACTTATTTTCCTTGAGCTGATTTTCTTCACCGGACTTATCGCGTATTCCAGATTTTTATTGACGTGGAATACAGACCTGGATCGTGGCAAATCTGTCATGTTAAGGGACTTTGGAAGAATTTTCGGATTTCGAATTTCTGGTTCATTTTGCTTAAGCTCAATATGCTCCTTTACCCTGTTCAAAAATGTTACTATTTGCTTCAGTAAAGCAATATGCATCTGTCTGTTTGCCTCTGTCTGAAAAAGAATATTTACATTGGCATTTTGAAATAACAAAGCATCGCATATTATAATATCGCATAGCAATAGCACAGCATTTCGCATCGCACGCTCTTCTAAACACATGAACAATTGGTGCACCAATAACAGACAAAACTAGATTATAAAAACACCTGAGCGAGCTGCCACCTTAATGTCTCCACCTCCATGTTTAAAGCGTTCACTTCTGTTCGTCTAATGTCAGGATTACTCTTTGTTAGTTTGTCAGGCGGCTTCACTACCTCACCATTCTGTTCCTCAGACGGAATCGCCCTCAAAAACTTTGTACTCTTATCGATTTTTTCAGAAACCTGAAACAAACAAACGCATATCACATCTGGTCTGTCAATATCACAACACGTTCTCAAAGTTATTCCCCTATTGTAGATGACTAACTATGGGAACGCACATTTCAACGCGCGCTGTTCATGTCTTACATTAAACATATTAGGAAACGTCTTGAAATAACAAAAACAATACGTGATTTAGACATTTATTGAATTAATTATGAACAATCATTCAAAATGACTGCGAGAACATGCCGTGGGAGGTTACAAAAACAAATCAAATAACGGTGCACCCGTTAGGTCTTTGTGTGAATCAGCAAAAAGTTGGGAGTGAGTCGATGTCAAGGGAGTCCCACGCTGCGAGCTCGCTTGTTGACCTCCATGCACATGCAAAAACTACCGCCTACATGAATACAGTTACACTACACTTAAAAAATATGATTCAATGTAGGTTAGGATGAAAGCTAAAAATATATAATAAATAATACAAGGTATAAATAATGACGATTTCTTCAACTACGTTCATATGAACTACTAGTTCACATGTAACTAACTAACATAGTAATTTAAAATAGACAGGAATTAAGTAAAGTTGTTCTATTACCATATACCAACAGCGATTGCATTGTGGTACGGTGAAACCGTAGTGCGCTGTACTAAAATACTAACTTTATAATATACAATTACTTATTGAAATATTCACCATTATAAATGACTTTTCGTTGGTTCAGAATACCAATTGATTTTAAAATCATCTTACATCTGATACATATTAATGTCGAATAACAAAGGAAACCAACCCCAAAAAATAGTCACATTCATATTACATATAAATATATTCAGTAAGTATACTGTATAGGTTGCTTATAAAACATGAATACTAAAACACCACACGTGTGCAAAAACCACAGTGAGTTCAAATCCGGTGTAGTCTCTGGAAGTCACTCACTGGAACTTATCGGCGACGACTTCCACTTGCGAAATCATTTGGTAACTACAAAGGCCACAAGCGTTGAGTAAAGATGGTCAATTTAATGAAAGAATAAAAAGAATTAAAATGTTTCATTTGCTGGGAACCAACGTTTAATAATGACCAAAATAAAGAGCTTCTACTTTTCATTTTTGGGGTACCGCACTCCAGAATTAATTATATTTAAGTATTTTTTCACACTTTAGTAAGATCATGAAAAACAATTAAGTACAAGGTTCGGCATAGACGGTAGTAAGATTTGGTGTAATTTTTATATCATGTCATTCGGAATTCGTGAAAATTGTGATCTAAGATAAAAATTGTAAGTGTAACTTAAAAATGTGAAAAAAACGCTTTGACTATCAACATTCATATCTTTTTGAATAATAACGAAGCTAATAATAATAACAAATGATTATAAAACATTAATTCAAAAGTTTGATGATTTATATTTGATATAAATATAGACGAGATAAACCGTTAGCTCCGGCAGATGAGTCACCAGCTCGCAAGTTGTCAACGTAGCTCACGTCTCAATACCATTTGTTTACCCGGAGTGGAGGCTTTTACCTACTTTTTGGTTTCTCTCTTCTATCATATACACAGCAATGTTTCTTAAAGCTTTGCCTTTTTGAGAACAATAAAGGCCTTGATTCGTATATGCTACGGATCCCTACTCTGTTGTTACGACACGCACTTTGTTGTTTTATATTAACCAGTTTATTACTACGAGTATAATACTAGTCTTACAAAATTATCAAGATTACCCCCAGAAACAATGCGCTCGACTATAATAAAGTGTATAATATAATATTATTACACACTTACTACAATAGTTTTCTTTGCGTTGGAAATCGTCTTAACGATAATATCACTAATTATTGTACACGATATGTTTTAGACTAATTATTTTGTTCATTTGTACTGACAATATGATATATTACCACACTGCATCTGCAGTAGCAGTTCTCTGGGAGTAGTATTGAAGCTCTCACTAGCCGTTGTTGTTACGTATGTGAAAATATAGATTCGTGTCAAATCTACCAGTTGAGTCTGTATTGAAAGAGTCTCCATAGAATGGTAGAGTGTATTCGCGCCGTCCTCGTCTTTGACATTCTTATTTTGATAAGTGATGATATTTATTTCGAATTTGTGATAATATTCGTCATATTAATGAAGTCACAAAAGACACTATACCAAATTAGTAAGACAAACATAAAGCTTGTTCTGTCTCAGAAACTCTGATTCTTGCAGTAATCATTCGTCAACCAAGCTGTCATCAGCGCGTCATGACCTCATGGCCCTCTCTCCCGCAAGGGCGACCGTAACGGTCGACTCGAAGCCCCCTGACCTATAACCAGGCCGGTGGAGATACGTGTCGAGTGTCAGGTTGCTGGTACCAGGTTTCCCTTCTCACGTGTCGATGCACCCGCACGGAACCATGTACCAAGGCCAAAGTGTTTTATTACAAACTTTAAATCGGTCAATGGTAACAACTCAAGAAATTAAAAGACGACGTATCATTTTCGCCGAGGTTATGTAAGCATTATGGTGCACGTTTTTGTCGGTGGCGGTGTGGTGTGTTAGCGTGAGCGAGGATGGGTGTTTCGAATCGGTCGGGTAGCCAGTGAGGCAAGCCCGTCACGGCGGCGGCGACGCGTGTCGGCTACATCCGGCGCGGCCCTCGGAAGCGCCCCGCCCGGCCCTGCGCGGCCCTCCCGGCCCTGCTGACAAGTGCATACACGACACACCGAACTCACAATGAATACACAATGTACCTGTAACCATTATAACCAAACGTTCGTAATACGACGGCACGACATCGAATATACTAATTCATGTAGGTACCAACCTACTATTACAATTTCAAATCCCTTCATTTATCTATTTACTGCATCTATACTAAAAAAAACATATTATAAATGCGAAAATTTGTAAGAATTTATGTATGTAACTACTCTTCAAAAAATGTAAAGAGTAACTACTTTTTCGCGCAAAAACTACGAAATGGATTTTGATAAAACTTTATAATAGAATAATTTACTCGTCAGAGTAACAAATAGGCTCTACCCGTACTTTATGGTGAGTACGCGACTGAAACCGCGGGGCGTCACGAGTACCTAATAAAGCTAAAGAATACGTTTGCTAGATGTTAATTTCAACAATTAATTATTAAATACCAGCTTCGGGTCACATTACATGATTTGTTATTGTTTTTTAATACGGAGGCGGCTGAATCGGCGAGGTACAGCTGATGATAATTCGAGTCTCTGTAACCGTTGTCAGTTGTAAACTATACTTATTTACTTCGTAATATTTAGTTGGTACCTACACAGTTCTATTGCGGGAGGGAAGTAACATCCTTCCGACTCGACTGACCTCTTATTTAAGCTTAATTTCTAATAATACAGCAAGACCATGAACGAAGTGTACTCATTGTACACATCAATATTTTGACTTTGCCTTGTGACTACCCTGACCTATCCCCTGCCCTGTCATATCCACTGCACTGTTTCTACCAGGGGTAGGACAGGGCAGTGTACCTCAATGACAGGCACAGAGTCTTAACATCTTAGAGCTCAGTGAAGCCAGCGAGTGACCTAGCACGTCTAGTTTCAAGTAAATTCGTTTCTCCATCTCTCAGACACCTCACAGCGTCCTATATTATATATCACATACCTAGGCTTTAATACGCCAATACTGCAGACGGCCTGTATTATGTACAAAAAGGGACAGATAAAAAACCTTCCTCGACCTAAATTTAAGATAGAGACGATGTCAACATCCAATCATACTCTTATGAATTATGTCGCAAAATAATCTCAAAGAAGCTCGTTTACGTTAGTTACCGGAGTAGGTCGCACACGCATCAATGTACTTTCTAATAATTATCTTTATATGAGACCGACCGCCTCTTTACCTTAAAAATATAAAATGGCACCCTCAAACAAACCTTTCAGTTTTATTATTAGTATACAATATAATAGATCTATGATAGAGTTCAACGACAAGTAGTGTGTTTACTGATACTAAGTGTTTAACCGCTAAGCATAGATCTATCCGCTTTAGATAGTTGTCAATAGATAAATCAATTGAGACGTTTTTTTTTATTGTAAGCTGACTTTTAGCGTTTTTTCTTAGACGGATTTAATCAAAATCAGTGTAGCCGTTTTATGGACATCAGGTATAGTGCTAAGGCTTTAGTGCTAAGAGTTTATATTGAATTGTACCTTTTTAATAAGTTATAATCTCTGAATATAAGACTTGGAATGGGCAGTAAGACAATGCTGACATCGTCTCTGTATACCTTGCGTAACAGAAATATTAAAACATTATTGTTTTCATAAGTCCTGACAAAAACGAAGATAAATTTAATAAGCGTTTGTTTAATAACAGAGACTTAGGTATCAATACTGCAGATAAGCGATGAATGGTGCATTGTTGCCAACGCGGCAATTGTGATCGCATCCCATTCAGATCCACCTCCGATAATGCAACTTCAAACGCAAAATATTAGGCACATAATATATTACAATTTTGAAGGAAATTATCAGTTCTCGTCAAAACCAAATAATCACAAAATTATAATAAATCAAACTGTCACATAAATTAATATTTTACGTTAAATATATTGGAAACAAGTCTACATAATATTGTTTTAAATCTTCGATTTAATAAAATCTCAAACTTATTTCATAACCATTAGGGGATTGGACCACCAGCAGTGGTCCAGAGTTCGAACCCCGTCCGAGATCAGGTTATTTATTATCGTATGAGATATAATAATCACTTGAAATCGTTATCGAAAAAAATTAAGTTAATAAACTAAGATTTTCCGGGTTGGATACGATTTAAAAAAACCAAGATACGAATAATATAGGACGAGAGACATTTATGTATAAAACGATAAATACTATAATTATAATCGATCCGGCTAACTCTCGTTAGCGAATTGGTACTAATTACCAGTCGTTTACACGCCTCATTTAAATTTTAAAACACCGATTAAATACTTCGATATCAATCAAGGAAATTCATAAATTATCTTATTTCAATAGTTTCTCTCATAGTAGAATCCTTATTAGTATTTTAAATGATATCTGTTGGTGCAAAATGTAACAATGTAACAACAATGGTAACAAGAGACGTCTAACTTGTGAAATTACATTATTCAAATAGGAGTAAAACAATAAATTGTATGTATATAGGTACAAGTAAGTATACGTACATAATTAATATTTACAATTACATATTTTTAAAGCTTATCTCAGCATTAACATACTTTACCTTGTACATTTAAAGCACAAGCATACAATTATATTGCATTGCAAATATATAAAAAAACACAACGGAGTTTTATATGTTTAAGAACATACGACAATCAACAGATCATCTTTAATATATATAAATCTCGTGTCACAATGTTTGTCCTCAATGGACTCCTAAACCACTTAACCGATTTTAATGTTTTTTCTTTTAAAATGTGTGCTTTTCTCCAACTTAAAAGATAGGATAGTTTATTTCTCAAATTTGAGATTGCAATTTTATTTATTGCAAATTAATTGTTTTGACAGAACGAAGTCTGTCGAGTCCGCTAGTTATATTATATAATATTAAAAATTAATTATAGAATATATCATAAAACTTTATAAAAAGTTTTATAATAATTGTTTATTTTCTATTTGATGGCATAATATGAAGCTGGATAGCGTGTACGGTTCGCTGGGGTCATCCTATTGCCTGCAGATCCTTACATACGCGGCTGAAGGCGTTCGCAGTGGTTTTACTTCGTATGTATGCTATACATAGAATATTTTTTTATTTCTAGGAAACACATTTCCGTTTCGCTTCCTACTAACCTAACCTTTTTGCTATTGTTTAGAAGTCCCCACACCGTCAAGGCTTATTATGTAAGCGAAGGGTCCCTTATTTACCTCCTAATGGGCCGTCGACCCCTAAGTTTTTATATTATTGGTATGAGTCACTCGGGAGTCCACTTACCTCACTGTGTATTCTAGTGGTACCACTTACCGTTGCGCATGTGATATACATCTGTACGAGGATAATATTTTATATAGTTTTATGATTGCCGTATATAATTTTAAAGGTTAATTGGTTATTTTTGTAAATGATGTATTTCTTTCTAGTTTATCAATAAGTATATCTGCGTATAGAGGCTCCGAACAAAGAAATTTCTTTTTATGTATTTAGGTAAACTTTAAATCCATATCATCAAAACAACTTAAAAACCAAGTGTCGACAGTCAATTCTCCTCCTTCTACATCTACACTAATATTATGTCGCGTGGGGGTGGTAGATGCCCCCAGCGAGCAGGTTAGTTAGGGTAGAGTAGAGTAGGTTCGGACAAGTCTTACCTTATCTCAAGCCAAAAACTTTCCTTGGCTGGCCCACGTTCCGATAGCGTATTGCGTAGGGGTAATAAGGGAGGAATCACTGGCCTGACTGGACTCCTGGCGATGGTAGGTTGGCTGCTTGGGTCTTCACGCTGGGCGTTCGGTTCTTTTTTTTTTTCTGTTTTTCGGTCTTCAAGCTTGGATACTTAGCCTATCCAATGTGCTCCGCGAACTCCCAGCGGAATTCAAAAAAAATTAGATGAGGGTTAGCCTCGGCTTCCGCCAGCCACGAAGTCAGGACAAGAAAGAGGTCGGTTAGAAGTGACAGCAAATCAAAAGGTCCCTAATCACAGCTTGTCTATCGTTCCATAAACAATATAGTTCTATAGTCAAATGCCAAACAGACTTTATAATTAATTAAGTTTTAATTTAGATTATTTATAATTTTAGTTTAGGGATTAGATTAAATTATTATATTTATTATTATTAATTACAAGAGGTAGATTAATTTTATTTGAGAAAAAGAATATTAGAAAACGGTTTTTGAATTATAGAATGGTCGCTAGTAAGACAGTAGAAAAGTGTCAATAGTTGACACTAGTTAACGGTAGATGGCGCTTATACCATTAGTATGCTTAGATTAAACATAATATCTATTGCTGAATTTTTAATTTAAACCTAAAATTATGTAACGAGCTAGCGCAACGTTACAATTATAAAGAGGAAAACTTTGTTTGTTTGTTTGGTTGTAATGAATAGGCTCAAAAAGTACTGGACCGATTTCAAAAATTCTTTCACCGTTTTAAAGCTACACTATCCACGAGTAACATAAGATAAATTTTATTCTGGAAAAAGACAGGGTTCCGTAAGATATTTGGGTTTTTCGGACACAAGGTGTAAAAAACAACCAGAAAAGTTACTTATTTTGCGTACGCTGCCTAAACTATAAAAGATAGAACCATAGAATGTTCTAATTAATTGTAGATCTTATAATTGTCTACAAAAAAGTCCGCGACACGTTATACCTATCTATGTCGAGTGAGGCACAATAACCATTTTTTTATTTAGATATTTTGATTTTTTTGGACTACATTTAAACGCATTTATTTTACTCATGCTTTTAATCCTTAAGATATGAAGCTAAAGAGTTTGTTTATTTGAACGTGCTAATCTCAGGAACTATCGGTCGGATTTTAATGAAACAATTCAGTGTTCGATAGCCCATTTATCGGTAAAGATATATCATCCCGCTAAGATGCCGTTATAAATCTTAGTTAACGCAGGCGAAGCTGCGGGCAACAGCTAGTAAGTCATAAAAAGATTTTATCAAAGTCATATTCCAATACCGAGTCGGTCAATTTATTCAGTCCTTACTTAATTCGAGTCGAATCGCAAATTCAAACAATTTTTAGGACGAATATAATATGAACAATCGGTTCAGGGTAAGAAGTATTCTTATTTAAAAACATTCATCAACAAATGACAAGATACGACACGTAAACGTAATCGGTCGTCTTGACGTTCATTAAACTACTTTAATTAGTAGTACTCCTAAAAAGTAATTCTTAGTATATTATAATAAAAAACGGATACCAAGGAACGTGGCGGACTATTTATTAAAATCCCTAGGAACAACTTTTACGGATCCTATCGCGGTTTGCTTAGTTTTTTATAAGCCTGACTTTTCGGATAACACTTATTTCATTATAATGAGTGAAATTCGCGTAAACATAAGAAAACAATATGTAATCCCTAGGAATTTCACGAATTGAATAACATTTTGAAATGAATGAAACTATTATTTTAGTATTTCAATTTTATTTATTTGTTTTTAACAGTTATTGCTGCGTGCGTATGCGATGTGTGTGACGGTTACTTTTATTATCAAAGTCAACCGACAGACAGGGCTCTACCTCCCCCCCTCGAATAACAATCGCGACGGTGACGACCGACACTGTTAATTATTATTTACGAGACCATTTGGATGCAGATCGCATCTTCCAATACTTACATAAGCAGTAAGGCAGGTTACACACAGTATCGAATATAATGTCTAATAAAATAGAGTATTTTCTTTATTTGAACCGTACCGTTATATTACATACAACATTAGGCACTACGTTTGTTATACGGAACAGAAATGCATACATATATATACCGAATATTCGGTATACTGGGAGATATATATTCGTTGCAAGCCTATATTTTATTCCTATTTGTACATATAAATGTTTTGTCCTAAATGACATACAGATGGATCAACGCTCAGCCGAAACCGCACGCTGATCGTAGAGACGTGATCTTGAAGGGTGATTTTTTAATATGCAATAGGCTTTCCTACCCTTAAAGGTAGTGAAAGTGAGACAGAGTTCATATGGGATAGCGAGATTCATTGATCAAATCTACTTACTCGTACATAGAATTTTGCATACACTTTTTTTAACAGAAATATATAAGATTAATAAATAATTCAGAGAAATAAATTTATGAAAATGCACCCATTGACCACGATGTGACCATAAGCGCGAGTCAGCGCTCATGACGTCATAGTCTGCAATATAAAGTTTGTCAGTTGTCACTAGACACTCCTAGGTAAATAAATAATAGATTTAGCTTTGGTAATTTTCCTGTGTAATGTGAAATAATCCTTTCTTGATTTGTTTTTTCGATATCATATTCCTAATTACTAGTACTAATTACTAACTCGATAAATACTGCAAACCTTGAAGTAGTAGTCACTTTTTACGGATTTGAGTCTTCTTAGGCACGTGGATAAAAAGCTTATAGCGTTTTTAGTGGCGGTTTCACATTGCGGTTCTATACATTATTTGTAATATTTAGAATTCATTATACTTGATAATATTTCACAAAACTATTAATTTAGAAATTAATTCATAACTCAACCAAAAATGTGGTTGTGCATCTTCTATCATCATGCGCCGAGTATCAAAATGTTTTAAAACTCTGGATTTTTACGATGAAATATTCATATTTTGTCTAAATTGACACCTGAGGAATATTTTAAAAATTATTTCCAAAAATGGACAACTAAGGACCGTATTCAATGTTTAGAAAAATTAATATATTACTTTTCGTTTAGTTTGTAGTAAATAAGTTAAAATTTTAATAATTCGACGTCTGTTGGGGTATACCTCTACGTGTTACCTAACTTGAGCGAGTGAAGTTGTGGGCAACAGCTAGAGTAATAATTGATACATTCTCCAAAATAGATACTTTTAATAACAGACAGACTGAGCGTTGGATCTACTTACAATTGTATTGCCATCATCATATAAAGACCGGTTCTAGGATGGGTTTTAAAGTTCATTCAAACAGGTCTATGAATGAAGGATAAAGACATGCATCGAAATGCTGACTAAAAACCTTAAATTACTTAAAATAATAATCACCGGGATGCGTAGTGGGCATCGGTGGTGTTATGTATGTATAAGGTGGTGTATAATATAAGGCTCTTTTGCCTCCGTTGACATAAACAATAATAGCATCGAGACACAATATGTAGGTGTGCGATGATGATCCAGTGGTTAAAGGGGTCTGGGTTTGATCCTGATGAATGGGTTTTTCTAAAATTCTCCGTGCATCTGATCGCTTGCTCACCGGTAAAAGAAAACATCGTGGGGAAACCTGCATATCTGATGAGATTAAAATACTTTCAAGGCGTGTGAAGTTCACCCACCCGCATTGGGCAATGGCGTCGGTGAGCTATGTTCCGGTGCCGCCTCGCCTGAATTCGCGCCCGACATTAGGACATATATAAGATTTGATACTATTATAATATTATGTATGTTGTTATACACAATTTGTATTCGTGATCATGACGCGCGCGAGTGTGTACGCAGCACTACCCGCGCGCTCACGTCGTGCCCGCGTGGTCGTGGTCGTGGTCAGATCCGGTACCGTACTGTATTTGTGATGCGGCATGTCGCCCCCGGCTCCGGGACACCATCGACCAAGGGACCCATTTTTAATCAAGGTAAACAAATATGATGCTGTTTTACATGCTATATAAATGGTCATCTTTACATCCACTACTGCTATTAATCTTTTCAATGGGACCCCGTGAAGTAGTACTTATAGACATAATGTCAATAATAATCGTCCCTTATAATACGATTGACCACAATTGAGATTGTAACATGTCCTTTTCCTCCGCAATAACGATCGCCCGTTTATAAAATACAGACCGAGATATTTACATTAACATTATATGCGATAATACCGTTCATTCAAAACGATTTAATGAATAATATGTTATAGAAAGGAAAGTTTTTACCAAATACGGTTTTTGCCAAAAAGATAACGGATGATAAAAAACGTCTGAATCGTTTGTCAATGAAGCGTTACCGGCCACCTCGCGCTAGCAAAAATGTATCAAAATAAAAGGTAGTTCGCCACGTGCCTCTGCCTGTCGCCTGCCTCGCCTGTCCTACCTGCCTTGTCCGTCGTGGCTGTCGTGTCTGAGGCAGTTGTCGTGCCTGCACATGGTCACGGAACACATTTCGCTATCAGGACATTGCTAACCTTTCACTTTTATACCATAATCTTCTAGAGACGTCAATACCTACTGAACATAGCAGATTATATTGTTTGCCAAACATACGACTATGACTATTATAATCCTACAGAAATCTATCACCATTATTATAAGAAGGGACTAATATAGAGTCCACCAGAAACAGATCTATTCAGTTAATTGTTGACCGATACCCCATCCTTTCTTTTAATTGTATAAGATATGCGGGATGAATTTATGTGTAAAATTTCATGCGAATCTGTTTAATCATAACAAGATGCATTAATAATAATTGACATTGTTTGTCATGTCACTTGTTTATGCACTGTGCATAGGCAAAATAGGCTTTATGAAACAGTTTTTCAGGGAAATTTATACATTTGTGAGCTACTAAAAATATATGATATTCTTGATCATATTTATAGAACGAAAATTAATTAATAACAATTAAAACTTAAATTTACGTTCTAGTAATTATATCAACTTTATTTGTAAAAAAATGATTATATTAATAAAAATGATTTTAAAGGGAACTGTTATTTTTATTTATCTGTCGAAATAATATTAACGATTTGATCAAAACATCGTGCCATTCGCTTCTCTTTCTTATCTGCGAAGCGGAACAGTGACTCCCGAGAGCGAAACCTTCCGCGGTTCATTTTCTTCAGCTCCTCAAAATCAAATACATTATATATTTAAAATGCATTTATTCACCGCGCCTTAATCGTACATG
The DNA here is from genome assembly GCA_905333005.2 of Lycaena phlaeas. Lineage (NCBI taxonomy): Eukaryota > Metazoa > Arthropoda > Insecta > Lepidoptera > Lycaenidae > Lycaena > Lycaena phlaeas. The sequence goes on from HG995168.1 coordinate 340,635, forward strand.
CTCACAAAAAATATATAAGTTGAGTATGCTTAACTATTTATAATTTCATACAAAATAGGATAAGCGTACGCGATCAAAATAGTACAGGATGAATAAAAAACTCACGAGATGGGCTCCACACTATACTAGTTTACGATCTATATATAAAATCGTTTGTTCCGAATTATGCAATACCGAGGCGAAACTGAAGCTGAATTTTTAGTAGCGAGTTTCTCTTGTTATGAAAACGACGAAAAGATTTCACAAAATCGAAGTCTGAAAAGATTTCAGAACTCTGTACAATGAACATTCTATAAGTACTTATATTGTAAAGAGGTAGTTTGTAAGTTTGTATGGTTGTAGAGGGTAATCTCTGGATCTACTCAACCGATTTTAGACATTCTTGTACCAACAGAGGGCTACGTTTTTTGTGCGTGACATAGACTATAATTTATCACCGTACTCTCACGAGAATGATAAAAAGCGGGTTGAGGCGCTGGTTTCGAATGAACATGTATTTTATATAAAGAACAAAAACGATTATAATATTTAATAACAAGTGTTTTATCAGATAATTTAAATATCGTCATAATTTAGATTAAAGCAACATGACTAGACTAGATCATCCACTTACTATTATTATTATTATCGGAATCCGATAATTTATAACTTTATTAGGATCCGTATTCCAATCTAATAAGAGATTAGAAAACCTAGTCCGGTCACGGATGTAACAATAACTGTCAATATAAACTAGTTCGATATACAATGAAATACTTTGAATGTTTCCAAATACATTCAAAGTATTTTTGTATATTTCGTTGTTTTGTGAAATTTGTTTTAGTGATAGGATTCTGCATAATTTGTAATTTTTTTTGCTTCGTTTTTTTTTGAACATGATTGATTATGACGTTATTTTTTTGTAAATATGATTGAGCGACATGTTCACTTAGTGAACAAGCTCTTTAAAAACAATATATATATTTCGTCTGGACTCTAGTCTGATGACTGTGTATAACATATTATCACAGTGTAAATAAATATGAATTTATTTACACTGTGATATTAATATATTAATGTCAGATAATAAAAGTAATAAAACAGATTCATTATCAGTTATTTATCAAAATAAACAATATTCTCGAGAGCGTTTAACGAATGTCATAAAAAGCCGCGATAGATGTTAATGGTATGTATGTAGCACATCTCGTATATTAAACAATTACATAAGTAAAAAAGCTTACATGGCCCGTTCCCAGCACTTTGAGGCTATCAAAATGATCACTTTCTCCCGTTATAAAACTACATTACGTGTTTACTTTTGTACATTTTTGCTTCCTTTATTATGTGCTTCCTTTCAAATATAATGAATTTTATTAATATTCAAATAATCATTCGCTTTCTTAATTTCCTTCATTCCTATTCATATCAAAGAGTGGAGTAATAAGTTCTTTGCGGTCATTCGAGCGATCGTCGTCAGCGCGGGCGCATGGAGGCGGTCTCCTCCTTCTGCGAGGTCGTGGTGGCTAAGAAGAAGGAGGTGGATCGGGAAAAGTAGCGCTCCCTCTTCCAGTATAGTTGCCAAGTAACAGTATTTTCAAAATAGAAGAGTTGCCCGTAATGCCTTAAAATAGCCGTAGAGTAATTCGTTTTTTAATTTTTATATGCAAGTTACAAATAAGTTCCGTCCCAATCGATTTAAGAAAAGAAAAAGAATGTATCTTTTAAAAGTCATCGTTTTTTTTTTTTTCAATTTATTAGACAATAATATATTATCATTTTCAAGGCTTCGATTATTTTACCAAAATTAAAAGTTTAAATTTTGTTGACATAGTTACTAATCTAGACTAAATATAAGTTATTTATTTATGTTTATCTTCTTCAGTCGGTACAACTTCATTGCCAAACGCGTGTATGTTGTGATTGCACTCAATCGCTGTTATGATGAACTCATTCTTCTATAGCACATATTATAAATTGTGTAAATTAAACAATATTGAATATTGCTGAGACATTTCTGTCTCTATTTTCTTGATATTAAAACTTATCTGAGCTATAAAAAAATAGGTAAAACTTTTTTTATGTCAGATACATGGAAGTTGAATATGAAATTGGCAGACGTGCCACCTGATACCAGATGGTAACCAGCAAGCATCAAAGTTATAATTACGTTGCCGGCCTGTTATGTCTTTCTTGTCAAACACAAAAAAGATCCTTGAGGGTAAAATAATTATTAATAAACAGATTGTAATAGTACTACTTGTACAGTGCATCTCTCCACGACTCTCCGATGTATATATTTATCGACCAGGCTAGCTGGTGTGCTCTTCGAGTTCGATCACAAGCATGTTTATATGTAAGCTGAATTAATGTACCAACACATAAGACTAATTTTATTGAACATACGAAATTTATTAGCTTAGTTTTTACTAGGAGCCTTATCACAAGTCCTCATTACTACATTAAACCTGTAATATAGTAATGTACCGACGTGACGAGAAAGTCCGTTATCAATCAATGGAGTGCTATAAAATGGCGTGACAACGTTATCTAGGAGCCCATCTCGGCCTACGTGCACGTCGCACGCTGCAGACTGTGTAGCTCGGAGGATGTGGAGCACGCTCCGTAGACACGCAGCTGCAGCAGTGCTCACTACACACTTATTATCATCATCAACAGACATACAAATATAACTTCATACTACGGGCTATTAAAATTACAGTAGTCATTTTATGTTTTTTCAAGTAGTTAATGTCTTTAAAAACAGTTTGACGGTTATCCAATAATGGAAGCTGTTTACTAAGGGTTAAGGTTAAAATATGTATTCTCTACATAGCTTCAGTGGGCTCGGGTTGTTGATAATGAATTTGTAGAGTATATTTTTATTAAAACATTTTATATTCAAACTTGATAGAGTCTAGGATGTATATAGTATTATTAAATTCTAATGTGTTTGTTATTAATGTGGAAAAAAAACTAGAAATTTAATGACTGATCCCTGATACATCTGTTGCATAGACAGTAAGAGTGTGGCCTCAAAACGTGTGCTACGATTTAAACAAAAACTAAAATGGTTCCGCTGAATAATAAATATTGTGACATGCCTTTTTTATTACTTCTGTAGGTAACATATTATTATCTATTAGCCATGTAACTTGGTAGATAAATAAACGTGTCGGATGCAAGCGGCAAGGGATTGTCTTGGCGTTCATTGGGAGAAACATATTAGGTTCAGCAGTGGACGGATAAAGGCTGAGGATGATGATAATGACAATGATGATGATGATGAATATGATGATGATGATGAAATAAACACATTGAAGTTTTAAACAAGCACAAAGTATTTAGTAATTCCAATACTTTCCATTTGTCACAAGCGAAAATATGTCACACTCTGCGTTGCGACATATTTTTCATCGTAAATTAAAAAACGATAGAACAAACACAAGACATCGTTTACACGTTACGGAATCAGGAGCTGATAGCGACTAAAATTTGACGGGCGCGCACGTACATGACGTCTTCTCCTTCTTTTTACGTGCTGGTGAAAAGTCTAATACCATATTGTCGTGGTCATGGTTTTTTACTGTGTTGTGACAACTGACAGTAGTTTCAAACAAGATATTATTATATGCGTATAGTTAAATAGATATAATATCTTTCAACCAAAATTGGGCTAAATTATTGACGATGGTTCTTTGTGTGCGTGATTCTAGTGGGTCAAGATAATATGTATGAATATTGATATTTTAGGTATAAAGCCTAAAATACGTACCTACTTACTTGACATTTGAAAAGCGTTATGATATTGTTTTTTCAGTAGTGTTTTGGAATATTTTTAAACATTTTTTTACTTAAATACCTATTAATTTTGATGATTACATTTGCTTTTCTGTACTTTTACAAATAATATGTAGTTACCTAGTTTCTTGTAATTTCACAAACTGTTCTTAAACCAAATGCCTGCGGAACCCTAACGTCACACGCACTGAGCTGTCCGACATTTCAATAATTGTAACATAGCGTAGGTATACAAACAATGACGAGTACCGTTGTGCGGTGGGAACGGGGAGGTTGGTGGGAGCGGTGAGACTGGTGAGACCGCGGCAGAACGGTGGAAGTGCAGTAGGAATCCGCTGTCACGCCGAAATATATAGCATATAAATGAAGTATACTGTTTATTCATTTTTGGTGTATTTTAATTGTTGTTTATCATTATTTTTAATGGTACAGATTAGTGGTGAAACGAATGTCAATTTTTGGACATTCGCGAATGCGAATGCGAATGTCAATGTTAAAAATCAATTTTCGTATATAAGTCATGGGTATGAAAATGTATGGCACAAAAACAGAAATTATGCATTATGCTCGGTGGCGAAGACCTGTTTGCGTACTTGAAATTTTACAGACACGTAAGGGATAGCAATTTCAAATCAAATCACACCAAAATATCTTTTTTTTTATAGGTAGCAATTAGTACACTCGAAATACGTAAAAAGAAGAACTCAATATAAAGTAAAAAAATCAATGAATTCCTGAATTCATTAAGGTTTTTTTTTCGAAAATTCAGATATAAAGCTTCCGAAACCGGTCGAAAGTTTTAAAAATAATACAAATTATAGAACATAATATAATACATCATCATGATCAAGAACCATGACTGGATTTGGATATTATTAACCCTCTACATAATATTATCTTCAATTTTTTTTCTGATATTCATATTCGCAAAACATTCGCAGAAATTTTGCGAATGCGAATGCGAATTCGAATATTCAAAAACATGCTAATATTCGCGAATGCGAATGCGAATGCGAATATTTGTTACATCACTAGTACAGATATATTAGGAAATATCAATGTGGCGGAAATGGGTTGATGTTAACGATTTCAAATTTTTGATGGGGCCTTCATTTACGCGTGTCCGCATGGACATTTTGGCTTTTTTTAACCGACTTCAAAAAGGAAGAGGTACTTAATTCGTCTGTGTATTTTTGTACCTATGTTTGTTCCATCATTACTCAGCTAACTGTGAATGAATTCCGATGATTTTTTGACATTTTTGACATTGACAGAAAGCTGGTGCGCCAATATAAATCTCTTATTCTGTTTTGAGTTATTCTTAATCATGCTTATTAGCTAAGTTTATGTCGATGATGTTTTTATATCATTATTTTTACATAAAAATTAACAAAAAATCAACTTTCAAAGGATGCTTTGGATGCGCATCATAGTATTTCGAGGTCATCGTAATATTCATTCTAATTATTTGATGTTCTGATGAAGATATTTAGTGATAACGGAATTCTATGATGAATGGCATCTCACCTGCCTTGCGCTTTCAATTAGTATTACAATTTATCTTTTAATGGGTTTTATATTGATTTAAACCATTAATTGTTCATCTGCAAGCGCGGCGATGTCTAATATGAGCATCGCTTTTAATAGTTCTACCCATATTCAGACAAGTAATATCAACCAATATTTTGAATTCACTTACAATAAAGATTTTTTTTTAAATTATAATTTAAACTTTTTTGCGTTTCCTAAGTCATTATAATATAATTATTCATTAATTTTGGTAGTGTAAGGCAATGTAGGTAGATAAGCCTACAGTAAAGGGAGTAGTACAAAATGACAAGGTTTTTTATAAAGTCAATGCGATTGTTATGACTATGTATCCAAACAAAGGAATATAATAATATAGAAAACTCTATTCTATAGAGCAGCGTCATTCAAAGGGTGGGTTGCACCCCTTGGGGGGTTACGATCTCTTATGAGGGGTCTACAGGGTCGCGAATCTCGAGGAAAAAAACAAGGAAAAAGAGTTGATAAAAAATTTAGTCGCGTAAAAATATGTCTTTAATGGGTTTTCATGAATTCTATTTCAGCCGATACCTTATTATTTAATAAACAAATATAATATGTTATTCGGGTTTAATATTTACAACATATCAAAACATGACTTAAGAATAGAACCTTCTCGGTCTGTACTCACGAGATGAAAAAATTTGAAAAATACTGATAGAGTAAGCATAACATTTATATACACTTGATGATTAAACCCTGGCCGTCTGGTAGTATTAAGTGGAGCGCTACTGATAATGATGATTACGGGAACTGTCATCATGAGATACGACTCATCACGGCCCGTCACTAACAGTTTTGGGGTTGTATGTACATCACTCAAGAGAAAATATAAACGTACTTGATGTCGCGCAATGGAAGTACCATTCCGACTCAGGCTCTTGGTCCACCAGCCATCCGGACTCTTCAGATGAACTCAAACTGTTAGACGAGTCTATTGAGGTATCTTTCGGATATAACGATTAAAGAGATCTAGCTTATCATGCTCTACATTAAAATAAGAATATTAGATGTAGGTTGTGGTTGAAAACGTATATCAAAGAGAAAAATGTCTCATCATAATATTATGGTGATATAACAATTTCATCCTAAAGTAAAAGTAGCATATTCAAATTCAATGTGGAACGTTATAATCCATTCAGATTAAGTTACAGTGGAAATTCTCGACAACATGGTAACAGCAGACGATCATAAAATATATTTTATTATATCCATTTGTAAATATAAACCAAGCAAGCGCCACCGTCGTAACTTTTCGGTTTTCTCACGTCTCTCGTCACTCTATAGTCTATAGACAGACGAATTACCCATATATTATTGCAAGTACATGCAAAATCAATGTATACTCAATACTCTTGTTTATATTATGTAATGTTTGTGAGTTTTATGTCGTGGAATCTTGGAAACTATCCAGCCTATTTAATAAATATTTTTTCCAACACAATGGGCTACTAGGATAAGCTTTTAATCAACAATGTTTCTGTTTTATGCATTAATAAAAAAAATGTGCGCCTCGCTTTTGCCCCCCAAAAGTAGCTTTCGCGGTTACAGTAGTAGCATGTTATAATTTATAGTGTAGTGGAACAGGTTGTAACCTGATGACATAAATGTGAACAATACTCCACGATATTTATAAGCCTTATGCAATCCCTGGCTCGAGATCATCTGAGAAAGTTAGTCTATAGTTCACAAAGAATATATTATTCAAATGTGTAATAATGTGGTAGTTGACCGCCTTACGACGCTGACTAGCGTTAAGGATCAAAATACGAGGCGACCTGCTAATCTACACTCATCATTATAACAGAATCGTCTTATAACTTCCGTAATGTTTCGGAAAGTCGTGCAAAACCGGGCTCGTGTCGTATCACCTCTTTCACGAGCACGTGCGACGCTCACTTAATACTATCAAAAAACAAAACATAAAACAAAATTTAAAATAGACTTGAGTTGGCTGCGATCAAAATTTCGAACCGCACGTATAGCCAGTCAAATTGCAGTACAGATAAAACTGTAAACATTTCAAATCCTTCTATTACCAGTATATAATATTATGCCTATATACATTATAGTGTATATTTACTAACACATTCCTTATTACTTTGAAGTTTGTTTTTTAAGCAGCTACGGTGTGTTTCGGGATGAGCAACAACAGTTTATATTGCACTGACACTTGAATGTCTGCATACGACTCCCCCCGGAATAGCGCACAGAACCTTTCGTCTCCAGTGACTTATATAAAATTTATGAGTGTTGAATACCTACTCACAATCGTGTGGACGATCGGTGTCCAAAAAGAAAAAAAATAAACAATTTAATGTAAATACCGGTTATAGCATCCGCGAAGGTATTCAGAGCACGTCAGCGGTGACATAACCCGACTGCAACTGCTGGGCGGCGGTCGGGTAGGCAGTGGGGGAAACTGTATCGCGCGTGAGGTGGGCAACAACCTGCCTACCCCATCCCCTGGGAGTCCGTGGCCTGGTGATCGCATTTCGTTCGCTCTTTAAGATCACTGATTTATTGTTGAAGTGATCACAAGTTAGTACTTTCGATGCATAGATCGTTCCTCGAATAACAAACACTATGACACTTTCTCTATCTAGCTGTCGTCTAATAAACAGAAGCTCGTAACACTACTTGTATAGAATATAAGCTACTTTTTGCCTTATATTAACGTACATTAATAAATAAGCCTATGGTAATATTTAAAAAGACTGGTCCAACTGAGTCTTCAAAAAGAGAAAAAACTAAAATTACTAATACCCTTGATAAATAGTAGACAATATACATAGTTAATGTAGAGAATTGGCGCACACACATTGCACGCCCACATAAAACATTACAAGTTAACGGAACGGTTAAAGACCTTGTACGGCGAATACGATCAAGTACGATTCGATAATAATGTTTGTGTGCGGAAACACGGCGTGAGTTCCGCTGCGGTGTGCCAGCGGTACCACCAATACCTACCACGCTACCGTCTACCTGATTGTTTTGTCGTAAATACCACAATTACTATGCCATTTATCGCGTGCCTCAATGACTTTGCCAAAAACGCTTAAAATAAGATAATTGATAACGTAAATTCTCAACTGCGAGTCACATCGACTTTCGAGGACAGTCGAGTTAAATGTGTTGAGAAAATATTTTATATTCCGAAATATTGAATAAATAAAGCTAAGTATATAATATTGTAATTATAACTTTCAAATATATTATCTCGCCAAAACCGACGGGGGGTTAGCGAACCTCGCTGCCGTTGAAGAGAACTCGCGCCATGTCATGCATGCAAGATCACTACTAGCTGTAATTTCCCTCGTCCTTATGTGTACATGCTACTTTATTTAAACATAATATATTTGAATCAAGATTGAAGCAAGTAAAATGTATGAACTTATACTTATTGACGTGGATATATTTATATCATCAATAGCTTATGAAATCACAAGCAGCGTCCCGCCGTTTCTCCCGCGTATTTTCTATTCCTGTGGGACTACGGGGATAAATTATAGCCTATGTGTTATTCTGATAAGTAAGCCATATTATACTAAGGTTTCATAATAATCCATTCAGTAGTTTTTACGTAAAAGAGTAACAAACATCCATACTTACTTTAAACTTTCGCATTTATAATAATTATTAGTAGGATACTTGTCTGTCTTAAAGCTTAAGCTTGATAAAACAATCCTCTATTTTCCATAGTATGATTTATGTTTTATTTTGATATGATGCAATGAGATTTGATATTGAAGAAACAAAAGCTTTAAATGTTATAACTTTTTTTGTTTAGTGAATGCAGAGAAAATGTAACATTAGTTGTACATTTTTTGTAACCACTTAAGTCGGATCTCAAGGTCGAAGTCCGGTTTATTAATAAAAGGTTCACTCACATCGGACCCGTTTTAGCAAATCCAAAAAAACTTCGAAAAGTGTTTCATCCTGTATATTTTAATTCCCATAAAGTAAACAGGACAAAAAAACTAGGGTATGAACTAGTAAGCCTCGAGACATTTTGAGCTGAAGTCATGTACGGAACGCAAAGTGGACTTGCCTAGTTTGGCCTGGGCTGTTTAACGGGTCAAGATCAACATAAAATAACAATTATTATACAACTATGTTGTCTAGCTGCTGCCACTGTGAGAGAGTGGTTGAATAGTGGTGGAACAGGGTTCATGAGATATATTAGAACAGACAGGCATTTACCCAACAGAGCCAACCATCAGGTTCATCATGACTGCCTTAGTCCTTTCATTGCGTCTATGTACGCCAGAAATACTTGCCTCCTATTAGGAGCAGACACGGAAGATCAGAGGAGGAAGATATACAAAAATCGCCTACCCTTAAACTACAAGTAGATGGCCTTCACTACAGAACTCTTAGGCGTCCGGCCAATAGAATATCAGTTTGGGGACTGGGCCATAGATCATAACAATCGCATAGGAAACAGCTATGGCGTACTAAATTTTAAATAATACATGACACACAAGCCCGTTAGTATAATTTCTTATACCGTACGAACTAGATTTTGGCAACGTTCACTTCAATATTTACGTAAAAACTAGATTAGACAAACGAATTAAAATCTACGAAAGGCTCAGAAAAACTAATCTCGATTAGAAACAGTGACGCCCCGTCTAAAACGCCAAAATAAATTAAAAAATCATTTTATTATTCTAGATGAGTGAGGAAATCAGTAAAATTATAAGCTTATAATTCGGACAGTCTTTTTAGCGACCGGTTGCTCTCAACCCGGCCATGACATCATCAGAGGCTACGACTTCATTAGAGGCTTTTTAAATTACAATTTTTATTAAATAGAAACGTGTAGAGCAGAAGAGCTTCTGTTGAAATGTTTGATTTTTTTTAATGGAACGTAAGAAGATATTTTTTATTATAGGGAAAGATATAGACTATTAAAACATCTTCTATATATTTATATATGTATAACGCAGACGAGGCTGCGGCCTGCGGATGACACCTACTAAAAACAATTTCACCGATATAATGCGAACAAAATGCGTGTTGGCTGCGAGTAGCAAGAGATCACTCGTATTGGCGTTCGTTGAGGCTTATGTTCAGCAGTGGACGGATAAAGGCTGATGATGATGATGACGAACCAGTCGGTTGAAGATAGAATCTGCTTTTCTTTGCACGACTCCCATATATAATGCTCTATATAGTTTAGGTTATATAACTTAATTAGAGGGACTAACCTCTGACTTCCGAGTAAAGTTGCATTTGCGCTAATCTGTGAACTGAATCGCTTCTAATACAATAAAGACGAAGAGTTTATTTAATTGTTCGAGAAAATATAATGTATTCAATTTAAAAGTGCATAAAACTGCAGGTTAATAAAAAATCCTCCATATCGCGCCAACGCTATATAAACTAAACGGCTAACCTAACTGTCAAGTGTCAGTTTCTGTGATAAATATCAACGATTCACACACGACCGGATTATCTTCAGTTTTCATCACCCTCGTTCCGGCATTGCGAAACACACGATTGTTTCTTTATATCGGTGTTACTTCACACGGCTTCACACGGCTTGATGATTATGGACGCGCACGGAATTGAACAGTGACACTAATATTGTCAACGAATTATGTAGATAAAAATACATAATGCAAGTCTACTGTTGGAAGGAAGACAGTGTTGCTTTATGACTGTTGGTCACCTCATATTCTAAGTGAATATTCCGTAACACTACACTGAAGGTTATATGCATTTAAAGGTAGAGCTAAAAATGCCAGTCATTTAGGCACTGTCGATAGAAATAAAAACCTATAACTTAGAATTTATGAAATCGCAAGTTTTATATTTTAATACAAAAAATAATTAATTTCACAATGACGTCATAATGTCACATCGGCATGTCGGTGACGCGAACCTTTAAGATCATCCCCCGCCAAAAACGTTTTCACTTTAAACTATTTAGCACTATTCGAATTATTAAACTCCTAACTAATATTATCAACGCGAAAGTAACTCTGTCTGTCTGTCAAACAACTAAAAAAACATATATATTTTTTTATATTTTATTGTGTTGAAATACGAAACTCATAAAATAAAAAAACCTAACAAATAATGAAGAGTTCCTCATACATATTAATGTTATTTTATCGACATAGCTCATGGCGGTATCGAGGCTAACATCCGCTATAACTATCGTTTGTTTAGTTTCTTCTATCGTTTTATTGCATAACCTTTGTGCAAGCTAAATATATTTTATTAGTGGTTCATAAGACATATTTTTTGGAGACACTATTTTAAAGAGAACTTAGAAAGTAGATCAAGATAGGTTACATGCTATTTTATCTTCTTCTACCTATTCTCTTTCTAACTATATCTAACCGGATGCTGATGATTAGCAGTATTTTAAATGGGTGGACACTGGGGTATACGGTACCCGGTGGTAAGGCTAGTTGGCAAACTTTAGAGCATCTGATGACCCCTAAGAATTGTCAAAGAGAAAAGTCAAAAAGATCCACTAATGACAGCCAGGAGTAACGGCATAATTTTAAATTTAATTTTCGAAGCGGAAAAATCTCAGTATTTAAAGATGGTCGATGGGGTTAAAGATGGATGGGTGGGTACCCACGGGCCAACCCCGGTTAGCGTAGCTTAACCTGATGGGCCCACCCGAATATTATTTGTTATTATTTTGTAAAATGAAGTGTAGTAGGCACATTAATTCTACACTTATAAGTTTAACTTGGCCAGACAAGTCGCCTTCAAAAAGTGATTTTTAATGCCGAGCGTCAATCGCGGCTCTCTTTGTCAAACTTAATTTGTGTGTGAAGTCGTTGCGTATATTATATGTATAGTAAAGAGTAGAGGAGGGCAGGCCCTCTGTTGCGGATGTAAGGTGACGGTCCACTAACCCTCCACACCCGAGCAGCCCACGGCCCACCTGTCTCGGCACGGGAAATGCGGGACGTGCAACAGGAACCCTCGCTGTCATTGTGTTAATAAACCTACTATTAGAACCTTTTTCCATTAGAGCTTTAAAGTGTACGCGTAACTATTTCTTTTGTTTTAACGTATTTAGATGATTATTTATTTATATAATTCCATTTTCGTATGTCTCTGTATTGCTAAAGCTTTCCAAACAAACTGTACATTTTTAGGTGTGTATATTTTGTCAGCGATAGATTTTAACTCCGTATCGCAAAATACTGTCTCCTTTTACAGATTAAATTTGCTTTAGGCTCATGCTTCCGCTAGCGAGTTTCCTTTTAGGTAGGACCAAAAATTTTTTTCGGATCCTCACCACGGACGTCTTTACTCACAACTCGGTCATATAATAATAATGACTTGCGAGCAGGTGTTTATCATTCTTGATTTTTGCTGATGATATTGATAATGAATTATTATAAACTTTTACTACAACCTCTCCCGGAAGTAAGTTAATAATGTTTTAATCGTTCACTAGTAGTATGCTGTATAATACCACATAATGTTCTGGTTGGATGTGTATTGTGAACACTACAATCGTGTATGTGTGTAGTGGAACGAACAAGACATCCTAGCTCCCAGCTCGGAGATACGCTGAAGAAACAATGGTCGTTATCACAATTTCATATCGCGTGCTGCGCTACCACAATGGCGCGCTTCCGCCGGCCGCGCTGGTTCGGTTCACGCCTGACTCCCGAGCACCACGCCCCGTGACCACGCACCCACTGCCACGCACCATCATGTTGGTAATGATCATAGCAAACTTTAACCTCGGCAACACATATGTTACGGCATACCGTGACGCTATCGTGTCGTGATACCCCCATTATGTCGCTACCCTCGACTCGAAGTAATGGTTATTCACATGACAAGCAATAATTGCAGGGCTAAATTCTATTATCATTTTATTTTGTCATTTTAAGATAAATATTTACAACAAAATATAGAACTAATATTTTGCTGGCTATATTATCACAAGCAACCTGTTTTCTGTCCTTAAACGCGTGATATTGGTATCTTACTTGTTACGCAGCCAGTATATTCCCTTCCAAACACAGGAAAGACCAATCACAGAGGATTCTCCCACTTTATAGGTCAACGTCTCAAGGTAATTTAAAAAGATGACTTAGGCTACATACGTTTGTATTGTGGCTCTACATCTAGTTAGCAAATTCTGAAATAACATATTCTCATGTTAAATCGCTTTATTTCCTCGAGAGTTTCCTCTAATAATCAATTCTCCTCTTTTTTTGTTGATTCCAATAGTACTCTAGAGTTTCTGCAATAACTTAAAGTATACATTCTTACCACTTACTTTTTTGAAGAAGGAAAAATAAGTTATTCATTACGAAACCAAAAATATTAAAATATATTAAAAAATTCAAAATATTAACAAAACTGTATGTATTCTTGAAATTTAATAGGATTTTCTTTTTACTTTCCATTCATTTAACATTTTTATTCGTATTATTTTGGTGAGGTGCTCAGAGCGGAATCTCAAGTGTAGAGTTAACAAGAGTGTTATCGTACTCCCAGATCCCACCATCGTGTCAATCATTATCAGGCGCTATCATGTTATCTCATATCTATCTTACTCGAAATATCTTAGGTACTCGTGTCGCCATATCGACAATTCTCCAGCTGGATTCAACCCAAACATAGATATGTATGTTAGGTAAAAAAAAACTATTCGAACATCCTTTGCACGGTTTAAATGAAGCCATAAATTAAGTTTATCGTCACATGTTTGAGGATGGAGTAATGGTTAAGTAAAACTTAGGCTCAATAAGTACATTATAGTTTAATATTACAAATCATTAGTGTCACTAGCTTATGTTTAGTGATAATTATTACGGGTGCACAATTATGGAAAAACACAGATTGGAAATTATGTAATTTTTATTAATAGTATTAATAACAACGTAACCTTCACAAACATAATCTTCAAAATATTAATATATAGACTAATATTTGCAATACATAAATATTAGCAGCCTGTCAGATATTCTAATATAATTGACCCCTATCAGGTCAAATTTGAATAATGTTAATGTTATGAAGTCGACCCAGTTTAAGAGAAACAACGGGTCAGCATTTTTCTCTCGTAAGACGTAATTAAATTCCGTGTTGTTTGAGTTGAATAAAACAATGTGGTGTGTCTTTTATAGCTTACGAAAAGTAGCGTAGAAACTTCCACGTCAGTTGCATACCATAGGGAAGGTCCTCCCGTGACCATTGCTACTCTAAAGTACCCGAAACATGTAAAAAACCTAATAACCCGCAATAAAATCTAGAACTAAAACTAACTACTATTAAAGCGATAATATCTATAAAATAGTAACTGTGACATACAGATACCTTTATAAATTCTCTCCGTTTCCAATACTACAGTCTATGGCACTCTACATCATATTGCAGTTACTAGAACTCGATCACAAACTCAAGGAGTAACTTTAAACAGAATATTTTGTTTTTCCAAACCTATAGAAAAAGTAGATTTCTCGACAACTTTATGACCGCTAATGCTTGTATGACCTTCAGACAATATACTATATGTAGTATACAGATTGCCTTAGCAGATACCTTCGAACGCGTTAATATGTAGGACAGGACATCCGGTAACACTCTGCCAAAAACTTATTACTTACAATTATTTTGAGTAATTGCTACATTACCAAAATTTTATTACCGAGTTGCACAACTTAATTGTGGATCGAATAAGTATAGTAGGGGTAATTAGTTGTTCGAAGTCGTTTTGTCAGTGTAATACTTAGTCGGCAACCGCTTGGTTAACAGAGATAACGCTACCATGGAAACAATAAAACCATAAACAAGTCCCCGGTAGATGATTTCTTAAATTGCAGGATGTTTGTTACCTCCAAGCGGCCTAGGTCATAGATAATAGTGACCTCTATAAAACATATTTGTTCTTTATTTACCACGCCCAGCGGATGTCGGGCTCCTGTCCAAAGCTGCACTAGTTTTATTGTATGTTGTATTCAACTACAGTTAAAATATGCGAACCAGTCGTCCACCGAAATCACCAAACATTAAGCTCACTCTCTTTCCGGGTTTGTGTTTTAACACTAACAATAGAAAATCTATATTTTAATGAATAAATAATCAGTACGTATTTACTAAATGCCCGTCAAAAACCAAAATCATATTTTTAATGGTGGATGTATCTCTTAATTAGTATATTAAATATTGTTTTGACTACATCTTATACTAATACATATAGCTAAAGAGATTGTTTGTTTGAATGCGCTAATGTCAGGAGCTACTGGTCGGATTTGGATTTTTTTTCAGTTTAATAAAGGCCATTTATCGAGGAAGGCTATAGGTTATTATTGTCATCTCGCTAAGATAACGCAGGCGAAGCTGCAAGCAATAGCTAGTTCCTTATATACGTAACAAGTCCCTTACATACATAACGATGTATACAATTTAATTACTTATTTTATTATTTACTATTCATTGCATTGAGGAAAAATATTTAAAGGTATTTCCGCTCTTTTATGGCTACTTATATTTATTGATATAATATTATGTAGAGACACGGCAACCGACAGTAAATAGGTAAAAATATAGTGTATGTGACACACACTACACAAACCATTATTACACTAATGATCGCCGATCGGACATATTGCACAGACAGACAATCATGCCTACTTTCTAGATACACGCGAGTCCTGCTACTTATACAAAATGCTTCACAAATTATTTGTATTATTTGCCTAAGACACGAATTATAATACTCGTGTACATACAGGTAATTAATAATATATTATTTATTATAAATATATTCGTTGGCTAGCCCCTAAAATTAAGTAATTCAATGAAAAATAATATTATGGGTCTTTTTTTAAATGTCCTAAATGGATTAGCTAAGATCTAAGTAGGTATTCACAATACAAACTTTTTATTATAATATTATATCCGGACCAAAACGATTTGTTTTAATAGCGTATGTCCTTCCTAAGGATATCATTTATCGTTTCAATCAACTTTCTCGCCGGTGTTATGTTTGAATTACTCAAAAAATATTAATCACTTATGACATATCGTAATTAAGAGAAATTATAAAGAGGAATCGAGAAAATGAAGAGATATAATATTATACATATACCCATATATATGTAAACTTAAAATTGTCATCACATCTGGTAAAAAGACTAACCATAGAGCGATAAACGATGGTCAACCTGGTAACGGCTAGCGGGTTGTCTTTCTTTTCATGGCAGGATATTTTGACATTTATCATAACTGTGTTTTCGTAGTCACCACTCACCATGATATAATATACACCTGTTAGACCTTACCAGATAAAATAATTAATAGATATTTATCATATCTGTTTAGGCATGCCAAATCAAATATAGAATAGAGAAATAGTCTAAATTTCTGGTCTTAATGTCAATTTGGAGTAGTTTTGGGTAAGGAAAATTTGTACGTTATTTACCTAAGCAAGAATTAAATATAAATGGAATGAATGAGCACAAAATGCATCATCATTATTATTGGTAAATTGAGGCAATACCCTCTTTTCGTTCGATCATTACGAGCTATTCTGTTCATATTATTATAAACTACTTTGATACGCGAAGAAGAAATTGCAAAATTAGCAAAAATCAAATCAAAGATAAAACCGAGTGTAACATTTACAAATATTATTAATAACAACATGCAATTAACTGTTAACATCGAATAACATTTTTTATAATTATTATTATCAGTATATGAATATCTTTAAATTAATAAAAGTTTGTAATTGACTTACGCTATTAAGTATTTCTTGTTTTTCCGGCATTCGCAGTTTCATCACCGAGTCTTGCCTTGAAACGGCCACTGATGATCTGGAGGTGTATCTATTGGAAAGCTTCCTGGCAAAGTTACTCTTGAAATCTTCACATCGCATGATGGACTCAACCGGTCTGCTGTAGTCCTCCTCTAAAGACATGGGCTCTAGGGATTGAGCGAGCATTTTAAATTCCCGCGCGACACGAGTTCATTGAATTAATTTTAAATTACTAACGCTCAACGCGACCGTTGACGCTACATGCGTACATTGCACTGAGTTTTGACTCGACAGCCGTGAGCCGTGAGCCGTGAGCCGTGAGCCGTGAGCTGTCAGCCCGTGACTCGTGAGCCATCGCCCGTCAGACTTCAGACACCAGAGTCAGAGTAACACCTGTATTCACAAACAATACTCTAAGGAGTCCACAGTAAATAATATGTGTAAAGCAAAGAAAGCTCTATTTATGAGCTCGTATCAATAGTTGGGATTTATATGATTATTGGTTTTGACAGACGGACAGTTGCGGTTTTCATTTAGGGTCTATGAATTGATCTGAATGACCCTATGCGGTCAGGAGCGCTGTGACACCTCAAAGTATTGATTGTGAATACGCGTGTCAGTCACACTCGTAACTCAGCCCTCGGATACCATTGTAATATGTATATTATTGTAATATCACATTTATGGATTATTGACAGATAAGGAAAATCTTCTCATACGGAAGAAACATTTTAAAAGTGTCCAGAATATGTATGTTTTAATTAATTAAACATAAAAAATATTATATACTTTTTGGTGTGTATAATTTCTTGGCGCACGACGCACACTCTTAAAGAAATTACCCTCTCAATACTGTGGCGCTTTCTTTATTTAAAGCTTTATGACCACAACATAGAGATGGTACGCCTTCTGAAAGAAGTAGTACCATCTCTTTGTTATCTCTACTCTACTTCTCTATCCTAAGTTTCTCTATCTCTACTAGTTTCTTTAACTCTATCTCTACTCTACTTTTCTATCCTAAAATTTTTGTGTAAGTACAGTAGAATTTAAAAATTGCCATATTTTATAATATTTTCTTTAGGAGTAAACATAATCACGTTAAAATTTAAAATTTATGGTTTGTACTCATCAGAATTTCTTGCAACGCCATCTTGTTTCGAACTGTTGTTTCCGGTACGAAGCATATCTACTAGGCAAAATGAAATATCTCTTTGGTAATGTTGTTCACAATCTCTATCGTTAATACATATACGTATCACTAGATGGCGTGTTCTTCTTTATCTCCGTCATATCTATTCCACACTTACATATTGCACTTACATATTTTTGCACATTTAAATTGTAAATAGATATAATATAATCACAGTGTACATTTATTTACACTGTGATATAATAATGAAAATTAAATAAATTTTTTAAACATAAAAATATTGTGATAATGCCTAGAAATAAGGAATTATTGAATGACATAGTATTGAGGAAGGCCTATGTTCAGCAGTGGACGGATAAAGGCTGATTATGATGATGGTGGTGATGATGATGTTGATGATACTATTTATTACGTTATATGTAACATTCAGTCACTCTTATAACTAAATATTATATTAATTTGGTCAGCCGATAAGCAAACACGATCAACGTGGTCCAGGGTCCTGCTATACTTTCACAAGCATCAGCAGCCTATAACCATACTTTACTATTATTATTTATACTCTGCTATAACTCAAAAGTTTACACAAAATTTCAACAAATTTCGAAGCAGAAGAAGATTAATATTTATTTGTGAAGATGAATTATTAAGGTCTTTGAGGGTAGTCCAGCATAGTGCATGGGATTGCTGCATGAGATTTGTCGATGATCTTATCGGGACATTGTGCACTTCAATGGATAGAGTGTAGGTTATTTTCTCTATTGGTATCCTAATCTGTTTTAATGAAATCATGAAAAAGCTACGCACCCTAGACGTCGAAAACTATGAGAAGATAATGTCTCCTATTTCTTTATAATTTATCAAAAATGTGTATGGGTGTATGGTTATATATGTGGATATGCATGGTTTAACACACCATGTCTTATCAAATCATAATATAGCTGTATGATTATTTAAGATTTTCTAGATCAAAAAAGCCTAATCGCTTTTAGAACATTAGTTTACCTTTTTTGTACATATGCGGTTGTAAATCAATTCTAAAGTTAATTAGCAGTCTCTCATCTGTTCGTCTCATTAAGAGCCCTGTTATTATTATTTTAAATATTATGACCTGACGAGCGACGCGACGACCTTAATCTCAAAGTTTATGAGTACCAGGAAGTTATTCCTATAATAGTCTCCTTGTTGAACTTGTTTGACGAAGACGAAACTACTTCAGGAGCGAGGTAATCACGACCGTCAGCTATAAGGAGCACGACGCGTGGAGAAGGAGGATCTTATCTGCCTGTTCTGCCCTTATCTCTGAAAAGAAGCAAAGACGGTTTTTACTACATAAATATTCAGGAACAGCAGCAGTGCAGCACTGCAAGAGTTCGAACCAACCAACGACAATGACGTGTCCAGGTCAAAAGGCAACATGGGCCTCCTTCCTCCTTCCTCCTTACGGTGTGTACAGGTACATGTGGCGTAGTTCCAAGTTCTAATAAAGGTAATAAAATGTCCGTGTCGAAGTGACAGGTAATCAAAATGCGCTCTATCCGAGCAAATCGATCAACAAACATTACGGCAGTATTTTGTAACGCCAAATTGCACAGTTGCATGTCAGAGCAACGAGCTAAACACCGACTTTACATTATGTATTTCATAAATGGGATATTGACACCCACCAGATGGCGATGAGATTCGATTCCGGCCATCATTTGGATGATGATATGAGTTGCAAAAAGATTTCGTGCCTAAAACACTGAAAGTGGAATTTCAACACAAAAGAAAAATCTTAACTAGTATCACGCCTACAAGCACTGGAACGGATTATTCTGGCAAAAAGAAAAGAAATAGTAAAAATTGAATAGATAACTAGGAAAACCAAAATTATAGATGAGAGAATAAACTAGCAAGAACTTCACAATATTGTCAAATAACACTGTCGCTTGATGTCCTAGAATAGAAAGAAAGAGCTAAAAAGCTATACAGACAACTAGTGCAACAATAAATAGGAACGAAATTCAAAATATGATTAATACATCCAACTATTAAGATTAAATATCTATAAAAAATAACAGCACTAATTACACTAATGATTGTTACAATTACTCATAAAACAAGTAGATAAAAATTAAAAACTATTGTAGATTGGAAACAAATGGCCATTATTATTATATACTTATATCACACTACAAATAAAATCTCGATTCGGCAGTAGGTACGCTTTTTTTTTTTTGTTGTGCATAGATAATATCGATGATTCTTTTTGTACTTCCAATACGTTTAACCTTTTGAACGCGAGAGTATAAAAGTAGGACATGAAGTTTAACAAGACCTTTATAATAAGACGCCACACAACACTGCAACATACGACCCACACAATTTATATATTATTGTTTCCAATATTAACATTATAAATGTGAAAGGTACTGTGTCTCTTATCCTCTCATGCCTAATTCGCTATCAGATTTCTATAAAAATTTGCGACGAGATAGATTACACCTTGGGAAAATACATAAACATACTATTGAGGTACATTAACTTACCTCTGTAGCTGTACCTAGTATGTGTATGTTATTTTTTTATTAAATTGTTTAAATGTATTACTTCTGTAGGTCCTACATTTCAGTTACATTTAATTTATAATTAAGTAATTATAACAGTTTATACGAACTTATGTTATTTGTACCGCAGGCAGCAGTATCTACATAATTATTATATCTTTTAAAAATACAATTTTGAAGTCATTTATAAAAAAGTACGTAATCGCCAACATCGTAGAGTGTTGAGTGTAGAGTGTTGAGTGTAGAGTGTTGAGTGTAGAGTGTTGAGTGACATCTCTAATTATTTATGTTATGCAAGAAAAGTCCGATACATGACTTAAGTTCATCATCATTAATTACTCACTTTTAACTTACATAATAATATATACATAGTTAATAGTGATCCATTCACAAAATGTACATATTAGGTTTAGTTCATCTTACCCATTTTATAGATTTTTGGGGTTTATTGTAGGCTATTTAAAGGCGCTGAAACAAGAATGAACGAACAAATAAATTATAATGTCAGTACTCATTATACATAACCCAACGATTTGATTTTATACGAGGCCTTAATGTTTTGATTAATTGAAAAACTTGTCAGTACTACTCGTACTTATTCTTGAATTAAAAAAAAAATTGTAGATACGAATTTCCGGATCTATTGTCTATCAAAATTTGCATTTTTCGCATTAACCATGGCAATAATTATGAAGGGATATAGATTATATCAAGGATTTTTTTTTTATTAAGGAAGGTCGAAGTCACTTGAAGCACCAGGGCTCCAATAAAAGTCGTCTAGCGGCGGTTTTCAATATCCTATCTATCTTAAAATGTTCTTATCTATCGTTACATTTTGACACATTTTCTTCCAAAATCTGTCCAAATTGTAAGATGGATAAGAAAATTTTAAGATAGTTAGGATATTGAAAACCGCCGTTAATGAACTTCTTTAATATAGGTATATTTCCAATACTTACTCATTCTAAAATCCAGTTAAGTATACTCGGTGTAAATGACCTATTCTCTTGTATGAATGTGGGTTAGTCTAAGTATGTTATGTAACGATAAGGTGAAGGTCTTGGCGTTGGTTTTTGTCTGTCCGTCGTAACTTGTAAGTGATGACGAAACGACTGACCGACATACCGGGAAGCCGCGTCATATTATTTCATGCTCGTTGTGATGGAGCTGAACAAATAGGCTGGGTTTTTATGCTAATTGGATACCTGTACTCGTATTATAAGTACTTAGGTTAGTACTATGTGTTTAGGATCATAAACTAATAGTATAGTCTTTGATATGCTGAGGTGTTTCGCCTCTATCTTTATCCTATAGCTTCTCCAATCATGTTGACTAATTATTATTACAAATATATTTTAAATTTGCAATAAACAGATTTTGATATATCGAATATCATGTCTCTAAGCTTTAGTCTGCTCTAACTGTTGTAGATGTTTTTGGTTACTTGTATGTTCGTAATAGGTGTAGATTGGATTTTCCAAATGTTCTCGTTCTTTATGTTGAATTAGTATCCATAAATAGTAAGCCAGAAGTAATTTGCAAATTGTAGCTTTACAATAAAAGTTTACAACAAATCCAAGATATTAAAACTTATCATCTACAGTCTACACTAATAGCCTCAATATTTTTTCTCTAAGCTGCATAGTTACCGAAATATCGGACTAACCTTTTGTTCAAGTGACGTTCGAAGCCACACTTGGTGGTCAGCATTTTTTGAATTAATTCTCAGTGAGTGACCCTTAACCTTATAAAAAACAACAATTGGCTCGGAACTTCAGTTCGAGGTGCTGCAAGTTAAGCGGCTACTTTTAATGGTACATACAGACTGAATTTATTTAAACGGATGAATTGTGAATAGCAAAATAAATAATGAATATATATATATATATATATATATATATATATATATATATATATATATATATATATATATAGCGTAAATTATTGACATTTCGTTCATTGTCCATTTTCGAAGTAGGTAAAACTTCTCTATGCGCATCTTGAGGGTAACTCACGCTGAAATATTTTTTTCTATTGAAATAAATTTTCTTTAAGTTAATTAAAAGTACATAATTACTTCATTTTTTTTACTATTATGAAGCATTACAAAGGAGACGGTCCATTTCTGGTCTAGTCTTGTACAGTATACGATAAATAAATAAAAATACATAGATTTCATTAAAAATAAAATAAATTAGTTTATCATGCAACAGATGCATGTATCAGTGCAATTTTTTTTTAAAATTATGAAGTTTTTCAATTAAAATATTAGCTATTCCACACAAAGATAGCGACTATTACTTAAACGTCATTATTGAAAAATGGCGTCACTCATGGTACTTTCGTAACTATTTGTATCTATTTCAAGCTTTGTTATAGAGTTGTTGACTCGTGAATGAGTTTCTTACATTTTTGTGGATATTTTGACGACTTGGACTTTTTATTTGGACATAGATTTATAGCCATAAACGCCAAAGAAAATATTCATACGCCATTATTATATCATATTGTACTGTTGTATATCTTGGAAATATTAAATTATAATTACGCTGGTATTGAAAAGAATTTATGGATATGAAAATATTAAAACTGTTTGAATATTTATTTTCCTTCATATCATTACGTGTACAAAAGTAGACCAACGTCGATTTGGACCGTCTCCTTTAAAAAATCGTTGTTTTTAACTTATTAATTAGTAACCAACACAACGAACTTTTATTAACTTAAATGGATAAAAATATTAATGCAGGAACTAGCAGCGTCTCGCGGTTTCACCCGCGTACTTTCCATTCCCGTGGGAGTAAAGGATAAACCATATAGCGTATGTGTTATTCTTATTATGCGTATGTGTTATTCTTATTATGCGTATGTGTTTTGTCTGCTTGTAACGTCGTCTTGGTATTTGCCATCGACCACACATTTGCTGTACGTTGTTATATCTGTGTTTAAATAAATAAATAAATTATGTACCTACTATTGTAGAGTTTCATGAAAAACCACCCAATAATAGATTTTGTTTAAAAGAGTAACAAGCATCAATACAAACTTCCGCATTTATAATATTATTAGGATCATGCTTGGGAACCTGCACCTGTTCATAAGGAAGTCGACTGCTAAAGCCGTATCAACATCCAATAAGTAGTTTAGAAAATATCGATGGACAGACAAGACAGCAACAGTGACTTTTATTTAAACTATGTAATGAAGTATCTAAGATGATATTATGCGAGTACTGTACATGCGCTGGTACCACCGCCACCACCACGCCCGGCCGCCGAGCAACCTTGGCCCGCTCTGCCCACCTTTCATCAGCTCTCTTCCTACTATCTATCACTATTGAGGGATTGTCAACTATGTACCAACACGTATTATAGGACAGCTGAAGGCGCAATCACAATATCATCATCACCGCTACCACAGTTCCATAATCAGCTTGCTAGATGTAGGAATAGGTAGACCTCTCCCAAAATGTTCTTGGTTCTTAGATTCTTCTTTCTCCGTCTCTTTTGTGGACGTCCTAAGCTAAGATATATATCTCTTTTCTCCCTAGGAATCTCTTTTACTAGAAAATATATTCTAGAGAAGATATAGTCACATCCAACGTAAGGTCAGAGATATTGGTGAGGTTAGAGGTATCCTTTGTTAACCTTGACGAATTTACATAAAATGCAAGATATTTCAATAGCAAGTTACCTTGTACATATAATTTGTGTATAATTATTTCGCTGCGTCGCATAAATGTATTATAATATGTATAATAATAGCCAGTACACAGGGTCACTATAACAACGAGAGTAGAGGATTTAAACGAGTATGGAGATACTCTTACCATGGACACGAGTTCGATCGTCATGAGTCACGACTATAAAATATATTTGGTGCTTCTGTTCATAACTTTCACAAAAATATCTAAGTTTTTTCAAACTATTGTTTACAAACAATACCTATTTCGTGTATAATAAGCATGTTTTTTCATTCTTACTAGCATTTGTTGTTTTATCACAAAGCTAACATAAGCTTTGATAACTTAGAGTTTCGTATAACGCCTACGTGTTCCGTATTGTTTTAACTGTATGTATATCAAATCTATATTATATGTATGGATGTGATTGTCTTGGAGTGCCATACTCGTAGTCTGAAGCAGTCCGTGCCGGCATCGTAATGCTCCCTGACGAAATGAGTGACGTAACTCGTATAATTCACTCAGGCGTTTCATCTCAACATAATTATAGATACTTAGCGCCTGCGCAAGCCCATTGTTCCTCACAAACAGGTCATCTGCTCAGCGGGGTGGTGAAGTGCAAATTCCCTATATCAAAATATATTATTTACACGGTACTTTTTTTGTTAAATGAATTTTTTTTTTAATATTTACTGAATTTTTAGTTTGTTAGCAGAATACAGGGCGTGTTTGGGTTTTCGAATAATATGTTTTATGCTCAAAGATATAGATAGATATAGGTATAAGAATAGTGTCATACGTGCAAGCAACGGTGTATCTTCTTTATCCGTCTCTTCGTTTACGAGTAATCGA
The DNA here is from genome assembly GCA_905333005.2 of Lycaena phlaeas. Classification (NCBI taxonomy): domain Eukaryota; kingdom Metazoa; phylum Arthropoda; class Insecta; order Lepidoptera; family Lycaenidae; genus Lycaena; species Lycaena phlaeas. The sequence continues at coordinate 365,975 of HG995168.1, forward strand.
GTAACAAACGAACAGACCAACAAACAAATAAACTTTCAGAAGTTTACAAATTTTATCTAGTAACTAAACATGATTATGCTTACGTTACCCAAAACTTTAACATACGTTAATTAATATGAAATAATTCTTATTTGTTTGTGTTGTTGTGTTTGTTTTATTTTGTGTCATTCACACATGGGATAGATTCTTAAAATTGATCAAAAAGACTAGCAAATGTTATTTTGATCCCATCCTAGCTAGGTTTAGAACCTGCATTGTGCAGCAAAACTCAACCAGTTGAACTAGAAGATAACAAATAAAGCTGTGTCAAAACATGATCAGTTAATACATAACAGTTAACTAACAACCAAAACATAATCGACAAGCAAAAAACGAAGTGTTGCGGTCAATGCAGTTGTGAGTGAAATATGGTGAAATAGATCGAGATACAAAAAGGCACAATTTTCACGGCGACCTTAATACCGCGCAATCTCCGCCATAATTCCTCCATTTATGTAATTTTCGTCATAGGAAAATTCAGCCATTGTAAACTATTAAAATTATAGACTACATATTTGTTTATAAGCATATGTAGCAAAGCTTTTGGTTTTTAACAGGATTTTAATGTATTTAAATTGATGAAAATATAGTTGTGAATGTAATTAAGCAATGACTTTGAATTAAAATCAAAAAAAAAGTTTTATCAATCTTCAGCAAGTAAGACCCTAATGAATAATCTATTGTTTGAAAAGTTGGTTTTTTGACAAAATTCAAGAATCTGGAAAATTCAGGAATGTTGAATTAAGGTTTTGAGTGACAAATAATTTAAACACATCATACTATGCTTAGACTGAGTTTAAGACTAAGGCTGGATCTTCCTTGGAGTTGCACTGTGCTCTCAAGATGTCTTTCAATATTATATTTTAGAGGTATAAATAAAATATCATTAAACACCATGAAATGGTTCATCCTTCATAAATGTATACCTACCGATTAAACACAGAAAAAACATCAATACTTTATGTTCCGATTAGTTTTGAAATATTTTTCAGTAGACACTGGCTTATGTAAATAATCCAAATACTGGTAAAACTGTTAAAATCATCTCGTTAAAGTAATTGTGTTGTTGAGTAGTGTAAACTGTTGGTCAGCTCTGACGCGGTTACCGAGTGTGTCCCAACGTGTTACTGTAACCATTAAGGAGGCTCGGATACCAGAAGATAGTGCGGTGTTTTGTCAGCAGTCAGCAGTCAGCAGCCACCGGCGCTCGCAGTCCGACCGCGCCCGCCTCCACACTCGACCGGCTCATCTGTTCTGACACACTTTCAGAGGACGTTTCACAGGTAAAATAGTTTACCATTTGTTATGCTATGCAAAATTCATTTGACAGGCTGTGCGATATTTAATAGATAGCATTTAAAAACGGTTATGTCTTTGCAAAATGTTATGATAACTTCCTAACGTCATTTTTTTTAACTTCTCTTTATTTATCATTTTATTTTAATAGAAATTTGTATGGTATGAAACTGTATTTCTAGTTTTGTCTTTTTATATTAACAATGTTGTCTTGTTTCATTATTTGAATGTTCTATTTAATGTAGAGCTTAATATAGAGGCGTTAAAATATCTAATTGGAATGTAAGAAGCTATTGTTCAAATTATTTCATTCATATACTACTATATTTTTGTAGTGAAAATAAAATACAAGGTTAAATTGTTTACATAAGTATTTATTATTTATATCATAATGTTATGTTTTTTTTATTTATAGAAACTCATTTATCATATTTTTTCTAATGTGGACGTTATTAAGTAGGTACTATGTATATAAATATTTACATAAACCAAAACATATTGTTTTCTAATGAAACAACTTTAACAAGGAGGACTGCGGTAGCCGGTAGTTGTAAACTATACCAAACCACGGGAAATGTGCAAACATTTAAAAAGTGTGATTATAAAGTGAGATTATAAATTAATTGTTAATGATTCATTCGGACTTAAAGCTGCCTCGGTCACCGCCATTTTATTGTATTTTATATAGGCACAAGTGTTTATGGATTTCTTTTCTGGGCTTAGAAGTGTGAGAATAGGTATATAAGTTCTCGATCATAAGAAAAAATGATCGGTGTAAGTGAAATAAACACAATGAAAACATTTACCCCAAAAAGATAGAAATTTTGTTTTGAAGGTTGTGATTACAAATAAAAATTTTTATTATCATTATAATAAAATTATCTATGAAGACAAATAATATAAAGAAAGAAGTAGCATGTCACAATTATAACAGGGCGACTTAGAACACGTCACGAGTTATCATAATTAAAGGTCGTGCGAAGTCGCAGATAGAAGCTAGTCAATAATTATAATTGATCTATAATATTGACTACGGTATTATATTTATAATATGATCGTTTTGGTTACAACGACCTGACACCCTCGTCTATAAAATAAGCCACTTTGGTCTACTCCACGAATAGAATACTGAGTCTATTCTTCACTCCAGAACCGTGTTACCTAATATCATCTAATAGTGTATTATAATATATTAAAGTTCTTTCTTATTGTGTAATAAGGTTGAATAAACTGACACAATAAGGAAGCGAAAAAACATTTCGTAAATTGAAAATGTTTATTAGATCATAAAGTACAACTCAATTAATATAGTTTATATCTCTGATAGTTATCTAAGGCAGTTTGAAAGTAGGCTCATGTAGTAGATAATAATGTATGCGTAATAGAGCCCCTTAGAATTATTTTTTACGTTCCTTTAGTACATTATCAAGGTTTTAGTTTTGATTATAAATTGAATTATCTTAATATAATGATTTAATCAATTGGAAACTCAGCAGTAAGATGTAGGTTTTAAGTGTTTTACGGTGGTTTTCAATATCCTATCTATTTTAATTTTTTCTTATCTATCGTGAAATTTTGACACATATTCTTACAAAATCTGTCAAAATTTGAAGATGGATAAGAAAATTTTAAGATAGATAGGATATTGAAAACCGCCGTTAATCTACTTCATATTGCTCTTAAATAATAGATAAGACGTATAAGTATAATTTATTTAAAAGTTCAATTTTGTTAGTTTATGAATTCCCGGACAAACACTTATATTTGTATATGAGTATGTATAAGTGTAATATAATTGTTTTTTTAACATGATGAAGTCGCTCTTATCAATTATCTTGTCAAAACGAGAAATCACACAGAAGGCTTGAAATGAAGTAATTATTGTAAATTACAAATACCACACACACACACACACACACACACACACACACACACACACACACACACACGTAGACAATAACATTACTCCATTCCAAGGTGGAACTTACGTTAAAATAATAACCACCGCGAGTAGCTGTTAATGAAATCACCTTTACCAACCAAACTAGATTATACGCTGAGCTTTGCCCGGACTTCGATAAGGTTTACAGCTTACATTAAGTATCTGCACTGGTGTTTATTATTTCACTGGAGTTCAAAATTTCACGAAACATAACTTTAAATAAGAATATATTATGTACTTATACTAAAGTTATTTAGGTAACTTCTTAAATTATCAATTACATACCAATCCGGGTATTATCCGGCTTAAATCGCACCAGCCGTCCACAACAACTGATATTTGATCACACATACAGTCAAACGATAATAATATACACAAAGTAAAATCTCTTACTTTAACATTACAGACAAACACTACAGTCACACACAATTACTAGATGGACAACAAAAATATTTTATTCATAATATATAATTAATATTATGTATAATATGCATTCTCATCTGCATATTATTATAGTATATAAATATCATGCTAAACTTAACCGTCCTAGTCCATAGTCTCCTAAACCTTTAGCCTTAACCTACTGACAAGACGAATTTCGCTTTTTAGATATTTTTTAGGAACCGCGCGTGATTGTAAACACATAATAGTTTGAAAACATTTAATATTTAAGAGTTGAATGGAGGCTGTACGACAGAGCAACAATGAGAGTCGATACAATAAGTTTTTACGCAATTTATAGATTCAACCTCTTCATCTAAATGTTATTATTGCAATTGCCGAATGTCACTTGTGTAACTACGAAAAATTATACCGTTGGTTGAGAAACGAATGGCGCTTGCATAATCGGCCGGTGTCGCGGGGCACAGCTAGTGTAGTGTGTACTTGCTACACAGATGTGAACGTAAATAAATATTTTGCAAGTCGCTTATGAAATTGGAGACAACTAACGAGACTCAATGTGATGAGTAGGTATAGTTCTCAAAAGGTTGACACAAGCGAGCAGCTAAATTATAGCGCCGCGCGCTGCCTGCAACTAAGAACGCACTTACTTCACAGTCACTTTAATGCGAAACTAAAATATTTTTAATCAGCCTTTATCCGTCCAATGCTGAACCCATTGGGCTCCGTCAATGAACGCCAAGACGGTCGATTTCTTGCGACTCGTATACAACACCGACTGACCCCTGCAGCTGAAATCATCTTCCCACCTGGTCAACGGCCAACTAACACTTCGTCTACCTAAACGCGGTTTCCACTCTTGAACCCTAATGGCCCGTCGGCCATCCGTGTTTGATTGGGAGTTATTTAAAGACAATAATATTACCTACATACACGTCTAATAACATCGATATATTTTTATTCACCAAAGTAAAGTAATGTAAAAAAAATCTAAAATGCGGTTATCCTATGCTTTTTAAAATGTCTTATTTGCATCTTAAATCCATTTTGATTTTTATATAACTTACAGGAAACGGTAGTCCATCGCTTAACCACCAGATATTGTGGTTAGTTATTACTCACTTTTAACCCCTAAGTGAGATGAGTGTCGCTAGTCGCTACCAAAGTTAATGACCTACAGACACTTGTTTTGTAGTTGTTTTAAAAAATAGTTAGTCGACTCATCTAGTCGATATGAGGCTGGCAGTTACACGTATCGATCGTGGGTTCAAAACCCGGTAATTGCAATTTAGCAACAGAAGTCTTTACTATGTTGATTGGTTATTATTGTTACTTCATATTAGTGTTGTTATTTATTAGAGCCTCTGCAATTTTAATATGGCACCGCGTACCAGGCCATATGGCATTTTTTTACTTTTATTTGACATCCCAAGGGTTACAAGTTAATCACCAAGACATTATTTATTCAGATAATGTCTCGAAGGACAACAAAGCGTTACCTGACGGCGGCGGACGAGTATCAGTGCCCGCTGTCGGTTGAGACGCAGGCCATCGCTGAAGAAGAGCTGCGCGAGACACACAACTCCAGGTCTCAGGCTCTGCAGGCTCTCAGGAACTGGCTCGAACAGAATCCCAAGTTCATGGCCATTAGAATGGGTAATATATTTTATGGATATGGAATCCGTTAAAACAATAAATAGAAACTAATACCTATAGGAAACGTTGTCCTAGGTCCAGGTACGTACTGCCGTGCCGTAAATCGGCGAAGAATAAACGGCGAGAGGCAACAAATTATACTTACTTAGTGGAAATGAATCCCATGACAAGCGATAATTTCGTATATTACAGAAAACGTGACGAAACCCTTAACGCAGGTCAGGACCCGGACTTGACAGAAAATTTTATGAAACCGAAAAATTGATGAAATAAGCAGGATAACTAGCAATAAGCCAAGACTTTACACTAACATTTGACCATTTTGTATTTAATGTAGTCAACTAACTAATGATAAATTTATTTTTAAATTCAAGTCGTATAAACCTATAAATAAAATACACGTTCTTAAAAAAAATATAAATATTTTAGTCTTAATAATTACTTGCTTATTTTTGAAGTAATTCTTCTTTAGACTTGTTATGAAGGATTTGTGAAAAATATGAGAGAAATTTTAAGATGCGCGCGCACATCACTGTAACACAAAAGTAACAAGGTGAAGCTTATTTTTTTGACTTGTAATATTTTGATGGTAATATATAATGGATTTCAGATTCTAATTTCCTGCTGCGATTCTTGCGCACCAAGAAATTCAGTGTTCCGATGGCCCAGGAGGCGATAGAGAGGTACATCCTACTGAGGCAGTCGTGGGGTATCGCCTTCAATCAGCTCGATTACACACTACCCGTCATGACGGAGATCATCAATTTAGGGTAAGTAGATGGAATCATCAGTGAGCACCAGTTATGCAACGCGAGAGGAAGATCGGTCGTCTTGGCGTTTGTTAAAAAAAGTCTGTCCGCGGACTAACCGCGCGATATGAATGTATGGATGTATTTCGTAGGAAAGACATTATAGAGTACATAATATTATTCAATGAAAAAATACGTTCCAACTAACGAACTTCATTACTTTTCAGTTGAATTGTTTGCTGCTATATAATAATTAGATATAAATTACACTCTCATGTTCACTACGCAACATTCGGTCTTTTGCGCAAGAAATTGTCGTGCGATATGTTTGCAGGTGAACGCAGCTAAACAGCGACAATTTAACAGAATAACGTCCAACTCCACCGCTCCTCCGCTGTAGGCATACATCGTAATATTAACACATTAATTATGTTCCAGGTATATATTTGTGAGTCCATTCAAAGACAAGAAGGGGCGGCGCGTTGTAATCTACAGGCCTGGTAGATATGTTTTTATATCTCTCCTCACAGTATTTTGGGCATCACTCACCCTTATTCTATTTGTGTATTTTTGCAGGCATAATAATATAATAACTATTTTCATATTCATCATCCTTATCTCGTGGCACATTGGTTTAACTTTGATTGAATTGAATAAATCACAGACAGAAAAAAGTCTACACTTAGCCAGCGGCTATAGGCCATAGTTTATCTCCATATCTGATCTTAATCGAAATTTAAAAGTCGCAATTACGGTTGGTGCAACTTAACCTTGCTAAGCTAAGCTAAGACGACGCATTTTTTATACAAATGGCGTGACGCACTTAAAACTTGTAACTAACTAGAAAGAAGTCGGTCAAACTTAACCGTTGTCTTAGACAGGTAAATAAGTCAAAAAAATCATCTCTTCTGTGGACAATGTACAAGATACAATCAGTCCAGGAAAGTCATCTGGAGCTTCAGTGAAGATGAATGTTATCCATTTTGTTCACAGTAATTTCTAATCAGTCAATATCAGTCAGCGCTAGGCAGGTCCTAAGTATACTATACGTATTATCATTTAGTCTTTTACCATGCCATCATTAATGCTATACTTCTCACAACGCGATATATATTGTGTCGTGTTGTTATAATGTTATTATTGTTGAAGGTGTATTCGATCCTTACAAATATACGAACCAAGACATGTGTCGTGTGATGGCGATATGCTATGAGACGCTCATGGAGGACGAGGAGTGCCAGGTGCGAGGGCTAGTGCACTACGCGGATGGATCAGGTGTGAGCTTCCCTCATATGACACTCTTCACGCCCAAAGAAGCTGTCAGGATTGTAAAGAACGGGGAGGTAAGTTCATTATAACACCAACATAATAATATATATTTTATATTATACTTCATATCATGCAATTTCGAAATGTTCGGTCTGATTATAACTTTGAGAACTTGAGACAGGGACATAATAATTTATTTCATTGTGACTATTTTTGAGATATTTATATATAAGACTATTGTAAATACTACATTTTATGAACAATACGAGTATAAATATAAAGACAAAAACGCTAGATCGACTAAAATACCTGATACACGCAATAATATGTATACCGAGATAATACGTACAGCGACACTGTCTTCGTAAGGAGGAAGGAGGTCCACGTTGCTTTATGGGAAAAAATGTTAAATTATATCTTTGATACTTTTTTAATGTATATTAAGCCCCTCCCCCCTACATCCCTAGAAAATCGCCGCTAGAAGTATTAATTGTTTTTGACATTAGTTTCGCTCGATATTTGGAGCCTTTGTTCCCGAGCACAGGTATGTTTGTTTGTCTGTAGCGCACCCTGCCGCTGAGACACAAGGAGATATACGGCGTGCACGTGCACCCCACCGTCAAGTTCGCTCTGGACTTCGGCATGGGCCTGATCTCCGAGAAGATCCGCAAGCGAGTGCGGCTCTACACCTCCGTGGACGACGTCGAGATAGACAAGAGCTTGTTGCCGAAAGAGTACGGCGGAGAGATGCCGATGGCTAAGATGATCGGTACGTCATATTCAAATATTTTTCTTTATTCACTGTTATATTTACAACATAGCTGTTGCCCGCAGCTTCGCCTGCGTTAACTTAGATTTGCAACCGTATACTGATTGATGATGATCATTTCTATATCCAATGTCACTTAATGTTAAGGTAGTATTTTAACAATGTAAGATTTTTAGTAATCGGTCGAGCAGTTTTTGAATTAGTAAGTAGAAATAAAAGACGTGTGGCACTCGGGGACTGCCGCGGTAATGCTATTGCATAGCATTTTGTATCAACTTATGCAATTATAATTATTTATTTATTTTAATTATTAATGCAGTATTTCTTTTTCTTTGATATTAATTCAAGTTACACTTTTTGAGCGTGGTGACCGATAAGAAAACATTTTTTTTTTCCTTTATTAAATAAATAAAAAAATATAAATATTTTAAACAATATTAACTAATATTGTTTAAAATATTTTTATTATTTTACAATACATGTGTTATATTTTATTGTTATTCGTGCGAGCTTCGTAGTGTCGTACAATACGTCTAGTTGCAAGCACACAAACACCGTGTCGAAGACTGCCGAAAAGAAACGACGTTAGACGATGCATGGCCTTCAAGCCACACCTCCGTGCCCGTCGGAGTGGGGAGCGTTAGGTTTTATTTTCGTTACGGAATTTCTGTACTCGGTCCCCGCGCTCAAGGCCCGCGATAGAAGCTATGCAATAGCTTAAAAAAAACCATTTCGATATCGAGCTTCGACTGAGTGATAGAGCACACTTTACGTCACTTCGAAAACAAACTTTATTGGTATAGATAGAGAGTCGAGTTTTAAAGAATACAAAAATTGACATATCACCGCGGATTCCGCTTTCGAGATTCGAAAACGACCTTACAGAATAGCCCTACACATAGACTTCAAGCTCAATCAGTAAAGTGGGTGAGCAAGATGGCTGAGCATTGTAGCGAACTTATATTACGAACTATAGATAATATTTATATACAGTGAGTTACCTAAAATAGTGTGTATTGATTTACCGTATAACTTTACTACTGTCCTTCGGGTAAAGCGATAGAAAAATGTTTGCTCTGCCACCGGTTCGCAAAGTTTAAGTTCAAAATGTTGCTAGTTCTTGTATAGTCAATTAATTAGATTATGAACAAGATGCTCCATAAAAAGTACGTTTATTAAATTACAGAGTTATGGAAGGTGGAGTTGGCCAGCCGCCGCGACACTCTCCTAATGAACGACAAGATGTCAGTTCGGCTCGAGCTGTACAGCGAGGCGGCGCGCGAGGGCGCCGTGTCCGCACTGCGAGCGGGCGCCAACACGTGTGCGGGCGCGGACGCCGTCGGCGACGCCATGAGAGGACTCACCGGCAACTTCAGGAAATTGGAAGTTGATTAACTTCATTATATCCACTAGCCATAAAATATTGCCTGATCAAATACTTCCATGATTACAAACAACTTAGAATTTTTATTGAAAAATAAACGTTATTTTTTCAAACAACTATCGGTGAAATAAAACTGGTAAATGAATAGTGATATGAAGTTGGTAGGTTCCTTGAATGTCGTCGCAGTATTGATATATCGCAACAAACATGATAGGATATGTATGTATAGAATAATATGTCTGGGCCTGGTCGTTTGTTTTATACTTACGTTAAGCGATTCCGCACAGAAAATAAAATGTGAAGCCTGCCAAACTGCACGAAGATAAAGAGTGACAAAATAACAAATTACCTGTAGTACCTACTAAGTATAGTTAATAAGTAAGTGTACATACAGTACATGTTTCTCTGTTAAGTTTTTCATTTGGTACTGCGTGTACTTAAAAGTCTGAACATTATAGTGTTTTATTAACGTTTAAGAATAAGTTGCTAGTGTAAATAGTATATAAGTGGGGGTATCGTTAGTTTAATAAAAGATAAACACTTGTAATGTATTATATTTTATTAAAATCCATCGGCTAGCTAATGGTAGAAATTAATATAATCCACGCTCTTACAAAACTTACAAATACCAACATTGGTTCTAGGCAGCATCAGTCACCACATATTAAACAGAGTCGATCCACTAGAACACGGTATTAGGAACATCTAAACTTATTCTCCAACTGAACAAATTGGCAGTCTAATGTTGTGAGGAATTGCTTTTAAATACTGTTGGTACACGTAAAGCGATCGAACTGGATGTTTCCATTTAAAATTACTTATTAAAATATTAAATGCTTTAAACTTAATGACTGTAAGGTAACAGAAACTTAATATGTTCAAGTTAAGCCGATTAAAAGAATGATCGCTCCCTCAACTAAGATAATTAAATTAGGCACTTTATCGTTGAAACTGAACTTCGTAGAAAATAATCAAATTCTAAAACAGATGTTTTACACAAAGCGCGACTGAACGAATACTTAACCGATTCTAAAGATATTCTGAGCACTGTTTACAGTTTATGAGTAAACAGGGTGTTGTAGTCTGTATCCACAGCAATAAGACTATACGGTAAATTGAAGAGATTGAGAGAAAGAGACGATGAGAGAATTGATTTATATTTCGTGCGATGAGCATCTTTTATAGTTTATTTATTTAACATATCTTATTCGCTGATACTGAAATTTTTTATTAGTTGATAATCATAGCTGGTTTCTAGTCGTATTAAAATGTTTTATAGGTCTCGAACGACTCGTCTGAATGAAATAAAAACGCTTTGTGTAAAACAATCTATGAATAGCTCAATAACTTAGTTTTTAATTATTTTCTCTTGTGTAAATATCCTCATGAAACAGTAGGGTTATTACTTTAGTTATAATATTAAAAAATGTACTTTAACAACAATTAGATCACTAGGCAATTCCTTAAATGTTAAGGCGTTAATTAGCAAAGTAACTCATTACAAAGTTCTAAGTGGTAAGCGTCCTATGCAATCGAAAACATTAATTTAACTTTAGAAATATTTTAAAAAGAATTAAAGATCTTTACCTGTATACTTTATTTATATTAACAGTGTTAATGCTTATTGTTAAATTATTCTAGTAGGATCTGCTGGCGTTTATTATTGTCGAAAAAAATCTCAAATAAAGTAAAAGCAACCGCAAACACAACGTTAATAATAGGGACAGTTTAACAATCACATAAGTCAATTGAATACATCTATCTGTACGACAGACAAAAGCATATTAATATTATTATGAGGTACAGTGACTACGGTTTTTAACAAAACACATCAATTTTTAGAATATTCTTCGACGTCTACATTCATATATTTTCCCTTGAAAAATCGAAACATGAAAAACACATTTAATATTATAAGCGATTAGATGTCTTTGTACTGTTTACAATTTAGTATAATAGGACCGAACACAGTTTTTCTACGTCAATATTGCTTATTCAGATTATTACTTATTTGAAACACTCTATGGCGGCTTGCATTGAGACACCGTTATGACACAAATCTCGACAAGCCAAATAACTCCTATCGTAACTAAACTAGCTTCAAAACTACACATTCGTTATGAATATACACATTTTATTATTAAACAAATTACATAAATCTTATGTAATCTTCAAACGATCCCGAAATCTATGTTAAATATTAATAAACAAATGTTATCTAAAATATCTCATAAATAAGTAAATTAGTATACTTATGTTATAACAGAGATTAATCGATCTACAACAGTAATTAAATGCTATATATATCGTAATGTATATAAATGTAACATTATTATTTAGTCAACTTAATATTAAAATATCAATACTGAATCAACCGCACCGACGAATCCATGAAATAACACCGATGGTATGTTAGTCGTGCACGGTCGTACATTGTCAGAAAACCTCAGTGGACATTATTATATAGTCCAAGATCCCAGAACACCCAGACCTACGTCATTATAGCAAAGCTGAAATTTTCAGGATTATGAATAAGACGTTGAAGTAATGGCCCACGGAAAGTGTCTGGCAGTAATGAATTTTAATTTTAAATTATTTCCTTAAAAAAATATTAAAATATTTTCGTTTCCACTTTAACGTAGGTAAGTCAAGTTTTTATCTACCTGTACTTCGCGCTGCCTGAGAAATGGCTCCGCTTTCTAGCTCTCAATAAGACATTGTACTAGTAATCTTGAAAATTTCAGTTTTGCTAAAATGTCGTAGGTCTGGGGGTTCTGGGATCTTGCTCTAATATTATCCATGTTGTACATTACGTTCTGACAGATATGAGTTACGACAGCAACAGAGACAAAGTATTTATAATAATTCGTTCATCAGCTAATAATCTAAAATGTTAAACCAAATGCCGCTTATCTAATCTAATGAAATATAAAATGACAATACTTCGAAAACGCCGTATACCCTTTTGAAATGTTTTAATGACAATAAATCTACATACAAAATTTCTCTAATACTCGAAGTGTAAATTTTTCACATTAAACTATTTATTAAAAGATCCAAACATACAATTTAAAATACATAACATTTAAAAATGTTACCGGTATACTAAATACACAGTTTCTTATGTCTCGTTACGTCACGTCACGCCCGACTTTATACAAAAACAAATCTATATTAAATTATCTAATTAAATTATATATAATACTATACTTCAATATTTGGCACCGTTTTTGGCATCGTCTATTCCTTTGGCAATAAAATATATCTATTAGTTTCACACAATTCATCATTGAAACCCATTACGAACATTAAGTAAAATCTCTTATAATTAAGTACTCTTTAAATCTAGCCGCTATGGAGTTAACTTAGTTTAATACCTCAAATATCTATTTTACTATTCCGCTTGATGTAAACACATCAATAAACTGTTGTTGGATCACAGGTCTAGTTTAAGCGAATCATACAAGGGCAGCGCTAAGATAAACTCGGTGAGAACAATGATTTTGACGGGGCCTGACAGTAAAGTCTACTCCGATGTCGTGACGGCGGAAGGCATGACGCCTGATGTATATATTTTAAAGTATGAAACGTAATATTAGCAAAGCTTTCTATAGTTATATAAATCAGTATGTTTAGTATGTTTGCCAATGAAGTTAAAAAATAACATTACGTTACTTATAATGCACTAGCTGATCCCGCAGCTTCGTCTGACTTAAGTTTACCTTCGCGAATTTGTATGAGAATGATTGAGTAAGGAAACAGTAACAAAAAACCAGACAACTCGTTGTTGTTTAAAGTTGTATCTTAGCACAACCGATGTAGCGGGCGTCGTACTATCCTAGTCAAATGATACTATGCTATGGGGAATGGTCGTTGTAACGCCGGCGGTCCCCCGCTGTCCGGGGGGGTGTAAGGGTGTGTCGGGGTCTACAGGGTGACCTCGCAGCTGGGGTACTTGACCTTGTAGTTGCTGAGCAGGAACGGTGTAGGAACGAAGTCGACGCCGCGCCGCGCCACCGTCGACAGGTTGTCGTCGCCGGACAGGATCACTGTAACATGAACGCGTAATCATTTCAAGATTATATTTCAGAAACAAATCTTTGCATATTTATTTATTCTTTGTTTTCTCTTCATTCCCCATTGAATATTACTAAGAATATAAAGAGTTATAATTAAGAATAAAAAGATTCAAAACAAGCAGAAAACGTATTTTCATTGTAATTTTCATGAGTATTTTATAAAACTATCCCGATATATTTTGATGTTAATAATAACACAATCATTAAAGAATATACAATGTTACCTTTCCTGGGCACCCTGGGTAGGGAGTGCGTGTCGTTGGGTCAGACCCAGTACTGGTTGCGGCGCAGCATGGGGTTGGCGGGGGGAGCGGGCGCGGGGGCGGCGGGCGCGCGCGTCGCGTACGCCGGCTCGCTCGCCTCGTAGCTGCTCCAGTCTTCCGCCTGAACGTATTACTTTTGTAGTAGTATGTATTCCACAGATAGGCACTTTGGACCACATACCATTTAAGCGCTGCCCCGATACGCATCAATGAACATTTAACAAGTAAATCAGTATAATGGTAATCGCTCTGGTTTGTTAAAAAAGAGGATGGTCAATGTTTTATGTAATCGTAATTTAAAATAAATAAAACAATGTAATAACATAAATTATACGTCTGTTGATCTAGTGAATATCTTTTTCCGACGTCATGGTTATATATGTCGTAGTATGATTTGATAAAACGTTTTTTTTTTTGCGAAAATACTAGGGATTTTGCGAAAACACTGATAATTAGACATTGGCATTACATTTCTCAATCTTACTGAAAAAAGGTAGGCTTTTGCAAAAAATACCAGTCGCCTTAGCAAGATTGAAAATCCTTAACTCTGATTGGCTTGATTTTGGTTGACAACTAATCTTTTCAAATATTCTATTACAAATTTAAATGCTATCCTGAAATTCCTGGGAGGAACGCCCTATTCCCATCGCGTGGTATCTTCCATTAAGACTTACTTTGTTATATCCTATTTGTGTGGTAAAAACAAACTTTCTTTAATAACTTTTTTAAATTTATTGATGGAAGGATTTTGAACGTTGTCTGGGATCCTATTGTATACTCGAACCTACAAGGCAAAATATGTACCAATCGCATTAAGAGTTTGCCTGTCAACCAAAATCAAGCCAATCAGAGTTAAGGATTTTCAATCTTGCTAAGGCGACTGGTATTTTTGCAAAAACCCTACCCTTTTTTCAGTAAGATTGGGAAATGTAATTCCAATGTCTAATTATCCGTGTTTTCGCAAAATCCCTAGTATTTTCGCAAAAAAACGTTTTATCAAATCATACTACGACATATATAAGCTATTAGTAATGTATGAGTGTGGTTATACTGACATCGGTGTGGTCCTCAGCGCCGTAGGGGTAGCGCGAGTGCAGGTCGGGCCCCTCCCCCAGCGGCGTCACCTTGCACGTGACGCTGCCGCCCGACGGGAGCGGCGTGCTTGCGCCCGTGTGCACAGACTGCTCGGACGACACGTATCTGGAACAATACCACATATACACATATTTATTGATGTCAAGTAACTATTAGTCTTGGCTAAGTAAAATTAACTCTAACGCCGTGATCGCGAACGGCATGACGCTGATGACCAATATAGATGTTTCACAACTGCATAGACTCCCAGATAGCAACTTCTTTTTACCAATATATTTCATTGCTGATAAATTAATAGCAGAACTTGAATCTAGTTCAACGTCTCGATAGTAGTTACCTGATGATGGGCGGCGTGGCCTGGGTGGGCGAGGGCATCAGATGGTCGGGCGGCCGGGGCAGAGGTATGGGCGCCACCCCCTGGCTCTGTCCGTGTATCTTGGCCAGAGCGTTTTGGTCCCGCATCAGGTGCTGCCGACACTTGAGCAGACCGAAGATCACGAGAATCGCCAGAAACGTGCCCAGCAGCGCCATTACCACCATCATGTAGTACGAAGACGACTCGCCGTTCGCCACCTGAACATATATTCAATATTTATTTTAAGATTTTTATGATAGAAGTACTACTTAATAAAAGAATATAGACAATATTTTTAATCTTCTTTTATTCTTATCTCCAAACTCACTCCGTGAACAAGCATACATTGAAAATTTTTTGAAGTTACGTAAAAAATTCGTCTAAAAAAGTTTCAACTTACTGGGATCCCCTCGTGACTCTCGGGATCGTTGGGTCCGGGAAGGTTCTTTTTGTTCCTGTCTCCTATATATATTTTGACCTCTGCGGAGGCCGGTTGGAAGATGGTGGCCGCAAGCAGAAATCTAAAGCTGTCTTCTACGCCCCCGACGCTGGACTTCTTCCTCACCACGTAATATATTACCCCCGCTTTTACATCTTCGTGAGTGAAATATGCTATCTCCCTTTCTCTAGCGCTAGTCTTCTCGCCGGAACTTCTAATGATTTTCTTCAGCACACCATGCCTGGGTTTACTGATGATGGTGTACACGGGATCGCTGGCCGTCAGTTTGGCCAGTTCTGTGGCGTCCAGGTTCCTGAGCGTCAACTTGCCCTTGTCCCCGTCGATCTTCAAGTCTCCGAGCACCATCAGGGGCTGCACGATGACGTCTATCCTAAAGGGCGGGGTGGAGTTACTGTTGTGGACGTAGCCTATGACGTCGAAGCTGTCGTTAGCGACCGTCATATCGTTCTGCATGTATATCACCACCTTATCTATCAGGTCCTTGTGAGAGAAATATGTGACCGGGTTCCTACCCTGGTATATCATCCCGTGGAGCGGCTGCCTGGTGATGTTGTACCATACTTTAGTTTTCTTCGCGTTTGTTTCCACGAATATCTGGTCGGTGGTGAGCGTCGCCACGTTGGAGCCCTGCTGCAAGTGTATGGGGTGTAGCGAGGTGGCGTTCAGTATAACCGGCACTACGTCGATGGTGAACACCGTGTACGTGGGTTTGAACTGCCCATCCCAAACGCGGAAGTAGAACGTGGCCGTCTGCAGTATTCCAGAATGTTCGTAAACAATTTTCCCGTTGTTGATGTCCTCCTGCGTGAACTTGTTGATCGACTGCGCCTCGTCTATCGTATTGTTGGGGTCCATCATGACGAGCCGGCCCTGTGTGGGCCCGCTGATGATGTCGTAGAGGATCCCCGCCGGCCCGGTGTCCGCGTCTTCTGTGAGCAAGTCCTTCTTGGTGATGGTGTAGTTGTCGCCCTGCACCACCTGTATCTGCGGCGAGTCGGTGAGCAGTCGGAATGGCTGGTCGTTGACGGGCTCGACCGTTATAGGGATGGTGACGTTGCACAACAGCACGTAGTCGGGCAGCAGGTACAGCGCCATGTCGATGCGGTCCCGCAGCGTATCGGAGCCGTCGTGCTGGTAGCTCACCACGCCGCCCTCCAGCTCCGCTTGTGTCAGCGACGACACCTGCGGCACCAGCTGCCCGTGTCTCGGCTGCGACCACTGCGCCTCCACCCGCGGCTGTCGCACCCCCGCCTGCGTCTCCAGGTACACTATCACGTTGGTCACGTTCACTCGGATCGGTATCTTGTCCCCCTCCTGCACTTGGGTGGGCGGGATGCTCACGTACTTCGCCAGCCCGCCGGACGAGACCGATATGTCGATGTTGAGCACCTGGTCAGTCACCGGCTTGGCCAGGGCTGCCTCGACGGTGAATACGAACGAGTCGTTCGTGTGCAGGTCCGAGAAGGGGTGGGTGTGTTCGTAGTAGACGAGCGTATTGTTGATGTCGTATTGAGTGAACTGCTTGATGGACCGGTGGTGATTGTCTCCGTTCAGCATGATCAGTCGCCCTAGCGTCGGCGCCCTTTCCACCTTGTACGTGATAGTTCGGCTGAGGTCTGAACATTTAGCCATGAGGAAGTAGTTATTGAGAGGCTCTCTCATGAGGGGGAAGACGCGGAGGGTATGTTTCCGTACCAGCTTCAGAGATACAGATTTCGTCGTTATCAGAAACGTTATTTTGGACAGTTCATGAAGACCGTCCGTGACGTTAAATATCAT
Organism: Lycaena phlaeas; assembly: GCA_905333005.2. Taxonomy (NCBI): domain Eukaryota; kingdom Metazoa; phylum Arthropoda; class Insecta; order Lepidoptera; family Lycaenidae; genus Lycaena; species Lycaena phlaeas. Next base: position 383,512 of record HG995168.1, read on the forward strand.
CTTGCCTTTGGTACCGTCTGGAAATAAAAAAAATCTTATTAGGGGACATACTTATTATATAGCAATTGCTCAGTACATTTATTTCAATGTTGTATCTGTAAATAGTTTGAAACTTATAATATTTTATATTTAAAGAGTTAAGTTAAATATCATTTATCAGAACTGCTGGTTGTATAGTGTATAGACCGGACGTGTGTGTACTCACTCTTGTGCACGAACAGTACTTGTCTGGCGTCTATGTCCGCCTGCGTGAAGTGGTCGACGGGCGTGCCGAGGTCCGCCTTCATGGCGATGTAGCCTGACACTATGTCCACCACTATTATGGTCACGTTCTGGAGCGGTGTGTCTATGTCGTTCACGTCTGTTTCATTACAATATACATCAATTATTATAGATTAAAGGACAATCAAATTAAAGTATTACTACTGACCAGATGTTTACCAGTGAAATCTTTTGATTTAGTGCATATTATTTGTTGGGTGTTTTTTTTTCTGATTTTAGGGTAACTGAACTCATCAGTTGAAGGGATACCACGTGTGCTTTGTGTGGGTCGGGCCAGTGAGTACCGCTAACGGGGGCCACTGCCCTATGTATTTGTTGCCGTAGGAAACAGGAACAAAACAAGCAGTGTAATTACTGTCACTTTACATCTCAAAATTGGAAATTCTTTATGTTGATATCCCACTCGGTATCACAAATAGGAAACATCAATGTTAATATACAATTCATTCATAAATAATAAAAATACTATTAGTCGGCAAGGCGGGGCACGCCAATTGATGTGTTAAATCAAAAATCTGGTAAAATGTATTCACTCACACAGCTCGTTTCTGGTAAAGACGAAGGTGCCGCCCTCCCACACGCACAGGCCGGTGTTGGCGGCCACGATGGGCGGCTCGTCGTTGACGGGCACCACGCCCACCCACGTCGAGAACACCTCGCTCTCCCGCCCGCCCTCGCTGATCGCCACCAGCCGCATCACATCGCTTGTCTCCTCCGATCCGTCGTGCACGTACTGGGAATGTATCATGTTATTTGGTTACAGTCATGCAGACAGATTGTAACAATGTGTAGTTCACATAAACAATAACCATTACACATAAACATTAAGAAAAGGCTAACCAACCTGTATATTTCCAGTATTGAGCTTCAACACGGGCAGTAGGTTCAACTCTTGATCACCCATCACAATTTTACCGAATTTCGGTTTCGTCACCACCTTGTAGGACATCACTTTCCCCCGGTAGTAGTCTGTGACCGTCCTGAACAGATCCTGCCTGATGCTGACCGCTTCACCTTCGGCCACGGTGAGATTCTGCGACACGATGTAGAAGTGCTCCGGTATTATGATAACCGTCACCTCCAAGCCCCTCATCCAGACGATTCCATTGGTTACGTCGAGGGTGAGGGTGTCTCTGGTGCGGTTGACCCCTGACTGCACGTACAACAGCCGGTTGGCGTTGATCACGGCCTGGTCAAACATGCGGGTGGGCACCGGCTCGTCCACCTCCACCGCGCCCGGGGGGGAGGTGATCTCTATCCACCCGTGGTACGGGCCCGCCGTGACCTGGTACACTATGTTCGACGGCTCGATTTGTGGATGCATTACCTGCGTCAAATATTTACTTAGTTTTAGCTGATACTACAACACGGCACATAGAACCAAATATTCTCGTGTATATTGTGTACATTCAGTTATAAATAAATGCGTATAAATAAGTCTAAGCTAAATAAAGACCATATTAATCATTGATAAACCTACATAGAGCGCACGTCAATCAAATTTTGTACACGATAATTACCTCCAACACATCTCTCGTGATGTTGACGCTGGTAGACTCTTCCACCACGATGGGTTTGTTGTTGGTCACGGTCAGTGGTTCCCAGAAGCTCGACGGGTAGATCTTGAACGCGTAGATACCCTCGCCCCACGCTTCAAGACACATCACTTTGAACCTGTGAACAAATATATATCCAATTTTTTTTTACATTAAATCCATATACTATGAGAAAAAGCTTACCGCTTGGCACTTTGTCAATACATATAAAATATTGAAACATAATGACTGTTAATATAATATATTAAAAAAAAACTGCTGTGTAATTTTCCTATTTGTCTATGATAGGTTTGAAAACTGGTTATACATAAAAAATGAGTTGGTGAAGTTCTCTTGTTGTCATGTTTGGAATTACTTTCATACCTGAATGCGTCACTGGGCGCGCCGGGGGTGGTGTGCGTGTAGACGACGCGACCGGCGGCGACGTCGAGCTGCGTGAACGAGCCCGCGACCCGCCCCCCGCCCACCTCCACACGCCCGAGCTGCGGCGCTTGTGTCACCTCGTAGCGGATATCCTCCTCCAGGCAGTTCATGTTCGTGTCCACCTGGTAGAATCATTTACAATATTATATCACCTACGTTACATAATACCTTGAAAAAAGTTAAATCCAAAAGCGGATTTATAATATTAGGTTTATATAAATCATAGAAAAGTATAACCCTCACACAGACACTTGACAGACATTGCATTGAAGTAATTAAGAATAATTTTATTACTATCACTAGCCCAATGTCATTAGAAGGCCATAAATAGAGCAACTTTCGGGGTTCTTTTAGGACAGATGCTCATTTAAAAAGATCATAAAATTTTTAATAGTAGATCTACAACTAGAAAACAACGGTGAAGTAAATATAAACTCACCAACATATCTTTGTTAGTGATGACGACTGCCTTCCCGTTCTCAACTATTGACCCGTTGGTCGGGTACATGCGTATGAAGGGCGGCGACGCCTGTATCTCCAGGTTCCCGTTGACGTCGAACAGCCCGTCGGATATCCAGAACGCCATCTTACCGTACTCCTTGCCTTGGTGCTTAAACAACACGAGGTTTTTGTTGATATCGTCCTGAGAGAACTGGGCTATTTGCTCGGAAGGGTTGTCCGACCTGAATATTCCTCCGTTGGGCGGGTCTTTGGTGAATCTCTGAACAGTGTATATGATATCGGAGGGCTTGGTGTCGAGATCGGCATCCGTGTAGCTGAGGTCACGCGCGGTGATCAGCCGAGCGCCGCCGTGGACGATGTGGAATATCTTGTCGGTGGCGCGCACGGGGCTATTGTCGTTCTTAAGTAGTATGTCAATATGGAACACGCCTACATACTGAAAGTCCTCCGGCTCCGGACTTAGCGCCATGAAGTGGAACGAATCGTGTCTACTCTCAGAGTCGTCGTGAGCGTAGTATACCCGGTCAGAGTTCAACTCCTGCAGTGTGAAGTAGGTGGTGTTCTCGCGTAATACTTTCAGGTTATCACTGATGACCTCTATCTTGCCGTGTTTGGGGAGGTGTGTGATATTGAACACGAGGTTGGTGACCACATCCGTGCGGAAGTTGAGGTGTGTCGACGGTATGGCCATTCTAGAACCTTCGATCACTTGCAGCCTTTCCAAGGTGGTGAGGAGTCTTCCGGAGCTGTAGTCTGTGAGGGTGCTGCCCGGCACGTGTCTGATCATCATTGCGCCGGTGATGTTCTCGCACTCGGAGGCGCTAACCACGAACGTGAATTCGTCCTGTATGTGCGAGTAGGCGCGCCTGTGCAGCCTGTACCACAGTTGGTCCGAGTCTATATGCTGCTGGGTGAATTCGCTGTGCATCTGGAGATGATGCTTCCCCGACGACAGATGCAGGATACCGTATTTGGGTGGTTTCATTATGGTGTACTGTATCCTGTCCGCCTGTAGAGCTAGTGGTTTCGTTTGGTATTTGAGATGTTCGGAGGATATGAACGCTTCGCGGGTGTTGTTTAGTAATAGCTCTTCGTTTTTCGATTGATAAAGTTCGAGTTTGATGAATGTCAGTCGAAAGTCGTACAGCGTGTTCGTTCGGATCGTTCCCACGGACGCTTTAAACTGTCAAACATAAAAACACACTATAAATATAACATATTATGTTAAAATTTAATATATATTTTGAAATGAAAGCATCTGTGCAAACAATAAATTTATGTGTACATCATGTAAATGTATTTAATATTTGTTTGAAAGACATACAAACGGTTATATTGAAACATAAAATAGGACTTTAGAATTCTACAAAAACCAAATAAGTGTCCACTAAAATATTAAAAATGATTAAGAAGTTGCTAACACTTATTAATAATAATTTAAAACATCAACTACACAAAAAACACAGAAAAAAAAGATACAAAGAAAAAGATAGAATAAATAAATTAATATTTGTCTTTAAATCACTCGGCTATGTAAGTTGTAAGTTGCGGTCGCACCTTGAACTCGTCGTGCGCGGGAGTGCCGAGCAGGTGGTGGTAGCGCACGCGGCCGGCCGCCACCATGTCGCTGGTGAAGGAGTCCACCGTCTGCCACGTGCCGTCCGCCGCGCGCAGTCGCTCCACCACGCCGAACTGCGGGGGCTTCACGATCTCGTACCTGATACACACAAACATACACATTATGTGATACGGCGTATTAGATGGTATGTTTTTCAGTTGGTCCCTTGTAGGTGTAGTTGCCCCCAGCTTCGCTTGCGTTAACTAAGATTCACAATATTATAATACAACTTCCCAAAATAAAAGTAGCCTAAGATACTTCTTATTATAACCTGCCAGTTAAATTTCCGTCAAAATCGGTCCAGCCATTTCAGAGATTTATAGCCCAAAAAACAGACAGACAGACAAAAATTGTAAAAAATGTTCATTTGATATATATGTATACTGTATAATGTATATTATATACGATATATACATTCATATGCATGTAGTAAAAAGCGGTTATTTCAATATTACAAATAAACACCCCAATTTTATTTATACCTATGCATACTTGTAAACGTATGTATTATAACATGTGATATTTGTAAGCGTAATTTCCCTATCAAAAAAGATGGTCAAACAACAATATTACAGACGGCACGTGTACTGGTGGTATGTTGTGGTATGTTGTGGTGCGTACTAACTTGACAGTGAGCGCGTCGTCGGCGTTGGTAAGCGCGGTAAGGTTGTCGGGGGTGATGGTCGCGTGCGAGTTGTGCACCAGCGCCGCGCCCGTGTTGGTCGCCAGCCGCACCTGCAGCGGAGCCACGGCCACGCGCACCACGCCCGGACCACTCGTCTCGATGCCGTCGGACACCTGCACCACATTACCACTACATGTATCCATATATCACTTCATATACGACACCGACCGAGCTGAGCTCACGCATCAGTAGTTACTATGACTGCTAACCAGGTGAAGGTCATTGAAAATGAGTTATTAGAAAACGAGTATTTCGGATTTATCCTTTGTTGTTCGCGTATTAATATGTAATACAGTTACGTTATTTTTTAATGATTAATTATTTATTTATGTATGGCGAGACAACAAATGGCGGCATGGCTATTATGTCATGATAAGTTATGCCGCCACTATCAACACCTTTATGCCCTCGCGTAAGTATACTATATTTCCTCCTTCGTCAATCCTCCCGCGACCATGGTTGCTGTAAAGCATCCGAAACGTTGGGCTTGTAAAAAACTTAATAAGCCGCGATAAAATCTGTATTTTTTTTTTTTTCATTTTAATTAAAGAAATTCGCGTAAACATAAGAAAACAATACTATATTTCTCTCATAATTAATTACATATAGATGTTTCTCACCTGTAACGTGAGCCGGAGCGAGGTCTTGTTGAGCTGCTTGTCGGCGGCGGTGGCGTGCACGTACGACACCACGCCAGCGTCCACGTCGCGCTGCGTGAACGAGTCCACCGGCTGACCCGACATCTCTATGTGACCGCTGTCAAATACAAACCTTTCCGTAGTATCAAATTACTCTATGTACAAACCTATTAAAAATATCCTTATTTATATACCTAATTTCTAAAGTGGCTACTAACACTAGCGTACAGCGCCATCTATCATCGCTATGAATTAACAACTTAACGTATAGAGCCTCGTTAGCACATCTTACTAGCTCGTACGCTTTTCACCCGCTACGCCGTGCAGCGGCATCTAGTTTCTTTCAGGTGAATAGTATAAGTCTTTCTAAAATACATAATACCGCTGCTAGCCGTCCTTCTTGACCTCATTCACGTATATAATCATTTATCATACTTATATGATGAAAATTAAGTATCTTATAAAATATTTTAAGTGCAAATCTCATCCAAGGAACTGGAAGCAGTGTATGTGGTACACACTACAAATACAATACCTGTTAGCCTCATTTTTTCCGTGCAGCACTGTGTAGAGCAAGTCTTCGGGCGGGGTGTCCGGGTCTTCGGCCTTCAATATGTCTGACGTTATCACCTTCCTTGTGCCCTATAATATCATCACTCATTACATAATACATATCGTACAAACAATACGGCATTCAAAATAGGACTAACAGGAGCTAGTCAAAATAAAACATTATACTGACTGGAAATTTAATAAATAGTATTGACTTATATTTTACAACACTGAATATTATTTTATTTAACATAAAAAACGTAATCTTAAACAATAATAAGTTTTTTGCAAAGTTGCGGTTAATATAGTACATTAGTAAAGTGCAAAAACTAACTATAGTTTAAAAATCTATATCTATCTAAATCTATCTAGCAATAACTTATTTATAAAATAACTGTGGTTGTTTATTATTTAAGTTTACGTATTAATACGTGCGATTATAACTATCGGGCATAATGCATTTTTTATTAAAGTTATTAGCTGATTAATACTGCCTCTCCTGTAAAGTTATTATTCGTGTTAGTGTATCAATAAAACATAGGCATGTCATATGCCCTTTATTATAGACTAGCTGTTGCACGCAGCTACGCGTCCACTAAGTTTTAATACGGGTCTCTAGCTTTTTTGAAAATTGAAAATTTAACATAGCCTATGTTCACCAGGGATAGTGTAGCTTCCCAACAGTGAAAGAATTTTCAAACCGGTCAAGTAGTTTCGGAGCCTATTCAAAACAAGCAAACCATCAAATTTTTCCTTTTTATAATATTAATATAAATTGACATTGGATAATGCAACTATAACTGTGACTGTGTTACTTTTCCACGGTTAAGCCACTGGTTACAATGAAATTTAACAAGGACAGGAATCCTTCCTTATATAATATATGGGATAAAATAGGCTATCAAATAATAATCAGCGGACCTAGTATTGCTGTGGCAACAGCTATAATAGTTTTATTATTCGTTTCATTGTTACACTTACGCAAATATATGTTATGTAGATGACGTGTTACACTCACTCATTCTATGGCAGGCTTTTGTGGGTAGTGGCAAAACGCATGCTTCTACAAAAAAGCAACTTAAACGAAATTAATCCAAGTGCATGGAACACTCTGAAAAGAAATTAAAATAAACAAAACTTACAAAACACATTAATAAACATAACAGATGTGTACACAATTCGCCCAAAAACTGATGCTCAGTACTTAATAATAATAGTAGTATCTCAAATACCAGTGTAGATATGAAAATATTTTTTTAATTTCACTATTTTTAGGTTCATTTCTGCACAGCCTGTATCTTAATTTAAAGTATTCTATTAGTTATAGTAACTATATTATTATTATTTTACATGCTGTTACCTAATTTCATTATCAAAGTCTAGAAATCTTCGCAGGCATATTAAGGATGTTTAGACAAGAACAAAGAACATTTAGAAAAGCGCTTTATTGAATTTGAAAAAAAAAAGGATTCCATTCTCACTCGGATCCCTATATAAGTCTTTACGACTAGATCCAAGTAAGTATATTATAACAATTCCGAGCACTAATTTAGGTGAAATGTTGCAAGTACTTAGTATCACTTCCTGAGCCTGAGTAGTCTAGGTGTACCCTAGGTAATAGCGTAATAATGTCCTGGACACTTCCCATTTTTTTAGTATGGGGTGGTGATTGGTTTAACCATATTTGATTGATGAGTTGTTACATTCATGTCGTGTTATTATTGTAATAAATGTGCATTTTCATACACAGTATTACTTTAGGATATCTATAAGTGAAATAATCTTCTTTTGTGACTGTGGTAAGGAAACGAACTCGAGTTAGTGAGTAACCTATTTCAGAGAAAAGGAGATAGCGGTCCCTAGAGCTCTCATTTATCTAGGTTTGACTATATATGTAATCTGTATGTACAACAATATTATAACAACATTGGCGGTAAATTATTAATGAAAACTTTTACTCCTACATTACAGAAATAATAACACATTTGTTTACAGTACAACATACACTAAATTATAACTAATAAACAAGACAATGATCATAGAATAGTTTTGTGGCAAATAGTGAGCGAGAAGTTAATTATAATAATATATTAGAAAAGTTTGTTATTTAAATTAACATAAACATGGTTATATCTCGGACCTCGCTGCTAATAACAATTCCTTCCTTATAATCATTATTAGCATGTCGACGTCCAGTGACAATTGTGAAACTACTAAGCTTGAGGACAAACGTATTAGCTTAACGTGTTTACTGCTTATCAGGACATATGCATCCTCTAACATTTATATTCTTTAAATTAAACTGACTGACTTTAAATACTGTCTTAGACGTGTTGCAGTATTAGCTAGACTAAGCCTGTATTGCTGTTACTAATCCAAAAAGTTATATATGATAGTGTGTTGTGCGAGCGTGCGTGTCTATGTGTATGCACGTACGTACGTAGTGTACGTGCACGTGTGCGTACCCTCACGTGCGTTTGCGCGTATGACGCGTACCTGCGTGAGCCTGAGCACCTTGCCCGGCATGAGGTTGAGCACGGGCGGGTCGTTGACGGGTGTGACGTTGACGTGCAGCGCGAACGTGTAGCGGCCCTGCAGGTAGCTCGGCAGCGTGAACTTGGCCTCCGGCACCAACTCCATCTCTAGCACGATCGCGTCCTGGTGATTCTCGGAGCCGTCGTGGACGTACCGCACCTTTGTATAGTATCGACGTAAATGTAGTCTCTCTATCTATTCTTGCAAATAGTATTTTTATGGTCGTATTCAGGGGGAACATTTAAGAATCATAATGTATTATCATAATTACGGGGGGCCTGTGTTCAACAGTAGAATTATTAGTATAGTATTAAGGCTGATGATGAATGATTTTGCAGATTGAACTACGCCGGACTATAGTATATATTGTCTTGGATTATGTAAGCCTCTCACTTTTATTACATAAAAATTTTAGAACAGACAGTTGTCTCCCGTGCATAAAGATTTCCCAGGTCAGCTGCAGGTTGTATCAAATGCAGGGTCATTGCGTACGAGTCAATTTTATTGCCAAGAGGATGTCCGTTATAAACATTTCATAATGTACCTTATCTCTAGAGAGATCCATGAGTGTGAAGGTCTGTTTGGCGCCGTGCGGTGCGCCCCGCTGCGGCGACAGGTCGACGGCGATCCGTCCGTGCTGCGGCGGGCGCGCCACGTGCAGCAGCACGCCAGCTGGCCGTACGCCATACTTATGGTGGTCCAACACCACGTGCACGTGCTGCGCGCCCACGACCGCCACGCCGCCCTCCTGCACGGTTAGCGGGTGCAATGCGACCAGCTCCAGGTCACTACTCGACTTAGAGAACACCTGTATTTAGAAATAAATACAAATTATTAACATTTTAATTGACATATAAATAAAGAAGGCTTTCAAATCAAATCAAATCAAAATATTTTTATTTCGTAGGAAGCAATTTGTACACTTGAAACACGTCAAAAGAAGAAGTCAATAAAATATAAAAACAAAAAAAAAACTCGTTTGAGATGCAGGATCCCATTATTTATTCTCAATAATGCTTATTTAGTTGGCTATTGATAGTTACTGAGATGATATGACGAAAACAACTTTACAGGATGCCTGGGATGCGCATCATAGTATTTCGAGGTCATAGTATTTTTTTTTTTAATTCTAATTTGGTGATATTTAACGGAAACCTTCAACGTTTACATATAATGATGCAGCGGAAGCCGCCGCCGCGGTCGAGTTTACTTGTATATTACGTGAACGGCCCGCTCGGCGACACCGTCGCGGCGGCGCCATATGTAAGGGTCCTTACAAATCCAAGGGTGACTAATACAGAGGCACCGCTGTGGCGGTGCTGTCGATGCCGCAGCGGCGCCATGTGTAAACAGTCTTATACTAGTAATCTGCCGTGATTGCTTTCAATTACCTACATCTTATTTGTTTAAGCTTTTAAAACTTTCTTAGTTCCGCTTCTTCAAACAGCATTATGAACAATGCGTTTAAAAGTCACAAAATTAGACACTGTAAGGAAAATACACAGACCTATTTTCTAGTTGGTCCTCTTAACTGGTTTCAACTTTTTGACACCCTTTCATTACAATCTTTTTTATCTTTTGGAATATTTCCTTTATTTGTACTGATGAACTAGCTTTTTGCCAAATTTTTTGATTCTGGATTAACGGGAACTACCATAAAGACGGGTTTTAGACCCAAAACAGACAGAATACTTTCGGTTGAATTTTTCGGTTGAAATTGTTATCGTATACACTCAGTAACTAAATTTTACACCTCAGTATTTTTTATAAATTTCAACTTGCTAGGCCCATCCGTTCCTAAGAAAATCGGCAACGGTTTAAATAAAGGGAGTATTATATTCGCACTCAAGCTTCAGTCAAGCACACACATCTTTTTTTTTCAAAGTCCGTTTTAATTTTCTTAATTTTTATTTTTGATCAAGTACAAACATTGTAACCTCTAGCAGTTTAACAAGTCCTTCATGCTCGAGTACTGTTTTTGTCATATCGAACACATACCTTATACTTCTCAGCGTAGTCAGGATTGATGCACAGGTCAGCATCGCACGTGCACGTGAAGTCGTCGAGGCCGTGCTGGCGGCACGTGGCGGCGGGCACGCACGGCCGGCTGGCGTGACACGGGTACCACCACACGCAGCGAGGAGTCACGCCGGATGTCACCAGCGCGTGCGGCAGACCCAGCACCCTGTCGTCCACCTCCACGGGCTTCATGCAGCCCTACGATCATAAAATGCATTTATTAAGAGTATTCGAATTTCGAAAAAGTGTATCTGGGTAAAGGTCATTAAAAAGCGAATAACGGGGCATTGAGATACGTTTACACTACTTTTTTACAATATAATGAGAAAGTCCGCATCTAAAGAGGCGGTATTTAAGATGACGATATTCGTGCTCCAGATAGACGTGTTAAGATATCCGTGCAAAGGCCGATCTTGTAGGTACATTAAAGAGTTTCGCTACATAATAATACACTGTAGTAATGAGTACTCTAAAAGACAGAATATTAGTTACGCTTGCTAATGGGATAAACGATGTGCGTAGAAAGGCCAAATCATAGGTGGATGAGTGTAGCGGAGAAGCCATGTAAAGAAGTTTATGACCGAGAACGAAGAAGACGGAAGGTGGCTAATGAGACCGTGTGTTATCAGTGGTGTCAATATGAATCATCAAGTGGATCAGACTTAGAATTTTCATATGTTGCAGCCAACAAGAGTTACACGTAATGTATATTAGGTATATACTAGCTGGTGGCAGTTTCGCCCGCGTTAACTTAAGAGTTACAGCCGTTTGCAAGGAGGACGACAACGGGCAACGAGTGTCACACATCTGGAGTTGGGTGGATACAGCGCATTATGTTACCGCAATTTCCTTCCCAACAAACAAATTCATAAATTCTCACTATCATCCTAATTATATTATAAACGCGATAGTTTGTAAGAAAATATGGAATGTTTGTTTCCTAGTCTTTCACGCAAAAACTACTGAATCGATTATGATAAAACTTTAAAATATATGGCTTACATATCAGAATATGACATAAAGTACAATGATCTATACCGAAGAAACGGCGAAGCGCTACTAGAATGCGAAAAAATACTTATCCCTATGGTAGTATATATAGCATAGGTAGTAGCATATATAGCGCAAAATACCAAATTAATATTAATAAACTCTTATCTTTATTTTATTTGAATCTAGTAATAAAATAGGTGACAAACACACCAAGCAATAAACCCCTAAGCTGCAGCGACATCTCATACAACCTACCTAACCGAATCTTACCGATTCGTCACGTGCCTATTGTGCCGGGACTGAAATCCTATATTTTATTTCCACGAAGTATCTACGATGTTTCCCAAAAAATATTAAGAGTTGATTGAGACTTAGGACTTAATAATATAAGACAAAACTTTAATACAGACGAAGTTTTCACAGGACAGCTTTTTTGCATTGAAATTGTAAAATATAAAGTAACATAGCACGTACTGAATAAAGCGCAATAAAAACAGCGCTACAGTTTCCAAATTGAATCCAATATTTGAACGTCACAAAGAACTTGTATTATTTTGATAGAGGGGGAAAGCCGATGCAGGCTTTAGCACGATTTTTGGAACACGACACGCGCGGGAGAGCACATCAAACAATAGTGCTTTGCAGAATTCACTTTGGATTTATATTTGAATATCACCTCGCCTTTCATCTCGATATTGTCTCTTACGATTCCTTCTTTTTGTCGTCATATCACACGGATATGAGCGCTGTTTGTTCTGTGTTGTTGTTTCATTAAACGTTCATAGATATTAAATATTCCCCATTATTCTAGTACAATCAAACAGAATACTAAAAATATTAAACGCCCGTTTTGTATGACATAAATCTAGACTCTAGACGAATAAACGCTGTCCACTTCATAACATTTCGAAATCTCTTTATGTTAAAATAATTTCAGATACCGACATTTTTGTATAAACTATCCATGTATGTTCGCATTCATTGTATTTACTTTCATCGGCGTAACCAACGATTTTTGTCCACTGCTGGACATAGGTAAGTTTGAATGAACGTCGTGACGGCTGCTTGCATCCGTCATCCAGTATCGCCAAACCATCCATTTTAAAGTGGACCAACTAAATAGGTGGAAGTAGTGGCTAGCGGAGATGCGGTTAGTTACGAGCGATTTGTAGGGATGTTTTTAATGGATTCTCCTTGTATCAATAGGCCTGTTGGCTAAAGTAGTAACGATACAGCTGCCTGTCACAGATATATTCGTTTAATTAACAACACGTTAACTAACTTTTGATCCTAATTTCTATTAATATTATAAAGTTTGTAAGATAGTATGAAAAATTTGTTTGTTTCTACGCAATACTACTAAATAAACATCGATGAAACTTTAAAATAATAAATATAGCTGACACATCAATGAAACACGTCATGTGCTATAGGTAATTTATTCCCGTACTCCTGCGGGGATGGAAAGTACGCGGATGAAACCGCGGGGCGCTGCTAGTTCCATATTAATAATTTAGTTTAGTTTGCAACTACTATAGTGAACCTCAATATAACGGTTTTTATTACATGGTATTAATACCGACAATTTTAAATCTACGGATCGTAACTATTCAACAATTCCTTCGCACAAACGAAATAATATTGGTTATTCGATAAAGGAAAACGCGTAAATGTCTGAAGTATTGCCTACGATAAAAAACAGAACTATTGGTTATACGTTAGATACAGACGCGGGATATCATAGATAATATTATTTTACGACCGAGAGCGTCTCTCGTCTACTCATGGATAAAACAGCGACAGTTGTATGTCGTAAGCGTTCAGTCACGATAGCTCATCATTAATAACCCGTAACCATCACGAAGCCCGCTATAGGCTTTAGTCTCTATAGTGATCGAGGCTTTGCATCAACGATGCTGTTTAGTTAATAATGGGGTGATCAGATTTTTATATTCACCATCATGAGCACTACCCATCCACATTCACGGACGTCGCATGAACGACAAGACATCAGAAGCCCGCTTTCGCATCCGACTTGGACCAACCTGCACGACAATTACGACCCATATGGGCCAAAATCCCCCACGCTGGCGTCCGTCCATTCATCCAACACGATAATAAGTAGACCAGACACTCGTCGAGCACTATTATTCAATTAAACAGCTTAATTGTTTCGTCCGATTCATTCAACAAAAGAAATAGAATACAAAACGATTTTAAAAAGATTTCCTTTTCTAAAAACATATATATATATATATATATATATATACAATCCTAATCAGTTTTTTTTTTTTAAGAAATATAACATGTAATTAAAAGTTATCATCAATGGTGTTTAAATAAGCATTTCTATCCGTTGTCTTGCGAAGAGATGTAGGCTCGGCAGGAAAAACTGTACTCCATGGTAGTAGACACTGTGGTAGTAGATTAATATATTAATATAAGCCTATGTTAAGTTTTTACAGGCTTGGAATACTCCGGGCAGGCGTGAACAAAACTGCATTGCGAGGCCTCCGTCGTCATTTAACATGAGGTATGTCTGCTCGTTTACATTTTCTTCCATAAAGATCAACAAAGTCATCACCACATATTGTCTAGTAGTTATCGATACTTTTGTCAATCACCTTCTACTTGATAGACATTATTTACAATACTCACCATAATGCTGGAGTCCGCAGCCTTGATGCCCTTGGCGAAGGCTCTCTGCCGCTTCTCTGGCTCAATCCCGCCGAGGTAGAAGGAGTCGGACAAGTCCAGGTACCTGGTGCCGCCGCTCTCCACTCGAGTGCTCATCGCTATGTTATCCACCGATAACTGAAATACACAAAGTCGAATCTTTACAATTTTAGAATACTTTAGAATCATTACAATTATTTATTGAAGGCTAATAATAAGAAATATTATGGATGATGATGATGGATGTTATAAAATCATTATCAACGGCTTTCTGTTGTTCGTAACTTTCATCAAAAGCACCATCGTAATACAGAATCATTAATTTCTTCTCCCAAAAAAGGGTGCATTTATGCTGATCATCATTTGGATTCAACATACAGGGGATTAGGGAATATGAAAAAACATTATTTTTATATTTCATTTTATTAAAATACGATAGAATACTCGAAATAAAATTTCGAACTGGGAACGTTAAGCTTATAATAGACCTTTAATTAATATTGATAGACTACTCGATATTAAAAGTCAATATTCACGATTCTAACAAAAATCATAAATATTATACAAACTTTATTGGTGAATTTCAATATTTTTGAAAGCAGAGCTCGCAACATAATGAAAATATTAATACCTACATGAAGCGCTTTTTTACGGATTTACATTTTATTACGAATTTTTATTAATACGAACAGCGATAGAGTTTCATAGTTTTTATGAAATGTAAAAACTAATATAGTTCAATTACACTGCTGTAAATACATATTTCATGAAATAATACATAAATAAAAATTTCATTTAAATCGCCAGCGCTGTTTCCGCGATAGCAATGTATAAATTCATATCATACACACAAATCGGTCGTTGTAAGCTATAACATTTAAATACTAGCAACTACTGCGACGAGCTCGTATCATACGCTCACATTTTTGAAAGTACATGAAAAAAATAGAATTCAGTATACCGCCATGATATCAATAACCTTTTCCCATCACAAGGACACCAACGATTCTTAAAAAAGTGTGTTCGGAATTCAAACACGGCAGAAGCTAAACTTCAGAATTGAACTATCACATCAGTATTTAAAGATAATCAAGAGATTGTGTTGTTTGCTGATGATACTTCACTTATTATTAAAATCCAACTTAAATTAGAATCACATTATGACGAGGTAAACCGCACTGTTACATTGGTTTAGCGTTAATAACTTGCTTTTAAATAGTAACAAAAAAACACCCGTATTTACAAACAATACTATGAGGTGTCACTAGAGGATTCAATCCCGGGATCCCGGGATCCCGGTCAATTTTTAGTCCCGAAATTCCCGGGATCAAATTTAGTGAATCCCGGGATTTTCGGGATCGATACATTCTTTAAATAAGTCAGTACTAATGTGCGTGAAACTAAAAGCACTTACCTTGATTTGACATTTAAAGAAGGTAAAGACTTTTAATTAAATTTATTGACGATTTCTCTAACTTCAGCCAATTCATATTTGTGCAACAAATTGACAAGTATGCTTGCGATGAGACGTTGGATGCGTTGTTATTCCTTAGATTTTATTTTCTTGGTTCAAATAAGTACATAATTATAATGTTTCTGGTCGATTTAAATTAAAAATATGAGTACCTAAAGTCAATGATTTCTTTAGCTATATAATTATAGTCTTTTTTATAGTTTACTAGCTTTTGCCCGCGGTTTGGCCGCGTCACCAGAAAAGGTATAAGAAAGGTTTCAAAAAAGTATCCTATGATACAATTGTAGTAGGTTGGATAGTTTTCTCATGAAAGAGTAACTAACATGCCTACTTTCACATTTATAATATAATACGTCTACAGAAGTCGATTTTTTTAGTTTATTATTAGTTTTATAAATTATTTACAGAAGTTCCTAGTTTGTTTTTTTTTATGAGAGGGAAGTATAATTTTGTTTAACGGCCTTTTGATGATTCAAAACTTAAGTATGAGATTTCCTCATACATCAAAAAGATAAATAAAAATTAATTTTGTCATGTTTTACTAATACAATCCCACATGTATTTTTGTTACTACATTCCATTACTAATACAATCCCGGGATTGACTGTAGCTAATCCCGAAATCCCAGGATTAGAAAAATCGACCGGGATCGAATCCCTTAGATGTCACAGTACTCCCATGGCAAAGGGCCATTCAAATCAATTCATAGACAATACTTAAATGAAATCCGCAACTGTGCCTCGGTCAAACCCATATAAAACTCGACTTTCGAATTCGATACCAGGAACGCATAGATAGAAGCGTTCTTTGTATAGTATTATTCCATTATTTACTACCCCCTATAGTGACCCCTTAAAATATTGTTTGTGAATACGGGTGAAAATGTCTCAAAAAAATTCTTGCCACATGTAAAGCAAATGCAAAACAATCTACGACGAAAACTAGTTCCAAGTTCGTAGACAATACAAACTTGGAACTAGAACGTGTGAGGTTTGGTATCTTCCATCAAGACTTCACGGAAGCTACCAAACATCGGAAACAGGGTGTTCCGCCCAGGCATTTCAGAATAGCACGTAATTTTTTTTAGGATATTTGAAATGAATTAGCTTGTTTTGAAATCGGTTGTAGATTCAATTGACGTTCAAAAAGATACTTTGGTGGTACAACATATTTTTAATATTTATAAACAAATTTGGATTTTGATTTCGTAATTATGAACTTTATATTGTATTTCGGAGATAAGATGAAGACAGGCAGTGTTGTTACTAGCACCGAGGCTTCTTACGTGTTATGTGTCCGGACGGGCAACACATAAAATACCAGGCTACTACTTCCAACATATTTACCGTCATCCACTGTCTAAGACAAGATGAAATCATTCTGTTCTTGCATTCCAATTAATTTTCTCGCAGGATTAATCCTAATTAAGAATATGTTTGTCTCTGTTTAGTTTTTATATCAAAGTTTAAATCACAATACTAAAGTAGTTTCTTCGAAATTTGAGTAGGAAACTCTGTTTCGTGGCGCGATTTATACCAATTACATTATAGAAGAGATCACGTTTCAAGAACGTCGTTGTACTTTTCTTATGTTTTATATTGGTGGTAATTACCGATGCTCTTATCAACGGGGTTTCAGAAGCAGCAAAGATATACCGACAGACTCATCTATGATAATAATTAACGCTTCATTGAATATTTAACGCGGTAATGCATCAATCACCGCACTTCGCTAATTGTCTAATTGCTAATGAATATTACATAGACGCATATATAATAATACGCAGTGCTATAACTAAGAATCACATCACCTTAACATGGCCGAATGGTAACGTGAAAATTTGCTAGGTACTAGGAATGGAAGTTTTAAAAACATATCATACGTGATGTTGATATTTTTTGTGATCAATTTAGGCGACTCTCTACTATTCTAGAACTAGAGATTTTTTATGGTGGGCATTCAGAGCGAAGTTATCCGATTTAGTTCATTGATCTATATCTAGACGTGTCTAGAGCTACAATAATCCTCTAAAATTTTGTTCCTTGCAGAAGCCAAACCCCACTCATCCAGATTGGTGTTGACTTATGTAATTAATGTAACACCGTCAAAGCCAGCGGCGCTTTACAAAACAGGCAGACTTAATCTGAACCACAAACATGCCAAGTCTCCGTGTCTCCACTGGTCACCGGACATCAAGTTCTGTCATATCACCATCTATCTTGAGATCATCTATAGGTCTTGTTTATTTATGCCCAGTCAACTCATTCATGTGTTTCCTGCCTATTCTGACACATAAGATGTTAAGTCTCTGTGCCAATAATACAATATCTGTACCTGTATATGCTAACAGGGTCCAGGAGTTTATAGGTTTAGAAAATAAGCCTGAACAAATAAAATTATTAATTGTTTAAAAACTTTAATTATGTTTAATTGATTTCGTGAATCTCCAGCTGGTTTCAATCGCTGAGCTGGTTTCTGTAGTACAACCACAAATTACATTTTGACACGATCTCAGCGAGCCCCAGGGACACGAATCACGATTAACTAAATTAACTAAATACGATACGATACTGATATTCTAATAAAGACATAATATGTACTCGCGAAAAATAGACCGTCACGAGACGCACCGGATATGTCAGTTATTTTTATAATGTCATAATATAAGCAGGACAAAATAATTTCATTACAAAAACTTGCATGCAAATATTGATGCAACCCTCAAAACGTCACAAAGTATCCTTCCATTGAAAGAGTTAATGACGTATGTACGCGTATTAGTCTATTAGCAGAGACAGAGCGGTTTGGCGCGGGGTTTAGCATACAAATAGTGTATAGTGGGATTAGCATATGGGGCTCGCTTTGATACCGGCCGGACCGCCGCGCGCCGGCCGCCGGAATATAAAATACTCTTAAGAGTGCGTCCAGCCCGAAAATTGAGAAAAAACTGTATTTTATACAATATGTTCCCGGACCTTCCGTACTGACAATTCCTTCCAGATGAGGGCTGATGCTGATGAAATACTTACATAATATTTCACTAGAATACCAATGTAAAGTGTATTTTAAATAATATTTTACTAAATATCTATACAAATAAACAAAATTGTGAAAAAGTGTCGGTATGCACGAGTAATTCCAAATTAACAGCTTTTCACTGAATAAATAGGATAGTATATTCGATATTTAAAATAAAAAACCATCGTCAAAGCTATTGTCTGACTCACGTGATACTGTCGCGACGTTCAGTTACAGCTTGGCTGTCGCGTTTCATGCGGTTCGTGAGTTTTCGGTGGTCCATTGAGAGGGGGATAAGGAAAAGGGAGAATGCATCTGCATAACCTCTGGTTGGGCAGATGTTTATAGGCGCCGGTCACCATACATCTCAGACTGCTCAGTTGCCTACTTATAACATAAAAATCGTATCGGGAAGGAGCATGCTATTTACTTGCGTTGTTTTTCTTTTCAGATTTATTTTATACCTTCGGGACTTATGCCGCAAATTGTTTTTATTGGCGGCGCTACTGTCTTCCGTCTACCATAAAAACGTTCATTATCAATGCAATTAAGTCAAGTCAGTCAATTAATAATCCATAATAAAAATTAAACTGATGGCAATAGACGGTAAATGAACGTGGTATGAAAAAAACTAATTGGTCAACAAAATTGCATTAAGTTTTTATTTTAAGATTTTAATTTTATTAATCGTGTGAGATAATGATTGTCATAATATGTAAAATTGAATGATTATCATATGTAAGACAATAATTTGCTCGTTGATTATTTCGCGATGAAGTTAAAAGCTGCTGAGCGGATTTGCATGCGGCTAAACATCATGTGGTATCAATTGGTTGAAATATAAGGACCACCTCAAGTCAGGCAAGCAGCTCGTTGCTAATTTATAAATCATAAAAGGATTCAAGGATTAACGCGTCTCATTACTAAAGTAGACACCCTAAATAATATCTGGGTGTCCCTCGGGTACGATACACCATCGCGAAATATGGCCTCATTTAATATAATAACATTATATACATACATATTACATACACCATATTAGAAATTAGATCTGCAATATTTGGAACGTTAAATTTATAAATACTTAAACTTATTCACAATACTGAATGAGTTAAGTTGAGATTTTTTCTTTTGCTATCAAGAGATATAATTAGCCAATAAAAAAGCGAGGAGTTTTGCAATTTACCCGATACTAGATTCAATTAACGTTAAAAGAGCTATTTTATTGGTTCAATATTGAATAAAATGTACATTTCAAACAGAGAGTTTTCCGAATGCATTGATGATTCTCATATTGAAGAACATTTGATTACTGTTCACATAATATTGGTAGGGCCCTTACGAGGTGGTACCATTTTTATACAGTGGTCATTTTACCATCAAGGATCACATTTGCATCATTTGATCACATAATTTGAAGGTATAGTTTTGAAGTCGGTTTTGGTTTTTCATTTAAAATTAACTTTATTTTGTACTTTTAGTTTTAAGTTTAGGGCCAGTAAGGCTAGTAAACTTTCTAAGAGGGCTTACACAAATTTATCAAGGCTTAATGAAAAACAAACGAAGAAAGGATTTAAATTAACACACAGCCAAAAGCGATTTGGAAAGTTGTATGCAATACATATATTATCATCGACATCAGCCTTTCTCCATCCACTGCTGAACATAGGCCTCCCTCAATGAACGCCAAGACGACCGATCAGAGAATGATGATGAGATGATGATGATAATTTTATGTTTTGCATACAAAATTTTACAAAGTGCATACACAAATTAGTTAGAATTTCTGCCACAGGCGCATCCTTACAGTAAGCCGTTGAGAAATTGATCATCATATTTGGCTACGACAGTTACTTGACCACTGGACCATAAAGACGTTACGTTAAGCAAATATCCTGATGGCCTATAAAAAAATCAGCCGATTATCGTTAATTTGCTCCTAAGAATTGAAGAGTTCCGTTACTTTATTATGGATCCCATGATCAGAACCTAACCAAGTTTTCACCAAACTATCCTTGAACTACATTATTTCATATAAACTAATAATCATCGAAATCGGTTGGCGTGATATTCAGTTATTCATCTATTTGTCGGGCACGTGCCTAATGCAAATTTAAGACTTTTATGGTTTTCTCATGAATACCATCATCAGAACTGGACTAGATTAAAATGGGACCACATGGGGAGCATCAGCTTTCTAATACAAAAAGAATCATCAAAATCGGTTCACCCAGTCAAAAGTTATGAGGTAACACTTATAAAAAAAAATTAAAAAATAATAGTTTAAAAAAACTAAAAACACGCTTTTTATAGAAACCCAAACTAAAAAAATAGAAAATAAATTTTAATAAATTTAAATTAAGAATAGTGTTAAAAATTTCAATAACTATAAATTAATAATAGTGTAAATAAAAAAAATTATTTTATTTTAAAAAAAGCGTGGGGTGCTTTTTAAGATATTATCAAAATGATAATCACTCTACTCATATCTGTCAATAAAATATTTATAACTATATTGACACCATGCACCCCACGCTTTTTTTAAAATAAAATATTTTTTTTTTATTTACACTATTATTAATTTATAGTTATTGAAATTTTTAACACTATTCTTAATTTAAATTTATTAAAATTTATTTTCTATTTTTTTAGTTTGGGTTTCTATAAAAAGCGTGTTTTTAGTTTTTTTTAACTATTATTTATTTTTTACTTTTTAGTTTTAACAATACGGGGAATCAGAGTTCGATTTCGGAGAGGGAGCCTGAGAAACGGCTACCAGAACCAAGGAAGGCCGCAGGCGCGCAGATTACCCACGGAGAGTTACATACTGACATACTGACAAACTGACAATCTGACATACAAGTGAAGCTAATAAAAAGCGTGTAAAAAAATACAGTTGAATTGATAACCTCCTCCTATTTTTTGAAGTCGGTTAAAAATAAACAAAGTTCGACACTAAAGCACGTCTCTATATACATACCGATAGTTGACGTCGATTCCAATTCCTCAGAATTGTTATGGCGCTCATACAATTTTTTTTAAATTTTATGATACGGAACCCCGGTAAATGTATGTAACATCGTGTATCCAAACATCATTGCATGATTGTAGACACGGTGTAAACGATCATACAAATATAAGACGCCCCAAGGTGGACAGTAATAACTCTTTGTAGTAACCAAACACGCATGACGTTTGAACATAAACGAAGAGCTGCCTCACGTGACGTCAAACGAGAAAGCCGTGCTGGACAGACGTCGCTCAGGGCCGTGTATACACAAGCACGTATTTGTCCTTCTCTTTGACAGCCCCAAATACTGCTTGTGTTTGCGATGTATATTGACGAACGCTTAAACATCATACAGTTCCTGTTGTAATTGCGGTTGTACACTTTCAGTCGAGAGCACTCGCTATGCTTATATATAAATGACGGGAAAGAAAAACTTCAGGGAAAACGTTTTCTGGACGCCGGGGAAGTAGTGGCTGTATTCCTAAAGGCCTTCAAGCTTAGCCCCAAGGACAAGTGTCCCAAGACAAGGCAAAGTTTTATTCAAAGTGTTTCCGTCGGATGTAGCGATGTATTGATGTAAATGGACAATATTTTCAAAAGCTTTAACAGAACTAATAACTCACTAATTTGTTCTGGTTTCGATTTTCTAAGAACTTTCAGTGTCCCCTCGTAGAAATGAAAACTGATAACTTATAAATATTATGAAATTTCAAGTTTATACAAAAAATAAAACTTTTTTCACCTTATACGTACTAAAACTGTTGAAATCGGAAGGTTTTCAGCTGAAACCTATTAAAACTCGAGCGAAGCCTAAATGTTTTGAACTGAAACAAAGTAAAACTTAACGAGTGTGTTACAGCAGGTGTATATACGCCAGCTATCATTATCACACAGCGGCAGTGTGAAACGGTGTCAGGCGGCCTCCTCGCGGCTTGAAGGGGCGTTTATTTTAAACGGTCGTACGTAGCGTTACGGGGTGACTGTAGCACGCGCACGCCTCGCCGCATTAGTTACGTGCACCTCGCGTACCACCACTCTCACAAAATGGAGCGTCGATGCTCTATTAACGAATAAAATTTATATAAATTAGTAAGACATTAATGCTATTAGTAAGAGTGAGAGAGACGGTATCAAATGCTTAAACAAACCAATCAACAAACTTAAATAAATAAATACTTCAATAAACTCGAAAATCATACATCTACATGCATTATACAGGTATAGAAGATATTATAGTAGTTATTACTAGATATAATATTTTGTATAATTGACTATTTTGTACATTAAACTCACGTTTAAGAATTAACGTCAATCATCGATCTTCACTCTTACATCGAATTTTATTATAAACTATGAATGATTAATTAATTTTATAACTCGTCGAAGCGACAGGAAAATCACCTTCACGGGGGTCAATTTAAATGTACATTCGTTCAATCCTTTGTCGACGGAGGAACGTGATTCAAATGATCAATTGATGTAGGTGACTCGAAACTGCTGATTCACATGCAAAGTTTATAAATGCATGCAGTTGCACTGTTGAACGCTTGTTATGCGCAATAAATAACAAAAATGGCGTCCACAAAAATCTTGTTAACAAGTTGTGTTGCTTAAAGCTGGGGACTGCGATTTGTCCGTATTTTCTCGGATTTGTTCTAGTTTTAAAAGCGTTCGGCCGGGATTTACGACACCGTCCGAGACTTACTGCACTGTTTTAAACAACAAAATATATTCCTCGTTCCTGTGCCGTACATTATAATTTCGAAGCATACAATATTTTGTAGAAAGTAAAATGTCGGAAATTTAAGTCAAATAAGTTGACCGAAGATCGTAATTTTGCTAAGCAGTGTTCAGTAAGCTGAATAAACCCTGCGACCGTACTAAGAATTCGCAGGTATCATTATTTAATGTTCACAAATTAACGCGTCAAATTTGAATATGCAATGTAACTTAAAATTATTTGAAAGACAAAGATAATTTTGAACTGGTCCCGGCCGTGAAGGAAGAAGAGTTCTTTAAAACACGAGTATTTTTCCTGAAGGACTATAGCTTCTGGATCTCATGCTTATATTAACCTAGGGTTCATTATGTGAAGAGTGTGTTGTGAAGGTCTTGAGAAGTTTACAAATCATAGAGAAACATGAAAACATGAAAACTGTTATAAGTTTAAATGCTCCGTAATCCATTTCACTGAGGATTATGGTGAGACGGTTGTTCAAACAAGTTATGAGGACGATAATAACTTTCCTTCCTTGAAGGCGTTCTGTTAAGATCTACATAATTAGCGTAGAGTGGATAGATGTGGCCACGAAAGTTTCTGAAAATACCTACTACTATATTGGCTAAAGGTTTTTAGTTACATGTATAAAATATTCAATATGATACATTGCATCTCGCAGAGCCCTCTTGTTGTTAATGTCTACTAGCACAAATCCGTGATGTCGAGATTCAGTTCCAGTAGAAAGCTCGCCCACCATCTGCCATGTGAACGGCGTACTCACGTGCCGTCAATGTGCACGGAGCCATTAGCCATCTTTGAGATGATCAGATCAGAGCAGATAATTATATATATTTTTACATGATCGAAAATATATCTTTATTTTTATAATTTTATGAAAATATATTTTATAGTTTATTTACTCATTATTTTCGTCTTTGGCATCACAAACACCGTTTGTAATTTTAGCTTGATATTTCGAACAGTTCAATATCAGTATTGGTGCAAATATTAAATAGTCGTTGTTACCGACGTTGATGTATTGACAAGTTACAGTCGCACTCCGTAAACTAAAATATACAACTATTATAATATGGTGAGAACATTTACGAATGGCACATTAAACACGCAATTAAGATTCATATAGGTACTTAACATGACCATACACACATATAGGTTAAGTGGATCTTTGCGCTCAGATTGCATAAACGCATGAGGCATGCCTCGGCATACCGCTCATTAATTATTATCTTAAACACCCGCCGGCCACCGTCGATCTCGTATTGTTTGTGGTAAGATTTAAATGTCATCATCATCAGTGCGCTACCATTCACTGGGAAGACAGCCTCTTGATGAACGGCAAGACGTCGAAACCCGAACACGTGATAACCCCTTATCCCAACCCGATCGACTATCAGTCGTTGATAACCAGAACTACTAATCCGAACTTTATTGGCCTATCGATTTTTTTTATTGTTTTTTTTTCTTTCACTGTCACACAACTGGGCACGGGAGTCCCGTCATCAAAATCAGACGAGGATGGAGGGTTTGTTATACAATCATTTACTCATATTTGCCTTATTCCCAAATCTCAAAATCGAGTTACACATATTTTGAAAAACGAAGAAATGGTTTAAAATAGTTTAAATCGATGCACAACTAATAAGGAAAAAACAGTTTGAAATTGCGTCACCAATTATAAATCAATAGCAAGCCTGTGTGTTTACAGGCTTGCTATTGATTTTCAACATTCGGAAAAAAATTGAATTGATTTATACTAGAGATGAAACGGATATCCGGTAACTATCCGGTATCCGGCCAAACCACTATCCGTTTCATCTCTAATTTATACCCATATGACCAAATTAGAGAAAAACAAACAATACAACAAAACATTTCCAAAACATCCTAATCAAACCCTCCGCAAAACATCGTTCACTGCATCTGGAAAATTATATACCTTTAAACATGTTATTGTAGAGCATCGGTAAATCTGATACCTATTTCACCGCCGGCTAATCTCTGTTATACAATAACACAACAAACACAGACATGTTTGTGTGAGATTTCATCTACCGTTGGGTAGATTAAGATCTCCACCGCATCTCTTAGTGCATCATACACAAGCGATACGGTTCTAGAATTCCCAGACATTATTCTAAGAGAATATTTAATGACAGACTTTCAATAAAGAACCACTTCACATTTTAATTTGAAAACAATTCTACGAAGCGGTTCAAGTGGCATCAAGTCAGATTACTTAGCTTCTAGAGCAATTTTCTTTTATCTACGTACATATTTATTTATATTTATTATGAAAAACGTTGTCTTTTTGCTCAATTGGCGTCGTATGTACAACGCTAACGCTAAGGAACGCAAAATTTTTACACAGCGTTTTTCGATTCGTTTATTTTAGAACGTTGGTAAGCATATATTTTCAATCCATTAGGGTAAAGAAATTTTTTATAAGTTCTGATTGAGATGATAATGTCCAAATTATTATAAATTGGTCACTAGTACGTCACGCATAAGGAATGCAATCTCGAGGCGAGATCACAAACTCGAGATCTCGCAAGATTAGAAATTTTACTCTCGGGAGATCTCGGCATTTTCGAGAAAATTATAATAAAAGAAAATCTATGGACGCTTTTTTACACCACGTCAATCTGGTCCCGTGGTAAGTTCTCGAAGAACTTGTGTTACGGGTACCAGACAACGGAACAATATTTAATACTTTAATAATATTATATATATATTTAAGATGTTTATTATATAATACATATAATTAATAAAGATCCATGACCCAGGAACACAGAAACTTTTTGGTTCCCTGGATTCAAACCCGCTACCTCCGGCTTAAGCGCCGACGCGCTAACCACCGAGATACAGAAATCGTCAATGCAAATGCTGGAATATCTTTGCGCGTCCCAAGGCGTATCCCCCGGGCTCCCGGGATCGTATCAAAGGGTCATTTGGTAGTTGCCGCTGTCGATCCTGGCTAAAGAGTTGCAGCGGTGGGAACGAGTGGTGGGCCAAGCCCAACTTAAAAAAAAACACTAGATATATTATATACTAGACGAATGTTCAGGTACACAGCGAAACAATACAATGCAACTAAAATGTTTTTACTGATTGTAGACGCCTGATAAAGGTTCAATAAAGGACCGAAACGTCGCAAATTTAACGAAGTGTTTAAATTAACATCCTACTGTCCACTTTCCTGCGAATTCAGATAATCTATATTAGAAAAGTCGTAATGTTAGTTAGTAGAAAGATTCGCATGAATTTTTGTAGGTAACTTGTCAAGTAGGTAACAAGTATGTCTCATGTAATATTCATCCCGAGGTTCCCACGGGAGCACAGCTACAGTGATGCGTGTCCGGGCTTAGCCAGCTCTTACATAAACGCTTTGTGGACTGCCTTTTTAACCGTCTTCTCGCCAGGCATATAGAATTCGTTATACATATGATAATAATTTATTAGTGTTCCTCTAACTTTATTTGCAGAATAAATTTAAAGAGCGTTGTAAACGTGGTTGTACGTTTTAATATGAAATATGAGACGTCGCATCACAATGACGACGTCGCTCTGAACTTATATTAATACGCGGAGGGAAATCCATGTGGCCCTCTCTATATTGCTCGCTTACCGAGTATTAGATACATACGTTTAGCCTATGCCTAGCTACGACGGACAATTTAATCAAATATGTATACATCATATTGAAACCTGCATGCCCGATAAGATTAAAAGTCTTTGAAATTATGTGAAGTTCACCAACCCGCACTGGGTCAGCGCATCGGTGAACTATGGCCCATTACCCTCTTCGCCTGAGGTGGAGACCCGTGCCCAGCAGTGAGACATATAAGGGTGATACATTACATTATTACATTGATACTTTACTTTACTTTTATATATCATATGTTTATATGAAAAAACAAAATTGATAAAATAATATGCACTTACTTTAAATAACTAACGGTCCGTCTAATCAAATGATTTTCAATAGTCTATCAAATCAAAATTAAAAGAGTAATATCAAATCTTTTCTCTTTATAATATTTGTATAGGATATAGATAATTATATATTTAACCGCGCCCTACAAAGATTGCGATAAATAGATAATAAGGACCAAGTCTGATGCCTCAGTCTTCCCGCAGGTAATCATGGTTGTCGTAAAGAATATTAGCAATGTATCTAAAAAGACGGAAATATCTTAATAGATTGTGATTAAATCCGCTATTTATATGTGTTTTTCATTACACACTAATGTTTTATAATATATTTACTTTCCTTAGTTTGTAATTAGTAGATATGTGACGATTACAATGGACTTCTCTGGTAAGAATAAATGTCAAGGCGAATATTAAATCAGGTGGATGATAAGCGGACGACGACGAAGATGATGATGTTTTTAAACGACTTTGAAATTAAATTAGTTTGACCGTGAGAAGCGCAATCCTGGGCTGGCGCCGCGCCGTGGGGACTGGCCCACTAACAAGCCGACCGATTGCCGCCTGAGGTTTTATATGTGAAGGGAACAAGCTGTTTTGTAACCAGCTAACTTTAGCCCGCAGCCGCGCCCGCGTTAATTTTCATTCACAGCAGCATATGGACTGATCATCTTTGTAGCCTTTGTTAAGTAGTGATGCTTGTCTAGTGAATGCAATCTTGAACCCACGAGACCTCGAATCATTTTACGAGATCAGTCTTGTACGATAAAATGATAAATATACTAAAAGGATTTTTTAATAGTATAGGAGGCCAAACGAACAGCCGAAGCCTTGCGGCTTTCGACGCCCATTAACATCCACACAACCAAAGGTTATGCATTGCCCTCCTTTTCCCCATCCCCCAATGGACTACCGGAAACTCACAAACCGCACGAAACGCGACAGCATAACTGTCACTTTACGCCACTATTTAAAATAAATGAGATAAGATAAATTTAAGATAAAATGAGATCTCGCACGAGATGGGTTAGAATGAACGGTCACGCTGGTAGAAACCAGCGTTGAGTCTGAGAGGGCATTTTCGACGACTGGGCACACAGCCACTGACATAAGACGCCGTCTATTAGACACCACTCTAAGGACTCTTTGTTTTATAAGAGCTATTTTCGAAATCACTGTAGAATTACTTGTTTCGTCTACTATTTTTGTACCTTAACTTAGGGGTTGGCTTATGCGTGTGGATAAAAAACCCTTTATTTCAATAAAGATAAAAAAAAGTCTTGTGAATACCTTTACTGTAACTGTTTACTACACCGATAAGATCCATTCTCTTAAATGAAAATAGTACGTAAAAAAACCAGAAAATCTTTAATAGCAAACCGAACTAAAATTTGAACATAATTATGAATATAAGAATTTACTGTAAAAAAAGTGTGAAGTGCTCGATAATCATTGTTATTTTTTTTCGATATCTACATGAAGTTGTTAAATGTCTGAAATGTATGTTAGTATCTAAACATAGTATAAAGCACCATACAGCTTTATTGCGTTTTAGTTCTCAAGTACGAGAACTTTTTTCTTAATTCACCAGAAATTTTCTCGTCTCTTTCCATAATAATATGGAAAATGTTTAATCTATCTATCATATGTAAAGATTGCGTACCCGTAACGTAGATAAACTCAACACCACACCACAGTTGACTTAACCCTCTGGCTGTATCGTAAGATCCTGTGCTAACATGTCTCAAGTGTATGTGTACATGATAATATACGAGAATCAGTCAATTATGTTCAACAAATGTTAACTTTTGGCAGGATTCCAATCTGCTACCTACCGGATAGCCTTGCCACTCAACAACTGCGCCTCAGAGCCCGTCAGGTATATAATGTATGTACATAATGTTATATACCATTAAACATCAGCATAATATAAAGTATATACATACTTTTTTAGTCCGCCCAAGGATAAATGAAGAATGTTTGTTGTTAACAAATTTTAATATGTTATGTTTGTGTTTGCTAAAAATGAACTTGAGCTTATGGCGTCTAAGGTTCTTAGTTTAGTTTTGATGATATCTAAGTGTACGTTAATATTACTATTTCAATAATGTGAAACATAATAGACAGTCTAAGACAATATTCAGAAGGTAAGACATCTTCAACGAAATCTCTCATTTCGTAATATCCTTTACTCTTATTTACCAAAAGCTTTTGAACGTCTTCTGAGATCCTATTGTGTACTTCTCTCTTGAATGAATTACTCGTTTTATGAAGTCTATTCACTGGGCATAAAATTTGTGTTTATTCATTTTATTACATGACTTTACATGTGTAAAGTAATATATACAAAACTAGTGTAAAGATAGTACTTTATGTATATGTATATAACTGACGTGGAGGGCGTAACTTAACGGTTATTTTTTTTTGTGTGAAGTATTGTAGGTATTAATATTGTAGGGAATGTTGAAATATTTACAATACTAACATACACAGGTCTGCGTGTTGTCCATTACGGCGCGATATTCTCGTGAAAGTCTCACAGCCAATACGGGCACTTCAATAGACTTATGCCACGAGTCTAAATGAAATAGGTAACGATCCTATACACTCTTGTGTGGGTTGAAATTCAAACCCTTTGCGTCAAATGTTCTTATGTCTTGTTTCGTTACTCTTCCGACAAAGCATTTATTTCCTCGATACTCGTCCAATAGCGATATTATAAGGAGGTAATGCTTGTCAAGTTTAGATGTAGTTTATAATCTTCAAACTACTCTACTACTAGATATAAAATGCTGCATTGTCAACCACATCACATAATCATCATCAGCCGGATGCCAGATACGACTGTAATATGTAATCGGAGGTTATAATGTAAACGAGGATTAACCACCCAGCTCTGAGATGAGCGTATGGAGTTTTCGCAATTCGAACGAGATTAACAAAATTTTACATATTATACTCGTACATATTATTCATAATAAAAATCTAAAAATTTCGATTCGATCCCACGTCCTCCTCTCGAATTGCCAACCACTAGAGTATACTAGTAAGCGGTATTCGGTTTATGGATAGATTTCCCCGGCAGTTTAGTCGAGTGTGTTTTTTACGCAACGTTGCCGTTTTAAATCAGTTTAGCATTTAATCTGTTTAGCGGGATGGCGTGCAGGGGGCGGTCTCGTACACTTTAAACTGAGGCCATACATACACATTAAGTGGTTATATCCGGAGGTATTTCTAAAATATCACATAAATATTAATTAGTTTGGCAATTTTTTTTATGTTAGTAGTTGGATAGGCGAATGGCATGACATGACGTAGTCGATGAGCGCTCCACAGGGCTTTTTGTTACATGGGGATGTTGATAAATCTGGCATATTATTTTGAAGAATGTTGGCATCCAGACAAAAGGGCAACAAAGAAGAAATGTGAAAGTTAACTAACTATCATGTTATTCCCGGAGTAGATTACTGATAGATGATAGACGAGTCGTCAATAGTAAATATTGGCATCTTTAAGGAAATATTTTATTATACGCGTCCATATGTGATAAGACTTAGCTCATATATAGTAGCTAGTATGTAATTTTTATTCCAGAATAAACCGTATACTGCGAATACAAAATGTATTAAAATATAACAATAATACAATCACACACACCGCCCTCATTGTCTCATGTTTCACGAATGAATTGATGAAGACACTCTACGCTCGAGTTGTGCTTGTTATTTTTGGACATTGAAAATGATATCGCTGAAAACAATATTTCGTATTTAATATTTATTAAATTACCTCTAGGCCAATGTGATTTAAGCAGAAACACAATATGAAATATAGCTCGCTTGTTACAAAACAAACTTGGCGCCTCAGTCAATAGAAGCCATATTGCAATAGAATTGGCAGAACCAATTACAAAATGCATCGGCACATTCACTGCATCAGACATTTCCATCGGCGGATTTATATAAAATATCAAATACCATATTTAATTCCATACAAAACTCATATTCCCTATTCGGAAAAATATAACATATTAATATGTTTTTTGCTTTGAAAAATTGATAAAACATCAATTTGTTATATTGCTTTTTTTATTAATGATAATATCGGCACATGTTTATCCATGATTAAATACTAGCTAAAATTGGATAGTCGAAGGAAGGATTAACAATTTAATTAATTAATGACAATTGAACAATAATAGAGGTACTCGCCTTATCTCGTAGCTGTTACAAAGCAACTCTATACAAATTCATTAGAAAAATAAATATCATATATCCATCAAGCTTAACAACTCGCCTAAGAAAGGTGTACCGAATTAGTTATATTAAAAAAACGTTAGTTTCTCGTGGAATTCGAGCATAGGCCCTGAATTAAATATTGCAATTACTACACGAGGTTATAGTGCTAGTAAACAATAATATTATTATAAATATATGAATATAAAATCGCAAGTGAATTCGCATTGCATTTGCATGGGTGAGTTTATACTCCGTTCGCTGGCCGCGGTCGCGGTACAATTACACCTAAAATCAACACGGACTATGTTGTATTAATAATGAGCACGCGCTTTGTTGTTTATTTGTTCGCCACACTCATCACAATCATCACGCTCCCCACACTCTCCACATCACCACATTCACCACATTCACCACATTCACCACGGTCACCACACACGCGACATTAATACTGAAACTATTTAGTTCGATATGAAAATCACTCGTCATTTTCATAACGTTATAATTGCTGATGTTATAACTGATGCCATGTTTCATTAAACGTAACATGAAACACCGAATAGTCGTTAATCGTTAAAGTAATTATCTTCTGGCAACTATTGACTTTTAAACACAATTTGTGGAAATCCGATACTTATTGTTACATATTATTGTATAAAATAACAATTTACTCAAAACTATATTTTAATCAGCGTTGTGTTTAATTAAATACACTAAAATGAAAGCAAATGGTCGTTCATGGAGCGAGACCTATTCAATATAACATGGGTACACAGTACACTCATCAGAATCATAATTAAAACTTAAACTGTATTAAAACTTTCCAATATTCCAGCTCAATACAAAATCTGTTAGTAAAATATAATTTAAAAAGAATAAATATTGACAAAGCTTTCGCCGAGAGCGATACGTATATAAGTAAAAAGACAACATTGAAACCCATTTCAAGTTCCGACACGCTTTGCATCTGAGCACACAAATATCTCATACAAAGAACGTATTATAATAGAAAATAATACGCGCACGGGACGTAGCATAGAAAAACATTTGCACAGCACGAATAAATAACTACAAAAGACAAACAAACAAAGGCGCGCTGAAATATTAACTTCTGTTCCATAGGTCTCTATCATGTCATATAATAATGGCAACGTAGCGTTTGTAATGACAATGACTTCTGTAGTTATACAAAACGCACGAAGCGCATTTTAATCTGTTAACTCACATTAGTCCCGTCAACCCGTGGACACGAAGCGACACATTGCTCGCTTCATTCAAAGAGCTGTTTTTATAAAAAGACACACTATAGGTAATATAAGTATGAAACTACATAATCAAAAAAAATTAAATACAAATTAGTCAACCTTTTTGGTGAAACAGGATCCAAATCTAAGCACACCACTTACCTCTATTAGTGAAGGGTTGAACAGCAGATGCAGTTTGTGCCACTGGCCGTCATCAACGCGCTCGGTGTGTGCGATCAGACCCCTCGCCATCTTCACCCGAACCACTCCCTCAAGGATTTCCACCGCCAGGAAGTCGGAGCCGCGCCCCCCGCCAGAGTTGTACAGAACCATCGCGTTTGGAGTTATCGTCTTGAACTCTATCTGCCATCTGTTTAACAATATTGAGACATTAAGCAAGGTAAATACAAATCATTGCGAATTGTAATTATGTGTAAACTAATAATTAGCATAGGATTTTTTCTTTTTCCTTGACGTGTACTAAAGAGACGAATATCAGGAACTAACTGTGTAATTGTTTGCTGGCCTGACACCGTATGCAGTTATTGTATTTTGGCATATTATAATGAAGACAAGATTAAGTACCAGGAACTAAGTATGAGCGTTGTTAGTTTTGGTCGTCTCCATTCAGGTTTTATTAACCGACTTCAAAAAAAGAAGGAGGTTATCAATTCGTCTGTATGTTTTTTTTTTTGTATGTTTGTTACACGATTACTCCACTGTTTGTGAATGGATTTTGGTGATTCTAGTTTTGTTTGAAAGCTTATGTTTTCGAATTGGTCCCATATTAATTTGATCGACATCTAATCAGCGGTTTTTAAGTTATTTTCAATAATGCTTATTTGGTTGGTTTTGTATACCCAGACGATTTGCTCATTTTATTACTTGTCGATGAAATATGAATAATATGAACAAAAACCACTGAATAGGATACTTTGGAAAGTATCAAAGTATTGTTAGGTCATCATCGTCATCATCATCATCAACTTTCGTCCGTCCACGGCTGAACATAGGTCCCCTTAATGAACGCTAAGACGACAGGTCCCTTACCACTAGCATCCAACACAGATCGGGAACGCCAAAAATTTTGCAAGAAAAAATAAAAACTATATTACTTATGTATAAACTTAAAACTAAAAAGTACAAAATAAAATTAATTTTAAATAAAAAACCAAAAACCGACTTCAAAACTTATGCACAACTAAAAAATTTAAAATAATATTGAAATACTTCGAGGTGAAGTAGAGATATGCTATTTAAAATTGGGTTTTTTTGGAGTCGGTACCAGCCAAAACATCGACGCCCTTCTCAGACATCTACTCAATACTTGGTGTATGTAATTGATCATTAAAATCCTCTTTGGCTGGCACCGGCTCCAAAAATACCCAATTTTAAATAGTATACGTTTTCTACTTCACTTCGAAGTATTTCAATATTATTTTAAATTTTTTAGTTGTACATAAGTTAAGGTATTGTTTTGAAGTCGGTTTTTGGTTTTTTATTTAAAATTATTTTTTTTTATTTGTCATATACGGTTAAAATATAATGATTATTTAACCAATCTCAAAATAAATTTGGTTACATTGTCAAAATCATAAATAATAAATATGGACCGAGATAATTTCATTTATCGTTTTCAATCCAGTTCAGGATCTAAGGAAAATTTTAAAAAATAAAAAAATCAGTACGAAATAGTTATATTGAATCAGGTGTTATGCGTCCGTGTCTTTAGATATATTCACTTCCCTTATCATATCTATATATATAATATAACTAGTATATTAGATATACTATCATATAATAACCTCATGTTGAACAAACCAGCTCTCTCAAATGTAAATCTTTATTACAGATCCTTTGTAGGTCCCGTGTTCGAGATAGACAAGGTGATTAAAGTCATAGATCATAGCTCATGTCCAATGTTAGACAGTAACCCGGGGAGCGCGGTGTTAATCATCATTATCATTTTATGACTGTCTAATTTTGGACATAAGACTCTTAATCAACGCCTATACACTGCTATTGTGGTCACAAAATCAATGCCCAGGAAGATGGTAATCTAATCTGGATAGATTTCGGCCGACCTTCCCTCATCCTGCCCTCTCCAGAACCTTCCATCCTATTCAACTATATCAATTAATATTTAGTACAAACTACCTAACGAATGGGGCCTTTCGTAAAATAAATGGTACGAAACCACTGGATGAGCTTCAAATGTTTGTTTAATATTTTACAATGACTATTAATATATTATTTCAAAACCGAGTGTTCATAATTTAATTACTCGACTACTAGAGGCACAAAAAGTAAGCGCTCGATTATACTCGTATAATTGAACAATAATCAGGCTTTTAATTTAACTATTTACATCGTTTATAACGTTATTCACAGCACATTTCACTCGAAACTTTAATTTATCCAAACTAAGGAGATACCGATTTTAAAGGATGATTAAATATTTTTTAAGTTCACAAACAAAGATAAAACAATATGATAACTATGAAATAACGTCGGTAAATTAAAAATCATAACAAACGACAAACAAAACCATAAAATGTCACTATATTATAAGAAACATCGAGAGCAAGACACATAGCTCAAATCTTGCAGTAATTTCTGTAATGGACTAGTGAACCTTTTGTTACATAATATCCTATAATGATCGTCGACCTTACAGTGTTATCAGCCAATGGTGATTTTGTTGGTGCTAATAGTAGACTGCGTCGTGCGGCGGTCTGTGTACGGACTATGGGCCTCATTATCAGGTTTAAGTCAGCGACGTTTTTCAAGTCTTGGAAAGCTCAACCAAACGCGGCCATTATAATTACAAAGTTTTATGCCGCTTCAGATAACTCGAGACGAGAAAAAAATACCATTATATAACGTCGACAGAGAAAATGATTTTACCGTTTGAGGTCGTAACTAGTTTAGTTGTTACTTTTATACTTTCCGGAGTTACGACCAAACAAAACTGTCACGTTCCTGCATATCATCTTATGCAATAATTTATAACGATGCGCCAAATTACAGAAGTTACAGCCCACACCGATATCTGAATTATAACTAAATCCACACCTCGCAACCGTCATGTTAAACAATATATATTATTGAATGCGAGTGACAGGGAAACGCTCGTTTTGGAGTGTATTGATAAAAGTAATAGAGGAAAATGGACATGTGAATATGATTTAGTTTATTGTTATTTTTATTTATTTACATAGTACACAATGATATACATCTATATCTAAATGGAACTATATTTGAATGTCTCTATTGAATATTAATTATTAGTACCTGGTTGACCGAGCATTTGCTCGGTACCCTAAGTAAAATACGATGAAATTATTCTTCCAAAAAAAAGATCTTAAAAAAAGTAAAAAGAAAAATTCGGACTGGAGATTCGAACCAGGCTCGTTCGGATTTATCAGCCTAATTTTCCCACTAAGCTATCATAACATACTATTTGAAAGCGAAATTTACGTTCGCATTCTAATAATATTTTATCGTTGCCCAAAACACGGATAAAAAAAAGTTTTCTAAAAATCTATCCTAGCTAGATCGATTTATCGCCATTTTTAACCCATGTATACAAAATTTCATGAAAATCGTTGGAGCCGTTTCCGAGATTCAGATTCTATATATATATATATACAAGAATCGCTCGTTTAAAGGTATAAGATAAAAGATATGATTTTTTATGAACGATTTCTATGACAGTGACGAGCTTAGACATGCTGTCTAATGTATTAGTGATAATTGGCTAGATAGCGAGATCAGTCGCTCGAGGACAATCGAATCGTGTTTCCATCGCATCCGATTGTTTCACCAAATACAATTGACAATGTACGTTGTCGTTTACCTTCATTAGTCAGTAATACCTGAACAATGATCATTAATTTCAATGCAGTTGCTATAATAGGATGATTCCAATTAAATTGATATCCAATTTGTGAACCCCTTTCCTTATCAAAGCGCAACCCTTTGAATGATCAATACGCCGTTACCCCTTAGCAAAGCTGTTTCTACTCGTAATATATTAATTTGATCACCAATAATCGAATCCGTTTTTGTGTATTTTGTTTACAATTCAAAAGCTTTCTTCCCTACCTTATGATTTATGGATAGAGTCGCATGATAAGCTACTTTTGAAATTATGAATAAAACTTAAACACCACAACATCTCTTAAAAATTAGCTTTAAAAATTCCAACCCTTCACCTTTAGGTGAAGAAAGTAAAATGTTTTTAAAACGCGTCTACGGTAGGAGTTTTCAAGTGAATCAAGTCATCCGGTGGTTTGTGCTCTGTGTATATGTGTGCGTGTGTGCGTGTCTTACCTGCCGCCAGCTCTCGAGTTAATTTTGGGAAGTATCAAGTAGGCAACCTCGTCGATGAAACTGATTTCAGAATTGACGTCGGCGTCGAACTCGGGCGCGCAGTTCCAGGTGACGCCTTCTACGTGCACTGAGCCCGTACGACTGCGGGCCTTCTCTATTATCTTAACACCGTTGTAGTATACCTGCAAGTAAAGAAAGCAATTAAAACTATGACTGGTTTACGTAAAACCCTGTCTATAAAAAACGCCGATTACGTCATTCAAACACAATATACATATGTATAAATTAAGAGTACAAATTTTCTTTATAATTTTTTTGGTCGTTAAAATGAAACAACGTCATTATTTCGTATTCATTCATTTCACAAATCCGTAAAAGTTTTTTCATTATAATGAGTGAAATTCGCGTAAACGTAAGAAAACAATATTTGTTTTGGTCGAGTAAAATGTATTTCGATTCATAAATGAACTAGCGGCCCGCCCCTGCTTTTCACGGGTGCTTTAGATAATGGACCTGAAATAACTATTCTTGACTATTTTGTTAAGGGGCTTAACCACCTGTTCAACAATGATATATTTATGTTTTGATATATTTTTCACAAATATAAGACCCGGTCACTTCTTCATAGCTAACACGCCACCAAACCATCACTGAAGTCGGACAATGCCCACGTTTTACTCTGTTCACTAATTGGGTAGCTTCCTTAGATGTTTGAGTATTAAAATATCGTTATTGTGTTTGTCAAAATATAATCTCCCTTTGTGTGCATACAGCTTAAGTAGTGGTTTTCATTTTAACACCCTATTCTTTTTAAATTACACCAGTTAAAAAAAGACTAGTGCGTCTTTGCAGATAGGCTGCGAGTACGTACCTACTAAGTAAACTTTTAAAATACGCGGCATGGTTTTGGGTGCCATCCTTTTCTCAGATATATTTTTTGCTTTTAGGCAGATTTTCTGTAAGTCTATCCCATAGTGCTTGGATCGATCGATGAACAATCAAATGAACATTACAGATTCCAAATTCAAATGTAATATTTTGTTTATTTATAATTGTAATTGTATTTATGGCCTGTATAATATGTATCTATCCGACTTATATAGTTTATTTATTTTATACTACTCGTATTAAATAAATTAGTATTTCAAGCTTAATTTGTGATTATAATTCCGAATAAACATTATGAATTAATAAAATAACCTTTCAATATTTTAGGCTTTTGAAGGATAATACATAAACTGATAGATTATACAATATCTTTGGAGTGTGAAGTGAAAATCTGGACATGTACCTACAAAGTCCATATCGAAGTCGGGCGAACGTTAAAAATTGAATTGCGCAGTTTTTCGCGGAACTGCGAGTTATATATATAAAAGGTTTTGAATGTTTAGTCACATAATGTTACACGAGACGTTTCTCTTGGCGTCTCTATGATATCAATATTAGAACCAAACTATTAAGTCGAACTTTATAAGCCCCTTTGAGAAGTGAGAAGGTAGATTTCAGGAGATTATATATAATACCTGTCCTGCTTTTAACCGGAATCACAGCTCCATCATAATATTAATAAGCAGAATCGTCAAACTTCTTGACTGTGCGACACAGTCGAATCGATCGACACACCCGATAATTATAAAAGTAATTTTCTTTATACCTGATACCTTTACTCGCCTAGCTTTCGTCATTGCGGGGCAATATCAAAGAATACCCTTTTATCTATCAAGTAAAGGAGAAAAATATAATAATCTGGGTTAATTTACCGTCATTTAACAGCATATATCACTGGTATGCAAGCGACTAGTTGCAAACCAAATCGTTCGACTTAACCACTAAGAATATAGATTTTCATTGATATCGTACGTGAGCAGTTTTTATTTTGGACTAGCGCCAGCACTTGAAACCCGACTGTCGATATCCTGTCAATATAAAATATGTGTGAGAAAATATTGATACTAACAATTTAGTATTAATAAAATCATTGATCCTATTGCCTGCTAGAAAATAATTGATGGCTGCATCAGCACTTGTGGCGGTGTTCCTCAATAGCGTCGAGTTTATCTGCAAGTCCCTTATCCCTACGCACACCACGACGCCGTGTGAGACCGTGACAGGGCTTTGACCGCCCTACGCCTTCCCTCCGACCCTTCCCTACCCCGAACGCATGTTCCTACAACACGTGAAACACCTAATGTTACATACATTACGGAAATTGACATCGTCTTACAAACGATATCATCAGTAATATCTTGATTGCATGCTGTTACAGAGAACTGTCTTGTTACAGAAGATACAAGAACATTCATTTTGGTCTATAATCTATATGAATAGCAAAAACATTTGTATTATAAAAAGTCCAAAAATAAAGACATCCGATAAATTATAATGATTGTTATCAAGAAGCCAATTATTTGATAGACAAGTTTATGTTTATTGAAGCATTAAAATTTTAGTGGATATTAATTATTAACCCTCGTGTTTGACTTATAACTTAATTTATATTAATTCGTATAGTGCATAGT
The DNA here is from genome assembly GCA_905333005.2 of Lycaena phlaeas. Classification (NCBI taxonomy): domain Eukaryota; kingdom Metazoa; phylum Arthropoda; class Insecta; order Lepidoptera; family Lycaenidae; genus Lycaena; species Lycaena phlaeas. Next base: position 423,457 of record HG995168.1, read on the forward strand.
TGGGGAGACTAAATTAAAAAAAATAGTAACATTTTTATGATTCGAGCGACAATTCCTGAGTACGAGGTCCGGGTTCGATCTCGACTCCTGAAGTCATGAAATAGGTGGACTACTTGGATTTGAATATCGTGTAATGATATGAATTATAAATAAAACATGAAAACATCGTGAGAAAACCTGCATATCTGATGAGATTAAAGTCTTTGAAGTCGTGTAAAGGTGACCAACCTGGATTGGGCCAGCCCATGGGTGCACTATGGCCCACCACCCTCCTCGATATTGAGGAGACCCGTGAAGTAGAGCATAATATTATAAGCGTTAATTATCTTATACTATACGCCTTACAGACCAACACTGTCAACTATGTTTTACTTTAGAACAATACAATAATGTAAAAACCTATAAGTACTTGAAACCAATTCAGGATTTAAGAAAAAACAGAAAACGACACATATATTGCTTATTTTTCCGAGCTTTATGTGTAACAATAATTTTATTTACCCAACATAAACTGTACATTACATTTAATGAATAAAAGCCATAATATAAAGTTAGAAATGTATTATTTCTTTATTCCATACGACTAATCTTTATTGAAAGTCAATAATGAAAGATATTAGGTATACTAACAGTAGAGATAGGTGACAATTCCCTCGTCTCACATACAGTATGCACAGTAAGTGTATATTACGTAGTTTACATTAGTGCTCTGTGATGTTAAACGACTTTTACCTGTCGAGGGTTGGCTTTGTGGTGGCGAGTGTCTAGGCACAAGGGCCCAACACTCGGGTGGGCAGATTGGCTGAGAGCGCGGTGCATTACGCAAATGACGGGGTTACAAGCGCTCTGGATTTTTGCTTCAGCAGGAGCTGTATACATGTTCACAAGTCACTTGAGATTTAGTTACGCATCTCCATGTAACTTCAGTTTTTGTTTTAGAGAATAACAAACATCCACTTTCTGCTTTTATTATTCAGTTAAAAATTTTAAACAAGCTAGCTTTAGTTAGATAGGCAGACGTTCTATCTGTTACAAGAAAATGTAAAGTTGTTTTTAAGTTAAAAAATAAGCATCATGGTGGTACTTAGGTATGCATAAGATCACACGGCAACGCACGCGTCGATAAACATAAGCCGCTATTCCTAAGTACCTACCTACATTTAACATGGAAGGTAAAAAAAACTGCTTTTTATACTATTTTTATATCTATATCATCATCGGCCTTTATCCGTCATCTGCTGAACATCTATATATATATATATATATATATATATATATATATATATATATATATATATATCTTATAAAATTAATGCAAAAAAAACTGTAACCATTAAATATTTGTGGTAAATTAAAGAGATAATTCCATCAGACCATATTTTAATCTTTTACCGCCAAAATTATTATTATTACAGCATCAATTCCACGTCACCCTCGACGATGGTGTGTATATGTAAGTGCTATCCCGTTGGATCCCCTGTCTTTAACGAGGCCATAAAATCCAACCAAACACATTAAAATGTACTAATTAAAAAACAAACAGTCGAGGGGTAAGTACCCATACACGGAGGGACGGTGGGTTTTTAAACGCATAATACTGAGTTGAAAAAACGGCGTTCTATTCGAAAGTTTTCACACGATATATTTAAACGGATACAATTGTATTTAAAACCCTCACAATCGCACCGGATTAAAGCTATAATTCTCGCTTGAATGGATTCACTGAATGCGAGTGAATGCTCTTTAATGTAACGTTTAACTGAAACGTCGACCGTTTAAGGAAGCGTACGTCTGTAATAACTGGATGGAATGCCCGATCCTCTCTCCGTTGTGTGAATATGAAATAGAAATAACTTGACGTATAATTCAATGGTAAAGTTTGTCATAGCTCCGTGGACTAATACTCGCGCTCGTAGTTACTCTTAGAAATACTCATTAGAGTAATTAATGAAATACTCATTAGAGTAATTAATTTGTAAGTAAATATGAAGACGTGGAACTTGATCTCTTTTAGTTTATTTTATGCAAACTAAATGTGCAAGATACACTGATTCTTTATATTTAATGAGATTGCTTTGCAGCGCTTAGCCCGGCGACGGACTTTGTTAACTGTAATATTATTTTCTTGATAAGTATATTTTATCAATATTCGATCAACCGTCTAATTTTTTGAGTTGACTTAACTTCTTGTATTTTAGGCGTCAGATTAACCGCAATAAGTTGTAGCCGACTTGGTCACGGCAGCTACTAGCAAGCTTAAATGGACCTGGATCGAACATAATATATGCCGGATCCCCAAAGAGAGAGTCTAAGAAGACCACAGACTGGGTCCCATTGAAAAATGTTCGGAGGCGTCAGACTAAGACGGAGATGGAGTGATAACCTCGACGCCACTCGTAAAGACTGACTGACAGTGAGAATAAGTACAAAAAAAAGGAGAAAAAATGAAGTACCTATCTCTTTGGAGTTACAATCTGACGGGAAAATTTTTACTAATCATGTTTTCCTGTTCCTGTTTGTTAGAATATAATATCATGAAAATAACATTCTAAAATTTCATTCACGTAGTTAGCTTACTTTGCTTACAACAGCGAAAGGTCCTCTTTCAAAAATTCAAATGCTTCCTCTTAAAGGGTGTCTCCGTACATCAGGTATGTACGGAGACACCTGGTTGACGCCAGTAAGGATTTCTCATATTTTTATTCGCTCATACAGTTTAATTTTGCTAAAATGTCGAATATTTGTTAAATCTGCGTGAATCCTAGTCGTAATTGTCCGGTTTTTTGTTTAATTTTTATGAAATCAATTTGAGTCGATGACGATTTATCGTTTTCTTTCATACTTTTACTTTCTAACGGTTTAAACGAGCCCACATTTCCCCAACAAAATGGCCCAGTTCGTGTAATCCATTAAGCCCGGTATTTGACACTAACCTCGTACAAAAATGACACGTTTATCCTCGCGTCCATTCATGTACAAAAGGAATATTTTGTGAAAGGGAATATTTTATAAGTCAAGGATGAAGCTAAATGATAGGCGCGTTACTGGGTAACGGGCTTCATGGGCTGCGATGTCGAGTGCGGACTTCTTTATACATTCTTTTATATTAGTGACATAGAGCGACTGGCAGACGTGATGGTAAGTGTAAGTACAAACATCTGATCACACGGTGTAGACTGAAGAGTATCATTCCTATCTGAGAACAATGATAAAGAGGATACCTACAGCGCCTGTTCTTAAATGTAAATTAGTATCGGTGCTAACTACTAGTAATTACACTGTTTGTACTGCTTTCCCTAAAATATACCATCAGTCAACAAATCAGTCCCACACAGTTAATTGTATTAGGAAAAAACTACATCCAGATACCTCAAATAAAGTCTAAAGTTGAAACTTACTATCTGAATGTGATTCTAGTTTAGCAATAGACGTTTGTCTGCGTTCACTCACAGGTACAGCAGGTGGGTGACTATTAAGCCTTCGCCGTCACGTCTACTATTAACCCAATAATTCTGTGGCCTGGTATCTCAAACATACACACCAGAAAATCTATCAATGGCTATAGTCCTATTGTCGTTGTAACTCCATAGACGTTTCTAAAACGTTATGGCTAAAGTCCTATTGTCGTTGTAACTCCATAGACGTGTCTAAAAGTTGTAAAACACTATACATTTATTTTTACCATACGTAAGATGAAAATAAATATATTATAGATAGAACTCTATCACGGTTATCGGCTTCACCTATTGTATCCAAAGTATAAAAACTGCCATTTTTAAAGCTGTACAGTGTTCAAAATTTCAATAAAATAGGTCAGTACTTTAGGTGTATAAAGATTTAAATAGAATTTTCTTTGCTTATTTTAATCTGTCTGTAATTATGAGATAATTGATAACTTCTATCAAAGTTGGTCTTTAAGTAATATATTTTTGTTTATATATTCAAAAACTTCTATTTTTATCATATTCAATGCCGGTGATAGCCATAGCCAAGAAGATTGGGGACCGAAGAATAAAGTGAGAAGAATAAAATAAATGAGCCGACCTTGACACAGTGGCCTATAGAGGGCTCTTAGTATTCACTTTCTGCCCCCGTCCGTCCAACTTGACGGTACTACTTACTGTATTAACAAATTGCCATCGGAAACATCATCATAATGTTATATAACATTATATTTAATGATCGATACATAGACTTTCGTTTGAATACTACCACCTAGGCTCGAATATTGTGAGTTCATTAATACATAGTACTTATTAAGATTACTATTCGAGATTCAAATCCCGTTCCATCTGTAATGTATGTAGAATAGGTCGGAATTGAGTATTTCCATTTGGTTGTCTTAATACTAAATGCAACCTACGGTAGAGTATTAAAAAGTGATTGGCAATATCTCTACGACGATCTTTGATATACCGTATCATGCGTCACACGTTCTCATCCCGCCTCGGATCTTGTTACGGACCTCATCTCCGAACCCTTACGATTATTTATCACCCAGCACCCACCCCGCCCTTGTTTTAACAGGCCCACTATTTTTAACATCATCTATACATAGAAACGATAACATTTATGTTTGTCTATACAGTATGTCAATGTGTAATGTTTTTGACACTTTATTTTTTATTCTAAACAATTATATATACTATTTTTCCTACAAGATAATGACTGTACTCAAAGACGTCGTTCTAAAATATATTTTTTCCGAAACTAGGTCATTGACAAAAATAATATTTTTTTTCGTTATGAATGGTAGGTACCTAAAAATAGATAAAGAATCTACATCTACACTAATATTATAATCTACGCTAATATTATAAAGAGGAAAACTTTGTTTGTTTGGTTGTAATGAATAGGCTAGGCTTACCGATAAATGGGCTATCGAACACTGAAATGTTTCATTAAAATCCGACCGATAGTTCCTGAGATTAGCGCGTTCAAATAAATAAACTCTTTAGCTTCATATCTTAAGGATTAAAAGCATGAGTAAAATAAACTCGTTTAAATGTAGTCCAAAAAAATCAAAATTTCTGAATAAAATATGGTTGTTGTGCCTCACTCGATATAGATAGGTAAAGTGTGTCGTGGACTTTTTTGTAGACATTTATAAGATCTACAATTAATTAGGACATTTTATGGTTCTATCTTTTATAGTTTAGGCAGCGTACGCAAAATAAATAACTTTTCTGATTGATTTTTTACACCTTGTGTCCGAAAAACTCAAATATCTTACGGAACCCTATTTTTATTAGAATAAAATGCAGCCTATGTTACTCGTGGATAATGTGGCTTTCAAATGGTGAAAGAATTTTTGAAATCGGTCCAGTACTCTTTGAGCCTTTTCGTTACAACCAAACAAACAAACAAAGTTTTCCTCTTTATAATATTAGTGTAGAAGTGTAGATAATATATATACATGTTATATTATGTTAGGGATAGGGGCAAACTGAATTCACCTGATCCGGTCGGGTGTATAAATGTGATGGCAAATTTATTTCACCAGTGCACTTGACCTCGATATTTTCATCACTTGAGATATTTTCGGATTCCTCCCATGGGAGACGCTTTCCTTTCACACTCTGTTAATTAATTATTTCAATATAATAAACGTGTTCAATATAATAAACGTGGGGCAATATACTATACACTATTATAATAGCTGGGCACTTTAATGATCAACTTAAGCTTATCGCGTTGGGATCAAAATTCAACCCAAATTTATAGTTCTTTATTGTATATCAATTTTTTTCATATGATATATTTTGTCATTCACCAAGTAGGTATACAGTAACGTCTAGTATGTACACGATCATGGTAACGTAATACGTTGGGTACCTACTATAACAGTCATGTTTTTTTTTAATACGTGATGTGCCGATCTATTTTTGTCGTCTCTTTCTCAATTTAAAGGTATATTGTATATCACACTAATACGAGCGTTTGTGCAACAATATCGTCCGGTGGTCCGCCATTTGGTGATCCCTGTACTGTACAGTAACTGCCGTACCAATTAGGGACTCAATGCTTCCCGAATTATCGTGTGGTGTCAGCGGAAGGAGCCTCCTCTGCCCAGAACCACAACGAGCCAATCTAATAATTGTCGAGGGAACATCTGCCGGAAACGATACTATACGTACCACTTATGCTAAAGTAAACCTCGATATTTTGACCAATGAGGTATTACGAGCATCATATTTACCGTAGTCGAGCAACTAAGACATACATACACCAACGACCACATGACCCGGTCCCCGCCACTCGCATACAACTATAACACCGCCACAACAATAATACGATGATGACATATTATTATAGTTAGACGTATTACATTTCTCATACCAAAATTCAACATAAATGTACGTATCCTTACAACAACACACCAATAGTTTCACAAAACAAAAAGCGAATGTACATTGAAAATGCCGTTCGTTTGTATACAAGTTTAAAACGTGAACGTGTTTCAATTATTCTCATCGCAACTAATTATATAGGTTGGGTAGGTCACGGCGCGAACAAAAACCATCTGCCTGTGAATGCCGCACTCCTTCCGAGCGCTGAACAAATTACACCGCTAATTGCATCCTGTAGATGCGGTCCGGCTCCGTGCAATATTACCACTTTCTAAACGACGTTACGCGACACTTCCGTACAACCACAGATCATTGCCGTGTTGACTAAAAACATCCATGAGACCATCATGAAATGACGACGATAAGAGATGTTTATCTATCTTAAGTTACGTCACAAAAGACCAGGAAAAATAGAATGTAGCAATAAACAAAAAATTTAAAAGTAGCAATATAATGGACGACGTCACGAAAGACCAGGAAAAATTTAATATTAACAAAAAAAATTAAAAGTAGCAATATAATGGACGACATCACAAAAGACCAGGGAAAATTAAATGTAGCAATAAACAAAAAATTAAAAGTAGCAATATAATGCTACTTACCTCCTAACTCTTTCTTTAAGCTTTGCCGTCAAAAGAGGATATTACTAAAATAAAAAACTATACAGTATGTATCCACAAAACTTCGGCGATAAAATTAAAGCTTTATCAAGTAAAGCGGCGCCCACACTCGTGAACGAATTGTGGTTCAGTCTGGTCGCGGTGCAGGGCTGCGAGATAAACGTTTTTAACGTAGTAAAAATCAAAATAGCCTCGATAACGCCCCGCCGCCCCCGACGCCACAACGCCCAGCGCCAACCGCCAGTGGCTACACAATATTGGTGGAAATACGTGGTGCAACAGAACAGTATAATACGATTAAAACAGAACAATTGAAAGCTTTATTTATCCATACATTTAAATAAAAGTACGATCATAGACTCTATCAATGAACACAAATACGAGCGTTTCTTTATAATTTGCATCTAAGTAGGATCGGAGTGCACGGAGCGGGTCCGCGTCATCCCGTGCAGTCGGAGATGGACTTCCCGGAGGCAGATTTCGCTGCAATATTGGCTCCCTACGTGACCGGCATTCAGCTTTCGATAAAGTATAATACAGTGAATATATTTACTCGAAAAATATAATATGTAATATATTTTATACGGATTTATACGGATTTGATCACGGTGTGCTGAGCTTTTATCAAAGCTTTAAATTTCTGTTGGAAATGTTAAAAGCTTAATACGCTGAAAAAAGTCCATTAGAACTAGGTTTATTACAGGTTATTAACTGCAGCCACTTCAGGTAGAACTGAAGTGAATCTGTTTTACATCGTTACCGTGCACCTACTATTACATACAGTTTTATTTCAGAGATTATTTTAGCTGAAGTAATATTGAGTCGACCGATGAAATGTTATCATCATATTGAAAATGTCTTAACTTAATTCTTTGGACAGATCGCATTTGATAATTTCATTGATATATTTATTTGACTCGACCAAGTGCACATTCGGATTCGGTACATTTTCTCTGCTTGGAGGCGGTTACCGTAATCATATACTGTTTATAATTCATACAGTCTCCATGATGTTGATACAAGTTCGTCATATTAACAGCACATGCTTCTGGTTAAAGACCCCTATACTATTTTTATAAGAAGCAATTTCGTTATTATTCAGACCCCGTTACCACGAGCGCTATTACACCGAGCGTTAAAAAAACGTTTAATGACACAAATATACAACCATGTATTTATTGATTTAACCCAACGCTGTTGGATTTTCAACGTTGAGCGTTGGAAATTAATTAGAATTGAGCATGCGGAACTCACAACTCGCGCTAACTACGGGTTTTAACGCGACGCACAATAAACTCTCGTGCGGACGGGGCCTTACGTTTTGTTATGAAGCAACAAATAATAAAATATTTCTTATTACATAATAATATCTACTATATAGTAGGCAATTTTTGTATACGAGATGCACAACACTGTTTTTATTACTGGTTTTATTACTGTTCTATTCCGTTCTGCAGCTCCTAAAACCAATATCAAGGTACTCACATCCTCCATACAGCCGCGGAAGTTCTCCATGTGCCCCAGAAACAGCTCCGAGAAGTCGCCTTGACCGCCGAGGAAGATACCGAAATGTATATTCAGTTCGAAGAATCTTCCCGGCAGCCTCTTCTTGACGACGCTCTCATCCACCTAAAAATAATACGTCCATATGAGTGACATAATCGCCGAACGAATGAATCACGTATATATTTATATTATTCATGTGAACGTTTGTTTGTCAAATGTAATGGCGATAATGAATAGCATAAATTTTTGGAAATTTAGCATAATATAGGGGACTAAAAACTGCCGCGGAGGGAAAAAAATCATACATGGCTGATGAAATTGAAAATATTTTGAAGGTGTGTGAAGTTCACCAATCTGTATAGGGGCCAGCGCTCATTACAACAACGCGCTGGCCCTATACAGGGCTCTTCGAGCGAGCGAGATGACCAGGCCGAAGCCCACTTGCTATTGTATCAGGTGTTATATATATAGCTTGCTAACTCTCAAATTCAGATAGCGCGATTCAGGATTGTGGAGCTGATTGATCCACTACAAGAGCATGTAACGGTTCCATTATAGTAATGTGAGGTCTGGTGAACAAAGGCGATTCATAGGATTACTTTATAATATAATTTGGGTTGATATAACACTATCGGGTCGCGGGCGGACCTTTATATAAATTGTCTGTGGAAATTATACCTTGATAATTATATTGTATGTAAAGAGAAGGGGCACCCTGGGCCATGCTTAGAAAATTGTGCACATTAATATTATGTTCAGGTTTTGATCCGAAAACAAATTTTTAAAAGACCTGGATGGATTTTATTTTTATCTTCATATAAATGTAAATACAGCGAAAGAAGTCGAGGGTAAAAAACTAAGCACATATGTACGTACCTACGTCTAATAGTATTTTTTTTTACTAAAATATACTCTAATCTATTTATAAATTAATATGTAGTATTTATTTTGGACCAGGTAATTTTTACTATCTTCTTGTTAGTCTATTGGCGCCTAATGAAAATATATAAAGTGAAATACACATGCATGTATTTGCAATCAAACTCCCATACAACGTTCTCATTGTTTTTTTTTTTACTAAAGTGATGTGTAAGTAGGTCTAGGACTTATCTAATTCCCTTTTCGTATAAAAGATCCGACGAACAATACGCCTTGTGTTGAGAAGCTGCCTCCATCAGATAACGCCCGCCGATATTTATTTCGATAGATTTATATCAACACTAATATATACCCGCCACAACAAAGGATTTTCAGATGTATAATTTTTTATAGAGGAGGGAGCAAGTGGAGGGTCGAATCACCTGATGGTAAGGGATAGCGCCATCCACAGACACCCGCTACACCTGAGGATTAGCAGATGTGTTGCCTCTAAAATAAGAGTATTCTTTCTCCTTTTTGGAAGATTCCTCAGTCGTATCGGTTTGGAAATACTGTGGCTGACAGTACTAAGGATTACAGGATGTCTCTCGGCGAGAACCTTACGTTGGACGGGATCTTGGGGGTTCACCGACTAGGGCAGAGGTGTTAATGTAAAGGTGAGGAGATGACCTGGCGCGAAAACCGTTTGGCAAAAATCGAAAGGCTGCGCTGTGTCTGGTCTTCGAGCGGATGATACGCCGTAAGCGTAACCTGTAGGGCTATTCTGTAAAAACCATTTCGATATCGAGCTTCACCTGAGTGATAGAGCTCACTTTATACTCACTTCGAAAGCGAACTTTATTGATATAGATAGATAGTCGAGTTTTAAAGAATACAAATTCGTCATATTAGCGCGGATTCTGCTTTCGAGATTCGCAAACGTCCTTACAGGATAGCCCTACGGGGGGAAGTTATAAAGTTCCGTCTGACACAGGGCTTCACCGGGCACGGTTGCTTTGGTTAGCCGGTGGCATTATTTCACGATTGTGGCGCGGTGGTGGATTCGGTCAGCATACCCTCGATGTGTGACATAAAAGAAGGTATGGGCTCAAAGAGTTCCGGAGTCGTTCCTCACTGGTGCAACTTAAATGTCTTATTGTAAACTTTCCTTTACGTCTGACCAAAACACAGTAAGGTAACCCAACCCGTATAGGTGACACGAAAGTCTTTGAAGGTAAGTAAAGCATGTAAACTGTGGCCGGTACCGGAGTGGAATTAAGAACAGTATAGTATGATGATGGTGATGACGAGAGCTCCATAATACTATATCAATACTGTAAACGATGTTACATATTGAACGCGTCAAACGGAGCTCGATATGCGAGTATTATAATTACCGGTATATTCACTCGTCCTAAATCATTCCCACGCTCTTGTACTGAATTAAAGATAATAATTGGAACAAACTATTTGCAGCTTAATACAACTCTTTCGATTATTCTAGAATATACTTTTCTAATTTTGTGTTGTCATCACAATCGTAAATGTTGAGGAGTTGGAATCTTTTAATTGATGTAAATTGCTGTAACTCATCTAATTCCAGCTGTTCTCCGCTACTAAATTCATTACACACAATACAAGCTTTATATTATTAGTACCTATACGAGTACATAGTGCGTCTTCAGTGCCACCCTAAAAGGATAAACAAGGAATCCCTTAACATGACACTTGGGTGTTCGTCCGTCTGTGTATCGCAGCTGGCTGTCATACAACGTACTAATGACAAAGTAAATACGCACCCATAACCTGACAGTTTTATGATATTTTTAGTAACTTTATAACTTGAATATCTATTTTGGTATAGAAATATAAGGAAAATTGGAATTTGTAAGAGTGCCCATGCTGCTTTGCAGCCGATATGGGCCGGCACGTCCGGGGCTGTACCTCTCGCTCACATAATACCGGCGTAAAGTGACAGCCATGATGTCGCATTTCGTGCGGGTTGTGGGTTTCCCGTGGCCGCTTGGGAGGGATAAGGGAAAGGTGGGCTACAGGTGTGTATAAATTTTGGTATACAAATATGTATAATTGTGCAAATGTCTATGGGCGTAAGTAAAATATTTTTAAAAGAACATGATATACCTAATCAATGTAAGTGGGTGATATGGAAACACGACACCAGGCGTCTTGACGTTCAATGAAAATCCAGCCGGTGATGGCTGACAATGATGATGACAAAAAGCGCGTAGGTATTGTGTATTTACACAACATAAAAGTAGTTTTCACTTAGATCTTTTAAACTACTCGGATACGGATTTTTAGCAATAGAGTAATTCAAGGAGAACATTAATACGTATAATGCGTACATAATATAATACAGAAAATACGAATAACGCAAAAACTGGCTAAATCTTACGAGATTTAACTAATATTAATAAATCTACCAAATAGTATATCTTAAAAGGATCGATAAAAAGTCTACGATAGTATATATTTATCTCGTATGGATATTACCCACACTAACCATTTTTATATTTTACATATTACAGAAAAAATGTATTATTGAGCTATTTTATACAATACAATATTATTCCTTGTCCAATTAAATACTTAGTTGTACATTTCATGTTGGCCAAAACTGCCCCTAACAGCATTTCATTGAGATTAAAAAAAGTAGAGACAGCGGTTGTCGGGCCGTAGTTTTATTCGAGGTTTGTAGCGATCAGCGAGCGCGGGGTGAGCCGATGCGGGGTGTAATAACTATCGCTAATAATCATCAATCCGGATATGACTGTAAGTGACGCGGAAGAGGCTGCCAGCAACGGCTGATATAATATAAGCTAAATCATAATACGTGAGAAGAGTGACGTCTATCTGACGGTGGCCGGTATTTATGACTCGTAATCCTTTGATGTTAAAATTGCTTTTGTTTACAATTATTGTGATCACTCAAGGAAAGCTCTTTACAGCATAAACAACACTCGGATGCTCGCGAATATCACACGGCACTCTCAGGGAACGTGATATTTTTATTGATACATTAAACGCGCAGGCTGACTGGAGACCATCATCAAAAGGTTACGTTTAGGAATAAATAAATATTTCCATAGACCTGAGGTGACAAAAATACCTGCATAGTAACAAAAAATGTACTAAATCGTGTGTATAAATTACATATTTATCTGATTTTCTATAATCGTGTCTATAAAATTTATTGCACGCTTTTATTAGCTTCACCTGTATGTATGTTTGTAACCGACTCCTTTGGGCGCGATTTTAAACCACTTAAACGGCCAGATTTTGTTCAAACTTTGTCGATCTTTGAGGAGCAATGACAATACATTAAATCAATAAGATTATTCCATTATTTTCAATTTGAAAATAGCGTGTTTTTTTTTTTGTTTTTTGATCTATTCATTATTTTATACTAGCAGCGCCTCGCGTATTTACCATTCCCGTGGGAGTACAGGGATAAATTATTATTCAAGATATATTTGTTATTCTCATGTAGAAGCTATATAGTTATAAAGTTTCATGCAAATCCTTTCAGTAGTTTTCACGTGAAAGAGAAACAAACATCCATACTTACAAACTTTCACGTTTATAATAATATTAGTAAGATAGCATACTGTTTTAGGCCTGTCTTGGGTCGTGACCATTGGCTCTGATATACATATAGGGCTGTCGGTGTATTAAAATGTCACTTAGGTTTCGACGAAGATAGCAGTGTTAGTTTTCAAATAAAAACAGCCAAATCCTTTCTTATTAAGAAAGGATTTGGCTGTTCTTAAATAAACATGGGTAAGTATTTCTTTTTGTTTACTATAACTTATTTCTTTTCATGAGTATTTCTTTTTGTTTACTTACTTATAACCAGAAATGTTATGGATATGGAATTTCGGATACGGATTGGATACGGATATAGAAAAGATTATTAAACCGCATACGGTTACGGATACGGATATGAAAATATGTCGGATTATCCGTTAGTTTCGGATAATTTCGGTTACGGATATCAGATTTTTAAGAAATTTCAGAAGTAAAATATAAATAGCTAATAAAAAAATTATACTAATTATAATTTATAACTACTGGAGGAAATTCCACTTATGGAATAAGTAGTACCTTTGTACTAGTGTTTATTTTCACCGTTTCGCTGTATGTGTTTCTCAGTGTACATAAATTATTAAATAAATAAAATAAAATGGTTTTATTCGGTAGGAACAAAAGTCAGTCAGTTATATGTTGAGTGCTTTCTACTGAAACTGCCCGGCCTGTTACGGTTACGGATATTATTTGATATCGGATATCCGATAGTTTCGGTTACGGTTACGGAGCTCCCTAACATCCCCGCTTATAACTTCTTCTCAACTCAATGGGATTATCACAGTACCAGGATATTATTAACACACGTAGAAAATAAATTATAGTATTAAAATGGAATACGGAATATTTCCCTAAACCATATTTATCAATTACATCTCTATACTGTACGCGAATTGATACATATTCAATGATTCGAAAATTGTTTCATTAATTTATATACAAACCACATTCCAATTGAAACTAGCTGAAAATGTACGGCGATACTAGAGCGATACGATCACTATTAACAAAGCCGCACAAATGAACCAAATATTTAGAGACCACTTCAACAATTAGGTCCCATGAAGTTTGTGGAATTTTATAAACCGCACCAATTCTGAGCTTAGATCGGAAAAATTTACTTGGAATTTTCTGGAACGGAAACGACTTTAGAACTACTAGAAATCTCTAACTCGATCAAATTCAACTAAGCCTGTTATCACCCACACTCAACGAACGCCCAAACAATAGGCACCAAGATAGAACTTAGAAGTTCAAGTCGATTTATAGACTTGCTGAAAGGAATCCGCTTATGATGGCCACGTTTAGCTCGTTGGCAATCGCAGGACTCCTCTCACATTCGCAACCTTACTGACGTGAGTTCCGGAACTTTTAACCCTATCTAATCCTAATATACAATATGACAAATGCGCTATTTTAAGATTTCACTAGGGGATATAGTTGGCATAGGACCATTTCTATGCCTCCTCGACAGTTATTAGGACTTCGAGGTTTTTTTGGACTTTAATTTAAAATACTTTAAAGTTATTTAGTTATTCAGTTGTGAAGTGGTGAATACATTTCGACAATACTAAAAAGATGACTGTTAGTTACATCATCGCAGATACAACCGCTCCGTAACCAAATCTCCTTACCGTCTATCCTCACAAAAGCACATTTTAATGAATCAAAATTTTAACGAACCGCTAAGTCATAAGCTTCAAAGCTTGTAAAGGAAAATATAAGGCGTAATTAAGGTAACATTTAACCTTATATGCAAAAGTGTTTAAATACCGTCGGCGCAAATAAACGTTGAATGCATAGCCACAGCCCTCAGGTACATAAACTTCAATAAAAACACCATGGACGTACCGAAATGCTCTCGCAACCACAATTTTATTAATAGATCGTAAATGTGGTTGTTGCTTTACATAGATATCTAATTTGGGTGACACAGACTCCAAAAGCAACAATAATGTAGTGGTAAGCGCAAAGATTGTACATTAAGCCCGATATCCAGAACTGATTTTAATTATATGAAATATAAACCATCAAAAACATAAATGTGAAATGAGAGCCAAGTTCATTATTAAGATATTATATGCCTTGTCGTTGACTCCAACGACAAAAGAAGTGAGATCTAAATGGGTGCCAAGTTCAATGGTCAGTCCTGAAATTTATTTATAACAAAATAAAGTATCATTTCTTCTTATAGCTTAGGATAATGTATTGTAGCCTTAGGTCTGACTTGGCTAGTTCTCATACCTATACGAATTATCATGTTCGATGGCTAGTTTCTGCCAACAAGCCAAATTTTCGGAATAATAAAATAAGAACCGACAAGTAACTGGCATAGAACTTACGAAAGCTACAATATAATTCGTATAGGAAAACTAGCCAAGTCAGACCTTAGGCTACAATATATTATCCTAAGCTATAAGAAGAAATGATACTTTATTTTATTATAAATAAATTTCAGGACTGACCATTGAACTTGGCACCCATTTAGATTTTTTTTTTTTTTTTTTTTTTTTTTTTTCGGTTGGATCTATGCTAATGGTCCTAGTGACCGTTATGCGTCATCGGAAATGGGGTGATCCGGTTGGATCATCCTATGACGTTAAAAATTTGGGGGGTTGCCCCCCGCCATGTTCATGGCGTCGGGTTTGTACCTAACTTGGTCAGCTACGGTCGACTGGTTTGGAACGGGTGACGTTAGAAACCTATCGTGAGGGCCGGCCCTCCCCTCCCCCGGTAGCGGGGGAGGCGGGTCAAGCGCGGGACCCGAGCAAGCTGCCGATAGCAGAGTGCTATCGGTGATTACACGGTCTATATTGGTGTCGACTCGTAGCTGATCTGAGCCTATGCTGTCGCGGTTGATCCGGATCAACTGGTCAACGGAGTGTAGGGTTCGACGTCGCATACGACCCCGGGGCCCATGCGGTGTGAATGTGTGCCTAACACCGGCTGTGTTATGTCTGAGTGTGTGTTGTAGCTTACGTCGCGCTTCAGCGTCGCGCTTTAACAGTTCTGTGATTTTATCAACAGGATCGGTTATGACATTCTTAGGTAACCTAGACTTATTAGGTGCTAAGCTATCGGGGGTGTAGTTTGCCGCACTCACGACGAGTGGGTTCGGGTGGAGAAGTGCCTTTTCGAAGTGACGTTCTGACATCGCTTTGAAATGGCCCCTAATCGAATCTAGTCTGAGGTCGCGGTGTAGGTCGATGTTCCTTACGTACCACGGGCAACCGGTTGCCACACGTAAGAATTTATTTTGGATCGTTTGGAGGCCTCTGAGTCTA
Source organism: Lycaena phlaeas (assembly GCA_905333005.2). Classification (NCBI taxonomy): domain Eukaryota; kingdom Metazoa; phylum Arthropoda; class Insecta; order Lepidoptera; family Lycaenidae; genus Lycaena; species Lycaena phlaeas. Next base: position 439,681 of record HG995168.1, read on the forward strand.
TGCTGAGGCACATGCGCGAATGCCACACAGGAGTATGACATGATGGGGCGGATACATGATTTATAGAGGGTGAGCTTGTGCCTGAGGGGCATTTTGCTCTTTTTGTTTATGAGGAAGTACAGTCTACTACTGACGAAACGGGCTTTTTTAGAAATCGCGGCGATGTGTGGTCTAAACGACATCGACCTGTCGAGGGTGACCCCCAGGTACTTGACCTGTCTAACTCTGGGAATAACGACGTTATTTAGTAAGATTGGTTTCATCGTGAACCATGTTTGTCTGCGTTTAGGTAAGCGTGTCTTTCTCTTACGAGAGAAATGAATCGACGCGCTTTTATCGGGGTTAATAGCTATTCTCCATTTTGCGAACCAGTTGCCTAGTTCGGTGACGGCACGTTGGAGAAATAGCGATGCTCTATTAGCATTAGGGTGGGTAACGTATAGAGCTGTATCGTCAGCGAAGAGAGCCAGTTTGACGTCCGGAGGTCTGGGGATATCTGATGTGTACAGATTGTATAGAGTTGGGGACAGCACGGAGCCCTGGGGGACTCCGGCCCTCAGAGGTCTCAGGGAAGAGAGGGTGCCTTCGACCCTATACCTAAATGACCGATTTGACAGATAGTCGCGGATGATGATGACTAGCCTATCCGGTATTCCTAGCTTGTACAGTTTGTACACGAGGCCTTCGTGCCATATCCTATCGAAGGCCTTTGCTACATCGAAAAATACGGCGCACGTATCGCGGGAGTTCTTTTTATTGAAACCTCTGAGTATGTCTTCGGTCATACGGTGGACTTGCCTTGGACAGCAGTGGTTTTCGCGGAAGGCGAATTGCTCGTCTATGAACAGGTTCTTTTCGCCTATAACGGCTTTGAGCCGCTTAAGCAGAACCCGTTCGTAGATTTTGCCAATCGAGCTTAGTAGACTGATGGGCCGATAGCTAGACGGTTCCGTGCCCGGTTTGCCGGGCTTAGGTATGCCGATAACCGTAGCTTCTTTCCATTGGTCTGGGAACCTACAGCCCTTTAGGAGGGCGTTGAAAATGCTAACCAGGAAGTAAACAAGAGCGGGTGGGAGTATTTTAATGACTTTGTTGGAAATCCCGTCCGGCCCGGGGGCCTTCTTGGAGTGAAGTCGTTTGATAATGTCTTGGACTTCTTCTACATCCGTCGGAAGGATAGGATCCCCCTCCGGCGGCGCAGAAGTCTTCGACTCTACTACCCTAATTACCTCCTCTACGTGGGAGCCTATGGAGGGTGAGGGGGTAGTGATGTTGGGGGTACACTGGCTCTCTAGTGTGTCGGCTAATAGTTCCGCCTTGTCGGCGTCCTCTAGTGCAGGCGCGCGATTTGGTCTTTTTAATGGCGGCATAGATGCCTCCGTTTTCTTTTTAAAAGAACGAGCGAGTGGCCAGTAGGCCACATGGGAGGGTGAGATTTCACTAAGGAGGCGATCCCACTTTTCGGCTTTGTGCTCTAAGATGCGTGTTTTAACGTCTCTTTCGAGGTTACGGAGGTCACGACGATACTCGTCCGCCGGGTAGCGAGCGTATCTGCGCCTTGCGGTGTTTTTGGCGCGTATGAGTGCTTTAATGTCATCCGGGAGCTCCCAGTGTCCATCGCTGGACGTTGAGATCTCCCTAGATGACTTTTCCATCGTCGCTACCAGATGGTCGGTAAGGTCGGAACTGGCCGCAATGGCCGCCTCGGGACTATCTATAGTGTCCGGGATGTTGTCGAGTTGACTCGAGCGAAGTGAATTTAAATTTTCGTTTAATAATTTAAAGTCGATGATCTTTTTCTTTAGATTTTTAGTATTATTCTCGGGGTTACCTAATTGAATTAATACTGGTCTGTGGTCTGAGTTAAGCTCGTGTACTGTTTGAATAGAATGCACCAGAAGGGATACATTGCGTATTATACATATGTCTAATATGGATGGCCGCACATTACTCCTATCGCTGTTTGCGAAGTCGTAGCGTGTTGGCTCATCTGGGGCGACTACTGTACAGGCTAGATCATCGACGGCGCGGCAGAGAATTATACCATTTTTATTGTTTTCTCTGCAGCCCCATGCCTGATTTTTACTGTTTAGGTCGCCGGCTATAAAGACGGCGTTGCCTAGTTCTAATAGCGATTTGAGATCGCTGAAGAGTAATGTTTTATTGCACGATTGATATACCGAGGCGATGATGATCGACTGATGGCCGGTCATGCTCACCTGGCAGACGGACGCCTCCAGTGAAGCTAGAGGCGGTGTGTCTAATGGGATGCAATGGAGTGTTCTTTTGTAATAAATTAGTGTACCTCCGAGTCGGGATCGCAACCTATCATTCCTAACGATGTTATAATTAGGGATACGCGGGTTGCTGTAACACGGTTTTAAAAACGTTTCCTGCACAAGGAGGACGTCAACATCGTATTTTTTTACGAAAATGCGAATTTCCTCTAAATTCGCGCTAATGCCGTTCGCGTTGAACGACACTAGTCGGAGAGAACGCGGTTTTGTCCTAGCCGTGGTAGCCATTTAAGGGCTTTGAGAGGGGGGGGACCTAATCTTGGCGACCAGGGTGGCATGTTCACTATATGCCTGGCATGTCTGCTGTAGGGTGGTGGCGACGCGTAGTTTGCGGGCCAGGACGGCTAGCTCTTCTGGATCTATATCGCAGAGAGCCTGAAAGACAAACGCTAGGTTTATCCCGAATTCGTCGGTGGGGGAAGCGGGACAGCTGGGGGCTGCTCGTACCTTCGTACTTGCAGGGGGGGCTTGCTGCCTGCTTACTGCCGCTGGACCCATTTAGATCTCACTTCTTTTGTCGTTGGAGTCAACGACAAGGCATATAATATCTTAATAATGAACTTGGCTCTCATTTCACATTTATGTTTTTGATGGGATATCATTACTTTTTGTACTTACTTACTTAAATTATTAGTAATTAGGCAGGTAGGTACTAGGTATTAAGTACTTATTTAATTTATTAAAAAAATAATACCAAATATTTTTTTAACACCGTATTTTCCTACCTTTACGGGGTATAATTGTCTTTTTTGTGTTATTTTCTATGGTACGACTCATTTGTACATTACTCACTCATTGTTATCAATGAGTTTTAACTCTTTAAAACTTAACCAGAGCTAAGTATAATAATAGTAATATTATATTATCTATGGACGCTTTTTACACCACGTCAATCTGGTCCCGTAGTCACTTTCCAAAGAACTTGTGTTACTGATATCAGACAAGGGAAATACATTTATTTATTTAATACTTTTATATTAATATACTTATATTTAAGATTTTTATTATATAACACACATATTTAATACTCATCCATGACACAGGAACTCGGAAAATTTTTTTTGTTCGTTGTCGGGATTGGAACCCGCTACCTTCGGCTTTACCCAACACGCTATGCATTGAGCCACAGAGGTCGTCGATACATAATATTATTATCTACTTATAACTATATTATTATAACTGTACTAATTTTTATTTTATTTTATTTAAACTATTGCCTATACCATACGTACTTACTAAAAGAATTATATTATAATAAAATTAATAATAACCACAATTAATGTAATGCATTTCTAAGAACATTTTCATGAGTTACGAGCGCCGCGGTCATTTGCTACTTGCTCGGTTGCCCAAACAAATCTCCGCAAACCAATATTCAACCCTATTGTAGTGTCATAAGCACTAATCTGAAAGTGCGTAAGTCGTATCCCAAATAGAATCAATTAAGTGAAAAACTATAATAAAATGATACAAATTTACCAGTTTCAGATTTTTTCCTTTGTATGCACCTTATTACCTATCTGCATGCCAAATTTGAACTTTCTAGGTCATCTGGAACTAGGTGTTAATTTTGATGTATAGGTAAAATCAATTAAGTGAAAAACTATAATAAAATGATACAAATTTACCATTTTCCGATTTTTTCCTTTGTATGCACCTTACTACCTATCTGCATGCCAAATTTAAACGTTCTAGGTCATCTGGAACTGGGACTTAGTTTTGATCTATATGTCAGTGATAAAAATCACGATTTTTGGACATTAATATCTAAATAACCGTTCGAGATATATTTTTGAAATTTGGAGTACGTGCTTATCTCACAGGTTTCAATATATGTGCCAAATTTCATACGTTTATGTTTAATAGTTTTTGAGTTATGAGGGGGTAAAAAGTAGCGCCAAATGGTTCGTGTAATATTACTTTACGTACGCTCGCTCGCCAGCTGAACTTGGCTTGCCGCGCTCCCGCGCGCCTAGATAGAAGTACATACATTTATCAACAAAAACAACACCTTTAAATTAATATAACCGATAAAAAAGTTAATTTTAAATGAAAAACCAAAACCGACTTCAAAACTATACCTTCAAATTATGTACAACTAAAAAATTTTAAATAATATTTAAATACTTCGAGTACTACTTTTTAAAATTAGTCATTTTGGGAGTCGGTGCCAGCCAATAAGGACAGTCTAATCACAATTCACAGCATTTGAATACATAATATTATACTCTCACATCTATTATAAATTCCTTTGCAATTATTGATTTTGTACTCATACGAGTACACCCAGTATTAGAATAGATGTCTGTTAAGGTTGTGTTTGCTTTGGCTGGTAAACAAAAAATAACTAATTTTAAAAAGTAGTACCCGAAGTATTTAAATATTATTTAAAATTTTTTAGTTGTACATAATTTGAAGGTATAGTTTTGAAGTCGGTTTTGGTTTTTCATTTAAAATTAACTTTATTTTGTCCTTTTTAGTTTTAAGTATAGGGCCAGTAAGGCTAGTAAACTTTCTTAGAGGGCTTACACAAATTTATCAAGGCTTAATGGAAAACAAACGAAGAAAGGATTTAAATTAACACACAGCCAAAAGCGATTTGGAAAGTTGTATGCAATACATATATTATCATCGACATCAGCCTTTCTCCATCCACTGCTGAACATAGGCCTCCCTCAATGAACGCCAAGACGACCGATCAGAGAATGATGATTAGATGATGATAATAATTTTATGTTTTGGATACACAATTTTACAGAGTGCATACACAAATTAGTTAGAATTTCTGCCACAGACCGCATCCTTACAGTAAGCCGTTAAGGAATTGATCATCATATTTGGCTACGACAGTTACTTGACCACTGGACCATAAAGACGTTACGTTAGGCGAATATCCTGATGGCCTATAAAAAATTCAGCCGAGTATCGTTAATTTGCTCCTAAGAATTGAAGAGTTCCGTTACTTTATTATGGATCCCATGATCAGAACCTAACCAAGTTTTCACCAAACTATCCTTGAACTATATTCTTTCATATGAACTAATAATCATCGAAATCGGTTGGCGTGATATTCAGTTATTCATCTATTTGTCGCGCACGTACCTAATGCAAATTTCAGACTTTTATGGTTTTCTCATGGACACCATCATCAGAACTGGACTAGATTAAAATGGGACCACATGGGGAGCATCAGCTTTCTAATACAAAAAGAATCATCAAAATCGGTTCACCCAGTCAAAAGTTATGAGGTAACACTTCTTCTTCTCTGGGACCATCATCAGATCCTAGTTTACGTGGAACCACAATTCTAACGTCTTCTTTCGTAAAATCATCGAAATCAGTTCATAAACGACATTTATTTCCGCTGCTAGTCATAAAATACAATACCAAAAACCTATACGGTCTAATTGAGAAACCTCTTCCTTTTTTGAAGTCGGTTACAAGTAAGTATGCGTGTGGGCACCGAAGTTTTCAAACTGGTGATCCGATTTAGATGGGGTCTGTAAGATGAAACAAGGCACCTGAAAATAATTTCTACGCTCGCTCCGACCATTTCACATAGTTTCGATGAGATGGCAGAAAGTGCGGTATGATGATGATGGCATAAAGGAATAGACAATTTTAAATGTATTTGAGGGGGTGCGGAAAATGAAGTCCGGGACGATTCCCTCTCGGAAGTCACTCTCCCGCTTCGTGGATAAAAACGAGAAGCGAAAGGCGTCGCGATGGCACGATAATTTGTTCGAATCGTTAGTGTAGGTATTATTCATTACAAATATCTTATTCGACCGATAAATAAAACAACAGTTCCCCTTATTATTCTTTGATATAATAAAGATGTACTGCTATTAATTTCAATTAAAAAATTTATTTACGTTAACTTACCTTATTAACAATATCGACAGGAACACTGGCAAAAATAAGATTTGGTGGTTCCTTAGAAATGTTTTATAAAAATCGGTTTAGTCGTTTGAAAATCAGCTCTTCCGTAATTGTTTTAGTTTTTGTTTTAGGAATATCGAATATCAGTAATTATTATCGAATATATACATTTATTATCGATGTACATCATCAGTCTTTATTCGTCCAGTGTTAAACATAGGCATCCATCCAAAACGGCCACTGCAGAGATCGTCTTCTAACATAGAAAAAAACAAAACAATATGAAATTATATAAAAACTGAATGGAGAAGCGCATTTAGTGTGGCATTCATATAAAATGCAAATGAAATATTTTCTTGAGTTTTCCAACTGCTAACGGATCCTGTCAATATGTTGTGTAACCTCCGACAAACGGAACTGTCGTTGAGTTTCCGCTTAGGTATTTATTTATTTCAACAAACAACTGCACTACTTGCTATTTGTTTAGATGTGACATTAAAACGTTTCTTTTTCCAAACTGCATTAAAGAACTTAATGCATAATGTTTAGCGTGGCTATAACATGGTATTGCCACAGTGTAAATAATATGAATTTATTTACACTGTGCTATTATGATATAATAAAAATGATATATGTATTGAAAAATCTATAACATGCTCTTTTTAAATATTCTTTTGTTTTTACATCGTATAAATTGATATAGCTTTTGTATTGGTCTGTTTGCACATCGAGATTTTTTAAGCTACTCAACGGATTTTGACACGGTTCACTATGATCTTCGCTACTAGGGGAGGTTCCTGTATCAATATTTTTATCATATAAATTAGAGAAAACTTCGATTTACTTGCGACATGCATATTTTATAACTGCGCCCTTAGCAAACCGAAAAAAAAATAGTCCTGCCTGGTCTGGCCATTCTTGCGCCCCCCAGAGTCTATGCCCTGTGCCTGGGCACCGGTAGCACCGACCTATTTACGGCTCTGGCGACATGACTCGAGAGTCTAAAACCTGCGTAATTAAAACTGAACGGTTCGTTTTTTTAAATGATTGAAAACTTTTGAAAAGTAATTTTAAAATATTCCTTTGGTCTTAATTTAGCCAAAATGTGAATATTTGAAAAAACTAACATTCTATGTTTTATTTTTTAAACTTTTTGACACGCTTTAAAACGTGGTTACCTATCATGGCGTCGCGTGTGACGTCAGGAGATGCACAACAAACGTTATATTAAACATGTTTATTTTAAAAGATTATAGTATAATGGAAAAATTATCAAGTATAACGGGTTCTAAATATGTATTACAAAATACTGTTTAGCACCGCAATGTTGAACTACCAACAAGTGACAAATTTTGCAGTGCAGACTATGACGTTACGAGCTGTGACTCGCGTTTATTGTCACGTGATCAATGGGCCTATTTTCGTAAATTTATTTCAGAAAAATATTATTTAGTTTTGTTAATTTTGGTCAGATTACTTACTATTTTGCAATATTTTGTCTTTAACTACCATTATAAATAAAAATCATTATTTTCATTACTGTCAACCGTATTAAGTATCATGCACTGATAAGGAACTAATAACAGCTTATTGGATTATTCCCAAACATATTGAACGTTTCAAATCTGCGTGGAGAAAGTTTCGGGTGGCAAATAGAAACACTATATAGGTTATATAGGTATATTACAAGTAAGTTCTCTACACAGTTAATAACCAAGGAGCTCCAATTTGAACGTAAATGCTCTTTCGCGTCTGAGCAGTTATGCAATAGCTGGGAAACTCAAATTTAAACTTGAGACAAAAGTGCCGCTAAACGGCCCTATGGGGGTCTGATGATGATGATTTGTTACAATAATATTTTCATTAAAAAAATTGCCGTAAACACTGTTCAATAGGAAATATTGAATATTTTGCATTGGAAATTCATTGAATAGGAAAGACGTGATTAAATATCGACAATATAAAATATAGTCTTATCTAATAATCAGGTAGGTGAAGGTTGATCTCCTTAGACTAAGCTCTTAGACCTACTTTTAAAAGAAAAATCCGATTCGAATAATTAAAAGTGGAATTTATGCGTAGATAATCTGTGTTATTTATCATATAATTTAATGAATATTGGACCACCATACCACACCAACTTCACCAAGTGTGCTACGAGATTCCACCTATATTTGAACGTAAAATTTTTAACAAAAACTGTTACAGCGGATTAACTTTAATAGGAGTATATCATCGTCGACTTTTTCGGGCATAATCCTAAGTACCATTAATGTATAGAATATATAAAAATAGTATAAAAGAAAGTCACTTTGTGTCCCTATATGCCTCTGTACGCTTAAATCTTTAAATCTACGTAACTTATTTTGATGCGATTTTTTAATAGATAGGACAATTCAAGAGGAAGGTTTATGTATATAATAATTTATTATGTTTTATATACATTGGCTAAGATATAACAATAATTTTTGCAGGAGTCGGAAAAAAATAGGTCGCCTAGGAGTTTTCAACGAAAACGCTGCCTAAACCCTTTGAGATATAACAAAATAATGTATGGTGGCATTGTGTTTCTTAAATAGGTCTACAAAAAAGTCCGCCATGACATATGTCTGTCTCTTAGGGATATGATAATATATCCATTTAATACTTTTAAAAAGGGCAATAACAGCAAGTAATGTTATATATACTTAATGGTTTAGCATTAGAAATAATGACTTTTATTGACATCTCTCTATTTTTTTTTAAATATAATATAGCTTACGTAACTCGTGAATAGTTTACGAGTATGTTAGTGAAATAAGATCGAAACAGTACTTTCATAGATAGGTAATCTTCGGAAGTACTGATTCGTAGAAACACACAAACTTAGAAACTTTACCTCTTCATAGGATTAGTATAGATGCATAAATAGTGTATTAGATGGCAGTGGAATGGATACCTAATCAAAGACAAGTTAGAAACGAATAAACGCATAGGCATAGTGATTTGAAATTTTTACAAATATGCGATTTCACGAGCGAATACTGATTTTTATAGAAGCCGCATCACGCGGTAGTAAGCGGCAAGTGAATGTTCATCATCAGACAAGTTAAATCGTTTGCCTACCTATGGCTTATTATGACTTACATTTGTGCCGTTTGTATAGTCAGTTCCGCTGTAATTCTATTTTAACATTAAAGAACAACCAATAATCATTACACTGGATAGCATCTACCCGCGCTACAAAAAGCGATGTCTATTACCACTTTCATACTATAAAAGATTGTTTTGTTTAACCTCAACACAATAAATTTAGACAATATTTTCTGAAATTCTTACAAATAATTATGTTAAATATTACAAATTATTGTGTATCGAAATATGCAAGGCAGAACTAATAATTTTGTTTTTGTTTAGCGAATCAATGCACTTACTTCACTTATGGAATAAATCAGTTTGGTCATTTTATGTACAAAATGTTGTGATTACGTAAACAAGTTATTTAATATTAACCGTCGATATAGATTATAGATAATAGGAATATTACGAATGATGCGACGGAAACTTCGAGACGATTCCAAGAGCATAAAATTCAGACAGTTTCGTGAATAGTACTATCGATATTCCGCTCCAAACTAATTTATTAAATATAAAAGCACTTGAAGCGACTTGTTTTCAAGTACTTTGGCGCTCACCACGACCAATATAAAGGCTCCATTACTGCCGAAGTCTCCCTGCAGCCACCACCTCGGGGAACTCATTTAAATTCTATTCAATTAAATTTACATTTTCATTTATTTTAATCCCTAATTCAAATTTTTAATATTGCGACATTCTTTACAATCATATTGCACTTTTTAATATATGAGCTGAGCCCAGCAAACATTGTCCTGCCCTATGGGTCCTCATCATTATTTTCATACTCGCCTTGTTTCTAATATTACATATTAGGTAATATTACATTAATAATCAAATTAAGCTTTTATTCTGCCATTTCACATCTAAGACCTAGGATTTCATTAAAGCTATTAAGGCTTGAATACCATCACCGATGTGTGAATTATGTACTTGAACATTATTCGGATTCTAAGACTTTTAATCTCATCAGGCAATCAGGTTTTCTCTATTGTTTCCCTTCACAAGTGAAGGAAAACAATAGAGAAAAGTGTGGGCAAGTGATGGTCTCATATTTAGAAGCATTTAAAAATTTTGGAAAATTCATTTCGTGGCACCACGGGACCAAACCTAGACCTCTCACTCAAGAGGCCGATTCCATACCCACTAGACCATTGGCGCTTAACACATGTGGTTTGATTTTATTATTTATAAACTAAGGGAAGCTTGCTTGCCTACTGATCCTTTTGGTTCATGTAAGCCAATTAGCTTTACCTAGGAACTTGAAATACATATTATATTGCAGAGGCACCTGGCTTTCTTGTGCCTGAAACTTGTTTTAATTGTGTTTTACTAAATGAAAATGGATGATAGGCAAAGTAATGTTAGTAACAAAAGCATATTTATCTCTTTTGTTATTTCATTCAACATTCCTGTGACAGAAGGGTAGGTCTTTTACCTTCATAGTGAATTATTTAAAATGTTTTCATACTATAGGTGTATGTACATATAATTCGGACTTAACTAATGACATCTTTTTAATAAATGGAATAAGGAGGTGCAATCAAATGTGGTTTTATATTTTTGAAAGATAACTAAAGATTAACAAAAAATTCATGAGTGGTTTACAATTAAAAATACTGATTAATTAGTTTTTCAAATTGTCTTAATTGCTGTTAGAAATGGGAAAAATGACCAGTGCTGTTAAATAATAAATTTTGTAGTTAAATTAAAACTTGAAGCTCAATAGAGTATTGATCATTTTAGGAAAGACAACAGACAAGATGCAATATATTACATATAAATAATACAGTAGTTATTTTTACCTTCATGGTGAGATTGGCTTCTCTTCTTATTATGCTGACATGGTGCCACCGGGTATCATTTAGATATGTGCCTTTGGATGAAGACAGTTCACTCTCACCAGCTCCCAAGTTAATGTGTAATATCAGCCTACCACTCTCTAACCGAATCTGAAAATAAAATGTATTATTTTTTCGAGTCCAAAAGTAATCGACGTAATAATTATAAGATCGTAAACTTTATTCTCACCATACAATAATCAGTTTTGCCTGCTGCGAGTAGTAATAGGGCATCCGAGAGGTGCGTACGAAAACGAAAACTTATATCCGTCACTCCTTTTGCCTCCTGAAGAGGGTACGAAATATAACTTGCACCGTAGAACGAGGCTAAAAATAAACAAACACTTCAATATTTTATATAACTTATTTCGTGCTTGTGACCAAGCTTATTTTCTTAATACAGCTATTAGGAACAATAACATATAAATTGATATTAGGAGGTTATAAATTAAAAATAAATGTATTTATTTATTTACCTTTATCGTAAGCCAATCCACTCGAAACAAGACAAAAAATCAAAATAAGTTCCATTTCGGCCTATTTAACTATTAAATTATTATTTAAAGTTAATTTTCAGGTACTATTTACCACATTTTTCAAATATTTTCATAATTAACTTTTTATACTAAAGTTACAACAAAGCCAAAACTAAGATTGTTAAAGACATCGTATAGTCAACAGAGATGGCAGGTGTGGCGTGTGTAAAACTTTTCAAGTAAAAGTATTTTTGGCACTTCGAAAACAAATCATTGTTGTTATTAAAATATTATCACACTACTATTATAGAGTCAAGTGAATCACATAAAAAATAATAAAAATCGGCACTGTGTCCACCTCCGAACATCCACGAGTTGGCCTATCATGGCCGAAGTCCGAACGAAAGTCGAAATAAGACAATTAATGAGCAATGTTGCCAAGTTGTTTTTTGACAACAGTCTCCCAAAAAAAATACTGCTAGACCTAAAAAAGATAGTGTGATGGTTGCCCTTTATCGTGTAGAAGAAGGAGAGCATGAGGCGCTAGTGTACATAATTACGCGATCAAATATGTGAATTAAATATTATGTTTAATATGTTATGTCTATGGATTGTGCTATCTTAGAATTTATTTTGTCATCTACATAAATAAGTTTTCAATTTTGTACACAACAAGAATTTTGATAAAAAAATATTTTAATATTTTATGGTATAAATAAACAAAACCGACGGTTTACCCCGCGTTGGATATTATAACATACAATTGCCCGTGAGAGATACCCTTATACCGGATCCACAAGTTTGTAGCTTGCCGCAAACTCCAAACCTCTACAAGTCACAACCCAATTGCAATTTGCCGCAAGCGATGCGTCCACATGGACGCATCGGCAAATTCCCTTTGACTTGTGAACAAACGGTTTTGTTCGTCACAGGTTGGATCGGCCACAAATCCTTGCAAACCTACGCAAACCATGACAAACTCTGTACATCCACATGTTTAAATTTGTGAGGGCTTGATGAGGCTTGGCAAGCGTGCGATTCCGGCTTCACAGGAAGGCTTTCAATCTTTCACTGTATTTTGTCAATAGATCTATATCTATATCTATACTATATTATAAATTATAAAGTGATATAATATTATAAAGAGGAAAGATTTGTACCTATTTTTGTATGTTTGTATGTTTGTAATGAATAGGCTCAAAAAGTACTGAACCGATTTCAAAAATTCTTTCACCATTCGGAAGCTACATTATCCACGAGTAACAAAGGCTAAATTTTATTCTGATAAAAATAGGGTTCCGTAAGATATTTTGGTTTTTCGGACACAAGGTGTAAAAAATGTTATTTCGCGTACTAAGATCCCGTTGTAAATCTTAATTAACGCAGGCGAAGCTGCGGGCAACAGCTAGTAATTAATAAAGTTTGAATTCTGTGAAAAGTGAAAATCACCCCCGATACTCGAAAGCTTAGCATCAAATAGATTTAGGTAACCTAAGAACGTCATAACCGATCCTGCAGATAAAATCTCAGAATTGTCCTCGCCCCGCCAACGGGGGAGGGGAGGGCCGGCCCTCACGATAGGTTATTAACTTCAACCGATCCAAACCAGTTGACTGTAACTGACCTGATTAGTTCAAATCTTTTAAACGACACGTCCGATAGGGGATAGGTACTAGGGGGTCTTGCCTCCCTAGCACATGACTCAAGACATCACGTGGCGGCTAATGAATCCACCGCGGTGAATGTGGGTCACCAGTATTGCGCGCATCCTCCGCCGCGTCTCCACCCTGTGGAATCGCCTGGTGGGGGTAGTCCGCCTGGGGCTCAGTTTATCCGACGGTAGTGAGGCAGAGATCCGCCACACGTACAAATCCGACGCCATGAAGCCGTGGAAGTCACACTCCCCGGCTGGCGAGGGGCAACCCCCCACTTACTATATCACTGGGTGATACCAACCGGCTCACCCCACTTCTGACGAAGCATTGGGGCCATTAGAGCCATTAGCATAGCTCCATCCGAAAAAAAAGTTTGAATTCAAACAATTTGTTTATTTTTGTATGTATTAAAAGAACATTTTTTTTAATTTACAAAGAGCTAGATCTACAAGTCTTTTGCCCTAACATTTGGATAATTGCTCAGTGCGTGGTGATCTATCGAAACGCGCATCGCCGGTAAGCGGGACTACATCAAGGAATAAATTATTATTCATTGCGTAATACATTACTTTTTGTGGTATGATGCTCTTCTATTAGCATCGAACATAAGAAGCAATATATGAAGTGAATTGGTTTTATCTGTGTCACCTGTGGTGGGGATAAAGTCTCGCGCACTTAGCTCTTCTATTACCTTATTATGTATTTAGATTTTGATAGTTACGTATTTAGTTAGATAGATAGAAACGGCAAAAATTGTCTTATTTACTATTCGTTCGTGAGACCCGCTAGGCAGGCTTTGATATCAGACACCGGAGGAAGGTCTGCGTTGTTATGTTTGATATTTAATACTACACAGCAGTTATAATGAAACAACTTTTACGGATTTTATCGCGGTTTATTTAGTTTTTTACAAGCCCGACGTTTCGGATACTTTACAGCAACCATGGTCACGGGAGGACTGAGGTGTCAGATGTCCTTCTGTTACAAAAATTATTCGAAACTACCCTATGATACAACAATATTTTTATTTAGTCCTATCTATGCAAAAGGTGCTAACTGAGTCTTTAGTCTGTGACATATTATTATGCTTGGATTTAGGTTTTATTATTTTTATTATGGGATCCCAAGCAGGTGGTAGTGGCCAGCCATCTTCTCTATTGAAATGAGGATGTTTTTTAATTTCAATAGCCTAAAAACTAAATAAACCGCGATAAAATCCATAAAAGTTGTTTAATTATAATGAGTGTGTGGCGGACCAATAACAGCGCCACAATCCTGAATCGCGCTATCAGAATTCCAGCGTCCGGTCGCTATGTATACGACATCTGAAACGATAACTAGTGGGCTTCGGCCTGGCCGAGCATTGCACCTCGCTCGGTCGGAGATCTCCCTTTGGGGCCAACCACCATATTCCCACAAGTGAAATTCGCGTAAACATAAGAAAACTACACAGCAGCCCAGCCTTCGATCCATTTTTAATGTTTGGCATTAGCATTGGGTTGCTTCAAATGCGCGCGCGGACTTGATCTCAATAGTCTTCTTATGCCCTTATATAACCATAATATTCGGTGAGAATTAGTTTTGGTCCTGGGAATAGCAAGACACGCCTGAAATTACAATCGTAATCGTTATAAACAGCTAGACTACATGATCAAATATTTTTTCAAACTTCTTAACCATATTTTCAAGCTTTTTTTTCCGTCAACTGCTGGAAATGGATTGAATAACCAGCAAGACAATAAATACCTGGGTATTTTACATTTGATTTAAAAAATATCTGCCAAATTGGTCAAGCCATTCATGAATTTTGCGATTAGAAACGAATTTTGTGATTATTTTTATTGATTTTGATCTAATTTATAAAAGTAAAAAGCAAAGTAGCAACCCTTATATTATGTCCCACTGCTGGGCACGAGTCTCCTCCTCGAAATCAGGCGAGGAGGGTAATGGGCCATAGTTCGCCGATGTCCCAATGCGTGTTGGTGAACTTTATATACCTTAAAAGACTTTCAATCTCATCAGGCATGCAGGTTTTCTCACGATGTTTTTCTTCACCAGTGTGCGAACAAAGGTTTCATGTTTAGGGTGCACTTAGAAAAGTAGAAAAACCCATTTCAAAGCATACACGGACGGGTCAGGATCGAAATCGGAACCTCTCGCATTAGAAGCCAAGTCCATCCACCACTGGACCATCGTCGCTCCTAATTTATACATTATGATCTAATTTTATGTTTCGTATAATAATACGTACGTATTTTACGTAAGTATTTAGTATGATACTTTAAAAAAACCCAATCAACTAATAAATTCTAGACCTCAGTTACGATCAGAAATTATAGTACTGAATTAGGGACTATGTTTACCGTATACTTCTTTTTTTTTGTTTACTTTATTTATTTAGGTACTCCTATATTTAGCAGGCTTCAGGACACCTTGGGCAAATTTGATAATTGTAGAAAGCACGAAGAAGTAGGACACATCACAAAAATCAATGGACGTAATCATAAATCTGTCAAATGGGCGATCGTATGCCAAAAATAAAAGAAGAAGAAGAAGAAGAATTGTCAAATGTCAACGATCAACATTTTTATGATTTTATCACTCTATCTGAAATTAAACATGTATCACTGGCAATATTTTAGTTCTACCGTGATAAATGTTAAATAAATAATTTTGTAAATAAATTGACGTAGAACTGTATATCCTGGGGAACTAAGTACTGCTAATATGTTATCAATAAAACGATTACCTACTCTATCAGCTTGTAAGGTTCATTCAAAAATTCGCACCGACATAAACAGTATTACAAGAAATGGACAAATTAATAAACAATGTGATAGTATTTTCTTCAATTTATGTAGATCGTTCTCAGTTTTACACAATATATCAAGACACTCTAAAAGTTATGTAAGTATATATTTTGTGTCCATGCAATAATATGATTTTGTGGTTATTGCACAATGTTTTTGTAACTTTTTTCTGAATATGATGAACATAACATTGAATTTGAAACATATTACTATCACCTATAATTGCTTAAGTAAATCAAAATTTTATTTCAGACATAATTATCTCTTATTAAATTATTACATATGAAGAAATTCACCTATGTACCTAATGAAACATTTTTTTTCAGCAATTAAAACACTTTAATGCAGAATATAAATCAGCTATAAACCTACTGAAAAGATCAAATCTTCCAACATTAACATCATTTGTTCATAGAGAATCTGTGAGATTATTTCACACCAGCCAAAGAGATCACAATCAAAATGATGATAAAAATAAGGTGAGCCAAATTAAACATCATAATTTAGAATAGAACTTACTTATAGTCATCACAATTTTTATCACTCTCATCAATATGTAGGTGAACTAGGTTCAATAACTTTAACCGCAAATCACATTCAACTCAGGTCATTGTCCCACCTAGTAATAAGTGTTAAAAGTCCTCAAATGTACCAAAACAAACATATTATTTTATTTAAGAAGTTTGGTAATATCACTATCTATATCATAGTTATAAGATATAATTAAACAACCATTTCAGGATAAAAATAACAAAAAGAAGAATGAAGATGCCAATATACCATCATTGTTTGTGAAGGCAGCATTTTGGATGCTAACTACATTTTTACTAGTAGCCTTAAGTTCAATGCTTGTTCCAGGTGACAATACACAGAATGAGGTAATTAATAAATATTATTATACTTTATGGTATGGACATACATATGCATGAAAATTACCAGCATCCACAACTTTATTTGCGTGGCTGAAATTTGTTAACAATGAGGTCTTAGTGAAAAAACTTTCTCTTTTCTTAACATCAATTTTATCAAATGTTATGTTATATCAAATGCTAACTTCATAGTACCAATTCACTTGTTCACATCAACAGACAAAAAATCTGTAATTAATGCCAGCATTTAATCAAATCTAGGAATCTCAGGGCGAAATTAAGTTTGTTGTAATGTGTATACTTCTTTGTTTATGTAATGCTTGAATAAATATATAGACATACAGACAACACCTATTTAAACATATTGTGACTGGGCTCAGTATCATTCTATCAACACTTATTTTTTATACTATTTCCATTTCTTTATTTTCTCGATGACAGATCCTGATTGAAACTTGAACGAGTGTCTTTTTTACATTATATATGCATTATTTTATAAAAATATGACGTTTTTACACGTACAAGGTTATACCAGAGCCGGAGAAACTTATAGGGATAGAGCTATATCAATAAACGTAACACAATATCAGACCCGATATTTTTTACAAGATGTAAGAAACTAAACTACTGCCGGATACTTTTGTGCATATTTACTAACTCATATTATATTGCATTACAAGATGTTACACATATTAATCTTTGATCGATAATGCCAATTTTTTTTAAATTTTCGAAGCTCGTGTAAAACTGTGTTTCTCGACACTCGACAATGAAACGAAATAAATGAAACGAAAAAATATATTTAAATGTTTTTGTTGTATTTGTCTTTGTTTAAAATATGATAAATTTATGCTATCGATATCATTAGGGATCGTCGTCTTGGCGTTCATTGAGGAAGGCCTATGTTCAGCAGTGGGAGGATAAAGGCTGATGATGGTGATATCATTACTTATTTGGTCACAACACTACAACTACCAAATTAAAACTGTCATCGAGAAAATAAAGGAATGGAAATAGTATAATTATTTGAATGTGTGTGAAATTAAGTATATTTCTACAGTTTTATTTTAACTAGAATAGATATTAATATAAAATACTGTCAAATAATGAGTGTGATTTTACATTTTAATGTATAGATTTATTATACTTGCGATATGCGAATGCGAATGTGAATTTATAAAATAAACTTTGGCTTTGCGAACAGCTCTAAAGTAGCTGAAAATGGTTGGTCTTTTATTATTGATGATTAAACATAAGGTTGCTATGCTCAAATTAAAAAATAATTTTGTAGTGATAATGCAATTTTTTTTTGTCCTACATGTTTATGTTTACTAATATACATAACTAACATTCATGCAATTCCAAATAAAACAGAGAATAGTAGAGCCTGCAAATTTACATAAAATATACTTGAAATGCCTGTCATGCTGTGCAAATTAATATGATATATTTTACTTAAATAGAAAAATTTCATTGCGTTTCTTTACTATGTTGTGTCATGTTTTTGTAAACAATTTGGTTGTAGCTTGTCCGATATGTGTCCTGGAACGAGTTTGTGTACAATATGCTGTCCAAAGGTGAAGTAGAAGAGCTTATAGTGCGCCCCGATCTGGAGGTGGTGACAATTATTTTACATGATGGAGCAGTTATCAAAGGCAAACGAGTAAGGACATTTATTATGTACACAAGATTTTTGCTAGATATAATTTATTTAAGAAGAGGCACCAGACATATCGTCAGTTCACTTGATGAGAAGTGATAACGACATTCACTGCTGCACCAAAGGAATAGGAGGTGCGTCCCCGCCCTTTCATAGGAGAATGCTCTTTTCTTGAAGGTCCCTAAGCCGTAACTGTTCGAAAATGTAGTAAAATGGAAACAACTAATTCCATATATTGCCCATGCGAGGCAGGAAATATCGTAAAAATCAGTTTTTACTTGATTTCATACCTTATACATAGCCTGTTTTTGAAGAGTCACACTACATTAAAGTATTTCTGCCGCTAGCCCAACTTATATTATTATTGTAGTATATAGTTATTATTGTATGTAATAGGAGTGAAGTGATTAAGCGCATTAACTATTGATGATACTGTGTGCAAGGGTACTACTTTCTTACCTTAATGCATATAAATGCATTCTGTGAAATGCTTTACTGTGTTTTAAATAGCAGAGCAGGTTAGATTGATTCATTACTGGCACAATCTTAGGTTTCGTAATAAAATAAAAAGCAAACTTAACTTATCCGTGTTCATTGGTGACACTGATCGCACACTATTAGTTAGCATTTCTGTCTGATCGCATATACAACTAGCTAAAAATTATCGTTGCATACAATCTTGTTTTTTTTAATGAATATTTGAAACGTGATATTAGTAATAATCATCTATATTATATATTGTGTTTTTCAGACAAATCATCGTGTTTATCACATGAATGTCGGCGACATACATCGCTTCGAAGAGAAACTACGAAATACTGAAAAAAGCTTAGGTGTTAAAGAAGGTAAGCACTTTTGTTCTATTGCCTATAAAAGTGAGGTGCCTATAACGTTGATTAAGTGTGTCTGTCTGGCACTACACATCTTAAACTTCCTTTTTTGTAACATATTTTAAAAATCTGTTTTGGCGTTTTAAAATTATATGGTATTTCGTAATTAACTCGTGGTTTTTAAAACATATTCTCCTAGGTTTTTCAAATACTACTCAAATATTACTTTTTATGTAACTAATAAAATATGCTTACTGGTCAATCATATACATGTGATGTGGGCTGATGATGATTGATGTGACCGTGTGCAGGCGTGCGGGTGATCTACGACCGTAATGGCAGCGTGGCGGGCAAGGTGATCACCACGCTCCTCATCGCGGCCTTCATACTGTCCTTCCTCTACTCTACCAAGTCTATGAAGATGAACATCAACCTGAGTGGATTCGTGAGTACTGAGTACCATACATTATGTCTCTAATATAATATAACGTTTGATTTTGAACAACTTTATAAGCAATAAATACATGATGAAACAAGCAGGCGGGGAGCAGTAACAGAAAATATTATGTACTTTTGTATTTTAACACTTACAGTCAGCGATTACAACTAGAATGCCCGTTTTAATAGTTCCTACCATATTTATACATATTGCGACTAACTTGATTGAATGTCTATAGATAATAAGTAAATTATAAATATAGACTTAAAATATTATTTATAATATAATAATTTACATTGTTGTTCTAAATTACTAATTAATTATTATATTATAATAGAAATGTATTATATAATGCAAGGGAAACATAGTTATTGTAACCACCAACTAATATTATTCATTTTAGCCTAAGTTTTATACCAAACCATCCTTACACAATTTAACAAAATAGGTTTAGCCTGTTGAAGTCACAATCAAGTGAGTGGCGGAGGCCAATAAATCCCTCTTTATAGAATTTATTGATGAAATCTTTGCATCATTTTTTTAAAACTTGGTCCGTCCAATCCTAGTGACGTGACTCATAATTTAATCAACATTTTTGGATCTATGTTTATTATAACATAACGTATATTTCAGAGTCAACTGAGCCGCGCCAAGTTCACGCTGGTGGATTCGATGAGCGGGCAGGGCAAGGGCGTCAAGTTCGAGGACGTGGCGGGCCTGCGCGAGGCCAAGATAGAGGTCATGGAGTTTGTTGACTACCTGAAGAGGCCTGAACACTACAAGAGCTTGGGGGCCAAGGTATGGCATTATTAGGATTGCTTTGTCGGATCTCAGTGAACTAGATTTCTATTCGGGTTAATATGATTGTTGGTGAAGTATTTAGAGAGAATCTGAAATACACAGAATTAAGCTATATTTATTTGAAATATGTAATTACTATAACATAATTAAATACATTTTACATGTGTGTCCAGGTGCCGAAGGGCGCGCTGTTGCTGGGTCCACCGGGCTGCGGCAAGACGCTGCTGGCGAAGGCTGTGGCCTCCGAGGCCAACGTGCCCTTCCTGTCCATGAACGGCTCAGAGTTCATCGAGATGATCGGAGGGCTGGGCGCAGCCAGAGTACGGTGAGACATGCCATATTATAATCTAATATTATAAATCAAATTAATGACATATTAAGAAGTCAATTATTAAATACCTAAAGAAAAATAATAAATACTGACAAACATTCAGATAATTATTTAAATTAAGATATGTTTAGCCGGTTTAGCCATTTCAAATTTATCCGACGTTTTGTTAGCTGCGATTAGGAATTACAAACATAATATGTGTGACCTAAAATTTTAAAACAAATTTAACAACGACATGAAAATGTAACCTTCGCCCTGCCCAGCCTCCCTAGAGAGGGTGCAGATTAAATTTAGGTACAGTCTACAAGTATGTACAAATAATATTCATGTGACAACTTATTCTAAGGTGTTTATTAGTCGTCCATACAATTCACAAATAATTCACTAGCACATGAATATTAAATTTAATAATGTAGACATTTGTTGTTGTTTTTGTATGATATTAATAAAAAATATTAAAACATTTCATATCATACATGTTAACATTATAAATATGTAAGTGGTTTGTTACAGCGATCTGTTCAAGGAGGCGGGGTCTCGCGCGCCGTGCATCATCTACATAGACGAGATGGACGCAGTGGGGCGCGCGCGGGCGAGCGGCGCGGGGGCGGCGGGCCCGGGGGGCGGCGAGTCGGAGCAGACCCTCAACCAGCTGCTCGTCGAGATGGACGGCATGAAGACCCGCGAGGGGGTCGTAGTGCTTGCCTCCACAAACAGGGCTGATGTCTTAGACAAGGTAAAACAACACATTCACTGAACTGTGTTAAAAATATTAATTAAGAAACTAAAACGCACTTCAATGGAATACCAGTATTTTACTATAAACATACAGGGCTAAGGTCCTGGATAGAATAATACAAGAAAATACGTTCAAATAGATGACCAAAATGTGATAAACCCGTAAAAGGTTTTTCTGTATAATGAATGAAATTCGCGTAAACATGAGAAATAATCAAATGTTATTGTTAAAAGCTAGTCAGTGTTTCAAGTATGTTGTTCGATATTGATCGTTACGGCGTTTTGGATTTAACTATAATCATTAGCGAAATCTGATAGTCCTGGTTATGATAATATGGAAATACTTTTTAAAAATTATTAGATTATTATTGATCTTCGATAAGTGTGCAAAAATTTCAAAACATCAAATCGAAGTGCTAGAAAATATTACTCACAAACAAGCAAAGCTAATAAAAGTATTTCTTTATCTAAAATGTATTATTATCCTGTATGTGTGCAGGCTCTTCTGAGGCCTGGACGGTTCGACCGACACATCCTCATAGATCTGCCCACACTCATCGAGCGGGAAGAGATCTTCGAGAGACATCTCAAGAACATCGTGCTAGAGGAGCTGCCCAAACACTACGTCCGACGGTGGGTACGCTACTATAAAGTGGGCGGGGGGCTGGCCAAACAGAGACCGCGAATCAGTGCATCTATAATATTTGTATGAAACGTTTTTTATTAATGTAAGACAATAGAATGAGGATGTAAGAAATAGTGTAGTGTAGTAATTATAAAACCCCTTTAACGTTACAAGAAAGTATAATTATTTATATTGTCGAGTAAATAGTGTCAAACTATGTAACTGTACCCGTCTATTTCTAAGTATCCAAGTAAAGCCTTGATTTGTGTTGTCAGTCTGGCGTACCTGACGCCTGGGTTCAGCGGCGCGGACATCGCCAACGTATGCAACGAGGCGGCGCTGCACGCGGCGCGACACAAGCAGAGCGTGGTGCGAGCCGCAAACCTCGAGTACGCCGTCGAGAGGGTCGTCGGTCAGTACGCACAACACACACGCACGCACACACACATCCACATACACACACACACAACCCCAAAACAATGGCGCGAGTTATATGTCTAACATCTGACGTGTTTCTGCGTCAGGTGGTACGGAGAAGCGCAGCCACGCCATGTCCCCGGGCGAGAAACGGATCGTGGCGTACCACGAGAGCGGGCACGCGCTGGCGGGCTGGCTGCTGGAGCACACGGACGCCCTGCTCAAGGTCACCATCGTGCCGCGCACCAACAACGCGCTCGGCTTCGCGCAGTACACCACCAGCGACCAGAAACTCTACTCCAAGGAAGAGGTACCAGCCTTACATTACCAACGAAGTGTACTATAATATTTGAATATAGTTGTTCATTAGAATCCACCACTGGCTCCAAGGCGAGCCCACTGAGAGGAACCCCTATTATGATATTACTGTTCAAATAAAACGTTGGTCGGATTAGACAAATACTTGGCTTGACTTAAGGAAAAAAATTAACGTGACTGATATTTGTAAAATTAAGATAGAAAATACCTATCAGTCCAATCCGTATGCTAGTAACACACGTGTATGGTGTTAGTTGTTCGACCGCATGTGCATGGCGCTGGGCGGGCGCGCGGCGGAGGCCATCACCTTCAACTCCATCACCAGCGGCGCACAGAACGACCTGCAGAAGGTCACCAAGATCGCCTACGCTCAGGTAAACTATACAGGCTGGTTTTATTAAAACGAATTATTATAACTGACATCGTTGTCCGTCTGTATCTTTCTCTGCTCTGGCTGCTATTTTTGTAGTTTTTAGCTATCTGCATCATAATCATCAACGATCTTCTATCCCAGTTGATCATAAGCTTTTCTCATTAAAGTCCGAGACGCAACTGATAGGCTACTGCTTGGAGATCGTCGTCAAGTCTAGTTGTCTTTTAGGTATTTATTACGTACTGTTTATGTAATGTGTGTGTGTGTGTGTAGGTGCGCGTGTTCGGCATGTCGCCGGTGGTGGGGCTGGTGTCGTTCCCGGAGGAGCCGCGCGGCCGCAGCCCCTTCAGCAACGCACTCAAGAACCTCATGGACGGCGAGGCGCAGCGGCTCATCGCGCGCGCCTACTACGCCACCGAGGACTTGCTCAGGAGGAACGAGGACAAACTCAAACAGGTCAATATAACTATAATATAACTATTGCAGAACATGCAGTACCGCTGACAGTATATCAGTCTCACAAGTTCAAGAAATTAATGATACTACTATCAGGGTCGCACGGGATACTAATTATCAATGAAACTTATCAATGAACATTATAATAAATTTGACGACCTCTGTGGCTCAGTGGTTAGCGCGTTGGCGCACAAGCCGGAGGTAGCGGGTTCGAATCTCGAAGGGAACACTAAAGAATTTCTGTGTTCCTGGGTCATGGATGTGTATTAAATTTGTGTATTATATAATAAAAATCTTAAATATATGTATTAATATAAAAAGTATTAAATATATGTATTTCCGTTGTCTGGTCCCCGTAACACAAGTCTCTGCGAGAACTTAGCACGGGACCAGATTGACGTGGTGTAAAGCGTCCATAGATATTATTATTATTATTATCTAGGTAGTTTCTTGTTTTTAGATTTAAATAAAATGCTGCATCTATGATTTTTCCATATAATTAATTGATCTACAATTGCTGTATATTACAATTTCCAGTTAGCTGAAGAGTTGATAAAGAAGGAGACCCTCAATTACAAAGAAGTAGAGGCGATTCTGGGCCCTCCTCCGTTCAAGGGCAAGAAATACGTCGACCCTGCCGAGTTCGAGGCGAACCTGCGGAGTATGGAGCAGGCGGCCACGCCCGACGGCGAAGCCACGCCCCCCGCCAAGGCGGAGCCGAACGGACTCTGAACTGGCGCGTTAGATCATTAGAATTGAAATATATCAACAATTTATAAATATATAAAAAAGTTATGAAGTTCTTTTTTAAATGACTTATTTAGAATGCTTTACGCTTACGCCGGATGTTCTTCATCGTTCCAAAAATAAATTATTTGACTTTGCAAGTAATTTTCGTTTTAAACCTGTTAGCCGATTTTTAGTGGTTATTGATCCCAAATATTCCCGTAGTAAATTACTAAAATGCAATGCCACCAGAATAACCAAATGACGTGTGTTATCAGCTTGTTTCACTTCACTGCTGGATACATACTTCCTCCGCCTCCGATGAATACTAAAACGTCTCATCTCATTTTATGGCCCATGAGCCATTATGACCATTATTATTATTTAGGTACTTAAACTGTGTATATAACTTGTAATATATATTATATAGTATGGGAGGGGTTTATTAATGAATGCATCGTATCGGGAAACAATTTTATTGACAAACATGAGGGGCACACGGGAACACGGACCGCCACACACGCAGAGTAACATAGATCTACAGTGTACATTACATAAATAAACGCAGTCTTCAGTCAACATCTCACCACTCGCAATACGCTACTTACCAAATATAAACAGTTCAAACATTATCAATAAAATTTAAATTCGACAGTTGTATCGTGTTGTGCACCGGATGGTCCATACCCTACCATATGACCTCGAACATAATTTACAACTTAATTAACAGTATAAATATTGTGAAAACAACATACAAACAAAGGAACAAAACAAAACAAAACAAAAAATTGTAAAAGAAACATTTATTTTAAGTAGTAAGTACGAAGACATAGCACATTCTAAATACATTTGACTAAAATCATTTCGAAAGATTAGGTAAAACTGTTATGTTTAGTTTAATAATACATCGGCTAAACAATCTTATAATACTACCCGTCTAGGGCGCTTGGTCACATTATAAAAGTATTAAATTAACCAACGTATACATTACAGGGTCAATAAACTCCGCCTACTAAACGTAGCGCGATGTATTAAATTGTTCGTGCGGCAAACCGGCACGTTGCCGAGCCGTTTGTGCGTTCACGTAAATAATACGTATGATATGCTACATTTCTAAATAAACAACCAAAATAAAAATGTCAAAAATTTCGGAAACAATGCTGTATAAAACGACTAAGCAAGTACCTACTGTAAATAACATTCGTCAAAATATTATCAACACGTCCAAATACACGAGTACCGTTCAGAGACCACAGTCCGCATCATTTCGGGAGTTTACGATAGTATTAGACACAGATTCCGTGGCCCGCCGCGACACACAGACGGACAAACTTCACTAATGATTCGTCGATCGTACGATGTAAAAAAATGTAAATCTGAAATCAGACTCATGGAACTGTCAATAACAAAGGATTTTCAATATTTAAAAATATTTTATACCTTTTCATAAAAAACATATATTTATATATATATTTTCCATCATAGTAGTAAAGCTTATAATACACGAGTCGTTAGTTACCAGGACCGAGCCGCGGCGAGCAGACACTGAGACAGTCAACCGAACATACATGTAGATATTATTATATACACTGACAATATATAACACTGATAAATATATATACTTATGTTCGCGACACACATTTGAACAGTGTTACATTAGGACATATTCAACACATACGGGACGAAGGACCGGGGAGTCTTACGCTACACTGCTCTAGCAGTACAAGACAAATATGACACAAAAATATATAAGAACATTGTGATGCTTTACGTAGACAGTAATGAGGCGGTGGGCTAGACATTGTGTTGACTCACCCCAGCGTGGGTGTCGTCGATACTCTACACAAACTTACTATTAGAACCGGAGAGCGGTCTACTACCCAGTTCTGGAATTTTCAGCACGCTGTCATAGCAGCAGTTACGACAATTCCTCTCACGATATATATGAATACACTGATATATAGTATTCCCATAGCACGGGGTATGCGGGACTCGTGCACGATCCCTGAGACACGCCTGTCGGGGACGGCGGCGGGCTGATGATGAACAAGTACACCATCGCAAAAGGGAAAGCCCGCCACCGCGTCAACCGACCGCGTATACTCACCGATCGAAAGCTAATTTGAGGGACATTTAATACTGAATGTGTTATCTTACATGAAACACGAGCGTTCTGCCAATAATAATAATAGTGGCCAAGAAGGCGCACACGACTGACTTACACTAACACTTACACTATGACTACATATATAACTTTTAAATACTAAAAGTTAGTGATTATGAGACTCCGACCCTTCAGCGTGTACCATATCGCTCTATATTTGTGACCTCCGACAGACGGCTTATGAACGAAAGTATGGAACAATCAGAAACGACACATCCCGTGGGACGCGCCACAGGATGTGACGCGTAGGCGCAACATAAATTATTAGATAACTTAACATAAATTCATAGTGGCTCATATAGAAATAATTTGTACTAAAATGTTTCGAAACTCAACGGAATTGATTTCGGTAAGCTCAAAACATACACACGGGGAGGCGACCTGCGCACAGACAGACAGACGGGGCCGGGGGATTCAGTTGGTCTTCGAGTTCTTCATCATCTCAGCGTGATGAGATACCTGCAATAGAACGTTTCAGCAAACATTAGTTGTATGTACGATGGTAGCTTCTACGAGACAACACTAAACAGCCGTGCTGGGTGTGTTATCAATACCAACATCGAACAAGAGCAATTCAAATTGAAAGCAAAACATGCAACAACCAATAATTCTGCATTTATAAAACATACATATAAAAGTCATAAGTTTATTTGCTAGTGCATTACCAACTTAATAGGTTTTATTTAAACACAATTCACTAAACGATTAAAATTATTTTTAATAATTAGATACTAATTGATAATAAAATAATTGGCTAAAGTACAAAATTATATGTTATTTTATTAAATAATAATTATCATGTAAAAGATTGAACTGTAGTACTCGATACAATTATTATTATTTATACAAGTAGTGTGTCTCGCTGATAGCTTTTACATAGTAGACATTCAATCCTAACATCAGTCTATCTATCATAGTAATACATGATATTATTGGTCCGTCGTCTGTCCGTACGGAGGGACCGGCGTTAGCTAACGCTATAAACGAGTCACTCGTATGTCGGTCAGACGCATCACTAACAATACAATTCGCACATATTACATACAAAAAAGCGTGACTTATCCGTTATTACACTTTACGCAACTCAAATGTAATATCGCAAAAAAAATTAACATCAATTTTAGCACCTGTCATCACCTCAACGGGGAGCGAGCTGCGGCGGGGCGGGGCCAGGCGCTCGGGGGCTCCGCACGCGCGCACAAGCCACGAGCCCGCGCCGGGGCCTTGTTTGCGGCGCGCCCCGTTGGCGCTGTGCCGCAGGGCCCCCAGCGCCGCCAGGCCGCGCAGCTCCGACGGGGCCTCGGGCGCGGGAGCCGAACCCCGCCGGCGCGACCAGCACTCCTTGCCGGAGAGCGTGCGTCGCAGCAATTCGGGAATGGTCGACGTCACTTCCCGCATCTTTTTCTCTTTCGGCGCTGTAGATACAAAACATATTATTTACATGTTACGTATTTTAGAGATAAGAAAGAAAAAGGAAAGAGATAAATTTTATTTGAAAAAAGTAAACTTACTAAGCATGATGTCATAATATTATCGAGGTTTTTAAAGGAATAGACTTTTCGGTCTATGGGCCTTTAAACTCAATCAATAAAGTAGTTGAACTACTATAACCAAGGACAGCGATACTAAAAACGTCCGAACGACATGTCTATTATTTCATTTGTTTTGTGTTGTCTATATTTTTCCATGGTTACGTGAGATGCGTTATACAGTGCTCCTCTATGGATATTACACCTTACTGGATATATTATAGATACTAGGTTTCTCGTGGAAAACGTACATCATTGACAGTTCGTCCTGAAATTTGCCTAGCTAAAGTTAATAACAAAACGTTACAAGGCAACGTAAACGTAAGGCAACTCACTGTAGGCGACCACGTCGGCCGGCATGGACTTCCTACGGCGCAGCAGCAGGCTGTCCGTGGAGAAGGAAGCGAGCTGCACGGACGACAGGTTGTCCCGCAGCTGGCTGCCCGAGCCCGTCTCGCGCCGTCCCGCCGCGCGGAACAGCGGGTCCAAATTCTCTTTCTCTAAATTACGGGAACAGTCGGTTACATCTACGGTATTATTCTCAGAAGCGTCATCGTTTTCAGTCTTATCGGTATCAGTTTTCTTGAACATATTACTAAGCCGCCCCTCCTTGGCGGCGTCGAATTTGGGCGCGTCGGGTCGGTAGCGGGACGGGTAGATGGCGTCCTCGTTACTCGTGTGCAGCGGGCGGCAGGCGAGCGCATGCGCGCGCACCGCGGTCTCGTGCGGCGGGAACGTCTGCTGGCGGATGAGCTTCCACGCGCCGTCTCTCAGCACGGTGTTGAGCCGCGTGGCCTGCACCGGCGTCGTGATGGACGCGATGGAGGAGTCGGGCAGGAGCTTCTCCGTGCTGAGCACCTTGTCCGGACGGGCGGGCTCACAGTGGCCGCGCACGCTCAGCTGCGAGTGGATGGACCGCTCGCTGCCCAGGCTCGTCATCTGCTCCTTGATCTGCGCCTCCGCCGTCAACGAGTCTCGGCTCTTTTCTTTGCTCTTGAAGCGGGAGTCTTGGAACACATTGAGCGGCACGGAGAACCTCCGAAGCTGCTCCTTGAGACCGCTCGGCTTGGTCGGGTTGAGCGAACTCCTGCGCAGCGGCAGCAGCAACTCCGAGCTGTCGGATATGTTTGTTCCGGAGTACGTCTCCAGGTCGTCGTCCACCAGGTCCGCGTCAGATATCTCTGTGCCGGTATCGTCAGCTACTTCTTGTGCCACGAGCGTCTCCCACTTGCGTTGATTGTACGATAGATTCTCCAGCATTTGAGCCGAAAGGTCGTTCTGGAGGAATCTGTGCCATTCCTTGATCAGCGGCGTGACCACGAACTTGAAAAAACCTGAAAGGAATAGTAGCAATAATTGAATAACTGTCCGCTGTAGTAAAATGGGCGGAAAAATAACAATCAATTCTGTTTAACAATGAGACCTCTAGTGACGGAATGATAGATGGATGATGTTGGGGTCGATGAGACCTCGTCCGCCCGCCGGCGCTAATTGCTATTAGTGTGATAATAGAGGTGAGCAAACACACCCTGTTATATTTTCACTTTGCCGAGTCACCTTTCCTTATTTTTGGCCCACTAAGAGATTACTCGTATTGTAAGTTGTATACAATGTAGGTAGATTAACATCCTACTTTCAATTGTAATTTATATCCTTCATCATCATCATCAGCTTTAATCCGTCCCTTCCCGTCCCGTCTACTGAACATAAGCATCCCTTAACGAACGCTAATACGGCTGATTAATTGCTACTCGCATCCAACACGAACGGTCTACTGCACGGAGACTGCACTGGGTAACGACCGACCAACACTAGCCTCACGCGACCTTCACTCTTACCTTATTGGCCCATCGACCATCTGTTCTTTTGAGAAAAGCAACTAGTATACTCATGATTAATTTCTGTTTGTTTCGATATTCTTACTACGGAAGGTAAACATATTTTATTTTTAACCGACTTCAAAAAAAGGAGGAGGTAATCAATTCGACTGTATGTTTTCTTTTTATATTTGTAGTCAAAATAATTGTGTGTACATTGTTCGTTTTTCTATTTGGTCTAATTTAAAAACAACTACATATTTAGTGGACTGATGAAACAGCTGTGGTCGTGTCAACCTTGACATGTCGTTGATAGGCCTTTGTTTACGACCAGCCTGTGGCCGATCTTGATCGGTACATCGTCCTCGTCATACGAATCAATTTTAAAGGAAAATGTCCGAGAGTGAACAGATTAATTACCTACTTTTATTTTATATAAAGAATATTGCTTTTTTTCATATCAATTTTACCTAAAATGTTTAATATAATAAACATTTCTAATAATCCACGATAAAATTGGTAAAAACTGTTTCATTATACAAGCAATTTTTTAAGTAAATATTTTTGTTTAATGTTTTCTATCATGTTGTGCCCTAATTAAATTATATTCGGAACTTGTAATATAATTCAAGATTGTATAAAGCTCTAAAACAAAAATGATAGAATATGTTCTGGGTGGATAGAAGATGGTGTATTATAACAGTAGTCTACATATTATATTTTGTACTTGTTTCATTCATGCAAGCCAAATTCTCATAGCAAATAGTAAAACAAAAATTCCAAGAATTCCACAAAATTAACTTAATATAGTATAATATTCGAAAAATATTATTTAGCGGTTGATTTCATGTTCTCGGCTAGAGTACTGAGGTTGAGATATATTTTCTGGTGCAATTAAACGTGTTTATTTGGATGATTGAATATGAAATTAAATATAATATTATAATAATCTATAGTAGAAAGTGCAATTTCGAATCGAATATATAGAAAGATGATTTCTTGCTGCTACCGCTTTGGGATTTGTCTGCGAGGCATGTACTCACTTTCTTTATATGGTGCACCCAAAATAGGGTATTTTAGGTTATATATCTATAAAGGTATTTTAGACAATAATTTATCCATGGTTAAATATAATTGACAACTGAACTCAAAGTTTATCGCATGGTACCTACATGCTGTTTTCGTACATTTTTGAGCAAGCATTGGCAAGTGTCAGGTAAAATATTGAATCCATAACTTCGGGTTCAATTCATGATATCAATATTAATTAGCTAGGAAATTGACCTGTCTGTATCTTGGGTATGGAGGTGGTGTGACGGTCGCACAGCGCGGTGACGGGCAGGCGCAGGCGCCGCTCGTAGTCCCCCTGCCGGAAGAACTCCTCGCACACCTTGAGGCTCCACTTGCGGCTGATCTCCCACGGGCGGCACGGGTTGGAGATGTCCGCGCACTTGAGCGCTATCTGCAGCACCAGGTGGCGGTGGTCCTTGTTCCGCATGTCGAGCGTGTTGTTGTCCAGGTACGTCTGTAACAATATTACCAATTAACACTCTGTAATTGATGGTTGACATGAAACTTTATCACGCCGAAGAGACTATTATTTTTAATTACTTCCAACCAAACGCTTCATTTTTAACACTACAATATTTTGTCATAAAATATAAATAATATATTTTTTTTATTAAATGTTGTAGGTACATTTAAGTAGGTTAAAACATTAAACATCTTATTGAACGTTAAATTGACTCTTGTAACGGTTCCCAAACTAGTCCACTGAATGAACCGGCGAAAAAAAAAACACAGTACATAACATATTACATATAATATATACATAGAAGCCTCGTAGCGAACGCCTTATTCCCAAGGTAAAGATCTTCAATCAATTTTTTTAGATCGGATTTTAGCTTTGAATTTATTAAGCTTGAATGACCCCCTTCTGCAGTACGAAAATTGTATTTATGTTAGTTTAATTATACTGTCAGTGATTGGATTTTTAGCGCCATACAATATGGGACGACCATTGGATATTGGTGTCTAAGGAAAAGCCAAGGAAGGTATTTATTGCTGAAATTACTATATTGACATGCCCCGCATGCATTTGTACTGTGTTTGTTTCTTCCATAAATTCAATTTGCAGTGTTTACTTTTTAGTGTAATTTGTGACCCATCTTGACCATTCAATTATTCCTATCTTAGTACAGACAAAGCGGGTTAGTAAATGGTTGATACTACGAAATATCACGAACAACTTAAAAAGCTATGAAATAATATTCAAAAAACGGAAATAAACCGATCACTTTTATATAAATAAAACGCTCACATATTTGCTTTATAAAGTGTAAAATATGTTTCCATTTTAAATTGTGTATCACACGAGTTATTTATTCGATTCAGAAGTTAATTGAGTGCACGGTACAAATTGATATGGTTTTAGAATCGTGTTTATATTGGATACATATACACAGCAAAACCGATTCAAAAGAGCGTTATAGGGAAATGCATTTATGAATATACCTTTCTATAACTTTTTCTGTGAAACTGAATATTAGGGGTATGAAGATACAAAGTGCGTAAGCTGACTAAAAATTATCACGCTTTATGGTTTAGTAGGAAGAAGCTTTCTTCTATAAAAAAAAAGCCTTTGCTTTCTCCTCGATATTTCTTTTAACAAGTTTTATTTATTTAGTTTCTTAAAATAATATTAATAAAATTATTTCTTATTACAAGTTTAACAATTGAACAACAAACAAAATAGTTTATTATGATAATAGCTTGACCTCACGTGATTTTTTTTTTAGGCTGTGCTATACAGCCTACGACAGTCTTTAAGCTGGCTCCACACGCTTTGCAAACAACGACAAGCATCGAACACCATGCAACAAATCGGACACTCGTCGTGTTTGTTCGTGTTTGTTCGTGTTTGGTATTAGGCATCGGTGTCGGTTTTTTTCACAAACAATGATACTCGGCTATCACTTCGCTATATTACATTCCACACGCTTGGTGGAAATCACCAGTAGCACGGTTGAGTTTATTACATTTTATGTAACCATTGACGTTTATGTCAATTCATCAAAACAAATCTTTTACTATAGATTTTGCAAATTTCTCAAAAACTAAATGACCCGTTTAGCCCGAAATGTATAGCTACCGCAAAATCGTCGTCTTTCGCCAAGTCTTAAGCCTGAGTACGCTTGTTTGGGGCGGGTGTTTGGCATTCCCCCTATTGAGCAGGCTCCTTATTGTGGAGAATCTGGTCTTGCCAGCACCATCAGTCCGTCGCTGAGGGTTTCCCGTCGCCTGCACATCCGGGTCCCTCAGATAGCGGCTGAAGGCTCACACAGCGGTTTTAGTGGGGTAGTGCACCCAATGCGAGTCTCACACACACGCCAGCGCGCCTACCCAAGGCCCTGGTATGGTCCGAAAAGGATTTCCGCTGCGACATCAAAAAAACAAGGTGCTTGGCATTCACTGTTCCCAATTTGACGTTTACGCCAAACATCAAACGTGCGGAGCCGGCTTTACACTTTTACTACGAACAGAAACAACTGAATACAAATTGTTGTTGTTTTTAGTTGAACCGCGGCGGGCGTGTGGGTGTACACGGCATTCACATGTCCTACGTTGACATAATTTGATTTTGTGTAAAAAGGACACTGGCAACATTTTCTTATTTAAATCAAACCATAGATTTTCACGCTCGTTTTTTTATGATCAAAATCGCATTGAAAATGATTTGTATATTTAAATTATACTTAATATTACTAACTAATAATATACTGCGTCCAAAATTAAATAAAGTAAAGTAATAAAAGTTTGTTTCACTCTTCTCATTGGATCATTTTTTCCTACTACTACTTGACGACCTCTGTGGCTCAGTTAGCGCGTTGGCGCGCAAGCCGGAAATAGCGGGTTCGAATCTCGCCAGGGAACAAAAAGTTTTCTGTGTTCCTGGGTCATGGATGTGTATTAAATTTGTGTATTATATAATAAAAATCTTAAATATATGTATTAATATAAAAGTATTAAATATATGTATTTCCGCTGTCTGGTACCCGTAACACAAGTTCTTCGGAAACTTAGCACGGGACCAGATTGACGTGGTGTAAAAGCGTCCATAGATATTATAAATTATTATACTGCCTTATTAGGTAATAAGTCTACCTCACTAGTACTTACAATACGAGGAACGACCAAATCGAAAGTTTATGTCCATAAAAAGTGCCTACACGAAAATATACAAAACTGAATGACATGAAACACCCGAGACGCGTTTACAACGAAACAACCTTTTCCGACCGACGGATTATTAAGATTTCATTAATTCCGACATTTTCGGTGCTCCTGTGTTAAATATATACTAATCCATCTGAAAAAGAAGAAAAAGGCAACAAAAACCCAAGAAAGCAAACGCTCAGATGTTAAAAAATGTTCAGCAAAATGTAAAGCAAATACAAAAATAAAAATCCAGATTGAGCTTTATTATGAAAGGCGCCATAAGCTTCATAAAAACATTACAGGTATTCTTTATCAGTATAGCACTTAATCGGATTACTCTGCAATTAATCTTTATTAAGTAGCGCTTGCAATTGTTTACCGCTTTATTTTTGCGATGGAATATTTTTATTTTTTATTTTAGTTTTTTTTATAGTGTCTAGCCCAGGTAACTGATTCATATGCTATCCCTATCCCTGACCTGAGGTGGAAAATCTTGGTGTCAGTTATTGAACAGTTTATGCCATTAACGAAACACAGCCAAGATGTTTCACGTGAGAAATAATGTGGTGGTGTGGCCAAGCAGGCGGGAGCGTGGAACAATGAGACCCCTGCCAGGGTTTAGTTTCACTGTAAGATTTGAGATGAATTAGCGCTGAGACAATGCAGGATGAGCGCGCGGGTCGTCGCGTGTAGTCGCAACTGGTATGGACGTGTATAAAGTGTCGTAATTAAATCATCTTGACAGCCGTCCCGGGCCGCCCTTTATTTTATTAATTATTAATGTATGGAGATGACACTCGCATCGGGGTGTCAGGTCCACGCGGTTTGATTGCCTTACAATACGCGAGTGACGGCGCTCATAATGATTTGAAAGGGTAGCTGTTTATTCGTTTACAGGCGGATCACTGTCATCGTTATTATTGAAAAGCTTACAAGACATTCATCTAGATGTAACAGATGCCTATCACAGCTATATCCTGGCAAAATAGCGATAAAAAATGTATTTATTAATAAACTCATACTTCATACCGTCATATTTTTGTATGACAAAAAATAACACGACAAAACATTTTTATTTTAACAAAATAATGGTATTTACAGTTAATAATAAAAATAATAATAAATTATATTATTATAAGAAGAAATTGCTTGTTTTAAACATTTGTTTATTTTTATGTTAATAAAAATTATTATTATTATTATTAATAGGCCTATGCTGTCCCACTGATGGGCAAAGGCCTCCTCCAGGTTTTTTCACATATCCCAATAAAAATTAATCAATTGAAATTGTTATATTGATAAATAAATATAAAAATTCATATCTATATGTTTCCAAGTCAACAGCCGCGCGCTGACACAGTCGTGCGACCGCGATTCAGCGTTGTACAGTAACATACAGTAAACCACATATTGCAGATGTATATATATACAGTTTATGAGATTAGTGACGTTAGCAAAAAATAGATTAAGGCGAGCAGCGGCCGTGGTGTTTGCACAACCCAGTTTCCCGGCGGATTACTTCCCAAATGACTAATGATTGATCAACATCTCGCGGTACCTAGATACCGACTTTTTAGGTTACGCCTCTGTTATCAGATAATTAACACCTCCGCGGCCTAAATATACTGTGCCAGTTTCATATTACTTTTAGCCGTTTTAAAACTTATATGGATATGGGCTTCCTATATTATTTAATATTTTAAGAATAGTTTCAATACGTCTCTGTCAATTCCCGTCAGCAGAAAATGTTTGTAGGTATATTTTTTTTTAATTATGGTTGAGTCTTTTATGGTTATAATACCTTCTTGCATTTCCATAATCGACCTCTGACCTCCCAAGTGATCTCTTCAACAATTTGTTTGCCAAATTTGTATAAGAGATTGAAAATATTCATGGTCACAAAAATCATCCGAGCGTTGGATAGGCCGTATCTCGTACCAAGTTTACTTTATTTCACGTTGCAATATATTGTGTACGTACCCATATACTATCCAGAAAATGTCGTATCTTTTAAGTTTTTTTCGTATCGATTTTGTGACAAAAATTCAGAAACATACACGCCGTACGAACGATGTCGCAAGCGCTAAAAATATTAAAATGTAAGAGTGTTTGCTTGTCCTACTTTTGTGTCAACTCTCCAAGAGAACGGTTCTTCCATTTTGATAGTTTGTTAATAACTGGACGTTTATGTTGAAATGTGTTTGGTTCCTTCGAAACGCAATCAACTCACTGTACGAAATATTGCAGGGAATAAAATGTGTGTAAATATTATAAAAGGAGGAAGCATACAAGTCATCATGAGATGAGGATAAGATTATTTTGACTTTCCCCCTAATTATCCCAAGCAAATGTTTATTATTAAATTATCAAAACCCGACGAGCCTTCAGGTGGACCATGGGTGCCAAATAGGAAAATAGAATTTTCTTCACACTCACACCACTTTAGCCCAGGTACCAGGAAAATACCATAATATACAAAACATGATGAAAATATTGTGGATTAATATCCACTATATAATTATAGGGTGGGATTTGAACTTGCTACCTCTGGGAGTAGTGTCTTGCCACTTGATCAATATAATACTGCGGTGCTCCGTGCTGTCTCCTGGTAATGCTGATTTCTCCAGCATCCAAACGACCTAGACACCGCATACCCACCAATCTGCGCAATGCTGTAGGCACACGCCAAAACTGGACGGAGATGGCGACTCGGGGATCTCTGAAGACTCCGGATGGTCAAATCCATGATGATTATAGCTCAGTTAACCAACCAATTGAAGCCAACTTGGACGATGGCATGGGTGAATAATGTGAATCGTAGTCCGTCAAACAATATTTCATGGATATATATTTTTTGGCGCAAGCACGCTATAAATATTGTAATGGAAACTTACCATATCTTGAGAGCTTTCTAGAATTGAAAACTCCAGTTTACTAGGAATAAAGTATTGAGACTTAAGCATGTTTAAGTGATTATATAGGATAGTGCTCCATTTTATACTCTTCCTTGCTTCGTATATAATTATGTTATTTAAATTCTTTAAACTTTTCCTCATTTCATTTGAATAATTTTTGCGCTACTACTACTACACTATGAAATTTAGTATACATTAGGTACAAAATTTCGTAATGTGATGATTTCAAAATCAGAATGAAGGATCCCCAAATTGAAGAAGATGTGTATAATGCCTATAGATGTGTATTTGGTGATTAATGATCTTATTAAATATAAAAGCATGATGCACCTGCGACAGGAATTGAGAAGACAGAAGATGAGAGTCGGAGTCTCGGCGTTCATGGACAGAGGTCAAAGTATTACGACGGACAGTGTTGATATAAAATGTGCACATAACCCAATGTGCGGTAAACTGTTTATCTCGGTGGGGTCAGACAGCGTTAACGCCTTCTTATCAATTTATTTGCATTCGTAAACAACTACACCAATTAATTTCTTTACTCATCAGTTCTAAAAATAGCGTAATATTATGTATACTGTTATAAACAGCCGTATGATACATGATAAACGTTTAAAAAATAATAATAATGATACAGCTAACAGCGTTAACCTACTCCAGAAATTAAGACATAATATTATGTTTAGGATAAAATAATAGTTTTTCTATGTATAATATTAAACTACATCTACACATCGTTTGTCGGAATTTGA
This sequence comes from Lycaena phlaeas, assembly GCA_905333005.2. NCBI lineage: Eukaryota > Metazoa > Arthropoda > Insecta > Lepidoptera > Lycaenidae > Lycaena > Lycaena phlaeas. Next base: position 477,734 of record HG995168.1, read on the forward strand.
ACGGTATACTAGAATAAAGTCATAAACCTTAATTAGAAACTTTCGTAAACACCTTTAGCAGGCCCTAGTTTAAGATCATCGCCTAGTTCAGGGATCAGCCGTCTTTGCGTTTATTGGTATGCCTATGTCTGCAGCATTGTATCTCGTAAGTGAATCAAGCGATTTAATTTTTTTTATATGAATGGTGAATAAGTCGCGAGTGTTCTTGGGTATGTTTGATGTAAGTCGGTCCAAAATGGCCGCCACAAAAGATGACGTTTACATATTTTTTCAAAACAGTCTCATTATGGGCATCACATGAAAGGACGTTAATAGTAGAATACATTGTGTCAATTCCAAGATAGTTGCCGTCACGGTTTTCTATTTTTTTTTACTTTTATATTATGTATTACTAGCAATGCCATGCGGTTTCACCCGCGTACTTTCCGTTCCCGTAGAAGTACGTAGATAAATTATAGCGTATTTGTTAATCTAATGTATAAACTATATTAGTGTTAAGTTTCGTTAAAATGCAATAATTTTAATTTTTTTTGCGTTATTGCATATAAGAGCAATAAGCACTTTTGCGTAAATGATGCACGACATCATTGATCATTGCACGTTGCGATGCGCCTTGCATATTTAAATATTAACAATCTAAATAATAAGGTAAAAGAAATGGTATATAGCACGGTGATCTATTGAAACGCGTGTCGCCAATATACATATGTATATGTGTATAATATAACAAATTATTATTTATGATGAAATTCTACCGATAAAATGTCATTTCTTTATTAGTATTGTACACCTTGCAAACGCATTTTACATTGGGAAATGCTGCAAAACACCATTATTTTTAATCTCACTTGCTATGACAAAGTTCTGTAATCTGTTAGCGACCAATCGTTAGTACGCGCGTTGGTGCCATCCGCCTTCCCTTGCGGGGCACGGAGGGGGGCGCCCCCCTTTCGAAATTTACTAGGTGAGCCATCTGCTCACCTACCTACCGATTGAGCTTAAATACCATCTGGCCTAAAAGTCTAGACCTTTCAAAAAAAAAAGGGGTGCCATCCGCGTCACCAGTGTGGCGACAAGGCCACGCATACTTAGCATTTCTATTACCTTATTATTTAGAATTTTATGGTTTAAATGGTAAAATAAACTGGCAGACAATAAGCGTGTTGTTAACCTGAAATTAGTCACTGTAATTCTGCCATGCCCTAGTAACATACCTCGGCCTATCATACAATGCAAATGTAAGTGAATCTCTAAATTACACCGCAATTTTTTCCCCCGGAACACGAGCTGTTTCACGGAAGAAATAAGCTGGATAGTGGTGAATGCATACGTGGAAAAGCGCAACCTTTTCACGGGCGAACAAATAGTAAATGTAGTTAATATATTGCGGCTTATTAATTAAAAGCGAACAGTTTACAATAATGAAGTTGTATTTAATTTAATTTATAACCAGCTCGGAGCATCTAATTATTGTCCTGTTGCTACATTTACTTGTTCAGTAACAATGAATTTATTATTAATTCATAATTCATATTAATATTGTTTTATTTCACTTTAACAATTGCCTTTAGTGTTAACTACAGGCAATAAAAATACTTTGTTTTAAAAATAGTAATTTGCAAAGAGTCAAATATTCATCTAAGTAGATTTAAGTTCTAGATTATAATATAACTGAAAAAGTTATTATTTGTCTCTTAGGAGTAGGACTCTTAGGCCCGGTTTCTGAAAAAATTGATCAAAGCGTATGTCAACTAATATGCCTGTTAATGACCGTTAACATACGATTTTACAGTAAAATTTGTGAGTTTTTCATTGTAGTGGCTATGTCAACTGACAAGGTAATCAAATTATGTAATTTAACCATTTTTATAACAACTCATTTGACACTTAACAACCGGGTTGACAGTTGATTTGTTAATTTTTGCGTTGATCAGCCTTTCGGAAACCAGGCGTTAGTGTATTAGTGCGGCTTTCTTCCATCACGGCGAATGCACTCTTCAAAACAGACTTGTGAATTTGCAGAGACTCGCCGCTGAACGTCAACTACTACGGTCTTCAATACTGTCTTTATTGTAGTCTTTAGCTGCTGCGAATTCATAAGAGTGATATCAAACACTCTGGGCTTGAGATAACTCCATAAAAGAATCAGCTGGGGTTAGTTGGGCGGTCTGGGTGTTCACAATACATATTCAAATCGGCTTATGATTTTACCTGGAAACAATGCTTTTGGTACAAGTCGAGTAAGTCAGAGATGTGACGGAGGCAAGGCTCACCAGCGCTTCGCGACCAAACAAACAAACGATCGTCGCCCATTCATAACTACACCAGATAAGATATTACTGTTAAAGTTAACCGAGACACATGTTTTCTCCGTGTAACCAGGTCAAATTTTACGATTTTGTTTACTATGTACCGTCACGGGCATAAATATAATATTATTCATGACACATTCGATAAATGCATATCCGCGGTGATTGAGGGAAAAGGGTTGTTTGTTAGTGGCTTATGTTATTGATGCCAATTACTATGCCGCATGTATTACACCAGCCATTATCTATCATTATGTAGTGTTTGTTACACGCGTAGCTGAATATCAATTTATATATTATGACGTGAATCAATTTAATCAATGGCTAAACTAGTTTCAAATATGCTTTAACACACCATGATGAGGGTTGGCCTGCCATTAAGTCCGCGGATACCTACACGCTCGTGTTTCATCGTATTCAATAACATCTGAATCGGGAACAGCGACAACTAGTAGGTACATGTACCTAAATTGATTCGAAAGCCATATTTTTCATTAATATTCACTTCCTGTTAGTCATAGCAATATACTGTGTAGCCTTATAACTTTAATCTATAAACGAACTATTCAACACATTGAAAAAAATAACTATACAAACCAAAAGTTAACCTAGATGAGCGCATTCAAGCGAACAATCTCTCAAGATTTATAATATTAGTATAGATTACGATACTATAAGCATATATAATACGGTCGAATTGAGAAACGCCTCCTTCTTTGAAGTCGTTTAAAAATAAAAATAAGCATCGCGTCGAGTCATTAAAATAACTCGCAATATCCACATACATTTTAAAGGAAAAGCCTCGGAATTCTTATTGTTGGCGGCCTCATACAATAATATAGGAATGCTTTCAGAATACGTAACACGAAGATTCCGTTTGCTTTTACTTGTTGGATGTTTGGTTAAACATCATCATCATTTATCAACATATACAATAACTACTTCAGACGTCCTCGAAACACTAACAAGTACCTAACAAATGTGGTGTCTTTTTACTTTAATTTAGTTCTGAATGAATTACGGTAAAGTCGGTTTGAGTTATCTAAAGGGGAGACAATTTTGGTAAAACCTTACGTTTTTTAGATTTGTCAGGTATTAGATTACTGATGCTATATCTATCTGTTCGACCGGTTCCAGCCATGGCGGTTACTTGTGACTCCAAGCTAAGAATTTGACGTTGACACGTTCGCAAATGGCAAAAATATACTCATATAATAAAAGTAATGTACAGAAGGTCGGAGAGAATCTCTGAAAAGTAAGAGGGAATCTCTGAAAGTGGCTCTTCCACGTATTACCTCACGGTGGCAAAGCCGTGTCTCCGCTCATTCGATAAATCTAGAGCACATATTTTGTTACTTTCGACCCGCCGACTCTAGTACCTAATTTGTATCTGATCTCCCCCATAATATTATGTTCTCATAAAACCCGCATATCATTCAAATTATTAAACTTCCCACGATTGAAACGGAGCCTTAAATAAAAGTCGCAGATCGTGTAATTAACACGGTATAACATTAATTAGCAGGAATTAATTTAATTATTTACAGTAAGTAGTATGTGGTGTCAACGCACGGCGCGGAGGTCGAGAACATAATCTCTACCCTTACGCTACGTTCGAGTGTAATTGTATATTACATAATGTAACACGTGAGTTACAACCTGTACATATATAATGATCGATTGTATTTATACTAATACTAGCGAGTCGACAGACAGACCGAACTGTGTAAGCCTTATTAATTACATTCTAACACACCATTTCATTAAAATCAGTCCATCCATTTACGAGTTCAGTGACATACACACGCACAGGAGTTATAAACGGTTCACACAGCTAAGCTGAATGCGATCAGCGAGGCATAGATTATATTCTATATAATATAGGATATTTTGAAGAAGCTGTGCTACGCAGTCGAGAAACAATACAAATAATAGATCCCTACTTTAAATTTTTGTCTACTCGACTGTTGATTCCTTTTATTAGTCTTATCTTTTATTCGCTTCACCCACGTTAATTTTGTTTCACAGCCGCATTTTATTTTTAATTTATTTAACATGATTTACTTTATCATAATATTAATATCAACCCGTATTTCACCCGCTATTGCGCCGATGCGCTAGCCCAGACCACGTCGATGAACTTTGGTTTTAGATCTATTTGATAGCATTTGTGTTCCTTTATGATATACGTTATCATCTATACTTTACCTTATCAAAACTCATCGAAATCCGATCTAACGATTTAGAGGTAAAAGACATCTAAAAGAAAGAATATGCAGTAACAGTCACACAGCGTTTTCGATGTTTTTACTTTTAGCGTGATAAGTTTTCATCTCGTGGTCTCAAAATATGTGCATGGTATCAACTATTAAATTAAAGTCTTAGGCGTTTTGTTCAGAAACGTCTTAAGGTTATTTCATTGTTGTTGAGCGTGTGTTACAAGTAAGCAGGTATGAAATATATCTTGTCGATTTGATCAAGTACTTATAAAGTACACGAGCACAGTAATATCCAGTAGCGCTGATATCAAGCCACTCGACAGATCCTAAACAATATTATAATACTCATCACCATTGCTATCCGCACTTGTTCTACAACATTTAAGAGTCTTCATAATAAAACGAGCCATTCAATTTTAATACGCGGAGGAATATGCAAAAATAACCAAACACTTTGCCATTATTTAATAAATTATGTAAGTAAAATATCAAATATAGCGTGCTCTCGTGGCGGAAGTTTTAAAAGGATAACTTTATGATATATTTAGCTGGAACAACGTTAAAACACTACCTTTCCCGAGTAACCTTGTTATATAATATAATTTATAAATATATAAAATAATTTAATCAGTGCTATTAGCGCTTATTGCCGTAATCTGTATGTCATCATCATCCCCTTACATTGTTTTTCTTCTCCATTTATTGTATTTTCGGACAAATATATAGAAAGGAAATTAGCCGTAATTAAAAAAAATCTTTTTGTAAAAATGAACATAGGTATCCCTCAATGAACGCCAAGACGACCGATACGTTTCCACTCCCATCCAATACAATACAATATATAATATACTTTATCATATATTACATATATCGTTTATGTCGTTGGCTTATGATCTAGACTTAAATAAGGAAATTTGAGAGTCCCATGTCCGGAGCGGAAGGGATGACGATGATAAGGATGATGACGATGACGATGATGATGTATAGCAAACACTTTTGGTTGTCTTCACGCCAAGACAAATCGTATCTATTTATATCATTATTATAGTCACCTTGTAAATCAAAAATACTTATTGTATGTTAATATGTATAACATATTATTGTTTGACAATTTGCATTTCTATAGACAATGAGACTTCAATAATGGAAACACCAAAACATGAGGTGTTTACTGGAAACCATTGGAGGATGACCTTCGAGGAGCTGACCGCACGTGATCGGTGATAGTACCGTCGCGAGTCGAGACGGTAGTGAACTGGTGGCTAGTTACGCGGCGATGGTAATTTTTTTTTTCTATTGTATAATTGAGATTCTCATGTCTGTTGTCGTTTTGTCAAAACGCAATTAACCTGAAACTTCCGAGCGGCCTACAATTAACGTACGAGTCATTCTCTAACTTATTTGTTCTCGCCATTTCTTCATCTTTCCATGTTTTGTTACATCGTTTTTCATAAAGATTTCTTTTATGTTTTTTTTGCGTGATGCTGGATTTATTAGGATTTATTTTAAACATCAGAAGTGAAAATGCGTTTTAAATATAAACATTTATTATATATTATCCATAATAATAACAATATTAAGGTTCATAGGTACATATTTTAAGATACATTCTTACTCACTCTGCCCATACATTTACTCACATGAACTACTGCAATATATATATAACACTTTACACATTAAAATAAACAATGGCTTACGTGACCTTACAATACGATTCGGGCAGAGCTTCGTCCTCCTCAAACTCACAGACGCGAAATGACCCCTTTAATAATTATACCCCGCTATTTAAAGGCAAACTTAATGACCTTCATAACGCTCGGCCGTCCTACCCACACTTTGACAACGACTACGTCGCGCCACACGCAGGTAAACTGGAACCTGTTCCCCGTTTCCGACTTATAGCCGCCAGATGGCGCTACGGTTGCTAACACGGCCATCCTGCATCGTGCATGCCCTCAGCCACGACATTTCCACACATCTAGTCACACAAGAAATATATTAATATAGAAACACAAATTATCATAAACTGTCTCGATTATCATGACTTTCTATTAGGCTGGTGCTAGTTTCGTTCGTACGTGTAACCTTATTGTACCTTTAGTCTTAGGTTCCAATAAACGTACGAAAGAAAGCAGCACCACCATGACCCTAGTCTATTCTTTATCTACATGGCCACGGTTCACCTTTATGCTTAGGCAAAACCAACTAAACTTTTAGCACCGTCCCTTTAGTCTTAGGTGACGTCTAGTAGTTTGTTTCTATTAGGTCAATAAGATAAAGAAAAATATAACATAAGATAAAGAAAAAGGTAATTTCAACAATGTCATTTTAAACTATTCATTTGCCTATCTACCACACAATACTATTATACTTATTATTCATTCAATTATTTATAACCTGACTTTACCAGTTCAACATTACCTGAATATTATGGGAATAAGTAATAAGTCTTACCCCAATTTATTTTAATACGAGTATATATAGCCTATAATTATGAGTGTTGGAATCTAATTAAAAATCCAAAATTTCAGTTGCCTCTCTTACTAACACACGCAAGTGGTCACAGTAACTATTTATTAGCAACATAACGCACCTCGTGCCTTGCAATCTTTAGCTACCCAACATGTCGGCGTTCCTTTCGTCATCATCAAATTACAAATCTCTTAACTCTTAAACAACATAATTGGAAACCCTCTATTCTGATCACACGACTTTCATCTCACTGCTTTTACACTCGTATTCCTTTAACCACTCATAAATAAAAAGTATTTATCCTTACCAAACCACTTTAAATCCATACCACATTAAATTTAATAACTCTTTTACAGGACATTTCGTCACACTTGAACGTACTAAAATAGTATTTTATTCACCTGGTGATCATTTTATATAAAGGACATTCGATCACACTAGAACATAACCTTCATTTAATAAATCTTCATCATACCGAACATAAATTCATCTTTACCTCGTCTAGTCATCACTTCCTTTTACATAATCTGTCATCATACTGAACGTACCAAGTTAGTCTTAACTTCTTCTAGTGATCAATACCTTTTGAAGAACCTTTCATCATACTCAACGTACCAAATTAGTCTTCCATCATCTAGTAATCAATCCCATCTAAAGACAATTTTCTCACACTAGAACGTTCAACATACAAGATCTTCTCTTTTTATAAAATACGTAATTATTATACTATTAATTATTATGTAAAACATTTTATCTTGACCTAAAGAGCACTTGCTATTAAAAGACATTTTGTACCACTTTGAATGTGTCAAGTTCCATTTTCCATACAACTATTTTTCTCCTTCACTATTTCTTACATAATATGTCTTCGAATTATATTCCATCATATCCTCATTTCACTATTCATAAATGTACTTTTAACACTGCTAAAAGCTGCTCATTTTGTTCATTGCTCGTTTGCCTCTTATCCAAAACTAGACCCTTTATCATATCGTACAAATTAAGCTACAAAATTAAGTTAACACATGGTTTTGTTACGCCAGCAATATGCACGCAATAATATATCTACAATTATCCAGCCAAGTAAAATACGCGACTGTCCACTTAAAAATCACAAATCACTTAATAACATTTAAAAAAAAAAAAAAAAATTTATCGCTTTCACACTTTTTGGCAAGAGCTATATCAGACAAGATTAACATACCAGCTGTGTTTGATCCATTACTCAACCATTCACAAGACCACATTCGCACTGTATCGCATTGAGTCATCTCGACTATCTATTCTCTGCTTCTGCTGTGTTCACGCTGTATATGGCTACTCCCAGCATCATACAGCATCCAAGCTATTATTTTAGTAACCTCACTATAGCCACACAGTGTCGTGAGGATTTACCACAGTCTGTAAAAATAAACTAAAACCTGGCGGGCTAATGTGCCTATTAAAAAAATTCACACTAAGTCAGTAAAATTGTGGGGCAATGAGTTCGCCATCCCACTTCTGATTTAAACATCAGAAGTGAAAATGCGTTTTAAATATAAACATTTATTATATATTATCCATAATAATAACAATATTAAGGTTCATAGGTACATATTTTAAGATACATTCTTACTCACTCTGCCCATACATTTACTCACATGAACTACTGCAATATATATATAACACTTTACACATTAAAATAAACAATGGCTTACGTGACCTTACAATACGATTCGGGCAGAGCTTCGTCCTCCTCAAACTCACAGACGCGAAATGACCCCTTTAATAATTATACCCCGCTATTTAAAGGCAAACTTAATGACCTTCATAACGCTCGGCCGTCCTACCCACACTTTGACAACGACTACGTCGCGCCACACGCAGGTAAACTGGAACCTGTTCCCCGTTTCCGACTTATAGCCGCCAGATGGCGCTACGGTTGCTAACATTATCTAGATGAATTCAACGCAAATCAGTTTAAGTTTTAACAATATGGATTATATGATGAAACTGAGTCTGTACGCTATCAATCTTCCTCTGTTCAACGAATGCCTTTACTAATTGTGTAACTATTTGCGCTTATCGTGTGTTATACGCATCTAACGTGAGATGTAGTGCTTGTGTCACGTAGTGTTAAATTGGGTATTATGTGTAGTCGCGCCCGGCGGCCGATGATATGCTCAATCAAATTACAGATACGTGCGTCTGTGTAAAACGTCGCTAAACTACCAACTGCAGTGTCCCAGCCGCTTTGCATATTGAACTGGTCTCTATTACACCCGATCACCGTTCGTTATCGTTGTTTGACATAATACAATAGTGAATAATCATTTTAATAACCTTAAGTTTTCCAAACATTAAAAATATTTTAATTATGAATACATCATTTTTATTTTAACAGTTACTTTCTTTCCGAAACAGAGCAAAGATGTTTCACGCAAGAAATAAACAGTATTGTGCCACTTTGTCAGCTGGAGACCAGACATTTCTTACTCCTTTATCCTACGGCTAAGTTGAAATTATTAGAGGCAATCCGTGAAAGAACGACTCGCATTTGAAAAAAATGCGGAAATTTTTGCGGTTACTATTCTAATTATTACTTACGAACATGTTTATAAGTAGAGATGACTTACATAATGGGAATGTGAGTTTGTTTGTTGTTGGTCTTAGACGGTGATATTATTATAACCTTGGATTAGGATGGGCTACGTTTCATCCCTAAAACACAAAGTTCTTACGAGAATTACATTTGATTTATTACATTTACCTAATAATTACGACAGTTGAATCAATTATTCCGCAAAAAATATTTCAAAAACGACGTAATAATTGTCCAATTGTAGTACCCTAATATAAAATGTAATTAGTATACGACTTTTACATTGTAATATAAATAACTACATACGGTCCCAAATAAATAGGATGCACCATATATGTGATGGCCGAACGCAACTAGTTCCTTAATTTATACTAATATTATAAAGAGGTAAAATTTGTAAATTTGTGAGGTTGTAGGGGTTAATCTCTAGATCTACTAAAGCGATTTAAAAAAAATCATTTATCAATAGTAGGCTACGCTATTTGCTAGTGACATGTGCTATAATAATTTATCCCCGCACTCCCACGGGAAGATGAAGTAGGTACGTAGGTGAAACCGCCGGTCGCTGCTAGTAGGATATATTAAGATGTGTTACATTAACACGTGCACGAGCACTTTCCTTTTGTTTAATTCTATCAAGAAAATAAACAAGCCATTTTGCGAACACCACGCAGGCGAAGTCGTAGACACAAGCTAGTATAATATATTATTATTATTTTAAATACACTAAAAGCACCTTAAACGATCTTATAAAGCCAGCCACTGCGATAGTTATGTATCTTAGCATTCATCCTTTTAAACGTGATTTCGCTCCCTGTTACTCCTGAATTTTCCATTGCACATACAGAGTGGAAGCATAATAGTCTAAACCTAATCCGTAGTAACGCTAGTGTATGGTCTAGCACTAATGGTCTTCTAGTGCTTTGCCGCTGTATTCACAGCAAATCAAATACAATTCAGACTTCAAACATGGTGTGATTTTAATACATTATTGTAAATTATTTTGAAAACGATCTAAATCCCCAAACTTATGGACAATGATTTCATTGTTCATTCAAAACTATTATTGTGAATTCGAATCGCGCCTGTAATATGGAATATCAAACTGTAATAATATATTTCACAATATCTAACACAATTACAAAAATAAAAAAAATGAGACGGAATTGCTGAACAGATATTTATAAAACATCTTAGATCTATCACTATTCGCTCGCTTCGCTAAAAATAATGTCAAATAAAAAAACCTGGTCATTTTCATTATTTAAACTATTTAAAACGGGATATTTACCATGTTTTGTCATTCGTAGATAATGTCGAAATATCGAGTAAATAACAATAATAAATATCCCGCTTTAAATAGTTAAAAAAAGTTAAAACTACTTTTTGTTATTAGGCCATACGGGTCCGGCGTATGAGTGAGAGATTATGGTATATTTTATTCAGTTTTAATAATTAACTGGACATGCATATTATGTTGTCGACGCCGCCTATATATGTTAGTTTGTAAGTTTAAATTCGAGATTATTTATAAGTTTTAGAGAAATATTGTAAATGGGCAGACTCGGACGACGACAGGACTTGCCACCAACCGGCTTCTGTGAGATACTTTATAAATTCCTACATCGAAATTATATTTGAAAATCGTTTTAATATTGTTTGTATGTATAAAATTTCTACAATAGTGCAATCGCTCGCGAGTCGTCGGGCAAATGGGACACGCCTATGTTAATATTAGAATTCACAAAAAATCAAAATTTACAACGTGAGATGGAATAAAATAAACAAGTGAGTCATTCTGTTCTTCTTGTCTGTATAATATTCTGTTTCAAAATATCGCTTTAACATAATTTTCATGTGTAAAGCTCGAGCCGTGGATACCAGTTCATAGCATATTTAAGGTAGGCTTCAATTGCCATTTGTACTCAATTTCGTTGGTTGAAACAAAAATGTTGGTAACGTTGCCATCGCACTGAGACAAATAGCCATGTGGGCTGCGATGTATCCACATGTATATTTACGTCGAATATCTCGTCTTGTCGTCGATGTGGTCGGTCACGTCGCTCCAACTAGTCTCACAACTTCAAAGAGCTATTTGTGAGCGTGTAATATAAGTTTATTAATGAATATTGATATTGACCCTCCTTAAGGTTTTTGCGTCTGCGATAACAGAGTTAATTTCCGATTCAATTAATCGTACCCCATGATATCAATGAGAGACGGCGGGTAGTAAATAGATACATTTATCGTTCAGATATTAACGGGACGGGAATTATTATTAATAGTTTAATAAGGACCAGCTGTGAGGCCGTCAGTTTGTTAACGTTAGATTTCAATAACTGTTGTATTGTCATACCTAGTATTTGACAGAAAAAAAAGAAATATTTCTCAATTTCTTCCAAGTGCAGCAGAAGGAGAGTCACGTTTTTCATTTCGATGAAACGTATATTTCTTTGGCTTGTTCGGTAGTCTGAACGATTTGGTGGATTTTATGTTGACTCGTTTAGATTCGTGTCTCTGTATTTCTGATGTCAAATTTTACAACCCTCCACACTATTGTGTATTTTAATATATTGCAAATAAAAATCTTTTCACATATCTTTTTATACAGCAGTGGAAGATGTATTATTTGAGGGGTACACCGATATCTATATAATGTAATTAACTTGTAACTAGTATCCGTGTCGAAACGCGGTGTACCGTAACATATTTGTCATCATAGTGAGCCTATGTGCCATGCAGCCAATCTCATGCATCACAGGTAACTGAGGTGGTTGGTGATAGGATCGATATAATTGTCTATGTTTACGTTATGTTATTATTACACGACACTCGAACGCTCTTGTAAGACTCGTCTACGGAAGGAAACTTGTCTATCTCAAAAAGTACGCAAGCATCATTCCTATCCGAGTGTTATGGTGTTCCGGTGCGATCGCTAAAGTATTATCAGCATTGTAAATATCATTGTAATGCGGTCCGAAAAAAACATTTAATAGTTAAACTGTCCATCGGTTCGTGGTACCACTTAGAGTGGTGGATGCATGCTGTAGTCGGCTCATTGGGAAATGCCTATGTCCTACAGTGGAACTGTTGATGGCTGATAAGGTGATAATGACACGTACGTTGTAAAACTATTTGACTGGGACATGTACCGTGTTCCTCACTGTCATTTAGCGAGGCTCGATATTTCAAGTGAACTCGAACAATAGAGCTCAGCGAAACAAAAGCCAAAAATATGGTGCATATCCCAGTTGAAATAATTTTACGAGTGAAAGCTACCATGATAATAAAAAGCTGATAATGATGATTGTCGCCCGTACAAATCTTTATAAAGTCGTTCAGTCTTATTCAACACCGCCAACCAAATCGGAGAAGATAATTACATCAAATTTGGTCCGGCGGTGTCTGTGTAACGTGAACCAGAGAGGTATTAACGAAACACTCCTCACTCACGAGTGAAACAGAGAAATTGCCTCTCATTTGAAGCCGTTTATAACGCCCCTGATGGGCAAAGGCAAAAATTAGTTGTGTAAATATAAATGCAAATGATAATATTAAAACCGTAGGCATAAGATTTTTTCATATGTAAAAAGGCCTATCCGCCAGCTACAGTGTTAAACCACGTTAAACCGTGTTTCCTTGATTTAGTTTTTTTTTTAAATCTTTTTACTCTTTAAGACTAGTTGTTTTGTAGACTTGTAGCAGAATTGGGCCGGAACGACCGGGGTGGTACCTCTCGTTTTCATAATATCTGCGTAAAGTGCCAGGTTTGCTGTCGCGTTTCGTGCGGTTTGTGAGTTTCCGGTGGCCCACTGGCGGGATAGGCAAAATGAGAGAAAAATTTGCATAATCTTTGGTTGTGCAAATATCTATGGCCATCAGTAGTCATCATAAGGTATACAATAACATACAAGCATTAAGAAAGGTATGTCACGTATGTCGCGTCCATATACGAGCCAATAGTGGCTTCATATTCAATGATGATGCTGTGCCGAGAATAGTCCACGTCGTACAGCGGATATTTCCATTCCACGTTGTCAACCACTTCTTATTGTAAATCAGTTCTTCTTTGTGATCTGAATAACAGGACATCTCGTTTGATTGCGGCTAATAAATGAAAATGCATTCAATTGGATGAAGTATTTTCTCGAACAAACGGCAAATATAATAACACTGTTTTGTCGACTGAATTCAACAAAACCTTCGCAAAACTGAATTCTTATTTTCAGTTTCAATTGAAAATGTATCTTGTATCTATAGTATAGAAATACATTTTATAATATTTTATTAATGCTCACGCGAATTTCACTAAAAATCGAAATTGTTTAATTTAGCTAAACTTTGTAACAATTAGATTTTATGATGAAACTTTGAATGGCACACATATAAAATTATAATAATGAAGCTAATTTATTTAAGAAACCGTTTCCGCGAAAACAAATTGAATCAAATTATATTCGGAACAGAATCATATTCACCTAGTAAATCATATATCACATAATACATAATATTATAAATACATACGGGAAGATACGTTTGTTAAAGTCAATCGGATGAGCTCGACTTATTCTTTTGCCGATTTCCTGAAACGTTGGATGGCTTTTTACTAAATAATAATTACATTACCGTTTCTCAAATCTCTCGAGGCACACAAAAGAAGCTGGTATAAAAGGTAGTGTGGAAGCGCTCCTTTTTAGCGGCGAAAACCATCCATTGTCAAGTCGGTCTTCCTGACGCAAGTCTAATTCCTTGCAAAGTTGTAAATGTTATTAGGTCTTATGTATCCGATGGAAAGCCAACGTAACCCATGACGCTTACTGCGATTTTATTTTATCACTTTCAGTCTTAATAAATATCACAGGTGTGCACATATTATTCTATTTACAGATTATTTCTGTAAAGCTAAATATTTAAAATATTTTCAACTACGATAATTATTGTATACTTAGATAAATTGATTTATCAAATAAGTCATCGACGTAGAGCTTCGACGTTGGTACATCACCTGTCTACAATATGCACAGGATATAAGTAAAGAATGTCAATTTCGTTTTTAAATTAAAATAAAAACAAAATAAACGTAACTTTTAATAGAGCGGTACCCGGATGAGCGAGCTTTGCCCGGTAAAGTTGATTATTGATAACACGGATAAAACAACATTTTCTGAAAATTAATCCTAGCTAGATCGATTTATCGCCCCTGAAACCGCACGCGTACTACGTTTCATGAAAATCGTTGGAGCCGTTACCGAGATTCAGAATTGATTCGATTTAATTTTTATAAAGGAAAACATTCATTTAATTTTTTTTTGAACAGGATGCTATGAAAATATTACCTCCATTTTGAAACAACGCTTGACAAGTGAACGTAAAGCGACAGCGGAGAGTTCTCGAACAATTCATTAGGTGAATATTTTTGTATTTGAGGACCTAATCCTCAAATACAAAAATATTCAAATCAGAGAGACGTGAACGAGTTACGGGGTAAATGGGTGCGCGGAATTTTTGTTGAATCATGACCTGTGCTAAACCTCCGTTTGCGAATGATAGTGAAAAATGGAGAATCGATTAACTAAAACACGTTGACAATGTAATGCAATAATGTTTTAAATTGTTCACAATGCCGATTGTGACCGTGTATTAATTTAATAGTCCTTCTTAATTTATTTATTTATCTATTATAAAAGTGGATTTGAGAAAATTTAATCTTTAAAAATAGGTATAAAATGTTTAAAAAAAAACTCATTTTATTAACATTTACATTCCTAGACTAGTTCCAAACAAAGTTATCGTGCAATAAGTGTATTTGGGATTTGAATCAGCAATATCTGTGCAAATCCACTCAGATAGCTTAAGTCTTAATATGAACTAATAACAAAACGAAGTTATAATAGCTGAAAGTTTAAAGAGAAGTGCTCGTACGTTGAAACTTGGAATACAAAAAAGTTTTCAACTTATCAGTTCGAAGTTTGAGCGAAAATTTAATAAAGTTCCTGCAGTGTGGGACTCGATTTCACCGGCGAACTTGGGCCGCCTTTACTTACTCTAGGTCTATAAGGTGTGTTGGACTATACTTATTAATATTACAGCTTAGGACTTTACTTCGAATATACTGTCATAAAGTTCGCGACGGACAAATAAAGTTAGTCATTTGCGACTGAAGAATTAGGTGCTCTTAATTCTTCAGTCCTCAATAACTAACTATAGATACGGCTCCGGTCCATATACGGCTAAAAGACGCAAGAAAACGCAGAAGCTCTTAGCATGATCTAGTAATAACTATATAGCGGATTTTAATGAAACAACTTTTACGGATAAAACCGCGATAAAATCCGTAAAATTTGTTTCATTACAATACGTAGCGGATGCTCAACAAATACATTTTAATGAAACAACTTTTACATTAAATCAGCGCACGATTAAAGCTGACTGACATACACTGGTAATAATACTATTCCATCTGCTCTATACTCCAGCCAATATCGATGTAGGATGTTTGTAAACAAACCACAACAGCTGATTTTTAGGGTTTTCACTTTACAATTCATCATAATTTTACACTTTTAATCGTTTTATCATAAAAATCAATCAGACTAATACACAACATAATATTAATTATTTAGTCATGTAAAACATAAAATAAACGTTTTAAATCACATGTAAACGGCCATTTATTACAAGTTTAATTTTGACAGGTTGTCATAGCTTTTGTTTGCTTCAGTTTTTGGTAGAAGTCAAGAACCTTTTTTCATTTTTGTATCATACTATGACATACAAATTCCAGAACAACCCTATAGTATTCCAAATAATAGTTCCATTATTTTTTATTCTATTTTTGAACCAAATGACTAATTACAGTGAAAATGAAAAAAAAAAAACAATGTGGTGACGCTAAAATATTGAAATTCACATAGAATTTAAGCGATTGAAATCGGGATTTGACGAGATTAATGCATTGTTAGCTATTGTAGAGAAGTTTCATTATACTTTTCATATTACTATTACAATAATAATGGTTCCGTCGAAACTCGATAAATGGAATTATAACCTATCAAGGTAGTTGATAAAAGTTATCATTACAATATTGCACTGTAGGCTACTAAGATATACATTAATAATCGATTATTACTCTTCATTAAAATTACTAAAAAATAACATTTAATAAAAATGTTTTTCGTCCCTGCTGTCGGCCGGTTGCCTAGCAACACTTTGTCATTAAACATTCTACATCGAGTTTGGCTGGAGTATAGAGTAATGTCGTATTCAGCCATAGAGTAATTTGATACTACGGAAATATTCAGCAATAGTACCTATACCCGGAAACCACACATACCACACGAGACTATCCGTTGTAGGAGACAACTTTAATAATTACGATGAAAACAGGACTCACTTAGGCGAATTCGTTAACTTTAACTAATAAATCGGAGAGATGAATACAAGTTTGTTGCTCCATAAGCAACAAAGAGAGCTAACGTTGTATATGTTGACCGTATGTCCGACGTTCTGTTGACTCAGAACAATCGAGGTCTGTTAAATCAGTAGGATCGCTTCGATAGCTGTTCCGGAGATAATGGAACAATTTATACAATTTGTACTAATTCCCTGGAGCCAGTCTGGTGTCCCAGGCCACTTTCTATATATATATATATATATATATATATATATATATATATATATATATATGTATGTATCAACCAATGACACTTATTTGTTTATTGCCAGTCCAACAGTAGATTGTTTCTAGGCTGTTAGATGACGTCACTTTTCTTATAGCTTATCTCAAGCGCATGTCATGTAGTATGTAAATTGTATAATTAATATAAATAACTTGACTTAAAAATTGTATAAATTGTAATTTAAATTATTTCTAAATGTATTAATGCATGTCGGTTAGGTCTCTACAAATATAAAATAATATTGCAATGCTTGTAAAAGGCGCTAAGTTTTAAGTACATACTAATATAATATTTAAGAAACTTTTCACACTTAGTAGCAATAAATACTTTGACTTTGACTATGTATGACATACAGCATACATACAGTATACAGGTATTGTTCAGTATGAGTGCGTCACGCCTCGCTACTATTATAGACGCATTTACCACGGACTAACGTCGTCCATACATTTTACGGAAATGTTTAAAAATTCCGCCCGCATATACAAACCACTTGGTATTGAAAGACGGCATTTTAATATTAATACGTTTTACTTGCATACATCTTTACCTAATATTGTTATGTTTACTCTATATGTTAAACGTATAAAATAATAGTAACAAATCATTGTAAAATGCAAGTATTTTCTTCAAAGATCTAATCAATATATAATTTGTTAAAATTATTCTATATGTAAAATTACCAAATCCAACCCGACGGCGACGCCGTGTAAGGTGGTGGTTGATATTATGGATATTATCACTATTCACAAATTCACAAAAGTCAAAAACCACTCCGGCAAAATACAGTAAAATTAAATTAAAATTGAGTCTCATTATATTTTGTAACTCAATTGCAGTACCCACGTATAAAGTTATATCACGGCCTTTGAAATACTACCCAATACATTTCTAGCAGTTTGCAATTTCCTATAAAGTTTAACATACGTTAATTGTATTGCTTAGTTACGCTGAACTCTAAAGTAAATATTTTATCTAATGTCTATTAACGTGCCTCGCCGGTAACACCGCCTCGGACCCCGAGACCCGAGAGCAGCCGAGTGCGAATACGCCATGACACTGTCATATTATATTTTCTTTCGTTTTTTTTTTTAAATATGAATTTTAATATTTACTATAACATCTACCGGCTGTCCCGGTTGAATTTTTTATTTTATTTGAGATCGTGCGGGTCTTTATAATATATTCTTGAAAAGTTCACGTGCAGCAAGTTTCACATTAGTTGTTATAATATAAAGTTTTTATATTGTAAATGAAAGAACTAAGGTTTTTAAGTTTATATGTTCCTAGGAGTAATCTTCAAAAGTACTGATCAGATCATAAAAAAATATTTCACTAACACAAAGCTACACTATTCACGAGTTACGTAATGCTGTATAAACCAGTTATATACGTAATGACGATTAGTACAATAATAAATTAACGTATGCAAAATAACGTAATCCTAGACTTTTTTATTTTCAGGAAAGATAAGATTTTTTGTTTGATTGTTACGAATTAGCTGAAAAACTAGTCAGCCGATTTAAAGTCTTTCGTCGTTAAAATGTAACAATTAGGACTGAGGTTAAAGAAACTATCATCATCAGTCGGGATACGGTTGCAAATCTAAGTTAACGTTGACGAAGCTGCGGGCAACACATTTCATAAATTTTTATTATTAATATTTTTTTTTATATTAATCGGAGAGAATCTCAATCTAAGCGCGAAGAGAACAAAAGCCATTGTTTCGTTTGAGTAAAGAAAGACAGCTAATAAAACTCTAAGCTAAAAAAAGTGCTACGGCGGCGTAGCCGTGCTACGACTGACACCTCGTCCCGGAGGTGTAAGGCTGTTAAAGAAATTTTATATTTAAAATGAGAGCGGAATTATGTCGGACTACTTCTATTGTGATCATGTATCGAAATGTTAACTGCACGTAGATTGTGGGTTGGAATTTTACCAATGGCAGATTATTTGTATGTTAAACTGTTTTGTACAGAGTTCATAAATGTCTATGTATATATAAATATACATTTCTCAACTTTTTTTACCGGTGAGGTTGCGCTGATTGTTTCTCCCGCAAACCAGCTTTACTGCGTTTTGGAGAGAAGGGTAAAACTTGTAGTGTAATTACTGGCACCGTGATTTTACATTAAGGTCTCAGGATATGCGACACATGAATGAGGTGTCTGGACTAGCTCCAGAAGGAAGACGAACACGTAACAAAATGTAGCACGTATAAAAGTTTGCCTGTGTAAGAAAATTATAACGAATGTATTTTATCACCATAAAGATCGAGAAAGCGCAGAAACTAACGTATTTTTCAGCGGTCACGCTCACAACATTTCAAAAGATATAACCGTATGACCATATGAAGATACAACAACGCACTGTAGACCTGATGAGCTCATGAGCGCCTCTGCGAACGCAGTCAACGTGGCAGCTGTACTAATTTGACAACTAAATATTTAGAAGTCTAAGGGCCTGTTTCACAATCTCCCGTTAAGTTCCATATAGGCTATAGGCAACATATTTGACAGATGTTTGACAGATACTCCATACTCTATCTGTCAAATATGTTCCCTATAGCCTATAGGGAACTTAACGGGAGATTGTGAAACAGGCCCTAAAGATGCGTTGTTATTGACTTCTAATGCGATTCTTAAAAAAATTCTGTAACTTCTGGTAACACTGAGTCCCGCTCGAATTTCTCTGCAAATTCTGCGACTCGTCGCGCTAATTTCAACAAGCTCATATAAGTAACCATAATCAACGCTAACGAATCGCGTCTCCCCTCCCACGCTATTAAAAATAAACACACAATACTCACCTGATGACCTGACATACACGACGATGTTCCAGACGTATTTTATTGCATTTTGATATCGATGATCACAATCACCACAATAATAATTGTTGCACATTTAATATTCAATTTTACACTGAATGATTTTTATTTATTGCTTCAGTAATGTGGGCTTTTTGATTACGGAGTTTCAGTTTTATAAATGTAATTAAGTGCTATTGGGATATCCAAGATTTATTTGCGAGGCGTTTCGTGATATGTCAAATCCGGCTCCCCTTCAAGCGGCTGAAGGAAATTCGCAGTGGTTTTAATGCGGCGTAGCGGCGCCGGGGGGTAGTCGGGAGGAGATGGGAGTCCCACATATCCTCGGTGACTAAAGCGACGAGTTAATGAGCAAAGCATCACCACTGCGATAAAAACCCATTACTTTATATAATAACAGACGGTGACTCGTCTCTGTCGAGCGTCATCACCGCGACGACGAGTCCTGGACGACGTATCCTTATGTAAGGAACGTCACAGAAGGAGGCTGACGAGCACGTGACGGGGACGAGCCGACGAGTTCTCCCCCCGCGATATGAAATTTCAGTTTTTTTTTTACATTTGAAATTTCGAATAAATTCGAATGTTGTTCAATGAAGACCTCGGTGTCGTGTCTGCAATTTTTTTCACCTATTATTATGATCATAACCATCAGCCTATAACCGTCCACTGCTGAATATAGGCCTCCCTCAATGAACACCAATACAACCGATCCATTGCCATTCGCATTCAACACGGACCGGCCACTGCACGAAAATCGTCTTCCCACCTGGTTAATGGCCAACTCGGCCTCCACTCTTACCTTATTGGCCCATCGGCCATTCGTTTTTCTGTAGCCCTGTCTTTTTGTAAATGTTATCTGGGCTAAATATGTTAGGCTCGAATATCTATGTGCCACATTATAAAAAAAAGTAATTATTGATTATAAAGTTGTGCTAGGTGCACAGCTTTATAATATATGAACGAGCTAAGTCATGAAATGAGCAGAGCATATTTTAGCCTTCTATAAAGTTTTTACTTAAATTTTTGTTTTTTAATATTCTGGTGGAATAGCTGGTAGCTTCCTGGTGGATGGCAGCTACATATGTAAGAGTTGTTTTTGCTCGCGGTGAACATCAATATTTGTTTACAGCTGAACTAGCGATAGCTAAACAGGCCAGCTGTGTTTGATGGTTTGTGTAATGGTCTGCCAATGGCCATTCACCATGGCCGCTCGGATGTCGCGGGTTTAAACCCTATATATGTAAAGCAATATATCGTTTAAACAAAATTCTTAGTCTATATCCCTTATTAGTCTCGTTTAAGATCGATCGATCGATCGTCTTTGGTCAATTCATCATCATCATTCTTTATCCATCCACTGCTGAACACAGGCCTTCCTCAATGAACGTCAAGACTACCGATCCTTTGCCACTCGCATCCAACACGGACCGGCCACTGCATCCCTTGGATATCAATAATAATGATGTTTATCTAAATGTACTCATATTAATTATTTTCTATCTGTATTTTCTGTTCAATCAAATATTACACTCTCATTACTATTAGCAAATATTTTGTTAAATCCTCATTATTCTTAGTTATTTGTATTTTATCGTTCATCGAACAGGTTTTAGTTCAGAGCAGTTACAGCATTTAAAAACTATTGTGTGTGGAACGGGTGAAAATGTACAGATTCATATAGTTTGAGGTTAGTAAGTGTAAATATGTTTTAATATCTCTTGTTAACCGACGAGCGTTCTCATGACAGTATCCAACACGAACAATAGTATTTCCATTCAATTTGTCATTATTAGACGTCATCAAGAAGAAAAAAATAATTCTTAACTATCATGATCAAGCACGCCTGTTATAATGGAAGGATACATTATTGGCGGCATCCATAAAGTAGCAACCAATTGATCGTCAAACGCTCCATCTTCCGTCTGTTGTTGTTGCTTGCAATTGACAAACGATTGATTAAGAGTACCTTACCTCTCTAGGAGAAAAGATCCTGCGTTTGGAGATTAACCCAAGTAATAGGTACTCTTAATTTATCTGTATATATTATATATGAATATACATTGCAAACTAAAAAAATATCAATGCAATACATTCATTAATCAATATGTACAATTATTGGGCGAGAAAATTTTTAAAGATAAAAAAGATTGAAAAAGAGAATATTACACTTCCCTACTATTTACACATAACACATTACTGGTACGTTTATCGATACTGTAATTAATGCTTATCGAAATTTTCACAGTTTGGAGCTGAAATATGAAACAACAGATTATATGATAACAAGTGGGCTTCGGGCTCGCTCGCTCTCTCTCTTTGGAGCTTTCATCTACATCCCACAAGTTGTTATAATGCTCCTCAATTTGAATAATGTTAAACGGATTTATCAATATGTATTTGTTTGTTGCAATAAACAACATAATGTTGATGATCCTAAGGCTTTGTTTTCATCACGCTTCAAACAATATTAACCTCTAAGGGTAGTGTCCTCTGCGCAGCAATAATAAAAATAAATCTATTATGCGGAAATGAGGCTAAATTTCACGTTCAATGCTCAAGCGAAAATAGTTTGTGGCGGGTAACGGGAGCGGAGGGAGACACGTAGGTAATGATTAATATTTGGTGGGGAGACGTCGGCGGCGGAGGGTCGATTCATTAATTGTGCCTTTATGAAAAATGACGGAACATGCCGACTGGAAATAACACCGCGGATCAATGATGGTTTTAGATATCAACGAGTCTTTTCTAGAATAATACAGACTTGATATCAAAACCATCAATGGATTTTTGATGTTCGCTATACACATCTATACCCCGGCCATAATCAACGTAGAATGTTTGTAAACAAACCACAACATCTGACTTTTAGGGTTATCACTTTACGATTTTTCTTAATCTCACAAATTTTATTGTTTTACCCTAAAATCAATCAGACTATTCATAACATGATTTTTAAATTAATTAAAAGGTTGAAGTTGACCAATAACCGTTTCAAATAACATGAAAGTGGCCATTTATTTTAATATTTTTAATAACAGTTGGTCATAGTTTCAAATGTTGACACCCCGCATTCTTTATTTCTTGTAAGAAGTTAAGAATATTTTTCGTTTTTTGTATTATATCAGGATGTTATAATATCATAAGAATCCAACAGTAGGTTCTCGTATTATTACAAATAAAAGTGCATCTTCTTTTGGCTGCATTATAGTTGTATTGAACTGATTTTGAACAAAATACCAGGCGTCATGTGTTGTCGCTAAAACGATGAATCTCATATAAAATTTAAGGGATTAATTTGAGTTAGCTGAGACATTTAATAAACTTCTTTACATGTTTTATAATATTATAAAAATAAGTTCTAGTCTAAACTCGACAAACAAAAAAAACTTATCAAAGCATGGAATTAAATATGTTTATTACAACATTGCACTTAAGGTGCCTTAGTTATATATTCATAATCAATATATTATAGACTATTTGCATAAAAATAAAAAATATTTATTAAATATTTATTCAAAATGTTGCCTAGACACGCTTTGTCATCAAACATTCTACATCAAGTTTGAATGGCGTATAATATATGGTCTCTTAAGTACTGTCAACAAAAAAAAATGTTACAATAAATGTTTTAACATTATTTTTCGTTAACTTATTTAAAAATCAATAATATATAGCGACAAACTTGTATAAAACGCAAACGCACACATCTTTTTATTAAAATTGATTGAAATAAGAAATAAACCTTACAAATCGCAAGTCTCTACTTTAATCGTAGCAGAGTTTCACCTCGGGCATTATTGCCTTGGCGTAGTATGAAAGTCATATGGCAATATGGATGCTGCATTGTTCGAGACACATATTAAAGCAAAGATAGAGGGTATTAACTCCAGGTAGTCTAATAAAGTAGTGGCAGCACCACAAGCGCTGTAATCGCTTTGAGCGCGGGGAGCGTAATATCTCTAATCATTACCAGCTTTTTTTTAAATTGAACTTTGTAGGTATTAAAAAATATTAATCACAATGACGTAGTCGGTATTATGAAAGTAAAAGTCTCGAGCGTGATCTTTATACTCGTATATTAACGAGTAATATGACGTTCTGTAGAGTAAATGAAGTTTCATTATGGACGACAATTACTATCCGATACGTGTGTGATGGTTCCATGAGTCACATGCACACTCACACATAGATACTTTTACACACACGCACATTATTCACAATGATGCTGTGTACAGTAGGTTCGGTGTCTAAGGTCGCGGTCTATCATTTTAGTCATATTTGTGACGTAATAATAACTATTATATTTCTTTACTTCTGTTAACGGTAAATTTAATCATTTGCTCAGCAACTGATTAGCGAAAGCCTCACTTATAAACGCTATTGGGGCGGATTTTACATGAATCAGCTGACCTATTCACGACTGATTTTCATACTTGCGTTTGTTATGAGATAAATTATTTTATGTTCTCTATCGATACTGAACTAAGAACTTATTAACCAATGTTGGTAATTGAGTAATCATTGAATTATAGTTTAGAGTGTATTAACTAAGAGGTGGCTAAGTCTTACTTTTTTAAAATTAAGACAGTTAATAATTTCAAATGACAGTGAGAGGGACGATAGTAAAATTATGAATCATGATAAAATTAACATTAAGAATTAGGGCCTGTTTCACAATCTCCAGTTAAGTTCCCAATAGGCTATCGGCCACATATTTGACGGATAGAGTATGTAGTATCTGTAAAATATCTGTCACATATGTTTCCGATAGCCTATTGGGCACTTAACTGAAGATTGTGAAACAGGCCCTTAGTATATTAATAAAAATATGCTACAAATTTATGCGTATACATATAAAATGATATTATTAGTCTAAAACAATTCCAGTCGGATGATGGAGTTCTAATGAATATTTTATAAACAACAATATGAAAATAAACTGAATAATATTTAGCAGTAATCTACTTAAGGTAAAAAGCAACTAAAAAAAGAATAAAACACCGTTAACCGTGTTGTGAGACGAATAAGTGTTTAAATTTAAAAGCATTTCTTTTGATTATTCCCAACTATAGCATCCATTAATGATCACAAACTGAAAAAGGAAAAAGAATTGTTCAATTACGAAATAAATTTCAAAGCTCAACAAAAGATTGAATAAATTTCTATTTCTAAATGCAAAATCTTGTGCAAGTCTACCGTTGCGATTACATAGCAATTTGCTTGCACATATTACCCGGTCTCGACGAGCTAACTAAACAGCTCTTTATTCGCTTGATTGTAACAAAAATGAACTTTTACCTTACTATTTTACATTGTTACACTTTGTTTTATTGCGCATATGTTACGGGTGAAACCGTCATATTTTTCTTGCTTTATTTCTGTTAAACAAGTGGAAGGATAGACGAGTCCAGGCATACGGGTCATTTCGAAAAGGATTTCCGCTGCATCACCAAAAAAAAAGGCACGACCCGTCATCTGAACTTGGCCTTGTTACGGCTGGCGCCGGGCCTAATGTTTCAGGGCGATGATAACCAACGGAGGTGGTTCTGCTAATAACAGTGGTCCCAGTACGACAACGACACACGATCAACCTTGACACCTTCCATTACAGTTGGTACCATCGACCAACACCCACCAGCCGCTGAACAAATACACGTGGAATAGTGTCAGTAAACTTAATATTATATATAATATATTCTATTAGTATTAGTATCCCAAGAATACTAATACATACTCAATTTACAAATTCGAAAATATTTTCAAATCATTTGTAATATTTTCCCAATTAAATCGCGTCGATCAATTCAATGTTTCCAGACCATTGATATAATCATCATCAGCCTGCATCACCAACAGTTGTTTTCAATTAATAAACGTTATTACTCGACAAACGGCTAAACAGACCACGACGCACGTACTAACTAGGATATAGAAATTAATGTTATTGGTAATTGAACTAATTATGTGTATTTACAACCACGCTCGATATTCGACCGTATATTATGCGAAGTGGCACGCAGCAACTATTCGGTTATCATCCTAACACCATTTTGCTTGTTTCTGCCGTGAAACAGGTTTATTGTTACGGAGACAGGAACAGAACAGTGTAATTACTGACACAAAGACATTATCTCAGGAGTCGAGATAGGCAACATATGGGCGATTTGCCTGAGCTGGTTTTCATATTTGACGCTGTGCGTTTGTCTATGCATCTATCATAAACAGAGTTTTATATTCGGGTTCACGAGGCGGCTAGGGGACGGCGAGCCGTACTTTGTAAATTGTCATTGACGATTAATCAAACGGAACGACGATGTGTTCGTTAATAAATTCGTTCTCATTACAACTTGTTAAGTAATCTTCCATTATTATTTACCTATGTTTAAATTACAACATAGTGAAATAATGAATATTTTAGATTCTTTAACGGGACCATGGTACACCAGCAAGCATACATATACATAATATACATTATTAAATATGTAATGACTAATTATTGTGTAAATAATATATTTTTTAATAGTTTAAAAGTAGTAATTTAGTGCAGTAGGCTAAGAAGACGTAGGTACCATTACCAATACATACGTGGAATAATACAATTTACAATTAAATTTTACTGCTTACTTTACCTTATAATTGTCAACAGACTAAAGTATTGACTAAAATCGGACGTGTCTTCTAACATTTATTTACTTAGCTTTTGACCCTTTTCAAACATCAGAATATTTGTTAACGTAAATATTGATGGTCCATGCCAAAATTAACACTATAGCCGGTGTATACTGTACGGAATAACGGAGGATCGGTCGTCTTGGAGTTCATTATAGTGGTGTGTGTATGGCCTGGATGGATGACTGCAGGCTGATAACGATGATAACGTGATACAATGTCGTTTACATTCGTACGTAAATGTAATTACTATATATCGAACTAAAATCACCGAGTCAAATCATAAAAACTTTGTGAGGAATCGCTGACATACTTTCTGTTTCTGAAGAAAAGTTTGGATTGAAAGTTGGCGGCCCAGATATGAAAATAAATACACATTCCCACGCCCGCTACTACGTGCGCGGCTCACGTATTACGCTCCGGTGTTAATGATCTCTGATGATTAACCGAAAATATAATCCATAAAATTCTTGTGTCACGGTTTTTGTAATTGAACTCCTCCGAAACGGCTCGACCGATTCTCATGAAACTTTGTGTGCATATTGGTTAGATCTGCATTGGATCTGAATCGGATAACATCTATTTTTCATCCCCCTAAATGTTAAGCGTGGTCCATCCCTAAATTTTTATTTTTTTACAAAGTTTTTGGTTTTTATTTCTTTTTCAACCCTAATTTTTTAACCAAACTCGACCAACCCCTAATTTTTAACAGCAATATTATACCTTTGACAGGACGAAATCTGTAGGGACAGCGTTCAAAATATATTGCCCGTGATCGTGGCAATTGAAACATTGATGAAATATCTGATATTACATCTATACCTCAATGAAACTAACAAAACGCGGTAAGCACACAAAACAAATATATATTTAAATATGTATAATGATCGCGTTACTTAAAAAAATATATATTATGTTTATTTTGCGTATTTGCGTATATTTATCATCTAAAACAGCTTTTATGAACGGTTTTTATGAATGAAGTGTCAATCGATTCCAGGATGGTTGACATAGACAATCACTTAACCGTTTAAAAACAAGTTCTAAGTTTCAAGGTGGGGTCCTTTTAAATTTTTTATACGAGTATAAGAGTACGATTCAGCAGGCTTTATCAACTGTTATAGACTTTTATTCCGAGGTTGGCTTACCTTTCAGTACAGCATATATTGCAGCTTACGACCGAGAACATGAGAAGTACTTTTTTACAAAAGAGACTAATCCTCAGTACCTGATTATTTTTTACTCTTTAATGATGCAATAAGCTTCCATTACTTCAAAGCGAGACGGTTTGCAGGTTTCAGGAAGAAAAACTATTTTAAATAATTAGGTTACGCAACCATTATATTATACCACAAAGGTTCATAAAATATTTTGTATTTATCCAGAGAACTTTCTTTTCTACTAAAGAAATAGTCACTATTGAAAAAATCTCTTTCAAATAACCAAGTCGCTCGACCAATGCAATGCATACAACATAATTCACGTAAGTCAATTATGTTAATAATTCATTAACATTTTGTCATTCAGTGAAATAAATCATCATTTATTTCAGAACATAACTCGTGAATAAAAGATAAGCTTGTCGTCAAATCGTCGATGACAAGCTTCGCTTCGACCGGCTTGTTTTTTGGCGCAGCGTAGAAATTTATAACTCATTGCACTGCAAAACCTATCGCATCTACCATGGGGTATGCTCTGAGGATTTTCGGACTAATACACTACACAGTAGAATTACAACACCGGACATCGCGTCAAAATTCCAAATTTCCCCCGGAAATCTACAACATCTCGATATCTATGGCATTTCCTGATTCGCACGATTACTATAGAGAACCAGCTACCACACGCGGTATTTTCAAACCAAGCTTAGGGAGCTTCAAGAAAACAGTACAGTCGTATTTGAGAGGCGACAACGCACCTATTTCTTTGGTGCAGCGGACGATCATCAGGTGAACTGACTGTCCGTTCTTTTACTAGTCATCAAGACGACTGATTGCCTGGTTCCCTACCCGCAACTTTGGTAGCCAACACAGACATCACGCGGACTACGGATACGGATAGAATACGATGTCTCCGTCGATTGATTATGGATTGATTTATATTTATTGATTTTAATATAATTTGTATGTCAAACTGTATTCAAAAAAAAAAAATTGTATGTCAATTATAACCGCGTGAACTAATCTTGTCATAAATATTTTTAAACTATAGTCCGCGCCACTTTTGAAGTCCTGCGACTAATGCCCGAACTAAATTTGACAACATTGACATCTTGACGTCTGTCTGGAGTAAGAAGTTGTGATATTTTAAATTGTTTTACGTGAAATATGGAGCATATAATATAAAGTGAGGTGTAAAAAGTGAAGGCCGTATAATGATCATTAAACTGAAATAATTTTGTGAGTTAGAAAGTAAAAATAAACAACAATTAACCCCGTTGAATAATATGTTTATAAATGTCACTGACATGACAGGTAAATTTCAGAGATACCAGAGTCACTTATTTTTGCCTAATTTATGGTTAAAATATTATCATTAACTCTATACCTACATTTATCTTATGATATTTTATATGAATATAAATACAAGGTAAAAGAATTAAATCCTTGCTCAGAGGAATTATATTTTCAGGTGCTTCTGTAAAAAAGGTCGAATAAGAAAAAAGAAGTAACAATGGCAGCAATTACTTCTGAGAAAATCTTCACTCCTGGCAAAAGCCGAACACATCCAAAGAAGCTTGTTTTAGACGAATTCTACTAATCGGTTATACGTAAAAAATACGAACGAAATATTTACAAAAAATGTTTTATTTTACTAAAACCTGGCAGGGAGATTTTTATTTTGCTGCTATAATTATTTTTGTCATTATTATCATCATCAGTCTTTAACAATCCACTACTGACCATAGGCCCTATAGTTATTTAAATTTTTTATTGTACTAGACTTGGTTGAAAATCATTACACTATAAATTGGCAACATTGAGTTATGAGACCGCGGCGCCGCGTCTATCGGACTTCTAAAGTGGCGAGGACTATATTGACGTTGAGTAACCTTCATGAAAACAAACGATTCGATATTCTTCAGTTTGAAAACTGTAAAAATGTGTTTTGTGTGCTAATGCGGTGTGGCGAGCTGTATGTGATAATAATAAGGAGCTGTCGTATTCAACTACTTTTGTCCATCCGCCTTTTGTATATACACAGTTTTTGAGTGCAATTATACACCGCGTCGTTACCTAATGCTTGTTAATGGAAATTAATGATTTTCGTAAATGAGGTGTCGAAAAACGTCATTGGAAAATATCACACAGTTTTGTGTTAGGAAAATGGAATTCATATGGCTGTGAAATAGCTGCAATTTAAATAAATATATTACAGTATACATTTGAGCAACTTGCGTTGGTATATCAGAAATTATTAACTATTTTTTTTTAATTATTTGAATTAAAGAAAGGCAAAGGTATTCTCTAGAAGCTATTGTTCAGTGAATTATATGTGATAAAAGTAATGATATAAGAATTTGTTAATAATATAATAGATATAAATTGTAGTCTTATATTCTAATCTTCTTTCAATACAGTACGGCCAAATTTACTAACTAAGATGACGAAAAAACTTTACGGATAAAAAGTAAAACAGGACACTGAAGACTTTAATACTTCATTTTTTGTATGTGAAACGCGGTCAGTGCTGAACAAACAGTTGTTTTTAGGACATTTCGTCATCGTAGCAGAACGGCAACAAAAACTGCTCATAGTACTTACAACTAACTAACGCATGGCAGTTATTTTACGTACATGACACACTTTTATTCTATATTTTGAACCACTTAGCTCTCTTTCTGCACTTATCAGGCATGAGTGTAACGTTTGCATGATTTGAATTTAACCATGGGAAAACCAAGGAAAGCGAGATCCGATGAAACGCGAACTGATCATCGGTCATTATGTCTTTATTGAAAGAGTCCGCGTCGATTGTCCGGTTACTAATAAAGACAAAAACAAGAAACTAAAATAAATATTAAACAATAATCAAACACATCTTAAATAGATTCCTGCTAAGAACTTGAATTATTAAGAACGGATATAAATGTAAGATTTGTATATAAATATCTCCACGGTCCGGTAGGGACATTATTATTCATCATACAAATATCTGCACTTAGCGCTATTCTAACTTTAGCGTGAAGTTTATAGTCGCTCGACATCTCGACCGGCCGGCTGTCTCGAGGAAAAGGTTTTTGAATTACGACTTTCCTAAATGAGACATCTTCTCGAATGTAGCCTAGTATATCGCTGTTAAAAACTACGGGTTGATCGTAGAAGGGTAAAAATTTGGATTGAATTTATTTTTGAATTCTATATCCTATAGG
Source organism: Lycaena phlaeas (assembly GCA_905333005.2). Classification (NCBI taxonomy): domain Eukaryota; kingdom Metazoa; phylum Arthropoda; class Insecta; order Lepidoptera; family Lycaenidae; genus Lycaena; species Lycaena phlaeas. The sequence goes on from HG995168.1 coordinate 508,865, forward strand.
TATGGTAAAAAAGTTAAAACGAAAAATTAAATCTAAAAATAAAATTAAAGAGTTGACTACCCTTAACATTTATGGATGTGAAAATATATATGGTGATTTTTAGACCCACATATGCACACAAAATTTCATGATAATCCATCCAATCGAAGTCATTTCGGAGGAGTTTGACCCCAAACACCGCAATTTTTTTATAGCATAGGAGGGCAAACAAACAGACGAAGCCTTTTGGCGACTGTCGACGCCCATAAACATCCACATAACCAGAGGTTATGCAGATGCTTTGCCTCCTTTTCCCTATCCCACCAAATGGATCACCGGAAACTCACAAACCGCACGAAACGCGACAGCATAACTGCCACTTTACTTTTATGTGAGCGAGAGGTACCACCCCGGTCTTGCCAGCCCAATTCGGCTGCAAAGCAGCATGGAACTACCTCTTACAAAATTGATACGAGAATATTATATATGCATTAGATAAGGACAGATAATAGCTTACTTAAAAAAGGAATTACATGTATTAATATGAAGTTGTAGGGAACCCCGCGGACAACAAGTTAGCAATCAGCGTTAAAATATGAAAAGGAAAACCGACAACCGCATCAACTTATGAAATATTCATTGGGCGTGCACTCGCTCAAAACAATAAATGTAATTTTCAATAAAAATCTATTTCACTTGTTTACAAATTAAGTTTTCTTTGGTCGTTTTTTTTAAAAACAACATTCAGTATAAACAAACGGGGTTTAATTAAAATGAATATATTTCAAGTTCTGTGGTTAGTTCGCTACGAGATCATAGAGAATATATTTTCGTAGATTTGAAAGCTTAATGATAAAAGTATATCAAAAATCTATAGTGAAAATGATAGGTATAAAAATAAAACAACGGCGGCGTCATGCCGCTTCTCGTCACGGCAATAAAGTCGATGTCAACAGGCAATAAAACCGGGTCCAATTCAGTTTTTTATGAAATAAATAAAAACGTGCCCGACTATCGTTCCAGAATGCGATAAGCGATACCAACGGGGAAATATTAAATACCATTTACAGCGAGTAATGCTGAGATTAAAATTGAAATTGATCTCTTCATTCGATTATGTAATTCTCTTGTTATTTCCCATCGATAGCTTCCACTTTAAATAAATCTCCGAGTTACGAAGACTTATAAGTTTCCGTTTAGTTGTCACGTTTCTTCTCCTCGCCCCGTCTAATCACAACGCCGATCAAAAGCTCAGCTCGGACTTATAAATGTTAATTAAAACTCGATTATTATCAAATAAACAGACTGGTATTGGAGATCGTTTTACCTTTGTCCTCAGATCATATTTGTTACTAAACAGATCTGTCGACGTCAAGTAGAACGTTATAAGGAGGGTAATCTGACGGACAAAGCACCGACCGACAGGTCAATCAATCAGTCAAGGTCAATTATAGGTAACCGATCATCATTTCAGACAGAGCTGCCCATGCGTTGATCTCGGTGTAACTGGTTAAGGAACATATTATAACTTCTTTAGCTGACTGAAATGACTGAACCTATGGATATTTTAAATACTTCGGTTATCGCCTACTTTCAAATAGTCGAATCTGTCGATTTGATATATTATCATGCTAATATAACAGCGAACGGACGCGTGCTGATCACGATTAACATAACAAAAAACTTTTGGATATACTTAAATAGAAATGATGCAAATGTGTTTTGGGAGGAGAGCCTCTTTAGTTTATACCTACAAGAATGAATGTTAAGACACGTGTAAGTCTAATAATTCTAATCAGTAGACTGTAATTCTCTCCCGTAGGTAGACCACCAGGCCGCAGTAAACATAGCATTGACGAGATTGTTTTAATACTAGTATTATATTAAATTACTGAGATGTGCATACATTGTTGAAGTTATATATTTTCAAGTTTTCGCGTTACGCGTTAAATTTTAAGTTGACCTTTCCACTACTGTTCATATTCTGAAATACTCTTACATAGGAAAATCCCCCCCCCCCCTCGCGCCTGGGGCCACAGGTAGCAGTTATCGGGGGGCTCTCGTTAAAACTTGCCCGTTTGCCACAACTTTTTAACAAGGCTAGCGTGTGTATATGTCATTTATTTTGATGTCCTACAATTTTTTATACATTTTTAATAGAAATTCATTGACGTTGTTGTATTTAGAATTTGCAGAAGATACGTTTAAAATTTCATTCAATATTTATTTCTAGACATTATTTTTAAATTATAGTTTAAAATTAATTTTATAGTGCTATATATGTAATAGAAAAAAATGCACGTAAAAGTTACGTATAGGTACTACAGACGGGAAAAATAGTGCAATTATAAGTTTGTTTGGAAAATTTCTTCTTTGCGTAGAGTTGATCGACATTAGTTAACAGTTAATATATTGTAGTATACATTATAATACAATGATTAAATAAGATACCATGGAGAAAACAAAAATATTACTATGCAAGCTTATTGAAAATTTATATCATGACTCGTGGACATATATTTTTTAAATTAATATTAAGTGAGCAATTGAAAGGATCCAGGACACTGAGTTTTATTATATACAGGTAATAAGGCCTCAGATGGATCCATACAGCAGTGGAGCGACGCGGGGTGATGATAATGATGATGCTAATGTGATCACTATATGAATATTAAACATTGAATGTTTTAAAGCCGCTCTTCGATAGCAATATTCAATTTAATAGTAATGTATCATTAAAATTAAACGTCGCATAATTACATATTGTTTTGAATAACCACAGTTCTGGTTCATTTGCAATTGATAATATTATATTGAAGGTTTAATGTGATGTTGGTGATAAAGTATATATAATTTATGTATGTTGTTAATTCACCAAAGATTTATATATACAAGACCCTTGGTAGGTAAACTTCTATTTTAATATTAGAATCCACTATTAATAAAAATACAACTCGTGACGTGACAGCCCCATGAAGTTTTCCGTTACGGCCCTCAATTTTTCTGCAAACACTAAGATACGATTAAGGGATTTAGAACAAAAGGGCTCACCTTTTCCTTAAAGCCTATAGCCAAATCCCATAGTACCTATTGGATTAATAAAGTTTGCTAGTTCCTAGTGTAGGGATCATACAACGGGTACCTACTAAACTTCTCCAGGCAGGTTAACATTAACAATATCGTTAGATACGGTAAGGCTTCCACGTTAGAGTTTAGAACACCCGATGCCTGTAATAATTCATCAACGATATCGGCAAGAGACCACGTAAACTTTACCGACTGTCCACGTTACATTACCTGTCAGAGCCTAAACATTGAAGTCTGTATGGAATTAGAAAGGATAGGGTATTTTTTGATTAATATACTGTTAAAAAGAGTCTTGGTCTAAGAGAGTGGAAGCTCGACCTTAAACCATCTCATAACCAGATGAGACCTAGACGCTTTTTATTACCTTCACCTATATGTATGTTTGGTTGTTCCAGACTCCTTTGGATTTGTTATTTATGACTTAGACTTAGCTTATTTTTCGACTAAAACAATATGATAATACTGTCTACCTATTCCGGGTATTACTGCTCCGTGCCGTGTCAGTGTCACCGTGTCAATCTAGTACATAGATTAGGTTCGTTTAGCAGTGTATTCATTCCATAATAAATGTTCAATATAATCTGTTTATATAATTAACATTCTTATTGTTTATCATTACGAATAGTACTATGATAAACAACTTGGTCCTTATAGACCCTAGTAAAAGTTTAACTTTACGTAAGCAGCAACCGAGTAATCTACAGCTGCGATAATAGTTAGCTAGCCTGCCATCTCGAATTTGATCAGTAGGGTGAAGGTGAAACTACTACCGATGTTACAAACGAGAGATGATCATATCCTCTATCTGACATTGAAGGGACACGTGCGTCGTGTACAGCAGACGCCGAAAGACTGATAATGATGATTCAAATGTTTCGCGTGAATTGTATCGTCGTTAAACAATAAACCGCGATCAATTTTTTCCATTTAAGGCGGCGAAAAGACTGATCTCCCATATTGTCGCTAAAAATCTTAACAGGCCGCGATTAAACCGTAAAAGCTATTACAGCTTTTATTTTTTGGATTTTTAATACGATACTCAAAGACTGAGCGAAGCTCCAGTCCAGTCCAGTGGTTATGGACTCGGCCTTGGGCGGATGCTCTTTTCAGACCCTACCTCTAACTTATGGAGCACATGACTCTTTAATCTTTATTAATTCATTTAGTCAATAAACTTGTCATTAAAATGAATATAAATCTTAAGGTGCTTCTAAACGGGCAATTGTTTCACTGAATGTGTTGCGGCAACAGGATGGCGCGCAACATTGCTGGCAACGATAGCCAACCACAATGGACAACGAACCTGTGGATGTGTTTTTGACGGTTTGCAGCATTTAAATGTATTCGTGATAGTCCGGGTATTGTAGATTATATTGTAACCACATAAAGCCGTAAAAGTGTTGCGTTTACAAGCAACTTTAGTTGAACAACTAAGATATTTGTTTAGTTTCTAAAATTAAATATTTATGTGTATAAGTACTCAGACTGGATATATGCGACATTTTACTTGGACATACATTTCACTTCACTTTACATGGTATATATAGTCCTCGCCACTTTTAAAGTCCTGCGACTAATGCCTGAACTAAATTTGACAACATTGACATCTTGACATCTGTCTGGAGTAAGAAGTTGTGATATTTTAAATTGTTTTACGTGAAATATGGAGCATATAATATAAAGTAAGGTGTAAAAATTTAAGGCCGTATAATGATCGTTAAAGTGAAATAATTTTGTGAATTTGAAAGTAAAAATAAACAACAATTACCCCCGTTGAATAATATGTTTATAAATGTCACAGCCATGACAGGTAAATTTTAGAGATGCCAGAGTCACTCATTTTTGCATATTTTATGGTTAAAATATTATCATTAACTCTATACCTACATTTATCTTATGATATTTTATATGAATTTAAATACAAGGTAAAAGAATTAAAACCTTGTTCAGATGAATGATATTTTCAGGTGTTTCTGTAAAAAAGGTCGAATAACAAAGGAAGTAACAATGGCAGCAATTACTTCTGAGAAAATCGTCACTCCTGGCAAAAGCCGAACACATCCGAAGAAGCTTGTTTTAGATGAATTCTACTAATCGGTTATACGTAAAAAATACGAATGAAATATTTACAAAAAAATGTTTTATTTTACTAAAACCTGGCAGGGAGATTTTTATTTTGCTGCTATAATTATTTTTGTCAATATTATCATACTCAGTCTTTATCAATCCACTACTGACCATAGGCCCTGTAATTATTTAATTTTTTTTTGTACTAGACTTGGTGGAAAATCATTACACTATAAATTGGCAACATTGAGTTATGAGACCGCAGCGCCGCGTCTATCGGACTTCTAAAGTGGCGATGACTATATAAAGCATTTTCACTTGATCGTGACGTCGCAATTGTCAGTGTATTTCTGTAATTTACAAAAGAAATTTCAAAACCTTTAAAAAATACAAAGAGCAAAAGAATTAATCTTTTTCACCGTGACAAAAAATAATCACCGAGTCGTCGAGTCGTAAAACTTAATTAATAAATTATAAACAAGAAAGGCCACATCATTCATAATATCGAAACAGACAGACGGCCCGGCCGACATATCGATCACTTACCATCGGATGATTGTCAGCTTAATTATTACCACTTCAGCGACGCCACTTTAATAAATAAATCGTTCCTGCACTTCATTTCATCTACACTCGCAGATGATAATGGTCTTTTGTTTTAACGCATCCCCGTTTATCAGATAAAAATATTCATACAAGACTTATTCGCATATTCCCTACAATCGTTTTCCAATTATAATATCAGTATGTGCATATTTAAAGTTTCAATGGTCATTTTATAATAATATATTGATGATAGCGTTTGGTTTTTTTGAAACAGAAGAATTCGTATTGCCGTATGTATACACAATTCTATTTAATATTTTCGTTGAAATAATGTATATTTTATAATAATATTTATTGCGATTCACATACGTAACGTGATGTGTAGAATATAAGACATGTATGCCAATGGGAAACGTTGGATGCGAGTGGCAAGGGTCGTCTTGGAGGCCTATTATTCACCGGTGGAAGGATAAAGGCTGACGATGATGATGAAATTCTCAAAAATAATTACCACAATATCTCTGAATGATTTCTTAATGCTTTTATTTTTAAATCAAATAAAAATATCTTTATTTTGTAGGTATCAACTTGTACACTTGAAATACATCGAAAGAAGAGGTTAATAAAAACTAAAAACCAAACAAAAAAAACTTGTTTGAGATGCAGGATCTCATAAGAAAGAAAAACTAAATAATTTGAACGTTTCCTAGTCTAATATTTATCTGGCCGAAGTCGAATGGAGCCGAGTAAACCCGATTGTACATCGAACCGAACGTAACGTGGTTCGATATAAACTTGCGTTTATATCGAAATCTCCGAAACGTTTAACTTTAAAGAGAGAAATAACAAGTGACTTACCTTAAACTGGTTCAGAAACTCCTGCTGCCTGGTGATGTCCGTCGCTAGGATCAGTGAGCTGATCTGATTCTCAATCTTGTGCCGAAGATCTTGCGCCTCCAGCAGCCCGCTCTCGATCAGGCAACTTATCGCTGATCGCCAATGATGATTCTCAAGGACCGAAGTATTCTGGATAGAATTTTAATGAATTCCATAAATTATTTAGACGGAGGGTTCATAGACCTATAACAGCTTGAAGTATAAGCTAGATGGATATGATTAGTATTTAATTAATGAGATGTCGAAACGAATAATATAGATTATGATATAAGTGGCGTGTCATTCACACGTTACTTATGTATCAATCTCAATATTTTAATGTCTAACACCCCAATTGAATAAAACGGTTTTAAAATTATTATTAATCTTCCCCCCAAATATCCCTCCCATTTTATATATAGTCTGTGAGTTGTTGGTAAAGTGTTGTATTATTTGATATTCTGTTATTAATATCCGTCGGCGAGATCGTCTATTACAGTATAATAACGTATAACGTAGCCTTTACCTCTAGACGTCCAGACCGCTTCAGAAACAGGTGATATTCAAAACGGAAACTAATCAAAAGTTTGAAGTTCATTTTACAAACAAACCCCGCTTTCGCAAAGTCTCGATATTTACCAAATGTTATTTACATTTTAATATTAAAGCTTTAATATTTCGTTTGGTGATTCGAATAGAGTTTCGAGTCAACACAACTCTGTGTGGTTTCTTACATCAAATTATGATCTACTAATGCCATTTTTTTAAATGGCCGACACGGGATGTTTGGCAGATGTGAAACATATAGATGCCAGGTGTCATCAATCACTTATGTAATGTGATATTCAGATGATGATGATGTATAAAATACGTATAATAAATTAAAATAAAATACCGATCGGCCGGCTTTGGGTCTATTATACTGCAAACGTGTGCCAATATATTATGTTTTAAATAAAAAAATATTGAGTGAAAATTTCCACAAAAACGGATCGGAAATTAAAATATTTTTTAAATAACCTTTGATAAATGGCGTTTTATTTTTATTTCCACGACATAAATGGTTCAGTACGTTATTTGCAAGGTTATACCGAAATTAACAGGTTCAGCTCCTCGTATACCAACATAATTATCGTATAGTATTTATTGCGTATGAATAAAAAAACTACTGGTAAGTACTGATCCTTGGAAATTTTTCAATTAACTTACTCCACAGAAAACATATTTAACAATCCTCATAAAAAATGGACTCAACGAAAATTTCTATCAAAATACAGATATCGAGGCCTGTTTATGAGTTACAAGTAATTTTCTCTTAATTAACACTCAATTTAGTGAAATGTGTTCAATTACTAATTCAGAATTTACCTATGAAAAATTAGTTTGTATTATTATAATTAATTAACGTATGTTATAATATGCAACACCTAGCATTCAATAATTGTATTTATTATATTTTGGTTGATTTGAATTATTATAATATGTTAATAACATATTTCATATTATATCACACTTGATACGACATGGCCTGTTTTTAAAAAATATCATAGAAATAAAGATTGAGGGAAAAAGAGGAAAAGGTAGACGATGAGTACTTATATAAAACAAATAAAGGAGAAGGTACAGGCTATATCGTATCAGGAGGTAAGGTGTTGATGGAAAAGAGAAATGAGTGGCGACACCCATCACCGACAAGAGCAAAACAAAGCTCTTAAATAGAGAGAGAACATATTTATATAACGTGGGAGGCAGGTGCTGTACGGCGCTTTCGACTGCATGGGTACCACCGTCTTATTTCTCCCGTGTAACAGTATTACTACTTTTCGGCGATGGGCAGGACAGACACACGGACAGATAGGACGACTGGCACAGGGACTTAACGTGTTATGTCTCAGGCAGGCAAAATAACTCGTTTTATAAAAATTACATACACGAGGGAACAATTGGACTGTCAGTTCACCTGGTGGTCCGGTTATACCCGCTACATTAAGGGATTAACTGGTGCTTTGTCGGCCTTTCAAATAAGAGTATGCTTTACTTTAGCCTTAGAAATAATAATATTAAAGGACTACCCTGTTCACTTAACATCAGGTGAAACGTAACTTACCCGATACAAAGCAGCCAGATGGTTAGAGGTGGCAATGAGGAAAGGCTGGTTGACCCCCGGGTGGTCCATGTCATGTGCGATGGCGGCCAGGAGCGACGCCATTATCTCCATTGGCTCCATGTAGTCGCGGATCTAAAAGCATACGCTAAATTAATACAAAAATTAATAAACACCAGTACGAGAGCCTCGAGCAACTGGAATTCCCAGGTTTTAGATATGATATCTCTCCCCCTCTCCTGGACGTCATACGGGCTATCCGGCTGGTGGTAGAGGCTGAGTTCATCAGAGCTCATCGTAGCTGTCATCTCATCAAATCATGAATCAAAGAAGCTCCATTTTTTATTATTACATATTTAATCTTCAGTCAGATGGATGTATGGATGGATGGGACTAAATATTATTCTGACTGAATCATATCATTTATTTACATTTTTTTCAAGATGTTGTTACCATGATTTTTTAGAAGTTATAACTCATGTTATCGCCGTTTATTAATTTTTTTACATATTAATATTATGTACATTGAAATATTCTTTTACATGTACCTTTAACCAGGTACCTTTGTTTTCTACGAATTAATTTCGGTATTTCGATTATTATTAATCTAATATTGAACGAGTATTATGCTGCAATGAATATAATATCGTTTAATGAGCTTAGTTCGAGTCTCGTTCATACTGATTTGTGAAAATCTGGCGATGTGTGCATATTACATATTTACGTTAAAGTTTGGCAAATAATTGGATTATATCCTTTTAGCTCCAAAATGTTTATTTACACTGTTTTATTATTTTAACTGCTAGAGAGTTGAACAATACATACATGATGTATTTCTGTCACACTCTATCACGATTTATAAAAAAACCTGGTGACAGAGGGAAGGACCGACCAAAAGGGGTGGCTTAGAAATATATTCCTGTTTAACCCTATCGATACGGAACCCTAAAAAGGAAGCGTAAGCGTCCTTCATTCTTGGAACATTTTTGAATTTATACAAAATATTCTTTGTGCATAAAAGTTTAGTGATCGTTCCTTTATCACAAAGAAATGCCTTCCCTCCTCGATGCTGTGCAAGTGTCGTACTCCTCAAGATAATCAGAACTAATATATAATCAATTTTGATATAAATTGAACTCAGCTATTTGTTTTGTATTTAATGTGCAACACTTTTTTGAAATGTTAACTAGTTCGGTGTGTGCAAGCAGCGCCCCGCGATTGCATTTATACATTGGCCGAATAACTTTCATCATTCATTGGTTTAGTAGAACCAGAGATTACCCCCCACAACCACACAAACTCACATACCACCACCATCACCTCTTTATAATATTAGTAGAGATTATTAATTATTAACCAGTTGTTTTTATAAATGTCACGACAGAGTTTTTCCAATCGTGATGCAAGTTAACGATAATAATTAACAAAAAAGAGATGTTTGTTTAGTTCAAATCCAATCATTTACATATTTGCCAGTTCACCATTCTAAGTAACAATAAGAAAAAATCTATAATATCCTGCCGATGGAAAGCTCAAGGCGTTCCTAAAGTCCAAAAATGGAAGTTTACGTAGAGCTTCTTGCTCTTTCAGTACATTCCATTAATTCTATTTAGATAAAAATGGCGGTCTCAAGGCCGTACTCTCGTACACTTAAACGTCCATGTATCGTATTTTGCATTTACTCACTTGGCACTTACTCAGACCACAATATGGGCTGTACAATAAATAGGTATACGACAAAGGATTATTCTGGGGAAATTGAAAAAAATATGTGTTCATTTTGTGAGCAAGTTCAGTAAACAAGTGTATACCGGCAAGCCTGTTACGATGCTAAGTTGACAATTGGATGAACCTATTCAATTGAAATATAATAAGTATCTCAACTATAATAGAAATCTTTTCGGTAATCTCTCATATGTGGTGGTATTGTAGTGACTCTATATCCGAACATCATTTTATTAAATCTGAATATTCCTCAAATACGGTATAAAGCTTTCAGGATTACAAATGATTTCGTTACTTCATATTGGTGAGAATATTAAAACATATTATTGATATACAAAAACAAAGTATTTAGGCAGATCTAAAAACATAACAAAAAAAAAATATATATATTTCGTCGTTAAGGACATGCATAACAGTCTTAACTAGTTAAATATCTTCGGTGGAAATAAATGATAAGAAATTCTAGTAACTTCCTAAAGCAAGCCGTATGGAAACTATGTAAAAAGTACAGTACAACGGTAAAAGGGGATACAGTGTAACAGGTGTGATCGAAACTAGAGCGTACAACTCGTCAAATAAATGTCATTCAATTTTACTCGGATCTTTTGAACCGCCGAAATATCAAATTTTAGAATCTAACGATTTAATCCATCAAAAAACCAATTTCCCTTTATAGGTTAGCTGAAAAACTTATATATTTGTGACGATATTAAGAATAAGTAAGTAGTAATTGACCATGTGGGGAGACAATCTCCTTGCAGTGGCCGGTCCGTGTTGGATGCGAGTGGCAAGACATAAGTCGTCTTGGCGTTCATTGAGAGAGGCCTATGTTCAGTAGTGGACGGTAGACTGATTATAATAACGAAGCAGTAATAGAAAATCTAAATGCTTTAGTTTGAAAAAAAACTTGTATGTAACACAACCACAGTATAGGGCTGTATTTTCATATTTCCAAATTTTTTTTAACGCGCATCTCACGTAGAATGCTATTAGTGTAATATGACAATAAGTTATATCGGAGCCGAAGAACATAATAAATATGCTGCGGCTAAAATATTAACAGCGTAGCGTAGGGTCGGATGAAAGGGCTGGAGTGAGGACGACCGGTGTAATTACTGCTACACTGACGCGAAACGCCGACAAATACGAAACTACCACAGGTGGCTCGTGCCATACATTACACAACATACAATCTGTACCACAGCAAATAAACCATAATATTAGCAAAACAATTGATACTAATACTATTACACAATGAATTAAACTAATTAACCACTCGATATACTCTTATTTATAATCACTTTTATAATTCTTTTATAAGACACCAAACAAATATTGTATCTAATAATGTGAGTAATACGTGAATCGAGCATCGAGCGAGACGAAAATGAAATTAAATATTGGTAATATTAAATATAAGTTATAACTTCAATTATATTATTGAAACGTTAACAATAATGATTTAATTGACTTTTGAAAGAAGCACTTGGTTGACGTTTGTTCGTTTATTTCTGGTTTGATTTGATGATATGATAAAGTTTTTCTTATAGATGGCATGATATTTTATGTTCTCCCAAATGAAAGAATTAAAAAAAATAGGAATGGAGACACGGCTAGGAGCTTGTGGCGCAGTGTTAACAGCCGCGCGGATCGATCCACCAGGTTAAGCAACGCATGCCGAGGCTGGTCCGTGGATGGGTGGTGGGATCTTTACATACCGAGACTCCTCCGTACCTCGGAAAGCACGTTAAGCCGTTAGTCCCGGTGTCATTCGTGGATCTTTGACAGTCGTTACGGGTCGTCGGAAGCCCGAGAATCTGACAACCAGTCTAACCGCGGGGTACCGTATCACCTAGTTACTGTCGCTCCATGTAAAATACTGGTATTCAGCTGAATCCGGTTAGACTGGAAGCCGACCCTAATATATAGTTGGGAAAAGGCTAGGCAGATGATGAGGAATAGAGACACGGACCAGGCTCTATTCTCTCTGTCTGTGATTCTAAACTGCCTAATTTTCCAACAGGACTATTATTATACATATTATAGTACTTGACAGTGAAATTTACTTTCGTATTATAAAGATGTCGTATCGGTTATCAATGCCTGATATAGGGTTTCCTATCTTCTCCCTAGAGAGAGATCTTTCTTTGTCTCTAGGAAAAAATGTTTGGTAGGTAGGTACTCTATATTATATATCTCTTTTTTTAAATATATACTTAACCATTCCCTCGCTATTTTAATAATGAAGTGTACAATATTGTATTATTGCACAAACTACCAACTATTACCGTAAACGGTAAACCAATCACATAACTAAGCTTGCTATCCTCAGTCTAATAAGTTTAAGGCTCCTTAGGAGAATTGTTTCTACACTGAGATAATAATAATAATAATAATAATAAAGCCATTTATTCCATATCATCACTTTCGTTTTTACAATACAATATAATGTTTTGTTAGTAAGTTAAAAAAATTTAAGGAAAATTACTTATTATAATTAATGTTAGTATTATTTATGAGATATGGACCCCTATTTGGGTAAAGGCCTCCTCCATCCTTTTCCATAACTCCCTGTCCTTGCCTGATTTTATCCAGTCGTTTCCTGCGACCTGTGATATGTCATCAGCCCACCGACGTATTGGCCGACCAACATTCCTTTTTCCCTTTGGTCCTTTCCATTGTGTAGCTTCAATGGTCCATCGTCTGTCTGGGCATCGTGAGATGTGTCCGGCCCATCTCCACTTTAGTAAGAGGGCGTGTCGGAGTGCATCGGTGAGTTTCGTTTTTTGACGAATATATTCGCTCTTAATTTTGTGTATTTTTTTAATTTTCAACATGCTCCTTTCCATTGCTGTTTGACTGCGTTTGATTTTTTGTTTTATTTTATTTGTAAATACCCAAGTTTGGCAGCCATACAACAAGCAGGGTAGTAGGCATGTATCAAATACTGTCTTTTTCATATGAGAACTATAATTCCCTTTTAAGATTTCTCTTAATGCCCAGAATTTCTTCCAAGTTGTGTTGATTCTTCTTGTTACTTCATCTTCATTACTTGATGTTTTGAATGAAATTAGCTTTCCTAAGTAGATGTAGTCACTGACGTATTCTATAATGTTCCCTTTTATCGCTATCGGGTGTTCACGGTGGTTGGTTATTATTTTAGTTTTATTCTCATTAATTTCTAGGCCTATTTCGGAGCTTTCGCAGTCAAGTGATATCATCATTTCTTCTAAGTCTTTGGCAGTTTCGGCTATTATTACAATATCATCAGCAAATCTCAGATGGTTTAAATATTGTCCGTTTATGAGCACACCCCTATTTTTCCAGTCTAGTTTTTGGAAAATTTTTTCAAGTACTGCTATAAACAGCTTCGGGGATAGAGGATCTCCCTGTCTAACTCCTCGTTCTATGTTTATTGGATCCCCTCTAATTTCCAATTTTACTCTGCTCGTACTTTTTGAATAAATATATTTTAAGATGTTGATGTATTTATAGTTAATATTTGATTGTTGCAGTGCATTCCAGATCGAACAGTGACTGATGCTGTCAAAAGCTTTGCTGTAGTCAATGAAGGCCACATACAGAGGTCTATTATATTCTCGGTATTTTTCTATGACTTGTTGTAATGTCTGTATATGGTCCATTGTGCTAAAGCCCGATCTGAATCCTGCTTGTTCCTTTGGTTGCTGTTTATCAATGTTATCTGATATTCTTTTTAAAATTATGGATGAGAATAGTTTGTATGTGCTGGCCAGTAGACTTATGGGTCTATAATTTCCTATGTCCAAGGGGCTTCCTTTTTTGAAGAGCAAAATTATGTCAGATGTACACCATTGATTTGGTACTTTTTCTTCGTCTAGGATCATATTAAATAATTTCGTAAAATGGCGGGTTAAAACAGGTGCTCCTATTTTGAGGGCTTCATTGCATAAACCATCTGATCCGGGACTCTTCTCTGCCTTCAGCTTTTTTATATGTTCGTGGACTTCAGAATCTTCAATTGGTCTAACGTTTTCAGTCGTGTTTATGTGAGTTGTTTTTGTTTCTGCTTCAATGTTGATCTTTTTTCTATATAAATTTTTGTAAAAGTTTGTTGCATGGTCTATTACGTCTTTTCTAGATTTTGTTTGTTGAGATATATCCTCGAGTTTTTGAATCCATGTCTTATGTGTAGTTAGTTCTTTATAGGCTTTCTTAGTACTTCTAAAGTTCTTGATGGTAGTAGATAGGTGGCGTGACTGTGCGTCGGTTGACATCGGCTCCGTAAAAAATATATCCGCAAAAATATAAAAAGTGTCGTAAAGTTATTAAAATAGGTTTGGACAAAGTGACTAAGTGATAAAGTAACCAGTGCTAATATAAAATAGTGAAAAAACATTAATAATAAATCATAATTGGCAATAAATTTAGTGGACGTCTTTTACCAATTTATGATCCAAGGAGATTTATTCGTGAAGGAAAATTCAAGCAGGATAGCCCATTTCAATAGCAAAAAGTGATAAGTATATAGTGTATTGAGAAATTCGATAAGAAAGTGATATTTATTATACTACTATAGGAGTGACTTGCAAAAATTGTAACTTGTATAGCAAGATAACCTTTATCTAGTGACATCTGGTAACACATACACGCACTATAACTTCATTAGTAAAGGGATTATACAATTCATAAATCGAATATTCCTACTAGTACGACATAAATTAACTAGAGGGCGCCACTAATACTTATTTTGGGCTGATATCATTAGAGGGCACCACCTGTACCACAACCAGTTACTACAGACTTAGTTTGGCAAAAATACCACCAGGGGACGACACTTGTACCTGATCCAATTAAAAGTTTATACTGCTACAAATATAGCCTATACAATATTGCATCCCTTTCTACGCAAAAGGCAATAGTAAACATGGATAACCTTCAATCTTTTTTTGACCAAATGAAAATTGAAATGTCAAAACAAACCGAGGACATTATGGCACGGATTGATGAGAAACTGGTCCCTTTTGGACTAGAAATGCAGGAATTAAGATCAGAAAATGAGAAGTTAAAAGAAAAAATATATAATCTTGAAAAACACAAAAGAATGAACAACCTAATTTTATATGGAGTAAAAGAAACCGAAAAATCGACAGCTGATCTCATAGAAATCGTCAAAAAAATTTTGAAAAATGATTTGAATATTATCCTTGAAAACAGGGACGTAAATATGATTTACAGAATTGGAAAAAGGAACGAAGAAAAAGGAAAGGAAAGGCCACTTCTCTTGGTATTCGTCAATTTCTGGAAAAAAACGGAGATAGTGGCAAATAAAAAGAAATTGAAGAATGTACATGTGTCTGAAGACTACCCGAAAGAAATCCTTGAAATAAGGAAGAAACTACAGCCGAAAGTGGAAGAAGAAAGAAAGAAAGGCAACTACGCATTCATAAATTATGACAAGCTAGTTATTAAACAAGGGAAACTTAGCAATGAGAAACGAAAAAGAGAACTATCAACTTCGCCTAATGCACAAGCGAATCCTCGTAAGCAGCAATTGTCAGGAAAAACACAGCGTCTAAATGCTTTCGACGTAATGAGGAATAGAAGTAACTCCCTACCTTCGTCCAACTTGCCAAATGCCCAGAATGCATAGTACAACGTCATCAGCCACCGAATAAACACATTAAACAAACAACAACTTAAAGATTACAAAAACAAAACATTTCCCAACCCGACTTGTCCTCGTGGGGAATTAGACTGCAACCCTCCACCAAATACAGAAATAGATCAAGATATAATATATAGAAAACCAACTCTCAAAATTTGCACTTATAATGTAAGAACACTTTTATCAACAGAACGATTTCTTGAATTAACTAATGCTCTAAAAAATATTAATTGGGATATCATAGGTCTTGCAGAAATCCGAAAAATGGGCTGTAACATCGAAGAGTACAGCGACCTTATCTTTTGTTACATCAGTGAGACTAAAGGATTATATGGAGTCGGATTTCTAATCAAAAAGAAATACAAGAACAACATTACCAACTTTATAGGAATCTCTGAAAGAGTAGCTCTCTTACAAGTAAAATTTGAGTGCCTCTCCCTGTCAATAATTCAAGTATATTCACCGACTGAGAGATCAACAGAAGAAGAAATTGACAAATTTTACAAAGACATAGAATACGCTCACACTATGACTGAAGGAAAGGTCATAGTCATGGGAGATTTTAACGCAAAAATAGGCCGTCCAAAAACAGGCTACTACCCAGTGATGGGAAAACATGGTTACGGAGTGTGCAACGAAAGAGGTGAACGCCTTTTGAGTTATGCTTTTCAACACAAATTGTCAATAATGAACACATTCTTTAAAAAGAAGGAGAGCAGAAGATGGACATGGAGATCACCCGACCTCAAAATTAAAAATGAAATAGATTTTATAATGATAAATCACCATAAACTTATAACTAACATCGAGGTACTAAGTAAATTTCAATTTGCTTCTGATCACAGATTAGTGAGAGCAACACTACTTCTAAGTCGCCCAATAAAAAGCAGAAAAACATACACAACACCACTTAATATCCCAAAGACAGTAGCAGAAATAAAAATTTACACCGAAAACCTACAAACACATACAGAACATATCGAAACAGACTGTATAGATATTCAAACATACTATAATATGCTAGAAAAATGCATAGCAGAGAGCTTAAAATACATAAAACCTATAAATTCTCATAAACATAATATTTTCTCTATAGACACCGTTGAACTTATAAAAAGGCGCACGGAACTACTACACATAAAGAACAAAACCAAATATATGAAAGAAGAACTCAGCAGAATATACAAAGAGACCAATAGATCAATCAGAAAGGACTACAATAAGCACAGATACGAAACTATTTCAAGACACTGAGATAACATTAGTTTAATAAAAGCGATTATCCGACGCAAACGGGAGTGGGAGGGGTGCGGCGGTTACGTCCGCCTTTTCCACTTCTCTGACTTTCCCGAGGTGTATCCGACCCGGAAAGATACCCGGACCGGAATCCCGGATATTGGAAATCATTTCCATGATCCGTTTCTTTACATCAATCTGTAAATATTGAAATGCATAAGGATCGTCTATGGCACTGTTGGCATCTCGAAATAATACGAGGAGTTTTGAATCATCGATTGCTAATACAAGTGTATATAACAACTACACCTAGGCATTTAAAGTTAACGATTATCTTTTTTCATTATTTTGTCACTGGTGATCGATGACATAATATACAAGGACAATTGTACGGCGAAAATAAGAGGTAGATTTTTTTGCAATGCAACCTATTCATAGTCTGGAATAAATATTGTTACAATTAAAAATAAACAAAATATAAGATGTTGAGCATGATGCCGACCGTGTTGCATTGTAAATGATGATTTAGTAAGTCCTCGCGGTCTACCAGACGGATGGATATTTCTTAACTAATATAATTAAAAAATGAATAGGATGGAAAAATCAAAACAACTACTAAAGCGGTACGCAAAGAAATGTTACAGAGTATTTTTATTTACGGACTAGCTGGTGCCCTCAGCGTCGCCTGCATTAACTAAGATTTACAACAGGATCTTAGCGGGATTATATAGCCTTCCTGGATAAATGGGCTATTTAACGGTGAAAGAATTTTTTAAACCTGACCAATAGTCGTTCGTATATGATGATAGTTTCTGAAAATAGCGCATTCAAACAAAACTCTTCAGCTTTATCTATTACTGTATGATGAGATGAGAAGCTTCCTGATGAGTCAATAGAGTACAGTGTGCACTATCCTTCTTCAGTGATGGTTTGTTGGCATGTTGGCTGTGAAGTGGTGACTGAGCCATATTTTTGATATTAAAACATCGGCACAAGTGTATCAAGATGCCCTTCTTGGAAAAGTAGTTAACAACACTAGTTCACGGACCTTTCATCAAATCTCCGCGCCGTAACAAAAAGCTCGTTACATCCAATCTTGGTTAGAAATAACTTTCCGGACTTCATCGGAGGAGACTGGCCGGTCCTTTGTCCCGATCCTAACCCGCTGGATTTAATTTATGATCAGTTTAGAGAGTCCCTAAAACAATGCATACGATTCTCAGTGAAGAATTTTCCCATGAAAAAGTGCGTATTTCAATTGATAACTAGCCTCAAAGTTCAAAGGAGAGTATTGCAGCAATGGAGACCACTTCGAATAATCTTTGTACATTTTTAATGGCTTTATATTAATTTATTCAACTACCACACTGTAACAGTAACATATGTAATTGTTTTTTCGTCTTTGTAACAAATATTAGGGCGAGACTATGTATGCTATGTATTCTAACCTAACCTCCAACTTCTAAGCCTTATTCCATAGCTCTTATACATCTAGGATATGTCATAAGTAATAGTAGCCTTAACACCACAATGACAAACTTCGGATATAACAAAACTAGACACATTCAGTTCCCCGTACTAGTGCCTAAACGGTTTTTGTTGGCGATAAAATACTGGAGATTCTTATCACCTTATCTTATCACACTATTTACATGTAAAAAAAGATTAACACGGGAATAGACACATGGGACATTATTTTTATGTTGTAATGAAGCAAAACTTCACTAGAGTCATGCCTGGCCGTTTGTATAACCATCGGAAACGACTTTGTGAATTTCATTAAAATCGGTTCAGTATAAATGTATACAAATGTTATATACAAGGAGTACGCCGAGACAGGTGTCGTATAAGGTAATCATTATATGTGTACAATACAGTCCTCGATGTCGGTAGACGGTAACCCATACTTCCGTTCCATTTGCTACGAGGGGCTTTCAATGTATTCTCGGTATAGGCATGAAAGAAAACTCGGAAAAATTTGGAAAAATTCTATTTTTCAATGTAGTCCCCTAGACCCTCAATACATTTGTTAGATCGAAGAATTAGCTTTTCTAAACCTTGTAAAAAATATTCTTCTGGCTTCTCCTCAAAATGGGTATTAATTGCTGCCTTCAGTTCATTATCGTCGGAAAATCGCTTTCCACGAAGATCTTTTTTCAAATTCGGGAATAGGAAGTAATCACTAGGGGCCAAGTCTGGACTTTACGGAGGATGATTAATTTCTTCGAAGCCACAGTTCCGCACAGCAGCCTTCGCCATGCGGGCCGTGTGAACCGGCGCGTTGTCGTGAAGCAGCAACACCCCCGCTGTGAGTTTTCCTCGCCTCTTTTCTTTAATTGCTTCCCTTAAATTAAGCAAAGTGGTTGCGTATGATGCTGCTGTGATGCTTTCGCCTTTTTTAGTGTATTGTATTAATAAAATACCTTTAGAATCCCAAAAGACCGAGGCCATTATTTTTTCGGCGGACGGGGTGACTTTGAACTTCTTCGGAGGCTGTGCACCCTTTTTAACCCACTGCATGGACTCCTGTTTACTTTCAGGGTCATAGTGATGAACCCACGTCTCATCTCCAGTAACCAGTCGGTCGAAAATACTCGATGTATCTTCTCCACAGAGCTCTAAAAACTCCTTACAGCACTCGACTTGCACTTGTTTCTGAGGCGCGGTGAGCATTCTCGGCACCCATCTTGCACTGACCTTTGAGAGATTAAGATGGTCATGAAGGATTGCATGTATGGTACCCACAGATAGGTTGATCATCTCTGCTAACATCTCGATTTTTATTCTGGTATCTTCAAGTACCAATTTCTCCACTTTTTTAATATTTTCTTCAGTGAGGGCGCTTACGGGTCCACCCGAGCGAGGGTCGTCTTTAATGCTTTCTCTGCCTCTTTTAAATTCACTTGACCACTTTTGAACGGTGGATAACGACGGGACAGAGTCTTGGTAAACAGCAACCATCTCTTCGTGAATGGTTTTTTGACTTTTTCCCTGCTTAGTGAGGAACTTTATAACAGCGCGATGCTCGATTTTCTTAATCATTGTGGCGTCAGTCATTCTGATCGTCTTTCACTGCAGATAATTAGAAAACTAATGAACGTAAATTAGTGAAATTTTATATTTATACCCTCAGATAGTGTCATTAGTAAATGAGATAATTAGATTACCCATATTATTAGCAAATCACCCCGATACCGAGAATACATTGAACGCCCCTCGTATATACATAACTAATTTAATTACTCTCATTAATACAGATAATGCACCGGATTTGCCTACGTTTACGCGTATCCGTTTTAGATACATGCTCATGTTTAGTAATTTGATATTTTGTATGCATTTGGGAACGCGATATCTGTTATCTATGCCATAAGGTGGCAACCGAGCAAGAAGCCTTAAGTATGGTGAATACATCCAAGCAACCAGAGGTTATGCAGATCCAATGTGTTTCTTTTCCTTATGGGCCACAGGAAACTCATAAGCCGCTCGATACGCGACAGCATACCTGTCACATTATGTCGGTATTATGTAAGCGAATTTCACCACACCGGTTGTGCCAGTGTAATTCGACTGTAAATGTAATGCTATAATGGTACCTCTTACAAAGTTAAGCAGGTCAGCAATCTATATTTAAAATGTTGGAAATGTAAAAACTTAAAGCACGATAAAGTTCCTAAAAACTTGTAAGAATTTAATTATAATATTTATCATGAATTTCAATATCGAATAAATTATTACTATACTGGCTGTTGCCTTAGAACCATAGTGAAGAATTTAATCCTAATTATTGAGCCGATCGATGCAATAAAAGTACCTACAGTTTGAATTTTTTTCAAATTTAAATTGAGTTTTTTTCCCTTTAAAAAAAGAAAAAAAAAAACACTATGCCATTATTAAAGAAGTGTAAGTGTCTACCTATAACATAATATATGTCGGTTCAATTTTTAAGTTTGTTTATGTTTAGAAGGCAAAGGGCAATAATAAGGCTACCACCACTATCACCATGAGGTTAGGATTAAGGGTCTTTTCACAGTGATATTGTCGTATTCGCTCGTACTGCGGGTGGCAGCTCGTTTCACGTAGGAAATTCCTTAAAACCCGTACGCCCCGTGTCCACGCGAGTGACGAGCGCGGTCAATTGCCGTGACAGCCCCGCCGCAAGCCCGCCTCGACGTTACATTTGAATTAAGCTAGCCAATTACTGTACTGTTATACGAACAATTGTGAATTCATTTTTATCTGGGAGCTTTTGAGAGGACAAGTCCAACAGTGGACGGTTACGCCATACGAGCTGATAATGATGACGATAATCCTTCACCCTAGTAAGTAAAATGTATGTAAAAATCTTAATAAACCACCTTTAAAACCATACGTAGGTACATATAATAAAGTTTCTGACAATAAATGATCTCTACGTATATATTATTAGTTACATACTTAAAAAAAATTTTTTTTTTAAGATTTACTTAGTGATGGATTGGGTTTTTACTTATTGAATTTCAATGACAGAATTCCTTCCGTTACATGTTTAAAACGCGTGAATCTACCGTCGCCATTGTAGAGTCGTATTCTGCTGAAACCATCAAATCGTGGTCGTGTTGGGGCATATGTGCCGTATAATGTAACCCTGTGACCTGACCTTATAACGTCGACTACTCGACTTCATTATGAAAATTAATAACGTAAGCCACTGCTAACACTTTTTAGCGAAACAATTTATATTTATGACAACGCTACAGTGTGGATTACGAGAGCTATTTTGTACTGGTTTAAACGTGTGACTCAATTATATTTATTTGTTTGTAATGAATAAATCTGAGTGCAAGACGGGGCACTGCGTAAGGTGAGAATCCTATCACAGTGAAGCAGGGGGGGGGGGGGGTTATCCCCCCCCCTCGCCCGTTCTTCCATAATTAGGTCAGAGCATATAGGTCTCTCTCAATGAACGTGGGTATCGGGCCCATCTAAACTCGAGAACGGCTCGACCAATGCAGCAATTTTTTTAAATATTTTCGTTAAGACATAAAGAAAGTTCTTATGAAGGGAAAAAAATTGCTAGGAAAATAGTTAAAACTTCTTTCCTATAAAACTATACAAACCACAGAGTCGATTAAAAGCGCTATCCACAGCTAAAACGTAATGATCCCTTCCAAAAATGATAATAATAAAAGTAACAATAGAATTAGTATAAGTAGGATGCACGGGATGAAATGCATCGTCAATGGTGTTTATTGAATCAATGTCCGGCGGATGACGAAAAAAAGCTTGTAAAAGTTCACCTGTTGAGCTTACAACAAAAGTGTGTCTTAGATTATTTTTATTACTTGGACGGACAAACTCTGGCAGACGTGTTTTCTGAAGGCGAGTGGTCAGCGACGCGCTTTAATATAAACGAGTCTACCAGGAACTAGCCTAGACAACATGTGTTCATCATGAGATATTAAATGTTAAGTCTCTGCGCAAATATCATATATTGCCCTCCTCCCGTGTTGTAAAGCCGACGGCTTTATTTATTTACGTGTCAGGTAGTCAAACAAAACATATAGTCTATCATAAAGCATTACAATCAAAACATTATTACATTATTATTAATGTCTCGCAAAATAGAAAAGTATTATTTTAAAGTAGGTTGTTACGGGTTAAGATAATTAAATTGAATAATAAAAAAACTTTTCTGAGTAAGGTTTCTTTTCTGTGGGGATTAACCATGAACCCGAATTCTTATTATTGTAGCGGTTTCTAAGGCAACGTGTCTACAAGTGGTCAAATGGTCATTCGGTTGTTGTTATCGATCTTTGCTCTACAGAGACTACTAGCAGCGGTGGGAACTAGTAATGACTTAATCCAAGGAAACAAGAGTATAATAAATGAATCTGGGCTTTTACATAAATATTTAAAATATTTACTTTTTTTGTTATTGTACAACGCGTTCAAGTTTTGTCAATATGTCGCGTAAAACTGAACAAGATTCCAGAACAAAGTAGATTAACTTGTTTTTGTGACGACCTACAAGTCGTATCGCACTTACAGAGCCCGTGGTTTGGGTCATCTACGTCACTAGCGCTTGTTCTTCCATTCTACGTTTTCTTTATACCGGCTTGTCGTGTCTCCTAAGTAACGGTATTTTTGACGCCCAAATAGTCATATGGTCAGGCTAGTGGATACTTTACGTGATCGCGGGTTCGAATCCCGCTAAGTGCAGATAGTTTGTATGGTGAATATATATGTCTGCAGAGTCTTGGACATGTATAAGTATATACCTATGTATAATTATAAAAATCTTATTTACGTAGGTAAAGACTTTACGAAGGTATAGACGTAGGTGTTGGTTAGTATAGTTAATATGTATAGTACCTGGTAGACCGAGCATTTGCTCGGGATTTTTTGTTTTGTTTTATATACCCTTAGTAATAATATTATGATAAAGGTTTCTTAAAAAAAATAGCTTGAAAAAAAAAGACAAAAAAGTGATCGGACTGGAGATACGAACCAAGCTCTTTTCGATTCTTAACTGCATAATTTCTCCATTAAGCTATCATGACATATTATTTGACAGCGAAATTCACGTTCGAATTGTAATCATATTTTATCATTACCTACCTCAAAACACGGATAAAAAAAGTTTTCTAAAAATGTATCCTAGCTAGATCGATTTATCGCCGTTTTTAATTCATTTATACAAAATTCTATGAAAATCATTGAAGCCGTTTTCGAGATTGTTCGTTTAAAGATATAAGATTATATTTTCGTGTGGCTGGTGAACAGAGATGTGTACGATTTCAAGTTTTGTTCTTTGCTAATTGCTACTAGTGGTGTAGATTAGAAGAGATTGTTTTGATGGTTGAAAACAGGTGGTCAATAATTAAAAAATGATTAAGGTATCTAGATGCATGTTTTTTTTTATTGTAAACTAAAAACGTGATTTTTTATTCAATTCACGAATTGTCACTCTCACACATAATCGCTTGACGTTAGTTAGAAGAATGATAATTAGTTTATTTAATTAAGCACCCAGACAGAACGAATGATCATGATCCACACTGAAATATTTGCCCTAGGTCGGAACGAACCCGTGACCTTCTGGTTCAGCAGTGAGGGTCACTAACCCCTAGACTAATGGCAACCGACGTATACTTATCATACCATAATATAAAGTTATAATCATAACAGTCTAATATTATCAATAAGTTTAAGGTTAAGAAAATGCCGAAGTTAGTACAGCAGAAAACTAGGGAAATGGACAGGCATTGTTATAACAACGCCTGTCCATTTCCATAGTTTTGATATAAATACGTACCTAGATCAGCTGGTGTTCGAGTTACAGACTATAAATTACCTAGATTATGAACAACATAATTATAATATGAAGGCCAGTGTCGTCAGTAAAATGTCGAACGTCTTTTTACTTTCACCATCCAGCAATAAAACTACAACTCTTTGTAGATGTCCTGATGTCCTTTACATTTACATCATATCTTTGTGAATAATAGTTTGTGTAGCGGAGTTTGCGGTACAAAATAACTTAAATAATTGTTACAGCTAAGTAAATCGCGGCAGTCTCAACTCGCCGAGCGAAATACTTATTTGCATGAACTACGCTCTACAAGTGTTCTTAGTTAAATTGCTCCACCTTGAACTTTACGGGAATCTGCAATTTCCTAACGTTAATGAACTTCTGTATAGTAAAAGTTATGTGACTGAAATTATAACTTAAACGACTTGCCGCCCGCGGCTTTGTCTGTAAGGACTATTATATCAACTGTAACACGAGGGTTAGTTCGGCACGTAAAGGATTTCTTAAGTGTTTACCGATGGGAGGGGATGCACTGTGCCCACCACCAGCTTTCTCCGTGTATCGTATCGTATCGTGGAATATCTTCTAAGACTTACCATCTTATGTCTCAGGATAGGTAATTCATAAATGACTGCCATCGTCGCCCAACTAACACAAATCTCTTAATTTTATAAAACGATCTTACATATAGTAACAAAATTATTCAGCTTAATTTGTAGATTGCAGTTCAAACATTTCGTAGTTATCAATATAGTATATTTTTAGCTTTAAATTTCAATAACTAAATATCTACCTATGCTTGTTTTATAACTTTCACGTGAATTTCATTTACTAATATTGAAACAACACCTGTAAAAGTTGTTTCATTATTATACCCACGTAAACTGTATTCCTGGTGTTCGAATCTATCCATGGTGTATACAATCAGTAAACTTCCTTGTATTGAAAACAAAACTTCTACTATACTAAAATTATAAAATATATGCTACAAGCAAGCCATGCTAAAATCATAATACCTACGCTTAAAGAGTTATATATATATATATATATATATATATATATATATATATATATATATATATATATATATATAATATATTTATATTATATAAATTCTTGTTATAATTCCCTGAGCGAATATAATATAAAAGTCATGTGAACGAACTGTTGCAAGCCCTCGAATGTTAAGACTAATTAAGGGACACAATTGTTCGTGGTTTACTCTCGAAAACATATACATACTATTATAATGTAAACTTATAAGCCACCCTTAGGCAGGTCTGTGACCTCCACGTGAGTTTAGGTGATAGTATATAATTATTATAGTTATATTAAGACAGTTCATCCATGCCTGATGCCTCTCTGATTTCCATGCAATCAAAAAAAGTACAACATAAAGAGCTTAAGACCTTGAAACGACTAAACTTAATTTGAAAAAAAAAATGTTTAAAAAACACAGTTAAAAACCAGATTATAAATAAGAAAACCGCACGGAACATCACAGACGGGAACACTTAGCGGTCAAACTTACAACCAGTGTTTTTGCATCGGGGGTTAAAATGTACTTACATATACAGCACTAGCTGTTGCCCGTGGCTTCACCCGCGTTAACAAAAAAATTTTATGTATCCTGCAGTTAGTTACAATACATTGTGACATTAACACGTATTAAAGTAATTTAAATTATAATTAAAACGATCATATTTTTTGGAATTTAGGCATTAACAATACAAATAAAACTAATGAAACATTAAAAATCTTTTAAAGTTAATGAACAGTTTTGAGATATCTTTGTTTCTTATCAACTAAGTTGAGATCTTGGTTTCTTTAAAAGGATTTTTTATATTTTTGTTCAGACAAAAAGAGGAATCATGACATCTAGAATTACATAGCACAGAATGCTTCCTGTAGCACATCTTTTAATGGAACACTGTAATATCTATTTTTTACAGGAACATTTTAAATAACCTTCGCCACCAACCTCTCAAGCGATATTTAGTGATTTGCATCTGCATGCATAGTATTATTATATACACGGGGGGATGAGCGGTGGGAGCATGAAGAAAAAAAAAATTCAGTCATTTCCTCTCAGCTCAAATATTTGTTAAATTGTAGTTAACCCAATATCTCAACGAAAAAAATAATAATCAGCTGGTTATGACATGGTACATTGTACGTCAGCTGGTGACTCGAACATGATATTTTTTTTCACTTTCAGTGATTTCCACTCAAACAAAATTTTACCTGATGATAGCTTATATGTAACTAGTGTACTTGAAAGTTATTACGTAGGAGTAAGGCAGAAGCACCTACCGCCTATTTAAATGCATCAGATGACTAGATTTTCCTCGACTTACTACTAGCTGATTTTTTTTATTAATCACAGCAGTATATAAACAATCATCTTACAAATTTTCATCTGGGAGGAAATAATGTATCTTTAATTATTCGACATAGCGCTTTAATATGAGAGTTGAGATGAAATAAATATTCCGTAATAATATTTATTATAGCTATTATATATAAAGCTAAACTTAATCAAGTAATATAAGTGTATCACTAAACTTGGACCGTTTTATAACTATATTCCTAGTGAGATGGTAATGAATCGCTTTCATATAACTATGTTCCGGTATATAATTATATCCCTAGGGATATAACTATATTACGGCTTTATCTATCTTACTGCGACATTTACAAAGTTTCATGATTATCGGTTAAGTAGTTTTTGCGTGCAAGCATAACAAATATCCCTTTTACATTTATAATATTAGTAAGGTTTTTCTACTGAACATCCAGCTTACTACATTCATTTGTGAAATCACAAATTGTATATCGTGTACACCCACATACACCTTTTATTTTTATAATTCCATAAAACATATAAATATGTGGTCATTGTGTTTTAAAATTTACACATCCTAAACTTCATAAAATTTTAAATGTATTCCATCAAAATGACAAAATGGAGGTCAATCAAAGTACACATGGAAGTATTCGGGCACCGGGTGCAAGCGCTGCGAGATCGATGTCTTATTACCTGCGACGGTCGCTGCGCTCTCGGCTCTCGGCAGCGTCGGTAGTCAAAGCCCCGCCTTAACTAGTCACTAATATAC
Source organism: Lycaena phlaeas (assembly GCA_905333005.2). Taxonomy (NCBI): domain Eukaryota; kingdom Metazoa; phylum Arthropoda; class Insecta; order Lepidoptera; family Lycaenidae; genus Lycaena; species Lycaena phlaeas. Next base: position 536,542 of record HG995168.1, read on the forward strand.
TATCTTAGCACCCCTTTCTAAACATTATATGTACCGCAATTTACTAAAAAAGCTTCTCGCAGCTTCATCGCGTTCACTTTTCAACCGTATCTGGACTTCACATAAACATTAGAGTATAATGTGTCACTGTCATGTAGCATTGCCAGCGAAAGATTTTTTTTTAATCCATCAATCAGATTCGAAGTTTAACTTCTACTAAATCTACATTAACATTACCTCTTTATTATGTTACTACTGATTCCCGACATTTCGGATACTTTTCTTCAAGATCCTGTTGTGAAACAATATTCGTTTTAATTCCCATATAAATAAGTCTTATATCTCAAGACACTTTATCACTGGTTAGTTTTAAGGCTAATATTTAGGAGCTGTATTCCCCTAGGCACTTACTCTAATGGCACACTACGTTCTAGAGATATCCATTTAAATGGCAAACGAAATGCCACAGGATGTCCAAGGTGTACGTAAATTAAATCGGACTCGCGGGCGGAGGGTTCACCTAAATATCACGTTTCTTGTATGAAAGCCCCCTTATAATATTATGGATATTATTTAATTAAATCATGTATTTTTAAAGGGAATTTACAACTTAATTTTCAGTGAATATGTGATACGTCTACCTGATCGTTCATGTTATTAATATTGAGTAAAAACGGTAAAAATAACTACGTTTGTTGTATACCAGCCCCCTTAAATATTTATTTTATCATGTTTAAGTATTATTATATAATTTCTTGTAGCGGCAGCAGAAAAAGTAAAGAATTCAACTGTCTAGCTAGCTATCATGGTTCGTGATATACAGCCTAATCAAATACGAACGAACGGATGGACTGACAGATAGCGGGGGCTTTTGTCCCGTTTAAATACGGAACCCTAAAAATGAAATAAGACGCAGTAAAATAGTACATTTCACTTCTCTACTAGGAATTTTAACTTTAAAATTTTCCAACAAAGTAAATAAATACTTAGTTGGCAAGTCTAGCAGGGTGAAGAATACGCTAGCAAAATGGTCCTGAGCTACATTACATATGAAGTAAGCAATTCTTGACACGACTTCGGAAATTCAGAGTCACAGCTCCAGTTTAAAACAAACCTTATTTCTCACATTGTCTTATGACTTCAATACCAATTACTGAGCTAGATTCACTAACGTAATAATGTACTCTTAATAATAATTATAAATTAATAAAATAGTGATAAATTCTTATGTGCTTGTGAATGTGACTAAAGTTTTCCTGGGGCAATTTTTCGAGTGTTAAAACTACAAAATGTTTTGTGCAGGATAACGTTATGCCTGTCCACGGTTATAATATAATTTAAGACCGCTAGAAATTGTAACATTTTCTCATATTACGAGTACCGCGTTGATTAAACTAATAATGAATTTATATAGTATTCAAGCAGAATTGAGTTATTCAAGCGAATGACGTTCTAAGACTTTGATAGAAACAGTCTTATGATCAAAATCGTAGCGCTGAATACAATGTGATTCAGAATCGAATATTGAGACGGCTGATAGCCGGTTCTAATTAATACTACCTGTCGCCTGCAGCTTCCCTCGCGTCGACTTTACAGCCGCGATCGGATTATCAATTATTATTTGGTTGTCTATTATAATACTCGATGGTTTCATAGTTTATCATTCTTCCATCCATTCAGTGGAGCCGGACGGGAGAGTGGCAATCAGAGTTAAATTCGCATTTATAATATTGCGATTATAAACCTCTGTACATCCAATATTCATTGAATCATACGATATTGCAACGCAGATGATAATATAATATAATATGATGACAAATCCTTGTTGACATGATATGTTTCATTCCTGAAGATTGCACTGCTCCTACGGGACACCTACCTCAGCTATAGAATATCTTACTTAGCGCACCCGTGATTTATTTACATTTGAACTTCTTTCAAAACCTACACTACTGTAATAAAGCTCAGTAACCATCTAGCTAGGAAAAATATTACAACTCATAATTAATACAAACATATACAATACATATATAAGTAGATATAAAAAAATAGTGGTAGGTGCATTACGGCATACAAATACATTTTACTGCCGAGGCGCGCCAATACCTAAACACAATTATATTCGAGGGCTATAACCGTATTTTTGTGAGCTTTTTTATTGATTGCTATGTCCCTAGTACCACTGTCACTCTAACCATAGTCTGTCCGTCTATATAATACGACTATAATATAAAGTTACGGTCCCTTGTGAAAGTAATAGTCATACATTTGGCTTCATTAAATTGTAACAAATTTTCTTTACTCCAGGCCACTCACTGTCTTAGGGATGGAGGCACTAATGAGGAGGTGGGGGAAGGACCTGGCGCGTCAGCCGTATGGCAAACGCCTAACGGCTGCTCTGCGCCCAGTTCTTGAGCGGTGGATGCGCCGTAAGCGCAAACCCCTCACCTTCCCTCTGACGCAGGTTCTCACCGGGCACGGATGCTTTGGTGATTACTTGTGTCGGACGGCCCAAAGGGAGCCGACGACTGAATGTCACGATTGTGGTGCGGCGGTGGACTCTGCCCAGCACACCCTCGAGGTGTGCCCGAGATGGGCGGCGCTGCGTCAGGATCTGACGTCTGTCATCGGAGGGGACTTGTCTTTGTCGAGCGTCATCACCGCGATGCTCGACTGTGACGAGTCCTGGGCGGCAATGGCCTCTTTCTGCGAGACAGTAATGTCCCAGAAGGAGGCCGATGAACGGGTGAGAGAGGAAGCCGCTGATGTGGCCTCCCCCCGTAGACGACGAACGGGGGTGCGTCGGAGGCGCTACTTAATGCGCTTCCAGTGACACCCCTGTGCCCGTTTCGGGCTCGGGATGGGAACCCGGGCCCAGCTTAAGACACGACGTCGTGGGGACTGCCAAGCCGTAGCCGGGCAGTCCCCTATTGTGGAGAATCTGGTCTTGCCGGGACCAGTCTGTCGCTGAGGGTATCCCGTCGCCTGCACAGATCCGGGTCCCTCAAATATAGCGGCTGAAGGCTCACGTAGCGGTTTTAGTGGGGTAGGGCACCCAAATGTGAGTCCCCACACACGCCAGCGCGCATATCCAGGCCCTGGTAAGGTCGTAAAGGATTTCCGCTGCGTCATTAAAAAAAAAACAAAAAAAAAAAACAGGCCACTCTCTGTCTATTCCCTATAAGATATTTTGCTAAGTTATCTTCTATTTTGAAGCCGGTAAAACTGCGCGCACACCGAGTGTTAATGAGTAATGCAGCAGGCGAAATGGCGAGAAACAACTAGCAATGTAAATGTATAATGCATCTACCAAAATAAATTAAATTCAACAATTCATCTTCAACCATTTGAATGTAATTGTATATGAATGAGAGATCATTCATATACAATAACATGCAAATTGAATGATTTCGAAATAACTCTTTTTTAGGGTACTGTAATATACGCTTCAGCGTAAGGTCTTTAACCGTTTAAAAACCTTCACGTTCATTCATCTATTAAAAGGAACAAATAGACAAAACAATTTGTCACAAGAAAAAATATGAAAAACCTGTTAGTAAATTAACGCCCGGTTTATGAAAGGCTAATCAACGCAAAAATGAAAAAATCAACTGTTAAGTGTCTTGTTAAGTGTCAAAGAGTTGATAGCATGGTTAAATTATTTAATTGGATCGGCTTGCCAATCGACAGCCACTACTATGAAAAGCTGTGAAATTTGACTCTAGAATCGCACGTTAACAGCCATGTTACGAGTAGTTGACATACACATTGACCAACGTTTTAGAAACCGACCGTAAGAGTCATTGGTACATTAAGAAAATCGTTGAACACAAAGTAAAGTGAATAGTAACGAAGTAGCATTTGAAATTCCACGTGATTGTAAATATTATGCTGCTGAAGAGTACCAATGATTATTATCAGTAACTTATGGTAACTTCTCACCGGTGTATAATCCACGGAACCATTCGGTGTGTTATCCTTGAAAGGCACTTGTCGATATTTCGTCCGTACAGTTACTTCCACTTTACATATACACACCTGTTGACTATGTTTTGGTTCATATATTGACCGCAATTCCATGTCCTAACATTCACTGGTTGGTTAACTTAGAGAAACACACCTACGCATGATATAATGATGACTTAATTGTCTTAAAGAATTATATAGGACTAGCTGTTACCCGCAGCTTCGCCCGCGTGAACTTAGGTTTACGGATGTATCATGTTTGATGACGATCATTTTCCATTTAAATAATGACTAAGTTTTTGTATTAAAATGGATATAATATGGTATCTTGAATATAAAGATATTATATTCCTTCGCAGACTTTCTGCATGCATATTTACTATTTAGGATACTATTACATATTACAATGCCCTCTCAAATCACGGCAATGCGATTTATTTTCTTGCGTATTATTTTGATATTGCCATATCTTCGAAAGTATTCATTTAATTTGCATGATGTAAAGGGCAAAAATAATCTTCATTAAGTGCTCCAGCTAATTAACTGATTTAAAATGATAAGGATTCATACCGTATTTGTGTAAATAACTTTCAAATTATCGCGGTATAATTGTCCATTTTTTAAAGTATTAAATGGGTATAGTATGATATCCTTAAGAGATAGACATATGCCATCGCGGACTTTTTTATAGACCTATTTAAGATACACAATTCCACCATACATTATTTTGTTACATCTCAAAGGGTTTAGGCAGCGTTTTCGTTGGAAACTCCCAGACGGCCAATTTTTTTCCGACACCTTCAACAATTATTGTTATATCTTAGCCAATGTATATAAAAACTTAATAAATTATATACATAAACCCTCTTCTTGAATTGTCCTATCCATTAAAGAAAACCGCATCAAAATCCGTTGCGTAGTTTTAAAGATTTAAGCGTACAAAGGGATATAGGGACAGAAAAAGCGACTTTGTTTTATAATATGTAGTGATAGGCTCCTAAACCCTGTGGGACTCGTGAATGCACCACTTTAACTAAACCACCTGCGAACACCTTCACCAGTTTTTTTGAGTGTCCTGAATCTACTAATAACAGGAACACCTCAAGGCCGGCCGTGGTCAGACTACTCCTTGTTGGAGGGACTGACGCCTGCCACAAAGAAGTCACCACGACGTTGCCTTTACGGCACCCGAGTCCCATCCTAGCCCCACACGAGCACGGGAGCGCTACTGAAGGCGCATTAAACATCACCTCCTATGTATCCCTGTCCCTCTTGTCTTTCCATTCATAAAATGTTAGATTCTTATAATTGATAAATAGATATTCAGAAAGAAAATCGATAGGATTTTTTTATTATTTACAACTCTACATTCCATATACACAATAGAAAAAGAGTAAAATTAAAAACTAACAAATAAAATACTTTAATATCATAAACATAATACTACTACACTAACATACAGAGTATGTGTGCTAGATAATCGCAAAAAGGTATGTAACTTTAAGTACTAAAAGATCAATCCGAAGAAGGAGTGCTTTTTAGTCACTACCTGATGTGCAAGTACAGTGCAAGTAAATATATATATTTTCAAATCGGTGCAGTAGTTAAGGAGTAAATCGTTTATGTTTGAACAAACAAACAATCAATTCGTTCCCTTTATAATATTAGTATAGGTAGGTGGAACATAGTTAAAAACAAAGTCATTTAATCTATGTAATACATACATATTTTAGCTTTGCTAGTAAAGACTCCAGTCCAAAGCGCGACAGGACTGGGGGTGCCCCCCCCCCCCGCACCAGTGTCTGAAGCTTGAACATTTTATTACGCCGTTCAGTTAAAACGTTCAAGAAGTGTTCGGACTCTAAACTATTGAATGAACTCGTAATAACATTAGACACTCGAATAAGATACCTTAGAACCTTGGTCCATGCACTTCTGTTAACTAAAACTTTATACATACTTTAGACGGAATACTTGAGCTGCCTGTTCACACTATTAAGTGGTCGTATGCTACATCATTAGTGGTTTTCAGCATTAAAATAAGATCAGGTAAGCTCTTTTACCGTGCATGGCTGATGAGATTAAAGCCTTTGAAGGTGTATTAAGTTCACCAACCCACATCAGCACATCGGTGAACTATGGCCCATTACTTTCCTCGTCTGATTTAGAGGGCCTGGCATTTGATATTAATATTATAAGGGCCTGTTTCACAATCTCCAGTTAAGTTCCCAATAGGCTATCGGCAACATATTTGACAGATATTTGACAGATACTCCATACTCTATCTGTCAAATATGTTGCCGATAGCCTATTGGGAACTTAACTGGAGATTGTGAAACAGGCCCTAAGGTACATAACTCTCATTTTTAATGTACCTAAGTTGAATCTATAGAAATACCATAAGTCACAAATTGTATCCACAGAATCGCAATACTAACTTATAACTATAAAAGGCACTAAAGAAGAAATAGATTAATACAATACAATATTAATTATTATTATACGTAGTGTTTCATATTTTATCTCTTGTAATAACTCTCTTGAATATATATTTTTACATAAAAAATTATTTTAGGAATCCTTGAAATAGTCCCGATTAATAATCATCTATTATTTTAGAAGCAAATAGATAACTCTATGAATAAAACAAAAATAATATTCAAGTATAGAATTAAACTAGTTTTAGAAAATGTATTATGGCTAATATTGTAAAGGAATCCACTTAACGTACGAAATGTGAGACTGCACATCTAGATCCTAGAGAATCTAGACATTATGTAAACCTAGATGGTGGTCGGACAGTCCGGGGTGGGGAGGGGTGGGGGGTTGGGATTAGTATATAGGTCTGGATCGTCCAGTGCGTGCCAGCGAACTTCGCATGCCCCGGAATAACTTATTATTAATCCTCTCATGCATCCGGAATGCACTGTAAAAGTAATGAATTCAGTCCGTACAGTCCACACATACGATCCAGTCTGTAGCAGGGTTTCCTAATTGACTACACGCGCTGTAGAGATATATAAACGTAATAAGGTTTCTACTGAATTTTTGTAGTTTTTATCAATTTATTTTGAGTAAACAAAGAGTTTATGCTGAATAAAAGTATTTCTTATGATGCATGTCACGGACCCCTTAGGAGTGTATGGAGGGAGTTGTTTAAAAAAGCACTGGCACTGCATGTAGGTACTAATCACGTTAGAGGACAATATAAATGTTGCATTTATAATAATATACTAGCTGGCGCCCGCAGCTCCGCCCGCGTTTTCTTAGACATACAGCAGTATCCGAAATTATGTTATTTATTTATATCATAAGTGACTCAGTATTAACCAAGCCTGACAGCACACAGCACAAAGATGAAAGATTTTTGTAATCGATTAAGAAATTTTTTCGTAATTTCGTTTTTATGTAACCAAGCAAAAAAAAAACATAGCTTTTTAAGTAAATGAATTAATTTGATAATTTAGTCGTATATAATAAACCTATTGCATAGATTTGGAATATGACAAGCTTCACCTTCGTCAACTTAAATGTTAGACCATACTCGAGCTGGTTAATAAGTATTTTAATATTCTACTCGTATGTTCTACCTCACAACTTCTTTCATATAAGTATTGCACTTTTTTGTCCAACATTATAGAGGAGCTTATTATCGCATTTTATAATACAAATTATTATAATTAGCCGCCTTAATACGAACGATCGTGTTATATTTTGAATAACAATTATTACTAACTTAAAAGTACTGACCTGTTTTTGTTGCAGGAAGCAGTGCATCGCTTGCGTGACGTCAGCCGCGTGTATCGAGTTGTGGTAGGGGTTGGTGCTGTGGTAGCCCTCCTCGATGAGGCTGAACAGCTTCCACGCCTTGGCCACGTCCAGCTTGAAGTGTGAGATGAGCCCGTAGACGTGGAACAGGTGGACGCATAGGACTGGCAGACACCGGCCTGAGCAACAATAACCTCATGCAGTTTCCACTACATAAAATACTAGACTTAGTCATTTCCAAGGACATCATCGTTATCAGCCTGTAACCATAGCTGGTAAAGGCCTCTTTTAATGAACCTTAGGATTGCCTACCCGAAATACATGTTGCTGTTGTAAATATAGTGACGAACTGTGATAACATCGATCGCGCGGTTCAGTATTGTGGCCCTAATTGGTCCGCCACAACCGACATTCCTCATGCTGCAATTGCACACCGTCAAAATATATAATAATTACATTTTATTTGGTAAAGCGACCAATATATAGCCCAGTGGACAGATGCAGGGCTGATTATTATGTACCGTAATATTTTCTACAAAGTTGAACACAGTTTACTATGAATTGTTTTAGGTTCGGTTGCATAAACATGGGCTCAGCGGCAAAATATGTGATAAAAAAATAGTCGTTCATGTAATTGTAGCTCGTATATATATTTCATAGTTAAAATATTTAAATATTCAAGAAATAATAACATTCTCATTACTTTTATACCAGCTGTGACTCTATCTAACGTCGATGATGGTAATTAGACATTGAATTTGGTGTCATGATTATTATATTAAAAGCTTTTGTGTGTACAGTACGCTTTATATCTCATTATAATACTATTGAACAAAACTAATCCTATATAAATAAAACAATATAATATAATAAATTTGTTATACTAATGATATTGAGTAATTTATTTATGGATTATTTAATTTTGTAGAGTGATAATTGGTATATTTATATAATAGTAAAGGTAGTTAGTTCTTTATTTAGATGTTTTATTAAAACTCAATATATTAATATTTTTCCACGTTTGTTTATCTTTATTAATTGAAAAAGATTATAGTAAAAATGTATACAGGAATTATTTTCTACGTTTTAATACATTATACATAATGTACTAAGTGGTAGATTTTTCTAGCTTTCTGTGATAGAGGGAGGGAGGGAGATAGAATTGCAGAATGGTGTATGTAATGCTTTAAATTCACCATTGCCATGCAAGTCAATTCAAAAGCAGTTCTAAAATAAGCTCTCTCAATCTCATTTCTAACACTACCATAACATGAAAAACATCTTCAATAAAATCACTTCTTTGACGTAACATTACCAAGGTACTGTTGAGAGGGATAGGTGCAAGGAGCAACCTGGTAGCTGTAACAATACAGTGCCGTGGCAAATCTGAAATAAACCAGGGAGGGTGAATTTTCTCACATTTGTGTAAAAGAAACTGACACCACACTGATAGGAATTTGCCCATTTTAGCAGATATTTTTAAGAATAGAAGACTTTGGACATGAGATACCGCTGTTGTCTGATAAAATCATCCTGGTCACACGAATTATATAAAGGTTGTTTCAATATATATTTTCGTCTAATAAATAAATAAAGAATAAAAGACCGACGTCACGCTATTGTCATGGTAAAAAGACCTGTCTGGCCTTTTATCGTACGTTTCAAAAATTTGGCAAGTAGATACCGACGCGTGCAAGATATCGCGATAACCCCCACACGTGTTTAACATGTAGACGAATCTCAATCTGTATTCTTATGGTAATAACGATCACGGTCCAAAATTTTCCTATTGAAGTGCCCAAAATAGGAGACAAAATCTATAGGTACCTACATAAATTGATAACGACGCAAAATAATCGCGCGATAAAATAGTTATGGTATTGATATATATACTTTCATTTGTCATATAATTATCATCAGCCCCCAAGAATCATCATTTTAAGAATATGAAAATACCATGACATAGGTTAGTGGCAATGGGCTGTTGATACACTCAGAAGAACGGATGGCCGATGGGCCAATAATGTTCAAGTGGAGGCCGCGTTCATGTTGACGAAGTGTTTTGGTCGACCATTAACCAGGTGGGAAGCCGATCTCCGTGCAGTGGCCGGTCCGTGTTGAATGCGAGTGGCAAGGGATCGGTCGTCTTGGCGTTCATTGAGGGAGGCCTATGTTCAGCAGTGGACGGATGGAATCTGATGATGATGATGATGATATAGGTTAGTAAATTAAAGGTTTTATGGTACAAAATTATTTGATCCATAAGTGTCATTATCCAGTGGCGAAACAGTCGACTACGTTTAGGTATATGGAGAGCGAGTCGGTATTCTTTCCTCTTAAGCCTTTAGAGTAGTTTCTGATTCAAAGCACATTCAATTGTTGCAGTGCTTAAAGGATATGATACTTGATGCAACAAACACGGGCACGATTTTGCTTACATATTTGACTGAACTGAACTCTCAACTACTCCTAAACAGTTAAGCCAATATAGATGAAATGTTTTGTGTGTGTTCGAGTGAATTCGAGAATTATTTAGATTTACAAAATACAAAGGACAGTACAGGACAATGTCTGTCGGATACAATGTCGCTAGCTCCCTAAGACTTTCGGTTGCTGACTATGACGTCCATGTGTTGGATGTTTATTTTGGATGGTGGTTTTGAAGTTTGGACTCTATACATTTATTTATATACACTTCCAAATATATAGTCTAAGTGATAAGTTGAAAATGGCGAAAAATAGAGATAAGGCTCTTAAAAATACGTGCGATAGCTCATTTGATTCGGAATGACGTCTAGAAAAATGTATCGGAAATGTGTATTAGCACACAAAAAATTGCAAAAGTTATAAACAAATTAAGTTGCAAAAAAAAAGGTATTTCGTTTTTTGTTAATAACTCCGAAATTATTAACATTTCAGAAATTTTGAAAAAAGATTCTTAAAGAGGAGGAAATTTCCAAAGAAAAACTCCCGACTCCCGGAATTCTATCTCCATTATTTATAATTTTAATTTAACGCTGAAAATAGGCCTCCGCGCGGCATTTTTAGGTAGCGCGCGCGGCTTCAAAACCGAGCACGTCACACTATTTTTTTTTTTAAGGTATTAAATATTAATTTAAAAATTTAAAAAAATTATGGTGTATTCCGAACACTTCAAAGAATTTGCTCCCGTTGGAAATTTTACTCAAAGTTAATTTTTCAACAAATTAGACAAATGTTATATAATAAAGTTAATTTTTTAACTTGAACAAAAAACTATGGATTTCTAGTTTTTTGTTCAAGTTAAAAAATTATTATAAACAAAGTATTAAAATTTTTTAAACTTTTATGGCGCGATCTTGTTAAGTATATTTATATGAAGGGCTCCACGAAGTGAAAAATTTATACGACAATTATTTAAACATTTTTTTTAATGTGCAATAAGGACGGAAGTTCGAAAAAATTTCGTTAGTTAACATTTGTCTAATTTGTTGAAAAATTAACTTTGAGTAAAATTTCCAACGGGAGCAAATTCTTTGAAGTGTTCGGAATACACCATAATTTTTTTAAATTTTTAAATTAATATTTAATACCTTAAAAAAAATAATTAGTGTGACGTGCTCGGTTTTGAAGCCGCGCGCGCTACCTAAAAATGCCGCGCGGAGGCCTATTTTCAGCGTTAAATTAAAATTATAAATAATGGAGATAGAATTCCGGGAGTCGGGAGTTTTTCTTTGGAAATTTCCTCCTCTTTAAGAATCTTTTTTCAAAATTTCTGAAATGTTAATAATTTCGGAGTTATTAACAAAAAACGAAATACCTTTTTTTTTTGCAACTTAATTTGTTTATAACTTTTGCAATTTTTTGTGTGCTAATACACATTTCCGATACATTTTTCTAGACGTCATTCCGAATCAAATGAGCTATCGCACGTATTTTTAAGAGCCTTATCTCTATTTTTCGCCATTTTCAACTTATCACTTAGACTAATATTCATCATAAAAAAATCTACACATCGGTTATACTACTTGTATTATGTCACCTCCGTCACTTCTGAACTGTTATACTTATAAATTTCTAATCACAAGTTAAATTTGCAAACATCAAAAGCAGAATGTTCAAGTGTATTCATTGAAATGATTTTATATAAACGCTTGAAGAAATGCCAATTGCACGACTCACTGTACGATTTGCGTCCGATCTTACGACGCAACGAGTAACATCAACTGAACACCTCAGTTACAGTAAAAGGCATAATATTCCCTTCACTATTTGAACATCGAAGGAAACATTTTTAATATCATATTAAATGTAACTAAAAATATGCTGTATTTGTTTCTCAGTGTGCATAAATTATTAAATAAATAAATAAAATTGGTGCAACTTCAATATGATGGGCTGATATTTTATAAAAGAAGACAAGTATATTAATTCATATTCAATATTTAGATGGATGAAGTGGCCCTATATTCTTTTTAAGTGAGTTTTGTAAAACTCTGACTGTCCTTTTACTTTGTCTTTTATAATATCCTAGCTGTTACCCGCAGCTTCGCCCGCGTGAACTTAAATCCCCGTTCGAATCACGGCAACACGATTTATTTTCTTGCGTATTATTTTGATTTTGCCATATCTCCTAAAGTATTCGTTTAATTTGCATGATGTAAAAAATAATTTTCATGAATTGCTCAAGCCAACTAACCAATTTAAAATGATAAGGATTCATACCGTAATTGTGTAAACAACTTTGAAATTATCTCGTTATAATTGCCCATTTTTTAAAGTATTAAATGGATATAGTATTATATCCCTAAGAGATAGACATATGCCATCTCGGACTTTTTTGTAGACCTATTTAAGATACACAATTCCACCATACATTATTTTGTTATATCTCAAAGGGTTTAGGCAGTGTTTTCGTTGGAAACTCCCAGGCGGCCCATTTTTTTCCGACACAACCAACAATTATTGTTATATCTTTACTAATGTATATAAAAACTTAATAAATTTTATACATAAACCTTCCTCTTGAATAATTGTCATATCTATGGCATCGTTTTAAAGATTTAAGCGTACAAAGGGATATAGGGACAGAGAAAGCGACTTTCTTCTATACTATGTAGTGATTATAGGTCTGTCTATGTGATATTTTTACGTAACAAATCGCATTTAAGACGGCATTAAAATACTATGACTGGGTCCTGATAACCCATAGGTAGATTCCATTAAATATAATAAATGAAAAGAAATATTATTATCCAATAAGCGAATGCTAATCGATGGGCAAAGTAATATAGAAGAGATATGTTCGGTACTAACGCCGGCGTCTCCAGCGAACTTTAAATGTAGTTTTATTAAATCCATTTATTGCGCCGGCACAAACTTTCCTCAGACTAGTTATCTCAATTAAGAGATTTAGTGGACTTGTATTTTCTTGTCTCGTTTATAAGTTTTAATAAAAAACATGAAGCTAAAACCGACGATGTCGACTCTTTAGATAAAATAAAACGTGTAAAGTATTTTTTTTTTGACGTGACAACGTCTAATGTCTCGCTATTCCGGGCCGCATGCACGAAAAAGATGACGTTCTCACGTCAAACTACCGTCCGTAAACCGACTTTACAGACAACCATTTTTTAAAGTAAATATATTAATACACATACGTACATGATCCGGTGCAGAAGTCTATATTCAATCAATTTCAATCAAAAAAAAATTCAATAATATACAAATTATTATCTGAACCCGCGGGATTCGATCTCGCGACGGCTGCTTCTTGTATCCAGCAGCCGGGCCACTCGACCAGGTCGGTAAATTATGTTTTAATAATACACGGCCACCCTTCTCCGTTTCACCGCTTAATGAGTCTCCTCGAAATTGGAAGAGGAAAGTCCATTTTATAAACCATTGTGTAACATTATATTATTATTTTATATATTAACTTCATATGCGATCAAATATTTCTAATATTATCATACAGGTTTTCTTATAATAATCTGTATGAAGTCAGGTGCAAAGCATGTAAAGTGGGTTACACTTACACGTCGCAGAGTCGAGACCTATTATAAATTTCGACCATAGTAATACACAATATACCATCTCACCTCAGGACTTATTTATTTGTAATACCATAAAATTGTCAGAACCTTCTACATGATAATATTACAAGTAAACCTGCATGTCTGATAACAATAAAGATCTTGGATGCAGTGGTGTTAAGTTTTAAGACGTCTATAAGGCTAATAGTTTATGTTTGTATTTATTTTTTGTTTGAATAATTTAATATATATAAAAATATTTGAATAAAAATGGCTAATATTTGAAAATACTCGTCCGAATTTGGAATTTTTTTCAATAGCAGGTATATTATAGTCTCATAATTAACAACAATGACCAGCACAAGTCCGGATAGAACTGTAAATCTAATTCGAACAGAGCTGTCGGCAATGATTGACAATCATTTAAAACCAATTAGGTACTTTTAAATGATCGTGAGTATTTATTAACATCACGATACAATGGCTAGATACCATTCGACTATTATCATCAACAGCCTTTATCCGTCCACTGCTGAACATAGGCCTCCCTCAACGAACGCCGAGACGACCGATCCGTTGCCACTCGCATCCAACACGGGCCGGTCCCTTCATGGAAATTGTCTTCCCACCCAAAAAAAATGAACCATATTTTAATAAACAACCATATTACACAACCCTAACGAAAGATGAACTGAAAACTAAGAAATCACCAAATTAGTATAACCATGGATTGCTAATTAAAAATAATTTATTAATTAATAAGTATATGATTTTATGTGAGTTTTGCCAATAAAAATTGTTATTATTATTTAATAAAACAGTACAATTGAATATCGAATATCATTTATATCCATATCACTCGACAATACTTTTGTACATATCAAAATGACAGTTATCGGCACATCACATACACCGTCTGTCTCCCCCATGCTCGATCTTGCCGAGTAAATGTTAAACAACGGCGATTTTTATACATTTATAAAAAGCGGGCTCTTGTATTCGCTTGTCACTCATTATATGAAGGGGTTAAAACACGGGGTGGCAACACTCCCGGCCTTGGAATAACTGAGAAACAGCCTTACCTGGAATGCTTAAAATAATATGAACCTTTCCATAAAATCGATTTAGGCGTCTATTTAAACGCTTCTTTAATATCCTTTCATTTTTATCCTTCAATGGCCTTATTTTTTGACGAGATTTAATTAAAAAAGATACTGGATCTCGCTGCCACTGTGATTAGCAAAACTGATAAAAAGCGAGTTAGACAAGCGCAGATAAACAAGCAACAGCTTTGTAGTGTTTTTGTCCTGGGATAGGACAGGTTAATTACTACTACAATTTTTTTTTTGTAACGAAATAAAGTGACAGTTTATTATTTGCACCCGGATATCCCAGAGATCGTATATGATCACTAGCCGTAATTTGAATCTAAGCCCTCAGGAAATAGCGGAAAATACATGGAACGGAAAAATAAACATTATGTACAAATATGTGAGATACACATAATATGACTACTTTCTTAATATTGCTTTAGAAAAAATTCCTTTACAATAATAAATAAAACATTATTCGCATTCTCGAAATAAACGTAGTCATAGCAGCAAAATAGCTTAGCTATATTTATTTGTGTATAAAATATTATATTATATATAATATACCAAAAGAAATTCTAACGTTAGAATACAGTTCAACCGTAATACTGCTATAGAAATGTTCTCAAAGATTATTGAATACAATGTAAAAAGATGTTATATCTCACACCTACGATTACTAAAGTGAGTTACTGTAAGAGACGCATGTAACACGTCGCTTACGTTCTGTGTCGAATGAATCATCATCATCACCCAGCATACCTGCAGAGTTCTACAATAAAATATGTCACAACTAGCCGCCATAATGCAGACTAACTAACTAACTTAACTTCATTTTAACGGCTACAATAAATGTGTTTGATTTCACTTCAGCGGGATTAATGTCATACACCTTATATTTTTGCTTCTGATATTTTAGCACACGCATACGTCACGATTTTTTTTGTAAACTTAGTCAACTTGACAGTTACATTGACTGGTGGTGCTGTTTAACGACACCCGTAGACGTAGTAGCTGACATACATAAGAGGATCAAGCCAACAACGGACACGTTAATGTACAGACGTTGAAAATACATCAATTTGTAATAATTATTTTAAAAATTACAAGAAAGACGATACAGAGGGATTTTGATTGTTGTGTTAATCGAAACTACATTCAGCTCATCTCAGACGTGGGGACGCATAAAAACTCACAACTTGACAACAGGAAGAACAGGAGGGCAGCTTTAAGGCTAGAAGTGAGGTAATAAGTCAGATAATAATATAATAATAAGGACAAATGTTCAAGTGATACGATATAAAATTAATTTTTATAAGGTCTTGGCAACAATTTCCGGCCAGTAGACCTCCTCCGAAGATCCTCACCCCCCTCTATTTAGCGATCAATTACCAACCTACTTCACTGTGACGTGGTAATCTCAGCCTGCCAACTCAAAGTAAGTAATAATCCTTTTTACTTCTTTACTTTAAAACGATTAAAACGTAATTATATTTGATGTTATTAAACAAATTTGTATTTATAGATAAAAACTTAATTGCACGCAATTTAGTATGAAAACAAGTTGTAAATAAGAAACATTCAAAAATCATTGCATAGGTACCTAACGTTGTATCGACAGCGACTTTTTAATCAATAAAGCAATAAAAAATAACAAAAACCTACCGTAACAAACGGGGCAGAATTTTAAACATATTCAACCATTTTTTATGCGTCAAGCATAAAAGGAAGACCTCATAACCTCGGCCGGGCCGGAAAATGTGCCCAAATACTGTACAAGGCAATAACGAATCCTTTGCGAAACGAACACGCCATAAAAATTCACGCAAGTGACATGAATAAATATATACAATTGTGGTAAGGGTCGGAGTTTATTCCGCCCATAATTACTTTAATGGACAATCGTACTCTACCACCTAACACCTAATACCCGAGTCTCATTCATGTTTGATGCTATTTGGATAGGCGATTTATCGAATACCTGACGGTAGGAAAGAGACATTGCATGGATATAGGTAAATGATTTCGCCCAGGATAAAGCCATCTCACCCCCGCGTCGCATCATGATAATATCATTCTGACATGACGTTGACATCGATGTAGGCATGTGACAGAAAAGGTATCTATGTTCATTTGCACTATTCATCCGAAACGATTAGGCGCATGACGGCGACCGCCCGAACCCTGTCTTCGCCGGCGGAGCGGGATGTGCTGGCCGAAGACGAGGTTCGGGGCAGTCATGCGCTCAAATGTTATGAATGAGTCAGAATGTTGAAGTCTGTCTGACACTTTAATACGGCATTAGTTTAGCACGCTTTAAAGTTAATAATTTAAGAAATATTAAAATTAATTATCGTTAATTAATTTAATCCCTAATTGGTGGAGGCATCGGGCGCAATGAGAGCAGCCCATTCGATTTATTAATATCCATCAAACTTATCTAACCCAAAAAAAAGTAGCTGGCGAATAAGTGTCCGGATAAATTCATAATAGTGGTCAGTATTTCAGTCTACAGTATCTGTATTTGGTATAATGGTACTCTGGTATAATGGTACTACCATAATTGATCATACCACGTACCATAACGTTTATTAGACAGACAAATGTGAATCAATATCCGTATTAAAGTAAGACCCCAGACTATGTATTGGTCTTATTCGTATCTAAGATCCCACTTTTTAGATTCTGAGATGTATACATTTTAACCATATTAAACTATGACTTACGCGTAAAATATTTGAGACTTGGATACTGGAGATAATGCGAAGCGTCGGGTAACATTAAGTTCATTATACGATTTATTGTGCTATAAAATTATCAAATTTCAGACCCAAATTACGAATGTGGTTGTTAGTTTTATGCGAAACCTAAACGTTGTTAACCCTGTAGAATAATAGCATAGAATAATGACCAGTCATACGGCTAGGTTATTATACACTACAATACTTTATGATGATTATAGTGTCTGTTTAAACTGTTCATAGTAATTTTATAAAGAGCGACACAGCAACTCACTTCATTATTTTTTTTATAATGTAATACTTTCATTGGCTTCATCAAAGCAAATATCGGGACTCCTGTAAAAATTTGGCTCTGGACAAAAAATGTGCATAAAGTGATTTGAAGTACACAAAAAGAAGTAACTAAAATTTATATCAACGCCTTATAAAAGAACAAGTAACAATTAAATGTAAGTTTTCTGTAATGGACTTGTTTTGTTCAAATGTCAATGAGAATGCAAGATATTTTAAACTCATACACGTCACTAAGGTTAGCACTTAACCGACGACAAGGCTAAGTTCTTATAGGTATGTATTAGTTTCGTAACGTTTATATACTCAACGGTAACATTAATTTTGTTTTACATTAATTGAAGCATGTGCTATTCATTTTGGCGTCTCTGAAGTTATCTGCTAGTTATATCGCGAAATTGTACAGATGTATAAATCTTTGGAAGTGAATTCCAACCAGCGAAACGATCTAAATAAAATTTAGTATGGACATAGTTTTAGACCCAGAATAGGTATTATAGTTTTATCCTGAAAAAAATCTCACGAGAATGGAAACTACGCAGGTGAAAAGGCGGTGACGGGAACAAAATATATTCTCAGAGTAAAGTTTAGTCTCTACAAAATATAATAATTTACGTAATGACAATTAATATAATAACTATAATGCAAAGAAAAGATTATAACAAACGCCTAACGGCTGCCCTCTTCAGCGGTGGATGTGCCGTAAACGCAAGCCCCTTTCGTATGACCCAGGTTCTGTCAGGGCACGGATGCTTTGGCGACGACTTGTGTCCGACGATTGAATGTCAAGATTATGGCACGGTGGTGGACTCTGCCCAGCAAGCCCACGAGGTGTGCTTGAGATGTGGGCAGCGCTGCGTCGGTTATCGGAGGGAACTTCTCTCTGCCGATATTCATACCACGATGCTCGGTAATGACGAGACCTCTTCTGGTGAACGACGAACAGGGGTGCGTCGGAGGCGCTACTTAATGCGCTTCCAGTAACATCCCTATGCTCGTGTAGGGCTCGGATTGAGTACCCAGGCCCTGTTAAAGACACTAAGTCGTGCTGTGTAGCGGTCGGACAGTCCCCCTAATTGGAGAGTTTGGCCCTTGCCGGGGCCAGCCTGTCGCTGAGGTGATCTTGTTGCCTGCAGATCCAGAACCCTCACAAAGCGGCTGAAGCCGCTCGCACTGTTTTAAGTGGGGCTTGGATGGTCCTGGTAGGTGCTACATTTCATTGCCTCAAAAAAGGCGAAACTACGGCAACGACTCGAAAGATAATACAATTGTTTTTTTTTTAATTTGAGTTTTATACATAGTTGTTTTTAGTAGAAAAATACTGAGATAATAATAGATAAGACTCAGAACAGCTAACCCTTTGTCAGTAAAAAGTAATTTTAAATCATAGTATAAAAATATTAACTTAAGTTCAGGCAAAGCAGAGGGCAAGGTCTAGTCGCACGATTCCCTCGTCAAATCTCATATGACCTACTTAATTGATGAATGGGGCTCGGCCGTCACAGCTTACTCATATATAAAACATTTACTAATTATTCAAAGTCAAACTATAAAACTACTCTTTCATTTTAATCACTCAACGTCAAATGTTTTACAAACAATTAAATTAATTACAGTGGATAATGTATTGACTGGATATCTTGTAGTTCAAATAATCGTAATGTTGTTAGTAATATCTGCATTGGTTACAAAACATAGATATATCGATCAATAAATATATTTATATTTTTTTGACTTGAGAAATGTAATTGATGAATTTTCTTTAAAATCATTCATATACAAATTGCACTTTTCTAAATTTTATAACGAATTTACACTACTTTAAAATTTTATACAGCAAATAAAACTAACAGTAATATAGAAAATATATTCTCATCTGAAAGCATATTTCTTTCAGTTATGTTTTTTACAGTTATCGATTTTGTAAGCTTGTGTCATAAAGTTTTCATTCAATTTACTCTTGAGATTTCGCAGTATTTACTTCGATTTTACAACAGTCATAAAATTATACTCTGTTATATAAAAACTTGTGAAAATTCTTAGAGTTAAAATTGCTAAACATGATATGCTTTTTTCCTCTCAAAGCAAATTGACGTGAGCTGGAGAGATTTTAGCCGGGGACTGTTCACTCGAGTTAATGTATAGATTGAGGGATTATACAAGCTGCGCTAACAAGGGCCGGGTTTACTATCATCCAAAGCTGCATACATTAACATATAACCAATCTGTTTAAACTGGCGCTTTATAACCAAAGGACAATCAAGATAATAACCAAATAAAACGTACACACGGACACTAATATACAATGGTAAAATGTCGTGGGGATTAGATTAAGACCTTTAAATTTAATTTAATCGTTATGTTTGACATTATTAAAGTAAAAACATTAAAATTTAACAAATATCAACATGAGCGACTGTGTTGACTGGTTGTGATGATGAGACGATAATCAATTTCTTGGCTCGAGTCAACACGCCGTAACACAGCTACCGTGAGCACGATGCTTCCAATTAAAATCATTTCCTGTAGAATTTGGGCTGCAGCATTCAAATATAGGTCATTTGGTGTATTGCCCCACCGCCTATACCTATTATACAATATTTATGTATACCTACAAACTTTCTGACACGGCAAACGTTGTGCTGCCATTTAATTGTTCATTCATAAAAATAAGTCACGCCGTCTTAAATAGTGCAACCACAAACACCGAGATACGAGATCTTACTAATATTATAAACGTGAAAGTTTGTAAGTACGGATGGATGGATGTTTGTTACTCCTTCACGTCAAAATTAATGAATGGATTTTAATGAAACTTTACAATAATATAGCTTATACATCAAAATAACACGTAGACTATAATTTATCTCTGTATTCTCACGGGAATGGGAAGTACGTGGGCGAAACCGCGGGGCGCTGCTAGTTTAATATAAGTTTGGAAAATTCAAATGCACACGTCCCATAATCTCATTCGCCACATGGACTAACTAAAGGACAAAACAGAGTACCTTTTCTGTATTAGCCTTTATCCGTCTATTACTAAACATATCCCTCGGTGAACGCCAAAACGACCTCTATCGCTCCATTTTATAATAACGATTTATTGTTACAGAAAGAAGAGTTACTCAAATTGAGAACGAAATTCGAGAAGAGTAGAGTACCAGATGAGAGAGAATCGACGGATGATTTTAATAAAAATCTTTTGCATTATTGTCCTACTCATATTTACATATTGCACCCAATTTGAAAAAAAAAAACCTTTTTTCATTGCATGCTTTTACCTGTGCGTTATCATAAGCAAAATTCAAAGATTAAAAAGTCCTTTTTATTTATCTTTTTAGATATTTTATGAGTCATAATAATCGTCAACGCGTCTAGGGCGTTAAGATGAACCGTGTATATTTTAATCTGAATCGCTCTAGTGTTTCAAAAGGACAACATCTGATTATGTGGGTTCAACTTTTAACCTTTTTGTGTATGGAACCGTACGCTTCTCGGTTCCGAGAAAACTGCTTTTTTGACATGGCGAGAATAGTGCACTCTCGACGCTTCGCCTATGCAGCGTGAAATATTCAAGTCGCATTTTTCCGCAATGAACTACTGAATCGATTTTAATTAAATTTTGCATTCTGGTTTAGTGCCACATAAGAGAATAGTTTTGTACATGTCACGTAATTGCATGTGGCAATTCTGCCATTAATACTTGTGTATCAGAATCGAGAAGCAACAGAAACATGTTACGGTATCTTGGCCGTATTGCGGCACAAGCCCGGCCAAATGTTAAGCTGCCGGAAAACACCGACCCCCAATTAAATTACACCAACATTGATATCAAATGTCTCTGTCTCAATATTATATTTCAAGAACATATTTTTTGATAAGATAGTAAGTATTAATACGCTGGTAAGGAGATTTTCTAATATATAAAATTTCCCTGTCACAATGTTAGTTACCGTACATATTCAGTAGGTCTGAGAATCGGCCAACATCTATTTTTCATACCCCTAAGTGATAGGGGTTGTTCACCCTTAAAATTTTTTTGTTAATTTTTGGACGAAATTTTTTGTTTTTATTTTTTTATGGTACAGCATACAAAAATACATACAACCCCAAATTTTCACCCTTCTACGATCAACCCCTATTTTGTAATTGCAATTTTAATATTGGCAGAACGAAGTCTGTCGGGACAGCTAGTATTATTATAAATTATTGAAATTGGTACACGTATCTCTCAAATTGCAAATGCATTTTGTCAGATCTTCCAAAAATTCAGTCCTTTGAAAGTTCATTGTCGGTGAACAACGCGACTAGTATTTAAATATAAAAATGTGGTTCTCGAAATAACTGAACGAAAAATGCCGGAAACATCGGCTACAGAAACTACAAACTATATACTGGCGAGAGAACAAGACCGGGAAAGGCATTTATTTAAAAACAATTTTCAATGCCAAGTCGTTTAAAACATTATACTACTGCCTCCTCTCCGAAACACAGAAAAGCTGTCCCGAGAGGAACGACCAAGATGACGTACCTACCTATGCAGTAGGGAGCGTGGCACGGCACATCTACTACACTACTGGTAAGTGAGTATTAAAATTGTATGCATAATATAATGTTTGAGGCAGGCATAGAGTCATCACCATCACTTATTATAATTGATAAGTACAGCTAATGAGAAGTCAATGTAAGGACTTTACGTCTGCCAGGACAGCTTATTCCGTCTTTTGCAATCCAACTCAGTCGTTGAATTCAAACAGACTATTCGGAATTTTTCTTAGAAGCTACTTGATAATTCATTTTTATTATGAAATGTAAGTAAACAATACAAATCAACAAATCATTGAGGGTTTTTTTTAAATACTTTTAAATGAAATATATCACAATATGCTTTTTATAGCTTCTTTCATTTGATTTTTGACACGATTTTTATAAATAGTAATATGGTATGTTGTTAGAAGAAATCCCTCAAACTAATAGTTTAAAATATGGGTCTGTTCGTGACGTCATCGCCGGCCGTTGACCCCATCTGCATACAAGCGGAGTCGCCAGCTCTGCGGAAATATGACATGATTGGCGAGAGGAAAAACGCTAACTTCAATATCCCATCGCTGTTTTATTCATACCGCAGTCCCAACTTTAATAGTTAGGTACTGGTTCCGTTGTTTGAATTTCATAAAAAAATATCACTACGTACAACTGTCACACAAACTGTTTAACTTATCTCCCTACATTATGTACTAAAAAAGTAAAAACTATCAACCTTTATACTCCCACTGCTGGGCACGGGTCTCCTCCTCGAGATCAGGCGAGGAGGGGGGTTATGAGCCATAGCTCACCGATGCGCTGGCTCAATGCGGATGAGTGGACATCACATACTATCAAAGATGTTCAATCTTATAAGGCATGCAGGTTTCCAGGCAAAAACATCGTGGTTTTCCTTCACCAGTGCTGGTTTTGTGTTTTAGGGTGCACTTAGAAATTTTGAAAAACCCATTTCAAGGCACACACACCTTGGTCAGGATCGAACCCGGAACCTCTCGCAGAAGAGGCCGAGTCCGCCTACCACTGGACAACCGGCACTCTCACATTATGTACTACTAGCTGGTAATCGTGGTTAATAGATAGTTCTAGAATAAGCGCATTCAAAGCTAAAGAGAGCTTGACCGGTAAGTATAAACTAGCTAAATTGTACAAGTGAACATAATATACGTCGCATTGGGGGCGAGAGTCGAGACCCCACTCGCCCACAGCCCCCGGTGGCATCGGCTGTCTTTCCGCCCACAGTGGACGGAAAAGGATGAAGATTATGAAATATCGTAAACGCCAATGTTACATATCACATGTTATAATATAACGTTGTACAACTAATATTATGAATGTGAAAGTAACTCCATCTGACCGTTCCACGTTTTAATCGCAGATAAGGATTCGATAAAATGAGAATTTTCATAGAGAAATAATTTCTTTATCAAAAAATAAACTAAATTTTAATGGCAATAATATAATCTCCAGCTCGGATAAGCGAAGCTTAGAACAGCTATTTAAAAATATTTATAAGTAAATCCAACGTCTCTATAATTTTTGATAAATCTTGGTACAAGCGTGAGAATTCCATGGAATAATAAATACATTTGACCGTTTTTATTCTTCCAAATCTATACACGATTCCAAAATTATTTTCTACTAGCTGTTGCCCGCAGCTTTGCCTGCTATTATGATTTATAACGGCGAATTAGCGGGATGGTATATAGCTTTATAGCCTTTCTAACTCGATAAATAGGCTATCTAATACTGAAAGAATCATTAAAATACCAATAGTTCCTGAGATTAGCGCATTCAAACAAACCCCTCCAAGCCTTTTTTCGCGATAAAAGGTAGCCTATACCCTTTCCCAAGCTCTGGTCTATATGTGTACTAAATTTCATAAAAATCGGTGCAGTGGTTTAGGCATGAAAGCGTAACAGACAGAGTTACTTTCGCATTTATAATATTAGTAGGGATTTTTCAAAGAAAAAGCAACACAAATTTACAAAATTCAATTTAAATTTCTTGAGTGGTCAGAGGTTTCATTGAATGAATTTTATGAAATTATTATAAATTCTTGGCAAAGAGATTCATGTAATGAATGCTATCCACCCCTTTTTAACATCAATGTAAAAGGTATGAAAACTACCAGATAAATACCGAGAAAACGTCAACGTAAACCTAAGATTTATATCATAACGATAATAAAGTTGACCGTCACGGGACGGCTGCAGATAAAAATCATCCGTATTTAAATTTAAGATGAATAGAAAAAAAAAACAACTTAAACGGGAAAATATGATGCTTTCTTAATTGGCAGGTAGTATTAAATAAAATTGTATTATTTTTTATTAATTCAAAGCAACTAAAGGCTTTACCGACACATACTAATGCTACATAAAATACCGTCCAATGCACGGTTATCTAGGAACTAATAATGAATTATAATAGCTTTAATAAACGATTATAATAATATATTACCATCGACTTGCATATTTCTTTTAAAAACTTTTTTTAACACATTCAGTACTTCTAGTAATAAGATTTTATATGTTTTCATTTCCAGACTATATATAAGGAGCACACATTTTCTCGCGTATTGATGATCGTAGGCTTCTACATATATCATTACGTGATTCGTCTGCCCGTTAGAAAGTCTTCGAATAGCTGAAGGAGACATCTTCATTAATAGACTTTTGGGGTCAAGAAAAATAACTTTCATTTACGTTAAGGTAAACAGAAGGGCTTCCAAGGTTCTCATTAGTGTATATTATATAGTTAGTCTTTTATATATTATTTCCAAGGTTTAAATTTTATATATATTTTAGAGGCAATAACCTGTAAGATTATAGATTCAAAATCTAGCTAGTTAAATTAGGTGGAACTCTATAATTCTATATACATAGATCTTTAAATTCTGAATAATCTGATCTAATTCGAGTTGTATAACAATAAAGTAAGATTAACACCTCGGAGACGAATAATTAAAAATAATTATTTATATATTATAGTCGTCTTATTTAAGTAATGAAAACACTAAGGGCATTCTTTTCATTTTTATTTGATCTCTCAACAGCAGTCCAACATTTTTATGACGATTCATTGTTTATTACGTCTTACGATGCTCCGATATAACGTGGTATTGAATTGTATAATATTTCAAAAGCGAATGAACACTCCTCCAACTGATTTCAATAAAAACCATTCTTTAGTAGCCTGCGTTGCTGATATGAGGAAGGAAGGAGAAGAACAACATACCAAATGTCAACAGTCCAAGTACAAGGACACAAAAATATTATTTTATTATCGTATATCTATTGTCTCTGAAACTCATAACCTGGACACATGTAATGGTCAATGGGTGCCCTTAATTTTTAAATTATAATTACATATAATAGTAATTAAATCAATTAAATATATATAAATTATAATCATTAGTTTGTCTATGAATCCCTAAATTGAGCTATATTATTAAAAAATAACTATACAACCGTATAATAAACTCATTTTTTTAGCTAAGGAACCCCAAATATTAGCAAAGCGTGTCATTTCTTCTTCAGTACATATATAATATTTTACATTATGTTTTTGACCTTACGTTACATACAAACTCATTGTTATTATGAATTTCTTTCGGCCTTGAATTAAATTTGATAGATTTTCAGACAGATACATTGATGTATTTTCGGGTTCAAAATATCATAAGGTCATCATGATGAGTCATGGAGAAAGAAAAGGAATATATTGGAAGCATTGTATTCATTTATATTTATTGCTAGCTTTTGTCTGCGGCTTCGATGGCGTTAATATAGATTAAGAATTAGATCAAGTCTGTTCTTTGGTGAAGGATACATCATTTGTAAAACGCTGTTAGATAAATGTCATCTATTGTATTGGTTGAGCTTCCAAAAACTGACGAACTTGAGTCAGCTGATCAGATTCTGGGATTCCAGCAATCTTTGCTGTATTGAAATCACTCCTGCGACGCATTTTACCATTTAGGTAAATTATAGTGGTGTTCCGCCAAATATTTGTATAAGAATGAAAGTAGGTACATTCGGCGCATCTCTAGCTAATAACTACTGCCGAAATATTATAGTTTATCTCACCTATAATAAATTAATAAAATATAGACATGTAAGTTTCTAACCGTAGCCGCCGATTGAGCATTGACTTTCATCCTTTATTTTACCCTCTTATGGGTTGAATTTTAGGAAACGCTGAAATATAGTAAAAAGTATCCTATATCCCTCTCAATACCTTTGAGAATTTCCCACAAATTTCCATGATGATCGGTTACGTAGTTGATATGTGAAAGACGCAACGAACAAGAACACGATACACGATAGGAGTACTTAAACTAGTAAGGATTACAGTACCGTCAAACTATCTTGACTAAATGAACGCACAACTGTGGCTTAAAGGAGTTTATGCGCAATATTGCAGCTGCACCCATGTATGTAATATAATTTAATATTCAGTTTGTTTCGCCGGTTCTTCTTTGGTTTTGGAACCGGTGCAGTGGTAGAGTTAATTTGACGAATTTGATATTTTTGTGTATATCTACTTTCCTTTTTTAGCCGAACCATACGTAAGTCCCTACTCTAACCCTAGAATTGGTTATGTAGCGTCTAATGCCTATAACTACGTTTATTAAAACAAAATTTATTTCTATCGTATATTAAATTAGTAGGCCGCGGCTTTGGCCAATCATATTCCAAGTACTTTATACATAGTTTTTTAAAACTATTATTTTCTAATATTTCAGCGTATTTCGCTCATTATAATGAAACAACTTCAACGACTTTTGTCGCGATTAATTTATATTTTAAGCCGTTCCCTTGAGTCTTGTGAACAAAACATTACTACAAAATGTAAATGGAAATTGAGGTCTATGTAATAGAAGTGCTTGTTAGGATTGGAATACACCTGTAGGTAACCTGTATTTGGTAGGACCGAGTTGATTATGATTTATAATGAGGATTTGCAAAGAAGCAAGCCATGTTAAATACGGGATAAATTTTGCTTATTTTATATTGAAGACGGAGGCAGATAAAAATTAATATCATCATCATCATGTCAGCCAATCGAGGCCCACTGCTGGGTATAGGCCTCCCCAAGGATCTCCACAACGATCGGTTTTATTCTATATAGCTTTATAAGAATATTTAAAAGTTTACGAGTGTATGATTAAAGTAAGGTTGAGACACGATACGTGAACGTAATTCTTGATAGGTAATAATTCGACTAAGTGCTCATGTAAGTTTAAATGTTGTCTAGGACACCTTGTCCGTGGTGTTTTCCTTTAGTCTACCGAGCGACATTGATGTATCTGGTTAGTCTATAATTATATGGTTTAGCTGGAATATTTACAGCGCTGTATCCGTCTGTTACAAGTCGCAGTTTTTTGACCGATATCATGGAAACTATACGCTATAGAATAAAATTTCGCATTTTTTTCTTGAAAGCTTTTTTGTAAAACCTAAGGTTTACGATTTATGGCCCATCATTGATCAGTTTTTTATATCTCGCCGATAACTCCTAACACTAAAACTCTCGTGTGCGTGTCTCGTGTCTTTCTTTTTTTGATTTCCAAGAAAAATGGCAAACAATTATTAATGTACCATTCTGTAACTGTTTTTAGATACTTTAAAACATTTGTTCCGAAGATCGAGGCGACCATCTTATTTTCCCACGCATCGACCTCTCTTCCCTTCTGTTCTCCTTTGATGAAAACACCCACTCAGCAGTCTGTCTTTTAGTTTCAGGTTCATAACAGTAAATCCAGCTTTCCTCACCCGTAAGTATGTCGAACACAGCATTTGAGTCACGTCACGTCCGTTTAATGTTTTATAAGGTATACCTCGGGCACAAGACTTCCTCGCCGCTGCATGTTCCGGATTGGCTGATACCAATGCCTGAGCTCGTCAGCATCTGCTGATAGGTTCTCTATCACATACGCCGCACAACACTGACGTTATCTTCAGTCGTCACCGGAGAAGGCCGTCTGTCACGCAGATTATCAGTGAGATTAGCGACCACGCTCAAACTAACTTTTTCTTCTTAGCGTGTCGATGGCTACCTAAATTTTATCCGCCCAGAACATGAAAGGAGCCTTCCCCGGGTGACCTAGCCCAAAGGCGCACCCTGGGCAATCAAAGAGATATATACCCTGATAGGCTAATCCTTTCACCACGATGGCATACCAAAGTCCGCCCATAAAGCCGGCCGTACGTGTAGTCTCGGTTAACATCTAAGGGTTCTCGCGGGATAAAGCGGAGATTCTTTCCGACTTGTGCCACAAAACGCACTGCGATTTTCTTTGCGTGCAGGAGACCCACCGGGATGAAACCCAAAGTCAGCCACACATCCGTGGACTTACGCTTGTCGCCGAGATCTGTCATCCGAAGCACGTTAACGCAGTGTTTGCTGCTCCCGGCGTAAGCATCCTCTCCGCCAAGTGCACAAACTCACTAAACCAGTTGTAAAAGACCCATTGAAGTCTATCATAACTTTTTCGTTGTCTTAAATGATACCGAAATTCATAAAAAATCATTGCTCGAAAATTTTCTCGCGTTAAATTCATGCTGACGTTATATTCAATTAAATTTTCAATTTGCCGCTAAATTGTAAAACAAATGGTGAATGGATGAAATACATACATAATAATATTGGTAAAGAGTTTCATTTCCAAAATTTTAACATATTAAAAATAAATACTGCACTTACTAACCGAGAATAACCGTTGTAGTTCGTTTATTAGAAAGGTCGCTCCTGCTAAAGAATGCATTTTAGCGCATCCGTTGAGCACTAATAAAACAATAGAAAACAGGCTTTGAAAATTCGAGAATGGCTCTTTGAAAGTCACTATGCACGTTAGTGACTTCGCGTCACGTCCGCTATAAAACGGGTTTGTGAAGTTTTTTGAAATGGTTACCTACAGCCTTCCTGGAAACGATTTGATATGATTAAAACGTTTTTACACGTGTACCAACCACGGAACACAACATTACACGGCGATGATAATATTGCAGTTCATTTAAAATTTATTTTCTAAATATTGTAGACAAGTTATTGACTCATCATTCATTTGAAATATATATTTATTAGTTTAAAAGGCCGCCAATACTCCATTACAAAAACAAGTAAATGTCTATTTACATATTGGCATACATTTTTCCAACAGTAATTCTGAGATATATATTCTCAGAGGGAACGCTGTATGAACTGGTGAATGCCTAGAACAGCGTTTCCCATTTGGTGGGACGCGACCCGATACACTGGACAACGAAAAAAAAAAAAACACAGGGTCGCACCTTGGCGTGCTTATTTTGAATAAATACTCAGTTCAAGTGACGAGACAATAATAAGCTACTTGTATTAATACATCGTAATACTAGCTGCGTCGACAGACTTCGTTTTGCCAAAAGTACTAATATCCCTCTTAAAAGATAGGGGTTGGTGATAGAAGTGTGAAAATTTAGGGTTGTATGTAATTTTTAATGCCACATAAAAAAATGTCAGTTAAATAAAATATTTTGGGGTGGGTCACCTTTATAATTTAGAGGCATGAAAAATAGATGTTGGCCGATTCTCAGACCTACCCGATATGCAAACAAAATTTTATAATAATTGGTCGATCGCCGTTTCGGAGGAGTATGGGAACGAACCATGTGACACGGGAATATTATCTATTAGATTTTAGGGGGTTTAAAGTTTTGATTAGGTCATGGACGATATAAGGGTACGAAATTTACCGGAACAAAGTTTAGCAAACGGTGGACAAGAATGAGGATGAATGAAGTATTAATCATTGCTAATGTTATCTCCTTAGTGCTAGCCTTTTGATTATCGCGAATTGCGAATTTCCAAAAAACCTATTACTTAACGATATTTAGGGCCTGTTTCACAATCTCCAGTTAAGTTCCCTATAGGCTATAGGCAACATATTTGACAGATGTTTGACAGATACTCCATACTCTATCTGTCAAACATCTGTCAAATATGTTGCCTATAGCCTATAGGGAACTTAACTGGAGATTGTGAAACAGGCCCTTAATAATTAAACGAGAGGGCTTTGTTGATTCGTCTTGTATCATTTTGCCGTTAAGAGGGCCATGTCTGTCAACGGTAGACAGAAACACTCAATTACGATGCGTGTCCATGCAGGAATATATGAATTTTCATTTATTCCCAAACGGCGTAAGGTGAATGTATGGCGAGCAGCCGTGACAGCCTGACGCTTCAATATAAGGTAAATATAATCTCTCCGTTGCAATTTAATTTGTTGCAGACAAATGGTAAACTTTTAATCAAAGAGATATTCCCAACTGGTCCCTCACATAATCATCTGCTAGTTTCAAACCATATGTGGTTTTTTGTTGCTAGTTATATTTTTTGTTGTATTATATATATACTATTGATAAATTTAAAAAAAAAAACATGGCGCTGTTTTCGTTCTTCAGACGAGAGCATAAATTAACAAATTAATAGGATAGTATTTTTGAAATGAATGATATCGTTGATCTTGCCGCTTGAGTGAGTTAATTAAAAGAAAATTATTCAACGTATTTCTTCATCCGAAAAGTGTTTAAGTTTTGCATGAAATAACCAATAATTAATATTAATTCTGGTTCGTTTTAATAGCGATATGTTAATCAGATGAAAATAAGTGACGGTTACTCAATGCGCTATCTAAAGGTGTGTTTCCTCGCAATATTTCCCACCATCTACTATCAAATTGACAATCGGAAAATTGAAAAATCTACATCTTTCAAATGTCAGACTGAAATGCTCTAACTCTCACTTTAACACGGGCCTGTAAAACTATCCCCGCTCAGTGTTGAAGTAATATATTTACTCTTTTTTAAGAACAACTAAAATTTGTTTTATCCTAGCACAAACCATTTTGGCGCTGATCTGAGCCAGTGCTATTGAACTTGATAAAGTAGGATAGGATGCCTCGCACGATTTCCTCGATGTATTGATCACATCCTTACCTACATTTCCTAACCTTAAATGGATGAGTTATTACTTAACATCTGTAAGCCTCTCGGCTCTCACTTTTAAATAATAGGCTTCGCGTGAAATATTTATGATATTATTAACATAGTGTACTAAGACAAACGATTATGAGAACGATTTTATACGAAAAATTGAACTATACGTAATTTGTACCACAAAAGCTTTATTCAGTATTATTTGCACAAAATATTAGTCATTTTGCATCTGCATTAAATCCGGAACCGATGAAATTTAGTACACTCAATCAATGCCAATTATCATGTTATCAATCTTTAGATAAGAGGAACGCTTGTAAGAACAAAATCGATAGGACAATATAGTACACAGATAAGATAAGCCGTACAAGTTGTAACACGAATAAAATAAAAACGTTACCCCCAGAGACGTTTTCTAACGTAAATGCATTGAACTTCCACGTCACTGACTGTTCAAGGATGCACTGCAAACAAGTAAAAGTCACATTAATATCACACATATACTTACGCTAAAACACCACAAATCGCATAGCAAAGTAATTCGCGTTGAAAAAAAGTAATCAATAAACAAAATGAGTCAACGACCTCGTACACACTCCAAATGTTCGCTCCGAGCATGTTCAAATAAAATTCTTGGCCACCAAACGATAGGTACGCATCGAATTTTAAATTTAATTTCAGTCAACAAGTCGTTAGTTGATACAACATAAAAGGTCATATGTTGTCATCGGCTAGAATAAGCCAACAAATGACCGAGAAATGAGAAACAGCTGTGAGGGATCTGCGCCACCAACAACCGCTCCCCTCACACCGTCACTCACTTCCTCGTACTGTACTTGGACATTACTACTAAAACCAATATATTGATATTGTTAAAAGCGCATTACATTGTCATCAACGTGGCTATCTTTACACTTCATTAGATATCAATATTTTGTATGTGTTTCAGTGAGATCACTATTATATACACCTCCACTACGTGTGACATAAGATAATTTCAAATTGTCACATGTATTTTATTAGTTTGGACGAAACTCAAGCCGTAAACTCAACATAATTATAATAACGCATTCAGTCAATTATTTATATTTGTTATTCAAGGTAAATTGTAATGACCAGTATTAAACTAAAATACACAGGGGGATATTCAGTACTAATCAATTTATTCACAGCGGCTGACGGTTTCTAGTGACAATAATATTCGGACAATTATAGCTGAATATAATATTAGTGTTTTAGGTGGTAATATTTATTACTCATTGCTTTATTAGTAGGTACGGATCTTCGCCATACTATGTGTACATTAGTGTATTATCGCCGAGATAGCAATTGAAGTATGCAAGTAATAAGATAAACATGTTTATATTTATCTGAAACAGTTTAATTTTCAAACGATCAATTATGTTGGTGCACGATTGTATAATAACAAGAGCCTTGTAAGTTGCGAGTGTGTTTTTACAAGAGACACATTACCTCGTAGCCGTATTGTCTATGCGTCTGTTATGGTGTGGCATGTGGAGGTAATGTGTCATGGCATGGTATGTCATGGCAGCAGCAGTTCGCATGAACAAGTTAAATTACATTAATTTCACCGGCGCCGCGGCCGCTGTCCTCGGCGCTCGCCGCTCGCCGCTCGGCGCTCGGCCGTCGCGTTGGCCCGCTCGAGCGCAAGATCATTACCGACTGAGTCGTATGTGACATGCAACGTGAATACTAATATATGTCATTTAAATTTGTGGCGACGTCCGCGCGTTATGAGGTAAAGGACGACAGGAATCTTCGCGTTTAAATTTATATAACGCGGGGCTTGCGAATCGATCACTATCTAGGATATAAATAAACCTACTTATAGTTTCACACATACTGTTCACAGGGGTAAATTATTATAAAAATATTCGCTGCGGTTATGAGATATCATTTGCAAGCGCACAATTCGCATCACGTATAAGGCTTTGCAACTTACGTTAAATATTATAGGGTTATGCGTCAGTCAGTACTCCACTTGCCTGGACTTGTCCAAGTTGCAGGTCGTCTAGGAGGGCAGCTTCCTGGCACAGGGACCTGGTGAGGAGGCGCTTTTTGCGACGCTTGTGCATGGTCAGGAACCTCCCCGTGCAGAGGGTCCGGCGTGCCATCGAGCCGCTCTCGCTGCCCGGGCCCGGAGCTTCTGTCACCGGAAAGAGGGTTTCTTGTACTGTCAACAAAGAGCCTTCGTCAGTTGTGGGGACACACGTTTCACTAGAGTGTCTATAGTGATTAGTGATTCACCTTGCTCCATGTATGTGTGTAGTTGTTACTTGTTAGTGTTGAAGCTAAGTGCAATTCCACTATGTTTATTAATATTTTTATAATAATGAGGAACATTCACGAGGACCTATTAAATGTGGCCATTACAAAGAGAGCCAATGGGCTCGAGCGGTTCTACGATATAACAACGTGATAGCGAAACATTTATCACAACTAGTGACTTCATTACACCGACAATATTATTTATTTTATCAACTTTTTCGGTACAATTACTATCATAATATATTCTATTTATATTTTGTCGCCGTCATTATACTAGACTTAGATTTGGCAGTGGATAGATAACATGCCTAATATTAGAAGGGATATATAATTATACAATATACTAATTTTATTAACACAAGTATAGATCGAATAAATATTATTAAACGTGAAATAAAAAATATTTGTCAGAGATTTTATCTGCGAACATATTATTTACATTGTATGTATTGTATTATTGTATGTGTGTAAGTACAAGGAGAAGTCAACAACAATAAACGCTTATTCTGTATATCGCATTATGTGGCAACACTGTATTACAGTGGAAAATGGTCTCCTTGTAATAAATCAGGTAAGAATGCAATACATAAACAGGCCTCTTCATCTTTCTTGCCTTCTCTCCCTAGCGACTCTTCAACTATTTATGAAATAAATTAAAGTTAAAATACTTTCTTTTATCGACAGGGTTATTAATTTTTTATCATTCAATTCTCTACTTAAGTCTCTTTAGCCTAGAAACTAGCATTTTATTGAATTGCAAATAAAACTATTGCTCTCAATGATACCGAGAAGAAAATTTTATATTCAAAATAATTAAATAAATATCTATAAAGGAACTAAAAATAAACGTAATTGAACCAGTGCAAAATCAATGTATAAGTATTTAATAAGTATTTCCTTTGATACTTTTAAATTCGAAGGAATTAGTTAGTACAGGTTGTACGAATCATTTAGGACCGGACTGAAAATAATATTTAACAAATACACCTGAAATTTTCATGTAGTTATATTTATTTAGTTAATACGGGAGACGTAGATACCTTGTCAAGACGAAGAATTTTTTGTACCTTCAAGAACTAAGAAAAATTACAGATGTTTTCTTTTAAGGTCAATCCCGTTATGTTCGCTTCACAGAATATTTATTTTATGTTTCTAAAAGAATAATAACACCTCCGTTAAAAACGTTGTATACAAAGGATAACGTTAAAACCCTCTTCATTGTATGGACAAGAGACGAAAGAATATGAAATATCTAGTTGAATTATTTATCTACGCTAATATAAAAACGGTAAACGGTACAGTTGTTTGTTTTTGAATGTCCGTCCGTCCATCCGTTCATCAAAATAGTTTTTGTATCTCACAAACGAATTACTGAGGAATGTTATAATTATGCTAATTTAGAGCATTTATTTCAATGTTTGAGATAGTAAAATCGCGAAGAATAGTCGTTGTTACTAAGACAATAAGACGCTATGATTGTGAATTTCTACATAGGAAGTAATAATCTTAACTTTAAAATCTTGATCTTCATCTTAAGAATACCTACTAAGCCGAGGAAAAATATCCTAAGTACAACGATAACACAGTTTGCTTATAGACACGTTATAAACATATACAGAACGAAGCTGCGGACAATGCTAGTTACAGCTGTCGATGGGACAGACTAGCCCATGAGCGATATTTCACATCACTAACTAGAATTGCTATTTATCGCAGTGTTTACTGATGGTTGATAAAAAACTACTAAAAGCTGTATGAATCGTACAAACCGGTGCCACATTCTAGCGGCCAGCCGATTACCAAGCCCTTCAAATCTCGTTACTGATACGCAAATCCGCATATTGAAAAGTCTCTCGTTTAGAATTTATTAAGTCACTAGTCCATCTTATGCACGCGGATATTTAAGAACAAGTGCAATTCACGTGCAATTTCAAAAAAAAAAAAATATAGTGATCATAAAAGTTAATTGGTGCTTGTTGATCCGTTTTTAATGTTTCTAAAGTAAAGTAGCAACCCTTATGTTTCCCACTGCAAAGGTCTCCTTCTCGAAATCATGCTAGAAGGGTATTACAAAATAGTTTACCGATGTGTGCCGCAACAATTAGCGCTACAATTCTACATCGCGCTATCAAAAGTTTCAGAGGTCGGCCGCTATATATACAGCATCTGATATGATAACAAGCGGGCTTCGGCCTGACCGAGCATGCCATCTCGCTCGATCAGAGATCTCCCTCCGGGGTTCGCACCTACACCCACATTGGCGGGTTGGGAAGCTTGTGTGAAGCTTCCCAACCTTCAAAGACTTTTAATCTCATCGGGTATGGAGGTTTCCTAACAATGTTTTCATTCACCTGAGCGAGCGATAGTCTCATGTTCAGGATGAACTCATTATCATTGATTTCGAAAAGCCTATTTCAAGGCATCACAGTCGGGATCGAACCCGGACCACTCACTCAAGAAGCCGAGGACATACCAAATAGAACATCATCGCTTTACCTACTGGTTAACATTACATATGTCTGTCTTTCTGAATTATACACGTGGTAGCGAATTGAAATCCCGACAAGAACTGCATCATCACTGTATAATGTATATATACCGGTATCATGTATGAAGTTAGTAAAAGTAATTTTATAATTTTATCTAGCACACGGGACGCAGGTTTTTAGAGGTTGAGACGACGACATTGCACCTTCATCAGCATTATTACGCAGATAGACATGCTTCTTTAATGAGTTATAAGGTCCATGCATCAGACATACAAACACCGATCATATAGCATAAAGAAATGAAAAACTAAAGCCTTATGGTGACTACGGCCGCCCATAGACATCTGCACAGCCAGAATTCATGCAGACCCTCTCTGATGGGCACTCACACGGAACGGAAACTCACACTTTACGCCGGTATTATCAATTATGTGAGTGAGATACAGCCCCAGTAGTGCCGGCCCAATTCGGCTGCAATGCAGCAATGTTACTGACTCTAAGGTACATATTATCGCTGACAAGATGGGACAGTTTCAAAACTAGCACAATCTGAACAGTAGGCCAATATATTATTGCGGATGTCATAGGTAATTAAGATATTAGATGTATAAGCGATGTACGTGAATACTAACTAGGTCAGTCTAATTGTCCTCTTGATCCCCGACGAAGTAATTGAATAAGTATTGACTTCAATTTCAACAGTTGTACCCAACGATAAGGCTAGTGACTAGCCAACCTAGACCTACTAGTATGTATGTAGTGTCGAGTGTGTACCATGAGGTCGCTGACCCGGGAATAACAGTATCCTTACCTTTCAGTTTAATAAAGGTAAGGTAATACCTATTGACTAGACCAAAAGCCTATTTTTGTCTAGAAGGCCTTGGAAACTATATGTAGATATTAATATTTATTGATTATAATAAATAATTGAAGTTAATAGGAAGTTATTTTAAAAGCGTTAATCTCGGAGTCAACCGGATTATAACGCTCTTGCATTTGAGTCAATTCAATAAAGTTATGTTTGTGAAACCGCAAGAACAACAAGTGTTTTATGAGGCAAGGTTATGTCACGGTAAAGATAGACGCGGTCTAGATAGGACGACTATTTTTATCTATTAGCCTGTTCAGGTCGGTTCCAATTAGTTTATCATCGGTTTATTATAACAGCTGATGATGATGAGAACTGATAAAGTACGTACGAACAGTATGTTTGATTATTCTGTCATTTTTAATACGTATGTTTTATTTCAAAAAAGGAAATGAAAGGTAACATGTAAATTCCATTTGATTGATGTTTCATGTATTTTAGATTTAGCAATTGGTTTTTCAAAAGTTATTATTTTTTCAAACGCTGGGTACGTTTATTGCATTGTCCTGATAATTACGGGCTCGTGTTTCGTCAGGTGAAGGATGGTCATAACCAGCATAAGACAGACGCCAAAGGTCAGCAGTTTAGGGTGAAAATGAAGAGGCCGAATTCAAAAATACCCGTACCCGGTGATTCGAATCGAATATATTTAGATCTGTCAAATATCGCACATGAGCAAGATTTATAATTAAACCATTTTTATGGATTCTATCGATAGGAGGACTGACTTATTAGCTAGAGTTTTTTCAAAGCTTTTTTATTCGATTTAAATCTGGTATAGCGGATTTGTAAAGATAGCGGACTAGTTATTATTTTGAATGTACTCCTACAATAAGGATATCCAATGTAAGAGCTTGGTAAGAATTGCTAAAAAAATAAAGTGACGTCACTCTAAATCCAATAGGGCGGACTTTTAGGTAAATTAAAAAAAAAACAAGGTTTACAAAAACCAGCAAATATGCAAAACTAATCAAATCAATCATTGATAGTGTTGAAGCGTAATAAAGGATACCAAATAAATACTTATTCACTACCGCCACTACAGATGAATGACTTTTCATTGCTTTTTGATTGATTGACTTTTTCCATTCTCGTCAAATGAAAACTACGAAATGAAAATCGTCTAAGCGCGCATCGTGCTTTTTGAAGATAAATCAATTCTAGTTCGCTTATTGGATACTTGATAAGGTGGGTTTCTTCTCAAAAAGCAAACAAAAGAGTTTCCTGACTTCGAAGCGCCTTATCTAATACTTACCTAAAAAGCCCCTGACAACCTCTATTTAATCAGCATTCCGATAGCGTTCAATGATCAAACGAATAGTGTTAACATAGTGTTACATAAGTAATGTAGAGCATTTTATAATTTAGGCATTTATTTTAAACATGGAAAAATATTTTTTGTTCTGTCCATCTTGTTTCAGCTATCACCAGTGAACTATAGAGCCCAAAATGTAAAATATAATCACAGAGTTGAATCAAACTTGTTAGAATTTATTTCTTTTTATTATAAGGCTTTTGTTTCCGATCCAACTGTCCTTTTAACGCTTGACATAAAAATTATTATTTTGAGACTCAATTAGTTCTTATTAATAAATGAAATCTTATCACTAATATTACTTAATTGAATAGAGAAATGTGAACAATAAATTCAGTCGGTGGCATTTATATCACAAATTGTCGAAATGGACACGGGCATCAGAATGGTACAATAAACCGTAAGACAAAAACTCTATTATGGTGATATTTTAATATGCTTAAGAAATTGTAATAATTAAAAATGTGTCCTTAAAACCCTATCGAATTAAGAGCTGAAGCACTTTAAGCTTGATTTTGGAAAACCGCATCCAAGGAGATACTTGTTGGATTAATTCATATATTGCCGGTTTGATAATATGTTGAAGTGAAACTTCTTTAGAATCGTTGTGATTTCAAACCGGATGCAACGGAAAAAACGACAGGTAAGAGACACAAATACAAAAGAGCGAGAGAGCAAATGTCGGTGTATGTATATTGCGCACTGCTTAATACTTGCTTGTATTTGAGCATTTAACGTGTGTTTCACTTCTATCGTGTGTGAATCGCACACACACATTTTTTATCCTATGTTTCAATAGAATATAATATTCTACTTGTTCCTTATTTAATTGAGTACCTATGCTAAAATTATTATTTTATATTATTAAACTAAATTACATTTTATCA
Source organism: Lycaena phlaeas (assembly GCA_905333005.2). Taxonomy (NCBI): domain Eukaryota; kingdom Metazoa; phylum Arthropoda; class Insecta; order Lepidoptera; family Lycaenidae; genus Lycaena; species Lycaena phlaeas. The sequence goes on from HG995168.1 coordinate 575,763, forward strand.
CAACAATATTAACATTTAACAATAAACAACAATATCAAACTAAAAACGTGTGATCCAAAATAAAGTCTAAAATATTCATATAAATATTCAATATTAATTAATTTCATTGATATGCATTTATTTTACTATTCCTAGTTGCATCCCCGGATCGAGCAATTACTATTATTAAATACACGTTTCATGTTTTAACTCTTCCAAAATAAGGGGTTTGCTTACGACAAATACCATTTGCATGTTGTTAACAATTTGTAAACGAAGTTTGTTCAATAAATAAACTAATAAAGTAAACTATAAGCCGATATTTAATATTTTTTGAGAAATGTCGACTGAACAGCTATTAAGTCTATGCCCACCAATAATTGGTAAAATTAATTGATTCTTTATATGCATGCTAAGGTTAATCATTATATTGAACTATTTGTATTTATAATGCGTTATAAATTATTTTATTTATATCATCAATATACTTCCGTTGTTAAATATTTCCTAATACAAAAATGTTCCAGAGACAGTTAATGCGAAGGGGGAAGTTGCTGACAATGTCCACTAAGGGCTTGAGAATGTTAGATTGATAATAAAGGAAGCGTAGGGGACGAAATGCCGCGATCGACGTTTCTTTGGAAGTGGGAGAGGGTGCTGTGATGTACTGTACCCTCATATATACAAACGATGTGTTTAGCATGTATGAGAAACATCGAACATTAATGATTAACGGTTAAAGAGCAATATTATATGAAGAAAAGTATAAAGTAAATAAGAGATTTTTAGGTTTGTTGGATAGACAACCTGGCAGCCTTGCTACCTGATCGTAAGTGATTGACGGCGCTCGTGAACATAAACTAATTCACCTGGAGCTAGCCTAGACAAATCATACATGTGTTACCTATGCTGATACATAAGTTGTTAAGCAGCCTGTCTTGCTTTTCTCCGAATCACAGCACACTAGCAAGATCGCATCTCCCACTGATATGTCTGTTAACTGTTAATATGTATCTTTAGTGAAATAGCTATTTTGTTTGAAAAGCAGGACAATCAGAACAATCACCAAAACCAGTATAGATAGCGTATAAAATAGCGAGAAAAAAGTCTATGTCATTCCTATAGTCCGCTCCACTACCGGCGTTATACCCAACCATCGCCTCCATAGCCTGAAATTAATAAATCTCGAAGAATCTCTATTGATCAACCTACAAAAAGCTACTATTTTAAATACATGCCGTATAGTTAAGAAATTTCTATAAACAGAAGAGAACACACAAGAATTCATAACATAACACGACATAAACACGTGGTGTGTTTACCTGCACTCACTAGGCAATAGCCCGTGATTGCAGAAGAAGCCAGTTATAAGCTGAGAGTTTTTATATTAAATAACAATAATAGTAATAAATACATTTTATACCCACTGAATCAGTTAGTTAATAGCAGCTATGTTAGTTAGCGGTTAACTATCTAGCGAAAAATAATTATTGTAAATGTTGCCCATGTTTTGATTTTTTTCTTTATAATTTGAATCGTTTTGGTTTTGCATTAAAATCAATTATTTAGACTGGACGGTACGACGGAGGACATTATATACTACATAATAAATATACGAAAATAAGGTCGTATAAAAAGGCGTTAGTCTCTGTAAACGTTTCGACGTTTCATCTCAATGACGACGACAACATCACGACTTGACGAACATAAACGAGAATAGAAATACCGAATAACGATTAAATAAGTACAAACACACAAATGTTAAGTGTATTGTAATATTTAGAACATCGTTGAACTTGAAACGTAATCTCTGCCGCCTTCGTTCGCTCAAGGAACGTGCCGTTGAAGCAATCCGTAGATTTCGCGGTAAGTCGCCCTCACAAACAATATTTAAGTTGTAAAATATTTGTACTCTCAAATACAATTCAACTATTCCTGCCCGTTTTGTTGCCTCCAACTCACACCATTTTTGATACATATAAAGCAGAGACGAATGTCGTTTGTTAGACACATTAATAGTTATCCTCTTTTACGCTATATATAGTGATTATAGTTGTATACTGAAGTTTAAAAAATAGTAAAGTATCAACCCTATATGTCTTACTGCTGGGCACGTGTCTCCTCCTCGAAATCTGGCGAGGGGGATAATGGGCCATAGTTCACCGATGCGCTGGCCCAGTGCGGGTTGGTGAACTTCACATATCTTCAAATACTTTTAATCTCATCAGGCATGCAGGTTTCCGCACGGTGTTTTCCTTCACCGATGTGCGAGCGATTGTCTTGTGTTTAGAGTGCACTTAGAAATTTAGAAACCTTTTTCAAGGCACACACTGAGGGGTCAGGATCGAACCCGGAACCTCTCGCATAAGAGGCCGAGACCGTCGCGTCAAAGTTGGAAGTTTTTAAATGATGACATTATTGGACCTATATTAGGACCAGACAAACCTAACGCTTTCTATTTACACAATTATTTTAAACTATGGTCTTCAGGAGCTTGGTGTTGTTGTGAAATCTAACTCTATATTTATTAGAAAGAAGAACTAAAAAGCCTACTATCATTGAAATCATTTAGTAATGTCAGTACCACAAGATTCACCACAAATCATCACTATAAGTACAACATCAACTGTTCATTTAAAAACTGGATGTTTCATCGCAACGAGGTAACGTTTACATCGGGTACGTTTCGATTAAAGACCTGGACAAACTAAAGCACAAAGAGAATTGCTTTTGCCGATTGTAACTGTATTTATTGACTATTGATGTGTACCATTTGTACATCTCACGAATGTTTGACGTAACTTTTGTCAAAGTACTAGCTGTTTCCCAGTTTCATCGAATTTAAATAACATTAAAAACTCCAGAATCAATAACCTATAACTTTCATCAAAAAAGGTGTGTGTGTGTGTGTGCGATTCACACGCGATAGAAGTGAAACACATGTTAAATGTTCAAATACAAGCAAGTATTAAACAGTCTGCAATATACATATTACATACACACCGACATTTTCTCTCTCGCTCTTTTGTATGTGTGTTTCTTACCTGTCATTTTTTCTGTTGCATCCGGTTTGAAATCACAACGATTCTAAAGAAGTTTCACTTCAATAAATTTATTAACTCCATCATAGGAAAAGTATTTCTTTTACTCTAACAGTTACTAGTTATGCTAGTGTGGAAGGAGGAGATATCAAACACGGACCTGCCTTTGCCCGTATCTGTCATGGATCTATCCTTCATAGGTCCATAAGAGATAGGTAGGTACCTGAGGATGAGCCTTTGCCAGTGCACTGCTGTACATGATCTCTTTGAATCTCTCAATGGACGCCGAGACGGTCGTATGGTATATTCGATGGTAATTAAAAGCAATTCAATGTAAGAGTAAAGCGCACTTTAACTTAACGTGTAAATAAATAGTATATTCGCGGGAGCCGTGACAAAGCTTCCCGCTGTCGGGGGACGTCGGGGGACGTCGGGTGTAGCTCGACCGATGCATCAGCAATGCAATCCCCACGTAATGCGTCCTCTCAGTTCGCTAAAGTAACACTTTGTCCGCCCCAACGGAAACTGTACACATATTTTCAAGGGCGCTGTTTGTTTCATTTTTTTAATCTTCATATACTACTTCTCTTTGTATTAACTAAAGCGCGTAGTGTTTTGTGAAGAAATGACGATGAATACTAAGATGCGTGATCAAATGACCTCGAAACGATAAACCGATTAAATGTTTAAAAACCACCACCAGATTACATAGTTACAAATATGAAAAACCGCATCCGAATCGGTAGACCTGTTGGAGAGCTGCGGTAACACAAGTTTTTTTTCATCGTTATGCCAATCGATTGACGGAAACTTGCCGAATTTGCCCCGAAAGCCATTGCTTTAATTATAGAATGAAAGGTACTAATTATCTCCCGTATAAAGATAAGAATCTGTTCGTCAGTCCCCCTCCTTCCTCAATGGTTGAAGCATATGAAAAATTTAACGAGGAAAGCTCTTTTTATGTTGAACTTGTAGTAGGTTGATAAAAAGTCGAAACAACCAGTAGCGCAAGTCTGTCTAGTGCACTGAGTGTGTGTGTGTTAAAAACACTGTTTCAGGTACGTATATAACAGTTAATTTATGATTTTATGATTTATTTCATTTACTTATGATTTAAATTTAGGCCCTTACCAAATTAGGCAATTCAGTGGCAGGCCTATAAGATTTTGTTTTACCGCCAGACAGGCGGAAAACGGAGTTCCATTATGTCATTTCTAGGAACGAAACTCTAAAAGTGATATTTCTATTACGTTTATAAGTATATTTAGGATATAAAAATGTCCTAAACAGCTCCATTACATCGCTCCCTAATTGCCGTTGTAATCAATTAAGTGATGTTTTGCACAGAAAGAACAATCAACTAAAGTATGTTTGTAGTATCAACAAGCCGCGTTACTACACCGTCTACTTACCACATCATTAATAAAAATAAATAATGTCAAATTTTCCAATATCTACTATTATTTATAAATTATATATAATGTTTCTAAAAACAGTATTGCAGAGATCACCATCATCATCACAGCTCATAATAGGTATCTTTTAATAAACGCAGTCATTATAAAAATACTTGTAAAAAGGACTTTTTAATTATCCACGCGTCATTAGCATCGGTCGTCTTATCGTTATGTTAAACAGTATACAAATAGATGAAAACAACTATAATGATCACCATGTAGTATTGCAGTCATGCAGATAAGTCAGTGTTGTAAACGATAATGCTAATCCACGGGGAACAGCCAGCTTGTGGTGTAATTCAAATTGTCGTGTATCTGGTGTAATACCACATAATATTATTATCAATGTTAATTCTCATTAATCCAAAGTACGAGTATAAGGAACCGATCGTTGGCAACGGAAAGAGTAAAAAGGCAATCGAATCACTGAAACAATCCGAAGGTTCATCGGAAGAAAAAACGACGCGTCATTGTACTGAATAAGCCACTAGTATGTCGACTATTTCCTTCTCCAAATAATGCCCATTTTTTTTAACATAACTAAAAAACTTGAGCTATGTTCTAGTTTTTTTTTTGATATATGATTTGTTTTTATGACTGTCTGAAAATGTTTAATAAATTAGGAAATCTTTCTAGTTTGTGACGACTCGTACTTCCCATGAGGATATAAATATGAAAAAAAACGAGGTATGATCATTCAAATCAATCAATCAAATCAAAAATATCTTTATTACGTAGGTACAACTTGTACACTTGAAATAAGTAAAAAAAAGTAGTCAATAAGAAGTAATAGTAATTAAAAAAAAACTTGTTTGAGATGCAGGATCCAGGATCATAGCAGTTAAAGGTGTTAATGTACTATAATATTTGATCATTAATGGCAGTAGACATTATCCAGGTAGGTCAACAGTCGACTGAGTTTGTATGAAGGACTGGCCTTTCTTCTTTAGAGCAAGTTCTTGGTTTGGTATTGAGCCATACTCGATGCACTGTTGCTTGATGCACTATCAAAAACCACGGTTAGTAAACGTGCCAGTTTAAGATTTATTCGATGTTTTGGCCGATTGAGTCAACAATTTATTCCAATGAAACAATGTCCGAAAAAAATCATGAAAGGCGACATAATATAACGTTCACTTACTAAGTCTTCATTAAGGTAAGGCATAACGACCACCCTTCATTACTGGTTATTCGGAGCTATTTTTAAAATGACATTTATACAGAAGCCAGAACAATCTTAAAAATTATTTTCGGTTAATGAGCCTTCAGAGTTCTTTCTATTGAAGTGGTTTTTAAAGGTGCGGAAAATTTGGTCACTCGTTGGGTTTCGTCAGTCCTATGTTATCTAAACAACCAGAAAAGGTTACAGCTTTTAAGTGGACAATTTTTGGGTGGGGAAACTTTTTGCGTCATTCGCTTTGCTGGAAGAAAACACTAATTAGAGGTTAATTTTTTTTCAACCGCTTTGATCAATTAAGGGAAATGGATGCAGAATACAAGTGTATATTTAAAAATAGACGTTAATTTACATTCGTTTTTTGTTTACAGCCATTAGTGTTTAATCAATTGTCACTTCAATAGATGGACACGAAGAGATGAGAAATCAAAATATCAATATTATAGAGACACTGATACTGTTAATGAACTAGAATTCTAAGTTTGCAAAATATAATGAAAGCTAATGGCAATTAGCGACGATGGTCCAGTGGTGGATGGACACGGCCTCTTATCCGAGAAGTTCCGGGTTCGATCCTGAAATCCCCCACATGTGTGCCTTGAAATGGGTTTTTCTAATTTCTAAGTTCACCCCAAACACGAGACCATCGCTCGCTCACCGATGAAGGAAAACATCGAGAGGAAACCTGCATGCCTGATGAGATTGAAAGTCTTTGAAGGTATGTGAAGTTCACCAACCCGCACTGCGCCAGTGCGGTGAACTATTGGCCCATTACCCTCCTCGCCTGATTTCGAGGAGGAGACCCGTGCCCAGCAGTGGGACATAAAGGGTTGATACTTTAATGTCAATGAAAATTAAATTGAATAGCTTAAACAGTAGTTACAAGTTTTCTTGGATAATCATTTAATATCAACTTAGTTTTCATTACTTTGTAAAATCTTATATCTTTGCCCCTTTATTTTTTAATGAGCATCACAAGTTTTACTTATGCGTGTACTTACACTATTACACGTACATCAATTATTTATTACTATTTATATTAAGTGTATTGGATTTAAAGGCAAAGTCGTACATATGGAGACACTTTTTATATTATACACTCTATGTACTATGTTATATTGGGCTTAGGTCGGTTTTTCCGGAGCTGGCGCTTAGCATCAAGATCTTCGAGGCGGGTGGACTCAAAGCTTTTTAACCTTTTTTAATAGAAGTTAATCATCATCATGTTATATTGGCTATGTTGATGGATGGAAAATCTTTAGTACTTATAATTAAATAGAAACATAATCGAAAGAAGAACGACTCGAACAGTGTCCAAGCGTATATTCCTTGCATATAAATAAAACCTGAGTATTATGTGCAAAATGTAATTATGACATTAAAATGGAGGTGGGCCGGTCACATTCAGAGAGTAGGGGATAATATGAGATGGTTACAAAGAATAATAAATTGGTATCCACGCGACAAGAAAAGAAGACGAGGTAGGCCATACAAACGATGGAGTGATGACTTTGCCCAAGTTGCTGGAGCACTGTGGACTAGACTGGCGCGGGACAGAGCTTGCTGGAGTGGTTTGGAGGAGGCTTTCACCGCCATCGGCGGTTTTTACAACTAACACTATACTAACATATAAAATAAAAATATAATACTAACCGTACTAATATATTGTATTGTTTCAACTTTAATTGTTGTCGAATGTATAATGTAAAACGTAAGGGAGAAATAAAGCTTTATTATTATTGTATTATGTGAAAATGGTATTTCGCAAATCGTTTTTGTATCAAAATGTGAAAATTAAATACAAGCCCATAATAGCCGCATCGTCCATCCGACGCAATAAAACCGTAGTTGATCTCGTGTCAACTGTTTTAACAGTGCCGCCGCCAACCAAACCAAATATGAAGGTTTAATAAAATCAACGCCACCACTGACCAACTAATAAAATGCGTAATTGCATTTACATGGCTTTCAATATTTATGGATACATACTACCTAGTGGTTTACGGGTTTATCCGCGCTAGTTGTTTTTGTTTAGATACCCAAATTGTGGGTCGACTTATAACTAGATGGGAAGACTCCGAGCAGAGGTCGGTCCGTGTTGGATGCGTGCGGTAAGGGATCGGTCGTCTTGGCGTTCATTGAAGGAGGTCTATGTTCCGCAGTGAGCGGTGAAAGGCTGATTACGGTGATGAGCTGTTTTCGTGTTACTTTATCTAAATTAAACTCATCGGATACCAATCTAGTGTAACCTGTTTAGTGTTCAAATATGTATCATTTGAAACGTTTATTGACAGGACGTGAGTATTATTATTAATCTATTCTATATTAACATAGACTTCTCACATCTGCCGACCACCTCATGACAGCCAAGTTTTATATTTATTATATATGTAGTAGATAAGTCAGATAGGCGAAGCGGATAGTGTCACCCATGTAGGTACATTGAATTCAGGTGGGACCAGTCCAGGCAAATCACTACAGTGACAGCTATGGTACTATCTGCAGTAGGTACACTGCTTTTATTGTCCTTTTCTTCGAAGTACAGCAAAACTGTTTTACGAAATGAACAGGCAGATTGGCTATTATCCCTACCATGGTTCAGGACTTGTCGTGGCGATGGGGCTCAGTAACCGAGGCTGACCCCAACACCTTGAGCGAAGCGAATTGAGCCAAGGGGGCTCTTTGTATCCCTCTTATAAGAAGAGGGGGCAAAAGAGCAGGGAGTAATGGGTGACGGGAACCTCACCTCATTGTACTGTCCCGATGTTGGGCGGGGTAGTTCTGTGTTGCGAGACAACCCCTCTGTGGAGACCTCTCCCCTCACCAAAGGCGGCATTGGTGGCACTCGCCAGGTTTTGGTGGGTAGAGCTGCGTCCACGTAGTTTCTTTCGGGCCCACATACCCGCACCATAGCGAGTCCCACATACCCGCCTGGGAAAACCCGCTCCCTTGCGTGATGTCTTAGCGCGTTTCCCGGCGTTAAAGAAAAAAAAATGGATTGCTATTACTATGCAGACGAAAGCACGACGGAGCTCCCCCGATACAATCTCTACGTCCTATACTATTTCGTGATTCTATTTTAATATTATCTGTTCACTAGTGCACATTTTATTGATAAGAAATGTACGTACCCACTGATACATCCCACAATGTGTCACATTAAAATACAAATAAAATGAATCCGTCGGCAAACATTGTCCTGTCATGAACAAATTGGATAAAGCGAGAATGTTTGGAGCATGTTAAAATACTTTCAGATGTCAATTTTCATGGCGATTTCACTCTTAAAAAGGATAAAAATATATACGTGAATTTTTGTATTGACAGGTCGAGCAGAGTTGAAGATTTGCGATTTTCCTTATTGAAACATCCCATTGCAAATACATGAGCCGGTGGGAGGGATGCGTTGCGTCACGGCCCTGCCACCACAGTGGGTGTGTATCCTGGGTACTGCTTCTGTGGAATAGGTTTTCTGTTTTTCTGAAAGAGTAGCGTAGATAGAATTACAAGCATTGAGTTCCGCATGAGAGTAGTACGTGTATACGTCCATAGGCAACGACCACTTCCTATTAATTTCCACGTGTTCGTTTTCTTATTAAACCATCTTAAAAAGCAATCAGATTGGCAAAATTCAATGAAATGAAAAAAAAAACGTGAAAAACTTCATAACGTATATATTAGAGGAAATCGATTCGCTTTGTTTAGCCTTAACAAATCACATTGCGGTGGCGAATCTGTCCGTGTGGCGGGTATGTTTATTTTTGAACGGGATTGAATCATGATTAAACAATACTGCTGCAGGCTCGAGCCACTGGGATGGAGGACAAAACGTGACTTGTTCCAGCGATACCATTTTTACATTTTGAAACGACAAGTGCGAGTCGGATTTTGATACTAGTGATATATATTTTTTTAATATAATAGGCAAACGGAATAGCCTTTTTATCACTAAGCGATAGAGACACTCATCCGCTACACCGATCTTGGCGACGCACCAACTCGGGCCGTATTACGATACGATTTCAAAAAGCTACGTCAAGCTTTTCAGCAGAACAATTTCGATTCTGATGTAAGCGTTTTAACAAATTTGGAATCATTTCCGAAGGCTCCAAGCAGAGATGGTGCCAAAGCAATTGATACAACCTATATAAAACTCGCGCGCTTAAAGTGCTATAAAAATAATCGTAATGGTCGGTTTGTGATAGCATCCTGGGGATCGTGAGAGACAAGTATAATTTTGTCAAAGCATGCTGAGAGAATTTAACTAATTTTTGAGTAACATTGTATGTTACTAAAAAACTAGTTAGTTAGCTAACGTGGAAACTAACTTTAACAATCAGACATGTACAATTGTCTCAAACCACTATTGGAGTGTTCCAAAATCCGAGTTTATCCTGCTCGAGATTATTAAACTAACAGTCCAGTAATATTCAGTTTCATCGTTTGGTGCGGAATTATGACAAAACATGGTTGTGTTAGTCCACGTGTAAGGAGGTCAATTAAACACTGTCAAGGATCTTGAAATATTGAAACTCTTAAGAAATGAGTCAAATAGTTACCTCAACAAAGAGCAAAACCAAAAATAAAATTTTATTTTTGCGAATTCCACATAAAATAACGTTCATCATCTTCATCATCATCATCATCATCAGCCTTTATCTGTCCACTGCTGAACATAGGCCTCCCTCAATGAACGCCAAGACGACCGATCCCTTGCTACTCGCATCCAACACGCAAAAAAAATAACGTTACACACAAATAAATAAACAATTTGAGATAATATTGAACATATTGCAAAAACCGGTCTCAAGCTCGACGTTCGCTGGCATATCTGTCAGCGCCAATCTTCCGCTTGAGATTCCAGGTGACAACAGGTCGCAGTACACTCACAATATACCGACATTTCAAAACCTACGATAAATATAATATTTATAGGTAATAAAGCTCAAAACAAATAATCTAGCAAGTGAAGAAGAAACAGATTATTAAAAACTATTAAGAGGAACAAACATCCCGCGAGATCATCAGATCTCACTCCCTAGTTTTTTTTTTGTGGTGTGTCTGAAAAAACAAAATAAGATGTAATCTTAAAAGATGAGAGTTGAGAATTGAAGTTCAGTGTACGATTTATAAGATAATAAAATTTGTTAGAAGCCTCTGAGCTTTTTTGGGCGTCAATTATTTTTTGTCGAGCAAATAATTAGCTAGTTTACCATTTTCTTGTAAAAAATAATATAATTTAAGATTGCATACATTTCCTTTCATTTAATTTAGCAAATTTGTTACAGAGATTTCATCCAATAAAAATACAGGCGTGATGTTTACAGCTTTTAGTCGGTTCTATGTGAGGGAGCGGCAAACGAATTTTAGAACATCTTTGAATGCAGTTTATTTTTCTTTAAAAAAATGGCATGTTTTCCTTGAGTACTATTTTCTATCTACAGTATTAAGGGAACTTTCCCTTTAGGTGGCATTACAAAATATTAACCAGTATAATATATTAATATATATTGTTAATAATATTATAAATACGAAATTACTTTCGAAAAAAGTTACCTTTTTTTGTCTGTTTCTTCTTCAAACCTTAACCACTAGACCGATTTGCATGAAATTTGATACATAGATGGTTTAAAACCCGGGTAAATACAAAGGATAGTTTTATCGCAAAAATGCCTTGGCAATCGCAATACGGATGGACGTGTATGAACATGATGATGACGAGGAACGTGTAAGAGCGGGACAAAATTTTCTTGGTTCAGATTGCAAAAAATTGTGATAAGATATGCATACGCCATTCTAACTCTTAATATATTAAAATGTGGAACAAAATAGAAATACTTCGCAATTTATCAAAGCTACTAAGGCGATTCTAGACATGTTTATTTTTAATAGTTGCAATAACAATATTTGCAAGAGGTAGTGCCCTGCTGCATATCGGCATAAATTGACAGCTACGCTGACGCGTTTGTTGCGGCTTGTCAGTTGCCTATGGCCCATTGGAGGATAGGAAAAAATAGAACAACGCATCTGCAAAACCTCTGGTTATGTAGGTGTTTATGAGTGTCAGAAGGCTTCGACTCTTCGTTGCCTTCTTATATAAAAGACCCAAAAAGAACTTTAAACTTTTTTACCCGACTGCTAAAGATACCTAATTAATAATTATTTCATTACTTTTATATGTAATCTTTATTATTATTAAAAAATGATAGGTTTTATTTACAAATGCATTGCTACGTGCATTGGCGCATTTAAATACTATACACTGTATACTATATTGGCACATACGCTTACAATACGTGAAATCTTTGAAATGTGCATCTCCTCGCATAAAGTCGACGAAGGCATCCCTGGGCACACGTAACGCAACGTTGATACGGCACTTCACAATTCTTCAAACCATTTTGATTATGTATGGAATATGGCTCTACATACATACTTAATATTACAAACAGGAGAGTCTGTTCACTTTTCACATGTAAGAGGACGTTTACCCCTTGGAAGTTTACTGAAGAGAAAATGCTGCGACAACGAGACGCATATCCTCATCGAACATCTACGCTGAACAAACGCTAGTGCAAAGGGATTATAGAGTGTGTAAAGGAACAGTCCATTCACCTAGTGGCAAGTAATTTTTTTTACACACAGTCTCATAAAAGAGTTTGTGTTTGATACTGTAATTGCTTGTGATTTTTTAAAATTATTTACTACCGAATTTATTGCCGAACAATAGACGAATACGGGTAAATATACATAGTTGTGATAACATTAAAATCATATTACTGTGTGAACCCTTAATTATTATTTTTTAATTATCATTTGCAAGGTGGTACAGCGTATAGCAGATGCAGTTAGAAGTAACACCCCGACTACAAAATGTGAAACCATATTAATTTTTAAACGACTTCATTTTCTGGAATGTTCTTATACTTGTGGCCATAAGGCCTTTAGGCTAAATAAATAAAGGTGAGCAGACGGCTCACCTATGCCTTCCATGTTAAATAAACAGAAAGATTTCAGCAATTACTATTATGGTAAACGGTATGATATTGATGCTAGACATAATGCCTTCTAATATAATATATAAAGATTTTTGTTGAAGGCTAAGCATATTACTTATAATTATATACCCACGTAGGTATAAAAAGTGTTAGTTAAATTAAATTTTCGATGATAATTTCTTATTAAGAAATCTTTTCACTAAGAGACTTGTTGCGTTCGGCCAGTTCTTATAAATTTTATGCGTTGGACCATTACGTCTTTTTTCACATTTTAACTAAGGTCATCTAACTATGAATAACTACTTTAAATATGGCGGCGAGTGTAATTCCCGTAGGAACTTTGAATCATTCGGAATAAAATATACATGAATATCTGTTCATAGTTTTGCCTTCATTGAGTAACTAATATCCAAACTTTTGTATATATTTATTAATATTGATTCAAATATAATAATACAATATTTATTACATAAATTATATCATCATCATCATCATCAGCCTTTATCCTTTTATAAATAATATACATAATATATTTTTTTCACGTGAATAAACTGCTCCTGAGCGGCTGGCCTGATTTAGATGATTTTTTTTATTTTCTATTAACGTTTGAATACATAGCGTGATGTTCAGGTGATGTATCACTTTTTGTGATTATATAATAAGTCACCCTGCACTAACAGTCATGCAACACATAGTCACTAACAGAATTAGTACAACTTACATGTTGTACAGAAGCTAAACTTGCTCGACCTACAAATCAAGAAATACTTGCAACAACTACGCCAGGATCGAATGAGCGGAACCAAAACCAATATGAGAGAACATCAAACTCACATACAATAGTTAGCGCAGCTATTTGAGCGTAGGCATTGCACATAGTTCAATCAGACGACATGAGTTTAGTTTTGCATTGTAGTCTCAAGCACTTTATTACTATAAACATACCTATCTGGGATTCAATCTACAATCAATATACATATTAACATCATATAGAACCAGGTCTGCCTTGGATAAGCTAGATTTAACTGAAGTGAAATATTAAAACTAATAATATTATAAAGTTAAATATACATATTGGGTACATGATCATAAATAATGTACCACATATATATCCGATCATATGACTTTTAGCTAAAATTTGTGCTGGTTTAAGTTTCCTTGTTAGTTTTCATTGTTTATTTTGTTTTAAGATTTTTTGTGGAATGTAACTAAGCAAGATCTAGAAATTGTATATATTTTTTTATGCTGAAGTAGCTATAGTATTTTTGTTTATTATTTGATAGCAAATATCCTGGGATAAAAATAACTTTAAAAATATTTTTAGATTTAGGGATATTACAATAAGGAAACATTGTTTAACAATATTATAATTAATAAATATTATAATTAAATTGATTTTTTCACTAATTAATCTTCCTAAATTGTACATAATATTAGCTCAATATAATAGCTGCACGTCTTCTTTAAATAAAAACCATGATTGTTTTTAAATTTATTGCTATTAATTTTCTATAATTGTTTTTAACACAGCGTTCGAATCAAATTATGTATTTAAAAAAAATCGAAAGGACCAAAAAACGTGGTTTGTCAGTTGTGTCAGACAGTGAAGTGGAAAAAAATAATTGTGTGAGTAAAAGTGGGCATGAAATACCTAAACTGACTCCCCGCGCACTTTTGCGCACAAAAAATACAAACGCTCTTAATTATATTTAATTAATTTATCATTCCATTCAATTTAATTATTAAGTATTTATTGGCGATCCATCAAAATTTAACGAGTCAAACAAAAGTTAACAGAAGCTCGGTTACTTCTGTCTGTTACATGATGAGGTGGACTTCATTTGTGCCAACTTGAGATGAAAGCAGCACTCGAGACGGCGTTACAGCCGCCCGCCTTGCTGAGGGCAGTAAGGGCGTAAAACGGTACAGAAAAATAATCAGGCTAGAGTGCGATATAGAGAATACAGTGAAGTGTTTCTTAACCTACTTACTAGCTCTCAGTTGTATCGCTCTATAATATAAATATAATATAATGTAAATCATTACAAACATTCTACAGCTATTACCAGAAACTTTGTCCGTATCCAGTTCAAAAAAAGAGACTAATAAAAAACTAAACATGTGACTCTATCACATGTATGGAACTTTGATGTTGTACTCGAATACCGTACATAGTTTAGTATTAAAGTTAGATGAAAGTTTAGTATCATTATAATTTCATACGACACTGATATTATTTTACAATGAGCTCTTTACTGCTCTGTACTGCGTGTTTTTAACATTTTAGCTTTTGATAAATAACATGATGATTTTGAGCAGTGATTAAAATATTATGCGCTTGTAATTACTGGAACTGGTTAACTAATTCTGAGAATTGCAGCAAGAATAATTGAAGACACGCGTGTACTACTTTTTAACACTCAACTAAATTACCGAACCTATTTTAAGGAATATGGGTTTATTTTAGTACGCGGTGGTGACCGCTACTTCTTTCCATTTTCATGAAAATACGTTATATTGTGAACATTATTATTAATGTTTTTGTCTTACATTTAAATCTAACGCGGCCTTCTTTTATTAACCGCTAGCTATTTCCAGCTGTCTTGCCCTTCCCATAGTGGAGAATGTAGGCGCAATTGCTCATTTAATCCCAACTGTTAATACTATTTTAATATCCTTCGTCACAACAAATCTCCCCAATCCTTGCGCACGCGCAAGCTATGTTCCTTTAATCTATTATATTTTTATTCAAAGTGTTTATAGTTGTAAGTATATAATTCAAACTGTAACTTTTTATTATTTAGTATCTTGTGTTATTATCTAGTGTAATATACCTACACCGGTATTTCGATAAGCTTAATCTTTACATAGTACATACAGATACAAAATCCAAAAGCCAGAGAGAAAATCTACGTAGGTATTAATTTTGAGTGCTTTAGAATCGGTGTAAAGTGATGTATATTTATGAGTATTATTCGTACTGGTCGAACTGGTATCAATCGTACACGTGTTTTTCTAGCAATTGGATTCGTGTATAGTGTATGGTCTATGGTCGTAAATGTAGTGCACCTCCAGCGATGTAACGACATGTACCTACTACTGCTATGAAGGTTAATTAAAAAGGGCTTTCTAATAAATGCTTATTATTATTTCCAAGTCTACTCACAAAAACCACCACTATTACGAGTAGTACACACAATAACTTACTTATTAAGGTTGTAAAAATAAACTTTAATTTTTTGTTATTCTTGTATAAAAATCATATTCTATCATATCATATCGCATAGATAGAATAGGATTTTTATGAACGAACATAACGGACGGAACGTAAAAAACGGATATTTTTTAAATATTTACCAAATGATGAAAGAATTTTATAAAATATTTTAGTAGGTAAAGAACCTACGTTTACGTAAATTTACATAATCTTGTTAATGGTATGTCTATCATATAAACATATTGTGGCATGCGTCTGTAAGCCCTAACACAATGCTAATGTGGCCGTCCGCTGCCAACTTCGAGTCTAGTAGAAATAGGACGCATCATCATTATAAGCAGCACCATCATCATCAGCCTTCGTCCGCCCACTGCTGAACATAAGCCATAAATTCTAAGACGGACGGACGCATAAAGTGCAGAAATAAATAAGTACTACTGTTAGATATGACTAAAATAAAAAGATTTCACAAAACGTACTTGAAAGTTGTCTTCTACATTAGACATACCTATACAGGATACTGGATTTTTGTTTGTCCTAGTACCGTATACTAGAACAAACAAAAATCCAGACAAGCTCGAATCTGACTTGGTTCCAAAAATGTGTTTTGTTTTTGTGTTATGAAATATGTATGACTACCACCGGGCTTAGACAGTGGGCGGCGGGGAATATAGGGAGCGAGTTTGCGCCATTCGTCTAAGTTCGGTGATAAAATGTATCAATATTATTTATGATTTTCGGGAGTTCCTCCCGTGACTATGGTTGCTGTAAAGTATCCGAAACGTCGGGCTTGCAAAAAACGTAATAAGTCGTGATAAAATCCGTAAAGTTGTTTCATTATAATGAGTGAAATTCGCGTAAACGTAAGAAAAAGATCCTAAAAATTACTCTTTATTATTTTGAGGAACGAACCTCAATTATTTTATTGTCATTGTGTTTGTTAGAATTCAAACCATGAAATTGTGAAGAAAATATTATTTGGATTGGAAAGGAGTGACAATCCGTGCATATCAAAATCTATACCGGTGAAGCTATAAAATTATAATTAGTCAGTATACAAGTGTTAAGCGCGCGAGAAAATGCTCACAGCAGCGAGTTTTCACGTCTATCTCACTGCATCTTCAACCGAGTGTCCCGTATGAGGCGTTTCATATAAAATACAATTTATACTTTTATTTAGGTCACTCACATTATAATGTAGTATAGTTATGTTTTATTAGTATGCATAGGTGTTTTTGCGTCGCAGAACAGCTGTGATATGTACGTATCGCTTAATACCTCACATACTATGTTTTAAGTCAGTAACATGTTTCTTATCTTTATAATTAATATAAAAACAAGTCGCTAATTGTTTTTATAAAAACGGTTAATTATATTTATCGTAAGTGTGATTTTTATAGAGTAAATGAAGCAGTAAACTAAATAGTAGCAGGGAAACTAAGATATAACATGCATTTATCAGCAGAGATTGATAGACTATTCCGAACGCATTAAAGATAAATGCACTATAGTGTCTTGTTGTACCGGCGATTATTTTAAATTAATTACGTTTACATTGAAATACCAATCGCACGTTAATGTTTATTTACAGTAGTTTAAAACATTCAAATACACATGGTCGGAAGCCCCGTTTTTTACCGAAGAAGTGTAAAAAATCCTTTATAGTGTTTACTTGCGTCACAAAAGAAACCTTCGAAGGAAGTTTAATGTATTTAGCCTTGGTGATTTCAATTCGACGACGAGTGGGTCAGGACAACGGTTACATACATTAATATTAATTATTTAATTTGGTGTGCATGCGATGAATAGACATGAACAATCACATCACGTTCACCTTGTATCGTGGTAATACAAAAAAGAAGAGAAAGATATATATTATAATAGAAGAGACGAAAGAAATAAATGTACTCACAGAACTCCCCAACCCTGGCACGCGTGTTTATGACACTAATCTCTGTACATAGAGGGATTGTAATATGCAACCTCCGCGCAGTTTGGTTTGGTTTTCCATTAACAATCCACTCGGAGAAATTAAAATCAATAAGCCTTTTACTTTTACTGCGATAATAATGATGAACAATTAGCTAATTGAAACTAGTTCTTACTTCAGTTTTAATACGTTTAGAGACACTCGGTAGGCAAAATACTAGGCCGAAAATCGAGGAAAATGATATGATTCAGTTAATCAATTACATTCGATAGGGCTATTTAAAGTAGTGGTCATAAATTTTATAATTCGATAAGGCCAGCTCCCGGCCAACTCCCACGCGCCGATCGAACATTATTTCAATCTAAATAGCGCATCCGATATCTTAGGTCGTCCATTAACTCCTCAAGTCTTAGCTAAATTAACAATCTTTAATGTAGGTAGGTATCTGTCGACCTTTGACAATATGGGAATGGATGCATATTTTAAGGTCATCGACGTAAGCGATCGAAGCGAGCGAGGAGGGTGTTTCCATAAGTCCTCCGATGCGCTGCCTCTATTGGGGTGGGTGAAACTTATCTCCTTCGAAGAGTTATAATCGCATCAGGTATGTTTACTCACGATGTTTTTCTTCACTGGCGAACAAGCGATGATGTCATGTTTAAGTGAGCAAGAAATTTAGAAAATCCCATTTCATGGCGCCGCTGAGGATCGAGAAACACAGAACTCTTACTCAAGACACTCATAGCCACTAGAATGACTAGAAAATGTATTTTAGTGCTTCCTGTGCGAAGGATCTAGTCAACATCGTTTGTTCGGCTAAAAGACATCGCGAGCAAAATTGCTTGTCTTTGATAATGTTTAAAATTCTTCAATCCCCAGAGATTAACTCATATTTATTTATTTATTTATTTATTAGGAGCGAAGACATAATATATCGTATGGACATATGTCTGTTTCGCTGCCTACTTATAATATACATAATATAGTAAATACAAGTACTTAGGCTTTTTTGTTTCCGTCTGTCTATTTGTAAAACGAGGACCATTTGGAAATTATCAGTAAAATCTTATTAAATTTAAATGTTTGTTACAAACACGGTTATTTTGCTTACTATAATAATTAACGCTTTAGTGCGACAAATTTATGTAAAGATAATATAGATTTGTGTAAATTTATGTAATAATAATAATAATGAAGCGAATGAAGTTTCGTACTGTATTATTTTGTTTGTTTCTTATTAATCCCAAACTATGAGCTGGTATTGAAGATATATTTTGAAAGATGCATTTGTATTCGATAGCTCAATCACTAAGATACGTTGATGTAGGTGGCTTCTTTTTGATTGAGTTTTTTATTCAAATAATAAATTATATATAAAAAATATAACGGTAATGAAACCGACGGGCACATTATAGAAACCTAGCGCTAGGACACAAATTATTCGTTTGAGGTAAAATTAGATGCCAGTAGCTGAAAATCGATAGCATTAGATTGAATCAGTTGGACGTATATATTTACGAGCTTTCTACTCGTGTGTGTGTGTGTGTGCAAGCGCGTGTGTTGTGTGTATACAATGGAGCATTAGATAAGATCATTGAGTCAAGTTCAAACACTAATTTAACTACATCATTGTCGATCAGATTAACAAGCATGAAAACACTCAACAATTACATACAATTATAACGTGTTAATACATTCAGAGCCCGCGAAACTAAATAAAGTTTTATTAGACGCGCGTGGGCAGGTATGCCGTGTGACTACTACTAACCTGAATCATTTGAATCAGACGCACTAATGACGAACAGACGACATTACAGAGATTTTGTAGTGGGATAAATTTATAACTAATATAATATATTATCTTTGGTTGCGTACGTAATTTCCACCATTTTGCTTAGATGCTACAGCTTCACTGTCTTATGGAAAAACAGGTAGGTATAGGTTCGAATCTGCTAACGAAAGATAAGGAATAATTTCCTTCTATATTATTCAAAGTGCCATATTTACACACACGGAAATTCAAGTGCCTTCATATTGTTATGATTCAAACTTCATAATAAACAAGCCAATAGACATACGACAGATACAGTGGCGGAAGGTCGTTCGTCTTAGCGTTCAGCAGAGTCCAGCTGTGGAAGGAAAAGATTGATGTAAGAATTACATACCAGGTTAATTGGTAAGTTTGCGGTCTGGCCAATAAAAAAAGAAGTTTTTCTAACAACTTTTTTTGTAATACTGTTTATATAAAAAATTCTCGAGCAATTTAAATACGTGTAGAACAGAACGTCGATAATGCAGAAATTGGAACAACAGCTGTAATTAAACATTTGTTTAAAAAAACTGAACAACAAAGGAGATCCATGATGACAGGCAAAGTTAGGGGAATCTGCGAAGTCACCACTAGGAAAAATTAGGTCGCCGAATTTAAGCTTGGACGAGAGAGCATTGAAAATGGGTCTCGCTCCGGTCGGCCAATGACGTCTACGAGTCACGCCTGAAGAAAACATCGGCAAAGTGTGTGGACTCATATTGAAAAACGTAGATTGACGGTAGATTGATTAGTATATGATACGCCCAAGATAATAGAAATAAAGTGTTGTTTCATCAGGGTAACGCCCGTGTTCACGCGTAGAGTGTATGGCTCAAATTCCTGATTGTGGTTTCGAATTGCGGTCCAATCCATCTTATTCTCCTGGTTTGGCACCGTCGGATTTACATTTGTTTTCAAATAAAAAAAACACATTGATGGCCAGAAAGTTTCAGCGAATTAAGAGGTTGATCTTTTTTTAATCCGGTTCAAAAGCTTTAGAAAGCAGCTTTAAGGAGTGCATAGAACTAAATACAAATTACATCAAGTTTAAAAATATTCTTGTATACATATAGGTATTTTATTCTGTTTTCTTGACTAGGCCGCGAACTTTGCAATCCCCTCGTTATGCGTATTATCTGATATAATAAGATTAATATCTTTTTATCTCTGATAACACGGACGCACTGATACATATTTTTTTTTTTAATTTAAACAACAAAATGTAGTGAAACCGTGTCAACTGCCCTCGCGTCCGATCACGTTGTGTGTATATTATTGGTCATATGTGTATTTGGATGCAGCAGGTAATTTTCGCGAGTGCTGAGCCAATTTATCTCAAATGATTGGCCAGCTAAATCATGGACATAATTTGATAATTTATAAAATAATTAGACGTCAGACGCCCGTAATTAAAGTAACGGTATGAGGAGCCGACTGCGAGTCCACTACAGATTACACAGCTTTAACGTAACCGAGAAATGATGTTACGGAAAACTATCATTATGATACATGTAATGTATTGTGTTTTTGAAGAGAGGGAAAACGGAGAGCCGTTTGCTGTGAGCAAAGCCTTTCAATATGAGTATGTATGCACTAGGTTATGCTCTTTCTGTGAAGGTCTTGGGCTAAAGTTTGGATTTAAGGCATTTTTTAAAACTTGTCAAAGATTTTAAGTCTTAAACCTCAGTGAATGAATTTAATTGATTCATTCCATACCGTTTCGAAACGATGACATCATCTACGGAACTTCTTCTACTTTTTTCTACTGTACACCCACATCTCAAAGGCTTCCAGACGGTTGCTCATATTTTGGAATAGAGTCCATGACTTGACGTTCCATTCCATAATGAGTATAAGCGACGCTACAATATTTATTAAGTAATTAAAGTTTATTATACATATTAAAAGGAAATAGGTGAAAGGAAAACTATACTGGACTTTACCCGTAATTTAGATTATATTACTCACTATTGTTCTATGGCTAATTAATATATTGACTCTCATAGCACTATTATCTATATTATTATTACCTGGAATCTATGATAGGAATTTAAAATTAAATTCAATCCTGTTTGTTTCATAGGTAAATTCACACTTTACAAACATCCATAACGGTAGAACACGAAGAACTCTGTAAAAGTAGTTTTATATAGAACACATCGTGTGAGAGACACTCAGACATACATACACCTGACATTCCTCAGTTTACGTCTCCGATATAACTGGTAGGAAACTAGATTTTACTACGACGACTTCGATCGAGTTGATTTTTTTATTTCGCTCATAAACTTTTAAGGAAACAATCTCAACGCAATAAACAAGAGCTGATGTACTTTAAACGTCTGAGGCCTAAGCTGATGTTTATAAAACATACAAAAATCATTGCTATTAAACATTAGCTATGGTCTCACAAACATGCGGCCAGACAGCCCCCCCCCCCCCCCCTATATCTGAAGAATCTGGCCTTGCCAGGGCTAGTCAGGTCCTGATGCCTGCGGATCCAGGGCCCTCATAAGCGGCTGAAGGCGCTCGCAGTGATTTTAGTGGGGTAGTGCACCCCAATGCGAGTCCCCACACACGTCAATGTGCCTACCGAAGGCCCTGATATGGTGCGAAAGCATTTCCACTGCGATATAAAAAAAATGGTATCACAAACATAGTATACATAACGATTAAATTTGTCACACTCTTTTTTTCGTCAAGGGTTAAAAGAAATCAAACCCATTCATAATCATCACCATCATCATCATTACCCGTCCACTGTTGAACATAGGCATATCTCAACGAACGCCAAGACGACCAATCCCTACACCGATCCGAGCATATATCATATTTCGTATATTCCATTTTGTTGTTAATTAATTTTATAGTAAAATAAGATTGATTAATTGAATTCCGATCACGAATATATATTACGTTAAATATATTGTTCTTTTCACATAAATATTTTGTAAAAAAATTATTAAAAGATCAAACATGTTTTCACGTTAATAATACATTTATAGATTTTTATTATAAAATATTTTTTGACGGGATGAAGTATATTAATCTGGATCAATTTGAACCTTTTAATCGAACAGTTAAACATGATTTTCAATGCAACAGTTTCTTCTATGAAAAAGTTTAAAAGGTCAATCAATTTGAAAACTGATTTAACTTTTTCATTTCATTCTTATACATCAAGCACGCCAATATCGAAATACTTTTCACGTCAAAACTATCCGACGCTGGTTTTTTAAATTTTATACGAAATAAAACTCACAGGATCTATGTTTGTATACAGAATATATAATATAAAGATTCGCCAAGAACCTGATGAAACTTAATTTAAATTTGATGCCTCATTTTTTTTTTTCTTGATAAGAAATGATTTGGGAATTATACACCTAGCTATTCCTCGTAGTTTATCCTCAAATTTAAAGTAACTGGTCTTAATACATTATAACCTTTAATAAATGAGGAATCAAATTTATAAAACGGAACAATTGAACTGGAGACACCGAGGTAACCGTCGGTGCTTTACAGCACGTTTTTAAGTGTAAATTTATATTTATATATACATAACATATTACTACATATTATATTATTTTATCATTATTATATTTTACCTTACCTAATCTTGATTATCAAAAAGAAAATCTACACCCTATAAATAAATAAATAAATTAATTAAAGGACACTGATATCAATAGGCAATTATTCGAAACCAGATATTTATCATGTTTTTCATATATATAGTGTATATATAGTGGTGTTGAAGACACCAACATGGCAATAAAGAAATGTTGAAATTCCCGATACTAATTAGCTGATGGAATGAATTGAATAAATATTTATAATACGTTTTCAGCGTCAAAGACAACCGGTTTCTTCAATTATCGCAATTATATAAAATATAGTATATTGTTTCACACTTTATTTTATTTCAATGTAGGATAGGCAACGGAATATGCTATATTAATCAAATATATATAGCTAGTAGGTAGGTATGAGTAGAGGAGAAGAAGACAATGCTTTTAATATGCTTATATCACTTTCGCGCCTAAACGATTTCAATCAATTTACTGTAAGAATCATATAGTCAAATGTATTTATAAATTTAAATGTTAGTATAATATAAGGAATATATTTATGAAAGCAATAAAGGAGTTTACATTCTCCATTACGAATTTGCTATACAGAATATCGCATCAAAATCGGACTATCGGTTTCAGAGATAAATGCCAATGATGAATGTTTCCCACCACCAAACGCATATCATACCATCTCCGTAATATTCTAAAAACGAAACCATACTATATCTGAGATGAGTAAATATAAATTTGTAATTTTAACATGTAGGTAACAAAAAGTATTCTTAAACGGCCTGTACATCTGAACGCAAGAACCAATTTTAAATTAACGATTGTTATCTTCATCCATTTTTCTGTTATGTTTTAATGTGTTCCATAATAATTGTAATAAGGAGAAACCTCACCTGGGCCAGAAACTAAATTTAAGCGATTCGAGTTGAATAAGATAGAAGAAATATGCAAAAGTCTCTAAAGCACCGCACGAAGCGCTTCTCTTCCTAAGTAGGACATGTACGCTTTGACGCGTTTTATTATACTCGTACTCATACACTAAGTTCATTGGTTTTATTTTCAAAAGTTTTAAGTAAATTCGATTGTTTGTTATAAATAATTTAAAAAGGAAATCTAAATCGTAATTTCTACTGGGTCTCGTTTTACAATAATTCTACTAAACTTTATTAGAAACATATGAGACAATAAAGTATTTTTTTTATTTCTTCTTCATTGGCGCCGCTCTCTTTTAATTAATAAACGACTAAGATATACATTAGCAAAATCTAAACAGATATCAATGAAAATCATACTTAACAAGATTTCATGGATAAATATGTTTTAATGAAGATTTCATTCCCGTACGCCTGACTAACGCGAGTCTCTGGGAGACATTAAAAAAACCTTTTCAAAGTTCTAATACGCTGCTACCTTTAGTGATTATAGTAATTTTAATTAAATATACCTTTAAAGTAACTTTGGATACATCCCTTACAAATTATTTTAGTATTGGGATCAAAGTAAATTTATTGCGGAAGCGGAAGCCCTACTGTACTTGGCAAGCGAGATTACACGGGGTTCGGTTCGGAAACTTTAATACTTTTAGGTTTCTATCGCGTGAAATAGAATACTTAATACTAGATATAAAGTTAACGCGAATTTCGCTCATTATAATGAAACAACTTTTATGAAGTTTTTTTTTTTTGGGTTTATTAATATTTGTTCATGTCCGACGTTAACAGCAACCATGCTCACGGAGGGACTGGGGTGACCGACACCCTAAGGATACAATATTATTGAAAACGACCCAAACATCAAAATTGATACACCAACCGAGGACGCCAGGGCGACGAGCCTATTAAAATAAAATAAAAAAACATCCTAATTTCAATAGAGAAGCTGTCTGGCTCATCTCGTGCTTAAATTCCCCTTATAAAAATAATTAAAACAAAATCCAAGTATACAGCATTATTTTTTATTCAGTGCGCAAACTTTGACAAATTAAACTTAAATTAATATTATTCAATATAATATGTATTTTATTTTGATAAGTGTAAGATAACTTTGAAAATTATTTTATGGTTACTCAACGCAAGTGCGCGGCGAAGCGCTTGCGTTCGTTCGTTTTTCATACACAGGCGTAGGTAGGTATTTACGTGGGTTAGAACTTACAATGCTCAGATTGTTGATCTTATCAAACTAGACTTTAAGGATTTTTAGGATTCTCCAAATGTAACACCAATGCGTCGCGCACGTTGATATTATTACGAATAGGTAGTGTCCATATTTTACTGATTTTAATTTATAAAATATAAAAAAAAGTATTGGACAAATAATGGAAATTATGTGTTTTATAACTGATACTGAACCACCAAACTTTTTTTTGCGCACTACTTAAGAAATATTCCTGTATGTCATAGAAACAATGTGGACAAAGTAAGCACTTTCTACGTACATAGGACTTACCGAAATTTTGATTTCGTGATAATTTTTCCTTTTCAATGCATGAAATTAGCATGAACATTTCGAGTACAAATATTCGTGTGTTAGTAGACCTATGGATTTCTCATTTGATCATTTGTTGAATTTACTGCCAAAAACATACAGGGCTGTTGGTAATTCGTCTTTTTCCCGTTAGTATGTGATAGGGGTGACTATTTGCGATGGTTTTAACGCAATGGTGAACCAGTTTTCAGTTTATCATGTTTTTTATCTGTTTTAAAATCAGTTAAAATTGAAACATCAAACATTTTATTTGAATATAGAAACGATTTAACACTGATTAATCATCAATATTACAACAATAATTGACGGTTTAAATTTAAAAATGCGAGACGTAAAAAGATATAACTAAAAAAAAGTATTAATAAAAAAATTTTGTTCATCAAAATGCCTCAAAACAAAAAACCGGAAGTAAGGTGGCTTTTAGATTATTTTAACTTCTTTCAAAGAAACAAAAAAATATTATAATGGAAGCAGGCTTAAATTCGTACTCCAACGAAAAATGTATAAAAACACACTACCCAATGTAAATAGAACAAAAAATACAAAATTACAATAAAATTAAGAACCTGTTACAGTTTAGTAGCAATAAAACAAACAACAATTAGTAATTTAAGACAGTTAAAATATTTTGTTGCCTCGTCAAACTTCTTGCTAGCTAGCAAGTGACTAGCCGGCTAGACAACAAGGAAAATACCGCTGGGGTTTGGTCTGGCCATCTTATCATTTTTTCCTGCCCTATATATATGTATGCCCATAACCTGCCCCAAGGCCCGATTCCCAACAGAAACAAAAAAAGCCTCGTTATTATTATCAGCCGAAGCCAGTTGGTCCAGTCTACAGTTATATAAAAGTAGCAACCCATATATGCCCCACCGGTGGCACGGGTCTCCTCCTCGAAATCAGGCGAGGAGGGTTCGTGAACTTCACACACCTTCAAAGATTACAGTTATGACTTATGACTACAGTATAAAACTATATTTTTTATTACGTAATAAATGTATCATAAATAAAACGATTTTAACGCGTGGATAGACTAAATTGAATTATACTTGTCAAGATCGGGTGATAAATAATTAAATTAATGAAATCCGAACAGTTATAAATATACTTTGAGTTTTATAATTTCTTTGTTTATTTCCGAGATAAGATTTAAATACAGAAAAGCATAAGTGATCGTCTTGGTGTACACTGAGGGAGGCCTATGTTTAGCAGTGGACGGATTAAGGCTGATGATGACGGATATGCAAAATTGTAATGTAAAGACAGATGAATATAGAAGTAAATTATGATATAAAATTATGTTAATCTATTTCTTAATTCGTTCAAATTATCGATTATTACATTTTCTACATTATATACATGTGGTAAATTCACCGAATTATGTTCTTACCAACGACGTTTCTTGTGTTAAAAAAATTAACTTTGTTATCTAATCACACGACACTTAACATCGTGATTCATGTTTCGTATGTATTGAAACGGAATTAAAAACATTATGATTCGTTTTTTAGCGTGTATATTTATATTACGATTTATAAGAAAATTATAAAACTGAAAAGAAAATTCATCATCATCAGACTCAGTCGTCGTCCACTAGTGAAACTGGACCAATTCTTATTATTATAGAGATAACTTATTCGGAAACATTCATATATCTCTCGTGGGAATATAAACAGACGACGAGAACAATTCTATTGAATGTTAATATTGTTATCAACTTATTATCGCAAATCAAGTTGTCCTATATAATGCTGAACACATACACACTCACTCATAAACATAATATACATAGATAATATATAAAGAAATCCTCCAAAATAATCTCTCTCATCACAGCGAAAGATAAATCCGATAGAGTGACGTCATTTTTTAAGATAAGAAGCTATTCTCTTATTGCATGTGTACAATTCAAAATAGTAACCGTGAGCGTATGGTCTTCGGTCTGCTGATCAATGGAGGTCGCATCAGGTTTAATGGAATAATGTGTACATGTGGCTTGTGCGGTGGCCGGTGAGGGTGTATCATATCCATTTTATGGTGGAAGCCCAGGAAGTGAGGGACGGTAAACCTAAATACCGCATAATATATTCATAATTGATAACGTGGTAATAGTGCAATCGTTGCTGCGTTCTGATTGATCAGTAGATATTCATAGTTCTGCCGTGGTATGACTAAAATGCCGTTATCCAACATCTGGGCGATTTTCGTTGTTTGACACTAAGGAATAGAGAAAAAAATTCTCTATCGATCTGTATTTTCAGTTTTTTGATATCTTCATTAGTTTTAAAAATAAAAAATAAAATATTGCCGTTAACGGCATACGTTATGTACTATTACAAATCATAGTTTTTTCGCGTTTACTCAAAACTATGATTTGGTAGATAACGGCATTTAAGTCATACCACGGCAGAGTTACGAGAAGTGAAATATTGAAAACGACGTGAAAAATATCAAACGCACAAAACATATAATAGTACTGGCCGAACACAACAATTTATTAGATAGAGACATATTACATTAACAAAACTTTGTAGTTTATAACATGACTGAGGATAAACACTTATTATTTGTTATTTTTTAATCTCATTTTAGCAAGGAAATACACAAGCTACTTTCTCTTACTCCACGCGGGCGGAACCACGGGCATCGGTACCCTGTAGTTGAAAGATAAATAGACTAGTAGAGTAGAGATAATGGCAGTAGTACTAGAAGAGATATATCTCCCTGGTTATGATAAAATACAAATAAATTATCTTATTGATGGCCGACCTCCAACTACATAATATATCGGATGAAGATTTCCGCGCGGTAATCGGTCAACGTTAAATATGAACAGGGGATCGGACATCTCGAGTCATATAAGTTGGGAGTGACGATAAGGTGGCAAGATATGTTCGGCATCGACCATTTTTCAAAAAAAACAATTTGACACTCTATTAAATGTACTATTAAATGTATTTATGTACAATGCATTACAAAAATTAAACAGCATATCTTTGAGTACAGTAACAAAGTCAGATCAGCCAATTATCATAGTTTAAGTATTACAGTAAAAATAAGCATTTTTAGACAATCTCGCACAAAATTAATAAAACTTTTTTTTTTAAGTTGAGGGCGAAGCTTCAAGAGCGATCTTGAAATAATGTTTTTGGCCGATTTCTCGGAAACTTTCGGGGCAAATTTTTTTGGGGTGCTATGGAGGATAAAGTTGCTGTAATGAAGTTAGTAGAATCGCGGGGTAGAGTAGGTAGTAGAATATAATATTGAATACATCTACAAAATGTTGTCGAGGAGATGTATAGGGTTTCACAAATTGTCGAAGCGATCAGTTCCGAGATTACTTTCAATTGAACAAAGTGGACGAGACCCGCGAACTCGCGTCACTGCTCCGATATTCATTTTGAGGGACCTTCATAAAAACTTATTATGACAATGCTATCATCACAAATAAGTGAGTACTGAGTAGTGTAGAAGGAATGTGTCTTTACTCTATTGCGGCTTTTGATGGACACCTGTCAATCCGTATAAGTTATGACTTATGAGTAATTAGTTTCCTATAATATCAAAGTCAATGCTATATAAAAATCTCGGTAACTGTATATTATAAGGCCCATGTGATTCATTGCAAGACGAAGGCGTAACGATGAAACCTGCTGTCTACTAATAATAAACCATTACTATTTGAATGAACCTAAAAATAAATAAATGTTTTTAAACACAAAAACCCTCAAATCTCCAAAGAATAAGCTTCTTTTTGAACATATTATCTATACAAATAATAAATTTGTAGAGGAGTCGTTTCTGTACATTGAAAATATTTAAAAATTAAAAAAAAGAATAACCAGGGTGTTAAAGGATTACTAACAGAATCCATTTCCAGCATTTTTGGAATTTTTGTCTGTTTGTCTGTATATTGTTTTCTTATGTTTACGCGAATTTCACTCATTATAATGAAACAACTTTTACGGATTTTATCGCGGTTTATTTAGTTTTTTACAATCCCGACGTTTCGGACACTTTACAGCAACCATGGTCACGGGAGGACTCCCGTAAAAGTTGTTTCATTATAATGTTTGTCTGTATGTCTTTTTGTCTGTTTGTCTGTATGTCTGTTTGTCTGTTTAGTTGTGCACGCACCACGTGAAAACTACAAAACCAGTGTAAATAAATTTTATCTATAAAAAATTAGCGTAACTTAGAGTAACATTTAGTTTTTGTTTCATTGCAATTGCTTCACTCTATCAAAAGATATATGTATTTGAAATGTAGCTAAATAAGATACTTAACTAATAGGATCAGATCAACGATATCTATTGACGATTTACGGCGGCTTTCAATATCCTATCTATCATAAAATTTTCTTATCTATCTTGAAATTTTGACACATTTTCTTAGAAAATCTGTCAAAATTTTAAGATACACAAGAAAATTTTAAGATAGGATATTGAAAGCCGCCGTTATAGTACCGACTTATTGACGACTTACAGTACCGACTTATAAGTAGGTATGTAGGTCGTCAACAGATGGCGTTGCATGTATCTGATCCTATTTGTTAAGTTTAACGAATTTGTTATTATATTTTGTTAAAACCTTAAAACGTTGGAAAGGAATAGTAATCCTTACTAATATTATAAATGCGAAAGTAACTCTGTCTGTCTGTCTGGCTGTTACGCTTTCACGCCTAAACCACTTAACCGATTTTTATGAAATTTGGTAGAGTTAAATTAGAGCTTGGGAAAGGACATAGGCTATTTTTTATCGCGAAAAAAGCTTAGGGGGGTTTAAATAGGGGATGAAAGTTTGTATGGAAGTTCGTCATTAAACATAGAAGATGACGCCTTAAAACTTTGTATTTAGGCACTTAATAAGAATTAAATTAAATTAAATTTTAGCACCTAAAAATGATATTATCAACTAAGTAAATCCTGACATACAGAGTAAAGTACCAGGACAGGTACAACAGAGCATCTATCAAAGTGCATATTATATTCCGTAGAGTTTCTAAATTCGCTTGAGCTGTCAGATGTACCCTCACAAAAGCTTAAATTAAAACTAGGTGTCCCAGTCATGCTCATGCGAAATTTGGATGCCCAGAGACTATGTAATGACAATCTTCTAATTGACAATTGTATGTAGCATTCTAAATCAGGAAAGGGGAACTGCGCTACTCCAAATTTAACGCGAGCGAAGCCGCGGGCAACAGCTAGTATTAAATAAAGTTTAGTTTATAAAAATAACAATGACAGATAAAAGCCGCACCAAATGTGCGGTTTTGTTACAACTAATCTATTATGATAGACTAGTGTGAAAGCTTTATATAATAAGATTTATATTATCTAAATAATATTTTGTGCAGTATTATTAATATTGACTCGTTCACAAATATTTTCTCCTAAATTTTACTATAAACGAGTGCGATAAACACGAAAAAAAATTCAAACAAATATTTTATAATAGCATAAGTTACGCAAACAGACTCCACAGATTTAACAAGCGGTTTAAACGTTGCTTGTTGTTGTTCGGTGAAATGAAATAACGGATGCTTCACAAAATAATACCAACGATGTTTCGTTTGAATCATTAACATGAAATATCTGGAATACAAAATAACAAGATTTGCTTGCAATTGAATTAAAACTAACATTCCCTTACCTATTTCAGAATCATCTGACGATCGGTCCTCGATTTTCTGGAACAAAAATACATAATTAAAAAACTGCATTGAAGATTAGGTATATTTCTTTTTAGATAAAATACACAAATTACCCCATCCAAATAGATTCACATTTTCAAGAGCTACAGTGGCACACAGACTGTATGCATAGTGGTCCAAATTATAACTTCCCTGTTTTGTGTTATAAAGACAGAATAGCACATGTGTGTATCTATGCACAGGTATTTTCGTTATCTATCATACAATTGGTGTAGTGTATTATTTTTGACAAATTTCTTCGGTAATTATTTGCTATAACAAAAGAAACATTATTTACAATAATATAAGTTTGATGAAATAGATACATTAATTAATACGACCAGCCCCAGACATACAAGATCAACACCTTAAGCCTGGCCGCATACGTTAGTCATACGTATTACATTCGAGCGAAAAACGAATACCGATTCGGAACGTATGCCCCCCCCCCCCCCTCCTATATAATGTTTTTATTTTATTTTTAGCATTTGTTTTTATTGTGGCAATTAAAATATAACATCTGTGAAAGTTTTAACCTCCTTGCTATTACGGTTCATTTATGGGAGCCCGCCCTTAAGTATTACTATTATTTTGATTTTAGTGTTTGTTGTTGTAGCCACAATAAAAATACACGTACAAAATCTGTGCAAATTTCAACTGTCTAGCTGTTACGGTTCTTGAGATTTAGCTCGGCGAGTAGTATCTTTGAAAAAGGGTGTAAAAAATAACCCCCCAATAATAATAATTATTATTTTGTTTTAGTACTTATTCATTGTTATAGCGGCAACAGTAATACACAACCTGAAAATTTTAACGGTATAGCTATTACGGTTCCTGAGATACAGCCTGGTGAGTGGTGACAGACGGGCAGACGCATAGAGAAGTCTTAGTAATAGGGTCGTTTTTATCCTTTGGGTACGGAACCCCAAAAAACTACTCTAAAATATTGAAACGTCAACCGTAATAAGACTACAAAGGTAAAGACGAAATATAAATATTTTCTTTATAGCTCTGAGAAAGATAGAAAATGCACAACAAAGGTTATTCTATATGAAATTTCATTTAAGAAAATTTGCTTCGCGTAAAACTATTCCGCGTTGCACTATATTATTATAAAGTGTCTTTTGCACAATTCAAAGGTATGCCTGTGTCACAGTTTACACTACACTATGTCAACTGCAACAGCAAATTAGTTTATTCAGCGTTTGATGTGGTTATGTTTCTAACAAAAACCGATGCGAGAGATATGCTGTGGTGCGTGCCTTCCGTATGTACAGTAACGTTCAAAAGTCCAGTAGCAATCGAACGCAGCTATAGCGTCAACACTTAACGTTACTTGTGACCTTTTTCTATAAAGACAATTCACACACACACATACACTTTGTTTGTCTGTATAAATTCATATCGTTAATTTCGTCTTAACGTGTAAGCAATGCCGTGGCCCAGTGGTTAAGCAAGTGCATATATTTTATTCTACGATCACCTGTTAAATTGCAGGATCAAATCCATCCCACATTGGGTCTGCGTCGATTCTTCATTTTTAAATTGTAATGTTTTAAATTTTGAAATATTTATAAATTATTACGAATGTTTCTAACTAAAACTTAGTTAGAAACATAACATTCTAAACAGAGCAAAGAATGTGAGGGTAGATTTAAAATAAAATGATTACTGGCTTGGAAAAAACAAAATATTAAAATGTTGTTGGTTGGTGAATTCAGCTACGAGTGATTGTGTGCTAACTGTTTCAATTTAAAATAATAATTAGGTGTCCAATATGCAAGCAAATATTAATATCGAATTAAGAGCTAATATTGTGGCCCTATATTCGAATGGCCTGAATATTTCTCAAATTTATAACGAAACTGGCTTCTCTGTAAGTAGAAATTAATTATATTATTGTGATGCATATTTTTTCAATGGTTAAAATTGTCTTTTACAATTTGTTATTTTTTTTTAGAGAAATACTGTTAAGTCGACGGGTGAAGAAATTCGAGGAAGAAGGTGGCTTGCATAGTCGTAAACGAAGTGGAAGGCCACTTCTTATTAACCAGACTCAGCGGCGTTACATGGCAGCGGAGTATAAAACATGTGGTTTCATACCGACAAGACGTTTTGCCGATGAATTAAACACCTCATTGGTAACCGTTCGTCGTGCACTTCATGACGAGGGACTACATCACCGAAAGCCGGCGAAAAAACCGTTTTTGACTCAAAGGCATAAAGACGAATGGCAGGAAGACTACATTTATGGCGTAAAGATAATAGTATATAAAGTGAAAATAACG
Organism: Lycaena phlaeas; assembly: GCA_905333005.2. Classification (NCBI taxonomy): domain Eukaryota; kingdom Metazoa; phylum Arthropoda; class Insecta; order Lepidoptera; family Lycaenidae; genus Lycaena; species Lycaena phlaeas. Next base: position 609,420 of record HG995168.1, read on the forward strand.
TAGTGTCAAACACCGAATCTGGCAGAATAAGTGTGAACATGTGGGGATGGATTAGTGCGCAAGGGCCGGGTGATCTTGAATTAATACACACAAAATATTAATCAATATTATTACATCAAATATATGTTTCTGTGTCACACTAAGTATTAATTGTTATAATATTTATATTTCGTTAGTTTCAATCAGGCATTCTAGTTTCTACCTAGGGACGTGCTGGCCAATGATTAGGAGGTTTAATATTTAAAGGTTGAGGTTAAGTTTTAATCCTCTTTTCCTCGAGAAAATGAATAATTAAACTTTAACCTCAATAATAATATGAAATATTGGTAACACAATAGATATCTATAATATTTTTATTTTGATAGATCTATGGATCAAAGATTTTAACGTCAATCAATTCAATTGTTTAATTGTTAGGTCATTAAAATAAATATAACATATATTTTATATTTTGAAAGTGTTGTTTTATTATATTACCTACTTAATATATATATATATATATATATATATATATATATATATATATAATTAATATTATTCTTAAGTAAATAAAACTTTAAAAAAGTCATTTCATTAAAAAATAAATGAGTTTATAAGAATGTTAAGATAAAGACTTTGCAAAACTGAGATTTGAACTGTGACCATTTAAACTAGCTTCGATGCGAGGCCAACTATTTACCGATGGAGCTACGAGCTATCTTACGTAGCTTGTGAAATTTTTGCATTATTATTGACACAGTGCAATAATTAATGAAGAGGACAAACAATATAACGTTATCTTTGTCTTGCATCCACTACACGCTTATACTTTCTGGTATTGACACTGTACGACATTTAAGTGTGTGCATGGTAACATGGAGCACACATTCAGAATACGCACTATACCGGCAAGCGAATACGGTCGTTACGATGCTACTGGACTTTTGAACGTTGACTGTACCTATGTAATAATTGTTTGTGGCCGAGACATCTTATCGTTTAGATCCTTTAAACTAACAGACACCACAAAAAATATTTTATTTTTATTTTAGGACGTAGATGAAATGATATCGCGTCGTGTTGTTAATGATACTTTCATCTTCATCATCATCTTCATCTTCATTCGTCCACTGCTCAACATAAGACTCCATCAATGAACAGAAGACAAGTGATCCCTAGCCAGTCGCACCCTAAACGGAAGTCGTCATCTTACCATCTTTGACAACCTTTGTCGATAGACACTTGTACCTAAACGCGGCCTCAACTCCAGCCATCCGTTCTTCTGATATAGATGGCATTCAGTTTTAAATATTATACATCAAGCAAGCCTCTCGGTTAACTAGCCCAAATAGTTTATTATATACACTACTATATTGAGTGAGATTATTATTATTAGCTATTGCACGCCTTATAAGGGAAGCGTTAAGAGTGCGCCACTCTCGACGTGCCAAGGAAAACAGTTCTCTCGAAACTGATTTTTTTTAAATTAGTTTTATCGCAGAGATAGGTAAATATGAGCGATATATATTATATTTCTATTATAAAGTTAAATAATCTGTCGGACACATAAAATACATTTTAATAACAATTATTTTCTTAAACATAATAAATAATAACATTAAAAATAATCTTTTATAGACTTCCGTGTATTTGTTGTCTATATGTGGCAGGTAAATTAGTCGACAAAATTATCGTATCGAGATATATTTTTTTCATCTAAAGTAACACAGTGCAGCCTTTCTCAAATAATATGAGCATTTCATTAACTGTCGTTAAAATATTATTTAAGAGAAAAATAAGGTAATTTATTTAAGAGAAAAATAAGATGCGACTGTATTTTACCAAAATATCAGACTGTTTATTCGTTGACAAGGAACTGACAGGTAATAGGCGTAATGTCATAGCTATGTTCCATTCGTTTTATTTTCCTTTCCACGTCTTATAGCCCTCTACACGAAGACAGATGCATCGGCAGACGTCATAGAGGGACGCGGTCGCTTGCAAGTTACGCTTGCAAGTAACTAAAATATGCCACAATATTTGCTTCTTCACAAACAAATTGAATGTGACAGTAATGGCGGTGCTAGTGGCAGAAGCTTATTATTATGAATATCGATCTTATGCATCGTTCGTTTGGATTTTGTTTGTATGCTTGCTATTTTTTATTTTTATTATTGGTATGATTCCGAAAATTATAAAACGGCATCATTTGTCCAACGTATTATACTACCTTTACGTATAAAAATCTCTAACACGTCGAAACAGAATAGCTGTGGGAACGCAACTGAGCGAACTAAGTGTAGACGGTCGACGCAAATATTTGCTTAATTGGATTCCTTTTGTGCAATCAAAAACCAACATGCAGACGCATCGGCATATTAGCTATTTGTGTTGTTTGTCATATTCGTAAAATAAAGCAAATAGTCAAATATGCCGTATCGCCATGTTAAAAAAATAACACGAATACGCGAACACGGTACGCCAAATGAAGTGCTATAAGTTGGTAAGTCGTTTGTCCACACGTCTGACGTCTGAAGACTGATCGATCTCAAACGTCTCCACATGCACGTCGACAAATTCAGCGGCAGAGACCAATACAGGCAAACTCCGGCAAAAAGTCGTCGCAGAGACCTTTAAGGACGAGTGGACAAAGTAAATATCTCAGTGGTTCCATCGGATGCGGCGATGTATTGATAAGAAAAATTTAAATGAAACTATACAATAATATTACTTACACTTCACATTACCACATAGCCTACAATTTATCCTCAAAATCACCTGGGAATGGGAAACACGCGGGGGAATCCTCTGGGCGCTACTAGCAGTCACAATTATTAGCAGTCCCTAAACAGTGGGATTGTCTATAAAACGACAAAATAAAGCACAGGAATGTCAGCAATGACACTGTTCGGCTTTTTCAGACTGTAAACTTTCAGGTAACGAAAAGGTGGGTAGCATACTCTTAATCTCGGTTAACATCTCGTGTGAAATATTAAAATGCCAATATCTAGTTATAACTGGATAATTATTTTGTGCACGTTCACTTTTTTCCACTAATTAATCACATCTCTCGCTTCAAGATTTACCTCAAGCTAATACTGGATTGCTAATAAATACGACAGCTCGTATTTACGATCTTACAATATTGGCTTCGGCTCCTCAAATCAGACGCAAGATCACGCTTAGCTTAACACTTTTTTTATCTATGGACGTCTAGATTTCGAATACCATGACGACTAACGGCACGACGCTATCGTGTCGTGATGCTTTCACTACGCCGCAGCTAAGAACTCCTCTTGTGTGCGCGCGTGTAAAATGTTTCTTTGTTTATTTTGTTCCACCTTCCTTTATAGATTTTTATTAATACCATATTAAATTATAAATGTTGATGTTTGACTTCTGTCGGGCGTCTAAGTCTTTTTCGTAACATAACTACTTTCAATTAACTCATATTTTCTAACGTTCCAGATACAGCAACCTTCTTCATAAGGTTTTTGGGTCAGACCTAATGTCAAGAAGCACTTCTACCATACCGACCAAAATATTTAAAAGACGCTAGTTTCAATTATTCCGATCAATAGAGCAGCAGCTACCGACGATAGCACATTAAATGTCATATTTGATTGAACGTATCGGCAATCTTTTTTTAGCCTCAATGATATTTCAAATTTTAAAACCTGGAATGATTTGCTTAGCCTGTCAATTGAATATACCCCTAAATGAATGCTGTACAATAAACGGCCCATAGTTCCCGGCCACCTCCTGCCTCTCCTCTAACGGGAATCGGGGTATGTTTAGGTACCTACTCCGATTTAAAAGTTTTGGCGTCGATGGGTATGCTTCAGGTTAACGAAACTCCCCCCATAGCCAAAGGAAGAATTAAGCTCTTATGAGGGCACCGACAGGTCGAGGTAGCGGTGTTAGTCAGATCCGGGACATTCCCCTTCAAGCGGCTGAGGATAACTCGCTTTGGTTTTACTGCGGTAAAAAAAGGTTACCTAAGAATCCAAAGGCTACGGATCGCTACTATATTATTTTTTACGCCAATAATTTAATATTATAATTTACACATTACCTTCGTTTCATTGACATACATTTCATTAAATAATCTTTTGTTTTGCGGAGCTCTATATTTCGACATTATCTACTGTCTTGTTCACAAGTATCTTGTTAGTTTAATAATTTTAACTTTTAAGCAAGTGTTATATATTTAACGACATAATATCTAAGTGGGACGAAATCACAGACAACAGCTAGTAGCAGCTGTTTCAGGTTAACATATGAATGATAATAAAATAGGAGCAGCGAGCCCTGAAGAATATACTTACCCGGCGCTTCATTATGCGTGCAAGGTAACGTACAGTACGTTGTCCAAGATACATGTCATTTGTCAAACACTTGTTTTTCTCAACTGTTGTTGTTGTGACATCTCCTATTAGTACAGTTGAAATAGAATAAAACCTCGAATTTAATTTCCGTACCACTTTTTCTATAAGTTTGTGTGAAGTGTTGGTCGGCAATGAACAAGGTGAGAAGACGATCTTCGTGCAGTGGCCTTTCCGTGGAGCCGAGTGGCGAGGAATCTTAAGTAAACAAAAAAGGTTAAGTTTTTCAATTTTCATAGAAGAAAATTATTACCCTTCGAAATAGGACGATCTTACTAGGCATTTTTAGGATAACATGTAAAATATGCCATAGAATATTTGAAAAGCTTAGTTCCGGTCTTAAGACGGTTCTTTTCAGTGGGCTTGCCTTGGGACTGATGGTAGATTGACCGTCAATTAACTTTCAGAAAATAATTTGATGGTACTATTTTGATAAAAATAATGATTTTAACTAGGATTTTTGGAGACCTATTTTCAGTGGTGGGCCGGCTGATGGCGATAATAATGCGGGCTAACTGTCGATTTCGTCTCCATCATCTTTATTATTACTTTTTATTATTTTGATTTAATGTTAACAGTTCCAGATGGATCTCGGAAGTCGGAGCTACACTTTAGGCCAATGGTTTTACTTCCCATTACAGTCGGAGTATGGGAATAGCCTTTGTGTTATTCTGCTGTGAACCTATACTATTGTTAAGTTTTATCAAAATCAATTCAGTAGTTCTTGCGTAAGAGAGTAATATCAAATCTTATGAAAGTAAAATCAAATCTTATTATTTTAGTGTATTCCTCATATTAGTGTATGTGAGTAGTTATGAACTATAACCAAAGTTAAAAAAATCTGAATGTTTGTCTGTCACGTTTTAGAAATTCGTAGTGGTCAATAAAATCTTGGTAGTGATGATGATGATGATGATACATATTATGTATTCCATCATAATACCAAAGGTTTTAATATGAAACATAGCTAGAATTTGCGATAGACGAAAATGTATGAATTTAAGTTTGTGTATAGCGATCGATGTTTATAATTCCATACAAAGAGCGCCGAACGATAGATGGACGTTAGGAATTCACAATAACTGGTCGGAATCGCTAGTCAAGTCAACTCATCAACTTAATCTAGTGTTTAAATCGATATTTATAAATAGAGCGAAGTTTTAAATGAAAACTCAGGAATTTATATATTGAAATAATAAACTTTACAATAGAATGTCCCACATTTGAGCACCCCCCCCTTAACCCGCGTTGTCATGATTACCATTGAAGATGTGAGATTAAATTGATACATAGATACTTTGCATACTTTTTAAGGACCGTAGACAATACAATAATTTAATAAGTTGGTTCCACTACCCCGATTATAACAATAGCTCCGGCTAAAAAAAAAAATAGCACATCCAAAGGCGAGTAACCCACATCTCTCACGTGGTACATCGCTCATTCACAAGTTATAGAAGTTGACGAATCCATAGTTTAAAAAAAAAACACCCGCCAATACCAAACTGAAAATTAGAAAGTATTTTTATAATGTAAGAATTAAATGGATGGTGAACAAAAAGTGGATATTATTGTAAGAAAAAGCGTACAAATACATGTTTATTTTAACTTTACCTTAAGAAAGTGCTGCCGATGATGTATTTATAAAATTTAATTAAATATCGGGCGTCTGAATCGCTACCATACTGAGTTTTCGGTGAAGTAGATTAAGAAAAAATCCCGTAATCCAAGCTTTATAAAGGGAGAGCTCAGTAACCAAGGGTACAGCAGCCAGCACCTTTGGTGAAGTTTTTTAAGGTTTTTAAGGCTTTAAAGTTTAAGAATTAGAGAGGAGATACTCCGCTCTGAAGCGTCTGTCTAGAAGAGGCAGTAGTACGTACCTTAAGGAGCATTCTTATCGCTATTTCACGTGAATTAAGTTCATGTGCGACGTTGGCCACTTAACATCCGGTGGATCGACTCCTATTTGACTGTCCAATTTATAGTGATCTTATAAACAAACCAAATAGAGCATACACAATGACGAGCTGCTCATCGCGATGACGTTACATGAAATTAAACTTAATTACTTGAATATTTATCACATAATATACTATACAGATGATTGTGTTTAATCACTTCGTGTTTTGTTGATCGCGTTTATTTGCGTCTTTGGTCCATAATCAAACGAATGGTCGCAGAGATTTCAAAATTCAAAAAAGTCAGGATTTCAAATTTCATTTCAGTCCAGCATGATGTACGCATATCCAAAATAATGGCAAAAATACGACTATCACACTAACAATACTAACATTCGGATTTTCATTTGTTTTTTTTTGTACAAAAATAAATTCGATTGTGTGTATTGCCAAATGCTAGTTTTGTAGCCTTATTGAATGAATTATTTATGTGTGCATGGATTGCGAGCAAAGAATGAGTATTTCCCTACTAAATATCATATTTTAATAATCGGATGTTTACACCTATTATGAAAAATATATTGTATTATGGATAATAGCTTAATAACCTAGCCGGACAGTGCGACTGAAAATATTTTTGAACACGAAAACAAGGGTATTTTTTAAATTAAATGTTAATACGTGTTATTTATGTTTTATGTAACACCCCTAGCAACTGTACATCAAGTTGGCCCAGGGTCCATACAAAGATAAAACGTCTCCTTTTTTTTTAGATTTCTGCAAATATCCTCGGGAGCCACTAATAAGTCGATTGACAAACAGAGGACGCAAGACGCTATTTGTGGGAATCTGTTTCTCCTAAGCATCAAAGTCAAAGTCAAATTTTTTTATTCAAAATAGTACAATCAAAGTATCTTTTTGAAAGTCAATTGAGTCTACCACCGGTTCCAAAGCAAGCCTACTGAGAAGAACCGGCGAAACAAACTCATTGGAACTAATCTTTTCAGATATAGTTACAAAAAATGAAATACATAATAATTTATTAGTATAGTGAGAAACTCTGCTGGGTTGCTCTTTCTAAAATAAATCATCTTTCTAATAAAATTAAAATAGTGGTGTCACGCTGTTTGAAGTCATCGACTGCTAAAACAAAGTTAATGAAATTGTATAATAGTTTTAGGCACAGTCAGGCTCGTCTTTTTCATTTGGCACGCTGGGAGCCCCGCGATCCATGGGGCACCATTATTTATATCAGAATATGATCTAGTGATAACTTTTGGAAGTTAAACAATCACTGATTAGAATACGTCTTAGTAGTGTCCTAATTACTGTGATAAGTCTTTCCAGTCCAAAATCGAAGCCCTCACAGATTTATAAATTATTATTAATGTAAGGGCCTCACTACCCTAGTGCCCAGGGCCCCTGATAGGTTAAACTTTAAAGGGGCCCTAGGGCACAATAGAATACGTTTGTCTGTTGTACATACGGTGGGACGTCCCAAGTCCTTAGCCCTATAAATAGTCGTAATCTATACATTCATATACTCTCATTTCTTACAATTATTATGTTGCTACAAAAACATCACGGAAAAGGTGAGCGAATATCAACCAGGAACTATAAACCCTTTTGAGAACTAGTACGTAATATATGGTGTCGCAATGTGATCTACGGCCAGGATTTATTATTAAACGGGTTCTGTATACAGTTACACATATCAAATCGTGTAGACTTGCTGTGTCCAACCACATATGTCATATGTGTATTGAAGAATCATGGATAATAACACTAGTTTTTTTTAAATGCCATAAGGAGACCGAGCATTCGGAGCGTTGTGGTGACTACCGACGCCCACCCGCACCCCAACCAAAGGTTATGCAGATGCGTTGCCTTTATTGTTCCTATTCCCCTATTTAGCCGCTGGATTTTATGAACTATTACTATAGAGTTTTATTACTGATTTAAAGGTGTGAAGGACATAGAAAAGGACCTCTTTACCTAATATTTAGCCTTCTTATAACATGATGGATGTTAACGTTAAAGTATTGTCAGATCTTCGTCATTATGTAATATCGGAAAAACTGCAGTGGCCACGATAATATCCGAGGGTAGGCTCAAAACTGGGGCAAGATGATTAAGTACGTTTGGATGTGGATGTGTGATATATTATTTATGGTATCGGAAGTATTGCACTCGAACATTGATTTATTAATTTTTTTAATAATTGCTTCCTGACTAGTTGCCGCTGCAATAGGAAATGGTGATCGTTTACGATCTAGTCGCAGTTATTTTATTATTTATTAAATATGTGTATTATATAATAAAAATCTTAAATATATAAAAAAATATTAAATATATGCATTTCCGTCGTCTGATACGCAACAAAAGTTCTTCGGAAACTTATTACGGGATCAGATTGACCTGAAAGCGTGCATAGATATTAATATATTATAATAAAATAATGACTTATAAAGTACCTAGTACCTATGAGCATATTTATTCCTGTTTGTTTGTTTTAAAGTGCCGATTTTGGTATTGAACAACCAATTTTGAAGACAAGAGGCTTTTAGCAGCGGAGATGCTTATTGCAGTACTAATAAAACTTATCCAGCCCATATCTCTCCAAAGTGTGTCAAAATAGTCAAAGTAAAAGCAACCAATAATAACAATGATATGTAATACATAATTTTTACCAACAACCACTCAAAGTCCAAAAAATAATGAAACGAAATTATATATTGATATATTTTTATCGAATGTAAGTAATAACGCAAGCTTTTATTTTACCATGCAGTTTTGTATATCGATGTACATATCAGAATCGCTACTTTAATTTATGTAATTCCACTGCAAACTCAGTCTTATTTTCCCGTGAGTAGAAAATCAGTTTAGCATACTGAGATGTGTTACAAAAACATGCTTTACATAAACACAATATTAGCAACGAAAAACAATATTTCTTGGAATTGAAACCTTGCTTAGGCGCGTTGAACACTTACCTACAGGTTCGCGTTACCGACAATGCTATTGTGACATTTAACATAATTGTGATATTTTTTTTTTTTTTTTAATGTTATTATTCTAAGATAGAAGTTTTTACTTCTATCAGCTTCCCTGTGACTACTATTTTCTATTTAAAATAGGTACAACATTTAGCTACTATTTCTCACATCACGCGGGCGAAGCTGCGTGCACCAGCTAAGTTTATATAAAACTCGGCTCAGCGTTCCTTTAACCACTAGAGTTAAAAACCGTAAGCCAACATTTGGTAAAATATGTAGCAGTGGTTAATGGAATGGTCGGAGGTAAACTATTGGTTAATTATTTTTACCCGATTCCGGCAAAGCCAAAGGAAAAATTATGATTTCAGCAATATTTTAAGTGTAGATGAATTGTCATTTTTTGATAATTGAAGTTCAAATTCATTGTTTATGTTCCTGGATTTTAAAAAAGGTATATAGCAAGATTTATAGTGCAGGGTCATTTTTTTTTGAAAATTTAACTCGTGCGACGATCCGTCTGATAATTATTTTATGAAGTTTGACATTCATTCATTCACATTGACCCACTGCTACTTATCCTATGGGCAATATAAATAATACTATTGGTCGCGTTATTACATAGAAAGCATATTACCATATATATAGGATATCTAATAACTGAAATAAATTAACAATCGCAAGGCGTAGCAAAGCACATATTATTTGATATTAACTCTTCTAAATAAAAAACAATCGCTCGTAGTAATGCATGCACATTTATTTTTTATAAAACAACATAAACAGTGTCATTTTGATCCACAATATATTCTGTGCTTATAATTGTAGCGTCCATGACGCTTTAATTAGCGAAATTAAGTTGTTCTGTAAGAGCGTTTTCTTACAAAACCTGTTATTGTGTATATGTTAAACGCAATTGACACAATCTTACTCCTTAGCATTGTTTTGGGTTTTCAATTACAACATAAATCGTCGGGATTATGCGTCACTATCAAACTTCTCCCGTCCACTGCTCGATATCACGTTTTGATGAACGCCACGACGACACATGTGGCTGGGGACTTTGGCTCAACATAATATTTATATAATACAATATTTAAATAAAGTATGTTTTAAAATAAATTTCTTTATATTTAAAATGAATATGGTCTAGTGGTTGTGTGGGCTAGCCTCCAGGTACATCCGAGAGACTTTTAGTAATATATTAAACGATATTATTAAAAGTAATAAAGATAGAGACGCGCGGACATTTTTATTGCAAAACATTCCCATTGAGTGAGTTTTATAGTTTTCAAAGAAAAACTTTTTTGCAATGCAAATTGTTATATTTTACTCTTTACATAAAGGTGTTGTATTTTTTATTTTATTGTCATGTTAGTAAACTGTTTCATGCGTTTATTCGTGGTTATTGATTTCGGATTCATCTTAACTTACCTAATTAAATCATCATCATCATCATCATTATAATACAATCTTCCCTCTTTATTCCATTGATGGGCAATTAATGAACGGACCACTGTTGGGATAACCTCGGTAAAACATACTACGAATTAACATAATGATAACTGACATAGGTTTGTTATTGGTTTTTATATTCGCCCATATTTCCTTGCGTAAAAACGTAGTAGACTTACTTAAACTAGCAGGTGTATCTATGCAGCCACCTGATATACAAATTTAATCTTAAATCTAGGTCCTTTTAGAAATATTTTACATTAACCTCCCTTGAGCTTAGTTCTTGACAATCTATTTACAATTTTTCGACATAATTTTATTACGTAAAATACTTGAAGCCGCTCGAACACTTCGTTCACCGGAACATTGTACGTACAACTTATCGATACAATTTTCTCACGGTTACTTGTCCTACAGTTTATAGGTAACCGTGGAAAACCGTTTTATGACGTCCACTATATATACAAGCTAATGCCGCCTTTTTATATTTTCAAAGGCAAACTTTTTAATACCTGTTACAGATTTATAACTTCATCGTTGTCAGGTCTATCCGCTTTGATTAGGGTGGTTATAATGTTTTTTTTATTTTATCCTGTGAATATTATAATCATCCAGACGATAGAATTCGGAGATTTATGTTTCATAAATAATGAAGCTACTCGAATACATAATTTGAGGTCAACAAAATTGATTCGTGTAGCATTACCTCATTCTAATAAAGATAAATTTAAAAAAAAACAAGCTTTTTGGTGTTTACGAACACAATGTTAACAAAGTATAGTCGCCGCCGGTTTCGTTCCCTTCTCAACATAATCTTAGGTCGTCCCGAGATGTCGAAGGATCTTTTAACTGGCAGACTCGGATCGATGAGTGGCCCAGCGGCCATCAGTTCAGGCATGTGACCGGCTTACTGGCAATTCATCGCGCCCTACGGCCATGCCGACAATTTCTGCTCTACATAAAACTTAATATCTAATATTATCTTACAGGCCAAATGAAAAGCTGACTTCAACATTTCGATCTAGATATTGTATTCGACTCAATTTTCACTTAGATTTATATATGACTTACATAGTCATATGTGTGTTATGTAGTATGAGTATATAATATGTATTATGTAGACTCATATAGAACATTTATTATTTATACTTATTTTTTATAAACATATAATATAATTTATTTGATTGTAAAAATTATAATAATTCATCATCATCAGCCTTTATCCGTCCACTGCTGAACATAGGCCTCCCTCAATGATTATAATAATTACTATCAAAGATTATATGCTCTCTTTCAACAGAACAAAAGTACCTTCATGTAATTTGTTGTTAATTTTTTATATCATAAAATACATTAAGGTATTACTTATTTAATATTCCAAATGATAAAATTGGGATCTTGATATTTTGATTGGATTATAGAATTATATACTTAATAAGACAACAAAAAAACCAATCAATTTTATTTTTTAATGGTAGTTATCATAAAGTAGTACAGTTTATGTATCTATTTCAAATTAAAAGTACTATAGTCTATACAGATATGACTCTCATTTTATTCTTATAAATATTACTAGTGAAAAACTCATTGAAACTGTATAATAAAATGTAATTACATATTAATGTTTTAAATTCTATTTTGCTTATAAAATTATATATTTGATATACCACACATCATAACGTTTAAAAAGCTTTTAAATATGTATGTATGTGTTCTAAGACCCTTCTGCGGATAAGCTTGTCAGTAATTTTTCAAATGTTATACCTATGAGGTAATAAACTGTTTAAGAAATATATTTATTATTATATATACATTCTTACATGAAAATAAATAGAAAATAAGACATTTTAAATATAATGAAATTCTTGTGTCAATCCATTTGCAGTACAAAGTTGGTGAGTCAAGCTTTACCACTGAGCATACTGCTATATTTAATTTTATATTTGTAATGTTTAAATACTAATATTATTATTTTTATCAATTATTTTTTAATTACCATTATGAGATCATTATATGAAAATGTAGTATATTTCAATACTGTATTAAAATACATAAAAACATATTCTTTCATAGTAAACAACGGGAGATAAATATTTTAATGTTAATATTTTTATGATATAACATGATATTAATCTCAGAACTTATTTATCACATTAATAGTACTAATAAATTGTGTAGGCTTATGATTTTTCTTTTTTGGTGGATATAATAATTTGTGTTAAATTTTTGGATGAACCAATTGCAGAGGTTAATTTAGTAATTAAGATATATAACCCTGATGACTCCAAAGACCAAAAGATTAGTACTTAATATGTATATATTTTCAAAATATTTATATCTGTGATGTATATTTTATAAACTGTCAATTATTAATTAAATATTTATTAAGCATAATAATTAATATTTTTACTATGCCACTGTTCATTAATGTATATTTCCTTAATAGCACACAATTGAACAATTTGTAAACAAAATGTCATTGGTATGTGATTGAAAGACGACAAAAGCAACAATTATTTAGTGAAATTCAACTTTCACTTATGTGCAAGACCCAACAACTGCTAACAAAATTTATAAAAACCTATTTAAATTGCGAACTCAAAAAATACAAAAAATATATCATGCTTAGCTGATTAACATGTTTTTATATGCAGGAGATAATTTATAAATAGCGAGTAACAAAATGCATACATTTATAATTTTGTTTATACAACTTACGGTTCACAGCGCTTAGCGTGCATTCGATAAGGTAGTAAATGAGTGAAAAAACATGCTGCTATATGTTAGAATGTTATGGTTATGTATGACATAAAATAAATAATTACCAATGTGTCTTGATCTCCAAGTTCGCGATAGTATGATTCGCTACTGCCTCGTCTGCTGCCAACACACATAGCTCTTCTCAACAAGCCTGATAACATTGAACACAGTCCACATTGTTGCATTTTATAGAAGAGGCGAATCGACGATTTAAGTGTTTAAGTCAAAACCGAATTACCGACGGCGATGTTTATTTCGCCCGCCGAAGAAAACAGTAAATATCAGCTATAACGCGTTACATTTTGTTACAAACGAAACGACAGAACGATTATGTGAAGTTAAAGAAGCAAGTTATATCTCATGATTTCACGAAAATATTTAATATAGTTAGTTGTGAGAGTTATGATAACACGCGACGATCGTGCAGATGGCTACTACTCAACTACGGTAAATGTACGACCCAATGCCGTACGACACGGCTAGCTAGTTGGAAGCGCGCGCTTCTACTATCGCGATGGCGCAGACACAATTTACTACGAAAATAAGGGATTTTATTTTGTGCTGTTAATGAAATACTGTAATTGACAAAACATAAAGAATCAAATCTATTAGTTCCTAAAGACGAAACTTTTGCTTTTGTGTAAAGTATTAATTTCATTTGAAATATTGTAAGACATGTACTTCTATCTTCACTTAAACTTTGATTTTATGCATTTTAATAATAATTGCCGACTAGAACTATAAAATGTTATACATTTTCGTGTAAAATATTTAAACATCTAGATGCACAGGCACAGACGTAAAAGTTCATCATAATAACTTTGATACTGAATATTAAAATGTAGATAAAGACTAAAGTAAAATGTTTGTACTACGATCTGTGTTTTCACTTTATTGATATCGGTTTCCCCATACCTCGAGTGAGGTTTCCCCTTTTATGCGGACGTTTTTTCTGACGTCCTTTTTTGCTAATATATAATATGTACATATTACGGAGTATACACGGAGATACATGGAGTATATGCGTGTACACACTCCGTGCGGTGTAGCATGGTGCGCCGTGCGGCTGACACATGCCAATATGACGTTGACATAAATGATTAGAAATATGACGTTATGCAATTTATTTTTATCGCTATCGATACTCGCAGCGTAGGTAAGTATAGTTCTTATTAATAGTAGCGTGTGTTAGTGTGTTTATTCTGTTGTGCAGTGTATATAGGTGTATAAACTCAATGTATATATTTAGGGGCTACATAATAGTAGCTTTGAACTTATATTAAATAATCAAAATCAGGTTTATATTTTTTTCATGACTACTTTTTTAACGATAGTGATAGATTCTGTTGTTTCATTAATATAATGATAGACTTTTTACAATAATAATTGAACTACGCCCAATATACATTTTTTATTATAAAGAACATCGACTTCCCATCCTAGTATACATCCCATCACTAAGCACGTCTATGGTTTTACGTTATACGCATAGGACTTTGCTTATTTTTTCTTTCCATTTGACTTTATTTGGAAACTATCACATTCTGGTTGAGTTTTATTTAATTTACCACAGTAATTGGCGATCTACTATTTTACGAATAAGTTATTAATAAAATACTTAATTATATTTTTTTAATTGCGACGGCTTGCAAGAGTAAAACGTAACGTAACTGGAACTGTCACCCGCACCATGCTACACCGAAATAGGTATAGTTGGGATCACGAAGTATTATAGATATAAGAAGTCCGAACGTTATATGCTTTTCCATCATGGTATTCACATACACAATGATAAAACCAGATCTTAGTTCTCTTTTCTTGCGCTAGGATCAAGTACGTACTGGTGCTATTGTAGCGAACCAATCAGCGCCAAAATACCTCCCGCGTAAAGATTTAAACGAGTATTTTTTAAAGAAGGCGCGCTCTACTGGTAAAAATTCAGTCTCCTTAATTGCGGCCATTCGTTCAACATTACGTTCGAACTCCTTACTACTCCTTATAACGAACTTCGTGTCAAGCACTAAACTTAGTCACATACGCCATTCATACGCCCGACAGAAGTGATAACTTATAAAAATAAATAAAAACTACGTTTAACAAAAACCGACTTCAATAACTAAAAAGTAGTAGTTTTTTTTATTTTTTACTTTTTAGTGTTTTATTACACCAGGAGATTTTCGTTGTTTTTTATTGTCAAACCTCCTCTTTTTTAAAGTCGGTTAAATGAATTTTGTAATTGTGTAAAAAATATATTATACATACGTACCTAATTGAAAGCAATCACAGCAAATTTGCATTGTGTTTGCAACAGTGGATGGATAAAGGCTGATGATGATGATGATGTTGATTATGATATTGCACTTCCATGGCATCCTGTACAGTTGGTTTTTTTTTTTGTTCATTTTACATCGACATTATTAAGTCATCGAGGTATATAAAATCAACCAAAATGCTCATAAAATTAAAACTACTGGGCCAAACTATGTAAAATTTGTATGGGACCAAATGGCAACTATTCCGCATCAAACAAAAGAAGAATCACGTAAATCGGATACATATATAAAAAAAACCTATCGAATTGATAACCTCCTCCTTTTTGAAGTCGGTTAAAAATGACAAAAAAATGAAATTGGCTTAAGTAAAACTTTTGAATATAATATTATATATACAAATTATATCCAAAGCAAAATAGTGATAGATTTATGTTTTATTCTCCCTGTCAACCTATCAACAGTATATTAATTTGTCTATCACACACTCAGTTTACAGGTGGAAGCGTCTATATATGAAACACGGCTAGCGAGGACTAGAGAGAGACGAGAAGCCTGCCTACCGCTGCCGTATGTGTGAAGGAAAGGGAAACTAAACAAACTATAGTATAGTTTTTTTCTCCGTGCAGTGTGGGTCATAAATTATAGGAGTAATGTAGCGAGTATTTCGCTCTCTCTCCCACTCACGGGCTTATGGGCGAGCATAATGATGCGCATTATTGTTGTCGACAAGCGTTATCGATTGTGTATTTAGTTTTGTGAGTATGTGGGTTAGTGAAAAAAATGAAAGAAAAAATAATAATAAAACAACGTATTTTTTAAAAAAAATAATAAAAATGATTTATAATAAATTAAAAATTAAATCAAAGTACTTATTTAAAAAAAAAACTATAAGTATTCAGAGAGGCAATTCGCAAATACAGATTTCTTTTATACTAAATTAGTATTACACTAATTTGCAGGTATAATGTATAATAAATGCCTCGTAACATACGATGTCGGACCACCATTTGTGTTTTTATCGATAATGGCATTGCGCCGCTCACCGCCCGAAATGGGCTATGATTTATGACCCAAACTGCACGGAGAAAAAATTAGCGTAGCGCGTGACATCGAAGCGGTTTACCCTCCCAAAAAAAGCCATCACCTTAATAAAATGCTTTGCTAAAAGCGTTTTCTATTTTCTGCAATAAATTTGAAATGGAATATAAATCTAAAAAAAGGATTGTGATCTTTTATGAAACTACGATAAAAGTGATTTTTTTTTCACATTATACATATTTAACAAACAAATAGGAGCACTGGCACAAATAAGTAATAATCTATACACGGTCAGCTGATGCAAGCTATAGGCGCCGCTATATTATTGGCCTCCGACCGTCACGCAAAATGCAACACACAGACGAAAAAGTTTGAGACGGAATATCATAAGTTTCACTTTAATAATTATGAAATTGAATGCTATATAAGCCTGGCAAATATGAGTTTGGAAAAAATTATGACGCTACTATTTAATTTAGGTATCATTATAATGGGAAAACTGAAAAGAGACTTAATCAAATCGTTAAAATATCAGCCTAGTGTGAACATCATTATTTAGTAAAATAAATGGTTTCGCTTGTCATACTTTTTTTTGCCAAGCTATGTATAGTATGTCTTTCGTAGCTAGTAAATTTTATTTATTTATAGCTATTATGGCCTTGATAACATAGCTATTCTGAAAAGGTATCAAAATTTTAAATGTAGCATTTTTAACACTTTCGTGTAAAAAGTAAAGACTAATGGTGATTCACCAGCTGTTGTTTATGGCTGTCAGTTTATGGCAAAAAGCAAACCTGTGTAATGTCAAAATTTACTAAAAGAAGATGGAGGAATAGCTGATAAGGCTGACACATGACATAGTTTGTGGGGCTGATCCCGCTGATGGATTTATCAGGATTCAGGAGACAGGATTCGAATGAAAACAATGAAAAGATGAAATTATTGGAGATAAAAAGTGTAAATTGAAATTAAGGGCCAATTAAGTACGGTATGCAGAGACTTGTACTTTTATATTAAATTTTGTAAAATAGTAACAAAATTTATGATTACGTTATTTTTATACAATATGATTATTACTTACGGCGTTGTACCTTCTACAAGCCGCATTATGGGTAATTAAAATAATTTTGTTTATTTATTTTAATCATAATTTACTACTATCATTATGATACTATTTCGATAACACACACATTGTGTAACTTATTATAACGCCATAATGTAAAGACACTAGGTTATCATTATGAGATGTATATTATACATAATATAATAGTGTATGAAATCAATGATGAGAGAGAAAGAAAATTTTTACTATTATTTTTTTAAAGTAATATGTATTATGTACTATAAAATTTGTTTTTATATTGTAATTTAGTGAACTTACTATACTATTTCCATTTCTTTATTTTCTCGATGAAAGATCCTGGCTGAAACTTGAACGAGCGTCTTTTTTACATTACGTATGCATTATTTAAAAAAAATATGACATGTACAAGGTTATACCAGAGTCGGAGAAACTTATAGGGATAGAGCTATATCGATAAACGTAACATGATAACAGACCCGATATATTTTTACAAAATGTAAGAAACTAAACTACAAACTACAAATTTATTAACTAATATTATATTATATTACAAGATGTTACATGTATTAATTCTTGATTGATAATTCCAATTTCTTTAAAATTTTCGAAGCTCTTGTAAAACTGTGACTCTCGACACTCGACACTCGCAGTGAAACAAAATAAAGGAAACGAAAAAATATACAAATATAACAAAAACATTCAAATGCTTTTGTTATATTTGTCTTTGTTCAAAATATAATAAATTTATGCTATCTATATCATTAGGCATCGGTCGTCTTGGATCAATGAACAATTGAAGGAGGCCTATGTTCAGCAGTGGACGGATAAAGGCTAATGATGATGATGCTGGTGATATCGTTACTTATTTGGTCACAACACTACAACTATCAAATTAGAACTGTCATTGAGATAATAAAGAAATGGAAATAGTATATATAATGAAATATATTTGTGGTTGTTATTTATGTAATAGAATAGTAACAATCATCCAAAAGTTACAGTACAGGGCAGTTTAAGCAACTTTTCCAATTTTCTTTATTCTATTTAAAAAATTCAAATTGTTTATTTTCTGTACTAATAAGTTGCGGTATACTTTTACAGAAAAGAGGAAAGGAAAGACATGATGATTAGAATGTTCTTAAAATATAATGTTGTCACACAAGTTTTCTGAAGAGATTGATGTAAAGACTGAAGCTAATTCCCTGGAGAACCTGGCATAGAAAAAGAAATTATTAAGGTGATTTATTACTGTAAATTGTTTGATAGTATTTATGCTCATTATGTAAATAAGATTGGCAAACAGGCAGACATGCCACTACATTGTAAGTGGTTGATGTTTCCTGTGAACATGAATCGGTTTACCAGGAATTAGCCTGAAATTCATTTGTGTTGCACATTCTGCGATGTTAAGTCTTGGTACCAATAATTATACTGCCAGTCTGGCCTCTTTTCTCAAAAACACAGCAAAGTGTTTCATGAGAGAAACATGCCAGATGGTGGTTCCCTAGATAAGAGGGAAGCACAGGTGGCGCATCCCTCCCACCAGTATTTTATAGGTCCAATTAATCAGGACCTAGTATAGGTATTTCTTTACTTAACAGTATACTCTTTATTAATACATTTAATACTCAAAATATAGTAAAATACAATGCTATATTGGATTATTTTTCCTTTTCAACTTTTTAAGAATAAATAATCATCATCATCAGCTTTTCTTTGTCCAATGCAAGTGGAAAGGAATTGGTTGTCTTGGACGGAGGCATTGTTTAACAGAGAATAAATAAATAATATGAGTTGCTCCTCACAACCCATGATACAGTTTTACCCATGTTCTGTAATCTTAGTGTACATTTATGTACAACTATTTAAAATGTTATTAGTTGTAAAATTATAGCAATTATAATCTATAATGTATGTATTAATGTATTATATGTATAATTTCAGATCTGGTTTAAGAATGAGTGTCCTAGGATTGCCGTTGAAGGAAAATGCCTAGTCATATGTTGTACCATGAATAATGAAGATCTACAAAGTGGCAGTTGATTACAACTAACCAGTTGAAGATACTAGAAGCAAATTATTCCCTAATAGAATCTTACTATGGAGGAATTGCTCACAGGATATGCTGAATATGTATGCATGATTATTTAATATCACTCTACAAACTCTGACAGAGATTTAGGAAAGGGCAGATCTGAATGTGGAGACAGTGTTTAGATTATAACAAAGACAAAAGGAGACACGATGGAGACGATTATCTCAAAGTTTTTTTATTATGTCATAAGACTTACTTATGCCAACCAAGCAGTCAAACCCTTAGTGATGATTACCAATGTCCTTAGACATCCACACAACCAATGTTTATGCAGATGAGTTGCCCTCCTTTTGGCTATCCTGACATGACTTACATAGAAAAATTTATTACTATATAAAAAAATGTGGGATGTTGTGTTATTCTGGAATGGTATTATAATCTTTTTCTATACTAATATTATAAAGAGGAAAGATTTGTACCTATTTTTGTATGTTTGTAATGAATAGGCTCAAAAAGGACTGGACCAATTTAAAAAATTCTTTCACCATTCGGAAGCTACATTATCCACGAGTAACATAGGCTAAATTTTTAATCTGTTAAAAATAGGGTTCCGTAAGATATTTTGGTTTTTCGGACACAAGGTGTAAAAAATGTTATTTCGCGTACTAAGATCTTAGTTAACGCAGGCGAAGCTGCGGGCAACAGCTAGTATAGTATAAAAAGAAGTCACTTCCGTGGTCTGTTTGTTTAATTTGGATATTTGCTTAGCGATATATCATAGTTCAAGAGGAATATAAATATTATGTATGTATGAATACATAAGTATTGTACAGAAAATATGTGCAATAATATATAATATTATTGTTCTGCGCTTGCAAATGCTGACTAAACCTGATGAGATATATAAAATAATGTATTGTGGAATGGCACATAGTCTGGCCATAAAAACTGTAAAAATAACAAGGAATCTGTTATTTAAATATTTTGATAATACAAGGAAAATTGTAAAATATTTTATGATATAGAAATTGAGAATTGAATTGCTGTGATTGTATTACATAGTAGGTTTGGAGCCAAATGTTTTGGTGGTGTGTTAGCTATGAAGAAGTGACTAAGTCATATATTTGTGAAAAAAGTATCAAGTCAATAAGACCCAAAAATACCTTTCTGTAAAAGCAGGTTAAATCCCCTTAACAACAGCATGTTCAATAACCAAGAATGGACATTTGAAGACCCATAAATCTTGATCTATGCAATTTTTTTAGAAACCAACGCTCTGGACTTCATCAGAGCTGAGGCCTGGCTGTCATCTAGTCCCCATCTTAACCCGCTGGATTATGATTTATGGTCAGTTTTGGCTTTACATTCTGTTGACTCAATAAAAATAGTTTGACTACATCAAAACTTGCTGAATATTAACGTCTTTTTTAAAACATCTCAAAGAATCATTAAAATTACTTTTACCCAATATCTGTTTTATTGATTTACATATAATATGTCCAAGTTAAAGTCAAAATATTTTGATCTGAAATTATATTGCCATTTTACACATTAAACACATATTTTTTTAATGGAATTATTATTATTTATTCCTGATGGTTTGTGGTAATTAGTCGCTAGCTACAAAAAAGTGAGAAATAGAGTAGTGAGATGGTATTTACATAGGCACAATATGAATAAGTTTCCTGGGCTGGTCCAAGGCAAACTTCATGGGCGATGCTGACCACTCAACTGCCTACTCAAGTAACATTAAAAAAGACAATGAACGCATGCGCGCCTAGACCTAGCACTTAGAAAGATTTTGAACCTTGTGGCCTATATCCACAGATAGATGTAGTTAAGAAATACCTCGTCTTCATTAAAAAATGAGTGCTAGGCTAGAATTTGCTGATAATGTGCGACGATCATCACTTGAAAAGCCTCGTTCGGTGTGCCTTTGTACCTAATTAATATAAAAAAACCTTTTAAAAAAATCATAATTTCATTGATAGGTATGATATTTGTCATCTACTCATTCCAGCTGATGTTAACCAGCAACAACACTCTGGAATGGTAATTACGACAGTAGCACTGCCAATATCCATTTCAATAATCATCAAGTATCATCAGTCAGGGTCGGCTTACTATAATAGGCGGCCTTGATTGTTTGACACTTAAATTACTACTACCATCTCTATTACCCAAAGATAGCTGTCTCACTGTCGCAGACATCACATGGGTGACGGCAACCATGTTGATTGCGAGTGCAAGGGGTCGGCTGTCTTGACGTTCATTGAAGGAGGTCTTTGTTCAGCAGTGGATGGATAAAGCCTCATGATGAAACACTTGTGACGCCAATGTGCCTATGTAATATGTATCTAATATACCAATCGAGTATCAAATATTTTTCATTTAATATTAAGTAGATAATGATGATTGAAGATGCGTTTTGTAATCTGCATAGTACAACCATGGTTGTATTAAATTTTTCATTCGGTAAGGTATTTTAAATAATAAAATAACTTAGTCAACAGGTTTTTATTTCGTTTTAAAAACGTACACAACAAAAATGAACTTACAAAATGCATAACACCAAACCACACGCGAGCTACACCTGTGCGGTTACACTAGTACATTGATAACAATTTAGGTACAATTAAACAAAATCATGTATTATGTAATACACATTGCACTTGTTATGTGCTGAGGCTATAAACATAGTCCGCCAAATATCCACCAAAGTAGGGTTTGTTCTTTAGTCCGGATAACTCTAATACAATATCAATGTTCGCAAATCGCGACATCTAAATATATTCCTCTAATACGTTGTGTAAGATTCATATAAATGCCTTTTATTCCTCTATAAGGTTACTATTAATAAATATATTAATTGTTATTGACTGATTAACACTTTATAATATAACAGTAATAAAGTCTTTGCGTACAACTACTTAAATCATTTATTTATTAGTGTCCGGTGGATTGAAGAACTCCCAATGGTGATGATGTATCGTCCGGCTGTCGCTAAGGCCTAACATTATCAATCCAGCAATGAGGACTAAAAATATGACCATAGCCATCTGTACGTCTTTTTTGTCCTCCGCTCTGTTGATATAAGACATGAACACGTTGACAATATTCCTTAAAGTTCTGCTGATAGAGTTCTGACATACTCGAAGGAATTGCGCACCAGCTTCCGTTATTGTCGGTTCATGAGCCCTAGTGGGTGGTGCGCGGCGCGGAGACGGCCGAGGTTTTTCGTCATCGGTACTAGATTCGGTATGAGGGAAAGGAAGCTTCCGTTTGGACCTTCGGGTCGGGGGATGTGGCGCCTGAAATTGTGTTTCGAAAAATTCCGTCAACGGCCTTTCTCTTGCAGAGCGCGTGTGAATCTGCGGAGGCGCCATATCTTGTAGATAAGAAAGCAACAGAGGTGTTAGGTCCGGAGGTGGAGGTCTCATCGGTGGTTGTATTGTATTCTCTACTGGGGGCGGTGGTAGTGGTGGTGGTGATGGTAGCTGTTCTTCTTGTTTATCGTCAATCTTCGTTTCGGGAGTAGGTTCCGTTTGAGTTTCTTCCTCTCGACTTACGGGTCTCGGAACGTCAATACTTTGTGGCATTAAAGCTGAGGATGTTCGAGAAGTGGATATTTCTGCAAATTTTTTCACAATTTCATCGATTACTGACTGTGAAAATTCAAGTCCATTCACAGCTATGTGTCCCGACTTAGAGTCTAATTCGTTCACATTTAGTGTCATTCCCTCTATTTCAGAAACCAGAATTTTGCTTGCTTGTAATTCGGATACATTGAGCCTACCAACATCAAGATCTCTTACTTGGAGTCTTTGGGTGACCAAATTATCCAGCTGAACATCTCGGCTAGAATCAGATATTCTCTCAAGTGCACATTCCGGTTCTTTAGGGACAATATTTTTAAAACTTTGAGACGATCTCATACTAGATCGGGCCTTTGGAAGCGGGGGGACTTCCGGAATCTTGGACTCATCTATATCAATATGCTGAACGGTAAGAGATGCTTCTGTTAATATTTCATCCCTTTCGTTAATTCTCGTGGGACTTGATACCCGTTTCTCTACTAAAATGACAGTTGGCGAAGTTCGTCCAAAATTTGATTTCAAATCCGCTATTTTTGGGTCAGATAATTTTAAAGACTTTTCAGACCTAGAAGTTGGGCGTGAGATATGAGGGCTAGTAGGTTTACTTATATTTTTTCCTAAAATTGATTCCTCATCAATAATATCTCTTAACGAACTGGACATAGATATATCTAAATTGTCATCCATTCCTAATTCAAAATCAACATCATCCGGTAGCGGGTCTGTTTGAGTTGAAACTTCTATTTCTACTACATCCTGTTCTTTTACCCCATTTCTGCTAAAATCTTCTGTACTTTCAACAAAATCTTTTTTCCTCCTAGGCCCCCTCGGTGGCCGGGGAGGTGGGGGTAAAGGTCTGTCCTTCATTTTACTCAAAACCGTCCCCGACTTCAAGTCTTTATGTACATCTCCAAATTTTGGTTCTTCTATTTCATCATACTGCGTGTCCCCGTTCATCGAGTGTTTATTAAAACTGTCCAATGTCATAAGACTTGAGGATGATTTCTTTCGTGGCGGGCGGTTTGGTATGGCATTTTTCGTCCCAGATACTGTGTAATATTTTCGTTCGGAGCTATTACTTTTACGACGTCTGACAGGTGGTGTCTTGCTTTTTGCCCGTGCAGACATTTTACTGCCTACGTAGGAGCCTTTATCTACAGTAGCATACCCAGGGCTTTCTTGGCGTATTGACTTCTCTTCAAAGTCTTGTGGCAAGTGAGTATCGAGTGTTAGTGATTCGGCACCGTGGGAGGTCCGATCGTCATCACACACGGACGTACCTCTGGAGCTTCGAGATCTGGTTCGCCTCGGTGGTACAGGACTGTGTTCGATGATAGCCGCCTCCGAGTGTGGTATCGTATACTCGTGCTGTGTTCGATATACAATAATCTGTAATATAAATTATTTATATTATTAAATTGTACAGCAATAAAAATAAAATACGTTAAAAAAACCGACTTCGAAATGTAATAAGTATATCTCAATTAAGTCACCCCCCTTCATTTTAATACGAGGTATCATGCCCAATGTATTAGTAGATATCTATACTCGCAGCCCGTGACATTACTATTATTATTATGATAGCTTTATCTAGAACAGCACAACCCAAACGACCAGCAAGCGCCGATTTCAAACCTATCAATAGTATTTAACAATATTAAATGTTAATGGGTTAAACAATGGGTTTGCTGAGGTGTATGAAATTAAATATTTTATTTTCTAATCTATTATTTTAATTATATAATAACTAGCAGATTTTTAGCCCTTGCTAGAAAAAAGTAGATAATTTTCGTAAAAAAAAAGCATTTCTCAATCTTTACTACGTAAATAATGAATGTTGTATATTTATAGACTTGTATAATGCAATACCTCCTAAAAAGATACACAGGTAAACAAATACTAAATTTTCTAATATATTTAATTACTTTTAGTTGAAAAATAAGTTAAGACATTATTTTTGTAACCTCGATCCATTACAATCGGTCAAGAAACAGCTGAAGGCAAGCATCCGAAAATATATTGCACCTTTGGAAATAAATTTAACTGCGTACTGGATTTGAGCCAATTTTATCATCTGTATAGATACGATCCCGATATACGATTGTTGCGTTACCGTACAGATATTCGTTTCAAAATATTGAATATACCTATGTTATATAAGTATTTGATAACTTTCAAAATCCTGCTGATTAAAGCGAGTAACTTATAAAATAATATCGAAGTCATATAAAAGTATGTCACGAGATATTAATTAAATGTCTAGGTTTAGATTCTCATTAAATCCCACTAAGCAAAGGTATTATAGTTAAGTATTTGACTAAATACTATTTTGAATCATATTTTACCATGAAGCTGTAAGTGTTGAAGAGTTCAATCAACACTTATCAATGTTCTTGGCAAAATTAACTTTTGCAAACTCAAAAAATAACTGTTTTTGTTATGTCTTCAAGAGCACCAAGAAAAATCATAATATCCTTATATTATCCTGATCCTTATCAAACCGAAAAAATCAGCTTCAACCGTCTGAGTTAATTGAGAGGCAGTGGTCCCGTTTTAAATATACGTTTTTGGCACTATGTCAAAAATGAGATAATATAAAAGTTTTAAAATAAATAAACCAGTTCTTTCACATTTAAGGTGATATCTAAAAGGAATATTTGAGATTTTTCACTTTCGAGAAGCAATACATCGGGATGACTATTATTGATTTGAAAAATAGATGCGAGCTATAGGATAATGACGCCGTTATTATTCTAAGCGCGAGTAAGAGTCGTCAGGATACCGTGGTGTGTTAAAATTAATTAGGTACATCGTTTATACAAATACACAATTTGTAATTTAGAATACATATAGACGCATATAGAACCCAATAGATCCCAATAGAATTAGATTCTATGTTCGTCGATTCTATATGTATTTTTTTGTATGCATATTAAAAATGACTGCATAAGTAAGTAGCTAAATAATAATAAGTGTTTACTCACATCTTCAGTTTGTTGCTCTCCCTGCCACATTTGCGATGGAGAAAAATTGTTAAAATCGTTAGAATACGAATGGCGTATTTCATCTTTACTAAACTTCTTTTTTCTCTTCGGTGGCATTGGAAGCGTTTGTGACTGAATAGGTACGTCAGGATACTCTATAATATCATCATTAGCATATTCGTGTATGGAATGAAGATCGGTAGATGGTCTGAGATCCATTTCATGCACTGGCTTAGTATCGACTGTTGATAGATTTCTGTTCTGGATTTCATCTAAGTTATCTTCTGAAATACCTAAATCGACTTCGCTAAATTGCATGCTTGCATTTACGCTGTCATCCATATACTGTATCTCTTCAATTTCCTTCTTTTTCCTTTTTGCACGAGAAGGCCGAATAGGCGGGAATGTATAATAACCATCGTCTCTTTCATTGAGATCTTCAGTTGAATATTGCATGTGGTTATTATCGTCAAGCGTTAGCTCTGGGTCAGCTTCTGTTTCATCAACATATACCTTTTTACTTTCAATTTCCGCATCACTCCCCATTACAGCTAAAACATTTTTGGGAATGTTAAAAGCCTGTCGAATTTCGTCGCTCAAATATTCTCTAACTTGAATATTTTCATGAGATATTCCTCTCGGTCGTACAAAAAATTCGTCATTATTTAATTCGTTTATGTGTGTATATTCTTGATTAGACGGTGACATATCAGGAATTGATGAAGAATTTCTGTCATTTTTGTAGTCTTCTCCTTTGATTTCTTCTTCAAGATATTCTGGATCTATTTTATCAAAATCATAGGTGGTATCAAATTGTTTTCTTTCTCCTATTTCATTTTCAAAGTTTGTCTCCATATCGATAGTGCCATATTCACGTGGATGTTCGGGACTATCAGGTATGTATTTTGATGTATCCTCATTTGACTTTTTCATTCGTGTAAAAGTGAATGTTGGAGGCGGTGTATCATCACGATTTAACGTTGGAGAAGATGATGTCTTTGTTAACTGAGATTTCTTTTTCTTTTGAAATAACCTTGGGTATGTTTTTGCTTCAAAATCCACACTAGCCACATTTTGTAATTCAGAACTGGATTCTGAAGTCGTTATAGCTGTTTTATTTTTCTTTCTTCCCAAACTTGAAAATATTTGCTTTGACCTTTCAGGCATTTTAAATTTAGATAAATCTGGCATATTGAATTTTGGCCTTTCCGGCATGGTAAATTTTTTTCTATCGCCAAAAGACAATTTCTCAGATAAATTAATTTTTTTGAATTTTGGCCTATCGGGTAAACTGAATTTCCTTCTATCTGGCAACGTAAATTTTGGTCTTTCAGGAAAAGAAAACTTTGACCTTTCCGGCATTTTTGGTTTAGGTCGTTCAGAAGAATTTATTTTTGTTCTTTCGGGCATTGAAAACTGTTTCGTTTTTAAATTATGTAACTTAGTTCGAAGTTTACCAGCTTGTGTTTTAAGTTTACCTGTACTTTCCTTTAGTCGTTGTTGTATCTTACTATCTAAGGATTCGCCGTTTTTACGACTTTCACGTTTTAGTGGCAGGTTTTCCAGAGCAGAAGAGTCTACTTGACTTGTGCTTATTTCACATTCAGTTCTTGATATTGTTGATGGTGTATTTACAAAAAACCTATCTTCGATGTCCCTTTGAAGCGCTTCAGCGTTGAGTATATTTTCACTCTTTTCGTCAATATTTTCTTTATTATCAATTTGATCTTCATCATCAGTAGTATGCTGTAGATACTTTCGTTCAAGAGATGTAGTACTAGACAATTCATCATCAGCTTTTGGAATTGGTGATTGATCATCTATACTTGGCGCTGTGTAAATAATATTCGGTGTTGGCTTTTCGATTATTTCATATTCGTGATCACTGAAAGTTGCAAATTATACATATAAGATAACAAGAAAAAAAAAATAAGTAACAGTACCTACGAGAATACATCGTATCATCATATCTCATTATGTTTATATTTCAAAAATAAACCGTAAAAAATCCTACAGCAATAAAAGTTATAAAAATATCAATACGGTATAATAAATATAAGTAATTCGCTAAGCAAAAAAATATATATTTAAATCGCAATGTATAATATTATGCGTCGCATTAGTTTAAATTTAAACTTCACTCACATTCACATCTGAAATCACAATTAGGCCAATAGCGGTCTGCGCTCGTTTTAGCCGCAGCGGTCGCCGGGGAAAACAAATTTTAGATTATTATGTATGCCGTCAATATAATAATAAAATATTATTTACTTAATCTGTCTTATTCTCAAAGTTAGTACACATTATTACTTACATCATGTTGGAAATCATATTGCTAGCCCGAGAGGTCGGTCTCGTGCCCACTGGATTTACTCTTTCGGGCAACAGTGAATCACATCGAAAAAACTGACATGCACAACGTACTTCTGGTGTAAACAACTGAACACTGCCTTCACGCGTAGGCCTTACAGGTTTCTCTAGAGGAGTTCCACCTTCGGAGGTCCATCGTCGAAGCTTACTCATAACTTGGATCAATTTATGCCTAACACCTTATATTAAAGCGGAAAGACACAAGTGAAGAATTTCGAAATCGGTCGTAGTCATTATAAGATATTACATTACGTGTTTGTGAAAGTCAGTCTGTAAATGAACTAAATCACAGGCATGAAAGCACCCGCGAGCGTCGATCGCCTATGACAATTTTAAAGAGCTTATCCAATGTGCAGGAAGCAGTGCCCGTTGTAGCTATATTTAACAAACAGACAGAAGCTAGCGTGTTCGCATTGCTAATGACACTATTATGCCATTATTACACACAACAAAGCGCGTCATTAGTTAAAAAATATTACTATGCTCTAATTATTACCTAATTGCTTAATTTATTATTTACCTGCTAGGTTTAGACCAATCCCGGTCAACAAATTCCACATCGTGCTGTTTTCGTTCATTTTCCCTTGGACTTGGACTAGGAGATGTCTCTATAGGTATTGCTGTAGACTCCTCTAAGTGATTCATATTATCATCGTTTGGTATTTCTGTTATAGTTATGTTTGGAGAGTCGTTTGGTGGTCTGGTGTCATCTACTTGGTTTTGAAATATTTCTTCAACGTTGGGTTCCTCTTGGTCCATTTCTTCATCCAAAATAATCGCTTCTTTATTATTTACATCTTTCATAATATGTAATTTTTCCATAATATGTTCATCATTTTTTAGTGAACTGTTGTCTTCTGTAACAAGACTAGGATCTTGAGATGTTGTAGATTTTTTTTCTAATAGACTGTCGTTTTCTTTATTACTCTTAGTATCCTCCTTTTCCAAGTTTTCTGTTACAACGGATATTTCAGTCTCATTAGGCTCTTCTATATCCTCATAAATATGATCTTTTTTCTTTCTAGGCGGTGGTGTATCAATACTCATAGTTTTGCTCATTTCATCAGAGCTTCCTAATTTTATAGCACTAAATTTCTGTCGCTTAACGGCACTTGGTGAATTTTTCAACTGACGTATTTCTTGAACCTCCTCATTCTTTTTTCGTTTAGATGTTGGAGACTTCTCGTTGTCATTTCTATCTAATTTTTGTAGCGTTTTATCAGCTAAATGTTTAATTTTATTTACTAGTGGGTGACAGCACTTTGTTTTTTCTCGTGTCTCAGTTACTCCAATGTACTGTGTTTCTGGTACACGCCGCTTAAGAATACTTTTTGGAGATATGTTTTTAGGTTTCTCCACGGGTGATACAAGATAAGCACTTGTTTGACTTTCTGGTCTTATGGTACTTTCGTCAAGTTTTTTGTTTGCATCGTCTTCTGAGTCTAACGATATTTCTTTTGAGAAATTTGGCACATGAGCTCCTTCATCTTCTCCATCTTCATTGTGCTTTCTGCTACTTCCAGGAGAAGAATCTAAGTTAAGGATTCTTTGAGAATCCCTAGTATCAGGCGAGTGCGTCCGAGACTTTGAGAATTCACGAGACATGGTTCTGTTTGGCGTCGATTCTCTAATGATATCTTCTGCTGTTATTTCACCCTCAATTGGCGGCTTATACAAGTGTGTCCAGGGATACCCTCCGGCTTCACGTGATCTTTTCAAATCTTCCCATTGATAAGTCTTTAATGGTACCGGTGGTAAATTTTTCTCTTTATCTGGTGACAATGCAGATTCCATATGTTTAGTTAAAATTAGTTCTAGTGATTAAATTATTTGGATTATACAGCGTCCATAGCCTTTTTACATTTATTTTTATCCTGTTTTCACACAGACCCAGCAAAGGTCTCACCGTCAAACCGAAAACACAACATATCGACCCAATACCAGCATCAGCTACTGAAAACACGATGTGTTTGCGTGGGCTAGTGTGAAAATAGGCGTGAATAAGTATAATGATCACTGGTGGACAGATTATTTCGGACTGGAAACACGGCATTACCTTGTAGCCTTGGTCACGATTTGAGTTCTTGCCACTCCAAACTCATCCTAATGAATATTACTATTTGTTTATAAATCTATGAAGCAAAATTAATAATATTATTCCTTGGTATTAAAATGATCTGCGATCTGTACAAATCTCAATTCAACTGCCCGTCTCGTAGAAGTTCGAACGAGTGTGCTAAATATAACATTGAGCATACGTTTATTTTTGGCAGTCGTTTCACGTCAGCGATGAAATTGCAAGGGATGGGTTTTAATGAAAGTGAAAAAGATGCAAAAATTCAATCGTATTATCATGGCGTGATTATGTCACCGGGCAGGAATACATGAGGGGACAGACAGTACAGACTACTCACCAGGGTTGACTTGTCTCCAATAATACGTAAGTGTGACTGGTTGCGAGCGCGTGACGACGTCGTTTACGGCCTATTGTTGCGTGCGGATGAAATCGTGTACTCGTATTTTAATATATTTTTTGTTGTTTACTGTTTCTATTATGTATATTTATTATCTAACGTATGCCATACAAATATTATGTTTTATACAATCTTACGTTTAGTGATAGTTTCTGAAATGTATAAGTTTTCCACTAAGATATATTCCTTAATTATTAACAGACATCAAGAATTAACTGGCTCTAATAATGTCTACAGCAAATTACCAAAGTTGGTGTTAAGTTTTACGAAAGTCAATAAAAGGCTGTAATTTTTCAATTATTTAAAATATTTCGATGTTTCTAATATATAATGGTAAATCTATACCACAATCTCTGCGACTACTGTCTAGTACTTTATCTTCTCTCACGAAACATGAAGCCAATAAAGTAAGCGTCACTATGACAATACTTATCTTTAATATCTATTCAAAGTCGTGATAAATTTCATCACACGGTCCTTTTTTATTTAATCCTCGTGATATTGACTCTAACTAAAGGAATAATGTGAGAAAAGACTAACCTTTATCATGATCTAGTGATGAACGTTAATGCACGAAAAGCTTATGAAAATGAGAAGAAAAACCCATCACGTACATGCATTAATTTATTAGTTTCGATAATGCGAGTAAAATTTTCAAGTTAAAGCAATATTGGCCAACATGAATTGTGTCAATAGTAACATCAAAAACGCTCAAGTACCTATACTAGAATCCTTGCTTAGCGGGAAAATTGAGGAAGTAAAGATATAGCCTTAATTTTGTTACACTTATTTACAGAACATAGGTATAACATTGTCAACATTTTTATTTACTAATAATAATTGATAAACTCATTTGTTTCTTTTGTATACATTGAATAGTCTTCGGGCTAAGCAAGGTAACAATGTTGCTTACTGTTTGTATAACATACAATAATCTAAAAGCGAAATAATCTAACATTGTGGGGCCCTCTTTAAAATATGTTATAAGCTGTATTTATCACAGTGCTATGGAATTATAATTTCATACACTTCGAATTAATCACAAGTCAATATAAAAATTAGGTTAAGTAATATCCCTCAATACTTAACAATTTAACCATAAAAAAAAAACAATACAAATCGAATAGAATCATCGTTGGCAAATGGAAATATAAAATATTACATAGTTATTAACAATTACATTAATAGGATTTTCAAAAAAACTCTTCACAGGTCACATTCCAATTAAGACCGAAATAAAAAATAATAAAATAAAATATGTATATTTTCTTATGTATTCTATCTAATTAGTATATAACATAGTATTTAATATTAAGTAGGAAATAATTACGTCTAATAAATGTTATGACTACCTACATTGCCTACGCAAAAATATTTAATATTAGCTCTCTGTAGCGTGAATTCGCGCGTGAAACGCATCTGAGTATTAGAAAGGGGTCAATCTTGAAAAGCAACTTCAGATTTAATCGTATCCTAAAATTTCAGCAATACTCGATGACTCTGTTCCTACTCTATTGCGAGAAAAACCGTAGTGCTTTTACCATCTCAAAATCAAATATTGAAATGTAATCTATTCGGTTTCTTGCAAAAAAATGCAAAAATCTTTCATACTATTCTGCTTCTTGCAAAAAAAATCACGTAAGAGTGAAACAATATAGCCGATACTTAATATCGAGATGCATTTTACTATTATATCAAAGACAAAACCTCAAGTGACGATGTTAATTCTTGGATCGGTGATTGTAAAGGGCTTGACTCCCACGATCAAAATGCGGTGCTGTAGTGTAGTCTGTAGTGGCAAAATTACTATTGTTACGTAAAGCCATGAAAAATATTTATTAATATCTGGTACAAAGTATTTCTAATAATGTAAAGAATGAACACAAATTTTATAAACGCTATGAATTAATTAATTAAGGACAACAATTTCAATATGAAATATTATTGATTAGGTTAAGGTCTGTTTTCGAAATTGTTTAATTCATCTAATAAACAGTTGGAAGTCTTTGTAACAACGGATCGCTTGTCACAAATCACATTTTTGGGAACAGTTGATATACAAACATTTTATGGAAAAGTTTAAGAATGCACAAAATGCATCAATAATAAAAATGTACTTAACAACGATTTCAAATAACATAGCCTTAAACGATATCAAAGAGAAGTAAATATTTGTAAATATGTGCACCTTACCGTAATATTTATAAAACAATACTAATATATTGAACACATCTGTACTTACAAACCGATCTTACACTTATATTATTTAGCGGGCACTGTGAGCCTGACATCCTTTAAAAGTAATTCCACTACAGCTTGCTTTATTTTAAAGCTATTTTTTTATAAGTAATGTATATTTTTGTCATATCACAATAATTTTTTTTTGTGAATTTAAATTAATATTTAAGCCTAGCATCTTTAAACTTAGTTACCATAGTTTTAAAGTTTGAGGTTTTAAATAATGAGAGACAAAAATAAACAAGAATTCTTACAGGATAACATCGAGATGTAGTAATTAAAAATGAAACTCAATATTCAATACAAGCGATGGATTAATATAAAACATTGGTTACAATTTGTACAGATTGCAAGTATTTACAATGTGATAGAATTTTGTTTGTTTGTGAATGGTAATGCTGTGCGTTCTCATAAAATATACAACACAAATAAAATAAAAGAAACGCCCCCAACGTGATAAAGCTAAACTTTAAAAAGTCATAAATAATGCCCTTATCTTTCATATGGGTTTCGTTATGATTGAATTTATCAATAACTCGTATCTCTATATACATAATTAATTAATTAAAGAAATTGATGTTATGGCGCTGTAGTATCGCGGCGGGATGCCGATGCCGGGTTAAGGCTAGCCGTCTATGTGATTGTCTATTTTAGTAGGTACTACTAAATATAGTTTAAGCTATAAACTTAGTGGTACTCCGCGACCTTATAGCGCCATATCAACGAGCACACCTTCTCGTAACAGTTATCAATTTCTAGATTTAAATTAAAGTTACTTCTTTACTTAGTAGTCGTTTGTGTGTAAAATATAAATCAAACGTAGAATATAGTGCGCCGGACTCATACTCTCTAACAGTTAGGTTAGACAAGATTAGGAGGAATCCTAGCGTCCGTACTAGATTTACACAAGTTAAATAAAAAGGGCAGGTAACTTTGAAACAGCTTAACCATTTTCAACGATACTTTAGTACCATTGCTGGAAAAGCTGCTTTCAAATAAAAATAATAATCGCATCCAAATCTGATCACCCGTTTCTGAGCTACAGTACCATGGTCAGGTATAAAGAGCGATCAAACACCTCTCTTTCTGAGTGGGGCTTAAACATTTAACATAATATAAATTTGGTATATTACGAATCTATTCTATAATTAATAATTCTATTTTATTACATAATGGACAATTATTAATATGAAATACCTATGTCTAGAGAAAAGTGTTTATCGTGATCTACACAAGTACACGGTAACAGTTACAAACACCTATAAAACATTTAGTAACATGAGTGCGCTACGGCATCTGTAGGGTCCCTTGTATATAGGGGCTACCCCTACACCCTACCCCTTGTTTGTGTTTTAGAAGTTATTAAATATTTTCATCAATTATTTATACTTACAAGTGCAAATTGAAAATGTCATGATTTTAAATCTTAATTTTTAAACAACAATTTTAACTCTTATTAAATTCCTAATTATCATTTGAATATCGAAGGCGTCGCCATATACCAGCCCTTATGATTATTATAAATAGCTTGAGCTTATTCGAATTTCGTATAATATGATTTAACTATTTTTACATTGCTCGATTAACATATTGCCGCGAAAATCGTCCAGCGGCTAAATAATTTAACTTTTTATTTTGAAGTTGATAGTATATCTAATTTATTATCAAGTAGGCAGTTGACCGACAGATATATGACGTTGGCACATTGATTGGGTTCCGTATTAACCCATTTTTATTTAGGTATCCCTAAGGCATATGGAATAAAACACGGAATACATAACGGGGTCATGCCTTCTACTCGTCACCACATTTGAGTTAATTTTACTACGAAGACCCGCCAATTGATCTTTCACAACAAATATTTGCCATGTTATACAAGCGACATAAATATATATTTATACGTTTAAATGTATTCTTATATGAATTGACTTTGAAAACTAGGAAATTTGCAATTAAATATACCTATTATAAGTCATTATACAATATCTATTGACGCCCAAAAAATAAACTTTATATACTCCTGCTACAAACTAGGAACAGAATTTAATATAAAAATTAATATTTTAATGTAGGAATCGACGTTTTAGAAAACGACAACAGTTAAATTTGATGTTATGGGGAATTTTATTTCAAAGATTCCCTGATTTAATGAATGGTTGGCCCATAGCTAAAACATCGTTAGTGTCAGCCAAAAAAAAAACGCTTTGGCAGTTTGTAGAGCGGATCGAGGTCAGTTATACAATGAAGTCAAAGTACAATATCTCATCGTACGAGCCAAATCAATTGCGTACTCTATCGATCGTGACATCATCTATGTATGGTTGAACGATTGATCTAGATAGATTCGAGGCTTCGAGACATCTGCAGGAAGCAAGACAAATTTTTAAGTACGCAGTCTTCATTGGACTGTATATATTTGAGTGTATATATTTTCATAGAAGGCCATACAGCCAATGGAAGGTTTCGGCGGTAAGTGATCACTGTCCGATAGTATGCCCTTTCAAGGGCCCTGGGTGTAACTGGGTTTTCATCTAAATATGTATTCATGTAACATGAAATTACCATGAAGAGTATAAGCGCTACGACTGAGTTGTTATTGTCGGTAATATATCAGAATCCTAAATTAAATATGATACGACTATGAAGGCGCGTGTCCACCGCGGCGTATGCTGAGGCTTCGCATGTATTAAAATGTCAATTGGAAGAAAATATCAATACGTAGCGTCCACGTGGGTTGTAGCAAAACCTGACGAACGCGCGTAGTCTCTTCATTTGTGATGGAGCCGCGCCCTTACACTTTCATAAAAAATCTATGAGAATCCAAAGTATAAGTAAAATCTGTGAAACAGTTTATAAGTTGTTTTTTCTTAACTATACATATTTATTTTATAAATAAACCAAGTGTTATATAATCCAGGACAATCTGTGAGCTGTACAACGTAGACATATCAATCTTCAATCATTACACGTTTATTTTGGTGTATTGTAAATTAAATCATTTATTATATACTAAATGTTAATGTAAGCTTTAAATAAATAAATGAATGATCTACATACATCACAAGGTTGACTCATCACTTATCTCATGTGATGGGAATACAGTATTAAATC
Organism: Lycaena phlaeas; assembly: GCA_905333005.2. Taxonomy (NCBI): domain Eukaryota; kingdom Metazoa; phylum Arthropoda; class Insecta; order Lepidoptera; family Lycaenidae; genus Lycaena; species Lycaena phlaeas. The sequence goes on from HG995168.1 coordinate 646,096, forward strand.
TGTGAAAATGCCTCTAATAAAAAAGTATTATATGAACGTTTGATTCTATAATAGTAGTGTACAGAATAAAGAGATGTTATTTAGTAACTAAATAGCGATGTATTTGAAGAATTTTTACGGCATTACTAGGCTTGTTTATGTAATATATTGTGTAGTATTTTACAGTAACGAAACGTACTAACATCTCACCACAGAACTAAAACTGATAGCATAATAATACTACACAAAAGTGAACACTTAAAAACATTTAATCGAAAGTCAAAGTTTCAGTCATTATCATCAAACCGTGCAGATTCACAATGATAGATGTTTCAGATGTAATGTTGTAATATTATGATGTATGTAATGACTGAAAAATAAGGCTGAATAAGGTTTTGTTTTAAACATGCAAATAAGGTTGTCGATCGAACTATTATCCCCGGCTCTCTATGAACCTATAGCGATTATACGGAAAATAGTGGGAGATGAGTTACCTACGCCCGCGCGGCTTCTCTCTCTACATATATAAATAATAAACATAACATATTTCACTAAAGCTGGTTACCTATATCTTATTATTCGAAGGCTAAGACTGTTAAAATGTAAATCACAAATTTCCCCCGCATCTAATTGATGGATGAAATATTTATTATATGATCGATGTTTTCCTTTATCTGAAAATTTATTTCAATATTAATCTATTATAAAATTAAATTACTATCTAAGTAAATAAATATGAGCCACGTAATATAAACTACTTATAAATATAACTTAATCTCATATATTTCGTGTAAAAACAATTCACAATTCCTGGACTAGTTAAAAGTAACCTCTTAACAATTAAGGGCTTAATCTCGAAGGGAGACGTAAAAATCTCTATAATAAGATATCACATTTGTGTACAAATCAGTTTTCATTTCCTTTGTGCCTGTAATAAGACACTATTTTACTCCTGAATTTATACCTTATTATTTCCGTTGTATTACTGTACTCTATGCCTTATAAGTTTGTATCACACGACACGACACATTTAATGATAATTTAGATTACTTTTTAAAGCAGGTGACAAGATTCCTTAGGCTTGGAATAAGCTATTATTCCCATTAATTAGAAAGAGGTTAACATTGCTTTATCTTGTCATATGGAATACAGTAAGATACAGTTAACGACATAACCATTACAAATACATAAATATTGCCAATACTTGTCACTTAAAAATTGAGCATGAACAAATATTTTTTATTCTGTATATTCTTATAATATTTACATTTATATGACAAAAAATGTGTTTGATCATAAAGTTTTAATATTTTCATATTCACATGTATGCAGTCTTTATTTTGTTCGCATAAATATTTCCTTTTTAACGCTATTGGTATTTTAATGTATATTTAGTCCGTGGTTGAATTTGCTCGTTTTCTTCGGTATTTATTTTATCTTAATTTACAACATGATGAGGTGGCGGCACTAATAATTTCTGGTTTAATCTCTGCTTGGTAAAGGCCCGGACGGCGTAGAATCGTAGAATTGACTTCTTATCTAAAAATAGCAACGAAATAAATAAATTATTAAAGAATGATAATTTGTAATTATGCTACTGATACTCAATAATAATAAGCGATAATATATTTCACTTCTACAGATAACGTATGGTGTGTCACTCAAATATATCAAAAGATTTATTGTATAATAATATAACAATAAGAGACCGTGAGAGATCGACCTTCACCCGTGTCATAACCAAATGAGACCCATTTTTTTATGAAATATTTTTTTTTTCAACACGTTATCACATGGGTGAAGGATGATCTCTCACGGTCGTCTATGGTCTCTTAGACCATAAATAATAATTTTAGATAATACTCTTGTTTATTACATATTACCACCATTACCATAATCAAGAGGGGGCTCACATAAAACCCTTTTTATAAAATACAATGCTTTAGATAAAACTGGATATATAACCAAGATGCTGGCTTGCTGTGTTTCGTGCACTGTAATTGTACGTGGATGGGCAGTATAATTACTTGTATTGAGATTAGGTTAGGTTGAGGCCTTACCCATTTCATTTCTACGTGTCTCCCTTAATAGAGATCAAATTAAATGATTCTTGATTACCATAACCTAAATAGCTGTTAAATCTCTACTAATTGCTCTGGTCAGGAGGGGAGTGACAAGAGGCCGGTCGTCTTGACGTTCATGAAAGAAGGCTAATTGATTTTCTCATTGGCTCATTCATGTGATATCATACATTTAATAATGAAACCGATATGCTTCTGGCGCGTCACGACACGCCACGACACGTAAGTATGTTTCTGCCTTAATTATGATATAACCTTCGCACGAATAGTATTGTAATTTTATATTTAAGTCTTGTCCAAAATTACCTAATTTATCTGTACAATATTTGCGTGATATTTTGTTATGAAATATAGTTATTTTAATAAGCGAAACGGTCTCGGGAGATGAATCACATATGTTACAGAAATATCGTCCGTCCTCGAGGTGGACCTACTTTTTTAACTCGTAAACCCACTAACGTTCAAATTTTAATGTTAATTATTAGTCTTAGTATATTATATAAGGTCGTCGTTAAAATATGAATATGTCTATCTAATTCAAAATTGCTTTACCAATTGTATCCTACCAGATACAGCAGCTACGAGAATATAGAGATCGCAAGCATCCATCGCTACATTTGAGCAATTGGAGGCTTTTTTTATAAGAGATTCCTATTTGATTCATCCCATTGCTAGGTACGGCCTACGGCTCACACGGCATTGACCCGGGGTAACCTATTACCCACAGTTAAAGAATTCATGCGTTGTCAACACACGATTCGCGTTATATAATATGCTGGGGCAATATTGACTTTTTAACATCCTCATATAGAAAAACCAAACAAAAAACAAATAGTTACTGCCGAAGTAAAAAATTATACCTTCGAATTATGACATTATGAAATTACAAGTTTATTACAAAAAAATTAATAGTGACGTCAAAATGTCACATTTTCATGTCGGTAACGCGAACCTATTCTATGAGTTTTTTCCCTACCAAAAAGTGTTTAATGCGGCTTAAGAAGCTTTCACGCCATTATACTCACTCCAATATGTCCAGTCATTTCCAGCGCGATGGACACCAGGTCCCGGTGCTCAAACAACTCATCCGGCAGGGGAGGGGCGGCCCTGGTCAGGTTCGACCTAGCCCGGAACCCTTTGTGCAGGCGCAGGGTACACTCGCAGAATATGTATCTCAGGACGAGCAGTCTCAAATAGTCATCTCCTAGAAACGGATAGTACACCGGATCTGGAAACACCAGAGTTGTTATTATAATAAAAGTATAGATCGATATAATAATATACTACAAATATAAAGTAATGATATTCTGGTCGTTCTGTACTGAGGAACTAGGAAATACCAGAAAGTTGATATGAACAAAGGTTTTTTTATAGCATGGGAAGGCAAGAGAACAGCCGAAGCCTTGCGACTATCGACGCCCATTAACATCCACATAACCAAAGGTTATGCAGATGCGTTGCCCTCCTTTTGCCTATCCCCCCAATGGGCCACCGGAAACTCACAAACCGCACGAAACGCGACAGCATAACTGTCACTTATTTTAACACGTATTATGTGAGCGAGAGGTCCCCGGATCCCGGTCGTGCGGGTCAATTCGGCTGCAAAGCAGCATGGCACTACCTCTTTACAAGTTTAAAGTTTTCTAGCGTTTTAATCTTCCAGACTTCGCATAGCAAGTAATACGCTTGCTGGGTATATAGATTAACGCTCTTTTTTGTGTTGCCTTATGCTGTTGGCCTTAAGGCCTTTAAGCTTCATTGAAACAGTATATGAGCAGATGGCTGGATCATCTAAGAGTCGACGCTCATATAATATAAATATATAATAATATAATCAACATGGGTTTCATATAAATTGCTATAGGAAAATCATCTGTAACAGTTATTAAAGTCTTTGCACTTTAGAATTTTCCTTTTAAACTTACCCATTCGCACTCTCAACAACAACCGCACAGCATCCTTCATGAATACATCGAGCAGGCTAATGCACTTGTCCCATATCGGCACGGGGAGGGTGAACACGTCGCAGGTGTTGCACAGACCAGCGATGGGATTGTGAAGGTACAGAGTGAACAGACCGCCCTTTTTCCGACGATCTGAAATAATGTCGAGTCGAGTAATTTTCAGTTTACCAACATGGTATGTTCTTGTGACGTTCTAATTTTGCAACTTTGAAATCTTCTAACAAATATGTAAATTAAGATATTTTTTAATTAAAACATAGCTGAACGATACATCAGATGTGTAGCACCTACTTCCGACATATCGTCTACCTTTAAAATAAGTGTTACAATGATGGGATATAGGTAGAATATACTGTTCGTTAAGAAGGGCAACTCAGATAATGCAATTGCAAATACCGATTTAACTTGGCTGGGATCGTATCAGGTGAATTCATTTATGTTTATCGTGGTCACTTACCATGAGATGCTACATCTGTCAGTCTGTTTATCCAGCTAACATTTAGAAATAGAACATACCGTTGATAGACACTGGCAGCTCCAGCGGTGACATGAGAATGACCAGCGGCTGCCCGAATATCCTCGGTATGTGCTGGAAGGCGTAAGAGTTGTCCGAATCGACGATGATGAACAGCGGCTTCCTGGTGAACGGCTGCAGGTCCCCAGGGTACAGGATCTGTTGCTCTTTGTACTTGGGCACCGCGCCCTTCGCCTCCTTGCTACATTCCTTGAATATGTCCGACTTGGATGTTGTGATGAGACCGCCTATGTCGTAGCCGTCTGAAATTATTTGATAAACGTGCGTTGTAACTCGACCGGCCTGAATTTATCTACGTTATATAGTGATATACACGGTGAATTCGAAACGTTTTGAAAAACGAAGAGGTAGTGTAGGCGTGGCCTGACATTATAGAAGTGAAAAAACGCGAAATGATACGGTTTTCCTTCACCGATGAGTTAGCGATGGTCGCGTGTTTAGGGTGCACTTAGAAATTTAGAAAATGTACTATATAGTATGTTTACAAAATATTTATGTGAACATAGTACATATTAAAATATTTATTTATTTATTTATTAGGAACAGCAACAGTTAACAAACCAAGACACTAAAACTAAATGCATGTATGTAGGATATTGCAATTTTTATTTTTTATCAACAGCATTAACAAAAATTTCCACTGGCATACTGATTTATAACGTATTTTTCTATAGCCTAATGTATATTTTTTAACATATTACTCGTTATATAATTTATCTTCTTGTATTATCAAATTCACATCAGCAGATAACGCGCTAGAATGACAGACGTCTAGACAGTGTTATTTTTGTATTTATATTATGAGTGTGAATCATCATGATTATCGAGCCGTGCGCATCCTTTGCTGAACGCAAGCCGCATTCAATGATTATCCAGGATATACCAAGACAGACCTATCCTTGGCTCGGCTGTGTTTATATCGTTATTCGACGATATAATATATAAGTACTTACGTTAATTGCTTACGTACATATTATAGCGATAGACTATATTTAGATAAGGTGACTCCATCGCATTATACCTACCTGTCGTTAGATAATAACACTCAACTCTTGCTGGCCTATAATAGCTAAAATAATGTGAGTCATAATAAAGTTAGTTCGCGGACATAATATATTGTATTTATGGACGTCGCTTCTATTCAAATTTTTTCAGAATGATTTTTTAGCGCCCTCTAAAGGCAATCTTACATATTAATAGCTATGTTCTGTGACTGTCAGTTGCCAAATATTATGAAACGCGCATGAAACGCATCACATTTTTCAATTACGAGCGCGCCATCTCTTGGCAGAAAATAGAAGTAATAATGCTTATATTACAGCAACAGATGTCACTACATTTAAACTTCCATTCTTGCTTTTTTTCGAATGGACCTATGCTGTTGGCCGTTAAGCTTATTCCATTATAGTGTGGTGGTTTTGAGAGTTACGTGAAAATAATAATTGTAGATTAATGAAATGTATATTATAATTTTAGCAATAATGAAACTTAAAATAAATAAATTACAATTCACTAACATCTTATCGTAAAATTATAATTTTTGAATAAAAAATTCATTTAGAATAAAAAATATCGCTAGTTGTATATCTACTATGATTCACATAGACCATAAGGAAATTTTTACCATTTCTAATAATTTACAATCATCGCATCGCAGAAGCAATCGATACTTACAATCATCGGGATGTTTGTTCTGAGCGGGATGATATCCATCCGCCGAGATGTAAATGAGGATTGCACCGTTCAGGGTGAGGTCGTTGCAGCTGCTGGCCAGATATATTAGCACCTGGCTGGGAGACGGCTTAAACAAAAGATATTTGTGTGGATTCTCCGGCCGCATTCCATTCTCTTGAATTATGCCTAAAATCAACATTATAACATGACATTTATAAATAAGTATTGTAAAATTGTATAGAAGATAATATATTAGCGCTTAGCAGCTTAAAAATAATACAGAAATCGCCACATTTACAAAATATATTCAAATGTCGCAAAGGCAGATGAAGAGATAAAAAAAATAAATAATTGCATTCAATTTTGTACGCGTATAATGTATATTAATAATATTAAGTGTAGTAAGAAATGTAGTAAGACAATGAAAATAACATAGTCAAAATAAATTCGCTTTTGCTAGTAAATAAACAAGTAAATATTGGAACTACGATACAAAACAGAAACATTTTAACAATACTTATACAAATTAGATACTAGATATTACATAGACACCTGGCAACCAGTGTCCTTTAGCAGCTCAAGTAATCAAAGCGACCTGGGTACCTGATGTCCGCTCATCTTTACCTTTAGGTATAGGAGCGGGTCCTTTGGCCGAGCTAGACCGGCAGTGAGGCGAGTCTTCAGGAGATTCGGCCTCACGCTCCAGATTCTGCAATATCCTGAACATATCTATGGTCAGCTCCGAGAACTTCACTTGGTGTGATCCACTGCCGATTATTACAGCGTCTTGCAGAGTCAAGTACATCTGCTGTGTCCGTTCGACTGGTGGCACAGTCAAATTATTAACTCGTCCACTGAAACAAATATTTAAATCACATTATACACATATTGAAATCTTTAGAATCTGATTATTAGATCTTTCAGAGACTGACTCACCTTATTGTAAGCGCTATAGAGGGGTTGTCTGGATGTATAACCGCGACTCCCGGTTCAGCTATTAGAAACGCCTTAACTTCTTCCAATACTACATTCCATTCGGCTTGGTCCTCGGGATCGTACGTCGCGCCGTATTCAATAACTTGTCTATCTAGCTCCCTAACTAGCTCCTTTATTAATTTAGATTTTTTCAATAATATCGCCACCACTATGAACCTAGCATAATATCTTAGTTTTTTCACCATAAGCTCACATTTGTCTTCTCTATTCGCCTTCGTGTAATATGACCTCCCTCGAATCGCGTGGTAAAACGCGAACGCTTCCCTAAGGTAGGCAGTTTCACTTGTTCTAAGACTGAAAATAAAAAATCGTATGTGAATTACTCTAGCAGATACAATCCTAAGATAATAAGACAGGATATAATTTATAATAATTTATATAGTGCAAATAAGTACAAGTGGAGTTACACGTATGTAATATATTAGCCAGACCCTGCGGTTTCACCCGCGTACTTGCCATTTCCGTGTAAGTACCGAGATAAATTATAGCCTATGTGCTATTCCGATGTGCAAGCTACATTATTGTAAAGTTTCATCAAAATCCATTCAGTAGTTTTTGCGTGAAACAGTAACAAACACACACACACACACACACAAGTAGAATTATGGAAATGTTTATTTAAAAAATCCTACAAAAGTTTATTTTTCATGCTTCTTAAGCCTTTATCGCAAAAAAAAAAACTATAAATATAAATATTATCTACATAAAAATGAATCTATATTTCCCTTGGTCACGGCATCTACGCACGCATGAACGACTGAACCGATTTCACTAATTCTTTTATATTGTGTTCGTAATTCTCTCTTATACAAGAAAAAATAAGTAAATTCCGCCTAAAATAACAAAACTTTAGAAAACCTAATGAACTTTTCAATAAAAACTTTATGATGTAACTCTTTTGACCACGTTTGAAATAATCCAATCATGGACGTAATAAGTATAAATAATAATAATAATACTAGACAGTAGTCATACTTAATAATAAATGTCCAAGCCCTCAATATCGATCGCAAATACAAAGATATCATAATTCTAGTATAGCGTTATATTCTCTATGCGTTATGTAGTTGTATCGGTCGCATCAAGGACGTGAAACCACAGATTTTTTATCGTAAAATTACTTCGACGAGATAACATTCAGTTGAACTTTTGATATTAAAAATACTAATATAAGTTGTCCATTTTATGGAAATACGCCGAGCTCTCGGATTAAATATGAATATGCGAGTCTTATTGGAAAATGACGAATCTGGTTATGTAATTGGTAATACATATAATATTATATTTCTTCTAACGCTGAAGTCCTCCTAACGGTGGATCGGATTTGATTAAATTCCTGTTTTATTCCTGTATTCGAGAATAGTTTGAATTCATAGTTCGGCCTGTTATTAATTAATGTTTTGTACAGGACAACGTACTATGTTGGACCCGCTAGTGTACAAGAAAATTTCACAATTTATTTCTAGCGCACATTTGGTGGTAACAAATTAATCCTTATATAAAAAATACATTAATCGCATCTAGTACTTTAAGAAGATAAAATTTGTTATTTCCACTAAATCACTTGGACAAATATTTCAATAGTTATGGGGATAAACAACCGAGCGTGCGTTATTATGGTGCGGTCCGGCGGCGAGTGAATGGCCAGCTATTTTAAAGATATTGTATAAATTGTTCAAATTCTAATCCTACGCAGACGAAGTCTCTAGTCATTTATAAAGCTCTTGTATACTTCTGATATTGAAAACAATAAATAAAAATTTCGTTTGCTTTTCGTTAATTGTTAGGCTGTGTCAATAAATTAAAAAAAAACATGGTTGAGTTTAGTCTTGAAAGAGCAATAGGAGATATACTTACTAAAAGTGGTAATATAATTGTCCAATTTTGGAGGCTATTTCACCAATCTGCCACCTCTTGAGGCCGTACCGCGTGTCCAGTATCAGCCGGTGTTGTTGCTGGAACTTCCACAGCTTCGTGTACACGTCGAAGGTCCGACCAAAGTACGACTGCCATTGTTTATGACCATAAGGAGGCAGCTCTCTGAAACATATAAGTATGTTTAAAGTTACCATAGACAATGTGTGGTTATGATAGATGGAGTACCTTTATATCTATTAAAAAGATATTTTCTGAAGATGTGAAAAATCTATCTAAATAATTTTAAAAAACAATATTGGAACATTACGTCATGCCGTTTGTCGTCACGGCACTAGAGTTTAATTAGGGCCAAGGCACCGACAGGTTTTACTTCAAAATTTTTTATAACTTATTTTGTTTTTTATTGTTTGTAACGCCATATTATAACCCACCATTTTACAATGCAAGTACAACATTAGAAGCGAGAAAAGATATTATTTCGTGCCTAATTTTGTTACTGTGTTTGTTAAATATTATATATACTTCATAATACAAATTTATCGGACCGTTGGATATTTATTCATCAGAACCTACATAATATGTTATTTTTGATGATTGAGACAATTTCGCGAAATTTAATAAGTTATAATGTCACTTATTCTAATTATGCACCTATGATAAATTACTATCAATTTATAAATTACCTTAGTCCATTGAAAAGTTGTTTGGACTTCTCTAGCAGGTGACAAAACTCAATAATAATTTTCCTCTCGTGGTCATCCAGCGGAGCCATATTCACCATCCGTGGCTGCCGTCGACTGTACCGTCTGTGTTCTGGTCGGTGATGGTGGTCGATATAGCCTTCACTTCGGTAATAGTGCAGCGGATTAAATGTCATGTACAAATTTTATATTTAATCTTGACCGTAATGAGTGTTCTATTTTGTTAGCTTACCTAAGCATTAGACTTTAAGTCCTAATTCTTCTTGAGCTGTATTTAATCCAGATTTAGTATTATAATCGCTTCTGGTACTCACAACAACTCAAGTTTCATGTGCTAATTATCATTGATATTTGATTTAAATCAAATTATATTAAAAGTTGAATGTTTTATATCTTCAAAATACATCAGTTCGTTCAGAACATGATATAATACACAATAATTTCATTCGTTCTAAGCTATTATGTTTTATCAGTTTTAAAGGTACGCTTCCAGGTTTTACCTCTCTATATCTTTTTATTTCCAAATCCTTCGTAACTATGAATTTTCATTTAAAAATTGTGCGTTTATTTAATATCATTATTTAAAATATCGATCATTATGACATTGATCAACAGCAAATGACATTTCACAATGTTAAATGCTCATTAGCTGGATTGATGAATGAAATATATGAACAAAGGACAAAAGGAACGCATAATTAAGATGTTTAGCAACAGTCAGTGATAGCTGTAACAAAACACATTATTAAATAAATGGTTCATTGAATGACATATTATGTTATAATAACTATAGGTTAGAGGTGCGCTTGGGCCCAATCACTTAGGCCCGCAATCCTCTTGATTGATTTAACCGTTAAATAACATCGCTCTTCAGTCAAGCTCAAGGGCATCGTTGACCATTTGCCATAAGCCAGTTTACCGATTCAAGTTACATTAGAAAAACAGTAGTATGTAGAATGTTACTTGGATATAATATATTTCATATAGGGTGACATATTTGTCTACATTTAATAATAATGGCTGGACAAATTTGAATGAAATTTATCGTAAATAATATTTAATTTAATTATTAATTTACTGTAATATATTATATTATAATTTTAAAAATATTAAATATAATATATTATACAAATGAACCAAAAAATTCCAAAATAGTACTTGTAATTCATAATAAAATTATTAACGAGGGTTGTTTGTGTTATTTATTTTAATAGGCTAGTTGTTTTTAATTATTATTTAGTTTTCATAAGTATATAAAATGTATAACCTTTATTCAAATTTCAATGGTAAACAGCATCTATTTTTGGAAATAAATTGTTGCATTTCTCAAGATTTAATGCTTATGTGTGTGTCTGTAAGTGTGTTAGTGTGAGAGTGGGAGTGGGTGTGTGTTTTATTTGTGTATGTGTGTGTTTGATGTTTGTGCATCTGTGTGCATGAGTAAGAGTAGACTCCGCCTTTCAATGCTACACACGTACCCCAAGAATGTAATGAAATTATTACAAACTTTAGTGAATTCAGAACGACGTGAAATCATAAGGTTCAAAGATTTTTTAATGTACAAGTTTTTTAGGCTTGACTAGAGAGTAACTCATACATGTGTATCTCACTGAACTCTTCCTAAACGGCTGGACCGATTCTGATATAATTTATTGTGTGTGTTCAAGTGGATTTCAGAATGGCCTAGATTAACAATTCGTTCGTCTAAGTTCAAAACATTTCGCATAGGACAATGACTGTTGCATCTGCTAGTTGAATCTAAAATGTTTGTGTTTGTTTCTCTGTTTAGATTTTTATGAAATTTTACTTTAAATACACGCAAATATTTTTTTTGCTAGTCGGATATACTAGCAGATACTATAATTTGTTAAGCTATAATCAAATGAGCGTATCTGTGTAATTGAAATTAACTTCCGATAATGCCAAGATGACCGGTTGATCGTCCGACCGTATCCAACTAGGACCTCTGCAGAGAGATCGTCTCCCCATACAGTCGATGATCCCTACGTCGTTACGAACGCAGCTACACCAGAGTCTCACTGACCCATCAGCCATCAGTTGTGACGTATGTGGACGTCCGCATAAAAGCTTTTTTTAATATACTTAATAATATCATATATTGGGACAACACTCACACGGCCATTTGGTCCTAAACTAGGCATAGCCTATACGGCAAACAGACAAGTCATACATAATATGTAAACTATATTTCTAAATACATACATATTACAGATAAATTACGGCCAAACATTGAGATTCATCGCTTAAACTTTTATCCTGGATGGGAACCGAACTCACTACCTTCTGGTTTAGCAGTCAGGGTATTAATCACTAGACCAACAGACCAGTCCCATAATCTATGGACGCTTTTACACCACGTCAATCTGGTCCCGTGGTAAGTTTCCGAAGAACTTGTGTTACGGGTATCAGACAACGGAAATACATAATATTATTACTTTTATACTAATACATATATTTAAGATTTTTATTATATAATACACAAATTTAATACAACATCCATGACCCAGGAACACGGAAAAATGTTTGTTCCCTGGCGAGATTCGAACCCGCTACCAGCTTGAGCGTAAAACATTGAACCACAAAGGTCGTAATTTATTACCTTATACACATGTATAAGTATATGTAATCTTTAAAAAAATATGCAAAATATGCCAGTGATCTTGCTGACAGTAAATCACGTTTTAACATGATAGGTTGTCTGGTGCTTAAGGTAGTCTCCGCCCACTAGCGTTGGTCGGAACAACGCTATAGGTCAGGAGGTCTGGTCTACCAGCGGCTGGAAAAATCGATATCCACCATTTAGCCCTAGTCCCCTTCCCCCTCCTCCAAACCAGTAATGGGGTGGTAGTAATGAGCTAAGTGCAGTCATCATCATCGTTATGATGCCGTGTATTTTCCCTGACCCCCTTTTTTATTTTTAACCGACTTACCGGTACAGTAATCGAGTCTACGTTGTTCTACGAACTGCGAAATTAGGTTTGTTTTTAATGTTTATACTTTTCAGGGATAAAAAGCATCCTGGGCACTACCCAAGTTGGCAAAGGCATGGGAATCGGACCAGTAGTTTTGCATGATGCTTAAAAAACAGACAGACAAACGGTAACGTTACAATATATTTTCGGTATAGATCTAGTAGTACTCTCTGCTTTTTTCATTGGCATTTTAAAATTTGAAAAAATAAAGAAATAATAAAGCGATAATGTTAAAGCAATTTACACAAAAAATCGGTATTAATTCTTATCATCATTACTATAAAACGAAGTCCTTCGCCGCGTCTTTTTGTCTTTGTCGGTGCAGCCAAGGTAGGAAAGGTACAGCAACAAATACGGCACCGACTTCAAAAGTAACAATAATGAGATTGTAAACGCAAAGATTGTAAATGATTTGAAAGAATAAGTTATAAGTTTTAGGCACGAAAATTAAAGAAACGAATAGAAGATATTTTAATACTTTTTTATATTTTGAAGTTGGTTCTAATTTTTAAAATTTTTATTTTAAATTTTTAGTAATTCCTAAATTCGACAAATGATTTTCTTTATATGAAATATGAGTTAAACTTTTAAACGCGTTGCTCATATTAGACAGCTAAGACGAACTAAGCTAGGGTAATTTAAATTAATAATAAAACCAATTTGGGATTGTGTAAGCAATACAGTCATAACATTGCCTAAATATAATATGACGTAATGGAAAGCAATCACGGCGGATTTGTATTCATTTACTAAAAAAATTCCTTATATATTATGTATAACACCAAAGATCTTCAACACAAAATTAGATTGGGTATAACGGTCGCGTTTAGGTGGACGTAGTGCAGTTGATCAGCCGACATTACCAAGTGGAAAACAAAGGCACACAGAAACAAAATGGCAGAGTTTTATTGGATGCATGTGGCAAGGCATCTGTCGTCTTACGGCGGTTTTCAATATCCTATCTATCTCAAAATTTTCTTATCTATCTTAAAATTTTGACATATTTTGTAAGTAAATGTGTTAATTGAAGGAGGCCTATGTTCAGCGGTGTACCGATGATTATGATGATGATGATGATGATGATGATAACGTTGAACTCGTAATACAACATTTCAGTGATATAAAATAAGAACATCATCGAGGTAAACTAGCATAATTACTCAAAAACTGCTGTTCAGATCTTGAATATAATATGATTAATCTTAAAATTAATATGAGACCAAATTGGGAACACCAGCTTTCAAACAAAAACTCTCCATTAGAGGTAAGTGCAAGGTGTACTTACCTCTATTTTTACAACGTTTCTATTATTATTGGTATGCCAAAATCAAAATAAAAAAAATATTAAAAGTAGTACCATCAAAGTATTTTTTTGAACGTTAATTGAGTCTACCACCGGTTCCAAAGCAAGCCCACTGAGAAGAACCGGCAAAACAAACTCAGTGGAAAGTTAAGTTAAATTGTAAACATATGTAAAATACGGCGCCATTAGGATATGACGCATAGGTACTTCCATAGTATTTTACTATTTTAGAATCTAAACTGGCAGAAGCGAGTTATCCTAACCATCTAATGCTTGTGCCCAAGTTATCATTATAAGAAACGCTTAAAGAAATTGCCATCTTGACTTTAGCTTTTCAGTACCTACATACTTGCTAATGTGATGTAGGTATGTTTGCAAAAATATTAATGAATTTGTAAAAAAAAATGTGTCAATCACAATTTTTTTTGACTTACAAAATTAGCATGTTTTAATGCGACAATACTTACTTTTTTAAATTAGGATCCCAGTAAACCATCAAATCTTTCCACTAATAAAAACAAGAAAACGAAACGTTTGTGTGGTAAAGCCAATTATGAAATAAAATATTTGATTGAAGATACCACACCTTGGGAATAAGACATTCATTATTAAGGTATTACACGATGAATCTAAAAACTATCTGTTCATTTTTGTTGAAAAAAGAGCAACCCTTAAGTTCTTTATTGATCTTCTCTGAAATTTTTTCGAATGATGAATTTCAAACGCGTTTTTAGCTACATTTGTTGACTATTTCTTTTGACGCATTTCAAGTGTACAAGTTGCTATCTACGAAATAAAGATATTTTGATTTGATTTAATTTAATTATCTGCCAATTAACAAGACTGTAAACTTGAGCCCCTGGATATTTACCTAATATTGCAATGCTTGTAAAGGGCACTAAGTTTTAAGTCATCTTTATAGTAATTACTAGCTGTTGCCCGCAGCTTTGCCCGTCTTAACTTATATTTACAGACATATCCGGACTGATGATCAGAGTCTACTTTATTTTTTTGATAAGCATAGGGTGTGGTAGTGGTGAGCAAAAAATCTATATGATTCGCTTGTGTGGCAGACTTTATTCAAGTCGATAAAGAGTTTAAAAAATATATCGTTTTTAAATAAAAGATCCCCTAAGAAAAACAAGAAAAAGACTTAAATTAACTTCAATATAAAAATTTAAAAACCCTCCTACACAAAAAATACTTATAGTTTAAGGAAAAACCCTTAAAAAGTGAAAAATAATTGTCTTTTATCATTCTTTAGAAACCCAATAAATAAAATATGTTTATCGAAATGGAAACAAATAACATTATATTTTCTAATGAAACTTGAGAATAAACTATGTACTGATATACTCAATATAACGATATTTTTTTCAACATTCCCAAATAGAAAAAAAAAAAAACATTATATTTTTTTTTTTTAGTGGCTTAAGTTTGAACTGGGTATCGCTGGCTATGTTACAGACTTCAAATATCGATTCGTTCTCATCGCATCGGTGACATATTATCAGTTATGTATTTTGAACTAGCGATACGATACCCCGCCGCGAACTTAAGTCTCCACAAAAAATCTATATATATTTTGGGAATGTTGAGAAAAAGTCGTTATATTGAGTATTTAGGTACAGAGTTTATTCTTAAGATTAATTAGAAAATATAATGTTAAGAGACGACTTGTTAAATAATTTTCAGTTTCCATTTTGACAAACATAATATGTAAATAAATAAAATATTATTTTATTATTTTATTTATTGGCTTTCTAAAGAATGAAAAAAGACAATTATTTTTCACTTTTTGAATGGTTTTCCTTAAACTATGTATAATTATTTTTTGCGTAGGGGGTTTTTAAATTTTTAATATAATTTTAATTTTAAGCTTTTTAAACAAAACTAACTTACAGGGCAATGCAATAAATATAGAAACCAAAGCTAGTGTGATAAATAACGATGGAATAAGCTGGGAGGTACTTCCAGCGGCTGGCTGCAGCACCAGGTCAACGTGATCGTCTAAAGAAATTTATTGTTTAAAAATAATACATTGAATCCAAACAAGAAAACCTTAACCTGCAAGGTACTTTCTCATGAAACTCATATATTGAACCCAAATACGATAAGTCTGCTGTGAGTTTTAGAAGAGTTGGGTTCACTGGAGACCAGGTGACCAGGACCCTGGTTGCAGGTCAAAGTTATCAATTAATTGCAATTTAATGATTATACTGGCCGCGTGAAGCACTTAATTGAGTAATTTTACGCCAAAAATGCCTTTTAAAACTTTGTAAAAGCGCTGATACTCTTAAACTGCTAGACCGATATTAACCAAACATACCTAACAACCACCGGGCGAAGACTAGCTTTCAAATAAAAAAAACCGCAAGGAAATCAGTCCATTCGTTTGAGAGTTACGATACCACAGACAGACACACACACAAGCAGACATCGACGTCAAACTTATAACACCCCTCTTTTTGCGTCGGGGGCTAAAAATCTTTTATTTCATAATAATCAAAACACATTATTAGAATGTCTTTGAAATGAATACATTTGAAATAAGTTTTGAAAATGCAAAAGCGCCCGCCTCATAATTTCATTTCCATAGTGCTGTGAAATTGATTAATATTTGTAAAAGCTTGCCAGTTGCTTTGCATCAAATAAACAGTCATTAAATAGAGTCTCAATTCTCAACGAACATAAGCTCACATTTAGTTAGTCGTATCTTAGTTTTCTATAAGAGTAAAGTAAAAGAAAAGCAGCAACTCATATAATATGTCCTACTGCTGGGCAGGGGTCTCCTCCTCGAAATCAGGTGAGGAGGGTACCGGGCCATAGTTCACCGAGGCGCTGCACTGGCCCAATGCGGGTTGGTGAACTTCACACACCTTCAAACACTTTCAATCTCATCAGGCATGCAGGTTTCCTCACGACGTTTTCCTTCAGCGATGAGCGAGCGATGGTCTCGTGTTTTGGGTGCCCTTAAAAATTTTGAAAAACCAAAATTTTATTGTATTTGACCACGTGATTATGATTTCTCTAAATATTGATTGACTACATCATTATCATTATCATCATCATCATGCATATGCCATTTTTTTTAAATGCCCATTTATCCATAGGTGATAATATTAAATTGATGTAAACAAATCTTTATATCTTTCATTTTTCATTTCATATTTCACTTTGCAGCCAAAACTACGCATCGCAGACGAAAAATGATTTTAAGTGACAAAAGGCACAAGGTTCCCATCGTGCACTAAGGTGGTTGCAAGTCGATAGTAATAAAGGTGTAAAAGAAATGGTTGAAGCATGTTAACTTTCAATTAACTTTAAAAATGTTATACTACACACACCGGCATA
This sequence comes from Lycaena phlaeas, assembly GCA_905333005.2. Classification (NCBI taxonomy): domain Eukaryota; kingdom Metazoa; phylum Arthropoda; class Insecta; order Lepidoptera; family Lycaenidae; genus Lycaena; species Lycaena phlaeas. The sequence continues at coordinate 663,554 of HG995168.1, forward strand.
TTTAGCGGAACACAAAAAAAGTCCATAATTAAAAAAAATATGGTTTTATTTTAAAATCTACTTACTACACTTCTTTTGTTATTTAAAGTTTCATTTGTTTTACTTAAAATGAGATCACATTATGAACAGATTTTGCGAGTAAAGGCTATTTGTGAGAAATGGTACATTTTTGAACTTATCATGTAACCGGGAAAAGTGAAAATTAATATTAAAATTGTTATTTTATTTTAATTAAATTAGAAAAATGGTGATTAATATCGAGTATTTCCTCCACGTGCTCTTATTAAAGTTTCTACCCGTCTAGGCATACTGAGAATGATGTTATCGATGGTCCCCTGGGATAGTCTCCGCCATTCCTCAACTACGGCAATTCGCAGTTCACCCACGTTGGCAGGAGCTGGAATTCTGGACTTAACTTTTCTTTTCAGAAGTCCCAAACGTGTTCTATTGGGTTCATATCCGGTGATTTCGCCGGCCACTCCATAACAGTAATATTCATATCATTAAGATAAGCTTGATTTCTTATGTTTACGCGAATTTCACTCATTATAATGAAACAACTTTTACGGATTTTATCGCGGTTTATTTAGTTTTTTACAATCCCGACGTTTCGGACACTTTACAGCAACCATGGTCACGGGAGGACTGAAGTCCTCCCGTAAGCTTGAGTTACCCGAGCGGTATGCGGCCGAGCATTATCCTGCATAAAAACAAAATCGTCACCGATATATGGGGCAAACGGTACGACATTTTCTTCTAAAATCTGCAGTCAGACTCCTTCTGTCAATCACCGCCAAGTCTTTGCGAGCTCCCAAACAAATGCCCGCCCAAACCATTATTGATCCACCACCGTATGCAACTGTAGTTTCAAAGTTTGTCTGAATGTATCGTTCTTCTTTGCGTCTGTATATTCTTTGCCTGCCGTCAATTTGATTTAAGAGAAATCTGCACTCATCACTAAACAATACCTTACTCCATTGGTCCACGTTCCAAAGTCGATGTTCTTGAGCAAAAGTTAACCTGCTTCTACGATGATTTACCTCGAGCCTTGAAGCCTTGGCGGGCACAAATGAACCCAAACCTGCTTCTTCGAACCTTCTTCGTACCGTAAGCTCACTTACGGTTACACCCCGCACTGCTTCTAACTCGTGTCGGGCTTGGACGGCCGTCGAACGGGGGTTCCTACGTACACGAAGCCGAATGAAACGATCATCCCTACTCGAAGTGCGTCTTTATCTGCCTTGTCCTACTCTTCTCACATAAGTACCGGTCTCCCTGAACCGTTGGATACTGCGATGGATCGTTTAAACTGGTCGACGAAGATCTCTGGATATCACTCTATAGATTTAAACATTTCTTCGCACTAACAAAAAACAGTATTTCAATGAAATTTAAATCAAACTCAGGACGAAGAAATACTCGAAGTTCGCTCCAAATAAGGTGTATTTTAATAAAATTAAAACAATTGCATAAAATGTGATGTTCAGTTGTTTTCTTAATTTTTTTTTTTTTTTAAATTAAATGACGTTTATACCAGCCCAGTAACCTTATATGATACTGATATCAAACCCTTTTTTTATGTTCCGCTAAATATGCCGGTGTGTTTATTATATTATATTGGTCTCAAAGGTCTGGATTGTTTATTATGTATACCAATTAGAGATGCGCCGAATGTAGTTTAACCCAATTCGAATATTCGGTCCAAACTGTACCGAACCGAATGTTCAGCCGAATCATTCGGTTAAATTTTGAAAGCTTAGTAATACTACTAATATTACTTAGTAATACTACGTCATAATTTACCACTCGTAATTATTAATTTTATTCTCTAAATTGTTGATAAATCATTATAATTTATATAGGTAAGTACATGTGTTACTTTACGATATTATTATTAAAGGATCTTTCTAGTAATCCTGTAAATCAGATTTTATTTGGCTAATATTTACATCAAGGTCAAAAAAACTTAATTTGATTAAAACTTCAATGTTAGGTGGTAATATTGATTCTTAAAGTTGCCTAAAATTTGTATTTTGTTTACGACAAATGTTTCAAATTCTTTTTTTAAAAAATATGTTCCAAAATTTTTAATTTCATAGAGATCTAATTTAGTTTAATTTATCATTCGTAACGAAAAGCAGAAGATCTCTTGATTTAAAGATTATTTTAATTGATTGTTAATGTTATTCCTTTTTATTTTATTAACGAGTAATTGGTACAAAAATATTTTCTTACATTCAAAAAAAAAGAACTCACAATAAACCGCACTTATTTATTCGGCTAATCAACCGAATATTCGGCCGAATACGAACATGAAAAAATATGCCGAATGTACCGAATACGAATATTCGGCTGAACATTCGGCGCATCTCTAATACCAATGCAATCAATCGAGCATGTTCCAAAAAATTCTAGAATGACCTAGAGATTTCTCGAATTATTTAGAAAGTTTTCAGATGTAAGTCTATATTTTTATTAAACGTGTCTTTGATGTGAAAAAATTGTGAAATAAGTAGTCGTAGATTTTTAACATTAACAAATAACTATACAATTAAAAATGACCCAGCGAAGCGGGTATTCCACAGCTAGTACTAATGTAACGACATTATCTGTCATTATACAGAAGACGGAATATGTGGACGATTTGCTCATTAAGTATTGCGCTCCGTGAAGCAGAAACAAGTCGCCAGGATATTGACTGTCGTTTCTATTGTATCAGTCTCGGGAAAAAACTAGAGGCAAAATAAAATACAGCGAAATTACAATCACTTATAATGCTACAAATAATTGCCTTCACTATTTTACGGCATTTCGTAATTTTCATGCAGTTTTTTAATATCATACTGAAAATCATTACGTTAAAAAAGTAAAGTTATATGTTCCACTGCTGGGCACGGGTCTCCTTTCAAAATTAAGCGGGTTGGTGAATTTCACACAACTTCAAAGACTTTTACGGCGGTTTTCAATATCCTATCTATCTTAAAATTTTCTTATCCATCTTACAATATTGACAGATTTTGTAAGAAAATGTGTCAAAATGTAACGATAGATAAGAACATTCTAAGATAGATAGCATATTCAAAACCGCCGTAAATCTCATTAAGCATAAATGTTTCCTCAGGATGTTTTGCTTCACCGGTGAGCGTGCTATGGTCTTAGGATGCACTTACAAATTTTAGAAAAATCTATTTCAAGTCACACCGGGGGTCAGGGTCCAGCCCGGACTCACTCGCTTAAAGGGCCAAACCCATACCCAGAGGATCATCGTCGATATAATATATAATTAAATATATAATATATATATTATATTTTAAGGAAATAGCAAAAAGGTTAGTCGACATCACAGGAGACCGAAGAGCTGGCAGCTACCTCGGACAAAGAATTAGTTTAGCAATTCAAAGGGGAAACGCCGCCAGTATCTTCGGAACATTGCCTAAAGGGACGCCTTTTAATAATATATTTTAGTTATTATAATATAATATTTATATTTTTAAGGATTATAGTTTTAGATTATTTATTATTATTAGATTATTATTTTTTATAATATTATGTAATTAGTTTATGGTTATTAATAGATTACAATGTAATTAAAATAATACATACGACTATGTTCGATGATGATTAAAATGATTTTATAATTTAATTATAATTTTAATAATAATATTTCACAAACTTACATAAGTACAAATAAATCTACAGTTACAATATTACATACAATGTTTTCTTAGGTATTACCATATGTGAACTCATTGCCTGAACTAGGAAATCCTGTGTTTCAGGCTAAAAGGGCTAGTGTACTCGTTTCCTTAATCATATTTTATTATTTATATTAAACTACATATAAATTATGAATAAAATCTAATCTAACCTAATTAACAAGTTCTCTGTGTCTTCGTACGACATATCTTGTAGTGACAACTGGAGTTTTTTTTTACATTTATAGTATGTTAACCGGTAAATATGTAATGAAGCATTTAATCTGTTGTAGAGATATGGACCTAAGAATATATAAAATCTAGTTACAAAAGTATGTTTGATGGAAATTTTTTGGGAGCAAACTATATCTTTTCTTCTTTTGTTAGTAATTTCAGTGCTGAAGGCCAGAGCTGCGTGTTGTTTTAGTACTATGTTTAGTATGAAAAGCTGTCGGTCTGATAGGACTTTACGTGTTTTATAGAGAAGATTAGTAGGGAATAGGAAAGGGCGAAATGTAGCCACCTTGAGGATTGCTCTCTGCGCTCTCTCGACCGATAATAGTAGCGTTTTAGCTGCACCTCCCCATGAGCTGATACAGTAGGTTATTATGGATTGACATAGGGCAAAGTATATTTGCCTTATTTGTGTTGTGTTGGCAATATGGCGCAGTTTTTTAAATACATATATCAGCTTTCTAATTCTATTAAAGCCCCAATATGATGTTTAATTAAAAAAGCCCCAATATGATTAAAATGATGATTAATATATAATATAATTATATAGTATAATTTTTTCCATGTTGCTTGTTCAATGATCCCTGTTAAGCTGATCTGAATTTGATGAAGTTTTGCATAATGAACAGATTGGTTGAACACAGCTAGAGGTTTAGTGCTTTGCTGAATTGCAGCCGATTTGGCTTAGCACGAAGGGGCTGGTATGTCTCACTCAAAAAAAAAGGCGTAAGTTACAGTTTACAGTGACGCTATCACGTTTCGTGTGGTTTGTGAGATTCCGGTGGCCCATTGGGGGAATAGGGAAAACGGGCAACGCTGAATAGCCTCTGGTTCCGTGCATGATTGTGGGCGTCGATAGTCGCGAAAAGGCTTCGACTATTCGTTTATCCTTCTATAGTCTATACCATAAAAAAAAATCAGTCGTAGTCGTAAAGAAGTGAAAATTTATATAAAACTAAGAAGACAGAACTTATATAGAACTAAGGATTAACATTTTAAAATTAGTCTTTATTACATAGCCATTAATAATATAAGAATTATTCTATAACTAAAATCCTTAAATTTATACTAAAATTTTTACATGTTATAATTTGAAATTTTATAATCATAATCATGACGTTATAAACTTATATTAGTATGTCGGTGACGCGAACCTATAAAATTTAGCCCGACCAAAAAGTGCTCAACACAGTTAAAGACGCTTCGCTTCTTGAGGAAGGAGGCGTTTCTCAATTCGATCGTCTAATATATGCTTTTGTATGCCGTTCGTCGACTGCGGGCCTAAAATAGCGACATTGCATGTTTCATAATTTGTACATAATATGTTTCCGTTTTTTACCTCATATGAATTACATTAAATGAATCATTTATTTTGACAGTTTTGTATGACAATTCTTAAAATGGTACACTTACGCCCGGTTTCCGAAAGGCTGATCAACGCAAAAATTAACAAATCGACTGTCAAATCTCTTGTTAAGTGTAAAATGAGTTTCTAGAAGCATGTTTAAATTATTTAATTTGATCAGCCTGTCAGTAGACATAGCTGTCAAATTTGACTTTAGAATCGTATGTTAAACTCCATTTCCGGTTTCTGAAACGCTATTTAAGGCCTAATCGATGATTAAACGTCTGTCAAGTTCTAGGTCAACTAATCGGTGTCTATCGGCGAATTAGCGTCAGGAAATAATTATTCTGTTAGGTGAAACTACATTTTTTCTTCAAATCTACTCATAAAGGTATGTACAATATATTTACAACCAAATATTAAATATGTAACATATGTTTTTAACTTACAAAAGTATAAAGTTGGGTCGTCTTGTTAAACTTTTTTTTTTTTTTTTTTTTTTTTTCGGTTGGATCTATGCTAATGGTCCTAGTGACCGTTATGCGTCATCGGAAATGGGGTGATCCGGTTGGATTATCCTATGACGTTAAAAATTTGGGGGGTTGCCCCCCGCCATGTTCATGGCGTCGGGTTTGTACCTAACTTGGTCAGCTACGGTCGACTGGTTTGGAACGGGTGACGTTAGAAACCTATCGTGAGGGCCTCCCCCGGTAGCGGGGGAGGCGGGTCAAGCGCGGGACCCGAGCAAGCTGCCGATAGCAGAGTGCTATCGGTGATTACACGGTCTATATTGGTGTCGACTCGTAGCTGATCTGAGCCTATGCTGTCGCGGTTGATCCGGATCAACTGGTCAACGGAGTGTAGGGTTCGACGTCGCATACGACCCCGGGGCCCATGCGGTGTGAATGTGTGCCTAACACCGGCTGTGTTATGTCTGAGTGTGCGTTGTAGCTTACGTCGCGCTTCAGCGTCGCGCTTTAACAGTTCTGTGATTTTATCAACAGGATCGGTTATGACATTCTTAGGTAACCTAGACTTATTAGGTGCTAAGCTATCGGGGGTGTAGTTTGCCGCACTCACGACGAGTGGGTTCGGGTGGAGAAGTGCCTTTTCGAAGTGACGTTCTGACATCGCTTTGAAATGGCCCCTAATCGAATCTAGTCTGAGGTCGCGGTGTAGGTCGATGTTTCTTACGTACCACGGGCAACCGGTTGCCACACGTAAGAATTTATTTTGGATCGTTTGGAGGCCTCTGAGTCTATACTGAGGCACATGCGCGAATGCCACACAGGAGTATGACATGATGGGGCGGATACATGATTTATAGAGGGTGAGCTTGTGCCTGAGGGGCATTTTGCTCTTTTTGTTTATGAGGAAGTACAGTCTACTACTGACGAAACGGGCTTTTTTAGAAATCGCGGCGATGTGTGGTCTAAACGACATCGACCTGTACAGGGTGACCCCCAGGTACTTGACCTGTCTAACTCTGGGAATAACGACGTTATTTAGTAAGATTGGTTTCATCGTGAACCATGTTTGTCTGCGTTTAGGTAAGCGTGTCTTTCTCTTACGAGAGAAATGAATCGACGCGCTTTTATCGGGGTTAATAGCTATTCTCCATTTTGCGAACCAGTTGCCTAGTTCGGTGACGGCACGTTGGAGAAATAGCGATGCTCTATTAGCATTAGGGTGGGTAACGTATAGAGCTGTATCGTCAGCGAAGAGAGCCAGTTTGACGTCCGGAGGTCTGGGGATATCTGATGTGTACAGATTGTATAGAGTTGGGGACAGCACGGAGCCCTGGGGGACTCCGGCCCTCAGAGGTCTCAGGGAAGAGAGGGTGCCTTCGACCCTATACCTAAATGACCGGTTTGACAGATAGTCGCGGATGATGATGACTAGCCTATCCGGTATTCCTAGCTTGTACAGTTTGTACACGAGGCCTTCGTGCCATATCCTATCGAAGGCCTTAGCTACATCGAAAAATACGGCGCACGTATCGCGGGAGTTCTTTTTATTGAAACCTCTGAGTATGTCTTCGGTCATACGGTGGACTTGCCTTGGACAGCAGTGGTTTTCGCGGAAGGCGAATTGCTCGTCTATGAACAGGTTCTTTTCGCCTATAACGGCTTTGAGCCGCTTAAGCAGAACCCGTTCGTAGATTTTGCCAATCGAGCTTAGTAGACTGATGGGCCGATAGCTAGACGGTTCCGTGCCCGGTTTGCCGGGCTTAGGTATGCCGATAACCGTAGCTTCTTTCCATTGGTCTGGGAACCTACAGCCCTTTAGGAGGGCGTTGAAAATGCTAACCAGGAGGTAAACAAGAGCGGGTGGGAGTATTTTAATGACTTTGTTGGAAATCCCGTCCGGCCCGGGGGCCTTCTTGGAGTGAAGTCGTTTGATAATGTCTTGGACTTCTTCTACATCCGTCGGAGGGATAGGATCCCCCTCCGGCGGCGCAGAAGTCTTCGACTCTACTACCCTAATTACCTCCTCTACGTGGGAGCCTATGGAGGGTGAGGGGGTAGTGATGTTGGGGGTACACTGGCTCTCTAGTGTGTCGGCTAATAGTTCCGCCTTGTCGGCGTCCTCTAGTGCAGGCGCGCGATTTGGTTTTTTTAATGGCGGCATAGATGCCTCCGTTTTCTTTTTAAAAGAACGAGCGAGTGGCCAGTAGGCCACATGGGAGGGTGAGATTTCACTAAGGAGGCGATCCCACTTTTCGGCTTTGTGCTCTAAGATGCGTGTTTTAACGTCTCTTTCGAGGTTACGGAGGTCACGACGATACTCGTCCGCCGGGTAGCGAGCGTATCTGCGCCTTGCGGTGTTTTTGGCGCGTATGAGTGCTTTAATGTCATCCGGGAGCTCCCAGTGTCCATCGCTGGACGTTGAGATCTCCCTAGATGACTTTTCCATCGTCGCTACCAGATGGTCGGTAAGGTCGGAACTGGCCGCAATGGCCGCCTCGGGACTATCTATAGTGTCCGGGATGTTGTCGAGTTGACTCGAGCGAAGTGAATTTAAATTTTCGTTTAATAATTTAAAGTCGATGATCTTTTTCTTTAGATTTTTAGTATTATTCTCGGGGTTACCTAATTGAATTAATACTGGTCTGTGGTCTGAGTTAAGCTCGTGTACTGTTTGAATAGAATGCACCAGAAGGGATACATTGCGTATTATACATATGTCTAATATGGATGGCCGCACATTACTCCTATCGCTGTTTGCGAAGTCGTAGCGTGTTGGCTCATCTGGGGCGACTACTGTACAGGCTAGATCATCGACGGCGCGGCAGAGAATTATACCATTTTTATTGTTTTCTCTGCAGCCCCATGCCTGATTTTTACTGTTTAGGTCGCCGGCTATAAAGACGGCGTTGCCTAGTTCTAATAGCGATTTGAGATCGCTGAAGAGTAATGTTTTATTGCACGATTGATATACCGAGGCGATGATGATCGACTGATGGCCGGTCATGCTCACCTGGCAGACGGACGCCTCCAGTGAAGCCAGAGGCGGTGTGTCTAATGGGATGCAATGGAGTGTTCTTTTGTAATAAATTAGTGTACCTCCGAGTCGGGATCGCAACCTACCATTCCTAACGATGTTATAATTAGGGTTACGCGGGTTGCTGTTACACGGTTTTAAAAACGTTTCCTGCACAAGGAGGACGTCAACATCGTATTTTTTTACGAAAATGCGAATTTCCTCTAAATTCGCGCTAATGCCGTTCGCGTTGAACGACACTAGTCGGAGAGAACGCGGTTTTGTCCTAGCCGTGGTAGCCATTTAAGGGCTTTGAGAGGGGGGGGACCTAATCTTGGCGACCAGGGTGGCATGTTCACTATATGCCTGGCATGTCTGCTGTAGGGTGGTGGCGACGCGTAGTTTGCGGGCCAGGACGGCTAGCTCTTCTGGATCTATATCGCAGAGAGCCTGAGAGACAAACGCTAGGTTTATCCCGAATTCGTCGGTGGGGGAAGCGGGACAGCTGGGGGCTGCTCGTATCTTCGTACTTGCAGGGGGAGCTTGCTGCCTGCTTACTGCCGCTGGGGGGCTTGGAGGGCCCGGAGCGGGTTTTGCGGGTGCAGACGGCTGGGAAGCCGCTCTGTCATGCCACGCGTTCGTCTTAGGGGGCGGAGCGGGGACAAACTTCTCCTCCCTGGGTCGGGTGGTGGATCTGGGAGCAGGACCAGGTTTTTTCCCGGCTCTCCTCCCTTTCCTTACCACCGCGGGGGCTTTCGGGCAGCCGCGGTAGTTAGCCGGGTGCCCTTGGCCTCTGCAGATGACACAGCTAGGTGGTTCCGTAGCTGTGGCCCTATCGCGGGGACAGTCGGGGGTCCCGTGGTCGCCGAGACACTTAACGCACCTGGGGTGCGCCTGGCAATTTCTTGCCGAATGACCATATAATTGGCAACGATGACATTGCCCTATGATGCCCCTTTTACGGGGGGACTCTACCTTTAGCCCGGTCATGTTACACACGGCCCGGACATTAAATATTGCTTTCGCCGCCGGCGTTAGCGGCAGGATGACAAGTACCATCTTGTACTTGAATTTATTGCGGGGGTGGTACATCCTATGTACCTCCTCCACAGGGTATCCCTGGAGGATCAAGTCCTCCTTGATTTCGGACGGGTCCATATCCCGGGGGACACCGCCGATGACAACACGCAGTACGCGCTCATCTTCGAGCGCGTACGTGTGGTATCCTATTTTGTTGGCGCTTAAGAAAGCGGTCAACCTACGGTGGTCATTAGAGTCCGCCACTTGGACTCTTATGCCGTCTGCGCACGAACGTGCAGATTTGTATAAAATCTGCTTCGCGTAAATAGCCTTCGAGACTATAGTCCAGCTTTTTGTGTCCTGGACGACTATCGGGGGTCTTGTTAAACATAAGTATTGTTGTTTGTTGTAGGTTGCACTGATGTGTGTTTCGGATTTAAGCATGAGCACCAACTCATCTAGTAGTGATGAAGATCAAAGAGAACTCATCTAGTAGTGAAGAAGATCAAATGAGGCGAATTTTTAAGTCCAGAACCTCCCTTTTTGTACCCCTCTTCTAAGAAGAGGGGCAAAAGGCGACATTGGTGGCAGTCGCCTGCGGGATGCGTCAGTGCATTTCCCGGCGTTAAAGAAAAAAAAGGCCTCTGTTCAGCAGTGGACAGATAAAGACTGGTGATAATGATGTCATTTTATTAGAAAAATATAATATGTTAGAAAAGAAATATAAATAATAGGAAATTTAAAGGAAAATAATATCATAAATACGTAATCATAACTTCTTTAATTTATATAATATGCTGTGCTTAATTGTTTTTGATTTCTCGGTATCTCCGCAGTACTGTTAAATTTGGTTGTGATACTCATCCAAGCTTAATTCTTCTTTGTTGTTGATATGCCATTAGTTATTTTCTATAATGTGTTTGTATCTGAAATAAAACAAAGGGTCTACTCAAGCATCTTTAAGCAATGGTGTAGGGACATATAAAGTAAATAATTATATTTAATTTTGTAAACAATAAAAGTTTTAAAAACGCTAAAGTGTATTGTATTTATTTTATACTTACTTTTCAACTAATTCTAAAAGCATATGTTACTTTTCCCCTTCTGTAAAATTCTTCCCTCGTGAGGCCATTTTATATAAAGATAAAAATAATTTCACTTTTGTATGTTGGAAATTTGAGTTTAAAATTCGCGGAATGATCTATCATATTTTGAAACTGTTATTTTTGACAGTTAAAAATAAACTAGAGTCATCGCCACTTTAGAAGTCCGATAGACGCGGCGCTGCGGTCTCATAACTCAATGTTGCCAATTTATAGTGTAATGATTTTCCACCAAGTCTAGTACAATAAAAAATTTAAATAATTATAGGGCCTATGGTCAGTAGTGGATTGATAAAGACTGAGTATGATAATAATGACAAAAATAATTATAGCAGCAAAATAAAAATCTCCCTGCCAGGTTTTAGTAAAATAAAACATTTTTTTTTGTAAATATTTCATTCGTATTTTTTACGTATAACCGATTAGTAGAATTCACCTAAAACAAGCTTCTTCGGATGTGTTCAGCTTTTGCCAGGAGTGACGATTTTCTCAGAAGTAATTGCTGCCACTGTTACTTCTTTTGTTATTCGAACTTTTTTACAGAAACACCTGAAAATATAATTCATCTGAGTAAGGATTTAATTCTTTTACCTTGTATTTATATCCATATAAAATATCATAAGATAAATGTAGGTATAGAATTAATGATAATATTTTAACCATAAATTAGGCAAAAATAAGTGACTCTGGCATCTCTAAAATTTACCTGTCATGGCAGTGACATTTATAAACATTTTATTCAACGGGGTTAATTGTTGTTTATTTTACTTTCTAATTCACAAAATTATTTCACTTTAATGATCATTTTACGGCCTTCACTTTTTACACCTCACTTTATATTATATGCTCCATATTTCACGTAAAACAATTTAAAATATCACAACTTCTTACTCCAGACAGACGTCAAGATGTCAATGTTGTCAAATTTAGTTCGGCCATTAGTCGCAGGACTTTAAAAGTGGCGACGACTATATGGTACGATTTTTATCAGTGTTTTTATTTGAAAACAAACCCAATGTCAAATCAAACTAATCATAGATTAGTTAATTTAGCTCTGAATGACGTTCCGGAAACTGAAATTGATTTGACAGCTGTGTTAAATTAACAGCCATGTTAGTTGAAGTGTACTTTGACAAACGTTTCAGAAACCGGGGGTTACCCCCGGTTTCTGAAACGAAAATGGCCTCACGAGGGAAGAATTTTACAGAAGGGGAAAAGTAACATATGCTTTTAGAATTAGTTGAAAAGTAAGTATAAAATAAATACAATACACTTTAGCGTTTTTAAAACTTTTATTGTTTACAAAATTAAATATAATTATTTACTTTATATGTCCCTACACCATTGCTTAAAGATGCTTGAGTAGACCCTTTGTTTTATTTCAGATACAAACACATTATAGAAAATAACTAATGGCATATCAACAACAAAGAAGAATTAAGCTTGGATGAGTATCACAACCAAATTTAACAGTACTGCGGAGATACCGAGAAATCAAAAACAATTAAGCACAGCATATTATATAAATTAAAGAAGTTATGATTACGTATTTATGATATTATTTTCCTTTAAATTTCCTATTATTTATATTTCTTTTCTAACATATTATATTTTTCTAATAAAATGACATCATTATCACCAGTCTTTATCTGTCCACTGCTGAACAGAGGCCTTTTTTTTCTTTAACGCCGGGAAATGCACTGACGCATCCCGCAGGCGACTGCCACCAATGTCGCCTTTTGCCCCTCTTCTTAGAAGAGGGGTACAAAAAGGGAGGTTCTGGACTTAAAAGTTCGCCTCATTTGATCTTCTTCACTACTAGATGAGTTCTCTTTGATCTTCATCACTACTAGATGAGTTGGTGCTCATGCTTAAATCCGAAACACACATCAGTGCAACCTACAACAAACAACAATACTTATGTTTAACAAGACGACCCAACTTTATACTTTTGTAAGTTAAAAACATATGTTACATATTTAATACTTGGTTGTAAATATATTGTACATACCTTTATGAGTAGATTTGAAGAAAAAATGTAGTTTCACCTAACAGAATAATTATTTTCCTGACGCTAATTCGCCGATAGACACCGATTAGTTGACCTAGAACTTGACAGACGTTTAATCATCGATTAGGCCTTAAATAGCGTTTCAGAAACCCGAAATGGAGTTTAACATACGATTCTAAAGTCAAATTTGACAGCTATGTCTACTGACAGGCTGATCAAATTAAATAATTTAAACATGCTTCTAGAAACTCATTTTACACTTAACAAGAGATTTGACAGTCGATTTGTTAATTTTTGCGTTGATCAGCCTTTCGGAAACCGGGCGTAAGTGAAATAGAAGAATTATTAGATGTTACATAGGACCTACATTTTTCGGAATTTGTTGTTATGCACAGATTTATAAATATATTTTGTTATGTGTCAAAAATTCGAGATTTCTTTAGAATAGTGGTAACAGGCGGAGGGGGATTCGAGTGAGAGGTAAAAGAAGGTGAGGGGAAGACTTCCCTTTGTTACCACTCCGCCCCTGAGGAGATGCTTAGTTTACAAAAAAATTAGACTAATTAAATTTTATTTTTAAAATCAATAACCACCAAAAATTCCGACTATGTGGTGACCATGGACTTACTAATACTAATATAGTAAGTGTTTCTCCTACAATTCAGTAGATTGAACATAATATTACGAATGTTTTATGCAATGCTATTTTAGAACTGCTGTTCGTCGAAATGAGATCGTCACCCTTTCGTCTCTTTGAATGACTGTATATCGTTCCGAAAGCGTATTAACCTGTCAGTCATCATTATTATTTTTATATGATATTCATCATCATCAGTTCTTATGAATAATTATTAATGAAACGTTTCTTTTAACATATTTAAAAATAACACGAACTAAAACTGTTAAAAAAAAGATAAATAATAAGAGAATATATAGCATTAGTGATCTTATTGACTTCACCCTTTTACAGAATTGTAATGTTAGAAAAAACAGGAGCTTCAACAATATATATCTTGATCTTCAACTTGATATCTTGAGAAGTTTAGTCTCTGATTGACCAGTTGAACATCTTGGGTATGGTAATTTACTTAGAAATGTACTGCAACGAAATTTATAGAATATATCAAAGAAAGCACGACAATATAGCTAAGTAGGATAGTGATAGATAGAAGGTATTCAAGAAACCGTATATGAGTAGCTGAGCAAGGTAATGATTTTCTCATAGGTTTACCACAAAGACGTTACTGGAATGTATTCAAGAAATAGAATGTGAGTAGCTAAGCAAGATAATGATTTTCTCAGCCTTTGGGTACGATGATTTTCTCAGAGATGTACCACAAAGACACTACTAGAATGTATTATTTATAGAGATAGATTATAGAGATAGAACGTGAGTAGCTAGCAAGATGATGATTTTCTCGGCCTTTGGGACGGTAACCCAAAAGTACTTGCTAGCTTACCTCACAACTCGAGGATCTACAGAATTCTTTGGGTACGATGATTTTCTCAGAGGTGTACCACAAAGACACTACTAGAATTTATCTAAGAAATCATGCAGGTGTAGCCACTCAAGGCGATGATGGCCACTACCTTGAATACGATTATTTTATCACATTACTTGAACAGATCACAAACGAAATTCGAATAAACTTTAAGAAAGGCAAGATAGGAGTTTCTTATTAGTAAAAGATAATTTTCTAACATATATACAAAAATGTACACAAAATATCAGAATTTAAACTTTTCTCGTATAGATATTATTTAACTTTACTTCGAAAATTATTATTGAGAAATAATAAATAAAAACACCGAATCTTGATAATTGTGTATACTTAAACCGAATAAAACACAATAAAACTTAAATGACAATAAACTAGAGATATAATTATTAACAATGTTACTACTTTTAATATTTTAATGAAATTTGAATTAAGATCAACTTATTCAATTATCTCTTACTTAAACTAATAATTTAAATTAAGCGCTAGCGCGGCAAAGACATAGATTACATATTTTAGTCCTCCTCCTTCTTTTACACATCTAACATATAATCTTTATAACGAGAAGGAGGAGTTATGTGTCTGCGATTGGAAACGCGAGGACGAGGATGAACGGTATTTACGATACTTTAAGTTAAAAAAGATATCAAACACGAAGTTTTTTCCATGGATGTAGTATAATAACAGGATGGCTTACTCGGAAAAAATGTATTTACGAAAGTGAACACTAACTCAACGCATTAAGTATTATATTCTAATGGGCATTACACAGATGCTGATCCGAGCCGAGCGGGATAGCAATATGTAAGAAGTGTGTCTCGTTCTTTTATCTTGCCAGCTTAAAAATGTATTTTATTAAAAATTTGGGCTGATCAAAAATTTCATCGAAAAAAAATGTCTTTTTAATATTATTTTGACAATTGTATGTCTAGAAATTGTAATTGAATTTATTTATTTAAATATATTTCCAATTCAAAAAGAAAACATAAATTATTATTTTGCTTATTTCTTTTATTTCTTATGGTAGCCCAGTTAAGTGTCATCTTGACATTTTGTATTGTAATGGTTGCTATGGTTACTTAAATAACATAATTAGTAAATCAAACTACTATGGTGACCATGATTTTTTGAAACGAAGTTCCTTACGGCAGGCTTGGAGGGGAATAATAGCAATGCGAAAAGCAATGGTCAGAACGTGAGACAGAGTGACTCCGTACTAAACTTCTCACGTTCCTAATTATTTTAATCAGTTTGAATCCATGGCATCTTTAGTTGTTTTGTAATCTTAATTCAAGAATGCGTTATTATGAGAGTAAACCTAAGATTTGCAGTTAATATTTTGGGATGATAATGATATCTCGACCACCTGATGACGGATTCCCGTCAAGTATATTATACCTGGAAGTATTTGTATTATATATTTCGTAATCCATCTAATATTCTTTAGATTTTAACCATTGCTAATGTTGGTATTTTCGTTTGTAAGTATAATACTTGTGTCAGATTTTTCAAGCACCCTAAATGCATCTAAGCTAGCTTGCGATATCTGTCGGGGCTAAACGCGCCTTTTGAAGAACTTAAAAACTCGAGATTTATAATATTATGGCAGTCGTGGTAAACTCATGCAGCGCTTAAAATTACATACATCAAGTATGTACTGGTAGAATATCAACCTTACTGCAATTAAAATTTTCAATTTTTGTAAGACAAATTTGAATTTGTCCCACATGTCAAAATCTTATTGTCACCTTATAAGAAAGGGACACACTCCTTAACACTGGCTATCTCTGTCGGCTCGTTTTTCTGTTACGAGTTCTCAGTCCTGTTATATATTATTACGTCCATTGTTTTTTCATTAACCGTTTTCGTAATGACAAAAATATCAATCATCTTCTTTTTTTTAATGAGATGACATGAGACCTCCTTTGCTTTATTTTTACTCTATTTATATCAATTCATACTTTCTGTATATATATACAAGAATGAAGCTAAAATTAATTAGATTTTTAGTGAACCCTTACCAAAAAATATTAGATATAGAGGATATATTTAAATATATTTAATAAAATTAATCATAATGTCTGTTAAACTTTGCACGGAACTACATAGATGGCGCTATTTAGTTTAATGTCGGAGAATTTATGTTTTATATTACAATCTCATTTTTAAACAAAAACCTTTTTTAAACGACACGAAATGACACGGTATAAAAACATAATATTGTGTCATAAATACAATAGATTTTGCTGTTTATCGTAACGTTCTTTATAATTTCTGAATGTTTTTATTGGCGAGTGCGTATAATAACATACCAGTGAGGGTATGCAATACGAAAACATTGAACATAACTAGGTAAATTTATTCTTTAACCTATGGAATACTTATTTAATTACAACCCATATAGTCTAATGCACACAATAATATAAGGATTGATAATTATGTAGAACGTTTTTTAAAAAATCACGCAAAAACATATTATCATGATTGGAATTCATGCATGCATCAAAATACGAATTCTTCGTCTTCTCAAGTCTTCTTTTTTTAATATACATACTAAATTCTTATAAAACTCTTATAAAATAATTTTGTTTTATAAGTTTGATAATACATTTTTGAAGCAACATAAATCAGATGCAGACTATGTGCAATTTTAAACTACAATGTTACAGTATTGCGCATTTTAGTCTTTGTTTAATCCACATTTTTACATCGTGGTCTAAGATCCCGCTGCAAAATAACTACGTTCATTACGTTGTGAGTCAATCACACAATTTCACACACGTTTATGAATAGGTGATTACACTGTTAGAACCAGACTGGCGCAACTTCAAGGAAATAAAACGATTCTATGAAACGGAAGCGAATTTTTAACCCGACAAGTTTGAAAAAATATCGACATCTACAAAGCAGTATGTAATTGGCGGCATTAGAATTAAGGCGGATTGTACTTTGCCGCCATCTTTGGCCGCCATCCCGTAACATTGACATTGATTTGAGTTTTGACGTTTCTCTTAACTCATTTGCTATAATATATTTAGCTGAGAAATCGGATCTTTGCTCTTCTCTTAAAACAATTTAATTGTATGCTGATTGCTATATTTTTGGGTGTAATGATGGCCTAGAAAGTACTCAAGATACAAGACAAAGGCAAAAATAAGTGGAATCACAAAGAAAAAGTGCGAAATATGTGGTCGTGGAATTAAAACTTGACGAATAGACGGCCAAAAAAGGATATTCATGGCAAGATTTCCCCTATAAAAAAAATGGTAAGTACAGAATATAATTAATTACCATGTAAAATAACTGTGTCAATCATAAGTTTCATTAAACAGTTAGTTTTTCGAGTAAAATAATGCATAACCTTATTTATAGGTAAAGAATAGTGTTGTGTAAGTTTTATCGATAATTTTCATTTGAAGTGAAATAAACCTGGGTTGATACCAAAGTATCTTAAAATAACTTAGGTGTGGTCACTTGAAGAATAAATTGTTAATTAATAATTAAATTAATTGCAGGGCTTCTAACATTCTTGAACTTTTTGTACCTCCGAAAAAAAAATCAACCCTGATTTTAGTAATTAAATACACACCTCATGCATTATTTGTGTTACAGTACTTCCAACCTGGAGTATGGAGTGAAACCAGCCAGTATATGAACTACCAACGTGACTACCAAGAACCAATAGGAGTAAAGAAACTGATATTTTTCAAAATTTTAAAGTTTGAACGAAATAAAACTCTTTCAATATAGGAACTTTGTTTTTTTTTACATTATTAAACAATTTAAACTATTAAAATAAATTGGCTTAAGGATCACACACTCATCGACAAATACGGATATCGATAATTTCTGTGAAATCCCTATTTGTTTTTTTCTTTATATTGGCATTATGTACGTTAAGAATATGACGTTTGAGCCTTCATATTGGTAAGACTGTTTTCGCTCCCGTTTCATACTTATTAGAATTTACACTATTTGTATGGCACTCCCGTCTCTTATAATGTAGTGTTTATATACTCTTTGGTTAGTACCACAGCCAGTCAAAGTTGGCCACAAGTAATTTTAATTAAATTATTAATTAATATTCCTAAAGAAATTTCGTTCACTTTTCATATAAATAAAATATGATCCACATCATAACAGTGCATGTAAAGAATTCTAAAATCTGTAGATACCGTTGCACACTCGGCCACAACTACCTCGTAGCCAGGTGTAGGCAGGTAATATTTGATCTATTTATACGTTCCTTACTCACACGTACCTAATAACTACACTTACCTAAAATAAATGTCTTATTGCTTTAAGTTTTTTCCATAATATTATGTACTTATAGTTACAATTTTGAAGTAAATGTATCGTAAGTAATGCCATCATTTGAGCCTTTGGCTCTTTCATTTTATCTCGGATATCTCGCGTTTTTAACAGATGTCACCCCTAATTTGCGGCAATATTTTCACAGGCAGCTGTATTATATCATTATATAAAAAAAACGTGTGGTGTGGAGGGTGTTAGATTTTATTTTTGTTACGAAATTTCTTGATTCGGTCACCGTGATCAAGGCCCGCGATATGAGCTATAAAATAGCTTAAAAATGCTTTAATCTGAAATTAAAAACATGCCTGTAAGGAAGGAACGTATAAAAGTAGTTACGGCCGAGTGTGGAATCGCATCTATGGATGTTTAAATTCTTTACATGCATTGTTATGATGTGGGTCATATTTTATTTAAAAGAGAAGTGAACGAACTTTTTTTGGAATATTAAAAACATTAATTTTATATTTATTAAAATTCCTAGTTTACTAGTATTACTACATACAGCAGATATAGATGTATTTAATGTATAACATTTATGTAAAAATCCGTGTTTGACTCTCAACATAATGAACGTAGTGATTTTGGAGCGGGATCTCGTACTATCAAACCCACATTAGAATAGCAAAGCCTTTCGTATGTGTTGATTATTTTTGCTTTGCCAGCTGAAAAGGTTAAACGTTAGCACGCTTTGTTTTCTAAGAGTACATGTTACAAAGTAAGTTCGTAAAATTGTGCCCCTGTACTCTGTACCACTACAACAGAGAAAAACAAAGCTTTGACAGATTTAAAAAATGCAAGTTTTACCCTTAAAACCCTTTGTGGTGGAAGGAGGTCAAGAAGTCATAGCATATATGTAATTTAAACATTATCAATTTTATGGTTTTTCAAATGGTGCCGGCATCGGCCGTCAAGTCGTCATTACGACAATAATATAATCATGATGATGTGACGTCCAAGTATATCTTAATTTTTGTTTTCCCTGTGGAAATCATAATGATATCACACAGCCGGGGGAGCTCTTTTAGAGTCTCACCCTAACTATGGTCATCCGGCCAGCTCAGCACGGGTACAGCAATATTCGCATCGAGCCTTGACGGTGTGCCATCCAGAACTATCAGTGGAGGCTGGGGGTGATATTCCCTATTCCTACTCCGCTTAAGGCACGTAGGGGTGCCTTTTAGCCCGGACGTCCACGATCCTCTCACAGCGGTACGACCTCCCGTCACTGTTGCCATCAGTGCCACGTTCTCCGTCTGTAAGGATGCCTCGTATGCGTTTCCACTGACTGTCATCATTTGAACCTTACATTCGTCATTAACAGTTAAGACAATGTATTATATATAACTCCAAAAATTCCAAATTTAATTTTTAGATCGTTAATGTTTAATTGAAAATCCACGCGTGCCATCAAATGAATAGTTCAAGATTCTTGTTGATGAACTGATTGGTCCATAAAAATAAAATATTTCATTTTAAAAACATGGATGAAATTTTTCCTGTCTGTAGTTACGAGATTAATTTAACCAAATTTTAATTAAGGTAGCGATTATAATGAAACAAATTTTCGGATTTTATTGCAGTTGATTAAGTTTTTTACAAGCCCGACGTTTCGGATACTTTACAGCAACCATGGTCACGGGAGATCCTCCCGTAAATTTGTTTTATTATAATGAGTGAAATTCGTGTAAACATAAGAAAACAATAAGGTAGCGATTTCAAACCGTCTTGCTTTTTACATTCATTGGGCAAGTTTATAAAATTTTATAAAAGTCTTTACGTTTATAAAATTGGTGGCATGTTGTTCGTATTTACAACGGACTCCTAAATTACCCCATCAATTTCGAACCAACTTTAGAGATAGAATTTCAGCCACGTGGTTCGTGTTGCTATGGCTAATGGGAGGACGTCTTCCCAGCCCCCCTACACAAATGGCAAACTCTCCGATTCTATTCAGTTGTGATAAACGCTAATCTCCATAGGGTTGATGCAAAACCATTGACGAATGTTTATTCAGACACATAAAGGGCGTCTTGATATTCATCAAAAAAGTTATCGCTCACAGGTTACGGATGTCAAAATATAGCTTTCGTACGATACGTTTTGTCCATAAAGACACGGACCCCCTTCCTCTTTACGGTGTCGTATTTTCCGGGGGGAAATTGTCAAGTCGCGTCAGCCATGGCTTGATAAATATGTTAAATATTCACGTATCGACTATCGATATATTCGATATTCGGATTTTCATAACCGAAAAATCAGGTTTGAAATTTATACAAATTAATATAATAAAATTTATCGATTATACACTGTTCAAAATATCAGTCTGCATGGATTTAAAGTTATATAATAAAGAAATATGAAAAAATTGTTGTTCCGATTTAAAATGTACCAAATTTTGCACAAATTAAATGAATTTCAATTTCGGTATTTTTTTATGTGAACAGACCTAGTGAAATTAGTAAAAATATGAAATGATCTAAATAGATAATATAATCTTTAAATAATATTGAAGCCTCGATCAATCATTTTATATTGTGGGCCAACACTTGAAAGTCAAAGGTCATAAATGATCCGAACAAAAGACACTGATACTTCTAGGAATCCGGGTACGTCCATTACAAAACTTATTCCTTATCTCCTGTATAATCTGATCTCTAGGAAAACTAAAATGAAAAAGTAAATTGGCTGAAGTTCACTATAGTAAACTATTATAATATCGTGTATTAAACCAACAATCAGACAAAAGCATTTATAATATAATGATAATATTATGATCATTTTTGTATTGCATACGGCGTTATCCAGTTCCAACAAAACTATGCAAAGTTGGTCTGACAAACTCCTGGCCATTATTTTTTTTAAACTGCCCTGGGGTGTATAGAATATTGTGTGCAAAATTTTATTAAAGTAAACGAAATATTTAAAAAAAAAAACGAGTAGAAGAAAAAACTGACCGACGAGTAGATGGCCCAACGTATTAACTCATTTTTAGAATTTAATAGCTTAGTTTAATAGCATATTATTTAAGCTATGCAGACTATATGGTACTCCTGAGTCCCTCAATTGACGGTCTTAGAACGCTTGGAATTGTATTTTTTGTATTTAACCGAAATAAATACTAATAACGTGATCAAAATTACTTAAATATGAAATGAAATGCCATATTTTTGTAAATTGGACGTGGCAGGTCTCTTCTTGCAACAAAAAACTGAACAATTCGGCATTTTTTAAGAGCGTGCGTATAACACCGCAACTATATTCAATCTAGTAAACAGCTCGGCCTGAAAACAGTTTTATTGTTCGACCAGGACCCGTCACACTAACAAAATGACATTTCACGACAGAGGGGATCGCCTGTGCATTACACCTGCCTACCGTGACGCTGTACAGCTTTGTCAGTTGTAATGCATCACGATTTCCTTCCATGTATCGATATCATATTGTAGCTGGAAGGCAGTGAAGCTCTTGTTACATAATTAAATTAATATTCACTATCGCAGGCGGTACTTCAATCAGAAATATCTTTATTTTGTAGGTAGCAAATTTGTGCAAACACGTTAAACAAAAAGGTTACAAATAATATGGGATGCATGCAGAAGATTAACAAATACGAAAAGAAAACATTATTATCATCAATATCATCAGCCTTAATCAGTCCAGTGGTGAATACACGCCTCCCTCAATGAACGCAAAGACGACCGGCCCCATGCCACTCGCATCCAACACGGACAGGCAACTGTTTAATTTTTAAAATGTTTTATCTACCTAAACGCGACCGCATCGGCCATCCGTTCTCCTGAGTGTTTGACTAGCCCACTGTCACTTTAATGAAATTCTTTGCGTGATGACGGTAAATTTAGTCTCTGGCGGAGGTCTTATTTCGAATCCTATCTGCTAAAGAGACCCAGCCTATCACGCTCTATAGCACGCTCCATAGCATGTTGAGTTACGGCAAAATTTCGGAGCAGTCGTAACACGGTCCGGATTTTATCGCGGTTTCTTAAGTTTTTTATAAGCCAGACGTTTCGGATCCTTAACAGCAACCATGGTTAATACCGTGACAATAAACCACGATATAATCCGTAAAATTGTTTCATTTCTTGTTTGTTGTTAATTTCTTAACATAAAACAAAAGCCTGTGAATATTTTCAAATAATATATTATATTCTTACCCCACTAAGTAAGGAATAGTTAAGTAATATCAATATATGTATATAATATGTGACTTTGTGTCTCTATGTTCTATCTGAGCGACAAAATCACTTATCCGATCGTGCTCGGACCTCGGCTTCTATTAAGAAAATATGTGTAAAGTATCTTTAATGAGCTTATCAATTTTTTTCTTCCGTTCAGATTGAGCTTAGAGGCCAGTTGTCCGAAGAGTCTAGCCCTTACGAAAAAAAAGATATTTGAATAAAATAATATCTATTTAATGAACAATTTGCATTTTCATATTGCGTCGCTTCCATTTGCCATTTTAACATTTTCAAGCAATCATATTAAAGTATCAACGCCGGTATAACGTATAGCAAAATCTTTGCACATGTTCCACAAGTGAGTCTGGCGCCGTGAAAAGCATAATTAGATGGTATTTTACCTAATTAGCGCTAACGAGAAATCATAATACCCTTTCCTTATGAATCGAATGTAATATGTCTATTTGAGAGGTTCTAAGAATTTTCCGAGACGCGGGGCCGTGAATTGATACTCCTCAAGGGGATTCCCCTACGTTCACAGAATCGTATTTAATCCTGTATGAAATGTCAAAGAGGTCTTGGTGCATACGAAAATTAATTGATCATAATCGCAGATATATTATATATATGTGATTTTCATGCATAAGTGTTAGATATTGGTATTGCTAGATTCTGTATTGAGTTTGTCTGTCTCGATATTTGTGTTTTATGCATTCATTATATTGACAACGTTGTTCGCGTAATTCCACAAAGTAACTGATATCTGATTGTATTGATAAGCAAATTAATAATAAAGCTTATAAAAGCGTTTTAAATGAAAAACTTACCCTGATTTATTATGTTGCAGGCGAATTAAAGTCATATTGAGATATTACTTAGTTTATTATTGTGATATATTAATTGTGCAGTTGCCGGTCCGTGTTGGCTGCGAGTGGCAAGGGATCGGTCGTCTTGGCGTTCATTGAGGAAGGCCTATGATAAGCAGTGAGCGGATAAAGGCTGATGATGATGATGATGACTTTTGCCTTATAATATCTTTGTTTTTTTCTTTTTTCAGATTATGTCCTATAAAAAGGCAACTGTCCCTTCAAGATGTGATATTCTGGCAAAAGGCCGCATACCCTTGTGGTAATAAGGGCGGTTCGTCTGGGACAAGTAAGCATCAGCTCACGTTCGAGCCGTATAAAGCGCCGCCCAAGCTTCAGCATGACGCCAAGAACATGCAGCTCAAGAGACCTATGTCGCCGCACCTGACCATCTACGCGCCTACGCTGCCTGCCATGACGTCCATTGCGCAGCGTATTACCGGTGAGATGAATTCTGATGTGAAACATATAGATGTTATATTGATGATGCGTTAATAGTAACGCGTCTTGCCAGTAAAACGTCTGGGATGGCGTGGCGGCAAACGGTGTGACGCTGTCGTGATGCGGGCCTATGCCCCGCAGACGATTTATATCCTCCGGGGTTCTCATTAAAGCAAATTTTTCAACGGACTATAGACACCTATATTGATAGATTGGTATATGAAATAAAATTGGAGTGACTGTTTGTAATAAAAAAAATAACCACTTTTTAATAAATGGTTATGGATGTATACCAGGCACATATACTAAAATATCATTTTTTAGACTGATTTTGATGGGACTTTTGCTGGCTGATAGCTGATGTAGGAGGAGTAACTAAGGCTAAAAAGATTATTGCAGTCTGTCGGGATACGTTCGTGAATCTAAGTTAACGTAGGTTAAACCGCGGGCAAGAACTAGTTTCATATAGAATATTGTATTAATATTTTGTAACTGCTTTAGCACGGAGTTGTATTTTATTATCTCCTAAGTATTTAAATATGATGCCTAGTTACTAACACATTATATAATATGAGTATTGTAGTATGTAGGTAGTGCTTTTTGTGATCAATAAATAAATAAATAAACTAAATATTACAGACTTGAATTTTCTAAGACTATATTACCTACTTAGCGGAGAGATCTCCTCTCGGAATTTAAAGTTCTTTGATATGATGTTACGAATGTATATTCCAGGGGTGATCGTATTCAGCTACGCCATATTATTGGCGGGCGGGTCTCTCTTCCTCACCAACGGCGTGGAGACGTACGTTTCGATCATACAAGGCCTAGACCTATCCAGGCCATCGATATTCTTCATAAAGGTCATGCTGGGCGCGCCCTTCGTGTACCACTACTTCAACGGGATTCGCTTCGTCATGTGGAACCTTGGCAAGTGGTTGGCGATGAAGGAAGTGTACGATACGGCCAAGAAGAGTTTCATAGCTACAGCGGTGTTGACTGTACTTTTTGCGTTTTTGTAAATTGACTGTCGCGTGAAATAAACTTGCTTATTTCTCTGTGTCTGGTATCTTTTTGCCTCTAATTATAAAATTATTATTTGTAACTATAAATACTAGGTAAAGAGCCCTATCTGAACATAATTATTGCAGGAATGCGATTAGTGAACTAAATCAATGAAGCGGGTAGGCATCGTGTTTCTTGGTTCATAGAAGATTATAATAATAATAATAATATCTATGGACGCTTTTACACTACATCAATCTGGTCCCGTGCTAAGTTCTCGAAGAGACTTGTGTTACGGGTACCAGACAACGGAAATACATATACACACACCGGCATATTTAGCGGAACACAAAAAAGGTCCATAATAAAAAAAATATGGTTTTATTTTAAAATCTACTTACTACACTTCTTTTGTTATTTAAAGTGTCATTTGTTTTACTTAAAATGATATCACATTATGAACAGATTTTGCGATTTTGCGACATTTTCTTCTAAAACTTCTCTGATATAGCGGTCTGCAGTTTCGCAAATACTTGGTAGTGATTGACAGAGGGAGTCTGCAGTCAGACTCCTTCTGTCAATCACTTCCAAGTTTTTGCGAGCTCCCAAACAAATGCCCGCCCAAACCATTATTGATCCACCACCGTATGCAACTATAGTTTCAAAGTCGATGTTCTTGAGCAAAAGTTAACCTGCTTCTACGATGATTTACCTCGAGCCTTGAAGCCTTGGCGGGCACAAATGAACCCAAACCTGCTTCTTCGAACCTTCTTCGTACCGTAAGCTCACTTACGGTTACACCCCGCACTGCTTCTAACTCGTGTCGGGCTTGGACGGCCGTCGAAAGGGGGTTCCTACGTACACGAAGCCGAATGAAACGATCATCCCTACTCGAAGTGCGTCTTTTTCCGCCTTATCCTACTCTTCTCACATAAGTACCGATCTTCCTGAACCGTTGGATACTGCGATGGATCCTTGAAACTGGTCGACGAAGATCTCTGGATATCACTCTGTAGGTTTGACCACTTCTTCGCATTTCGAGTGCCCTGTCAATCTCCGTTGGGGCTAAGTCAGGCATAATTTAGTCCTCAACTCCAAAAAGATACGCGATTTAAAAAACTAACAAAAAACAGTATTTCAATGAAATTTTAAATCAAACTCAGGACGAAGAAATACTCGAAGTTCGCATTTGCATAAAATGTGATGTTCAGTTGTTTTCTTAATTTGAAATTATTTTTTTAAAGGGTGTTATTTAAATGGCTAGCATAATATTCATATTTTTGTGAGCAGAAAAATATAATCTGGTAGCACAAATAGCTAATTGAGCGGCAACATATGTTCAGCAAACATTTTAAAATCAAGCAACACTTTTGTGTCATTCTGGATGGCTGTAATTATTTTTGGACGGCATAGTAATTAAAAGAGGGGCAATGTGCTGCTCCTATTTAATAAAATTTTGGTAAGCACTCGGAGGGTAAGCAAAAAAGAATAATTTTGTGCTGCTTATATAAGTAGCATGAATATAACTTCAAGCAACGTTCTTTTTAATTAAATTCTGCGTTATAGCCCAGTCTACAGGATTTGATGACGTCATGATTTGAATTAATTCCCTGGTCCTTTATTAAGAATGATAATATAATTTATTAATTTCTTATTCAATTTTTATACAAAATTTTAGTTTGTAAATCGTATTTATAATTATTGTAATATCAAAAAATATTATTTAAAAATGTATAAACAAACAAAAGATGAAATTCATAGCTAATGATAAATAGAGGATTTGAACTTACGAACGACAGCGTACGGCTTGAGCGCGCGCGGACAGTGTTTACCGTGAAGCTGTACGTCTTGTTACAAATAAGTTTAAAATTGTGGATCTATTCTTGCGTATTGAATGTTTTGATTTGATTTGATTTTTGAAGATAATGATTGAATTAAATATTGCAAGTTTTTGAACTGCTCGTTTATTTAACACACCACCTACAATTTTCAATACCTGCATAATCTATCTATTCTGCATAATATATCTACAAAAATCTACGAAGATGAAACAAAATAAAACCTTGAAGAAAAAAATTTCATCATCATATTATCAGCTTTTAGTGGACGGACCACTGCTGAACACAGGATTTGACGACGTCATGACCTGAATTAATCCACTAGTCTTTTATTAAAAAATGATAATATAATTTATCAATATGGGTCCAAAAGAGACACTTAGAGATAAGTTTAAAAAAGTAAATATTATGACATTGCATAGTCTATATATTTTTGAAAATCTTGTATATGTACAAAAAAATATGCAAAAAAATATTCAAAAAAAATGTGATCAACATAATATTAATACAAGAAATAAAAATAAACTTGCTGTGCCCAGCTCAAGGCTCCATAGAATTAGTAACTCCTTTACGGGTTTTTATAATAAACTTCCCGAAAGCATAAAAGAATTGTCAATAAATAAATTTAAATCTATCATTAAACAAAAACTTATATCAAAATCTTATTATAATGTAAAGGAATATATAAATGATAAAAACGCTTGGAAATGAATTGCTCTAGATTTAAGTGACTTTGTGAAATAATGATCACAATTAAAAGAATGATAGAAACCCAGCAGAGTTTCTTGTGGGTATCTTCTCTGACATGGGCGCGTTGCGAACCCTAATTATAAACTTAGCCGTTAAGACGATTATAAGTGGTCATTATCAAGATCCTACATGTGACATTAAAAATAAATAAAAAATTTCTTCTTCAATTTTTATAATTTTGTTCAATAACATACTTACAACACCATCTAGCGGTAAATAGCGCAAACCTACGCCGGTGTGAACACAGGACATAAAATGTAATGCAATGAAATTGCATATAACTTCACTCGCTTCTAGTTCGTTCTACGTTAAAAGTCGTATTTCTTTTGTAAAGTCGTTTCGTATATAAAATATACATTTTAAATGTAAAGAAAGTAAATAAAGCATTCATTGAAGTGTCCCTTGTCCTCAACAAATAGGAAAGAGTAGATCCTCAACAAATTTTTATACAATATTTTAGTTTGTAAATCGTACTTGTAATTGTAAACTAAAAAATATTATTTAAAAATGTATAAATAAACAAAATAAAAAAGTCGCCTACGGCTGACGGTTTATAGAGGATTTGAACTTATAAACAATAGCGTACGGCTTGAGCACACGCGGACAGTGTTAACCATGGAGCTACGCGTCTTGTTAGAAATGTGCCGCTCAAGTAATTATTTTGCCCGATGAATGTTTATTATACGAGCTCATAATATTGTAAGCTGCTTATTTATGATTTAATTTTTGACCATTATTAAAATTATTTGCGGCACAAGAATTGCTACCAGATTTATTTTGTTGCGTACAAAATCTTTGTATGCCAACCAAATTATTTAAATGCCGATTTTTTTTTGGCCCAACAAATTTTATAATTGCCGATCATTTAATTACTTCCCTTTTTTAAATTAAATGACGTATAAACCAGCAGAGCAACCTTATATGATACTGATATCAAATCTTTTTTTTTATGTTCCGCTAAATATGCCGGTGTGTTTATTTAATACTTTTTATATTAATACTTATATTTAAGATTTTTATTATATAATACACATATTTAATACACATCCATTACCCAGGAACACAGAAACTTTTTTGTGTTCCCTGGCGAGATTCGAACCTGCTACCTGCGGCTTGTGCGCCAACGTGCTAACCACTGAGCTACAGAGGTCGTCTTGAGATTTGAAGAGAGAGAGAGAGAGAGAGAGATTTGGGAGATTGAGAAGACTGCGTCAATCTCGATTATGGGCGACGGTGATATCTTACTATCAGTCCACTCGACCCCCGATTTGTTTGAGTTTTTATAGTTGGATATTAATATAAATTATTTGACCTTTAAGGATGCGACGATAGATGTGGGACGATTTTTATATGAAGTATTTCTGTAAAATAAGTAAGAAAGAAAGATTTATTTGTGAACTTAACTACACTAATACATAATTAATAATATAACATTTATTTATCCTTCTATAAGGATAGCCTTACAATATTATAAATAGGCGTGGATGTTTGTTACGCTTTCAGGCAATAACTACTCGACGAATCATCATGAAACTTTGTACACATATTCTGGGAGAAGTAACATAAGATACTTTTTTTTGCTTACGTAAGCGAAGTCGCGGGCAAAAGCTAGTGGTCTCCATAAATTGGCCTCAACTTAGTGTTAGCTGGCCAAGAAGTATGTATATTTTTGGCGCACAAATTATTATTCAATATTTAAATATAGCAATCAAAGTAGTTGCACTTTTATTGCCAAAAGGAGGCAAACGAACAGACGCTTATTATAACCATGACTGCCCATAGAAATCTTCTTTTACTGTTTACTTTATTTGCTTCGATTT
This sequence comes from Lycaena phlaeas, assembly GCA_905333005.2. Lineage (NCBI taxonomy): Eukaryota > Metazoa > Arthropoda > Insecta > Lepidoptera > Lycaenidae > Lycaena > Lycaena phlaeas. Next base: position 693,174 of record HG995168.1, read on the forward strand.
GATTAGTTGATTAATCTGTTTTTCTCTTGAAGTAAATAAAATTATACGTTAGTCAATAGCTCTGTAAAATTGCATCTTTTATTTGTATTGGCTTGAACATTCTAGAATTATATTAACTTTGAAATTTTCCATTGATTAATGTTGAAAATGTAAAATGCTTGGCATCCAAGCGTTCGTAGACTTAATTGCTTCCGAATGCGTTGGATGTTTGCGTATACCAGACAGGCAAACATGGCGAACGCAGATGGTGAAGCTGTGTTGGCTATTGCTTTTGATTTGACATACTTTTATTTAAGATATAAACGACAACAAAGAAAGCGAACAGTTTAACTGGCTAAGTTTTTATCTTTAGCTGCCCCGTTTTTCTACTATTTAGTTAAGACCAAGCGTCTGCAACTTTTTTGTTTTATGTTTATATTAAACAAACCTATTTTTTTCTTTTACGCAGGGAAATGCATTGACGCATCCCGCAGGGTAGTGGGTCTCTCCAGGCAGGTATGCGGGACTCGCTACGCCCGAAAGATGGTAAGTGGATCTACAAGCAACAGGGCACCTCGACGGCTAGTCAGTCCCTCAGGGGACCGACGCCACCTCCACAGAGGGGTTGTTCCGCACCACAGAACAACCACTCCTAACGTCGGGACAGTACGATGAGGTGAGGTTACCCCTTGCCCCCTGCTCTTTTGTCCCCTCTTCTTATAAGAGGGATACAAAGAGCCCCTTCGGCTCAATTCGCTTCGCCCAAGGTGTTGGGGTCATCCTGGGCTTCTAAGCTCCACCGCCACGACAAGGCCTGAGCCATGGTGGGGATAATAAACAAACCTGTTAAACTTTTCAATTAAAAACCAAAAAATATTTTTAAACCAAAACTCAAAAGCTATAACCGACACAATTAACGTCTACCCCCGGGGCACGGACTATCCCCGCTAGGATTAGATCTCCGCTAACCGTGCTGTCAATAACACACGCAGCGCGAGTTTGTAAATGGCGTTTAAGCTTCTGTGAAGGCTTAGAGCTTGTAGACGTTGGCCAAGCCTCAGATAACGTGTAAAATGGGCATAAGATTTTTAAAAAGTGAACAACTCGAGTAGAGAAATTTTCACTTCAAAATTATTTATATTTTCAATAGGATTATTGTTTGTTTTTATACTTTCAAAATATAATTTTCACAAGTACCTACCATTGTTTAGACGTATGCGTTAGACTATTACTAAACTGTCAACTCCATTGGTTATTATATTCACAATCGATTTTACTTCATATTCAGTTAGCAGAATAACGTTGCACGAATTCAATTAAATGTATCTTATATTTTGTGAATATTATTTTCAAATTAACGCTTTAGAAATGAAAATTGCATTTCTCGTATAAAGGATACTAATATGATATTTGTTGCTACACTTTGAAGTCTTGTGGATGTGCTGAGATGCACGTGAGTCATTACCAGTTATGCCTTTCTGTTATATTTATTTCAAATGAAACACAGCAAAGCTGTTTGATGAAAGCAAAATGAATCTCTCAAAGGGCGCGCAACACAAACGCGTCCCTGGAAATGATATTCACTTCAATTGAAACATGAAACTGCAAAATAATACGCGATAAGTACCTTGATTATATTCCAGGAAACCAACTCCCGTTTCTGTTACGATAATAGAATGAGTCTCTTATGGTCCGGAAGCCAGGTGATAATTTGGTTAATTATTTCCTCCCGAGAGATACTTCGTGAGACGTATCAGAGAACAGTATCATAAAGCCTCGTGAACGTCAGCTGGTTCTCGGTTGGTGGGATGAGCGGTGGGAGCCCCCCACGCATGAAGATTAAAATAAATCAGCAATTTCCTCTCAGCTCTATATTCTCAGTAAATTTTTGTTTAAGAGGAAATCATTCAGTGATTGAGTGAAAAAAAATCATGTTCGAGTCACCAGCTGACGTACAATGTACCATGTCATAACCAGCTGACTATTTTGTTTCGTTGAGAAATTGGGTTAAATACAATTTATCAAATATTTGAGCTGAGAGTAAATGACTGAATTTTTTTTTCTTAATGCGTGGGGGGCTCCCACCGCTCATCCCCCCAACCGCGCGCCAGCTGACGTTCACGAGGCTTTATAATACTATGTACTAATGCATTTCACTAAATATCGCTTGAGAGGAACTTGGTCATGAAGACCTGTAACTGGCTCCCGGGCTATTAGTCATATTGAGAAACCTCAATGTAGAGACGTGAGCCTTCGGTTCGTGGAATATATCATACGCGGTGGGCCTTACATGTTCCATAAGTTTATGAATGCATATTATGAATGGTATTAACGTGTTCTACGTATTTCAGAAAATGTTTATACGAAATATACAATTTAATAATATGTAATAAAATATAGAATAATTCGTGTTATTTTAAATATGATAATAGTTTTTTAAATCACTTTTTATGTGGTTCTCTTAATGACTGGTCGAAATAGTCTGGTGTCCGATTAAAACTATTGAATCTTTATTATCACAATAATATATTCGGGCATACCCGTTACAACATTTGCTGATAGAATACATAACAAGACGACCATTAGTATACTTTTATTCCAAATTAAAACAGTCAGTAGACAGCTTCTAACAATAATTATTAGATATAACAAATAAATGAAAATAATTAAACTAAATCATAAATTAATAGCTTTATTAATCACTAATTAGATTTATTATTTTTATACCGTTTATAGCCCACGCCGGTGGGTGGTGCAAGAGGTTTGTGACACTATTTTGACGAAGAAAAGAATGAAATGATGATGATGAAAAGTAAACACCTTTCTAGAATATGGGGCGTTGAGGTGTCAATAATTCTCAACTTACAACTCCTTACAACAACAACAATACACTTAGAAAAACATTTTAAACTACCACACAATATGTTATAAGTTTGATCGCTCTGTGTGTTGGTCTGTACCGAAGTTCTAAGCCGACTGAACTGATTCGAATGCCGTATTCTGCCGATGGTTTCAATATTGCTGACTATTTTGTTACTGCATTGTTATTTTTCTCGAAACCTTCATATTTTAATTTTTAAGTGTAACTGAATGTCCACCTCAGAGAGAATCTGTCACGTGACGACCTGTGTCGCTCAATGGTTAGCGCGTGGCACTCAAGCTGGGAGGTAGAAGGTTCGAATCCCGCCTGGGATCAATAGTTTCTTTTGTGTTCCTGGGTCATGGATGTGTATAAAATATTATAATAAAAATCCTAAATGTATTAATAAAAAATGATTAAATATATGTATTTCCATTGTCTGGTCCGTAGCACAAGTTCTTTTTCAACTCAACAACTTACCACGGGACCAGATTGACGTGGTGTAGAAGCGTCCATAGATATTATTATTAACTAGCTGTTACCCGCAGCTTCGCCCGCGTGAACTTGGATTTACGGATTTATCATGTCTGATGATGATCGTTTTCTATTTTACTAATTAAGTACCTACTAAGTTTTTGTATTAAAATAGATATAATATCTTGAAAATAAAGACTTATATCCCTTCGCAGACTTTTGTAGGCATATTTAGGGTACTATTATTATAATATTATTCCACCATAGTATTATGTTGATCATAATATTACGTCTACCAGAGTTAATACACTACGGCCTTAGACACCAGACAACCGCCCGTTCAATCACGGCAACACGATTTATTTCCGTTTTATATTTTGATTTTGACATATCTCCTAAAGTAGTCATTTAATTTGCATTATGTAAAGGGCAAAAATAATCTTCATGAAGTGCTCAAGCTAATTAATTGATTTAAAATGATAAGTATTCATATCGTATTTGTGTAAATAACTTTTAAACTATCGCGTTATAATTGCCCATTTTTTAAAAGAATTAAATGGATATAGTATGATATCCCTAAGAGATAGGCATATGCCATCGCGGACTTTTTTGTAGACCTATTTAAGATACACAATACCACCATACATTATTTTGTTATATCTCAAACGGTTTAGGCAGCGTTTTCGTTGAAAACTCCCAGACGGCCTATTTTTTTCCGACACCTCCAACAATTATCGTTATATCTTAGCCAATGTATATAAAAACGTAATAAATTATGTACATAAACCTTCCTCTTGAATTGCCCTATGCATTAAAAAAAATCGCATCAAAATCCGGTGCGTAGTTTTAAAGATTGAAGCGTACAAAGGGATATAGGGACAGAAAAAGCGACTTTGTTTTATAATATGTAGTGATTGTGCGCGGGTAATGTTACTAGTACAGGTGATGATGATGATGGTCCGCCTGTAGGGGGGGGGGGTCACCACACACCATCCCGACTTCCTTCATCATCATGAATCCGCAATAAACACCTATGATTATTACTTATCATTATGAAAAAAATGCATCTCGTAGCACTGCTACGAATCACGTAGAACTTTTCTACGATTTATTGGATCTATTAAATTGAAAACTATTTATGTATTTCTGCTTCTTCACAACAAATAAATTAAAAAAAAAAAACAAACAGAGTATATAAATGTATATTATAATTATTTTTAGGTTATGATCTGACTTCTTGAAGTGTAAATTAAAAAGTACACTCCATATATACCGCACTGCTGGGCACGGGTCTCCTCGAAATCAGGCGCGGTGAATAGGGCCATAGTTCACCGATGCGGGGCTGGGGAAATAAAGGATGCGTATATTTGTTCTGTACAATAATGGTCTCCATAGTTTTTGCCCTACTGTGAATAATTTCAGAGATATCGGTCCAAACTTTCCGGATCTTTCAGCATTTTAAGATAATAGGCTAACTTAGTGCAGCTCAACCATATTAAAAAAATGGATCGGTAATATTGTGGTAGATTGTCTAAGCAAAACGACTGTTTTCATTGTACTAGTAAACGTAACTGTGCCTCCCTCAATGAAAGCCAAGACGGCCGATCCCTTGACACTCGCATCCAACGCCGACTTGCCACTGCACGGAGACCGTGTTCCTATCTGGTCAATGACCGACCAACATTTCGTCTACCTCCCAAATACTCGCAACCTCCACTTTTGAACCTTAATGGCCCATCGGCCATCTGTTCTTCAGAGTGCGTGACCAGCCCATTGCCACTTCAACGTGCATAATATTCTTCGCGTGATATCGGTAACTTTAGTTCTCTGGCGGAGGTCTTCGTTTCGAATCCTATCTGCCAAAGAAACACCCAGCATAGCACGCACCATAGGCTTCATTCAGGGAGGCCTATGTTCAGCAGGGGACGGATAAAGGCTGATGATGATATTAATTTTATATATTTTTTTCCTAAAAATTTATTTTTTTATTTTGACAGTTATAATTATTATGTAGTTCCACGAGCATCAGCTCACACAGCCAAAAGTTTTTTTATACCTGAGGTATTTGATTAATTGCAAGATGAAAATTGGCTGATGTTGATGATTAGGTATATAATGATTTATCTCCAACATCTACTTCTGCCTCATCAGATAATAGTCTATGGAGCAAATTGCATGTAATCTGTCGTCGAATCTAGCAACAGTACGAGAACAATACGCTTCAATTCACTCCATTCTAATTGCGTCGTAGTACCGATCCTCGGCATATTACAAGACAATACGGTTTTAATTCCAATCAAATTCCGCCAGAGGACTAAAGTTACCGATACCACGCAAAGAATAAGTACCTTGAAGTGGTAGCAGGCTGGCCACACACTGAGAAGGACGGTTGGTCGATAGGCCAATAAGGTTCAAGAGTGGAGGCCGCGTTTAGGTAGACTAAGTGTTGGTTGGCCATTAACCAGGTGGGAAGACGATCTCCGAACAGTGGCCGGTCCGCGTTGGATGCGAGTGGCAAGGGGTTGGTGGTCTTGGCATTCAATAAGGGATGATAATTTGTCGCTGGATGATAGGTTATAAGGCCCAATACTTTATAGGCTCAATTTTGGATGGCCAGACTCGCGAGATCGAAGCATCCAATTTCCAGAGCTTGTTCTTTTTCTAGATCCATTTAATGAAAATCTACCGCTATCGAAAAAATTCAAAAGTCTTTAAATTTTGACCTTGCACTTCGAATAACTTTTGATTAATGGGGAGGTAACTTGACTGTAACACTTTATTTCTAATGAAGAATTCGAAATCGCCACCATTTGTTTCTGTGGGACTTTTTGTTATTTTTCTTTTATGAGAACTTTTAATAGATAGCAGAAAATTGTGCGCAGGGATTCATTTTGATCTAATAGGGAAAATCTAAATTATATTAATTTGGTAATGTATAATAATTAATAAAGTTCTAGGGTCGCTTTCGGCTCAAATAGCTTCAAATTCTCTTTCCTTGTAATACGCATATCTTAGTATGAAATAAAAGAAAAATATCTTTCTCATTACTTCAACGGGAGCTTTTTATACAGTTCCACTAATGATAGAACAATATTAGCCTTTTTTGACGCAGGTTAATGCTTTCGCCTAATCTAGTACATTGGTGTAAGTGCAACTAGACCTCACACTTGGGAGGCGCACTACCCCACAAAATTGCCTGAGAACTAAGGCAACAGGATAACCTCACCGATGGGCTGGCCCCGGCAACGCCAGACTTCTACTCATTAGGGGTAGTGTCTGATCGCTACCAAGCAACCTACGACGTCGTGCCTAAGACCAAAACCAATAACCATCCCTTATTGGTTTTTATATAGGATATCCTTTATTGGATATCGAATCTCCATCCATGCGAGACAGTTTCGTAGGGAAATGCGTTTAGGTATTCCACCGGGCCTGGAGGACCCGGGGGTTTAGTGGAACTTTCTGCATAATAAAAATAATATACTGATAGAAATACTACATCACTGGATGATACCAACCGGCTCACCCCACTTCCGATGAAGCATTAATGCCATTAGGGCCATTAGCGTAGATCCATCCGAAAAAAAAAATCCTTGTCGTGACTTAAAAAAAAAAATTAATTAAGCTCTTAGAAATTTGTTCTCTCAATAGCTAAAATTCCAGGAATATTCAATAATAATAAAGAATATGCACTTTCTTGGAAATTTATCATAAACGCTGCGCAAAATGAAAACTTAAATAGTCTACATTTCCTGAAAGATCTTTCTCGGGCAGTGAATGTAAGGGATGGAAGTTCAGAAAGGATTTTTCTTTATTTTTCATAATATTATTATGTTGACGGTTAATATTCTTTGTTAAGAGCTTGTGGTTTTTTCCTAGAATTGACGTCGCGGCGTCTACATTAACAAACAGAGAGGTAGAGGGTTGTTAATTAAATTTAGTTAGCTTTGCGTGGCCTTTCTGTCTTCTGCGAAACTGCTTTGCTGTTTTGTTGAAAAAAATCTTGACGCGCTACAGAAGTAAGACGTCATAATAATTAATATAATATTATGATTTTTACAGTTACTAGTTATTATATACAGTGTACTAGTAGAAATGTAGGTAAAGAAGCGTGGAGTATATATTATGATAAGAACGGATGAAAATGCCTGAACCTTGGGGTTTTCCGACGTTTTTCCATTTTTCAGACGTGACTTTGGCCTTACAATACAGACCAGGTTGTATGAACCTTTGCCTTTTCCCAAGAGATAAATCTCAAAACTATATGAAAAGTACCTCCCTCTCTTTCTATCTTCACTAACTAATATTTCCCTATCAAATACTGTTTCACCCGATCACACTTTTCGTAACGCTCTCGTCACACATTTAACAACTTACTCTCCAAGTCAAGCGCGCGTAAAGAATCACTAATACAGACAGTGGATAGACTCATGAAACAGGTGAAGGTGAGGGTTGACAGTCGAAACAAGTTGCAATGACGGTTCTGCACGTGTACTGAGCGACTATTTTTAATACAGTTGCGAAAAAATGAAGCAATTTAGTAAAATAATAAAAACACAAAATGGCGCCAAACGTAAAAGAATATTTTTCTTCTTCTTTTCTACATCCATTCTGGGTAGGCAAAGGGAACTGTGCCCATAAAACCAAGTAAGTATTCAGTAGAATTGTTTTATTGATATGAAATTAAAATGAAATTTAATGAGATGAAACCTAACCTAACTCATTGAATCAAATCATTAAATCTGATATTGAAGCAAAAAGTCGATTTTTTTAGAAATATTTGCATGAATCATAAAAACTTCTATGATTTTTTTTAGTAAAATCTTCGTGGTTGGTTTTTTCTTTTTAATAGACATTATTTTTTACAGTTGGGAAAGAGAACGCACGAGTTCGGAAAAGGTAACGAAATAGCACGACTGTGTAATAGCAATGGGCTTACTAATACATTATAGCCACCCACTTTCCGAACGCTATACGTTCTGCAATACGCGACTTTTTGAGCAACTATATTAAAATAATTATTTACCTTTTTTCTAACAGATTTTTTCTAGCGGTTTATCGGGATCTATGTCTATAATATGTTCTAGATAGATATAGTTTCGAAGGTGTGTTCTATGTTACATTTATCTGTATTTTATTATTACTATCTTCATCATCATGATAAGGTTCTATCCGTCCACTGCTGAACATATTCCTCCCTAAATGAACGCCAAGACGACCGATCCCTTACCACTCACATTACTGTCTTATGTAGGAATTTCTTTATCTAGAAGAAAGAGCCGACGCCAGCATGCTACGAGTGCGGCGTTGTAGAGCACTCGGCCCAAAACACCCTAGGAGTGTGCGAAAAATGGGCTCCACAGCTTGATGCCCACTTGTAGCAGAAGAAGTCCGGTTAGGCCTTTTGGCGGTTAGCCGCGGGTGGTTTGGTATTCTGTGTCAATCAGGGACACTCCTTCAAGCGGCTGAAGACAAATTACAGTGATTTTCGTGCGGTGTACCGGCGCCAGGGGTAGTCGGGAGGGCGCCGGGAGTCCCACATATTCCACTACGAAAGAAAGGCCTATGTCCAATAATAGATCAAAAGAGATTAGAAATGATACTGATTATGATGTTGATATAAATGGAATAGATCTATAAAGTTCATTTTTCCTCCAGTAAGACGCATCTTCTTGGATATTTTCAGCCCACAATTGTTCGATTGTAAAACTTGCGGGTAAAGAATTGTGCAAAGGTCTTTAAGTATAGAATAGTGAAAACTTAGAGAGAGTCGAAGAAATGTAGCAAAATATTTTTTGTTTGTTTGAATATTATTAACATGTTCAGTTTACTATGGAACATCAGTTAATCATCATCTCAGTTATCAGTAAAAATCAGTTTACTATGGAAAGTGATCAACGACATTCAGAAACGACTACAATAAGTAGTAAATACCTACTAAAAGCCCCTCACCTTCTATCTCGGCGCATCAGCGCTCATCGGACATGGTTGTTTTGGTGACAGTGCCGAACGCCCTATAGGGAGCCGGTGATACGATTGCGGAGCTGTGATGGACTCGGTCAAAACCCTTAAGGTGTGGCCGTGATTGACGATGCTGATTTGTGATCTGACATCAGTCATCGGAGGGACTTGTCTATGCCAAGCGTCACCACCGTAACACTCAGCATCCTTACAGCTTTGATAGCGTTCTTTGTGCGAATACTACGTGAAGGGCCACATCTTTTTCTTACACACAGAGAAGGTTTTATTACACCCATCAATAGACCCATTTGACTAATAACAAGCGTATGGACAGTTTTTAAAATTGTATTCGCCTTCAAACATACTTTGTGTAATGCAATCTCACTCCATTTTAATATCATAAAATATTTCCTAATGTATTTGCTCGAAAATGAGAGAACACAATGAACAATGGAACGAAAATGACAAATTAGAAATTCAAACGTAATGTTTTGTTCAATTTAATTATTGTAAGAGTAGCTATGGCCAGGATTTGTATTAACTAATCAATATCACAATACTGTGAATACAATATGTATGAAATGTTTTATCTTATTTCATGTAAAATATTTTTTTTGTACTTTCTTTGAAATATAATTTACTAAATTGAAAATACTTGTGTCACGTTGAAGCTTAAATTTTGTAGGTAGGCAGGTTAGGTGAGGCGGTCTACAATTGCTTCTCGTCATCATCCTTTATCCGTCTACTACTGAACACAGGACTCCTTCAATGAACGCCAAAACGACCGAACCCCAGCCACTGGCATCCAACACGGACCGGCCACTGCACGGTAGTCGTTTTATCACCTGGTAATGGCTGGTCAACACTTCATCTACCTAAACGCGGCATCCACTCTTAAGCCTTGCTGGTCCATCGGCCATCCGTTCTGAGTGGGTTGGCTTTGTATTCGGTGGATATGTTCGTTTCGATTCAGATCAGCCAAAGAAACATCCAGCATAGCACGCTCCATAGCACATTGATCTACGGCAAACTTTAGGACCAGTCAAAAATTTAGAGGCCACGTTTGGACCCCGTTATGGATGTGTTTGCATATTTTCAATTTAGTGTGGCCATTTAGCGTCTTTAAGTAATAAATAAATAAATAAAATAAATAAATAAAAATAAATCTGTTAAGAAAAAATAATATTATGTACAATTAACATTATATTATAGGTAAATTAATTAATTAAAAAAAAGTGATTAAATAAAATAATAAAATATTTACTATGTTGTATCAGCTCTGTGTAGTTCACTTTGTTTATTAATAGGACACAGCGACTTGCCCTAGTGCCTGGGCTGGTGGCTGCGCGTGCCATACCTGAGCAGATGCAGGCATTAAACTACCAATCATCCCCTAGCGCCCGACCTAGGCGGACGTTCACTAGTAATATTAATTATTATAGCGTATGAGACTATGTCTCTACAGTGTTGTTGGAGAATTTTATTTTATCATTTTTATTTTAAATTTGCCGCGCGCTCGCGAACTTGTTGCATGCAGACAGTACGGCGGCATCGAAAGGTTTGTAAATATTTTTGTTAGCTTTTTATTTAGCTTGTTATTTGTAAAATTTTATTTTTGGTTTTTATCTGATTGTATTTTTTACATTTTAGTTGCCTCTATTACTTTGCCTGTTATTTGTAAAATTTTATTGTTGGTTTTTATCTGATTTTATTCATTACATTTTAGTTGCATCTATTATTTTGCCTGTTATTGGTAATATTTATTGCTAGCTGTAGCTGCTTTAATTCATTATTAATATTTTAGTTAATTTTACTTATTTTTTTATTTTGGAAATATAAAATTAAATATTGTATTTTCGAAATCGCACTTAATATAGTTTTGTTTTTTAAATCAAGTTCCTTTAAATTATTTGTTTATTATATTTCAAAATAATAGGCTGGTAAATAAAATCTTATATTATTATGATGTTTTACACGATTATAATATACGTTATCATCTCCGACGTACTAACTGTAATAAAATTAATTTGTATCCTGCGTTTACTATTTTTGATTTGGCTTGGCGATTAAAACTTGTTGGGAAAAGATTTTATAATTATATAGACTAAGTAAGGCATATTAAATTTCACGAATATTTTTAATTTAGGTAATTTTATTGATGATTTACCGCTGAAAAAGATGCACTGCATATTGCTATTATATACATACTGCTTCTCTGCTGCTCACTGATTTCTTTCATGTAATTTCGGCACCAATACTTTTTCACGTCTTAGAATAATCAACATAATATAAAATACCTGGGTTAGTACTTATTCACGAGCGAATACTGCCCTCTTACCATCAGATGGCAATTTGTCTATGTAAATGTCTACCAATTTGCCTATCTTGGTCAAATTAAGATATAAATCAAATTTTTAAAAATTATAGATGAACTTATGTAATTTGCTAATGCTTTGCGAATTTTTGTGAAGACGATATATTAGAACGATTAAAAACAATAATATTTTATGTAAATGTATCAATATGAAATTAATTGAGCACGGCGAAATTTTAGCGAACTAAATAACATCACAAAAATGCTAAGCCCTAGAATTAACGTTCAATCATAATATTACATAATATATGTAAGATATTATCATAAAAATAGTTAGCCGTCGCATCCGGAAGATCTGAAACATCTATTATTTATTTATATTACAATTCATAAATAATAAATAACAGAACGTGACCAAAGAGCGTCATGCTGCTAGCCGCCATGACATTTGATTTAACTGTCAAAGCGCGCCAATACGTTTCACATCAAAAAAAGCTTTTTTCCGTTCTTGCCATTAATTAATTATCAAACGCTCTATTAGTCTGGTTCATGAGTTGATAGTTGTGTTAATTAGTGATAAAGCTCTTAACGAGCTTTATCACTAACGAGTGACGGATAATTAGATTTGTAATGACGTCTAGAAAAATATATCGAAATGTTTTTACAAGTCATAATAAAATACCAAAGCTATAAACATTAAAAAATGTTAGTTCAAAAACTAAAATCCAACTGTTTCTAATGAAACAACTTTTAAGGATTTTTTGTGGTTTTTTATAAGCCCGTCGTTTCGTTTCCATCCAACTACAAAAAACACACCCTGAAAAGTATGAACACAAAAATATGGCACCTGATATTGTTATGTTCTTAAAACTAGGTATTTTATTCTTATTGTATTAAATAAACAACTCACGCACATTTCAATGTATTTCATAAATTAAACTTCACAGTATTTTTAGAGTATTGTCGATGTCGCCTGTCACTTGCCCTAACAAAGCAATAAGAACACTCCTTGTATCGGTTAGAATTTTTCTACGTTAACAAAAAATATAAAATAAAAAAATTGTAACTTTCTATTTTGTGATTTTTTTTAAATAATAAGTTATATTATTGCTGTTTTTTCATCAGCCAAAGGCATTTAAGAATGTTGAATTAAAATATTTTTTACAGCACTACAGCTACAAATTATTGCTTTAATCAATTTTTTCCCAAATTCTTTCACCATTTTGTTGTATAAAAAAGCTTTATAGTTTGTAATAGTTTTCTTTGTTTCTGCTATTTATACAATTCGACACTTAAATATTATTTCTTAGTAATTCATCATTGCCATTGTCAACAGATAAAAAAAAACATAAATATTGATTTAATTTTTTTTTAAACAAATGCCGATAAAAGAAATGTCACTGTTGCGAACATTGCAATGACATAACATATTTTCTAAATTTATTTTTTGTTTTTGTTGCCTTAAACAAATCTATATAAATATAATATACATATTATAGGTATTTAGTTTAGGTAGACGGCTAACTAAACGCAGCCTCCATTCGTAACCTTATTGGCTCATAGTCCATCCGTTCTTCTGTGTGTGCAACGATATGTAATATAATTATATAAATATAGGTATATATAAATTAGGAATTTGTCAAGTTTAAAGTTATATCTATATATTTATAAATCTGTGGTTATATCATATTATTTTCAAAAAATATATATTGGCATTGTAATGTTTGCTAACCACTTTATTAGTCACAAAAGTAAGTTAAGTTCCGCGGAACACTGAGTTATAAATTTATTATGAAACATGACAATAACGTGCGGCGATTTCGAGCAAACTGCTCCTGCGCACCGCCCGCGGCTACGGGAAGCGAGGTCTGCGCAAAGGACAATAATATTTTATTCATGATACACTGCGCATTTTGTACATAATCTATAGCCCAATGCTATACCGTATGCGCGTTACACCACTAAATATTTTTTATCCTGTCTTCGGTTACGGCGCGCAAGTGTCATAAAACCTGAGCTAAGCCTATTTTGAGATTAAAATCAAATTGCCTTTTAATGAAAATTCAAATTATTCCCTTTAATTTTTTTTTCATCTTATTTTGCCTATAAGTTTATTAATTTGCGTTTTCAAAACATTTCGATACATTTTTCCATGGCAATACTATTCCGTGTTTCGTTATTGGCAGTTTGACAGGTGCTGATGAAGAACAGTGAAGAATGAAATTTTCCGTAGTGTCAAATTACTCTATGAATGAAATAATGCATTTACATCATATTATTATGTTGATGTTTTCGTATTTGAGGTTGTATAATGTATATTGAATGAATGCGTTTCTTTAAAAATTATTAGCAAGACAATTGCGAAGTATAAGATTTTTTAATATCTTTGATTTGATAGTATTTGGAGCCGAATATTAAATGAATGTTTGAGATTTTAAATTTGAATGAATTTGATCTTATGCGTTCGTATCTTATGGTGGCGTTGTAGGTATTGTCAGTAAGTTTTGGCATGTCTAATGAGATTAGTTTACGTATTCGATATATAATAATTATATTCTTAATTCATATGTTTATTGAGGCAACTCTCTACCTTCCTCATTATTATGATCTTCATCATCAGCTTTTATTCGGCCACTGCTGAACATAGGCCTCCCTCAATGAACGTCAAGACGATCGATTCCTTGCTACTCGCATCCAACACGGACCGGCCAATGCTCGGAGATCGTCTTTCAACCTGGTTAATGGCCGACCAACACTTCGTCTACCTAAACGTAGCACAACTCCTGAAGCTTAATAGGCCATCGGCCGTCTTGTCGTTCATTGAAAAAGGCTTCAATCAGTTGACGGAAACTGAATGATAATGATGATGAATATGTCTTATATAAACCCCATAAATAACTTATTTTATCATATTAATTAATATTATATTAATATTTACTAGGTCGTTAACTATATTTTCGTTGTTCAATAAGACTTAGTTTTGTCTTACTACAAACCAACGCATAGGATATACATAATAATATACTACTACGAGTATAATAATATTTTACAGCAATTATAAAAATTGAATTTTATTGCATTTGTATAAAAACAATATTCGATAGGTCGCAATTAAAATAATCAGTAAAGAGTTTCAATTGATATCAATTACATTAATGATACTGCTTTTGCAGATTAATTTTTCCAAGAGATGTTTTATTTTGTACTGCGTACTAACAAGCTCCTTTAGGGATTACCTTTATCCGGCTGGTAATTGTTTTGATATCACCTCAATCTTTGGAAGAGGGAAAATACGGAAGGAAATATGGAAAAAATAAGATAAGATCCCTTAATTGGCTTATTTTTAGTTATTAGCCGTATTAATTGATAATAAACATAAAAAATATTAGGCTAAATTTTCAACATCTACTTTTTCATTGTGTTTATTATTTTGCAATATTTTTTCTAAGAATGATTGCTCATTTTAAGTAATTATTACTTTTTGTAGTTATTTTCCTAATTTAGTCATTTTCTAGTTATTTTAATTCTTCTTCTCACTCGTATACTTCATTTTTGAAGGTCTTGCCCTAGGAAGATTATTATTGCTTTGTATGTCATTTCCCTTCACGGTGTCCTATTTTCGGCTTCTCTCGGGGCTGTTGTAAGAGCCCAGTGTGAGTGGTAACCTGGTTCCGCCGCCGACGCGGCAGGGTAATCGGCTGTGAGATCTCTTTTCTTCCACCGTTATAATAACGATAAGCATTGTCAATGTTGTCTGTTTGGCAACGGGCTATGTGACCATTACCGTTTTAGTTAAAATAAAATTTATCAATATACATCGTTAATTTAATTAAAACTTCGCAATAATACCAGGGCTTTATTTATAAACCTTACATCGCTTTACCCGGGCACAACAGGGATGTCAGTTCTGAAAATTTCAATTGTTTTTACACAATAATACGTACACACAAGCGGATCAATTGTTGACGGAATTCATGGAATGATATCCGTAAATACGATGTACTGAAAAATCTGAATATGTTCATTTTTGAAACGATTTCTAGGAAGAACGCGTTTCTCATTTCGACAGTATATATGGTTTTTTATGTTTTTTCAGGGGTTATCATCGTCATTTATGAACCGATTTTGATAATTCTTTTATTGTTGGAAAGAAAATCTTTCCAAGGTGTTCCCATCATAAGGAAATCAGGGTCTCATGATGGCAGACCAGAGTAACCGAGGACAACTTTCAAAAATTGTAGCGGTGACTTGTGCGTTTCTAAGGTTTTCATTAGGTATTTTAAAGCACTACAATTTCATAATTTAAAGCACTACAATTTCATAAAGGTTTGGAGATGATCTGACGATGGAGCCGAGAGTAAGTCGTTGTGTTTGAGATGGATTAATTTGCCTTGATAAGAACTGCACGTAGATGAGTTGTGACTGTCATTAGGGGTCCGATGATGTAGACGAAGGACAATTCTGGGAACTCCTCAACGTTTTGGAGTAGCTATTTGATATTTAGATTTAATTAATTTATATTGATAAGAACTTTGCACCCATATGGGCTATAATGCAGGTCTACAGTAGACTTGATAATGGAGACCAAAGACATTCGAGGCAATTCCTCAACGACTACTAGATACTAGTCATGCGTTAGTAAATTGAAATCAAGAGACTGAATTTAAGTTGCGTATTCGCGTCATCTCTAACAATGCTATTTCGTCGTGTGGCCTACTTAATAGTTAGTTTGCATCTAAGCTAGACAACGCTATTCCTTCTCTGGTTTTAACACGACTCAGGGCAACAGACTTTCTTGCCTAGATTTTATTTGATAATCGCCCACAAATCAATGAAAAGCGATGGTGGCAATCTTCTTGACTTTCCTTAGTTAAACTATTTGATATATTATACGCTCTCATAGCCGACAATCTATTTTTATGCTCCTGTGGCCTTTCATTTTTGCTCTCCTAATTGGTTTTTTTTTAAATTTTGTCTAATCGTTTCCGTCTATAATTTTCCTTCACAAGTAACCGTCGCCTCCTCTTTCCAGAAGCCTCCTTTTTCGGTCTACCCATCACTTAACATTATAAAATATAATAATTAAAAAAAAACCTCAAACAGTAAACTAAAAACCAAAAATTAAATTTACTTCGTACAAAGCAACACGTTTTTTTATTTAGGTAAATAAAAATGTTTAAATAATTAGGTAATTATTTTGTTATTTTGAAGTCGGTGCCAAATAAATGCTACAACTAAACTAACTACAATATTAAATTATAGTACACATAATATTATTAAATATATCAAAGCATTTACAAAACAATAACAAAAAATATGTAAGTTTGAAAAAGGGTGTTATTTAAACGACTAGCATAATATTCGTATTTTTGTGAGCAGAAAAATATAATCTGGTAGCAGAAATAGTTAATTGAGCGGCAATTTATGTTCAGCAAACATTTTAAAATCAAGCAGCAATTTTTGTCATTTTTTATGGCTGTAATTATTTTTGAAAGGCATAGTAATTAAAAGAGGGGCAATGTGCTGCTCCTGTTTAATAAAATTTTGGTAAGCACTCGGAGGGTAAGCAAAAAAAATAATTTTGTGCTGCTTATATAAGTAGCATGAATATAACTTCAAGCAACTTTCTTTTTCATTAAATTCTGCGTTATAGCCCAGTCCACAGGATTTGATGACGTCATGATTTGAATTAATTCTCTGGTCCTTTATTAAGAATGATAATATAATTTATTAATTTCTTATTCAATTTTTATACAAAATTTTAGTTTGTAAATCGTATTTATAATTATTGTAATATCAAAAAATATTATTTAAAAATGTATAAACAAACAAAAAAAGAAATCCATAGATAATGGTATGAAGAGGATTTGAACTTACGAACGACAGCGTACAGCCTGAGCGCGCGCGGACGGTGTTAACCGTAGAGCTGTACGTCTTGTTACAAATAAGTTTAAAATGGGTGTTATTTAAACGACTAGCATAATATTCGTATTTTTGTGAGCAGAAAAATATAATCTGGTAGCAGAAATAGCTAATTGAGCGGCAATTTATGTTCAGCAAACATTTTAAAATCAAGCAGCAATTTTTGTCATTTTTTATGGCTGTAATTATTTTTGAAAGGCATATTAATTAAAAGAGGGGCAATGTGCTGCTCCTGTTTAATAAAATTTTGGTAAGCACTCGGAGGGTAAGCAAAAAAAAATAATTTTGTGCTGCTTATATAAGTAGCATGAATATAACTTCAAGCAACTTTCTTTTTCATTAAAAGAATTTTAAAAAACGAAAATTTGAAAAACGCAGAAGCGTTATAGCCCAGTCCACAGGATTTGATGACGTCACGATTTGAATTAATTCTCTGGTCCTTTATTAAGAATGATAATATAATTTATTAATTTCTTATTCAATTTTTATACAAAATTTTAGTTTGTAAATCGTATTTATAATTATTGTAATATCAAAAAATATTATTTAAAAATGTATAAACAAACAAAAGAAGAAATTCATAGATACTGGTAGGACGAGGATTTGAACTCACGAACGACAGCGTACAGCCTGAGCGCGCGCGGACGGTGTTAACCATAGAGCTGTACGTCTTGTTACAAATTAGTTTAAAATTGTGGATCCATTCCTGCGTATTGAATGTTTTAATTTGATTTGATTTTTGTAGGTAATGATTGAATTGAATATTGCAAGTTTTTGAACTGCTTGTTTATTTTACACACCACCTACAATTTTTAATAACTGCATAATCTATCTACTATCTACATAAATCTACGAAACTGAAACAAAATAAAATCTTGAAGAAAAAAATTTCATCATCATATTATCAGCCTTTAGTGGACGGACCACTGCTGAACACAGGATTTGACGACGTCATGACCTGAATTAATTCACTAGTCTTTTATTAAGAATGATAATATAGTTTATTAATTTCTTCTTCAATTTTTATAATTTTGTTCAATAACATACTTACAACACCATCTAGCGGTAAATAGCGCAAACTTACACCGGTGTGAACACAGGACATAAAATGTAATGCAAAGAAATGTGCCCCTCAAGTAATTATTTTGCCCGATGAATGTTTATTATGCGAGGTCATAATATTGTAAGCTGCTTATTTATGATTTAATTTTCGACCATTATCAAAATTATTTGCGGAACAAGAATTGCTACCAGCTTTATTTTATTGCGTACAAAATCTTTGTATGCCAACCAAATTATTTAAATGCCGATTTTTTTTGCCCCTCCAAAATTTATAATGCCGTTCATTTAATTACTTCCCGTTTAAAATTGTGGATCCATTCCTGCGTATTGAATGTTTTAATTTGATTTGATTTTTGTAGGTAATGATTGAATTGAATATTGCAAGTTTTTTCAATATGCAACAATTTTTAATACCTGTATAATCTATCTACTATCTACATAAATCTACGAAACTGAAACAAAATAAAATCTTGAAGAAATAAATTTCATCATCATATTATCAGCCTTTAGTAGACGGACCACTGCTGAGCACAGGATTTGACGACGTCATGACCTGAATTAATTCACTAGTCTTTTATTAAGAATGATAATATAGTTTATTAATTTCTTCTTCAATTTTTATAATTTTGTTCAATAACATACTTACAACACCATCTAGCGGTAAATAGCGCAAACCTACACCGGTGTGAACACAGGACATAAAATGTAATGCAAAGAAATGTGCCGCTCAAGTAATTATTTTGCCCGATGAATGTTTATTGTGCGAGGTCATAATATTGTAAGCTGCTTATTTATGATTTAATTTTCGACCATTACCAAAATTATTTGCGGAACAAGAATTGCTACCAGCTTAATTTTATTGCGTACAAAATCTTTGTATGTCAACCAAATTATTTAAATGCCGATTTTTTTTGCCCCTCCAAAATTTATAATGCCGTTCATTTAATTACTTCCCTTTGAAAAATACTTAATTTAATAGTATGAACGCATTAAATTGAATATTTATAATTGAATCAAAAAAAGTTGTTAGAAAGATTGATAATATCTATACACGGTTCTTGTTTTACTTGGCACCGACTGCAAAATCATAAAATAATTAATTATAATTAATTATTTAATCATTTTTATTTAACTAAATGAAAATACGTATTATTTGGGCGTAGTGAATTTATTTTTTGCTTTTTAGTTTACCTAGTGTTTGAAGTCGTTGCTTTTATTGTAAAATATTATTTTATTTTTAAAATTATATTATTTTGCTGTGAGCAGTAACAATTTTGACATCATAAATTCACGAGATATCAAGACACGTCTAAAGCCCGTCACAGACTTATTTATATTTTTATAGCTAGGCATATTAATATATATTTTCTATACTAACTACGGTATCGCTTGGTGACGTCACAGAAATATATATTATAGCTGAGTGTGCGGTCACGCGAAAATTAGTATAGAAAATATATAGTAATTTGCCTAGCTATAAAAATATTAATATATATTATAGCTAAGTCTGTGACGGGCTTAAGGTTTGAAACCTAAGTTTTGTGGAAATTATATTAATGTCCTAGGTCCTTTGTCGACTCCCAATCTCCGTTTTTCAGAATGTGACCTTCTACTCCAGAGCTCTAGTATAACGATAGCAGCTAATGTAATTGAGGTCAAAATAAGTTGACAGAGGCCTCATTTAGATCAGCATTGATCATTCATATTCCCGACACTTGCATTTATCTAGGTAGCTTACTACAGGATGATGATGATGATGCACATGCACATAAATATTTGAGGGTGCGCCGTTAAGCTTCTAATCGAGGCTGATGGTATTTTTTGTATTTTTCAAATGATCTAGGACGATTGTATTAACTAGACCTGCTTTTGTTTAGAGCGACGATGATCCAGTGAGTATGGGCTCGGCCTCTTTAGCGAGAGGGTCCGGATTCAATCCTGTGGTACCTTGAAATGGGTTTTTCTAAATTTATATGTGCACTTTAAATACGAGAACATCGCTCCATCGTGAGGAAACTTGCATGCCTAATTATATTAAAAGTCTTTAAAGGTCTGTGAACCGACCCGCATTAAGTCAGCGCCTTGGTGAACTATGGGCTGATATCCTCTTCGGCTGATTTCGCATTTCAAAAATTTTAAATAAGCAGCTGCTGGTGGGTTACAGCAGCGGAACATGTGCTCTTGTATAAGTACTTTTATTGCTAGGCGATTACAGCACAAATGAATCCCAGTTAAATAGTTCCTATCCTCTTTATACATTATATCATGAATAGGCTTCCTATGTTCAATAGTGGATGGATAAAGGCTGATGATGGTGATGAATGTAAGGGAACAGCTATTGCAAATTAATCAGAAAATCAGATGTAGCATTTGACGAGACAAGCTGAGCTACTAAGAATACATGTTAACAGTTAAACAATAATATACAACAATACCCATCATGTTACATATTACATTTCACAAACCCATAGATTAATACTGTATGCCGTTAACATATTATTATGTAATTAGTGAGATTTAGTCTCCGTAAAAATGTTTTATAACTTACGCCACTATGTATTATTTGTCTGATGCACTGTAGCATTTTATCGGATAAACCAATTTGCTATTTTTATATTGAAGATTTTATGATGGAAATGGAAATTTAATTTGGAAGTTCAAGTTCTTCTTTTAATACATTGTGAGTTCATTATGTAACCCTTTGATATTTTATGTATATTCTGAAACGAAAGACTAATTATTATAGTATAATATGATATATTGTATCCTGTGGTCACAGACGTATTTTCCAAGGTTCCCGCTGTCGTTTTTAAGACTATCCTTATTTTTATCTTTACGCTTCTTCGGTTTAGATTTTTCTTCTACTTGTTCAACTTCTATTGGCGTGAAAATGCCACATGACGCTATCATTTGTTTTGTACTTTTCTTCTTTATCTTGTTCCACCTTTGCTTCTTTTTATATTTTCTTCCTATTCTAGTAAGTATTAAAATATTAATGATTATATTTCATATAATCCATACCACTGTGACGATCAGATTATTAAAAATGTGTGATAGTATTGTCCAATTTTGTATCATGCACATTGATTGTTGCTAAGGTCACGTCATTGTTTGTCAATTGTGGAGTTTCTTTGAACAAATCTCGTGGTGTGGATGTTGCGCTGTCTTGTGTTTGTCTTGACTGTAGTGAAAAGTGGTCCATTCTTCTCACTCAATCAAGATGGACACATTCCAGCAGATATATCGGCTACTGGATAATTCATCGACGAGAATGCGTCATTTCAACATTTTGTTGTGAATTTGTGTTATATATGTAATAATACAGCAATATATATATATATAATTTGATTTTCGGTTACTGTATATTAAGCTATTTAAAAAAATATAGTACAAGTTGTTTCAACCAAATTAGCTCTAGGTATAAATGTTTACTGTACATATATTATTATGTCTGTGTACGCTTCACGAAATAAATTAGATCAAATAATGTTATTGTGATCGGAGTACCATCCATATAGGAGATGGTCAGCCCGAAACGCTAAGCTTAATTGCCTGAATCAATCAGAAAAAAAAAATCATTGAAGTTTAAACATAATATACATTGTTAGGTGATGAGATTGACTAATGACTGTGTAAAACATATACGAGACTGGCAAAGAACAGAGGAAATTGGCAGAAAATTGAGGTCTATATCTAGCATAAGGTAATGATAGGATTACAATTATTAATACATTTTCACTGCCTTGTTTTTAAATTATTAATTGAGTGGTCAGTCGACTGGTTACTGCGCACAGAGGTTTTTGGCACATTGGGTTCAAATCCCGCCAAAGGCAGATAAATAAATTATAACCGCGCCAGGTACCCACTAAAGCAACCATACGGCTTGCCCTAGTCGGCGAAACCGCAGAATACCGACCAGCGTAAGGCTTTCTCTGAGAGACCTCTGCCACTTGTTCCACCGAGGGGTCACCGGCCAGGGTGTGGAGTGATGGTCAGTTGTATACTATGTATATATATACAGCATTTAAGTTGTATAAATATATAAATAATGTTATATTATATAGCTATATAAATATAATATTATAGTTATATGTAGTTTTTTTTTCACTTGTATAAATTATTAATATATTGGATACCAAATTTTTACTGTAAAAACTGTATGTGTGTGTGTTTTTTTGTATTTTTATACAATACAATTCTTATGTGCGTGCGTATGAGACTGACTTCTCCTGGCTGGAATAGCCAAATTTGAAGATTTTTTATGTGTGTGTTAAATTGTATTCAAGAGTGGTTTAGGTTCACAAATGAATCCTGTACTAAATATTTTGAGCAGGACAACGTTTGTCAGACCGCTATATATTATATAGAATTAAAATTTTTCGTTGTATTACTGTACTCTATAAACGGCAGAAAAGTAAATTAAGTTTGTCAAAAATATATTATTTTATGAAGAAGCATTTTTTAATGAGATGTAACTTTTTATATTGTGTATTTTCTTTAAAACTATTCAAACTTTTACATCAAATATATTTTCATGACCGATAAATTGCGCCAACGACGGATCGTAACGCGACACATTTTAAGCGCTCATACGAACGGGATCTTAAAGATTTTCTTTTTCTATTTTCTTAGTAATCTGTGGATAGTGGAGTTGATGTCACACGTACAGTCAGCGTCAGATTGATCTTAGCAGCCAAAGTGCTCAAAAAGATCTGACGGACAGAAATTCAATAATATCTAAGCATTCAAAGTTGTCATATTGATGTTAGCATCCAAAGTAGTCAAAACATCTAAGCAACACATTTTCCATATTTATCGGAGCAGCCAGAGTATTCATATACATCTTAGCATACAGACTGTTCACAGGTATCTAAGCATCCAGAGTGTTCAAAAATATCTTGGCATAACAGGAAAATCAATCTTATTACCAGTACTTAAGGTGTATGTGACTTATATTGATGGCAGACGTCAGTCGTAGATACTCAATTAGTATCATCTGTCTTTATTTACTTCATATGTCTTTTTAATAAGCTATCCCTTTCCTTCAATGTGTTTGGTTTTTGACATGTTATTTTTCTATTTCAGAATTTGTTGAAATCAAATATTTTATATAAAACATTAATTATGTGATCATAAAGTGTGTTACACATTATCGCCAAAATTAATTATAAGTATTTAAGTTTATCAAACACAAGAGTTCGCCTATTCGGCAAGAATTGACTATGTAGTATGTGTGTAATTTTTGTTTGTGACCAAATCAGAGGACTCTTGTATTACATAAAACTAATATAGATATTTAAAAATATCGATTAGATTATATGAAAACTATCTTTAAACTTGTCGCTAATGATAAGTATATTATCATCATCATCATCATCATCAGCCTTTATCCGTCCGTCCGTCCACTGCTGAACATAGGCCTCCCTCAATGAACGCCAAGACGACCGATCCCTCGCTACTCGCATCCAACGTGGACCTGCCACTGCACGGAGATCGTAAAAAATAATAATATTAATTGATACGATAAATATATGTTGTAGTATATTACATTACAAAAAAACGTGCATAATATAACGAGTGAAAAAGTGCTCTGAACAAAAATGCGTAGAGCCGACCCAAACTTGTGTCTCAGAGTATAGTACGCTCGCTGAAATCTTTTGTCGAGAGTGTAGAGCGGCCTTAACAATTACCATTTTGACAGCATAAATGATTTATTAAAAAACTAACTTTCTATCCATTATCATCATCAACCTGTATCCGTCCATTTACGTAAGCCGATATGTATTTCTGAAAGTTGCTTCTTACCGAAAGATTTTTTTAAATTTACAATTAGCATCAAACCATTATCTAGTCATGTGATCGTTAATCAATTTTGAAGGTTAACTTTCTTACTGATTACAACTAGAACAAGTCTACCTAAGGCTAAAATGTCCCACTAGAAATGAAGTGGAAACTGAACCACGGAAAACTTTTAGACCAATTGCCTGTTGTTGGTCCGACTTCTTAGCTCCTTCTATCATATTCATATGATACCTAAAATTGCGATGCATATTTGAGATTTTTAGTAATATTATTATTATTACTATTGCCTGTACAGTTTATTTTATTTTATTATTTATTTATTATGCACCGGCAATAAAACTTATAAGAAAAAAAATTCAACAAATCAAATTAGGCAAATCAAAGTTAACAATAACAATAAAAAAATTATACATAAAATAAAAGATGACCAGTTAAGGAAAAAATAACAGCAAAAATTAAGAGTTGAAAGTTTAAATTAATGTATAATAACAGAATAAATGATGACATAATATACTGTTATTTCTTTACAAAAAAGGAATTGAGAAAAATATATAGAAATTTATATAGACGACTGATCATTGATCATCATTGATGATCATTGAAAAAGGCCTATGTCTGGAAGTGGTCAGAAAAATAATAATGATACAATAATCGCGTGTAGCCGCCATCAAAGCGATCAGATTTAAATGTCTGCTTTCGGAAACATAACATTATGTTTGATCCAGTCTTGCTTTGTGGAATAAGCACCCATCTTGCATAAACGTAATCAGCTGGTCACCTGGCTAAACGTAGGTATAGTCTCGGCCTCTTCTGGAGTGAGGGCTCGAGGTTCAATCATGACCGTAAGTAGTGCTTTGAAACGTGGGTTTCTAAATTTTTGATTACACTCTGAGCATGATACCATCGCTCACTCGCCTCTCGATTCACTAACCAGCATTGAGCCAAAGCATCGGTGAACTGTAGTCCAATAGCTTCTTGGTCTGATTTTGAGGAGGAGACCTGTGCCCAGGAATAGGACATATTATATGGGTTGACACTTTACTTTCATTTATGATTACTCTAGCTCTAACTCCGATAAAAATGTTTTTTTTTGCGCGTCTATCTTTACTGCTATAAATCGCTGGAAGGCTTCCTGCAATTTAAGTGAATCCACTCAACGTGTGGGCCTTAGAATAAACTTGGACTAGACAAAAGTTTGAATTTCGAGAGGGAAGACCTTTGGAATGGTGCCCGTTCTATGGAAGCTCAGTCATATTCTCGCGTCGTCTACACCTCAGAGTTCCAAGACGAAGGACTTCAACCGATGATCATTCACCGTGATGACGCACGGGGCCAAAATGTGGCCTGTAAATATACGACTTACCAGAACGTTTGTCGTAGCTCAAAGTTCTATGGAGCGTGCTATGATGGGTGTTTTTTGACAGATAGGATTCGAATCGAAGATCTCTACCAGAGACCTAAAGTAACCAATATCACGCGAAAAATAAGTGAGTTGAAGTGGCAGAGAGTTGATCAAACACTTAGGTACCGGGTTGTCGATAGGGCGGTAGGTAAGGTTGGTCAAAGAGTGGAGGTTGTATTTAGTTAGACAAAGTGTTGGTCGGCCATTTGCCAGGTGGTAAGATGATCCCGTGCACTGGCAGTTTTAGATGCTAGTCGCAAGGGATCGGCCGTCTTGGCATTCATCAAAGGAAGCTTATTTTCAATAGTGCATGGACAAAAACCGATGATGATGATATTTTACGTGACAACAGCAAGATGACAAATATGAATGCTCAAATAATATAGAAGTACCAGTTTGACCGAGCAAATATTAGGTTTTTATTTGTTTTGTTTTGGATACCCTTATATATGATATTATGATAAAGGTTTTCTCCCAAAAGAAGGAAGAAACAAAAAAAAACGAAAAAAAATTTTTTATTGCACTAGAGATTCGAACCAGGCTCTTTTGGATTCTAGAGAGTCGGATTTTCTAACTGAGCTACTCAATCTTAATGTTGCATTGCGAAATTTACGTTTGTATCCTAATGATATTGTAGCGGTTTATCTTTACCTGATAACACGAATAAAACGATATTTTCCAACAACATATCCTAGCTAGATCTATTCATCGCCCCTAAAACCCCGCGTATACAAATTTCATGAAAATCATTGGAGCCGTTTCCGAGATTCTGATTATATATTATATAAAAGATATAGAATTTGTGTCCATTACATATTCATTTTGCTATTTGGTATAATTTCATGTTCGCAATATCGTCTATTGATTATTATCTAAAATCTAAATTTAGACAAAAACATCGAAGAAAAGCAAAATTCTTTAAATTACAACTTTGACAATCAATAGTAAATATTGTTTGTTTTAATTAATTTTATACTCTAACAACGTCTAATAAGGTAATGTTTTCCTTTTAACAAGACATTAATTGTATATCCAAGACTGACGTCTGCCATCAATATAAGTCACATACACCTTAAGTACTGGTAATAAGATTGATTTTCCTGTTATGCCAAGATATTTTTGAACACTCTGGATGCTTAGATACCTGTGAACAGTCTGTATGCTAAGATGTATATGAATACTCTGGCTGCTCCGATAAATATGGAAAATGTGTTGCTTAGATGTTTTGACTACTTTGGATGCTAACATCAATATGACAACTTTGAATGCTTAGATATTATTGAATTTCTGTCCGTCAGATCTTTTTGAGCACTTTGGCTGCTAAGATCAATCTGACGCTGACTGTACAAAATGTTGTTATACTTTATAATAATATTGTTTAAATTTATTGTGG
The DNA here is from genome assembly GCA_905333005.2 of Lycaena phlaeas. NCBI lineage: Eukaryota > Metazoa > Arthropoda > Insecta > Lepidoptera > Lycaenidae > Lycaena > Lycaena phlaeas. The sequence goes on from HG995168.1 coordinate 720,343, forward strand.
CATTGTTTGACATTAATGACACAGATTTATAAATAAAGACAAATAGAACATGCCGAACACGCGAGTGATGCCACTAAAGCGAATACAAATTCAAAAGCTTGTTTGCGTTTGAATCTAATAGACATTTAGAGAACGACGCTATTTCAATCACTTGACAGCGCTTTTGAATTTGTATTCGCTTTGAAGAGTCACTCAGGTGTCTTCATGACGTCATCAAGTCTGTGCTTCATGATAAATAAAAAAAAGCTATTAAGATATTAATATGTAGACCACAGCCTATTCGTAACCCCGATAAGTATTCCGAAAGCGGAGCTTGGTTTTTCTGAAAGCGATTTCATATTCGATAAAAATATGTCTAACGAGAACGTAATAAGAAAAATATTTTACCGAGATTAATTTCGTGATATATTATGTTTCGGTACTTTCCTCTTTTAAGGCTAAATTCTTAGCAAATAGGTCAAGTCCGTCAGTAGTAAATTATACATTAGATCATCAACAGAAGCTTAGAATTGATTGATATATGCGATGGTTTTGTTGGTGTGGAGTCGGGTGTCGTGGTAAAGTCTACATTTGAGTCTGACTTGTACATCACGTGTAAATTGGTTGCTCCACATATTCCCGGAAATGTAAATTTGACAGAGTGTGATTTACTGAACAGTGGCGTAGCATGTTCTACGGAGCCGCTACGAAACACAAAACAAATAGAATAAAATTGAATACTAATACATACTTAGCTGTTAAATTACATGTCGTAAGCTCATGTCAAGTGTCATTCCCATACAATAAGTATTCTATTCATTTAGCGTTTGTACTACCTGTCTGAGGAGGCTAATAAGTGAAGCAAAATTTTTACGTCGGGATTTGGTCGGTTTTAAGGAGTTCGTGGCTCATTGGTAATAGCCGTGCGGATCGACTGACCAGGATAAACAACGCTTCCCGAAGTTGGTCCGTGGCTGGGTCGTTACATACCCAGTAGACTCCTCCGTGCTTTGATAAGCACGTTAAGCTGTTGGTCCCGGCTGTCATTCGTGGATATTTGACAGTCCTTACCGGTGCGAGCGACGGTGGTCCAGTGGGTAATGGGCTCAACCTCTCGCGCGAGAGGTTCCGGGTTCGATCCTGACCCCCCGTGTGTGTCTTGAATTGGGTTCTAAGTTTCTAAATGTATCCCAAGCACGAGACCATCGTTCTTCGATCATTAAAGTCTTTGAAGGTATGTGAAGTTTATCAACACGTATTGGGCCAGCGCATCGGTGAACTATGGCCCACTACCCTCTTTGCTTGATTTCGAGGAGGACACCCGTGCCCAGCAGTGGGACATATTATAAGGGTTGATACTTTACTTTTTACTTTACCGGTCGTCAGAAGCCCGAGAGTCTGACAACCAGTCTTACCGCGGGGTACCGTATCACACAGTTACTAGGTGGTGGTGGTCAGATAAGCAGTCGCTCCATATACAATACTGGTATTCAGTTGTATCTGGTTAGACTGGACTGACCCCAAAATATAATTTGGAAAAGGCTAGACAGATGATGATCTAGTTAGTTTTATAATTTTTCTTACACAAGAGCTGATATAGCAGTAGTTACACTGTTATTGAAGTTAATAATTAATAGAAACCTTTATGTCAGATATGTGTTAAAGTTCTCTCCAAAAGAGTATAAGGTATGGTCTTTGACCAACTTGTGGGCAGCAAATGAATGAACACATAAACGTAACCTACAAAGGCTAATGAGCTATGAACAGAAACCATAATTTCCCCCATGAGTCATATTACTAAATATTTCACAACTCACGATTATAGGCATTAGCATATTATGTTGTTTCAGAAGAATGACTCACTCACACATGGAACAAATAGAACCTTCCAGAAATTTCACGAAGCATGTCCTAAAGTGTTTTAAATGAAACGTGTGACCTTGGATAAAACGCAATTAGGAGCCAATATCTGATTGGCAAAGCTTTTCTCCTATAGACAATAAATTTAAAAAATGAGCGTATATTTATTAGTGTGAGAGTGAAAGAGAAATGGAGAAAGAGATAGAATTAATTTATAAGTTTTTTAATAACTATAGGTTATTTTTATCATTCATAATTTTATTATGGCTACACAAATATTACACTCAAGTTATTATAGCCGTGATTGCTTCCTGATACAAAGTCGCATAAAGCTAAACAAAAGTATCTTATATCGTATCTCTTGGTCGCTGAATTAGATGACTAATATATCAGTAACGGCTCAATCAGTAACGGTTTATTTTTTCCTATTTCATAAGAAAATCGTAAAAATCGTCAAGTAAAATCGCAAATAAAATCATTGCAAAATACCTTAACGTACTATGTACTATAATATATTTATTACATAACTCATAATATTCGCCATTACTGCGTTCATACATATAAAATTAATATAAAATAATTTTAGTCGATTGAATGGGATTGCTCCGCATCGAATGGAAATCAGTGGAAATCCATGGATTTCGAAATGATTTTCACTGATTATTGACACAATATATTATGCACACGTTAATATTTATTAATCTGAGACGTTAATATTGCTAATTCTGTAAATATTTCCACAGCCCTATCTGTAGTGATTTTTGAGATTGAAAAAATAATATAAAGAGGTTAGGCCGCATTGTAATCGATGTGGTTTCGCTAGCATGTGTTAATATACGTTTTACTATCGTATCTTATCCTATCTTACCTCGACAACGATCGTCAAACCAAATCGTCCACCACTACATTAATTATCACTGGTTAAGGCACTATCTTTGTCAAGTTATGTGGTCTCGAAAAATACTGCAAGCGGTTTAAATGCTTAGCCGAAATGTGTGGTAGTGATGTGCTAGCGCCGGTCGAATGAATCAAATCGAATCAATTCGAAATCATCGAATCTTTTTCGATGAAAGAGTCGATAATGCGACATTGTGGTGCCATTTGCAAAAAAATGTCATATCGTCATATTTATTACTTTTGCTAACACTTGAATCCTATTATCCATATTAATATTAAAGATGCGAAAGTTTGTAATTATGGATGCGGGTGAAACCGTGGGACGCTGGTTGTATATAGATAAATTAGTTTAAAAGATCTTTTTCCTAAATAAATAAAAAAAAAAACAAAAATAAAAAATAAGGGTAAAAATTTTAAAAATAAGATGGATGCTTCCTACGATGACCATAATTATTATTAATGCTGGAAGAATTTTAATGGAATAAATTACTTAGTATCTACATAACAGTTAGTGCCAACCCAAAAAATTATTCATTAAGCTAGCGAAAAAGTCATAATTATTTTAAAATCTTATATTTTTAGCTGTAAGACCAAAAACTTTGAAATTAACAATTTCTCTTTGATTACATTTTAATATATTTTTTTTGTTTTTAAGTCTCTTTATTTTTATATGAATGTTGCCAATGTCATCATATTGCATATGCATGCAGAGCGATTGATTCCTAAATATTTAATTAATAAACGTACGATATATTTGTGTAGAAATGCTTACGTTCATATTAGTTTCACATCTCTAAGCTTGCTACTAATTTTCCACGCATGCGTGCTATACCAGCCTCGCCCCTCAAGTCTGTATCTGAATGAGTGACGTCATCAAGGGTAAGTCACCCCGAGCCATTTGTACACCCTGCGGATATCTTGTGTAACATGCATTGATTACTCTATACAAGTTAATATGGAGAACTGTCATTTATCGATAGTACAATGTATAATCGATAATATATGTATTTTATATGTTTCACCTGCCTATTAACAATGTTTACTCTAAATTCCCATATTATTCAAGACGACGGCATAGAATATATTTTTTCGAATATATATAAGACTCTAAAAAAAAAAAATCATCATCACGATCGTTGCTTACTCTAGCAACGACAATATTGATTGTAAGAGATTTTTTTGTAATAGCAGATAATAATATGTTCTTATTTAATATTATTATTCGAACTGAGTTTAAAGCTTGTACAGTTTGATATCTGTAACGCCATCTTCGTGCAGGTTGTAGTGAACAGGCAATAAACTTTCCGCATGAAAAAACATATTTAAAATTATAAATCAGATCGATAAATCAACACCATTTGACCGATGGCCTAGTTGGCACATTCATGTATTTTTTGTGGAGAAAGTATTTATGGTTTTCATTATAACTTCCCACTAAGTGCTGCGGTACAAAACTATATTAACACACAACTGACCGCATGCAATGACAATAATAACTCTTAAGGTATACATAAAAACTATCAGGGCTTCTCCCAGTCAGATTCAGTCAGTCTGACTGGGAGAAGCCCGAGTAATTTCACACTTATTTCCACTACTCTTATTCCTTTTCTAGTGTGGAACTAGGGGCGACGCGCTGGGAGTTAGTGTGCGTTTGACAACTGCCCTCTGAACTTATTCGTCAAGAGCAGAAGAAGTGCTGGCCAGCACGCCATTTGGTGACAAATTCGAACAATCAGTATGTTAGGCCAATAAGACAAGTCATACATAAGATGTTTACAGGTTTACCTTCTCCTCAAGACCACTTATTGAGACACATAAAGTATAGTCCGCGCCACTTATGAAGTCCTGCGACTTATGCCCGAACTAAATTTGACAACATTGACATCTTGACGTCTGTCTGGAGTAAGAAGCTGTGATATTTTAAATTGTTTTACGTGAAATATGGAGCATATAATATAAAGTGAGGTGTAAAAAGTGAAGGCCGTAAAATGATCATTAAAGTGAAATAATTTTGTGAATTAGAAAGTAAAAATAAACAACAATTAACCTCGTTGAATAATATGTTTATAAATGTCACTGCCATGACAGGTAAATTTTAGAGATGCCAGAGTCACTTATTTACTCTATACCTACATTTATCTTATGATATTTTATATGAACATAAATACAATGTAAAATAATTAAAACCTTGCTCAGATGAATTATATTTTCAGGTGTTTCTGTAAAAAAGGTCGAATAACAAAAGAAGTAACAATGGCAGCAATTACTTCTGAGAAAATCGTCACTCCTGGCAAAAGCCGAACACACCCGAAGAAGCTTGTTTTAGATGAATTCTACTAATCGGTTATACGAAAAAATACGAATGAAATATTTACAAAAAAATGTGTTTATTTTACTAAAACCTGGCAGAGAGATTTTTATTTTGCTGCTATAATTATTTTTGTCATTATTATCATCATCAGTCTTTATCAATCCACTACTGACCATAGGCCCTATAATTATTTAATTTTTTTATTGTACTAGACTTGGTGGAAAATCATTATACCATAAATTGGCAGCATTGAGTTATGAGACCGCAGCGCCCCGTCTATCGGACTTTTTAAGTGGCGAGGACTCTATATGGTTTTGCTTGTCAAAACGTTTAACAACCTCTTTACGTTTAAAACGAACATAATTATTATAATATATCTTATTTTTTAACGTCGTAAGCTAGTGTAATTCCCATACAATAAGTATTCTTTTCTATTATATTCGCTTAGCGTTTATGCCACTCTTCTAGGGGGGACAAATAATATACGATTTTGATTAATATACGATTTTAGACGTTTTTATAAACTAAACCATATACTTTATGTGTCTTTATAAACGTTCTTCAAAAAATTTGCAGCAACCCTATGAGTTAGCGAGAAAACGCAAAGGAATAGAATCGGCGCGTATGCCACTTGTCTAGGGGTGCAGAGATATACACTGAACGCTGAGATGACAGCTACACGGAGTTTGTCATGTCTAATCGGAGGTCAACCTTCGCTAGTGAGGAGCAGTGTTGTCCTTGGTCTTGAAGTCTTAGTATTGATCCTGTGTAAAGTAAGTCCCAGGACCAAGACAAAGGCTTAGATCAAGACCAAAACTAAGATCTAACATGCAAGTCCCAGACCGAATGCAAGACATAGAAGATATTATAAGAACAAGAGCACTTAATGTATACACAGAAAAACAGTTTTTAATAGACACGAAATTTAAACAACCAAAAATAAATTAAAATTGTAAATTCAAATCATACGAGGTACAAAGATAAAAAAAATTGGTCGTAACAATTATACTTCGTAATAATATTATGTTGTCCTAAAACTGTTCTATGATATTGAAGAAAACTATTCGAAATCGAATCGTATACGAAATTAATTGAATTTGTAAAAAAAAATGATTTTCTGTGATTTTGTTCAAGAATTTGCGAAGTTGTTAGTTTGTTCGTAAATTACGTTTAGTTAACTAAATAATAATAGCAAAAAAAAATGCATTTTTGAGTTGGTTTTTATACTGAACATAAAGTAACTGGCAAACAGTAAATAAATTTTGAAATAGTCAAATCATTTACGACTTACGTACACGTCAAATTTTATGTAAAGAGACAACCTAATACTGTCAAAAATGTTTCGCTTTGCCTGTGTAAGTATTTATTTCATATTATACTTATTTAAACCATGCAATTTAGGATTATATAGGGAACAGGAGGGTAACGCATCTCCATAATCTATAGTTGTGTGGGAGTCCAGTCGCCAAAATGCCTCGACTGCCTCTTTGCCCTATGAAATATATTATTATATTTGAAATACTATTCTTATTATGAAACAGACGTGCAGATAATTAATTTATTTATTAGGACCAAATACAGTTTTGCATCAATAAAGACAATAAAGAAGTACATTATAATAATCTAATCTAGACACAATAACTAGTATTTTTAAAAACAACAGTGAGACGGGAAACAAAGATTAGTGTATATGTATGGAGATCATCATCTCTAATACATCATAAAACACTTTCGATGAACGTCAAGACGGCCTATCTTAAGTCACTCTTCAATATGGTCTAACCATAGCAAGAATATGGCGTTTTATTTACCTCAACGAATAAAAAAAATACAGGATATAGTATAAGACTTTGGCCAAACGGTTGTTGTTTTTATATAATATTACCTATGTTTTATGTAATTTAGTAAATGTTTAGCACGTTATTTTTAAAACTTGTCATTTTGGCAGAAATACATCGGTGCCAGGAATGCGCAATTCACAGTTTTGGGTATGTTTCTGATAATCTCGCTTTAGATTAATTTTATAATAGTAATTGCTATCCGTCCACTGCTGAACATAGGCCTCCCTCAATGAACGCCAAGACGACCGATCCCTATGTTCAGCAGTGGACGGATAAAGGCTGATGATGATGATGATGATGATGATGAATCGCTATAAGATTTTATATAAACTAGTGGAAAACCCGGCTTCGCTCGGGTGAAATTTGACTCATAATACACGTCTAGTTGCAAAATGTAGGTAGAAATTTCTGTAGTCATCGGTTCTCAAGGAATATTAAAGGAATAAGCAAGGCATAGATTCGTATAGCTTCGTTCGTTATGTTTAATAAATATAATAAATAGAAACTGCAAAAGTTTTTATACAAATTATTTTTATTTCAAATTAACATTCAAAATAAACTAACACAAATTAACAAAACATATAATTTTTAAGGTTTACTCTGTGTAAACCTCTTTGTTTTAAGCACTCAGTCTTTTTCTCTACTTTCACAGGTAGATAAGTACTTACTAATTTTAAAAATAAAAAATGAAATTGTGGTTCTTTATCCAAATTGGCTAAATCAAAAATAATATTAGGAAGTATGTAAATTGTAATTTTACAATGAGTACTTATCCGAGAATTTGGCAAAGGTACTTATAAAAAAATATTCTCTATTATACATCACAGGTTGATTATGACAAAATTTCTCTATATATAACATTTTTCGATAAATATTTATCACCTTTCAAGCCTTGTTCAGTGGTATTGATAATTTGAATTTTTACATCATCGAATCTTCGAACTCGAGAGAAGGCAACATAGAGCTGTCCATGGGTGAACACAGGATTAGGTAAAAATATACCGATTTTGTCGAAAGTTTGTCCCTGGCATTTGTTGATTGTCATAGCGAATGCTATGCGAATGGGAAACTGAAGCCGACAAAATTTAAAAGGCAGTTGACTGTTAGATGGCTGGAGACGAATTCGAGGAATAAAAACTCTGGTTCCCACATGGCTACCACAAATAATTTCGGCATCAATGACACGTGAAGCTAACGCTCTAACAATAAGACGGGTTCCATTGCACAACCCAACAGTCGGGTTTAAATTTCTCAAAAGCATTACTATACAACCAACTTTTAATTTTAGAATGTGTGGTGGTAGTCCTGCAGGTGTTATAGTATTTAGAAATTCTACGGGATAGTTTAAAACATCATTATGGTCGTCCTCAACCACAGCGTCAGAACTTTCATAAATTTTAAGCAGGCCGGGGATTTTTTCGACAACTTGGGCGTTCAATTGAAAACAATCATCGTTTTTGGGAGTAAGGATAGCTTTCATTGAATAACTTTTATAATCATTTGTGTTCAGGGAAACACCATAAATATGGTCTACAATTGAATTATCCACAATGCATCGTTGAGGCAGTTCAATGTGGTCGTCATCATCTTCATTAGCTGATCCATCGCCTACCTTTAATACCCATTGAGCAAACTCTAAATCATCGTGCGCTCTCATATTATGAGCCAATTGGAGTTGAGTAAAGTTTGGCCACATTGAAAATTGCTTAATTGAAGCTTTTATAATATCATTTCGTGACCCATTAACTACAACTGGTAAAATCTGACGAAAATCTCCTGCGAATAACAAAGTTTTGCCTCCAAAAGGTAATTTATTTTTCATTATATCTTGAAGGAGTCGATCAACTACAACAATATCATGACATTTAGTCATGGGTGCTTCATCCCAAATGATTAAATGAGTTTCCTTCAATAAATTAGCTGCTGGTGACCCTAACGACATATGAGACGTAGAATCTATATCTGAATTAATTGGAATTTTGAATCGCGAGTGAGCTGTTCTACCACCATCTAACAGAGTTGCTGCAATACCGGAAAACGCTATGGGTAGGCAAATTTTATTTTCAGATCTTAAAATATGTAAAATAGTTGTAAATACGAAAGTCTTTCCAGTTCCTCCTGGGCCGTCAAGGTAAAACAGCTTTCTCTCTGTGGGATTATTCACAGCGTTTAGTATTGTATCGACCACACATTTTTGTTCGGTGTTCAATTTTTGGTATTTTTCATAGCCATTTGCTTTTTCAAGTTCACAGTCATAAACGGGATCAGATAAGAAAACATTATTTTCACCAATATCTGGTTCCGGAAGTCCGAAATCTGTTAGTCTCTTTCCATGGAGCTTCAATGTTTCATCAATTTCTTGTAAAGCTAACTGTTTGGATAATATTTCAGGGCGTGATCTTGTAAAGTCTTCGATAAAATGTGATGCAAACTTTTCCCAAAGAGCATTAGGATCAGTTACTTCACAAAATACGCAAATTAACGCAAACAGCTGTCGTAATTGCCGAGGAAGTTGAAAATCAATTGCTTCATTCAAACATCTTTCCCATTCTTGATCGTCAAAAAGGAGCCCTCTTGCTTGAGCAGCTTCTCGAAATGAGTTGTAAATAATATTTTCATAAGTTCTAACATCTCTGAAGCAAGTTGGCCCTTTGACGTGAAGAAGTAATAGCCGGAGATAATATCGTTCCCGATCAGAAAAGGAATAATTATACATTCTTGCAATTACTTTAACAGCCGCTGACTGAGATATTCGTGGTTGCCACTGTCCATGGATAAATCTGAAATGTGTCGGAATTTCAGTGTAAAGATATTGTCGAGCACTTTCTTCTGTTCTGTTTAGTTCAAAAAGTGCTAATAATGTTGATTTTTCAGCTGATCTAGCTGCTGCTTCATGAACATTCTGATCTGTAAATACGACAGTTTGTTGGTTTTCCAAATGAACACCTAACTGTATAATTGTGTGACTCATTTTGTGCATTGAAAATTCAAATATTCGCCAAACTGCTTCAGGAGCCGAAACATACCTGGTATCAATATAAGCCTTAATTTCATCATGGTGTTCATTACTTGATGTCGATTGATCACTGGACTCTTGTGGCGCTACTGTGATTTGTATCTTTGCTCGGTCATGACCTTTATAAATATAAATATTTATTAATATATTTCACACTTTTGACACTTGAACAAATTTCCACATTTATGTGAGCATTAAATTTTTTACATAGATAGGGATTGTAGGGCACCACCCATCTGTTATCACACTCGAAATCCTTCTTTTTTATTGTTCGTCCGTCGTCTCTTCTTCTTATTATAGCATAACCTCCATTTTGGGTACCATCTCTAGTTTCTTCGCAAAATGTCTTTGGGTAGTTTTTAAAACATTTAGAGGCAGTTCCATCATTTTTCATGCAGGGTGAATTCATATATCCAGAGCCACATGGCCCATGGATCATGTTTTTTGACACAGTCTGAAAAAGTTCCTGGTCTTTATCTGGATCAGGTATTTCTGCACACACAATTTTATCATAATCTACTGATGACCTTGGTTTATCTTCATTTCTTAGAATAATAAGCATATGCGCATGTGGAAGCCCACGTTTCTGAAATTCAATGGTGTAAAACCACGCACTCGGTATTCCAAAAATATGTTTCCTTGTAATGTCATCTAAAAGTTCCTCCAATTTTAGTTTAAAAATTCTGGCAATTAAATCGGGTCTATGTTCTTTTTTAGTGCCTTGTAAATTATCTAAGATTTCCTGCCAATTGGGATTGCACGTAAAAGTTATAAATAAGTCTGGTTTACCATACTTGCATACAATTGCCATGGAATCCTGATAATTTTGCATCATGTGCCTAGGACTTCCCACATAAGTTGATGGCAATATTATCATTTTACCAATGCCTTGACCCATTTCTCTATCATTATTGTACAGGCTATCCATTAAATTGTTATAATTGTCAGCTCTGAGCTGTTTTTGATTCAATCGAAGAAACAATAATCTTTGAGATTCAATCCTAACATAGGCCAAGACACAATATTCATGAAAAAGTTTTTCGGCGTAAAATAATGGGCTAAAATTTTTACGAACAGCAAGTCTATACTGATAAAATTGTAACATTGTAAGACGGCTTCGAGCAGTTCGACTCTCTTCTCTGTGTTGAAGATTTTCATGCCATCCGAGTTCTCCATTAGGAAAAAGTAAAGGAAAGGCTAAAGGGTCAATATTGGGACTGGTTGATTTGAGTGTAGTTAAATGTTGAGAATATTCTTGTACAGAGAAGTCTATATTTAATGGAGGTTCACCGTTTTCTCCTACAAAGATGACCGCTACCTCATTATTTGATGGTGTGTTATACCGACGCAAATCAAGAGATTTATGTTTACAAAAGTGCATTGATACCGAATATTTGGGTCGATTTTCTGAGGCTGCTTTTAACTCCTCTTCAGCTAAAATTGTAGCCACTCTTTTGTATATTTTGACAAAAGGATTGGATTCATTGAGCATTGTTTGTAAAGACCTCATTATATTGCTTCTACATATGTTATTTCTAGAATCAGATAATCGTTCATTTAATGCTGCTTTATCTTCAATTATGTACAATTGGTTGTATTGTGGTTTATGACCTTGCAACGGAAACAAAGATCCAGTTTTTATATAAACTTGCCCTTGTACCCTATAAGTGAAAAATCCTGGAGGGAGTGTGTTCAAGTTTGAATTTATGGATGCCATTGCAAATACTGAATTATATTGTCGTATATTAGCTTTAAAATGATTAGCATCAGACGTATTGCCTTTGTATAAATCTAATAATATATCTGGAATTGGCTTTAATGTTCTATCTGGGTCTATGTATACCTTCCCATTATGACAACAATTTTTAAAATGATTTTTAATTTTTTCACCTAAAAAATGAAGTGCTTGACATTGAACACATTCATAAATCATAGAACCAACTGAATGTACTGATACTTGAATGGTGTTATTTGAAAGTGCTAAATATACATAGTTAGTCCTGGGGGGCTGATGTTCTGTACTAAACCTGCTTGAATTTTTACGCTTCTTCGAGGGTCTGCCCGCCATTTGATATATTTTCTTTCTCCTCTTCTTCTAAAGAAATAAAATCACTGCAGACTGACAGCATTGATTTTTGTTTTTTCTCGTCATCCGAAGAAACATCATCAGTCACCAGCGACTTTTCGACTATCGTCAACTCTTCGTTATCGACCTTAAAGGATAAAATATATTAGATAAATATTCAAATAATAATAACTATTGTGAATGTATGTAGGTATATCCTCACATCTCTATCTGATAATAAGTATTATTTTTCATTTTACTGTACTCAGTGACCTACACCATTAACTTACCCAAAAGTCATCATCAAATAAATCTTGGGAATTGTCAGGTTGTATTGTAGAGGCAGCTAGTGATTTAACAGATGCAACAGGAGCAGTTTGATTTCTTGGAAAAAGGTTTGAAAGTGTCCGAGCTTTGGTTATTCTTAACTGCCTAATCGTTTCTAGGCCACAGCACTCGCAATAATTGAAATTATCTGCAAAAATATATTATACAATTAATAATGTCTATTGTATAATAAGAGCCAGCCAAGTTCAAGTAGAACTTGCTCATGAAGGGGTTCATTTCATTATCGAGAAAAACGGTGAAAAAATCGTGTCTGTTTCTGTATGTGTTCATGACACCTCAACACAGGTTATGCATGTGGTCATTTATTATTATTTGTCGAATTATAGAGAAAAAATATTGAGCCGCTTACCGAGTATAATGTTGTCGCATTCCACACATCGACTGCACATTTGCTTTTGTTTGCCATCTCTTGCAAATATTTTGCCATTACAAAAATTGCATGTCACTGGAAGTAAATAAGTACTTATTTTATTTTTAAATGCAGAAGGCTTACAATCCACACTTTAAGAAGAAAACAAAACAAAATTCACTTAAAAACACAACCTGCCTACATACCTACTAAAATACTACTCACCATCTTTACGAAGAGCCCTTCGCTCCATCCACTTTCCACAATTGTGACAATGTTTACCAAATGCACGGAGATTCGGCTGTTAACAAAATGATATAGGTATCATCAAACAAAAGACTAAACGAAGACAGAGACACGACCAACGAAACATTTTATGAAATACTTACGATTTTCGGCATGATGTGTGTAATGCCAATCTTAGGTTTAAAGAAAAAACACATAACAAAAAGTATATCATAAAAAAGTATCAAAAACAATATTTTCGCGAAACGTCAACGACTGACGAAAAGTATTTTTTGTTATGATTCACTAAACGTTGGCGAGGCGTATCTAAGCGCTAGTGTGAAACGGAACGTTTATTAACTACCCAAGATGGCGACTGTGGTTTGCTTGTCAGTGCAATTGAAATTTAACGAAATTCTCCATAATCCGAATTTTGCGGATATATGTTGTCGACTCAAAATTAATATTTTTTTTATGTTTTGTTATTCATATAAGGTTTCGATCGAGTCTACCGTACCCTTTGACGAAATTATTAATATAGATTAAAGTCCTAAGACTGAAGGTCTGGTCGTGATTGACATACCACAAGTAGTTATTTATTGTAACCCAATAATGTTACAAAAGAAAGAGTCAGAAAGCAAGTTGCCCTCTACAATCTATATAAATAGTGCCTCAGCTCGCAGTGCTCGGATCAATGTATAGTACAAGTAGAAATAATTTTTTACTTCTAAAACTAATAAGTAGGTGAGTTTAGTACGGATCACTGACATACAGCCACTAGCTTCTAAGTTAAATATCAAATATTGTTAATAGCTGAGCATCTGACTAGTTATTGGCATCCTGCCACCATCTAGTTATTTTTATTGGCAAAATCCTGAATGAGTTACGGAAAAATGGCAGAAACGACTGTGACGTGTAATTAAGAAATATAGAAAAATATTTTTATGTTCACAACAACATAATAATAATAAACAGCTTATGGTATTAATAATGTGAACAATAGAGGCAGCCACTCAGCAATTCATTAATTAATTACTGGCAACGATACTCACCATCTCGGGTGTCAGAATAGGAAACGCATGTGCCAGGTTTCGGATGAAGTCGTACATTATCTCCATTGACTCCAACCACCTAGCATTAAAAAAAACATTTCAGCCCGCTCTGCCTCCTATAAGATCCAGCATCACACTCATGACTGCCTCGTCATTGGCGCCGGCGGGGCTGGACTCCGGGCCGCCGTAGGCCTGGCACAGAACAACTTCTCCGTCGCTTTAGTCTCCAAGCTGTTCCCAACACGGTCTCACACCATCGCAGCGCAAGGGGGCATGAATGCCTCTATAGGTAAAATACTTAATATTGTTTGTCTATGCCTCAGAAAAAGAACTAAAAGAAACTAATAGGAGACACAATATAATTTTTAACTCTAAAAGGGTAAGAGCCATTAGGTTACTTTATTTTCTAGGTGTAGGTTAGTATTTTTTTTCTCTGGAATAAGCGGAACTATGAAGATACATTATAGTAAAAAAACCTAAACACAAAATCACACAGTCTACGTTCCCTTGAATATATAAATTTTAGTTAAAGTTCCATATTAAATATAATGTTTTCTTATGTTTATGCGAATTCTACTCATTAAAATAATGAACCAACTTCAACTGATTTTGTCGCGGCTTATCAAGGCTTTTACACGTCCGAAATTTTAGATACTTTACAGCAACAATGGTCAAGGCAGGACTGTGACTTGACCCCCACCACGGTTCAAGTCTTGTCGTGGCGGTGGGGCTCACTAGCCTAGGAGGAACCCAGCATCTTGGGCAAAGCGAATTGAGCCGAGATGGCTCCTTGTACCCCTCTTATAAGAAGAGGGGGCAAGAGGCGAGGATGAGAGCCTCGCCTCATTGTACTATCCCAACGTTTTGAGGGGTTGTTCTGTAGTGCGGGGCAATCCCTCTGTGGAGGTGGCGTCGGTCTCCTGCGAGACTGAATAGCCGCCGAGGTGCCCTGTTGCTTGTAGACCCGGGGCACCTCACCAAAGGTGGCATTGGTGGCACTCACCGGGTTTTAGTGGGTAGAGCTGCGTCCACTTTAAAAAAAGGACTGTGACTGGAATCCTAAGCTCTTTTAAGCCATTGCAGCCTTAACACACATTGATCATGTAAAAATTCTAATAAAACGCGATAAAATCAGTGAAAGTTATTTCATTCCATATTAACGTTAAAACAAAAAATAAGGCAATTTTTGAAACATATTTTACAACGTACAACAGGAATATAAAATTTGAAGTTTTAAGTTTATAAAGTAATAACAGTCACAAAGATAAGAGCAAAGTTCACGATAGGTTCCTTAGAAATGTATTTTTAATCTGTTGCTAATGTAATATCTGTGTGATGTTGCTGATGATGATGACGATAGAGTCGTTAATAGTTAGGTTTCCCAATGTTTTTACAGGGAGTATGCACGAGGACGACTGGCGCTGGCATTTCTATGACACAGTCAAGGGATCTGACTGGTTAGGAGACCAGGTGAGTTAACTGTTGACTATACGCGATATCATATTTAAAATGTTCTGTTTCATGAAATTGTGTCATTGTGCCTGTCAGATTCTGTATACTGTATAATATGTATTCTTGGATTTTCTCACACAATGTTTTATTGTCCAGGATTGTATACAGCACTTGACCAGAGATGCGCCAAGCTGTGTGTTCGAGCTAGAGAACATGGGTATGCCATTTTCGAGGACCAAAGATGGCAGAATATACCAAAGGTCGTTTGGCGGTGCCACTGTGAAGAACGGGAAAGAAATAGCGAAGAGAACCTGTGCTGTCGCTGATCGGTAAGTGCAGTGGCGTAACTATACCGTTCGGGGCCCGTGGCAAATTCATCGGATGCTAGGAAAGACACAATTTTTTTTACTAAATGTGTAATAATAAATGTTGGGAGTTGGAATTCTCCTCCGACCGGGGGCCCCTTTTAGCTGGGGGCCCGTGGCATTTTGCCGACTTGCTACCCTGTAGTTACGACACTGGGTAAGTGAATCCTAAATACGATTTATAAGGGTAAGAAAACAAAGGCATCACTAAAACCCCAATAACTTCACACTCAAAATACATTATATTGAGGAAATCATTTACACAATTTCTTTTGGACATAATTTTTAATACCTAGAGATAAGTTTAGAAAGGCCTGAGAATTTTCAGCCTTTATTGCCGTAAAGGTGCAGTAATTATTTTCATAATCAAATAGAAGTCACGTGGCATAACCGCATCGCACGTTGGAATTTCATTTTTGCACTTTTCAAAAGTTACTTGCCTATTTCAAAGTAATGCACAAGCTTTTCTTAATTTCCAGCATCACACTTATAAAGGCTTATGATAATGATTTCATTGCATACGATGATTATTTTCAGTAGAGATAGACTTCTTCCTCAGATACTAACTATGCCAAATAAATTGTATTCTATTTGTAATATTAAATGCACAAATAGTGAAAGACATTCACGTACCGTATATTATAATATTATCCGGTATGAACTGCCCTCTGGTGGTAAGTGTTGGAAGCTAGTTATTGATTTTCCTCAAAACTTGTATAAGCGCCATCTTTTTATTTATCTTGCACACTAATAATATTCCTTTTGTATGAATCAAAGGTTTATATCTCGTTTGGATTTTATTTGAAATAGCGCCCTCTATGTTATGTTGTAAAGAAACTAGTTACTTTGATGCTTACAAACTCCACAATAAACATAGTAACTACACTTTCTCCTAGATATTATTAGTTAGCATAGGTATTTATTCGTTTCTAAAACCAAAAAGAGCCATCTATCAGTTAATGGCGCATTTAATTATATACGGAGACGTGATAATATTGTTCTAGATCATCAGTCCGTCTTTCTTTAAACATGAAACTCGATTATTACAAATGGGAACTTGGTAGGAATGATTCCAGAGTGGGATTTGAAGGTATTTGGGAAGGTAATAATGTTGAACACAATGATAATATTATATATATATATATATATATATATATATATATATACATATATATATATATATATATATATATATATATATATATATATATATATATATATATATATATATATATATATATATATATATATATATATAATGTAATAGCCATGCAAAATGCACTGTTAGCATAAATTTGAAGTTTTTTTATTGGAATATATATTCTATTTTCTCTACGTGACCTATGACTAGTTACTTCTCTCTGTGTTTTAAATAATTCACTATGTTTATGCACGATATATATATATATATATATATATATATATATATATATATATATATATAATCAAAAGTTTTGGTTTGGTTGTGTCGTAAAGAAAAGCGAGATAGCTAGCGGATGCCCGGCAGTTCCGATTCATCTATGTTCATTGAAATTGTTATAATATAAATATATGAAAAGAGTTTTATTACACAAAACTTTGTGTTTTTGCTTCAAATCAGACATGCTTACAGCACGGGACACGCTCTTCTGCACACGCTGTACGGATACTGCACTAAGTTCAAGAGTATTGACATGTTCACCGAGTTCTTCGTGATGGACCTGCTGATGCAAGACGGACAGGTGGTCGGAGCCCTGGCGCTGGATATGGATGACAGTAGTCTACACAGGTGAGTTCTGAACATTATAAATAGCTTAATATATTCTTGGTCAGGTTTACAAAAATGGATATCCTATGTTCATTGCTGCGTAAGCAAATTGAACGTTTGTTGTGGTTGCTTCTTCAACTCGAAGTTTTTTACGCACGCGATTTGGTATACCTAGTTATAGGTTGTATATTTTTAATACGTATAATAATAACAGTGTAAAAAACAAAAAAAAAACACGCTTAACAAGTTTCTACGAGTCTCTCCGAGTTCGCGCACTAGCTCTATCTCTCTTACTCGCATGCAAAGGATGCGGAAAGGAATTAATTAATCCTGGCGAATCTAATTGGGATAATCGGATTTTGTAATCAAATTATTGCATTGTCGTCGGTCTTTGACAGGTGTGCAAAGTTTGAATTAAATCTGATCGTTCAAAGTAGGACAAAATCGAGCTGAAAGAAGTCGGTTGCAAACATACAGGTGAAGCTAATAAAAGTGTGTTAAAAACAACAAAAACGTGATTTGGCCGGACTGGAGTTTAACCTAACAGTAGGTACTAATTTGTTCCTTGCATGTTCAAACTCACAATCTATTTAACTTTAATTCGGCCGAATTAAATAACCGAGTGATACAGAATGATTAAGGGAAATGTGCGGTTTTAGACGCGCGAATATAAAAATAATATGGTAGTAAAATCTTGAAAAAAAATTACATTATTGAAAAAAAAAGTGTATTTATCGACTATTTGATCTTTGAACTGAATTTTATTATAATATCTACTCCTATTCTTTAGCAAATACTTCAGACGTACATAGAAGGACAGTTTTTATTGGCGCTTTGAGGACAAACTCTGCGGTGTAAACGTACGCTTGGCGGCGTGACGAGAGGTACACCGCGATGTCCCCAGCATATGAGCCTACGAGAGCGAGCGATTGCGAACTGGGGACTAGTCCCTAATAAAGTCGGCACAAAAAATCCTTAAGATTTGTGCTTCTATGTACGTCTGAATTCTTTGCCTTTAGTCTTCACGTTAGAAATATACTACATGATCCTTCTATCCTTTATTATTCTTGTTTGTCATCGAGAATGGTCTTTTTGAACCATGGAAACATAGAATCTTAAAAGACATTACGTTGTATTATGTATTTTCTGATTCTTCTCAACAAGAATCTCATATATTTTCACACTTCAATTTTGTTTTTTTTTTATTTTTTTATTTTATGTTGCCATGTTTTATGTATTTTATTCGTGTTTATAGTGATCACAAATGCTTGTCCTTAAAATTAAATAAATAATATATTATGTTAATAAATAATAATATGTTTAAAGTTATTCTGAAAGATAACTCATACTAGACATACTTTTTATAGATATCTTAACAGATTTTTGCTTCGGGAACTGCGTCTGCTGCTTTATCGCTTACTTATCATGCAACTAAAAACATATATTTCGAAAGTCAGAATAGCACGCGCATGTGGCATAACAGCGTTATGCATTTATATATCTATATATAGTCACGGCATTAAAATTGATTACACTGCTATGTCGCGCCAATAGATATATGAAACCAAAAATAAAATTTGTGTTTTAGCACTAAGACTTCTATGTGAACAAAATCTTACTTGCATTTATGTACTTGGTAGAATGTAGTTTGGGGATATTCGTTAAATTGCTCCTTTTTTCTGCTACGATCTAGTAAGCGATACATAATGCAATACTCGGCTCTGGAAGAGAGAGAAAGGGATACTGTCTACATCGAGTATTTTCTGTATACCCTAACATGTGCACTACGTGACCCAAATAAACTTGAATTATTATATCCTATTCTATATTCTATTGTCGTAACGAGAAGAGTATTAATTCGTGCACGCATGTTAGCTACTGAAGGTATAGAGAGATAACACGAGAAAGGGGTGGACAAAAATTAGTCATGTCACGCATCCTAGGCCGGATGGTAAAATAAAATAGAGAGAGAGAGAGAGAGAAAGAGGAAAGAAAGAGTTTAGATAAGTGTCTTTATCGTATGTATTTTATCGAACCTATGCTCTTTCATTTTTAATTTGTCTTCTAAAATAGAATCTACCTTTCGTACAAGTTTTTTGGAATTCCATTAATATTCTGTATATTATAATCCACTGAAAGCATGTGGTTTTACCGAATTGTATCTTAGTGAAACTATGCAGTGCCTGCAGTTGGAATTATTATTATGGGAAGTAAAACTGCTTAAGTAAGAGACAAAAGTATTCATTAACACGTTCACTGCGGCACCAATTTTTGCATACTTCCGTTCCTGCGGCACGAGGTCTTATCGGCCCGCACCGCGACCAGACGTTAGGGCGACACGCGGTCTCTTAGACCCCACCTCCTTTAACAGACTAAAATCCATTTTCTGTCGCGAAATCAAAGGTAAGTGAGAATTTTGATGTTTACTGATATAGACAGTGAATTGATGAATAAGATACATATTTTTTTAAATAGTCAAAATTGCGTTTCAAAGCACCATAAATTTTTATTTTAAATTTAAGTTGATTAAATGAAAGGTACCAAACCAAAGTTATGGCCTTCGCACCACAGAGAAGTTGCATGTGGGATGATTTAGGCCTCGTTTCGCACTGAACGTGTTAATAGGATTTGGATATAAATTTATATATTTCTAATTTTATATTTTCTTTGCATTTATCTTAAGTTTATCTCACTCTCACGATGAGACAGACTGACACCGAACAATCCATTCATAGCATTAGTCTCCTTTGATGTTGGGAGGCTGAAAGCCCTTTGACGACTTATACGTCACCCTGGGCTAGTAAAGGGGTAGTACTTAATATTTAATCTAGTGTCATTATCCAGTCGAGAAACAGTTGACTACGTTTGTATGGAGAGCGAACCGGTATTCTTTCCTCGTATATTGTAAATATGTATGTTTTGTTTAGTGGACTTTAATAAGCCTGTTAAAAACAAAGTTGATATGTCTAGATATAAATCAAATTTGTATTCGTATTTTTGAGAGCAGTAAAATATAATCTGTCAGCAGAAATAGCTCATTGGTGGTTCTGCAAACATTTTAAAATCAAGAAGCAATTTATGTCAATTTTGATAGCTGTAATTATTTTTGGACAGCATATTAATTATTTAAGCTGCAATAAGCTGCTTCTGTTTAATACAATTTTGGTAGGCATTCAGAGGGTAAGCAAAAAAGAAAATTATTTTGTGCTGCATTATCACAAAATCCAGCACAAAATAATTTTATTTTTTGTAGTCGGGCACTACTTTTATTTCTTCCTCATTACAGTTATTATTTATTTTACTCGTTAAACAACCTAAAACACACTATTCTCTTTCAAACACGTTGTCACCACTGCTAATTGACTTCCAATAGTCACCGCATAATCATCAAATGATATCAATATATCAATATTCGCACGTGATGGTCTGCTCGTGTCACGTGCCTGCTCTTACTCCACCCACTTTTAATGTACATTGCCGTTTTTTTAAAGAAAACGCAATCCAATTAGTTATTTTGCTCACCATGTTTTAAAAATGCATACCAATCAAATATAGTGCTTATAGACGTGTATTTTTGGTGCTAATCATGAAATCTTGCTTCTTAATGTTTATTAATCGAACTCATGATAATAATTTGCGAAACAAGGATTGCTGCCAGATTAATTTTTTGCCTACAAAAATTTGTATGCCGATAAAATTATTTAAATGCTGTTTTTTGTGGCTGTGATCATTTAAATACTTCTCAACATTTAATTGCGTTAATATACTTTGGACCTTCGATTAGGGGATATTTATAATTATTATCCCCTAGCCGTCGGTACCAGAGTTAATTAATGCATGTGCAACGAGGAAGACCTACAAGTAGCTAATTTAAATATGTTGCTGCCTCTCGTGAACTACAGTAAGTAAAAGTTTGTGAAAAACAATCGATTGATTTGAATATAATCGAGCAAGATCCTAGGGCTCCTAAACCCTTTTTATCTCCCAAATGCACTAAGTTGGTGCATCAGAATTTACGTTTGTTTAGGGATTGATTGGTTCCTGGAATTGGACTATCTTTTTGTCAATGATCGCAGTAAATACTATTAGAACTCAATCGTACACATTTCGTCCATAAGAAAATATGTGACGTCTGGTAGCCCTAGGATCTTGGTATGGTATATTATAATATAAGTACGCAATTTTTATTTTCGGCGGATTGAAGTTAGTACTATGTCACTTTGTTGTTTCGTGTGTTTTATTTGTATTTATTGTAACTTCAACTACTTGTCATTAGAAATAGATAACCATTATATGTCAATGAATTTTAGATATGTTTAAAGTTATTCGTAACTAGCTGTTGCCCACAGCTACTCCTGCGTTAACTAAGATCCGACATTGGCATCTTAGCGGCACGATACATACTCTTCTACCATAAATAGGCCATCTAACACTGAAATAATCTCTAGTCTTACTTGCATTGATGTACTCGGTAGAACGTAGTCTGGGGATATTCGTTAAATTGCTCCTTGAGCTACGCTCTGCTAACGATACATAATGCAACACTCGGCGCCGGAAGAGAGAGATAGAGAGATATACTGTCTACATCGAGTATTTTCTGTATACCCTACACATTGGGCACTTAGAGAGATGACACAAGAAAACAAGTTTAGATTTAACTTTGGAAATAGGGCTCCGCGAGGGCGTTTTGGCATTGGCACGTCGACGAAAAAGCCAGTAAAAAAAAAGTAAAAGTAAAGTATCAACCCTTATATGTCCCACTGCTGGGCACGGGTTTGCACGGGGCATAAAGTTTTAAATAATTGGTCTATAAATTCGCTTCGTGGAGCTCTTTTTATTTAGGTAGTTAATAAAGTTATGCAACAAAAATTAATTTAAATTTATTGTTTTGTTAATAATATTTTTTTTTAATTACTTAACTAAAAATGAAATTTTTAAAAAATGTTATCAAAAAATGTTTTTTTGGTAATATCTAATTATTGTTGTTTTTGAATCTAATATAGGTAGTAATTAACATTAGAAAAGAAATTTTACGTCATTTGTTTAGAAATTGCTTATAAACAATTAGACTATTTTGGAATAAAAAAAAATTTACTACTTTATTGCAGGTGAAATGATGATTAAAATACGATTATAAACTATAAAAAAAATATTTAAGAAAAGAAACATCATTTCACCTATGTAATAAAATAGTAAAAAAATTACTGATAGAGGACTTGACAACATCTATATTTAAGGGGTGTTATTTAACTGGTTAGCAGGGCTGGCGCGCATTTCGGACAAAGGTTGAGCCTGGCCATTCAAGGAGGAAATGGCGCCAGCCTCTTGGGCACCCTACCCTACGAGCGTAGCGATTTGGGGTCGATTTTTTATATAATGTAGTTTTATTTTTAGTTAGATACTAGCGGACCCGACAGACGTTGTCCTTTAGATACGAATCGATAGTGGCAGTACAGATCAATAACCTAGATACCGACTGCAGCGCCATCTGCCGGTCTGATTTGTGAATCTAAACCATCCTCGAATCTACTTGAACACACACAAAGAAAATCACTCAAATCGGTCCAGTCGTTTAGGAGGAGTTCAGTCACATACACACGCACACAAGAAATATATAATATATTAAGATAAGTATATAGTTTATTATTTCAGTTTTATCTTTACATAGTATAAAATAAAGTTACTGGTTAGCATAAGTATTCGTATTTTTTTGAGCAGAAAAATATAATCTGTCAGCAGAAATAGCTAATTGGTCAGTAACTTACGGTCAGCAAATATTTGAAAATCAAGCAGCAATTTATGTCATTAATAATAATAATAATAATAAGATGCCTAAAAAATAATGCAATATTTCTTGTTTTTGAAGACTCCAGCTTTCTATGATAATAAAAATATTAAAAAACCAAGACATACGGCATGGTCCTGTCAGTTTATATAGCACTTAATATTTGATCTAGTGTCATTATCCAGTGGTGAGACAGTCGACTACGCTTATATGGAGAGCGAGCCGGTATTATTTCCTTGTATTTACATAGGTATGGATGTTTTTAAGCGGATTTCAATAAGCTGGTTAAAAACAAAATTTTTGTGTATCTAGGTACCTATTTAGCATTCAAAGCACGTCTGATCTTCACCGGACTGAAGTTAGTATTATAGGTTTTATGGACGTGTGTCATGCAAAGACTCGGAGTGACGTTTGTCATGTCATTTTAGCTAACTTCAGCCAGGTCTAGTAAAGTCGCGCGTACCAACTGGAATTATTTTAACTTTTATCCTGTCTCTTTTACGGGTATTTAGAGATATTTGTGAGGGTATATAGAGGACTTGACAACATCAATAATTAAGTGCATTAAGAGATATTGGCCCAGTTACCTAGGAGATATTTATAATTATTTCCTGGTCATCGGGGCCAAGAGTTCTTAAATGCATATTATGCAACGACGAAGACCTACAAATAGCTCGTATAAATATGTTGCTGCCTCTCGTGAACTACAGTAAGTAAAAGTTTGTGAAAAACAATGGATTGATTTGAATATAATCGAGCAAGATCCTAGGGCTACAAAACGCTTTTTATAAACGTAAATTCTGATGCTTATGCAACTTAGTTTAGGGATTGATTGGTTCCTTGAATTGGACTATCTTTTAATCAATGATTTTAAAATAGTTGTGTCGTGAAAATTTATAAAAATGAAGTATCAGGATCTACGGTGAAGTTAACTAATTTGGGAGATAAAAAGCATCGGGTAAGCAAAATGGCCGACTACAACTATCTGGGAGTACTCATAACTTATTTTTCTAAAACGTACGTGAAAATCAGCCATGATGAATTTACGTGCAGTAAGTAATATGTGTACCTTGATCACCGGATACCTGGAATTTGGCCGTTCGACCAAGCTAGTTACGATCGTAGTGAATACTATTACAACTCAATCGTACACATTTCGTCCATAAGAAAATATGTGACGTCTGGTAGCCCTAGGATCTTGGTATGGTATATTATAAGTACGCAATTTTTATTTTCAGCGGATTGAAGTTAGTACGATTTCACTTTGTTGTTTCATGTTTTTTATTTGTATTTATTGTAACTACAACTACTCGTCATTAAAAATATATAACCATTTTCTGTCAATGAATTTTAGATATGTTTAAAGTTATTCGTAACTAGCTGTTGCCCACAGCTACGCCTGCGTTAACGGCATGATTCCATAGACTTTTTCCATAAATGGGCCATCTAACACTGTAACAATCATTCAAATCCCACAAATAGTTACGATTTAAAATCTTACTTGCATTGATGTACTCGGTAGAACGTAGTCTGGGGATATTCGTAAAATTGCTCCTTGAGCTACGCTCTACTAACGATACATAATGCAACACTCGACTCTGGAAGAGAGAGATAGAGAGATATACTGTCTACATCGAGTATTTTCTGTATATCCTACATATTGTTCACTACGAGAGATGACACAAGAAAACAAGTTTAGATTTAAAGTGTCTTTATCGTGTTGGAACACAAATTTTACGTCATTTGCTAAGAAATTGCTTATAAACAATTAGACTATTTTGGAATTAAAAATAAAAATTGACTACTTTATTGCAGGTAAAATGATGATTAAAAAAACGATTATAAACTATAAAAAAATAGTTAAGAAAAAAAAATCATTTCACCACAAAGGTTGAGCCTGGCCATTCGACGGGGAAATGCCGCCAGCCTCTTGGGCACCCTACCCTACGAGCGTAGCGATTTGCGGTTGATTTTTTATATTATCTAGTTTTATTTTTAGTTTGATATAAGTATATAATAATAATAATAATAAATTGACACTACCACAGAATTAAGCAAAGACATCAACATGCAATTTGGGTTAGATAAGTGCAAAACGTTACATATCATAAGAGGAAAAATTAAGCCCGGTGACTATGCAGTCGGCAACAATGATAAAATCACAGCAATGGAACCAACCGATCTATATAAATATTTAGGATATAAACAGCTTAAAGGTCTTGATCATACAACAACTAAACAAACATTAACAACAGAATACAAAAGAAGAATCAACGCAGTATGCAAAACCCAACTTTATGCAAAGAATTTAATTAAAGCCTTGAACACTTTTGCCATACCAATTCTCACCTACTCCTTTGGAATAGTAAAATGGTCAAAAACAGACATAGAACGAATAGAACGATCCACACGCACTAGACTTACTATATACAATAATCTACACCCTAAATCAGCAATAGAAAGATTAACTATCAAAAGGCAAAATGGCGGTAGAGGTTTAATAGACATTCAGCATCTATGGCAAAAGCAAATTAACAATTTGAAGACGTTTTTTCAGTTAAAGTCTCATACTAGCGACATACACAAAGCAATAGTCCAGAACGACCAAAACTACACTCCACTTAACCTTAAAGTAAATATTAATTCAGAAAATCTTAATGCTAATGATCCACAAAAACAAAAACTAGAAGACTGGAAAAAGAAGGTACTACACGGACGGCATCCTCACGACTTAGAAGAATCACATATTGACACAATAGCAATAAATAAATGGCTAAAAATGGGTAGTTTGTTTCCAGAAACGGAAGGATTTATAATAGCTATACAAGATCAGGTCATAAACACCAAAAATTACAGAAAGTATATAATAAAAGATCCAACAGTAACAAACGATAAATGCCGTAAATGTCATAAGCAACCAGAGACCATACAACACATAACGGGGGCTTGCACAACCCTTACACAAACAGACTACACTCACAGACACAACCAAGTAGCTAATATCATTCATCAAAAACTGGCTCTCAAACATAAAATCATTCAAAACACAAATACACCATACTACAAATACACACCACAAACTATACTAGAAAATACATCACACAAACTATATTACGATCGCGCAATACTCACTGACAGGACAATATACTACAACAGGCCAGATATAACTCTTATGGATAAAACAAACAAAATCACTTACCTCATAGACATTGCAGTCCCCAACACACATAACTTACAGAAAACAATAACTGAAAAAATTAATAAATACTCAGAGCTAAAAGATGAAATCACACAAATCTGGAAACAAGAAAAAGTATATGTAGTCCCTATTGTCATTTCTACCACCGGTGTAATTCCTAAACATCTAAAACATAGCCTTCAGCTCCTAGACCTAAAAGAATCCATCTATATCACCCTACAAAAAGCCCTCATACTAAACACCTGCAGGATAGTGAGAAAGTTTATGCAGATAGAGGAAAACGAAATAACACAACACCACACTCCATCGTAACACACCGCACGCTTTATTTACTTGGCTTCGGTCCGTAAATGTAGCTAAAAACCAGCCTCGAGCTGAGAATACAAAACAGTTCCCCAAAATAATAATAATAATATTTATTTTCTCACCACAATATTGTAAAGTCGGTATTTGGTAGGTACATAGATAATAACATTAGCATTAATATTGTGGGAGACTGGTGCCTAAGCTAGGCTCGGGGCCTGTGTTTCAGGACACCAGGTCTCCACCCCTTAATAATGTACATTTTAAATATCTGTAATACGGGCGTTAACAATTTTCTAATAAACAATATAATGTGAGGCATAATATAATATATTATGTGTTATAGTAATCTAAATATGTTAGTATTTATAGGAGTAGTTAGTATATCTAAATAAATAAGTGTGTGCATGTGTATGTGTGTGTGCGCGTGTGTGTGCGTGCGTGTTAGGTGTGTGCGTGTGTATGTGTGTGTGTGGTAATGTTGTTTTTATGATGTATGTTAGAAGTACTATGTCAAGGCAGAGAAAATCGCTTCAGTGTAGTTCAATCTCAGTAACCAGTCAGTTAATTTCCGTTTACACATATTTTTTGTGAGGTTGAATATTGGTAACACTCTATTGATTTTATTGTATAAAAAGCCACTCACTTATATAGTTTATAAAGCAGTTTTATCTTTACATAGTATAAAATAAAGTTACTGGTTACCATAGTATTCGTATTTTTTTGAGGAGAAAATTATAATCTGTCAGCAGAAATAGCTAATTGGTCAGTTACTTATGGTCAGCAAATGTTTTAAAATCAATCAGCAATTTATGTCATTCTTGATAGCTGTAATTATTTTTGGACAGCATATTAATTATTTAAGATGCAATAAGCTGCTTCTGTTTAATACAATTTTGGTAGGCATTCAGAGGGCAAGCAAAAAAGAAAATTATTTTGTGCTGCTTATTGTGATAATTTTTTTTTGTAGTTGGGCACCACTTTTATTTCTTCTTCATTACAGTTATTATTCATTTTATTCGTAAAACAATTGCAAAATCACATAAACCACACTATTCTCTTTAAAACACGTTGTCACCACTGCAATTTGACTACCAATAGTCGCCGCATTATAATTAAATGATATCAATATATCAATATTCGCACGCGATGGTCTGCTCTTGTCACGCGCCTGCTCTTACTCCACCCACTTTTAACCTACATTGCCAATTTTTAACGAAAACGCAATCCAATTAGTTATTTTGCTCACCATGTTTTAAAATGCATATCAATCAAAATATATAGTGCTTATAGACGTGTATTTTCTGCTGCCTAATCATGAAATCTTGCTGCTCAAGTAATTAATATTGTTAATGTTCTTAATGTTTATTAAGCGAACTCATGATAGTGAAAGCTGCTTATTTATGATTTTCTTTTCATCATCAAATTATTTAAATGCTGTTTTTTGTGGCTCACCAAATCTTATAATTGCTGATCTTTTAATTACTTCTCTATATTTAATTGCGTTAATTTACTTTGGTACCTTCGAATAGGAGATGTTTATTATTATCCCCTAGCCATGGGTACCAGAGTTATTTGATGCATATGCAACGACAAAGACCTACAAATAGCTCGTATAAATATGTTGCTGCCTCCCGTGAACTACAGTAAGTAAAAGTTTGTGAAAAACAATGGATTGATTTGAATATAATCGAGCAAGATCCTAGGGCTACAAAACGCTTTTTATCTCCCAAATTTGTTAACTTAAACGTAAATTCTGATGCTTATGCAACTTAGTTTAGGGATTGATTGGTTCCTTGAATTGGACTATCTTTTAATCAATGATTTTAAAATAGGTGTGTCGTGAAAATTTATAAAAATGAAGTATCAGGATCTACGGTGAAGTTAACTAATTTGGGAGATAAAAAGCATCGGGTAAGTAAAATAGCCGACGGCAACTATCTGGGAGTGCTCATAACTTATTTTTAACGATATTGTCTAAATGTTTTAGATGACGTCTGGTAGCCCTTAGGATCTTGGTATGTAGTACTATTATAAGTAGGCGATTTTTATTTTCGGTGGATTGAAGTTAGTACGGCCCCTAATCGTCATCGGAATACCCTTATCGTCACGGCATTAGAATTGCATTATACTGCTATATCGCGACTTCTATGTGAACAAAATCTTACTTGCATTGATGTACTTGTTAGAATGTAGTTTAGGGATATTCGTTAAATTGCTCCTTGAGCTACGATCTACTAACGATACATAATGCAACACTCGGCCCTAGAAGAGAGAGAGAGAGAGAGAGAGAGAGAGAGAGAGAGAGAGATACTGTCTACATTGAGTATTTTCTGTATACCCTAACATGTGCACTACGAGAGATGAGTTATTTGAATCGAGAGATGTCTTTATCGTGTGTATTTTATCGAGAGTAGAATCTACTTTCTGTACAAGTTTTTTTCAAATTCCATTAATATTCTGTATATTACACTCCACTGAACGTATGTGTATTTTATCGAATGTATCTTAGTGAAACTATGCACTGCCTACAGTTGGGATTATTATTATGGGAAGTAAAACTGCTTAAGTAAGAGACAAACGTATACATTAATAAGATTTGGATATAAATTTATATATATCTAATTTAATATTTTCTTTGCATTCCTGTAAAGGCCGAACTCACAGAAAATGTGTGTAGTTTAACGGTTAACTAAATTGTTAATTTGTGAAATATTTTGATTGATGTGATTAGCCATTCAGTTACGTTGGTGCGGCCATTAAAAATAAATTACAAGAAAATATTATATTTTTATGGTAAAGGTATACTTTTATACAGGTAACACAAGAAGTCGTAACCTTACAATTATCCCAACACTATTTATAGTTTATAGATATTCTCATCCTATTCTATCGTAACGTAATCGTAACTTTTATGAAATTTAATATAAACACTACGTTTTATTTATGCCTTATTTAATGTAGCATAAGTGTTTTAAATTGGATTCCAATGAAGTAAACTTAATTTTAATTCGATTCATGTGAACTTATTGAGGTCTCAAACAAAGTATGTTTAAGCAATAATAATAATAATTGATTCAGTTCCAGCAGTACTATATCATGTTCTTTAATTGTCTCATTTAAGTGCTTTATTGCAACATTTCGTCACGGTTACGATAATATTATATTTAATTGTATAACTAGATAAAAATAAAAAAACCAAAAACTTGTTTATTTGAATTTTTCACATCTAATTTGTAGTAAAAAAAAATGTAAATACAAAAGTTGTAGATCTTTCTATTACCTACAATTTGGCCACGTAACTCTATTCCATAGGATTTATAGTTTTGCCGGAAATAGAATAGCTCTTCCCGAACTCAGATCGACCGTAATTAATTTTTCTATTTATTTTTATAATATTCTTGTCCATTTCTAATGAGTTTCATCCTACTGTGATTTTTTTTGTTTAAAAAATTATCGACACTGGTCTAATACGCTAAACTAACACATACACGACATCGACCGATTCTCTCCGTTTTCACTCACACGTCTAACTACCGACGTCTTAATCAGCCGGCAGATGGCTCCGCACTCGATTTCTTCATTTCATCATATAATATTTTCAAAGAAACTTTTTCTAAAAACTGGTCATAGTTATATGTAATTTTCATAGGTAAATAGATAAGCATTAATTTATTTTTGTTTAAGTTTAACCCATATGCGAAAACAATGTAAATGTGCATCTTTATAAATATTTAGATCGCAATATTATTGTCATTTAATTGCTATTTTGTTTGCATCATGTCATTTTTAAGGGTATTTAGAGATATTTGTTAGGGTATATAGAGGACTTGACAACATGAAGATTTAAGTGCATTAAGGACCTTTGGTCTAGTTAGCTAGACGATATTTATAATTATTTTCTGGCCATCGAGACCAAAAGTTCTTTAATGCAAATGCAACGAGGAACACCTACAAGTAGCTCATATAAATATGCCGCAGCGTCCCGTAAGCAACAGTAAGTAAGAGTTTCAAAGAAGAAAGATAAACAATCAATTGATATTTTGTATATATTATGCGAATGCGCTTTTTATTTTCGGTGGATTGAAGTTACTATAAAATAAATATTATATCTAGTAGTATCCAGTGGAGAAACAGTCGACTACGTTTGTATGGAGAGCGAGCCGGTATTCTTCTCGTATTTAATATGGATGTTTTGTTTAGTGGACTTCAATAAGCCATTTAAAAATAAAATTTATGTGTATCTAGGTAACTATTTAGCATTTAAAGCACGTCTGATCTTCACCGGACTGAAGTTAGTATTATAGGTTTTATGGACGTGTGTCATGCAAAGACTCGGAGTGACGTTTGTCATGTCATTTTAGCTAACTTCAGCCAGGTCTAGTAAAGTCGCGCGTACCAACTGGAATTATTTTAACTTTTATCCTGTCACTTTTACGGGTATTTAGAGATATTTGTGAGGGTATATAGAGGACTTGACAACATCAATAATTAAGCGCATTAAGGGACTTTGGTCCAGTTCACTAGGAGATATTTATAATTATTTCCTGGTCATCGGGGCCAAGAGTTCTTTAATGCATATGCAACGACGAAGACCTACAAATAGCTCGTATAAATATGTTGCTGCCTCCCGTGAACTACAGTAAGTAAAAGTTTGTGAAAAACAATGGATTGATTTGAATATAATCGAGCAAGATCCTAGGGCTACCAAACGCTTCTTATCTCCCAAATTTGTTAACTTTAACGTAAATTTTGATGCTTATGCAACTTAGTTTAGGGATTGATTGGTTCCTTGAATAGGACTACCTTTTAATCAATGATTTTAAAATAGTTGTGTGGTGAAAATTTATAAAAATGGAGCATCAGAATCTACGGTGAAGTTAACTAATTTGGGGGATAAAAAGCATCGGGTAAGCAAAATGGCCGACGGCAACTATCTGCGAGTGTTCATGACTAATTTTTAACGATATTGTCTAAAACATACGTGAAAATCAGCCATGAAAATTAACGTGCAGTAAGTAATATTTGTACCTTAATCACCGGATACCTGGAATTTGGGCCGTTCGACCAAGCTAGTTACGATCGTAGTGAATACTATTACAACTCAATCGTACACATTTCGTCCATAAGAAAATATGTGACGTCTGGTAGCCCTAGGATCTTGGTATATTATTACAATATTATAAGTACGCGATTTTTATTTTCGGCGGATTGAAATTAGTACGATGTTACTTTGTTGTTTCATGTTTTTTATTTGTATTTTTTGTAACTACAACTACTTGTCATTAAAAATTTTCTGTCAATGAATTTTAGATATGTTTAAAGTTATTCGTAACTAGCTGTTGCCCACAGCTACGCCTGCGTTAATCATGCATTTACGAGTAAAATGAATAATAACTGAAATGAGAAGAAATAATTTTCTTTTTTGCTTACCCTCTGGATGCATACCAAAGTTGTGTTAAACAGAAGCAGCTTATTGCAGCTTAAATAATTAATATGCTGTCCAAAAATAATTACAGCTATCAAGAATGACTATTACTATAGTAAATTATAATATTAATTTATTATAATATGTCAGTACCTTTTTATATTTTATTATAATTACTCTTCTTATGAATATCTGTAGTAGTATTTATTTATTATAAGTATATATTATTATATATATTTATTACTAATACTGGATTAAATTAATTATTTTTATTATTATTATTTTATTTAAGTAAAATGCTTGTACCGACTTCTACCTTCTTCACACTGTAAATTAATATATCTCCTTCTTACCTATGGTTGTCTGGCGGAGACCGCTTCAAGCGGTAAGACCGCCATTTTTCTCCATAGTCTTCGTTATAAGTTTTATGTTGTCACCTTTTATCAATTTTTATGTTACAAAATAAAGCATCTTATTATTATTATTATTATTAATGACATAAATTGCTGATTGATTTTCAAATATTTGCTGACCGTAAGTTACTGACCAAGTAGCTATTTCTGCTGACAGATTATATTTTTCTGCTCTAAAAAATAGGAATACTTATGCTAACCAGTAACTTTATTTTATACTATGTAAAAATAAAACTGAAATAATAAACTATATACTTATATCTAACTAAAAATAAAACTACATTATATAAAAAATTGACCCCAAATCGCTACGCTCGTAGGGTAGGGTGCCCAAGAGGCTGGCGCCATTTCCTCCTTGAATGGCCAGGCCTTTGTCAGATATGCGCGCCAGCCCTGCTAACCAGTTAAATAACACCCCTTAAATATAGATGTTGTCAAGTCCTCTATCAGTAATTTTTTTACTATCTTATTACATAGGTGAAATGATGTTTTTTTTCTTAAATATTTTTTTTATAGTTTATAATCGCTTTTTTAATCATCATTTCTCCTGCAATAAAGTAGTAAAAATTTTTTTTAATTCCAAAATAGTCTAATTGTTTATAAGCAATTTCTTAGCAAATGACGTAAAATTTCTTTTCCAATGTTAATTAATACCTATATTAGATTCGAAAACAACAATAATTAGATATTACCAAAAAAAAAACATTTTTTGATAACATTTAAAAAAAATCATTTTTAGTTAATTAAAAAAAATATTATTAACAAAACAATAAATTTAAATTAATTTTTGTTGCATAACTTTATTAACTACCTAAACGAAAATAGCTCCACGAAGCGAAAAATTTATAGACCAAGTATTTAAAACTTTATGCAGTAATTTATGAAAAACAAAGATTGGAAAACAATTAGCTAATATCTATGGTGTAATTTTTTGAAAAATCGTCAATTTTTTTTTCACCGAGGTTGTTTTTCTTTCAAGTGTCTAGATTACACCATTATTTATTCAAACTTTTAAATGGATATTTAATATTTGAAAAAAATATTAGATTCGAAAACAACAATAATTAGATATTACCAAAAAAAAACATTTTTTGATAACATTTAAAAAAAAATCATTTTTAGTTAATTAAAAAAAATATTATTAACAAAACAATAAATTTAAATTAATTTTTGTTGCATAACTTTATTAACTACCTAAACGAAAATAGCTCCACGAAGCGAAAAATTTATAGACCAATTATTTAAAACTTTATGCAGTAATTTATGAAAAACAAAGATTGGAAAACAATTAGCTAATTAACTATGGTGTAATTTTTTGAAAAATCGTCAATTTTTTTTTCACCGAGGTTGTTTTTCTTTCAAGTGTCTAGATTACACCATTATTTATTCAAACTTTTAAATGGATATTTAATATTTGAAAAAAAAATATTTTACATGATATACTGGCTTTTTTGTGGGCGACGGTGGTCCAGTGGTGGACGGACTCGGCCTCTTACGCGAGGGGTTCCGGGTTTACTCCTGACCCCCCCGTGTGTGCCTTGAAATGGGTTTTTCTAAATTTCTAAGTGCACACGAGACCATCGTTCGCTCACCGGTGAAGGAAAACATCGCGAGGAAACCTGCATGCCTGATGAGATTGAAAGTCTTTGAAGGTATGTGAAGTTCACCAATCCGCACTGGGCCAGCGCGGTGAACTATTGGCCCATTACCCTCCTCGTCTGATTTCGAGGAGGAGACCTGTGCCCAGCAGTGGGACATATAAGGGTTGATACTTTACTTTTACTTTTTTTTACTGGCTTTTTAGTCGACGTGCCAATGCCAAAACGCCCTCGCGGAGCTCTATTTCCAAAGTTAAATCTAAACTTGTTTTCTTGTGTCATCTCTCTAAGTGCCCAATGTGTAGGGTATACAGAAAATACTCGATGTAGACAGTATATCTCTCTATGTCTCTCTTCCGGCGCCGAGTGTTGCATTATGTATCGTTAGCAGAGCGTAGCTCAAGGAGCAATTTAACGAATATCCCCAGACTACGTTCTACCGAGTACATCAATGCAAGTAAGATTTTAAATCGTAACTATTGGTGGGATTTGAATGATTGTTCCAGTGTTAGATGGCCCATTTATGGAAGAAGTCTATGGAATCATGCCGTAATACCACCACACTATTCTCTTTAAAACACGTTGTCACCACTGCAATTTGACTACCAATAGACGCCGCATTATCATTAAATGATATCAATATATCAATATTCGCACGCGATGGTCTGCTCGTGTCAAGATGCATACCAAACAAATATAGTGCTTTTAGACATGTCTTTTCTGCTGCGTAATCATGAAATCTTGCTGATCAAGTAATTAACTAAATGTTTATTAAGCGAACTCATGATAATGTAAGCTGCTTATTTACGATTTAATTTTTGACCATTATCAAAATAATTTCATAAACTAGGATTGCTATCAGATTTATTTTTTTGCATACAAATCTTTGTATGCCGATAAAATTATTTAAATGCTGTTTTTTGTGGCTGTGATCATTTAAATACTTCTCAACATTTAATTGCGTTAATATACTTTGGACCTTCGATTATGGGATATTTATAATTATTATCCCCTAGCCGTCGGTACCAGAGTTAATTAATGCATGTGCAACGAGGAAGACCTACAAGTAGCTAATTTAAATATGTTGCTGCGTCCCGTGAACTACAGTAAGTAAAAGTTTGTGAAAAACAATGGATTGATTTGAATATAATCGAGCAAGATCCTAGGGCTACCAAACGCTTCTTATCTCCCAAATTTGTTAACTTTAACGTAAATTTTGATGCTTATGCAACTTAGTTTAGGGATTGATTGGTTCCTTGAATAGGACTACCTTTTAATCAATGATTTTAAAATAGTTGTGTGGTGAAAATTTATAAAAATGGAGCATCAGAATCTACGGTGAAGTTAACTAATTTGGGGGATAAAAAGCATCGGGTAAGCAAAATGGCCGACGGCAACTATCTGCGAGTGTTCATGACTAATTTTTAACGATATTGTCTAAAAAATACGTGAAAATCAGCCATGAAAATTAACGTGCAGTAAGTAATATTTGTACCTTAATCACCGGATACCTGGAATTTGGGCCGTTCGACCAAGCTAGTTACGATCGTAGTGAATACTATTACAACTCAATCGTACACATTTCGTCCATAAGAAAATATGTGACGTCTGGTAGCCCTAGGATCTTGGTATGTAATACTATTATAAGTAGGCGATTTTTATTTTCGGTGGATTGAAGTTAGTACGGGCCCTAATCGTCATCGGAATACCCTTATCGTCACGGCATTAGAATTGCATTATACTGCTATATCGCGACTTCTATGTGAACAAAATCTTACTTGCATTGATGTACTTGTTAGAACGTAGTTTAGGGATATTCGTTAAATTGCTCCTTGAGCTACGATCTACTAACGATACATAATGCAACACTCGGCCCTAGAAGAGGGAGAGAGAGAGAGAGAGAGAGAGAGATACTGTCTTTATCGTGTGAATTTTATCGAGAGTAGAATCAACATTCTGTACAAGGTTTTTTGAAATTCCATTAACATTCTGTATATTATATTCCACTGAACGTATGTGTATTTTATTAAATGTATCTTAGTGAAACTATGCAGTGCCTACGGTTGGGATTATTATTATGGGAAGTAAAACTGCTTAAGTAAGAGACAAACGTATTCATTAATAAGATTTGGATATAAATTAATATATATCTAATTTTATATTTTCTTTGCATTTTCCTGTAAAGGCCGAACTCACAGAAAATGTGTGTAGTTTAACGGTTAACTAAATTGTTAATTTGTAAAAGATTTTGATTGATGTGATTAGCCGTTCAGTAACGGTACAGTAAATTCAGTAACGTTGGTGCGGCCATTAAAAATAAATTACAAGAAAATATTATATTTTTATGGTAAAGGTATACTTTTATACAGGTAACACAAGAAGTCGTAACCTTACAATTATCCCAACACTATTTATAGTTTATACATATTCTCATCCTGTTCTATCGTAACGTAATCGTAACTTTTATGAAATTTAATATAAACACTAAGTTTTATTTATGCCTTACTTAATGTAGCATAAGTGTTTTAAATTGGATTCCAATGAAGTAAACTTAATTTTAATTCGATTCATGTGAACTTATTGAGGTCTCAAACAAAGTATGTTTAAGCAATAATAATAATAATTGATTCAGTTCCAGCAGTACTATATCATGTTCTTTAATTGTCTCATTTAAGTGCTTTATTGCAACATTTCGTCACGGTTACGATAATATTATATTTAATTGTATAACTAGATAAAAATAAAAAAACCAAAAACTTGTTTATTTGAATTTTTCACATCTAATTTGTAGTAAAAAAAAATGTAAATACAAAAGTTGTAGATCTTTCTATTACCTACAATTTGGCCACGTAACTCTATTCCATAGGATTTATAGTTTTGCCGGAAATAGAATAGCTCTTCCCGAACTCAGATCGACCGTAATTTATTTTTCTATTTATTTTTATAATATTCTTCTCCATTTCTAATGAGTTTCATCCTACTGTGATTTTTTTTGTTTAAAAAATTATCGACACTGGTCTAATACGCTAAACTAACACATACACGACATCGACCGATTCTCTCCGTTTTCACTCACACGTCTAACTACCGACGTCTTAATCAGCCGGCAGATGGCTCCGCACTCGATTTCTTCATTTCATCATATAATATTTTCAAAGAAACTTTTTCTAAAAACTGGTCATAGTTATATGTAATTTTCCTAGGTAAATAGATAAGCATTAATTTATTTTTGTTTAAGTTAAACCCATATGCGAAAACAATGTAAATGTGCATCTTTATAAATATTTAGATCGCAATATTATTGTCATTTAATTGCTGTTTTGTTTTCATCATGTCATTTTAAGGGTATTTAGAGATATTTGTGAGGGTATATAGAGGACTTGACAACATCAAGATTTAAGTGCATTAAGGACCTTTGGTCTAGTTAGCTAGACGATATTTATAATTATTTTCTGGCCATCGAGACCAAAAGTTCTTTAATGCAAATGCAACGAGGAACACCTACAAGTAGCTCATATAAATATGCCGCAGCGTCCCGTAAGCAACAGCAAGTAAAAGTTTCAAAGAAAAAAGAAAAACAATCAATTGATATTTTGTATATATTATGCGAATGCGCTTTTTATTTTCGGTGGATTGAAGTTACTGTTATAGACTTTTGTCGATGTGTTTTGAATTTTGTGTTTAAAAACTTGGAGATACATTCGCGATGCCAATTACTACGTACACGACTTTACGTATCTTCAATCCAGGCAAGTAAAATTGTGCATTTTTGTAATTTTAAGGCATGAGTTCTCTAAGTCCCCGTTCGCAAGAGCGCGATTTTGTAATTGACACGATTGATTGAATGCTTTTTCCATTTACGACGTTGTGTGTTTAACGTTAAATCGAATTGAGCATGCCGAACTCGCAGCTCGGGTCGTGCTACGAGTTCCGCAAATAATAAACGTCGCGTTTTACCACGACGTTTATTAAGCGCAAGGCGAACAGGGTCTAAGTTTCTATATGAATCGCTTCTGATTAAATCTTTCACTGTCTATTGTACTTCATGAACAAATAAATTACAATTCATTTATGTAAAGGGACTGGGATTAACGTGGATAAAAGTGTACAACTATCGGTGCTTAAATGTGCTTTTGAGCGATTTATTGTATAGTTTTGTTTTAATGATTATACAGCATTTCGTCCAGAAGTGATTTAAAGCAAAACTCAGCAAAGCCACGAGTAAATATTATCATGTCGTCATGCAAAGTTTATTGAACCAGTGAAGAACACGAGAAAAGCAAGTAAAAGTATTTAACTTTTACTTTTCAAACTTCTAAAACTACGTAAATAGAAATATCTTGCTTTTGACCATTGTCTTATGCATCGCAATATTTTGACGATGTCTATGTTTTATGGATGACGCTTTGGGACTGCTGCTCATCATTATTGCAATGTTAATTGTAAATCCTTCTTTGACGATCCTTTTTTGTTGGAAAGAAGATATTTCCAAAATCGTCCCCTGATAAGGAAATCTGATGTTGGTGGTCCAGAGAAATCGAGGGAAGTTTTCAAAAATCGTAGAGGAGACTATAAGTGCGTGTCTAAGTTTTTTCATTAGGTATTTAAAAGTACTACAAATTTGTATAAAAAAAAGGGTATGATCTGATGAAGATTTTTTAAATTATCTATATATTCTATTCTATTCTATATAATATTATTATTAAATTATGTATACTTTAACCTACAACACCAAGAGGGTTTAATACAAACATTTATTTTTATTATGATTCAAAAATATAGATCGCATTTATAATATTATGTTGATACAGGCATGTATTATTGAGACGAGCCTGTGACGTGTGCAAACATGTGACTACAACGGTCAAGGTTCATGCGCTAAGCTAACCTGGCCCAATAATACACCCTGTGTAAGTTTAAGTAAGTATTTTAATAAGTACCTATGGCAATTCAAAAACAGTTTTAATTTAATCAGAAATCAATTTAAAACATTTGTTATTATATCCCAATCAAATTAAGTACAAAAACAACTTTTTATATGCATTGTAAATAAATATTATTATTATTATTTTAACTGTCACGAAAAAACGGGAAATGCACTTTTCAATGTTTTAATTTTAATTATTAAACATAAAATATTTCGTATTCATTTTTTTGTTCTTATTTTCATATATATATATATACCCACTAGCATAATGATCAATAACGTAACATACAATTTTTTTAATACATTTTCGTAGCTTCACTCTTGAGTATCATCGGAGTATTTACGCAAACGATACATACAAAAGACAAAAAGGTGAAGAATTATCACTTGAAGTACTCCCACAAACATTTTGATATGCATTTCCGTTTAGCTAATAAATAATAATATTTTGTTAAACTTATCCACTATTATTAAATAAAAAAACACAACCAGAAGCCTTGAAGAAATAGAAAAATGCAGCTAGAAGTCTCAAAATATTTGTTCTCAGCTATGCGCGCACGGGTTACTTTTGTCACCGTGATTGTTTCGTCACTCTTATCAAATTGAAGTCTCAAAAAGAAGTTGTTAAAAAAGAAAAATGCAAAACAAGAAATAGAAAAATGCAGCTAGAAGAGATGCTACAAGATGCTTAAATACACTTTGTAGAGTGTTTGATTATGATATTAGTTACATTATAAATCAATATTCAAACACTTCTTACAGAGGTTTTTAACGCAAATACAACACGACATTGAAGTCTCAAAATAATTTGTTCTCAGGACTCATCATATAATGTTATGTTCGGAATTAGAGTTGTCATAATGTGTAATGGTAGGGAAATGCTATAATTATAGGTAGAAAAAGAAAAACGCAGAAGAAGAAATGGAAAAATGCAGCTAGAAGAGATGCTCCA
Source organism: Lycaena phlaeas (assembly GCA_905333005.2). Taxonomy (NCBI): domain Eukaryota; kingdom Metazoa; phylum Arthropoda; class Insecta; order Lepidoptera; family Lycaenidae; genus Lycaena; species Lycaena phlaeas. The sequence continues at coordinate 760,455 of HG995168.1, forward strand.
AGATGCTTAAATACACTTTGGAAAGTGTTTATGGCTAATGATATTAGTTACATTATATATCATGGTCCAAACACTTACAGAGGGTTTTAACGCAAATAAATCACGAATTTTAAGTCTCAAAATAATTTGTTCTCAAGACTCATTTTATGTTCATTAAATATTATGTTCAGAATAAAGGCAGAAACATACTTACGTGCCGTGGCGTGTCGTGACGCGCCAGAAGCATATCGGTTTCATACATTTAATATGTTTAGGGACATAATTGCACGTCGTGTCGTGTCGCAACACGTTCTGTCGTGGTGCCGACTCCTCGCCACCGATTGCGCCAGAGCAGTGGTGGGGGCTATGACGCGACACGACACAACAGGCAAATAGGTTTCTATAGCGGCGCGTGGCTCATGGCTCGTCATCATCAAAATCACTATCCGAATCAGAAGAAAACATTATGTATGTTTGAACACTGCGAAGGTTCAGTAAGTACTGTTCAGAAATAACATCAGAGTACGCCACGACACGACACGTAAATGTGCACACTCACCGTCACGACCGTAAGCATCACGACACGCCATGACACGTAAGTATGTTTCCGCCTAAGAGTTATCATAATGTGTAATAGTAGAAGAATGTTGTAATTATAGGTAGTGCTTAGTTTACACGTAATGAAGATGTAAATTCTTTATGTTTGTGGGTTTGTATATCGGAGCAATCTCAGGAACTACTCATTTGATATAGGAAATAGTTGCGTTAGAAACGTTACCTTATCACTGAGAGACAAGTGCCTTATAATTTTATCAAAAAAAAAAAAAGAAAAAACGACTTCAAACAGTAAACTATAAAACAAAAAATAAATTTATTACGCACAAAGTAATTAATACGTATTTTGATTTAGTTAAATGAATAAATAATTCATTGTTTTGTAATTTTGCAGTCGGTGCCAAGTAAAATAATAACTGTGTAAAAATATTAGTAGTTAGTACGTAATCATAAATAATTCAGAAAACTTTTTGTAAAATACTTATTTCATTGGCAAGGTTAGGTTATATTGTATTTGTAATGTATTCGTATTACTAATATTGTCTGGTTTAAGTAATTTTGGTTTCATACTCCGCTATTATTCTTGTCTTTCTAACAGATTTTGTGATTACTTTTAATTTTATCCTTTCTGAATGCTATTATATTATAAGTATATTTTGTCAAACTTATGTATTTTTCTAATACTATTATGTTTTGTAATTACTTTGATGTATTATTTAATAATATTATGTGTACTTAGAAATTTGGAATTGTAGTAAGGCTGTTTTACCATTTACTTGGTACCGACATCATAATAATTACAAAAGAATTAATTATTTTGATTATTCAGTGCAAAGTTCTTATCAATGCAAATTAATCAAGCGCAAACACAAGGTAGCTGCCGCGAATCGTTGAGGAGTTCTCTCGACTGTCTCTCGGCTCCATCATCAGATTATCTCCAAACCTTTTTGAAATTGTAGTGCTTTAAAATATTTAATGAAAAACTTAGAAACGCACTAGTCACCCCTACTATTTATGAAAGTTCCCCTCGGTTTCTCTGGTCTGCCAACATCAGATCTTGATTTCCTTATACCCCTGATAAGGAAAATCAGGGGGATAAGGAAAATGAGGATCTGGATCACTTTGGAAATATCTTTTTTCCAACAAAAAAAGATTTATCAAAATCGGTTCTTAAACGACGACGATAAGTTTTATTCTTATTTTTTTATTTTATTATTTTAATCCGCGAACAAACATAAAAAGCATAAATACGGTTGAATTAAGAAATGCATCAACCCTTCTTTGAAGTCATTTAAAAGTAACGATCATTATTTACGAGTAGATAGGAGATCTATGTTAATGCGAACTACGGGCAACAGCTTGTATAAATTATATAAAATCCAAATCGTGTACCTATCAACATTCTTTAATATTCATTATTATTAAATCATACAAACAGGCATAAATAGACACTAATTAAAAAAATAGCAAATCAAAATCTCAGTTCACCAGCAAAAATAGTGTAAAGGTGCTCCATTTATGTGCGTTTATATTAACAAATACCAAACAATATTATAAAATGACACCAAAGTGCTTAAATAAAAAAAAAAATTGTTGTTATTATGAATATGTCATAGTAACCATATCTGCTTCAATTCAATCGAGTGTCTTGAGTCACTCAATCTACGCTGGAGGGCTTGAAGTCATGGTTGAAACTCACAATCGGTGGCGTGGGATGGGGCCACCGATATTCCTCCATCTAGCAAAATTTTTAATGAAATGGAGAAATGCGTGTTGTAAGTAATGAGCTAAAAGGACTTTACCACCAAACCAATATGTTTTAAGTATATTTATACCAACAATAATTTGGTCTGTCAGTTTGTTAATGTAATATGTCCATGTACGCGTAATACACACGAAATGTGTTCATTGTTTTTGAATAACTCATTTATGTCCCAAGAATTTCGTCACTAAACAAATTATGGCTATTTTGGGAACTAATAAAATTTCTGAGAGATTCTCTAGATTACTGAATTTTAATCAAAATCAAGATATTTTTTAGATTAAAAAACATGGACACTAATAAATCTCGTACGGGACAGACAGCGTTGGACAACAAGTGTGAGACGACGTCACTTTTTATCTTGATCAGCACTTTGGGGGGCTTTGATGTAAGCAAACAAAGTACCTCAGGTAGCTGATCAAAATGTAAAGTACTATCATCACCACCAGGATGCTGAGCTGCGTCTTCAGTCTTTAAATGATATGAAAGTAACGAACAAAATCAACAATTTTCTATTTCTTTTAATAAAGCTACATAAAAAACAACAAAGTTTCATCGGATTTTTTCCGAGATTTTTTGTTTTTAAGACAGAGACCATTATTAGTATCAATATTATGCTTTTATTACAAAATATTTGCAATTTTAATGTGTACAATCGATTTCCGTTTGTTACCTTTATATTGAAACTATTCTGATTTATGGAATGGCGATTTATCATCATAATGTATATACATATATACCCAAAATGACGGATTTGTACGTTAAGAATATCTTAGAATATTCAAGCGTAGATTTCTGTCATATTGGTAATATTATGTTTTCATCCGATAAAAGATTCGACCAAGAACCGTAAGGTAATAAAGCGAGGAAAAGGTAATATGTTGTTTTATAATATTTAGGAGAATATTTTATAAAATTCACTTATTATAATGAAATATATCTTAAGGAATAATCCTTAAGTAAAAAAAAGACATAAAAAACAGGCCTCCCGTGTGCATGATTGCTGTGAATTATCCGAAACGTCGTACGTAATAAACTTAATACAACCCGATAAAATCCGTGTTGTTTCATTATAGTGGTTATTTTTTTTACGTGAAACGTGCGTTTTGTGCTCAATGCTGGTTTTCATAGGATTGCATACGAACGCACGCATATGAAGTGCCTTAAAGGTGGGTAGTGCTTTGTGCATGCATTTGCGTGCATACACATGTAGTAATTTATTATACAGCTTGTATAATGTTTTATTTCTCTCTTTATTTAAAAGCTTTGCTCTTGTCGGTGGAGTATTCGTTAATTATTCTTCTCCACCAACACCTTTACCTCCTGATACGACATAACCTGTACCTTCTCCTTTATTTGTTCCATATAAGTTCTCTCGGTCTATCTCTTCCTCCCTTACCCTCAATCTTTCCTTCTATGATATTTTTTTGAAACGGGTCATATCGTATCAGGTTACCAATTATACTTCCTCTTCGGTTCTTTATAGTTTTGATGTGTTTCTTGCCTCTTTTACTCTTCCAACTATTTCTGTCCAACTTATCCCTTCCTTTCTTCTCCAGCACCACATTTCAAAAGCTTCCAATCTTTCCCTATCTTTTTGAGTCATTGTTCACGATTTACTTCCATATAGTGTAATGCTCCAAATATAAGACCAAAGAAATCTTTTTCTAATGTTTAATGACATGTTTTTGCTTTTCAGTGTGTGTTTTTTGCGGTTAAAAGCTTGTTTAGCTATTGTTATTCGAGTGATAATGTCTTGCGTGCATCGAGAGTTACTATTTATTATGCTCCCAAGATATTTAAAATTATTCACCTGTTCTAATACAGTGTTATTTAATGTAAGTAGTCTACTATTAGTAGTTTTGGATGTTATCATGGTTTTAGCTTTATTTGCATTTATCTTTAATTTATATTCTCGAAATATATTATACATGTTGTTGATCAATCTTTGTAACTGTAATTCGTTTTTTGCAAATACCGCAAAATCATCTGCGAATCTTATGAATTTGATATTAACTCCCCTTCTGGTTTATCTTTAGTTTTATTGATTGCACTTTCTATTAATAAATTGAATATATTTAATATAGTGGACAACCCTGTCTAACGGCTTATTTAATCTTTGCTCTGCCTTTTTCCTCACCAACCTCAACCAATGCTTCCTATTAATTGTTCAATTCCATAATAATTTTCCTATCCCTATAGTCAAAACCATCCTTAAATTCCAGTCAACTCTATCAAATGCCTTCTCTAAGTCGATAAATCCTAAATCTCTGTTCATCAGCAAAAATAGTGTAAAGGTGCTCCATTTATGTGCGTTTATATTAACAAATACCAAACAATATTATAAAATGGCAACAAAGTGCTTAAATAAAAAAAAAATTGTTGTTATTATGAATATGTCATAGTAACCATATCTGCTTCAATTCAATCGAGTGTCTTGAGTCACTCAATCTACGCTGGAGGGCTTGAAGTCATGGTTGAAGCTCACAATCGGTGGCGTGGGATGGGGCCACCGATATTCCTCCATCTAGCAAAATTTTTAATGAAATGGAGAAATGCGTGTTGTAAGTAATGAGCTAAAAGGACTTTACTTTTTAAGTATATTTATACCAACAATAATTTGGTCTGTCAGTTTGTTAATGTAATATGTCCATGTACGCGTAATACACACGAAATGTGTTCATTGTTTTTGAATAACTCATTTATGTCCCAAGAATTTCGTCACTAAACAAATTATGGCTATTTTGGGAACTAATAAAATTTCTGAGAGATTCTCTAGATTACTGAATTTTAATCAAAATCAAGATATTTTTTAGATTAAAAAACATGGACACTAATAAATCTCGTACGGGACAGACAGCGTTGGACAACAAGTGTGAGACGACGTCACTTTTTATCTTGATCAGCACTTTGGGGGGCTTTGATGTAAGCAAACAAAGTACCTCAGGTAGCTGATCAAAATGTAAAGTACTATCATCACCACCAGGATGCTGAGCTGCGTCTTCAGTCTTTAAATGATATGAAAGTAACGAACAAAATCAACAATTTTCTATTTCTTTTAATAAAGCTACATAAAAAACAACAAAGTTTCATCGGATTTTTTCCGAGATTTTTTGTTTTTAAGACAGAGACCATTATTAGTATCAATATTATGCTTTTATTACAAAATATTTGCAATTTTAATGTGTACAATCGATTTCCGTTTGTTACCTTTATATTGAAACTATTCTGATTTATGGAATGGCGATTTATCATCATAATGTATATACATATATACCCAAAATGACGGATTTGTACGTTAAGAATATCTTAGAATATTCAAGCGTAGATTTCTGTCATATTGGTAATATTATGTTTTCATCCGATAAAAGATTCGACCAAGAACCGTAAGGTAATAAAGCGAGGAAAAGGTAATATGTTGTTTTATAATATTTAGGAGAATATTTTATAAAATTCACTTATTATAATGAAATATATCTTAAGGAATAATCCTTAAGTAAAAAAAAGACATAAAAAACAGGCCTCCCGTGTGCATGATTGCTGTGAATTATCCGAAACGTCGTACGTAATAAACTTAATACAACCCGATAAAATCCGTGTTGTTTCATTATAGTGGTTATTTTTTTTACGTGAAACGTGCGTTTTGTGCTCAATGCTGGTTTTCATAGGATTGCATACGAACGCACGCATATGAAGTGCCTTAAAGGTGGGTAGTGCTTTGTGCATGCATTTGCGTGCATACACATGTAGTAATTTATTATACAGCTTGTATAATGTTTTATTTCTCTCTTTATTTAAAAGCTTTGCTCTTGTCGGTGGAGTATTCGTTAATTATTCTTCTCCACCAACACCTTTACCTCCTGATACGACATAACCTGTACCTTCTCCTTTATTTGTTCCATATAAGTTCTCTCGGTCTATCTCTTCCTCCCTTACCCTCAATCTTTCCTTCTATGATATTTTTTTGAAACGGGTCATATCGTATCAGGTTACCAATTATACTTCCTCTTCGGTTCTTTATAGTTTTGATGTGTTTCTTGCCTCTTTTACTCTTCCAACTATTTCTGTCCAACTTATCCCTTCCTTTCTTCTCCAGCACCACATTTCAAAAGCTTCCAATCTTTCCCTATCTTTTTGAGTCATTGTTCACGATTTACTTCCATATAGTGTAATGCTCCAAATATAAGACCAAAGAAATCTTTTTCTAATGTTTAATGACATGTTTTTGCTTTTCAGTGTGTGTTTTTTGCGGTTAAAAGCTTGTTTAGCTATTGTTATTCGAGTGATAATGTCTTGCGTGCATCGAGAGTTACTATTTATTATGCTCCCAAGATATTTAAAATTATTCACCTGTTCTAATACAGTGTTATTTAATGTAAGTAGTCTACTATTAGTGGTTTTGGATGTTATCATGGTTTTAGCTTTATTTGCATTTATCTTTAATTTATATTCTCGAAATATATTATACATGTTGTTGATCAATCTTTGTAACTGTAATTCGTTTTTTGCAAATACCGCAAAATCATCTGCGAATCTTATGAATTTGATATTAACTCCCCTTCTGGTTTCTTCTTTATCTTTAGTTTTATTGATTGCACTTTCTATTAATAAATTGAATATATTTAATATAGTGGACAACCCTGTCTAACGGCTTATTTAATCTTTGCTCTGCCTTTTTCCTCACCAACCTCAACCAATGCTTCCTATTAATTGTTCAATACCATAATAATTTTCCTATCCCTATAGTCAAAACCATCCTTAAATTCCAGTCAACTCTATGAAATGCCTTCTCTAAGTCGATAAATCCTACATGCGTGTACAATCCCAATTCCATCCCTCTGTCAATTATCATGCGCGATGCCAGTATTTTACGTTTCTAGTACCCTTTTTCTGTCTAAATCCATATTGGTCAACTTCCACAGTGTGAAAAAAAGTCTCAACGCTATATGCTCTTCACATTTAAGAGTATTCATTCTTTTAGGCAGTGTTAAATTGGTCAATTTGAGTCTCTTGGCACTTTTCCTTCTTTATACATAATCTACACGATATAGAATAATTAATCAAGTAAAGGCAGAATATTTTATAAGTTCTATGCTCAAACCATTTTCTCCTGCTGATTTCCTGTATTGGATATTATTTATAGCTAAATAAAATTATCTTAATATCGCTTCCTTTTATATTTCATTTTCTGAAAAACCTGGTCTATAATAAAGCTTCTTTATATATCTTTTCAGTGTCTCCATTATGCTTTTATGCTCTACTTCTATGTCCCGTTTCATTCATTATAGCAGTACTTTTCGTTTTGTCTTGTGTCTAATTTATTTATTAAATTATTCATATACCTTATCTCCTTTTCATGTATTTATCTATACTATCACAGTCTTTTTCTAAATCTTTTTCTCTATTTTCCCTACGGTTCAATGTTATTCTATTTGTTATCCTTTTGTATTCCTTTATACTTTAATCATCAGTCTTAATTCTCAACTTTCTTCATTTTATCACTATGTCTATCATTTCTTTATTCAGCCATTCAACATTCTTCTGCGCTTGTCTGTATTAAATCTCTAATATTGTTCCATCTGTTTTCTATATCACTATTATCATATATGTTGGTTTCTCTACTTACTTTTAACTTATCTCCTATTTTATTACTATATTGCACTCTAATATTGCTTTAAAACTTATTAAAGTCTATATCCTTTGGTTTGTTTTTTCATTGTTGTTTCTTTCCACTAAAATCATGTTTGCTGATGAGGAGATTATGGTCCATATTTAAGTCGGTACCTGGCACTGTTTTACATTCTTTAACTTGATCTCTATTTCTATTTCTTACTAAAATATAATCCAATTGGTATCTTCCTATATCACCCGGAATCTTCCATGTGTACAATCTTCTTATTGGTTGTCTAAATGTTATATTGAGTACTATTAAATTGTTTTCTTTACAAAACTGAACTTATATCTCCCCTCTCGTATTCCTCTTCCCCAATCCAAAGTTTGCCATGACATTTTCCACTACATCTTCCCCTACCACTATTTTAAAGTTCCCCATAATAATTAGGTTATCTTTTTCTTTAGTAATGTCTATTAGTATACCTAAATCATCATATTATATATTATGTTCAATCTCTTGAGTGACTAGCTATTGGCATGTAAACTTGTATTAAAAATAAGTCCTTTTGCATACTTTTTATCTTAATAGCTGTTATTCTGTCACTTGAGTGAATGGTATTCTTCGCTTGTGTACGCCACGTCTTTTTGTTTATTCATAAATTTTTTATTTAACTTTGTTAAATGTGTTTATAAGAAGTATGCATTCCCACACTACTCTTTGGTGGTTTGTCTTTTGATTCTTTAGCTTACATTTTATAAATATGATGTTTTTAGATTGGGTTATCTGTTTAGGTACATAATATTGTATTCGAAAATAAATTTTAGTTTTAAAAACTTAATAGCATGATTTGATATTAAAATTGTAAAATAATTTTTAATAGTACATAAAATTTTGTAAAAATGATCGAGAATCTGAATATTCATTATTAATGATATAAAATATTAATTACATAAAACATCGATAGCTATTTCTAAAAGTGAAGTTAAAACTAGAACCACATGAGTGATAGGTACTTAACGAATTGGTTTTTGAAGCATTAAAATGTATTATAGTATAATCTTTATAAATAAAAATTACTTATTTAATAATAAAGCTTAATTTATTTTAAATGTAGGACATACCTTATATTAATTACTGCAGTTATCTAATGAATATAATATCAGACTTTTAAATAATATGATTTTCTAATCTTTTGCTTTGCTTATCAACGACGAGGAGTTAGTATCACAAGGTAAGCGGGAGTAGAAATAGATTTTAAATATAAAATCTGTAACACTAAAAAAACTAAGTATGTGAAAACATCCTACTATCCTACTGATATTATAAACGCGAATTGTGAGTTTGGATGGATGGATGTTTGTTACCCTTTCATGTAAAAACTACTGAAGGGATTTCTATTAAACTTTATAATAATATAGCTTACACATCATAATAACACAAAGGTTATAATTTATTACCGTACTCCCACGAAAATGGGAAGTGCGCGGGTGAAACCGCGGGATGCTACTAGTAGCAAATATTGTTGTAATATTGTTGCTTTGTACCTTCTTGTGTACGCTCTCGGAATTACGTCAGTAAAGCCTTATTGAGTTGGAAAAATGTATTTTTTATACAAGAGATGACGTGACAACGCAGGAGACTATCCGCTTATTTCTTCCATGAAACTGCTTTGTTATGTTTCGGAAAGAGGTCCCGAACAGGCAGCGCGACATCTGGCACTGAAATTATGTCAACATAATATCATCTTAGGCCTCATAATAGGCAACTCGTGAGTTATTTGCCTGGGCTAGCCCTAGAGGAATGTCGCCCATCAACACAGTAGCTATATTTAAATATATATTAGTTCGGGTGCTTCAACTGCCATGATCACGAAAAGACTTCCCATGATTAGTCTTCCTATGATTAGTCCTCCCATGATTAGTCCTCCCATGATTAGTCTTTCCGTAATCATAGCAGTTGAAACATTGCTGATGTATCGGGACTTCAATAAAACAAAAAACGCAGTAAGCACACGATCTAATATATTATATTGAAATATGAATAGTGATCGCGTTAGTTTAAAACAATGTTCATGTCCAATGTTGACCACTTACCAACAGTTGGATCGTCTGCCCATTTGCCCATCAGACTTGCATACAAATATAGACTTCAGTTCTATTTTTGTTGTGTCCTTCGTCTCACTATAGTAATTTGTTTGAAGGTTTCAAGCGAAGCACACGGTGATCTGCACGGGTGGGTATCCCAGGATGTACTTCTCGTGCACGGCTGCCCACACTTGCACCGGGGACGGGACAGCCATCGCGTCCCGGGCGGGGATACCGCTGCAGGATATGGAGTTTATACAGTTCCATCCCACTGGTGAGAATCCATCTTGTGTTGCCGGTTTGGTTCATGCGCTTGAAGATCACAAATTGAAAGACTACCAGCCATTTCGGCATTATCCTTAATGTATCGTCCAACTCCATGGTGAATGGCTGATCATACCACCACCAGGTTAGCACTAGGTTAGTAGATCTTCATGACCTCCAACAATTTAGACTACTTTGCGAGTTCCTTATTGATATATTATTGAACATTTACGGCGGCTATCAATATCATATCTATCTTAAAATTTTCTTATCTATCTTGAAATTTTGACACATTTTCTTACAAAATCTGTCAAAATTTTAAGATAGGATATTGAAAGCCGCCGTAAATAAGGTACATGAAACCTTCAATAAACCTCAAACTGATATTTAGTTGCTCGTAACAGATTTAAATTTGTTACCAGATTGAAGTCATACATGTAATCTTGTAGATGTAACACTTTATAAAGCTATTTATTATATTTAGTACAGAACATTGAAATAATATTCAAACTAAGTCACAAAAACCAGGTATGTATGGCTCTGGTTGTCTCATGACGGAGGGCTGTAGAGGCGAAGGTGGCTACCTCGTGAACAGCGAGGGTCAGAGATTTATGGAGAAGTACGCGCCCAAAGCTAAGGACCTTGCCAGCAGAGATGTGGTCTCCAGATCCATTGCCACCGAAATCAGACAAGGTACTGTTCATTAAATGACCCCGAACTGTAAAAAAAAACAATGATCATTTCATTGATAACCGTTTACTTTGCCTACCGATATGCTACTCATGATATGTATCTTCAACAAGGTTAGTCACCTGTTAGTTAGTCTGTTAGTCTAGTGTTCAATCTCGAGTTTACTAGTTTAGGAATGTAGAAAGTAAAAAGTGACATCAGTAACGACATTCTCGCATCACCATTGACATCGAGATTCAAGCAAACAGCACACGTTAATTGTACTCATGTTTGCATTTCATTCATCATTAATATTGTACTACTGTGACGTTTGAGCGACGATGGTCCAGTAGTGGATGGACTCGGCCTCTTATGTGAGAGGTTCCGGGTTCGATCCTGACCCCCACATGTGTGCCTTGAAAGGGGTTTTTTCTAAATTTCTAAGTGCACCCCAAACGCTCATCGGTGAAGGAAAACATCGTGAGGAAACCTGCATACCTGATGAGATTGAAAGATTGAAAGTCTTTGAAGGTATGTGAAGTTCACCAACCCGAACTGGACCAGCGCAGTAAACTATTAGCCCATTACCCTCCTCGCCTGATTTCGAGGAGGAGACCCTGCCCAGCAGTGGGACATGAAGGGTTGATACTTTTTACTGTGACGTTGACTTTCCACTATCAGTTTTAAAGTTTACCAAATCAAACAACTAATAAAATATTACTTACATCATTTCAGGTAGAGGGGTGGGCCCCAAAAAGGACCACATATACCTCCAACTGCATCACTTACCTCCAGAGGTGATCAGGGAGCGTCTTCCCGGCATATCGGAGACGGCGTTTACTTTCACCGGGGTGGATGTGTACACGCAGCCGCTGCCTGTCATACCGACGGTCCACTACACTATGGGGGGTATCCCCATCAACCATAAGGGGGAGGTAATGTTTTTGCCTACTGCGCAAATGATTAATTTGTGTTGGTTTTTTTTCAAGTTACCTGCGTTCTAGTGGTAGGGATATTAAGTCATTATTTGTGCTGAAATACTTTGTTTAAAAAACGGACAACACAACATGACTTGGCTTAAAATAAAAAGAACTTATTCCATCCTATGTAGCAAACATGGGTGTTTAAGCCCCTGGAATTCAGACAAGGAGCCTGCTGGCCTAAGTGACATTATGCTGGCATTCGAGTAGACCCTTTTATTACAGATAATAATATTTTGTTAGTTTAGATTATATATATTATGTTTATTGTTATTTATTATTAATTTATATATATAAATTAAATCTCTCTGTTATAAAATACTTTTATTATAGAGAGAAACACATTTTTTTTTAACTTACTGTGTCGTATTATTAATTGTAAGGGATCGGTCGTCTTGGCGTTCATTGAGGGAGGCCTATGTTCGGGAGTAGACGGATAAAGGCTGATGATGATGATGATGATATTTTATTTAAGATGTTTGTCTTACCTGTAGTAGTCGTATATACAAGTTCCGTCGATCCGATTAATGAGATTAAATAATTTTAGAGAGAGAGTGATTAGATTTAATGACGTCAAACTTTCCAATGTCCTACCATATCTTCCAGGTTCTGATACATAAGAACGGTCAGGACACGGTGGTGCCGGGTCTGCACGCTGCCGGGGAGGCGGTCAGCAACTGCCACGGCGCCAACAGGCTCGGCGCCAACTCGATTCTAGACATCGTCGTTTTCGGGAAGGCAATTGCGAATAACATTAGCAAGATCTCCAAACCTGGGGACAAACAGACGACACTGCGCGATGTTAGTATTGACGTATACGCCTAGTAGCCGACTCTACATGTTAAATCAAATTAAAATATGTTATTTAGTTTTATATTGTTTAGTTTATTTTAATTAATTTCATAGCATTATGTATTATGCCATACTATAAGGGATAAATGCTGCCGATGTAGACAATGTAATGTGCTGCAAAAGCGGGCTATCCATACAATTCACAGGTTGTCCTCAATACATCATTGAGAATACAGATAGATATATAGATAGGAATGCTGACTGTCGCTTCTCAATACATCTTTGATAACTTACTGTAATATCCTGAAAAATATAAATAGTTTTAGTAAGAAAAGTGACATTCATAGTAGGGATAAACGTAATAGACACAAGCTAGATGCACCAGTTATTTGACTTACAAAAGACAGCAATTCGTGCAGCAAGCGTTTGTGTGGTAAAGGATATTGAATGTGTGGTAAAATGATTTGTGGTAAAATATAAAGTAAAATATTTCATTATCTAATAAATAGGTCTTTCCTCTCAGATATTTCAGCTTAGCATGTTAAATTTATCATAGAATATTTGAAAAGATTAATTCCACTGAGTTTGTTTCGCCAGATCTTCTTCTTCTTGCATTTTTTTTTTTTTTTTTTTTTTCGGTTGGATCTATGCTAATGGTCCTAGTGACCGTTATGCGTCATCGGAAATGGGGTGATCCGGTTGGATCATCCTATGACGTTAAAAATTTGGGGGGTTGCCCCCCGCCATGTTCATGGCGTCGGGTTTGTACCTAACTTGGTCAGCTACGGTCGACTGGTTTGGAACGGGTGACGTTAGAAACCTATCGTGAGGGCCGGCCCTCCCCTCCCCCGGTAGCGGGGGAGGCGGGTCAAGCGCGGGACCCGAGCAAGCTGCCGATAGCAGAGTGCTATCGGTGATTACACGGTCTATATTGGTGTCGACTCGTAGCTGATCTGAGCCTATGCTGTCGCGGTTGATCCGGATCAACTGGTCAACGGAGTGTAGGGTTCGACGTCGCATACGACCCCGGGGCCCATGCGGTGTGAATGTGTGCCTAACACCGGCTGTGTTATGTCTGAGTGTGTGTTGTAGCTTACGTCGCGCTTCAGCGTCGCGCTTTAACAGTTCTGTGATTTTATCAACAGGATCGGTTATGACATTCTTAGGTAACCTAGACTTATTAGGTGCTAAGCTATCGGGGGTGTAGTTTGCCGCACTCACGACGAGTGGGTTCGGGTGGAGAAGTGCCTTTTCGAAGTGACGTTCTGACATCGCTTTGAAATGGCCCCTAATCGAATCTAGTCTGAGGTCACGGTGTAGGTCGATGTTTCTTACGTACCACGGGCAACCGGTTGCCACACGTAAGAATTTATTTTGGATCGTTTGGAGGCCTCTGAGTCTATGCTGAGGCACATGCGCGAATGCCACACAGGAGTATGACATGATGGGGCGGATACATGATTTATAGAGGGTGAGCTTGTGCCTGAGGGGCATTTTGCTCTTTTTGTTTATGAGGAAGTACAGTCTACTACTGACGAAACGGGCTTTTTTAGAAATCGCGGCGATGTGTGGTCTAAACGACATCGACCTGTCGAGGGTGACCCCCAGGTACTTGACCTGTCTAACTCTGGGAATAACGACGTTATTTAGTAAGATTGGTTTCATCGTGAACCATGTTTGTCTGCGTTTAGGTAAGCGTGTCTTTCTCTTACGAGAGAAATGAATCGACGCGCTTTTATCGGGGTTAATAGCTATTCTCCATTTTGCGAACCAGTTGCCTAGTTCGGTGACGGCACGTTGGAGAAATAGCGATGCTCTATTAGCATTAGGGTGGGTAACGTATAGAGCTGTATCGTCAGCGAAGAGAGCCAGTTTGACGTCCGGAGGTCTGGGGATATCTGATGTGTACAGATTGTATAGAGTTGGGGACAGCACGGAGCCCTGGGGGACTCCGGCCCTCAGAGGTCTCAGGGAAGAGAGGGTGCCTTCGACCCTATACCTAAATGACCGGTTTGACAGATAGTCGCGGATGATGATGACTAGCCTATCCGGTATTCCTAGCTTGTACAGTTTGTACACGAGGCCTTCGTGCCATATCCTATCGAAGGCCTTTGCTACATCGAAAAATACGGCGCACGTATCGCGGGAGTTCTTTTTATTGAAACCTCTGAGTATGTCTTCGGTCATACGGTGGACTTGCCTTGGACAGCAGTGGTTTTCGCGGAAGGCGAATTGCTCGTCTATGAACAGGTTCTTTTCGCCTATAACGGCTTTGAGCCGCTTAAGCAGAACCCGTTCGTAGATTTTGCCAATCGAGCTTAGTAGACTGATGGGCCGATAGCTAGACGGTTCCGTGCCCGGTTTGCCGGGCTTAGGTATGCCGATAACCGTAGCTTCTTTCCATTGGTCTGGGAACCTACAGCCCTTTAGGAGGGCGTTGAAAATGCTAACCAGGAGGTAAACAAGAGCGGGT
This sequence comes from Lycaena phlaeas, assembly GCA_905333005.2. Lineage (NCBI taxonomy): Eukaryota > Metazoa > Arthropoda > Insecta > Lepidoptera > Lycaenidae > Lycaena > Lycaena phlaeas. The sequence continues at coordinate 775,627 of HG995168.1, forward strand.
GGGAGTATTTTAATGACTTTGTTGGAAATCCCGTCCGGCCCGGGGGCCTTCTTGGAGTGAAGTCGTTTGATAATGTCTTGGACTTCTTCTACATCCGTCGGAGGGATAGGATCCCCCTCCGGCGGCGCAGAAGTCTTCGACTCTACTACCCTAATTACCTCCTCTACGTGGGAGCCTATGGAGGGTGAGGGGGTAGTGATGTTTGGGGTACACTGGCTCTCTAGTGTATCGGCTAATAGTTCCGCCTTGTCGGCGTCCTCTAGTGCAGGCGCGCGATTGGGTCTTTTTAATGGCGGCATAGATGCCTCCGTTTTCTTTCTAAATGAACGAGCGAGTGGCCAGTAGGCCACATGGGAGGGTGAGATTTCACTAAGGAGGCGATCCCACTTTTCGGCTTTGTGCTCTAAGATGCGTGTTTTAACGTCTCTTTCGAGGTTACGGAGGTCACGACGATACTCGTCCGCCGGGTAGCGAGCGTATCTGCGCCTTGCGGTGTTTTTGGCGCGTATGAGTGCTTTAATGTCATCCGGGAGCTCCCAGTGTCCATCGCTGGACGTTGAGATCTCCCTAGATGACTTTTCCATCGTCGCTACCAGATGGTCGGTAAGGTTGGAACTGGCCGCAATGGCCGCCTCGGGACTCTCTATAGTGTCCGGGATGTTGTCGAGTTGACTCGAGCGAAGTGAATTTAAATTTTCATTTAGTAATTTAAAGTCGATGATCTTTTTCTTTTGATTTTTAGTATTATTCTCGGGGTTACCTAATTGAATTAATACTGGTCTGTGGTCTGAGTTAAGCTCGTGTACTGTTTGAATAGAATGCACCAGAAGGGATACATTGCGTATTATACATATGTCTAATATGGATGGCCGCACATTACTCCTATCGCTGTTTGCGAAGTCGTAGCGTGTTGGCTCATCTGGGGCGACTACTGTACAGGCTAGATCATCGACGGCGCGGCAGAGAATTATACCATTTTTATTGTTTTCTCTGCAGCCCCATGCCTGATTTTTACTGTTTAGGTCGCCGGCTATAAAGACGGCGTTGCCTAGTTCTAATAGCGATTTGAGATCGCTGAAGAGTAATGTTTTATTGCACGATTGATATACCGAGGCGATGATGATCGACTGATGGCCGGTCATGCTCACCTGGCAGACGGACGCCTCCAGTGAAGCTAGAGGCGGTGTGTCTAATGGGATGCAATGGAGTGTTCTTTTGTAATAAATTAGTGTACCTCCGAGTCGGGATCGCAACCTATCATTCCTAACGATGTTATAATTAGGGATACGCGGATTGCTATTACATGGTTTTAGAAACGTTTCCTGCACAAGGAGGACGTCAACATCGTATTTTTTTACGAAAATGCGAATTTCCTCTAAATTCGCGCTAATGCCGTTCGCGTTGAACGACACTAGTCGGAGCGAACGCGGTTTTGTCCTAGCCGTGGTAGCCATTTAAGGGCTTTGAGAGGGGGGGGACCTAATCTTGGCGACCAGAGTGGCATGTTCACTATATGCCTGGCATGTCTGCTGTAGGGTGGTGGCGGCGCGTAGTTTGCGGGCCAGGACGGCTAGCTCTTCTGGATCTATACCGCAGAGAGCCTGAGAGACAAACGCTAGGTTTATCCCGAATTCGTCGGTGGGGGACTTCTTCTTCTTGCAGCTTGCCCTGGAACCGGTGGTAGATTTGATTAACGTTGAAAAATATATTTGGTGGTACTTACTAACTTTGGAAATTCTATGGATGAAAACGGAAAGTTTCAATACGAGACGAGCTGATAGCCTAGCCGCTTAGATAAGTGGATGCCATGAAAATACCGATACAGTGGCTTGGACGACTAGATGCAAGTGATGAGACTACCAAGTCTGCAATCTTATTGTGATCTGTCTGCTGTCTTAAGTCTTCAACACAAAAAGAGGCCCAAGGCTAGTGAGGGACAGCATTGCACGATTTTAAGTATCGATAAAATATGATTACTGATCTTTTTAACTGTCATTAATTTCAGAATATATGCGACGCAAGCATAGATAACTTGGAGACAGTAAGGAACAATAAAACTGTTATTCCGGTTCACGAACTGCGATTATCTATGAGAACCACGATGCAGAACAAGTGTGGAGTGTTTAGAGAGAAGAAACTACTCACTGAAGGTATTTCTTATATTATATCCACACTATTACTAAGAATAAATCTTACCGGTATAAATATCTATTATACCAACTGTATTTATATACAGTTGTTAGCTGTAGTAGCTTCGATTGCTAATACATATCAAGCAGTCGTCGCAAACATGTATAGAATTTGTGCATCCGATTAATATTTGGTTTGCGCAAATTCAATCATATTTTCGGATATCGCTCTCAGTTGATATGGCTTTTAAGTCAACTTCTTAACTTATACCTAAAAAATATTAAAATTTTCGACGCCTCAGTACTTTAGTGAACGCTTTGTATACAGCCCCATGGCTAGTGACATACTAATACGAACCTGTGCTCATCCAAATCCATCCCTTATTATGATTGCGCCTTTTATGTTAATAACTTTACAATAAAATCAGCTCACATGTGGAATAATCTTCCTACATACATCCGAGACAGACTAGCCATAACCATTCTTATGAAACAATAAAAAACAAAATACGTACATATAATAAAACCAAAAGCAACGTGATGTGAAACATTTATTAGCGCGCCTGAGTGGTAAAATTAATTTGGATACCGTGACGCGAACGGTACGTATGATGCGCCACGAGCGCGTGATTCCTTACTGCTTATGGACTCTGATGGGCGTCCTGCGCTTTTATAATATAGACATAATTTACATTAATATGTTTAACACATTTCCCAATCAATTTTTCAGGTTATGAAGAGATTCAGAAGTGGTTAAGCAACTTCAAATGTGTCGGTGTAACTGACAAGCGTCTCAACTGGAATTCCGACCTCATCGAGACCCTGGAGCTGCAGAATATGCTGGAGGGAGCTGTTCAGGTGGTCGCCTGCGCCTTGAACAGGACTGAGAGCAGAGGAGCGCACTACAGAGACGACTTTCCCCAGAGAGTAGACGAAATGGACTACAGCAAGCCAACTAATGACCAGGTATGTGTTGCTAACACTGAATACACAGCAACATTTGGAATCATTATAGCTCATACAGTGTTTCGTTCCGTATAAAATTCAATTATAGCATTTTTTATTTTAATCAAATAGACGTTGGTTATGTTAGTTAGGCACATAATTTTTGTTTTTGCAAAAAATGTTAACCAGTAAAAGTTGACCATAAAGATAATAATCGGAGGCCATTAAAACAAAAGCCCGACGGAAAAACAGAAGCATAAGCAGTGATCCAATGCGTTTACAGGTAGCTCGACAGTTTTAAAGAAATATACTCATCGCACAAATAAAACCCGGAACTATTCAGAAGCGCCTCATCATTTACACACATTAATATATGTTTCAGAAACCTAAGCCTATAGAGCAGCACTGGAGGAAGCATTCTATGTCAACCCTCGACCGTTCTACCGGTAAGGTGACCATCAGCTACCGTCCGGTCGTAGACAAGCCCTTGGACAATGAAGTGGAGTTTCTACCGCCAGTGCCGCGTGTGTATTGATGCCAAGTTTGTCAAGACTGAATAAACCGACATGAATGAGTTTTTCCTGTCGTTTTTGGTCATAATTAATAAAAATCAGCTTAACTGTTTCCAGCTCATGAGCTAGTCTGTAACTGCGCTGATTTTTTTTCATAGTAAACTTCAGTTACAAATTTAAAATATTGTCATAGATATTATGATTATTAACTTAGTTTATCATGTTAATAAGATTATATTTGATATATAGTATAATTATTGTATCCGATAATTAATATCGATTTTTTGTTAGTTTAATCGATTGTAATTGTTCAGCATTTTTTGTTCGTTCTTTTTAATTTAATAAATACTTAAAAACGATGTATTGTTTCAATTAGTTATAATATATATAATCCCATGTAATAAGAGGAGTGGCTCGTAATACCTGTGTTAGGGTAAAGCTCATAAAGCCTAATGAGTGGTCGATGTAATTACTGTGGGCGGGGCTACCAGCCCCATATTCGACGCAGCAGAATACACAGAACACTGGGAAGCTCAGTCGACTTATACTACTGTAGTGTACAAACGGTAGCATAAACAGAAGTAATTTGACTAAAATCCTTTTTTCATCTGATAGAAAGCGAGTAAAGGGTTGCGTTTATAATACATGATAAATATTAAACTTAAGTTCACGAATTTGTAACTGCCAAGAAGCTTTCTAAATATTTCCTTCATATAAATTAAACTTTTCTAAATATTGGTATATATTTAAAACAGACAAATATATTGGTATACACTTACTGATTAATAAACAACAGAGTAATATTGGACTACAATTATTGCTTGAAATAGCCAGAAAATGGACTGAGCTTATATTATTTTAGTATGGAATAAATACACTTACTAATAAATAAACAACAGCCGAGCAATATTTGACTACAATTTTTGCTTGAAATAGCCAGACACTGGACTGAGCTTGATAAATTTTAAAATGGAATAAATGCACTTTACTAATAAATAAACAACAGCAGAGTAATATTTGATTACAATTATTGCTTGGAATAGCCAGAAACTGGACTGAGCTTGATACATTTTAGTATGGAATAAATACACTTTACTAATAAATAAACAACAGCAGAGTCATATTTGATTACAATTATTGCTTGAAATAGCCAGAAACTCGACTGAGCTTGATACATTTTAGTATGGAATAATAATGCTAGGAACCTTAACTCTCTCGTAGTCCTACAATAAAATAAAAATCTTAGTTTAACATATTATTAAAAGCATAAGGGCAAAGCATCAGCTGTATAACCTCTGGTTGTGTGGTGTCCAGGGGCGTCGGTATTCACCATGAGGTTCCGACTGTGCGTTTGCCTCCTTATGACATACAAAACAGTATATTTAGTGTGTATTTTTTAAAGATTTGCATTTTTTTTACATTTGCATACAATTACACAGGCGTTTGCCGATTATAGTATAACTTAATTATAATTTAACTACTTTATATGAAATCAATCCAAAAGTTCCATTGGTCTTGTTCATAATATGATTTGAGTTAAAGATGACAAAACAATAATAAGTGTCGGTTGTTTCAAATCATGTGTCAACGTATGAGACTTTGTTAAATTTTAACGTCTGTTAAAAACAACGCTCTTTGGTCACTAACGTTCGTTACCGTCCATCTTTAACATTTACGCCTTACTCTTTAAAATTTGTCGATACAACCCTAACTAACCCTAACCTAACTACGACTTCATATGAATCATGTTTTACAGCCATAGACCCTAAATGATAAAGTTTAAACAAAAAATAATAATATATGTATAGCAATAATTTTAATGTCAAATATTGTGATGATTTAATTAGAATATTAAAAACACATCAGTACAAATAATACTCACTGAGTGGCTGCCAAGTACAGCCAGTTTGTCCCCTCGTGTGATTGGATGCCTTCCAACAGATATCGTTTCACAAACATACCTGGAGCCGACTCTTACTGTATACACTTACCTTTATATAACTTCATTTCTGGAGTAAATAATTATTTTTTATGGTTTTTGAAACTAAAAACCTTAGGGTGGTTTTTTAATCCATTTTTATGTACGAAAATCTCTTGTATTTTTGTACGGACATTTTTATAATAGAACTCGATGTTGTAATTGATAATTTCTGTATTTTACATAGATTTTCTACCCCCCGAGAAACGGTTAAAAAAATAGATAATGGGCTAGTCGTGGGGCTAATGGGCTTTACACGTGATGACAAACAAACATTCGCGTTTTCACACTTTTGTATACTATACAAGTTATACTTGGTCTGGTCTGGTTTAAGCACCAGCGCAGGGGGTGATAATCCGCGCACGTAGCCCCGCCCCGGGGCGTGGTCTCCAGCCCCCCACCCTTCTGTCTCCGACCACCGACCGCTATTATCCTGGCTTCCTGTCCGCGAACGCTCGTTTGCTCCGATATATCGATTTGTTTATTTTTTTTGCCGCGCAAACAAGACCCTCTCGTGTGACGTGGCGTGACACCATTACTGGTGTCTGGTACAATGCTAGGAGGTAAGTCTCTTGTCTTTCTATTGGCGCAGCGAAATCACTAGCTATACTTATATGTTATATTGAAAGCCTAAGGTTAATTAACAAGAAGATGATCAACTAGCGTAGAGACGATAATAGACTTCGATAGAATATCACTACAATATGTATAATATATTATATTAGCTAGCTGTTACCCGCAACTTCGCCTGCGTTAACTCAGTGTTAACGTAGCATTTTCGCGATGAAATAATTATTTAAAATCGGTTGAGTAGTTTTTGAGTTAATTCGTAACATATAAACAAAAATCACATCTTTTCGGGATTTGGTAGATTGCGATATTTAACTATTTAATATGACAACACGTTACTTTGAGAATGTTTATAATCGTCGCCGTCGTTTCACCCGCGTAGTTCCTGTTCCCGTCAGATTTTTTCAAGATAAAAATGTATTATCACGTTCTCTGGGACTCAAACTATATCTATAAGAAATTTCATTGAAATCGGTTTGGTGGTTTGGGGGTTAGTGTCATTTTTCTTACGTAGATAGGCATTTTATACCCGTATATACCCGTCATAACTTATACGAACCGAAAAGTCCCATTCGAACAATTTAAAGTGGAATTTACACGTTGATAATTAACCTTATTTATCAAACAATTTCAATAGATAATGAATAATATTCTGATACCAGTTTCACCAGTAAGAGATTTCACCCATATTTGAACTTAAAAATTTGAACGAAAACTAACTATTGTGGCTTAACTAATAGTACTATAAAAAATGGAGTACATTATTTTATAAAACGTTAATAGTGTTCATAGCGTATGCGAAATTTGCGTTTTTATCGGCAAAATTTTGATACCTTTGGTTACATTTTCCAATTAAGTTGGTATCCCAATTGGTCAAAGAATTTTTCAAGTCGCTTCAGTAGTTTTGGAGCCTATTCAAAAACAAACAATCAAATGCAAACAAACAATCAAATTTTTCTTCTTTGTAATATTAGTACAGATAACCCCACAAAAGTATAAAAGTAAGTATATAAACATTTATAAAGCGCGCTTACTCTTAACAATGTAACGCTTACTGTAAACTTACTTACTTTACGTTACTTTAGCTGTAGCTTACTTTACTTACGAAGGTTTTTTTCAGTTTTAAGATTTCCCTATAAATTTAAAATAGTAGAAATATTTTATAGATATCTTTTCTTATACACATAGTATATACCTAATCCGTCGGTATTAGCTATAAAACCACATTTATTCATCGTGGCTTATTAATTTTTTTACATGCCTGGCGTTTTAGATAGCAACCACGGGCACGGGAGATTTTTCATTTTTTACCACTTATTTAGCAAGCTGTTCTTTGTCGTTTCATCCGCTTTCTCAATTTTTAGGATATTAAACGCAAACATATTTTTCATGTCCGACATGACCGACATCTATCCGTAATCCGTAAGATTAACGTGATCCAATAAACATACAAACGATCGCGACGTGCATTGTGGACAAATACGTAATGCGAATAATTCCAACTACAGTAGAGCGTCGATTATCCGAACTAATTGGGGGACATGGGTGTTCGGAAAACCGGTATTTTCGGATAATCGAACTAATGTACATACATATATTGATTCAGCCATACAAATTTACGTACAGGTAAATGAAAACCATATTATTTACATTTATGAATATCTTTAATGACAAATAGGAAATAAACAAAAAAAGTGCAGACAATTTGTAGTAAAACTAGTCTTTACTAATTACAATTATCACTTAAAAAAATCTTGAATTTTCGTCTGCCGAAGTAAGCCTACCCGCTTACGAGCGGCTAGATCACGTACTTTTTTGAGAACAGATATTTGATACTGGTCGCTCTCCGCCTGTGTTTCAAACCAGCGCAAGGCAATATCTAAGCAAGTAAACGCTTCAGAAGCACTAACTATGTTTTCATCTTCATTATCTGAACTTGCATTTGACGTGGTGCTAGTGGTGGCGTCAGCCTTATTAGTCATGAGGTCTAAAATTTCGCTATCCTGCATAATTTGGTACCCGGGATCTTCATCGTCGATATCCATCCATTCTTGAACCTGTTCTTCATCACATTCGTGGCAATCGAGATTTTTTAGCATATCTATAATTTTAGATACATCTTCGTGTTTCTCATTATCACATCCAATTTGAGGATCTTCCCCTATACCCAAAACTTTATTCCACGCTTTTTTCAAGTTCTGTTCTTTTACACTGTCCCATGCTGTTCCGATCATATAGGACGCGTCTTTTAAATCAATCTTTTTATGATTTCTTATCAGACTTTCTTCTCCATCCTCTTCTTTTTCTAAAAGTAACTTGCGTAACAATTCTTTTCTATAATACCGTTTGAAAGTCTCAATAACGCCTTGATCCATGGGCTGTAATAATGAAGTCACGTTAGGTGGAAGAAACATGACTTTTATAAACTCGTCTTTTTCATTTAGGATGTCACATGATGGATGAGTTGGGGCGTTATCAAGAAGCAATAATGTTTTCTCTCTTTTACCATTTTTCGATTGGTGGGCTTTTACAGAGGGTATAAAAGTTTCTGTAAACCATTCCACGAAAATTGTACTATCCATCCAAGCACTCTTTTGCGAAGTATAAACGATAGGCATGGCAGACATATTAACGTGCTTGAAACAACGTGGTTTCTTACTTTTACCAATTACAAGCATGGGCAATCGGTGGCTGCCAGTAGCATTAGCGCATGCTAAGGCAGTGATACGATCCTTGCTTATTTTAGGACCAGGTGCTGCTAATTCACGACGTGAAGCAAGAGTTTTTCGCGGCAAAGCTTTCCAATTAAGCCCGGTTTCGTCTGCATTGTAAACGTTTTCCAGAGCGTAATTTTCTTGGTTCAGTATATCCCTTAGTTTGATTTTAAATGATTCAGCTGCTGATGAATCAGCAGATAGTTTTTCTCCTTGTATTTGAAGCTCACGAATGCCATGTCTTGACTTAAATCGTTTTAACCAGCCTGTGCTTGCTTGAAAATTAGGCGTCCCTCCTAGTTTTTCGTTAAATTGAACTGCTTTTTCACACAGTATCGGGCCAGAAATAGGTTCTCCTTGGCATCTTTTTTGAGTAAACCACTTATATACAGCATCATCTAAATTCGTGTTTGAGGCAAGTTTCATCGTTTTACGACTCGAGGATCCGTCAGAAGAATCGAGCTGGGATATAAAGTTACTTATGCTCGTCTTTTGTTTTTTTATATCCGTAATGGTTGGTATTCAACGGATAACTTGGTTGCAGATTCGCCTTCCTCTAACCGTTTATTAATCTCGTATTTATCTTTCATAGAAAGGACAACACGTTTACGTTTAGGCATTTTAAAGAAAGAGTTTACTTTTACACGGCAAAATTTAGTTTATCGACTAGCGGAGCAGTTACTAGGAAGTGACATACGAGTACAATAACACGTGAACGAGTCGCGACAAGTGCGCTAAAACTAAAGCGCGGGCGGCGCGCGCGAAACCCGCGTGGTGGGAGGTGGGGGCATTGATCCGCGCGTTACTACGTTCGGATAAGCGGTCGTTCGGTTGAGCGACGTTCGGATAATCGACGCTCCACTGTATAGTCTTTCTATTTCATAAGCTATAAGAAAACTGAAGATTTATTTAAAATATTATAATAACTTTTGAGAGATTTCATCGATTATTATTTTTCTCTTGCGAAGTTCTAATTGATTATTATTTTTCTCTTATGCGTCTTTTTCTGTTTGCTTATTCTGAGGTGTTAGATGGCTTACCATCTAACTGAATCTTATTCAGTGTCAAAGATAACACTGACTGTCCTGTCTTATCTTTATAAGCTCGTGGTATCCATGTAGAAGAGCCCAGCACATTTTTTTCAAATACAAACTGCGTTTTATTAGTTTTGTAAATTTATGTCATCTATAAAATATTAATATTCTATAAGTATTCAATTGTATTGTTATTAAAAATAAGACATTATAAATAAAAGCTCCCAAGCGGCGAAACCTGTATCACCGATACCTAGTGTTTTTCGTGTTATCCTAGTTGAAAATTTGTTTGTCTGTTTTTCGTTGGTGTCTCTAAGCATAGTAATTACTAGATGATACGTGCCGTCGTTCCATGATAGATTTTCCTAAAGGAAATTAATTATGCACACAATTTTGCTGCTTTTTACTAATTAGATTGAGATATAATTATCAACCATCTGTGATTATTATTGTGCTATCAAATGCGAAATCGAAGGTCAACCGTCTTTTTTATTTTGTTATAACACCAGTAAATATAGTCGTACTTGAAAACTCATATTTTTCGTAAATTTTTGTCTTCTACTATATTATCTCTATAAATTGAGTGATAGAGTCCGCGCCACTTTTGAAGTCCTGCGACTAATGCCCGAACTAAATTTGACAAGATTGACATCTTGACATCTGTTTGGAGTAAGAAGTTGTGATATTTTAAATTGTTTTAAGTGAAATATGGAACATATAATATAAAGTAAGGTGTAAAAATTGAAGGCCGTATAATTATCGTTAAAGTGAAATAACTTTGTTAGTTAGAAAGTAAAAATAAACATCAATTAACCCCGTTGAATAATATGTTTATAAATGTCACTGCCATGACAGGTAAATTTTAGAGATACCAGTGTCAGATATTTCACAATTATATCAGTTTTATCGAAACGCTTAAACAAGATTCCTTTGGTGACTGTTAGTTAGCAAATCCAGACTGTGCCTAAAGTCACAAAGATGTTCATTACATCATACCTTCTTTCCGTCGGCTGTTCTGGTGTTGTAGGCTCTTATTATCAATGAATTATGACAGAGTGATAGTCACAAAGTCGTAGTAAGTAAGTAAAGTAGTAGTCGTAAATAGGTATATACCTGGTTTTCAAACATAGCACATGTCGGGAATTAGGAAATTACAAAATGGATATCGCATCTGTGATCCCTATAATTGAGTATTTCGATTCGAACCTCTAGCTTTGTCCAATCTTTGTTAGGTTACTCAAAATGGCGGTTGAATTTTCGTATTTTATAGTGTCAGAAAAGTTATAATCATATTATTTATCCAAGGTAGGTTGTGTAGGTGACACAATGTAGAATGATGGTCCAGTGGGTGGTTCGGACTCTTGAGCGAGAGGTTCCGAGAAGGATTCTGATCTCTGTGGTACATAAAATGGGTTCTAAGTACACCTAAACACGAGGCCATCGCTAGCTCACTGTTGAAGGAAAATATCGTGGGGAAATCTGCATGCCTGATGAGATTGAAAATCGTTAAAGGTATGAGAAGTTCGTCAACCTGCATTAGGCCAGCGCGTCGGTGAACTATGGTCCTATACATCGGCCTGATTTTGGAGATCTCCTCCATTGATCTTGATTTTGGAGGAGATGCCCTATAGTTACAATATTTTACTTCACTTGTTTTACGTACACAATTGAAGAAGAAGAATTTCTGTACTTATACTTATTCGATAGTTAGTCTTAAATAAATCGATTCACACATGAACAAGACATTATTTATTACATGCAGTTATTCTAAAGCACTTCTTGCTTTCTTTATTTATTCATACTTTATGTGTGATTCCATATGATTTCTGAACTGCTCACCACTGATACATCTAATGATGTTGATGATGATGCTGAATGCAATAAAAATATGAGCAATAGTTTTTAATAATATAAAGGAAGTAGTCAAAGCATATTTACATTGGGAGAACTAGAAATCTATTCGTACCAGTTTCCTGTGGTAGTCGTGACCACTAATAATTATCAGAAAAACCGACATTCCTTTTGATAAACGAAACCTGCTCAATCAATTCACAAAATTTGCTCTTATATACCCATAATTTCAACTTTGATGACTTAATTAATTAAAGTTACTCACAAAAGTGATGCGAAGTTAAAGTTTTATCCGGACAATTTATTCTACTAAGTGTAAGAATACTTTGTTATACTTATTATTACTATTATAAATATTCAAACGAGCGTCCTATAGGTGGTACCTAATTGTCGAAATAACTAATTTAATTTATTAAATTGTTATCAGTTGATAATTTTGATTGTCCGTTAATACACTTTATTCCAACTAATTAGACGTAAGTTTTCCTATAAATGTAAAATAGAATAAAGCAAAATTTGCATGTGAAAAGTGCTAGGTCATCACTGAGAGACACATTTAATAATCATCGTCAATCCAGATTTTTCTGTAAAGTTTAGGCGGTATGGTTAATTAATATAGTACATACAGGTTCATAGGGTTATGAACCTATATGTACTATAATAATTATAAAGCATTAATTGTGGTTTCCCTGTAAACGAATTAACACAACGTTAAATTTTGTATTGAGATATAAAGCAAACGTAATAAAAACAAGACAGCTACATATGTAAAGCAGATAATTAATTCGTGTTTGAGTTATGTGAATATTATTCAGCATTAGGTAGTACGGCGCTGACTCGCACAATTTATGAGTGTATGTTAATACGCCTTGAGTTACAGTGCATTTAAAATGTACGCTATCTTCGCTTGCATGTAAAATTATCATTTATTTCATAATACAAGCCTTTTGACATTTAGATAGAGATAGAAACTATTTCATTTTGTATTTTTTTTTGTATTCATAATAGAATTAAAAAAACAATTAGGTTTTAATTAATTAACTTAATGTTTTAAAGGATTGTAATTTTTTTTTTCAGTGAGGGTAATGGTTTTTGGTATGATACTTAATCTATATAAATAAAAATGAAAAGCCGCAATGTACGCACATAACTTCTGACAATTATTTCGTCTTTGTATACAGTCAGGACAAGATTCGTATAAAACCAATGCATCTGCTTTAAATAAATTTTAGCCTAAGTGCCTAAAGACGAAATTTAATCACTACCAAAAAAAGGATTTCTTTTATATTAGAGTAGCAACATTGAGGAAAATCTTCGATAACTATGTATTTGCAATAATATTTTAATACGTTTTATGATGCTACAGTTGCTTTGAAATAAAATTTTTTTCGACTTTTAGAAGTATAAATTTTCCATAACAATTTATTGGTAAGAATAACTATTACGTTACATTTTATTAAGATAATAAAAAATTATACATCTAAAATATTTTACGTGCAACAAAAATCAGTGAGATAATAGTTTACTATCTAAAAGAAGCGTACATGTTTTCCACTTTTATTTAGTGAGGATATTTCTGTTTATTCTAAAAAAGTCTTGATTACGAGACACAGGCATTATGAACATTGTGAATATCATAATCATATATTTTAATAGTGGTAACGATAAATAATATTTTATGTTCACCATTTAATTTATTTGTATATTTTACTTATTTTTTACCTTTTACATTTATAAACGAATAAACTGTTAGCAAAGGATAAACAAAGGTGCACCATGCTACCACTCTACACTGTGATGCTACTTTAAATCCGTAATCCGAATAAAAACCATAATAAACCGCGAAAACAATATAGGTTTTTTATAACATCTAAATGCAGCAAATTTATTAGTATTTCATTGCAAGTGTAATGAACACGGTTAAGGTTTGGTAGTTTGGAATTTGGATGTTGAAGCTAATCTTCAAAACTTCTCTATGTTATCAGTGAGTGATATAGATTCTAAAAATATTAATCATCAGTAGAAACTAACTCGAGCAAAACTGCATAGACAGCTTGTACGAATTGGAATACTTTCTGGGATCAGACGTGCTTGTTGCCTTTTGACCGGTGTTTTGGCGTATGTCAAGAGCGGTGAAGGCCGAGCGAGCGGATGATACTTCTGTCGGATATAATAAGGTAATATGGTCTTCCTGCAAGTGACGTGAGCCGTCGCCCACGTGCTTCAACATCTAAGTCTACATTACTAGATACTGCGACTTCGCCCGAAAATATATCGCCTAATAATTGACACCTTATTGATTTAATTTGTCTAAAAGGGCAAAGTTGTTTCTCCTTGGTTTGTAGGTACTTATTTGACGGCATACTTAATTACTTCAGTTTTTTCATAATATATTATGAATCCTACTGTGCAATCGATTAAATATAAACTTTATTAATTTGTCAATTACATTGAATTCCAATATGCCAATTTCAGTTCAAAACTGACATTTAAACGGCTTAAAGTGCGGATTAATTATAATTATAATAAAAAAAAAGAAAGGAAATTTTTATAAAATTTAACCATTTAAATTAATTACGATTATTAATATAATCATATGAGAAAATATGGATATTATGGAGAATAGCTAGAGTTTTATATTCAACAGTCTGTAATTGTGTGTGAAAATTATAGCAAAATAAAGACAAATGATTTGGACCGTATGATAACGTTCTGACACTGATTTGTACTTCCTTAATTACGTGTTAATTTGTATATGACTGTATCAGAGCTTGATCAGTGCTAATCTTTGACATCATGTTTTATATAGTAGAAAACTTCCTTCGAATATAATAAAATTATGTTCCCTGAAGACTTGGATACTCAGCTGTAGCAAGTTTGAGATTCATCGACCTATTTAAAGATTTTTTTAGAATACATTACATAAAATTAATCGTTAAGTAGCATTAAGTAAATAACGCACACAATTATAAGACTCAACAAAAGAAACGAGTCGAGAGCAACTCAATTGTTTCAACGTCTTTAAACTGATGACAAAGCGATGATTGAGATACCCAGGTATTGAGTATTCAGAATGAAATAACTTAAATACCATTTGGTATGAGAAAGAAATACTTAAAGAACCTGATACACTTTAATCTGTCTTGCAAAACTATTACCTTGTTTAGGAGGAAAGTTTTTCAATTAAAATAAATTTGCACAGTTAGAGTTAAAACTTGTTGTTTCACGTATTCGTATCTGTGGTCAAATCGAGCTCTAAATATAAATTGGTTATACGACACATTTCCCTTACGCCGGATGCAGTCAATTTTAATATTGTGTCGCATCGCACAACCGCTCTACAGTCGACAGAAGGCCATCACAACGAAACCATTAATACTATTGTCTACAAAAACCATTTGAATAACTCCAGTAATTGTCCTTGTTACTAAGTTGACCAAAAACAAGACTTTTATCTGAGCAAACTAAATTGATTTCTTCAAACAATTTCGTGCAAATACGAAGTATCAGCAAATATTTTGTGTTGTGCAAAAGTGCAGTGATACTATTTTGGACTAAAAAGTTAGTGCGTTCTTGGCAATGGGTTGATTAAGTTTCGTGCATCGGATTTAAAGAAAATAGCATATGCACAATAATAACAATAGCGCATGAAGTGCATTGCATAAGCCGTGCAAGTATTTGAATGTGGTAAGTGGTATCACAGAATGTGATACCACTGTAAAGAACTCACCACGGAAAAGAATAAGAAACAGGAAAAGCGACCAAAAAGAAAAAGAGTTTCAGACATGAGGTAAGGCTTTTGCTGTGGCTCTTATAGGTTTCTTTACCGGCGAATGGGAGGTGTATTGAGAGTCGTCTTAATTATTCGTATTATCCTTCTATCCAAGTACATTAGTGTAAGAGGGAGTGTAGTTACTGATACTAATGTCTTTTGTCACGGTGTAAACAACTCTTGCTGTCGCAAAAGATCTGGCAATGCAATTTGACTGTTAATCCGTATTGACTACTTGGAAGATGGTTCATGATTTTTCCTCCTGTGCACTTGATTAATACAAAACTCCTAATCTTCCTACTTCATTTAGTTTAATTATTCATTCATTCATTTAGTATATTTTTATTATATGTTATAAATACTAATATACATGTTACGTATTTCTTTTACTGATTTCTACTTATTATATTTGCGGTAATTTGGTTATTTCAACCTACCATCAAGTGAATCATAATTACTTCTTGTATTGTATTTGATGATATTTTGAAACAATTTTTCCTCTAACAAACTTCATCCGTTATGGTTATACCGTCACACTAAGTGATAACGCTTCATCTCATTAGTAAAATAATTTCTTAATTCTAGATAATTTTTTATTGAGACCCTTTTAATTATTAAAAAAAACACCCGTCCAATTAGTGCCTTATACACACCTATTAGAAACATTTAAAGAGTTTGGCAAAACGCCAGAGGTACAAAGTGTGGGCGGTCAGGCGTCTTTCATTAAGTAATTGCCTTAGGGTAGCTGGTGTTAATAGATTTGATTATTTTCCCAATAAACTTATAAGAACAACCTTTAAAAAATAATACATAAAAAACCCATTCATAAAAAATATACATTTAAATAAAAATCTTTGGCTTTATAATATAATACGTCCCTATCTTAAGAATATCAACACTAAATATTATGTTTCTTATTAGAATAATTTTAAAGGTTATCGTGGCTTATTAACTAATAGGATTTTACATTTATCATTATAATAGATTTGGTGAATCGCAAATCCCCGCAAATGAACACCGATTCCAAGGAATGAAATTTGATGAAATTTGATTAAAAACATCCCAATTTCAATAGGTAGAAAAGATGGAATCTCACCTACTAAAATAATTAAATCAATATTCTAAATATGAATAACCAAAACGATGTAAATATATCGTAGTAGTTAAGTAGTTCTTAATATTTTATCTAATCTAAAATCTAAAAATAAAAACGTTTATATTTATTCTAGACTAGAAAAAAAATCACCATCACTATAAAAGTGGTTGTCGTCCCTTGACATACCTATATGATATAAAATCGGGAATATAAATTACTGTATAAACCACGATAAAGTCCGCTAAAGTTGTTTTATTTTATTGGGTCAAATTTGCGTAAATATTAGAAAACAATATATAGATATTGTTGCACTTTCTATGGAGGTTAGTTAGTTTTGTTTATGTAAACCAACGCTGAGAAGATGATATTTATTAATTTAATATGAATCGTGCAGTTTCTGTGTTTAGGTACATGCAATTTAAGTGACTCTGTTTGCAAAAATAAAGATAAAATCATGGATGCAAACAAAAGTATATCTTATCTATATGTTGGTAGGTATGATAGTTGTCTGTGTAACGTGTTTATAGATGTTTAGTTGGCATGAGGGGTCCCTCCTATTACCTTATTACGGCTACAGGCATATAACAGCCACTAGAACTATAATATCGAATTACACTAAATAAACTTCAAAGAACTGGTTCAAACATCACAAGGCATTTGCTTTTGTTTGAGACTTGTAATAATTAAAATCGTGTATTACATTGACCCGAAATACTACTAAAACCAATATAAACGAATCTCGTAAACTTTAGACCTTATAAAATTACCCTTAGACCTTATAAATTAAGATCCATATCTACACTAATATTATAAAGAGGAAAACTCTGTTTGTTTGTTTGGTTGTAATGAATAGGCTCAAAAAGTACTGGACCGACTTCAAAAATTCTTTCACCATTCGAAAGCTACATTATCCACGAATAACATAGGCTAAATTATTCTGGAAAAAATAGGGTTCCGTAAGATATTTGGGTTGCGATGGCAATCTGCGGGCAACAGGTAGTTTAACAATAAAATTATTAACACTAAGGGCCTGTTTCACCACTTCCTGATAAGTGCGGAATAGGCTATCCACCAGTTATCCAACGGATAGAGTATGGAGTATCTGTCAAATATGTTGCGGATAGCCTATCCGGCACTTATCAGGAAGTGGTGAAACAGGCCCTTATTAAAATTAATTAATCCACTAAATAATTAATCGGAAAGATAGCGCCGTGCACCCAACGATAGAGACGCGTAGAAAAGAGAGAGGGAGTTCTTTGCCCAGCGGTGGGATGTGGTAGTATAGGCTAGTTAACAAAACACTATACTTTATCAGCTAATGAATGATAGATTTCACTTACACTTTACCAGCAATCTTATTAAAAATAGAATACCTAGAATACCTAGGATCATCAGGATGCAGTCGTTAGGATTACGACCTACGCTAAAGCTGAGACATATTACGTCTTTATTATATTAGTGAACATTGATTGATAGTTTGATTAGACTTTCAAGGGAGGGATAAAACCATTTATAATAATTCACTTTATGGATTAGTTATTAGAACATCAAATATATATTTTTATGGGTCTTCACGACAGAAAATCCAGTCGGACTCATGTCAGGACTACTGTGATACAAAAATTGTTAAGGGATACAGAGCAAAATTACATTTTAACATATTTTGTAATGTTATTCATTGTAATATTGTTTTTCATTCATCTATGTATTATATCAGTTACTAACTATTCCAATTATCTTACAGTATTTAAATAAAATAATAATCAGCCTAAAATATTATTTATAATATAGAATATTATCCGGTTATTATAAATGTGAATGTGAGTTTGTTTGTTGCTCTTTCATAGAATAATGGCTGAACTGATTTCGCTTAAAGTTAAAATGGTGATAGCTTATGTCTTAGATACGTTTGTATCTAATCTACCTTTTCTCCCGAAAAATACAGTTGTAACAGAAATAACATTTGCCTTAATATTAATAGCAATTTTTAAAGTATTATTAGTAATTTAGATTCATAATTACGTCAATTGAAATTTTAAATGCTATGTAAATTTGTCAATTACATGTAATATTTATACCTTTGTTGTGCAAGGGATCGGTCATCTTAGCTTTCATTGAGGGAGGACTTATTGCAGCAAAGCAGTGGCTGGATAAAGGCTGATGATGATGACTGACCGGACAAAACAAATTAGTCTTTCAATATTACAGTATAAACAGAGATAAGTTTTACATCAACATAAGTATGCATTTTATAAAAATATCAGTAAGGATATACTTATATTTGGTTTTTTCTTTTAATTCTAGCAAGGAAATACATCAGCTACTTTTCAAAACTAGGCGGGTGAAGCTGCGGGCAAAAGCTAGTATATAGTTAGGCACAAATATAAAAAAAACCGATCAGTAGACTGGAGATTCGCTCAGTTGAAAAAACTAATTATCCCACTTAAAACATTAATTTATTTTATTTTGACTTCTTTGGAAAACCTACAGATAGTTTACAACAATTGAATTAGTTTAAATGAACTAGTAACTAATTAACTTTTTTCTGTTCAGGATTGACATCCGTGGTATAAAGTGTGCAAAAGCACTTCGTGCCGGTGTTAAAGCTGCGATGTACGAAAGCAGCTGCTCCTATGCCGGAGCCTTGGAACTGAAGAGGAGTGCGTTAAAAGAAGATCCCTGGCCGACCACAGAATGGCCACCCTATCGCCTGCACCAGTCCACCTTCGAGCAGTTGAAACAGAGTGTAGAAAAGGCAAAAGCAGCTCTTCAAGACAGATCAGGTTTACTCGGAACGGCAACCGCATTCGGTGACTTCTATGGTGGACAACTGGGTCAGGACGCTACCAGCACAGCCCTCGGGTTCAGCAGGACAGCGAGGACCGATGACTCCATGCTCAGCTCAATAGACAAGAACAAAGTCCTTGGTAAGTAATGTAGTAAAATAGTTTTAGTCTGTCATTCTGCCATGATTTCAATATACAAAATAAAAAATAGAATACGTTACGGACAGTTAAATGTAAATAGTAGAACATAGTCAGGGTTTATCAAATAATATATATCAAATAATATCAATTCCCCTATAAAAACCTTTAGTATTTATCACTCTAAGAAGTATTATAATATTAGTATAAATTATTGAAACGCCAAGCAGGTTTTTTTTCTATGGAAAATCGAGACATGAATTATTAAGACCTTTTCCTCGATTTAATTGTATACATTTATTATACAATTCCGTTACAAATGATTCTATCTTTACTGATCTTTTATTCTCTTACCATAATCTTAAATTTTAATAAAAATTACACTTCAGCGTTGCGAAAGTAAATTTCATGGAAGATTGGGTACTTATATAAATCTTATTAAGTCAAATCTGCCTTTTATATATATCTGAATGGTGACAATAACCATTATTTAAGATTTAAAACTTCATTATAACCATAGTTGATAGGAACATACAATGGAAATAGAATAACACTGTTCTTAATGTAAATATTTGAGCAAAGAGAAAAATCTGAAGTCATAATATGATTTCACTACATTTAGGTTTTTATCATGAACTGATTCACGAGAGCATTTGCAAAAAATGTATACCATTAAAGTTTACATGAAAATACGCATCACAATGTGAAAATAATCGATCGGACTCAGGTGAATGTCGCTTCAAATTTGAATCTTACACCCACACAATAGCGTCGGTTTCGCGACAAATGTCAGTTCAACTCTTTCAGATTAACACTAGGAGGCTGTGTAGGTAAGGAGGGGTGTTTCTTCACGAGATAACAATCTCTTTCTAGGGAGGGAAAGGGAGGAGTGAGGGATTTTACCCTACTGTTACCATGGTAACAGACCACGCCTCTGGATCAGCGCGTTATAAATACTAGTTGCGAAAATAAAATTTTATTATCTCGCCGGAGTTCATTATTTTCAAACTGGGGGTGTGTCTGTGGGGTAAAGTTGGATGTTGATGGATCTGATCGCGTCTACTTTCTAGATTTAGGTCTCTATCAACGAATGCATTAACCCCATCCTACCGATTGTTTTAGTAATTTATAGTAATGTAGTTTATGACTTTATTTAATTGAGTTAGATGCGGCGGTGATCTGCCCGGTCATGGTGTTGTTTTATCAAATAAATTCTTTACCTTACCTCTCTTAGTTTTGGGATAAGTTTGGACCAGTTTACATGTGGTTTAGAAAAAAATATTTATTTACTATCAGAAATAGCATAGCACTAAGTTAAAAAAAGATAATATACAGGATCATTTGTGCGAGTCAAGTTATAATTTTGAATTGAATTAATACGTAAACGGTAAAATATTAATAAACTGCGGTAAAATCTGTAAAAGTAGTTTCATAATGAGTGACATTTTATTCGCGTAAGCATTAGAAAAAAAGTGTAAACAATTTCATTTTTTTAAACCAATTTAAAATTAGAGTTTTTTTACGAACAATAATAGTCTTTATTTTTATAAAAATATCTTTTAAGACAACACTATCAAATATTACTATTAAATAAAAAGAAACATAATAAAATATTGCTTTTACTTTGGAGTCCCACGTGCTCATCATGATTATCTTTGTAGATAAAAATATCACAAACGCTGTGAGTATAAAAGTGTAAAAATGGCTAATGTCGGAAACAGCCAATTTAGTTAATACATTAAAACTACATACCACAGTTGCGCTAGCAATGTGAAAAATTTTACTAGGTGAGCCATCTGCTCACCTACCTACCGATTGAGCTAAAGGCCATCAGGCCTAAAAATCTAGACTTTTCGAAAAAAAATGTGAAAAAATTATAAACGGGAGAACCTTCATTTCTGTTGCCTATCGGGGACTGTCACCGTCTATCACGTCATAAACTAACTAGCTCTAACTGAATTTTCTTATTATTTTTAAAATATATTTTACTGAGAATCCTCTGCATAATCATTATGTTACATTCACTGCTGGGCAATGGACATAAATCTGTATGCTGTTCTGATGTTCAAATATTCACTATCAAATAATTCTTTTATACCAGGAAGTTTCTAGTTTTGTTTGATAGCTATGGGGTGATATCATTTTGAGTGTTATCTATTGATTTAAGTATGACAATACTTAACTTTTTTAACGCTAGTACAAAGTTAAAAACTAATCTGCCTATTGCACATAAAAAGTATATATTTTTATTAATCAAGTATTCCAGTAAATTTTGCGTTTATTATAAAAACTCTTGAAGATCCAATTAAATTATTTAACCCCATCCCATTGAGGGTTTTAATGATGGATAATAGTTAAGATTCACAAACTCAGTTTAGCATTTCTTTCAAAACAAGCGAAGAATAACAAATAAGTAGAAGGGACATTTGCATGATATTCAAATAAGTGCAAAAATAAGGGCCGACCCTAGCCTTGGTCATTAAGCTGCATATTAAAATTTATAAATCGTTAGGGGTTACTAAAGAGCTGTTAACATGAAAATGATTGTACGTACGCCCTCACCTTACGTATTCAAATGTTGCATCGATGTAACATACTTATATGATTTTTATAAAATCAACTAATTAATCATAAGTGTTATATGATTTCAGTAGAAATGTTTTAGTCAAAGTTAAATGAAAAAATATAATAAAGTTAGAAAAACCCGATTACAGTACGTTAAAAAACTCATTTCCTCATTTAAAACTAATATTTTGGTAATAAAATATGTGATAAATAAATGTATGTAGCCCAAAATTTAACTCAATTTATATCGTGATCATCATCATCATCATCGTAATCATCATCATCATCGGCCTGTGCAGTGACGGGTCCGTGTTGGATGCGAGTGGCAAGGAATCGATGGTCTTGGCGTTCATTAGGGGGGCCTATGTTCATCCGTGGACGTATAAAGTCTGATGATGATGAAAATGAGTATATACTCATTATTGAAAGATGTAGGTGACACGAAGTTCACCGAATCTATCTAACCAACCGCAAGGTTCTATGTATCATAATTTTGCATGCAGTGATGCAATTTTGGGGTAAATGTTTCATCTTGTGTTTCAGCAAAAATTATAGAATGAGTTTCATGTGGCCTTAAACTTTTTAGACTATTATATTTATCTATTTCTCAAATAACTGTAGTACCTGCCTAATTGACAAAATTCTTCGGACATCAAAACTAGCCAAATTAGTCCAGCGATTATTTCATTCACTTTGACGACCTAAGCCAGGTTACGTAGTATTTTTTCTTAGGATTATCTTATATTATATTACTTTGCGTTCCAAACAAAAGATAAAAATAATCATCACAACTAGTAAATATAATATGTATCCTATCCGATACAATATTTAGCCAAACATCAGCTTCTTACTTCTGTTTATACATATAAAAAGCATAGCGAACTGTAAATAAGAAATGACTGAATATGAAAAACATTTAACAGGTTATCATGTACGTAGCGTACTTGTACGCTCTATTCTTAAATGGTCTCTTTTTGTTACCACTCACAATATACGTTGTGTCTAGTTATAATATATCCACGCATTTTAATGTTACTAATATCTCAGTAGTACAGACGTCATCAATTATGATGGTACTTAAGATGGTATCGCGATAAAATATATATCTACAAATCATACTGCGACTGGTGTGATATTGATTTTTAAAGGTTTATCGCAACGAAAGGGCTGGGGCCGCTTGTTGTTTTGTAATTTATATTCATTAACTGCAGGGCTCGGCACTGGATACACTTTCACTTGGAATTAATTCAATTTTCTAGTCTATAATATGGTGTATTAAATCGAAAAGAAACATAGGAAAAAACAATACATCTTTTCGTATTTACAAAGTATTTTTAGAACGTTCATAACGTTTTCAAATTCATACCGGATAAAAAAAGTGAAGTATCAACCTTTATGTCTCACTGCTAGAGACGGGTTTCCTCCTCGAAATTAGGCGAGGAGGGTATTGCGCCATATTTCACCGATGCGCTGGTCCAATTTGAGACAGTGAATTTCACACATCTACATGTGTAGGTTTTTATTTATTTAATCTCATCAGGCATGCAGGTTTCTTCACGATGTTTTTCTTCACCGGTGAGCGAGCGATGGTCTCGTGTTCAGGGTACGGACGCCTCACTCAAGGGGCTGAGTCCATTCCCACTAGACAATGCTCCTGTCATATCTTGTCATCATCATCCTGTCATACAGGATAACCGATAACGAAGAATCACTTTCTAAATATCAAATTCTCAGTCTCATTAGCCCATTATTTACTACATGATGAGATTTATCCTTCTTTAGTTTATTGACCGCAGTTGCTGCTGTTATTTTTTAGTAATTATAGTTATGATATGGCATAAATCGTACGATATAAACGTGAAAATCCTCTGTCCCTATCCCAAAGTAGGCGACCAAGGTAACTTAATGTGCCGTTAACGCAAATACAAATTATTATCATTTAGTTATAAATGTCAGCGACGGTGGTCCAGTGGTGGACGGACTCGGCCTCTTACGCGAGGGGTTCCGAGTTCGATCCTGACCCGTCCTTGTGTGCCTTGAAATGGGTTTTTCTAAATTTCTAAGTGCACACGATACCATCGTTCGCTCACCGGTGAAGGAAAACATCGTGAGGAAACCTGCATGCCTGATGAGATTGCAAGTCTTTGAAGGTATGTGAAGTTCACCAATCCGCACTGGGCCAGCGCGGTGGACTATTGGCCCATTACCCTCCTCGCCTGATTTCGAGGAAGGAGACCCGTGCCCAGCAGTGGGACATATAAGGGTTGATAATTTACTTTTTTTTACTTTTAGTTATAAATACCTGGATATAGCAACATTATTTTCGTGATTAACATGGATTTAATATATTCAACGAAAACTGAACTTCCACGTACAATCTTTAACTTGGCAAATGTAAACCTGTTATGGATTTTAATTATTTCTTGAATAGTGAAATTTACACCCACAATTATAACACTATTCTATAAATTTTTACTATATCTTTAAATTTACAAACCCACTCCTTAAAAACAAACATCCTAATTCAATAGGGTCTAAAATATTTAATTACAATAATATAATTCATTTAAAGTCAAGTAGTAATAAAGAGGGATATAAAATTAAACATAGGTCGACACCGCTAAGCCAATAAAGCTATCCACAAAAACTCTCACAGCTATCCCTACAAACAAACAATTATTGCACAATCAATAGCCACTCGAGCGTGAATTATAAATCAGTGATGATAATGGGGTGAGCGGAGTGACATCATCTTTAGTTCAATGTCGTGACAATAGATGGCGCGGATCGAGCGGCGCGTGCGCACCGCCGTGTTGTGTCAGCCATTTCATGGGAACTGTGATTGGGACAATGCTCACTTAATTGTGCGAAAGTAACACCAGTAATGATGCACCCGTCCCCCTCTCGAGATTTATGCGTTCCGCTCGACCCACGAACTGCCTCAGCATATTTATACAATAAATAAATAGACGAACAACATATTGCGATGAGCTATTCCGGAATGATGCGATACTTTTTGAGCGTGGGAGAGTTGAATTACACATATTTTAATAATTGAACTTTATGCTTTTCTGCTCAAAGTTAATTGAGTTTTTAATTAAATTAAAGCTAACAGAGTTTTTATTGTTATATTATTAATTAAATGTATAAAAGGCAAGCCTGACTTACATATCAAAGCACTGTCGAAACTAATAGGTATACCTAGAAAAGGGTTCCTTTTATGATGCAAGTGAGCACTAAGAAAGGTAAATAGGGGGAAACCTGGGGATAAAGTCCCAGGCAAAGCCTATTTATGCAATACGTATCAAATGTATAATTTTCTAATGAAATGCTTGAACTTAACATTTAATCGATTTAATTTCATTAACAACATAATATTATATTTCACTGTTCTATTTGGGACATTTTGATGTATGTGTCTTGTTTAATGTTAATCATCTTTTTAGGCCCTGAAAAACTATCTGGAGGCATATCTAAGGGCTATTCGTCATCCTCAACGTTATCAGAATCTCTTCGAGTCACAAAATGTGCAGGTCAGTGCGTTTGTCAGTCTTTCGACGGTTGTTTAGTAAGCGATTGTTTTACAATTCCTTGGGATATTGTGCACGAAGCGTGAATAGGGTAAAACACACATAAAAAAATATCTGGAAACGTTTAAAATTTTAATAGTTCATTTGGCATTACAAAGATCTGGTTTAAAAACCTATACACACTTTTGAACGCAAGAAAATGATGTCGAGACAAAGTTAATTATTTTTTAACTTTTGGAGTTTTAACAGATAATAATTAATTGGGACGACAATACGGCCATCTGATTCCAAACCTGACAGAGCATAATGACAACCAGACAACTGATCTTTACTTACATATTTCTTAATACATACATATTATTATAGATAAATTAACAAACATTTGTCCTGGGTGGGAATCGAATCAGACCGACAATACAGGCAATAAAAGTTTTTCCTTTGTGAAGTTCTCACTTATGTACTTACGTACCTATTCATTTTTGAATGTCTTTATATACTAGCAGCGTCCCGTGGTCTCATTCGCGTACTTTCATTTCGCGTGGGGGTAGAGAAATAAATTATAGCCTATATTTTTATATGTAAGCTATGTTAATATCAAATTTCATCAATATCTATTCAGTAACTTTTGCGCGAAAATTTTGTTCATAGAAATACTAAAGTGAAATTAATATTTCAAGCCGCTAAAATTATATCCTAGACATGATGCGATGCGACAAAGATCTGGTAATTTATTCGCTGGGTGGTATCTATGTAAATGGCCTCTCCCTCCAGTTATCTCGGTGACGTCACCAACCTGATTAATGTCGTAACGCCCCACCGACCTAGGTATATCAATACCTCGGAGTTATACTACCTCCCTGTTTCGAGCCTTCATATTATAACAATGAGGGTAAAAATGTTAGCTAAATTTTCATACGAAAATATATTATTTACCTGAAAAATTTGGTTTAACATATTTGTTATAATTATTTGTGTCATGTGTATATATTATTTGTGTGTATGCTTATTACATTGGGTAATTAGTACACTAAAAATGTATAAAAGTCTAAAGATAACTATCGCAACTAGTCTTTACCACTGCAGTATGTTGATGATGACAGTCACACTAAGAATAAAGAAAGGTTTACCTTGTTCTTGTGAACAAACTCTTATAATATTATCCTTTACTCTCCATCCAATCCAAATAAGAAAATGACATATTGTGTATTTTTAAAATTTATTCTACACATACGACTTAAAAATTCAATATCATCCCAGTAATCAGCTCGACATAATTTTCAGCTGAAAGCAATTATAAGGTACCAAAAAAAAAAATCGGGTTTTTTCTCTATGTTACTAAAAAAAATAATAAATAATATTACAGTACATGAAACCAGTCTGTTCTACTAGTATTAATTAAATCCTAAAACTTTAGCGTTTCGTGCGTGTTAGCTTTCCGGATAGATTCTTCGATTTTCGAAATAATTTAAAGTTCTGTATCCGAAGGGAGTCCACGGATCCCTATTATTAAACCTCTGTTGTCCGTCCGTCTGTTGTCTATCAGAGCGTATCTTTTGATTCGTAATCATGGACATTTGTAATAGACACTTGACATTTCCACAGAGCGTACATGTATTGTGGATGTTCGGATACAATTTTTTTACGGTTCTAATAATTGCCATTAATTTTGTTACAAACTGAGAGAATATTATATATCCTACTTCTTCTGAATTTCTTATAACACTGACACTAAAATAAACAAATTAGCTGTTGGTTCTTAAGCATCGCAGGTTGGTTCGCTGTCAAGTGTCGATCTTACACCAGAAGAGAAATAGTAACAAGTGATGGGTCTATATAAACATTTTTTATATCCAATTAAATATTTTTAGAAATATTGAGTTCACCTTTCGAGGAATATATCCTTCGTGAAATAGGCAGGATGCGTTTCAGAAAAAAGGGCAATACGGTGGAGTAATTACTGGCACTGGAGATTTAATCTTTTATCTTAGTATAGGAAAAACGTGTAATATGTTTCCGGGATTAATTCTGGGTAAACTAACTTACGTTCATCGAACACTTACCGTCAGGTGGCAATCTATCGAAGTAGGTATTATTTAAAAGGCACGGGTCTCCTCCTCGAAATCAGGCGAGGAAGGTAATGGGCCATATGAGCGACGATGGTCCAGTGGTGGATGGACTCGGCCTCTTATGCGAGAGGTTCCGGGTTCGATCCTGACCCCCACATGTGTGCCTTGAAATGGGTTTTTCTAAATTTCTAAGTGCACCCCAAACACGAGATCATCGCTCGCTCAACGGTGCAGGAAAACATCGCGAGGAAACCTGCATGCCTGATGGGATTGAAAGTCTTTGAAGGTATGTGAAGTTCACCAACCCGCACTGGGCCAGCTCGGTGAACTATGGCCCATTATTTAAAAAGCTCAATATGAATGTGATGCCAAGTCTACGCTAAAGCATTTTTTGTTATATTCAATGAAACAAAAGAACATAGAAATTATAAAACATTATAAATTTTCCACTGCCAATCCATACGATCAAAGATTTGTAAGAGAATGTTCAATTGTTCATAAATGAGTTGAGACAATTAGTAATGTAAAAGCCTTTTGGGACGAGCGGAGCGTGAACTCAAAAGATCGGAGAGGGCAATTAATAGTTCAACCTCAAAGTAACCGTTAGTCCGCTTAGCGGTGCAGTTAATAGCTGTGATTTTATAAAGAAGGGATGTGTTGTGACACCAGGAATGTTCTAGAGCCTGGTTTTTACAAAGTTGGAGTCTTTTGAGCTTAAAATGTTCAACTTTCAACATCACAATCATTTTGTTAATTTTCATGAATAACTATTAACAACAGTTAAATTTGTATTTACTATGAATTTCACATTAGTTTTTCACGTAACTAGATCTTTCAGCATCATCTACGAATTATCACGAGATTGAAATATTATAGCCAACAAAATTTACATTATGTAAGCAAACAGGTAGCCATATTATACTGAAACAGCTTCGGATTTTATTGCGGTTGTATTAAGTTTTTTACAATGACGTTTCGGATACTTTACAAGCTACCATGGTCATGAGAAACCCGTAAAAATTTCTTCATTATAATAAACATATAGTCAGTTCACTTCAGGGAGTAGGGACTAGGGTTACATAAACACAACTGATCTTTAATATGATGATGTTTGTAAACCAAATTAAAAATTATACTTGTTATACATATTATCTTGAATTTTTGTTATTCTGTGTATGGGGTTGTAATGCCATAACTAAATTATGGCACGTGGCGTCACATGCGGCGGTGTAATAAAAGGACTCTCACTACGAGGGTATTATAATATACTACTCAAAAAAACATACACTTTGATAATGCCTCCGGCCTATTAATAGTGTATGGGTAGCTAGTACTCTAACTTAGAAACCCATTATTATACAAAAATATAAATTGCTAAATTCAGAGAGCTAGTATAGTAGGTATTATATACATTTTATGTATTATTATTATTATATTGTATTTAAATACAATAATGAGTTTTCATCATTCTCATTGGCCTTTATCCGTCCACTGCTGAACATAAGTCTCATTTAAGTAACCCCAAAATGGCTGACCCCTTGCCACTGGCATTTTTATATCAATAGGAGGCCTACGTGTAGACACAGCCTTATGGTCACCCGACATTCATATATCCACACAACCAGAGGTTTAGCAGATGCGCACCCTCCTTTTCCCTATCCCCCTAATGGGCCACTAGAAACTGTCTGAACTGAACAGCATATCTGTCACTATCACGTGAGTGAGAGGTACCACCTCGGTCGCGCCGACCCAATTCGGCTGCAATGCAGCATTGTACCTCTTAATAAATACTACCAATTAAAAAAAAAACTATCAAACACGGACCGGCCACTCCACGGTATTCGTCTTACAATCTGGTCTTGTCTACCTAAACGCAGACTCCAAATTATTTTTTAACAACTTTAAGGGAGGAGGCGTTCCTCAATTCAACTGTATATATTACATGCTTTTTATCATATTTTGTTTTCTTTATTTCCTTTTATTTCCTAAGCCAAGCACCGTAGTATTTAAAAAGATGAAAGAGAAGAAGACTGCCATGCGGGGTCTATGGCCTTAACATATTTTAACATATTCACTCCATCTCTTCAAGGTGATCAGGTTTTTTGTACTTGATTTTTACAGTTTAATTTATAGTTTAATATCTGTCATTGGGATATGAAACCGCTACCGAATATCATAATACCAGGCAGTAGTCATGTAGATAGCGTAGATAGCGATAATGATCAGAGGTCTCAATTACAGACCCCACCGTACCAAACGCGGCGCGTGCTAACCGACTGCTCAAATTTGCGGTGACAGCCGTACCGAGCTGTGTATCTGCTACATCTATTCTCATGAACAGAATACATTATGCTCAACTTGATACACTAATTGTTAGATTTTTGTTTCAATAAGATATAATATTTTGTTGGCTCAAAGTAGTAGTTTCATGGATGGTTGTTTATATATTATTATTAAGAGTAAAAGAAATCTAACATTCATCCCTAACAAGAAAAATCTAATAATAAATACTTTCAACTTTTATAATTAATATAGGTAGCCAGTTATTCGCGAAACTTTAAAATGTAATATTTTTTGGGTTATTGTTTTAAACTAACGCGATCGCTATACATATTTAAATATATATTTGTTCGGTTGCTTACCGCGTTCTCAGTCTTCCCGTGATCATAGCAGTTGAAACATTGCCTTAATATCGGGACTTCAATAAAACAAAAAACAAGGTAATCACACGAACGACATAATATTTAAATATTTTTATGCTTTTTCTAATCACAAAAAAAAATTGACGTTTTACTAATATTAGTATCCTTAAGATGAATCTGAATTTTAAAAATAGATAAAATACACATTACAAATTGATCTATACCATAAAATTAACACAACCACTATTTAAACGTATAATTTGTTATTAGAAGAAATTTTATTCAGCATTTAAAAATATACCTATACCCAATATATTTTTTCATAAAACGATATCAGTTTATTAACTTCTAATAGTAGCATACACGCTACATTAAGAGTAAACATAATTAAATCTCATCGTGGCTAATTGTCTACTTACTGTCCCCTGGGAGTTCATCATTATGTGATTCGGTTCCGCTGCTGATAACCGGCTGGGTGGTGCCCGCGATTGGTCACGGCATCAAATTGTCCACGCATGTCATGAAGACATCGTGAGAATGGCTGTGGGGGGATGCTTTTGGGGCTCTGATTTCGTCAAAAACTATTGATGATCAGAAAAATAAAAGTTTTATAATAAATTACAGTACAATATAATTGATTGAATGTACTGTCGGTCCTTGATGGAAATTCATGTTATAGCAAATATAATGAAACTTTTATAAACACTTTTTCCACTACTTATTAAATAAATAGTGGAAAAAGTGTTTATAAAAGTTTCATTATATTTGCTATACAGTACAATACACATGTATAATAAAAGTATAGTAAGTAACTCATCTTATCATAAAAATTATCAACACTTTGCTTTTGCAACTTTTGCGGCATTCGAATCCGCTACCGCTGCGTTTGTGTCCAGTAGACTCACCACTCCAGCAGCAGGACTATTTGAAACAATTGTAATCACGACACAATAATAATATGTACATAATCTTTTAAAACCTACAAACAGCGGTATAAGTTTTGTAATAAAAACCGGTTAAACTTAACTGATCCCTTTAAACGTCCCCAAGCTAACTTTATTACCCGAGACAGAGTTAACAAAATTAATGGCTTAAATTTCTACACCCGTAATGAATACATAGGAGGAATACTAAATAAATCATTGTTACGTTGCATTTTGAACGATGCTACTTGGTAACTATGCTCTAAGTTATAAGGGAAGCGGAATTTATTTTGATACTTTTTTATACGCCCGTTTATTATTCATTCAGTTAAATAAAGAATTTTTTCATAAGTAATACAATGAATTTATTATGAAATTCATAGATGTTTCATTTTATATTTAATCATAATCATCATCATCAGCCTTTATCCGTCCACTGCCGAACATAGGCCTCCCTCAATATTTAATCATATATTTGTAGATTTTTTTCAAAAAGTGATGTATTATCTAAGTCTAAAAACTCTATCTAAATTAACAACGAGGATTTTATAGCATACTAACTGTTGCCCACAGCCCGCGTTGGCAAAAAAAATACTTTTTTTTTAATTGTAACCTGTGTTACTTCTCGTACCTCCGAAAATATGTGAAAAAGTTTCATGATGATCGGTTGAGTAGTTTTCGCGTGAAAGCGGAACAAACATCCCTACTTTTACATTTATAATATTAAGTAAGGATAACATAGTGTAGGAGGGGATTGGGAGGGTTTTTGTTAACCTGAACTTGTAAGTGTTGGTCGGCCATGAGCCGGATGAGATGATCTCTGTGTTGTTGAACATGATGTTGATGATGATGATGACCTTATTTTTATGTAAAATGTATAGCAGAGCGTATGTCTTTCTAAAAATGAATAAGTAATTTATTGTAACGATTCTCTTTTGCCTTAAAATTACGACAATGTGTCGAATTCATAAGGTAGATTCTTACTTTTTTGCGAAACTTGAAATTTGGCTTGATTTTTCCTAATCGCGAAGACCTTGGGACACCTCAAACGTTTTGAAATAATGTTTTGAAAGACAAGTTATCTTTAGACAATTAAACCTCAATAAACGAAACTAAATCAATATCAAATTATGTTATTTGTTATCTTGTTAGGTACATCTAAAAATTTCCCAATATAGTGCATTTTTTAACTATTGTAGCTAGGTAACTTATTATTACTTTTAAAAATATGCACGAGAAATTAATTGTGTATTTTTTACTAGATATAAACACTATAATTACTGTCTATAACTTCACATAAGAAAAAATACTGCAGCGTTACAAGAAAATAACCAACAATTAAAATATAACCGTTCGCTACATCTCTTAACTTATCGCACAAATGGAAAGCGACACGCGCCGGAAACAAGCGACGAACGCGTGCGCTGATTCTGCTCAATGGATCGTACGGAGGCGCACTTGAAACATTTTTATTGTACCAGCGCCGGGGGTTGGCCATTGTGGACCCCCCACACAAGATAGGTGAATACGAAAGGATCTGGGTATTTCCACAGACATTTTACTTGGTTATTTGAAAATACTTCTTGGTACGGGGGCTCGAAATGGTATAAAATTATTCCAATGATTACAGTTATTTATTTGATTGTCAATAATCTTTGAATTATAATATATCGAATATCGAATTATAATACTCTATTATTGATGATCTCCTTGTTTCCACAATTATTTATACATCTTTTTTGACATAAAACAGTGTTTATTTATGGTTTACTTACTTTTTGTGCTTTTTGGTATGGCAGATGTCAACGCCATGTGTTAAGAAATTTATAAGTTATTATATTTTCATTTTATTTTTTATTTTATACATCTATAATCCTTAACACTTTCAGTAATATGTCCAATAAAGACTACTATACCCGCTGGATCAAAATAAAAGAACAAATCAACACATTACTCAAAGAAGATGAACATTTACAAGAACTTGCTTCTGGGTTTGTAGGAATTAAACCACAGAGTACTGCTGTAGAAATCGTGTCTAGGGTTTATTGTGAGTATTGTGAACTGTACAATAAGTTGTGTGATTGCTATGATCAAATGGAGCAAGTTCAAAGACGGCCTTATATAAAAAAAATAATAGATGCTGTTACTTGTCGTTTAATTGAGTTAAAATCCACGTTGGAAGAAGTTGAAATTTTTGAATACACATACCCGGATAATGCATTGCAACAAATGCTAATGGTTCCCGAAGATATACAAATACTTTGTCCATTTCACTACCCTTTTGAAATAAGACAGCAGGAAATGCAAGACATTTTAGAGCAATTTACTTCTGGAATTCGGGTGAGTGGCCCAGACTCAAAGTCCACTAGTGAAATAAAAATTCAAGACGAGCAACCAGGTGAGAACGGTAGTGAAACGAAATTAAAAAGAAAACTGGGAAATATTGACTCAATTTCTGTTGAATCAAAACAGCTTTCACCAGAAGAGTTAGAAGCTTTAAGGATGCAGGAAGAGTATAATCGTCATTTAATTAATATACAACGCATGGAACGTTCAAGATATGCTATAAGGGAAAAAACCAAAAAGTTCAATAAAGACACAGACTTGTATCTTGAACTAGCCGGTTTGAAAGCTCCTCAAGCCAGAGAGTCATTACGGATAAAAGCAGCAACATATATACAAAATGTGTATAGACGATTTATGCAAATAAAGCGTGAACAACTAAGGGAAAAAGAATTAAAATTAAAATTAGGAATGATTATGCCATCTTGGTCCCCACCTTCTCTGAAATCTCAACTTGAAAAAGTGAAGGAAGTAAGACGAAATTTTAGACGTAAATATCACGAACAATGGTTACAAGAGAATATTAAAGAAAATAGCCGCGTTCTAAGGCTCCGAGAAGGTGATGTGATGGAAGATATTTCTAGTGAAATAAGGCAATGGTTTCGTGAATGGTATGATAACGTACGTCAATTCGATGAGTT
This sequence comes from Lycaena phlaeas, assembly GCA_905333005.2. Taxonomy (NCBI): domain Eukaryota; kingdom Metazoa; phylum Arthropoda; class Insecta; order Lepidoptera; family Lycaenidae; genus Lycaena; species Lycaena phlaeas. Next base: position 809,862 of record HG995168.1, read on the forward strand.
CCCATGGCCCGAGGAAGGTGGATCGATATTGATAGTAAGAGGTGAAACTTTTACTATACCTGAATATTTAGATTGGCGTACGAAAGAGGAAAAACGCCTTGCAGCAGAAGCTGGTAATCCTAAAACTAAAGAACAAATAAAACAAGAAAAAAAAGAGGCCCAAGCAGAAAAAAAGAGACTCGCTTTAGAAGCTAAGCTAAGGGAACAAAAGCGATTATTAGATTACCAAAAACAGCGACTCAATCCTGCTAATGACCCAGGAGTATACATAACAATAGGTAAAAATATTGAGCCTGTTCAAAATGCCTGGCAAGTATATGAAAGTCAATGGAAGGATATAGAGAAACCATATAATTCGGAGTATATTTTAAAAGGCTACATCCAACAATTAATTACTGAGTCTGCATATCAGGAGCTGCAATTTAATCTAAGACCTATTGTTGATGAGATGATGAAAGTCGAATTACAAATGCTAAGAACATCTCTCAAAAATGACTATATTGTAGCTATCGTTCCTAAGCTTCCTTTGACAATGAAAAGAAAAAAACCGAAAAAAGTCAAGCCTCCAAAAGCAGACAAAGTTCCTCCCGCTAAGATGTTTCAAGCTTTAGTTGATCAGGGAATAATTCGAAAATATCCACACACGACACTAGATGACTACTGGGGAGATAGAAATTATGCTGCCGCAGATACCAGGGCCGTTTTATGGACACCCACTTTTCCTCCACCATGTATAGGCGATGTGAAGGAACAAATCCGTATCCGATGTCTTCTTACTCTAGGCAGCAACTGTCCAGATGCTGTAAGAACCCAATTAATTGTAGGCCCCAAAGGTTCTGGAAAACAAACGTTAGTATACGCCATAGCTACAGAAACAAACTCTATTCTTATAGATCTGTCACCATTTAATATCTACAATAAATTCCCTGGCCCCAAAAATACAAAGACAATGATAAATTACGTAAATAGGGTGAGCAAATTGATGCAACCGTCAATAATTTTAATTAACAACGCGGACAAGTTGTTTTACAAAAAAGTACCCAAAGAGGAGAAAATGTTTGATCCCACGCGACTTCAAAAGATTATTTTCAAAGAAATAATAAAACCAATAAATGTAAATGATAAAATACTCGTAATCGGCACGGCATCCGAGCCTTGGTTAGCGAAGAATGCCCAAATGTATAAAGTTTTTCCATCCGTCATTTTGATACCGCGGTCCGACTATGAAACTCTATTTTATATTTTAACAAAAACTTTGATGAAATATCACGCTGTGAATCGTGACTTTAATGTGCATTCTGTGGCGCAGGCTTTACGCGGATATGACATAAATACGATAAGAAAAGCCATAGACTCTGTACTGAATCCTAAGCGGATGGCGGAATTATACTACAAGCCGCTGGAGCCGATGGAGATCGTAAACGCGGTAGTTGACTCAGAAGGCGCCGTTTGCACGGATATCAATGATTACGGGATGTACAAACAGTGGTACGAGATTTACTCGCCATGGGGCAAGAAGTACGTGACATATATGAACATGCTAAACTCACAATTACAATACAAACTTAAGGCGGATAAAAAAAATAAAGGTTAAATTTTCAGTTGGCTATTAAAATTGAATACGATCCTGTTTTTATTGCAGTAAGAATTGTATTATACCACGTATTTGATTGAAAATACATTAACTAATATAGTGAGGGCCTCCCTCACGACTCTACGATTCTCGAACAAACTCTACGTTCAGCAACGGAGAGATAAAATTTTATGATGATGATGATGAAGGTAGTTATTTGGTGTGTATATATTATAACATATACAAACATAATCCGCAAATAAAAGTTTCATATTCTTATATAAATTTAAGTTCCGTAATTTTATTAGACAATTTTTTCACAATTACTCTTCTGATTGATACTCTTCTGTTAAAATGAGCAAAGTCATGTCGAAAAGGAAAATAAAACAATTAAAAAAAATCTACATGTTAATATCATGGGCTCTGTATATTGTTATAATCTACATCTACACTAATATTATAAAGAGGAAAACTTTGTTTGTTTGTTTGGTTGTAACGAATAGGCTCAAAAAGTACTGGACCGATTTAAAAAATTCTTTCACCATTCGAAAGCTACATTATCCACGAGTAACATAGGCTACATTTTATTCTGAAAAAATAGGGTTCCGTAAGATATTTGGGTTTTTCGGACACAAGGTGTAAAAAATCAACCAGAAAAGTTACTTATTTTGCGTACGCTGCCTAAACTAAAAAAGATAGAACCATAGAATGTTCTAATTTATTGTAGATCTTATAATTTTAATTCTTTAATTATCTACAAAAAAGTCCGCGACACGTTATACCTATCTATGTCGAGTGAGGCACAATAACCATTTTTTTATTTAGATATTTTTAATTTTTTTGGACTACATTTAAACGCGTTTATTATACTCATGCTTTGGATCCTTATCAAAATAAATTATTTCATCACTAAGTACAGTTTATGAAGATAATATTTCGACTTTGAATGATTAAAATTGGACGATCGGTTTTGAAGTTATGGCGAAATCTATCTATACTACACTAATATTATAAAGAAGAAAACTTTGTTTGGTTGTAATGAATAGGCTCATAAAGTACTGGACCAATTTCAAAAATTCTTTCACCATTCGAAACCTACATTATTCACGAGTAACATAGGCTAAATTTTATTCTGAAAAAACACAGGGTTCCGTAAGATATTTGGGTTTTTCGGACAGGAGGTGTAAAAAATCAACCAGAAAAGTTATTTATTTTGCGTACGCTGCCTAAACTATAAAAGATAGAACCATAAAATGCCGTGATTAATTGTAGATCTTATAAATATCTACAAAAAAGTCCACGACACACTATACCTATCTATGTCGAGTGAGGCACAACAACCATATTTTATTCAGAAATTTTGATTTTTTTGGTCTACATTTAAACGAGTTTATTTTACTCATGCTTTTAATCCTTAAGATATGAAGCTAAAGAGTTTGTTTATTTGAACGCGCTAATCTCAGGAACTATTGGTCGGATTTTAATGAAACATTTCAGTGTTCGACAGCCCATTTATCGGTAAAGATATATCATCCCGCTAAGATCCCGTTGTAAATCTTAGTTAACGCAGGCGAAGCTGCGGGCAACAGCTAGTATTAAATACGCGAAAGTTATAGAAGGATGTACGTTTGTTATTCATGCACGCAAAAACTATTAAATGATTTTTGATGAAATTTAACAATAATCTTACTAAAAGCTTTCACGAAAATAACACAAAGACTATAAATTCATCCTCTTAATACCACGCTACGTGGGTAAAAACTGCTAGTTGTTAATAATAGTCATGACTATAATATTTTCAAATCCAAATACGGAATACTTACAAAAAAAAATACAAACATTTCTTTCTCGTGTAAGCGAGATACCCGTAGAATATTATTATTGTTAACGAAAGAAACAAAAGTAAAATTAGTTATACTACGCAATACATGAGATTCCTTGAGTTGTAGGAAAGGAATCTGCAATTCCTACTAACAAATTTAATTACATCAGTGTTACACTAGAGGTCGCTTTTAACAATATTCGATTTTAAAACCAGTTGAAAATATAGGTAAAAATTAATATTATAGGCATACATAAGAGATATAATTACATGTGTATTTAAGGATGCATCAGATTAATACCTGCCTATGTTAGATACGCCAGAATATTTTCATAAATAATGAAAGGTGCCTTTGTAGTTTGATAAAGTTCCGGAAAATTGCGATAGATGACTCTATTCACGATAAAATGTTGCAACGTGGCGTTCCCTACTGAGTCAAGCGTTATAACATAGATGGCGCTGGTTCGGAGATAGCGAGTGCATTATACTCTTCTACGGAATAAGGTAATATATTTTCTAATACTAGTTAAATATCCATCGCAATATAAATGCTCACATAATCATTTTAAATAATTACAATTTTGTGTTATACTTAAGTATAGAAAATATACAAGTAACATAACTTTGCTCATGATAATTCTTATATTAGATTTAAATTATCCAAAAAGATGAAAAGAAACATGACATACATCCACTTTGTCTTTTAAACGATACGAAATTGTATTTAACGCAAAGTTAGTTGCTCTACACGGTTACGTCGTAGCCTTGTAGCACTGCGTAGCTGAGGCTACGTAAGCACGAATTAAGTTAGAGTTGCTACACACCAGAGCAAATCGCCTAAATTATAATATAATATATAAGTAAATCGGATGTTTTTGCGTACATTGAAAGAGGACTATGATTGAACTCTGGCCTTTGCACATCAGCGGTAGATTCATCAAACAATAAACAGCCAACGTCGCCCAATCAACCAGAAAATAAAATGGGTTATTCAAATTATAATAATTGAGAAGCCTTGTAGATTTGATGTTGTATGATCAACGACGCACCTCATTTTTACCCAGAGCTAGCTGTTATAGTGAAATGTCTAGACGACTCCATTCAATATTTTTGAGAGTAAAATGGTAACCGTATCAGAATAATACCGCCTGTCCTGCCTTTTCCGAAACACACGATAACTACGTTATAAAAATAAGCAAGTGTATTGCAGACAAAGCCGCTACCACCCGCCTCCCACATGAGCTTGTAAACTTTTCATCTATTGTAGTCAATGTATCGATTTTATATCATATTGCTTTACTAGACATGCCGTAACTATATAATATTTTATGGAAAGATAAATGCTGATGATAATGATGATGATGTTGATATTGTATTAAGTGAAAATATGCTTAGTGGATAGTTTGTCTTAGAGGCCGGTCCGTGTTGGATGCGAGTGGCAAAGGATCGGTCGTCTTGCCGTTCATTGAGCTCCTTTAATGAACGGCAGTTCAGCAGTGTTCAATGTTCAGCAGTGCACGAATAATGGCTGATGATTGTGATGATGAAAGTAATTATGTGAAGAAAATTTGCCATCACATTTATCGAAAATTGAGAATTTGTTACTTCTTATTTGCAATAAAACATTTCATAACACCAAAAAATGTTCTTCATCATGAACTAATGATATCGTATTGTTGGGTTGTTATTTACAATATTTATAATAAAATATATTAAATGAAGACATGTCTATTCTATTCATAATGCATCACCAATGAAATACGTTAAAAAATACAAGACAAATGTCAAAATGTCATTCACCCTAACACCAAACCCTTTAGACGCCCAAAAGCCAACACCAAACCACAAAGGCAGCTGTAATCACATTATCAGGCTAGATTAGCGGGAGGAAGATATAAAGGGTCTATTGTAGTCGACTCCCCCTTGCCCCCCCGTACTCCCATAGCTCCCGCGAACCCCCTCCAGGAAATGGCGGCGGGGAGCGGAGACAGGCGCGTCCGGGTGAAGCCGACGGTAGCCGGTGCATCTACCATTGTTCAAGGCCCGACCTACTTTTGGAGTTCTCTTCCACACCTGACGGATTAGTGATGCAAACGCGCGTTTCCATTTCTTTTTCTTCATCGCCATGATGACAGACGCTTTCAAATTTGGATAGGTAATGACTTGCCCTCTCGTACGCATTATCCGACTTAGTTTGTTTCGCCGGTTCTTCTCAGGGGTGTCATATTGTAACCGGTCGCGGTTTCGATTTACGTTCGAAAAGACTTCTTTAAACTGTTGGTACTATTTTGAATTTTAAAAAAAATATTTTGAATTTGGGATGATATGCTCTAGCTAGTTTTATGACTCATATACAAATAGATAATATCAAAGCAGTGTTCAAATAATATTATGTCATAATAATCAAGCTGGGTAGTCTCGTCATATTGTAGCTGGGAACTGACATTTTAGCAATACAGCCTTTTACTACTATTTTCAGCGAACTTAGAATACTAACTTTAATAATAATTATTAATTATTTGATTATTTGAATATTTATAGCTGCTGAAGCTAGATTTTTCAAATTTTCGTTTTATTAACTATAATGTAAAAAAACGTTAAAAAGTAATATTAATATGTTTTAGTATATAAGTTTTTGATTTTAATTGACATTGATTATTTTTTGGTGATTGTAAAAAGATATCATACAAATTTATTTTCACATTAATTTGGAAACATTCATAATTTAAATAAATATTATTTAAATTTTTTTTCAAATAGTTTCATCGCCATCAGTCCCTTTTCCGCTGTCGGACGAACTATGGAGGCCGATTCTTGTAAACGAGGCTGTATTTTTTTCTAGCGGTGATATACAATGGAAGTTTTAATGAGTTTCCAAGTCGGGACTCGCTCGGCGGCATTGGAACTCATTAAAGTATGCACACACAAAGTTTTTCAATAAAGCCCTGTCCTTTGTTTGCGGGCTCTCGGTCTACAATTTGGTTTGTACCACTTTGTACTTTAAAAAGTGTTCTAAAAACCTCGAAATGGTTTTCATTAAATCACCATAAAACTGTAACCGTAAATAAGAACTAAAATTACGCATTATTACTTATAATCTTCAATTGTTGAGCGACTCAATGCAAGTTGGCATACTTTAAAATATACTTCTTTTTAAAAATCTACCAATATGTATAGTGTAGCTGTTTTTTTTTTATTTCAAAAAGGATTTTAATTCCATGTACCGTTATAAATACTCCACAATGGCAGAATATCAATTTGTGTATTAATGAAAGTGGTCATAAAAATCATGTCTCTATTAGTATAATATAATTCAAGTCTACAAGTCGCTATATTCTATACGATATTGTAAATTATCAAGTAAACAGAAGGGATATAAATTAACTCTGATACATGCAATATGTTAGCTATGTTAGCATTCGTATACCTATGTTAGCAACCCGATTGATGGAAGATACAAACACCATAGTTATTGATATAATTCGATCCCTTATCACTACAAAGTTTTATGCAAAGTATGTATCGGTCAGTCTTGTCGTATCTCCCTATTTTAAAGCTCCATCAAGTAATATACTATTTTATTTACTATATTGAATGCATTATTTAAAGGAAAATCTATAAAACTTGAATAATAATAATAATAATAGTTTTGGACGACTCACATTCGGCCATCAGATCCTAAACTATGCACAGCCTTCAGCCTGTATTATGACAGCCAGACAACTGATACACACTCATACATTTCTAAATACATATACATTAGCACCCATTTATATAGATTAACCGGGGCACAGAATAAAAGAAATCGACCCCACGACTTGTGATTTAATAGTTAGGGTAATTAACCACTAGACAAAAAGACCTGTCGATTATTGAAAATTTGAACTATATTTGTGTATTTGTTATTGCTCCATGAATACGGGTAAATGTTAGCCATTTACTAAATGGTAAATGGCTAACAAAATGGTGTACATAATAGAATATCAATTATATAATATTATATTTAAGTGCCCCTTATAGAGCAAACCTTTTAGTAAACGCAATTTAAGATCTCTGAATTAAAGTAACAAGAAGCACACGAATTTTAAACTTAACCATTATTTTTATTGTTAAATAAAATGTTTTTATATCTGATAATAATAATTATTGTTTTTGATAAAAAAACGGAAATAGGACAAAAATGGGTATGAAAGAGCCATACTTAATGATTTACATTGGACAATATTATACTGTATGTTATGTAGGTACTAGCTTCGCTTCACGATCGTTGCTAAGATACACATCCGTAATCGCATTAATAATTATTATTTATAAAGCTCTAGTATCTTTCTAATATCTGCCAGTAAAAGTCTCGTCAAAATTAATGCAGCCGTTTTAGAGAATAGCTGGAACTAACAGAATACACAAAAAAGAAACACATAAAAATGAAAAAAAAAATAGCTTTTTGGTGTAAGCACCGAATAAAATTTCACATAAAATTGAAAAACTGTTAATTTGAAATTACATACGGACACTGCAATTTTATGTATTGTTGTGATATTATTATAGTAAAGTAAGAAAAGACGTGTTTATATTAGCATGTTTATATTTGAAGTACAATGTAACCTAGTAACATAGAATGATTTAAGAATTTTGAATACAAAAGAATAATAATAATAATAATTTATAAAAGCCAGTATTATTATTATAACACACCCCCTTAATCAAAATTCTCAAAAATAAATTACAAGTGTAATTATAAAGAAAATTTAACTCAAAATATACCAATACAAAAAATAAGAAAATGTATACTAAGTTTTTAAGTAAACGTGTAAAAATATATTTACACTAAACCTAAGCCTAGTACACATCTACCATGTGCCACACGCTGCAATGGTTTCGTTAGTATGTCAGCGAGCATATCACATGATTTGGTATATTTTAACCTAACCGAATTATCACCAATCTTTTCTCTAATAAAGTGATATCTGGTATCTATATGCTTCGTCCTATGGTGGTGTATAGGATTTAAGGCCAAACTCAGTGCACTCTGACTATCGGTACATATAGTTACAGTATCAGATAATAACTTTTTCCTTACCATAGGGTCTGAAATTAATTCAGTGATAAACCTCTTTAAATAAATCGCTTCTTTGGTAGCTTCTGTTATTGCCATATACTCTGCTTCTGCTGAGGATAAGGCTACGGTTTTCTGCTTCCGCGAAGCCCATGATACCGGACCGCCTGCTAATTTGAAACAGTAACCCGTATAAGAACGGCGATCTATATTACAGTTAGCCCAATCGGCATCGGAAAATCCTACAAGGGGCATACTAGATTTTTTATAACTAATCGAGTAATCTAAAGTGCCTTTTAAATATTGTAGGACTCTCTTCGCAGCTAACCAGTGACTCTTGTTGTACCGAGTATTAAACTGACTCAGGTAACTAGTCACGTATGCGATGTCTGGACGAGTATTAACACTCAGAAACATGAGACAACCAATTAATTCTTGATAGGGATACATTTCCTGATTATGATCACCATCACTGCTGGTACTAACCTCCAGTTTTCCCGATAGTGGAGTTGTACAAGTTTTACAATTCTCCATTCCAAACTTTTGCAAGATATTTTTAATATAATTTTTCTGATGAATTTTTATTTCATCATTTTCCTTGACAATATTCAAGCCAAGATAATAACTTAGTTTTCCTAAATCTTTTAATGAAAAATATTTTTGTAAGTCATTTTTGACGATGTCAAACGTTTTGTCATTACTATAAAACACAATTATGTCATCGACAAAGACTGCAAATAAAACCAACTCATTTCCAAAAAGTTTGGTATAAACACACGAATCAGATGAAGTCTTTACAAAACCAAAAGATGATAAAGTTTCATCTAATTTGATATTCCAGGCACGTGGAGCTTGTTTAAGTCCATACAAGGATTTTTGTAAGAGACATACTTTGTTCTCTTGACCTTTTACTTTAAAACCTTGAGGTTGCTCCATGTAGACCTTCTCAAGCAAATCTCCATTTAAAAATGCCGTGTCTACGTCAATGTGACGCATTTTCAAATTCAATTCGGATGCAAGTGCCAGTAGAGTACGCAAAGAAGAGTGCCGCACGACAGGAGCAAACGTCTCGAAATAGTCTACACCTGGCGTCTGGGTGAATCCCTTAGCGACCAGTCTAGCTTTGTATTTACCAACATTTCCTTGTGAATCTTTTTTCAATTTATAAACCCATTTACATGGTATAACTTTATTGTTTTCTCTGTCAACCAATTTCCATGTCTTCAACTTCATCAATGAGTTGTATTCCTCTGACATAGCCATCTGCCACTTTTCAACATCTTCAGCCTGTAAAGCCTCGTTATAAGTTCTCGGCTCATTTAACAATTCATTAGAAACTTGGTATGAGAAGTAATCAGGAGGTTTCCGGTCTCTTGATGGATATCTATGTTGTCCACCAGTTTGACTATTAGAAACTACTGCTTCTTCGATTGCTTTCTCAAATTGTTCAGTTTCAGCAGTCTGATCTTCAGTGACAATCGTATGGCTAGGAGTAGGTAGCTCATGAACATGTGGTTCATTAGTGACAACTGGAACATGTTTACAATACTCTTGAACTGTACTGATTTCTTCCTGTATAGGGAGACTATTAGACAGTACTAAAGGTTCAGTAGAAGTATTGTTGACATTTCTATTATTCAAAGTAGAAAAACAATCTTCATAAAAAGTAACATCTCTAGACTTTTGTAAAGTTCTAGGGCAAGATGTATTTCTAAAAAGGTAACTATTGGGATCATCTGTATAGCCTACAAATATAGCTTCTTCAGCTTTAAGATCCAATTTCTTACGATGACAAGAAGGTATATGGATAAGAGCTCTACATCCAAAAACTCTGAGATTACTTAGGTCTGGTTTGTAACCATTCCACAACTCATAGGGAGTTTTATTGTCTAAGGCACGGTGCGGGCATCTATTCTTAAGGTACACAGCGGTTTTAGTAGCATCTTCCCAAAAAGCTTTGGGTAGATTGCTTTCAGCCAAAAGAGAGCGTGCTTTTTCTATAATAGAGCGATTAGTGCGCTCGGCAACACCATTTTGCTGAGGGCTATATGGTACCGTAGTTTGATGTTTAATTCCGCAAGAACTAAGGTAACTTGAGAATTCACTATTGACAAACTCAGTCCCATTATCCGTCCTTATTATTTTAATTTTAGCCCCAGTTTGTCTTTCAACCATGGACTGGAAGTGACAAAATTTATCCTTTACCTCTGTCTTAGAAGAAATAAAATATACAAAAATAGTTCTCGAAAAATCATCTATAAACAGTAAAAAATATTTATTTCCCTGAAAAGAGCTAACTGACATTGGTCCACAAAGATCAGAGTGGATCAGTTCTAATATTGAAGTTGCTCTTTTATAAGTAATACTTTTAAACGGTTTTCGTGCTTGTTTCGCTTTAACACAAGCAACACATGGATTTTTATCCACATCCTTATAATCAATAACCTCATAATTATTTTTCAGCAAATTCATACCGATGCGACATAAATGACCTAAACGCTTATGCCATATCTGATACTTTGACATAGATTCAGAGTGCACATCATAGGCTCTAAATAGGGGAGTATTTACCGTACAATCAAGTGTGTACAATCCACCACAGGGCGAGCCATGTAGAACCGCATCACCTGTAAAGGAGAAGGTTTTTGAATTAAAGAAATTACAACCGGACTTATCAAACATTACAGTAAACCCTTTTTCTACTGCTGTCTTCACAGATATGAGATTTGTTTTTAGGTTAGGGACATAAATCACATCACTAAGTGAGTCGACGATGTTTTCGGTATTTATAGATATTTTACCAATACCTTTAGCGTCAATCTTAGTCCCGTTCGCAACTGTTACCTTGTGATCAATAGGCTTTAAGTCTACAAACCAATCCCGTCTTGAAGTCATATGTTTCGTAGCGCCCGAATCAACATACCATTTGTCCATGCTATAATCATTTGTTGCTCCTAAAGCTGACAAGGAGGTTGAGTCCATATTAGTGGGATTCTTCCTAACCATTTTCTTTTTCTTTAAAGGACAATTTGGTCTCTTGTGACCAGGTTTTCCTTGATATACGACTCAATATTATTGTCGCAGTCTTCAAGTCTCAACCTATATAATTTCCTTTCTAAATGTAAACGCCGACCCATTCCTTTATCCTCATAAGTATTTTGTAATGCCTTCCATGCTTCAGCTGCCTTCGTAGCACTTCGTACATGCGTAATTGCTGAACCTTCAAGGGTAAGGCAAATTTTTATTAGTGCCTTCTGATCGTTCTTCGTCTTTATGACATTCAGAACGTCTATCCCTGTTGGGTAGCCAATAATTGCTTCCCACAATTCCTATATTCCAAGTACTATACCCGTCTATTATGTAGGGTAAACGATGGAATTGATGAACTACGCATACCTCGTTCATTTGTATCTCCATTTGAGTTCGGCATCTTTAAACAACTAAACACGCTTCACTTTTATTGAATAAGCAAATACTTTTACTATATTCGTGCTGATAACGAATTGTTGTGATATTATTATAGTAAAGTAAGAAAAGACGTGTTTATATTAGCATGTTTATATTTGAAGTACAATGTAACCTAGTAACATAGAATGATTTAAGAATTTTGAATACAAAAGAATAATAATAATAATAATTTATAAAAGCCAGTATTATTATTATAACATGTATTTATATAGATAATAATAGTATATAGTATTGTATATAATATTAGTTCACTGTATATATATTACTATATAATAGTGTATTGTATATATCAGTGCGAATTGACAGTAATTATCACAAATGCCTTGAGGCCGACCGGCGCTACGCGGTGTAGCCATTTTTTCAATCTTTTGCTATTGCAAAAACTTATAAGTTTTACAGCTACCCTTGACTAATGACTTCATCCGTCTATTTTATTTATCAAGGCATACGTTTTAATTAAACCCTGTTAAAATTGTGACACGTTATTTCTTCTTTTTTTATCTTTGCCTACGCAGAACAGTTTTATTTGTAATCAGGACCAATTTTCGTACTGCTAAGCTAAGTAAAGAGAAAATATTCAAACAAATTTGTTACTTGAATACAGTGCCATTGTTCAGTTCAAGAGTGAATGACCGATAACGAAGTGGATGTGTTAAGAGAAGGGAAAACAATCACCCTACGGCTTGTCGAAAACATTTATTGGCTATCATTAATATATTACGCTTTAGCAAATACTTATCTTTCGTAGTATTACAATTTATTATTACTTAATAATGCTAATATAAATACTAAAATATCTAACTAAAGAAATATGTACGGGTAAAGGCTGATGATGATGATGAAATATCTATGATTTAACTGCATGACAAAGACGCCTCTTAATATTTTTACTTTTTAAGCAAAGTATAGAATTAGATCTTTGTCCTACTGGCCTTTTACTTTCTAAACGGCATTTTGTAATAAATCGGTATTAAATTTGAACAAAACGCATTTGTTATTGAAGGATATTTCTTGATTATTTATACCACTAAACAACTTTATTGAGCGCCACATAAGAACGCATATTTTGGTACTAGCCTCAATAACATAATGAAACAACTTTTACTGGTGGTACTTTTACGAGGTTTATTTAGATTTTTTCACTCTCGATGTTTCGGATACTTTATAGCAACCACGGTCATGGGAGGACTGAGTGTCAGACGCCTTAATGTCACAACGTTATTCGAAACTGCCTCCATCACCTTTATCTTTCTTGCCATATTTTTTCCCATTCATTTGTGGTTGGCTTTGTGTGTCTTGTGCCTCCATTCTGGCCTCTTACTCGTTAGTTCTTGTGACACCATACTCCTCCATATCCCGTCTAGCCATATCTTTTTCGATCTTCCCCTATACTCTTCCATGTATATGTCCATTAACCTATTACCATCTTCAAAACTGCCCTATGACCCATAATATTTTAGTTTCCATAATATATCATATGTACACAAAGAATGTTAACCAAATCTTTAACCTTGACGATACATTAACCTAATACTGACGAATTTATAGACTCAGAGTTGTAGACCTATTTTAGGAATAGAAAACATTAGCCGGTGTCGACAGCTTCGCCCGCACGGAGTTTGAAAAAATGCTCATGTATTTCTTTGCTAGAATAGATTTAAAAAATAATATACAAATCAGTAGTGTTTTTCCTTACTAATATTACAAATGAAATAATAATGTATCGTGTTTATATTGTTGATATGCCGAAATAAATAAATAAATAAATAAATAAAATGCAAGCGTGTGTGAATGTATCACATTCTACACAATTGAAGGTAATCGTTTTTTTTACATTTGGAGTGACTGAATAGTAAGAAAAACGTAATAGGTACACATGTATCGTTAAACACGTCGAGTACCGTAAAAATTGAGGAAAAAACAAACAAACGTCTAAACTTTCGTATTTATAATATTGTTAAGGTGTTTCTATCGTGAATGCTTCTTATAATTTATCTTATTTAGGATATTTAATACTTTAAAGTTTTAATCAATGCAGAAAGCGAAATTTTTGATTACTAGTCATCTCGGTTGAATCGTGTTAATCGTTGTTGATATTTCACCTTAAAGAAGGTCTAAAGGTTAATAATATTCATTGAGCGTTACAATAAAAGTATAACGCAACTGAATAGCCACTTAGCTATAGGGCGGTGTGGAATATCGAATTGTAACTAATTCGCAGCGCAGCCTCATCCCATCCCATCTCGTCCCATCCCAGCTCGTCCTATCCCGTCCCCCTCGCTCTAAACTCATTTCCGTTGCGCCGCCTGGTTGTATTAATTTTAAATTAAGTGTGGATAAAGCCGAGCTGTCGAACTCGACGCAAACGTGTTTAAATACTATGACGTTCAACAGTGTTTACAAATGCCTACAAGGATTCAACTCTGTTATCTAAATGATTAATTATTTATCTATCAATCATATCTTATAACTATCATCATACAAGATCCTAGATCGTTCTGACATAACTTATTTTCACACGGATGAAACCTTGACGACTTAATAGCGTCTATTATACCTGTCTTTATATAAATGTATGTCTTTAAATACCTACCTACTTGTGTAGCTTGGCCTGTCACACCTGGGCAGTACCAGGTGAGAAAGGCAAATTACAGGCGTGCCTAATACGATAGCAAACTATTCTAATTATTTAACATCATCACATAATGTACATAAGATATTAAGAAGTTATTTTCGTTTCAAACCTTACTGTGACTTTCGAAATGTAAGGTTTCTTCGACCGTACTAATTCATGTCCTAAGCAAATCTGATACAATAGCAAGCGCCTATTCATATAGACAAAGCATCATTTCCACTCGTAAATGTCACATATTGAATTAAAATGTTTTTTAATATAAGTGTTATATGCTGTTACATGAAACACCAGTTGAACTTGGCTTGACACACTCCCGCGTGTCTAAATAAGATAATATAATGTTTGGTAGTTTCCATTTCTATGTAAACATGTACTGTCTTGATTATATTCGATATAATATTTATGTTTTCATCACTAAGGAGTAAATGCTCAAAAGTTTAGTACTTTTAATACTATTTCACGTGAAAGAGTTAAAAGTCCCTAGGACCCTAAGCCGGAACACAATTACCAGGATCTCCCAAATCCTTTGCTGTACACAAACACCGCACACACCACTCGACGTCACCGGTGAAGTTTCCATCGTTTCCACCCCGGAATCCCTTGATCCAGACCATAAAGGGAAGCTTCAGACTGAAGCACCCTTTATAAAGTCACAATAGTCCTATACAGTTATAATAATACAGGACCAGCCCTACAACGATAACATGTCTTTATGTACCTGTGTAAATTATATCTCATATATAAAGACACATCTACAGTGTGTGTAGAGTGTAGACGTACTAAATTATGATATAACTAGCAACAGACCGCGGCTTCACCCGCGTTAGCAAAAAAGATCCTTTTTTAATAAAGAGTATTCTATGTTACTTCTAGTACCTGCCAGACTATGTGTACAGAGCTTCATGATGATTCGTCGAGTAGTTTTTGTGTGAAAGCGTAACAAACATCCACTGTAAACCAAACATAACGTTTATGATAGAAAAAAATATAGGTTGAAAGTAACATAGAATTAGAATAAACTATGATGCAATCAATACCTATACTCGCGGCACGATATGATGGCCGTTTTGACACAATAAAATAGTGATGTAAATGTCAATTTATTCTAGAAAAAAATATAATCAAATCTGTAATTTTTTATTGCAAGTAGTATCTGGTTAAATAGTTTTAATGAAACTATATATCACAATCGCAGTGCGCCCACAGTTTGTACTTTTAGGTGCAACGTCAGGTCGAAACTGTTTTCTTTTGCATTAAACATTTACGCAAGTTTGCCGAAGGAAGTAGTTGTTTTGGCCAGCAATCCTATTAATTCTTCTTTGTGACGATCAGATTAGATTTAATTTTAGATTTTCGAAAAAGAAATGCTGAGATTTGTGGTAAACAAGGTGCCCATTAATTATAATCTTATAAAAATAAAAAATAAACGTTCGCGGGACGCTAATACATATTATAGTTTATAAAGAAATTAAATAAATACATTTCGTTTTTTAAAATTATACATTCGATAAATTTTATGATTAACTGTACGTCACTATTGACAATAAAGAACAGCAATTTTGTCCTTCAAATTTGATTATTATAATTACGAAACTTCATGAGCGGACAAACGTCAAAAAGGCCTTTTTATCGTGCCGCGACTATAGTAATTGTAGGTTGCCTAGTATTGTAATGAATTTTAATGAAATATTGATCATATTTGATCATAATTTATTGATCATGATTAATAAACTTAAAATGCACATTAATTCCAGTTATATTACAAAACCTAGTATACAGTTAGGTTTTGAAGAAAACAAAAAGAGGCCTAGAGGCGGTATCACAGTAGCAACATAACGGAAGTAGCCGGACTGGCAACGTCGCAGCATCGATCACTACGCCTATGAGCGCGATAGACAGACATTCAACACATACATAATATGTATGTGAATTATTGATTACATATCTAAAACATGTAACTGATACATGTCTAAACTATTTAACTAGAGACAATCAAATTATAACTCCCAAAAAATACGGCTGGTATTATTGTGTCCGCTAAGCATGTCTTCGTGGTGTGCACCAACGGGTGATTTGGTTTATTATTTGACAGCAGGTTTTTAGGTTTATATTCTTTGGTATTTTTTCTATTGTAATAATGTTTACTTGTGATAGAAATTGTAATTTATTTGACTAGCATTCAGCTGATCATTACTGTCATCTTGTATACGTTTATATATTAAACTAAATATCATCGTCATCATCACCAGCCTTTATCCATCAACTACTGAACTTAGGCCTCCCTCAATTAATGCCAAGACGACCGATCCCTTGCTACTCGTATCCAACACGGGCCGACTACTGCAATATGGGATATATTTAGTTAAAGTCTAAAATATAAATATAGATATAAACTTTGTAATGTTACCTATTATATAAAAGGTTGTAATGTTTTATAAACGTTGTAATAAGAGCATTTTGAAAGCTATTGTTAGGTTTGACTGCTCTATCCAAGAACATTGGGTAAGGGTAGTCACTGTATAAGCACTAACCCAACTATAAGCTAATATTGTAACTAACAAAGTAACTACAATATATGAGCATACTTTTTGTGTCTGAAATAAAGATTTTCTTTTCTATTCTAATATCTAATGACAAGAGCACATAGAATTATTATTTTAAGATTCAATATAGAGTCCGCGTCACTTATGAAGCCCTGCGACTAATGCCCGAACTAAATTTGACAAGATTGACAACTTGACATCTGTCTGGAGTAAGAAGTTGTGATATTTTAAATTGTTTTACGTGAAATATGGAGCGTATAATATAAAGTAAGGTGTAAAAAGTGAAGGCCGTATAATGATCATTAAAGTGAAATAAGTAAAAATAAACAACAATTAACCCCGTTGAATAATATGTTTATAAATGTCACCGTCATGACAGGTAAATTTTAGAGATGCCAGAGTCACTCATTTTTGCCTCATTTATGGTTCAAATATTATCATTAGCTCTATACCTACATTTATGTTATGATATTTTATATGAATATAAGAACAAGGTAAAATAATTGAAACCTTGCTCAGATGAATTATTTTTAGGTGTTTCCGTAAAAAAGGTCGAATAACAAAAGAAGTAACAACGGTAGCAATTACTTCTGAGAAAATAGTCATCCCTGGCCGAACACAATCGAAAAAGCTTGTTTTAGATGAATTCTACTAATCGGTTATTCGTAAAAAATACGAACGAAATATTTAAAAAAAAAATGTTTTATTTTACTAAAACCTGGCAGGGAGATTTTTATTTTGCTGCTATAATTATTTTTGTTTTTATTATCATCATCAGTCTTTATCAATGCACTACTGACCATAGGCCCTATAACTATTTTTTTTTTGTTGTACTAGCCTTAGTGGAAAATCATTACACTAGAAATTGGCAACATTGGGTTATGAGACCGCAGCGCCGCGTCTATCGGACTTCTAAAGAGGCGATGACTCTACTTATCAATTTGTATCTAGATGGTATTACTAAATATACTGTTGTTTCTAATGTATGAATTTCCCTCATTATAATAAAACAAGCTTTACGGATTTTATGGCGGTTTATTAAGTTTTCTACATACCTCGTGTCGAATACTCTACCTACAGCAACCACGGAGAACTCCTACCGAAAGAGTTCTCCCGAGTATAGTTATTCAATTAAACATATTGCGAAAAAAAACTTTCTCTAAAAGACAATTATTGTGCTTTATGAAAAGCTTTTCCAAGCTGAAGCGATATAATAATGAGGTAGATAAGAATAAGACCCTAAAAGCTCTAATCTTTTTCTTTGTCTTTCTATATTCAGTAAGGCTTAGCTTTTTTAATTGTACAGAAAAGTTTTTTTCTAACTATTCCTTTGCGAGACGATTATTTCCACCGGATGCCCAAAGAGTTGTGAGCCAAGAAAATCACAGTCTGGGTCCCGATAAACAGGGTTCGGAGAAGCGTCTGACCTCGGAGATGGCGGGATGACCTCGACGCCGCTCGAGAAGACGCAGTGCAGCCAACAATAGAGACCCGTTAAAAAGATAGAAAGAGAAAGCCCCTTTGACAGTGGCTAGAAAAAAAATCCTCAAAAGTTCTGTATAATTTTTTTTTGTACGGTATCAACCTTTTCGAACAGTATTACAAAAAAAGGACTATGGAAAATAAAAACGATGGGGTAAGGTAAGCGTAAGGTTAGCGTAAGGGGTGGGTGTGATGGACGGCGTTGGTAATGTTGTATCGTATTAAACATCGCGCGATCGAACTCCCATGCTCAGGTAATAGATACCGCCTTTTATTTATATCTTTTACTTTTCACGCATCGCTTTGGTGATGTCTTAAAAATTTTGTTTGCTGAAATTTTATACATAACTTTAAACTCGTTGTTTTGTTAGGTAACTTTTACAGTTGTACATGTTTATTAGACTTTCGATAGCCTGTGAAGGATTAAGAAAGTATTCTAAAAAGAAAGTAAAAGTCATGTAAAATCTTAAAAAAAAGGAATAAGAAATTATTTCTTCTTAATAAGTGAAAATTGCGTCACCAAAAAAATATTTAATACAATGAATAAAAATTCAAATGAGACATTAATTACAAAGGTTTAAAAAAATACGTTTTACGGCGTACATAAAAATGGAAAATACGTCTAAAATTGAACCAATTATATGGACAATCAGGATAGAGGGAAGCGGACAGTGGAACAATTTATAAAAAATAAAAACTCACAATAGAACAGCCGTTGTCGAAAAACACAAAATGTATTCAAATATAAAACAATGAGCTCTGACGAACGATCGCGGTTCTTACCAACATCATTTTGATCTGTATAACATAATTTCCACAATTAATTGTCGTTTCTATTGTTTCTTAATTAGTAATGAAAGACATAAGTCTATTAATTAATTTACTTTATTTGAATGCTTTTTAGTATCTAAAATAGTGTCATAATCTAATTGTCCCAATAATATCAGCCGTGATTAAACCAGTAATATTGCTTCTGTTCTGTAATGTATAAAATAATATGTGTATTCCTTTTGCTTTTTTTATTTATACCGTGAGTAAAACATGGAGAAAATCTACTCCTTGGAATCAGCTACCGCTTGTTGTGTTCCTAAACTGATACGACTCAGCCTGCATGCCTTCCACTACAACCAAACAACTAATCAAATCTCCACGCGACTCCTACATATTAAAATTCTCACTTGTTTCCCTTAACTACTAAGAGTTACTGGTCATCCAAAAATAACAGTATTACTTGATGATTTTTATCTTGAAGACAAAAACCAAATAAACAAAAGAATATTCTCTCAACTGTGGGTAAAGCAGGCAGGGACGAGAATCGGCAATTAATCTAAAAATATTCGGTAACAACTGAAAATTGAAGTTAATGTTTTCAGCTGCAGAACCAATATTTAAAAAAAGGAAATGTGGTGTCGAGGGACACCAGATAGGAACGAAGTTCCTTAAGCTAAAAAGAAAGGTATTATACACTACTCGCTTGTGTATGCGACTGTCGCGCCTGCGCACGTCTCATTTAACGCTTTTATTCCACGCACTTTTTTTTACGGTTTTACTATCACATTTTTTTCAGTTCGGTCGCGCAGCAAAATCCTTATCCCCTCCAAGCCTGCCGTAAGGAACTTCGTTCCAACAATGTAAGAATCTTCTGAAAAACAGAACATGAGAGCTTAAAATAATCATTAAATTCAATGATCATGAAAACACGCTAGCTACAATCATCCACGTCAATTAAGAGGAACCGGACTGATCCGATGAAATCTTGATAGTAGGTTACCTTTGTGATTAAAACCTGTGGTTTGCGGCAGGCGAGTAACTTTCGCTTCAATTAATAAACTTCTTAATGAAACAAATATTACGGATTTTATCGCGGTTTGTTGAGATTCTTACATGTCCGAAGTTTTGGATACTTTATAGCTGTCATTATAATAAGTGAAATCCGCGTGAGCATTAGAAAACAGTAACCATGGAGGTAGACCTTCAGACATAAAAGTGATATAACAGGAGCGATAAGACGACTGCAATTTAAAGGAGGATTTATAAGACATAACGACAATCTGATGAAACGACTTAAAACAAGGACGCTGTCGCAAGATACAACAAAAAAGGCACAAAGCATTCAATTTTCGCCAAACCAAAGTCGTATGAGCTCGCTAACAGGCTGTCGTAGCCCACAAAGCCCGTGATTACCAGAAGCGAAGCCTCGTCATTATCTCACACCCTGCGCTGTTTATTTTTCTCTGATAAAGATTAGCCGGAGGACGCCATTGGTGGGGAGGCTTGTGAGGGTGCGAGGGGCGTTTCGGGGCGGGACTTGGCGGGCGCCGCCCCCGCCGACAGCCGTGAGTGTGTTGAGTACGCGATGAGTGGACGCACGGACAGAATGCACCCGACCTGATCATGCTTGATATCAAGGGCTCCGCCGACTACCTAAGGTCGGGCACGTTTACCAACTTCTCGATGCTGTTCGCTGGTGAATATACCTTTATTTGTGCTTGTGATCGTGTACCAGTGTATAATATTTTCTATTTTTGTGCGGTTTGTGTGGTCAGGTAGGCCGTAGACATCGGATGAGCTTAACATAATGAATATAATTCTACCATTGCCATGTGAATGTATGTATTACATGAATTTCTTAAATACGTTACCTGTAACACAACTTTTTCCGAGCTTACCATTAAACTTAGACAACGTGGTGTATGTGTTCATTTTTATTATTATAACTAGATATAAAAACGATTCTTTATTTAAATCTGGTGAGTTTTTATTCCTCGGTAATGACAACTGAAAACGCTTTAAGGTCTTATTTTTTTAAATTATACGAGTTTTATAGGACGTATAAATCGCAATGCCTTTCGTCTTATTTTTGTTGCTATACTGTGAGTTAGAAACTGAAAAAAAAATTACAAGCATGGCAATTTAAACTTGATCATATTGGAAATTTTAGGGCTGGAAATCATAAATAATGTTCAGTGATAACTTTGATATTTATAAAAATATAAAACATAATAAGTAATAATCAAACCAAAACATTCACAATATGTTTTAGTTCTTCTTAACATTCTATGCTAATTTGAGGGCAACAAGGAAAACAATATAATCTATTTATTTATTTTAATTCTTCATAATAATATATCTAATACCTGTAGATACTAGGATATTTTGTTTTAGCTGTGAGTATTGGAATAAATAAATAATTTATTTCAAACTTAAATCAATGTTATTCACATATTTATTGAGATTATAAATTCGAAACTTCGTTTATTTATTTTTTAAAGATAAACCTGAAGATTCTGGCACCCTTATGGGAAACGAATGAATTTTTGTATTCTATACGTTTCGACAAATCCTCACGTTGCTGTAAAGTATTCGAAAAGACGGGAATGAAAAAACCCTATTATGACCCAGCCAGTCAATACGTGTTCAAATAATATTTAAATAAAATAAAAATTCAATTGAAATTATGACAAAATAATATATAAAAATGGCGCTTAGGTAGAATAAGTGTTGGCCATTAACTGGGTGAAAATCGAGTGGCTTTGGTCGTCTTGGCGTTTATTGAGTTAGGTCTATGTTTAAAAGTGGACCAATGGCTTGGTGATGATCAGTATGACGTTGATGAAGATGATGATTGTTAAACACTTGAGGTAGGTGTTTAGGTAAAGTGACTTATATGTATATTTATCATGCTTGTGCTCCAAAAGTCTAAAAAATATGACGTATAGAAGTAATTTTATTTCAGCTTTAAAATAAAATTTGTCTAAGAAAACAGTCTTCGTTAAAATCCAGCTGTATAGGACTTAAACTTTTTTTGGTCCTACAATTATTTATTTTATCAGCTTCCAAAGATGATACCTACCTATAATTCTGATCGTTACACCACGTCAACTTAATCTCGGAGTTCATGTGTTACAGGTATTAAATAAAAAAAATGTATTTAAATAGACTTCTTTACAAACTATAATACTCATCAAAAACTTAAAATCTTCTAATATAAAAAAATTTGTGTCGTAATTTTCTTGTTTATTCTCCTACAAAACGGCTTGACTGATTTTTATATTTTTTATGCATATCAATTTAATCAGTCCATTTTTTTACAGCGATATTAGTGTCTATCAGTTTGGCAGACATAAGTCTATCGGAGGAGGTCTGCTAGTTTCATATTATAAAGTTTAAGATTAAGATATTTTTTAAATTTAACAGTAGGTATAATATTTACCTACCCCCGACGCAAAAAGGCGTGTATAAACTTGACCGCTGTGTAGTCCTAGCACTTCGGTGGTCCGCTACCTAGCTCTAATATTTGAACATCTTTTCATCTTTTTATAAATATTTGAAAGTGTTATTTCCCAGAAATTTAGATGTTTTGTCACAATCGGTTTTCCCGTTTTAAGGGCATATATACTTTATTATTGCGTGGAAATGTTCAAAGTCTTTTAGCTACAGAAACTCACAAATACATGGTGAAACAGACCCATGACAATAAGCACTTAACACCTCCCTACGCAGGTGTTAAATACATACATTAAGTACATACATGTAACACGTCGTTATGTCTCGAGAATCCCCAGCACAAAGATCCGGCAGCAATCATGCCGCCTCTGGAGTGCGTAATGAGAGAGGAGTAGCGTCATCACATGATTATTCTCCAAGTGATGCCACCATGAACCCTTCACGACTAGTTCTTAACACATTCAAGTAGTAAGAACGCGTTGCCTGCAACTAAATAACACCTTTTGAAATAATACGAAGGCAAATTTAAAACGCCTTTTCCCTAGCTTTGATCGCGTACTTATAAGAATATTACGAAGTTTTATATTTTTGAGTTATACGTATAAAGGGTAAATGATCGGTAGGTTTGGAGTTCATTGAAGAAGGCATAAAATCAGCAGTGGACGAATAAATGCTGATTATGATAACAGGTATGGATTTTTTTTACTAACGCGTCTTTATCATGCGAGTGGCATTTCGTAAAATTCGTTTCTCTAAAATTTTAAGTTTTAGGCCCAATGGTACGTGGAATCTAGAGGAAGAGAGGATTATATATAGCTTATTCAAATTAATGATTGTTCATTTTTTCTATCTTTATTTTTATTTAGATAAAGATAAAAAAGGTGAAATATCAAAAAAAAAAGTTCAAAAAAGCAATTATTATTATAATGTGCGAAAGGTCTGGTAGTCTTAAAAAAAACTAAAATCTAACAAGAATTTCACTGTCCCGCTGTGAACTACAGAGCTTAAACAGAATAACCAATTTGGATGCAGTTTTCTTAAACCTTCAGATATATTTTATCAAAGAAGACCGAGGCTTTTCTAGGTCCTCAGTTCTTTTATTTATACACTATTCGCCTGCCTTTCTTGTGCATGTCTCTGAAACACAGCAAAGCTGTTTCACGGGAGAAACAAGCAAGAAAGTGGGACCGACGCAGGCCGAAGCGCAGCATAGCGCATATTATTTTACCGCCGGGAAAATTTGGCCGTAAATATTTCATTATTTTCAAAATACATAATATTTTGTCTTTCGGTAAGGTACTGTACTAAAGTTACTTCTAAATATAAAATGAAAAGGGCTTATACGTCTTGGTTACATAATTAAATATAGATTAACGATTATAATGAAACAACTTTTACGAATTTTATCGCGGTTTATTTAGTTTTTTACAAGCCTGACGTTTCGGATACTTTACAGCAACCATGGTCACGGGGGACTGAGGTGTCAGATGTCCTTCTGTTACAAAAGTTATTCGAAACTACCCTATGATACAACAATATTTTTGTTGCTGTAAAGTGTCCGAAACGTCGGGATTGTAAAAAACTAAATAAACCGCGATAAAATCCGTAAAAGTTGTTTCATTATAATGAGTGAAATTCGCGTAAACATTAGAAAACAATATAGATTAACGATTTTAATGCTGACGAATTAATTAAACGTCACCTATAAGATTCGTCATCAAGATTTGGACGAATGTATTAAAACATTTTTTTTTGGAATTGAATAAAATAAATAAAAAAACTTTACAATTTCTTTGGGTATAATTTACAAAAAAAAGCTTAAAGAAAATTTAATTATTCTGTTATTAAATTTGAGTGAAAATAGAATCAGAAATTTATTCGCAATAAAACTTAGATTAACTTATTCGGTGCCAACGGAAAAAAATAAGTATTGTTTTCTAATGTCTAGTTTGTTAAAGTTCAGTTTCTAGATGTTGCTCATCACAGAAACAATGATTTGCCCACGGTGGCTAGATTATGGTGAGATTCGTCTTATAGATGCCTAGCTGTATGTCTATGCTTCTTAAATACCGTGTGGCTTAAGGTACCTACCAAGCATTTCGTAAGAGATGATAGTGCCATGCAGCCGAATTGGGCCGGTACGACCTTACATTACCGTCGTAAAATGACAGCTATGCTGTTGAGTTCCGTGCGAAATTGAAGTCATGATTTTAAACGAATACAAATATTTTATTTTCAGCGCTTATTCAAACCCGCTAATTGAATAGGAGTTGCGAGGGATCAGTTATCTCGGCGTTAACTGAAGGAGGCCTATGTTTATGATGGTGGCGAATTCCTGTAATAAACAGTAACATGGCAACACCAGCTAATCTAATCTAATTAGTTAAGTGAGAAAATATCAACTTCAAATTCATATCTTGTCGCTTGACATAAGGGGAATATTATACAAATGTAACACGTTTTGTGAGCAGTCGCATGGAAAGCCTGTATAATTGGTATAAAGATGTTTAAATATTATAAATCAACACACTTGTATTTGCTTATAGCCACCCTAACAACAGCTTTGCCCAAGGAACACCAAGAACGCGATAATAATTTTTTGCCCAAAGATTTGTTTTAAAGGAACTCATGGACACAGTACTGTGTACATATATACAACACATATATGTATAGGTTGTATCCGAGGTGGTGAGCATACTACCTCGCTCCCTTTGGACTTTCCACTTGACACCCACATTGGGATTGAAATCTTACCCTTTCGGTTTTATGGTAGCCGAGTAAGAACTAGTTGTAGTATAATGGCCTAGCTGCTGCTCGTCAATAGTCTTATTTCCTAATAGACCTTAGGGTCTGATAGCAGTCCATTGTAATCGTTCAAAAATGTTATAACTGATTACCGCGTGCATTTTTTGCATGCCTAGGTCGCACTCGTCGCGATAACATTCGGGCGATAAACTTCGTCTTCGGTCTACGGCAATTCTTTGCGGCCATATTATAATGCGCGTAAAGCCAGGTCAAAAACTACTGGCCGACTGCAGTGTGGCCGCGCAAGCGAAGTTCATCGTTATAAAACCCTTTGATGTGCGAGAGTTTACCGACAGCGGAGCGATGAGTCTGAAGATTCGCCCGAAGTTCTGAAGTGTTCGCGAATATTTGGCTACATATATCGCGATAATCTGAATATTCGGGTTATCGCGATGAATGTGGCCTAGGCTTAAGTATCTTCAGTCACACATACTCAAGTATGATTAACAATTATCTCGTCTCGATATTTAAATGAGCAAATTTTATTCCTATAATATACATATATGAAGATTTTCATGAAATTATATACGGGGTTTCGGGAGCAATAAATCGATCTAGCTTGGATACATTTCAAGCAAATGTAGTTTCATCCGTGTTATCAAGCAATGAACAACCGCCATTATGTAATTAGAATATGAACGCATATTTCGCTATCAAGTACTATGTTATAAGAGTTCAGTTGGAAAATTAGTCAGTTTCCAAATTCATGTCTCTAGTACAGTTATTTTTTTATTTTTTTCAAGTTCCTTCCTTTGAGGGAAAACCTTTATCATACTATTTATTTTTAACAAAAAAAGGAAATCAACCAGGTTTATATAAAACGAGCAACGCCCGTCGGCCGCGGCGTATCGGGTCTATGCGACTTACCATCAAAACGACAGTCAGCTGTTGCGTTACTGATTTCTACATAACGTTTCGTGTACTCATATTGTATTGATATATATTTTTATTTGCAGATGCATCGTACAAAAGCACGTGGTCTACACATGCGACTTCACAGGGTTCACAAGGTAAGGCTTTCAAATGTTTCAGATTTACTTTTAAACAAAACACTAACAAACAGTTATGGCTAGATCTATTTCATTGTTAAACTTTACTGGGAAGCGTTAAAATGTTATGCCAAAAACGATGTGTGAAATGAATATGTTATTATCATCATCATCGTTTCATCAGCCTTTATATGTCAACTGCTGAACATAGGCCTGCCTCAATGAACGCCACGACGGTGACTCGCTTCCAACACATCGGCCACTGCTCGGAGATAGTCTTACAAAAAAAAAACATTATTTATCGTGTCAACAATGTTATGTAAAAACTGTTTTTTCACTTAATATAACGAAATCGATTTTAGTACGACGTCTTCACTCATTGAACGAACCGAACCTAGTCATCTGCTCAATTTGATTTGTCTAAGTTCATTCCGTTACACTTGTTTATGTTTGTGGGAGAGGTCCACCTCCCGTCTGGTTGTCTATCCAACATAGCTGGAGAAACATGTACATTTCGGTATACGCAAAACTCCGTACCACTTTTTACGCCTCATGAAAACAATAGTCGATGCCCTAAAGTAAAGCACGCGATCGACAGGCGACCGCCACGTGCCGCGACACAATGCCGAGTTAATTCCTTGATTGACACTTACAATATTTCGGTAAGTGACGCAATATTGTGTTGATTATCATTATACGGGGGGCGCATTATCACCTACCACGCTCCGGTGATTCGCTACCCGTGACTCGGTATGCGAATTTCAAGTGAGATATGGAATCTAATTTAAATCTTTCCAATGTGATTTCATATAAGTACAGCAAAGAGAAACTCAAATCGTCAACCTATAAAATTTCGTATACACGGGTTAAAAACGGTGATAAATCGATCTAGCTAGGATAAATTTTTGAAAAACTTTTTTTTATCCGTGTTTTGAGACAATAATAAAATCTCATTAGAATACGAACGTAAATTTCGTTGTCAAGTAATATATGACGACCTCTGTGGCTCAGTGGTTAGCACGTTGGCGCACAAGCCGGAGGTAGCGGGTTCGAATCTCGCCAGGAAACACAAAAAGGTTTGTTTGTTCCTGGGTCTTGGACGTGTATTATATAATAAAAATCTTAAATATAAGTATTAATATAAAATGTATTAAATATATTATGTATTTCCGTTGTCTGGTACCCGTAACACAAGTCTCTGCGAGAACTTAGCACGGGACCAGATTGACGTGGTGTAAAGCGTCCATAGATATTATTATTATTATTATTAATATATCATGATAGCTTAGTTGAGAAATTAGGCAGTTATGAATCGAAAAGAGCCTGGTTCGTATCTACCTTCCTATTATGTTTTGTCCTTTTTTTTTCAAGTTAATTTTTTTTAAGAAAAACTTTATCATATTATCATTAAGGACATAATATAAAATAAAACAAAAAAAACCTAGCAAATGCTCGGTCAACCAGTTACTGATATAAATGTAACTATGGTTATAATACGTAAAAAAATATTTTTATGATATTTTCCTGACCTAAAAGCTATCCTTTATAATAAAGTTTACTGTTTATTAAGATTTCTACATGCATAAAAAAAACGACTACTACTCCCGAAAACTTCCCGAAAAGCACGCGCGTTCAAATTATTATAATTAAATAAATTGCTTAAAATTTTTTAATTACTGCTCAGATTAGAAATTAATTTTATATTTCCAGATATTATAATCAGCTTATAAGCCAGCGTTACCCCCGTGTTAGTTGTCCCTTCAGAGTGCATCTTTCATTCACGATTTTAACTAGTTATAAAAAAACAGATAAATCTTCATTCACCCCTTTCAAAGTTTTAGGGGAGATTGTTCCATGGTGCAAAGTTCTTTTTAACCGCAAACTTTAACTGAATTTGATTTACCCTCTCCTTCGGATAGGATTACAAGATTGTGTCTTTAAGTATCTGTTGAACGATAACGGACCTCATATAGATCGGTTTTTATTTGCGATAGATGTATTTTTTATTTTTTTACTAACAGTGCCCCGCGGTTTCACACGCGTTCTTCCCATGCCCGTGGGACTACTTCTACTACTCATCTACTATTCATCAATCACAGCTAATTTAAATTAATAACAAAAAACAAAGGAAAATTTGTAAATTAATGTGATAAATTATAGCCTATGTGTTATTCTGATGTATAATCTTTATTATTGTAAAGTTTCGTTAAAATTCATTCAGTAGTTTTTACGTGAAAGAGTAACAAAGATTCAGCCATCCATACTTAAACTTTAGCATTTAAAATATTAGTAGGATATCATAAAAAGGTATTCGAGCGAACGGAGCCGTCATTCCGTGGTAGCCACCGTCGTCCATACGCAAACAAAGTTTATCAATCTCCCAAATTATTGTCCCCCGGAAGCTCACCAACCGCATGAAACGGGACAGTATAGCTGTCACCTTAATATTTTTTGGATTGACAGTTGATCTGTTATGTATAATAGGTTTTTGGTTTTTTTAAATCTAGGCGCTCACAGTTATAAATATCCATAAACAAACAGAAAATATTTATGTGTTTTATTATATGTATATTATGTTCATATATTTAGACTTTTATCTTATGTATTATTTATTATAATGTTTGAATTATAAGATTAACTCTGTTACTTTTGTTATGTTTTTTTTTTCTTTTGGTAAGCCTACTCTGTTTTATTTCAAAATCTCCTCTACTAGAAGGTTGTCTGGTAGAAATCGCTTCCTCAGCGATAAGACCGCCTTTGTGCATATTATGTAATATTTATTTTTATAAGTTGTACTTCTTTATGGTATTAATTGTAATGTTTACTTGTATGCACAATAAAGTATATTTTCTTTCTTTCTTTCTTTCGAATATCTAGGACACATTCTCAAGAAATATAAATACCGGTAAGTCCAATTCTTTCCGGGAATTTCCGGTCAAAGTGATCATACTTTTATTATTCGATGATTAATGTGATCGCCGACAACCACATCCCGGGAGACCGGGTCGCCGTCGCCGCTCCGTCGCGTCCGTGTCGACCTCTCCCCTGGCACACGATTTAGGGCCAAACTCTCCCAGGGGAGCTATTACACGCGGCTATTATAAAACTATTCGATATATGGGACAAATACAAGATTGGTCGTTTTAAAATTTATGAGTTTTTCTGCCATGCCATTTATATTTAAACATTGGTATAGTATTTAGCTGAATACTTTTATTTATAATTAAAAAAACTTATCAGATTCTACTATTATCACTTTTGGTGATTTTGTTGACGTGTAAGTGGATTTTTAATGAGTAATATAAGTAAATCACATATATCAAAATATCTGTGCCATGAATTCTCATTCTTATTATTTTACGCGATATGTTTATATAATGTCCATCTACTGTAGGATATACTTACTCAACAATAACTGACCTAAACTTCACAAATTACTTATAAGTTAAAAAGTATATAATATTATAATTTAACTACTGGTTACGTCTACAACCGGGCTAGTTTGCTTATGTTGCTGTTAGTTTTACATCCGACTAACATAGAAACCGATTAGTATAGTACATCATTATAGATTACAGGATCATTTGGGTCAACGTCATGCGACAATTAAACAAGTCCTATGCGTGTGACACCAGAATAGCACCCCAAGCGACCCCGTCCCTTGGCGAATTAAAAATATGTTATTCACAACTTAGTTTAAACTAAACGATATTTATTGAGATATTTATTGTGAGGTGGCGCCCTCTGTTACTCATAATGTAGTCTCATAATTGCCTAATTATTTGTAGTGGGATTTCTTTTTATACTTATCCGACTGCAACAGAACGTGGGTAGTGTAAAAATAATTATTTTATAATTAAAAGTATGGCAACGCCTTGTATAATTGTAGTCTGTGCGAGGAAAATATATTAAAAAAACTATTTATTATTGGGTTTTTATTATCTATATATTATTGGGTTGATTACCAATGCAATAGAACTTAATACAATTACTTACCTACAATATCGGTGCGCTAATCTGAGAGGTCTAGCCGATTTGTGGACGGTTTCCATTTATATATTGTCTTTAAATTCACAATAACTAAGAATTATTTCTTTACACCTCAAAATGCACCTAAAAATTACATCCAGCATCCTGAACAAAAGCTTTTTTGTTTATTGAGCTTTCGATGTTTTGATCGATCCCTTGATTGGATTACGATAAAGTTTGAGAGAACTTTATGATATAAATGAAGTTAAGCAGTAGCTTATATATTTTGTAAAATATTTTAAATTTATTATATTCTCGTTTTGGGCACACACAATACAAATCCGGGCATGTTTTGTTGTGTTTAATTCCACAACATATCAATAATTCAAACATATTATAACAGACCGACAGTTGTCTTATTTTCAAGATATGAATCGATAGTAATGTAATAGAAAACTAGTATTTTAATAGAAATGACCGTCCCTTGAAATAAAATAATCAATTCAATTCTAAAGACACACAGTCATTGTTTTTAGCAACTCAATTGATGAGTGTTTCTTTAGCTACGATTAACAATCATAGCATCAAGATAAATTCTTTCAGTTGACATAAACGCCCAGACTATATCTCCTCCTAAAGCGTACTAATCTCAAAACCTCCCTTTAATATTCAGCTTCATTCAATAAACGCTAGATTACGTTCCTTTGGGTGCGCGACGATTTTTAAAAAATAAACCGCGTTGAAAGACGAGGCGGCGGCTACGAAAATTAACTAAAAGTGGCTTTTGCCTGCCATATTCTGACTTGCTTGCTCTTTGGCTATTTGTAATGGGTGGGAAAGAGTGGGATGTAGAGGGAAAATGGCTCTGAGCTACGGGGGAAAGCTCCCTATTGTTTTGAGCGCCGCGATGCGAAAACGGGTATACATACTCGAGTGTATATTAGATGTTAAATTGTAATTTCAAATGAAAATCCGACGCGTAGACGGATCAGGATAAAATTAATAATAATAAGCATTTGTAAGGTGGTCTGTGCCTAAAAAATAATATCTTTAATCAATAGAAGTAGATCAGTTTGTTACTCAGTCACATAAGAGATCATCTGAGCATTAGCATTTGTTGAAGGTGTGTAAAGTTCACCAAACCCGCATTGAGCCAGCGCATCGGTGGACTATGGCCCAATACCCCTCCTCGCCTGATTTCCAGGAGAAGAGACCCTAGCCCAGTAATGGGCCATATATGGGTCGATATTTTACTTTCACTTTACTGGGAGAATAAAGTAAAAATGCAAGCAGTGTACTGGGTTAAAACAAAGATAATTATTTTCTCAATTAACAGACACACGCGTTAAGAAAAGATATAGATATACTAGGAGATATACTTGGTGAGTAACGGCGGTTTTCAATATCCTATCTATCTTAAAATGTTCTTATCTATGGTTACATTTTGACACATTTTCTTACGAAATCTATCAAAATTGTAAGATGGATAAGAAAATTTTAAGATAGATAGGATATTGAAAACCGCCGTAAAAGATATAGACATGCTCGATATGTAAATGTCGTATAAATTTACCAAGTAAAATGGCCGAGTGCTAGCAAGCGTGTGTAGTCTGCAGTGGTTGATCAAAAGCACAAGTTCATAATGTGCAAGACGCAAAACAAATTGCAAGCGAAGTTTTAACTCGCCCGGGGCCGTCATTCGGCGTGTCCAGGACACCCGCCTTTGACAAATAGTTATCACAGTCCTTTGATAGCTAATGAAGTTGTGAACTAACTGTGCAACGCTCTAATATATTAAACGGCGTTTGTTGTTAACCTAACACAAGTTTGGGATTTAGAATTTGTGATGTAATAGCTCTGACATGTCATCGGATCGGATCTGTCACAGAATAATAATACCTAACAATATGTTCGACACACACACGGATAACTGATCCCAAACTAGACAAAGCCTGTATTATGGCAATCAGACGACAAGTAAAAGTAAAGTATCCCTTATATGTCCCACTGCTGGGCACGGGTCTCCTCCTCGAAATTAGGCGAGGAGAGGAATGAGCCATAGTTCACCGATGCTTGGCCCTGCATGAGGGCTAGTGTTCACATACCTTCAAAGACTTTCAATCTCATCAGGCATGCAAGTTTCCTCACGATGTTTTCCTTCACCGGTGAGCGAACGATGGTCTCGTGTTGAGGGTGCACTTAGAAATTTAGAAAAACCCATTTCAAGGCACACACGGACGGGTCAGGATCGAACCCGGAACCTCTCGCATAAGAGGCTGAGTCCACCCATCACTGGACTATCGTGGCTAAGACAACTGATACTTACCTATAATACATAATTTCTAATTACATAAATATGATAGATAAATTACGCGCAGACACAACAAACGATCATGCTCATTACATAAACGTTTTTTCTAGTTGAGGATCGAACCCATGACCTGGTTTAGCAGTCACTAATTCTCTCGCCTCCTGGAAACCTTTAGATTTTTAATCTCGACACATTAAACAATACAAGCCAGCAATTTGATGAAAAATCTTCAATCTTTTTTTGAGGAAACTCTCCTCATAATATAGTCCAATAGAGATGTTGACTAATTTTTTAATTGATTTTATTTGATAAATATACCTACCATAGGTAAAAACGATAAAAGACTTTTGTTAAGAAATATGTCCAATTATAACAAAAAAATATGTAAAATAGTTTTCAAAATTTTCGCTAAAACGCTCCAAGCTTTCATGTAACCGTGATTACGTCACAAACCGCATACAGATCTCACGCTATGTTATGAGTTATGACAGTTTGTACTTAATTCACTGGTCAATGACGTCATCGCCTTATTGGCGTTTACAGTCACGTGATAATGCATGATAAATAACGCATTTTGAAGTAATTTTCTGAATTTTAAGGCAAATAAGTAGACTTTCAAAATGTTATTTTAGGTTTTCAAATACTGTCTTTTATGTAAAGCATAACTTTACATGAATTTGTAGCACCCTATTGCGGGTAAAGACATTCATATTATGTCATGCCACGCTTTCACCATCAAACAAAATATGCTTTCATTCTTTTCATTTCTTCCGTGTAGTATAAATATTTCATGCCATTAAAGACTGATAAACTTAAGTAAAATCTATCTATCTAACATAATACAATTAGTAATATAATGAAATAACTGTTCACCGAATGCTTTTAAATCTAGATATCATGTATAGTGCTTTTATAAGCCTCGATATCCAATATCGAGTTACATGATTGATGCCGTGGGGATAGTGATAGCCCAACGACACACAAACACCAGACAGATAGTTCTATATAATACTTGGAAAAACAAAAAAATATTACAGTAATAAACGAAACGATAAGTCACACTGGAAAAATTGTAGTACACATTTTATTATTACACATATTATCGTACATCGTTATTACGAGTTTCATTTTATACATTTTGATAAGAATATCTTATTTATGATATATTAAGAACTTATTCTTTATGGAAACCACCATTCTGCCTATTTTCTCCGTAAAAGAGATTTACTATTCTTTATAGACAAAATATAGGACAGGACTTCCTGTCCTTTCTTTCTGACCATTCTTATACCCCTGTATGATAATTACTGACACAATACTTCTAACGTCACACGATAGGCAGCTTATAGTTGAGTTGTCTGGGCTAGTTCCATGTAAGCTCGTGTTGCTAAGCATTTTGACCACTTACATTATGTCTATTCATTTAACATACAAACATATTGAACACTAGCAGTCTCTCCCGGCTTCACATGTCTAAACATTTTATAGCCTATGGTATAATTTGGCTTGCTATGGATTAAAGATTCTGTGGTGTTTTTTTACAAAATTGTAAACTGATTAAAAGTTTTCATACCTTTTTGGATTCCTTGCTTTATTCAGAATATTTTTAGCCTATGTTTATCAAGGCTAATTTAGGATTCTGATAGTGATTTTTTCCTTCAAATCGCTGTAGTTTCAAAACTTATTTAATTGAAACAAATAGACAATTAAATCTTTTCTTCATATGCCGCCATTGCGTCAATATAAACACGAATTTGTCACTATAAAAACGATTCAAAACACGTTTTTAACGTGTTATCTTCTTTTCTAAGCACATTTAATTCGTATCTATAAATCCTTTGACAATTTATGGATGCACTACAATAACGTCACGAGCAGCTCCCCAAAAATCAAAGGACCGTGGTACATGGAATCAAAAATACACCCAAAATCAAAAGGATCCACATTGTTGCTCTAACACTAACAACGCGTGAAATCCTATAGATCTTCAAAGGCTATAATCCTCGTCTTATTTCCAAACGAATGTGCACTATGTGGCATGAATAGAGGTCATATTTTTGAATGGCAGCCGGACTGCCCAGGGCACTACGAGGGATGACAAGCCAATATCTGCGATTTCGTCGCCCCAGGCACGGTGATGAAGCCGCGTTAATTATTAAACAATTTGCTCCATAACAATCGTTGAAAATGCCCAGTAAATACTGTATTATGGAGATTTAAAAAAAATATAAATGTTTTTTTTTTATGAGAGTGTATAATAATATTTTTGTGGTGTTGGTAAATGGGAGAGTGTGAAGTATTTATGTGGTTTTATGGTGAACGATATATAGAGTTTATTTACAGGAAAAATGTTTTTGGGTGGCAAATAAAATCTCTCACAAAGTTTTTAACTAGATTATAAAATGTTTCAATTACTTTTATTTCCTAGTAGGCTAGTACCAAACAAAATTAAATATATTAATGAGCTTTAAAAGCAACAAATGAATGACGCAATATTTTTTCACATATAGAAATGACATGATTATAGGCCCTTCTATATATTTCTCGAAAATCGAGGAAAAAAAGAAGAAAGAAAACAATAAACCTTTTAAGCGTCTACCTAAGATGACCTAATTGCTTTTAGTCTTTATTCTAACTATCACACATAAATAGATGTTAAGCAGTAGTTGGTTTATAAATAGTATTATCATTATTGTCAACCTTTATCTGGCTACTGCTAAACATAGGCCTCCCTCAATGAACGCCGAGACGATCGGCCCTTTGTCACTCTCATCCAACACGGACACACATAAGATAATAAAATCGGAGTGTAGGTTGGTAATATTAAATTAACCACTTTTTATTAAATGCAAATTGATGTAAATGGTATATACGGTATATATTATACCATTTTTTTTAAACTGCATTGTCTGTTTGTTATATAAAATGTTTTGATGTATAGGCGGTACATACACGAAAATATTTTTTACTGTATCTGTTTGTTTTATCTGATGCCTGATGTATCAAGGAGTAACTTGGGCTACAAAATAATCATTATCAATCCGGATTCATCCAATTGCAGACAAAGCCGTGGGTAACAGCTAGTAGTAAATATTTCTTTATACAAACAAGGCGGATATTGGTACTAAAATAATTACGAGTCAATACAAAAAATAAGAAGAGTTCTATCACGGTGAAATCAAATGAGCAGACGGACGCACAATGAGATTATTTGTTTTCCCTCCATAATTACGTTACGTTACGTCGCTTGACGTCGATTGGAAATAAAACATCGATTTGTCGACATTTTATTAGAAAAATTCTTCTACTTTTATTTCAATTTCTTCTGCGTTTGTTGCATTTTATTTTCTAGATTTAGTGATGTCAATGGCTATTAATATGAAGTTCGACGAAGGACGTAGTGAAATTATAAGAAAAAGTATTTTTAATTATACCACATAAGCCTTATACTAAATCCAAGAGTATGTAGGTAATTTTTAATCCAGCTTATGATATGGTTGTGAATTATATAGAAAATCTGCCCGGTTGTTTAGAAGTGACTTTAAAATGTCATTCTTTTGTTTGCACTTATGTAGTTATATTATTTTGTCTTGATGTTTATTGAAGAACCTCTATGTTTAACAGAGGATAGAAAGAGGCCAAATGATGATAATGGTTATTATTTTGATGAGCATACTGGAAGTTGTATGAATGCATGCATCCTTTGGTAGTCGTTCCGTGTTGAATGTGACTGGCAGGGTGTCGTCCGTCTTGGCGTTCATTGAGGGAGGCCTATGTTCAGCAGTGGAGAGAGCTGGTGATAATGATTATGATGATGCATCCCTAAGGTAGCACACAATCAAGCCCTTCCATGAAAGATAAATTCAAAAGTAGTAGTAGTACCCATATAGTATTATAAATCATCTTTCTCATCTCTAAATTAATTGTGCATATTATGTTTTACATTGTGCTGTTTGTTTTCAGGCTATGGAACTAATTCGCTGTCTGCTATGTCCAAGTCGACGCTGGATGCTCACACGCATCTCCGTCAACCAGGTAAGGGCTTAATCCCTAGTTACAATTACGAGACAGACAACAGAACCTCTCCCATCCACGAATC
Organism: Lycaena phlaeas; assembly: GCA_905333005.2. Taxonomy (NCBI): domain Eukaryota; kingdom Metazoa; phylum Arthropoda; class Insecta; order Lepidoptera; family Lycaenidae; genus Lycaena; species Lycaena phlaeas. The sequence goes on from HG995168.1 coordinate 846,841, forward strand.
TACTTACTACTATTCTATTTTGAATTTGCACTAAAATGTTTTCATTTACATTGTTCAAGAGCACGGTTTTAAGGTGTTACATTTTGTAGGTATATGGCTAGAAGATCTCACTGTCGTTGTTCTGTACAAAAAAATTTGTAGTGGACCAAATCTTAAATGTAAACCACTCTCATAGTAAATTATGCACAAGTAATTTCATCAAGATCCGTTTAGGTGCTTAGAATTAACTTAATAACTAACTCACGGACACAAGAAATATTTAAATAGATGTATACTATTATTTTTCGGTATATATTATCAGAGTTTGAAGATGAAAATCTTCAACCCAACACAACAAGGATGCCACATTAAAACAACGCGGCAGAAGTGAAAACTATTGATTAATTAATATAAACATTGATTACATATGAATTTATAGAGGCACAACACAGCGACACAGTATTGAAGAGCAGATGCCTGTATCGTTCTCGCTCGGGTACACTCGACGGTCCCGAGTTCACCCGATCGAGCCTTTCACGACAGTGCGTGACGGATTAGCCCCACTCACAGACTATAAAAGTATGTGTGAGGTGCGCCAAAAGAAGTTTTCATATCATTAATCCCATACGGTTGTAAATGTGTACTCACGCGAGAGAAGCTTTGGACACGACCTATAATAGTTATATAATTTATTAGCTGTTGCCCGCAACTTTGCCTGCGTAAATCGCAGTACTCGACCATTATTTTGATGTGATGTTATTTTAAAACTGCCATATCTCCTAAGATGTTCATTTAAATCGAGTGATGTTAAGGGTAATTTTATTTTAAATTTAATACTTGTGATGAACAACGTATTTATTTGGATAAGGATTAATATCATATTTATAAAAACATTTTCGCAAATAATGCATTATTTTAGAACGAATTTAACTAGCATAAAAACGGATCTAGTGAGCTAACCTTAAAAGATAGACATATGCTGTCGCAGACTTTTTTGTAGAACTTATAAAGGAAAACAATTCTGTCATACGTGATTTTTGCAAAAGTTTAACAGTTTACGCAACGCATGCAGCGCTAGCTCTTAATAGGAAAAAACCCTTTATTTTAAAACATTCTTTATTAGTGCTCCACTCCATTAGTCTTAGCGTGGTGATATATGGCCTATAGCCTTCCTCGGTAAATGAGCTATCTAACACTGAAATATTTTTTTTAAATCAGACCAGGTTGGTTCCTGAGATTAGTGCGTTCAAACAAACAAACAACTCTCCAACTTTATATTATTAGTAAAGATATGTATTCTAAAATATTATGTTTAATATTTCAACTACATTCTTGCAATAAACATATTATTATTAACCCTACAACCATTCCAACACAATTGAGCAGTCCAAACTTTCGCACTTATCATATTTACAACAAAAGACATTCGGAATCAAAAGAAAATTCAAACAAACAAACTTAGTCAAAGAAACTAACGAACTAAAAGAATCTCGCGCACAAAAGCAATGGGCTCTCTCTGTTTGTCGCTACGGTCAGTTACACGCGCACACATCGACCTCTAAACATATTCCAACAGGGGAACGGTTTAAATAAAATTTACCTTTTATTTCTAATTCCTTTGTTTGAGTAATTTGGGTCCATATTTTAAATAATGGAAAGGTATCGTATGGTATTAAAATTACAATTAATATTTGGAGGATGTTTTTTGCAAACGAAAAACAGGAACCCGGCTGCTACAATATTATCCAATACAGGATATTATGTATAATATTTAAGACTGGCCCTTAGGTGTATAGCTTATATTATAAGAATCTGGTAAAGAGTTGTGAGTAAAGAAAGAAAACACTTTCGCGTTTATAATAATATTATACTTACGCTCTACGTCGTGCTAAAAGCTAATCAATTTCCGAATCTGGGGCAGATATTTAAGTGGTCGCATTTTCACATAGATTTTCCGTCAAAAAGTCACGGCGTGTTTGTCCAAACGTCACGCTGTCTCGATTTCATTAGACAATGCAGCGTGTTTGCGCGTGTCCGCCGCGTGCCCGACGTGGCCCCGCGTGACACCCGGCTCCGATTACTTTGCGGCTGAACGTTTGCACGTTGTCGACTTCGTAAAATATTTTACCACAAAATAAAACAAGACATGGAAAAGTGCAACGCGCGTTAGATTTTGTTCCCTTTTATAATAATTAATAATAGTAATTTTAGTAGGACGTGATGTTGAATCATAAGTTCTGACCCAACATGGTACAGTCATGGTAGAGGGATGATTGGTTAACATTTGTGGATGTTGTAATGTTATGGAACATAAATAGATTATTTCAAAAGCTTCGTATATAACCAGCAACCGAAGCTCAGCATATGCTTTCCGCTAAGAACTCGAAGACCACCGATCCCTGGCTACTTACTGGTCCTCCTGGTTTCTTGCACATTATTCGCTTATCAGCCAACCGTCCTCGTGAATGTGTGACTTACATTCAGAATATCAGTAACTTTATTACTCTGGTGGAAATATTTGTTTTGAATCCTATCTGCCAAAGAACGACCCAGCATGGGACGCTCCATACGCACGCTTCAACTGCGGAAGTTTTTGCGAAACTTTTTTGGACCAGTCGTAAATTAAGAGGACACGTTCCAACCCGTAGGTCTACATGTGTAGAACGGTATAGACGACGTGAGTATATGGCTAAGCTTCCTGAATGCTGCTCTTCCAATTGAATCCTCCTATCGGCTTCCCTCACGAAGTTATATCTGCATCAATATAAGATATTAAGTCGACAGAGTTCGGATATTACGACATCAGGTAGAGCCAGTTGGACGTGTCCAACTAACTACAAAACTTAATCTTCCCACTTGAAAGTAAAAGCTAGAGTTAGTCTCCTATTCAATTTCGCAGTCACGGTATCACATCATAAGTCTCTCTATTTTTTTTCCAATAGGATATTATTTTGCAATTACGAACATAATTTTCAGAATATGAGGTGTTTTCCCTACCTTTACATTTATAATAGTTAGCATTTACTAAGAATACAATATCCGTTAGACGCTAGTAACATGAATACACACAACACGTGATAGGCGTGAATTTAATTGTTGTATAAAACATTGTTATTATTGTCTGGCGGCGTGATCGGTCGCACCCAAAGACAAACCGCGCTGCTCAAACACGAACGGCAAACAAGGGTGAACGTAAAAAGTGAAGACTGTTTATGGAGGCGAGCAAATACTTTCTTTACTTTGATATTTTTGGTTCAAAGAATGGCTTCTTAACAAACCAATGTTTTTGTGATTGTAGTACTATACACATGCTTCCAAACTTATAGTCAAATCATTGATAATTGTTACCGGAATACTTCAGTAGGTTTTCAGTGTATACTTTTTTGTACATCAGTGATGAAATAAACATTATACCAGTTAAAGAAATACTGACATGATTTAATAGTTCTGAAGGTACACATGAGTTCCACTTCTAAGGTCAGAAAAATTAACTCTTTGTCATACATATTAGGGTATATCAAAAATGCATAAAAAAGTACATCAAGTTAGCATAACCTTTTATAGATTACCCATGATTTATTCCGATTTTGAATATGATAAAATATAAGTATTATTCACAGAATTCTTAAAATCGATAATTTACTGGTCCCCAAGATTTTTAGGATTTTTAGTACATACAATGTACATAGATTAAAAATGTGTTTGACTTCACACCTATAGCAAATTCTTTATATGGTTATAGTATATTCTTTATATTTTAAAATGACAAAATACAACCCCAGAGGATCACTTCGTTGTCCGTCTGTCTGTCAAAGCAAAACCAACCTTTATCGAAACCCTCAGCGCGCTTAGTCTCATGATTCGCGCTTTCCTATTTTTTTTTTTTTTGTTGAATGATGAAAATTGGTGAAATATAAATTTATTCTCCCAAACCAAATGGTATTTATAAAGAAATAGTATTTGAAATATGCAATTAAAATTAAAGAAAATACTTCTATTTTCCCTCAAATAATTGCGAAATTATTAATATCGTCATCATTTTCCTCAATCTTCCATCAATTTCTGATAATCATATGTTCTAACAAATCTGGCGGAGGGGTTTTATAGCGTTGGGGTTCTTGCGAGGAAACTAATGCTCCAGGGTCGGTATTCTGCACAGGATAATGCAGTGGAATGGTGTAATTACCCTTTTATTATTATTTTATTGCCGCTCCGGGCGAAGCCCTATTGTCTAAGGGACATTTATTATCTGTAGTGCGTCTTAAATAGATTTTATCTTGTATCAGATTTATCTGGTAAGGGAATGCTCGTTGAAATTGTTTACTGTTTTATTTTTTATAATAATTTATATGTTTTATAACTTTATATATTATTAGGAAACTACTTATAATGATAATTTAACATTTACATTCACTAATATTAATTTATAAGGTAATAAACATATACCGCAACGTTGACATTTTTTTTTCACATTTAATTATTATATGAAAATCGTATAGCAGCTTATAAAAATCGTAGTAGGGTAAAAATACTGAGTGGGATTAAGGAATGCAATATTGCAAAAAAGTTTACGCGCTCTACATAATGCAGGGGCTTCATAATATTACTGTTCGTTTTCGATATTAGGTGTTTATTATAATTGGCCATATTGACAGACATACAGGCCAACACCACCATCTACACAAAGCAGCCAAATGACTACTATATGATAACTATACACGAACATTTAGTAGCAAAACGTAATTACCAACTTACTTTTACAGCTTTTTATTACGTTTAAGTTATTATTCTATTTTTCGTTTTCAATATCTTCAGGCATTATCGTTCCCTGCTGAATATAAAATCAATGAACGTCGAGACGAACTATCCCTAGTTGGTTGCCACTCAACGGATCAGGAGTGGCAACTGGCACGGACACTGCGCAGAAGTCGTATTCCCATCTATTTAATACCCTGGTCGAGTATATATATATATATATATATATATATGTATATATACTTCACCTAAACGCGACCTCCACTCTTGAACCTTTGGCCCATCGGCAATCCGTTCACTTGAGTGTATGACCAGGCCATTGCCACTTCTTGTTGAAGTGGTTTTGATATGGATGAAGTTAGAATACGCCTATCTTCCGATGTTTTTGGAGTCTACTACGATTTGTCGGAAGTTAGCTCGGAGTGTACACTTTATAAGACGACTGTCTCTCTCAATGAAGCTTACATTTATTGCCCTTCTTATTCTTCTTCACTTCATACATTTTACCCTTTGGTCATAGAGACCTCTGTAAATTCCTCCTTCTGCCTTCGGTCCGTAATATAAATGTTTATCTCGTTCCTCGGACTTTGGCAGGTCCACTTTCTGTGGGGTCTTTCCCAAGAAAGTTAACAAGCATTTACCTCCATTGCTTCAACTGCCGACAGCATGTGTAGTGCCAACAAAACAAGACTAACGAACTCGGCTAGTTTCCGTCCAATTTTTACAATACTGTCAATGTAGTTCCGCTGCTAGAAAACTGCGATACGAACTCAATGGAACTAATTTAAATTCTTTAAATTATAATCTTTATATTATAATGTCGTTTAAACTATCTTAGTCTAAGATACGGTATATGAAACGACCTTCACCGAGGTGCTTATTTGATGAAACTTGTTTTATATTAAATTTAATATGTCAATAAACATGTTGCATATGGGTTGCCAAAAAATTCAGTCCAGGATATGATTTTCAAAATCCGTCAACCGGAATTCGGAACTGATTTTTCGCAGATAACCCTTTACCACCGTATTCATAATGAAATAATATTTAATATTATTTAATTTCAATTTAATAATCAGACCGGTGCAAGATGCTCTAATATCGATTTACCTGCTTACACGTGGCAACCCGAGAGTTGTGGCCAGAAAATAATAGGCAACCTAATGTTAACATATTCTATGGGCTTCATACTTTTGATTGGTATAGAATTTGTCAAATAATCAAAACGGAGAAATGTTATTTTTTTTTTAAATTAATATTATTTAATCATATCCTGGACTGATTTTTTTAGGCAACCCATATGCAACATGTTTATTGACATAATACTAAATTAAATATAAAATATGTTTGATCAAATAAGCATCTCGGTGAAGGTCGTTTTATATACCGTAACCTATGCTATCTGTAAGTAACTATTAAATTTCATAAAAATACATACAATAATAATAATTGTAAGTGACCAGCTATTGATCGACGGGTGTCTAAAGCGTCATAATTGGAATACAAATTTCTTCTTTGACGGCTCGGCCACGTCGGGAGGGTCGTGATTTAGCCTTTTGTACGACACGCATTAACTCCTTCTAACCTACACACAACTACCAGCCCGCCATACAAAAAATAACCCTATTTAATAGTCCCAAGTCCGAAAACACGTTCGCTTCACGCCCGACTAATGATTTTGGATTTACACCGAACGTAATAAGAACTATTTCGAGCTTTGTAAAAAAAACAGCCGTCTTCGTTGCGTTCTCGTTGATGTTTGAGTTTGAACTGAATGTGTGGGTGTGTAAGACATGTTTTCGATTGATGTGGTGCAAAGATTAGTGTTGGTAATGGGTGCGTAATTACAGTAGAAAGGCATTACGAGGTTCATTTGGCGATCGAAGGGGTTCCAAGTGCTTTGGGAATTAGCGGGCTGATTTCATTTATCTACAAACATCGTACGTGACACTAGAGTACCGGAGCTTCCACTGATTCGGCCAATTAAGATGAGATCGGATCGATATAAAGGTGTAATTAGATCGCTTTTGTTATATTGCCGTGAGATTTGACATTTGCATTTTGGTTACATTAAATACTTACTATTACTTACTATGGTTACATATCACTTACCACTGTGCTATTACTTTTATTGCTGAGACCAATTAAGACGCGATCATTAGTTTTTTTATATTTTTATAACCAAGCACACAACCGTAAAAGGTTTGTATGTATCTATTTTATTAGGATTTATATCCTTACTACTACTACTAGACTAACAACGCGCAAGTTTGGAATGTATGAATCATTCTCCCCATAAGTTACTCTATGGTATGAATGTATGGATGTTTGGTACTCTTTCACACAAAAACTACTGTATGGATTTGAATAAAACTTTACAATATAAATATAATTTACACTTTAGAATAACATATGAGTTATAATTTATCTCCATTCTCTAACAGGATTAGGATTTGGGTAAAACCGTGGGGCACCCAGTACCCAGCACCCCAGCACCCACGTGGGTAAAAGCACTGCTAGTTCTTTATGAGTCAGGCCAATTTGTAAATTTTATCTTCTAAAGTGTAGCGAAATTGAACTGATAATTAATCATGATATTTCTATCTCAATTGCAAAGTAAAGGAATAAATAAATGACAAAAATGCTTGGAATTTCTCTTGATTTCAGTGACTGTGAATAATGATCACAATTAAAAGAATGATAGGAACCCAGCAGAGTTTCTTGTGGGTATCTTCTCTGACATGGGCGCGTTGCGAACCCTCATTATAAACTTAGCCGCTAAGACGATCATAAGTGATCATTATCAAGATCCTATATGTGAGATTAAACAATAAACAAATAACATTCATATTATAAATATTTTAAAAAGACCAGTCAATAAGACGTTACCCTCAGGAGCTGTCCAGAAAATGTACGCCAATATAGTGGCACAATAAATTTCATATGGGGCGGTTTGTTTGCCGTTGGAATGTGTTGGCACAGCACGGGGTGCGGGGGTGCGGGGAGGCGACAGTGCAGTCACCGGGGGAACTCCTCAAACACATCTTAATGCACACCGATCTTAAATATTTTAACATTTAATATAAATAAGTCAAATGACCTTATTTATAAGGAATCCAAAAAATTAGCAAATCTATCTTGTCCCAAATTGTGTTTTATTTTTAGTGTACATAGTAACTTCTACATTAGCATGTCGATCGGTTGAATTTCTAATCATACAACTTGAACATCAAACACGGCACCCATGTTTTTTTTTTCAAGATATTTTCGAAAAATAATGTGTTTATGAGATCAATTCACTTTTAAAATCTAAGTGATTAAAATCTAGAGTGAAGGGCGAATGTGTATTCGAAATGTATCTTCAAAATATTGATTATTGATGATGAGTAGGATGATATTATATTCCCTCAATGGGTTTTCATATTTTCAATAAGATAATATATTTATATATTATTGAAAATGAAAACACATTGAATGTAATCATCAATATAGATCCCCTCAAATCCAAAAACAATTATAGAATAACTGGCAGCGAGTCGGCCCACCAATTGATTCGCAAATGAAAACGTAATCACAGCGTTTGCTCACTAACTTCGTTTGTGCAGGTGATGAAAACATACGGCTAGACAATTTAAACATAAAATCTACTTTTAAATTTATTACATTTGCTATTTTAACATTTAATGCGATGGTAAATCGTCTCAAAGGTTCGGATTCAACTTTATCAAGCTTTAATGGATTCCCAATAAATTTTAGACAGTGTATTGCGCGCGCGCGCGTGTGTGTGTGTGGTCGGTCGTCTTGGCGTTTTTATTGAGGGAGGTCTACGTTCAGCAGTGGACGCAAGGCTGATGCTGACGAATTTATCTACTGGGTAGGGGGTGTCGTTAGGTTCAAAGTTAGAAACGTGTGAACGTGTGGGCTAAATTCATTTTAATGCCGAGGGGTCTATAACAGTGGGGTTCCGAAGGTCAACTTAAAGGATTAATTTTTTGATTTGGTATGAATAAACAACTTAATGTTTTAGCTTTGTTTTTTTTTTTGGAGCAAGTTAAATAATCATAGTTAATTGTGTCGTTTGCCCGAAAATATCATCTTTTTACCTGATATTGAGTAAGATTATGGAATACTTATTTTGTGGAAAGATACTCTTCTATACGACAGTTTGAACCGCTAATATTTCATATTATATAATAAGAAATTATTGCACAGAATTTATATATTCGGCATATCATTTTGTACAAATATAGACAATCAAATAAATATTGAAATAAGCAATCAGTTGAAAGTTGAATTCTTTTGAAACAAAAATACGATTTCCACACGGACGGGTCTCCATAAGCGAGCTGGGATCCTGGGAGCTGGGATCCTAATGGCCGCCTCGTGTCCGTAACTATAATCATCACGCCCGTTCAACCAGACCTAATGCATAAAGTGGAAATATATATCAATCAATAATACGACTGATTTTATTAAAGTTAATTATAATTTAAAGTACGAGTATATGTCAGCTGAGAAACAGGCTGAGGTATATGATTAGTATGAAAACCACATGAACACATAATTTCAATGCCAATTATACTGCAATAATACAATTATAAAGCTGCATCACGATGGAAATAACCAGCTCCACGATGCCCAAGAGGATGGATTGCTCTGCGCTTCCCCACACCTAAAAAAAAGGTTTTTTAAAAAATTATGTACATATTTTGTAATTCATACAAAACAAATAAAATATATCACATAGATGAAACTAAATACTGTAAGTGAACACAGTTTCACCCGCGTCCGCTTATAGTTTTGTAGTACATATTATTACGTAAGTATCTTTATTTATAAAAAGATATTTATGTGAAGACATAATATTATTCATACTTACCAATATTCTTATTCATAATATAATACAAGTAATAATTATGAAGGGTTTGAATAATTCGTGAAAAAATACACGTCATAGATTATAAAGACTCATTTAATGTGAAATCTGAATTCATTACCAGACCATAAGCCAATTCCTGTAAATGTTTAGGGACCTGTGTATTTGCTACTGTATTAAGGAAATAGTTTGTTTAGCATATCCCTTTCAACCCCATGTGAGAACCATTAAATGGTCGTCTTCATTCGAAATGCCGCGATTAATTACTAAACAAACAGATTTATCTTTGTAGATAAAAGAGAGGAGAGGGTAAGCGCTTTATTCTTTTATTATATCTATAAACTACTGACCTTTTAAAAACCCTTTTTTCACCTTTATAATGTTTTAAATTTGTCAAAACTTAGTGATATTTTTCAATTTAAATTTATTGCTTATCTGTGATAAAAACTCATTGTTTCGAACAATTAAAAGTAATTGGGAGAAATTCTACCCCAATAAAATTTACTCATCTATATAATAAATAAAGCTATATAGTACCTATATGTAAAAGTCTGAACAAATAAGTTATGAAGTTGGAATCCAAATTCCAACAGATTTACAGATACAGATAGATCATTTTTTTATATTTAGACATTGAGTATAATCAATGTATCATTATTAACGCATTCTTAGAGAAACTAACAATTTTTAGTCTTCTCACAAATTAAATATTTTGTGAAAATTTAGTCAAAAAATATAGTTAAAAAAATATGAAATCAAAATTCATAATGACAATGTTATTAAAGCTGTACTTATGGATGCGATTATTATTCTGAAGAGTTTGTCTCTTCTACAAATTCTCTTTAACTTTCCGGATTTATTTTCTGAAAGGCTGAACGTTTTACTCATTCTCTTATAAAATAACTTCACACTTTACTTCAAACCTTAAAAAGATAAAGTCGGCTTGACATTCGGTTTGTACTTACTGTACTTTTCTTGCAATTTTCATCACAGTCGTTATTTTTTGTATCTTTATTCGTATATTTTTGAATATTAGTCTTATAAGAAATAGTTTTAATAAGGCATTATTATTACATGTTAAATATATAATTTTATTTAACATTAAATATTTTAGTTTTTAAAGTCAGGCAGAAGGGCTTCACTAGCAGTAATTGTCTTTTGTATTATTTGTGTTAAAAAAAAACTGTATTATCTATGCTCACTCGCTTACTTGGAAGTTTATTAAAAACGTGATTGTAATAAAGAAAATCTCAATTTCATTTATTTAAATATAATATCCTATTTAAACTGAAAAATTAATATTACATCATCTTCCATTTTAGTCAAGTTCTTATTTAAATCTCTCTGACACAAAAAACGTGAAAAAATCTAAGCAGATTAAAATATATTCAACAGCATATGAAATTCACCAACATTAAAATACATATCGATTACGCACCTAATGGAATTCAGAGAGTCAAATTATTAACACGATTGTTAATTCGACTGGCGCATAGAACCACTGGTAAGAATTTGTACCGAAATATCGTGCCAATAATCAGATGATCGCTATCGGAATATAATTTGTAGATTACAAAATCGTACTATTAGTATGTACTAGCTGTGAATTCACAAGTCGTCATTTATCATAATCTTCCCGATTAGATCGCGCCCTGCCCCTCGAGGGGCCAGCTAACTGCCCTCCGTTTAAGTTCATACATTTTCCATTCTGTACGTGTCTTTTGTTATAGCTGAGTCAGTTGATTAATGCTTCGTAAAAAATTAAATCACAATTTTATCTGATCACCGTATTGACTTTAATTGGCTTGAATAACAGCTATTTGTATGTGCTTGTTATGTCAAAGTTCATAATCTTCATAATCGGTGTAACTCAATTTGTATTGAACTTTGCTCTTATACTAGATACAAGAGATACAATCTCTTCTAAGTGTCTTATAAATTATATATAAAGTTGACATATAAACTAATACATATTGTAGAGATTAAAAATTTGATTTCATTTGTTTGTATGATTTAACTCAAAAAGTGATAGACCGATTTAAAAAAATCTTTATAATTACAAATTACTATTTTACCAGTAACATTTGAGTAAAATGCTATATTTTAGTCAAGTATTTTCACGGGAGTGGAAGCGAGTGACAACGCAGAGTATTGCTAGTATTCTTTAAAGTGTGTTAATGGAATAAAAATCTACATTTTTAAATTTCAAAGAAATCATAAGACATTTTGTCTGAAAAGCCTTTTCATTCAAGTATCATAATATTGTTTTCGAGTCACGCGTGTTTTCCTCTCGATCATATAATTTAACTTCTTTACAACATACAAGTTGCAGGAAAATATTATCATGAAATTGCCGCGAATATGTATTTTCATCATTAAAAGTTTTGTGGTAAACGACCATTTATAGAATAAGAAGCTACTCGTACAATATAAATCACTTTAAATGCTATTTTATGAACAAAATCGATCCGATTTAAAACTCTAATTGATTGAACAATATTTAAACACTACTATGATAGTCTACTACTCTATCAACTAAATGAAATAACACTATTAAAAATATACTTAGCCCGTTTTTCAACATTTACCAAAAATTCAAAAATAAAATTAAGCAACACAAGTAAGTATGTAGCTTATTTTTGTTCGGAACGCAGATGGCGTGTTTTTAAAACATTGTTCCCTCACGTTAAGCTAATTCTCAATGTCAGTGGCGAAAAACCTTCCTAACGACCGCTAATTACCGGAAAATGTGCAGTTATTAATTTTATACTCTTTATTTCCTTGACATCATTATTTTATATGCTAAGTTTGTTTCCTATTTTGTATTTCACTTATTATGACAAAACAGTATAAAGATGATCTATTTCATTTTGAATAATATCATTGTATAAAGACTGTTTACGGTCCAATCGAAAATAAAACAAGGAACGTAACATATCATCATCATTATCATCAGCCTTTATCCGTCCACTGCTGATCATAGGCCTCCCTCAAAGAACGCCAAGACGAGCGATCCCTTACCACTTGCAACCAATATTCCTCCCTTCTGGTTAATGGCCGACGAATACTTTGTCTGCCTAAACGCGGTGTCCACCTTTCGGCATGCGTGTGTGACCAGCTCACTGCAACTTCAACGAAGTCATTGTTCGCGTGATATCGGTAACTTTAGTTCTCTGGCGGAGGTCTTCTTTTCTGATACTACAACTACAATTTAATATATGAACCGTAGGGAATGACACATTAGCGAGCGATTAAAGCTTTTTTAAAGTTGATTGAATATAACACATATTTTATTGTCGTCTGGAGAGCTACTAGTTAGTTTTTGGTTTTTTTTTATACTAATGGCAACTTTCTGGTTCGTGATCATCATATTATAAAGCTGTAACTGAACTTTATATATTCCGCTTTTAGTTTAATTTCATCTCAATTAGGTAGTCCTATTTTAAATGCCTACAATGTACTCTGTATATGATACCATCATTCGCTCACCGGTAAAAGAAAACATAGCGATGAAAACTACATGCCTGATGAGAATAAAAGTCTTTGAAGCACATCGGTGAACTATAGCCCAATACCCTCCTCGCCAGATTTCGAGGAAAAGACATAATATTATATGAGTTGATACTTTTACATTTTAAGTGAACATAATAAGATCCCTCATATCTCAAACGTAAGTAGCATTCACTAGCTTTTCATCATCATAATCTAAAAACTATAAATCATTCCAATTTCCAGTGACTAAAATTAGTCATGGCAGGGATTGGACACAGTTCCCCGTTTTATAACCCGTCTCTAGTGCCATTAACAATTACTACTTTATTATTATATTAACAAAGCGTACTGTTAGGGTGCCTTTGTTTCAAAATGAATGTGCAATCGTCAACGTTTGGATCCGCGTGTGATTTTGACCACTAGCGTGTTAAAATAGTGGTCGTTTTGGCTTGTCACTCGTCTCGAGTGTAATGCTTGAAAGTTATTACTATAATTTGCATGGCCACTAAAGACGACTCTTAATAGGTAACAAATGCTCAGCCTCTCGTGTACTTGTTATGGATATTTTTCAGATAGCCACAGGGTAAAGGAAAGGAAACCATGAGTACAATTTAGTCTCTACATATTTGTAGCATATAAATAACTAACTGTTCAACTAACATAAGTTTTGAAGCGGGTACCTAACCTTTTTTAAAACTTAATATATCCTATCTTCACCGGGGATAGTGTAGCTTCCCAGCAGTGGAAGACTTTTTCTAATCGGTCAAGTAGTTTCGGAGCCTATACAATACAAACAAACTATCAAATCATTCCTCTTTATAATTTTAGTATAGATATGGATAACTAATTAATTGTGCGTAGATAAAGTAATCAAAATATTGATAAAGCATAGAGTAGTTTCAAATATCTTTGATAGTACTAGAACGTCTGACACCCTAGTCGACCCATGTCGATGACCAGACCAGACCCAATCGTGACTATAGTTGTAAAATACCTATCTGGAACTTCGAGCATGTAAAAATCTAGATGAATCACGATAAAATCCCTGGAAGAAGTTTTATTAAAATATTGCTAAACTATGGAGTACCTGCTCTGACCTTAATATTGAAATAATATTTTTTTCGGTCTTATAACAGCAATAATTTTATGAAAGATTGATTAAAAATGGTCACAACTTATTATAGCATAATCATTATCTGGTCATTTAAATAAAATTCATGTAGTTATCGAGTGGAGAAGACGACGAGGACAAGGGCACGAGATGAGAGAGTGACCTGACGAAGCCACCTGAGAAGGCGAGTGGTCAGCCGGTAGGGCAGCTCAGGGAGCCGAACGCGAAGCATCGCGTGGTGCTCGCGGTGTTCGTCGTCAGCCCAATGTTTCGAGTTCATTTTCAAGTACGTTGACCAGAGGTCAAGGTTAAAGGTGGCAAAGTAGGATTCGCCAGAGTGTCGTCATTGCAGCAGTGACGAGACCGCTGGCGGAGTACCTTGAGTGGACGTTGCAGAGAGCGGAGCTTATATTAGAGGTTGATGCTGACTTGTCGCTCTCTGCGCTCATTCGAGTGATGTCCGTCAGTGAAAATGGATGTAAGGAGGCCTTATCTACCTCCTAATCACTATTTCTCAGAAGGAAATAAATAAATAGAAGGATAGCAGTGGGCATAGTTCTCCTCTTCTAAATCAGTCGTGGAGGGTGCTGGGCCATATTTCACCGATGGCCCAATAATGCTTGGTCAATTTCAAGTGAATCTTACACACCTTTATTCTTATACTAACTTATACAATTTTCTTCAAATTCTGTTATAAATGTATAGTCTAGTAGCATATATTGGAATATTAAGTTTAAACTTACTCTTATCTAGCAATAAAGTATTCTAAAAATGTTATCGCACCGCGGCGACAGTGTGGCACACGGCGTCTGTTATCTATGCTAATCTAGGGGCTGCGCGGTCCTTTCATTATACCTGCTTTAAATGCAATCTATGCAGCCTATCTGGATTTTTTTCGGTTTTGTTGTTAGCCCGTTACCATGGTGATCACTATCTTTTACTACTTAAACGTGTTACGGTATGCGGTAGCCCTGTCGGTTATAATCATCAGCGAGATGATTGTATTATATTCTGATATTTCATTGGGAAAACGTGCTCATCAGTGTAGTATGCAACTATATGCATTTTATCTAGGCTAGTAACTATTAGGTATACATTTAAATAAGTTTATGTTTCATATTTTTAAAATTTTGCTACTTTGATTCTGGCACCGAATGGACCGATTAGTTGTTTATTTGTGAGCATATTTTTAAGCGTTGGTTCCAAGACATGTATCATCAACTATATACAATTATTGACAATTTAACGTTAGAGAGAGAGAGAGAAAAGAGACAGAGAGAAAGAAGAGAAAGTAATGCGAAAAATATTTTTCAACAGGAAAACAGGCCTTAGTGAGGTTATTTAACCTAATTTAAAAGAATCGCTTAATCTGCATTGAAACAAAACAGGCATCAAATCCGACGACAAACGACATCAACACTCTAGGATATTTCTTCAATGACAAGATGTTGATAAATGTTTTTGTAAATTAAATGCTTTCAACAGCTTCTAATGATGTTTTTTTTATTTCAAAATAGTATTAATAATATTATGGTTTTCTTGTTGTATACTTTCGTTGCTAAATGACTACCAAATGCTATTTATTTCCAGATCCCTATCAGATGTTCGGCCCGACCAGCAGTCGGTTAGCAAATTCAGGTAAATTTTTGGATTTTACTTTCTATTACAAATCTTGTTAATTAAATCACAGTTATATTTTTAAGCTCCCGATGTTCCAATTTCAATTGTTTAATCTGAGTTTCAACATGATCGAAATACGGCTTCATTATTTTCTACTTCCTTCTTAGTTAGATAGCTTTTTTGCGTTCATGAAAGACCTGCTCAGCAGTAATCTAATATGCTAATGTACCCTTGTATATAAAGTTATAATAATCTCGAATTACGTAGGTTTTTCTTATTTCTCAGATATATTCAAATGGATAATTTAAAAAATCGTCTTTTTTACCGTGAGAGAGTATTGATAGTAATAAGTCACACGAACCTGTTTATTGTTGATAATTAAACGTACTTAACCCTTATTTTGTCGTGGTCAAGCGGCCTAGGGTGGTTACACGCGATCTGATCGATATCTGTCCAGATATTTAGATTAGTTTTCAATAAAATATTAAATACATATGAGTAATCAAGTTTGTAAATAAATATGATAAAACTTTTCCGGCTCAGTATTTCATATTTTACAGAAAAAAAAGACATTAAATATAAGCAACTTGTAACAATGGCTTAGGTTCGACCTCTAAAGGTCTGTACATCGCACCCAGCGGGTTTTCCAAAACTTGCTTACATCCCTACGTAGTCACATGCCTTCTTGTCCCTGATTACTTTATGTATTTGAGTGTATTTAAACATATTACTTCATACATTTTATTTATTAGTGAAATAAATTAAAAAAAAAAAAAAAAAAAAAAAAAAAAATACATGAATCATAAAAGACACCGAAATTACTTCAAGTCGTGTATATTAAATACAGTCTGTTAGTTAAAATTGCTAGCTCATGAAAAGTGAGCACAAACAATTTTTTAAACTTTTTAATAATAAAAATTGTCAAAAACTTAAACGCGGCCAGAAAATTTATAAAAGTAACTTCATTAATTAATTATTATATAAAAAATGTGTCACGATGTTTGTGGTCGCACTCTTCCGAAACGACTCGAAGGATTTAAAAATATATTTGTATATTTAGTAAGTATGGTAAAAGGCCGTAAAGTATTTTATGCCATACCGCTAGATGATTATAGGCGTCCTAGGCTATGCCTATTCTATGGTAGAAAAACGTTTGTCAGTTAGTATTAAAATAGATGTTGCCACTGCCAAACCAAAATCACAATTCCCATAAATTTCGTGAGACAGCGTTGATTACGTGGGAAGGTAGAGTTGACGTAACACATTATCTATGATCGACCCCTTGGAAAGTCGAAATGTTAATGGGCAAGGGGTCACAATCCCCACCTGGGGTCACATGAATTAGTTTTATCTGCGAAACGCATACAATCACGGTAATAGAATTTAAGTGGTTCGAGGTTTAGATTCTAATCGAAAATTAGGTTAAGACTAAGTTATCTCAGTTGATAGTTGTTTTAATGCGGTTTAATTTAGAGTTATTCTTTTTAATGTATGAATGCCTTACGGCTTTAAGACGATATGTTCTCCTGTGAATATAGTTTTTGTAAAGTGTATGAAATAAATTATATCCTATGTCACATACAACTTAGCCATCCATTGGTAAAATAATTTACAAAATCGGTTCTGTAGACCCGGATATTACCACCTGTAAACTCACAAACTCGCGAGCTACCTCTTCATAACATCAGTGAATTTCGCGTAAACATTACAAAACAATAATATGTAATTCACTATGGTCTGTGAGAAAATTCTGCTATAGATAGTTTAAATATTACATATATTTAACACAATATAAATGGTATAGGCGTGTAGATATTTATACACCTCGTGTACGTGTAGTTTTTTTCGAAATCAAAGCGTATAATTGGTTTTTAATATCGAAATGGCTTGCATGTCGGTGAGGCACGTGGCAGGCGCGACCAGGGGCAATTACACTAGCTTACTATTCACACGGGTACCGCCGTGTATAAAATATGCTAAATGATTTTTGTGCGTTTTAAACTCTATTTCACATTTTCAACATTTATTTTGATTTAAAATTGACTTGAAACTTTATTAACTTAACCTAATATCGTGACTCCTGTGTGCGCTCGTGTACAATTTAAAATGATTTTTTTATTACATTGTCTCAAACTTTTCGGTCTGTGTGTTGCATGTCGCGTGACGGTCGGAGGCCGATATGGCGGCGTCTATAGTTCACATCAGCTGACCGTGTAGTTAGACTATTACTCATTTGTGCCAGACCTCCATGCTATTTTGCTTCTTTTTTAGTTAGATATCTAATGTGAAACAAAGTTTCACTTTTACCGTAGTTCCTTAAAACAATCCTTTTTTTCCTATTCCTTCATTCATTCATTTAGTAAGTGATCTGCCTTGCATTTAAACATAAGCGCATATTATCAACCTATTAATTAATATACATATAGGGGGTAATCTATGAATGTCCTTTCTATCGGTTAGGTTAGATAACTTAACACAACCTAAGTAAAACAAGTATTCAAAATAATTTAATTGCAGTCAGTGAATCAGCTGAAATTATTCATTCTTCGGTCTGTATACCTACCATTTCGTATATCAACCATATTTTATAGGTACGTACTAGGTATACCTACCACTTAATCTCGTACCAATATGGTATGTTACTTTATATGTAATGTTAGTAATATAACAACTTCATCATCATTATCAACCTTTATTCACTGCTGACATAGGTCTCCCTCAATGAACGCCAAGACGACCGATCCTTTGCCACTCGCATCCAACACTAACTTTAAAGCATTAAGAAAATTACAATAAAAAACGACTACTACGCATCTTTCAACACGCCAAGAGTACATACTTCAGCCATCTGCATTCAACTAGGACTGGCCTATAGTTTCTCAAAGGCCTAGTTAGAGTGGACTAGGGAACAGAAATCAAGAATAGAACAATGTTAGTTGGTTGACAAATACTAATATCTTGGTCTTGTATGAATGCTTTTCATTTTGGTCCTAGGTCGAGATTTGGTCTGACATAGTAGGTCTAAGTTTCGATCTTAGACTTGTAATTTTAGGCCTTGGTATTACTAATCGATACAATCAGTTAAAACAATTCATTATAATCGAATAACTAGCTTCTCCTGATAAACGGCACAGCGCACACTCCAGCACACACCCGTTTTGTTGTTACATCATATCTATAATGGACTCATCTTTTTCGCAATAGACATTAGTTTCGCACAATTAACATCACTTTTACTTTATATCACTTAACGTATGCTCAAATAGTTCCCACATTTCAGCATTCCGGAGGGTCAGGACGATTAATTGTGAGTCGTAAACCCGATGAGGCATGGCAGACAATGCCAGGCGAGGCGCGAGGCAACGCAAACGTTGTGACTTGCACACGATCGATCTGGGGATAAATCAACCGATACCACGCTCGTGTGGGCCGGATTTTTGCTCTCCAGTACCGTGTACAAAAAAAATGGCAGTTATGGGACGCACGATAATGTGTCGTCTGTGTTAATAATATTATTCATAAATATACTTATAACAAAACATGGACTCTTAAAAGTCACTCAGACAACAATTTTTTTCTGGAAAATATGACACATTTGAAATACTGCAATACAAAATTGTGTCATGTAAATAAAAGTAAAATGTTATATTGATATACAAAGCGTTCTTTATTTGCGATTTCCCATAGAAGAGATAATATACATATAGTTGCTACTTATTAGTTGTATTTTTCCTCCCGATTTGCTTTGGTGTTATAAATAAAATTAATAATCATTATTATCCTATACAATATACACTGCGGGAGTTATTACAACTTAAAAACGGATAGTATAAATGATATAGTATAAACGGATAATTTAAATTTATTTTTTCAGTTTAATACGATAATTTGATATGGAACATTTTCATTGAGTAAAAATTCATTAGTTTACCATTACAAATGATTCAAATACTTATACACAATATGCTAATGCGAATCAGATTTCTAACGGTCTTTATTACATAATGGTTTCCTTTGAGCTAATAGATTAATAACACACTTAGCATATTTGTAAAGCTAGAACCAATCACAATACCTCACAATTGACTTAGATTGGCATATCATAGTTGAATATGCACATAATATACTGTAAGGAAAAGATTGTGAAACACATGAAAACAATAATATCTGATAACAATAAGTATAGTTCACTATACCTACTATAGATCGGCAGCACCTCCTAATACATGGTATAGCTGGTCTTATTGTCCGTTGGTCCCTCTTGTGTATATAAAAAGATACAAAAGAAACTGCTCATCTTACTCGAGCTTCTTATGAGGAGAGCCTTGCACATAGAATTAAATAAAGCATGTAATAGTAAAAATGTGCTAAAAAATTGGAAAACCCCAGACATAATATTATATTAGATAATATATTACAATGTGCCGCGCCGTTTAGCGTTGGCAGCCATCTTGGATTTGAAAATGTCATAGTTTAATATATTATGTATCATATTATTTACTATTGTAATAGGCAAAGTCATTTTGATGTGATACACATATTGAGGGAATCGTGAAAAAATGTAATCCGCCATTTTGTGGCGCCGGCCATTTTGGACCTATTTATAAAGCTAAGAATAGTCTCGAATAATTTACTTTTCATATAAAATAAAATCAAATCAGTTCTAGATTTGCGAGCTAAGGCGACAAGCATATGCATACAGAAACGTGAAACTTATATCAGCCCTTCGTTTTTGCGTCGGGCGTTAAAGAAATAGTTTAGATCGTAACGCTATTTAAACCTATTTTGCCATTTTTGCGAACCGCTTTAAGCTTTTTTGCCAGCCGTACGTGATGTAGGTTCCAGTCGGTCGCGTTCGGTCGTATTCGGCACAAGTCGTGCGTGCTCGTAACATAGCCGCCCAATATCGCAACATGCCCGGCCCGACCCCGGCTATTATGTGTTAACCGTGGGGGAAGCGTAACTTATTTTTTTCCTTCTATTGTCTTGACATTTAAATCATATTATGTTTCGAATTCTCAAATTTATATTTTGTAACACTTAATTCTAATTGGTAAATCATTGTGAGATTATTCTTTTTTTTATATAATATATATTTTTATAAATTGGGTATAACTTCAATACAAACCTGTCCTAATACGTAGCACTACTCTGCTTGATTCTTTCTCCAATCAGCTTCTACGGGAGAAATAGGCGGACAGTGTTTTGTCTTAATTGCGTCTAGACAGACATCGAGTAGACAGACATAATAAATAAAGATAGTTAACTCCTTCTTTGTTACTAGACATTGAAATACTCTTACTCTTTCTGATCTTGGTTACACGGGAGCAGCAGCGGTGGCAACTGAACCTAGCTTGCTTAAAAAGCTTTGCGATCAGATCGAGTCAGCCATTGTGAATATTACAAACCATTAAAAAGACTTCAATAGGGTTGAGTCAGACGTTCAGATCGATTCAAAGAAGTGAAGGTGCGAAGTCTCAGCCGCGCCCCAACTACCCTCTTTATGACTTGGTAATGATAGGGTTGGTGCAATCCATAATAAAATCAGTAAAAAAGGTGCATTAGCCACATTATTTTTTAAGCCGATAATAATTGATTTATTTTTCACTAGATGATTTCTAAGGACTGCATCTTTTTTTAAAAAATTATTATAGTTTTCGATCGGCTGATTAGAATTATAAATTCATTTATAGATTATATTATTAGGCATAGGATATATTCTAAATTACTACTTAGATTATTCTTCTAAGATTTACTCTCTTTATATTATCAATAATTTTAGTTTCTTGCTTAGTAAGAAACGCATTAAATATCTAACTTAAGTGATTAGGTATCGTCGAAGCCCGTTCAAAGTTTTGTATCAAAATTTACATTTATTTTCTACTTAGCTTGTAATTTTATCACGAGTAATAGACAATTCAAAATGAATAATTTTCCATGTCTGCGGTCTACGCCAATGTTTTACTCATAATATACCTTTTAAACGCGTCTCTAGTTTTACGCTGGTTTGTATTAAATTGTAGAGATTAACCAAAGTGTAGAGATGTAATACTCTACCATCGGTTACATCTCGGTCAAATATACCACATGTTCCAGGTTCCGGACAGATACAGCTGTGGCAGTTCCTTCTGGAACTTCTAAGTGACTCCAGCAACGCGGGCTGCATTACCTGGGAAGGAACCAACGGAGAGTTCAAGCTGACGGACCCCGACGAAGTAGCCCGACGGTGGGGAGAAAGGAAGTCCAAGCCTAACATGAATTATGACAAACTGAGCCGAGCTCTGAGGTAAAAAAAGCTATAGGTACAACCGCATTGCGACTTATCGGGTACCCGTCTTTGCTTTGCGATGTTTTGCGAATTATTAAATGTTTTTACCCTAATTTAGACAGTTTATAATTTGTATTTTTTACACAGATACTACTACGACAAGAATATAATGACGAAGGTACATGGCAAACGATACGCGTACAAGTTTGATTTCCAAGGGCTAGCAGCCGCCACGCAGCCGGCCGCGAGCGACCCCGCCTACAAGTACCAAAGTGATCTCTTCATGAGCTCCTACCACCACTCGGCCAAGCTGTCGTCGTTCATGGCTCCTCACGCTGCCATGCCCACTTCCACAGGTAATTAAAACACCACGCATTATACTCAAAGTAATATATTATCTACTACTTATTAACAAAATTTCTGAGCTATGCGATATTAATTAATGTTTAAATTTATAAATGTACATAATTGTAAAGAAACTACTTTTTAATGTCACTCAAAACAAATACCGAGAAAAAAATAGTAATCAAAAACGTCGTAATAAGAAATGTAGTTTCGTTACTCGATGAAAATCGTTTAAGTTGTTTTTAATTTTTAAACATTCAATCAAATAAAAACACAGCTATCTAACTCAAAAATAAATCAATACTTGGAATTTCAAATTAAAGAAATATTCATTGAAATAAATCCAAAACCGTGAATTGGTTATAATATACTGTTCATTTAACCCCAAAGCCGTCAGCGTAAGACGCATTCCTTTTTCTAAATACTCCAACTCACCTAAGGCACCTGAAAGTTGGCATTTGTCAAAGTGAGCTAATATTATGCACCCTTCAGTGGCACTGCTGTAATCTGCATCACTTTAACCCCGGGCCCAATATTGACAAGCTACTCCAAACGGGTTGTCACAGCCATGCTTGCCTTTACTCCACTTAATGGATACATAATGTCCTGTTAACATTGGAATAACTCACTTAAATACGATTTTTAGTGGGACAAAAGAGAGGAAAATACACTATTTTAAACATTACAAAGCTTACAATGAGTTGTAAGTTTTAGTGTTGAAATGTTTAGATGTTTAGGGCAGTAAAAATGTTGAATATGTTACACAAATGTAATAACTGAATTTGTCATCATTAGGCTTAAACGGTGAAGGGTAAACTACCCATATTTTCACTTTAAGCAGTACAGTACCTAAACTTATTACAATATCCATCTACAGACTCTTAAGTTTAGGTAATCAGTTAAATATAATTATACATAATTTGGACTAACCAGTACATTATAACTAAAGCGTTTATAAAAAAGTATTTTCGAAATTCTTGGTTTATAATGATCGACGTCGTGTTGATTGGAAATAAAAATTGATACTGACATATTTCATCGACAAAAGTGTAACCATTAGAAGTGAATATTTAAATTTTTCAACGCTGTAAAGAACCGTAAATGAATGAATTAAATTTTTAGACGTTTTTGTGTAATTGAGTAACACATCCAACCGATTAATTCATAGACTGGTATTGAAATTGAAACTATGAAAATTATAAACAACTTAAATCTATTTCCTTGATATGTTGCGATATGACGTATGAAGCGAATTGTTCTATTGCGAATTTTATTCCTGTAAAAATACAGTTTAAATTTCTTTGCGCTTTATTGAATCATTACAATATTATTATCTAATAATCTTGTTATTATTTATTTAATATTACATTTTCATAATGAATCGTGTCTTAATTAAGCTGTGTGTACATCTATATTAACTTAGGTTAGCCAACCACTTTGTTTCAGCGTCAATATTCCCGTCGGCGTCATGGAGTAATTGGGGTGGAGGGGGGAGCAACCTGTATTCCCCCCATTCCATGGCCCCACCCCATGTCACGTCACACCTAGGATCGTACCCGCACTACGCATGACCAGCCTTCTAAACGACTCAACCGACGACGACCATGTTCATAGTTACCTTTATGTTCCTTATTAACGCCAACGTATTGGAATTAAAGGGGAATGCAATACATAGAAAAAAAAACCTTTAAAATTGAAAAAAATATCAAAAAAATATTGAGCGTATTTTCTATGAAGTGATCGGGTTTTTTTTTGTTGGGAAATTCAAATTAAATCTTGGAAGTAATTGTAATATTATAAAAGAAGTAAGGGAGTTTCCAAAGAGACTAGCCGTGTAATTTGTACTTTATTTTGGCTTATTTTTTTTTTATTTTCCAGTTCATTTTTATTTGGTGTATACTAGTTATGTAAATACAAGCATTACTCTGATGCCAAATATTGAGACGAACCTCAAACCTTTGTGTATGTCTGCAGTATTATCGGAAATGTATAAAATTAAGATCTGTGATTCTTAGGAAAGTTTCAAAGCGTTTATTTATTATTGCGGTGGTAGGAATATAAATATCCTCTAATATCTACTCCCATGCTTTAAATCCTCTTTAAAATATTCAGAATATTTTAATAGCTTATTGTCAAAATATTATATACTTATTAAAAATAATTTACGATATTGTCAAAAATAGGCAAATAGGCCTCTGTTCAGCAATGGACGGATAAAGGCTGATGATGATGATGATGATTGCCATAAAACACCCAATTTTCTTATAAAATCATGCAAACGCATGGTAGAATGTGCTACTGAATGTCACAATAACCTTTTTTGTCCCTTTTCTTTCCTGCATATACAGCTACCACGCATTGAGCAGTGTCAATGCGTGGTAGCTGTATGTACATAGGTATTACAAAAAACAAAAAATTCAATCACGCTCGTCTCACTACCAGAACGCCGTGCGACGTAAAAAATTAGATATTCCAATCTCTGCCATTTTTCTTTGATATTTTTGTTTACAAAAAAAAATTAAGCATTCAAATTTATATAGCTGACACCCAAAGATATTTTAAACGCTCATTTGTTTATACTCAGTTATAGATTGATACTAGAACTGGCTGTTGTATTGATGAGAAATATTATGTTAACTGTTTCAGAATGTTTTATAGAGGATTCATACTATGAGTGATAGTAAAGTCTTTTATGCGATTGCTGAAAATAAGGTATAATAACACTCGTGTGATACTACCATTACACTCGGCTTCGCCCCACCATCGATAAACCCACATTCATGTTTCAATACTCTTATAGAGAAGTTGCAGAAATGTATTTTCTTTAATTTTATTAATATGTGATTCTGGTAATAGTGAAATTCATTATGCTTCCCATAATATGTGATAAATGTATTTTTATGCTAAACACCAATCGTATGAATAAATAAAAATATGTAATTTGATACATTTCCGACAACACATAAAAACAATGCAAAGTTTACGAAATATGGTGATGTTAAATTATTATTAATTTATCTGATTATATAATATGGTGATGTCAAAAATAAATTCATTTAATTAAATATAAATTGCAATCAATTATCGAGTTATATTATATTTTGAAATGGCTATCGATACGTAAAGGTATTTTTATATATCGCAACGATATATTGTCATCAATGACGAAAACAGCATTTTTTAAAGTTAAAAAGCTTTTCAATTCTAAATTTTCTAATTCAAGCATAATAGGTTTTTTTTTTATTGTAATAAGATATATTCATAGGTAGAACATTCTTGCGATGAGAAAAAAAAAGAAACGCGAAAGTAAAGAGAGAGAAAAACTTTGCAAGCTGTCAAAAAATACATCCACCAACATGTTATGTATTACATGAATCGGCCTAGGAATAATCCTTGATACAGATTATAATATTATTGTGTATAAAATAGTGTAATTATTATTACACGTAACAAGCATTCTCTGTAAAGTCTGGTAACTGAATATTGACTAGAAAAATAATTATAAGTTTGGTTTGTTATATCAATACATAATTTAAATTTTATTTATTTGTTACAAAACATTTATTTATTTTATTTTTACAATAAATAAAAAATAGAATACATTTTTATTATAACTGATCGTAAGCTTTACTTGAACTTTAATTATTTCATTTAAACAGAGCAATTATTGCTTATTTAGACATTTAATTTTTATTAATTTATTTAAATAGATATTATTTAACCAAAGCGTAAATCGCGAAGCTAGTCTTTTATCAAAGATTGTAAATAATAGTTACTCAATAATTAAGTAGAAATATATTGTTTGTTTAGGATATTAAGTAATGAAATTTTATTCATCGTATTTTAATCGAATGTAAAAATATTGAATATTATGTCTTAAATCAAAAGCAATATTTTAAGTTATTATTTTTTAAATATCATTTGTAAATGATACATAAGTAATATTTTAAAACAGATGATAAAGAACCCAATTTTAAAGTAGCCCAGTGAAGGTTGTATAATGTTCGATTTAGACCATTCGGCGCTTGATAGACGCTTTTGGACAAAATCCGCCACCATTTTTTAAGCCCAAATTTGAGCAATATAATGAGATTCGTCAGTATTATTATAAAAGCAATGTATGATATTTAAGTATTTATAGTGTCAATGTAAAAGTGTAAATGCACTTGTTAAAAAATATTCATCTTTTTAATATTTTTCATAATCAGACATTATTCAAATAACAATGAAGAATCACTTTTTTTAAATAGCCAAAGATTGAAAACGAAAATCATGTCTAAATAATAAAAGTGGATATTTTTACTCCATAAAGCATAGTATCAATATGTCAAACCTAATATTTACTATCAATTTTGAAAAAAATCTTTCATGAAAGTGCCAGATTCACCTATTTATCAATATAGTTGACTAAACTCAGACTGGATATAATAGTCGTAATCATAATAATTAGGTTTCTTTTATAAAACAATTATGATTGAATCTGTCATTAGATTCAACAATATACCTACAATTTGTATATAAATTAGATATTATGTTAATGTGCAATCAATGTTTACCGACTAACTGTAGAATTGTAAAACTAAATATGTACGTAATCCAAAATGTACAATATTAATAACTAGTTAAGTTTAGTTTCAATAGGAAATAATTATTTATTTTGTAACACAGCTAAATCATAAATGTGATATTTTTATCAAGCTAATTATTATTTTATTCATTTAATATTTACATTCCAATTTTATGGATTAATTTTATTTAGAAACAATTCCATAATGTACCATTATCATTATTTGATGATTTAATACATACGACACTAACATTTTATTTAATAATGTTAATTCTTTAGTAAATAATACACAAAATATATGTTCCGTCCCAAACAATTAATACTATACGTATTATTTCTCGTATCAGACAATGTTACGTTCCTGTTAGTTTCCCCGTAAAGAAAACTAAGGCATTCTTTACCATTTATTTATAATAACAGCTAAGCTATTTATTTGTGAATACTCCACCCCACTTCTTAACAATACATAGAGAATTGTTGTAATAACTATGTCACATAAACACGTTATTATTTAAGTTATATCGAAGTAATAATTTAAAATCATTATACCGATTAATATATCGTAGTCTTAAATCATCAATTTTGGTAAATTAGAAGCATATACGGTTAAATGGCAAAGAAGTGACTATAGTAGATCTTATGGCCAAACAAAATTGATTTGATATTTCACATTTAAAGTTTTGCATGCTTTGGAAATCACGTTTCTTTGCCAATTCCCGATTTGCTGCCAAGTTATCTCATAAATAATTATTACCCTTTTTTAAGGTAAAACAACTACGTCTCAAATATCATTAATATATTGACAGTGAGATTGTTAGGAATGAGCCAAAGAAAAAAAATGGAAATTTGTTTTTTAAGGGCTACCTTATGTGATCCACGAGCAGTATTCGAACAAATTTGGAACATTATTTACTTTTTTAATGCATGTGTCGAAATAAAAAATATTTAGTCGTAGAGTACCATTGTATAGATGTTATTGTATTTGAAATGAATAAAACAAATTAAATGTATTTTATTTTTATTCTACACTTTGATCATCAATAAGTAAAGTATCAACCCTTTATGTCCCACTGCTGGGCACGAGTCTCCTCCTCGAAATCAGTCGAGAATGGTCAGAGTTCACCGATGCGCGGGCCCAGTACGGGTTGGTGAACTTCACATACTGTCAAAGGCTTTCAATCTCATCAAACATGCAGGTTTCCTCACGATGTTACTTCACCGGTGAGCGAGCGATGGTCTCGTGTATGGGGTGCACTTAGGAAATTAGAAAAACCCATTTCAAGGCACACACGGTGGGGTCAGGATCGAACCCAGAACCTCCCGCATAAGGGGCCGAGTCCATCCACCACTGGACCATCGTCGCTCTCATCTCATCAATAGATTATACTAAAATAATAATGGGAAACCTAACTCCCGATAAACACCTTTAAGCAATAATACAATTTAGTTATCGTTATTCGTGGCGTTTATTGAGGCAGTTCTAAGTTCAAAAGTGGACGGAGAAAGGTTAATAATAATAATTGCAAGACGTAGTGCCATGCTGCTTTGCAGCTAAATTGAGCCGGCACAACCGGGGTTGGTACCTCACGCCCACACATTACCGGCGTAAAGTAACAGCTATGCTGTCGCGTTTCGTGCGGTTTGTGAGTTTCCAGTGGCCCATTGGGGCCCAAAACATTTTGTAGCTACAAAAATGGTACAGTAACATTAAAAAATAATAAAAAAATAATATTATTACAAAGTCATAGCCTATAACCACGGAGAATTAAAAAAATCTCGTGTATTAAAATTAACCAGGGCAGAAATTAAGTGCAATGTTAACATGAAGCCTAGCGCCATCTATACCGCCATAGGGAAAGCAAATAGCACCAAAAAGAAGTTTGTTTCAACCCTAGGAGAACCATTACATACAAACTGCTATTGCCATCTAGCGGTAAAACAAATAACTAGAACTAAAACTAAACTGTCTCTTTGGGTAAGTAGGTAAAGGAAAACTGTTCATATCCTAGGAGTGTCGTTTATATTATGTTGTTTAATGTCAATCAGTCATTAAAAGATGTCGCTATAACTTTTCACAAAATATTTTATTTTTTAAACGACTTCAAGGAAGGTGACCTTTTCTCAATCCGGCCGTATTTTATATGGTTTCTTAATGTTTGTTCGCGGGATAACTTCATTATTTATGAACTGATTTTGATCTTTTTTTTTGTTGGAAAGAAGCTATTTCCAAAGTGGTGTCATCATAAGGAAATCAGAGTCTGATGATGGCAGACCAGAGAAATACAAGGGAACTTTCAAAAATCGTAGGGGTGACTGTTGGAGAGGATCTGATGGTGGAGCCGAGGCCGTTGAGGAATTCTCTCGGCTGTCTAGCCGAGGAAATTCCTCAACGATTCACGGCCAAGGCAACTACCTTGTGTTTAAACTTGATTATTTTGCATTGATAAGAACTTTGTACCTAAAGGGGTTGTGACTGTCATTAGGGGTCTGATGATGAAGACGAAGGACAATACAGGGAACTTCTCAACAGTAGCTATTTGTGTTAGGACTTAATTCATTTATGTAACTTTGCATCCATATGGGTTATGATACAGGTCTGCAGTAGACCTGATGATAGAGACCAAAGACAGTCGAAGGAATTACTCAAAGATTTATAATATTTAAGTTTAATATAGAACCACCACTACCTACTCGTTATGCTGAAATTGCTGATGCATTAATCGATTAAAAGTAAGGGACTGAATTTAAGTTGCGTAATTGCGTCATCTCTAACAATGCTCTTTCTCTATAATTTTACTTCACAGGTAAACCGTCGCCTCCTCATTCCAGAAGCATCCTTTCTCGGTCTATATATAATATCACTTAAAAGTTTAAAATAAAATATTTTTAACAAAAAAAGAAACGACTTCAAACAGTAAACTAAAAAGCAAAAAATAAATTAACTTCGCACAAAGTAATACGTACTTTAATTTTATCATCATCATCATCATCAGCCTTTATCCGTCCACTGCTGAACATAGGCCTACCTCAATGAACGCCAAGACGACCGGTCGTCTTGCTACTCGCCTCCAACACGGACCTGCCACTTTCCCATTTGGTTAATGGCCGACCAACACTTCGTCTACCTAAACGCTTACTATACTTTCATTTAGTTAAATAAAAATGATTAAATAATTAATTATTTTATAATTTTGAAGTCGGTGCCAAGTTCATGTTACAACAACCTAACTACAATATTAAATTACTAAGTGTACGTAATATTATTAAATATATCAAAGCAATTACAAAATAATGAGTATTAGAAAAATATGTAAGTTTGACAATACTTATAATAGCATGAACATATTGAATTAAAGTACCTGGTTGACCGAGCATTTGCTCGGGTTTTTGTTTGGTTTTGAATACCCTTAATATGATGAAGTTTTTCTTCCAAAAAATGAACTTGAAAAAAAGACAAAAAAATAATCAGACTGGAGATACGAATCAGGCTCTTTTCGTTTCATAATTGCCTAATTTCTCAACTAAGCTATCATGACAGCGATGTTCGTATTTTTATGATATTTTATCATTGCCTTAAAACACGGATAAAAAAAGTTTTCATATATATATATATGAATTCTTTTTTATCCGTGTATCCGCGTATACAAAATTTCACGAAAATCGTTGGAGCCGTTACCGAGATTCAGATTACATCTATTTATTATATACAAGAATTGCTCGTTTAAAGGTATAAAATAATAGTTATACTTGAATCTCAAAGTAAATCTAAAAGTTGTTAGTTTGGTCTTACGAATCATATTTATATTTAACTATGAGTACCCCATGATTTGATTCGCGTAGCTTCCGTTCCCGTTGGGCCTACGGAGATACTTGTAGCTTATGTTACTCGGTAAAAAGGGAGCTTTCCTGCTGAAAGTACTTAATTTTATCTAATCTTAAATATAAGTATTAATATAAAAATTATTTAATATATGTATTTCCGTTGTCTGGTACCCGTAACACAAGTCTCTTCGAGTACTTACCACGGGACCAGATTGACGTGGTGTAAAGGCGTCCATAGATATTATTATTTATTATTCGTCAGACATCTTAACAACCCCCCCCCCCCCCAGTCAACACACGTGTAGGTAAACAATTATAATATTATATTCTATTAAGTTAAATTAAATCCCCTACATTTTTAATTATACTCAACGTGTTCCTACAATAAAAAAATATATTAAATAAAAAAAATAGCCACGACGTCAAGGGAAAAAATCATACAAAGCCTGGTGAAGGTTGATGTCTCAAAGTCCTGCTATTAGGTTGCAAAATACACGTGCAGCATAATTTTATATATTATAAAGATGAGTTTAGTTCTTTTTTTAAAGAAACGTTATTTTGCTTGTCGTCAAAATTGTTGTTTGGTGTTACAATACCTTCCTTGAATCTGATGTTACAATACCTAGTATGCCATTGTATAACTAGCACGCTATAGTTTTCAACATAGGCACTCTGTCAAATAATATTGTTTTGCTAGGTGCCCCAACAGACTCCGTTCTGCCTTACTAATATCGCTGTTAATAAACAGGGGCTAATCGTAGAAGGGTGAAAATTTAGGGTTGATGATGACGTAGCTCTTCAAATATTATTTTTTACCAGGTGGTGGGTCTAATGGGTAGACATGTCATTTTCAATTTTCAAAAGACTGTCGGTACTCTCATGCTTCTGGCTTTTGGATTTAATTAATGCTTGCTGATAAGTAATAAGTCAGTGAGCGTTGCTCTTTACTTATCTGTAGTTACCTGGTTGAGCATTTGCTCGGTTTTTTTTGTTTTGTTTTATCAACCCTTAGTAATAATATGATAAGTTTTTCTTTCAAAAAACGAACTTGAAAAAAAAGATAAAAAACTGATCGGACTGGAGATACGAACCAGGCTCCTTTCGATTCATAACTGCCTAATTTCTCCACTGAGCTCTCATGACATACTATTTGACTGCTAAATTTACGTTCGTATTCTAATATTTTATCATTCCCTCAAAACACGGTCGATACACAAGTCTCGAATAGTCCATAGTGGCCCGTAATATCGTGTCCCTGAACGGTGTCTAACAGCGCGTTGTATGAAGATTCTGAGAATTTTCTGGTATAGACTTTTCCATAGTATTCATGTATTCTTAGTTCTCGTTTCTGCCACTGACTGCGCAAGAATCGAGTACGTACCGATGCTATTATAGTAGAAGATACGAATATGAAAAGATTTGTAACGGGCTGATACTACAATAAGACCCATTTTATATTTTTTATAGCATAGGAGGGCAAACGAACAGCCCATAAACACTCCTTTTCCCCCCAATGGGCCACCGGAAACTCACAAACCCTACGAAACGCGACAGCATAACTGTCACTTTACGCTGGCATTATGTGAGGGAGAGGTACCACCCTGGTCATGCCGGCCGGCAATTCAGTTGCAATGCAGCATGGCACTACCTCTTTCAACAACCTCTTTTAAACATGGGTTTGCTGAGAAAATCCTGTGTAGAATATTATTAATTATTTTTGAAGAAATATTTTTTAATTAAATTTGGCAACATTAAGACAATAAGAAAATTTTACGCCAGACTTGAGTTATTGATGCTGATATAATGTTTTGTCTATTATTCCTATTGTCTATACATACCTGTTTAAACCTGCCAGCCAGCTAAATAATGGACATCCCTGTGTCGGCATATTCTACACGTTTCATACTTGAAGTCTAGCGTATTTTCTTTTCTTATTATCTTAATATTGCAAAATTAAAACGCCGCAAATATGCATGCATTGGAAATGGGTACATATTTTGGGCGTTTGGAGTCAAGACTCTTGGACCACGGGGCCCGGAGGCTTTCCGGCTTTATCGAGACCTATCAACTCGTTTGATAGAGTTCTCACGTGACCAAAAGGCTGGCCTGTATTTGGGGCAACGCATCAGCGTTGCAATCCAACGTGGCACTGCGGCCAGCGTTTTGGGAACGTTCCCAGCCGACAGCGATCTGGGACCCATATATTATTTGTAATATTTTGTACATAGTTAATTTCAGTTTTTATTTACTATAATTTTAGTTTTTATTTATTATAATTTTAGATTTAGTTTTGTTTCAATGTACAAAGTATATTTTATTGTTATCCATTTGAAATAAAACAAAATATTGCAAAATTCAATATATACATTTTTTAATAATTAAAAATATTCTGTCCAGGATTTTTCCAGACAGCCCATGTTTAGTATATTTCCTAATCGACTAAATTTATTATAAAGTAGGTCTCATTATATTACCAGTCCGTTTCAAATCCCTTTATATTCGTATCTTAGACTATTATAGCGGAACAAGTAGCGCCACAATACTTTCCAGTAAATCTGCATGCATAACTTTTTAAATCTTTTTTCCGATATAATTTCTAAAATCTATACAGTCAGAAGGGCTTAAGTTTTATGTTTTAACTCTGATTCCTACAGGCTACATATCTTGCAAATAACTTGAGTTACTACAAGCTTGTGGCTGTGACCAACTATAAAGCATATTATTATTAGCAAGCCAACCATATAATGAAATAATAATAATATAGGAATATTATGTCGTTTGTTTTAAAGGTCTAGACTTTTAGGCCTGATGGCCTTTAATCAGTAGGTAAGGTAAAACACTGTAACTCGATTTATAGTAAGTTGGATTTACTTACACGTGAACATAGTGCTTTAGTATAGCTAACTAGCTGACCCGACAGATCCATACAATCGATAGTGGGGGTGTGCGATCTGTCTCCTACTGTCAAACAACTGACTGTTATACTAGAAGTGCTTAGCAAACTGTTATATTAAAAATATATAATTAAGGTAGTCATTAAGTTTTATTCAATTTTATAATTTTCGGTGAAATTTCCTTATTTTTTCTTTTATAAGAACCTTTTCCTGACAATAATAAATAACAAATTATTAATATATTATATAGTTGAGAGATAAATTTATCTCAAACCTCAAAGGAATTTTATTAAAGTATTTTTTGTACCAGTGACAAAATGTCAAATCATTTTTCAATTTGATGAATTCAATTTATAAAACGCTATTAATAATTCTGTTTCGTATTTAAACAGTTTGTTCAGTCACGTTGGTAACCACGTGATTTCAGAATTACGTGGGAATAGCGCGGGAATTTTTTGTATGATATTATGTTAAAATGAAACAAATTTACGAATTTTATCGCGGTTAAGTTAAGGTGGTCACGGGAGGGCTGGTTGTGGACCATGGATGCTGTAAAATATCCGAAACGTCGGGCTTGTAAAAAACTAAATATATACTAGATAAAATCCGTTAATTTGTTTCATTATAATGAGTGAAATTCGCGTAAACATAAGAATATAATATTATATATTTAATTAATATAGATACATACATAGTATGTATCATTGATATTTATGCATTTTGGTCATTTCATAGGTAGTTAATTCATACCTTTTATATCTCCTCCCCGAGTGATGATGGCCCAGTGGTGGGAGGCCGAGTCCACCCACCAATGGACCGTCGTCGCATGGGTACCCAATAAACCGTAGAAAAGTTCTACGTGATTCGTAGCAGTGCTACGAGATGCAATTATTTTATTATATCGATTAGTAATAATTTTTAGGCGTTGATTGCGGAGGCCTATGTGGCTATGTCGGTGGGCTGGGTGGGGAAAGGGGCTGTTCATGATAATGAAGCAAGTTCATCCGGTGGGCGGGATGGTGTGTAGTGGCCCCACCCTACAGGCGGACCATCATCATGGCCCTTAACTAGTAACATTTCCCGCGCACAATTAATAATAATAATAACAATATCTATGGACGCTTTTACACCACGTCAATCTGGTCCCGTGGTAAGTTTCCGAAGAACTTGTGTTACAGGTATCAGACAACGGAAATACACAGCTATTTAATAATTTTCTATAAATACATTTAAGATTTTTATCATAATATTTAATACACATCCATGACCCAGGAACACAAAAGAAACTATTGATCCCAGGCGGGATTCGAACCTTCTACCTCCCAGCTTGAGTGCCACGCGCTAACCATTGAGCCACACAGGTCGTCATAATAGCATGAATTCATGAAGTCGTAAAGACCCGACTCACGTGACAGTTTCTCTCTGAAGTGGACATTAAGTTACGCTTAAAAATTAAAATATGAAGGTTTCGAGAAAAATAACAATGCAGTAACAAAATAGTCAGCGATCTTGAAACTCGGGCCATCGGCAGAATACGGCATTCGAATCAGTTCAGTCGGCTTAGAACTTCGGTACAGACAAACACACAGAGCGATCAAACTCATAACACATTGTGTGGTAGTTTAAAAACTTTTTATACTTTTAACTTGTTGTTGTAAGGAGTTGTAAGTTGAGAATTATTGACACCTCAACGCCCCATATTCTAGAAAGGTGTTTACTTTTCATCATCATCATTTCATTCTTTTCTTCGTCAAAATAGTGTCACAAACCTCTTGCACCACCCACCGGCGTGGGCTATAAACGGTATTAAAATAATAAATCTAATTAGTGATTAATAAAGCTATTAATTTATGATTTAGTTTAATTATTTTTATATATTTATTATATCTAATAATTATTGTTAGAAGCTGTCTACTGACTGTTTTAATTTGGAATAAAAGTATACTAATGGTCGTCTTGTTATGTATTCTATCAGCAAATGTTGTAACGGGTATGCCCGAATATATTATTGTGATAATAAAGATTCAATAGTTTTAATCGGACACCAGACTATTTCGACCAGTCATTAAGAGAACCACATAAAAAGTGATTTAAAAAACTATTATCATATTTAAAATAACACGAATTATTCTATATTTTATTACATATTATTAAATTGTATATTTCGTATAAACATTTTCTGAAATACGTAGAACACGTTAATACCATTCATAATATGCATTCATAAACTTATGGAACATGTAAGGCCCACCGCGTATGATATATTCCACGAACCGAAGGCTCACGTCTCTACACAGAGGTTTCTCAATATGACTAATAGCCCGGGAGCCAGTTACAGGTCTTCATGACCAAGTTCCTCTCAAGCGATATTTAGTGAAATGCATCAGTACATAGTATTATAAAGCCTCGTGAACGTCAGCTGGCGCGCGGTTGGGGGGATGAGCGGTGGGAGCCCCCCACGCATGAAGAAAAAAAAATTCAGTCATTTACTCTCAGCTCAAATATTTGATATATTGTAGTTAACCCAATATCTCAACGAAACAAAATAGTCAGCTGGTTATGACATGGTACATTGTACGTGAGCTGGTGACTCGAACATGATTTTTTTTTTCACTTTCAGTGATTTCCTCTTAAACAACAATTTACTGAGAATATAGAGCTGAGAGGAAATTACTGATTTATTTTAATCTTCATGCGTGGGGGGCTCCCACCGCTCATCCCACCAACCGCGCGCCAGCTGACGTTCACGAGGCTTTATATTTAGTCCAAAGTATCTCTCGGGAGGAAATAATTAACCAAATTATCACCTGGCTTCCGGACCATAAGAGACTCATTCTATTAGCGTAACAGAAACTAGAGTTGGTTTCCCGGAATATAATCAAAGTACTTATCGCGTATTATTTTGCAGTTTCGTGTTTCAATTGAAGTGAATATCATTTCCAGGGACGCGTTTGTGTTGCGCGCCCTTTGAGAGATTCATTTTGCTTTCATCAAACAGCTTTGCTGTGTTCCATTTGAAATAAATATAACAGAAAGGCATAACTGGTAATGACTCACGTGCGTCTCATCACATCCACAACACTTTAACAAATATCATATAAGTATCCTTTATACGAGAAATGCAATTTTCATTTCTAAAGCGTTAATTTGAAAATATAATTCTCAAAATATAAGATACATTTAATTGAATTCGTGCAACGTTATTCTGCTAACTGAATATGAAGTAAAATCGATTGTGAATATAATAACCAATGGAGTTGACAGTTTAGTAATAGTCTAACGCACATATCTAAACAATGGTCGGTACTTGTGAAAATTATATTATAAAAGTATTAAAACAAACAATAATCCTATTGAAAATATAAATAATTTTGAAGTGAAAATTTCTCTACTCGAGTTGTTCACTTTTTAAAAATCTTATGCCAAGTTAACACGTTTTCTGAGTCTTGGCCAACGTCTACGAGCTCTAAGCCTTCACAGAAGCTTAAACGCCATTTACAAACTCGCGACTGCGTATGTTATTGACAGCACGCTTAGCGGGGATAGTCCGTGCCCGCGTGGGTAGACGTTAATTGCTGCGAAAGCTATTAATAATAGTATCTGGTTGACCGAGCATTTGCTCGGCTTTTTATATAATAATTTTTTTCTTCCAAAAGAATGAAAAAAAAGACAGAAAAAATAATAATCGGACAGGTGATACGAACCCGGCTCTTTCGATTACATGTGCCTAATTTCCCCACTTACCTATCATCACATATTACTGGACAACGAAATTTACGTTCTTATTCTAATGATATTTTTTCATTGTCTCAATATATGCATAAATTTTTTTTTAATGTATCCTAGCTAGATCGACGTATCGCCGTTTTTAACCCGTGTATACAAAATTTCATGAAAATCGTTGGAGCCGTTTCCGAGATTCAGATTATATAATCTGAAAAATCTAAATAATCTGAAAATAGAATTGCTCGTTTAAAGGTATAAGATTAATAATAATACATTTATTATAGATTTGTTGATTTATTGCTTTTGAGTTTTGATTTGACAAATTTTTTGGTTTTTTATTGAAAAGTTTAATTTGCTAATTTTTAGCAAGTTAAACTTTCTTGAGACGATCTCCGTACAGTGGCAAGTCCGCGTTGGATGCGAGTAGCACGGGATCGGTCGTCTTGGCGTTCATTGAGGGAGGCCTATGTTCAGCAGTGGACGAATAAAGTCTGATGATGATGATGATGATGATGAATCTTTCTTAACTTTTGTCTTAACTAAATAGTACAAAAAATGGTGCAGCTAAAGATAAAAACTTAGCCAGTTAAACTGTTCGCTTTCTTTGTTGTCGTTTATATCTTAAATAAAAGTATGTCAAATCAAAAGCAAGGGCCAACACAGCTTCACCATCTGCCATGTTTGCATGTCTGGTATACGCAAGCATCCAACGCATTCGGAAGCTATTAAGGCTACAAACGCTTGGATGCCAAGCATTTTACATTTTCAACATTAATCAATGGAAAATTTCAAAGTTAATATAATTCTAGAATGTTCAAGCCAATACAAATAAAATATGCAATTTTACAGAGCTATTGACTAACGTATAATTTTATTTATTTCAAAAGAAAAATTGATTAATGAGTTATTCAAATCGAAGCAAATAAAGTAAATAGTAAAAAAAGATTGCCTTGTGTTTACAAACGTGTTATTGATAAGTAAGAGAATGGTGGTTTCATGGTACCGACAGCTCGTGCGGATGTCTATGGGCAGCCGTGGTTATCATAAGGCTGCGACTCTTCGTTCGCCTTGTTCGTTTGCCCCCTTTTGACAATAAAAATTAAATAACGAATTGTGCACCAAGAAATATACATATTCCTTGGCCAGCTAACACTAAGTTGAGGCCAATTTATGAAGACCACTAGCTATTGCCCGCGGCTTCGCTTACGTTAGCAAAAAATTAATAAAAAGTATCCTATGTTACTTCTCCCAGAATGTGTACAAAGTTTCATGATGATTCGTCGAGTAGTTATTGCCTGAAAGCGTAACAAACATCCACGCCTATTTATAATATTGTAAGGCTATCCTTATATAAGGATAAATAAATGTTATATTATTAATTATGTATTAGTGAAGTTAAGTTCACAAATAAATCTTTCTTTCTTACTTATTTTACAGAAATACTTCATATAAAAATCGTCCCACATCTATCGTCGCATCCTTAAAGGTCAAATAATTTATATTATATCCAACTATAAAAACTCAAAAGAAACTGGGGGTCGAGTCGACTGATAGTAAGATATTACCGTCGCCCATAATCGAGATAGACGCAGACCTCTCAATCTTCTAAGAACCAAGAAACACGTTGCCTACCCGCTTCGGTATATTGATTTATTTCACTAATCGCATTCCTGCAATTATTTTCAGGTTGGGCTCTTAATATAGTATTTATAATTACAAATAATAATTTTATAATTGGAAGCAAAAAGACACAGAGAAATAAACAAATTTATTTCAAGCGACAGTCAATTTACCCAAGAGACCCGCCCGCCAATAATAAGGCGTAGCTGAATACGATCACCCCTGGAATATACATTAGTAACATCATATCAAAGAACTTTGAATTCCGAGAATTTCGTATCAAAGAACTTTGATTTCCGCTAAGTAGGTAATATAATCCTAGAAAATTCAAGTCTGTAATATTTTGTTTATTTATTTATTGATTGAACATAAAAAGCACTACCTACATACTACAATACTCATATTATATACCACAAGGTTATGCGGCCTTTTGCCAGAATATCACGTCTTGAAGGGACAGTTGCCTTTTTATAGTCAGGACATACGACATCCCTTGCCACTTGCATCCAACGCGGACCGGCCTGCACGGAGATCGTCTTCCCATCTGGTTAATGGCCGACCAACACTTCGTCTACCTAAACGAATTAATTATTTCTATTTAATTCTTATTTACATACTTAATTTAATTCAATCCCAAATATTTTTAATATTTCCATCATCTTGACAATTTCAATGAAAATAAATAATCTTGTAATACGTAAGTAAAATTATAATTATTCTAAAATGTTGTACTACTTTTATAAATTCGTAAAATTTGTGTTATTTTATGTAATATTTTTTGATGAAAAATAGATGCTACTGGATCTATCTCTGGATAGAGCTCACTGGATAGCTATAAATCAGGTTAATTGAAAACATGTATTTATGATTATAATTATATGCGTGCCTTCCGAATATGAAAAAAAACCAATCGCTAATCTATACAAGTATGCAAGTAAATATATAATCAATTAATATAATCAATTAATAATTTTAGTATGCACCAAGATCTCTTTGACGTTTCAGACAGGATTAAATACGATTTCGTGAACGTAGGGGCATCCCCTATAGTCTAAGGTCCGGTAATAGTAAAATATACTTACCCTAATCTGTTAATTAAATGAAATATTTTTTATTTTATAAGCTGATTTCCATATCATGAACTTATAACTTCTGCCATCATAAGCCTGCAGCTGCAATTAATAGTAATTAATTATTTAACAACGAATTTATTTTTAATATTTACTCACTCATGTTAATTACATGTAGTAAGTGAAAACCGTTAATATTTTATATTATATACCTAACTGTAGTAGGCAGCCATCTCTATGATTGCTTGATACTTACCTGCAGCAACGTGAGAAAAGGTAAATAAATGTAGCAAAATATATTTCCCTCGCATGTTAATTAAAAAATCCAAGTACAATAATAAACAGCATCGAATTCTAAACATAATAATGTTCGTCTATTTTATAAAAGGCCGATGCAGGATGCGGGGATATTTTTCTAATGCCGGATCTTAGACTATTAGGGGAGTATCAATTCACGGCCCCCGCGTCTCGGAAAATCTTCTTAGAACCTCTCAAATAGACATGTTACATTCGATTCATAAGGAAAGGGTATTATGATGTCTCGTTAGCGCCAATTAGGTAAAATACCATCTAATTATGCTTTTCACGGCGCCAGACTCACTTGTGGAACATGTGCAAAGATTTTGCTATAAGTACGTTATACGGGCGTTGATACTTTAATATGATTGCTTGAAAATGTTAAAATGGCAAATGGAAGCGACGCAAAATGAAAATGCAAATTGTTTATTAAATAGATATCGTATATCGCTTTTTTTCGTAAGGGCTAGACTCTTCAGACAACTGGCCTCTAAGCTCAATCGGAACGGAAGAAAAAAAATATAAGCTCATTAAAGATACTTTACACATATTTTCTTAATAGAAGCCGAGGTCCGAGCACGATCGGATAAGTGATTTAGTCGCTCAGATAGAACATAGTTAACACCTGTGTGTAAGGACTTTTCACTTATTATATACATATATTGATATTACTTAACCATTTCTTACTTAGTGGGGTAAAAAAATCTATTATTTGAAAATCACAGGCTTCAAATTTTGATATGCTAACAAATTAACAAGTCCTATATACATTATTTATATATTATATATTTTCTCTTCAACCAGTGCATTCTCTCCGGGATAACCCATGACCCATCATATTATATCAGATAGGATTCGAAACGAAGAGCTCCGCCAGAGAACTAAAGTTACCAGTATCACGAGAATAAGCTCGTTGAAGTGGCAATGGTCACACACTCAAGGGAGCGGTTGGCCAATGAGGCCGCGTTTAGGTAGACGAAGTGTTAGTCGGCCATCAACCAGTTGAGAAGATGATCTGCGTGCAGTGGCCGGTCCGTGTTGGATACGAGTGGCAAGCGATCGGTCGTCTTGGCGTTCATTAAATTAGTCATTTGTTTAGAAGTGGACGGATAAAGGCTGATGATAATGATGATGATTGAACTTACCCTGACCAAACAACTGACGTCATGTGGTATCGCTAAAACGATGACTCTCACATAAAATTTAGGAGATTGGTTTGAGATGATAATTTGACGAGATATTAAATGCGTTATTTTTGCTAAGAACCATTACATTTTTATGTATCATATTACATAGATATCATTACATTTTTATATTAGAGTAATATAATATTATTCTATGTGAACTCGATAAACAGACATTCATAGAATTACAGACATCTTTTTTAAAAATAAC
Source organism: Lycaena phlaeas (assembly GCA_905333005.2). Classification (NCBI taxonomy): domain Eukaryota; kingdom Metazoa; phylum Arthropoda; class Insecta; order Lepidoptera; family Lycaenidae; genus Lycaena; species Lycaena phlaeas. The sequence continues at coordinate 888,678 of HG995168.1, forward strand.
ATTTAATAAAAATGTTTTACTCCCACAAAAATTAATATACCCCGACTGTCGAACGATTTCCCAGTATCGCTTTTGGCTGTATCATTAACTATCCTACGTTGAATTTGATTGGAGTAGGTATAAACTATTTTCGTTGGCTAAAGTGATCATGCTGATAATGATGATGGCGACATTCTGTTGTGATAAAAATCATTGTTGTTTTTTTGACACAGGGAGTGAATTAATAAGCCAGTAAAAAGTCACGTAAAGTAATTCAATGACATTTCTCTCTTACGTTTTATATTATACAATTCGAAAATATTTAAAGTTAAAATAATCCAACTTATTAGTACGGTTAGTGTTATATATTACTTCGTATGTTAGTGAAGTTTTCTTATAGCATAGTAGGGCAAACGAACAGTCGAAGCCCATTAACTTCCACTCAACCAGAGGTTAGGCCAATGCGATGCCCTCCTTTTCCCTATCCGACGGAAACTCACAACCCGCAAGAAACACGAAAGCTTAGCTATCACTTTACGCCGATTTCATATGGTGAGAGGTACCACCCCGGTTGTGCCGACCCACCTACGATTCCTTGCTCGTTTATTGTGTTCCACATATACATGATAAGGAGTAGAATGCGTATTATTTTATATCTTTATGTTTGTTTGTTGAGGAGCTCGTGGCTCAGTGGTTATAGTCGTACGGCTCGATTCACCAGGTTAGGCAACAGTTACCGAGATTGGTCCGTAGATGGGCGACCATACCGCATACATACCGGGATTCTTCCGTGCCTTGAAAAATAGGTTAAGGAGTTGGTCCCGGCTGTCATTCTTAGATGTGACAGTCGTTACGGCTCTTTCCAGTCAACAGGGTACTGTATCACCCAGTAACTGGATTGTGGCGGTCAGACAAGCAGTCACTCCATATAAAATACTGGTATTCAGCTGAATCTGGTTAGACTGTATAGTTGTTAGACTATATAGTTGGGAAAACACTAAGTAAAGTATCAACCCTTATATGTCCCACTGCTGGGTTCGGGTCTCCTCCTCGAAATCAAGCGACGAGGGTAATGGGCCAATAGTTCACCGCTGGCGCAATGCGTGTTAGTGAACTTCACCAACACGCTTCAGGAGCAACAACTCATCAGGCATACAGGTTTCCTCACGATGTTTTCCTTCACCGGTGAGCGAACGGTGGTCTCATGTGTGCACTTATAAATTTAGAAAAACCCATTTCAAGGTACACACGGACGGGTCAGGATCGAACCCGAAACCTCTCGCAAAAACTAAGATGATGAAATATTATTAGTCGACTAGTCACCTCGTTTGCCCGTTAATCATGTTGACTTTACAATGTGATCGTATTTATAAATTCACAAATTGACGTCTGAAAAAACGTGCTAAGTAGAAGTGTTACCATAAAAATACAAGCGAAATTAAATTCTGAAATGTCACCGTTTCACTACTGGAAATTTCCATTCCGCACCTTAATTGGTACACGTAATGACATTCAAAATACATTTTAGAGGTCGTTTTAAAAAATCCCGCGAATTTATAGAGATTCCCTCAGTCAGTTGTCACGTGTACTTTTCCCAGAATTTTCCGATTGTTCTCTTGAAACTTAATTAGCTATAGGTACGAAAAGGATTTTTTTAGCACCACATAGATAAACATTTAAGATCAAAGTAAAGGGTAGTTGGAAGGCTTTGTATAATTGCCCCAAATTTATTTTCGCACTTCGAATCATCATCATCATCATCATCAGCCTTTATCATAGGCCTCACTCAATGAACGCCAAGACGACCGATCCCTTGCTACTCCCATCCAACGCGGACCTGACACTGCACGGAGATCGTCTTCCCGTCTGGTAAATAGCCGACTAACACTTCTTCTACATAAACGTGACCTCCACTCTTGAAACTTAATGGCATTCGAATACATAAGAAAAATGCAGACTCATTTAAATATATACTAAGATTATATACTTTGATGTTATGGTTCAATATAATTATCACCGTCCACTGCTGAGCATAGGCCTCCCTTAATGAAGGCCAAGACGACCGATCGCTTGCCACTCGCATCCAACGTGGACGGGTAAAGGCTAATGGTGATGATGATGATGATTATCACCACATGCAATTGTATGTAGGTATATAATAATACCTAGGTCTCATTCAAGGAATGCCGAGATAAATACTAATCCTTTAAGCTCTAATCCTCTAAGCTGTCAGCGCGTCTGTCTGTATGTATAACATTTCTGACATTAGTAACTGCTTGCTAAAGTTGGGTGAGTTTATCACAACCCTCTAGAGAGGGTTGAAATACAAATGTCGGCTGGTCTAATGATCAAGTGAACTATACTGAAAATTCGTGGGATCGAATCATTTGATATTTATATAATTACTAGTAGCGCCCCGCGGTTTCACCCGCGTACTTCCCATTCGCGTGGGAGTACGGGAATAAATTATAGCCAATGTGTTATTCTGATGCGTAAGCTATATATTTATAAACTTTCATGAAAATCCATTCAGTGGTTATTGCGCGAAAGAGTAACAAATATCCATCCATCCAAACTTACAAACTTTCGCGTTTATAATATTAGTATGACTAGGTGTTGCCCGCAGTTTCACCTTAACTTAGATTTGAAACCATCTCCAATCAACCATTTGTAGAAATAAACAAGAAGTGGTACTCATTCAGATGTTAGCGTGTTAGGTCATGATGATGATGAAATGTAAAATACCAACCCATTTGTGTCCCACTGCTGGGCACGGGTCTCCTCGAAATCAGGCGAGGAGGGTATCTGGTCATAGTTCACCGAGTCCCTTTTTTTTTTTTGATGACGCAGTGGAAATCCTTTACGACCATACCATGGCCTGGATAGGCGCGCTGGCGTGTGTGGGGACTCGCATTTGGGTGCCCTACCCCACTAAAACCGCTGCGTGAGCCTTCAGCCGCTATATTTGAAGGACCCGGATCTGTGCAGGCGACGGGATACCCTCAGCGACAGACTGGTGGCAAGACCAGATTCTCCACAATAGGGGGACTGCCCGGCTACGACTTGGCAGTCCCCACGACGTCGTGTCTTAAGCTGGGCCCGGGTTCCCATCCCGAGCCCGACACGAGCACAGGGGCTTTATTGAAGGCGCATTAAATGCCTGCGTCAGACGAAAGGTGAGGGGTTTGTGCTTACGGCGCATCCACCGCTCAAGAACCGGGCGCAGAGCAGCCGTTAGGCGTTTGCCATACGGCTGCCGCGCCAGGTCCTCTCCCCTCCTCCGCATTAGTGCCTCAGTTCACCGAGTCCCTAGCCAATGCGGGTTGGTGACTTTCACCTTCAAAGATTATAATGAAACAAATTTACGGATTTAACAGTTTATTAAGTTTTTTGCAAGACCGTTTCAGATACTTTTTACTACAAAGATTTTTTTACCTTCAAACACTTATCTCATCAGGCAGGATCGAACCCGGACCTTCTCGCACAAGAGGCCGGGCAAGACCCACTGGACCATCGTCGCTTGATGATATGTTTTAAAACAATTTTCAAATGTTTATTATTAATCATAGCACCCGCAACATAATTCCCTCAAAGGGCTTTCAACGAGACAAAATTATTGCCTCCGCTAGTGTTGAATATTTTAAACATTATATGTAACGTCCGCTTGTTGACGACCACTGTGGCTCAGTGGTTAGCGCGTTGCGCGTTCGAATCTCGCCAGGGAACAAAAAAGTTTGTTTGTTCCTGGGCCATGGAAGTGTATTAAATATGTGTATTATATTATAAAAATCTTAAATATAGGTATTAATATAAAAAGTATTAAATATAAGTCTTTCCGTTGTCTTGTACCTGCAACACAGGTCTCTTCGAGAACTTAGCACGGGACCAGATTGACGTGGTGTAAAAGCGTCCATAGATATTATATTATTATTGTGAATAGTATACTGACTTTATTTTATTGATATCTACTATTTAATAAGTGCTAATCATCATGAGTCTGCATCGATTCAAAGGATAACCGGAACAAAGGAAATAAATAAATATTTTTAAACAGTCCACACCACGCTAACCTAGCCCCGTGGTAAGTTCGCAAGAACTTGTATTACGGTTATATAAAAACGTAAATACACGTCCATGACAGTGCATACATTCATCGTGCAAATTATCTGCACCCGGGATTCGAACCCACTACCGCTGTGAGGTCAGTAGCTTGACTACTCGACCAGCCGGCCGTCAAGGGCGTCAGGAAATTAACTATAATATTAAGAGAGCATTATGTCCTAGTCAAATCAAATCAAAATATCTTTATTTCGTAGGTAGCAACTTGTACACTAGAAATACGTCAAAAGAAAAAATGTATTTTTTATTTTTTTAACACTACTTGGAAAGGCAAAGGACGAGTGACCTAATGATAAGTGGTTGCCTTCACCCATATACCACCTCAAACAGGCCCAGGTAACTCATGCGGTGCTGGGAAGTAAAAGATGATGATGATAGAGGAAGATGGTAATATCATTAATTCTGCACATTTTTTTTTCAAAATACTGCAATGACGGTCACTCCCATTGGTCAAAAAGATCAGCAAAATAGGGAATTTCAATTTGCAACAAATAATATTATGTGGATAAGCAGATACGTCTACGGCAGATTAATCTTAAATTCATCGTATGAATATTACAAGATATTACAAGATATCAAGAAAATTCTTAGTGATTTGCGAAATTTGAATTTTTAATATACAAGCGACCCGGGTTGCCAGTAATATGAGTAAAATTCATACAATATATTGTTGAAGTTATTACATTTTCCAATCCCTAGAAATTAATTTTGGGATAATATTATGTAGAAATTCAATATGTATTGAAAATGACAAGATTGGATCCAGGTATACTGGATCCTGGACGGATAATATTGGTTTATTGATAGTCCTCATCTGCCAGAGGTACATGAAAATATGAAATATTAGATGGAATTTATTTGAAATAAAATTAAATTATGAAGCGTATTGAAAATAGGTTGGCCGCGGACGATTTGCTTCATGATTTGTGGATTTCAGTTCATAGAAAAAAAAGTCAAATCCATAATTAATTAAGAATATTATGATATTAAGTCATTTTAAATGTATGTACTAGTTTTTGCCCGTGACTTCGTCTGCGTGTACTTTAGTTATCAGGGCATAATAAGTTTAATTGAACCCCGTTATAATTATGAGGCGCTATTTCGTTTCTTTAACTTTGCCTACGAAGATCAGTATCATTTGTAATCAGGAGCCCATATAGGTATTCACCAATTTCCATAGTGCTAAAATAATAAGAAAATTTCTATACCAGTTTGTTTTTGGTAGTACGAGTACGTACTTGCTTGTTTATAATAATAATATGTTGGTACAACTCACACAGGGCCATCTGATACCAAACTAGGCAAAGCCTGTTCTTATGGTAAGCAGACAGCTGATACACTATTTATATATTTCTAAATATGTACATATTATAGTTAAATTACGCCCAGACACAGTATAAAATATGATCATGCTCGTCACACAAACATTTGTCCTGGGTGGGAATCGAACCCACGACCTTCTGGTTTAGCAGTCAGGGTCACTAACCACTAGACCAACAAGTCAGTTTCTTCCTTGAAATGTCTTTGCTGTGTTTCGCAGAGGACTTCTAGAAAGCAGTGTGATTATTGACGCCGAGATTTGATATCTTTTCTCAGGATGGGTATTTGAACGAGTTGCCTGATCTGTACGGGGACTTTGAGCGCTTAATATCGTGTGTCACCTCTGCCAGTTTTTCTATGCGGCTATCATAAAAATAATACAGTTTTGATTACAGTTCTGACCCCTAATATATCAAAGCTATCTGGTTAATAACAGTACGGCGAACGGGACGATATGAAGGGAGGATTCAAATGTTTTTATTGGATTTTATTGCGAAACCCCTTCAATATTAAAGTTTGTAAATAGAGTGGAATTTTATTACATCGGTTACGTAGAATCATATGCTCGCAAATAAACTGGCCTACGCACTGACATTTGATTGCAATATCGCAGGTAAATAAAGTCAAAGCTAACTTTGTGGCAATATAGTTTTTTTTCAATATATTAGTGTTTGAATAAAAACTCCCGGAAAACCAGTGTTTACATTGTATCATCATCATTATCATCATCATAAGTTACTTTTATCCATACGTGTTTTCTGACAGAAGAAGGCTTCTCGGGTGTCAGTTGTCGTGACGTTCAGGAGCTTCAGCCATGGCATAAATGATATGATAATGCACATGATGATGATGATCTGTGGGTCAATGATTAGCCCGTTAGCGTTCAAGCTGGAGGTAGCGAGTTCGAATCCCGCCAGGGAACAAAAAAGTGTACGTGTATCATACAATAATCTTAAATATAATATTATGTATAGTAATAAAGTATTAAATATATTTCCGTTATCTGGTAATTGTAACGCAAGTTCTTCGAGAACTTAACAAGGGACCAGATTGACGTGGTGTAAAAAGTATCCATATAATTATAAAAAGTCTATAAGTCAAATAGATATATAAAAATAATAAAGATTTTGTTTCCGTGACTAATATAGGAGGAAAAATTTTCAATAAGTTAGGTGGCTAATTTTTATCTTGTTTATTCATCATCATCATCATTAAGGTATCACATGATGTATCTATAAATTATATATTTTATGATTGTTCACAAAAGAGCAACAATTAAGTTATTTTCTCGTTTCTCCTGCAATTCAAAGGAGTTATTCTTAATTACTTTTTATTGAAAGTTACTTTTATTTGATGACGGTAGCATAATCAAATTAATCAAAAGTAATCCTCCTATTGCTATATTTTAATGAAAAGCCACTCACGTGCACGGGCCCCTGAAAGTGGTGTGTATTTGATTTGGAGATTCATATTAAAAGTAAATGAGATATTTTAATAGATCTCGAAAATTATTTAATTGAATTGCCTAGTGTGTGGGTATTATTTCTTTGTGCGATTTTAATTATCTCTGTACGTATATTTGTATTTATTTATGAAATTTTGAATTCGATAATTGAGAAGCGAGTCCGCTTTTATGTTTATTTTTAATGCATGAAATTATTTACAATTAGATTTTTTTAGTACCAGTTCTGTATATTATATGGTTAATTTTTTAGGTAGGTTTGAAAATGTCAGCATGATAATTTCCACGCGTCCGGAAGGAGGTCTTTGTTGCTTTATGATTATTTTCGAAAAAGCTTGATAATTATTTAATAAATATTTTCTTAGTTTTAGTATCATCATCATCATCATCATCATCAGCCTGCGGCAGTCCACTGCTGGACATAGGCCTCTCCCAAGGCACGCCACTTTTCTCTGTCTTGAGCTTTGAGTATCCAGTTGCTGCCAGCCACCTTGCGCAGATCGTCGCTCCATCTAGTAGGGGGGTGGACGCCCCCCTACTAGATGGAGAGATGGAGATACTACGTTTGCCCGTGCGCGGTCTCCACTGCAGAACTCGATTGCTCCATCGTTCATCAGTTCTGCGACATGTGACCAGCCCACTGCCACTTCAGCTTGCTTATCCGAGTAGCTATGTCGGTCACTTTGGTTCTCTGTCGAATTACTTCATTTCGGATTCTATCCCTTAGAGATACTCCAAGCATAGCTCTCTCCATAGCTCGCTGAGCAACTTTTATCTTGCGGACCAGTCCCACCGTCAGTGTCCACGTTTCGGCTCCGTATGTCACCACGGGTAAGACGCACTAGTCAATATCTTTCGTTTTTAGACTTTGAGGTATGGGCGACGAGAGAACATGACGTAGCCTCCGGAAAGCCGCCCAGCCCAATTGAATCCTCCTATCGGCTTCCTTCTCGAAATTTTTCCTACCTAATTGAAGGTATTTATGAAGTATGAGTGTGGTATTAGTGTATTATTTATCTTTTTATCTTGTTTATTGGAACGAAGTTCCTTACGGCAGGCTTGGAGGGACCGACCGAACTCGACCGAACTGAAAAAAATGTGATAGTAAAACCGTAAGAAAAAGTGCGTGGAATAAAAAGCGTTAAATGAGACGTGCACAAGCGCGACAGTCGCATACACGAGCGAGTAGTGTATAATACCTTTCTTTTTAGCCGAAGGAACTTCGTTCGTGCCTGGTGTCCCACGACACCACATTTCTTTTTTATCTATGTATGTATATATTTTTGTATTTATTATATATCTATTTTATAATTTATTAAATTTTGTCATATTGATTTTTGCACCATCTTCGCGGTATTTAATAAATGCTCCTCTACGCAAGATTGCTTGGAAAATATAAGTGTTATCGCTGCCTTTGGGACCTATTTAGTAGTAAAGATGTTCAAAGACGTGTTAAATAGAAATAAAGCTCCTAAAAATATGTGTGATAGCTCATTAGATTCGGAAAGACGTCTAGAATAATGTTTTTAAGGGTATATTAGCGCATAAAAAATTGCGATTTTATCAACAAAATAAGATTTAAAAAAATGGTTTTAAGTTTTTCGTTAAAAACTTTTAAAATAAAGATATTTAAGGAACTCTGAAAAAATATTTTGTAAGAGGAAGAAATTTCCAATAAAAAAATCCAACTCCCGGAACTCTACCTATATTGTTTATAATTTTTTTTAACGCTGGAAATAGGGCTCCGCGAGGGCGTTACGGCATTGGCACGCTGACTAAAAAGCCAGTATATAAAGTATTAATTTTAAATAAAAAACCAAAACCGACTTCAAAACTATACCTTAAAATTATGTACAACCACAATTTTTTAAATAATATTTAAATACTTCGAGGTGAAGTTAATGAACAAAAATAATTAATCAATGAATATAATGAAACTTATATGGCTTACTTATACTTTTTAAAATTAGTTATTTTTGGAGTCGGTACCAGCCAAAGCAAAGATAACCTTGTGGTGCCAGCCAATAAGGACAGTCTAATCACAATTCACAGCATTAGAACACATAATATTATACTCTCACATCTATTATAAATTACTTTGCAATTATTGATTTTGCACTCATACAAGTACACAAAGTATTGAATAGATGTTAAGGTTATCTTTGCTTTGGCTGGTACCGACTCCAAAATTAACTAATTTTAAAAAGTATAAGTAAGCCATATAAATTTCATTATATTCATTGATTAATTATTTTTGTTAATTAACTTCACCTCGAAGTATTTAAATATTATTTAAAAAAAATTGTTGTACATAATTTTAAGGTATAGTTTTGAAGTCGGTTTTGGTTTTTTATTTAAAATTAACTTTATTTTTAATTTTTAGTTTTAAATATAGGGCCAGTAAGGCTAGTAAACTTTCTCAGAGGGCTTACACAAATTTATCAAGGCTTAATAAAAAACAAACGAAGAAAGGATTTTAATTAACACACAGCCAAAAGCAAATTGGAATTGTGTAAATGTACGATGGATGAGAGTGCCAAGAGATCAGCCGTCTTGGCGTTCATTGAGGGAGGCCTATGTTAAGCAGTGAATAGAGAAAGGCTGATAATGACGATAATTTTATGTATTGCATACACAATTTTACAGAGTGCACAAATTACAGACAGTTAGAATTTCTGCCACAGATCGCATCGTTACTGTTCTGCTGTTGAGGAATTGATCATTATATTGGGCTACGACAGTTACTTGACCACTTGAACTTAAAGCCTTTACGTTAGGAAAATATCCGGATGGCCTATAAAAGATTCAGCTGAGTATCGTTAACTTACTCCTAAGAATTGAAGAGTTCCGTCACTTTATTATGGATCCCATGATCAGAACCTAACCAAGTTTTTACCATACTACCCTTGAACTATATTCTTTCAAATAAACTAATAATCATCGAAATCGGTTGGCGTGATATTCAATTATTCATCTATTTGTCGCGCACGTACCTAATGCAAATTTAAGACTTATGGTATATGGTTTTCTCATGGATACCATCATCAGAACTGGACTAGATTAAAATGGGACCACATGGGGAGCATCAGCTTTCTAATAAAAAAAGAATCATTAATTAATTATAAAAAAACACTTATAAAAAAACCATACAGTCTAATTGATAACCTCCTCCTTTTTTGAAGTCGGTTAAAAATATATTTTTTTAATCTATACTTAATATTATAAAGAGGAAAACTTTGTTTGGTTGTAATGAATAGGCTCAAAAAGTACGGTACCGATTTAAAAAATTCTTTTACCATATTTTGAAAGCTACATTATCTACGAGTAACATAGTATAAATTATATTCTGAAAATAAGGGTCTCCCTAAGATATTTGGGTTTTTCGGACACTAGGTGTAAAAAATCATCCAGAAAAGTTACTTATTTTGCGTACTAAGATCCAGTTGTATATCTTAGTTAACGCAGGCGAATTTGTCGTGTAATCTAAACACTTGAACAAAAAAAAACCTCAGTGAAAAAAAAAGTTGTCGATTTTTCAAAAATTTACACCATTATTAATTAATTACTTGTTTCCCAATCTCTGTTTTTATAAATGGGTGTTATTTAAATCACTAGCATAATATTTCTATTTTTGTGAGCAGGAAAATATAATCTGGTAGCAGAAATAAATAATTGAGCGGCAACTTATGTCAGCAAACATTTTAAAATCAAACAGCAATTTTGTGTCATTCTGGATGGCTGTAATTTTTTTCGGATGGCATATTAATTAAATGAGGGGCAATGTGCTGTCCCCGTTTAATAACATTTTGGTAAGCACTCAAAGGGCAAGCAAAAATCATTTTGTGCTGCATATATAAGTAGCATGAATATAACTTCAAGCAACTTTCTTTTTCATTAAATTCTGCGTTACAGAAATCCCAGTCTACAGGATTTAGCGCCATGATTTGAATGAATTTCCCAGTTCTTTATTAAGAATGATAATAATAATAATAATAATAATAATAATAATAATATAACTTTATTGCACACACATAGTTTAACATAATAATAATTTATACATAAAATGAAAAGGAGAAGTACAACAAGGCGACCTTATCGCTATAAAGCGATTTCTTCCAGGTAACCATATATTGAAAGAATAAATTACAAAAGGAGAAAGGGTGTGCGCCAGAAGTTATAACATGTAATTATAATTTATACAAAAAAAAAACACAAAAAGCAGCACTAAAACTAAACATTATAAAAATAAATTGCACTATAATATCATACGATGAATAAACGAAGAAGAAGAAGAAGAAAAAAAAAAAAAAAAAAAAAAAACGAGAAGCATCAAAGAAAGATGGCTTGTAATTTGTGTTGATAAATAATTAAAATTAAATAACAAAATATATTATATATTTAAGCATCTAAATAATGTTCTCTGAGGAGTCCCTTAAAAATGTTGAGACTCTTAGCTTCCTTAATACAATTTGGCAATGAGTTCCAAAGACTAACGGATGTAGCAGCAAAAGAGTTACTATAAAATTTAGTTTTTTGTTCGGGTACATTTAATTTATATACGAAACGTGTAGTTCTCAAATTGTTTTCAGATGAAAAAGTAAACATTTCTTTTAAGTAATCTGGAGTCCTAGGGTCAAAAAGAACATTATAAAGTAAATGCAATACATGTGTATTCCTGCGAAGGTGGATTGGAAGCCATTTGAGAGTTGTTCTATATTCAGAGACATGGTCAAACTTACGAAGGCCAAAGATGAATCTAATACAGAAGTTCATTATACGCTGAAGCCTGCCTAACTGATCCTCCGTTAGGTTGATATAACTCACATCAGCATAGTCAAGAATAGGAAGTAGTAAGGCTTGAACAAGCGCAGTTCTGGTGGGTATAGGTAAGAAATTTCTCAATCGCCTTAATGAAGCAGATGCACCATATATTTTCTTGCAAACAGTGTTAATTTGTTGAGACCAAGAAAGAGTATTATCAAAGATGACTCCTAAATTTTTAACTGTATCGCTATACCTTATGTGAACTCCATCCAATATGATAGGGGAAATATTAACCCAATCCACTCTTTTTAGTAGACCTTGACTGCCTATTATTATGGCTTGTGATTTATTGGGATTGAGTTTTAAACCATGATTGTGTGTCCATTTGGTGATGGCTGAAAGATCTTGATTCATATATAAAATAGCATTGTTCAAGTCATCAACACTAGACTGTATATAGATTTGAAGATCATCTGCATACATATGGTAGAAACATAAAAGGCCCTTAGTAATGGAATTAATAAATATAGCAAAAAGTAAAGGTGAGAGCACACCACCTTGTGGGACACCGGACGTGGTACCACACCAGTTTGAATAAACGTCATTAACTCTAATGCGTTGCCTACGATTATTTAAGTAGCTATGAAACCAATTTATTGTTGGCGGAGATAGATTAATGGCCTTCAGTGAGCCTACCATTAGGTCTAAGTCAACAGAATTAAATGCGTTACTAAAATCTAATAATGTAAGAATGGTAAGCTTTTTATTGTCCATCCCTAGCCTGATGTCATCAGTAATTTTTGTCAATGCAGTTACAGTACTGTGTCCTGTCCTAAAACCAGATTGAAGTGGGTTTAGGAGATTGTTTTTGGTGAGGTAAAGATTTAACTGCTGGTACACTAGTTTTTCAATTGCTTTGGAAAAAAAAGGTAATATAGATATAGGTCTATAATCAGAAGGGGCAGTAGGCTTGGAATTTTTAGGTAGAGGAACAATTAGTGCATTCTTCCATTTCTCCGGGAAATTGCCTGTGGAAACTGAATAGTTAAAGATATATGTAATAATTGGTAGGATAATGTCAAGGATAGGAGTTACCATATTTTTACTAATACCATCATTGCCAATGGCATTTGATGAAATGCTCAGTATTGCCTTCTTAACCTCACACTCCTCAAATGGTTTGAAAGTAAATGGTGTGAGAGTAGGAGAAGGTGATGAGGAAATATTGTCTAATGTCAAAAGTTTAGTTTTCGTGTCAAAATTAGATGTAGATGAAGAGAAGTGTTGATTGAGAGATTGTATTTCATTAGGTTTTAGAGTACATGAAGATTCAGATTTCCCAACTCCTAGAGAATTAAGAAGTTTCCACACTTTACTTGGATCTCCATTTTCAATAGATTTGTGGATATAACGTCTCTGAGCATCTCTACATAAGGTATTACAACGATTCCTTAATGTTTTGTATTTTTCCCTATTTGTAAGAGAATTATTAAGTTTTAATTTAGTTTTAGCTTGATTCTTTTTTTTAATTAGTTCTCTGATCTCATCAGTTAACCAAGGAGTGGGGAGATGTTTAACTTTAATAGGGCGAATAGGTGCATGCTTGTTGTATAATGCTATTAGTTGCTCATTAAATATTGTAAGTTTGTCATCAACAGAGGTGGCTGTAATTAAATCAGTCCAATCAATGTTTTGAGCGTCAGATAGTAGATGGTCGATATCAATACCCCTGAAACTGCGCTGCATCAGAACTTTAGGCTTAGATTTGGGAGGCTTCAACACATAGGAAAGAAAAATAAGGTCATGATGTGAGAAAGAATGAGCTGCACACTGCCCATAGTTATGAACAAGATTTAAAGATGAAACAATTATTATATCAAGAAGTGAAGGTGTGCAACCAGGGACAGTGTGTGTAGCCTTCAGTGGCAAGATATGTAGATCATATGAATCAGTAATTGACATCAGCTTTCTTGATCTAGAATCATTCCTCAGTAAACATGTGTTAAAGTCACCCATTATAATTGTATGTGAATACAGGTTAGAGAACTGTTCCAGAGTCGATTCAAAGGAAGCAAAATAATTTACTGAGATGGACGGACTATAGAACACTCCAAGAAGAACTTTTGAATGACGGAGTTCAACCTCAATGAGGAGGTGCTCAGCAGCATCGGAAGGTGGAGGTTGTAAAGTCATACTAAGTACATTATATGGTATTTGTGACTTAAGGTATATAGCAACGCCACCACCAACCCTATCAATTCGGTCATTCCGAATCATGCAAAAGCCTGGCAAGGAGTAGCAGGAGGAGGGTAAGCAAGGCTTCAGCCATGTCTCTGATACAAGTATAGCATGTACATTGGCCGACTCAAATGATGTTAAAAGATCAGGATAGTGTGCAGGAATACTTTGTGCATTGATGTGTACAACATTAAAATGTTTTGATGATTGACCAAAATTAGAGGATAATGTTTCACTAAGGGAGACAGTTGAAGTGTCACAATTATTCTCATCACTATAAAAGTCTTCAGAGGAAGAACAGGAAAAAAAGGTGTCACAGTTATCAGATTCATCCATCAGTATGATATAGCAAAACACTTATTATAAAATAAAATAAAAAAATTACCAAAGCACAACAATCACAACTAAATCTAAGAAGCAGAAAAAAAAGGTATATTTTGTAATAGTTAAGCAGTTAAACAATATGCTTAAAACTGTATTTTGTAGTATCAAACCTACCAGCAAGTATACAATCAGTATTTAGTAATAAATGATTTGGTTAAAAAATACAAAAAAAAATAAAAAAATAAAAAAAAATTATATAGTAGCAATAACCAAACACCTCATAACAGTGCTACGTCTAAATAAACTTTACAGACAAATAGAAATAAAAAAAAAAAAGCACATATTAAAATTATTGTTAGACAGTAGTAATAAAAGAAGTATGTTAATTATGTTAGTAAATAATAGTTAATAACTTTACTTTGTCTTTGTAGCTTTTTTGGCTCGCAGAGTTGGGGCAGCCTTTTTAATAGTAGGTGCTGTCACCGAAGCACTGGGAACACAAGCATCTTGTATGGGGCTGGGTATGGCATCCAGTTCCGCCGTACTAACAGCACGGTGGCGGGAGCCATCCGATGCCAGTACGATGATGCAGCCGTCCTTCGTCCAGCATTTCGATATACCAAATCGTTGGCGAGCTTCGAGAAACACTTTATGCCTACCTTTAGTCAAGAATTCTGATAGCGTAACACCGGTGCCCTTGAGTCCCGTTTTCTTGAACCAAATTTTGTTACGAAGACTAACATCCTTGAATTTAATTAATAAAGGCCTTGGTCTGTCATTATTTAAACGACCCATCCTCATACATTTTGAAATGGCGCTTATAGGGACTTCAGGTATGTCTAAATGTTCCGATAATATTTCTGCTGTGACTTGTATGTCTGCCTTTTTATCCTCCGGGACCCCATGGACAAGAAGCATTTTTCTCCTGGAGCGCATCTCCATGTTGTCACACTGCATTGCTATAACATCCATCTGCTTTTGAAGTGAGTTAAGAGCAAAGACAACAAAAGATTTAAATGCCTTGAAATCTTCACTCAACTGGTCAGAATGGCTGGAAGCGGATGGAGAAGTCTTCTGGAGGTTCGACTCAAATTCAGACATCTTTTTGTGGAAGAACTCGGACATTTCAGACATAGATTGTTGTATGGACTCCATGTTGTATAGATGAGTAATGAAAAAAATATATAATATAATTTATTAATCTCTTATTCAATTTTTATACAAAATTTTAGTTTGTAAATCGTATTTATAATAATTGTAATATCAAAAAATATTATTTAAAAATGTATAAATAAACAAAAGAAGAATTTCATAGCTAATGGTGTGTTGAGGATTTTAACTTACGAACGACAGCGTACGGCCTGAGCCTGCGCGGACAGTGTTAACCGTGTAGCTGTACGTCTTGTTACAAATAAGTTTAAAATTGTGGATCCATTCTTGCGTATTGAATGTTTTGATTTGATTTGATTTTTGTAGGTAATGATTGAATTGAATATTGCAAGTTTTTGAACTGCTTGTTTATTTTACACACCACCTACAATTTTTTAATACCTGCATAATCTATCTACTTTCTACATAATTCTACGAATCTGAAACAAAATAAAATCTTGAAGAAAAAATTATTAGCCTTTAGTGGACGGACCACTGCTGAACACAGGATTTGACAACGTCATGACCAGAATTAATTCACTAGTCTTTTATTAAGAATGATAATATAATATAATTCATTAATTTCTTCTTCGATTTTAATAATTTTGTTCAATAACATACTTACAACACCATCTAGCGGCAAATAGCGCAAACCGACACCGGTGTGAACCCAGGACATGAAATGTAATGCAATGAAATTGTATATAATTTAGTTCGTTCTACGTTAAAAGTCATATTTTAGTCATAAAATATACATTTGTAAAGAAAGTAAATAAAGCATTCATTGAAGAGTACTTTTGTCCTCAACAAATAGGAAAGAGTAGATCCTCAATTTTTTTTTAGACAATATTTTAGTTTGTAAATCGTATTTGTAATTGTAATACCAAAAAATATAATTTAAAAATGTATATTAATAAACAAACAAAAGAAAAAAGTCGCCTGCAGCTAACGGTATATTGCTCATCATGTTTTTAATAGGCATACCAATCAAATATACTGCCTGTAGGCATGTTTTTCTACCGAGCAATATTTAAATCTTGCCGTTCAAGTAGTTATTTTGCCAGGCGAATGTTTATTATGCGAGCTCATAATATTGTAAGCTGCTTATTTATGATTTCATTTTTGACCAGTATCAAAATTATTTGCGGAACAAGAATTGCTACCACATTTATTTTATTGCGTACAGAATCTTTTTATGCCAACAAAATTATTTAAATGCCGCTTTTTTTGGCTCTCCAAAATATATAATTGCCGTTCATTTAATTACTTCCCTTTATAAATTACGGCATAATAATTTATAAAATCATTATATTCATTTTAATTACTTAACTAAAAAAATGAAATTTCTGAAAAATGATATTTTTTTTGGTAATATCTTATTATTGCTGTTTTCGCATCCAATAGGTATTAATTAACATTAGAAAAAAAATTTTACGTCATTTGTTAAGAAATAGTTTATTAACAAATAGACTGTTTGGGGGTTTAAAAAATATTTTACTATCTTATTGCATAGGTGAAACGATGATTTAAAAAAAAAGTTTTGCTTAAACATTTTTTTTCATTGTTTTAATAGTTTTTTATATGTATTATAATTAGATAAGAAATTATTTTATTCTTAATAATCATTATTGACCCTTTTCAATCAAAACAGAGAAAATTTTTTGAAGGTTTTGAAAAAAATATAACGGTTAATATTTACTATTCAATTATTTATTCAAAATTTTAAATTGTTATTTAATATTTAAAAAATATATATTTTAGGTGATACTGGTTTATAGTGGCTGACTGACTTATACCGTCTAAAAAGACGGCGCGCCAATGCCGTAACGCCCTCGCGGAGCCCTATTTCCAGCGTTAAAAAAAATATAAATAATATAGACAGAGTTCCGGGAGTTGGGATTTTGTTATTGGAAATTTCCTCCTCTTTCAAGATCTTTTTTCGAAATTCCTTAAATATCAATATTTTAAAAGTTATTAACAAAAAACTTAAAATCATTTTTTTTAATTTAGTATAGTGCTAATATACCCTTAAAAAAAATTCTAGACGTCTTTCCGAATCGATTGAGATATCGCACATAATTTGAGCTTTATTTCTATTTAACACGTTTTTGAACATCTTGACTAGACTAATAAAATTGACCAATTATATATTTTTTAAATTTGTACAATAAATAATAATATAATAATTGTTATATTAATTATGTACCATCTCATAAGTAGTTCGCAAATCAATTTATCTTTCTTTCGTAAATGAATAAATTAAAAAAAAAAAACATTTTTTTTAAATAATAAAATTAAGTTAAAATATGTCATCAAATCCGCCAAAGACCATCTACTCTTACCAAAGTGAGTCTTCCATGGACTTGTGTCTTCAGGTGGAGAAACGTACCATTCCTTAATTATTAAACAGCTTGGTGACAAGCCCCGGCTGAATACATTTTCATGATATCAAGAGGCTGGCAACGCCCAAGCACTCCAAGGATGTTAATGGCCTTCGATCACTTCCCACCAGGTGAATCAGCTGTCCTTGTAAGCCCTCTATAAAAAACTATCAGATAGCTCGTTTGTCCGTTTTTCTATAATAATATATTAAAACACGAATTCCAATTCACTAAGCTGTGATCCACTGGCCGTGGAGTAGCTGCGAGCTCGAATCATAAGTAGAGTGTAGTGGTGATGATGATAATTAATCAGCCTTTTTGCCGAAACAGAAGACCTTATCACAAGTTAAGGTAAGGAGTGCTGTGCAAAAATTGAATTAAAGAAGAAAAGAGTCTTTGTTACAGATTATTTACAGGGATACTGTAACCCGGGTTGTCCTGGTACAGATTCCGCTTATCACAGTGGCTTATTTAATTTATATAAGCCACCGTGAGCCATGAATAGACGTTTTGTATGAGATTAAGGAATGATTTTTTTTTTAATTTCGTGTTAAAATTTTGTATGTTATGAACCTTGGACTAGACGCATCTTTGGCCTTCAGATAATATCCCAGAAAGACACGTCTGATGGAAATTATATTCCATCTCCATTATTCATTACGATGAAATTCTAAAAATAAATTTGTGTATTCGGAATATTAGTTGGGTGGAACGTATATATCGATTAGATGTGGGCGAGGTCGGCAGGATGCATACCAGGTAGGCACACCGAGCCCAGTTCACTTCATTCAACGCACAGGCTCCATCGGGGACAGAAGGCGGAGAACTCGTAGCCACCTCCTCCGCAAAACGGCCAATTTAAATTTCGAATATTCGTTACCGAGCGCGGGAAATATTTAAAATACGTAGAGATTTTAAATAGCGACGAAAGCAATAAATTCGGTTTTCGGTTGCATTCGCGGTTTTCGAATTAATTTTCTCTTTTTTGGCCACATATTTTTTTTTGTCGATGCAAACTCGGCAATTGTAATTGCGGTAGAATTTCAATTTTCGCGTTGATATATTAAAAATCGCGTCAATTGTGTCGTGGTGATCCAGCCGGCGCCTGCTATCAGGTAAGTCGAATTGGGTAAGTATATAAGTTAAGTTAATGTAGTAAATAAAGAAAATGGTCTAGCTATATATTAATTAAAATTATAGGACAATTTCATTAAAACTTTAACGAAATAGTCACTAACTTGAAACGTATGTAATTTGGATTTATGTACATTTTACTTGAAAGTCACATGGCTGGGACCGTTATCACGCCACGACATTTAAATTACACCTAAAAAAAGATATTCTGTGAATTTATTTTTCGAATAAATCAGAAATCATCAACATGATATTTTAGATTTTTTAACTTTTTTCATTTTTAAATTACTTTTTAAATGAACATAAAAAAGCGTCATACTACTAGGATCTACACTAGGATCCTATTACTAAGACTTCGCTGCCCGTCTGTCCGTCCGTCCGTTTGTTACCAGCTGTATCCCAAGAACCGTGATAGCTAGACAGTTGACATTTTGACCGATGATGATTTCTATTGCTGCTTTAACAACAAATAAAGTAACTAAACCAGATTAAAATGATACTTAAGAGGGGCTCGGATACAACAAACGAGATTTTGTTGGCCATTTTTTGCTCGATATTAATAACGATAATAACTGGTAGACGCTAGAAATAAAGAATATGTGATTTTACTAAATTTAAAAATAAATAAATGTTGTACTATTTTGTTATATAATTTAAGGCGTCTAATGTATATAATATAATTAATAAATGAACAGAAGGGTTCAATTATTAATTATCCAGTGAGTCCAGCTTGCACTTTGCCGGTTTTTTAAACAATAATTACTACAATAGTAATAATAAGTAAATATGATTTAAAATCACACAAATTATAGGTTTATAATCACTAGGGTTTTCCATGATGTATTTATAAATTATGTATTTCATTTTCTTGACAAAAAGCAACCGCTAAGTTTTTATCTCGATTTTCTTAGGGTTCCTGCATCTCATACGAGTATTTTTATTACTTCTTATTGAATTTTTCTATTGACATATTTCAAGTGAATAAGTTGTTACCATGTCGTTACCTACAAAACAAAGATATTTTGATTGATTATATACTTATTCATGACCCAGGGTAGATATTATACATTTTCTGCACTTGGCCCGTTTCGAATCCGCGAACGGTACGTCAATTGTCAAAATATTGATAATACCCTAAAAAGGAAAACGTAAACAAATCTGACCTTTCAATGGTAATTTATAGAAAGGGGTAGAGGGACGTTCAACCTATATTCGTATCGGAGATATTATACTAGCAGCGACCCGCGGTTTCGCCCGTATATATCCCACCCCGTGGAACTACAAGAAAAAATTATAGCATATATATTATGTTATTGAGATGAACTATATTATTAGTGTTCATTGTAGGAGGCCTTTGATCAGCAGTGGGCGGATAAAGGCTGATGATGATGATGAAATTATTGTAGAGTTTCATCAAAATCCATATAATAGTTTTTGACGTGTTAATATTAGCAGGATGCTAAAGTAAAATAAGATTTAAAAAAAAGGTATTTAGTTTTTCGTTAATAATGGAAAACGTAAATGATATTTATGGAATTTTGAAAGAAGATACTGAAAGAGGAGGAAATTTCCAATATAAAGGTTCCAACTCCCGAAACTCTATCTATATTATTTGGAAAAAGAAAATAACACTGGAAATAGGGCTTCGCCCCTCGCGAAGCGTGCGTTACGGCATAGGAGCCGTCTAAAAGGCCGGTATAAGCCAGTATATCACCTAAAATATTTTCTTTTTTTAATTAAATAACCATTTAAAATTTTGAATAAATTATGATGTAATTGAATAAAACACTTGAATAAAAAAAACCGCAGTGAAAAAAAAATTGACGATTTTTCAAAAAGTTACACTATTGCTAATTAACTAATTGTTTATAAAAACAGAGTTTGGAACTCTGTTTTTATAAATTACGGCTTTTATTTTAAAAATTTATAGACCAATTATTTAAATTTTTAGTTTAAATAATTGGTCTATAAATTTTTTGCTTCGTGGAACTCTTTCTATTAAGATACTTAATAAAGTTATGCAACAAAAAAATATTAAAGTTTATTATTTTGTTAATAATAATATTTTTTAAATGAACTAAGTATGAAAGAAATTTCTAAAAATGTTATCAAAAAATGTTTTTTTGGTAATATCTTATTATTGCTGTTTTTGCATCTAATGCAGGTATTAATTAACATTAGAAAAAAAAATTTTACGTCGTTTGCTAAAAAATTGTTATAAACAATATGAACTAAAAACTCGTAGTAAGATCGCAAATATATTATATAGACTACAAGTTAAGAAATGTATTCAAATTTATTTTAGTAATCCAGTTCAGATTTAAGGGCCTAAACTTTGTGTACATTCACTAAATCAGCCCACTAATTCTTCATCGCCAATGAGACCAAATTATCTTCTGATTATGTATCAACGGGTACAATTTCTTTTGCATATTTCTAGAAAGAAACAATATTGTCTGAACTTACATCTCGAAATAGATTTTGCATAACAAATTTGCATTAGTCAAACTCAATTATTAAGCTTAACTAAAATATGAAATGTACTAGCTACTAGTGACGTCGTTTGTAACAGGTTACGTTTACCATTTACCGTTACCAAAAAAAAAACTGTCAAACTCAAATATTCTCCTCTAGGATAGTCTACGTGACTTTTTGATTACTACCGTCATTTTAAAATCCTTTACTAAGAACTCTAATATCTAGTGAGGTGGGAATACAAATTTACTTAATATCATCTTGATTGCTTTTACCATCATTATCTAGATTAAATGAAATGCTTGACACACTACAGAATACAGAATACAATTTAATTAAAATAATATAACAAAGAAAAGGATATTATTATAAGCATTGAGTAGGTTGAGATTAATACTTATTATTGTTTCCCTAATAAGATTTACGAGAATAGCTTTGTACTGATCGCCTTAATGATACGGCGTGGTATCCTCAATAAAATCTAAAAATAAATAATTCTTTTAATTAATCTTTTGTTTCTACACTGGTGGGACGTTGAGCTGTTCTGAGATTAGCAGGGGCGTCATCCGGCTCCCACAGGTCGGGTCGGAATCTACGCAGTCAGGAGGCTGCGTGGGTATAACCTTGTTTTACCCGTGTAACAGTTTTGCTGTAATTCGAAGAAAAGGGCGGGGCGGGTGGCAGTATCATTATTGACTGTGGCAGTCACACAGACAGAGTACAAGTGGTAGACGTCACCTATTTATATTTAAACAAACTCGGACTAGGTTTAGCAACTTAAATTTGTGGGCATTCTTGAGACATAAATGTAAAGTCTTTATGTCAGTAATTAATTACAATGCCTGTGTTGTTGCCTGAGATTAAAAAATAACTCAATATTTTAATATATAAAATTCTCGTGATACAATGTTCGTTCCCATACTCCTCCAAAACAACTAAAACCTATTTTATAAAATTTTCTGTGCATATCGGGTAGGTCTGAGAATCGGCTAACATCTATTTTTCATCTCACGAAATGATAAGGTTGACCCGCACCACAATTTTTTTTTATTGACAAAATTTTCCATTTTTATTCTTTTATAATGTGGCAATAAAATACACACGACCCTAAATTTTTACCCTTCTATCACCAACCTCTATTTTTTAACAGTGCAATATTAGTACTTTTGGCAGAACGAAGTTTGTTGGGACAGCTAGTACAATATAAATATCTCGTATCGCGGTGTTGTTGCAAAACTCCTTCGAAACGGCTTCACCGATTCTCGTGAATTTTGTATGTATATCGGGTAGGTCTAAGAATCGGTCAAAATCAATTTTTCATATCTCTAAATGTTAAAGGTAGTCCACTCCTTAATATCATTACATTCATTTTTTTTATGATACAGCATTCAAAACTACATACAACTATAAATTCTCATCCTTTGTGATCGACTCGAGCAGCGGTACCATTTAATTCGTTATAATGAGCGATATCAGTTTTTTTGTAAAGGACAGAGTCTTACGTGGCTTTTCATAATTTCCTGTGGGCGGTAGTTGAAAATTTAACACTTAACATGATGTGTTTCGGTTCACTGGCCACATATAATAATATGTTAATTTAAACTAAATTTATTGACATGTAAGGGCGCTATGACAGAATGTAAATTGTAAATTAATTTTCTAACGATGTTCCGTCCGATCGCATTAAGCGCTCTTCGTGCTGGAAATTTTACCAAATATCAGTCTCCTATGAAACTGCAACGGTTTCATCATGATGAAGTTAGAAGGCCCTTTGAAAACTTGCCATTTACAATAAAAAGCAGGTTAGACTAAAATATCATTTATTACCGGTAATTACTTAAGAATGTATGTAAATGTTTACTGGCGAAATTATCTTACTTATTCTTCTTATATTCATAGGAAATAAATTAGTAAAATTTTAGAAGATTTCGTGAGAAATTTATTTTACAGATTAGTCCTCCATACAAATGTTATGAATGAGAGTTTAACTATTTTAGTCTATCTGTTATAGATTAGGATTAAAATATCAAAAAGTTATTGATTATTATAATATCCTAAGTATGCATGTCCGTGTTGGATACGAGTGGCAAGGGATCGGTCGTCTTTGTGTTCATTGAGCGAGGCCTATCTTCAGCAGCGGACAGACAAAGGCTGATGATGATGATGATGATGAAAGACAGATTTAAAGAAAAGGCGTCTGCAAATGAATACACATTTATTAAAATGAAATATTCGTTCAGCAGTGGACGGATAAAGGCTGATGATGATGATGATGATGATGGTATATTTTTTTAAAAAGCTTTTTCATTTTAAGCCGAAATATTAAATTTCCGAATTGCAGGAAAGGCGTATTTATTTAGTGTGTTTACTCATTCAGATATTTTTTTTTTAAAAAGCTATTTCATTTTAAGCCGAAATATTAAATTTCCTATTCCATGTATAAAAAATATTTTTACTATTCAAATTGCAGGAAAGGCGTATTTATTTAGTGTGTTTACTCATTCAGATATATTTAAAAAAAAAAGATATTTCATTTTTAATCCAATATATTAAATATCCTATTCCATGTATAAAAAATATTTTTACTATGCAAATTGTAATAAAGGCGTATTTATTTAGTGTATTTACTCAATCTGGTTTTATGAAAATACTTTTAATAAAAATTGTACATTTCGATTCTTTCTGATAGAATTTATATACCATTTTTCGTGGAAATTATTTTCAGATACACAGCTACACTCATGTTCACTCTCTTCTTGGGTATCGGTTTGTGGTCACCATTCGGCATCCTCTGGTACATGATGGCCAAAAGGACAATGTAATGCTAACAATAAAATATTATAAAACTCACAATTTTCATTTTACCGTATGCTATAAGTTTTAAGTACTAACGTTTGGAATCTGGGCATGAAGATTCCAAGATGACAAGTAAATATGATGACTGATGACTGATGATGACAACATCATTGAGAGATCAGGTTAATTATAACCGTAAGTCCTAATGACTGCACATTCTGCGCTCCCGGCTGCGTCAAAGAGGTTAAAATCTTCTAAGAATATAATATGAGATGTCTGTCCTAATGAGAGGTAAAATAATATTCTTGGCTGAATTTGGTCACTCCCAAAGCCATAATAGATATTATCTTCCTTGTGCCTCTGCCATAAGCGAGTCTAAATTAGAGATGCCACTAAAAGGAGATTATACGCCATCGAATTCATAATCATAAAACGCTAATAATTTTTTTTAAAGGAAATTCTAGATTTTATCGAGATGGAGGAACCTAGGAGAAGGTTTCAAATTATGGTGATAGTTTTAATTTAAACATTTAAATAAAACAGCACCTCTTCGTGAATCTTTTGAATAATTCTAATAATAATGCTCGATTTAAATTTTGACACTTCAATTTATTTTTAAGGATAGCTTGCCATTGTCATGCAGCCAGTTTTATTAGAATCTCTCTCCACTCCTCTCCTGTCCTCTACTTTTCTCTCCTCTCAACTCACCTCACCTCTCCTCTTCTCATCTCACCTCACCTCTCTTCGCCTCTCCTCGCCTCTCCTCGCCTCTTTTACCATACATCGCGCCACTCCGCTTAATAAGTACAACTCTTTTACTATCTTTACAATATTATAGTAATAATTATAACTTCATTATAATAACAATGTTTACATAAGCAATGCGAGATTTTTTTTCTTTAACCGCCTTGGTCTAAAATCACAAGTTATTAATGTCAAAAATGACAGTTGTATTGATTGTTTAAGACATGCATGCTAAAGCGATGTTGTGGGTATATCATGCTGTGCGTTCTATGTTGTTCTGTGCTATATGTATTGTATTGTAATGTGCTGTGCTGAGCGTATGTGCAATGCTATATCATTATTATCAACCCGTATCCGTCTGCTGCTTGCCAAAGGAAACTTTAAAGAAGTACTAATAGTCTACAGATAAATAATATTATGTTGATAATTATTAAAATCAATGAATACAATAGTATATTAGAATAATTAATTAATTATATAATTTAATTAATTCAAATTAAAGGCGTTTAAAGTATATCAAACGGTACTTACATCAAGAAAACTATTTTAAGACTTGTCTGTGTGTCTGTGTGTGTGTCCATGTGTCTGTTTGTTCCGGCTAATCTCTAAAATGCCTAGACTTATTTTAACGGGAAATTCACATGCAGATATTTAATATTATAAGAAATATCTAAATTACAAAAATCATTATTATCAATCAGACTACAGGTGTAAATTGTTAGTTAACGCGGGCTGCGCACTGTTTTAAGGGTGCCTACTAAATATATCAACTAAAAATACTTTACAGTGTCCTGTTTCACAATACATGTTTCATTTTAAACATTTTATATTCCTAAAGTTAAGCTACTGAAAATGCTCGGTTTAATTTTACTGCATCATTGAACAAACGTTTTATTAGACTATGTTTAAGCTGAGCCCATCAGAGTTTCTTGCTAGATCCTTCTCATATACTATACCAGTATGTATTTCATTTTTTTATTAGTTCCACTGAGTTTGTTTTGCCGGTTCTTCTCAACTTGTAGGCTTGCTTTGGAACCGGTGGTAGACTCAATTGACGTTTAAAAGATACTTTGATGGTACTATTTTTTTTTTACTTTTGATTTATTTCTGCGTGTACTTCACCTGTTTTATTGAAATCAATGATTGTCTGCATTACCTTTTTAATACAACAGCATGTAATGATTGATAGTAGTGATAGTTTATCCAACATCACTGCACTGTATCAACTAATCTCATGTCAAAAATATATGTATATCCCATTATTGCCTCGCCTCATATTTAGATCTATATTAGATACAATGAGATAAACCTGTTATCATTTCGTTATTGCATAATATCTCATAACCTACAGCTAGTGAGACAATATACAAGTAGTATAGCACTTACTATATGTTGAGACAGAAGCTCGTTTTACAACATATAAGACGGGCGTAGCTAACGCCCATTTTGAAATTCGTTTACCGTAAAGGTTGGCTTGTGGGAAGGTACTTGCCACTCCCACTCCGAAATATTACAAGACTAACAAACAGGAATTCTCAAGTTTTAGATGTATGAAGTTTGAGCTTATATAGTATAATTATTTTGATGCGATATCAATGAATAGTCACTGAACATAATATTTTTTCCGAACGCTCTGCTTACAAATGCAATGCGATCCTGTGCGAATTTTGCTTATTATTCAAATTTGCAATTTATCGCGGTTTATAAACTGCATTTTTCAAACCCTTCGGATTTTTTTTATTATGATCATTATATTATAATAATTCTGCTTTATGAAAAATTACTGTATTTAATAAAATAAATTAACATAATTTACAAATACAATAAAATCTATGTTTGTTGTAATAATTCATCTTAATATAGAGCTTAATTTTCTTTCAATGCTAGCTTTTGTTCGCAGCTTGGTCGTGGTGTTTGAAATAGAATCTTGTGTATTTCCTTGGTAGAATGAGACAAAAAACAAACAAACTTCCTAATATATAAAATGCAAATGTGTGTTATTTTTTTCTTTAGTTTGAAAAACATATTTCTTATCAGATCTCTCTTTCTATTTCTTGTGTGTTAATAGAACTCTATAATATCTCTTTCTACTATATTATATAAAAGACGTTATAAGTTTGGCCAGTTCTAATTGTGTGCATTTGACAATTACATTGCTTTGACATTTTAATCGATGTAATGAATTGGTAGCATTAATAAAGCGAATGTAATTCCAATAATAATTTTTTGTGAAAATTTGATTGTTTCAGGATGAAATGTAGCCTATGTCCTAATCCAAAGAATAGCTATTTCAAGTTTCAGCTAAATCAGTCCAGCCGTTTTAACGTGAAAGACCAACAAACAGACAAACTCACATTCACATTAATTATAATCCAGTAACTAAGATTTACAACTGCACTTTAGCGGGATGATATTATAAAGCCTATAGGCTATATTATAATATCAAGGCTATATATAGCCTTCCTCGAATAATGGGATATCTAACACTGAAATAATCATTCGAATACGACCAGTAGTTATTGAGATTAGCACGTTCAAACAAACTTTTCAGTTTTAGGTATATTAAGTATAGAACTAGCTTTATATTACATTTCTTTTAGTTCAATGGCTTGCTTTGTTCAACTCGTATCTCATATCATTTAAAAAGAAGGAGAGAAAAATATAATCTGTAATTTTCGCAACAAAAATCAAGACGTTATAGTGACAATGTAATTTGATATACGTTTTATTAACATTGTGAACAATAGAGATATCCACTCAATATTTGTCACGCCATAACAGTGTCTCATTACACTCGCTTGGAGTGACGTCCCTGACCTTATCATTTAGATAAAATTACTAACAAATACTTAGTTACAAATACTTACTAATAAATACTTAGTTTTACGAGCATCAGTAGTTATATTAAAAAAAGTAAAATGTGTGTTTGTCAGCTCGGACGCATTACAGGAGTTTACTCCTTACGAACGATTATAAAATAAATGGATTAGTGAATAAAGAAAAATAAATGATTTTTTTTATACTTAGAGCATACGTAATACATTTATTTTTATTAAATATACAATGGATTTGTTAAAATACAGTTTGTGATGCTGCCTTCCTTGGATGTGGTAGCCGTTTCTCAGGCTGTTTTTATTTAACGCTTCGTGTAACATCGTAGTTTGATTTTATTCCCATACATTTTTATTATGAAAGGATTCTTAAGGAATAAGCTCCAATAAAAAACGACAACAATACATATTATAATATTATTGTCTATCTACTATCTATCGCATGCTATCCTATATCTGTCCCGCTTTATGTTATTACGAGGGTATAATACCCTCGGTATAACATATATAACAGCAATACCCTGGGTATTGCTGTTATAATATATAATGATATTGTCTCATCATGTCATCACGTGTTTACTTGTTAGCATGTCAATGTTTCTATCATAATCTTTATATATATAAATCTCGTGTCACAATGTTTGTCCTCAATGGACTCCTAAACCACTTAACCGATTTTAATGTTTTTTCTTTTAAAATGTGTGCTTTTCTCCAACTAAAAAGATGGGATAGTTTATTTCTCAAATTTGGGATTGCAATTTTATTTATTGCAAATTAATTGTTTTGACAGAACGAAGTCTGTCGAGTCCGCTAGTATAACACTAAAATTGTATGTTTTATATACCTTAGCAATTTTAAAGTGTATGAATATTTTTTTACTACATAATAATTATATGCTTATTAATTGAAGTTTATACAAAACATTTTGTAAATCAAAAACATTCTCGAATAATATATATTTTTTTTAAAGAATAATTATATAAGAATTTAAGATAATTCACTGTTGACAAAAATTATATACAATCACAACGCGTATACCTAATAATTTGTAAAAACTTTTATTATACGGGCACCAGCGATGGAAATAAGTTTTCCTTTATTCGTTAAATAATATAACACATTTATATGTAACTACAGCCATTAAAATATAAACCAATTGGGAAAAGGTTCTAAGGCAGATGAGAGTTTCTATTTATAAAATAAATCTTAATTTTAAACTTAGATCGTATTTTACTTCGATCATACATAAAAGTAAAAAGGGTGTTGTAGGTAGGAAGACACCAAATACTAAACTTATGGACAGCTTTGTTGTACAGCTCACAACTATTGTTGTACAATACTCAAGAGCATGGCATGATGCCATGAGAAATACTTTGATACAGTTATAACTAAAGGAGATCAAAAAGATAAGACTATACAAAATTGACAGTAAAAATTAATTTTAAGAATATAGTTACGTACGGTAGACTATAGTTTTGATACTTTTGTACTATTTGATAAAGAAAACATTAGCAAAGGTAGGCCTTCGATAATGTTATAAAAAAAAATATTATATATATATATATATATATATATATATATATATATATATATATATATATATATATATATATATATATATATATATATATATATATATATATATATATATATATATATATATATATATATATATATATATATATATATATATATATATATATATATATATGTAAATTCTTTAAATTTGATAAAAATTAAATTCGATTATAAAGAACACGCATGTTTTGATAAGGTCCTTTTGTGTATCAATGTACCCCGATATGATGACAAGCGGCGTCGGGTCGGGGTCTGCTTTGATATTGATGTTTACTTTAAAATAGTTGGGGTAATTCTGGCTATTTGTGTTACTTAAAGGTTTACTTACGTACGGCTGGGTTGCCTTTTTGGGGACTTTTAAACATGCGAACACGTCATCGCCATTTTCCCGAATCAGACAATTCATCTCTATGCAAGTGCATATCCTACTGGCTCAAGGAGAAATTATATCATCTCCTCGAAGCTACCGTACCAGCAAAATTACTGGATACAATCTTATACCACGTGTATTTGGAACGCTTGCAAAAATTTAAGCCTAATATTATACTATCTATATCTTATACCTTTAAACGAGCGATTCTTATATCTTATGCCTTACCCATATTATATATGATATAATAATATTATAATATATAATATTATACATAGGCATAACAGATATATTATATAATATAAATAAGTAAAAAATCGATCTAGAATAAATTTAAAAAAAAAAAATTTTATCCGTGTTTTGAGGCAATGATAAAATATGATTAGAATTCGCACGTAAATTTTGCTGTCAAATAGTATGTCATGATAGCTTAATGGAGAAATTAGGCAGTTATGAATCGAAAGGAGCCTGGTTCGTATCTCCAGTCCGATCAATTTTTTGTCTTTTTTTTAAAGTTCATTTTTTTAAGAAAAACTTTATCATTTTATCACTTAGGTTATTCAAAACAAATAAAACTATAATCAACTTAAGCATAAAATTTTTTTATTGAAAGAAAATAACAAAATCGTGTTTGGGTAGCCCAAAACAGAAAAATGTGACTTTTACCGACATCTATTAGCAAATAATAATACTATTTTATTTAATTGCTTTAACAACATAATAACACTAAGCCTACTTCAGCAGATGGCGTTGCTAAGCAACCCCAAGCTAATGAGTGTTTGGTTTGGTTATACAAGATTAAGAATTGTTCATTCATATTATTTTTGTCTTTTTAACTTATGTGTTCACTTAAAAATGCCTCAACGATCTTGGAAAAAAACGCTTATAATCAATCTAACTTCACTTCAACTCGTCTCAAGGTGTTCACCTTGAAGAACATCGTCATCAAACTGGTCAGGTTTCAGAAACTTCACACTGTGAAGACTTATTTCAAGGATACCTTCATGAAAATCATTAGGTTTCTGCTCGTCCCACGCGTGCTGCTAATGAAGATGCTTGCAAAACATGACTAACATTACACGAGCAGAAAGGTCTTATGACTTAGATGTTTCATCATCATGGCCAACATATAGCTACTGAAAATACTGAACAACGAGAACGATGTCTGCCAGAATTGCGGCAGCGAGCGGCACAACGTGTAGCTACTGTAAATGATAAACAACGAGAGCGACGTCTGCGACATTTGCGGTAGCGTGCGGCACAACGTGTAGCTACTGAAAATAATGAACAACGAGAGCGACGTCTGCGACATTTGCGGTAGCGTGCGGCACAACGTGTAGCTACTGAAAATGACGAACAATAAGAGCGACGTCTGCGACATTTGCGGCAGCGTGCGGCACAACGTGTAGCTACTGAAAATGATGAACAACAAGAGCGACGTCTGCGAGATTTGCGGCAGCGTGCGGCACAACGTGTAGCTACTGAAAATAATGAACAACGAGAGCAACGTCTGCGACATTTGCGGTAGCGTGCGGCACAACGTGTAGCTACTGAAAATGACGAACAACGAGAGCGACGTCTGCGACATTTGCGGCAGCGTGCGGCACAACGTGTAGCTACTGAAAATAATGAACAACGAGAGCGACGTCTGCGACATTTGCGGTAGCGTGCGGCACAACGTGTAGCTACTGAAAATGACGAACAACGAGAGCGACGTCTGCGACATTTGCGGCAGCGTGCGGCACAACGTGTAGCTACTGAAAATAATGAACAACGAGAGCGACGTCTGCGACATTTGCGGTAGCGTGCGGCACAACGTGTAGCTACTGAAAATGACGAACAATAAGAGCGACGTCTGCGACATTTGCGGTAGCGTGCGGCACAACGTGTAGCTACGAAAATAATGAACAACGAGAGCGACGTCTGCGACATTTGCGGTAGCGTGCGGCACAACGTGTAGCGACGTCTGCGACATTTGCGGCAGCGTGCGACACAACGTGTAGCTAGTGAAATTAATGACCAACGAGAGCGACGTCTGCGACATTTGCGGCAGCGTGCGGCACAACGTGTAGCTACTGAAAATGACGAACAACGAGAGCGACGTCTGCGACATTTGCGGCAGCGTGCGGCACAACGTGTTGCTACTGAAAATAATGAACAACGAGAGCGACGTCTGCGACATTTCCGGCAGCGTGCGGCACAACGTGTAGCTACTGAAAATGACGAACAACGAGAGCAACGTCTGCAACATTTGCGGCAGCGTACGGCACAACATGTAGCTACTGAAAATGACGAACAACGGGAGCGACGTCTGCGACATTGGCGGCAGCGTGCGGCACAACGTGTAGCTACTGAAAATGATGAACAACAAGAGCAACGTCTGCGACATTTGCGGTAGCGTGCGGCACAACGTGTAGCTACTGAAAATGACGAACAACGAGAGCGACGTCTGCGATATTTCCGGCAGCGTGCGGCACAACGT
This sequence comes from Lycaena phlaeas, assembly GCA_905333005.2. Classification (NCBI taxonomy): domain Eukaryota; kingdom Metazoa; phylum Arthropoda; class Insecta; order Lepidoptera; family Lycaenidae; genus Lycaena; species Lycaena phlaeas. The sequence continues at coordinate 920,824 of HG995168.1, forward strand.
GTAGCTAATGAAAATGACGAACAACGAGAGCAACGTCTGCGACATTTGCGGCAGCGTGCGGCACAACGTGTAGCTACTGAAAATAATGAACAACGAGAGCGACGTCTGCGACATTTGCGGCAGCGTGCGGCACAACGTGTAGCTACTGAAAATGATGAACAACGAGAGCGACGTCTGCGAGATTTGCGGCAGCGTGCGGCACAACGTGTAGCTACTGAAAATGACGAACAACGAGAGCGACGTCTGCCAGATTTGCGGCAGCGTACGGCACAACGTGTAGCTACTGAAAATGATGAACAACGAGAGTGACGTCTGCGACATTTCCGGCAGCGTGCGGCACAACGTGTAGCTACTGAAAATGACGAACAACGAGAGCGACATCTGCCAGATTTGCGGCAGCGTACGGCACAACGTGTAGCTACTGAAAATGATGAACAACGAGAGTGACGTCTGCGAGATTTGCGGCAGCGTGCGGCACAACGTGTAGGTACTGAAAATGACGAACAACGAGAGCGACGTCTGCCAGATTTGCGGCAGCGTACGGCACAACGTGTAGCTACTGAAAATAATGAACAACGAGAGCGACGTCTGCGACATTTCCGGCAGCGTGCGGCACAACGTGTAGTTACTGAAAATGACGAACAAAGAGAGCGACGTCTGCCAGATTTGCGGCAGCGTACGGCACAACGTGTAGCTACTGAAAATGATGAACAACGAGAGTGACGTCTGCGAGATTTGCGGCAGCGTGCGGCACAACGTGTAGCTACTGAAAATAATGAACAACGAGAGCGACGTTTGCGACATTTGCGGTAGCGTGCGGCACAACGTGTAGCTACTGAAAATGATGAACAACGAGAATGACGTCTGCGAGATTTGCGGCAGCGTGCGGCACAACGTGTAGCTACTGAAAATAATGAACAACGAGAGCGACGTCTGCGACATTTGCGGCAGCGTGCGGCACAACGTGTAGCTACTGAAAATGCCGAACAACAAGAGCGACGTCTGCCACATTTGCGGCAGCGTGCGGCACAACGTGTAGCTACTGAAAATGACGAACAACGAGAGCGACGTCTGCGCCATTTGCGGCAGCGTGCGGCACAACGTGTAGCTACTGAAAATAATGAACAACGAGAGCGACGTCTGCGACATTTGCGGCAGCGTGCGGCACAACGTATAGCTACTAAAAATGACGAACAACTGGAGTGACGTCTGCCAGATTTGCGGCACAACGTGTAGCTACTGAAAATGACGAACAACGAGAGCGACGTCTGCGACATTTGCGGCAGCGTGCGGCACAACGTGTTGCTACTGAAAATAATGAACAACGAGAGTGACGTCTGCGACATTTCCGGCAGCGTGCGGCACAACGTGTAGCTACTGTAAATGAAGAACAACGAGAGCGATGTCTGCGACATTTGCGGCAGCCTACGGCACAACGTGTAGCTACTGAAAATGATGAACAACGAGAGCGACGTCTGCGACAGTTGCTGCAGCGTGCGGCACAACGTGTAGCTACTGAAAATGACGAACACCGAGAGCGACGTCTGCCAGATTTGCGGCAGCGTACGGCACAACGTGTAGCTACTGAAAATGATGAACAACGAGAGCGACGTCTGCGACATTTGCGGTAGCGTGCGGCACAACGTGTAGCTACTGAAAATGATGAACAACGAGAGCGACGTCTATGACATTTGCGGCAGCGTCCGGCACAACGTGTAGCTACTGAAAATGATGAACAACGAGAGCGACGTCTGCGACATTTGCGGCAACGTGCGGCACAACGTGTAGCTACTGAAAATGATGAACAACGAGAGCGACGTCTGCGACATTTGCGGTAGCGTGCGGCACAACGTGTAGCTACTGAAAATGATGAACAACGAGAGCGACGTCTGCGACAGTTGCTGCAGCGTGCAACCAACGTGTAGCTACTGAAAATGACGAACAACGAGAGCGACGTCTGCCAGATTTGCGGCAGCGTACGGCACAACGTGTAGCTACTGAAAATGATGAACAACGAGAGCGACGTCTGCGACATTTGCGGCAACGTGCGGCACAATGTGTAGCTACTGAAAATGATGAACAACGAGAGCGACGTCTGCGACATTTGCGGCAGCGTGCGGCACAACGTGTAGCTACTGAAAATGATGAACAACGAGAGCGACGTCTGCGACATTTACGGCAGCGTGCGGCACAACGTGTAGCTACTGAAAATAATGAACAACGAAAGCGACGTCTGCGACATTTCCGGCAGCGTGCGGCACAACGTATAGCTACTGAAAATGACGAACAATGGGAGTGACGTCTGCCAGATTTGCGGCAGCGTGCGGCACAACGTGTAGCTACTGCAAATGATGAACAACGAGAGCGACGTCTGCCAGTTTTGCGGCAGCCTACGGCACAACGTGTAGACGTCGAAGGGCCATAGAACTTAATAATTATTTACCTACTTATAAATGTGTCGTTGCTGCAGCTGTGCAATATCACGTCTTAGGACCATTTGAAATTTTGTGTATCCATTGTGGTGCATTACATTTCCCTGGGGAACTCGTTTCTAATCGTATAAATAGAAATTCTTTCGGTGATTGTTGTTTGCATCGACGAATTTTAATGGAGCAACCAAAATTTTGAAATGAATTAGTACGTCTCTTTTTAAACCGTCACCCGTATTCAAAAGAATTTCATAAAAAAATTAAAAGATAAACGCATCTTTTGCTATGGCATCCTTCAATGTAAAAGATGACAGAATTTTATAGGACAAAGATAATATCATTAAATTAATATGGAAGCACACCCAACCCAAAATGATGTTGGTGTCTTTGAACGGCCACAGATTGGGCAACTTTATCGTTTTGAACCTGATGAAGCAGTCAATGAAAGAGTTAACCATCCACTTAAATCTGGAATTATTACCTCAATGATGAAGTTATTAGAGTTCATTATTCGAGCACAAAATCGTTATGTACATGGATGGATAATAATGCGAGAAGTAGAAGACGAATTAATGAATCGGCTAACTTCTGCCCAGGAATTACCCCCACCATACGTAAAGCTTTTATTTAGACTTCCAGATCAATCTGATAGCAGAAGGTTTAACATACCGGTGTGTAATGAGGTTTGTGCAGTTTTTACATTAAGTGCTGATCAAAGCTTTCCAAAAAAATAAATGATTGTTCACCAACGCAACAACGTTAAATAATGTTGATAAGCGAGTTGAACCATTTACTTATCCATTATTTTACCCAGCCGGCACAGATGGTTTTAGCCTAGACTTGCAGATACAAACGCCTTATGCCAGCCGCAGTCATTTAACTTGGCTTGAACTGGCACAATAAAATCTTGACTTAATGACTTTCGTTTCGACCAGAGTTTGCTAAATTTTTAACAGATTCTCCATCAACAGAAGTACCCGATGTATGGTAAATTCCATTTAATGCATTGCATTTTGGAGGCCGATTATTACAACAATATTTAGTTGATACTTACATTCGTGTAGAGCATGACCGTATTCAATGGATATAATACAATCAAAATAAGATTTAAGTTGAGCAATATACGGGAGTAACCAGTTTCATCAATCAACTTGCCGAAAAAAAAAGATTATTTTACCCTCCTCTTTTCCTGGATTTCTTTATCACCATGACATCGAATCCTTACTGGCCAGAAATAAAACAGGTATTGCAAATAAATTTTGAAGATGAAACAATCTTGCAACAGCTTCCACAGGATCGTCCTGATATTGTGACCCGAGTTGCTAAGTTAAAATTTGACCAAAATTAAATAATAAAATATTTAGATAAAAAACAAGTTTTTGGAAAGGTATTGGCTTTTATATACACTATGGAATTTCAGAAACGAGAACTACCATATATGAAATTGCTTATAATTATGACAACTGATGCCAAGATTTATCAACCAGAAGAGCTCGATGACTTGATTTCGTCCGAAATACCCGGAAATGATAACTTAGAGTTAAGAGAGTTAGTACTCCAATGGATGATTCACAACCCATGTGGCGATTTAAATCCCAACGCAACGTGTATAGTTTATAAAAAGGGAAGAACAAATTGTCAATTCTACTTTCTAAAATCGTACCAGGAAGTTACGTCTTTAGTAGAGGATGGTAAACCAAATTACCAACGACGCTACAATCCGCAATTGGATCCTCATAGTCCCCAATTTTTCACATGAACATGCGGTTTATCGCAAAGACATGAACGGTCGTCTTATAACACGAGATAATCGTCATGTAGCCCCCTACAACACCTATTTATTTAAAAAATTTAACTGTCATATAAACGTTGAGTACGTAGGGAGTATTTTGACTGTGAAATATCTTTATAAATACATTTATAAAGGACATGACTGTGCATCGATCAACGTTGTAGAAGAACAAAGGACACTGATTTATAATAAAGCAAATACATACATTATAGGAAGGAAGATGCTGGCGATTATTTGCTTTCGAAATTAAAAAAAAAAATTATGGTGTCCAACGACTGGATATCCACTTACCAGGACAGTATCGGATCGCAAACTTGGACCGAACCCATGAAGATTTAACCGACATTGGCCAAAGAGGGTCTACTCTGGAGGCTTATTTTAAGTACAATGTAGAAATTAAAAGACATAATCAGTCAAGCGATAATGTCTCACGTCAATATCATTTTTATTGGCAGATGCCTAAAAATTTTAAATGGATCGGAAAATCTTGCAAGTGGAAGCTAAGAGTTCACCATTTGCGGGTCATTCATAATGTGCATTTCGTTGCTCAACCGGAACTTTACCACTTGCGATTGTTGCTATTAATTTCATGTAAGAGATGCGACAAATTTAGAAGACCTTTGAAACGTAACAGATATCCACTATCAGACGTACAAACAAACCTGCTTAGCACGTGGCTTGACTTACGACGACCGACATTGAATAGGAGGATTACGAGAATGTCGCATAATTTAAAATGCCTGTAGCAATGAGAAGCCTTTTTGTTAAAATTTTAATTTACGGATATCCAGAAAATCCAAAGTGTTTGTGGGAAACATTTAAAGAAAATTTGTCCGAAGATTTTATATAATGGACAGCCTATAGAAAATGCAATTAATCGTGGTTACAGGATTATTGCCAAAAAAATATACACTGAAGCAACAGAAGGCCGAAATTTCCAATACTGGGTACAAACTTTTGGCTTTGAGGGCATTTATAATTACGACCTTGAAGATAATCAAGATAGTTTAAACACGAAAGAATCAGCAGTATTAGGAGAGCAAATGTACCAACTGCTAAAATGAAAGCAGATAGAAGTAGTTAACTCTATTCTTCAAGCTGTAAATAGTACACTTCTGAAACGAAATGCTTTTTTATTGATGGTCCGGAGGGTACTGGAAAGACATTCATATATAAAACATTATACTATATGCTGACTGGAAAACGATACAAAGTAAAATGTATGTCTTTACCGGTATTGCTTCCATATTATTGCCTAATGGACGTATTCTCATGAAACTTTTGGACTACATGTACCACTAACACCAGATTTAATCTCAAGTATTAAACCTAACTCTTCTAAAGCGAGACAATTAGCAGAAATAGATATTTTTCTTATGGATGAAGCTCCGATACTTCCAAAATATGGTTTGCAGAACATTGATCAACTTTACGATCCGTTGGAAATTCGAATCTCCCTTTCGGTGGAAAAGTAATAGTACTAGGAGGAGATTTTCGCCAATGTCTGCCTGTATAGCCACGTGCGAATAAAACTGAATTATTAGATCTTTCTATCAAACTTTCAAACTAATGTTTTTTATGGTCCGTTTTTAAGACTTATAAACTAGAAGAAAATATGCGTGTTGATATAGAACAACGACAATTTGCTAATTATTTACTAAAATTAGGCAACGGAGAACTGACTCTAAATGCTATGGAAGAAATTGAATTGCCACAGAATATCATTTCATGCAACAATCTTATTGATGAAGTATTACAAAATATACTAAGGCCATGACTCAATGAAAGATCAACCTGAAGGTGCAGTTGAATTTACAACTGAATTTCTTAACAGTGTCAACATTTCAGATTTGCCACCACACGAACTAAAATTGAAAAAAATTGTGTTAATAATGTTGTTGCTACTATGCAATGCAATGGTCTAAGACTCATGGTAACAAGTCTCTGCAATTACATCAATCAATATCTATGAATCAGCTGTTTGTTTGCATTCAATGAACAAATTACATGCCTGTTTTTTTTTTTCAAAAAAAAAGATGATTTTAAAGCATTATTGTCAAATGTCTACATCATTATGCTTACCAAACCGGATTATACAAAAAAAAGTTAAAAATAACAACCAATATTTCTTTTTTACTTGCACCATGTTAGGCCATAACAACATTATCACAGTTCTTCGTTTTTGTAAGCATTCCAAATACACGTGTATAGTACATAATATATAAGAGTGGTGCGTCCCAGGCCGTACGTCAGTATAATCATCTACTTATTAATAATTCACAATTGATAAGAATACCACGTGTGACAATTTCAAAAATCCTTTAGTAAAGCAAAAAGCTGCTAGCAAAAAAATTTACAATGTTAAAGAATTCATTAATAATTAAAACAAAATTAATAATAATAAACCGTTATTGTTCATATAATGTAATTAATAATACAGAATACAGTAGAACCTCGATAACTTAAAAAGCCTTCCCTTCAAAGCCCAAAACCTCTATAACTTAAAATACGCAACCTCTATAACTTAAAGAAATAATCTCTGTATTGACCCTCAGTAAGTTAAAGAAATGTTTCCACAACCTCTATAACATAAAATTATTTGTCAATGAGTCATTTTGAAAGAGTGCAAAACAAAAGGTTTCGGTATTTATTGCTTGCACATTGTTTACTAGTTAAATTGTTAACGTAAACAATACATATTATGTCACCTATTTTCGCTTCTTCAAAATTCTTTAAAGCTTTTCGGCGGTTATCCTTAAGACAACGGCTTACTTGGATCATATGTTCTAGATCATTGTCCTGGAAACATAGCTTTTTACCTACTGTATGATAAAACTAGCTTAAAATAAGTTCAAAAAGAATACTAACAACACTCACATACGCTCATAACTTGAAAGTTATAGAAGCAGTGAAAAATGTTGTGATAAATGAGAGTACATTATCAATCATCATTAAAAAAGAAGCTGAAGTCTTTTAAATGTCTGTATTTTATTAAACCAATCCTTCCGACGCATTCGAGTAAAAACAGGAACAAGCGTACATACATAAATAATACGTACATACCTACCTCTATATTAACCTATCCCTATCAGACCCTTGATAACTTAAAACCTCTATAACTTAAAATATTTTGCGTTTCCCTTGGACTTTACCTTATCGAGGTTCTACTGTAATATTATCCTTCTTTAAAATCAAAATATTTGCATGCCATTAAAATTGGCGAACTTTATAACTTAAATGCCTTACTTATAAGTTATAACACCTTATTTGTACCTACTATGTTCTTGCTAATAAATTATTATGATTATTATAGAGCTAAGGATTGAAGATTATCAAGGAAGTGGAAGACATGTTCCATCTAAGTACAGCTCAACGCTATGAGGATATTATATTTTTTTAAACATATATTATCCATGGCGATGAGTAGTGTTTTAATGTAGCTATCTACAATATGAAAATACAATTTTCCATACAATTCCAAAATTTGAAACAAGTGATAAAGATAAAAATTTTAAATAGAAAATATAAAATATATTAACATACAGAAGAATTAAAACTATTTCGGATTGGGAACGATGGAGGCTTAAAAGGTTTGCGACCTAATCATGAAAATATAACAAAAAGTCTTAGATCAATAATATGTCTAAATAGAGTGTCGCGCGGAAAACACGTCCAAAAAAATAGCGTCCAACTGTAATTGGCCTCTAAATGCTTTCTCCGTGTTTAGTATCAGTCCCGCTGTCATAGAATACGCATGAATTTTTACGCATTATTGTTTTTATTTATAATGAAGGTTTGTGTTGAAGTGTAACGAGATTAAAAAGGATGATTATGGGAGGACTGTAGTAGCTGGTGTCACTATTCACGAACACATCTTTGAAAATGTTGGCCAGTTTTTTTTGTTTTGATTGTAGGGCGACACTCTATCTAGACATATTAATGATCTAAGGTGTGAAACATAGGAGGGCTTTTGGACATGGTGGAAGCTCACAATTAGTGGCGGGGATGGGGCCACTAATATTTCATTAGGGAATCTTTGAAAAGAATATTAAAAAATACTCATATTTAATACGTAACATTAGTAACATTAGTGAAAAATAGACACAAATTGAGGAGCTGTATAAAATATTTTTTTATGACAAGTACCTTTAATATAAATAATAATATAAGCCATAACATGTCCCACTTTTAATCTCATCAGGCGCACAGGTTTCTTTAATAATTTTTTCTTTACCTGTGAGCAAACTATGTTCTCATGTTTAGATGTACCTAGAAAATAGAAATACTTATTTCAAAGAGCCTTACAGCCTTTCTCGATAAATAGATATAAAACTAACATTGAAAGTATCATTCAAATCCGACCAATAGTTTCTGAGATTAGGACGTTCAAACAAAAGTCCTTTCCCAAGCTCTAGTCTATATTATGTGTCAATTTCATAAAAATCGGTGCAGTGGTTTAGGCGTCAAGGCGTAAGACAGACAGACAGAGTTACTTTCGCATTTATAATATTGGTACGGATTATAATGTAGTCTTGAAACGATCTTACACTTAATAATATTTTATGTGAAGCATGTATTATTGTGATGTCGATTTGTGTTAATTGTTATGCCTTCTAAGATTAAACTAGATGTTCTACAATCTACATTATTCATTATTTCTTTTTTGTGTTTAAATATTTTAATACCTTAAGTTTAGTAAGTAAATAAGAGCGAACCATAAATACTCTATAGGTTTGAGCAAAAAGCCCAATGTGTATGAGTATGATAGTATCCGTTGACATACGATCACGAAATTTGGCAAAAAGCAAAGTAGGTCAGGTACAATACAAATAAAGAAAAATAGAATCTCAATTTTCATTACAGTGTCTAATTTGTATTTAATAGTCAGGGGGTACTCATCCCAACTGTCCTGTCCGGCAGTTGTGGTATGGTATACGGGTACGCGACCCCGGCTCCCCGAGCTGCTGCTGTCTCAATCGTATCCATCCGAGGCAGTAGTATCCTCACCTTATCCACCCCAAGACCCAAACTATTCCTTTCCCAGATTTTTTCCCCTTTTTTTATTTATTTTTGTCAAAAACAAACAGTTTTACAAGAGGAATTTTCCATAAAATAACTATTTTAATACACATCATAATTATAAAACCAACACCGTTAACCACAGATTATCTCACACTTACATCTATCTATGTATTTAACTGATTTATGACAAACTAAAATGTTAATTACTGCGTGGTTTTAACTTCACTCATCAGATTAAGTACGGATTTAATAAACGAAATTACATTAATTGTTGTAAATATATCTATAGTAGGGAAGCGGTTGTTATAAGCTTCAGTCGTTTCACTCGGTGGAGACCGTTCCTCAGCATTTGTTCGAGACACAGGGCTAGCGAATAGTTAATACTTACGGTAGACTCGAATGTGTTTTCTGACTGGTACATTATAATTTAATTTATTAACTATATCATATACAATCATACTTATTATTGCAAAAATCATAATATAATAGTTGTAATTGTAACCTTCTAGTTTTTAGGTCAAATAATAATAATAATAATTTATTTCATCCAACATTTAACACGTATACATTAAATTAAACAAGGGTTGACATCTTCTATTAAGTGCAAGAAACACCTGTGCCAGAAACGGACATCTTCCTTAACACACTCTTACATTATACTAAGATGATAATATACAAAATAACAACTAATTATTATAACTAAACAGAAAGACACAATCAGCAGCGGAATGTGTGTGTGTGTGCGTATGCGTGTGTGCGTTAAATAATTTATAATGTTGTAATAATTTTGTGTATGACATTTCGCTGTTAAAAATATTAAAATGCATGCGTCGTAGAATTTTTTTTGCACTCTTTCAAGGCATTTTGTGTATTTTTTTAAAAAGGGATGAATGGGAATGGGAAGCCACACTGAGATGGCATATTCAAGTTATGAGCGTAATGCGTATTATAGATTTCTATAAATACATATACGTACTTGGCCGTTATACATGCATTTTATATGCTTTATTGCAAATATTTTCAATATGACTTTCTAGTGTTAGCTTAGTGTCAAATGTATAAATCTAGGAGTCTAGATCTTTTATTTTATGCACCTTACCGAGATTTGTACCGCACAAAGAATAATTGAAATGGCTTATGTTTTTTTATTGCTAATGCTTATACATTTACATTCTTCTATGCCAAGTTTCAGTTTATTTCTGACACAAAAAGCTGTTAATCGGTTCAAGTCCTCTTGAAAATTTAAATGGGCACTATACTTTTCAATAGTACTGTATATTTTAAGGCCATACAGAAAAAAAAGCAATTTTTGAAACATTTTCTTATATTATTTATATAAATTATAAACAGCAATGGTTCAATGATTGAGCCTTGTGGGACGCCTGATGCTACCGTGACGATGCTACATTCACTTTACTTTTTCCAATGTATACACATCTATCAGTCTGTTTATTATAATCCATATTTTCAAATAAATAAAATGCATAAACCACGAGATTAGTGACGGTTGAGCGCTTCAACAAATCTCAGCTTCTCAAAAAGCTTTACTAAAGTAGGCAAGATTGAAATAGGGCGATAGTTACTTACTTCCTCTTTCGAGCTCCCCTTGTGTATTGGAACAATCCTAGCCATTTTCTATATTATCGTTGGACAGACAGCATCTTTTAAACATTTATTAAATAAAATGTGGCTGCTCTCAGCGAGACACATTTAGCGGAAGAAGGGGAACTGGTGGAACACAGTGGTGGATACACTTTCTTTTGGAAAGGACTTGCTGTCTCATAACCATGACGGTCAGGTTTAGGATTTGCGATCAAAAATAAGCTTGTCAAGCAACTCAAAGAGTGTCCGATGCACATCTCGGATCGCGTTACCACACCGCCTGCGCCTGCGCCTACATCTTCATAATAGTAAATATCTTATGTCGTCAGTGTTTATGTTCTACGAGGATCTTGCAAAATGCATCGAAAGCGTAAGAACTAGAAAACAAATACTTCTGTTGGGCGATTTTAATGCTAGAGTGGGACGGGACTACAATGCATAGCCCAAGGTCTTGGATAAGCACGATGTTAGGTGCACGAACAGCAACGGACAGCTGTTACTCAGTCTTTGCGGACATTACCAACTTGCTACACACGACATTCGATGGTCTGATCGCACACGGAACACCGAAGTGTTGCGAAGAGCGAATGTAACTGGCATTGAGGCTTACCTTATGCGGCGTCAGCTTCGGTGGTACGGACACGTGTTGCGTATGACAAAGGAGCAAAGATTTGCTAAGTGCATCTTTTATTCGGAACTTGTGGCAGGCAAGCGTAAGCATGGCGATCAATTCCTCAGATATAAGGATGTGCTTAAGCGGCACATGTAGAAGTGCAGCGCTGCTATGGGAGCAGCAGGCAGCCGGATGGCCCGAGTGGAGGGCGCTAGTTAAAACTTGCGTCAAAAATTTTGAAGACAGGTGGCTATACGACCTGAACGGCAAACGAGATGATCTAAAGGTATATTATGGTACGGAACCGTTCGTGTGCGAGTCCGACACGCACGTGGTTTCGCTCACTCACTCGGTTGTGATAAAGTAAGTTTTGTAAGAACTTTTATCAAATAATTACCTAGACAACATTCAGCTTACCATAAATCTCTAAGGTAGATGCTGTACATCAAGAATCTGCGCACCTAAACCATCTGTGTTCTGTAGAATACCTGAGACCGTAGTTTTATAGATCAATTTAAATTACAGTGTTCAAATATTGGACATATTGAAAATATTGGATTATTTACATTTTTTATTCATTATTCCGTGCCCGCAACTTCGTCCACGCAGGATTCAATTTTGGACAGTTCACACGATTATTATCTTTGACTCTATTTTCTAACCTTTAAAAATACTTTATTTCCTTTCATTGCATGCGTCTGTTTTTTTTTTTGCAAAATTCGTGTTTGATGTTAATTATACATAATATTATCTTAACCGTGATTTTGTAAACATACCACACCTCAGGAATAAGGCATCTATGTGTATCATCATATCATATCATCATCATTAACATCACCACCACCACCACCGCTAACACCAACACCACTACCACCACTACCACCAACACCACCATATCCACCAGCACCACCACCATCATCATTATAATCATCATTATCTTCATCATCAGCCTTTTTCCGACCACTTCTGAAAAATGACAAATTCAATAAGCGCCAAGAGAAGCTCCGGAGAAGACATAATACGAACATACATAATCGAAAATTAGGACCGCTTTCGCCACAAACGGTCGGGTTATCCGCTTACATTTTTTTTATGTCATAAGCAGACTCTATGACAAATTGCACGCGTCCCTGATCTCTGGAATAACGGTCCTTCTTGCCAGTGCGCATTTCCTTACAAAACCTTTCAACCAAGACTCATGCAATCTACCACCATCCGTCCATCATTTATTTATTTAGATAGGTATATCGACAATTATTGATTACACGTGAGACATTAAATAAAATACAATATGACAAACATTAATAAAATACATGCCTAAATTAAGCAACGTTTAACGATTACTCACAGATGTACTGAGCCTGCACATTATACAATCATAGTTATTAAAACTCATATATAGAACATTGTTAAAAATTAAAATTAATTATTAATTGCAGCAGAATATAGTTCAATATCTAAAAGTGTAATTAAAAGTCCGAAGATGAATAATTAAAAAAATGTAAAAATATTAATTAAAATGAAGTGGAAAGCTTACATTACACACACACAGATTGACAATGAATTCAAAATAAACAATTTAACAAAAAAAATAGTTTTTTTATTTTATTTTTTATCCAACAAATAGGTAATAAATAGAAAATGTTAATTATTAGGTAATGAGTGTCAGATGAGATTGCAAGTAGATAAGAGTCATTTAACGGATTTTTTAAATTCCATTAAGAACCTGCGGAAGGATGAGGAAGAAATATTGGTAATTAATTAAAAGTGAATGTTGAAGTGTTGGAGCGAAAGCGTCACAGTAGTTACAGTATACGCAATAATAACTGAATTCTGGATATTTTATTTTTCTCTTAACCTTCACTTTCTGCTTCACTTGTTACATCATTTTCCGAGTATTTATTTGTATCTCTTTTTTCTAGTGTCTTTGTATCTTCCTTTTCATCTACTTTTATTTTATATTCCGTATTATTTATTTCCTCACTTTCAAAACCACAAAATTTAACATCTTCCTTGATATTTTTCATTAAACTGTCCATCTCAGAATTCTCAAAACTCATTACTTCTTTCCATTTCAATGTCTCATTATATGAAGTAGCTTTCTGAAAATCAGTTGGAGCGAAAGCGTCACAGTAGTTACAGTATACGCAATAATAACTGAATTCTAGATCTTTTATTTTTCTCTTTAACTTAACTTTCTGCTTTACTTGTTTCATCATTTTCAGGGTATTTATTTGTATCTCTTTTTTCTTGTGTCTTTTTATCTTCCTTTATTTTATATTCCGTATTATTTATTTTCTCACTTTCAAACCCACAAAATTTAACATCTTCCTCGATATTTTTCATTAAACTGTCCTTCTCAGAACGCTCAAAACTCATTACTTCTTTCCATTTCAATGTCTCATTACATGTAGTCGCCTTCTGAAAATCAGTTGGAGCGAAAGTGTCACAGTAGTTACAGTATACGCAATAATAACTGAATTTTGGATATTTTATTTTTCTCTTAACCTTCACTTTCTGCTTCACTTGTTACATCATTTTCCGAGTATTTATTTGTATCTCTTTTTTCTAGTGTCTTTGTATCTTCCTTTTCATCTACTTTTATTTTATATTCCGTATTATTTATTTCCTCACTTTCAAAACTACAAAATTTAACATCTTCCTTGATATTTTTCATTAAACCGTCCATCTCAGAATTTTCAAAACTCATTACTTCTTTCCATTTCAATGTCTCATTATACGTAGTAGCTTTCTGAAAATCAGTTGGTGCGAAAGCGTCACAGTAGTTACAGTATACGCAATAATAACTGAATTCTAGATCTTTTATTTTTCTCTTTAACTTCACTTTCTGCTTTACTTGTTTCATCGTTTTCCGAGTATTTATTTGTATCTCTTTTTTCTTGTGTCTTTTTATCTTCCTTTTATCTTCTTTTATTTTATATTCCGTATTATTTTATTCCTCACTTTCAAAACCACAATATGTAACATCTTGCTCGATATCTTTCATTAAACTGTCCATCTCAGAGTTCATTACTTCTTTCCATTTCGATGTCTCATTATACGTAGTCGCCTTCTGAAAATCCGTTGGTGCGAAAGCGTCACAGTAGTTACAGTATACGCAATAATAACTGAATTCTAGATCTTTTATTTTTCTCTTTAACTTCACTTTCTGCTTCACTTGTTTCATCATTTTCCGAGTATTTATTTGTATCTCTTTTTTCTTGTGTCTTTTTATCTTCCTATTCATCTTCTTTTATTTTATATTCCGTATTATTTTTTCCTCACTTTCAAAACCACAAAATGTAACATCTTCTTCAATCTTCTTCATCTTCTTCTCTCAAAACTCATTACTTCTTTCCATTTCAATGTCTCATTATATGTAGTAGCTTTCTGAAAATCAGTTGGAGCGAAAGCGTCACAGTAGTTACAGTATACGCAATAATAACTGAATTCTAGATCTTTTATTTTTCTCTTTAACCTAACTTTCTGCTTTACTTGTTTCATCATTTTCCGGGTATTTATATGTATCTCTTTTTTCTTGTGTCTTTTTATCTTCCTTTTCATCTTCTTTTATTTTATATTCCGTATTATTTATTTCCTCACTTTCAAAACCACAAAATTTAACATCTTCCTCGGTATTTTTCATTAAACTGTCCTTCTCAGAACTCTAAAAACTCAGTACTTCTTTCCATTTCAATGTCTCATTACATGTAGTCGCCTTCTGAAAATCAGTTGGAGCGAAAGCGTCACAGTAGTTACAGTATACGCAATAATAACTGAATTCTGGATATTTTATTTTTCTCTTAACCTTCACTTTCTGCTTCACTTGTTACTTCATTTTCCGAGTATTTATTTGTATCTCTTTTTTCTAGTGTCTTTGTATCTTCCTTTTCATCTTCTTTTATTTTATATTCCGTATTATTTATTTCCTCACTTTCAAAACCGCAAAATTTAACATCTTCCTCGATATTTTTCATTAAACTGTCCATCTCAGAATTCTCAAAACTCATTACTTCTTTCCATTTCAATGTCTCATTATATGTAGTAGCTTTCTGAAAATCAGTTGGAGCGAAAACGTCACAGTAGTTACAGTATACGCAATAATAACTGAATTCTAGATCTTTTATTTTTCTCTTTAACTTAACTTTCTGCTTTACTTGTTTCATCATTTTCCGGGTATTTATTTGTATCTCTTTTTTCTTGTGTCTTTTTATCTTCCTTTTCATCTTCTTTTATTTTATATTCCGTATTATTTATTTTCTCACTTTCAAACCCACAAAATTTAACATCTTCCTCGATATTTTTCATTAAACTGTCCTTCTCAGAACTCTCAAAACTCATTACTTCTTTCCATTTCAATGTCTCATTACATGTAGTCGCCTTCTGAAAATCAGTTGGAGCAAAAGTGTCACAGTAGTTACAGTATACGCAATAATAACTGAATTCTAGATCTTTTATTTTTCTCTTTAAATTCACTTTCTGCTTCACTTGTTACATCATTTTCCGAGTATTTATTTGTATCTCTTTTTTCTAGTGTCTTTGTATCTTCCTTTTCATCTACTTTTATTTTATATTCCGTATTATTTATTTCCTCACTTTCAAAACCACAAAATTTAACATCTTCCTTGATATTTTTCATTAAACCGTCCATCTCAGAATTCTCAAAAGTCATTACTTCTTTCCATTTCAATGTCTCATTATACGTAGTAGCTTTCTGAAAATCAGTTGGTGCGAAAGCGTCACAGTAGTTACAGTATACGCAATAATAACTGAATTCTAGATCTTTTATTTTTCTCTTTAACTTCACTTTCTGCTTTACTTATTTCATCGTTTTCCGAGTATTTATTTGTATCTCTTTTTTCTTGTGTCTTTTTATCTTCCTTTTCATCTTCTTTTATTTTATATTCCGTATTATTTTTTCCTCACTTTCAAAACCACAAAATGTAACATCTTCCTCGATATCTTTCATTAAACTGTCCATCTCAGAATTCATTACTTCTTTCCATTTCGATGTCTCATTATATGTAGTCGCCTTCTGAAAATCAGTTGGAGCGAAAGCGTCACAGTAGTTACAGTATACGCAATAATAACTGAATTCTAGATCTTTTATTTTTCTCTTTAACTTAACTTTCTGCTTTACTTGTTTTATCATTTTCCGGGTATTTATTTGTATCTCTTTTTTCTTGTGTCTTTTTATCTTCCTTTTCATCTTCTTTTATTTTATATTCCGTATTATTTATTTTCTCACTTTCAAACCCACAAAATTTAACATCTTCCTCGATATTTTTCATTAAACTGTCCTTCTCAGAACTCTCAAAACTCATTACTTCTTTCCATTTCAATGTCTCATTACATGTAGTCGCCTTCTGAAAATCAGTTGGAGCGAAAGTGTCACAGTAGTTACAGTATACGCAATAATAACTGAATTCTAGACCTTTTATTTTTCTCTTTAAATTCACTTTCTGCTTCACTTGTTACATCATTTTCCGAGTATTTATTTGTATCTCTTTTTTCTAGTGTCTTTGTATCTTCCTTTTCATCTACTTTTATTTTATATTCCGTATTATTTATTTCCTCACTTTCAAAACCACAAAATTTAACATCTTCCTTGATATTTTTCATTAAACCGTCCATCTCAGAATTCTCAAAACTCATTACTTCTTTCCATTTCAATGTCTCATTATACGTAGTAGCTTTCTGAAAATCAGTTGGTGCGAAAGCGTCACAGTAGTTACAGTATACGCAATAATAACTGAATTCTGGATATTTTATTTTTCTCTTAACCTTCACTTTCTGCTTCACTTGTTACTTCATTTTCCGAGTATTTATTTGTATCTCTTTTTTCTAGTGTCTTTGTATCTTCCTTTTCATCTTCTTTTATTTTATATTCCGTATTATTTATTTCCTCACTTTCAAACCCACAAAATTTAACATCTTCCTCGATATTTTTCATTAAACTGTCCTTCTCAGAACTCTCAAAACTCATTACTTCTTTCCATTTCAATGTCTCATTACATGTAGTCGCCTTCTGAAAATCAGTTGGAGCAAAAGTGTCACAGTAGTTACAGTATACGCAATAATAACTGAATTCTAGATCTTTTATTTTTCTCTTTAAATTCACTTTCTGCTTCACTTGTTACATCATTTTCCGAGTATTTATTTGTATCTCTTTTTTCTAGTGTCTTTGTATCTTCCTTTTCATCTACTTTTATTTTATATTCCGTATTATTTATTTCCTCACTTTCAAAACCACAAAATTTAACATCTTCCTTGATATTTTTCATTAAACCGTCCATCTCAGAATTCTCAAAACTCATTACTTCTTTCCATTTCAATGTCTCATTATACGTAGTAGCTTTCTGAAAATCAGTTGGTGCGAAAGCGTCACAGTAGTTACAGTATACGCAATAATAACTGAATTCTAGATCTTTTATTTTTCTCTTTAACTTCACTTTCTGCTTTACTTGTTTCATCGTTTTCCGAGTATTTATTTGTATCTCTTTTTTCTTGTGTCTTTTTATCTTCCTTTTCATCTTCTTTTATTTTATATTCCGTATTATTTTTTCCTCACTTTCAAAACCACAAAATGTAACATCTTCCTCGATAACTTTCATTAAACTGTCCATCTCAGAATTCATTACTTCTTTCCATTTCGATGTCTCATTATATGTAGTCGCCTTCTGAAAATCAGTTGGAGCGAAAGCGTCACAGTAGTTACAGTATACGCAATAATAACTGAATTCTAGATCTTTTATTTTTCTCTTTAAATTCACTTTCTGCTTCACTTGTTACATCATTTTCCGAGTATTTATTTGTATCTCTTTTTTCTAGTGTCTTTGTATCTTCCTTTTCATCTACTTTTATTTTATATTCCGTATTATTTATTTCCTCACTTTCAAAACTACAAAATTTAACATCTTCCTTGATATTTTTCATTAAACCGTCCATCTCAGAATTCTCAAAACTCATTACTTCTTTCCATTTCAATGTCTCATTATACGTAGTAGCTTTCTGAAAATCAGTTGGTGCGAAAGCGTCACAGTAGTTACAGTATACGCAATAATAACTGAATTCTAGATCTTTTATTTTTCTCTTTAACTTCACTTTCTGCTTTACTTGTTTCATCGTTTTCCGAGTATTTATTTGTATCTCTTTTTTCTTGTGTCTTTTTATCTTCCTTTTCATCTTCTTTTATTTTATATTCCGTATTATTTTTTCCTCACTTTCAAAACCACAAAATGTAACATCTTCCTCGATATCTTTCATTAAACTGTCCATCTCAGAATTCATTACTTCTTTCCATTTCGATGTCTCATTATATGTAGTCGCCTTCTGAAAATCAGTTGGAGCGAAAGCGTCACAGTAGTTACAGTACACGCAATAATAACTGAATTCTGGATATTTTATTTTTCTCTTAACCTTCACTTTCTGCTTCACTTGTTACATCATTTTCCGAGTATTTATTTGTATCTCTTTTTTCTAGTGTCTTTGTATCTTCCTTTTCATCTACTTTTATTTTATATTCCGTATGATTTATTTCCTCACTTTCAAAACCACAAAATTTAACATCTTCCTCGATATTTTTCATTAAACTGTCCATCTCAGAATTCTCAAAACTCATTACTTTTTCCCATTTCAATGTCTCATTATACGTAGTCGCCTTCTGAAAATCAGTTGGTGCGAAAGCGTCACAGTAGTTACAGTATACGCAATAATAACTGAATTCTAGATCTTTTATTTTTCTCTTTAACTTCACTTTCTGCTTTACTTGTTTCATCATTTTCCGAGTATTTATTTGTATCTCTTTTTTCTTGTGTCTTTTTATCTTCCTTTTATCTTCTTTTATTTTATATTCCGTATTATTTTATTCCTCACTTTCAAAACCACAATATGTAACATCTTCCTCGATATCTTTCATTAAACTGTCCATCTCAGAGTTCATTACTTCTTTCCATTTCGATGTCTCATTATACGTAGTCGCCTTCTGAAAATCCGTTGGTGCGAAAGCGTCACAGTAGTTACAGTATACGCAATAATAACTGAATTTTGGATATTTTATTTTTCTCTTAACCTTCACTTTCTGCTTCACTTGTTACATCATTTTCCGAGTATTTATTTGTATCTCTTTTTTCTAGTGTCTTTGTATCTTCCTTTTCATCTACTTTTATTTTATATTCCGTATTATTTATTTCCTCACTTTCAAAACTACAAAATTTAACATCTTCCTTGATATTTTTCATTAAACCGTCCATCTCAGAATTTTCAAAACTCATTACTTCTTTCCATTTCAATGTCTCATTATACGTAGTAGCTTTCTGAAAATCAGTTGGTGCGAAAGCGTCACAGTAGTTACAGTATACGCAATAATAACTGAATTCTAGATCTTTTATTTTTCTCTTTAACTTCACTTTCTGCTTTACTTGTTTCATCGTTTTCCGAGTATTTATTTGTATCTCTTTTTTCTTGTGTCTTTTTATCTTCCTTTTATCTTCTTTTATTTTATATTCCGTATTATTTTATTCCTCACTTTCAAAACCACAATATGTAACATCTTGCTCGATATCTTTCATTAAACTGTCCATCTCAGAGTTCATTACTTCTTTCCATTTCGATGTCTCATTATACGTAGTCGCCTTCTGAAAATCCGTTGGTGCGAAAGCGTCACAGTAGTTACAGTATACGCAATAATAACTGAATTCTAGATCTTTTATTTTTCTCTTTAACTTCACTTTCTGCTTCACTTGTTTCATCATTTTCCGAGTATTTATTTGTATCTCTTTTTTCTTGTGTCTTTTTATCTTCCTATTCATCTTCTTTTATTTTATATTCCGTATTATTTTTTCCTCACTTTCAAAACCACAAAATGTAACATCTTCTTCAATCTTCTTCATCTTCTTCTCTCAAAACTCATTACTTCTTTCCATTTCAATGTCTCATTATATGTAGTAGCTTTCTGAAAATCAGTTGGAGCGAAAGCGTCACAGTAGTTACAGTATACGCAATAATAACTGAATTCTAGATCTTTTATTTTTCTCTTTAACCTAACTTTCTGCTTTACTTGTTTCATCATTTTCCGGGTATTTATATGTATCTCTTTTTTCTTGTGTCTTTTTATCTTCCTTTTCATCTTCTTTTATTTTATATTCCGTATTATTTATTTCCTCACTTTCAAAACCACAAAATTTAACATCTTCCTCGGTATTTTTCATTAAACTGTCCTTCTCAGAACTCTAAAAACTCAGTACTTCTTTCCATTTCAATCTCTCATTACATGTAGTCGCCTTCTGAAAATCAGTTGGAGCGAAAGCGTCACAGTAGTTACAGTATACGCAATAATAACTGAATTCTGGATATTTTATTTTTCTCTTAACCTTCACATTCTGCTTTACTTGTTACTTCATTTTCCGAGTATTTATTTGTATCTCTTTTTTCTAGTGTCTTTGTATCTTCCTTTTCATCTTCTTTTATTTTATATTCCGTATTATTTATTTCCTCACTTTCAAAACCGCAAAATTTAACATCTTCCTCGATATTTTTCATTAAACTGTCCATCTCAGAATTCTCAAAACTCATTACTTCTTTCCATTTCAATGTCTCATTATATGTAGTAGCTTTCTGAAAATCAGTTGGAGCGAAAGCGTCACAGTAGTTACAGTATACGCAATAATAACTGAATTCTAGATCTTTTATTTTTCTCTTTAACTTAACTTTCTGCTTTACTTGTTTCATCATTTTCCGGGTATTTATTTGTATCTCTTTTTTCTTGTGTCTTTTTATCTTCCTTTTCATCTTCTTTTATTTTATATTCCGTATTATTTATTTTCTCACTTTCAAACCCACAAAATTTAACATCTTCCTCGATATTTTTCATTAAACTGTCCTTCTCAGAACTCTCAAAACTCATTACTTCTTTCCATTTCAATGTCTCATTACATGTAGTCGCCTTCTGAAAATCAGTTGGAGCAAAAGTGTCACAGTAGTTACAGTATACGCAATAATAACTGAATTCTAGATCTTTTATTTTTCTCTTTAAATTCACTTTCTGCTTCACTTGTTACATCATTTTCCGAGTATTTATTTGTATCTCTTTTTTCTAGTGTCTTTGTATCTTCCTTTTCATCTACTTTTATTTTATATTCCGTATTATTTATTTCCTCACTTTCAAAACCACAAAATTTAACATCTTCCTTGATATTTTTCATTAAACCGTCCATCTCAGAATTCTCAAAACTCATTACTTCTTTCCATTTCAATGTCTCATTATACGTAGTAGCTTTCTGAAAATCAGTTGGTGCGAAAGCGTCACAGTAGTTACAGTATACGCAATAATAACTGAATTCTAGATCTTTTATTTTTCTCTTTAACTTCACTTTCTGCTTTACTTGTTTCATCGTTTTCCGAGTATTTATTTGTATCTCTTTTTTCTTGTGTCTTTTTATCTTCCTTTTCATCTTCTTTTATTTTATATTCCGTATTATTTTTTCCTCACTTTCAAAACCACAAAATGTAACATCTTCCTCGATAACTTTCATTAAACTGTCCATCTCAGAATTCATTACTTCTTTCCATTTCGATGTCTCATTATATGTAGTCGCCTTCTGAAAATCAGTTGGAGCGAAAGCGTCACAGTAGTTACAGTATACGCAATAATAACTGAATTCTAGATCTTTTATTTTTCTCTTTAACTTAACTTTCTGCTTTACTTGTTTCATCATTTTCCGGGTATTTATTTGTATCTCTTTTTTCTTGTGTCTTTTTATCTTCCTTTTCATCTTCTTTTATTTTATATTCCGTATTATTTATTTTCTCACTTTCAAACCCACAAAATTTAACATCTTCCTCGATATTTTTCATTAAACTGTCCTTCTCAGAACTCTCAAAACTCATTACTTCTTTCCATTTCAATGTCTCATTACATGTAGTCGCCTTCTGAAAATCAGTTGGAGCGAAAGTGTCACAGTAGTTACAGTATACGCAATAATAACTGAATTCTAGATCTTTTATTTTTCTCTTTAAATTCACTTTCTGCTTCACTTGTTACATCATTTTCCGAGTATTTATTTGTATCTCTTTTTTCTAGTGTCTTTGTATCTTCCTTTTCATCTACTTTTATTTTATATTCCGTATTATTTATTTCCTCACTTTCAAAACCACAAAATTTAACATCTTCCTTGATATTTTTCATTAAACCGTCCATCTCAGAATTCTCAAAACTCATTACTTCTTTCCATTTCAATGTCTCATTATACGTAGTAGCTTTCTGAAAATCAGTTGGTGCGAAAGCGTCACAGTAGTTACAGTATACGCAATAATAACTGAATTCTAGATCTTTTATTTTTCTCTTTAACTTCACTTTCTGCTTTACTTGTTTCATCGTTTTCCGAGTATTTATTTGTATCTCTTTTTTCTTGTGTCTTTTTATCTTCCTTTTCATCTTCTTTTATTTTATATTCCGTATTATTTTTTCCTCACTTTCAAAACCACAAAATGTAACATCTTCCTCGATATCTTTCATTAAACTGTCCATCTCAGAATTCATTACTTCTTTCCATTTCGATGTCTCATTATATGTAGTCGCCTTCTGAAAATCAGTTGGAGCGAAAGCGTCACAGTAGTTACAGTACACGCAATAATAACTGAATTCTGGATATTTTATTTTTCTCTTAACCTTCACTTTCTGCTTCACTTGTTACATCATTTTCCGAGTATTTATTTGTATCTCTTTTTTCTAGTGTCTTTGTATCTTCCTTTTCATCTACTTTTATTTTATATTCCGTATGATTTATTTCCTCACTTTCAAAACCACAAAATTTAACATCTTCCTCGATATTTTTCATTAAACTGTCCATCTCAGAATTCTCAAAACTCATTACTTTTTCCCATTTCAATGTCTCATTATACGTAGTCGCCTTCTGAAAATCAGTTGGTGCGAAAGCGTCACAGTAGTTACAGTATACGCAATAATAACTGAATTCTAGATCTTTTATTTTTCTCTTTAACTTCACTTTCTGCTTTACTTGTTTCATCATTTTCCGAGTATTTATTTGTATCTCTTTTTTCTTGTGTCTTTTTATCTTCCTTTTATCTTCTTTTATTTTATATTCCGTATTATTTTATTCCTCACTTTCAAAACCACAATATGTAACATCTTCCTCGATATCTTTCATTAAACTGTCCATCTCAGAGTTCATTACTTCTTTCCATTTCGATGTCTCATTATACGTAGTCGCCTTCTGAAAATCCGTTGGTGCGAAAGCGTCACAGTAGTTACAGTATACGCAATAATAACTGAATTCTAGATCTTTTATTTTTCTCTTTAACTTAACTTTCTGCTTTACATTTTTCATCGTTTTCCGAGTATTTATTTGTATCTCTTTTTTCTTGTGTCTTTTTATCTTCCTTTTCATCTTCTTTTATTTTATATTCCGTATTATTTTTTCCTTACTTTCAAAACCACAAAATGTAACATCTTCCTCGATATTTTTCATTAAACTGTCCATCTCAGAATTCATTACTTCTTTCCATTTCGATGTCTCATTATATGTAGTCGCCTTCTGAAAATCAGTTGGTGCGAAAGCGTCACAGTAGTTACAGTATACGCAATAATAACTGAATTCTAGATCTTTTATTTTTCTCTTTAACTTCACTTTCTGCTTCACTTGTTTCATCATTTTCCGAGTATTTATTTGTATCTCTTTTTTCTTGTGTCTTTTTATCTTCCTTTTCATCTTCTTTTATTTTATATTCCGTATTATTTATTTCCTCACTTTCAAAATCACAAAATTTAACATCTTCCTCGATATTTTTCATTAAACTGTCCATCTCAGAATTCTCAAAACTCATTACTTCTTTCCATTTCAATGTCTCATTATATGTAGTAGCTTTCTGAAAATCAGTTGGAGCGAAAGCGTCACAGTAGTTACAGTATACGCAATAATAACTGAATTCTAGATCTTTTATTTTTCTCTTTAACTTAACTTTCTGCTTTACTTGTTTTATCATTTTCCGGGTATTTATTTGTATCTCTTTTTTCTTGTGTCTTTTTATCTTCCTTTTCATCTTCTTTTATTTTATATTCCATATTATTTTTTCCTCACTTTCAAAACCACCATCTCAGAATTCATTACTTCTTTCCATTTCGATGTCTCATTATATGTAGTCGCCTTCTGAAAATCAGTTGGTGCGAAAGCGTCACAGTAGTTTCAGTATACGCAATAATAACTGAATTCTAGATCTTTTATTTTTCTCTTTAACTTCACTTTCTGCTTCACTTGTTACATCATTTTCCGAGTATTTATTTGTATCTCTTTTTTCTAGTGTCTTTGTATCTTCCTTTTCATCTACTTTTATTTTATATTCCGTATTATTTATTTCCTCACTTTCAAAACTACAAAATTTAACATCTTCCTTGATATTTTTCACTAAACCGTCCATCTCAGAATTTTCAAAACTCATTACTTCTTTCCATTTCAATGTCTCATTATACGTAGTAGCTTTCTGAAAATCAGTTGGTGCGAAAGCGTCACAGTAGTTACAGTATACGCAATAATAACTGAATTCTAGATCTTTTATTTTTCTCTTTAACTTCACTTTTTGCTTTACTTGTTTCATCGTTTTCCGAGTATTTATTTGTATCTCTTTTTTCTTGTGTCTTTTTATCTTCCTTTTATCTTCTTTTATTTTATATTCCGTATTATTTTATTCCTCACTTTCAAAACCACAATATGTAACATCTTGCTCGATATTTTAAGCTATTGCATAGCTTCTATCGCGGGCCTTGAGCGCGGGGACCGAGTACAGAAATTCCGTAACGAAAATAAAAACCTAACGCTCCCCACTCCGACGGGCACGGAGGTGTGGCCGAAAAGAAACGACGTTAGACGATGCATGCATCGTCTAACGTCGTTTCTTTTCGGCAGTCTTCGACACGGTGTTTGTGTGCTTGCAACTAGACGTATTGTACGACACTACGAAGCTCGCACGAATAACAATAAAATATAACACATGTATTGTAAAATAATAAAAATATTTTAAACAATATTAGTTAATATTGTTTAAAATATTTATATTTTTTTATTTATTTAATAAAGGAAAAAAAAATGTTTTCTTATCGGTCACCACGCTCAAAAAGTGTAACTTGAATTAATATCAAAGAAAAAGAAATACTGCATTAATAATTAAAATAAATAAATAATTATAATTGCATAAGTTGATACAAAATGCTATGCAATAGCATTACCGCGGCAGTCCCCGAGTGCCACACGTCTTTTTTCATTAAACTGTCCATCTCAGAATTCTCAAAACTCATTACTTCTTTCCATTTCAATGTCTCATTATATGTAGTAGCTTTCTGAAAGTCAGTTGGAGCGAAAGCGTCACAGTAGTTACAGTATACGCAATAATAACTGAATTCTAGATCTTTTATTTTTCTCTTTAACCTAACTTTCTGCTTTACTTGTTTCATCATTTTCCGGGTATTTATTTGTATCTCTTTTTTCTTGTGTCTTTTTATCTTCCTTTTCATCTTCTTTTATTTTATATTCCGTATTATTTATTTCCTCACTTTCAAAACCACATAATTTAACATCTTCCTCGGTATTTTTCATTAAACTGTCCTTCTCAGAACTCTAAAAACTCAGTACTTCTTTCCATTTCAATGTCTCATTACATGTAGTCGCCTTCTGAAAATCAGTTGGAGCGAAAGCGTCACAGTAGTTACAGTATATGCAATAATAACTGAATTCTGGATATTTTATTTTTCTCTTAACCTTCACTTTCTGCTTCACTTGTTACATCATTTTCCGAGTATTTATTTGTATCTCTTTTTTCTAGTGTTTTTGTATCTTCCTTTTCATCTTCTTTTATTTTATATTCCGTATTATTTATTTCCTCACTTTCAAAACCGCAAAATTTAACATCTTCCTCGATATTTTTCATTAAACTGTCCATCTCAGAATTTTCAAAACTCATTACTTCTTTCCATTTCAATGTCTCATTATATGTAGTAGCTTTCTGAAAATCAGTTGGAGCGAAAGCGTCACAGTAGTTACAGTATACGCAATAATAACTGAATTCTAGATCTTTTATTTTTCTCTTTAACTTAACTTTCTGCTTTACTTGTTTCATCATTTTCCGGGTATTTATTTGTATCTCTTTTTTCTTGTGTCTTTTTATCTTCCTTTTCATCTTCTTTTATTTTATATTCCGTATTATTTTATTCCTCACTTTCAAAACCACAATATGTAACATCTTCCTCGATATCTTTCATTAAACTGTCCATCTCAGAGTTCATTACTTCTTTCCATTTCGATGTCTCATTATACGTAGTCGCCTTCTGAAAATCCGTTGGTGCGAAAGCGTCACAGTAGTTACAGTATACGCAATAATAACTGAATTCTAGATCTTTTATTTTTCTCTTTAACTTCACTTTCTGCTTCACTTGTTTCATCATTTTCATCAAATGTAACATCTTCCTCGATATCTTTCATTAAACTGTCCATCTCAGAATTCATTACTTCTTTCCATTTCGATGTCTCATTATATGTAGTCGCCTTCTGAAAATCAGTTGGAGCGAAAGCGTCACAGTAGTTACAGTACACGCAATAATAACTGAATTCTAGATCTTTTATTTTTCTCTTTAACTTAACTTTCTGCTTTACTTGTTTTATCATTTTCCGGGTATTTATTTGTATCTCTTTTTTCTTGTGTCTTTTTATCTTCCTTTTCATCTTCTTTTATTTTATATTCCATATTATTTTTTCCTCACTTTCAAAACCACCATCTCAGAATTCATTACTTCTTTCCATTTCGATGTCTCATTATATGTAGTCGCCTTCTGAAAATCAGTTGGTGCGAAAGCGTCACAGTAGTTTCAGTATACGCAATAATAACTGAATTCTAGATCTTTTATTTTTCTCTTTAACTTCACTTTCTGCTTTACTTGTTTCATCATTTTCCGAATATTTATTAGTATCTCTTTTTTCTTGTGTCTTTTTATCTTCCTTTTCATCTTCTTTTATTTTATATTCCGTATTATTTTTTTCTCACTTTCAAAACCACAAAATGTAACATCTTGCTCGATATTTTTCATTAAACTGTCCATCTCAGAATTCATTACTTCTTTCCACTGTTCTTTTATCATTTTTCCTGGTAAGTTCTGCACCTCATTTACATATTGCACCAAGTAGTTGAATACCTCATCTTTTGATCTGATACAATAATAATGATTAATAATTAATTAATTAATAATAATTAATTAATTAATTTGCAATTCGCTATAATCATCGATAGAGTTAAAAAAATATTTTTCACCATTATATCCTTCAGTCTGGCCCATTTAAATCTGTATGAACAATCTCTTATATCCCATCTGATTTTCGTCGATTGTTATAAAATGGTAAGTTGTGCATTTTATTTATAATATTCGCATTTTATTTATAATATTACACATTTTAAATGTTCATATTCGATCCGTGTTCAATGTGGCCCAGAGTACGATGTAATGTCCTTAACCGTCATGTTCTTTTTACTCATATTTTCTTCGAATTTTTCATGATACATGTAACTTTTCATCCCATACAGTATTTCATCCTTAATTGCTGTTGCCTTTCCATAATGTTACTACAAAAACTGGAACCCTGGCTCTCTTGATTATTATTGTTCCGTTACCAAAATAATCGTAATTCATAAATCGCTAAAGTAACGATGTTTACGCAAGTACGTACATACGAATGTGGCAGTTTCAAATCACAACTGCTATGTATGACGTATTTTTTATCTGTGGAGCGACGCATGGATCTGTGACAGCCGCCGACGATTGCATATTATTTTTTCTCTCGCCTCTGACGCTTGAAGCCGTTGCTGTTCAAATATTCAATAAAACCACAAGAATCGTGAAACGCTAATCGAGCTGCTTCAAAATCCATTAGAATTGCTGTTAAACGAAGGCTGGATCAACGTGCAGTTGCAGACCTAGGTACGTCATACATTGTACTTCGTTTTTGCTGCTTATCCTGAAGATCGTTTATCACTTAGGTGCAATTTCCATACAATTATTATGATAATTTTCTTAGCTTCGTCCTCTGTTATTATATGAACCACGTCCTCGATAGTTAGGCAAACCACATCCTGTGACAATGGTTACTGTAAAGTATCCGAAACTATGCCCTCGACCACGATTTACATTTCCAGATTTACAGTCTCTTTTCAAGTTGCCAGGTTTTCCACTTTATTAACATGAATATTCAACATTTTTAATTGCAGAAACATGAGTATTCGTATTTTCCAATTACCATAATCTGTGCCATCACAAATTAGAACATTCTTAGTCGCCATTTTTTCTTTTTTTGTTCGTTTTACAATTCCGTCACGTTACATTTTTCGAAACTTTTTAAATTTTTTTGAACCTTTTGTAAACCACAGACTGCTGCGACAAACTATGGTAATATATGCCTACGAAAGACTGATGAAACAAGATGGCTTAGCGTCTGTTTTAATAGCAATTGTTGTATCATTTGCGTTTCACTCACATTTTCTGTATTTTTCAATTTTATTTTTCTCTTTAAATACTGTTCTCTCATCTTCTGGCAACACATCAATTATTCCCATATCTCCTTTGTAGCAGTAACTGACTAGTAGTGCTTTTAACATAATATAATTGAATTTATCTGTTTCTGATACATTACACCTGCTTGTTTTAACTTATTCACCAACTTTTCAAAGTTATCTAAAACTAGAAGCACACAAAAGCACAGACAATTACCATAATCTGTGCCATCACAAATTAGAACATTCTTAGTCGCCATTTTTTCTTTTTTTCTTTTTTTGTTCGTTTTACAATTCCGTCACGTTACATTTTTTGAAACTTTTTAATTTTTTTTTAACCTTTTGTAAACCACAGACTGCTGCGACAAACTATGGTAATATATGTCTACGAAAGACCAAAGGTGGGCCAGATGTGCGCATCACCAAAGAAGCTGACTTCAAGTCTCATAAGATGTGACTAAATAGTTTGCCTAAATATGCATTTCCCCGTACTTATAATCTTTTAATATATAAAATATGTATAAATAAGCATTAAGTCCAACTTTACCGTTGGTCTAAATATCAAAGTAATAATTGTAAGTATAAATTTTAGTTTCTTTTTATCATAATATAATATTGACATTCTTTTCAAAAAAATATTGCTAAGTCGATAAAAAATTACCATTTAAAATAATAATCGTAGCTAAATCGTGATCTTGAAATAAAAATAAATTATTCCAAGCTCGCTCATTATTATCAGTCAGCGGCACAAAGTACTTTTATATATAAAGTATGGTCAGTGGTATATAATGCATAGGTACAGGCACACGTGTTAATAAAGGCACAGAAACAGGCACAGGCATAAAAACAGGCACAGACATAGAAACAGGCACGGAAACGGGCCCAGGCATAGAAACAGGCACAGGCATATAAATAGGCACAGGCATAGAAACAGGTATAAAAACAGGCACAGTCACACAGACATCCACAGACACAGGCGTAGAAAATGGCTCAGGCACACCCGTCTTTTATCGATATACTTTTTATTACGGATACGGATTAATCATATTTGCCATGCGAATAATTGAAAGAATGCGAGCGGTAGCATGTGGCACTTCTCTCACTCAATTTTGTTTAAACAAAATTTGAAGTATGAATACATACAGATCCGGAATAAAAGGCACAGACACGGGTGCAATGTAGGTAGATACAGGTAATCTCACACGTGTAAAATAAAGCAAGCACGTATATTTTGGAATTAAAAACCTCTAATTCTACATATAAAAATCAATAAAATATATTATAATTAAGCAATGACATTAAAAGAATTACAATATAATTTAAAAAATTATAAAATAATTACATAATATTATAAAAAAAATAATAATCTAATAATAATAAATAATCTAAAACTTTAATATATATACTATATATATACTGTTACGTCTGATATTAAATTGGGGTCGCCAACGACACTTACCGATCTCCTAGGCAACACGTGGTCTGGCTCCGTCTGGGCAGATCAGCTATTCGGCAGGTGAAGCTCGCTATTCCAAATTATGTATCAACGCCACCATAGGGACACTAGTTCGGATCTCCAGCGTAAAGTGAAGGATGTTGATCCTTGATCGAGTTAAACGGTAGGCAGCACGATCTTTTGTATGCGCTCGCGGCGGCGGCGGACTCGTAAGTGTTTTGTCCCCCCGCGGCTTAATAGAGGGCGCGCAACACGGTGCGTTCGGATACAGTAATATATCGCTAGACGACCCATTAAATAATGAAAAGAAAAAATAACAATATGCAATTGTAATTATCCAATTTGTGTTGTCTTTTATTTATTATACGAAAATACGAAAAACAATTATAATGATTCTAACTAGATTTGTTCCGGTACGGAACATGCCGCTCACCTTAAAAGCACGTAGTGTCTTTTAAAAACAAAAAAAACATGACAATGAAATTAAAACTAAACTTAATTAATATTAAAATTGTTTGCACTGTTGATCGACTATTGTAATGGAAGAGGACAAATTTTAACAACAGGACGTTTAAAAAACGTATCGCCCCTCTTCAGGGTTACGACTCGTACAACCTGGTCCTCGCCAGGATGAAGCGCGTGAACGCGTGCGAGCTTCCATTGGAGAGGCGGTAGATTGTCATCACGCACCACAACAACAGTGCCCTCCCGAAGAGTGGAGCCACGGTCGTGAAACCATTTATTAGTTTGTTGGAGTTCGTGGAGATATTCCTTACTCCAACGTTTCCAAAAGTGTTGAAGCGACTGTTGAATCCAACACCATCGAGTAAGGCGATTAGGATTTTCGTCAACCAAGGAAACATCAGGCACCGCTGTTATGGGTTCTCCTATTAGAAAGTGAGCTGGAGTCAATGGGAGAGGATCCGCAGCATCCGAGCTCAATACGCAAAGAGGTCGCGAATTTAAAACTGCTTCAATCTGACACGTAAGAGTGTGCATCTCATCGTACGTCTGAATTCGCGTACCTACCACGCGGTGAAGGTGATGCTTAAAGCTCTTTACAGAAGCTTCAAATAATCCGCCGAAATGACTAGCATAAGGTGGTTGGAAATGCCACGTAAGGCCCTGCATTAAAGTTTCTTTATTTAAAAGATTCTGCACCGGATCGCTACGTAAGAACGCGTATAAATCCTTTAAATAATTATTGCAACCGACAAAATTTCTTCCACAGTCCGAATAAATGTCCGTACAATAGCCACGCCGGGACGTGAAGCGTCGCAAGGCGGCTAAAAAGGCTTCGGTCGATAATTCGGATACGAGTTCGAGATGTACGGCCTTTACTGCCATACATACAAAGACTGCAACATAACACTTTATTACTTTAGCATTTCGAACCTTATTAGCACGAACGAAAAAGGGACCCGCAAAATCCACACTCGTCTTTTTAAAGACACGAGAAGGACGGAGTCTTGAATCGGGAAGCTGTCCCATACGCGGCTGCATAGGTACAGGACGCGCGCGGAAGCATCGTACGCAGCGATGTATGCGTTGGCGCACGATATCACGACTCGCTAAAATCCAATATCGCTGTAAAAGTGAATTACGTACTAATTGAGATCCCGCGTCAAGATTGGTCAGGTGAGCGTCGTCAATTATAAGATCCGTTAAGGGATGTCGTTTAGGTAAAATCAATTGATGCTTAGAGTTGAAAGGCAGGAGAGATTTATGAATGCGTCCTCCCACGCGTAAATATCCGTCACTATCCAGAAATGGCGTAAGACGGCGCAAGTTTAACGAAACTAATTTATTGTTAGAAATATTTTTTATGTCCTCACTAAAAACTGACTGTTGCGTCAAGAGTATAAGACGGTTAAGTGAAAAATTATATTCAGGAACGGTGATGTAATTTGGAAACGATTGTTTAAGACGTTTATCTTTACATTTGTTATAAAAACGAAATATATAAGCAGTCACGCACACAAGTTTATTTAACGACGAATATCGTGTGATGAAACTATCCGTATCGCGAAAGGTATCCGTCGTAGCCACACACGAATATTTATCTAGATGTTCTTTAATGTTACGTTTTTCTTCACTTGTACTTGCGATCGGTCTTTGTATAGGCCAAGAGTCTGAACTTTGTTGGAGCCATGCAGGGCCATGGTACCACAAGTCACTCTTAACCAATGCGCCAGGCAATAGGCCACGTGACGCTGCATCTGCAGGGTTATCAGCCGACGGGACGTGGCGCCAGCAGCTTGCAGGTACGCGGGTCGTGATCTCACTAACGCGGTTAGAAACAAAGGTCTTCCATTCATGTGGAGAAGAACGGAGCCATGCCAATACGACTGAAGAGTCGGACCAGGCTTGAATATGGCGGATTTTATCTCCGTATATATGGTTTACCTTTTCAATTAATTTTGATAGCAATAGTGCTGCCATCAATTCCAGGCGAGGTATAGTAAGACAAATACGTAGCGGTGCAACACGAGTTTTAGCCATTATTAAATATGTCTTACATTCGCCGTTTTTATTTTCATGACGTATATAAACACAGGCAGCGTAACCGATTTGAGATGCGTCAGCAAAACCATGAATTTGAATAGATTCTAAGTCGTCAGTATTAAAAATATAACGAGGAAAAGAAATAGAAGATAAGAGCGGTAGCTCCTTAGTATAACGTGTCCATGCGTTTAACACATCAACAGGCGGCGGGTCGTCCCAACCGATGTTCTCCAACCACAGCAACTGCATTAAATGTTTAGCAGAAAATGTTACCGGCGATAATAACCCGAGTGGGTCGTATATTTTCGCTATCTCTGATAAGATAGCACGCTTTGTGTAATCGCGCGAAGTCACGTGAACATTGAAGTTGAAGGAGTCTGTTCGAGGGTTCCACTGCAACCCAAGAACCTTCACACCACTATCGCCCTCCATCTCGGCAAAATGAACACTCTCACCCCGCTCACCATGAAACGCTGATGGCTGGATCGCGGCGAGAATCGCGGGCGAGTTGCTATGCCATTTGCGTAGCTCGAACCCAGCTGTTGCGCAAATGCCGATTAATTCCTGCTGAAGAAGGAGAGCCTGGGCTTCCGTGTCAGCGCCCGAAATGACGTCATCAACGAATACATTATTTAATAAGACTGCTGCGGCCGATTTAAAATTCTCGGCTTCGTCGTGAGCCAGTTGTCGGATAGTACGAAGTGCGAGATAGGGAGAACAATTAACTCCAAATGTGACCGTACGAAGTCTATAGTCACGTAAAGGCTCCTCTGGTGACCTACGCCAGAGAATACGCTGAAAATCTCTATCACTTTCACGTGGTAATATATTACGAAACATTTGTTTTATATCTGAACAAAAAGCAATGCGATGCACTCGAAATTTTAAAAGAACATCCACAATATCTAGGTGAAGCTTAGGTCCAGAGTACAGCACGTCATTTAATGAGTACCCACTGGTCGTACGACAGCCGGCATCAAAAACAACTCGGGTGCGCGTTGTCTGGCTTGAAGGCTTAACTACACAGTGATGTGGGATATAGTAATGCGCTCCAACTGAGGGCTTATCATCTACGCGCTCCATATGATTGAGGTCAATGTACTCCTGGAGGCAAGCATGATAGTCCATCTTTAGCTGGGGATTACGTTCTAATCTATATTCCAATTTATGAAAACGTGAAACTGCGACTTGTCTAGATTCGCCCAGTAGTGGGGCATTGACCTTGAAAGGCAAAGCGACAACATATCGCCCTGTGATGTCTCGAGTATGCGTTCTTCGAAAAAAGGATTCGCATAATTCCTCATCGGGAGTGTAACTCCGCTTATCGGATACTGACTCCAGCTCCCAAAATCTTTGAAGGTTGTCGTTGTCAAACGAGCTATAACAAACACGGAGTGGAGTCGTAATGTTGGTATTGAATGACAGTTTGCCTATCAGTAAATAGCCAAACACACTATTTATAGCAATCGGGGTGCCCGGTGGACCCTTAATAGTGTTATTCAATAGAATATGGGATAGTATATCCGCTCCTAATAACATTTCGACCGGTTGTGGTGTATGAAAGTCGGGATCGGCCAAGGAAAGTCCCTTCAAGTGCGGCCACTTAGTATATGGCAAAGACACGTTAGGCATTTTTGACATTAAATTAGGTAATATTAATGCCTCGACCGCAATGACGGGATGATGTTTGTCCTTGGGCGTGATCGAGCACGTAACCATACCCTTGGGCACCAATGGTTGAGTATCACCTATGCCCAACACAGGAATGTGAATATTAGTGCGCGGTAAACAGAGACGCTGTACGCATGCCTCGCTTATAAAGGAGGCCTGGCTTCCACTATCAACCATACACCGAACGGATGAAATTTTATTATTCCCTAAATATAAATCTACTAAGGCCGTTGATAATAACACTGTAACCATAGAATGCGATGAATGCATTTTTGTTGCACAATTAATAAGTAGACGATCGTCCTGAGCGTCCACCGTAGGAGGGAGCGAGACGGCGTTAGCGTTTGTAATCTCGCTTACAATCGCCGAAGACAGCGGCGAAATTAAATGAATAAGGCTATGATGCCTTTTATGACATGTACGACATACAAAATTTGATTTACAATTTTTTACATCGTGTCCAGTATTTAAACAATTGTAACAAATATTTTTGTTTTGAACAAAATTATACCTATCTTGCGTAGATAGATTTAAAAACTCGGTACATTTAGATATTAAATGCTGACCGGAGCATTTCAAGCAAGAACGTTCTCTAGCGCGTTTAACATAAGGCCCAGTTTGGTCTGTGATTGGCGCGACTCCCGCGATGAATGAATTTCGAATAGCATTTGTTTTCCCGCCAATCTTACGATGAATATTATCAATATTTTGTATATTTTTTAAAGGCTGCGTACATGAAACTATAGCGATTTCGTAAGCTGAAATTTCGCGTTCTAGAAATTCAATTAAGGTATTGACATCGGGTATATCGGACGGTTTTGACAAAGAACGTTCATAATTCCTTCTCATACTAATCGGTATTTTACGCAATAATAAGTTAAGTAATACGAAACTCCACTGCTCGATAGGAAAATCCATAACCTCAAGCGCCCTAATGTTTTCCTGATATACGTTTAACAAATTGCGTACACTTTGATGCGATCGCTCGGTACATATTTCAAGGTCAAGGATGCGATCTAAATGTTTCGATGCAATAATTCGTTTATTTTCATATCTTGACTTTAAAATATTTAATGCAATAATATAATTATCTCCTGCTATGGGGAGTGATTTAATTAAATTATATGGCTCGTTTTTAACCGAAAGTAGTAGATAACGTAATTTTTCCGTCTCCGAGTAGGCCCTGTTGCTATGGACTAGTGATACAAATAGATCAAAAAACGATTGCCAATCGGTAGGATCACCGTTAAACTCTGGCAAAGGCAAGACGGGTAGATTTCTTTTATGAGAAATATCGTCCTGATGAAGTGACCGGCGTCGGTTGAAATCGTCATCTTTGAGACTATTTGCGTATGAAATAATGGCATAATATATATCGTTAAAGTCGTTACGTATTTTAATATGCTCGTCCTTATCAAATACCTTACGTTTAATAAGGGTTTTTTCAATTTTAGTTTGAACTTTAATAAATTTTCTTTGATGTGAAACTAAATCACTAGCTCGCGAACGAAATTGTTGATCATTTGTGGTTGCAAGCTGTAAAATACGTTTAAGCTCGTCAAGAATCAAATCTCTTTCGAAAATATCCTGCTCACATAATAATTCTGTATCGTGTTCGTCCGGCATTTTGCGTTACAAAGATGGCGGCGAAACAAATACGAAAAGAAATGCGTTTATTGAAAAAATGAGTACGTAGTACTGCAATTAAATAAGACAACACAAGCTGGATAATAATCCCGGTTCGAAGGATCAAAAAATGTTACGTCTGATATTAAATTGGGGTCGCCAACGACACTTACCGATCTCCTAGGCAACACGTGGTCTGGCTCCGTCTGGGCAGATCAGCTATTCGGCAGGTGAAGCTCGCTATTCCAAATTATGTATCAACGCCACCATAGGGACACTAGTTCGGATCTCCAGCGTAAAGTGAAGGATGTTGATCCTTGATCGAGTTAAACGGTAGGCAGCACGATCTTTTGTATGCGCTCGCGGCGGCGGCGGACTCGTAAGTGTTTTGTCCCCCCGCGGCTTAATAGAGGGCGCGCAACACGGTGCGTTCGGATACAGTAATATATCGCTAGACGACCCATTAAATAATGAAAAGAAAAAATAACAATATGCAATTGTAATTATCCAATTTGTGTTGTCTTTTATTTATTATACGAAAATACGAAAAACAATTATAATGATTCTAACTAGATTTGTTCCGGTACGGAACATATACTATATAAAAAAAATATACTAAATATAATCCTTAAAAATATAAATATTATATTATAATAACTAAAATATATTATTAAAAGGCGTCCCTTTAGGCAATGTTCCGAAGATACTGGCGGCGTTTCCCCTTTGAATTGCTATACTAATTCTTTGTCCGAGGTAGCTGCCAGCTTTTCGGTCTCCTGTGATGTCGACTAACCTTTTTGCTATTTCCTTATTCTACATATTATATTAACTTTGTATAAATGTTTTTTTCTCGTTCCTGTTAAAACTACTTGCATCAGTGAAACTTTAAAATAATAAAGGTGCTCATCAGAATAACATATGACTAAATTTATCACATTTGCCATGAAAATTGAAATAATGCGGGCGGTAGCATGAGGAGCTTCTCTCACACAATTTTTTTTAAACAAAATTTGAAGTATGAATACAAACAGTTCCGAGATAAAAGACACAGGTACAGGCACAGTAACAGGCACAGGCATAGAAAAAGCTCAGGCATAAAAACAGGTACAGATCACACAGACAGCCCCAGACATAGGCATAGAAACAAGCTCAGGCACAGACATAGACTCAGGCATAGAAACAGTCACAGGCACATACGTATATTATCGATATCGGTCAATGATAAAATTAATAATACTGATGATAGTATTAAGGTAAATAATAAAGTAGATAAATCATAGTATTTCAAAATGATAACTTCAATCTCAGGAGAGCTTATTGAGATGGTTGGAGCTCACAATTTGTGGCGTAGGATGGGGCCACAAATATTCCTCTTTCATAAAAAAAATGGTAAAAACAAAAGATTAAGAGAAAAATAGGAAAATAAGTTAAACAGTAAATTGTACGAGTTATTATCTCACACGTGTAAAATAAAGCAAGAACATATTTTTTGGAAAATATAAATAAATAAAGTATTCATACAAAGTTAATATCATATCTGTTATACGTTCCCGTTAAAACTACTTAAACAGCGAAACTTTAAAATAATATAAGTTCACATCAGAATCACATAATATGACTAAATTTATCCCATTTCCCACGAGAAAAGAAAGAAAGTATGCGGGCGGTAGCCTCAGGCGATTCTCTCACACAATTTTTTTTAACAAAATTTGAAGTATGCATACATACAGTTCCAAGATAAGAGGCACAGTTACAGGCACAATAACGGCCACAGGCATAGAAAATGGCACAGGCATAGAAACAGGTATAAAAACAGGTACAAGTCACATCGACAGCCACAGGCATAGGCATAGAAACAGGCTCAGGCACAGACATAGACACAGGCATACAGACAGACACAGGCACATCCGTATTTAATCGATATCGGTCAGTGTAAAAATTAATAATACCGATGATAGTATTAAGATAAATAATAAAGTAGATAAATCATTGTATTTCAAATTGACAACTTCAATCTAAGGAGAGCTTATTGAGATGGTTGGAGCTCACAATTTGTGGCGTGGGACGGGGCCACAAATATTCCTCTTTCATAAAAAAATGATAAAAACAAAAGATAAAGAGAAAAATAAGAAAATTAGTTAAAGAGTATATTGTGCGAGTTATTATCTCACACGTGTAAAATAAAGCAAGAACATATTTTTCGGAAATTAAAAAAAACTCTAATTCCAGATATGATATTTACTTTGTATGAATGTCTGTTATTCGTTCCCGTTAAAACTACTTAAATAGTGAAACTTTAAAATAATATCAGTTCACATCAGAATCACATAATATGACTAAATTTATCCCATTTCCCATGAGAAAAGAAAGAAAGTATGCGGGCGGTAGCATGAGGCGCTTCTCTCACACAATTTTTTTTAAACAAAATTTGAAGTATGAATACATACAGTTCCACGATAAAAGGCACAGGTACAGGCACAGTACTAGGCACAGGCATAGAAACAGATATAAAAACAGGTTCAGATCACACAGACAGCCTCAGACATAGGCATAGAAACAAGCTCAGGCACAGACATAGACACAGGCATACAGACAGACACAGGCACATCCGTATTTAATCGATATCGGTCAGTGTAAAAATTAATAATACCGATGATAGTATTAAGATAAATAATAAAGTAGATAAATCATTGTATTTCAAATTGATAACTTCAATCTAAGGAGAGCTTATTGAGATGGTTGGAGCTCACAATTTGTGGCGTGGGATGGGGCCACAAATATTTCTCTTTCATAAAAAAATTATAAAAACAAAAGATAAAGAGAAAAATAAGAAAATTAGTTAAAGAGTATATTGTGCGAGTTATTATCTCACACGTGTAAAATAAAGCAAGAACATATTTTTTGGAAATTAAAAAACTCTAATTCCAGATATGATATTAACTTTGTATGAATGTCTGTTATTCATTCCCGTTAAAACTACTTAAATAGTGAAACTTTAAAATAATATAAGTTCACATCAGAATCTCATAATATGACTAAATTTATCCCATTTCCCATGAGAAAAGAAAAAAAGTATGCGGGTGGTAGCATGAGGCGCTTCTCTCACACAATTTTTTTTAAACAATATTTGAAGTATGCACACATACAGTTCCACGATAAAAGGCACAGGTACAGGCACAGTACTAGGCACAGGCATAGAAACAGATATAAAAACAGGTACAGATCACACAGACAGCCTCAGACATAGGCATAGAAACAAGCTCAGGCACAGACATAAACACAGGCATAGAAACAGACACAGGCACATCCGTATTTAATCGATATCGGTCAGTGATAAAATTAATAATACCGATGATAGTATTAAGATAAATAATAAAGTAGATAAATCATTGTATTTCAAATTGATAACTTCAATCTAAGGAGAGCTTATTGAGATGGTTGGAGCTCACAATTTGTGGCGTGGGATGGGGCCACAAATATTCCTCTTTCATAAAAAAATGATAAAAACAAAAGATAAAGAGAAAAATAAGAAAATTAGTTAAAGAGTATATTGTGCGAGTTATTATCTCACACGTGTAAAATAAAGCAAGAACATATTTTTCGGAAATTAAAAAAAACTCTAATTCCAGATATGATATTTACTTTGTATGAATGTCTGTTATTCGTTCCCGTTAAAACTACTTAAATAGTGAAACTTTAAAATAATATCAG
Organism: Lycaena phlaeas; assembly: GCA_905333005.2. Taxonomy (NCBI): domain Eukaryota; kingdom Metazoa; phylum Arthropoda; class Insecta; order Lepidoptera; family Lycaenidae; genus Lycaena; species Lycaena phlaeas. Next base: position 960,795 of record HG995168.1, read on the forward strand.
TTCACATCAGAATCACATAATATGACTAAATTTATCCCATTTCCCATGAGAAAAGAAAGAAAGTATGCGGGCGGTAGCATGAGGCGCTTCTCTCACACAATTTTTTTTAAACAAAATTTGAAGTATGAATACATACAGTTCCACGATAAAAGGCACAGGTACAGGCACAGTACTAGGCACAGGCATAGAAACAGATATAAAAACAGGTTCAGATCACACAGACAGCCTCAGACATAGGCATAGAAACAAGCTCAGGCACAGACATAGACACAGGCATACAGACAGACACAGGCACATCCGTATTTAATCGATATCGGTCAGTGATAAAATTAATAATACCGATGATAGTATTAAGATAAATAATAAAGTACATAAATCATTGTATTTCAAATTGATAACTTCAATCTAAGGAGAGCTTATTGAGATGGTTGGAGCTCACAATTTGTGGCGTGGGACGGGGCCACAAATATTCCTCTTTCATAAAAAAATGATAAAAACAAAAGATAAAGAGAAAAATAAGAAAATTAGTTAAAGAGTATATTGTGCGAGTTATTATCTCACACGTGTAAAATAAAGCAAGAACATATTTTTCGGAAATTAAAAAAAACTCTAATTCCAGATATGATATTTACTTTGTATGAATGTCTGTTATTCGTTCCCGTTAAAACTACTTAAATAGTGAAACTTTAAAATAATATCAGTTCACATCAGAATCACATAATATGACTAAATTTATCCCATTTCCCATGAGAAAAGAAAGAAAGTATGCGGGCGGTAGCATGAGGCGCTTCTCTCACACAATTTTTTTTAAACAAAATTTGAAGTATGAATACATACAGTTCCACGATAAAAGGCACAGGTACAGGCACAGTACTAGGCACAGGCATAGAAACAGATATAAAAACAGGTTCAGATCACACAGACAGCCTCAGACATAGGCATAGAAACAAGCTCAGGCACAGACATAGACACAGGCATACAGACAGACACAGGCACATCCGTATTTAATCGATATCGGTCAGTGATAAAATTAATAATACCGATGATAGTATTAAGATAAATAATAAAGTAGATAAATCATTGTATTTCAAATTGATAACTTCAATCTAAGGAGAGCTTATTGAGATGGTTGGAGCTCACAATTTGTGGCGTGGGATGGGGCCACAAATATTTCTCTTTCATAAAAAAATTATAAAAACAAAAGATAAAGAGAAAAATAAGAAAATTAGTTAAAGAGTATATTGTGCGAGTTATTATCTCACACGTGTAAAATAAAGCAAGAACATATTTTTTGGAAATTAAAAAACTCTAATTCCAGATATGATATTAACTTTGTATGAATGTCTGTTATTCATTCCCGTTAAAACTACTTAAATAGTGAAACTTTAAAATAATATAAGTTCACATCAGAATCTCATAATATGACTAAATTTATCCCATTTCCCATGAGAAAAGAAAAAAAGTATGCGGGTGGTAGCATGAGGCGCTTCTCTCACACAATTTTTTTTAAACAATATTTGAAGTATGCACACATACAGTTCCACGATAAAAGGCACAGGTACAGGCACAGTACTAGGCACAGGCATAGAAACAGATATAAAAACAGGTACAGATCACACAGACAGCCTCAGACATAGGCATAGAAACAAGCTCAGGCACAGACATAGACACAGGCATAGAAACAGACACAGGCACATCCGTATTTAATCGATATCGGTCAGTGATAAAATTAATAATACCGATGATAGTATTAAGATAAATAATAAAGTAGATAAATCATTGTATTTCAAATTGATAACTTCAATCTAAGGAGAGCTTATTGAGATGGTTGGAGCTCACAATTTGTGGCGTCGGATGGGGCCACAAATATTTCTCTTTCATAAAAAAATTATAAAAACAAAAGATAAAGAGAAAAATAAGAAAATTAGTTAAAGAGTATATTGTGCGAGTTATTATCTCACACGTGTAAAATAAAGCAAGAACATATTTTTTGGAAATTAAAAAACTCTAATTCCAGATATGATATTAACTTTGTATGAATGTCTGTTATTCATTCCCGTTAAAACTACTTAAATAGTGAAACTTTAAAATAATATAAGTTCACATCAGAATCTCATAATATGACTAAATTTATCCCATTTCCCATGAGAAAAGAAAAAAAGTATGCGGGTGGTAGCATGAGGCGCTTCTCTCACACAATTTTTTTTAAACAATATTTGAAGTATGCACACATACAGTTCCACGATAAAAGGCACAGGTACAGGCACAGTACTAGGCACAGGCATAGAAACAGATATAAAAACAGGTACAGATCACACAGACAGCCTCAGACATAGGCATAGAAACAGACACAGGCACATCCGTATTTAATCGATATCGGTCAGTGATAAAATTAATAATACCGATGATAGTATTAAGATAAATAATAAAGTAGATAAATCATTGTATTTCAAATTGATAACTTCAATCTAAGGAGAGCTTATTGAGATGGTTGGAGCTCACAATTTGTGGCGTGGGATGGGGCCACAAATATTCCTCTTTCATAAAAAAATGATAAAAACAAAAGATAAAGAGAAAAATAAGAAAATTAGTTAAAGAGTATATTGTGCGAGTTATTATCTCACACGTGTAAAATAAAGCAAGAACATATTTTTCGGAAATTAAAAAAAAACTCTAATTCCAGATATGATATTTACTTTGTATGAATGTCTGTTATTCGTTCCCGTTAAAACTACTTAAATAGTGAAACTTTAAAATAATATCAGTTCACATCAGAATCACATAATATGACTAAATTTATCCCATTTCCCATGAGAAAAGAAAGAAAGTATGCGGGCGGTAGCATGAGGCGCTTCTCTCACACAATTTTTTTTAAACAAAATTTGAAGTATGAATACATACAGTTCCACGATAAAAGGCACAGGTACAGGCACAGTACTAGGCACAGGCATAGAAACAGATATAAAAACAGGTTCAGATCACACAGACAGCCTCAGACATAGGCATAGAAACAAGCTCAGGCACAGACATAGACACAGGCATACAGACAGACACAGGCACATCCGTATTTAATCGATATCGGTCAGTGATAAAATTAATAATACCGATGATAGTATTAAGATAAATAATAAAGTAGATAAATCATTGTATTTCAAATTGATAACTTCAATCTAAGGAGAGCTTATTGAGATGGTTGGAGCTCACAATTTGTGGCGTGGGATGGGGCCACAAATATTTCTCTTTCATAAAAAAAATATAAAAACAAAAGATAAAGTGAAAAATAAGAAAATTAGTTAAAGAGTATATTGTGCGAGTTATTATCTCACACGTGTAAAATAAAGCAAGACCATATTTTTTGGAAATTAAAAAACTCTAATTCCAGATATGATATTAATTTTGTATGAATGTTTGTTACTAGTTCCCGCTAAAACTACTTGAATTAGTGAAACTTTAAAATAATATAGGTTCACATCAGAATAACATAATATGACTAAATTTATCCCATTTCCTATGAGAAAAGAAAGAAAGTATGCGGGCGGTAGCATGAGGCGCTTCTCTCACAATATTTTTTTTAAAACAAAATTTGAAGTATGAATACAAACAGTTCCGAGATAAAAGGCACAGGTACAGGCACAATAACGGGCACAGGCATAGAAAATAGCACAGGCATAGAAACAGATATAAAAACAGGTACAGGTCACATCGACAGCCACAGGCATAGGCACAGAAACAGGCTCAGGCACAGACATAGACACAGACATAGAAACAGAATCAGGCACATCCGTATTTAATCGATATCGGTCAGTGATAAAATTAATAATACTGATGATAGTATTCAGATAAATAATAAAGTAGATAAATCATAGTATTTCAAATTGATAACTTCAATCTAAGGAGAGCTTATTGAGATGGTTGGAGCTCACAATTTGTGGCGTGGGATGGGGCCACAAATATTCCTATTTCATAAAAATGGTAAAAACAAAAGATAAAGAGAAAAATAAGAAAATTAGTTAAAGAGTATATTGTGTGAATTATTATCTCACACGTGTAAAATAAAGCAAGAACATATTTTTTGGAAATTAAAAAACTCTAATTCCAGATATGATATTAACTTTTTATGAATGTCTGTTATTCGTTCCCGTTAAAACTACTTAAATAGTGAAACTTTAAAATAATATAAGTTCACATCAGAATCTCATAATATGACTAAATTTATCCCATTTCCCATGAGAAAAGAAAGAAAGTATGCGGGCGGTAGCATGAGGCGCTTCTCTCACACAATTTTTTTTTAACAAAATTTTAAGTATGAATACATACAGTTCCACGATAAAAGGCACAGGTACAGGCACAGTACCAGGCACAGACATAGAAACAGATATAAAACCAGGTATAGATCACACAGACAGCCCCAGACATAGGCATAGAAACAAGCTCAGGTAAAAACAAAAGATAAAGAGAAAAATAAGAAAATTAGTTAAAGAGTATATTGTGCGAGTTATTATCTCACACGTGTAAAATAAAGCAAGAACATATTTTTTGGAAATTAAAATGTACAATATTTTGGTTTTTCGGACACAAGGTGTACAAAATGTTATTTCGCGTACTAAGATCCCGTTGTAAATCTTAGTTAACGAGAGATTGAGAAATTATTAATGCACAATAATATATAAGTTCAAAAACTAAAAATAGCAGTTATATTATTAAAATTACTTGGAAAAATATTAAAGATCAAATAGGAATAGTCAAAGCACAAAACAAAGATTTTAAATTAAAAGTAAGAGACACAACTATCACGTCAGACTGAGAAATACTACTGCTTTTGAATTTTTTTTTTTTCGGAAATTCCTAATTCTACTACTTTATCTCTGAACTCTTCACCTGATGCCGCCATTTCTTTCTTTAAAGACAATCTACCTGAATGTTATAATACCTTTAAATTCAATCATGTTATATCACCAGAAATTATTAAAACCTACAACACATTTCTTTTTCATTTTCAATTCTACAAAAATAAATTACTTATGGGGTATTTCTGTAAGCGTTATTAAATCATTAATTGATGTTATTGCTGCAGACTTAGCATAGATATTTAATAACTACATTATTTGTGGTGTATTTCCTGACTTAATGAAACACAGCAAAATAAACAACCTATGTTCAGCGTTGGATGGCCGCGGGCTGTTGATGATGATGCTAAGCCAACCGAATGTGTATATAAAATGAAATAATGTTTTGGTTCGAGCTAAGCAAAATCATCTAAAGACAACCCACAAATCTGCAGCGTTGGATGGCCATGAGCTGTTGATGATTATGCTAAGTAAACCGAATGTGTATATAAAACGAAATAATGTTTTGGTTCGAGCTAAGCAACATGATCTAAAGACAACCTATGTTCAGCGTTGGATGGCCGCGAGCTGTTGATGATTATGCTAAGCCAACCGAATGTGTATATAAAACGAAATAATGTTTTGGTTCGAGCTAAGCAAAATCATCTAAAGACAACCCACAAATGTTCAGCGTTGGATGGCTGCGGGCTGTTGATGATGATGCTAAGCCAACCGAATGTGTATATAAAACGACATAATGTGTTGGTTCCAGCTAAGCAAAATCATCTAAAGACAACCCACAAATGTTCAGCGTTGGATGGCTGCGGGCTGTTGATGATGATGCTAAGCCAACCGAATGTGTATATAAAACGACATAATGTGTTGGTTCCAGCTAAGCAAAATCATCTAAAGACAACCCACAAATGTTCAGCGTTGGATGGCTGCGGGCTGTTGATGATGATGCTAAGCCAACCGAATGTGTATATAAAACGACATAATGTTTTGGTTCGAGCTAAGCAAAATCATCTAAAGACAACCCACAAATCTGCAGCGTTGGAAGGCCATGAGCTGTTGATGATGATGCTAAGCCAACCGAATGTGTATATAAAACGAAATAATGTTTTGGTTCGAGCTAAGCAAAATCATCTAAAGACAACCCACAAATCTGCAGCGTTGGATGGCCATGAGCTGTTGATGATTATGCTAAGTAAACCGAATGTGTATATAAAACGAAATAATGTTTTGGTTCGAGCTAAGCAAAATCATCTAAAGACAACCTATGTTCAGCGTTGGATGGCCGCGAGCTGTTGATGATTATGCTAAGCCAACCGAATGTGTATATAAAACGACATAATGTGTTGGTTCGAGCTAAGCAAAATCATCTAAAAACAACCTATGTTCATCGTTGGATGGCCGCGGGCTGTTGATGATTATGCTAAGCCAACCGAATGTGTATAGAAAACGAAATAATGTTTTGGTTCGAGCTAAGCAACATCATCTAAAGACAACCCACAAATGTTCAGCGTTGGATGGCTGCGGGCTGTTGATGATGATGCTAAGCCAACCGAATGTGCATATAAAACGAAATAATGTTTTGGTTCGAGCTAAGCAACATCATCTAAAGACAACCTATGTTCAGCGTTGGATGGCCGCGGGCTGTTGATGATGATGCTAAGCCAACCGAATGTGTATATAAAACGACATAATGTGTTGGTTCGAGCTAAGCAAAATCATCTAAAGACAACCTATGTTCAGCGTTGGATGGCTGCGAGCTGCTGATGATTATGCTAAGCCAACCGAATGTGTATATAAAACGAAATAATGTTTTGGTTCGAGCTAAGCAACATCATCTAAAGACAACCTATGTTCAGCGTTGGATAGCCGCGGGCTGTTGATGATGATGCTAAGCCAACCGAATGTGTATATAAAACGACATAATGTGTTGGTTCGAGCTAAGCAAAATCATCTAAAAACAACCTATGTTCATCGTTGGATGGCCGCGGGCTGTTGATGATTATGCTAAGCCAACCGAATGTGTATATAAAACGAAATAATGTTTTGGTTCGAGCTAAGCAACATCATCTAAAGACAACCTATGTTCAGCGTTGGATGGCCGCGGGCTGTTGATGATGATGCTAAGCCAACCGAATGTGTATATAAAACGACATAATGTGTTGGTTCGAGCTAAGCAAAATCATCTAAAAACAACCTATGTTCATCGTTGGATGGCCGCGGGCTGTTGATGATTATGCTAAGCCAACCGAATGTGTATAGAAAACGAAATAATGTTTTGGTTCAATCTAAGCAACATCATCTAAAGACAACCCACAAATGTTCAGCGTTGGATGGCTGCGGGCTGTTGATGATGATGCTAAGCCAACCGAATGTGCATATAAAACGAAATAATGTTTTGGTTCGAGCTAAGCAACATCATCTAAAGACAACCTATGTTCAGCGTTGGATGGCCGCGGGCTGTTGATGATTATGCTAAGCCAACCGAATGTGTATATAAAACGAAATAATGTTTTGGTTCGAGCTAAGCAAAATCATCTAAAGACAACCCACAAATGTTCAGCGTTGGATGGCCGCGGGCTGTTGATGATTATACTAAGCCAACCGAATGTGTATATAAAACGGAATAATGTTTTGGTTCGAGCTAAGCAAAATCAATTGTTTTTACGGTCTTTTATATCGTGGGTAGATCGATAGTTAATATAATATTGTTATCGCTTAAACTCGTAACCATCGAACTGTAACAAAGAAAAAATATTAAACCGTTAGCAATATCAATTATAAGTGTTTCAAAATTACAACTTCAATCTCAAGAGAGCTTATTGAGATGGTTGGAGCTCACAATTTGTGGCGTGGGCTGGGGCCACAAATATTCCTCTTTCATAAAAAAATGGCAAAAACAAAAGATAAAGAGAAAAATAAGAAAATAAGTTAAAGAGTATATTGTGCGAGTTATTATCTCACACGTGTAAAATAAAGCAAGAACATATTTTTTGGAAATTAAAAAACTCTAATTCCAGATATGATATTAATTTTGTATGAATGTTTGTTACTAGTTCCCGCTAAAACTACTTGAATTAGTGAAACTTTAAAATAATATAGGTTCACATCAGAATAACATAATATGACTAAATTAATCCCATTTCCTATGAGAAAAGAAAGAAAGTATGCGGGCGGTAGCATGAGGCGCTTCTCTCACAATATTTTTTTTAAAACAAAATTTGAAGTATGAATACAAACAATTCCGAGATAAAAGGAACAGGTACAGGCACAATAACGGGCACAGGCATAGAAAATAGCACAGGCATAGAAACAGATATAAAAACAGGTACAGGTCACATCGACAGCCACAGGCATAGGCACAGAAACAGGCTCAGGCACAGACATAGACACAGACATAGAAACAGAATCAGGCACATCCGTATTTAATCGATATCGGTCAGTGATAAAATTAATAATACTGATGATAGTATTCAGATAAATAATAAAGTAGATAAATCATAGTATTTCAAATTGATAACTTCAATCTAAGGAGAGCTTATTGAGATGGTTGGAGCTCACAATTTGTGGCGTGGGATGGGGCCACAAATATTTCTCTTTCATAAAAAAATTATAAAAACAAAAGATAAAGTGAAAAATAAGAAAATTAGTTAAAGAGTATATTGTGCGAGTTATTATCTCACACGTGTAAAATAAAGCAAGAACATATTTTTTGGAAATTAAAAAACTCTAATTCCAGATATGATATTAATTTTGTATGAATGTTTGTTACTAGTTCCCGCTAAAACTACTTGAATTAGTGAAACTTTAAAATAATATAGGTTCACATCAGAATAACATAATATGACTAAATTTATCCCATTTCCTATGAGAAAAGAAAGAAAGTATGCGGGCGGTAGCATGAGGCGCTTCTCTCACAATATTTTTTTTAAAACAAAATTTGAAGTATGAATACAAACAGTTCCGAGATAAAAGGCACAGGTACAGGCACAATAACGGGCACAGGCATAGAAAATAGCACAGGCATAGAAACAGATATAAAAACAGGTACAGGTCACATCGACAGCCACAGGCATAGGCACAGAAACAGGCTCAGGCACAGACATAGACACAGGCATACAGACAGACACAGGCACATCCGTATTTAATCGATATCGGTCAGTGTAAAAATTAATAATACCGATGATAGTATTAAGATAAATAATAAAGTAGATAAATCATTGTATTTCAAATTGATAACTTCAATCTAAGGAGAGCTTATTGAGATGGTTGGAGCTCACAATTTGTGGCGTGGGATGGGGCCACAAATATTCCTCTTTCATAAAAATGGTAAAAACAAAAGATAAAGAGAAAAATAAGAAAATTAGTTAAAGAGTATATTGTGTGAGTTATTTTCTCACACGTGTTAAATAAAGCAAGAACATATTTTTTGGAAATTAAAAAACTCTAATTCCAGATATGATATTAACTTTGTATGAATGTCTGTTATTCATTCCCGTTAAAACTACTTAAATAGTGAAACTTTAAAATAATATAAGTTCACATCAGAATCTCATAATATGACTAAATTTATCCCATTTCCCATGAGAAAAGAAAAAAAGTATGCGGGTGGTAGCATGAGGCGCTTCTCTCACACAATTTTTTTTAGACAATATTTGAAGTATGCACACATACAGTTCCACGATAAAAGGCACAGGTACAGGCACAGTACTAGGCACAGGCATAGAAACAGATATAAAAACAGGTACAGATCACACAGACAGCCTCAGACATAGGCATAGAAACAAGCTCAGGCACAGACATAGACACAGGCATAGAAACAGACACAGGCACATCCGTATTTAATCGATATCGGTCAGTGATAAAATTAATAATACCGATGATAGTATTAAGATAAATAATAAAGTACATAAATCATTGTATTTCAAATTGATAACTTCAATCTAAGGAGAGCTTATTGAGATGGTTGGAGCTCACAATTTGTGGCGTGGGACGGGGCCACAAATATTCCTCTTTCATAAAAAAATGATAAAAACAAAAGATAAAGAGAAAAATAAGAAAATTAGTTAAAGAGTATATTGTGCGAGTTATTATCTCACACGTGTAAAATAAAGCAAGAACATATTTTTTGGAAATTAAAAAACTCTAATTCCAGATATGATATTAACTTTGTATGAATGTCTGTTATTCATTCCCGTTAAAACTACTTAAATAGTGAAACTTTAAAATAATATAAGTTCACATCAGAATCTCATAATATGACTAAATTTATCCCATTTCCCATGAGAAAAGAAAAAAAGTATGCGGGTGGTAGCATGAGGCGCTTCTCTCACACAATTTTTTTTAAACAATATTTGAAGTATGCACACATACAGTTCCACGATAAAAGGCACAGGTACAGGCACAGTACTAGGCACAGGCATAGAAACAGATATAAAAACAGGTACAGATCACACAGACAGCCTCAGACATAGGCATAGAAACAAGCTCAGGCACAGACATAAACACAGGCATAGAAACAGACACAGGCACATCCGTATTTAATCGATATCGGTCAGTGATAAAATTAATAATACCGATGATAGTATTAAGATAAATAATAAAGTAGATAAATCATTGTATTTCAAATTGATAACTTCAATCTAAGGAGAGCTTATTGAGATGGTTGGAGCTCACAATTTGTGGCGTGGGATGGGGCCACAAATATTCCTCTTTCATAAAAAAATGATAAAAACAAAAGATAAAGAGAAAAATAAGAAAATTAGTTAAAGAGTATATTGTGCGAGTTATTATCTCACACGTGTAAAATAAAGCAAGAACATATTTTTCGGAAATTAAAAAAAACTCTAATTCCAGATATGATATTTACTTTGTATGAATGTCTGTTATTCGTTCCCGTTAAAACTACTTAAATAGTGAAACTTTAAAATAATATCAGTTCACATCAGAATCACATAATATGACTAAATTTATCCCATTTCCCATGAGAAAAGAAAGAAAGTATGCGGGCGGTAGCATGAGGCGCTTCTCTCACACAATTTTTTTTAAACAAAATTTGAAGTATGAATACATACAGTTCCACGATAAAAGGCACAGGTACAGGCACAGTACTAGGCACAGGCATAGAAACAGATATAAAAACAGGTTCAGATCACACAGACAGCCTCAGACATAGGCATAGAAACAAGCTCAGGCACAGACATAGACACAGGCATACAGACAGACACAGGCACATCCGTATTTAATCGATATCGGTCAGTGATAAAATTAATAATACCGATGATAGTATTAAGATAAATAATAAAGTACATAAATCATTGTATTTCAAATTGATAACTTCAATCTAAGGAGAGCTTATTGAGATGGTTGGAGCTCACAATTTGTGGCGTGGGACGGGGCCACAAATATTCCTCTTTCATAAAAAAATGATAAAAACAAAAGATAAAGAGAAAAATAAGAAAATTAGTTAAAGAGTATATTGTGCGAGTTATTATCTCACACGTGTAAAATAAAGCAAGAACATATTTTTCGGAAATTAAAAAAAAACTCTAATTCCAGATATGATATTTACTTTGTATGAATGTCTGTTATTCGTTCCCGTTAAAACTACTTAAATAGTGAAACTTTAAAATAATATCAGTTCACATCAGAATCACATAATATGACTAAATTTATCCCATTTCCCATGAGAAAAGAAAGAAAGTATGCGGGCGGTAGCATGAGGCGCTTCTCTCACACAATTTTTTTTAAACAAAATTTGAAGTATGAATACATACAGTTCCACGATAAAAGGCACAGGTACAGGCACAGTACTAGGCACAGGCATAGAAACAGATATAAAAACAGGTTCAGATCACACAGACAGCCTCAGACATAGGCATAGAAACAAGCTCAGGCACAGACATAGACACAGGCATACAGACAGACACAGGCACATCCGTATTTAATCGATATCGGTCAGTGATAAAATTAATAATACCGATGATAGTATTAAGATAAATAATAAAGTAGATAAATCATTGTATTTCAAATTGATAACTTCAATCTAAGGAGAGCTTATTGAGATGGTTGGAGCTCACAATTTGTGGCGTGGGATGGGGCCACAAATATTTCTCTTTCATAAAAAAATTATAAAAACAAAAGATAAAGAGAAAAATAAGAAAATTAGTTAAAGAGTATATTGTGCGAGTTATTATCTCACACGTGTAAAATAAAGCAAGAACATATTTTTTGGAAATTAAAAAACTCTAATTCCAGATATGATATTAACTTTGTATGAATGTCTGTTATTCATTCCCGTTAAAACTACTTAAATAGTGAAACTTTAAAATAATATAAGTTCACATCAGAATCTCATAATATGACTAAATTTATCCCATTTCCCATGAGAAAAGAAAAAAAGTATGCGGGTGGTAGCATGAGGCGCTTCTCTCACACAATTTTTTTTAAACAATATTTGAAGTATGCACACATACAGTTCCACGATAAAAGGCACAGGTACAGGCACAGTACTAGGCACAGGCATAGAAACAGATATAAAAACAGGTACAGATCACACAGACAGCCTCAGACATAGGCATAGAAACAAGCTCAGGCACAGACATAGACACAGGCATACAGACAGACACAGGCACATCCGTATTTAATCGATATCGGTCAGTGATAAAATTAATAATACCGATGATAGTATTAAGATAAATAATAAAGTAGATAAATCATTGTATTTCAAATTGATAACTTCAATCTAAGGAGAGCTTATTGAGATGGTTGGAGCTCACAATTTGTGGCGTCGGATGGGGCCACAAATATTTCTCTTTCATAAAAAAATTATAAAAACAAAAGATAAAGAGAAAAATAAGAAAATTAGTTAAAGAGTATATTGTGCGAGTTATTATCTCACACGTGTAAAATAAAGCAAGAACATATTTTTTGGAAATTAAAAAACTCTAATTCCAGATATGATATTAACTTTGTATGAATGTCTGTTATTCATTCCCGTTAAAACTACTTAAATAGTGAAACTTTAAAATAATATAAGTTCACATCAGAATCTCATAATATGACTAAATTTATCCCATTTCCCATGAGAAAAGAAAAAAAGTATGCGGGTGGTAGCATGAGGCGCTTCTCTCACACAATTTTTTTTAAACAATATTTGAAGTATGCACACATACAGTTCCACGATAAAAGGCACAGGTACAGGCACAGTACTAGGCACAGGCATAGAAACAGATATAAAAACAGGTACAGATCACACAGACAGCCTCAGACATAGGCATAGAAACAGACACAGGCACATCCGTATTTAATCGATATCGGTCAGTGATAAAATTAATAATACCGATGATAGTATTAAGATAAATAATAAAGTAGATAAATCATTGTATTTCAAATTGATAACTTCAATCTAAGGAGAGCTTATTGAGATGGTTGGAGCTCACAATTTGTGGCCTCGGATGGGGCCACAAATATTTCTCTTTCATAAAAAAATTATAAAAACAAAAGATAAAGAGAAAAATAAGAAAATTAGTTAAAGAGTATATTGTGCGAGTTATTATCTCACACGTGTAAAATAAAGCAAGAACATATTTTTTGGAAATTAAAAAACTCTAATTCCAGATATGATATTAACTTTGTATGAATGTCTGTTATTCATTCCCGTTAAAACTACTTAAATAGTGAAACTTTAAAATAATATAAGTTCACATCAGAATCTCATAATATGACTAAATTTATCCCATTTCCCATGAGAAAAGAAAAAAAGTATGCGGGTGGTAGCATGAGGCGCTTCTCTCACACAATTTTTTTTAAACAATATTTGAAGTATGCACACATACAGTTCCACGATAAAAGGCACAGGTACAGGCACAGTACTAGGCACAGGCATAGAAACAGATATAAAAACAGGTACAGATCACACAGACAGCCTCAGACATAGGCATAGAAACAGACACAGGCACATCCGTATTTAATCGATATCGGTCAGTGATAAAATTAATAATACCGATGATAGTATTAAGATAAATAATAAAGTAGATAAATCATTGTATTTCAAATTGATAACTTCAATCTAAGGAGAGCTTATTGAGATGGTTGGAGCTCACAATTTGTGGCGTGGGATGGGGCCACAAATATTCCTCTTTCATAAAAAAATGATAAAAACAAAAGATAAAGAGAAAAATAAGAAAATTAGTTAAAGAGTATATTGTGCGAGTTATTATCTCACACGTGTAAAATAAAGCAAGAACATATTTTTCGGAAATTAAAAAAAAACTCTAATTCCAGATATGATATTTACTTTGTATGAATGTCTGTTATTCGTTCCCGTTAAAACTACTTAAATAGTGAAACTTTAAAATAATATCAGTTCACATCAGAATCACATAATATGACTAAATTTATCCCATTTCCCATGAGAAAAGAAAGAAAGTATGCGGGCGGTAGCATGAGGCGCTTCTCTCACACAATTTTTTTTAAACAAAATTTGAAGTATGAATACATACAGTTCCACGATAAAAGGCACAGGTACAGGCACAGTACTAGGCACAGGCATAGAAACAGATATAAAAACAGGTTCAGATCACACAGACAGCCTCAGACATAGGCATAGAAACAAGCTCAGGCACAGACATAGACACAGGCATACAGACAGACACAGGCACATCCGTATTTAATCGATATCGGTCAGTGATAAAATTAATAATACCGATGATAGTATTAAGATAAATAATAAAGTAGATAAATCATTGTATTTCAAATTGATAACTTCAATCTCAGGAGAGCTTATTGAGATGGTTGGAGCTCACAATTTGTGGCGTGGGATGGGGCCACAAATATTCCTCTATCATAAAAAATGGTAATAATAAAAGATAAAGAGAAAAATAAGAAAATAAGTTAAAGAGTATATTGTGCGAGTTATTATCCCACACGTGTAAAATAAAGCAAGAACATATTTTTTGGAAATTAAAAACTCTAATTCCAGATATGATATTAATTTTGTATGAATGTTTGTTACTAGTTCCCGCTAAAACTACTTGAATTAGTGAAACTTTAAAATAATATAGGTTCACATCAGAATAACATAATATGACTAAATTAATCCCATTTCCTATGAGAAAAAAAAAGAAAGTATGCGGGCGGTAGCATGAGGCGCTTCTCTCACAATATTTTTTTTAAACAAAATTTGAAGTATGTACACATACAGTTCCAAGATAAGAGGCACAGGCACAGGCACAGTAACAGGCACAGGTACAGTAACAGGCACAGGCATAGAAACAGGTATAAAAACAGGTACAGGTCACACCGACAGCCACAGGCATAGGCATAGAAACAGGCTCAGGCACAGACATAGACACAGGCATAGAAACAGACACAGGCACATCCGTATTTAATCGATATCGGTCAGTGATAAAATTAATAATACTGATGATAGTATTCAGATAGATTATTCGATGATAGTATTCAGATAGATCAGATAGATTAGATAAATAATAAACAAGATAAATCATAGTATTTCAAAATGATAACTTCAATCTCAGGAGAGCTTATTGAGATGGTTGGAGCTCACAATTTGTGGCGTGGGATGGGGCCACAAATATTCCTCTTTCATAAAAAAAAATGATAAAAACAAAAGATTAAGAGAAAAATAGGAAAATATGTTAAAGAGTATATTGTACGAGTTATTATCTCACACGTGTAAAATAAAGCAAGAACATATTTTTTTTTAAATAAAAAACTCTAATTCCAGATATGATATTAACTTTGTATGAATGTCTGTTATTCGTTCCCGTTAAAACTACTTAAATTAGTAAAAATTTGTGGTGTATTTCCTGACTTAATGAAACACAGCAAAATAGGGATTTATTTAAATCAGTTAGTACTTTAGATCCCCACTAATTTTAGACAAAAGTAAAATTTTTGAAAACATCATTCTAAAGCAATTAATGAATCATTTTTATGAAAATAAATTACTACATAATAAATAGTTCGGTTTCACACGCGATGGCTCTACAACTGATGCGGTTGTAGAATTGATAAAAAACATTTTTGAAGCCTGGGAAAAATCACAGAATACCATTGGTGTTTTCTGTGATTTATCTAAAGCGTTTGATTATGTACAGCACGAAACATTGGTCAGGAAGTTACACCACTACGGCATTAAAGACATTGCGTTAGATTTGATTAAATCTTATTTAAGTGATAGAATCCAGAAGGTAGACGTGAATGGAAAAATCCTGGATAAATTGTTAAAATGGGGGCTCAATTCTAGGCCATTTTCTATTTCTTGCTTATAATTATGACTTACCGTATCGTATCACTACATATTATAAAACAAAGTCGCTTTTTCTGTCCCTATATCCCTTTGTACGCTTAAATCTTTAAAACTATGTCACGGATTTTGATGCGGTTTTTTTTAATAGATAGGACAATTCAAGAGGAAGGTTTATGTATATAATTTATTAAGTTTTTTATATACATTGGCTAAGGTATAACAATAATTGTTGAAGGTGTCGGGAAAAAATAGACCGCTTGGGAGTTTTCAACGAAAACGCTGCCTAAACCCTTTGAGATATAACAAAATAATGTATGGTGGAATTGTGTATCTTAAATAGGTCTATAAAAAAGTCCGCGATGGCATATGTCTATCTCTTAGGGATATCATACTATATCCATTTAATACTTTAAAAAATGGGCAATTATAACGTGATAATTTAAAAGTTATTTACACAAATACGGTATGAATCCTTATCATTTTAAATCAGTTAATTGGCATGTGCATTTTATGAAGATTATTTTTGTCCTTTACATCATGCAAATTAAATGAATACTTTAGGAGATATGGCAAAATCAAAATAATGCAGAAGAAAATAAATCGTGTTGCTGTGATACGAAGGGGCGCGGGTGGTTGTCTGGTGTCTAAGGCCGTAGTGTATCAACTCTGGTAGACGTAATAATATGATAAACGTATGGTGGAATATATAATAATAGTATTATATATCCTAAATATGCCTACAGAAAATTTGCGAAGGGATATATGTCTTTATGTTCAAGATGACATATATTCATTTTAATACAAAAACTTAGTAATTATTAAAATAGAAAATGATCATCATCAGACATGATAAATCCGTAAACCTAAGTTCACGCGGGCGAAGCTGCGGGTAACAGCTAGTAAATGATAAACATGGAATAGTATTATTTGCAGATTACACATCAATTATTTTCGAGACACATAGGCGGCATATGGCCATTGACGATGTGACCAATTCTCTTTCTAAAATTGTAATATGGTTTAATGCTAATAACCTCTTATTAAACGAAAAAAGATGAAATATATTAAATTTACTTTGCTAAATGTTAATACAATAAAACAACTGTAAATCTTAACAATGAGGAAATGAATATGGAAAGTACTACGGTATTTCTAGGAATTACTTTAGATGCTAAACTTCAGTGGGGCCCTTACAAATCTAGTTTATCGAACAGACTCTCATCTGCAGCATTCGCAGTAAAAAAAATTGACAGTTAACGGATGTAAATACAGCTAGATTAGTTTATTTTAGTTATTTTCACAGCATTATATCATATGGTATTCTGTTATGGGGTAATGCTGCTGCTGACATAGATTTTATATTCGTTCTGCAGAAAATAGCTGTTCGCGCAATAATAAGGGTCCAAAAGAGACACATAGAGATACGTATAAGAAGTAAATATGATGACATTGCATAGCCTATATATTTTTGAAAATCTTATGTATGTATAAAAAAATCTGCAAAAATTCCAGAAAAAGTGTGATCAACACAACATTAATAAAAGAAATAAAAATAAACTTGCCGTGCCCATCTCAAGGCTCCATAAAATTAGTAACTCCTTTACGGGTAATTGTATACGTTTTTATAATAAACTTTCAAAAGTAGAAAAGTAAGTATAAAAGAATTGTCAATAAATAAATTTACATCCATCATTAAAGAAAAACTTACAACAAAATCCTATTATAATGTAAAGGAATATGTAAATGACAAAAATGCTTGGAAATGAATTGCTCTAGATTTAAGTGACTTTGTGAGATAATGATCACAATTAAAAGAATGATAGGAACCCAGCAGAGTTTCTTGTGGGTATCTTCTCTGACATGGGCGCGTTGCGAACCCTCATTATTAACTTAGCCGCTAAGACGATCATGAGTGATCATTATAATTTAGATTCTATATGTGAAAATTAATAAATAAAAAATAAAGAAAAATCATGGTACTGATGATTGTAGTAAGATAAATAATAAAGTAGATAAATCAGAGTATTTCAAAATGATAACTTCAATCTCAGGAGAGCTTATTGAGATGGTTGGAGCTCACAATTTGTGGCGTGGGATGGGGCCACAAATATTCCTCTATCATAAAAAAAATGGTAAAAATAAAAGAGAAAGAGTTGTTTTTTGTATTTTCCAATACAAAAAACAAGTTAAATAGTATATTGTGCAAGCTATATTCTCATACGTCTAAAATAAAGCAAGCACATATTTTTTGGAAATTAAAAATCTCTAATTCTACACATTATATTTACTTTGTATGAATGTTTGTTACTAGTTCCCGCTAAAACTACTTGAATTATTGAAACTTTAAAATAGTATAGGTTCACATCAGAATAACCAAATTTATATCTATAATTTCAATCTCTGGAGGGCTCATAAATATGGTTGGAGCTCACAATTAGTGGCGTGGGATGGGGCCACTAATATTAGAGAAAGAGAAAAATAAGATTTTATATATTATAGAGCAATACTCTTTTCCGTTAAAAGTAGTTAATTGAATTAGTAAAACTTTAAAATCATATAGGATCAAATCAGAATAACATATAACTACAATAATTTATCCCTTACTCCCATGAAAATAGTAAGTATGCGGTAGCATAGTATATAGGGCGTGTCTAGCTGTAAAATAAACTCAAATTAAGGATATTGTAGATCCATCCTTTAAAATAGAATTATCATAATATAATAATTCAAATTTAAATCTGATAGACTATTTCAGTCTCCCGAATATACCACGTCCATAATATTATATTTAAATTAACTTTTTTTGTTAGTAATAAAAATTAAGACGAGGCACCTGAAAATAGTTAAATTAAACATGAATTAACGCTCACTCTGCCCATTTCACATAGCTTCGATGAGATAACTTAATCTACTTCAGTGTGCAAAAAATGAGACAAAAGATAATGGCACCTTGAAAGAACACAAAAATAACATGATTTATCTCAATTTACACAGGTGCAATCATAGAAACAGGCACAGGCATAGAAACACACACACACACACACACTTAAATGATCACACATGATATACACTAATCTAGGTAGCCGCGTATACCGTATTGTTATCCTATATATTTATTAAGAGAAAATTGTATAAAGGTCTGAGTGGGGGGTCGGGATACTGTAACAGGGATTGTCCTTCCCGCTGGGGAATAGGTCTCCCCAGTATATGGGACTCGCTGCGCCGGAAAGCTGGTATAGTGGACGCAGCTCTACCCACTAAAATCCGGCGAGTGCCACCAATGCCGCTTTTGGTGAGGTGCGCTGGATCTGCTAGCATCATCAGCAGGGTACCTCGACGGCTAGTCAGTCCCTCAGAGGACTGATGCCACCTCCACAAAGGGGTTGTCCCGTACCACAGAACAGCCACTCCTAGCGTTGGAACAGTATAATGAAGTGAGGTTTACGTCCTCACCCCTTGCCCCCTGCTCTTTTGTTCCCTCTACTTATAAGAGGGATACAAAGAGGTCAATTCGCTTTGCCCAAAGTGCTGGGCTCACCCTAGGCTACTGAGCCCCCCCGGCACGATAAGGCCTGAACCATAGTGGGGAACGCGGATTGTCCTAGTGCAGTCCAATACTCTGATAATCCGAAAACCACTTGGAAACTTATCAGAGACTTTACGAACATCACCGTTAGTACCGAACCAGCATCAGATGTCTTAAAAATTCGTGAGTCTCCCGAAAAATCTGTCGAATACGCCAATGACTACTTTGCTAATATAGGTATTTGCTAACATAGGTAAAACTCTCGCTGACAAAATAACGCCAATCCGCTCTTCCTATTTACGTAGTTCCACTACTAACGACATACCTAGTCAAACACTAAATTCTATGTTTATGACGGAAGCAACAGACAAGATGTCACAAATGTTATCGAAGGCCTAAGGAGGGATTGTGCAAATGGATGGGATAATATATCTTCAAATATAATAAAGCTCACCAAGAATGCAATGGTGCCACCGTTAACTCATGTTATAAATCTTTACCTCGACAATGCCATCTTTCCCCAAGCGTTTAAAACGGCAATAGTTCATCCCATCTTCAAGAACGGGGATAGAGGCTGTATCAGCAATTATAGACCGATTTCCGTTTTACCAGTGTACTCAAAAATACTGGAAAAAATAATAAATAAAAAACTGTTATCTTACTTAGATAAAATGAATATTATCTCCTCTAATCAGTATGGGTTTAGGCCCGGAAAGACAACTAAAGATGCTGTCTCCAATCTTACGGAATTTGTAGCAACCCAGCTCGATAGAAAAAATCACTGCGTAGGCGTGTTTCTTGATCTCGCGAAAGCTTTCGATACTGTCTCTGTCCCGGTATTGATAGATGGTATGGATCGTATTGGTATTCGTGGTAAACCGTTGAAATTACTTCAAGACTTTTTGAGAAATCGGACACAAAGAGTTAAAGTGGGTAACTACTGTAACTCTGATAAATGTATGTTCTATGGTGTCCCTCAGGGAAGTGTACTTGGTCCTAGTCTCTTTCTTATTTACATCAATGATCTATGCAATTTACGTCTAAATAACTGCCGCATATTCACATATGCAGATGATACTGCCTTAATATTTTACGGAAAAGATTGGGAAGAAACCAGGACCACTGCAGAAACGGGCCTAAGTTTGGTGTATCAATGGTTGCGCCAAAACTATCTCACTTTAAATACTACAAAATCAAAATACCTCACTTTATCATACCAACAGAAAGAGATTTTTTTATTCAGATGCACTCTTGTGATCCCACCAATAGATATAGCTCCAGATGTCAATGTCCCTGTCTTAAAAAAACACATAGTCTTACTTATTTAGGTGTAATTATAGACGAAACACTATCTTGGAAGGAACACATAAGCTTACTTTCAAAAAGGGCTAGAAAACTAATATATGTTTTTAAGACCTTACGTTACATAGCTGATTTTCAATTATTAAAGAAAGTATATTACGCCTTGGCTCAACCCATCTTAACTTATTGCATCACATCCTGGGGAGGGTCCTATAAAACGTATTTAATAAAACTGGAGCGCGTGCAGAGAGCATTGCTAAAAGTAATGACTTTTAAAACATACAGATATCCCACCACTAATTTATATGCTGACTGATGTTTTGACAGTGAGACAGCTCTTTGTTAGGGAATCTGTATTGGCCCAACACAAAAAGTTAGCCTTTATAGAAATTGATATAACTTCTAGGCGTAAAGATAAAGTTTGTGCCTCTCTGCCCTATAAAACAAGTTTTATGAGAAAATTTCAATATTATTTGAGACCAATGTTATATAATAAAATTAACGCTCACCTTAATATATATCCCTTAAGTAATAAGGAATGTAAAGAAAATCTTGAACTATATTTAAAATCAATGAGCTATAATGATATTGAGTCTTTGTTCGTGAGAATTACGTGACCATGTAAATAATATGTAGTATAATATTCTATAATAAAGCATACATAATATTATCAACCCACTTCACAAACACACAAACACACACACTCACACACACACACACACAAGCATATTTTATACTAATAGTGTATAACAAATAACAATTATAATAAATATATGTATATATATGCACACTACCATAAAAGACCACCACCATAAAATCATGATTTTATGGTGGTGGTCTTTTATGGTAGTGTGTGTGGTGGTGGTGCTGCATGCGAGTGTACGCATATGCAGTGTGGGAAAGGAGGGCGGTGCTATATGCATGCATATGCGTGCACTCACACATTTACTATAAAGACTGCATGGTTCGCGGGATATTGCTAATTAATATATAATTTAACATCTTTTTTTAAGGCAGGTAAAACTTTTGTAGTATGTGTAAAACTATATTATAATGTATGTAAAAACTATTATTAAATTCTTCTGTCTGATGTGATTATACAATAAACAATATACTCAAAACAAAAAAAAAATCTATATAAGCCATTGTAAGATAAATAAATAAACGTTATTATTATTGCCTAGTTCTACCTCTAGTAATTCAATCAAGTGGTCATCGTGTTACCGCGTTTGACCGTTATACATAGCCAGGTAAAGTTGGTGGTAACGATCTGCAGTCCCAGGATTTTAACAACCTCTGTCCTATCGTAACCCAGGATGCTGCCGCAGTGACGAATAATGGGAAGGCCGGGAACTAGCGGCGTTTCTTGTGCCTGTTATTCATATATATATCGCAGTCATCTGGTTGAATCAGTCATTTGATTGTATCACTAGCGCGTTAATCAAATGACGACATTTAATTGAATGACTAAAGGACAACTAGTCAAGTTGTTGAATGTAACGTTCAACGTCTTGACTGAACGTCATTTAGCATTGTCGTTGAATGGGATATAGCCGACTTTGTAATGTTTGTTTAGGGTAACCATATGTTTCACGAGTTCCTTTACATAAAAATAATGAGGACATGGATATAAAATCATAATAAATTGTAATTCAGTACACGGCAATTACAAAGTCCAAATTCTCACACATAAACTGAGCCATAACATTCGCTGACCTTAATTATGTTGTTCGTATTCAGTTAGTTTCATCTCAATTTTTTTTAAAGTAGCTGGCGGCGGTGTATTAATAGGTAAATCCATGCTGTCACACTATTTTATTACAAATAAGTCACTTTAATGTAAATTTAGTCAAAAAATATCAAGGCAGTGTTATCTGTGCGAGCTGTATTACACCATATTTGTTTTGGTGACAACTGACAACTAATGCCGCGGTGGCAAAAAAATGAACTATATTACAATCACCTGACTGATTTTATGTCCGCTATGTTCAAAGGGCTATGTTACAATCCGCTATCTAGTTGGACGTTGAGCGACGCTTGTTCAATCAACGTTCGGCCTAGTGATTCAATTAAATGTCGTCATTCGATTAACGCGCTAGTGATACAATTAAATGACTGATTCAACCAGATGACTGCGACATATAGACAATATCATAACTAACCGCCGCACGATTGATTGTGCCGCCATCACTCGGTTTGGACGATGCTTATTGCAAATCCATCTAAATCTCACGATGAGAGATTTTTCTGAGTTTGAATGATAGATGTAATATTATAATATACTAGCTGTCCCGACAGACTTCGTTCTGCTAAAATCGCTATTAAAAAATATGGGTTGATCGTAGAGGGGTGAAAATTTAGGGTTGTATGTATTTCTGTATCTGGTTTGTATTTGTATAAAAAAATAAAAACAAAAATTTCGTCCAAAAATTAACAAAAAAATTTTAAGGGTGAACAACCCCTATCACTTAGGGGTATGAAAAATAGATGTTGGCCGATTCTCAGACCTACTGAATATGCATATAAAATTTCATAAAGATCGGTCAAGCCGTTTCGGAGGAGTACGGTAACTAACATTGTGACAGGGAAATTTTATATATTAGATTATATGTAATGCAATTATTAGTTATATCAAATAGAATGTTTTTTTTTTCATACAATCATCTCCTTCAAATCTCAATATCCTATAATTTTACTAACATTTTTGTTTATTTTTTATATTAAGTAATTCACAAACCTTCTCAGTTTTAATCACGTTTTAATAATAAACGTTTGCATAAGATTTTTGACAATGTCTCATTTAAAAGCATTAACTTTATTTTATTTTGTATTTATTAAGATAGTGTGTTTGATAACGATTATTGTATCGATCATTATCATATTATCTTATTTTTATCATCAGCCTTTATCCGTCCACTGAAGAATCCGTCAGAATTTATTAGTTTTAATTAAAATCTTGAGATAGTTTAAAGTCCTTATTTTAATACTTCTTACTTACAGATACAATAATATCTACAACGTTCTTAAAACTTAAGAGTCTATAGATGCTGAGTGTAAAATGTGAGTGTCCTGCGAAAACATGTTTGCTTTGGGGTTTACCATCGTATCAGAGCTTTACGATCCTAGTAAGATTAAAGCTGTGGTAGGATGAAAAACCTATTGCTTTTTTCAACAGTCTAGAAGAATAAGAAAACATTCGAGACTTGGAATGGTTTTATCATTTAATTATAAATTAATTAATATATTGTATTTCCTTATTTATAACTTTACTTTTCGTGTGTAAATATATTAACATTTTTCTTAGAGAATAACGGTTTGATCGCTTAAATACTTCAAACTGTCATTGGTTTTCATTATAATATTACCCTGGCCCTTTGATAATATTCATTACATTCACAGCAGCAAGAAGAAATATTAACACATATATCGATATTTAAGACTGCACAAATTTTCATCGAGAGTAAATCAATTTGATTGCTTGGATACTTCAAAGTGCCAGTGGTGTATATTTTGATTGTAATATGACTCTGGCCCTTTGATTTATTCATTGCATTCACAGCAACAAGAAGAAACATATATATATATATATACCAAGACGACCGATCCCTTGCCACTCGGATCCAACAAGGACGAACCACAGCACGGATCTCCCATATTAACTTTATTCTCCCACATTATCCCGTAGTCCGTACCCCAGTGACGAGTGTGAGCGGCGACCTCGCGACATGTTTCAAAAAACTTATATTTTTAAACTCGTGATACCTTTTGGGTGTAAAAAATTTTCATTGATTAATAATTTCAAAATATTCAAAATTGAATATTTCAAAAAGTATAAATAAAAGAGCTTTAATAGCGGCGCCATTTAAATATATTAAAAAAAACAGCTATTGTGACATAACTGTAATATTAAAGTTAGACATAATATTATGCTTTATATCGTTCCAATTTTAGTATATGTACTGCCGAAGCGAGTGTGAGCGACGATGGTCCAGTGGTGGATGGACTCGGCCTCTTATGCGAGGGTTCCGGGTTCGATCTCGACCCCCTCGTGTGCGCCTTGAAATGGGTTTTTCTAAATTTCTAAGTGCACCTCAAACACGAGACCATCGCTCGCTCACCGGTGAAGGAAAACATCGTGAGGAAACCTGCATGCCTGATGAGATTGATAATCTTTGAAGGTATGTGAAGTTCACCAACCCGCACTGGGCCACCGCGGTGAACTATTGGCCCATTACCCCCCTTGCCTGATTTCGAGGAGGAGACCCGTGCTCAGCAGTAAGGGGTTGATACTTTATAATATGCTATCGTGGTATTTTTTGTAGATAATTATACGTTTTACAAAGTCGTAGTAGGTTGTTTTATAATCAATAGTTTTCGCAGCGCACGCCATCTAAGGAAATTTTTTGGTAATTTTTTCACGCCTTGGGTTACATATTGTGGTTTTAGTAGAGATTCTTATTTTTTTCTTGCAATTAAAATAGCTTATAATAATTAGTAATAATGTAGCATTCAAATAGTAAAATAATTTTTAAAATCGGTCCAGTACTTTTTCAATCAATTTGTTATAAACATTTCCTTCTTATAATAATGGTATCGATTAACGTCATCTTTAAAAGAAAAACAATGACTGTTTTATAACTGTACTGCTATTATTTTTCTATAATAATTTTAAAACTACAATAAAACGTGTATTAGAATCATTCATCATCAATATTATTAAAAATGATTAAAATATGTTATTTGTCAGTTTTGTCAGACAGTGAAGTGATGAAAACAATATTTTGTGTGAGTAAAGTGGTCGTGAAATACCTTGATCTCCCGCGCACTTTTGCGCATAAAAAGTGTAAGCGTATTTAATTATTTATTTATTAGATACATTTGCATGTCAATTACAGGTATATACAGCTACGTATAAATATACGTAGATTGTCCTGTGCGAGTTAATAAACTTATCTATACTATTTCCATTTCTTTATTTTCTCGATGACAGTTCTAATTTGGTAGTTGTAGTGTTGTGACCAAATAAGTAACGATATTACCATCATAATCATCAGCCTTTATCCGTCCACTGCTGAACATAGGCCTCTCTCAATGAACGCCAAGACGACCGATCCTTAATGATATCGAAAGCATAATTTTTTTATATTTTAAACAAAGACAAATACAACAAAAACAATATATCTTTTCGTTTCGTTTACTTCCTTTCTTTGCCGAGTGTCGAGAGTCAAAAGTCACGGTTTTACAAGAGCTTCGAAAATTTTAAAGAAATTGGCATTATCAATCAAGAATTAATACGTGTAACATCTTGTAATGTAATATAATATTAGTTAATAAATTTGTACACAAGTATCCGGCAGTAGTTCAGTTTTTTACATCTTGTGAAAAAAATATCGGGTCTGTTATCGTGTTACGTTTATCTATATAGCTCTATCAGTTTCTCCGACTCTGGAATAACCTTGTACGTGTGAAAGCGTCATATTTTTATAAAATAATGCATATATAATGTAACAAAGACGCTCGTTCAAGTTTTCACAGAATCTGTCATCGAGAAAATAAAGAAATGGAAATAGTTTATATTTATAAATCTGTGGAAATAGTATAAATTTATAAATATAAAGAAATAGTATAATGTGTACAAATTAATGGTTATTAATTAATTATATGTTAATATTATGTCTATAGTCATAGTTCCAGAATAGGTAGCCAAAAATAAATAAAGAAGTATACATTTTGTAATTAAAATCAAGGAAAATTTCACTAATCTTGTTTTCCTATGCCGATAAAATATACTAAAATTTGATTGACATAGTTTGATTACGACAGCGAAAGGTACATTGCCAAAAATTAGAATATCTCGTCTTAAGTCTCTCTCATAAGTCCTCATCAAAAGACAACGTTTATCTGCGAACTATTTGCTTTGCTTTAGAGGAAACTACAATATCGGGGTTTTATGTTTCTGATTATATTAAAACCTAGAATTGTAGTAACCTTTAATGTAAACACAGCTCTACAAAAAGACACAGGAACTCTCAAGGACTCGCGGACGGGGGATTCCGTACCCATTATACATACATTATAATATTTTATTTAACAACAACACTTTCATAAAAAGTGTGTGTGTGCAAGTCACACACGGTAGAAGTGAAACTTCTGAAAAGTCCCTTATTAAAATCACTTATTGAAAAGTATTGAAATTATTAATTACAAGCGACACCTAACAAATCATACATGTACTGTTACGGACAGTAGTAGTGCACCAACTTTAGCTTCTTGCCGATAAATGGCATACATCTACTTGAGCTCCCCCCGCACCCCGAACGTCTAATGGGTTCTCATTCTGTCACCGACTGAATCCTATACATAGACGTGTTTGTGCGTCTCTCTCTGTCTCTCTCTATTGGACTTGCTTTTTCGTTTCATCGAGATTGAAATTACAACGACTCTAAAGAAGTTTCACTTCAAAAATTCTCATTATATATTATACTCTTACTGTTATTGATATTTTAATAAAAGTGCCATCTAGTACGGTAATGATTAAAATACTATCGATTTTGTGTGTTTTCTATGTGAGTAATTATTTTAGTAATTATTATTGTTATAGCTGCCACAGAGATGCATAATCTGTAAAAATTTCAACTATCACGATTCATGAAAAAAAAAAGCTATGGGGCTCTCGATATATTTTTTGCCCTTGGGTATTTCTAAAAAGTAATGATTTTGAGTGGTTTTGAAATTTTACTTATAATAATTAGAATATTAGTAGCTAATTATTATAAGCCGCTGCTTTTTCTGCTTGTAACTCGATTTCCAACAGTAAAAATACAGACTCATTATTAAATTACTCATTATTATTTTTAAATAAATCAGAATTATATAAAGATTCATTTGCTGAATTGCTAACAATGCATATTCAATTTTTTTAATCGGTTATGCCATTTTCTAGCAACATACAGACAAAAGAAAAGAAATTGTAAGAAAAATTACAAAAAAATTGTACAGTTTGTAAATTAATATTATTATAATTAGCAATGAAGCTGTCTTTGACTTTGAATGGCTTTATTAAGTTTATTTTTATTACCTTTAATGATGTTATCTACAATATAAGATGTTACTTAACGTAAAAACAGGTTTTAGACATTAGTCGAAGTAAACATTTACAATTCATAAAATTTCTTTTGTAAGTAGACTTTCTTCAGTTTTGCTTAGTACCTACATTTTTAATTTTTATTACTACCTTTAGATACTACCACGTATATCGTTTTATTAATATCTATTAATTTTACGAACTAAAGTTGTGCATGCTAAATAAATTTGTAGAATCGGTGCACGTTGCAAAAATTATAACTGCAAGAGTGTGTTATGGGGTCTTCCAACGTATCAGTGCTTTACTTGGTCGATTAAGGCTCTGGTGTTGTGGAATACTCCAACGCAACTTTTACATCATAAAGGATTAAGAAGCATCTTTAGAATATTAGTAGCTAATTATTATAAGCCGCTGCTTTTTCTGCTTGTAACTCGATTTCCAACAGTAAAAATACAGACTCATTATTAAATTACTCATTATTATTTTTAAATAAATCAGAATTATATAAAGATTCATTTGCTGAATTGCTAATAATGCATATTCAATTTTTTTAATCGGTTATGCCATTTTCTAGCAACATACAGACAAAAGAAAAGAAATTGTAAGAAAAATTACAAAAAAATTGTACAGTTTGTAAATTAATATTATTATAATTAGCAATGAAGCTGTCTTTGACTTTGAATGGCTTTATTAAGTTTTGTAGACGTAAAGCTTTAGTGTAGAATTTATTAGTTTTAATTAAAATCTTGAGATAGTTTAAAGTCCTTATTTTAATACTTCTTACTTACAGATACAATAATATCTACAACGTTCTTAAAACTTAAGAGTCTATAGATGCTGAGTGTAAAATGTGAGTGTCCTGCGAAAACATGTTTGCTTTGGGGTTTACCATCGTATCAGAGCTTTACGATCCTAGTAAGATTAAAGCTGTGGTAGGATGAAAAACCTATTGCTTTTTTCAACAGTCTAGAAGAATAAGAAAACATTCGAGACTTGGAATGGTTTTATCATTTAATTATAAATTAATTAATATATTGTATTTCCTTATTTATAACTTTACTTTTCGTGTGTAAATATATTAACATTTTTCTTAGAGAATAACGGTTTGATCGCTTAAATACTTCAAACTGTCATTGGTTTTCATTATAATATTACCCTGGCCCTTTGATAATATTCATTACATTCACAGCAGCAAGAAGAAATATTAACACATATATCGATATTTAAGACTGCACAAATTTTCATCGAGAGTAAAATAATTTAAGTGCTTGGATACGTCAAAGAGCCAGCGGTGTACATTTTGATTGTAATATTACCCTGGCCCTTTGATTTATTCATTGCATTCACAGCAACAAGAAGAAACATTAAACACATATCGATATTTAAGACTGCACAAATTTTCTTCGAGAGTAAATCAATTTGATTGCTTGGATACTTCAAAGTGCCAGTGGTGTATATTTTGATTGTAATATGACTCTGGCCCTTTGATTTATTCATTGCATTCACAGCAACAAGAAGAAACATTAACACATATAGATATTTAAGACTGCACAAATTTTCTTCGAGAGTAAATCAATTTGATTGCTTGGATACTTCGAAGTGCCAGTGGTGTATATTTTGATTGTAATATTACCCTGGCCCTTTGATTTATTCATTGCATTCACAGCAACAAGAAGAAACATTAACACATATCGATATTTAAGGCTGCACTCATTTTCTTTGAGAGTAAAACAATTTGATTGCTTGGATACTTCAAAGTGCCAGTGGTAGATATTTTGATTGTAATATTACCCTGGCCCTTTGATTTATTCATTGCATTCACAGCAACAAGAAGAAACATTAAACACATATCGATATTTAAGACTGCACAAATTTTCTTCGAGAGTAAAACAATTTGATTGCTTTATACGTCAGAGTGCCAGTAGTTAATATTTTGATTGTAATATTACCCTGACCCTTTAACGCTATTCATTGCATTCACAGCAACAAGAAGAAACATTAAACACATATCGATATTTAAGATTGGACAGATTTTCTTCGAGAGTAAAACCATTTGATTGCTTGGATACTTCAAAGTGCCAGTGGTAGATATTTTGATTGTAATATTCCCCTAGCCCTTTGATGTATTCATTGCATTCACAGCAACAAGAAGACACATTAAACACATATCGATATTTAAGTCTGCACAAATTTTCTTTGAGAGTTAAACCATTTGATTGCTTGGATACTTCAAAGTGCCAGTGGTAGATATTTTGATTATAATATTACCCTGGCCCTTTGATTTATTCATTGCATTCACAGCAACAAGAAGAAACATTAAACACATATCGATATTTAAGACTGCACAAATTTTCTTCGAGAGTAATACAATTTGATTGCTTGGATACTGCAAGTGGCGTATATTTTGATTGTAATATTACCCTGGCCCTTTGGTTTATTCATTGCATTGACAGCAATAAGAATAAACATTAAACACATATCGATATTTAAGAATTTTCAAAAGTAAAACAATTTGATTGCTTGAATACTTCAGAGTGCCTACTGTTTTGCCACTTGACCTTAGTATCATATTTCACTAGTCTAGTATGTAAATTCTCCAAAAAATCTTATAATGTAACAACTTACAGAATTTCATGAGGCTATTGTTCTAATGATAACTTAATAATATAAGCAATAAATATTTACTTAAGATAAATATTCAGTACCTACTACTAATAATAATTTAATTAATCAGCTAGCTAAGTACTTAATAAATATTTTTTTTTAATAAATAAATATTATTTGTATTAATTTTGAAAAACAATAATACCGTAATGGTACCTACTGGGCGATTTTACTCGTAGAAGTAAAGTCAAAATTTAACGATAGCAAAATGATATAGTCATCGCCACTTTAGAAGTCCGATAGACGCGGCGCTGCGGTCTCATAACGAGAAAATAGAGTTAATGATAATATTTTAACCATAAATTAGGCAAAAATAAGTGACTCTGGCATCTCTAAAATTTACCCGTCATGTCAGTGACATTTATAAACATATTATTCAACGGGGTTAATTGTTGTTTATTTTTACTTTCTAATTCACAAAATTATTTCACTTTAATGATCATTTTACGGCCTTCACTTTTTACACCTCACTTTATATTATATGCTCCATATTTCACGTAAAACAATTTAAAATATCACAACTTCTTACTCCAGACAGACGTCAAGATGTCAATGTTGTCAAATTTAGTTCAGGCATTAGTCGCAGGACTTCAAAAGTGGCGAGGACTATATACATAAATCTATACTAAAATTATAAAGAGGAAAGGTTTGTAAGTATCTTTGTAAGGAATTCGCTCAAAAAGTACTGGGCCGATTTTAAAAATTATTTTACAGTTTGAATGCTACATTATCACTCATTAATATTATAGGCTATTTCAATTGTAAGAAAAAAAATAACAATCCCTACTAAAACGACAATAATGCCTATAATATATCTTTCATCGCATGCGCTGCGAAAACTATTGATGATAGAACAAAAAAATGTTTGACAATATTAAAGGACATAGCAATATCTACAAAAAATGTCGCGGTATATGTGTATAACTGTCACTATAACTACTTTTTCCAGCCAGCAAGTTATTTATACATTTGCATTAATCCTTGCCTAAATAAATGATTTCTCAAGCAAGACTATTAAAATACCTGTACATTACTTATTAGTTTATTAAAATCGGATATTCCATTCAAAAGATATTGCAAGTTTAATAAAATAAAATTAAATTAATTTGCCGCTTTGCCACGGTCGTGACACGCTAAGCGGCGAATTAATTTATATTTGAATGTTTCTTTCGGTGATAAATAGCCCATTTATCGAGGAAGGCTTAGGAAGGATACTTGGTTTTATATCATCCCCCTAAGATGCCGTTGTAAATTTTAGTCAACGCAGGCGAAGTTGCAGGCAACAGCTAGTCAATAATAAATGATTAAAATTTATTCAACCCCTAATTTCTATTCCCTTAATTCTAGATGTGTAAAGTAAAGAAAGGTAATTAAAAGTCGCACTTACTGACTCTTCATTTTGTGAATAAATTATAAAACAGAAAACCAAATACGCTGGAGGGCTTGAAGTCATGGTTGAAGCTCACAGTCGGTGGCGTGGGATGGGGCCACCGGTATTCCTCCATCTAGCAAAATTGACAATGAAATGGAGGGATGCGTATGTAATATTCATATTATTTAAAATATTATCACACACACTACAACGGTGCATAGTATTGTTTCATTTTTAATTATTGGGTGATTTTTAACATAATAAATATTAGTGATTTAACAAAAGGAGTTCATAAGTTGAGATTTGTTAAGAAGATACTATCGCTAAAATAGTAGTAAATATCTATAGAGAAGTCAAAGACAAAGTATTTTATTCAAAATAGCACCACCAAAATATCTTTTTGAACGTCAATTAAGTCTACCACCGGTTCCAAAGCAAGCCCACTGAGAAGAACCGGCGAAACTTCGTGGAACTTATCTTTTCAAATATTATATTATTACAAATTTACCTGAAATACAGTAGTATTATACTAGTACGGTATAGGAGAAGAATCTAACGTCGAGGAAAAAAGAACAGGCATTATTGCTTACAGAATGAGATTATGAACTATAATACTAATCAAGAACATTAATCTAAAATAGAAGACACCACTGGAGAGTAAGACGTTTTAAGTCTTTCCAAGTATTTCACAAAGTCATCGCTTTACTTGAGAATTTTAAAAAAGTTGACGTAAAAGGTTGGCTTTGGGAAGTTCTTCAAAACGACTCGATCATCAATAACAATTAAAAAGTATGCAAAATGAAAATCGTTTCGATGAAACTGATATAATACTATTACTTCTTAATTAATTTTCAATTTAAACACCCAATTCAAAATATTAGATAACTAACTGGTGCTCGTAGCTACAACTGCGTGGAGTTTAGAAAAGTAGCTAAAACATTTCCATGCTAGAATGAGATGAAAAACAAAAAAATATTAAGTGTTTATTCTTACTAATTTTATTATAAACGCGCTATATGCAAAAGTAGGTACGTAATTGCAACTCCTCTCTTTAAAATGTAGACATATTTCTTGCGTTCGGCCAAAACATACATAATATTATATATTTTTTTTTGCGTTTAACAAATACGTCGTTTACAACATCTCAATTGAAATAATTACGAATAGTTACGAACAGTTAATAAGGCAAATGCACCACAGAAATTAATTAATGAAATTATCCTAATTTCATTAGCTACACCACTACGGCATTAAAGATATTGCGTTAGATTTGATTAAATCTTATTTAAGTGATAGAATCCAGAAGGTAAACGTAAATGGAAATGGATCATCTGGATCAATTGTTAAAATGGGGGTGCCACAGGGCTCAATTCTAGGCCCTTTCCTATTTCTTACTTATGTTAATGACTTACCGTATATTGTAAAATGATAAACATGGAATAGTATTGTTTGCATGGCAGACACATCTATTATTTTCAAGACACATAGGCGGCAACTTGCAACTGACGATGTGAACAATACTCTTTCTAAAATCGTAGAATGGTTTAAAGCCAATAACCTATTATTAAACGAAAAGAAGACTAAATGTATTAAATTTACTTGCCTAATGTTAAATTCAATAAAACCACTGTAAATCTTAACAATGAAGAATTGAATATGGAAAGTACTACGGTATTTCTAGGAATTACTTTAGATGCTAAACTTCACATATCTAGTTTATCGAACAGACTTTCATATACAGCATTTGCAGTAAAAAAAATTTGACAATTAACTGACGTAAGTACAGCTAGGTTAGTTTATTTTAGTTACTTTCACAGCATTATGTCATATTATGGTATTCTAAAATCAAAATCAAAAAAATATATTCAAAATAGTACCATCATAGTATCTTTATGAACGTTTATTGAGTCTACCACCGGTTCCAAAGCAAGTCCACTGAGAAGAACCGGCGAAACAAACTCAGTGGAACTATTATGAGGTAATGCTGCTGATATTGATGTCATATTCGTTCTGCAGAAAGGAGCTGTTCGTGCAATATATCATACTATGCATCCAAAAGACACACTTAGAGATAAGTTTAAAACAGTAAGTATTATGACATTGTATAGCATATATATTTTTGAAAATCTCATGTATATACACAAAAATATCCAAAAATTACTAGAAATAAAAATAAACTGGCTGTGCCCATCTCAAGGCGCAATAAAATTAGTAACTCCTTTACGAATAATTGTGTACGTTTTTTTAATAAACGTCCTGACAGTATAAAACTTGTTAATTATTAAATTTAAATGTTTCATTAAATAGAAACTTATATTAAAATCCTATTATAATGTAAAAGAATATATAAATGACAAAAACGCTTGGAAATTAATTGCCTTAGATTTAAGTGACTTTGTGAGATAATGATCACAATTAAAAGAATGATAGCAACCCAGCAGAGTTTCTTGTGGGTATCTTCTCTGATATGGGCGCGTTGCGAACCCTCATTCTTAGCCGCTAAGACGATCACAAGTGATCATTATCCAGATTCTATATGTGAAAATAAACAATGTGGAAAAAGCGCTTGAATACTCTATTTTCTAATTATTTTAAACGCAGGGGGGCTCGTAACCATGGTTGGAGCTCACGATTAGTGGCGTGGGATGGAGCCACCAATGCTTTTCCACTTTAAGGATGGAAATAAATTTGGTGACAATCGTATCTTAACGGGCAATAAGCATATTGACATCAACACAATCACTTTGTTTAGTGTACTTTTCTTTTAAAATTTTGTTCACATATTGTTTTCTTATGTTTACGCGAATTTCACTCATTATTATATTATGAAACAACTTTTATGGAATTTATCGCAGTCTATTAAGTTTTTTGTATGCCTGACGTTCCGGATACTTTACAGCAACCATGGTATTTTGTTTAATTAAATTTTTAATATGGCCGCCATTAACCCAAAGCACAAATTATAAAATGTTATGTATAATTTTAGATAAGAGGTATAGCTAAAGCGGCGTTGTCTTGACAAACCTATAAACCAAAATCATGTCCGAGTATTTCAAAGCCATGTAGTTAGAACTAGAATTCGCTTATCGTTTAATCATTTTCTAAGTCACGTGTCATAAATATAATCATTATTAAAAAGTGGGTGCACGTACATACTTATTTCATCTTTGGCATCATTAAAAATGCTTTTTAATTACATGAAAGAAATTGATTACAATAATAATAATTTTAAATTAAGAATCTTATGATATTTGGTCATATTATAACATAATATTATAATATATTATATTGAATTAATAATTTACATTGGTTAAATTTATTATTGAATAATATTAAATTCTTTAAATTTAATTAAATTAATTATTTTTTTTATTTTTTTTATTTCTATAATAATTAAAGAAATTTTATTAAATGGAAGAATCAATTAAGGACAGAAGAGCCATCTGATTGCTTTTGGGGGCTTTACAATGACTATTCATACATTTTATCAGTATTAATATGACTAGCCCATTATAAAGCTTTTTACTGCAATATTAACAACAATCAAGTGGTACTGAGAAGCATTTTATATGTAATTTTCTATGAAATCTTTTACCCATTTTTAATGGGAATTAAATGCATGTAGCTATCAATATTTATAGACTTATTTATTTTCCTTTTATACTTGCCACATTATATAATTTTATAAAACAGAATTTTAGGGATCTTCAAGGAAAGAGCATACTCACATTGAAGAGGCCAGGAAAGCAGGTGCTTTATATTCATAGACACCCGCTCCACCAGAGGAATAGAAGGACCTATTCCTTTAGTGTAGCGGCCATTTATGAATGTCGCTATCACTTACCATTAAATGGACCGACTGTTCGTTAGCCTCTTCTCTAAAATGAAGAATAGCTACATATTAATATCTGAAATCATTTATTAGTACTTACTGCTTTTTAAACTTATTGCATGCTGAGATTTTATTTACTCAAAGTTAGTTTAGAGCTTCGTGAAGCAAATCTTAAGGGTAGGTAGATAATATTCGATAAGTTAACGGATGTAAATACAGCTAGATTAGTTTATTTTAGTTACTTTCACTGCATTATGTCATATGGTATTCTATTATAAAGTAATTATATTCGTTCTGGATATATAACGATATGGATACGTATATGGGTCCAAAAGAGACATTGCATAATCTATTATATATTTTTGAAAATCTTATGTACTTATGTATAGAAAATATGCAAAAATTCAAGAAAAAAATGTGATCAATATAATATTAATACAAGAAATAAAATAAACTTGCTGTGCCCAGCTCAAGGCTCCATAGATACAGATAGAGACAGTGTAAATAAATTCATACAGTGGTCCAACGAACACGTCTAGACAGAGCAATCGTGCGGGGCGTGCGGGGTGAGAGAGGCGCGGTAGCGAGCCCAAGCTGCCATACACTCGCTTGGGATACGTCAGTCGGGGTTGTCGCAT
Organism: Lycaena phlaeas; assembly: GCA_905333005.2. NCBI lineage: Eukaryota > Metazoa > Arthropoda > Insecta > Lepidoptera > Lycaenidae > Lycaena > Lycaena phlaeas. The sequence continues at coordinate 997,323 of HG995168.1, forward strand.
TTTAATTTGATTATTTTAAGTGCTTTGCGACCGATAGTGTTTCGTTTGAATATCAGATATTTTTTTTATTTTAAAAATTACATACAAATTTAATACACTGATATGTTTTTTCGTAATAGTTGAATCGAAATAATTTGTATGTCTGATAATTTGAAGACAGGGGAGTAAAATTAAACTCATTTATTTATTATTGATATTCAAAGTTTTCAAATAAATTAAAAATCTACCATATCTATCTTTTGAGTATCAATCAATCAAATCAATTTGAGTCTTAAGTCCATTTTACTACCCAGAAGAAAATTACTTTTATTTTGTTTATTTAATAATGTCTTAATTTTATCAGTCGAATTAACTTGACACATGGTATAAATGGATACTTAACAATAGTATAATAACAAACAAGGAATTTTCTTCCGAAAAATAGGGGGTCACGTGGGTGTTATAAACCTAAATTACAAGCCGCGTCAACGGCTATGATTAGTTAGTGTCGTGTCGTGTGTGTATTTAGACTATAACTTGATGTAAGATTTTTTATATCAAGCATAAAATATCAATTGATATATAGGTATATCATGCGAACCCTGAGCTTTTGTATACGCATTTGTATTTTTTATAATAAAACTCCTTAATAATACTTCTATATCTATTTTTTTGTTTTATTCCTAGTACTCTACATACATATACTACGAATACACAAAATATAAAACAGATTATAATAAAACACATCATTGTGACAACCCTGAAGCAATGACGTATACCTACACAAAAGCGGCATTTCGCGCGACTTCAAAGGCGTTGGACCACTGTATGAATATATTTACATTGTGGAATTAGTAACTACTTTACGGGTAATTGTATACGTTTTTATAATAAACTTCCCGAAAGCATAAAAGAATTGTCAATAGATAAATCATTAAACAAAAACTTAAGTATATCAAAATCTTATTACGAGTATAATGTGAATGAATATTATATAAATGATAAAAACGCTTGGAAATGAATTGCTCTAGATTTAAGTGACTTTGTGAAATAATGATCACAATTAAAAGAATGATAGGAACCCAGCAGAGTTTCTTGTGGGTATCTTCTCTGACATGGGCGCGTTGCGAACCCTCATTATTAACTTAGCCGCTAAGACGATCACAAGTGATCATTATCAGGATCCTACATGTGAAGTTAAAAAATCAATAAATAAATGAAAACGACAGTGACGTGTTGGAAATATGGAAAAAGCGCTTAAACGCTGGGGGGCTCGTAACCATGGTTGGAGCTCACGATTAGTGGCGTGGGATGGAGCCACTAATGCTTTTCCACTTTAAGGATGGAAATAAATCTGGTGACAATCGCACATCTTAACGGGAAATAAGTATAATATTTTTGCCTAAAAAATGTCAATCATTTTTAGGCAAAATTAAGAACACGTATCGATATATAATTTTTTATTTAAATATAATTAAAATTATATTTAAAATGTATCTTAATTACATGACAGGCAATTTAAATAACAAATTTAATATGACAACTTTTACGGATTTTATCGCGGTTTATTTAGTTTTTTATGAGCCCGACGTTTCGGATACTTTACAGCAACCATGATCACGGGAGGACTGAGGTGAAAAACTAAATAAACCGCGATAAAATCCGTAAAAGTTGTTTTATTATAATGAGTGAAATTCGCGTAAACATAAGAAAACAATAAATTTAATATGTTTTTCACATTATTACATAACTAAATGGTGCTCGTAGCTACAACCACGTGGAGTTAAAAAAAGTAGGGCCTTATACTAGAATAAGATGAAAAACAAAGAAATATTTAATGTTTATCCTTACTAATTTTATTATAAACGCACTATGCAAACGTGTGTTGTCTCTTTAATATAATATACATAGTTACTATAAGGAATTACATGCTTCGCAGAATACACTTATCCAGAGCCGTAGCTAGAGGGGGGGGGGGGGGGGCATTGTGGGGGCAATGCCCTACCTTAAAAATACCAAAAACTAAGATAAATTATTATAATGAAACGAATACGACTTTATCTTCCACCCTACCAGTAACAAATTCTGCCCTACTCCTCCTATAAATAAGACTCCAGCTACAAGCCTGCACTTATCAAATAATCTTCTAAGTTACGTTTCATATCAATATTATAAAAAAGCGTTTTATTTCGCACAAATCAATGTACGCAACTTCTCTGCTAACTAAATAAGGTCTTTTGACATACGCAGTTTCATTAATCAGTTCAATTAGTGCTTCGTCGTATCCATCCATCCACCTATTACATGTTATCGTATATTACATATTTTTTCTAGTGATTAATCTCTATTAAGATTCTCTGTATTAATAATGGAACAATTGGATTTAAAAATGTTTAATTGTTACATTTGATAGCTCAATTATTATTATTATTAGCTTTTGTGTATTATTATCTTATTATATTTAAACGAGCAATTCTTGTATATATATATATATATATATATATATTTCCGAGATCCCGATTATATATATATATAATCGGGATCTCGGAAACGGCTCCAACGATTTTCATGAAATTTTGTATACATGCGTTAAAAACGGCGATAAATCGATCTAGCTAGGATAAATTTTTAGAAAACTTTTTTATCCGTGTTTTGAGGCATCGATAAAATATGATTAGAATACGAACGTAAATTTCGCTGTCAAATAATATGTCGTGGTAGCTTAGTGGTGAAATTAGGCAGTAAAATCCGAACGAGCCTGGTTCGAACCTGCAATCCGAATTTTATTTTTGCCTTTTTTTAAATCATGGACATAAAAATTATTGTATTTTATCACTAAGGGTACCGAGCTAATGCTCGGTCAACCAGGTACTGTTTGTTATATTTATAAGTATATCATTCAAAAGTTTGTTTTACCGGTTCTTCTCGGTGGATTAGTTTTGGAACCATTACTAGAGTCCAGATTTTAACGTTTGATAAGACACTTTAATATACAATAATGGACTTAATGAAAATATTTCTATTCTTATTATTGAGGAATATTTTTCAATATTAGAGAATATTAAATCAACGGAAGCTACCGACTTTATACGAACGATTTTGTATATTTTGTTCTTAGTTACTTTTCTCAATTTGATCTTATATTGAGGATCTTTTTATTGAAGCAACAGTTTTTGAAGTGAAACTTCTTTAGAATCGTTGTGATTTGAAAAAACGACAGTTTGGAGACACAAATACAAAACAGTGCAGGATGAAGCCGGCAAGGAATGAAACAGAAATATACATACTATTTTATATTCTTACAAAAATATGGAACTTGAGCAATAAATTATGTAACATATTATGTTAAATAAAATATATAATATATTTTAAAATTAAACAAAATGCTTTGATTTTTAAACAAATAAACTTTGTAATTATCCTACCCTTTTTATATAATATATTCTTCTTATTCTTTTATCGATTTACTGAAGTTTCACTTCTATCGTGTGTAATTCGCACACACACCTTTTTTTTACTGATGCAACTATAATTATTGTTTAAACAAGCTATACTTGCCTGTTTATATGCATTTCAATCATTTCCGTTTTATATTTATTTTAATTGATATTTTATAAAGAGAAATAAAATTAATTTAATTTACAGAATAAAAGAAACTATTAATTATAAACTCTGGAAGAATCAATTTAGGACAGAAGAGCCATCAAATTGCTTTTGAGGATTTTACAAAGCGAAGTCATATTCATCAGTATCAATATGACAGGTCTTTTGTAAAGTCATTTACTGCAATATTAACAACAAACAACTACTGAGAAGAGAACTTTCATACATAAAGCTCTTTCATTAAATAGTGGCTGAGCTTCCTTACGTCAGCTTAAATTCAATATATTTAAATTCATATTGCATAATATATTGAAATAAATTTTAATTGAATGTACAGAATAAAAGAAATTATTTAGAAACTCTGAAAGAATCAATTAAGGACAGAAGAACCATCTGATTGCTTTTGGGGGCTTTACAATGACTATTCATACATTTTATCAGTATTAATATGACTAGCCCATTATAAAGCTTTTTACTGCAATATTAACAACAATCAAGTGGTACTGAGAAGAATTTCTAGTTTTAAATTGTTTTTGTATGTTTATGTTTTATGTTTTTTTTTTTATGTTTCGTCATTGTAATACAATCAAAACTTTCTGGGATATTTTTCTTATTTCGTGTAATATCATCATTAAATTATTATATCACTTTTTTATAATTTATTATTGAATAATATTAAATTTAGAAAATTATAACCGTTTCTATAATAAATAAACTAATTTAATAAAAATTCCTTGAAGTAATTCAAAGTGAATATAATACTGAAAAAATAATTAATGTTATAGAAAATTATAAAATAAACTTATCTGTTATATGTGTATAATAATGCGCGCACATCTTAATATTTCCCTTTAATCAACTTTTTCATAATGCCCCTAAAGAAGTATGACTTCAAAAGAAATTACATATCTATCTATCTAAGAAACAAAACATGGCACAACTAGTAAAGTCATCACATTAAGTTCAACAATAAAGTCTCATCGTGACAAACAAAACGAGCCCAAAATTGGCGCAACTAGTTCTACTGGTCGAGGTGTACCAGTTTCTGTCTCCGAAGTACACCAAAGTCAAAGTTTTTTATTCAAAATAGTACCACCTAAGTATCTTTTTGAAACAAACTCAGTGGAAAATATTCTAATACAAATTTACATTTTTAAGAAGAATCAAGCAAGAAACTCTGTTGGGTTGCTCTTTTCATGTTGTTTGTTTCTCGCGATGTTTTTCAAGCTACTGGCAGGTGACACAGTGTTCACTCAAAACCGAGGTCGAGCGCGGACCTTATATGTAAAAGTACTCTATGGCGCGGAATGAGCTCTCATTTAAAAAATGAAAAATAAATCAAGACTGAGATAACGATAAACAAAAACCTTAATGCAATGGAATAACATTCATCTCTAGTAGCAAAATTTGTAATAAGCTTCAATGTGTTGCTTTTGTGTTACAGTGATCGCATCTTAAAACTTCACTCTCATATTTTTTCATAACGCGCCCAAAGAAGTATAACTTCAAAAAGTTGTCTGCATTTCAAAGAATATACATCTGTTTTTGATAATATTATATTTAAATTTATATTGCATATAATATAGAAACTAGCTGCCCCGACCGACTTCGTTCTGCCAAAAGTGTAATAAGTATTGATATTAAAAAATATGGGTTGATCGTAGAAGGGTGAACATTTAGGGTTGTATGTAATTTTGCATGCTGTATCATAAAAAATAAAAAGAAAAAGGTATGTGTGCGATTCACACACGATAGAAGTGAAACACGTGTTATATGCTCAAATACAAGCAAGTATTAAACAGTGTGCAATATACATATACACTGACATTTGCTCTCTTACATGTCGTTTTTTCCGTTGTACCAAGTTTGAAATCATAACGCTTCTAAGAAGTTTCACTTCAGAAACAAATATTTTTATCAGTAAAATCAAATAAATATATATATTTTGTACTGGGTCACCCTAATCATTTAGGAGGATGAAAAATAGATATTGGCCGATTCTCAGACCTACTCGATATGCACACAAAATTTAATAATAATCGGTCGAGCCGTTTCGGAGTAGTATGGGAACGAACATTGTGATACGGGAATTTAATATATTAGATAAAATTCAATTTAATATAAAAATATTATTAATATTAATATTTATGTTTTTAGTTTGATATAAGTATTTAGTTTATTAATAGTTTTAACCTATTATTTATAGTTTTTAATGTATATTACCTAGTTGTTTAATTCATAATATTCTTTGTTTGTATTTATTGGTGAATAAAATCATTGGAATATAAAAAATAAAATATATAATTTATAAACTCTGGAAGAATTAATTAAGGGCAGAAGAGATCGGATTGCTTTTGAGGACTTAACAATGTTGAGTTATATTTACGAATATTAATATGGCTCCATATCTGTTAAGTCATTTACTGCAATATTAACAACAAACAAGAGATACAGAGAAGCATTTTTAGACAATTTTGTATGGAATTTAAAGTCTTTAGCTCATTTTTGATGTGAATGAAAGGCATGCTGTTAATATATAAACATCACGCCTTTCATTAGACTTGCACAAGAATAAGACTATAATATATTATAGACTTTTTCTTTTTGCCACTTTCATACATAGATATTCAATGAAAAGGCTTGCTAAGAATAAACCCGAATATTAAAGAGATGTTGCTCTAAATACAATATATTTTTAGAGATGGCGAACTAAGTTTTTTTCATAGTTTTGTATAGGTAATAATATCATAAGTTATCAAAGGAAAGGATTTGTGGAAAAAGTAAAAGACATAAAGGGCTAATACTTTATAAACCCTTTATGTGCCACTGCTGGGCACGGGACTCCTCCTCGAAATCAGGCGAGGAGGGTAATGGGCCAATAGTACACCGTGCTGGCCCAGTGCGGGTTGGTGAACTTCAAAATACCTTATGACGACCTCTGTGACTCAGTGGTTAGCACGTTGGCGCACAAGCCGAAGGTAGCGGGTTCGAATCTCGGCAGGGAACAAAAAAAAAGTTTATTTGTTCCTGGGTCATGGATGTGTATTAAATATGTGTATTATAATATAATAATAAGTATTAATATAAAAAGTATTAAATATATGTATTTCTGTTGTCTGGTACCAGTAACACAAGTCTCTTCGAGTACTTACCACGGGACCAGATTGACGTGGTGTAAAAGCGTCCAATAGATATTATTATTATTATTATTATTATTATTCAAAGCCTTTTAATCTCATCAGGCATTCAGGTTTCCTCGCGATGTTTCCCTTCTCCGGTTAATGAGCGATGCTTTCATGTGTGCACTAAGAAATTTAGAAAAACCCATGTCAATGCACACACGGGGGGGTTAGGATCGAACCCGGAACCTCTCGCATAAGAGGTCGAGTCTATCCACCACTGGACTATCATCGCTCGTTTGCTACAAATCAATTGAAGTTTTAATGATTGCCTACATAAGTACCAAAGAATGTCTCTTTTACATAATATTATACTGAAATTTCTTATGCATATGCATTGGCCATCTATGAATGTCGCTATCACTTACCATTAAATGAACCGACTGTTCGTTAGCCTCTTCTCTAAAATAAACAATAGCTACATATTAATATCTGAAATCATTTATTAGTACTTGCTGCTTTTTAAACTTATTTCGTGCTGAGATTTTATTTACTCAAAGTTAGTTTAATTTTTCGACTGCTGGATCTAGCGGCTACTCCTTCAATTGACGCCAAGAACACAAATACAAAAAAGACAGTCAATGTGTTGGAAATATGGAAAAAGCGCTTAAACGCTGGGGGGCTCGTAACCATGGTTGGAGCTCACGATTAGTGGCGTGGGATGGAGCCACTAATGCTTTTCCACTTTTAGGATGGAAATAAATCTGGTGACTGGTTTTATTTAGTTAAATCAAAATAAATAAATTATTTTATAATTCTGTAGTCGGTGCCAAGTAAAACAATAACAATATATAATAAACAATAATAATAGATATTATCAATATTTCTAAAAACTTTTGTGATTCAATTATACATATTCAATTTAATACGTTCATGCTATTATAAGAATTTGTCAAAAATATATATTTTTCTTATACCTACCGTTATTATTTTGTAATTGCTTTGATATATTATTATATTGCTTTGATATATTGATATATTATATATAGTGTGCTTAGTAATTTAATATTGTAGTTAGGTTGTTGAGGCATTTACTTGGCCCCGACTTCAAAATTATAAAATAATTTGTTATTTATTCATTTTGATTTAACTAAATAAAAATACGTATTAGTTTGTGCAAAGTAAATTTATTTTTTGGTTTTTAGTTTACTGTTTGAAGTCGTTTCTTTTTTTGTTAAAAATTATTTTATTTTACACTTTTAAGTGATGGGTAGACCGAGAAATAATATAGGTGCAAAGTTCTCATAAATATAAATGAATTAAGTCTAAACACAAAATAGCTATTCCAAAGCGTTGAGGAGTTCTCTGAATTGTCCTTCGTCTTCATCATCAGACCCCTAAGGACAGTCAAAACCCATCTAGGTGCAAAGTGCTTATCAATGCAAATTAATAAAGCTAAAACACAAGATAGCTGCTGTGAATCGTTGAGGAGTTCCTTCAACTGACTCTCGGCTCCATCATCACATCAGACCTGCATTATAACCTATATGGTTGCAAAGTTCTAATCAATATAAATGAATTAAGTCCAAACACAAGATAGCTACTCCAAACTATTAAGGAGTTCCCTGAATTGTCCTTCTTCTTCATCATCAGATCGCTAATGACAGTCACAACCCCTCTAGGTACAAAGTACTTATCAATGCTAATTAATCAAGCTCAAACACGAGGTAGCTGTCGTAGTTCGTTGAGGAGTTCCCTCGACTGTCTCTCGGCTCCATCATCAGATCATCTCCAAACATTTATGGAATTGTAGTGCTTTGAAATACTTAATGAAAAAACTTAGAAACGCACTAGTCACCCATACGATTTTTGAAAGTTCCCCTCGATTTCTCTGGTCTGCCATCATCAGATCCTGATTTCCTTAAAATGGGACCACTTCGGAAATATCTACTTTCCAACAAAAAAAGAATTATAAAAATCGGTTCATAAAAAAGGTCGATAAGCCTTGAACAAACATAAAAAAAGCATATATATGGTCGAATTGAGAAACGTTGGAAATATGGAAAAAGCGCTTAAACGCAGGGGGGCTCGTAACCATGGTTGGAGCTCACGATTAGTGGCGTGGGATGGAGCCACTAATGCTTTTCCACTTTTAGGATGGAAATAAATCTGGTGACAATCGCACATCTTAACGGACAATAAACCTATTGACAGTATTCAAATAAAATTGGTCGCGCAGATCTCGAGTTTTTCACTAATCAACAAATTTTAACTTTCATTTTTGTTTACATATTAGATAGATAGATATAGATAATATATGCAAATATACCAACGATTGTCAGTTACTCTTATCATTCATAACCCTTATATTCTTCATCCTTAAGCTCCAGCCCCTCCTGGACAAGTGGCTACCGCTTCGAATCTATTCACATGCCAAAAACGCTAACGCCTTAGCGTTGTTGTATAAAATCTGGTATCCAAGTGAAACAAGACTTGGCAAATGATCATTATATATTTAGTCAGACCCATATAGATAATATACATTTAAAAAAACACAATATTAATTTTTTTACTTACCTTCTGAGTGCTTGCCAAAGTTTTATTAAACAGAAGCAGCTCATTGCTGCTTTTATAATTAATATGCTGTCCAAAAATAATTACAGCTATCCAAAATGACATAAGTTGCTGATTGAATTTATAATGTTTACTGGCCATAAGTCGCTGATCAATTAGCTATTTCTGCTCACAAAAGACATTTTTCTACAAATATACAAATACTATGCTATCCAGTTAAATAACACCCATAAAGAAAAGCAATAGGGATGTTGACTGTATCTTCAATTGATTTTATTTGATAGATATACTATAGATAAACACGAAAAAAAGATTTTTGTAAAGAAATATGTCCAATTTTAACAAAAAATTAAATAAAGAAAAATAGTTTTTAAAATTGCCGTTTAAACGCTCCAAGCGTCATTACGTCACACACCGCATTCAGAGCTCGCGCTATGTTAGGTGAGTTTGTACTTAGATCAATGTTCAGTGACGTCATCGCCTTATTGGCGTTTACAGTCACGTGATAATGCATGATAAATAACGCATTTTAAATTAATTTTCTAAATTTTAAGACAAATAAGTAGACTTTTTAAATGTTATTTTAGGTTTTCAAATACTGTATTTAATATGTAAAACACAACTTTACATGAATTTGTAACATGTGTCAACATCCCTATTTAGAATTGTGTATACAATACATAATATTTATTTGTGTGTATTATTTATGTTTAAACATAAATATAATTAAAAGCAATTACGGCGATTAGAATGGATATTACGATAACGCGAAGAAAAGGTTCCTTGAAGTGGCAATGGTCACACACTTAGGAGAACGGGTGGCTGATGGGCTAATAGGGTTCCAGAGTGGATGCAGCGTTTTGGTAGACAAAGTGTAGGTTGGCCATTAACAAGGTGGGAAGACGATCTCCGAGCAGTGACCGGTCCGTGTTGGATGCGAGTGGCAAGGGATCGATTGTATTGACGTTTGTTAAGAGAGGCCTATGTTAAGTAGTGGACGGATACAGGCTGATGATGGTGATGATGATTATTACGATAACCTTAAAATATTCTGATACTCTTCGAAAACATCCTGTACATTTTTGTTCATTTTATTTATATTACATCGACAAGTAATGAAATAGGCACATCATCTATGTATACTAATATTTAAAAGTTAAAAAAGAGAAAGAGAGAGAGAGAAGAAAGTTTGTAAGTATGGATGGATGGATGTTTGTTCCTCTTTCAAGTAAAAACTACTGAATGGGTTTTAATGAACCTTTACAATAATATAGCGTATACATCAGAATAACACATAGACTATAATTTATCTTCGTACTCCCACGGGAATGGGAAATACGCGGATGAACCGCGGGGTGCTGCTAGTATTAAATATAATGAACATGCCCGACGTTTCGGATACTTAACAGCAACCATGGTCCATGGTCAATGGAGGACTGAATCCCTTATAAAATAAGTAGTTGTTTCATTATAATAAGTGAGATTCGCGTAAATTTAAGACTGCAGTTCGCGAGCGTGGGAATTTGTGATTGAACCCCCACATTGATATTTTCTCTTCACACAGACGCAACACGTTATATTAGTATACGCACCCTAGAAACGAATAAATCTGCCCTCGGTGCTTCGCAAAGTTACATATTCATCACGCGTTTGTCATAAAAGAATACTTATAAGTGTCATTTAAAACACGCAATGAACGCTAGTTGCATTGTAAAACCGGCAGGCCCTAAATGAGACTAGGTGCGTAGACGGCGTCAAGGGGTATGGTCCGAGTGTACGCTTTCTGGGTATTATTATATAACTAGAAATTAGTTTTAGCGAGAATATATTTACTTATGCATTTATGAAAAAAAAATTAATAAACTATAAATCATAAGCTTGTACTTATGTGTATGAATCTTCAGAATCGCGAGATGATATCGTGGAGAAATTCTATATCAAGCACAAATCGGTCATCTGGACGTTCATTGAGATTCATTGAGGGAGGCCTATTTTCAGCAGTGAGCGGATAGAGGATGATGATTATGAAGCACAAAGTAGGTTCACATAGTTATTACGTCACACCGTCTTTGACACAGTAGACACAGGAGAATCAATAATTTTTCGCTTTCAAGCGGGATACGTCATTGATAAAATAAAATGAATCAATGCATAGCTATGAATCAATTAGTTTAGTTATATGCATCACTTTTACAATATATTTTTTAATAAATTATTACAAAATCAAACTGAACGGAGGCATACTATGAGGATATGTGCTTTTTTATGCACTTTGTTTATGTTATATAATAGCAAAACGTTTATTTCCCTTGTTGTTAAAAACTTATAAAAATAGGTTGTTTTAAATCAGTGCCAAAAAAACACTGGCAACTCCCGAACTATCCCAATCTAAATTATGTGATTCTTTTTAATTTTTCTTTTTAACTTTTAAATTGTTTATCTTTTTTTTTTTTGTTTATTGTCAATGTTTTGTGTAATATAGACAATGTGGGTAGTGATATTCATAGATGATCTTTTAATTATATAATTAATAAAAAAAAGATCTGATCTGCATCAAAAATCAGAAGACGTCGTCTACACTAGGGACCCACCCTCTAATCCAAACAATGGATATGTCGCAGTCATCTGGTTAAATCAGTCATTTGATTGTATGACTAGCGCGTTTATTAATTGAATGACTAAAGGACAACTGTAACTTTTTAACGTCTTGACTAAACGTTATTTACCACTGTCGTTGAATGGAATATAGCCGACTTCGTAATGTTTGTTTAAGTGACTATAGGTTTGCAACTTAAAATGTAAGTTACATTTTAAGTTGCAAACAGAAACCTTTACAGAAATACGAGGACAAGCCTTATTATGATTTTATATTGTATTTTAAGTCTTAAGATATTTTTTGGAAAGTAATGGTTATATGGAAGTCTCTGTGTCTCAAGAAAGTTGTTAACTAAGTCTTTGTCACCTTGTAAAATGAGAGTTTAGGTAAAAAAACGAAAAATATATAGTCACAGGATCAGTTTCTAACTATCTGCGAGAGATGTTTTACGCCAAATTTGTTTTGGTGACTACTAACGCCACGCTGGGAAAAAATGAACTAAATTACAATCATGACATGACGATCGCTCGATCGTTCAATCGACGATGTGATTTAGCCAATCACAACTTCGAACGAACGAACGAACTTCGCTGTCGTTTTCGTAATGGCGTTTTGACTAAGCCCTCTGAAGGCGTTAAGCGTTCGTCGCGCGATCGGTATTAAATAGCATTGCGCGCCCCACGCTATTCCCGATTTAAGCCGTATCTTCTAATTATCTACTTTCTTTACAGCAAATATAAAAATACCAGCAAAAAGGTAACACTTTAAGGAAACAATATGTGTAAAAATTAAATTAAGACTCTTAATGTAAAATGTACAAAAAGAAATATAAGCTTACGTTTTATGTTTAATTTGAATAAAATTTATAAATATTTATAAATATCGTATTAAATTTCGAATGCTTTAAATTTATAGATATTTAAAAAGAACGAATCTTCAGGTTTATTTAAATATATACCTAACACTATTTATATAATAACTTACTATCGTATTATATATTATTATATAATTAAGATGTCGTAAATTACAAATTAAATTTATTGAATTTATATTTTAAGTTTATTATTTTTTAATGTTATTTAACGTCAATATATGTATTTTATCTACCAAAAGACGCGGTTGTTACTATAGAACAATGTAGTATACGACAAATGAATCTCTATGAATTCTTTTATATATAAAAATTCGTTTCCAGTGCAGCTAGGATCATCAAACGCCCCAAGCGAGTATAGTCGCCCATAAACGGTTAAAGTTAAAAAGTTTTGGTCGGCCATAATCGCCAAGACGTTTGAGTGGCGCAGCATGGCGCTAATTGGCATGGCGTTAATTCCTAACGGCGTCATACTATCAACTGTACATTGCGTGATGCGTCGCTTACAGTCTTTGTATGTTTCTTGAAATAATAAAATAACAATCTTGTTATAATATTATGTTTTTACTTGGTCTTTTTTTACATATTATAGAACAATTTTCTTTGTGTAATGTTATTATTGTTCTGCTCCTTGTATGTGTCAAATTCTAAAATTTTGCATGTTTATATTAAAACACACGGATTTATAAATAAAGACAAATGGAGCGTGCCGAACATGCGGCCACCAAAGCGAATACAAATTATATTTTTTTTATTTTGTAACAGAAATTTCCGTCTTGTGTTGTTAAATATTGTAAAAGTTGTTCCCAAAGACGATGGAGGAAAAGAAAAAAGGATGGAATATCATTATACGAGTATTCACCTTATAATTTTACGGTAATAGATAAATAATCCCTTGACAATAACTCGACTGTACTGCCAGTTTTTGGCAAAATGTTTTTTTTTTCTCCTTAAATTGGGGAAAGTACTTGTTAGTCTAGGCCCGACTGTTGAATTGTGTAATACCATGTCCAAAAAGTAAGTGTGAGGTATATTATGAGGATACATAATTTTTGGTGCGGCGTTTTATTACTTTTGCAGATTGCTCATCGATGTAGTTATACGTGAGGAATGGGTTCCTGTTATTCGCCAAAGCAGGCAGAACAATAATTGGCGGGCTCCAAAATTTTGCGTCCTGTGTTCATTAAATTTTAAAGCTGGATCCGCACGCTCGGCAAGCCTCGGCAAACCCTCACAAATTCAAACGTGTGGAAACAGAGTTTTTCTTGACTTACGTAGGCTTACAAGGGTTTGTGACCGATCCGACGACTGTCGTATTGTGCACAAATCAAAGGGAATTTGCCACAAGCGCTTCGCAAGCAAAGACTTTGCAACAAGCGCAAGCGTCCACATGTTTGTTCCATAAAGCGTGCAACATGTTTGTCCACACGTTTGCGGCAAGCCCGAAACTTGTGGATCCAGTATAAAGGGGATGACATAAACTTTACCGGAAAAGGTGGTAGATTAATTAAAAAAACATTGAAACCAACAGTAAAGTTATCATTGTCTGAAATATCGGATATTACTTTATTAAATCCTGTTCCCTCAGAATACCAATCGGATTCTTCCAAATCGCTTAAATTTAATGAAATATCTGGAACGTTATACGTATATTCAAGAAACATCTTTTAAAAAAGAGTGTTTACAAAATATCAAACGCAACAAAAACAATTGAACCCTTTCAATTTCGTTCTATGGCGTTTACAATATGCATAGTATTTAATAAACAAGTTAATTAAATAATTAGTAGATAAAGATCCTTACCAACCTAACAAATCTAAATTTGTATTCGTTGAGTAACAAATTCATATACGCAAATATAACTTTAGAACCTACTCTATTAAAAGACATTTGAAAAAATAGAGGGAGTTGTTTATAGTCCTCGCCACTTTTAAAGTCCTGCGACTTATGCCTGAACTAAATTTGACAAGATTAACATCTTGACATCTGTCTGGAGTAAGAAGTTGTGATATTTTAAATTGTTTTACGTGAAATATGGAGCATATATATTAAAGTAAGGCGTAAAAATTTAAGGCCGTATAATGATCGTTAAAGTGAAATAATTTTGTGAATTAGAAAGTAAAAATAAACAACAATTAACCCCGTTAAATAATATGTTTATTAATGTCACAGCCATGACAGGTAAATTGTAGAGATGCCAGAGTCACTCATTTTTACCTAATTTATGGTTAAAATATTATTATTAACTCTATACCTACATTTATCTTATGATATTTTATATGAAAATAATTACAAGGTAAAAGAATTAAAACCTTGCTTAGATGAATTATATTTTTAGGTGTTTCTGTAAAAAAGGTCGAATAACAAAAGAAGTAACAACGGCAGCAATTACTTCTAAGAAATCGTCACTGCTGGCAAAAGCCGAACACAATCGAAGAAGCTTATTTTAGATGAATTCTACTAATCAGTTATACGTAAAAAATACAACGAAATATTTAAAAAAAATGTTTTATTTTACTAAAACCTGGTAGGGAGATTTTTATTTTGCTGCTATAATTATTTTTGTCATTATTATCATCATCAGTCTTTATCAATGCACTACTGACCATAGGCCCTATAATTATTATTTTTTTTTGTACTAGACTTGGTGGAAAATCATTACAATGGAAATTGGCAACATTGAGTTATGAGATCGCAGCGCCGCGTCAATCGGACTTCTAAAGTGGCGATGACTCTATTTCTGGTATTATTACACACACAGATACACGTCTCTACTAGTTGTCAACTGTCACGCACACTTGAATGAAATTTGCCGTCATACTATTTATTTATGGCCCTCCATCCGTATTTATAAATCTGTGTTATAACATGAAATCATAATATTATTATAGCTTTAGTAATAAGAACGAACAGGTCATCTGCTGATGCAAGAAAGAAAGATGAAGATGCGTTGAAGGGTTGCGCAGAGATTTTATTTAGTAGTTTTAAAATACATATTGAATAAAATCTTTGGCATTCCTTTCGATGTAATCACAACCACAGCCAATCCTACAACATCGACAGCATTAAAGTTTTAGAGTTTAGTTAGTTTTAGTTTCATTAAGTTTATCATTAAAGAAACGGGCATGGGTATGAAAATCCATAAGTTTTGGTAAATCTTTCAAGTTCCACAGTAAGAAAAAGTAACTAATTACAGCAATTAATAGTCCTGTTCTTATTCAAATTTCATTCTGCCGACTTATTATCCACAATACCAAATGCTCTACAACGTCGGGCAGACTGTATTAATTATTGTTAAATAAGATAGTTAATGGAATCAGGCGCTACTTTGCGGAAATCCATTTTAAAAAAGATATTAAGTTATATATTAATTAGCAATAACTTAACGATTACTAATCGTAGAGTCTATATCCTGAGGATGCCTCGGTGTCGGGGCGAAACGTGCGTAGATTTCATGGTGGTGGTCTTTTATGGTAGTGTGTGTGGTGGTGGTGCATGCGAGTGTACGCATATGCAGTGTGGGAAAGGAGGGCGGTGCTATATGCATGCATATGCGTGCACTCACACATTTACTGTAAAGACTGCATGGTTCGCGGGATATTGCTAACTAATATATAATTTAATATCATTGTTAAATAATGTTTAAGTACGTGAATTGTATTAATAAATAAGAGTACATTTGTACCTATTAGGTACAAAACAAAAACCTGGAAAGTTAAAAATGTACCGAAATGCCCCATTTGTTCTTTTTTTTTCTTTAACGTTAGCAAACACCTCGACAGCTAGTCATTCTCTTAGGGGACCAACGCCACCTCCACAGAAGGGTGGTCCCGCACCACAGATGACGGAACAACCACTCCCAACGTCGAGACAGTAAGATGAGGTGAGGTTTTCGTCCTCACCCCTTGCCCCCTGCTCTTTTGTCCCCTCTTCTTATAAGAGGGATACAAAGAGCCCCCTCGGCTCAATTCAAGGTGCTGGGCTCACCCTAGAGCCCCACCGCCATGACAAGGCCTGAACTATAGTGGGGACCAAAATGCCTCCACTACAACGTCAGGCAGACTGTATGAATGTTTACGTGAATTTTATTAATAAATACCAACGCTTACTTTTTATTACAAAATGCGAAACCTTGAAAATTACACATTACAACATGGGGAAAGAATATTAAAGAGCTTTAAAGTAATTTTCACAGCTTTTATTTTATATATTATATTTAATTGATATGTAAAATACTGGCTTTGAGATATATTTTAAAGTATTGCGACCAAAAGAAAAACTGAAAATCTGAATATGCGGGCTGGAGAGATCTTCGATTACAATATGCTGAAACTGTATTAAGACATCGAATGAATTGTATAGGCTATTATTTGATATAGTATAATATTTATGTACTGTATAATATAATATATTAAAATATAATATCCTCAGATTTTTCTCGATGCAAAATGAACATGATCATACAATCATGAGATCACTGTGTCTATTTTCAGCAGTTAATATAAATTTTTTTTTAAAGAAAGGGCGAGCAGGAATTTCATAGCGCGCGGTTATGTTTTTTTCTGCTTTCCATTAATTATTTATTATTTCCTACTTTATTCGTTCGGAGTGGTTTTCTGTAGTGATTGCTTTAAATATATAAAATAGTTTAGTACTTTTTGTTTATTATTCATACAGTTAGTTTAGTCTACTGTACATATCTACACCCATTCAAACATTCGAACAAGGTGAAATGAAATGAAATGAAATGAAATGAAATGAATCTTTATTTGCAAGAATATGGTACAATTGGTGTTTGGATACATTAAAGTTCACACATTCTGCTAAAAGCGTGCAAATAATTTAACAATGTTAAAGTTATAATAATAACAAATTAAATGTATGATCACAAAGTTCAATCAATACTTATCAATAACAAATTAATTATTATAAAATACTCTTATTTAAGATACAAGCGCAGTAGTAAGGTAACATGATGCTGATTTAAATAAAAGTTTTATCATTATTGTCGTTCAGAAACTCATTTATGGAATAGTACAATTTAGACAAGAGCCACCTAAACAGTTCAGTCTTAAATTTGTTACCACTTAACTCATAAACATGCTTCGGCAATTTATTGTATATCGACACAGCCATACAGTATGCATTCTTGCTACAAGTTTGGAGGCGCTGTTTGGGTATACATAATTTATTCTGATGTCTACAGCTTCTACTCGTAGTTTCTGTTTTTAGGTTGAAGAACATATGTAAATTTTTTCTAACGAAGGTACACATTTCTAAAACATATAGGCAAGGTAGCGGAAGAATTTGATATTTTTGAAACAATGGCTTACAGCTTTCTAGGATTGTGGCTCCACATAGAGATCTGATGCACTTTTTTTGGGCACGAAAAACACGAATGAGATCAACAGAGTTGCCCCAGATTATCAACCCATACCTTAATATCGACGCAACGTAGCCATGATAAGCTAATAGAGCTGCCTTTGTCGATACTGTCTTTCGTATATTTCGTATAACATAGACAAATCTTTCTATTTTTAGACATAGTTTATTAATATGTTCTTTCCATGTGCAGTGCCTGTCAATTTCTATTCCTAAGAACATTGTCGAATTTACCTCTTCAATTACGATGCCATTGTACGGAATTTTCAGGTTATCCCGTTTAGTTTTGTGAGCATTAAAATGAATTATTTTAGTTTTAGCCGTATTTACCGTTAAATTTTTCCCTTTTAACCAGTTAATCGTACTGTCTAATGTTGCACTAATTTCAGAATTATAATTATCTGTTTCATTATGTTTAACTAAAATGGTTGTGTCGTCTGCGAAGAGTATACATTCGTGTTTTATAATATTCGGTATGTCATTAATATAGCTTAAAAATAGTAAGGGGCCCAAAATTGAACCCTGAGGCACGCCATAACCATTGTGAAGAAAGGAAGACCTGTGTATGTTTTTAAATGTTCCATTTAATCCAATAATTTCTACGCATTGTTGACGATTTGATAGGTAACTTCTTATCCAATCATTGGCAACACCTCTAATACCTTGGGAGTGTAGGATGTCTAAAAGGATTTTGTGCGATACAAAATCGAACGCCTTCGTCAGATCAAGAAATATTGCAGTGATAGGTATTTTATCATTAAAACATTCGGTAATCGACTTAATAAGGGAGAAGCAAGCATGCGTAGTAGATCTATTTTTCCTAAATCCATATTGTTCAGGTCTTAATATTTTATGAGTAGTAAAGAAGCTAGTCATTTTTTGAAACATAACTCTTTCAAATATCTTTGATATGACAGGTATTATGGTTATTGGTCGATAATTGCACATTTAGGTAGGTTTAAGGTATATGTAGGTACCATAAAAATCTAAATAATAAGGTAATAGAAATGGTATTTAGCGCGATGATATATCTAAAAGAATGTCGCCAGTAGACGGGACTTCCGACTACACCACAAGAACAACAAATAAGTACACTATCGCACACACAATATATACAATGAGAACATTCAAACTGAACTAAGCCGCATTTCAATAAAAATAAGCTTAAAGTTACATCGTATTGGTTTAGGGCACGTACTTTCCCACTATAAGTTATAGGGCCGTACCTCCATCGAACATTCGAAGTATAATAAAATACAAAGTTATTAGTCAGTATATTTTTAAATGAAACACTAGAAAATAAAATACTTCCTGCATTTTGATGAAATTGGATAAAATTATATCTGAACTTTACATTGATCACTTTCCATAAGTTAACTGAAGGTACTGGTTTTTTTATTAGAATTCGTGGTTTAATTATTGTTTGATGTTCAGTTTGCATAGTGTTCTCGGTGTATGTATGTGTGCGTGATAGTGTAGTTATTTGTTGTTTTTGTGGTGGGGCGTGATGTAGACCTACTGGCGACACGCGTTTCGATAGGTCACCGCGCTTTATACTATTTATATGACATACCTTAATATTTAAATTTGTATGGTTGGTACATATGAAGGAAACATTCAAATATCAGAATGACACAATAAATATAACATCACACAGCAGACAGGTGAATTACAATTAAGGATACCCGCCCCAGCATCCCTAGACAAGTGGCGTACGCGCCGACTTTCGTTTTTGTCGCCGTCCTTTGCGTTTTCTCGCTAACTTATAGGGTTGCTGCAAATTTTTTGAAGAACGTTTATTAAGAAACACATAAAGTGGTGTTTGGTTACACACATGGTTTAGTTTGTAAAATCGTCTAAAAACGTATGTAATTGTTCCCCCCTAGAAGAGTGGCAGAAACACTAAACGAATACTTTTTATATGGCAATACATTAGAAAAATCAAGAAATATTATACTTAATAATAATGTTCATTTTAAACGAAGTACAGAGGTTGTTAAACGTTTTTACAAACTAAACCATATGTATAATATATAATATTATGTGTCGGTGTCATATTTATTATGTATGTAATATCTTACGTGTTTTTATGTTTTATGTTATGTTGTTTGTCTGCTTGTGGCGTCATCTTGGTATTTGCTGTAACGGCGTTACAATTGTGTTTAAATAAATAAATATTCATTATGTGTTTTAATAAACGTTTTTCAAAAATTTTGCAGCAACCCTATGGAGCTAGCGAGAAAACGCAAAGGAATAGAATCGAGCGTTTGCCACTTGTCTACAGGGGCTGATCGCTCCACATCATCACTGATTTATATTGAGCAATAACTAATAATATTATCTTGGTATACAATGCTAACTTTGAAGAGTTTTCAGGCGGAACTACATCAGTAAGAAGACTGTAAGGATTTGCTGCGAAGACTACAGTCCAATTGACTGGAAAACATTCGAACTTTAGAGAGTTAAACAGAGCATGTCTTTGTACTGATGAGAGAAATAAGTGCAGAAGACATGCTTTGTTAAATTCTTTAAACGTTGAAACAACAGGAATAGTATATCAATTTTTAAATATCAATCCGTTTTAGTGCTTTTATATTTACTGTGCATTTACCTAATTTTTTAAGACTGAATGAATGTTGAAACTTTTTTTGCTAATAGTTTTTGTGTATTGTGTTTAGAAATTTATTATTTTTTATTAGTAGTTACTGTAGTACATTCATTATATAGTTATGTATTTTTTTAATAATCCTAGTTTAGGTACTTTAGTTTATTATGCAGTATTTATAGTATTAGCAAGACCTATAAAAACTAGGCAAAGATATGAAATAGGAACGAATGTCTATTTCTTCCTTTTTCCTTCATATAATCCTACATTATATCTTTGCTTTTCTCTTTCATCTTTTTTAATCTTATTCATTAGTGTCACTACGAAGTAATGTATGATATAATATTATGAATATATCATAAAATTTTGTCAGGGTATAGATATTATTATGATGCCATGATATTTTTGAGTGATAAATAAACCACCAAGTAGAGAATCGGTATAGAGATAAAGCTGCAAATTTTCAAAGCAGAAACGCAGCACAACCATATACCCATATATCTAACACTTATGTTATTTCATAAGTCTATTTTTTATGTGATTTATGGGAGAACTGTAGTAGCTGGTATCATTATTTATATGTGCATAAATAATGATACCAGCTACTACAGTACAATAATAAAAACAATAATAAAAATAAGGTACATAGACGTTTAGTGCAAAACACCGCCTGCGAGCACACATGCTTGAAAGTGTTGGCCAGTTTTCTTTGTTATGATTGTAGGGCGACACTCCATCTCGACATATTAATAAGCTAAGGTATTTACTTATGGGTGATACTTAACTGGTTAGCATAAAAATATAATCTGTCAGCAGAAATAGCTAACTGGTCAGCAACTTATGGTCAGCAAACATTTTAAGTACCAATCTGCAATTTATGTCATTATGGATAGCTGTAATTATTTTTGGATAGCATATTAATTTAAAAAAAATATTATGTGCTGCACTTTGTGTTAATGCAGCACAAAATAATTTTCTTTTTTGTAGTCGGTAACTACTTTTATAACGTTTTATAAACGAAACCATATACTTAATGTGTCTTAATAAACATTCTTAAAAAAATTGCACCAACCCTATGAGTTATCGAGAAAACGCAAAGGAATAGAATCGGCACGTATGCCACTTGTCTAGGGGTGCAAATTACAATATAACCACGCGATTGCCTCCTCGTGTCACGCGCCTGCTCTTCCTCCGCCCACTTTTAACGGACATTGACGATTTTTCAACAAAACGAAATCCAATTAGTTATTTTACTCACCATGTTTTATATACATACAAATCAAATATACTGCTTATAGACATGTTTTTTCTGCTGACCATGTAGTTATTTAGGGGACAGAATGTTTATTATGCGAACTCATGTTATTGTATTTTTCTGCATACAAAATCTTTGTATGCCGACCAAATAATTGAAATGCTGTTTTGTGTGGCTTACCAAATTTTATATTTGCTAATCATTTAGTTACTGCTCTTTACTTATATAATTAGCAATTCAGACGACTAAAGTGTTTTTACAGGACGTCTCTCGGAGCGGCTAGTTTTAATTAAAAAAAACTATATTTTATTGTTATTAACGCTGTTTTATTGTACTCTCTGTATAAATTAATATTTTTAGTGTGATAGCCTTATTTTTGCCAATATTTTGAATATGCGTACATCATGTTGGCCTGGAATGAAACGTTGGCTTTATAAACGTTGGAACGTATAAAACGTTTTCTCCGAAATAAAATTTATTTAATAAATTATTATTATATAATCACTAGCTGTCCCGGCAGACTTCTGTCTGACTTTCTGTCAAAAGTACCAACATCGCTGTTAAAAAACAGGGATTGATTGTAGAAGGGTGAAAATTTAGGGTTGTGTGTAGGTATTTTTCAATGCCACATCATTACATAACATTAAAATGGAAAATTTTATCAATAAAATAACATAAAATATTTTGGGGTGGGTCAGCACTCACTCACCCATATAAAATGATAAGCCTAAATAGGGGGATAAAAAATAGATGTTGGCCGATTCTCAGACCTACCTGGAAACTTTTATGTTTAACTTACCCCGTCAAATATTGGTGGGTAAAGACGGAATGTCATGACAATAAATCTTAAAATACAAAAATTAGCGATATTTAGTCACAGCAACATAAATACGAATTAAAAATAATAAGTATGTATACTTACAAACAAAAACTCGTACCTACCTCGTAGATGAAGTTACACGGCACGGGGTAAAATTAAAACACTCCGACTTGCTCGCGTAAAATTCACATCGTAGATTTTCCCTTATAACATACAAACGATCCCTCAAAACGACAAATGCCGACTGAGGTGTGGGACGTAAGAAAATGGCGGTCTTATAAATGTTACCTGCATTGGATAATTTACACAAAATCTGTCTATATTGATGTCTTTTTGTCTTAATTCGCTTTTACATCTTACCCCCACTCACCCTATAGGTACATGAAATTATAATTGACTTATGTGATTTTAAGATATAACTTTAAGATTATTCACACCTATATCCTTCTTTACGGTTACATGACACAGCATAATATTTTAAACATTTTTTTTAAATTTAGGGCTGCCGACTGCATGTTGCTATTTGGCCTTATTTGCTAAATCATATACCAGCTTATTTTGACTTTTTCGTTAAAAGGACTAGTGTACCCTATATTTAGCCTAGCATAATAATTTTACCTCTTCACTATTATTGTGTCGATCGATATTATATTTACCTCACATAAAAATTATGCAACAAATAGGTAAACTGGCCATTAATTTACAAAAGCTATTGAATTACAAGAACATGCCTAGTGATCAACATCCTTTGTTAATATAATAAACGCGAAAGTGTCTAAGTATCGATGTTGGTTACTCTATCACGTAAAAACTAACTAATCTAACTCTGCTGGGCGCTGGCTCAACGACCCGAAATGGATCTTGGCCTCCGAGATACGAGATGGCGCCACCGCACCCTGTCTTTAGCGATCTCCTCCCACTGCCTCCCAGCTTACAGCGCACAGGGTACGTAGATCTTTTAGCACTTGGTCCTTCCAACGGTATTTGGGTCGGCCAAGCGGTCGACGACCGCATTTTGATAACTGAAGGCCCTCCCTCGTCCCTCATAGGCTTTCCTTACCGCTGTATCTTCGGACATTCTCTCTCTCGAAAAAAAAGAGTAAAAACCACTGAATGGATTTTAATGAAACCTTACAATAATATAGCATAAACATCAGAATAACACATAAGCTATATAATTTATCCCTGTACTCCCACGGGAATGGGAAGTATGCGGGTGAAACCGCGGGGCGCTGCTAGTTTATTAATAAAATCCAGATCTTTTATATACTAAAGACTGTGAGCTGGACTAAAATGAACTAAAACTGAAAACTTCTAATCTTATTATGTCAGTTATATAGATTATTCTTGCTGGCAGGTAATATATAATAATTAAAAGATCTTTTATATATTAATTAGTTTATTGAAACAATGAAATCTAAATATACTCGTAACTAATAATTCAAGGCCATGACGGCGGATCACCTTCCTTGACTTTCCCTCCATACAGGTATGACTTATCCCGGAAGTTAGTCATTCTTAGTGTCTCTGCATCATCTATAATTTTTCCAATGTAAAATCCAGCCAATGGGACTAAGAACAACACATAACGAGGGGTGATACCAAATAAAGCCATGTTACTTCTTCTGTTGGCTTTTCCACTGCTTGGTATAGCTCCAGTCGAGATAGATCAGTGTTAATGTGATTGTAGGGAAGGCTATGGAGACTAAATTCCTTTTCAGGAACTGCCCAACCGCCATAAAACCTGCAGGAATAAATTTTGTATTATTAGGTCATTATGTAAATAGCTTTAAACTAATAAGTGTACATAAGCATTAAATGATTATCAAAGAGAGCATCTAAATATAAAATCATTGTTCGCTCACCAGTGAAGGAAAACATTGTGAGGAAACCTACATGCCTGATGAGATTGAAAGCCTTTGAAGGTGTGTAAAGTTCATCAACCCTTGGGCCAGCATATTGATGAACTTTTCCCCAACACACACCTCGATTGATTTCGTAGGTTTGCTCACGATGTTTTCCTTCACCAAAGAGCAAACAATGGTCTCGTGTTTGGGGTGCACTTAGAAATTTAGAAAAACCCACTTCAAGGCACACACGGACGGGTCAGGTTCGAACCTAGAACCTCTCGCTCATAATAAGGGCATATGTGCCCTTACTAAAGAGAAATATCAGCATGTCAGTCATCACTCTTAAGAAGTGATTCTATTATGCAAAAAGCATAATATGCACATAGATTGAAGATTGGATGTGATTTAGCCAGATTTTTCTTGGCAGAATTATTTAATAACTGTTTCTTTTTGTTTTAGGGTTGTTGGTGAATATCTAGAGTCGACGTGTGAAGATCTGTATTAGTAGTACCCACTTGATATATTTATTGCAAGTTTTTTAACTAAACACTTTAAAGGGATAGTTAAGGATTATAGATTGTTTTTTTTTTCTGTTTAGTGAAATGCAATCAGGCTATGACAATAAGGCACCAGACCACAGCATTACCTTCATGTTTAAATTACATAAAATGAATGTTGTTGTTTGTATTGTACTAGTCAATACTTGTTTAATACATATTATAATATTGAAATGTTTATTGTATTTCAATTACAACTAAATGTGTTTTATTTTCCTTATGTACCAATAAGCAGTTGCCTCTAAATTTAGCCTGACTGGTCCAAATATATTGAAGTGGCAGTGAGTTAGTCAAACACTAGGAAAATAGATGGCTGATAGGCCAATAGGATTCAAGAGTGGAGGCCATATTTTTATCAAAGTGTTGGTCGGTCATTAACCAGATGGGATGACAATCCCTGTGCAGTGGCTGATCCTTGTTGGATGCAAGTGAAGATGCAAGAAGTGGCAAGGGATCCATGTTGGTGTTAATTGAATGATGCCTATGTTTAGCAGTAGACGGATAATGTTGATAATGATAATGACCAACAAGGATTTAAAAACTATTCCGTAGATCATAAAGATGAGTTAAAAAATTACCATAACAGCCATATAGTTTCAAAAATACTACTATATAACAAAGCAGCTTTTATAAATAACTAAAATGATCTGGTCAAATATCATAACTAAAAAAACTGTTTATTGAAGAAATAATATTTTATATGAACTGTGGATTAAGCACACCAATTTTATTGAATCTATTGCATGTGAATAACTTTGTCAAACTGTTAATAGGAGACTAATAGAACAATTTTTTATGTGGAAGATGATGAACACAACAACAAATATTTGCTTCGAAGTAAGAAAGTATTTTTAAAATATGCCACCAAAGACAGCATATTATCCTCAAAGACATCAAAGTACATACATATTACGGACTTTAACTTTTTAACCTTTTTTACGTCTGTATATTAACTAACGCAGTTTTATATTACGTAATAGGTATAATACGAATAAAACTATGACATTTTAAAATATTTTCTTTTGTAGAGCGCTGTCATAATATATAGAGCGAAAATTAAATTTATAAAACATTAACACTAAATTATTACACAACATAATATGTAGGTAGCCACTAGGAAAATTTAATTTCATTAATTGAAGTATGGTAAATATAAAAAAAGCCTGTCGCAATAATGAGAACTTACAATTTCAGTTTTTTATTCAAAGTTTAAATATAATTATATATAGTTTACAAAAACTAACCTACTGTTATGTCAGCGTTCTTATATTTTCTAGTTATTAATTATAAAATGTACCTGAGTTTATCAAGTAGAAAATATCCAAGTTTAAACTTCAAATTAATGACATTTGACAGACAAGTGAGCCAACACCATACAGTCAACATTCAACAGACAACGCAAGGCGCCACAGATGCTAAAGACAAAATTTAATTCGTTAAACTATACCATACCATAATATTGTTTTCCAATTACAGAGGATAACGCGACGAGCCGCACAATCACAAATTGTGCTAATTGTTGTAATGTTAAAAAAAACTTGGTGAGATAACGTGTTCTATAATTAAAAAAAAACAATGTATTATGTACATAATATTATATCCAGTAGGTACATTTTTTATCACAGTCTGAATACTATGTGTGTTTTCCAATTACCGCACTGATTCGCACAATTGAGCACTCACAAAAGTATTGATTTTACGTGACATAGTAGCAGAAAATCCTAGAGCAACAAAGAGCTCCTTCGGGGCGTAGCTACCGCCGTATCAGCCGTATCAATTATACGGGCCCCCAAGCCACGCCCTGACGAGCATAAGCAAATATTAATATTTGTTCACTTTAGAAATGACAAAATTTAAAAAAAGCAATTTCTTTTTTCCCCGCATAAAGCTACAGTAAAGACATCTCAGTTAATCTTCATGACCAATTAAGGGTTTTAAAAACATGCTTAAAATCTGAAATTCAAAAAATAAATTCCATTATGGTGTTTTATTGTTGATAACATTTAATAGTCTTGCATCAAATTTTCCGTAAGTAATAACAGCGTGTCTTTTATTCATGACTGGAAAGGCCAGTTATAACCACAACTGCTAAAAGATGTTTTTCAAAATTAAAAATTATAAAAAAATACATAAGAACTTCGACGGAAAATGAATGCCTATCAGACCTGTCGCTATTATCCATAGAAGCAGAATCTTTAAAAAACTAAAGATTCAGCAGATTCAGATTCAGAAAAATCATCAGCCTGCGACTCAATCAGTTTGCCGAAAAAAAGGCAAGGAGTGTGTATTACATTTAATTTGAATAATTTTTTGATGGTGAATCTTTCTAGTGAGAAATCTTTACCCTTCATAAAATATTTATATTGGTTCCCGACTATACGACTAGCGGGGAAACCCCCACCTTAAAAACTTTTAGATGATCAGCCATCAGGTCATCTACTTCATTAAGCGTAAAGGCTTTAAGGCTAACAGGATAGGTCATTCGAAAAAAAGTTGTTTTTAGGTTAGCCAAATTCGTAAATGTGGCTGTCCAGTCAATTTAATATAATATTTGTAAAACTTTTTGACGTGACAACGTCTTATAAATTGGTTTGCCGGGTGACACTTCAAGAAACTGCGTTACGCTCCGCTCACGTTATGCGCTCACAATGAGAGCGAGTGAGAGGCACGCGTCACTCAAAGTCGTTGTCACGTAAAACTTTCGCCCGTATACCGACTTTACAGGCAACCAATTTTTTTTTCCAAATTTTATATTGTCCGTCCGTCCAGTTGATGCCCATCAAACGGTCGTTGAATAGTGAATCTGCATTTCAGACGTTTACTTGTGATTTTGAAGACTATTTATTAAAAATAATATCTGTGCATGTGCAAACATGGGAAGCTGCTGTGTTTTAGGTTATAGGATATAAATTTTCATTGCTAAGTGAGTTTATAGTTTGTAATTATATCAGTCAATATTAGTCACAGAAGACGTAAATAGAATTTGTTTTAGTGTTTCTATACAGATATTATCCTTGGAGTAGTAAGTGAAATAAATTTTGTTTTAATCATTGTAACTATTGATGACACATCTATTATAGTTCATTCTCTATCTACGACTAAAATATTGTTTGTTATATTGGTAGTACTGTGGTCTTTACTGTGGTATTGTGGTAGCCTACATTTCGTTGCGCAGTGAGGGAGATAGACAAATTGAAGTGAACGCGAACAAACGACGACTGACGAGGGTGACTTACGAATTACGATACGAGGCGAGGCGATTGGCGAGTGCCTTCGTCATCGCGAGCAGATTTTCTCTGGTTTATATATATTTCAGTGGGTACTTAAATTATGTTGAATTTGAAGTGAAAAATAATATTGGTGATGTTGACCTTAGGGTTATCGTTATTTCGCAAAAAAACTGTAAAAGAACATACGTTTACTGTAGTAATCCGTCAAAAATCGAGAAAGCTTCAAACGTGTTTGAAGCTTTCGGTTTCGCATTAATGGAACTATGAACCTGGACCCTTTAACGTTTAGCTTATCACAAATAAATTATCTCGTTATAAATTTAAACAAGAAGAACTTCAAGCAGACCAGTCAAGAGTTGTCTCAGGTAAGAAATATCAAGTAAAACCATGTCTTTGTTTTCAATTGTCGCCATATTGTGAATTGCTCAGGCTGCCACGAGCTGATTTGGTAACCAGTCTTACATTTTGTTGTTTGTATTTTAACAGCTATTATTGTTGCCAATGCATTTCGTGATCGCCTTATATCGTATTGTTAAGTAATAAATTACGTTGATGTATGAGAATAATCGAGATCAAAATATACCGTTACTATGAAGATATTTTTTGTTTCGAGTCAACTGCGAAATTGATATGCCCAATTAAATTATATTTTTTAATAAGGTATTGTCATAATCATCATCGTTTCTTATTTTGGTCTTATTTTTATATTTCCGATTCATTTCTTTGAAAAAAGAAAAGTTAGGTACTGGAGCATTTCCAATTTATACATTACTCTTTCAATACATCAATTGGTGTGTGTTATGCTTTATTTTATGTTATAGTACGTTATGCATAGTAAATTCGGCTATTTAGTATAAATGCACGTAAAAGTTAGATGTAGGTAGCCTATTTTTGGTTGTCTAGTCATGGTCCGATGCTGATAATGAAAATGAATTTTTAGGCTTTATATCCTAGGAACATAATTGAGTTATACCAATTTAACAGATCCACTTGGCCTTATTCTAGAGATTTATAAATCTTCTAGAAACGAAAATAGTTAATCAAACATGTTTTTAGTATTTTTTATTTTGTATTAAGTTTTTTTGTATTCTACTTCACATCAAAATTGGGTTATTGTTAGTTTAAAAAATAGTGTCTGGATAGATCATGAAAATAGACTCACTGGAAAAATAATTAAAGTCTTTCTATAAGATTTTTTGCTGTAATATGTTACAAAATTTCAACTTTTATGTTTATTAACTCACTATCTTGACTGTCTCAGGGCTGTTTCACAATGTACCTGTAAAGTACATAATAGCTACATAACACAAATTACTTGACAGATGAATCCTTTTGTTAGTCTTAATTGGGTTTTACCATCACATTACCCATATTGGTTTAGGCCCTCAATATATATTTAGGGCCTGTTTCTCAATTTCTAAACATATTTTCATGTGTATTTACAACACAGAATGTTTTCCTATAGTATATATCATGAAATCGACTATTTTATACTTGTAAATATTTACAGAAAAATGTTGTGGAAGATTTTTATAACAAGTTTATATAAACAATAAATATTTTGTATGCTCTTAAGGCTGACTTCAGTTCCTTACTATACTTTACTCATTTTTATGAATCACAGGCACAACTGGTTTGTAATACCTATATATATATATATAACGAAACTAAATAAAAGATATAAAGTTGAATCCCACATTTCATTTTAAATCATATAATTATAGCATTTTTTTAGCATATTGGCAATGGCATAGTTCTTAGTATAATGTAAATATAATATAGAGAAGATAAAGATTGTCATTTACATAGCTCAGTTAAAAATTACAATAATGCTTTGCTTTTGTAATCTGGTGCTGGCGTTAAATTAAGTGCTATTTTTCTTAATGGGAAATAAATCAATGGGACAGTGTTTTACTTATATAGTACTATGTGAACAAAAATATACTGTTTGTTAAATAATATACTATATGTAAATGTGGATACAATGTGTATTTATTCCTTTTGGAGGAGGAACAATAGCTGAAACACTTTCAAATACACAATCAATATAGAATCAAAGTTTAAAATTATATTTCTCCTATTATATAAAAATTGTTGTGTATTGTAAAAAAAAAAAATTATATTCAAAATATTTACAATGATAATATAAAGGAATACAATGTGTTTGTTTGCTTGCTATCTTCTGTGATGTCACCAAACATTATTTTACACAGTTATGATTAGATAATCACTACCTTATCACAACTTTCCTTTGTTGAAAATTTCTATCTGTTATGTTTCTCGATTTCTAAGCTTGCAATGATATTTTTAATGTATGTGAACTTTCCATGTGTCATTATCATTATGCTCAATATCAGTCAAAAGTCGACAAACTTTGAAATAATAGTTGTTAAACCATTTCTAAGAACTATGTAATTTTTCATCTTATATTGCATGTTTCTAAGTTATATAAAAAAAAATTGTATAAAAAAGAACAGTGGGTAAGTGTTATTAATGTTTGATTATATGGAAATTACTTTTAAATAAACAGTGCTAAAATGTTACTTACAAAAGCACAGCGAAATTTATTGCATAGCGAATTTTTAAAAAAAATTTTAGTATGATATTTATTTGTTTTGTATGTTGTTGAAAAAAAAGTGCTTTTTTTGTGATTTTTTCCTACTGTTCTTGTAGAATAATATCTAATGATTTCAAGTCACACGTATAATTTACTAAACACATGTTTTTTTATATAAAAAATAATGTTTCTTTCTGTTAGAGTTATGTGACTACTCAATAACTAGTTGTGCCTTGTGATTTCATTTAAACATAAGCCTGCCATAGTAAGGGTCTTTTTCACAAAGAACCAGTAAAGTACCCTATAGCTATATAAGATATAAATTACTTGACAGATGAATTTTCTAGCTTTTCACCATCACCTTACACATAAATTTGTTTGGTTAATTGCTGTTTGCCACTTACTGGTTAGTAGGCTCAGAAACCTCGCATTTCATAGTTTCATTTAACAATAAATATGTTTTAGGAAAACATTTCGTGTTGTAAATACACATGTAAATATGTTTTTATAATTTAAATGTATGTCCATTTTTATACCTTTTATTTACATACAGCGTCTATATACTGTTTTCCTTAATTATTAATTGATCAAAACAGAATACACATTATTTTGTTAGTAATCTACCAAACTCTGTTATTGGAATGTTAAACTGTCAAATGTTGTCAAGCTTTATCTGGCAGATAAAGGGCAGGTGATCGGACATATAGTTTACTGGGAACTTTTTGCTATTTGTCAATTTTGAAACAAAAACATTGTTGTTATGTGGTATGTTGTATGTTGCAAATAGTTTAATTGGAACTTAATCGGTCATTGTGAAACAGGCCCTTAATGAATTAAAATAAATTATTCAAATAAATCAATTATTCATAAAATGTCAGCTTTATTTATAGATAGAGAGAGAGAGAGAGAGAGAGAGAGAGAGAGAGAGATAGAAAGATAGAAAGATAGATATAAAGAGAGGGGTATATTATATATAAGTAAACTATTAGCGTCCCATGGTTTCACTTTTTTGTATACTTCCCACTCTAATGAGAGTATGTGGACAAATTATTAGGAGCCTATGTGTTATTTGAATGTCATAGCAATATCATTCTAAAGTTTCATCAAAATTCATTCAGTAGCTTTTTAGTAGGATAGGTATATAGAATTTATGAAAAGCGAAATGAAAATTGCTACTGTAAGAATATAATACAGAAGGTATAAATTAAATTAATGTTACAGAAAAGAATACAGGACTGATATTTTTATGCTATACTACATGTATAATGTATATAATATCTAAGAATAAGTTGTTGTATGCCAAATTAGTAGACAATGTATTTGGCTCCTACATGCCTATTTGCCAAAGCAGGTAGCAAGTACAAACAAAACCTAATATAAAGATAGCTGACATGCAACATGTTATGTTATTTATAATATATAATTATTCATTTGGTACTTCATTTCACATTTCATATGATGAAAGTAGTCATTTTTTAATATCTTTCTTACTTTTTTGCCTATTTCTGAATAAGTTTGATTAATTGCAAAACTATAAAACGTTTTTAATTTCCATAATCTTGAACCAAAATCTATAATCACTTAAGATTCCTAGGTAGGAAGGTCTTTAGTTTCTAGGTTAAATAAATTTTAAAATGAACTTGCTGATATGAAATTGGCTGATATTGTCATATTTCATTGTTTAAAGTTAAAGTTAGAGTATAATGAGAATACAAGTCCATTTAATTTAAAAATAAAACTAACATGGATTTGCATCTGATTGTTTGAGATTTAACGATATATTATATTCATACATTAGCTCTTGCCCCCGTTAACTTATGCATGTATCTGTTTTGATGATGATTATTTGTAAAACCTAAGTTACTCCTTATTATAACAGCTATCTTCCGATAAAAGTCTCGTCAAAATCGATCCAGCAACTTCAGAGATTAGCTAAAACAAACACACAGACAGATTAAATTGTAAAAATGTTATTTTAGTATATGTACTGGACATAATATATTAATATGTTATAGTTTTACATTACATTGTATACATTGTATAAAGAATTCTTAAAAAATGTTTTAAATTAGGTTGTATTATATTTTTTTACTAGATAAGTTGATCTTTTTATTAGTTTATTAATAGTTGGTTACCTACAAGAAATTACATTACTTTAGTTTTGACATAGTTTACTAAGGGCCTGTTTCACAATCTCCAGTTAAGTTCCCAATAGGCTATCGGCATCATATTTGACAGATAGAGTATGGAGTATTTGTCCAATATATTCACTTACTAAAATAGATATTATCTATTATAGACATGATGTTATTAAATGACGCTACTGACACGTGCCTGATGTCTTTGTAGTGCCTCTTTTAACCCTGGGCGTTGTAATGTTTTATTTATCTCACTTTAATCTTGAAATGAGGGCATTAGCTAGTAAACAAGAAATATTACAAAAATTCCATCGTATTCAGTAAATAAAAAACAAAAGAAGATACAGTTTAGCCCAAAATTATGTTGATCGATTCATCTTCTCGGAAAGCTCGAATATGAAATTGGTCCGAAAACGTTGTGATTTACACGTTCTGTTGTAATTTTTTATATCTACCGCACATTAGTTTACGATTTGAGACTGCACAACGAATCTCATAGCTTATCTACTGATAAAAAGATGTCCGTTCTTTATGAAATTTTTAAAGTTTAGTTGTATAGGTAGTTGAAATGTTTCTATTATTTAAAGTAACGACCAAACGGCTATCGACTGTTTACTACTGCCTTCCATAGCCGCAAATTGTAGTTACGAAGACGCGTCTTCTTTAATAATTATGAGTCAAGGAATAAAAATCCGATAAAATTTTGTTGATACGATAGGTTATATGGGATTTTGGCGTGATCTCACATTACGAAACTGTACGCTTTTTCATGCTAGTTTCAAGTTCTAGTACCGAACTATGAGTATAAAATGTTATCATTATCAAGCATCGATACATTTTATTTTGTTACACCTATACAACTTCTACCTGCGATGTACGCGTAATGCGTGATACCATTAGTACGTTTTTTTTTTATTTTTTTTTCGAAAGGTCTAGACTTTTAGGCCTGAGTACCTTTAGGCTCAATCAGTAGGTACGTGAGCAGATGGCTCACCTAGTAAAGACGTAGTAAAAGTATGTTTCGATAACCTGGTTATGTCTTATTTTATTTTAATTAGTTCCACCGATTTTGCGTGATAGAATTTAATCTAGAATTTCCCATGTATAATTTTATATTAGTATTAAATTACAGTTGTATCGTTTAGAACGCATTGAAGGTAATTATGTGTTATGGAATGGCAGGTATCGCGCAGGTGTTGTTAAATACGGAGACGGTTACTATCGCTTATCGGTAATTTCATACTCAAGCCTGCATTAAAATGCTCGTGCGCGCGTGACCATTTGTTTCACCAGGTAGTTTTATTGAAGTCAGTTCATCCTTGGGAGGGTTAGACCTACCTTAACCGTATCGATGCGGTGATGCTTTATATGACAGCCGTTTTAAAAAAGGCGTGGCTCAATACAAGGTTCCACAAATCATTTTTGTTCCTAACAGACAGAATTTGACTTACATCTAGCGATGTAATTGGGTTTTTTATAAGAAATTCCTTTTATATTTATAATTATTTAAATAATAAACATTATGCATAATTCTCATTTTATAGCTTCAATGTAATTAAAATTTGAGACAAAAAATCACGTGGCTACAAACTCGCCACGATTGGCCACTAAGCTTGTGACGTCATCATCAGGTCGTATAGTGTCGTCGACTTCTAGACGTGACAGCTGTATACCAGGAGAACTTTAAATTGTGGCGTCATAATGTTATAAGATTTGTTCAAGAACTCTCGGCGTAATTAGATAAAAAGAAATTACTTAAGTTATAAAACATGCAAATAATATGATCTCTTAATTTATGACAGAAAAAATATTTAAAAACCCAACCGTTGTGAATGACCCATAAGCTAAGGCAGTTTCTCCTCTTTATATGATATTAAAAGCTGTAGTGTAAAAATTTTCTTTCCATGAAGTAATTTTAACGTGTATCTGAAACCTATCAGTAATTACGTGGTGAACGTAGCTGGTTCCTTTTATTAGTCATCAAACATAATCATTAAATGCAACCTTCCTATACGTGCAATACAGCCCTAACTTGGAATTTTAAATTTAGAGCTTGTCTCTAATTTTGCACGCATGGCATGGCATGCAAACCACGGTGATTCAACGTTGCCAGGACCACTTTCCAGTCACACGGGAATTATCCATGCGTTGCATGGTTGATGACAGGTGCTATTTATGTTCGAAACTTCATAACAATCTGTTGAGCTTACTGAACGGAAAAAAATAAAACAACTTATAAGATATGCACTATCCCGGTTTTTGCTGACTCTGTTAGGTGGGTCAGGTTCTTATACAGTAGAACCTCGATAACGCAAACCTCGGTAACTTAAATACCTCTATAACTTCAAAAAATTATCTGTTCCCTTCCCTTCAGGGCCCAAAACCTCTATAACTTAATTGACCCTCAGTAAGTTAAAGAAATGTTTCCACAACCTCTATAACATAAAATTGTTTGTCAATGAGTCATTTTGAAAGAGTGCAAAACAAAAGATTTCGGTATTTATTGCTTGCACGTGTTCACTAGTTAAATTTTTAACGTAAACAATAAGTATTATGTAAACCAATTTACTTGCTTTTGCTTCTTCGATATTATTTAAAGCTTAGCGGCGGTTAGCCTTAAGACAACGCAACGGCTTACTTGGATCGTACGTTTTTGATCTTTGTCCTAGAAACATCGCTTTACCGGCTGTGATAAAACTGGCTTAAAATGAGTTTAAAAAGAAAATTAACAACTGTTACATACGCTGATAAATTAAAAGCTATAGAAGCAGTGACAAATGGATTGAAAAGGAAATAAATTGCGGCTCAGTTTGGTATACATTAAAGTACATTATCAATCATCATTAAAAAAGAAACAGAAATATTTTTAGTTTTCTGTATTTTATTTAACTAACCCTTCTGACGCATTCGAGTACAAATAGGAACAACATACATACATAATATGTACATACCTACCTCTATATTAACCTATCCCTAACATAGAACCTCAATAACTTAAAACCTCTATAACTTAAAATATTTTTTGTTTCCCTTGGACTTTAACTTATCGAGGTTCTACTGTTATAAAGTTCTCTCTCTCTATCCTATCTCAGGTTCTTAATCGCTTATTAGAATGTCATCTTATCAGAAGTGATTAAAATAAGCTATTTTACCAAAAAAAATGTTATCTAATTCATAACGAATCTTATACCATGGATGAGATGTCAGTTATATTTCCATGATTAAAGTTTTCTTGCTACTATTTCCAGTATCGTAGTGAAATTATGTTTAAAATACAAGGTTGCAAAGTAATAACTAATAGTTTATGTACGCCTCGATGACTGGTCCTTTCTTTCCTTACCTTAAATTTGACACTATTAGAATTACAAAAAACCGCGGGTAGGGTTTTACCTAAGCAGTCTACGCCCTGCTTACTACCCACACTGATTATGGAATCGAAAAATGTCCCTCCCGGTAAGGAGAGACGAGAAACTTCAAAGTTGTCTATTGTTGTATTCTCAATAAAATGTACCTAAGTAGAAAAGTAAAGTAAAAAAAGCATTTGGCGTTTCGCCCGGAACTCTAGGTCGTTGCCGTTTATTGGTGTTCACGACAAAGTATTATATTACATCTGCCATGCCACTCAATTGCCAATTTTTTATGTAAATGATCACGAGAATGTAACAGATGGCGTCGTGTTGCGTGCTAGCTTAGAAAGTTCAGCTGCGAAATTTTTAAATAAAGCAATAGGTTTTCTAGTTTATCCCTACTCTCTCGCTATAGCCTCCTGAAAGTTTTGGACATGAACTCAAATTATGTTTTTGTTATTATTGACTAGCTGTTGTCCACATTACTATCCGGCAGTATGCAGATTGAAAATGATTATTATTATAGCCATAGCTACTCCTTATAACATCAGAAAATTGCCCGTGAAAGTTCCGCTATAATCGCCCCTGCCGTTTCAGAGATTAGCCTGAACAAACAGACAGATTTAAGAAATAAGTTTTTATGTGTTAATTACAAACAAACAGTCTCGGTATTTGCAATTACAAACAAGACGCTTAAAATTTTAATTATTTGTATATATGAAGCGATATTTAACAGTGAAATTGATCACAGCAACTTTATTGTTCGTTGCTGACCGTCCGTCCATATGGATATACATAGACAGACAAAGAAAACCATATATTATTCAGTTTAACTTTAAGCTGTCCTGTGTATTGCAAGTGCGAGGTTAACGACCATTGCCTACTAAGGGTGGTTTAGTGGAAAAATTGTTATATACTAGTATCTACTGTTGTTTACAAGTTAGTTTACTTGTTTACTAGCTGTAGACGCATTATCTTTAGTTAATTAATTTGATAAATTATTTTTATGCAACGATAACCTCATATTTACGAATAAACAGGCAGGAATGTTAAAAAATAACAGTTTGTTATGTTTACATTTCGAATTAGATAGATTAATAGCTTAGATAAGCCTTTAATATCTATCTATATCTACGTATCTGTCTTCTACTATTTAAACTAAAATAAATCGCAAAGTTCGTTGCCAAGCTGTCTCGAGAACGGCTCGACCAATTCATCTATTCTCATACTTTTGTTAAATCATAAGGCATATGAACAGCAGTGGACGGATAAAGGCTGATAATGATGAAGATGAATATTAGTTCAATACGTGAAATAGGTCATATCAAGAAGTATTCTATGTCACGAAATAAGATGATGGTGCAGGGAATGAAATATATTTTAATCCACGTTTCTGAAACTAGGTGTTTGTGGTCTTAACTAATATTGCGTAGGTATGTACTTATGACATCATATTTTATCGTTTAATATTGAACACAAATAATTAGTCCTGGTAATGACCAGCTTCATACTTCTTATCAAGGTTTAAAGGTTACAAGTTTCTTAATTTCTTTGTTGTTAGTGTGTATACGACTTCATACCAAATTTGTTTATAATTTGCAAGTAAATAACTATTAAATATTAATGCATCTAAGATTCCTTTGATTATTTAACTGTATGTAATAATATAGAGATTGCTTTTAAATAATTATAAACGAAGAATTTGAAGATTTAAATTTATTTATCAACAGCTTGGCTGTTCATAAGACAAAGTTACGTAAACTGTTGGAAAATAAATGACTATATTTAATTTAGGTACCTACTTAGAATTTAGTATTACGCCGTATTTTTTTATAGTTGTTAAAGATCCGTGGAACTGTTAGTCTTTGAGTAATTTGATATTGCTAGTTTAAGAAAGACGTAAACGACAATAAATAAATAACAAAAATCCCAACTAAAATCGGCTCATCGTGTCATGGACACACGCAGACCTACCTACGCAGACCTATCATCCCTCCTCACATCCCTCTTTTACGTGGGGGGTTGAAAATTGTCACAACAACATATCGACATCGATTGGCGTATTTAACAATTTACAGTAATCACTAAAGTAAGCTATACTTTATTCATAATAACCGTTGGCAAACGCCTATTACATGCCACTAGCGAAAACCTGTATAAGCTTCTTATAGGCTAAAATAACATATAGACTCTCCTGTACCGTTCAAAAATGACGGCACACTGTTCAGAGGTATTTTCTGATATACTACTAGCCTTCTAAGAGTTATTCACGTTGGGTCATTTCACAGGTTATTTTTCTTCATGGGCTTGTAGTCTAATAATATTTTACTTCAAAGAAATTTCATCTAGAATTTAATATGTATGTGAGAGTAGTTTATTGAAAATATTTTTATAGTAGGGAAGGCTGAATGGAATTAAATGCATTTTAATATTATAAAATACTTGCAATATGACGTGTGCAGATACGTTGATATCATGCGGGCTTAAGTTATAACTTCGCGTCGAACTGGATCGATATCGAAACCCTGATTCCACGCATCTACCAAAGTACACTATATATAATATGCAACGCAATTCGTTTTAATTCAGCTTTATATTACATACACAAGTATGTTCTAAGTCATTTGTGTAATGTTAAATCCATCGAAATGAATGTCAGTTAAGGGTAAGCGTAATGAATTAATAAAGGGTAAGCGTCCATAATATTATGTTGTATATATATATCTGGAGTAATTTCTAGGACCGCGATCGACCATGACTCCATGAAATTGATCCTGGCGGAGCTTTAGTAAAAACATTTTTTGACAAGTTGCTAACGGTAAAAGGGCATTCGAAAAAAGAAATTACGTGTCTCCTAGTCTTGTGTCGTTCGCGAACGATGAATGAATAGGAGCCGTATCTTCGCACTGTACTAGAAGAAACGTTTCCGAGTGCGGAGTTGTAATCGGTCTATTCGGTCTAATAGCTCTTTTCGGACTCGTACATGTTTTGAATGTGCGAGCGAGAACGAGAAATAAAATACAGTCACTGTTCGTTTCTGTGTCTGAGAATGAGAGCGAGAGCGAATAGCCGATATTAAGACGCTCAGTGCTATTGCTAAAATTATGAACCTTATTCCTATGTAATAAGGTATAATTACGTTCTGAATACACTTGACAATAACAATTCCTACTGAAATGTTAAGAATTGGTAAATGAAATTGAATCCTATTCTTTGAGTGACAAGGCTACATGTTACGTGTAGCATTTCCTTAATAGTACATTTGTACTGTTAAGAATTGTTAACTTAAATTAATCCGTATTTTATATGCAACAAGGCATAATCACGCGAGCATATTCTTAAAAGTACATTTGAACTAAAACAATGTTTAAATTAAATTGATTCTTATTTCATATGTGACAAGGCGCATTTCTGTACTCTATGATACTAATAATACTGACCGACGGCGAAGACCGAATAGAGCTAATAGAACTAATAGAATGAACTAGTTCACTGTCCGAAATGAACTAGTACGGAGCGATCTTAAAAATGACCGAGTAGGCACAAGACTAGTGTCTCCTTCTGTTGTACGACAAATTATTATATATATTCTGGGCGCTTTTAGTTTGGTGAAATAACCTTTTTTATGACATTTTTTTTTATTGCGCAGACCATATTATCATATACCTATATTTATCATCAAAACTGCTACGTAGGTATTTTATAAATAAAATAATTCATCTGTACAAATAAATAAAATTGAATTCTGTATGTATTTTCAAATTAATAGCTTTTTTACTAAATGCATTATTATATGTTGTATTACATAATGCTATCTTAATATATATATTTCTTGTGTGCGTGTGTATGTGACTGAACTCCTCCTAAACGGCTGGACCGATTTGAGTGATTTTCTTTGTGTGTGTTCAAGTAGATTCGAGGATGGTTTAGATTCACAAATCAGACCGGCAGATGGCGCTGCAGTCGGTATCTAGGTTATTGATCTGTACTGCCACTATCGATTCGTATCTAAAGGACAACGTCTGTGGGGTCCGCTAGTATTATATAATACCGAATA
This sequence comes from Lycaena phlaeas, assembly GCA_905333005.2. NCBI lineage: Eukaryota > Metazoa > Arthropoda > Insecta > Lepidoptera > Lycaenidae > Lycaena > Lycaena phlaeas. The sequence goes on from HG995168.1 coordinate 1,037,863, forward strand.
TACTTTATATTCGGTACTTACATCAAAAAACAATTTCCAAAATTTTTGCCGTCTGCCTGTTTGTTCCGGCTAATCTAATGATTGCCAATTTTAACGGGAATTCACTGGTAGATAACCTAACGCGGGCAAGCTAGTGTTTCCTAAAATACGTAATATATTCGAGCATTTGTAAATTGAGTTTGCAAATTTATTTCACGTAACTGGAATCTATCAATATCGGCGTGCCGTCTCGCCACAATATCCACGGCTCTCAGTAGAGACGGCGGTTATCACCGAAACTCGTGTCGCTTAGACTTTCATACCATTTTTATGTGCAGTGTTAGTTTATCTTTTTCTTTACTTCCATGAGAACACTTGGAAAATGATGTAAAAATGTGATCTAATATTAACAATTGTTTAGTATAGATGTCGAGTTGGATGCGGAAGCGAGACCACATTAACATAAGGTTTGGCTTACGCATCTTGATACAATTTTTTTTATTGTTATTATTATTTGTTATTGTTATGTGTTGCTTAGGTATTGAATTAGCTCCCCCATCGGACTTAAGTCATGGATATATTCCCAGGTCGTTCGTAGTTGCACTATTTTTGTATTTCGAACACTTGACACGCAACCGCCTCCAAACGGATTGATAGCATCGGTGGACATTTTAATGTCTTGTTTTATAAATTTACTGAACGATCAATATGTAAGTAAAATGTCTACTGACAACCAGAAATAGTGTTATTTATGCGCCTTTTATATATTATGCAAAGCACAATTGTTTATGTTCTAAAAATATCGTTCAAAGCTTTTACATTTTTTATTGTCATCATTTTTATTGTGGTATGATTTTTATTTATTTTTATATATGTGTTATAGTAGTGTACGTTTAATGTTATTTTAACTTTTTATTCGTGTGCAGATTGTCAATATCTACGGCTTGGAAGCGGAAAATCAACTCCTGAAGTGCTTGCTCGCTGAGGCGGCGAAGACATCGTGGGACAACGATCGTCCCGGGACTGCGAACAGTGTGCACGCGACGCTCTTGGCTCAACACCTCGCAACCCTCCTGAACCATCCCGCCAAGGCGACGGTGGTCTGTAGGGTAGTCGATCAGCCAACACGTTCTGTGCAGAAGGTAAATCAATTGTTTCACATGGATCTATATCATTGACCACACAGCCTATAGACTCCTAATGTTTGATTTTTCGTATTAAATGCATTCTGGCAACAAGCTGAGGTGAGACGAAAGGGGTTGCAATGCTGTGATTAGCTAATTCAATGTCATACATTACCAATCACGGAACGTTAAAAAGAAATGGATATATTTCGCAACGGGAAAGAATGAGACGACACGATAGGTTGAGTATATTGTTTATGGCTTACATCGGAACTATAAGTCAGATGTGTCGCCAGAACCCGTTCCCCTGTCATTAGGAGTCTATGGGCTATGTGGTCGATGATCTATATAGTATAGTAGAGCTGATGAGTTGTGGACAGACGTATGAGCTCTGATTGTATGTAATCGACGTCCCATCGTCACGTCCTTGTTATGAAACGAGCTAGAATAGGCAGGACGACTGCACTCAAGCCAGCGGACCATTGGCACAATACGAATGTCTTGATGAGTGTAAAAGGTTGTTAGTTTAACCAAATGTGCTATTTATAATATTATATAGTTCCCGGATAATGTGCAATTGCTTTAAGCCAGAGTTTCCCAAACTCTTTTATTAAATAGACTACTTTCAAAATTTACATGCATCGGGCAGAGTTTTTGCTGCATTGCTGAGCTTTTTTTTTCTCAAGAATTGCTTGTATAAAGATATATACATTATAATAGTATTTTATATAAATTCTCTTAACAATATTAATAGAATAGGAGAAGTCAAGCCATCATTTTGGTTCTTCACTATCAAAACCAAATTGATTTTCATGGGCTCCCTTCCTGCCTTCCGTGCACCCCTGGGGGTCCACCTAGACCACTTTGGAAATCACTGCAGTTTAAGCAATTAAATAATTTCTTAAAAAGTAATCAGATGTCCAATGTGACATGATTTCTAAACTTGTATGTTTTAATTTATTAAAACGCAAGTATATTTTTCCAGTGTCTTCAATACAGTAGAAGTTAAAGTGTATAATAATGTGTAACAATTCATTCAAATATTCGACCTTCTCTTGAATGGAAATTATACCACCTGTACACAATACATGTAAAAAATACTCTCTTTATGCCCTTCAGGCAAATAAACAAAAGTGAACCGATCATGAATATATTTATGGAATATTTTATAATGTTAAGTGTACACAGGTTTTAAGAATATATCTTTTTTTTTATTTCATTCACGTGCAAAGGATTTTCTTAAATGTCGTTCGAACGATTATACCTACCTTTGGTCATTATCTTATTAGAATATTATAGGTGTATACGTCGTTTTGGATATATTGTAGTCTTATTTTATTTACCCAGAATGAAAGGAAACATTATCGTGTTCCAGAAACTTCAATCAATATATCCAATTAGAAGTAACCTTTTCAATTCCGATTATTTCTCATTAAATATCCTATTTTTATAGACACAAAGCCCACTTAGAAGCCATTCATTTGGAGCTCAATAATTGGCAATTACCTGCAAATAAAAATGTATCATCATATTATAAGAATAATTATTTCTGACTTATTAATTATCTTGTAATATTTTTGAAGATTTTTTTCGTGTATTTTTTTGAGGATCTGATCTCAGTACAACTCAGACCTCACTGAATATACGTCGGATTTTTATTCTAATGAAGACCTTAGTAAAATTCAAATTTAATACGCTTATGTAAAATAAATATGCGTTCCTCAGTAATTGTTCTATTAGGTACAAAAAATACTTTATCAAAAACCTACCGATGGGTTTGGAGAAATTGCGTGTTCTAATAAGCATGGCAGTTATAAGTTGATATTTATCGAGTATTGGTTTGTTGCAGACTCTAAAACCTTCGAACACACTACTAAGCCGCCTGACGAGATTGCTGAAGTTGACAACAGCCCAGGATGTCGCTTTTACACTGGTGTTGAGGAAGACATCGACAAAGCCTGAGATAGTGACACTAGCGAAACAACACTTGAAGAAGAGATTTCTAGATTTCGTACAGTGCTATTTAGACGCAGGTATTGTATTGTGTATAAAATAATTATATCTTCTTCCTATCCCCTTCATATCTTAGCATCCGGTATCATTAAAAGCAAAACTTAAAGATATTGCTCGTTTGACTGACGCTTGCTTGATGTAAGTTCGCAATCATTTTAATGAATTTGTAAAACAATTGCGACAGTCACAACATAAATACAAGTAACAAATATAAATTGATGTTCCATTTTTTAGACTTCACAAAGTCTTATTTACATTATTAGACTACACAAAGTATTATTGTAAGGATTTAGCAATGGGATCCCAGAAAACGGTTAAAAATCTTTCCATTAATTCCAATTTATTTTATGAAATAAAAGATTTTACTGAAGATATCACACTTTGGGAATAAAATATTCGCTCTTAAGGTTTTACATGATGTATCTAAATTATGTATTTTATTTTGTTGACAAAAGAGCAACCCCTAAGTTTTTTCCCGTTTTTCTTAGGGGATCCTGCATCTCAAACGAGTTTTCTTTATCCTTTTATTCACTATGTTTTCATTTTTACACCAACTTCTTTGGATGTATTTCGAGTTTACAAGTTGTTACCTACGAAATAAAGATATTTTGATTTGTTTCATTTGTCCCTCCCTCCCTCCATCCCTAAAAAGGGTTTTTAGTTACATTTTTGACTGTGTCAATGTACCCTCCAAATTAAATTTTAAAGTCATTGCAGATGTGTGAAGTGACACGACTCATTTTACGTTATATGAATTTCAAGTACTATAAAGGTTGCTTATAATATTCATTTTATTCTCTAACCATAAATACTTCTTATGATAATTATAATGAAAGTCGTGCCATGGTAAATATAGTGTTTTTATTTCCAGAGCGTGGACACCAGGCCGAGCGCGCAGGCCTTCAGGAATGCAGCCCTGAAGTTTTGCAAACTCTACTAACGAGTCTCGCTCACGAGAACTTTCGACTCGCAGCCGTCACCAAAGACTTGTTCTTGAAGCGACTGCGAGTCGACTTTCCCCGGGAGGTCGTGCCGATCGTGCTCGCACCGCTCTTGTACCCGGACGACACGCAGACGCCGCTAGAGGAGATGACCACGTCAGACGACATGTCCGCAGCCATGATGGACAACTCGCTGGCCGAGATCATACGGGACGTCGGTTACGCATTCACCGTTTCCGTAGAGGATTGCAAGAATAACATGCTCAATTTCGGCATCAGAGAGCCCACGGCGATAGACGTTGCCAGAATAATATCGCTGATGGTGAGATACCACGCCACTCTACCGGACGGTCCACCCATACAAACACCCGGCAACTTCTGGATGAATCACGAAGCCAAGAAGGAGACTATAGCCCACGGGCACGCCGAAACGTGGAACGCCGAAGTATTCGTGCAAACACTCAAAGAACTCGCCTCGAACTTGAATTGGAAGGAAGTTATACTACAACTGGATCATCCGGAATTCATAGTGCCCGACAGACAGGGTCTAAGCTTACTCTTCTCGATACTACGTTTAGGTCTTCAGAGTGCGGGATACCCGGCCAACATATTCCCGGTAGAATATCTTTGTCGACGTTGGACGAATTTGGATGGACAGATGAGTTTGATAACGAATATACTGAAACACCCTGACATATTCAGTTTCGCGGATCATCCGTTTCACCCGGTATCCATTGACCTGTTGAAATCCCCACCGGAGTCGGACAATAAAGAAATTGCAACGTGGCGATGCCTGTACTTGGTGGAACTGCTGCTCTTCGCCTCGGAGCGGGGCTACTACCTTCAAGTTCACGAGCTGTTGAAGTTCCCGCTACAGCATTGTCCAGATATACTCCTCCTTGCGTTATTGCAAATAAATCCGCCTATAACGGTTTTCAGACAAGAGCTCTTGACGACGCTGATACCAATATTCCTAGGGAACCACCCCAACTCGGGTATAATTCTACAGCACGCGTGGCACACTCAAAACCCCAACATCAAACCAATCATCATGCATGCAATGGCGGACTGGTACATACGCGGCGAGTGCGACCAGTCCAAACTATCCAGGATATTGGACGTGGCGCAGGATCTCAAAGCGCTATCCTTGTTACTGAACGTGCAGTCTTTCCCGTTCGTCATAGACTTGGCCTGTCTCGCGTCTAGGAGGGAATACCTCAAACTTGACAAGTGGCTGACGGACAAAATACGAGACCACGGGGAGACCTTCGTGTCGGCCATGGTGAAGTTCCTACAGAGGCGTTGCCCACCGGTACTAGGGAAGGTTCCAGAGGAACCGTTGCCAAAAGCCGCCCAACTACCGCCGGAGACAGTCGGCACAATGTTGACGTGTCTGCAATTGTGTATACCCAATGTACAGCAAGAGCTCCAGGAAGCTATCTACTCCGTCATAGCCACATGCCAGACGATGATAATAAACAAGACCAGACAGACTGTCGCTGGAATTGCAAGGCCGCACACTAGGGTGTTGGAGACGCCATTCAATCCGGCCGGTTTGGGTGGGCAACTGTTCACCCCACATGTTGACACTTGCTTGACCACTTTGACACCGAATGTGGCGAACATGACGTTAGGGGCACCGGCGAATACGGCGTTTGCCATGCCAGGTACGCTCGGCCCGCTAGTGGCAGCGCCTGGTTCACCGTCAAGACTGATGGGCGCTGGTCCCAACAGCCCCTTCATGATGCCAATGCCGCACAACGCCAACGTTGCCACCATGGGCGCTCTAGCACGAATGCCCCCAGCACCCACCATGGACAAACCACGTCTACCTGACCCGATACATTTCCCTGAGATGATGCACAATGTCTCAAAAGAGATAGAAGACGAGGCTAACGGCTACTTCCAAAGAATATACAATCACCCCCCACATCCGACGCTATCGATAGACGAAGTATTGGAAATGCTGAAGAAGTTTCAAGACTCCCCTAACAAAAGAGAAAGAGAAGTGTTCACGTGTATGCTACGGAATTTGTTCGAGGAATACAAATTCTTCCCCCAGTACCCGGACAAAGAGCTTCATACCACCGCTCAACTGTTTGGTGGAATAATTGAAAAGGGACTCGTGCCGAGCTACGTATCACTCGGGCTGGCGTTGAGATTCGTACTGGACGCCCTGAGGAAACCTGAGGGCTCTAAGATGTACTATTTCGGTATAGCCGCCCTTGATAGATTCAAGTCACGTTTGAAAGACTACCACAAGTACTGTGAGCACGTGAGGGCTATACCACATTTCAGTGAGTTCCCACCACATCTGATTGAGTACATAGAGTACGGTCTACAGAGCCAAGAACCACCGACTAAACCACAAGGCGCTGTGCTACCAGCAAGTCTAGCAGCTATATTGAACCAGAATGCCATTGTTACAGTTTCAGCACCTTACAGGTACTTTTATATATTATTATCTATTATGTTTATATTGATAGCTACTATGACTTAACACCCTGATTTCGAGGAGACCCGTGCCCAGCAGTGGGACATAAGGGTTGATACTTTTATTGATTTATGTATTTTATGTTACGTTATGGTTCAATTCATAAAGACAAGTAAGGAAAGTAAGGATATATTACTTTGATTGTGACATTTAAATGTTGTCGCAGATATTATCGCGGTTTATTAAGTTTTTTACAAGCCCGACGTTTGAGATACTTTACAGCAACCATGGTCACGATAGGAAACATAATAAGACGCGATAAAATGCGTAAAAGTAGTTTTATTAATGAGTAAAATTCGCATATACATTACAAAACAGTACTCTTAATTTATAAAATTCCACGCACCTGCTATTATTTTCTAAGTATGAATTTGTTTTCAGGGCGGTGGTTTGCGCACCGAGCGCAATATCTGTGATATCAAAGGTAGCGAATTGCGCGGCTGGTGGTCTCGGGAGTAGGCCGTCCATAGCCAACGCCACCAACATTGACACGCTGTTGACAGCCACGGACCGAGAGGAGAAAATCAACGCGCCACCAGAGGCAATACAAGACAAAACCGCTTTTATATTCAATAACCTCAGTCAACTAAACCTACAACCCAAATGCGAAGAACTAAAGGAAATCATAACCGAAGAATACTTTCCATGGCTATCGCAATACCTCGTCATGAAGAGGGCATCCATCGAGCTGAACTTCCACGCGCTATACTCCAATTTCTTGGATGTGCTCAAAGTACGCGAAGTCAACAAGATGGTGACGAAGGAAACGTACCGGAATATCAAGGTCCTTCTGCGATCGGACAAGGGGATCGCAAACTTCTCCGATCGATCGCTGCTGAAGAACCTCGGGCACTGGCTGGGCATGCTCACACTGGCCCGCAATAAACCGATCCTGCATGTGGACATTGATCTCAAAGCACTTCTACTCGAAGCGTATCACAAGGGTCAACAGGAGTTGCTATACGTGGTGCCGTTTGTTGCGAAGGTCTTGGAAAGTTGTGCCAAGAGCGTCGTATTCAAGCCACCGAATCCCTGGACGATGGGCTTGATGAATGCGCTCGCTGAATTACATCAAGAGCCGGATCTGAAATTGAATCTGAAGTTTGAGATAGAAGTGCTTTGTAAAAACCTAGCCCTGGATATATCGGACCTCAAACCGTCCATATACCTCAAGGATCCCGAGAAGCTGAGATCAATAGAGTTCCAGCTGTCCCAGCCGAAACAGAATAAGGAGGCGGCTGTGATGCCGATCAACCAAGCTATAGTGCAAGCGCCGCAAATGCAAATGATGCCACCACAACCACCGATGATACCGACTGATGATCTATCAGTGGCGGCCCCCACTCCCACCAGCGGCCTAGTGGCGAACGACCCCAGTCTAATGGGAGTACTGGGCCTACCCGAACCGAGATTCAACTATCTGGACGTGAACGTGTCTTCAACATCGGCGTTTGGACAGAAAATCTGCTTCAACCCTCACATAATATTGTTCCAGAACTATCCGAATCTGAAGCAATTCGTTAAGCCGGCTATCGAACGATCTATCCAAGAGTGGATCCACCCGGTCGTGGATCGGTCCATAAAGTACGCTTTGACCACGTGCGAGCAGATCATAAGGAAGGACTTCTCTTTCGACCCCGACGAGGTGCGCATGAGGACGTGTGCCCACCACATGATGAGAAACCTGACCGCCGGTATGGCGATGATCACGTGCCGTGAGCAAATCATCAGCACCATCAGCGCTAACCTGAAGGCGGCGTTCGTCACCGCACTGATACCCACGACACCGCAACAAGTGAGTAGATGTTATACGTATACGTTTTTTTTCTACTTTTATTAAGTCATTATTTTCATCAATATTTAGTCTCAAATAGAGAGAGACAGTGAGTCATTGCAGGGGTTTTTAGAAGGACAGGACATGCTGTGTAATGACTAACAGCAAAAATATATGTATTATTAATGACTATTTTGTAATTCGACCCATTAATCTATTATAGTTTTAAAATGATGTGTTTATGATTAAATATAATATTTAATAGTCACAGTGCAACTACAAAGTTTGCATTGTGTTAATGGTGTTACAGGCTACCATTTCAGTCTAGTTTCGGATCAATTTAGACTAAAGATTAGATTAGTATAATTTATTTATATATTTATTTGTGTTCACTTTCGTGCAGGATATAATCGAAAGCGCAGCCGCGGTTCTCGCAACTGAAAACATGGAGTTGGCGTGCGCGTTTATCCAGAAGACTGCGGTGGAAAAGGCTCTGCCAGAGCTGGACAAGAGGCTAATGAACGATTACGAGATGCGAAAAATTGCCAGACAGGAAGGGCGTAGATACTATGACCCTATGGTCCTCACGTACCAAACGGAAAGGATCCCCGAGCGCGTTCGACTACGCGTAGGTGGTCCCACTGATATACAAATTGCTGTTTACGAGGAATTTGCATGCAATATTCCTGGATTCATGCCTGTGCGCGATGCTGGTATGTTCATACCGAAACCCTCCGCTCAAGATATACCACAAATGACTTACAGCCAAGTCATGAATCCCACACAGGTATTACACGATTTTTAAAGTAATTACAAAATAATTACTTTATCACGGTACACTAACATGTAGACATTTTCTAGCGCAATAAAAATATATATATTTTTGATTACTAACATTTGTTACTTTTTCGAAGTTAAATACCATCGCTTACAGTTCATGCTATAGGCCGCTTCAGATATTTGTAAATAATGCAAGTATTACAAACCATTATATGTCACTTGATGTCTGTAAGAATAAAAAGTTCCTCGTAATACGTGCCTCGGATGGGGTGACCGCTTTGAAATAAAACTGGCTTACACGATAGCTAGGCTTGTTTCGCTTTAGCATTACTAAGTTGCTAATATATGTATGGCTGATAATGTAATTCCAGATTTATGTAATATTGGTATAACAAAAAAAAAAAATCTGAATTACATGTTCAAGTCGAGCTTTAACACCATAGATGCTTTATTCGTCTTCTTTTTTAAAATAATATCTAATATCTTTATCAAATAAATTCTATTTTATCACATTTCGTTTAATTTTTATCAGATTGACAGACATATTAGTACTAATATACATATTACGATATTTTTTTTTAAACTATTTCAAATCCAAATCGTAAAAATATGGTAAATACTCGTTTAGATTTAAATCTATAAAGATATAATAAAACCTAGATCTATTATATCACTAAAAACATTTTCTACATAAGTGAAAAGATTTGAAACACTATTTTTTCTGACACCAAAATTATGTATCTGAGAATTTTCAATATCACTTGATATTTCATGCCTCGATATTTTAAGGGCTTTCTTTCATATTGAAAATACTAAAACAAGGCCTATATATTAATGTAATGTACTGTAATTATGTTAGTCTATATAATAATATATCATTATTTTAAGTTGATAAACACTTGATGTTTAGTCAATGTTATCAATGTTTGCACTACTGCTTTAAATGCACGTAGATATTTGATGTATTATATTTAGAAATTCATTACTAATATGATATTTACTTACAGGTGTATGGCACGGATGAAATGGGTGCCCTCATAACGGCAGCTGAGCTGTTCCTATCAAACACATTGTCAGTGCCAGCGTTTGCTATGCAGGCTGCTAATGTGCACACATTACTTGAATGTCTCATTATTGCAAGGAGGACGAGGGATATTGTCTCTGGCTGTACACTATTACAGAGGGTATGTAAATTACTAGTTTCTCCGAACCTAGAAAGTAAAAATCTCTAACTTTACACAACAATTGAACTGTCAAATACAAAAATGATTTTTAAAATGATAAGTTAAAACATAAAAACCTTCATTTTGAATATAATATTAAACTAATGTTTAAAAATTGTAAAGTTACCAAATTTATTTTTGAATAAAGAAAAGTTGTTTTAGTCTTACCTTACTATTTATTATCTTTTATTGCGAATCATATATAGATAAAACGAAAGCATTAACAAAAATTTCTACCTAATACTTGTAGCTTAGTTTTAATACATTCAGTTAATCTGTGGATATGTTATTTCAACACAATGTCCATATACTACAGATCCGCAATATTTAACCATTTCTAATTTATTTTAGGCCGTTGAAGGCTTATTAGATGGACATATGGTACAACCAGGTGCCAACACCGAGCATGTAGAAATGATGACCAGGTACAGAGACATCCACCTACGGGTGCTAAAACTGTTGGAGGATGCCAGAGTATATGGCCATGTATGGACCACCAAACAGATCACCAATGTTGTGATCGAATGCAGAGATGAGCTCAAATATAACATAGAAGGAGTTGATTGTCTCGTTAGAAATCATCTCATCAACTTACCACAGGTAACCGATCACCATTTTAAGTTGTTTCATTTGATTATTTTATTATACGCAGTCCACACACATGTAATGACTAATAATGAATAATGATAGTATATTCATTAATACAAGCCACACTGGCACAAAAAGTGATATGGATTGTTGTGCAAAAAAATGGCATTACTTTATAACGAATTGTCCACCCTCATGTTCTAAGGCCTATAAGGTTTGTTTGATTGAAAATAATGCATGTGTTCAATATTACGGTACGTTTACATTATTTCCAGTATGACCTAGCGCTCGCCCATTTAATGGACGGCGGCAATAATTACATGGCTGTGGCGTTTGCGATGCAACTCCTGCAGTTGTACCTGGTGGACGACAGAACTAACACGTACGCGACAGAGTCGGACCTGTATCACACCACTGAGGTAGAGTTAATATGACATACAATAAGATACTCTCTTTCTCTACTCTTTTCTATATTACTGAATATTTATTTCTCACTTTATTTCACTAGACGCTCATAAGGATGACGACACACGGCAGGCAGCCGCCACCGGACGGCCTGGCCACTCTTATTGAGACAATAAGGATCAACCAGGACCCAAGCACATACCTCGGTGAACGCTCACCGCTGGGCCCCACAGCGCATATTCACAACGGAATATTGCAAGTCCGAGTGAGTATAAGAATTGCGTTTAATAAACGTTTAGGTTAAGCGGGTTGCTGTGCTAATTAAAAAAAAGTCTTTTCAATACTTCGTTATAGTTATTAGTATTTCTAAAATGAGGGCACCAACTTACGGTAGATGCTTCATCTGTCAATATTATTATCCAACCGATAACATAAAAAATGTCATTTCTAACGTACTTTTACACAACAGGCCCGCGATTACGACGACCCACCGGGACTCCAAGAGAAAATCGAAACCCTGTTCAGAGAATGGCGGGGCATCCTCCTGGGTCCGCTAACAGAGATCGAAGTGGGACAGAACTTCAACATGTACGTCCACAGGATGAATATTAACGGTATGCTGAAATCTGATGACATGGTGGGGAGGTTCTTCCGTATCGCCACGCAGATGTGCATAGAGAATGTGTACCAGCAACTCAACGAAGACAGAATGAATCCACCACCGGTACCAGCTAAGAGGGACAAGTATTATTCTATGTGCGACTCGTTCATAAAACTCGTGTCGCTTTTGATCAAGAATACGTCTGACGCTGGCAACCCTACGCCGAAGTTGAACTTATTAAATAAGGTCAGTCAATACTATAATACTTAAAAATGTACATGAGGTTTTCAGAGATTAAATTTAGAGATGCTTATGTGGTTCAGATATTAAATTTAGAGATGCTTATGTGGTTCAGAGATTAAATTTAGAGATGCTTATGTGGTTCAGATATTAAATTTAGAGATGCCTATGTGGTTCAGATATTAAATTTAGAGATGCTTATGTGGTTCAGATATTAAATTTAGAGATGCTTATGTGGTTCAGATATTAAATTTAGAGATGCTTATGTGGTTCAGAGATTAAATTTAGAGATGCTTGTTTCGGAAGAGGGCAATATCTATAGACAGTGTAATTAGCGGTTAAACACTAACACGAAGACTTAACATCTTATGTCTCAGATGTCAATCACTTACCAAGTGACATGTCTGTTTTTATAAAATAAGTTTAAATAGCCATAGTGACTTATATAATATGCAAATCTATTTTTTTATTTCGATTCCAAATAGGATTGAAGTTTTTAACGGCCGTTTTCAATAACGTAACTATCGTTAGTTTAGCTTACTAGAGATAGAGAAATCTATCCTTTTACCCTTACTTGCGTTTCAATAACCTACCGACGGATAGGATGTCCTATCGCCGTTGTCTATCAATCGAAGGGAGGTCGGATAGCCTACTGAAGATAGAGCATTCATACAAATTGCTCTTATTTGCATTTCAATAAAAGTTTTGTGTTACTCGCCGATAGGCGGAGCTGACTTTAGTAATGTCATTTGCTATCTGCCATTTTCGGAAGATTACAATACGGATAGCCTATTAAATTTTTTTTAAAATAAGTTTTTGTTTTGTTTAATCTTAAATAATGGAATTTGATAGTTGTGTGTGTGAGCCTCTTGCGGGGCTCGCAGAAGACGGCGAGATGAGATGAGCAGAAATCATTTCGCTCTACGCTCAGATCCTTCTATCTTCAAGCGCTCTCAGCGGTGATTCAAGAAAAGCTCTTTTATTTATCAGTCTGAACCTCCGGCCTAATAGTCAATAGTACACAACACAACAATAGGGATGTTGACACATGTTACAAATTCATGTAAAGTTATGTTTTACATATTAAGTACAGTATTTGAAAACCTAAAATAACATTTAAAAAGTCTACTTATTTGTCTTAAAATATAGAAAATTAATTTAAAATGCGTTATTTATCATGCATTATCACGTGACTGTAAACGCCACTAAGGCGATGACGTCACTGAACATTGAGCTAAGTACAAACCCACCTAACATAGCGCGAGTTCTGAGTATCTTTGATTGTGAAATGCAAATTAAGAATAGATAAGATGTCAATGTTAATCGCCGATAGAGCTCTATCCATTACTGTGGTTACGTTATTGAAAACGGGCGTAAATAGAGAAACATTTTACCTCATATTATTACAATGTCTATATAAAACAATGTTATGATTATTATTATGATTCTATGGATATTAATGTGCTAAAATATTTCAGATGCTCGGCATCATTGCTGGCTGTCTCCTCCAAGATCACGAGGACCACGGCGCGAACTTCCAACAGCTGCCGTACCATCGGCTACTCCTCATCCTATTCCTGGACATGAATATGGCTGAACCGGTTTTAGAATCTATGAATTATCAGGTATGGTCTTCAAAATTTACCAAATAAAATTGTTCCTATTTTTACTAGTCTTTTATTTTGTACGATAGAAAGAAATGTAAAACTTATTTATATTTGTTTGGAATATGCAATGTATTGAATAATATTCAGAATAGAAATCTACAATGGTAATATTGTTGCAGGTTCTTACAGCTTTTTGCCACACACTTCGTATCATCAGACCAAGTGTTGCCCCAGGCTTCTGCTACGCCTGGCTAGAGCTGGTAGCACATCGGGCTTTCATCAACAGAGTGCTAGCTGTTACTCCACAACAAAAAGTATGTAAAACATATATCAAAGATAAATTTATTGAATATTTGAATTTAAAAGACCAAAATCGTAGCACCTAAATTTTTATCCTTATCTATTTGTTTTACACATTTCATTTGCTTTGAACTTAGCGTTAGCAGACATTATTTTGTCAATTCTGAAATGATTAAGGGCCAGTTGTTTCAAATCATCTGTTAACGTACGATACTACATTAAATTTTGACGTCTGTTAAAAACTACGCCCTTTGGTCACTAACATTTGTTACCGCTATCTTTAACGATTACATATTAATTTGTTAAGGTCATTCGATGCAACCAGCCCTTAGTCATACTTTATTGATTGTATATTATTTGTAGGTCTCGCCTTGCCTGGATTTTTGTGAAAAATGTGACCCTACTTTATGACATCACATTGTATTAAAAATGTGTTTTATTCCAGGGTTGGGGGATGTATTCAACACTGCTGATCGATCTGTTCAAGTTCCTGGATCCATTCCTGCGCAACACGGAGCTCGCGTCGCCCGTCATGATGCTGTACAAGGGCACGCTGAAAGTTCTCCTAGTGTTGCTACACGACTTCCCCGAATTCCTTTGCGACTACCACTACGGGTTCTGCGATGAGATCCCGCCGAATTGCATCCAGATGAGGAATTTGATTCTCTCAGCGTTCCCAAGGAATATGCGTTTGCCTGATCCCTTCACTCCGAATTTGAAGGTGGATCTGCTGGCGGAAATCACTCTGCCGCCCCGGGCAATCATCAACTACGCCAATCTCATCCCGGCGTCCCAGTTCAAGAAGGATTTGGACGCGTATATCAAGGCTAGGACGCCGGTCACATTCCTGTCTGAGCTGCGCAGTAACATGCAGGTGAGATTATGTCGCCATTATTAAAAAGTCTTCACAGAAATCATACAGGCTTTCCTTATCATTCTTTACAATCCCGAAAATAGTTGACGGTAAGGCAGTAAGGTTTAACAGCGTTTATGCCATGTCAATTACTTCACGTAACATTCAGCTGATGTTCCCTACTTTTACATTTAAAATATTAGTAAGGATAAATTCTAGATTAAAAAAATCTCAAATCCTATGTCGACAGGACGTATCCTGTAGGTTTTGGTTTGACAGATAGGCGGACAATGGAATGATCTAGGTTTACATTTTAGACGTTTTAAGAAACCTAAATAAATAAATGTCCCAGAAAACCCTTAAAAATCCATAAAAAGAGGTTATTTAAGAGTATGCGGTAGGGGCTTCGTCAAAGGTTTCATGAAAGATACCAAACCTTGTGAATATCAAACCTTCCATGGCATAGAATATTTTGCAAATATACCAATGCTTCTTACCTTGGAATCAGTAGTATATTCAAGATGAGAGAGATAAAATCGTTCACATATAATATGAATGATACGCAGGTGGTGAACGACCCCGGCCGTCGATACAACAGTCAGCTGATGAACGCGGTGGTGTTGTACGTGGGCACGCAGGCTATAGCTCACATCCGCTCCAAGGGGCAGACGCCCAACATGACCACCATTGCGCACTCGGCTCATATGGACATTTTCCAAAATTTCACCGTCGACTTTGATTATGAAGGCCGGTAAGTAGTATCGGAAGCCGAAATTTGACAAAGATTTATTTCAACTTAAAAGTAAAAAGTATCAACCCTTTATGTCCCACTGCTGGGCACGGGTCTCCTCCTCGAAATCTAGCGAGAAGGGTAATGGGCCAATAGTTCACCGCGCTGGCCCAGTGCGGGTTGGTGAACTTCACATACCTTTAAAGACGATGTTTTCCTTCACCGTTGAGCGAACAATGGTGTCGTGTTTGGGGTGCACTTAGAAATATAGAAAAACCTATTTCAAGGCACACACGGACGGGTCAGGATCGAACCCGGAACCTCTAGCATAAGAGGCCGAGTCCATCCTCCACTGGAACATTGTCGCTCTTCGCTATTTCAACTTATTATGTACAAAATTTATTTATTTTTATTTAAATAAAAACAATTCACCAAACAAAGTATACTCTACATGTCAGTGATGTTGGCAATATCTCAAAATTCTTTGGCAGAAATATGTGTTGGAAGACATGTTTTGAATGTTAATAGGACGGTAATATTATCTTGATGTTTTTCTTGTTTGCATTGCCAATTTTCAATAAGAAGGAAATAAAATACGGATTAACAATGAATAAATCACCAATAGATTATGCTATCACGGTCAGTTATCATAAATACAGATATGGTTAAAATCTTGATGCCGCCATCCCTTGCTCATTGGTGAAGGAAAACATTGTGATGAGATTAAAAGTCTTTGAAGGTGTATGAAGATCATCAACATGCATCAGCGCATCGGTAAAACACCCTCGCCTTGTATCGAGAAGACAGGGGGACAATATAAGGGTTGATATTACTGTTATGATTTAATTATATGTTAACACTTAGTGACATAAAATAATGATCAATCTGGACATGACATAATTATCAGGACATAATATATTTAACACAACATCTGTTGCAGGTATCTTTTCCTGAATGCTATAGCGAACCAGCTGCGCTATCCCAACAGCCACACGCACTACTTCAGCTGCTGTCTCCTGTACCTGTTTGCGGAGGCCAACTCTGAAGCGGTCCAGGAACAGATCACAAGGATGTTGCTGGAGAGACTCATCGTCAATCGGCCACACCCGTGGGGCCTTCTGATCACGTTCATTGAACTCATCAAGAATCCAATATATAAGTTCTGGACGCACGAGTTCGTTCACTGTGCTCCGGAGATTGAGAAGTTTGTATTTGTTACTAGTATTTTTTATAGAGATGAGGGGATAAATGGATAGTTGGTTCCCTGGTGGCAAGTCTTAGTGACATCCATAGACACCAGCTACACCAGAGGATTAGCAGTTGTGATGCTGTGCTGTGATAGCCTGATTTTCTTAGTTTAGGATGTGATTGTATTTTTGTCTAATTTACTTGCTAGTGCACTAGTGCACTTTACAGTACTGATAAGTGGTTTGCTCAGATTGTTAATTTAGTTAGTATGATAAAAACAATTATCTGCTTAGCTTGCCTGCTGTGGCTTATGATGATAATCTTTATGTTATTGGACATACCACACTTCGGGTATGATTGATTCCCTGAAACACAAATTACTACATAATATATTTTGTATTCTAATTATTAACATATTTTTGTAGATTGTTCGCATCAGTGGCTCGTTCATGCATCGCCGACAAGCCGGGCGGGGGCGGCGGCGAGCGCGAGATGGTTGAGTAGCGTCGAGCCCAGTGGGAGTCGCTCCGGCAACAGCAGTTGTTCAACAGCTTTGTCGTGAAAGGTACAACACAACAGTACAACATAATATACATAATATCATTATTGTAACAACCCAGTCCGCTAAGACATTGGTCATAAGGTCATGGTTAACAAAACGCATACATATATTATCCTGTTCAGTATTATGTGTAGCCTCGATATGATGTTATTTAATATTTATATGATGGCCTCGATGTAAGGGACATTATTCAATTTATATTGTAGTGCCAGCGACTCGCTTGCGCTTGGCGAGTCCGAAGTATTCCGCATGATATATTACGAATCGTAGTGGCATTGAACATGTTAAAAAAATGTCTTATATAAATTTCAGAGTCGATTTGTAATTATTTGGTTTAATAAATATTATGTATTCACATAGTTCCATAAAATAAAAGCTATTTGGTTGGTGTTCTGTTACCCTTAACAATCAATCAATCAATCAAATAATATCTATTTCGTAGGCAAATTACATAGCACTTGAAACTTGAAACATGTCAATTTTTTTTATAAGCTAATGCTAGATTCGCCAAGTAGCAGTTTTCCTCAGAGAAGAATCTAGCAAGAAACTCTGTAGGATTGCTCTTTTTAAAATATAGTTTTACAAAACGTTAAGGAACCCCTTTTCTATGTAGTTGATGATTATTTTTCCAGGCTTCCAAGATGCGTCGCAGAGCAGTGCGTCGCAGCAGCCATCAACGTCTCAGCCACAACAGCCGCCCAAGCAAGTCCTGCAATGGAACAAGCTGTTCAAGAAGTAGATTACCGCGTGGCTTAACTATGACGATGGCTTTGCATACAAACTCGTATAATTTGACAACGGATAAATGATACAAGTGATGATCACAAGTGCTTAGCATATTACAATGACAGAACTATATAAACTTTCAGTGGAACGCTTAGTATTAACAGAAAATTATGTGACTATCATATTATCTTTGTATTTAACATACTCTTTATGTTTATTGCACATTCAATTTATACTTTGTGATACTGTTTTATATTCTGTTTCTTATACTAAAGACCGGATTAGTATTGACATAAGTTGTTGGAAATGTAAATATATAGTTCTAGACTATTCTTTAAATTATTGAAAGAAAATATTATTACTATCTAACATTCTTAATAACACTGTCAGAATGTAAAATTTATGTCTTGAGTTGCTTATGTGTTGACAAAGTATTTCGTCCTTATTCCGTTTTTTGCAACATTGTTAAGGCAATGTGGTTAATTTTGAAAATTATCAATAATTTGAGTTAACATGAATATAATTTGAATTATTCATAGTTTTTAAGTGTAACATTAATTGCAACTGGTGTATAGAATTTATTACGATACTGAATCGTAGAACTAATGTTAATATGTAATTAAAATGTGAACGTTATTTCAGTATCGTGGTAAAAAAAAAATGTGTATGCTTATGTCCGTTGTTGGCATTGTGACCTATGCTCTACGATCATGTTTGGTTATGTCTAATTAGAATTAATGGTAAGTATAAACACGACTTCAGTCCCCAAATAGTCGAATGATTCGTCTGCGCACTCCTTAGCTGAAGGTCCCTCACACTAGTCACATGACGGTAACTTTTCTGCCTGTTCACATTCATTAAGCTGCATACAAAGACTGTGAACATACAGAAAACTCACCGCCAAAATGGTAAGTTCGAGACTTTTGATTCATTCAACGTAGCGTATTGTACCAATAAATTAATGATTAATAAAAATAATGTCAGTCAATCTATATGCTCAAAATCCTCATTTTTGAGGAATATAGTTATGATCTGTAAAACTAACTAACGCACGAGACGAACCGTACGACATGAGGCAGATTAAAATATGTGCAACAATTAATATTAGGTGTCTATAATATAAAGATGAAAGTTTTGAAGTAACATGTTATTGTAGTAATTGTTGTTAAGGTTTTAGCTGCGGTGTGTATTGCCCGACAATAAACTTAGATTATGATTATTTTCAACGGGGGGTGAACGCTTGAACGTTTAAGTTTCATGTAATAAAATAACCACAAGCGTTACAAGCCGACTGTCACTATACTCGAATACACCCCCATCCTGTAATCAAAGTCGGAGTAAGAATGCATCGCTTTTGTAAAGTTAGATTTAATATAAGCAATAGTAATGGAGTAAGTCATATGTTTAGGAGTTTAACTTAAGCCAGGTACTCCAATTTTCTAAAGATTGACTCTGTGTTGTAATAAATATTTTTTTATCAAATATGGTATTACTTGTGTACTTACGCCTAATGCTTAATGTTGTGTGGTAATTATATGTGAATTGTCATCTATTGATTCATTATTTTCCTTTTGTCACCAAATAAGAGTTGGTATATGCTGTAAGCATATACTTACTCATATTTTTTTGGATTCATTTTTATTAATATCATTCTTGCTTGCTAATATTCTATCATCATTTTACTGCTATTTTTGAGATTATAATATTTGCTTGCGAATTACTGGCAGCGCTGAAATGATTGCTGAAAACATTACCTGCCCATATAATTAGACTATTTTCAACTTGGCACATTTCACTTAAATGACATTTTTAGAATATATAGATATCGATAGAAATTAGAAGCACATGAAAACCTAGAGTTGGAATGAAATCACACACAAACTGAGTTAATTGCTTACTACAATTGAACATTTTAAGTGGGAACGAAATGAGATTATAAGGCATTTCTTATAGCTAAACTACTAGCTGATAATGCAGCTTTCAAATTGGACCTGTAGCTTCGGAGTTTATTCAACGCAAATAACAAACGAAGATGCTTATATAGATTACTAGCTTATTTCTCGCGACGTAGGTAATTGATATATTTTTTTATAAAAAGTATCTTATGTTACTTCTAAGCTCTACTACCTCCAAGAACATATAAAACCATTCATGATGATCTGTTAGTAGTTTTGGCGTGAAAGCTAAACAAACAAACTTATAGTCACAATTTTCAATATTATTAGTAGGGATAGTCTTAGATTTCTGACTGCTGATGTTGGACTTTTTGGAGTTCCCTAGCCAAATGCCAAAAAACGGAACCCGTATAGATTCTTCACGTCCGTCTGTCTGTCTGTCCCTATACGTCACAGCAATAGAGATCGAGAGCCATCGAGACTAAAAACTATAAGTTTGGTATTGTATTATAAGTAGATGTATTATGTGAACCGCATTAAGATTTTCACAAAAACAGAAAAACCAAATTTTGGGTGCTTTCCATACTCAGAAGTGAAACTTAAAAATGATTTCATGAAACCCATACGGATCTATGGATATGCGTCTTCAAAAACCCTACCGAAAGTTGGTTTGAACTAGATCTCGTAAGTAGTTTTTAATAGGTACGTCATAAATCTCTAACTGCAATTATTTATCTTTCATTCAATCACGTCAAATATTATGTAATTTATATTATGTTACTTGCTGCTACAGAACCCTTCAGGGGCGAGTCCGACTCGTACTATACCGCTTTTTTCGCTCAAACTTATCGTCAATTTTAGTTGTAGAATTTCAATCAATAAAAATTCCTGCGTACAAAGCTACTTGTGTAGTACAAGATATCTATATCTTGATTAATAGCGGTCGGCTTAGTCCGGTGGTTGTTAGTCAGGCTACAACAGATATAGGATGTTAAGCTAAGTCGAACATAGAAAGGCATCGAAAGAAGAACCATCCCTGTACATCAAATTTTACCGTCGAAAAGTGAAAGATGGCGACACAGTTTTAGCTTTAGCTTTTGGAAGGCAGGATTCACGAAGTCAAGACGTAACATAGAAGGACAGTTCTTATGAGCACTTTAAGAACAAACTCTGCGATGTAAATGTCCGCTTGGCGGCGTGACGAGAGGAACACCGCGATATCCCCATCATATGAGTCTACGAGAGCGAGCGAGTGCGAACTGGGGACTAGTCACCAATAAAGTCCGCACAAAAAATCCTTAAGATTTGTATGTACGTATGTATTCTTTGACGAAGTATAGATTATAGAGTACAGTAATTCAACGGAAATAAGAGTTAATAAAGCCGGAACCGCACGTTTGCCGAGGCTTGGCAAGCCTTCACAAATTCAAACTTGCGGATACAGAGTTTGTCTTGGCTTGCAAAGGTTTGTGGCCGACCCGACGAGTGTCGGTATTGTGCACAAGCCAAAGGGAACCAAAGACAATTTACCGCAAGCGCTTGCGAGGCGTCCGCATGCTTGTGACTTGTGGAGGCTTGGGGCTTGCGGCAAGCCACAAACGTGCGGATCTGCTATTACAAGTATACCAAGTATCAATTGTAAAGTATTGCCATATCAAAAACATTTTAGTACGCGTTGAATGTCAGCAGGTGTCCCTGTCGCTAATCATCGCTAGCGCTAGATATCGTTGTTCTGTTTGTATGGTATAGAATATAAGGAGTCCGAACGTAATGTTGAACGAAAGGTCACAATTTTGAAGACAATTTTTCCGGTAGAGCGCGTATTTTTTTATAAGCACTCGTTTAAACCTTTACGCGGGAAGTATTGTGGCGCTGATTGGTTTTTATTCTGTTACAAACACAAATCACAAATAAACTAGCGCCATCTAGCGTCAACCAGTAAAACCAATCTCTTTTTTTATTTTCGTTTATTTAACCTTAAGGTCTTCTTTAAGGACTACAAATGGAAAATTATTATTTTAGAAAGCAGAAACGAGAACTAAGATCTCGACTTATTATTGTGCATATGAATACATTGGAAAAGCCTAATAGGTATATCGTTCGGACTTCGGACTCCTTATTCTGTACTTCGTGGTAGACGTACGACGACGTAGTGTGCACGCAACGAACATGAAGAATACTGTGTAGTATCTTATTAATAATGAAGTACCTACTGATAATATTTATAGCAAAAACGTGGTCTTCGGACTCCACGCTTCCTGTGGTCTAACGGTTTCGTAAAGTGATGGGCACCATGAATCATTGTTGTAACTTCCTAAAATTGTTTCTAGGTCCATAATATTATGATAGAAATGACGGTGCCCCATGGATCGTGGGGCCCTGGGCAGTTGCCCAGCGTGCCCAATGGAAAAGACGGCCCTGGTATTCAGAGCAGTGTTTATACTGCTCGTACTTATAAATACCCAACAACCTTGTATTAATTTATTAATTATTCTTGGCTTGTGTATATAGTAAATACCTAGTTTACCTAATTAATAATGTTATTTGAAATAATGATGAGCAATGCAAAACCAAGACCAACACATGAATAGTCTTTTGGACTTGATTTGCTGAGTTGGTCTTTTAGGACCAAGACCAAAGATGTAAGTTCAAGACCAATTTTGCTCATCACCGTTTGGGATGTTTCACAAAGCACGAGACCATCACTCGCTCACCGGTGAAGGAAAACATCGTGAGAAAGTCGGCTTGCCTAATGAGATTCACCAAACACAATTCAAGCAAGCGCATCAGTAAAGGCCCAAAACTCTCCTCGCCTGATTTCGAGGAGACCCGGTTCATTTTGGGTTGATACTTTATTTTACTTAGTAAGTATATCTACTCTTTATTTTCACTACTAAATTTCATGGTTGGGTAAAATAAGTTGGTCTCTCTCACACCATTATCCATAGAGACAATAGTGCCATCATCAATAGAGAATAATATCAGCATTTATTTCTATTATAATATTATCTTTGAGCTTTTTCCGCTTTCGAATCTCTCTTTAAGCGACGATGGAGGAGAGGGCTCGGCCTCTTATGCGAGAGGTTTCGGGTTCGATCCTGACCCGTACCCCGTGTGCCTTGTAATGGGTTTTTATAAATGTCTAAGTAACACCCACACGAAACCATCGATCGCACATCGGTGAAGGAAAACATCGTGAGGAAACCTACATGCCTGATGAGATTAAAAATCTTTGAAGTTTTGCGAAGTTCACCAACCCGCATTGGGCCAGCATATCGGTGAACTATGGCCCATTACCTTCCTCGATTTAGAGGAGATCAGTGTCCCAGCAGCAGTCCTGGATTTATAAATAGGCTGTAGAGGCCGCGGCACATGAGTTCGAGGATAAGTCGAACACGTTCACTGGTTTATCATGGTTTTTTATACTGAGTAACAAACACACAAAGCACAAAGAAACTGGCGCCATCTAGCGTTAACCAGTAAACCACTCTCTTTCTTTGTTTATTCTTAGTCTTCTTTAAGGACTACAAATAGAAAATTATACTACCTACTCGTAAAAATATAAATCCAGCACTGCTCAGCAGTGTGACATATAATATGGGTTGATACTTTGTACTATCATTAATTAACATTAATTATTATCTTAAATAAGGATCGGGTGAAATGAAACCACAATATCTCTATTTTTATATATTCATTCAGACAACGGTACACTGTGACGATAACGAACTTAAAAATTACTGAATGTAATTGTTATAATATACTACATAATAATTTACGGGATGACATGTCTAAAGAATAGATGAACTTAGGTCTGTTTGCATACGTTATAACTTATAACTGATTACATGAAACATATCAGAATATGTTGTATTGATACAAGTGACATAGTTAACTGTCCGAACTTAATATACAGTAGAATACGATAATAAACGCGAAATGTAAATATGAAGTCAGATAACAATAAAAAAAAACTATAACACGAAACATAATATTCGGACAGCCACGAATGTTACAAGAATCGATGAAATGTATGAATTTATACAATCATTATACAAGAACACAAGTATCTATAAGTGAAACATCCTAACAACAAACATTGATAATATTACAACATTTATTATCATGACTTATAGTTTAAAGCAAATATAACTAGCTCTTGGCGATAATGTATTTTAATAATGCCTATATATTACTCCTGCAATGTTTTATATACAATGATAAAATATACGGAAAGCACAATGATTCATATTATTATGTGTATCATAAATAATATAAAACCATTAACAAAACATAAAACATAAATTACCGCGGTTCTATAAAAGAAAATACGCAGTAAACATCTGATATAGACTTAAATATACAAATATTTCAAAATACATTCTTACAATAATTATTAACATTAAAGATTCAAATACAGGAGTAATATTAAGTTGATACCAATATGCCATGTAAAATAAATCAAGTTAGGTCTTATGCGTATTATCTATATGCTCTATTAATACCCCTAGGAAAATCACTACTTAAAACTAAACAGTCGTGTAATAAAATACTTGTTGAAAAAAAAAAAAAGACTTTTTGGTTATTTCATAGGTAAGAAATAATTGAATACTTTGAGCCCATAATGGCGGAAGGATTTTTAACTAAACAATAAATAATATATTAATAGCAATAGTAGGTGTTGTGGAACACAGTTGTTCATTACAATAATAATATTTAAAATATATTTGTATCACAAACGATAATTAAAACGTTGTCATGTAGTCAGTGATGTTGCCGTAGGATATTTATTCAAGTAATCGTTCGCTTACAAGGTACCGACCGAATTACCTCGCAAGCAGTAGCTCCATATAGCTACGAGATACTTAACTATCACGAAAATAACATATTTCACTTAAATACTTTATGTAATCGAAATTTATATTTTTCATTCAGTACAATAAATAAAGTTTACAACTACAAAATCCAAATTTGATAAAATGAACTTTGCTAGTTCAAAGGAATGGCACATTGCATGCATGCATGTTACTGATTCATAAATTATTTCAAATGAAACGTATAGAATTAATTTTGATTCCGAATGGTCAGCACGCTTGCCTGTCAGGGTAATACCACACCAGCCAAATATATAATATTAAGTATATTTTTTACTATATAATAGTCATATGTATTTATTTTTTTTATATAATAATTTTGAATTTTTATTATTCTAACCATTATAGTTTAGCATCAGTGCGGTTAGATGGCAGCAGGGCGCCCTAAGTCCAGACACTAATGTAGGATTGATTCGGCTGCTTTGCGTGAAATGGAGGAGTGTTTTTGACCAAGAATATGTCCCCTCATTGATGGTAAGCCTTTACTAATAGACAGTATACCTGTCTGGCATGAGCCTGCCACTGGCGGAGTGTCTACTCCTATGGCACTCCGCTGCCAGAACCCGCTTTCAGCCGATCATCGCCGCACCTATTCCAACACTTACTGTGGTCAAAAATTTGGAAGGCACTTTCTACAATTTTTTCAAAAATTTTAATTTATTTTTTTTGAACACATTAGCCTAAACTTACACAATAGAAAATATGCGTAGTAACATTTACCAAAAATCTACGCAATTCACCCGAAACGTATAGGCCGCGTATATACTTTTTCTTTATTTAATTTTCACCTAGATTAACTTTATTTCCAAAAGGATAGCCAAAAGTTTCAACAGTAGATCTGAATCAAATGTATTTTTTTTTCAATAACTTGGTCTTTATTATACACTAGTTTCCAAACTTCAACCGAATCGGATAATCCAAATTCCAAACAATAGTCAGATATCAAGGCCACTTGAAGACTTATTTTATACATGCTTTTCGAGCTTTCTGCGACGAGACTCGCGCGGGCGGAGCGCCAGGGCTCCACTGTGATGTGTTTATAACCAACGTTTGTCCGCCAACAATGTCTAAATGGTATACCCTTGCGGCAAGAAGGTTCGTTCTCTAAGAAATTTTTCCCGCCGAAATATCTAGAAACAAAATAATTGCTCAAGGTGTCCATAAATCAAATTTGTACATATACACCTCAGTTAACGCCAACGACGCCAGACGTGTGTCTCACAGCTCCCACCGTCTCTCACCGCCTTCCACCTTCCTTCTCTCACCGAGACGCATCGCGGCGATCGTTGCTAAGAGTTACACAGCTAATCTAAGTAAATTGAAATGGATACTAGCTACATAATAGGTTAGCTGACGCCTGATGACAAACACCTAGCGTTTGGCGATAGTAGTGCTTCTAAACCTAATGGGCAAGCCGATGTCTTCTCATTCAACCGGTAAACACTAATAAATTGACACCGAATTACACATATTCCCGTGCGGGAGTAGAACAACACTGTCTTATAATATAATAAAGATGACATTTATATTTTTTTTTTAGATTTTTATATGTTTGAATTCTAATTCTCGATACACATATTAAGTAGACATCTATTAAATATAACATTGCCGATGAGCAGTTACGAGTAAGACTACGACAACAGTGTTGATATCTAGGGCTCAGAGCGGCCGCTCGGGTGGGCCAGCGGCGCCTCCGGCCGAGTTCGCAACATCTAATTTAGTCTAACATTTGGAACAATCACTACTGGCTAAGATACATCTATAATACATTTGGCGATCACTAAGTCTACTCGTATGTGATGTGATTCGCAGCACGTTCGTGCACGAGGCGGGCCCGGAAGCCGCAAGCAACACTCACTATGCTAGAGAGAAATTGACATCGACCTGACATTAAAAGAAACGAACGTTACATCTATTTAATTTAAGATTACATCTAGGGCTAATAATAATCATAGATTTTCTTAGACGTATGTATGTTGCTGAAATATAATATGAATAGGTATACCAAACAGTCTTTTGAATCCGGCCAAATGGTTTTAATTTTGATATCCCTACGCTCACGTTGGATCTAATATTTTGTTTTAAGCTTATTATAAGTAATAATATTATATAATACTACTCGCGAGCGACCGGCGACGCGAACGCCTCGCCGGCCCCTCCCCCTCACTAGTTTAACAAAATAATATACTTAAAATATGTCATCGGAACATATACAAACGATAGTGTATACAAAAATAATAATTAAACTAAAAATATTCTTTCATAGTACATAAGACGAAATTCGTAACTAAACAACAAGCAATGTATTGCACAGCGAGTCCACTTTAAATAATTAATTAAATATGTTAAAGTAA
Organism: Lycaena phlaeas; assembly: GCA_905333005.2. Taxonomy (NCBI): domain Eukaryota; kingdom Metazoa; phylum Arthropoda; class Insecta; order Lepidoptera; family Lycaenidae; genus Lycaena; species Lycaena phlaeas. Next base: position 1,065,114 of record HG995168.1, read on the forward strand.
TGCCGATACGGTTTAATTGGATAAAATACTCATGGGTTGAGAGCAGGATGGGACGCGCGGCTGACGTACGCGCGCACGCAAACGTACTACGTGTACGCACACACTCGAGTACATGCGCACGCACAAATAGACGTACTTGCACACGCTCACGGGCACGTACACGCGGACGCATACGTACACGCGCACGCCTTTCCGCCGCACGCACCGGTCCGCTCCGCGCGCTCGATCTCTCCGCGCTTCATGGTAGGGCTCCCTCCGCCCTCGCCGGCTTAGAAGTAGCCGACGGAGTTGCGGTTCGGGACAAAGTAAGGGTAAGCGGGCAGCGGCGGGGGAACGCCGACCGTCGGATGGGTCGGCGCCGCGCCCGCGGCCTCACTTCAGATGTTCTCAGCGCGCGTCTCCGCCGGCGGCGGCTCGATCTTCACCGGCACCGGGGTCGACAGATCCTTGCCGTTCTTAGCGATCGATACTGGCGTCTTGGGCGGTCCCATGTCTGTGATGTCGGATACCACATCGCGTTCTCCGTAGCGGCTGTCCGGGCGGGGCGAGGCGAACGGGCGGAACGGGTCATTCGGTTTCGGGGGTTCGAGAGCGTGACCTGGCGGTGGCGGCGAGCAGAGCGGGGATTCGAGTCCAGCCGAGAGCGGGGAGGAGAGGCGTGGGGACTGGAGCGGCAGGGGTGGCAGGCCGAGGTGCGGGGGGTGATCGGGCGGCCTCTGCGCGGCCACAACCATGTTGCACATCTGGCGACGCAAGCCATGCGCAACCGCGGCCACTGCGGCGGCAGCGGCGGCGTTCGGGGACACGCCACCCTCGCGCCCGTTTCCACAGGCCACGGCGTATGTATTCTGCACGTTGATGCCATCCTGAAACACGCAGACGCCGACACGGTTAGCTGTCTAATGCTGTATAAATGTTTTACCAAACTTATATTATTTCGCTTATAAACACCAGCGCATACAATCTTACACATTACAACCTGCGCAGTGTATGTAAGGACGCCCGCATCAATATGTATACATACTAGAATATTCAAAACTACTACAGTGATAAATTTCCTAAGAATTTATTAGACTCAATGAACGGTGACTAAACAAAAGTCGGTAATTAAATTATTATTAACACTAACAAGAAATTTAACACGGTTACAGCATTTTGAATGTAATAGTTAATACACATATTGTTGCAAGTAACTATAACAGGTACAGTATAGCATAGGAGAATCAAATATGCAACTATATTTGACATTTATTATCACATACGAATATCGCTGAGCAGAAAATCGCATAGATTCGCAAACGCAAGGTTGAACGTTGGGCGCAATACTGACCGTTATTGGAGGATAGACTGGTAGGACCTCCTCCTTGATGTGGTGGGTGGTGTGCGGGGTATGGGAGTCACGAAAGACCACGGCACGGATCACCCCGCGGATGTGCTCGTCGGGCCACACTCCTAGGAGGATGCGCTGCGGACGTCCGCGCCCTTTGGGTCTCAAATCTGGAATGGCACATAACAGTAAAGCGTGAACAGACAACGCACTATTTTAACTATGTCCTATTACAATTTGACGTGGCCAGACTGAAGTTAGCTGAGAGTGTCCGTTCTCCATTTGAAATGCGCATGATCTTAACTCCGTGGCTAACCTCAGTGCGGCCAAGTTTAATTGCGCGAACTGAAGTTGGTTTACAAGATGGTCAAAATTAAAAACAGAAAATCTCATATACCAACAGAACATCATTTTATTAACACATTCTCGTGCAAATAAGTAAACATGAAATGGAAGACATTAAATATAATTAAATATTTTAAACATAATCATATTTTTAATAATATATAATCTATTGATTATATATATAAAAATAATTTTGTAATATGAAAGTAGTCAAAATATAGGCAGTATGAGAATTTCATAAGATAGACTATTTAAAAGTTAACACATCTAGGTAACACATTTTCATGTTATAAATTATTTTGTATTAAATATATATTAATTCGCAATGCATATCATGTAATCGAATATCAATAAAAACTTCGCTTCATAAAACATTTCGCTAAGCAGTAAAATCCTGAAAAATGCAATATATAATACCTATATTTATTATACTAGACTATAAAGTTATTTTCATGAAACTCTGAATAATAGAAAACATAAAAACATCGACGTACATAAATCATATAAAATTGCTCAATTAGTATATATGAGAGTTAAAATCCCTGATATTAACATTAATCTGAATTTCATGAGTGTCGTTTTTGTAGCAAATGAAAATTGTATATTGAAATGGTTTAAGTCAAGTTTAATGCCGATTTTTTATAAGCAACCGTTGGGCAAGTGCCGTGCACATTATCTATTAAAATAACAATGAAAGCACGAATATATTAAAGGTTTATTTATATTTTTATATATTACCGTAAAAACTAACTGGTAACCTATATATCTAATATATAAAATTCTCGTGTCATAATGTCCGTTCCCATATTCCTTCGAAACGGCTCGACCGATTTTTATAAAATTTTGTGTGCATATCGGATAGGTCTGAGAATCGGCCAACATCTATTTTTCACCCCCCTAAATGATAAGGGTGACCCACCCCAAAATATTTTTTATTTACTATTTTTTTAACAGCAATATTAGTACTTTTGGCAGAACGAAGTCTGTCGGGACAGCTAGTTATGTAGAAAATTCACAAACACACACCGATATTAAACCAATACTAGATTGATGTATGTTAGTCATTTGTGTCGAAAAAGATGGTAAAAAGTGGTAAAGCATTTCACAGATAGGTAGAGCCTAGGACCGGGAACTATGCGATTTATTTTTCCAAAGCAACTGATTAAAAAAATAGGAGGGTAATTAGAGATATTTTCTATCAAACCAATAAATATCTTTGCCAATGGGAGGTGGAAAAAATAAACTTAGGATAACGTGGGCGATACGTGGATATAAGCTACAGCCTACACCTAGATATAAATAAACGTTAGCTCTAATAATCCTGTCTATCCTAGAATTAAATCAAACCTACGATTTCCCGTAATTAATTTATAAGATATAAACCATATTTAAAGAAATATGATTTTGATAAAATTAATATAATATTTACAGTTAACCTTATACATTTTTCAAAATCATTATCCTCCCATTATAGAGTGATACCTACAACTTTATGTCTCTCTGAGTAAATAGCTACGATACTTCGCCGTCTTCTTTTAATATTATTGTATAATATTGTAATTTTTGCTCCCATTATGATCTATTATTAGTGTTATTAAAATGTATTATTAATTTGTAATACAATTTTCATTTCCTATTCAATATAAGTAAAATAGTCCACATACCTGCACCACCATCAGCGCTGGGGCCGAGCATGTTGTGTACACGGTTGGCGTACAGCACAAAGGTCGGGTATGGTATATCGTATTTTCTTGCAGCTTGCGACAGCGACAGTCCTTCTTTCAGCACGGAAAATATAGCTTCAGCCATTGTTTCTGGTCGCCATGATTTCAGCGGGCCGCGTTCGCGGAATCGTAGGTTGTGGACGAGGCTCTGGTTCGTATTCCAGCACTTCTGCCACATCGACTGCAGCTGGTATTGGTAGCTATCTGCTGGAAATGAAAAGGTCCATGGTAGTGCGATCAGCCAAATAATGAACGGTAAAGGTTTGACATCCTAATTATTATTCTATAATCTCTGGAAATGTATTTATTGTGCCTCTTTTTGCCTATGTATATTATCTGTTAAAATGCTATTCTTCATCACGTATGCTAATATTAGCTATTTATTTATATACAAAGAATTTAAAAGACATAAATCAAAATATATATAATTTCTTCTAATCATATTAGAGTATATGACACAAGGTATAGTGAATTTTTTGCTTCACCGTTGATATGGGCCTACATATTATATGCCAAGGCAATAAAAATGTGTCAAAAAATTATGGACGACTATATATAGCGGCATTCAGGCATTATTTATGACATTATTAATCATCGCATATTATACTATACAATGCTTCATTCATGGAGGTAATTATTGACCCAATAACATACGAATAAATATTCAGATTCCATAGGCGGTAAACGACCTTAAAAAAATATTAATTATGTCTAAATACAGCTCGACAGTTTAATAAATAATAAATGTATACATCAGTATTTTTATCACTTACAAATAAAGGTATAATTGCAGTTTATTACACCTTCTGTTATTTATTACTCTTTGATATCCTTAATGTGACGTGCAGATAATAAATTTGACGGTAAAAACTATCTCTTGTAAGAGCTGTCGCATTCATATAAGGAAGGTTGTTTAAAAACACAAGTAATTAGATTGGTCTGTCCCTACATATGGTGTGGAAGGTGCGAAACTAACTTATGCTCACACTCACAATATACGAAATACTGAGAATAAATTACAATATAGTGGAATAGCGCAGCTACAAAATTATCCACAATATGTAGGATCAGCCGCTTTACAAATGAGCGAAATGAAAATTTTTATAACACCAAGCAGTACATACCGATCTCCATATAAGAATCTGTGAATAAATAGACATTGTATGAAATTAAAATTAAACGACTTTGTATTTTGTATACTTTATTTAAATGCATTCTCATTATCTCGTCGTTTCTTGCGATAAAGATTAACTTATAGACAAGGATAATGTTAAGTGATAAACACGGTGTCGAAAGTTTTTATTGAAATATTAAATTATGGGATTTAACCGTGACATTTCAAGTTTAAAACTACACCTTAACTTATCCTTGTCATTATAAGTATACCGCTAAAATTGTTCACATATCCATATTTTATTATAGTAGTAAACAGTCTAAAAATAAATTGAGCAATTTACGGCTATTTTAACTCTCACGGACGGAATTTTTTATACATAACTATTTTCAGTCTTATTCAATTATAATATGTATCAAAACTTAAAGTAACAAAGTAGCACGATAATTTTCATAATAATGAGAATATTGAAAAAAAATTGTAAAAAATTGTAAAATTACTTATTTTACTATAATTTTTATATATTTTTTGAGATTATTGAAAAGTTTTGTGATGAGTAGCGTTACAAAAATATATTTATGTATACATTTGGGATCAATTATTAAAAAAATATCTTAAAGTATAACTTAAATTCCTTCATAATTTTTATGGCACTAAAATCCTATGTGCTTATTTCTTTTAGCACAAGAAAATCTGTTAAGTTATAATGCCTTTATACTTATAATGTGACATCAAAAAGTTACTAAAAAGTATATAAATATGTACATATCTTTTAACATTTCCACATTCTCGTGGAATAAGCTACCATGGTATTATTGACGATTAAATGCCAAGTTACGAACGTTCAAATATTCATAGATATTAAATTATGGAGCTACGGAATCTCTATCCATAATAATTGTATATCTAAACCCGATCACTAACTGGTATACCGAAAATAGAAATACATACGACATTAAACCTATATAGAGTATATTCCTCATAATCAAGTGAAATATTCATAAACAGTATCCACCGCACTTTGACAGAATGAGCATAATATATAGTGGGTGGTTCTTGGATATTATTTAACTGGATTATATATAAATAGAACTGTGTAAAATGCTATTACATAAAACATAATATATATGGGTTTAGTTTGATCGTGTCCAGCCAAAATGTTTTATAATTTGAATTCAGGCGCATAACATATTTTATTTTCGAGTGATATCGGTAATTTTAGATCTGCGGTGGAGATCGTTTCGAATCCTATCTGCCAATGAGCCTATCTGGCATCATTGCACGCTCCATAGCACTTTCGGACGTAAATTAAGAGGCCGCGATTAGGTAGACGAGGTTGTTGATCGGCCAGTAGGAAGACGATCTCCGAGCAGTAGCCGGTCCGTGTCGGATGCGAGTGGTAAGGTGTCGCTCTTGGTGTTTATTGAGAGAGACCTATGTTTAGGAGTAGACGGATAAAGGCTGATGATGATAGTCTATGTAATGTTTAGCATTATTTGTATACTTATTTTATGTGTTTTATTATGACTGCAGTGTATTTTAGTTAGTTCTGCGATCTAATATTATTGTGTCAGGACTCACACAAAGTTTTGTGTTATTGTTGTTTGTAGTATCGTACAGGTTCCGATTACATAATATTTTTCATTTGAATATCTCCAACGAAATCTTAATGGTTTTATACAATTGTTTAGGTTAGCCGTATTTATATTATGATTGCCGTAATTACAGATAATATTCCTATTGCTTTGACTCGAAGGCAGAAAACTGCCTTTGTTTCGAATCAACATTGTAACAGGTTTTTTATGATAAGAACATAATATTATTATCTATAAATAAATTGTTATAACAATCCAATGTCCGCTAGAGATTATTACGATTAAAAGTGATTTTATTTAAAGAATCATAATTTAAAGTAATCTTATTTAAAGTGATTTAAATTAAAATTACTTAAATCTATATATTTAAACTTGTATGCACACAGCACACACGTAGTATTTTAATAGCTAATTTGTTTATTATAGTTCCAAGATATTTCTTAACGGCGTACTAGGAATCTACGCATTTCAAGTTGCATCAGCCGTTTTGGCGTTCACTAAAAGGGGCCATGGATGAGTTCGATGACGAGTGTAACGAGCATATTACAGATATATGTAAAACATATTAACATTTTTAATTATTAATTGTTTCCTACAAGTCGCACGCATGACCGCGCGACATTATAGTTCCAATTATAGTTGGCTCTTATAAAAACATGCTAGAATATTCTATAAGAAATATCAAATATACGGTTGCTTATATTAATTAGAATCGGCGGTGTATTTGTGGGCGACCTTTTCTTTCAATTCCTTTAGTTCTTCGCATTTCATAGTTTGCCCACCAGCCTATACTGTGCCCTTCCTAGAACTATAAATATGTTACAGGTGGCCCCGTATGTATCCCTCGGAGGGCCCCGCCATCGATATTCACCCTTATATCTCTCCACTAGGGCTCATATTAAATATTTATTCAAATTCTTCGATTGTTACAAGAAAAGCAGTTGCTCATTTGTATTATAGCTGTTTTTGTAACGGACATAATTACTTCAAGCATGTGTTGCTAAGGAAAAACCCGACAAGCGCGAGTTGTGTAAAGAATCTCTAGCAACCGTTACCTTAGTTTTGTTTTTCCAAAAACATTTGTTATTAATATAATAAGACGTATCAATCCAACGTGGCAATGCGGCCAGCGTTTTGGGAACGTTCCCAGCCGACAGCGATCTGGGTTATATTATTTGTTATACTTTGTACATAGTTAATTTCAGTTTTTATTCATTATAATTTTGGATATATTGTGTAATTATGATATATTTCAAATTTATGTTAATTACCTTTATAAGTATCAGATTTATCATATTTGTATTACACACGAGGTGTTATCGCAGTTAAAGTAATTTAAAATATTGAGTCTCCATATTGCCTCTCTCCAGTTATTAGGGTCTTGTTATTGATTTTGTAGTCGTAAAATCTTACAAAAAACGATTGCTAAACTAAGAACGAGACGTGGAAATTATTCGAGGAAGGGCGGTACGCCAGCAAGATGTTGGTAAGTTCCGAATGGTGTTGAAGACTTTTAACCTGTTACGAATGCCTTCCTTTATGAATGAAGCGACATTAAAGTCCTTTTTTTTATTAATTCCTCCATCTCACTACGGTAACATAGTCCCGTGGTAAGTTCGTAAGAATTTAAGCTAATTAATTTATTTAATTAATTTAAGCTTTATTTTACTAGGAGCGAAAATAAATTTAAGAAATTCATATAGATACTATACACGTCCATGACTTTACACACATGTATGTATACCATGATACCAATTATCAGCACTTGCCGCATATGCATGAAAATGTTTAAAATATTTTGTCTGGGACAGGATCTCACTCGGTTTTTTTGTAAATAGTGTCTGTAATCACTGTATAGTAAGTAGTATTAACCCTTATAAGTCCCACTGCTGGGCACGGCTCTCCTCCTCGAAATCAGGCGAGGAGGGTAGGTAATTACTGTATAGTGTACATTTGGAAATAATGTCTACAGCAAATAATGTCATATTATAAGTCGTATTCAAGAGGCTAGTTTACGTGAAATATACATTATTATAAGGACTAATTTAAAATCTACAAATAATATTCAATGCAATTTGGATTCATAAAAAAATCTAGTAACTTTTTATTCGCACATGTTAATTACTAATAACGACATTTTAGCCTCTTAATTAAAAGATTTCCTAAATTATATACATATACAATAGTGGATCGGAAAGATATCCTGATAGACAACATTGTCTCATAACCTATTCTATCTCTCAAGTTTAACCAAACTGCATTCAGTAATATTTAATTATAAACGATTCAGTACAATGTGACATTTGTGCACAAACGGTGATAATATTATAACGAAAATTTTCAATGCTACTCATTAGCGCAATATAGAAAAGTCGAATAAACAAAATACAGACGAATTGAGAACCGTCTGTTTTTGAAATCGGTTAACAACGGTTAAAAACTGATTGAATCGTCAATTTTATGGCCAGCTTCTTATAATAATGACGGATTTTTACAGTCATAGATAAACAGATACAACTTTTTTGTCCGAACAGTTTGTAACACACAGGCTAGGAATTGAGTTTACCAACACCGTCAAAAACATAATTTAACAAAAAAGCATATTAAAATACGATATGTAAATACGACAACTGTCACTATATACTATATATAATTATTGTGATAGTATAAGTCGTTATTATCCTAAGAACCCACAACAAACCTTAATTATATATACTAAAAGAGATAACACTATTTTAGACATCACATAAGGCACATTTTAACAATATCTACTGATATGTACAGAATATAAAAAATAAACAAAATTCAATCGTCCAAGTAAAAGTCATACATATGCATGTCAGGGTTGCGACACACAATCAAATATTATAACTTATATTATAATGAAAGTATTTGTATTAAGTGATATTCAATGATTCCAAACTAGAACAAAACGTATATAACTTAACGTTCCTAGTAGGAGCGGTAATGAAAAATATATGACAAATATATATGACATGTTTGTGTTGTGTGACAACCCTGGCTGGTAATTGCACACGAAAGGGGTGAGTTAATTGCCCATAGATATCAATTATCTATTTAACACAAACATAATATTCTTCAGTATTACACACTGGATAGCAGGTTCGACGCAGATTGTAATAATATGTGTATAATATGTTGTTATGTAGATAGAATAGAATACTTATTGTATGGGAATACCACTAGCTGTTAAATTATGTGTCGTAAGTTAGTGTCATTCCCATATAATATTCTATTCTATTATATAAGTATTCTATTCTATTCATTTGTGCCACTTATCTATGGGGGCTGATCCCAAACTAGACAGAGCTATTATCATGGCAACCAGACAATCGATACATACTTAAATATTTCTAAATACATACACATCTTATATTATACATAAAGCTGAAGAGTTTGTTTGAACGCGTTAATCTCAGGAACAACTGGTCGAATTTGAATGATTCTTTCAGTGTTGGATAGGCCATTTTTCAAGGAAGGAGTTATATAACATCCCGCTAAGATCCCTGTAAATAGTTAGATAAGGCAAACGACGCTGCGGGCGACATCCAGTTGTAGATAAACACCCGGACACAGAACAAATGGTCATGCCCATCACAAATTTGTCCTGGGTGGGAATCGAACCCACGACCTTCTGGTTTAGCAGTCAGGGTCACTAACCTCTAGACCAACAGGCCAGTCAATAAAATATAGGTGTCAGTGAGTCGCTGTATTAATAATAATTCTATGAGTTGTTCTGAGATTTTTTTGAGAGAATACTTTTTTATACTACTTACTAAGTGAAGATGCGTATGCGTTTCTTGAATAAGTCTTTACAATAATTGCTACCTCTGTGGAGGTTTAAGTCATATTAATTATTGTTCATTCTTGCTTTTGCATTAAAGTGACTTCGGGTGTACCATTGCTGAGTATTTAAATTCTCCTCGAAATTACTTGAAAAATAAAAAAAAAGTCTGCTTGTGATGCGAGCGAGTGTTATTGAAATTCACACACTATTTACACAAATCCTTGTAGATCTTAAAAAATGTTCTGGTTTCTATATCGATAAGTAAATTTACGCGGTTAACTATAGTATATGGTGAGTACAAATTTTTATATCATTTTTAAACGCCCAATTTTCCAGTCAGCTTAGAAATCAGATTTCGATTACATTTCGATACATTGCCGAAACTACACTATTTGTGGTTGCATTTGCTGGCTTATGGCTTAAAGAATTATTTGTTTTGTGGATAGTAACTATCGGATATATTATTAATAATTGTTAATGATAGTGAAAATATTTAGTCATATTTAATATGCGTGACAGGTGCTTTTTCAGGCTATACTAAGTACTTCATTTCGTATATTCTTTAAATAGGATAGGATAAAATATTATAAGAAAATTGTAGATAGCATGTGAAATTCAAAAACACGCATATATCTAAAATAATAATGTATACAGTCAAAAATCTTTGCTATCCTTTTTCACCCGACAGTGGTACACGATATCATAATTATATTTATATTTGAGCATCAAGTCAATTGACTTCTAAGATTCGTCGTCCGTGGTTTGATCGGATTTCACTTTGGAATTCTTTCCTTTTGGTGAACTTTCGTAATACAAAGATACAATAGAATGCTTTTTACAGAAAGCCCACCACCAGCGGAAACCCGTTAGACCTATAAATGAAAAACCAGGGTCTCTACTACGCCTTATCTTTTCCACAAACGCCAGTACCTCAGCTAGAGACTTTTTTGTCCGTCTGTTGTAAGGAGACACGCTTGTCTCGCAACAGAAATCCAAAACCGCTCTTTCCTCACTACCCTGGAGCCCTGCTTCGTCTAAAACGGCCATGCGTTTAGATTTCCCCAGTATATTATCATATAACGTTCCCTTAGGTATTCTATAATGTGTTGCAGCTTGAGTGAATCTCATCCGTTGAGTGACGACCGCTTGTATGGCTTCTTGGAGTTGAGTCTGCGTCCATGTTGGTGTTTTCAGTTTCAATGTATGACCGTGGAACTCTGACAGATAAAGCAATAGCGCTAAATAACCGTTAACTAAACAACCGCTAATAGTCCGTACCAATAATATAATTTAATTTACATTACAACTGAAATTGATTCAATAGATTTTTACGAATTGTTTAGTGTATTCATATTAGAACATTTGTAATGAAAATAGAAGGGAAAATATATCGCTAGTGTGTGTAGTACTCTCAGTGAGTTATAGTAATAATTGTATAGTAGGAAGTGGATTTTTTCTCACGGTGCGTCAGTAAGTACACTTATCCGTTTTGCATCGGAACCTCTACATTATTTGTACGGACTACGATATGGGCATGCAATCTAATGCAACATAATATCACAAAGAACTATGAGGCAATGATTTATTCTCGCAATTGCCCTCGCTTGAGGGTTTTCACACAATTTGATATATCAAATTATGTACTGGGTGAACGGTAAATGATACAACGATTTGTAAGTCATTTATAATTTGTTTATATTTTATGATTTATATACCTTTCATCCAGTGAATGTTAAATTAACTAGAGTGCATATAAAACTGTGCAAACAAAACATAAACGATGGATAGGATGTTTCAACTGACCTGCAATAGATGAGGTGGAAGCACCAAGCCAGGCGTGCGAGTTCTCCAGTAATTTAGCCTGTGAACAAAAATTTACATATTAATAACGAATGTCAACGAAATAATTAAAATATGAATATATATTGAGGGAAGCTACGGTCGTCTTGACGTTCGTTGAGGTCTATGTTTTTACATTTTATTAGTAATAACCTTTATTAATATACATTTTGGTGTTTCATTTCTTAATTCCTCAACTGAATATGCATTGATTTGGAATTAATGTTAATGATTATTGACATTAATATTTTGTTGATTTAAAACTATAATAAAATAGGATTACATAAGAAAATAGGATTACTTGAGAAATATCGATAAGTACTTGAAAATACGAGGATCTCCTCGAGATATTTGTTGGACCTTCAAGGACTTTTAATCACATCAAACATACAGGTTTGCTCATAATTTACAGGTGAGCGAGCGATGTTCTCGTGTTTACCGCACTTAGACATTTAGAAAATCCATTTCAAGGTATCACAGGGGCTCAGGATCGAACCCGCTTACCCACTAGTGACTAGACGATCGTCACTACAATACGCCGAGTAATTAATTCGAATTCATATAAGAAGGAATAGACTAAGCTTAAGGATGTCATGTAGTGAAGGCTAAATATAATTTATACTAAACTCGATGCAAAAACATTGAGATTATAACTAGGAGTTTGGAAAAAGTTTAGTTTCAGCTTAATTTTAAGTTTAAAAACATTATAGTATCTTTTCGCGTCTAAATGTTTTTAAAAATATCTTTATATATTATATTTAATAACTTATTTTTCCCAAAGATAAAACAAATAACCCAGTCCATCCATCAGTGTCAAAAACAAACATTTAAGTATTGTTACGTTAAATTGTTTAACCCGTTAAAGTTGACCGCAGCATTTTTAACCACGTCTCCGTGTCATGTGTCAGGATCGTATGTACGCGAGCGACATCTTGTTGCGACAATTGTAATAATATTATGTGTAAATTACAAATAATACAATAAGAATTTTTATCTATAAGTAGTTCATTTACTATATTATAATATATACAATCAAATCATCACATCATTACTGAAAAAAAATCGTGTATATCATACATGTTTTGGATATAATTTTAAATGTTTTTTACATCACCATAAATTATATAGCGTAGCGTAGGCGTATAGATTTCAGTAAGATATATACGATGCATTTTTTAATATTTTTGACTAAAATTCTAACATATCTCTCTGTAATTAGCAAACATTATGTTGTTGTTAAAAATAATAAATATTTTGTCTGTCAGTACATAGACATAACAGGCGTAGCACCAAGAAATTGGCACATTCATAAAATTGACTGCAGTAAGCGTATCGTTTATATTTACATAATTCAACACACCAAGTCGCAGTTATTATATATAGGTATAAATTGGTTGGCCGTGTGTACCTAATAATATTATGGGCAAGTCGCTCGGGCGCGTTCATAAATCTATTTTATCGTACGCGAGCAATAAATTTTATTTCGGGATCTTTAATTCTTTGTTATTGAATTGGATTTTAGTGTTTTATTCGGGTAAACAAACAACATATCGGAACGTTTCAACCGGTACTTATAGCACGTGTGCACATTAACTAGTAATGCACCCCGACCGACTCTTTAGAACTATTTATTTGTGCATTCCATTGTTCTTCATTTACAACATTAGGAACAATTAAAGCTGTGCTACAAAGACCGCTCCGCCGATCTGTCGGAATGTAAATAAAGCACAAAGAATACAGTAGCATCAGATGAACGCTCGTAAACATCCTACGTAGGTGTAAATTATGTTTCATCTCACCGTTGTATGTAGATCGCGCCGATGACAAACGCCGTGGAAATTAATTAAGACGACAGCTGTCGGATCGCATCGGAACAGACTTTAAACATCGAATACACTTATATAAACCCGCGGATCCACCGCGGCGCACGAAGAGCCTACGCATGTTTGTCAAGCTTCGCTTTGCAAGGAAATGTATATTGTGATTGTCTCCACTGCAACCCGCGGACACGCTACCCATTAATTGGAATTTTCTTCCAAAGCGAAGGCTTTCAGTCCGCCGCGGTGGAATGCACCTTTATTACTAGCTTTTTCCCGCCGCCCGGCTGCGACAAGTCCGATGTTTAGGCTATGCCACAAAGTTATAACATTTTTGTAATGCAATGTATTCTATATTTTCACAAAGTAAGATTTTTATGTTGAATAATAGACATACAAAATATGTTCTATGAAATTCGTTTGTGATTTTGACACGAGTCAACATCCCTTGTTTGGGAGTTGTAAAACTTAATTCAAAGAATTCATTACTAGCATAAGTGTATTCATTCCGTTTCTTCGGACATGAGATAGGTTGATTAAATATAGTTACGGAACAAACAGTGGAAACGCAGACTGAATTTTTATTTATGACTCACTTGCCCTCTTGCGTGGATAAAGCACAAGCAACATAGAATTTTAGGAGATTTATGTTTATTTGTACATCGAACTTTACAAGGAAAAAATATATAAATTTTCATATAGATTTTGGCATGACAGGGTTACATTTTTCATATAGGTACTTATAACTTATCAAGGGATCGGTCTTGGCTATCATTGAGTGAGGACTATGTTCAGTAGTGGACTGGTTCGTGCGTGGCTGATGATGATGATAATGTATTGCTTATTTACATTTATTTGTATTAATTTATCCTAATTGGGATAAATTTAATGGGGGAACGAGGTATTTTTTCTGTTATTTTTTTAATGACTTGTAAGTTATTTGATTCCCAATGTATGTTAAATTCCGTCTAAGTAACGTTTAAACAACGGTTCATGCAGCATATAATGCTATAAAGAAGAACAAATATTAAACGATTACATTAGTGTCATAATGTAGGACCAAGTGAGTCAACAGCTTATAAGCAAAGAGATTTCGATTAATTGTTTTACAGATTAGTCTTTTTATACTTTAAATTTTAAAGTACAATTACATACAGTAATCTTATTTTTTACAATTTATCGTTGATGAAGTTATGGAATAAGTTTTGTAAAATTAAAGAAGAATGGTTAAAATAGGTTTTCCCCCATTCTCGTATAAATTAAACAAGGCATACGAGAATATAAATACCTGACGACTTTTGATATAATACATCTATTATAAGAACCCCCCCCCCATTATTTATTCATATACAAATCATATAACATTTATTGTTGTACCTCCGTAATTTTTGCTGGTAACTCTACCCCTCCCTACGCCCTCCCTGCTTGCTGCTGTACATACTTATTACGAAGCGCATAGAGTATAGACTAAAATACAAGAAAATGTATTTGTATTTTGTGATTCAATAACCTTTTTTTGGAATAGCGTGAGTGATAGATATTAATGGGCGCTAACCTAAAACTCTCTCACCATTAAAAAAAGTTGAAGTTGATTATTTTGTGACTGGAGTGTTGTATGATGTTATAAAATCCAAAACATGTTATGAAGTCAACGAATCACAAGGCGGTGGTGATATTTTTGTATTTAGTGAGATTTGAATCTCTATCATTTTATAGTTATTATCAGTGAAACTTGTGTCCACCAGGCGTTAGTCAGTAACATGAACATTTCAATTCGTATGTCCAAAATAGTAAGTCACTAATTATAATATCGAATAACAATTAGAGTGTAAAAACTATGACCTGACTATGAAAAATGCATTAATACGGTCGAATTGAGAAACACCTCCTCATTTGAATTCGCTTAAAATAAATATATACATTTAATATAAATATATACATTTAATATAAATAGCCTTTTTGATGTAAAAAAATACATACCGGATAAGCAAGTTTAGACTCTATAAAAATTATACCCCTTCCTTCGTACCTAACGGAATCGGATAGAGAATGCATAAGTCATGACAAGTGTATATAAATAAAATCCTGATTTTATATCCTGGTGCAATAAATGGCGACACAAAATGGAAGCCAACGTTTAAACAGGAACACCAGAACGAGCAATCGAAGTGCATAGGAAACGTGTGATTGGTATCCTTCCTGTCGCGGGAAGATACACGTAGGTGTAGTTGTTTGGAGGTGCACAACTAAACAACAACTAAATACTAATTGACTGTCTATGAGATAGAGAGAGAGAGAGAGAGAGAGAGAAAGAGATAGGGGATAGAGAGAGAGAGTGAGTATACCTTTTTAATGCTACCTTTATTTCTACGACATTTTCTATACAGAATTTTAGTACTTATGAATTTTAGTATTTAGTAAGATATTTAGCATCTGCCGAGCATCTTGTGTCAAGTAACCTTTTTAGAATTATACTCAGTACCTTGATGAGCGAGCTTTTCTTGGTATTTTAGTGTTGCTTAATAATGCCATCTACTAAAGTAGCTTTGGTGTCGGTAAATCAGTTAGTAGCTTCCAACAAAAGTAGTTTTACTACTCACCAACAGATGTCACGAAGAATCATATTTTTCAGTACAGCATTGACTTGATTTTTGCTTTTAAATACTATAGTTGATATAGGACTCCCTTATAATAATTTTTTTCATGAAAGGAGGTCCTACTTGAAAAAACCTCAATACTCGAAACGATATCTTCTGATTCCGGGACCACTATACACCGGAGCCTTGTAGATAGTGGTGAAATTTTTCTCGTATTCTAATAACATTCTCTACTACAATTATTAAGAATTTTAAAAAAGTTTGCATTTTTTTTTGGTCATAGATAAAAAGACATTTAAAAAAAACAAGAAGAGTAGTGCTACTATCTCGCTTTAAACCTTCCCACATGTTATACTTTAGAGATTACAATATATTAAATACCAGAACTGATAGTTTAAAAGAAATTTAAAAGATAAGATAATTTCAGAAATAATAAATATTATACATTTTAAAGGCAAAAAACTAATCCGATAAGTAACTTAATTAGACATTAATGTATCGTGCAAATAAATTCATTTGTTAGATCTTGTAAAACGGGGTAAGATCTGCTTAACATCATTATATCAATGTTTTCCAGTGTAATATATTTTATTGAATGGCTCGCTATTATTCCTCTAAGCAGCTTAACAATCCCGTATGTAATAGGATAGAATATGAATTGCAGAGGCTATTGTTGCCTCAAAACTGCATTTCTTTGAATTGCATGCATTGATTGTTATAATTTTAATAGGATACATGTCCATGGTAAGTACTCGCTAGTATCTTAGTAATTAGATGATTCTAGATTTTTCCTCAGCAAACCGGCCTTAGTTGGTTAGTCTACATCCTTTTCCAATTTTTTCCAAACCTTTTCTTATTTGAAAAGTTTCAATTTTGAAACAAATATATAAAACGTTAGTTGACAAACAGTTTTGTTATGATGAAACAGTTTTTACGTATTTTATCGCAGTTTATTGAGTTTTTTACAATGTGACATGGTTCTCCCGTGACCATGGTTGCTGTAAAGTATCCGAAACGTCGGGCTTGTAAAAAGCTCAACAAACCGCGATAAAATCCGTAAAAGTTGTTTCATTATAATGAATGTCTTTAGTCCAATATGGTGCATTCTATGTATATTATTGAACTTTAAAGTGAGTCTACTAATGTTTAAAGTTAGCCGACAGAGATATACCGGCGATACTCTCAGTATAATGTGTATTATTTTACGAGCAACTCGCAGTAACTCATACATTAAGAATTACATCATGTCTAAACCAATGTCTATAATAATACAACGAAAAAATTGTGGGAAAAATATAAAAAGCAATATACCAAACATTATCGCAATAGAAACACTATAAAAACAGCCGGGTTTACGTGTGGTCGCATTATGATGCCATAAAATTAAAAATAGTTGTTAGAAAATTTGTATAATGTCCCTGTTATCATGTGTCCAGCGTCGTTTTTATGTTTTTTTATGTTACTCGGATAAGGAAACTGGCAAAGGTGCCACCTGATGGTAAGCTGTTAGCGTCGCCCTAAGCATAAATGAGTTTATGATTACACTGCCTGTCTTGCCATTTTTCCCGAAACACAGCAAAGTTGCTTTACTGTGATACAAGCAGATTAGTAGAAGCTATGCAGCCTGGAGCATGGTACAGCGCATTCTTCCCACAGTTGTTAGGTATACGTACTAGTAGACGTATTTACTGATGTAAAAGTTCATCGTTTGGATATAAACCAGTGCAGGTAATGCATTGATGGTTTCACGGAAGAGGTTTCATGGTAGCGCCAAGCTAAATGGCAAAAAGCATCTCTCGCAGTTATAAAACTCCATAATATTTCCGTACTGAAATGGCCGTATAGTTTAGGTATACAAGATGTTGCATATACATGTGTGTTCAAACAAAGTGGTCGGAATATCCAATATTAGTTAAGCATTAGATAACATGTAACAAATATTTAGTTTTTGATGTTATTGTGTTTTATGTGTTTTTTGTTTCAATTAGTATATAGTTGTCGCTACGAGGCTAGAGCAAGTAATGTTTAATTGAAGGAAAATTAGTTTTGGGGTATTTTTGCATAGAAAGAAGTTTTTAATATAAGAGATGGAATGCCTTTGACTATACGTCTTCGTCAGTATATTATAATCTCAGAGATTTGTTAGATACTAATTTACAAATTTTAGCTTTTGGATAGATCTACGTTGTTGCTAATCAATCAATAACATTATTTTTTCCAAATAATTATATTATTATTTTTAACAAAAGAGCAAAACCCTATTTTTTCTAGGTTTGGGGATTAATATCCAAATGATTTTTATGAATATAATTTTACTGATTTTTTTCTTAATATAATTTTTTATTTTTATTATAAATATATTTTATTTAATAAAATGGTACCCGCTGCTTCGCTCTTTTGGAGTTCGAATAAACTAGCTTATCTTTTCCCTTGCTAGAATAAGATAAAAATATAGCAAATAAGTAGAGTTTATCCTTAGTAATATAAAAAAATGCAAGCGTAGGTTTACGTAACTCATCTCTATATTATACTATATTACAAGACTTCGTTACGTTCAGCCAGTATATTATTAAAATGATTAAATTTTGCTTCATAATTTAATTGTTTTTTTTTTTATTTATTATGTAGTTATTAATATAATTGTGCTTTTAACAATTACGTTGTTTTTGACTTTTCAACTGACGTAATTATGAATTATGCACTACTGTTAATATTTTTTTGGGATCAAACGTAGTCTTTGTGTTATTCTTGTATATAAATTGGGACTTTGGCAAGTATCATCAAAATGCGTGCAGTAATTACTAATTTTGTCGTGATTGAACAAGAAATATCTAAACTTTTGCATTTATTTTATTATTATTAAGATGAAATATATTGGTATCTCAATCTAGCTTATAATAAATCTTTAATAATTTAAATGTGATGTGTATAAAAACACAAGAAACAAGAAATTATTAGAAAGATTAAGCCTTTTCGAGGTAGTATTATCTTACTAGCTAATTATTCATTCGTCTGTGTTTTTTAATTAAAATACTAGCAATTAATTAGGTGATAATTATAATTTGAAGATTTATTAGACAATTATATTCTGTGAGCTTGAAGTAATAAGTTTTCAACATTTAATTTCAACTATCAAATGTGATTAAATATATAATTTACATTATTTACTATATTATAATTATATTTAAATTATCTATTTTATTCAATTATTTTATTTTAATTACATAAATTATTTTAACACTACATTTGATCGTTTTGTTTTACTTCTAATATTGGGTGTATTCAAATAAAATGAATGTCTGAACATACGTATTATTGATAATATTTACCTGATTATATGTATATCCGACCTGGAACAATAAAATCTATGTAGATATTTAGTAAATACACCAACTTACATCGTACACATTAACTTTATATCTATATTGCATGCGCATTTCTTCAAATAGTATTTAAAATTAATTAAGATTTAATCTTAACGGATAATCAAGGGACCAATAATATTTCAGTGTGGAGGCCCCGTTTATGTGCAGAACCAGGTGGGAAGAGTGCGGGTGCAAGTCTTGGCGTTTATTGAAGGAGGCCTATTTACGGTTGTGTACGGAAAAGGCTGATGATGATGAATGTCCTTAATATTCCTTTACTATATTTTGATCATTATATTTCTTTAAATAAGGTATATTAATTTATTTTCCAACTTTCTTAATAAAATAATTCCTACCTCAATGTACTTATGATTAATATAGAAAAAAATAGAAAATGTACATCGAATTATTCAATTCTTGAATGTGTTACCAATCTAGTTTAAAATATCGCTCTTAAAAATATTTTTTATGCGACTACGTCTTATTATTCGATGGATACTGCTGCTTGCACCAAAAAACTTGACTCATGCGACGTTACTTCGCTCTGAGGCGTTCCATTTAAGGCTTGAATTGCAAACGAGAGCATATAACGAGCGACAAAGAGGCACAATCGGCCCATCAGTATTTTCTTATGACGTTGTCACGTTCAGCTATCTTCAGTAAACCGACTTTACAGACAACCGAGTTTTTATTTTTGCAATTCATTTGATATTAAATAGATTTTTAAAAAGCGGCAATAATGTGGTAAAAGTTAAATCTCAAAGTGAAGCGGTCAATGTAATTTTATTTAGAAATATGAAGAACAATACGAAGGTGAGGATTCATTGCGAAGGATAAAACTAATCACACATCCTCTCTGAGGTGGTAAAGGTGCGGCTTCACTCTCTGAGGGTAGCGGACAGGATAAAACTAATTAGTAGAATGTCACTATTCTAATATTATGATATCATACGTTAAAAAGTTTTCATATTGATACAATATTTATAATAACTTTTATAGTTATTATATATTATATATAATATTATAGTCGTAAAGAGTTTATTTTGATGTTACTAACAGATTTTTGTATTTTGGTCTCATAAAAATGCTTTATTATTTTTTATTATTTTCGCATGGAGTTTTAAATTTTTTTTATAAAAATAACTTTTAAAACATCCTTTTCTAATGTTTTAAAAAATGTATGGATGTTGTCACTCTTTCACGTGAAATGCTTTACGTAAACTCTACTATAATCGATTTTGATAAAACTTTACAATAATATAACTCGTAGTAAACGTTAGAAGTAAAAAAGTAAGTTAAAATTTATGCCTGTACTACGGGAATAGGAAGGAAGAAGGGAATAATATCATAGTAATGTTCTATAGCTTTTGTAACATCGTTATTATAGTTGCTGCAAAGTATCTTATATTTATGAAATGTATGTATCTTTTAATATGTAATAAATTTATGTATCTTTGGAATAATTTATAGCAATCCATGTCTAGGTGCAATATGATATGATGATGATGATAATGGTGATAAATGTATTAATGAATGAAAATGAAAGACTCCGTAACCACCGTAATTGTACTAGTTACGAGTGAGCTTCGCGTAGCCGTATCGCTAAACGCCATCAGTCGGGCCACGCTATCAGGAACGCTAGTGCATTATCCATTTCCACATTACTATCTTTTTGTTCCCTGTTTGATTGTTTAAGCGTGCCTCGATGTGGTATCCAATGGTTATTTTTTTTCTATAGCGCTTTCACTTGAAATGGCTTCAGTCAATTGTGGAATATGTTGCTCTTATTGTTTCAGAAGAACAATAACAGCCTTCATTTTATATGTTTACAGTGTCTAACGGTTGATAGGCACTTTTTCTATTGCACCCTTCTGTATTGTGGCCGTCTCTTTATAATTATTGCCTCATTATTAGTTTATACAATGTGCTTAGACTGCAATTGTAAAGATATTTGTTTTGAAAAGATAAAAAGAAAGTAAGTCATTAAATAAAAATATAATGTTCAGCAGTGGACGGATATAGGCTGATGATGATTAATAATTTTCATAGTGTCATGAAACTCTCATTCATGTGGTTCTGGCTGTGTCGAAAAAACAATTACCTACCTATTTCTTAAAAATATCGACTTCTAGTGATGAATAATGGTTTTTTAAACAGATGTTATTTAAACTTAAAATATTTAAAATTTTTAACAATTCTACATATTGTGTGTGTTTCTAACATTTACCGCGTGACCGTGATATAAATACTCTCCGATGTTTGTCTGGATTACATATAAAGCTGTAGAATATATATAGAGTAGATTATCTTATCGCGAACAAACTACTAATACCGTAGTACTGATATTAGTTAAATATACTAGCATCATCATCATCAACCGTAACCGTCCGCACTGAAAAGTTGCCAACATGATTACAATAAAGATGTTATTTATTGGTTATGAGCTGAGATGTAGCACGTAACATTCAGAAATCTACGTAAAAAAATCTTTTAAAAGTTTCCGTTCAGTTATCCGTCTACTACTGTACATAGACCTCCTTCAATGAACCCCAAGATGACCAATCCTTTGCCATTCGCATCCAACGCGGACGGAGATCGTATTCCCATCTGCTAAATGACTGACCTACACTTCGTCCATCTAAACGCGACCTCCACTCTTGACCCTTATTGGCCCACCGACCACCCGTTTTCTGAGTGTGTGACCAGCCCACCACCACTTCAATGCGTTTATTCTCGCGTGTCGTAGACTTCACAAATAATTATCATCCGAGACGATTCCAAGTGTTAGTTAACACGAGCCAAGCCACGGGCGACAGCTCGTATATAAAATGTATATTATAATATTGTTATTTGATAATTTTAACGTTTTATCCTATCTCATTCCGTTAGTCATCCGTACGCCGCGTTTTATCCCAACCTATTATTTTCTATAACAGATATATTATTATATAATTTTGATTCTTTCCAAATTATACAAGTGTTTTTGTTATATGTATAATTTTTGTGTTAGAACCATAATTAAATATCAGACTACGGAGGTTCGAAACGATTGAATATTTATGAACGGACTAAACTGACCGTATTTTTCGTGTTTCAGATTTATATAATTATTTTAGATATATAAAAACTCTATTATTCCTAGGTCGATTCAGGAATGCCATTAGCTGGAGGCGGAGGTAATCGCAGAGGTCAGAGGAGACGTCACTTGGTAAGGACCCCACATTAGAGTAAGTCCAACGGTCCTCGCCGGGAGGGGAACACTAATGTGGAGATATGTAGAGAAGACTTACTACGAAATCCTTACGGCGGAAGCTTTGCACCCGGTCCTCCGAGAGTGGATGAAGCGGAAGAGTAAAAGTAAAAGAGTGGCATGACATAGTTAACCGGACACGGTTGCTTCAGTGGGAATCTGTGTCTAAGATCTGGAACCTTACTGTCACCAATGTGGTATTGACGGTTGAGGAAACTCTCAGCATACCAGAGGTAAGGCCTAAGATGGGTTAGAAGGGCCAAGATCTGGTGGCAGTACTACGAGGATGTGACCTCTCCTTCCCAAACGTGGTCCAGATAGTAGACAGCTAATGGGAGTCAATGACCTCTTCCTGCGAATACATAATGATACAGAGGGAGGCTGTGGAGCAAGTTAGAGAGAGAAAGTGACAAATGTGCTGTCCCTCTCTGCAGGCGTTTGATGTTTCAAAGTTGCCATCTATTTAAATAAAATTGGGCCCAGGATCAGATTGAGGATCAGATTTTATTGCGTATCACCGTCGTAGGGTGTTGGTCCAGATCGCTCTGTTTAATGACCTGTGTCTCTACAGACTACTCAGTGGCCGAGGTGACCTTAGTAATGGAGGTTGATGGCATCCGCTGGATCATTAATTTCTGGCTGTACGACATAATCAGAGTCTTATCCCCAAAAAATAAGTGAAACGCAATTATATTCCTAAAGTCCCATGTTAAAATATGATGACCGATTTTCGAAACCGGCAAAGCTATTTGTCTCCGTATGTTGATACAAACCAAATGAAGTCTGTCGTACAAACAATAATTGTTTTTACAAACGGGAACAGCCTAAAGGTACACAAAACTTTTAATTCTTAGCATTAATTACGGGATGTGCCTGTGAAGTCAAACATTAGTACCGTGCTTATGCAAAACGAGTAAGATTTTATTTGACTTGCGTAGTTTCGGCGACGGTGACGATGTAAGCAAGACAAACATGTTAATTATCACCCTACCTCCCTCCCTCCCACTCCCAATTATGCAGGGAGGGAACTTTGAACGTTTATCAAACTTAAACGTTTTATTGAGAGTTTGGAGCTTAGGCCTGGTATAGCTTTCATTTTAAATTTTAGTAGATATAAAAGCTTTATTCAGCCTGACCATTTTATTCTGGATCTGCGATTTTTTAACTAAGAAACCAAAGAAAGCAAAATATAGAACCTCATATCGTAGGAACTATTTTAAGATGCCTTTTTTTCATGACACAGTGGAAACCTTTTTCAGACCCTACCAGGGCCTTGGGTAGGTGCACTGGCGTATGTGGGGACTCGCATTGGGTGCACTACCCCACTGAAACCACTGCGTGAGCCTTCAACCACTATTTGGGGGATTCTAAGATACCTGTGGTAGGTATACCAACTGTTCTTCTTCTTGTCGAGTCGAAATGGCTAAAACTCTTTATTGTGTTAATACTTTAGTTATATATGCTTTGACCAGTACTTAGCCAAATCTACTGCCGAGTCTACTACCAACTGTTAAAACAAGAATTATTTACATATCATCTAAAAACACCATATATTAAATTCAAGCATTCATTACAAACTACAAAGTTTATTTCATTAACATTGTATGACAATGAGCTGCTCCTACTAAATCGATTTTAATTAAATTTTATACAATGTACAGTTTGAACCAACTTCAGATAGTTTTATCCACGCTAGGTGTCGGTGTCTTTGGCAGGTGACAAGTCTAATTTTAATTCTCATATGCGTGCGTATGTCACTGAATCCTTCCAAGCCGCTGAACCAATTTACCCGATATTTTGTGTGGGTGTTCGATTAGATTCAACAATGATTTAGATTCAATTCTTTCTTTTACTTCTTACAAAATTTACTCCATACAAAATGTTTTATATGATATGAGACTGTCGAATTTTGTGTTTTAAATATAAAACGAGTTTTATGCATAGAAATTATAATAGCGATATAAAATTCATCGCGAAGGCCGCGCCGGTCTGCGGATAGAACGTAAATATGTAATGTACTAGTTCAGTTATGTGTCGCCTCAAATATTTATATAAAACCTCTTTATTTCGATGTAAAGCTAAACGGTGAGCTTGCTTACGGCCTCATGAATTACTAAGATACTGTTTTTTTTTGTAATTATATTCGTATATAAAATGAATAGATAAATAATAGATAGACGATTGTGAGTTAATGAAATAATGATGACAATGTATAATATAATAATATCTATGGACGCTTTTTTACACCACGTCAATCTGGTCCCGTGCTAAGTTCTCTAAGAGACTTATGTAACGGGGACCAGACAACGAAAATACATATATTTAATACTTTTTATATTAATACTTATATTTAAGATTTTTATTATATAATACACATATTTAATACACATCCATGACCCAGGAACACAGAAACTTTTTTTGTGTTCCCTGGCGAGATTCGAACCCGCTACATCCGGCTTGTGCGCCAACGCGCTAACCACTGAGCCACAGAGGTCGTCGTCGTATGAATGGAACATGAAAAAAGCAGCTTTAATTTACAAGAAAAAAATATATAGGAAAACCTCGAAAACTGATGTTTTGTTATGAAACAAAAGTAGTAGCTTTAATTTACAAGAAAAAAATAGGAAGACCTCTAAAACTGATGTTTTGTTATCAAACAACATACAATAATTGAGGACGGCTTAATCTTGCCATGTATATCTTCATAAAATAGAATAATAAAAAACTTACAATTTGAATATTTTAGAGTTAATTTTTAATTATAAGTTTTTAGTTTGATATTGTTGTTTATTGTTAATATTGTTACGTAGATATAATATAATATTACTTATTAGCTATTGTTCACGCCTACGACTTTCTAACGAGCAATGTTTATATGATCTAAAATATCCTACCAACGAACCTGTTTGGTTTTAGAAGAAAAAAGTGACAATAAGAATGTTCTATGACTTTTCTTTAAATATTATTCATTCCTAATTGATTCTAATAAGACAATTGTAACTAGATGGCTAGAATATCTATATTATACATGTTTTTAAGCAAATTATTGTTTGAATTGAGTTCGGTATCGGACTCCAGTGTCTAAGTAATAGACAGCTATATTAAAAATAGATGACAATTTGAATAATATTTTCATTCAAGTTGATTTCAATTGTTAAGTCTTAGGATTTAAGTGACAAGTCTCAAATTCCTTGCATTCCAACATTAACCCTAAATTCTGTATGTATTCCATCAACTCGAATGCGCCCAGGTGAAATATGAAAAGCTGAGTCTAAGTCATTATTGGCTCTGCAGCAGGCAGCATTAAACTCATTATGCCGGCGACTGGCAAAGCGTTACGTGGAAATCGCTGTTGCCAATTTGTTCATAATTCCCTTGAGATACGCACATTAGTGATTTACGCCGGTACGCTTAGATAGCTCTAAATGTGGTCGGAATATGTGAAAATGTGGCCAATCTAATGTTCCTTAGATTTTCCTAGTTGTATCCACAAGTAATATAAACTATTCAAACAGAATTAACCACTACCATCGTTATTCACACTAATGCAAGTATGTATGTTTGTTTGTTACCTTTTCAAGTTTACTAAACCGAGCGGATTTCGTGTTAAAACTTGGTGAGAAGACGAATTTAACAAAAGCTACTTTTTCAGCACAATTTATTTTTTTCTTCTTTTTATATATCACAAGAGAATTATTATAAGGTACTGACATAATTTTGATCGGGTCACGATGTATGCACGCCCAGGGTCAATCAGAAGGTTAATTGACATCAATGTTAAATACTTTAAGCTAGTAAAAGTTCTTCCAACTCCATTAGGGTCCAACGCAGAACTAACTAAAGATTGATGTGCGGTCTTGTCTCACTTTACGAACTAAACTTATTTTTAAATTACGGAATCCATAATAATATATAATGAATGAGATGGATTGCTCCAATCGTAGGAATTAAGGATCTGATGTGTAAAATTATTTTTGCATTCAACAATTATAAATTTAGAAGATATATGAGCAATTTTAGAGATTATTTTAAGGCATGCGAAAATACAAGGATAATATTATTGTCTAACCAACTAGTCAATCTATTCTGACTTGTACCATCAATTATGGTATTGTACTGATCTATGATAGTAGCATTGGTTGTCAATAGTATGCTCACTCATCATCATCAGCCTCAATCCTCCACTACTGAACATGCCAAGCAATTCTTTTAATACGACATACGAATCTGCTTAAAACTAGAGCTAGATTTGGTCTTAAGCATATTACTCTCATTTTTATTGGTCTTATCAGAACCAAGAGTTAATTTAGTTCAATAGAAGCCGCTTGGGAGCCTTATGCAAGTATGTCCATTGTATGCCCAGTATCTTCGCAATTTTCGTCATTCTAGGCAATTTCACAGTCGGCTGGCAGCGGTTGGTATAATGGTGTGCACCCACGCGGACGAAGAAGAAATCATTCTTGAGATATGAGGCGAGGTCATTTCATCATAAACATCATCATCATCCTTTATCCGTTTACTGCTGAACATAGCCTCTCTCAATAAACGCCACGAAAGATCTTGCCACCCGCGTCCAACACGGGTACTACTGCATCGTCTTCCCACCTGGAGAACATTATACATAGTAACGAATAAAGTATAGGGATTTATAGAAGAAGGCAATCGGTTAATCTAAGTTAGTTACGGCCGACTAATCCACCAGACGCATGTATCGCTACACCAGAGGGCTCGCAATTGGGTTATCTAACTTCCAAAGGCTAACCTACATTCCGAAGATGACATAATAACATTTCGTATTTATACAGGCGGTTTATTGAATTACCTTAATTGTAGATTAAATTTTACTCACACGAGCTACGTATAAGTAATTCAAATTCCTGTATAATTTAAAGAAAACCACATGCAATTTTGTGCGCGCTAGAGATAAAGGGGAACGCACGAAGGAACAAACAAACGCGTGTGAGACGCATCATTTGATTTCCGTTGGTCTTGAGATGAAGAATATAATATTATCAATGACTATGCTGCAACCTTTAAGAAGTTATACTAATACAGAGAGTAAAAAAAAAGTAAAGATCAACCTTTGTATGTCCCACTGCTGGGCACGGGACTCTTCCTCGAAATCAGGCGAGGAAGGTAATGGGCCATAGTTCATCGACGCGCTGGTCCAGTGCGGTGTGGTGAACTTCACATACCTTCAAAGACTTTTAATCTTATCAGGCATGCAGGTTTCCTCACGATGTTTTCCTTCACTGATGAGCGAGCGATGTTCTCGTGTTTGGGGTGCACTTAGAAATTTAGAAAAACCCATTTCAAGGCATACACGGACGGGTCAGGATCGAACCCGGAACCTCTCGCGTAAGAGGCTGAGTCCGTCCACCACTACAACACTATAAAGAGTACGATATATTTAACACGCTCATCTCAGAAACTTCATTCATAATCTAACTCATTGAACGCCAAGACGACTGATCCCTCCCCGCTCTGCCACTGCTCGGAGATCATCTTCCCATTCGGTCTGACCAACACTTCGTCTACCTAAACCAACCTAATGGTTAGTCTGTAATGTCTGTTAGGTCGCTTCACGTAAAGTACCGATAACTTAAGATGATTTAAAGGTGTATAGCCTGTGAGGCTAGATGTTGGTCTCGGAGATAGTAACGAAGCAAATGGAACAAAGGGAATTTGGGGGTAGAATCAGCATAATAAGGACCCTAAAAGTATACGTCAGGTGTAGGAGACAGGAAATTTGCTACAATCAAAATATATTTGTGTATAAGTTTTTATAATTTGAATTTTATTTTAATAATTCAAATGGGGAACGCTGCCAGTATCTTCGAAACTTTGCCCAATTTCGAATATATTCCTAGCAATATAATAGTGCAGAACAAAATAATATTCAGTTCAATTCATATCTTAATGTATTTATAACAACAAAGAGATATTAACGTATATAAATAAGCATTTGTTTCCCAGACTTATATGTTAAACAAAATTTATTATTAGCGACCATTAAAGACGCTAGGCGCCGAGTCTGACGCCCGACCGCGACGCCCGTATACAATTATAAACGAAGCTGCTGTCGTACCCATTATCATAATACTCTGCGTAACACTTTTGTAAGATAGCTTAGAACACGCGGATCCGCATGGATCGGTGATATGTCTTAAATAGTAATAAATAGTACTCTATATCTGGAGAATACTGCGAGTGTTGTTGACGCTACAACCTTCCAATTTCATCCCCGGAACTTTTCTGTGTTTTGGCAAGAAGGGTAAGATAATGTAAATCAGGCACTGAGAACTATTATTATATATATCTCGTGATTGACAGGCTGAGAAGGAGGATTGTTAATAGCAAAGGCTAATGAATTCGCAAGTGACATGTGGCCGTATGTTTATCATTGGTATATCATCATTTACATCATCATCGTCAGCCCTTATCCGTCCACTGCTGAACATAGGCCTCCCTCAATGAACGCCAAGACGACCGATCCCTTGCTACTCGCATCCAACGCGGACCTGCGCATTGGTATATAGCAAACTATTAATGTGTTGCCTGTGATAGACTTACATGCATATTTAATTTGAGAGCCTATTTAGACTACTTAATATCAACGTAGTATAAAAAGTTGCTCGGGAAAAAACTTATGTTCTGAACACGTTTATCAAGTACATTTTTTAATTTTTTTTATAAATTAGATTGAACCCTTGCGAAGATACGTAAAAAGGATACTGTTTGCAGTAAAATAATAATAATAGTTTTTACTAACTCACGTCAGTAGAGTAGGATATATTTTAAAAGATAAAGATTTAACTAAAATGCGTATTGCGATAGAAATAGTTATTCCGATTGATTCAATCACTAACACATTCGCATTAGTAAGATGGCCCGAAACCAACTTTCACGTTAGTTCAAACAAATAACGCACTATTTACTTAGAATTACATTAAAATTTGACTACAATTGTCCATTAAAATAAACACAGCGAGACCGGCGCCTCCTTCAAACAACAATTGTGAGATCAAAGCGGCGCGTGTTTACCGCGCTCGCTCCATCGACTAATCAACCGACTGATTAATTTAATTAAACATTACGAGAAAGTTCTGTTTACTGCATGGGCCACATGCATCAAAGGAAGTAGGCCGGGCGTAAACAAGAGGGCATTGTTGGCCCAAACGGCAGAACCACCGGCGACCCGCCGACCGCCCGCGCTGTCTCATATCTTGTGCGAATGCGCGTTTGTAGCGTTTTTTGTACGACTAAGGCTCGAACGCACTACGCAGTTTTTATGTAAAAATGGCGCGTTTTGAGTAAACTTTAATAAAATAAATATGAGCTAAAAACTAAACACAAATTGATGAAGTAATGGATTGTAAAACTCAGCATTAAGCCCAAACCCTTAAAGTCATCGGTATATTAGAAAAGAGAAATGAGAGTATATTAGATATTAGAAATGAACTATTGTTCGTCTAGTTGCATCGCATATGGCTCGATAATGATTTATCTTACTAAAGTTTGTAAGTATGGATGTTTGTTACTATTTCACGTAAAAATTAATGAATGAAATTTAATGAAACTTTACAATAACATAGCTTATACATCAGAATAACATATATAGCTTTAACTAAAATATAATAACACATAGGCTATATTTTTTGTCACCGTACTCCCACGGTGATGACGGAATACGCGGGTGAAACCGCAGGGCGCTGCTAGTTCTTTATAAAATAAAATACTGTAAAGTTTAAAATAATTGTTAAAGTCGGTGCTAGGATTTAAACAAACATTCATGTAAACTTTCGCTTTTGTAACAATAAGTCATATATGGCGACAGGCTGAATGAAATTCAATTCTTGTGTTTATTAATTTTATTGCTTGTGAATAAAATATAAATTTGTATCAATTGTAATACTAGTAAAAACATGTTATGACATTTCGCTTATGGTTTTCGATAGAATCAACATTTATTTATAGTTAATTGTTGTCTGCATCAATATTGAAATATTATTTACATATTGTATTTATTTGTAACTGTTCAGAGGCCAGGGTTCCCCAGTCATATCAATAAAATTCTTCTCATGTATAAGGTATAACAATATCTAAAATATCTAAGTAATTTAGCAATGTTACCTTTCGATCTTGACTCTTTTCTATCTTTACGTAGAGTTAGTAAATATAGAATAGTCTACTATAAAATTAATTATGATCAAGCCTTTTTAATAAAAGTTTAAATTAATAATTTTATTTCCTGTCCATAAATAAAATAACACTTATAGAATTTGCTGATTTTTATTTTTATTCCAAAAACTATTTCCACAGAACCCATGTATATGTGACCAGGTGTTACGTCTGCTATTTTTTAAAACGAATAAAATGTGTTTCCATATATTATTGTATCCTTTAAATAATAAATTCATTCGTATATAAAAGAATGTGTATAGCTTTGACTTTTGTAATGGAATTCTTGTAAAACAATTAGTATCGATTAAGCCTGTAGCTATTTTTATTTCATAATTATTATTCGACGACACCAACGCAGGGCTTCATTTCTGATCAGACTATTATTAATAGTAATAACATTTGACAGGATATTGCTTAGAAATAAAATAATAAGGCCTACATAAATAATCATTTATAGTTGTATGGCTAAAAATAAAATGTTTTTTTATGCAGTATGGCTATAAATTATATTATCACATAGAACATCAAATTAAGTATCCATTTTATTCAACAAGAAGTGAAGTGTGCAGTACCTTTAATCTTTTCTTTTACGTAAGAAACAAAAGTGTTCGTACACATTTAATATTAAACAACTACAATGTTGTTTCGTTAACAACATAAATAATGTTATTATAAATATTTAATTAAAATAGAGTTTGTGTAAATCGACCACCAGCATCAAAAGTCTCGTGAGAATTTACGGCGAACGACCGACAAAAACCTCTTGCCTAACCGAGAAAGGTATACTGCACAACAATTTGTTTTTGCTCTGTTTAGTTCGTCTCATCGGGAGGCGTCTCACGATTTTTGACAAAATATGTCTCACCGATCACCATAAATGGCAACCCCGTACTTTGATTTTTTTGTTTGTTTTCGCCTCGTCTTAACTTTATATTTTTATAAATCAATATATTCGATTATCTTTTTAATTATTTAAATATGATCCTAGTAATGAAAAAAGCGTGTATACGGTCGAATTAAGAAACGTCTCCTGCCTTGAAGTCGTTTAAAAAATTGTGACACATGTTTTCGATCCACATTAAATATAATTGTATATATTTGGTATTTTTTTGCATCATTCTTCATAAAGTTTCTAGCCCTTTTTAGTAGTTGTGTAGATGGGAAGATGATTTTTTTTTGAGTTTCGAGTGGCAAGGGATCGTTTGTCTTGGTGTTCATTGAGGGAGGCCTATGTTCAGCAGTGGACGGATAAAGGCTGATAATGATGTATCATTACGGTATCTGGCTCGGTCGGAGCCATTTCATGGAGTTCATTTTAGGGGGTCATTTGTGGTCATTGATTACAACTACAGCTGCTGAACTCTAGAGTCACTATGTTGAGTTCCATGATTTGCTTCAAAAAATACTTTTTACGCGGTTGTAATCAGCTATTTCTTTGATGGGAAATACAAAAACAAAACATTGTGATAGTTTTAATTAACTAAACTACCGTTTAACTAACGTAAAACTAAAGTTTAAATATTTTGATTAGTTAGTTCCACCAAGTTTGTTTCACCGGTTCCAAAGAACCGGTGATAGACTCAATTGACGTTCAAAAAGATACTCTGATGGACAATTTTGAATATTTTTTTTGACTTTGACTAACTTCTTAATTTATAGCCATAATGAGACATTATTTTAATAAACGATTGAAAGATCTGGATCACATACTAATAACGATAATCTACTAGTATTTGTAATATGTATACGAATGTCAAGATTATGAAAATCTTATATAATATCGCCTAGTGTAATAAACCATTTAGTGTTAGTTTGGAAGTAAACGCGATCTTTAGATGCAAATTTATGTGTATGTTAAAGTTTTAACTGACAAAGGCAAAACTCTTGACATAAACGGGTAAGTTATTAGTATTCTAGAATAATAATGTGCGCTAAGTTTATGTATTAACGCTCGTCTACGTCGTCGGGGAAAAATACATGCCAAGTGCGAGACGAATGTCTTTTATTTTCCAAATAATATCTTTCTATATTCCAAAATCTCGGTCATTGTAATATTATGTTTTACGGATCTTATCTTAAAAATAATAATAAGAATATTCGAAAAAAAATGGTTATGCTTTTGTAAATATTTTTTTAATACAGTTGCTCAAAAAGTGCCGTATTGCAGGGCAGTATAGCGTTCGGAAAGTGGGCTATTACACACTCGTGCTTTTTCTTTACCTTTTCCGCACTCGTGCGTTCTCTTTCCCAACTGTCAAAATAATGTATATTAAAAAGAAAAAAAAAACCCACCAGGATATTTTTGCAAGTATATTTAAAAAGAAGCTACTAATTTGTTTCAATATCAGATTTAATGATTTAATTCAATGTGTTCGGCTAGGTTTCATTTTATTTTATCTTATTAAATTTATTTTTTTCTTATCAATAAAACAATTCCACTGAAGACTTGGCTGTATGGGCATAGTTCCCTTTGCCTAACCAGAATGGCTGAATAAAAAAAAATTCTGCTTATATTCTTTTACGTTCGGCGCCATTTTGTGTTTTTATTATTTTATTAAATTGCTTTATTTTTTCGTAACTGTATTAAAAATAGTCGTTCATTACACGTGCGGAACCGTCCTTGCAACTTGTTCGACTGTCAACCCTCACCTTCGGCTGCGCCTCGGCTCGGGTCGACATTTGTCGGAACTCATTGCAATGACAGGCTTTCCGCACTTGTAACGAAATATACTATCTCTCTCTAGTCGTGCACTCTTGACAGAGTGGTCGTGGTTTAATGATGATTATGAGGTGGAACTGCATTAGTTCCCGCGATGCGCCTCCACTTGTTGCGATCTTCAGCATTTCGGGAACATTGCGCTATGGTGGTTAGTGTCACAGCCTTTATCAGGTCTGTCCACCGTGTAGGCGTTCGACCTCGCGACCGCTTGCCTCCCACTTGCCCTTGGACAACGAGTCGTTCCATAGAATTTTGGTTTCGAATGACGTGACCAAAGTATTTAAGGATTCGTGTCTGTACGGTCGACGATAATCTCTCTGTGATGTTTAATTCGTCAAGAATCGAAACGTTGGTCCGAAACGCTGTCCAAGGTATCCGCAACAGTCGTCGCCAGCACCACATCTCGAGTGCATCAATTTTACGTCTATCTTTTACACGAAGCGTCCATGTTTCAGCGCCATACAGAAATATTGGAAAAACCAAGCTTCTCATCAGGCGGATTTTTGTGGCTTTCGTAATGTTGCGGTTGTACCAGACTTTTTTTAATTTATCCACGGCAGATCTAGTAATGGCACACCTCCTACGAATCTCATCCTCACAACTACCATTGTTCGTGATTAAGGAACCAAGGTATACGTAACTTTGGACAACCTCACAGTTGCCAATAATGTTTGTATCAAGATGATTTAGTTCGGCTCGGTCCACAATCATTATTTTGGTCTTGTCCTTATTTATCGCGAGTCCGTAGGAGAGGCTTATTGTCTCTAGGCGTGTCAGCAGCTGTTCCATGTCTTCTTTTCTCTCTGTGAGAAGAGTTGTGTCATCAGCGTATCTCAAGTTCGATATCTTCCAACCTCCCACCGAAACCCCTTTGTACCAGTCCTCTAAAACAATTCTCATAATACACTCTGTGTATATATTGAACAGGAGTGGGGAAAGTATACATCCCTGCCGAACACCAGCATGCGTGTGAAAGTCACTAGAGTCAATGTTGTCAATTCGAACAGTTGCAGTTCCATCTTCGTAGAGTCGGCGTATAAGACGAACAAGGTGAAGAGGTACTCCCATACGAATAAGCACGACCCACAGCATATGCCATTTCACGGTGTCAAAGGCTCTTCGGAAATCGACGAAGCAAATGTAGAGAGGCATGTTAAATTCTCTAAATTTTTCGATGATTTGACGAAGAATCAAAATTTGCTCCCGTGTTCCCCGTCCCTTGACGAATCCTGCTTGTTCTATTGCTATTTCAGGATTCAGAAAAGCTTGCAGTCTGGTGTTGATGACCTGTAGCAGCACTTTGCTGGCATGTGAAATCAAGGCTATAAGCCTGTAGTTGCTACATTTATTTGTTGATCCCTTTTTATGGAGAGGTATGAACACGGAGTGTGCCCAGTCCTTTGGCCATTTTTCTGTCTCCCAGACTCGGTTACATATGACTTGCAGCATTTCAACTCCGTGATCGCCCATTGCTTTAAAGACTTCTATAGGGATGTCATCAGCTCCTACAGCTTTGTTTCTTTTTAGGTGACAGATTGCGGATCGAATTTCACTCTTCAGCACAAATGGTTCCTTAACATTAGAAGCTGTTTCTAAGGGATCAATATAGCTACCAGATGATGTTGCTCTACTATCAGTGAAAAGTTGCTCACAGTATTCTTTCCACACAGCGACGATGTCCTTGATTTCATTTACAGTTACTCCGTTTGAATCCTCAATAGCCCACTTTTTAGGCCTGAATTGACGAGTTATGCAGCGAATCTTTTTAAATAAATCTTTAGTTTCGTTGCGGTCTGCATTCTTTTCCAACTCGAGGCAGATGTTTTTGAGATAGTTGTTGCGATCTCTGCGAATAGAAGATTGTATTCGACTGCTCATCAAATTCAGATCTTGGACCGATGAACCCTTGGCTTTCATCTCACGTCGGCGCTCCACGAGGCGCCAGGTGTCATCTGACATCCAATGCTGTCGCTTTTCTTTCGTTCGCAAAGGCTGTGATGCGTGAATAGTATCTATAATTTGCTTTTTTGCAGATTGCCAAAGTGAGTCAGGGTCATCTCTCAGTGCTTTTGTTCTCCATGAGTTACCATAGGCTGAACATTGGTTCGAAAAAGCCGTTTGATCGACAATTTCAAGTTTCTTGTTAACTTTATGAGGTATAGAGTTCCGTAATTTCAGTCTGAGATTGCATACAAGGAGTTGGTGGTCAGATTGACAATCGGCTCCGGGCAATGTGTGTGCGTTCGTAATTGAACTACGCCATCTAGATCTAACAAGTATATAGTCAATCTGATTCCTGTGTTTGCCGTCAGGGGACGTCCAGGTGTACAAACGTCTACAGTGTTGCTGGAAAACTGTATTCATGATGGTGAGATTGTTGTCGGCTGCAAACTGGATTAGTCTCTCTCCTCGACTATTCCTCTGACCTAAACCATAACTACCCACAATATGGCGCAAACCTTCGTCTGTTCGTGTTTCCCCTACTTTGGCATTAAAATCACCTAATATGATAAGTAATTCTTTGTTTGATATTGCCGCAATTGAGGATTCAATGTCATTGTAGAAATTTTCTACATCCTCATCTTTCGCTGCGCTAGTGGGTGCATACACCTGAACGATATTCAATGGGGTGGGTGACGCATCGAGCTTCATTGTTATGATTCTATTGCTGACGGGGTTGTAGCCTAGTACTGCTCTAGTCCAGTGCTTAGGGATTGCAATGGCCACTCCAGCGTAATTGTTAGTTTCATCTCCCGAGTAATAGATGGTATGTTTATCTAGATCTCGATGACCGCTACCTTTCCAGTGAGTTTCGCTTAAGCCGGTAATAGTGGTGTTGCATCGCTGGAGCTCACAATCCAAGATGTGCAGTTTGCCCTCATTGAGGAGTCCACGCACATTCCAAGTGCCCATGCGGAAGTTCCTGCGCAATTGGATTTTTCTTCCAGTCGCATGTTTTCCGAAGGATGCCTGGTTGCCTACCTTCCCTCGGCCGGTAGCCAATTTCACACTTCGAGTCCCGGAAAACTCTAAGCGCCGGTCGCTACGCGGATCGCCAGGCTGCCTTACTCTTGAATTTGTCGTCATCATTAAACTCTCATGGGAATTAGTAATGTAGTAGTATCCCGTTGCTTTCTACATCGCGGTACTACAGACTCAATGTCCATAGAATTCTGTAAGTGAACCGATACGGACTAAGTTTCCTTCGCTTCACCACAGTACTGATGGCTACCGCTGCCCTCCATCAGGATCCAGACACAAAGCCTCTGTGGCTCGCCTCCTCCGCCGTATTGACCGTACCGACATTTTGTCTCCGCCCAATCCACCGTTGAGGACTTTGCCCGTAACCCTGGGCACGGGTTATGCGATATACCCCGCAAAACTGGGTCCCTGCTGAACTTCGCCATCTACACACTCCGGCCTACTAGAATGTGAGATGCCCACCCCCGCGACGAGGACGCGTCAGACAGGAATTGCCCAAGTGGAGAGTATAGAAGGTGACTCTACTCTCCCAGGGGCCGGGTTAATGAGCGTGTAAATGTCCACGCCCAAAGGAAATATACTATAGATGCTAATATAAAAGCAAAGCTAAACTGTCATTTAACTTAATTCCATTGTCGCAATCACGAAATATTGATAGAGATGAAGACTGTAAAATTTCAATGTACCCGTTGGAGTTCAAAAGACAACAGCGACGGGAGAATCATCAGTTCTTACTTTCTAAGGTCAGTCTTTTCAGGATTTGTTTACGGAACCCAACCCGAAAAACCTTAAAAAGATTTTCATACAATTACGTGTATGATTGTAAGTGTAAATCATGAGTAAGCTTCGGAAATTCTCTCTGAAACCCAGCGCAACTGCGCCGGAAGGTAAAACAAGGATGCCGGACAATCGGGCAAGGTTGATGATGAACAGATTTGTAAATAGACCAAAATGGCGTCGGTACACGCGAAGGTCCTTACCCTCATTAACTGGACGAAAGGGAAAGCGCGCGAAAAAGAACGAGTTTTAATTCGGGAAAGCCAGTTGCGCTGAAGTGCGCTTCTTTTACGTTTTGTTTTTTAATTAGTTGCCGCTTAAACTTTAGCGCGTTCCGTTGTTCACTTTTTAATGTCGTTTTTTATTTTAACCCCTCCCAATTACGGTTTGAAGGACAGTCCGTATTAACGTTGACAAGTTAAGTTATGCAAAAACTTTAATTTCGATGAATCTGCCAGAGACAAAGTATCAAATTCGAAAAACGTTAAAATAAGTTGTTCATCGCAATACGCGAATGGCGTGAATAAAAAAATGGAACGCTCGGAAAGTTGTGAAAATTCTGAAACTTTTCCGATGTACACCTATAAATAAAACCTTATTTTCTACACTGATGTGGAGTTTGCAATGATTTTGAATCGCATTTATGACCAACTTGCTATTGTTCGCTGGTGGTAAAAAGCTTTTCTTTTAACACGTTCAATTCATTCCACAAAAAGCACTACCTGGACCAAAGTCGCTTATGATATACGATACGTCATACAAAATATTTTTAAATATATCTCTGACAGACTTAACACTCAGTTTTGTCATTATCAGGAGAATAAAAAAAGTGTGTGTGCGATTCACACACGATAGAAGTGAGTATTGAACAGTGTGCAATATACATACACACCGACATTTGCTCTCTCGCTCTTTTGTATTTGTCTCTTACCTGTCGTTTTTTCCGTTGCATCTGGTTTGAAATCACAACGATTCTAAAGAAGTTTCACTTCAATAAGATAATTTATATAAATACACATCGCGGGCGCCATCTTGTTTAAGAAAACAAAAGTAACAGCGCGCCAATTTTAATTTAACACAATAATGGCGTCACGCCCGCCCGCGCATGTGAGAACAAAACAATATACATTGAGTTGTAAAATGCAGTATTAATGTTCTAAATTAATTATAAACAGATGCGGGCTAACATTTTCTCATCTCCACTTATCTAGACTTTGTAATTGTATTATGTTTAATTTGTACAATTAAAAACGACCCTGACTTATGTTTTACGTACATACATCGAAACTAGTTTTTTAAATTTAATTCACGTTATGTAATTATTAAGTTATCCTGTTATTATTAGATTAATTGCATCAGAACAATTTTTTTAATTGTTTATTATTAAATCATTAGTATTTGTTATGTTCTTAATATTTTTTTATTATTCTATTTCTTTTTATACATTTAATCGCGTAATATAATAATGCATGATCATTATTATATTACGCGACATGACCTCTTATTATTATTATTAAAAAAAATACCATTTATTAATAAATTCAAGGCGCTGTAATAAGAATTTCTATTGTAATCAATGCATAGTTAAAATAAGTTTAAGGAAAGCTTGTCTGCATATTCCTGTAAATACGGGCCAGTTATTTTTTAAAATATTAGAGCTTAAGTTACCTTATGGAAGTATTTTACATAATTTTCAAGGAAACATTCACGACCCGCAAGGAATGTTGGTTGTAAAAGATATGAACTTTTTGAAACTGATACAAATCGGTATTAGTAAAAAATAATAATGTTAACCTCCTTTCACCTTATTATGGGCCAATAAAAATAATTCAGGTTGCAACAGCTGAAAAAGGGTTAACAAGTAAGAAGTTGGAATGGCGGGATATTTGCTGTAGTTTGCATAAATGCTTAAAGTGTAGACCGAAAGGACCGCTGTAAGTACGTACAGTCGACAGCATTAATTAATACCTTACAGCTTTTGACGTTCAATTATTTTCGTAATAAAAATTGGCATGCTGTTGCATTGTAAAAAATACTTTTTACTTACTTCGCTTACAGTTGCTGATGAATATGATAAAATATATTTTAAAGTAAAACGAAAAAAAAAGTTCGTACATCTCATTATTTGTCTAATTGAGTCTAATCTTTATTAAACTGAAAAGAATCGGCAGCACAAATTCAGTAAAATAATATTTTATTTTTATTTATAGTTATTTATTCATTACTAACAGTTGTAAATTATTTATTGCTTTACATTATGATTAGTATAATTACGTTATTTATACTTTCATTGTGCGTGTGCAATATTTATTCATGCGTATTTATTTCCTTTACAACCAAACTGTACTAAATATACGTGCTACATATGCATAAGGTATATAGAGTAATAACTTTATTGTATAATTACACTTGCGCTTATTAGTTTGTATTAATATTTATTAACGTCCGTTCGTTTCTAATTACTAGCGCTGTTATGAAGGCTTTAGCTGTAGTTTATAAATATAATAATATTTATATATATTGCCCATATAATAAATTAATCGTAACATCTGTCAAAATTCTGTTCTTGTACTTCTGCTAGTATTAAGAATACTCTTCTTATGTTAATTTTTATTCATTTAATAATATTACAAAGAATTGTTATCTGGCTATATATTATATATATGCCCTGTATTATTGATGCGAATTTCTAGTACATATAATACATGTAATGTACAAGCGTATATAATTTAAAAACCATTCTATATTCACGGCTTGGGTATTGTGAAAGTAATATGTTGCTGACTGTAGCCACCTGAAGATATTTTCGCTTTTTTCTCATTGCAACACAAATCGTTGCTATTACGTGCTGTTTTGCATAGTCCGGATTCCGCGATCATATCAACATACAGATATTTAATGAAAACGATTCAAATGGAATATTTTCACGGTGCTGGTCGTTAAGTAATTTCATTTTAAATACATCAAAGCAAATGTTGATTCTATCTAAAACTCTTACCGATGTGGAGTTATTTAGTTCTTTTGGAAAAGGAAAAAAGTGTTGGTTTAGCGAGATTGATTTCAGTTCATACCTTTATTATTTTTCAGTTTATATTATATCATTTTGACTTATAAATAAGTTGTTCACGTACATTGCCGTAAATAAAGTTTATGCGATTTCTTATATCACTTTTTGTAGATTTTTTTTTGGCGCTAAGGTATTCCTAATACGACGATCTCCGTGCAGTGGCCGGTTAATGTTGAATGCGAGTGCAGTGGCCGGTCCGTGTTGGATGGGGCGCAAGGGATCTTGTCTTGGCATATATAGTAGGAGGCCTATGTTCACTAGTGGACCTATAAGGTGACGATGAAGTTTCCACCAGGAAGATCAATCTCTAGCTTTGGACATAGATCTAGCCGAGCACGTTTTGAGCGTTGACAATTACGTCACCGTTTGCTTACTTTCATTCCCAAACATGTTCTTTCCGAACACGAACGTAGAATCACGTATGAATTTTTACAACAATAAAAGCATACAATGACAGGTGATATACATACCGATGCATCATGGTTGGGAACAATTTTAATCCAATAAATGCTACCGAACAATGCGACGGTGGATCACGAAAAAATCATCTACAAGGGGATCGTGCGCGGTGGTTCACGAATACGGTAGTCGTGGGGACTGCCCGCCCTGGAGTGACGCCATACCATTATTTCCTATGTCACTTTATACATCCACAATATAATGGATTATTAGAGAAACACGATGGGATACTACCAGGGGATAATAATAATAATATCTATGGACGCTTTTACACCACGTCAATCTGGTCTGGTGCTAAGTTCTCGAAGAGTTCTCTGGAAATACATATATTTAATACTTTTTATATTAATACATTTATATTTAAGATTTTTAGTATATAATACACATATTTAATAAACATCCATGACCCAGGAAAACAGAAACTTTTTTGTGTTCCCTGGCGAGATTCGAACCCGCTACTACCGGGCTTGTGCGCCAACGCGCTAACCACTGAGCCACAGAGGTCGTCTAAGGGGATATATAGCGGGTTCTAATTGATAGTTTTTATGATGGATATAGCAAATCCTAAAAAAGGCCACGGTCATGGTTATCTAAGGTCATCATTATCATCACCATCAGCCTTTATACGGCCACTGCTGAACATAGGCCTCCCTTTCTCTCTTCTTGTATATACAGACATACAAGTACAATATAATTATGATCTCTTTGATTTCTTTTCGTTCCTAGTACCGCGAAAACATTTTTTTATATTAATCAGAACGGCAATCGGACAGACAGTCTACATGATGCTAAGTGGTCAGCTTCGCCCATCAACAAAAAGCTAACTTGAGGCTAGTCGCAACTCATTTATGTGCTGTGCTGAGACAATAATTACACTGCTTGTCCTGCCCTTCTTTCCGAAATACAGCAAAACTGTTCAACGGGAGAATAGCAAGATGGTGGTGCCCATGCAGCCGGGACGTGACACAGCTCATTCCTTCCACCGGTACTTAGTATCTAGGCTAGATTTAGTCATTGTTCATTCATACTTATTAAGCATTTTACATAGACTGCAAAGGGTGCTGAAACCCATCGATCTTATTGGCGTTTCTTAAGGCATATATTTAGCAGTGGACGGATAAAGGCTGATGATAATGATGGTATATGATAAACGCTGTCCAGTTAAAATCACTTTAAAAGAGACAGTTAATCGTTAAAGTCAATAAATACAGTTTGTATTTCGCACAGTGAAAAGTAAATGAATTGTAAAAAAGTTATTAAGTGCGGCTTCGCACTCGAGATTTAACTTAAAATTAAATATTGAACTGCTTTCGATTAAGTAAGCCGATTAAGATGAACTACAATCACAATTGAAGCTTTATATCAATAAAATAAAAGTTAATTCAGTTTATTACATTATACTTCAAAGTTATGTATATAAATACCAGACAAACATAAAATATTTGCAAATTTTGTTTATATTACTGTCTATTCATTGGTGTGATTATTTTCAAATATCTTTTTGTAACATAATATTATACGTAACTAGCAGAACCGACACACGTTGTTCTGTACAAAAAAAATGTTTACTGCATTTTTTCAGAATATAAACAATTCTTAAATCTTGAACACATACAAAAAATCATCTAAATTGGTTCCGTCACATACACACGAGCAGAACAACGAACGATATTTAATAATCATCATCATCAGCCTTTATCTGTCCTCTGCTGAACATAGGCCTCCCCCAATGAACGCCAAGGCCATCAATCCCTTGCCGCTTGCATCCGATCATAACAGGTATAAAAGATTATAACAATAATATAAAATGATAACAATTGTAAAACTTTATACATAAAATGAAAGCACTAGGTTCGCGTCCAACAGAGTGGAGTTTTAGTTAAAAATAACAATAAACTACCTGTTGCTGGCGTGGACAGCCTATGTCACGTAGAGGTGTTCAGTTGAAATCACTGGTTCGCCAATCAAACGGTTATGTATAGCACAAGTTAACGAGGATTATGTTTTATATGACAGCTGGGCGTTTTATGTATAGCTTTAACAAGAGTTTATCGACAAATATATATTGATATAAAACTATCGTTTCATACTGTGAATCGGAGTTTCGCCCATTCGTGCACCCAAAACGGTGACCTTTGAAACTGTGTTAGTAAAACGAAGTA
The DNA here is from genome assembly GCA_905333005.2 of Lycaena phlaeas. Lineage (NCBI taxonomy): Eukaryota > Metazoa > Arthropoda > Insecta > Lepidoptera > Lycaenidae > Lycaena > Lycaena phlaeas. The sequence goes on from HG995168.1 coordinate 1,108,245, forward strand.
AGCAAATACTTTTTTCTTGAGATTAAGCCGAAAGAGGCAGGTCCAGCAGTGGGCATGATGTAGTCAAATAATGAAGATGAAGTCATATGGACGAGTGCTACTAGATTTATCTGCTTTTGTCACAGTCTCTTCGTTGATTTAGATAGTCACATCCTGATGATTATTATTTTTTAAATAATCTTTATTATACTACTTACAATAAATACATGTTATTTTCCACACATTTCATATTTTATAAGTATCTACATGAATGGAAGAATTATGGATTCAGATCAAGAAAGTACAAGTCGTATCGCCTCAGGAGAAGAAGGTATTGGCGGAGGGAAGGAAGGATTGACGACTACTTTACTACTATTAGAGAATATAAAGAGAGTATGACATTTGATAAAAATATGGACGGCGAACGGCTAGTGATAATGATGATAATAGAAGTACCTAGGAGACTAGCAGCGCCCCGCGAATTCACCCGCATACTTCCCGTGGGGGTACAGGGATAAATTACAGCCGATTCTAATGTGAGCAAAAAAAATCCTTTATAAATATAAGAAAATCATTGTGGTAAAAATATTTTCACATTGTAATATTTTAGTTACGTATAGGTAACAAATGTTCCAAGCTCCTTCAATCAAAAAAAATCTTTCAAACAAAATCCTTCTATATACAAATCCTTCTAAATCCAAAATATATACAAAGCTTGCAAACATTACAAACGGAGAGTTAACATTTTTCAACCGATGTAACAATGGCTTAATGCTTGTATAAAAACGCCACAGGTATTTGCAATAACTTTACACGCCTATAAGGTACAAGCAAATCGCAGCTACATTTTCGGAACGAGGGCCACGATATTATATAAAATATACAACCGTTTAAATGATAATTTATAACCTATTGTTATTCATTGATATTATAATATGTATATTTCCCATTGTTTCAAATCAGAGCATATTTCATGCATTTAATGTTTAAGGTCTGTGCACACTGCACATATGATATTTAACGTTTGTTTTTATGCGAATTTGCAGCTAGGCGAGATATATATCTTAGGTTCTTAACATCTATCTGTTTTACCTTATAAGATAAAACGAATAGATGTTAAGAGCATGTTAGAACATATAGAAGCTAAGAGCGTAAGAGCCTTGATGAAGATAAGCCCGTTCAGATATAAAAAAAGCCATCAAAACTAAAACGAAGATATTTTTTTAGTCGTTATCATATTCCTCAATATCGTCAGTAATAGTTAAAACTTCATGATAATTATAATTTAAATGGATAATACATAAATGATGGTAAGGATTTATAACGCAATTAGTTTTTTCAAGAAATGTTTAAAAATTTTATTACATCCTTAATAATATTATAAATGTGAAAGTAGGAATGTTTGTTACGCCTTCACGTGAAAACTACACAACCGATCATCATGAAACATGAATATTTCGGAGGTACTAAGTAACATAGGATACATAAAAAAAGGCATTTTTTTTGCTAACGCGGACGAAGCCGCAGGCAACAGCTGGTGTAATAAAACAGTGATGCACATTTCAAAATGTTAAACATTTCAAATGGATCTATACTGGAAACTGCAGGTTGCTTTGAAACGATATTTTGCATGTGAATAATACATCCAGTTTGGTACCTGTTTCGAATAAGCTTTGAACTAAATGATACACCACAGTATTGTTTAATAATAGTCGAATATTAAAGACACTTATTAATGCGTATAATAATGAAATGGGCCGATTATTCTAATGTCTTATTGAATTTAATGAAGCATACACCCGATCCGAGTTTATGCGAGTGAAAAAAGGCTTTCTAGCTTTTATAGATTGTGCTTATGATGTTATTGTAATAATAACACCAAAGAACAACTATATTTAATATATACAATTTTCTTTCTTGTCAAGCTCCTCCTAAATGGCTTGACCGAATATCATGAATTTTTGTGTTCATATCGTTCAAGACTGAGGATCAATATACATTTTTCGTACCTCTAAAAATAAGAGTGATTATATTTTTGGAACGAAGTTCCTTACGGCAGGCTTGGAGGGGATAGGGATTTTGCTGCGCGACCGAACTGAAAAAAATGTGATAGTAAAACCGTAAGAAAAAGTGCGTGGAATAAAAGCGTTAAATGACAGTCGCATACACAAGCGAGTAGTGTAACCTTTCTTTTTAGCCGAAGGAACTTCGTTCCTACCTGGTGTCCCACCACACCACATTTCTTTTTTTTCATTAGATTAAAATTTTTATATTTTTATTTCGTTATAAAAATACATAAGTACAACCCAAAAAACAACATTTTACGACAGCCCTTGTTTTTAACAGCGATATTTTTAGCAGAACCGAGTCTGTCGGGGCAGCTAGTTTTGATTATAATGTCAGTAACTTCGAATACGATAAAACAACAAATACCTTCTATTTGAAAACAAGAACCCCAATAAAAGCATATAAGCCGGCAAAAAGACGAAATTCCTAACGTCGGCCACCCGCCACTAATTTGCTCTAGACATCACATTTAAGAGGAATCTCACAAATTTATCAACAGTAAGATATTCGAACGAAAGAATTTTGTTTGATAGTTACAACTCTCAAGAAGTGTGTTTTGGACAAGTTAATCTTTTAGTATTGAGGATTTAATATATTCACTTATAAACGTTTTTATGATGATTATAGTATGAAGAATCAAGACATAAGACATTTTAACAATATTCCGTAGTACTTGTAAAGTTGGCCTTAATTTACTACTAGCAGCGCCCCGCGGTTTCACCCGCGTACTTTCATTCCCGTGGGACTACGGTAATAAAATATAGTCTATGTGTTATTCTGATGTATAAGCCATATTATTGTGAAGTTTCATGAACATCCATTCAGTAGTTTTTACGTGAAAGAGTAACAAACATCCACACTTACAAACTTTGGCCTTTATAATATTAGTAGGATAGTAGGATACAATATTTTATTAACTCAAAAGCTTGTCGTTCATTGAGGCCTATGTTCAGCAGTGGGCGGATAAAGGCTGATGATGATGATGATGCCGTAGATATAGGAATTAACCAGGTGGGAAGACGACCGCCGTGCAGTAACCGGTCCATGTTGAATGCGAGTGGCAAGGGATCGGTCGTCTTGACGTGCATTGAGGATGGCCTGATGATGATGATGAAGCTATAGAAATATTGTTAGTCCGGGACCCGGGTAAGTAACTGTTGTAAGTAATATATGCGGTTCAGCTAAGGGTTACAGCTGGTCTATGTAAGAGTATAGTGTATTGAAGTCTAAGCTATTGTTATTTCCTAGAAAAAAACTTGCACAACTTTGATTTAATCCTAAGAAATATATATTATCAAGCCTGAACTCGCATTTTCCTTAGCTTTCCGTTCTGTTTGTTATCAATTAGGTAGCATAAGCTAAATATTAATAGTGCTTTGTGCACCAGGCCTAATTTGATAGTATTGTTTTGTATTGTGTTTGTGTTGGACATACGAACACACACGCACACAGTCGGCTATTCTGAGGTCGTGTGTCCTGTGTATAATGTTACCGATGTAAAATAAAAGAATTTTATTATATTTAAATGCATGCAATCTTCTTACAAAACAACCAAACAAAACAACGGAGAATGTTGTAAAGACCCTGTCTAACTGACCGATGTTTATTGAACGAATACAACGTTCGCCTAGTCCCGTGGTATATTGTTTTATGTAGCAGACAATGAATGAGAAAATTATAGCTAAAAATTATACGTTATTATATTATATTATACCTTTATACACATATCCAAGCAAAATTAGAAGTTACTATAATAGTAGTTTTATTGAGTAATGACTTCTTTAGCCGGATGGAGCACTTTTTGGTGGGGAATAATTTTACGGGTTCGCAACCCCGACATGCTAATCTGACAATGTGACGTCATTATGATTGTTTTAAATTAAAATTTGAAATTTTAAGCGATAAGTTTTAACTTTCGTCGGCTCTTCTTATGCTTTTTTCTTTTGCTTTTGACTGATATTTGAAGACAGACTGGCAAAGCCATGGCCTGGCATTGCAATATGTAGCCCCATGAAAGGAAGCGCTCATTCATTTCATTCGCTCATCACCAAATGGTCATGGATGTTGTTATCCATCTCTACATTATTTGAAGTCTCTTTATAGTGCAGACTTCAAAAATATAATTTTATCATCATCATCGTCATAATCAGCTTTTATGTAATCCTCCATGAACGCCAAGACGACCGATATCTTGCCACTCACATTCAACACGGCACGGCCACTGCAAAGAGATTGTTTATATGCAAAGATTGAAATCTTTGTTTATACAATGCAAATATTATCACATTCGTTCAAACTAGTAGTATTTTAGGGAAATTAATAAAAGTCGTTTAATAAATTGTAATAATTATTAAGACGAATTTGTTTGAAATTGCCGTTCAACAAAGTGATTTGTAATCGCTTCGGTTTCGGTAGATATTTGAATTGATAAACAGAAGCCTGAAAGCCTTGTTTGTGACTTTAGATAAATAAATCTTCACTAAAACTATTTAATGCGAGATGTTTTTCATGATGTTTTCTTTATTTCTTGGAGCATGATATTTCGGCTCTGTCTACGAATGTCTTCTTCACGAGACATAAGGTTTTAAATAAATAGTTTTAGTAATGAAATGAATTATGTTAATTTAAAATCGAATATAATATTTTTATATTGAAGTGTACAAGTTTGGAAATCAGCCTGTCTATGTGCTTGATTGAAAGGCAATTAATAAATTATACACACTACCTCAAATATTAGACAATTGTTATATTTATAATGCACATCGCATCAAAATGGCAAGTTAAAATGCTAATTACCGCTATAATTATATGCGGCTCATTGTTGCAAAACGTACTTCAAACTTCCTCCACCGGAAAAGAGCAATAAAAAACACGGATTCGAACCCGTTATAAGTTGATACGAGTAACCGGAGCACGCGTATTAGGTCGAGACTTACAGCGAACCGAGATGTATTGAATTACAACAAACAATAAATAAAGTCTAAAATAATGTTTTATATGTAAATACAGGGTATTGTTACTGTAACGATCCCTGCTAAATAACAATATGAAGTTGATTTATATCTCTACGGTCTGGTTGCCGCCATGGGAGGGCCACACTACCGAATGTAAGAAACACAGGTCGAAACGCATAAACGTTAACCTAAATCGTATAAAATGAAATAAGATATCGGAGGTTTTTCTTTTTTACGCGAGCGCGTTCCTTTTTTACGCGACCCGCATTTAATTGGTCACTTTTACGGAACGCGTAATTCATAAAATTTCGCGTAACGCGTAATCCGAGACGGCATTGAGGCGTTTTACGTCATTAAGAGTAATTGTTTTTTAATCTGACATTATTTAGGTAAGGTTTAAGCCATTTTCGGGCGGCTTAATGAATTTTTATGCTGCAATTTCGTTTCTTTTCGTATTTCCGTTAGAGGAAAGTTTTTAATAGCACTCCTCATATTTTATACCTACTAAAATTAAGCATTTTATTTTTTTGCGGTTAATCATTTATAATTCCAATTTATGTAAAATATTATTTATTATTTTAATAGGGTCTGATATATATTTTTGTTTATTCGGTCGTTATTACAATTTGCTTTTAGGACCTACATCAAATATTTGACATGTTTTATGCATATTATAACATTACCTATCTGGCTACTATTGTCAAAGGACATGGGTTCAATTATCGAGAGAGACAAAAAATTAATACAATTATGTCTATACAGATTTATATCTTTCACCAATCAATAAGTTATGGGTAAGTACATGTTTGGGAAGTGCTTGTGGGACATTGCGTCTGATCTATGAGTCGGTCATAACTTTTAAATATACTTTATTCCTCATTTTGTACACTTATGTTAACTAGATGGAAAGACAATTGCCAATTGCCGTACAGTGGCCGGTCCGTGTTGGATGAGAGTGGTAAGGGATCGGTTACCTTGACGATCATTGAGGGAGGCCTATTTACAGTGGTGGATAAATAAATATTGATAAAGTACCTACTTATATAATTTTTCTCAAAATTTTTAAAAGGATGAGATCAAGTGAATAAGTTAAGTTATTACTGAGTATTTTCCACTTAAATTTGTTATTAGTTTATTATTTCATAATTTATGTGTGATGCAAGTTACATTAGTGTAATCAGGAAGTTAGTGCTGTTCGAGCTGTAACAGCCATCTTGCGGTTTCACTACAACAATTAGAGTATTACTCGAGCTGTCCATCTCAAGCGCATCACTAATTATTTCGATGGGCCGAAGTTAACGAGGTGGTGACAATCGAGTTGCATTGCATCCATCGCCGCTTGCGCACTGCTGGACAATGGAGATGCCGGTACCGGTGGAGCAACCTAATCAAATTAACGAACTAATCTCGCGCCGTTTCACCGAGGAAATTCATTAATATCCTGCCCTGCCGCCAAAACAGATGAAAAAGTGTCCGTGTGGGGGCAGGCGGGGGTCAGGTAGGTGAACGGACGGAACAGAATTTTTCTTTCATTTTTATATGTAAATTCCTAAAGGTAAAGCTATGAAATTTTTGAGGCACGTTTTTTGATATAAGCGTCGATGATTAAGCTGTGTACCATTTTCGGCTTCGGGAAATGCCTTGTTTTTAACAGAGTAACGGTATATTAATATCACTTTGCGGGTGTTCCGCTCTTTTTTGCTCGTAAACTTATATCTAGGTAATAAAGAATATGTGTTTTAAGATTTCATAATTTTGTATGAACTAAAACAATACAATTTTAATTATGGTTAAAACATGTTTTATAATATTATTAAAGTTAGCACCTCTGAGATTAATGATTTGTAAAAATTCTAGCACCTTAGTTTTGTCTGAAATGACAAAGTATGTCAAATTTAATGCTAGACTATTTCACATGGACTATGTATAGCAGTTACTGTTGGAAAATATGTATTATGTAGTACGTATTGGTATCTCATGCTCAGCGTGAATGTTTACGCATAGTTTAGTATCATAGTAGCAAACAAAAAGGAATACAAACTTTATCAAGAGTTTTTTTAGGACGATTAATATATTTAAATGAATTTTAATCCGTCCAGTGCTGAACATAGGCCTCCCTCAATAATAGCAAGAAATATGTAAAAAATGGACGTGCATATTATGTTTCACCTTCATATAATTGCAATGCAACAAATTGCAACCCTTGCAATCAATAAAAAAGTGATTCGATTTTCGCAAATGTTTTACCATTGGCTTATCCAAGTTTTTCCCATACATAAGATTTATTATGTAAAATGTTTTTTATTCGAAGGAAACACGCTATTAAACAGCGTATATTAAAAAGAAAATAACACGGTTGACTTTCTATTGACATGTGCAAATGAATTTGATATCTATGTCAATACCCGATAAAATACTTATTCCTAATTCACAATGTACACCGAGTGGTTATTATGCAAAGTGAAAATAGCTTGTGCTACAATTATTTACACAGCTATTATAATTAATTACATTATATCCATCTTGAATTTATAATAGAGTGGAAAATATGAAGCAAAAACTATACGGCTCTGCTGAGGTACAATGAACGATTAAAATGAGAAAAATGAATAATAGGATTTTTTTTAAATAAATGAAATATAGTAATCTAGACAATATATACATACTTAGCATGTCACACAAGGTCAATGTGTTGTGACATATTTTGTAAGAAAATATTGTACGTACCTTTGTATTAACTCACATGCATATATTTAATTTGAATTGAATTGAAAAAAAAATATAGGAATTAGTGAGGATTTTATAGTTTCCCGTTTTGAATTCATTTGAAGTGATAGTGATGAATAGTAGTCTATATTCCGATTGAAATAGATTATTAATAGTAATATAATAATACAAAAAACTGTGCACTATAAAAATAGTCGCCTGAAAAATAATTACTTTACTAGTTTTTGCCTGCAGCCTCACCCGTGTTAAGTTAGAATTGCAGCTAACAGATATTGATCTTGCTAAAAAATATTGTTACTAAGTCGCTCTAAAATTCATGTGGATGAAAATTTTCAAAGGAATATTAATACTAATATAATTAAGAGGTGCTTATTACTTTATTTTAAGAAATAATCCTCAAAAATACTAATCCAATATAGAAAAAACTCTTACTAGTAGAATGTTCCGTTTATCCGTCATCATCCGTCTGTATACAAGCCTAAGTAAGACAAGCTGTGCTTTATTTTTATTTTTTACAACATAAGGGGGCAAATGAACAGTCGAAGGATTTTGGCGACTACCGACCCCCGTAACATCAACACAACCAAAGGTTATGCAGATGCGTTGCCCTCTTTTTCCTTATACCCCAATGGGCCACTGAAACTCACAAAAAAAGCTCTGAAATGAGATGAAATAGAACATAATAAGTATACAAATATATACCTACGTACACATCAATGACATAGACGTTATGTATGCCTCATACAGAACACACTCGGCGAAATCCGAACCTGAGTGATCTTGACTCGACATTTAGTATGTGACGGTTGTCAAAACATCGCCATCACATCGGTTTAACAAGATCCCCCTAATAGTTAAGTTTGAGTGTACCAGACATTGTATTTTGGGAGGCTCGGACCGGTACTCACATGATGGTTATTAATTTTCATCGGATTTGCAAAGGATTAGTTCAGCACACGCATTCCATCGAATAGTTCAGTTAAAACTTAATTTGTTTACCTTTGACTAGTGGCTTTGGCTTTCAGCGAACTTATCTATCTCTCATTCGTTGATTGCTTTATAAATCTGTATGATTATAAAGTGATTTTATATGAAAATATTTAGTGTGTCAGTGGCTGGAAAATGCTGATGATGATTATTATGAAAACATTTAATTGAAAATCCATTGACCTTTCTTAATGATCAATAAAATAATGGTTACTTTTTTATACCTGTGATTATCTACTTCTTTAAAATTAAATCAACTAATGAATTATTATTTCTATAAACAGTTTCTATAAAACATTTCCACATTATCATTATTAATCCTTTTTCCTCCAAGTTGGACATAATATGCCTCCATGAAATCAAATATTTAGAAAAATATTGACACTTTTAAATTTACCCACCTGTTAATGAACACTATAAAAAACTTTGTCCCATGAGTTTGAACGAAATCAATGCTGTGAAACGAGAAAATTTCATTTGGAAATAAAATATAATTTTATATTTATTATACGCTAATTATAACGTATGAAGTCGGGGCGGGCGTGGAGCGGAGTTAATAAAAGTGCACACAACTTTGTCCTTACCAGCTGATTACGGAGCGAACCTACCCAGGCTTAAAAGTTAGACGAGAAGTGCATGCCAATATTATAAATGTGGCATATTATATTCACACAATGTAACTCACGTTAATGGGCTTTTTTATTATTATGTTAACAGATGACCGATTGGCCATTAATGTTCAAGAGGCTTCGTTTAGATAGATGAAGTGCTGGTCGGCCATTAACCAGGTGGTAAGGTGATCTCCTTGCTGTAGCCGATCTGTTTTAGTGACAATGGATCGATCGTCTTGGAGTCATCACATTGGATGGATAGAGGCTGATGATGATGTTGTGATAATTTGTCATTTTTGATCGTTAACAATTAAAATGGTTCTAAACTGTCCTTTCCTTTTTTATACTAATTCGACGGTTTTCGTGTATTTTTATTATTAGAGAACCTGGTTGACCGAGCAATTGCTCGGTACCCTTAGTGATAAAATACGATAAAATACCTACATAATCTTAAAAAAAGGAAAAAAAAATTCGGACCGGAGATTCGAACCAAGCTCGTTCAGATTTAGCTGCCTAATTTCACCACTAAGCTACCATGACATATTATTTGACACCGAAATTTACGTTCGTATTCTAATCATATTTTATCGATGCCTCAAAACACGAATAAAAAAATGTTTTCTAAAATTTATCCTAGCTAGATCGATTTATCGCCGTTTTTAACAGATGTATACAAAATTTCATGAAAATCGTTGGAGCCGTTTCCGAGATTCAGATTCTATATATATATACAAGAATTGCTCGTTTATAGGTATAAGATAAGATAAAAAAACGAGCGCAAAGATAAAATTATACAGGACTAGCATCGGCCTACGGGCTTACTCGCGTACTTTCGAATACCTATATACCCATAAATAATATACTTTATTGTAAAGTTATGAGACTTTACAATATAATCTCAAAATCCATTTAGTAGTTTTTGCGTGAAGGAAAAAAATATTTTTATAGTTTTAGAAGTAAACGAGAACACTTATAAATATTCCCCTTGAACAGCCTATTCGAGCGATAAACATTTAACTTTTAAATCCTATTCGAATTGCTCAATAAAAAAAAACCGATATAATGAAAACGTCGAAGTGCACGAATAATATCAACTACACTCACAAGCTGGTAATATGAACAAATTTATCGTATTATATGTAAAATCCGAACTCGAATCGGATCTTTCATTTTTGCCGGGCAACACGAGCAAATCGAGTTTATACTCGGCATCGAATCGGAAAATCGGTCGGGAAATAATCGAGAGACGAGTATCGAGTCGTAGCGGAAATTGCACCATTTCACGCAATTTTAAAAGGTGTCGAGGTCCCGATTGGCATCTGTGCGACGCTATTATGCCATGCACATATTAAAAAATAAAACAGCCTTTAACTAAAGTAAAAAGCGATTGGTAACGTCACTGAAACATAGAACTTTATGGCGATACGTATTTTTTTCATTGGCCTCAGAAGAAACCACTAACACTTAAAAGGTTAATGAATTGAATTTACATTTACATTACTGTTATTATATACTGGTATGTCTTAATGCTAAGCGTAATTAAGCTTTCAACTTTTTACTGTTCAATATATTCTTTTTAATCAGTACTAATATTAAAAAGAATAAAGTTGTGAGGTTGAAGGGGTTAATCTATGAATTTACTTAAATGATTTTGGAAGTTCTTTGACCAATAAAAGGCGTTATTTGTGAGTGGTATAGAATGTAATTTATATATTTCAGATAATTCACAGCAACCGTGGTCACGGGGGGATTTAGCTCAAAATAAAGTACTCCCAAATAAACCGCGATAAAATCTGTAAAAGTTCTTTCATTATAATGAAACAGATAACTTAAAAAAAATATAAACTATTACGTATTTGTTGTACTTTATTATAAAAATCATAAATATCAATCAATATTTTTTATCGTTAAATAAGTTATAACGATATAAAGAATGGAAAATAATACAAAAAGCGTCATTGTTCTATAAAATTAAACGCGTGTAAGCTTTATTAATGTTTAACTAAATACGACAAACAAACAAAATTAGAGGAAATTTATTGGATTATTAACAAAATCTAATTAATAGTAACCAATGAGATTATCGAATCATCTCGCAGCCGCTTAACAGATTAATTATAATATCGACATAACATCTCTAATTAGTTAAGGAGATTTGGTTAACAATCATACAACATGCCGATCTATTTGTAGAAACAGATTTAATTACCCGAAGCTAAAATCATTATGATACTCATTTATGAGCTTAAAATTTAAGCTATAATAATATATAAGTACTTATATTATAAGCAGTCACTTTGCGTTATTCAGCTTATCTTTTAAGTAATACGGCTTAAAGTAATCTTAATTAATATTAGTGCCTACGTCAAAAAGCTTGGCAAAACATAGGGTATTTTTTACACTATCTTTTGCCAGTGGCTTCGGTTGTGTGGTTTTTTGAAAAGCTTGTTTATATATTTTCTTACTAGAATGAGATAAAAAAAAACAATTAAGTAAATTAAGTAAATATTGTTTACCGTTAGTTAATGTTATAAAATGCAATCATCATCATCATCAGCCTTTATCCGTCCACTGCTAATCATAGGCCTCCCTCAATGAACGCCAAGTATTTTTACAGTAGTACTAATAATAAATATCAATCATTCTCGTGGGAACATTGAATTTTCAGGTACAAATTGTAGCCTTCTTCTAATGCAATGTCCACCATCCTGTGCCATCACCATTTCAAGTTTCAGCCAAATCGGCCAAGCCGTGAACAAACATCCAAACTTAATTTTCGTATATATAAATATATTTATAATTTACGAGTGACGTCAATCGTTTAGCGCTCAGTATCACATACAATGTCAAACTAAAACATCATTAACAATAAAACAACTAGCGGGGATAAAACTTACCACAAATAACAAAAGCCACAAATTTTTAAAAGTTTCAAAACAGTTTTATTCATAATCATAGACAACTTAGAAACGTGTGTAGAATGTAACCGAAATCAGTGTAACTTTTTAGTTTATCGAGTACAAACAGTGTGATGCGAAGTTTGCATATATTAATAAGGGCGACGATTTTCCTATCGACGTATTTGTAGTTTGTACGTCGGCGCCCGTAACAAAAACATGCAGCCAACTCATTATGATTCAAGAATTTCATTTTACGCCGAGAAAGCGATAAAGTATTATTAACAGCTTTTACTACTTGTATCGCTAAGACTTAGGTGTTTTATGTAGGTTTAGAATAATCTAAGGGACAGAGCACATTTCAAACGAGTGTTTTTTAAATTGATTATTTTTGGAACGAAGTTCCTTACGGCAGGCTTGGAGGGGATAGGGATTTTGCTGCGCGACCGAACTGAAAAAAACGTGATAGTAAAACCGTAAGAAAAAGTGCGTGGAATAAAAAGCGTTAAATGAGACGTGCGCAGGCGCGACAGTCGCATACACAAGCGAATAGTGTATAATACCTTTCTTTTTAGCCGAAGGAACTTCGTTCCTACCTGGTGTCCTACGACACCACATTTCTTTTTCTGTATTAATATAATACCTAAAGCTGAAGTCATCCTGCATAAAATATTTGAATATATTTAAGTTACAGTGACTTACTCATCGTTTAATTAATTATTATGTAATATACGAGGACAGTAAAATAGTAAAGACCCATTATCGACATACAGGTATTTCAATTTTTTTTTAGTTACGACGTTTTACAGCTTGGAAAAATGTAAGGCTTCAGGATCGCAGATATTTAAAAAGGTTGCGATGAAAAGCTTACAGCGTAGTTGGTATGAGTAAACAAGGTAATACGATCTTACAATATTGTTAGAAATGACGCATTTTAAAGGCTATGAAACAAAAGAAAGAAATCTTATCCGGGATGAAGAGTACACTAAGTAGCTTTCCACTCTCGCATCAGTCTTATGACAAAACCTTCCGTCGATGTATTGTTCTGTTATGTGAAGGATAAACAACAAATACGCTTTCACATTTTAAAATTATCTCCAGTGTTACTATTATGGGTCTTTTATCTGAAAGGTTGTTTGTTCCAGTTAGCTAGATACAATGCCTACACACAATGATAACTTTTTAAAGTTCTTATCATCATCATCATCAGCCTTTATCCATCCGCTGCTGAACATAGGCCTCCCTCGCATCCAACGCGGACTTGCCACTGCACGTAGATCGTCTTCGAGAAATTTCTCATAATTTTTTTTAAATATATCAAACAATTAATAAATTTATATTGTTGAAAACATTATTACCAAATCATATAATTTATCATCAAATAAATACCACGAGGAACATAGTGACAAATTATAACATAAATACCATAGAAATCAGAGAAACTATGAACATTTTTATCTATAGTGTGTGCTGTGAATAGCAATGAATTCTTAGGGGAAACAGCCAGAAACATGGAATAATCGCAAGTAATTCCCGTACGACCGGGGGCGGGCGTCACGGGTAGAGGCTTTAGGGTTGTGCCTCGACACGACTAGCTGTCGCACGCAGCTTCGTCCGTATATACTTTCATAGCCGTTCCGATGTTACAGTCAATAACAGAGGGAATTTAGCATTATATAAATCGTTTTGAATGCTGTTTACTTAAAAGGCCTTGACGCTGTCATGTTATGCTTAGTTTTTTTAATAAAAATTAAATAAACGTTTTACTGTCGGGCGTCCCGCAACGGCCGACATATTTTCATTTGGTTTAGTATTTGCCTGTATTTCACAATAGCCTATAATTGTTACCTCTTTATTGGTAGAAATGAAATAAATGATGTCATATGTTACTTTATGTCGACAGGTGTGTCTTGATGAATTTACATGAAGAGTTTATGGTGTATGGAATTAAAAATTAACATACCACGGCCCACTCTGCAACTTTATAAAAACTGTTAGATGCTACCGACTAAGTCGAATAATTATAAATCCAGTTTAAAATATAACACATTAATTTTTCAGCGAGTTACATGGACTATGTAAAAATCTCTAAAATCTTATTTTCAAACGACTTCAAGAAAGGAGTCGTTTCTCAATTCGACCGTATATATGGTTTTTTGTGTCATTTGCTCAATTCCACACGAAAAGTCATAATTCAATAGTAATGTCACGAATTAAGGGGTACAGTTAGTTATCAAAGTACGCGTTTGACTGATCTTATCATATTAATGTTATTACTAAATAATTATCCTGTACATAATCGCGTTTAATAAATCGTTTTACAAAATAAGAAGCACTAAAAACTTGTAAATAATTTTATCGCTACGAAAAATTTGAATAATTTCGGTTCTAATACGAATTAATTAAAATGAAATGTGGCCTAGCGGCGTGTATTCTTTAAAGGGAATGTTTTATTCATAGAAATATGTTTATCGTTATCAAATGTTATCTAGCGGCCGCCATGTTTGACGCTTTTTTTATATATTAATATACTTGGACTTGTTAATTGTTTTAGATTGAAACGATAAGAAATATTTTGGGTGTTCCAATTAAATATATTTTAATGTGTTAACGATATGAATGTGGTCTAGTATTGGAGTTGACAGCGTGTTATTTTTATTGGGCTATAAATAAATTTCGCTACGTCCACATTCGTAACCAAATTTTCGTAACTGGTTACGAAAAAGGAAATTTTTTCCCTGTTTCGTAACCAGTTATGAAACAAGACTTTTTTTTCCATTTTCATAACCAGAGCCTCTTAGTCATGTATGGCCTCCTAGTACTTTTTCCTGGAACAATGATTTGTATTGTGAATACATCTTTTAAAACGTGGATTTATTAATTATAGTTAACTCTAAGGCTTCGGCCTCAAATTTAGCGGGCAGCGGGGCGGCGGCGGTGGCTGCGCGGGCAACGTAGACCCGCGCCGCTGCCGCTCCGCTGTTTTCAAGAACTGGTCTATTTGATTTCTACGCAAAGATCCTGCCGCTCCCGCGCTGACACCGCTTTTTTTTTCTAAACTAGTGTTGCCACCGCCGCCGCCCAGCTGCGCGCTAAATTCGAGGCAGAGGTCTTATTGTTGTTTCTGCTACTTTTTTCCGAATGCGGGGCATGCGGGACCTAAAAGTCTAGACCAGTGATTCCCAAAGTGGTCCAGGTGGACCCCCAGGGGTCCACGGAAGACTCGAAGGGGGTCCACGATGAGCGTGACAAAAAATGGGGGTCCACAATCGTAAGCCGGGGGGGTCCAGGAAAATTAATTTGGTTTCCATAGTGAAGAACCAATGAGCCATTCAACCAAGAAGAATTTTACTATTATAATTACTATTATAATCTTTAAACGAGCAAAAAAAAAAGGTTAGCAAGGGGTCCACCTGATGCAGGAAAAGTTTGAAAGGGATCTATAAAGCAAAAGAGTTTGGGAAACACTGGTCTAGACCTTTCAAAAAAAAAAGCGGTGTCAGCGCGGGAGCGGCAGGATCTTTGCGTAGAAATCAAATAGACCAGTTCTTGAAAACAGCGGAGCGGCAGAGGCGCGGGTCTACGTTGCCCGCGCAGCCACCACCGTCGCCCCGCTGCCCGCTAAATTCGAGGGCGAGGCCTTAGAATTGACTATAATAAATAAATCCACGTTTTAAAAGATGTACTCACAATACAAATCATTGTTCCAGGAAAAAGTACCAGGAGGCCATACATGACTAAGAGGCTCTGGTTATGAAAATGGAAAAAAAAAGTCTTGTTTCATAACTGGTTACGAAACAGGGAAAAAATTTCCTTTTTCGTAACCAGTTACGAAAATTTGGTTACGAATGTGGACGTAGCGATAAATTTTATACATATTATTATGGGTTTTAGGAAAGTTTATAAACTTAATTAACACCCATTTCTCGTATGTTTGACGTTTCTTATGAATAAGAATATTTATAATGTATAAATTAAGGCGAGCTTTTATTGTTTCACAAATATGAAACCAATAGTTTATAATATTGAAGTGACTTCTTTAGAATCGTTGTGATTTCAAACCAAATGCAACGGAAAAGACGACAGGTATGAGACAGAAATAAAAAAAAGAGCGAGAGAGCAAATGTCGGTGTGTATGTATTTGGCACACTGTTTAATACTTGCTTGTATTTGAGCATTTAACGTGTGTTTCACTTCTATCGTGTGTGAATCACACACACACCTTTTATTTGTTAATTTAACATTATTATTATAGTCGATCAAAAACACGTGGCTAATATCTAATGTTTTTACACCAATAATGAAATAACTGTCAAATAAAGAGTTTAACCCTGACGTCGGTTCCACATGAAAACGTTGAAATGATAAAACGGATCCGTGCAGCCCTAGGGGGAAGGGGGAAGGGCGTGTAGCTATCGTACACTTGATTTTATCATGATGATAATGACCATGTGAAACGCTGTGCCAGGCACCGGCGCGCGCCCCAGATATGTTTGACATCCCGCAGATATTTTAATACAAGCAATTATAGTGGTGCTACCAAGTTTTACATTAACTGTGGTTCCCTATAAGTGGATTTTAAATTGCCCCATCGATTTGATGTAAAGTTCGCGGATTTGATGTTTCGCCGGAATATTGAACATTGGAATCGATGCTTTATATTGATATATTAAGGTTTCTATTTTCACTCTGGATCATGTTTATATATTTTTAAATGAGGTTTGGTCGTCAGTATTTGCTTGCTATATCTTTGATAAGCTGACCATACAAGCTTGTCTAAGAAATAATTAGAATAGACGAGAATATATAATTAAAGAGAATAGAATAAGAATTAAAATTATAAACGTAGAACTTTGTAAGTATGGATGTTTGTTATTCTTTTACGTAAAAACTACTGAATGGATTTTAATAAAACTTTACAATAATATAGCTTATACATCAGAATAGAACATAGGCTATAATTTATCACCGTACTCCCACGGGAATGGATGTACGCGAGTGAAACCGCGGGGCACTTCTAGTAATTGATAAATATAGCTTTAGCAATATGCTTTCATCAATTTAATAATTTCATGATATCACAATTTAGTTGTCAATAATGATTCTAATCATATTTTGATAAATACTTTTAACTATTTTAAATTAAGTCGATAAACATGAGTATAGTGTCTATAATGATATTCCTGTGATGAACACTAAAACATAAGCTACCGGCAGCACCCCGCGATTTCACTAGTGTACTTTCCATTCCCGTGGGAGTACGAGGATAAGTCCATGTGTTATTCAGATATATAAGCTATATTACCGTAAAGTTTTATCAAAACCCATTCAGTAAATTTTATGTAAAAACGTAACATGGATGTTACTTTTTCCAACAAACTTTAGCGTTTATAATATTAGTAAGATTGTAATTAGGCAAGTGATGGACGAAGTCTGCTCACACTGCATGAAGGCCATAATTTAAATAGCTCACCTGTATTCCAAGCCGTGACAGAACGGTTAACTTAACATGGCATTTAATCTTATCGTAATTATCATGCGACACTAACTACATATTTTTATTATATAGCCGTATCGAACCGAGAGCCCCTTGCTTGTTTACCATTGACAATATTGTCATACATATGACAGTGAAATACATCTTTCAATCAAGCGTACAACCGTGTGATTTCGCATAAATTTTCTACGCATTTTCTACGTCACTAAAACGTGCCATTTTTTTATAGCAGTGAATCATGTCAATCGGGAGCCTACCAACTGCCTCCTTGTTTAGTGTATTCTGTAATATTGTAATGGTGATAAGCTCCCTTTGGTTTACATCCTGACAATA
The DNA here is from genome assembly GCA_905333005.2 of Lycaena phlaeas. Classification (NCBI taxonomy): domain Eukaryota; kingdom Metazoa; phylum Arthropoda; class Insecta; order Lepidoptera; family Lycaenidae; genus Lycaena; species Lycaena phlaeas. The sequence goes on from HG995168.1 coordinate 1,126,297, forward strand.
ATAGCACAACTTGACAAGTCGATAAATAAGTAAGGTAACTGTTACTTGAGATATCTATTTTTTATTGTTGTTACATTTTGTTTCGTCTTTTCGAGATATAAAAAGGCCTAATTAAAAGTGAACCTAAAAACGTTGATAGTTAATTTTGAGATTTTTTGAAGTGAAAACTTCTTTAGGCGGACCACAGACAGATTTATTCATAGGCTGTGAGTGAGGCTGATCTGTCACGCTGTTGTCAGTTGAAAGGCTCAATGGGGTGGACTCAAGACCGCCGAATGTACCCGAGCAATACACTCAGCTGATCTTCACTGCGTTGCTATTATATTCAATTTATATGTAATAATTATTCAATAGTTTTCACCTCCGGCCGTGTGATCTTAAGCAAACACAATTTTTGGCATAATCGCCCTCGTACTTAGCTTGAATGGCTATTGATTGTTCTGAAGTTAATAGACTATATGCAGGTGTATATAATTTGACTTCGCTGTTAATGGAAGCTGCGTTGGTTATTGTTCCGCCGTCATACGACAATCTCAATACAAGTAGTATGTCGAGATCGATCTTAGTTTTAATCAAGAGAATATTCTATTACAATGTCGTCTAATCGAGTTAAATTGATCCTGGATAACTGAACATTTAATACAAAAAGGGATAAGCTTATTACGACCTCTTCGGATCAATGGTTAGGGCGCTTAAGCCGATAGACGCGGGGTAAACCCCGCCAGAGAACAAAAAGTTTTTTGTGTTCATGGGTCAAGGACGTAAAAATCTTAAATATATGTATAATATAAAATCATTAAATATTCCGTTGTCTGGTACCCGTAACACAAGTTCTTCGAGAACTTAGCACGGGAGAAGATTGACGTCGTGTGAAAGCGTCCATAGATATTATTATTGTTATGTAATAGTACAAAGACCTAAACAATAGCTGCGGATAGACAAATCATGATACAACTCTTATGTTTATTAGCGATCATGGCAGCTCTCCATGGAGTGGTAATCAATAAGCAAAAATATTTTTAATCTCTATTTATTCATATAAAAAAATGTCATTTAAAACAGTGATTCATAAAAAGCATATTATACAAATACATATTATTATTATGAGTTTTACTATAAATTCAAAAACGACTAAATTTATTTCCATGCTGTTTCCAACATATTATGATAAAATAATTCCTAAGGCAGATTTTTGTACAAAGTAAATAATATTAGGATAATCATTGTGAGAGTCGGAAAATTTAAGCCGCTTGAGAGCTTACATTGAAATCGCTGTCTTATTTCCTTTAAAGATATAACAAAAAATTGTGGCACATTTCTCTTTGCGAGAGCTACAAAAAATATAGAAAAATGATGATATCAGTTCGGATAAGTCCGTACAACTTACGTTACGTTACGGGGAGCGCAGTCGCGGGCAAAAGCTAGCAGTTACTATGAACGAAATAAACTCTTTTGGCATTTTAAAGTTTTCTTGTGTAAGTTATTCGGTAATTATTTAATTTGAAACCTACTACACATTGACATCGTTTTTACAAATATGTAATTAAAACATTTCTTCCTTTAAATGGCATAGCGGGAAACTGGTATTTTTTCTTGCCTTTATAAAAACTTTTTAGTCAGTCTACACATACGTTTAATGTAATTTATTGATGACAGGTATGTGCTATGCATTCCGTTTGTCTTTATGGAAACGGCTTAGCAACTATCCTGCAAACTTTTCATTAAATCAGATTTTCTCAGCAAGAAAGGCAAGACAAGCGATGTGATAACTTGCACTAAACGACTCGTCTTTTGTCTCAGGAATATACCTGGGCTCCTCTCGGGCTTATGTTCACAGTCGACCACAACTTTTAATAATGCCCATGTCTGATAACTTGCCTTTAAGTAACATAAAAAATCTCTTAAATTATATTTTAAGTTTTTATTAATGTCTTTTTGGACGTGGTTTTTTAATTATTGAAGAAAAGGGACTTCAAGTCTTGCTTAACTATTATGCGAGTGCACTCAAGACTTTAAAGAAATAATTATCACAGGCATATTTCTCAATTGGAGGTAAACGTAGGCTTGAGAGTGGAAAGACGGATTTTAGTTTCAGAAGGCCCTAAATACGTAAATGCAAATTTATAGAGTTGTGGGTTATAATTTTATAAGACAGTAATTATAAATATTATTTATATAGTAATATATTTTTTGGTCGATGGGCTAATAATGTTCAAGATTAGAGACTGCGTTAAGGTAGACGAAGCGTTGGTAGGTCAATAACCAGATTGGATGACGACCGAAGTATAGGCCTCTTTCTCTGATTATATTTTATTCCTGCTGTTTTGGAACTTAATAAGGACTATTTAAATTAGGATGAGATTTAAATGTAAATGATAGAATTGCATAATAAATATACGGATTTGTAAAATGAGTCGGTATAGCTTAGGTCTATAGGATATTAGAAGGTAAGGAGGCAAACGAATATATATTTTGCTTTTTTAATGCCATTTGGTTACTCTGTCAATCCTGACTAGCTGTGTAACGAGGTGTCAGTGGCGAGAATGTGTTGTGGGTCTTGTAAATATAAAATGGCGAAGGCGTAGGAAAGACATCACGACATGCCAGCGTCATGCCATTTGTCGTCACGGCATTTGTACCGAGGCGCGCAATGTATTTATAACATCAAAAGTAGGCCCTAAGACGACAGGTTGTTTTCCTCTATAAAAAGCCTATTAATCTCGTGTGTTTCTCGTGTTAAATCTATGACATATCACTTGTAAGTTTTATTGAACATGTGCGACATTTATGTTAATTACAATATAACATGCATGCACGTAATGCATGCAGGTGCCGAGCCAGATGCGTGGCGTTGGCAGCTGTTGGGGGCCCAACATTGCAACAAACATATTCATCATGAGAATTGTATTAGTGTGGACATTACTTGAATAATATGATCAAAGATTTAGAAAGTTTTTTTTTCTAATACAATCAAGTTTTTTTTCCTAAAACTCCATGTTCAGCAGATATTGATGATATTTTAAAAAGTATATTTTCTTTTTTATATTTTAAAGTACATTTTTATAACCACGACGCCAATATTACTATTAATTTTTTAATAAAAAATTCTTAGATACGGTAGATATGTTTATTTTCGAAACTCAAAAGTGATCGATGAAATCGACTAAAAATTTTATATGTACTAAAAATGCCCTTTTGTTTATATAGACTTAAAAATTACGAAAAAAAAATTATAACAATATACAAATACTAGCTGTCTACAGCTTCAATTTGCGATAATTTTCATTTCCAAGCCTATTCGTCTTAAGTTTAACGGTCATAATGTATCATTGTACAGGTGAATGCATAATGCTTAATCGTCTGCAACAGACGGACTTAGGCCATGATGATGATGATAATGATGACCAGTGTAAGAATTTCCCAAATAGGGATAGCAGTTCGGAGATTTTTTATGTAATAAGGAGGCAATCGAGCAGTCGTAGTCGGACATCCGCCCAACCAAAAGGCTATGCAGATGCGTTGCCTTCCTGTTCTATATCCCCTCCCCCCATCGTTTACAGTCAAAGTGAGGCCGGTATTATGTGAGCGAAAGGTACCTACTACCTCCTATTGCTACAATATTTGCAAACTTCTCTTTATTCAAATATAATTAGCCATTAAACATGTATTTGTAAACACGTAAGTATAACAAACGTGTTTTTTCCCTAACTCGCGTAAAATATCGCCTACAAAATGCGTTTCAACACATGTACATTTAATTTACCTCAGCCTCAACGTAAAGAGAAAATCTCCTGCTATGTGCATCATGTTTCCATTAGTGCATCTAGTTTCATTAGTGGGCGAAGCACCTTTGTCATATGCTCATGCATTAAGGACAGCGTCACACCTAAAAAACCTTTTGACACCGTGATTGCTATGGAAATTTCTGGTACATATTTTACGCAATTTTTTATGAGATTACTTCATGGTCAAAGGCTTTTGTGACACCCTGAATTGGTGAATTTTGGATCTTTGATTTGAAGGAACGTGGTATTTTTACCTTTTTTTTTCAGTATACGATATATGTAACAAAACATTTGGTTTTGTTTTCTCCTATCCTTAACCCTTAATAACCTGGAGTTTCAATTTACTTACTCAATAACTTACTCAATAAGAGTACAATAATATTATAGAGAGGTAAAATGTTTGAGTTTGTGAGGTTTTTGAAAATTATTTCACCAGTAGAAGCAATTATTTGCGAGTTACATAGGTTGTTATTTATCCTGTATTCCCAAGGAAATATGAAGTACGCGGGTAAAACCACGGACTACTGCAATTTTTTTGAATATAAAAAGATATATTAATTTATATAAACTATTATTAACAAAATATACGTTCTATTTATGTGTATATTTTACATTTTTGTCCTTATTTGGGGGATCGTCCAGTTTTAACTAAAATATGCCTCGTTGACTTAGGAAGGTCTATGTTCACCAGTGGGCGGATAAGGGTTGATGATGATCATGATTAACGATATCACGCGAAGAACAAGCTCGTTGAAGTGGCAGTAAGGCTGGTCACACATTCAGGAGAACGGATGGCCAATGGGACATAAGGCTCTAGAGATGAAAGCCGCGGTAGACTTTAGTGTTGGTCGGCCCTTAATCAGAGAGAAAGACGATCTCCGTGTAGTAGCCGGTCGATCTGTCGTCTTGACGTTCATTGAGGGAGGCCTATATCCAGCAATGGACGGAGAGAGATTGATGATGGTGACAAAAGTAGAGCAGTACAGTTATAGTCTAAGGGTTGAACAAGAAAAGTAGTTCATTAGTAAAGCTATTTCATAGTGACATTTTAGTAGAATGTGCAGTGAGGAGGCACGCTTGGAATGACGCCATAAACAAAGGTAGACATCTTTAAGACATTTAATTTTATTATCATACTAATAAAAGTGGACGGGCGCCGCGTAATTAAGTAAGATGTTATAATACTTGGACGTTGACACCATATAAAAGTAAGACTCTAAAAGCTCCTATTATTTATATTAAAAAAATGGCTAGCATATTTTTATGTTTTATCATATAAACTACTATTATTATTTACTATTTACTTGAAAATAATGAGCTAAGCCTGTTTTTACCTGGGTACTTAGGACTTAATTTTATACTTAGTCGATAAATATTCCTTACTGGTGCTTAAGATTGTTTCCTTTTTTAACAATAGTCTAGACTTATATCTTAAATGGTTACTCCTAAAACTGATTTCCTAATTTAATGCTTGGTTTTTTTTAAGTTTCCTCCTTAATAATCGATTTTCATATATAAGGCCGGGGTATAAAAATCTATGGGAGTAAAATCAAACTACGATGTCACACGATGTCACACGATGTCACACGATGTCACACGATGTCACACGAAGCGTTAAACGAACACAAACCGATTGTCTCAGTATTCAAAGATGTTGCTTAGCTTATTGCATTAAATTATTGTTGTTTATGTTTTTTCAGGTTTGTTATGTATTTTAACGAATTTATTGTATATTTAATAAAAATGGGTACATCACGCATGCTCTAAGTTCATAAAAATGCATTTATTTACCCTTATCCATTTATTTTATAATCGTAAGTAACACGTAAGACTTTTTTAAATTATATTTTAAGTATTCAGTCATTATTTTATCGATGCTGTAATCAACACTGCTATATCGAAAATATTCCGTAAAATTCCATAGGTACAAGCGACCAACGTAAAACTGGGGGTATTTTAAATGTTGATAAAGTGACTCGAGCATCGCGGGTATGATGCTATGACGTCACTGCCGTTAATATTCATATAGAAAATATTAGGCGGGTGGCGGGGGGTCGGGGGGTCGAGGGGTCGCGGGGGTCCGGATAGGGGGCTATCGGCCCCTCACGCCGGTAGCCACTCCAACACGCTCTGCTCGCCTTTAATGAACTTTATGTCGCCGACCGGGATAGAACACTTCTTTGCCGGCTTTGCTATCGTATGTTAAAACAAAGCCGGCGAAGTCACTTGGAAAGGGTGAACGCCACTTTGCTTGTTCTTATTGTTTTTGCTCTTTATGAACTCAAATGGTCTGAAAATACACGCTTTACACAAACACCGTATCAAGAGTTTAAGGCTGAAGAGTTCGTTTGAGCGTTACAATAAACAAACTAAAAAACAAAACGATTTTAAAAGAGCGAACGTAAATTTCTCACTTTACATAGGTACACTTATCAAAAAAAACCACCAGGCTTTATAATCTATACTTTTAGACCGAATTGGTTGGTTAATATTTTGTTAAGTATTCACTTATTGAAATAGTAAATTTAATGTATCCCTTTTTGTAATCGATTTTTGTAATTTGTCATATGGATTTTTAAACAAAATCTCTGAGACAAATTAATAAAATCGATTTCAGTATTTCGATAAGTATCTATCGATTTATTAGCTTATATCACCATCAACCGGTTATCATCTCTTTGATCTCCCTCAATGAAATGGCTAAATGCCAAGAATTTGCCAGGTGTTGTCTTAACGTTTACTTTTCTATAAGATTCTATATGAGCCTCGAAGAGGTATGTTATATCAAGCCTATTGCGTATTTCGTCATGATAATCATGAGCATCACGCATACTATCCATTATAGGACCAGTTCAAATCATTCATTCAGTACATATTATAATAAATCTTACCGGTTTGTTATAAGTACTAATTTTAATAAGTTTTGGATTATATCGTATTTCGTATCGTAGTTCATTCAGCTTCCTCATCACCATGATTCAAAGTGTGAAATATCAAATCCATCAAGTGGACACAAGTCGATGGAAAGTCATTGGCATGTCTGACAATGTCATAGCAGAGCTGAATGGGTGCGAGAAACAAAACGAAAGCGCAGAGTGGTCTCCGGTCCCTGATAAGACAAAGCGGGACGGAATCGAATGTCATCGTGTCATCCCAAGTGACGTCGGGATGACGTTCCATTTTATCACCTCGTGTGCCCGGGTTCGTCCGCTTTATTTTCGATTTTCCCAAGATTTTTCCCGACGGAAACGCGTCTGCCCGGAACAAGCATATTGTTTGTACTTAACAAATATTTAAGTATACCCGCCGAGCCTATAAAATATGTAAAGTTACAGAAAAATAATTATAATTAAAACGTGCACCGATTTGATTTGATCGAATCTAAAAATATTATTTCAATCAACGTATTTTACGGAAGAGAAATATTTCAATACAAATTAAGTTAATTTTAATCGAATTGGAAATGTTGAAAAATCTCGAATGAAAAGTAAATTGGTATTACACCATTTTCTTACATCTCAGGAGGCAACACATAAATGAATTGCCTGATCTGGTTTAAGGGAAATTAGTTTATATTCACAAACAATGTCAACCAGGTGGCTTTTCTGCGTGTACATTAAAAAAAGTATATCATAATTTTGTATTTGCAATATTAACATATTGTCTTCACTTAGGTTTTATTTGGACTGGTTATGATTGATGTGTTAGTGTAAATACACTTATTCATTAGAATTTAAAGTATTTTTTCAAATTTTTTCTAAATCGATTTATTGTTAGGGCAGGAAAGTTTAAAAACCAAAGTAGTTTCTTAAGTAGTAATAAAGGCATTAGTACATTTGGAATGTTAAATTAAATGATTCTTGTTAAATTCTATTTTGTTCAAATTCAAATATCACCGAGTTTGTTTCGCCGGTTCTTCTCAGTGGACTTGCTTTGGAACCGGTGGTAGTCTCAATTGACCTTCAAAAAGATACTTCGATAGTACTATTTTGAATAAAATTTTTGACTTTGACTTTGAAATATCACTTGACTAGAAAATTTAAATACTTACAAAGGTGTCAATAATTCTAGAAATTAATCGTCCTATAAACTAAACGGTCAGCCAGTATTCTAGTCTTAGCTAATCTAGGATTGCTAGAATTTGAAGCCGGTCACACCATGGCGTGCTTTAACGCTAAGCCTTTGGATTTGTGCTGTACAAGATATAAATCATACCTGTTTGTAACATAGTTTGTTGGGAATGCGCCCCACGTGTAGCTTCCTCGAAAGAATTCGACCATAGTTCATTGATGAGAATTATTGAGCTTAGCAAAACTTGAGATCAGTAGTTGCTTAATAGGCAATCTAAAAATGAAATCGGAACAAATATCTAAAAATGACAATCATAAAATATTAAAAAGCCAAAACTTCATTAGTAAGTTACCACGAGTAAAAAAACATTTCACAGTGAAAATTATATTCATCGAAATTATCTATCTGTAACAATAATTAAGCATGATTTCTAGTCGTTCGCTGACCAAAAATACATTGTATGCATATTTTTAAGTATGCATCATGCGAATGTGTCAGTTATTTCAGTTGCTCGCATCAACTTAGTTTATAAGCTTTTCTATAAAAAATATTCCATACTATATAGCAAATATTACAGTTTGAATATTTATTTTTAATATTGAATATTGCACCTATGCACAAAATGTGAAGCGTGTGTTAACAGACACGTTCCGTAACGTTGTCAGTTTTCACAGAAAGTTTATGGGACTTATAAAAACAATCCTATTGTAATAGTAAAAGAATATATAAACGAGAAAAACGCTTGAAAATGAATTGCTCTAGATTAAAGGGACTTTTAACAATTAAAAGAATTAAAGAATGAAAAGAATGATAGGAACCCAGCAGAGTTTCTTGTGGGTATCTTCTCTGACATGGGCGCGTTGCGAACCCTCATTATAAACTTAGCCGTTAAGACGATCATAAGTGATCATTATCAAGATCCTATATGTGAGATTAAATAATAAATATTATGAAAAATCTTTGAATTTTTAAACATACCATTGAAATAGACATAAAAGTTTAGCGAAAAATCTTGATACCCTACGCAATAAACACAAGAACTTCATGGCTGCGAAACGTGTGACGAATTTTAATAAAACATGTTTAAGATGCGACGATGGTCAAGTGGGTATGGGATTGGCCTCTTGTGCGAGAGGGTCAGGGTTCGAGCCTGACCCTCCTGTTGTGAGGAACATCGTGAGGAAACCTGCATGTCTGATGAGATTAAAAGTCGTTGAAGATGTGTAAAGTTTACCAACCAACCATTCAAGGCCAGCGTATCGGTAAACTGTGGCCCAATACCTTGGTCGCCTGATTTCGAGGAGGAGACCCGTGTCCATCACTAGAACATAATATATGGGTTGATACTTTACTTATTTACTTTTTATGTCTTAGATCTATCGCTTGAAAAGCTGCTTGACTTGCCAAAGGACCCACTTAAACACATAGCGATCTTCTCTCAGGTCATCATACTCATCTATATTAATAAAGAAAGTCTTATATTACAATATCTAGATTATACTTATCCTTACTAATATTATAAATGTGGAAGCGTGGATGTTTGTTTCGCTTTCACGCAAAAACTACGAGATGAATCATCATGAAACTTTATACATATATTCTGGGTGGTACTAGAAGTAACATATCATACCTTTTATTAAAAAAGTTTTTTTTTTCGGCTAAAGCGGGCGAAACCGCGGGCAACAGCTAGTAAAAATTGTGACACGCGAAAGTTACCCATGGCATTTGACTAGGGAATCCCGATAAACAGAATTTTTCAAATGGTACAGCAAAACCTTTAATCGGCTTAGAACTTTACATACCTAGTCCATCCACAACAATGTTTTGAATATCTCTTACTTTCTATGCGTTCAAAAGCACTCGCTTTTATTAAAATTTAAATTAAATTTTGCGTTATTTTTGGCCATTGCGTTCATAGCTATGATATTACTTTCCACATAGTGAATAATTTTACTGTTTATTACAATAGGGATGTTGACACATGTTACAAATTCATGTAAAGTTATGTTTTACATATTAAATACAGTATTTGAAAACCTAAAATAACATTTAAAAAGTCTACTTATTTGTCTTAAAATTTAGAAATTTAATTTAAAATGCGTTATTTATCATGCATTACGTGCATACATACAGCACGTGACTGTAAACGTCAATAAGGCGATGACGTCACTGAACATGGAGCTAAGTACAAACTCACCTAACATAGCGCGAGCTCTGTATGCGGTGTGTGACGTAATGACGCTTGGAGCGTTTTAACGGCAATTTTAAAAACTATTTTTCTTTATTTAATTTTTTGTTAAAATTGGACATATTTCTTTATAAAAATCTTTTTTTCGTGTTTATCTATAGTATATCTATCAAATAAAATCAATTAAAAAAAATAGTCAACATCCCTGTTAAAGGCAAGTTTTTAGTTCTTCTATCTATCTACAGATTTGCAAAACGATGATATTCAAAAAAAAATATGGCCCATATGATTCCTACCGTTTTATGTTCTTGAGTCTATAATTTTGTTTATATTTTATATTTTTGATTAGAAACTAAACCATACTTTTAATTCTACAAATATTTGAAAAAAAAAAGACATTCATTTCTTGTAAGAATGTAGAGATTACAGAATGGGGGCGATATCAAGTTCTATGAAAGACCACCTGCTTATGGCTGTGTTTGGGTCAGAAAAGTCAAAACATTAAATCTTGTAGTGATCTGCTAAAGACGAGCGAATTGGTAATCGCGAAAGTTTAACAAATTACCATACGATAGTTGTATTTTCTACACACACGAAGAATTTATACGTTATGCTATAAATATTATTTAAAGCATTTTTCTTGAGCAATCATAAAGGCATTTAATTGTATCCACCGATAGCCATAGGGAATTTGTACAAAAACAATATCACATTGAACAATGTAATCGTAAAAGTACCGACGTTGTGATCGTACCACGTATTGGTACACATTTCGGCTAATTTTCTCACCGTTTGCGCTCCACCACTCGGGAGCGTACCGTAAACACAATCTGTACGTTGAAAACCTTTTTGATTTTTCCATCTCGTGTTATTTCAAATTTCGCATTAGTGTTCGTTTTATAAAATACTGTTTTGTTTTTCGACTGTTTGTAGAATATTCAAAATACTATATTAATACTTTAAGTAGGTATTTTGAGAGATACGATATGTTAAAATTATTAGTCAAAAATTGTAAGAAGCGTTTAAATATTTTGTTAAATGGAGGGCTTGCCGAAGATGCTTCCTTCCGACCTATGGTGATCTGTGATATGGCTTCGAAAGTTGAAGTTTTGTTTTAGTAGACTAAAGACTAAAATGTTAAGTGATATGCTGGTTGTTTCTTTGGTAGATAGTATTTGAAACGAAATTCCACCAGAGAATGATATCACGCTACGAATAAGCAGGTCAAAGTAGCAGTGGGATGGTCACACACTCCGAAGAAAGGATGGCGATGGACTTATAAGGTTCAAGAGTGGAAGTCGCGTTTAGGTAGATGAAGTATTGTTGTCAATTAACTACGTGGGAAGACGATGTCCGTGGTGTGGCCGGTTCGCTTTGGATGCGAGTGGCAAGGGATCGCCCGGTCGTCTTAGCGTTCGTTGAGGGAGGCCTACATTCAGCAGTGGACAAATAAAATATGATGATGATGAGATTGGGAGAGACATAAACTATAAATTAATAATAACTTGGTGATGTATTATAGGGTAAGGGTAGCTGCTGTTCCTCTACCAAGTCGTAAGTTTCAGTGTCGATAGAAATATGAAACGTTGAAATATAATGAAAAACGTATCTACGGTGGATGAGGAAGCAGTGCATCCTCGTGCACTAGATTAGCTGAGGTGTGACCAGGCGGTCCTAATTAAAAGCCTGTACAGGTCAAACACCGCGCTCACCGACTTCAACTATTCTCATGCACTTTATTTTCACCATTTTGTTTTTTCCGTCCAATTTAATCTTTAATCATTACAATAAAAATAATTTAACAATTATTTAATTTATAATTTTAATTTATTTAAAATTACATCTTCAAATCAAAACTTTTACGGATTTTATCGCGGTCTATTAAGTTTTTTGCCCGAAGCGACGTTTCGGATACTTTACAGCAATCGTGATCACGGGATGACTGTTAAATTAATTTTAATTTTACAATAAATTTATTAAATTAATTTTACTGATATCCACAACATTATCGTTGATTCATAAAAAACCTTCTAACACTTAATATAATTATTAAAGTATTCATTAATATAACGTGCAATCGTATATTTTAATTACATTCACAATTAGGAATTTTAACTGAACTCTGAGAACTACCTAAAATGTCCGAGAAAGTGTTATCATATGTCACCGGGTAGTGAAAACGTCAAAGGTTCAGCGCAACATATGTAACAGACGGATGGAAGAAACCATTAGGATTCTGTTTTGTCCTCTCAGGACACGAGATCACTGGGCGAAGGTGTTTAAACTTTAAACAGATTTACCGTTCTACTCTTGTGTGGATGATATCCTGTTAAGCCGACTTTGCAAAATGGAGACGCTTCTTACTTATTTTTCACAATCTTTCAAAGAATAGAAGTTAATGAGTTATTAAGTGGTGTGAGTGTAGCTTAGATGTATCTTATTTTTTTAAATAGATACAAGAATTTTGTTATACTGTGTCTAGACTTTTACCGCAGTATATATTATGTAGCTATATCTTATAATTAATTAAATTAAGATGATTTTGGAAACGTAAGATGGCGCTGATGGTTTCTGTGAGAGAACGCATTTTAATTTCATTTCAATAATAAGGTATATTTGATGAATAAAATATCTCTTAATTATTTTTATGGCATTAATTTATAAGATCAATCTAATTTCGTTTCATAATTTTTGTGGTTATATCTGCTAACTGGTATTTACTAATATCAAATAACTAGTTATTTATGAGACCTAAAAGCTGAGTTTATATAGATATTATAAATATCCTTTACAAGATAAATATATAAAAATATATATGTTATGTATTCTTTATGTAACACAACATGCACAGTAGTCGCTGAATTTTCCGAAAATCAGTTATAGAGCGGTCGCAAAATGATGAATCAACAATTTTGACTTCTCCACTGCCTTGCACACACCTCGCCGCGAGGGTGGGGGTGTTTGGGGAGGCTCCGTTAGATCGATTCCTATCGTGGATGTTATTCTGTGGTAATTAGAATCCGCGCTTCCGACGACTTATATTTCGATGGTCGTTAGTTTATTAGATTTTGCATTAGTTTCGATTGTGAAATCTTACTGTGTCGTATATGTAGATTCTTTTAATTTGAAAGAATATAAAAATGTATTGCTTTTTTTTACGGAAAGTAATGCTTAATTAGCTATATGCGGATTCTAATTTCAAGAAAGTATTTTTGTATGTTTAATACTTTATATTATGTTTCATACAAATAAAAAAAAGTGTAATTGGTACAATATTTGATGTTGATTGATATTATTTTATAAAGATAGAATAAGATTTTATGTGAAAAATAACTAAGGATTTTGAAACGCTTCACTAAATTTTGGGTTTTTATTAAATTAACTTTTTCTAAGTTAATTTATATATTTGTAAAATATGAAACATCTATTTTATATAGTGATAATAAACAAGAGTAAATGATAAATAAATATATACTGTTGCATGATATGTTCACATAATTGCTATGTAATTCCAGTGTACGATCATTATTAGATACAATATATTTTCTTCCGTGGTTTTGTTTGAATTCTATAATCGCGTGCTAATGTAACATTTTGTTATAAAAAATGTAACGGTTATGCGACTGTTTGGTGGAACGAGAGACGACTCAAAGAAATCACGAATAAATTTATAGTCTATGTATTAAATACTAATATTTCTTTAAAACTTACATTAAGTTATCCTGGAAAAATGAATTATAAGAGCGGTTTTAACTTTTAACTTGTTGGAAGATCACCATGTGTTAATGTTATTGACCTTTAACTAAGATTTCTCATTATAATGGATGATTATTTTTTCTTAGTCATAAATATCTCAAATAGCAATTTACGTGATTTATTCCACCAAACATTTTCCTGACAAATATTTTCCAATAAGTTAGTTTAAGTTAAGAATTTGTTGCGAAATAAATCAGTCCTTCGTAATATTTTCCAAATATGTTACGATTATAATTCAAAGTACATTTACATTAAACAATCGAAACCCTCTGTAATTATACGAGCATAAAACTAAGTTTAACAGTCAGATAACATTTGTATATCAGCCGAAATCTTATTCGTTGTTGGACAGCAATTATTTTTAATTAAAGTAAAGATAATAAATTATCGTTCAGGATTGATTCGAGATATTAAATAACGTGCACTTAGTTAATTAACTTTAAAACGATCATGCGAACTGTATGTATGTATATGTATATATTTTAAGGATTTCAAAGCGAAATTCTTGAGATATTTCGTTGGTTCGATATCGGATAACATCTTGTGCGCAATACAGACACTTACACCTGTTGTCGAGTAAAACATCTGTCTAACGAGGGTTGCCAATTTATAAAATTTGTTTAATATATAAATAATTAAAGTTCTAAATGAACATTATAAAGTAGTATTATTATGTCTGATTTATTTTAAGTTAAAGGATTAACTTGCTGATACATTATCATAAATTATTACATTCAGCAATTTCTTTTTGTAAAGCTCAGCTAATCGATTAATTTATTAGACATAAGAAATAGCTTAACAAAACATACTTTCTCCTGTCCTTATCTTAGTATTTTTTATTGCTTCGTCTGTTGCTATTTATTTCGCTTCTTCGTGCATACAATTTTATATTCCTCATATTTTTAGATATTCCCTTACTATCTGCACACTCGATAATTTTTTGTTTATCCATAGACATTAGATATATATATAAAATCTAAAATATAATATAATAATATAAAATAATAAACTGACATACTAACCCAGAGCATTAGAGACACTAATCACTTAAGCGGTGTAAACATAGAAAAGCAATCGATGCTGCCTTTTGGAGCTGAAACTTTTGGCTATAAGCCGTTCAAAGAGCCGGCCGTACAAATCCGGGCAAGACATTTTCCGTAGTGTAGCCACCGGTCTTTGTACGAGCGCAATCAGCCGCCGGCCAACCCAGCAATTATTCAAAATACATCAGGCAATATTAGATAGCTGGGTCGGGCGATGCGTTTTGCATTGCGAATCAGTCGGACTTTGTGGGTGTGCGACTGGGGAGCAGTCGTGTTTATATGCCATCACCGACAGATTGTGGGGCCAGCCTTTTGCTAAATTGTCAACGCACTTGGGGATTGCCATGGCGGACCACGGCGAAGCGTTAATGGCCCCCGGTTATCACAAAACTACGACAAAGCACTGTCGGGCTCGATTTACTAGATTCTATTTATATCTTCATTCGAATATTAAGCTTGGTTATAGAAAGCGTATAGGAGGTGTGTCTTAAGCATGTTGATTTATTAAATTATATTTTTAGTCCATTTAATACGTAGCAAATTTTTATATTGCGTCGATGTTACTTAAATAAAAATATAAAGGACATCTTAAAACTCTCAATCCTTTAAAAGTATACACATAAACCCTTTAATTTTTTTAATATAAATATAATATTCGTAAAAAAGCACATTGTAAAAAGCATAAGCAATCGTTAAAAAAAATAAATTATTTTATAATATAATATTGTAAGTAACATTTAACTTATTTTGTTGTTTAATTTTACATTATTCCCTTTCATATATTCATTCCATTCATGCATTTTGCTTTATGATTTTCTTATTACTAATTAGGTATATTAAAGTAAGCTGCCTAACATACAGCAGCTTCTTCGCAGAAGGAGGTATAACCGTAAGCGCATTGAGAAAACAGTAAGCCTCTTTAGACTAATGAGGAGCGAAGTAGATTCAGAATCGTTTGAGTCAAATGAAGAGAGAAACGCTTGTAAATATGTTTTGTAAATTCAGGGCGTGAATAAACGAACATTACAATACGAATGATTATTGGCGAAATGTTTAACTTGAGGCCTGCGTTGGTTCGCATTAGTATTCCCTTTGCGCAGTTTGTAGCCGTGCCGTACATTATTTGTATACACTAAGCATGAAATGTTGCCAAGCAAACGTGTACTATTTGCGTGGAGGTTTAGAAAGCAGACGCGGGGGTGTAGGGTGGCGACGTGGCTCCCACCCCCTTGCACTCCCACCCCGATGCGTGCACGGATGAGAAACACTCACCCACTCTGAGGTTTCAATATTCCATACCGAAATGCATTCAATTGCAACATTTTTAGACAAATGGAAAAGGAACCGAGTCCCGCGCGTCCTTTGACAAAAAACTTAAAGCGTACCGATTTGTTTCATATTTGCCTTTGTGGTCGTTTAATTTTCCGTCCAAGAGAGTGGACTTGGCTTCGGTCTCCAGTGTTTTCGGACGCTCCGGGCGACGAATCAAATTTTCGTGGGAGAAAAATGGACGTACGTTTGACGTCGTGTTTGTTTGGCGTTTGGTATCGACCCCTCGTGGCCACTGCGATTCAAGTCATATGAATTACTCTCGTGTGTACTGTAAACTCTTCTTATGTAGGTTGATTAATATGACGGAAAAATGGTCACGTAATATACTTGAATAAACTATTTTAACCAATAAAAAGTATCGACCCTTTATGTCCCACTGCTGGGCACGGGTCTCCTCCTAGAAATCAGGCGAGGGTATTTTAACCAACAAACTAATTGTTGTTACTCTAAACGAAATAACGAAAAAAGATAACAATACACAAAATGAAGCAGAGCTTAAAAATAAATTTATTATTAGCTATCGATTCGATAATTCCAAGTGTAGAAAACTCAAAAAAAAAAATGTATTACTTTATGAGTAAGTTATATGAGACTTATTTAAAAAATTCGACACTCGTTAGTTTTATAATATCTAATCTTACATCAAACTCTATTGTTGTACGCTTTGTATGGATATATTTTAAAAATTAACGAATGCAGATAAAAATGCAATTAACCCAGTGTATTGTCAATATTAATTGTGAACTCAGACGGTAGAATGCAGAAGCAATATTTCTATAATGAATCTAATCAATTAGTTCTCTGAATACAGCTGAGTGAACACAAGTCCGATCTGCTATTTGTTTCAATGTTACGATGTATCATATATTTTATGCATAGTTAATTTTGTGAACAACGCAGTTTGTAATGTATTTGCATAAAATGGTTAGAATATATTTAGAATATATTTGTTTACCAAAAACAACGATTTCAATGTGATTTGCTGCGAAGAGCAATAATAATATTGTGTTAATTATAACTATTATATAATACAGTGATTTATTTCTTTACTAACATTAAATAAATTCAGGAACCGTTTTAGCGGAGCTGGGTTTGTTAATTAATTATTATATTAGCATTTTTGTTCAAATATTTTTTAGGTGGGTGAGGTGAGTCCAATAAAAAAAATTATTATGTATTTCCAACTTTCCTGTGTATAATATTAATGATTAACACAAAAGAGTTGTAAAGAATTAAAAAAAATATAGCCTTATAATATAAATATTGTTAAATGTACCTACAAAAACACATTTTTAAAAAAATAATATTTTTATATTGAAACAATCAATATTTTTTTTTTCATCAAACCCATAGTATGTGTGAAGTTTCTAAGAATAGATCTTCAAAAATGATATTGAAGTTTCTAATATAAACCTTATAGTTTACGCGAGAGATACTTTCAAAGAGGTAAAATGTGTGAGGATACATCATGTTACTTCTAAAATAAGAGAATGATAAAAAAATATGTATACAGTACACTTCCATGCAAACTTCTACCAAAAATTGGTTTAAACGAGATCTAGTAAGCAGTTTTTTTTATACGTCATAAATCGTAAAACGCAATTTACCTTTCATTCAATCAACTCAAATGAGAAAAAAACATTTAATTTTACTAACGGAACCTATCATGAGCGAGTCCGACTCGCACTTGGCCGCTTTTAATTTTACGAGCCTTCTTCTCTGTATAAGATAAATCTCTTCTTTCAATCTAAAATAAAATAATGAAGGTCGAATTTTGACTAAAAACCTAGTGCATCATGATTTGCATAATATTTATGTTTAGACTAGCGCGTTCGTACTCTGTACTACTTTCAAGGATTAATTCGATTATATAGGTTGGTTGGAGACGGCCATCACGGGCACCCAGTGTGACAATTTTGGAGGTGTCACCAAAGTACGTGGGTCTGACAGATGATGTGTGGAGGATTTTCCGACTTGTCAATACACAGTTTGGTGAATAAAATTTTTATTCAATCAAATTTCGCGGTCCTTTTTCCACCTTTTGCACGTATGATTTGTTTTTACTACATTAATATTATTTAAACTTATTTGATGGATTTTATCCTCTGACTATCACTGACCTCTGTGGGTCAATCGTTAACGCGTTGACGCTCAACACGTAGGTTCGAATCCAGGAGATCGGTTCTAGAACTACACCATACTAGTGTAGATTAGCTGCGTTGATGGTCTTGTATGTATGACCTTGGTCTCTTGAGAGAGTGGTCTAGGTTCGATCCCGAACTTTAGTGCTGTCCCTGAGCATGAGACTATCGCCTCTCACCGCTGATCAAAATATTGTGACCCTGCATGCCTGATAAGATTTAAGGTCTTTGAAAGTTCATCAACCCGCATTGGACCAGCACTATGACCCAACCACCTCCTCTGATTTTGAAGAGACCCGTGCCCGGCAGCGAGACATCTATAAGACTTTTTTTACCAATAATAAAGCAAATAATCCAAGGTATGAGCCAATACCCTATCAGCTTTCAGCCAAAGCTAACGCAGCCGTTTTGTCGTGTAAGAGCAACTAACTATCTAACTTTTAAATATTCACATTTTAAAAAATTATAATAAAATTTAAAACCATTTGAATATAATTTAATACTGGAAAAACATTAATTTTAAAATATAAAACACTTTAAGAATACAGTCTTTAGATTTGCATTTCAGCGACTCTAATGAATTTAAATTTATAAGAGATTTTATTGTATTGCCTCTTGTACCCACCCGTTTGCGACTATTTGTTAAGTGTTATTGCAAAACTTTATTATATCCAGCTATGAGTTATAGCTTTCTGCGCTACTTTGCTTGAATATAATTAAGTGAAAATTTAAAGATCTTTCAGTTAACATGGTTATTTAAATGACAAAAATTATTTAAAATTGAGTCTCATAGATTATATAGAAATATCAAGCTTTATGTAATACAAGTGTAAATCATGGTAAATATCCCGTTTTACATACCTTCGTTATTTACTTAGCGCTTAATTTAATGTATTTTAAAACACTTCTAGTACTAGTTAGCTAGCTTCGTTCGGAACTTAGGACTGAAATATTGGCCGCTGAGCTAAACAAGAATTATTTGCTTAAACTTCCAAATCACCGTTTCTTAAATTTTACCAAATGGTAGGATTTTTAAAAGTTATTTCCGAAAGGTCCGGATTCTTGTGTGCATACGGTGTAAATGTATTTCCGTTTTCACGTGCAATTGACGTCGTCAAAGTCGCTAGTTGTGTAAGGCCTGGTTCAGACACGGCGGGAAACGCGCGGCTTCAGCAACGCTTGTAATCGTACGGTTCCCGCCGTGTCTGAACTCCCCCTTGTTGCTCCCCAAATAAATATCAACATAATATAAATAAGACCAGTGCGGACTTGTGATTCTAAAACGTTGTATCCGAACTGTGCATAAAGAAAAACTGAAAGGTTAGCACACACATTAGTCCAGTGTCGATAATTTTTGAAACAAAAAAACCCTTTTTTACCTTTTATAAGGCATTGGCACCGGTCTATATTGACAAGAAATCTTTTAAAATGTTATGTATAATTGTTATATTATTGATTAGAAAACGACGTATGGTTTAAAATTTAGATCAACGTGTTCTTTGACCTATCTTTCCTCTTTCACACAGTTTATCTGGCCATTTGAGTCTGATGAAATACTACTTCCAATTATAGATTCCAAGGGTCATATCGCATATGAGATCTATCCTATTCCAACAGAAAAGGATAAGTAGCATTGATGATGTTCCTGAACGGGTAGTTATAATAATTTGGGCGATGTTAAATTGTAATACAGCTTGTTTAACCTCATACACCATTGCCGTGTCAAATTATATTTACAAGCAACAATAAACACGGATCGTTTTGATTGCTTTATATTACATAATTCGCCTGTTTCATTGAAACTGAATACATATTGTGCGTGATATTTAAGCGCATCAGGTTTATTCAGTAACAGTCATCGTTGAAATGATGAGATCTTCAGATCTATGACTTTTTCTTTGTTTTAAGGTATATAGAATTCAATAGTGGAGTCAATACTATCTACAAAACTGACATGTCCTATTGCATGATTGATCACATAAGTTTCATTAACTGTTAATCCTTATATAAAAACTAGCGGACCCCACAGACGTTGTCCTTTAGATACGAATCGATAGTGGCAGTACAGATCAATAACCTAGATACCGACTGCAGCGCCATCTGCCGGTCTGATTTGTGAATCTAAACCATCCTCGAATCTACTTGAACACACACAAAGAAAATCACTCAAATCGGTCCAGTCGTTTAGGAGGAGTTCAGTCACATACACACGCACACAAGAAATATATATATTAAGATAATATAAGTGTTGTTCTACGCTAACTTATTTCCTCTCATTCTAATTCTTAATTCATGGTGAAAGAATCGGACCCATTCTTAACACTATCAGGCAGGCTATGCGGAAAATATGTACCAAAACGCTAAGACACGGCAAAAGAAGCGGCATTTTGGGGTCAATTGAGTACAATATAAGGTGGCTCAGGTGTTTTCAGGGGACATTAAATTTTCTCCTGCTAGTCAGGTAAATCTAATGGACAACATGACTAATTACGCACATCATCAAATTCAAGAACTATTGGCGTTCAAAAATCAATTGGCGTTTTCGGTATCAGGATAAAGGAGCATGGCATATTAATGCGGCGCCCTGGCTCCGTGGGGGTAGGGGAGGGGAGCACGGGGCAAGGAGGGGGCGGGGTGCTAAATGGAACACCGTGCGAGGGACGATGACGGTCATAAATATGTATCCAAATTTAATCATATTCAGTAATGGCCGACGGTGGTCCAGTGGGTATGGACTCGACCTTGGGTGTGAGCTCCCGGTTCGATCTTGACACCCTTCGGTGCCTTAAAATGGGTTTTTTTTTTAATTTCTAAGTACACCAGAACAGAAGGCCAACATACATGAGATTAAAAGTCTTTGAAGATGTGTGAAGTTCACCATTGGCATCGGTGCACTATGGCCTCATCGCCTGATTTCCAGGAGGAGATTTCGAGGAGGAGATCCTTGCCCAGCAGTGGGACATATTATATGGGTCGTTACTTTACTTATTTACTTTTTATATACGAATGTATCTGTATTTCTGTCTGTCTATCTCTCACACAGTAATCAGGTCGTATCGTATTGGGCTAGATCTTTAGAAAGAATTTAGCTTTCTTATGATAGTAATTTTTGTAAAAGCTAATTTTTATATAGCATTTAATGAAGACTATCACTTAGTAGCCAACCTATGAAGTAATCTTTACCGAGATCTAGCCAAGCCCGAAGTCACCTGATGTAAGTAGTTATACTGATACGAAACTTTATTTAGACAATCCCTGTGACTCCTCTTAAAGTAACCCTTACAGCCACGCAATGTTTCTTTTCAGTGATTGCTATGTTCATGGTACCCAAATATAAAAGCTGTGTATTGCAAAACAAGTTAGGAACCTTCGCACTCATTAAGAACGGCAATACAATTAATGAATGAACGAATTATGAATGAGAAATGTTAAAAATATAGACAATGAGATGTAAAAAAAATGAGTTACAATTTCATTACTCTGCATTTTAAAGTAATATCTTGGCATAAGCGAATTATAGCAGAATATTGAACGAGCAAATGGTCGAGCGTAAGCGAGTGCATCAAATATTTTATTATTAACGTCCCTATTTAAATAGCAATACGGTCTGTTCTCGCCGGAAGCGGGCTCATAAAGTATGGAACACTCCTGCTAAACGATTCAGGGTAAAACGTATAGCTAACGTTTACACTACGGATACACGAAATTAAAACTGTTATAAACACTGAGTATCCAAGTCTGTGGGATATTAAAAAACACCTCAGGACAGGGTTGGCGTTTGTCTATCCCTTGTCGCTTTACATTCGACGGATAACTTACGGTATGAGGTAATTAGGAACTGCATAAAGGCTTTGTTTTTAAGGCTCGTAGCTATATTGAATACACTGTATTACGCGTATACGTTCAAGTGATGAAAGGCTTATAGCTTCTGCAATTATTACTTAATATGCTTTATAAAATTAATATATACTTTAATATTTGAAACGTCTTAGATAACTTAGCTCTTGTTATAACAAGATTATTATTGCTTTCATATTACATTACTTTGTCGTTTATATACTAGCAACGCCCCGCAGTTTGCCTCATCTACTTCCCATTCTCGAGGGAGTACGTTGATAGGTAAGCCTATGAGTTATTTTGATGTTTAATCTATATATAATATATAGCTTACTTACATAGAATAATAATATTGTAAAGTTTCATTAAAATTCATTCAGTAGTTTTTTGCGCGAAAGAGTAACAAACATACATCCATAAATTCCTATAAAACTTCGCGTTTATAATTTTTGTAGGATTTAGAAAAAAAATACACAGCAGTATTTTTATCATTATTATAATGCACTTTAAGATATTAAGTATTTTTTTAGCTTAGCTTGTGTATAAAGCAAAAAATATAAGAATAGTTTTTCGATTAAATTTTAGAATACCTTGATATACATTTTATTTTCGCGAGAGCCGAGATGTGTCGTTCATAATGATGGTATATGGATGGTAATCTGGTGTGGCACGCATCCACCCACAGCATCCACCGGTGTTTATTCAGCTGTAGTAAAAGCTTTATAGCCTTACAACGTGTTGAGAACCTAACAAAATCAATCCACATCGATTCTAACCGTCGACAATGGGATTTTCCATTTCCAGTGCGAGCCGTTCATTTCTCCTACCAGTAAAATATTCCAAATTTAAATGGTCTGTATTTATTATTTTATTTTATCAATACCCACTATATTATGAAAAAGTTTTACGTGGATTATAATTTGATATTGTTTGTACAGAATTGAATGTAATTTTTGAAAAAAATAATATTTATTCCATTGGTGCCACCAAGTTTGATTTGCTGGTTTTTGGAACCGGTGGTAGATTCGATTGACGTTTAAATAGATTTGGTGGTACGTTTTTGTATACTTAATAAAAATCGATTTTGATTTTTAAATATTATCAAGCAACAAATGAATTAGATTGGATATTAGATATTGCAAATAAAACATGTTGTGGTGTAATAATGATAATAATAGTATTCTTTGTAAATATTTGTATAAATTTTTGATGCTAGTAACCCTATCTAAGTTCGAGTAAGTTGTTACCTAAGGACTGGCAAATACAGCCTGAAATGCAGCCTATTTTAGGTTTTGGGATGTTTTTAATATGCGCTTTGCTACATATAAGCGGTTGATGTCGGTCGGAACTAAATAACATTTTAGTTATTCGTTAAATTTCGCTTTGACATGATAAATAACCAGCATTTTAAAATATGGAAAAAGTCCCCAAAAGCCGGGAGAATATATTCATTTATTCAAATCGCATTAATGTATGTAGCCTGGTTTAAATAGGATAAGTAGAAAACACACAAGTGGGTTATAGAAAACGTGTTGTTTCGTCTTAGATACTATGTAGTTATTCCTAGATATTTAGACTCGTACTTCATCTTACGAAATAAAGAAAGCGTACCTTACTCTCCGTATCATGTTAAATTAAGAACTTTGCCGACTGATATGCTAATATTTTTAAATTGTGATGACATGTTGCTTTTGAGTACCTAACTCTAGAAATATATCTATGCTTTCATTAATACGTTCAGGCTTTGGTAAATTGATGTATTTTAGCGGGTATAAAAATAGATAACTGCCTGGAGTTATAAAAATGTTGTAAAGATCCAAAGCAACCGAAAGCACTTAGGAAAAATGCTTTATTGCATTCATTGAATTATTGCAATTCTATTTAAAATGAACAAATAATATTTTCAATAGGGACAACAAAGAGAAGGACTAATCGTATTAACAGATTATGAGCTCTCCAGCTAGATTTAGAAGATTAATTTTATTTGCGTACTGTACCCTGGATTGTAAGGAAGCCTATGTTATTTCCTAATAGAGCCTGAAATCTCTCAGTGCAAAGTCAATAGGATATTGTTTGTAATGTAAGTCCAAACAAACTAACATTGAAAGTATATTCATATTATAAAGTACTTAAAATATCCGCTAGTTGTACGAAAAATGTATAGCAATATTCTTATGTGTAGGGTTGGGAACTTAGGAATTTAGTAAAACCCCTTGCCATAAGGGTCAGGATCGAACCCGGACCTTCTAGCTCAAGAGACCGAGGTATACCCACTGGACCATCGTCGCTCCTAAAGTTAAGTCCTAAGCGATATTAAAAATGCAATTATCATAAAAAAAGTTGTATAAGGACATTCGTGCATTACTTGTAGTGCACATTATAATATACATATTGATTCATACGTCATACTATGGGTGCTATAAATAGAGTGATGTTCAACACTTTTGTAATAACGCTAAGAGCCCGGTCTAGAGGACCCCCCTGCGCCTTCAGTCGCTACAGAGGCGCTATATTTCACCCGAGTTAGAAAATGAGGAATTTTCTCGCACACGAACGTCATACGTCCGGTCGTCGACGTCTAATTTTTATAATAGAACAAAAGGAGCAAACAATGCGTAGTGGCGAGATATAGGCAGAGTCGCAACACACAACGAGCTTATGTTTGATTGAACGCATAAGAATGTGGGGTCTAGCGAGTTATAGCGCGTGCGAAAGAGATGGCGCCAGGCTGAACAGGGACGCCGATATCGCAATTACCTCGTGAGATTGTTGAATAAATTTACATTCAGTTGATTGAAATAATAATGAAATTGCTACGGCACACTCCGTAGCTTCGTACGCGATATTTAAATTAATAATAAAATCATAATGTTACACAAATCGTGCATGTGATACGCGTTGCCATTTCTATGATAATTAGGTTCTTTCTCTCCGCGTCTTTTGTTTTGAATAATTCCAATTCAAATTCTCCGACCATTGTAATGCGTAATTTAAATAACTCCCCCAGTATGAAAATATTCGCTCCGTAAATATTTTTTATAAAATGTTTAAAGAGAATTTCATTAGCGCAGAAATCTAGGTGATATAATAAGATGTGGCCATTTTTTCTAGACTGTACCACGTAGCGGGAATCTTTGCGTTAAACTCACAATGAATTTTTATTAAGCTCTAAGAGTTTAAATGATATTATATTTATGAAAAGAAAAAAAAAAAACAGAACGTACAAGAATTATTATTACAAATTTAGCTTATCAGATTTAACTATTAATTTTGAATACATGCTCTAAATTCTTAAGCTGGCGTGCGTCTCAAGATGCATATAAGAGCTACTCGTTTAACGGGCTAGTGTCGATTTATTTATATAAACGGATAAATATCAAGAATAACCTAATAGGCATAAAATGTTACAATTCAAATAAGCCTAATTAAATGAAATGTTTACTCTGCGTTGCTCCATATTTATTCATTTTGAGAGTACTTTAACTATTTTCTTAGATGTTTTGATTAACGAATAATAAATATTGTACATAATCTTAACAGTACGATTGAAATACGACTGTAACTATTTTAGTGTTCATAAGACAGAGGTTTCTTGGGAAGTACCGTTTGGATGCTCCATGGAAAATCGTATAGATTTTAATATTCTGACGAGGTGTGAATATACTTTTTGCTCAGGGAATATATTTTCAAAATTGAATTAGGTGAAAAAAGATAAGGGATATTAAGTAAATAGTCTTGGAGCTAAAAGTCTAAGAAGATAAATAAAAGGTAAAGAAATGTTTTATACATTAAATAAATATTTATAATTTACCTACAAATCTGCAAAATACTTATAACTATGGCAAATAACGTTTTCAACACTGAAGTATCATGACGGAAACGCAGTTATTAATTATAGCATAAATACAGAGAAAAATGAAGAATATAGAAAAAAATATACAATACTTAAATACATTAAAAGGTAATTTGCCATCCGCTTGCATGTCATTTTCTTTGATGCACTATCATTTAGATGATGACTTAGTTCTTCTTTAATTAAAGACTTCAATTTTATTTTCTTTAAATTCACGACTTATATGGAAAAGAAAAATAAGTTCTCTTTCATATTGAAAATAAAAATGTTTTCCAGTTATTTTATACATTTTCTTGCTTTCAATAGTTTCCTTTTTAACTTATTATCGTAAGCACATACTGAAGTTTTTATGCATTCATCATCATCATAATCATCAACAACCTTTATTCACTGCTGAATATAGGCATTTTAACGATGAGCTATTATATAATTATTTATTGAAAGTTTGTTTGTTTACCGAATGATTAATGTTTATATTAAATTTCAGGTTCCAGTACATAGTTGTATTAAATCATTAATTGTATTATTCTTGTACTTAATAGTAGTGTATGTAGATGCTTAATAATTATTATTTTATAAAATATTGTGGATCGTCTAATAAGAGATGATAGATAGATAGATAGATAGATAGATAGATATATAGATAGAGGAGTGCGGAGTGACGCAAGAACTACCGAGCATGAGCCCAGAATGGAGGCACAACACACACAGAGACAACACCAAATGAATGGGAATACAAATGGCAAAGAAGATGATGATGATGATGATGGTGATGCATCCAGAGCGTATGTGTCCAAAATAAGAAGTACAGGTACTATAATAACACCATCGAATTGAGAAGGATGGAAGAATTACTTGCAACCCATAATAGGGAAAGTCCAACTTAAATTTGTGTAAATGTTAATGGGTGACGTTGGCCCACCTTATTACGATCCAGATTTGCCGCTCATAAAAAAATTACAACAATATTCCGTGACCCATGACACGTTTCTATGAAACCACTTGTATTCGTAATTGCAATCGAGCTAGATACATTCAGGAACATAATTGAATATCATTTTCCGGTAGTTCAATTTATCATACAACATTGACAATTAATAAATAATTCAGTTATCATTATCGAATATTATCCAATAATATAATTACCTTCGCTTGAATTAATATTCGACGGAATGTCACAAGATACTCGATTGTGACATACACGCGATTGTCGGATAATCGAGTCACTTAAAATCGATATCGACGATAAAAGTTTCAACTCGTAAAGTTTCAAGATACCTTGACCCGACTTAAGGGTCAACAGACACATCGGACATATCGGTATTGGAACGGAAAAACCGGGTGTGTAAGGTAAGACGCGTCCAAGTAGCGTTGGCCTCTTGGAGTCTTGGAGGATGCGCGGGACGGAGGTCCGCCTAAGTTGGCACGGATGTTTCGACCCTGACCTAGCTCAAGTTGGGCGGGTCGCCGTCGGGGGAGGGATAGGGTATTCACCTTGAGACGTACGACAAGAGCGCTCGCGTGTTTTGGGGATAAAACTTTAATTCGCATTCCCTCCACGTTTTTCCTGTTTTACAAATATTTTCAATGAAGGGATTATTTGATCTTAATAATACCATTTCACTTTTGAATCTTAAAGATTTTTAAGATAATCTAATATGAAGTTTTACAATTAGTTTTTACATTTTAATTTCGAACTCTTAATTGAATAAAAAATGTATAGCAAAAATATTGATGCGTACTCAAATTGGTGTTCAAAATAGGAATTGTACTTACTTTTTGATACTCTTTTTACTTTCATGTGTGGTAGGCTGTTACAATTAGGTTGCACTATTCAAGTGTAGGTATTACTTGTACTCAAAAATAGAGAAATACATATATGTATTTAATAAGGTAGAGAAGCGGTCAATGGCTTGGTAAAACAACTGTCAGACATGGATAGACATTTATTTCTTATTATTATCTGCTAGGTATTTTTATTATTAGCGATATCAATATTTATTATTAAATATCATAATCAATAATAAGAGACAGAATTGACCGCCACGAGTCAATGAAACATGTGAATAATAAGATATTATGTGAATGTAGCTAGTGATATATTTAAACAAACTTCTCTCAAAATACGCCCTTTTCAGTGGGCGATAAATTTGTAAAATTTATATCACGGATAAAAGTCAATAGATGTATATAATAATATATTTTTTAAGCTAGAAATCATAACATATATATATATTCGTAGGTGACAAAGTAGCATTTGAAACAAGAATAAAACGCAATAAAAAATGTCATTGAAGCAGTTTTAAAGTAACTCGAACATTAGTTGGCGTGCGACCTGGACGGATGCGGCTATCCTGGTCACTTGGCGTCCTAGTTTATGGGCTTCCTGCGACTTCCTCGCTAATCACGCACCCGGCCACATCTTTGATGTTCGGAAGTTTGAAGTGGCAATTTAACACCTACGTTTTACGAAAATAATGCGACATAAATTGTCCATGTTGAATTTAGGATGGGCATATTTAATTGGGATGGGAATTTAGATGAAAAGGTTTGACCTCTTATATAAAAGCATTATACTGGTAATAATAAAAATAGTAAAAAAAAAACCTAGAATGGCACACAAAAATGCCACGCTTGTTATAGGACAGTTTAAAATAGATAAAATTTCTATAAAATAGCTGACTGTGGTCTTAGAGTGTAAATCTTGCAGTAGATATATTACTACTCAATTAAGGTTAAAACTGCTAAAAGTATTTACATAATTAACATTAAACCCTAATAAAAAGGGCATTAATTACAATGATTTTAGTTTAAAATCATGAGACCTTTGAGAAGGCGAAAAAGAACATTTCTCGCGGTCTAGTAAGCGATTTAATGAAACTATAAACAAAACGTTAAATATATTATCAGTAGTATCGCTCGAATGATCGCTCAATCGCATCTGTCCTTTTCACACGTAGGTGCAAATAAAGAGAGATCCGAAGCGAATATGAAGGCTTGACTCGATTTTCATAGCCGTATCATTATGTGTACGTACTCGTCAAAGTAGCTCAACTACTTGTGAATTAATACCTAACATACTTTGTATGGGAGTCCCACGGTGGTATTAGCATAAACACATAATGAAACAATTTTAAACCGTTACACCTTAGTTCACAATCAACAATTTATATTGTTATATAAATATAAACTGTGACCAATCACGCCATTTTAATATCAACGTTAATCTATGCAATTGTTTAGCGTATTAAGAAAGAAAAAATTCATACATATAAATAAATTAAGACCTTTTTAAAAATAGTAATCTCGGCGGATTCGAAACCCGAATCAGCGATATTTTTGCCTAATCCAACAAAACCAGCCAATCGTAAATTTTCTTTTGTAATTTGAAAATTATCTGATCATATTTAGAATTTTGCAATAGCTACATAAACTTTTAGTTTTGTTTATACTTTTGAATAAAGAAAAGGTTAAGGATTTTCTCAAAGCCGACGACAGCGAGGAGTTTCAATCATTTTTTATTGGGTAGGTAGCCATTGTCTTCTAGAGTAATGCCTTCATTTGTAAGTTCAGATCTATTGTAATTGCAATTTTAATTTAACTATTTGTAGTCTCGATTTTATTATTTATTAATACTGCTATTTAATATAGTCAATAACTGATAACGCCCGAATAATAAGATTATTATGTGTTAATGATTTAGAAATAATGATTTAAAAAATCTCTTCAGCAGTAAAAATGTTATTTTATAATCTATAGTCTAAGTATTAACGCTTACATATGAAGAACTTTAATTATTGCTAAAAGAACAATAGGCCTATGAGAAAACATTTTCGTACAGCCGCGATAAATTCTTAAAAGTCGGCCATTTTGGATTTTATTATGCAACACGACGATTTAAAAACACAGGGTGTTGGCGCGAGCATGGCACATATAGAATAAGATTAGCGTCTGCTATCTCAATCGTGTTAGGCGCTCTCAAAGCTAATTCTCGTTGGGTAGTTACACTACGTCGTTGACGCTTTCCGTCACCCACCCGAAAAGCACTTTCAGGCGTCAAGCCTCCAGAGGGCAAGGGGGTCCCACCCCGTTCGAAAAAAGGCGATGCACTTCGAATTGTTCCTTTTATGTCCAGGATCGATCGTTTCGGTAAAGGAGGCATTTTATCTGTCCGGTGTGAGCAGCTACAGTTACTTCTCACGTGGTAGGCTAATTGGGGGCCGTTCGGGCTTTTCGATTAGAAAATAGAGGGACCGAATCGTTGGGTCACCCCAGTTATTTAGAATTTATTTCCGCCGAACGGAGAATGCATTTTTGTGCTAAGATGCCTTTTGTTTCTGTTTTTGGCGTACCTACTTTTACGCGTTTAATCTAGTTTGTTAATAAAGAGGTAAGATTTTTTAAACATTTCTGTGATATCCTTATTAACGTGATTAAAAGTTTGACAAAGAGAGCTTTAGTCTTAGTTATCATTATAGGACTTTATTTATGATTATTATTTATTTAATTCATTACACTCTCATTTAGAGTCTGTTTCATTTAGCTATTGTTGAGCCCTACTTTTCTAATTTAGGCTAGTTTGTACTTACCTTCGCTCGTTGAATTGAGTTATTAATTGTTTTGGGTTAAGAGTGTGGTTGCTCATTACTTACCTGTAACAAAAAAATATTAATAAATACATTGAATGGTAAAAAATCACACATAAAAAACTTAATGTTAGATTTTGTGGAAATTTGTAGTGATACAGCAGACAGAGTACTTCCAGACGTCCAACATAATACAACCTGCTAGACATAGGTTTTACAGAGTTTAATGCGCTGCCATCTAGCGGCGAGTAGTAAAGCAGATAATAATATACTTTTTTAATACCATATTGATCCCATATACATGAAATCATGACTGTATGAAATATTATTAATTTAATTAAATGTTTATTTTTTAATTCCGTATCAATAAAGGTGAAAACTTGATACTACTTTATGTTACTCTCGAGTCTCTTTGTTTTCAGAATAACCATAAAATTCGAGGGCCCTCAGTTGATATCCCTTAGTAACAAATGAATGTCACCGATACAATCCACTGAAGGAGAACGTAATTTTTTCTGTTTATTAAAATAACGCATACATACAATGTTGCTAATTAATGAACTCTTTATAATTGTTTAAAGTGCATGCCCTTGCACCTATACGTCGCCGGCAAAAACTTAACTTATTCACAATGCAGATAAAATATATAGCTTCAAAGGAGGTAACAATATATTAAAAAGGTTTTTATTTTATAAATTGACGAGTCGTGAGATTGTAAGTAATTATCCCCTGTTGACGATCTTGCAAAGTATATTCAACCTTCTTGCTGATGGACGAGTTAAGCTGGTTCTAACCCTCATATACCTAGCTATGGCTATTCTAATACGCAAATGACTTAGTGCCAGTAAAAAAATATCAATTTTATTTTTTAATTTATTATTTTCGAAACAAGAGTGATACGGGTAGAAATAAGTAATTTAGCGGAGAAGGCAGATGAAGATGTCTTGGTGCCAGCAAAACCTTGTAATATCACTATTTCCGAAACAAGGCAGATACGGGTAGAAATAAGTAGTATAGAGAAGGCAGATGAAGATACAAAATTCACAACTAATGATATTGGTAGGTAATTGTACATTCCGGTGGCAACAAGCAAAACAATTAACGCGTTTTTTGCACGTGTGATCTTTTATGATTTATTATAAGTATTATTGTTTAAATCATGAAATAATTTTATACATGAACGATATCGACGTCGCACACCGTTGCCCACCGCACTCATAATTTCACTAATTTTATTGTATTCTTACACTTTTTGCTGATTGCTAAATAAACCATATATTCTGAGGCTACATATAAATTATTCTCATAGCTTTATTGTTTATACGTTTCGCATTTACATATTTAAAACGGGCACGAACAATGTAATACTGTGTTTTTATTGGCTACCACCTGCCAGCGGATTCGCCTGGTTGCCGGATTTCCAAATACGATAACTCTATCATTTGTAATTTGTTGTTTTACGAGGAAGCAAAGTAATGCCTACCGTGGATGGCAAAAATGTATAGATACATATATCTAGTGACTACTTCTGAAGATGTTATACGTGTTTCACAATAATGGGTTAGAAGTTATTGAAAATTATTGTTACGCTTATATCGTACAGATCGTAATCATATCATATTACGGAAGTATGCATGGTATGCTAATCACGCCGTGTTTTATTCTTATAGATTTTATAATTTCCTAACGCCAAATCCTATATATAGGGTCCATTGTAGCTTACCATCAATGGTGCATAATTCCAAGAAGTATTATGGAATCCACTAAGTCCAGAATGCGCCTTCGTTAAGTGATATATTTACTTGCCTTCTTTAACCTTAGGAAGTGTAATTTTGTTCGAATTGGAATTATTACAATTAAACAATAAGGTATTTACGTTAAGGCAATGCACCGTGTTCGAAATTAAAAGAATTAAAATAAAAAAGAAGCATTGATTACAACTTCAAAGACAAAGAAAGGAAAGACAACATACAAGAAAAAGAAAGGGATCAAAAAAAGATCCCTGAGGTACGCCATGTTTATTTTGGTACCAGAGGAACCTTTTCCATTTACTTTATTATTATTCCATTAAACAAATTAATAAACGATACAATATTATACCAATAATAAAGTTAAATAATTATCACAGGTAAAACCAAAATAAAATTTATATTTCATTTTGCTTTGACAGAGAATTTTCCCCTGGAATTATGTTTTAAACTTCTATTATGCCTTTTGACGAGTGGACACATCATTGTGTGTCAATGGTCAGGATTTTATGTTCATTTCCATTTTTACAACAATAACAATCCAACTTTGACGTGGTATGTCCGGTGAAAGTGTGTCATCAAATCGTGGTGTACTAGAGTCAAAGGCTAAGTTAGATCGCAATAGCGCTACAGGCTCTAGAAAAAATACAATTACTTGAGGTATCATATATTGACGCTACACTATTCAATTATTAAAACAAGAATAGGGACTAGTAGACAAAATCCAAATGATTGTTTATCTGAGTATCGAAAGCATGTGTCGTTTATATTAAAGCGTAAAATGCTTGTAATTATTGTCTCAGAATATTTAATGTCATCATCATCCTTTATCCATCCACTACTTTACATAGGCCTCCTTTAATAAACGTACCACCAGTACGTACCAGTACCGATATCTTGCCACTTATATTCAACATGGATGTACTAGTTATTAATGAATAATATAATGAAAGTGGTACAATGACACAAAATTTATATGTATAACATCTCTTGCATGGAGGAATTTAGGCTGGGAATGGATTTTCAGAGATTTACCCATTTATTTTTGGTTAACCTTAACAATATTTTTAGAAAGCCAAAATATATTTCTGTATAACTGAACCCTTCCACTTTATCGCGCTTGGCCAAACATTAGCGAGATAGCGAAAAATGGTCGTAAAGAATATTACCAAAGTACAATAATCAAGCGAAAAGATAGGCAAATGAGTGTAATTAGATAACGCTGGCGGTAAACAATGGCGAAAGGAAATGTAATGCATGTAGGCCCGTAGGGAACCCGCTTTTTTACTATTCCCTATAAATATTCCAGCGAACGAGTTCAAAGATGTAATGTGATTAAACACGAATGCGTTAACACTTGCGCGAAACAAAAATGCTCCCTTTACGTCATTTGTATTAAAATTCTCATTTGTTTTTAACCATCGTGTATGTTGTGGGATTATGGTATGCATTTTTCATAGGGGTTGGATTCGTGTCGGCCGACCTCAACGCTAGGTTGATTTGTATGACATACTCAAGAAAAACATTTATATGACACTAAAAGCTTACGCGGTAATTTCTACTTACATTAGACTAATACTTGAATCACCTTATTTTGTACATTTCGTTGCGTTATTATTTTCGGGAAATTATAACAATGTTTATGATTTAGATCTGCAGAACTTGTGCTCATTATTGGTTTAAGGTTTATATAAAACCTCTAGAGTCGTTACTGTCATTATAGTTATCATCTAAAATTGTGGTCAATATTAAAACAACACAAGCGTTGAAAAAATAAAAACTAATCTGCACTCGCAAATCGCCATCAACCGCGCAATTTGTACTAAAGCTTATTAAGACATATGAAAACAAAATAACAAACAATTGTCCGCTTTTATTCCATCGTAACGCTCCCGTGAATATATTTAGGATTTTTCTCGCCGTTTTTATTAATATTCGTAGGTTCGGCACAGGACGTTGACCTCGTTTCCATAGCGAAGAAAAGATACCAAATGCACATTAGCATTTTCATGTTTTATTCATATATTTCCTAACATGTATATAGGCCATAACAAGTCATTGCAAAACTCGATATTCTTCAACGAATGTCAGAATATTTATTTAACACACTTATCATCGGCACATAACATTTATATTCGAATAAATGTTGACCTGTATTTTTGATCGATTACTTATGAATCGATCTACGAAAAACATTCTCCCTAGCTCCTATTTTCATATAGGCGATAGATGGACGACAACATTTGTACTAAAATATTGTACTAAGAGCTAGTGAATTTTATCTGTGTTGTTGTCGTATCAGGTGACCAATCATATTTCATCTTTCAGTTGTCTATGGCTTTAATTATGATATTATTTCTCTCAAACTTACTTCATCATGTTATTATATTAATTATTACACATAATATATACTTACTCATTGTAGTGGCTACAAACTTATCTCATCGCAACTTTTTCACATTCCAAATGCTTCCATTCTTATTTCCCTCTATCTATCTTTTTGTGTCTTTGATTCACTTCCATAGAGAGTTGACATAGAGATTCCCATGTTTATTGAGATTTATCTTTTGAATATGTGTTTCTTGCAATTATGTCTTGTGTAAATCGAGGGTTACTATTTATTATACATCCAAGGTATTTGTATATAATTATTTACGTGTTCTTGTTATAAGGTATAATTGGTTTACTTACAGCCAACGTTTTAGATATTATGCTTGTTTTAGTTTAATTTGCATTTATCTCCGAGGAACACTAAGAAACGGATTTAAAAAAATGGCTACTTTATGCATACCCTCCTCGCGTGATTTCGAGGAAGGAGACCCGTGCCCAACAGTGGGACATATAAGGGTTAATACTTTACTTTTTTACTTTACTTTATGCATTCCCGATGTTACATCGACGTATTAGACATAGATACACAAATAAGTAGACCGGTGTACAAATTACAGACCGCTCCCGCCGCCTCGCCCGAAGTTAATTGCCAAAACAATTAGACCATTTATCAACAATACGAATTTAAAGTGTCCGATTTCGTTGGACACTGCACCCATGGACGCACCCCTCATTATTTCAGCCCCGTCATTTGTTTTCATCTTCAAACACTGTCCATTGTTTGCTGTGTGGTTAAGTGGCCAATTTTGGTATACCATGACTGGTGTAACTGAAAAATTTGCATGCATTCGCGCTTTTTATTTGAAGGTTATAAACGAGTACGTTTTTATACAGCTTCATCAAAAATAACGTTTTATGGTTTTTTTAATACTCAATATTTTTAGAAGTAATATAAAATTAAAAAAATTCATTTAAGAATACACAAGAGTTAAATAGTTCTACGGATACTACGGATACTACTACGGATTCTAAAATTAGTCCACTGCAAAGGACCAACGAAACATAATGGTTTTGAATGTCTTCTGGAATCCTATTGGAGAAACGTATACATTGACCCTTAAAAGTGAAGCTGGCCTTGTGTCGTTAGTTATAATGGCACATCAAGATTGTGTTTGTTCCTTGTATTTCTATTGAGACTATCGAATTTTTTAACATTCGTTTCTTTTCGTTTCTATTTTTGGCAACATGTAAAAATACCTATATATTGAGAGATATATAGAATACTTATGTTCGTTAGAAATGCTGAGTAGATAATGGGGAATACTTACAGAACATAACAACCTTAGCCATACCCCATATGGGCTACCCCATAGGGGATAATGTACAAAGCAGAGACCTATTAGTTGTATTACCCATGTATAAACAACAATACATGAAAGGCAATCAGTACACCACACTTTT
Source organism: Lycaena phlaeas (assembly GCA_905333005.2). Classification (NCBI taxonomy): domain Eukaryota; kingdom Metazoa; phylum Arthropoda; class Insecta; order Lepidoptera; family Lycaenidae; genus Lycaena; species Lycaena phlaeas. The sequence continues at coordinate 1,162,429 of HG995168.1, forward strand.
ACACAAATATAAAATACCTCGTCACTTAACAAATACACACCTCACGCACCGATTATTTTGTGCCATTTAAAAGTGATCTATCGCACACTGTGTAAATATGGTATACCTGCGGTAAAAACTAACATGGATTAAACCGATAACAGCGTACGGCGTTAATTGTCCTGACCAATTATTACGCCTGTATCACAGTTAGTTTACTGACCGCCTGCCTTTTTTAGCTCTAAAATCCGTCCAATGTTTGGCCTCGGATCTATCTATCTCGTTATTAAAACGAAATCCTGAACGTTTACGCGGTGGCGCGGGCGTTCAGAAATATTGGATTTTGAATTGCGGTAAAAAAAAAGTGGAAACGAAAGAAACACAAAACGATTGTGACCGATGGCCACTCAGTTTTTTTGTTCACTTTACGCCTTTGACACAGAGGAACGCAATATGAAAGACAGAAAGTGTCAAGTTACGGTTTGACGTTTAATATCGGTTGTAAAGAAAACCACACAAAATTACTACACAGAAGTAGCTTCATCTTTAAATGTGTAAGTAGGGATATCTGTTCGCTTTCAAAACTACTCAACCGATCATCATGAAACTTTGTACACGTATTCTCGGAGGTACTAGAAGTAACATAGGATACTTTAAAAAATCCTAACGCGGGCGAAGCCGCGGGACACCGCTAGTGTGTAAATATAATATAAACGTCCTGTTTATTCTTCTATCGGTTTTTTTACAGACAGCATAATTACTAGTACCGATTATTATTATGTCTTAGTATTAGTCTAAACTCCAGAAATGCTGATTATTTACGAGGTAAGGTGTAAGGCTATGCCTATAAAAATATTTTAGCTAATACTGCATTTTATACATATTCATCACACATGTTCTATATTTTTGAATGGCAATAAAGGCCGTTACAACTAAAATCATAGCCAAATAATATAAAGTAGGTTAAAAGCCTTCCCAAATATAATGTTAGACATATCCCCATAAGTGCCTACAAAACACATACAAGTAATAAAATGAAATAACACAAATAATATATGGTCGTACGAGCGTTTACGCCCACACTTAGCTGTAATAGGATTGAATACATACATACATACATACATACATACATACATACATACATTTAACACAATTTTCGTCGCGTTCCTTACACTGAAACGTTGTTTAGTACCTGTAATATAGATTTACGTCTTATCTTACCCAGCGTTTAGCTTTTAGACTAACCGTTACTTCAAACTACTCTAGGGGCTACCAAGGTGTAAGGTCACTCGATCATGGTGCTTTTACTAAAGGCTGTTTGTTCCAAACTCGTTCGGGGTGAGAATACAAAAATAAGATTGTAAACCCATTGGTTGCGCTGGGCCTCGCTGCCGGCTGCATCGGTTTTTTTATGACGAACAACCTGAGCTTAATGGTTACTACCGACACGAAAAGAATATGCAGATGTATTGCGCTCCTTTTCCAATTCTCAATTAAAGTCTTTCTCTATCTCGTTCATACTCTCAATGCTTAGGTTTTTGTTAATTATTAAATAAATAAAAATAGAAACAAACATATTAAATAAATTAGCGAACGAGTTCACATTACATTCATGATATAAAATCATCATCATCAGCATTTATCCCTCCACTGTTGAAATCCTACCCCGAAATAAACGCTAAGATGATCGATCCCTTACCACTCGCATCCAACACGGAGAGCCTTAATCTGTCTACTGCTGAACATTATAGGCCAATAGCTTTAAGGCCTTAAGGCCAACAGCATAGATCCTTTCGAAAAAAAAAAAAAATAGGCCACCTTTAATGAACGTTAAGACACTCGTATCTAACACAAACCGCCCACTGCACGGATATCCTGGTCATCCCACCTGGTTAATGGCCGACCATGTTTATATGTTACTGAAAAATGTACATAAATGGCAGCACTATTGAAATGGTTTATATATAACGATAGTATTATCAACCGAGCACAAAGTAATCGTTAAGTAAGATAAACATCGGTACCTAAGCCATGGGCCCAACATCGATTTAATATTTTCCACCAGAACGACATCAAAGCAGCTCGCCGCCGGATGGATGACCAATGTTTCATATTGTTTTGGTAACACTCCACTATCAATTTATCTACACAAACACTATTGTCTGTCTGTATTAATTGTTATTTAATACGCTTTATATTAAAAGAGGTTGGATAAAAGCTTTTGATTTACATTTTAAATGTGCCATTATTCGAGCTAAAACGTGAAAGTTATTACATTATAATCAATTTAATTCGCGTAAATGTAAGAAATTTATTTGTCCTCTTAATTTACGACTGGTCCGAAAGTTTGCCCTAGCGTGCTATGTGGGGTTTTTCTTTGGTAGATAAGATTCGAAACGGAGACTTCCACCAGAGATCTAAGATTACCGATATCACACAAATAATAAACAGGTAACAGCAGGCTGCTCACATCTGTAAGTTTCAAGAGTGAAGGCCGCATTTAGGTAGACGAAGTGTTGATCAGCCATTAACCATGAGGGAAGACGATCTGCGTGCAGTGGCCGGTTTGTGTTGGACGAGTCTCTTGACGTTCATTTAAGGTGCTATCCTATGCTCAGCAGTAGACGGATTAAGGCTGATGATAATAATGAAAAGTTAGGAAACAATAGCTTTATGTAATTCCTTATAAATTTCATTTTTGATTGTTATACACACTGTGTAGTTAGCTTAAGAAAAATAATAGACTAGAATTTAGAATATCGCAAAGATTTTAAAACCAACAAAATTTATAGTTTTACAATATAAAATAATTATTTTTATTATTATTTTTTTAAATTATATTTAAAAAAAATCTATTACATAAATATATTTAACAACAAGAGCCAAGCTCTTAAATAAAGAGTAAGAGAGAAATATATTTATATTATGAGTTATTCAAGTTAAAGTTAGAGTGGGTTTAAATCCCGAAGATAAATTAATACGTATGTGGGAGTTAATATCCCTTATCTTCCAATTATATTATATTCCTTCTATTAATAATTAATACCTACTATATTCTTTAAATAGGATACAAATTACCATGAGCAAGTCGATGAGTCTTAAATATTTATATATTTATGTACGCAAATTATTTAATGTATGTAAATCTGACGTACGATGCAGTGGTCGGTTCAAGTTGGATGCGAGTGGCGGAGGATTGTCTTGGCTGGTTGTGATGATGAGTAGCAAATCTACAGCTACATAGATTCAGAAATCAATTGATATCAAACATTTTTTTGACTAGAAACTTCTCTAGGAGCGTATTTGTACTAAAATCGACCAGTAGTCCGTAAATATGACGGCATGACGCTCTCATTAGTAGTAATTAACCATCATCATCATCATCAGCCTGTACCCATCCACTGCTGTACATAAGCCTCCCTCAATGAACGCTAAGACGGCTGATCAATCGCCACTCGCATCTAACACGGACCGGCCACAGCACGGACGTCTTCCCACCTGGGTAATGGCCGACCATCGTATTCCTAAACGGGGCCTCCACTCTTGAACCTTAATGGCCCATCGGCCATCCATTCTCCTGAGTGTGTGACCAGCCTGCTGCCGTATTTACGAGCCTATACTAAGATATCGGTGACTTTATACATTCTAATATTAGACGTCCCGGAATTGTACTTTTTTAACAAATTTCCTTCTTTTAACAGCTTACCCCGAGTTTATAATTTACCGTGAGAATAACAGAGTGTTTTAACATAACGCCCATACAAATGAGAAATTTTCTTTGAATGCGATGATAAACTTATTTACAAAAAATTAAGAGAAGTCTTTACGCATTATGTACAAAGTTTCATTCCGTGTTCTCAACTTTTTAACAAAACCATTACGAGAATAATAGACTTTTGAATTGAACAAATATTAAATTGATACAGGAATTAAGTTTGCCGCGGCTTGACGTGCTATTTTCAGTAACAACACTAGTATCTATAAACAAAACTTTCTATCAAATGAAATCCATCAAGCGGCGCGTAACTGAAACATCGACACATAAAATTGTAAACAAAAGCTGTAATAAATCGCGGACATACCCGGGGCGCTTCATATGTGCTGTAAAACTATCATTTCGTTAGCACTTCAACATTTAAATGATATAATAAATTCGTATTATCGTTGGCTGCCGACAAAATTGTTTTCGGGTTCACGCGGCTTAATTCATTAACCCTGTGGATATTATACAGCGTGTATTGGTCGGGGGTTGACTGTGTGCGGTTTTGGACCCAAAAATTACATTTTACGTACATGGGAAGACATTTGGGTGTTGATATTTGTGCTCGGCTAATCTGGTCACTTATGAATTCATCAAAAAGCCATTCGTTCATCATTCTGGTCTTTTAAGGACTATATTGTAAGAAAGCACAGAGCTTCTTGGATTTAAGTATTTTAAACTTGATTAGATAATTACTCGTTTGTGTAGACTATTCCTACATATAGATTTTCATTTAAATCATGAAAATTCTTACAAATATATTTTATGTAAAATTTTAAGCTAGATATAATTATAAGGTATGGATATTATTGCGTTAATTTAGAGTAAAGCTTATTCATTTAAATTTGGAGTTCACTGAAATGATTTCAGTTTTAACTTTATTTTAGTCGATGTACATAAAATATGTCCGTATGACACAAATACAACAGAAACTCGTGGTAACGTCAATACGGCAACACTAAACCAAGTCAAATGAAACATGCCACTGGCAACTCGTTGAACGCATCTTTTTGATTGTTGTCATATGTCAGACAAACGCGGACGCCGTTGGGCTCTGTGTTACACCTTTATTGGCTGGGGAATATTGCGTACTCACTCTACAATATATTGAAAAAACATGTTTGAAGTATGCTAGACACGGTGTATTAGATGAATTATACGGAGATTTAAAAAGCTTTAAAAATTTTCATTCGTATTTTATGACCTTAAAAATCCTACTAATTTTTTTATTAAATATTTCCTTCACACGCACTAATTAGATATAGGTAGTACGTTCAGCAGTGGACTGATAAAGGCTGATGATGATGATGATGTTCAACATATATATAGGCTCGAATACTACCAAGAAAATCTATATATATAATATATATATATATATATATATATATATATATATATATATATATATATATATATATATATATAAATATAGAAAAATAATAGAATGGACGTTCAAAAGTAAAAAAATGATCAGAATTAGCATTTATCATTATCCATCCACTGCTAAACAAAGGCCTTATGAACGCCAAGACGACTTAGCATTATCATCAATATCACCACTCAACATTGAACATACATTCAAAATCGAAACAGTTTGTGCAACGCGAATATCGGAATGAAACAAACTAGATTCACACATCACAATCGCGGCTATGTCCAAAACCGTGTACAAAGTCGAATACAGTGGCGGGTATAAATTATTTGACGCAGCGAAACAAAACGGTGAAATATGCAAAAGTCGTCCCGTCGCAAAGTTACGTTGGCGCTAACGTAAAAAATACACGAGCCACGCGAAAACTAGCCGTTTTTTGGAACACTTGATGCGCATAAATTTAACCCGGCTTCTGACGCATCTGGATTGAGATGCTCATCGGACGCTGTGCGTTTTATTGACACGGACATCTGTAATTGTGATTTGTCAAGGAACACCGGTACAATCCGTTTACATTGGTGCAGCATTACGACAAGCATATATAGTTTAGTATATTTTTTGTACACGCTACTTTTACCCGTCACTGCCACTCCTGTGAAGGGACAGTGGTAAGCAAATGACTCTTTGATATTCGAATCAGAGGACACACTAAATGTCTTGGGACTCGCAACGAATTATTATAAGATTTCCAGAGAAGTAGAGTGTATAGTACAGACTGGGAGTCGATGCTAAAGATATCCAATATGTTATCTTAACTCACTCAAGCTGTATCTATTCCGAGTTGTTGGACGATATGTCACCGAGATAACAGTTAGACAAAGTCTCCTGCATTTCCTATTTTTTCTTTCTTCATAAAGCCGTACTCAGGCACAAGGTAGCATATTTATTTATTTATATCTAGGTTTATTTCATCATCATCATTATGAGCCTTTATCCGTCCACTACTGAACATGAACCGCCCTCAGTGAATTCCTGTATGTACCTACAAATTAGGAGGTAATAAAAATTTGACATATTTGGATAGCCCATTTATGAAACCTATTTTCCATAGGTTTTTCTCATTTAATTGTGTGTTGTGAGTGAGTTCATATACTCGAAGGATACATGTGGCATACATATGCCAAAAAATGTTGCTTACTGCAGTATTTCAATCGCAATTTGAAGATTTCACTCGATTATAATAACTAATAAAAAATAATAAAAGAGCATAGTATAAAAATATTCATAATCAAGTCATAGAAATCGATGTTTACATACTTTTTACTAATCGACATTTATTTACTCAGAATAGGCACTTCTATAGTGTGTCTACTTTTCAATTTGTGTTTTTTTAAGTACTTTTAAATATGACATTGTATTGAATGTGTATGTGTGTGTTTAGTGTACTTGGGGGGTGGGTGGGGGGTGCTCTAACAGGCTGCTGGCGGGCGCGGTCACATACACGTCCGCTAAGCGCTCTAATTCGTATTTTCAAATAATCCCAGATTACACAATTTAATCGTTGCCTATATGACTACGACTCACATAATAACATTAAAATTATTCGCTTTAAATGTATAAAGTACACTCGCGCACATAAACTATAGAGCCGTTTGAAAAGACGTTTATCGAGAAAGTAGCTTTGTACGACCTAGGCTTTCGATACGAGAACTTGTCTCGCCAGACAATCACGGGAGCTCACGTAAATCACCGTTTTCATCCGATTTGAACCAAGGACAATGCCGGACATATTACTCTTCAATGAACGCCAAGACGGTAAATTTTCCGCCATGAAAATCCAAGGCCGACTGAGGCACGGAGATCTTCTTATCTTGAAGGTCATCTCTTCTCAAACTTTTAGATAGATGAAGGAATTATTATGAAATGTTAATTATACAGTTTCATGTGTACACGCATCAATGGTTAGTGATTATGGTTTGTCTAGTTAAAGAAGACGTCTGGGTTCAAGTTTTTGTTTTAACAATAGTTTTTCTAAATTAGTCACTATTAAGCCTCGGGAGGTAACTAGCACATTAGATAAGATTACTCTTTAGATCCCTAATAAAGTTTAAATTTCAAGACCTACACACCCCGCATTGGGACAGTTATCGGATTAAAATAATATATCACAGTATATTTACATCATGAAAAAGCGGTTGCTTATCCAACGTCCGAAAACAAATAAACGCACCGTACAAAATACGATAAATTTCCAACTCGACGCTGCATAATTTATCGAATAATTTCGTATCGATCAAAACGCGCCGTTTTTTATTAAAAAATGACCATAAATATGTTGCCACCGATTAGCGGTGTTTAATACAGAATAAAAAACGCGGATATCGTATGGCGGGAGTTATCTTTAATTTGTAAACCAATAAATGTTAATACATCACGGTGGCAGTAGCCATTCAATGGTTCGTTCAATTAAATTTTTCGCTGCCAAACTAATTTGCGAACTACACCGCGGTGTTTCGGTACCGCTTCGGTCGTCCGTAATTATTTTGTTTGGGAATGTTTTTCGCGGGGAAATTTAACGTGTTGAATACTGGTCAATATTTGATCCGATGGAACTTCGGCCACTTTCGGACCGATGTTTAAATTTGATTTTATCACATAAATGTTGACTTTTTTGTGTGAAATGGTGTGGACGATGGATGTCCATTTCTTATAGCATATATCACAAACTGAATGTGTTCAATTAATGAACTAAAGGAAAGTTTATGCGGTTATTAATATAAAGTATTATAAAAGATACAATGAGTACAAGATAGATGATATTTTATACGATTTTGTTTGCTGTTTTTAAAGACAACCTTAAAAACTCACACCGTATTGAAATATTGGTAAAAATATAAAATATGCGAATGTGTGAACACTTTTAACTTTATAGCATAAAAGAGGAACGATCAAAAGTAGAGTTGTAACCTTTTAACTTCATACCATTTGATACGTAGGGATCTTTTCTAAATTTTATACAGAATATACAAGAGCATTTGTTGAATGGTACTATGCTACTGTACGTAGAATTTTGGCGCGAGATTAGTTTACTTTTTAGCGGCCGTTGCCAAAGGAAAACGTTGGAATGTATTCAATTTCAAGTTGGTTATTACAAGTCGCTTTGAAGCTATGTGTCAGCCGAGTCTCATTGCACTATTGGGTATATTAGTCTTCACCAAAGAGTATATTTCAAAAGAGATTTTATTCTAAAAAAATATTCTTAAAATATCTCAAAGTATGTTAGGTTTTCTGGAAATAATCATCTATACTAATACGCACAGAAGTGCTATAGACAACAGCACTAGAGATCAACACTAAAGGAACAACACTTTCAGTACAAAATAATATCTCTCAATATAAATTTACAGAAGTCTTAGAATATTAAGTCTTAAATGAAATAACGGATATACTTCGAATGTTTCAAGAAATTGGAGTTACATCAGGTCAGCCATCTTATGCCAACTATACACGTAACAAAGGGCGCAAGACAAACATAGACAAATCTGGCGAACGAATAGACAAGGTAAATCAATTGGCAGCGTACAGGGCGTGGAATTAAAAGCTAAACTTCGTTACCGACGAGTTATCGTTTGAATTGAAAGAAACTTGTTACGTCTCTGTCGCTATGATTCCAATTTAAAAGCGGATCCCTCGCCTTGATTGGTTCCCGGGTATACAAGGATTGATCGAGGAATACGTGATTCTCTCTACCTCCCATTATACACAAATATTAATGATCTGTATTTTAATTAGACGTTCTAATTGGAGTCATAAAAACGTCACAAGTCTTTCTTGTCTCGCTCACAACCATCCCGTTAACCTGGTATATATTTCTAATCATCAGTTAAATGTCGTGGGTAGATATGCTCTATCTAGAGAGAACGATTGCAGAACTAATCTATGTAGGTAACCTATTATAAGAATTTGATTGCTATGTTGGAAACTGGTATCTCTGTCTCATAATTAAAGAAATGAATATCACTTGCATTCGCATTTTTCTACTAGACAATATCATATTATTTTCTTATGTTTACGCGAATTTCACTCATTACAATGAAACAATTTTTCGGATTTTATCGCGGTTTATTTAGTTTTTTACAAGCCCGACGTTTCGGATACTTTACAGCAACCACGGTCGCGGGAGTCATCCCGTGATGCTTCCCGATAAAATCCTTAAATTTGTTTCATTATTAATAGAGAATATCATTTTAAGATACATGAGTATCACGGAAAGAAGGACCATGACAAACCATAAAACATAATCATAGAAACAAGTACCTATATACACTGTTGCCTATTTATGTCCCATGTTGTAGACCTTTACAACTGGCCCACTTTTCGTCTGTATAACTAACCTAACCTCTATGTGATACAGTAAAGATGCTTCAAGAAGAAATGAGCACCGTCCAGGCATTGTCACAAAGACCGTCCCGCTGTTTCGTCGTTTATCGCTCGATAATAAAAATATTTCACTCAATACAAACAGAGGCAATGTCATATAAATTTATTTTTTCAATTTGAGCGGAGGGCCGCTTACATTCACATAAGATTAATAAAACTTTTTTTCAATTTATCGCACAAATTTATCATTGTCGCGATTGGGGGAAGTTTTTACCATATTTTCTGTGGAAACTTTCTCATAACCGTATTCGCTGTGTACCCTTAAAATACAATCTTATATTTATACAAAAATGTTTTGTAGATTGGTGTATTTTTTTATTAAATTATAAGTCTAAAAATTTGTTGTTTATTTACGTTACACAGTGGTTATAAACGGAATAGAACGGTGATGGAAAGTTTGCATCGACACAAATTCCGCCAAATTTGTGATGTGACGCTTCTGTTCGGTTCTGCGCTCTTATTGGCCGACAGATCGCTAATAATATATGATTGCCGATGGGACGCATATACTAGATCACTGGTTGGTTGAATTGTTATTACTTCAGTGATAAATCATCGATCCGTTTTTTACAGCTCACATTATCTTTATTATGATAATATGTTTAATGCATGTAAATGATAATATAATAACACATCTTCACATAGGTATGCCTTACTGTTATCTTCAAATATCTGCTACCAGCGACCCTAGCTAATAAAGGGTTCTGAAATTCTGAACTGAACAATAATGACGAGGGTTGGTTGACCTTTTGTCTTCATCTATAAGCGAGGGTGATGATTGAGATAACCAGTGGCGGGGGAGGGGGGGAATCTTCTCAGCAACTTATTGATACGGCCTATATGTGGACACGTGATTTATAGTAAAGGGCTATTGATATAAATTATGAATTCACGAAAAATATTATAATAGTATTATGTACAAAAATGTACATTTTCTTCATTGAAAATATTTAATTTAACATTACAAAGAACACAATAATAACACGCAAAGTTTATTCTCTAAGATGCTTTTATTCTATTCTTTAAATGAAATGAGAATTTTATCCACTTCACAAGACCCGCTCCTGCAGAGCTGCTGTTTAAACGTAAATAATTAAAAATCAAACACAAGAAAGGTAATTGAAATTACTCGTTTGTAAGCGAAAAACAATTATTCACCAAAGGTTTACATTGACGCCATGTTGATCTCATCATCATCAATCTTGTTCCGTTCTACGTATCGTTCTATCGTTTATATACGTTCTACGGATAAAGGCTGATGATGATGTTGCGTATACTCTATCTCTAGTAAAAGCCTAAAAAACTCATAATATGATATGATAGCCGCTCTTCAGGATTTAAGGAGACAATCTAAATCCAAATGTCAAAATAAATTCAAACAAGCAAAGGTTATTATTATAATATAAATATCGAGTTCCTATACTCTAAACAAATAGTGGCTAAATGTTATTAAATTAAAGTAAGTTGTATTTGTGAAGTTTATTAAATAAAACACAGACTGTACTTAGAGGACCGCTAGAGGTGGCTAAGTTACACGAAACCTATGAATATTTTAGCGAAACGCGCCATGTCTAATAGTTTATTCACTCTCACATTTTACAGTCTCCGATATTCACTGTACAAATCACTATTTATATCTCTTTAATAGTATTACAAATAGGGTTAATGTAACTTGGGATCGGACGTCTTAGCGTTCCTTGAAGGAGGCCTATGTTTAATAATGGACGAATAAAGGCTGATGATGATGAGAAACTGGCAAAACACGAACGTATAAACAGGGCCATATCAAAATTGGATGACTTGAGCAAAATATATGTAACGTGGATATAAGTATTTTACATATCAGCCGTCTTGGTGTTCATCTAGGGAGACTTATACTTATAGGCGATTAGAGTCAGATAATGATATATATTATGTATGTTTCAGTAAAAAGTCAAGCAAGGTATCAACAATATTATGTCCCACATGGGCACGGGTCCTCCTTGAAATCAGAAGGGTATTGGGCCGGAGTTCACAGTGCCGCCAGCCCAATGCGGGTTGATAAACTTCACTCACCTCCACAGACTATTAATCTCATCAACCATGCAGATTTCCTGCACCGGTGAACAAGTGATAGTCCCCTATTAAGGGTGCACTTAGAAATTTAGAAAAATTTCAAGGCACCACAGAGGGTCACGATCGAACCCATACCTTTCACTCGAAAGGCTGCCCTCTTACCCACTAAACTATTTTCACCCTTAGTTTAATACTAACACATACAATATTCCAAAGATAAAACAGTTTCTATATTCGAGGTGGGCTTGGAAAATATTTATTATAGAAATTTAAAAAACTTTCATGAATTTTCACGATATAATTAGATGTTGCTTTGCGTTGTTTACAGAGGAAAACAAACCGGAGTGAAACTGAATCACGACATCAAAAGTTAAAATCACACTGTCACTATTAAAAAGTTTCAAAATAGACGTTCATGAAACTCCTTTACATTAAAAATTAAAAAGTATGATTTAATTTTTCCGTAGAATTAATAAATCAGCCCGCCATCGCTGGCTGAGATCTTATTTAGAGTAATATTGGCTTCTGATGTACCTTCCGCAAGAACTAAATTCGTTATCTTATCATCATCAACAGCCTTTATCAGTCCACTGTTGAACATAGAGCTTTAATGAACGCAAATACGACTGATATCTTGACTCTCGCATTCAACACTGATCTCAACTCCGACCGGACACTGCACTAATATCGTCTTCCCACTTGGTTAATGGCCGACCAACCCTTTGTCTTCCTAAACGCGACCTCCACTCTTGAACCTTATTAGCCCATCAGCTATCCGTTCTTCCGAGTGTGCGACCAGGCCACATCACTTCAAAGAGCATATTTTTCAAGTGATCGGTAACATTTGTTATTTGGCCGATGTTTTCAATCCGAATCGTATATATAGGTATATTTGTTATTTGATATAACGCATAACCTAATCAGCCTGCAGTTTCAGTACTAACATAAGCAATATCATCATTTGGTTAATTATAGGACATATTTAATGAACTAGACCATCAATATCATGTCTATCAAGTAAAACCAATACTTCTTCGTAGATTCATATCCAACAACCAACAGGTACTCGTAAGTGTCTTACTTCGCGTATGCATGGCGAGTTAGCAAAGTGAGAATATATTGTAATTACTTAGTATAAAAAAATCATGATTTGGAATTATATTTCAGTCATTATAACTTAAAGTGATTAGTTTTGTTTGCTTCTCGGTATAAAAAAGTACATGAATTCAACCAAGTGAAAATAAATAAACATTTTACTTTCCGTTGTATTGTTATACAGTAAAATTTATCGCAGGATTAAAGTTGTCCTTAATAGAAATGGGTAATATTTTAAATTGTGTGCATGCATCTAATCGTATGTATGTCGCAGCTTATCACATGTATACAGTAGAAAAAAGTCGACAAGTGCATGTCGGACCACGCAAACTATTATTACATTTTTATTTAATTGTATTTTCTAATTACTTTTAGGTCATTCCGAATCCTTTCTAAAGACCACAATAACCAGAGACAATATAACAAGAAAGTTTCATCAAAATCTATGCAGCATTATATGTATAAAATTTCAATAAAAAACCTAAATTACGGAGATGTGTTAGTTACGGAAGTAAACTATATAGACATCTCTATCGCAAATCATAATTACGATACACATGGGATTTGAACCCACGTCCTCAAAGCTCAAATTCCAAATCAAAATAACCAGTTCAAACTAAACGCAATCTATATAAAATTAGGCTCGAAGTGCACTAATGAATTCCGACAAAACGGGCACATTTTGATACGTTGGACAAGTTGACCATCAATATGGGGCCCGATTATGGGGATGGGAGGGAGGTATTATCTTGAGAGGGAAGGAGCGTTAGTCGCGTTCGCGTGCATTTTGCATGAGCCCGCGCCGACGTGCGAAAGGGAGGCTCGGGCGAGAGGGACGCCCTCTGGATCTACATTTAAAGCGCATTGTAAGCAACGCATTATTAATGTATCTGTTTTAGTTGTTGGGGAGTACCGGCGCGCCCGGCTGCCAAGAGAGGCCCTAGTTATTCATGCTTCATGCATACAGCATTCATATTTGATTCCTTTTAATTCCAACCGTCTTTCGTCTATGGTGACGTTCCATGTCGCAAACACGTGTGCTTTGCGTTCATGAATAGTTTACGGAGTGATTATTATCGATGCTCGCTATCTACTAATGCGTATGTTTGTGAAGCTGAACATACTTTGATATAATCATCAGCAACGCTGCTTATTCTACTAAAGTACGCTGTTGAGTTTGGTCCGTTCTACTTTTGAATATTAAAACGCTTGACTCTAAATCGGCGTGTTTAAATTATTGATGAATCTACGGGTACTTGGAAGCTGGTGACGACCGGATGTCTGTCGCCTTAATATTCTCGGGAGTTTAAGTGAAGACTGCATGAAAACTTGAGTTTTTGAAGGAATGGTAATGTAAACTATGTACGCGGGTGACGCAAAGGGAAATGCAGATACGAATTATTTACAATTGAACTTGATATTATTGATAAGATAACTGCTAATGCCAGATTAGCATCTGGCACAGAAGTAAAGATTTACTGATTCGATAAAATATTCAGACTTGTCTGTCATGAGAGTGACCGGCATTTATTCTGTAGATGGTTCTAGAAATGATTTTACAGAAAATTGCTTTAAAATGTGCAATAAAAAACCGATTAAATCTTCTAACTATTGTATGTGTTTGTGGAGCATATTATACAAAATAGAATGTACGGGTCATTGAACTTATACACTGTCAATGAGTCATCGGGCATAGTTTTTGTTGCACACGCAAAATTAGAGGTAAATCAAAATAAGCACTTTAATAATACAAATTCACGTTCACAAACAAAACTAAGTAAACTTAGTATATAAACTGTTGCTTTACAATTTATATACTATTAATGTTGCTTACAGACTCGCGTTATCTTAAATTTAAAGCGACATCTGAACTGATATTTTTAAACAGCTTACCGTTGTCCATAGAATAATATATATAAACATAGAATTACAAAATTGTATTAGAGCTTACGAAGATAACTTCTTTCTTAATGTTGTAATAGTACCAGTGATCAATGTTACTATTCAAAACATGTCGTATAAAACATATTCCAAATGAAGCACAGCCTCAATAGATAGTTGATGTGAGGTTAAAAGGAAAATATTGAAACAAACTCGACTCAAGGCGGCAAAGCCTACAAAGGGGTGCACTCCACAATTTTCTCAAAAAAAAACCGCGCGAGCTCAAACTGCAGTGCAATTCAAATGGCTCGACCCGCACCTACGTACATAAGTTATTAAAAAAAGTGTGCCTTTGCTGTAGGTTTTAATAAAAATAGTCGTCTCGCACAACCCTTTGTCAGAACATCAGAGGAGCTCGTGCCATACCTCTATTAATGTGAGGGCTCCAAGACGCGCAGGGCCGCACTCGGAGATGTTAATTAGCACAGCCAATTATTAAAATATCTACCCCATCTTTAATCACGACATGCGGGATGGTATGGAACCGGAAAATGATTTCACCGATTTTGGAAAAGGCTGCTGCAAAGTATCCAAAGATAAATTCTCATTGGTCGACAGTAGCAATGGTAACTGTAATGGTAACATCTGAATCAGAGAGTGGGTGTTAATTGGTTGCTGTTGGTGATAGTGATGAACGCTCATAGTTCATGAAAATATATGAAATTCTTGAAAATATATGAAATTATCTATTTTATATGACATGATATATTTTGTATATTTTTTTTATTGTTGTTGTTGATTGTTGTTATTTTTTGTATTGTTATTGTTGTATCACATTTTGTAAAAGTGTTCTTATATGCTTCCAGGATTTCAGATTCCTACAACTAAATAAAACTTATATAGTTTTGAACTAACGCGATCCCTGTAATATGTACATTAAAATATAATATGATGTTTTTTTTTTGGGTGCTTAACGTGTTTAAATATATTATTAAAAAAATATTAAATTTCGATAAAAAGTCTACTAGTCACGTAAGTTTTTAACATAATATCATTTACCATTTTGTGTTTTTTGAAAGATTGAAAGAAAATTAAAATATTATCTTTATTTATAAGAAAACAATTTTCGTGCTAATAATGTCAATGTTATATCCGATGAGGTTAATGCGAACTGAGGTCGGCCCTGCGCCAGACACCGCACCTCGTCAGTGTGTTCCATGTGAATGAATGGGACAAACAGAACAAGATCTGTGAAAGACCATAACATACGCTCCACAAATATGAATGATTCAAAGTCAAATTTAAATTTTTTCATTCAAACTTTGTATCAAAGCTAATTGAGAGGGACCTTAATCTATCAACAAACATTATGAACAGTTGTTAATAGTACCAGTGCTTATTTTATCGATAGAATAAACAAGGCTAGTGAGAAGACCGGCGAAACAAACTCGTATGCGTACAGATATCATATATCCATTGAGAAAGAATTTAATCCACCAACAGACATTACGAACAATTGTAAATAGTAGCAGAGCTTATTTTATCGATTGTATACAAGTCTACCAAGAAGAACCGGCCGGAAGAAGAAAGAACCGAAACAAACTCGGTGGTTAGGTTAGTTGTAAAAATAGTCATTTAAAGGATATTTTCTCTCGGCTCTAAAAAGAATTCACAGACAATATTGGAGTTGGAGCGAGTTCGATGAGATTTTACGATTTCTTGAAGTTTTCAATTGCTTGTCGTGTTTTTACAATTAGTTTATACAACTTGGATTGTCGTATCGAATGTTATCAACGTACGCCCGACATCTATAATATAGTTTATTTACGAGTACCTATCTCGAAATTTATTTTATATAATTCAATAATACGAACGTGTAGGGACAGCTATGCTGTCGCGTTTCATGTGGTTTGTGAATTTTCGGTGGCTCAATGGAGGTAAAAGAAGGGCAACTGCATAACCTTTGGTCTCGGCCGCTCAGTTGCCTCTTTATGTAATAAAAAAGCTGTAATATTACTAATGATTTTTTGCTAACCTAACCTAAACGGATATTTGAGAAGGACTTTTATAGACGTAAAGGAACCTTGCGAGATGGTAATAAAGTTATAATTTGATTATCACACTATTCAATCAAATGACGCTTAAATATCAATCTAATACCAGATGACATGTTCATAAAGTCCATCTTAATTTGATTATACAACCATAGAAAAACGGTATATGGTTTATGCATAAGTCCCTATATTATCATAAAAACCTTGATAATTAAGAAACTATTCGCAGACGATTTTCCAATAGCGACTGTTTACCGAGACCCTCAAGATTTGCATACGATACGACCAACGTAATGATAATGTTTTTACACAGAGGGTTCATGAAGTTTGCAGCATTTTTCATCCTACGTAATCTTGGCTTTGTATAATTCGGGATGTATTACTATACACCATGTTACGAGTCCTTAAGGTCCAATATCCCATGGTTATAACACCACACATCACTTAATGTATTAATGAGTGCATTCGTAATAGACGAAACATATGAAATTCAAATTTGTACCGCGGCCGGGGTAGGAGCTCTTCTGAATATTTTAGTAGGCAACAGAGTGTGAATTAGAATCTTTTGTTAGCGCACACAATACTGGAAAATAATCTTCCTTCTCCTTGACATCCTGTATCTTGGAAATGAAGATATCACTTATTATAATGACATCATCATCATCAGCCTCATATTTGCTAGATTGTTATAGTTTAGTTGAAAACCTAAGTGTCGGGACAAACCCGGTACAGGTTTTATGATACTTATCAAACTGTAAAATTGAGTTTTGGCAAATATGTTAAAATAAATAATGAAAAACAAGATAAAGAGTTTTTAAATTTATGGATTTATTATTCTTTATTATTCCAGTAAAAGATGGCGAGACGATCTCGACGCATACTAAGCTGACTGGTGCGCGGTGGTGCAGGACCGTGATATGTAGAAGAGCTTGACTTGAGCTTGGCCTTTGCCCAGCAGTGGGACAGCATAGGCTAATAAAAATACCTTTTCCCAGTCCTTTTCACTAAAGTAATCAAAGTAAGTTAACTACGTGAATGAAATTTTAGTAAGTTATTTTCATTATAATATTATATTCTAACGAACAGGAATAGGAAAACACGATTAGTAAAACTTTTCCCTCATAGATTTTAATTCCAAAGAAGTGTCCTTTTTTGTTACTTATTCCGGGAATAAATATATGTATTCATACTTGGAAATTTACAGAAACTATAATAATGATACTTATTGAACAAACTGGGAAATATCATATTATTTACTTGTATAGTTTATTTCATATGATGTATTTTATACTTTCGCCGTTTATGCCGCATACGCGTTTGTGTTCATTAGTCTTTCGTCTCTTTTCTTTGCGCGCGGAAGTATGATAAGCTATCTCATCGAAATTATGCGAAATGGAGCAAGCTTGGAAATTATTTTCGGATGTCCCGTCTTAACGTTTATTTCGTATCATATATATAAGAGAAGCAATAGAGCAAGTCTAGTTAAGATTATTTTCTGTATGTGAGTCAGTGAATTAGGAAGACTCTGTATTGTATAAGCTAGTTCTGAGTCATGCTACGTAGAGCTACGCCGTAGCACCGTAGAGCGTTTAGTGAAAGCTATCGGCGTGACATACATTTACATACTAAAATATTATTACTTTTTGGTATCGGATATTTATAACTAGCAGCACCCCGTGGTTTCACCCGTGTACTTCACATTCCTGTGGAAGTCCACTCTCCCAAAGGTATGTGACATACGAATTTATCTCCATAAATTATAGCCTATTTCACTCACAAATATCGTAGCCTTCTATTATTAAAAAAATATCGGGATTGTTTCTGCGGATCCACAGATTATACTCTTCAACTTTACAAACTTGAACTCTATAAAATATTAGTATATGAATCAGAAAAAATAAAAATAAACATTTTTTTTAATATTAGTTGCCCTCCCTCGACTCCTTGAAACACATCGAGGGGTTGTGGCCGCTGTTGATCCACACAATGAAAAGAGTGGAACTCATATTTACCCAAGTAAACTATAGATATAAAACAATAAGTTATTATATCTATTATTATATATAACTTTATATATTGTCTGGTGGAATCGTCAGACAGTATACTGGCCCGCCAAGTGCACAAAATTTATATGATGAATATAGACATCTGCACCGGATCATAAACGTGTATACATTATATATTTAATTATGAAAACTTCTTAGTTTAATTCGTTCCTAGTTCCCGTAACACAAGTTCTAACTAGCTTGCCACGGGACTTAGTTAACACGGGAAAAAGTTAACGTGTGAGAATTGAATACTATTTATTACTATTACTATTTACAGTGAATATATTAAGAGCTATCAGAGCCCTAGATCCTCTTAACCTTTAACCTTGTGAGTCATCCAGACATTGTTGAGGAGGCGGTGTTGATGATGACGAAAAATATACATGAACAGATTTTCCAGGAGTGGACGACCGCCTTTATTTACATAATTTCTTATAATTCTGTAAGTTAAAATGAATTAATTTACTTAAATTAAAATAATAAGAACTGTAAATAGTTAAATATAATATTACTGAAGCCAATTATATATTTATATAGAGCAATGTATATCGGTTTTGGCGTTTATTGAGTGTGGCCTATGTTCAGCAGTGGACAGATAAAAGCTGATGATGATGATAGAGCAATAGTAGTATTATGGATATAGTATATAATTTAGAAAAATATAAAATGAGATATAATTAAAATCATTTATTTATTTATGTATCTATTTTAATATCAATAACATTGTAAAGTTTAATCAAAACATTTTCACTCAATTCTTGTTTATTAAATGACAAATGTATTTACATGATCGTCAGGACATACAAACAAGTGTTTACAGACCGACGGTCCCTTTAACGATGTAGGGTAAGTCTGACCCAAATCTTATTCGAGGGAGAGGTAATAAAAGTAAAGGAGAGATAAAGATAGATATATTACTGTTTTATTACTGGCCGCTGTAAATGTTATAGATACGCTCATACAAGATATTCACCAATAAACAGTTTGTTATGTGTTTGCATGTGTGTATATATTATATTAATAAGTAAATTGATATAATATTATATATTTTAATTATTGTGTTAGATTAGTTAATAATTTTATTTTCTTTAATGAACTAAGATGATCTGATTCCTCTGAGTTGTAATCTGAAAGGGATCGACCGTCTCGGTGTTCATTGATAGAGAGCTTTGTTCAGCAGTAAACATATGAATGATGATAATGATGATGATGATGAATAAATTGAGAAGTTTATTCATCATCATCATTTTATTTTCGTCAAGTTACTTATTATTTTGCGTTTGACTTCTTTTCTACTGTATGTATTATATAGAAAAGTACTCAGTATTTAATTATTGATGAACCGAATAGTCCTGATAACAAAAATAATGTAACGAATATTATACTTATATTAACGTGTCTGTAACAATGTTTTGCAAGTATAACATAAAAAATTTGAAATTTGATAATACTTTTGCTGATATTACCATCAAACCACTCCCAAGTAAACAATATTAAAACCATTTTAACGATTTAAACCTAGCCATCAACCAGGTGGGAAGACGATCTCCATGCAGTCCATCCATGTTGCTTAGTGACTCATATAAATACTGTCCCCGAAAACATCATTAGTAAAATTACATTAATGAGTGTCTTTGTAAAAGTAAAATAGTGCCTAGTTGAAACGACGTCGTTCTTTTAACACTATTTTCAATCACTAAGAAGCTGCCTACAGAACACGGGGCAGGTAAAAGAAATTCGATTAGCGAAATGACAAAAGATTTATAGTTTCTATAGAAAAAGTAATTAGTGAAAACGAAAGAAAGCCGGGCGTCGGAAAAGTCATTGAACATAATTCATAACAAACAGAAATAACGGGAAGTTCGCTCGGCGCGGGTAGGCAATGAATAATTCCCTAACTGCGAACACCCTTCGAGCTCACCCCCTAGTAGAGGCACCGCGAAAAAAGTACACGACCCAGTCGAGTTTTATAGTCCGGGAAAAATAGGAGGTAGCCAAAATATCTATATACGGCGCATGCAAAAAGTAGAAAAAACTACAATCCCGCTCACATGAATAAGTGAGTGGACCTTCATATAGAAAAAAGAGAAGCAACAAATAAAAGTGTTGTGGGGGAAGGCTGGGCGGAAGGCGGAATACTCGGTCCGCGCTCACCGCCAAATCCTCCGATAGTGGTCTATTAACTAACAAAAGTGTGCCCACACTTCGACCGTCCTAAGGCTGGTGCGCGGATTAATTGGCGGGGACCCGCAGCGGATGAGAAAAGGAAAACTAAACTTTAACAAAACATTGTTCCTGTATTACCTTCCTTAATAAACTATTGGATGCTCGCTGCTGTCAGCTCGCAACTCGAGTTCGCAGACGTATACGGTTTGATGATTGTCTCTTGTCTATCTCGCTCGGTAGTTCGAGTAGCGTAACAATTTCATCTATATACATTTGCTGTATTATCGTGTTCTAATTTAGATCATTAACAAATCATGATGATTAATTTTATTTACATCCTTCCTAATAAATATATATTCTTAAAAAAACATCCCATCATCCCTAAAAAGGTAACACTGCTATCGCTACCTTATAAGTACTTTTTTAAAAGATCCGTTATTCGTCGAATAAGTCCAAAACGGTTACACAACCATCAAAGACTCTGGATGGAGGGAAATTGTCACTTTGCCAGCGCAAATGACGTCTACTGAGAAAAAACAGCACTCCACACCGGTCGTTTTTCAACGTCCAGTTGTGCATAAATCAAATTCAGCCAATACAAGTGGAACTTGGTAAACGTAAACACCATATTGCATGTATTTTTCCACATAAATGCATTGTTCTTCATAACAGACTAACATAGCCAACGTTTCAAAGAAATCCAACACAATGCATTTGAGTTTTCGAAACGACTTGTATTAATCATTATTAAGTCCTAATTTTAGCCCGATTGTTCAATATAGCCACAACATTCATCATTATCATTTCCTACGAACAAACAACTATAATTTGAAACAATGCTTACAAATCCTTATCTCTGTGACTATGACTTTTCGACAGCTGACTAAGCGAATTTTGTCAAAATTTGGCACCATGGTAAAAATAATTATTATCATTCGGCTTGCATCTGTAAAATTTACTCGAGTAAAGATAAGGGCAACAGCTAGTCGTTTAAATTACAGCCGGTAGATTCAAATGACTTTAAAAAAATACTTTGGTAGTTATTATTACTTATTATTATTTTATTTGCTACTATACTTATTATTTTGAAGAAAAAAAAATAGGTTCTTTAAGACATTTCACATTTAAATATTATCGTAAGTTTTCTCGTCCCCATATTATGTGGCCGTATGTAGTTCAGATTTTTATTCTATTACCTGTGTATGTTCGGTTAACGTTTTGATCGGCCATGCTTCCCGATGCTCTATCAAGGGCCGGCACAAAATTATACATTTTTGATACAAAAATGTTTTTGCCAAAGATAAAATTTCATCCGCAAGTAATTTTTTTTTTAGAATTTTATTTAAAAGTGCTAAGTATTTTATTTGAGATAAGCTTATAGAGAAAGTAAACCTTTAATGCATATCTGTCATAAAATATGCACGAATAATATAAATTTAAAATATATCCCGAATCTGATATTCCTTGCAAAGTGCTTTCAATAGGAGTTTTAAGATAACAAGAAGCGGAATATCATGTGCATTTTATTAAAAAGGTAGGATTTGCCTTTTATTACAATGTGCTTATAAGCCTATTACATATTTTACTACAGTGTATTCAAATTATATGACATTTTTTACTACAATGTGTTTATGACATCTTTTTGAAAGTGGGTTTTGTTAATGTTCGATCTTCTCTGAAAATTGATTATCATCAATACCATCGCTATCTGAATGTCTGAATCCACTGTTCGACCTAATCAATAAGAAAGAGATAGTCTACGGATAAGGATAATAACTATCTATGACCCGCGGATTCATCCGCGTTACAAAAAAATATATTTTTTTAAAATGTGTCCTAAATTTCCTTTTTTTAATGTATCCTATGTTACTTCTAGTACCATCGAGAACATGTGTACATAGTTTCATGAGGAACGGTTGGATACTTTTCGCGTGAAAGAGTAACAAACACTTTTACATTTAAAATATTGGTATAGATGACACAATTTGACTGAAACGTTTTAGATGATATTTGGCACACATATACTTTGACAAAATATGCATAGTTGGGTAATAGTCAATATCTAGAGAGTAAGTTTCGCGGGAAAGTCGCGGGAAAAATAGTGGAATATGAAAGAGCAGTTTAATTTGGTGACACTGTGCAGCCCTGCGCGGAACACTTGTTGGTTCCACGCCGTGGACGAGTTGTTCATTACGTTTCAACGGCTACGTAATTGTCATCAACGATCGCTGACTGCCTCCCCCATGTTAAAACTTGCCAAGTTTTGACCCGCGCTTGTTTGAGGTTTATCTATGCTTGTTAAAAGAGCGAAGCCCGTCAATGGGTAATTTTAACCTAAAAATCGGAATACGGTAAGTGGTTTCCCAGTAAGTGATCATTAATATAGACAAACATTACCTCCTTTAATGATGGTAATGATGATGAAAAGTCAAACTGGCAGACCTGTTACGTAGTGGTAAGTCGACTTCGCTCATAGACATAAACCAGTTTACCTGGAACTAGGCTTACATTGCTTGTCCTGCCCTTCTCTCTAAAACACAGCAAAGCTGTTTCACGGGAGAAATAAGCAGCATGGTACTCAAGCAGCCGAGAGAACTATACTTACTACACACAGTGAAGCTTTAATGAAATTTTATATAATATACAAGTGGGGGGTGAAGGACAACATCGTGAGGAAACCTGCATGCCTGATGAGATTTAAGTCTTTGAATGTGTGTGAACCAACCAGCATTGGTCCAGCGCCTCGGTGAACTATGT
Organism: Lycaena phlaeas; assembly: GCA_905333005.2. Lineage (NCBI taxonomy): Eukaryota > Metazoa > Arthropoda > Insecta > Lepidoptera > Lycaenidae > Lycaena > Lycaena phlaeas. The sequence continues at coordinate 1,186,036 of HG995168.1, forward strand.
CCCGATACCCTCCTCACCTGATTTCGAGGAGACAAGTCCAGAAGTAGTACATATTATATTATGAATTGCTACTTTACTTTTTACTTTTATTTGTAAAAGATTGGATGTGATGCAAATAGGTTTAGATCGTTCCGGATCGTGTGATAAGAAAACCGTCCATTTATTTATATTAAGCAGAACCGTCTGTCTGTGTGCGTTTGACATTTCTATTACCTGCCATATACCCTAATGGTAATTTTAGGTACTCGATACAAATATATCACTGCCACCAGTGTGAATAGGACATATTAAATTCAATATGTTGAATGAAATGTAAATATAACATATCTATATATTATCGGACATATTATTTAATTCAAATATATATCTCGATAATTTTTCGATATCACTACGCGTCGCAGGTCTTATATATTATCACCTATTTATATAGCGTCTTTGAGAGATTTAAAAAAAAATTAAATTCAAGTAATATTTTTTTCAGATGTTTCTTCAGATTTCAGATGTTTGTTTGATTTTTCATTAAGACGTCTACGTGGTTCATAGCTTCCGTGGAATACACGAAAGTATCAAATATCTTATTTTTATATTGAGCCGCGTCAAACATGTAAAAAGCAATACGATGAATTTGGCTACAGCTAATTTACAGTACGTATAAAATTCAGGAGATAAAGTTCTCCGGAGAGCGAAATAGCAAAACTTAATCGCCATTAATGGATCAGATACAGACCTTTCGGAATTCCATCACAATACGAGTGTATTAAAAAACGAAAACTGAATATAAGTCGTACGTAATATCGCTAAAATGTATGTTCGTCAAAGGATGTCAAAGTAACGCATTTCTAATATAGATGCCGGGCTCGCGGGCTTATCGACGTAGAAATACGACCAAATTTTTTATATTACTTTTCTACACGTATTCTTGTAGGTTTATTTATTCTTATATTTTTTAATCTTTACTTTACTATTTAACGTATTTACGGCCATTATGCGTCAGGATAAATAATACATGATATTAAATCACTTTTGACAAAAGTGGTTTTGTTATGATTCGTAGAGATATGTTTCGTTTTCAATCTATAAATATTAGTTTTTTTTATTTTTTTTTATAATATAAACTAGCCTTATATATCTTTTTTCTATATGGTATTATATTTTATAAATATAAGACATGCCATTAAGCCAACTATTTATTGTAATAATGAGTGCAACAAAAAAACAACCCGCGTTTGATTGTCCCATTGTAAGCAAGTTGATGTAAGTACGTACGGATCTGCATGACTGATATGTGGCCATTTAAACGCGAACCCAACATAAAACACAAAAAGTATCGCTATTCTAAATAAAGGCAAGTTAATTAAAAACTTATACATTTATAATCCACAAAAATATGTAATATTTTTTTCGCAACAAAGGTAAGTTTCGTATTCATTATAACTCATTAAAGCTAATAGCCAGTTTTTAATTAAGTATTGTACTTTGTTCAAGAATTTAAGTATGATTGTGCTGGTTACACACTCGCGCGAACGTTCGTTGTGATTCGTGATTTCATTTCTGTTGTCTTATCACGTGGACTGTAGCAACGGGAGTTCTACGGTGTAATTATACTAAGAAAATATAACACTTGATTCCTGTGTCCAGCAATAAATAAAAAAGTAAAGTTAAGTAGCAACCCATGTATGTCCTGCTGCTGGGCACGGGTCTTCTCCTCGAAATAAGTCGAGGAGGGTATTGGGCCATAGTTCACCGAGGGGCTGGCTTAGTGCGGGTTGGTCAATTTCACACACCTTCAAAGACTTTTAATCCAAACATTTAATGCCTGATAAGGCATGTAGATTTCGTCACAATGTTTTTCTTCACCCATGAGCGAGCGATGGTCTTATGTTTGGGGTGCACTTAGAAATTTAGAAAAACACATTTCAAGGCACCACTTCAGAATCGAACCTGGACCCTGTCGCTAAAGTGGCTGAGCCCATACCCACTGAACCATCGTCGCTCGGATAGTAAGGGATAGATTAAGGTAAATAGTATAGATGAATAAGTAATAGTATATTATATCTGTACTACCCTCATTTTGTTAGCATAAACAGCAGATTGTCGGAGAATGTGGGTGTAGCTTTATGTTGATCTTACTAAAGGAATGCCATAGTTTTATTGGATCAAATGTCGACCATTGTTTCACGAACGGCCCGGGTTTATGGATTTAATAAAGTGATTAAATGTCATGGCGTAACGTCAGCCAGCGGAGATCAGGTTTATCCATTCGTCTTGAAGGCTAATAAGTCGCCTATAACTTCCCATGATAAATAGTGTTTGTAACTCGATCTCACATAATTTTCCATTCAATCGATTTATAATACTAAATAATTATATCGCCATGTCTCAACAGTGTAAGTAGTACAGGGTGCCTGATGACAAAAATACATGACAATCTTCAGAGCTAATAAGTATAAGGATTCACAATTAACAAAATTTTCTAACGAAAGATTACAATAGTATTTGCTATTTGGCGTCACGGCATTCAACTCAATTCTACTGTGCACCAAGGACTGTTACACATGAAAAATTGTTAACATTTGTACACGAATACAATCTACGTGGCTTCCTTAATCCAGTTTCCATAACAAATCCCACAGTACCAGTTTAATGTGGTATCATAAATATTTATTTCGAAATTTCCATCTAAAACGTAAAAGCTATCTAGTGTTTATCACCAAAAATTCTTAACGCATCTGTGTACAACTGTGTAGTCACTTTTGACATTAACCGAACTAAGCCGAATTTTGAGCTCTCGCCGTACTATACGATAGAGAAAAAATTTTAATCAAAAATCATACCCATTCCTGTTTCTCTTTTGACAATAATACATAAAATCCTCTGCAGTGAAATGGTTACAAAAAATAAAAAACCCAGCCCAAAACATGGCAAAAAAGCGAATTCATTGCGAATATAACGAATTTGTCAACTTTGTTCTTTGATGTGATTTGGGTATTTTTAATCAAATATTAAAGTTAGAGTAGATTTGATATGAATGGTTGAAAAGCAAGAATTTAGTTATGATTTTGTGCGACGTAAAAATGACCATTGGAACTAAAAATATGATGTGGAACTGAGTTTTGTTTTAATTTTTAGATATGTCACTCATGATATTATGATGGATCCGTGAAATTGTTGCCAACCTAAATAAAAATACCATCTGTGCTTTTTCTGCAGCCATTTTTTTAGACAGGAGAAATGCTTAGCGAAAAAACCAGGACGGTTTTGAAAATTACTTTTTATCTTGGGAAATTACACTATGTACCTACCTTTGATACAAACAGACTATTTCTGTTTTTACGCACTTCGATGTAATAAATATTCTAGTAAAATAGTAAAGATTTAAATTGATATAAGATAGTGATATAATAGGGGAATAAATAGTTTGAACATACTTGATAGTTAAGGAAGAAAAAAAAGAAAGTACCTACAATATATTATTTAAACTGACGAGTTTTCATTTATACACTTGTACTTATATTGTCAAAGGTAAATTATAGAATTGGTACCCAAGATAAATTATATTTAAGCCAACATTATTTGAGATTTTTCTAAATACATTAAAAAAATCCTCAATAAAATAAAATTGCTGATATACTTTATATACTATTCCATATCAACTAAAATATACAATTATCTAATTTTTATATTTCATAAACACATAATATGTTTAATGTAACCACACAAAAAATCAAAAGTGGGCTACCAACAGAATCGGAAAACCAAACCCACGTCATTAAACCCGCTGCGACAGACAGACACCTCTGAAGAATGTGCTCTTAATAAGTCATCAGCTAAGTAAAGCCCCCTGGTGTCGGGTGAAAGTGGGTAGGGAGGCGCGGCGTTCGCACAAAAATGACACAAAGTATAAAATCTGCATACAGTAATGGGAGCCTCTCAGAGGCTTGCGGCGTGAGGGCTCAAAGGTGAACTAACTTTGGCGCGTCTATAGCTTTATTTACGTTCTTTTATTAGTTTGTATGCGTTTATCGGATAATGAATGATACATGTTTTACACAAATTGGTTTTTACTATGTGAGATAAAAATACAAACATAACTATTATAATATACAAAATTGTCAATTTTTCTACATTATTTTCTGCGTTTTCACGTCGATAGAAAAAAAACTTTATTAATTTATGAGATCATTAAATATTTTTTTAATTTTTTTGAATAAAGCGCGAGTAAAATACAAATCTATGCGTCTTCGTCTATATTATACGACTTCGCATGTATTACCTTTCAGGTGTATTACATTTATAAGTAAAGATTGTATTGATATTATTCATGTTGAAACCGAAATAATTAACTTTGTGACAGTTTGAAAACTCTGAATAAGTTACCAAGTTTATCGTGAATCTCTGAAAACTTTTTTCCTCACGATTCGGCGATAGTATTTTTCAATCATATTTTTTATAATTTAATGTAACTTCTATTATTATGAGAGGACCCCTCAGACGTTGTCATTTAGATACGAATCGATTCAGCCGTTTAGTTGCAGTATAGATAAATAACCTAGATACCGACTGCAGCGCCATCTGCCGGGATAATTTATGAATCTAAACCATCCTCGAATCCACTAAAAATTCACTCAAATCGGTCCAGCCGTTTAGGAGTTTACTATCAAAATACGTACAGAAGAATTATACATATAAAGATTATAATTTATTTATTGAAATATTAAATATTTAATCAACATGATGTACAAAGACATGAAGTCCGCGTTGGATGCGAGTAATAAGGGATCGGTCGTTTTGTTCATTGAGAGAGGCCAATGTTCAGCAGTGAACGAATGAAGGTTGATGATGATGAAGTACAAAGATCCACACAAAACTTCACATGTCGTAATTGTAAAGGAAGTTCATAAATTTGATTAGCATAGATCATAGACGTGAAGAACTTACGCATGCTTCGAACGTGACTAACACGAGCTGATGTTTGAGATACCGTTAGTTTCAAATAGTTTACGCTTTGTAACATTAGTTGTATTAACAATAATCCGAAATAATGCAAGTTAGTCTTTGCCGTGCCATAGTTGGCAGTTGTGTTAACGCATTGTTCGTTGGGAATTACTTCCCCTCCCCGATAGCTCAAGTGTTAGTCCCCACCACTTAAGGGGAGGGACGCAATGGAAAAATGATCTAAGCTTCATATGAGGAAAACCTATAGCCATATGCTTTATAGTTGCGGTTGTTTTTTATGTTATACAAACTCATAGACAGCAGAATTGAGTAATTCCAAAAGCTTCTTGTGGCTGTTTATTTTAACGGAGGGAAAAGTAGGGAATAAATAGAATGGCGTTTAGAACTCAAGTTATTGATTAAATATTATTAAGTTTAGGGCCTGTTTCACAATCTCCAATTAAGTTCCTAATAGGCTATCGGCAACATATTTGACAGATAGAGTATGGAGTATCTGTCAAATATCTGTCAAATATGTTGCCGATAGCCTATTGGGAACTTAACTGGAGATTGTGAAACAGGCCCTTATAAAAGTCTTCTGTTGACATTCATCTATACAGTTGTTATTTATTATTTCTAACTTTTCCTGTGTTAGTAACGTCCCGCGGTTCCACCCGAGTATTTCACTTTCCCGTAGGTATACGAGGATAAAATATAGCCTATGTTATTCCTAATTACGTAGTCTTTTATTGGTAAAAGAATTTTTATAAATCTGTTCAGTAGATCCAGACACCTATACATTTTCTCAAACTCACAATCTCATAAACTCACTTCTATATCGTAGGTATTATCTGTATATAAATTACATTTGTCATTATATTTATATTATAAAGTTATTGTCGTTATTACACCACGAGTTAATTACTAAAGTTTCAGTCGAATCTTCCCGTCTATCAAATGCAGGATGTTATCTCAAACAAACCAATGCGTTTTGCGCATCAGATGCTGCCTGTTAAAAATATAATTGAAACTCTTACAGATCTGTCGATAGGATCCGTTTGTGGTCCAGTCACTTTTTATTCATTCAATTACATATGAGTGCTCTATTTTTTTATCCAACTATCTTACTAACTCAATATTTGAGTAATCCAATCGCTTTACGTTAAGTAATAAATCGAAACAAAAATATAGCCATATTTATGCGATCGCTGGTCTATATCAGAAAATTGAGATATTCCCTGTTTTCAGAATTGGATAGACATTTAAAATCTTTCAGCATTATCATCATCAGCATTTATCCAGCATATAGACCTTCATCCAGCATCAGCATCCAGAATATAGACCTTCCCAATAAACGGTAAGACGACCGATTTCTTGCCCATTCACAGTCGACACTGCACGGAGAGGGTCCTTCCACCTGGATAATTTCCGACCAACGAAACAAAAATCAACATAGACAAATATCTGTTAATAATTATTTTATTGTATTAAATAGCTAAAGATTAGCCAGTTAGATGAGTTCTAAAGCCCAGGTCCCTCAAGACGTTTAAATGAACGTCAATAAGAAGCTATTGGCGTTCATTTAAACGGCAATAACCAGAAATAACAGAAAAAACTAGTAATAAAACAGTTGTACATAAAGAAAGACGTACCACAATGATAAGTATCCATTAAACTCGAGTGAATAATAGAAAAATCGCAAAAGGAGGACGATTGGAAAATAATAAATATCCAATAAAACACTCGTACCAAGCTCAAACTATTAACTTCATTCACGTATTTCAATGATTATTAATTTAAAATCTTCACTTCTAAAGAGCTGAGCACCAGCCAAGCACTCTTGGTAATGAAAGGGGAAAGCAAATCAGGTAGGACCGATGAAGCACCGCTAAAAATATATAAATCCTGTAATGAGATGAAGGAACTCGTTAATGCCAAACTAATTGGTGGCAGACAGTTTTTAAAAGCGAAATAATTAATTGGCTAAGCCAGTGGTATGACAGCTCTTTGAGTCAGATTGATTACCAATTCAAAACCGGCAAGCGTTTGATTTGAGATTCGTTAGAAGACACGCTATTCAGAGACGGATGGAAAAACATCTGAGTGGAAGAAGTGTTATAGCATCGTTATACAGCCTCCATTATGTTTCACTTTTAATTGGCTGAGTCCCGATGTTTATTTAATAGATATAATATCCTACCATGTAGTGCACATTACTGATTTCATGAGTCATTTTAAGTAGCTACCATCTTATTTTAGCGTGGGTTAAAATTTATTTTTACTGCATGGTAGATGCTTTCAAACGTTTGCCTAGATGTTGAATATAATCTGACTCCTTGATTAATATCATAGGAAATTGCGGAAAATTTGGTTGGTATAATAACACGCATCAGCAGTCGACGTGTCGTCATATCGCCACGATACGTTGCGTCCTGTCGCTGCAGTCACGATTTGGAACCCGACGGCAAACGACAGTCAGATGGTATCCAGTTACCAGTTGCTTCGTCAGCCAATGACTGATCTGCGGTCAGACTGCAGCGTCATCTGCCCCTTATCGTTACGTCACTAGCTTCGTGTCTCTAGCTATAGAGGGAATTTCATAGAAATACATAGAAAGCTGTAGCGACACGTTGTTTACTTGCGCATGGGGCTACGAAATAAAAACCTTTAAATGTAAAATGTTAGCAAACAGAATAGCAATTGAAAAATACATGCCTTTATTCCTTGCTGTTTTCTGAAAAATCCCCGATCCTCAAAATATATTCAGTGCTAGTGTAGCTTGTTTGCTACTTAGAGAAGAACAGATAAACATTTTGTAATGTAAGTTGGGAATTATCTTGTAGAGGTAGGTTTATGCCCACTGGATCAGAAAACAGGCGTACTCATCTAAAATACGCTTCGTGGCTCCACACAAAAGAGTTGTTTGAGCTTAGATGGAACCCTTCTAGCGGAAGACTAGTGAGTGCCCACAGCTTCACCTATGCTAGGTGAATGTTTACAATTGAATGTAACGTATATTGCATTATTATAATATCAGTTCGCTCTAATAGTTCGCGGATAGAAGCCTCTCCAAACACAATAATGATTACTCATCATTATTATCAGCCTCTATTCGTCCACTGCTGGTTATACTCCGTGCTGGCCTCCCTCAATAAACTCCAAGAGCCGAAACATCGCCACTTGCATGCAACACAAAGGCGTTTAACAATTGTATATTTCTATTAATAATTTGTTTGTTAGTTAGAAATTAAGGGGACGACCGCAGTGGATCCGCGCAGTGGCCTGTCTTGATGTTCGTCGAAAAAATTGATGATAATGATGGGGAAATCTTATAAAGCTATTTATTTTTGTCGCTGTTTTTACTTGCGTAAGACGGATGGCGTGGGAGAAGTGTGGGTGTTTTAATATTATTTATTTTTCATTATATATTTACACCAAGCTAGGGAGGGCGGAGTGACGCCATTAGAGTTCTTCATCATCATCAGCAACCTTCCTTCATAGACCTTTCTTAACGATTGGCGAGACAATTGGAGTCCATTAGTAATGTTAACTAAACTAAACTAAACTAACATTACAAGCGGACAACGCAGGACCTTGTGGAGATCCTTGGGGAAGGCTTTGGTTCTACTTAGTAATATTCTCTAATATAAGTACACTAAACCACTAATTTTCTAAAAGTATCCTATTATTAACACATCATCAAAATATACACCTTTATTTACTAGAGTAGGCATATTTCATATATAACCCTCGCCAAAACTAAACTGGACTTTTTTTTATAAAATAAAGAATTTGGCAGCGCTAGAGCAAAACGGAGGAAAGAAATATGGGGGAAACGCTTTTTGCTTTTATTTTTGTTGATACAGCAAATATTGTAAGCAAACAGAAAATCCATCTAGCCACGAATAGGCTTCATGAATTTTCGTATCATCAATATCAAGCATTTTAATAAAGCTGCTTATTACTGTGAGACTTAGTTCGGTAAGAAGCAACACAATAATTACATATTGGCTACATGGGTGTTTTTCTAAATTTCTAAGTGCACCCCTACGCTATAAAAATAATCAATAGTCATTCTAATATTCTGCCTATAATTTATCACATGGACATATAAGTCAAAAGAACCTGTGTGCAAAGTCTATATTCGTCTTAGTTTAAGAGCGCACCCGTAAATATTAAAAATGATGACACAAGAACACGCCGTATATCTTGAATAATTGAATCATTAAACGTTATTGATTGACTAAAAAAAGTTATTAAAGCCATGATTATTAGGTACATAAATAATTCGAAAATATCAAACATTAATCGGACTAACGGTACGTTTTTTAATTGGTCACGTCCAAGTATCGATTCTGTGAAATCACCCCTCTGAAACTCTCGCCCTGGCCGGCCATAAAAAAAATAAACGGCATTATATTTTGGACGTTCGGCTCCGAAGCGATTGTCGTTCCCTCTCGCTTCACTTTCTTCGTCCTTTTCTTTTTAATTCGGCGTATTTTTATTTGCTATGATAAATTGTATGGGGCGGTGGGGGTGTTCGCCCCCTTTTGTTTCGGTAATTTTTTATGTCTGGTGTATCGCTTAATTGCGTGGCGGTTTGCGGATGCTCATTGTACCGATATAGGTCGGATTCCGAGACGACAGGCGTGACCCGCTTACCTTGCAACCTCCTCATAGACAATAATTAATGAATGTGAAAAACCGACCCACTTTTTAAATGGAGTTAGAACAATGAAATATTAATTGTGATAATATTAAGCGATCATTCAGACTGCGCGTCTTACACAATTTGTTACTTTAGTGATATTATATTTTTACTTTTTATATTACAAAGTTATTTATATAAAACATAGGTCGGAAATCTCCTTGCTGACAGATCTCGTAAGCTACGCGTAGCGGAAACTAGGCCGTCTTGGCGTTCTCTCTAATACCTACTACTCTAATTTGTTGAAAAAAATTAGCTAATGTATACATTTAGTATTCTAAATCCATTTATATAGCTTTCAATTTTTATTTCAAAATGTTTTCAAGATGTCAATGTTTTGCAGTATATGTTAAAGAGATAATATGAAATATGTATACTCCTAACTAATTAAAAATAAACGTATGAATAGCTGATGTATTTGTTATTCGCAAAATATTAGACTAAAGATAAACAATAACATATTGTATGAGCGATTGTATCTAAATACGGTAGCTAATATAGCTAATATAAACTGTAGCATAACAATACACCGTTTAGTCTACACTCGATACACTGTATCGTATTTCGATACGACAATACTATCGAAAACCGGAAGGATAAATGAACATTATAATTTCCAGGAAAAACTATAATAATATATACTTATACGTTCAGCACAGGATGTTGTGATCGAGTGTCAAAACTATTAGTAGAGAACGGGTAACTGATACCGAGACAGACAATTAGTGGATTCACGTCTACTTCACTATCACTAGTTTATCATCATCATCATCATCATCATCATCCTCATCATCTGCTGACGGCCGTCCCTCAATAAACGCAGAGACGGCCGATCCCGTCCCACTCGCATCCCATACACACCGGCTACTGCACAGAAATCGTCTTTCCATCTGGTTAATGGACCAACACTTCGTCTACCTAAACGTAGCTTACACTCTATCACTGATTGTTCTGATAATACTAACTTTTTTGTAAATCTTACTTTGACGGATAAACAAGACATGGTTACAAATACATTTTAACTGGCCCTTTAGCCTAGTGGTTAGTGAGAATGACTAAACCAGAAATAAGTGGGTTCGATTCCCCTGCAGTACAACTGATTGTTTATCTATAATATTTTTGTACTTAGACATTTATAACAATGTATCAAATGCCTGGTTGCCATAATACAGGCACTGCCTAGTTTGGGATCAGATGGCCGTGTGTGAGGGGACCGAACATATTAATATAAAAAACGAACAGTGTGTCACAGGTTGCAGTTTTCTTTATCACAATTAAATTTGAGGAAAAATAAAAATAGTGGATTGTTTAAATAAGTAGGCCAAGCTAGTCTAGTCCTCAGATACTTCAGAGGCTTTTTATAAGGCTATGCGCTTGCCCAGTACGAAAACAAATACTTCTATTGGTCATTTTTTTTTCAGACGTTTCCTTCAGCTGATTTTCTTTACCGGTCTCACAGTCAAAGCGAGTCAATTTTATTTGGTACGACAGAAGTAGATACAGCAAATTAGGTGCTATCAGATATTTTCAAATGCTGGCAACGCCACCGTCAATAGCGGCAAATTAAAAAATGTATTATAATAATAAATTTAAATATTGCCACGTACTAAAATAATAAGAAAGAAAAAAATAGGTAAGTTTTAAATAAGAAAAGAAAAATTTGTTTCTCAAATATTCAAAAGAAAAGGAAACCAATTTGCATTAGGATGTTTTAGGAGATGCAAGGAGTATCTGTCGTTGAAATACGAGTAAGTTTAGTTTAAAATACGAAATGTGTTGAATAGAAATACATAGTTCAGTGGAAACTACAATTAAAAAAGACACAAGCGGAACATCAAAAATCACACCTGCCTTTATATCCAGCTTAGGCATAAATTTAAAATTGAAAAGGTGACTTTGAAAAATGTACCAAACGTAAGCGTGGTGTTACCCGGCTTTTTGGACGGTATCCCATGTAAGCACCAGAATCAATTTTTACGGGAACGCCGCAGCTAACTGAGTACGGATGAAATTTCTTTTGTGAATTGAATAAGGGGAATTTAGATTTGACACTCACCTCTTTAATAGTTATAGTATAGTTTATATTATGATGGCTGCTGATCGTTTATGTACGTTAAATATATAGCAATAGACGAAGAAGATTAGTCATCTTGGCGTTCTTGAAAAAAACTCTTCAGCTGTCATCGATTACAAAAGGATAATGATAAATAAATATAATAAAGTGTGGATGATTAAGATACTTCTACTGCCGGTATTATTTACTAATTAAAAAGTCAAATGTTGTAATGCAATACATACCGTTAAATATTTTCTACAGCTGGATAAGGTTTTATTGCAATTATACAAAAAGCTAGAATGTGTTGACTGCGAGGCTACCCTCCCCCAACCGGCGAGCTATCATAAATACTATTTTCTATTTCTGGTGAAAAATTTATAACCGTTGAACACGGGGTTGTAATTATGGCCTTGCAGTCCACGTAATCGTCACATCCCTCTTGAATCAACAACCCCCTGTCCTCTTCCATAATTCAAACGTTTATACCATCAATAAATACGAAACAATCGTATTACTCTAGTTCAGTTTGTACTTTATATATCAGATATTAGAATAATACGAAAATTTAAGAAATTTTAATAGTTAAATATTATATGTGATGAAATTTATTGTTTCTTAACAAATATGTTTATTAGCGATCAAAAAACGGGGTGTTATTTTGACTATCAGTGTGTCTGTCTGTAGCAATGTAGTTCAGAAACGAGTGAACCGATTTGGACCTGTTTTTTTATTAATAGCAGATATTATATCGATAGCTCTTTTATATTTTACAAAAATTGGTTTAGCTATCAGCTCTTTTGTTATGGCACTGGAGTTTAGTTATTTTCTATTTATTTCTTGTTTTGACAAGCTTCAAGTGTTTTGTTCTAACCTTAGACGTATTTTGACCGAATTTCGACTTCGGTACGATCACTAGTTTATTATACACACATTTAACGTTGCTGCAAGTTTAGTGGTGACCCAACATTTTATCGATAATTTTACTATCATACGAATAAGATGTCCATTGCTGTACCTATAGGTAGTCTACACTAATATTATAAAGAGGAAAACTTTGTTTGTTTGTTTGGTTGTAATGAATTGGCTCCAAAGTACTGGACCGATTTCAAAAATTCTTTCACCATTCGAAAGCTACATTATCCACGAGTAACATAGGCTACATTTTATTCTGAAAAAAAAAAATAGGGTCCCGTAAGATATTTGGGTTTTTCGGACACAAGGTGTAAAAAATCAACCAGAAAAGTTACTTATTTTGCGTACTAAGCTCCCGTTGTAAATCTTAGTTAACGCAGGCGAAGCTGCGGGCAATAGCTAGTATTTTATAAAACTGAAGATGATGCTACATTTGACTTGTAACTGTCATTGCCATATCTGTTTAGCGGAAGACCAAATAAGGTGTAAATTTTCTTAATATTTAAATGAACTAGCCCAGGCAGGTATAAGATAAAAGTCAAGTCTTAGTGCCAGTAATTAATCTTTACCTGTTATTCAACACAGCAAAACTATTTCACGGAAGAAACAAGGAAGATGGTGGTTCCGTGCATCCGGAGGCGCGTCACTGCTCACCTTCCCAGCGGTAAAATACAATTAGGAAGTTGGAATTAAAATGATTTCCAAGCAAAAATATAAACGTGCCAACATTCACGGTTATCGGTCAAACGGTGTGAGTTTATGTTTATATATAGTTAATAAGCAATAACTATACTGTAATAGCCAATTATATTATTCAACACAATATCGATAATATGTACGACTGTTCTAAACTATGTGTCGATAAAAAATATCGATACAAGAACGCTAATGATGAAAATACCATACCGTTTAACTAGTTTATTTTCTATACATCGCCTATCATTTAAACACACTATAAGTCAATGTAAATGAGTCAAGGGTTTCATTAAATTACATTTTGTCCATACAAGTACATTATGTTAGTTGTGTAATGACTCCATTGTCACTTATTTATGGACGAAAGCCAACTCGTCACTCATTATAGATCTTATGACTTTAAAGGATATACTGTAATCCGATATCGTTCGTAATTGGGTAGTGATGTGCTTTTTATGTTTGTCACTTAATGTCAATTGAGTCACTCATCTATGACTGAAGGCAGTAGCCTATAAAATGAAGCCTGCTCATATAGCAGTTCATGTGTGATCGTTTCAAGGGTGATGTAAGTTATGAAAATAACTTAAGCTTTGGCGTCTATTACTTCTATAGTAATATGTCCAATTCGTCTCTAGTTTCGTGATATGATTATGCGCCTAGTTTCTAATATCTGCTATATTTTTCTATATAATATGTGGTTTTTTTGCCTGTTATTTCTATATTACAGTGCTGAACGTGCATCTCTGTTATACATGTACATAGCAATAGTGATTGTGAACAGCAATTTAGTTAAAAAATATACGTATATTAGTTGTCAAAAGAATATAATTATTATCGATATATTACACAGCGCATCTCTATCGTGGCTTACTACGTGCCCGGAGAGCCCTTTGTATGTAGAATCGAGTTACTGTCCTACAGCCATTCTCCTCTAATGTGCATAATTTAGGAAAAGTCACTGCCATGAGTGCACCACTAGCACAGCTGCTGTGCACGCGGCTACGTCTATCAGTTTAAGACGTACCAGTCCAAACTATTGTCTATGAATGCGAAAGTTGTGTTTACCTGTTTAAGTCTGCATCTGGATTTAATCGTTTAATCTAGCTAGTGAATGCAATACATAGTTAAAGTGATTTTAAAATAATCATCATAAGTCAAGAGAAAGGCGACATTCTACTAAATACTTAAAAACATTAAACATAAAATTTTAAATATGAATATCTGAAGTATAAACTATAAAAAAAAACATTAGTAAATTTAGTTGTCCGTGTAACCCTATTTAACTGCTACAGGCTACGGGCCCTCTTCATAAAATATTAAAAATTCAATTGCGATTCTCTTTAACCCTCCCTCCCTCCGCGACACTCCTCTTGTTGAAAAATACATTCAAAAATAACATTCTCCTTATAATTTGTTTCACAGGCGGAATTGATAATAGCGGGAACAATAACGGGACAAAACGTATTTTATATTAATATTGTAAGTTTTTCACGTGCTAAGATGTAAAAAGCGGATGATTATGATTATTAACAGTTTATTACATTAATCACTGACTTGACTGATATTACTTTGTTACATTGATCTCTGGTCGAACAGATGACAGATGGGCAAATTTAGGTTCGAGAGTGGAGGCTACGTGTAGGTAGACGGAGTATTGGTCGGCCATTAACCAGGTGGGAAGACGATCTCCGAGCAGTGTCCAGTCAGAGTTGGATGCGAGTAAGAGAGGAATGCGATGCGAACGATGGAAGAGAGGTAAGTTAAATATTCATTATGTACATGGCATCGGTCGTCTTGGCCTTCTTAGAGGCCTATGTTCGGCAGTGGACAGATAAGGGCTGATACTGGTAATGACTAGCAAGTTCTATAATTTTGGCTTCTATGGTAATTTAGTTATAACCATTTAGTCCCATCTAACATTATATTCGGACAGGCCTTAAAGTTGCACACTTTAGAAGTTAGTTAATTTAGTAAGACGCTCTTAAGTGATATAAGCGTTCGGGAAGTACTAACTAACTTACCGCAAGTGGTTGATTTCTGACTGCGTATATGCAAATACTAGATGGGCTACACAACTAGATGGGCTCCGTACCGTTAGTTTTCAGTCTAAATGCGATGCAATTCCGTCGAATTAGATAATAGAATGATCTTGATAATTTACAGGCAAATAATGATGACTTAAATAAGAAAGACCAAAAAATGGAAAAGATCTAATCTTTACGAAATACTGACAACTTTTAACTTATCTTTAAATGTTTACCTGAATGTGTTTCGTTGTAACAACATTTTTTTAAAGAGATTTATTGAACGTAATAAGATATTCTAAACGTTTCTGAATACTTTACAGTAACCTATTCAAGAGAGAATTCATCGAGAAAACGCTGGAAATGTAAAAATCTTGATACGCCTCGATAATTGGAGAATTAATAACACTGATTTTTAACGATTGTATATCAAATACTTTTATTTTCTTACGTCAAGTACACTTGGCGCTCAATAAAACCGTTTAATCTACAATTATGGCTGTATCGCGTTATCGTAAGCCTTCTATTAATTCTATTTGAGTGGCCCTACGTCGTTCGCCCTTTGGCTATGACTTCCTCTTTTTCTGTCTAGCATTCTCCGGATTTGCTTATTAATCTAAAAATTTGTTGCACATTTTTCAGGAAATGAATGTTTGATTTCTGCTTTTGATTGGATGGTACTGTACGATTTTTACCATTTTTCGGGTGTCCAAATGGAACACTTTGCTGTCGATCAAACTGTAGAAGGCATTTGGTATTAATATCTTATGCTGGAATCTTTTTTTGTGCCAATTTTTTTTAAGCTTTTAAAAGAAAATGTATCAAATATTTGCCTCAAAATAAATAGGTTTTTACTGGTCTTATTTAAATTCACGTGTCGCGGTGTTTGTTGTCAAACTAATTTCTTTGTTAGTTGACTGATGATATTTTGTGTGCATATTATCGGGAAGGTCTGAGTATCGGTCAACATCTATTTTTTATAACCCTGGATGTTAAGGGTGCCCCCCCCCTACTATTTTTTATTTTTCAGAATAAATTTTTAGTTTTTATTTTTTTATGAAAAAACATTAAAAACATACAACTTTAAATTTTCACAATCTTTAAGATCCACCCCTGTTTTAAATAATGATATTAGCGTTTTTAGCAAAACGTAGTCTGTCGGGGCAATTTCAAACATTTCCTAAAAATTCATCAAATATTTTACTAATTTTCGTTTATAATTTTCACTATCTCTTTCTTCAACTCTAACCAGAATATTGACGTTGGTACAAACATCGGTGAGATTTATTACCCTAAGCAAGTACAAAATTTTGAAATGTCTTTCACTTATTTATTAGCAATAGACAAGTACTTTACAACCATTCTAATTCAGATTCAAAGTGTCTATCACAAATTAAAAGAGAAAAAAGTATCACAATTTTACTAGAAACAATATAATTTGAGTAGCACATTAAATACAATATTAGACACGCAAAATGTTCATGTAATGTGCAGTGCGTTGACGCCACCACTTGGCTCAAAGAGCGCGTCGACAAAGGTTTGCCTGCCCTATCTACGCCTTCCCTTCCCGCCACTGTAGCCGCCACTACAGTCTTTTGTTTCGAATGTCCATTACCGAAGCGCGCCAAAATGCCACACGAATCGCTTTTTGCTTTATAATCCAATGTTTCACCTCGGTATATCGTTTTTGAATTGCTTTTTTATGTTATTACCGCTTTGGCTATTTATTGTTAGAACAATATAGATATTTCTTCAGTAAATCATATTGTATTTAATGTGGACGGTAAATTCATCATCAGCCTCTAAGACAGTTTCGTATGTGATGTTTCTTTTTGTAATGTACCCTCGTGTTACCCACGCTAAAGATAGAGAACCATTTCTATAGTCTTAGATCAATTGTCTAGATAGAGTGTCGCGCGGAAAACACGTCCAAAAAAATAGCGTCCAACTGTTGGCCTCTAAATGCTTTCTCGTATTTAGTATCAGTCCCGCTGTCATCGAATACGCATGAATTGTTACGCATTATTGTTTTTATTTATAATCCCGGTTTGTCTGGTAAAAGTGTAACGAGATTAAAAAGGATGATTATGGGAGAACTGTAGTAGCTGGTATCACTATTCACGAACACATCTTTGAAAATGTTGGCCTGTTCTTTTTGCTTTGGCTGTAGGGCGACACTCCATCTAGACATATTAATGATCTAAGTCTATAGTATAATATGATTATGATATTTGTAAGAGTATAGAAAAGTGTATAAGTGTAAGGTAAGTTATACGAAAACGTACACTTTTGTACGTTTTCAGGTATCTCCATAGCAGGCTAGCTCTTTAGTCCATTAGTAATTAGAGCTTTATTTTAATTTTAAAATGAATCTGTAGATTACTAAATATCTACGTGTCGCCATAAATTGCGTGTATAGAAACTAATCATAATATTTCTGGGAGAAGTTTATTACAGTTGTAATAACGTTTGTGTAGTAATGTAATAGTAGTATGTAGTATTGATGTAGTTCCACTGAAACGACAAAAGCTTTATGAAGAGTTTTCATATGTCAAAGTTATTGTTTTCAGTTGTTTGTAACATTAGCTTATTCGCGGACAAAGCACAATGTTATTAAGTTAGGTTTCGCTTACTAAAAGTTATGAAACCTGAACATGAAAATAAATGATTTTTTCGGAAAATGTCGAGCGATAAAAAGAATGTGCTAAAGTTTTTCGTTTCCACGTGTTACTCGCGATTCAGATGCGCTAGTTTAGACATACATTTGCTTTCGTAGTGATGTTTTTTTCCTGTAATTAATATTAATTATATCTTCTTCCTTTTATCATTCACCAGTGGTTTAAATAAATAAAAAAAAATCGTAAATTTCGCTGTCAAATAATATGTCATGGTAACTTAGTGGTGAAATTAGGCAGTCAAATCCAAACGAGCCTGGTTCGAATCTCAAGTCCAAATTTAATTTTTTCCTTTTTTTAAAATCATTTTTTTTTTGAATAAAAAATTTATTGTATTTAATCACTAAGGGTACCGAGCAAATGCTCGGTCAACCAGGTACTATTGATAATATCTTCTTCCTTTTATCATTCACCAGTGGTTTACTTTCACATAAAGCCACTTACTAAAATTGATATATCATCTTTGTAAGTATAAACTAATATACATCCCACTGCTCTGCTCCTTGAAATCATCGAGGAGTGTATTGGTCCATATTTCACGCATGCGCTGGCGCATTACAAGTTGGTGAACTTCACATACCTTCAAAGAATTTTAATCTCATTTAGCATTCAGGTTTTGTAATGATGTTTTTCTTTACCAATGAGCGAGTGATGGTCTCGTGTTCAGGGTGCACATAGAAATTTAGGAAATTCCACTTCAGGATCAAACCCGGTCCCTCTCGCTGAAGAGGCAGAGCCCATCTTTGTATAACAAATTTCAATTATAAACATATGCCGAGTACCAGGTACATTTTCCTAGTAAGCGATAAATTCATTGTTACCTTGAAGTGTTGTGGTCATTGTTGCGCGTCGAAATACGGTGGAATTCAAAACAATTTATTGTCCAACTTACCTGAAACAAGAAAAAAAATATTAGTATCGAAACTACGAAAACAACTTTACAGAAGCGGCAACGCAGTTGTTCTCTATTGTTTTTAGTTTTTACATAGTAATGAAACCATATTTACCAGGCAATCCGAGTACCGAGTAGTGAGTAGTCGGATGAAATGATCTAAGTTCGATCCCTTCTGATGCATTACTTGGGTTTATCATATTGGGATGAATTATTGGGTTTTTGTCTGTGCTTTTGTAGAAAATGAATTTATATTCTTAGTTACATCCCATTTTGTCAAACTTACAATGATGTTGTGTACTAATTAAATTTGTAATTGAATTAACTCCTTGATACGAGGAATAGAAATAGATATAATATTTTTCTTTAGATACACCTTGATATGGTGGTCTTATAAGAATCAATCTTTGGTCCGCTAAAATGAAAAAAAATTATATTCCATGCTTCTAGCATCGAATAATATCAAATAATATTCCTGTATATTAATTGGTAAAGTTGGACGGAATAACGTCGGAAAATCCGCATGTCCGCACGCAATTAAGTCCGCACGGACAAAAATCTTCCGCGGATTCGTTTCGAAGGAATGTATCGGGGGGTTTCGCCACAAGCCCGCCGATTTGCTAAATACCTTATCGCATATTCCGATTCTCGTGCGATCTGTGGTGGAATTTTCGAGATTTTCAGCTGTCGGCCGGCCCGAGGCCTTGTTAAGAATCCCACCGGTCCAACGTTCGAATTTGAATTTTGGAGGCTTATGTCCGAGCGCGAGGTATGCGTTAATATGAAACTTCATTACGTTGTCATTGTAGGAACGCGGTGGTCCGACTATTCTTACCACCACTGGTCACAACGCTGTGTTGCCTACTTATTCATTTACCGCAATATTTAAACAACATATTTAGTAGTTTTTCTAAATGTTTTTTTTTCCGTAATATTAAGATGAGTTGACGAAGTGGCATTATTTTTAACTAAGCTATATTATTATAGAAGAATAACCAAAATAATCTGAGCAATTTTATATAATGCTAGCTGTTGTCCGCGGCTTTGCTGGCGTTAGCAAAAATTTTTACCCCCTTTTTTAACGTATCGTAGGTTACTTCTAGTGCCTCTGAGTGTGTGTGTGTCCAAAGATTCATAATATCGATTTAGTAGTTTCCGCGTGAAAGCGTAACAAACATCCCTACTTTTAGATTTATAATATTAGTAGGATTTTAAGAATATATCAAAAAAGAATATAACAAAAAATATTAACAAGCGATTTCTTATTCATTAGATTATAATAATATATAAACACTGTTAATTATTAAAATTAATAAAAAATATTTTCATAAATAAAAAGTGTGTAAATAAATCCAGTCTAGTACATAACAGTTTTATATGTATGTATTTGAAAACAAAAGCGAGTATTGTAAATGTGTATGGCTTTTATTTGGACAATGGCAGCTATATCCTTGGTGGGAGTTAGGCTGCACAGGAAATGACACGTCTGTCATCTTCACCGGCACAGAGAAAAGGCAGGACAACCGAATTGCGCCTGTAATTTGCGATACGCTTTATATTCTATACTGTTGAAATAAATCCTGAAACGTTTCAATTTAGTTTAATTCTGTGCGAATTTGTATCAAAATTGTATTAAAATATACTATATTAGCAGCGTCCCGCGGTTTCACTCGCGTACTTCTCATTCCCGTGGGAGTACGGTGTTAAATTATAGCCTTCTTGTTATTCTGATATATAAGCTATATTATTGTAAAGTTTCATTAAAATCCATTCAGTAGTTTTTACGTGAAAGAGTAACAAACATTCATCCATCTATCCATACTTTTCACCTTTATAATATTAGTAAGATATATTTTCATTATTGCAGAGTCACGGAACACGTACGCAACAAAAACTTCCAAAAACGTTCTGTTATTGCAAATACTTTCAAACATTTGATCCATCATAATATAAATTAATATGTACGAGTTATCTTAAATTAATAATTATAAATAAAACCATATCGGTTTTGAGAAAATTCGTATTATAGAAGATTATTTTAAAATTTTCTAATAAACGAAAAAGCATGATTCAAATTTGGAGCCATCGCATACATTTTTAAGTTGGCCCTCCCAAAACACCATAAACCAGCCAGTAACGCTAGCCATTCATACGATATGAGCCTATGCATTATTTTGCAATATGTGATACTAAAATTGTCTAAGCACAACACCCCTTACTGACGCACACACGCGTCGCCCACGCACACACGCGCGCTTGCACCCCACAACGCTGCTATACGGGGTGCTCATGCATAATTACCTAATTTATAACAGCCACTAAATTATACTACATGTTTAATTTTAAGCGACCATATATCATTTATTGCTAATTACTTTTTATATTCCAAACGTGAATCATATCAAAAATTGTCATCTCGATGTCTTCTCGATACGAATATAAAATATTTTAATAAAACTATTACTTACCTTACACATATTGACTGATATCAACGTAACAAATACTATAAAGCTGTTAACTTATTTACGTAAAACTTTTATATTTCTGTTTTATTAATTTGTTTATATTTGCTTCTAGCAGCGCAACGCGGTTATAACCCCTTATAAATGCAATCTCTTTTAACCATCAATAATACAATTATATATTCTACATATATACAGAAGTATTAAGTAATCTTAACATGTATCACACTGCTTATAAGCCCGCTGTGTGTATATTATTTAGAGCTTAATACATCCATAATAGTGATCTTCATGCAGCCAATAATAGGAGAACGCTCAATTGGCGCCAAGCGAGCACCCTGTGTATCGGGGAGGCGCGGTACCTCTATTTGTTTTGCCATAGCTTTGTCGGGCTACGGACATGCAGGTCATTAATTGTTGTAAGCGCCAGCTCCTAATCGATAGCACAACGTTCGATTCTAGTTTATATTAATGCTATTTGCGCTAACCGTATGTCTAACTACCTGACACTTTTTGACTTCGTACTCCTCGACCTGGGAAATGTGGTTTGGTAATTGTCAATTAATGCTAAATTCGTGAAAGCCGTACGTAAAACGTATTTGAGCGAATCTTTATTATCTAAATTTGTATTTCATCAAAAGTTTTTCAAGAAAAGTTACGTTGCAGAAACACGAGTAGCTTCGCTGTTAAATTCTATTCGGCTCATCTTAAAGATATTGTATTGATTTAACATTAGTAATTAACTAAGCGGTCAAGTGATAAGTCATCATAGAGCGTACCCGCGCATCTTTTTAGAATATCGAATGAACATAACATCAATGACCTAATATGCAATACAGCGAACGGTTAGGGTGTTAACGAAGCGCCCGTTCTCTATTATCTAATGTTTTACATAAAACTTTGGACATACAAACTCTTATTCACTCACGATTGACAACTAGTCAATTTTTATTATTGTTATAAATAAAAGTTATATTAAAATCTTAAAAATAAAACACGTGAAAAATATCGTCAATTCTTACTGAATCAAACTTAACAATATACACGTGTAATGTATTATATAAAATATATTATCTTGAATATAGTTGGAATGTGTTAAAAGTGTTCCACAAATTGTCCAAATGAATTGTTTTTGATGTGGTATGGTTAGCCCACATACACCCCCCTCCTATGGGATCACACGCCTCACTCTCTCACACTGACATAATATCCTTATTCAAGTATTTAATTATTTATATTGATTTTAATCCTAAGATATATCTAAGTTAATGTTGTTTACCTTGAAGTTTGTACACAGTTATAATAATATCTTATTTTTGATAATAATAAGAAAATAATACATTTACAATTTAAGAAATACATTAAATTAAAAGTATTTTCGATTTTTTTTTGCTGTTTTCTTAAATGTAATAAGTTGATAATGATTATTGAGATTCTAGACAGACGCTGTGTAAAGTTTAATCTACTAACTCTTCGTGTAACAAACAAAGCATCCACCCCTTTTCATTTATAATATTATTCATATATATAAGTATTTCAAGTCAAACGCGGGAGCATTATTTTTGTTAGCTCGCAACATGATATTGGGGATGGATGCGGCAATAAATAAAAATTGGTACCATACCATATCCAGTCTAGTGTAGCTTAAAGTTTAACAATGGAATAATATCCGATGCGTAAATTCTGTCTGGTCTACTTAAAGCATAGGCAAGAAGACTATATTCTTCATCAGTAGACGGGATGTGCCACGTCCCGTCCACTTGGATACCACTATCCTTCTAATTGGTTTGATAGAGAAGATAAAAGCCCTATAAACATATCAATAGAATAAAATAGAATAGAATAGACGTTCATTGAGGAACATACACTGTTACTTAATCTAATACATAAAATAAAATAAAAAATAAAATAAAAATAGCCTTTATTTACTACTAAGCAAAAATTAATATTAACAGTATTGAGTATATAATTTCGTGTTTACATTTTTTTTTTTTTTTTTTTTTTTTTTTAATAACTAAACGTTGCTTAAAGTAGTCGCCTCCGCGGCGTAGGCCTCTCCTAAACCTTTCCATACGCATCTATCTCGCGCCATTCCCATCCAGTAGTGTCCACATTTCTGGTTAAAAATGTCTCTCCATCTCTTGTAGGGTCTCCCTTTCTTTCTTTTCATATCTCTTGGTAACCATTCTGTTAAACGTTTTGTCCATTTATTATTATTCATTCTGCATATGTGACCTGCCCATTGCCATTTCACTAAATATTAAGGAATCTATTAATAATAACATCGATGAAAAATTCTTTCGTATTGAAACTAAAACTAAAGAGTTGGAAACCAAAATTGAACGGCAGCAAAAAACAATAGAAATCTTAGACAAACAATTACGGAGAAAAAATATAATATTTTTTGGGATCGAAGAAAAAGAAAAGGGATATGAAAGTTTACTGTCTATAGTTCTAGAAATAATCAATAACATAATGAAAATACCTTGTCAGAAATGGGAGATAGAACATGTTAATAGAATGGGGAAAAAATCAGGAACGCTTAGACCAGTGGTTGTCACTGTTACAACAACCAGCAGAAAAATTGAATTTCTCAAGAAGAAAAAAATGCTTGAAGGTACTAATATCTACTTAAAAGAGGATTTTCCTCCCAGTGTGTTAAAAAAACGAAAAGAATTACAGGAAACACTTAAACAGGAAAGAGAGTCAGGTAAAAAAGTTGTTCTACGCTACGACAAAATTGTGACCCTAAAAACAAGCGAAACTGAAACATACACACCTAAAAATAAAATCACAAATAAGCGATTTATGTCAACGTCGCCCGAAGAAACAGAGAAACAAACTTCAAAAGACTGTGGCACCGAAGGAACGAAACGAGTACCAAAAAAAAAACAGGCCACAATCACTAACAAACTTTCTTCGCCCATCACAGTCGAATCTTAACAACCGAACATTGCCTCCAAATGACATAGTGGACACACCAAAAAACTAATTAGCACCTCCGCAACCTCTCTACCTTCTCCAAGCCGGCTGGTCACCGTGGAGAAGCCAGACCACCACCTCCTAAATCAAAAGGAATCAAATAATCTAATACATACACACAATGCAAATAATTATATATATACATCAAAAAAGGAAAAAAAAACAAAGAATAAGAAATAGTAATACTTAGCATCACCACAACGAATTTCAGAGCATCAGCTAATTTCAAATATATATATGGTATAAAAGTATAGTAAAGTATCAACCCTTATATGTCCCACTACTGGGCACGGATCTCCTCCTCGAAATCAGGCGAGGAGGGCTATCGTTTACCGATGCGCTGGCCCAATGCGGGTTGGTGAATTTCACATACATTCAAAGACTTTCAATCTCATCAGGCATGCAGGTTTTTTATATGGTATAATTAAATTAACTCCTATATTTTTAGTACTAAGTACTACTAAAACTAAATTCCTACTGTTGCCTATTAGAAATAACTTGTTCATGTTAGAAGCCGCAAGCCGTGATCTGATATCCTCTATAGGTGATGGGATGATGAATAAGATTATGCTACTATTAATTCCCCAACTGTAGTGTGTTGTTTTGAAAAAGGAATACATGTATTTGTTATTTTTGTACAAGCTTTTGTCTTTGTGAAGTTATATCTGAAATTTCCTCATTAAAGTTTTGAGACAGGTACCTTAAAGATAAGAAGTATGAATATTAGCTTTTTCAAACAAATAAAAAGTATCCTATACGATAAGTTAAATATTCATTATGTACATGGCATAGGTCGTCTTGGCGGTAGAAGCCTATGCTCAGCAGTGGACGGAAAAAGGCTGATGATGATTATGAAAAGATATGTCTTTATGCAAATTCGGCCCTTTCATATTAATGTAACAGTGACGAACCAAATATTAGGTTATTAATACGATTCTTGATGATTATATATTTCAACAAAAGCTTATTTAATCTATCTGTTAGAATAACTAATTGGAAATACATAATAATAATAATTAGCCAATCACTAAACCAAATTAACAGGCCGACTGTAACTCTGTGTAACTTGAAATAAAATTGATATATAATAATCTACGAGTTCATATGGGCTTTCCTTATTATTCATTGAGCTTATGAAAAACTTTCAAAAAGCACACGCATTTATAAAACTTTTACAACTTTCGGTAGGAATGAGGAAAAAAGAAATAAAATTAATATTTATTCTAAATCTATTTTTAAATTTTCAAAAATAATCTTTTTGAGCTGATTGAGCTTTGAGCTTTGAGCTGAAATGATCTTTGGCTGGGAATCAACCGTCTTTGACCGTCATCGATAGAAGCTAGCACAGTAGAGGACTTTATATATTTTATTGATACATTTCACTAGGTTTTATGAAAAAAATGGTATATAGTATAGCTAATATAAAATACGAAACGAAAACCAAGAAAATAATGGAAACCATTATCTGATTAGACTTAAAAGAATATGTTACACTAATTGAGAAATTAGAATTTAAAACCTTTGACACAGTACTTAGGGTTCATTATGAAAATGTAATTCTATCACGTGTTTATTTCGAATGGCACATCCTAGTGCTTTCGCGATGTTATTTAGAAAACTCATAACTTCTCTGCAACTCTTTGTTGATATAAAATGAAATTGTTTGTTACAAGATTTCAAAGCTGGCTTGTATATGTAATGACATTTTCTGATAAAACGTATAAACTTTCTTTGTTCTCTCTTGTTGATTTAGTAATATGAACGTTGTTACAAGTTGTTTTGTTTCGGAGTAATACGCACTAAACAGATTACTTAATGGCGAATACATAGTCGATTCAATTTAAAACAAACATTAATTAATGATTCTAAGAAACTTCACGCCATTGTTATTTTTTTTTAAACAGAAAGATATCATATTTGAAATAATATTAAGTTTATTTATATGACGCTGAAAGTTAGGATTATTGAAGATTTCATCTTCCATTGGGCGTAATGAATTCTAAATTGCAAACGCGCAAAATACATCCTTCGCAATGCAGGAAAACATACCTATATGACTGTGTCCACTCCAACCGTACCAACCCGCTACGCATCAATTGAAATTTTCTTGCTATTGACTTTTGACGAATTGACGAATTGTTGAAGCCGCGCTCTTATTTAAAAAAAAATCGTTATCGTCATAATCATCATCAGCCTTCATCCATCCACTGCTAAACATATTTGTCGTTACATATTTGTACTAATCACGAATTACGTATTAATTAAAATACGTATTAATTATATACGCTTAATAGTAAGATCGTTTATATTTTTTGGACTTCTCGAGACGGCCGTATTTATTATTAGGGCTACTTGATAATGAAAATAAAGAACCTATTTTTTAATGACATCCATATGTCTTGTAATCTCTCTCCTGTGACTTGGACCACCGCGCTACCCTTCTATTCAATTTTCGACTAACACTATTGGTGGCAGACGTGAGCATGTCTATTATATGAGCAGCTATTATACCAACTGGCTTCATCATGCTTTGTCACTAAATATTTATATTATCACTATACTATAACGCTGAATATAGACTACGATATAATTAAACTATTTCATAATATTGTACTCGATAGGAACTAAAACAATAATGTAGTAAATTACATATGAACGCTAAAAATATATAAGTACAAATTCATAATAAAAACGTAATCTTGTTTATTTGACACTTAATTAGCTATAGATATCTTTTTTTCAGATGCCGGAGCGGAAATCCTTTTCGGACCAATTTAAAACTAAAATAATAAAGATAACTGCATGAAGTAAGATATAATAAGACTACTATTTTTATTTACATAAAATTATCAATCCTTAATATATTATAAAGATTTGATGTAATTTACCGTTAATATGTCCAAAGGAATCTTCTTTTAAGAATATAATGTGAGTGTAAAATATACTCTGACAGTAAAAGCAAAATCGCGTAAGCACGAACATTGGGACACACCCCAAACTGATTCAATTTTGGCGCTGACCGCTATCAGGCGGAAATTGTAGAGGCCCTTGGTCTCCGCTACCCCACGGCACGTTGCGTTCCTACCTATGCACTTTATTATATTCTTTATCATGTCACTATAGCATGGTTTGCGGATGATTGTATGATAGGTGAGCGCGGGACTTGGCTTCCAAGTTATGTGAGATTGATATGAGTTTTGGCGTTATTGAAAAATCTAGTAAAGGAATATTCCATTAGCGTAAAATATGGGCAATGTGTCCGCACTATTGGTTGTGATGTATACTTGCGTTTAAAATATTAGCGGTAACTATTTTAGCACAAAGGGTGAATTCTTAGATCGTTTAAAAAACCCAAGAATACATAAGCTCGATACAATAGCTACACGACGTATGTTAAGAACTAAAAGGCTAACATAGTTAAAGAAGGCCAGGTCGGATTAGAATTGATTGCATTAAATGCAAGAGTGATGAGTAGGAGATTGGCCTTTGGCGTTCCTTATTATGTGTTTTCGGGACTTAAACCAGCTAAAAGAGTATATTCATTTAAAAGGTCGACTAATCCTTTGGTGTAGCGGGTGCACTTACCATCAGACGAACCGTCTGATCCTTGCCCTCTCCCTATATACAAATCAGTTACTATTACTGTTTTCCTTTTGGTGTTGCGGGTTATCCGTCGCTATCACTTGCCATCGGATTACCAACTGTTCGTTTACCGCTATTTTATGAAAACAGATGATATTGATGAGATAGCAATCCATTTGAATACTATAATACTAATGAAGAGGATAGTTAATTGACGCTATCGCGACTTATTATTTTCAAAGCCCGAGGGTGTCTGAAGTGACTTGATATTGTATTCAGTTTCATTTAGAAAACAGTTGGAAATCTATCTGCTGTTATTCTTGATATCAATGGCTCCATTGTCGCGAAGAGTATAATCATCGTCATCTCCTTAACTCTTTTTGAAATTTATCTTATCTAATTATCCTTTTTTAAGAGAAGCGACTTGATACTTAATAAGGTACATCGTGGTGCGATTGGCTGTCAGACTTTCGGGCTTTCGGGCAGCAACCGGGACCAACGCTCTACTTTCCGAGGCACGGACAGTCTCGGTAGGTAAAGATGGTCACCCATCCACGGACTATTCCCGACAAGCGTAGCTTAACCTGATGGATCGACTCCAACGACTGATATGACTTTATTATTTACTTATTTTATTATTTAACTAAAGATTATGTATATTGTTAACCGTATTCGATACCGATTGTAACAAATTATCTCTTTCGTACTTATCATTACCAAAGGACTATTTATATACTTTTAATAGTAAATACATTGTTATACTTTAAAGGTATATTGAGATTTTACCTTTACAATATTATGTAATAAGGATTAAAATAAAAGAAGTCAATTATATAAACTGCGTCAACCGCTTTTTTTTAATAATAATACGTTATTGTAATACAAAGTTAATCACGTAATTATCAACAATTATATCTAACTCTATGTTAATAATAACATTATTACATATAAGGCAAGTTAAACACATAATGAAGACGACTTTTTGTCCTCCGTACCTCCTGTTAACTTTTTTATTGAAATGCAACATTTGATCGAGTTCGGTCCAAATATATAAAAATGAAAATAACTTATTATTAGTAAGAAAGCATAGATTTTTTTTATGTTGACATCGTTATTATCTATAATTATTGACACATTCAACGAATAACTTCAAAAACGAATCTTCAACGAATTACACCAATTCCTAATATTTTGGAGTAGTTTAAAGGAAAACAATCCTATTTAAATTGTTAATAATATTATAAAAGCGAAATGTTGTAAGAATATATTATTATAGATGTATCTTTGTTAGTCTTTCACATAAAAGCAGTTGATTGGTTTTCATGAAACTTTACAATAAAATAGCTTATACATAAGAATAGCAGATCAGCTCTTTATGCCTGTACTCCCACGGGTACGCAGGTGAAACAGCGGGGCGCTTCTAGTATTAAATACTTCTTTATTGTAATTAGAAATCTCGATAAGCGCCTATCGCCTCTTCTTTCCGTAACAAAGCAATACTGTTTGATTTCACGAAAGAAACAAGAAGAGCGCAGGACAATCGCATCTCTACCGGGGTAAAAGGTGTTTTGTTATTTTAGTTTTAGCCTCAGGGAATGGTATGGTAAATTCGGTTATTCTTAACTCATTGGAAATTTCCAAATAAATTAGAAAATTATGCAATTAAATATCAATTCGTAGGTACAATTGGCGTAAAGCGGCGGATACGACCAATTGTACGGGATATTATCCATCTATCGCAAATGGCCTGTAAGTATCGTACGTCAGTCGGTACGCATCTAATCAATATGGTATATGGGGTAAGGAGCCTACCCACCATTGGGTATGCAAATGGTGGGCAAATGGAAATTTAAACAGGTCATACCTGTTACACTCTATCAGTTCTATTTGCGCACTCTGACAAGTAAATCGTCATAAGGAAGGGGGCTAGTGCGCTGAAGGTCGCGAGATTTGTTTGTGTGAAGTTTGATCACGTAGCGTGACTGGTTGATAGTGATTATCGTATATAAGGTTAAAATATCATCATCATCATCATCACCCTTTATTCGCCCACTGCTGAACATCGGTCTTCCTTAATGAACGCCAATACTAGCGAGCCCTTTCCACTCGCACCCAACACGAAGCAGCTACTGCACGGAGATCTTTCGTCCTGGTTAATGGCTGGCTAACACTTCATCAATCTAAACATGGCCTCATTAAAAATACTTAGGAGATATACAAGAAACAGCCCTGTAACATCACACAAATTGCATTTTACCTTTTAGTATCCGTAACAAACGATCAGAAGCTTCGCAAGTACGGTCCTTAATTTCCAACCAGCGAAAATCCTATTAAATACAGTTAGTTAATATATAATCTAATGAACATAATTTAGGCGGGCGGCGCGATATCGAGGTAATCGAACAGACTGATTTATCAAAACCTAACCCTGCACCGAATATAATACTGATTTTCTATGTGCAATGATATACACGTAAAACGAATACGCTCAGAAATCTGAATTTATCATGGTATAGTAAAAGCAAAACCCAGTTGTACAAATTAAAATAAAATATAGAAAAATATTTTTACTATTCACAACAAAAATGAAGAAGTTATAATAACAAAGTAATTTCACATTAAATATTATGATCAATAGAGATTGCCACTCAGCATTTGTATGTATGTGAAATGAAAGAAAGAAAGAAAGAAAGAAACATTTATTCAACACTAACAAATGATAGCACTTTTAGGTTTAACTCGGCTCAAAAATTAATGTTTTTATGTGTTCCTTATTTAAGTTCCATTATAAGGGTGTCTCAAGGAAACTCTCTTTAAAAAAAAAGAATAAATATTGTTGAGGAACGTTTGTATTGATGAGATATATAATCTAACTTTTGTTAATAATACATGCACCACATCCAGGGAATAAGGCTTTCGCATTAAGGCGTGTGTGTGTTGTGTGTTTGTTGAATACTATTTATATCTTTTTGTGTTAATTTTTTAATATAGAACATGTAAATATTTGCTTAAAATAAATTAATTAAATTTTTATAATTATATCACAAGTACTTAATCGTTGTAAGATGTGAAATTAATAAAGAGATAAATGACTAAGAAAAAGGCGATAAACATCGGGGCGTGCGGTTGTGTTCCTGTTAATTAATTTTTATTTTGTATTTTAAAATGTAAATTCGGAGCGGTTTTCTGTAGTGTTTATTTTAAAAAGTAAATCTGTTTGGAGGCTAGAGGACTGCTCTACGTGAGTGAAAAGTGATAATTGATTGATGGGGACTGGAGGGACTAAGACACGCGTCTTAAGGTTTACCGTCGTGTTTCCATATTACAGACTAAATATTGTTTTCGACAGACTTGGCATCATACCTCTGGTCTTAGCCGGTTCCAACGAAACGAATATAAAACGGCAAAAATCTTTCATTTATCGTTTGCGCCAAGGGCAAATCTTTACAAAATAATACTAGGCACGATTAACGACCTTTAAGAATGTATAGTCCTGAAAAAAATAACTTAAAAATACAGCTTTAAACTGAGCTTTCAGAAGCGAAAAGATTTTCAAATCAGACTGAAAGTTTTACAGATGTACCTATCCTAACAAACGAACCGTCATTATCACATTACTATTTCATTTTTTTTCATTACATACTAGGTCTATAGTTTTGGTAGAATAATAGGAAATACTAGATTATTCTAGAAATAGCTTGGTGCACGACTCGCGCAATTGCTAACGTCTTTATGATTGACAAATTGACTGTTTAAAATGGATGACCGTGACACATGCTCTTCGTACGGTTTTACCTTCCCATTGTATCTATATTAATAAATATATTTTGACTAAAATTATTTACTATTCGTAGGGGTCAATTATGACTTTATGGTGTGTTCATTTCACTACTTTTCGATGTAATATAAATAATATGAATCAAAACAACTATAATATGCTTTGGAAGAGTATCAAGTATTTTAAGGCTATCGTATCATCGTATCATCATCATCATCAGCATCTATCCGTCCATTGCTGAACATAAGCCACCCTCAATGAACGCCAAGACGACCGATCCTTGGCAACTCGCGTCCAACACGGACCGGCCACTGCACCGAGTTTGTCTTCTCACCTGGTTAATGGCCGACCAACACTTCGTCTATATTTTTAGTCACTTTAAATTATGCATGTATCAATAATTCAATAAAATATTTCGTATGTTTTTATGTGTATATAATTAATAGACGAAAAACATTATTTTTTTTTACATTCAAATGCCGCAGGTAAGACAAAAGAATGATACGTCTTTCAGTATTCTCATTTTTACCGATAACAATATTTCACTGTCGTATTAAAAGATATAATTAGTGAATGTACCAGTATAATGGGTTTATCCGTCGAATATCTGTAATAGATACGGCGGGGTGGAACACTAGTGATATCCCGCATGCACTGATTGGGGACGCATTGTCCTGTGTCCGGGCGACTAAAAGTGAATTAGAAGTAAGTCAGGTGTTAACCCGCACTGTAGCTCGAGTGGTCATTATCTGAATGCGATTGTTTTGAGGTAACGGGATCTTGTACTATACCGGCAAGAGCTGTTCTTTTGCTATTCTTGCTGTTGCGTTTTAAAAGGAGTGCTAATATATGTAGATTCGTGCACATTTCAATCACGTTTTTCTTTAATGAATTTCTAATTTACTTAACCCATTTTAATATAATTTTATAGATTGTTAGGTAACTGGTTCGATTTAGATAACATACATATTACATTTCTTAAACGTTTGTCAATTACCGATAAAATAATTATCGGTAATCGTCTTAGACAAGTGCATCAAAAACTGAATAAAAGTTTGAATGAATTTAAAATGAAAGATTTGTATGGTAATATTTTCAGAATAGAATATTTTATAACGGGCCGCAGGTGTAGCCAAAGTGTGAAAATTATCAGTATGCGGTTATTTGGCTGCACTGGATCTTATACTATTTTCTTTATAAAATTGAGTATTAGATAAAATTTATATATTTTATAAATATTTAAATTTAAATGTATAAAAAAATGTGGAGGGGTAAGGCGTTTGCGGACACGAACAACCTGTATAATACTTATGTATGGTCTACCGCCATAGCTCCTAAACAACACAACCAATTTATCATGAGACCGCACTTTATTATAACCAATATATTATAACATTTTAACCAACTCCAAAATGTTTTTGCATCACAGCCATTATGCGTTATCCCTTGTTAAAACATTATCGTCCCTAATGGTTGTTCTATTAATGAATAATAATTAATTAATCAGGTAAGAGAACGTGAGTCACGACTATCAACTGTTAGATCGGGTAGAGTACGACAAAGCGAGGCTAATCAGGCGCATTTGTTCAGCAAACGCAGCCCCTGCCCGCAGCCACCCCGAACACCCCCTACCCCCCTGATGCGTATAATTAACAGGACCTGTCTATCGATGCCCATTTCGCAAACTTTATATTGATTTCGGATTCTTGCCGTCATCACACCGCCCGTCATTCGGTAACTCCATTTAGCAAACTATCCTATAAACATTCCTTTTACATATTATCGTATATTTAAATATATTATTGATTAAGGGCCTGTTTCACAATCTGCAGATAAGTTCCGAATAGGCTATTCACAACATATTTGACAGATAGAGTATGGAGTATCTGTCTAATATGTTGTGGATAGCCTATTCGGAACTTATCTGGAGATTGTGAAACAGACCCTTATTCTAATTAATATTGTAAGCTTTATTGGCCCATAGGCCATCCGTTCTCCTGTGACCAGCTCAATGAAACTTCACTACTCGCTCTAGTTTTATACCGGTAGTATGTTATATTTGATGATATAGAAATATTCCTTATATCGAGTATAGCTTCGATTTATTACGACACAGGTCGTTGACCTGTTATGGCGTCTTTCCTCTATTTAATAATTTCCGTTCATTTATTCCTTGACTTTTCGCGACAAACCAAGTCTCAGCATTGACGTCAGCTAATTTTTCCTTATCTTTTTTTAAGCTCTATTTATACCATAATTATTTATATTATCTATTTAGCATTTATATACAGCTAAGTACCTACGCTTTACGGCGGTTTTCAATATCCTATCTATCTGAAAATTTTCTTATCTATCTTAACATTTTGACAGATTTTGCAAGAAAATGTGTCAAAATTTCACGATAGATAAGAAAATTTTAAGAAAGATAGGATATTGAAAACCGCCGTTATGAGCTGTTCTAATAAACCTTGGAAACGCAAAAATCATGGACTTTCTAGTAAGTAGATGTTCCTCTTGGCGTCGCGTTTGGGAGGGGTATCCCAGAACTTCTCTCTTTACACGGAGGTAGACCACAAGGAGGCGAGGGGGTAGCGGGTCAAATACTGCACATACCCATTGGATCTTCTTCTGAAAAGTCTGGATTATCTTCTAAAATATTTTCAAACAATTAAACGAGTCAATTAATATTAAAACAAAATAAAAAAATAAAGCAAAGTAAATGAAACGAAGATTAATTTGAAACAGAAAATAACATGTATTATTTTCTGAGAAATTATTAGTTAGTAGTTGGGTAATTTACGCGAAAATACATATACTATATGTATTTTCGCGTAAATTACCCGCATTTATTATAATTATTACGTTTAAATTATTTCTAAGAATGTAAAATTATAATACATTTTCACAGAAATAGTCATATCCGTATTCATAAATCAATATGCTATATCCTTAGATCATTAATATGTCTAGATGGAGTGTCGCCCTACAATCAAAACAAAAAAAACTGGCCAACACTTTCAAAGATGTATTCGTGAATAGTGATACCAGCTACTACAGTTCTCCCATAATCATCCTTTTTAATCTCGTTACACTTCAACACAAACATTCATTATAAATAAAACAATAATGCGTAACAATTCATGCGTATTCTATGACAGCGGGACGGATACTAAACACGAAGAAAGCATTTAGAGGCCAACAGTTGGATGCTATTTTTTTGGACGTATTTTCCGCGCGACACTCTATCTAGACATATTATTATTGATCTAAGGTTATTCAATTTGAGATCACTTTATTCGAAATCAAAATATTTTTTGACTACGAATCAAAAGCATAAAATCCGTATAAATAATTCAAGTCTGCAATTACGTTGTGAGACTGAGCCGAGAAACTAGTGTTATAAATATTTGAGGGCACTGTTATATGTATTGCAATTTTCATTAATAATTAACGTCTGGTGGGGTAGACCGTAGACCCGAGCCATACATAACTTATGTCGCGACTATTGTTAATCTACAGGGGTTACGATAGCCGCATCATAATTATATTAGTATATGTTATCGTAAAAACTGAATCGATATTCACTAGTGTTGTGCGGTGTGTAGATGTTTGGAGAATATATTTTTTATAGATTTTTTTAGATTTGTAAATTGTTATTTAGTTTATAACTATATTATACTAGAGAAATAAAAGCTCCTATGAGCCTCGTGGGAAGTAGTATTCTAAATATTTTTGTCTTTAATAACATTTAAAACCCATTAATACAATTTTCTGGAGAGTTTAATCTTTAAAATTGACAGGCTATTCATTTCTATAATACTAACTGTTTTTAAAAGAACATTTAAAACCCTTTTATAGAAACAATCATACTAAAATTTTGATGTACATCGAAATCAATTATTCCGTTTACAATCTGACATTAAAGGGCGTCCCGGTGTTCAGTAGCGGTGGGCCGTGGACTCCCATTAATTCACTAGAGGTCCTTTGAACAAATGTCCCGTCACGCGTTATCTAGCCGTCGATAGCTCCAAGCCAACTTCACAAACGACAATAGCCAACTTCGCTTAAATGACTACAATACGTAGGACTATGCCCGTTCACGCGGCCATTGTAAAAAGACACCTGTTTGCGATTCCAAACATACAACGCATCCTTTGAACGTAATGGCGTTGGAAGATTGGTCCGCGCTTTATGCTGATAACATCGCTCGCCGATACCTGTCACTCTGTGAGATTAATTATTGCGTTATTAACATATTGTGTTCGTTATTTAAAACTTTACTACGAACTCGGACGTGATTTTAAAAAGTAAGACAACATTTAAAAATGAAAATGGAATTAGAACTATCAGGAATATAAAGTGACTTTAAATTTACTTAGCATAATTTGTTTTTTTTTGTAGTTGTAATGTTTAGATATAGAAATCTTTAGAGTATTTGTGATCGGCAAGACGGTCGGCCTCGAACTAGATAGAATAACCAATCAAGCTGGAAGTCGGTCGCTCTGGTCGACATAAAATCATCTGATATTATTTCAGCGCGGAGTAATTAAAACAATACACACAACCGACATAAACAATGTTGAAATAATTTACGGCAACACAAATAAAAATGCGCACGTAAACAATAAAAATATAGAATAAACATCAGTTAAAACAGTGCGGGCATTGCTAATTATTTTTTAGCGTTCAATACATAGTTATGCAAGAACAATACTGGTTAACGAAGAGCGATATTTGTATCAACATAAAAACGAACAAAGCTGCCAAGCTCCAAGAGACGTTGAACGTACGTATTCCACAAATAATTTAATATTCGGGGTATCTGCAGGGAGCAAACAGCGATTTGTGGAAGTCATACGACTAATCAAGGGGCAGATGAAGACAGGAGTCATGCTTTATTGAGTGTACAAGCACCGTTACGTGTAATTTGAATACACGATTTCAAGTTGTTTATGAGGAATTTTTAAAGTTAACTTAGATTTAAGTAGCGTTTAAGTAAGTTTCAAGTGAGAATAATAATGTAGATTACGTTTCAAGTTTTAAGCGGCATAAGTTTTTAGAGAACTTTAATGTTTTCACAATACCAGAAAAATTTCTTTTATGTCAAATTACAAAATAAAACAGCACTATCTTATAAATAAATATATTATTAAAATATATTGTTGTGTTATTAATATTAAATAACTTGAATAAATTTAAACATCAAAACTATACAAATAATAATAATGTTTGAAAGCTATAACAACGAACAAAATATTATTTAAATTCCATTTAATTATTTAAAAAGTATGGGAATGTTGATGCGTCTTTACTAACTTTTTAATGCTTATATTTATGTATTTGCTATTTTAAAGTTACCGTTAAATATCAAGCTAAGAAATAAAATATCAATTTTAATGAATACCTTTTCATAAGAACCATAATTTTTTATACTAAAGCGAATATAATAAGAAAATTGTATGAATATTTACACACATTTGCGTTTGTTCTGGGCCCGACTGACCTTTCATAAAATTACAGTAAAATGACCTATATCATTATAGGAAAAACATACGGACAACTTGTCAGATGTCTCTCTGACTATAGTTACGTCGTAATTAGTGTTATCACAAAAAGCCTTAGATTGTTTATGCCTGTACTTACGATTGACACAAGACATCTAAAATACATACTCAGATACGTATTTATCTTAGTTAAAGGTAAAGTAAGTAGATATGTTAAATTATTGTGAAGGAAAATAAAGGAACAATTGTTTATACTTTTTGTCTTAAGCAAACTCACATTTAAACTTAACTATGTCCTCCCGTGACCATGGTTGCTGTAAAGTTTCCGAAACGTCGGGCTTGTAAAAAACTAAATAAACCGCGATAAAATCCGTAAAAGTTGTTTCATTATAATTAACTATGTCAATTACAAAAAAGAATTCTTATTTTTATGGTCAAAACTATTGCCTTTTTAAGTTTAGTTACTCAATCATCTAAGTTACACAATTAAAAAAGACAAAACAATCTTGTTCGAGAATCAAACTCGAAACACTTAATTCAAAAGGGTTTCGTAGCGCTCGGGACTCCGTAACCACTCGCTACGAAGCTTGAGTCTGAAACCACTTGAAGAGCTCGAGTCCAAAACCTTCGCCCAAGACTCGAGTCCGTAGCCCGTTAGATACTAATGCTGCATGTAATATCAAACGTATTCACGCTTAGTGTTTGATGAAGCAAGCTTACCAGCTTATCTAGATACCTTTAAATGCGTGGTCCGTAAGAGACCGCAATCGAAGTACAACCATCGATTCGTATTCCTAATTCCAAATTAAAGCTTGCATATGCACACGATTGTAGAATTAAGCCGCGTTTACACTTTACCGTCCCAAAACCGAACTCCGAAATTATTGTGTACTTTCGTCAATGTTCGGATATCTAATCTGCACGCGCCCGGCCAGCCGGAAACAATATGTGATGCTTTATGTAAGTTTCATGTACAGGACTTGTGGGAGACTGCTGATAGCTGTTTAGCTGTTTGCTAATGGGATACGTGACAACGCATTCTTTGAATCTGTGCTTTATTCCATATTCACGTTGGAACTTTGACAGTGTAAAGTTCTCATGCGATAGAAAAGATGTATGATTATATGTAACCGGGACTGATTCGTATTATTAGGAAGTGTTTATTTGTGAATTTAATCAAATATATTTGTAATGTATGAAAATGCTTTACAAAAGTCAACTTATATTGAAACACGATTATTTATTTATTTTGTGAATTACCTTAGGTAATCATTTATAATATTATATTTTTACTTATATAAATATGTGGAAGCTCCGCGTTGAATGCGAGTGGCAATGGATCGTCTTGACGTTCATTGAGAAATGTTAAATTAATTAAATTAATGTTAATGCCTATGTTCAGCAGTGGACGGATAAAGGCTAATGATGATGATGGTGATAAATATATGTCATGGCTATTATAAACTTTAATATGAAATGTAAATCGCTTTTTTTAAAGACTTAACTCAAATCTTGAAGTCCGCTTATTAAAAAAATCTCAATGATCTCGTTATGTTTAGATATGGATCTCCTACTGCTCTTTCTCACACAGTGTCTTGGGTCCAACATGTCTTTCAACAACCATTTCTTCGACACATTATCAGGCATAGCTGCGGACATTTAATGCGCATCATGACTATTGTATCGCCCATAACATCACCTTATTCAAATTAGGAGTACCATTGTTGTTCACGCAGTAAATAATCGGACATAGGAAGTATTGTGTGTGAGCTGGGGGTTTTGGGGGGTTGTCGGGGGGTCAGGGGGGTGTGCTTTGCAATTCCGATTCATTATGTACGTGCGGCACACCCCGGACGCATCTTCGATGGATTTGGGAGCTCTAAGCGTTATCGTGAAATGTGAATTATAAGTGAATCGTTCGATCGGGATGCACAAGCGGATGATTCGCGGGTATGGTTCCCGTTAGGGGCTGAACCGAGTCGGGGTCATTTCATACACTGAGACAAGTTCTTATGAAGTCTAGTAATAAATGCCGAAAATACTATCTGAAAATTGGCTGATTGACTTTAAAAGTACCTGTTACAATTAAATCTAAATAAAAAATATATAAAAAAACTACCGTGTTGGCGTTCATTTAGGGAGGCCTATATTCAGCAGTGGATGGATAAAAGCTGCTGATGATGATGAAAAAAAACTTTTATTAAAAAAAAATCTGTTTTAAATCCTCCAGTGTCTTATGCTTTATTTTATATTGGCTATAAAATTTTCCATTCCTGCAATTCACTTCATCTGTACCATTCTTATATCCAGAACGTAGTGAAACATATATGCAGGATTTTATTATTGGGTATATGAGATCGTGAAAACCAAAAGATCGTATATTAAATACTCATCCCGAAATACCTAACCGAACTTTCATTATATGGAACATGTCGTGTAAAGGCGCACTATAACATAATCAACGTATACTTCATATGACTAATAACGGCTGGTGAACGGAGATTTTGACGTCCGTCGCTGACAGTCGATAATCAAATTTCGCTGTAAGCATGGAACAGGGACCGAATTTCACGAATGTGTACGTATTTACCTAACACAGTCCCAATTAAGAACTGCTATTGAACGAGGCTTGATCTTGCTCGTGGCTCATGTTGAGCTGGTTATGGCTACAGCGTCATACTAAATTGATAGGAAGTGATATGATATCCCCATTTGAAATTTAAGGTTATAGTGATAATAATAAATACATAATGATAATGTCAGAATTTCCGGATCGTCCACTATTTATAGAATAGAATAGAAAATCTTTATTTCAGACACAAGTATGCCCATATTATTGTTAGTTTGTTAGTTACAATTTATGGTGTCGTTGTATTGTAATGTCTATTGCAATGGTGCTTTTAGATAAATAATAACCAATTGATTCTACGAAAAAGCTACAACCCTATTTTAATTTATAATGGAAAAAAAATATTAAATGTTTCTGAACTGTATTGAAAAATGTTCTTCATAATAAATGAGTGATTATTTAAGTACAGTTCACGCGTGTACGTGTAATTATGGTTATACGGCTGTCTTGTCACTGTTGTCCACACCTGTACCAATAGCCTCTGGCTTATTGCTAGGGTTGTCCCAATTTTTTAAATTATTCTGATATACAGGGAGTTATTTTGTAGTAATTCGTAAAAGGACGAATAATGGTTATATTAGACGTGGGTTAAGTAAGCAAGCTGAATTTGAGATGGACTCGTCATATACGTCGAAGATGGCCAATCCTGGTATGGAAGCTGCATTTGGGTATTCAATAGAATGACGAAAGATAAGTCCTAGGTGCACATGACATCCATCATGACATTAATTAAAATTACTTAATTAATGCTAAAGATAAATTAGCTATCATAACCACATCCGCGACTATGGTTTATAAAAATTACAACTAACAATATTAAGTGACCATAAATTATTTATGTTTTGAGTTTTATATTTTTATAAAAATGTAAAAAATATATCTTTATATTTCAGTGCGTGATAGAGTGGATATTGTCTAAATAGTAACCGTTGAAAATTTTAGTTAAAAACGATATTTGAGATATGAAATTTTTGCGAATTAGTAAACTAACGTTTGCGTATATTTTACAAAACTAGAAAAAATATATTTTTCATGAAAACACTTTTTATAGGTCTCATTTATTTTGCACTCCGAAACCTCTGTTATCAATTTCAAAACGTTACTTTTGAACTAAGACAAATATTATTATTTCCATTAAAATATTTCTAATTTACCCAACGGTATTTGTTAATTTAAAAAGCACATGAATAAGTAATATGAAAGTGCTATTTATATAAAAATATTAAAGTACTACATTTTTTTGGCTTAAAAAAAAGTTAAAAATGAGTACCTACGCAGCGTACATGCTCTTTAGGAGGACCGGCCGTCTCGGCGTTCATGTACAGGTATCCGGCAAATTAATTAATATTTTTCATTCATATTTAATACGAGCTGTTGCACGCAGCTTCGCCTGCGTCAACTAAGATTTAATACGGGTCCCTAACCTTTTTGAAAATTTAATATAGCCTATGTTCACCGGTAATTAGCTTACCAACAGTGAAAGAATTTTTCAAATGGATCAAGTAGTTTCGGAGGCTGTTCAATACAAACAAACAATCAAATCTTTCCTCTTTCTAATTTAAGTATAGTATAATAAATGTCTTAAAACAATAGCAATGTTTTCAATAACGCCAGGGACATATATTCTCATAACCTATCGATTTGTCCATATAATTCGTGGAGATTTGGGCGCCACTAGAAAATAGATTATACGTATGCGCCGTATATCAGGTTGTAACCACTGCAAATCCAAAACGGGTTGAACTAATTCGTAGCTTCATCCAGGCCTTAGGAGCGCTTGCAGGCCCAAATCAAGTTTGCAACGGTGCCTCCCCTGATAATTTGTTCTAATTGAAATTCAAGTCATTGACATGGTCACTGACTTAATCGAATATCCCGGCTCTCAGGTTTCGACGTGCGCCCAAAAATATTTATGTGTATGTAGCTGGTAATAGGACATTACAATAGGGTTGGAATTTATATAAATTTTCTAATATTTAAAATATTTCTATTATCCAAATTATAGCACATCGTAAGATAAGAGCATTCATATATTGTTTTAAATTAATGTTATCACTAATTCCATATTTAAATATATATTAGTTCGGGTGCTTATCGCGTTTTTCATTTATTGAGGTCCCGATTTTTCGGCTGCCATGATCACGGGAAGACTCGAGCAGTCTAAAGCAGTCCTAAATATCGGGACCCCAATAATACTTAAAACGCGATAAGCACCTGAACTGATATATATTTAAAAAAGTGCATCCATGTCTCCTCTTACAATTTTGATGTTCTTGGCGTCGGTCAACATAAAAATATATATAAATAGAAGAAAAATATATGCATATACTAAATGCATATGGATTTATACACGTTGCATATTATACGAAAATAACATTTTTTACAGTTTTGTCGTCTGTCTCTCGTTTGGGCTAATCTCTAAAACGGCTGGACTGATTTTGACAGAACTTTCACTCGTAGATGGCTTATATAACAAGGAGTAACTTAGGCTATGCAAATATTCATCATGAATCCAACTATATCGGTAAATCTATCTAAAACATTGTTTATCTTAACAAAATATGGAGGATGAATGTATTTTTAAGTAGTTATAAATAGTAAGAAATCTATACCAATACTTATTATTAAGATAAATAGAGAAGTTATCTTCGTAAATGATTCAAATAAAATGCTAAAGTTTTTAGCTTATTACTAAGTGTATCTTAAAGCCTTCGATTGCTTTTTTGATGGTATATAATCTAGGCGGAAAAATTTGTATATATAACTTTCATATTTATTGCATGGGAGTTGGGTAGGGTGTTAAGAAGGAATGGCCCTTATTAGACGTATCAAGAGCTTACTCAACTCCTGTGTCACCTTGTGTTCCAATCATTTGCAATATCTTGTACATTATTTTCTGATCACGAATCTTATCAAATCATAGGATGTTATCATCAAACCTTTCCACCATGGGAAATGTAACACTTAATCAAATGAAAACAAAATCGCAGGTGACAAACCGTGGTGTACCGAAAGTGAAAGTGTATTCGGATATTCGTGTTAACAATTCAGCGTGGGCTGGTAAAAGTTGTGGTAGCGGCCCGCGCCTAACAGGTTGCCAAATTTGCCACTATTTTTACGTGTCCCGCCCGCCCAGTGATGTGACAGCGCCACCTGTGCGAATTAAACAAAAATCTCTTATTCGACTTTTTCGTTTGATAATTTCTGAACGTTACAAATGTTTTTGTTTTTTTTTTTTTAGATGTGAAATATTTTATATTGTAACTAGCATGCCCGCAGCTTCGTCTGCGTTGACTTAGACTTACTATGGCATCTTAGAGGAATAATATGTTTAGCCTTCATGGATAAATAGGCTATCTAACGTTTCAAGAATCATTTAAATCCGACCAATAGTATCTGAGATTAGCACGTTGCAACAAACATTAGTATAATATTTGCATTCTACGACAAGTTCTTAGTTACTTTTTAATGCAA
This sequence comes from Lycaena phlaeas, assembly GCA_905333005.2. Classification (NCBI taxonomy): domain Eukaryota; kingdom Metazoa; phylum Arthropoda; class Insecta; order Lepidoptera; family Lycaenidae; genus Lycaena; species Lycaena phlaeas. The sequence goes on from HG995168.1 coordinate 1,229,345, forward strand.
ATAATGATTTTGATAAAGGTACTTAATTGGCTGTATTTGTAAGGTATTATGTATTTAGAAGTACTTTTTTGTACTTTAAAATAATTTAAATATATTATTGCTATATGCTTGTAATAACTATCATTGTGTCATATAATAGAAATGTGATTGACCGAATAGAATGTGAATTTTTAGAAATTGAAACAAACCCATTTCACGTAAAAGCTTGTTTTGAAACGGTGGAAATAATACGTTACTTTAAAAGCGTAAAAAGTTGATTAAATACAAGAATATACAACGCTATCAAATATTTCAGCGTCAGGCATTTTTTTAATCAACAAAGAGTTGTATGAATAAAAGTATGCTGTGTTATATTAAATTAAATTTTTAACGCATATTAAAATATTAAAAAATGTAATTATTGGAGAAAATATTTAAAAGACAGATATATATTAAGAGTAAAATTATTATCACATAACTATCAGCTTTCCGAAACTAAAGCCGTTTTTTTTTTGCTACTTTCACCGTATACCGTCAATCTATATTTCCAAAAGAAAAACAGTAACTTACATATATCAACCTTATATGTCCCACTGCTGGGCACGGGTCTCCTTCTCGAAATCAGGCGAGGAGGGTATTGGGACATTGTTCATCGAGGCGCTGGCCCAATGCAAGTTGAGATTATTGTTTTAAATTTTAACATTATTAGGTTAGTTAAATAAAGAATGTTTTAAGCTTAATTGAGACTAGTTTAAACTATACTATGGCTACTATCCAGTTCTGATTAACCGGAAGCCACGAATTTGATATTCATTTCATATTCAGGTTCACACTCAGTAAAATAAGCATTATTTGATTAATGAAGTGCCTAACTTAACGATAAGTTTCAGTTTCATATAATCATCTAATGTAAAGAAGTGAATGCACATAGGGCCTATATAAAAGAATAACATATAAAGGTTATTAAATAGTCACCACCAGCACAGATAGCGAGTCGAATTTGACGCGGAAGAGAATTCTAAAATATAATTCGTTATGATGAATTTCCGCAAAAGTATCATATATTTTTTCCACGTATAGATTTCATTACATTTTTAAAGTGAAATCTAACTTAATAGAATTTTCCTTCCGCATATAAGCTAATGTTACTGTAACTGAAAACAATAACTTTTGACATTTGAAAAGTCTTCATAATGCTTTTGTCGTTTCAGTGGAAATATGTTGTCAATAGAATATTGACAACATAGCCGAGCTTTACCTAATGTAACAATGTTATTTCTCTTTAATAAACTTTTCCCAACAAACAATAGCTACAATTCCAGAAATACATTTTCCCGGTATTCGCCTACATGTATCCATATTTTGCTTTTAATATTAGTCAAAAATATTTCGTTACAAATTGAACAAAGCTAAATGGATTGAATGAAAAAGCGTGTTTTTTGGAACCATCGATCAAATGCGTTTTAGTTTTTTTCATGGAATATGGTTGTAGCCTTAATACATAATAATATTATGATAAAACTACATCATTTTGACTCATTTGCGTTGTACCTACTTAATTACGTCCAATTAATAACATAATATATATATAATTTTATAAAAATAATTCCCTCTAAATATGGCGAAATGAATATCATGCTTTCTAAGCACATTTAATTCCAAAAAATAGTGACGTCTACGCAAGAAGTTATCGATAAAACGTTCAAATGGGACGCATGAAATCGATTTACATCACTAACCCATAACTTTCGGCCATGATTGGCAATGATTCGCGCAACGCCAATTAACCGGTTTTTACGCCGCCGCACATTTGAACCGGGTAATGGTGGCCGGTCGTGGCCGGGTGTACCCGCGTACCCGGGTACCGGCGCGCTGCGGTGGTGTCGCGGCATTTTTAGACCACTAGTTGCGCGGACGTACAGTATGTTTATGAGTAATTATGGATACGTTTTAAACTATACGATATGTCGAATTGTTTTTAACGCGCTTTTATTAGATTAGATTGCATAATTGTTCATTTTTTTAAGTTACTGAAACTTTTAACGATACAGTTTTATTTCTTGACACAATCAGTCTCAATAAACGATGAAATGTCCCATTTTCAGCTATTGACATGACCTTAATCGGTCTCTGATTTAGATGCTGGCCTCCACGGTTCATCTCACCTAGCCTACCAAGTTCTATCATTAGGTTCTATCATTAATAAAAACTTAACCGCAATAAAATCTGTAGTAAGTAGTAGTAAGTTGTTTCATTGTAATATGAAAAATATTAAATAAAATATTTTATGTTCTTTTTCTTAATTTGATTCTAGATCTAGCGATTACTAATCACCGTTAATTACTCCATTCTAGATTAAGAGTAAAAAATTAAGACATTTTGTACATTAAATTTTCTTTATTCAATTAACTAACATTCATCCGAAGCAAATAGTTCCAAACCGAATATCCCTTGCCGTTCATTAATGCGTTTGAAATTTAGTTATACCGGCCAATTGAAATTTCATCAAATCGGAAATAAACTCGAACTGACATTCGACATGGAATAGGATTGTCCAACGGTCAGACCAAGAAAACAAAACGCCGCTACAAACGCGACCATATTCCACGTTCATACGTGATATTATGCAGTAGTTGAAACCTAGTGATTTTTAAATTGGATATTCGTAAACAATTTAAACGCAATCAGTGCACATCACTATATAAAGCTGCAAACATGTCAATTTAATGTAAACGTCACCGGTCTATCAGCGTCAGTTGTACGGTAAAATGATGAATTAAATTTCGTGTTACTCAATACTGACGTTAAATGGACTGCGCCAATTATAAAATCACGGATATTTATTATGTTTTCGATGAATGGTTTATAACCGGTTTGCGGTTTTATAGCGTAAATCCCATTGAAGCGCCGAATAGGGCAGTGCTGGGGCTCTTGATCCGAGTGTCGAAGTGCCAGGCCGGAAAATAGTAAGGATTCCTCCAGCTCCGAGGGTGTCAAAGTGGCGTACGAATAATGCCGGACCTTCTCTGATCAAAGAAACTTTCTAGAATATTTTCAAGGGTTAATATTGAATAAAAAGCAGATATACGTGTTCCCTTAAACGACAAGTTAGTGCTACAGTAAATTAAAAGTAATATAGAAGTTGTCCGTCACGAAATAAATGGGAGATTCAAAAAACTTATGTTAATATTAAAAAAACTTATGTTAAAATTAATAAAAAAATCTACTACGAAAGATGAAATGACTTGCCATTTGCAATCAACTCAAATCGATTTTATCGTAGATGCCAAAAGATTTTTCATACTTATAATATAGTTTATTGAAATAAGGAAGTGTATTACAAAATATGCCAGCACAACTGCCGGGAAAGCAAGTGCATGAAAGCGCGCAAAGACAAATCAAATTAAGAACCATTAATGGACGGATGTGGTCCTGTATATAATTTGATGCGACTCTTTTAAATAATAACATGTCTGAGGCGTATGTTTAATACATACAAGTGTAGTTTGGGTAATGCGCAAGCATCCTTTTTGTACCTGTCTTTATTGTCTGCTTATAATTAAAATTTAATAAATAATTGCAATATGCAAAATTTAAAATTACCTACCGCGCTTTGCACCGCCCAAAACCATTTTAATTATCTATTCCGTTAAACTCTGGTATATTACAATAAAAATATCTCAAGATAGAAAACTGATAGATGAAATGCCAAGCCTCCAAAATAATGACAACTTTTACTATTATTTAATTGAAAAACCCAATCAAACATTGAAAAAAACAAATCCTGTATCAAGCCGTAACAGTATCAAGATTCTTTTGGTACCATTATTCAGGTATGATGATGATTATTATAAAAAACTAATAAATTTGTTGATTCTGCAAAATATATTCTACATGCAATAAAATAAAGCACATTATAAAGGGTCACAGGGAAATAAGTATTATAAATATTATTCTTTATGTAACTTCCGGGTATACGTAATATTATTAGATAGCGCATATGTTCCAATACTCCAAAATACGCAAAATTGTAATTAAAAATGCGCTACGGAGGGACTGCGTAGGCGTAATTCCAAAAATAATCGATCCTACACCCCATCGAATTATCAGATAAGAGGGGTACTGGCCAAATTTTTATTATGCATATTTTTTAATTTTATTTTTAAAACGTTGCTGTTGGGTGACTGCATGCCAGTAAATCAATACGGCCGGCGGCTCATTCTTTTTGCTAGAGGGGTTTGGCCCTCACCTTCAGACCGAGTGTGACTCTAATGGAAGCCCGTTATGAATCCACTCACTACGTATGAAACGCGCCGCTATTATTTTACTCCCATTTTTCGGCTGCATTAGGTGTCGGGCACAATGAATTTATAGACTTATACCATCTAGTTCTTTGTGCATCATTTTTTAGTTTCTAAACTTTATACCGTCCTCCATTATTCATTTGTTCAGCGACAAAGGAATTCTATTTCCTTGAAAAAATAAAATCGACTCCACCCTTCGCTTTATTGGGATTCGGATTCGCAAAAGGCATAATAGCCAGGTTATATTTTTGAGAATAGCTGTGTTTTTAGTAAATAGTTTATATAAACCTGTAGAAAGTTTATTGACGAAAGGAACAAGCAACTCAAAGAAGTGAAGTTTGCGAGGAGAAAATTTTGATGAAAATCAAAATTTGAATAGACTGAAATTGGCTTATTTAATTAATTGTTTAGTATTATGTTTCCAGTATTTCATTCTGATAATGATGAGCCCTAATTGAATTTAATGAAAATCTATAGATCACTAGCTCCATCAACTTATGACGCGTTTCATAGATCATTCAGGAAGAACACTATAATAATGCGAGAAGAGAAATCTTTGTACTCATTCCTAATACGCGTTCGAATTGGCAAGATCTTTTTTGGACTAGAATATTAAGCAATTACAAAAGAGGTCTTAGGAGAAATGATGATGACGATGCGTTCGTTGCGCATGACATACTATATTTAATAAGTACAATGAAAATGCTAATGATGTATCTATTAAAGTCTATCATTAAAAAACTAAAAAACATCTAATGAATGCATCATATCAAAGATAAATAAGAATGCTGCAATTGAGTAGGCGAATCGTGTTAGATAATAATAATGCGTCAAATAAGAACATCGTAGATACTTGATGGTAATGATGCATCTGTTAAATCCGCAAAATAAAAAAGGCGATGACAACAACTTAGCATCATAATGAGTATAATTAATCGCTCGATGATAATGATGCGTTTAATGAGTGCATCACAGCGCTGCTCCACTTGGGCGACAGCGTTGACCAGTTCCGCACCTTTATTTTTACAGTATCAAACAAGCACGCTCAATGGGGACATCCGTTTTCCTGTCACGAACACGTAAATTGACCCTTGAGTCGAGTTGCAACACATCACACATTTCCTCAAGGTCCGTGCAAGGAAAAAATATAAACTACCTGCTGATTTCCATGACTTTGTCGAATGATGCTTAAGTTACGTGATGCAAACGGAAATGATATGATAAAGGATAAACTTTGTCTTTGTTATCATAAGTACCGTTTTTTTTAAACGAAGACCCCTTTTAATCAACGCTGAGACGACAGATTCGAGAGCGATATACCTAGTAGATAGCTAAGTACGTATCGGCTTTTTACTCATAGTTTTAATGAGCGCCATGTCTATAATATTTTCGTTCCTAATTCTGAATATTGCTTGAAATGAGTAGGCCAGTAGACGAATACTGGATGATGATGAATAAAAATGGATGCGGTTAAGAGGACACAGAGTCTGGGGCACGAGATGTAAAATAATAATAAAACAAAAATGTAAGGAAACCTGGTGTCGTGCCAAAAACTGAAGAGCTTGTGTTTGGTGCCGCAACTAAAGTTAACAACGGACCTTATGATTTATACATCACTAGCTGTTGTACGCGGCTTTTGCTTACGTTAACTTATCATCATCAGCCTCTATCCATCCACTTTACAGTAAATATAAAAACGATAATTATTTTCACAGCCTAGACAAATCTGACTAACGATCAACGATGAGAAACGTACGACATGTCCTGGTCTGTTTTTAAACAGCAAAGCAACGAAAGGAATAAGGAGAAGAGTGGAGACGGTCGTGTCGCAAGCCCATTTACTGTGTGACAAACTAATAGAGACATTTAACTTTAATAGTCCTTATATATTATGGTCTACCCATGCCGTTGCTGTAAAGTATTCGAAACATCGGGCATGTAAAAAACACAAATGTGGTGGTGAAATTCGCGTAAACATAAGAAAACGATATCAATGAAATCCATTTGAATGATTACATTTTATATATCGACTATTACGAAACTAAAATTGATTTTTAGTCGTCTTTACGACTCAAGAAACAAGATATCATACCTTGATAAATAATCTGTTGCAAACGCAGGAATACCGCTTCTGTGGTCGAGGAATAAGGGTGCAGGCGATATGGCACGTCATCAAGTCAGATAGACAATTACCTCATATTTTATTCAAGTTTAAGTAAGGAAATCAAATCAACCGAAGAACTTGTCATCGCGAGCAAAAAATAGATATAATCAATAAATGATACACTGCATTTAGCAATCATTAAGGATATTTCATGATGTTACTGCGGATTTGTGAGTCACGCAAATTAATTATTTAATGGATTTTCTAGTTGTTTCTTTGTGTTAATTTCAAAGACTTGTATAATATGTTTAATTCCTAGAAATCATTGAAATAAGATGGGTTAAATTAGCTATCAAGACGGACAATTTTGACTCAATATTGTCCGATTTATTTTTCTCCAAACTTATCATGAGCTCCATCCTATGATTGCGAATGAACTTAACAGATCAAGATAAAACTTGCAAACTATTGCATTTTTTAAGCGTTTCCTTAAGCGCGTCATAAAATACATTATCATATCATAACAACAACAGTGATTATAAATTCAAAAAAGTGGTCACAATCAATACCCTACCCTAAATCTCAGCTGTTCGGAGCTGCTTGCTGTAGCTCGTCGCCTGCGCAGAAATAAAAAACTGGTATATTGCGCAGGGCTCACCCATCTAACCCCACCAGCTATATTTCATCAGATTCCTCCCCATTGTTCACTCGCACCATTATAATTCGAGCGGGAATAAAACATGTAATCTATAACGTGTCTAAGTTTAGACGTAACTCTATCTTGGAACGACTTGTTGAAGTTTTAAAATATTATTGTTCATAATTTATTCATGTGGTAATGATAATGATTATGATTACACTGCGTTTCTGTATGTTAGATATAAGTTTGTAACACTTAGTTACATATTAATAGCAAACATCTATGAAAGTTATACAATTTCGAATGTTATCCTAGAAATAACTAGACGTCCCGCAGCTTCGCCCGCTTAGATCTTCAGATGAAATCGTATCGGATAATGATCATTTTACGGATAGGCGTAGGATTTGTTTTACAATAATATATAGTGATTAATAATTATACCCTCCTCGCCTGATATCGACAAGGATACCCGTGCCCAGCAATGGGACATAAAGGGTTGATACTTTACTTTACTTTTAATAATTATAAAAATAAGAATTAATATGCATTTATTCCTTAAGGACATATATAATAGACATATAGACATATGCCATCGCGGATTTTTTTATAGGCCTACTATTTTGATACACAATATGACCATACATTTTTTAATGTCTCAAAGCGTTTTCGTTGAAAACAAATCGTTATATTTTAGCCATACCATACAAAAACTTTATAAATAATAGGTATACTTTATAAATATATGAAAATATCAGGAAACTCAATTTTTTTATCACGTACCTACAGATAGAACATGGCGGAGGACTTTAATTATATAATATGTAATGTAGTAGAAGTACATTATTTTCTAATTTGTCTAAACCTTGACATTTTGTATACTAAAATTCATATGAAATTTCAAACAATGGTATAGACATATTTGCATGGAACCTGCCGAAATTAATGGTATTGGTACAGAATTTTTTTGAAAAGAAATAACTTAATGTAATTTTGTTTCGTGTTATGTATAAATAAGGAGCTTTATAATATGTAGGTGTCATATTTATTATGTAATATCGTATGCGTTTTCATTTTTATGTTATGTTGTTTGTCTGCTTGTAACGTCATCTTGGTATTTGCTGTAACGGCGTTATAATTGTGTTTAAAATAAATAATAAATAAATAAATATACCAGCTTAAAGCTCATTTACTCAGTGGCACAGGCTATAACATAATCATCATCAATTCGTACCGTCCGTACAAGTAAGTTAACACAGGTGCAGTTGCAATCAATACCAATTACGAATAATTTATATTTTCCTAAGTATTCGTAAGCAAATTTACTAGATTACCAATTACCAAGATTCCATCTTATATACTGTTCTGTCTTAAAAAAAAATACCGTTTTATAGTTATAACAACAAAGCAAGTAATCTATATTAATCACATGTATGTAAATATCACTTTAATTAGTTGAATCGGATCCATGTGTTTACGATCGATTAAAGAAGCCTATTAAAATAATTGGTGCAAAGTCGCCTACGAGTTCCAATAGAAAACAATTATTTAATAATTTATCACAAAGTTATAGATACTGTTACGATGTATGTTATGGTATATTAGAAATCAGAACAGCTTTACAATGATTTTCATTTTAAAAGGTTTTCTTTTTTTTTCATTACATACGTTATATACCTCCTTAATCCTACTAATATGATAAATGCGAAAGTTTGTGAGTATGGATGTTTGTTACTCTTTCACGTAAAAACTACTGAATGAATTTTTATGAAACTTTACAATAATATAGCTTATGCATCAGAATAGAACATAGGCTATAATTTATCACCGTACTCCCACGGGAATGGGAAGGACGCGGGTGAAACCGAGGGACGCTGCTAGTATCCTCTCTATATAGTATAAGAAGGTACTTAAGTGACTATCAGTTTCAGCTAACTAGATCGGTCGCACGTTCAAATCCTATCTACTGTTTATATATTAAATATGGGGTCGCATCGGATATGCAAATGTCTGTATTATTATTTAATCACAAGTTCTTACGAGCTTACCTAGACTGGGTTAATGTGGTTAGGTTAGTCTATATATTGAGTCACTGATCATTTAAAATGGACCTTAAATAAGATTCAATGGCATGATCTTAAATGGATCCCGCTGATGACGCAGCTCGTTGATTCCTTAACTAATCGAATATTCTAGTATACGGACCGTCGTTGAAAGCCTCGATTTGGTTCTAGTCTACCTAGCCCTCAAGTATCATGATCATTTGAATTTCGATTATAATGATATCAGTGTTTTAAATTTTTAGTTCGTTACTAAAACAAAATGGAGATACTTATTTAAAAACTAAAAATATTATAGTGCTTTTGCGTCTTTAAATTAATAGGGAAAACACATAAGAATTGCCGCGAGCAAAAAAGGGATATCAAGTCGTCCAAAGTAAGCGTACGACAAAAATTAGCCGCATAAAAATGCTAGGTGCCATTATTGCCCCTATAGAAGGCATTCAGGCAGTGTTTCGTTAATTCACAGAAAGCTTGAGAGCGCGAGTTTCGCACTTACGTGAATCAGTGCGTAAGCTAAGTAAATTCATAGTGCGCCAACCGCCGGACTAATTTAATGAGAGGGCCTTTTCAGAGCCCCGCGCCGAGGGCCATACATCGCATTAAAATCTGATTTAACTGAAATGTCATAATTAAGCCACTACACCTCGGCGTGTCGATGGAAACTGAACAGATAATTAATTATTGTCACTTAAGGAATGCCTATTTGTAACTTGTGCAAGCGAAATGTTTTAATGGCGTCTGGCGTTCGTTACATTTTATATGAATACGCTAAGTGTTATAATTTAACGCCACTTCCGTATGTAAAGAAGAAGTGTTGTTTAATACAAGATACCCGTCCAGACGACGCGTCCAAAGTGCCTTTGCGAAACTAACTAGGCTTTAATAATATTAAACGCTCGCGATTCTTTGTTAGATAACGTAACACATTACCGCCATGACTACGAACAAATTATCTCACCAACAAACGGCGTGGCACGCGACAAGCGAACATTTTAAAAGCTATTATGCTGAGGTAAAAACTCGGTGACGCAAAGCTTTGCCGCTCTCAATGATCCACTAACGCGTCTCACGTCGGGATATACGGCAACCACAAATTAAGAGACAATTCACACCACTACAAGAGCGTGTAATTTTTACGCCCGCGGCGACAGGAGGTATATTGTCACGATGAAAGGTTTTCAGTCGCACTATTAAAACTATACGATACGTGTATAAAAAAGTTTCGTAGGCGGATAAAATAAAAGCGGTGGCACATGGAGAAAATGAAAGGGTAATTGCTGGCGCGACCACAAAAAAGCCAGTGCAGTAAACTAAAAGAAGCTGTTAGCGTTTAAGTCGGGTAACAATCTAAAAGGCTTGTAACATATAGGGTGAGCTTGTATTTATTCAGGGCGGGAGTGCTCCGCCAATAAAAGAGCTTGGCTCCGTTTCGCTTCAAACAGTACGGTCACATTATTAACACTTATATATTGTCATACATTAACTAAATATGCTGTCCAATTTACATTCATAAATACGAATTAAGTGAGCATGTCTGGTGGAGATAAAAATGTCTGTAGCACGCGGCCATACATGGCTATGTACGTGTATCGCGTTCTCAACCACTAGAAATACATTATTCAAGATATTAATTGTCATCAATAATTATAAGAAGATGATAATTAATTAGTCGCAGTTTTCACGTGACAACCTATTGAGAGATCATTACATGAATAGATTTCATTTCGTGCAAGTAGAGGTGTCGATATAAATTACATATCGATAAAAGGGGAACAACCCTAATGATGGCCTTCATGTGACTTTAGTGTTAAATACTTATTTATCGATGAATTGATTTACTGATGATAAATTTTGATATTACGAGGATCGCAAAAATATTAACCACTTCACTTCAACCTATGAAATTTGAACTCGACTAACCTAACAAGTAAATTGGTTGGAACGGAAGGGCATGACTTATTAAAAGGTTCATAGCTACTTTATTAATAGGGATCCCAAAATTTTTACCATGTGAAGGGTTTTTCACTATACGCAGAAATCTGTAGTTTCTTCTTTTCTAAAATAATACACTTTACTTTTTCTTGATGGTCTTATTTAGATGAGTCAAATACTTACCTGTGTCTCCTTCATAGATATAGACATGAACTTACCTGAAAACAAAAACGTGTAAATTAGACAAGTTATTTAACTAGTACAATACATAATATTAAGTTATGATTATTATTTTTTGGCGGGATACTATCCCCTGAGCATTGACCTTCCTTTTTGGTGGGAAAACTGGTGAGCAAAACATGGACAAGACAGGGGGACAGGTTTTCAGAAAAAAGCAGGCCTATATATTAAGACAGGGGGAGAGGTTTTCAGACCTATTAGGTTATATTATAAATTTTAAGTTATATTATATCGACCATTATCCAGGTAGGAAGATGGTGCAATGGTCGGTCCGTGATGGGTGCAAGAGGTGTCTCGGTCGTCTTCTGGAGGAGGCCTATAGTGGCCGGATGAAGGTTAATGATGATGATGTTGCTTATGCATCAAGTTGTATATTATTATAATTTATTAAATATTCCTTTGTATAAGTATAAAGAATTGCCAGCGAAGATGGGCCGGGCTATGTAATTAGACCAATTTAAATCGTAATTAATATTAATTGTCCAACGTCGGAACGAATCTGTCGTAATAGACTGTCGCGAGAAAAAGTCCTAATGGATTCGTTATTAAATAAAATAAATTATGAAAATTGAATTTAATACGTGGACGCTAATGTACGATTACGTATTCTAATAGTATTACGTGAAGGTAATTTACCTGGTATTATTATATGCGGGTGATGATGGTGAGCGCCCGCAGTTCTGTTCAAATGGTTATAGTTTCATGGAATTTGATCTCAACATACTTATATTGTTTACAACAATACTTTTATAATGTTAGATTATTGTTCGTATATAAAATTGATATTTTTTTAAATATTTAGTAATCAAGAAATGTTCGAAGGTAAAGGAAAAAGACGAGAGATGTGTCATCAGCAATATTGTCACCTTAAGGATTTTTCTTTCTTTCAATTGTTTACTTTGTAAATAATTACTTTAATATTATAAATGTGAAAGTGGGGATGTTTGTTACGCTTTTACGCGAATACTACTTTATCGATCATCATGAAACTATGTATTCATACTCTCGGAGGTACTAGAAGAAACATAGGATAAGGATATAAAATAGTTACAAGGATACGTTTAAAAAATTTTTTTTTGCTAACGAGGGTGAAGCCGTGGGCAACAACTAGTATGTATATAATAACGAAGAACGTGTACTAATTTAACCTAAGTAGTTAAATTTAAAAAAAAAAACACAAAACTGTTTAATCATTTTTAAATACAATCGTTCAAAAGAGTGAAAATAATTGGACTTTGCAGATAACATATAAAAAACGATGGACGTGTTAAATAGAAAAGTTTTCAAGCTTAGAGGTTGAGTTCGTTAATTATTTCTAGATAAATCTGTCGACGGATCCGAGTTATTTTAATTTATCACATCTTTAAATACATACTTTTTGTATATGTTTTTTAATCGTGAATGCTATCTAATTTATTTTAAATAGTATAGAGCGTTTATTACAGTGTCCATTTAAATAAATTAATATGTCTTTGTGATAAATGTTGATAGTTCATGGCCAAGGATAGTTTGTATTTGCATAAAAATACGCTTTTCTAATTTTCCAAATACACTTTTCAACTTAAGTGTACAATGGGAGCTGAATCTCAAATTTTCTGTGAAATTATCTTTCATAGTTTCCATAAGGTTTGATAAAAGTATGTTATTATTTAGGTTAAAATACTACTTTTCTTTTCCAAGTAGTTTACGAACCTCATTAGTTTACTCACCATTCCGACTGACAGTAGTACTTTCACGTGCAAAATAATACGCAACCCCATCCCTAATAAAAGGTAACCTCAAGCCCTCCAACTAATAGTTTAACTTCATCCGCTAATGACTCGTCAACCGTATTGGATTTGACTAGCCAAACACCTACTCTTCAGAGTAGCGCGCGCGATATACCGCGCCCCCTGCGGGGCACGGAGGGGGGCGGCCTCCTTTCGAATTTTACTAGGTGAGCCATCTGCTCACCTACCTACCGATTGAGCTTAAGGGCGATCTGGCCTAAAAGTCTAGACCTTTCGAAAAAAAAGGTAACCTCTAAATATTTGTAAGCGGAGTACACTTTTTTACACGAGTGTACGGTAAAATAATACGTGCCTCCACACAAGCGGGGCCCATTGTTGTCTCACTTAAATATAAAATGATGCCCCGTAAGTTCTTAATGCGGATGCTATCATTTATTATTCTATTACATTACTTAGTCATACCCATGTTATATTCCTAAGGGTAAGTGCTATTTATAAAAAAAAACTAGGTTAAGATATTCGCAAGATGATATTTAATTTTAAAATGACGCCGCGAGTAAAATGGAATGCATTTTATTTAAGGTTTTCCAGTTAAGTTTTCCAGTAGACTAACTACTGTTGAAATTTAAAGTTACCACCAGTTTCAGATAATGTTAGACCTTTATTTTGAGGTCTTGTCCTTTGACCATTTAAAGTAATTCAGAAGCGTAAGCTTTGTCAACAATATAAAAATGTAAAAACAGGGTAATAATCTCTAATAAATCTAATCAACGCACGGTAAGGTATAAATTGACTGGTTCCACATATATGTATAGTTTTAATTGGTTCGATTAGAGGTCAGAGTCAGGGTCAGGGTCGACACATCGATGTTTCAGAAATCTATTCAGCACCTCCCTTATGATAATTCATACGTCATTACTCAATGTAGTTACCAGCGAGATCGACAGTTACTAAACGGCTGAAACGATTTTGAAGAAAATTAATCGAGAATTGTTTAGATACGGGGTATTTTAATATAGCGACGATGGTCCAGTGGTGGACGGACTTGGCCTCTTATGCGAGGAGTTCCGGGTTCGATCCTGACCCGTTCGTGTGTGCCTTGAAATGGGTTTTTCTAAATTTCTAAGTGCACACATGTGGTCGGTCACCGGTGAAGGAAAACATCGTGAGGAAACCTACATGCCTGATGGGATTGAAAGTCTTTGAAGGTATGTGAAGTTCACCAACCCGCACTGGGCCAGCGCATCGGTGAACTATGGCCCATTAAACCTCCTCGCCTGATTTCGAGGAGGATACCCGTGCCCAGCAGTGGGACATTTAAGGGTTGATGCTATACTTTAAATATAGCTAGTGCCTACGGCTATCACTATCACTTACCGTCAGGTGAAGTAAGTCTTTTATAAAAATCACAAATCAGTATCACAAAATGTTAGGTACAGGACAATATCTGTGAGGCTGTATATTATGACGATTTGTCTGGAACGCGTTTGTTTAACATCAATAATTAGCATGAAAGGCGCGGAATGCAGATCAGTTTTCCTCCAAAAGGCAACAAAATCTCTTACGAGTTCATCAACCTCACACACTTAATCATATAAATGCAAAGAACACCTGCGCCTTACTTGGGCACCTATTATTCTCAAAACAGAAAAATGAAAGGGGTTTCTGGGTACGTTACGAAAAAATGCATGAATATACGTGTGCTCACATTAATAGTGGCGATGTTGTAATGTTGGCAAGCGAGTTTCGCCGCTCGGTGCACGGGATAAGGGTGATGTAGCTGGTATCTATATAGAGCAGCTGGCGCCTGTGTCGACGGACGTACGCGAGGATAATTTATTTTTATTTCATCATAAATATTAATGAGCTTATCCCGCATAATGTAAATGTCCACGACGTTCGCAAACGAATATTATTTATTGTTAAGTTTTCAATATTTTTTAACAAAAACAAACAAACACTAATTTGATTACTGTTAATTCGTATTTTACGAAAAGATGATTACTCCATTGTGTTTCGTAAACACTTGGATGTTACTGCGGGAATTATACAGAATCCTATGATTGTTTTTATCGACAAATTGTCTTGTCTTGCTTGTACCCTTATTGTCCCTTATGATTTGGTGTCCCACACTTTACGTTACGGTATTACGTTTTTATTAATTTCACACCGTAAGGAATATGTGACCAATTTTGTATATTGTGTAATCATTATCATCATCAGCCTTTATCCGTCCACTTCTGAACATAGACCTCTTTCAATGAACGTCATGCCTTTTGCCACTCGCATCCAACACTGACCGGCTACTGCGCGGAGATCGTTTTCCACTCTTGAAGTCTTGAACCTTATTGGCCCATCGACCATCCGTTCCTTGAGTATGTGACCAGCCCACTACTACTTTAAAGAGCTTATTCTTCGCGTGATATCATGACATGCAAGGTATAGTAAAGTATAGTGGTAGAAGAAAGGGGATGGTAAGGTATTGTTTTTTGTCTTGGCGTTCATTGAGGGAGGCCCATAACCAGTGGACGGATATGGATTGTTATGGTGACGATAATTGGTAGGGCTTATTGAGTGTGAGGTTCCGGGTTCGACCCTACACCCCGATGGTGCTTTGAAATGGGTTTTTCTATATTTATAACCAAACATGAGACCATCGCTCGCTCATCGGTGAAGGAAAACATCATGAGGAAACCCCGTGCCTGATGAGATTATAAGTCTTTGAAGGCGTGTCAAGTTTACCAACCCGCAATGGACAGGGAAATCGTGAACTATAGCCTAATATCTTCCTCGCTCGATTTCGAGGAGACCTATGCCTAGCAGTGGGATCTTACATGGGTTGATACTTTAAATATTCACTTTACTACGCAGTTAGTCTCAACACGCTTACAAGGACTGCCTTAAAAATGTTATATTGCGAAGTACCTATTAGTTTCTATATGTGAGAAACAATTATCATAAAAACAAACATTATAGTTTTATTGGTTCGCTAATAAATAAAGTAGGCTACTAGACTAGGTGGAGATATGAGATAAATATCAACTATAAAATTATAATATATCAATCAGAGGTAGTATAATCATTGTTGATTAAGTGACTTACTTAAAAAATACTTACTTATATTACTTAACTTAAAAAATAGTAAGGTTACATTAATTTGCACAAACAATATCTCGAAAATACCCATCGATCCGAAGAGTGCAAAAAAATTGTGTGTGGGGGGCGGGAGGTGTATGTGTGTGTGTGTTATGAATAAGTAAATAATATCTATAAGTATTAAAATGATAAAGTATCTTTCATGAATTTTTTTCTGTACTTAAGTAGGTGGTAATTTTCTATGCTTATTTGAATTATTTTACGAGTCGTATCGCATATTATGATCATCATCATCACTACAGTTCAATTCTAAATTACGGACAAAACCTCAGACACCGAGTATATTTAGTTGGTGGCGTGTCGTGCGATAAAATTATGTCGCGGTTCGATTACCGGAAATGGTAGACAATTTGTATGATGAATATGTTTGTTTCGGGGACATATTAGAATACCTAATTTATTATATTACACTCGTATGTATATCATCTATACTTATATAATAATGTCGAGGTGTTTGTTTGTATGTTATTTTAAACTCATTTATCACCGAAAGTACGAACTCCTTGGAAAAATGGATTTGCGAGATTTGTTAAAAAGTTCTAGTTATTTTTTTAAATGTTATAAAAAAATAATAGTCCAATAGTGACCGGAAGGCGGAAAGCCGCCGTTGATTATTGTCATTAATTTTTTTACTATGCATTTAACTCCTTCTTAGTATGCCCATAAAATAAATAATAGTACAATAATTATACTACAATCAAAATATGATAATATAAGGATAATTTTATTAAAAACGTTCATATTACGCAAAGTATGCGACATTTAAAAACCGCTATCTTAATAAATGATAAACGCAAGAAATAATTAATATACTGTAGGTTCAAACATAACCTCTTACTTAATATTACAATAAAGAAATAATATATCTGCTATCTGGTGACATTCTGCAAGTGTCAAGACAGCAGGACAGGTTTTACAGTGTAATACTTCAACAAAAAATATTGCCAGCCCCAAATTACAAAACCGATGAATTCGGAAGGTCATCTTCCTGTTACACTAGCGTTTTCCGCGGTTTCATTTATCTTATAGAAGAAAAAATATACCTATAAAGCTTTGATATATTATGTTTCCTCAAGGCTATTAAAAAAATCTACTTCATCTTGTTGTGTTTTCCATAATAAATAAGTAGCAAGTAGTCTTTACTACTATGACCCATTACCCTTCTCACCTGATTTCGAGGAGACCCGTGCCCAGCAGTGGGACTAATACACTTTAAATAGTCTTTGAAGTGCTAAAAATTTAAATCACAATACAAAAATTCCAACTTTACAACACAGAGCTTTACGTGAACTTCTTATTGCAGCATTCCGTTCTACACGACAAAGACTAGTAGTAGTAAAATATTATAACAATGTAAAAAAAAAGGACAATTAAAAGCATTTCCCAAAGGAGAATATGTAAGTTGAATAATGATAATTAGTATTAAATATAGTTCATTATTTGCGTCGACAGATGTCGTTTTTTTGCCGCCGTATCTGCGCCTGTGTGGGTAAGACAATGCTGGGTCAGACGCACACATACAGACAAATATTATATAGATGACGGAGCCCACAATAAGAGCTAAAATATTTAAAGCTATAGTGAAGTTTGATGAAGTTAGAAAGTGGATGGCCTTAGCTGGACGATGATAACGACCTTTAAGTACCATATTAAAAAAAACAGCGCTTGGTAAAAAGTGGCCCATCGGCCATCCTACCAGCCTGCAGCTTCAATGATATCGCGTGATATCGGTAGTTTTATTAGTTCTTTGGCGGATGACACAAGTTAAATAGTGGAGACTGCGTATAGACGTTTGACGTTTAGTCACAAATCAGGGAAGATTTCACAGTCAAGTAACCGGTCCGTGTTAGATGCGAGTGGTGAGAGATCGATAGTCTTGGCGTTCATTTAGGGAGGTCAATGTTCAGTGGTGGACACTTCTGATGATGATGATTGATAGAAAATGTGTGGATACTATTCATTATTGAACATTGCTGAAAATTGGACTCTCTTAAGTGATACCAAGAAGGCGGATTCCCGTCACCCCTATCAAACTTCGATCGGCCATTGCTCAGCAATCGGTGTTTCGTCTAAGAGGTCGAACTACCCTCCATATTTCCACTCCAGTACATTTTTTTATATATACTATACTAACCCGGAGCCACCCGGAGGTTCTAAGCGTGCTACCGCTGCGGGCCTACGGCGCCGGCACGCGTTGCTCAGTGCTCCCGCATCCCGGACGAACCTGCTAAGCGCATCTCCCGTGTCACGCGCCATTAATCTAATAAATATGCTTGCGGATAAAGAAGTAGATGTTTTTTGTCATAACTTGCCGAAACTCATGAAATTAGTCCAGGTAGTTATCGAAAATAATGATAATAATTAATTAATATATTGTATCGTTTGTGTAATTTCAGTGTGTTCGCCATTGAGATTATTTGTTTTGTATAGCATCGTCTTGGATTTTATCTGTTATGGTGTTATATTTCTATGGTCTAAATAAATAAATAAATAAATAAACTTCACTGGTAATAAAACCACACCACGTTAAGCTTGTTATCTCGGTATTTACTCTAATATCTATATTTAACGAAATTTAAATTATTAAAAAAATATCGTACAAATCTTTGCATGATTTGAACCTGAGATATTAACGTGCTCAAAATCGCTTTCATAGCATAACATTGTATGCACTGCGCACCTTACTTCGTTCGCACGGCACAGTGAAAGCTAATTATAATAATTAAAAAAGTAGTCGCAGTGTGTTGCAGTTCAATAGGGGGAGGAGACAACTGCAGACAGACGCGGGGTGATCATTACAATAGACGAAAACGGTTTTATGGATATCTTTAGACATGGTTCAAAGCTAGATTGAGTACCTACGTAAACTTAAGTATGTTTAAAATAGATTAATTTGAATATATTTATATCTTTAATATTGTTGTTGATGATGATGATTATGTAATTAATCAGTAACAGTGTTAACTTGTCTGTAAAATAATGTTAATATAGTAAATTGTTTAAGATTTTGTAATTTCAATCAATTGCAACATTAACGGCAATACTTAATTTACCCCAAAACTCATTATTATATCAGATAAAAATATCGGTTTTATAACTTGTCAATTTTCGTGTAATTCAACATCGTTTTGTAGAAAACAAAAAAGGTCCGATATATTATTATACTCTCGTTTTCTAATAACATTCGAGATCAAAGCAAAGCCGCGCGCTTGCAGCTGTCAATTCGGACAATACGAACGGACAGATGGAAAGTGATATTAATATACATTAAGAACAACAACCGCTGCTTAAATAAATATTATGTTCTTATATCCTTTTTATTTTATCACAGGATACGAACGGCCTGAGATTTAGTACTGGAGGAGGTGCAAGTTCGAATCCCGCAGACATTTGTATTAATCTTAGATCATTAATATGTCTAGATGGAGTATCGCCCTATAACCAAAACAAAAAAAAAACTGGCCAACATTTTCAAACATGTCTTCGTGAATAGTGATACCAGCTACTGCAATTCTCCCATAATCATCCTTTTTAATATCGTTACACTTCAACACAAACTTTCATTATAAATAAAACAATAATGCGTAACAATTCATGCGTATTCTATGACAGCGGGACGGATACTAAACACGGAGAAAGCATTTAGAGGCCAACAGTTGGACGCTATTTTTTTGGACGTGTTTTCCGCGCGACACTCTATCTAGACATATTATTGATCTAAGGTGTTACTATACATCTTGATAGGTATCTAGCACGCGTTGACGCAAAACTTTGCGAACGGAACACGAACGAAAGTATTCTAAATGTTAATTCAATCAGGTAAGGCGGAGGCACGAAATATATGTTTTATAATATTCCATAAAATATTAAACAAAAACCCTCCCCTTGCTTTTGGACCGGAAGGGAACTTAATGATCATCACCACCCAAAAGCCATGCGGTAATGTGTCTAATGACCGGTGCATAGAAATCAAAATGAGGAATTTGCGTTGCGGACAGTACACTGACAGCTGCCGTTAAGGGTGATTACACACGATCGATTTATAAGGCAACTGTTACGACATAAATCGTAAATGTAATTATTTAATTTCGGGCCCAAATATATGAAGTTCATCTACTTAAGCAACGTCGAGTAACAAATGTCAATTGAGGTACTCGTAGTTATGATGACATATTATTAAAGAAACAAAAGCTTGCAACAGCAGTATCTTACTACTCGATATAAAAATAGTAAAGCTATGTAGTTCACGTAGGATTATTATTAGGCATCTACGCGTGCATCGATAGAGGCCTGCAATTTAAGACGGTTAGGGGCTCATAATAATGATATCAAACATTTATACTTTTATAAAATAGAAACGGCACAGAAATCGGCAAATTGGAAATAAAAAACAAATAAAAAAGGCTCTGATCTATCTAATGGTTTGTACTACAATGCCATAACGTTACATCTTTTTACTATTTTCCACCTCCGTTTAGGGTTGCCGCTTATTTCTAAATTGCTTTATTTAAATCTACTTTAAAGTTAATGAATGAAATTGCGCAAATCAATTTTGATCCATACAGTAAAAATTTAAATATAATGAAAGTTTTTATCGTTCGACAGTAAATATTTATAATTACGCCCTTTTTGTTGTGTTTAAAATTTAATGAAAGATAATTTAATAAATTATAATACATGCTGTTTTTAATACGTTGAATAATTACAGATACCTTACATTGCATACTTTAATCTAATAAGTGAGATATTTTATGTATGTGATTTCATGTTCTGTGGTAGTGCATGTAAATATGCAGATTTTTTTTCTTTTTTTTTCGAAAGGTCTAGACTTTTAGGCCTGATAGCCTTTAAGCTCAACTATACAGTGTAGCAAAGGAGGTGCTTTAGTATAAAGTGAAATTATTTCTAACAAATATATAATATAAGTAAAATATATGATGGATTCACGCGAAGTAACGACTGATTATATTATTTATGATTGCTTTATTAGTAATTTATATGAAACTATAAAATTCTATAAATATTTTAGTTCGTTTCGCACTCATGTGACAACCCTAATTTAATCGTATAGAGCGGCGCGCTGTTACGTTATAATAATACGTTACCTTTTAAAAGATTTCTCTCCTGAAACACGTGTATTAGAATATTTAATATAATGCAAACAATTACTTTACACTTTCAAATTGAGTGTAAAATATCTATACTATGAGCTTAGAGGTTTTTTTTTATTATAAATCTCTGAAACTATTACTCGCATGTTTATTATTTTTGCTTTATCCCAATTATTTAAGAAATATTTATTGACTATTAATATATAGGTTGAAATTCCTTTTTACAGGTTTAAGGCGAGTGAAATCGCGTGAGTTTTAATTTAAGTCTTAATGTTAAAGTGAGTTACCACAAATTAAGCCGTATAATTAAAAAAAAACAAGTTTACTACTATTATATAAAAGTAATTGTGCCAAGGACGCCGAGTCGTCCGTGTATAGACGAAGGGCCGGGTTCTGCGCCCGCGCATCCGTCATCTTGTCCCGCCATATCCGTACCTCGTAAAAACAATCGGTTTAAATTTAACACACAATTTATATGATTAATTAACCGAACGTTTTGTTACTTTGTAACGGCTTTGTTGTTGAATCATGCTTTATACAGCTATCCTCGAAAATAAGCGAGGAAAGTTTTCTATATACTGTTCAAACAATCACAAGCTTAGGAACTTATAGGACTGACGGTGAATGTTTTTATACATTAAATTAAGATAACTTAGCACTGGTTTCCTATTGAATAGTTTCTAAGATCTTCACATTCAAACTATGGAAAACCACATCTTTTACAAAGAAAGGGTTTGACAACCTCAGCCATATACGGCAATACCAAGTTAATACAATTCTCACGAATCCCACAATCAGAACAATATGCAGTCAAATGACTATAATAACACGGCACATCTTCTACAATGTTAATTATACTATTGTTAAACATAATAGAATAGATAGCTTGTAATATTAATAAGAAAAACAACACGGGGAAAACTGACGCATACAATGTACTAAGTAATTAATAATATACAATAAAAATAAAATATCCCGCATTGGTAAGTTGGCGTTGATGTAATATAAACTAGATGCACATTGTATTATTAGGGTTCCTCAAAATAACAAAAAAGAAATATTAAGATCACCCTGTTACCGTCTGTCTGTTTTTCTGCCTGCCATACCAAAATTTATAAGGTGGTTATAATAATCTCACGAGATAAGTGAAGGTAAAAATCTAAAATGTTTTTTTATTAAATAATAAATCCTTATTTACAGAACTTCAGTGCGCGAGCGGATGTCTTCTTGTTTGTGTTTAAGTCTTAATATATAATATGAAGCAGAAAGAATGAGAGGGAGAGAGACAAAGATACAAGGTACATCTTTACAAATGAATTATTTGATGATAAAATATATTAGTAGTAGTAGTAGTGTAGAGTAGTATCATTGGTAATATAATGCGTTGTTTCTTCAATTGATAATAATAAAAATACCAAAAAAAAAAAAAAAAAAAAAAAAAAAACCATAACCTACTTGAATGAATGTCATAATTTGCTTCATCCCATAGAAATATGATATAGTTTCAAGCCGAATTTTTATGCCACTTCATTCCTAAGCTTTTTTACGGTTTAAAAATTTGAATAAATAAAAACAAACAAACATGCAAAACTAAAGTAAGAAGAGTGGCTACAAGTAATGTAACCTCTCTTTCACATAATACTATAAAATAAACGATTTTTTTACTACGATAAATAAATTTAAAATCACGAAATACTTTTGACACCCAGCTTTTAACAATTTATATGAAGCTTTAAATAATTTTTATCTACTTAAAACTTATCAATATCATTAATTGAAAAAAATAACATAATATGTTTGAAATCAAAAACTTTTTAATATTATTAATGCCATCATTGTTAATATTATTATTCTACGAATACATATCATTTGCAAAAAAATAACTACTCGGACAAACACCCTTCTCCTACACATAATATTCTGCAACAGTTTTTAACAATAAATTGTATCTTATTATGTAGATGATAGAGGTTTTTTTCTTACATAATCTATCCAAATATAATCAATATTTTTCCAACTGATCACATCACACACAAGAGATAAAACATGTACATCTAGTCTTTAATATCGTTGATCACAATAAAATATACTTTAATTAGAGTCGGGGCGTTTGTTCGGGAGGTCGTTGACCCGCACACATTAGGACAGTAACATCTATCGATCATTTTTCGCATAAGTCCACGATACGATCGCGGCACCACGTGAAATGGATTGCCTAAGTGACATAGTGGCGATAGTTATAGTTATTTTTACATAATTATCACAAACGTGATTACTTTATCACGAAATTACTTGTGATTTAACACATGAAACGCCCTCTTCACAATACACATAGTATTTACTTATCTTTGAACATAAAAAAAATATTTTTATAGCATTTAAAACCAGTATGATTTGATCTAACTTGAGATATAAGATAGTTTGGTACACGATAGGTGGCGGTATAGCCTCTGGCAGAATGACGTCTGTTTCGTAGTCTTTTACATAGTTCATATTAACGATACTTCGTGTTGGTATATTTTTGCATAATTTTACTAAACTACTCAACCGATTTTGATACAGTTTTCACAGTCGACTTCATCATGAACTTGTATAGATTAGTAAGTACGATAAATCAATATTTTGTAAGAAAGTTTGTAAAATACTTTACCATATTATATAAAACTATATTGTATTTATATGAGTGCTTTCATTATTACTGAACCTTACAACTAATAATTAACAAAACAATGTACTATTATTGAATGTTTGTAATGAAGTATTAAACAGCTGGCCTGATTTTGATGGAGTTTTTGTTTTGTTCAAGTGGATTTGCGACAAACAAAAATGTATTATCGTGCCGGGTCCACTAGGTTTAACATTATATGCTACGTTGTTTGTCTACGAACTTTTGTATAACCGATTTTGATAATACTTTGCTAAGTAATAGCGCCGTGTTATATCAAATAAATATATAAGTATGTAGAACGTGGACTGTCTGGTAGGTCGTCTTTGGCCTTGTACCTAGTATTAATATGAATGTTCATTTAAATATTCGCTAACGATGACAGTAATATTAATTTATCGATACAGAATGTGAAAATTATATATACATCTGGTATAAAATATTATTCAGTGTTTATTAATAATGATTCTTTTATTGCAATTGAATTTTAACATATACTAATTATGTTAAAAAGACCATATATAAATTATTTTAACGCTTGTGTAAGCGCCAGAAGTTATTTTTTTACTTAGTTTCTTTTTCCAATAGAAAATAAAGAATATAATATTATGTATTTTGTTAATCGAATTTTATTCCTACATTTTCGAAAATTAAGAACGTGATAAGTAAATCAGTTTATTAGACTTTTTTTTTCTTTTATAATAAAATGTAAATTAACATTAAATGAGTAAAAATTTAATGAGTATAATATCGCATGTTAATCGTAAGGTATAAATAAGCGAAAAGTTATCGACAAAAACCTAAAGATGACACTTACCTTATTCAATAAATATTATAAATTCCATTTTTATGCGCATCGCTCACCTTATGTTTTTCTTGATTAGTTTGTGGAATGGAAAAAGCGAAGATGAGAGATATCTTTATGAGAAATATATTTATGCATACGTTTGCTTTTCTTTTCAAATTAGGGCAATATAGGGATAGAGACCTTGGAAGGTTGACAATTTCTGTGAAGTGACAACCGCTGTCAAGACGAGCCCCTGTGGTTACAAATTAAGAGCCCTCAAACATTCATAGTATTTATCAATAAATGGTAGTAGTCAAGTATATAGCTTTAATAGCTTAGTATCATGAGAGTAGAGTTTAGTATCAACAAAAAAATTAAGCATTAAAATGCTGTTTTTCGCACACTTGTGCTATCAAAGTTACCTGAAATGCAAGTTACTAAATACATTTAGATTGATTCTTTTCCTTTAACATCCTCATCATCAACATCGCTGCTGAAGGTAGGCCTCCTTCAACGAACGTCAAGACCAGAAACCCTTGCACCTCGCATCATTTAACATATGTAATATATTGTTAATTTCAACTGACAGTCAATGATACGATCCTATCAATTTAATTATAATCCAACAATAAACCCCACATAATTATAACACTAATACAATTAAACAAAATATTAAAATGTCAGTGGTATCAAACCAGTTGCTATGAAATAGTTATAATAAATATATGTTGTTATTAAACCGTTCAAAAACTTCGAATGTAATTAGGGATATTTAAATCTACGTAACAATATTAACAATAAACAACAATATCACACAATAATATCAACAATATAATTAAAAATTAACTCTAAAATATTCATATAAATATTCACAAAAAGAATATGTCATCCAAAATTTCAATTTGGGGCATGGTACCCAGAACACTGGCAGCATTACCTCGCTGAATAGCTAAACTTATTCTCTGCGCGAAATAGCTGCCAGCCTTCTGATCACCCGATGAGAGAATCAGTCGATTCGAATTAGGGATTAAACATATCATTATTAATTTATGTTACTAATTTGTACCCTGGCCTACAATGTTGAATAAAATATTATATTTCACAACTACACCTGTCAATGCTGACATTTTCGATATTTATAAATATTACCGGGGCCGTAATGAACCAATTCCATTAATATAAATTATTGAATACGCGGTATAATGTCTGACTTCGCAAACTTATATTTAGAGAATCTTAAATTAAAGAGGACTTAGGATCGTTTGAGATTTTTGTCTTTTTTTTCATTCGATTATTTTTCAAATATTGTAGGGAAACTGCCTGATCAGACTAAAACTATTAGAGAATGTGTAAAGTTCACCTTTAGCTAGCGCGTTAGTGAACTATCGCCCTCGCCTGAATTCGAGGAAGAGACCAGCGCCCAGCAATGGTTCACGTTAGGGTAGCTTACTAGCAAGTCGTACTACTGTACAACAACCATTATGTCATTTTAAAATGAAGCTATGATGATGCTTTGTTCCTCCACCTTCCACTCATAGGATCCATCATACATCAGTCATGCATCACTCAGAGGACAGAACTGACTGACTGTCAATGTACACCAGACCTCCTACATATATTCAAGTCACTCACTTTAAGTTAATCATCTCGTGGTCTAGCTCTCTTCCCGACAGTTCTCCAGGCCTAAAATGCCTGACCGGCCATGACTACCCTTTAACGTGCCATTATTGACGATTTAACACGGTAAAACAACACAAATACAATCAAAAAAGATAAAAATTTACATGGAGGCGAAGAACTTCAAAAATAATATTGAGGGCGCACAGCTAAAAATGTTATAATTAAAATTGAAGCTTGAAAAGGCAACTTTGATATTATTTACAAAGTTGAACGCGCAAACTTTTCAACTAATAAAAGAGGATATTCCAAAACAATCCAACATTTTTCACGTCGGACAACAGAATTATGTGGAAACGAATCAATTAGCTCGATATAAATTCATTTTAAAACAATTTTGCCTGGAAATTGAAAATGCAAGTTTAGTAAAATGTAAAAAGAGGTGTTTTTCAACGATGTACAAAAGGATTATGGGAGATCCATTACCAGGTTCACTTTCGAGCGACCTTCGACGATTAATTGCTATGAATACTTTGGTCTAATAAAAGCTAAAATAAGATGGTTATTTTTGTCGATGGGGATAAGATTCTAGAATTATGTCAGCTTCTTTTTGTTTGACTTTTTCTCTAAACACGTTAGACATCTCTAAATATTATGCTAGAATAAAAAAAAATTAACTCGTACCAACACAGGTGATTGGTGGTTTTTGAGGTGAGACAGAGAAACCTCCATACCAGATGCATGATACATTTCCGAGATTTACACTTCCAATACAAAGTTAATTTCTCACCAGTTAAGAGATCGCATTGTGTTAGAGCCTTATATTAAACAGTTTCCTTAGCCGTAATAAACGACAGTCGGGTAAGCCCGCACGAATACCGTCCTTAATACCTTACATTACAGCTTCATTTGATACCACTCTCATAAATTTGCGATATTACAATGATACGAGCAATCGTTGTACAAAAGTTCAAAACCCAATTGATTTTAAACATATAAAAGCACACTCTACACGGTCATAATAAAGTATATTTTTACTCGTGCCCCCGACGACTGTTATCACCTTCTCAAATGTGACATAAGTTGTTCTTAAGGACGTCCTCTGCAGACGATATCGAGCCACACTACCTGCTTTTATTCCACAAAGATGGTTAATAACTTAATGAGTTTTTATATTACGCTTCTTTTATTATTTTTTACGGCGATCTCATTTTATTATAACAATAATTCATTAGCTTATATTATAATGTCTTGGCGTTTTTAATTAAAATAAATAATACCGGACCAGCCAGATAAGAGGTATTCAGAGTTCCGCTTATCTTAATAAACAAATTGGCAAAACTATCTTGCTTTTCAAAAGTCCATGGCGGGTCAGTGTCAGATTCGACTAGATAGTCTGATCTACTTTGGAAAAAAGTATATGTTCGTGATTGGTCCAGTCCCGTAAATATTCGTTAATATTTTTGAAAAAGCAGGTACTTGGCCCGCTATTTATTTCTGTAGCGCCATCTAGTTGAGAAGTGGATCTATTTTGGGACTCTGTTTTTGAAACCAGAAATACTTTAGTAAGAATTTTTTTTTGTAAAATAATATTCCACATACACTGTTATTCTTAATGTACTCTTAGCATGTGTGTTACGTAACATTTAATGTCTACGAATTTGTAATTACTTTGCTTGCTAAACGATGTGTAGTCTCATATAATTTAGTAAATATATTATAAGTGGAAATTAGGTTAAGATATTTGTTTTTCATACTGTAATTTGTTTTAAAATTATAATTTACTCTGTTAATTTCCCAAATAAATAAATAATAGCAGAAAAATGTGTGCCAATGTTTAAGGTTATCTATCTCTTTTCGAAATCATTTCAGAGTTTATATATATGTGTGTCCATTTTTGTATTAAAGCTGTTCGCAAATTTGCTATCATTAAATATATTACCGTGAGTGCATAAGACCGGAGGAAGGTTTCTTTAAGATCCGTCGAGTTATCATATTAGTATAGACGATTGTCGAATGATATACAATTGTAGCATTGTTTTACTGCTCATGATGATACTGTTATCGTTTACCCGACTTCGTCTGAGTCGTTTGAATAGACATACAATTGAATATAACAATAATCTGTCGGTTCTGGTACCCTTTTATTATACCAATTAAAACTGATTTATCCTTATTTTTTTACTTACTCCTGAATTTTTTTGGATAAATTGATGGTTTCTTGCATAAACACTCTTTAATTTGGCAGTTTTCAAAAGAGTTTCCAAAATAAATGTAGTTACCATAAAGCTAGCTGATAAGTTTTATCCTAGCATTATTATTAAGACGTCATATGGACTTCGACACGTCTTAATAAGTAATTTTGCACACTTCAAACAGCTCTACTTTCGCGCACCTTGCATTTTCGTTATATTAATATTCAGTATCGCCATAAAAATATCGTCATTATATAAGCAATCCGTATTTAAAAATATATCAAACTTAGCGTACCTACCTGTCAAAATTGAATTAAAATGTTTGAATTTTATATAATATTTTTTTATTACATCAAAGTTTAAAATGGTATATATTATGTAATATTACATTAGGCCATAATTCATATACTTCAAAAATCCCGCGTTTGTTCAAGTCGCATTGGAACCGTGGGGTATTTAAATGCATAATTATTGAGGGCCAGTTCACACACGTGGACAGATAAGTAGTCTGATATATTACTAATTTTTCAAATCATATCCTATTTAGAACACTATATTTAACTTCCTTTAGGTATCTAAAAATAAACAAATTTATAAATCACATATTTTAACATTCAACAATTATTACATACAATAGAAACGGTACACATCTCAAGCCGTGTGGAACGACTATATAAGCTACATTATAATCATACATTGTATCCGATAATAAATAGAAAAAGCGACAATAGAAATAACAAGTCACAAATAGACATCTAATAATGAAATTGTATCGTGTAAATATAGGTCCGGTCTGTCGGTCCATCTAATGGGTGCGTTACGTAATTTAATAAGGACGTCAATATCAGCCATATTGGAATTTCGTTCAGCATACGTGGGTAATTGGGGACCATCTGCCCAGATGCAGGGCACCTTAGCACATATAACCTAGCGCATGTAGCGCACCTAGCGAGCCTACCAAGACGGATTTCTGATTGCGCAAAGAGCTGTACGCTGTATAATGCTAAATATGAAATCACCGTCTATCTATATATAATTCCAGTGTCACGATGTTTGTCCGCTAAACTCCGAAACTACTGAACGGATTTCAATGTTTTTTTTTTTAATGTGTGCTTTTCTCCAACTTAAAAGATAGGATAGTTTATTTCTCGAATTTAAGATAAAATAGGTAGGAAAAAAATCTGCTACATACCAAATCATTTTGACGGAAGTCTGTCGGGGCCGCTAGTACAATTATTATAAAAAACCCGAATCAACTAACTTCCTGTCAAACTCAAATATTCAGTTAAAAAGAATTATGGATGATTCAACTTGATCATTTTATGTTTGTAACTTAATATCTTGAACTGTGGTCTGCTAGTCTAATCTACTACTGACGATTAGTGATTCTACTTTGGTACTTTGGTTTGACAATAAACATTATATAAACTCTAAAAATGTGCCAACTCTACAAATCATCAGATCCCCTAAGTTCGTTTCGTCAAGGTTTACATAGCCGAGCGGATGAGCAGATTATGTTACTGTTGATGATGATGATGATGATGAAAATGATGAACGCAACTCGTAAACAATGTAGTCTTTACGCAATACGGTACGCGTTAATTGTAATTATTTTTAATTCAATGAATTTCCCGTTTTTTACATAATTCACATCTGCCATTTACCCACAAATACAATAATTATTTAATAACTCATTCTGTGCCAATAAGCTCAATATTATTGCATTAGCATACTTTTATATACCATGCCCAAAATAATAACATAACCTTGGATGTGGTGCCGTTTGTCGGGACTTTAGAACCGTTTCAGCTACGTAGACAGATATATTATTTGATCTGTTACGGAGAGTAAATCGACCTTTAACATACGCAAACGATCTCGCGCCAATGGAAGACCATAATTGGATGCGATTGGCGGGGATCTGGTTGTCTTGGATCTATCTATCTAGAAGTGAACCAAAAGAAGTGTATAATATTAATATAGTAGACAATAAAAACAAATAAAACTAAAGTTTAAACAGAGCTTAAAATAACAGAAATATTATTTAGTTTTCTTAATATCGATACATTAAATAATTTTAAAATCAATACAGACAGTTAATATCGTGTTAGATATTGCACAATGATACGGATCCATATTACACTTGCCTATTTCTTATTACATTTATCATACGAATGAAATAGCCATCGATATCTACCTTAAATAGATTACGCCCATTTTCCAGTTTTTCACGTATATTAAATAGTAAGCCGTACATAACATACTCCGTTTATTATCTACATACTGATATGGGTAGGTAGGTTTTTATATTAGGATCAGTTATAGCCAAACTTTTCTGTTCATTGATTTTTTTAACCTTTTTTTATGATCGACATGCAGTCTATATTGTCCAGTAGTTGAAGATATAGGTTGGCTATGTAATAAGAATGATATTTATAACACACGTATGGTTGTGACAGAGTATTCTAAATAAAGCTTAGGGGTGCACCCTAATAATCGATGAAATCATTTTAATGGTACAGTCGGCTACATAACATACCACTCATTGTAAATGTCAATAAACGTTTCAAATGGTGTATAAATGCAGATAAAAATTTATTCGTATTTCCAATTATTTTAACATTAATAACTTAATAATTTAACGTCAATTATTAAATCCATAAAAACTAGAGACATCAAGTACCTTAAATTATTATGTCATAAAAAAATACAAGTTACAAGATACGTTTGTTACTCAATTACTAATATTTTTTCTCCTCTACAACTCTCTTCAATTTTTGAAATATTATCAAAATGTTAATACTTAGGAACATTCAAAATAATTATTTTCAATGTAATTATAAAATATATTGTAAGACTAAAACTAATTTAAATAGTGTCCAAGCCAAAGAAACATTGTAATTATTCTGGAAACTACCACAGGCGGAAAGTTTACAGAACTTCCCCTAGAGCGGCTATTTAAACAGATATCTACAGCGCACCGCTTATTATATGTATGTTTGTTTTACATGACAAAGTGCAAAAACTTTGGTTTGTGATATGTGAAATATTTATCTTATCTTGCTCATTTTATTATGTCGACAAGTATTTTAACTCCACTATTTTAAATACACGTATATTTAAAATGTTGACTTTCTTCATGTTAAGATGGCCATAATGCCAGGTAGCATGCAATAATTTTGGGTCGAATTTGTTCAAAGATCTTAACAAAAAAAATAACTTTCAATAACATTTTGCGTTGTAGCTTAGAACCTTCGGATTTATTAAATCTGTAAACAACATTTCATGTTCAAGTGATAAAATTACGATAAAGTTTTTAATATTTTCATAACCGCTATAATATAAATAGGTATGCAATTAGATGGTTTATGGTTTACTCTTAAGATAGTCACAAAATATGATGCACCTTTTCATAAGCATCATCATCATCATCAACCTTTATCTGTCCGCATAGGCCTCCCTCTATGAACACCAAGACGATCCCTTTGCTACGAACAAAATATGCTAAAATCCTGACTTTAGTTCATCTTTGAACCTTTTTTGTAGTTTTTTCGTATTTCTTATAATTCAAATTTTGAATATTTTTACTCTTATAATTCTTTAATTTTTATCCATAAACAGACCAGCAATCTCAGGAGCCTTACATGGGCTAAGTTAATGATAGATACTTATTTATAAATCATGATTTATTCCTTTATAAAATTCCTCGCAACTTTGTTTCTTACGTTTTTTATCAAGCCGCGCTTAGATACGGCCTGATGATAATTATACTTGTTTCCGCCAATTATAAAAATGCTTAGTTTTTACTGTAAAATATTCCTAGTACACATCTAAATATTCTTGAAGACACACATACGCCCAGTTTCTAAAACGTTGGGCAAAGTGTATGTCAACTAACATGGTCGTTAAGGGCGGTTAACATACGATTCTAGAGTCAAATTTGACAGCTTTTAATTGTAGTGGCTATGTCAACTGAAAGACTAATCAAATAATTTAACCATGCTTCTAGCAACTCATGTGACACTTAACAAGAGATTTGACAATTGATTTGTTAATTTTTGCGTTAATCAGCCTTTCAGAAACCCGACGTTACTGTTAGGAAGTATAAAGTTCAGTTTTAATGCAAAGAACGCTTAGACATTACCACTAATTGTGTAGCACTAAAATACTAGTTATTCATAGACTTAGCATATCATAGCATATAATATATTTGCTAATAATTAAATATTTTATATATCAAAAACGTACATTCTCCAAAATTGATTTGCTCACGATAATTCCCTCGAGGCGTCCGCTTCGACTTTCACAACGAATAATGCTATAATAAATGAAATTTATTCCCTTCTTGGCTGAAGTAATTATAAAAATGTTAAAGACAATTGATCGGACTGCATTTGTATTGAGAACTATACCACATGCTTCAACCAAGAACTTTGTACAAGTATTGGTACAGTCGTCTGCGAAATACAATCAAAAAAATACATCATCATCATTATCATTTTTAATAGGCTTTCAATAAACGCTAAGACGGCAGATCCTCCGCCACTCGCGTCAAACTAAACATTGTAGAATAACATAAAAATATTTATATATATATTAACTTTAACCCCACAAGTTCCACCTAGCTATAAGCTAAGTTGTATGTGTGCAGGACGACGCCGAAGACACCGCAATTAATATGTAAATATAGTTTAATAGTCAATAGTTTGATAGGAATGTAAATATTTACTCGATTATTTACTTAGAGACATAAGATTTACTTTAATACTTTCATATACTAGTAGTTCCTATGAGAATTGTCACTTAAATTACATTAGAATGTGTTAGAATCACATTAGAAGCACATAAAGTTAATTAGTATACGAGTTAATCATATTAGAATCTTATAAACTCAATTAGAATAGAATAAATTCATATAAAAGCCTTTAAAACTAATTAGAAAGTGTAATTACGTAAGTTTCTACTAAGGGCCGAAAAGTAGTCTCGCCCCGACTCGGTTGTACGCCAACCGAGGTTACCTCATAGCTTGTTGTCCCGCTCCTTTTTCATATATGTAAAAAAGATGCAAATATGTATGGGAATTTTAAATGTTTAATTTAAGCATGATAATGATTGTTTTTGTTAATATTAATGTGTTATTTAGTTAGTTCATTGTCTAAAGTTTCATATTTAATAGAAAGTTTATGATATTGTTAATTATTTCTATAAGAAAACTTGATGTAAGGAAATTGTACTGTTAGAAAAGATAGGCTATACTGTAAGAGCGAAAGGCATATAGTTAGATTCTTATTGGTAAATTGTATAACTATTCTGATTGGCTAACCAATAAGAATGTAGATAACTCTTACGCAGGATTCATATAAATATTGGGTCGATTTTAAGGATCGACATTCAGTATTCGGCAAGATAATAGTATGGAAGATAACTAAGAAGAAAAATAAAGGAAGAAATTCTGAAGGACTAATTCTTGTTTCAATTCACTCGTCCTGTTTCAATTCTCCAACCCAGCAACAAGTGTGCCATAGCGCACATTTATGGTCCTTCGGTCGCCGGATTGTAGAGAAGAAAGAAGCGGAATCCCTACTCGCCGTCAAGAGTGAAATCCCTGCTCGTCGTCAAGAGTGAAGCGTATACTCGTCGCGAAGTGTGAAATAATCCTCGACAACCGTCCGTGTCGAGTGAAATAGTGTCCGCGTCACCGTCCGCGATCCGCGTCGAGTATATAGCGTCCGCGTCGGGTATATAGTGTCCGCGTCACCGTCCGCGATCCGCGTCGGGTATATAGTGCGTGCGTCGAGTATATAGCATCCGCGTCGGGTATATAGTGCGCGTCGAGTAGATAGGGTCCGCGTCGAGTGAACAGTGTGAAATATAGTGTCCTGTATATAGTGAACTATTAATAAGTGACGTTAGTGTATAGTGAATAGTGAATAGTGACTTGTATATAGTAGTGTGAAATTAATTAGTGTTAAGTGTACAGTGTCTGATTGAACTGATCGCCGATTATAGTGAAAGTATCGTAGCGAATATGCCGGTCACACGTAAAACCCAACAGGCTATGGGGGCGCAACAGTCTGCGTCCGAGACTGAGCACACGTCATACGAAACCACCGGTTCAGAACGAACGCGAACATCGGGCGACACCACAGGCACCGGTACTACGGAGCAGACTAGTACCACACTTACCACCAGCACCGACGCTACGAAGTCCAACGTCACCGAGAAGCCGGATACTGAATCACAAGCCGATCATCCGCCACGTCCCTCGACTACTGCCAGTCGGGACGCGCCGCCTACAGTTCGCAAAGCGAACACAACAGTTGCTTGTCTAAATGAAGCCGACAAGCATGAAGAAAGGAAACGGGCCGCCTCTGTCAAGTCAACGAAGGCTTACAAGATAGCGAAAGCAAAGGAAGAGTTAGCGCGCCTCCAAGTCGAACTAGCCGCTGCTCGCCTTGCCGTATTGGAAGCGGACTCCGATAATGAAGAAGAAGATGTTGTCTCCGTGTGCTCGAAGATGGAAGCCACCACCACACGGGTCAGCACATGGCTGCAGGCTCAGACAGAGCCACCAGTATTAGCCATCAGCCATGAACCTCATCAGCCTGCCACCACAGAAGAAAGGAACACATTGGGGCAACCGATCAACACTGAAGACAGAAGATGCAACGAACCTGTCATCGTGTCTGAAGAAAGAAGACCAGAGCCACCGAATAAAATAAATGAAAGGAAATCGGAGCCAGCTGTCTTCATGGAAGAAAAATGCAAGTATCCTCGGTCGGAGCTATCACAGCTAACCGAGGCCATCACTCTCGCTGTCAAGTCTGCGCGTCCAAGGCTAATGGAACTACCCGTCTTCAATGGAGCTCACCAAGAATGGCTTCACTTCAAGGCCGGCTATGAAGAAACAGAAAACCTCTATTCGAAGACGGAAAATATCAACAGGCTTCGAAGAAATTTGAAAGGAAAAGCCAAAGAAGCCGTTGATGGCCTGCTTATCACAAACGCCGACCCTGCTGACATTATGAAGACTCTGGAATCGAGATTTGGAAGACCAGAATCAATCGCCATGATGGAAATAGAGACACTGCGCACACTGCCGCGCCTCTCCGAGTCACCGAGGGACATATGCATCTTCTCGACTAAAGTGACAAACGCCGTGTCTACACTGCAAGCATTGAACTGTGTCTACTATCTCTACAATCCGGAAATCGCAAGGGCCATGGTGGATAAGCTAACACCGACACTTAGGTATAGATACTTCGACTACTCTGCAACATTGCCGAAGGACGAGCCAGCACTTCTGAAGTTCGACAAATTCATGAAGAGAGAAGCTGAACTGTGCGGACCATTCGCGCAACCGGAACAAGTGGGTTCACAGCCGCAGCCCACCACAGCACCAAGACGTCATCAGCGAGTGAACCATGTCGCAGAGAAGCAACCAATAGCCAAGTGCCCTGTATGTGAAGCAACAGGACATACAACGAATGACTGCGATAAATTCAAGAAAGAAGATGTTCACGGAAGATGGGACATCGCCAAGAGTCGTCGACTATGCTTCAGATGCCTGCGCTACAGAAACAAGACTCACACGTGTCGTCAACGGACATGTGGCATCGACAACTGTAAATATTATCATAACCGGATGCTGCATGTCACGAAGAATACTGAAAGGAAAGAAGACGACCAGAAGTCAACTGAAGCAATCAACTCCGCCTGGACTTCAGCTACAAGACAGTCTTACTTGAAGATCATCCCAGTCACAGCGTCGGGACCAGCAGGAGCGATCGACACATACGCCCTTCTGGATGATGGGTCAACAGTTACACTCATCGACGAGAACCTAGCTCACCGCATCGGAGCAAGAGGACCCATCGACCCACTGCGCATAGAAGCTATCAACGAGTTAAAAACCTGCGAAAATAAATCAAGAAGAGTCAACATCAAATTGAAGGGAGCAAATGAACATGAAGAGAACATACAAGCTAGAACGGTGAAGAATCTTCATGTGGCCACTCAGAAGGTTCCTAGGGAAAAAATCGAAGAATGTCAACATCTTCAAGACATCAGCGAGTTCATCACGTACACACATGCGAAGCCAGAAATATTAATAGGTCAAGACAACTGGCATCTTCTTCTCACGTCAGCGGTGAAGACAGGAAACAAGGAACAACCAGTGGCGTCACTCACTCCGCTCGGATGGGTTCTCCATGGAAGCCACATCAGAAGCTCTTACATCAACTACATTCACCACCTGAGAGAAGATCCAGCTGAAGACAACCTAGAAGACCTAATGAAGCAGTACTTCGCAATGGACTCCTTATGCATCAACCCTAGGAAGCCGAAGACAGATCCAGAAGAGCAAGCCCTGCGCATCCTAGAAAAGAATACAGTCCACACGAAGACAGGAAAATACGAGACGGCGCTCTTATGGAAGAAAGAAGATATCAACCTCCCTGACAATTATGAAAACTCGTTGAAGAGGCTCTACAACATTGAAAAGAAGCTCGACCGGGATCCAAAGCTGAAGGAAAAATATACAGAACAGATGGAAGCACTCATCACGAAAGGATACGCCGAGCCAGCTCCGAAGACGAAGACACCAAACAAGACGTGGTACCTACCACACTTCGGAGTTGTCAACCCAATGAAGCCGGACAAGCTCAGAGTGGTACATGATGCGGCAGCCAAGACGAAAGGGACATCGCTCAACGATCAGCTCCTCAAAGGTCCAGATCTACTACAATCGCTGCCAGGTGTCGTCATGCGGTTCCGACAACACACCGTCGCTGTGACTGCGGATATCAAGGAAATGTTTATGCAAGTGAAGCTTCGAGAAGAAGACAGAGACGCCTTGCGGTACTTATGGCGAAAGGATAGAAGAGATGACCAACCACCGGATGAATATAGGATGACGTCACTCATCTTCGGCGCATCAAGCTCTCCGGCAACAGCTATCTTCGTAAAGAACCTCAACGCGAAGAAATACGAAGAAACCTATCCCGAAGCCGCAAGAGCAATAGTAAAGAAGCATTACGTCGACGACTACTTGGACAGCTTTAGAAGCCTTGAAGAAGCGATACGTATCACCACAGAAGTCCGAAGCATACATAAAGAAGCAAACTTCGAGTTGAAGCAATGGAAATCCAACTCAACGAAGCTCTTAGAAGCCATAGGAGAAACAGAAGGTCAAGAAGACATAGAACTGTACAAGTCAGAAGATAGAATCGAGAGAGTGCTGGGACTCATCTGGAAGCCAGAGAGGGACGAATTCACCTTCAATCTCAACATGACAAGAATACCGTCGTCACTCGCCGAGGGGAAGAAGCCAACCAAGAGAGAAGCATTAAGGGTCGTGATGTCTCTCTTCGACCCGCTTGGTTTCGCCTCACCAGTCACCATCAAGGCCAAGCAGATATTACAAGAGGTATGGCGACGTGGAACATCCTGGGACGACGAGATTGATGAAGACCTCTCAGAAGATTGGCAGAACTGGCTACTCCACCTGAAGAACCTCTCAAATGTAGCCATACCAAGATGCTACCTAGGCTACAGCAACGCCGTGTCTCTTCAGCTACATGTCTTCACCGACGCCAGCGAGTCTGCATATTCAACGGTACTGTTCTGGCGAACGGTAGCTCCGAACGGCGAAATCAACGTGTCACTCGTCATGGCCAAAGCCAAGGTGTCACCACTGAAAGTAACATCAATACCAAGATTGGAGCTACAAGCCGCCGTCATGGGAGCAAGACTCGCCGAAGCCGTCATTGAAGAACACGAAAGGAAACCAGACTCGAAGACCTTCTGGACAGACAGCAGAACTGTACTTACCTGGATCAAGACGGGATCCCGCTCCTACAAGCCATACGTTGCGCACCGACTAGCCGCCATTGAAGAATGCTCCACAGTCAATGAATGGAGATGGGTTCCGACCAAACTCAACGTCGCCGACGACGCCACAAGGGACGTACCACCCACCTTCGACAAGAATCACAGATGGTACAAAGGACCAGAGTTTCTCTACGAGCCTGAAGACTTATGGCCAACGGAACAGCCTGCTAGTGCGACGGTAGAAGAAACGGGAGAAGAAAGGATTCATCACATCTCAGTCGACGACACTCCGAAGTTATCAGAGGCCCTACCCGAGGTCTCACGATTCTCCAACTGGGATAGACTGCGCTACTCAACAGCAAGAGTACTCCAGTTCCTTCAACTCTGCCGGTCCACAGAAAAGGTAAACTACAAGAGAAACGCAAGAAACTCTGAAGCCGACCCAAGTTGGAAGAAGACCAACAATAAAGTAGAAAGAAGACAGCCGCGACAGGAACAGAAGAAAGAAGAAAGAAAATTCATACCAGTTCCTGCAGAGCTCCTGATCAAGGCAGAAGAACTTCTCATGCGGTCTTCTCAACAAGAAGCCTTCACTCAAGAACTACAAGACATAAGAAGAGGGAAGCCCATCAGTAAAGAAAGCCGACTTCATCAGCTGAGTCTAGAAT
The DNA here is from genome assembly GCA_905333005.2 of Lycaena phlaeas. Lineage (NCBI taxonomy): Eukaryota > Metazoa > Arthropoda > Insecta > Lepidoptera > Lycaenidae > Lycaena > Lycaena phlaeas. Next base: position 1,268,364 of record HG995168.1, read on the forward strand.
ACGTCAACGGGGCCCTCAAGCTAAGAAGCCGCATAGCAGCCATACAAGAAGTCTCAGAAGCCCAAAGAAGTCCTATGATCATAGATGGAAATCATCCGACGGTGAAGCTATGGATCAAGAACATACACGGCAAGCTTCATCACGCCGGGGTAGAAACGACAGTCAACGAGTGCCGCCAACAGTATTGGGTTCTCCGTCTACGCCCGATAACCCGCACGATCATAAGACAATGCCTACGTTGCAGAATGAAGACTCAAGCGCCACCCTTTCCGAGAACTGGAGACCTGCCATCGTGTCGACTGGCTCATCATCAACGCCCGTTCACATTCACAGGAGTGGACTACTTCGGACCTCTGTCAGTCACCGTAGGTCGCTCACACCAGAAGAGATACGTCGCCATCTTCACTTGTCTGACCACGAGAGCGATACACCTAGAAATAGCCGGCTCACTCAGCAGCAGCTCAGCAGTCATGGCGTTACGAAGAATGATGGCCAGAAGAGGCTGTCCAACGGAGATCTGGTCTGACAACGGGACCAATTTGAAAGCGGCAGACAAGGAACTGCGCCGAGCGATCGACGAGTCAACGGCCGAAGAAGCAGCGAAGAGACAGATAAGCTGGCGGTTCATCCCTCCTGGAGCGCCATTCATGGGCGGCGCGTGGGAACGAATGGTGAGATCCGTGAAGACCAGCCTGACGTCGACACTCCACGAGCAACATCCAACAGAAGAAGTACTCTCAACGCTGCTGGCAGAGGCTGAATACACTGTCAACAGTCGACCTCTAACTCATGTATCAGTCGACCCAGAAGACCCAGAAGCTCTGACTCCCAACCACTTCCTATTGGGAGGACCAGGAAGAGTACCAGCGTTCGGACACTTCTCGGAAAAGGACACCATCTCGAAATCCAGCTGGCAAGCCGCGCAGAAGCTAGCAGACACCTTCTGGGAAAGATGGCTACGCGAGTACCTGCCCGAACTCCAAAACCGGCGGGAGCCCCATGGCCGAGGCCCCCCGATACAAGTCGGAGATCTAGTTCTGCTAGTCGATCAGAACTCACCGCGCAACGTATGGCTGAAAGGGAAAGTCGTCGCAACGTTTCCTGGACCCGATAACGTCGTGAGGACCGTCGACATCCGGACCAGAGGAGGAGTACTTCGGCGCCCGGTGCGGAAGCTGGTGATCCTGCCCATCGAGGACAACGTCGTCGCAGCACCGGAAGAAGGTGTGACGGAGCCACACGGCGGGAGGAATGTGCAGGACGACGCCGAAGACACCGCAATTAATATGTAAATATAGTTTAATAGTCAATAGTTTGATAGGAATGTAAATATTTACTCGATTATTTACTTAGAGACATAAGATTTACTTTAATACTTTCATATACTAGTAGTTCCTATGAGAATTGTCACTTAAATTACATTAGAATGTGTTAGAATCACATTAGAAGCACATAAAGTTAATTAGTATACGAGTTAATCATATTAGAATCTTATAAACTCAATTAGAATAGAATAAATTCATATAAAAGCCTTTAAAACTAATTAGAAAGTGTAATTACGTAAGTTTCTACTAAGGGCCGAAAAGTAGTCTCGCCCCGACTCGGTTGTACGCCAACCGAGGTTACCTCATAGCTTGTTGTCCCGCTCCTTTTTCATATATGTAAAAAAGATGCAAATATGTATGGGAATTTTAAATGTTTAATTTAAGCATGATAATGATTGTTTTTGTTAATATTAATGTGTTATTTAGTTAGTTCATTGTCTAAAGTTTCATATTTAATAGAAAGTTTATGATATTGTTAATTATTTCTATAAGAAAACTTGATGTAAGGAAATTGTACTGTTAGAAAAGATAGGCTATACTGTAAGAGCGAAAGGCATATAGTTAGATTCTTATTGGTAAATTGTATAACTATTCTGATTGGCTAACCAATAAGAATGTAGATAACTCTTACGCAGGATTCATATAAATATTGGGTCGATTTTAAGGATCGACATTCAGTATTCGGCAAGATAATAGTATGGAAGATAACTAAGAAGAAAAATAAAGGAAGAAATTCTGAAGGACTAATTCTTGTTTCAATTCACTCGTCCTGTTTCAATTCTCCAACCCAGCAACAAGTGTGCCATAGCGCACAGTATGACTGTTTAAAAGATTTAAAAAAAGTAAATAAAAATACATATACACATTCATATACATCCATAGTATAATACCCAAAGTTTTCGAATTTCACAGCATTATAATAATAAATAAACTAACAATAACAAAACCTATGAACTAAAATCGAGTGTCGGAAGCAATTTGTACATTTTCAAGTTTCGATACTTTGACAGAATTTTGGAAATCATGAAAATATAACACTGACTGTACAATGACACGGAGTTTTTACATAATCCCCACATTAATAAGTAAAAACTTTATACCCCTTTAAATTATATTGCACATTTCGGCGTAGTTAAAGTTTATATTGACAGGAAACTAAAGTATTATGTTACAAACTTAAATTTAATATTTAAAATTCAATATTCATCACTTAGCGTTAATAATATTTGTCAAACCTAATAGATACGTTTGACAATAAATTGACAAATGATGAAATAGTTTTCCATGGATTCTGACGGACGTACGGATTGTAATTCGAATATTTGTTTAATTATATAGCTATGCATTAATTTGGTCAGATTCTGAATAATTTGTGCTTACATATTACATGCATGCACGAACAGACAATTCGAAACTAAATTTCATCGGCCATTCTCGATCCTTCTTCTGATTACTATTCACGTTAACATACCTATAGGTAGTCTACAATTCTACTACTTACTACTATAATCAATTTCACTATATCATCACCATCATCATCTTAGCCTATAGCTGTCCACTGCTGGACATGTTACTGTTTTTATTTCACTATATGCAATGCAAAATTAGATTTTATTAAACAAAACCAAGCAACATGTGTTACATATAATATAATGAAGCTCAATAATTATGAATACCCAAAAATTCATTGCTAATTTAGCATGCACGAATGCAACGTCAATAAAGAAACACTAATTTAATTGTCAAAAAACATTAAGATTTACAACTTACAAAACAGTCAAAGTATTTCTGCATATTATTATTTTTGTATGCTTTAATATTTCATATAGAAACTATAACACACATAAGTATAACAGATTATACTATAACACGCATATAAAATAAAAGACAATGGTCTTACAACGCTTAAAAGTCGCACCAAATTTGTACGGATCAATAGTTTGAGCACAAACAAAGTTGGTTTCCATGCAGACGGTGCAGAGTGCCTGGCCTCTTGTATTTTTAATATACCCTCCCCCGGTCCCCGTTTTAACATAATATAAAATTATAAGCGACATGAATCACGATAATGCGGCGCGGGGCCGCGCGGCCAATTCACAACTTTAGCAAGGCCCAACCCTCCTCCACCTCCCTATCATAGCCTAACTAATAACGGTATCTTAAGTGTTATTTATACAACTCTTGGCTGATATACATTTTTGAAATGATACTTCTTTAGAGTCGTTGGGATTTCAAACCGGATGCAACGGAAAAACTGACAGGTAAGAAACACACATACAAAAGAGCGAGAGAACAAATGTCGGTGTGTATGTATATTGCACACTGTTTAATACTTGCTTGTATTTGAGCATTTAACATGTGTTTCACTTCTATCGTGTGTGAATCGCACACACCTTTTTTTGTGTTGCTGGATTTATTATGCGTCTTCATGCGCCATAGTCGAATAAAATATTGCCTAATGCCTGTGTTACTTTGGATAATAGTTTTTGATAATGTAAGAATTATTTAAATCGGCTCAATAGTTTAACGCCGGGTTTCTGAAAGGCTGATCAACGCAAAAATCTACAAATCAATTGTTAAATTTCTTTTTAAGTGTCAAATGAGTTGCAAAAAGCATGGTTAAGATACTGAATTTAGTGTCTGTTAGTAGACATAGCAACTACAATGAAAAGTTATCAAATTTGACTCTAGAATCGTATGCTAACTACCACATTGCAAAAATTTGTGACATACACTTTGACCAACGTTTCAGTTTCCAATAAAGAAGTTTCGGTGAAAAAATATTATACACAATTTTTTCACAGTGAAATGCTAAGCTTAAATACTCATACGCGAATACAGACACAGGTTCTAATTCACACTGCTAACTGTCAGATCTGAATTAATTATAAATAGACCATACGTAACCTAACCTCCAGAGAGGAGGAAAAGGAATAATTGAGGGGAATTGGTATATGGAATTTTTTGTTACTAAAACAACAAAACCTGTCTCTATTAGAATGTAGACCTACTTTACTATTTTAAAATGAATACTACATTGTACAAAGCATGTCTTATAATTATTTTCATAGCATATTACTACTTCTCCTACTATAATATCAATAAAAAACTATCTATGATTGTAATTTTTAACTAATGAAATTGATTCGCTAACGAAGGGTAACAAGCACAATATAAAATATTTTCTTGACTTGAAGCTTTGATTTTTAAGGTTAGGCGGTATTTATCAAGGTATAATTGAATATTACTTACATGATATTAAATATTATAAAACTATTAATATTAATGAAGTGCCTTTGTGCCCACATTGTTTATATTCTTGTTTTCTATTGAAACTATTCGAGTGTAGATAAACTGTTAAATAATTAAATAAATAAGGAAAATATTGGGCTTACCGCGTTCATCTACCCTGTGCCTTACAGCCGCGCAGTGAAGGCAAAAAGAAAAGTTTTATTTTTATAAGACAAGAAATTTATTATAGCTGATGGTCGCGTCGGTTTCGCGTTTCTTCGGAAATAGAACGTAAATGTGGTTCACATCGACCCAAGGGGTTCTGTGAGAGTGACCTCTTCATAACAATATGGAAATGAATAAATTGTCTCAATGAATGTTTCATATCATATTGTAGATTAATGGTTGTCTAGATGTGATGTCTGGCTGGGGATTGGAGAGAAATTGCCTTGATAATGGTTATACATGTGTCGGTAGCAAATACTTAGTCGTCAACGAAATCTACACTAATATTATAATCTACACTAATATTATAAAGAGGAAAACTTTGTTTGTTTGTTTGGTTGTAATGAAGGCTCAAAAAGTACTGGACCGATTTCAAAAATTCTTTCACCATTCGAAAACTACATTATCCACGAGTAACATAGGCTAAATTTTATTCCGTAAGATATTTTGGTTTTTCGGACACAAGGTGTAAAAAAGTTATTTTGCGTACTAAGATCCCGTTGTAAATCTTAGTTAACGCAGGCGAAGCTGCGGGCAACAGCTAGTAGTAAATATTCTTCTAAGTTTGCTGACTGTCGTCCTTTGAGTGAACATTATGAAAAAAAACTGAATGGTACTAGAATTGGTCTTTTAAAATGCTTGACTTTTTTCTGGATCTTTATCATATCACATCATCCAATCTGAGAATGGCTGAGATTTTTTATCACTAGATCGTCATATGTTATGCAAATTTTTCGGGTTGAACAATTTCCCATCATGCATTTTGTATGTCTTAAATAAACTAGAAGAACGTTTGTTTTAAGCAAATCTTCATATAGTAAACCAAGTAAAGCATAGTAAAAAAATTTAGCTTTATAATCCAAGTCAATTATTAGTAATTTACACCGTTACTTAATTACAACTGCAACTTTATAACTTACAATTGCATCCGTTTGAAGTATTCGTTATTAATATTAATTCGCTGAGAACCGGTTTCGAACCCGATACTACTCGCATTGAACACACCCCACTCACAATTACACGCAGTAATATTATAAACCTATATTAAATTTGCGGCTTAGCATTCTTTTTGCTCGCTTCCATAGAAATCTTGGACGCTTTTAGAGATCTGTAATATACAGGTGAAGATATTAATAGTTGGCTAATTCTTAGCTGTAATAAGTATTTAAATATATCTACACTATACATTTAGCTGATAATCGATTGGACATTAAATCGGATGGTAAGTGATTAACGCCATATAAATAGAATCATCCATGAGTAGTAGCAACCCATGTCCCTGCTGGATACGGATCTCCTCCTCGAAATCACGCGAGGAGGGGTAACATGCCACAGTTAATTGAGGAGCTGGCCTAATGCGGGTTGGTGAACTTCACACCCCTTAAAAGACTTTAATCTCATCAGGCATGCAGGTTACGTCGCGATGTTTTCCTTCACCAGTGAGCGGGCGATGGTCTTGTGTTTAGGATGCACTTAGAAATTTAGAAAACTTTATAAAATATAACCTATTAACATTATAAAATCGATATCAATGATTCTTGTTGCTCTCTTACGAAAAAATAATGAAATTATTTTAGTAAAATTTAACAATAAAATAGCCTATATATTAGTAGGAGTAACTTATCAGGACATCGTGTGATTTGATATAGGAAGACGCGGGCACCAGCTACTCTCTTCGTGTATCTGGAAGCTATGAAAGTATGTATAATATAGTTAGCCTCCACTACACACACAATCTACCATTTATCCTACAGACTTTATTTCCTCCATCTGTCGTCATCAAATAAGGGTAACTCCAAATTAAATAAGTAATACAATAAAAATTATAACAAAAGAATTAATGCACTAGGCCAAAATCAACCTTAAATATGGGTCATGATGAAACAAAATCCCCCGGCACTTGCGTGGTTCAAGAGCCTAATAAATATGTACACTTTCAAGTCCTCTTTAAAATGTACTAGGTTTTTTGCAAAGACTATTATAACATCACGATTGTATTATAAAAAGTTTATTACAGTATTGTATAGCTTCACTTACGTATGCTATTCTAATTAATATGACAAAGTTGCATCCAAATCTGCATAGTATTTCGTGTTGGATAGCTTAATTGATAACTTCACTCTCTTGCATACATCTTATATGTAAGGCTAGCTTTTGCCCGTAGCAACGCCCGGGTTAATTGAGATCTAGAGCCATTGTCGGTTTGATAATGATGATTTTTTAGCCTAATTAACCTTTAATAACATCAGGAAAAGCTCTGTCAAAATTGGCTTAGCCTTTTTTCAGAGAGTGCCATTTGCATAATATATTAGGTATATTCATAGACTGTTAAAATGTTAACATACCTGATACAAAATAATATATTTTTGTCTGAAAACCAATGAATTACAATATGAAACAATATAGAATATGGATATCGTCAGCTAAATCGCTATTCGTCATATTGATACGTGAACAAAATCCCGATCACATCCGTATGAATAAACAGATATAAAATTTGACAAAACAATCGAATAAGAATAACAACTACCGCACGCAACTGGCGATAAAATACGTTCACTAAATAAAAAAAAATCATACGGCAAATTTTTATTATTACAACATTTTATTTATCATCTAAATCGCCGTTTACGACGGCGAACAATGCCGGGCTCGAACCAAACGAAAGTGGGACGCGAATAAAGAAAACAATAAAATTAGAATACATAAACACATAAAAACACCGTCCAGAGCTGGCGCATGCGTCCAAACCGCCAACATTACTTCAAATAAATTAAAAAAGCGCCACACATCTTAGGAACGCTCAAAGAAATACTCAAATTACCTCCCTCATACCTAATATATGCGGAATAATATGTATTTGACAAATCCAAGAGCAGCCTCTATAGTCCTAGACACGTAAGAATTTAGGTTTTTTTATGAAACTAAATATGAGATACACTATTCCGAGGTCATTTTTTACGACTATTATTCTTATAAATGCTTGCTATACATGACGCGATTGCATGCTCATGCATGCGGTTGGCATGCTCATGCATGCGGTTGGCATGCATGCTAGTCGCACTAAGTGCTCCAGTCCGCTTATCCTACAGGAGTCCCGTACCTTGTCATTGTACTAGTATGTTTGTTCCTCAAGTCTATTTTTCTCAAAAATATATTAAAATATCAAATCAAATGATCGAATGGTAAGATTTAAGTTTTGATAACCTGTATCTTAAATATGATGTTTTTGATAAGCAAAATAAAAATACGTTTTATGTATGAGACTCCTTAATCTGTGGTTTTTGTTTCTATTGTCTCATAACCATGTTGTTTTTCTGTGTCAATATTAGACTCGATTGTGACTATAAGCCTCTCTTTAAGTATATCGTGTCACGGCGTATGCACGGAACCCTAAAATGATGTAAGCCTACATTTAGTAAAGTGCTCATATACTATAAAGCAAACAATGAATCCTACATCTCACAATTTAATTGTATATGTAGATTTTGACACAATGAAACAACGTCTGAAGGCCGTTTTGATTCAATGTAAATCTTGGGATATTTCATCTACAGTCGATATGGATTCAGTGCGTGGTGGGTTTTGTTTGAAGGTTGGTGGGATTGGTGATGGAATTAACGTGAAGCAGTTTATGGGTATAACTGTAATAATTTCTTCCCATAACTTTACAGTTTGGTTAGTCTTCTAAATATTCATATAATGACGCGCATACTAAAAGCTAAATACAATGCCTCTATCGTGACAGCATTCTAAGAGACTTGTTTTACTACTTTCTTAGAAGCATATTAAGGATCTTCTTGAAGAGCGATCCAAAGATGTTCAATAGGATATTATAGATCTAGCCATAAAAGAAATATAAAAAGAAGCAATGATTCTAGAAAGTAGTAGAAGTAAAAAAAGGATAAAAGATATCTTTTGACTATAAGCAATTTCTTTTTTTATGGCAATGAGCTTTTGCTATTTGCCAATGTCAAATTTGAAAGTAATTTCTTGGTCACTGTTATTATTGTTTTTTTCAAAAGGTCGATTATCATTTAGTAGTTAATCGTATATCAAAGCGTTTAACGCGAATGTTGCAGAGATGTAGAGTATAATATGATAACGTAGGTAAGGGGCGGTACAGTCAACTTAGAACCCTATACATGTGGAATAAGATCCAGATTCCATTGGGATAGTATAAAGCAGTGGGGAACTAACATCGTCGAAACGGGTACTGTCGTTTGGCAAAGGTTTTAACACTGACGCGAATATTTTTGAGAAAATTTAACGTGCACATGTAATATTGTTAAAATTTATGGTTTATATGTAGCGTTTTAAAATGTTTCGTGGAAATTTTTAACTCTAACAAATGCACTTGAACAATATTAATAGTTTTACTTATACTCGTAAATAATTATGTAATAAATAATTATCATTTTATTGTAGCACATTTTTTATGTAATGCGTAATATGAACTTGGAATCAAAGATTGTAATAAGTAGTTAGTACATATTTTATAGTTACTTGAGACACTGAATGGATGATAGATTAATAATAATTATTAATCTACCAACTCAACCATTCACGAACACTTTTTAGAACGGTTAATTAAATAATTGGTACAGCAAAAACAAATCCCTAATATTTCTAAATTACTTACGAATATTTTTTAAAAATAAAAGAACTTTTAAGTTTATTAAGATTTTTGCAAGCCCGACGTTTCAGATAGGTACTTAACAGTAACCATGGTGAAATCGCTGTAAAGTATCCGAAACGTTGGGCATGTAATCGTTATAACATGTGAAATTCGCGTAAACATTAGAAAACAATATTATTCTATCACACTAACACAGACAAAAAAAAATTATATTCTTACTGTTTTTTCCATGTGTATCAATATATGACTATTGCATTTTCACCGCATCATCATGAAACCCGGATCAAGGACGAGCGGAAAGCTTTTGAATCAGAAGCGGGACTTAGCTAAAGGGATATTGGAATATGTAATTTAGTTTTGTCTTAACCTACATCCAAATTAGCTGTCAAGTTATATCACTTGATTGTTAAATTATTTAAGTTAAGATTCTAGTTGTGATCTTGATGTAGTATTTTGTTAATTTACAAGGCTGGCATAATCGCTGCGAGATTAAAGCCTTTTCCTAAAAATAAAGAATAAAAAAAACATGAAACCATGACCACTCTGTCAAGAGCACACGAATAGAAAGAGATCATTGTATACTTTCTTTAAGTTGATAGGTGTAGTTAGCATAAAGAATAAAACCTTTTCGCTCGAGTGTCCTTTGCACAATACTATATACAGCTGTATCAGATAAAATTATTCAAATGATACGATCTATTGTGTTTCAGAAACAATGATAAATATTATTATTATTACATATGTATAGCAAATATTTATGTAAGTAGGTCTGGTAATACGGGAACATTTGCGAGAGCTTGTCATGACAAAGTGATTTAGATGAATAGTTATTACTCAATCTGACTTGTAAAATGTATTTGGGCATATCCGATGGGCAAATAATGTAACAAATATCTGTTTGCCAACAACCGTTTCGGTGCTTTTAACATAATATTTTTGGATACTAAATTATAGCCGGGATAAGTCACATGGGACAGTGTAGACGCGTCTTAAGTATGTAAATGTTTGATGTATATACAATATATCTGGTAGACACCGACGCAAAACTCTACACTCATCTATCAAAACGGAGCATTTAAATAAATTGTAAATTACAATGAACAGGCTAAGTCATCGACCGCGCACACTTAAGGTCTGTGCACACAGCATCTCCAGTATCAAGATGCTAAATTAAAAAGTTGTAAGAAATTATTTTAACTTGTACCAACTTATTGTTTTAATTTATGTTGCTTCTAAATAAAGTTTTGCGAGTGAGTTTTTATTAAAAGCCGGCTTTCGGCCATGTTTCCACCGCGTTAAAGTTGTAAATATTAACTTTAGTACTTTTAGCCTCCTGTGTTTGCACTGCAGTGTTTAATAATCGGAATTTTTAATTGTTTTACTTTGACGTGCCTCGGATATTATTAAAGTGTTTTTCGTTTGTGTAATTTATTTTAAATATACTCACGACTAGCGGCGTCCTGCGGTCTCGCCCGCTTACTTTCCATTCACGTGGGTACGGGGATAAATTATAGACTGTGTCACTCAGAAATAACGCAGCCTATTTTTGATAAAATAATTTCAAAATCGGTTCATTAATTCTAGAATATACCCTACCTCACAAACTCACAAACTTAACCTCTCTTTGATATTATTATAGATAATAAAATAAATTGTGATACTAGTCTAATCTCATTATAATAATGTAGTACTAATCTTATTCGATGACAATACACAATTTCAATGCACATAATGTAAAAACATTATATAATAACGCGTGGCACAGTAATAGTATTGTTTTGACAGCTGTCAACTTCGACCCAGGAACACCTATCTAGATTCTAGACAGGCAGGTTTTGCGTCGCACACAACGGTACAATTATTCCATAAAACCTCTCTAACTTAACTCAATTCAAATTGATGTATGACGGTTTTAATTGAACGTCGACGCATATGGTGTCAAGTAAGTGTGTAAAAGCACCTTAACACGCACACCATTAAAATACTTTGTTACTACGTGTGTGTGCGTGTATATATAAGGCGATACGTGTTCGAATATGTTCGCAAATGAAATCGACCTTCGCCATATAATGGACGATCGCTTTAAAGAGTTATAAACGATCATATCAACAGTACACTCTAAACCAGATAAGAAAAAAAGCAGACAGGCTTGAGTCTCACGCTCACTGCGGGTTCCGCAAAAATTGATTTTTTAAGTTCTGTTCCTGAATGTAAAAAGGCAACCTAGTTCTGTAATACAACAACAAATTAACGGTTCCCTTATTTTTCTTCTCTTATATAATATGCTCTAGATTCTTACCAACTTGACTCTAAATCAACATAGGTTGTAACGAATACTTTATAAGTTTTGATTTGACAGTCGGCGGACAACGAAAAGATTTCCTAAGGGTTTTGCTATGTCATTTTGAGAAAAGGAACCCTAAAAATGCAAAATCACATAGTACTATGTAGGTGAGACGGGTTGTTGATGACAAAAACGTTTCCCTGCCAGTCTTTATTTACATGTGTTAATTAGATATTCCTTATTGGGAAAGAATACTGATTAGAGATTATAATTTTTATATAAGGAACAATACTTCTAGTTTTTATTGAGTGTAACGTAAAAAGTAGTGTATTCTTTATTTGACTATCAATGTAATAGATCCTTGAGAAAGCTTTACCCTTAATATGATCATCATCATCATCAGGCTGCTTATTTTAGTCATCTATATCTAGCATCATCATCATTATTGACCACTCGCATCCAACTTGGATCGGTCAGCGCTTGGAGGTCGTCATTCCACTTGTTTAATAGTCGATTATTCGTCTACCTAATTAGATACTTGTTTGATTATTTAAGTACATCATTATTATCATCATGAGAACGTACAGGTACAGAAAGCTCTGGAATGATTTGGTCTCTGATTTATTAATAATATGTAATATATGTACATATATATGTAAAGATATGTATGTACGAAGGTGAACGTCACCGCTGGGTGTGGGCGGTATTGAATTGTTAATGTCATGCCACAACAATTGCTGGGAAGATTGATGGCATGAAACTGCCTCTACTTACATTTTTTATTTCATTTAAAACTATTACTAATCACTTATAAACAATAAAAATTAAATAAAAAATATTAATAAAATTTAAGCAACTATAAATTGGTATCGAATTTTTTTCTTAATTTTTTTTAATAACAAAAAAAAATAATTAAAAAAGGTGAACAATTATATTTGTAATAGCAAAAAAACAATATTTTTAAGACCAAAGCAATAAGTAGAAGGTTATTTTTTGGTATTTCTATAATTTACATGTCAAAACAGGAGTTTATTGTTTTCTAATGTTTAAGCGTATTTTACTCTAGTAAGTCCTTCAGTTCATGTGGGAAAGAAGTCGAAACGTCGGTAATCGGCATTGTAAACAAATTAATAAACCGCGATAATATCCGTAAAAGATGTTTCATTAAAGTAAAAGAAAGTTTAGTCAAAGAGAGTATAAAATTATTACTATCATTTCAATGAAAAAAAAAACTTACCAAAATCCTTAAAAAGTATTGTAATAGAGTTTGAACTTACCTGAAAGCAAAAAAATATATATGTTAAAAATCGTAACAAAGAATGTTAGTATTAGTACAGTAAAATTCGTCATCATCATCATCTTCTATCCGGCTGATTCGACATAGACCTCCTCAACGAAGGTCAAAAAAAAGGTCAAACTATTGATATTAATTCCTATGCATGGGGTAACCAGTTTGAATTCCATCTTACAAGTAAGTCTTAGATGAAAATTATTTTTGTGTATATTTATTAATGGAAAGTTTTATAAAATACAATATTGCAACACGGGATTTTGTTTTATTTTTTTAGGGACTCCCGAAAGTAAAATAAAAGGCAACAAAAAGAATTTTGAAATGTAAAAACAAATACGATATTTTGAATATGAAAGTATCGCGCCTGTCAATAATATAGTTTCGCATTGAAACCACAAAACATATTTTCACTAGCCTGCGGTTCAGCACGGTTGGTCTAAGCTTAGCGATGATGATAATGACTTTCAGTCCGTCATCTATGACCTTGACAGTAAAATCAATTCATATGCCGTGATGCAAACGGCACGTACTGTCATGTCGTGATGTCTACGGTGTGACGCCGCTCTCTCCTATGTGTGCGCATGCGAGTACTATTTATCTTTATTTTATTAGATCATTCGTTGTTCAATTTTTTATACTTATTATTTACGAATAATATTAACATGGATGTGTCACATTTGCCGGAGGTCCGGTGACTAAATCTTTTTAGGTTTATTTTATCTTGGCAAAAAGTAAGTTTGATTTTTTTAACGTCTTGTTCGTAAATGTAACGGATAGGCGTTACCTTGGCATTGATAATATAGAGATCTTGACGTTATGCGAGAAGGACCTATGCACTATACAGTCTAAACCGCCAGCAAAGGAAACTAGCAGTTTTGACTCTTATTTAGTAAGGCCCACGTAACTGATATACGAGTCGCATGTATCGTGGATTGACAATTGACTGGCGCAATGTCGGGCTGGCCTTGACACCGACCCAGGTTCAGTGCCAGAGCGCTCTCCTTTATGACATGCTTTTCTATTTAGGTATTCTATGATCTTTATCACTTCCTGTCAACTATAATTTGAATTATTTTCTTGTGTTAGATTCATTGTGTTATTATATCTATTGTATAAAAATACAATACAATTTCATATTTTTCGCAAATCAATTACTTAGGGCGGATTGCATCGACCGATTTTAACGAATATGTAATCGTTAAAGATGGTGGTAACTATCCAAAGTAACCAAAGAGCGTTGTTTTTAACAGACTTCAAAATATAACGAAGACTCTTACGTTAACAGATTTGAAACAACCGACCTTTAATACCGTATCCATATCACGATGAAATTACATAATATATAATATTGATCGTTCTTATTTTTCTTTATTTAAAATATTTAACACAGCAAACAGAAGTAATAATTACACCATAATATCCGAATTATGAAAAAGATCGATGATGAATTCGAACCGACTATCATAATTACAAACTTGAATAATATAACAATTACATGTTAACGCATCGAGAGGCAAAAACTAAATTCATTACAGTTTCTCTGATGTTTTTTTTCGTAATAATTGTATTAATAATGTATACACCCGCCCATGTATATATTTAATTCTGTGTAACCGTAACACATGTGCAATGGAGTGTGCCCGGAACCGCGGTAAATAATCGGTTAATATCGCCTATCAGTTCCCAATCAATGAATTTTAGTCATTTATCACTTACGAGACTATAATAAGATTTAGAGTTGAATACTTATTACATACGTTTGACAAGTTGTTATAGGATTTAGAGTTGAATTCTTATCACATATGTTAGACAAGTTGTTATAAGATTTAGAGTTGAATTCTTATCACATATGTTAGACCAGCAATTGTCATAAGATTTAGAGTTGAATTCTAATCGCATTCGTTAGATTAAGAGTTGAATCGGTACTTATTACTCACGATATTTTAGTAGTTTTAAGATTACAGGGATAATATGTGTAGTCTAGGCTTTCAAATTAAGGGGTTCAAATCTATTGAGAGTTAGATATTGATAGAGATGATAGTCTGGTTATTATAGGATTTAGGAATACTTATAGTTTGGTCTGGGCTTGAAAGTGGTTGTAGTGTTACTGCAATAATATAGTTGATGATAGTCCAGTTGGAGTATTGAAAATGGTTTTTGATTAAATGCATCACACCTGGTCATCTGCATCCCGGAGGTTTATTAACGGGTGTATGTTTAACGTGTGCATTTTCATCTTGTGTTATGCGAATGTTAATAAAGTTGTCAAAGATTTTAATATCATATTTATTTTATAAATAAGTTCACATATAAATTAAGCTGTTTATACACATATAAATTAAGTAAATTAAGCTCGTAGCCATTTCCATTTAAATTATTATTTTAAATTCCTTAATGTCCAAATGAATTCCTCCTATCGGTTTCTTTGCCTATGCCTTTACCGTCGCCTAAGAACTGCGCAATTCGTGTGACCGTATGTATGAATGTACGTACATACGTAATCACTGTTATTGTTAGTAAATAACGAATTTCCGTCCGCTCGTTAAGTGTATTTTTATTAGCTCGTATGTATTTTATTTTAGAACTGATAACTAGATATGTGTGTTCGCCATTTACCCGCATTGTCTTAGTTTGTTCGATAAAATGATGGATGGAAGTATGGTATAATCATTACAACGATATCCTATACTAATCTGGTAAATAAAGTTTTATATAATTGGTTTAAAAGTCAAAAAATCAGTCGGTAATTTTTGTGTCTTAATAAAAGTTCATCGAAAACTAGACTTCTTTTTCTATACCAATATTATAAAAAGGAAAAGTTTCTGTGATTTTGAGAGGTTGTAGGTAGGCTACTATTTATCCCCACGGGAATGTAGTGTACGTGGGTGATACCGCGGGGCGTTGCTAGTATATAATTTGGGTTTAAAAAAGTTAAATCTGTAGTAAAATTCGCGAACATTAATTGAGCATGTAGAAGGTATCGCATCTATTGAACATCAACAGTATATTGGAAACAGGTACGTTTTAAGGAAATAAATAAAGATAGATACCACAGTAAATATTATTAGCTTTTTAATACATATCAAATTATACACACGCAATATTTTAAGATAAAATTTATTGTAAGGAAGAAAAAAGTCTGTAACCAAAATCTACATCTAGAAACATATTTAGATGACCCAGAATATGAGGCATACATATTTAGAACTGTTAAAATCGTTTCACCGACAAAAAACGCTCGTCGTTGTGAATAAATACTTGTCATGACAAACATTGTGGAAATATGTTCAATTATATTGTCTTAAATAATCATCATCAGATGCATAGCAATCGCAAATGAGTGTTTTATATCGCTCGAAGATGATAGTGAATATGGATTCCGATTCTTAAGTAAGGTAATATCCAAGGGGGTCCGGGTTCAATCTTGACCTTCTGTGGTGCCTGAAAATGGACTTCTCTAAATTTTTAAGTGCCATAACATGACACCAAAAGCTCACCGGTGAAGACACACATCGTGAGGAAAAGTGCATGCCTGATAAAATTAAAATACTTCGGTGAGTGCGAAGGTGTGCGAATTTCACCGCGAGTGGCAGGAGTCTTGGTGTTCATTGAGAGGGCCTATGTTAGCAGTGGACGGATAAAGACTGATGATGACGATTTTGATGATAATACTATTTAATGAGATGGATTTTTCTTATGATTGCGAAAAAGTCAAAGTCATTTTATTTTATGATTTAACGATGTGAGGCGAAATGAGACTGCTCGCGGACGTCGAAGGTCTTCCATGTAAGTATATCTACTAGAACAAGGATGTACCTACATATTTTATATGGTATAAGTTTCTTCTTAAAGACTGGTAGGCCAGCCAACGATAGAGACGCGTGGAAAAGAGTAAAGCCTCCCGCATTTGCCCAGCAGTAGCATAGCATGAGATAGGGGAAAAAGCTTCTTAATATGCTTAAGAAACTTTTTCCCCTGCGATCGTTTCACAAATGTTACGCGCAAGCCCCGAGTGTAGGTTACTATTGTTTATAAATATGTATTGATGCGTCTAGTTCCTCGACCAACACCCAGTCATTTCTCCATAACACAATTACCATATATATCATTAATTAGTATCTAATATTTCTTGTTGTGATTGTATAAATTAAAATTCCACGATATCATAACCGTATACATAAACGATAGTTATATTAAATTAATAATTAATTACGCCGCACCGAGTTATCTACAATTAATTTATTTTAAACTAGATACGCCACGAAAGGCGTCGGTAGGTGATTCCGTTATTTATTCTGTATTAGTAAAAACTTACTTATTATTATGATATAGGTGCATGCTAGGCCCGGACTAACGGGTGCGTGCACTTTTTATTATAATAATAGTGTAATTATAATTATTATTTCTAATCATCAGCATCAGATTGCGCCCACAAATGTGGGCTAGACCTGATAAATACGTGACACTATATTAACATGCGGTATGAATGTATCGTGTAAAAGTTTGTTGGCCAATAACCAGATGGGAAGACAATCCCCGTGCAGAGGCCGGTCCGTCCGCGAGTGGCAAGGGATCGTTCGTCTTGGCGTTCATTAATATCATGCAATGCTCTCTTGAATTCTAGTTGTTTCTAGAGAATCGTAGATATAACTTAAATAAACATATTTTCTGGATACTAATTAATCTACCTGTACTATCTCAATATAGCAGACAGGCAGCTGATGGAAAGTGAGTTTTCTCCAGCTATTTGCATTCAACTTCACAATCTCAGGACATGTGTCTAGACTTAGAATATATTACCCAACATAATTATCTTCTGAATTTTAATTGACTGAAAAGCATAATCTGTAAAACAAAAACTAAATCGACGCGATCGAAGCCGGGCACCTAGTCAAGCATATCCCACGAGCTTGAAGATGAAAATGGCACAATCCTACACGAGCAAGCCAATATCGCCTCCACTACATACGATTTATTAACTTCCATTGATTTATTATATTTCATATGAGACTGTGAATTTAATAAAAACGTTGAAAATCGGAACGAATTTTTTACGATCGTCCGTTTAATATTTATGACATTCATTGAAATAAGAGTGACTATCGCGAATTACTTGTAAATTAAGTAAGGAAATGTTATTATAACCAGTAATATAAAATAAAAACCGCCAAGTGTGTAGCATACCAGTTGAAGTATCAGCACCAAGAAATACTTATGGATCTTTGAGAGTTAATTATATTTTTAACAATCTTGGTGAATTTACTTGATTTTATTATTATCTATTTATTTTATACAACAATTTGTTATTATAAATTATAAAAATAATTGCTTCCGTGCATAAACTTTTTATCTACTGATGTAATTAACAACAAAAAAAATATGTACCTAGGTAATAAAAGTTTGTAATATAGGAAACTAAAGTTAAAACTATATTTTAATAACTTTGTTGTAATAAATAACTTTGATACAACTGTTCGTTTCTATAATAATAAGTTAATTAAATTATAAATAAAAATAATATATTTAGACTACAAATAACAAAGAACCCTTAGTCTAGCCAAGGAAAATCTGTGCTATTTAAATTAAAGTGCATTTGAATTTTAATAAAAAAGTTCATCTTAAAATTCGATACTAGATATTGTATGCATTTCTCCCCTTTGAGTCACTAATAAATCTGCATATTAAATTTACACTGATATCCCAAAATGAAATGTATGTTTTTCCTGAATAAAATAGGTGTTTGAATGAGTCAAACCAAAGACTAAAAGTGGAATCTGATAACATATTTTTTCCTTTTTAAACAGCTCAATTATTATCGACTGTATCAGCTATTCTTTTCAAATGATTTTCTTTTTCAGAACTTAGTTTTCAAGTTACAGTGTATTAACACCTTAATTTTCCCCTATCATGCGTATATTTATAACACGTCATTAAATATTTACTTTTTTTATAAATATCAAAATAATATTTGGATGATGGAAGGAATTTGTGCCACATCACCCAGGTCATAAACATGGTATTCGATAAACACCATAATTGAATATGTGTATTATTGATCGGAAGTATAACATTAAAACTTGCTCGTAAACCCTCTGTTAATGTCAGACTATACTTAATTTGCAATGCGGAGGTCATGTGAAATGATTACCAATTAAGAAGATCAATGCTGCTTAAATAATAGGAAATAATATCTTGACTTGAGCTTGGGCTTGTCTATCAAGCGAGAGGGTCCGGGTTCGATCCTGACCCGTTTTTCTAAACTTCTAAGTGGACCCTGAACACGAGACTATTGCTGCTCATCGGTGAAGGAAAACATCGTGAGGAAACTTGCGTGCCCGATGAGATGAAAATACTTTGCAAAGGCGTGTAGAGTTTACTAACAAGCATTAGGCCAGCGCATCAGTGAAGTATGGTCTCATACCCTCCTCGCCTGATTTCGAGGAAGAGAACCGTGTCCAGCAGTGGGACATAATATGTTTTTTTTAATACTTTACTTTACTTTATATTCATAGCATTGCATACGATTATTTTCTAAATCTGTTCGGTTCTATTGGCGCTACAATTTACAATATCATAATTACTTTTTTCGGATTATAACGCTGTTAATAATGATTACGTCGTGATTTCTCAAACTTACAATTCAATAAGTCAATATACATTATAATAACGTTATATTTTTACGCTCGGCGACCAGACCAGAAATGGGAACTTTCGAGAAGAACAAATAAATCAGAAAGACCTAAAGTTGTAAACATTTAATACGACAAATGAGAGTAAATACATTTATTGCCCTCTTATGTCGATGGTATAAAGTTGAATTTGTTTAATAACTTAAACGAAAAGTTAAAATTATGGCGATACGACAATTTGATATATTAAAATGTTTATGCGTTAAGTTGTGTATACACTTTTAATAATTCTTTTGGGGTTTTCATTATATTCGATACTAAAGGTCTGCTGATGTAGAGGTAGGATACAATAACGAATCTTAAGTATTTGGAAGTTGATTTGGGATTTTGTAATTCTGTGCCAAGATGATAACGCAATTAGCCAGGGGTCGGCTATTTTGGGGTGATATTTTGTAGGAGCACAGTCCGACAGAGGACGGATGAATCTGATGATGATGATGATACAATAAATATCAACCAAAATATCATGTTCCTTCCGCGTCAGTTAGAAATGTTCATTTCTATTATCACCTTTGTATTTGTGTTCGTGTGTTGGTCGCGTGTTCATATTTTTATCCTTAAATCGCATTACAATTATGGCTGATCGAAATCACCAGGTCACATGACTGCTGACAGGAATGATGCAAAAACTGGATTAACAGCTTACGGCCTGGTAATTGGTCGCTAAATCGTCAATGCTTCCTTTAGCATTACGTCTATCAACATAAATTGTTGAGTTCAAAGAATATATTATATCTTTATAAGCCGCCCTCGTCATCATCATCATCATCATCATCATCATCATCATCCAATCAATATTACATTGATATAAGGTACTTGAATAAAGAATATATTATTATTGATATAAGTAACTCCTTAATAATAAGATACTTATGTTGAGAGCAACAGCTCCTCCTCGGCTCTGCAGTCTAGACTCTAGGTAAGGTCTATCTTGTCAAGTTTTGATGAAATCAGATCATTATTTTAACAGGTGATATATAAAATTACATATACGTAGGTTTATACACGAATATAGGATGTTGATTATATAGAAATAGCACATAAAGGGATAAATATTACAGAGCCGCTCTTCGTTGCGACTTGAATGTAAATTAGCTAATTAAAGTTAAACGCTTGTATACAAACCAAACGCTGAGGGAGACAAGCCGCGCCGCACACCCATGGGATTTACACAATATTCTGTACTTACTAGCAAAGAACCGCCGTGGACATACAGATTTTTTTATACAGTAGAACCTCGATAGGTTTAAGTCCAAGGGAAACACAAAATATTTTAAGTTATAGAGGTTTTAAGTTATAAAGGGTCATATTAGTGATAGGTTAAGGAAAGGGAACATATTATTTTTTGAAGTTATAGAGGTTTTTAAGTTATCGAGGTTTGAGTTATCGAGGTTCTACTGAAGTATACGTTGCCGCGTGTATAGTAGGGATCGGTTCTCTAGGCGTTCATTGAGGGAGGCCTATGTTCAGCTGTGGTCGGATAACACGTTGCCGCGGTTCAATTGATTCAAAGTAATCAAAAAGATCCTTTTTTTTTAATTGTGCTATACTTATTGCCTTCTCTAATTTTCTCACTAATCATGAAAAATCATCCAAAAACCTCATAAATGCTTTTGACATTAAATTTTGTAATAGGTAGAAAAAAATAGTAATAGTGCCATTCTGCTCTGCAGACGTGTGGGGCAGGCATGAAACGGGTGGTAACTCTCGCTCAGATAACACCGTTGTAGAATGACAGCTAGGCTGTCGCGTTTTTTCGAGTTTGTTAGTTTCCGGTCCAATATAAAGGAGAAGGGGGGCAAAGAATATTTCATTGTGTTATCATTATAATACTCAAGTTGCTTACTTCATTATTTTACATTACATTAAAAATATATAAAAAAAACAAGGCCAATGACTGTATCTAAACTTAGAGCACCCAAAAATTTGATGGAGGCTACCATTTTAAACATAAGATGGTGGAACTCAAAGCTGCTTGGCCGAATAACCGGGATGGTACCCCGCGTACCACCCCCCCCCCTCCCCGCCATCACCTATTACCCCATTTAGGTGGAGGTCGCCGTTAACATTCCGAACAAAAATTATTAATAACTTAAAAAGACGATTATAAATTAAAGTATTAATCACATAATTAGTCCGTATTAAGTAATTAATTTGTAAAGAATTTCCGAATACAGTTCATTATTAAGAAGCCATGTTTCAATTAAAATGTGTATTTAGCTTTAATTTAAATGTTTTTAATTGCTTAACATATTATTATTTCTTTATTTTATTTTGTGTATTTTAAATCAATAATTATTATGTAAAGCTGCCGAACTCCTTGTGTCTGTATTTGATCCTGTGATATGTTTGAATATCTTTGGTTAGAACTTACTACCTCTCAAACGCATGTTATTGGAGTAAGCCCGGTCGTCTAGTAATATTGAGTAATAACACCTTAAAAATGCTAATTCTTATCTTAAAACTTAATAACCATGCAATGGTTTAATAATTGCAATAATGTACTTATCCTAATTAGACATTAAATGTTGTTTCATATCTAGAAAATATATTTGATGTATGTAATACGCAGTGGTCTTATAGGATGCGAGTGGACCATCCTAGTGTTCAAGAAAGTATTCTAGATCCAGTTGATAAGAACTGATAATTGGTATGGTATATCGTATTGTCATTAGCCAGTTCTAGCTCATTCATTCATCGTTTTGGACTATGATAAGTATAATATGTACGATATAAGATGGACGATAAAATGTAGGTAAACATACTGGTTAGTATGACGTAGTATACGCATAATAACCATAGCAATACTGGCAAACAACTAAAGGTATTAAGAATAATCTTATTGCATCAAATATTTATTGAGTAAACGTTAATATAAAATACATCGTGTTTAATACCTACTTTTGATTGTCATCTGGTGAGAACTCGTCAGTTTAACATTGTCAGTTAATGCCTACTTGTGGCCGTCCTCGTGTGATCACTTTGACAATGTCAGCACAATATAAAATCAGCTTTATTTGTCCGCCGGCTGACACAATGCTCTCAATGACTCACAATAGCGAATTAAGTATTATTTTAAATTGACGTAATTGAAAAATATGCAGTCACTCGCGCGCACTGCTCGAATAAATTGATTCATGTATAATATTATCATAGAATGCGAAATTGTAGAGAGGATAATGTGAGCAATGTTTTATTTTAGAGCAAATAAGATAGAAAAATATTTATCTTGTGTTAATGTAGTTTTATATCTAGTATTATTATGATTTTGCCATAAAGTATGGAGTAATGAAATAATTCTAAAAATGAATTCATTTCTGAAAATATTAAAAACGGGACATTAACTATGTTTTTAACTTCCATTCATCGGTTTTCGATATTTTGAGACATTTTTTTTATTAAAATGTATTATTCAAAAAACTTATATGCTTAAGTAAATATTTCGTTTTAAATAATTTCAGAAACGAAAATATATTAAATTGGATCGTCGAAAACATTCACAGACATACCAACCTAGGTTAGGTGGTCTGTGAAAACATCTAAACATTCTCTAATTTGAAACGTTTCTGCTTAATATTAATAGAGCCGAAACGTTTCAAATTGGACATTTTACTCTTTTCCACAATACTGCAAACGATTTAAATAAACAACTCCATGGAAGTTAATTTAAATAATGAGAATAATCTGATTTATTTTACTTAATTATTTCCATTTACGTATTGGGCGCTAAATATGTCTACTACTGGCGAGTAGAAGATATGCAATATGTACGACCAAGTATAATCATCATCAGCCTGTAATGTCATATCATCTCACAGTTATCATATTCTATATTTTTTTAAATATAGAATATCAAAACGCTCCATTACATTTAGAGTAAACAGTATATTTCAGCCATTTTTATATGATTAATCTCGCAAAGTGTTATTAAATAAAATTGTAATTTACAAACAGAGATAATAAACCTATATGAATGCATTCTATAAATGTATTTAACATAGTGATATAACAGGTGTATATAATATAAAGAATTAATTAGCAGATGTTTGAAGTGTCGTATCTGTTTTTCTTATTGTATGGCCGGTATAGGGCCAACGCTCCGTCTGACGGTCAGAAAGCAAATAAAATGTTATTAATATCACAATGTTGCAAATACTATATTTAAGATTTAACGATTGGAATTTTTATTTATAATTTAAATTATACATTAAAACTCGTATGCAGCTGGTATCGACTATCGACTATAACTGTACCCATAAAGAGGCTTTGTTTGTTATTAAACTAAGCCACTAAATCGATTTTAATAATGATTTCACTGTTTTAAGGCCATGATATTATTTCCTATACGTGCAAATCCGTGTAAACAATCAACGAACCCAAATTTAATTTTTCTTATAACATTTTTTTATAATATTAATATTTTAAGATATGTAAGACAATCATGATCAGCTTTTAACCGTCCACTGTTGAACATAGGCCACCCTCAATGAACGTCAAGACGACCGATACCTTGCCACTCAAATCCTTTGCCATAACATAGGTAAATTAGCTGTAAGCTTGAGACACAAGTTAAGCAATGATTACTTGTTTTTTTATTAATTAAATTAGAAAAAAGAAGGAAGATCCTAGAATCCTCGAAAGAAGAATCCTGCGGACATGTACATTCAATGAACATCAAGACAGCCGATCCCTGGACCTAATCCAGCCTAATAAGTCTGGCTATACAGCGACGTCACATCAATTTAGAGATCTTATTAAAGTGGCTTCCACAAAGCCTATAAAACCTAATCATTTACCACGAAGTCTAAAACAAATGCATCTTAAAATAGGTAATGGGTTCATATTAAACCGACAAAGGCATTTTTAGTTCATACCTCACTTCATCTAATACCAGTTATTACGTTCTTGATCGAATATGTCCAAACGAAGCCAAAAAAACAAAGATTTTCTTTAAATGAACATGTCCAAAATACTAATGATAAATTTTGAATACAATGTAAGTCCGACTCTCGCTAAATAGTGTAAAGAACATTATTTAGGCTCACCCTTGCCGTATCGGGCCCCAAAACCATCGGCGGGTACAAAATACTATAATTACGAGCGATATAATCCTTTCCAACTGTTATTAGTTTATTTCGTGAACAAAAAATATAATAAACTTAATAATAATGTAAGTGTATCATTGACTACGTGACTAGCCTGTCCGATCTGACTTTGTACGGTAAACATTTCACGGGCGGTTTGACGGTTTATCAGATGATGATGATTACCTTCTCATCTCATTGACGTGATCATATTGACGATTTTTCTAGGTGGGCCATCTGCTCACCTACCTACCGATTGAGCTTAAAGGCTATCATGACAAAATAAGTTTTGACTTAAGGTGTCTTGTCTTGTCTTTAGCAAAGTGTTATTTTTTATTATTCTCGTGAAATTTCATAACATGTGCTAATATTACAAATTCGAAAGTGATCCTGTCATCACGCCTAAGCTGCTGATCTTTCCATGAAATTCAGCAAAGAGATGAATTTTATCTCGAGAAAAGGTGTACATATATTATAATCACCATCCTAATAAAATCTAATTCCACGCGGAAAGCAGCGGGGCACTACTAGTACTACATTTAACGTTCTACTCACACGCAAGCAATTATTTCGCAAATTATAGCGATATAATATATCTGTTATCAGATGTTATCATAAATATTAAATATGTTATTTATAACTTCCTATCGTTTCTAATAAATAACATACATAATATAAGGAACGAAATTTACCCACAAATATAATAATATTTATTATTATATTACGTGAATAACTATATTATATAGTACCATTGCTGCTAGGTATGAATTTAGAAGTATTTACTTAGTATCTATATTAAATCTAAATTCCATTTAAATTTAATTTTGGATGAAGAAATTAAAAACAAAAAGTTGTGATAAAGATAATATTGCATGAAGAAACACTCTAAACACTTAACTAGTACAATTTTTATCCTAACAAATAAAAGAAAACAAGAACAAACGTTATTAATTATTCACATCAGAAGTAATAAAAATGCAATAAAATATTTATCTTATTTTATGTTAATAAATTTACTTATTTATAATTTCAACATGAGGAAGGTGTAGGGAAAATAGTGATGACATATGATTTGTCGATAAAATAAAGTAAAAAGTTATCGATAGTAATCTCTACATATTTATTAAGTAGGAAGCAAATAGCAGAATTTACGTTACACCTAGCACCTTCTATTTTTTCATCTTTGGCTTAGCTCCCAAATTTGCCAGTGCCAGAGTGGGTCACTTATTTTATAGAAACTGCCAGATTGGCTCTCCGTCAAAAACTTTGGTCCAATTGTATTGAAGTATTGGTTCAAATTTAACCATTACAAAAATGTTTTCAGTCTTTCTGTCTTATATATTCAATTGATTATAAAATAGAGCCATAGAAAATAAATATTAATGTCTGTCTAACATAATTTGAGTGTCATCTAATCTGGCTATCATTTCCATAATTAAAGAATATTTTACAAATTAGGTATCTACCTTTATTTATAACACTACATAAGTTTGAGTTTCCTGTTTACTTTAAAAAACTAATTTTTCACTTTTGATTATTTATTTAAAAAAACGAGTCGCGTATAATTGTTTTGCACTTCAATTAAACAAAAACGCAAGTAATATCAATAACTAGAAAATTGAACTGAAACGAAAGATAAAAACGGCGATGGGCTGACAATTGCTCGGCAAATTTCATTTATCGATATATGGATAACATCCTTAATTATGGTAATGATACAGTTTACATGGTACAACATGGAATAATTATTTTAAAATAGAAAATGAATAAACCGTGGACAGTAAAATAACATACAGGGTACTTTTTTTTTCAATTTTTATGCTCATCTTTTCAAAGTAGGAAGAACTAGCAATGTGTAGCGTTACTGAGATTATTAGTTTGTATGTACGGAGCTATCTACGAAACTACTCATGCCAATGCAAAAAATATTTCACTATTACACTTCGTTATAAGTGAAGCAGGCAATAAATAATCACAGCTCGGACACCGTTCATATATTAACACAAGACAACAGATAGCTTAAAAATGTGTATTAGTTTGTCCGTCAGAACAAAGCCGAAGTATCCTAAATCTGAGCGAGGTACGAAACAAATCAGCCTCTTACATAAAGGCGAACGTTTTTATATGTTTACATAATAACACATTTTATATCCAGTTACGTGTAAATTTAGCTGACACATTCTCGGTAGATTTTACTTTCCAACTAAACAAACAGACGGACAGTTCAAACAATGTTATTGTGAACAGATTTTTCATTTCGTACTTATTCTATTGTTGTGCGCGGCAAACTAATTTACACTTTATATCGATGGGATAAAATTACATTTCGATCGATCTACATTGAAATGACAAAAGTTTTTTCTTCGACATTTAATTATAGAAGCACTTCGAAATTGCGTGTTTTTGCTTTGGATTTTGAAATTTGTAGTCTGCTGTATTTGAAGGTCATAAGAGTCGGATTGTTATTATTTTACAAATCATAAGAAACTATGTGTAATTGTAGATTTATTCCACTCATGTAGATATCATATAATAAGAATATAGGTCAATTTAACTAACATTTTGTGAAATTATCGAGGAATATATTATATTTGTTTTGTGCGTGTCTGACTTCTTCCATCCTACTAATATCATAAGCGCGAAAGTTTGTAAGAATGTATGTTTGTTATTCTTTCACGCTAAAACTGTTTTATAAGTAAAGTATCAACACATATATGTCCCACTGCTGGGTCGAGTCTCCTCGAAATCAAACGAGGGTAATGGACCATAGTTCACCGATGCGCCGATCTAATGCGCGTTGGTGTACTTCACATACCTTCAAAGAGTTTCAATCACAAAGATCAATCAAAATCAAAGAAAAATCTAAGTATTACCATTGTAATACTATTTGACAATAGTCGCTCTGTGATTACCAATATAATCATCAGCATGATAACGTCTGTGACGTAACGTGATCGAATACAGGCAATAAACATCTAACAAAAAGGGCAAGCGTAACCGCGGGCCATTATAAACTGAGCAGATGAGTGGATTTTTTTTAATAATATTTATAAACAATGCCACAGCCCTCACCCAAATACACCTGCAATACAAATTGGTAACAGGTGCGTAAAAGTCCAAATGATGGATACAGTTATCCCACCGGATGCCGGAAAACCTGCCGGCCCTTATAACCGGATGTCTTATCTTTGCGCTACCAGAGATTTACTGAACTACTGAATGCCATGATTCTCCCATGTTGAGTAGAATTTTGCACTTTGCAACATATCAAAAAATCAAATTTATTATTTGTATACATTAATAAAGACTTTTATTATTAAATATATTATTATAACGAGCGACGATGGTCCAGTGGACCCGGATTCTTGAGCGAAAGAGTCCGGGTTCGATCCTGATCCCATGGTGCCTTGAAGTGGGTTTTTCATTCCATTGTTCGCTCACCGGTGAAGGAAAACATCGTGAGGAAACCTGCATGCCTGATGAAATTAAAAGTCTTTGAAGGTTTGTGTTTACCAACCCACATTAGGCCAGCGCTCACCTGATTTCGAGGAGGAGACCCGTGCCCAGAAATGGTATATATTATATAGGTTGTAATTTTACTTTAATACTATAACATAATAGATGCAACTATAAATATTAAAGAAGAAGACTATTCAGATTGTAAGTGTTTGATGAGATGAAAATTTGCATACCTACGTTAAATAAAAATTATTGGTTTGATAAGTAAAACGTCGCTTTTGTTTATTTTAAAAGTTTATACTAAGATACTTGGTTAATATATTATAGAGGCTTTTAAGTTTACTCGATTCGAGAGATGCAAATTAAGGCAGACGTGTGTATACCTAGTTAAAATTAAAATATAAACATTTTATAGCACTCATCTCGATTCAAATTTGTCCATCATTTACGTGTCCATGTTTTACAATAGCTACATAATTCCTAAGGGTAATTTATACATAAATTTATCGAAATCTATATAACTTCAATGGTAAATGTAACAAAGTTAACTTCGCATTTACAATATATGTATGTAACAAAAATGCTTAAAATTATGATATTATTGTAATTACGAGCCATAAAAGTAAATTCACGTAATACGTATATATAATTTAGTTTGGTAATATATTTGAGTGGAGCCGCGACGTGAACAATAGATTATTATTGTAATATGGATGCAGGCGGTTATTTGTATAAGATGCGTTCTTCTTTGCAACGTAGGGCTGTCACTTCAAACATATATTTTTCAGTTCAAATTAAACAGTGATTATTATAAATCAGTTTAAATTAGCCCTTGCCAAAGAAAATATATTTTAATTATACAGTTATTATTTAATTTATTTATACTTAGTTAGTGAATATATTTCGCGTTACTTTTCAATAACGTATATTGCAAAATATGATTTTGATATGAAATTGTAGCTTCTATGAAATTATAAAAATCACAACGTGTTCTTTTATTTTTACTGGATTGATTAAAATAAAATCCGTCAAAAATATTAAATAAATCACGTGACAACCACCGATGACGTCACTTGTTCAAAAACAAACCATGGAATATAAAAGGACTTCTCATATTCCATAAAACAAACATTACCAAGCGCCGTCAAGTATCAAATAAA
The DNA here is from genome assembly GCA_905333005.2 of Lycaena phlaeas. Classification (NCBI taxonomy): domain Eukaryota; kingdom Metazoa; phylum Arthropoda; class Insecta; order Lepidoptera; family Lycaenidae; genus Lycaena; species Lycaena phlaeas. The sequence continues at coordinate 1,297,751 of HG995168.1, forward strand.
AAACTTCTAGGTTTTGCGGTTTATTAATTATGAGGAACAGTAGATATTAAATGTGAAGAATTGCAACTTTTTTGGATTATTTTCCATACGTGGTACGTGTATAAACAGATTTTCAGGCGTTTTGTTGGTGGTGGATATATTTATTATTATACGTTATAAAACAATTCAAAAACACCCCTTCATGTCAATACCCCTATTCCGGAAAGACAAAACATGTATAACGAATATATAACAATACTAATATAATTATTACACTCCTATAAATAAAATAAAGTAAAATTTAACTTGATAAAATAAAAAAAATAGTTAATTTACTCAACCCAAATATGTTTGTTTAGAAACGTGCAACGCTTAACCGAAGGCGGTGTTTTGTAACGAAAATGTCAAAAAAAAGCATTATTTTTTGACATATTGATTGATATGAAACAGTCTCTTTACAATGAAATAGATATTTAAGTTTAAGTAGAGATAAGGAATATTATAAATACTTTTCAAAAAATCGTCGACATCCCTATTATGATTCAACTATCTACGGATCGTTTATAGTCTAGGTCTAGATCCTCCTGTCTTGGCTACTCTTTTCTTTCTCGATTACTCCGCTGTTTGGGAATGGATTTTGGGGATTCTTGTTTTGTTAGTAAGCTTATGTTTCCGAATTGGTCCCATATTAATTTGATCGACATCTGATCAGCGGTTTTTAAGTTATATTCAATAATGCTTATTGGTTGGTTTTGTATACCCAGACGATTTTCTCATTTTATTACTTGTCGATGTAATATGAATAATATGAACAAAAACCACTGAATAGGATACTTTGGAAAGTATCAAAGTATTGTGAGGTCATCATCATCAACTTTTATCCGTCCACGGCTGAACATAGGTTTAAAAAATTAAAATTAAAAGCGCCTAAAATTTTGCAAGTAAAAATAAAAACTTATGTATAAACTTAAAACTAAAAAGTACAAAATAAAATTAATTTTAAATAAAAAACCAAAAACCGACTTCAAAACCATACCTTAATTAATGTACAACTAAAAATTTTAAAATAATATTGAAATACTTCGAAGTGAAGTAGAAGACGTATACTATTTAAAATCGGGTATTTTTGGAGTCGGTACCAGCCAAAACATGGCTGCCCTTCACAGGCATATTCTCAATACTTGGTGTATGTGATTGATCATTAAAATATCCTCTTTGGCAATGTTAATTTTTTTATAAATCGCTATAATTTTCCTTCAAAAATATTTATTTTCTCAAACTAAGCTTGTCTTCTTAAGAAAACAAGTCGAAATAACACAGCCCTAACGTCGTGTAGAGCGTCATAATAACCGTTATCGCGTGTAAAGGATACCGAGTACGACATCCGAGGGTCAGCGCGGTTTGTGCATCCCCACACCGGCACCACACCACCACACACAAACAAACACACACCACACATACACACATCACCACACATACACAGCATTACGCATGTGTGAGATGTTTGTTGCATGGTGTGATGGCTATATAGACGATGTATTACGGTAGCATAGCGTCTTAGCGTTTATTGAGTGGACCCCTTGCGTTTTATACCACACACAAACACGCGTGTATGAGATCAGTGATGTCAGTTGTATTGTTCGTGTGATGGAAAAATATACTGCACCCTAGACGGAGGATCTGTCGTCTTGGCGTTGCGTTTACTACGTTGTCTGTAGTAAACACACATAAAACATTGGATTTAGATCAGTGAATGATAGAAGTTTGAAGATGCTAGACCAAGTATGCAAAATAGTATTAACAGAGAAACATAAATACATAAATAAATAAATAAACATTGACATTGTACTAGCACGGTTTGGAAATTTCGATTTGGAAAATTCGATCAGAAATGATGTCGAATTATCTTCATGGTATCCAATAGTTGATAACAAAAGTTACGCTTTGAAATAAATAAACACTATTCGCTTGTGATGTTGGACCTATTTTGAGAAACGCATACTACTCTTCGTATTCTTTGCAAGTCATCGAACACAATCATCATTATCAGCTCCATCCCCTGTCGGGCGTTTAATCCAAAACATTGAAGTTTAACTGTTGTGGGGTGTTTATGATTGGACCGAAGTTAAGACGTAAAACGATATTAGTAGATGATGTTGAAGCGGGCGGGGGGTCAGCCGGCCCATACCCTAGCCCCACAATAATCTGTGCGAACGGGACAGCAACAACGCTTGCCATTACGTCGAATAAAAAGAAAAGTTATTATATTTTTTATTGGGGAGGGCCGCCACCCTCGCCGCCAAGAGGGTTATTTTTATTTTATTCGAAAAGTTTATTTTCCATTTGTTTTAACTTCTATTTTTGCGGCGCGAAGGCTTAAAGTCGTACCACGCACTCACTCAATGAGTCGGTAATGCGTGCGGCATCATTATATTTTTATATTTAAACTTCGCCGGCGAACAACATTAAAATGAGAAAAGTTGGTATTATTATACTCGTCGAAGCGCCACCGACTTCCGATCTCGCTTAATATCCTACATAATACTGTTGCTTTGTTTCAATTTTGTTAACTGCTAAGTGGATATTGTGGCCATCGAATAAATTGTTTTTAGTTCTACGCTTCGTGTTCAATAAACTTTTGGTTTGTCAAAATTTCATATAAATTTATCCCGTATTTATCTTTCATTGTCGTATAAATCTTAAAAACCAAAATATATTCGAAATTGGATTACAACGATTTCAAAGTGCACTTAAATAAATTAACATTATTTTTTTTAAAAGAAAACTCGTTTTCCAGACAATTTCTAGGTAAATATTGATCACTTAAAACTAAGTGTATACTTAATAGCTACTATGTTAAGATAAAGTCGGATGAAGCGCGAAAAAATCGTGTAAACAAACTAACGTGTTATATACAATTACATCGGTAATAAGACAAACGGCTACTAAGTAGTTCTTGGTTGAGAGAAGAGTCCATGTACGTCGGACACTTAATATCACTGACAAGTCAGAGTAAACACGAGGTGTCAAGAGTAGCGACCACCGAGACTGCCCACCGTCAGACCACTTGTTGTCATTTCTTTTTAACTTAGGTAGTCTATTTGCCGCCTAAAAATAAAGTAGTCCATGTAATTTTTTAACAAGCACACCCGAAAACCTACAAAGCCGTATTGTCTATTGTGGCTTAAGGGATGGGTAAAACTCCTAACTGCTGTTAAAACATTCGACGTACACTACAGCATTAAAGTGATATTCTCAAACCATAAAGAAGTTTCACATGCCCATGTGAAATATTTATCTTAATATTATAAGTAAACTTAAAGGCTCGGCCCTTCTACCTGGTTCCGCTCACAATCGTTTTGATACTTGCTTTAAAATTTTATACTCGTATTTCATTTCGAAAATGATTGTTTCAGTGATTCTTAGTAAAGGTTTTTCGTCTTTGCCACCTCAAAAAATATATGTAAAACAATTCTATATCTGTCATTAAATATATTGTATAACATATTAATTTTCTTCAGACGAATCTGCATCGAATAAATGGGCCTTCAAACTAAATGGGTTCAAATTTTATACAATTCTTAATAATTGTATGTAGATTCATTTACATGAATTATGTACTTTCTTATTATTTTATTTTTTTATTTAATTATTTGTATCCATAAACGGTAATAAATAAATTATAGTTAATTAGATAGAGAAAAGTACAATAGAAATCCAAGATTAAAAATTAAATCTTTTAAATTAAAATTATCTTATATGCATTAATTCTAATAATAGTTTACTGCTAATCTGAAACAGATATAAATTTATTTTAAATAAATTAAATTAAAATAAATAATTGACTTTATTTAAACTAATTACGCTGATCAATAACTTATACAATCAGATTCTTATTATTCATCGTTTATCGATTCTAATTATATTATTAACTCATTCGAATAATTACAATTCTTTAAATAGTATAACTATAATGAATTATTTATTTATTTATCGATTGTTCATCTTACAGCAAGAAATATCAATACATATTTAATAACACGAACAATAACATTGTATAATAATAATTAATTGTCCTATTCTAATTATTAAAATAACACGTGACTGGAAATAACTTTGAATGACACACCATCGTATCGTGGCTATTGTTGCTGTAAATAATACAAAACTGAGAAAACTTTACTTAGGGAGTAAGTTAGTAGTTGCCCTTTGAAATATTTGCTGTATGAATATAGTGTGAATAAAATTCATGTTAATGTGGTAAATGCTTAACCCGTCTTTAATATATTTTATTCCTGACTTAAGCAAACTTTATACTATGTAGAAACGTTATATGTATTTTGATTTTGGCTACATAATTATCGTCATCGCTAAACATAAGTATTATTTTTTTAGCTAGAGGCAATGTTTTTGAATTTTTGTTATAGGTATTTATTTCAAGCTAGCTAGAGTAACAATTATAGTATTACGATTATAACGTACAATGTACATACAAACGAACTTATAAAGTATATTATGTTTTGACAAACAAAATATTGTACTAAACATAATAAAGAAATACAGTAGAATTTCGACCCCTTGATTTAAAGTACTTTAAAGTATCAAAACGCGGCCAGCGTGGTACGTTTCAATTAGGTACATAGTAGTAGGGGCTCCCTTCACACCGCAGGGCCGGCCCTTTGTTTGAGAATACATTTAAATACTATACTGTAGGTACGATGCGTCCGGTTTTAAAAAATAAACACGCCAGCACCAATATTTGTGAAAAGTAATAATTTATGAGTGTTGTCCTTTTTGGTGTATTTTTTGTTGCCACCCCGAAACCGGAGTTCAAGAACAATTCACCATTTTGAATATTATGAGTATTTTTTGGGAATATTCGGTTTTGGAATGATGGACGTACTGTTGGTTGGACAACATAGCGATGCTAAAGATTGAAGCTGTTACGGGTTTAGCAATTTTTAGCGTTCACTATCTGCGGTCATTTGCCGTAAAGTGGTACGGGACAATGATAGTGGCAGGTTTTCTCATATTTAACGTGTGAAATATTCACTTATTGTTTGTTTTCTATTATATTTCCTTAATAATAATCCTTTAAGGCCATAACATAAAAATCGATTCATCATTATCGGTCTCTATCCGTCCACTCTTGAACACAATCATCCCTAATGAACGGCAAGACCGACGATGTCATGAGCATTCAACACATCCAGCTGACAAAGATGGATCCTTCTAATAAATATAAAATCACTACACATATTTTTTACCGTAACCACAGCTTTCAAAATCCCATGTCATTTGACAAAAATTAACGAAATTGAGTTTTACAAATGTGGCTAGAAAACAGTAATTCATGTATAAATTCCGATATGCCATTTACAATTAATATAAACACCGAGAAGGCTAATGAATGACTGGGTCTAGCTCGAGTCCAGCCTTTAAATATTCACGTTAGCAGATTGGATTAGTTTCCACTAAAATTGTCACAATTTAGATGGCGTATTTTGATTCATTTAATGCAATAGTGCGGGCATTAAAAATTTATTTTTCAATGTTATGCTTAAATATTTTAAATTTGCAATTATGATACTCTCGAAATCAGGCGAGGTTAGCCGAGGAGAGAAAATTATGGTCCCGCAAGACAACACAATATACTATTGAAACCAAACTGAATCTAGGTGCAAGAATAATATAAAACTAAAGTTTTCTACGTTCTAGCATAAGTAGGCGAAGCCTTTTCCCTATCCCCAATGAGCCACCAAAAACTCATAAGCCACACGAAACACAGCTACTTTACACCGGTATCATATTATCAACGAGAGATACCACCCAGATTGTGCGGCAAAATTTGTCGTCAAAGCATGACTTTGGCTCTTTCAAAATCAATTTTGAAAAACCTATCAATAGAAACCGTTCATTAGATTTCTACTAATTCGATAAATAAAACAGTATTCAAAACAAAAACATACACGCATACTTTTTAATAGTTTAATAATTAAAAGGTTGACAATCATTTGATCGATTTTAATGTGGACTCGAGGTTGGCCGGGCAATGTCAAAATACACCGGATTTATATGAGCACAGTAGAAATAAGCAGAAATGTTGGCACTCGTTTTTGTATACAGAAACCGAATATTATTACAGGGCAGGTCTATTTACAATTTCGATATTTTTTTGTCCACCTTCTTACATTACAAAGAATAAAACAAAGCAACTGTGAGTAGACTTAGGCGAATAGAATCAGTATAATTTAAAGTTAAACATTTTTTACGCAATAATGCTAAACAGTGTTAGCTGTAAGTATTTTTTACAATATGTTTGCCAGTAAACAACAAAATAATATTGACATAGGATTTATTTTACAAAGTCTTTAAACTAAAGTTTATTTAATTTCATTCGAAACGTTAACTTCCAGATCTATTCATAATAGAATTACTATGAGAACAACAGTAAAATTACAACAATATAAAACATCTTAAAGACACTCAATAAGGTTAACTTTATATTTTTTTTGATAAGATAGTTATTATTATTTAAGCTAGCATTGCACTCTGCAAATTTTAACATATTTATTTTTTCTTCTCTTTGAACGAAAAAATAAGCGATAATCTCGAAAGATAGTGAAGATAGTAAGAAATAACAACGATAGTCATAATATTACATTATTGCTCGATTTGCCCCGTCCTACTCCATACAGTGATATCTGATAGCATGTTTAGTCACCTATTGTATTATAATAATAACAAGCCGCTCCGTTTGCAAAGATAAGAAATATATCATATTGTAATATAATCACGATTGCTATTTATATCACATACAAATATTTATCAGCAATCATAAAGAAGTCTACTGTTCCACTCATCATCAGCAGCGTTTATCTGTCCATTCTGAACAGAGGCCTCCCTGAATAAAGCCAAGGCGACCGATCTCTCCCTACTCGCATCCAACACGTACCGGCCACTGCTCGGAGGTCGTCCACTGCAGAGCACTAAATTTAAGCACCTCAGGATTCCTAACAATGTTTTCCTTCATTGACAAAGGTGTACGGCGAATTTTAAAAGAATCTCACTTTTCGGGACCTTTAGACGATCTTCGCTCTGGTCAACTTGTTGCTGTCGTAAAAAAATGTACCTTCCTCACTTTGTTTTTGATTTTGTTTTTGTTTGATTCGATTATACTTATCAACATGTATATAATATCATTGTTAGCAACGCAGTAATAACACAATTACACTAGGTATTTACAACGACCAATACAAAATATGTTTGAGTACATGTTTTTTTTTGTTTTAAACTATTTCGCGTGTACAAAAAATAATTAATATCCTACAAAACGTAGCTGGTCACGGTCTGCGCCATTTAATTGTCAGAGGCCTTTGACCGTCGGTACCTACTTATATATTTTATGAAGATGAGAACCTCAAACATACATACAGTTTTTTATGAACGCTAATGGAAAGTGATCGAGTTCTTGAAAATGAGCTGATGAGTTAGTTGATGTTGAGCAACGTCGCCCTTCATCATAAACTCTCATTCCGTGAGTTTCACATTTCGAAACGCTCCTAGTAATGACACAAGATTTCTAAAATAGCGAAGCATTAAGAAAAAAGGATAGATATATATGATTATACCACATATGCATGATCCGTAACGGCTAACGCTTCTAAAGTTGGGCCGAGCGAAACCGCGGGCTTCCGTTAACCTAAACGACTTTAATATGTTAAAACGCTATTTGTAATGGATGATAATAAATAGACAACACCATACATTTTAAATTTCTATCCAGTCATTACTGAATAAAAATATCGTGTATTTAAGAATCAGAGCGTTCCACATTTTTTATTGCAGCACGCTCATTTAACTGTTTTAATTAATTCTGACTGTAATAAACAAGACAAAATTAATATATTCTTATAGGCGGTTGTTAAGTTTTATGCACCAGTCAAGTGCCAAAGGAACAATTGTACTATTGGCGACTTAATGCGTCATTGTTTATGGTCAACTTTTTATCGAAGATGTCGGAATGGCCACGTCTTGTCGAGTTGATAATGTTATTAAGAGTAATGCTTGTCCCAAGGAGGAAAAAAAAATACTCAACTTGTCCACTTCTGTCCAATTGACAAAAAAGAAAACTTGATATTTTTCATCGAGATACTACTGCTTTTGACTGATCACGTATTTCCCCTGATAACAAAGAAACTAATGATTTTGGACGAGAACAAATGATGTGAAAAATTACATGCTTTCTAAGTATTATTAGAAGTCGAACTTCTTCAGATTGCAACTATGTCAGATGTTTTTTAGAAGTTTTGCTTCAATCTCAGCAAAAAAAGTGCACACTTTTTTAATTCTGAAAAAAGTTTCTTAATCTTATATACTGACCTATCCCGCTTTAATTTGAGCCGCCATGACGTCGTAACTTAGCAGTGACGTCATAAAGTGCGTCCTCTAAATCCAAACAACCCTTGAAACCCAATTTTCGCTACACTTGACTTGGTTCAAAGTTTCCACGCTCATAAAAAATCTAAGTTGAATATGAATGTATGAATCCTTTACCTACTTTCATTAAAATTTTTTCATTTAATTATTTTGAAATAATGAATAAATAGAAACGAAAAAATAATATGTATAAGCACCGAATTGAAATATGACAATATACAGGACAGTATATTTTGTACCCGACTGTACTATTTTGAATTTAGTTTTATTTTCATAGTTCCTCCTTGCATGTAAAAACTAGAAGCGTTATTATCCACATATTACACCAATCCAGCTATTAAACAATCAGTTTTATCACATGAATTCAATAAAATAAAATGTTAAATATTTCACTGGGTGTAAAATTTAAATGACTTGTACTACCGTATCCAAATAATAAATTACGTTTCGAATTTAATTTTTTTATCGTTCTTTTATGAGAAGAGATTTATTCAAAAAATGCACATTAATTATTTATATTACTTTTTCGTTTGATTATCAACGATTTCTTTTTTTTTGTGTATAGTTGAATAATTTTTGTTAGCATGCTGAAGTGCGTTAGAATAATGTGCTTGAATTTTCAGTATTTTTTACATAAATAAGTTACGCCATGGTTGGACCACAAGCTCATATCATCGCATATTATCGAAGTTTGAATAAAAGAGAAGAGAAGCGTAAGCGTTGAGTGAGTAAAAAGTGTTTCATTAAATAGTTGTTTTAAAGTGAATAGTTTTATTGTAACGTAACATATAATCCAGTAGCGCTAATTCCATGTACCGCTTTGTACAATTCCGATCCGACTGTAGATAAACATAACTGATATGTACCATTTATGAATATATAAATGCGTTTTTTGTAATCTAATTATTAAAATAACAGTAATAAAACATGATAAAGTAGTGGGTTTCGAATTATGTTTCATTGTCTATTAACGCTAATTGAGATTGGTAGTTTTTATAAGAATATTTTAAGTCCAATTTTTAAGATATCTTAAATTCAAAGGAAATTATTATGTGAACCGTGTTAGAGAAATAATAAAAATATATTTATTTAATGTTGTAAATTAAAGTCTTATTAGACGTTAAATGGAGTTCCCTGAAAAGAACCGGCGAAACAAACTAAGTGAAACTAATATTTTAAATATTTTACAAATAAGTGTACATTATACATAAATAATAGTTTAAAAAAACTAAAAACACGCTTTTTATAGAAACCCAAACTAAAAAATAGAAAATAAATTTTAATAAATTTAAATTAAGAATAGTGTTAAAAATTTCAATAACTATAAATCAATAATAGTGTAAATAAAAAAAAATATTAAAAAAAAGCGTGGGGTGCTTTTTAAGATATTATCAAAATGATAATCACTCTACTCATATCTGTCAATAAAATATTTATAACTATATTGACACCATGCACCCCACGCTTTTTTAAAATAACATATTTTTTTTTATTTACACTATTATTAATTTATAGTTATTGAAATTTTTAACACTATTCTTAATTTAAATTTATTAAAATTTATTTTCTATTTTTTAGTTTGGGTTTCTATAAAAAGCGTGTTTTTAGTTTTTTTAAACTATTATTTATTTTTTACTTTTTAGTAATTATTTATAAATATTATAAATACGGGGAATCAGAGTTCGATTTCGGAGAGGGAGCCTGAGAAACGGCTACCGGAACCAAGGAAGGCCGCAGGCGCGCAGATTACCTAGGGAGAGTTACATACTGACATACTGACATACTGACAAACTGACAAACTGACAAACTGACATACAAGTGAAGCTAATAAAAAGCGTGTAAAAAGACGATGCGAACGACTTATTTTTTCAAAGCGTGGTTGGTATCTTAAATAAATTATATTATTTTGTAATATCCTTTACAACACAAAAGTTCTTTAAATATATTTTTTAATTTTTTTTTAACATTATAGTAATCAGGGGAAATGAATAAAAAGACACAAGCATTTATCTAAGAAATGTCTAAATAAGTTAAAACGAATACAATATAAAAAAATATATAATATTTCGTGATTTCTTAAATCATCCTTGGCTTTAATGAGTTCAACGACCTTACCTTAAATGGTGAGATGAACTAATAAAGGGAACCGAAAATGACATATTAAAACAAAATGTCGAATATGACAGCGGAATGTTGAAGTGCTTCATGTAATTACACTTATTTTGACTTTCGAAAAACTCGTATCATTCTGTTATCATTATCACTAGCGTGCCGACTACTGGGTTCAACCTAAGGAGTTCCACTACTAGTTAAAAATTGATTCAAAGATATAGAATACAATATATTAACATTTACTTTTTATTTATGACTAGAGGTAATCGAGCAGTCAGTGCCTTAGTGACTGCTGACGCTCATAGGCATCCGACGTGTTGACCTCCTTTACCCTATCCCCCCGCTGAGCCACCGAAAACTCACAAACAGCACCAAGCGCGACAGCATAGCTGCCACTTTACGTCAGTGCAATGTCAGCGAGAGATACCTCCCCGGTCACCATCTTCATCCAAGTCTTCCATGGCACTGAATCTTACGACTAACTTTATCAACATTTACGGAGTCTAAAGTGTACTAAATATAAAAAACGGATAAATAATAAATCTCATATACAACTTACGTAATGCCGGTCTGCCTGCTACCATTATCTGCAGGCCGTTCCTACTCACTGCTGAGCGAAGGCATCTATTTTGTCCCTTGCCTATCTAATCCATTATTTGCCCACCAGCCTTCCGTCATTTCGCCAAAGGAATACCTGGATTTCTCAAACTCTTATCCACAATTCGGTTACCGTGAGCTACCCGCTGTCACCACGTCTAGTCAAATGAACCTACTGCAAATTTGGATACCTTACCGTCTCCGCATAAGAGGCCGAGTCCATACTACTGGGCCATCGTCTCTTCTCATATCAAAGCACAAGAGGGGCCAGGAACGAACCTGGACATCTTAAGCGAGGCTGAGTCCATATTTCTTTTACTTTTTTACCCTACCTCCGACAGGTAGATAGCCAGTAAGTCAGAATTTGTTACCATTAAACAATGTGCAGACATGGTGCGTTGATAATGTCATTCCCAAAACCTCAAATAATATATGATGAATAAAACAGATTTCGTAAAAATCTAACAAACAAAGAATGAATGTTATTTTAAGATCAAATTAACGCACATTATGATCGTATGTGCCGCTTCCAGAGATGAATCACTGTAAGTACGTCGGCACTGACAGCGATTCTATTACCAAACTTAAAAAATATTCTGTACTAAAGTGACACACTGTGTCAGTTTTGTACTAAAATAATCTTTCAGTTGATCAAAAGTAATAATTTATTCGCATAGCTTACTTTCAGCTATGAAGAGAAATAACCTATTTTAAATACTATTTATATTCTCAAAGACGCTTTTTGCTATGTAATTGAGTTATGAAGAAGACAGTTCTGTTTTAGTTAAAACATTAAAAATTATAATTTTAAATATAGTTTATATTTTTGTTACTTATAATACTGACCGAAATGAGAAAAATAACATTCCGTTCAGAAAATATGAAGTTATATGTTTAAAGCATTGATGGTAAAGTTATAATAGTACAGTAATGTATCTTTACTATTACTATATTAAATATTATTACATACCATTAATAAAATCTTACCTATTCGACATAGCATGATATGGATGTAAAAATATAAAATCGCTCAGCTTGACGCTCCGCTAACACTAGGACCGTACACCTTTGGTCCACGTCATCGCAATATCTAATATTTTCCACTATAGCCATTGTATTTTGTTGGTTTTTCTTATTAAAACTTTAGTTTCTTCTAACCTACATAGTAGCACTTTGCCGGTAAGGTACACCGCTATGCTTAACACTTACAGATCACGTTATACAACTGGATTTGTATCCTATGGTATAGTAAATATGATGTATATTCGTTTAAAACAGATAAATAGAAGGCCCAGTGAAAATTTACTAGGGACGATATTGATGCTGATAATCGTGACGTCATGACGGGCCGTCTTGGCGTTCATGAAAAGAGACCTGCAGTGGATAAAGACTGCTACAGATGATCTCTGATGACAGTTGACGCGGATGAAGATAAAACATTGCAAGCGCATAGAAACACTAAACCCTTCGACTATAAGCATATGCATGCACAAAAGTTATTCGTGCTAATAACTCATAAAATGTCATTATGACTATTTATAAGAAGCCATTACATATAATTACACTTGGATACCGAAAACTGGTGATTATAAATAAAGCCAGTGGTAATTTGTAAAGGTGCAAAATTATACCCCCATCGGAAAACAAATGTAAGTTGAAAAATTTAAGTTATAGTCACAAATTGTAGCTTTGTGCACACGAAAAATATTGACAATTACATTAGAAATGAGAACATAATATTTTATGGCAAATAATATTTTATAAGACTGGCGTCTATTGGAAAGTGTTCAACATTGTCCAAAATATTATAATATATGTTTAGAACGTTATATAGTTGGTAAGATGTCTGATTGACAAGGCATCAGGCTAGCCGTATGGAAAATACTAGGTGTTGCCCGCGGCTTCACAAGCTTTAGCAAAATAATTTCACTATTATTAATGTATCCTATGTTACTTCTGGTACCTTCGAGAATATGTGTACAAAGTTTCATGACGATCAGTTGAGTAGTTGTCGCGTAAAGGCGTAACAAACATCCCTACTTTCACATATTATAATATAGCATTAAGGATGCCTTGTCTTAAAACGCAAAATGCTGTAAATTCTAGTGATTACTGTCTTCACACTCCTATAAGAACGGTAACGTACTAGAAATAATACCACTGCGGCGATTGATGCAAAGAAGCAAACCCTATTATATTAGACGTAAGTATAAAATATCAATAATTATTACAATATTATGAATAATAATAATATTAACAACAATAATTATTATTATCAACAGTAATAATAATAATTAGTTGTACAATAATGAGGTAAGCTTTATGAACATGTTCAAAGACAAACGTATGCATAATATAATGGCAATAAAAAATGTTCTGTGTATGAGAGACTTCCGTGCCGCATGGCTGCGTTGGATGATACCATGGAATGCATGGACACGGGACACCATTATTAGATTCTACTAATCATGTAACTGCATGTCCACTCATGCAATTCCATTAAAAATGCACTACACATTGTACAGTCTGCAAAATCAGAACAATTATATCTACTGTGACAAGACTATTCAAAGGCTATGCTTTTAGATTGGATTGAAAATAAACAGACGCAACTTCTAAGGCGCGGATACGTATCTCGTCGGAATATAAATGTACCTATGTTAAAAGATTATTTACGTGCATATTATACAGTATTATTAGTATTTAGAAGGTTAAAGGAAAGTGATTCAGAAATGATTGAATGAAACGCAAAAGTTTTCGGAATATTAATTAAATCAATTTCAGATTATTAAATTTATTGTTACAATTTGTAGTCATAATGAACGTAAACTGTCGTAAAATAAAATATCACTATATAAAGATTGTGAAGCATATTATTCCAAAGTATGGACATTAATTGAACAAGGCGTGCGAATGACACAACGTTGTTAACATGAACTTATCATAAATGATAAGTTCAAGGCTGGCGTCCCTATTTCACGGACGTAATTCCATTACAATACAAAAACTTATAAATGTTACTAATTATGAAAAATATGAGAGGGCAATAGACGTGCGAGCGAGAAAGGCATTTACTAATGAAATACTCTTGTTTGTAAAAAGTATAATTAGCTGCATTAACATGTATATATGTACGTATATCTTTCTTATTATATATATGTTTAAACGAGCAATTCTTGTATATATATATAGAATCGGGATCTCGGAAACGGCTCCAACGATTTTCATGAAATTTTGTATACATGCGTTAAAACGACGATAAATCAATCTAGCTAGGATACATTTTGAGAAAACTTTTTTTTCCGTGTTTTGAGGCATCGATAAAATATGATTAAAATACGAACGTAAATTTCGCTGTCAAATATTACGTCATGGTAGCTTAGTGGTGAAATTAGGCAGTTAAATCCAAACGAGCCTGGATCGAATCTCCAGTGCGATTTTTTTCCTTTTTTTAAGATCATTTTTTTTTTGGAAGAAAAATTTTATCGTATTTTATCACTAAGGGTACCAAGCAAATGCTCGGTCAACCAGGTACTTGTATTATAAAGTCAGGTACTGGCAAAGCATAATGCGTCTCCTATATATGTCTTCTATACTAAAGCATATTCAAGTAAACGCTAAGATAATAGATAGTGAATGTATCATTATGAACTAGCTAATACAATATGTTCACATCTATTCAACGATCCATCTTCTCCGCTTAATTTCTCCAATAATCAACCAATGCAAATCAGCTAATTTAATTATACTAGCTGTAAATTATAAGCAAACAAGACAGACCGTCGCATATATTAATATCGATAATTTTATTCATGACACAGCGTACAGTTTTTATTATGTGACAAACATATTTATGTTAAACTAGCAGCGCCCCGCGGATTCACCTGTATACTCCACATTTCCGTGGAAGTACGGGGATAAATAATTAATAGCCCATTGTCACTCACAAATAACGTAGCCTTATATAATAAGTGGTAAATGAATTTTAAAATCGGTTTAGTTGATCCAAAGATACAGACAACCTCTAGTAAAAAGTAAATTCTTTTCCTTCGTTGGATATAGCTCCCTTGCGGAATTGCCAAAAAATAATGTAGTTATTTAAGATGACACTGATAACACACACTTTTTTTCAATTTAAGGCATATTAATTTCATCAATAAAGCAATCTCATAAATTTGTGTCATTCATCCAAGTGTCATTGTAATCAGCTATATTTTGAGGAATATTATAGTTGAAATATTGGCAAATCCTTCAAGGGGCAAAGCAAAAGAAGAATACGAAGGCTATAGTTGAATTTTCATAATGTTTTGTGTTGTCGAAAAGTTCATTTCAACAATGTACTGGTCACATAGCAAAATTGTTTTTAATAAAAAAAAACAACTTACAATCAACGTCTTAATTACAAATATCAATATGTAATAATTAAGCAGATATTCATTAACTGTTAAACATTCGCTTTTATGCGGACCGTACACTCGTTGCCACATTTAATTATTTAATTTTATGTCATTCGATAATGACAGACTGGCTTTTTTTCCATTGTGTCAATGTAATGGTACCTTGTCATTACTTATTGTACTCTGTGACACAAAGCCTATTTGTGTTCTGGCTATTTTATCCGTTAGAGAAATCTAGATTCAATTATAGGCAAATAAATGGCTTTAAACACATACAAGTCATACACACTATCTGCAACAGAAACGCCAATCCCTATGTATACCACAATACTGATAAAACACGTGTCAAGATGGTGGCCTTGATTTTTCCAAAAGAAAGAGAGGGAACCGTCTGTAAAAATCGTTAAATTATAAAAAAATCAGACAGACGAATTGAGTACCTCCTTTTTTTGAAGTCGGTTTAAAAATTAGAAACATCTAAAGAAATGTTCCTTATGGTATTCAAATGTCAACAGTATTTTTTAAATATGCTAAAATTAGGATCTTCTAGTTGATAGAGTTCGATATCGATAAATGATTCCGTTATTATCTATCCATCAAATCCCCCGCAAATGTTAAGCCATACCAAAAGAATACGCCACAAATTTCTCACCCTTTTTCCTCTCACCATTGCACCTGGGAGTTAAAAATTGTATTCGATGAAATTTTCCCAACGCCATCTAATTAGATTTACAGAACAAAAAGCGATATTATATTTATTGAGGAAGAAATTTTCATCGTCGCACTACTGCAAGCGCTTATGTTCGGTTAGGGTGCCTACACGTGTTTTTAAATATAGGGCCAAAAATAGGCTCTACGTAGTTTTTTAACAATTCTTTATATCTTCTCTGTCGTTTTAAATGTCGCTTCTAACGTTTTTCCACTCTGCTAAGATGTTCAAATATTTTTATATTAATATCACTCTACGTACTATTTTTCTTAACGTCCTATTATATTTTTCCGTAATTTTTAAGTGTTAGATACTAGTTACGACATAATTAGTTATAATATTTTCCAACACTTATAAATGAATTGTTAAATAAAATCAACGTTGCAATAAAGAGCGAAAATATTCACTTAAGACCAGGAAGTTATAGAAAATTGAGCCACAGTGTAGAAATTCAAGCAGTATGTCAACGCCACACGAATGTCTCCTAACTATCTGTCATCACAGACTCCCATTACAAACTCCATCAATAACCACGGGTATGTAACTAGTGAACTAATGTTTTGTTTTCCAATGAAGAAGACGTCTGTACTTTATCTATGCGTATATGACTAAGCTACCAATGGTCTCCAAATTATATTTTTGCACTTATACAAAATTGTAACCTAATTATTATTTAAACTTATACAGTACCTGGTTGACCGAGCATTTGTTTGGTTTTTGTTTTATTTTAAATACCCTTAGTGATAATATGATATAGTTTTTCTTCCAAAAGAATGGACTTGAAAAAAAAGACAAAAAAATAATCGGACGGGAGATACGAACCAGGCCCTTTTCGATTCATAACTGCCTAATTTCCAGGGACCTAACTTAACTTATGTCACAGACTTATTTTTTGTAAGTCATTTGAAATCATGGTTGAATACAATTTGATTTAATTAATTAGTTTGGTAATAAAATAAGAATTCTTCCTGGTTTACTAAACAAATCTAAAGATTAAAAATTAATATTTTAATACGTTAAACTTGTTATACTGATTGTTATTATGCTATGGCAAGCCGTGCTCTCCTTTCGATTGGAACTATAATCGAACTATGATCATTAATACGGCTGTCGAGGGAGGTAAATAACATTTATCATCTATTAGAAGCTATCTACGACATCGTTGACTGGTGTAAATTCGAAGCCACGTACTCGTAGCATCACAAGTGTGTATTAATAAAATACATACGTGTATGAAATACGAGAGAGTAGTCTACTATTAAAGTAGTATAATATGAAAAATGAACAAGTTGAGTTTACTAAATAAAAAATGAATCATTATCATCAGCCTTTATCCATCCACTGCTGAATATAATATGCGTCATTTAATGAATAATACGGCCGATCGCTTGCCACTCTCATTAAACACAGACCGGCCACTGCACGGAGATCGTCTTCTTCTAGTTAAGGCCAACCAACACTTATCTACTTTGACGTTGATTTCACTCTTAAATCGTATTAAATTAATACTTAATTCTAACTATACGCTTATATGTGAAGAGCATTTTAAGAGGATTTTCCTTAGCTAGTTAGTGATGGGTTAATCAAAGTTAAACACTAGCTAGATATCAGTAACAAATGTTATTAATATTACACCCAATCAATCCTATGACCAACTGTAATTTTTTTTTCTGTGAAAAAAATATAAAAAGAGCAACAGCGTTTGAGGGCGCCCTTAAATTATTTTCATTACGGTGAAGCCGAGGCGGCGAACGCGTTAAATAGGATTTATCAATAACAAGTGGGAGAATTAATTGAAAATGCTTTTCAGGTACAGATCCAAGACACGAAGTGGCCGCTGCATCCGTATTTATTGAATTTGCATCCGTAAGTCGGCCTTCTAATTACATTTGGTTATGGGTTTCTTGGATTTGATTATGTTGATGTCTGGATTAAGCGATTGGATATCGCGTTTGGGGTTATTAAACTCACACTCGGTTCAATCCTTTAATAGACTAGATTATTTTTAGTAAAAGAATAAGTAATGTTTATTTAATATTTTTATTTATGATACATTTTAAATTATTATTAACGCCAGCGATTGTACATACTCTGATTTTAGTCAGTTTAAGTTATTAATAATTGGTTCTTTTCTTGACAAAAAAGTTGGTATTTTGCACAAATATATATAACTAATATTTTAAAAATAAATAATTTTGTTGTAATTGCTTACAATTAATTATTTATCGACTATAATTTTAGTTAAATTGTTTGTACTAGTATTTTAGTTCAAAGGCGCTTGATAAGCCGAAAGGTAAAGTATTACCTCTCTTCGGGTTACAGTATTACCGCAATACTATACTTATATCTATTTAGAAAGATAAAACATTTTACAATACGAAAACATAACTGTAATATGAAAATCTATCCAGTGTAAAGTCAGAGCAAGAGCTAGTGAAAATCCATGTCTCATAGCGAGGCAGGCAACCGTGAACTACAAAATTATATATTCATGTTATTAACTTAACATATATTATATCATTAAAATAATTATAACAACATAAATAACTTTATGCTAATTACTATTATATATTTTTATAACACAAAATTATATATCTCGTTGAAAACTTTTAATTTTTACTAATTATAATCTAAGTGTACAATTAAATGTGTTTCCTGTGTCTACCACCTTTGAGAATTGAATTTATTTTAAGAGATGTGCTTGTTTTATAAATATGTATCGATAAAAAATATTCTTAATATTCAATTTAAATAGAGCGATGTTATTTGTATACGTATTTAAAAAACTAGCCTTTTGAACATGAACTTTAGCTTTTATGGAATCTGACGTGTATAATATATCACATATTTCAATTGCAGTAACATTCATTTTTATTCAAAGTGGAGTCAAAGTAGTATAAAGTCACAGCATTGCATTCAGAAGGGAAAAAAATTCACTTACATTTTTACATCTCCAACTTTTACAATTTAATTGTTCTAGATCTCTTTGAACATATTTTTAAGCTCAGGTGTGGTTTTCAGCAGTTGCAGAATTGGAAAACAATGTTGAGCACGTTTAAATATATTGTATTTATTTTGTTTTGTTGTGTCGCTACAACTCTCTCGTATTTCAATTTAAATAAGTGACAATAATGATAATAGCCCTAGGATTCTAAACGTTATTGTTTTAAATCACATAAGCTGTTGACGATGAATAAAATCCTGCCTCGTAAACGTAGACGTGATGCGTTTATGTGATCGTTATTATTTTATACTCTAATTCCACAATACAAAACGTAGATCAGACATTTTAATACGGTTTTTTCAAACAATGTTTAGTTTAGAGTAACTGTTAGTCAGTAGTCACTGTTAGTCAAGTAATGTAAGTTTAGACATAAGGAATATTGTAATTTATATCGATACATAAACAATGGAATACATTAATAAATATTCACTGTCAATAAATACAAAATATAGTAATTGAAGGATAACAATAATAGCTAAAGCAAAATGGTGTTAATAGTATGTTTTAATATTATGACATATAGTATATTATATGTGATAATATTAAAACATCGATATGCAATATATCGCACATCCCTACCATGTAGTTTATATAAGCGTGCGTGTTCGTTACTACTGTTAGACATTATCGCGTAGATCTACAACTATTAAAAAATTGTTTAGCCAAATAAATCATCTCGCAGTCGCGAATAAAGCCGCCTACACATCGGAATAATGCGTATTTATCATTAACAGCGTTTTACAGTGGTGACGTTCTTCGTGCTGTGGAAGGTGCTAGTAGGACGTCAGCCATATTGGATATCATTGAAACTCTTTACGATTCTGTTGGACATTCATCATAATCATCATCAGCCTTTATCTGTCCACAGCTGAATATGGATATCGCAAAGTGATTAATTATAATCATATTCCGTATAGTATTTCCACGATGACTGAACAAGTTTTAAATAATTTAAATTTCATTGTTACATTTTTAGTAGTCATATATTATTTTAAAATTATGACCAACGATTTGTTAAGTTATATTTCTTTAATTCCTCGACTAACTTTTGATATTTCTATTAAAAAGTTTTCTATTATGACATTACGTTTTAGTATCGTTAACGTCGGTTGGTTATATTTATTATATTATGTTAAGTAATACAAATGTATTTATCACATAGGTAATGCGAAAAACGTGTACGGTTATTTGTAATGTCATGCTTTTAAAGTAATTTAATGACTTCGAGTCATTTAACCTTTATGGTAGCCTGATTTCGTTATAATGAAACTGCGCTTAATATTGTCTTATAGGTTACATAATTTAACCTGCATATTCTTTAAAACAGCTTCCTAAAAGAAGGACACACTTTACTGACTCTAAGAACTACCTTGTCTGAAGATGGTAAACTAACAGATCATCTACGTAGACAAATCCTATGACAAAATTAAAAAAAAATGTCATGTGGAATCGTACATATTGTATATAGTTCAACGTTATTAAAAGGAGATATTGAATATTAGCAGCGGGCAGCGGTTTTATCCGCGTACCATTAATTTCTAATGTAACTCTGATGTGTAAGCTATATTATTGTAAAATTTCACCAAAATCCATTCAGTAGTTTTTGCGTGACAGCTTACATTGCTCCAACCTTTGCATTTGTAATAGGTATTATAGTACGATATTTTAATCTTTAATCGGGGGTTCCTGCAACGTGACGTGTTCAAGACGTAAGTGTATCATCATCATCAACTTGTAACCGTTCTCTGCTAAATTTAGGCCTCTTTCTATGAACACCAAGACGACTTTGCCTTGCCACTTGCATCTAAAATTTCCCGTCCATAGCTAGCTGTTTGCCAAGCTCTAGAAATAGCTATCATGTAATTATGTAATAATAATATATATTATGTTCAGCAGTAATCAGCAATCGCTGATGATAATTGTAATGATTATATTAGCTTAATATTTGTATGTATAACGGCAGTGTGTAAGCCGCTTTAGCCGCCAATGTCGCGTGCTTCCCGGTTCGGTGGCACCGTGGGAGACCATTGTTCTTACAATCTCACCCATCACAACCGCTTTGTACCTCTTACCTAACTCTTGTCTTCTCTCCTGTCATTCTATGATCATCATCAAATTCCCCCTCGAGGAGCAACGCCAGAAACGATTTGGTAAAGAGAATATTTCGATCAAAAAAGACCTAACAAGTCTCATATTTTTCACGTGGATCTATTGACAACTTGGATAACATTATGTTAATAGCCATGACGCGATCATTTCATTGGCTCATTTCATCATTAGTTATAGATTAGCATACTTATGTGTTTAACATCTGCCGGGCGGAATGAGACGGAATACTTTTTTGGAATCAAACTTGGGACTAAACAGTCCCACGTAAATACGTAAGGCTTAAGAGTAGGATTGCAGGCATTCAGACTACGAAGTGAACAAGCTTATAGCTTCAATACAATAGTATATCGAATACTGACTTAGCATACTGATAATTATTACCTATGATTCTTTATCACGACTAACGTTAAAAGCCTTCTGAGTCTCTGAGGTCAACATATTATCTATTATTACAATATATTACAAATATAAAATAACTATAATTACATTCCCTGGTATAATTTAGTTATAACCTACGTTGAAGTAGTTAGTTGCATAGGACTTAAATTAGCTTCATGGTCTGTTGCCCAGGCGTTAGACTTAATAAAACACTAGGTTTAGTCTTGGTTATAACGTTTTATAACACTCGTTGAATGTCATCCGTTGGGGTGTGGTCTTAAGGACCCTATGTGTAAGAAAATCGTATTGTATTTTGTTTTTAATCGCATTCGAAGTGTTTGAGAGTTCGAAGAGTAATGTCAAAACTTCTGAACTATTATTGCCTTTGAAATAAAAGTAGTTATTGTTTTCTAACGTTTACGCGAATTTCATTCATTATAATGAAACTACTTTTACGGATTATTAAGCATCGGACATGTAAAATACTAAATAAGCCGCGATGAAATCCGTAAAAGTTGTTTCATTATAATAAAAGTAATCTATTATTTTAATCTTATATGTGTTGTTTTGTTTTAATTCCCTTCTTCTTAAGAGAATACTTACTATCGACAAAACATAATCTAATTACCAAGTTACTGCTGATCATAATAATATATTAGTTTTTCATCTCAAGCGTCAAGCTAAAACTAACTTATATTCGCGGTACACTGCCACTTATATGATATGCTAATTTAACTAAATAACTTATTAATTTAATTATAATTAAAAGTAATTTATATGCTCATGAATAAAATATGCCTTATTAAAATGTGTTAAAAATAACACTGTAGTGAATGTAATATTTTATAAAATGATATCATAATTGGTGTTAATATAAAATAGTTGAACATGAGGTAATTTAATTAGTGGTATTACCAGGTAGAGACACAGCGGGACAAACGACGCGGGGACACCATCAGGGATTACAACCCAGGACATTCTGCGATCTATACAAATGTATACAATACTGATTTATCATATGTTGAAATAAGTGGCTCTTACCTAACTTGTTTTAATTGATTTTAGCATGCTCTACTTATATTTTGACGACTAACCGAATTGAACGAAGACCTCTGTGGCTTAATGGTTAACGTGTTGGCGCTCTAGCAGAATCCTGGTTGGAACAAAAAGTTATATGTTCCTTGGCCATGGGTGTGTATCCAATATGTGTATTGTATAGTAAAAGTCTTGAATATAATATGTTTAATATAAAATTATCAAATATATTTCCGTTGTGTGGTACCCGTAACCCAAGTTCTTCGAGAACTTACCACGGGACCAGATTGACATAATGTAAAAGCGTCCATATCTACATAGATCTTCTATTTTAGATAAATTTGTAAATAAGTTAGCATCCATTTACTAGTTAAGGAATAGAAAATAAAAAGTTTAGAAAAGTTAATTCAAAAGAAATATTTCAAAATGTATTTGTAAAATAAGTTCAAGGCTAGGTACTAACTATAGCAAAGTGAAATAAACTTGTGTACGTATGTCACCGATGATTGAAATGAACTACTTAATTTGCAGTTGACGTAAACGTACTAACGTGCTTCTAACAACGGAATTGGAGTTAAGAAATTCATATGATTCCTAACGTCATATTTACCCTTGACCTTTCTACCTAATGTGTTCATCATTGCAATATGCATACGCCCTTAGCCCTTACAAGTTCCTACGGCTATAACTACATAACACATGCAACAAGTACACTTGCATTTCTAAATAATTTTGAAGTAAGAATTTAGATGAATAATTAATTATCAATTGATTGAAAATTAACATATTATTTTCTCTCATTAGTTGGTAATTCTAAAACCCTTTTTTTATAAGTATAAAATATTATCAGTATTTTAATACCACTTACGCCACGTTAACCTATTATATTAAAAACATATCCATGAGATATCATGTTATTTCCATCCTCATATAAGTTTACCGGTTATATTAATCTACCTAATAAGATATGAATAACCGGTAGACAAACCATCGAACCCGTAATGTCTAGACAAATCCCGGTTCGTCCGTAAAAAGTGTCCACCCTACTCGGACACGCTATTGTAGATATAATCTGAACACGTGTCAACAACTGAACGCCTTTTAAACCCCGTTTAACGTAATCGTCGAGCTTTTTCAGACCTTATACGGGAGCTGATATAAACAGTGCTCCGTGGTTTTAGACGCCTTATCGATAGAACACAGCCCGACATTTAGGAATGTGAAGTCGAATTATTAAGGGCCCACCCTTGATAGCGCCCCAGATATCACTCTATAAGAACTTTAGTCGACTCGAATGAAAATTATAAAAGAGTTGGCTAAAAAAAATGTCAATAAGATAAAAATCTTATTGACATTTTTTTTTGTTTTTTTTTTTTTGTACGATACAGCCAACAAAAATACATACAACCCTTTTTTAACCCTCTACGGTCGTCGATCAACCCTTTTTTAATAGCAATATTAGTACTTTTGGCAAAACGAAGTCTATTAGGGTAGCTAGTTTAGAAATAAAAATTAAGACGCATCTAAATAAGATGATATTGTCTGGTACAGTTAAAATAATCTAAATATGTCAATGCGCAATAGGAAAATTTCAAATCAATGATAATCATATTATGGATGTAATAAAAATCTTAAGTTATTATCAATCTTAAATACCTAGGTCCAACCTAAGGCCTGCTAAGGGCAAATATTACTCTATAAATTTTGTATAACAAATTACATCTTAAATAGACAAATTAATTGTAGAACATTTCCGTTAGCTTACAAAAAATTGTATATTCGCAATAATAGTTGTTTTTACAAAACTTTAGTTGCTCGTTTTTTACGTAACACAGAGTCTAAACCGACATTTAAATGAATTAATTATAATTATATACGTGCTTGGTAATAAAAACTAATTACCTTACATGTAAGCGATAAGCGGTCTAATGAATATTTATTATAATATAAAAATTAAATGATTATATAACTCACAAAAATGTGTCAGACATTATAATATTTGGCTGATATAATTATGGTGGCAACATATTATGGCGCTTTGTAAAATTGAAAACCATTGTGGGCCAATCGCATAACTCTAGCAGGTGTTTTAATAACCAACTGTTATTAATGTAAATCAACCCTTTATTTTCCGCGCGAAATGCCGCATCCGTTATTACGTCATTAATGTATTGTCCCTTTTTTATACCGTAACCAAACTTTTGATGAAGCGTCTTGCTTATATTCTAAAAGGTAACTTTGTGATTTCTAGCTCATCTTGAGTCTAAGGGTAAATATACCTTATCTAGGTAACATATCTGCCATGATACGGGTAACGAAAATCTGCAAGATTTGTCTAACCTGTGTGATCTGTGTGATTTTTTTTTAAAGTAACCATACAAATAAAAAAGAGGATAGGTTAAATGAGGTCACGAAAACTGATTGTGCCTGACAAACAACTCAAAGCTGGGACCGCTCGGATAAAAAAATATTTTATTCAATAAAATTTACGTATCTTATAAAATCTCGTATTCTTGTAGTCAATTCACCATGAATAAAACATGTTCCCATTATATAAAGTTTTCACCGGTCCAACCATATATTGTTTTATATTCGTGAGCGCGATCCGTGACCATTTTAAAATTTTCTGAACTAATTATTTAATATAATAAGTGCTTCGTACACATTTTTTATCTTAACATCTATTTTCATCATCACCGTTAGAGCGTGTCCAAGACAAGGAGTCATGATTCAAAGCACCCAAACTCTTTTTTAGGCGACGGCAACTTTCCTCTTAAATGCAGACTCCATGCAATATTGCCGCAGAACCAATTTCAAGGTTTACTTTATATCATTAATTCATCTACTTCTATTATGCTATCAATATTCTTTAAACCAGTCCTTTGCCATTGCAATGAGTCAATGTCGCCATTTTTTTGTAAGAATCGTGTCATTTTATTATTTCATTACTGAAAAAATAAATACTGGTATGGTGTTTGATGAAAATCCACCTAATCAAAGATACTGTCCTCTTCAAAAGTTTACTGACCAATGGCGTATTTATTTGAAGTAAATATCTCGTTGTATGGCTATATCATTTGAACTGAAGACTAGATAGGCATATACAGTAACTAAGCCTTGCTTGTCCCATAATCCTGAGCAAGAAAACCAAATAAAAGCTATTGCGAAGTAAGATTTTCTTTGCGCAGTTATATTTTATACTGCATTCTAATGCGCACGAATTCAATTAATTGTAATTGGAATAATTAAATTTTAATATTTTTTTAATTGAAATCATGACAAATGATTGAGGTGTCAAGCGTCTCAAATCGCGATGTTATTAGGACAGTTCAGCAGCGGATGATGATGATGAAAGAATGAAATATAGTTCCAAATATAAAATCTTAAGAAAATTAGAGTAGGTACAGTACATTATCATATTTCCTGCAGAACCGGCAACCGTATCAAACAGAACTACTGCTAATTTATAATATTCTAATTCAATAAATTTCAACACTCACGCTTACTTTTATTATGAAGTAACAAATTTATTTACGGCGTTCATTAAAAAATATGTAAACTACATTTTTTTTCTACGAATAATAGTGTTATTAAAGTGTCAGGTATATCAACAGGTGTTAGCCTTCGGACATCCTTAGCCTTCGAACATCTTGTGGGCTTTTTATCACCGAATACATTTATAATATTTCTAAACATGGAATTAAATATTAATGCTAATTTTATAAGCCTTTTCGGCTAATTGTCACGTGCTACCGATTTAAATGTTTTAGCCACCTGCTGCGGTATTGTCATTGTGTTTCATCAACGGCTTGTGATAAACGGCTTCATTCAATTTTTTTTAATTATTTTTTTTCATGAAAAGATTTTATATGTGTTTTTTCGTTATTATATATTTTTCACCATAACATCTATATATTTTTAACCAGTCATTTTATACAGGTTCAACTTGCTAGTTTAATATAATATATTTTAAGTTAATTAGTCAGTTAAAGGTACTAGAAGAAATGCTAAGATTCATGCATGTAAACGAATAAACTATAGACATCTATACACAAGTGTTCATTTATTTGTTGCACATTCTATGAAGATAATTCAACAGTCCTTGTTTGAAATAACACCTTATTTCTAAAATCATTTCCACGACAGAATTAGGCTTTATAATAATACTTATCCAGTTAGACAGGCGGTATAAGCGCTTCCTCAATTTCAATATGAAAAATAATAAAAACCACAAGCAATTACAGAAGCCTAGATAGTACATTATTAGTCCATGCAAGGTCACCCATGATCGACATGATTACATTACACGTCCATGGAGTAGAAAGTCATGGATGCACTTGAGCATGATAATTACTGGTCAACGCAAAGTGGCATTTCTCATTGACAGCCAATATTCTTTTGCTAATCGACGGAAATTAGAGTTCAGTTGGGAAATCGATTGAATAGCTTTTTTTTATCCAGCTAATCATAGATATACCATAGACAAGCCTAGGAATAACAAGACATTACTATCATTGTCCAAATATGAGGAGAATTTGTGTATAAATAAAAAAAAAGCTTTCCGATAAAAAAAACCTCAACAATGGTCCAGTGGATATGGGCTAGGCCTTTTAAGCGATAGGGTCCGGGTTCAATCCTGACTTCCCTGTGGTGCCTTGAAATGTGTTTTCTTTTAATTTCTAAGTGCCATCATGAGATCACGAGACCATTGCTCGTGAGTGTGCGAAGTTCACCAACCCGTATTGGGCCAGCGCAAGGGTGAGAATAGCCTAATACCCTCCCCGCCTGTTTTCTAGGAGAGAGACCCGTGCCCAGCAGTGGGACATATACTAAACAAAACCTCTAAAACATTGTGAATATTAGCTCTCACATGGTTTTGACCCTACCATCCAAATATATAACCAAAGGAAGTGGTAATTAATATTTTCGGTCCCCCTAGGTTACAGTCAACCACAATTACACATCCAGACATAATAACCGGTACACATGAGTGAACAATAGACAGACTAGCTTATGATTATATGAAATTATTGCTTTATGAAAAATATAGTCTATTAATAGTTATAGACCAATTATGAAACGGATATTTTGAGATAGAAAACCGGTAGCAATGTCACCATTATTGCGCGTTTATATGCGACTGCTCCTACTTTAACAAATGACTCTTATTTTGCTGAAATGTGAGATAGTCTTCATGTCCTACATTGTCAAACTAGTCCTAAATCGTATGGAATAAATAAGCCTAGTGTCAGGCAACTAGTCAACAAAAATCCATATTATTATTGTATTACTTTTTTTGGTATCATACGAAAAATGGGTAGGTTAACTTTTAAGTTTAGCGCGACATTTAGAAAAATAGGTTTAACATATTTAAGATGTAAGTAGAATGGAGCGACTAATATGATAATGACAATTGACAAACTTTTCTATCCACACCTACCTATTTCCAGCAGTGGTTCATACTATCCTATCAAAACTTCAGTAGTCAGTACTAAACCTACTAAAATAAAGTAGTTAAATATGTTACCTGTACAATACCTATAAAATATTATAATACCTATAAAATTACTTTCACATATTACGAAAATTATGAGGCCACGTTTTGGCTCCATAGTCTTCAAATTCTTCGGTATAGAAGACGAGGTGAGAAGACGATCTTAAGGATTGGAAGGCTTATGTTCAGAACTGGACGGATAAAGGCTGATAACAATGATGATGATAATTAATAACATCAAAACAAAATATGTAAGTATTTCCGAAAACAACTAAAAACAAAAACACATAACACACGGAGCCGCGGAAAAAGCTTGTTTCACAAATACAGTCTTTTGTAATGCTATTGGAATAAAAAATGTTTACATCGCCGTCGTCATTCTAATGGTGTTTGCCGTATCCCCAGACATAACGATAGACTAAACATATGGACGATATCTTGTTACGAATAGTTACATACGATCGTGTGCTATTATTACTGTGCACGGCATTTTAATAATCAGCGGTAATCATTATTTGAAACCTTTCGACATTGACTACTACATAATAGCTTCACAATTTTTAATAGCAACAACATCTCAATAAACGTTAGGAAAACATCTATACGCTTTTATACATAGAGCATTGCATTCTATGGAAGTGAATCGTGGACAGTGACAAAAAGATAGGGAAAGATTGAAAGCATTCGAAATGTGGTGCTGGAGAAGGATGGAGGGGATAAGTTGGACAGAAATGTTTTGTAAAGAGGAAAAGAACATTTTTAAAACCATATAGAACGAAGGGAAAGCATAAGGTCATCTGATACGACATGACTCGTTTTAAAAAAATATCATAGAAGGAAGGATTGAGGTAAAGAGGGGAAGACGTAGACCGAGAAGAAGTTACATGAAACAAATAAAGGAGAAGGTACAGGTTATGTCGTATCAGGAGGTGAAGGTGTTGGCGGAGAAGAGCTCCCCGTGTCTGGGGACTCCGTGTCGTCGTACCATACTGGATCAGGAGGTTCCAATCCTGAACTGCACACGAGCACATGGGCTTTACTGGAGGCACATTGAATTGCGCCCCATACGCACCCTACTTCGTCGCCCGAGGGGGAAAGCCTCGTAGATGGCCTCGTCTCTCACCCGCGTTCGCTTAGCCCCTACTTTAATGAAGGCCCACCCGTCACCTAAATAATTCATTCACTTTATTCATCACTTCTTATCCATCTATTCAAAGCAGTGAAATGAAATGATTAGGATAAATATTATTAATCTACTTTTGTGCCTATCAAACCAGTATAATTAACTCTTCTAATCCTATCCTAAAAATCCATATACGAAAGGTATAAGGATAATAATGAAAATGTTGACAATATGTTGAATCAATCTGCCTAAATGGATGAAATACATAACATACACTCTAATAGTAATTTATCTAATAATAATAATTGTTTATTATAATAATAATAATTATTATTATAAACAATAAAGTAGCTACTTAAACAGTAAGCTGAATGTGGCATCAAAACATAGTTAGGATTATCCTAAAAATATTCTCATCCACAGGAGTAATTCCTGAATTTTTACATTCATATTTCAGAAATATATTTATATTAAATTACAAATGTTATCTTGGACAACTGATCAATAGCTATGACACTTCTGAAGTGTTTAAGTGGTGCAATTTCATTGGCAATGCTTGTTCCTGTCGCCACTATAAAATTCCACCTTTCAGCTGAAACTACTTCTCAGATTAAACGCATAATAATAATAATTTATTTCATCATTAATGAGAGAAATTGTGAGTACGAACGACCTAACTAATTAAGTTAAAAATATAGCCCTGTTCTATATTCTTATAAGCTAGCTACTAATTAAGAAGTAAAACGAGCAAATACATGGTCGGTGCTAGCGAAAGATGCTAACCCATAACACGGCGGGAACGTGTACAAAGAATGGTAAAGATAAGATAGGAATAATCTCGTGTTTAATTTTTGATTATCACCTGAATACGGTCAAAAGATATTGTTAATGCGAATTAATTACTTAACCGAATGAGACACCAGTCATGGATTCGAATTAAGAAAGAAATAAAAGTAAAAGTAAAGTATCAACCCTTATATGTCCCACTGCTGGGCACGGGTCTCCTTCCTCGAAATCAGGCGAGGAGGGTTATGGGCCAATAGTCCACCGCGCTGGCCCAGTGCGGGTTGGTGAACTTCACATACCTTCAAAGACTTTCAATCTCATTAGGCATGCAGGTTTCACGATGTTTTCCTTCGCCGGTGAGCGAACGATGGTCTCGTGTGCACTTAGAAATTTAGAAAAACCCATTTCAAGGCACACACGGACGGGTCAGGATCGAACCCAGAACTCCTCGCATAAGAGGCCGAGTCCGTCCACCATTGGACCACCGTCGCTTCGGAAACAAATAGTCTATGATTATTTCTTTAGTTATCGATCTACTGACTCATACGTATAGCCTAATGCCTATGTGTAGTTCTTAAATGGCTAGCCTAGCCTTGGCGACCTACTGAATTTATCAGTAATTGACTATTTGGTGAAGTCATTTACGCCACATTGACGTCAGATCGTTAACTGTAATTCTGCTAAGCGCGAAACAATATAACAATTTATTTAACACAATAAAGTCCTTAATTTTTATGAAGCTGCAAAATTATAAATATTTTACCAATCGTAATGCATATAAAATAGATATACTGTTAGTATACATATTATATTTCAATTAAATTACCAACGCCATATGCGGCACGGATTGATTGTAGGCGTGGCAAGAGCTGATTACAGCTTGATAAACAGTATCATTATTTCATAAAATATTTAGTCCTGAACATAAACTAATTAGAAGGTTATTGCGCATAACATATTTTGCACTCGTATTTTTTTACGAAAAAAAGGCATAGTAAATTGTTAAACCAAAGAAAAGCCGCTATTTAGCAGTATCAGAAGTAGAATTCGAAGTTATCGTGGCAATAGTAACAGTAGACTACTTTACTTAATACATGTCAAGATGGTAAGGAAGGAAAGGAAAACGGGAAGAAGTGAGAAGACACAAATATTTGACTCATTGCTAATAATTAAAAATATTTATCTATAGAATGTTGCCTATTCTTTTAATTACTCTTTGTTAATTAAATTCTTTTGTTTCAATGACTTGATAACAAATGCATTTGTATGCGCTCGTGTTTTACTAAACGTATGAGATATTTTAATATATGCTGTAGTTAATGTTTTATATTCAGGCTATATATCATCAGTAAAAATAACTTGTGAAAACTCGAACTCCAAAAATGTTTTTTTATTTTGAACTAGTTTGGTTGGTTTTTATTTTCAAAATTAATTAATATTTCAAATAAGCTATTAAAATAAAGATTATTAAATTAGTACTAAAAGGAATATATTCGAGTCAACACCGTATTCTTAGTAATTGCACGTAAAACATTGACTCAAAACGGCCACAAGAAATGGACGAACAAACAAACATAACCTTAATTCATATGAATGTGTTATCTGTGTTGTTTTAAATTAAAACTATAAAGCAGATAGTAGGCTAAGACTTTAAAGAAAGCCGATGTTGACTAACTGTGAAAAGCCACATTTTGTCTGCATTGTGTAATACTAAGCGGTGTTCTTTTACATTTACGTTTATCTTAAACCGTACTAATATTGTTAATGCGAATGTTTGTTAAGATGTTTGTTCAATTACCCAGAAACTATTGGATAGCTTATTTAATTACTATAAATAGAAATTTTCACAGTATGTGTTTTTTGGCATGATAGGCTAGACGATTATATTCAAGATTTTGTTTTCAACATAACACATTTTGTAAAAGTGGTAGTGTCAAATGCTCTCTCTGCAAATGTTTTAAGTAAAAAATTTGAGGTGAGTCTAGGTAATTCTATGGATCTTTTTTTTTTTTTGCTTTTACGCCGGGAAATGCACTGAGGCATCCTGCTGGGGAGTGAGTGTCCCCAGGCGAGTATGTGGAGCTCGCTGCGCCCGAAACCTGGTAAGTGGACGCAGCTCTACCCACTAAACCCGACGAGTGCCACCAATGCCGCATTTCGTAAGGTGCCCCGAATTTGTTAGCTACAGGTAACCTTGACGGCTAATCAGTCCCTCAGGGGCCGACGCCACCTCCGCAGTAGAGGTAGTCTTGCACCACAGAACAACCACTCCAACGTCGGAACAGCCTGCTCTTTTTCCCCTTTTCTTATAAGAGGGATACAAAGAGCCCACTCGGCTCAATTCGCCTAAGGTACTGGCTCACCCTAGGCTACTGAATTCCACCGACACGACAAGGCCTGAGCCATGGTTGGGGTAAATTCTATGGATCCTGTTGTACCATAATATCTACAGTTAAAAATCTCATCATTGTGGGAAAATCGTTTATATGTTAGTACCACCATTTTTTGTATTTAGAGAATAAGTGAGACATTATTAAAGGCTCAGATTTACAACTAACGTATAGGATTAATAATAACCATCTATACATTAAAATTCAATATTTGTTGCACGTTTAAGCAACAAACATATTTGTATCGGGATCTTAACAGACAATACGTATCAACTGTCAAATTCTGAATACCGAATCTATTAATTTAAATAGGATTTTGCTAAAAATAAAGGAAGTGAATTGAATACGTCAATGTGGACAGACGTTGACGTTAACACGAATCATATTTAAATCCAGTTATCACATAGGTCGTTAAATATTGTATGAGCGCAAGTAGCATGTCTGGTTCGTCGACCGCGGATGACACTTATTCGAATTTAAATTTCCGATACCCGCAGAATGGCTACCGGATCACTCATTCATGCAACCGACGCGAAAATATCTTCATTTCTTCACTCCTTCCAATTAGCCACGGGCTGATTGAATTTTTAACGCATTGAAAATTCCTCAAGTGCTTCTACGTGTATATTTTTCGGCACTTTTGCATGCTCCTTGAAATGAATGTAATTTGAATTTTAGAGATGGTCAATCTTCGTCGGCCAAATTTCATGAGAATACAGATAAGACATTGGAGCAGAAGACCTAAAATTTTAAAATTACTCCACGGTTAATTTTTCTTTAATTTTCATGGAAATGGTAGTCAAACGTTTTCCAAAATAAAGAGAAATTGATATAGGTACTTTATATTACTATATATCATTAAAAGAAATAGGACTGCATTTCTTTCATATTTCACAATACTACTTTAAAAGTTTAAAAATAATTACCTATTTCACACCAGTAAAACATCCGAATACAAATATCGATTATTGTGTCCGTAAAATTATATGCGATTATCTAAAACCGTTTGCAATATAATTTAGATATAAAAATATATTTCAAAAGTTTCCAAAGAGCCATACAAAATTTGGATGCCACAAGGAACTTTTTAGGTCCTATCCTTTTTCGTCTATGCATTAATAAAAGTATTTTTAAATGGTGATAGTAATGATAGAAACATATGTAAAACAAATTACTTACATAGGCTTAGGTTAAAACAGTGAAACAAAAACAAATGTACTGTATTAAATTTAGATTGCAAAAACTAATAAATTTTCATATATCGGGCATGACGAAGATTTCAATTATAATTAAATTTCAAACAGCGCAAATCTTTACACAATATAAATAATATTTTTAATTTCACGCATAAATAAATATTAATTGAATAATATAACGCTATTTTATTTCTTCTTGATAACAATAATGCTACCCAAATAAATTAAGAAAATCCTATATATTGAAATTTTATGTTAAATGAATAAAGAACATTATAGGCAAAGGAATAAATTAACGAACAGAGACTTTTTTTATCTTCATTGACCATAATTATATTATTATGTACTAGCTTATCAATTTACATGTAAAGTTTTTGCTATTGTACTTTGACTGGCCGCTAAGGTCATCATTCCATTTAGTTGGTGACCATCCAACCGTGACCTTTAGCGTCTACCGATCCAGAACCTTATTGGGCTCTTGGTTTATGGTGTATCACCCCTTTCATAGTTACGGTTTATCGTTATACCTACAAGATTTGGGTGTTTTGTACTAAAGTAAATACCAATATTTTCATGATTAGACTGAAGTTTTTATTACCATTTTGCCATTCAAATTTCCGGACAGCAAAGTTTCAGAAGTTAATAATAAGTAGTTATTCCATAGTGACTTTGTAAAATCAAGAAGCTGTTGTTCTGCTTTTTAAAGTACTTATAGTTTTTATCTCGCTAATGTAATTGTGAGATAATAAACGAAATTTGATTTGATTTTAATATATTCGTAGATTCGCACGAAATTGCGTACATTGACCTTATCATCAGTGTACCATGAATCAGAAGTCAAGTTAGTCAGAAGTTAGATGAACTACTTCTTGGAGACATTTAAGTTCAAATAAAATTTAAACTAGAGTATCTTACAAAAGATGAACTTTTTATATTCGAAAATGTAGAATCATCTAAACATAAAGACGCAAGAAGAAGGAAAGGAAACAGAATACAAGGGGCTAGTGAGACGTTACGTTACTATTGGCAGCTTTTGCAGTAAAAAAAATAATTTCGTAAAGATAGAGATATTTATGAATTACAATTTTTAATATTAGCGCGCATCTTTCTATCCCGTGGCGATCGACGTTTGTTTCTCCGTTGGAAGCGTATGTTTCCTCTTCGAATCCAGATGAGCGAGCATAAGTTGCTCCTGATCCCTGCTAACTAAACGTGCAAATTGTTGGCGTGAAGATGACGTCACGGTGTTAGGTCATACGCTTATTCACAAAAATACTATATCGGGCACTGAATCACGCGGCGAATATAATTAACATTATCTTTACGACCAATAACTGATTGTTCAGCTCCGATACGTCACTGGACAAAGGACGGTATGAACGTCCAGACTTACAGTACTACAAATATTATACAAGATATTCCTTTTTTGAAATGACCTACATTAGTGGACCAAGATGAAATTTCTCTAACTATATATGTCTATAGGTAAAGCTAGGAGGCTCAAACCTTTCTAAGATTTAGAGTGTTTTGGGACCCTTATCACCAGCTATTGCTGGTCTCGCACCTCGTACATAAGATCTCTCATACAAGTTAACTTAAAGCTATAAGTATAATAAATTCATTGTAATCTCTAAAATTAATATTATCAGTCTGACTATCCACACCATATCTAATTAAGTTAGGATAGTAAGATTATCAATTATTATAAACGAATTTGAGAAATATAATACACCAGTAGACATTCATATACTTACATATACGACTATCTTTTTTTTCGGTTGGAGCTACGCTAATGGCCCTAGTGGCCCTAATGCTTCATTGGGTATGAGGTGAGCCGCTTAACTTCACTTTATGATACAACTAGCTAACGTTGGTAAAGTTGCAGGCAACAATGCCCGCAACTTTACCTACGTTAGCTAAGATTTATAGTCGTTTACCTCAAAATTGGTTCAGCCATTTCGGAGACTATAAACAGACAGAGAGAAATATTTTTTATTGTTATATTGATGTAAGTTGGTAACTCATACATGTAAGTGTACGCACCTACTTTCATATGCATTAAGTGAAAACCTGTTAATTTGAAATTACAAACAGACACTACAATTCAATTTTCCTGTATACGTAAAACGACCTTGGAGTGATTCGAACCTCGAACATTTCAAGTGCCTTTGCCGCTGCGTCAAAGAGGTCAATAAATACCCCATTAATTTGTAATTTATTGGTGTCGCAGAAATGCAAATTCTACTGAGACGTTATTTTATTTATTTATTACATCTTTAATATTATGAATTTAGTATTAGTATTACGCTTTGAAAGGTTTTACTGTGTACTAAATGTTGCCCGCAGCTTCGCCTGCGTTAACTAAAATTTACAACGGGATCTTAGTACGCAAAATAAGTAACTTTTCTGGATGATTTTTTACACCTTGTGTCCGAAAACCAAAAATATCTTACGGAACCCTATTTTTTTCCAGAATCAAATTTAGCCTATGTTACTTGTGGATTTTTGAAATCGGTCCAGTACTTTTTGAGCCTCTTCATTACAACCAAACAAACAAAGTTTTCCTCTTTATAATATTAGTATAGATAAAAAATACTTACTAGTCTAACTAATGTTGTTAGGGCAGTAGTATGTATGTTTGTCACTCTTACACATTGACACTACTGAATGAATTTTATTGAAACTTTACAATAATGAAGCTCATTTATTAGAAAAGCTCATGTATAAAGATTTACATGAATTGTCAAAATAGAATCCTGCGCATGTCATGGGCATCAACTGGCATTAAAGATGCGAAAGTTTGGTTATTTAGATATTTGTTACACTTCCACGTTAAGAAAGCTGAACGGATTTGGCTGAAAATTTAAATGACATTAATAAATATAATTCAAAAATTACACCACGTTAACTTAGCCCCGTTGTAAGTTCGTAAGAACTGTTAATGAAATGTTACAAATACTAGAAATGTATACATACGTCTAAGACCCCGTGAAGATATTCATCGTACAAATTAACAGCACTCGGCCGGATTCGAACCTGTTACCGCTTTTAGTCACCAGTAGCCTAAGCATGACCAACCGACCGACAAATGTAATGATGTCTTGCAACATTTTATTATTAGAAATTTTAAATTATGTTTGTCAATTGTAATGTCAAAACGCACTAAATTTATATGTACTGGCCGAACGCAACAAGTTTTTCAATTTAAGTAGATAGGGAAATGTTACATTAATAAGCGTTTGTATTTAATAATGTTAGGAGCATAAATATTAATTTATCTCATTGTGGTCAGGAAATACAAAAGGTACCTTTTCATAAAAATCGTCCAACTTCACAAATTGTTGGTGAAGAAAATCCTGGACATATTATATTTATCCGCTTCACATAAAGGGCTAGTAAGCTTATTTGTTTGCAAAAAACGGTAACATTTGAATAAAAAACAAATTTAATCGTACTTATGTGAAGCAACGTAAGTTAATCTGTGAAAAAACTTTCGCCGCAACAAAGATGTGAAATAAGGAAATATATACAATATAAATTCCACTTTGTCTACAGTACCAAGAATCACCAGGGGTCACTGCTAATAGGCTTAATTAAATGCACTTAACCCATCACACATGTTTATCCCATTTCAACCTCTATACACATGAGCTAAGATTGATTCTACTTTGAATAAAATTAATACTCGCGCCATTTTAAAGTTATCAACATATTGAATTTAATTTTATGAATTGATCATGAAAATTGAATCTTTTATTTGGTTTAAGATGCTGTAAGGACCATAGTATATTAGAAGCAACGTATACGGATCCATATAACGCATACATTTTAGGGTACGTATATTAGTTTATTTAGGATGTCCTAAATATAACATAATTTTGTTAGGTTATATAGGGTATGTTATATAATATAATATGTATGTTAAGGACGAAAGAAGAAAGAAGGGCGGACGACCAAAGTCAACTTGGCAAAGGACCATGGACCAAAGAGCCGATTCTCTCGGGAAAAGCTGACCGGATTCGCAGTCACCGATTGTAAGAAACGGAAGCTGCTGGCTTAAACTGCTCTTAGAGGAGTTAAAGAATTCAAGAAGATGTCAAATGTATTTCCTAATATAAGCTACTTGCTTCATTGCTGTACTATTATCCTCCTCCATTTTTGCCAGCTTCTTAAATTTTTAGACAGCGAAGAGATAAAGGAACTACGTGAAAATTGTAGTTAAAATACTTTCAAAGCTAATCTTTGATTTGATTCAATAATTAACTATTATGGAGAGCTAAGTAATCAGTATATTTTTTATTTTTAATTACTATTGTTAATTGAAAGGCGTTTTGCACGTGTTACTTCACGCTAATAATACTTTCCATGTTTCATTTGTACTCAGTAAAATGGCCTGCTTAGGTGGATGGTATATTGATCTACCCTGGATGGAAAGTAGCTCAGTCTTTGACTTTAAATTTTACTTCTGCAAAGGCTTTGGAAAAGTTTGACTTTTTTTCGGTTTGAGCTATGCTAATGGCCCTAGTTGTCTTAATCGTTGGATATGGGGTGAGCGGGTTGGCTTCACTCTATGATGGGTTAAATGGGGGGTTGCTCCCCACCAGCCAGTGTGCCGTGAACCGTCCACGGCTTTATGGCGATGGGTTTGTTCCTGTGGTGGGTCAATGCCTCACCACCATCGGATGAAGAAGTTTGACTTAGGACACAGCCCCACATATTTAGCAACGCAGGTAAGGACTAGACTTTACTTCAGAATCAGATTTCAATTCAAATTAGAATTCAATCCAAAAAACAAACTATATCGTACATATTGACATAAATTTATTCCCATTCCAAGTATGATGTTTCTATGGGACTATGCTAACGCGGTGTAATTTTTAGCCAATTTTTATTTAATATGATGGTAACCGCAAAAAGCCTTAAAAACTGAAAAGTGTTAACACACGCTCACTTATCTATGCTTATTGTATTGCTAATTGTTTCAGAACAATATCGTTCTGTTATAAAAACCCAGTTTTAGGTCGCCGATACAAAATTACATTTGCCAAGAATACTATAGAACAATGGCCGGTTTAACTGTTTTATTTACAAAGTACTTATACAGCTTATGTACGAATTTCATTATGAAACTACTTATAGAGGGCTTTTAAGTCGGTTTAATTTTATATTAATACTCGCGTCCCCTCCTCGCCTGATTTCGAGGAGACCTGCTCGGCAATGGAACATAATAATATATGAGTTAATACTTTGTTTCGTACGTCCCTGACTATTACAAAAAACCTTACAAACAGACAACTGTAGGGCTATTCTGTAAGGTCGTTTTCGATTCTCGACAGCGGAATCCGCGGTGATATGACAATTTTGACGAATTTGTATTCTTTAAAACTCGACTGTCTATCTATATCAATAAAGT
Source organism: Lycaena phlaeas (assembly GCA_905333005.2). Lineage (NCBI taxonomy): Eukaryota > Metazoa > Arthropoda > Insecta > Lepidoptera > Lycaenidae > Lycaena > Lycaena phlaeas. Next base: position 1,336,912 of record HG995168.1, read on the forward strand.
TCGCTTTGGAAGTGAGCGTAAAGTGAGCTCTATCACTCAGGTGAAGCTCGATATTGAAATGTTTTTTTACAGAATAGCCCTACTGCGCTACCTGTCAATTGTTTTTATCCAGATATAAAACTGCTCACATGATATTAAATTTCATTAAAAACTGTTTAGTATTTAGGAGTTGCTACACATTTTTATACATTTAAATTAACTTTGTGACATCTAACAGATATATTGAGTATTATATATTATATGCACCTACAGTAACTATTTTAATCGAAAAACAAATAATACCAAAATTTCAAAGCAGTCTTTTTTGTGTAGTCATATCCCTAATAATGGAAGATCTAGTTGACCTCTAAATGATAATGTGTTTTGACGTTCATTAAAGTAGACCTATTAATAGTAAACTAGCTGATTTTATGTTGCCTTCTAGACTCACAAATACTCAAATAGTCAAGGAAATACTTTATCTTCACGCTAAAATGTTCGTGACCTCAAAGTGTTGAAGGCTTAAAACTTTTCAAGTTTCCTTTACAGAATAAACACCATTGATAAAGTTAAGTAACCTGTGCTGATTTTATAAATGAAAAACTGAAATTTTAGCTTAAGGCGCAGTGTATGAAAGACGCCGCGATGGTACTATGTTTCGTTCGAATCGTTCAAGTATAACATTAATTATTCTTTACAGATATCTTATTTTAATCGATAAATAAAAACAACAGTTCCCCTTATTAACATATATTATTTCACTATTATAAATTTCATCGGGATTCGTTAAAAGTTAATACGCTCATAATTGCTAGAATATGAAATTTAATAGTTTGAGATTTTATGCTATCGAGATTTTTTTTTTGTTGTGTTTGAGCAAAATCCACCCATAAATATCGAAATAAAATATATTTATTTTGATACTTTCAAATGTATATTCATTTCCCTAAAAATATTATATTAAGCCTTGCTTCTTCTGATCTTATCTAGATAATTGACAAAAATACATAATAGAAAGAAAGAATAATACACATATACTTTCTTATTATAATAAGAAAGTACAAGTGGCAATTATAGTCTTGGTATTTATTGAAAGAGGCCAAGCCGTGGACAGACAAAGGCTTATTATGTTTTAGATGAGCCATCTGTTCATCTACTTTTCCGATGTAGCTTTAAGGCCTTAAGGCAACAGCATAGGTCCTTTCGAAAAAAAAGCTTATAATGTTAATGAATCATCATTCTCGATACAAGTAAATCTAAGTTGAAGATACATTCTTATATGTAGAGGTAGTGTTAGTTTGGTGCAATTATGAAGGTACGACGTGTCTGCGGTTTCAGACGAGATGTCTGCCTTAATTAGTAGAAAATGTAAGTTAAGAGACGTTGTCAGTAAAGACGCTTGATCAAATCTTAGACATTATTATTATACTTCGTCTTCCGACTTTTGCCGGGGGGAGAGACGCGCTGTTCCGCGCTCCTGGCTGCATCGCTATCATCTTCTTGCTTATTCCTCCAGTGAGACAGCTTTACTGTGTTTCGGAGAGTAGGGCTAGACATGCAGTGTAATTACTGGAATGACTCAGGATAGCAACCCCAACATGGTTCAAGCCTTGTCGTGGCGGTGGAGCTCAGTAGCCTAGGGTAAACCCAGCACTTTGGGCGAAGCGAATTGAGCCAAGGGGGCTCTTTGTATCCCTCTTATAAGAAGAGAGGACAAAAGAGCAGGGGGCAAGTGGCGAGGACGGGAATTTCGCCTCATTGTACTGTCCCGACGTTGGGAGGGGTTTTTCTGAGGTGCGGAGCAACCCCTTTGTGGAGGTGGTGTCGATCCCTTGAGGAACTGACTAGCCGTCGAGGTGCTGTTGCTTGCAGATCCGGGTAAGTTCCTACTACATCAAAGGCGGTAGAGCTGCGTCTACTTACCAGTTTTCGGGCACAGCGAGCCCCACATACCCGCCTGGGGAGACCCATTCCCCCGATGCTAAAGCACATTTCCGGGCGTTAAAGAAAAAAAAAGATATAGGTAAGAATTCAATAGGAAATAGATAGGATAGGATATACAACTATTACGATTTATATATGAAAAAAGTTATTGTCAAAGATAAGATAAACTTTAGTTATAAGTTATAACAACGCCTTTTATTACTTGATGTGTACTTACTAGTAAACCCACTAGGTCTACTAGTAAGTCTACAGCTACTAATACAACGTGGTCACAATCACATTTAGATGTTTTGTATGTCACCAACTAAAGCAGTGTGTCTGTATGTTTGGGATGCATGCATGGTTGTCTCTAAGGAGTAAATATTTTAAATATACAATTTTGTCTATTTATACCTATAATAATTGTTAACGATTGAAATAAAGTTGGCATTCATTGAGTGCCTATAGAAGTGTATACTAAAATTTTACAAATTCAAAATTCCTATTGACGTCACTAGAGGTCGCTGACGCGAATCTATCATGTCGGTGACGCGAACCTGTAAACCTCAAGATTTAGATTTTGTAATTTCTAAATGTTAATTCTAAGTTATAAGCAGTTCTATGGGCACTATTATTTAGTTTCTTTTTATATAAATAATTTTTTGTTATTAAAATAATTCATTTTATTTAAAATTAGTACATTTGACAGCCGATGTACCTAAAGTTCGGGTAGCAAAGATCGAAAGGTCCCACACAGGGTAGATTAGTATGACCCAAAATATAAGGACCGCTCCAGACTATTAAATTATTTATGAATTGTTTCGATTAAAGGTATCTTAGAGCTTACCACCTGACTAAGTTGACGTGTTGGTTATGTCGTGTAATATTTTAATTACTTACTTTTATAATAAAAAAAATATTGATATTTTTTTTTTAAATGAAAATGAAGAACAAAAAAATATGAACAGATAGCACCGCGTTTTCATACTAATAAAAAATTTAAGCAAATCCGTGTGTACTTGCTAAAATTATTTCCATACAAAGCCCGTTAACTGGAACAAGTGGTAATAATGCATATTTACATATATTAATAATTACCATCCAAATTGCTTGAGTAATTATTTTTTATACTACTAATTATAATTGGTAATACTAGGGTTTCATCATCGCCCGGTTTCAACACTAATCCCACTGTGTGTTTGTTTGTTTGTTCGCAAAAAATTAGGAACCAGCCAAAGCTAAGAATATTTCAAATTCTTTTAAAGTCAACATCAGCTCTATCATAATCTTAGCTGATTTAAAAATATATTTTTCTTCATATACGTTTGAAATAATTGAATCATTTCATAAGGTAAGAAATACCTTTCGTATCATAAGTTATTATAAACGTTAATGTAACTGTTATTAGTAATAAAATCCGCTATTTGACTCTATGTATTTAAAATCTAATACATAAACTCTTATCTTTATTACATTTACATAAGGGACCCAACGGCCAATCAAAAACAACACGAACAGAAAAACCTAATAAAAATAAAAATATATTATTCTAAAATTAATTACTTAATTAGCATAAAATAGCTTTTAAGCTCAACGTAGGTATTTTATACGATAACGGAAAAATAATTCTTTGTATTTGGGTAATTAGGTTGATATTTGTAGAGCAACAGTTAATTTATTATAATATCAATCTTTATAAAAGTTGAGGCTCCTCGAAATAAGGCGAGGAGCCAAAATCAAACAGTAGGCTAATTTTAATATATTTTAGATTATCTTTGCTTTCTGTGAAATGAAAACTGTCTGACAGATTTCCTAGGGATTTTCTTGCGCAATGCATATACACATGATAATTCATTTCAGACCACTTTTATGTTCAAGTAATAATTTTAGACATTCAACAATACCACAACGTCAACCTAGTCAATCCGGTCGTTACCAGTAATAATAATATTTGTTATTAAATATAAATACATTTGACCTTGGCTCATCCCTTAGATTCGAACCCCATTCGAACCTCAAGAATTTTTCGAAGCCATTTTAGCATCATGTGAATTATGTCGTCTTGATAATATTTGTTTTACTCAAAAATCGCTACATCCTTTAAGGGAATCAATATATAGGGATTAATATATGGGGAAAATGATCCGAAAAATTTGAGCTCTGAATGACAATGTCTCAAAGTAAAATCAAAACTAGACTCTACCTAGATCCTTAAAATATTTTTTTTATTTATTTTGGTTTTGAGATAATATGTTTTTCTAATAAGAAATATATTGAGGTGTTTTTGAAGTTCGGGATCTGCCGTCTTGATGTTCATTTAAAGGACCTATGGTAATAACGATGATGAAATTTTTAATATACCAACATTGATTAAGAATTTTATTTAAAAAATGCTTCGCTAATAGTTCAATTTATGTAATGGCAAAAACTTAGACATATTTTTTTTGTCTTATAAAAATATCTTGTAGGTACGTATGCGTATTGTTAACATTGAATTGTGTTATCATTAAGTGAAAAAGTTAAGAAAAAAAAATACCGAGTGAGTTGGAAAAAAATTCTTGTAAACATAAAGTGTTCGACTGTCCATAAAGTCGAGCATATGCCGTATCGTAGCAACGCAGTTAAATAAATATTAAAATATAAATGATACAGTATTGTGGGGGCAATAAGTTTATATTGGGCTATTTCGTGTTTTATTAGGTATTTTTATACGAATATTTTATAGGCATAAAAGTCGATTCTGTGCGAAATAAGCAATAAAAATATCGCCGTTTCGATTACGGCCTTTATTTGAACGTGACGTAAATTCTTTGTAGATTTTTTAAGCATGTCACCTAATTTATAAAATGTAGATGATTAGGTATTAATATCAATTTAAAAGTACAGTAATGTACAGAGAAAAGTACACTAATTTCAAATTTTGCTTATTTTTTTTTTACAAGTAATAATTACATAATTTATAGTAATTGAAAGTAAAAAATACTATAAGTAATAATTAAATAAATGTTTTTTTTTTAATGTAAGTAAGTGTTCTTGATCATTTTTATATAGGGAGATATTATGATTTTTATTGTATTATATTCATTATTCATTTTTGTATAGGTAATTAGGTACAGTATAAAATGACATGTTAAGTATAAATTCATTACATTGTTTTATAATTTTTCCGACTCTAATTTAATTACTTGAATAATAAACATACTACATATTTATATTATCAAATTAGAAAGAACAAAACAAAACCTATCTATATTAAGCGCATTATAATTTCAACGGGGAAATTTAAAATGCCTCATCCAAACAAAAATAAAGTTTCTCTCATCCCTGTCACAATGAGCGACGAGACAATATAACAATATCCTAGTCTTACGAAACAGCTGAGCTTCCCGCCCGCTGATAACACGGGAAAATAGATCTTATGTGACGCGAATACGGTCCAAAATAATACAACCCGGCCTGTATAAATATGCAACCTTAAGTAGTTACCATAAGTATTGAAGGCGATCCCCATGTCGTCTGACAACGTATCATTACAGGACCGTCTCATACACGCAAAGGGCACGACGGACCACCGACCACCCGGTACACCCTGGTGGTGATGCCGGGGTGGCAAGTTTGGTACCAACTACACTTAAATGGTAAACACAAAACAACATGAACATGGATTGGTAAGCAAAAAAGTTTTGCGATCGGCATGCGGGGTCGCGAACGGCGGGAAAAGTTAGCGCGTGGGGTGTCGTGCGGGGAGTCGGGAGGGAAAGCGACAGGGAAACACTTACCCGCTCCTCCTCGCGAATCATCTCGGCGATGCCGGGCCTGATGTCCACGTCCTCGGCGTGCAGCGCCAGAGGCGGCGCCGGCGTGTCCGGGGGCGGCAGCTCCGTCGCGCAAGGGGACACGCGCGGGCTAGGCCCCGGGCTGCGCTCCGTCGAGCGGCGTCGGGCCTTCGCCGGGGACTCGGCCTCCCGGCTCATGGGCCTCTTGGTCGCGCGCGCCTCCGGCCCACCCCCGCCGGCCGAAGCCGACCTCAGCACGGCGTGCTCGCCACTCACGTCTGTCAGACCACGGATCTTTAGCATCTCAGCCACCTTCAGCAGCGCCGATATTTGGTCTTGGGACACGTTTATCTCGCCGCGGTACATGAAATCTACCACCGCCTTCAGGTCGCAGTACTTTATGTCACGCATTATGATGATGGGGTGACGGCACGGATTATCCATGAACAGGGTTTGGAAGTACGGGCTGCACGCGGACAGGACCACCTTGTGCGCCTTCAGGCTCTGGCCCTCGCAAGCGAGCGTCACGTCCACGAACGACTCGCTCTGCAGCAGCTGGTCGAAACATATGGCGAGATTGGTCTGGTAGTTGTTCCATCTTAGGCAAAACTGCTGGGGTGAGCCGTCAGCGGCCTCCCGGCCGTCCATCGCCGCGGGTTCCTCCTCGGACGGCATCGCTTCAGCGGCAGCGGACTCGCATCTGCAACGTAACGCGCGGGTGAGATGTAGAGCGACGCATGCACCGCGGGCGACGACTCGCGAGGCACTGAGCGGCGGCGTGCCGGCGGGGCGCGCGGGCGGGGCACGGGGGCGGCGCGTGTGGCAAGCGAATGGCCGCCGCGCGCCGCCCCACGCCACGCCCCCGCGCGTCCCGCACGCCGCCGCACGCACGCACGCCCGCCGTACGCACGCACGCCCGCGCCGCACGCCCGTACCAACGCACGCCCGACGCCCGCGCGATCGTACGCTCGGCGCGCGCGCATAGCCACCATTCGTTTAATAACTCATCAAACAAACAATTCGCATATTATTATAGAACTATTACATATCGTATTTGCATATTATAATAAATCCACGAACCGAGCGAATAAAGTTATTAAATTCGTGTGATTGGCCAGTCGACTTCCTCACTATATTTAAGACGTAAATAATTAGATTTATTTGATATCTGACGTACTTATGTACATACATTATGATTATTTATTTTAACATGTTCTCGAGATAAGATCAAATACCTACCTATATTGTACTAGCCTGCATATAGGTACACTAACATACTAAATTATTGCTTGTTAAGTTTAATAGTAATTCAACTGTGTTTAAATACACAAACTTATACTAGCTGCTGGATTATCTCTACAGATAAATGATGACACAACAAAGCAAGTTACCTAATATTTGGTATATGTCTAAGGTAGGAATCATGCATAGGTAGGTATGCCCTCGAATAGTGATGACTCTTAATTAGACAAAAATCAATTTATAATACAGCTTTTCATCCTACATCCTCAGGATGTTTCGCCTTAAAATAGGTAGGTAGAGGGCAAAGTGTCTGTAAGATGATTAAATAGGCTAATCTCGTAAATAATCTATCAAATACCAAAAACATTTTATCTAAATTTGTGCAGTAGTAGTTAGGAACACTTTTTGGCACTAACTTTACAATTTTCATCGTTCGGTTACAATGTATCAAAAATGATTAATTTCCGAATCATTTGATGATAATCAAGGTCATCAATCAGTCCATCCATACCAAGAGATAAAATATCGATTGTCTTGGTACCGATTGGTACCAGTTCCACACACAGTAACTGACCTTCAATTTAATAAAAGTTATTGTGAAGGAAGAATTAAATTTTAATGCATACATAATACATATTATATGCATCTTCACTGGTAAAATGTGGTATAAAAATTTGCTGAGATTACATCTTACAGAATTCCTCCGATTTAATGCTGGAGTAGAAGCGACATAATCATCAAGCATTTATCGCTCTTGAACTACCTTAGTGATAATTGAATGATCAGTTCAAAGATTTTGATCGTTATCACTTCAAGATAGTACTTGAATTTAATAGTCTTGATCCTAACCTTTAAATTAATAATATCTTTGGTATTTATGGTTGGACCTAATATCTGCGAATTCGTCCTACTTTTAGAGGTTTACATATTGTTTTCTTATGTTTACGCGAATTTCACTCATTATAATGAAACAACGATAAAAGTATAAACCCTTTATGTCCCACTGCTGGGCACGGGTCTCCTCGAAATCAGGCGAGGAGGTTAATGGGCCATAGTTCACCGATGCACTGGCCTAGTGCGGGTTGGTGATTTCACATACCTTCAAAGATTTTCAATCCCATCAGGCAAGCAGGTTTCTTCACAATGTTTTCCTTCACCGGTGAGCGAACGATGGTCTCATGTGTGCACTTAGAAATTTAGAAAAAGCCATTTCAAGGCACACACGAGGGGTCAGGATCGAACCCGAAACCTCTCGCATAAGAGGCCGAGTCCAACCACCAATGGACCATCACCTGAGTGATAACTAACTAGATATTAAGTCGTGGTGCAAATAAGTATGCATGTCTTGCTCTTCTCTCCGAAACACAGCAAAGCTGTTACTTTAACGCGTTTGAGTGCTGATCCGATGCCAGAAGACCGTGCGGTCGTTCTTCGTGACTGGATGGGGAGACCATCCCCTCATAAAACTTCTCAGATGAGTCATCTGCTCAAATTTTCCGATGAAGTTGAAGTATGTAGAAGAGTAGAAGAATGTAGTGAAGAGGTCAACAGACCAACAGCTTAGGTCCATTCTAAAACAACTGATTGAGTTGCTAATATAGTAGGTACCTACCGCAAGGACAGCTTCGTTCAAATGAAAAAATCAAATCCAAATAGGTTAAAGACTCGCATATAACACTTTTAATTTTGCGTCGGCGTTCAAAATATGAAAAACCTATCATATGACCTGTGAGTGGCTCAAAAACGTCGGGAACGTTAAAATCTAGCGATAAAATAAAGCGTCATAGTTATTTCTAGAACTAGGTCAGTATCGAGTACGTATCTACTCGGCTGCGTATGACATCACTACCTTCAATTATTTTTCCACGTAGCTTACAGATTTCTGTAAAATGCGGAACGTGATGTATCTCAGTCTACCTTACCTATGGAAATCTATGTTACGAAAATACCATGAATATACTATGGTACTTATGTACATATGAAATGTTCTTGGATAAGACTGTAAAACAAAGCCTCCTGAAATAACGCTTTCTTGCTTAATGGGAGTTGATTTCCGCCATCTAGTGATACTTGGAAAATAAATAGGAATAGCAACATCATAATCATCATCAGGCATTATCATCCATCACTGCTGAACGTAGACCTCCCTCAATGAACGCTAAGAGGACCGATCCCTTGCTACTCCCATCCAACACGGACCGGCCACTGCTCGGCGACAGTCTTCTCTGGTTAATGGCCGACCAACACTTCGTCTACTTTAACGCGGTCCACTTTTAGGACAACAATACAAAATTTAAAATTCTCCACATCTTATTACCCCTGTCCCCTTTACCACAGAGTTCTTAAAGAACGCCTATAATTACCCAAGCCCCAACGTAAGTTCGATACATTTACACACATTAAAAAAAAAGATTCAACTTTGCACGTATTAATAGAATGAAATAAGGATCAGCCCAAAAAACCAAATATCAACATCATCGTATCAAAATTTCAAGCTTCATCCACACCACCTCGATGTCAATAAATCCACAATTCGATTGTGGATCATCATAATCATCTCTTGCCTCACAGGACCTCAATATGGAACCAGCTGCCACGTATGTACGGTATTTATGAACCTAGGTATATGACTAATTATTGATGTCGCTATCACTTTCCAATAGGTGGACAGAATGTCCGTTTGCCCCTTCTTTAATAAAAAAAAATTCGTCGTCTGTAAAGCCAGTTTATAGTAGTTTGACGTGACAACGTCAAACATTACATGCAGCACGAACCGAACTGAGCCGATCATGCCTCTCTCTCGTTCGTGCCGCGCTCTCGCTTTCGGAACGCTACATGGCGTCATCTTTTTCGTGCATGCTGTCCGTAATATCGAGTTATTAGACTAACTTAGTTATTAAATTATTAACTTTATTATTATTAACTTAAAGAAACTTAGTTATCAAATAAGAGTATCGATATTTTTTTTGACGTGTATTATGGTGACGCTCTTGAAAACATCGATATGCATCGTTCGTTGGCGACAATAACATTAACACTGCAAGCCGTATCTACGTACATTCAAGGGTTGTTTTTCCTCTTTTCAACGCTGCGTGTGTTCTTAAAAAAAGGAAAGGTGTGCCCACGGTAGATTCAAAAGTGCAGGCCCTGCGAATGACAGGCCCACGTCAGCGCCCTCCAAGGGACTAAAAATGAAACGCCATCTCTTTTCCATTTTTCATTGTGAACTCGCTTTTGCTTTTTGATGCATAATTTTTTGGGTTCACGATTTAACATCACAAAGAACTTTATAAAAACCGAAAGCGTAGTGTTTCATACTACATAATATATACACATATTAGAATCACTAAACTGGCGAACTAATCGGATGAGTCTCTGAGATTAACACAATGGCAAGTAGATAATTGGTAGCGTCGCCCATCTACAAATGATTCACCTTTTTTTTTCTTTTACGCCGGGAAATGCACTGACGCATACCGCTGGGGAGTAGGTCTCCCCAGGCGGGTATGTGGGACTCGCTGCGCCCGAAAGCTGGTAAGTGGACGCAGCTCTACCCACTAAAACCCGGCGAGTGCCACCACTGCCGCCTTTGGTGAGTTACCCGGATCTGCTAACAACACAGCTAGCCGTCGAGGTGCCCTGTTGTAGACTGACTAGTCAGTTCCTCAGGGGATCGACGCCACCTCCACAAAGCGGTTGCCCCGCACCACAGAACAACCACTCCCAACGTCTGGACAGTACGATGAGGTGAGGTTCCCGTCCTCAACCTTGCCCCCTGCTCTGTTGTCCCCTCTTCTTATAAGAGGGGTATAAAGAGCCCCCTCGCGTCGGTTCAATTCGCTTCGCCCAAGGTTTATGTCACCCTGGGCTACCGAGCTCCACCGCCACGACAAAGCTTGAACCATGGTGGGGACAAACGATTCACCTAAGACAACCCTGACAAGGCTATTATAATTCGCCTGGCATTCTGGGTTGAACGCTAAAGGACGAATAAAGGTTGATGGTGATGATGTTCAAAACTAAAGGCTGATGATGATGATGGTGGTTCTGTGTTGGCGTAATAACACACGTTCAAAACGATTTTGAATTTTCATATAAATAGCCTAGCAAAGTTCGTTTTCTTTCATAGAATTCATACAAAAACAATTTATAACATCGTGAGTAGAAAGCCTTTTGAATAAGACGCTTTCCCTCTGAATCTAGCTATGATAATATTTCTATTTGATTCGAAAATAAGTCTCCCGTATCTTACAAGTGCTGCAATGATATCTGCTAATTAATACTGACGTGTCGTCTCAAGCCGCAGATTCGTACGGCTTGGTTTATTAATTGGTATAATATAACACTTCTGCATTTGCTATGCTACGCGCGGTGTCGCGGTAACTCATGCACTTATATCTGGATTATTTGGACTGTCGCAATCAAATTATGTTTTGAGAATTGCTGTCACCATTAACAGGACGATTCAGTTTTTCCCATCTGCTAAAACCTGGAGGCTTCTCTAAATAAACGCTCCAATACAATTCTACCACGAGCGGTGACGCACGCGAGTCGTCCCATCTTGTCTGAGGTCGACCTACGCATTTCCAAATATAACCTCCACTCAGGAGAGTATAAATACATAGAATAAACTATACAAATTATTAAATAAAAACAGACATTGTGTAATGACGAACGATATTATAGATGCGTATTGACTGATGATTGTAGATACGTAGAGTATAGAAGACATAATAAAAGCCAAATTTAAATAGGAAACAATGCGATGAAATGCGTCGGCTGCGTTGGTAACATTAAAGTATTCTAGGAAACCGGTTGGCTATGTTTGCGCAGGGCATATAAAATATACAGCGGCCGAGGCGGTCAACAAACAACCCACCGCACCTACAAGTCTATTAGACACGGCATACGTGCATTACTTAAAATGAATCACATATACGTGATTACTTACGTTTCTTGTCTATATACAAATTTCCAATATAATACATATTTATTACATCACAGGACTTAATTCAATACACAGCAGGGAGTAATAGTAACCAACGATTAAAGAGGTTTTTTAATATATATTTTTTGGGTTATTTAGTGTGGAAAGATATAATTTAGATTTTTACATGCCTACATTTTTATTGGAACGAAGTTCCTTACGGCAGGCTTGGAGGGGATAGGGATTTTGCTGCGCGACCGAACTGAAAAAAATGTGATAGTAAAACCGTAAGAAAAAGTGCGTGGAATAAAAGCGTTAAATGAGACGTGTGCAGGCGCGACAGTCGCATACACAAGCGAGTAGTGTGTACTGTGTAATATCTTTCTTTTTAGCCGAAGGAACTTCGTTCCTACCTGGTGTCCCACGACACCACATTTCCTTTTTCATTTGTGATCGTTTTATTCTTTCCCCCTCCCAATTTCGTTGTAGATCATTCACTACATTGCAAAAAAAATAAATAAATGATAAATATATTTATAACTACTTTAAATGTTTGTCAGCGTTTTTCTTGAGGAGAAATAATAATCCTTATCGAATGCAGAGTAAAAAACCTTTAGTTTCATTTTTTATAATTTTCTACACGATTTAAAAAACGAGTTTAGGGCGAACACTGTATACCCATATACTTTTTATAAGTTGCCGTGTCTACATATGGAAGCTCTGTGGAAGGGCGGAATAATATTCATGGTAGGTATACATAATGTCAAATATTTTAATAGTTTCACTTGTACAAATATATTTAATAATACAATTAAGTTGGACCACCGACGTTGATATTATATTGTTACAACGAATTGAACACAAATACAAACTAACATAACAACCTTAAATCGTTTCTGTTGATCCAAAATTTTTCGATACTGATATTTAATATTTATAGAAACAACATATCGTGTCTCGTTTTTTTATAACAGACAACTAACTACAGAAGTACATTTTCACCTAATTTCTATAAGAAAAAAACATTTTGCCAGTAATCTAGATAGGTAAGATTTTTCAACTTTAATTATATCTCAATATTAAAAAACCCTCATTTAAATATATCTCACATAACTGTCAACTACAAGTGTTTCAGGCCCGTTGTCGACTCCAGCCTCCTAAAGGTCCGCTCCTCACTCCAACAACTCTGTCCTAAACTATCCGATCTCTAAAATTCAATTCGGTTCAGTTGTTTAGAAATAATTCTTAGACCAGGATTCTTCCGTGACCATGTTGACCGTGGTTGCTGTAAAGTATCCGAAAACCGTATGAACCGTGATAAAATTCATAAAAATTGTTCCATTGAAAATTTAATACATTAATAATAATTAATATCTAGATATATCTATCTAAAGATCGTAAGAGTCGCAAGGTCAATCCACTCATCTTCTCTCCTTGTACAACTGGTATATCTAACCATCTGGTGGGCTCTGTAGAACCCTATTGGTCGTGACCAGAACTGATGAACTGAATAATGGTCACGACCATTGCTACTTTCGCGTGACATGAATTCGACGACTTCATATCATGATTTAATGACAACATGAATTTCCTCACAAATATGCTGAAATTGAGTAATTATGTTGCAATAAAATAGTATAACAAAACGACTTGTCGAAGCATGTTCATTATGAAATTCCTTACAAATTAGACAAACATTGTGATTAGCTAATCGAAATTAGCGTCTTTATGCCAACGCAACACGGTTCATTTTAAAAGAAGATTTTTTAATGAAACCGTTAACAGGGCTGCCATTTTTTCTTGTTTTGTTTCGCCAAAATGTTAATCTAGATCGGGTTTTTGTGTTTAGGGCATGCAAATGAAGCAAACTGTTTGACAACACTAAAAGCCTAGCTTAAATGAGGCTTGTGCTCCAATTATGTTACCTTTTTAAGAAGGCTAATGATAACAAAACGGATAAGAGTAAGTTTTGAGTTAATAAAAGCATAAAAGCTAAATTATCTCCATTGTATCGATTAATTTTGAAATAACGATGAATTAGGCATCTTCTTGGTATTTCTTGGACAAAGTAACAACCAACACTAAGATAGATGACCAACTCGCAGCAGTTTATGTCCATGGCGGCGTGCGTACAGGCGTCAGTAACTCGTATATGAGCAGGACCTAGTAGCAGGTGCCATGATGCGCTCCTGGTGGAGGAATAGAGAGAACATATCTCTTACCACTGATCTACATAGTTTACGTATTGACGCTGTACAATACGTTTCCAAACACCGTGTCATCAAAGTGTAAGATGTGGCTCAATAAATACAAATTACTAGCATGGTAACATGGAATACAATATGGATGAAAAAAGTCCTGAGATAGTACATGTACCTACTTTAAAAAAATATAGACGCCTGTTGCCATGTGCCGCGTTTTGATTATTTCATCTGTGCATTTTAGAAAAAAAAATAATACTCAGTATAATAACACCGAAAAGAAGTAAAAGGGACCTGGACAGTAGGAAGCTAGTTCAGGCAATATTTTTACTTGACATGGTCAAAGTGCCTGTTATTTGCTTCAGGAATATAACAATAATGTTTATAATGAAATAATATGTCACTTTGGCATGCTGCATCCACCTCTAATTGAGGTTTCATTTAGCTGTAATACTCTTGAATATGCTACTATAGAATATTATACTTGTTGGAAAATGTAATCTACATCTACACTAATATTATAAAGAGGAAAACTTTGTTTGTTTGGTTTTACAACCAAATGAATAGACTCAAAAAGTACTTGGTCGATTTCAAAAATTCTTTCACCATTTGAAAGCTACATTATCCACGAGTAGCATAGTCAAAATTTTATTCTGAAAAAAAAATAGATTACGTAAGATATTTGGGTTTTCAAGGTGTAAAAAATAATTCAGAAAAGTTACTTATTTTACGTACTAATATCCCGTTTTAAATCTTAGTTAACGCAGGCGAAGCTGCGGGCAACAGCTAGGAAATATATAAATAAATAAATATAATAATCCCTGTGGCCAGCCCTAACAAAGTTTTGTACTATCATAAACATTGTTGTTTTAAATCAAAAAGGCGCAATAAAAAGTCCATTTTTTCCATTACTTTACATCTCCCATAAAAGTACGTGACGACAAGCGAGCCTCACGCGAGGGTCATCAAATTAAATAGTGGCATAAACTGGTCTAAATCCTAATCTCGAGTTCACCACACGTTATTAATTAACTTATAAAAACGTCATAGGTGAATTAGCATGTTTATGGCTATGTTGATTAGTCGTACACCTAGCGCCATCTCTTGGCGAGCGGATGTACTGGGCAATAATTATGATATTAAAAAATTACACAAGGAAATTTGTTACTTTTTGGATAATATATTTTTTTTAAAATCTAGGCTACTAAATAATCATCATCATACAACCGTAATAAGTAAACACAAATGAAGTTGCCTAAAACTAGTTCCTTATGTATAATATTATATTGCTTTCTTCTATGAGGTCCAATACAAAAATATCGAAATTCGAAACCAATCAACAATCAGTTGTCCTGTGGAAAACTTCAAGCGAACTCTTTTAGCCGTTTCAGACTATATGCCTACAATACGGCTAAAAATTATAAGGTTGTGAAGTGTTAAAACACTCCTTTTTGCAATTATTGGATTGGATTTAATCTAAAACTATTCTATTTGTGTCTGAAAGGATATTTTTATTATAATTTAGAACGTTCAAAATCATGGGCTAAGACTAGTATAATAATAATCCCATATGCCTGTATGGACCTCCGCAAAGCACAGAAGCTCCGAGGCAATTTAGAAGAGAAAAAGGGTATTTATTAACCTGTAGCATCTCAAAGACACATTCATTGAGGCTAGCAAATCACAGATTAGCCCGCATTCCCGGGATTCAAATACATCTTTGGAAATAACCCCTGGTGTCAGGAATGGCTGGGTGAAATCGAATCGTGGTGAAGCAAATTATATAGACGTGGAATACTGAATAGCGTTCATCTCGCATCTATTTGTTGTTGGATTTTTCCAAATCTTTGTTATGTTTGGAATGATCGGATAATCAAAACATCTTATGCCATATATTGAAATTATGTTTTTTTGGTTTGCCGAATAAGTTAAATGTATTTTGACCTAATATCGTTAGAGTAACTTTTGAGATTTACAGCGGATTTCAATATCCTATCTATCTTAATATTTTCTTATCTATTTTGAAATTTTAAGATAGATAAGAAAATTTTAAGATAAATTGGATATTGGAAACCACCGTTAATCAACTTTTTTAGTTTCTTAGTTTGTTTTGAATTGGTTTAAAATCTAGTAGGCAAATTTTCAAAATAGTTTTGTTAGAATACATCTTTAACACTAAGAGACAGACTATAAAATAATCATCATCATCAGGGCTGTAAATATTAGCTAGGGTGATGTTAGTTGGCCACAACTAGTTGCTAATAAAATAACTTTTGTGAGCTAAAATAGAGTAAACTAATATTTGTACGGCCAGTATAAATAACGAATAGGATATTTGATGTCCAGTCTCCTGGTTTCCGTGTACTTGTAAAACATCGTTCACTAGCTGTTGTCCGCGACTTCGGCTGCATATTCAGAATCGTCATATCAGCTTAGTTACTGACCCATAGGTACATATTTTACCTATACGTTAAGAACCTATCTTTTTGCAGAACAAAATGTTCTAGTTATAAGACTTTGTACTTACGTGCAAAATTTATTCAAAAAAAAGTTATATGTTGAATGCGAGTGGCAAGGGATCGGTCGTCTTTGCTTTCATTGAAGGAGGCCTATTTTCAGCAGTGGTATTTCGGATAAAGGCTGATGATGATGATATGATATGATTAGTATCGAAAATCACAATTACAAGACGCATAAACCAAAGCACGTTCACATCTTTAAGACATTATGTCATACTGCTGGGCACGGGTCTCCTCCTCGAAATTTTAGAGGAGGAGATCCGCCCAATGCGGATTGATGAACTACAAAACGCTTTCAATGACTTCTGATCTCAATGCATGCATGATGCAATTTCCCAAGCGATGACACTTCACCATTCAGCGTGCACACTGCGCATCTTATGTTTCATCACACGTAGAAATTTAGTAAAACCCATTTTAAGGCAACACAGGGGGTTAAGGTCGAACCGGCATCTCTCACTCAAGTGGCAGAGCCTAATACCCTGGACCACCGTCACCACGGTATAATATATTTTTTTACGTAGGCAAACTGGCAATTTGTCTACCACATAAGTGCCCAGCGTCACCCATGGATGCCAGAAATCACGCTACCTGACCTAACTTTCTCTCCGTAACACAACAGGATTGTTTTATCAAAGAAAAAAATCCCTATCCCCTCCAAGCCTGCCGTAAGGAACTTCGTTCCAATAAGTTTTATACTACCCAAGTAGTGTATTGCTTAAAATAAAACGTGTAAAGCTAACCTTAATTTTAAGTTTTTAACAAAAAATGCTAACAAATGCACACTTAACGATTCAGCGACAAAGTTTCCTTTGTAGTAAAAATTAAACATTTTTTTAATACACGCAAGAATAATGTTTTCTAATCTTTACACGTATGAAACAACTTTTACGAGTTTTATCGCGGCTTATAAAGTTTTTTACATATCCGATGTTTTGGATAGTTACTCTACGTCCACGATTACAGGAAGGTTTTTGGTCCTTTCTTCAAAGGATATTTTAAAGCTTATAGTATAGTTTTAAATAAAGTCATACTACGGTGATGTTCATGCAGTGGTTGGTCCTAGATATGGCGAGTGGCAGGGACTGGCCGTCAAGGGGTTCATTAGGAAAGATCAAAAAGTTATGGGGTTATAAGCAGCAGCTCCTAATAATATCATGATGATGTTGTATTCAAAATTTGAACACTAAAAATTGATAAAAGTTAAAAATTTTGAAACAAAGCTTATTTCTTTAAGGGGCCCTCGGTTAAGCGTCAGATATTTTTCTCGCGCGCGGCATTATTAACGCTTAGTTCAGACTACTTCACTTTTTCCCTAAAACACACTTTTTATTTCATATAAAATTTTATGAAATAATCACTACATCTCAACCAAGGCCTGTGGAAAGTATATACATTTAAAGTTTACTTAAAAATAGCTCACGGTGCGATAGGATAGGTAGACCACTGCGCGGAAAAGTTCTAGAATATTACAAACTTTCATCGTCCAGAGCGCGAGAATTTTGGAGTATTATTGTCCTATTATGAAATGAATTTCATGTTTTTTCGTGGAAACAACTCATTGTACTGAAATAGAAATGCAATATATTTTAGGTTTTCGCAATAATACAATTTCAACAGCAATATGCTTTTATCAAATCCATTTTGTAGGTATGTCAAAATGAAAGTTGCAACAAATTAATGGGGGAGCAAATTCTCAATTTTCAGAACTCATATCAAAAAATGTAATATCAATTCTGTCCCACACTATAGCGTTCATTAAAAATTCTTTGTTCTGTTTCACGTATTTTCATCAAACGTCAAATACGACGAGTAGATGGCTTATAATAGGATTCGGAGGATTAAATGGAAGTCAAGGTCAGGACTGGCAGAAAATGGATATGAGTGGTATCCATCTTAGAGTTCATTGAAAGAGACACGTATAAATGTGGAAATTAAGAGTGCTTGTGAGTAACTTCGCAAATGAAACCATATAATATCAAACCACTCTTTTGAACTTCGATAAAGTCATTAAAAGTAATTATTGTTATAAAACATAACATAGATTAAAAGTTATTTCAATTAATGTTCAAAAGTAAATAAATATCGAGAAATAGTTTATATGAAGAGCTTTTTATTACTGAACAAAGCTGGTCATCAAAATTAATTGTGGTCGAAGTGTTAGCGGTAATAATGTTATCTATCTATTTAAAATAAAGTTGTAGAAGTGTAAATTTTATACATTGAAAATAAAAAAAATATAGTATAGGTAAGAATATGTTACTATGTATATCGATACCTAACTTAAAAATGTGTTTAAAAAAATTGTCCATCTGTCTGTTTGTTCAAGCATCACGAAAGTACTATCTTATAAAGTAAAAAGTTTAAAGTATACCTTTATACTATAATATATTTTTTTAAACTACTTTTTAATTTCTTATTAATAAGAATTATTATTGTAATTATATTTATTGCGGAAAGATAACATACAAAACTTTGGTACATAAATGTATATTTAATCGTTTTTAATGTCATCACTAATTATAAAACAAAGTCCTTCGCCGTTCTGTCTATCTGTACGTGATAAGCTAAAAAGCTACCAAATGGAATGAAATAGAGAACTTGATTTTACAAATGAATGTAGTGTTTTTTGAGGAAGTTTTAGACATAATATAATTTATTAGTGTCTATATACATTTTATAAAATATTCCTATATTTATTGGTGTCTAAAGTCGTCGGAAGTTTTTAACGAAATTGAAAATCTTTGAAGGTATGTGAAGTTCACCGAACCGCATTGGGTCAGCGCATCGGTGAACCATGGCCCAAAACCCTCCTCGCCTGTTTTTGTGGAGACCCGTGCCCAACGGTGGGACATAATAATATATGGGTTGATACTATAATATACTCATCACAAAACTACATCCATCATTTTGGCTTTTTCTTGATATTTATAAAATTAAACAGGCATTTACCAAGGCTACTTTACTTAAATATTTGAAAAAGAAGATTTTGTGAAAGACATCAAAATGTATACCTCTTATTGCATTACCACGCCCTGTTACAACGCTATCATGATGTTTAGGATCTTTTTAAGAAAGTGTTTCCGCTACAGCTTTACCTATCCAACGCTGTCACTGCGACCGATCCCATGGGCAACTTCGCAGCCCCACCTAGACTTTAACATTTCATGCCATAAAGCATTTTAATGGGAAATCGATGATATAATTCAATTACTGGACGGCAAGGGAGCTACAAATCCGTTTCTTTTTCCTTTCAAGACTAAACAATGTCGTTCTCTTATTGGAAAATCAAAAGGTAATTTTAACGAATCATTTGCTAAGCAGATTAAATGCTAAGATTTGCTACGCTTAGAGTACGGTATTTTGTGAGTGGTATTATTTGTAATTGACAAAATTTTTACACACGATCATAAAATTGGAACTTTGAAGGGACAAAGGCATGATATCTCATTGTAATAACATTAGCATACGTTTGCACGTTTTATTAAAACATTGCCTTTATTTATGTTACTTGGGCTTATTAGGCACAGGAAGCTCAGCCATTTTCTCATCTCTTATAAAGAGCTCCTCTTTTATAAAGAGGTAGTGCCATGCTGCTTCTCAGCCGAATTGGGCCGGCACGACCGGGTTGGTACTTCTCGCTCACATAATACCGGCGTAAAGTGGCAGTTATGCTGTCTCGTTTCGTGCGGTTTGTGAGTTTCTGGTTCTGGACTATTGGGGAGATCGGGAAAAGGAGGGCAACGCATCTACATAACCCCTGGTTATGTAGATGTTAATGGGCGTCGATAGTCGCCAAAAGGCTTCGAGCCCTTTGCTATGCTTGCCCTCGTTTGCCCTCCTATGCTATCGTCTATGCTAAAAAATAATAATGTCGTCTATGCCGCAGAGGTTGAAGACGAAAGCATGAGACCAATGCGTTCTCCCCGTGATGACCTAAACGTCGAAACGTGGCCTTTTAATTTACGACTGGTCAAGTTTGCCGTAGCTCAACGTGCTATAGAGCGTCTATGCTGGGTGTCTCTTTGGCAGATAGGATTCGAAGCGACCACATCCGCCAAAAACTAAAGTAACCGATATCACACTAAGAATAAGCGCGGCTAATTGGAGTGGGCTTGTCACACACTCAGAAGAACGAATGGGTAATTAACCAATAAGGTCAAGAGTGGAGGCCGCGTTTAGGTAGACGAAGTGTTGGTCGGCCATTAACCAGGTGGGAAGATAATCGCCGTGCAGTGGCAGGTCCGTGTTGGATGCGACTATGTCCAACAGTGGATGGATAAAGATGATGCAGATGGTGATAGTGATGATTATTATTATTGGTCATTGTAATAAAAATGTATTGATTTATCGCTACTCTCGTGGCGAAGTGTAATTTGGTGGTACATACGTTAAAGATCCTTCACAAAAAGCTTGGTGGTTTACAAAAAGCAGACGAGACGACGTATTTCAAGCAAAACATTTATAACTACCAACATAAACAATAATAAAAGGTTAATAATAAACTGAAGTTCTTCAAGAACTTCAAGTGATGAAATAATAAAATCGATTAATTTAAACAAAATATTATACTGACGTTCGTTTACAACAACATTTAACCTTTAATAATTAAAAAAGCGATAACTTTCATAAAATATTTATTTGAGTTTTAATTGGAATCTAGCTTTACTAAGTGAGAAACTAATGAATTAGGATATACCCTAGCTTTAGAAACTTGGACACGGTTATTCATTGACTAAAATTAGGATGGCCTAATAATACATAGGTCCATAGTAAACTGACCAGACAGTTTTAAGCCGGAATGTTCGCGGATTGATCATACTCACCAATACGTAAATGGAAAAGTAATTATTACTTCAAACTAATAATTAAGACACGAAAAAGCTTTGATATCAAAAGAACGAAAAGAATTCTTTAAAGGGCAGTGGATATTTTACCTTAAACCCATACACGGGGCGGCGTGTGATATAACTGGTTTATTGCTTTTTAGGATTTTAGCTCTTATATGTGGTGTCTAAGGGGTATATTCGCGCGTATATTTTAGAGGGATGACAGGCGGTGTTGTACGAATGTTAATATTGCGACCGCGAACCGCTTCAGTGGGACTTCGAGCCGAGACGCGGATGTGCAAAATGTAGATGTGGCAGTTTAATTATTGTTTCGATTTTCAATTTTTTTTTTCACTACTAATATTAGAATCTATAGTTTCGAACTAATATGATATGGTTACCTACAAGATGGGACCTATAGTCACTTTAAGGAACTATTAATCAAAATGTTTGCTGAACTGTATTATTAACATAATCTATTACACGCGATATTGTCTGATAATCTCTTCATACTATCAGTCCCTGACGACCTTAGTCTCTCAATGGTTAGCCCAGAAGTAGTGGGTTCGAATGGCGCTTCATCGCAAGCAAAGTAGGTTCCGTGAATTACATTTTAATATTTTATTTTTTCTAACGAACTCCATGCAGCGTTAGTTGTGTGCGGCATTAGATGCGTGTGGCATCAGAAACATGGCATTAGATGTGTGACACATGCGCATGCGGCATTGGCTGTATACGGCATTAAATATGTCACACCAGATCAGATATGTACATCAGATGCGTGTGGCATCTGTGTGTAAGTGTGACATACTATGGAATGTCCTTCCTACTGATATTTTTTTGTTTTTAAACCCGTAAGGATTTACGGGGTTATGCTTTTGCTCTTAAGTTCTCAAAAGAACAGTAGGTTAGCTAACCTAAACTAAAACCTCCGATAAATCTCTTCTTTTATTAACAGTTTATGTCAAAACCATCTCCATGAATCCCATGAACTATTTCATAATATCCAACCCCAAAACTCCAAATGCCTCATCCACGGATTGTAACCGCTAGCGCTCCGGCCCGCTCTCGTTGACTTTTGTTCTCTTTGTGACGGTTCACGTTATTATTAAAAACAATAAATCGCTAAGAGCGCCATCTACCACTATTGCTTCGCTTTCACTTCAATATGGGGGATTCCCCCCACTAATTATTGAAAACTGGCTATTTTTGATAGCGCTTAGTTCTCTTAATTGACCGATAGGATTTGAGGAACGAAAAAGTATGGCTGTAGATTTTATGGGTTAAAGTGACAAGTCATGGTAGTGGAAACAATGTGAAACGTATCTTTAAAAAGTTTAATGAAACTTCTATAGAGAGATTCTACCACTATGATATGCGATCTTTAAAAATGTGGGATATTGTAGGGCACTATTAAGTTCAGAATCACGCAATGAGAGAGAGTGTTGAA
The DNA here is from genome assembly GCA_905333005.2 of Lycaena phlaeas. NCBI lineage: Eukaryota > Metazoa > Arthropoda > Insecta > Lepidoptera > Lycaenidae > Lycaena > Lycaena phlaeas. The sequence continues at coordinate 1,359,758 of HG995168.1, forward strand.
TTTAAAAGAGCTTTATTTTTTTTCTATTTATACTAATACTAGCGAACACGACAGACGTTGTACTATCCTAATTTTATACACTATATTATCATAATCATCAGCCTTTATCCGTCCACTGCTGGATATAGGCCTCCTACGATGAACGGCAAGGCGACCGATCCCTTGTCACTCGCATCCAACGTGGACCGGCTACTGCACAGAGATCGTCTTATTTAGTGTTACCAATAAATAATTCTTCAAGGAGTTGGGTCAAGTTTCGAACCTTGGACGTTAAATGAAGAGCAAGAGCTAATTGTGGTAGATTTAATTTTAGAAGCGTTCTGCATAGCGCGCGTTTTGATTGGTTTTTTAAATTAATAAATACTTGACTAATTGCGTCTTAGTTACCTTACTTGTCATGTTTGATTCAATGTTTTAATAGCTATCGGTTTTTAGTTTAAGCGTTCTTAATCACGTTTATAAAAAAAAATTTTTAGGTAGGTATCTCTAGAAAAATAAACTGCGTAAGAAATATAAAATCATAAAGAATAGCTAATGATTTCACTATAGTCAAGGACACAATATCAGAAATACTTTTCTTTCGAGTTTTTGCTTCGTTCTCTTTCACATTAAAATATAGTAGTTTCACATTTCAATTCTTTCTTATATTTCAATAGTTTCTTCAAAGTAGGATGCGAGAAAAAATTGGTTCTGCCTGACGGAATATTTTATTAATTTCAGAACATTTTCACTAAAGTAGGTACTAATCTTAAAATCTTGGATAATTTAAATAAAATTAAATAAATGAAATGAATAGTTATCTCAAAAACAGAAATACTTTAAAATCTACAGGAGAAAGTTCGGGTAAAATTAATATTTTGATGTTATTTTTGTAAGCCAACCATGTCTAGGTTTAAATATTTAAACTATATTGGCAATGTTTTAAACTGTCATGTGGCCGACTTAGTTATTAGGAGCCCAGTGATTGGTCGTTTCTATTAATGTGACATCATGACCAACTTATTATAGCTATTTTCGCACACGTTCAAACTTGTCTTTGTTATCGATCTATGTAATCCAAACGCTCCACGGCAAACCAAACAATAAATATGAAATGGAATCGCGAATTGCAAAAAAGGTTACCGTTGAATATTAAGTATAAGTGGTCATGGTAATTTTCTGCAAATGTCAAATTATTCTTAGCCTTGTTTATATTGGCTCTATGAAAGTACTATTCAATAACCAACCATCCAGGAGAAAATGTGATCTTAAAAATTCAGGTAAATGCCAATGTTAATCCCAGCTACTTATTTAACATTACAGAGGATATTATAGTGCTTGTAAGAGGTACTGCCATGCTGCTTTTTCATCCAAATTGGGGCGATACGACCTGGGAGGAACCTCTCGCTCACATAACACCGACAAAGTGACAGCTATGCTGTCCCGTTTCGTGCGGTTTGTGAGTTTTCGTTGCCCCATTGGAGGCATAGAGAAAAGGAGGGCAATATTAGAGTCTATGGGCTATGATAGACACCATAAGGCTTCGTGCTTGGTTACCTCCTCATGACATACAAAAAAACAGGAGACAATACACATTAATTGTACAATTTCGTATTTGACAAGGCATGAAGCCCTAAAACATCTCTGTGGTGACATGCCATTTTAAGAGCAACAACAGTCAGTATTAGGGTTGTCAATACTATATTTCAGGATTCTGTACTGTTAAAGAAATAAATATACTTAACGTGAAAAATACTATATTTCAGTACTTACAGTAAATCAATATTTTTGCAACACTAAGTTTGAAACTAGTGAAATAAAAATCATGTTCTAGTACAGTATTAGAGGTATATCTCAACTCTCAAATAAGCATTAGAACAACGTAAAATACAGTTTCTTTGGTTATGAAGCCAGAATAATTTTGAATTCTCCTAGGTTATCACTACAGAAAATAATGAAATTCAATAGAATTTTTTGAGAAGAAACAGAGCAAGTCTATGTTTAAGTGTATCATTAGTATCCATTGATTTTTTATTATGATCCGTAAGATCTAATGTCAATGGTGTTTCATTAAGGTCTGATCATTAATGTTAGAGACAAAAATCAATAAGATTATTTTTAATAAAGGGCTATACTTTTTTTTCTATTGGCCTTAAGGCTTAATCCTTACGTAAGTAGCGGTATCGGTAAAAATGGAAAATGTTGTCGTCATGATATCTCCCGGCTGGTGATTAATATCATCATCATCAACGAAATCCTTCTATTCTTTATCAAATATGCTCCATCACTCAGATTCAACCCTGCGATCTGCCACCCACTCAGAAAACTTAGTAAATCTAGAATTTTTAAACCGTTTTTTTTTTTGATAAAACATCAAAGAACTAATTAACTTTGAAATTGGTGTTGCAAGTTTATGTTGATGAAGCCGAAAAGGTTAACCTTTGTAGGCTTTCTCAGTCATTAGTGACCTTTTATTTTCATTTTAAAATGTCTTGTTTTGTTATAGTATTTTTTATTCTGTGCAATCTGTGCTAGAAGAAGACAGTTTTTTTCGGGTATATTGCTTTGCGACTGTAGCCTGAAAAGGCTGTAATGCTCAAAAGGTGTGGTGAGTTACACCTTATTGATACAGTATCATCACCATCAACATCGTCATCATCATCAGCCTTTATCTATCCACTGCTGAACATAGGCCTCCCCCAATTAACGTCAAGACGACCGATCCCTTGCCACTCGCATCCAACGCGGACCGGCCTGCACGGAGATCGTCTTCCCACCTGGTTAATGGGTGACCAACACTTCGTCTATCCAATTGCGGCCTCCACTCTTAAACCTTATTACCCCATTGACCATCCGTCTTTCTGAGTGTGTGACCAGCCCACTGTCACTTCAATGAGGTTATTCTTCGTGTGATCTCGGTAACTTTAGTTCTTTGGTGGAATTCTTCGGTACAGTATATCAAAATAAAACTAGCAATTTTTTGTTCGACGTTATTAAAGTATTGTTTTATCATTGCTCGCTTTTATAGTATTCAAATTAATGGACTGGAATAACTTAAAATTATGACATTATGAAATTTCAAATATACTATGTAAGTATAAGCTATAATATTATAATATCACTGTGATTATATCATTAATTCCTGCCTAAATAAAAAATGCGTGTCTTTGTCAATACTCTTTGTTATCATTGTAATGATTCATTTAGAGTGGGACATCATTGGGGGACGTAAGATGTTGTAATTCCTTATTAGTATTAACGTGTAGTTATGCGATGGTCTGTAGTAACTCCTGTTTACCAGGTGTTGACTCGTCGGCTCTTACCCTGCTTTACGAGACATTGACGAGGTCCGTGGACACTGAGATACGAGCAAATCATTAGAGTACAGTCGCGGCCGTCCATTCCCGACATTTCTTAAAACCTTTGTTAATAAACCTAGAAGCATTATAAAAGAAACAAAGAAACGTCTCCGAAGAAAGTAGAGTATCTAATATATAAAATTCTCGTGTCACAGTTTTCGTTGCCATACTCCTCCGAAACGGCTTGGCCGATTTTGATGAAATTTTTTGTCCTTATCCGGTATCTATGAGAATCGGCCAACATCTATTTTTCATCCCCCTAAATGTTAGGGGTAGTCCACCCCTAAATTTTTATTTTATTTTTTAGACAAAATTTTTAATTTCTTTTTTTTATGATACAACATACAAAAATACATACAACCCTAAATTTTCACCCCTCTATGATCAACCCCTATTTTTAATAGCGATTTTAGCAGAACAAAGTCTGTCGGGACAGCTAGTATTTTTCTATAATTGAATTGCAAGTACAAAAAAAAATATCCATTGATTTAGCATTCCAAATACTTCGTTTTTATAGCGTTAGGTCCCGTTAGCACGAGCACTTTTGCGTTGCTTTAATAGCCTAAATGCGTAGTTTGGCATGCTCAGTTCGATTTAATGTCTAACACTGATTAACGTCCGAAAACCGCCGCGCGTTAAAAACGCTTTTGTGTTAACAAAAACATTTTCTTAGATGAGCCATCTGCTCATCTACTATTCCGATGAAGCTTAAAGGCCTTAAAGCCAACAGCATAGGTCCATTCGAAAAAAAGGGTATAGATTTGTGTAAATCGAACGCTTTTTTAACGCTCGTTAAAAAAGCACTCGTGTGAACGGGGAATAAGTCATAAGCATGCGTTTAAAATTTAGTTGTTCCTTTTTTTTTAAATTATTTGTAATCTTTTGTGTTTATTTGTATTTTAATTTTTGAGTACAATCAAACATAAATAGTTTTCGCAACGCCCATTGCGAACAAAATCTAATAATGGCTAAATCTGTACCAACAACAGGACAAGCAAATGCGGATAATAATAAGATTAATTATGAGCTGTCACGGCTGAGGTGGCATGGAAAATCTCTCATTGATATGCGAAGTGCATGCCTAAATTACCGGTGGCATGGGATGATTTAATTGCGTTTTGATAGCCTATATTTCAGGTTGACTGTACACGAATAATTTAAGGGATGATACAACTAGATGAAGAATGACGAATTAATGGATTTTGATTTGACATTAACTATCCTAATGAAACAAAACACGGTATACATCATCTGTTAACTATCTTATATAGAGTTATAGTAACTAAATATTTTAATGTAATTTTAACGCACTTCAAAGCATTGGAATTACTTGAAATTTAAACTTGTCAAGAAGCAACGACAATACACTACACAAAAATCGAAAAAGAAAATCTGATTTAATTTTCAACCAGTTTTCTAATTAAGTATATAAACTATTTCGGTATCGCCATGAAACGTTTTTTTTATAGTTTTTGTTTCATATAACATATAAAAAAAAATTACAGATCTAAAAATGCGTCATCATCATCATAAGCCTTTAACCGTCCAGTGCTTTGGCCTCCTTGGATGAACGCCAAGACAGCCGATCTCTTGCCGTCGGGTACGTCGTAATCTTTGACATCACCGAGACCGCCTTTTAGAGTAAGAAATTCGCTTACTTGATCCTGACAAAGAGGATTCGTCCAAGGAGAGATCTTAGGCAACGATGACGTCATACGTTCTCAAGAAAGAACCTTCCAGAAAACCATCACTCGTGCCTTGATATAAAATTCTTGTCATTCAAAGTGTTTTCGCATTTGCAGCGACAATCATGTAATTGTAGTGATGGGTGACGTGACGCGTGACACGTGATAGACGTGATGAGCGTGATAAGCGTGATGAGCGTGATGGACGATTAGAACTAATGTTATAATTTGCTGTCACCAGAGCCCATAATAAATGCATCTAGTTTATTACAATAGTTCTATAAAAAGCTCAATTTAATGGATACTATTTTATTTAACGCTGAAGTTCGTTTAAATATTCTAAGGGCCTGTTTCACAATCTCCAGTTAAGTGCCCAATAGGCTATCGGCAACATATTTGACAGATATTTGACAAATTCTCCATACTCTATCTGTCAAATATGTTGCCGATAGCCTATTGGGAACTTAACTGGAGATTGTGAAACAGGCCCTAACTTAAATAATATTCTATTATCTGGGACACATATTTTATTTATAATACTTTCGCACATTATTAATTTTATTTATTATAATATATTAGATATAGTTTTTTGTTCTAAGATATAAAATCTATAATATTATAAAGTAATGTTATTTTACTCATAATTAGGCTACTGTTTACAGATTAACTCGCTGTTAAATTAAGATGTAATAATCTTAACAAATTTAGGATATTTTCCACTAACCTTACCACTAAATTAATGTACAGATAGGAATAGTTGTTCACTTTGTAATGAATTTTGAAATTATTATACGCATGGAATTTTTAGTATAATAGAAAAATATAATTACTATTCAATATTTTCCGTATTTCGTAAAGTGACAGCTATGCTGTATGCCGTTGTGTTCTGTGTTTGTGAGTTTTAGACGGCCCATCGGGGTGGATAGGGAAAAGTAGGACAGTACAGCTGCATAAACTCAGGATGTGCTTATGTATAGTCACCACAAGGCTCCGACATCTTGTTTGCCTCCATTTGACATTAAAAAATAACTAAACTTTATAACGGCAGTTTTAATCACAACAGTTTAAATAAGCAGAAAATTTGCCGTGTAAAAGTATTACCTAAACTAATTTCAAAAACATTTTGTATCTGTATTAAAATATGTTTTGAGGCTTCGACTTTTCATCACAATGTCTTAACAAAATTTTTGAAATAATTTAGCACAGGCGGAACCGCGTGCGAATCGAGCATGCAATAAATCGTGTGTGCGTGATTTCATGTCGAATCAATAAACTTATTATTTTTAGAATGTCGTTGCCCTTGCATGCACATTTCATGTACGGATTGTAATGAGCATGTTTCATATGCAAATCGTCGACGTGGCTCGAAACAAGTAAAAAACATCACATAGGAAATACATAAAGAACACATTGTAGGTAAAATAAAAAGATGAATTTAATGACATGTAACTATCTAAAGAGCATCCACAGTTAGTAAGGCCCCTAAATGTGAAGCTGGGTTCGATTCTGACCGATGCAATATAAGAGTTTTTCAATTCCCCGCGCACATAAACATAAGAACATCGCTTGCTCGCTGATGAGGGAAAACATCGTGAGGAAACCTACATGCATGATGCGATTAGTCGATTAGAAGGAGACGACTCGTGCCCTACAGTAGGACTTATGGATTGCTACAATAACTATGGCTAAATATTTATAATAAAACAACGTGCATGCTTAAAATCGCACGGCAGGCTGATGATTAAAAATTATGATCGGCAATATAATAATTACAATTATGCCGTGTTAATAATAACTATTGAAAACTATTAAAAACTGATTATAATCAATTATAACAATTATTTTAAATAAATTGAATAAAGTAAACACAGGCCACAGCAGTGACAAACTGATGACTGACTGATTTATCAGTCGAGTACACTCAGGGTGTTACGGATCAGCCTCACAGCCTACAAAAATATACCTATGTGTAAAGAGCGCCTGAAGAACTTCTTCACTTCGAAAATTTAAAACACTTGGAACTGACTACGGGGAATACACATTTTTTTAAGACGGGAAAAGTGTAGCCTATGTCTCACACATCGAAATCGGAAAAGTAGTTTCGGCGCTGCCGTTGCACATATTATTTACATAAAATATGGCAAAGATACGACTGTTAATATAATAATTATCACTTTCTTTCAGCTTTCCCGTATCAGGTAAAAATCACATGTTATTCTAGCATGATCTAAAATTTATATCATTTATATCATACATTGACCGTTAATTAGTAGCAGGTTCGAGTAATGTTAAAATAAAGAATGTAAGCACAATCGTGGGTGCAAATAGTGGAGACTGAGCCAATGGGCCAGTAAGGTTGAAGAGTGGAGGCCGCGTTTAGACAGACGAAATGTTGGTTCGCCAATAACCAGATGGGAAGAATCTCCGAGTAATGACCGATGAATGAATGAAAATGAATGAATGATGATCCGTGTTGGATGCGAGTGGCAACGGATCGGTTGTCTTAACGTTCATTTGGCGGGGGGGGGGGGGTCTATGTTTAGCAGTGGATCGATAAAGGCTAATGATGATTATAAGCAGTCTGGTCGTTCCATCGGTGATTTCTATGTCCAGAAGTGGACCGAAAAAGGCTGATGACACATTCATCATCGAGCATAACCATACTACCAAATTGTTTGTCGTTGGATTGGAACTCACGATATCTATCTCATATATAAGCAACCCTCCAGCCCTGGGATCAATAGCCTCCAATTTGGTGTAAAACGCTCGGGTCATTACAAACGTGACACCGACGGCCGAGTGATGACGTCAAGACGAGGACGTCATCGAATGCGTTATTACACGGATGGAGATTAAATTTTTTAATTATTGTGTCATCGATTTCTGACATTAACATCATCAAATTCAAAGGGCAGTAAGCAGCAGCTGCTTCAGATTTCTTTCCTTCTAGACAGGCAAAGATAAGTCTAATTAGTCGTCCTAGGAACATATCTATTGGAAGAAGAAATATTCCTCCTTATTTCTTTAGGCGACAAGAGAACTGCTGCTTTGAATTTTCTAGTCTCATGAAACATCTATAGTCCCGTCTTAACAGTAACAACAATTCGAATGCCGTGATAGGAAACGGCCTGACAGTGTCATATTAAACGCGTCATTTTCAATTATTTTATTTTATCTTACTTCGTTCCACGTTCTTACATTACAGATTTTAATTAATTATGAACTTTAATATTGTATTAACATAGATGTTTGAAGTCAGCCAATTTTTTATCAATAGTAATAGCCTTAAAGAAAGTTGCAAGCAAACCACATTCAAAAACTAAATTTTACGTACCTAAAAAAAGTTTGAAAGTCGCTTGTTTGTTGGCAGTAGATTTTCTTCTCGCGTAATGCTCCCCTGCTTTCCTGTTACTGCAACCTCCTCCTGGTACGCCAACCTGCTCGCTCCTACTGCAACCTGCTCAACTCCAACCGCAACCCGCTCAGCTCCTACGACAACCTGCTCTGCTCCTACTGCAACCTGCTCCGCTCCTACCGCAACCTGCTCAGCTGCTGCCGCAACCTGCTCCTCTTCTGCCGCAACTCGCTCCGCTCCAAGTCTGTTCGAAACAAAAAATAATCATCATTGCATCTAAGATGTAAAATTGGTATTGCTAAATACGAATTGTAAAGAGATATAACTAATAAGTAATATAAATATAGCATCACTATTTGCAGAAATTCTTGCGTGTCCTAAAATTCATCGAAACCATCTCAATTGTTTAATAATGATTTTTTTATGACCAGTGTCCCGTTTAGACGTCGTTCTGCTACAGACAGCAACGAAATTGATCAGCCCTCTAGACAAGTGGCATAAACGCCAAACGAATAGAATAGAATACTTATTGTGTGGGAAGAACACTAGCTTACGACATGTTTTTTGACAGTTAGTGTCATTCCCATACAATAAGTATTATATTCTATTCGTTTGGCGTTTATGCGACTTGTCTAGGGGGCAAGTACTAACTACCAATTATTTAAGTTGACTCACATTACACCCATTTCACAAATTACATCATTGAGTAGTTCCCAGGTCTATTCTTAACGAACATACTGCGTGCAATTTATGCTTTAAAACGTATTATATTAAATGCCATTTTAATAGGGCAAGTTTTAATATTTGCACGTTGCATGCCGTGTATATACGTACGAGGTTTGTCTGTGGTCTGGTTCAAATTGACTGAGGGATGGGTGCCTCAATTATTCTGCGTCTAATCGAATTCCCTTGTCTATAGACCGAAGACGCCGACCGCCTCGGACGTATCAATTCTCCGACGAATCAATACGTATTAAAATTTCTTGATTAAAAAATTATTTGCATATTATCTGTGACATTTTAATTTCCCCATTAACAAATCTTCGCCTAAAACTAGAAGGCAAGCCACCTTATGATCGCACAATCAGAGCGTTTGGAACGTGACAGTGCCATGCTGCTTATACTAAAATGACGAGAGCAAACTTAAAAAAAATCATCAGCAATTTCTTGACCTTTGTGGACATCAATACCATCAAACAACCTACTATAAAACTACCTACAAATATAAAAGTCTCGATTTCCTACTGATTTGCAAATCTTCTTCTTCCAGTTCCTCTCCACTAATGAAGGTTTCGGTATCTGAGTCACGATCTTTTTTCTCCGCATCTGCGACTATAGATCGAAATCGGGAAAGGAATCGATAGCCACTTTTGAGTAGAACATCCAAAACCAACACAATCAGTACTGGTAAATTTGATTGGGCTGAAGTATCACCGCATTGTATTATTGCATCTACGACGTGAAAAAGTATCAGTGCATTCAAGCGACTTCGCCGGTTATTATTTGAAGCGTAACTACGAGTAATTCTAAGTCATACAAACCCCTTACGTTCAGCCAAAGTAGAGGAGTCTCTGAGGATATAACACCCCCAAAAAAGAGTCATACATGAATAGCTAGTAGTTAATACTCGTGTAATCATTATGTAAGTATGTAGATCTACATACTTATATCTATATCTATATATCTTATATCTTATATCTATATAAGTTGAATTAAAATAACTTTTAAACTACGATTATTATTACACCCATGAAATATAAACACAGAGTAGAGAAACGGTTTCCCTACTTTGTACGTAAGTGACGTAAAATAATGTAAAACTCATATTTAAAATACATAATATTAACATTAATCTTACTTTGCTGATCATCATTATCATCATCATAACCTTTATCCGTCCACTGCTGAACATAGACGACCGTTCCCTTGCCACTTGCATCCAATACGGGCCAAACACTGCTTGGAGATCGTCTTCCCACCTGATTAAGATATAAACCTGATGAGAATTTCTCCGTGGTGCATTGCAGATGGGCTTCCCTTGGCTTTCCTTGATTTTTGTTAATCAGTGGAACTCGGTACCTACTGTATCACGCTTGTTTTGGTAAACCCTCCAACTCTTCCTAAACTCTCATTGAATTCGTCTCCAGTATACGTCCGATAGAAGGGTCTTGCCTCCCTAACACCACAGTCATGACACCACGTGGCGGCTGCTGAAGCCACCGCGGTGAATGTGGGTCCCAGTATTGCTGGCACCTCCCACCGGGTCTCCACCTCTGTGGAATTACCCGGTTGGGGTAGTCCGCCTGGGGCTCAGTTTATCCGACGGTGGTGAGGCAGAGACCCGCCACAGGAACAAACCCGACGCCATAAAGGCGTGGAAGTCACACTCCACGGCTAGCGGGGGACAACCTTCACTTATTCTTCACTTGGTGAAACCAACCGGCTCACCCCACTACCGATGAAGCATTAGGGCCATTAGCATAGCTCCAACTGAAAAAAAAATCGTCTCCATTGACCTGAATTCACTGACGTAGGAACTGATGATGATGATAAAGCCACTCAGTAATGACGTAGCATTGGCGTATTTGTTAGTCAGTTGAATCGAGTGTTCACCCCCTCATCGAAACGTTTTATAATATGTATAAAATAAACATATTATAGAAGCGTAAGTAACAAAGGTTGATTGGTATTTATTGGAGTAGATAAACCACAGACGGTATTAATATGTCGTATAGTGCGTGTAATCTGCATTATCTGCTCCCTACAGTGGCCTACTTAGCGGAGGGGAAGGCTATACAGTGTACCGGCCACAATGTGGGCAGCGTGCACTGCGCCAAATCGGACATTTGTGTAACGTCTGGCGATTATGAGATTTAGCTTTAGTCAATACTCGAATGTTAATGAATGTCCTAGCTTAGATCTAGCTACTACAATTAAACTTTTTCCACTTTTTCCACTATTTATTGTATATATTATTACAGTTACAATTTTAACGACCGGTTTCGAAATTGGTCGTGGCTTTAACATGAATTTCCATCAAGGACCGACAGTACATTCAATAAATTATATTAACATATAATTGATTGAATAAAAGATTGAGTAAAACGAGCTGATAGAATTAAACAGTTGAATCGATTTTGATAAAATTTAGTTGAAACTACCACCGGTTCCAAGGCGAGCCCGCTTAGAATAACCGGCGAAACATACTCAGTGGAACTAATTGAAAACTTTTTAAATATTCTATAACAAATTTTACATGTATGTATAACAGGCTGGGAGTTACGTCTTATTCCCAAGGTAGTATTTTCCATTAAATATTTGACTTTATAATACCCTTTATCACACAGGCGCTCTTTAATAACTTTTTTGACGTGACAACGTCTTATAAATTGGTTTGCCGGGTGACACTTCAAGAAACTGCGTTACGCTCCGCTCACGTTATGCGCTTACAATGAGAGCGAGTGAGAGGCACGCGTCCCTTCCACTCGGGCATGGTTAGCCCGAGTGGAAGGGACGCGTGTTATTTCATCCTTCTTCCTACTATACGAATGAATATTCACATTAAAATTATTTTACCACTCAAAGTCGTTGTCACGTAAAACTTTCGCCCGTATACCGACTTTACAGGCAACCAATTTTTATAGATAGGATTTCAACGTTTTCTGGGATCCCACCGTAAAAACCTTTACAAGGCCTTTAAAAGAATTGCCTACTTTTGTACATCCGATCTAGTCTAGGTGATTGCGTTTATCTTTACTATGAATGTCACTTTTTATACAGAATGTTATATTTTGCCGAACCTACAGTAAGTTATTTAAGACGCGACAGTCATATTCCTATCTTTCCCACTACAAAGTCTGACCACCGAAAACCTGAATATCGACAGGTTCAGTGTACAGGTATTCAGTGTCGATATTCGAATCTGCGACCTTTTCTCAATGTGGCATGTCTCTTAATCCACCAGGCTTGAACTTAAGCAAAAATAAAGTTATAGTCCTTTTATAGAACGCATATATATGAAAGATTTTTTTATCAACTATGCAACTAAAATTGCAAACAAACACACATGTATGAAATTATTAAGTAACTTATAGTTCATTAAAGTTTAGGCCCATTATCTAGATTCTAGAATATTCTCTTCAATCTGGATCACAAAGTAATTACTTTTGGTGGTCAATGGATCTTCTTACCTGGTATCATCATCATTATTATTCTTTATCTGTCCACGGCTAAACATGGCTTTTTTTTTGTTTTACGTCGGAAAATGCACAGACACATCCCGCAGGGGTCTCCCCAAGCGGGTATGTGGGACTCGCTGCGCCCTAAAGATAGTAAGTGGACGCAGCTCTACCCACTAAATACGGCGAGTGCCACCAATACCACTTTGGTGAGGTGCCCCGGATCTGCTAGCAACAGGGCACTTCGACGGCTAGTCAGTCCCTCAGGGAACCGACGCCACCTCCACATAGGGGTTGTCCCGCACCACAGAACCACTCCCAACGTATGGACAGTACGATGAGGTGAGATCCGTCCCGTCCTCACCCTTTGCCCCTTGCCATTTTGTCCCCTCTCCTTATAAGAGGGATACAAAGAGTCCCTCTGCTTACTTCGCTTCGCCCAAGGCGTTGGGCTCACCCTGGGCTACTTAGCCCCACCGCCACGACAAGGCCTAAACCATGGTGGAGTGCTAAACATGGCCTCCCTCCATGCAACTAGATCGTATGGCGTAAGTAAATTGTGTGAGCACACGTAGAGCAAAACTGCCTGCTCAAACGTAACCCTGCTTAAAATGTACCAAGATTCGACAGTTTTTACTTATAGAGATTAGTAATTGTTAAAAATGTCCATATGACGACAGTGACTACAACCGAAGCGGGCACAGAGAATAATTTCCATTGATAGTTTATTACATACCTACGGCATATTGGCAAATATTGGAACAATACAGTTTGCAGGAAGAAATAGTGGGAAGAAAAATTCAATATGGTTATTGAGCGTCCATATCGACTAGATATTGCATTGATTATGCGCTTTATTCCTTCTGAAATTGTGGAAAACAGACATGTTTCAAATATGAAATATACATCTATTAAATAAATAACTAATAACGATGTGCGTTATATATGAGTAATGTCTTTTCCTGAGGTAATAGTGCTATGTTGTTTTGCAGCTGAATTAGGGCAGCACGGTTGATTTGCCTCACGCTCACATAATACCGGCGTAAAGTGACAGCTACGCTGCTACGTTTCGTGCGGATTGTGAGTTTCCGGTGTCTCATTGGGATAGATAAAGGGGAGGGCAACGCATCTGCATAAACCTTAGTGTGCGGATGTCTATGGGCGTCGATACTCGTTCTAACTGCTCGATTGCCTTCTTATGATATTAAAAAACAGCCAAATGCTAGTCGGACTCCCGCACGAGGGGTTCTGTACCAGAAAAACCGGTAAGAAAATACTTTTGTGTGCCCCCCTTAAGTATTATATTTTTTTTTTTGTATTTGTTATTATTGTGGCAATAAAATGTTACGGTTCATGAGATACAGCAAAAAACGCCAACAACTACTCTGTTGTATGGGAGCCCCCTTAATTATTATTCTAGCTAACTATTACGGTTCTTGAGATCTAGCTCGGCAAGTGATAGCCATGCAAGTGGACTAAAATGTCACGTTTTTTGTATGGGAGCTCCCCTTAATTACTATTATAATTTTGTTTTTAGTATTTATTGTTATAGCGGCAACAGAGATACATAATCTGTGAAAATTTTAACTGTCCAGCTATTACGGTTCTTGAGACACAGCCTGATAACAGACGGGCGGACAGCGAAGTCTTAGTAATAGGGTCCCGTTTTTACCCTTTGGGTACGGAACCCTAAAAACGACAGTGAACCAAACCCCACGTAATTAGGTTACCATGTTGTCAAGAATCGTGAATGTGTCCAACGCCGTTTATGTACATAGATTTACGTATTAATAATATGGTCGCCCGTAGATATATTATAAATATACTGGTCCAATTGAAAATATATTAATATTTTACTGAAAGCACGGTCAATAGACAGACAAAATTTAAATGTGTTTATTTATAAGTTCATTTGTATTGTTCAAATATATTAGTAATTATTTTTTACAGATATGTCAATCTGTATATAATATATTATCTTCCGTTTATATACAAATTAATGCCACATTTCGTTGTAATTTTATAAGTCAAGAACAGTCTCACCTAGACAAACCAAATGCTTAGTAACTGATTGAATGTACCGTCGGTCCTCGACGGAAATTCATGTTATAGTAACTACCATGAAACTTTTTTACATTTTTTTCATTATTTTTCAGCACACCTGATGATTAATTTGTCGAAACTGGTCGTTTAAATTGTTATTGTAATAATATTTAAAATAAAGAAAAAAGTTTCATTGTAGTAGCTACAAATGCTTAGGTTTTATACGGACTATTTAGTAAATAGTTTATGTGAAGTTTACACAAAATCGGTCTAGCGGTTCTTCGTTTATCACATATATTTATATAAAAATTTTTATAAAAGGCGAATCATTTTATTAATGGGGATTCATTGGACGTGCTCCGATCAATTATGACTATATTTTTATCAACTCAAACAAGAAAAATTGTAAACTGAAGATATTATCTAATAATTTTGAATAAGAGAATACAATACTGAAGACGTCAATCTCAATTTAGACGCAGACGATAGACTGAAGACTATAATTAATAAAACTGGAAAAAGAACTGAAGATGACGGCTGAATGGCTAATGCCCTTGCCTGATCTATAAAGGGGCAAAATCTATTTTCGAAAAAAAATCGATATGCCATTTGAGTTCAAACGATTATGATATCCTGTGCAATTATCATTACGATGTCCATCAACAAGGCCCAAGGGACAACACTTCACCTTTGTGGTGTGAATTTGGAGAAGTCACGTTTTTCACATGACCAACTTTGTTGCCTGTTCCAGAGTCAGTACACCCCATCAGCCCACAATTTATTCGTGCTCAAAATGTAAAAACAAAAAATATTATTTACCAAAATGTTTTAGATGAAGTTTTAAAATAGCTATAGCATATGAATAATTTTTTTTTTGTTTGAATAATTGAATTTGATGTTCCAATCATTTTATTTATTATTTCATTTTATACGGAGCGAAGCACGTACCGGGTCGCTTGTCAATTTATAAAAACAACAGTTCCTCTTATTATCATTGATATCATATTATCATTGTTTGCTGCTTGCTAAATTTTAATTGTTATTTTATTATTTTAAACCATCCAGAGCTTTTTTTTTGAAAATTTGTTTTGACACAAAAATTCCTTCATAAACATCAACATTTTTATTGCTGCTCTCAAAATATTATCTACTCATTTTCCTGAAAAACTGTTTCATAAAGCCTATTTTGACTATGCACTATGGATGAGAAAATGATTCTAAAACGTGTTTTTTAGCCGTGACTATTTCGAGACTCGAGTCTCTAGCAGCAGATAAAATGTTTAAAATTTTAGCTCCTCACATTTTTTAACTATTAAAATATGATATAATATATTATAAATGCTTTAATTTTCTTATGAATATTTGTACTCAAGTTTCTTTTCGTTAGAAACACATTTGATTAACATAATTATAAGTAACCTTCGTGAATTCATAATTCTAAGGTAGAAAAATATTGTAAAGATGCTGGAATTTTATATGATGTTAATACCTTAAACGTTCTCTCCTATATATTCATTAATTTAACATGAAGACATGTGCCGGGTACTGTTAGGTTCTATTAATATATTATCAATCGATGCAACCAAACTTCTAAATACATACAAGACGCCTCTCTCTGTCTCCGGACAGTATATGCATACACATATGACAAAAAAATAGATGTAAAGCAATTGAGTAATTTCGAAATTAATGTTAAAATTTATACAGATATATAGAGAGCTTTATAATTATTGTCTTTTAAGTGTTTATAGGCTACAGCCTATTCTAGACAAATTGACCTTGAACTTTGAGCCCCTATACGTAAGGGCTCAAAGGAATACAGTGAAAACTTTTCAAGGCATATCCAGGCTGTATTTCTTTGTCGTCCAAGAAAAAAGTGTATAAAGTAACTAGTCCGATTTGCATTTGACCAATAATTGACTTTGACCGATACTACAAGTGCAGTGCCAATTCTGTCGTGTATTATGTTGGGTACGAAACAGGCACGAGCGCGCGTGACGCTCGGCTTCTGGACGCACGTTTTACATTAATACATCATTAGGACACTCCTAGCACTCCTAAACATCATCATCAGCCTTTCCCTAAAGCTAGTAGTCGTACTAGTACTAGTTAGATCTTCGGATTATTAGCATATGTTTAAAAATTGATACAAATATATTTTCATCTGTTGCTAGTTTGAATATCGATAGAAAAAGATGAAGACATATTCACTCCACAAATGTTGATCACAGATAATTTACTAGGAAAAAGTGTTTTAATTATCATTATCAGAGCTGATATCCTAAATTGACCAAAACGGACCGAACCAGGGTATTTCCTTACGCCAAAACGAAGCATGTTTTATTCTATTATGCCTTGCAGTTTAGTACCAGCAATAATTTGATGCAAGGAAACCACCGGACTCCTTAATCACGACTGCGAGACCAAGGAGGGCAACAATTTCATTGTTCCAAATAACAATACCCAATATACCTATTATTTTGGCATTATTGTTCATGAAATTTAGTGACTTTTCTCTGTTACGGGTATAGAATTTATTGGCTATTGAGTATATAGAAACTTTGGTACACATTTCGTTTTAGGTGAATTTCTCTTAACGATCGAACGTGTTGAAAATGGTTGGAAGGTTGTTTTTTCACTAACATTCACCATTATTTCACGGTCACCTTGGCAATCATCATGGTTACGCTGTCGTCATCGCATCATCGGACCTTTTACTTTTTTTTGTCTAGTTTTTAAAGAGGCATCGGCCATTCTTGATGACCACGCCAACCTCATGATCTTACTATTTGATAATGAGTATTGTGTATTCGAAAATAAATGTTTATTCTGCCAATTTTAATTTTAGTGGAAAACTAAAATCATATATATATATATATATATATATATATATATATATATATATATATATATATATATATATATTGGGCGATTGTGCATTTTTAATAAATAAATGTATTGTTATTGTTTGAATAATAATTATGTACTTGTTTTTATGTATTTCACCAATGCTGGAGTTACCGCTAGGAAACACCGAGTTGAGACCAAACTATTAAACTTAAATTATTAAATATAAATTATGTATGAACAAATAAATAATTCTTTCTTTATATAATAAAAAGAGTTTTGTTTAAACTAAACCAGGCCTACAGAAATAACTTGAATATTTGATAGATAGGAACTAATGTAGGAGCTTTTAATATTGACCCGGACCCTAAAGCGGCTGAAGGCGCTCACTTTGGCTTTAGTTTGAGTAAGGCACTGTCAGGTGCAGGGTCAGGAATCAGGATCTGAACTTGAATCCTGAATGATCCTGGCTACATCAAGAATTTCTCTGCGTTATTAATTAAAATCTTTCAAATTCAAATAAATGAAAAGAAGACGAAGCCACCAAATTTCTATCACTAATCAAAATATGTTATTTCTGGCAAATGAATCAAAGTTATTTCCGTAAATATAGCAATTTTAATTTCGTTTTGCGTCTTTACTTTTGAAGTCTATAAATACGGAAAGTATGATTATTTTATCTCTCAATATTAATTTAAATAAATTGAACGGAGACGAACCTACTAAATTTTCTTACTAATCAAAATATTTCAAGCAAATAAATTAAAAGTTATTTCCGTATATAAAGAAATTAATTTTGTCTTGAAAATAGACTTTTGATGTTTATAAATACGAGAAATTATGATCATTTTCTACCTACGCGAATTATAATAACTTGTAAATAATATCGTTTCAATTTAATATTCATTTTTTCCCGTTTAAATATTCAAATCAAATCAATCAAATCAAATCAAATAATATTTATTTCGTAGGCAAATTACATAGCACTTGAAACATGTCAATTTTTTTTATAAGCTAATGCTAGATTCGCAAAGTAGCAGTTTTCCTCAGAGAAGAATCTAGCAAGAAACTCTGTAGGATTGCTCTTTTTAAAATATAGTTTTACAATTTTTGTAAATACATCTAAATAACAACATACTAATATACATATAAATAATAACAACATTCAAATATTTCATTCCAAAAGCAAGAACATGACACAATCTAAATCTTAAAAATTCACTATATAATAAAAACTATTTTTTTTTTCAAAAAGGTTACATAAATTTCCATTGTAACCTTCGTCAATTATTATTATATGGGTATATAAGTTAAGTATATAACACGTACCTAACGTTATTAAGAAACGTTATTATGTTACTAGACGTAGACAATCCCCTTAATCTTTCTGCTTACTTAATTCTTAAGCTATGATTGCTGTTAGGGGAATAACCTCTTGTCTTAATAGAACTTTTTTAAATATTATAAAAGGGCAAACGAACAGTCGAAGCCTTGCGACTATCGACGCCCATTAACATCCACATAACCAGAGGTTATGCAGATGCATTGCCCTCCTTTTCCCTGCCCCCCTCCATCCTCCTCCCCCCAATGGGCCACCGGAAACTCACAAACCGCACGAAACGCGACAGCTTAGCTGTCACTTTACGCCGATTTTATGTGAGCGAGAGGTTCCTCCCCGGTCGTACCGGTCCAATTTGGCTGCAAAGCACCTGCCTCCCTTTTACTATCATAAACAATCAAAAAAACCTTAGAAAATAGACTTAGACCATGTGAATATTATTGCACGAAGATATGGAAAACGTAATAATCCATATATCCTGGTTCCTGGGTACAGCATAGCATACCATATGCAATATTAAGACGAGGCCTCGTCTTAACATCAGCTTTCAGCTTGGGCTTGTCAATAGTTTATGCCCCTACCAAATGCCTGTTCTATTTAGACGATACACAAACATCGGTATATGCTTTAATATTTGTGTGCAATGTACACGATGTTTTGCTGCAACGGTGAGCAAGCGATAGGCTCATGTACTTTGAAATTTAAAATAAATGTAGGCATCGAAGAGGGTCAGGATCGAATCCGGAACTTTCCCTCAAGAGGAAAACTCACTATCTTATCAAGACTATACTATATTATCAAGACACGAATGGTAATAAAATACAGTAACTTAACAAAAACCATTTGGTATTAATTTCGTTATAAATAATGTGTAATATATGTACTACTTACCTACCTATATAATTATTTATGTACAAAAAGTAATGATAATCCATCAAAAAATTAATGCGAAATGAGAGCCAAGTACAATATTATATGCGTTGTTGATGACTTCAACAATAAAAGAAGTGACATCTAAATGGGTGGCTAATCTGCCAATTTACTTATTCAACGCCAAAAAATGCCAAAAAAATGGCAAGGTATCGGGCCTCTTGGCGTTCAATAAGAGAGGCCTATGGTCAGCAGTGGACGGATAAAAGTTATGTCATTTCAACTTTCCATGTTATTCCATTTCCATATTAAAATTCTATATTATGAAAGAACTGGACTCCAAGATTTAATTTGAAAAAAAAATTACGTGAAAAATATTGCGTCCACTTGTTTGTCGCATGTAAAACATTAATTTATACTAGTATTTTATGAATTGCGTATTCATAATCCACACATGAAATGCATAAGCTTTCAAAGCTCACTAATAAAGTCCGTGTGAAAAGCTCTTTAAACGGAGAATTAAATAAAGTCACATCGAGTTAAAATAAATTGGAGAGCTTTTTTTGCGATTGTCATGCCTTTCTGTAATATGCTAAGTTAAAGCATCAATATGTTTTCGATTAAATTTGAAGGTGGCTGGCTGGCACAGTGGTTGGGCTACTGGGTACTAGTCGCAGCGGTAGCGGGTTCAAATCCCGCAAAGTTCAATTAGCTGTGGGATGATTTGATCAATGTAATAATTTAAATTTCTTATTATTTATAATATATTCTTCCTATTATTATATATCATAATATATGCAGCATATACAGCTGAATTTCCTGTATTTTAAATGCAGCGACTGCAAATCTGACTTCCACAACCCAGTAACTGGGTGATACGGTACCCCGCGGTAAGATTGGTTGTGAGGCCTTCGAGTTTCTGACGACCCGTACCGACTGTCAAAGATCCACGAATGACAGCCGGGACCAACGGCATAACAGAGGTACGGAGAAGTTTTGGTATGCAAAGATGGTCACCCATCCACGGACCAACCTCGGCAAATGTTGCTTAACCAGATGGATCGATCCTTGTTATTACTTAGCCACAAGCTTTTATTATTATTATTATTATATTATCATATATAATTGTGTTGCCTCAGTCCCCGATGAATTTGTTATTCGATGGGGGCTTACCCGAAGATAATGTACACCATTTTGTCTATACAACTAATATAAAAGTCGTCGTGCTTGCAGCTTGACATTAATCGTGGTATACTGATACGAAGCAAAATAAACACATTAATAGTTTTGAAATGTCGCATCACGAAGCACTAATATATATGGGGCGCGCCTATGACGCACGGACGGACAAACATACAGGCTATAAACTATTACTTTATTGTGGCAACGCCCTTTACAATCATTACACTATGTCAAACATTAGCTTAGGAGTTTACGGCTGTTTACTATACATACATACATATAGCGGACATGTACGTGAAAAATTTTCATTTTTTAGATTACTTTAAGTACCTATCCAATTCTATATGACTTTATAATACTATTAAACTATTTAATAAACACTAAGGTATAATGTAAGCCATTATAAACATCGGTCTTATTAATAAAAATCCCTTATTCCTAAGTTTAGAATAGACAGTTACTACTAGTTACTTTACATAAGCTTCACGGCCTCGGCAGGCCTACATTTTTGAACCTTATTGACCTATTAGGCTTAAGTTCTCCTGGATGTATGACCAGCCTAGTACCACTTCAACTCATGATATTGAAAACTTCAGTTCTTAACATCACTACATATTAATGTATAATAATATATTATATAGAAATAGATGATATTGTATTTATATTATTTATGGAAAAACCGATCTAGTGAGTCGAACTTGCGCATAAAGGATTCCGTACCTATACACTACAAAAAAATATTTTTGATGTATGAAAGACTCCCTTAAATATTTATTTTAAATTATCTATTCTTTGTGGTTTGTGGTCGGTTTAAAGAAGGTTATGTTCCGCAGTGGATGGAGTCTGATGAAGATGATGTAATGAATTATATATTTTGAAACCCACACAATTGAATATTTTGTTTGTAATATTTCAAATGTTCCTTTTTGCCGTTATTAATATACTACCGAAAAATACACATTTGTTGAATGACAGCCCCCTTTATTTTTTTCTGTTTTTAGCATTTAATGTTGTTACATTTTTACTGCCTAGCTATCGCGGTTGATGAAATACAGGTGACAGAGGTAGGGAACCCTAAACACAACAGTCCTAGTAAAATACATATACAATACAGTATAAAAGACAGGGGTATTGTCAATCGAACCTGGATCCTTTGTGGCAGTAATTTAGTCCTTCCAAAAGGCTCGTTCGACCAATAATCGACACTGTAAGGTGCGTTAACAAAGAACGCTTATTTGGAGCATTTACACAAAATTTCCATCTGCAAATACGTTTGTAAGCGTCTGTGCTTCTGTGCGACTTTGGTTTGCGTTAAAATCCCGTAAATTAATAAGAATAGTTAATCGTTATTGTTAAAATATATGAATTTTAAAATGTCTGTCATATTAGCCTTAAATGATACTAGGCTACCTAAATAAAAATACATTACAAAATAATTGTACTCTTATATAAAAGTGAAGTATCAATCCATATGTCCCACTGGTGCGCCAATACCCAAATGGATGTACCAATGTACCTCCCGGTCCTCAACATCGGGCAGAGGGTATTGGGCCATAGTTCACCGATGCGCTGGCCCAATGCGGGTTGATGAACTTCACATACCTTCAAAGATTTTCATCTCATCAGGCATGTAGGTTTCCTCACAATGTTTTCCTTCACCGGTGAACGAGTAATGCGTACAGCTGACCAAAGTTGCTCATTTCTATTCATATATTAATTATTATATTTATAAATATATTATTATTATCTAAGATATTATCTTTAAAAAAAACTTACAATAACCTGAAAAATAAAGTTCCTAATTCTCCTCCCGTCGTATTTCGAATCTTGATTTCGACAAACTGAAACAAAAATTATTATTTAAACCAATATGTCTTTGTATATGTCTATGTATTTATATCGTAAACTATGCATTTGATCATGGACCTTTAGAAAAGTTGGGTATGAGACCACGAAGGTTTCTGAGTCGGTGCGACAAATGTTCGTCAGATGGCGCCACTGCCATTCCAATGAATTTCAATATTTGTGTTGTCTTTCCTTTAAATTTATATAAGATTTTCGGTAAAACAACAAGAGCTTTTAAGTTTGAGTTTAAGCTGTCTTTTATTATAAAATATCAGCATCACCATTATCACTATTTTTTCTATCCGCTGCTGCACATAGGCTTCATAAAAACCAAGACAGCTCCTGGAGATCAAAGTCAAAGTAAATTTCCGAATAAAACCTTAAATAATTTCTTAAATACATTCATATAAATTAAAATATTTTTTTATGATTTGTCCTTTTAATAAATAAACAGATGTAGGTACTTTCAGTTTTATTTATTTATTTTTTGACGATTTCAGAATCTATTTTCAGTTCGTTTTTGATTTAATCAATTCTTTTTTCAACATTGTAATCGCCTAGTTTTAAAAGTCATATGCAGGTTCAAATCTCCTTAGTCTATACCATGAATGTTACCACACACCACCATCAGTAATTACCAATTTGTTATTTTTCCTCTAATGATTTGATTTAGGCGGGAATGCAAAATTCGTTCACAATCCGTGAAATATCAAATTCAAATTCGGTAAAGCCATTGGCGGTTACTAAGTTCAGTTTACGTGCGCTCAACTCCCATTGGCTGTCGATAATTCGATATAATTTAAATATTGTCGATCCTCACCTTATGGCAATTTATTTTCGCGGGGAAGTTTATTGAATTTCGCCACCTCGACGATTAATAAATATATAGGGGGACAGGGGTTGGATATACGTGTACTACAAATTAATAAGTATATATTTCGATAGTCATATTTTTAAATTTAAAATTGGAACATTGTTTTTTTATAGAAGTGGGGACAAACGGCCAGTGAATTAATCTGATGATAAGTTATATAGAAGATTCATAGAGACCCGCTACTTTAGAGTATTAACTGTCGGTCTTTCAAATATTATGTGTTCTTTGCTTGAGGATCCCTATTCCGTAGGTTGAGTGGGTTTGGAAATATCGTAGGTGGCGCTGGTTGATGAAAATAGAAAACTGAGATCGGTAATAGCAAATTATGATTGAGATTTATCATCTTCATCAGCATTACATTATAGCAACAGTCCACTGCTTAGCATAGTCCCTAACAATAGCCAAGACGGCCGTTCCTCGCATCCCCTCGTCTTCCCATCTCGTAGTCCCATTAGGACGACTAATATGTAGTTTAGTGCCAAGTAAATTGTTTTTAAAACTTTAGAAAAAAAAATTTTTAGATTATTGTTTTACTGTTGTATATAGATTATAGGTATAGTTTGTGTAGCCTCAACATAATCAGACAAGTTAAAGGCAGGCTGGATGCAAGTTACATTAAGTTAGAGGCATTTATTTTAGTCAGGAATTGCTTATTTGCAATGTATGTTTGGAGAGCTAGATAATAGTTTTAAATAGAGGCTAATATTGTCCCGGGACGGACAATTTAAAAATCAAAATCGAAATGTTTTATTTAAAATAATGCCACCAAATCTTCCACCTGTTCCTAGGCAACTGAGAAAAACCTGCGATACAAACTAAGTGGAACTAATGTTTCTAATATAACAAATGTTACATATTATTATACTGAAATGCCTGGGATGAACGCTCTATTACCAACGTGTTTCTTTCATAGTGTATCTATTTAATTTCATCTACAATAATCGAAATATAAAATACCAGTAGCGCACCACGGTTTCACCCGCGTACTTCCCGTTCCCATGTGAGTACGGTGATAAATTATAGCCTATGTGTTATTCTGATGTATAAGCTATATTATTGTAATGTTTCATTAAAATATCTTTTTTTTTTCAGTATTTCATTCAGTAGTTTTTACGTGAAAGCGTAACAAACTTTCACGTTTATAATATTAGTACTTAGGATAAGCCGTGGACGAAAATCAAAAAGTAGGTATATTGAAATGGTGAAAGGAGAAAAATGAAATCGTCTTTAAGATTAGGTATTGGAAGCGATTAGCCACAGTGAATGACATGAAATGATTAAGGAATAAATGGAGGGGCGGTCTGGGATGTTTCCTTGCGGATATGATGTGGTAAAGGGCGCATGCTCTCCGGTCTAATTGCCATCCCCGTAATAAAAACTCTTGGTCTTTCAACGACTGACGTTCCTTTAATGACGTTTATCGATAAAAAGGCATAGACAAATTTCAATGACATTATTTACATAGACAAAACTGTTAAATGCTTCTTTTCCAATTTTTTTTTAAATAAAATGTGGTTTTATATATTAATTATTATTATAGGCATGTGAGTTAAAAATTACGTATGATGTTGTTTATCAAATAACGAATTTCGGAATTACTTTATCTTGCTTCATAGTGATGTATATAAAGATCGCATAGTAAAGGACCATGTGGTTTTCTAATCCTTCTTTTGTTTCTTAATCATTTATCTAAAATAAAACTTTAAATAAACCGAACTTTGATAATTTGTTCTGTATTTCTTCAATTTTTTATGCAAAATTGTTTGGTCCTATTAAATCAATAAATAAGGTTACCGGCACATCGCATTAAGAACGAAGGCCACGTCAAGGACAAAGAGATGAGCCAACCAGGTGGGAAGGCCGAAGGCATCCAGACAGTGGCAGTGTTTGACGCGACTGGCAACGGATCGGTTGTCTTGGTGTTCATTGATGTTCTCCAATGGACAGATGTATAAAACTATATTTGAGCGACGATGGTCCAGTGATGGATGGACTCGGCCTCTTGTGCGAGAGGTTCCGGGTTCGATCCTGACCCACACGGGGGGGTCTTGAAATGGGTTTTTCTAAATTTATAAGTGCACCCCAAACACGAGACTATCGCTCGCTCACCGGTGAAGGAAAACATCGTGAGGAAACCTGCATGCCTGATGAGATTGAAAGTCTTTGAAGGTATGTGAAGTTCACCAACCCGCGCTGGGCCAGCGCGGTGAACTATTGGCCCATTACCCTCCTCGCCTGATTTCGAGGAGGAGACCCGTGCCCAGCAGTGGGACATAAAGGGTTGATACTTTACTTTAATGGACAGATAAAGGCTGATCATGATGATGCTGTACAAAAAAAACATATCTTATGATTGTGAATGACGCTACCGTTTTTTCCCGTTTGAATTAACAAATCAGAGTATTAATATGCACGCCACGAGCGAAAGTAAAAAAACGAATGAGTTGTTTAAAAAGTTTGTAAAATGTTCACATTCATAAATCTGAATTTATGATGTTTAAAGTTTTATTTTGCGCTAACTGTTCTGTCTACGATTCTGCCTGGACGGATTCCGATTTTTTTATCTGGAGCAGCAGCGAGCAATTTCGTAGCCCAGAAATTGGTATCAGGGAATTATTACCAGGGATGTTTCAGACGCGTTTCTTATATACCATCATCACCCGCCTTCTTTCACTGCTGAACTAAAAATGATCTTAAAGAACTCGCCTCAGAGCTAAAGTTAGTAGTCCATCGCTTGGATTACTTATCAGTCGAGTAGACCGACTACTCTACATTAATTGCAAAAAGTTCCTAAAAGTGCTTCTTCTTCGTTCTGCTGAAGAAAGGGTATCACCCTATATTCAGCAGTTTTCTTACGTAAACGTCAACCAGGCGGTCATGATCAGGCCACACTTTACAATATTTGCAAGTATAATTGATAGAATGTACTGTCGGCCCTTGATGGAAATTCATGTTATAGTCACTATTATGAAATTTTATACACTTTTTCCACTATTTATTTTATATATTTTAACAGTTACAATTTAAACACGACCGGTTTCGACAAACACATGACACCTGAGGATGACTTTGTCGAAACCGGTCGTGTTTAAATTGTAACTGTTAAAATATATAAAATAAATAGTGGAAAAAGTGTATAAAATTTCATAATAGTGACTACAATATTTGCAAGGAACAAATTCCTAAGAGTGGTTATCACTAATACAGTATTACAATATACAAGGAAATATTGTAATACTGTGACACCGCCTTATTTTCTCTGCTGGAAATAAGGTGATGAACATTGAACATACAAATGTCCTAGAGTAGACTAAGTTGGCTGGTATGTTAACCAGTCCGCCATAATTGAATTCTTAAGTTAATAGTTATAGTCCATTAAATTTTATTCACTAGTATACTACATCTATTCTCAGATACAAATGTCCTGGCGATGACTAAGTATAATGTTTTTGCCACCTGGACTGAAACACTTAAAACAATAATTGAACGAGAGAACTCCTCAATAATTAGGCTTGTAAGTTGTAATTCATCGTCCCATATTTACTACTAAATAAGGCGATCTATAGACTAAACCAGTGATTCCCAAAGTGGTCTATATCGACCCCTAGGGGTCTATGACTTGCAGGTTGCAAGGGGTCTACGTCAGCGGAAAAAAAATTAGGGGTCCATGAAAATTAAGAAAATTATTTTGTTTTCCACATTGAAGAACCAATGAGCCATTCAACCAAGAAGAATTTTACTATTATAATGAAATATCTTTAAACGAGCATAAAAAAGGCCAGCAAGGGGTCCACGTGATGCAGGAAAAGTTTGAAATGGGTCCATGAAAGAAAAGAGTTTGGGAAACACTGGACTAAACTATCTAGGAATAGACTAAGTATACTTATCAGGCAATCAGTCGTCGCGCTATAAACAATAAATACAAGGGTTCCTAAGAGTCCTTAGTAGACTTTGTCCATCGCCCTATATTCACTGCTAAAATTAGGGCCATTATCATACTAAAATGACCTGGAGTAGACTAAGTAGACTAGTCTGGCGACCAGTTGGCCCGGACCGGACCACTCTAAACAATAATTGCAAGGGAGAAATAATAAAGTCGGCGCAGCGCGGACCGTATCCGCTTGCAATAAAAATGTAAAACGCTACCGATAAGCGGCGACGCTAAAGGCTCGAATGTGAACGAATAGTCGTGTGACATCCCTGAACAAAAACATCGATACTTTCACATTATATTTTAATTTTTGCTGGTGTTTTTGGTTGGTCTGGTTGCCTGGAAGAAATCGCTCTAAAGCGATAAGGCCGCCAATTGTACCTATTTACTATGTGTATATAGTAAATAGGTACAATTGGCGGCCATGTGTGCAATAAAGTATATTATTATTATTAAAAATTTATACAATCTACGTTTGTAGACTTGTGGTGATAAAAATGATCTTGCAGGTCTTGAAATAATCAATACCTTACGACACAGACACTTACAATAAAAAAAATATGATTTACTTTCGTCGTTACACTACTAAGATAAATAAATGAATTACAAACTACTAATTTTGTACTTAGATGAGTACTATCGGGACAGCTAAGTAAGCTAGTAAATCAGCTAGTAATATATAAAATACTAACAATTTTAATGTCGAAACTAATAACTATCGACATAAAATAGTAATTCAGCGAACAGCGTGCTTACTCAATCCAATTCCAGATGTTAACTAAACATTCTACATAAGTCGCAATATTTGGCTCCCTACTATAATATTAAAGTTTACCAATTTACCAACAATCCTGTCCCTGTAGTTAATTAAGAATGAACTTGTGTTAGGTATACTATGTTTGAAAATAAAATAAATATATATGATTATCTATGAGATCTGGACAATATTCATCATATTTATATATCAACTTGACAAGATTCGAACCTTACATGGATTCAATACCCTGACCAAACAAAAGACCCCCAAGAAATAATAATTTCACGTCGACAAATTCATAATGTATCGATACTTATTACTGCCGCACATCACTACACTGGCTGCTTCAGTTTTTACGTCCGGATCAAACCGCTAGGTATTTTGTCACACAAAATATAAATGTAGCTTACTTCCTTCCTTCATTGGAGTTTATCTGAGTGATTCATTACGGTTTATACATTCACTTTGACGACTAAATACTATTTGTACGTATTAACATGATAAAGTAATGCGCCATTTTTGTCTGAGTATTGTCGTCGACATGGGGTGCAGTTCGCAAAGCAAAAGAGTCGTACTCAAAAAATCTGCCCCCCTAGACAAGTGGCGCAATCGCTAAACGAATAGAAATGGAATAGAATACTTATTATATGGGAATGACACTAGTTTACGACATTTAATCTGAGCAGCTTATTTTTAACCGACTTCAAAAAAAGGAGGCGGTTATCAATTCGACTGTATGTTTTTTTTTAATTATTTTAATTATTTCTATTCGTTTAGCGTTTGCCACATGTCTAGAGGGGCTGTATATTTTCTTGTAAAATTTGTCATGTGACTAAAATGGTGGCAAGCAATAAAACTTGTAAAGGATAAGGAAAGTGTCTTTATGATACGAAAGGTGTATGGAAAATTTTACAGTTCCTTTAAGCATGTGATTATTGATACATTAACAGATATACAAAAAAATAAGACTCAAAAGTATCAACCTTAATATTATGTCCCACTGCTGGGCACAGGGCTCCTCCCCGAAATCAGGTGAGGAAATGTTGGGTGATTATTACCACAGATTTAATTATCATATTATTAACATTGATGTCATTTATGCCTGCCTCCTGAATTCTTATTAATTCCTATCCTTCTAATTTATTCCTTAAATTCCGGAATCGTAACAGTGTAAAACTGTAACGATTCAGAAATCAAAGGAAGGAAGGTAATTGAGGTATTAGTAAATTGTAGATTTTCAGTATGATGAAGATATTAAAGGTGGTCACGTTTTTTTCGAAATGTCCTATGCTGTGGCCTTAGGGCTTTTGAGCGAAATCGGAGCTGTGGATTGGCAGATGGCTCACCCAAGATATTAAAGGGCCATTAACTTTAGCTTCAGACCCTACTGAGACTTCTATTTTATAGATATTATCATAGAGAATATGACAGACTTATGGCTAGTTTTCTTAACTTACTTCATAGATACTTTGACGAATTAAGAAGAGGCAAGGGATATAGTATGTCCTTGAGCCGATAATACAGACATGACATGCTTTATGACGCCCTGCCCTTCACTTCAATATGTACTCATATGATAATGATAATTATCTCGATAGACAGATATATTTTTAAGCGTTAATCAAGCATTTTAATTCCCAGGTGAACCCTATGGGGAAGACAGGCGAAACCAATTCAGTAGGACCATTTTTTTCAATTCTATATCTATTTTACTTGTCTGAAAAGTCCGGAAGGAACGTC
The DNA here is from genome assembly GCA_905333005.2 of Lycaena phlaeas. NCBI lineage: Eukaryota > Metazoa > Arthropoda > Insecta > Lepidoptera > Lycaenidae > Lycaena > Lycaena phlaeas. Next base: position 1,389,742 of record HG995168.1, read on the forward strand.
CTAGGTACTCCCAACTCCACCACAATAAAACGGTATTTTATTTATTTTAACAATGATAGACGTACAAGCGTAGCAAGCTCATCATCATCATCAGCCTTTTTCCGTCCACTGCTGAACGGCCTATGTTCAAGCTTAGCAAGTTCACCTTTAATCATATACTACTCGATGTTGTCCTAACCTTCGTCTCCGTTAACTTAGTTTAACAGTCGTATGAAGATTAATATTTAATATCAACGTCCACCGATGAATCCCATAGAATTCCATGAATCGTATAAATTTCGATTACGCTATACAACCTCCATACTCCTCCAAAACGGCTTGACCGATTTTTATGAAATTTTGTATGCATATTCAATAGGTTTGATTATCGGCCAACATCTATTTTTCATCCCCCTAAATAATAAGGGTGGGTCCCAATTTTTTTATTTTTATGTCATTTTTTTTTTCGTTTTTATTTTTTTATGATACAACATACTAAAGTACATCCCTCAATTTTCATCCCTCTACGATCAACCCGTTTTTTTAACAGCGATATTAGTACTTTTGACAGAACAAAGTCTGTCGGGGCAGCTAGTATTAGGAACTGTTTCACAATCTCCAGTTAAGTTCCCAATAGGCTATCGGCAACATATTTGACAGATATTTGACAGATACTCCATACTCTATCTGTCAAATATGTTGCCGATAGCCTATTGGGAACTTAACTGGAGATTGTGAAACAGGCCCTAGTATATAATATGTGTGAACTAGTGTTGCGCGTCGTAGGGTCGATATAATATATTAAAATGTGCAAATCTATGGGAGATCGTGAGAAAGCATCGGTAATACATCAATTTGTGATCCGCTTTCTCGTGATGGCCAACTGTTTATTAGAAGGAATAAAGGATCGGTAACCATACCCGAGGGCTCAGCGTCCATACTTATTGAAATTACTTTTGATTGTGCTATAATATTGGACTGCAACCCAGTAGCGAGCCTTGAAATTAAGAGGTTTTTGTATTGAAACGGCCCGAATTAGATGCTTTATATGTATACAATTTGCATTCGGGATACAATGTTATCGTTTTTTGCACGTCGTTTTTTATACCGTTTAAGATTTTGATTCGGTTTTGAGTTTTTTTTTTTATATTTCAATGACGGGCTTTTGATCTGGAATAGTAGGTTGCAATTATATGATTTAATATATTAAGGGCCTGTTTCACAATCTCCAGATAAGTTCCCAATAGGCTATCTGCAACATATTTGACAGATAGAGTATGGAGTATCTGTCAGGTATATGTCAAATATGTTGCCGATAGCCTATTGGGAACTTATCTGGAGATGGTGAAACAGGCCCTAAATTTATTTAGAGCTATCTAAAAGTTTGTGCTAGTTGAGACGTTGACGATATTCACCTATAATGAAGTGACTCAGAGTCAATAGATCAGATTCCAAACCAGTGACCCGTAAAAAGTAAAAAAATGTCCGCAAATTTTATCGATTAGACAATGAAATAGATGCAAGCTCAAATGTCTTATTGAGATAATGTATAACTCTACCTTCAAAATATATACTTTTTTATATTAAAATATAATCACTAACGTTAATATGTTTGTATTATTTTGATGGTTTAACTGTTTTTTAACTGGTAGTCCCCTAATTATAACACTGAAACAATATTGGTCCATGATCAATAAAAGGTTTAGTACCACTGCACTATATTCTAGGTAGTCAGCGTCAATATTGTAAAGGAATAAGAAACGAATGCGAACGAAACGACAGCGTCATGCCGTCATGACATACGAGCCGATTTTACCGCCAAAGCTAATATACAATACACGTCGGAACCGTCTCTTGGCGTCTCTACTAATAATAATATTTATGGATGCTTTTTACACCATGTCAATCTGGTACCGTGGTAAGTTCTCGAATACACTTATGTTACTTTTATATTAATACTTTTATTTAAGATTTTTATTATATAATAATACACCCAGGAACACAGAAACTTATTATTCCCTAGCGGGATTTGAAACCGCTACATCCAGCTTGTGCGCTAACCACTGAGCCACAGAGGTCGTCGTACACTCATAATTTTCTGTCACGGCATCCAAGTCGATTTTACTAACGCGCTAATACATAGCCTATGGTCTATGGATAGTTTTGCATGGGCCAGCACGAAGCGAAGTAAATTACAAAATTATAACACACCAGCATTTGTTCCCAAGCGTGACTAATTAAAGCATGTACGGAGGGGCCGGCGTCTTCCCATAAACGTGGCCATATACGATCATACAATATAAGTTCTATTGACCTTATATATACTATTTATATAACTAACTGTACACTATACTATACTTACATACTACATTATATACTAATATGATAAATACGAAAGTTTGTAAGAATATATGGTTGGATGGATGTTTGTTAGAAAGAAAGAAAGAAAGAAACATTTATTCAACACTAACAAGAGACACACATGAAAAAAAATAAGAACAAAAATACACAGAGAAAACATTTTTCGGTTGCACAGCCTACAAGTAACACATAACAGTAACATTGATGATAAAACAATAATTGCGAAACACAAATTGTATTGACATTAAAGAATAAAGTGTGTGTCTCACGTGTAGGTCAAAAAGGTCCAGTTCAGCATTATGCCAGGCAAGGCTGACGCTGATTTCCAACTGAACCAAAAGTAAAAAATAGAATATCAAGTCATATATATATGTTACCCTTCCACGTAAAAACTACTGAATGGATTATGATGAAACTTTACAATAACATAGCTTATACATCAGAATATCACATATGCTATAATTTTTCACCGTACTCCCATTAGAATGGGAAGTACGCGGTTGAAACCGCGGGCCGCTGCTAGTACATAATACATTGCCCTTTAAAAAGACTTTGCTTTAAAATAGATAAACCTATAACCTTACTCAATAATAATTGTCATATCAAATCCAAAAACAGATATTTTTTTCAATTTTCTTTTAATTCTAGGTAAGTGCATATCAAGTAAGCCTCTTTCGTGTTCTAAAGTTTGTTTACAAAAATAAAGTATGAAATGTTTTTTTGATTTTATAGCTAGTTAACGAAATACAACCATTTCATGTCTATCTTACTAAACGCCAAGACGGCCTGTCCTTTACTCGCATGAACCAAACCGCTAATATATATTATATATAAAAATACTTATAAGCATTTACTGCTAAAACAAAAAAATGTAAATAATTACATTACTTAGACCTACACTTCATCATCTCCATCATCAGTATTTATCCGTCCACGACTGAAAATAGACCTCTTTCAATGAACGCCTAGATGACACATCCCTTGCCATTATAATGCAAAACACTTTACATAAAAAAATTAAAAACCATAACTAATTTGTCATAATCAGATAAATTATTAAAGTATCATCATCATCAGCCTTTATCCGTCCACTACTGTATATAGGCCACTCTCAACGAACGCCAAGACGAACGATCCCTTGCCACCAATAAAGTATAACATAAATTATATACTAGCAGAACCTATCCATTATTTCATTTATATTCCCACAAATATATTTAAATGCAACCTTTTTATACAAAGTAAATCTTCAGAACAAGTATTTAAAGATGGGTTGTCAATATTAAATGTATGTTAACCAGCAACAGATCTGCCCGAGGCGCGACGTCTGTACCTTTTATGACTCCCGTTGTACGCATCTTTATTGATACGGTTTACGAGCTAGACACCCCCAGGACGAGACAGACATACATCTTCATTTTCACGATAATCTTTATATTGATACCAGACTATAACTTTCTGGCGAATTTCATCAGTAATCTTCCGTTTGTATCGTAAGATACATTTATTCATTCGTTATTAGGTTTTGTTCGTAGTTTAGCATTAACTTTACACTCGTATCTGAAAATTATTTATACAGCCAATGTGACAGAATTATGACGTATCACTATAAAGCGATGACGCTTTACGGCGGATTTCAATATCCTAACTATCTTAATATTTTCTTATCTATCTTGAAATTTTGACACATTTTCTTAGAAAATCTGTCAAAATTTTAAGATCGATAAGAAAATTTTAAGATAGATAGAATATTGAAAATCGCCGTTAGTGGATAATATGCTCGGCCTCTTTAGCCAGGAGATCCGGATTCGATCCTAACCTATCCATGTGGTACCAGGAAATGGGTTTTTTCTAAATTTCCAAGTGCACCCTAAACACGAGACGCTCGCTCACCGGTGAAGGAAAACATCGTGATGAAACCTATAAGCCTGATGAAATTAAGTCTTTGAAGGTGTGTGAAAGTCATCAACCTGCATTGGGCCAGCGCATCCGTGAACTATGGCTCAATACCAACGAGACGATAGAGACGAGGAGCGTCTGATTTCGAGGAGACCCGTGTTTTACAGTGAGCATTATAATATGGGTTGATAATTCACTTTTTTACTATACTAAGATGACTAATATAATAGATATACTGCTATATAAATTAGTATAGACTTCGCTGTTACGCGCAGCTTCACGTGACTTAGGTTTACAGACGATATATTTTTAATAGCACATATGGGCATATGAACCCTCGGAGCCTTGGGACGATGAGTATCGACGCCCATTAACATCCACATACCTAACCAGAGGTTGTACCCAATTTGGCTGCAAACCATGGCACTACCTTCACTAAATTTCGGCTGATGATGATTATTTTGATACATATTTACAAAATTAAGTTACTAAATAATAGGTTCAGTCATTAAAGTTGTATTATAATGTACACCAACTGTCCATTCATAGTATAAATTGAGAGCACAATGGCGTAAGTCATAGAATGTCATAGCCTAAGCTGATCATCATGATTCGACCAGATCAGACTCTGTGAGACAAATCTGTTGAACATAAAATACGTAGCGGTAACATTTCCCACGGCGCCCTTACAATATCTCAAGCATGCAACATATTATTATTTGTTGCATTTTATGCCGTTCGGACTTTGATCGAAACGCATAGCCCACTTACAAGAACAAAACTATTACCTTACTATACACAATATTGACGAAAATTACCATCAGATTTTTTTTCTTTATATAAAATCTCACAGTTAAATAAACTATAACATGATGTGGCGTGACATGTAATAAGAGCATTTTTCTAATAACATCCTTATTCCATAATCTATACTAATATTATAAGCGTGAAAGTATGGATGTTTGTTACGCTTACACGCGATTACCACTCAACCGGTTGTCATGAAACTTTGTACACATATTCTCGGAGGTACTAAAAGTAACATAGCATACTTTAAAAGAACGATTTTTCTTTGCTTCGAAGTCGCCGGCAACAGATAGCATGTATATATTATCAATATTAATATACCACACAACTTAACGATGCTTAACTAGCTTTATTTAGAGAATTACCTACTTATTATCTTGTAGGCACAGTTAGTAGTTAGTAAAAATTAACAATATCTCTTGAAAGGATTAGATTTAACCAAACATGCGCGTTGAGAGTTTAATATTATAACGCATTTCATAAAATGTAACAACATATTAACAGTTATCAGATTTTTTCCTTCACTAATGTTGTGAGTCTTGCTTCTTACCGAATTTCACGAATCGGGTTAATGAGTAGGAACCTTATACGTTTTGGGCTGACAGACTTCTGTCTAGACAACGTAGATGTACTTTATACCTAAGGATATAGTTTTGTCATTTTGAAGTACAGAACCATAGAAAATAATAGACGGTTGTATAATTATTAGAAACTAGCTGTACCCTGCCACGCTTCGCTGTGGTCGATGATGATGTGTCGCAGATATGTGACTGATGTAAAAAGTAGATAAAAACAATGCTTTATGCAGATAGTATATCATGCTAAAATTTCAGCTCAATCGGTGCAGCACTTTTTGAGTTTTTGAAGCTTACACAAACCAATATAACATTTTTATGTATATAGATGTATACGATACGAATTTCGAACTAAATCAATTTTATCAAAATAAGCCCAGGACGGCTTTAAAAAGACTGCAAAGCCCGAAGGCTTTAAAAAGACAAATTGATTTAATTGATATTATCTCATTTTTGGATGGTATAGATTCTACTATGCTAATTTCAATTTATAGATAAAATTACCGAACCTACGTATCCAAAAAAAAATAAGGAATTTTTAAAATCATATAAAACTCATTCACATAAAACGATTGGCTACAAAACACGTACAATAAAACAAGCAGCCCATAATTGCGTGTTATCATATATATTTATATACAATATAAATGTTGAGTTCGCCTCTCACTGTATAATTCTAACTCATAAATTTCACACAAATAATATATAATATACGCCTGCAATCGTGCTCTGATTGATGTCAAGTCGTACACTCGTGTGCTCACACGGTTTTGTTCGATATTTGGATATTGTAAAGTAATGATATTATAAAGAGGAATGTTGTATTATACAGAATACGAGAAGAACTCTCGAAAGACTCGCGCATTACCTCGTAGGATATGAGTATCGGAGGATTGACCATCTTGGCGTTGATGGAAAGAGGTCATCAGTGAACGGGAGAAGTTGAGAGCATTTATGATGATAGTTTGTGAGTAATGTCTTGGCGTCTTGACGTTCATTAAATGAGGCCTTTACAAGTATAATGCTGAGTTGAATATATCTTTATATACGTCACATACAATTTAACATAGAAGATAAGCTATGGACTACGAAACCTACATAAACATGTAGTTTTATTAATTAATTTTAAAATATTATTAATTTTTATTCAAAATTGTGTATATTTTATCTAAATTACAAAGGTATTCATAAATGCTAATTATATTATTTGTTTTCTATTTTCACATAATATATATTATTATTATATTAATATGTATTTTTAGCTTGACTCATATGGATATTAATTATTTTTATATTTATTTATTTTTACGTATTGCGTTCGTAAGTACTTAACTTACAAATATCGAAACCTTTCAAAAATACAAGATTAAAATAGCAATTTGTGAAAACAACAACCGAACAAAAAAAATATGAAATACTTACACATTTTATGAAGACATTTTTCTTATACATTAATTAAGTATATTATATTATGACACCGATGTTATTCAAATAAGTCAAGCCACAAGGTGTGGATATCCGCATCCGCCTTTAAAAATCCATTCAGTTTAATACAATCCAAAGTTACATTTGCCCCAAAATGTGTAGTTTGAGTTCAAAATTGGAGTCTGTAATGGGTCAGATCAAACACGAATTCGACCAGAACGCCCGTATCAAACACCAGCTACCAGCTCTACGACTTGATAATTGTTCTAAAGCACTTGAAAATGTATACATAAATATATTTGTCGTCTATTATTTATTCGTTTATAAAATTAAATCGTTTGTTACGATAGCTAAATATGCAGGCAAAACACATGTAACTTGTAAATGGGGAAAACACACTTACACGCATTGTCTACAGCCCCAAAAAATATAAGTACTTACTTTTAACTTTTCTTATCGTCTATCATTTTCTGTCTGCTAGAGGTGTTTTTCTGAAGAAATAAGTAGAATTTTGTATAAAAATAATAGTGAAAGTCGTTGCTCACGGCGCATACCTAAGAAGCCTTGAGCTTTTAATAATATAGAATTCTATGTAATCAAAAATTAATATAATTTTAAACAAAAATATTTGTAATGAAATAAATTTTACGGATTGATCGCTTTAAATAATTTGTACTAAGCTACCTTACAGCAACCACAATCACATCACAGGTTATGTTCTTAACTGATTAAAATAAGAACTACTCCTTTGTTAGGTTATATTGAAACAATATTTTACGGATTATATAGCGGGATCGGTCGTCTTGGCGTTCATTAAAGAAGGCCTATGTTCAGCAGTGGCCGTATAAAGGCTCATGATGATGATGATGACGATGATAGCGAATTTAAACATTAAAAGTGGTTCCAAAATAATACTTGAAGTCTTTACCATGAAATAACTTTTACGGATTTTATCGCGGCTTATTAAGTTTTTAGCCTGACATTACGGACGCGAAAAAGTTGTTATAGTGATTAAAAATCGCCGGAATATTATATAACAGGTACTTTAATGAAAATTGGTACTGACAATTCTCAACCTGCCTTTTTGAATCGGTTAGATGTAAGCAAGAATTAAATCGTTGGGCGTATGAGGCGTGCTCTAACATTCCTTGTCCACTCGTGTGGACTTTGTAATGCACCTCTTTGAGCACAACTGTCGGCCGAGCGGTCTTAAAACCACCTGCAAACGCTTCGTTAATTTAACGTCGTCATCGGCCATTCTTGGTCCCGCTGTGGTCTACGTCCAAAATCTTCGGAAACTTTTACGATATTTTTTTTCTGACTTTTTTGTACTTCATCAACATCAGGTCGCTATTTTTCCATGCTGATAGGCGTCCCTTTTTGCCAATCTCCTCTGTCCCTTTCCTGTCTATGTCTTGCCCACCAGCCGTCACATGTCATCGGTCTATCTCGCCATAAGCCGCCTAGAGCATGTCTGACCCAGTCTAAGCTGGTCTAGGCCATCTTTCGGTTCCCACCTTGGACATTCGACCCCAGTTATGAAAGCAAGCTTTCTAGATTTGGTTCTTAGACAAGTTTTATCATAAATAATTCATTTTCAAGGTCATAAGCTCTTTTTATTATTGTGACGAATATTTATACTATTAACCTTTATATATTCTTCTTGGATCCTTTAACTCCTCGAGGAGCAGAGGGCCTCAACTATAGCTTTCCATTTTTTCCGATCGGCGGCAACTGCAGCCATCACGACCAGATTTTACCGAGAAAATTGGCTTATCGGTCACGAGTCCTCCGCCAAGTTGTTTTTTTTATTTTTTATTAGCCTATGCTGTACCACTGCTGGGCAAAGGCCTCCCCCATGCTCTACCACGTATCACGATTGATTAGTTGATTTTATAAAAATAAAAAATATACTACGCCTAATATCGCGCGTACAATACGGAGAAGAGGTGCTACAGAGCAATCAGCTGTTTTATACATAACAAGTGTAATATGGAGAGTGTAAGACGTTTGATACGTTTTTAAACACAATTCCGTTGAAGTAACCGCAGTGAAGAGCTCTTGGACCCACTCGTCGCCACAATCAAAATGATTTAATGAGCTTCATACGTGATGCGTAACAACGATTCGTGTCGCTTTAGCGTGATATGAACGAATGATAATGCTTTCTAAAGGATGGAACGAGCAAAAGAGGATTTTTTTTAAAATGTAAATAAAAAACTAGATGTATATGAGGAATAAATAATTAATAACTAGATGTATATCGATAAAAACAAATAAAACGTCTAAGCGTGTAATGTACATTAATATATACTATCCCATATCTGGACACGGTCCTACACGTCGTGGCGGTGGGGCTCAGTAGCCCTGGGTGACCCCAACACCTTGGGCGAAGGGGGCTTTTGTATCCCTCTTATAAGAAGAGGGGACAATAGAGCAGGGGGCAAGGAATAAGGATGGAAACCTCACCTCATCGTACTGTCCCGGCATTGGGAGTGGTTGTTCTGTGGTGCGGAGCAACCCCTCTGTGGAGGCGGTGTCGGTCCCCTTAGCTAGACTAGACTAGCCGTCGAGGCAGATCCGGGGCACCTCACCAAAGGCGGCAGTGGTGGCTCTCGCCGGGTTTTAGTGGGTAGAGCTGCGTCCACTTCCACTTACCATCTTTCGGGCGCAGCGAGTCCCACTCCCCAGCGGTATGCGTCAGTTCATTTCCCGGCGTAAAAGAAATAAAAAAGGGAAAAAAAAGGTATTAGGCCATCGCTCACATATGAGCTGTCCCTATGCAGGTTGACAAGCTCCACAAACCCACAAAGACTTTCAGTCTTATCTGGCAAACAGGTTTCCTCGCAATGTTTACCTTCACAATGGTACTAAACTATTGAAGCATATTGACTATTCAATCAATTATCAAAAACCAAATAAAATATAATTAGGTTAGTTGTTTAGTTCTCGTTTTTTAATTTTATAATTTGCAAATGTTCAAGGTAAGTAAATCGCAACACGTATGATAACAACGTTGAGATAATGCGGAACCCCGCCGAGTCGCGGGTGAATTTGAACAGTTGGTAAGGGCCAGACCCTCCCTTAGACCACAGGGCGTACTCTGCGGGTCCCTAATATGTTATTAGAGCGTTTAATACCTATAAAATAATTTGACGCCTGCAGCGCTAAGATTGAATGGTGTTACTTCAATTTCAAATAAATATTCGCTTACAAACCTTACCCTTTCATATCTAATATGAAATAACCAAAAGTTGATTACAATCCAGTGTTTCAATGGTTATTGAAGAGTTATAAGTTTTTTTATCATCAAATATAACGTCAACTTTTAAACACGCGACTACGGACTTAATTGCGATCGATAATACGATTTGCGGTTACTGATTGATTAAGTTTTAAGTTTTAGACGGAATAAACCATAATTTTTCGTCTTTTTCATACGCTTTTATTAGATTCAGACGTATACGTACCTTGTATATTATAACGGAATTTTTGAACATGATTTTGACCGCCTTCAAAACGTCGGATTAACTTGAAATTTGGCAACTTATCAAGGACCGATGACAGTTCCATATTTGAAGCAGTTTGATCCGTTATCCTCACTAGGATAATCAGGATTAGCGATGATTTTTTATTTAAGCGTATTTTTTTAAACTATAATTTATTTATTTTTAAATCCGTTATTCCAGATGACAAAACGGTACATAAATGGGATCACTATTGTTCACCTGTAAATCTTAAATATATAAGGCACTTTCTATATACATGATCATGAAATTTGGCAATAAACTTAAGCGAATCTCATAATTAAAAACTCAAAACCACTCATTATAATGTAACAACTGTTACGGATTTTATCGCGGTTTATTAAGTTTTTTACACAGACAACCCTCACGTAACCAGCTCCGAAAAATCCCTATGTAAAAAGCTTAATAAGCCGCGATCCGTAAAAGTAGTTCCATGAATGAAATTTCGTGAACATAAAAGAACAATATCAAATCCGCTACTCATATAAAAGTATACAGAAACAAAACCACTGCGAGCGAATCGGTCTCGCGCTGTCTAAATTATTATGAGAGAAGCAAAGCTGCAGATAAACGATTGCATTAAACGAGTTTACTTGGAGCTCGTCTTTATTGTGCAGGGCAGAATACCCTGACCCAAGATCCCGGAATGTTTCCGTGCCAGAAAGAACATCCTATCATTCCTGTAGGAACAGTTCATTGGTGGGAAAGACGTGTTGAGCCACGCACATTCTTTCATTACCTAAAAAGTGCGAAACAAGGAGTGTGGCTTTATTGTAACTATATTGTTATCTCAGAATAAGCAATCCATGATGATATCATCATAATCATCACCACCATCATCATCATCATCACCATCATCTGTCTGTATGTCAGGACTATGTTGAACACATTTGATCATGAGCGTAGGTAATCTCAGTATAACTTCAACTAACGTATAACTAATATGGAATCATTTTACAATTTAAAAAAGAGTAATTGTCTAATGTTATTTTATTTTTGGTTTAGTTATAAATACCGTTCTGTTTATTATTTATAAATGTAGTAGTTATAAAGGGAAACTTAACTAAAGGAACAAAACGCCGGAAAACTTGATGCGAAATATTTACAGATTGGTTATATTTACAGGCTTCTATGCAAACGTGTATCCCAGTGGTTTGTTACTATCCAAGTTTTACGAGCAAAGTTCAAACCGTTTACTGGCGAAAACGGGAAATCGGAACCTAGCATCAATGCATACTGGAGCATAGGTTCGCATACCTATACTAATACAAAGATAATTCTGTATATTTGAACGCCTTTATAAATACCAGTTAAATACGGAATCAGTTTTTTTTTTTCATTTTTTAGATTACTAGGTAAGACTAGTTATTTTTTTAAGATATTTTTTTCAACTTTAGAGTCGATGTAATATTTGTAAATTTATTTTTAAAAAACGTAATTTTTAATCCCACTCGCTGTGTAAATCTTGAAAAATATATTAAAGATTGATGTAAGTATTAGCGTAATACAGATATTATTATGTACTTAAGAAAGTTACAATTGATGAAGAGATATTAAAATGGTGTTGATAGCGTTTTAAAATGCACACAATACTTTACCTGTCACTGCGTACCATAGAATTACATTACATGTATTATTCATAGAAATAACGACGAAAATTATTGACAATTATCTAGTTATACTAAATAAATATCGGGCATTTCGCATATATCAAGTCTTCTAGCGTATGACGATTATACCGCGAAACCTAAAGCATATTTATCTCAGCCCTTCGTAACATGTAATTATATATTAGTATTTATAAACATAAAATATAATTTGGATGTCAGAGGAAATTTATCGTAAGGTTGCCGGCTTAACAACATGTAATTTTTATCGTATTAAGAGAGCTCAATCGCTAAACCACTATATATAAACTTTAAGCGTTTAAAACATATTTTTTATTTCAGTGACGAAGAGCCTATTAACTTTTTAATCATGGACGTTTGTATGTCAGTACGTTTAAATGATTTATATACTACATACAATTTTTTAAGATAAGTTAAATAGATTTCAGTCAAGATCATGTAACGAAAAAAGGTGTAAAGTTAAAAGGTAACCCCTATCTGAGTTCTGCCGAATTTAATTCACCTTGAACATCGTTAGCAAGTAGAACTTCGTTGAAAGTCACATACTACGATGAGTATGCTGTCGAACGTTAGCTATGGAATGCACTATGGTTAAGCAACTCATAATATTATTTATTAATAATTATTATAACATTGAGTGTGTACTAGATTAAGGGCGGATTGCATCGACCGATTTTAACGAATATGTCATCATTAAAGATGGCGGTAACGAACGTTAAAGAACGTTGCTTTTAACAGACGTTAACATTTAACGAAGTTTCTTACGTTAACAGATGATTTGAAACAGCCTAAGTACATTTAGCAGTGTATATATACCTTAATAAATGTTTATTTTATCCTGTCATCGTCGGCATTTAGGTTTTTACGGTTCGTGTATACATTGTCTATGATTTGGCACAAGATCTAAGAGGATAATATGATGCCATCAATTGCACTGGCTCTGTCTTTCTTTAAAGATAGATTAGATTGAATCACATATTCCAAAGAATAAGTGACTACTATAATAAAATCGCGGTTTATGAAGTTTTTTACAAGCCTGACGTTTCGGATACTTTACAGCAACCATGGTCACGGGAGGACTGATAACATAGGAAAACAATAAGTGACACCTATCAAATTATTGAGAGAATAAGATACTTCAATACTCATACATATAAGAATGCTGAATTTTGTTTGTCTGAACGTTATTATGTCAGACACAAACGATTTAATTTGTTCTTATTTATAGATCTCATTTCTGCTGTTTGGTCCACTCTCTTGTACGGATGTGAAACACGGGTCTTATTAAAAGAAATACGTGACCGGATATTGGTGTTTGAAATGTGGACATTACGTAGGATGTTGAAAATTCCTTGGACCAGTCTCACTTCAAACGCCAGAGTACTTGAAAAGGCAAACCGCAGGAGAGAGTTGACACCTGCAGAGGGGATCCCATTATGAATTTCCAAGGTTGATCCTAGAGGGCAGGATCCCGGGAAGGCGAAGCCCAGGCCGACAGAGGAGAAAATAGTTAGACGACATCAATGGACTGGACAAAGTTATACACAACTGAAAGCAGCCTGGGATCGTAAAAAAAATTGCCAACTGACCTCCGAACTTCAATACGAAGATGGCACCTGATGATGACGATGATGACAAAAAAATATAATGTAGTTATTAAGGGCCTGTTTCACAATCTCCAGATAAGTTCCCAATTGGCTATCGGCAACATATTTGACAGATAGAGTATGGAGTATCTGTCAAATATCTGTCAAATATGTTGCCGATAGCCAATTGGGAACTTATCTGGAGATTGTGAAACAGGCCCCAAGAAAAATAGGTATAAGCTGTTTTGTTTTGTTTTAATTTCATCTTTAACTAAGCGCCGGGTAAGCACAGGTAAGCCGTAGATAATCTAGCTAAAGAACCTTTAGCAACCAAATGTCCAAAATAAACGAAATTGCAGAGGCCAAACAACTTGTACTTTTTATTTGTAAAAGCAACAAGTAAGGTAATTAAGCGAAAAAATCCTTTCTTACTCCAAAAGCCCACGTGCCGAAAATCACGTTGTGCATTTGTATGGTGTCGTTTTGTTTTCTTTCTACTTTGAAGTATGCTAATTAACTACAGGTGGACGCTTTTAACTAGAAAACTTGTAAATGCAACCTTTTTTTAATAAAAACTCCTTTGATCAAGGAAAGGATTTTCCCGGAGAGTTATATTAATGATAACGTACATTTAGTCCAGTATAGTATAGTATAGTCCAGGTAAGATATATAATTTTTTTTTATATCATAAGAGCGCAAACGAACAGTCGAAGCCTTGCTATCGACTAATGACGCCCATTAACATCCACATAACCAAAAGTTATGCAGATGCTTTGCCCTCCTTTTCCCTGTCCCCACCAATGGACCACCGTAAAATCACAAACCGCACGAAACGCGACAGCTTAGCTGTCACTTTACGCCGATTTCATGTGAGTGAGAGGTTCCTCCCCGGTCATGCCGGCCCAATTTAGCTGCAAAGTACCATGGCACTACCTCTTATAGTATATAATAATATACATGTTTCCACTCGCGTCCAACACGGACCGGCCACTGCTCTGAGATCGTCTTCCCACCTAGTTAATGGCCGACCGTCGTCCACCTAAACGCAAGATCTTAAAAGTCTTGGCGTTCATTGAGGGGGGCCAATATACAACAGGGACCGGGTAGAGGCTGATGATGATAATGATAGAGAACTATAATCGAAACACTTTTACTGGGAATGCTCTTTCTTTTGTTTAAAGGAGATATAGCCACTACAATGAAACTTTTTTCCACTTTTTCTACTATTTATTGTATTGTAAGGGGGCGTTCATAGAATACGTGAGATGTTTAAGGGAGGAGGGGAAGGGGGGAGGGGTTCGAGTCAAATCTCATCAAGTCAAGTTACAGAAAATTAAAAAAAAACACCTCACGTAATTTATGGACGCCCCCTAAGTCATCATTAGGTGTATTTGTCGAAACTGGTCGTTTAAATTGTAACTGTTATAATATGTGTTAACAATAAATAGTGGAAAAGGTGTAAAAAAAATTCAGTGTAGTGTACATAATATTCCATCAATAACCGACAGTACATTCAATCAATTGAAGGAGGTTTACCGTTGATCCGTCGTAGAAACTAACAATAATTGTATTAATTACAAAACTAATGAAAAACTATTAAAGAATAAAAAGATGTGTAAGCTACATTATTGTAAAAAAATTAAGGTATCAACCCATATTATAATTCCCACTGCTGGGCAAGCGCCTCCTTGACATCAGGCGATAATGGCTTAGTATGGGTAAAAAACAATCATTGTCACTCAATCAATTCTTACGTCTTCGTACTTTTTTTTCGGTTGGAGTTATGACAATGGCCCAGTGGCCATTATGCTTCATGGAATGTGGGGTGAGCCGGTTGGCTTAAAAAACATCTGTACTTAGGAAAATAGACAGGACAGCAGAGTAGTTACTAGCAGCAACACTTGCTATTTCACGCTGAAACGAGTTCATAGACAGTAGACGCTTACCATCAGGTGTCACGTCTTATAGTTGTAATAACTACCGAAAGAAAATGTTTATTTTTTGGAATGATGTTTTTTGTTGTGTTATATCGTTTGTGTGGATTTCCGCCCTAACACGTAGAATAAATGACAATAGGACATAAACAAGCGCCATCTCTGGAGGTGTAGCTGAACTAAATGATAGCCTGTACATAACAGTGACCTCTGTCTCTCTAAAGGGGAACCAGAATTTTAAGTTGGTTGCATAATGGATTAATGTATTTAAACTTTCTTCTGTTTTCGTGCCTTGGATGGAAAGGTGTAGTACCTTCCTAATTTGTAAGTACGTTTCGTGAAGACTATCTGCCTATGTTACAAATACTTTTTTGATTAAAACTAATGTTTGAATATTATAAAAAAGGTATAAAAAACATTGGTATAAAACGTAAGGAAAAGATAAGAAATTAAGTAAGTACCTATATGTTTCAAGTTTTCCGCTAAACTAAAATGCTTGGTTTAAATTTTCGAAAAACTCTTGTTTTTTTATGAAAACTACAAATGAATAAAAGCTTATTTTGACTTGAAATCTAAGTATTATAAAACTAAATAATTCATTAAAAAACTTGAAAAACCAGTTTTTAGTAAAAAATTATAAAATTCGAATCTGATACCAATATTAGAATCTCAATTTAAAATGCAGACACCCGGGGTATGTTATTAGTTGTTGCGCTCGTCTCTACTTGAATATATTCTAGATTTAAATGGAATATTAGAAATCCATGAAAAACTACCTACCTAATCTAAAAAGACTTTTCTTAATTTTTAATCTAGAAAAATCAACGAGATGAATATATTATATAGATTTTAATGTTATATGTCGCTTATTCACTGCGATTTATATCGCCTCAAACTTGATAAAACAAACTTTTCTGTAATAAGTATTCTACACTAGCTGCGCCCCGCGGTTTCACTCGCGTAGTTACTTCCCATTCCCGTGGGAGTGCGGAGACAAATTATAGCCTATGTGTACTCCTACTCCTACGAGAATTAAAAATACGCGAGTGAAACTACGGGACACTGCTTGTATCTTATAATTCCAAAGATTTTTTATTTATTTAAGGTTGACTGTATTTCACAAGCTTTTTTACTATACGGTCCGATTGTGAGAGTCGCAATGTGCATTTGTCTTTGGTTGTCATAGTTGGCGAGTATGGAACATGTTGGAGTAGGTAAGTATATTGAAAGGGTCTATGATAACAAACTGATGAAATTCAAATGATCCAGTGTCGCGTTTATAAATAGCTTTATCTCAATCTAACATAAGGCCTTGTCCGTACGAGTGCATTTTGATCGAGCGTCAAAAAAAACTTTTAAATGACAAATGGATCGACATGTATTTATTCACATGAAAGCGCGTTTTATAAACGCTTTTTTATCGGGTGCTGTGAGATTTTCAACGTTGAGCATTGGACGTAAAATCGAATTTAACATGAGCTCGCAACTCGAATCAATGTCGAGTTTTAACGTGAAGCTTAACAAACTCGTGCGAACTAGGCCTAACGTAGGCACGACACCACGGTCCACGACACCACGATTACATACATAATCTATTCTAATAAAGTGACTAGTTTATTTATTTAAATAATATTCGTCATCAGCATCATACTTTCCTACCCTTGCTAGATAAAGACCTCTTTCATTGAATTGTAAGATACGCAGAATATTAATTCTAGTTTGTTTACTTCTGCACATAGATTTTGATGGTAGTAATTAGGGAATGCAATCCCGCAGCAAAATTTTGATCCCGGTATTCGCGGGACTGAGAGTTCTTAGTCCCGCGGGATCCTGGTATTTGCGGGATCCCGCATGTTTCTGATAGTCATTGAGAAAAGGGAAAAGGCCTGTGTCATTCATGCATCTAGAACTAAACATATTTAAAATAAAGATTGTGAGATTAATAAAAACATATACGAAATAAATAAAAAGGGACAATAGGTAGTTTAGGCATTATTTCGAATGCCATTACTATACATGAAAGACAGCCAGCAGCAAAAAAACGCTTTTTGTACTTTCATGCTTGTTTATCTCATTCTGTCATTAAAGCGTTGTAGGCGCACTCAAGATATTTGCCTTTTAATGCACCGGACTCAACCAAATTAATTTCTCACTTAATGAAAACAAATGAAATCCAGAATGAGTGCGGCAACTTGTTTTAAAACTCGATAGAGTTTTTTCAAGTTCAGACAGAGACATCGGTTCAGGCTCCGTAGTTTCAGCTTGTATCATTGGGGTCACTGTAGCAAGAGGTTAATCATCACGATCTTGAGTGGGGGTAAAAGACGTTGTACAAGCATCTGATGAGATTGACGCTGATTCTGCGTGGTCGTCTCTCATTAAATTGTTTATATTTTATATTATTAAATCTTTCTAAGCTACTTATAATTATTTCTCTGCGGACTTCGCTTTTTTTAACTTATAGGTTTCGTTTCGTACAGGTACGTGTAAATACAATAAAATCGCAGTTATATTGGTACGTCACTCTGCAATGTAATGTAGCAAGATTCCGTCCGTCATTGGCTAAAATCTTTTCGAGCCGAATCAGTTCGTGCGCTTCCTCGTGCCGAAAAACACTGCAACAACAATAAGCACCATGCTTATTGTTGCGCAGTCCCGCTAATCCCGCGGGATCCCGGTCGATTTATGTGCGGGACTGGTCCCGCAAAAATAGTGCGGGATCCCGGTATTGCATTCCCTAGTAGTAATTTTGTATTTTTTTCATCAATTGGTACTTTATACTAATACTTATTATAAAGAGACTTACGCCCGGTTTCAGAAACGTTGGTCAAAGTGTATGTCAACATGGCTGTTAATGGCGGTTAACATACGATCATCAAATTTGACAGCTTTTCACTGTAGTTAATGTCAACGGACAGGCCGATCAAATTAAGTAATTTGAACGTGCTTCTCAACTCATTTGACTTTTAACAGGAGACTTATCAGTTGATTAATTTATTGTACGTTTCAGAAACCGGGCGTTAGTTAATGGGGTAATCTTTGGATCTAATAAAGCATTTTTAAAAATTATTTTACCTACCAATAAAGTAGTATGCGAGTAAATCCGCGGGACTTTAATTAAAGACAGAGGTCGACGAACCCCTTTCCGAATGTGGCTTATTGTCAAAGCTTGGTGACAGGTTACAGCACAGCAAAGAGATAAATCCCACCGGTGGACAAACAAGCCCGCCAATGTAATCATTAACGGAACCTTCCAATGCAGTAATCGCCTGTCATCTCTAGCTCGTGTCTGTCCCCAGCAGAACACATTACTGATATAGGTAGGTACATTATTACTGCGCAATAGATAGAAGGCTCATTATTGGGGACTAGCCGAAATTCGTTTACATTCGGTTATAAATTATCGTCGATTACACAAAAAGTACCTACATACTTGCACTCTTTTGGCTTTAAATAATATAATAAAATAAAAAAATACCATAAATATACAAGCTAGACTTATAGCTTGTATATTTATGCTATTTTTTTACTAAGGGCCTGTTTCACAATCTCCAGTTAAGTTCTGTAATGTAAAATTTTTGTATGTTGTATCAAAAAAAACCAAAAAAATATAAAAAAGAAATGTGGTGTCGTGGGACACCAGGTAGGAACGAAGTTCCTTCGGCTAAAAAGAAAGGTATTATATACTACTCGATTGTGTATGCGACTGTCGCGCCTGCGCACGTCTCATTTAACGCTTTTTATTCCACGCACTTTTTCTTACGGTTTCACTATCACATTTTTTTCAGTTTGTTTCGCGCAGCAAAATCCCTATCCCCTCCAAGCCTGCCGTAAGGAACTTCGTTCCAAAATGTATAAAAATAAAAAATAAAAATAGTTGTGACCAAAGTTATCATTTAGGGGGATGAAAAATAGATGTTGGTTGATTTTCAGACCTACCCGATATGCACATAAAATTTTATAAAAATCGGTAGAGCTGTTTCCGAGGAGTATGGGAACGAACATTGTGACACGAGAATTTTAAATATTAGATGTAATAATGATCTATAGGATTTGTCAGCTTATGTCATCATGGGAGTGTTACATGGTCGTATCCACTCCGTATAAAAAATAATTATAAATATTCCTTTTTGAAATAAAATTAAGTACCAGAAAGAAGTTTTATTATTAATAGATATAGATAAAATTTAATTATTTCAATCCGCGACCACAAAACGCCAAACAGGCAGTTGAAAATTAAGGGCCTGTTTCACAATCTCCAGTTAAGTGCCCAATAGGCTATCGGCAACATATTTGACAGATATTTGACAGATACTCCATTCTCTATCTGTCAAATATGTTGCCGATAGCCTATTGGGAACTTAACTGGAGATTGTGAAACAGGCCCTAAATCAATTGGCTAATAGTAATAATACACACTAGACAACTCGTTGACCCGAGATAACTCGCGCTAGTAGGTATAAACTAACAAAGTGACCGATGTCTACTCCATGAGTCAAAGTTGTTTTTCGTACCGGTAATTATATTGAACATTCATAATATTATTATTATTCAAAATCTTGTATAATGAATAAAAATGGAACGAAACCGAATTCGAAGTTCGGCTGAACATTCGGTGAAATTAAAAAGTTCGGTTCAGTTTTAACACACACTATAATAATTGTAGATGGAAAAGATTATTTTCTTATCTTCTATCATTATGTAATATTTATTAATAATATTATCATCAAACTAATAATAAGAAAACATCAAAGTTTGCTACAAGAATGATAAGTTTTTTTTTACATTTCTAATTTCATTCATTGATTTATCAAGAGCAAACAATTTTTTTTATCGCACACAAATTAAAGCTTGTACTTAGGGCCTGTTTCACAATCTCCAGTTAAGTTCCCAATAGGCTATCGGCAACATATTTGACAGATACTCTATATTATATGTGTCAAATATGTTGCCGATAGCCTATTGGGAACTTAACTGGAGATTGTGAAACAGGCCCTAAGTACAAGCTTTAATTTGTGTGCGATAAAAAAAATTGTTTGCTCTTGATAAATCAATGAATGAAATTAGAAATGTAAAAAAAAACTTATCATTCTTGTAGCAAACTTTGATGTTTTCTTATTATTAGTTTGATGATAATATTATTAATAAATATTACATAATGATAGAAGATAAGAAAATAATCTTTTCCATCTACAATTATTATAGTGTGTGTTAAAACTGAACCGAACTTTTTAATTTCACCGAATGTTCAGCCGAACTTCGAATTCGGTTTCGTTCCATTTTTATTCATTATACAAGATTTTGAATAATAATAATATTATGAATGTTCAATATAATTACCGGTACGAAAAACAACTTTGACTCATGGAGTAGACATCGGTCACTTTGTTAGTTTATACCTACTAGCGCGAGTTATCTCGGGTCAACGAGTTGTCTAGTGTGTATTATTACTATTAGCCAATTGATTTAGGGCCTGTTTCACAATCTCCAGTTAAGTTCCCAATAGGCTATCGGCAACATATTTGACAGATAGAGAATGGAGTATCTGTCAAATATCTGTCAAATATGTTGCCGATAGCCTATTGGGCACTTAACTGGAGATTGTGAAACAGGCCCTTAATTTTCAACTGCCTGTTTGGCGTTTTGTGGTCGCGGATTGAAATAATTAAATTTTATCTATATCTATTAATAATAAAACTTCTTTCTGGTACTTAATTTTATTTCAAAAAGGAATATTTATAATTATTTTTTATACGGAGTGGATACGACCATGTAACACTCCCATGATGACATAAGCTGACAAATCCTATAGATCATTATTACATCTAATATTTAAAATTCTCGTGTCACAATGTTCGTTCCCATACTCCTCGGAAACAGCTCTACCGATTTTTATAAAATTTTATGTGCATATCGGGTAGGTCTGAAAATCAACCAACATCTATTTTTCATCCCCCTAAATGATAACTTTGGTCACAACTATTTTTATTTTTTATTTTTATACATTTTGGAACGAAGTTCCTTACGGCAGGCTTGGAGGGGATAGGGATTTTGCTGCGCGAAACAAACTGAAAAAAATGTGATAGTGAAACCGTAAGAAAAAGTGCGTGGAATAAAAAGCGTTAAATGAGACGTGCGCAGGCGCGACAGTCGCATACACAATCGAGTAGTATATAATACCTTTCTTTTTAGCCGAAGGAACTTCGTTCCTACCTGGTGTCCCACGACACCACATTTCTTTTTTATATTTTTTTGGTTTTTTTTGATACAACATACAAAAATTCATACAACCCTAAATTTTCATCCTTCTATGATCAACCCGTATTTTTATTTATTTTAATAACAATATTATTGTTTCATTGTAATGAGTGAAAATCACGTAAACATGAGAAAACAATAAGCAATATAAGTACTTTAGGCAGAATAAAGTCTGTCCGAACAGCTTGTTAGATTATAACAAACACACGATAAAAGAAATCTCTAGCTTAAGCTGGAATAATATTTATATCATGTCTATTATTTTTTTCTAATAAGTACTTTAATTTCGCATTGCAAGAAATATAATAAACAGATAGCATAGCATAGCAGGTGCATTTAAATTATTAATACAATAAGTACTTATATTAAATGTAAATGATAATTATGGAAAATCTAATAAACACATGTAACTATAATTTAGAAAGCAACATAATATTATTAAATGGGAAAATAAAATAATCAAAATAAATTACAACACATTACATAAAAGCAATAGTTACACCTATAAACAAATATACATATTTTAGTCGTGGAGTGTCTGCATAATTATCTTTGGCAAGACCGGCGCAGGCGCAACTACCTGACTGGGGAGGCGGCGGCGTCGTCCCTTTCGTTCAAGGCTACCTCTCTGTCACGCAACTTTAACCCTTACAGACACACACACACATACAATAAACTACATAAATTACATAGATATCACATATACACAAAACAAACATTAAAAGCACACCATAATATGTTAATATCGCGCTTATCTTATACAAAACATCAAAAACACAAATGACAAAAGTAATCCTCAAAACAAGTAACATAAACAAACAACTGTCAGTGTCAAAGCCTCGTGTTCGCGCGTATTATCAAACAATTAAATTAAAACTTACCTCGTTGTTGTTAAACACTTGTTATGTATGTTATATTATATTAATGTTAAAGTTGATAATATACAGTGCGCGGTTGTCACAACGGACACTGGCCGGGTAACGGCTCGCCGCCGGCGTCGCACTTCGCAGGTGACGGCGACGCGAGCGCCGCGGCGCGCGGCGGCGGCCCCGCGCAACACGCTTCCCCCGCGCCCCGCCAATTCAAGAATTCTGGACCTTTCTTTTGCGTTTCGTTTTGTTGCTATTTCTTTGTGTTGTAACTTGTAGTTTATAGGATTTTTTTGAGGTTACAGGATAAGTTGTAGTGGGTTGAGACTTGAGATATTTAAGTAGTTAATTGGAAAGTTTGCAACTTTGAGGAATTATTTTTATTTTAATTTATTTTTTATATATAAACATACATATTATAAAAAGGGAAGTAATTAAATGAACGGCATTATAAATTTAGGAGGGGCAAAAAAAAATCGGCATTTAAATAATTTGGTTGGCATACAAAGATTTTGTACGCAATAAAATAAAGCTGGTAGCAATTCTTGTTCCGCAAATAATTTTGATAATGGTCGAAAATTAAATCATAAATAAGCAGCTTACAATATTATGACCTCGCATAATAAACATTCATCGGGCAAAATAATTACTTGAGCGGCACATTTCTTTGCATTACATTTTATGTCCTGTGTTCACACCGGTGTAGGTTTGCGCTATTTACCGCTAGATGGTGTTGTAAGTATGTTATTGAACAAAATTATAAAAATTGAAGAAGAAATTAATAAACTATATTATCATTCTTAATAAAAGACTAGTGAATTAATTCAGGTCATGACGTCGTCAAATCCTGTGTTCAGCAGTGGTCCGTCCACTAAAGGCTGATAATATGATGATGAAATTTTTTTCTTCAAGATTTTATTTTGTTTCAGATTCGTAGATTTATGTAGATAGTAGATAGATTATGCAGGTATTAAAAATTGTAGGTGGTGTGTAAAATAAACGAGCAGTTCAAAAACTTGCAATATTCAATTCAATCATTACCTACAAAAATTAAATCAAATTAAAACATTCAATACGCAAGAATGGATCCACAATTTTAAACTTATTTGTAATAAGACGTACAGCTCTACGGTTAACACTGTCCGCGCGCGCTCAGGCTGTACGCTGTCGTTCGTAAGTTCAAATCCTCTTCATACCATTGTCTATGAATTTCTTCTTTTGTTTGTTTATACATTTTTAAATAATATTTTTTGATATTACAATAATTATAAATACGATTTACAAACTAAAATTTTGTATAAAAATTGAATAAGAAATTAATAAATTATATTATCATTCTTATTAAAGGACCAGGGAATTAATTCAAATCATGACGTCATCAAATCCTGTGGACTGGGCTATAACGCAGAATTTAACGAAAAAGAAAGTTGCTTGAAGTTATATTCATGCTACTTATATAAGCAGCACAAAATTATTTTTTTTGCTTACCCTCCGAGTGCTTACCAAAATTTTATTAAACAGGAGCAGCACATTGCCCCTCTTTTAATTAATATGCCTTTCAAAAATAATTACAGCCATAAAAAATGACAAAAATTGCTGCTTGATTTTAAAATGTTTGCTGAACATAAGTTGCCGCTCAATTAATTATTTATGCTACCAGATTATATTTTTCTGCTCACAAAAATACGAATATTATGCTAGTCGTTTAAATAACACCCTTATAAAAAGGCCTTCCGTGGCCATGGTTGTTGTAAAGTATCCGAAGCGTCCAGATTCCAGAATATAAAAATCTTAATAACCAAACCGCGATAAAATCCGTACCCTAAAAGTTGTTTCATTAAAATTTAAAACCAATACAATAAAATCTTTGATGATAAATAAGTTCATAGCAATATGAATAATAATAACAATTTATATGCATAAAGGGTATTTTAAAAGGTTAACTGTAAGGTATTTTATTTTCTAAGTACCTATAGATTAACTATTTTAGACTTTGTGTTTTCGATGGTTCAACAACGACAAAAGCCCTTGTTTTATAAAATACGCAGAAGCAAAAGCAAATACGAAGAAGCAAGTGTAAAGTTTGAAAAAGTACGCAATTTGATGATAAGGAAAGTGAGATTACAAAATCCATGTCGTCTGATACCTAAGCGGCGATATTACGTCAGGCGTCCGGACGACGCCAGCACCAGTCTGTCAGTTTATTGAAAACATTTTCAACAAAAATGCAAAGGCAAATTAATGAAGACGCTCTAAGATTTGATACCCACTCATACAGGCAAACGGAAGAAATTCTACCAACGGCAACAAGTATGTCTCTGAAGGATTGCCTTTTATGTTACTGGAATAGGCAAATTAACATACGTTTCACGTGATGTTCAGTGGTCGACATCCCATAAATAAACTAGTTTACCTGGTAATAGCACATTACAACTCACTTAAATCTGTTGCCTATCCCGAGACTCTTCTTGTCTTGCCCTCTCCAAAAGAAAGCAAAAAACCACGTGAGAAACAAGCAAGAAGATGGCACCTATGTATCCGGGAGCACGGCACACGGCAAGCTGATAGAATTCCAGGGTCCTCATTACAGGGTTTACATTATTTTAAGCGAAACTGGCGCATTTTCATAACATTGCATCTGAGCTGAAACATAAATTGATGGATTATGGTCAACTTCGTCCTTAAACATAAGCTGTGCAGCACTTACCACCAGCTTAGAAGGTGGAGGGCATGCGTTGTGTCGTATTAACAATCTGCTTTTTTTCCTTGAAAAATCAATAGTGTGTTTTGGAAAGAAAGACACGACTGACGACAGCGTAAGTAATTAAGCACTCGTACTTACCTATAGATATAGACATAACATCTATATATATCTGGCAAAAAACATAAAAGAGATCTTCCTTCAGTTACTTAGCAGTAAATTCTTTTGCACTTTAACCCGGGAATAGGTCACCGCTTTTAAACCACTGTGAGTTGTCTTCACTCTTCAGTCTTTAGTTGCATGAAGCGTGCCGGATCTGACTTTAATGCTTTCGCATAATGCAGGATCTTCGTAGCTAAAGGGTGCTTGAGAAACGCACTACCCCACTATACCACCCGTAAGCGCCTTCAGCTGCTTTATGAGGGCCTCGGATTGGGAAGCAACAGGATACGCGGCGACAGGTTGGCCCCAGCAAGGCCAGACGTTAGGGAGACTGCGTGACCTAAGCAGTTCCCACGACAAGAAGCAGTTACCTTAGTTTCTTATACTTGGTAATCTCAGTCATGTTTATGGGAAAATTGAAAGATTCAGAGCATCTGTGGACGAAGGTAAGGTGGTTGACTACCTTATGAAATAAATATAGAAATGTATGGGACTGCTAAAAATTTAAGAAAAGCCACAGCCTGTGATTGACTAAAATAATATATAAAAATCACGGAGCATGTTTAAAACGATGCATTCATTTTTTTATTGTGTAGATATAATATTATTATCTACCCCTTGATATTGTAAGCAAAGTAAATTTTAGTAATTTTCATCATAATAATAAATATTATTTTATGAATTTGAAAAAGGAAAACACGATTAGACAAAATTTCCCGATAGATTTTCACTAGGAAGTGGTGTTCATTGTTTCATGTTTTTGGTAATGATTCCCAGAATAAGAAAAAAGAAACAGGGAAACGTATTCATACTTAGAAGTTTTAAAAACTATTGCAAGGGTCAGCGCAGACAGAACGGAGTGCAGCGGAAAGGATTTTACTGACGCACTTGAAAATAAACTTTAATTTTTTTTTACAATACAATGCATAAATGCTTGAACCTGACAAAAAATGCTCGCGTGTCCTTAAAGATACGCGGGAGCCACAGACATGGAGCAAACGCGATCCATAAAGAAAATGCCCGAGACCTCACGGGGATTATTCCTCTCTGTCTGCGCTGACCCTAATGCTACTCTAGCGAATTAGGAAAAATCTTTATTTGCATGCGTAGTTTGTTTTATCTAATTTATTTTATACTTTCAAGGATTTTGTTGCATACCTACGCCTCAATGTTGCTAAGGGAGCCACTGGCTATTGTCTTTATTTTGAGGTAGAAGTAAAAAAATATTTTCGGATGCCCTATCTTAATTCTAGAATATCATTGAAGATGAAGTTCAACTTCAAGATGAAAATGATACTTACCAGAATATCCTTGAAGATGAAGGATAACTCGGTGTATTGACATTTAGAGAATGACATTTATAAAGATGTAGAAACCGACATTATATCACAGCGTAACAATTACAATTTGCCAAGTGCGAGTGGTCACTGGTCACACTCAGAAGAACGGATGGCCGATGGGCCAATAAGGTTCAAGAGTGGAGGCCGGTAGACGAAGGCCATTAACCAGGTGAGATGACGATCTCCGTGTAGTGGCCAGTCCGCGTTGGATGCGAGTGGCAAGTGATCGTTCGTCTTGGCGTTCATTGAGGGAGGCCTATGCTCAGTAGTGGACGAATAAAGGCTGATGATGATGGTGATGAAGTGCGAGTTGGAGACGTGTACCTAATAATTATATACAACATTAAACACAAAGTACAAACAAAATAACATTTGACACATAAATTTGTTTAAAATGATATTACGAGTACGGTTGTTGATATTTTGGTTGAAAGCGCTATCTAGCGACGGGATGATTGACCTATTATTGACTGCTAGCTCGGTTAAGATTTCTCTGATACTACACTTCACCAATAGGTGCCACTAATACTGACATATTTTTCTTTTTCAAAGTTAATATTACTATATACTTAACTATAAAACGGCTGGAAAGTCACGTTTGTTTGTATGGGTCACCTCTTAAATATTGATTTTGTTTTTATATCTGAATTGTCTGTGAAAATTTCAACTATTACGGGTTCATGAGATGGTGATAGACGGAAAACGGAGTATTAGAGTTCGCGTTTTAACCATCGATCACGGAACAATAAAAACACTTGGTACACATACAAACAAGTGATTCATATGAATAAGCATCATCATCATCAACAGCTTTCATCCGTCCACTGCTGAATAAAGCATAGTAAACTGAAATTAGCTTTCTCGGCTTAAAAGCACTTCCATACAAATATATAAGTATGATTTATAAAGCCTATAAATATTAGTTTTTGCAAGCTGTTTTCGTTAGTGGATAGACAGGCTATCAAATGAGGCACCTGATGTTAAGTGGTCAACATTATCCACGAACCAGTTCACCTAGGATTCCGGCAAGTTTTTAAATACTAGCCGTTGCCGACGGCTTCGCAATTCAGCAAAAAAAATATTATCCTTTTCATGTATCATGTTACTTCTAGTACCTCCGAGAATATGTGTACAAAGTTTCATGATGGTCGATTGAGTAGTTTTTGCGTGAAAGCGTAACAAACACCCTTATTTTCACATTTATAATATTAGTAAGGGTCACCTATATTTGTGTTTAATAAATTTTCTAGTTACCAAATAGAACCGTGCCGTGCTACTGTCTGATATCGTAGAATTCTATGGATAAAAGAATGTAGCGATCGAGCTTGTAACTAAAAAAAAATATCAGCTCTTTTTTTATGTTAGGTTCTTTTTAATTTCAAGCTCCTTGTGTTTTTTTTTTTTTTTTTTTTTTTTTTTTTCGGTTGGATCTATGCTAATGGTCCTAGTGACCGTTATGCGTCATCGGAAATGGGGTGATCCGGTTGGATCATCCTATGACGTTAAAAATTTGGGGGGTTGCCCCCCGCCATGTTCATGGCGTCGGGTTTGTACCTAACTTGGTCAGCTACGGTCGACTGGTTTGGAACGGGTGACGTTAGAAACCTATCGTGATGGCCGGCCCTCCCCTCCCCCGGTAGCGGGGGAGGCGGGTCAAGCGCGGGACCCGAGCAAGCTGCCGATAGCAGAGTGCTATCGGTGATTACACGGTCTATATTGGTGTCGACTCGTAGCTGATCTGAGCCTATGCTGTCGCGGTTGATCCGGATCAACTGGTCAACGGAGTGTAGGGTTCGACGTCGCATACGACCCCGGGGCCCATGCGGTGTGAATGTGTGCCTAACACCGGCTGTGTTATGTCTGAGTGTGTGTTGTAGCTTACGTCGCGCTTCAGCGTCGCGCTTTAACAGTTCTGTGATTTTATCAACAGGATCGGTTATGACATTCTTAGGTAACCTAGACTTATTAGGTGCTAAGCTATCGGGGGTGTAGTTTGCCGCACTCACGACGAGTGGGTTCGGGTGGAGAAGTGCCTTTTCAAAGTGACGTTCTGACATCGCTTTGAAATGGCCCCTAATCGAATCTAGTCTGAGGTCGCGGTGTAGGTCGATGTTCCTTACGTACCACGGGCAACCGGTTGCCACACGTAAGAATTTATTTTGGATCGTTTGGAGGCCTCTGAGTCTATGCTGAGGCACATGCGCGAATGCCACACAGGAGTATGACATGATGGGGCGGATACATGATTTATAGAGGGTGAGCTTGTGCCTGAGGGGCATTTTGCTCTTTTTGTTTATGAGGAAGTACAGTCTACTACTGACGAAACGGGCTTTTTTAGAAATCGCGGCGATGTGTGGTCTAAACGACATCGACCTGTCAAGGGTGACCCCCAGGTACTTGACCTGTCTAACTCTGGGAATAACGACGTTATTTAGTAAGATTGGTTTCATCGTGAACCATGTTTGTCTGCGTTTAGGTAAGCGTGTCTTTCTCTTACGAGAGAAATGAATCGACGCGCTTTTATCGGGGTTAATAGCTATTCTCCATTTTGCGAACCAGTTGCCTAGTTCGGTGACGGCACGTTGGAGAAATAGCGATGCTCTATTAGCATTAGGGTGGGTAACGTATAGAGCTGTATCGTCAGCGAAGAGAGCCAGTTTGACGTCCGGAGGTCTGGGGATATCTGATGTGTACAGATTGTATAGAGTTGGGGACAGCACGGAGCCCTGGGGGACTCCGGCCCTCAGAGGTCTCAGGGAAGAGAGGGTGCCTTCGACCCTATACCTAAATGACCGGTTTGACAGATAGAAGCTCCTTGTGATAACTATAACTGTTACTTAGGGTGAATGGTGGGTGAATGATAAAAATAGTAAACATACTATTAAAAAAAGTAAAGTTTAAACCCGTATATGTTTCATTGCAGGGCACGGGTCTTCTCAAATCCATCGGGCCCATAGTTCACCGATGCGCCGGTACAACGCGGGTTGGTGACCTTCGCATACCATCAAAGACTTTCATCCATATCATGAGGCATGCAGGTTACCTCACGATGTGTAGGATGCACTTAGAAATTTCGAAAAACCCATTTCATGGCTCCACAGGGAGTCAAGATCGAATCTGGATCCTCTCGGTCAAAATGATTGTAGGGCTATTCTGTAAAAACCATTTCGATATCGAGCTTCACCTGAGTGATAGAGCTCACTTTACGCTCACTTCGATAGCGCACTTTATTGATATAGATAGATAGTAGTTTTAAAGAATACAAATTCGTCATATCACCACGGATTTCGCTTTCGAGATTAGAAAACGATCTTACAGAATAGCCCTACTGGCGTCATAAAAAACTCAAACCGCGATGGATTCTAAAAGTTCTTAATATGAGTGAAATTTGTGTAAATATTAGAGAAAACAAAAAATCTTCACAAGGTTATCCAATTCAAACACAACGGCCGTTTAAGATTGTTTAATCACAGAATAATGAAAGTTTGTATACAGTATATACTTGTCCATTGAGACTATATTCGAGACATCCAGGTTACTATCATGTGTGTACTATATAACGACACCATGTGATCAAATTATTCTTAACATCTACTCTAGATTACGGTGAGACGAAATGCATCCAAATACTACATTTAAGCATTGTGGAGCTTGAGTCTGATCAGATATAAAATATAACCAATACAAGGAATAAACAATATCTGTATACACTTGGTATATAATATAGGTCACGACACGTAAAAACCGATATCTCCGCACATCCAAAATATCTTCGCAATAGATCATTTTACGTATCGCAGCTTATAGTGTACCACATTTTTATTAAGTCCAATGTGCAAAATACCTTTCACTTTTTCCCTGGGTATGCAATGTTTAAAGCAATGTATGCAATTGATAATACCTTTTGCAAATAATAATTTTATATCCTTCTTTGGGTCATTTGTCAAAAGCTAACAAAAAAAAAAACAAACGAAGAAAAAAAAAGAAAACAAAACATCAAATTGAAAACAACAGAATTTAATCATAAGATCATTAATACATCGAAAGAAATTAAGATAAAGAAAATACGAAGAACGTCATAAGCACTGGCAATATGAAATTGTAAGAAATTGGAATATTCTGGTTAAATTTTAAAATCCTACCGCTCCTATGATACAATCCTTGTAAAGGGGTGGGGGAGCCCTAGAACAATACAATTCATACACACATTAAAATTCAAATAATGCCATCGAATTCAAAATAACCACCCCTAACACAAAGGCATACACTAAACAATTGTACGAAGATGTAAGTATATTAATCTCAAAACTTAACTCGACCGCACACACATAGCTAATAAACATCTCGCAACATTGATATGACCATCCTAACTAAATTACAAACTAAATATTGACGTAACACTATTGTGTATGAGATAATTAAAAGACGAAAACATGTACATGACATATGTGATGGTGGTATATTGTATGGGTGTACATACGGTATAATCAACTTACCATCGCCGATGGAAAGTGTCAGTCGTCAAACACAACTTTCCATTGACGACATACAATAATAATTACACTATAACTATTACTTCAGTCTTCGTTTAATTATTTATTTTATCAGCCGTATTGGAATCCTCGGGTTATTACATAGGTGGCTGGAGCACATCATACGGCTGACAAGTTTATATATACATTAAGAAAATGTTCAACACGAGCGAGAACAACACAATGGTAAAATATCTACAGAATATGCGTTTTTTTTAAACGCATACCACAAAAAAAAATCTCGTGTGTCTAACTAAAAAATCGTTTATTCTAAATCTTAATGGGATTATACAAAAAATCATGAAATACTAGTTAATTCGGTAATAAGTATGTGAAATGTTAAGTTTCTAACCTTATAAATATCTGACTAATATGAGTCGAGTGATATCTGGCCATTGATTAATTATTATAAATATTAAAAGTGATTACGTACAATAACAGAAACGTTACACATTTGGGTCATAACGTATATACACAAACATTCGATTCAAATTTTCAAGTAAAAAATATTCAAATTATTATAATTAATATTCATAGTGATAATATTATAATATAATTGAAGAAGTTATATGTGTTATGGTGTTCATAACCATACGACCATAAGAGCCGGTAACAATTACATTCAAACCGGCCTGTACTTAACAGGATTGAACCAGCGACTTTGGGGTAGTCATGCCACCACAACGCTATAAATAGTTATGAGAAGCAAATATTATAATCACAATATATAATGTGATCGGTCTCATATTTAATACGAATTAAAGTTATCGGCTCGGTCATAATTAGTTTACAGCGGGAAAGAGCATCTTTGTCCTCGATCATAAACGGGAAATCCAACATGGCGTTTCATCCATTACAGCCATTTAAATGGAATTAAGTTTTTAATGGTAGGCGATGCAAAAAAATATCCCTAGATAATTCATTCAGTGAATCTCTCAAACCGTGAAACATGACTATAGTAACTTGACGCATGAGATCATTATATATTATTGCATATAAGTTTGTCCGTACATCACAATAAGCAACAGATAGACAAGACATTCAATCGAGTAACTATATCCCAGCAAACTAAAGTACACATTAACGGAGCATAGATGGCGCTGGACAGTTTCAAAATACCCACATTTTTGATATTCATAATATTACAATACCAATAATGTAGAATCGAACAGTAGACATAGATTATTTTCTAATTGCAACAAATATACAAAATGTCCCGAGTTAAAAAAGTACACATACATTTTTAACAAAAACATTGACAATTCAAAATCCACATCCTTCAAACCATAATGGCAGTCTTTAATATTGTATACGGTGTATGAAATTCAATATATACTAGTACCACATAGTACATAGTATGAAGGACACAAAAACAATACATACAGACAGAACAGTGAGAAACTAAAACTATATTCAATATCTGCTTATACAAAACATTCACAACATAGATTTAATATGTTGTGGTTCGACTATTCAAACGATAGTCTGTTAGTTTTCGAGTAAATTCATGTTTTCAAACATTCAAACTCATACTTATTCATGTAAGACAAATTTTAGAACTCATTACAGAAATATATTGAAATATTTTTTACACGTTTTAATTCTTTATGACATTTTCAAATTTACAAATTTTTACCAATTCACATGTTACATGTGACATTGTTTTTAATTATTCAAACTCAGTAATATTCAATCAAGAAATTGACATATTTGATCAGTATTCGGGATAAAAACAATACTTCGGACGAACTCTGACGAAAATTCGCACACTTGTATTGCAAATAATAGTAATGATACAATTATTACCTTGGTAGATGAAAAATAAATGACAGATCATTTTAAAAGGATTGCTCCTTGCCATTCATTATATATATAATTGAAATATCGAAAGTAGCAGTCTTTGAATATTGCGTTTTATCATTTTAAGCAAATATCACACTACATACCTACATCACTATAAACAAAACAAAACATATTGAACAAGTGATCTCAAATCACAACGATAAACTTAAAAGCAACCAAAGTTCTTAACACTATTCAAAATCCTCTTATTCTTTGGGACAGTGAAATGTGCTATAGGGGTTAAAAATTATTGCACCCTATAATCATATATTATTACGATAAAATATTATGCCAATATTTAATAAAAAAATTACTCAATACTTATACATATCATTGCCATGTAAAGATCCTGGGATCTGATATGCAAACAGGTTCGCTCTGTGCTATATGTTTAATTATAATCAAACGGGACAACAGTTTTTAGCACTTCTTGAACATGACATGACTAAAATTTATTTATATAATCATAATGTCATTTTTCCTTTATTCTACTTTATGCAAGATACAATGAAAAAATAGTTGATTGGTAAATAGGTAGCATATACAAAAAAAATGGAACAAAAAATGTAATAAAACATAGGCAAAGATATAACCGTGTTGCCAGATATGAAAAGAACGTAAGAACGACTAGACTAATTAGGCGACTAGGCTCGAATATTTGAGAGGCTATTTATGCAAAATTAGAGGACGACAGACAAAAACTATTTCTAGAATTATTTTACCAAACATTTGATTAAGTCTTGAACTCACAAGAACTTGACAATGCATGATGCATTATTAGAATTACAAATTGGCAAGGTTTTGGCGTTTACGAGGGGAGGACGATAAAAAATAAATTGGTAGTACTGGCAACACTCAAAAGAGAAAAAAGATATGACATATGCTGAATGCTAGATATATTAAATATCTTTGATTGAATACATATTGTATATTATAGAGAAACAGAATGAATCAATCTCAAGTTGATAGTGGATAGCAGAGATACAATTTAAATATTAACATAACCCGGGGCTGATCCTAAGTATGCT
The DNA here is from genome assembly GCA_905333005.2 of Lycaena phlaeas. Taxonomy (NCBI): domain Eukaryota; kingdom Metazoa; phylum Arthropoda; class Insecta; order Lepidoptera; family Lycaenidae; genus Lycaena; species Lycaena phlaeas. Next base: position 1,424,195 of record HG995168.1, read on the forward strand.
GGGTTTTAGGCTCTTAGGATACAAGAGGATGACAGGTGATATAACCTCTCGTCTGTGGAGCGTCCCATGACAGGACTTTAGTAATTTCGCCGTGTCTGTGGAGCGTCCTGTCACAGGACTCGCCACAGCTGCGATCACCTTCTTTAGTTTTGAGCATATTTTGGCGTCTATATAGTTCTAACTCCTTCGCCCACATTTAAAATCGTATTAGAATGAACTGCTTCTCCCTCTCTAATGAAATATATGTGAAAAAATAATTGTATAAATATAAAAAAAATACAATAAAAAAAAAGTGCTTTTTTGGACCAAAGTTTAAAATAGGTTCAATGAAAAAAAATGTATGGAACATATGCAATTTGTTTTTCAATTTAATAATATGTGTAACATTGTATATAAAAAATATAATATTACATCCATCAATCGATTTATTTATATTTAAGAGAGAATAAAAGGTAACTTTTAGGAGAGGTATATTATTTCTCCTAGAACAGTTACAATGCAATTCAATGTCAACTTTAAGTGATGTAAGAAATTAAAGAAATATATCTTAATTATAAAATTAATTGTAATTTTATAAAACTACAAGTAGATTTTAAAAATAAATAGTTTTTATAAACCTAGGTGTCAAAAATTTGTGCTCAAATCCCGTCTGTTGAAAGTCCTGTGATGGGATCCACAGATGGGGAAGAATTGTCATTTTGACAGCTAACAGACAAGAGGATAAATGTACTCCAAACATCCCTAAGTTAAACAAATATTATTATTGTTATACGTTTTACTAAGTATTACTATTAGTCATTTTTTTAATCCTTCACTTATAATAATTTACTGGAATATAAAAACAAAATGTACTGTTGTACTTCGAGTAATTTTAAATTGTGTTACAATACTGACTTAAATAAAACTGAATAACAAATAAAAATGAAAGAAATATAAAACGAAAATATAATTATACATAAGTGCGATTGAAATGTAAAATTATTGTAATAATATAAAGATTAGATTATTTATTATTATAATATTATAATACTCAGAGAATTGAACACGAAATGATGAGGATATTTATTATGAATATTATATAATAATTGGTCATTAAATTATAATACTATTGCAATGGGATTTGATTGTGTAATAATTATGTTAAAAAATTAGAGATAAATGAGTGTAACGTCAAACAATAAAACAAATAAATGAATAAATTAAATAAGTCTTAAATGAACTATTAGAAAATAAATCAAAGTATACTGACCTGTATGCGATTATTTTGGAATTGATAATTAAGTAATATTAAGTTAAATATAAACATATAGAGACAACCACATTTGTAATATACTGGGCTAAATTAGAACACGACAAGCGAAAAATGTTTTATTCATTCTACCTGTTTATAATATTTTGTAAAATATCGTTAATTAATCAAAACTATTGAAACAAATTATGCTTAGTGGACACTGTAACAAGCTTATGGCCATCAAATATATCAGCATATGTCATTTAAAATAAAATAAAAAAAAATATTCATACCTAATGTAAATTAGACGTCGAAAATAAATATATCATTATGTCAAATAATCATCAATTCCAGTCATTCGTTACGAAACAATACACGATATTCAAAACTGTCATTATAATTAACCCACTCTATCCATTATTGATTGAAACAAATTAAAACAAAAAAAATCTTTGACATTCAAATAATTAACTTATGTACTTACACAAACTTATATTAAAGAAAATTCAATAACCATTACATAATTTAACAATAAGAACGTAGACACAATAAAAGCGTATAAATTAGTGCGAAAACCAATCGCACGGGGCCATTTGAAATAATGCATTGACCGGTGTGTCTTATTGGCCACGCGGAGAGTCGCGTGACACACACCGGGTCCTGATTGGCCGCTCACAATATATACAAGTCTCGCGCCCGGCTTAACAATTCCACGGCGCGTAGAGATTGGCGTAGCGGCGCAACAAGCGCCGGTTGAGTCGATGCTATTCGTTGCACCTCCGGCACGCGCCCGGGATATCGAAGTCGAGGACCAGCAGCTTGGTCTCCTCGGTGCCGTTCCTGGATCCCACGGCGCATATCAGCTTGGTGGCGGAGGCCCGGATGCGCCACACGACCCCACCGGAGCCGCCGGAGCCCAGTTCCACGAGGTTCCGTATGAACGCGCCGGTGCGGACGTCCCACAACTTGACCGTGCCGTCATCAGAGGAGGTGATCACGAAACGATTGCTGGACTGCAGGCAAGTCACGGCCGACTGATGTTTGAACGCACCTTTAGAAATAACATTCAATTAGTCATCTTGTACGTCATAGTGTCAATAAAAAAAAAGTTTTTCGTTCATTAAATAGACTTTGGTCACAGGGGAACCGAGGTGTTACAGACAATAAATTCTATTCATATTATTATTATGCATGGTTGATAGTGTCAGCAATATTTTCTTTGGAAATAATAATTTCTTTCATTTTAAAATGTTCACTTAGCTTAGCGTATACAAGTGTTAGTCAAAAAGTTATTGTGTATTTACCGGACAATGTATGCAGACAGTGGCCCGTGGTGATGTCCCACACCTTAACCGTGGAGTCAGCGTTGCCTGACACCAGTATATTGGAGTGCAGCTCCATGCCGGAGGTCAGCGACTGGTGGCCGGTCAGTGTGTGCTTCAATTGACCCGACTCCACGTCCCACACGCGAATGGAGGTGTCCAAAGATCCACTCACCACGTGTACGCCATCGAACTGTAAATATAAACACGATATAAATGTTTTGTATACTAGAATCTACACTAAACTATCTATAAGAACTAACAAACATCTATGTTTGTTCCTAAGTCGATTGTACAAACACTTTTATCATTAAATTCGAATGAGGTAAATCCTAATCATCATTTTCATAAGCTTTAATCCGTCAACTGCTGAATATAGGCCTCCTTGAACGCCAACACGGCCATCTTTAAATGGTTGAAACAATTTAGATGCGATTGTTTATTAGTTTATTTTCTAGAAATGGTTTCCCTACATGTATTTTCATAATCGTGTCTCGGCCGTTTTTAAGCCATCTGCTTTTTTTGGGCCTTCCTTTCTTTTGCTGATCAAAATCCTTCATACACCAACACAATAAGAAATTCCAACGTACCTGCAGGCTATACACTCTGTTTGTGTGTCCAGCGAGCGTGTGCAGACATTCCCCGGTGTCCGGGTTCCACACCTTCACGAAGAAGTCGTAAGCGCCGGAGACCACCAGCCGGCCGTCGTACTGCACGCAGCGCACCGCCGCCAGGTGTCCCACCAGCACTTTGAGGCAGCGACCGTCGGGGATGGACCACACGCGGAGCGTTGCGTCGCGGGATCCAGACACCACTCTGAAATTTATACCAAGTTAGAACAATGCCATTTCAAAGTGCGAACAGTTGAGAACATATTCATTAGCATGTAATTAATTGGACTTTTAGCATAGCATTTTAAAGTGCGAACGATTATATTAATCGCAATTCTTTTTTTAAATCAAGAATTAATTAATTTAACTAATTTATGAATGAACAATATTTCAAGTTTGAACTCCCACGGGCTCATACAAGAAGTAATAACTAATAACCATAGCAGTCAAATTTACTCCATTAAATAAAAAATATGGTCGATCTTTTAAAGTATTCTTATTTTTAAACGCTATTCGCAAGAGCATTTTCAGTAACTACTCATTCGCAAGCAAAAATAGAGTTTAGAAATTTTAATTAACGCTTGTGCACGCATAACATTAGGTACAAATACATTATATATAAATGTACCTGACTATAATTTTAGGTATTATTAGTCTAAGTTAAAATTATACTACCAAACACTTATTAGGTATGAGGACAAGCAATCCCTTTACTTATAGAAGTACCAAGCTAGCAAAATCCACACAATTTTAGAAATTGTAAATGTAAATAAATATACATACAATCTCAAGAACATAAATTTGTTCAAGTCATATAATTATTGTCTGCCTTTGGCGGGATTTGAACCCGTGAGATTCCAGAATTACATGTCTTTATATGATCGCTTAGCTACTAAACATAGCATGTTACATGATAACAAAATAAAAAATAGTAAACCATAGTATATGTACGTTTCAGCACTCTTAATCATTTTCAGCCAGATTTTATCTGCGAGGAGCCTTTTATTTAATCCAAAAGCTGATATAATGAAATAAAGGCTAACTCGATCGCAAAGCAATAAATTTGTTATATCTGTTCATTTACTTATTATTTTTGTGACTTAGCAACACATTTAGCCCTAAAACGCTTAGCAACATGCATTTGAATATTAAAATACCTGATTATAATAAACAACTAATATTCCAATAAGTTTCTATGTGTTGTTAACCACTGGCTCCACGACTACACAGTGGCTGGTCTCAGTTGGTTGGAGAGTTTGCTGTGGCGCTCATTGAATTAGATATAGCATACGTCCAGGACTGTACGTTATATCGTCACATTTTAATTATGTAATAAGAGACAGTTCATACAGGAATCAATACACAGGAAATATTGTTGACAATTCAAGTTCAGCATTGTTTCTATGGTAGTTTTTACTTTAATCTGATTCACTTTATATTGCCAGCATAAAATAAAGGAGAATTCATTGTCTATGCTTATTGTTGGTGTGATCCAAACGATGGCATATTGTTATAGCTACAGCATAGAGACGTCGCACATACTATCTACCCAGCTTTAAGCATTGGTTTGTTCAATAAAATAATATTGGCTGCAGTGATTGACAGTTTATTTAATTTTCGCATTAGCTTAAATATCATTATGTTATAATATAATTACTGTAAACATAAACATTAGTATATATAAATACATAAGCTCATTGTATGTGCACTTTATAAAAAGATTCATGGCATTTGATAGGATCAGTTGTTAACATTTATATTACTAACCAGTGTGAGGCATGGATTGCAGACGGCGGGGTAGACAATGTAATAACTGTCACCAGAACTTACCATCTTATGTATCACGATGGACAACATACAAACGCTGTCTCTCTCAAATCACACGGTACCTAAGTAAAGTGACAGATATGTTGTCGCATTTCCTGCAATTCGTAAGTTTTCAATGGCTCATTCTGCATAACCTCTGATTGTTCGGATGTCTATGGGCGTCGCTAATCACCATAAAGGTCCTGCTTGTTTGCCTCTTTACGGCATGAAAACTGTCTCGCTCGGCGTTTTGCCACTAACATGGTAAAATTAAAAAGTATACTCACTTGTTTTGGTGTAGATGCATGCAACGGACGGTGGATGTGTGTCCGGTGAGCACCTTGAGACACATGCCGGTCTTGGCGTTCCACACGCGCAGAGTGCGGTCAGTGGAGCCGCTGATCACCAGGTCGCCCACCATCTGTGACGACCACACGCCACCGGAATGACCCTCGAGGGTGCGGAGACACTGGAATAGATGTGACATTTTACTGAGGATTCTACCACACTTGAAATATTCTTAATAGCATGTTGAATAATCATGTGAAAGCAATGGTTACTCTATCAGATTCTTCAAACTAAATGCATATAAGTTAGAAAAATCATTCTAACCATTGTTAAACAAATACATAGTACAGGAGGATGTGATGAAAATGCCGCCAAACACAACTCTTTTGCAAAACTCTCAAACTCTCTTTCTCAAAAAACACAATTTCATAAGTGAACATCATCATCAAAATCATCGTTATTATTGTCCCATCGGCCATCCGGTCTCCTGAGTGAGACCAGACCACTGCCACTTCAGCGCGCTTATTGTTCGCGTGATATCGGTAACTTTAGTTCTCTGGCGGAGGTCTTTGTTTCGAATCCTATCTGCCAAAGAAACACCCAGTATAGCATGCTCCATAGCATGTTGAACTTGCGGACCAGTCGTAAATTAACAGGCCACGTTTCGGCCCGGTAGGTCATCACGGGGAGAACGCATTGGTTGAAGACTTTCGTCTTCAAACTCTGCGGTATAGTGAGAATATGGCGAAGCATCCTGAATGCTACCTATACAGAGCTAGTCTTGTACCACTCACCTTGCCAGTGACCGCTGACCATATCTTGAGCGTGGTATCATCGCTCCCGCTAAGTATGCGATTGCCGTAGAACTGGAGGCAGGTGATCACGTGGTCGTCGTGACCTCTCATCACCATGGGGCTGGTGACGGGCTTGTGCAGCCAGTTCTCCTCGATCAGCGACTGGCGCATGTACGCCGCCTTCCACGGGCTTGCGCACCGGGGCAGGGTCCGCGGCATCTTCTTCTTCAGTTTGGTAAGACCGATGCGCCTACACTGTTCTTTCCACAACAGATTGTCGTCCGCCAAGAACCTGTAATCAATGAAAATTGATTCTTATTTGATTTCATTTTCTTATAATATTATCATATTATTTTGTATGTATTGCTGCTATTATATTCCCTATAGTTGAATTATAATCATAAATGGGCTAATATATATTAGCCATAAAATTTGTAAGCACCTCCGTTATCCACCATCACACATAATACTATTTCACTAATTTAATTATTAAAATAGAACATAAGTTACTTACCGCCAATAACGGCAAGTTTGTGCCGCTTGGAGCAAGTCCTTGGGCTGCAAGTACCCCAAGACGGTGAGGGCTAATTCCTTGGGCAGGAGCGATATGAAATCCCTCTGCAGCAGCGGTTCTATGATCTTCATCATGTGACGGACGTGAGTGGCTTGGCAGCAGTTTATGAGGGCGTCGATGGCGTTGGACTTCTCTCCGTTGGACCAAGTCTGGAATCTGAAAGGGAAGTATGGAATGTTATATACAGACTAAAAAAAAAAAACGATTGAGCATAGAAACATATCCAAATGTTTTATTTTGGCCATTATAAGCTATTATCTTTAACATGTTATTACATATTTTCAGTCATTTAATTGGAATTCGAAAATGAAATGTTGTTAAGAGCAATCCTCCGTACTAAAATGTACATTAAATACAAAAATGTAAATTATTACTACTTGAGGTAATAACTATTAAATGGTTGAGGTAATCGATCCGAATCTAACCAAAACTCTCACGCGGGAGATATATATTATATATTTATGATATATTATGTATATATATACTTATCGGCAAATATCCCGTCTTAAAAAAAATAGTTCAAGTGTAGTAAAACACATTTATCGACTATAATTGTATACGGGGATAAAACAGAGCGTTATTTTAATAAGTAAGTATATAAAAATATAAACAATAGTTTCATTTTAATGATCTATTGTTCAATTATATTATGTACTTTGATATTGGACTGCGATCAACCAACTTAAATAATATGTAGTAAAGTAGATTTATAGCCCACTGCTGGGCACGGGTCTCCTCCTCGAAATCACGGGAGGGTATCGGGCCATAGTTCACAGGCGCTAGAATATCTGGTATTTAAATAAAAATAATCAAATAAAGTCTCTCGTAAAATCTGCACATTCACGACAACTCTTGTATATATATAATCTGAATCTCGAAAACGCCTCCAACGATTTTCATCAAATTTAGTATACTTGGAGTTTCGGGGGCGGTAAATCGATATACCCAATTAGGATTTATTTTCAGAAAATGTCGTTTTATTTATATTTTTAATAATCAACTTTACCGAGCAAAGACCGTCCGGGTACTTATCAATATCATAGAAGGCGACAGTATTTCACAAAGCAATAAACGTCAAATAACTCACGCAAGGAAACAATAAACAAATATACTAAAACATAATGCCACCATTGGCCCGGTTGCATACGTTCGCCATCCGTATTAGGTTTCGGAATTGGTTTTCCGCGTACGCTATTGTAACATGAATATGACGGAAAAAAGTCCGTGTGCAGTGTGCATATATTTTTATATCGATTTCATTCAAATAATCTTCGAACGCGGAAATCGAATTCGGAAATCAAATACAAATTCAGAACGTAAGCCGCTAGTCTTAATATAAAGTATTAGGAGACCATAGCAAACTAAACGATGATGATGATGATGCGAATCTTCTAGAAAATCTTGAAATAACTAACTCACTAACTAACACGCCCACTCGCCCGCACCGTGTAAAAATACCATTCCGATAGACGTCAGCTAATTTCACGTTTCCATTGTCTCAAGTCCAGCCTGACATTTCACAAATGAATTTATAAATGATAACCCTTTCATCTAAGGAAGTTTTTAATTGCGTCGCTAATTGAGGAAACCTTTTAATGCACGGAAACTAAAAATAGTTACAAGTTACAACGTGACCAAAAAATCACATTGCTGGACATTTTTCGTCGGTGGCCTAGTGGTTGTCCAGGTTGGTCGATAAGACTTGTATCCCAGAGTCTTGACCCATTAAGAGGTTGGTTTACCAGTTCTCCATAGAACTATAACCAACCGATCATAGTCGAAAGAATTATCTCAACGATAGAATTGATTAACAGCATGCAGCTAGTAGCTACGCGCCATAAGAGTGAATACTGTCTCAAGTGATTCACTGTATCATGGGATTTACACACACAACACAACCCGTCGATGGAAATTATCTACTAGTCTTTATAGTTGCTATGACCGTGCAGTATTTTATATCTAGGTGACGCGATATAATTATTTAAATAAATTAATGTACCTAATAAAAAAAATGTTTTTCGTATAACTCCATAAACCTCATGTCGATGGTCGCAAGGCTTCGTCTGTTCGTTTGCCATCCTATGATATAAAAAAACCTCAACCTTTCGTGTTTTTTCCGTCGATTTTAGTTTGACAATCTGATTTATTTTAGTCGCCGCCATTTTGTTTTAATAAAACCGCCCAAGTCAGACGGTACAAGCACAGCGCCGTCTCACGGCGGCTTTCAATATCCTATCTATCTTACAATTTTCTTATCTATCTTGATATTTTCACACATTTTCTTAAAGTCTGTCAAAACTTTTAAACTGATAGGATATTGAAAATCGCCGTTAGTCAACTCGGATGGGCTCACTCGGTCCGAGCACACCACACTTTGACCACTATCCGATCCGATGATTCGCGTGGTCATGCAAGCGCACTCGATTTAAAAAAAATTAAGAATATAAATTAATTAAGTAATCGAGATATATTTTATCTAATAATTTTTTAACTTGTCCAGTGTCCCACTGCGACTGTCTTTCTCTTGAAATCAATGAATAATTTGCGTCATTTTACTACCTACATCTTTCCTACCGTGTTTTCCTTTAAATGATCATCAATACTCTGTAAGCTGATGATTATACTCGTCTTTAGGATACCTAGGTATAAATGGATAGACCTTTATAGATCTTTAATAACTAAGAGCTAATTGCTTTAGGTAAAATTGGAATGAAAGCCGAAAAGTACCTTATGTTCGTTTGAAGTCAGAAGGCATAAGTGCGTCATAGTTATTTAGGTATATAAGATTTTTGAGAACGGGATCGGTTTTTCCATTCAATTATTCGGCATTTGTCAAACCCCGACGTTTTGTCAAAATTTAAATTTCAAAATAGTTACCAAAAAATTAGAATATCGCTAGGAGATAAGTTGTTTTTCTAGGTCCATAAATATTTACTTTTTTATATGAATAAAATTGTGACGCTCTGAAATTTGTCTATTTCCTTATTTTGCAAGTCACAAAAAAACCGAGTTACATAAAATCTGATTCGAAATCTTATGGATATTAGCCAGACTTATATGCTAGTTCTGAAATTAGCTAGCATTAGCTTATAAAAAAATTTTGGCATGTTTCAAGTGCTATGTAATTTGCCTATGAAATAAATATTATTTGATTTGATTTGAAATATTTTTTTGCAAGTAATTGATCAGAAAGAAAGATACTTCACTTCATTTTGATTAAAATCTATGGCCATTTGCAATCTTGACGACCTCTGTGGTTCAGTGGTTAGCGCGTTGGCGCTCAAGCCAGAGGTTCGAATCTCGACAGGGAATAAAAAAGTTTCTATACTCCTGGGTCCTAGATGTGTATGTGTATGTAGGTATATTATATAATAAAAATCTTAAATATAAGTATTAAAATATAATATCTTGCCATTGGAGGGATAAGGAAAAGGAGTACAACGCATCTGCATAACCTTTGATTGTGCATATTTATGAGCGTCGCCAACCGGATTTGATTGTTCGCTTGCTTTATGCTATAAAAAAAATTCAAGGCACCACAGAGGCTCAGGATCGAACCTGGACCCTCTCGCATTAAAGGCGGAGCGAATACCCACTGGGTCATCGTCACTCAACGTGTAGAGCGAATGTAATACTGAGCGGTACTTCCAGAAAGAAATGAAAAGAGGTCAAATGAATTTGACAATTTTCGTTAAATTTCGTTCAGCTCTTCAGACGTGACTACAATATGTAGGGTTGTGTCGCACGTACCTATTCAGCCACTGCCTTAGCTCCGGCGGTCCCTGGGCGCCGACGATCATGTTGAGGTGGTTGGACCAGTCGCTGCCAGTGCCGGTGGAGACGCTGCCCTCCGCGCAGAACTTCTTGCCCGACTGCGGTGGAGGCGGCTCGTAACGCCTCTTCCTCTGTACAAACAAATGTATATATTGAATAAAGCAAGGCAACATCCGAATTTTGTGGGACCAAGTCGACGAACAGTCAAGAAACCCCGAGAGACACCAGGACAGATAGATGATAGACGCCACCAATAAAGATGTTCATTCGCGACTAGATTTGATATTCTACTGGATCTAAGTGATTCGGTTACACACAGTTTTGCGTCGAGATTTTTTTTATCGAGGACACTGACCACTCGAAATCAACTTAGTTTACATATTTGCCAGAAAAAATAGGCATGTTGTATTCTATGTCCATCGCCTGCCTACTTGTATCTAAATAAATTTAACGCAAGGAGGAAAATGGACAAACGAAATTGAATCTTTTGATGGTTCTAGTTGCGATGTTTTATTTCAGCATTAATTTGAAATGGAATTGCTATGGGATAGCTAATTTGTAGCAGTTTTTTTAATCTTGTTTTATAAAAGGGTTTTATTCCTAGGAATATGCCAACATTGTGCCTCTGAATTTATTTTACAAAAATAGAGTTTCTGCGTGGGCTCGTTAATTAGATGTTTTAAATGTAAGATTTGTCATTTGTTACCAGGCCGAAAGCATACCTACTTTTGAACAGTATTGATTTCCAATTGCTCTCTACTGACGTAGGGCTAGGACAATCTACAGTTCATCCATCCTCACCATCCATTTCTAAGAAGGACCCAGTAAGGAAGGAATAAATTCCCCTCTGTTCTACGCACAACATAGAGCTGGCGACATTGAATTAGTTTATGAATAAATAAAAGTTAATAACGAAATCCTTTAAAATGTCTAATGTTTCGGTGAATCCAACCTAAAATTAGCATTAGGATTGTCAATGGCAACTTAAAAATTATAAACGAATGATTGATTATAATGAAACAACTTTTACGGATTTTATCGCAGTTTATTAAGTTTTTATATGCCCGACGTTTCGGATACTTTACAGCAACCATGGTCACGGGAGGACTGATATGGTGACCATGATTTCTGTATAGTAAATCTGGGCTCTGGTTGGGCTCATAAAAAACTAAATAAACCGCGATAAAATCCGTAAAAGTTGTTTCATTATAATGAGTGAAATTCCCGTAAACATTAGAAAACAGAACAGAATGATTGATTGATAACTCACCCATTGACGATCATCCGGTTCCGGCTCCTCGTCATCATCGTCCTGGAAAAAGAAATACGAATTAACAAACAAATATTAATTAATTAAAATATCAACCCATTAACCTAATGCATAGATGCATCACCTTAATTAACTTCCTTCTAGAAGGTTTCGTTCTCATAGTTTGTATATTACAAGTTGTAGACACAAATCTGTTTCGCCGACTGTACACAATCCCAGTAACCCGACCGATCGCAGAACCGTCCTCCAAGGAAGCTGGCTGTGTAATAAATTAATGCCCCTGTGCCTACAGGTACAGACGCAAATAGCTGGGGTTTGGCACAATATTTTTTTGCAGGCTCGATAAGAGAAACATCAAACGCTATATCGATTCTAATTACATTGGTATTAATAAAACTGGTAAATTAAAATCATCTAAAAGGTTTCTGTTCAATATATTTTAACGTTCAATAAATTTAACGAATTACAAACTACAATTTGTATTTTAAATAAATATATTTCTATACACATTTACATAGACCTAATATTATATTTTATTAATTTTATTTTAATTCCCAGATTTACGCTGTAAAACTCCTAGGTATATTTTACAAGTATCTGTATCTTAGATCATACGAATAAGTACGAATAAAATTTAAAGCAAATTTATGACAATTTATTGGCGACACAGTATTTTATAGTCTGAACGCTGTATCAACTGTGCCGTTAGCAACTATATAATCCATACCCGTATATTATCTTGGCTTACTTTTCAATCAATACAAATTTCACTTTTGCTAAACCTTGTCATTACTATCATATTATGTAGTAGATGATTCACCTATATTCTTCATCTATTATATTTTTTTCTAATAACAATTTCCTTTTTTCAGTCGTTGTACAAAAGTTGCATTTAAGTGGTGATTAGGTATCACCACTTTACTCGCAACTTCTGGTAATTACCTTACATGCTAGCCTACCTACAAAGCATATATATAGGCAGATCTGAGCAGTAATGTTATGTATTTTGTATAAAAAGAAATTCAGCCTAGTATGTGCTGCGACGTTACGCCGATTCCGCAGAACCGGCCAATCGGCCAATCAAAACGCATTTTGATTGTCCGATTGATGGCCATTAATGGATGATTGGCCGATTGGATGCACACACCCACATGCTGGTCTGTTCTCACATTACGTCTCCGGTTATATGCTCAGAGGTTTTTGGATAACAAGGTTTTTTTTTCAGACAATTACTTTTTGTACTAACTACTCTTTGTTTGTAACCAAAATTATTGGTCATTGCAGTTGAACAAAATATTAGTTACAATCTAAAATGTTGTAACTAATGTCACTAAAAATCCAGATGTTTACGGAAAAATAACTAAACGGAAGTTGATGGAGAAATTAATTGTGTGTATTGTCTCTATACGGGCTTGGAAAAGGTATCAAGTGATATTCAGTTGCAATTCAAAGACTTAAGACAACGATTATTAGCAACGGGAGTTAATTACAGATTTTAATGTTAGTTGGGTAGTCAAATAGGCAGACGTGCCGCCTACCTACCGATTGAGCTTAAATGCTATCAGGCCTAAAAGTCTAGAGCAGTGGTTCTTATCTGGTCGTCCCTGGAAGCATCTCAAGTGGTCCGTCCGCGGAGCCATCCTAATAAGATGATAGTGACGAGTCAACACGACGCGATCCGCGCTTAATAGATCAATTAGAACCCTTCTTTTATTTACATTTAGGTAATTTATATTAACTACAATCAAATAAACCAACTTGGTGGTCCATGACAAGACAGAAATTTTGACAAATGGTCCGTCATTACTATAAGGCTAAGAACCACCGTTCTAGACCTTTCGAAAAAAAAAGACGTGCCGCCTGATTTTAAGTGGTAAATGGTCCTCGTGAATCTAAACGAGTTTAGTGGGACTAGTCCAGGTAAATCATGTGTCGCCTATCCTGTTAAGTTTCTGTGCCTCAATCACACTGCCTGTCCGTCTCAATGAAATGATGATGGGATATTTGTACCCATGCTGACGGGAGCGCAGCACAGAGCAAACCTTCCACCGGCTATTTAGGATAAGCAACACGTTACCTCGTGAGACGATAAGCAAGTGCACCAGGTACTGTTGACCTCGTCATCAGAATCTTCGTCACCGTCGTCGTACTGGTAACTCTGAAATTAAACATGCGTTAGTATATTACATTTTGTTAATACCATCTAATGTATTTTTTTTTAATAAAACTATTATATAAACAAATGACTCTATATACGTTTTCTTTGAGATCTTAGTTGGCCTAAGATTTCTACATATGATAGACTTTTTATCATCATTAAGCGTTTTGTTGAATAGTAGTTATAATTAACGTATATCGGTCCAATAAAATACGGGAAATCCCCCTTTTCCTAAGCGTTATTTACGAACAGTTTACCAGCTCAGGAAGTATTGTTATGTGTAGTATTGTTACCAGTAATAACAGCCAATGATACGCTTCTACCGAAAACCCTAGGTTAATTGGTGCTTTTTAAAGACAATATTAATGATCCACAGTCAATAGCCAGCGAGTTTTATTGGTAATTCGTTATGTATCAGTGACAATTTGAAGGACGTGAAAAAAAGTCTGATTAAACTCTCAAATATAGAATTTTAATAAAAACAATTCGTTGTGATGACAAGCAATAGTCGATGATATTTCAAAACGGCTGTCAGTGGCAGAAGCGCCGGTCAGACACACTCACTATGATTCTATTTGAGAAAAAAATATATAAATCCAATAATATAACCCTCTTAACGTTTCTGCGCTTGAAACCTGTACCTCATTGATTAAATGTTTGATATAATAACACGGTGGTTATGGTTGTTCTGATGCTATACTAGTGGACATCTTATCTAAAAATTAGAGCGACTGCAATCGCAATTAGTAGCTAACTTTACATCTTGGTTATTTTCTTTGGTTAGTATTTGGAAAACGTTTTTGCATTTAATATCACATTATATAAAGGAAGGTTTTTATTGTTTTGGTTGTTCTGGTGCTAGCGGACATCTTTTCTAAAAACTAGAGCGACTGCAATTGCAAATAATAGCTAACTACATAAGTTATTTTTCTTAGGTTTGGATTTGGAAAATATTTTTGCATTTAATATCACATTTTATTAAGGATGGTGTTATCGTTGTTGTTCTGATGCTATATTAGTGGACTTCTTTTCTGTAATTCTAATTCTAAGTAAGTGGGATCGCACATAATAGCCTAGCTTTACATAGGTTATTTTCCAATCGAAATCATTATTAAGGCGAATCATAGTAATCAATAAATTAAAGAAAGGGACTAGAAGCCTCAGCGGAAAATATAAGTGAAAACATATTGTCCCAATTCCAATAATATAGACATTAAGTTAATCGATAAAATATTATTATAGCAAATTACCTCGAGATGAGTAAGTTAATATGTTCTCTCTCAATAGGACGTCGTTATAGGGTTATGATTACTTCAATTGATACCATTTCAATAACAAGCAAAACAAAAATAATTTATTTAATGTGACCCGTTAAGACATGCTCTCTCTCTCTGTATAAAATTACCCAAATTTCTATAATAAACCTTCTCGAGATTATTCTTTTACCGTACATATATAGAATTACCTGTTCAGTTAATATACACATAAATAAACTAAGGATACATTTCGTTGCTGCGTCATTTTAGTCCTTAAAACCCGTAACTCATTTTAAGATAAGATACCAATTCGCTACCTTTCGAAATGAACCAACACGCGAGGACATCACAAAATGGGTACCAATGATATTTTCGACCTCTCGAAACGACAATAAACAGAAATTTATTACACCCAGACTGAATGGTGCTTTTCAAAAGCCAAATTCTATTACAATCGACCACAATAGGTAGTGGAATCTCGCCCCGCCAGCTGACGCTATTCAACGTCAAATCGACGGTAGGTCACAAAACGTGACAGCAGCGTTACGCTCACGCTATCGAGTCACGTGCCGAAGGCAGACGAGTCTGATATTACAAAACCATATCGGAAACGACTATGTTTATCATTACCCGTGCTGATGGAAAAAAGGAGTGAACGAGGGCGATATCCTTGTTTAGTTGGTCAACGACGCCCATGAACAGCTCACCCGGCTCTAACCGTATCAGGCCTGGCATAATTCAAAACAGAGACAGCTTAATGTTTTCTACAAAATATATTAAAAAATAAAAGAATATAAAATTATGTTTAAGACATCTTCATAATTTAAAATGTTTATTATTTGGTAGCAAAGTATTCAAAAATTTTTTTTTTGAAAATTAACATTCACATACAAGGTTAAAAATTTGATACCTAATTAGCTAAAAAATATTTATTGCTGACTCTATTTCATTATATTTTTTTTACCTTGTTCTAAAAAAAATCATTTGAAATTGGTTATAAGTGAAAAATCTACACAAGAACTCGCCTTTACTGTAAACAATATTATCAAATGACACACATCCACATAACTACAACATTCATTTATTGTAAGACTTTATGGATTACTGATATGCGCATAAGAGAACTTTTAGTGCTGTATTTTTGTTAAACATAATCAGATACACCAATAATTCAGACTAACCACATGATAAAAAATTAACACTGAACATACAAGAAATAGCTTCAGTCAAAATGAGAAAAAAAAGGATTAAAGATAAACAACTTTCTAGCATTCTAGACAGGTCAGGTACTATTTGATTCAGTTTCTCTAATAAACAAAGAATGTATCAATTATTGACCGCCCTAACTTTAAAAGAGATCTATTTTAATGTCTTTGGTTATGCTTTATCACTGTCATGTTAGCATATTTTACAGCAAATACAGTAATATTGAACATTGTTAACAATGTTACAGTATTAACAGCATTGGTAAATTGAAAATAATTAACTCACCGTTGACTTAGAGCTAGTTCTTTTGCCACTGTCATCCAATCCAAGCAGTCGGTCCGCGTTAGATGTTGATGGTACAGAGAATTCCCTGTTATCCGAGCTTGTACTTGCGATACTGGAAGCATTCGAACTGGTCCTGCCAGACGGTCCGCCTAGAGCATCATCACAACCATCGGTCTCACCAGTTTGCTCCATTAGGTCACCCTTGTACAACTTCCCTTTGGGGAAATCTTTCTTTTCCTGAGTATTGCTGTTTAGTAATTTTTGCATGAAATCTTCTTTCTGTGGTGGGCATGCCTCCTCTACAATTGCGTATATAGGAGTCTTTGAATGAATCATGTTCTTAATGGTAGCATTACTTCCTTCACAATCATCATTCTTACTACACCCAGGTAGGCTAAAGTCGTACGATGTGATATTGGACAGTGTTGATATTGTTTCTGAACTGGACGCAAGACTGGAATTGGCACTTGATAAATTTCCAGAAAAGTGAGCTTGCATTTCTAACTCCCGATCAACCATCAAATTGGAACACTGTTTTAACAACCTATTCTCTTCTTCAAACTCTTCTCTCTCCAATTTATCAATTACTTGTCTACCATTACATGTTCTATTTGACTTATCTGTCATTTTGGTGTCATTTTCAGTCTTGTTCTCTACATTTCTCTCGTATAATATTTTGCTTCTTTCAAACATATCACATTTGGAATGTGAATTTGATGGTTCCATCCTAAGTAAATGCTGAAAGATATGGAATAATTTAGAACATATTGTGTGAAAGTGCAACTTAATTATGTTAAATATCGGATAAGATGTATAATGTAAAATCTGTGGCTATAAATATTTATACATACATTTTTTTAAATTTTAGAACAGCATGAGGTCAGTACCTGCAAAGATACAAAACTATTACAGTAAAAGTAATGATGTATTTAAAAGACCAATTTGTTTCAAACCCACACATTTCAAAACCAACCATTCATTTCACACAAAACCAATAAGTGGTTCTAAGATCAAAAAGTAATGATGCAACTATAGAGCAATGAATGTGAGTAATCATTTAAATTAATATCTTTTACTTGAAATGAAAAAAAAATGCAGACAAATAAATTTTGTGTCCATTTTTATTAATTAAATTATGTTTTTATTTCATATGTAAACATAATTTAAGGGAAATAAGCCTTGTAACAAAAATAATATTGAGCTGTGAAAGTATTTTTTAACAGATCTACTTATTATCTTCCCCATTTGTTTTTTTTATAAATTATATTTTCATAACTTACAAAAGAACTTACTAAAAATTTATTAGCATAAAGTTTACTATCATTTTAACCTATTCAATGACATATCTATAAATAAAATATCAAAGCAAATGCTTGCAATAAAGACATCACTATACAAAATTATTATTAGGAAAATCCCTAACCTAACTTAAAAGGTATTTATATTGTCAATTTATTTTCCCACTCTTTGTAACACATTGCGTTTAACTTAAGAGTTTAGGATCTTCCTTAATATAGAACATATCAATGAGTCAAACACTCGGACTGAAAGTATATTAGTTATATACATATAACACTAGCTATAATAAAACATTGACTGTTCCATCCTCTATTACAAGTAACCTTGAATAGAGTCTTTATATCCTGCTGTTTGTCAACTATATTACTAAACAACCGTCCTAGTAATTGAACACTGTAAACATTTGTATATTATACGAGCTACTGATATAAACATATGATAGCATTTCTTGTTAACAATAATGCTACAACTGTTATTAAAATAAAATTCGCTATTGCCATTTTATTTGAATGTGTGAGTAAAAATAAAGTTGTTTAGTCAAATAATAGAAAAATTCAAAATTCCAATATTGATTCAACTTGAAACTAGAAATAGGACAAAAAAATACAATAAAAACATCTCACACACACTCGCACCTTGTATTTGGACAGGGTAAGTTAGACTACCAAATAGTCAATAATTATCATTGTTAGTTTTTAAAGAACCCGAAATATACCATTACATAGCATATTTTTTCTCTAAAGTCGATTAAATATACTCGTACATTTCATCATATGATATCCAAGTCTATCATATGATATCTAACTTCAACACCAAAGTAATACCAATTAGGTAATATCTAAGGTGGTAAGAATTTTCCCCACCTTTATTCATCATTGTTAATTCTAGTTCAGCCATTAGCAAATTGATCAGAATCAAGTGTCAAGTAATACAAAATAATAGCTGCTACAACATTAGCGTGGTGGAAAAAAGTTTATATGCAGGCCTACAGTTGGCCATACAGGCCTATCATAGAACATAAATTGTTATTTTTTGGTTGTAAAATTTTGTTTTTAAAAAATCAGAATATATTATGTACTTTATGGTAAGTCAAACTTGCAAAACGCTGATAAGCTCCTTCAGCTATGATAATTTAATCTTTCAAAATGGAAGTTGCTAGCAAATTAAGGAATGTAATAGTAGATCTAAAACGGTATGTTGAAGTCAAATTGATAAAAATAATATTTGTTAAATGTTTGTGTTATTACTTAGAACTAAAATAATAACAGAGTAATTCTATATTAGTAGAAAATCATTAATAACTCATTGAAGTAAAACTTAAACAAAGGAAAAACAAAATCTCTGTTTATGTCAGGGGAGATATTCGTGGATCAGGCCAAATAAGTGCCCGGACTAAAAAAAGAAAAAAACAATAGGCTTGGTATCCTGCAATGTTTAAATCATTAACTCTATGTTCGAAAGTGAGTTGTCTCTCATAGTAGGTTCTGATTTTGGTGTGCCTTTTGCTAAAGGTCTTCTCTAAATATTTACATTCATCTATCTTTCAATTCAAATAATGGATGAGATGAAACCACTATGCATTTGATGGTTCTACTTGGATAGTAGTAGTTGGTGATCTCGTGTTCCTATTTACAGTAGAGGAGTAGAAACTAAAAGTTGATAGTAAGGATGTGATGATTCAAATTACTTAATACTATTGAAAGTTTCAACTTACAACATATTTTAATAAGTATATTAAGGGAAATCATAAATAGTAATTAAGTCGCACAGCATTGGCAAGCAGTTGTAAAATAACTTTAATTAAGAAAAACTAAATTATTTTATGATTATTATCAGTGTAAATTATGTTTGAGCAATTATCATTTTTGAAGGACATTTTAAATCACCTTTTTTATGATTAACTTACATAAAGCATTGCAAAATATTATTCTTATATTCAAATTAATTTAAAACTAATATTTGATTCGCTTTTATGTATGTGCTTTCTTATAATATGCACATGCTACTTGTTTGCATGATTGTTATCATCTGTGTAAATGCCTCCCTTGATTATAACTAGCCAATGGTCACTCGAAAGAAAGCTAAATTAATAAAGGTGGCTAGAAAATGCTTGCTGAAGAATATTGTTACTATTTAGACTGCGAACTATAATTTCATAATAAATATATATACTTATCTCAAAACAAAATACTTGTAGAAGTGCACTCATACATAGATAGAGTCTGTCATTTCACCTAAGGTCATTGTTTGTATTTAAACAATGCTATTATATTTAGATATTAATATATAATATCAAAACTTAAAAATATTTTGCAAGTGATAAATTTATATGATGAATGGTAATATAAAATATATTTGGCTAACCACTAGCACTAACAGATGTTACAACAACCTAAGCAACTTTATATTATTTTAGTAGAGTTATTATCTTGTAAAAACTTCACATCAATGGCTTAAGGAATCAAAATAGAGCATAGAATTCTAAGTGTAAAATAATATAGGAACAAAACAATTACTTTAGATTAAGCACATACAAGGCCAGCAATGTCTATCAGCTACACCACTGTCAGAATCAAGGCCATATTAATCATATGTGAACATATTCAATAATATAATTGGCCAGTTATAAAATTAATTGTCGTGCCTAAATTTAAAAACTATTAATGACGACACTGCACACAAAACTTATTGTTATAAACGAAATATAAACTCCGTTAAACCATATAAAGTACACCTTCGTATGACGCGAATGCAGGAAATCACACCATGTGTATTTGAGGCAAAAAAAAAACAACTCCAACAAAGATATTCGAGCGTGAGAATATTTTTTTTCACGCTGTGCAGGATTCACATGCATCCGTGGGCAAAAAAAAACTATGGTCAATTATCCACGGATAGGTGGCGAAATTCAATGACCTTTTATATAAAAAACATTAGTTCTAGCTAGTGACCTATATAGCCTAGGAATATGTGGATGCGCAGAAACGCATTGCCAGCTGAATAGCTCTATCTGGGATTTTGAAGGGCTTTGGTGTGAAAACATTTCAATAGCAATGTAAACCTAATTGGAAAACATCCTTAAATCGATATTAATTACACAAATCATACCTTGAATTATGATGATATATGTGAAAAATCATTAATTCTTGAATAAACTTAACACAAAAACAAAATCATGCAATGTGATAAAAAATACAACGATTAACAATCTATGTGCTCCACAAGTCACAACCAGCACCGTGGTCGGCCATCCATCAACCAAAACGCATAGAGGAAAGTCAAATAGTTGCTATATGTCAAAAAAATCTATAATAATATTTATGGCACGATTCTTGAGACGGTGATTCAAGTACTATTTAAAGATTGATACCTATTAAATAGAGCAATTATTAATAACAGTAATTTGTACAAATAATATACATACACTTGAGTTACGTGAGACATTTATTATAATATTTACATTTTTATACCAGATCTACACGTTTGGGGCTTGCCGCAAACTCCAAACCTCTACAAGGCACAAACACGTGGACGCATCGCATGCGCTTGCGGCAAATTCCCTTTGATTTGTGCACAATACCGACACTCGTCGGATCTGCCGCAAACCAGCCACACACCCTTGCAAATCTACGCAAGCCAAGCAAACTCTGAATTCACACGTTTGAATTTGTGAAGATTTGCCGAGTCTTGACAAGCGTGCGGATCTAGCTTTATACTAATAACAATTTGAATATTCCATCATAAAAATGTAGATTCAATGAGGCACTGCTAAAACTAGAAATCTTCTGACTGCTTACAAATAGAACATAATATTGTTGGCGAATTGTATAATAATTATTAATTAAATAACATAAAATTATGCAATGAAGTATGATAATAATATTATGTACATTTCATATTATTATTATGCTGAATTGCCGAATATATAGGAACAGATTGACCAGAAGAGTATAACGTGGTGACAAATGGGGACTAAATATTTTGCTAAAATATGAAAAGATAATATGATACTGACACTGCAAGAATACATCTTGGCCGACCAATGCTAGATTTTAAGTAACTCTTATTGTTTCAGACGTTTCAGAGTATTAAAGTGACACTTTTTTAGAATCGTTGTGATTCCGAAGTCGATGAAACGAAAAAATAAGAGAAATAGAGCGAGACGAACACGTAAATGTATAGAATTCAGCCAGCGAGAGAATGAGATAAAACACATTAGACGGTCGGGTTGCGAGGGGGAGTTCAAGTTGATATAGTAATCTAGCGGTAAGAAGCTAAAACTGGTGCACTACTTCTGTCGGTAACAGTTCAGGTATGATTTGCTGGGTGTCGCAGGTCGCTGGTGATTGATAATTTTTTTCAATACTCTTCTACTCTACTTAGATTCCGCGCCACTTAAGAAGTCCGATAGACGCGACGCTGCGGTCTCATAACTCAATGCTGCCAATTTCTAGTGTAATGATTTTCCACCAAGTCTAGTAGAATAAAAAATTTAAAAAATTATATGGCCTATGGTCAGTAGTGGAATGATAAAGACTGATGATGATAATAATGACAAAAATAATTATAGCAGCTAAATAATAATCTCCCTGCCAGGTTTTAGTAAAATAAAACATTTTTTTGTAAATATTTCGTTTGTATTTTTTACGTATTACGTTTAACCGATTAGTAGAATTCATCTAAAACAAGCTTCTTCAGGTGTGTTCGGCTTTTGCCAGGGGTGACGATTTTCTCAGAAGTAATTGCTGCCATTGTTACTTCTTTAAATTTGTTATTTAACTTCTTTCGTTATTTTTTACAGAAACACCTGAAAATATAATTCAACTGAGCAAGGTTTTAATTCTTTTACCTTGTATTTATATTCATATAAAATATCATAAGATAAGTGTAGGTATAGAGTTAATGATAATATTTTAACCATAAATTGGGCAAAAATGAGTAACTCTGGCATCTCTAAAATTTACCTGTCATGGCAGTGACATTTATAAACATATTATTCAACGGGGTTAATTGTTGATTATTTTTACTTTCTAATTTACAAAATTATTTCACTTTAATGATCATTATACGGCCTTCACTTTTTACACCTCACTTTATATTATATGCTCCATATTTCACATAAAACAATTTAAAATATCCTAAGAGTAAGTACCTATAGAGATCGTCATAGCGTGACCGCACAAGAAACAGCAATATTTTTTTTCAGTGTGACCATATAGGGAAATTTTCCCTATATGGTGGGTAATTAGGGGAGTTTATGTAAATGTACGTACGAGTTTATGTAAATGTACGTACGACAACAGCCCGAGTTGACCACTTTGGACTTTTTACTATTAAATATAAATTTAATTTTTAGTATTTATTAGGTATCATATTATATAGTTTCAATAATTTTACTCCAATACTTGTTGCAACCTCTACATAGGTACGGTAAGTTTTGTGTGTCTGTATGTTTTTATTACATATTAGGCAAACGACCAGTCAGATCACCTAGTGGTATGCTATATCACTAGACTAGGGATATGAATACTTGTGACTTGCGATATTAATAATACTATTTAAAAATTCTGACACTCTTACTTTTTATCTGAAATGTTTATACTACGCTAGATGGTTCTTTTTCGGTGATAGAGAGGGTTTTTCTCAGTACAAGTAGGTTTTACATGTAAGTGAGTAAGGTCAAGTTAAACTGTTAATTTATATCCTGATCTGTAACCGTGTGCACATTATAGTATAATTTATTTGCAATAAAAATAAAATACATTTTTTTAAATAATTTGTATGATATACTGGCTTTTAAATAAAACTAATTTGGTATGCATGCTCTTAATTCTCTCTTCGCTTTGAGATGTTTTTTTCATAATGAAATGAATTCTCACCTCAAGGTATCTAAGAACACTTGCCTTAATTAACAACTACAGATGATTGTCGAGTGGACTTTGTTCCAATACATCATGTATTGGAACAAAGTCCACACACGATTCGGACTGGAGATTCGAACCAGGCTCGTTCGAACTTAACTGCCTAATTTCACCACTAAGCTACCATGACATATAATTTGACACCAAAATTTACGTTCGTATTCTAATCATATTTTATCGATGCCTCAAAGCACGAATAAATAAAATTTTTCTAAAAATGTATCCTAGCTAGATCGATTTATCGCCGTTTTTAACACATGTATATATATATATATATATATATATATATATATATATACACAAGAATTGCTCGTTTAAAGGTATAAGATATAAAAAATATTAAATATATGTATTTTCCGTTGTCTGGTACCCGTAACACCAGTCTCTTCGAGTACTTAGCACGGGACCAGATTGACGTGGTGTAAAAAGCGTACCTGTGAGAAACGGTCGAACAAAAATGTAAAACTCTAAGGCACGTTCATACTGGTCATATTTCTCACATGACCATATTTTCTCAAAGTATTTAATTATACCTGTATATAATAAAAAAGGAGATTTTTAGTTTGTATGTATGTATGTCTGTATGTTTGGCTGTGATTATTTCGCGCTTAGGCTGAACCGATTTTAATGTTTTTAAAAAAGTATTTGTTACATATCGAAGAAGGTTCAAAAAGTCAGTCAAAAGGTGTATTGTTTTTTGAAGGTGGTTTTATTTTTAACCGAGTTCCAAAAAAGGAGGGATTCTCAATTTGTCGGATTTTTTTAAGTATGATCCTCGATTACTCGAAAACGCCTCAACCTATTTGAAAAAATCTTTTTTTGTTTGACAGGGTATACAGTTATAATTTTCAGTTGGTTCCGTTGTCACCAAGTCAGGATCTGATGATGGAAACCTAGACATATCGAGGGCGAAAAAAAAAGGATGAAAATAAAGAAGAGTTACCTATTAAATGATACCCCACTTCATAGGTTAGGTTATAAAAATAATTATGATATTGGAAAAAAATCCACCAATTGATTTTCATAATTAATTTTAGCCTAATGACACTTCTACAATCAAAACAAATCTAACGACTGTAGGGCGTAAAAAAGAAATAGACATACACACAGTGGCGTAACTATACCGTTCGGGGCCCGTGGCAAATTCATCGGATTCTAGGAAAGACACAATTTTTTTTACTAAATGTGTAATAATAAATGTTGGGAGTAGGAATTCTCCTTCGACCGGGGGCCCCTTTCAGCTGGGGGCCCGTGGCATTTTGCCGACTTGCCACCCTGTAGTTACGCCAGTGCATACACACATACATACGCTCAGATAATATATTATGTTTACATTTTAACCCTAATTCTGACGCAACATACAACATATCTATATGAGTATACGTATGCACATTATATTGGCCTAAATATCTTCCTTAGACTAAACACAAAAATACCATGTACATAATATTTGAATCCTATGTTTATTCCTGTACATCTGAATTATAACTTCATGTCATAGGTACCTATTTGTTCATCAGTAAAAAGTTACCTATGTGAACGCATCTTTGTGAGAAACGTGAGAAATGTTTCTCACAAGAATCATGTGAGAAATGTACATTTATTTTGGCTCATACCCAGGATACACAAATACTATAGATAACCGCCAGAACGGTCGTAATAATTACTATGTATGGAGGGTAGATAGACCCTCCATATTACTATGGAAAACCGCTGTAGAACAGTAATAATTATTCTTCATAATTTGCACATACCACAGACATACTATAAACTAGTTTATCTATATTACCTATATCAGACAAACTATTTTATAGTATGTCTGTGGCACACACGTGGCACAGTCCACAGACATTAATAAATAACAGATAACTCCGAATTGAGTTAAAAAAATAGTATAATAGTGTTCATTTGTTCATCCTGCGTGGTTTTAGAATCACACTGAAAGAACAAAATATAATTAACAATAAATAATTATGCTTTTTCTATTTCTTTATTTTCTCGATTACAGCTGCTCCAGTGAAAAACTTGAACGAGCGTCTTTTTTACATATGACGCTTTCACCTTTCACACGTACAAGGTTATACCAGAGTCGGAGAAACCGATAGGGAGAGCTATATATCGATAAACGTAACACGACAACAGACCCGATATTTTTTTTTCAAAATGTAAGAAACTTAACTATAGCCGGATACTTCTGTACAATTTTTTTAATTTATGTTCTTAAAATTACAAGACGTTACACGTATTAATTCTTGATCTATATTTTATAATATAGTTTATCGTGAAACCATAAAGCTAAGACCAGAAGCTATGCTTCCAAGTCTGTCACAAACTTTAATATTATAAAAAAGCGGCGGGATAGCCCAAGGGCTCGCTCCTCCAGTCACCATCAATCAGCAATGACTCCAGTAACTCCAGTCAAAGAGCTTTGCTGTGTTTCGGAGAGAAGGGCAAAACAGACAGTGTAAGTAAAAATATGAAATGTTTACTATGTCATTTTCCTACTGCATGACACAGCCTCACTGGCCTTTTTCAAGGAATTCGCATACTTACGTAATTATAATAATATGTAGTTTACAACTACTACTTTGGGAGGAGTAGGCGAGGTTCAGGCTAAGAAGCAAGGACTTACTATAAACTAGTATAATTTAGTAAGTCTGTGGTTCAGGAAGTCGCTTCAGGTACTTACCTGATTCTTTTAGATGAGTCATACATATTTTACAGTAAATAAATATACATGACGTATTTTTTTATGATCTTTAATGAAAATAGTCATAAATGTGAACGTATTAGCTTCATTACCACTGTGACAACAAATCAAAATCCGTTAATCTTTGAAGAACAAAACCGCGGGATTTCGATTTCTTTTTATCCTTTTCGTCTTTAGATTCCTTGACGCTTCTTTTCTTCCCTGTAGATTTGCTTTGATGGTCTTTTACTGTTTGAATATGACATTGTAAACAAATTGGACATTGATTTTGAAGCTCCAATGACGTCATGGTATTTTCCGGTTCGCGTTTCTGAAAAACAGGTCTATTAGCGAAAGCACGATTTAAAAAAGCTTTTATACAAAGGTGTTTCTTTTTTTCTTTTTTTTGTTGTTTAATTTAAATAAGTAAGTAATTAAAATGTGCCTCATATTAATGTACTGAATCTCGATCTTAACCCATTCGCCAAAGAATTGAAGGTTAACGATATCAAGCTAAGAACAGGCAAGTGCTTTGAAGGCTCTCGGGAGAATATAACTCAGTAGTACAGATAGCCGATGCGGCAATAAGTTTCAAGCTAGGAGAAAGGCGCATTTACGAAGACGAAGTGTTAGTCGGCCATTAGCAATAGGTAGGAAGGGTTGGAGCAGCAATGAATCAGTCGTTTTGAAGTTAATTGAGGGAGGCCTATGTTTAGCAGTGGACAAAGGCTGACGATGATGATTATGGTAATAGAACCCGATTTTAGTTATAAGCGTATCTTGCTCAAAGATAAACTTGTATACGCCTATATAACTACATAATATATGCCACTTGAAACACAATTTTTAAACGTGTGTGCGCCATCTTTATAAAAATAACCACGTCATTTTGCGCCCATTTGCGCCTATAATTTACACCAACATTTTAATATAAAATAATATAAGCTAGTCTCATACAGGTAAGGAGGACTCACTTACTTCTATACTCCATGGTCTTACGCTATGAAAATGTCGACAATCAGCCCGTTACAATTTTAACGCCATTGCAACGACGCGATCAATGTACAGCGAACGGAGGGTAAAAATAAAAATGAAAGCAAAACCTGTCCCTCCACAGAGCATTGTGTGCAATAGGTTCCTGAGAAGGCTCTCGCATGTAATAAGCATTGTATGACGGCTTCCAGTTGCTTTGTGTCTATGTTGTCTGGTTTTTTGGTCTCCCATGCACCATCAGGGTTCATTTGTACTAAAATCGGCGAAACAGTTGTATTAAAATCTGGTCTCGCTGTAGGTCTGAAACATAGAGATCTTTGATGACTTCATCATCATACTTAGTCTAATTAGTAGTACTTAAATATCGTGTTTAAAGTAAAAGTAAAGTAGCAACCCATATATTATGTCCCATGCTGGGCACGGGTCTCCTCGAAATCAGGCGAGGAGGGTATCGTGCCATAGTTTACTTAGGCGTTGGCCTAATACGGGTCGGTTTCCGCACGATGTTTTCCTTCACCGATGAGCGAGCGCTGGTCTTGTGTTCAGGGCGCACTTAGAAATTTAGAAAAACCATTTCAATGCACCATAGGAGGCCGAGCCCGTTCTGGAACTTCGTAGCTCTAATCGTGTTTATTGCAACATAATATATGAGATACCTAATCAAATAGTTGATAGAGTCTGTGTGGGTATACGCATGCACACATACAAAAGTTTGCTCTTCTTTGTAATAGTACCTAGAGCTAATGGGAAACCTAAATGTGCCTTATCTCGTACACAACTAATAACTCTACCTCTATTTTACTAAGCTGTATTTAATCCATTTTATTTAAGGGATGCTTTGTGTATTTTGATTTAATGCCAATAACCTATTATTAAACGAAAAGAAGACGAAATGTATTAAATTTACTTTGCCTTGTTAAATTTAATAAAACAACTGTAAATATTAACAATGAAGAATTAAATATGGAAAGTACTACGGTATTTCTAGGAATTACTTTAGATGCTAAACTTCAGTGGGGCCCTCACCAGTCACCACCTTATCGAACAGACTTTCATCTGCAGCATTTGCAGTAAAAAAAAAATAGACAATTAACTGACGTAAATACAGCTAGATTAGTTTACTTTAGTTACTTTCACAGCATTATGTCATAAGGTATTCTATTATGGGGTAATGCTGCTGATATTGATGCTATATTCGTCCTACAGAAAAGAACTGTTCGTGCAATATATAATATGGGTCCAAAAGACACACTTAGAGATAAGTTTAAAACAGTAAATATTATGACATTGTATAGCCAATAATATATTTTTGAAAACCTTGTATATGTACACAAAAATATTCAAAATTCGAGAAAAAAAGTGATCAACATAATGTTAATACCAGAAATAAAAATAAACTTGCTGTACCCAGCTCAAGGCTCCATAAAATTAGTAACTCCTTTACGGGTAATTGTATACGTTTTTATAATAAACTTCCCGACAGTATAAAAAAATTGTCAATTAATAAATTTAAATGTATCATTAAACAAAAACTTATATTAAAATCCTATTATAATGTAAAATAATACTTATATAAATGATAAAAACGCTTGGAAATGAATTGCTCTAGATTTAAGTGACTTTGTGAGATAATGATCACAATTAAAAGAATGATAGCAACCCAGCAGAGTTTCTTGTGGGTATCTTCTCTGACATGGGCGCGTTGTGAACCCTCATTATAAACTTAGCCGTTAAGACGATCACAAGTGATCATTATCCAGATCCTATATGTGAAATTAAACAATAAACAATATTTTATTATTGTAGTGGATTTATAATATGGATTTTAGATCGAAAAAAACTGGATGCTATTTCACGTTCCATACAACTTTTTGAAATGGATTACGTATTTATATAGATCAATAACCATTCACGCATATTGTGATTTGTAAAGATGACTTGAGGGACGGAGCCCTTTGTTCAGCAGTGGATAAAGGCCGATGATGAGGATGAAGGATGACTTCTAAGCTCTAGCTTCAGGATTTTAGTATCACGTGTAGTCAGTCACGCCTAAGTCTCTGATCCATGGTTTACCTAAGCCAACGCGACCTTTGTATTAATTTCAGGCCCATGGGAAATAATAAGTAAACAATTTAAAGTGACGTATAATTGTAAACATTGAATTTGCCTTCCATATTGTATACTTACAAGTCAGTTAATGCGGGAACCCAATGTTTGTCTGCCATCTTGGATTTGGGAAAGTAAAAAAAATATTGTTTTTTGTATGAATTTAAAGCTCATCCATTTTTAAATTTTGTTTTATATAAAATAATTTTTAAAATATTAGTTTCGGTCTTTTCATTTTTGTTAATTTGACATGACGTAGACCTTTATATATGACGTATTTTTTCTTTTTAATGTCGTAAAAATATTAATGCTTGTATTATAGAGGCCTGTGAAGTGTTAGGGAAGAATATTTTTAAACACAACAGTACACCTGAAAATATTATAACTTTTTATTATTTCAAGATATTATAAACGATAAAAATTGTTATTTAAAACAGCAAAATACTGAAATAATTGTACGTTTAAAAACCTGCTAAACACTAGACAGTATACTGTAACAACATTTATTTATCTATAGTCTATACTCTACAATAATATATATAATTCTACAAAGTACATTGTGTGTCTGCTCCTTACAGCTTACGAGCTAAGATTTTTAAGACCAGATAAAGAGCTTTGGATTTACTTTTTATTGCCGGTTATTATCTGGGGCTTAGTTTCAGCGAAGTCTAGACAAAATTTAATATTCCAATGGCTTTTGATTGAGCCGGTTTCGTTGATACCTAGATATAGTCGATTACATTACAGTCCGATTCAGTCCTTTCATACATTCTATTGACGAGATTTTGATGAATAAATTGTAACGGATGGAGTGGCGTAACTATACCGTTTGGGGCCCGTGGTAAGTTTATCGGATGCTAGGAAAGACACTTTTTTTTTACTAAATGTGTAATAATAAATGTTGGGAGTTGGAATTCTCCTCCGACCGGGGGGGGCCCTTTCAGCTGGGGCCCGTGGCATTTTGCCAACTTGCCACCCTGTAGTTACGCCACTGAACTGATGTCACAAAAATACACGTACTCCGGGACTCTTTCATATACCACCGTCGTATCGGTTGCATACCATCTAAAACTTAGGTATCCCGAAGTCTTCCCCACCATGGTTCAGGCCTTGTCGTGGCGGTGGGGCTCAGTAAAAGAGCAGGGGCAAGGGGTGAGGACGGGAACCTCACCTCATCATACTGTCCCGACGTTGGGAGTGGTTGTTCTGTGGTGCGGAACAACCCCTCTATGGAGGTATCGTCGGTTCCCTGAGGGAATGACTAGCCGTCGAGGTGCCCTGTTCCTATCAGATCCGGGGCACCTCACCAAATGCGGCATTACCCGCCTGGGGAAATCCAACGGGATGCCTCAGTGAATTTCCCGGCTTAAAAAAATAGACCGAAGTCTTTCACTACAAAGTTATTTGTCCATTGTCCAAATATTTTTCATATTTGATCGGTCCAATACCATTTCAAGAGCGTATTCGAGCATATTCTTAGCGTGACGTCACCTTTTTTGGGTTTCTGTAAAGATACTCTATAATATATATTATATTTTCAGAATTGCCAAGTTCTGATTAAAAAAAAAATGTAGTTTACTTCAGCCTATTAGTGAAAACTGTTGCTAAAACGCTTTCTAAAGCCGGAACCGCACGTTTGCCGAGGCTTGGCAAGCCTTCACAAATTCAAACATGCGGATACAGAGTTTGTCTTGGCTTGCGTAGGTTTGCAAGGGTTTGTGGCCGACCCGACGAGTGTCAGTATTGTGCGCAAGCCAAAGGGAACAAAAGAGAATTTGCCGCAAGCGCTTGCGAGGCGTCCGCATGCTTGTTACTTGTGAAGGCTTGGGGCTTGCGGCAAGTCACAAACGTGCGGTTCCGGCTTAGCAACATGTCCGTTATAGGCATGTATACCTATAATATTATGTAGGTACAGACTACAGACAATAATAATAATTAATAGTCCATTGAGAGTTATATTGTAATAAGGTAACTCTTATAATATTACTAGCTGTCCCGACAGACTTCGTTCTGCTAAAATCGCTATTAAAAAATATGGGTTGATCGTAGAGGGGTGAAAATTTAGGGTTGTATGTATTTTTGTATGTTGTATCATAAAAAAAATATAAATTAAAAATTTTGTCTAAAAAATAAAAAATAAAAATTTAGGGGTGGACTACCCCTAACATTTAGGGGGATGAAAAATAGATGTTGGCCGATTCTCAGACCTACTGAATATGCATATAAAATTTCATAAAGATCGGTCAAGCCGTTTCGGAGGAGTACGGTAACTAACATTGTGACAGGGAAATTTTATATATTAGATTATCTTCTATACAGACAAACAGATATACTACAGGTATAGATAAAACTCAAATAAGAACAGTGCTTTATTTAATTGGTTAACTTTACAAGTCACTTATAATATTTTCACATTACCACTGCGAAAGCAAATCAAAATCGGTGTGTCTGCTTAGTAACCACGGTTTGGGTTTGTTTAAAGGCCCTCCTCCTCTTTTTGGTTCTCCATCTTTAGATTTCTGTGTTTTCTTACAGGAATGGTATATAAACCTAGAAATAATTAATATTACAATTAAAAGAACAGTAAAGCGAAAAAATACTGGTACGTAGAAAAAGCGCCATCTTTAGTTAGAATGTGATACTAAGAAGAACATCATAAAGTGCGGTACTCAATGGCGCGTGGCTTGCGCTTTTTCTATTAAATTCATACTAGATGTCACTAGCAATCACTAACAAAAAATATTTACACAATATAAATATTATGTTAAAATCCACCATTATTATAATATTATATTTACGAATAATTATTATGATTTGTACTACGAACGGATGAAAAATGAATAGTTGACACGACCCCATTATACCGGTGAAGGAAAACATCGCGAGGAATCGTCGTATGTGAAGTTCACCAACCCGCACAGTAGGGGCTATTCTGTAAGGTCGTTTTCGAATCTCTAAAGCGGAATCCGCAGTGATATGACGAATTCGACTATCTATCTATATCAATAAAGTTCGCTTTCGAAGTGAGCGTAAAGAGAGCTCTATCACTCAGGTGAAGCTCGATCTCGAAATGGTTTTTAGTTTTTACATAATAGCACTACTGGGCTAGTGCATCGGTGAACTGTCAGTAATCTAACTAGCCATTATGGCCCATTATCCTCTTAGCCTGATTTCGAGGAGGAGACCCGTGCCCAACAGTGGGATATAAAGGATTGATCCTTTACTGCATTATAAAAAAAAGAAAAACTAATAATAAAAAAATATTTATAATATTATGACGTACTATCAATAACAATGGTAGTAAACTAATCAAGAGTTTCAGGCTGAAACTGACACACACTGTATTCTTTCCGTGCCATAACCCGGTGCTTAAGTTTTAGTTTTGTCTCTTTTTAGTGTAAATTTTTGTTGAAAAAAATATTAATTTTACCTAGGGGTCCTGTAAGTTTCATTATGGACTGGACACTTGAATTCCCAGTCTGGTAACTGTAGGATGTAAATTACTTCTTCGTCTTCTTCGTTATCTTTTTTCTTCTCGGCGTTTGTTTTGGTGTAGGGCTACATAAGATGTAATATTTTATTATTAGCAGTTACAATTATTATATTATTAGCAGACTTTTATCACTTACGACAACGCAAACGGAAAGAAGAAAGATACATAACAGTAAAACAGTTTCTTTAAGAGTATTTGTATATTATGTTTGCTATATTGACTAAACTAGATTGACAATACTTTTCCCGATCAGCTGTAAACCGTTTGCAATCAGCCTATTTCTAATGTATTCAACTATATTCGTTAACAACGATGCTTAAATCTATGTTACAATAATACCTACTTGTTCATCAGACAATAATGTCTCTCACTATAAATACCGGCAACGCACCTGATAATCCGCAGATAATCCTTAAAGGTGTCTATGAATGTCGCTATCACTCACCATCGGGTTAACCAGTAGGTTAGGTTAAAAATAACTATTCTACGTACAGTGGCGTAGGTAACTATACCGTTCGTGGCCCGTGGCAAATTCATCGGATGCTAGGAAAGACACCATTTTTTTTACTAAATGTGTAATAATAAATGTTGGGAGTTGGAGTTCTCCTCCGACCGGGGGCCCCTTTCAGCTGGGGGCCCGTGGCATTTTGCCGACTTGCCACCCTGTAGTTACGCCACTGATTTTACAGTTCATATTAGTGTATAATGTAGGCATTATTGGATCAGTGTCGGGCACATGCTCCAGGCGAAGATCAACCTCAAAGTGACTAACCTCAAACTATGTCACCTACTTATTATATTTAGTTGTTGTCCCACACAACTTACTAGACTAGTAAGTTACTAGTTATCAACTTAGTATTAGAAGTTAAATACCTAGTTTAGGTATCATGAATGTATGTATGTTTGGATGGATGATTCATCGATTACGGCGGTTGAATCGAATTGAAATTCAGAAATCTGTATATTCTGAAATAAGCTTAATGTTATAATGCAGAGTTCAAGGAGAATAAGCATCGACTATAATTCCTGTCCCTAATTTCAAAGGTTTGTGATAATTCTATACCAATTAAAATAAAGAGTTTCTCAACAGTTTGTTTGAACATACAAATTTTGCGATCTGACACATATAATTATTTTCATTATTATTATTTAGGGCCTGTTTCACCACTTCCTGATAAGTGCCAAATAGGCTATCCACAACATATATTTTGACACATATAGTATGGAGTATCTGTCAAATATGTTATGGATAGCCTATCCGACACTTATCTGGAGGATGTTAAACAGGCCCTTAGAGTAATATATCGATCAATTTTGTAGCGGTAAATACTAAATACTCGTCGGAAACACTTGGGTAGTTTATTATATCAGTCCTCAAAAAATGTACGCCATTTTGATGAATGTTCAAGAAGGCCGAAGGGGCATACGTACAAACACACTCGGCGCAGATATTGCCTCGCTTGGGTCCAGATATCCGTCTAAAATTTGCTGATTGATTTTATATTTTCGCGCCAAGTTGAAGTGTTGCGTGTCACTTGATATTGGAAATGTGATCAAAGGCCGCCTAAAAAAGACAGTGTTAACAACATTAAAATCCAATTTCACTATGTAGTCAGTTAAAACGATTAAAACTCTGTAAAACTAACTTGATCAAGCTAAGTGCTCTATTGGCCCTGTGACGTTATTATTTTTATTATAAAAAAGGAAAGAAAAACAACGTTCTTTCCTTTTTTATTGTTAAATGTTAATAATATTAATAGGCCTGTGCCAGATCATAATGACCAAGTAGTCAATGTCGTACATAATAAAAAATATAAAAGGCTACGAAAAATGTAGTTTAAGCTTTCAAAAATAGATGGCGCTGTGTATAAATGGTAAGCAAATTGTTGTTTTTCTAAAAGGTTCAGCTAACTTATTCAAAGCATTTTTGAGATTTCATTTTACAATTTGAAATGTATATTACGAATGAAAATGTTACGGTTTTGAATATCGGAAGAAACAATTATGTTTTTGTTACAGAATCAAGCATTCGATTTTTCGTCTGTCCTTTACGAAGCAATGTTTAGTCGTAGAAATAAACAGATTTTTTTTATTCCATACCTATAAGAATCCAGGTACAACGGTCGAGGTGGTAGGTCAAAGTGTTTTTTAATATACTCTTCATCTAGCAGCTGGACAGCGCTTTGCGCTCTGGCTCCGGTCTTCGATCGTGTGGTGGTATTTTGAACTGATGATTCGTCGCGTCGCGCCAGGTACACCAGAGGCTCCTTGGCTGGTCCACTGCCACTGCTGGTGCACGCGCAACAACTGCGTAATATAGAACTATGAAAATCTGGTCATGCTGGGGTTATTTTTTCTATTATGTTATTTCGATTATCTTAGACATATTTGTCAGTCATCTTGATTATAATAAATATTTTACAAAACGTATCATTTTCACGTGTATGAAGGTGTATAGTAAATTTTGATACGTGTAGATTGGCGATCTTTATTTTTACTTTACATTTTGGAAGTGGTACAGAACGGTCTGATTTATATATTCAAAGTAGAAGTTTGCTGTAAGGATTTGGATATTTTTGTTTAACAACAATTTACTTTGCCGCCTCCAAAAATATGCCGCCCAGGGCTCCATGGAAAATAGTAAGTCTGCTGCTAAACCTGCCGCTGTGGATTTATTAATTACATATATTTATTATATTATATACCTTTCTTGTATTATGTTCTTATCATATTCATAACTATTAATATCCTAGATTTATTATATTGAATTATATAAATAAAGAAGTCCATGACAAATTATCTGCATTTGGCGGGATTCGAACCTGAAGTGTCCAGTAGCCTGACTACTCGACCAGTATAATGCTAAAACTCAATAGATACATATAAAGAGAGAAATGATAGGTAATAAGTCGCAATGGAACGCGCCTTAGACCCTGATCCTTAGTGGTGTGACTGTCACGGCGCATGTCACCAGAATTCTGGATTTCAAAGTTTGGTGGTGACAAGAGGCCATTAAATTGATGATTCTAGCAATAAAATAAAGCATTACCTGTCCATTTTGGCAACGTGGTATCAATTTAATTACTTTTTAAGATTTTAACATTTTTTTTCGATTTCTAAAAATTTATTAATTTTACATGATATTATAACAAAATGACGTGTAATTTTGTCATATTTTTTTTATTTATGTGACATTTACGGTTGCGAAAGGTTTCGTGTTACTTAGATTTTGAGTGAATACAATTTTCATTTATAAGTACCTACTTACATAATAATAATATGGTTATTATACAATATGTAAAGATGTTTGTTATAGGAAATACATGTATTTGATATCTTTCTGCCTTCTGGTAATCCCTCAAAAGTTATTTTCCTGAGACTTGGACAAGTTCTAGTTATTGGGGATTATCTGCAGTTAATGCAGAAGGCTGTGAAGCTAATGTCCCAGAAGGATTTGGACGACAAGGCCTCTCCCTCGGGCGACAAATGGTGGGCGCGTAGGGGCGCTACTTAATACGCCTTCAGTAAAGCCAAGCCCCTGTACTCGTGTCCGGTCCAAGATGGGTACTTGGGCCCAATATGGCACAACGTCGCGGAAACTGGTGCTGGCGGCCAGATACCTCCTTTCGAGGTACAGTCTGGTCTTTCGCCGGGGCCAGCCCGTCGCAGAGGTGCACTCAAAATCCAGAGCCAGGAACCACCCAGGTACCAGGCTACATCCATAAAGAATTCCCTGCGTCAAGTCGACCTTATATATAAGAGGCGAACAGTCTAAAGCTAGTTGGTAGTGATCTCGGATACCCATAGATATCGATACCTACCCCCATGTTTCAGGTGCGTTGACTGCCTATAAGGGTAGGATAGTCCTTATTCTGTGTTAAGAACAAGTGACCATCATTAACCAGAGATTTTTTCTTCAAATATATAAGAAGGAATGATTTATAAGAGGCGGCCATATTTTTTCAGCGAGGAGTGGAAACGCGAAGCAATAAAGTTGTAGCCGCTGGCGATTCTAGTTCGACGCGAGTTACCGCAATATACAAGCCATTATACACCCAATCTCGGGGAGGAAAGTATGGTATTAGAGTATTCTTCGGTTTAATAAGTGAAATTCGGTCCAAAGATTGACGAACACGTGCTAGTCACACTTTGATGCTAATATCAGTTAGGGTTGATAAGTTTGTTTGAAGTTGGACTCCCTTTTATTTGAACCCAGTCAATAAACGAAATTAATATGTTACTAACCTTTATCTTGTACTTACAACTTTTATTGCTTTATTTCT
This sequence comes from Lycaena phlaeas, assembly GCA_905333005.2. Taxonomy (NCBI): domain Eukaryota; kingdom Metazoa; phylum Arthropoda; class Insecta; order Lepidoptera; family Lycaenidae; genus Lycaena; species Lycaena phlaeas. The sequence goes on from HG995168.1 coordinate 1,461,554, forward strand.
ATGATAATTTGTTGTTAACAGGCTGAAGATTTTGTTTGGACATATATATATTGGACGACCTCTGTGGCTCAGTGGTTAGCGCGTTGGCGCACAAGCCGGAGGTAGCGGGTTCGAATCTCGCCAGGGAACAAAAAAAGTTTTCTATGTTCCTGGGTCATGGATGTGTATTAAATTCGTGTATTATATAATAAAAATCTTAAATATATGTATTAATTTAAAGTATTAAATATATGTATTTTCCGTTGTCTGGTACCCGTAACACAAGTTCTTCGGAAACTTAGCACGGGACTAGATTGACGTGGTGTAAGAGCGTCCATAGATATTATTAATATTATTATTATTATTATTCTTTTTTTGGGATTTCCATTCTCCTTTACAGGGTTCTACTGAAGTTGCGGGCTTGTGGCCAAACAACTACAGGTGATTTGTTAATTAGTTATTATTATTAGCTAAAAACTTGCGGACGATGCGACATGTGTTGAGGATGACTGCTTTCTGTAAGGTGATGTATGTGAGTGGATAAATGTTGAGTGTTTTGAGGGAAGTGTGCAACGTTTTAGGTACAATTCCAGTGGTTGAAATGACTATCGGTATGGTTATTATGGCGATGATCGACGACGAGCGACGATGGTCCAGTGGTGGATGGACTCGGCCTCTTATGCGAGAGGTCCGGGTTCGATCCTGACCCCTCCGTGTGTGCCTTGAAATGGGTTTTTCTAATTTCTAAGTGCACTCCAAACACGAGACCATCGCTCGCTCACCGGTGAAGGAAAACATCGTGAGGAAACCTGCATGCCTGATGAGATTGAAAGTCTTTGAAGGTATGTGAAGTTCACCAACTCGCACCGGGCCAGCGCGGTGAACTATTGGCCCATTACCCTTCTCGCCTGATTTCGAGGAGGAGACCCGTGCCCAGCAGTGGGACATAAAGGGTTGATACTTTACTTTACTTACTTTATGGTTATTATTATTATTATTATATATATACCTATTTGTATGTTATGAGCTACCAACATCGAGCTTGTTATTTTCGAGAAACAGATTTGCTCAGAAGAAAGGGACAGGTCGTATTATTAGATAACATTATGTTTCTCAGGATAGGCAACAATTAATAACTACTTGAAATGATCCCGAGTAAGCTCACTTGTGTTCACAGGCATCGTGGATTTGGAACGAAAAACTTGCTTATTCTATTATTGCGTGAACTAATGTATATAGATGACGTTTATCAAATCTAATAGCTCAGGCACTAATAATTATTGCTCTATTATAATATCTTAAAAATACATTATCATGTTTAGTCGACGAGTGTTAGAGCTCTTTGGGATTTGTCGCCGTTTCTTCATAATGCAGACTAAATATTGTTTCCGACAGACTTGGTAGCATGACCTCTGGTCTTAGCCTGTTCCAACAGGAACGAAAAAAATACAACCAATTACATAGGCTTAAATATTTACGATGCTAGTAGAATAGCTAGTACATTCTGTACAACGAAGCTCTTGAATATTCGTCTTCTGACTTTACGGGTATTATCAGGCAATATTGTCGAAGAACTTTGAATTTTAAAAGACTTCAGTCGCTTAGAATTTTTATGAAAATTCCCGACGTAACGGATATCATACTATGTAAAGGCTTTCTAGGAAATGTGTTTTAACTACTTACATAGTTTGTTGTTAAAGTACCTACATATATTTTTATAGAACTTTATATCATTTCTTATAGAAGTTTTTTTTATTTATCGCAACATATTATACAGCGCTTAGTGTTAAATCCACAGACATATAAACTAGTTCATGGTATGTCTGTGGTTGAATCCGGCTCGAAGGAACACATTCTGAAATAAGTTTTTATTAAATTATTATAGTTTCCCTCAAAACCATAATCAAACCCGACGCCATGAAGCCGTGGAAGTCACACTCCACGGCTGGCGGGGGGCAACCCCCCAATTAATAAAGTCATAGGATGGTCCAACCGGATCACCCCATTTCCGATGACGCATAACGGTCACTTAGCACTAGTCACGGACCATTAGCATAGCTCCAACCAAAAAAAAAAAAACCATAAAGCTACGCGGACCTCCATCCTCCTCGCGGTGGTAAGGAAGACCGTGTTACTTTACGCTCAAAACAAATATTGGTACTCTTCGTGACAGACATTTTAAAAACTGGGGATTTGTAGAGACAATTATTATGACTTATTAGATCAGACGTAAAAATTAATATAGCAGTCCTCTGATACGAAGACGACACCGAAAGTTCCTATAAAAACCAAAAAGGGGTATAGGGAAAAGGAAGGCAACACATTTGCATAACCTCTGGTTGTGTGGATGTTTATGGACGTTGATAGTCGTCACAGGCTTCGACTGTTCGTTTGCCCTCCTAGTTTATGCTAAAAAAAAGATTGTGTGGTTTTATGAAACCACGGTAAAAGTGAAACTTTTTTTCATATTATAGACATTAATTAACTAACAAAATAGCGTGGAGCACTGGCGCTAATGAGTAGGCGCCGCCATGTGGCCTCTGACCGTCACGCGACATGCAACACACAGACGAAAGTTTGATACGATGTAATAAAAGTTTCACTTTAATAAAGAAAAACTGGAAAAGGTAGCTAATAATATGAGTTTTATTCTTCAATGTATCTAATAGCCCGCCAAATTGCTATATGCTCTATATTTGCTCTATTAATAATAATAATATATATTGACCGATCTTCATCATGTGTTCATAGCTGTTTCTTTTTACTAATTCATGTTTCGAACCAGAAAAAAAAATTCGGATCGTCTCTTTGCAATGTAGACATACACACACACAAACACATATGTGAAACTTATAATACCCCGACGATTTACGCCGGGGATCAAGAATTTGTTACAATATTAAAATAATTAACATAACAAACATAATTATTATTATAACCAAATTTGTTTAAATTGTGTGTTCGCTAATCGCTTGTATAATAAAGTGCCAAATAATTCTAGACAGTTCAACGTAGAATAAATTATATATATATATATGTTGTTTATTAAATATATTTTTATAGCTTTAAGAACCTGTATATTTTTGCAAAAATACATAATATTCAAGAAAAAATTAACTGCCATTGGATATAAAATTTACATTGGGAAAGAAAAAAAAATGCATGCTAATGTATAACAATTTTAGCAAAACATGATGTGCAAGATTCTTTGTAACACCTACATGTATACGTCATGTTTTATGCAATCTCATATAATAATTATTATTATTAATCATCATTAACGAATGTAATTCTCAGTTAAAAAAGCTGCGGGAATAGCCAGTAATGTTACAATTATTATAATCACATGCTCTGTAAAACGTCTCTCCTCTCAATAAACGCTTGACAACTAAGTTCAAAAGAACAAATCTGAAAAGTTTTGAATTTGCCATCGTTTATGTTTGAGAAGGAAACCATAGAGCTAATAATTTCTTTTGCGTCCGAGCGGGCGCCAATTTTTGTTATAAAGGACATTATTTTGATCTAATTTAAACTTATAGTTTATTCGGACTGTCTCGTAGTAATTGTGCGATTTAATAAAAAGAAATAAACAATAAAAAACAGCATTTATTTGAGTATTTGTTGTTACAATGCAGCAATGGCTTTTTTGTGGCGTGTTTGAACACGCTAAGGAATTACTAGGTTGGATTTAAAATATGCTTTCAGTTTGAGACAGCCTATTTATCGAGTCAGATTATAGGATATTATAATAAATCCTATAGTCATGCCTGCATTCATCCTGCTAAGATAACGTTGTAAATCTTAGTTAAAGCAGGCGAAGCTGCGAACAATGTTTTTGAAACTTTAGACTTTGAAAGAAATTATAAGCCATTTCTATGAGATTCCCATGTGTGTATGAAGTTATCTTTAACATGTTTACCGGCGCTCGGATGCGGCACCTGTTGCTCGTTTCCGTATCGTATCAATATCGATCAAGCGTTTGTCACGTTGTCATTTTTAAACCACCCCTTTTGTTTGAATTGTAAGTCTATCAAATACTATTCAGCATAAAATAACAGTTCGCGTTTTGGGTACAGATAACGATGTTTTGAGAACACTTCAAAATGAAAAGGTAAGATAATCTGTAAAAGTATTTAAGGTCGGACGCTTATCGGCCGTTTTATTTAAATAGCATAAGATAAAGAAACACAGAGACGTGAATTGTGTATCAACGTCTTTTTAATAGAGGAGCGTTAGGTATAGGAGAAAATAATTTTCATTAGTGATAGGGATACGGGTTGGTTTTTCTTTATTTAAGAATCTAGCTCTTCTCTCCTTTACACTTCCTTCTCTCCGCCAATATGTTCACTTCCTGATACAATAAGACCTGTATCTTCTCCTTAAGATTAAGAATTAATATAGAGCAGATGCTCTATATATAAGTTCTCCTTGTTCTACTTCATCCTTCCTTTACCTCAAGCCTTCCTTCTTCGATATTTTTAAAACTGGTCATGTCGTATCAGGTGATCAATCATATTTTCTTTCTTCATGGTTTTAGTTATGTTTCTTTTCTTGTCTAAGACTTTCTTATACTATGTCTATTTTTCTCATTTGAAGTCATATATTTCTTCCTTTTCGAGCACCACATTTCTAATGTCTCCAATCTTTCCTTATATTTTTGGGTCATTGTCCAGGATTCACTTCCTAAGAGTGCAATGCACGAAATATAAGACCGGATCTTTCTTAATGTTCACTGATATCTTTTTGGGTTGGTAGGAAGGTATAAGGAATCACAGCAAAAGTAGGAAAGATGGAAATCGTTGAAGGGAAAGGAGTTTTAAGATAGTTTTATGGCTTCTGGTGCTTGGGTCAAGTTACTCGTACTTAGGTAGTAAATAAAACTAATTATTTATATATCGGTTTAATAATTAATGAGCAAGCCAACTCATAAAGTAAAGTATCAAACAATATAATATATCCACTGTCAGCAGTAGTAGGTACTCAGGTACCTACTCGTCTCCTCTTCGAAATCAGGCTCAAGATCGGAGAACTAGGACCCAATACCCAGTGGGGGTTGATGAACTTCACACACTTTCAAAAACTTTAAATCCTATCATTCAGGATGAGCGAGAAATAGGCTCGTATTTAGGTGTACTTAGAAATTTGGATAAAACCCATTTCAAGGGACCACTGGGCGTAAATATTATTTTTATATTAAATATTATAATAATTTCATTCAAGAGGGCGAGCCCATACCAACTAGCCAATCATCGTTCAGCAGCAGTCAATGTGGCTGGTATATTAATACCACAATATACCACAATATAATTTATTCCGATTACTTACCTTACATTTTAACCATTTTGTCTGAGTTCTCTAATCATTTTAGTACTTATATATGTATAATATCTATTCTATTACAATTTATCTATAACTATGTTTAACTACTTCCGTTATTTAATATTAGTATCAGGTAGTTTTTTAAATATTTCTAAGGTTTTATATAATATATATTATTATGCTCTAAATTCAAAGCATTAATTGGTATGACATTTAGTGTCAATGTCAAATTTATCAAATGCTGTCATCTGTCAATAAATAATAAGCTTCAATGTTGCAAGTTTAGAAATTGTTACAGGGCAGGAGACACTGGCGGGTAAAGATATTTTTAAATAGAAAGTAAATTTATTTATTTAATTATACATTATTTTTTACTAATTTAGTTAATATTTAAATACAATTTAGTTTTAAGTTACTTTATTAGATAAAACATTTTATAGTAGTATATTTTATATTTATTAGTAGTATTTATATAACTATACTAATATATTTTAATAATATATATAATATTATATTTGTATTGTTTTCAAACTGTACATTATACATACAGTGCGTAATAGAATATGGCTACCGTAACGGAAGCTGGTTTCTCTGATGAAGAGTTTTGTTCTCTTACAACCCTAAGCAGTGGCGATAGCTATCACAGTGCAGAATCTTTATCCATTAACGAAGTCATATCAGAACATCTTACTGATAACACAAAAAAATTTAATGTTGTTCATATTAATGCCCAAAGTATTCCGGCACATTATCCCGATTTGCTCGCGTCGTTTACCTCTAATAGCATACACGCTATACTTGTTTCTGAAACCTGGCTGAAACCTTGTTTACCTTCAACCAGCTATTCCTTACCCGGATTTCAGCTAATTCGAAATGATTGCATCAACAAAGGTGGAGGAGGTGTGGCAATCTACTTAAAATCCAACTTTCCTTTTTCTATAATTAGCTTGTCACCACAGCCCCCGCCTATTGATGCAGCTGAACACATCTTGATAGAGGTTGACTTGGTGTATACAAAAGTTTTACTAGGTGTGTTCTATAGCCCATCACTTAGCGTTGACTACTTTACTTCTTTTGAACAGCTCATAGAAACGTATACTCCTTCATATTGTCATAACATAATCATGGGTGACTTTAACACGTGTATGATTAAGCGAGACCGAAGATCTGAGAGACTCGGTGCCATACTTGATTCGTGCAATATACACCTGCTGCCTCTTAAACCCACTCATTATTTTCCTGGTTGTGCACCTTCACTTTTAGATCTGATCATGGTTTCTGCTCCAGAATTTGTTTTTAAATTTGGCCAGTGCCCCGCAGATGGTTTCTCTTATCATGATTTAATATACCTTTCTTATAATTTACGTCCTTCTAAACTAAAACCGAGAGTATTGATGCAGCGCAATTTTGGTAGACTCAATTCAGATAGTCTATTATCAGATGCACTTGAACTGGACTGGTCCATAATTTATGAGGAAATGGACATTGATAATAAGTTAAGATTATTCAATAGTCTACTAGTTGATTTATATGACATACACGCTCCAGTAAAACCTGTCAAAGTGAAACATCTTCCTGCGCCTTGGATGACCACGGAGCTAAAATTGTTGATAGCTAAAAAGCACAGGGCTAAGGCAAAATATAGGAAGTCCAATTCTGATGAGCATCGTGAGAGATACGTTAGAATACGCAATCGCTGTAATACGATGTGTAGGGATGCACAAAGACGCCACATTCATAAATCAGTTGAGAACGGTAACCCGGGAAAGGTGTGGAAATTTCTCAAATCAATTGGAGTTGGTAAGCAAACGGCGAGTTGTAACTTAGATATTTCTACAGATGAACTAAACATACATTTTGCTTCTCCTAATTCTGAATTTGATTCCAATACCAAGGCTAGTACACTGTATAACCTCTCCCAGCTACCAGCTCCTAATCATCCTCCGTTCTTTTTTAGCCAAATCACTGAGAGCGATGTTAAGAAGAACTTATTATCCATATCGTCTGATGCCGTTGGATGGGATAACGTTAGTCGTAAGATGTTGTTACCTATCCTTGATGTAATTCTCCCTGTCCTCACGCATATCATTAATAGTTCTATTAACGCTGGCATTTTTCCAGACACTTGGAAAGATGCTTACGTTATTCCTGTGCCAAAGAAACATAACCCATCCACTGTTACTGACTTTCGACCTATTTCTATTCTTCCTTTTCTTTCCAAAGTATTCGAACGCCTAGTCCATTTTCAACTATCTTTATATATGACAAAAAATAATCTTCTTAATTCACTTCAATCGGGGTTTAGAACTAGTCATAGTACGACTACTGCTCTTGTTAAAGTCACCGACGACATTAGATATGGCATGGATAACAGGAAGCTAACTGTTTTGTTTCTTTTAGACTTCAGTAATGCTTTCAATACGGTGGATCATGACGTTCTCCTTAGTACCATGAGTTCTCTTAACATATCTCCATCAGTGATTGGCTGGTTTCGTAGCTATCTGCAGAGGCGCCGGCAGAGAATAAAGATGGCAATGAATCTTTCTTCCTGGTCTAATTTGTATGTTGGCGTGCCTCAAGGTGGCGTCTTATCTCCCCTTCTTTTTGCTATTTTTATCAACAATATTACAAATAAAATTTCTTCTCCCTACCATCTGTATGCAGATGATTTGCAGATCTATGCTCAGTCAGAACTCGAAAACTTGCCTAGGGCTATAACTGTAATTAATAAAGATCTTGCTGCTGTATCTGAGTGGAGTCACTGTCATGGTCTAAAGTTGAATCCAGTAAAATCTCAGATTATAGTACTTGGCAGTCGGAGTTTCGAGGATTGACTGGGCTACTTTACCTCCGGTGCTCATCGACAACACTATTGTTCCATATACTAAATGTGCTAAAAATCTTGGCGTGTATATGAATGAAAATATGAGTTGGTCAACACAGATTAAGGAAGTCAGTAAGAAAATGTTTTCAACTTGGCATTCACTAAGACGGTTACAATATATGCTACCTACTTCTACCAAAATTGCGCTTGCTGAATCCCTGTTCCTTTCCCATCTTGACTATGCCGACGCGTGCTATCCTGATCTTAATGAGCAACAACTAACAAAACTTGAGAGGCTCCAAAATTTAGCTATTAGATTCGTGTTTTCTTTGCGAAAATACGATCACATATCCGATTTTCGTAAAAAGCTCAAGTGGTTGCCAATCCGTTTTCGCCGGAATACTAGGATACTGTCGCTGCTTTACAATATACTTAAAAATCCTCGAGCCCCGGAATACTTAAAAGAAAAGTTTACCATACGTATTTCTGATAAGGCATTGCGTTCCAATGACACAACCACTTTGCATATTCCTACCCATCATACTACATTCTACAATTGCTCTTTTACTGTGCAATCAATAATTCTGTGGAATGCCCTGCCAAATAGTGTTAGGGAGGCTAAAACCCTAAATACTTTTAAGAAATTAGTGAAAGATTTTTACCTAAATTCATAGACCTGGGATGTAATATTAATTTTAGTTGTTTACTTGTGTGCTGTTAATAATTATTATTTAATTTTTTATCTACAATAAGTTACTACGTACTTTATGTTTAATAATATAATAATATATATATTTTAGTATTTATTATTATGATAAACAATGTATTTTATTAATTAATTTATGTATTTTATTGTATGTAGATATTTATTTATGTATTTTATTATATGTGTATTATGTTTATATAGTTAGGGCCTGTTTCACAATCTCCCTTTAAGTTCCCTATAGGCTATTGGCAACATATTTGACAGATGTTTGACAGATACTCCATACTCTATCTGTCAAGCATCTGTCAAATATGTTGCCAATAGCCTATAGGGAACTTAAAGGGAGATTGTGAAACAGGCCCTTAGACTTTTAGCTTATGTATTATTTATTATAATGTTTGAATTATAAGATTAACTCTGTTACTTTTGTTATGCTTTTTTTTTTCTTTTGGTAAGCCTACTCTGTTTTATTTCAAAATCTCCTCTACTAGAAGGTTGTCTGGTAGAAATCGCTTCCTCAGCGATAAGACCGCCTTTGTGCATATTATGTAATATTCATTTTTATAAGTTGTACTTCTTTATGGTATTAATTGTAATGTTTACTTTTATGCACAATATAGTATATTTTCTTTCTTATACCACCATCAAAGAAGTCTAATATGTATAAAGATTTCATCACCAGTTTCTTTCTGTCAATTGCTTAACATAGGCTTATTAAAATAATCGAGACATAAATTGTCCAAAAATACTTAAAATTTAATCAATTCATAAATAATTAATCAATGATAAAAAACAATCTATTTTATGGACACGGACCTCTTTCAATATAATAATATATTGCTTGAAATTAATATTTAATCGCTTGAATTGACTCTGATGATGTACGCACATACTTGGGCAAAACTAGGTTAAATTTAAGCCGAAATCGAACCGGGAACTTACAACACATTACGCGACTAAACGTTTATTCTAAAAATAGTCCCGCCAGATGTGAACCGGCACCAAAGGAATCTGACGACATTTTAATTGGTGCTCTATCCTGAGCGGGTTATTCGACGAATTACTCTTTCGTCGGGGATATGTGTCGTGTTGTGTGTCGAACGGACAGACGAAAGGTTTATGGAGCTGTTTAAAATGTAACTTAATTGATGTTATGCGTTATTAAGGGTTCTAGAGTCTGGCGGATTTATAAAAGGGTATCTATTAGACTCACTGATTTATAATCCAACTCCCATGAAAATAGGGCAATTTGCTCTCGATTACAATTAATAATGACCTGTGCAGGTGAAATCGACCAAACTCCTCCCTAAGAGGGAAATGGGGGGGGGGGGGAATAACAGTCATAGTATGAAAATGGGCTTATTGAGTATAATATGGTCCTGATTACAAATAAAGTGATGTTCGTTGGCAAAGATAAAGAAAGAAGAAGTATCTCTCTACTTACTAGATTGTAGTTCCTATGGGACTTACTTATTTAAAACAAATATGACTAGTCACAATTTAAAATATGGCTATGTTGGCGACTTCAATGGGCGATTTTCAAGAGTAACAAACATCCATACTCACAAACTTTCGCGTTTATAATATTAGTAGGATCAAATAAGCTTATAAATATCTATTAGTTTTTATTTTGATTTGTTTTATTAATTAGTCTTTTCGAGTATTTTTAATGAATACCCTATTAAATTAAAAATACATTTTAAGATATTAGCTGTGATATTAGTTTCAAGTTTTTCACATCAGATTTAAGTTCCATCGTATATTGTGACTAAAACTATGTTCGTAGTACCTTTGATAATTACGGTTCGATAACTATACAGTTATCGAATCTTATCGCTCGCGAGCTGATCGAGATAAAATCGGTTCAATTGATTTTCCCCGGCTGTACCCTAATCGATTCATATTGTGGAATATGTTTCGACATATCGGATTCGAACGATTGTATTATAAAGGCATGCATGCAAGTGTAGGTACGCATATTATGCATATATGAAAGGTTCTTTACGCTAGCATATGCGTACACTCACACATTCACGATACTAAACTGCAGAGTTTCGCAGAATAGTGCTGAAAACATTATAATTGGGTGTAGTGGATTCAATTTCGCGAAATTTTATGTACTATTCATAATCATGAAATTTTGAAATAAATACTAATATTAAAAAATATACTTACTTCATTTCACTCCATTTTATAATTGCTTGTTCGAAAGAGCTTTTATTACGGGTAATGAGTACGGAAACCTATTTTAAATATGATGTGTATAAAGGTTTGATTATTGTACTTTGAATCCCGAACTAGAAAATCGAGATTCGAACCTGCACTTCTTATAGTTTTCCTGCCTTTCACTCGGCCTTTACTTATGAAGATTAGACTTTAGAGTTTGGAGTAGGTATTAACTTTTTTTTTTAAACTAAAAAATATGTGCCTTAGAGTGGGACGTAAGCCGATTGCTCATGCTTACTCATACGTACACAAAACTATGGCCTTCCTCGCCTGATTTCGAGGAAATATTATACAGATTAGTTCCCAAATTACACGCTCAACCACGCGAATAATATATTATTCTAAATATGGAGAATCACGTTCATTGAAAAAATTCCTAGCTACCCTCTTTGATAGGGATGGCCCAATATGTCGCAGGAGGGACGGGCGACGCCGGGCACAATACCTAGTCGGAATTTATGTGTCTAGGGGTGGCGCACGTGCTATTGATTACGGTTACCATATTCTTGGTTTCTATTAGACCTTTATTATGAAAATGAATTGCGAGATATGTATATTTTACCTTTTTCTATGTCACCCGGATCGTAATAACAAATTGATTAGCTCCCGACATTAAAGCCCAAATACTGGTTAAGGTTCTAATATAGAACATACATACATACATAGTGTTAAAATCAAAAGCAGAAAGGATGGTGATTTTACCAGCTTTATCAGCCCCCTGATTCTGTAAGAGTCATTTTCTAGGCTGTGCGGCGCGACGAGCTCGTCTCGGCGCACAGCGTTGACGTTGCTAGGGTGTTTTATATGGTTTGACAAGCTTAGTGAATACCAAGTTGAATTCACAGCACTGTCACAGCATTGCGACAGCGCTGCGTTTCTTACAGAATAGCACTGCAGGGCGGTAAGAAAGTATGAGAAATGCAATGATGTGCTACTTGCCATTTTAATGTGTCAGGTTGAGAACAATCTACTTATATAAGTATTGCAATATTTATCACGTAGATAACGAATTCGGAACTTATCCAACAAAAAATTGCACTCATACTGTAATCATAGGAATGGTAATAGATAGAACACTTATAATTGAATATAATTTAATGAAATTCAAATTATTAATAATAGGGCAAGAAATTTGAACGTCACGACAGTGTCATGACATGGTCAGGACATCATAATGTCACATTGGTCAACGCTAAAGAAGAAGTTTTACTTTAATAAAATAATTCGTGTATTCTTTTACATATTTAACTTTGGTAATTAAAAAAAACTGAAATAGAAAATTAACCAACTTCAACTTTAGCAGGACTTGTCCTAAATTTTCCCCTCAACATGGTAACTGTATTTCAGTCCACCTGTCACCCATACAAGAAATTCCTCAAAAGCATAATAGTAGAGCCGGGAGCATATTTAGAAACAATTTCAATACATATTGGCGAGATAGTCGCAAAGCAGATTAAAGTTTATTCTTTTCAGCATCATCATCATAATCATCATCACTATCATCATCATCATCATCATCAGCCTTTATGAGTCTACTACTGCACATAGACATAGGCCTCCCTCAGTCAGTCCAAATTGGTCAGCGTAATTCCGTCAGTCGTACTACTCTGCCGAGAAGTGGATCATGAAAGTGTCATGCGAGATCCACCGCACGCTGTCTTAGTGTTCCACCCAGATAAACGGACGCTGGATGCGTAGGTCTTAAGAGACCTAGTGCTAAGGCACTTCGTCCAAAGAGACTTTAATTAATAGAGGGAAAACGGAGTACCACAATATCACTTGACTGATAGTATTTAAAAAGGTTACCTTAAGTAGTTTTACAATAAAGTAAAAATCACTCAATAGAAATTCTTGTTTAAATAAATAAAATATTTTTCTTAAGTAAAAAAATATAACATTCATGACATGATACAGATTATAGAATACAAAAAGGTACAGTTATGAAGATAAATGTTACAAAATGTATTCAAATGATCTCATTGTAATATTATGAAACGTTAATAGGTTCTGTTAGTCTTCGAATCCAAGCATTCGACTCTTAAAGCTAGTATGTTTTTCTTGGCAAAGAGATAGGTAGCTATCTACGAAAGCTCATCTTAAAGATTTTTCCACACAAGTGTACCACTTGTCTGCCCACCCGTACCCAACGGCAGCCAAGCGCGTGCGCGTCACTAATCGCCTGTCAACCCGTGACATTGCGTATAACGCGTTTCGCCTTGTTATAGACCCCCCCGTCATCCCCGCCGACCCCCGCAAACCCCCGCCGATCCCCTGCCCCAACCCCCCGGCGCACCGTGACGACCAACCTTGCCCAATTGGGAGGCACCGTGTAATACAATACAATATTCGACACTACACTCCTTTATTTTGTATGACTGTGAAATCAATTGTATGATTTTGTACAACAGGATTAGAATTCGTCAACTCAAATTCCGCAGCAATTGTCAAGCTTGACATTGACAATGGTGATAATTATTAACGTCAATCATAATATAATCTTATCTAAAATAATATTATAAGGAATAAGTAGGAAGGAAACCGTAAGGAGGTAGGATGTTCGCGTTGCTTTATGGCGTGTTTAGATGTAAAGTAATTTTTAAAACAATTTATCCGATATTAAAAATTCTTTTATCCCGTATATGTATGTTGTGACCAAGCGATGTAGATTATTAAAATCATGAGTCCGTTTAGCCAGCCAGAAACTTCCTTTGTTCATAAACCTAAGCAGTTTGCCAACATCATCTTGAGTTAACAGAAGTGGATACGATTGAGGATTGCAATTTAGATACTAAATTACTATATATATGATATTACTATATCATTATATATATAGTAGTTTAGTATCTAAATTTTACTAAACTAATAAAAAATAAACTATACTATGATATACACAATAGCGGTTTTTATAAGCAGTCGATTTCAATACTGGAAAATAAATACTAGACTCTAAAACAGAAAATGCTACTTTCATGCAATATAACTTATACTTTTCCCATAAATACGGAATAAGACTATTTTGTGTTTATGGGATAAATCCTATGGCTTTTGGTTTGACAGACGACGGAGTTATTCTATATGGGTTCAGCGTTATCATTTTGTAGAACGGATTTTAAAAATCGAATTATAGAACCCAAATAAAAAAGTAGGACACTAGTTTAAAAACTCAGAGCATTAACAAGATTTTTATTGTCATTGATATATTAATGAATGATACTTCTCCCCGCAAACAATATTATACGGCAATATTGTATTGAGGGTAGGGTCCAGGGCCCGGACACACGTGCTCCCGATGGGGTAGTTGCGCATAATTAATTGTTCCTATAATAAAATTGACATATCACTTTTTAACGCGGCTGTGCTTAGGGTTTTTAAGTGATGAAGTGATTACTTAGCCTTGATTTTAGCTTCAAAGATGGTTATTGTCGTATTTTGTGCTAACTACTTTCAGTCACACAATGAATTGTGTGACTGAAAGTAGTTAGCACAAAATTTAAGAGATGGTGCAATTTTGGCGCAATATTTTCATAAGAACATTTTTTTCAACAACAAGGTTTTAACAACAACAAGGTATTCTATTGTATTAATATAATTAACATTTGAAAGCTCCATGTTTGAGGTAATTTCTACTTTCTCTTCCTTTGATTTAATCATCAGCTGATTTGAAATACGACGGAGAATATCATCACTATTAAAAATAAAAGATCAAAATGAACTCAAAGTAAAAATATCAAATTTTTATTTACTGGATTACAGGGTTTACAAAGTAGCATAAGTTTGGTTTGTCACCAGTCGTAAAAGTAAAACAAATCATGAATAATAAATAATATTATAACTAAATATATTGTTTTTATCTATACTTATATACTTAGTAAAAAATGAAGAGTTTGTTTGTTTGAAGGCGCTAATCTCTAGATTTACCAGTCGGATTAGTGAACGTTATTTTTCAATCTTTGACGGGTGAAACCGTGGGGGATGCTATATTAAACTAAATATAGCCGAGAAAACTTGCGGGCTGTAGCTAGTAATAAAAATATTTAATTTAATCCTCATTATCAGTGTATGTTTCAATTAACGCCAATTTGACTGAACTCTATAATTACTACATTCTTGTAACCGTGTAATTAAACTCTATAAATATAATATAGTATGAGCGACGATGGTCCGACGGGGAAAGATTTTGCCTCTTGTGCCAGAGGTTTCGGGTTCGATCCTGACCTCCCCGTGTGCCTCGAAATGGGTTTTAATAAATTTCTAAGTGCACTCTGAACACGAGATCATCGCTCGCTTACCGGTGAAGGAAAACATCGTGAGGAAACCTGCATGCCAGATGAGATTAAAAGTCTTTGAAGCTGTTGCTTTGAAGATGTTGAAGGTATGTGAAGCTTACAAAACCGCATTGGGCCAGCGCATCGGTGAACTATGATCGACATAATACGCCTCCAGTGATGCCCCTGTTCTAGTGTTGAAATTCAGGATGGGAACCTGGGCTCAGTGGGGCACGAAATGGCGGCCGTGCAGTCCCCATTGTGACTAGTCTGGCCTTCGCCGGGGCCAGCCTGTCGCCGAGGTAATCCTGATTTGTGTTCATAGGTGATTTCGACCATTTACCGTCTCTCTCTACGACCAAGTGTGAATCGGACTTTCCCATGAAGGGTTCCGTAGCAGCCAGTAACAATATAAATAACGTAATATGACTTGATTGAATGAAAGGTAAATGGATTATTACGATTTATGACGTATTAAAAAACCAATTTTCGGTTTAAGTTCGCATGGTAATGTACATCATAGTATCTCTCGCGCAAACTAAAACTATTCAGTTTAAAAATGAAAATGATATAAGAAACCTTAATATCTTTCTTGAAGACCTATATATAGATATCCCACACTTATGGTTTTGATGAAAAAAAAAGTTCAATTTTGAATATTTGGATGTTGTTAACTACTTTACATGCTCTTATACTCTCTATTATTCCCAGTTATGAGTTATTATTACAATATTTTTGTCTCAACCTATCAGAATTGCTGGGACAAATATAAATAAGTATAATATGAAAAGAAAATGTAAGAATTTTTTTTTACGAAAGAAAACTGTGTTACTGTCAGTCCATGACGATGTATCCAAAATGACGGCTGAAATCCTGATGAACGGCATAAAATCCGTTAAACTTTTTATTCCAATAAGATGAACGATTCGTCTTCCTCGTGCCCTGGAGGTAGTAGCGATCCACCCGCTCCCCAATCCCCGTCTACATGGGCTGAATTTTGTACCGATACTTTTACCATTCACTTAGCTTGCCTATGCTCAAATTGGACGATAAGCTAGATTCTAGAATAATAAAAATCCTACTGATAATCCTCTGCTTTTTAGTGGTAGAATAATTAATTTGTTGGCCTTTTTAGTGGCCTAATTAACATTTTTTATGGCCTAATAATTAATACTTAGTAGCCTATTTATTCAGAAATATTAAACTTCTGAGGGCTTAGACAAAATCAACATCGTTTCGTAGCGAAAAGATACCGAAATTCGTCACAGTCTCTTAGTTGTCATAGCAAATTCCTAGCCAATGAGATATAGACAAAAGCAAGCGATAGCAAATACACAGTTTGATTTTGTTGCAAATATTAACAATGTCTATCAACTCGCGATAACGATTACGATTGACCACGTGATTTAACGTGACAACGACAATCGACAATTCGTTATCGTTTTCTTAAATGTCACTTTGTCTAAGCACTTTGGTTCACTTATCGAATTTCAATTTATTTTGACACGATTTGGTCTAACGTTACTGAAGTGATTTTTAGATCTTTCCAACATATAATGTTAATAACGGTCTATTATGTATATTTATATTAAAAGTGATCCCTTAAAAAGTAGTGGAATGCGTTGGGAATGATTTGGGGAGAGGACAGACGGAGTATTGTATTTCACAATTAAATTTTTCTGGCGCGATCTCGCAGTGTGTACGCTGAGTTACGCCGCGCGGTTGGGGTGGATGCTAGCGGTTCTCAAACATTCAAATATTACTGGCGTTTTTGACTGGCCTGTTGGTCTAGTGGTTAGTGACCCTGACTGCTAAACCAGAAGGTTGTGGGTTCGATTCCCACCCAGGACAAATGATTGTGTGATGAGCATGATCATTTGTTCTGTGTCTAGGCGTAATTTATCTATAATATGTATATATTTAGAAATATATAAGTAGTGTATCAGCTGTCTGGTTTCCATAAGAACAGACTTTGCCTTGTTTGGGATCAGATGGCCGTGTGTGAGTTGTCCCAACATATTATTATTATTACACCATTTGTGTTTTATTTAACTACCCATTTAGTTATATTTAGAAGAGTTAGCACGGTGAGCAACGATGGTCCAGTGGGTAATGGACCCGACTTCAGCGAGAGGGTCCGAGTTTGAGCCTATTTCTCCGTTAGTGCCTTGAATTTTTTTATGAGGTTTTTCTAAATTTATAAATGCTTTCTAACCATAAATGCATAAATTAAGAACATCGCTCGCTCATCAGTTAAGCAAAATAACGTGAGGAAACCTGCATGTTCGATGAAAGAAAAAGAAAAAAAAAAGAAACTCTTTGAAGTTCAATTCAGTTCAATAATCGTATTCGTCCAGTGCATTGGTGAACTATGGCCCAATACCCTTCGCCTGATTTCGAGTAGGAGTCCCATGCCCAGCAGTGGGACAGCTATGGATTACTACTTTACTTTTTTTACTTTAGCACGGTTAGCTCATTTTATTGTTTTTATACATTAGCTTTTACCGGTCTCGCGACTTCGTTTGAATTTTAATGGTTTTTGATGTTGAAATGTGATCCTTTTCTGGGATGAAAGTTGCATATGTGCCTATGCTATATTTTACACAAGTATAAATCTTAACTTAAAAAACATGCTAACATACAAAATTTTTGTAGTAGAAAAAAAAGTTCTTTCTAGTGCTATTTCTATACTTACTTAGATTTTTTTTCCTTGGCTAGGATTCAGGTGCATTATTATACTCGTATGATTGTAACTTGTAAGTAATTCCTTTTTCCTGGACTTGTAAAAAACGTAGAACACATGGAATTTGGTTGATACATTTGGAATAGACAAACAGAAGAGAAAGCCAATGTTATCCTTTTACTCATTCACACCTTATATAAATTTAAATAAAAAAATGAGCCCTAATTTAATGACTGTTTGAGATCCTTTGGCCCTCGGTTTAATATCGCAGCGGCGACGACACGGCGTCACGTGCGCACCAAAGATACACTAACACAGGCGCACAAACACACACATACACATAGAAACACTCAAACAAACACACATCTGTGTGTGAGTGACCTGAATTCGGCGAAGACTTCGACATGTAGTTCAGATCAAGGAGCACTCTTGAGTGGTAAAAGCTAGAAGTATTCTATTCTTTTTACCTACTTTGGAAATAGGCAAACCAGTAAGTAATCGGGAACCTAATCTAGCTAATGCGTTACCAGTAGGTCAGCCAACTCACTTGGATGTCGGTGTATCAACTATAAGTTGTCAGGCATAAGTAATTCTTCTGTCGCACATGCTGAGCTGACTGCCATTTTGACCTTTTTGCCTTGTTTTTCACCCTATTATGTATGTGTGTTTTATGTGTCAAATAAAGCTTATTCTTTCTTCTTTCTTTCTTTTTAGTAGAAGCAGTAAAGTACGTCTTTGTTAATACTTTTCAAAACACAGATTTTTTTGCACTTCGAGGCGGGTGAATCCTGGTTTGCAATTAAAATCGTAAGATAAAATTTAATATATTATCAGTCTCAACTCTCAGTGGACTATGAGAGTTATTTTACTAAACTCTATTTTCAGAAAGATCCACAATAAATAATAATAGAAAAATGTGGAGAGTTTACTTTGTTTTAATATTAGGATTTTTTATTAAAGTATCTTCCTTTATTTTTGTGAGGTCCAATTTTATCCTGAAACGGACAATCTAAAATTTTATATCAGTTCTTGAATTTCAAGAAAGTACCTACTCAGAGAATCGCTCTTGAATCAAACAATAAATTCTTTTTTTTTTTCAACCAACAGGTGCCAATATAATATTATTTTTACCCTGCTTAAAAATGCCGTATAAATTCTGCTATGATTTAGTGTTAGGAGTTCATAATATCTATATATAACCTTATCTATATATATCATATATATAACCTTAATAAATAAATACCTACCGACAAAAATGGAAGCCTTAATCTCAAGTTAGGAAATAGAGACAACAATATTATTCGATATTTGACAAGGATTCAAATTATTATATCCTTAAGAAACTAATAAACTTTCATTATGACGCCATCAATATGACTAGAAGTATGCATTTCACTGTCTCTTGATGTTAAGTAATTACATAGTCCATAGACTTGTGGCTCAATGGTTAGCGCGTTGGCGCACGAGCCCGAAGGTAGCGAGTTCGAATCTCGCCAGGGGACAAAAAAAGTTACTGTGTTCCTGGGTCGTAGATGTGTATTACATATGTGTAGTATACATATTTAAAAAAAATATAATACGTATTTCCGTTGTCTGGTAACAATTTTAGTTGTAACACAAGTTCTTTGGAAACTTAGCAGAGGACCCGATTGACGTGGTGTAAAAGCCCCCATAAATATTATTATATTATAGATGTATTATATTTTAGCTATAATTTAATTATTATTATAAGGAATCTATTTTATTAGTATCAACATAAACATTATCCCTTTATCCGTCTACTGCTGAACGTAGGCCTCCCTCAATGAATGCCAAAACAACCGATTCCTTGCCACTCACATCCTTAAAATGCATCATTTAGATGTAAGGAATCTACTTTATTAGTATCAACATAAACATTATCCCTTTATCCGTCTACTGCTGAACGTAGGCCTCCCTCAATGAACGCCAAAACAACCGATTCCCAACTCACATCCAACACGGACCGGCCATTGCACCGAGTCTTCCCATCTGGTTAATGGCCGACAATCTTTAAATCGGAAGGATATTTAGATATGAAATTGTTTCAGAATTCGTATAACTTTGTGGTTAATAAAGGTTACAGTTATATTAACAACCAGTAAGATTATGCTACTCAAATTCTTGTCTAATTCCAATCCGGCTAAGTTAAATTGCAAATAGCCCAGCCCCCACACAAATACAAAGCTGTTGTACCTGTTCTCACCTAAGTATTAAAATACATTTAAAGTACACCATGTATAGTTTCATTATGTTTTAAACCTCGGTAAGCCTGTTTTGTGTAATTAATATGTTCGGCTGAACCAAAAGTGATCTTATTGTGTGAGTATTAAAATGTAAATCTCATTAGCGTTCCGTCAAAGGGATTATATATAGGGTTACTTTTACACTGCAACAGGTGCGGTAATGATGTTAAAGAATTTTGTATTGAAATTTTGATTTAATATTGAAATATTTTTTAGTTTACACAGCGGATCACAGTGTAAATTGCTGTGGAGGTGAGAATGTTTGTTCGTCGTTCTGTCGTTTTTTGATCGAATGGTTGAAAAGGATTGTTCCAGATAGAGTACCTATAAGTGATATAGGTACTTTAATATTAAATAAATAGTCATCACAATTTGGATATAGAAAAGCGAAGAAGTGAAAAGTATAAAGCTGCATTTAAGTAATAATATATTTGTATTTACTCGTAATATAAAAACAGAAAGCATTTGTTTCATATTCGATACTTTCTAATTATTTTTAGCCTTGGCAGCCTAATTAGTAAGCTAGTCTTTTATTTCAAATTTCGCGTGTAATCAATGGAAATAGCAGTACCTATCTCAAGATAGCTTGATGAAAAACAATGAGAACGCCCAAAAACAATTTTATTATGTGAATACAAGATTGGAGACCAGGTTTAGGTGGACTAACGTCCAGTTTCCGAAAGGATGATCAACGTAAAAATTGACAAATCAACTGTCAAATGTCTTGTAAAGTGTCAAATGAGTTGCTAGAAGCATGGTTAAATTACTTAATTTGATCAGCCTGTCAGTTGACATAACAACTACAAAGCTGTCAAAGACTCTAGAATCGTATGCTAACTGCCATTGACATCCATGTTAGTTGACATACACTTTGACCAACGTTTCAGAAATGGGGCGTTAGTTTTTGGTAGGCACTAAACAGATAGGAAGATGATCTCCGTGTTGGATGAGAGTGGCAATAGGTCGGTCGTCTTTGCGTTCATTGAATGAGGCATATGTTCAGCAGTAGATAAAGGCTGATGATGATGATAAATATATACATAGAGAATAAATGTACTCTGGTACACATCCATAGTATGTCTGACCGGACAGTGCATATGATAATATGTACCACTACCTATTCACTGATACTGGGTATAATATATCTCTTTAGCAATCTGACATAATAATAGGTAATAGTAACACATAATATTATGTTTGTTCAAGTAGACGTTCTAGCTTAAAAATTTCACAGTCAAGGTTGTAAAGATTTCAACTACCTAATTCCATAAAACCCATACTGTAGTCACTTAAGGACAAAAATAATCTCAAAATTATTGTTAAAGCACAAAGTAACATATTGTTTTGGTTAATATGGTAAACATGCGAATAAAATATAGTGCATTTCTGTAAACCGAGTTTTATGGCCAAATTTTACGCGTCTTTTTAATGACCAATTATACAATTATTCGTACTCACCGCATACTCAATGAAATTTCCAAATTAATTAATTATATGACAAATATAAATGATCATTTTCCTTTGTGATACATTTATCCCATAGTGAAGCGGAACTAGAAATTCAAACCGATTTAAATGTTGCTTTCAACATTTAAATACGTAATGTTGTATGTATTGTTTTAGAAAAGTCCGTTAGAATAGAATACGTTTATTTGAAATTCATCCCAATTTTTTAGCAATGTCGAAAAACTAGAAGCAGAAGAGTGATTGAAGGTGAAGCTGAATATAGCACCTCGAATGAATGCCAGGATGGCCGATTGCTTGTCACTCGTATCCAACGGACCGTCAACTACAAGGAGATCGTCTTGTTAGGTGCTTCGCTCATCTAAAATTAGAAGAACTGTTATGTCCAGACCAATCTTGATAATTTTATCTTAATTATTTCGTATTTTTTTAATGATCATCAACTAAGCAAAAACAATTCTCATGAAATCCAGTAGTCTTTTATTTTATTTATTTATATTTAGGAAACAAACAATTATTGTAACACTAGAATTTAAAACTAACAAGAAAAATTACAGCAATCAACTAAGTTTCCACAAATAACTACTACATTTTGTTCTGAAATCCAGTAGTATAGGTAGTTCATGCAGGGACAGGTAGAGTTTCGCATTTGTATTAAAGAGTTTAAGCTATAATGACTTTGCAGCAACATCTCTGATGTATGACACATGCTCTGACGTCACAGAGTCACAGAGAGCTCTGACAGGCGATTAATCACGACCCCCAGCGAACAAGTGTTCGGAGCGTGCCCGTGAATGCATGTCACCGGCCTCAACCGGTGCAGGACAATGGTAACGACGCTTGTAACACACCCAAAACCACACCCCTACACCCTCAGTCCCGCAGACACTAAACCCCTAAACTTTTGGACTTCAACATACCTAGAAATATAAGCCCAAGAAACAAATCCTATTACAAACAATGACGAAATACGGAGCTCCACGAATTAAAGTAAAAACATAGCAATAGTTTTTCAAAGAGAACATAAGCGAGGTAATACAAAATTGGATGGACTATTTACTGAACTGGATTTAAATCAAGTATTCTTCCTCTAAACTCTACGTAACTATAAACCAAAAGTTTCCTTGACTTATACACACCTCAGCTGAGCTTGGATGAGCCATCTACTAACCCACAGCTCCGATTTCGCTCTAAGGCCTTTGGGCCACAGCATAGGTTATTTCGAAAGAAAAAAAAACTCAGCTAAGTCATTTTCATTAATAATTATTAATATAAATATTATACAGTAGGAAAACTACCAACAAATGCTTGAAACGGTATACTCATACAAACATTAACATCGCGATGAGCCCTAAGCGAACCTCGCGGTGCTGTCTGTAGTATTACTACTCAGATGTCGCGTGGCGTTCGTAGTTTTCATCCTGGTTTATACTTATACTGTGGTACTTATCAAGTCATTCCGCAATCATGTATCAATACATTACTATTCAAAATGTATAGCTCACTAACGGATAGCAGTCTCAATCATAGTATTTCTGCCACCTTCGTGCATTAAAAAGAACAATATTCCACAGAAGCTAGCGACGGTTGTACACATTAAACGGACCCGAAGTGGTTATCAGAGCGTATTGTAGGCATAAGCCGGTGTCACTGCATGTGGTGCCAAGCCCGGGTACAGATCTCCCGGCACGACTCTAATCAGATTAGCGACATCTGTTGAATTGGATGCGGATAATACAGTTAATTACAATTTAACGTATGGACATGTTTATATAAAATTGATAAGTAACAAAATATTTTCGGTATGAGGAATAAGCTGTGGCGCGCTGCTGGATGAGTTGGTACCACCATCTTGCTTGCTTTGCTGTGAGCTTATATTTATGTCTGAAGATAGGTAACATGTAAATGAGTTACCTGGGTTAGTTCCCGGTTTCGGGCCACTTACTATCAGGTGGCACGTCTGCTAATTTGCTTATCCAACTAACAAAAAAATGCTAAGCTTTTTGTTTCGGTGTTCATTGAAACAGGCATACGGAAACGAAAAAAGGAAATGATACTAGGCAACTAAATAATAAAGTAGATAATAGCAACATTCACAACCGCCTCTGAAAGAGACAACAACCTTGTCTCCGTCCTTCCCTCATCGATACAAAGGAAAATAAACGTTCACGCTCATAACTGCGCTGGCATTTGATCGGTTTTAATCATAAAACGCTTTTATGCAAATGCAATTCCGCGCATATTGATCAAAAATTTCAATTCAATTAAAACTCATAAATTTATACTTAAAGTTTTGGACATATTAATGATCTTTATAAACATGAGGTTAGAATATAATATTGTTAATCGAAGATATGTTTAGCGCTTAATATAATGTAAAAGTTTTTTTTGCCTTATTCTATTAATAAATATATTATCACTGTAGGTAGAGGTGTGCTTCGTCCGCTCAGATGCTGTCTTAGTCTCTACTTCTTCTAATAGGTTTGTTATATTTGGAAAGGATGCAATCATCATCATAATCAGCCTTTATCCGTCCACTGCTCAACATAGGCCTCTTTTAATGAACGCAAAGACTTTCAATCTCATCAGGTTTGCTCACGATGTATCCCTTCATTGGTGAGTCGTCATCTTCCTACTTAGAAATTTTGAAAAAACAATTTCAAGTTACCACAGAGTGTCACTCAAGAGGGCGAGTCGACACCAACTAGTGATTAGACCAAGAAAATACAAGAAATTTATATGTGGCCAGTAATTGCACTGCCAGTCCTGGGGGCCTAGCCAAAATGCCATTAAGAAAGCTTTAGTGAAGTTCGAAAAGATAAAATGTATGTGATTGACATAAGGCCGCGCTTAATCACGTGGTCCATCCTATACATTTTCGAACTTCGCTAACGCTTTCTTAATGACATTTTGGCTAGGCTCCCTACTATTCTATCCGAAACACAGCAAAGCTGTTTCACAGGAGAGCAAACAAGGTTCCGATACAGAGGGAATAGCATAGCGCATCTCCCTCACCGGTAAAAATGTGATATAGATGTGGAAGCTATGTTGAAATGTGATAATGAGAGCGACAAAGAGTGCAGCGAGCGGTCCATTACCATTTTATTAATCTAAAACGTTAATTTTATTGTAATTAATTATAATGAGACGAGGATGAAAATTTCCAACCACTTTTTATATCTCATTAATAACCATGAGCCACTCGACACAGAACTACGTTTCAGTTGACTTATGAACGTCTTAAGAGATTTTTTTATTATAACGCCCTGAGTATTTTCACTAGTGGTTTATTAAAATGTTTGTGTAATGTGTGATTAATAAAGATTGGTCAAGAACAATTTTAGATTTGTGCTCTTTGCGCAACTAAAAAAATTCAAACGTAAAACAATGTAAACTTGAATTTAAAGAAATAAAAATAAATATATTATGATATTTTGACTCTCAAGAATGTGCTTGTATGTTATGTTATTGGCAAGGTATCGGTGTGTATGATGTTATATTACATTTTAACTTTATGGGTTTTCCAATATCGACTTGACAACTTTTTTTTTCAAAATAAATTGAAAACCATTTGAGATATTTCAAAAACTTTACTATGGTGTTGAAGTACTTACATTTAAAAAAATTATAAATGAAACTCGACTTCGCTCATATTATGACCACCTCAGGCACGTATCCAGCGGACGATTCGTTGGAACCAATTTTCCATGACTCGGCCACACATTTGATGACAATGATAAATAATTAAATAATAAAACAATAACAACTAATGGCCCACAACTAATAGCCCAAAAAAAACTAAAGGCGCTAAATCGCACGAACGCGGCGGCCTATCGACTGGTCCATTTCTTAAGATAACACGCTCATCAAACTTTTTCTTCAATAAATCGATTGTAACGTGTGCTGTGTGGCTTGTGGCGCCATCCTATTAAAACCACACGCTGTCCAAGTTCATATAATCCAATTCTGGTCAAAAATAATCGATAATCATGAGTTAAAGCTCTTAGGGCCTGTTTCACAATCTCCAGCTAAGTGCCCAATAGGCTATCGGCTACATATTTGACAGATACTTGACAGATACTCCATACTCTATCATGTCCTTAAAGTAGCGGCCACCAACTCCGAATTTCTGTAGTAACTTTTTAAGATTTGCAGACGTTGTTTTATCGTATACTTTACCATGATGAAAATGTTATGTCTACTGAATTAACTAACAGTGAAAGTTCGATGTTAAGTGAAAAGGTGAGTTCACAAACTAAATTCAAAATTGTCAAGTCCCTATTGAAAAACCTTAACCTCTGTAAAAAGGTATCAACTAATAAGTCCACCTTGTCTTTCAACTGTAACTGGAAAAAGTTTGATAATAAATACATACTCATACAAACGCCATACATCTCATCATAAACGGAAGAAATAATTCCATTCAAACCCATACCGCATACATAGCGTACCATAATTTCATAATACGAATTCCCACACCACGCCATAAATTATTCATAATGTGGTATTGGTACCCGAGGATGACTGGTTGATCCCAGCCACCATCACCATCACCAGCCATACCATAAAGGTAAGTCCAGACAGGCGACTTGCTAAGCTCACTTTTAAATATATTAAATGCCTTGCCGTTTTGGCCGCTGGCGGTATTACAGCTCAATTTAAATGACAAGTATGCTAAAATATATCTTATTGTGAGGATACAGAGGGCCTTTTGTATTTACTAAAATCTATTCCAAATTGCTCTAGTTATTACAGTCAAATAGGGTGACCATTATTGTGTTATATTTATATATTTTACTATGGTGCATTCCATATTTGAAAACATAGGTTTTGTAATAAGTTTGTACGTGTCGAATGTAAATACGTATAAACGAGTTCTGTTTACTTTTTGTTGGAGACTTTGAAATACACGAAAAATTTTGGCACGATGGCACCTGAAAAATGAAATTTTATACCAGTTTTAATGAAAATATTAATAACGGCCAAGCTTTCGCCATTTTGATCTGAAACTGTGTTTTTTTTAATTAAAATATCCGAACGCACGCAATAAGGAATCCTGAAAATGGAAAAATATTCTTTTAATATTGAGATTCGATGGTTTGGTTCAATCGCAAGCCGGTATATTTTCATCTTCGCCTAAAAGATTGTATTTATTGATTATTGTAATTATGTCTTTATTATCTTTCAAAAATTTTAAGGTTTAAAAAATATAAAATGTTCGTATTTTGATTTTCCACCTTTTAACCAACGACTTTAAAAAAATATTTTTATGGTTCTTATAAGATCACTTTCTTGTACTGTACGTCTGTATGTCGATACCGATTTTCTCATGCACGCGTGGACCTAGCAAGTTAAAATGTATACTAGATATTGAGGTCTATAATTATAATCCTTATTAGGAAATTGTATATGTAAAATATGTAATCAAGTTCTTGAGTTATCACGGTCAAGTATTTCCCTTTACTTGTACTGTACCTAATAAAGACGTTGTTTTTAACCAAAATGGATATTGCAATTTGTACTTGGAATATGGAGATTAGGGACAGCGCAAACTTTTATTTGTTCCAATAAAAAAAAGAATAATATATTTTTGCAGATAAGTACTTACTTAAAATTTTTTCTGAAAGCTAAAGTAGCCTATATCTAAATATGCATATATCTAATATATTGCAAACATAATTTTAAATATCAGTGACATGAAATGGAGTTCGAAAGTCTGAATAATTTATATCAAAGAATAATTTAATCATTGACAAAAATTATGAATAATTTAACTAGTATTATATTATTCAATAAGAAACAATATCCGTTTATTCCTTAGTAACGTTACATTCGAGGCATAGTATCGCCGCGTGGCGCCGCCTGCGCGCACGCGTCTTTAAGCCGGCGCGCACGCTAGCCACCACTAAACGTCAAGTCAGCCGAATGATAAGCCGTGCGTCCGTCTGTTTGCCCGTCACGTTTATAGCCCGTGGGATGTACCCCATTCCCGGCTTCACAATAACACGGTTTATGTGAAAAACAATATTCCCGCCGCGACTTTTCGTACTCACAAAGTTTAGGCTATTTATTTTGGACTTGCGCGAAAACATTTGTATTTCGCTCAAGTATTTGTGATGTTTTGATTTAATTTTCATAGCTGTTTACTCATGGACTAGGAGAAGAGAAAACTTTTGGTCTAATTACCATAAAAGCTTGTCTACTATAAAAGCTTTTTATTGATAGTTGGAGTTAAGAAATTATACCCGGGTATATAAGTCCATGGATTTATTTACTATTTGATTACTCATATTTCGTGTCACAAAACGCTGCCTTGCAAAAACCACGACAATGTACGATTTGCCTCTTACAGTCATAGACAGAATAATAATATAATTTGATAATTGTAAAGCCGAGTGTGTTAAAAATTTCGGAGACAGGAAGTTCATAGCCAATAAATATAATATAACTAGCGGACTCGACAGATTTCGTTCTGTCAAAACAATTAATTTGCAATAAATAAAATTGCAATCTCAAATTTGAGAAATAAACTATCCTATCTTTTAAGTTGGAGAAAAGCACACATTTTAAAAGAAAAAACATTAAAATCGGTTAAGTGGTTTAGGAGTCCATTGAGGACAAACATTGTGACACGAGATTTATATATATTAAAGATAACATTTTTCTTTATTTTTAGTAAAACAAAAAATTAAGGCTATTTTTACTTATTCATTTATTTAAAAAACACGAATTTTTCTAAGATTGTCAAGTAAACCATCTATTAACTATAATCTTAAACTCTAACTCTAAATATATCTAAAGCTCTTGTGTTTCATTGTCGTGTTATTATTTTATTATCAATAGCTGTTGCCCGCAGCTTCGCTTGCGTTAACTAAGATTTACAACGGGATCCTAGTACGCGAAATAACATTTTTTACACCTTGTGTCCGAAGAACCAAAATATCTTACGGAATCCTATTTTTTATCAGAACAAAATTTAGCCTATCTTACTCGTGGATAATGTAGCTTTCGAATGGTGAAAGAATTTTTGAAATCGCTCCAGTACTTTTTGAGCCTATTCATTACAAACATACAAAAATAGGTACACATATTTTCTCTTTATAATATTAGTGTAGATGTAGATTAGGAAAGCGTTTTACCGATCGATTTGATTGTAAAATCAATTTTATATTTTATATGGAATCTTCTCGAAGATACTAGACTAGAAGACGGAAGACCGTCTGGAAGATGGAATCCACTTGATTGTCTACACTTTACCTAACATTTACACCTGTATAAATATATCCTTTTAATCATTGCTCGTTATCAACTCATCGTAGCTGATATTGTAAATGTGAGTGCGTTTGTTTGTCCATTTCACGACGGTACTATTAGAGAAAACTAGACATGTACAAGCTTAGCAAAAATGCCTTTAACTATACAAAAAAGTCTCATTGTTTTACTACTGACTTAATTTAAAACAAATTACGAGAACTGTAGCTTTGTATAACTTGAGAGATGAGATAGTTCTGGAGTATAGGGTGGGTACAATTGTATTTTGTGTATAAAAAGGAAGGAGAGGGATTTTCGAAGAACTTAAAAACAATCCAAAAGAACATTCAGATAATCATAAAAAACAGTCTATAATATAGACATATTATACTTAATATTATGACTGTTCTCGAGTATATTTCATTGATCAAAATAACTTCCCATCATAATAACTAACTTATATCCTTCCTCAGCGATTAGCTATATAACACAAGAATTAATATTTAATCTATTTTATAGATTTTACATTGGCGCAAACATACAAACATACATAATCACATATTTGATAAATCTATACTAATATTTATGCTCAAACACTGATTACTATAGATATATTGTTTTCTTATGTTTACGCGAATTTCACTCATTATAATGAAACTGACTGGACTGAATGGACTGAGGACCTCAGTCCTCCCGTGACCATGGTCGCTGTAAAGTGTCCAAAACGTCGGGATTGTAAAAAACTAAATAAACCGCGATAAAATCCGTAAAAGTTGTTTTAGTATAGATATATCAAGAGTATAATATATTCCATATTTTAATCATCATCATCAGCCTTGGCTCTCAATGAACTGGAAGGCGATCGATATCTCACTCGCATCCTACACGGACCGGCCATTGCATAATATTATAATACAAAATAATAATAATATCTATGGACGCTTTTACACCACGTCAATCTGGTCCCGTGCTAAGTTCTCGAAGAGACTTGTGCTACGGGTTCCGGACAACGGAAAAACATACTTATATTTAAGATTTATACATAATACACAAATTTAATACACATCCATGACCCAGGAACACAGAAACTCTTTTGTGTTCCCTGGCGAGATTCGAACCCGCTACCTCCGGCTTGTGCGCCAACGCGCTAACCACTGAGCCACAGACGTCGTAACTTTTATTACTTGACTACATACACCGTGATAGAGTCGCGGGCAATGCTAGTATCTATACAAATTCAATCGGACAAATTCTGTATCGCAGTAATCGTTATCTGCCCTTCAGTAAACATTGGAGGTAATTTCGCAGAGCACACAGATAACAATGGTACAATAGCTATCGCCAAATGGTTTGTTCCCACTGACGTAATGTTTACATTTCAATATCTCACCGTCTTTTTGTCTATCTTCTGTGGCACGGACAGACGAGAACACAAGGATACAAAAACTTCCCTTCCGAGCAAGTAAAAAAAAATATATATAAAACTTTCCAAACAAATCTTTACTAATATTATAAATGTGAAAGCGTGGATGTTTGTTACGCTTTCACGCAAAAACTACTCGACGAATTATCATGAAACTTTGCACACATATTCTGGGAGGTACTAGAAGTAACATAGGAGACTTTTTATTAAAAAAAGGTATGTTTTTAATAAAAAGTCTCCTATGTTACGTTTTGCTAACGCGGGCTAAGCCGCGGTCGACAGCTAGTAATATATAGATATTAGCTTCCTTTGTGTATATTAGCTGCCCCGATATTGGTACTTTTGACAGAACAGAGACTCCGTTCTGTCAAAAGTATCAATATCGCTGTTAAAATAACAGAGGCTGATCGTATATAGGATGAAAAAAAGTGTGTGTGCGATTCACACACGATAGAAATGAAACACACGTTAAATGCCCAAATACAAGTAAGTATTAAACAGTGTGCAATATACATACACACCGACATTTGCTCTCTCGCTCTTTTGTATTTGTGTCTCTTACCTGTCGTTTTTTCCGTTGCATCCGGTTTGAAATCACAACGATTCTAAAGAAGTTTCACTTCAAAATATTAAGTTGTATATATTTTTCTATGCTAAACAAAAAATGTCTATTTTTTAAATTTAAAAGCAAATTTTGATTTCAATTTTATTTTGATCCACTATAATATATTATACAATAAGCGTCGGTCATAGTTAATATAGATACAATACCTGCAGATGCAATATGCCTGATTACATGCATTATGTGTTCTGTCTGACAAAGGTAATTAACCTGTACATTTGTGTTACATCCATTACAAAGGGATTGAACCACGGTTACATTGAAAAGGCTGTATATGTTGGAAGATGTGAGATTAACAGTTTAATAGTGTATGTATTAGATTATAAGGGCCTGTTTCACAATCTCCAGTTAAGTTCCCAATAGGCTATCGGCAACATATTTGACAGATGCTTAACAGATACTCCATACTCTATCTGTTATATGTTATATGTTCTACGATAGCCTATTGGGAACTTAACTGGAGATTGTGAAACAGGCCCTAAGTATGTGTAACAGTTTGTATTCCTCCATAAATGTTTATTCTATTCTTATATGCGATCAAAAATTTAATGTTAATGATGTAAGGTTTTTGTCGACTAGTAAACCAATAATGTTTTGGCTCTTATTCGTTTAAACGTCCAATACTATGTGAGAACAAAATAAAAAAAAAATCTCATAAATAAATAAGTTATTTTAATAGGCAGGTGAGTTGATGTTAACACGGTCTGCGCTATAAAGTTTTCATTAACATTTGACGAAGACAGTATCAAAACCTGGGTCTCATTTCAATCTGGATCTAGACAAGACGGTATCGATGTTGACCATAATCATCATCATCATCAGCATTTATCCGTCCGTCCTATGCTTAGCAGTAAACATAGACGACCTACCAGTTGCCACTCTCATCTAAGATCATAATATACTGTTAATATAAAGGCGCATCCCTATCCCAATGCAAATAGTCGGGAAGAGTGACACAAGGCTCTGCAGACTCTGCTACTCAGCAGAGGAAACGCCTATGCACATTCTCACTGATTGCCCTAACCTAATGCATAGACGTAGCTCTATTCTAGGGAAGCATGTATTGCACCCAGAAGAGATCAAATCTCTTGGTGCCAAAAAAGTCCAAGAGTTCATAGAAACAACAGGACTTGGACCGGAGCTGTAAATAGTGGCGATCACAATAAATCAACCCTGGTCACAGTGATACCAAGGCAGGACTTGCCTGGAATAGCAGCTCTTTGAATAATAATAATAAGGCGCATCCCTAAAAGCTAGTATAACTAAGTACAGGGGTAAAAAACTGATCTTTTATAATAATTTAAGTTCTGTTATAGCTTAACAAGCGAATAAAATATAATGGATATGTGACGTTTTAAATCTCAACCCCTTGTGTCGCCGGTCAAAAGCGTGCGATCAGTATCATACAAGTGCCAAGTGCCAAAGTGCCAATATAGATGTTATCTGCGCGCGTTCCCACGCGTGCCTCGCCCTACCTGTGCCGATTAGAATGTAGACACACTGGGGCACAGTTTTGTGCCTATTTTGTGGGGCTAATTGAGCGTTATGTATTAATATTAAACTATTTAAAACGGGATATTTACCATGTTTTTTAGCATTATTTCGTGGAACTCGATATTTCGACATTGTCTACGAATGTCATGTTCACGAGAATGGAATTACTCGATATTTCGACATTGTCTACATTCGTAGATAATGTCGAAATATCGAGTTCTAGTTTCAATAAAATCCACTTTAATATTGTCGAAGTCTGTCTGATTGTGGGTTTTAATTCCTAAAGAGGAATTTTTGAATGATAAACTTACTGTACTATTATATAGTATTTCTTGTTTTATTATAATATGTAAAAAGTTCTTCATTAGTTTTCATAGTTACGAATAGTTAAATCAGGATGGAATATAATAAGATTAATGCCAGATTTCTGAAACGGTGTTCATAATGTCAACTAACATGGCTATTAATGGGGGATAACATACGTTTCTAGAGTCAATTTGACAGCTTTTCATTATAGTAGCTATGTCAACTGACAGGCTGCTAGCAACTCATTTGACACTTAACAAGAGATTTGACAGTTAATTTGTTAATTTTTACATATATGATCAGCATTTCGGAAACTGGGCGTTATTATATTTCCCTGCGTTATCAAAAATGACCTAATATAAATTTTCATAAATATTTATGTCTATTTAATCTAATACTTTTATTTAATCTAAAACATTTCCTACAATTTCAAACTTTGTGTTTGTACAATGAACGGTCAGTAAAGTTGTAATAGATTAGATTAGAAATGATCCTTTCAGACAATCCAAACATTGTAACAAAATGTGGTTAGTATCAGGAATTCAAACTTGAGATTTGATTTATATTGTTTACTTTCGCATGCGCTATGAATAATACTAATACTATAATGAAAACTATATATTTTTCTTCTTTTTAGACTTTAAGCTTGATGGCCTCTAAGCTCAATCGGTAGGTAAATAATATTGTAAAACTTGTGTCTCAGTATAAATACAATTTACATTTATTAAATTCATTATGTTTTATTTCCATTGTTATACAAAGCTATAATACCTACGCGTAGCGTATCGATTCTACGATAACCCATCTGTGCCACTTTGATAATCTCGCCCTATCCAGCCCTATTTGTCAATGCGAAATCAGTCAAAATATATCTTTGCATGGGAATATGTAGAGAAGGTCGGAGGTTAGGTTTTTATAGTCGAGATAAACTACAATCTAACGGCAGGTGGTCCAGATCTTACAAGTAAATTAAATTTAGATTCTTGTTATGTCAAAGAGAGCTTTTTATTAAATGCTTATTAAAGTAACACGGTACAAAAAACCTTTTTTTTTTTTTGCTTGAGGAGAGGTAGACTATAATAGTCAGTTGTTTCAGCTTCAGGCAATGTTATATAGAGGTCCATGAAATAGAAACGAAAAATATTTATTTTATTTATTTTGTTTGTACCATATTTTTGTAGCCATTAAGGTTCAAGAGTGGAGGCCGCGTTTAGGTAGACGAAGTGTTGGTCGGCCATTAACCAGATGGGAAGACGATCTCCGTGCGGTGGCAGGTCCGCGTTGGATGCGGGTAGCAAGGGATCGGTCGTCTTGGCGTTCATTGAGGGAGGCCTATGTTCAGCAGTGGACGGATAAAGGCTGATGATGATGACGTTGATATTTTTGTAGAATTTCAATATCATTTTCTGACATGGCTTTAACAGAAAGCGAGTAGCTAAAGAAATCTCAAAGCGGTACCCAATTTAGGCAGTAGCTAAGCGTTGCCACTGCCTTTGAGATCACAAAACGAGCAATATGTGCTGACTGTCGGCTCTGTGCAAACAAAATTGTTCACTTTTTACAATGTTGGTTTTCAAAAATATGAGCTTTTCAGATTATTAGTTTTTTAATAAATAATTGCTTTCGGCAATAGTATTCAAATAGTATTAAAAGTTACATCCGTAATAAGGTTTTAATAAAATATTTTTGTTTTGGACGTAGTGATGAAATTGTAACTTACCAGTGTGCCAAAAATTATATCGAATAATCTGATTCATATGAATATTATTTAATCGCGGATTGTTTTTTAAATGCAGTAAATTAAAATATGACGGTCCTCGAATGATATTGACGAGAAAATTAATAGTGAAAATAATAAAATCTCAATTTTCAGACTGCATATCAAATAGACAAACATCATTATAATATAACATACTTAATTAGATGGAGATGTAAAGGCGGGAGCGGGCTTGGGCTGTGCGCTCAGCAGACTTACGCCCTTTTTCTGAAACGTTGGTCAAATTGTATGTCAACTAACATTGCTGTTAATGGCGGTTAACATACGATTCTAGAGTCAAATGTGACAGCTTTTCAATGTACAGTCAGCGTCAGATTGATCTTAGCAGCCAAAGTGCTCAAAAAGATCTGACGGACAGAATTTCATTAATATCTAAGCATTCAAAGTTGTCATATAGATGTTAGCATCCAAAGTAGTCAAAACATCTAAGCAACACATTTTCCACATTTATCGGAGCAGCCAGAGTATTCATATACATCTTAGCATACAGACTGTTCACAGGTATCTAAGCATCCAGAGTGTTCAAAAATATCTTGGCATAACAGGAAAATCAATCTTATTACCAGTACTTAAAGTGTATGTGGCTTATATTGATGCCAGACGTCAGTCGTAGATGTTCAATTAGTATCATCTGTCTTTATTTACTTAAACAATTTTTTATAAGCTATCTCTTTCCTTCAATGTGTCAGGTTCTTGACATGTCATTTTTCTATTTCAGAATTATTTTGTTGAAAGCAAATATTTTATATAAAACATTTATGTGATCATAAAGTGTGTTACACATTATCGCCAAAAGTAATTATAATATATTTAAGTTTACCAAACACCAGAGTTCGCCTATTCGGCAAGAATTGACTACGTAGTATGTGTGTAATTTTTGTTTGTGACCAAATCAGAGGACTCTTGTATTACATAAAACTAATATAGATATTTAAAAATATCGATTAGCTTATATGAAAGCTATCCTTAAACTTTTCGCTAATGATAAGTATATCATCATCATCATCATCATCAGCCTTTATCCGTCCACTGCTGAACATAGGCCTCCCTCAATGAACGCCAAGACGACCGATCCCTCGCTACTCGCATCCAACGCGGACCTGCCACTGCACGGAGATCGTAAATAAAATAAATATAATAATAATATTAATCGATACGATAAATATATGTCGTAGTATATTACATTACAAAAAAACGTGCATAATATAACGAGTGAAAAAGTGCTCTGAACAAAAATGTGTAGAGCCGACCCAAACTTGTGTCTCAGAGTATAGTACGCTCGCTGAAATCTTTTGTCGAGAATGTAGAGCGTCCTTAACAATTACCATTTTGACAGCATAAATGATTTATTAAAAACTAACTTTTTATCCATTATCATCATCAACCTGTAGCCGCCCACTTACGTAAGCCGATATGTATCTCTGAAAGTTGCTTCTTACCGAAAGATTTTTTAAAATTTACAATTAGCATCAAACCATTATCTAGGCATGTGATCGTCAATCAAGTTTTAAAGGTTAAATTTCTTACTGACTGCAACTAAAACAAGTCTACCTAAACGCTAGAATGTCCCACTAGAAATAGGGTGGAAACTGAACTACGGAAAACTTTTGGACCAATTGCCTGTTGTTTGTCCGACTTCTTAGCTCCTTCTATCATATTCATCTGATACCTAAAATTGCGATGCATATTTGAGAATTGTCTAAGTAAAATTATTATTATTACTATTGCCTATACAGTTTATTTTATTTTATTATTTATTTATTATGCACCGGCAACAAAACTTATAAGAAATCAAATAGGCAAATCAAAGTTAACAGGTAAACACAATATATACATAAAATAAAAGATGACTAGCTAAGGAAATAAATAACACAGCAAAAATTAAGAGTTGAAAGTTTAAAATGTATAATAACAGAATAAATGATGACATATACTGATGTTTCTTTACAAAAAAGGAATCGAAAAAAAATAGATAGAAATTTATATAGACGACTGATCTTAATGTTAATTGAAAAGGCCTATGTCTGGAAGGGTTCAGAAAAATAATAATAATACAATAATCGCGTGTAGCCGCCATCAAAGCGATCAGATTTAAATGTCTGCTTTCGGAAATATAATAGGTTTGATCCAGTCTTGCTTTGTGGAAGAAGCACCCATCTTACATGAATGTAATCAGCTGGTCACCTGGCTAAACGTAGGTATAGTCTTGGCCTCTTCTGGAGTTAGAGCTCGAGGTTCAATCATGACCGTATGTAGTGATTTGTAACGTGGGTTTTCAAATTTTTGATTACACTCTGAGCATGATAACATCGCTCACTCGCCTCTCGATTCACTAACCAGGATTGAGCCAAAGCATCGTTGAACTGTAGTCCAATAGCTTCTTCGTCTGATTTCGAGGAGGAGACCTGTGCCCAGGAATAGGACATATTATATGGGTTGACACTTTACTTTCATTTATTAATACTCTAGCTCTAACTTCGATAAAAATGTTTTTTTTTTTTTGCGCGTCTATCTTTACTGCTATAAATCGCTGGAAGGCTTGCAGGAGATCCTGCAATCTAAGTGAATTCACTCGACGTATGGGTCTTCGAAAAAACTTTGACTAGACAAAAGTTTGAGGGAAGACCATTGGGATGGTGCCCGTTCTATGGAAGCTCAGTCATATTCTCGCGTCGTCTACACCTCAGAGTTTCAAGACGAAGGACTTCAACCAATGCTCTTTCACCGTGATGACGTACGGGGCCAAAATGTGGCCTGTAAATATACGACTAACCAGAACGTTTGTCGTAGCTCAAAGTTCTATGGAGCGTGCTATGGTAGGGGTTTTTTTGACAGATAGGATTCGAAACGAAGACCTCTACCAGAGACCTAAAGTTACCGATATCACGCGAAAAATAAGCGAGTTGAAGTGGCAGAGAGTTGATCAAACCGGGTTGTCGATGGGCCGGTAGGTAAGGTTGGTCAAAGAGGTTGTTGGTTTAGTTAGACAAAGTATTGGTCGGCCATTTCCTAGGTGGTAAGATGATCCCCGTGCACTGGCAGTTTTAGATGCTAGTCGCAAGGGGTCGGCCATCTTGGCATTCATCAAAGGAAGCTTATTTTCAAAAGTGCATGGATAAAAACCGATGATGATGATATTTTACGTGACAACAGCAAGATGACAAATATGAATGCTCAAATAATATAGAAGTACCAGGTTGACCGAGCAAATATTTGGTTTTTATTTGTTTTGTTTTGGATACCCTTTTATATGATATTATGATAAAGGTTTTCTCCCAAAAGAAGGAAGAAACAAAAATAAAAAATAAAAAAGAAATCTATTGCACTAGAGATACGAACCAGGCTCTTTTGGATTCGAAAAAGTTGGATTTTCTAACTGAGCTACTCAATCTTAATGTTTAATTGCGAAATTTATGTTTGTATCCTAATGATATTGTAGCGGTTTATCATTACCTGATAACACGAATAAAACGATATTTTCCAACAATATATCCTAGCTAGATCTATTCATCGCCCCTAAAACCCCGCGTATACAAATTTCATGAAAATCATTGGAGCCGTTTTCGAGATTCTGATTATATATTATATAAAAGATATAGAATTTGTGTCTATTACATATTTATTTTGGTATTTAGTATAATTTTATGTTCGCAATATCGTCTGTTGATTATTATCTAAAATCTAAATTTAGATAAAAACATCAAGAAAAGCGAAATTCTTTAAATTACAACTTTGACAATCAATAGTGAATATTGTTTGTCTTAATTAATTTTACACTCTAACTACGTCTAATAAGGTAATGTTTTCCTTTTAACAAGACATTAATTGTATATCCAAGACTGACGTCTGCCAGCAATATAAGCCACATACACTTTATTTACTTGTAATAAGATTGATTTTCCTGTTATGCCAAGATATTTTTGAACACTCTGGATGCTTAGATACCTTTGGACAGTCTGTATGCTAAGATGTATATGAATACTCTGGCTGCTCCGATAAATATGGAAAATGTGTTGCTTAGATGTTTTGACTACTTTGGATGCTAACATCAATATGACAACTTTGAATGCTTAGATATTATTGAATTTCAGTCCGTCAGATCTTTTTGAGCACTTTGGCTGCTAAGATCAATCTGACGCTGACTGTACCTAGTCGCTATGTAAACTATCAGGCTGATCAAATTAAGTAATTTAACCAAGCTTCTAACAACTCATTTGACACTTAACAAGAGATTTGACAGTTGATTAGTTAGTTTTTGCATTGATCAGCCTTTTGGAAACCGGGCGTCAATGTTCATTGGTAATAGCGGCGACAGAAGTGCTGACGCGAATCTGACGCCCGGTAGATTAAGCGGCGCGTTAACTTTCGATGCATTAAATTTGTGAGTTTATTACGTAAATCAGCGATGCATCTAGTTTATACTGCACATCCCAGTGGCGTAACTATACCGTTCGGGGCCCGTGGCAAATTCATCGGATGCTAGGAAAGACATGTTTACTAAATGTGTAATAATAAATGTTGGGAGTTGGAATTCTCCTTCTCCTTTCAGCTGGGAGCCCGTGGCATTTTGCCGACTTGCCACCCTGTAGTTACGCACTGCCACTGGCACATCCACTAAGCTAGCCTTCAATAAGACATTATCCCTCAGCAGGTTCATGAAGTCAATATGGTCGAAGGTGGCAGGAGGGAGCTAAGATCAAGTCCTTTGCCACAAACGTCGGCATGTCGTCGTGGTCGGTCGTATAGCTCGTTCATCACTTTCAACTTCTGTTGCAAGAACGTCAGCAATTCGTTTGTCACAAGTTAATAGTTTATGACGAAATGTAACTACAAGCGACGGCTCACGCTGCTCTACAATTTCATTAACTTCTTCTTCTAATCTTCTCCGCATCAAAAGGCGAAATGAGACTCGGTAGTAGAACGCCACACTAAGGAGTTAAAAAGTTAGAATATTTAAAATCATATTCTGTTTGTCTGGTTCTGGGTACAGTCAGCGTCAGATTGATCTTAGCAGCCAAAGTGCTCAAAAAGATCTGACGGACAGAAATTCAATAATATCTAAGCATTCAAAGTTGTCATATTGATGTTAGCATTCAAAGTAGTCAAAACATCTAAGCAACACATTTTCCATATTTATCGTAGCAGCCAGAGTAGTCATATACATCTTAGCATACAGACTGTCCAAAGGTATCTAAGCATCCAGAGTGTTCAAAAATATCTTGGCATAACAGGAAAATCAATCTTATTACAAGTACTTAAAGTGTATGTGGCTTATATTGATGGCAGACGTCAGTCGTGGATATACAATTAATGTCTTGTTAAAAGGAAAACATTACCTTATTAGACGTAGTTAGAGTATAAAATTAATTAAGACAAACAATATTTACTATTGATTGTCAAAGTTGTAATTTAAAGAATTTTGCTTTTCTTCGATGTTTTTGTCTAAATTTAGATTTTAGATAATAATCAACAGACGATATTGCGAACATGAAATCATACCAAATAGAAAATAAATATGTAATGGACACAAATTCTATATATTTTATATAATATATAATCAGAATCTCGGAAACGGCTCCAATGATTTTCATGAAATTTGTATACGCGGGGTTTTAGGGGCGATGAATAGATCTAGCTAGGATATGTTGTTGGAAAATATCGTTTTATTCGTGTTATCAGGTAATGATAAACCGCTACAATATCATTAGGATACAAACGTAAATTTCGCAATTAACATTAAGATTGAGTAGCTCGGTTAGAAAATCCGACTCTCTCGAATCCAAAAGAGCCTGGTTCGAATCTCTAGTGCAATAATTTTTTTTTCTTTTTTTTTTGTTTCTTCCTTCTTTTGGGAGAAAACCTTTATCATAATATCATATATAAGGGTATCCAAATCAAAACAAATAAAAACCAAATATTTACTCGGTA
The DNA here is from genome assembly GCA_905333005.2 of Lycaena phlaeas. NCBI lineage: Eukaryota > Metazoa > Arthropoda > Insecta > Lepidoptera > Lycaenidae > Lycaena > Lycaena phlaeas. Next base: position 1,502,085 of record HG995168.1, read on the forward strand.
AACCTGGTACTTCTATATTATTTGAGCATTCATATTTGTCATCTTGCTGTTGTCACGTAAAATATCATCATCATCGGTTTTTGTCCATGCACTAATGAAAATAAGCTTCCTTTGATGAATGCCAAGACGGCCGATCCCTTGCGACTAGCATCTAAAACTGCCAGTGCACGGGGATCATCTTACCATCTGGCAAATGGCCGACCAACACTTTGTCTAACTAAATACAACCTCCACTCTTTGACCAACCTTGCCTACCGCCCTATCGATAACCCGGTACCTAAGTGTTTGATCAACTCTCTGCCACTTCAACTCGCTTATTTTTCGCGTGATATTGGTTACTTTAGGTCTCTGGTAGAGATCTTCGATTCGAATCCTATCTGCCAAAAAAACACCCATCATAGCACGCTCCATAGAACTTTGAGCTACGACAAACGTTCTGGTAAGTCGTATATTTACAGGCCACATTTTGGCCCCGTGCGTCATCACTGTGAATGATCATTGGTTGAAGTCCTTTGTCTTGGAACTCTGAGGTGTAGACGACGCGAGAATATGACTGAGCTTCCATAGAACGGGCACCATTCCAAAGGTCTTCCCTCTCGAAATTCAAACTTTTGTCTAGTCCAAGTTTATTCTAAGGCCCACACGTTGAGTGGATTCACTTAAATTGCAGGAAGCCTTCCAGCGATTTATAGCAGTAAAGATAGACGCGCAAAAAAAAAACATTTTTATCGGAGTTAGAGCTGGAGTAATCATAAATGAAAGGAAAGTGTCAACCCATATAATATGTCCTATTCCTGGGCACAGGTCTCCTCCTCGAAATCAGACGAAGAAGCTATTGGACTACAGTTCACCGATGGCTTTGGCTCAATGCTGGTTAGTGAATCGAGAGGCGAGTGAGCGATGGTATCGTGCTCAGAGTGTAATCAAAAATTTAGAAACCCACGTTTCAAAGCACTACTTACGGTCATGATTGAACCTCGAGCCCTCACTCCAGAAGAGGCCAAGACAATACCTACGTTTAGCCAGGTGACCAGCTGATTACGTTTATGCAAGATGGGTGCTTATTCCACAAAGCAAGACTGGATCAAACATAATGTTATGTTTCCGAAAGCAGACATTTAAATCTGATTGCTTTGATGACGGCTACACGCGATTATTGTATCATTATTATTATTCTGACCACTTCCAGACATAGGCCTTTTTCAAATATCATCAATGATGATCAATGATCAGTCGTCTATATAAATTTCTATATATTTTTCTCGATTCCTTTTTTGTAAAGAAACAACAGTATATTATGTCATCATTTATTCTGTTATTATACATTAATTTAAACTTTCAACTCTTAATTTTTGCTGTTATTTTTTCCTTAACTGGTCATCTTTTATTTTATGTATAAATTTTTTATTGTTATTGTTAACTTTGATTTGCCTAATTTGATTTGTTGAATTTTATTTCTTATAAGTTTTATTGCCGGTGCATAATAAATAAGTAATAAAATAAAATAAACTGTACAGGCAATAGTAATAATAATAATATTACTTAAAAAATTCTCAAATATGCATCGCAATTTTAGGTATCATATGAATATGATAGAAGGAGCTAAGAAGTCGGACCAACAACAGGCAATTGGTCTTAAAGTTTTCCGTAGTTCAGTTTCCACCCTATTTCTAGTGGGACATTTTAGCCTTAGGTAGACTTGTTCAAGTTGTAATCAGTAAGAAAGTTAACCTTCAAAATTGATTGACGATCACATGACTAGATAATGGTTTGATGCTAATTGTAAATTTAAAAAAATCTTTCGGTAAGAAGCAACTTTCAGAAATACATATCGGCTTACGTAAATGGGCGGATACAGGTTGATGATGATAATGGATAGAAAGTTAGTTTTTTAATAAATCATTTATGCTGTCAAAATGGTAATTATTAAGGCCGCTCTACATTCTCGACAAAAGATTTCAGCGATCGTACTATACTCTGAGACACAAGTCTGGGTCGGCTCTACGCATTTTTGTTCAGAGCTCTTTTTCACTCGTTATATTATGCACGTTTTTTTGTAATGTAATATACTACAACATATATTTATCGTATCAATTAATATTATTATTATTATTATTTTTTACGATCTCCGTGCAGTGGCAGGTCCGCGTTGGATGCGAGTAGCGAGGGATCGGTCGTCTTGGCGTTCATTGAGGGAGGCCTATGTTCAGCAGTGGACGGACGGACGGATAAAGGCTGATGATGATGATGATGATATACTTATCATTAGCGACAAGTTTAAAGATAGTTTTCATATAATCTAATCGATATTTTTAAATATCTATATTAGTTTTATGTAATACAAGAGTCCTCTGATTTGGTCACAAACAAAAATTACACACATACTACATAGTCAATTCTTGCCGAATAGGCGAACTCTTGTGTTTGATAAACTTAAATACTTATAATTAATTTTGGCGATAATGTGTAACACACTTTATGATCACATAATTAATGTTTTATATAAAATATTTGATTTCAACAAATTCTGAAATAGAAAAATAACATGTCAAAAACCAAACACATTGAAGGAAAGGGATAGCTTATTAAAAAGACATATGAAGTAAATAAAGACAGATGATACTAATTGAGTATCTACGACTGACGTCTGCCATCAATATAAGTCACATACACCTTAAGTACTGGTAATAAGATTGATTTTCCTGTTATGCCAAGATATTTTTGAACACTCTGGATGCTTAGATACCTGTGAACAGTCTGTATGCTAAGATGTATATGAATACTCTGGCTGCTCCGATAAATATGGAAAATGTGTTGCTTAGATGTTTTGACTACTTTGGATGCTAACATCAATATGACAACTTTGAATGCTTAGATATTATTGAATTTCTGTCCGTCAGATCTTTTTGAGTACTTTGGCTGCTAAGATCAATCTGACGCTGACTGTACCATGCCCCAAATTGGAATTTTGGATGACATATTCTTTTTGTGAATATTTATATGAATATTTTAGAGTTAATTTTTAATTATAAGTTTTTAGTTTGATATTGTTGTTTATTGTTAATATTGTTACGTAGATATAATATAATATTACTATTGTGTTTTAAAAATATTCACATTCTATTATAATATTTATAATAGCTTTTTAGTAAAATACATTTGCACATGAACTATATATACTCGTCGACTCTACAAATTTTGCGACATCAAATAAGTTATGGCTCGCGTCACCTTTTTTTTTCAGAATGACCTTCTTGACCCTATTGTTGGCTTTTGGCCTTTAAGCTTAACCGGAAGAGTGAAAAATCGGATGGCTCATCTCAATTTTTTTTTGCGCCGGCCTTCTGTCATCGGCTCGCGTCGCCTTGCCGTTATCTCTGGTAGGTAATCGCACAATACTTCAATGGATAGAAACAATTGAATTAATCAAGCTATTCATTAAAACTGCTGTCGTTGGATTTGAGTATTTAGCGTTTGTAACTAATTTGATCCGTTGGTGTTTGTTTACTGAACCGTTTGTACGTTGTGGAATTTTGTTTCAACAATGTTCAATACAAATATGTGCTTCATTTGTATCAGTGAAATACTCAACAGTAAATTCTAAAACGACCATCACGTCAGATTACAGCGAGTCTGCCTGCATATATGCCCTAAATTGCGTTTGTAGCTGTCTATGTTATAATAGTATCTAACAATGTGCTCATATTGGATTTTGTCAACTGCTTTTTATAATTTTTTATTTTCCTATAAAATATTTTTTGTTCTATTTTTATATCTCAAGTTTGTTAATTTGTCTTAAGCCACGGAAGTCGAATGCAACGACAAGATAAATCCTAACTAGGATAAAAGTAACATTTTGCTACAATTTACTTCATAATCTTTGTCACCTTTTATCCATACACTGGTGAACATGGGCCTCCCTCAATGATTGTCAAGACGACTGATCCCTTGTCACTCGCATCCAACGCGGACCGGCCACTGCATTCTCTTCCCACCTAGTTAATGACAGAATACATTGTCTACTTAAACGCGTCCTCCACTCCTGAGCCTTATTGGTCCATCGGAAATCCATTTTCCTGTGTGTTTGACGATCTGCTTAAACCACGATAAAAGTATTTTTGGCCTTTATAATATGATGATAAACTTTTAAACTTTTTCTTCTTTTTATGTACAAAGAAATTATTATGAAACATGAAGCAAGCGAGCGATATGGAATTGTAAAAATAATTGGGATTCCATCACCAGCGTTCGCAGTGTGACGTTATGGTACAATATTCGCTTGGTATGTTTCGCGCTTCGGCACAAGAATATATCTCTTTTTAATATTAATACCTGAAGAGAAAATACTTTTTAAGGATATAGCGAGCACGGGTATATAGTATTTATAGTATATATAGTATATATCTTCAGTGGCTAGGAAATGATGAGGGTTAAAAAAATATTTCTTACCAATTATAATCATCTATATTACACATACTTAACTTATAAATAAAATTGAAGTGTCTGTCTGTAATATTAAAATGACCGCATTTTACTATATGCATATTAATATATTATATACATTACATATATAATATTTTTTACAAATTTTGTTTGCCTGTCTTGTCTGTCTGTTTATTCCGGCTAATCTTTAAAATTGCTGGATCGATTTTGACGGTACTTTTACTGTATACTTACAATATATACATTTATTAATAAGGTCAATAAAAAAAATATATGAAAAATATTGCAGACGAAACTAGAGATGAAATGGACGCATATTTCGGTCGTGTCTGGTGTTTGAACTGCTGTCATCTACATCAAATTGACCACTTGTATGGTAGCACTCGATGGCAGCCGGTCATTTCTGGCTCGCTATGGGCGGCCACTCATATGAGAACCCTGCAGCGCTGGCCCGTAATTGTGTTGTGGAAATATGAATTATAGCTGCCAGTAATATATATTGCTAGCGAACCCCGCTAGACGCATTGTCACAGATGACAGTGAAGTCGTGTCAAAAACTCAAAATCATTAAACACAAAAATGCACACGGGTAAAAATAGAATTAAATTCGGTTCAGTAGTTTTCACCGCGGAAGATTTGTATAATGTCACAAAATAATATATTGTATTCATAAGCGACGATGGTCTTTCGGATTGGTTATGAACTCGGTTTCTGCAGCGAGAGTTCCGGGTTCAATCCTGGCCTCTGTGATGCTATCAAAAGGGTTTTTCTAAATTTCTAAGTGCACTCTGAACACGAGACCATCGCTCGCTCACCGGCGAAGGAAAACATCGTGAGGAAACCTGCATGCCCCATGAGATTAAAAATCTTTGAAAGTGTGTGAAGTTCACCAACCCACTTTGGACCAGAGCGTCGGTGAACTATTGCCCAAAAACCTTCGCCTGATTTTCTGAAGTCCCTTTCCCAACATAAGAGTTGTTACTTTACTTTTTTCTTTATACGTATGCATAAAGATAGGTTAATATAATTCAGAATGTCTGAAGGCTGTTCATACTCCAAGTCAGGGCTTAGTCATTTTGGTGTTCATTAAATGAGGCCTACATCAAGCGATAATGATAAAAAGTAAGTGCAATAGCTGTGAAAATGTAAGTATAATATACAGCGACTTCGCAGGCCCGGCAATATCATATAATGATATTATGAGTTATAATATGTGGATCCCCGTTGATATATGGTTGTGTGGTTATTTGTTACTGAATCATACCATTATGATGAAACATTGCAATTTAATAGTTTAACATTTAGAATCTTTTATTAACAAACTATATACAAAAAGTGTATTTTTGTTTCAGTCTGATTATAAAGGGTTTTCAAGAGGTGTTATTTTGAATATCCTACTATTTCGGTAGATGTCGCTTTTCAAGCTGTCATTTTTGACATTTGACAAGTAGAATATACGCCATTAATAAAAATCGAATGCACGCTTCAACAATGCATTGAAGTTATTAAAACCACTACATATTATAAAACAAAGTCGCATTTTCTGTCCCTATATCCCTTTGTACGCTTAAATCTTTAAAACTACGCAACGGATTTTGATGCAGTTTTTTTTAATAGATAGGACAATTCAAGAGGAAGGTTTATGTATATAATTTATTAAGTATATATACATTGGCTAAGATATAACAATAATTGTTGGAGGTGTCCTGGGAGTTTTCAACGAAAACGCTGCCTAAACCCTTAGAGATATAACAAAATAATGTATGGTGGAATTGTGTATCTTAAATAGGTCTACAAAAAAGTCCGCGATGGCATATATCTATCTATTAGGGATATCATACTATATCCATTTAATACTTTAAAAAATTAGCAATTATAACGCGATAATTTGAAAGTTATTTACACAAATACGGTATAAATCCTTATCATTTTAAATCAGTTAATTAGCTTCAGCACTTCATGAAGATTATTTTTCCCCTTTACATCATGCAAATTAAATGAATTCTTTAGGAGATATAGCAAAATCAAAATAATACGCAAGAAAATAAATCGTGTTGCCGTGATTCAAACGGGGGATCTAAATTCACGCGGGCGAAGCTGCGGGTAATAGCTAGTTCCCTATAAAAGTGGTGAAAATTTAACAGAAACGATTCGTAGAACTCGAATGCTTGTGGCTCGTCGTGAAGCACCTTTTTGGGCCGCAGTACAGAAATTGGTGGAAAAATTCGAGCTGTAGCTGTTTATGATGAAATAAACATCCGATCATTTAAATAAAAAAAATGTATTTTCTTTGAATATCAAAATAACACCTCTTATTGGAAAACCCTTTATTATAATCTGCTAGATGATGTATCCTCAGAAGAGGGAGTAATACAGGAAGTGTAGAAAAAAAAGCATCACCCCTTCATGTCCCACTGCTAGGCACGGGTCTCCTCGAAATCAGTCGAGGAGGGTATCAGGCCATAGTACAAGGATGCGCTGGCCCAATGCGCGTTGGTGAACATCACACACCTTCTCTTTTACTCTCATAGAAACGTGACACGAGAATTTTATGTATTAGATGTGTCATCAACCAATTGTAGTCAATATAACGACATATTAATGATCTAAGGTTATAACATTGAATATATGAATTGAACGTGTCCGGAACAAGTCGGAAGGTCGGAGTTTCAGAACGTTCACAAGATTAAATTTCGTTCCATTGCTTGTAACAGTATTTTGTCTGCTCTTTAATCTCAAAATGAAATTTAAAATTATTAATGTAGATTTAAAAGTTTACATTGGTCTAGAATAAGTGTGACTATTTCTTTGGGAATCCCCCTATAGGGCGTGTTCACTTGGTGGCAAGAGCCTTGTGATCAAATTAACATAAAAAAAATCTACTTTTATTTAAAAAAAAGCTTTTGTGTGACTTCATAATATTGACTCACGAAATGGTTGCGTATTTAAAACATTCACCGAGTGATTTTTTAAATACATTGACAACTGAATTTTACTATACATTTAAAGAGGGAAAAGGATATTAATGTATACATTTTTAACGAAATGGTTTTTTCAACTGTTGTTTAAAATAACATTTATATATACGATTACATTAAAGTTGTGTCCAAAGATTTAAATCGCATAAAAATGTATCACATAAAAATGTTAATATAAAAAACTTGGAAGTTGACCGTATTGTCTAAGGAGAGAATGGGGTTTTTATTAGTAGGGTTTAATACGGATAACCCCCGCTGTCTCCCCCTAAGCTAACAGACCCATCAACTTTACTACTAAACACTAAAAGTGCGCTGGTAAAAATACTTCAATATTATTAGAAACTGAACATATAAAATTAAGTATTTTATAGCTGGAAATGCACCTGCAATAATACAACTTTTGCTGGTCCATATGTGCAAAATAAGTTAAGTGCTATAAAATTAAAGAAAATAGGTTTCAATATCATACGATATTGAAACATAGTATAATATTACGATTGATTTGAGGTAAAAAATAAAAAAACACAATTTTATATGTATATATTTTAAATAAAGAATTTTGAATTAACATTTTTTTTATTAAATAATAATTAATAATAATAAAGTCTACTTACTTTTTTTTACTTATTATTACCAAATAATAATAGTGTCTTGTTTACGAATCTCTCGAGAATATCTCGTGAACAAGACATTCGTAGACAATGTAAAAATTTTGAGCTTTGTAAAATAAAGTTAATAAGCGTGGTAAATATCCCGTTCTAAATAGCTTTTATGTATATGTATTATCATAAAAAATCAAACCATAAGAGCCCACAGGCGAGGCCATAGGCCACTGCTAGTAATAATATAATATCAGATGTCACCTAGAGGGTGTAAGTATCGGCTCAGTGACACTTCATACATTATTCATTCGCCGCCTAAAGGGTTAATATATGATCAATTTATGCGTACACACGCTCTCCCGTTTACGGACGTTTTATAATTGCATTTTTGCGACGAAACAGTGATTTATAAAGATAAATTATTCCATATTGTTGCTATATTATTAAATCAATAACCTTGACCTACATACAAAGTAGGGTTATATAGTAAAACGAAAAATAGAGTAGGCTAGTCTTTAAAAGTCTTCGACTAAAAGCTTCGAAAGTATTTGAAAAGAATGGATATTGTTAATATCACTACATATTATAAAATAAAGTCGCTTTTTCTGTCTCTATATCCCTTTGTACGCTTAAATCCTTAAAACTACGAAACGGATTTCGATGCGGTTTCTTTTAATGGATAGTTAAATTCAAGAGGAAGGTTTATGTATATAATTTATTAAGATTTTATACACACTAGCTAAGTTATAACAATATTTGTTGGAGGGGTCGGAAAAAAATAGGCCGTCTGGGAGTTTTTAACGAAAACACTGCCTAAACTCTTTGAGATATAACAAAATAATGTATGGTGGAATTGTGTATCTTGAATAGGTCTACAATAAAGTCCGCGATGGCATATGTCTATCTCTTAGTGATATCATACTATATCCATTTAATACTTTAAAAAACGGGCAATTATAACGCGATAATTTCAAAGTTATTTACACAAATACGGTATAAATCCTTATCATTTTAAATCAGTTAATTAGCTTGAGCACTTCATAAAGAATATTTTTCCCTTCTACATTATGCCAATTAAATGAATACTTTAGGTGATATGGCAAAATCAAAATAATACGCAAGAAAATAAATCGTGTTGCCGCATATCGAACGGGCGGTTGTCTGGTGTCTAAGGCCGTAGTGTATCAACACTGTATGGTGGAATATAATATAATAATAGTATCCTAAATATGACAGAAAGTCTGCGAAGGGATATGTCTTTATGTTCAAGATAACATATATACCCATTTTAATACAAAAACTTAGCCATTAGAAAAACAGAAAATGATCATCATCAGACATGATAAATCTGTAAATCTAAGTTCACGCGGGCGAAGCTGCGGGTAACAGCTAGTTTAAATATATTTTAAGGTAGAACAAGACAAAAAGCAAGGACTGAAAAGTAGCATAATATTTTTATTGCTAAGGTGTGAGGGTAGATTTGATTTTAAAAATAATCTAAGTATCCTTTAATAATAAGGGTGGACAACGTAATCGACCTTTAAAGATAAGTTGTCGCGACTTACGATAAGAAACAAACATTAAAACTGGTTTTTTTTGGAATAAAATTAAACATAATATTTTATGGTTACGTTTTCGGTTAATATTATGATCGTAGGCAAAAAAAGTGAATTTTATTGTTAACTTCTAAAGTCCCTATTACCCTAAGGGCCTGTTTCACAATCTCCAGTTAAGTTCCCAATAGGCTATCGGCAACATATTTGACAGATATTTGACAGATACTCCATACTCTATCTGTGAAATATGTTGCCGATAGCCTATTAGGAACTTAACTGGAGATTGTGAAACAGGCCCTTAATGTGCTTTATTTTATACGGATTATCGAAGCATTATAGTCGCTTTATGGATTCTGTTTGACTTTTGTTATGTACATAGTTATAAATGCGTTTTATAGTTGCGTAACATGATTTAATAGTTGATATTATTTTCGTTCTTTGAGAGACGCTTTCATCAGTGATAAAATGATAAGGACTTAATTCTAATTGCTCAGTATCATCCATTAATAAGGCGTGAAATAGCTGTAAAGTTGCTAGATCCATACTAAGAATGGCTTACTCAGAAAAGAGAAATTTTGTATGTAAGACAGATATTTAAAGTCCTTGTTCCTCGAGACGCAAAGACCATACCTACTCTGAGGAGGAATATTTAGTAGATAAGCCGGCTTATGACTTTTTCTTCCATAAATTACACAGCTTTTACCAGCGTTCTTTCCAGCAAAGCGGCTTGACGGAATATAAGCAGGGTGGCTGGAAGACCGGTGTTCCTACAAAATGCCTCCCTTATCTTACAAACAAGGAGTAATCTTTAAGGCATGCCAATAATATAGTACATACCAGTAATATAAAACAATATAATATATGACACACAGACTTCCTTGATAAATGGGCTATCTAACACTGAAATAATAACTCTTCAGCTTCATATATTTGTAAATAGATAGTGCCATGCTGCTTTGCAACCAAATTGGGCCGGCACGACCGGGGTGGAACCTCTCGCTCACATAGTACCGGCGTAAAGTGGCAGTTATGCTGTCGCGTTTCGTGAGTTTCCGGTGGCCCATTTAAGGAGGGCAACGCATCTGCATAAACTTTGGTTGTGTGGATGTTAATGGGCATTGATTGTTGCAAGTATATATCTTAATATATATATTTCTTGTGTGCGTGTGTATGTGACTGAACTCCTCCTAAACGACTGGACCGATTTGAGTGATTTTCTTTGTGTGTGTTCAAGTAGATTCGAGGATGGTTTAGATTCACAAATCAGACCGGCAGATGGCGCCGCAGTCGGTATCTAGGTTATTGATCTGTACTGCCACTATCGATTCGTATCTAAAGGACAACGTCTGTGGGGTCCGCTAGTATATACATAAGATGAGATAGGTATATAACAAAACAGCAAAGTATTAAATTTTCCTGTATTTTAAAGCGATTCATGTGTAAACTATATATTAATAAACACGTCTGGTCCGACATTCCGACATCAAACGGAATGCCATAGACAATACAATATGACGAACCAACTTTTGTCACGAGGTATGCGCTATGGCTGGCTATTCATAGCGTATTCATTTGGATATATAAGGCTCATTCATATACATATATAGCACGTGGTTTCACCCGGACACCTCCCATTCCCGCGGGAGTACGGGGATAAATAATAGCCTATGTGTTTATTATTGTGAAGTTTCGCATAGCAAACAAAGCATAACAAACACATCCATACATTATTACAAACTTGTTTATAATTTTAGTAGGATTAGCTGTTATATTCCATCATTTGCCTTAACTTTTTTCTTAATTTTTTTTGGCTATAAAATAAAAAAAAAAAACGATTTCAAACTAGTGTTCTCTGGTGATTTATTGATTGTATGAGTGGATGAGCCATGAGTGAGTGTCTTGGGCTGAATCGATATTTTATGGATGAGTTTGGCCACTTACTATGACTTTCTCACCCGGACTCATCTGCATCATAAAGCAAAAAAAAAAAACATTTTAATAATTAAAATATTGTAATTTATATGTGAAAATCTATTTTTTAAAATTAAAGTGCAGTAGCTAGTTGATATTTTTAAAACCAGCCGAGTCATTTTGATACCAATTCAGATACAAATCATACATTACATGAATGAATTGCGCCTGCCATTAATTTAAGACCATAAAAAATAGGCGCATTAGGCAACTTACACACCTAAGCCTTTTTTTCTGTCTCAAATGTAACAGCTAGGGATACATATAATATGGTATGAACTGTTAAATTGCCAGAATATTAAAACGATTTTATATGGTCCGTATCCACAATTACCTAATAACTGTGACCAGGAATCAATCGTATCCCGGTTATCCGTGGGCTTAGCAAACTACCCCTGAGGGACACGCGGCAGACACGTGGCGCGATTTAGCCGGCCCTGTCCCGCGAGGGACTGGCCATGGGCCCTGGGAGTATTAGATATCGACACAAGTTACCTGTCTATTATTAGCTGTGAGAAAAATATTTGTAAATTTTTAATCTTTATTTACATTTATTAACTGAAGCTAAAACTTTTGAAAAATTATTTTGTTTTGAATATCATAAAATGGAATTAAAAAATGATTCAAAATAAATATTTGAAATTGAATTTTAATGGTTATAAACTGAGAAGAGTGAGAAGGTTATTATATTGTCTCTTTTGGAAAGCAAAAAAGAAAATTAAACCGACTCGAGGTAATTAAAATTTAAAAAAAGTAAGCCTTAACTTCTTTAGACTATTAGAATTTTCAAATTTGCAGGCGATTGTTGAGCCTTTCATAGTTTTTGTATAAGCGATACAAACTGTCTCATACAATTTCATTACTTAGCCATTTAAGATATGTTCCTTCGATCCTATCTCATGAAATTTTAAAGACAAAAACTCAACATTGAACCATGCAGTATAAAGGGTAAACACCTCACAAGCTGACGGCAGCTAATCTTGCGAGTAATGCTTTATGATTTTCAGATACTGTACGTCATGTTGCGACGCCCCCCTGGATTAGGCCGCCACCCCACAGTTTAGATCCATCGCACGATGATTAAATGTTTCCGTGTGGACTGATTTTTATTTACGTTTCATCGCCCCATTGCTTTTGTGCAATTGTCAATTTGTATTTAAAGTTTTGACTCGGACTTACCATGTCAAGTCTCGTGTGTAAATGTCAATTTATAAGCGCTTGATTTGTTCTCATTTTCTATGTGTGTTATTTATTTGAATACTAGTATAAGTATAAATTGAGAAAAAACGACGGGTTGCACTCCGGAAGTGCCGGCAGCAGTGGAAACTTGAATTTTATATTTTGGATTTTGGAATAACTATTTTGTATAATACGTATACTTTTTATCGATTGACACATTTTACAAAGGATGAGAAGTTACCAGAGAAGAATCAGGAAAAACAACGCCCGTCAAATACTATTAAAAACGTTAAATGCGAAATGATTATAATTATAATATCACTACATATTATAAAACAAAGTCGCTTTTTCTGTCCCTATATCCCTTTGTACGCTTAAATCTTTGAAACTATCCAACGGATTTTGATGCGGTTTTTTTAATAGATAGGACAATTCAAGAGGAAGGTTTATGTATATAATTTATTAAGTTTTCACATACATTGGCTAAGATATAACAATAATTGTCGAGGTGTCGGAAAAAAATTGGCCGTCTGGGAGTTTCCAACGAAAACGCTGCCTAAACCCTTTGAGATATAACAAAATAATGTATGGTGGAATTGTGTATCTTAAATAGGTCTACAAAAAGTCCGCAATGGCATATGTCTATCTCTTAGGGATATCATACTATATCCATTTAATACTTTAAAAAATGGGCAATTATAACGCGATAATTTGGAAGTTATTCACACAAATACGGTATGAGTCCTTATCATTTTAAATCAGTTAATTAGCTTGAGCACTTCATGAAGAATATTTTTCCCTTTTACATCATGCAAATTAAATGAATACTTTAGAAGATATGGCAATATCAAAATAATACGCAAGAAAATAAATCGTGTTGCCGTGATTCCAAAACCCAACGGGGGATTTAAGTTTACGCGGGCGAAGCTGCGGGTAACAGCTAGTAGGTAATATAATAATTTTGGAATGGTTAGAAAATTTTGCACAAATTGCTTTTAATTTTATCAGTATAAAAGTACTACTACGCTATCGTACACAAACATGACAATTTATATTACCATTAAAAAGTGAAAACGGTTCAGGTCGAAAGGCGAAATTCAGCAGTGGACGGAAAAGGGCTGATGATGATGATGAAGTTGAAACAGACAAATGAGGATATTGTAATTTGTCACAGACATGCCTAAATGATCTAGCCAGTTAGCTAATAACATGTTTTGCCTACTGGAAGTAAGATGGTTTTCATGCCATAAAACTGCGTGGAGAATGGGATAAAGAATGTACCGGTTCGCAATATAAATTCGCATCTGTGCAAGGTTCATATTAATTCAAAAATTAAAAACGTTAGATAAGGTTATTTACCGAACGTTTTAATTTTTAAATTAATATTTAACTCAGTTGTGTTGCTGTGCTGTATTTAAAGTGTTATTTGCTCTCTAAAGTTATACAAAACGTGTTCGGTGACTGATTTTTGAATTAAATTCTCTTCTAGTTACAAATGTTTTGCTAGTTGTCGTGTAAATAATTTCTATAGCCCACCAATTGAATTGTTTTATTCTCTCAGATTCAATTTAAGAACTTTACAAACGCCAAAATCAGGCATCAGGCATACGGGCTTCTTCAAAGTTTTTAGCGCTGATAAAAATAAATTTATCCTAAAATAATGAGTGAGAGTCTGTTGAGAAACCTGAATTCAATAGTGATCACATTAAAAAATTCAAGTCATACATTTTTGAAACTTTATATTTTTATCTTTCAAAGTCATTTTTATTTTCTTCAATGCCTAATCTGTAACGAGGTATTACCCTCTGTTTACAGTAGGGGAACTCCCTCTCGCATAATTTAAGTTTGTACGAATTCGAACTTTATGGGTCAGGTATAAAGCTCAATACCCGTGTTTTGGGGGTCAATATATTTAGTCGGTGGCACGTGTGGCATGATATCCATCGACGTGAACGATGTACCACCCACCAAAAAAAAGAAAATTAAATTCCACCTGTCTTATCTCTTATAAGGTACTTTTTACGGGGCGTGAAGACGTGATAATCTCTAGCTAGTATACGGTCATACCAAGTCAGAAAGTCAGAAAAGTTAATGCCGAGTTAAATTTCGGTAGTTCATGTTTTGAGAAGTATTATAGACACTGACATTAAAAAAAAGTATCAACACTTATATGTCCCACTGCTGGGCACGGGTCGCCTCCTCGAAATTTGGCGAGGAGCGTAATGGGCCATAGCTCACCGGGAACCTCTCGCATAAGAGGCCGAGTCCACCCACCACTGGACCATCGTCGCTCGACACTGAGATAATTCTCCAGAGACCTGAATTTTTAAGTTGATTACATATTACAATTTTTAGTAAACCTTATTAGATATAATCGTAATTACTGTTGATAAGTTGATAAGAGATAAATTACAAACAGGATGGTGTCTGTATATTGAATTTATATTTTTGGTAAACGTTCTGCCAGCTAGTGGTGCCACATTATATAGCTACATATGTCGCGCATGCGCGGTACGACATATCATATACACTTCCTTAAACAGGGTATCTAAGAAACAGATCTATTTCGCAGCCATTGTAGTATTTGTGGAATTGGAAAACAATAATACGAGTAGGAAAAAAATTGAGGAAATCATCATTTATGTAAAAAAAAAAACATTTTTAGCTTGATTTTTTTTTGAGATTGTATGTCACGGTGTAGTTTAAGATATATCGATCGCTCTAGGGCTTTTGTAAATTATTTAACTTTTGTGGTTGTATAAGTTGTATTCAGAGAGAGGTAGGAAATTCTCGTCACTATATATTATATTTCTGTGTAAATCATATTTTGCCTCCTATTATAAGTAAATTTACAAAAAGTTGCAAGCTTGAAATAGAGATTCTAGGATAACTTGGGGGGTGTCCTCGAACCCAACATCGAAGTACCGACCAGGACAAATGCACCTCTCCCTTCCTCTCCCTACACTAATATCATTTACTAAATATATTTTTTTACTACCATCTTTATTTGACACGTCTTGTTTACTCAAAATTACGCAAACCTCGAATGAACTTGAATACTTCAAAGTCCTCTTAGTTTTTTTTCGATAGATACCATTGTGTTATACAATTATCTCCTCAAAATACAATTAGGATTATTTTTTATTTACAAAAACAAATTTTTGGTCGATTAGACGTAGGAGAGATTTATACAGCGTGTTATCTTATAGAATTTTTGTTTTATAATTCAGAATGCACATTTTGATGTTTTTATCTAGTAAAGTAGTAGCATCCCATATATGTCCCACTGCTGGGCACGGGTCTCCTCCTCGAAATCCGGCGAGGAAGATATCGGGCCATAGTTCACCGAGGCGCTGGCCCGATGCGGGTTGGTGAACTACACCTACCTTCAAAGACTTAATCTCATTAGACATTCAGGTTTCCTCACGATGTTTTCCCTCACCGATGATCTGATGATGATAATTTCTTAACTTCTATCACAGAAGTTTTGTGTTAAATATTAAGGCTAATGTATTCAAAGCTTTTATTAATATTACATTATTTCTATTGCATTTAACTTAAATTCAATATTGGATTCTTAGAATATGTTTTCGCTTATTAGTCTATTCTGTTATCGAATGCCACGAAATGCCTCGCATAGACTTATTGCCTTATTAACAGGCTCACTTATTACCTAGTCCCGAGTCCGCATAATATTTTATTCGATATTTATTGACATTTTTATATCAATAAAGATTTACTTTAAAACGTTCTTTCTCTAAGGCTTTTGCTTAGTCTAAGCAACTACTCCACGAAGTCTGTAATATGAAGATTTTATTACGCCTTATTGAAGTGTCTTCTCCTTTTTATCTCGAGAAAATAAATTAGATTAAAAAAAATAAAAGGCACTTTATATTCTTAATAATAAATAAATGTGAAATACTTTTTTGTGCACTATTAATTATTATGATGCATAAAATACGTTAAGAATACAAGTTTACGTATAATATTATATATAAATGGTGTTGTAAATAAAAACTAGTATAACGAACAGCATGTACAAATGATGTTTGTATGAACCGTATTTCCTCGGTAACCCGTCTGTATTCTTGTTCAGCCCACCGATAAGCTTCAAGTGGGAGAACCGACACAAAGGACTAAAACGCACGCAGGGCCTTTCATACCCAATATGAAAACACAATAATAATTCTACGTATGATTTGGATGTCATAAAATTTTTATACGGCATTTGGTATTTAATTTATATTTATGTATTTAATTTGGAATTTTTTGTTATTTTATAACCGACTAGTTTTTGTCATGGCGACCACTATGATTCCTATGAATTTGGCACTGACGGGGTCGAAAATGGCCAAAGTGGCCTATATTGACGTAAAAACTATGTAACAATGGACTCATAGAGCGACAGCGAGCGGCCAAGAGATGAGAGGGAAATACTGAAACCAAGAGAAGATAAATACTGCATCTCTTTCTATGTCCCTTTAAACATCCTTTTACCTGAACCGCTCTCCCTCTCCCTCCGGCATGACGGCATGACCCCCTGTCAGCCCTCCTTCAGTTCAGAGTAGAAGCATAATGTGATGAGAAAATAAATTTTATTAAAATAAAATAAATATTCATATAGAACAAATAAGGTACCCCTGACAAAACTGTTAATTAAAATCGTAATATATTTAAATTAAACTATATGCCTTCATGACTTTAATATTTTTAGAAAAATACTAAGGGCCTGTTTCACAATCTCCAGTTAAGTTCCCAATAGGCTATCGGCAACATATTTGACAGATAGAGTATGGAGTATCTGTCAAATATCTGTCAAATATGTTGCCGATAGCCTATAGGGAACTTAACTGGAGATTGTGAAACAGGCCCTTAGACAAATAAAATTGATCTTGAAATGCCGCATCCACGGACGCCGAGTGTGCACGAACAACCACATCCCATATGTTTATACGAGTGGCGCGAGAGTGGTGGCTGAATGGCAGAATTGGCCCACTCCACACACAAAGGCACCAGCGAGATACTACTCCAACCAACTGGGATGCTTTCAAAGGATTGCACATTCTGCGTATCTCCGATATGTGCCAAGCGCGAGCCGGACGAACACGGTTCCGTATCGCCGTTATATTTAACTGTTTCAAAAATTCTGTCACATGTTAGTTAGTTATCATGATGTCATCAAATAGAGATTGTATTTTCAACTTATTCTTATATTAAAGTGAAAACTTTTTTAGCGTTGAGCATTTTTTTAGTAGGGGAAAATCTTGTAGAGTCGCGTCACCGATATGCTAATGTGACATTATTACGTCGTTAATTTTTTTTTTGTATAAAAATTTAAAAATTCATGATGTTATAATTCTAAGGGCCTGTTTCACAATCTCCAGTTAAGTTCCCAATAGGCTATCGGCAACATATTTGACAGATATTTGACAGATACTCCATACTCTACCTGGATATTGTGAAACAGGCCCTAAGTCATAAGTTTTCTTTTATTGTCAATCTCTATGATTGCCAATTTTTTGTTCATTTTCGTATTTACATACCATAATGCCACATTATCTCATTAATGTTGTACTGTGTCTAATTGTCCATGTTGATAGTATACACTGTTCTGGACCAAATAAAGACAAACCGCACTACGGATCCCTAATAACGATTGAGGCTGTTGCTTGACTGGTTATTGGTAATAGCTCCTTAATGGGCCTATTTTAGTGGCTTTTGGGCCATCTTCATTTTTTAAAACCAGGTGCCAGGATACTTGGACTAACCAATAACTGGTGTGAAACCACCAGTGGACCCAGTTCGCGTATCTAAGCCTATAGAACATTTTAAACTAAGCTGACCGCGTGAGTAAATATAATTTAGTACTTAGCTAAATAGTAATACAAACCCATGAATACAATTAATTCGTTTTTAACAACCTTTACATTGTGTAATTTAGCATATATACCTAATTACCTATGTGGTATTCGAAAGTCTATAAAAAACAATTTAAATTTCTATAAGTATAAACTATTTAAATCGTTTTTCATGCGTTCTTTATATAATATATAATTTTTTATATATATTTCTATAATTTCCAAGAAAAATTACAAAGAACTTGCAGATAGGTAGGTACTTTTATAAAAAACATAAACTCAATAATTTCATCTTTATTTTAAAAGTAATTTTTTAAAGTATTTTTAAAGGTTAGTGACCTTGTACTTCTATTTCATCTTCATTAATCTTGGAGCCGGTGTGGAAGATTAAAATCAACGTGAAAAAATATAAGTAGGCCGCAATCAACAAGCCCGAATAAACGATTTTTATTATGTACAATTTAAAAACGTCGTGGAATATCTACAAAAAATCTTTCGCTATAAAATATTGTTGCTTAGACATATTATTATGTGTCTCTAAGCAACAATTTCAGTATTTATATTAAAAGTATCTAATCTATTATTATTTATTATAAAAGTATCTAATTAAATGTAGGTTTGAGATAGATAGTCTTTTAAACAAATTAGACAAACATACTTTTGCTTAATACTTCGTTAAAGCTGAGTAGTGGGAGACCCCACCATGGTTCAGGCCTTGACGTGGCGGTTGGGCTCAGTAGCCCAGGGTGAACTCAACACCTTGGGCGAAGCTAATTGAGCCGAGGGAGCAAAAAAGCAGGGAGCAAGGGGTGAGGATGGGAACCTCACCTCATCGTACTGTCCAGACGTTGGCACTGGTTGTTCTGTGGTGCAGGGCAACCACTCTGTGGAGGTGGTGTCGGTTCCCTGAGGGACTGACTAGCCGTCGAGGTCTTGTAGATCCGGGGCATCTCACCAAAGGCGGCAGTGGTGGCACTCGCCGGGTTTTTGTGGGTAGAGCTGCATCCACTTGCCATCTTTCGAGCGCAGCGAGTTCCACATACCCGCCTGGGGAGACCCACTCCCCAGCGGGATGCGTCAGTGCATTTCCCGGCGTAAAAGAAAAAAAAAGCTAGTGGGAGATAAACAACTCCTATATGTCACACTTCTGGGCACGGCTTTCCTCCGAGTATTCATGTAAGGAAGGTATCGGGTTGGTGAACTTCACATACCTTCAAAGACTTTCAATCTCATCAGGCATGCAGATTTCTTGACGATGTTTTCCTTCACTGAAAGTGCTAGACTTTTGGGCCTACTCGCCTTTGAGCTCAATCGGTATAGGCTTCGTCAGTCTGGATACGGCAGCACATGTATGAAGGTTTCTAATCATCATCATCATCTTCAGCCTTTATCCGCCTACTGCTGAACATAAACTTCCCATTAAAAGATTAATGAATCCCAAGACGATCCATCCCTTGCCACTCGCATCCAAAACCTATATAAAATATATTTATACTACTGTACGACTCCTATATGAATACTACTGTATATTTTATAGTAGGTATAAGCCTATTTTTTTAATACCTGAATTATATTTATTACCATCTTTTCACACTTCACAGTGTAGTTTCATTTAACTAAAAAAATATTAAAACGATGCCTTTGAAGATTCTGTTTCTAGAGCGCTTCAAAGGTGACTTTCAATTTCGCGCACCTTTCAAATATTAAAACTTAGAAGATTCGTTTTAATATAGTTTTTTTTCTCTTTGATATTACAAAATTTTGAACGTTTTATAAAATAAATATTGAATAGAATATTTTACATAATACTGAGAAGAATATTTTAAATAATTGAACATAGTATGAGGGATATATAGATCACGTTTTTGAACGTCAGTTAAATCTCCTCAAGCCCCTTTACCTGCGAAACAGACTCACTGAAACTTATCTTTTCGAATAATCTATATCAAATTTCACATGTTATCCAGTTAAAATCGAGGACCTTCGACCTCGACCTCGAGGATGTTCAATATTGAATATATTAATGAATTATTTTAATTATATATTAAATGAATTATTTTACTTTATCATAATATCAAACGTTTTTTAATAGCTTTTTGTTTTTTTAATTGAGAGTAACTTTAAAAAAAGTTTCCTTGGATTCTATTGTAAAATGTTAAAAATTTTAACAAAAAAAACATAAAGTCACATGATTACCCAGAGTCCGCGCCACTTATGAAGTCCTGCGACTAATGCCCGAACTAAATTTGACAAGATTGACATCTTGACATCTGGCCGGAGTAAGAAGTTGTGATATTTTAAATTGTTTTACGTGAAATATGGAGCATATAATATAAAGTAAGGTGTAAAAATTGAAAGCCATATAATGATCGTTAAAGTGAAATAATTTTGTGAATTAGTAAGTAAAAATAAACATCAATTAACCCCGTTGAATAATATGTTTATAAATGTCACTGCCATGACAGGTAAATTTTAGAGATGCCAGTGTCACTCATTTTTGCCTAATTTATGGTTAAAATATTATCATAAACTCTATACCTACATTTATCTTACGATATTTTATATGAATATAAATATAAGGTAAAAGAATTAAAACCTTGCTCAGATGAATTATATTTTCAGATGTTTCTGTAAAAAAAAATCGAATAACAAAAGAAATAACAATGGCAGCAATTATTTCTGAGAAAATCGTCATCCCTGGCAAAAGCCGAACACAACCGAAGAAGCTTGTTTTAGATGAATTCTACTAATCAGTTATACGTAAAAAATACAAACGAAATATTAAAAAAAAATGTTTTATTTTACTAAAACCTGGCAGGGAGATTTTTATTTTGCTGCTATAATTATTTTTTTCATTATTATCATCATCAGTCTTTATCAATCCACTACTGAACATAGATCCTATAATTATTTAAAATTTTTATTGTACTAGACTTGGTGGAAAATCATTACACTAGAAATTGGCAACATTCAGTTATGAGACCGCAGCGCCGCGTCTATCGGACTTCTAAAGTGGCGCGGACTCTACATTATAAATATGTAGTAAGAAACAAAATATCTGTATGAATCAAATAAAACTCAATGTTATATTTTGAATAGGATTTCAAGAATGGTAATATTTGAGATTGTAACTGAATAGTATGCAGTGCAGGCAAAATAAATTTGACGCTATAAAAAAAGACCTTTAAATGAAAATGTTTTTTCATGCAAGCTCCTATTTTGAAAAACAAAAAAAAATCATATATGTACGGTCGAATGGAGAAACGCCTCCTTTTTTATAGTCGTTTGAAAAATAATTCTAACATGAAACTAAAAAGTGAGTGTTAGTTTACTTTTTGTTAAAACTAAACTAAATTACTATACGTTTACTACTGTGGGTAAACATGATGTGGCTGTTGATAAAAAAATTCTGTTCAATGGATATAATTATTTTTGTACAAATAAATTTTATCCAGTAAACCCTCTTTGTACTTTTTTAGGTTGAAATTTTAGGAATCATAATATTAACAAAAACACATACCATTAGTTATTTTCTTGAGGTATGTCATTATTATAACGAAACTTTTACTGATTTCATCGTACCTTATTAAGTTTTTTACACAGGCCGACGTTTCTGTTACTTTACAGCCTCCATAGTCACTCCATAAGTCCATATAAAATCCGCAAAAATTGTTTCCTTATGAATGAAATTCACGTAAACATAAGAAAACAATATATCTTAATGTTTCTGAGATAGTCTGTCTGTTAGTACATCAGCATAGAGGTGTGTGTTAGCCAATAGGAGGCAGATAGGGTAATTAATGGAAGGGCCCGAATATACCAATTTGGATGACCGATTGAGCGGGAAATTAATTAATGCAAACATTTATTTAGCACACCTCCATTATTACATGTAATTGGAATAAATACTGTGTGACGCGGCCACAGGACACATTACCATTGACCAATTACCAATTACCAGAGACCCGTGCCCAGCAGTGGAACATAAGGGGTTGATACTTTACTTTTTTTTTTAAATATTATGACGTCTCAGACTATTCTATGTATTTATATAATATACACAATTTCTCGATCAAATATTTTGTTTTATCTCAAAGGCACTGTTTTGTGTATTTTTCTGTTAACGAATGAATTTGTATGATGAATATTGATATGATATTAATAATTTTATTAGTAGGTACCTATTAGTATTAGTAGGTATCGACATATATTACACAATACATAGGTATATTAGCAGTGACGGATTTAGGCTTGATGCGGCCCTAGGCCCTGTTTGTCGCGCCCCCTTAATGTTAGAATAAATTTTATTAAGTTTGATGCAATATTTTTATTTTAAATTTAAAATAACTTTATTTCGTTAGAATATAATTTATAATCGTAACTAATAAATATTTCAGACACGTTAGACATAATATAAAGAAAAAAAGCCTTATAAGCATAATTTAGTTAATTTCAGTAATGAAAAAAAAGTAAGGAACATCATTCGGTAAAGGCTATAATTTTTTTAATATTTAAATCTTATTCATAGACTGAAAAGTAAATTAAAAAACTAATAATTGTATTTATAATAGAATATTTATTCTGTAGAACATTCTTTATAAAAATAAAACTTTTTTCGTCTCTGAAATTTTGGAATTTCAAAAATTTTGCCGCTTCCCAAATCATGCCGCCCTAGGCCCGGGCCTCACGGGCCTAGGCGTAAATCTAGCACTGTATATTAGTAAGCTGAAGTGATTGTTTGTTTGTACGTGTTAAGCTGTGCAACTACCAAATAAATAATTTGCATTTGATATTTTTGCTTTATGCAATGTTAAATTTTAGATATGTGTTTTTAATATTTTTTAAGGTTCGTAAAACAACGGTTAACAAATAGCTGCACGTATTTTAAACGTGTAACAAGATTTTGCTGCATTATCAGCCTCTTTCAGTGAACCAGACGCGGGTAACTCGTATAAAATACGCGAGATGCGTCTCAGCTCGCGGTTCAAATGTCTGAGTTGGAGCCACGAACCGCCTCACAGATCGGCTCGATTTATCGATACAGTTCAAAGAATTTTATACGCCTGTCCAACCAATTGAAAACTGACAATTTTAATTCATATTAATTCCATATTTTATTGATACGGATTACCTACTGAAACTATTTGAGTTTTTTGCATTACGTCAATCAAATTAAATCAATCAAAACACGCCTAGAGTCATCGCCACTTTAGAAGTCCGATAGACGCGGCGCTGCGGTCTCATAACTCAATGTTGCCAATTTCTATTGTAATGATTTTCCACCAAGTCTAGTACAATAATTTTTTTTAATAATTATAGGGCCTATGTTCAGTAGTGGACTGATAAAGACCGATGATTATAATAATGACAAAAATAATTATAGTAACATATATTTTAAATAAAACATTTTTTTTATATTTCGTTTGTATTTTTTACGTATAACCGATTAGTAGAATTTATCTAAAACAAGCTTCTTCGGTTGTGTTCGGCTTTTGCCAGGGGTGACGATTTTCTCAGAAGTAATTGCTGCCATTGTTATTTCTTTTATTATTGGACCTTTTTTTACAGAAACACCTGAAAATATAATTCATCTGAGCAAGGTTTTAATTCTTTTACCTAGTATTTATATTCATATTATATATCATAAGATAAATGTAGGTATAGAGTTAATGATAATATTTTAACCATAAATTAGGCAAAAATGAGTGATACTGGCATCTCTAAAATTTACCTGTCATGGCAGTGACATTTATAAACATACTATTCAACGGGGTTAATTGTTGTTTATTTTTACTTTCTAATTCACAAAATTATTTCACTTAAACGATCATTATACGGCCTTCAATTTTTACACCTCACTTTATATTATATGCTCCATATTTCACGTAAAACAATTTAAAATATCACAACTTCTTACTCCAGACAGATGTCAAGATGTCAATGTTGTCAAATTTAGTTCGGGCATTAGTCGCAGGACTTCAAAAGTGGCGAGGACTATAGTAAGTTCTAAAAGAAGTTGCGTTACCTGTACCAGGCCACGGAAATATATTTAATACTATACATACATTTAAGATTTTTATTATAATATGATACACATATAAAATAATATACATCCATGACTCAGGAATACTGAAAACTTTTTGTTACTAGGCGGAATTCGACCCCGCTACCTCCGGCTTGAGCGCGAAAGCGCTAACCGTTGAGCCACTGAAGTAGTCGAAATACTTTTGTGTGTCACAGCAAATAAATTCGAACGTAACTATTTGAACTGAATAATTTATAACTACGAGAGAGATAAATATTGGCAAGGCGAATTTAAAAGATAAATTTGTATAGCGTGGGCGGAAGCATAATATTATTAATTAAATTGGAAAAAACAAAATAATATCTTGAGTTAGCCTCTATTAGATTTTTTCTAGCTTTTTTTGTGTCGTTCGTGTACCATGAGTTTGCTCGGGACAAACCCAGACAGCGCTTACTATACCTACTATAATAGATAGCATCATATATAGACGAAAGCCTTTTTCAATGAACGTTAAGACGAACAGTCTCCACTCGCGTTAAACTCGAGAATCACATGATTCTGCAAGAATATCGTCATTCGTCGCCCCATCGACCTTTGAATATCGACCTTCCCTCAAAAACCTTATCGGCTTACGCATTCCGTTCTGTGAGGTATAAAATTAGTCTAAATAGGTGCGGTAAACGAGATTTATTTTTTATATTTTTATCTTTAGAAAATATATTTCATATTTGACTTTAAAAAAGTTGAATGTCAATATTAAAAATAAATATAAATACATGGTGTGTTAATTTATTCGTTATTTTTACGTTATAATTTTTATATTGAAATATTTAAATAGAAGTCGCTTGATTCTAATACATTGGATTTTTTTAATATAATCTAATTTAGTAAGCCCGTAGCACGTGTGTATTCCATATCTCCTAAACGTCTGTATTTCTAGCGGAGTGTAATCGAATTTTTGCACAAAAAAGACAAATTGTTGGTGGCGTTTCGGAGCGGAATCATACGGACGTATAATAGGTAGGTTGGGATGGGAGGAGTCTGATGGTATTTCGGGTTGTGATTGGCGGAGTGGATGGAGGGGATCCGCTGTGGCGACCCGCGAAGAATCGACGGACTCCCTTCTTCATTGTGTTTTTGACAGGCGCCGTGTTCGCCTCGCGAGTGTTGGACTGAAATTAAAAAAAATGCTCGAGTTTTATACAAATATAAATTCCGGATTGATGCAGGAGAGCATGCAGCCGCCGCTGTCCTGTGCTGGGAGGACAGGTTAGTTGAGTGAATTTTGTTGCGAATGCGAATTCTGAAGTTTCTTTAAGTTTGCTGCTGTGAGGTTCCTTTATTGATTAAGACATCCCTCTTGTTTAAAATTGTGTTTGTAATTGTGTCTTTTATTTTCCATTATTTACGCTACATTAAAATAAAATCATACTAAAAATTTAAAAAGAATTACGTATTATAATATGTAATTTAGGAGATGATTCATTTTTTTATAAAGATACTTGAATTTAGTGGAAAATAAAATTACCTTTTTAATTTTACACGATAAAGATTTTTATTACCTACTTACTGTATATAATTAAGCTTTTTTAATATTTCCCATATTTTATACTTTAACGTAGCCTTACTTACTAACAAATTGTATATTATAAGCTTAGAGCTTTTAATAATGTGTTAAATAAAGTAGGTAAATAATAGAAGTCAAAGTTAATTAATGAATAAAAGGAAAAAAGCCTGGGCCAATGAATAAACATTTTTATTGGCTTGCTATAAAATGTCATTGACTTTTGAATCCAAAATTTCGTTTCATCAGTTTTTTTTAAATATAAATAAGATAAAATTTATGAACATCTTGTCTAAGAAATAAAATATAAAACAATTTTTTACGAATCCACCTGTATATATTATATAAAATTTTAAATAAACACAGTTTTCTAAAACAAACATTTACACAGCGAAAATAAAAACCAATATGAATATACCACTATCATCATCATCAGCTCTTATCTGTCCGAATTTGAAGAACTACAAAATAGTCCTACATTTTGTTTATACAATAAAACAAATATACAATATATCTTTTGGTATTAACTACTGGTACAAGCTACATACCTATCCCTTATTTTGAGGGTGTTAATTGGAAAATTCATCAATTTTATTAAAAAATATGCAACCTAATACATATTTTGTGTAGTACATATTTACTGAATTGATTTTTAAGATTTAAAATAGAACGGCCAAGTGCGAGTCGGACCCATGAAGGGTTCCGTTGATAAAATTAAATGTATTTTTGAATAATATTTGAGTCGATTGAATGAAAGGTAAATTTCATTCGATCGAAAATTCAATAGATATTTTTTTTTTAAATCTTATATTATATTTTTTTAGTTTTGTCATTATCTTATTTTAGAAGTTACAGGGCACACATTGTAGCACTTTGGAAGTTTCTCTCATGCAAACTATTCGGTTTAGAAAAAAATGATAATATTACAAATCTTAATATCTACTACTACACATATTATGGGTTTGATGATGAAACATTTTTTGATTTCAGTCCTAAGTACGGGGAATCCCCAAATTTTTTTATTGTTTTTATTTATGTGTGAAAATCATAATGCGGTTCACAGAATACAGATGTATTCTGCGAACTTATCAAGTTTCAACAGTATACCTGTTACAGTTTCGGAAAAAGTGGCTATGACATACACGGACAGACATACTGACAGACATGACGAATCTAGAAGGGTTTGGTTTTTGCGATTTGGCTACGGAACCCTAAAAAGTGACTCATATGTCCCACTGTGGGCACGGGTCTCCTCAAAATCAGACGACGAGGGTATGAAGTCATAGTTCACCGTGGCGCTGACCCAGTGCGGCTTGGTCTGATATACCTTCAGATTTTTGATCTGCCTACCTAGACAAGTGGCTCAAACGCTAAACGAATAGAAATAGAATAGAATACTTATTATATAATGACACTAGTTTACGACATGTAATTTGAGCAGCTATTGTTATTCCCATACAATAAGTATTCTATTCTATTTCTATTCGTTTAGCGTTTGTGCCACTTATTTAGATGGGCTGATAAGATCAAAAGTCTGATGGAAATGCCTGCCTGATGAGGCATTAGATTTCCTTATGATGTTTTCATTCACCGATGAGCGAGCGATGGTCTGGTGTTCAGAGTGCTCTTAGAAGTATATAAAAACCAGACCAGTTCCAGATATCTCAGGGGGTCAGGATTGAACCTCTCCCTCAAGAGGACGAGACCATGCCCACTGGACCATCGTCACTCTATTGTAGTCTCCTTTTGAAATATAATCTATCTCAACATAAAAGTTTGTAAGTATGGATGTTTGTTACTCTTTCACGTAAAAAAACTACGGAATGGATTTTAATGAAACTTTTCAATAATATAGCTAATTATTCAAATTAGCAGATATACTATAACAACTATAATATATATAATTTTATATGTAAGTTTTTGAAGTTTTGAACACATATAACTGATTTCATTGAATAATATACCTACCTATACATAATGTAACAATTACCATCCGCGGCTTTGCCGCTTGATTACTAAAGGTTTCGCAGGAAAATGATAGAGCCTTTTTAAAGGTAATGTTGCGACATTCAAATTTTATTTCATCATCATCATCAGCCGCTATCCGTTCATTACTGAATATAGGCTCAATGAACGTCAAACAAGCGAACCCTTTCTTCTCGCATCCAATACGAACCGGCCACTGCACGGAGATTGTCTTCCCACCTGTCTTCAACACTTCGTCTACCTAAAGCTAATTTTATTTACAGTCCTTTTTTTTCATTTCAGGCAATTGCTAATGGATAAATGTAGTTTCAATTTAGGTTAGGTATGTTTAGGTACTCTGCTATATTGGTATGAAGTGTAGGATTTCATTATTTTATCTTGCAACGGTCTTAATGCAAAGAGTCAGATATAGTTCTCTTTATTTTTTTTATTACTTTGATAGACTAATAAGTAGACCAATAAGTGAACTTTCATTTCGTCACTTATGATTATTTCACTCGAGTTGCAGGCATTCTAACCATAGGCTAAATAATATTCTGATATATGAAACGTTCTCTATGCCAGTGACACTGTCCAGTTTGTATTGTCCCTCTATAATGAGACTTTTACCGGTTTCCGTAAAGTTGATCAAGGCATAAATTAACAAATAAACTGTCAAGTCTCTTGTTAAGTGGCAAATGAGCTGCTAGAAGCATGGTTAAATTACTTAATTTGATCAGTCTGTCAATTGACATAAGAACTAAATGAAAAGCCGTCAAATTTGATTCTAGAATCGTATGTTAACCGCCATTAATAGCTATGTTAGTTGAACACTTTGACCTACGTTTCAGAAACCGGGCGTTAACGACTGAATCTTCTAGTGACCACGGTTGCTGTAAAGTATCCGAAACGTCGGGCGTGTAAAAAAACCTAATAAACCGCGATAAAATCCGTAAAAACTCATTCATTATAATGAGGGAAATTCGCTTAAGCACAAAAAAACAGCGTTGTCCATTTTTAAACTAACATAGGTACAACACACATTACATAAAAGAAATCCTTCGCCGCCACTATCCGCATGCCATAATAATTATACTAAAAAATCACTAGATTCATTTTCATGCTATTTTCAACAGGAGAAAAATATAGTAAATAATACAAGGATATGATTTATAATTCGGAAAAATTTAAGCTGCTTTGGAGCTTATATACTCAGCCTTAATTCCTTTAGAGATAAATTAAAAAAATAGTAGAAAAATGATCAATAAACCGTGGCTAACTGCTAGTACATTTATATAATAGTTTGACATTATTCTTGAGATACCCCAGTTGGACACATGTTACTTCACGACGGCTAGGCCTTTTTGAAGTTATTGAATGGCAAAGAGGCCTATTCCTCGTGAGGGCCGCTATGAGATCACGGTTAGAGCACAGAATGAAGAATGGTACATCGTGATATGATATAATAATATACATAAGTACATATCGTGATATGTACTTATGTATATTATTCATAAACTTTTGATTAGAGTTATTAAAAGGTACTAAGAATTTTCTAAAACTAATTTTATCTTAACATAAACAGATGTATAAGCTTGTGGCCATGTATATATCTGAAGTATGGAAATATTGATAGGATCACTTTTTAAAACCAAAGATGATTAGTCATAATCTCAAGTATCATAATTATTTAGAGTAAGGGCCTGTTTCACAACATCCAAATAAAGTTCAAATTAAGCTATTTTAAAACATATTAATCGTAAAATGGAACTATGAAATGCGAGTTTGCCAAGCCTAGTAACCAGTAAGTTGCAATCAGCGCTTTACCAAATAAAATAGGTAAGACGACTAAGAATTCTAAGTATGGACTAAGGTTAAAGATTTGATTACAAAATTGAATGTCATTTTATATAGATACTTAATCTTATATTTAGATACTTAATCTTCACAGGCAACATCGATGATAGCTGTAATAAAATGTATAAAAATAAATCTAAACTTAGTAATTTTGGCACACACTGAAACGTATTAACCGGTTAGCTTAAAACAACATCTAGTCAGTTGTGTAAGCATCAGATGTATTTTGAGGAACCGGGCTTTAGCCGGTCACTAATGTTTAGCGACAGTCAACAGTCAGGTTTACTCTGATCTCTGGTCAAAGGAGTTTCTGATCGATGAAGCGGAAAATCTCTCTTTGCCATCAATGTATGTCGACAAGTGATTTTAATTTACTTTTATCGTGTATGTTTTACTTTTACATGTATATTAATATATTTAACATTATTGTTATAACAATAATCTATACAAAATTAAACTATAAATTTAGAGTTTGTTCTGACTAATCTAGAAAACCTCGGTTATATTTGTAAAATTTGTTTGTGATTACCCAAATATTAAAATATTATAAGACTATTTTTGATTAGATATATTTTCATTAGTTTAATAGCGAGTAAAAGCGCAGAGTAGGTATAACAATAAGTAATTAAATAGGAAGAACAATGAATAATTTATTTTGGTTAAACTATACCTTATGGAAAAATAGAGCGACGATGGTCCAGTGGTGGCTAGACTCGGCTTCTTATGCGAGAGGTTCCGAGTTCGATCTTGACCCGTTCACGTGTGCATTAAACTGGGTTTTTCTAAATTTCTAAGCACAAGATCATCGCTCGCTCACAGGTGAAGAAAACATCGTGAGGAAACCTGTATGCCTGATGAGATTGAAAGTCTTTGAAGGTGTGTGAAGTTCATAAACCCGTATTGGGTCAGCG
This sequence comes from Lycaena phlaeas, assembly GCA_905333005.2. Taxonomy (NCBI): domain Eukaryota; kingdom Metazoa; phylum Arthropoda; class Insecta; order Lepidoptera; family Lycaenidae; genus Lycaena; species Lycaena phlaeas. The sequence continues at coordinate 1,532,994 of HG995168.1, forward strand.
CATCGGTGAACTATAAGTTATGACCCATCCGCCGTCATCACATGATTTCGAGGAGGAGACCCTTGCCCAGCAGTGGGAGATAATATGTATAAGAGTTGATACTTCACTTTTTACTTTTTTATGGAGAAGCCCTCTGCCACATTTAGGAACACAAATCTCATCACAATGCTTAATATTTTCAGCACACCAGTGAAGGTATGGGCAATTTTTTTGCAAAGGAAAATACTCAATGTGTTCAGTGGAAGTTTATAAAATTATATAACATAATATATGTAAGTACTTTACGAAAAATATAAATATTTAATATACAAATACTCAATGTAAATAAAATTTATTATCATTCTTTAATCAAATTAACTTTCACATTCGATATTTCGAGGCGCTCTCTCACCCAGACAAAAATGTAGAGTACTTTTTTAAAATTGCTTTAATATTTTGAATACATCTGTGTGAGTACGTAGCATTTTTCCGAGTAGCAACTTTAATCTTTAACGGGAAAAGTGTAGTAACAAATTAAGTCAACACATTCGAATTTTTGGCGTAATACCTACGTGAACTAAATGATACGTTATTTTTCATCGAATACTCTCACGAACTGTGATAGGATAACACGAATAGTTAAAATTTTCCCCTGAATTACAAACGCAATTCCAAGAAGTGTTCGTTCAGAAACAGAAAATCAGAAACGATAGTAACGTTGTAAAAATTAATTTTTTGTTTGTTAGATTTAGTTTTTGTTTTCCTCTTTTAATTTGTATGTGTAATGTGGAACTGTAAATGAAAAGTTTATCTATCTATCTAATGCTTTTTATCTAGCGTACTGGGAAAAATCATGTTATTCACACGTGTAGTTTATTTTATATGATGTATTTTATACTTTAGCACGGAAGTAAATTATAAGCTAACCATCGAAAGTCTGTGAAATGAGCAGAGCCAGTAGGGAAATTATTTTCGAGTGTCCCGTCTTAAACACGTGGGCAATCACATATACTCTTCTAAGTGGCGATGTCCTTCCAGACCTCTCATCGGCGGGTACGCCCTATGGATAGGTAGGATCTAGCATGAGCGCCAGCATGACCAGCAAACCCAAACTTGGATTTCAAAATACAGCTACAAGAATCCACCATATTGTAGTATGGAGTCCCAGGTCCGATTCTCTGGGCTCACGCAGCGGTTTTAGTGGGGTAGTGCACCCAATGCGAGTTCCCACACACGCCAGCGCGCCTACCCAAGGCCCTGGTAAGGTCCGAAAAGGATTTCCGCTGCGTCATCAAAAAAAAAGAAGGTCCGATTCTCTACCACGATATAAACTGACGCTTTTGGTCTATTATAATATTTAATAGTTAAAAAATGTTCAGATAAAGTAATAATCAAAGTTTGTAAACATGATCAGACTTGGGCTATTTCAAAGCTCATCATCAGATTAATAGATATCATTTTTGAAGAGTCATCAGACGTTGCCAAATTTGAAAGAGGACTTGTTTTAACTTAAGGTTTTATCGAAGACCGTTATAAAAATATATGTAAAACCAATTAGAGTCTGAAAACCGAATATTTAATATATAGACACATTATCCAAAAACTATGTACCTACAGATGAAGGTAGTTGAAGTGAATTTAAAACTATTACATAAAGCAATGCACTCAAATATTATACTAATTAATAAATGTATTATTCATTGAAAATACTCGTTCCACATGAAATATTTTGATTCGGCCGATTTAATTGAATTCCTAGGCAATTTTCAATTTTACCGTAGGCCGGCGCGATGCATTAAATACCACAAACGAACGCACATTGGCTAATTGCTCGGATCGTTTCTAGAAATTTCCATAGCAGGAGATTCATTGGTGAACAGGGAAGTGGGTCATTGATGAAATTTGATATGAATAAAGGATATTATCAGGATAACGTCGAAAAAAATTTATAATTATCTTATATGCAGAACGAAACACATTGCGATAGGAACTAAATATGATAATTTTTTCCATGAAAATAATAACTGTATAATTGATAAACATTTATTTTTAGTAATTATAAAAATTACAAAAAAATATTCCAAATCGTGAGAGTTTAATTCGTTTAGGCCCCGTTCGCATGAGCGCTTTGTAAAAAAAGTAAAGTATCAACCCTTATATAATTTGTCCCACTGCTGGGCACGGGTCTCCTTCCTCGAAATCAAGCGAGGAGGGTAATGGGCCAATAGTCCACCGGGCTGGCCCAGTGCGGGTTGGTGAACTTCACATACCTTCAAAGACTTTCAATCTCATCAGGCATGCCGGTTTCCTCACGATGTTTTCCTTCACCGGTGAGCGAACGATGGTCTCGTGTGCAATTAGAAATTTAGAAAAACCCATTTCAAGGCACACATGTGGGGGTCAGGATCGAACCCGGATCCCCTAGCATAAGAGACCGAGTCCGTGATGAATAGGAAACAAGAGCAAATTCAAATACAAAATAAATACCCTTTGAATGAACCTATGATTTACTGGACATTGCCTTTAATACAAAATGTGATGGAAATATTTTTTTGTTTTATTATTTTTATATTTTATTTTATAAATAAAACAAAACAAAAAAAATAGTTGCAATTTTGATTGACCAAACCTGCTTGATAAAAAATAAGATTTAGGTCACAAATTATAAGGAGATTTTCACATTATCCTTACAGAGTGACAAGGTTTTTCAGCAACGACAAAATTCTCATTTGATTTCGCGTACGCATAGGTTCATTTGCAACATTCGAACAAAAAAAGCCTTTAATCAGAGCCATCGAGAGCGGATAACATAAGTAGATTTTTAGAACGTCCCTACTATATATCGACAATTTATGAGAACGTATAACGATTTGCATAGTAAAATGTCTATCTTCAGCTAAAGGCTATATTCAGATTTCAGCGTAAAAGTTATTTGCTCACAACTTCCTACGCCCGAGATTACTATAACACGGCTGAGTAGTCGGATGTCAAACAATTTAGCGTAGCGTAGCTTCATCTCTATAGTGTGACGTAAGCTACGCTGAAGTCGTGTGTTTGTAATATTCGACTTCAAGTGGTTGAATTTCTCACATTTTATAGCTATGAACGCACTGTATGGATGTCATTTGATTGAGTAGGTATCCCGACGTTAAAATTATGATAATAAGAAATAGTTTACTAGACAGTTGAGCTGTTTAGAAGAGTTGTTTAGAAGAAAGTGAGCTACGATGGTCCAGTGGTGGATGGACTCGGCCTCTTACGCGAGAGGTTCCGGGTTCGATCCTGACTCCCCCGTGTGTGCCTTGAAATGGGTTTTTCTAAATTTCTAAGTGCACCCTAAACACGAGACCATAGCTCGCTCACCGGTGAAGGAAAACATCGTGAGGAAACCTGCATGCCCGATGAGATTGAAACTCTTTGAAGGTATGTGAAGTTCACCAACCCGCACTGGGCCAGCGTGGTGAACTATGTGCCCATTACCCTCCTCGCCTGATTTCGAGGAGGAGACCCGTACCCAGCAGTGGAATATGAAGGGTTGATACTTTTTACTAGAAAGTTTGTTGATATAACAATTAGAAACTTAAAATCTACAACACCATTTATTTTACAGAGAATTTACAATACAATATATTCCTATAATGTTGTCTAAATGCCTATGATAGGGTAGTGTGAGTTGTTGAATTTCCTTGTTCACTTAATAAAAGTTAATTTTAAATGAACGACAATAATTAAGCACTTTGTCAATTAAAGGGTCACATACGTTTGCAAATTAAAGAACTCTTAATGACACAAACAAGACCATTTCGGAGCTTTTGTATAATGTATTTGTTTCATTAGGGCAAAAGAGCATGTTACATTGAATCTCAATTGAATCTTTATTGAAAAATTACACTATTTTCATTGACATTAAGGCCCTGTTTCGCAACCTTCAGATAAGTTCCGAATAGGCTATTCACAACATATTTGACAGATAGAGTATGGAGTATCAGTCAAATATGTTGTGGATGGCCTATCCGGCACTTATCTGGAGGTTGTGAAACAGGCCCTTATAATACTAAAATACAATTTAGATGAGAGCGGCTAGAGAGCGAGATACATCATATATTGTAATTTTTCGTTGTTCAATTTTAAAAAATGACCTAAGCAGTATATTTCGGAAAGTAGGTAAATTTATTCGTCTTTTAAAACGTTAAACTAGAACGCAGACAATATTTCATATTAGACACTCTAGGTGTTGATTGAGTGGTCAATTAGTGTCTTCGTGCTATAGCCGGACGAAGTTGCAGATATATTGATCTTACTAGCTTCCAAATAATGTTGAGGATCATTTTATATAATATACGATACCATTATTAAGTAAGTAATTACCTACTTCCCAATTTATGTGTATTTATGATTATCAGCTAAAATATCTAAGGTCGCAATAAAAAGATGCAGTCTTTTCTAGGTATTGCCTTTTCAGGTCAATATACACATTCTTTTTATAGTCTAAAAATCGAAGTCATTCAAACGCGACATATTATGATATGAAACGGCTTATTCTAAAGATACATTCAAAGCCTCCTATGCAATTCCCAAGGTATTCGAAGAAAAATTATGATACAGTTTATTTCAAAAGTCGTAATTCTATGCTTTTTTCATGACTATGCTTTTCGTAACGTTTACACAAAGATGCGGGCGAGGAGTCCGTGGGTGAAAGCGAGAGCACACATCGATTAACGTACGTCTGTTTTACGCCGACATTTTGTTCTGATCGTGACCCGGTCGGAACGCCCCAGCCAATCCGGGGCGGGTCCCCCCGCGGGACCCCACCCTCCAAGGAGCCCGCTGAGACGCCATTCCGACTTACCTATAGATATTTTGAAACATATTGCTTCTTTGATAGCGGCTTGGCTTAATTAAAAAGGTTCCAAAATCAAGTTGAATTTATATGAAAATGTGCAGGCACCCTAAGTAGGTATGTACTAGTATGTACGCACCATAAAGATGAAGAAAGTGGGAAGTGTAACAACAAATATATTAATACTCTAGAAGAATAGAGAGGAAGAAGAGAGCATAGGTACATATCTAAAAGGTCGGAAACGCACCTGCTAATCATGGTGTGGTAGGTGCTTATGGATGACCATATACCATCAGGTGAACCGACTGTCCGTTTGCTGCCTCTTCTATATAAAAAATCGAACTACAAGTCAGACTAAGTATGATAGTTCTAGAATCGAGCATTAAAAATGGTTAAAACAGCATGGCTATGAAGTGACTTCACTAGTTACATTTGAAAGAACAAGTAGATACCGAAAGCAGAAGTCTTATAGTAACAAAACAGTTCTAAAAACAACCACTAGGTATATTAGAAGAAGTACTAAAACAATGTACCTAACTAGAATAGCGATACCCGGCGAGAAATGTTTTATTGTAACTTTATTTTAGATGATAATCCCCATTCTCCAACCAGACTCAGGCTTGGCAAGTCACATACACGCCAACAGCATAATGGTGTAACAATAAAACAAATAAATGAAAACCGTGACTTGCAACGTAATCAACATAGTAAATTCGTGTAAATTTCGTCCAAGCATTCCACTAAATTCTGTATAAATTTCATCCGGAGCCAGAGTACAGGTGAAAAGATAAATAAAGCTACGTAGAAAGTATTTCAGTGATTTTAACGAAACATTTACACGAAAAAGAAAATTAAATACCATAAAATTGTATGTAAGTTTATGTGGTAGGTATTTTAAAAATCTTTAAGTTATTTTGTATGTGTTTTATAATCTTTAGCCTTAGCTTAGGCATAGTTGTGGCCAGGCTACCAACGATTATAGTTCACTTAATTGAATATAATAGGTAGCTTACCTACATTTGTTTCATCACACTTCGATACAATTTGCATTATCAAAATCGAGAATTGAACAGTGATTTAGACGTGAAAACGTGAGGTAGAACGCAAATATATAGCCATTAGAATAGGCCGTTTTTTTGCCGGAAAAAAAATTAACACAACAAAAGATACTTATACCTACATAAAACTGTAACTCGCATTGCTTACATAAATAGATTTTGAGGAATATATACATATATTATCAATCTTATCAGCTGATCGAGATGTCGATCTAATATTATTAATAAAGTATGTGTGTATTTTGTTTTACTAAAACATAATCCAACATATTATTACAAACATCATCGAATCAATCGTATAATAAATCAGGGAATCAATGAATAATTAAAAAAAACACTTATAACAAACATACTTTGCTAGATCATAACTTGGAGTTCGAACTAGAGCACATTAATCAGACTAAATCTATTTCAACTTGGTGTAGTCCGAGTTTGTATACATAAGAACAGATCTAGTCTAAGTTGGAACACCTAGAAATAAATAGATTTAATCTAGAGATTAAGTTCGAGTACTCAGAAATAAATCTCACACGACCTTACATGGAACAACAAACAAACAAACTAGTTACTAGACGAATGTGATAGTCACATATGGACTTACAAAGTCTAGGGCGACACCCTTAGGTATTTGATTAGTGCGAATATCTCTATGTACTATCTCTTGCTCGCGGGCCTTATACTTTCTAATAGCAATTTATATCATTCTTCCATTCATCAATTTAAATTTTAAAGCAATATATTATGTATGATCATACAAATAGTTCCCGTGACTACTTGGATACGGGATTACATTTTGGATGATTCACGCAATATTTTTTTTTTATTTATTGCCTATTATTCTGGTGTAGATATTAACTATATTTTATATATTCATGAGAATCCATTCAGTAGTTTTTGTGTGAAAGAGTAACAAACATCGATACTTACATTAAAACTTTTACATTTTTATATGAGTAGTATTTTTATTTATTTATTCTTTATGTAAGTACATGATACAATTTATTACAAATAACATAATATATGAGTGTGATACATAGGTGTGCTTATCTCTATAAGAGATCTCTACCAGCAAACCATAAAGAGTGCGTGAAGAGAGTCTACCTATAGCAGACATAGTACAAAAGAATATGAAAAAAAAATGAAAAATTTAGTAACTACATATTATAAATCTTTTATTATAATTATATATCTATTTTTGTTACATTAGTAGATACTCTAACGTCGTCTATTGAATATTGGTATAAAGTTAATGCAGACTTTATAGTTCCAACGCTAGGCTAATTTACTAGTTAGTTAGTAGTCTATTTTTGAGGCCCAATATTCGCGTATCCAAAATTTAAAAAAAGGATTTTTTCCTATAAAATAAAAAACCATCATTGCTTTATTGTGTTCCATAGGGTCCACCATTTTTTTGAAATCCGATTTAATGATAGATAAATGACACGTTTTAGTATTTCAATAGAAAACACCGCGACAAAATAGTTATTAAAGAATAAATTTCGATTAAATTAAATCGAGCGAAGTCGCTAAGAACTAATTTTATAAAATGTAACAATAGTTGTTTCAACTTATTCATTCAAAACTTGAACAGAATGCGATGAAACTTTAGTATTACCTGAAACTAAAAAGGACACCGGCTAACTGAATAATCGATATCTTATCTGGGAGGGCCGTGCGTTGTGCCCTCCGCCCGACCGTATAGGCTTATTGGGCGTTATCTATCTATCTTTTCCCCCTTTGTATTTAGGAAGGACTACTGAGATGGAATAGGCACGAAATGATACAGGAGTACTGGGAATTTTATCACATTTTGTTTATTGTATATAAAGTCTTATTCCTTATATAAGTACCCCACTTACGGTTCTCCTTTTTGAAATCAAATGCCCTCCGCATTGGGCCATAGTGCCACTGGAGGGCTAGCATAGGGATGAGGGTTAGTAAACTTTATTCACCATTCAATCCCATCAAGTTTGCAGGTTTCCATACGTTTTCCTTCATCGGTGAGTGATGCACCTTTAGGAATTTAGAAAATATCCATTTTAAGGCACCCATATCTTTTTTGTGTATCTACTTTTTACTCGAAATAAGCCCCTTACATTTAATACGGACGGTTTTCCGCTAGGATGATAGACTAACCATAGCATGTAGCACTGTACCAGCGGCCTGATTATGTAAGCAACATTCTTAAAACGATTCAAAATCCTGTTAAAATAATAATTTGCCCTTCTTGTTGGTTATAACGGTTATTACATCCTACGCCACTGATTAATGTCACGGTTTATAACGTTATAAAGTTAGACCCCGAATATGTAATAGGAATCATGTGTAATTTTTGCTTTATTTTTATTTACAGTTGTTTAGTATATATTTTATAGAATATACAATATGTATTATGTACTGGACAATTTTTTTTTTACTAAACAAGTCTGCTTATAGTCAAAAAAGTATTAGTCAAATAAAGTTGTGTAGTTTCATATTAATTTCTGTTTTACTTTTAATGTTTTATATTATAAATGAAAATTGTTGTTTGTTTGTTTGTCTTTTAATTAAGGAACATACAATTCATTAAATCATAAAGAAAATAGGCCTTAGAAATATCCATTTTGCTAGTTAATTAAAATTTAGCATTATGCTTATTTATGAGATGAGCTAGTCACTTAGGATAAACCTCACTATTTAAAAATCTATGTTTAAATTGCCTTCTTTATTTTAAGCGAGTGGTCCGACGGGGTTAGGTAGTCCTGTCACAAACTCTTCGTTTATATATCTCAAGTTCGACTAAAACTGTATACAGTTAACAAAATTTCATTAATATCGGTTTATTAATTTATTCCATGACGTGTAAACAATAACATGATATAGGACAATAAATCTCTCTGCTATTAGTGATGATGATGATGATAATAATTAAAGCAACATATCGTTGAAATTCGAGGTATTTCATGATGTCCTGATCAAAGCGGCTACAGAGAGATATTCACTTTGACACGCGCTAGTCACTATAGGTCGCCAGTTATATTAAATATACCACTAGTTTATCCTATGGGTTTACATTACCCTAGGTATGTGGGTGTGCCTAACCATCGAATGAACCGAAAATCATTTTGCCTCTTCAAGAAACTTCCTCCTCTTTCCTTCCTCTAAAAAAAATACTTGATTTATTGGGATAAGCAGGACCAGATAAAAGCTTTTTGAACTGCAGCACAGACTCCGTAAATATAAAGGGCCCAGTGCAATTGAAAATAAAAAGGAATATACTAAAATGACAAAGTATCTAAAATTGTAATTAATTTTGGCAATTCAGAAATTAACGACTTCTTTTACGTTGCCATCAATATCAGCTTCCGTCCATTGCTACACATAAACCTCCCTCAATGAACGCAGAGACGACCAATTCCCATTTTGTGAGACTGTTACCTAGATCGCTGCTGTCAGACTAACACCCGTATTCAAGAAGCGTATTGGCTAAGAAAAGAAACAACAATATGCAAAGAACACTACTATGCGCTCACAGATATAATATGAAATAAGTTCTATGTATGCGCTCCTGGTGTCAATAGTTTGGGTTTGACAGACGCACAGTGGCGAAGTGGAGTGGTGAATGACCCTATGCGTTCTGAATTACTGTGTTACATGCTATAATTGTTTGTGAATACGGGTGTTAATTTTTTTAGAAATTTCTCTTTTTTTCCATATGTCAAACAAGTAAAAACCTTTTGAAAAAGTCGTTTTTAAGGTCCTAGCTTAAAAAAGAAAAAATATATACCACGAAATACATCATATTGGTAAATATTTATGCACACCAAACTCGTGAGATATTTTTTTTTCGAGAGGGCTAGTATTTTTGGCTTATTGCCCTATATCAATGTGAACACTAGGTGGGCAGATGGGTCACTTAAAAATATACGAAAAAAGCTCGTGAGAGTTTGTGGTTATCTAAGAAAATAATAATATTTACTTATAATACTGTAATTTAGTTTTAGGCCTATTATGTATTCAACATGTATCTGCACTTTTCTTATGTTTACGCGAATTTCAGTCAATATTACGAAACAACTTTTACGGGTTTTATGGCGGTTTATTAAGTCTTTTACTTTCCAATGTTTCGGATACTTTACAGGTTTTGCGGTCATATATACAAAACTCAATAAACCGCGATAAAACCCGTAATAGTTTCATTATAATGTATCTACTCGTTAGTTATTTATTGAAAATTTTGAATTTTAATTAAGTATCTGTAAAAAGCATTTGCGAAATCTATAAAACCTTTTTTGTAATTTTTCTCAATGCATTGAACTACCACCTGCTACTAATTTTAGAATTGTCTTTCACAGAATTGAGCGCTAGCATCAAACGGGAGAAGATCGTTGAGATATGTGAAGGATGCGGCCAGAAGATCCAGGACCGCTACCTCATGAGGGTAGGCGAGTTATCCTGGCACGAGCATTGCCTCAGCTGCTGCGTCTGCGGTTGCCCACTAGCCCACACCTGCTACACCCGAAATGCCAAACTCTACTGCAAGCCTGATTACGATAGGTAATAATAATGTAACACTAATAAAACTTGCCAGTAATAAATATAGTTACTAATAAAACTTGCCACTAAAAACTGCTATGCGTTGTATGCTAGCGACTGCTTGCGAACATGCACGCGAAGCTTTGCGTAATTTAGCACATGATCCATGTTTAACGCTCTTTGTCACAGGTTATTTGGTGTCAAATGTACAAGATGTGGCGACAGGTTGCTACCACAGGAGATGGTTATGCGGGCCCAGCAATATGTTTTCCACATTCAGTGTTTCGTCTGCGTCATGTGCTGCCAACCACTCCAAAAAGGCGAGCAGTATGTTATCAGGGCCGGCCAGATATTCTGCCGTCAAGACTTTGAGAAGGAGATGTATTTGATGCAACACGCTGAGGATGACATGATAATTGATGATTCAGAGCGACCAAGAGATGGCAGGCGGGGTCCGAAGCGACCGCGGACGATATTAACATCAGCTCAAAGAAGACAGTTCAAAGCCTCTTTCGAGGTTAGCCCAAAGCCATGTCGCAAAGTAAGAGAAGCACTAGCCAAAGATACCGGTTTGAGCGTGAGGGTTGTTCAAGTATGGTTTCAAAATCAGAGGGCTAAGATGAAAAAGATCCAACGGAAGGCTAAACAGGAGGGAGACAAGAATGGTGATAAGGATAAGGATAAAGATGAGAAGAGTATCAAGCAAGAGTCACCTTCCAGTGAGCATGGAAACTATTTGGGACTTGACGCATCATATTCAGCATCGAGTCAACCACTCAACCCAAATTTGCCATACTCGCCCGATGGTACGTTTTTTTTTAATATTAACATAACAAACCTAAACCAACCCGATGGTAAAAATCATCAATTTATAGTTAATTTCTAACTTCTAACTTTAAAACAATTTTTTAATTTAGTCTGAGTCTTTGTGATATTTATTACTGATAGTAAATAAGAGAATAAGAATACTTTTATATCATCTTATTAAATGATAGCCAATAGAAAGTTTATCTAATAAAATCGTAATATTATTGTACGTATAACAACCATGTCTTATAAATTTTAAAACCTAATATTGTGAACCATTTCCCCACGAAATATTCCTCTATAAATAAATGTATATAAATATATAATTTCAGATTACCCAGCGCACTCCGGTGACAGCTTTTGCAGTTCGGACATATCGCTCGACGGCAGCAACTTCGACCAGCTAGACGAGGGAACATCTGACACCATGAGTCTGCAGAACCTGGAAGTTCCTCACCATCCCCACCAGCACGCCTCCCACGGATCCCACGAGCCCCTGAACCTCGGCACGGGCGCTGTGGTGAACCCCATTGACAAGCTCTACCTTATGCAGAATTCGTATTTCAGCACCGAACATTGATTCAACGTAGGTCGCTCCGTTCATAACAACGGCTTGCGACATTACGCTAAGGACTTGTCCGTTAAAACCACGGCTACCAAACCTAGTCACTCCGTAGATCATTCTAGTATGATTTACGGAGATTATTCGACATTGTAAACGTACGTGTAAATATTGTAAAAAGTGTAATTTATCAAAGTATATGTGGTTGAAATTTTGAATATCAATTTACAATCCTCAGACCAACTAAAATTAAAATAGCCGCGGATATAAATGAAAGTGCACGTAATATGTAATAAAGGTGGACAGAATCAAGACAAATTCGAAGCGGTATAAAAATATGTTGGATTATTTCCAAAAGTTTAGGACAGTGTTGGAATCAGGAAGTTCCTTCTTGGATATAATATATACTTAGTAAAAAGAAATGTGGTGTCGTGGGACACCAGGTAGGAACGAAGTTCCTTCGGCTAAAAAGAAAGGTATTATACACTACTCGCTTGTGTATGCGACTGTCGCGCCTGCGCACGTCTCATTTAACGCTTTTTATTCCACAAAGTTTTTCTTACGGTTTTACTATCACATTTTTTTCAGTTCGGTCGCGCAGCAAAATCCCTATCCCCTCCAAGCCTGCCGTAAGAAACTTCGTTCCAATAATTACCACAAAATCTAAGTCACGGAGTTATTGACTTTTTTTATTTTCCATACGTATAATAGGTACGTACTCGTAGATGATACAGCGATTCCTTAAATTACCTATAGTTGTATCTATGCAAACGTGTTATTGCTTGGTTAAAACATTAAAGTACAAAGAACAGTTTTTTTTTTTAGTTTGGTAGATACAAAAGTCATAAAAATAATTCTCATTTACAATAGGTAGTTTTAAAAATATTATAAAAAGGTGATACAGTGGTATCTAGTCAAAAGTATTAACAATGTAAATGTCTGAAAAACAAAACATTCCAGGAAAAAAAAGCTCACGCCCTGAATATAACCTTTTCACAACAAACATAACCTTATTTCTTATTGTATTCGTAAGTTCAAAATGTTAGTATAATGTATAAATTTTTAAATACATTTTTCGTTACCAATATTAAAATCACCTGTTAATATAAGCTGTATTTTTGTGCTTTTAGCATCTTAGAATTGGTTTATATGTACACGTTGTAAATATATTTACTTAATAGCAAAAATAATAAGTTATTATAATAATAGAAGAGTATAATTTAAATGATTAGTGATGTAGCGTTGGAAACCATTTTGTGAAATTTTAGTAATAACGCATTTGTACATACATAGTAGTATTTTCATGCGTATGAGGTGGTTGTAAACTAAGCTTTTCGTAAATGTTGTTAAAGATATCTTATGCTTATGTAGAAAACAATAATATATGTAAGTATGAATAAATCTGAATTTATTTAGAGTTCAAACCCTACTTACCTAGTTGTTTCATTTTAGGAATTGCTCTGAGAGAAGATAACTTTTTAAACTATCTTTTAACAGTGTATGGCTATTTAATTTTTAAAGCAAATACAAAAGTTTTTTTAAACATACTATTCTGTCAACTACCTTTGTCGATTTATTTTTTAAATTAACATTTTAGATACCCATCCATGATGTAAATGTACCAAATAATGTAACTCGTAAGACCTCTGCATGTCGCAATAAAAGAATACCATTATTATGTTAAAACTTAAAAGCAACCTTAATGTAACTTAATATGATTCCATATGTGTTACTAGATGTAATTTATGTTATTAGATTATTCTGTACAGTGATTTACAATATTGTCATCTTATATTAATAATGTACAAGTTGAGGATTTTTAATACTATGCGGTTTTTGACGTGACAACGTCTTATAATTTAATGGTGCTGGCTGCACGCACGAAAAAACATGACTCATGCGGCGTTACATCGCTCCGAGGCGTTCCATTTAAGGCTGGAAGTGCAATCGAGAGCGCGGAACGAGCAACAATGAGACACAACCGGCCCATCAGTTTTTTTAAAGTCGTTGTCACGTTCAACTATCGTCAGTAAACCGACGTTACAGACAACCGATTTTTTTCTTTGGTTTCCTTAAGGTAGGTATAAAATATAAGCACGTAGATGCTCATTTTTTTTTGTTTTTTAATATTTGGTCACAGTTTATGTTGACAATTTTATTTATTTTTGTAAAATAAATTATGATTTACGACCGTAAGTACCTACCTATCTATACTTATCAACTAGGTTTATTCAGTACGTAGGTATAGAAATGCACCCGCCTTTTTACCATGTAATGTTTGTGTTAAATGCTTGGATAACAATGCTGTAATAGATAATAAAATGGTTAAACTCATAAGTTCCATAATATATTCAGACAAAATAGATGATTTGTTTCAAATAATATGGCTCTATGTAAAAATATGGTATAGCTTTTCTAGTCCAATATTTCTTTTATAAATGTTATATATCGATTGTTTTGAAAATACCTTAGTAAGTTTTGTTGTATTATGAAAATGTCTAGTCAAAATGAGTGTGATTTCAATTGTAATTTACCAAACGTGAACAAGACACATTGTTTTATAAGTCGATGTATATTAAAATGAGATTTAGATGTAAAATATGATTTTATTTATAGTTGCAGTAACACTAACCCAAATGACAAGTCCCAATCCCTTCTAGGATAATGCTGTGACCTTCTACACAGATCTAAACTGGATGCTGCATACACAAAATTTAAAAACTAATAGTCAATGAAATAACTCGCTCAATATTCTAAATATTTACTACGCAATAAATATCAACCCTTATGTCCCATTGCTGGTCAAGGGTCTCCTCCTTGAAATCAGGCGCGGAGGGTTACTGGTCAGTGGTCATAGTTCACCCAGGCGCTGGCCCAGTGCGGGTTGGTGAACTTCACATACCTACCTTTAAAGACTTTCAATCTCATCAGACATGCAGGTTTCCTCACGATGTTTTCCTTCACCGGTGAGCGGATGGTCTCGTATTTAGGGTGCACTTAGAAATTAAGAAAAACCCATTTCAAGCCTGAACCCGGGGGGTCAGGATCAAAACCGGAACCTGTCGCATAAGAGGCCAAAAAAATCCACCACTGGACTATCGTCGATATTCACATGCAATAAGTAACTAATTAATGCTAATTCATAATAATTTAAAACGCGCTCATTCTCATGAGCCATGCGGTACTACCAGTCTTTCCATATAATACATCAGAAGGGCAATGAGTTAATAAGTTGCCTGCCCTAGTCCCTGACAAATTTATTTGGGAACACTGGCAACTTACTAAGACCGTGTAAAATATTGGCAATTTTTTACATACATTCGTAACCAAATTTTTATTCCCAATCAAATTAGACTTGCGTGAAATTCAAATAGTTGTACTTATAAACGGTAGATGGCGTTTATTTATTTCTCAATCTAAAAGGCAACTGTTCTGATGAAACTATAGTCAAATAGTGCCAACAGAAAACATCAGATGGCGTTCAAGTTACAGAAATCATAGCATGCAGTGGATGCCGTTAAACATAATATCATCCACAGAGGGCATCATTATTTTTTTGTTAGAATGTAGGTACTGAACCATAATTAAGATCTATGGTCGCTTTAACATGACGTTAATCTGGTCCGGTGATAAGTTTCCGAAGAACTTGTATTGCGGATAAGTATATGAATACATTTATCTTAAGAGGCATTTGCATTGCAGCCGAATTGGGCCGGCACGAATGGGATAGTGTCTCTAGCTCATAATACCATCGTAAAGTGACAGATATGCTGTCGCGGTTCGAGCGGTTTGAGTTTCCAGTGACTCATTGGAAAAGGGATGAAGGTGGACAACGCATCTGTAGAAGTATCGTCTCTAAGTTTGCCAAAGAAATCTAGAATGCAGTATCTTGGGCATAAAAAGAACAGATAGAGTTCGTAACACCAGAACATGGCAAAAGCAGTTAAGCTGAAATAGTACAGGGTAGATCACGTCAATCGAATGCATTCTCATCGCTGGGCAAACATCACCACACTTTGGGTGCCAGAAGATGGACTACATCGCCAGTTCCAAAAATATGGCACGATGACCTTGACGGATACTAGGCTGACTGGCTGGCGGTAGAGGAAGACCACGATATGTGGAAGAACCCGGAAGAGGCCTTTGCCTAGCCGTGGGACATTGGCTAGTAAAAAAAAAATAAGTGCAATGTTGTACCTTTCAATTTGTCCATAAAAGTTACATATTAAAGAAAACATTTTATTTTATTCGGCATACACAGCTATCTTATGAAAATTCTCAGTCTTGAATAATCAGTCTTGAAAATAATTACCTAAGAGCCATTTAACAGACTTGACTAATATTTAACTAAAACTATACTAGAAACACAACAGAACATGCAAATGATATAGAGGGTTTATAAATAAAACTAGTTTTATCGTAAACCTGTTTATTTGTAACAAACTAGAAAAATCCAAAATATGTACAATGCGAAATCTAATATTTCAACCAATACTTGTCGGCGTTATTAATCGCCGAATAACAAAACGCAAACAAAGTCTGTCGCTTATCACACTTATAGACCACAAAACGATTTTTGTTATCAATTATCTAATTGCATGACACAACATATACTCTAGTAGAATAGGGATGTGGGCACATGTTACAAATTCATGTAAAGTTATGTTTTACATATTAAATACACTATTTGAAAAACTTATTTGTCTTAAAATTTAGAAAAATAATTTAAAATGCGTTATTTATCGTACATTATCACGTGACTGTAAACGCCAATAAGGCGATGACGTCACTAAATATTGAGCTAAGTACAAACTCACCTAACATAGCGCGAGCTCTGTATGCGGTGTGTGACGTAATGACGCTTGGAGCGTTTTAACGGCAATTTTAAAAAATTTCTTTATTTAATTTTTTGTTAAAAAAATGGACATATTTCTTTACAAAAATGTTTTTTTCGTGTTTATCCATAGTATATCTATCAAATAAAATCAATTAAAGAAATAATCAACATCCCTATCCTACACATTTCCTTATAGTTATATATTTTTTTATTTATCAGCATTCGCGCTCACCAGAGCATTGAAGGCCAATTATATTATACATGCGACATTGATAGCCGCTAGACTTATAACTAATTCCTACAGGACATCATCAAAACCGAGTAAAACCTCGTAAAACACCAATTCTATCTATCCCTAACATATTTTGTATCCTATTTAATATTCAATTTAACTTTTACTCCATACTTACATTGTATTTCTGGGGTCAAGACTGAAACCTAAGTTTTAGTTACATTTTGCATACTTTTAAAATCGAGCATTTACTTTTAAATCAACTTTAGCCATACCTACTTGTAAAATGTAATGCAAAATTGATTTCACTCTTACAATATCAATATAACACAATTTGAATAGTAAACACATCGTCATCATCAGCATTTGTACACTGTGTATCATTAGTCCACTGTAGTAGTGACATTTTTTATAACTAATAATTATATTTATTTGGTTATGAAAAAATGTCTTTCGGACTTGTAGAGAATATACATGTTCCTACATTAATATTATCTATGTAGTGTACTATAGATTAAATTGTAACAGTTTTTACAGAAATATTCTGACAATAGCGTCGAATTCGAAGAGGCCCAATGATTTTTTAGTAAAGATAGCATAGGGCTTTTTTTTTAGGCTGGTTGCATACGAATTCCGAAAATTTGTATTCGATTTCCGAAGTCGTTTTCCGCATTCGAAGATCCGAATTCATCAAATCATTACACTAATCGTTATACATACAATAAAATTGGGTAAAACAATTGTTTCCTTATTATAACAGTCAACAAATTTTCTAATTTTCAAACCACGGTTAAGTTTTCAATTATCACTTTACCTAAGACAAAACAATTTCCATTTTTCCGTAAAATCAATAAGTTCCAACCTTTGAAGACCAAAGTTAGCTTAAGTAGCATATACATGCGACTTGAAACTTACATCCGTTAACAAAATTTTCTACCAATATTCGCATTACGTCTTTTAGCATCCTTATGAATATAATAACGATTTTGTCTATATATAGTTTTAAAAAATGGAATAGAGTTAGAATCTATTCCATTTATTCGAATCCAACTCGATATTCGAACTCTATTTCATTTTTGGAGCTTTATTTGAACTCGATGATCGTGAAATTCCTATTAGATGTCAAATCTATTATATAAATTGTATATAATTATACATAACAAGTTCAGGTGATAGAAACACAACTTATTTCTGCTTCTAAAGTAACTATTATGTGATAAAATTATTTTATGGTATAACGATTTAAGTGTTTATTACTAATTGAAAAATTATTTATTTTGCCTTCGCCTGCTAACAATCCAAATACTTCAGACGTTTCATCTGAGCCGATGAGATTTTTTTATTTCCTATTCAAATTTTAAAACTCTATCTATCTCCCAGTGAAATTTTATTGAAATCAAGGCTTCATGCGCTAGCAACCAATAAAATTCACTTTCCCATATTAATGTATGAGGATGATCTAAATTCTAAATATTAAAAGATTGTAAAGTCGGAACCGCACGTTTGCCGAGGCTTGGGAAGCCTTCACAAATTCAAACGTGTGGATACAGAGGTTGTCTAGGCTCGCGTAGGTTTGCAAGGGTTTGTAGCCAACCCGACGAGTGTCGGTATTGTGCACAAGCCAAAGGGAACAAAAGAGAATTTGCCGCAAGCGCTTACGAGGCGTCCACATGCTTGTGACTTGTGGAGGTTTGGAGCTTGCGGCAAGCCACAAACGTGTGGATCCGGTATGACAAACGATGGGTTTTATTGTGTTGATATGGAGAGAGAAATTACAATATCTTTGGAAAGATATAAAATATATAAATAATCTCACCTAATCATAATATAATCTGAACAAATATGTAGTTATATAAAATAACAATCACTTATACTTATACTAAAAACTTCAACAAAGAGGTGAAGGCGTACACTACCAGGCAGTATGTTACGTACTAAGGCCATAAATATTGCTTCTACACGAATACTATAGTAAAATGTGTGCTGTAAAACCGCAAGAAAACTAAATGTGAGAAAAGTAGATGGAATATAATATGTATGACTTTTAAAAGTAGAATGCTTATGTTATTATTCATTATTAGTGCCCCGCTGTTCAATCTTATTCTTCTCATTCCCTTAGGAGTGAGCTCTAAAATTATATCATGTATGTTATTTTGATGTGTAAGTTATACTAAAGTTTTGTCAAAATCCATTCATTAGTTTTAGCGTGAAAGAGTAACAGACACACATCATACATTTATATAAACTTTCGCATTCAAATATTCGCAGGGGGTAATGGAGACAATTCCAAAAACGAAAATCACGCTAAAGCTTCCGTTTTAACATGGTTTATTTATTATAACGTTAGTATTAATATAACACTTATTTTATATATAATAAGTCCTATATTTCAAAATACACAGCTGCTATTGAGCTTTTAATTGCATTTTGCACACTGTGCTGCTCACTACGGCTTAAGAGATGGCAAAGTATTGGACACGGTACGTAGCGCTGTCTGTATTAAGATGACGTCTCCTTAGGACACTTGTATCTAATATTTTATCATATTCTCTCGAAATCGCATACATGTGAGGCAAGTGCTTATTATGTCTTCAATTGTTTAAGAACTACCATTGAAATGAAAATATTTATACCGAGAGTTAAACGTTTTTGATAGTACATTAAGAGGGATACACAATACATGAAAACACAATTGTATTTCAATAAAAGGACTACAGGTATCTGATAGGCTGTACCACACATTATAGTGGACAAGAATTATTGCTACAGATTCATAACTAAAGAAGCAAGCAAGCTACAGAGTGTATACAAGTTATACATATCTATAAATAAAATTGATATATAATATAAAATCATCCTTTATAAGCGTCAATAAATCTACAGTAAAGGTATTTTTGAAATGTCTCACAGTCAACTAAGATTGATGTTTTTGACGAGCACTGTATAGCTTGCTTACTAAAAGGCTAACTAGATAGAAAGGATAGCTTAGAAATAGGAAAAGCCATACATATTTCATGTGGCCACGTCGTCATTGCTAGTCTCAAACTCCAACTTGACATCACCGGTCAGTCCCTCAACGTCCACCTCGTTTTCAGATGCGTTTAGCATGTTCAGCGTGACCTGGAATGTTATAAATCCTAGAATTAGGGACTAAGGTAAGCCTATACAAAAATCGGTAGAATAACGTTCCAAATTTAAAGGATATGTTTCCGATTCTGATTCGAATACGAGTACCCGCTTGCACGATTGATTTATATTCGTTGTTTGAATCAATTATTATAATTCGGGATATCCGAACGAAATATTTGTACAATTGGATTAATCGAATGCGGATCAAGATTTCAAAAAAAAAAAAGATTCCGAATCGGATAGCGACATCCGATTTAGATTTGTTTCTCTAATACGAGTCTGAAGTAATCTTTAACATAATTTTTGGTTCGTATTTCGTTGGTAAGACTACGTTGAAAACCTCAATAGTTTACATAACTTTGAATTTTAATTTGTAAATCAGATATCTTATCTACATGGTGCATTAAAAACACATTATTTTAATTGACAAAATTTCCAAATCATTTACAAACATACTAATCAAGTAAACAAATCATGTATCGGATCTTTAGTAGTAAAAACCTATTTTCTTTTATTATAGAAATGTAATCTCATTTCTTTGAAATTTTGTCAATTATAGGAGTAATAGTCTAATAAAAATAAATTAAACAGTGTCTAATGTGCAAACGCAATAAATAATAATATGTAGTATAAAAACTGATTGTTTCCAAGCATAGTGATATTACAATATGATTTTCACTCTATAGCAGGGTTTTTATATTGAATATATTGATCATAACCAATATTTAGAACGCATTTAGTCACAGCTGGTAGGGTAGTCTTTATTGTAGTAAAATATATGAAATAGATTTTTCATAATTAAAAGAGAAGGTAGGGATCGTCTCCATAGCAGTATTAATATGTTAGATTCATTTTTATATAAGAATTCTAGTTTTCACGTAGAGTTGACAGTAATGTATTTATTTTAGTTTGTTTAGTTGTCATTTTATTTGTATTTTTTTGTACATTTGTTCATAGTATATCTATCTATATTCATATATCTTGAAAACTAGAAGTTATTTACTTATACATAAATGTTTGTATACTAAATTGTATTATTGCATAGTAAAAAGACTATTAATAAAAATGATGTATGTTGACATAATTTACAATTTAAAAGAACAACTACATTACTTTAACAGGCGATAAACAATTTGAGTAAAACATTGTCTAAATATAAAGAAACATCAAAGTTTGTATTTAACATAGAAATAAATGCATAGTAACAAATAATTACAATTAGAATGAATAGAGTAGTAAAAATGACGAAGCGACTAAAAATACAAACGAATAAAATATTAAAAACAAACTGTTACTTTATATATGACTGCGACACCCTTGTCTTCAATTGTTACTTTTGTACATTAGAAATTAATTGTGTTTGAAAATGGAAGTGGAAGGTTACATATAGACATATAATTGAGGGATGAGAAAATAAACTAAGTAGGTTCAGAATTATAACCTCTCAAAAATGGCAACCCTGCAAAGCAACCATTTCAAGAATTATACATACATACATACATGCCTATATTAATCTCAACAATGAGAGAAAAGGATGACAATCAAAATGATGGGAAGTTGTTAAAGTTACAATCTGCCTTCAGAAAGTAGAAGCAAAGAGTGGCATAAAAAAATTAAAGCACAAATGGCGAAAGATAATAAAAAAAAACGATTTTGGGCAATTTAGACGAATAGCTAGGGACAAAAAATACCATTTACCGAATAAAGTTCTATCTAAATTTTTATAGACGACAATGTCTACATATAAACATTAACTAGCCTATCTCTGTGTAAACATAACGTTTTATTGTTATTAGAGAACAATCTATATTGAACAAGATAAATTTACATATGTTTTAGTCGCTTTGTCTCCCAGTGTTACAATCCTTAGGTTGCTTGGCTCTACATGTATCACACATTAAAATCATAGTTGTGGCACATACATCATGCGGGTGTAGTAAAAAATTCAAACTTCACTAACCACAAAAGAAAATAGCAACTAAAAAAAATGTTTGCATTAGTCAGTGAAGATTTGAACCTCGGCGTTTTTTCCTAACACGCTCTGTTGGATGACGCATGGTGGCGAGACTACCTGTGGTTGGACTGGTACGCTCGTCACAGTACTGCTTACCTGCCGCACTGGTATACCTGCATCCTCGAAGGCCTTTTTCTTTAGGGTTGTACGGATTTGTGATCTGGAATTAATCAAAGGATTTATATATCTAATATATAAAATTCTCGTGTCACAATGTTCGTTCCCGACTCCTCCGAAACTTCGATCAATTATACCCTTCCGAAACGACTCGACCGATTTTTATGAAATTTTGTGTGTATATCGAGTAGGTCTGAGAATCGGCCAACATCTATTTTTTATCCCCCTAAATGCTAGGGGTAGCCCCTACATTTTTTTTTCATATTTTGTAATTTTTTTTTTGTTTATTTTTTTTTTATGATATAGCATACAAAAATACATACAACCTTCAATTGTCACCCCTACGTTTAGGGGTGAAAATTTAAGGTCAATCAATCCCTATTTTTAATTGAAATTTTAATTTTGACAGAACGAAGTCTGTCAGGGCAGCTAGTTATATATAAACAAGCATATATTTTGTATTATAGGAAAAGATTTATAGAAGCTACTGCTGTAAATGGTTATTACCTACAATTTATTTTTAAGCACACACAAAGGTTTATGTCCTTTACCATGCAAGATTCGTAAATCTCTCTATAAGTATGAATGCAACCTTTAAGTCATGTTGTTTAAAAATAGAAGTAACTAAGTATATTTAATTAAAACTGCACGCAAGAGACTGTAGAAAAAATATAATACCAGACAGGAGGAAGGAATCGCATAACTGGATCAGTATTATACTTACACAGTTCTAGTTTTGATATGTTGGCTAAGTTTGTTCAGATCTACAGCAAATCGATGAACACACATACGGAGCATTTCGATTTCGTCATCAGTCCATTTTCCTCTGAAATTTATGAAAAATAATACATATAAGTACAAAGGCAGATGCACATCATCGAATTTCAATATGACCAAGATAGTCATTTATAGTCACCCTGAGATGTTCACATATGAATATTATATATACTAAATATTAAATTTGTGGTAAATGGCTAAAGGCAATTATTACTTTACTTAAAAGGAAAAACACTATTTTTCCTTGCATAGTTTGTTCAAAAAATAATAATGAAAAAAACAGTGCAGTGCATTTCATAAAACAAAGGCAAGATTTTTACAACCTTCAACACAAAATTTTAATTGTAAAAATCTTTCACATATTACAATAGAGCATAATATGATTAAAAAATATATGCCATAAGTGTAGTTATGCCTTGTAATACCATTTCACTATAGTAATATAGTATAGATATAGTAAACATACCCAGGTTGTGAATCTCCGACTGGATGGAGAAGCATAGTCATTTCTGATAACTTGTTGAAAGCAGTCCCAGCTTCACGGAAAATTTCTCCTACCTATAGTTACATAAAAAATATCACAATATAATGATCTCTGATAGGTCATAATGCCTGATTAGCATACGGCGGGATTAGGGTGCTTATCAAACATGAAAATGTCCATTCTTTCATTGAAGGAAATTATGATAATAATAATAATATCTGTAGAATTTTTACACCACAGTAATCTGGTCTCGTGGTAAGTTCTCGAAAAGACTTGTGTTACGTGTACCAGACAATCGAAATACAGAACATATTTAATACTTTTCATGTTAATACTTATATTTAAGATTTGTATGATATAATACACATATTTAATACACATCCATGACCCAAAGCACAGAAATTTTTTGTTCCCTGGCGAGATTTGAACCTTTTACCTCCTACTTGAGTGCCAACGCGCTAATTATTGAGTCACAGAGGTCGTCATAATGATATGATATGATGCAATGATAGTCATAGAAAATAAGGTTTGAACATTCACAACATCCTCTGTATATGGTCCACTTAAACCACTTCTTCACACTAAATCATAGACTTATCGCAGGAGGGAAATACAATCCCAAGGGCCTGTTTCACCACTTCCTGATAAGTGCTAGATAGGCTATCCCCAACATATTTGACAGATACTCCGTACTCTATCTGTTGGATACCTGGTGGATAGCCTATTCGGCACTTATCAGGAAGTGGTGAAACAGGCCCTAAGCATAAATACTCACGTACAATAAATTAATAATAGAAGGCAGGTGCCTGGTGTGGTGGTTAAAAACTCGTAATTGATTCGGGTTATGAATAACTTACTCACAACCAGTCAATTAGGAACTGTTAAGCTTAGAAATCCTTCTACAGTCGGAAACACTCTATCAGCTATTAGAATTTTTAATAATTGTATTTAAAAATCCTCATTTATTGCAGATTCAAGTGATAAACAATAGTGTTGTAAATCCTTTTTTATTCACCAAGAAGGAAAAAATAAAGAAGCAAGAAACATTTCATCTGTCTACAAATAAAACATTAATATGGCATAAAAATCATTAAAACAACTAGTTCTAATAAGCCTAAAGTTGTTGGCAAGTCTTAAAAATTGAAACGGCATGATTAAAACCAATCAGCTATTGTGAAGGAAACACAGAATTGGCTTCTAGTGATGCAGATAATGCTGCTACATTAGCTGAACATCAAAATATGGGCTCCACAAAAATCTAGCCAATTAATATATTAAACCTATGAAGTTAACAAAGCAAGAAATGAAGACAGCAATTATGGCCTTAATAAAGCTAAGTATTACATTTATAAAAATGGAAATATAAAAAACAGGAAAAATTATGAAAGAACTACAAAAGCAAGACAGTTGCATGTGGCTTAATTGATAACTTTTTAAATAAGGTGTGATGACCTATCAAACATAATAGTTTTTACTTAAGTAACAGACATATTTTTAAGGAATGCAAACGTAAGAAGAAAAAATTGCTATCTAAAGTTTTGGTATATAGAAAAATGTGACCATAATAAACAAAAAATTTACATTCAAATGTATAAATTCATTGAAGTTTCATGCTATATACAGTAGTAATGATCCAAATATAGCATTTAATGAATTTCATGACTTATTCACATTGTTCTACAGTCTGTGTTTTCCAATTGTAAATGTTAAAATACAAGCGTTTAATAAATCAAAGCGGCTAACAAAGAGCATACGAAAATTTAGTAAGCGTACAAGACATCTTCTGTGGCAGTACCGGAAAAAACATGATAGTATTACTAAACAGTCTTTCGAGTCGTACTCATAAAAACTAAAATGAATAACTAAACTCACAAGGAGGTCACAAAATGATTATTATATTAAACATTCCTCCAATAAATTCAAAAATCATAAACAGAGGCAAAAATTAAATAAAGAAATACTCAAACTAAATGTAAATTGCACTTGCATTACACAAAAAATAGCAACATCCTTTAACAATTTTTTCAGCACTAGTGTAACAAATACAATGTGTCTTCAGACTAATAATTCCAAAACTAAAATATTATCTTTGCCAAACAACCCCAATTCCATGTATATGCTGTCTACTACTCCGCATGACATTGATCGCACTATTCATTCCTTAAAGAATACTAATAACATGGGGTATGATGTAATCTCTACAAAAATTATAAAATAAAGTCTCAATAATTATATTCTCAGTCCTTAGTTATATTTGCAATTTATGTGTTGAATGTGGACTCTATCCGGAAAGACTAGAAACATCCGTAATAATAATACAACTACTAAAAAAAAGACAACGCTGATTGCTTAAATAAATAAAAAAAGTAAGAAAATCCTTAAAAGCCACTCAAGGTAATGGGTACACTGCACTTGCTACACTGCTGACCTTCTGATAAATAATGGTGTAGTCATTGACCCATTTGTTGATGATAAAGGAATTCTATTGGTGCTCTAAAGCTGACATATTAAAGCAACAGGGATCAGATCGGTATAGATGACTTTTACTAACCCCACTTGCCCTATCTATGATATTTGGACATGGAAAAAACACATTTCTGCCAAGCAATGTTAACTAAGAGAAAAAGTGATACACAATACATTTGGAGAGGCTTTTAAAAGAAAATTGTAACTCTGTCAATACCATTTATAAAATGTAATATACCTACATTACTTAACTACACAATTTCATTTTCTATGCAATACAAGTTCTAAGCTGCTTTTTTTCGTAAATTTAGGCGTAGGACTAAGAGTCTATTTATAACATAAGATGTAACTTTATTCTTGTTTTTAATTTGATATTATATTCTATATTACTTTTATACCAATACAGTAAGGTATATACATAAATAAACTTTGACTTACCTTTGCTGCTGAATTGTTCATTATGATGCCACACACAGAAAAGAAATAAAGTAAATTAATCTGTGAATTGTTATAGTTCGATTGATGTAGTTGGATTTGAATTTATTTTTTGATGCTTTAACAAAACTAATGGTAGAGGACGGTAATTCTCACCAATAAATAAATCAATATGAATATGTACTATAATAATAAATCATTGAATTATGAATGTATACAGAATGTTCCAAATTCCGATCAATATGCAATGCACTAGTCTTGTGTCGTTCGCGAACGATGAATGAATAGGAGCCGTATCTTCGCACTGTACTAGAAGAAACGTTTCCGAGCGCGGAGTTGTAATCGGTCTATTCGGTCTAATAGCTCTTTTCGGACTCGTACATGTTTTGAACCGCACGATTGTATGTGCGAGCGAGAACGAGAAATAAAATACAGTCACTGTTCGTTTCTGTGTCTGAGAATGAGAGCGAGAGCGAATAGCCGATATTAAGACGCTCAGTGCTATTGCTAAAATTATGAACCTTATTCCTATGTAATAAGGTATAATTACGTTCTGAATACACTTGACAATAACAATTCCTACTGAAATGTTAAGAATTGGTAAATGAAATTGAATCCTATTCTTTGAGTGACAAGGCTACATGTTACATGTAGCATTTCCTTAATAGTACATTTGTACTGTTAAGAATTGATAAATGAAATTGAATCGTATTCTTTAAGTTACAAGGCTACATGTTACGTGTTGCATTTCCATAATAGTTCATTTGTACTGCTAAGAATTGTTAACTTAAATTGATCCGTATTTTATATGCAACAAGGCATAATCACGCGAGCATATTCTTAAAAGTACATTTGAACTAAAACAATGGTTAAATTAAATTGATTCTTATTTCATATGTGACAAGGCGCATTTCTGTACTCTATGATACTAATAATACTGACCGACGGCGAAGAGCGAATAGAGCTAATAGAACTAATAGAATGAACTAGTTCACTGTCCGAAATGAACTAGTACGGAGCGATCTTAAAAATGACCGAGTAGGCACAAGACTACAATGCACGCACTATGCAATTCAAAAAGCATATTTTGTCATTTAATCATTTTATTCAAATGTCAGTCTTTCTGGCATAGACAATACGATGCCGCCAATTTATTCTTCTTCTTCTTTTTATATTGGTTAGCCTATGACAGACCAGAATAAGTTTCTGCACATATTATAGAGGTATTATTTATTAGATAATTTCACATAACTAAATATATACAGTTGTTTATACACCTGTTTCGAAAGCCGGAACCGCACGTTTGTGACTTGCTGCAAGCCCCAAGCCTTCACAACCAAGAGAATATAATCACTACGTTTAAGAGACGGGACTCCCATACTAGCCAATAGAATCCATTTAGCCACCTTTCAATACCAACAGATACTTCAAAAATGTCAAACAACAGGAATACCAACCTATCAAAACTAATAATAGTGCTTTCGAATAGCTTTTTATCGATATCGATAATATATGCAGGGTAAAAACAGGGCTTGCTTCTAAATAATATTTTTTAATAATTTTAGGCAGGTTTTATAGGGTAATAAGGCCAATATTAATGAGGGTACATATATAATTAAATAATAATTAAATAAAACTCTTTCAAGACTTCCTTTATTAAATGCCCTGTTGTGAAAGTTGTTTTCACATATATGTATGCAATTTGTCAATGGGAACATAATATTATATTAAATCTTCTTTGCCCAGAAACTTGACCCACTGTTTGCAGCTGCTGAAATCATTTTAAGTAGAATTAATTTAATGTTTCTTGACTAAAATCATAAATATATAATATAGCAAAGGTCGTAGGTAAGTGCATTTAAAGGAGAATTGGGTACCATAAACATTTATATTACTGTAAAACTTATAGGTTCACCTTTCTGATTTACGATCCTTGCTCATTTATGTCACCCAACATTATAATATATTTTATTCAATAATAAACTTTTTTATCGATATGTAGACAGTTGCAGTAGTATTACAGTTGCAGTACATCACTAATACAAAATTTAAATTAGATAAATTTGTTAATTTTGTTTAATCCTGGCCTGCTTTACTTACATATGGCTACAAAGTATCATATATAAGTGCTTACCGGGCTTAATCAAAGGATATCTTGCCATAATAATCCCTTTTTCATCATTTGAACGACTTGCTCAATTCCCACAAATTTTACAAGTAACAAGCTAGCTGTTTTTGGTGGCACTTTGTATTAAAGTACACTTCTGATCACTCGTCACAATTTGAATGAAAAATTATACTTATTATTAGTAATATAATCCAAATCGAAACAAGCAATATTATATTTAAAACCTAAGACTAATTTAAAACACATAGCGAAATTAAGTTTAAACAAACAACATGGCTGACAAATATTGCAGGAAATTTATTTTTTTTCTTAAAGAGAAACCAGGGCTGCCAGTAGAGCCAACTTACTTTATACCGCTCGGTCACTGAAATTATACCGAATCAAATCTTATAATACAAGGCGACAAAGTTGTTAAAAATAGTCTGTAAAAATACAAGTATTTATTTTTAGTTATTTTAACGTACCTAAAATATGAAAAAAACTAAATAATTTACTTTCGTAGATTGTTATATCGCCATCAAACCCATTACAGTTTATGTTTTTAACCAGTTTCTATCTTGAGTCTTTATTTTTTTCAAATTTTTATTTTTGTATCCAATTATACGAGGTAATCTGCTATACGAACTGGATACATAAAATAACTATATTATACAATTTTTGTATCCGATTATACAATCTGGCAGCACTGAATTGTCCGCCATTTTTTGCATCGCAAACTTCATAGAATTTTTTTTTGTTCGTGAGTTGCGTTAGGCTGCTTCACAAGTCAAAAGCATGCGGACGCCTCGCAAGCGCTTGCGGCAAATTCTCTTTGGTTCCCTTTGGCAAAGAGTATGTAAAACTAACGTTTAAGAGACGGACTGCCATACAAAAAAAACGATGTATGAAACGTGCACTCTAAACCAATACCAACCTAACAGACTGTGGCGGACCAATCACAGCGCCACAATCCTGAATCGCGCTATCAGAGTTCCAGCGCCCGGTCGCTATATATACGACATCTGACACGCTAGCTAGTGGGCTTCGGCCTGGCCGAGCATTGCACCACGCTCGGTCGGAGATCTCCCTTTGGGGCCAACCACCATATTTCCCACAAGACAGAACCATGGCGCCTGGCGGTACATACTGCCAACATAATATCATAACTAGTTAGTACTGAGCTAGGACTAGTGAAAATTTATCGATATCGACTTTTTAAAGACATTATAGTGCGAATTTTATTAAAAAAAAAATAAACAAATGAAAGGTAAATAATACACAGATTGTTTTAATAAATCTATAATTAACGGAAAAGAAACTTCAAATTTTCACAAAATCCTAAGAGGAAGTACCTATAGAGGTCGTCCTATTTTAAACGTCACGAGTTAGGGTGAGACTACAAGTTATAATTTTAGTGTAAGAAACAGAGACAGAAGATTTTTCTTTTGTCCCTGTCACCGTGACTAAATATTTTGTTTGGCAAACTGTGTATTCTTGCCAAACATATATGTACGTATTTGTTTTTCGGAGATTTTAATAGTTTTACACAACTTGAAACAGAGATTTATTGCGATTTATTTGAATTAAGTTAATGCGCAGTGGTGAGTTGCAATATTTTAGTGTGTAAAAGCGGCTGCGAACAAAAATTGATGGATTAACATTTCACTCGTAAGTTGTTTAATGATGTGAAAATATATTATGAATGTAGTAATAAATTGATTATAATGTCGTGTTTTAATTTAAATTCAACTTGTTGTAACTCATTAAATATCGATTACATCTAAAATTTTAACAATTAATTAAAACATAACCTTTAATTGTTCGAGGTGTAGTGTTGCCATGATGAGATTTTTTTTACCTTACGGTTACGGATTTCCTTTTGTCCTTGTTAAAAAAAACAGGTTGTTCAGTTGTGAGATGAAGAAAAAAAAAACAAATATTTATAATGCTAACAATGTCTTGGTATGTCAATACACATAATTTAATTTATATCTCCTTATGTCTTAAATTTCCTTTACTTATTTACAGTAACAGAAATTGCCAATTTTATTATTTTTTAAGTTTAATTAAATGTATTGACCTACTTGATACTAGTAAAATCTTATATTATACCAAACGAGCAATTCTTGTATAGATCCCGATTGATCTCGGAAACGGCTCCAACGATTTTCATGAAATTTTGTATACATGTGTTAAAAACGGCGATAAATCGATCTAGCTAGGATACATTTTTAGAAAACTTTTTTTTATCCGTGTTTTGAGGCATCGACAAAATATGATTAGAATACGAACGTAAATTTCGCTGTCAAATAATATGTCATAGTAGCTTAGTGGTGAAATTAGGCAGTTAAGTTCGAACGAGCGTGGTTCGAATCTCCAGTTCGAATTTTTTTGTCCTTTTTTTTAAGATCATTTTTTTTATAAGAAAATTTTTATCGTATTTCATCACTTAGGGTACCGAGCAAATGCTCGGTCAACCAGGTACTGTTATAAAATACATTAAATAAAACATTTCATACCAAAAAAATAGAAGCAGTAAAGTAAATAAAATAGCAATACAGTATGAGGAATGTCTATCCACGATTGCCGATTGTTTCTCTTAAAATATAGTATCCAAGTTTTATTCAAAAAAGTGATTTTGGTGGATTGCATTATCCATCTCAATTCCCTAGTCTAGTGACATAGCATACCACCAGGTGATCTGACTGGTAGTTTGCCTAATGTGCGCTATGGCACACTTGTTGCTGGATTGGAGAATTGAAACAGGATGATTGATGAATTGAAACAAGAATTAGTCCTTCAGAATTTCGTCCTTTATTTTCTTCTTAGTGATCTTCCATACTATGCTTGCCGAATACTGAATGTCGATCCTTAAAATCGACCCAATATTTATACTGATCCTGTGTAAGAGTAATCTACATTCTTATTGGTTAGCCAATCAGAATAGTTATACAATTTACCAATAAGAACCTAACAATTTGCCTTTCGCTCTTACAATATAGCCTATCTTATCTAACAGTACAATTACTTTACATCAAGTTTTCTATTATAATTAATTAACAATATTATAAACTTTTAATGTATTATGAAATTTTAAACAATGAATTAACTAAATATCATATTAATATTAACAAAAACAATCATTAACATGGTTAAATTAAACATTTAACATTCCTATACATATTTGTATCTCTTTTACATATATGAAAAAGGAGCGGGACAACAAGCTACGAGGTAACCTCGGTTGGCGTACAACCGAATCGGGGCAAGACTACTTTTCGGTCTTAAGCAAAAACTTATGTAATTTGACTTTCTTATTTGTTTTAAAGACTTTTATATGAATCTATTTTAACTTTATAAGATTCTATTATGATTATAGCACACTCTAAATAACGTTATGTAAATCTTATATGAATCTAACACATTCTAATGTGGATCACAGTGACAATTCTTATAAGAACTACTAGTATATGAAAAGTATTAAAGTAAATCTTATGTTTTAAGTTCTTAAGTAATTAAATATTTACATTCCTATAAAACTATTGACTATTAAACTATATTTACATATTAAATCGCGGTGTCTTCGGCGTCGTCCTGCACACCTAATATATAATAAAAACATACAGACACACAAAACTTACCGTACCTATGTAGAGGTTGCAACAAGTATTGGAGTTAAATTATTGAAACTATATAATATGATACCTAATAAATACTAAAAATTAAATTTATATTTAATAGTAAAAAGTCCAAAGTGGTCAACTCGGGCTGATGTCGTACGTACATTTACATAAACTCCAATAATTACCCACCATTTGGGAAAATTTCCCTATATGGTCACACTGAAAAAAAATATTGCTGTTTCTTGTGCGGTCACGCTATGACGATCTCTATAGGTACTTACTCTTAGACAAAATCATTTATTTTCAAACACTATAATTTTTATATAAAAAAATTTCTTAGAAACATTACTTCGCTTTTCTTTAGCAATATGTTTGTTTCTTAAATTTACGTATAAGTTTATAACAATTTTCACAAGTAAATATGGATTTTTTGTCAATCAGGGTCCAGGTATTCTTTAAATTAACATCTTTTGGGAATCTGAAATAAGATATCGCTTTGACCCATTGTTTAGACCTTAAAAGTGAATGTTAAGTTGAATCTTAAAATTTAACTAAATGACTCAAACAGCATGTAAGTAATGCTTACGTTATAATATATTATAATAGAATAATTAGTCTGAGTTTATACATCGATGTCGATAAATCCTGATTGATGGGTAAGCACTACAATACGTTTTTATAACAAGTTTATTTTATATATTTAAGTTGTTAAAATATATTAAACCTCTATAATTTCTACTAGAATTGACTTCCTTTATGGATTAAATAAGTAATTTAGCTTGCCGATCTTCATCTAATGGATATTTTACCATAAAAATACGTTTGTTACCAACCCGGCATGTTTTTATACCACAAATCTCACAAGCTACTTTTCTCATATTGTTTTACAGAAAAATCTATTTGAATCTCTGAGAATCACTCACAAAATGACTATAACTAATTAATATTACACTTTTATGAAATAAACACGTGAAAATGTAACTTTAGAAAACACTAACTTTTATCTGCAATAACCGTCCATCTCATATCACTTTTTTACTTTTTCAATTTGTCTGTAAAAATCAAAATGGCGGTGGATATAATCCATCTATATGTAGAAGAGCCATCGGTAAATGTAGGTCCAAAGTTAATAATGTTCTTCTTAATTTTATCGGATTATAGCAGCCATAAAAAGGACGTCCGTTTCATATATCGTTTTTGTTGTATAGGAGTTTCGCCAGTCTGGGACTGATACTAAACACGGAGAAAGCATTTAGAGGCGAACAATCAGCCGCTATTTTTTGTATGTGTTTTCCGCGCGACACTCTATCTAGACATATTATTGATCTAAGGTACATTCTTTTTTTGAATATTTTAACGAATGCATTGTATATTTAAAAAAAATGTATCACGCATGCCCTAAATATCATAAAAATGCATTTATTTACCCTTATTCATTAATCCATTTATTATATATAATCGTTCGTAAGGAGTAAACTCCTGTCGTGCGTCGGAGCTGCCACGGCAAACGCGTAGACCTACGTGTGGCAGCACTGTTAGGAGGGCAACGGGTGGTTGCGTATACTAAACCTTCGTTTAGCCTGCCTTGTTACTAGATTAACTTATTTCGGTAGCTCTTGATGGGTACTAACGTATTAAGACTTAAGCATAGAACCTTAAGCATTAAACATAAAACGAATTAAATGCCATCGGCGGCTTGTATGGCGCAACGAAACGCAACAAAATTTGATGATTATTTATTTAACATATTATTACAATAAAAGCGAGAGAAATAACATGATCGGATGATAGTAAGTAAGAAGATGCTTAGGTATAGGTACAGTGTGAGAGGAGCAAATGGAGGGGATCGGTCTAGTGACATCCGGCGTTGTAGGCGTAGTCACAAATGAGCTCCTGGCGGTTGAAGTGCAGGCCGACGGGGCACTGCAGGCAGACGGGCGGCAGGTACGGGCTCACGCAGTAGTAGAACAGGCCGCAGTCGTCAGGGTGAGGCACCAGCGAGACGTTGGCGCGCATGTGCGCGCACGACACCGGCGTAACCGTGCTGTCGAGACAGCGCTGCGGCACTAAGTGGACCGCCGGCTTCCTATGAACGACAAATTAATAATGTAGGATCGCTACAATAGTGATTGCTTCATAAATTACTTTATGAAAGTTTGTTGAAGTACGACTTTTGAATATCGTAAAAAATGTCACACACACAAAGCTTTTTCCGACCATTCGTATATTTTAGGGACAGTCTTGGCGTTCAATAAGTCGTTTGTGAACCAGTGGACGATTAAATTAGATTATGGTAAAGATGATGGCTCGCGCTTGATATTCCTCTGTTTATCTATGGTCACACTAGAGTTTTACCGGCTAGCACGTCAAACTAAGCGTACTCACTCCATGTCATGTGTGGCGTCCGTGGCGCGGTTCTCCACGACGGCAAGAACGAGGGCCGCGAGCACGAGCGAGACAGCGATGAGGCGCGCCATGGTTGATGGTTGTGTGTTAGTGCCGGCCTGCGGCGTCCGACCCTTATATACGCCGCTCGAGTGCTAGCGTGTTGGACACACTACGCTGGCCGCCTTATCTAGTTCTCAACATACAATGTATGACTTCAAATGCGCCGCTGATGTGAACACATTTCAAGAATAAAGCTGATCAAATGCGTAAGGCACATCATGAATCTGCAACCACTTCATGTCAAATTTTAATAAGAGTCCGCCCTATGTGGAGATCAACCTAACGTCTTCACAAAAAGCGAGTTTAATTTACTAAGGGCCTGTATCACAATCTTGAGATAAGTTCCCAATAGGCTATCGGCAACATATTTGACAGATAGATTATGGAGTATCTGTCAATTATCTATCAAATATGTTGCCAATAGCCTATTAGGAACTTATCTGGAGATTGTGAAACAGGCCCTAAAACTACAAGACCGGCAAACGTTCTCCTGCCGTGCCCCGACATCATTATTCTTACACAAACCTAGTCCTTATTTATTTTTAACGCTGGGAAATGCGCTTAGGCATCCCGCGGAGGAGTGGGTCTCCCCAGGCGGGTATGTGGGACTCGCTGCGCCCGAAGCAGGTAAATGGACGCCGGATCTACAAGGCACCTCGAAGGCTGATTAGTCCTTCAGGGGACCAACGCCACCTCCACAGAGGGGTTGCCCCGCACCACAGATCAACCCCTCCCAACGTCGGGACAGTACAATGAGGCGAGGTTCCCTTCCTCGCCCCTTGCCCCCTGCTATTTTGCCACCTCTTCTTTTAAGAGGGGTACATGAGCCCCCTTGGCTCAATTCGCTTCGCCCAAGATGCTAGGTTCAGATTACCCTAGACTACCCCCACCCACGCAATACAAGGCTTGAACCATGGTGGGATATAAACCTTGTCCTAACGATAATCAACATAAAGAATAAAATAATTATCTAATTTGTTGCAGTTGCTCTCTTCATTTCGTCATTTCATTCTGATATAGATAAATTTATAGAGATTTTATAAGGTGCTGTTAGAAAAGTTTTATTAAACTTTGTTTATAACACAAATGTTACTTATATAATTATTATGTAACTTATAAAGGTTGTTTACAATTCTAATGCCTAAATAAAAAATATATAAATAAATAACACAAAATCAGAAGAATTTCACGGAAATGAAAACTTATAGTGGTCAGTTAATTATTCTACATCTACATCTACATCTATCTACACTAATATTATACAGAGGAAAACTTTGTTTGTTTGTTTGTTTGGTTGGTTGTAATGAATAGGCTCAAAAAGTACAGGACCGATTTCAAAAATTCTTTCACCATTCGAAAGCTACATTATTCACAAGTAACATAGGCTACATTTTATTCTGAAAAAAATAGGGTTCCGTAAGATAATTATTTGGGTTTTTCGGACACAAGGTGTAAAATATCAACCAGAAAAGTTACTTATTTTGTGTACTAAGCTCCCGATGTAAATCTTAGTTAACGCAGGCGAAGCTGCGGGCAATAGCTAGTAATTCATAAAGTGGCTTTATACGTGACAGTATATGGAAAGATAGCTCCTTGATTTGTAAGAGTTAGTTATCCTAATTCTGTGATGTTGTAAGTTTTTCTTTTATTGTAAGTAGACAAAGTTACTGACTACATTATGGGATTTAGAGGGTATATGAAGCTATCTAGATCTCCTGAGTAGGCAATGTTAGTAAGGATTAGGTTTACGTTTTGTAAACCACTAGCGGCGTATCCTTTGAAGTCATACATTGTATGTTGAGAACTAGATAAGGCGGCCAGCGTAGTGTGTCCAACACGCTAGCACTCGAGCGGCGTATATAAGGGTCGGGCGCCGCAGGCCGGCACTAACACACAACCATCAACCATGGCGCGCCTCATCGCTGTCTCGCTCGTGCTCGCGGCCCTCGTTCTTGCCGTCGTGGAGAACCGCGCCACGGACGCCACACATGACATGGAGTGAGTACGCTTAGTTTGACGTGCTAGCCGGTAAAACTCTAGTGTGACCATAGATAAACAGAGGAATATCAAGCGCGAGCCATCATCTTTACCATAATCTAATTTAATCGTCCACTGGTTCACAAACGACTTATTGAACGCCAAGACTGTCCCTAAAATATACGAATGGTCGGAAAAAGCTTTGTGTGTGTGACATTTTTTACGATATTCAAAAGTCGTACTTCAACAAACTTTCATAAAGTAATTTATGAAGCAATCACTATTGTAGCGATCCTACATGATTAATTTGTCGTTCATAGGAAGCCGGCGGTCCACTTAGTGCCGCAGCGCTGTCTCGACAGCACGGTTACGCCGGTGTCGTGCGCGCACATGCGCGCCAACGTCTCGCTGGTGCCTCACCCCGACGACTGCGGCCTGTTCTACTACTGTGTGAGCCCGTACCTGCCGCCCGTCTGCCTGCAGTGCCCCGTCGGCCTGCACTTCAACCGCCAGGAACTCATTTGTGACTACGCCTACAACGCCGGATGTCACTAGACCAATACCCTCCATTTGCTCCTCTCACCCTGTACCTATACCTAAGCATCTTCTTACTTACTACCTTACGATCATGTTATTTCTCTCGCGTTTATTTTAATAATATGTTAAATAAATAATCATCAAAATGTTGCGTTTCGTTGCGGCCTGCGGGTCACCTTAACACAACTGCCGATGGCAGTTGAGTCGTTTTAAGAGAGGTTCCATGCAATACTTAGGTAAATAAAAAATATTACATTTTCCTTTTTTTGTAAAGAAATCTAACAACTAATATTCGAGAAGGGAATATTGTTTGTTTGTTTGCCTTGAATTGACTTCGAAATCCTTCGGCAGATTAGATTTTGTTTTCACTTACACTTGACAGATTAAATTACTGAATCGCCAGTTACATACTGAAGTAGCAAAACAATAATGGATATTCCTAGAATTGTGTTTCATATCATACTGAAAATAAATCATTTATTATAACAATAGTATATTGAATCAATTATTTATATTAGGCACAGCAATATGGATATAATAAAATCCGTAAATGGTCTGTTTGTCCGAACACTGCGAGTCAGACTCACACGTGTTTGCTTCTTTTTTTGAATGAGACAGTCGAACCGTCACGATGTGCTTTGACTATCATCAAACAAAATCGTTGGTTTTTATGCCAGTATCACATTGCACTATTAAAGATAAAGATAAAGATAAAGATAAAGATAAAGATATTTTATGGAATGCAAGAGATGGTTGGTCAAAAAAATTAAGTAGGATGTTAATACCTAAGCATGCACGATACAAACGGTTTTTGATCAAATCAAATCCAATCAAATCAGTTCAAATCAAATCAATCAGTTTTTGAAGTTCTCCATTTTTATTTCATAGACAAAATAATTGCCTTTATAAAGTAATTAGTTTATATAGTAAACGATTTCCGTCCATCAGTTTATGATATTAAACTAAGATGTTTACTTCAATAACTAGACACAAATATCATTTAACGACCACACTATCCGCTTGCCCAATACGCAAAACGTTCCAAATTCGATACTGGAATAATCGCACTCGGTATAATTATGATACGAGTTCTCATTTAAATTACGTAAATGATAGAAAAATAACTGTACCCAAAAATAAATCAGCGTCGCGAGCGCAGACTCACTATCCAAACGTAACTCCAGGAATATACTATACTCTTAAAATATTCAGCTGGTGTTCGCACGCTCGAAGGACCGGCGAATGTAAACAATGGTGTGTCAGTAGTGGTTATTTCTTGGTGGGTTTTGTGGTGTTCTACATAGAATTAGTGTACTAGTGCGTCGTATTTTGTTTTAATGTTCGCGGGCGGTGGAGCGGGGTTTCAGAAGCAGTCGAAACCGCCTTGGGAGAACGTCAACGCTGAAATAACACCAAGTTGGTATGTACAATTTCCTGAATAAGTAGTAAGTAACATTCATTTGTCAATGAGTAATCTATTAATAATTATATAGAAACTTTACACAAAGCGTGCTATATCTTTCGATGCAATCCTACAAATTTGTGCACAGCTACAGATTAATTTATATTTATGAAATTCCAAAGAAAATGGACATTGATGAATGAAAATGGAAATAATTATAGATTCAACTAAAAGTGTAATAAAAACGTTTATGAATTTCATTGATACAATTTAATTGATAGGATTATTAACGAAGCAAATACCCATTCAATTCCAATGGTTACTCCAGTATTTCTAGTATTGCTAGTTATTTTCTGGTATCCTGCCAGCCGTCAGTTATAATTTTCACGACAGAAACGTGTCAACGGATATTTATTTGTATTTACTACCATTGGCGTAACTTGTTTAAGAGGGCCTTTGTAATGAAATGCTGCGTGATGCGTCCCATTTTTGAATTTAATTCTCGCGAATTTTACGATTTTTGCTTACACACTTTGGAGCCCCAATATGCCTCGGGCGTAATACAACATTAATACGGCTAATACAGAAGGTTTTTTTTTCGGATGGAGCTATGCTAATGACCCTAGTGGCCTTAATGCTTTATCGGACGTGAGGCGAGCCGGTTGGCTTCACCATTGGATGAAGACGGAAGGGGGGTCGCCCCCCGCCAGCCGTGGAGTGTGACTTCCACGGCTTCATGGCATCGGGTTGTTTGATATTATACAGCGGTACCCATGACCCTACTATGTACATTATCACATGAAATAGTTTTTACATCCCATTGTTTAATGAGCATTTTAGTATTAGAACGTTCAAGGCCAAAGATTTTGAAAATCCATTTAATGTAATCAATTCACTATCTTTAAGTTTAAACAAATTGTATAACACTAATGTTTTGATTTTGCCAGTTGCATACAATCGATATTTAAACACAGACATATTAAATAACTACATAAACTCAATTGCCAAACTGTACCCCAAAGCGAGTTATCTAAAGCCGAATGTCTCACAATGGGTACTTACAAACAATACTTTAAAATATTTTTGCCACCTCATTAATTTTGCAATCGACTATGAAGACTACAGAAATAAGTTTCTAGTTACGAAACTTACTAGGACACATGAACCAAAGAAAATACATGACAAAGCAGTATCTATAAAATTCAAAAAGGGTACTATACCTTACTATTTTGAAAAGCAGAAAATGAGCCTAAAGATCAAAAAACCCGTACCCTCACCTGTAAGTCGCAAAGGAACAATTCCCTACTATTTCAAACAAATCTGACTAGCACACAAACAAAAAACACAAAAAACCTGCTCTCCATTTAAAACCGGGTATACTAATACTAACATTACAATTTTACACCAAAATATAGCCTCCCTACTCAGTAAAATTGATTTATTAGAAACTGCTTTATATGAGCTACAAAATAAAAATATTAACGTAGATATAATTTGCCTATCCGAAACTTTCATAAAAAAGGGATATGAAAATTATATAAAAATGAATAACTATATATTGGCATCTTCCTACTCAAGGGTAGGTGAAAAAAGGGGCGGTACGTGCTTACTAGTTAAAAAAAATAAATTTCAGTTTAGGACAGTAAATATTTTTCAAGAACTTGCCTGTGATTATGATTTTGAATGTTCTGGTGTTGAAATTACGAGTCTTAATCTCATCATATGCTGTATATATAGAATCCCAAAGTATGACAATATTTCAACTTTTTTTACGAAACTTGGTCTGCTTTTAGAAAAAATTTCCATAAATAAAACCAATAAACTAGTAATATGTGGTGATTGGAATATCAACCTACTAAAAAAGGATAAACACAGTAGAGAGTTAAAAGAAATATTGGATAACTATAATTTGAAAATACACATAAATACTCCAACTAGACGTAACTCGTGTATTGATCTACTGGCGAGTAACATAAAAACAGCTAAGAGTGATATCCAGCTGCTGGGCTTGTCCGATCATGAAACAGCGCAGATACTTTCTTTCGAGACTAAAAAAAATTACTATTCCACTGACTGGTGTGAATTTAGACGAGATTACTCTCAAGATAATAGACGAAAATTTAAAAACTGCATCTCGGCGCTATCTTTTACAGATGTTTTTAATGAGACTCACACGGAGAAGGCATTTGATTCATTTTTTGAATTATTAAAACTGTTCTATGATTTATGTTTTCCGCAAATTTTTATTAGGCACATTAAAAGAACGTCTAGATTAGTTTGGCTTACGAAAGGTATAAAAAGATCTAGCATAATTAAAAGGCAACTATATATCAAATACCTAAAATCATCTTCTGACAAAACACAAAATAAAAAACGATATTATGATTATAACAAACTTCTTAGAAAATGCATATATACTTCACGGAAAATACAAAACACATGTTTGATTACTCGCGGACAAAATAAATGTAAATCAACATGGCAGGTTATAAGGAATGAAATAGGGAATGACTATGATAATGCTAATTTAGAATATATTAAAAAAGGCAATAAAGTAATTGCAGATCCCCAGCAAATTGCAGAAGAATTTAACAAATACTACATAGAAATGACAAGCAAAAAACAATATACCATTCAAACTAAAGCATATACACATATTGAACATAACACCGCTAGTCTGTTTATCTCGCCAACCTGTCCATATGAGGTACGTAAACTTATTATGTCCTTAAAAGCTTGCAAGTCTGTGGGATATGATGATATCAGAACCGATATAATGAAGGAAGTAGCGACCTCAATCTGCAATCCTCTAAGTTATATAATTAACCTATCCTTTGCAGAGGGTATATTTCCGAAACAACTAAAAATATCTGTGGTAAGACCAATATATAAAAAAGGTGTTAAAACGGAAATGTCTAACTATAGACCGATAACCTTAATAACAGTCTTCTCTAAAATATTCGAGAAAGCTATGCATAGTAGGTTATATAAATTCATATCAGAATCTAATATTCTGAAGGAGGAACAATTCGGTTTTCGTAAACATAGTTCAACTGCAAAAGCATGTTTTAGTCTCGTTAAAATAATAACAGAAAATATCAATGACCGTAAACCTGTGGCAGCGATTTTCTTTGATATGACTAAAGCATTCGATTATGTTTGCCATGATTTACTTCTGTCAAAGTTGGAACGTTTTGGAATTCGCGGTGTTCCAAATGACTGGTTTAAAAGTTATTTAAATAGAAGAATGCAATATACTCAAATTGTCAAGGTTGTTGACGGGACAAAAAAAACCTACCTGTCAACGTACAGCTACATACAAAAGGGCGTTCCACAGGGTAGTATATTGGGTCCAATCTTATTTATTCTCTACATTAATGATCTACCATCTGTCACATCACACAAGACTATTCTGTTTGCCGATGATACTACTATTTTAATTAAATATTCCAATGAGAAAACATTCAACACAGACATTAACTTAACTATAGCTTCTGTTAAAAACTGGTTGGACTATAATAACCTTATGGTAAATCTGGATAAAACTAAAGTAGTCTTATTTAAGAGCGCTAAATCAAAACCCATCCCACTCCAAATACAATATAACAAAAGTAAAATAAGCGAAGTCTGCTCTACTAAATTTTTAGGTATAGAAATTGATAATACATGCAACTGGAAAAATCATATTGATAATATTTGTATGAAAATTAACCGATTTGTGTTTGCATTAAAAAAATTGAGAAGGATAGCCACGAAAAATGCAGTCTTAAATGCTTACCATGGATACGTGTCATCTGTACTTTGCTATGGAATAATAATTTGGGGAAATTCGGTGGATTTGGATAGAGCATTTAAAGTACAAAAAAAATGTATAAGAACTATATGTAAGGCACATTTTTTAGATAGTTGCAAACCTTTATTTAAATCTCTGAATATACTTCCCTTGCCTTGTATTTACATAAAAGAAATATGCATT
The DNA here is from genome assembly GCA_905333005.2 of Lycaena phlaeas. Lineage (NCBI taxonomy): Eukaryota > Metazoa > Arthropoda > Insecta > Lepidoptera > Lycaenidae > Lycaena > Lycaena phlaeas. Next base: position 1,575,316 of record HG995168.1, read on the forward strand.
TTTGTAAAAAAGAATCCTCAATTATTTTGTAATCGTGAGGATCTACATGGTAAGGCTGCTAGACATGCTGAGAAATTGGCTATTCCCTGTATTAAATTATCACTATTTAAAAATAATTCTTATTGTATGGCTATAAAAATTTTCAACAAACTTCCACTGTTTTTCAAAACACAATCATTAAGTGTATTTAAAACTAAGCTACACAATTGGCTTTTAGAAAAATGTTTCTATTCCATAAATGAATATTTGAATAATCCAGTGTAACTTTAAAATTACATTATAGACTGGATCTACCAAGCGTATGTTACATATATATACCTTAAATATGTTATTTAATAAGCAAATGACAATATTATTCTGACATCATATTATATTGTTAAATTTCTAAATGATTGACATTAAATGTTTGTAATAAAATTTTTCAATGTTAATTAATCTTGCATAATATAATTTGAATTATTATAATTTCAAAAATCTATTGGATAATTGTTAACTAACTGCAAATAATTGATTAATGATTGTATTAAACTAGTTAATTTTATGTGTTATGACTACTATATCTAAAGATTTTATGTATATGTTTGCAAATAATAATTTCAATATCAGTAATTTTAATATTATCTATAGTATGTAAGTTCAATTCTTGTTATATTATATACTCATAATGTTTTGCACGCCATTTAATGGCAAATACACTGTACCATTTCACTGAATTATTGTATATCAACATTTCGACGTGTATTAGCAAATAAATGAATAAATAAATAAATAAATAAGGTCAAATGAGCTTTCGAAGCCTTTTGGCAAATATCTACGCCTATAACACATAAACACAATCTGGGATTATGCAGATGTATTGCCCTGCTTTTCCTCACCTCCCACCAATGGGCCGCCAGAAGCTCACAAGCCGCACGAAAGGCGACAGCGTAGCTGTCACTTTACGCCGGTATTATGTGAGCCAGAGATACCTAGGCAAAGCAGCTGACAGTACATTACTTCTTGTCTATAGGTCAAGGTTTCTTAATTTCAATTTCTTAATCCTCTGTGTATAAAAGTGGGAGCAGGTTTGTGTTCTGTTTCAAGTTCAAAGATGAAAGCTAAATTATGAAATTGAATGGCTGGTCACAAGTCATGGTATCAATTTTATTTTTGCCAATAGTGGATTCACACTTAAACTGGCGAATACAATTATTTAGTTGAACTAATAAGAGGCAGTATAATATTAGGACGTAACGCAATTTGCGCGCAAGATAATTATTTGTGGATCATTTCAAATGATCCTCATTAGATTTCATTCCAGTATTTTTATTACAAGTTATTAATAACATAAAATTTACTTTCTGCGCGTTTTATTAATCAAATTTTCTACCGCCTTTTTTTTTAGATCGAATCTGTGTAGTGAACTTACATGATATTGAACTATTTGATAAGTCGAAAGTTTTAGTAAACCTGTTTTCGGTTTTCATATCTCCTCACGTTTGGCCATCTTCCCTTCTGTAAAAGTACTACGGGACGCAGTAAATGCTTTGATGATAGAAATTCAAGGGGAATCGCTTGTCCAATCAAAGATGGCGCTATTACATTTGTTTGAAATTGTGAAAGTTCACTTTCATAACTTAACCCAAACTTAGCCTTAAATTTACTGTCTGTAATGAAAAGATTTAGATAAACTAAATGAATATTATTAAATAATAAATAAGTAAGCACCATAAACAATGTTTGAAAAACTTTGAATTCAAAGGCAAATTGACATTTCATTTAAAAATAATGGAAGATATTGTGGGTGAGAAAAGTCGTACTATTAAGTAGAGGACCTCCAATTTAGAATACATATACTACTTACTTAATACTAGATTACTTCACTTTTATATAAAACAGAACTTTAAGAAAGAATTAACGAATTTGTTGCCGTTATGTAAAAGCTCTACCTGACTATTTAGCGTTTTGAATGCTTCTGAGCTTACAACGATCTTATACATAATAAGTTATATAGTACATTTTTATCGTTTATGGTAGGCGGTCGACGTCACCCATTATTATAAATTAATTTGGAACTAGCCCTAGTATTTCACTGTGGTACAGAAGCAGCCGGGAGCGCGGCACAGCCAATCCTTCCTTCCGGTCAAACAGATGGCGCTGTATGGATTTTAAAGCTTATTAAGGAGCTTTCTTTTGAGTACATCAAAGCTTTTTCGAAGGGTAAGACTCATTGTAATTAAGGAATGTGTTATAGATCAAAAGTGACATTGTGCGAAGGCACTTTGAAGCAGCAGTGAGACAATACGAAGAAAGGCCAGTAAATACTAAAGGCCAATTGGCCAATAGACATTGGTGTGAGACCATATTTGCGACACTTTTTTTTCGAATGGACCTATGCTGTTGGCCTGTTGCCTTTAAGTTTCATCGGAAGAGTAAATGAGTAGATGGCTCACCTTAAAACCATTCAGGACACACCGATTGTCGGTGGATCTCTGATTATATCTAGATCGGATGACGAGCTCGAAAACGGATCCGTACATGGCATAAATATATATATGAATTTATACAAATATGGGTCGATATTTAAAGTATTACACGTAATTCCATTAATTATAATTTTGGAAAAAATATAATCCGTAGTTTCACACTTCCTTAGACTAGAATAGAGGAATAATGATATTTGTGTGGCGGGATATCTTTTTGAATTCAGCACATTTTCTTGATCCTTTATTACATTTGCACTAGCTGCTTTCAGCGATTTGAAACCCGCCCTGAAATTGAAAATGTGATTTTCCTCTAAAATTATAGCCTTGGTTAAAGTTAAATTTATCAAATGTTAAAAATAATGTATGTGTTAGTAATGTTCTTATTTAGATAAGTAAGTGCGTGCTGTCAGTGATGTCGCTCTGCGAGTGATCGCGTGAAGTCACTCAAAATCAGCGTCTCATCATTGCTGTAATGGTGTGACAAATGCTGTGCTATCTCACACAAATGCTATCTCTATTATTCTATATTATCCTGTACCGTTCAAAAATGACGGCATAGTGTTCAGAGCTATTTTCTGATATAGTACCAGCCTTCTAAGCGTTATTCACGTTGGGTCATTTCACAGGTTTTTTTTCTTCATGGGCTTGTAGTCTATATTGTTCACAATATATTAATATTGTTTAACTTAACTAAGGTTAAGTTTCTTTGTAATTATAACGTCTTGATTTTTGTTATGAACAGTAAAAATATTTTTCTTTCTTTCTTTCAAATGCAAATATATTTCTCAACTGTGCCTGGTGGGTAAGGATCGGCACGCTCAAACTTCGAAACAAACAAGATTACAACTACAGTAGATATTATTGATTTATATATAACTAGCTATTGCCCACAGCTTTGCCTGCGTTAACTAAGATCTACAACGGCATTTGATGATATTGTATAACCTATAGGTAGTGTTTCGGACGCGGCAGGCAGGAGGGACGATGCCTAACTAGGTTCCGCGCTGTCGTGCCTGGGACAATCTCCCAATCGTAATGTTTGACGTACATTTCTTCGCGCTGGTTACGTACGTCACCACGCACCCCTGAATGCGTAGATTTTAGGCACACTGACCTCGGAGGACGTTCTCGAATTGAAACAAGAGTTCGTACTTTCGAATGAAACAAGACCGGGGTGTAGGGAGCCGAAAATGAAACCACTTATATAACTTTTTCTTCACTAAGGCTTCGCGGATTTCGGCTCTTCTGCCCGATGTTGCCTCTTCGACGGCTTGTTCGCGACTGACTGCCGAACCTTTTTTTTTTCTCTTTCGAATGGACCTATGCTGATGGCCAAAAGGCCTTTACGCTTAATCGGAAGAGTAGATGAGCAGATGGCTCATCTAACAATTTTTATGAGGGGGGTGGTCTCCCCCGCCAGCCGCAAAGTCGTATACAACCTCACGGCCTTCTGGCATCGAGTCGGGACATGCAGCGGGGCAGCGCCACGTCGTCGAAGGATGGAGTGTAGAACCAGGCGTACTCCCACCACCGGGTGATTTCCGTGAGGAAGGCCCAGCGGATGGTATCCGCAATACTGGGGCACACTCCATTGACGTGGGCCGTGACGTCCTCCGCATGTCGTCTTGTTGTGGACTCGAGATGCCGTAGTGGTGGGCGGAGTCAACCGAACTGCCGAACCCGTGTTCGGTCCGATATTTATACCATGCGGCAATGCCGTATACGCGTTTTACGCTTCGCGCTTAACTTTTCCTATTAGATTTTGCGAAGAGCCGAAACCTTACAGCCCCCTTTTTTTATTTTCCTTTCATAAATTACAATATTTTTATATTTATATAAAAAATAACAATATTCTTCATATTTTAACAATAATTATAAACATTTAACATATTTCAATAAAAAGTTCTCACATAAAAACAGTACAATTTTCATAGAAACTTATACATTTACGTAACATTTTTGTTAATAACTTCTGAACTATTTAAGCTATCAAAATGAATCTTTTTGAATTAGATTCTATATAAAAGGAACTTTCTAATGATACATAACACAATATTAAAAGTTAATAGGAACATTGGCAAACTAACGCGTAAAGTTATATGCTAAAACAAAGTCAATTCTGGTCGATTTTTTCTAAACTATTAATGCTATCGAGATAGTTCTTTTTGTGTCATATTCTTCTCAAAAAGACCTTTCTAATGATGTATGACACAAATCAATCGAACTATAAGCAATGACTAAAATTACACATTATAATTTTAATTAATAACAAGGTCATTTATGGCTAGTTTTATCTATAAAATTATACATTTATTATGTAATTCTCACATTTTACGTTCGAAACTAATGAATTATACAACTTAATAATCATTTGAACCATAAAAACATACTAAAATTTACACTTTCTACATCAAAGGTTTTTAGTGTAATTACTCGTAATACTATGTCCTATTTGTTTACCTAATGCTCTCATATCATACTTTACGTTAAAATCTTACTAAAAAACACTAATTATCACGTAAATTAATACAAAATCTATCAAAAATTAAACTAATACGTTTTCTTAAACTTTAAATCGACATAATATTTACATTTAATTATTGACTTAAACTTTATCATTTACTTAATATTCTAGTTGGAATTTTAACATAATGCTCTAATACGAATCAAAAGGCTATTCTAACTAGACTTAACCTAACAAGACATATGTACATATTATCATGGCTCGGACGACTTATTGCATACGTTTCTTACTTGTCGCCGACAGGTAGTCTTTCTCGATAAATGTGCCTTTTAAAACTAAAATAATTATTCAAATCCGACCACCACACCTAGACAAGCGGCATAAGCGCCGATTCTATTCCTTTGCGTTTTCTCGCTAACTCATAGGGTTGCTGCAAAATTTTTGAAGAACGTTTATCAGGCACATAAAGTATATGGTTTTGTTTGTACAAACAAACAACTTTTTTGTTTGTTTTTGTTACTTTGGAAAAACCGTAATACGATCTCCTAGAAGAGTGGCATAAACGCTAAACGAAAATAATACTTACTAATATTATTGTATGAGAATTATACTAGCTTAGGTGCGACATTAAATTTTTTTTTAAGAAATATTAAAATAATAATGTTCGTTTTAAACGATGTACAGAGGTTTTTAGACGTTTTTACCAAAAAAAAAACCATATACTTACTTTATCTTATATATTTAAACGAGCAATTCTTGTATCTGTATAAATATATATAGAATCGGGATCTCGGAAACGGCTCCAACGATTTTCATGAAATTTTGTAAACATAACCCAACAAAAACGGCGATAAATCTTTCTAGCTAGGATAAATTTTTAGAAAACTTTTTTTTCTCCGTGTTTTGAGGCATCGATAAGATATGATTAGAATACGAACGTAAATTTCGCTGTCAAATAATATGACATGGTAGTTTAATGGTGAAATTAGGCAGTTAAAACTGAACGAGCCTGGTTCGAATCTCCAGTCCGAATTTTTTTTTCCTTTTTTTAAGATCCTTTTTTTTTGGAAAAAAAATTTTATCGTATTTTATCACTAAGGGTACCGAGCAAATGCTCGGTCAACCAGGTACTGTTTCTTAATAAACGATCCTATCAAAAACATAAATGTGAAATGAGAGCCAAGTTCATTATTAAGATGTTATGTGCCTTGTTGTTGACTCCAACGACAAAAGTAGTGAAATCTAAATGGGTGCCAAGTTCAATGGTCAGTCCTGAAATTTATTTATAACAAAATAAAGTATTATTTCTTCTTATAGCTTAGAATAATATATTGTAGCCTAAGGTCTGACTTAGCTAGTTCTCATACCTATACGAATTATTATATTCGATGGCTAGTTTCTGCCAACAAGCCAAATATTCGGAATAATAAAATAAGAACCGACAAGTAACTGGCATAGAACTTGCGAAAGCTACAATATAATTCGTATAGGAAAACTAGCCAAGTCAGACCTTAGGCTACAATATATTATCCTAAGCTATAGGAAGAAATAATACTTTATTTTGTTATAAATAAATTTCAGGACTGACCATTGAACTTGGCACCCATTTAGATTTCACTACTTTTGTCGTTGGAGTCAACAACAAGGCACATAACATCTTAATAATGAACTTGGCTCTCATTTCACATTTATGTTTTTGATAGGATATCATTACTTTTTGTACTTACTTAAATTATTAGTAATTAGGCAGGTAGGTACTAGGTATTACGTATTTAATTTATACCTAAAAAAATTAATACCAAATATTTTTTGAACACCGTATTTTCCTACCTTTACGGGGTATAATTGTCTTTTTTGTGTTATTTTATATCTCATCAATGAGTTTTAACTCTCAAACTTAACCAGAGCTAAGTATAATAATACTAATATTATATGTATTATCTATGGACGCTTTTTACACCACGTTTATCTGGTCCCGTAGTCACTTTCCAAAGAACTTGTGTTACTGATATCAGACAAGGGAAATACATTTATTTATTTAATACTTTTATATTAATACATACCTATATTTAAGATTTTTATTATATAACACACATATTTAATACTCATTCATGACACAGGAACTCGGAAAATTTTTTTTGGTCGTTGTCGGGATTGGAACCCGCTACCTTCGGCTTTACCCAACGTGCTATGCATTGAGCCACAGAGGTCGTCGATACATAATATTATTATCTACTTATAAATATATTATTATAACTGTACTAATTTTTATTTTATTTTATTTAAACTATTGCCTATACCATACGCACTTACTAAAAGAATCTTATTATAATAAAATTAATAGTAATAACCACAATTAATGTAATGCATTTCTAAGAACATTTTCATGAGTTACGAGCGCCGCGGTCAGTTGCCACTTGCTCAACCATATTCAACCCTATTGTAGTGCCATAAGCGCTAATATTAAAGTGCGTAAGTCGTATCCCAAATAGAATCAATTAAGTGAAAAACTATAATAAAACGATACAAATTTACCAGTTTCAGAATTTTTCCTTTGTATGCATCTTATTACCTATCTGCATGCCAAATTTGAACTTTCTAGGTCATCTGGAACTGGGTGTTAATTTTGATGTATAGGTAAAATCAATTAAGTGAAAAACTATAATAAAATGATACAAATTTACCATTTTCCGATTTTTTCCTTTGTATGCACCTTATTACCTATCTGTATGCCAAATTTGAACGTTCTAGGTCATCTGGAACTGGGACTTAGTTTTGATCTATATGTCAGTGATAAAAATCACGATTTTTGGACATTAATATCTAAATAACCGTTTGAGATATATTTTTGAAATTTGGAGCACATGTTAATCTCGCAGGTCTCAATATATGTGCCAAATTTCATACGTTTATGTTTAATAGTTTTTGAGTTATGAGGGGGTAAAAAGTAGCGCCAAATGGTTCGTGTAATATTACTTTACGTACGCTCGCTCGCCAGCTGAACTTGGCTTGCCGCGCTCCCGCGCGCCTAGATGTTCAAAAATTTTGCAGCAACCCTATGAGTTAGGGAGAAAACGCAAAGGATAAACTATAATATTATAATAATAGAATCGGCGCGTATGCCACTTGTCTAGGGGTTCCTGTTATTAGCGCGTTCAAACAATCAGGATCAAGATTAGACAGGTTATACTTTATAGCTTGCAAGCTAACATAATATTTATGACCGGTGTTTGTTAATATTTACTTTTGTTCAGTTTACACCGAGGCGTTCCGCTTCATAAAAGCCGGTGGACGTCTATGCCAGACAGGATTAATTAATATTGAAATTCTGTCCAACTACGTTTAGTGATGGAAAAAGTAATAATCGATAGCCATTTTTTTGGATGCGATCCGTGTTTTTAAAAATATAGGCACTAGGCGCGCCTTGGCAGTAAAATGTTATGTTAGTGATTTATGTAAATAAATATAGGTACGTAATATTATGAAATTGAGATGTTTACTTTAATGTCCATATGCTTGTAATTTATATAGTTATATCCACTATCAAAATATTTATAAAGCCGAAATATCGAATTTTATAAATTAAGAATGTTTCAAATAGTTTCATCGAAATTTTTCTATTCTAATTGTCATCCTTATGCGAATTTTAGATTTAAAATTATTTCAACTGGTAATATTTTACTGTCATTGATGAGTTAATATTTGTGCGAATGATATTGTTGTCGAATGACGCCTAGATACTTTGGGATACATTTTTGACTATCGTGAGTTATGCGCAATGGTTATTACAGGTTTAGGTACACAAAGGTTTATTTTAAAAACATACTCAGGTGGGGAGAACGCAGCTCATGCAATGCTCATGTAAGTCAAGTTATCTACTAATTGTCTAGAAATTTAAGAAAAGTGTGAGTGTCACCTATCTTTTCATAGCGATTTGTAGATATAAAGTAAAAGGAAATACAGAAATGAACAAGACTTTAGGCGTAGATAAATAATCTAGATCTAATCTAATGGATTCCTGATCCCACTTACGTGTTGAAATAACATACCCACTACCCAGCGTCAGCGCTATAGGATACGCTCAGAACAGCTCTGAGTTTTATATTTGACCTTTCTTTTGCAAATTTGATCAGGGTTCGAGTCTACATATTCATTATAATAGACTTACGCCCGGTTTTTGTAACGTTGGTCAAAGTGTATGTCAACTAACATGCCTTGTTAATGACGGCTAACATACGATTCTAGAGTCTTTCACAGCTTTTTACTTTAGTGGCTATGTTAACTGACAGGCTGATCTATTTAAATAATTTAACCATGCTTCTAGACACTTAACAAGAGACTTGATAGTTGATTTCTTAATTTTTGCGTTGATCAACCTTCGGAAACCGGGCGTAAGTTTAAGAAACATGGCGTCACCATGCGATTGGCTATATCAAAGAAATCGAATTTTCAATTAGATTACTCCCAATCATTTAGAGAAAATATAATAATTGTTGATACTTTGAGAATTTTACTACAACATTTGATTGCTCTTTTACTTTTCATAAAATTCCACCAATTTGCTAGAAATCAGGATTAAAATAGGCATAGAAAATTTATTTTTACAAGTTGAATATTTATTCATTATATTCTGTTTTAATAACACACATCACTACTTCTATAGCAATGCATCTGCGTTCATGCAGGATACACCACAATACGGAACCGCACAACTAATAATCGAACATAACATATTCCAGGCCCCAGACATTCACAAGCTAGAATTGATCTCGAAATAATTTCTCAATTCGAGATCATTTGCAGAATCTAATTTGACCTCCCTGAAAAAAGGTTTTCTTTCCGTGTTTTTTTTTATAGCATAAGAGGGCAAACGAAAAGCCGAAGCCTTGTGACTATCGACGCCCATTAACATCCCCACAACCAAAGATTTGTGGGGATGTTAATTTAACATGTTAAACCTTGCCCTCCTTTTCCCTATCCCCCCAATGGATCACCGGAAACTCACAAACCGCACGAAACGCGACAGCATAACTGTCACTTTGTTGAACGGAATGTAGAAATTGCCAATCGAACATATAGCTCCTCGCTTAAATTCGAGGAGAGGTCTCGTTTATGCAATTTTCGTACAAGGCCCAATATGAATAATAAAACGCATCGTGATTGTTGCACTGGCCTTAGCCTGGTTAAGTTATTGACGTCATTGCTAACGTTGAAAGTTCCAAGAGAAATTGCTAGACCTGGAAAACACGAGACCGCTGTACGCGACCGTTTTATGAAATACTACTTTATTAACACCGCAATATCGAACTCTGATCCAAATCAAAATAAAGCATCGAACACAGAGACATAATGCCTTCTGGGTTAGTGATGAGTATTCGTGGATTTGTGGGTTCAAATTAAAAAGAATAAGGGCCTGTTTCACAATCTCCAGATAAGTTCCGAATAGGCTATCGGCAACTTATTAATTGACAAATAGAGTATGGAGTATCTGTCAAATATGTTGTGAATAGCCTATTCGGCACTTATCTGGAGATTGTGAAACAGGCCCTAAGTTTAAATTGAAGTGTTCGACGACAATTTTATTAAGGTGGGAAGACGATCTCCGTGTGCAGTGCTCGGACCGTGTTAGGATGCGAGTGGCAAGGGATTTGATGATGAAGTTAAAATTTCAACGAATGTACTGCTTCAGTTTCTCTAAATTGTATACTATGGTGATCACGATTTTTGAAGAGAAACTTCTTTAGAAGCGCTGTGATTTCAAACCGGACGCAACGGAAAAAACGATAGGTAAGAGACACAAATACAAAAGAGCGAGAGAGCAAAAGAGCGGTGTGTGTGTGTATATTGCACACTGTTTAATACTTGCTTGTATTTGAGCATTTAATTTTTATATATATTGATATTTCTACCAGCTCTTTACATTTTTTGCTGTGCTGCACGCCGCGTTCAAGGATACCATCATCATAATCTTGTGTCGAATGAGTCATTTACAATTAGACTGTATGAGTCATGATTTGCGGCTTTTATAAAGAAACAATGCATTCTTTGATCATTCACGCAACAAAATTTGTTATCATTATTTTGTTAACTTCGTACTCAAGTGTGAGTGGTTCGCACGTAATCTAATAATGAAACGATTAATAGATAATCAAAAACTATTTCACTTCATGATAATTGCATGGTTAAACTGAGAGAGTCACCAGATGGTCAACGTCGACCGTTCTCCGTTCATTGAGGGAGTATCAGATTGTCATACATCTCAGGGTAGGGTAGACAAGAGATCTTCTTCTTGATGCTAGTAAACAAACTCAGACTAACGCCCGGCTTCTGAAACATTGGTCAAAGTGTATGTTAACTAACATGGCTGTTAATGGCGATTAACATACGATTCTAGAGTCAAATTTGACAGCTTTTCATTGTAGTGGCTGGCTAATTGAACTGACAGGCTGATCAAATTAAGTAATTTAACCATACTTCTAACTACTTATTTGACACTTAACAAGAGATTCGACAGTTAGGGCCTGTTTCACAATCTCCCTTTAAGTTCCCTATAGGCTATTGGCAACATATTTGACAGATGTTTGACAGATACTCCATACTCTATCTGTCAAACATCTGTCAAATATGTTGCCAATAGCCTACAGGGAACTTAAAGGGAGATTGTGAAACAGGCCCTCAATTTGTTAATTTTTGCGTTGATAAGCCTTTCGGAATCCGGGTGTTAGGCTTAGAACAGACCTGTTGAAGAAATAATAAAGATGGCGATACCTATGCGTGGCCGCGACGTAAAAATACCGGCATTTTCTTACACGATTTTCATTAGCTTCACCTGTATGTATGTTTGCAACCGAATCCTTCGGGTGCGTTTTTGATCCAGATTTCGTTCAAACTTTGTAGATATATCGGGGATCGATCACTATAATGATATTATTTAAGAATTTAAAAGAATAATAGTAACCCATCGGAGTTTTTTGTGGGTATCTTCTCTGACATGGGCGTGTTGTGTTATAAACTTAGCCGCTAAGACAATAGTCTTAGCGACTAATTTATATATATTAACTAGCGGACTCGACAGACTTCGTTCTGTCAAAACAATTAATTTGCAATAAATAAAATTGCAATCTCAAATTTGAGAAATAAACTATCCTATCTTTTAAGTTGGAGAAAAGCACACATTTTAAAAGAAAAAACATTAAAATCGGTTAAGAGGTTTAGGAGTCCATTGAGGACAAACATTGTGACACGAGATTTATATACATTAAGATAAGTAATCATTATCAAGATCCTATATCTGAAATTAAACAATAAACAATTATACGATCACTCCATTTTTATTTGCAAAAGCAAATGCGTGTGTTTTAGTTTTTTAAATCAATATCGGTTAATTATTTAGTAGTAATTTTGAAAACCATCAATTTAAGAGACCATCTTTGCGTTCATGGTAAGTATAGCTGCTGTGGATGAACAGGCAGATGATTGCTGATTGAACTATCGAACATAAAACGATTTGAAATCCAGTAATTCGTTGCCACGATTAGCATGCAACTGTTCAGCTATGTTATATTAGTAAAGTTATTTCGATTCTGTTTCACACGATAAATTATTCTTGCGTTCAAATTCAAAGTCATCAAACAATGTTCGGCTCTTCAAAACGTCAATAAGTATCATCGGGGAATATTGATTGTCATGGCCCGCCATCATTCAAACCAGAACATTTAGTACAAACCAAAATGTTGGCCCGAATATCGATTTGTAATTTAAAAATTCGGCATGATTTAAAATTTCATCAATTTGTTAGTTGAATATTGGATTGGTTTTTAAAACTTTCTATGGAATTGGTCTACCTGGCACTAAATAATTATAATCATCATTATCAGCTTCTACCCGTCTACAAATAAGGGAGAATCTTCCTTAAAAAAAGTCCTATCCAACCAAAATAACATTTTTTTTAAGTTCATAAATATTTTTTTTTACATTACATGATCATCAGCCTTTATTCGTCTACTGCTGAACATGGCCTCCGTAAATGAACTTCAAGACGACCGATACCTTGAAAGTTGCATGCAAGACGGACCGGATGTCTTCTTTCCGCCTGAATTTATGATAATCATTATAATTCCGTATCCAATGCAGGATGGCTTTTTAATGAACGTCAAGAGAGTCCCGATATGAATTCAACTGAAAAAGTATGTTTTGCAAAATATGCTAATTCTCGAATGCATACAAAGTTATGAAACTCAACAGTTGACAGTGCGAAAACCTCGAGTACGTCAAAGGTGTATAATTGGGGCAGGGTCGTGCGTGGTCATTAGTACCGCGTCCTTCGGCAACGGCATATCGGTCATTTATATAAGTACTATAGTATATTCATGTCCAATAGACACGTTTACTAAGGCCAAAGATTTCTTGTTGACGTGGGCAATAACTATAAGGCTGCGTTCAGATTACACGCGTTCGCCACGCTCAGCGTATGATACGCCTTAATTATAAATCAAAGCGTCTGGTTCGTATGAATCGTTATTTTTAGATGAGCCATCTACTCATCTACTTTTCCGATGTAGCTTCAAGGCCTTAAGGCTAACAGCATAGGTCCTTTTGAAAAAAAAGGTGTATGTGTGATTCACACACGATAGAAGTGAAATACACGTTAAATGCTCAAATACAAGCAAGTATTAAACAGTGTGCAATATACATACACGCCGACATTTGCTCTCTCGCTCTTTTGTATTTGTGTCTCTTACCTGTCGTTTTTCCGTTGCATCCGGTTTGAAATCACAACGTTTCTAAAGAAGTTTCACTTCAAAAAAAAAAAAACAAAGCGTGTTAGACGCGGGTGCTGACGACGCGCCACTGAATCCGTGCGAGGCGAGCGCGTATTGTGTTCGGATGGACCTCGATTAATGCAATTTGCTATCTTTTAATGTAACAATAGGGCTCAAATAACATCTAACATAAATCAAAGTCTGTTAGACGCGGGTGCTGACGAGCGTGGTGTCTGTTCGCAGCCTAAGCCTTTAGGCCTCGTTCACAAGAGCGCTTATCAAGCATCGCATTAAAACGCAACGTTGGCTTGAGTTGCGAGCTCCGCATGCTCAATTCGATCTAACGTCCCTACGCTTCACCTCGAAAATCCCACGGCGCTTGACAAAAACGCTATCGTGTGAACAAATACATGGGTATCTGTTTGTCTCATTCAAACTCTTTTTTTGACGCTGGATTCAAAAGCGCTCGAGCAAATCGGGCTTTAAAGACTTATTTTATATCCTGTCACTAGCTGTTGCTTCATTGTCTCGATGTTCGTGTGGAATAATAATATGACAGCGTCATGCCATCACAGCAGCTGCAGCAGTGAGTCGATATTATTTTTCGAGCTGTGTTAGCGAGCACACTAAGCTTTTGATGTGATACATCGATTCAACTAACTAAATGAATCGCTGCCGTGAAAGCGAGCGGTATGAAGCTATCATATTATTTTATTCGATCCTTCTTCACTATTAAGGTGTTTCCACCGCGGCGCACGGAGAGTCTAAGGACTTTTGTCAAGCTTAGCTTTGTTACAAACTGATTACCTCAAAATACATTTTTACAAATAAATAAAATGGAACTGCCACACACGGATGCATTGACCTTCCGCTCGTCTTTATATTATATGTACTTAATATTACTACGGTGCCTTTTTTTCCTTTTACGCCGGGAAATGAAGTGACTCATCCCGCTGGGCGTGGGTTTCCCCAGGCGGGTATGTGGGACTCGCTGCGCCCGAAAGCTGGGAGGTGGATGCAGCTCTACCCACTAAAATCCGGCGAGTGCCACCAACACCACCTTTGGGGAGGTGCCCCGGATTTACAAGCAACAGGGCACCTCGACGGCTAGTCAGTCACCCAGGGGACCGTCACCACCTCCACAGAGTGGTTGCCCTGCACCACAGACAACCACTCCAAACGTCTGGACAGTACGATGAGGTGAGGTCTGTTGTCCCCTCTTCTTATAAGAGGGGTACAAAGAGCCTCCTCAAAGCTTTCAATTTTCTGTATTTGAATATATACCTTCCTAGCGTGGGTGGGAAAGTTGATATTGATTTTCATACCTGACTCAAATGATGGTCTATACAAATAAATTAAATTGACGTGTCTGTATATAACTCATAATTTACAGATTTTCACAAGATGCGTTTGCAAGATGCATTTTTTTTAAATTTCTCTTGCTTGTTTTGGCTAATCTCTGAAAAAGCTGAGGCGTTTTTGTTGGGATTTCACCGGCAGATAACTGATACTACACTTTAGACTACAAAATAATAATCATCAATCCAAATACGGTTGATCTAATTAATTAATGCAGGCAACAATACTAGTATTCATGTAAAAAAGCGTTTTATTTCCATTTTTCATATAATTAACGAAACTATTAACATTACCTCTACACTACAACTCCCGTTTAGTGGCCTCTAATAGTTTATATTACCGCGTTACAAAGCAAGGTGTGTGTAATAAACCATGCGGCATCCTTATTGAGCTTCCGTATTTCATACGTTAAAGAAGTTAGTTGAGGTTAAAGAGTTCTAAAGATACAATTTGCGCTAGGTAACTCTGACAGGAATTGTTGGTTAGATATAATTATATTGATCGGACGTATTGGCATTTGAAGGAGACCTACGTTTAGCAGTGACTTTACCCGACGGTAAAGGTTGATGATGATGATGGTTATGATGATGATGGTGATGATGATGATGAAGATGATGATGATGATAAGATAATACGACCAACAGTGGGATTACGATGATGGATGTAATCTCTTTATATCAAACATAGGCAACATTACCTTCAGCTACTTTACTGTTAGTTATTCAAGACACGCAGAAATCGACCGCCCCTCCTCGCATAGTTGGAGGTCAACTTTTTTTCTCTAAAGATGAAAAGTGCCACAATATATCATTATCACATTTTTTGTTCACAGCCGATCAGTAGCCCCAGGACGGATCAATCCCATAACTCGCGTGGAACTAATTTTCGGTTGGTCATCCGGCACGCCTATCCCGAACCTAGTTTCTAGGAAATTGGAATACTTACTACCTGTTGATATATTTTGCAGAATCATTAATATGCAGATCTCTATCTTTCTACTTAAGAGCCTTGCACTTGTCGGTGGAGTATTCGCCACTCATTTCTTCCTTCTACCTCTACCTTTTTCTTTATCTGTTCCATATGAGTTCTCCTCGGTCAACCTCTTCCTCTTTTTCCCTCAATCTTTCCTTCTTTGATATTTTTTATAAACGAGTCATGTCGTATCAGGTGACCAATCATATCTCCTCTTCGGTTCTCTATGGTTTTACTAATGTTCTTTTTCTCTTTTCAAAACTTGCATTTTTCACCCTATTGTCCAACCAATCTCCTCCATTCTTGTCCAGCACCACATTTCGAAAGTTTCCCTATCTTTTTGTGTCATTATCCACGATTCATTTCCATCGAGTGATGCTCCAAATATAAGACCGAATAAATCTTTTTCTAATATACAGATATAAGATTAAACACCTACTCTCAAATCCCGTAAGTAGATGGTATACCAATCAAGTATACAAATCGGATAAGAGCTGATGGTGATGAATTCCAACTTCACTGTAAATATACAGGATCTGAAATATACAACTTGATTCGATTAGTTGCTCTATGAACTGTACTCTAATCAGTCAACAAAATAAATCCACTGGCATTAAAATGTACTAGCTGCTACCTGCTGTTTTGCCTACGCCAAAATTTTAAATGATAGGTTTCTTTATTTGTTTCAGTTTTGTTAAATTAGTTTAATTTATATTTCCCTGACTAATTTAAAGGAGACCCAGCAGTGGGTCAAAATATATTATACTAACGGCTTTTGATCCAGTCAGTCTGATCGGCTGTGCTTAGCATTTATTGGTACCATAAGCTCAGCAAAAGCAGAAATTATGACAGTCTAAAATCTAGATATAAAACGATATTTGTAATTTTTGAAATGTTTTGTGCACGAAACTTTCAATACAGTTTGGTTTTTATCCATTCCAGAAACTTGGTAATGTCTTATGAAAGAGTGTTCATCCTTGTTTTGGGGTCCTTACAAATCGCATAGTAAAAGGGTAAATGTATTACTAACATTCATCATCACCATCATCATCATCATCAGTCCACCACATAGGATAGGCTTGCTTTTTTTCTGCCAATATCCTCTGCGTCTTGCCTGTCTCAGCCATGTTGCATGCCTGCCTACCCGCCATCCCATGTCATTGGGATATTCGATCTCAATTCAATTCAATTCAATCATTTATTCACATGAATGTAGTAAATACATGAGTGATATTAAAATTAAAAACAAGTTTTTATACATTCTACCATGCCATGAAATTGAAAAATGTGAATATAAGGCTTAATCTAATAAAAATTAATAGGACTCTTCTCGCCGTAGGACGTCCGTTCACCGGCTTACTTAGGATTACTGATAATTACTGACTTAGGATAGGCAATTTGTGAGTTACGCCTGGTTTCTGAAACGTTGGTCAAAGTGTATGTTAACTAAAGCTGTTAATGGCGGTTAACATACGCTTCTAGAGTCAAATTTGACAGCTTTTGGCTATGCCAGCCGACAGGCTGATCAAATTAAGTAATTTAGTATTAAGTAATTTAGTTCCCGTGGGAGAACGGAGATAAAATATAGCCCATGTTACTTGCAAATAACGTAGCCTTCTATTGGTAAAAGAGTTTTCAAAATCTGTTCATTAAATCTAGACATTACCCCCTAATCTTACAAACTTTACCTCTAATAGATATTAGTTTATTAGCCCACAAAAGTAAATGAAAATTATAATATTGTGTTGAATGACGGATGAATATTAAATGAAATCGGATGTAATGCATATTTCCTTGGTGATTCCATTCACTGTGTCAGGGTCTGTTTATCAATTTAACCTAGATTCATTTATTCGAAACGCAAGTCAACCAACATTTAGTAGGAAATGTTAAATGGATTTTCTGTTATCATCTCACCAAGATTCCCTTTAATATTCATTAGACGAGCATTTGAATCACGAACTGGTAAGTGATATCCGATGAACGCGTTACACCGTTTTATGATGGTATGACTTGGTGAACGTAGCCTGAGTACTGATTTATCAAGTGCTTTCCTTTCATGTATTTTCCTGTAAGATCTGTATTGCTATTCTGTAAAAACCATTTCGATATCGAGCTTCACCTGAGTGATAGAGCTCACTTTACGCTCACTTCGAAAGCGAACTTTATTGATATAGATAGAGAGTCGAGTTTTAAAGAATCTCTTTAGCAACGGTTAAAACTTTCACTTTAACTGTAGGGTTTACTTCATAATCGTAGTTAAAGCATACAATTAAGAACGAATGTTTTGGACCTTTTAGTTACAACAAAATATAAACGTGAAAGTTTGTAAGTATGGATAGATGGTTGGATGTTTGTTACTCTTTCACGTAAATGAATGGATTTTGATGAAACTTGGCAATAATATAGCTTATACATCAGAATATCACATAGGCTATAATTTATCACCGTACTCCCAAGAACTGGGCACTGCTAGTAAAAAATAAATACGATAGAGTTCTCTGGTGTGATCTTAATCACAAACTGAAACACACAACACGCCACTACACGGTGATTTCGAGTGAGACGAGGGTGTTAAAGTCGACCTCTCAGATTGTCCCGGCTTACCGTCATAATATAATAATATAACATATAATAATATAATATATTCTATGGACGCTTTTACACCACGTCAATCTGGTCCCGTGCTAAGTTTCCGAAGAACTTGTGTTACGGGTACAACGGAAATACATGTACATATATTTAATACTATTATATTTAAGATTTTTATTATATAATACACAAATTTAATACACATCCATGACCCAGGAACACAGAAAACTTTTTGTTCCCTGGCGAGATTCGAACCCGCTACCTCCAGCTTGAGCGCCAACGCGCTAACCATTGACCCACGGAGGAAAATGATAAACATGATATTTAAATTTGCATTTCATCTTCATCAGCATCATCAACATACTTTTTCGCTATCCGCTGAAGATAGGCTTCCTTCAACGCCAAGAAAGCCGATGCCTTACCATAGCATATAACACGGACCGACCACAAATTAAAATTTACTAATTAAATATAACGAAAGATAGAATCTAATACGCATCACCGCATGAGAGCGTCATGCCGTTTTGCGTCACTATATTTATGGCGAAGGCCGGACATTTTACCAAGATGGTAAAGCATCACACCTACTAATCCTCTGGTGTCTATGGATGTCACTTGTCATCAGGTGAACTGACTTTCCATTTGTCATCCCTTACTTTTATATTAATGAATATCATCAAACAGTATTTTTTGAGGCATTCGTTTCAATTTTACTGCCAAGGCCAATAGAAGTATCACAGCTAAACATTAAACAATTCATCCGAAAAGAGCTTAGATTAACATTTAGATTTCAGTTTTCAATATAATCGCAATAGTGCGTGGCGGACATACAAAAGCACTCTCCCATTTATAATTTTAGTAGGGAATTGTCAATGTGGGACATTATCGAACGCATGTTGCCGTACATTACCGGTGTATGTCGACGCGATCTGAAATACAATCAGTTAAAGCAATTGACACATATATATACCGTTTCCAATGTCCTGTAACAGGCATGGCAAATGTACGATTACAATGTTAAAACAACAAAAGGATTAAGTACATCATCATCAGCTTTTATCCAATGACCGCCAAGACGACCGATACCTTGCCACTCGCATCCAACACGGATTAAGTAATTGGACATGAAAAATGTTTTTGATGTGAAAAATTCCTTAGCCGCTCTATGCATTTTTTGGAGGGGAAAAACTTTTTTTAGCATATTAGAAATAGTCGTGAAAAATTAAAAGTATAATGGAGATTTTAGTAGCTTTGTTTCTCTAAAGAATGAGCTAAGCATAAAGCCTAGGGATCACAGGGTGAAACCCAACAGTTGATGTTGTCATCGTTACTGATACCATAACTTCATTATGAAATTTAAAACGCTTAGTTTAAAAATTAGAGACTTCTTCGTGTCATAATTCTAAGTTATGAGTTTTTAATTCTTCGTTAGTTTCTCTTAGTTTAATTTAACAAAAAGCAAGGCGGAATTCCTGGTCCAATTTCATACATAAAACATTATTATTTTGATTTTTACATGAATTTTTTGTAGTGAATTATTACGAATTTTATTGCGATACGAAAATGCTAAAACTAATATTTGAACGTAGTTTCATCATATCACGTGCATGTCTAGATTATCGGTTTCATGTAGACAGGGTTTACCTGCAGGTTTCATCTCTAGGATAAATAGCCGTGGGCTAGCTGTCTGGATAAACCAAATATCGGTATTTATTAAAACGTCAATTTCGCCCTTGTATCGGAGTTTGATGAATTGCAGTTGAACAAACGGTGAGGATCGGTTGTTAATAACTTGGGTTGCAATCAATTTTACCATTTATAAAGCGATTCCGTAATTCATTTCAACGATTCCACTGAATCGAAAACATCATCATCAGCCTTTATCCGTCCATTGTGGAACACAGGCAACATAATGAACGCCAAGACGACCGATACCTAAAGCGTCGCGTGTGTACCTGGAATTTTTAATAAACCGCTATGGAATGCGTAAAAATAGGTTAATATATAATTATCATAGTCATTTATACATCCACTGCTTAACACACGTTCCTCAATGAACGCCAAGACGGCCGACACCTTGCCATTCGCGTTCAATTATTTATAGAGTAAAAATCGAGAAATAATAAAGTTACATTTTAAAAGTTTCCCATCCGCCTTTTTTGAAATACTTAACCATTTTTTAGAGGATTTAGCATGCTGGGCCAGCTTTAGAGAACGTAAAGTAGATATAGCGATTTTGTCTGTGTTCGTGGACGACGGTAATTCCTCACAGATTCGACGCCGAACTTCGGCCGACCTAAAATGGATGTTACAAATATATATGACATCAGCCAGGTGGTTCGCGACGGGCCTTTTTTGGCCCGCTGACGGTCGTGAATCGCCGTGTTGGAACATTGCCTGGGGGTCCGGGTCTGTTATCGCTGGAAGTTTGGCACATTACAAGTGTGGATTGGGCCAAAACACTAATGTTAACATTGCAACATTTATAGGTTTCTACCAGGGGAATATGGCGTTATTGCGTTATAATTGCACCGTCGAACGGTCGGCGTGTAATCTTTTAAAAATTCCTTTATGAGTGTTCTTAGCATTAGAAATGTAAACGTTGGTACGACTGAAAATGACGTCATACCACTATACCCACATCAGAGTCATTAGTCATAAGTCATTTTCAATGCTGTTTAGCAAACACATTTTTCTTTATAGTTCAACTCTTGCCTAACTAAAAAGAAAAATGTGTATATGTTACAGATATTTGAAGGTATATAATTTTGTTATGTATACTAAAAGGCCTACAGCAAAAAGTACTTTGAGGCACTAAAGCTGAATCGGAACAATCTTCGCATTATGGTTAGGATGCTTACGGGGCACTGGCGTCTCAATAAGCATATGCAAAAAATCAGGAATTTTATAGATATAGATTATGTAAAATGCATTTAATGTATGATAGTCAAATTTGAGCATTTCTCTGAGTATTTGAATGATCTCAAATATTTGGACGTAAGCCAGGAATCGATCATTTTTGTTTGTAGTATTAAAATCCCAGTTCACTTTCTGTTTAGAAATGACTTTATAGCACATACTAGATATTGCTAGCGACTTCGACTACGTTTTGACTTGATCAGTGACTTGAAGGAAAATCATTAATTTTGATTACTTTTTTAATTGATTTTGTTTTAACTGACACTCGTTAACTGTACTTTAGTTAATAACAAACAACAGTGCATATAAACGAACTCCATATTAGAATTTTGTGCATACGAGATATGTATGTTATAGTTCGAGTTGATTCATAAATACGATTCATAAAACACGATAGTCGAAGTATAATAACAATAATATGTTAAAGTTTCTAGTCTCTGCAGTACAAGCGACTTTAAGATATTTCCCAAACGATCCAAGGACGAATCTTAAAAACTCCAATCTGCAAAAAATCGCTATTAGTTCTCTGTACAACTATCAATCTCTTAGTAATTCCATCCTCTCAAAGATCGTAACACTGGAATCGTGCGGTATATAAATTGAATCTTCAGGAACGTCGAGAGGAATAATATTTACACAGTTCATGATCCAAGACAGAACGATGGTCTTTGAACACTTGGTCTCGAATAGAGGCCAATATTCCGTCAACAATGTTACTCAACTTCGAATTGTCCAATAATATTACAGTTTGTTTGGAGTTTATAACTTCCGAATTCCTGACTATCTTGAAGTATTCACTGTTTGCTCAATAGTCTACCGGTAAGTATCTATCGCCAGAGAAGTTACTAATATCACGCGAAGAATAACGTCTTTGAAGTGGCAGGGGGCCGGTCATACACTCTGAAGAACGGATGGTCTACGGGCCAAAAGTTTCAAGAGTGAAGGCCGCGTTTAGGTAGATGAAGTGTTGATCGGTATCTAGGTGGGAAGGTGATGTCCGTGCAGTGGCCGGTCCGTTTTGGATGCGAGTGATGAAGGATCAGTCGTCTTGGCGTTCATTGAGGCCTATGTTCAGCAGGGGACGGATAAAGGCTGATGATAATGATAAAGTATTGATTATTAATAGATTAATTAGCGGAGTGGGAGACACGCTGTGCCGTGCTCCCAGCGGCATGGCTGCCACCACCTTGCTCGTTTCCTTCGTGAAGCAGCAATACTGTGTATCGCACCAGGGCCTCGGGTAGGCGCACTGGGGTGTATTGGGACTCACATTGGGGTGCACTACCCCACTAAAACCACTTCGAGCGCCTTCAGCTGCTTTGAGGGACCCGGATCCGCAGGTAACAGGAACCCTCAGCGATAGACCAAATTAGGGGGATTTCCCGGATGTTGTAGAGCAGTCCCCACGACGTCGTGTCCAGTGGGGCCCGGGAACCCATCCCGAGCCTGACACGAGCACAGGGGTGTTACTCTAAGCGCATTAAGTAGCGCCTCCGTTGCACCCCCGTTCGGCGTCTACGGGGGGAGGCCTTTATCGGCCTCCATCAAGATGCCATTGCCGCCCAGGACTCGTCATAGCTGAGAATCGCAGTGATTACGCTTGACAAAGACACACCTTGAGGGCGTGCTGGACAAATTCCACCGCCGGCATATGTGAGTCGCCTGGGTTAGTTCCAGGTATAGTTTATGTTCATGGGAGACGATATCTGCCAATTTACGTATCTAACTAACATAAAAATAGACTCGTTTATTAGTGGGATCGTGCATACGTAAAGCGGTCAAGCGTTCAAGCGTTCAAGCGTTCCACATTACTTGTTTACACAGCAGGCGTTCTGACCGCGTCGGGCTCTACAACTTAGCTCTTGAACGCAAAATGCACAAACACGGAATCGCTCTCTGTCTGCAGCCTTATTTATCTATACTTTCTATATTAGTATAATAATTAAAATATTATTTATTTATTTATTTATACATAATATTTCGAAGCATCTCCTTGCGCGTCGACGATTAAAAATGTGTCAAAACATTAAAAGTAACAAATTCGCAAAAAGCGGAACAATTTTACTAGTTCGCATGGAGACTAAACTAAAAATGTATTTTTTACAATTAGTACACGTAGTCGCGTGATGAGAGCACTTTCCGAGCAGCTGTTTTTATCGATTACCGGCTTCGTGGAGTCGTCGACGAAAATGACAAATTATAGCAAATAACAAAGGATTTTTTTAAACATGCACGCTCAGGATAACACCTGTAAATAAAATCACGTACATTAGATATTTTAATTGATTTTTTAATGAATACTGGGCTGGTCGTTTGCTGGTATATTTAGTTTCACTAACATTTATGTTGTTGTTAGATTCGAATTCCCTGTGCATATTTGAATGACGAATGTGTCTCGTATATTTATGTACGCATAACAGGAGGTCATTAAGATGATACAACGTTTAAGTTGACATTGTGTAATTGTCAGTTAATATTTATTTTTAATGAGCTACAATTAATAAATGAAATGCAAAAGTAGGAAATAACTTTCACCCTATGGATTTATGTTACCATGATGCAAGCTATTGCTTCAATAATTTGATAGTTTTCGTGATCTTGGCTTAACAAAGACGAAATTTTTAAGAATATCCATCATAAATTATTTTTTTCATTAAAATGGAACCGGCACTATTTTCTTTCTGTTAGAAAGAAAATAGTGCCGGTTCACATCGCGTGTCCACTGAAAACGTCAAGCAGAACGGTGTCGTAGACGTTCTGTTGCCTAGTTACGTATTAAGACGCGGCTACACCGCGGCGCACAAGGGCGCTACGAACGGTATATATATATAATACCTTAGTAAATGAGTTGCAGTGATAACAATCACATACATTTTTATTGCAAAGCGAAACTTGACATACGTAGTCCTTCCGCACGGTGATGCTGCACCCTTATGTTAAGAGTCATAAAAAATTACTTTCTATCTAATGGACACGTCATTATAGGAGCGACGATGGCCCAGTGGGTATAAGGCCCGGCCTCTTAACCGAAAATTCCGGGTTCGATCCTGGCCACCTCATGGTGCCTTGAAATAGGTTTTTCTAAATTTTTAAGTGCACCTTGAACACGAGACCATCGTTCGCTCGCCGGTGAAGGAAAACATCGTGAGGAAACCTGCATGCCTGATGAGATTGAAAGTCTTTGACGGTATGTTAAGTTCACCAATACACATTGGGCCAGCGCATCGGTGAACTATGGACTATTACCCTCGTCGCCTGATTTCGAGGAGGAGACCCGTGCCCAGCAGTGGGACATATTATATGTGTTGCTACTTTACTTTTTACACGTCATTATATCAACTATTATAGCGTTTATATAGCGTTAATTAAGCGTTATCGTTGACGCGGACGGTGGATTCGGTAGACACATTGTTTAAGTCGACAAGCGCTGTTAAATTGCTTTAAATTTAGTCACGGAGTATAATTAACTTCCATGCTACGCCAACTTTAATTATGATTATGTTCAAAATTATGTATAATTTGTACACAAAACCTTTTAGGAATTAGCACATAATGTATACAGATTAGAACAAAGGCTTGTTTTAAGTAGGGCTTAAAATATTGTAATTAGTATTTTACCGTATTTAAAGGGTGAAAAAAATTATACACGGCTTCCTTAAAAAAGTAAAAAAATGTAACCCAGATACGTCCTACTGCTGATCAAGGGTCTACTCCTCGAAGTCATTCGAGGAGGATATTGGGCCAATTCGAGTTCACCGATTCACTGGCCCAATGCGTGTTGGTGAATTTACTCTCGCTTCTTTTACTCTCATTAGGCATGCAGGTTTCCTCACGATGTTTTGCTTCACCGGCGAGCGAACTATGGACGACGACCCCTCAGACGATAGCTTGTATGAAACTGTAGATACATTTATTTAAATAGAAGAGGGGCCAACTTAGATTGGCTTCACCTGATGGCAGGTGACAGTGGCATCAGATCGGATCGACAGGTCCGTTACCAGCATTTCAGATAAGAGTATGTTCTTTTCTTGAAGGTCCCTTCGTCGTGTCAGTTTGAAAATACCATAGATGGCAGCTGTTCCCTAAAAAACTAAGAATGATGATGATGAATATAATCAGCCGTATATCTTAAAAATGAGACAATGCATAGCTTTTATTTTCGTTGTACCAAATTCATTTTTAAAGCCCCAATATCCGCTGTGTATCCGATGCGCCGTACTGTTTGTCAATAAAAGTTACGTAACACTTGGATGTGATCCATGAAACTATGGAACCGTAATGTCGCTCTTTTCGTGACCACCTGTAATTGTGGGTCAAGTTCAACACCAGTTTCAGGGTCAAGGACAAATTCGAGTTTAATATTAACCTCGTTAAAATTCAAAACGGTTTAACCCGTTATGGTTGGCTGGCTGGCGGCTGTGAAATAATTTCAAATGCTGAAAGTTTCCCTAAAGAAAATCTTTTTTTAGATTATAATTATATTCGGATTCGTTATAAAGGTTTATATAAAAATAAAATTGTAAAAATAATATT
Organism: Lycaena phlaeas; assembly: GCA_905333005.2. Lineage (NCBI taxonomy): Eukaryota > Metazoa > Arthropoda > Insecta > Lepidoptera > Lycaenidae > Lycaena > Lycaena phlaeas. The sequence continues at coordinate 1,601,382 of HG995168.1, forward strand.
GTAAAAGTAATATCACCAGTGCCGCGTGATATCATCATCATCATCACCATCAACTAAGTGTAATTAGGGTGTTTACATTTTACCTTATTAGTGACACAAGTAAGTAATTGACCAGCGCAATAAAAATAAGCAAGTTTAACTTGTACATAGTCAAGCGACACATTCGTTGCCTATTTTATGAAGAATGTGGTACCAATCGTATGGTGAGTGGCAAGGGATAGAGCGTCTTGTCGTTCATATCTAAATCTGTAATACCGAAGTACGGACTGTCTTGATTTTCTTTCCGAAACAGCAAGGTGTATCATGGATGAATAAGAAGAAGTACCTGCAGATGGCACAAGTCCCTCCCACCTGGAAATAGGATGGGAGGAGGCTAGGTAGACTACCAAGAAGCTAAAGGCATACTGAAAATTTCCCCGATATATTTTCATTCAGTGTCCATTTTCTTACTTTGCTAATTATTTCGAAACTATAAAATACTTAGCTATACTTGTATACATACGTAGCCAATTGAGAAAATACATGTTATTTACTTGCGTAGTTTATTTTATGTGATTAATTTTATACTTTTGGCGCTAATGCCACATACACCTTTGTGTTCATTAACGGCTTATTGTCTTTCGCGTTTTTTTATTTTTTAATAATAATAAACAATAATAATAATAAGCGGGAGTGGGAATTATTTTCAGATGCTTCATCTTAAACGTACTGACTTAGCAAATAACATAGAGTTTACCCATTCCAATAATATCAAGTCGATTTCGTGAGTCTCAAGTGGCTAGAGAAGCTTTTCAATAGTTTCTAGTGGGCACATCAAACTCTATCGTCTTTATTTCAAAATCGAACATTAATTTTCGTCCTATATTTAATTTTGTAAAACAGTGAGTAGATCGTACAAGGGAAAATCTTACGCGATATCAAGTAATTGACGCCCACAGACGTTTGGGAATGATAATAAATAATATTATATAACACGAAATTTGGGAGTGACTTTTAAATCGCGAAAATCTATAGAATAAATCTATAAAATTAAGAGAATTCGATTTTATAGAGCCCCAATGGCTGGCAAAAAACTACGATTTTTACAGTAGTTTCATGTAAGGTAGTAGTTAGTATGGTACATCCAGATCGGCTGTAGATGTGCCTTCCTTGTATTTTTTGGCTCTTCCATCCTAATCAGTTATCTTCCACAGAGTTTCCATTAAACGCAAACTCGACAAGTTTAAAATGTATTTCAAATAAAAATGTCGTAAAACAGTTTGAGTGGGTAAAACAAAATGTCACGAGAACCTTTGACAATGGAGCTCTCAGTTTTATAAAATTCACACAAAACGAAGCTTTTGTGAGTTAAAATGCCGTGCTTTTTGTGCTTTCGCGTTAAGAACTAAAATGAACAACATGTCATTAATTCTTATTAACTTGGGGTTTATGAACATGGCAATTAAGTTCTCGTGAATGGTATTAGCGACAATGTTCTGGCGTTTATTTATGGCTCCATATAAAAATGACATGATTTTATAGTTTATCTAATAACAATAATTTAACTATTTTGATCAATCAAACTTATTCGTATAGCTGTTGAAGTCTCTGGTTTAGTTCGAACAGATATTACCGGTTCAAATCTCTCAAGCGATAGAGTAATTATAGTTACATTAGAAAAATAATTATGACGTATTCGCGCAGTTCGTTCTGCAGCAAATTTCGGCTTCCTCGAAATTATTCGAGGAGAATGCCATTAAAAATCAATGCACATTTTCCATTTGGAAAATAACCGTGGAAAACAAATTGAATATTCCTAAAATAGCTATTGAATATAAATTGGAAGTGTTAGTGTCCAAGGAGTTTTACCTTAGGTAAAAGTTCAGCAGTGGATGGATGTCGGTACGCGGCTGATGATGACGATAATAATGGCGATGAAAAGTAAAATCTCATTCAAATGAAATAAAATCATCTTCAAGAAATTAATTTAATATTCCCGTTTGATATCTATAAATGATATTTTGATTAATTTATTCCTACACAAATTAAATATAAAGTAGGTACCGCAAGCCATAAAATGCCATTAAAAAACGAAACGAAATATTTAAATACTAGTTGTTGGCCCTAGGTTCGTGTCAACTTATTTTGACGATGACCAAATGTGATCAACATTTTTAAACGTTTGTAACAAACAACTCAATTTCGCATTAGTTAGACGTGATTTTAAAATTAATATAATATTGTACTTTTTATCTGTTTGAAACAAGAAGTTACCAATAACAAATGTGTAGATGAAGACACTGATAGCTGAGCTGTTTCTGAGATTAGCTCGTGCTAATGCAATGACAATACTATTATTTGTGATTTCGGTTCGATTATGTTCATAATGAACTCCAAAAATAAATTTCCTTTTACTACATTATATGCGATGATGATGATTATTATGTACATACGGTAATATCTTACATTTTTATTGTACAGATATTTTCGAGAAAAACTGCGCATTGAAAACGTGACTTACAATTCTATTTTTATTTGATTCAATTAGATACAAATTAAATTTGTGAAAATTGAAATTATGTTCATTTTATTGCCTACGCATTTCTTTGGTTTCACCGAAAGTTACATCAATCGACGATTCCAATCTTCATCATGTCTGCATAATAAAGTATATATATATATATATATATATAACATAGGCCTCCCTCAATAAACGCCAAGACGACCGATCCCTAGCTACTCGCATCCAACGCGGACCGGCCACTGCACGGAGATCGTCTTCCCATCTGGTTAATGGACCGACCAACACTTCGTCTACCTAAATGCAAGTACATACGTTTATAATATTATACAATGCTTGTAATGTGTGTCCATTAATTGATGTACGGAACCCTATGTATGCGCGTCCAGAGCCAGTTTAATTTCACTACGTTATAGCTCGAAGCAAAAATTTCATTTCATAAAGCTAAAAACATTTTCGTAGAATTTTTCAATTTTTGACAAAATCTTTATAAATGAACGGACATTCGGTGCACAAGCCTGACTCATTTTTGAGGACTTTATGTTCGGTAGACAATCATTTTTGCGCTAGAGAAATGTTAATAAATGGAAAATACTGGGAATTCCTAGTCTATTCGCAGGTGGAAAAGAAATATTTATTTTCTATTATTTTTTATATCGCAATAGATAATGCAAGATACGAAATAGTAGTAGGTGGATCCGTGTCGATACAAAACCAATATAAAAACGTGCAAAGAAGGAAAATAGTATATTTATTTGTACGTTTTTCAATTTATTTAGGGTACCTAACTACTAATGTATAAATTATATATCAAAACCATGGAGAGAAGACATAATAAAATACATTATTATTTTTATCTCGATCAATAAAGTTTCTAGGAGTCAGTTTGAATCCCTCTAATTATAATTGTAAATATATTAAAATGTAAAGAAATTATATATTATACGGATATACGTAATATAAAGATAATATAATATAATATAAAGAACAAAGAGTTCTTGTTAGTAATGTTATGATTTTAATTGTAAGTAATTTATATAATGAACTAGCTGTATCCTACGCGTATTGCTACGCCACCATTTAAAATAAATACTTACTATCTGCATGTTTGAAGGTAAGACAATCCAAAAATATTGAAATTCATCCGAAGGACAGCGCCACCATCTGTCCAAAATTAGTCATGCCAACTCAGAAACCTTCGTGGGCTCATGGACACACCCTTTGCTAAAGGTCAATGACATGATCAAATTCATAGTTTACGTTTCTATAAAGGAGTTATTTTATTAAAATACATGCATGCATGGACTAACGTAGCATAAGAAAAATTCTGTCTACGCAAATAGTTCAGCATTGCTATTCGAACAACTAAGAATTCCTCTAAAGACAGATTAAAGGACAAACCGATTTAGTTCCAGAGGATTACGTCGCCATATATCTTTCCCCGGGATATTAACACTGAATAACGTCCCGGGAATCAGGGATAGGGAAATAAGAAAAAGTTTAAGTATTCCAGGCGAGTACATAAAGGGATAGAAACTTACAATGTACAGGAGTGTATGTGGTTTGAAGTCTTTGTGGCTCTTTTAAAGTTCATTGCGAGCATGAAGAAGCATAAAAAACATTATTACTGAAACGATTTAAAAAATCTTCCTGGAAAAGCTACGTTGTCAGCAAGGAACATCGAAAAAAATATATATCTACATCTATACTAATATTATAAAGAGGAAAACTTTGTTTGTTTGTTTGGTTGTAATGAATAGGCTCAAAAAGTATTGGACCGATTTCAAAAATTCTTTCACCATTCGAAAGCTACATTATCCACGAGTAACATAGGCTAAATTTTATTCTGGAAATAATATTTGGGTTTTTCGGACACAAGGTGTAAAAAATCAACCAGAAAAGTAATTATTTTGCGTAGGTACTAAGATCTCGTTGTAAATCTTAGTTAACGCAGGCGAAGCTGCGGGCAACAGCTAGTTTTCTTTATATAAAGATTATTTTTATACAAGATGTATTTGGAACACTTGTAAAAAAGAAGTGATATGATAGTGTTGGTATGGCCTGACATGATACAATTTAAAAAGTCGCGTATTTTTTTGTTGGTTGTCATATTTAGCTTTTTCTGAAACATTTGATGAAAATGCTTTAAAATAATCGTTTTTTGCCGGAGCGATAGCGTGTAAGTATACATTGCGAGTTTGCAAAATACATGTCCTAAAAGTTTCTTAAAAAAACGTTATTGAGATAAATGGTTATATGCATTAAAATATATATTATCTTATTAGACTTGAATAACCAGGAAGTTTACAACATGTGTAACCACAAGCTTTTCAAATACACGCGGTATTAATGAAAGAAGTAGTTAGCTCTAAAATTAATTAAGGAAGTAATAGTGCTTCCTTACTTTTTCATTATTATTTGGTCATGAAACGTAGTCGGTAGTACTTGTACTAACGAGATACTACATATTATTTTCTACAAGAATATTCCACAAAAGATAATAATGGGAGAATAGAGATGGTTTGTTATCTAAGCACTGGTAATAGCATATTTTGTGAAGCAAAAGTTGGAATGAATCGTCCCACGGATTTCCAGGACGACGCTAACTTTCCCTAACAACAACAACAATGCAAATCCACGTATTTCCCCCAAATTTAATACGAGTCTATCGAGCCGAATATAATTAATGCTTCGTCTAATGAACGTTAAGTATTAAATGACGATCGATTCTGCTAGACGCTTGTATATTACACGGAATTCGTATTTTTTAATTTTTTTTGCATTTCGTATATTTTCAGGTCGTTGTTGTTCAAAAACATTTCATCGGCTTTCCGGGTGTCTATGGATGTCGATATCACTTAGGATCAGGTGACCTGACTGTTCGTCTTCTCTGTATAAAAAGTTTTTTAAATCTTTTGATCTCTATTTGCATCATGATTAACATTTCACTGCATCCTAGTTTCTTTGTCAACTTGTAAGTAGAACGTGCATAGTAAGAATCTCTTGATAGAAATGAGGGGAAAAAAGCATATATACGGTCGAATTGAGAAACGCCTCCTTCCTCGAAGTCTTTTAAAAATGTTTATGTCTATTTTCATGTTCCGAGTAAATTTTCCCAGTCCCACATTAATCAGATGAAGCGTATTTTATCTTAAAGTTACATTAAGATGACTAAGATTGGCTCTTTCTTCTGATGTTTCGGAGTGCCACTTCTATGTACATCGCATGGTGAGAGGAAAAAGTGAAATATACTAATAAATATAATATTAATAATAATAAATTATCATCATCATCATCATCAGAACGTAAACCTCCATCAATTGATGCCCAACAACCGATCCCTTGCCACTCGTGTCCAACATGGTGCTGCTACTGCACAGAGACCTTCTTTCCAGGTCTAAAATGACGGTGTAAAATCAGCGAAATCAGAAAAAAAATTGTTGCTTTTTTGTTGCTAAAAAAATATTTTTTTTTGCTGGGACCGATATGATCTTAAAAGCAACAAATTTTAGTGTTCTTTTTTTATGATTCCGGTTATTTTACACCGCCAGTTTTTTAGATCTTTTCTTTCTACCTGGTTATTGGCCAACGAACACTTCGTCTACTTCTGTAGGCAAAGTGTTTGTCGACTATTGACGTGACATGATGTATTTTAATCCAATCTTCTGTGAGTATAGCTAAATATCATATTAACACGTACCTAGTCCGTATAATGCACCATAAGAAAATAAAAGAGATAAATATAAAAAAGACATTATAAATAGCGAGCTTATCCTTTTAAAGGATACTCTCTAGCTTTAGCTGCCTACATGAAAAACTACAAATGCAGACTTTAGTAGGTACGTTAACATTATATTTTGTCAAGGTCTGCATAAAGTTACTCACAAAAAAAGATAAGTTTAAATCTATCTTTTGTATATCTTATTCTATAACTTGGTGATCATGAGTAATGGTAAGTTAGTGCCGTTAACTAGCCATATGCGGATTGATGAGGATTATAGTAATTTTAACCAGAGACCTAAAGTTACTGATATCACGCGAAGAATAAGCACGTTGAAGTGGCAAATCGGCCGATGGGCCATGGTTCAAGAGTGACGGCCGCGTTTAGGTAGACGAAGTGTTGGTTGGCCATCAACCAGATGGGAAGACGATCTCCGTGCAGTGGCAGCTCCGTGTTGGATGCGAGTAGCAAGGGATCGGTCGTCTTGCCGTTCATTCAGGGTGATGATGATGATGATGATGATAGTATTTTTTTTAATCGGATGAGTAATGTCCAAATTAAAAAAAAAACAGTCACAAAAATGCCTTTTACTTTATTAAAATATATCTATGGATATATGGCTATAATTATAATAATAGTCAACAGATGTGAAAACAAGAACAATTACAAGATATTCTGATCTGTGATCATCACAATACGGATATATCAGATGTACTCTTAGAGATTACACACAAATTTGATGGACATGCATTATGTATTGATTACCACAGTATCTTGATGTTACTGATTTCAATCTACAATACACGTAAAATCAACGTCAAAGACAAGCCATTACACCCGGTTTCCCATTATCTGTCTGGTATGTACAAAGTATATAAGTAACTTTAAAAAACGTGATTGTGCGAATGATAAGGTATAATATGTTGTTAGTTGCAGTAGTGCTGAGTGTTAACCCTAATCAGGTGCCTGTAGACAATATTCCTGAAAGCCTTGTATCTAAAACCATGTATCCCTTGTCCACATTACCTGAGAAAAATCATATCAGTATTTACAGTGATGAAATAGGAAAAAATATGGCAGCCTTATTGTGCCGGTTATATCAGGGAGGGACACTAACTAATCACTGTATGACAGGTGCTTCTCTCAATCAAATCATAGAAGCAATTATTGGCACTACCCACTGTCCCAACACAACATTGATAATTATGACTGGCAGAAGGGGAAATGTGAACCGAAAAAAAATTGTCAAATTTATAGATTTACTAAATAACTTACAAAACATAGAAAGGGTAATTATGTTCACATTTCCCTATTTAAACACACTGCCTCAGGAAAATATAATAAGACATAATTTAAACTTATTATTATATACAATGTCAAGCAATAATAATAATATAATTTTAAATTCGAATAGTAGTAATCATAATAAATTAGAAATATTTGACATAAATAAAATAATTAATTATAAATTTAGTTTTAAGACTAAAGATAAGTTTAACTTATCATATTTTTTTAAAAGACAAATAGCATCATCGCTATCCTCTTTACTATACATAGATCCAGCCAAGGATTTGGCTACACAGACCACTGCTCCTATTGAGCAGTGTCTCTTATCGACACAACAAAGCTTGGAATTCGTTCCAAATAATTTAAACTAGGTTATATGACAAAAGAAATTGTATCTTGCTATACTATGGGGAAAATCAAAGAATGTAATAAAATTAAAACTAGAAAAATTACAGAAAAAAGTAAAATTAATTATTGTAATATCAACCTGGTGCATCAAAACATACAAGGTCTGGTCGGTAAAGAGTTAGAAATAGATTTATTTATTAAATGTTGTAGTATAGACATACTATGTATTACCGAACATTGGCTGAATAAGAACAAAGTTATGTTTAATCTTGGTGATCACCAGGTAGCAAGTTCATTTAATAGGGAAAATGCAATACGAGGTGGCTCCCTAATACTGACAAAAACTAATCTAAAATGTAAAGAAAGAAAAGATATTGTGAGCCTCTCTATTGAGCGCACTGTTGAAATAGCCTGTGTAGAGTTTGAGTGTCTTATTATTGTAAGCGTATACAGACCTCCTAGTGGGCCATATGATACTTTTGAAGAAATTATGGACAAAGTTCTTGTAAAGGTATGTGGATCTAAGAAATATATAATTATATGTGGTGATTTTAACATAAATTTATTAGAAAATAATTCCACCACTATCAGATTTTTATCATTATTTAAATCATTCGGCCTCAATAACTTATTCTTAGAACCCACCAGAATAACTTGCACCACGGCTACTTGTATAGATAATATATTTATATTATCTATAATTATTTAATTTAATTAAAAATGAGTTTGACGTTGTATTTGCACCTAAAATAAAAACAGTAAATGTAAAAAATCTTAAACCTTTTAATGAATGGGCGACTGTAGGAATTCATAGAAGTAGGCAACAGTAGTGAAGAATTTAAAAAATATGTAAAATCATACTCTAAAATATTTAAAAAGGTATGCATAACAGCCAAATCCTTACATATCAAAAATACCATATCGAAATCGGATAATAAAATTAAAACAACGTGGAATATAATCAATAAAGAAACTGGTAAAAATAAATATAATAACACTGAATATTCTTTATGTATTGATGGTAAACGAATAGATACTGACAAAGAGGTCGCAACTATCTTTAATAATTTTTTTGCTAATGTTCCATTGGCAACAACAAAAAATCTTATATCCTCTCCTACCGTTGCCGAGACATTACTTAAAAAAAGTGTCAATGAGAATAAACATGTATTTAAATTTCAATATATTTGCCCAAAAGATGTTACTAGTGCTTTTAAACTAATTAATATTAAGAATACTACAGATTTGTGGGGCATGTCTGTAAAAATTATGAGACATATTGTGCATATTATTGCACCGATTTTAGCAATCATATTTAATAAGTGCATTGATTGTGGTGAATTTCCTGATTTAATGAAACATAGTAAAGTATTACCACTTTTTAAATCAGGTAGCAGTACAGACCCTTCGAACTTTAGACCAATTTCCATACTTCCAACTCTCAGTAAAATATTCGAAAAAATTATTCTAAATCAACTTTTATTCTTTTTTAATAAGCATGAGTTACTTCATAGACAGCAATTTGGATTTACCAAAGGTAGATCCACAACTGACGCGGGAGTTGATCTTTTAAAATATATATTTACAGCTTGGGAGGAGTCACAGGATGCTCTAGGTGTATTCTGCGATCTGTCCAAAGCTTTTGACTGTGTTGAACATGCGACGTTAATCAGGAAATTGCACCACTATGGTATCAGGGGTACTGAACTTAAACTACTGGTATCCTATTTAAATAATAGAACACAAAAAGTAATCATAAATGGTAAAAGTTCCGCTGGTACCAAAATAAAAATGGGGGTACCTCAAGGATCCATTCTTGGTCCATTTCTCTTCCTTGTGTATATAAATGACTTGGCTTCACTTATGAAGGACAAACATGAAATTGTATTGTTTGCTGATGATACCTCAGTAATATTTAAAATTAAACGACAGCAAATGATCCTTGACGATGTAAACAATGCTCTTTCGAACATGGTGCATTGGTTTAGCGTAAATAATTTGTTACTTAATTCAAACAAAACTAAATTGATAAAATTTACACTGCCTAATGTCAAGCAGGTGCAAACTAATGTATCACTTAACGGAGAGGTGATGGACTTGGTGGATTCGACCGTATTTCTTGGAATAACCATAGATTGTAAGCTGCAATGGGCGCCACATATAGCCAAGTTGGCAAATAGACTCGGTACTGCGACTTTTGCGATTAAAAAAATAAGAAAAATGACAGATGTAAATACGGCGCGATTAGTATACCATGCTTACTTCCACAGTCTAATGTCTTACGGCATTCTACTGTGGGGGAATGCGGCGGATATTAATACGATTTTCTTGTTGCAGAAGCGAGCTATTCGAACCATATACTGTTTGGGCCCCCGGGTATCATTGAAAGAAAAATTCAAAGAAATTGCCATCTTAACTGTAGCTTCTCAGTACATACTTGCTAATGTGATGTACGTCCGCAAAAATATTAATGACTTTTTAAAAAAATGCGACCATCACAACATAAATACTAGGAACAAATATAAATTGAATGTTCCATTTTTTAGACTTAATAAAGTTAGTACTTCTTTTATGGGACAATGTATACGATTTTACAATAGGATCCCAGAAAACGTTCAAAATCTTTCCATTAATAAATTTAAGAAAATTGTTAAGGAACGTTTGTGTGGTAAAGCGTATTATGAAATAAAAGATTTTATTGAAGATACCACACCTTGGGAATAAGACACTCACTCATAAGGTTTTATACAATGTATAAATTATAAATTTCATAATTTGTTATTTAGACGAAGCGAAACCTTGGGATTAAATTGCTCTTCTATAAAGCTGTTTTATCTAGAATGTAGATAAATTTTGAGCCTGCAGTGTATTGAACTAAACTTGTGTAAAGGTGAAACGTATGACATGTCATGCTCGCTTACGCTACTGCAGTGGTGGCGTTGTGGGATGGGTCTTCCACTTCCCTCTAATATGCGGAAGAGGTTGACGCTGGCTCACGCGTCCAGGCCTATGTGGAGGTGCTGCTGTGGTGGCTGGTCGTGTTATGCGATTTCTACCTAGCTGAGTTTCTTTTTTTTTTTATTAACATCCACTGGTTTGTTTTGGATATTGCGGGGTCTAAATTTATCTACTTATTTACTTTTCTTAGGATAAAGATCTTAGGATAAGACTGTAATAAATGTGTTATAGTAATAAGTGTATGTAATTATGTATGTTTATAAAAAATTGTAAACTATATTTTGAAAGGAGCAACCCAACAGAGTTTCTTGCTGAATTCTTCTTATGTACTATACTAGTATAGTATTATGTATTGTTTGTATTACTATTTTTTGTAATATTGTATTTGAAAAGACTAGTTCCACTGAGTTTGTTTCGCCGGTTCTTCTCAGTGGACTTACTTTGGAACCGGTGGTAGACTCAATTGACCTTCAAAAAGATACTTGGATAGTACTATTTTGAATAAAATTTTTTGACTTTTGACTTTTGACTTATGATATCGGTAATCCCAGTGTACTGACATTTGAATTTGTGTTACACAAAGTGGCAAAAAACTATGTTTTTCAAAAATCAAATGCTAAAAAAAATCATACCCACTTCAAAAACTCAAATTTATTAAAATAATTGCGTTTATTCAATTTTTGTTCCCAAAAAATTACTTTACTACTTAATCGTTTTGGAGGTTTTTTTATTTTAATTTTTTTTACTTATTTCTTTTTTTTTTTGTGATTTCGTAATTCGACAACTTATTCTATTCGTTTGAAATATTGGGTTACCGTTGACGTTGACTGTACTGAGTTGAGAATACTGAAGAAGGCACTTAGCGTTGCTCATATAAAACTGCGCCATTTATAATGACGCGAACAAAGACGCTTCAACCAATAAGCTTAGAATATATAAACATCAAGAGAATAAGAAAAACCAATTTAGAATTATGAAAACAAAATAAGAAAAACCAATTTAGAATTATGTAAACAATACATATTGCCTACGCATGTAATTGATAGCAGTCACGGCGGATTTATAAAGCAATTCCGTTAACTGTATATAATATCAACAAAGATCTTCAACAGAACATCACCAATAAGAATGGATATTACAATGACCTTGAAATACTATGATGTGCTTTTAAAGCACATATACTGTATCCATTTTCCATCTAAAAAGTATCAACCCTAATATTACCTATCTCACTGCCAGGCACGGGTCTCTCCCTCGAAATCAGACGAGGAGGGTAACGGGCCATAGTTATACGCGTTGGCCCAATACGTTTTGGTAAACTTCACATACCTTCAAAGACTTTCAATCTCATCAAGCATGCAGGTTTCCTCACGATATTTTCCTTCACCGGTAAGCGAGTAATAGTCTCGTGTTTAGAGTGCACTTAGAAGAATAGAAAAACCCACTTCAAGGCACACTGGGCGTCAGCATCAAACCCGGAACCTCTCGCACAAGACACTGAGTCCACCCATTAGACCATCGTCGCTCATTTTACATCTGCACGTAATGAAATGAGCACACCATCGAATAAAGAAAGTCAACCATTATTGAGAATAACTCAACGGCGGGTAAGATCTTGATTAAATTAATATAGCGAAGAATCATTATTAATCGACTTACGCCCGGTTTCCGAAAAGCTGATCAACGCAATAATTAACGAATCAACTGTCAAATCTCTTGTTAAGTGTCAAATGAGTTACTAGAAGCATGGTTAAATTACTTAATTTAATCAGCCTGTCAGTTAACAACTACAATGAAAAAATTTGACTTTAGAATTGGCTGAACAACGTTTCAGAAACCGGGCGTGAGTAATCGAATCACAAATGTACAAAAAAAAGACTGGTTGTTATGTTCAATTGGTCAAGGTGGACCGACGATCTGGTAAAGGTCGCGGGAAGCAGCTGGATGCGGACAGCGCAGGACCGATCGTTGTGAAGATCCTTGGGGGAGGCCTATACCCAGCAGTGGGCGTCGATTGGCTGACATGATGATGATGATGATGATGATCAACAGTAGCTGGACAAAGGTTGATGATAAACTTATGATTATTATAAACTAACGATATTAAATAATTTTTGGGCGTCAAAAGGCATACAGTTTTGAAATTACAATATTAGTATCATTTTATTGTATACTTTGTTTGTCAGACCTTATTGTCTTCGCAAGGTTCACAAAATAATAATAATATAGTATGGATTATGGACGTTTTTACACTACGTCAATCTGGTCCCGTGGTAATTTCTCGAAGGGCTTGTGTTATGGATACCATGTAACGGAAATATAAATACTTATATTTAAGATTTTTATTTTACACATATTAAGTACAAATACATGACTTAAGAGCACATATACCTTTTTGTTCCCTGGCGGGATTCGGACCCGCTACCCGGTTTGAGCGCCAACCTGCTAACCATTGAGCCACAGAGGTCATCAAACTCTATTGACCTTTAGCCATTTGGTAAATTGTGTCATTTCAACAGGTCTTTGGCAAGAATTCGGGAACGTTTTACAACTGGTGTCACACGCATTGTCTGACTGGGAATAGCTTATAGCCTTGAACTAGCTAGACTATCCAGCGTCTAGCCTTTATCCGTGACTTTTTTAGGTTAAATATAGCTTGCGATAAATATATTTTTTTACTAGACAATCATGTACTAAGCCTTTTGCAGTTGGAAAGATTTGTAAATAATTTGCAGATAGACTTAGTATACCTTGGTCCTTAAATCCCATGATTAATCAGGACACTAATAATTATATGAATCTCGCATTTGTTTACTATAATTCCTGTGTATAACAGTTTTAAATAAAATTTTATTATTATATGTCTTGAAATTATACATACATTTAATATGCAATTTATTTGGCTGTAATATATAAACATATTATAATATAACGCTTAGATAACATCAGTGATAGCGCGCATCCTAGCTCGACCTTTGGCCTGGAGCCAAAAACACCAGTCCAAATACCTCTAACAAACAGAGATGAGGCCACGCTTGTAGCAAATTAACAGGCCCAATAAGGGTGCACTGTCTAAATATATTCTAATCATCATTATTAGGGGCGACAAAATTAAATGGAGTATATGAAACATGATGAAGGAATTGCATATGCATAATATAAATACTTACTTTACTTACTTTCTGTGGCTCAGCGACCCAAAGTGGGTCTTGGCCTCCGAAACGAGAGACTTCCAACGGTCTCTGTCCTGTGCAACCTCTGACCAGTCCTCAACCCCGAGCTGACGCAGGTCAGCCTCCACCACGTCCTTCCATATCCGGGCCGACCGCCTGGGCGCTGTCCACTCTGTTCTCCAAGATATGCTCTCAGTACCCTCGATCCTCACCCATTCTGGCCAAGTGACCGAACCATCGTAGGCGGTGGGTTTTTATTTCTCCAATTTCAAATTTATTTATTTGCTTTGCAAGGATATTTGGTTCAGCCACACAATATAAATAGTAATATACTATACTGGCATAAAAATATTAATCAATTTAATAATGGTACTTGATATTGGAAAAAATGTGAATCCAAAACCATTAAAGGTAAGACAGGGCTAAGATGGAAATGGAAGACAATCTTTATGTCTTTACCTGTCCTTACACAGCAATTTGTTCCTATATTATGCTGTTAGGTGATTCGACCATCCGTTAACTTCGAGGTAGAATGTTAGGTCCTCGATCTTATTGAGATAAGTAGATAATAATGTAAATGCATCGTTTTAGTTCTTAAAATAAAAATTTCTGTTAAATGGAAAATATTTTCTTCGAGCTTTAAAAACGTTGAAGTTGGTAGTGGAAAAGTTTGTTATTTCTTTAATTAAAATGTTTATCTGTTACAAATCTAATTATTCTAGAATTACTAGCCTTCCTTCCTATAAAATGACAATTATAATATAGCTTATTATTGTTAGAGATAAAGATGATATTAAAGTAATGGAACATGATTTACTCCTGGCTCTCTGCAAACTAGATCCTGACTTATAATCATCATTATTAATTTTTTTTCGTACACCGCTTCATCAACCTTTTCAACTTACTACTGCACGAATCAAGAAGCCACGCACTAGAAGTTGGGCAAACACACTATTACTTTTTCAATCACCTGTAAAGAATTTGGTCCACCTCTTCTCATTCTCGCTTATCATCATCATCATCATATTCGCGGTAAGCTGCTAGACATAGTTCTTCTTCAATGAACGCCAATATGACCTACCCCTCGCTACTAACACCCTACTGCAGGGAAATCGTCCTCACACGCGTCTTAATGGCCTTATTGGACCTTATTGGTCTATCGGCCATCCGTGCCCCTGAATGTGTGACCAGCCCACTGCCACTTCAAGACGCTTATTCTTCATGTGACACTCAGCATAGCACGGTCCATAGCACGATGAGCTACGACAAACTTTCGGACCAGTCGTTTTACCACTTTGCCTATACTGAGTCAAAAAAAGCAAATAAAAAGTATTTCTAACTAAGATATTAAAACAACATCACACCGGCTAAATCTCGCAGACAACCGAAACGCGAATCATCGAAGGGGAGCCAATTGATATTCAGCACATGTAATAAATTGGTGAAAGGCGTGATCAATAAAGGGTATAATATATCCAATAAGATAAATTTGAGCTAATTTATAGTAGCGCGAAAAGACAATTATATCAGAATTAACACTAAAAAAATGGTAACTTTAAGGACAATGGGCGTCACAGGTACAGGGGGTTGTTAGGGGTGTAGCGGAGGGTGGGAGCGGGCGGTGGGGTTGCTCCAGCCGATGCAAACGAAGCCTCCGACACTCGCGCGCTCGACCCCGTAGCGTACGCACGCCCGCTCGGTACTCCCCGTTACGTAATTACTCCGACATCTGTTGAGCGCGATCAGCGGCACGCTTGAGCACCGCTCTCACCCGCGCGCACCATGTCCCGCACCGACGACGCTCAACCCTCGCCCGCGGCACCGTACACCCTCGCGATCGTCGATACTTAACCATGTAGAGCCGCGATCATTTACCGTTACTGCCATCCATCCTGCCAGATTTTATAAGTTTTTAAGTGCTTTTGCTTGTGGACTTGTGATGATGATAAGACTGACGGGGTCACCCTAAACGGTTACAAACTTTCAAATAGCGAAATTGCTGTTTTTACAATTGCTGAAAGCTTACACCGCTGCATACGTTCCACTATCGCGATAAGTTAGATATAAGAATGGGACTAAGTTTTGTTCAGATAACACGGACATTGTCCTACACGAGAACCGAGACCGAGCAAAATTCGCGACAACATAAGTTCGTGGGTACTGTGGTGGCGTCAACGCCATCTTCGGATGGGCGCACCGCAGACCCCAAAGCATATTGAAGATGATGAGTTACCTCGAGTGGTCGTAGTTGAAGAGTTGCGTGAGTGTCAAGATCGCAAGCTGGAGCGACGACGAGGACCGACCGGCCCGCGGCGGCGTGGCCTTGAGAGTGAGTTGGAGGGAGAACGGCGCAGACCACGTCGGAAGCCGAGAAAGAGGTAAGTCACACACGCTTACACACAACCCTACATGTCCAGAGACCTAAGTTACATCTGAACTCCCAAGCGTTTACATAATAAAAGTGTTATGTAAACTTTACAAAACTTTGAGACCTTGAAAAATTAATTAGCATTTTTGATTTAAAACCACCATAAATTATACGTTTGATAATAATGCGGCTGTTGCGTGTGGAGGAACATAATTTGGTACAATTAAGTCCTGCGGTGTATTTGACATTGAACATTTGTCGACCTCAAAATCAGAAGTTCCACCTTGCGAAATAGAAGGACTTTCGCGCCGACCTCCGAATATCGATCTAGACTTCACTGGTTCGCTATCAAAGCTATTTTATTTGCTTATTCGATGGAGGCATGCAACAGTGTTGGTATTCCTTGGAGCATGTTCAGGGGTTGCTGGTCATGATGATGATGATGACACACCCCCTGTTTATTCACAGCGGCTAGACGGTTAGCAGACAGGCATGACAAGCGATTTTAAGAGCCGTCCGTAAAGAATGCGACATTTATGTTTACGTTACGAAAGCTTTGTATAACTTATTGTTTTGAGATTAAGTTTATTTTGTACTGAGATAAAGTTTTCTATGTTTCAAAATGTTTATAATTCATCATCATCATCCTTTATGGTTAACTTGTTATTATAAACTATGTAAGGCAATTTCTATAAATGTGGCAAAGGGATTGGCTCTTGTCACTCGCATCCTGCATTTGCGAGTGACAGGAGATCGGTAATCTTGGTGTTCATTGAGAGGAACCTAAGTTCAGCTGTGGACGGAAAAAGGCTGATGATGATGGTAAAGGTAATATATAACGTTCAAGAGTGTAGGCCGTGTTTATGTAGACGAAGGTCGGCCATTAACAGGGTGGAAAAGAAATTCTGTGGGAAGCCGGTCCTCATTGGATGCGAGTGGCAAGGAATCGGTCGTCTTGACGTTCATTGAGGGAGGCCTATGTTCAATAGTGGTCGTATAAGGCTAATGGTGATAACGATTAAAACACTATATTATGACTGTGTATTCGTTCAAAGTCTTTTTGTACCGTATAATATACTCGTTCAAATCATAATGTATCAATTCTATTACGTTAAGACATTTAAGATAAAATAATAAAAATTGCTCACTCTACTAATATAAAGTGTCCTTTAACGTTTTCCAACAGTAATATAGAAAATTACTCAACTTAGCGTGAACAACACTGAAGTGAAAAAACAAACAATAAAATCTGGACAAGCAACAGTTCAGAGGCTATAAAATAGTTATTGTAAAAACTTTTCACAAATTGCATCGCAGTTTATTAAGATTTTTTTTATCTCGGTCACTTTTTTAGGGGTGCGTCTTAAAAATGATAAAACGATATGTTTATAGGGTCACTACGCTGAAAGTTTGTTATAAAGTTGTATAAAGTTTGTAAGAAGGTATGTAGTGTTAGTTTATCTTTCATGCAAAAACATAGAATGGATTTCGATGAGTCTTTACAATAATATA
Organism: Lycaena phlaeas; assembly: GCA_905333005.2. Lineage (NCBI taxonomy): Eukaryota > Metazoa > Arthropoda > Insecta > Lepidoptera > Lycaenidae > Lycaena > Lycaena phlaeas. Next base: position 1,619,249 of record HG995168.1, read on the forward strand.
GGCCACTTATTAGAATATAATAGGGCGGGAAGTCCCGTAAAAATTTTGTTTTGGTTCTGAAAGCTCGGTTAGCTAATACTAGCGCGAGTGTCACCCCTTTATTGATATAACTGACATTTAAACTTTCATAATATAATATTTGGTGTAGGAATTTTTGCGAATTTCGCCGCACATGCATCTATTGCTTGTTTTGTTATCTTAGCTCATTAGATTTTGTTGTAGGATGCTGTGGCGAATCGTCTGCACGTACCATTTTTATCTACTTATTTGCTTTGTTGGTTCAGCATCATCATCAGCCTTTATCAGTCCACTGCTAATTCTCCCTCAATGAACGCCAAGACGATCGATCCCTTGCTACTCGTATCCAACACAGACCGGCCACTGCACGGAGATCGTCTTCCCACCTGGTTAATGGGAACACTAATTCGTCTACCTAAACGCAGCCTCCACTCTTGAACCTTATTAGCCTATTGGCTATCCGTTCTTCTGAGTGACCAGCCCTCTGCCACTTCAACGAGCTTATTCTTCACGTACCCTACTACTCTATTGTCTTCTAGACTTAATCTTTTCTAAATTAGGCTTTGTATGGAGTTATTCTGGACCAGTGGTTCCCAACCTTATATTAATCAGGGATGACCTTGATTATTATTTCAGTTTGATTGACAGGGAGCGCAAGTTACACAACCGTAGAAGCATCAAACTAACACAAACTTTAATAAAAACATTTGAAATTAGTGTTAAGAGCCCCTTCACCTTTTTAACTCATTTTATAGATAAGAAACAAATAGACAGATAAACTGTTTTGATATTTAAATAGTACATACAGATACTCCAACTTTGTACAGGTATATAGACGAAGACTAAGCACTGTTAGTGACCCCACCACTGTTCAGGCCTCGTCGTAGCGGTGTGGGGCTCAGTAGCCTTAAGGGTGACCACAATACCTTGGGCGAAGCGAATTGAGCCGAGGGGGCTCTTTGTACCCCTCTTATAAGAAGAGGGGCCCGGATAACCTTATTGTACTGTCCCGAAGTTAAGAGGGGTTGTTCTGTGGTGCGGGGCAACCACTCCGTGGAGGTGGCATCGGTCCCCTGGGGGCTGACTAGCCGTCGAGGTGCCCTGTTGTTGGAAGATCCGGGGCACCTCAGCAAAATTGGTGGCCGAGTCTTAGTGCAGGTAGTGTAGTTTAGGGATGCCTAATCGCATTTCTCGGCATTATAGAAAAAAGGCACTATTGGTGACTGCGATTGGCGATAATATTTTTTGTCGTAGATATAGATTATTTGTATGGATCGATTTGCGAAAAAACTGTATGAAAATATAATGTATGTAATGGACGTTCATGATGCGTGTCTCGCTGTGGCCGTGTCACTGACACGCTCGGTCAGTGAAAAGTGTCAATTAAATACATATCAAAGCCCTTTTGTTTTCTTGCTAATTAAACTTATAATTGCTGTCAATATCGATCTTTCCCAGTATCGAGACTTCATTGCGCTGCTGTTTAATGGGCAGATAATTTGCTTCATCTTATGCGAATGTAAATTGAACGTTTTTATTTTTATATTGATATGTGTATAATAGCGACGATGGTGTAGTGGGTATGGAAACGGTCTCTTGGTTCAAGGGTCCGAGTTCGATCCGGATCTCCTTGCCTTGAAATTATGCTCTATGACTACAACCTTCATGTCAGATTAGATTAAGTTTTTGAAGGTGTGAGAAGTTTACCATCTCGCATTGGGTCAGCGCATTGATGAAGACCATCATCTGAATTTGAGAAGACCATATTATAACCAGTGGGACATATAAGGGTTGATAAGGTGATTCACACACTGCGCCGCGCTCCGTTGCGTAGCGCGGGTTCGTACATTTTAATTTTGTATGCAAGTATATCAGCACCCTTTTGCCTTTGCATTTACTCGCTAACACGTAGGGCTGCCGCAAAATTTTTGAAGAACGTTTACTAAGACATAAAGTATATGGGTTTTTTTGTAAAAACGTTTAACAACGACTGTACTTCGTTTAAAACGATCATTATTAATATTATTATTGTAATATTTCTTGATTTTTTTTAATTCCCATACAATAAGTATTCTCTTCTATTATATTCGTTATGCGTTTATGCTAATATTCTAGGGGGGACGAATTACATAGGTTGTTAAACGTTTTTTACAAACAAAACCATATACTTTATGTGTCTTAATAAACGTTCTTCAAAAAATTTGCAGCAACCCTATGAGTTAGCGAGTAAACGCAAAGGAATAGAATCGGCGCGCATGCCACTTGTCCAGGGGTGCAGTTCGTATAGAAAAACCGCGCAGTGCAACACACCGACAAAGCGACAGCGCGCGGTGGCGCGTCACGCGGATTTTCTATAGGAACTGATATCCTTGCATACAACGCTAAAATCTTCGATCCCGCGCTACGCGACGGAGCGCGGTGCAGTGTGAGCATCGCCTAAGTTGATTAAGTAAAGTTACTTTATCTTTTTTCATATCATCGTCATCATCATCATCATCGTCAGCCTTCAGTCTATTGCTGAACATAGGCCTCCATCAATAAACAAAAAATAATATATATTAATAAACATTTTTCACATACCTATGTAAATAACGTTTATTAAAAAGTAAAGTTTAATTTTAGTGGAAAAATATAATATTCCTCTTCTGACTAATATCAATATTGGTTTCGGAATAGTAATAAATATTTTATTATTTTGATACTCATCATCATCAGCCATCAGCTATCAGCCATCAGCATCATATATATTTTTTTATGAATGCAAATACGCAGCTAGCATCACCTTTGAATACCTAATATGTAATACCAAGTCCTTGAGGCTGAATGCTCTTGCGCAATGGTGACCCCAGTAATTTGCCTTCTAGGATATTGCATATTTCATTATCTGCATGGTTACCTACAAGGAAGATTTTCCAGCAATGTTTTTAATCAGTAGAATATGATAGTAGTAGTCATGTATATCAGTTATTACATACTAGCAACGCTCTGCGGTATCCGCGCACTTTCCATCCCGTGGGAGTACGGGGTTAAATAATTATAGCCTTTGTATTATAATATTATAACCTTTATAAGCTTAGGCTTAGGCCCATTTAATCGTTTTTGTGTGAAGAGAACAAGTATCCAAAGTCTTTATGCTTGTACTATATTTAGATGTAATACATAATAAAATAATTATTTTAGCTTAGGTTAGGTAGGTAGCCAATACGTGATCTTCTAGAATATTCGTTAATATATGGAATTACATAAAGGCTAGAAACACACCTGCTAATCTTCTAGCGCAGTCACAAATGCCGATTATCACTTATAACATGAACTGTCCATTTGTCACGTTTTTATTCAAAATGGTATTTTATTAAAACTTAAAATAATATGATCGCTCGCCGGCTTAAGAATCCAACCAAGCAAGGTCTCATTAACTCCCATATCTAAGCGCTTGTGGCAATGGTAATTGAATTGTAAAATGCACGTCACATAATAGCATAAAGAAGTACTAGAAGTGACGCTCAGTTGTATAACAGTTTTGAGATGAATTGACCTTAAATATAAAGGAAAAACATCAGACATACCCTCTTGAACGAATCCCCTGAGTCGACGAAACGCGCTGTTTTGAGGGGTCCGTACTGACAATAAACGCTTAGTAAGGTTCTTGTATAAAGATTTACTTCATTATCAGCCGTATCCGTTTATGGTGGCATGAAATGAACGCTAAGACGATAACCAATATAAATTAATGATAAAAGTAAAGTAAAGTATCAACTCTTATATGTCCCACTGCTGGGCACGGATCTCCTCCTCGAATCAGGCGAGGAGGGTAATGGGCCATAGTTCATCGATGCACTGGCCCAATGTGGGTTGGTGAACTTTACAGCCTCAAAGACTTTCAATCTCATTAGGCATGCAGGTTTCCTCACGATGTTTTCCTTCACCGGTGAGCGAGCGATGGTCCCGTCCCTATGGTGTAATTAGAAATGTAGGAAAACCCATCTCAAGGCACACATGGGGGGGTCAGGATCGAACCCGTACCCTCTCGCATAAGAGGTCGAGTCCACCCACTTCTGGACCATCGTCGCCCATCGAAATTAATGATAGATTTGTACTATTTCTTTTTTTGAAACGTCTATAGGCGCGCTTTATCAGTAAAATTGTCAATGCCGTGAAAAAAGCCGCAAAGCATGACGCTGTTTTACGTGACTTGTGCTTCGTTAGTTTTTCCTTGTTCTATCTTTTATTACATTGATATCGATTTCTGGCGTTCTGCTACTTTGTTTTTTCTTAAAATAAAGCAATCTAACATAGATATTTAATATAGGATCTAAATTTAAGTTCGTGCGTGTCATTTATTAAAGAAATTATGCCAGTTGGTTTAACTAATATTAGGCTCGAAGTGCGATGCTAATGAAAGCTCTTACTATTGTAAGGTTTCGTTTACTTTGTTTACATTTGCTTATAATAATTTTGGCATTTTTAATTTCTTGCACTGGCCACACTGGGAATCCAAAGAATAAGTGGGGTAGGAAGGTATTAAGAGGAGCAGTCTTGCGGACTAGGGGGCAGTCGGTCTCAGGCCGTCATTGTGGTTTAATAAGTGTTGTTGATATTGTTACTAGTTGGATAAGAGTTCAGAAAATATAGTGCTATTGGATTAAAAATGATTTTGGAATAAATACCGTTATTCACTGTGACTGGTTGTTTTTCTGAAGAGTCTTACATCTCAGAAGTGGAACACCGTCGGAAATTCCGTAAGTACACGCCTGCAATATTTTATTTTTCTTCTTACACTACGTAATGCATATACTTATTAAGGAAAGAAAGTTTAATTCATAACTACATGAAAAATTTCGTAGCGATTAGCAGCGACCTACCCTCAGGAGTATATTTGATGTGTTCTTTAGAAAACCCATGTCTCTAGCTCAAATAAGAATCAATTAGAAATTATCAAAGTTATAGATATATAATTTTTACGTCATGGACATCTAAACTTACAAATAAAATTGGAATGCCTGTTTCTAATATTAAACTAACCGCTTTTTACTACATGCGTAGGAGTATAATACAATATATGGCACCTACATAATATACCAAAGTAACGTTTTACAATTTTGTCTGTCTGTTCGTTCCGGCTAGTCTAATGGCTGGACCGGTTTTGACGGGACTTTTTTTTTGGCGGGTAACTGTTATAACGAGTAACTTAATACAAAAATAATAATTATCATCAAACGATACCGTACATATTTTTATCAAAATGAGGGTACATTGGAAAATTAGCCAAGGGTGTAAGAACTACTAAATATACACAGGAGCTTTAAAAGGGAATAAAAAAAATATGTCCGTTTTGTCTAGAGTGCACCGTTTAGTAGATGCCGACTATTATTTATGTTATTTTGTTATATTTTTTTTAACATAATCCTTTTTTTGGTTTCATGTAACGAGTTATGGATTGATGTGAACATGGAATAGGGAACTTGGAGAAGTCTAGCGACTCCTCAACGAGATCATTCTCACACTAGGCGTCAAGGTCGCAGCCGCAGCCTCAGCCGTAATTGGCCGAGAGCGGGTAGGTGTCGAGACCATAGCAGCAGCCAAAGCCGCAACCGCCGGCTGCTGGAGCGCTAACTGGCATTAAGGCATAAAGAGGAGCATCTCCTTCGTATGACGCTGCAATTGCGAAGGACAGCGAGCAATGGCGTCGCAGCAGCGAGCGACGCAACTTCCGCAGCAAGGAGATGGAACCAAGTAGGCGCAGCTGTGGCAGGTTGCCGGGCCCGTATGATAAATTTATTTTTAGCTGTTAGTGTTGGCGGTACGCTCGTAGAAGTTTACGTTGATCTTGGTAGTGAGGCGACATTGATTAGGCAATCCACCTATAAACAGCTTGGATTTATTCATGATCATACTGAATCGTGTTGAGAGGTTTTGGTAATAGCTTGGACACAGTTTAATGTTTTATGCAAGGTAGTAGATGATTGTAAATCTAGGCGAAGACTACGAATGCTTAGAAAAAGTCCGTATAGTGATAGATGGTATGCTTAAGGAAGGGATCATTAGGGAGTCTGTTTTGAACTAAGCAAGAGTTGAGGATTATATATTTGAGTGATAAAATAGGACTTAGACTCTCATTATTCGTTAACTTTCGTTACATATTCTATGACATGTAGATAGTAGGTACATAAATTGAACGAATTTAATATTGGTTTATATTATATATTAGGTGATAGGTGTTTTATACACAGTATATTGCCCGGTATTGTTACAGACAGAGAGCGGGTGTAGGCCGTGGTTTTAGGCCACCACTCGATTGGATACACAAACATAAATGGATATTGTTTATTGTTTAACTTCACATATAGGATCTTTATAATGATCACTTATGATCGTCTTAGCAGCTAAGTTTATAATGAGGGTTCGCAACGCGCCCATGTCCGAGAAGATACCCACGAAGAAAAGAAACTCTTCTGGGTTCCTATCATTCTTTTCATTGTGATCAATAATTCACAAAGTCACTTAAATCTATAGCAATTAATTTCAAAGCGTTTTTGTCATTTATATATTCTTTTACATTATAATAGGATTTTAATAAGTTTCTGTTTAATGATAAATCTAAATTTATTAATTGACAACTGTTTTATACTGTCGGGAAGTTTATTATAAAAACTTATATTATTATAACGTATATAATTACCCGCAAAGGAGTAGCTCATTTTATGGAGCCTTGAGCTGGGCACAGCAAGTTTATTTTTATTTCCAGTATTTAACATTGCGTTGATCACATTATTCTTGAATTTTTGGATATTTTTGTGTACATACATAAAATTTTCAAAAATAGATAGGCTATACAATGTCATAACATTTACTGTTTAAAATTTATCTCTAAGTGTGTCTTTTGGACCCAAATCATATATTGCACGAACAGCTCTTTTCAGCAGAACGAATATAGCATCAATATCGGCAGCATTACCCCGTAATAGGATACAATGACATAATAATAATAATAATAATATTTAATAATGCTGTTAAAGTAACCAAAATAAACTAAACCTAGCTGTATTTACGTCAGTTAATTGTCGAATATTTTAATGCAAATGCTGCAGATGAAAGTCTGTTGGATAAACTAGATATGTGAGGGTCGCACTGAAGTTTAGCATCTAAATTAATTCCTAGAAATACCGTAGTACTTTCCATATTTAATTCTTCATTGTTAATATTTACAGTTGTTTTATTTAACATTAGGCAAAGTGAATTTAAGACATTTCGTTTAAAAATAGGTTATTGGCATTGTACCATTTTACAATTTTAGAAAGAGCATTGTTCACATCGTCAGTTACAGGTCTTTAAAATAACTGATGTGTCATCTGCGAACAATAATATGCCATGTTTATCATTTAGAAGATACGGTAAGTCATTAATATAAATAAGAGATTGTTTTCCATTCACGTCTACCTTCTGGATTATATCACTTAAATAAGAATTAATTAAATCTAGCGCGATATCTTCTATGCCGTAGTGATAAAGCTTCCTGACCAATGTTTTATGCTGTACACAATATTAGATAGCCTTAGATAGATTACGTAAAATGCCTAATGCATCATGTGAATTCCTCTCAGGCTTAAAAAAAAATAGTCTGTATTAATTCTCCAGCCTGCATCAGTTGTAGAGCGACCGCGTGTGAAACCGAATTGTTTACTATGCAGTAATTTATTTCTATAAAATGATTCATTGATTGATTTAGAATAATCTTTTCAAAAATTATTCTAAACGTAGGTAATACGGATATCGGTCTAAAATTTGTGGGATCTAAAGTACTACCTGATTTAAACAACAGGATTATTTTGCTATGTTTCATTAAGTCAGGAAATACACCACAATCAATGCAGTTCTTTTTAGGATTTATCAATTTATAGGTTTGATAATATAATTTCTGATGCGGTAACATGATTGAATTGAAAGGTATTATAACATTCAGGTACATTGTTTTAAAAAAAGGAAATGGCGGCAACAGGTGAAGAGTTCGGAGATAAGATATTTAAAAGAAGTAGCTTTTGCGAAATCTGACGTGATAGTTGTTTCATACATTTAATTTAACATCTTTGTTTTGTGGTTGACTATTCCTATTTCATTTTTAATAATTTTCCAAGTCTTTTAAATAATATTACTTCTGTTTTTCATTTTTGAACTTGTATGTTGTGATTTTATAAATGGATGAAGTGATTTAAAAATTATAAGTATATATAGATTGATCACAAATACAAACAACTAAAACAATGATAATGTCCAAAACCATGACAAATAGCAGATCAATTACATTAAATAATAATATGTTAGAATAACAATTGTTTAACAAAAAAAAATACATATTCAAAAGCAAAAACATTTCATTAAACATTAGGAAGAGGTTTGTGGGAAATGTGGTGGTTGGCCCCAAGGGGAGATCTCCGACCGAGCGAGGTGCAATGCTCGGCCAGGCCGAAGCCCACTAGCTAGCGTGTCAGATGTCGTATATATAGCGACCGGGCGCTGGAACTCTGATAGCGCGATTCAGGATTGTGGCGCTGTGATTGGTCCGCCACATCACTCCCCCCCGAAGACCGGAGGTCGGTATCTTGAGTCTTGTGCTTGAGTCGCCAGTGCCAGTGAGTCCCAGTGAGTCGGAACTGTGCTGCTGCTTGCACGGGGCTCCAGTGAGTTGGAGTGCTGCTGCCGTGCGGGGCTGATACTACGTGCTGCTGACCAGGAGAGATGAGTGCTCTGCTTGCTGACCGGTCCGTGGTAGTGTGATAACCCGTTGAAGCCGGTGAGGGTTTGACCAGGCCGCGGTGCGTTGAGGCTAGTGGTCGAAGTACCCGAAGAGGCTTGAAGCTGGCTGGCGTGGTGCGGAGGGGTGGGGAGTGATGATGATGAATGTTCAGAAAGAAAAACAACCACAACACAACCACCATATTGCCACAGGTTTATTCAATTATTCAATCTTATATTTGGAGCATTGCATTCTATGGAAGTGAATCATGGACACTGACGCAAAAAGATAGGAAAATAAAAGTCTTCATAATGTGGTTCTGGAGAAGGATTAAGGGGATAAAATTAACAGAAATGGTGACAAACGCAAAAGTTTTGGAGATAGTGAAAGAGGAAAGAAATATTATTAAAACTGTTAGAACCGAGGAGGAAATTTGATTGGTCACCTGATATGACATGACTTCTAAAAATATAGAGGGAAAGATTGATGGAAAAAGAGGAAGAGGTAGACCGAGGAGAAATGGAGATAGAGATGTTGTGATTTAATGACTCTGCAATTTCTCTTAGTTTTTTAGAAAAGGTTTGACATAATTGCAAAACTCTTCACTTGTATAGTATTGTCTTTCCGCATATAGATCTTACAACATTCGCCTATTTTTATGTATTTCTGATGTTGCCCAGTTATTGAACATCATTGTATCGCTAACTAATAATGTTTTAGGGGTAAATATTGATTGAAAAATTGGAGTATGCTATACATGATAAAATTGGTAGACTTTTAATTAAGGTATGTCTCAAATTGTTCAAACGATCTAATCTTACTGGAATATTTTGTGTTTATTTATACTTACTCTTTTATTTGGAAATTTCATCAGCTGTCCACAATGCTGAATCAAATTTATTAATTATAGATTTACTAACTGGAATCACATATTGTATAAATATTCATACATGGGGCACTAGTAGACGTTATTCTTGTAGGTTCCATAAACATGTTATTAAGATTGTAAGATTAAAAAAAATATTAATCTAAAAATGATTCCAATCCGTTAAAAAAATTACATTGAAGTCTGCGCACACGAATAGCTTTTTTTATTAGAATTTGATGATTTAAGTAGGACCTTTTCCATTACTTTTTCAAAAATATCAGAAGAACCTAATGGAGGTCAATATGCTAAAGTTACAATGAATAATGCAAATCAATACAAATGATAAAGGACGGATAATTGGATTGATAATTTTATGGATAATTTGATGGTTAGTTTATGGATAACTTGATGGATAGTTTTATGGATAATTTGATGGATAGTTTTATGGACAATTTGATGGATAAAGATCCAATTATCCATAATTGGATGGATAAAGGATAGATAAAGGATAGATTATAAGACTGTAATAAGTGTATGTAATTATGTATGTTTATAAAAAATTGTAAACTATATTTTGAAAGGAGCAACCCAACAGAGTTTCTTGCTGAATTGTATAGTACTATGTATTGTTTGTATTACTATTTTTTGTAATATTGTATTTGAAAAGACTAGTTCCACTGAGTTTGTTTCGCCGGTTCTTCTCAGTGGACTTACTTTGGAACCGGTGGTAGACTCAATTGACCTTCAAGAAGATACTTGGATAGTACTATATTTTTTTTTTTTTTTTTTGAACTCGAATGTATTTTTATAAATGTATAAATTCAAGCTTTGGTTTCTTGGTCCGCCGAGTGTAAGGTTCCACCTGGTCCGTGTATGAGGACATACACGTTATCAGGATGGACGAGTGTAAGGTTTCGTTTACTTTGTTTACATTTGCTTATAATAATTTTGGCATTTTTAATTTCTTGCACTGGCCACACTGGGAATCCAAAGAATAAGTGGGGTAGGAAGGTATTAAGAGGAGCAGTCTTGCGGACTAGGGGGCAGTCGGTCTCAGGCCGTCATTGTGGTTTAATAAGTGTTGTTGATATTGTTACTAGTTGGATAAGAGTTCAGAAAATATAGTGCTATTGGATTAAAAATGATTTTGGAATAAATACCGTTATTCACTGTGACTGGTTGTTTTTCTGAAGAGTCTTACACTATGGACAGGCTTACTGACGGGGTTGGTATCGGTAAACTATCGTACTCAGTACCTGAAAATATGTCATAGATTTGCGGGCGTCAACTTAGATTTATAGCCTCATTAGATTTTTTTGCAAATTCATTAAATGATTAGTGGTTTTGAAATTCCTTCTGTCTTCATACTTGTCAAAATTACCTGTTTATAAATTTTTTGGAATTATATTATGCAATTTATGCGACCTTTTCAAAAATTAAATACTTCTTCTCAATACATATTTGCTAATGTGATGTATGTCCGTAAAAATATTAATGAATTTGTAAAAAAATGCGACAATCACAATATAAATACTAGAAATAAAAATAAATTAAATGTTCCATTCTTTAGACTGAATAAAGTTACTTCGTTTATGGGACAATGTATACGTTTTTACAATAGGATCTTTCCATCAATAAATTTAAGAAAACTGTTAAGGAACGTTTGAGTGGTAAAGGTTATTACGAAATAAAAGATTTTATTGAAGATACCACACCTTGGGAATAAGATACTCACTCTTAAGACATTATGATGTGACATGTTGTATTTATAAAATATTATGTACTCATTTTATTGACAAAAGAGCAACCCCTAAGTTTTTTTCTCGTTTTTCTTAGGGGATCCTGCATGTCAAACGAGTTTTTCTTTTAATTACTATTACTACTTATTGACTACTTATGTTTTGACTTATTTCAAGTGTACAAGTTGTACCTACGTAATAAAGATATTTTTGATTTGATTTGATAAATTAAAATCAAACGGCCATTATAATAGGAGAGAAAAAAAAACACGTTTATTGATATCATCATCCGCCTTTATCCGTCTACTGCTGTAGGTATTTAGGCCTACCTAAATGAACGCTAAGACGACCGACCCCTTGTTATTCGCATCTACTCTACGGGGGTCCGTTAAACGCCGACTTTGGCTACCTAAGCATGGCCTCCACTCATGACCTTTATTGGGCATCGGCCATCTGTTCTCTTGAGTGTGACCAGCAGACCAGGAAGCAGTGTGCTAACTCAAAGACCTTATTCTTCTCATGATATCGGTAACTTTAGCTCTCCAGCGGAGGTCTTATTACTTTATAACTCTCATTAAAAAGGAAATAAAAACTTTGTGCTTGCTTTGTCAAGATTTTATAGTCATTAAGTGCGGCTTAGGTGAGGTTTACTATAAATTGTTAGTGTTCATTAAAAGACAACAACAACAGCGCTAACGACTTGGATGGAAAATTAATTAATCTTTGTCAGTGTTAAGACAAATTTATTAAATTACATATTTTAAAGAATAAAATTACTTGGAAATTATATTTATAGTTAAAAACAGTACATCTCTTGTTTCTTACTTTCCTCGGCAGAGGCATAATGGTAGCTAGATGTTACCTACAAACTAGTGTGAGCAGTGCTAGAAAAAATCTTATATATTTTACGGTTTTTTTTTAAATTAATAAAAACTATTATCAAAATGTACAATTAGCCTAAGCCTCACGTAAATTTATCGTCCGTAGAAATAATTTACATACACTCATTTTTAATAACGATGAAACAAGTGTTTTACAGCGATTATAGTTAAGACCCTGACTGACTGAACAAATAATAAAAACGGCTTAGCTTGAGCTCGTGCTAAGTGCTCACAATGTAGATCGAGATTTGGGGAAAGAAAATAAAGTTTTGGTAAAAAAATATTATTATTGATATTTTAGGCATTTTATACAACATTACTGTGGTAAGCTTTTTTATTTAAGCACAGAAATTTTATGTATATTTTATGTATTTGGGTAGTTCCTGACCTCATGTGGGACTTACACTTAGAAATGCATTCCCATCATTCCGAGTGCCTTCAGCCACTTTTTGAGGGTTCTGGATCCGAATGCAACAGGAGCAGCTCGACAACAGGCTAGTTTCGGCGAAAGGTATGGTCCTCTCGTAATGGGGTTCTGTCCGACCGCCACTAAGCAGTCCTCTAAGAACCCGTAGAAAGCTCCTAAGTCACAACGTATCTATCAAATAATTTATAAGAACAATTTCATATATAATATTCCAACAAATACATAGCAGATATATTATCATGTATGTGACATGGCGATATTAAAAATACATTGAACATAAAAAATATCTAATCTTGGCGGTATTCAATGTACTGCAATGCACGTTAATTGTAAAGTTATTTCTAATTAAGCTTTCCCGCTCATTCGGTTGTTCCTTTTTGCTCCCTACCTTTATTTGTTTTTTTTTTTTTAATAAATATCGCAACGCAACAGCGTGGAGGTTTTATTGCACTTGCAATATGTACCATTCCACGTGAATTGCTACAGACTCCAATTATTCCAACTTAAATTTGACGGCCGAAAGTAAAACAAATTTGTTTTTATTGGATTCAATTGAACAACGAAATTGCGGTGATAATGACAAATATTGTATTTTATTTTAAGTATCCGAATGAAAGCTGGTATATTATTTATATATTTTCATATAAATATTATGTAAAATTCCAGTCTGTTAATGCGCTGTTTTAATATTAGTAGAGAGATGTACTGGTAGATAAGTCAATCACGATCATCACAAATCACAGTCCAGAGTGGAATATAGCCAAGATCAATGACAGCCTATCCCTATTTCTAGAGCTCAGAAAGGAAGCAATGACCCAGAGCAGTAGTAGCTATGCAGACGCTTTCCGTACGATTTGTCATCTGTGATGTACATTTCAAAATTTGAAATTGTTCTTATAACACTCATCATTCTCATCATCATCATCATCATCATCACCAACACCATCATCATCATTATTGGCCTTTATCTGCCTACTGCTCAGCATAGGCCTCGATATTAATTGAGGTTGACGATCGAATGTCTCGTACCACCTTTATGAGTCACTAGAGTCGCTAACGGAAGCTTAAAGGAATGAATGAATTGTACGTAACAATACGTAGCCTAGTAGCGTAAACGTAAACTATTCCGACTCACACTACACACTACTATAGTTAACTTCCTGCTTTAATGTTTTCTTAAACTAGATTCCTTAAGATGTTCCTCTCGGGATATGTTTTACAACTAACACCAGGACAAGGTGTGTCTTGTATACGTTTAATACCATTTCAACGCTATTAAACAGAGGCGTCTCAGGGGTACAAACATGGTACAAACAACTGTGCTTCTTGCGGAACACGAAAATGCTTTTGTATCTGGTACATTATCTCCATGCAATGACAAAAATCAACACCTTTTATTTAATACGATGCAAGGCTATAAATATATATATATATATATATATATATATATATATATATATATATATATATATATATATATATATATATTTACCCAGGGACCGTAAAAATGAAACTTAACACATGTGTATGCAGGTTTCCTCACGATGTTTTCCTTCACCGGTGAGCGAGCGATGGTCTTTTTTAAGGTCCCTACCATGGTTCAGGCCATGTCGTGGCGATGGGGCTCAGGAGCCAAGGGTGAGTCCAGCTTCTTGGGCGAAGCGATTTGAGGGGGCAAGCGGCGAGGACGGGAACCTCCCCTCATTGTACTGTCCCGACATTGGGAGAGGTTGTTCTGTGGTGCGGGGCAACCCCTCTGTGGAGGTGGCGTCAGTCCTCTTAAGGACTGACTAGCCTTCGAGGTGCCCTGTTGCTAGCAGATCCGGGGCACCTCACCAAAGGCGGCAGTGGTGGCACTCGCCGGGTTTTAGTGGGTAGAGCTGCGTCCACTTACCATCTTTCGGGCGCAGCGAGTCCCATATACCCGACTAGGGAGAACCACTCCCCAGCCAAATCCCTCAGTGCATTCGCCAGGGTAAAAGAAAAAAAGGTCTCTTGTTAATGTGCACTTAGAAATTAAGAAAAACTCATTTTTAAGACTAATTTTTAAGACAGTAACTCACTCTAAAGGCCGAACCTGAACGACTAGACCTGGACTATCGTCGGTCTCAATTGATTATATTGACTTTGTTAATAATGATAATAATTATAATAACGATGTTCAAACAAACAAAAAATACTGAAAGATCACGTATTGATAAGTTGTATATTAGCTATAAATTTGATTACATATCTCATAATTACACAGTGGCCTATAAAATGCTATTTTTTCCAAGGTTTATACATACGGCTTCCCAGTATCGTGATTTCGCCATCTGCCACACCTGTATCACTCGCGTGTGTTACGTGCAGACCTAATGTGGGGGCACTCTAAGTCACAAGGGCCAATGAATGTGTCACACACAGACAAATATTCTGGAAATTGCTAAGACTAATCTCATTTATTTGACGACCTCTGTGGCTCAATGGTTAGCGCGTTGGCGTTCAAGCCGGAGGTAGCGGGTTCGAATCCCGCCAGGGAACAAAAAAAGTTTCTGTGTTCCTGGGTCATGGATGTGTATTAAATAATAAAAATCTTAAATATAAGCATTAATATAAAACGTATTAAATATATGTATTTCCGTTGTCTGGTACTCGTAACACAAGTCTCTTCGAGAGCGTCCATAGATATTATTATTATTATTATTATTACGTGTTATTCTGGAAGCTTCTTTATGGACTCTATCTAATACTGATTTGAACCGGTTATCAAAAGAATGTTTTTTCTTATAGTAATTGTTTAACATTGTGTATTTGAATCTAAAACGTATCCAACAATTAGATATCAAGAATTATACTAACTGTTTATGAAAACCTAAAATAATAATAATAATATATAAGGGCCCAAAAATGGCAAGATATAATACATTATTTAATTTTCTTTAAATATAAGATATAATAATTTTCTTTAAATAAGATGCAATAAAATTCAAGAGCTCCTTTACAATATTATAAAGCCTGATTCCATTTGATACTCTCACTTCTAATTGGGCCAAGAACCTTTTAGAGCTAATAGCATCTATAAAGGTAAATACATGACTTTAAGAGCTATAGACGTATCTATAAAGGAAAATACATGAACTTTTAGAGCTAGTGAATATCCATAGTGGATCTTTTTATCTTTAGTAAAGTAATCTTTTTAAGCTATAGTGACACATCTATTCTATAACAATATTAAAATATCATTAATAATAATGTGTTGGGACAATTTACACAAGGCCATCTGACCCCAAACTAGGCAAAGCCTATAAGTAAGGCAACCATACAATAATTACATACTTGTATTAATAACCCCCAGGCACAGATAAAAATGATGATGCTCATCACAAAAACATTGGTCCTAGTAGCCTAGGTCGGGAATCGAACCCACGACCGACAGGTTTAGCAGACATGTTGAATCACTAGATCAACAGGCCAGGCATATAATGGCTTTTCAAACTAAAGCTACATCTGCAGAATATTTTTTTTTGTTTGGATATTTTTTATACTTTTACAATTATCATGAAACTTTTTATCATAAAATCAATGATTTTTTTGAAATCTACATGTGGTAGTTGTTTATGTTGGCATGTTATTTTTTTAAGCAATCCAAGTCTTTAAGTGTCAAATGAGTTGCTAGAAGCATGGCTAAATTACTTAATTTGATCAGCCTGTCAGTTGACATAACAACTACAAAGCTGTCAAAGACTCTAGAATCGTATGTTAACTGCCATTGACATCCATGTTCGTTGACATACACCTTGACCAACGTTTCAGAAACCGGGCGTTACGGTCGTCTATAAGTTCCATCACTGCTTTAATATCCATTAATTCTGATCATTTGATGGACCGAATCCTGTCTCTCTTTGATGCAGGAATAAATGGTACCCGAATCAAATCCAAAGGGAAACTAATACATCACATTATATTCTCTCTACCCATATAACGCATGCAATCAGTTAAAACCTATTTCTAGAATATATCAAGCAAATGTGTAATCAAATAACATTACAGCAACCATGGTTGCAAAAGACAGTCCCCACAAGATCGCAGTTGCTGTAAAATATTTGAAACGTCATAAATGTAAAAATATCGTTTTTAGTCTAGATAGGTAATCTCAAACGGGGTCTGAGTTTGAGCCTGACTTGTGCAGCTCTGAAAACAAGTCAGGTCACAAGTGCAGGGGAACATAGAGGATATCTGCACGTCTAATCTGAAAACACGTGACAAGACCTGTCGGTCGTGGGTTCGATTCCCGACCTAGGCTACTAGGACCAATGTTTTTGTGATGAGCATCATCATTTTTATCTGTGCCTGGGGGTTATTAATACAAGTATGTAATTATTGTATATATATATATATATATATATATATATATATATATATATATATATATATATATATATATATATATATATATATATATATATATATATATATATATATTATCCCACAATTAATGCCAAGACGACCGATCCTTTGTTAAGTCTAAGTTATTTTTATTAGGAACTTTATTCTTATTTAAATAAGTGGCCATTCAATATTTATAAAAGTCTAAATTATTTTATTTTTATGTTATGACAGACTTGTTTTTTCAAATGAAAATAGATCAAGCAAGATATTTTCTTTATGAAATCGAATGTAAAATGAATTTTGGTATAGCTCCAGTTTTTACTAATATATAAATATAACCTCAATCTATAATTTAGCTCAAAACTAAACTTTAGCTTTTTTGGACAAGTACAGTGATTAACTAAGTACACTAAAAATATATTTTATAGTAACATAAGAATATTATGAACAGATTCTTTATTTTATTTTGTGATTTTGGGTAGAAAATTTATTATTTAGTATGTACAATATGTTAGGAGTATTTACGATAACTGTTCATTACACACTTGACTTATATAGACGGACAGATCGATTTTGTTATATATTATTCTTATTACGAGTATAATATGCATGATGCATCGATAACCTCGGGCTGTAATCGTTGAAGCTAATTTAAATCTAAATATAAGTAATTGTGAAAATTGCTTTTACAATGGAAGTATAAGAAAATATAATATTTATATACGAGTTAACGAATCAAGGCAAATTATACAGAATATATTTCAAATTTTGATTGAGATGGTTAAATATTTATTTCACCAGTTGGACGTTTTGGTTTTTTATTTGAACTTGTATTTAAATGGAAATTGTGCCAGCTATTATAATATACTAGCTGTTTTGTCCGCGGCTTCGTCCGCGTTAACACAGATGTTTTTTTTCTGAAATAGTACCATTCTATGTTACTTATTATATCTTCAAGAACATGTGTACAAAGTTTCATGATGATCAGTTAAGCACTTTTAGCGATGAAAGCATAACACACAAACTTACATTCACATTTATGATATTACTAGCTGTTGCCCGCGGATTCGACCGCGTTTTTAAAAATATTTCCTTTTTTAATGTTTGAGATTTAAATGAATATTATATAGATGTCACTATATTGTCAAACTCGATTCAGAACCATGGTATGATTTAATAATTAAAATAAGATTGTTATTGAATTTTCCGTTAGATGACACTATGTCGATAGAGCTAATTTGTACATCGCGCTAACGCTTGGTCGACTCGAAATGCTTAAGTACTAGAACAATATAGCTGTACAATGAGAACTAAAATAGAGAAAGTGAAATATACACCTTACAAGTGACTTGTTGTTTCAATGTTCAGTGTAGATGGCGCCCGTGTTTGGAGTTAGGAGTGGTAGTGGCACAAACATTCGATGTATCCTATGTTACTTCTATTACCTCTGAGAAAATGTGTACAAAGTTTTATAATTATCGGTTGAATAGTTTTCGCGTGAAACCGTAACAAACATCCCTACTTTCACATTTATAATATTAGTTTAAATTAGTAGAAATTTTACTATATTGTATTATTTAGTATTTTTATTGCTTAGAACTTACAACAACGTGTTTTACTAAAAAAAGCTACATATTTATTATGTAGTCAAAGCCCTTTTGGGAACGGTAAACATATCAAACACCTATATATGTATATTTATTGTATTTTGGCCGTCTTTGCGTTAATTGTCTCTTGACCAGAGGACGAGTGACGATGATGAGCTGATATTATTAATAATATAACTGTATTGATAGCTATTAATAATACAAGATTATTCTATTATTATTCTTGTATTATTAATAGCTATGTATTTTAGGGTCGATGATGAGCTGATGTTATTAATAATATAACTGTATTGATAGCTATTAATAATACAAGATTATTCTATTATTATTCTTGTATTATTAATAGCTATGTATTTTAGGGTCGATGATGAGCTGATATTATTAATAATATAACTGTATTGATAGCTATTAATAATACAAGATTATTCTATTATTATTCTTGTATTATTAATAGCTATGTATTTTAGGGTCGATGATGAGCTGATGTTATTAATAATATAACTATATTAATAGCTATTAATAATACAAGATTATTCTATTAGTATTATTCTTGTATTATTAATAGCTATGTATTTTAGGGTCTGTTTCACCACTTCCTGATGAGTGCCGAATAGGCTATCCACAACATATTTGATAGATAGAGTATTGAGTATCTGTCAAATATGTTGCGGATAGCCTATCTGGTACTTGTCAGGAAGTGGTGAAACAGGCCCTTAGTGTAATGAAATCATATATATTATTACATTGTACTTACTTACTCTATTGATTAAAATACGAGTAAATGAACGACATACAAACTGATTGGACAAAGCGAATACCTTAGTTACTAGCTACATACAGTTGGGCAAGCGTTCTTTTGTTGTTCATGTATGATGTAGCTAAGACTTGAAAAAGCAATTACACAGGAACCTAACTCTAAGGAACTCATGTAAGGCTCAATCCACATTCTTTTTATCAAGCTAACACACTATGTAATTGTTTTTTTTATTAAATAGCTTAGCACATTATTAGTTTGTAATATAAAAAAACTTATTTTATTTATATTAGTCATCGTTTCGATAAATTACGATGTTCTAAACTTCGAACTTGCCGCCAAAAATGTATACACCATGTTATTGGTGAGTTTGTGAGATTTTAATTTTTGTTTTTTATATTATTATTATATTTATTAATTTCAGATATAGGATCTTGATAATGATCACTTATGATCGTCTTAGCAGCTAAGTTTATAATGAGGGTTCGCAACGCGCCCATGTCAGAGAAGATACCCACAAGAAACTCTGCTGGGTTCCTATTATTCTTCTAATTGTGATAATTATTTCACAAAATCACTAAAATCTAGAGCAATTCATTTCCAAGCATTTTTGTCATTTACATATATAGGGTTTACATTATAATAGGGTTTTTATGTACATACTTAAGTTTTTCTTTAATGATAGATTCAAATTTATCTATTGACAATTCTTTTATAAACCGTATACAATTACCTATAAGGAGGAGGTAATTTTATGGAGCCTTGAGCTGGGCACAGCAAGTATATATTTATTTCTAGTATTAACATTGTGTTGATCACATTTTTCCTTGAATATTTGGGTATTTTTGTGTAGATACATAAGATTTTCAAAAATATCTATAGAATTGATTCGGATTTTTTTTACCAATAGATGATGTGAAAACGAGTGAAGTTTTCTTTCTGTCGGCAGTCCCATGACTGAGAAGATCTATCGATATGAAAAGAAATGTTAACAGTTAACCTAAGAAATGCCCTTAAAAGGTTTCATGTATATGTTAATATACCTATTTTAATGCTAACCAGTTTGTATTGAAATAGTTTTTACGTGTACAATAATGAGGTATAGTATAGGGAGTTATTTGTTGGGTAATAACTGTGGCAAAATCGCTTGAATGCACGGAAGTTTTTCACATTTAAATCATTGCTGCTTATTGAGGGGAGACCTGGTGACCTGAAACACAGGCCTCTAACCTAAGCACTAGCCTTTCAACATTATAACTTGTAGTAATGCAATTTCAACTTTAGCCATTATTGGATGTATTGTAGTTTAAAATAAACAATAACACCTTCCTTGTCTGATTTCGAGGGAATGGGTTGATACGTTTTAACATATACAAGTGGCCTGGGTGAACATTGTCCTGCCATAGACAAAAACGCCATCTGTCTTGTCCCTAAATGTTCTGGTTAGGTTAGGGTCATTCAATTCCATCTCTCAATGTTTTGTATGAGGTAGTGGCATGCTGCTTTGCAGCCAAATTGGGCCGGCACGACCGGGGTGGTACCTCGCGTTCACATGCAATCGGCGTAAAGTGACAGATAAGCTGTCGCGTTTCTTGCGATTTGTAAGTTTCCGGTAGCCCATTGGGGGGATAGGAAAAGGAGGGCAAGGCATCTGAATAACCGCTGGCTTCCATAGTCGCTAGCTTCGACTATTCGTTTGCCCTCGAAAAAAAAATCGACCAAACTACACTGTGCGCATAAAAATTGGTCATCGAGACACGAGATTCTTAGACGAGATCAAAATCGTGATCTCAAAAGTTTAGTTCGTTACTACATATTACGTTCATTCAAGTGTTAGTGTACCTAGGCTTAGTTTAGCATTAGTACTTGAAACTTGGATTTTTATGATATTACTACCTGTTGTCCGCGGCTTCACCCTCTTTTAATAACTTTCCTTTTGAAGTGAAACTTCTTTAGAATCGTTGTGATTTCAAACCGGATGCAACGGAAAAAACGACAGGTAAGAGACACAAATACAAAAGAGCGAGAGAGCAAATGTCGGTGTGTATGTCTATTGCACACTGTTTAATACTTGCTTGTATTTGAGTATTTAGCATGTGTTTCACTTCTATCGTGTGTGAATCGCACACACAATTTTTTTTAAATGTATTTGTATGTATTTTTTTAAACATACACATTAGACATACACAGCAGCCACACAGCCTTATTTGTATGTTGTCTATCTTAAGACAAGATGTTAAGTTTCGCTGCCAGTAATTACACCATTGACTAGACATTTGACAATTATCTGCATGTGGAAAAGCCCTAAGATTTATTATTAACTGCTTTGAGTGTTCCTCAAGGCAATAAACGCACTCTGGCCCGTCATTTACTGCTCCTTTATGTGAATAATTACTGCTCACTCGGTGCTCACTTCCTATTACTCCTTGCGCCGTCGTTATCACTATTTCAAGTAATCATTACCACCTACTCCTTTGTCTGTATTAACCATTATACAATGTCTAACTAAGACATTATATATCATCATCATCATTAGCCTTTATTGATCCACTATATTTTATCCGTAAATGAAATATAATGGAATATAATTTACAATTTTCTTCTGGGAACATAATATATCTGCCTAATTTCAAATAAACTTTCTTATAGAACATTCAACGGTTATCAAGTGATTTATTATAATTTCATGAGACATTTTTTTCGTGAGCATTACTATTGTATAAAGTGTTAGTCAGCCATTGACAAGATTGGACGAGGATCTCAGTGCAATGGCCGGTCCGTGTTGGATACGGGGTGAGGGATCGTCGTCTTGACGCTCGTTAATGGTGGTCTATATTAAGTAGAAGACGAATAAAGGCTGATGATGATGATGATGATGATGATGATCATCATCATTGCAGAGTATCTGAAATGTCGGTAATTTAATAATTTTAAGAAAATCTGATAAAACTCATATTAAATTGTTTCATTACAATACTCACTGTATATTAAGCGTTAAATAATATCAGTCATTTAACTAACTGGCCGATGTGTAACTTGTCACACGTCTACTTGGAGAGATAACGCTCTGTAAGCTTGTATAAAGTCGACACACATAATATAACAGCGATTTATCAGCACAGTGTCAATTAAGATATTGCTAGACAGGATAATACCTTTAAAAAAAGTAAAGTATCAACCCTTTACGTCCCACTGCTGGGCACGGGTCTTCTCCTCGAAATCAGGCGAGGAGGAGCCCATTAGCCAATAGTTGGTTAAGCGAGCGAAAGTCTCGTTTTTGGGGTGCATTTAGAAATTAGAAAAACCTATTTCAAGGCACACACGGGGCGGTCAGGATCGAACTCAGAACCTCTCGCATAAGAGGTCGAGTTCATCCACCACTAGACCATCGTCGCTCCAATAATACCTTAGTTGAAGTATAATCCTAAGCAAAAAATTTCAAACACTTTAACCTAAATGCACGTTACTTCACTAATATAGGTAATTAGTGAAACTTTGAACAATTCGTTCTAAGGACTTACAAAATTACTAAATACTAAGCACTAAGCAATTAAAAATTTAATAAATCCGATTAGAAATAGCTGATCAAACAAAATTATAATAATCCATTGAATCTGACATGATGTGGTAAACGTTGTGTAAGCGGAAGATATTTTAATATCTCACAGAAATATATTTTGTAGATATTGAAATATTTTACAGAAACATATTTGTATAAAATATTAAAATATCTTCCTCTTATATGATTAAATATAAATCCGAGTAGAATATAAAATATAATATTTTTCGGAATCGGGACGAGATTATAATATTGTACTGAAATGTACTATGCAGGATCCTGTCGTAAATAAATTTGCCATCAACCGCAGATAGCGGTGGACCCTTTGCAAATGGAATTTTATGGACAGTAAAATCACTCTCATCACTGACTTTCTGGATAGCAATATGTTTGTTCGCTAGTCTGTGTATAAATATTACTCGCGTTACCTTAGATTTTAAAGCCATATTGATATTATGACGACTGTGGCTCAATAGTTGGCGCGTTGGCACTCGAGCCCGGAAGTAGCGGGTTCGAATCTCGCCAGGGAACAAAAAACTTTCCGGGTTCCTGGGTCATAAATATTGGATGTGTATTGAATACTTGTATTACATAATTAAAAAAATAATAATATAAGTATGTATTTTCGTCATCTGGTACCCGTAACACAAGTTCTTCAGAAACTTAGCACGGGACCAGATTGACGTGGTTTAAAAGCGTCCATAGATATATTTTTATTGTAAAGGTTAAATAATATTTAATACCGCTTGTTGAGTAACTTTGTAATACTACCTCCTGGTAAGACTGGTTGCCAGAGTTTCAGACTTCTGACGACCAACGGCTTTCTGAGGCACGGAGGAGTCTCGGTATGTAAAGATCACCCATCCACTGACCAACCCCGGCAAGCGTAGCTTAACCACATCTTTAAGCCACGAGCTACTCCTTTGTTTTCCACTTTTATTAGAGGTAGTTATTATTTTTTATTCTAATATGTGCATATACCTAATGTTAAACATAATTTAATGTTCCCCCTTAAAGTCCCTTAATGGGTTTTTAGGGTGGATCAAATTTAAAGGTTTTCCTCTAATTCCCCACGAACTTCTATTACGTCACAAAAAGTAAGACAAGCGAGGAGAACTCGACATTTGAAAATCAAAGTACTAATGGGCGTAACTTTGTCTCGAG
Source organism: Lycaena phlaeas (assembly GCA_905333005.2). NCBI lineage: Eukaryota > Metazoa > Arthropoda > Insecta > Lepidoptera > Lycaenidae > Lycaena > Lycaena phlaeas. The sequence continues at coordinate 1,643,368 of HG995168.1, forward strand.
TTTGTTTAGGTTTCGTTACGAATAGAATAGACACAGAAAGCTTCAAACAACTGTTGTTGTACCCGTATGATAGCCTTCACGTTGTATATCTTGTCCTTATTGAATCACTTGTGTTGCTTGTTCCATTTTTAACATCATATTTCAGTTCATGTATAGTATTTGTATCATCATCAACATCACCAGCCTTTATCCGTCCACTGCTGAACTTAGGCCTACCTGAATGAATGCGAAGACGGTCGATACCTTGACACTCGCATCCAGCACGGAACTGCCATTGCACGGAGATCGTCTTTCCACCTGGTTAATGGCCAACCAACACTTCGTCTACACTCACTCGTTAAAGGTACAATATTAAACTATGCAATGTAGTCTTGTTTTTTAGTAAAGCCTAAGGACCCGTTCGCACCAGCGTTTTATAAGCGTCGCGTTAAAACCCGATATTGCCTCGAGTTCAAGTCCGGCATGCTCCATTTAATTTAGCATCCAACACTCATAGAAAATCCAACATTGCTCGACAAAAAAGCGCCGCGTTTTAAAAACGTTTTCGTGTGAACAAATACATGGCCGACAAATATCGTCTTTACCTGAACGCGGCTTGCACTCTTGAACCTTATTGGCCCATCAGGCATCTGTATGGCCATTAGTATTTTAAAAATAATTATAAAAAGCTCTTTCAAATGTTAGTATAGATAAGTCTGAAGAAGCAGTAATAATTACTCACATATTAAAACAAATTGAATGTTAATAGGTCGGAAAACGCTGCGGTCTCGGTATATGTGGGTCTGTACCGTAGTTAATTTGTTATTCAGCAAAGCCATCTCAAGCTTCATATTAAAATTGGACGTGTTTTGTAGTTTCACACGAGTATGTAGCGCTGCTATGAAGCTTAGCTATTGTCAGGTTGATTTACTCTATCTACTCCAAGAAAATTTTCCATTTTGATGAAATTTTTCATCATTATCAGCCTTTATCCGTCCACTACTGAACATAGGCGTCCCTCTATGAACGCCAAGACAACCGATCCCTTGCTACTCGCACATCCAACGCGGAACTTTTTGGGCTATATTATTTTAATATCGCTATCAGCTTTCCGTAGTTACAGATCAGTGGAGCGTCCTACAGATAAGTCGCGTGTTCATAACTTCCTTCCTATATATTTAATCATCATTTAGTACTTATGAAAATGTCTACTTTTAAAATAATGAAAATCTGAAAAAAATGCGACTTTGTTTATGTGTTCAAATCGAGTTTTTGAAGTGCAAACTTTTTTTGCCGCATCGAGTGGGGCAAATCATATTATTATCATTCTCGACACCGATATGACAATTTCAAATTTTCTATAATTGTCATAATTCGAAATGACTAGTTCTTACTTTCAACGGTAGTCTCTGTGACTCATGCATAGGAAGTATAGTTTTACAAGCGACGCCCCGCGGTTTCACCCGCGTACTTCTCATTCCCGTGGGAGTACGGGGATAAATGATAGCCCATGTGTTATTTCTTAATTTTAGTTATATTTCTTAAGTCCATGAGTCATAACTTCCTAAAGTTCATGCTGTGACTGCATTTCTTTCTCATTTCATGGCCCGAATATTGAGAAGAGTTGGGATTATTTATTTGAGGTATTTTATTTAAATTTCTGATTACGTAAAATAGACCGGTAGAGTTGCTAATAATAATAAGAAAAACAATACACTACTTAGCCGTATTTGAATCTGTATTCTCAAAATTTCCATAACATACAACTTGAATACAGTGAATTGTAATTTATAATTTTCTTGTTAAGTGTTTGTCAATTATCTGTGAGGTAGTCGTGAGCTCGGGGTCAGCCGCGTGACCTTTGGCCGAAGGGCCGTAAGGGCGGGCAGCCCGTTACAAACACCGATTACCTTAGTGATCTTCGATGGCTTCATTTTCACATCAAAGGCGATGGTTAAGGTCAAGTTGGTGTCATTTCTACAGTTTAATTAACAGCTGTATCAAAGGGACATCTACGTAATATCAAAGGGATCTCTGATATCTGTTAGGATTTTTTCAATTACAAAGTACTTTGTTTATGCCGTCGCGACGATGGTTCAGTGGTGTATGGACTCGGCCTCTTGTGCGAGAGGTTCCGGGTTCGATCCTGACGCCCCATGTGCCTTGAAATTGGTTTTTCTAAATTTCTAAGTGCACCATAAACACGAGACCATCGCTCGTTTGACGTAAAGGAAAAGATCGTGAGGACATCTGCATGCCTGATGAGATTGTAAGTCTTTGAAGGTATGTGAAGTTCACTAATACGCCGTGATGCGCTGAGGCATCCCGCTGGGAGTGGGAGGCGCTCCCCAGGCGGGTATGTGGGACTCACTGCGCCCGAAAGCTGGTAAGTGGACGCAGCTCTACCCACTATAACCTTCCGAGCGCCACCAATGCCACCTTTGGTGAGGTACCCCGGATCTGTCAGCAACAGGGCACCTCAACGGCTAGTCAGTCCCTCAAGGGACTGACGCCACCTCCACAAAGGCACGATCCCTTCTTCTTATGAGAGGGGAACAAAGAGCCCCCTCGGCTCAATGCGCGTCGCTCAAGGTGCTCACCCTTGGCTACTGAGCCCCACCGCCACGACAAGGCCATAACCATGGTGGGGAAGAGGACTGCAACTGCCAGCTCTATTTGAATGCGTGGAGGAATGGCCGTATATTAAAAGGAGTTTTTTTTCCAAAAACAGACGGTAGGTAATATAGTGATAATGGTGATGATCCAGGCTGATGATGATCTTGTTAGCCCGCGGCAATACTTATAAAATAATATAATGGTTTTTTCTTTGTCTCTACAAAAGCACGTTTCAGAAAATTTTTCACTTAGCATATATAATGTCTATTTACGTGGAATATTTTACATTTGTATAATATAAGTTAGGCATCTTGAGTACGAGAAATAAATATGAATTATCTATATCAATTTTACCAGCTAGTGGTCTGTCCATGTTGGGTACGAAAGGATCAGTCGTCTTGCTGTTCATAGAAGGAGGCCTATGTTTGGCGTATAAATAAAAGCTGATGATGATCCGTCATCACCGTTTAAGTAGCCGAAGTGTTGGTTGCCCATTCACCAGGTGCTGGTTGATTTTTTACACCTTGTGTCCGAAAACCCCAAATATCTTACGGGACCCTGTTTTTTTCCAGAATAAAATTTAGCCTTTGTTACTCGTGGATAATGTAGGTTTCAAATGGTGAAAGAATTTTTGAAATCGGTCCAGTACTTTTTGAGCCTATTCATTACAACCAAACAAACAAACAAACAAAGTTTTCCTCTTTATAATATTAGTGTAGACTACTATGGTAGCTTAAAGGCCTTAAGGCCAACAGCATAGGTCCTTTCGAAAAAATTATTAATATTTTTTAATTATATTATTATTATAATTAAGAATAATATTTCATCGTAACTCGTAAGTAGGTTTTTATTGTAATATAGATTTTTTTTAATTAAGCCGTAACCTTACTAATAAATTGAATAAATGGCACAACTTTCGACTTTAGTCATGATATGTATTACATTGCTTCTTACGTACGATGCCAATAGAAGAGTATCGTATCACACAATAAAATGTATTATGCAATGAATAAAAATTTATCCGTGGCCTATACGCGTTTCGATAGATTTCCGCGCTAAATTTCTATTACCTTATTATTTATATTTCTATGGTCGACAAAGACAAGACGCCAACTTTCTCATACCTTATCCCCGGGCTGGTGATGATATTAATACAAGAGATAAAAAATGACTTCTGTCAATTACTCAAGGTTAAAACAACGCAGGAGAAATATGTGAATTCGCTACAAAGTTCGAAATCGATAGTGTTACGACTCCTTTTACCGGTGTGAAGTTACTCACATTTTAACGACTTTACGAGTAATCTTGTAAAATATCTACATTTTTACAAATTTATTTTTTGACCCAAGTAATTTTTACCGACTTTCCATATAGAACAGGTACTCAATTTGACAGTTTTCCATGTGTGTTTCCTGTCAGCTCAAAACTTGTTTTAGTCAAACCAATTTTGGGGAGTGTTCTTTTATTCAAAAATTTCTCACATTGCCTCGACAGAATTTAATCAAGATCCGAGGGCGTGGATAAAGTAACATCGTTTCGTAGTCGGAAGATACCAAAATTCGTCATCGTCTCTGAGTTATCAATGATTTCTTAGCCAGTAAGATATTGACAAAAGCGATCGATAGCCAATAGACAGTTTGTGGTTTTTTTTAATAACGATTGACCACGTGATTTAGCGCGTCTATGTCAATGCGATACATTTTATTCTTTTCGAACATCGTTATCGTTTTTTATGTTACTTTGTCTAAGCCCCCTGTCCAGTTACATTCGTTTTTATCTTTTCTTTTTACAATATTAGTATAGACTCTACACTATTAGTAATTAAGTAATAAACCAATTAATGGTCTCACAAAATTCTATATACTGAGATCACAAAAGTTGTATTGAGTAATGCTAATAATATGTGTGGTATAAGGCGCATAATTAGCCCCGTAAATATTAGTTATACTAAGAAATTACTTGTTGGTAATATTACACGTGGAAATAAATCTCCGGAATAATCAATGGAAAGTAATACAAGAAGTATCCGCTCGAATACATCGTTCGTTAGATTTTAAATAGCAGATAACATGATTTAGGATGATATAAAACCTGTCCTTTATATAATTCTTGTCAATTCCCGAGAACAACCGCGGAACAAGTATATTTTGTTTATTTTCCCGGGTCTCGATTCAAACCCTCTAACTCTATATTGACACAATCTATCGATTTGAGATCTTTACAAATAGAGTAGCTGATATTGCGGCGTTGTTGAAATGTAGTCAACATTAAAAGGAATGTACGCAGCACGAACATAACTTGAGTTACTACCGGGCCAACGACCCAAAGTGGATCTTCGCCTCCTACACGAGATGGCGTCACCACGCCCTGTCTTTGGCGATCTCCACCCAGCTAACAACGCCCAGATACCTAGGTCTTTAATCTCCTGGTCCTTCCAGCGGTATTTGGGTCGGCCGGTCGGCCACTGCAGGGTTATCCCTCAAAGTCTTTCCTTATCAGCTGGCATTCTTCGAGATTGATTTGAGTAAGCATCATGGAAATAAATGGCGTTACTTTTACCTTACGAAGGTTTTATTTCATCCGTAACCTTAACGTTCCTCTTTTTTAACTTAAAAATAATGTATTGTACACTATCATTATGAAGTATAATTTTAAGACTATAATGAAACTTTATATATACTTTCTCCACTATTTATTTTATATATTATAACAGTTACAATTTAAACACGACCAGTTTCGACAAAGTCATCATCGTTTGATCATTGTAGTGGCTATAACATGAATTTCCATCAAGTACAATCAAACAATAATTTTATGACATTTAAGACAGATATACACATAACGGTTACTTCACCCGTCTTTTTGTGTCGGCGGTTAAAAGCAATATGTATCAGATTATTATGATCAACTATTTGTAATTCCGTTCGTCGCAATAGGTTGTCACTCGGTACTACCTTCACGGCCCACGTGTTTCATATTCGAATACGTTTTCACACTGTCGAGCGTGATGTCTCGGAGAATAGTATTTTCCACTCGCTTTATTAGATGGTGATAAATAGCACGTTTTGCTTCGCATCCGTCCTTGGGCATCAAATATTTTAATGTATATTTTATGAAATATACATCATATTAAGCAGAAATCTCGATTATACAATGAACTTTTTTGGTCGATATATAATGCTTTGTAAAACCCAATCTTATCGTAGCTTATACACGATAGAATTAAAAGACTAAATATTATATTATATTCTGTAATCATTTTTTTATAAATGTACGCTTTTATACCACGCCAATCTGATCCCGTGGTAAGTTTCGTAGAACTTATGTTACGGGTACCAGACAACGGAAATACATGTATTTAATACTTTTATATACATATATTTATGATTTTTATTATAATATTATAATACACATATTTAATACACATTCATGACCCAGGCACACAGAAACTTTTTTTCTCTGGCGGGACTCGAACCCGTTACCTCCGGCTTGCTCGCCTCCGATTCGTTTTACTAGTTTAAGAACCTCAGACGCCACAGACAGCTACTAAGCGGTAAAATTATAACATCCATCTCAAAACGCATATTAGTTATTCGAATTTCGAATCGTTTCGTACAAGATACAAGATAAAATCGCTTCAGTGTACTGTGATCGCCAAATGACAGATGAAATGGTTGTCCTATTGCTCCATCCACTAATGAATTTGTTACAGTGAATAGATATAGTACTTATTTATATTTGACATACGTCTGCTTTTAGCGGGCTCAAACTTTTGACACCCCGCAGTAGATATCGCACGATAAGATTATTACATTTTGATAATTAGAGTCGTCAGAATTAAATGATTTTTTCAGCATCCTTTGTGTAAGAGAGATAGGGCAAACAAATGTTTTTCTTCATAGGTAAGCGAGCGATAGCTTTGCGTTTAGTGTAGATTTTCTTAGAAAAACTCATTTCAATGCATTATAGGGGGTCAGAATCAAACCCGGACCCTCACTTCTAATAGGTCAAGCTAGACTCACTATACCATCGTCGCTCAGTGACAAATAGTATGTAGATATTACAATGTGTTTTTAGAATTTATAAATGCGTCTTAAATTTTAATATTTATTATAGTTGAAATCTTCAGTGACCGTGGAAATAAATATTATGTTACCATCCAAGAAATCTGATGAAGATTAACAACTCAAGAGTCTGATAAATATTATGAAGATAATCTTATGTAGATTCTTGGATGGTAACATAATATTAATTTCCACGAGCATTTGAATATTTTCAATTTTAATCTGTATAATGCGAAATGCTTATACTGAAAAAAAAAACGGTTTGTCTGAATTAAGCTCCGTTCACACGAGCGTTAAAAAGAAATGTTTGAATGAGACATATGGTTACCCTTGCATTTGTTTCTCGAAAAGGTTTTTAAAGCGCGGCGCTTTTTTGACTAGCACTGTTGGATTTCGACGTTGAGTATTGGAAGTTAAATTAAATTGAGCATGCCGAAATCGCAATTCTTGCCAATGTCGGGTTAACACGACGCTTATTACACGCTCGTGCGAACGGGGTCTTAGTCTACATACTACGTATACGATTTAAAGCGAACGCGATTACGAAGCGGTGACGATTATTCAATGCGATGTGGTTGGTCTAAGAGCCGTGGAAGATCGTTCTTCACCGATCTGATGGGTCATGTATGTCTGTGTATGACTCATCTGGTTATCAGATCGGTGAAGGACCATCTTCCACGTCTCTCCTACTAGGTGTGCCGTTTGCAATCGCGTTCGCTTTGAATCGTCTACGTAGGTCACGGGAGCACTTGTAAAATGACTAATAAACCGCGATAAAATCCGTAAATTTGTTTCATAATAATGAGTGAAATTCGCGTGAACATAAGAAAACAATAGTTTTAATTTCTTTAATTTTCAATCCTTAATTTATGATGGTAATGAAGTACTGTTTTTATGTAATCTGTTGTACTTGAAGGTCGAGGATAGAGCGGGCGGAGGGACGGAGGGTGCCGGCTTATCGGACGTGTCGGTCTATTGAAGTGCTGGATTAATGAGATTCTACTGTACAAACTGTCGAGAGACAACGGAATTCTATTAGAGTGTTTTTAACAATAGTTATTAATGATATAATGACAATAAAGTTTTCAGTAATATGAATTGTAGTGATGAGCATAGTTGTTGTATTGACTAGTAGTTTTTATGGATACCGTTCAAACAATAAGAGAAAAATCAACCTCTTCAGTTCAGTCAGTTATTCTGCATAATATGTCAATTGTTTTCGTTTGTGAAAGTAAAATTCTTTACCTACGTTGTTTCATAATTTTGTTCTTTTTGGGCTTTATTGAGAATCAGTAGAGCAGACAATTTCACATTCAATGACCCAATAAGTAAAGTTTGAACAACATTTATTTTTCACATCAAAAAATTACTTTAAAAATACAATGTAAGATAATTGTTCACAAGTTATCGACTCAATTCATTTTAATATTGCGATAGACTTACAATTTAAATGAATTTTTTGTTGAAATTAGCCGAATATAGCAGCTAGTTTCATAAAATACCTAGTCTTGGGAAATGTCAAAACAATGACCCATCTGCAGAAACCTCCGCCGTACTCTTCCCAAAACGATTTGTCTTCGCAAACATTAATTTATTACCAAGTGTCTGAGTGATACATTTTTGATTGTCTCAACATTTTTTACCATTACTTTGTCAATTTGTTTAATTTGAATAACTGAGTCCTTGTATGTATGTATTTTCATATTTATTTTAATCAATTCTACCACTAAAATTGGGTCACAGTTATTATCATAACTTTTAGCTTTTTGCGATATTTAAGAAGGCCCAAGCTAGCATTGTTAGAATATTGAGAAAACAGTGTTTAAGGAAAAGGTAGTTTTCCTTCGACTAGTTGGAAAAATACCCAGTAGATCAGTTACGGATCGATTCAAACAGTATGTTATTATTAAGCTAACTCATAAATGAAGTTATTATTGCTTCGAGAGATATAGTACTGTTGCGTGTTCCATACAACCATCTTGTGTTTCGGGGAGAAGAGCTTACTTAGAGTTACTGAGACCGACACTTAACGTCTTACATAGGATAGACATAAATGTGTTACATGTGGTATTTGCAGCTTAGTTTTAAACCACTTGTTTTAGTTTTAGTTTAGTTTTAGACCGAGTGTCACTTCTGTCAGTTTTCCTATCTAACTAACAATAAGAGACTATTTAGCAGTAGGTATAAAAAAGATACTAGTTAGCAGTAGAAATAATGGTAGTATTTAAATTTGCTAAAATTACGTTGTAAAGGAGTCTTTATTACTTGAAGGAGGCTTTAAGCTCGAAATCTAATTAAATGCACACTGAACAAAAGAGCATAATAATATTCGTTTGAATTGAGAAACGCCTCCTTCTTTGAAGTCGTTTATGTAATATGTTTGTGTTATGCCTCGAGATTTGCTTGAATTTTTAAATCTTATTCTAATAAAAAAACCTTGTTTGAACATAAGAATCGGATAAGATTAGTAAAATTACTATAAATAACGATTAAAATAACGCTATTTTCGATATTCCTCGTGCACAAATATCGGGTTGATTATATAAAAAACCGCCCCGAAACAGTCCTGAAAAAAAAAAAACAACTCACTAGCCCCCGATTAGGTAGACGAAGCGTTGGTCGGCGGTAAATTAGATGGGAAGACGATCTCCGTACAGTGGCCAACAGATGTTAGATGCGAGTGGCAAGTATGGCATGGATTAGTCGTCTTGACGTTCATAAGGAGTGGCGTTTCTAATCTATGTTCAGCAGTGGATAGATAAAGGCTGATAGTGATGAGGATGAACCCGTCAGAGTCCTGTAAAATTACAGACATCCTGGAGTCTAATTTAATAATAAAGTATAAGGATTGTCCCAAAGCACGCACGTCCTTTCGCGTGCCATTTCACCGTTGTCTTGTGATTAAGTAGGGCAGATCTGATAAATACGATACGGGGAATCGAAACGAAATAAATAATGCCGTCCAAAGTTTTATAATATGGAAGTTCCCGTTTGTATCGCGATTGATTTTCTTAGGTAGATGAAAATTTCCAAACGTGATTTTTGCTATTCGCGTACTTTGTGTAATGCGCTGCATACATTCTTAGGCTGGTTTCAGCTCACGCTTGTCATTTCTCAGCATTTGTGTGAACAGCGTCAATTTCATGCGTACGTATGGTCGGTCGACTTGTGATTCTTTCATACAAATGACAAACGCGACTGACGCGACTCACACACTACGGTTGGTCGAGCACTGAATGAGGCTTCGGGTTTCCCATTTCTACTGTGCTAACAAATATACTATGAGCGACAATGGTCCAGTGGTGGATGGACTCGGACTCTTATGCGAGAAGTCCGGGTTCGATCCTGACACTCCCGTGTGTGCCTCGAAATGGGTTTTTCTAATTTCTAAGTGCACCCTAAACACGAGACCATCGCTCGCTCACCGCTGAAGGAAAACATCGTGAGGAAACCAGCATGCCTGATGTGATTGAAAGTCTTTGAAGGTATGTGAAGTTCACCAACCCGCACTAGGGCAGCGCGGTGAACTATTGGCCCATTACCCTCCTCGCCTGATTTCGAGGAGGAGACCCGTGCCCAGCAGTGGGACATAAAGGGTTGATACTTTACTTTTATACTTTACTAAAGAATTTGTTGGTTTTGTGCTAATTAAGGGGATATTTAATAATCACGGGCGATTATTAATTATCATCATCTTAAGCGACTTATTAACTACGTTCAATATTCGATTTCCTTTTGGTTTCTTGTAATCTTAATAATATAACGGGGCATAGATTAGATTATTTCTCTAAGGAATAGTTCAATTTGTAAAGCCTCAAGAGCTTAATCTTTTATATTATTTAACCATCATCTAACTGTACAAAGTAGTACTTTTTTTTTGTTGACGCAGCGGAAATCCTTTACGACCATACCAGGGCCTGGGTAGGCGCGCTGGCGTGTGTGGGGACTCGCATTCGGGTGCCCTACCCCACTAAAACCGCTGCGTGAGCCTTCAGCCGCTATATTTGAGGGACCCGGACCTGTGCAGGCGACGGGATACCCTCAGCGACAGACTGGTCTCGGCCAGACCTGATTCTCCACAGTAGGGTCAGACGGAAGGTGAAGGGTTTGCGCTAACGGCGCATCCACCGCTCAAGAGTACAAAGATAATAAAGTAACAAGATCTTACATAGGATTAGATCAACCTGATAATATGACAATATGTCACGATTATATTGTTATAACTATCGCTTTGTTTCATCTGCGTTCTTCTTCGTCCCGTGGCAATACCGGCATAAATTATAGCAATGGTCTTTTGAACTATTCTAATGTTGAGTTATATTATTGTAAACTTTCATCAAAATCCATTGAGTAGTTTTACGTGAAAAAGTAACAAACATACATCAATACATTCTTACAATTCGCGTTTATAATATTAAAGTAGGATATAAAGATCCAATTATTCACTACCAGCGCAAAAATTTCATTTCAATGAAAATGTATTACATTACACAATATGAATTTATTAATATAATATCACACAATATAAAAAGCATACATAAAGTTTGATGTTGCCAATATCACAGCATTAAGTTTATGTAGTAATAAAGTGTGATACAAAATAATTTGTAATATATTAAGTTTATGAATATAACGATTATGCATATTGTATTTACTACACCATAAATAGATGTGAAAATATGAAACTGTCTTTAGTGTTACTGTTTTCCACCAGCTTTCTAATGAAATATTATTTTCCTCTAGGACAAAATATATCCTTCCTCAATAATCGAGCTATCAATGCCGATTTTTTTTTTTCAGATTCGATTTTTGACTTTGGAGACTAATTTAATAATTATGTTTTGTATAGTTTAAACTATTGTGAGTATGTACTCGATTTTGAGTTAGGTACAAGAGCGTACACTGTACACAGATAAACCAATAAAAGTATTTATAATTCCTAGCCTTTGGTCGACAAAAACAGTACTTTTTTGGAGACTAATTTTTAAAATAAGAAATAAAAATGATACTGAAATGATACATATCTTATATTTTATCCTTATATTATTATAAAGAGGTACTTGTTATACGTAAAAAAGTAGTCTTTATTGAGAAGGTAAAAAAAAACCTCGTTTGAAATGTTGAGGTTTCTCTTTTGTCTACAAAAATTAACATATTATAATTTATAGATACATTATTTAATACCTTTAAGATGATCTTCAATCATATAGGTATTCTATTTCATAATTGGCTTTACCACACAAACGTTCGTTAATAGTTTTTTTTTAAATGTATTAATGGAAAGGTTTTGTACGTTTTCTAGGATACTATATCTGGGATAATATATCTATAGCGGGATACATAGATAGGTACATTTATCTATTTCTAGCTTCGATGTTACTACAATAATTGGGGGCAACTTAATTACATGGGAGGTTGCACTATTCTGCTTATTTCCCTGAAACCTCTGTGCTGTGTTTCGGAGAGAAGGACGATAGTGTAATCGACTATCACTAAACTCAATATCTTATGTAAGCACATGTATACGTTGTCTGGGTTCCTGGTGACATAATAAAAATATTACACTTAAAAAGTTGTATGCCTCTTCCATACGAACAAACTAATAATATTAGTCTTATTTATTTTCAGAATGGACTATCTTTGAATTTTACTAATAATGTAATTATTTAATATGATAGAGATAGGTTTAATATTAAAATGAACGCCACATCACAATCTAATCACGCTTACATTGAAAGTAGGTGTATAGGCGCGATACATGCAAATAGTTTTCGTAATTGGTCATTAAGTCGCCTGAAGTTTCCCAATACTCACACAATATGTTATTACAATAAGTACTTCGTTCCTTCAATTGAAATAATCACGTTTAATGGAAACGCGTTCTGTTTTAAATTACACGATATCTGTAGAAGTACGTTCGAAGTAAAAAGTCGAGCTACTATAAATTGTCAGTTTTGATCTTAAGTTCCTACGCAACATGTTACAACTATACACGAAAAAACGCCTGTGTACTAACATCTTCAAGATAGTGGGCTCGATTTGAGATCTAGGAACGTTAGCTATAATGTACTCTGGTCAAATTCAAGTGTCTGATTCTAATATTTAATTAACAGCTTTGCACTAATTGCATTTGAAAAAAAAATATTATGTCCACTTGAGGTTTCACTAGAAGTGTTATTTTTGTTCGGATTTAAAATAATATTTAAGAAAGAGTTAAGTTTATTTCAAACAGTTCGCGTTAAGGAATTTGGAACTTCGATTAAATATTCAACTTAATGCTAGGCTGAACCGTGAGCAAAAGTGGATACGAATAAATAAAATCTTTATCGTTTTACCAACAAGCAAATGGTCTATCTTATCCATAATAAAATATACTTACATCACGGCGACATGAAGCTATTAACCGCAACGTAGCTTGTAATCAGTCTGTATCCGCTCGGAGCTGAACGTAGGTTTTGAGCATGTGATTTGAATAAGCGACAAGACGACTAAAACTAGTAGGTTTTGACTTCTTTAAACAGGAGGATTCTAGCACCTTATTAGCTATATTTTAGCTTCGAATCCCATTATCAAAAAAATCGAGCATAAAATTATGTCACAGTGACTTATTGAGCACTTTCTGCGTTTACGCGTTTCTTATGTTTACGCGAATTTCACTCATTATAATGAAAACAACAACAACAAACAAAATCCAAGCATAACATGTCACAGACTAAAGACTTAGTTAGCACCTTCTGCATAGATAGGACTAAATAAAACATTGTTGTATCATAGGGAAATTTCGAAAAGCCTTGTACCTGTAGGACGTCTGACACCTCAGTCCTCCCGTGACCATGGTTGCTGTAAAGTATCCGAAACGTCAGGCTTGTAAAATACTTAATAAACCGAAATAAAATCCGTAAATTTGTTTCATTATCACTTTCTATGTAGATAAGACTAACTAAAATATTGATGTATCATTTGATTATCTTCATCATTGACTATCTTTGTGGTTCAATGAAGCCGGAGGTAGCGGGTTCTAATTCCGAAACGGGAAAAATGTGCTCCCGGGTCATAGATGTGTATTAAATACATATCACATAATAAAAATCTTAAATATATGAATAGTATTAAAATATAAATACATTACCCTTACACAAGTTCTTTGAGAACTTACCACGAGAATAGATTGTCCTTTAAAAGCGTCCACAGGTCGCTTTTGAGAGAGATAGATCATAGGGTGTTTTCGAACAATGTTGTAGCGTTAGGACCTCCTCCCTCAGTCCTCCCGTGACCTTGATTGCTGTAAAGTATCCGAATCTTTGGAGCCGCGAAAAAATCCGTAAAAATTGTTTCATTATAATACTCATAGGCCATCAGGCGTTCGTATGTTATTGGCCTTTTCCCACTATTTGCTTATCCTTCGCGTGCTTACTGCATTTAATTGATGGATGTCAAATGTAATTATAACCATAGTACACAGATCACTTAGCTAATAATAAGTTATTAGCTAAGTAAAACCAGACAATAATGTATTGGATAAGTTAATTATTCCATTGAGGGAGTTTTATGTTTAGCAGTGGATGGATAAAGGCGACGCAAAATATAAGTTTGACTGCTTAGCGAATCTGTTTTTTGAACCGTAGTTCTACAACAGGTAGACCAATTTTGATGCAATTTTTATCGGTTTTCTAGAGGTAGTTGGTAAAACGTAGTCAAACCGTTAGTTTTGTAAGTATAACCTTTTAGTCATATATACATTTACTACAATATATAATTTAGAAAAATAATGAATACATCACTTTGGTGTTAGTTAAAGTACGACATTGAACTTTGAACCTTAACTTAAACCACTGTAAACTGTTGGCATCGTTTTCACTTTCGTAGAGGAATCGTTAACTTTCCGAACTCTTTAATGTGAGCTGGCAAATGTGTGAACTTGGTTCTATCTTTGTATATAAAAAAACTTGTCTCGTTGTTTGTTCGTAATTAACTCCTGGTGAATCAATTTTAAAGAAATTGTGTACTGTGTATAGTTGTGCCGTTTACTATAGGGACTCATCTGTTAATTGACCCTTGAGGGCGAAGTAACTACTCTACAAGAGAATATGACTTTCTAGCAAGATGTTTTTAGTTTTTCAAACAATTTTTTTCATTATTGCATATGCGTGAGGCCGGGATAAGTCGTCTCGGCGTTTAAAATCTGTTCAGCAGTGGAAGTTAAAATATTGGTAATTTTTTTGCCAAAGTATCGCGAAATTAACAATATGATCTCGTTCAAACAACATAATTTAAATAATGATCGCGTTACTTTAAAACACTTTTCACTGATAGGTTTTTTACCGATCGCTAAAATAATTAGCGGATTCTATACATTAAATATTCACATTTGTTTCAGTGTTCGTGATTCAGGTTAGTTTCGTTCGAATCGTGCGGCATACCATCATTGCAAGGTCAAATGTCGCATTCGAACGTGCTTATGTTGCTGTGAAAGTGTACATCGAGGAAAATCCGGTTATTATAATGTCATTTCTATGGGAATTGTTGGAGTGAACGGAAAATTTGATAATAATGACCACTGTATACAAGTGTGTTCGTGTTGGAAAAAATATATATTTATAACACAAATGCAACGCAAAAAGGCGGCTAGAAATAAGTTTGACCGATAACTGGGTAATTGTCTTTGACACCGCAATTTTCAAAAGCGTTAACGGATTTTGACGTGGTTTATTTTATTGATAAACTGGTTTTCTAGCTTTTTAAAGATCTGTTATATTAAAATTGGTTATAATGACTGGTACTCGCGTTTTTTGAAAGCAATCATAATATTATGATATCATAACACAATTCACCACTAAATGAGAACATAATATAACCACGTTAATTACAGATATGACTTAGCCGGCTGTACACAAAGTTCATTTATAAAGCCACAACCACATCATGTGCATAAAGTTTAGGACCCTGAATAGTTAAATATGTTTCCAGGGAGTGTGGTTCTGTTTTCAATGAATTAAAACTAGTTCTTAATATACTGTTAATTATGTTATGTCATTAAGACAGTGAAATACTGTAATAATACAGTGTTATTAAAACAGTAAACTAGCAGCGCCCTGTGGTTTCAGCCGCGTACTTTCGATTACGGTGGGAGTACTAAGGTAAAGCATTCGTATATTTCAAATGTATAATCTATATTATTGTAAAATTTCATCAAAATCTAATCGATTATTTTTGCGTGAAAGAGTAAAAACATATATTATATACACTATTACAAACTTTCGTGTTTGTAATATAAGTTGGACTATCTATTTAATGGTCACAATATTAATAATAATAATTACAGCTTGAAAAAATCCACAAATAGAGAAAACTACAGAAGAAGCATATCTGTAGACAAGAACGGCATGGCTTATTGATACGAAACACGGGTTCAAATTATGAATATAATATACAGAAGTCTCCTTCAATTAACGCTAAGACGACCGATCCTTTGCAACTCACATCCAACATGGACCGGCAGTTGCACGGAGATCGTCACAGAGTATATATAATTAATTTCCCAAATTGCTGTCTAACAGATTTAATGAAAGTGAGTTCAGGCATGAAATTTTAAGCTGATAACATTAGTTGTGAATACAGCTGGTGAATACGAGTGGATGTTAAACATCCCATTAGAAAAAATCTACATTTCAATTATCTTTATTTACTACTGAATACCTTCCAAGCAGTTGGACTAACCGGGATGAAATTTGACATCAAGTGGTCAAGATTGACAATAATGTCCGCTTCATTATGTTTTGTAAACAGGCTAATAAAAATTAACTAGGAGGCAAAACGATCTCCGAACTGTGCCCGGTTCGTGTTGGAAGTGGCAAGGAATCGGTCGTCTTGGCGTTCATTGAAGAATATGTTCAGCAGTGGACGATTAAGGTTGATCATGATGATGATAATGATATATGAATGCTATTAGGTCATACAGGGTAAACATGCCAATTGGAGATATTTAATTTTGCAAAAAGTTAGCCATTTATGAAACAGTACATACACGTGTATTAGCTGCCACTTAGCATGTGAGTATGTTGGTAATACAGCGCGTGTTACGAACTAGGTTAAAGCAAACTTATAAAAGTATTTTGCCGTTCAAATTGCATTTTCAATATTTCATTAGCCTCGACTCAAAATTTCAAATGCGATGAAAAGAACCGATGAATCAACCAGCTCGCGGTAAGATGACGAAAAAAGCGGCCAAGTGCGAGTCGGACTCGCTCATGAAGGGTTCCGTAGCAGAAGGTAACCTGAGGTTTACGATTTAAGCGTATTAAAAAAATGGACAGTAAACCCTGACCAATAAGTTTGATAACGAATTTGACTTTATTATTTTTTGGGTTCCGTAGCCAAATGGCGAAAACGGAACTCTTATCTATTCGCCATGTCTGTCTGTCATTAAATAAACTATAGTAATGCATTTCTAAAGTAACCAATACAAGTGTTTAACGTCAACTACTATGAGAATTTATGACGCAAAGGTTGCATATAAAAATCATTCACTCCAGGCGATCCTCATTAGAATAATGATCTTATGAAATCATTGACTTTGACTTTGACTATTGTATTGTCATTTTTATCACCGTCTTAAGTCGGTCAAAATCAAGTCCAAGGAAATAACTGATTCCCGAAAATTTATAACAGACATCTAAACATACAGTGAACCTGATAAATGTAAAAAGCGCTTAAAAAAGTCAGTGGAAAAGTGGATGTTGTCTATTTATTTTACGTTTCGACATTACTTTTGAATCCTGCCAAGTATAAGCGTTTTGTGAATAGTATTACCAAAGATAGCCGTTAAAGTGGTGTATGTCTATAAAAGTTTTAATTCCTTTATTATACTTCAAAACAAACTAACAAGTAAAAACTGGGGTAAAATCGTCAGGCGGTCTCTAGAACCGATATAAAGTTATAACTTTTCAGGTTAGGTATTACGACTGAAATAATTTTCTACGGCGAAATTTTAGGCTATAATTAGTTTAATGGCCAAATTATAAGTTATTATAGGTATTATTTTGAAAGTACATATATTTAAGAAAGGCTTAAGCACTTATGAAATAATATCTTTTAGACTCTCCTATTGGAAAGTGTTGGCACGATGCCAAGTCGTGTAACGCAGACAAATCAATGGCATGGTCATGTCGCCCATGAAATGCAACAAGTCTCCCTAGGCTTCATTGTGCCAAGTCACTCATCCATAATAAAAGTCTACTACGAATGACTTGACGGCATAACATACGCGCCACACAAACAAAACTTTGTCTACGCCTTTTTTCGTGTTCTCTCTATGTCTTCAGTTAAGTAGCTAACCTAACACACGATACTTTTCTCGTTACAACAACAGAAAACAATAGTATTAAACAATCAATTTCAGTTTTTTTCTCGTAGTGTGCAGGTTTGAGAAAACACTCAATGTATGTACATTGTATCTCTCTATTAAGACATTTCTCGTTGTAGCCAGCCAAATATGTAATTACAGGTATTTACATTACTTATTACTTACAGAAGTAGATTAGTAGCGCCGTGCATGATGCAAGTTCTTTCAATTTAAGCCAACTTTAAAAAAATAAGGTCTTGTGGCATATATCTGATGCCATGACGCCAAACATGTAGTTAATATAAATCTTCCGGTCTCCCTAAAAGGCAGTGTGACTGGAGTATACGTTCACATCTCCACAGGGAAAGTGTATAATATTTATAAGAATTATTTATACTAATCTGGCCTTTTATGTAAGGGGCAAACGAAAGAGACGGATAGAAATGTGTAATAAGCCAACTTATTACACATACACGTACACACACACTAATGCTATCCATTCACAGTTATCGAATGGGGTTGATCATAATCATTATTATCATCATCATCATCAGCCTTTATCCATCCACTGCTGAACCTTCCTCCCTCAATGAACGCTAAGACGAACGATCCCTTGCCACTCGCATCCAATACGCACCGGCCACTGCTCTGTGATCGTCTTTCTACCTGATTAATGGCCGACCAACACATATAAATAAAAACGCAAATGAATCACATCGTTGAGGGAAAGACTCATAGCAACCGACCAAACAAAACTCACCTGTCATTACCAGACAAATTTGCAAAGCGTTCGTTACAATACAATCTCATTGTTAATTAATTAACTTACCATTTGTTACAATAGAGATACACAAGATAACATTGGAATACACTTAAACAAACATTTAATTATCTGTACTAATCTAATAGAGCTAAAGCGTTAATTTGGACAAGGTAGGTTATGCTGTATGCAGATTTAGGATACCGAATCGATTTTTTTTATGTTAGCTATATTTTTCTATTTGAGAAATACCCAATGAAGCTGTGAAGTTTCACATGTGAAATCGCAGATACCAATTATTACCATATTATCTTCGAAACGTATCTCTTTCTAACCTTGTTTCAAATATACTTGTCTCTTTCTACCCTTGGTTCAAATCTAATTATCGTCGAGAATATTATAACAATTGGCTATGTTCAGCAGTGGACGGATAAAGGCTGATGATGATGATATTTTAATTTAAATAGAGCAGCAATGTTATATGTTTTGTAAACAAACAAATTCCGCCAAATTTGTACTGCGACGCTGCGCCGATTCAGCGCTCAGATTTGTAAGTGATGGATTGATGATTGATGGTCATTGATGTATGGTTGGGCGATGGGACGTACACACTTGTTAATCATTGTTATTACGTCAGTGACAAAACACTGACCAGACTCGCATTCGGATTTTATTGCTAACATTCCTGTTGTATTTTGTTATAGTGCTAATTATAAACTTACCTAATAGCATATTAAGTCATTTCATACATGTTCACTTAGTAACACTAAATTCTTCTTCACAGAAACTTGAACGTTTGAGATATTATGTGAGTGCATGAGATATTATGTATGATGGCTTAGTGGAGAAATTAGGCAGTTATGAATCGAAAAGAGCCTGGTTCGTATCTCCAGTTCTATCGTTTTTTTTGAAAGTTCATTTTTTTTTTCAAAGAAAACCTTTATAATATTATCACTAAGGGTATATAAAACGAAACAAAAATACCGAGCATGCTTGGTCAACCGATTGGCGATTGACCTTGCCAACAAATTATCGGCGAAGTTATGCTTTAAAGAAACTTTCATGTCTGATCAAATTAAAACTCTTTAAGGTGTAAAGTTCTGCAATATATTTAGTGATAAAATTATTCTATAGCATGAAGCCTCTCCTGATTTCAAGTTGTGCCAGTGGAAAATGAACGAAAACTCACAAGCGAAGTGCGACACAAATACAACGTGATGGGACATATTGAAATGTTTGCATTGAGTGTGGAAAATGCATTCTCGATTCACGCTTCACATCCGTTCACGGCAGACTGCCAGAATATTGAGTATACTACTGCCAGAACGCTTAGAATAACTGTAGCTAACACTTGTGACATACTTGTTGGTGGCTGACAATTAATATAAGATAAGCAACAAGTTTATTTACGCCGAAAGCTATAATGTCGATAATACTCGAAATGGGTGGGAAATTTGCTGTCAGCTGCCTGGCATCTGTGTGCGTGGGTACCACTTCCCTCCTAAAGACGAGACACTAGAAAATATCTCCCATGCTCGCTCGAATCTCGAATAATTTCGATGAGATAGTTTAACTATATAGTTATATAGTTCTACTTACGTGCGCAAAAAAGGAGACGAAAGACAGTAGCGCCCCTAGTGAACAGTGAACATAATATAGGTATAGCTATATAACTGCTAAATAAATCAGATAAAATGAGCTATGCAGGGAAATAATAATATATTTTTTCTGAATTCACCAGATAAGTAAAGTTACTGTATATCTTATAATTTCGAAATATGAGTACATAATATACTTTCGGAATAATTGATTAAAAAAGAAGAAAATAATGGACACTTCTTTGGAATGATCTTGAATCTATCAAGAAATTTTTCACTAGTCGTGTTTTCCTAGTTCACTACCGTTTTCACTATCAACCACTGCCAAATTTTCGAATCCCTTGTGAAACCGCTTTGCTGTAAAGACATTTTGTTCCACCTCAGGTTTGAAAATCTTTGCACTGGTAGATGATTATTTAACTAATTAACCTAACCTTGGTACTAGTAAATACATTACCTATACATAAAGATAGATACACTAAGATAAACTTATATATCAGTATTTTAGTGATATAATGTGATATGTGGTTGAAGACGTATCTCTGTTGTAATAGGCTTGTGTCCACTAAGAATAAATCGGTATTATTAGGGTTTTTAATGATAAAGCATGGTATTTAGATGGTAAAAAGTTAACTTATTTAATGTAAAAATAAAGAATTGTTTTTTATTTTTACAAAACAAATTTTGCAAAATAAGGCGGTAAGTCACGTGACCGTGAACACCGATAAGGAAGTGTGACGTCACGTCGTGCGAAACACTATGGTTGCTGTTGATATTTTCATAGGACAGAACAAGTTTGTTTCGAACGGCGTGACGTCATTCAGACGCCATGACAGTTTTGGTGTCTTCGCGGCAACTTTAAAATTGATTTTTTAAAACGCAAAATACATAATATTAACACAATTTTTTTTTTAAATAATACATATTTTGGGCTTAAAAATGAATAAGGTAAATTATAAACCAATATTTGATTTTTAGTACACTAGCCTATTGCTGTTTCTATATGTGGTGAACTATTGCTAGCTGTATGTTTCTATGTTAATTGTGTATTTGTAAGTATTTAAGCTGTTGTTCCTCCTCAAAATAAAATAAATAAATAACTTTACCTTATCATCAAATATTTTAAGCTTACGCATAGCAACTAATATGGAAAATTCAGCTACTTATTATTCATAACAGGTATTACCTGTTATTACATCGTCCCACACAAATAATATTAATAACAAATTCTTGCAAAGGAAAAGTAGGCGAATATTCCTAATTGTATAATATTATTGAATTTTTGAGATGTGTAGGCGGGAAGAGAACTCTTAATATAAGAGACTCCATGTCGTAAGTATGTAATATCATGTTAATTGTAGTACTTAGAGCCTGTTTCACAATCTCCAGTGCCGAATGGGCTATTGGCAACATATTTGACAGATACTCCATACTCTATCTGTCAAATATGTTGCCGATAAGCCTTTTCGGCACTTATCTGCAGATTGTGAAACAGGCCCTTAAGTTAGTAACTTTTATTCATGGTTGTTGATTCTTATTAGGGAGTTAAGGGATTCGGATGTCTTGGCCTGGATGTAGGGTTGCCAGGTCGCCTAACCTAATAGCCGGACAGACTAGCCAGCTCGGCCGGGCGTTTGGGCAGAAAAACCGGACACCCAGCATTATTGAGGATTTTGTCTCAGTATTTATAAGATAAGAAATTGTAAAATAAGGCTTTTTTATGAGTATCATACATTTTGTAAAATTTTAAGTGAACTTATAGATAAAATCGAATGGCAAGACAGTCTTAGCCTAAGACTAATTTGGCATTGCTCGTTTACCGAAATATGTAAAAACGAAAAATGTAAAAAGTCTAACAAAGCCGGACAACGTTTATTTTGGCCGGACACGCAACCAAAGAGCCTACCTATGTCCGGCTTTATCCGGTCGCCTGGCAACCCTACCTGGATGGGAAAAGAACTTTCCCTTGGAGATAGTCTCATCGCATATGCCGGGACCCTCATGAATCGGCTCCACTTGAGATCAGGAACCTACATCCATAAATCCTATAAAACAGTAAAATAGACCTCAAATTGATAATGAAACTCTAAAAATACTCAATTATTTTGATTAACATCTTACACGTAGATCAACATAATAAGATGATATTTTTATCCAGCATCATTACCATCTCTTTCCGAAATGGGATAATAGACAGACAACCTTGAAATTTCTAAAGAATCAAACTAATATACGGGCACATAAAAAATCTAACAAGCCTTAAAGTTTTGTGCCAGTCAACATAGTCGTATATAGAATAATACAAACTCGATTTCCCCTATTTTACAGTATAGTATTGAAAACGAAGTCGCTGTCGTTTATGTTACGCCATCACAGTTCTGTTGTGACGCCCGACTGTCTAGTCCCGTCGCCTTTCGTTTTTCATACGTATGACTTTTCTCGAAATACGTAAGGACAAATATACAAATTCCGTGTCGTGTCGTTTGTTTCAACCTGCCACGTCTTATATTATATATTATGATGCAACAGGTAGTTGTTTATATGTAAAAAGTAAAGTAGCAACCCATATATGTCCCACAGCTGGGCAGGGGCCTCCTCCTCGACACCAGGCGAGGAGAGGCTCCTCCTCGAAACCAGGCTAAGAGAGTCTCCTCCTCGAAATTAAAATAGGAGGTTGTTTATATGTATTTAAAAATAATATACAACGCGTGATCGGTTATCTGGGCGTTCATTGATAAAGGCCTATGTTTAGCTGTGAACGAATAAAGCATGATCTACATTCTAGATGATGATGATTATGATAAAATGCGGGCTGTAAGAGGCCATTCAACTTAAAATTTTATAATCACCATGATGGCTCATGAATAACGTCGGTTAATAACTTTGTTAAGAACGTTTTTATAACCACGTTTAACTAAAGTTTAAACAAACAGGATTTTGACATGGTCAGGTATAGATAAAAAATTATAAAAAAAAAACACAATTTAATCAAATTGGCTTGAATTCTAAACGTTCCTAAACCTGTCTAAACCATTTCACCATTGTCCAGATGTTAATAATGTCTTCTGTAGTATTTTTCTACTATTTCTCTCGTTTCAAATCTGTAAATCCAACTCAATAACAAGAGAAACGATTTACAACAAACTGGAATTCGTTACTGGAATCGATATGTAAAACACTAACTGAAGCTAAAATATTACAAAACATCGCATAGCCCTATGCTAACAAATAACAATGTCCGATTATTTGATGTTCCGAATAATTCTAGAATGGAATACTATTTTCAGTATATTACATTTTGGTTGGTTTTTATGGATATTAGTTTTTATTTGTAGAATAAATATATTTATGTATTTAGGCGACTTTGACATTCATTAGGTGGTCTGTCTACTTCTTTGTTTATCAATTATTCAGTTATATTTGAAAAATTTAGGGCCTGTTTCACAATCTCCAGATAAGTGCCGAATAGGCTATCGGCAACATATTTGGCAGATACTCCATACTCTATCTGTCAAATATTATGTTGCCGATAGCCTATTCGGCACTTACCTGGAGATTGTGAAACAGGCCCTTAGATAAATATTTTAATGTACTATAATACAAAATTACTATATATATAATAATTAATATATATACAAAATTTTTCAGGGACCACGTAAAATCAGGATTGTGGCTTCTTCGGAAGCCACAATCACACAACTGAGTGGTGTCCTATTAAGGAACTATAATTGTAGGTATATTCTTTTTTCTTTTTTTTCTTTTTAATTTATAAGAATTTCAAAGCTAAAATTTGTATATGTGCCGTGCGCGTTTGAAATGTGTGTTAGATCAAGTAAGTTTAACAGTGTATTATGTTCCTGAATAAATGTTTATTATTATTATTATTATTATTTGTATATTGTATACATTATTTAAATATTATACAGGAGAACATCAATACAAAAGTATTCACTTTCCATTTTGTTTAACCAGCTGTTTTCTTGTCTTTTAAATTGGTCGCCTTGGCGCCCATTGGGGATATTTATGTTAAGCAGTGGACGGATAAAGGCTGATGTTGATGATTGTCATTTTTTACTAGCCAATGCTGTTCCACTGCTGGTCACAGGCCTCCCCCAAGTTCTTCTACATTACGTTTATAGTTGGAAAATGATAATATTAATAAAGGAATTCTTTATTTGAAATAAACAATGTTGTATTCACTTGGGTCTCAGCAAACAGAGTTATAAAAACAATTATTGTCTCACAAATAACATGGAGCTTTGAGTTGCGTAACCTTGCCCTTAGCTTGACTTTGGGACAGTCTTTGTCTAGTTGGCATGAGGCTGTTAACTTACAATTTACATTTACTTAGCGGTTTCCACAATCATGCTATGAATTGGTAACTTGTCAGCATTTCAATTTGCTATCTAACTTAAAGATAACATGGAAAATAAGAAAATAGTTTTACGTTTAATATAAAATGTACTCGTAATGGTTCGAGGAGCTCCCATTAATTGTAGAATGGTGGTGTAATGTCTGGGCTAATACTGTGTGTAGCTACTCGTTACTTTATAACCGACTGATTGCCTACGATTTCTGCTGCGTTAGCAAAAAAAAATATACTTTTTCTTAAATGTATCCTATCTTACTTCTAGTACCTCTTAGAATATGTGTACAAAGTTTCATGATGATTGGTTCAGTAGTTTTCACGTAAAAGCGTAAACATCCCTGGTTTCACATTTATGATATTAGTAAGGACTTAATAAGCACTAAGTACGTTGAAGTGGCAAAGGGCTGGTCACGCCACCATCGTCTTAGTATTCAAGAGAACGGATGGCCATTAAGGTTCAAGAGTGGAGACCGCGTTTAGGTAGACGAAGTGTTGGTCGGCCTTTAACCAGGTGGGAAGACGATCTCCGTATTGTGACCGTTCGTGTTATGTGCTAGTGGCAAGGGATCGGTTGTCTTGGGTTTCATAGAGGAAGGCCTATGTTCAGAAGTGGACGTATAAAGGCTGATGATGATAATGAAGGATTAAGGATGAAAATGTCCAGGATATTTCGTTTTTCGTTTAAACTATACGTCTTTGACTACTAGAGTATAGGACCTTTTTTAACTTCATCAAAATAGTCCCCTAATACAAAACCAGGTAAAATCCTAGAGGAATATCGAAAATATTTGGGGATAAAAATAAGCAGTACATTTCGTGATCCGATCTATCTATTTATAAGGGTCTCGATTCAATATAACAGTCTGATGTCGTAAAAACAATTTCCTCATCCGGGATACATGACGTGATACAAGTATAATATATTTTTTCTTTGTATTTTATATCTGATATTATATTATGTTAATTTATGTTGTATTAAATTATAATGTAATTACGATGTTCGCGCAGTGGCCGATCCGCGTTGGATGCGAGTGGCATGGGATCGGTCGTCTTGGCGGTCGTTGAGGAAGTCCTATATTTAGCATTGCTTGAATAAAGGGTGATGATGATGATGTGAATAATAATAATTATTAACGACCACTAAGAAATTGAAATTGCCGACGAAGATAAGCTTCACTACGACTAATTAGTAAGTAGTAGACAGCAAAGCTGTTCATGGTAGAGCCAAGGTATCATTACTTCACATAAAGCATTACTCCAATGAATTATGTTAGAACCGGTCATGGGTTCAAATCCTGTCCAGTGCAGATTGTATGATGAATATAGTTCTCTGCGCCGGGCTATGGACGTATATAATATACTAGCTGCGCCGCGCGTTTTCACTCGCGTACTTCCCGTTCCCGTGGGAGTACTATGATAAATTATAGCCTATGTATTATTCTAAGGTATAAGCTATATTATTGTTAAGTTTCATCAAAATCTATTGAGTAGTTTTTACGTGAAACAGTAACAAACATTATAATATTAGTAAGATTAATATAAGTTTCTTAACCTTATTCCTGTTCCTAGTACCCCTA
Source organism: Lycaena phlaeas (assembly GCA_905333005.2). Taxonomy (NCBI): domain Eukaryota; kingdom Metazoa; phylum Arthropoda; class Insecta; order Lepidoptera; family Lycaenidae; genus Lycaena; species Lycaena phlaeas. The sequence continues at coordinate 1,669,672 of HG995168.1, forward strand.
AAACAAGTTCTAACTAGCTTGCCATGGGGCTAGGCTAGCGTGTAATTATTGACTTATTACTAATACTTAGTTATTATTACTTATTGTGTCAATTGCAAATTGTACTCAAATTAACTCAAATGAACAAATAATTGGTAATTTACTCGGCAACTTCAAACTCCTGTTCATGTCGGGAAACTAAATAAAAGCTCGTTCGTTGCATATTTCCGCGCATTATTATGAGTGTGAGTACGGATGAACAAAATTACTGAATGAATAAAGCTTTGCAGTGCTAGTTGGGAATATGTTAACCGTACTTAGACGCTTGTTAGGGACAACGTGTGTGATCGTTTTACGGTTGAAAATGCGCTTTGTACATCTCACATTACATATCACTCTATTTAAAATATAAATTCATTTAATAGCTTCAAACACCAATTATCAAAACATGTCATTGAAATTAATAACAGCCACCTAAAACAGCTAACCTACACATTGTTAATTGTTTATTTATTTTAATCAATTCTTCATAAGGAGATTCCTTTGGAGCAGAATATCTTTTATTGTATTTCTTTTTTTTTTGGCCGTAATAGCAAATGTGATATTTTGTCTATGACGACCTCTGTGGCTCAGTGGTTAGCGCGTTGGCGCACAAGCCGGAGGTAGCGGGTTCGAATCTCGCCAGGGAACAGAAAAACTTGGGAACACTAAAAAGTTTCTGTGTTCTTGGGTCATGGATGTGTATTAAATATGTGTATTATATAATAAAAATCTTAAATATAAGTATTAATATAAAAAGTATTAAATATATGTATTTCCGTTGTCTGGTCCCCGTAACACAAGTCTCTTCGAGAACTTAGCACGGGACCAGATTGACGTGGTGTAAAAGCGTCCATAGATATTATTATTATTATTATCCATTTCTTTAGACTCGACTCAAAGTCGGTTAGATTATAAAACTCGGTACGGGCTTATGCCAAGTATCCTTGTTTTTTTATGTTATGTGTTATGTATGTATGGTTCGTGATTAGTGAGTCGTTGGTGTGTGGGTTGATGTGTCGGCGATAGCTCGGCTATCACTAAATGACAACATAGTCGAATTGAGAAACCGACGGACTATTGAACATGTATCGAGAGAGATGATCGATTATTATTATTATTATTATTATTATTATTATTATTATTGTCTGATATTAAATAAATCTACTTTTTTGTCTTCTTAAGTTATCTAAGCATTTAATAGCAAAGCAAATCAAGCTTGACATTTTCCATTTTGACGTTAGAAGTATTGTTTTATTCTTAGAGTAAAGTGATACAACGGAAAGTTTTATTAATGAACTGTGTTCTGTTCCAGGTAAGTTATAATGAATATTTAATCACTGGCAAGCTGTCTGAATAATAGGTAAGTACCTGATATTTGAAAATATATGATAAAGTCGTCATCCAACCTCTATTACAAATGTTTGAAACATAAAATATATGAACGAATCAATTTTATACGTATTTATTTACTTAATAAAGGAAATGTCTGAGAGCGTGTTGCATCGACAGATTTTAACGAATATGTAATCGTTAAAGATGGTGGTAACGAACGTTAGTGTCCAAAGAGCGTTGTTTTTAACCGACGTTAAAATTTAACGAAGTCTCTTACGTTAACAAATGATTTGAAATAACCGACACTAAGTCTTGATAAGCTCACCATACAGTAGTCGACCGATTCCATACTCCTAAGAACTGATAGCTGGCCTAATTGGGTCAGTAGTGCTGGAGTCGCTGTGTTTGATAAGACCTGTCAAAGCAGATTAGAGCGGCCAAAAAATTCTGATGATGAATCAATAAAAATGACAGTCATACCGACAGACAAGTCAACACTTATAACTCTGAATTATGACAGGAATTTTCAATTTTCATACAAAATAATAAATTTAATAATGACGTCATGTCACATTAACATGTCGGTGACGCGAACCTATGAGATTTTCCTCTACCTAGTTCTCAATGCGTCTAAATGGCTTTTTACTTCAATAAAAGTAATAACTTTGTAACTCTAAGGGCCTGTTTCACAATCTCCTAATAAGTTCCGAATAGGCTATCGGCAACATATTTGACAGATAGAGTATGGAGTATCTGTCAAATATCTGTCAAATATGTTGCCGATAGCCTATTGGGAACTTATCTGGAGATTGTGAAACAGGTCCATAAACTATTTTAGTGTATTACTGACTAGTAATAAAAATGATTGCTTAAGATTTATAAGTAACATACTTTTAATTAAGGACCCGCAAACAGACAGTACATTTGATGGTGAAGTGATCATCTCCAGACACCTGCTACGGTAGAGAATTCTACTAATTCTGCCTGCTCTTTTCTCGCAAGTGCCTAACATTTTTTTTTCTTTTACGCCGGGAAATGCACAGACGCATCCCGCTAGGGAGTGGGTCTCCCCAGGCGTGTATGTGGGACTCGCTGCGCCCGAAAGTGGACGCAGCTCTACCTACTAAAACCCGGTGAGTGTCACCAATGCCGCCTTTGGTGCCCCGGATCTGCAAGCAACAGGGCACCTCGACGGTTAGTCAGTCCCTCAGGGGACCGTCGCCACCTCCACAGAGCGGTTGTTCCGCATCACAGAACAACCACTCCCAACATCTGGACAGTACGATGAGGTGAGGTTCTCATCCTCACCCCTTGCCCCCCGCTCTTTTGTTCCCTCTTCTTATAAGAGGGATACAAAGAGCCCCCTCGGCTCAATTTGCTTCGCCTAAGGTGTTGAAGTCATCCAGGGTTACTGAGCCCCACCGCCACGACAAGGCCTGAACCATGGTGGGGAAGTGCCTAACATACTATATTCTTATGTAGCAAATTTTACTCATTATAATAAACTTTTACGGATTTTGTACCTCCGAGGTACAAAAAAAAATATTAAAAACCACGATTTTTTTTTAGTTATAATAACAATATAATAAGAATAAGCCCCAAACAATTATTTTTAATTATGAAATACTCTGATAATATTATTATAGTAAAGCATCTCAGTAACATGATTTAACAGTAGCTTCACTTTACCGTAGCCGCTACGGCGGTATGGCGACGTAGCGACGCTACAAATTTAACGTACATAACTGAGTACTTAGTACTATAAAGTTCTCCTTTACTCGAGTTACTGTAGTGGGTTCCGGACTGAAGCTGTCTGTCCCTAGTACGATTTTCATTTTGTAAGTTAATTCTCCTTTTATTTGAAAGGAAGAAATATATTTGTTATAGTATAAACGTTTAGGGTAGATGCCTAGCCGATTTTAAACAATGGTTTATCATAAAAGGGTCACTAAACTGCATTTCAACTTCAAAAGAAAGGAAAAAAAGATTTTTCGTAGACGGATCACAGTTTAGTAAACCTTTTATTATCTATATCTTTTATTTAATATTATAGTAAGAACTTATTAAAGTTAATTTATATTCTGTAAATACTTTTTTCTTCCGTGTTGCAAGCGAGTGGCAAGGGTTCGGTCTTGCCGTTCATTGAGGGAGGCCTATGTTCAGCAGTGGACAGACAAAGGCTGATGATGATGACGATGAAATACTTTCTAACTTTCCCTATTGTATTTTTACCTGTTCGAACCTTTTTAAATCCATATAACACAATTTGATAAAATTTATCAGTAGTTAAAATATTATAAATGAATAAATTACTATAAATTATTATTTAATTATATCATATGAAAACGGATATCAACTGAAAACATTATAGCACTTAATAGTCGTACAATTTTAATGTGAACTAAGTCTCTATTTTCAATTTCCCTTTACATTTAAATTAATACTGAATAAATCTCTATGTTCAATGAAAATAATTTCACTAACAAATGCGCTAAAACTGCAAATGAATAAACTTTGTAAATGAATATTCATATTTTAGAGTAGAATAATTATTGGTACAACATTAATACTTAAAATTAATAATGTTCGCATTAAATAAGTGAATAAAATTAGAATGTCTGTATCAAGCATATAACAGAAATAGAGGGGTAACGTGTTATCTTAGAAAAGAAATTCCGATTAATTTGTGCTGCAACTCACCGCTGGTTCTGCTTTCTGATTAGCCGACTGATGGCGTTTGATAGATAATTGGCCAATGGGACGCACACACATATCACTGGTGGTTGAATTACTATTATATCAGTGGTAAAGCATTGACCAGCCTAGGGTTCGGATTGTATAGCTCACATGACTGTTATATTTGGTTATATGTATAAACTTATGTAATATCATAATAATTTGTTGAATACATTTGCACAGTAACGCTAAATTCTTTTGACCGAAGCTTAACCGTTTGAGACTACGTATGGTTTTTTTTATATTACAAAGATAGATAAAGTTTTATTAACAATGCTATATTCAACGCACACAATAAAAAGAGTTAAAATAAAAACTAACAAATCAAATATTTTAACAGCATACAGAGTATGTATGCAGAATCGCAAAAAGGAAGGTAACTCGCCACTAAAAGATCAATCTGAAGAAGGATCGACTGATTTTCATTTATTACCTATAACGGTGAAAAAGCATAACGCTTTATTTGTGGTGAAAAGTTGTTGTTACGATAAAAGAATTTAAAATACCAATAATAAGATGTGACGATATCAACAAAATGGTGGACACAAAATGGCTACACTTATCACAGATAATAGATATCACTGGAGGAGACCTTCACCCAAACGAGATTCTTACATAAACGGAGTAAAAATATTAACAACTTAATTCATAAGTCTAAATAATCTCTACCCAACCAAATACCAAATATATTAGACAGTTATATTTCCAGCTCTTACAATGATGATGATGATGATATACAAATCGACACCAAAGTCTCAGTCAAGTTCAAAGTTAGCACGAGAGGCAACATAAGTGCTCTGCACACTCTCATTTAACAGGATTATCGCACTTACACCTCACTTAGCACACCCTCATCTCTAAATAGATTATAATCACTAGACTTCTCATAAATCAAGTTCAACTCTCGCGACTATGGCTGTTGTTAAGTATCAGAAACCTGCCGAATGCAGGAATCCGTCAAGCAACAGGCATCCCGCGATAAAATCTGTCAGGTAAGCTTCTCTATTATGATTGATTTAAGATATTTGAAGAGTAGGAATTAAAAATCACAAAATTAGCAAAACAGTGTAGTTTTATTATACACTAACTCAGTCTTGCGGTTTTACCCGCGTACTACCCATTCCCGTGGCAGTGTATGAATAAATTATAGAATGAGTAATAGACAAATAACCTAACACTCTAACAAATTTTCGCGTCTATAATATTAGGTGGAATATTTTAGAATATACATCAAAAATAGCTACTATCACGACTTACATATGTGTAATTCAAAATGTTTTATATGATAGTATAATAATAATATATAAAACAGTGGATTCATTTGAAATATTTATTTCACGAAAATTGTTATCAGTTTCATAGTAATATTTAATAAAAACATTTTATATTTTTTCAGAACACTAAAATAACATTCGAAATAAAAATTGAGCTCATGTGCTGACTGTAAATTGTTTTCCGTGAGCACTGGAATGAAAAAATGAACCGTAAAAAAAACAAAAATAGCAGTTATTACTGCTTTCAAACGTACGTTGTATGAAAAAATAAAATACCATGTCGGAAGTATAGGCTATATCCATATGCCACATGCGACCGTACGTTTAAAAATGTTTCGAAAATCCGATATGGTGTTTGAAAAAAAATCAAAAATATCCTTTTTTTCCGGCAAACAAATAGTCAAAGCCCTTTGATGACTGTCGTCGACCACAAATATTTACACACTGAGCTATGCACATGCGTTGCCTTTCTTTTTTACATCCGCCTTCGGGCCACCGGAACTTCACAAACCGCACGAAGTGCGACAGCATAGCTGTCACTTTACGCCGGCATCATGTGATATAATATGCCGGCAGCATGTCACAACTCTTTCAATCATCTTCCATTATAATGTATGTAGATGATGCAGCTTTTTAAGGAATGATGTATATAGTATATAGTTAATAGAAGAAAACAGTTTATATTAATCGTAAAAAATATTTTATTCAATTGTGTATGGTTCTTTTACAAAGATGTAAAATCGAACTCCATTGTTTGATTAAGATATAAGAAAAAATGAATAGACACAAAGTCAGTTGAGGCTTTTTGATATTGTTTACGCAAATAGGAGAGGGGGAATCCCCGTGGAGTATATACCGGGGATCCACCCAACGTATAACTTTATTTACCTCCTAGAAATATAATTTCCGAACGACGTCATATTAATAACATTATCAATACTGCATATTCCAAGTGCTAATATGGATATTTCGATCGAAATTAATTAATTTTACTCCCTTGGTACGTAATCACGCGCACTTGGTCGCCTTGACATGCAATACAGGCATATTAAATATGTCATATATTTAGAGGTTACCTCATTTAATGCACTATGCAGTATGTAATATGCTACTAATAGGTTTATTTTAAGTAATGGGTAGGTATGTCAATTCCAACTAAATGGGAAAATATCAGCGGAGTAGTCAGATACGTTGGGGCATTATTATTTGCATGAATAATGAATTTTATTAAACAATTCTTATTCCAATGGAATGTAAAAGGCCGTTAATAATTAATTTTATGCTCCTGCTCGATATAGATTCTTATCTACAAATATAATAAAACAGAAAAGTTTGAATATACTAATCTCTGTAAGTACCTAAGGCTTTTAAGTATAATCGGCATTTAGAGTAACAGATAGCTCACCTAGAAATTAATCCTATTATTTAAGAATTATATTTTGAAACAATGTTTGATGCAAGAAGTAGATTTGCTGTTCTAGGATGAACTTGAAGCATAGGTTATGGTTAAGGTCTTGAGGTTGCATCAACTACTTTTTGTTAGTTTAGTTATGCTAATTTCACAAATGTTTGGAACAAAAACCACAATAAAGTGCCTATATTCATCAAATTTTCGATGTGAAACATGAAATCGCGTAACATACATTTGCAATAAAAACTCCAATGCCGCTATGAATAGCATGACGCAGTCTGTTATTTTATTAATGATTTTAAATACAGTAAATATTTAAAAGAAAAAAAAAATGTATTGTTACTACGAGACTAAATTGTGTACAAAGTTTCATAATGATCGGTTGAGTAGTTTTAGCATGAAAGCGTAACAAACATCCATACTTTCACATATCGGAGGGTGTCCTGTGATGTTTAGTAAATCCTCCTCAATAAGTATTTTTTAGTTAAGTTATTGCTCGATTAAAATACCTTTAGACCAAACAGTATTATGATAAAATAAATATTTACGAAAAATTGTTTTTCACGTGACGTAGATTCTGTCAATAATATTACGATTTTCGAATATGGAATGAGTATGCCGTCCGGTATCATAATTTGTTTACCTGGCTCCTGAATTAGATACGAGTAGGTTCCGAATATGATAAGAATGAATAAAAAATACATTTCATAATTATAACGCGCATTGGTAGATAGGAAATAGTATTTTCTTGGAAATTAAAATTGCTTTCGTAGTTCCATGTTATTTTGATGACCGGTTAGTCGAATGGTAACGGAACAGTTCAAGTCACAGTTTCGGGGAATTCCCTCAAGGCCTAATGAATTGTTTAATGTTAAATGTTTGCACCCGGTTATAGATAGTATGTAGTAAAGTAAAAGTAAAGTATCAACTCTTTTTGTCTCTGACTGCTGGGCCCGATCGACCCATAGGACCGATGCGCTGGCCCAGTGCGGGTTGGTGAACTTTACATACCTTCAAAGACTTCAATCTCATCAGGCATGCAGGTTTCCTCATGATGTTTTCTTCTCCGGTGAGCGAGCGATGGTCTCGTGTTTGGGGTGCATTTAGAAATTTAGAGAAACTCATTTCAGGGTACGCTCGGACGGGTCAGGATCGAACCCGGAACCTCTCGTATAAGAGGCCGAGTCTATCCGCCACTGGACTATCGTCGCTCTAGTATGTAGTATATTAAGAATATTTATAATTAATTTGTACGTTATCGACATTAATAACGTATATTTTAACGTATCACCTGATGGCTTACCATTGGTTGACGTCGCTCATATACTAGTTTACCTGTAACTAGCCCGGGCATCTTATGTATTATTAGCCTATCGTGAAGCTAAGATGCTAAGTTTCGGCACCAGTAATTACACTTTTGGCCTTCTCTACGAAACACCGCAAAGCTGTCTCACGGGAAAAACAAGCCAGATACCCACGCAACTGGGAGCGCGGCATAGAGAATTCCTCCCACTGTATCATCATCATCATCATAATCATCATCAGCCTTTATCCGTCCACTGCTGAACATAGGCTTCCCATTGTATATTATAAGTTAAAACATATAAATGAAAGCTATAAATATTATGCGAGTGGCAAGGGATGGGTCGTCTCAGAGTTCATTTAGCTAGACCTATTTTCAGCAGTGAACGGATAAAGGCTGATGATGATGATGATGAAATGTATTCCATGTCTCAAATATTATATTATATTGAATAATATCACTTAATAATGATAAAACAAAATATTAATAACATTAGCTATGAAAACAAATCACTGTGTTGACTAAAACAATAAACTTATATTTCATATTTTTAAGCACACACCTGTTACGCCATCTCTTGAAGAAACATGACAACATACTTTGATTAAATCTTTTTGTTCATTTTTCAACCATATACCCTAGGTGTTAAAGTGTATAGTTACTAGTATCTATGACTTTATGAAATGACTTTATTCTCAGGGTGACAAAGAGAAGACAAAAGAGACTATTGTTTTGTTAAATGGTTCCTTCACGTAAGTATTGTTAAGATATCAAGTTGCTTTGAAGGGGTAAATGATAACACCTGATTTAAAGTGGTTGTATTTCGACGGAAACAGTCACACGGTATAAACCATGAATTAGCAGAAAGAAATCCTCAAAATAAAATTAATAAAATGTTATGTGGACTGCTAATTATAAGTTTTATTATGAAATTCGTGTAATTGATAGAATGTACTGTCGGTCCTTGATGGAAATTCATGTTATACTCACTATAATGAAACTTTATATCCACTTTTTGTTTGTTTTACACAAACAAAATTACTAATACCTCATAGGTTGTGGATGTGATATTTATAGAATAGAAATTGCTTATTTCATCATCAGCCTTTATCAATCCACTGTTGAACATAAGCCTTCCCCAATAAACGCCAAGACGACCGATCCCTTGCCACTCTTGAGTAGTATATATGTTAATATAACTTATAGATTTTATCAAAGTACAATATCTTATCAATAATTAAAATTGAGAATGTGAGCTGCCCAGGTATCTGATTTTAAAATTCCGACACCAATTCCAAAAGTACATTAAACGAGTAACATTATATTTTATCGCGGTATTCCCACAGGACGGCAACTAAGCGGATAGCACAACGCGGATCATGTAAAAAATAATCATGCACAGCATTAATTGTCCCGTCTATTTACCAAGGAAGTAAGTACGACATGAGTTACATTGTCATGTACTGGTTTCATCAACGCAATCCAACAGTGTTACTGGCGAGAGTACGTAAATTTGATAATAAAGTCCTCCCCTCTCACCTCAAAGATCGCGGTAATTTGTGGAGCTGGCGACATGCCAACGGGCAAATGTAAGCCTCGAACTTAGGAGCCTGTTTGCTAAACATCTCTTAATGAAAATATTAGTTTTCAGATAATTGTCTATCATTAATATCAGCAGGTATAATATTATAATACTTTTGCATACCACGTTAACCTGACCCCGCGGTAAGTTCTTGAAAACATATATCTTCACCAACCAAATTATCTGCACCTAGCGGGGTTTTGAAGCAGAGATAATTGTGTAGGGTACATAGTCCACCAGGGGGCCTAGCCAAATGCCATTAAGAAAGCGTTAGCGAAGTTCGAAATGATAAAATGTTTAGGATGGACCACGTGATTAAGCGCAGCCTTATGTCAATCCCATACATTTTATCATTTTCGAACTTCGCTAACGCTTTCTTAATTGCATTTTGGCTAGACTAAATGTCTTAAAGTCTTACATAGGCCCCTGTAATTAACGCCAAGACGACCTCTAATATAATTTGTCTATCACCCGTTTTCTATATCGTTTATACAATTAATTGTATCTTTATTTCATTCTCTCATTTCTTAATATCTTACTTACATGATAAGTGTAAAATAAAGTTTAAACGGTTATCGCAGTGTTTGTTGAGATACCTGTTATATATAATTTTGTAAATGATAGAATATTTTATTGAGATATGTAACCTAATATCAAAGTCGACTTGATAATAAAAATTATAAGTGCTTTATTTGTACATCGCTTTATTTGTAGGTACTGCACAAGTAGCTTACATTATAAATGAGTAAGTTCAAATAAATAAATATAAAGAAATGAAAAGGAATTGAGACAATTGAACACAAGATTCGCAACAAAGATACATTAAAAATAATACTAAAGGGTAGCAGCGTGTCTCACAAAAAGGTAATTCCTCGGCTTAAATTAGGAATAAGCCCTTACACCGATTTTCAAGAACACCTATTTTATTTTGATACAGTGAAAAATTAATTCAATTCATCGTTCAAATTTACAATTATGGTAAATTAAAAAGATTTTTAGTAGTGGAAAGTTATTAGGTAGAGCCATATTATATAGATTAAAATAATTTCCAATTTGAGGATTACGTTCAAAATATTGAGCTTGTCAAATTCACTATTGCGATTCGATTATTGGAATCCATCCAAGATATATGTACAGGTACGGCTTGAATGGTAACGTAGTGTACATACAAGATTAGTTGGAGCGATGTTTGCTTCGCTTGCGACGAATAATAAGCATCTATGAAGGACTCTTGCCGAATGTAATAAGGCCTAAAGTTATATTTGAAAAAAAAAAAGGTGTGTGTGTGTGATTCACTCACGACAGACGTGAAACAAACATTAAATGCTCAAATACAAGCAAATATTAAACAGTGTGCAATATATTACATACACACTGACATTTGCTCTCTCGCTGTTTTGTATTTGTGTCTCTTACCTGTCGTTTTTCCCGTTGCATCCGGTTTGAAATCACGATTCTAAAGAAGTTTCACTTCAAAAACTAATTTTTGTCCAATTACTGAAAAATGTAGCCTGATATGAATAATGAAGCCTGATAAAGAGGTAAGGTTTTTGAAGTGATAACTTTTTAGCGGCGCTGAACACTTTTTGGTGGGAGGAAATCCAATAGGTTCGCGACACCGACATGCTAAAGCGATATTGTGACGTCATTGTTCAAGTTTTATAATGCCTAAGTTCAAATTATCTTAGCTCTTAAAATACCAATTAACATTATTTTATACGAATATTTTTAGAACGGGTACCAAAATTGTGACTTTTCAATAATAAAATCTTTTGCAGAAATAAAAAACGCGACTTTTTAGAATAGTCTTGCGTCAGAAAGAGCGTTGATTATAGATTAACATTACGTAAATCGTTGACGCATTCGGAGAACTTTCATATCGACCTGCACGAACCGCAACGATAAGTTTGACTGGCGCTGATGATATTCCATCATCATCAGCGCCAGTCTTCGGATCAAAATTAAGCTGTCAAGTTTTAAGTCTGGAAAAGCTAAGGTGTATAATTATTACGGTAATACCCCGGACTTACGCGATAGGTGGGACCAAGCGATAGCGGTGTAAGTCGAATTCGCGTAAGTCGGGCTACAAATTTGCTTTTAAATACGTATAAAGTTTGTGTAATCGGGATCAGAGTCTTAAGAAAACAATAATTTACTATAAATAAAACAAAGTTATTTTGATGGCGAACACTTCATATATTGTAACATTGTCGCTTGACAAGTTAAGTTTTCCTTATTCTCAAGAAATTTTTTATATTATTTTGTTTCTTAAATGACATAATTAACGATAAATTAATTTGACTGAAACTGAAACTAATATGTGTACTGCATACGTTTAAATATTCCACAAGGAATACGTTCGAACTTGTCGCAAGCCGAACGCTGACAGAGCAGAGTGGGCAAATCAAAAACCACGTATCTTCGAATTCGCGTAAAACGGGGTTACGTAAAACGGAGGGGGGGGGGGGGGGGGTTATTTTAGAATTAACTCATGCTAATATTGATTATTTAAGTACCTAGTTTATCATACACCTTTCCAAATTTTATCAAAATCTGATCACTGTTAAGCCGTGAAAAGTTAATAGACGAACATTATAATATAACAAGGCAATCCTAAATATTTTCACGTTATAAAAACTCAGGTTAATTTTTTTAGTAGCTTTTCGTGTATTTGTAGAAACCCTCGCTTGCAAAATTTATGTTACATGTTTTATTTTAAAACATAATAATATGAGCCAAAATATATTATTTATCTAACAAAGGGACGCACTTTACGCGACGCGCCTATTTAATACCGTTTATTATACCGAGCAAGGAATATAATTACATACAGAAGTATTGCTACTCAGATATGTCTACCTACCCAAACCCTTCCATTTTGCACTAGAGACCGGTAATACAATTCGACCAAGGACTACTACTGATAACGTTCGGCCTTGCTTCGTTTGTTATTATGTAAAAATAGACGTCATGCTACGAAGGTTTCCGCGGAACTTGATGGTTCAAGGCGATCATTTAATCAGACATTTTTATGGACAAAGTCGGGGTGGTTATGATGTTAATAAATCAAAGCCTGAAATAATGTATAAGGTCAAAGTTAAACGATATCTATGTGATGGTTATAAAGTAGACTATAAACGTAATATTTTTGCATCTACTACTACTGTATAATATAGGTAATACTTAAAAATAATAAGTATATCTTAAGGTTTAGTAACTAAAAACTATGCATAACATAAATATTAATAACTAGCAGCGTCCCGCGGTTTCACCCGTATACTTGCCGTTCCCGTGGGAGTATGGGGATAAATTATAGCCTATGTGTCAATCTGATGTATAAATAACATTATTATGCAGTTTCATCTAAATCCATTCAGTAGTTTTTGTGTCAAAAAGTAACAAACATCCTCACAAACTTTCGCATTTATAATATTAGTAGTATAAAGTAGCAAGTAAATAAACGTATTGACTTAAAAGTAGAGTTATTAATATATTATTAATTAATTGTTAATAGTTCTGGTGTGTCACATGCTGAGATCTTTATCATTTTGCAAAACTAATTGCTAATAAAGATTAATTAATTAATTTAGCTGAGGCGTATCGCGGGAACTAATGCAGTTTCACGGAATAAATAAAGATTTAGGCTTAGATTTTCATTTATGTCTAGATTTAGGTTAAGAATATGTAGTCAATTTTTTGCCTCTTTTTCATCTAATCAAAAGAACAATGCGAAGTAAGTTGCGTCTTTATATGTATTATAACACATAGAAATAAAACGCAATGTTTCAAATCTACTGTCTTTTTACTTACGTTTTAGTTAAATAGTGTAATGCTTAAAGGTCAGCCATCTTGTTTAATTAACGATGACCAGGATAAGGATGGCACGAATATGGCCTGATGCTGATGATAACGACACGATAAGAAAAATCAGAGGCCACGCGTACCTTGTACATAAATTTTCTTCACCTTGCACTTTGCGGACGAACATGCAGTGGGAGCATTTGTATGGCATCGTACGTGTTTCATTGTTACTATTTATTCGTATCTAGCTACGTCCCGTGGATTTTTCCGCATCAAATTTAGATGATTGATAGGAATTTGGCTATAGAATGGCCTATGTTCGCATTCTCTACGTTTATGTTTAAGACTACCAAAAATAGATCAATTATAGGACTAAAGTATTTGACGGCTGAAGGCTAATGATGATGATGAAAGGGGAAGAGTCACATACTATAAAAGTATGTGTTACTATACAAGTTCTTCCTTGTAGTAGACCAACAAGCTGCTAGAGAGGAAGTCATGTTATAGCGACGGAACTCGAAAATTAAGACATTAATTTTTAGTTTTCATTTTCAGTAACTTGAACTTGGCTTATAAATGACAATATAATTTCAAGCACGTTAGGAGATAATGACTTAATTATTTTAGAATCCACGTGACCTTTTGTCCGCTTGACGACTGATGTAAATGAGAAACAGCTAAGCTTATACACGCAATGTTTCAACTGAACGTAAAAAGAACTTCATCGGTGTTTTATCTCGTCTCAAGTTCTGGGTTAGAAATAATAAATGAATTCTTAAAACTTAATTATATTGTTTATGTAAAATTAGGAATGTTTGTTACGCTTTCATGTGAAAACTACTCAACCTATCATCATAATACTTTGTACACATATTCTCGGATTTAAAAAAAAATATCCTAGCTCGAGAGGAGCCACCGGCAATATATATATATATATATATATATATATATATATATATATATATATATATATATATATATATATATATATATATATATATATATATATATATATATATATAAAAATGTGAAAGTAGGGATGTTTATTACTCTTTCACGTGAAAACTTCTGATCCAATCATCATGAAACTTTGTACACACATTCTCAGAGGTACTAGAAGTAACATAATTAAAAACAGAGCCGTAAATAGCCTTATTTGCACCCTATGCGAGCTTCTATAGCTGCGCCCTTAAAAAACCCAAAAAAAGTAATAGTCCTGCCTGGTCTGGCCATTCTTGCGCCATCCAGAGTCTACGCCCTGTGCCTGGGCTCCGGTGGCACCACTCTATTTACGGCTATTTACGGGTCTGATTAAAAAAAACTATTTTTTTTTGCTAGCGCAGGCGAAGCTTCAGCTATGCTACTGGCTATAATAATAAATCATGAATGAAATTTATAATTTTCATTGAATGAATATATTATATCAATCAACTTGGTTTAACAGAAATCTTGTTTCAAACACGAGGAAATCTTACTGAAGCACGTGTAACGCCCTTGCTCGTCACTTTCGTTTCTAACTCCGTTCGGTGCATACTTATAACATGTTCTTATTTCTATTTATATAGATATTAGGTTTAATGTGCTATAATAGTTATAAACATTGCTTCCTTGTTATATTGTGTATAATAAGTCGAAGTGTGAAAATGCTGAATGCTAACATAAGTGATGAGTTTTACGTGATACAGAATATGCACTATACGCACCACACGGATTTGCTTTGGTAAGTTTTACTGTACTGCTAGATCAGTTTGACTATTTATAAGCGACTTCATTAATAAAACTTATTAAAAAAAGATATTCATCGTTTTGCGGATCTCAAATTGCAACATTGTCAAATGCCTCGTTTACGAGTATCTTAAACTTTACATAGAATCTATTATAGATATAGATGGACCAAAATAACTATGTTACGTTTTATCAATGTAATCTAATAAAGAAACTGTCGATATGTTATGAGTTACTCAATACGGTGGAACTCGAACGAATGAAAGAGATAGCGTGATAACATCCACGTGTTTTCTCTTTAAATGTTATTTGATAATATTATCATCCTTATTCATCGTGTATGTTTTGGTAGCATTTGGTGTTTGAGGCGCCATCTAGTGTTAAATAATGATGAAAATGATTTCTTGCTGATGAATCTTACATCATTATTCACAAACAATACTATGAAGTGTCACAGTACTCCCGAACGCATAGGGTCATTCAAACCAATTCAGAGACCATACCGCCGTGAAATCCGCCACTATGCGACTGTCAAACCAGACTATTGATACAAAGAGCGCATAGATAGTAGAATGCTTTGCTTTATTTCATTTGTTAGCCAAGTACGCTTATTGAATACTTACGGGTATTACACCTGTATTCGAAAACAATACTATGAGGTGTCACAGTACTCCCGAACGCATAGGGTCATTCAAACCAATTCATAGACGATACCTAAATGAAATCCGCTCTAAAAAACCGGGTCTGTCAAACCCATATAAAACCCGACTATTGACACCAGGAGCACATAATATATGCCTTGTTATACTTGTTAAATTTATTTATATATTTTCTAACAAACGTTTTGTAATTTTAAATAATAAAAAATAATAATAATCATACATTATTTATATAAATAAAATATATAAAAAATATATTTGCATTTCATTTTTCGTCTTTCTGATTTTAATATTTCAGCAGCAGTAGTACAATAGGATTTTAATAATGGAAACCAACGGCCACGCACTGGAATTAAGTTGTCAAAATGGCACAGAATAAATAAAATATTATTGAAAGGCTTAAAAGGGAACACCACACGATATGCGTCACGGCTACATGCGATGCACATCATCATGATCAGCCCACTTTCATCTATTACTAGACATATATCAGTTTCAGAGAAAAACACGGGTGATTGCCCGAAAATCTCATCTTACACTATTTTAAAAAATAACTTTTTTTTTCATTTTATTTCAAGACTAACGCCGGGTTTCTAAAACGTTGGTCAAAGGGTATGTTAACTAACATGGATGTTAATGGCGGTTAACATACGATTCTAGAGTCTTTGACAGCTTTTCATTATAGTGGCTATGTCAACTGACAGGCCGATCCATAGAGTAAAGTGATACTACGGAAAGGCCGATCAAATTAAGTATTTCAAACATGCTTCTAGCAACTCGTACCTTAATAATATGAAATATAAAAAAAAAACGATAGAAGTTAAACACATGTTAAATGCTCAAATACAAGCAAGTATTAAACAGTCTGCAATATACATACACACCGACATTTGCTCTCTCGCTCTTTTGTATTTGTGTCTCTTACCTGTAGTTTTTTCCGTTGCATCCGGTTTGAAATCACAACGATTCTAAAGAAGTTTCACTTAAAAAAAAGGTGTGTGTGCGATTCACACACGATAGAAGTGAAACACATGTTAAATGTTCAAATACAAGCAAGTATTAAACAGTCTGCAATATACATACACACCGACATTTGCTCTCTCGCTCTTTTGTATTTGTGTCTCTTGCCAGTCGTTTTTCCGTTGCATCCGGTTTGAAATCACAACGATTCTAATGAAGCTTCACTTCGAAATAATATAAAACGAATTTCTACTTTTTTTCGCATTTATTTACGATTTAATTCCTAGAACTGACTAAACTATAGGGAGATACATCCTAGCGGAGATATAATTTCAATTCAGTGCGTACATGCACACTTGGCCAGTGCGGTATAAGCTAGTCCTGACACACTCATCCGTTAACCCCTGCCATATGGGACATACATGTCAAAATAGTAGATTTACCCGATGATTTTAGCTTGTCATCGTCGTCGTTTGTGTGTGCAATATGATTGAATTTTCATATATAAAAGTATATGTGTATGTATATTTCTTTCTCATAAACTTAACTAGGTGTTCCTTACCTTTTCACGCATCCACTATAATCAGTATGTTGTATTGTGTAACGATTGAGCTATAAAATGCAACTTCAGGTGAATAAACATAAGGACAAACAAGTTGTTCAGATTTATTATATACTATTATTTTCACTGCTTCGTATTTACAACAAAGTCTAGACTGACTGTGTAGTAATTTTTTGATTGCACAAGTTAGTCAAAATCTGCATTAGACCATATACAATATGAAGTATGTCGTAAAGCCCTCCTCACCTGTTTTCGAAGAGGAGACCCGGGTCTTGTAGTGGAACATAATATCATCATAATATTATAAGGAATATGAAATTAAATATTACGGAATGGAATAGAATATCAATAGTATGGGTTCGTCTTGGCGTTCATAGAAGGAGACCTATGTTCACCACTGGACAAATAAAGGCTCATTATCATGATGATGATTATATGGAATGATAATCAAATAAATTTGTGCTTCTTATCGGTATGTTTGTTCCGGCTAATCTCTGAAATGGCTGGACCGACTTCGACATGACTTTTACTGGCAGGTCGCTGTTATAATAAGGAGTAACTTAGGCTACTTTTGTTTTAGAAAATTGTATTATCTATACTAATATAAAGAGGAAAGATTAATTGATTGTCTGAATTGAATAGGCTCCGAAACTACTTGACCAATGTGAAATTTTTTAAACATAGGGTATTTTAACGTTTCAAAAAAATTAGGGACCCTTTTTAAATCTTAGTTAAGGCGGGCGAAGCTGCAACAGCTAGTTTTACTATATATTGTGAATTTAGTTAACACAAACGAATCGATATAGTATCTTGATAAAATCTTATCATTTCCCCTGATAAATTAATTAGCGGAAGTCATAAAATCAACAGTGAAACTCATCTAGGTCCTAGGACGAGTGCATCACAAATAAACGAAATGCAAGCGGAGAAGTAATGACAGCATGAACACTGAAACTTCATGATATGAAGTATTGATTTACTTTAAGAACGTATATATTTTGTCATTCTAAGGGTTCCGTAACTAAAGGGCTGCATGCATGCTACTTTGATTGTCTGTCTGTGTGTTTGTTACTTAGATGTATCCGTGTAAATAGAACCGTCAAGGACAGTCCGAAAGCCTAAACGATAAATAATTGAAAAAAGAAAAAAATAAAGACGAGTCAAAGCAAAAAAATGCCTATAAGATTTTTTTTGTATAGCTTTCTAATATTATTATAAATGCGAAAGTTTATAATAATGTATAGATGTATGTTTTTTACTCTTCCACGCAATTAATGAAGAGATTTTGATGTAATTACATAATATAGTTTTACATATCAAAATTATTTCCATCTTTGTATATCTTATTGTGTAAAACTTATCCGTTGGAACGTGAGGTATGTGGGCTAAGCCGCGTGGCGCTACTAGTACTGAATATTACTACAGATTTCGTGTGCAAGTTGTCGTACTTGGACGGTATTGAAGTCAATCAAAAATAATATTTTTATTAACTCCATTAGAGCAAACCATAAATATATTTTCTTTTTATTATTATCACTTTCATCAGCCTCAGCCATCCTTTGGTCTACTAAACATAGACATTTTAATAAACGAGTAAGCTGATTCTCACTCGTATCTACTTGAGACCAGACAGAGCCATGATCCTATTTCCCTCGATACTAATTTTAGTTTACAAAAGATAAAGTACACACAGTAAAGTTATTTTTTATTGAGTAACCATTAAATTTTCGATCCAAATTTTATTTAAATATAAAATTTAAGATCACTCGTTTTTGTATTACCCGTACTTACTCATATTGAGCATAAATTCACAAAGTGCTGGAAATATTGGATCTTTAAGCAATTTGTGATGTGCGCGGAGAATTCTTTAGCTTGAAATAATATTTTTTGCTGATAGGTATCTCGAAAACTAAACTCTTTTAGAAACTCAAAAAAAAAATTAGATACCATGACTGTAGCAAATAAATTGTTGTGTTGGCGTACGATTTATCATACATAGAAATCCAATATTTTAACAGCTATCTGCTGAGATGAAAATACCACTTCATTAAATGGGCTATGAATCCTAAACTGTAAGTTTTATAGAATCTTTACAAGACATAAAAGATGAGAGATTTTATTCTCTACAATAAGGGACCATGAATTGTGCTCTTAAGTGCATAGCTTTTCAGATATCAGTAAAAAAATTGGACCATAAATTTAGTGCGAAGCTAAACTTTATTTTTACTGTACTAATAGTGCGCGATAGAATTCGAATTCAACTAAAAGCTTCTTTCCCATTAAAACTGCTGGTTAAATAGATTCGCATGAGCGCGAATAAATGCCCGCTGGAATCACGTAGTAATTAGAGCAATAATTACGACAAGTTAGACTTGCTCGCACTAGCCCATTTCACGAATATATCCTTTTTTATAATATCCCATATATTCTATAGGAATATTCAGCTAGGTAGCTGTTTCTTTGGAGTTTTGGAATTTGGCAGCAAGCGTCATCTCTCAGGATGGGCAATGCGTCCCATTTAAATTCGTTTCTGTATCTATATAAGCTAATCACATTCATCACTCGTTTTGTCTGCCATCTCACCCACCGTAAAAAGACAACGAGTTTGTAAAGCATGTACCAAAGCAGTAGACGACTCGCGTCGTCGAACAATCTAATACCAAGGCACTTAATATGCTTCCCCTGGAAAGATGAACTTATCTTAACCACTCGTACAAATCAAATTGTGTTTGAATTGACAAGGGATTGAATGATACCTTTATCCGTCAAGCTACCTTTTTATTGAACTGAAATATTTTTAGATTTATTTTTTCAGGATAAAACAAATAATTTATATCAAACGTAGTCACCGGAGGGCGAATTAAGACGACATACATGTCTGACAGATGTAAAGTATCCGAAACGTCGGGCATATAAAAAACTTAATAAACCTTACAATAACACTGGTCGAGCATAGCATTTTTTATCATCATCATCATCATCATCATTACATACTAATATTTTAAAGAGCAAAAATGTAATTGTTTGTTGGTTTGCTTTAAATATGGCCCAAAACTACTCGACCTATTAAAAAATATATATATTTCATCTATAGAAAGACAATATTATATTTACAAAAAATTAGAGATAGTATTTTTGATTTATTACTTAAAGTGGAAAAACGGAAAAAATACTATTTTATGTCCATAGATGTTATGCTTAAATATCAAATTATATTTTCCGAATGTGACAACTTATTTGAAAAATTTTTAGTTATTTTAATAATCAACATTATCAATAAAAATACGTCCGTAAATCTAAGTCAAAGCTGCGGCTAACAGCCAAGTTAAAAAATACGGTTTGAATTTTATCAAACCAGATAAACAAACATAAAGGTAGTAAAATATTTTTAGTATCTTCATCTGTTCAGGAAAGTTAAAATTTGCTGCCCTTATTACCTGCCTCAGCTGGCTCCGAATATATATCATTTAACATTATATCAAGGGAAAACGAAATTGTTCTCGCGGGAGATTTGAAAACCTTGATATTGGCACTATAGATCGATATTATAATTATTAATATTGTATAAAAAAAAAGTAAAGTATCAACCCTTATATTATGTCCTACTGCTGGGCACGGGTCTCCTTCCTCGAAATCAGGCGAGGAGGGTAATGGGCCAATAGTGGTGGACGGACTCAGCCTCTTATGCGAGGGGTTCCTGACCCGTCCATGTGTGCCTTGAAATGGGTTTTGCTAAATTTCTAAGTGCACACGAGACCATCGTTCACTCACCGGCGAAGGAAAACATCGTGAGGAAACCTGCATGCCTGATGAGATTGAAAGTCTTTGAAGGTATGTGAAGTTCACCAACCCGCACTGGGCCAGCGCGGTGGACTATTGGCCCATTGCCCTCCTTGCCTGATTTAGAAATATTGTATAGAAGAACAAAATTATTTGTTTTCATATGTTTTCGCGAATTTTCATCAGACCATCATCATCATCGTCATCATAACAGCCTTTATCCATCCATTACTGAACAAAAGCCTCCCTCAATGAACATCAGCACAGCCGATCCCTTGCCACTCGCATCCAACACAGACCGGCCACTGCACGGAGATCGTCTTCCTACCTGGTTAATGGCCGACCAACACTTCGTCTATCTAAACGCAGCCTCCATTCTTGAACCTTGTCTCAAACTATTTCCATATCAAATTTTATTCAGAACGCTTTGGTGGTTAGATTGAACGAGACAGTTTATTTAAATCGTAACATTTTTCTTACTCTGAGATTTTTCAAGCCTGTCATAACTTCTAAACGAAATCCGATCCCATTTAACGTGGAATCTACACGTGAATTTACAATTTATTTATCAAATCATTTCCATGGATAAAGAGTAATATCCTGATACCAACTTTACCACTATAAAATTCCACTAATATCTGAACTTAAAAATTTAAACAAAAGCTGTTATCGTGGATTAACTATAATAATTTTGTGTATACCATCACGAACTTTTATGTCACGATCTGTTATTTAATGATAATAACCTATTATTAAACGGAAAAGGCCGAAATGTATTAAATTTACTTTGCGAATTGGTAAATATGATAAAAGAACTGTAAATTTTAACAATGAAGAATATAATATGGAAGATAGTATGGTATTTTTAAGAATTACTTTAGATGCAAAACTTCAATCTGCAGCATTTGCAGTAAAAAAAATCATTATAAACTTAGCTGCTAAGACGATATTAAGTGATCATTATCAAGATCCTATATTATATATAATTAAAAAATAAACAATAAACAATTGTTTGTTAAATCTCTAAGGGCAATAAGGCAGCATTTTCAATGTGGCTTACATCTCTCGGGAAAGCGGCTTAAATTTTTCCAACTCCTACGATAATAATTAATTATCCATAAAATATTGTTTACCATTAATTTACCAATTTACACAAAATCCTCGTAAGTGTATATACTGTTGATAAGCAGTTTTTTTTTGAGTTTATCGCGTACAGAAAAACGCGGCAAAGGACAAGGCTCATGTCTCAAAGGGTTAAGGCAAAGCTCTCAAATTACTTATTTTTATCTGAAAGTCCCCGGGTTTTACCCGCATAATTCTGGTTACCGTGGGAGTTTCTGGTATAAACTATCATATGTACTTACTCGGGTTTCGAACCATCTTTGTACCAAATTTCATCCAAATTGGCTTAGGCATACACAGGAGACAAACAAACGAAGCTACTTTCGCATTCATAATATTAGTATATCGAATTTGTGTCTTATATATATCTAGATTTATGCGATTACATCTGTTACTCGGCTCGGCTTATCAGCTGTAACCTGGTATCAAGATGTAATGTTGGAGGATGGCATGAGTCGCGTTAGCTTACGTTTACATTATTAGTAGACTGCGTCATTAGAATTTATGTAACGCCCTATTTCGTCCACATATATTTGATTTTAAGCGTTTATCAACAATGTGAGAAACCGCTTAAACCATTAATGATTCAATTGAATGTGTTACTACACAGTTTGTAGTGTTAATAGTTGAGTGTAGTTTCGAATTATGTCATCATCTAGGGATGATATTTCGATATAACAACTCTCGTTGAGTTGTTATATCGAAACGGAATCAGAGTATTTGAACTTGAGTTATCAGAACTGAAGTCAAAGGCAAGAGATAAAAGCTATACTGAGCAGGCTTAATGTAATTTTTTTTTTCAAAAAGTGAAAAAAAGTTTTTTTTTTTAAAAAATAACAATGAACAATTCAAATAGTTAATTAAACACAAAGGATAAAGTAACAGAAAAATGAGACGTCCAGTCACGTTAATAATTATAAAAAATAAAACTGCGTGAGTAGCTTGTTCGAACGCACCGCTTCCCAAAGGGCGATAAAATCGGACTTCTAACCTCCAATTTAAAGTATCGGAACCGAAGATGGAGATCGAATATCAATCGGAAGTTCTAACCTTTCGAGATTGGAGTCGAATGTCTGTAGCATCCCTAGTGCAAACTATGAACGTGGTAGAGATTTGCATCATATTATTCATTCCGGGATTAATATGTAGAGCTATGCAGACCTACGCATAATGATGACGGGTGGAGTCATTAGTTATCATAGCCATAGATTACATCAGTTTCGAGGTGATGTTAAATGATATTCTGTAAGGTTTGAATCCTGCCCATTTTTAATAACAATAATAATAAACACTTATTTAGGAACATAATACACTGTTAAACTTACTTAATCTAACACACATTTCAAACGCACACGGCACATATACAAATTTTAGCTTTGAAATTCTTATAAATTAAAAAGAAAAAAAAAGAAAAAAGAATATAACTACAATAATACAAGAAATAAAATTGAAAGTATAGACATAAGTATGCGCCGGAAAATGCACAACAGTGTAATATAGTTCCTTAATAGGACACCACTCAGTTGTGTGATTGTGGCTTCCGAAGAAGCCACAATCCTGATTTTACGTGGTCCCTGAAAAATTTTGTGTTGAGGCAGTTGGACACCTAAACATTAGAATTTAATTTAGGCAAACAGTAAATAATAATATTAATAAACAATCAATAAAAAATAAATAAATAAAAAGAGAATCCAACGGGAATGGTGTTTACGTAACTCGTCCCATTGTGTCTATAGCGATTTACGACGCTAGCTAACTTCACACCATACATGAGATAGAGACATTGCAGTAGGCCTTCCTACCGAGACTGCACGTGGTCATGTTTATTAGAGTAATAACTAGAGTCATCGCCACTTTAGAAATCCGATAGACGTGGCGCTGCGATCTCATAACTCAATGTTGCCAATTTCTATTGTAATGATTTTCCACCAAGTCTAGTACAAAAAAAAATTAAATAATTATAGGGCCTATGGTCAGTAGTGGATTGATAAAGTAGAGTATGATAATAATGACAAAAATAATTATAGCAGCAAAATAAAAATCTCCCTGCCAGGTTTTAGTAAAATAAAACATTTTTTTGTAAATATTTCGTTCGTATTTTTTACGTATAACCGATAAGTAGAATTCATCTAAAACAAGCTTCTTCGGATGTGTTCGGCTTTTGCCAGGAGTGACGATTTTCTCAGAAGTAATTGCTGCCATTGTTACTTCCTTTGTTATTCGACCTTTTTTACAGAAACACCTGAAAATATCATTCATCTGAACAAGGTTTTAATTCTTTTACCTTGTATTTATATATATATATGTATATATATATATATATATATATATATATATATATATATATATATATATAATCTCATAAGATAAATGTATGTAAAGAGTTAATGATAATATTTTAACCATAAATTAGGCAAAAATGAGTGACTCTGGCATCTCTAAAATTTACCTGTCATGGCAGTGACATTTATAAACATATTATTTAACGGGGTTAATTGTTGTTTATTTTTACTTTCTAATTCACAAAATTATTTCACTTTAACGATCACTATACGGCCTTAAATTTTTACACTTCACTTTATATTATATGCTCCATATTTCACGTAAAATAATTTAAAATATCACAACATCTTACTCCAGACAGATGTCAAGATGTCAATGTTGTCAAATTTAGTTCAGGCATTAGTCGCAGGACTTTAAAAGTGGCGAGGACTATATTTAGTACGTTCAAAATGAAAAATGTCATGGTTTGAAGATTTAAAAAAGGCCGTAAAATAAAGAAAACACAAGTGAGTATAGTATATTATATCCCTAGCATCATATTAATACAATAATTATTATTCATTATCTTTATTATTATTAATTATTTTTCTGTATTTTTGCATATTGCTTATCGTCAGCGGTGGTGTCTATTTCCTCAAATTGAATATTTCTATCTAATATAGATTATGTGGGTAAGAGGAGCTCGTGGCGCACGGATCGATCCACCAGGTTAAGCAACGCTTGCCGAAGTTGGTCTGTGGATGGGTGACCATCTTTACATACCGAGATTCCTCCGTGCCTCGGAAAGCACGTTAAGCCGTTGGTTCTGGCTGTCATTCGTGGATCTTTGACGGTTACGGGTCGTCAGGAGCCCAAGAATTTGACAACCAGTCTAACCGCGGGGTACCGTATCACCCAGTTACTGGGTTGTGGAGGTCTGACAGCAGTCGCTCCATTTAAAATACTGGTATTCAGCTGAATCCGGTTAGACTGGAAGCCCACCCCGATATATAGTTGGGAAAAGGCTAGGCAGAGGATGATAGATTATGTAGGAACTTAGTATACTAATATACTAAGTTTTAAACAATTTGAAAAAGGAGACGTTTCTTAATTTAACCGTATACTCGTATACTGTATTTTTAAAAAGTTACAAAATTATTAAATAAGCATAATATACTTTTTTACGTTACTTTGTACATAAGTCGTATCTCTGTTAAGCTTAGGACAATAATTGGTTAATAATCACACTGGGTTAATAATTGGTACATTTTTTTCTTTTCCAAAAAACATATTAAAAAGAGATCTCTCCGTCTTAATAATTATATTTTTGGAAAAGAAAAAATTTACCAATTATTAACATAGCGCGTTGTAATAGAGTTTTTTTTTACTTGGCATATAATGTATGTCAAAAACTTGAGTATCTAGTGTTATAATCATACAACATAAAGAAAAACTTCGATAAAAACAAATAAGTCTAGACAGAGGCTAATCCATGTGGAATACTTTAACAAAGCTCCTCTGGGACGTTCCTATATATTTTCGCATCTCATCGCTTTTTATGATAGTCGCTTTAAATGAGAACTTTTGCCTTGACCTATATAAATATGGATGTAGTTATGGATCCTGGTGTAATAACACGTTTTTATAATCAACAGGCTGTTTGCTCGCAAGTTGAACTATCAAAGCTTTTTTTTGTTTCAAAATAATGAAAACCTGCATTCGAATATGTGGGACTCGCTGCGCCCAAAAGCCGGTAAGTGGACGCAGCTCTACCCACTAAAACCCGGCGAGTGCCACCAATGCCACCTATGGTGAGGTGCCCCGGATCTACAAGCAACAGGGCACCTCGACGGTTAGTCAGTCCCTCAGGGGACCGACGCCACCTCCACAGAGCGATTGCCCCGCACCACAGAACAACCACTCTCAACGTCTGGACAGTACGATGAGGTGAGGTTCCCATCCTCACCCCTTGCCCCTTTGTTCCTTGCTCTTTTGTCCCCTTTTCTTATAAGAGGGGTACAAAGAGCCCCCTCGGCTCAATTCGCTTCACCTAAGATGCTGGACTCACCCTAGGCTACTGAGCCCCACCGTAACGACAAGGCCTGAACCATGTTAGGGAAAGTAGTATTAACTTAGTTCAGTGCAAAGTATATATTACTTTTTTTTTTTTTTTTAGGTTGGATCTATGCTAATGGTCCTAGTGACCGTTATGCGTCATCGGAAATGGGGTGATCCGGTTGGATCATCCTATGACGTTAAAAATTTGGGGGGTTGCCCCCCGCCATGTTCATGGCGTCGGGGTTGTACCTAACTTGGTCAGCTACGGTCGACTGGTTTGGAACGGGTGACGTTAGAAACCTATCGTGAGGGCCGGCCCTCCCCTCCCCCGGTAGCGGGGGAGGCGGGTCAAGCGCGGGACCCGAGCAAGCTGCCGATAGCAGAGTGCTATCGGTGATTACACGGTCTATATTGGTGTCGACTCGTAGCTGATCTGAGCCTATGCTGTCGCGGTTGATCCGGATCAACTGGTCAACGGAGTGTAGGGTTCGACGTCGTATACGACCCCGGGGCCCATGCGGTGTGACTGTGTGCCTAACACCGGCTGTGTTATGTCTGAGTGTGTGTTGTAGCTTACGTCACGCTTCAGCGTCGCGCTTTAACAGTTCTGTGATTTTATCAACAGGATCGGTTATGACATTCTTAGGTAACCTAGACTTATTAGGTGCTAAGCTATCGGGGGTGATATATTACTTAAATTACGTTTCGTACGATAAGGTTTTTGGTTATTCTACATCAATTGAATGTATGTTTCGGTTCCAATAAATGCCTTGAGCAGAAGCGGCGAATCATATGCTTCAATATACAGTTTGTTTTTCGTAAAATGTTTCTTCTAGCAATTGCAAAAGCAAAAAAAATAAATAAAAAAAAGTTTTAAAAGTTATTAACCTGTAAGAGATCGCGGAGAATCTTAAATTTGTGAACAAGTTTTAGCATTGTAGGTATGTTTAACACTTGAACAACAACTGGCTAACTAGATTTAGCGTCAACCGGATTTGCAACTTCGTACTTTCATTAGCAACTTTACTTTGAACCGGACGTTTTGAATTTATTTACCTGGATACTGTTACGTGGTGCAAAGAGATTATGATTGCATTTTTATTTATTATAATTTTCTCCCACATATATCATCATCATCATCATCAGCCTTTATCCGTCCACTGCTGAACATAGGCCTCCCTAAATGAACGCCAAGACGACCGATCCCTGCTACTCGCATCCAACACATATGCTATAGTTTAATATACAATCACCATGGTACGGTTGTTTGGTGGCTGTGTGCCGACAACTTAATCGACACATGATATAATATTATGTTCAATAAAAAATGTACATAATATGCTCACATCCAATACTAGTTGCAAAACAATAAATCAGAGAAGCAAAACAATATTAAACTAGAAGAATAAAGAACAAAAGTGCTTTGTAAACTTTCCTCGGAAATCCAAAGAATAAACTTATAAAGACAGTTCAGGATTGAATTAATCGCGTGCATTGAACTTATGCATTCAGAGGAATGTTGTACTAATTTATTCATTTGTTCATGAATTCATTCATTCGTTCGGCCTTCTTATTCACAAGGTAGTCTATCTTCTATAAGGTATGGATAGACCTGGATAAAGGAATCGATTAAAATATTTGATCAATGTATATTTCGGCAATTTCAAGAAACTATATATTTACATAACAACATTGCGAGATTTATCTAAAATTGCCTTTAACATTAAATTTTAATAAGAAATATCATTGCTAGTAATTTTATGCAAGTACAAGAAGCTGCCAAAGTTATGACACCCGTAATTGGAGTTTTAAGTGCAAAATGACTGCAAAGTGGGTCCTCCTGTTTGCCAAACTATGCATCAGTTACCGAAGTTCTTAAGGCAATTTAATAATAATAATAATAATATCTATGGACGCTTTTACACCTCGTCCATCTGGTCCCGTGGTAAGTACTCGAAGAGACTTGTGTTACGGGTGCCAGACAACGGAAATACATATATTTAATACTTTTTATATTAATACATATATTTAAGATTTTTATAATATATACACACAAACTTTTTTGTTCCCTGGCGGGATTCGAACCCGCAACCTCCGGCTTGAACGCCAACGCGCTAACCACTGAGCCACAGAGGTCGACGAACAACACAAATATCGAATTTGTATTCGATATTTGTTTTATTTAAAATCGGCTATGGTTAAAAGACATATTGTAATATCAAAATCAGTCCAGCAGTTTGCACTTTACGAGATTCGAAAACGCGATCGCTGTGTCCAGTAGCCTGTGTAAAATATACACACACGACACTTCAGAACTGAAACTCTGAGGGTCGGTTATTTCAAATCATCTGTTAACGTTAGAGACTTCGTTTTAACGTCTGTTAAAAACAACACTCTTTGATCACTAACATTCGTTACCGCCATCTTTGACGATTATATATTAGTTAAAATCGGTCGATGCAACCCGCCTTTAATAATCTAACAGTTACTCCTAGTATCATTAGATTCAACAATAATTTTATTTACATACCAAGTTAAAGATACATTTTATTCCGATAGAATTTAGACACATGCATCAGCAAATATTTATCGAATATTTCACGTTGTAGCGGCGATGGTCCAGTGGGTGGGTGGACTCGGCCTCTTGTGAGAGGCTCCGGGTTCGATCCTGACACCCTGTGTGCGTTGAAATGGGTTTCAACGCACGTGGAATCGTGAGGAAACCTGCATGCTTGATGAGATTGAAAATCTTTGAAGGTATGTGAAGTTCACCAACCCGCATTGGGCCAGAGCATCGGTTAACTGTGGCCCATTACCCTCCTCGCTTGATTTCGAGGAGACCCATGCCCAGCAGTGGGACATAATACATATAAGGGTTGATATCAAAGTATCAAGATACTTTACTTTTACTTTACTATGACACGTTGAGTAAATGAAATAATATTGACGAAGAGCAGACAGAATTAGCCAGTATAGGCTTACAGGATTTATCTAAAGTAGGCTCCGTAAGGTTGTTCCCTAGAGGCCTAAATGTTTGCATGGATAAACAGTACTGCCGACAGGATGGCTTAGGTAATAAGCGGATTGTTCGAGCCCACCTAGCGGCGATGGAAATTGCAGCAATTCGATCAGATTCCATCACTGTTATATCACCAATCCACCAGTGATAAATCCGTGATATTGTTTTTGGATCCTTACATCGTTATCACTATTTCATAATAAATATAGTACAGGGTCCCTTGTACGTGTTTCATTTATTACTAACAAGCTTAATTTTCGTAAGTAGCTTCCTTTTGTCTAGACGCCCAACTTTTTTCCTTACAGTAAAATTTTAAAATTCATCAAATAAACATATTTTATCCTTGCTTTTAAACTACCATTTACCAACATTACTGTTAGGAAAAAAGTTGGGCGTCTATTCAATAGGAAGCTACTCACGAAAAAATCAGCTTGTTAGTAATAAATGATGAAACATGTACTAGGGACCCTGTATCAATATAGATTGTCGTCATCCTAACATACGGTTATAAAACGCTGTCTTGTCTGTGGTGAATTTAGCAAGAGGCCAATGTCCATAGACACAAATGCATATTGATAATGCTATGCTAAATGCTAATTACTTTATTTTAATTGAGATTGATTTTGTCAGCCACGAAAACATTTTTGTATGATATTTAACGGGCGTCTCCGACAAAGAACCAAAGAGTTGTGCTTGATTTTGAAATTGTCGATGATTTATAACATGATGCGTAAAACAACCCATCTCTAGCTCAGGTGATGAACGAGTATTGTTCCTTTACAATACAATATAACAGGGTTAGTATTCAATGGTCGAATTGTAATTGTGATAGGTAAACTGTAAATTGGATTTTCGCAATGTAGTAACTTTTGTTTGTGAAGAAATTAGATACGATGAGTGATAAATATCTACAAATAATATCGATGTGTGTGAGACTTATTATTATCTTATATTAATAGGCGTATAATCCGGAATAATATAATAATAATGTATAGAAAATTAATTAATTATTGTATTAGAAAATAAGGTATAGTAAAGATCATCCGCTTCTTTACTGAAATTTGTGTGAAATATTGAGAACTGAACAAAACTTAAATATCGAAATCTAAAAAAAAATCTCACATCGTCGCACTTGTATCTAAAATTAAAAAAAAATCATATAATTAAAAATCTTAAATGCCAGAATCTTAAATGCCAAATCATAAAAGAGTCAGCCATTTTTTTTTAAGCGGTGAATGCGTGGTCGTTGTTGGGATATCACGGCAAAGTAATGGTCATAACGTTAGTAGAGTTGATTTTACTGCTTAAGCGCGCCAATGTTTTTCACAATTAAAAAACACATTATTTAGACGACCAGATTCTAAAAATATCTAGAAATTTCAACACTGAATTTACAAATCGACGTTGATACTCTCAGAGAATTCTTTAGTACTTAAATGAACTGCCGAGATTCTTGCCATCTCCGCAATGCGAACTGTCCTTTAGACGTTTCATAATTGTCCATCAAAATGAACTCGAGTAAATCATATTGTGGTCCAAGTAGTATCATCTGCGCTTGACACACGAGAGACTTACATTCCCCTAGACTCTGAATTATTGATGTCTGTAAAATTGAATATTTTAGCGACTGGTTTGTAAGTTCATCTTTCAGTCATTAGTGGTTGAGAGGATATTATTATTTCCTAATGAAATTATCCTTCAAGTAAACAAACATTATATTAATATAATAATAATATTAGGATGCTTTTACACACCAATCTGGTTCCGTGGTAAGTTTTCGGAGAGCTTGTGTTACGGGTACAAGACAATAGAAATATTTTTAACACTTTTATACTATGCACATATTTAATACATATCCACGCGCTCACCATTGAGCCACAGAGGTCGTCATAATTAGGGTACAAAAAAACTCACAGTTCAGACTCGTGTCCCGAGTTCGCACTTTGAGATCCGGGACTAACTAGTAAGACAGTCGCTATCAATGCCAATATTATGTCCGCGGTATTTTCCAGTAAAACATAGTTTTCTATCGGGTGGATGGAATAACAATTATAACTTAGTTGAAAACTTTATTAACAAAGGCGACTCACGTTCCGTAGCCCGCGGGGTTACACAAGCTATCTTCAATATTCATCATCATCAGCTCTTAATGCTGATATTTTATTTAAAGTAATATACCTATAATATATAGAGCGACGATGGTCCAGTGGGTGGATGGACTCGGCGTCTTATGCGAGAGGTTCCGGGTTCAATCCTGACCCCCGTGTGTGCCTTGTAATGGGTTTTTCTAAATTTCTAAGTGCACCCCAAACACGAGACCATCGCTCGCTCACCGGTGAAGGAAAACATCGTGAGGAAACCTGGATGCTTGATAAGATTGAAAGTCTTTGAAAATTTGTGAAGTTCACCAACCCGCACTGGGCCAGCGCATCGGTGAACTATGGCCCATTACCCTCCTCGCCTGATTTCGAGGAGGAGACCCTTGCCCAGCAGTGGGACATACAAGGGTTGATACTTTTACCTATAATATACGTTATTGAAAACAGGATTTTTTGATGAGATGAAAAGATTTTGGCGGTTTTCAATGTTAGTTGGTTTGGGATTTTACCTTTAATCATTTACCGGCTAATGGTGAGTAGTCATCGCACTTGAACATATCCTTCACCTGGAACTAGCCTAGACAACTCATCATGTCTTGCCTATCCTGGACATAAGATGTTAAATCTCGGTGCCTGTAAAAACAATGCTCTTTAGCAATTCTCTCCGACGTACAGCAAAGCTGTTTAACTGGTGAAACAGAAACGCGGCACCGCTCTCACACCGGCTAGGCTCGGCTGTGAAACCCCCAACCCATTAATTTTGAATCAGTGCATCGCATATATGCTTTATGATTCCTATAATTCGTCCTTAGGGCACCTATAAAAATCGTTTTAAAAAAGCACTATTTATAATATGAACTGTGATATAAACATCATCATCATCATCATCAGCCTTTACCCGTCCACTGCTGAACATAAGCCTCCCTCAATAAACGCCAAGACGACTGCGATATAAACATACAACCATTAATCCAAACCATGTAATAGATACATTCATTTTTTTTATAAAGGAATTAAACTATTAATATTAAGGTTCTAACTTTAAGCTATCTTAGGGCCTGTTTCACAATCTCCAGATAAGTGCCGAATAGGCTATAGGCAACATATTTGGTAGACACTCCACACTCTATCTGTCAAATATGTTGCCGATAGCCTATTCGGCACTTACGGCACTTATCTGTAGATTGTGAAACAGGCCCTAAGATAGCTGTAATAGCTTAAGAGAATATTAAAATATCCATTCAGCTATTTCTCGGATTAGATGATATCGAACATCTGCTTTATCCATATATACATAATATTCGTAGTATGATTACAACAACATACACTGCCTAATTTGCTTACACAGAGCGCGTATACGCATTCAATAAGGAGCGATGGATACTAAGTAAATTTTGCCTATCGCCAAAGTAAACAAACAAGCATATTATAAACATATGAACAACGAGTCTTGTTAGTAACAGGCCGCATTGCGGAGGCATATTTTCTCAAAACAGCCTCCGATTGACCTTGACAAAGTTACCTTACTTTTACAACTATAATATGACCCAAGTCTTTGCCCGTAAGGATTTCAAAACACAAGTAGAACTAACAATAAATGCTCCAGCTTTTGTCTAATTATTTTATATTCCCTAAAAATAGTACAGGGATCAATTGTAAGCGGTTTTCGTAACAAGAACATGAAGGAGTAAAAGCCGAATGCCTAATCTATCCCTAGGGGCAAGATATCTAAGTAGATAATAATATAGCATTCAAACTAGTGTAATAATATACTTGCATGGCACCGACTCCAAAAATACCCAATTTTAAATAGTACTTCTACTTCACCTCGAAGTATTTCGATATTATTTTAAAATTTTTAGTTGTACATAAATTAAGGTGTAGTTTTGAAGTCGGTCTTTGTTTTTTATTTAATTTTTTTTTTTCATATTTAAAAATAACATTGTTATAATATGATAAAAGTTACTATTTGCGCGTGCGCTACAAAAGCCAATAATCATTTATAAAGCGATGTTCTATATATTAATAGTACTGAAATAATAACTTAAAGTCATTAAGCAATAGCCTATGCAAAATATCGCAGTGGTGAAATTGGAATCAGGATATATCCTTATCTATTGAAACGGTTTGATAAATAAGGTTGATTTTCGCGTACATTCCACATTAAACTGTACTGATAGGATTTTTTTAGACGTTATTTATGACCTGGGTATAAAAATTATCTAATTTGAAAAAAAATCTCTATGTTTGAATAAACTGTCCTAAGTTTCTAACCACCGAAGCGTTTTAAAAGAAATTTGTTATGTATATATTTTTAGACTCTGAAAACGTAATAGTTTCTCCCTTAAAAGATGTTACGGAGAGGGATCTACGCAGGTAAAATAGCAGAGAGTATAACATTCTCCATGTCAAGTCGCTACAAATAATAATTTACGTAACTGAGTGACAACCATATAATAGAAATGATAATAATTATTAATTAAGATTATAAATCTGCCGTGGTATAATTAAAATGCCGTTATCCAACATCTGGGCGATTTTCGTTTTTTGACACTAAGGAATAGAGAAAAAAATTCTCTATCGATCTGTATTTTCAGTTTTTTTGATATCTTCATTAGTTTTAAAAATAAAAATTAAAAGATTGTCGTTAACGGCATACGTTATGTACTATTACAAATCATAGTTTTTTCGCGTTTTCTCAAAACTATGATTTAGTAGATAACGGCAATTAAGTTATACCACGGCAAAAATGTAAGTTAACGCAGGTGTAGCTGCGGGCAACAGCAAGTTATTTAGGAGGAGGTTGGAATCTATCCAGTGTAGAGGATGTCTCGAAACATCTCTATCACTTCCATCAGGTGAACTGACAGTTCGTTTGACTCCTCTTTAAAATGACTTGCATTTACACGTGTATTTAGATAGTATTTTTGATAGATTGACATGACCTTATATAACCTCCGATAAAGTAAGAAGGAAGGAGGTCCTCGTTGCTTTATGTATATGTATAACTTACGCCTAGATATGGAAAGCTGTAAAAACACAAACAAAATCCATTTTATTATTAAAACGAATTTTAGGTACTAGCCACCCGTATTCACAAACAATACTTGATGTGTCACAGTACTCCCGAACGCATAGGGTCATTCAAACCAATTCATAGACAATACTTAAGTGAAGTCCGCCACTGTGCGTCTGTCAAACCCATATAGAACCCGACTATTGACACCAGGAGCGCATAGATAGAAGCGTTCTTTGCATATTGTTGTTCCTTTACTTAGCCAAGTATGCTTCTTGAATACGGACGAACCACACGTATTCACAAACAATACTATGTGGTAGTAGTCTAATACTTAAGTGAAATCCGCTACTGTGCGTCTGTCAAATCCGACTATTGACACGAGGAGGGCATAGATAGTAAGCGTTCTTTGCAGTGTTATTTCATTAGTTAGCCAAGTACGCTTCTTGAAATGTGTTAGTGTACTCATGCCAAAATTAATTTACTTTAGCTCTTGATTGCGAACACAAATGACCATAACAGCCCACCGCATTACCGTCTATTACATGTCACTTACACTAACTGAACTGAACTTACTTCGGCTTATTGCTTACTTGTGAAACGATATTATATCTAGCTTTACATTCGTTCTTCCTCAGTTCATAATATGAATTAGATGTTTATTTGACTGAAAAAATATTCCTCTTGATAACCTTATGCTTTTTATTTAAGAGTATCTTTTACGATATTAAATATAAGTCAAGTATCAAAACCCTTAAATGTTACACTGCTAAGCATGAGTCTTCTCCTCGAAATCAGTCGAGGAGGGTAATGGGCCATAGTTCAACGATGCGCTGGCCCAATGGATAAATGAATGATGGTATGAACTTCACACACCTTCAAAGACTCAATGTCAGGCATGCAGGTTTTCTCATGGCGCGGCGCCAGTGTTCAAGGCGCACTTACAAATTCAGAAAAACCCATTTCAAGGCACACACGGGTCAGGATGGAACCCAGAACCTCTCGCATAAGAGACCGAGTCCATACACACTGGACCATCGGCGCTCACGTGTAATATATGCAAAGAAACAATTGCTTTTTTTATATTACTGTGATACTGTCTCATATAAGATACTAGCTGTAGCCCGTGGCTTAGCTCGCGTTAAATTCGGAGTAGCGCAGTTCCGTACGTACGTATAGTAAACACAGACAGTATTTTCGCTACAATAAGACTCCTGTTCCAAATTTCATCATAATCGGGTCAGTAGTTTAGGTGTGAAAGCGTAACAGACAGACAGAGTCACTTTCGCATTTATAATATTCGTTACATGGATGGTCGTCACACCAGATGCCTGACTATTTGCCTTCCCATTAAATTCAGGTTGAAATGAGAACCAATTTTTACGTATATATTATCATTTAAATATCTCTGAGATTGATGAAGTTTAAAGCTACCTGCGACTACTTAACTAGAACTCATCATAAAACTTTAAATTGGTTCAAACAGAGTTCTACTGGAATTGGCTTAACCTAACTTATGGAAATGTACGTACAATCATGTCATTTTTATTTAGTAAAAAATTGTATTAGAAACGGTCTTTACAAATGAACATAATAAATTAAAAACATAAAATATACTGAGTTTAAAAATAAGGAATTTAAAAAATACGAATTCGATCGTATTCAATTACATGTTGAAATAAAAAAAAAGCCAAGATAGGCTATGATAGCCATGTGAGAGCCCATCAACGCAATGACAATGGACACTCATAGTTCAAAGTTATCAGAAGCTTTTCGCTGTAGCCGAAATCGGCTTGGAAAGCATCACTCACTCACATGTTGAAATATATTTTAATACAATATTTATTAATGCTAACCACACTTAAGGCGCGGCTACACCGCGGCGCACGAAAAGTTACGCACGTGTTTAAAATGTCAATTGCAACGATCGCAAATTGAGCGTATTCGTGGGTTGCTGTGGAAGCAATCACATTTTTTTTTTTTTGCAAAGAAAAACATGTCAAACATCGTTCCCTCTCCGTGCGGCTTAAAAAACGCTGCGGTAAAACTCGACGTTGGCTCAAGTCGCGAGTTTGGCATGCTCAATTCGATTTAACGTTAAACACTGAACGTTGAAATTCCACCAATGCTCGATAAAAAAGCGTCACACTTTGAAACGCTTCCGAGTGAACAGATACATGGGTGTCCATTTGTCTCATGAAAAACTTGACGCTGGGTAAAAAAGCGCTAGAACGAACGGGCCCGAGTGCAAATAGAAAAAAATGGGACGTGTAATATTACAGCAATATTCTATTTCCTATCACGGCCTTTGAGACCATGATATCAAATATAAAAAAAAATAGTGAATTTTATGTTCCAATTTAATTAAAACAAAAAATCTGTCACGTTTTCATATTTTTTATCAAACAATGAGGATGTGTCCAAAATATCGGAATGAATTTTATAGAAGCTCGATAGGCGGCTAGCTGAACGTGTTTAGGCAAATGGGTTGATATCCATATTGAAGGCAGTTTTTCGATTATAGCCTTTATCTGTAGGATGTTTAGATAGTACTTTCGATAAGGCTATTGGTGAATTGTTTGTCAAATAACTTGGCATGTTAGCTTCCTAAAAATTGTGGTAGACTTTATGTTCACAGGCTGACAGTTTCATTTCCTCGAAATTAGGCGAGGAGAGTATCGGGTCATAGTTAACCGAGGTGCTGAATCAATGCGCGTCGATAAACTTTACATACCTTCTAAGACTTTTAAGCTTATGAAGCATGCAGGTTTCCTCACGATGTTTTCCTTCACCGATGAGTGAGCGATTGTCTCGTGTTCAAAGAGTAGTCAGATATGTATAAAAATCTATTTCAAGATACCACTAATGGTGGGTGGGTCAGGATCGAAGCCGGGCCCTCTCACTAAAGAGACCGAGCTCAAACCCACTGGACTATTGTCACTTGATCATCAAATCGAGAACAACTTCATTTTTACGGCGTTTTCTGCCTCGCACCACCCATATACTTCAGCTGCCACTTACAGTACTTCCGAACCGATTCTATCTGCTCATCTGAAAATTTGCAGTATGAATATATTATAGAAATCCGAAATAATAAAAAAGGATACTTCTTTGGAATAAAAAACTATCAGGTATTTTTTTATAGAGAAAGAAGAAGAATTTGAAAATCCTTTTACCAATAGCAGGCTTATTTGTGTATGCCATAGGATCTAATTTATCTCGTTACTGCTGCGTGAATGTGCAGTACGCGTGTGGAACCGCGGGGCGCTGCTAGTTGATAATAAAGTGGAAAATTAATATTTAACAAAACATATTCCTACCATGTTGTTTTAAGTTTGTTTTCGTAAATATTATTTGCGTTCCCCGGTATTTACTCAAATCTGTAAATGAACAAAGTATATTTTGAATTGGAATACAGTAAGGGCGACTGGCCACATGTAGCCTAGTCATTGGTTCAAATCCCACCGCAATTAAGTGCAAATAATTTGTATAACAAATATGTGTACCAGCTATGAATTCGTACCACCTACCTAAATTACTTACTTGCATTATTATTTAGCCCAGAATTGTACACTTAGTTTTATCACTACCAGGCAAAATTAATTAATTTGATCAATAAATTGTAAACATTTATGTGAGTCAGACTCACGTTTGTCAGATTTTTTGTCAGTGAGGCTCTGAATATCCAATCAAAGCTGGCTTTACTCGGAAAATTGCATTCACCTGTTTCGCCACGTGCCTTTTTTCTAGAAACCCTTTTTAGATTATTAAAAAAAAATTATTACATCGCAAACATGGAGCCACGTGCAAAAATATTTATTCATGTAGGATTTAATTTCAAAATTCGTGGAATCACACTCAAATAATATTTATTCATGTAGGTTTGAATTTCGAAATTTCTGGAATTAAAAAATCCTGGAATCAAAAATATTTATTCATGTTGGTTTGGATTTCGAAATTCCTGGAATCACGTGCAATATATTTAATCATAGGGGTTCGAATTTCAAAATTCATGGAATCAAAAATATATATTGAATTCATCAATTACTAGGTAAT
Source organism: Lycaena phlaeas (assembly GCA_905333005.2). Classification (NCBI taxonomy): domain Eukaryota; kingdom Metazoa; phylum Arthropoda; class Insecta; order Lepidoptera; family Lycaenidae; genus Lycaena; species Lycaena phlaeas. The sequence continues at coordinate 1,708,450 of HG995168.1, forward strand.
AATTAATATTAAAAGTAAAAATAAATATTTAGAAATAAGTTTTATAAAAAAGTTGTCTATAAATAAAAATTAATTAATTGATAAAAGAAGTCATGTATCCCAGGAAGCCCGGTAAATGCAAAACATTCATTTCAAATTTCAATAATATAATCCATAATTAATAAAAGTCTATAGTTTCACTGATAACCGATTATTATGATTGTCGTTATAATTATGATTGTCGTTATAAATTTTATACATAATTTTGTATTTTAATAAATTAATTTAATATTTTATTCGATTGAACATGAAGTATTAATATAAAAATATTAATTCAGTTTTTTTATTGGTCACGGTCCACCACTCGTTCCCACCGCCGTAACTACTGTATAGCCAGGATCGACGGCGGGATACAATCTACGATCTAAGTTAAAAAACTGCCTTGGGACCCGCAACGAAATTAATCAGAAGAATTTAGTAGGAGTAGGAAATATTCCAGTTTCCCCTTCCCGATCAAAGCGGAAGACAGTACAGAATTGCAGTGAAAGTCAATTTTAATTCTTTGTCATTTTTTTTAAAGGTTAAGCTTAACTAAAATTCTTATTCAAATAATTGGAAGCATCTGTCCAAATGTATAGAGAATCAGTCCGAACTATCTGGTTTTAATTTCAATAAGTACAGACATTTATAAAAAAATAATTCAATTCGTGCTTAACAACATCTAAGGAAAAAACTAAACAACATCTAAAGAACGCAATCTATGCAACAATTGAAAAAATCCAGCCTCAAATGGGTTTAGCCAAGTAGCGTCACCTAGGCTTGTGAATCAAAAACAGCGCCCTACAATAGCTAGACACTCGGTAAATTAGTTCTAACACCACCCGACAGATGGCGCTGAAACAAAAAGATGTTTTAAGTTTTATGGAAATATTATGATGTAGAAGTTTCTGTTGATTTAAACTTCGACTTATACTCATACGTTATATTGAGAAACATACAAGAAGACTTTTGATCCCGTTAGCAAGATCTGTATTAACATATCACATCTTCAAATTGATTTACTTATTTATTAAAAATATTTGTAAAAATTAGCTTGGGTTGAAGTATTTTTTTTAACTTGTGCTTTACATTAATAATAAAACACCGAAATAGTTTTTACACTTAGGCAGATTAGACTGGCTACGGGGTACTGTTTACCAAAATTGTATGTACTTGTAGTAGGAAAATTTATGTATGTTGGTTTATTAAATAGTAATAATAACAGTTGATAGATGGCACTATCACTGTTTGGGTAAATTATGCCTCCCGAATAGACTACAGTGTCAAAGAAAGAGCCAGCCGAACGTTGCTTACCATCATCATCATTATCAGCCACTCATCCACTGCTGATCATTGATCTCTCTAAATGGACGTCAATGCTGTTTACTCCTCTACATTTTTCATTTTTGGTTGTAATTGCTGAAGAGATCTTCTGAAGCTGTGGGTGAAAAAATTATGAGTGGTTTTTGTCACAATATTGTTGCTATAACTGTTTATCCATTTTTGGATTATTACATGAACATCTTTTATATGTCTTTTAGGCCTGATGGCCTTTAAGCCCAATCGGTAGGTAGGTGAGCAGATGGCTCCTCTAGTAAAATTCGAAAGGAGGGCGCTCCCCTCGGCGCCCCCTGGGGGGCGCGGTATATTGCGCGCGCTACTCTGGAGAGTAGGTGTTTGGCTAGTCAAATCCAATACGGTCGACGAGTCATTAGCGGATGAAGTTAAACTATTAGTCGGAGGGATCTTTTATATATTACATGCTATGTATATATTATGCTAGTCCTCCATCAAGAAATTAACTGATTCAGTAATGTGAGTAAGATAGGTAAACTTGAGGAGCCCTTTGTTTTTTGGAAAAAATGACCGATAGATTCGCTTGTACTGTACAAGCGAATGCATTCCATAGTACAAGCGAAGCCATACCATTTCACAAGCGATGGATTCGCTTTCCCACAGTATAAACGAATCTATCCCACTGTTCAATCGAATTCATCACATTCCCAAGCGAATTCATACCACTGTATAAGCGAATTCATCCCACTGTATAAGCGAATTCATACCACTGCATAAGCGAATTGATTCCACTGTAGGTATAAGCGAATCCAGTCCACTTTACAAACGCATCTATACCATTGTATAAGCCTTCCTTATCACTTTACAAGCGAATCTATCCCAATATACAAGCAAAACCATCAGCTCACATTTCTGTTAAGTATAAATATTATTGTTGGGTTGAATACCGTCTAATGCAGATTTGTGTTATTAATATCTAACATATCTGCAGGATTTATTTAATAGACGCAATATAAATAACAAGCTGTTGCCTGCAGCTTCGCCTGCTTCAACTAAGATTTACAACGGGATCTCAGTACTCAAAATAAGTAACTTTTCTGGTTGATTTTTTACACCTTGTGTCCAAAAAACCCAACGGAACCCTATTTTTTTTCAGAATAAAATAAAACAAACAAACAAAGTTTTCCTCTTGAGATGTGGAAGTCGTAAATGTATACCCGTAATTTAAGTTATAATAATTATTTAAAATTAATTATTTTTAATTTTTTTAGTAACCAAATAATATAAAATACCTAAATAATAAATAATAATCATCACTTAAAGAAATTTCTAGTATGAAAATAATAGTTTTGGCTTGAATCATTATGTTTCTATCACATATGCTTGACTTATAAAACTTAATATAGGAGTACGTAGTATTTGATTTCCCTTACGAATAGAATTTGCTAGCTACAGAGAGGAAGCTCTTTGCCTTAGGCTAAACTTCGCAAGGATGTATAGCTGAATGGATTATTAATTTAATGAACTTAATTTACATGTAAGAGGACCGTTTTCTCCCTTATGTATCTTGACCTGACGAAAGCTTATTATATAAATACTGAATAATCTTGCATTAGCCTCCGTTTACATGTGATAAAGTGCATATCTAGCATAAGTGACTATTTCTGTAGGAAAATATAGAGAAGGACTTTTTCTTAAGACTGGTAGACTCAATTGACGTTCAAAAAGATACTTTAATTGTACTATTTTGAATAAAAAAATTGACTTTGACTTTGACTTAAGAAGAGTTTAAAAATATGAAGTCAAATAAATCTAGTAAATAGATCTTTAATATTTTACCACCATTACCATTTTTAGGCATTATGCGATAGATAATAATATGAGCCTAATAATATGTACCACAATCTACTACAGGATCTATCTAAATTCTACTACAGTCTGTGCTAGAAGAATCGTATTTAAAGAGAGTAGTTTACAATACTACTGAATTTGCTGCTAATACGACTATGACCAAAACTCTACAAATAGATAGAGCATCTGTTCGTAGAGTCTTTATAATCTACCAAATATACATTCGGATGAATGCTGTGAAGCCTTAAGGGTCTATAGGCTAATTATCCAGCCCAGATTTGAAAGCAATATTTTTCTGAATTTTATAGTCAAGAGTACCAAACTTAAACTTTTTGGCACTGGTCTAGACACTTATTATCAAGCTGCCTGGTACTGTTACTGAAATTTGCTCATTTACATATCCCATTCATTATTCTAAAATTATTTTATGCTCTTTAGAAAACCTAAGCAAACTGTTAAAAAGCTCTTAATGACATAAATAGTGATTTATGTAAGTATTTAACAAAGTAATAAATGAACATAAACGAAAAATGGCTATTTTAAAATGGCCGCTGTTTTCGTATATGTTCTAATATGCTTTAACAATGCTTTGACAGATGGCTAAGCGCGCTTATTCCTCTACCTAGAGTGGGTACAAAGTAAAAATTCCATTCAGCTTATTTAACCTTAATGCTGTAAATTTTTGGCAACTTCTAAAAAATATTACAACAAGGGAAAACGATGCGATAAAAAATAGTTTTTAGAAGAAAAAATACTCTACAATTGTATGTATATGTGTATTTTGAAACGTAAATAATATATCTGTATCATGTAACACTAATTTAACATTTGGCCTTAAAATAGTACACCTATTAATATCATCAACATCAGCCTTTATCCACCCACAGGTAGCATAGGCCTCCACCAATGAACGCAATTGTTGCCACTCGCCTCCATCACGGGCCGGAAAATATGAAACAGTCAAATGTGCATGACTTACGAGTCACGAGTCACAATAATTCTCTTCAAATTCATCATCATCCTTTATGCCATTTAGATTAAGCTCTCCGTTTTTTATTAAATACTCAAGACGACAAACCCCCCTCCACTAGAACGGGTGGTTCTAGTGGAGGGGGGTTTGTCGTTTCTGTGGACTTGAACCGACCAAAGTATCCGAGCAAAATATCATCATGTTCATTGTTTCAACGAAAATATTACCTACAACCATCGACCACATAACCCATAGACTCCTAATAACAGGGGAACGGGTTCTGGCGACACATCTGACTTATAGTTCCGATGTAAGCCGTGAACAATTTACTCAAACTATCGTGTCGTCTCATTCTTTCCCGTTGCGAAATATATCCATAATTTCTTTCTAACGTTCCGTGTTTTGTAATGTATGACATTGAATTAGCTAATCACAGCATTGCAACCTCTTTCGTCTCACCTCAGCTAGTTGCCAGAATGCATTCAATACGAAAAATCAAACATTACAAGTCTATAGGTTGTGTGGTCGATGCCTACAACTGAGTGACGATAGTCCAGCGAATATAGGCTCGGTATCATGAGCGAGTGACTCCGGGTTCTATTGACTCCGTGTGGTGCCTTGAAATGAGTTTTTCTAAATTTCTAAGTACACCCTAAACACGAGACCATCGTTCGCTCACCGGTGAAGGAAAATATCGTGAGGAAACCTGCATGCCTGATGAGATTGAAAGCTTTGAAGTCGTGTGATGCCCCTGGCCCCTCTCGCCTGATTTCTCGACACGCGTGTGGAACACCCGTGTCGAGAAATCAGGCGTTGTAATTTTAAAAATCTACTTGAAAGGAGTAAATAAATATAGTATACGTGCGCACGTAAAACGGAATGAAGAGCGGTAGCGTAGTATCACGACATAAAAGGTCATGTCATTTGCCGTAACGGCATACATGGCAAAAGCTCCCTAGATGTTTCACTTAAACAAAATACAATCAGATTTTTTTATAAATCTTAGTATAACAATCGAAATGTCGAACTTAACAGACACTTTTTAATGAAAATTTGAAATAACTGGTTCAAATATAATAAAATAAGGTCGAGTTTCGACCCCGCAGGATTTGCAATTCGTCCCACCACAGGCTTGTCATGCTGTTAGTAATTTCGCTAAAATATTGCAATATTACAAACGTATCACATGACCCATTTTAAAATTCTGAATATGGAATGATTTTAATACCCATTACATTGATATTGAACCATAATATACGAAGGCTTCCTTGATTAAGTAATAACTTGATCAACCTACGGCTTATGAAAATTGCTACGAGCAAGCTGGTATTAAAGCTTAAATATACAATAGGCAATTTCATCTACACATTCATAAGTTGGCTATTATACACCTTTAAAGGAACGGATGTCTTGGTGTTTTTTGAATGAGGCCTATGTTCAGCAGTGGACGGGTGGAGGCTGATGGTGATTATGATGATGAATAAACTAACTTAAGCCTGCGATCGTCTGCGGTATCTAAAATTAGACAAATACATCCGTTGTTAATAATTCCAGTTAATAATTTCATAAACATCATGCACATTTATAGTATAAGTAGGATTTTTCTCGATATCTCTTTGATGATGAAAATATAATCCCGTCATCATCACTATCAAAGTTCACACCAGTGAATCAGAGCCGTAAATAGGGAGGTGCCACCGGTGTCAAGGCACATGGCGTAGACTCTGAGGGGTGCAAGAGTGGCCAGACCAGGCAGGACTTTTATTTTTTTCGGTTTGCACAGTGCACAAAAAAGGCTATTTACGTCTATTTACGGCCCTGCAGTGAATGTAATGAGGTATATACGAGTAAAACCTTTATAAATAGTTACTACCTTTACTGTCAGCGTCTTACCATTGCTGTAATGGTGTGACAAATTCTGAGCGACTATCTCTATTGTTCACAATATTAATACTGTAAACTAGATATAACTATGAAACCCTAAGGGCTTATTATAATACCTATGTTAAGTAACTTTGTAAATATAATGTCATGATATTTGTTGTGAACAATAAAAATATTTTTCTTTCTTTCTATTCCTACTACAATTCCGATCTAATACTGAGAGAAGAGAACAAGCTTCTTGGTACCGGTTGACGAATGTATTAGAATATGGCAGCCTGTGAAGATGGTAGCTGGAGAACACGGAAAACCGAAGAGCTTGAATATATGGTTTAGCGTAACATTGTAGAAGAAGTTCAATCCTCTAGTTTCCGGTAACTTGGACATATTGAAAGAATCTGGCACGGTGGTGAAAAGAGCCTACGAGGGATTGCCTTTAGGCTATCATCGGTATGTGATCGATAGATCGGTATGTGTAGATAATGCAAAGACGAAGTGACCTACGCGCCCTGTAGTGGCCCTGGGAGGAGATCGCTAAAGATAGGGCGCGCCAAGATCCACTTCGGTCGTTGAGCCAGTGGACTAAGTATACTTACTTACTCTGCTTCCGTAATTAAGTAGCACACAAAGGCTACTTACGGAATAGCAAAGAGAGAAGGAGAATAATAGTCTTTCTCTCTTTGCTGTAGCGAAACATAGCAACTCTACTTCTAAAGCTGTCTTATTTCTAAATTGATTTATTTTTATTTTTACAAATACACATAAAACATTCAAACATTGCAAGCAAACTTATCCTTAATACTAAGGAGATCTTAATCAAAGTATTTGCTAATATGTTGACTAGTGCAACTAAATAGTCTCATTCGAGTCGGAAATAGTTTGTCTGCAAATGAAGTCTCTTCCAAGTTAATTAGCGTAATCGACCCAAAAGATACTGTATTACATTAGCAAGAAGGTTCTATATAATATCATGATCACTATATTAATATCAATACATTATTAATATATTGAACGGGCATCCAACGCAAATATCTCGTGCCACAGATATCAAAATTAAATCCAACTGCACTCATTGTTAAAAATTTCATTAGAGTCGGTTTATAATTAACACTTATCGACTCATATGTTTTTAAGTCAGGGTATTTTTCTGTTCAAACTTTTAACAACTAATATTCTTCACACTGCAGATAGCAAAAATATAGATGTATACCTAATATGTTAGGACAAGACCATCTTCCTTAACTAGGCAGAGCCTATATAATGGCAACCAGATACCAGATAAATACTTATATAAACTAATATATAAAATTTCCCTGTCACAATGTTAGTTACCGTACTCCTCCGAAACGGCTTGACCGATCTTTATGAAATTTTATATGCATATTCAGTAGGTCTGAAAATCGGCCAACATCTATTTTTCATACCCCTAAGTAATAGGGGTTGTTCACCCTTAAAATTTTTTTGTTAATTTTTGGACGAAATTTATTGTTTTTATTTTTTTATGATACAGCATACAAAAATACATACAACCCTAAATTTTCACCCTTCTACGATCAACCCCTATTTTGTAATTGCAATTTTAATATTGGCAGAACGACGTCTGTCGGGACAGCTAGTATATATAGATAGTATATATATAGATAGTATATATAAATAACGCGCAGACACAGAACAATAAATGATCATGCTCATCCCACAAATATTTGTCATGGGTGGGAATCGAACCCTTTCTGGTTTACAAGTCAGGGTCACCACTAGACCAACAGCGCAGTATAAGTATAGGTTCTCGCTTATTTTGAATCTTATTACACCAATGAAATAAACTTTATATATAAAATTCTACCGGTATTTACGATGGATCTTAAAACATACTTACTCCTAAAACACAAATAAGTGATGGTTACCTTTCGAGAAATTATTGTTTATTACACTGTCATGCATTTTCCTACGCATATTTATGTCTAAATAGCCAACTTTATTTTGTAGCTTATTTTTGATTTTAAGGGCCTGTTTCACAATCTCCAGTTAAGTGCCCAATAGGCTATCGGCAACATATTTGACAGATAGAGTATGGAGTATCTGTCAAATATGTTGCCGATAGCCTATTCGGAACTCATCTGGAGATTGTGAAACAGGCCCTAAGAGTTTATTTTTATACCTAACTATAGTTTTTATGTGCCATGTGTGTAGAAGATTAACGGCCGTTTTCAATAACGTATCTATCGTTAGTTTAGCTTACTAGAGATAGAGAAATCTATACTTTTACCCTTACTTGCGTTTCAATAACCTACCGACGGATAGGATGTCCTATCGCCGTTGTCTATCAATCGAAGGGAGGTCGGATAGCCTACTGAAGATAGAGCATTCATACAAATTGCTCTTACTTGCGTTTCAATAAAAGTTTTTTGTTACTCGCCGATAGGCGGAGTTGACTTTAGTAACGTTATTTGCTATCTGCCATTTTCGGAAGATTACGATACGGCTATTAAAAATTGTTTTAGTTTTGTTTAATCTTAAATAATGGAATTTGATTGTTGTGATTATAGCCATATGGAGTTATTCCAAATGATTATAGATTGTGATGATGACAGCGACAGTAATACCAGTATTGTACCGGTACAGAAATGACAGTGCTAGCCGCAACAAGCTGTACAAGCAGCATTGTATCGTCTTTTAACATTGCTACGACTTTGTGTGACTGTAAGAAAAAACTTTGGTAAACAGTTGTGTTCGCGACAATAGACTTATAGTGATAAATAGTGATAATACTGTGTCAAAAAATGAACAGTTAATTTCTTATTAGATTGTGCGATGCTTATTAGTTTAAAGTGTATTTATTCGTTATATCTCATTAGATTATTGTATATTGTAAATATTAGGATAGTAAAAACATTGTATTCATACAAAGATTTATTGTAAAGTTTTTATTCAATAAAGACATAGCCGGGAGCGCAATAGTCCCACTCCCACTCGGTTACGAGCCGTCCGAGCGCAATAAATATAGGCCTCGGCTGCCGCACAAATCATAGAACCTCTGCCTCCTGGCAATCCTCCTGGCCACAAGGCCTTGAAGCAGCATCCTCGAGCCTCTTGCGGGGCTCGCAGAAGACGGCGAGATGAGATGAGCAGAAATCATTTCGCTCTAGGCTCAGATCCTTCTATCTTCAAGCGCTCTCGGCGGTGATTCAAGAAAAGCTCTTTTATTTATCAGTCTGAACCTCCGGTCTAATAGTCACTCAACACAACAACACAACACAACAATTGGAATGCACTGTATTATATAACAATGCATTATTTCATAGATATAAAGAATATTAAATTTACGGAGTTCATTTTTAATAAATAATTAACCAAAATTAAATTATTTGAATTGTATTTGCATGTTAATTGAACCAAAACGTGCGATGTGAAATACATATAGTCATAATTTACAAGATAATTTTATAAATTTATAATTTTCTTCTTCTTTGTCTTTATGCCACATGTCACTATCAAAACGTTTTGATATTGGTCTATTCTTTAATTGAATTTGGGAATATATTATAATATTTGATTTAAAAAAGTACGTAACCAAATTATCAAACACTTATTATAAGTTTTATTGGAATACCGATATATAAAATTAGTAAAACACTAATGAAGTACAAAAAAACTGGAGACCTATATTTTTACCTATAATAATCTATTAAAGCAAAATCGAAACGTCACAAATACCCGAGGTATTATAGGCGGGAGGGTCACAGCTGTCTATGTTTATTTGCATTCTATCTTTGATTGTGAAATGCAAATTAAGAATAGATAAGATGTCAATGTTAATCGCCGATAGAACTCTATCCATAACTGTCGTTACGTTATTGAAAACGGGCGTAAGTAGGTATGTGTAGTAGCAGTTTATAAAAATTTCTAAATAAATGTTTATTATAATCTATTCTAAAATAAAAACCCTTCCTCTATCCGAAGTCAAAGCTTTGCCTTAGTCGGATAAAACTCTTGTTCACGCTTCACACTCATGCTCTAATAAGAATCACACAAAGATAACCTAAAAACCCGAAGCAGCCGCCATTATTTGTCACGCAAAGTCGACTAGTTGCCAAATCACAAAGCTATGTAAGTGCATACACTAATTTATGAACGCTCTCAAAGAATCCGCATTGTGTAATCCTGAAATGAGTTTGTTATGTTCGTCGAAAAGACAAATTGGCGGACGAACCACCTGAGTAACATCGTTTCGTATCGGAAAGATACCGAAATTCGTCATCGTCTCGGAATTATCAAAAACAATTACCTAGCCAATAATATATTGACAATAACGATCGGTAACCAACAGACAGTTTTTAATTATGTTACGATAACGATTGACCACGTGATTTAGCGCGACTTATATCAATCCTATACATTTTATTGTTATCGAACTTCGTTATCGTTTTTAATGTTACTTTATCTAAGCCCTCTGGTAAGTGGTTAAATATATCTAAAAGTTCACTCGAGACTAGCCCTTGTTATGTTAGATTCAACCTTTCCCTTCTAGCCTTAGCTATACTAAGACGTTAAACGTTATACCTGTAATTACAGCTGTCCAGCTTAACATTTACGCTAATCTCAGCAAATTTATTTCATGGTAAAATGAATAGGGAAAATGTGATATGCTTGAAACTCGAAATCTGGGTTCTAAGTATGATTAGTAAACCAATGTGAAATCCGCCACTGTGCATCTGTCAAACATGACTATTTACACGAGGAGCGCATAGATAGTAACCTTCATTGCATAGTGTTGTTTCATTACTTAGCCAAAGATGATTCACGAATACGGGTGTTAGATGTGAAGATTAAAAGAATGAACTTTTCACGATTTGAAAACGGTGAAATATCTTAAAGAAACTTTCAAATTTTGGGAAGTTCTTTAACCCGTATTGTGTGGCCACAGACCCACTGTTGGGCATGTATTTTCAACTGTGTCTACTAAAAATGTCTGACACACTTTCCCTTACTTACATAGCTTGCACTTAATGTAATTAAACGTATATATTTCATATATACTTGCGCACGCAACGTGCCAGTACGAACCCTGATCATGTTCAGTAAACAAACGTCGGTCGTGGAGTTAACACCCACCCTCCCTTACCAACTCCCGCCCAAATGTGCGATTCTAGTAAAGACATAAGACGTGTGAACAAATCATCTTGTAAGTTATAGTGATTTAATATGAAAGTGTTGTTAAGTTTGAGATAAAATAAATATTTATTTAATGATATTATGAATAATAATACATTTATCGTTTAATTAATAAATTAATTACAATAGAACAGTTTTAACGTGCAAAGTCGAAAATTTAAAGTAAAAAAAATAAAAAAGGAATAAAATGGATGGAGTAATATTTTCATATAAATTTTAAAATAGAAAAGCTGTTAAGACATAAAATTTAGTTTTAAAACAGAAATTATTTAGAAGTTTACAAAAAGGTAATTAATAAAAAAGGAACGCCGACGTTATAATTATAAAAAAACTATAATGATAAAAAGTACAGAAGAAATATTTCAAGTTTTCTATACTAATGTAATAAAGGTGTACTTTGTTTGTTGTTTGAAGAAAGTCTTGAAGAAGAAATGTGTATTTTTTATTGAAATATAATATAAAGAATTTCTATAAAAAATTGTTTTCTAGTTGTAGTTTACAAACATTTTATTGAAAATATGGAAGCGTACACAAATATTTTTAATGTGTTTTGCATAGGCATAATTATTAATATCATTATAAAGTATGATTAGACAGAATTACTAACTAATTCTATTTATTTTAAAAGTGTACGTATTTCTACTTAAAATATAGACAGTAAAATTTATTATATAAAATTCTAATAAACATTTAATTAGCTATTTTACTTTTGGGCTACTAAATTATATGTTTTGTGTATTATAATAAATAATAACGTCGTTAGTCAAAAAGTAAAAAAAAAATTTTTGTTGTTGAACATTCAAACGATAGCGTGATAAAGGCACATAAATAAAATTATGCACTTTTCTATAAAATGGTAATCAACGTGAAAAGTGCTTATCTTACTTTTTAGATACAAAAAATAGAGGACGACATAAGGAAAACATAGTCAATAAAGGCCTGACTTAGGAATTCATGTTTCAATCTATGAAGAATACACCGCGCCTAAAAATTGTTGCTAAACGCGGTATAAATTATACTTAGGGAGATCATCAAAGACCGATAATCACCAGTGAACTTTCTAATATTCGACTGTCTGTCTCTGATACTCTTAATATTTGATATCTCACCAGAAAAATGAAAAAAATCATTAATGGTCAAAGGAAAGAGATTAAAAGCTATCTAATTGCATTGTCTTTAAGACTTAAGTCTGAAATAAATATATTCAATTAAAGTTTCTTGTACTGAATCCTACTGGCTCGATGCCATTTAAGCTGGCTTAGCTAAATGGATGCCCTCAGCTATAACATTGAGTTGCATTTCTGAAGCTTGGATCAAACAGGTCGTATAAGGAGACAAGATTCTTTCTTCACTAACTTGTAGGCGAATTATTTTCATAACGAGTGTTTATATCAACCATTATATCCTATGCTAACTTTAGCTTTGCTAATGCTAAATACTATAAAGCGGTGTTTAATATATTATACATCTGTGCATAAAAACAAATTTATATTTTTATTGCTCGATGCTAACAACATAGCTACAGGTCCAGTCTTAAGTTGTGTTATAAATGAAAATGCTTTTTTTTAATTAAGTAATGTACCTAATACTATTAAAATTTATATACCTACATATTTATTGAAGTCTCAGCAAAAAATAAAAAAATAAAATAAACTATTTGAAATATCTACTTCGCGCTTTTATACAGGCCTTTAATTTGTTTGTCCACGAATCTTTGGACCTACCTACACACTGTCTCCAAGGGAAATTTCGCCACTGCTTGCTCCAAAGATTTTTATGAGACTCGATGTCACCATTTATCACCGTCGTTTAGAGAAAGCCATGACCTCTAAAACTAACCATAGTTTGAAGTTTGGGTTGAGGTTTGGGTTAAATGAGGGCCAGTCTTCTGCTTTTATAAAGTCCGGGAAGTTGGTTTCGAGCCATGCTTGGGTAGTGTCTTATGACCAAGTGCAGAGTCCTGCTGGAAAGTACACGGTCTATTTTTATTTTGTGTATTGTTGAAAGATGTAACTACACTATGATCCAAAACTGTATCTTGATACACTTTGGCTGAAGTTTTCACTCCTTTTTCACAAAAATGTAGTTTTGTGACTCCTTGGTAAAACACACCCCACCAAACCATCACTGACGCAGAATGATGACCACGTTGTACTATTATAACCACTTGAGCAGCTTCTTTAGAACAGTGAGTGTACGCTTTTTCATTTTTTTATTGTAGTGTTGTCCAATCGCGAAAAATGTTTAATTGGTAAAGAGAAATCAGGATATTTCTGTGTCTTTCACCTGCGTATCACGACAGAAGGCATTTTGATTGATCAACCCGTTTTAAATATCATAAAGATTGATTTAGCGCATGTCCTGTATATCGACAATAATCGAGCTTCAGGACAGACAGAGTCCGAGTGGGAATCTTCACTTCTCGCGATAAGATTTTTGCTTCTTTATGGGGTTTCGACGAGTTCTGAATTTAACAGCATTAACAGCCTTCACGCGGTCGCCACGATCTTTTCTGGTCTTCATGTTCTTGTATCAATTGATACTACGATATACGAACATACGGCTGATAACAAGCTTTTGAAGTGTCCGGAATATGACCGACGGCTCCATACCCATTTTGCACACGGCGATCAGTGCAATCTTATTTTCTTTAAAAGTCTATTCCATATTGTAATTTGATAATGAACACGAAAAAATAATATGTGAAATTGCACAAATTCCAGAGAATTAAAAAAAATATACGTATTCGAAATTTAAAATAATTTAAACGTTTAAAAAAGAAAAGTTTTTGTATATGTACCGGTATTTATGGCCAGACTAGTAGTCACTAGAAACTTTTTGGAATACATTTTATAAGGTTTTTTTCTGTTTTATTAGGGCTAGGAGATTCTATATCTAGATATATACACTAATTACATCATAATATGCAGCAAAATAATCATCCACCTTTTCTTTTCACGCAACAATCACAACACATCAACCTAGTCTCGTGGTGAGTTAGCAAGAACTTGTGTTACTAAAACTAGAAACGGAAATATATTGATGAAATTTTAAATACACACTTATATATAAATCCGCCCATAACCTGGTGCGGTATATAATATATTCTCCATATACATTATTTTGCTCTTGGCGCGATTCGAACATGCGACCTCTCCGTAAAATATCCAGTAGCCTAACCACTCGGCTAGTCAGCCGTCATAGTGAAATGTAGTCTACAAATATATTTAAGCCATGACATTTCAAGTCCACAATAATGGTAAGCTTTATTCTAAAATGTAAAGTTTCCGCGAGCTTTTCCGTCAAATTTTACGCAAGCGATGTCTAGATGCTTTTAGCTTTCATAGAAGCGTGAACAAAAATGGCGAGCTTTTGTTTTAAATCCACAATTTCAAATGTATTATGAAACACAAAGGTAACAAAACGTGCTCGGTTTTGTTTTATATTTATAATACGTATGCGACTTGTTTGCCTGATGGCCGATAGGCCAATAAGGTCCAAGAGTGGAGGTCGCGTTTAGGTAGGCGACGTGTTAGTCAGAATTAGCCAGGTGGGAAGACGATCTCGTGCTGTGGCCGGTCTGTGTTGGATACTAGTGGCAAGTATCGTCTTGGCGTTCATTGAAGGAGCTTATATTCAGCATTAGACAGATGAAGGCTGACTTTAGATGATAAAGATGATATTATCCCTTTTTTCAGTTTTACAGACCATTAATGATTCTAATGCTTTGGCGTCAGCAGAGTACATTGTGTCCTTGACTTAAAAATCACTATTAACAGGATTCAAGTCGTTAGTGTGCAGCCATCTTAATGTAACAAATACTCACACTGTTCTTGGAAATTAGCCAGTTACATTAACACACGATTTAAGATAGATTTGTACATTTACACATCTAACTATGATTATCTAGCAGCGCCCTTCGGTTTCAACCGCGTACTTTCCATTCCCATGTTAGAACAGGGATAAATTATAATAGTCTAGCAATTCTATTATATTATTATAAAAAGCCACTAAAATCAATTATGTAGTTCTTGCGTGAAATAGAAACAAACATTCATACAAACTTAAGCGTTTTTACAATTAGTCCTTCTACTACCTAATCGCACTATACAGTACTATATAGTACGATTAGTAGAAGGCATGTTTCTCTACATAATATACCTTGCAAAAATATGTGTGTTAAGTATTTTTATGTAAAATGTATATTGGCGTGCATTGATAGTAAAATGGACTGGTATTACCTCAAACGCCATGACGGTGTGACGTCGCGTTTCGTATTATTATTTATGATTTTTAATATGAAAATGACTTTCGGGTATCTCGTTATCTATTTTAATCTTTATTTTTAGAATGTCATAGATATACTAATACAGATATTAGTATATCTATGACATTCTAATGTTTTCGCAAATTTCACTTATTATTATTCACTTTTTAAATACAGATTTTATCGTATCGTACACTTTACAGTAACAATGCTCACGGTAGTTTATTGTATGTAAGTTTGACTAAAGCCATACATCCTTTGCATTAAAAAATACGTATAATATACCAATACGTATAAAATACCAAAAGATAAGATATATAAGATAGATATAAGATGAAAATCCTTCTTACAAGTATCGATATCCAACCTTCTTATAAATAGCCATCACTAAAACGCTCTTACTGAATTCAGAATTAAATATTTTAACACAAAGAATTTAATAATAGTTTTGTGAATTGATGTTGTCAATGGATTTGAAGCTAGCATTCATATTCCCGAGTGAAATTCCTTTAACATATTATTGACTAGTTCTGTCCCACGGATATGAATGCGAAGACTTTAATATTATAACAAATTTAAGC
The DNA here is from genome assembly GCA_905333005.2 of Lycaena phlaeas. NCBI lineage: Eukaryota > Metazoa > Arthropoda > Insecta > Lepidoptera > Lycaenidae > Lycaena > Lycaena phlaeas. The sequence goes on from HG995168.1 coordinate 1,724,486, forward strand.
TCTATTTTTATTCTAATAATATGTTTGTGATAAAGGTCTTGTAGCGTAACGAGAGTATTAGCAAATATGATTTATCGTCATCATCAGCCTTCATCCAACCACTGCTGAACTCCTTTAAAGAACGCCAATACGCACCAGTCACTGCACTGATATCATCTTCCCATCTGGTCAATGGCCGACCAACAGTTTGTCCACTTTGTTCTCCTAAGTGTTTGATCAGCCCACTGCCGCTTCAACGCGTTTATTCTTCATGATATCTCTCTGACGGAAGCTTTCGAATAATAATTTAATCGATAGAGACGATGACGAATTTCGGTATCTTTCCGCTACAAAACGGGACCAGCTGTTGACCGTCACAACATGCGGGGTGATTTAGCTGCCGATTCGCGCCATATATTTTAGACAATCTAAAATTCTCTCGAACAGTAAATTAATCATTTGATATCACTAAATGGTCCCTCCATTCTCCAGTATGGACACGGTTCTAATATCTTTTTAAGTCAATTTATCAAATCAAATCAAATCAAAAATATCTTTAATCTTTATTACGTAGGTACATTTTTTACACTTGAAATAAGTCAAAACATAAGTAGTCAATAAGTAGTAATAGTAATAAAAAAAAAAACTCGTTTGAGATGCAGGAAAGCATACAATGCACTAAGAAAAACGAGAAAAAAACTTAGGGGTTGCTCTTTTGTCAATAAAATGAGTACATAATATTTTATAAATACAACATATAACATCATAATATCTTAAGAGTGAGTGTCTTATTCCCAAGGTATGGTATCTTCAATAAAATCTTTTATTTCGTAATAGGCTTTACCACACAAACGTTCCTTAACAGTTTAAGTATTTTTTGTATTTGTATATATTATGTGCTTACTTTGCAGCCCTTGTTGCATATTTATGTCAAAACCTACATTCCCTTATACGAGAGGCTTAAAAAGTTTTAAGTATAAAAGATAGTGACAGACAGAAAGACAGCGGGAATCACTGCATTAAATTTTATTTATCGAATGTCTGTTATTTAAAATTTTACTCTAGAAATTTCTACCATTAAACTGTGAACTAAGACTCGCTCTTGAAAGCCTGACAGGCGACATGGCGTATTAAGGTGCTCGGAAATACTTCGCGATGTCCTTTTACTGAGGATTTCACTTGTTCCCTTTATTAGTTTTAAGTCCAAGTCACTATGCAATGTAATAAGCTCCTATTTCGAAATTACAAACAGACACTGAGACGAAACAATTTTTTAATGATTTTTTACGGTTTATTAAATTTTTCAGTCAGTCATTTCAATACTTTATAGCAAGCATGGTGTCCATAAACCGCTATAAAATGCGTAAAAAATTGTTTTGCTAATTATTAGTGAAATTCGCGTAAAAATTATAAAGAGATTATTTAAACTGTGATTTAAACTGTTTAAAACAGGATATTTACCATGTTTTTTACTATTCTTTCGCGGAGCTCGATATTTCGACATTGTCTACGAATGTTATGTTCACGAGACTGGAAAAATATTATAAAAAGATATTTATTATTTTACCTATAATTATAGATAAACAATAAAGTATTTTGAAGTATTCACAATTTCCCACTAAGTAATAATAGAGTACTGTTGGCTTGGGCGTGTGGTCTGGCCTCGATACCGCCTACCACTTGCACTGCTGTGAAATACCATAAATAAACTATATCGGACGAGGAATTGAAATCTCCTTATATTCTTTACATGCTTTAAATATTCCAGTAGGTAAGACAGGCAAACGAAACAGTTCAAAATATATACCAAATTTTCTCCTTAACATTAAGCCCGTCACAGACTTAGCTATAATATATATTAATATTTTTATAGCTAGGCATATTTATATATATTTACTATATATTTTCTATACTAATTTTCGCGTGACCGCACACTCAGCTATAATATATATTTCTGTGACGTCACCAAGCGATACCGTAGTTAGTATAGAAAATATATATTAATATGCCTGGCTATAAAAATATTAATAATATATATTATAGCTAAGTCTGTGACGGGCTTTACTGTACGATTTGCACATGAATTTGACGTTCATTAAATTTGGCCTATCTTAATGGACAATAAAAGGTTATAGTGTTTTAGAGTAGAGACAAGTGAGTGATAGACAAATCGACTTACTTATGATGCAAAACTAACTTGAAAGATTCATCACAAACAAACATTGCAAGTTAAACATAAGCCGATAAAAATGACCCAAAGTTATGATATTAGTATAGTAAGAGAGCTAATTGAGAAAGTTTCAGTACTTATGATATTTCTTAAACCCTATATTTATTTCGAAATAAACTATTAAAAGTTGTTAATTGTTAATTATTTATTATTTATGATCACTTATTGCCCATTATCGTCAATAGCTGGACATAAGTTGCTTCGATGTTGGGCTAACGATTCTTGGCTTTTCTCCAGGTAGTAATAGAGCGGGAGATGGTTTCGTGAAATGGCCCAAAAACGCAATGATACTTTTTAAAATCTTTACCAGAAGAAGACAATTGCTCATGTGTTTTTTTTAAACGTAATTTTACTTTACCGATTTAGTTCGTTGTCTACTGCTGGACACGAGCCTCTTTCAAAAAACTGAATACACATACATTTATTAAATACTAGCAAGCCGTCGCAGATTCGCTCACTGAACGGCAATACGGTCGACCCCTTGCCAATCGTATCCAACGCGGACCTGCCACTGCACGGAGATCGTCTTCCCATCTGGTTAATGGCCGACCAACACTTCGCCTTCCTAATAATGCATAGCAAAAACTTGTTGGACATCTCAGATTCATAAATATATATTACCGTATACTTTAGAGATATATTTTGATTTCAACTTATAACTTCGAGCGCCTCTTGGACTATAGCTTTTTGCGTACGAAGTAAGTAGGCTTTCTGACCTTTTGGTTTTATTTTTCCGTTGCCGTTAAGGATATTTCTTTGTCTTGATGTTGTTTTGTGTTGGAGGTAGCCTTATTAATATGTCAAGCTAGTCTAGTTAGGCTGGGCATATGACTCGGTGCGATCGATTTTGCTTAAAGTTCATGTCTATTACAATGTCACTATGGGACAGACCAAGCCCGTCCTTATCGATTTGTTTAGCACTAACTGTTGTTCGCGGTTTCTCGCGTTATTTATCGCTAATTGAAATAAACACGAACTCATGCGATATTTGTATTCGGTCCCCAAAATTCGGGTGTCCCTTTATTCATTGCGCGTTTTACTTATAAAAAGGTAGATATAGAGTGACAAGCAGGAATTTGTGAAAGCATATGAGTGCCAAAGTAAGAGCCACTTTTATGCCACGCAATTATTGTCCTTATCATTTGGTAAATAAAGCTTATAAAATTGGATATGATTTTTTTAACATTTGCATTACGTTAACCTAGCAATTTGATAAGTTTGGTAAAATATCTTGTGTTACGTGCATTATGAACGGCAATAAATTTATATTGAACACAAGACCATCGCTCGATCATTGGTGATCTTTGAAGGTGTGTGAAGTTCACCAACCCACATTGGGCCAGCGCATCGGTGAACTATGGCCCGTTACCCTCCCCCCTAATTTCGAAAATAAGACCCGTGCCCAGCAGTGGGACATATTATATTGGTTGTTACTTTTACTTTTTATTATTATTAACCACATACACGTCAATATTCAAATAGCTCTATGATATCCCGTTTGAAATAGTTATAGCAATGTAAATAACCATGTTAAATTAAAATGGCATATTTGTGGTTTATTGGTTAACCTTTATTTGAATTTTATTATTTGCTCAATACACTTTGATGTTGTAATTAAAGTATTTAAAGTGGGTATAATATTTCCAATGGTTAAACATTTGTTACAACGATGGTTGCTGTAAAAACTAGTTTTATATTAATAATAATGAAAGCTAAATAGCATGTCACAATTTACAAATGATTGTTTTTAGAAATGTTATCAAAATATTTTCATTTTTTTTAAATTTATTATTATTATCATGCACAGACTCTCTACACAATCCTCACTTATATAAATGTGATAAAAAGATGTGAGTTTGTTCGTCCCATAAAATTGTTTTAGTAGGAGACAGTGCCATGCTGCTTTGCAGCCTGATGTTAAGTGACTTCAAGTGACTGCTATGCTGTCACTTTTCGTACGGTTTGTGAGTTTCCGGTGGCCCTTTGGGGGGATAAGGAAAAGGAGAGCAACGCATCTACATAACCTTTGGTTTTGTGGACGGATGTTAATGGGTGTCAAAAGAACAGAAAGAGAAGAAACAACTATTACGGATTTTATCGCGGTTTATTAAGTACTTTACATACCTGACGACTTACGGTGGTTTTCAATATCCTATCTATCTTAAAATGTTCTTACCTATCTTAAAGCTTTGAGAGATTTTGTAAGAAAATGTGTCAAAATTTCAAGATAAATTAGAAAATATTAAGAGAGAGAGGATATTGAAAGCCGCCGTTAGTCCTCCGCATTAGAATCCCTAAAAGTTGTCCAGGGCCAACTGGTGTAGGTATATTCATGGGCGACCTCAACCACTTACAATCAGGTGTACGCGTGTGAAGTGAAGTTCACTGAAGTGAAACTTCACTCGTATTTTAATAGCTAGTATGTATGTATCAACCTATATTATGTCCCACTGCTAAGCACTGGGACTTCTCTCCTCGAAATCAAACGAGTAGAGTATCGGGCTATAGTACAGCAATGCGCTGGCCCAATGCAGGTTGCTGAACTTCACACACCTTCAAAGACTGTCTATATCGTCAGGCATGTAGATTTCCTCACGATGTTTTCCTTCACCGGTGAGCGAACGGTGATCCGTGTGGTTACACTTAGAATTTTAGAAAAAACCCATTTCAGTCACCACAGCGGGTCAGGATCGAACCCGGATCCTCTCGCTTAAGAGGCCCATACCCACTGGACCACCGTCGCTTAATAGCTAATGTAATTTTATAAACAACATATTAAACATCACGATAAAGTTGTCTACATACAATATTAAAGGCGAGAGACAGCACACCTCGTGACTAAGCTAAAGAGCTCGGTCGGTTCTAAGTTTTATATTGAACGCCCGTGCAAACTTCTCCAACTGATTTATAGTTTACTAGCTTAGACCCGCATCTTTGCTCACTTCAACTTAGGCTTACAGCCGTATCCCAAATGACAATGATACACGTGCACTTGTATCCTTACTTTGATATCGATCTCCTAGCTTTTTATCAAATTCCTATCAGCAAAGTAATGAAAACGAAACAAAACTCACTCAAGCATTTATAATATTAAGAAATAACTACAACAACAATATTGCTTTTGCTACCCTTACTCTCATGATCCTAAGATGTAGTGTCATAATATCAACAAGTATCGGAAATAAGTAATTCTTTAAAAAAATTCTATTAAAAAAAATCTGCACTCGTATCTCAGAAGAGCGAAAGACAGATGGACCAGTAAGATTCAAGAGTGGGGCTCGCGTTTAGGTAGACGAAGAGTTGATCGGCCAATAACTATGTGGGAAGACTCCGTAAAATGGTCGGTCCGTGTTGGATGCGAGTGCTAAGGAATCCACCGTCTTGGCCTTCATTAAGTTAGACCTATGTTTAACGGTGGACAGAGGCTGATAATGATGATGATGATACCGGTAAAATGATAATAACGGTATCGATTTTGAGTACGAAAATACAAAATGCCTTGGCCTAAGAAAATCGCATGGAGAATAGGGTTAGATAAAAATATACAGTGTACGTAGTTGGCCGTTTCACATAAAGTAGCGCTCCGATTATGCTGATATAGTTTTCAGCTGTACCTACGTCAACATACTGGACTTTTGATAAAATCCGTACAACAGCTTATGCCCGAAAAAAAATATATTTGAGACAAATCGCACGTCGGTAATCTAGTACAAGGTAAAAAAGAATTCGTAATACGAGTACTGTATACAGAAGGACAAAAGTACCACCAAAGGACAAACACTGTATTACTAATATTAATATAAAATATTATAATATTAACACTTATAATACTTTGAACCGCTGCTCTGTTTAGGTTTCCTCGAAAACAGGCGAGGAGTGTATTGAGGCATAGTTCATCGATGTGCTGGCCCAATGCGGGTTGGTTAACTTCACATAAAAAGGATTTTCTTCTCATCGGACGGGAAGGTTTACTCGCGATGTTTTTTTTTTTTTTGCACTGGTGAGCAAGAAATTTAAAATAAATAATTATTTAAAAATAATAATGAATTAATAATAAATTAACTGTTTTGAATTTTTGGAACGAAGTTCAAAACCCTGTCTCATTATCTTGATCGTATATCTATATTCGTATCATTTATTATTTTCATAAAATATTTATTTAGAATAAATTATAATAATTAAAAAAAAAGTTTCATGTTCGTAATTCGAAAGTTATACCTACAATCGTGTTATTATTAAAATACTTTATCTTAGCTAATACGATTCCATATGTTTGCGATTTCAAATCATCTGAAGAAGGCGATTTTTGCTCGTACAGGACTTTCCACGGAATAATTATCTAAGGTTACAATAAAAATCGGATCGTACTTAACAGAAACCTTGATGACTTTTATGAGGTTAATATTTTTAATTATCAGACGTCCTATCACAAGTCATTGGTATATACTCATAAGGTTCATCAATAATTAAATGGAACCGATCCATGCTGTGCACACGGTCTTGAGTTTCAAGAAGTGCACTTGCCAATTTCACGACGATTGAATGAATTAATTAGAATATAGACCTACTTTATTAGTTTATATTATACTAGCTGTTTCTCGCGGTCTCACTCGCTCATAGTTACAAATAGCCTGTAATTCTTTGTGAAATAAAAAGTACATGAAAGTTTTTGTTGTATTATAACTGGAAAAAAGTACCGCGTACAAGCAAATAAACAAATTCTTTAGTATTAACACTATCTGCTAGATCTGCTAAAAACAAGTACACTGCTGGACGTAGGAATCCATGGATATCCACAAGAGCCGGTCCTACGCCTCCAGCATATTTTGAATAACCTAAACATTTAGTTAGGTGATATCAACCTCTAATCACCATTTTTAATTAAAATATTTCCTGCAGCTTGGAAATCATCCAAAATACATCAGGCTCATACAAACCTTTACCACCTATTTAAAGATTGAATATGTAACTTGTAGCAGCTCTACTAAAATTCATCACAATCGGTTTAGTGATTTGAGCGTTAAAATATTTTCTAATAAAACAGCTTTCATAATATCAAGTGAATAAAGAATCTTAAATCCGTTTTGATACAATTTTTTTGTCTGGTCGACTATCTATCTTCATGTAGAATGTACCGTTTAATTTGTCCCAATTTTCCCCGAGATTCAAATTATCTTGAAAGTAGACAATGCCAGTACCAGACTGGAACAGATCAATCTAGTAAAGCCCTGCACACGCCACTCTGTTTAATCCGAGATGTCTGCATGCTTAGTTTATTAATATGTAAATCTATGTTGCTTTACAAAACTAGCTAACATCTGACATGTACGTGATGGTATAGAATAAATTATATAAAAATGTTTAGAAGACATTATCGCATACATGTAGACAAAAAGGTTTTTGAGTAAAGTATTTTGCTTCAACACATGTAAACTCTTAGTTACGAAAACGTTTACAATAAAAGAAGTTTTGTATGTCATTAAAAATAATTATTATCACATCAACATTAACATAAAAATATTCTAAGATTGAAAATGTAATTTTCAACTACACCAAAAATAAGAATGTGCGCATTACGTGCATCATTTAGATATTAGGTACCTATATTAATAATCAATTAATCACTGTTGATGGAATTCAGTATTGTATTGTTTTTGATGTTAGTCGAATTTCTTTCATAAATTTTTCTATATTGCTGTACAGTTGTTGCTGTATTATATTAGAAACGACAGGCATGCAGCACAGTGTACCACGTCAATATCCATAAACGGAATTTTCTTATACAATTTCATTCGTTACCACATTGGATCAATAGTGAAGTGTAATTTTAAACTGAGCTATAAATATCAGTGGATTGAATAAATTGACATATTTAACTTGTGATATGTCAGGTGAAGTAACAAGTATATTTTAATACTATAAGGGCCTGTTTCACAATCTCCAGATAAGTTCCCAATAGGCTATCGGCAACATATTTGACAGATACTCTATACTCTATCTGTCAAATATGTTGCTGATAGCCTATTGGGAACTTATCTGGAGATTGTGAAACAGGCCGTAAGTAGATAATATAGTAATATAAATATATGTATATTTATATAAAGGTTACTAAACATAAATTTAATTTGGGTTTTGAGGCGAGAAACTCTTTTTTTACCGACAATACATATTTTATAATTATTATTAAATAGTAATTCATTTAAGTTAAAAATAATATTATCACAACAAATAAACTTGTTTATTATATAATATAATAGATATTATGAATCTTCTCCCGTGAAAATCCCAATCTTCTACAAGGTCTCCGAAGATGTCCTTTAGTGTCGGTTTCTTCTATTTTGCTTTAGTTTCCAGTGGTAGACTAATATAAGGATGAAATAAATACTCACAAGTAGTTTCAGAACAAAAATAATTACGCGAAGTTTTGAACTAATTTCATTTTACCTAACGAGATTGCAAAGTTTACAAGTTCCCGAGATTTTTTTGATTAACTATTTTTTGTTATTACCGAATGAGATATGCTATACTTACGATACTTTAAAAACATGTACCTATATAAGTGTATTTATATTTTATATCATCATCATCATCATCATCAGCCTTTATCCGTCCACTGCTGAACATAGGCCTCCCTCCAAAATTGTGTACACTATAATAACAATTAATATTGGAACAATAATTGTTCACACACGGCCATCTGATCAATAAAATTGCAGAGCCTTCTATCAATGGCAAACTGACAACTGGCAATATTTCTATATAACATACACATTATTCAAAAAATGTTAAGCATCAACCTATATAATATTATGTCCCACTGCTGGACACGCGTCTCCTCCTCGAAATCAGGCGAGGATGGTAATGGGCTACCGATACGCTGGCCCAATGCGGGTTGGTAAACTTCACTGACAAAGACTTTCAATCTCATCAGGCGTGCTGGTTTCCTTACGATGTTTTCCTTCACCGGTGAAGGATGGTCTCGCACTTAGAAAATGAGAACGCATTTCATGGCACACGGGGTCAGGATCGAACCTGGAACCTCTCACACAAGAGGCAGAGTGCATACCCACTTGATCATCGTAATTTTGAATATTTCTTCTTTTTTCTTTTTTTAATTGTTTGTGTATTAATATTCAAAATACCCTTTGTGCTAGTTTTTGTGTCTAACCAAACAATGGCTTATACAAACAATGTATCGAAGATCCTGAATCCCGACGCCAGCCTGTCTAGCCAAAATGGCGGCTCGGGACGTAAACCTCTTGTGCGTTTTAACCAGCTTAAGCGTTACTTTATAAGTTGAACACTATAAAAATATGATGCTTACTAAATTGTCATCATCAGCGTCGGATGACGGTCCTTGTTAGATGCGTGGCTGGGGACAGAACCACCTTCATCCATCAAGGAAGCAGGTTAATAATAATGATAAGTGAAATGACAAGGGTCAATTTCAACTAGTCGAGCAGCTGTAGTCTTTGCTCCACTATAGATTCTATGTCTATTTAACCACTGTAAATGGATATTTACTTGTAAAATTTTGACCAGGATTAAAATAGTCTCACAATTTACTTAAGCATTTCACATCAATGATAGGTCAGTATTTAAGGAGAGCATATACCACGCCTGATAATTTACATTTCCATACTTAATATGTGCCATAACCTAATACCCTTCTCGCCTGGTTCGAACTGAACTATATAAGGTCATATGATCAACTAAAAGCTAATTTAGTTAAAGAGTGCCTTAACTATATTATCTGCTCCCTTCTAAATCTAATATTGAAACTGCAGTGGCCGTACAGTTTCAATAACCAGTTTCATATAACATTTATTAACAGTCAAATCAAACAGATACGGTCACCGGTCAATCAAATCAAAACTATTAATACATTTCACGAATGTAATAAAAAATGTCCATTTATTTCAAAACATGAAAGAAATGTTCACCATTTTGTATTGCCCCGAAGCGTTTCAAATAGATTCTGAACGAATAAATTCAACTCAGTGACCGTGTTAATGTGTCATACTTTAATGCCAGTGTACCATGAAATAAGTGCCACGTTTAAGTCGGGAAAAGTAAGTGCCAAACAAAGGGACATGTCTGTTAATGACTGAAAATTTGTTGCTCTATAACAGGGTTTCTTAAACTTTTTGAAGTCACGGACCTCTTCACAATTGCAACAATTCCACGAACCCCCCTCGAAAACTATTTTCTTAATTGAAGAAAATTGCCTTATTTATATTTATAAAAAAATATTTTTTTAAGATTTTCATTAAACTTACTACTAAACATAACTAAGTTAATGCGGCTCCGTGAGCAGCACCGAGAGGGTAAAATAAATACTGAAGTTTGCGAGAAAATTAATGATTAATTAATATATAAAATAATAATAAAAGATTAATTGTGAATAAAATAATAATAAAAAATAATAAAAGATTAATTGTGAATAAAATAATAATAAATCCACTCTACACACTTAGGCGATATTTAAGAAAAACGTATAATTATCTCAATTTGATGATTTAAAGGCAGATTTTTTTAAATTGAGGCAACAGTAATGAACAAAACAATCCTGTTTAGTACATTCAGTTTTAAAACCCTTTATTCTTTCAAAAATTAAATATTTAGATCGGATTTACCTTCGTTTGATATAATGGCATGAAATTTATCTACCTTTGAAAAAATTAAGTGTGGATTTATCGAGTTTTGATTTAATTGATCTGGATTTATCTGGATCTGATACAAATAGTATTGTGCAACTGACGGCCATGTTGAACAAACTCCATCCACTGATTGGCTCTCATGGATGTATCTACATTTGAAAAAATCTGGCCCATGGATCTGTCTGATTTTGATAAAATATTACGAGTTTGACGGTTTATTGCTCAATAACCACGAGCATTTATACACTTTTGATAAAACTGTTCGATAGTATTTTTTTTACTCTGTCTTTTGATACCAAAATCTTAAACAATGTTAGAATTGGATTTATCCGAGTTTGAAGTTACGCCACACAATTATTAGATGTAATACATAATTTTTCTTCGATTATTACTTCATTATTCTCTTCGTGAATGTCAAGGCCTATGCCTATGAATAAACTAGGACCAGCTACTGTCATCCTACTGTGGAGGCCGACCCTCATACCGAAGACTTAACTGCTTATCTCCAAACGATTTTTTCTCATTAGATATTAACAAATATTTTAACTACCTAAATGATTTTGGAATACTACCACTCATTTATTATTCTGTTACTTATTAGGTAACACTATTAATATTTTCGTACTTGTCGAAATAGTTTTGTTTTATATTCATCATAACATCAGCAGCACATCTATTAATAACAATAAAATCACTTTTCGTGGATGTATTGTATCTATGATAGTACATAGTTTTGACTGTTTTTTTGTAATCTACCACATAGTTTTGACTGTTTTTTGTAATCTACCACTAGGAGTGTAACAAATATTTATTATACATATTCCTTTGTTCGTATCCATTTCGCCTACACCTATTCCCCAAAGTGATGTTTATGTGTATACGTGTAATAAAACACCATAACTTATAGCGCGATCGATATAATGTTGTCTCTAGAAATTTCCATTTTCTGTTGCAATCTATAGATTGTCTATAGCGTCAGGTTTGTCTATGTAATAAATTGATTGATAGTCAGCCATCTTTGTGACTTATAAATGCAGATATTTCTCGATCACATTAAAAACTTTACAGTGTAAGTTATGACATTGAAAACATCGTTATTATGTCTTTTGACTTACAGTTACATAGTTTACAATGGGTATGTACTTCTTTTATATTATAGGCTACGAAGCGGCTACGCTAAGCAATCCACCTGATGATATCAGAAATGAACAGCTTCTAGCCTTTAATGGGGATAGCTCCTTAGTTAGAAGAGTTCCTTAACTCTTCTATATTATATACTAGTAGAGTTTATACAGTCTCGTGGGAGTACAGGGATAAATTATAGCCTTCTTGTTATTCCGATGTATAAGCTATATTACTGTAAAGTTTCATTAAAGTACCTTCAATAGTTTTTACGTGAAAGAGTTACAAACATCCATACTCACAATCTTGTGCCTTTATAATATTACTAGTACTAGTACTAGTATTACTAGTACTAGTACTAGTAGGATTGCCTATTCTGAGACGTAAAAAAGTCTTTGTTACTACATTATATCCACATTGAGCTGTTCTTGGCTTCTAAGCTGTAAACACATTACTTACTTGCTTTATTACCATCAAATAAACTAGAAATTTATAAGTGTATAATGTAAGCTTTCAAAGGAAACTCATTCAAGGAAAGTCCTTCGATGGATATTTAAACCGACAAAACGTAATTTATTGAGGGAACTGTATATTACGCTTGACCATTTCAAATTGCAATTAATTATAAACATGTATTTTCTGTGTAAATTTTCAGTGAATAATTTGAGCTATCCATATTTTTGGAAAACGACTTCATTTTATACATGACAATATCGAGCTGTACTTAATAAAATTATGTATTTCAATAATTATATTAAAATTATTGATATTTTATTATAAAAGCCATGGTAAAGGTATTAATTTGTTTGAACTGTTGTGAATGATATATCAATATAGACTTATCCTCAATATGTACCTACTATATTCGGAAATAGATTGTTTTCAGGGGAAAGAACTAAGAAGGGTAAAAGACGAGTTTAGATGGACGAAGTGTTGGTCGGCCATTAAACAAATGGGAAGACGATCTCCGTGCAGTAGCCGGTCCTTGTTAGATGCAAGTGGCAAGTGATCAGTCCTCTTTCCGTTCTTTGAGAGAGGTATGTTCAGCAGTGGACGGATAAAGGCTGATGATGATGATGACAAGCAAACGACTACACTGTGAGTCCGAATATTTTTTCTTGATTTATCATCATCGCTAGCTCTGATTGGGTCCTCACTAATATGGAAGTCAGCATCTTAGTTCTTTAATCGAGACCTTTGTTCTGTTCAGACAAGAGCGTCCGAACAGCAGTTAATCATTGTCCAGCTCAACGCAGAATTGGATTGACCTAGAACAATAAAACCCTTGGGGCGGTGTATTTCGGCGTTATTGTTATTTGTTGTTGCTTGTTATTGTTTGAGCTGCAATTTTTTTACGAAGCACAATATCGACACGAAAAAGTTTTTATATCCCGCGAGTAAAGCAAACTTTCAAAATTCCTCAGGAATATACGTAGAGTGCATTCAGCATATAAGATACAACTATGTTTTTGCATTGCAACATACTTTGCTGCATTGGTGGTACAGGTATGCATGAAATTTGCTGTAAATATCTTACGTTTTGCAAGGCAGTGTAGTATTATTAGTTTAATAATTTTATGTTCAGTCTCTGAATATTAAACACAAGGCGTGTAGATGTTATTAAATTGCTTTTATTATTTATGAATTATACATTATATCTTATTGTTAACAATATTATAAATGTGAAAGTTAGAAAGTTTGGATAGTTGTTGGTCTTTCACGGTAAAATATTTGAACCGATTTGTTCGAAAATTGTAATGGTTATAATATGTTTTACCTTGTATTAGAACATGCGATAGGAATCGCCTACATTTAATGTTATAATGATATTATACTCGTAGTAAGTATCTAATGATAAACACTGCTTATTAGTCTTTCCTTTTTTAATCTCATTCTAGCGAGTATTATTGTATTTCACAATAGACACTAGTTTTTCTTACTCCACGCGGGCACCAGCACTGCTATTAATAATGTAATGTACATAGGCCGTCTTGACGTTCATTGAGGTAGGCCTATGACATAGGCTGATGATGATGGTGGTGACATGATCCTACACAGGCATCCCACAACGCTAGATATCTTGGAATTAGTAGATATAAATGATTGGAAGTGGACTCCATATGTGTCGCAAATTTACACGTGACTTTCTCGATACTTACATACTTAGTATCAACCCTTTATGTCCCACTGCTGGGCATGGGTCTCCTCCTCGAAATCATATACACACTAAGTATCAGTATCAAAACCTTTTTGTCCCACTGCTGGGCACGGGTCTAAACCAAGCGAGGAGGGTAATGGGCCATAGTTCACCACGCTGGCCCAGTGCGAGTTGGTGAACTTCACATACCTTCAAAGACTCTCAATCTCATCAGACATGCAGGTTTCCTCTCGATGTTTTCCTTCACCGGTGATCGAGCGATGGTCTCGTGTGTGCACTTAGAAATTTAGAAACACCCAATCCAAGTCACACACGGACGAGTCAGGATCGAACCCGGAACCTCTCGTATAAGAGGCCGAGTCTATCTACCACTGGACCATCGTCGCTCTACATACTTACCTGAACAATATTGAAAATCGATTGAAAGTATATCGATATAGTCATGTAATAGACCGCACATGTATTCAGTGCCATTTTAGTTGATTAATTCATTTTATATTCATTAGCTCATCGAATTGACGTAGTTCTCACTCCGCTCGGAGGGAACTTGACAACCCATCAATTTCTAATTCTTTGCAACTGATAGTTATTTTTGACGGGTGATTACTTGATTATACTACTTGAACATTTTTATCGACGAATACGCGGCTTGTAACTTGGCAAGTGTAATATAGAGCGAGACTTTAAGTGAAGGCTTAGGCAATATCCTGGTTCCGCTTACAATAATTGAATATGACATCATTAACATCATCAGCCTTTATCCTTCCGCTGCTGAATATAGGCCACTCTCAATGAATGCCAAGATGATAGATCCCTTGCCACTTGCATTCAACACGAAGCGGCCACTACAAAGATATCTTTTAGGTAATGGCCGACGAACACTTTGTCTACCTAAACGCAGCCGCCACTCTTGGACTTTTTGACCTATCGGCCATTTTTTCTCCTGAGTATACCAGCCCACTGCTACTCCAACATGCTTATTCTTTTGGTGATTATAGCAATTTTAGTTCTATGGTGGAGGTCTTCGTTTCAAGAAACTCACGCGAAATATAAGCTATGTCGTATGTAGTCGCTTAATTATAAATACCAATATTAAATTAGACTGGCTGTAGCCTTCAGCGTCCCCCGCGATGACTTAGGTTTATAACTGCATCTGAAATAGGCTTATATATTCTAGGTATACCATAAGTCATGAAGTGAAATTGCAACATTGTATGTTTTTTTATCTGATCTAAAAGTAAATACAACAAACAATAACTCCTTATTAAATTAGTATAGATAAAACTACTTTCTAGAACACGTTGATAATAACTAAATATTAGCACATAAAAGTATCAACCCTTATATGTCCCACTGCTGGGCACGGGTCTCCTCCTCGAAATCAGGCGAGGAGGGTTAATAGGCCATACATAGTTCACCGATGCGCTGGCCCAATGCGGGTTGGTGAACTTCACATAACTTCAAAAACTCTCAATCTCATCAAGCATGCAGGTTTCCTCACGATGTTTTCCTTCACCGGTGAGGGAACGATGATCTCGTGTGTGCACTTAGAAATTTATAAAAACCCATTTCAAGGCACACACGGACGGGTCAGGATCAAACCCGGAAGCCCTCGCATAAGAGGCCGAATCCTACCCCACTGGACCATCGTCGCTACGCAATATACGCAACGATACTAGCACATATATATTTATAAATCTGTGCTAGCACATAATATTCTAGTATCTAGTTATTGTCAACGTGTCCTTTTGTTTTTGTTTTCTAAATATAACCAAAGTACCCACACTAGCTCTTTCACCGTGAAAATACTTTCGATCATTGTCCATATTTCAAGTTAAACAATAAAGCACTCAGAGTTAAATTAAAAACAAACAAGTGATCATCCATCATGTGATCAGTGCAATACCGTGATTGAAGTGTTACCAAAGTGGAATGACGTGATGAATCGTGATGTGAGAAAACGTGATACAATACTCCATCAGTATGCAGATGATCCTGGTCGCTGGAGGGTAAGTATCATGATGAAAATCCTGGCGATTATTAACGTAATTATATTTTATGGGCTAACAATGATTAATGATCACATTACTGTGTACAGTGATCACTGTTCATACTACAAAATTTAGTAAACTCTAATTAATTTATACTTATTAGAGATCTTGTTTCACTGCTTTGATTGGTAAGAAGTTTTTAGTTATACGCACACACGGGACTGGATTTTTTTTTACTTCCATTATCATCATCATGAGCCCTTATCCGTCCACTGCTGAATATAAAAGTACAGTATCAACCCATGCATGTCCCACTGCTGGACACGAGTCTTCGGCCATATTTCACCGATGCGCTGGCCCAATGCTGTTCAAAGAATTTCAATCTCATTAGGCAATTTATCCGTCACCTACTGAACATAGGTCTCCTTCAATAAACGCCAAGACAGCCGATCCCTTGCTACTCACATCCAACACAGAGATCGTCTTTGATTTTAGCACTTTTCATTTATCAAAGTTTACCTATTTTGAATTGCAATACGTAAGAAGAGTTATAGTCATGCTCCTTTCCAGCGAATTGGTAACACTCCGGCGTAAAGTGACAGTTATGCTGTCGAGTTTCGTGTGGATTGTGAGTTTTTTGGCCCATTGGGAAAAGGAGTGAACGCATCTGCATAAACTCTACATGTGTGGATATTTATGGGCGTCGCTAGTCACCAAAAGGCTTCGACTGTTCGTTTTCTCTCCTATGCTATAAAAAACGTAGCCTTTTATAGCATCTCGGTCATATATTAAAGTCCATAAGTTTTGGAGCATAATGACAGATCTCAATAAAATTTATAGCCCTCATGTTAAATCGCTGTAACAATGGTTTATTTGTAATTATTCATAATAAATCATATGGTCGTACTCTAAGCTCTACTAAACATGGCCTTTTGGCAACAACCACTGAGGTCTATCTAATGACCGGTCAAGCCCGACTCGGACCAGGAGAAAGGATTCTGTAATACTATGTCTTTGAAGCTTTAATTTTAGTAAAAATATTTTCTTTATCGTCCACTTCGCACCGTACTCATTTTTGGTATGCTACATAGTGAATAGTACATACTACATAGACAGGAAAATTTATTTGATCTTTTTTTATCTTTTAGCATGTAACTTTTACGCCATTCTTCAGCACATATCAAAGAATTGTCTTTGTAAGTTTACTGGCACATATTAATTATTTGAGCGTACAATTATTGCTTATATGTTATTTTATTTTACTTTTTCTTTTAACGTGAATGTTACAGCGAATTATCGAACATAATATTACCGGAATAGAGCGATAAAGTTGTTTCGTTTGAAAAATAATTCCGCCAAATTAGTGCTGCGATCAGCCCGCTGATTGGCTAACTGATATCCATTGGTGGATGATTGGCTGATTGGATGTACACACAGATCAATGATTAGTTGAATTGCTATTACGTCAGTAAAAATCACTCACCAGTTTTACGGATTTTGTCGCTCACAACACACTACTCTAAACCGTTATATGCTCGATGCCACTTTCTACACTTGTCAGTGGTAATTTTATTGATCATTTTAACCGTCCTATCATTACTTACGAAAGCCATGAAAAGAATCAGTTGTGAGTGATGATACTCCAGTTGTTTTCAGCTTGGGTTAATGGGTGGGAGGTCTGAGTTGACCTTGACTGGTACACGTGAAAACTGGCTGCTTCATCCCTCGTTCACTAAACCTCCTGAAAATATATTGTTTACTTGTAAAAGAAAACGTCGCGATAGTAGTTCATATCGTACGAAAGGACCAAAACTCGCGCGATGACGTGTCTTACATCCGCAAGTTTGCACAGCTTTACGCGAGAACAGGCCCGCTTAGTTAATATTTTACTACTTGCCTAATTTCGAGAGAGTCGTCCTCCTAGGAATAGAACGTATAAAAGTCGTAAGTAGTTTAAATGGATTAAAAGTCCATAGCGGTAAAATAAATAATGGATTAGTAATAGGCCCTATGTGGAACCCTAAAAATGAAAAAGACTAGGGCACTATATCGTAACCTTTCTAGTTGGAGTTGAACCAACAGTTTATCTCCGAGTGTAGAGCCAAACATACTGACTATAATTCTCCGCTTCTCTTCATCATTATCATCAATAGTGTGTCATTGATATGAATTATCGTGGGCGCACCGTGATAGCTAAATCAAATCGAATGCCGTGACGTCAGACGCTGTCAAAATATATTTTATGTCACGAGCGCTTATTAAGCGTCCCGTTATGTCCCGCGTGCTAAATTCGATTTAATTTGTAACGCTGCGACGTCCAGAATACAACAGCACTTGACCAAAAAGCGTGTTGCGTAAAAAAACGCTCGTGCGGGGCCTATAGTCTGTAGTTTACCTTTACTCTCTACAGAAAAGGTAAAAACACTCTACGTGTTGGCCATTAAACAAGTCGGAAAACGATCTCCGTGCTGACCGTCTTGCGAGTGACAAGGGATTGACCGTCTTGGTATTCATTGAGGAAGGTCTATGTTCAGTTAGTACAGTAAAGATGATGATAGAGCGTATAAAAAGCATTTCAGATACGTTTTATGTCACGTGTGCGTCAGAAGTGTCTTTAGTCTGGAACGGTTTGATAAGAATAGGTTCTTTCTATTCTTTCTTATCTTTTCTATTATATAATATAATAGAAAAGACCATATTATATTACGTCTAAAATCATAAATTTAGACAGAGTATTTTACAATTGATAATAAAGTAGTAAGGCACTGGTCTTATATTTTTCGGTGGATAAAATTACAGGTCACCTATTAAATTCCGTGTTCTCTGAAATCTAGAATATTTAATAATGTGAACACTTTGCGTTCGTGTCATTCAAAAGATGTTTTAATGTCTTAATGTTAGTTATCTCGGAGCTGCAGCAGCGCTCGGGGGCTGTTTTTGAAATTATTGTGAAAGTTACCCCCGTATAAGGTATTCTGCGTCCACGAATATTCGTCATTTATGTTTATGGCCTTTTTAAATAAAGTTAAGGTGAATTTTGATGTACGTACATTTTTTTTTTTGAGGTTTAGAAATAATGAAATGATAACATTTTAGTTAAGGTGTATCACCCGACCAATTTCATATAATTAAATAGCTTTTTCGGCTTTGCCCGCATTAACTCAGATTTACTTAAGTAATAATGTTCATTTTTCGATTGCATTTTTTGTTATACCTCTAAAGGAAATAAGGCAACGTTTTCAATGTAAGCTCTTAAGCTAAGCGGCTTAAATTTTCCCGACTCTTAGAGCAATTACTATCTTTTTATTAATTACAATTTTATATACTTCTGAAATTAAAATCTTGGTATACTATATAGTTTAACCTTTCTCAAAAATTACTATGGCTCATATTGAATACATAGGAATCCATCAAGTAGTTTTATATTTACTATTTTACTTATTCTCATATCAATGAATATTTTGTACAAATTGTGAATCTAAGCTACGAATTTTCTTGAACAAAGTTGTGATTTGTTCGAGAAAATTCGCGAAACAAAGCACAGAATTTCATAAAAGTTCGTTCGGCCATTCTGAAGGAGTGCGACCACAAACACCGTAACTTGAAATTCATATATTTACATATATTATGACAACGAAAGCAAATATTTTATATTTGTATGATTCATAAAAATGATGCTGTTGATGTGATTACGAGTCACTGAAAATCAGCGTCTCACCATTGCTGAAATGGCAAATGCTGAGTGACTGCTTCTATTGTTCACAATATTAATACTGTCAGCTATAATATTATGGCTGAAATGCTTGTTATTACTATATATTATTATTATTCCGTCTTAATATATTATGTTGTTGTAAACAATAAAAATATTTTTCTTTCTTTATAATCTAGTTTGTAGCAGTTCTAAACCCATAGTATGACGTCACAGGTTTGTATTTTATTTTTAACTTAGATTCTTCGTTTCCCATTGACTTCATAATTCATTGCAGATCAAGCTTTAATGAAGTCATTAAAACATTTTCAGATTAGATGTATTAATCTAGCAAGGACTAATAAGCTTTGAGGCTGTTATTAATCTGTTAGTGCTATGGATTTTTACTTTAGTTTTTATTAACTGAAACCATAGACTAACAGCTGTTCTTTTTGAGATAGATGAACATTGAATGAAGATTGCCAGAAGACAAAGTAGGTCTAAGCTCAACAATACACAACTATAGTCTGATGATGATGAACTATTCTACGATTTTTCCCACGTATTCTCTCACCTACTCCGAAATAAATTTTCCATGTCTGAGAAAGAAGGGCAAGACTGACAGTATATTTACTGATGCCGCAATCTGTCGCATGTCGTGATGTCAATCAAAGGAAGATCCTGTATCGCGAAAGACAGCTTGGATTTTGCATAGGGATGTGCTACACAGTAATGAAATATCTGGCTAGCTCTAAGGCGCACTTGTTTGTACGTGAGACACAATACCATTTATCATTGCGGCGTCCACTAGATTGTCTAACCAACTAACATAATATTATTTACAACAGATATATTAAAAACAGTTTCTAGACTTATTTGGGATCATCCCTTATAACCGTTTTTAAGTTACGTCAAATGGGAAGTGTGCCACACGTCTCGTGCGATGCCAATATTAAGCGCTTACGCCAAATTACACTTGAGAGGACTAATCGTACGCATACAGGACATTTGGAGACAAACACGGAACTAGTTCACGCATTGAACTCTGTTTGTAATGGGTTTCAGGCAAAACATGGTATAGCAGCCAAATATGTTTATAAATATAATTTAATACTAATCTACATAACACAAAACTAAAACACAAATACTAGCTTATCATATCATAATATTATGTAGTATACACCTTTGTATGCTGTTGCACGCAGCTTCGCCTGCGTCAAGTAAGTTTTAATACTTTATTTTCTTTCTTTTTATAACTATTAAAATTCAAAAGAGTAAGAGACCCTTTTTGAAATTTAACATAGTCCGAACATTGGCTATATTAAATTTAACTAGGGATAGTGTAGCTTCCTAACAGTGAAAAAATTTTTCAAATCGATCTAGTACTTTCGGAGCCTATTTAATTCAAACAAACAATCAAATCTTTCCTCTATATAATATTAAGTATAGATATAGTAAAATAGCATTCATTGAGGGAGGCCTATGTTCAGCAGTCGTAGGGACTGCCAAGCCGGGCAGTCCCCTTATTGTGGAGAATCTGGTCTTGCCGGGACCAGCCTGTAAATCCGGGTCCCTCAGATAGCGACTGAAGGCTCACTAAAAAGTGCGCCCAATGCGAGTCCCCACATACGCCAGCGCGCCTACCCAAGACCCTGGTATGGTCCGAAAAGGACTATGTTCAGCAGTGGACGGATAAAGGCTGATGATGATGATGGTGATAGTAAAATTGAACACAGTTGTCAACAACAGAACCAGTATTAATATAGAGATAAGATAGCTTAGATAAGATTTCAACGTCATGTACAGTCTGTAGTTAGTACTAACTGTCAATTACAGTCTATTTTAGGTTCAGCAATAGAGGATAATATTCGCCATCCTCTATTGCTTTTTATTGATTGATTGATTACACGGTTTTATTGATAATGTTCAGTATATTTCATTGAAATAATTAAATTAATCCGACTTATATAAAAAGGTGACTATAGTCGAGTGGCAAGAGATGATTGGCGTTCATTAAGGGAGGACTATGTTCAGCAGTGGACGGATAAGAGCTGATGATTATGATGGTTGTGATGATAGTCAATACGAGTTTATTTGATAGAGATTCTAAAAATTAAGTACCGCCATGTAGTAAAAAAAAAAAATTGTGGCCTCCTCGGCCACAAGATAAAAATAAGGATGCGACAAAAGTTTTTGAATGGGATAGGAGAATAGAATACACCACACAGTATTCAACCCCAACTTCAAGTTGGACCATGGACGTCAGTAAATCCACACAGCTTTGCCAGACAAGTAGCAAACGCTCCGAATCTATCTATTATATTTATTGCGATAAACGCTTTTTAAAATTAGGGTTCTTGAAAAAAATTTGAAGAACGCTCATTCGTTTGTGTTATCTGCCAAGTATTTTTTGAATAGCTATCGAGTACTTTCCTGGTGCAGTGTGAAATAGAACTTTATTGAATGGGAATGACACTAGCTTACGACATGTAATTTGACTCAATGAAAAGAATATTATAATAACAATATATTTGTTTTAAACGAAGTACAGATGGTCAGGCGTTAGAGATTATCGCAACTGAATATATCAGAGTCTCTTACAAAATTCATAATGTTAATCATGTCAACCTAAGAACTTGGTCAAAATATAATCTAAATAAAAGTTAAATCAAATCCTTATAATTTTGCCAAAAAGAAGACAATAATATCAAGTTGTATATTGTCAGTGACATTAATATAGCCGTAAAAATAACGAACCATTTGGAAAAGGAGTCTAGACATTTTATGAGATATTATTGTGAGCAGTTACCATCAAATACATCACGCTATCAGCTTTGCTTGCTGCCATTAATGTTATAGCGAGAAACTGTAGATGGTGTTTGAATCTATGCGGTGGATATGTTTTTATGTTATAATGTTCTCATAATCTTCTCCTAGCATTTTCCAAACTATATTTGGAGTCGGCTCTCACTCTAACCGCATGCAGCTGAATGACAGTAATTTAAATGGAGCAACAGCCTATCTACCCCCACGACCCAGTAATTATGTGATACGGTACCCCATGAGACTGGCTGTCAGACATTTGACGACCCGTAACGACTGTAAAAGATCCACGAATGACAAATAATCTAATATATAAAATTCTCAATCAATCTCAAAACGGCTCGACCGATTATTATTTGTGTGCATATCGGTTAAGTCTGAGAATCAGTCAACATCTATTTATCCCCCCAAACGTTAAGGATGAAACGCGGAACGAAGGCAGGGTTCGGGCGCCGTAACCGCATTTCTAATTTCGAACGCCTTTTATTTATTATAATGAAACTTTTACAGATTTTATCGTGGTTTATTGAGTATTTTTTTAACCTTTTATTCATCTTTTAACATGGATATCAACCCTCCTCGCCTGATTTTGAGGAGGAGACCTGTGCCCAGCAGTGGAAATTAAAGGGGTAGATACGTTTCTTTTACTTTTATTGATATGATATTACTAGCGTAGAAAAAGAGCGTTTAAATTATTTAACATTTTCATATCCCTACAGTCAAATTATTAAAACTTCACGTCTACTTAATACTTATCATCATTTTAAATCAGTTAACTATTCAAAGACTTGGTGGTTGCTTGTATTATTACCCGTGACAGCTTGTAAAGATGTAATAATAAATAGGATACGAAGGCAATCTTAATGTCAAGCACAATTCAGTCCGTCCATTTTATATTAGAATTTTCAGTCTAAATTGTACTTTTAACATTATGTTTCATATGAGGTTATAATCAGCAGTAATGTGAATTTCTCGAGAGATTTACCGAGTCATATTTTTTATTTATATAAATGTAGTTCTAAAATAATCATTATCATCATCACCAGCCTTAATCAAAATGTATGTTTTGTTAAAATAGTACTATCAAAGACTACTACTACTCAATAGAACTAATCTTTTCAAGTATTGTAATATTACATATAACATGTAACACAAGTCAACAACAGTCTGAAATGACTAGGAGGAACGCCATATTCCAAAGGTGCGGTATTATCATCTTCCTCTTATTGTAAAAGCGTACCTATACAGTAACCTTTGAAAGAGTTGCTAACTTTTGTAAGTCTAATCACTAGTACCTGTGTTTGCCAAGTATATTCCTACTATTAATATCACTTCTTTCATAGAAATCATTTATATTTTTCCAGACAAACAGTAATTTTTCAGTGAGAATTTCTTTAAACACATTAAATTTTTTCTCAATGCTGAGTGGGGAGGGGGTCATTTGTAAATTGCGTGGTCCGTCCTCTGCTGCAAATAGGTCGCCCTCAAAGAACGCCAAGACGACCGATCTCTTTCTAGTTTCCACTCGCATCCAACACGATTCATCAATAATTCTAACATCATTTTAAGTATTTCCTGTCACTCCGAAAAACTTAGGTATTTTAGTAAGTATCTATACCTAAATAGTTTATGTCTGCATATATCAACTAAGCTGATTTATATTTACATCGTATTTCGAACATTATCTTGTTCTCATTATAAACCTAGACCTTTACTCATTACCTTTTCTAGACTATTCAACGGACCATGAAAATACGGTTCGGTAAATCCGTCCAAAAGTGTACATCAAGGTTGGCTATAAATGAATACGAGACCTAATAAAACTAGCATAACATTAGCAAGCAAATATTACCTTCTATCTTTCCCTTTTATAGATTTGTAAGGTTTTAATTAAAAATCGAGAATATTGTCAGTAAACAATATGACGTTCATATTATGAAGTTCCCCTTCGTGCAATATATCTGAAATTCATCGACAAATGCGTCACAAAATCGAACGTCGATTTCCAGATCACTTTCCGAAATAATGGTTTCACGAATTTATTGAATTTACACGTTTCGTAGAATTCATTTTAGTGCACCTCTTTGACAGTTTTTAATTAAAAATTATAATTATTTTAATAACAAAGCTTAACCGATGGATACTAACATCAACCTCGTGAGATTTGGGTATTAGAATAGAAAATAAATATAAGAAATTTTGAGCATATACAACTTAATGACGATGGTCAAATTGTGAAAAATCCGGATTGACATAGATCGAGACTTCACTGCCTACTCTCTGTAGTGTGAAGTAAGTTTTTCGTAATGGCTGTCTTAAAAAAAATCTGTCTTGTGTATCCCTCTTTATATTCCTTCGTTATTTGATAAAAAGAGATCATCTTGTAAACATGTGTAGTCAATAAGATAAAAAGTATTTTAATAAAGCTTATTAACCAGTAAAAAAATGTTTCTGCTCTATCAAGGTGTTATTAGATAACTTTGCTATGAACCTACGTTCTAGGATATCAGGAGTTTCCATTAGTCCGCGAACCATTAGTGAAATTCACCAGCTTGACAATGAATAACATAGATGTAAGCTCAAAAGCTACATTAAGATAATGTTAACTGATTCAACCTTCAAGATGATTTAATCACTAAGGTATGTTTAAAGTTTTAGTTATTTTGATTCATAATACGGTTTTGTTTTGAAAGGTCTAAGACATTTAGGCCTAATGGCCTTTAAGCTCAACCGGAAGGTAGGTGAGCAGATGGCTCACCTAGAAAAATTCGAAAGGGGGCGCTCTCCTCCGTCATAGTACGATATTTTTAACTTATGGCTCCTGTTAATAATGTTAAAACCAAAATGGTCCCCGTGCAATGAAAGGTTGAGAACCAATGTACTATATACAAATTTTACATTACAATTATATATTTAAATTTCTGGTACCTACAGGATTTTCAAGGCCGCGTGATTATTCGAACATAAGAAAATAAAAATACAAAACATTAGAAAACGCTCAGTTTGGCTCTTTGTGCAGCATTAAAAAAATTCATTCGCATCTACGTTTTGCGAATATGACAACAATGAATTGTGGGAAAGTATGTTCAATTTTACGTTGATTAAAAAAAATGGATAGCGTTTCGTTGAACACACATTTTATTTTTCATTCTAGAGAGTTTTTTTTATTCTGTGTAATAGTGACGTTTGTTACTCTTTCATTAAAACATTTTTTTAAAACTACTGGGAAATGAGGTTATTTCTAATAAATGAATCGTCAGCATCATTATTTAGCCCTCATTTATTTATATGCAGTCTATTAAACTGTAAGGAGAGGATCGGCTCTGCTTACGATTTTCAAGTTATCAATGTATAAGTCGATATTAGTGATTATTGGGATTTTTATAGGAATTATGAGTACAAATATGTGTCTAAGCCATCGGACGATGCCAACAAGCATCAAGCAGGCTATACAGATTATTAGAAAAGAGGCTATGCGCGTTTTCCACCTTCTACCAAATTTCACAAACTGTACGAAACGCGACTGCACTGCATTTTACGCCACTATCATGTAAGCGAGAGATACCACCCCGGTCATGTTAGCAATTTGGCTGCAAAGCACTAATGGCACTAATTCCTATCAATATTTTTGTTTTTATAAAATCTAAAACAGTTATTATTATATGAACAGCGCCATCTGTGAGTAATCTATAGAACTTTTTATACCTCGGGGTTGAAAATGTAGAAAATAGTATCATTGCTTCATTGCTTTATAACGAAATAAAACGAATTTATTGTGTTGCTGTGATAATCCAGAGGAATGACGGCTTAAGTTCATTTGAAGCCTTGTCGATTCATTTTTACAAAATATAATATTTTATTATAAATATGACTCAATGGTATTGGAAGACATAATACAAAAAAATAAATTGAGTAACAAAAAAGGTCTAATCACTTAATATTTATTGTACAATTTACTGTATCTATATTATTATTTTATCTGTAACATACATATTCAGCTCCATGACAAAAATTCCTTGGATTTTTATGATATTGTGATAGTAAACATTGTAAACCAAAATTTGTTTACAGCGCCATCTGTATTTAAGACACTGGAGGAGGTTGTGCGGACACAACGCCATCTGTATAAACCCTATCGCATCATACTATTACTACACGAACCAGTTAAACATTTTAGCGACATCTGTGTTAAGCTTTAAAAAATAATTTAGACTGAGCATTGAAGTGATTTCACATAATATTATGCTCACTATATTGCGCTATAAAGCGAATATCTTGCAACAGATGGCGATGCGATGCAAATAAACTGGCATAACTCTAATGAAATTGCGCAAGATCGATTCCGCTACTCAATACTAGATGTCGGTAGCACTATGCGGTAGTAATATTGACTGGGCCCCGACTGTTGTGTACAACTTGCCAAACTACTTGCTAAATATTCATAGCTACTTCTAGCTACATATGACGTCAGCAAAAGAGTACAGGAGATGGCCCTTATATCGCCTTTAATTCAAAAAATACTTTAGAACTCGGCGACATCACTGGGTAATTAACAAGTTTTTGGAAGGCTTTAACATAACTTTAAATCCTATTAATGTTGTTAGCGATTATGATTGTTTGTTCTTGGCATAGCTCGGATTTTGATAAAACTTTTCACTCATTAACAATCATTTTATACATTAGAGTATAGTTATGATTTTTAATTTTAAAATACCTTTCTTTACAAAGGCAGAAACTCGTAGAAGACATAATAACTTTTGCGGTCCTTAATATTCAAAAATATATTATAAAAAATAAAATATTTTTATTTGAGCTTTATTCAATGAGTTGACATTGAAATAAGGTTATTCTCTTATGTATTATAATTTGATTATAGCAACTTAGGAAAAAAATTACTTTTAACTCTTGTACTTATATAATATAAAAGAGTATTTTCTTCGCTGGTGGGAAATATAATATGCTATTGTCCGCTCCTCGGCACTTACAGGTTATGTTTCCACAAATATGTTACGGGAATAATGAGTAGGTACCTTAACTCACCTACCTAGCATGTCTGGTTAGGCAACGTATTTTAGTCATCTGACATAATAAACGATAGGCAAAGCCGCAGACAAAATAAACGACTACTTTATCCTAGTGCAGACAAATGCGTTCAATATTTTTTATTACGATTGAAAGAGGCTATGTACAGAATATTATAATAAAATATTTTGTTCGTATCAAAGATTTAGATTTAATCCATGCGTAGATTGGTGTTTTGGGGGCCTAGCCAAAATGTGAAAGCGTTAGCGAAGTTCGACAATGATAAAATGTATGAGATTGAAATAAGGTCACGTGGTCCATCCTATACATTTTATCATTTCGAACTTCGCGAACTTTCTTAATGGCATTTCGGCTAGGCTAAGACCAAGAGGTCTTTCATATAACCATATGCTGCCTGATAATAATAATATTTATGTCCTTTATTTCGTAATTCATCATCACCAAACACTTTTAATCTATATATCTTGTGATGTAAACATCCTGTTAAAGTTAACCTAACATTTACAAAATTTTATTCACGTGAAAATTATGAAAATTCCCTTTTTAACTATTCAATGATTTGGTATTTTTAGGTTAAATCGCTAATAGTATGAATCTAGATGTATACATAGAACAGATACAGATACAAAGATATACAGAAACTTCGGGCTTGTAAAAAACTTAATAAACCGCGATAAAATCCGTTTTGTTTCATTATAATGAGTGAATTTCGCGTAAACATAAGAAAGCAATATGTATACATTAGAAATATGAATGATTAATTAATTTTGGAACATTTTCTACTTAAATTATGTTTTCAGTTTTATAGTTCTTGACTTTATACTTATATAAGAGTTTTCTTTACGTAAGTAGGCATAGTCGTTATATCGAACAATAATTCAATTAGTTGAAGACAAGCTACAATTTTTCCGCAAATTGCATTTAAGTAAGTAATTGTTGGTAATCATATAGCCATAAATTACTTCAATGATATTAAATTAATTGTGTAATAATGGATAACGAACAAACGGAGGCAGTTAAAGTAAGATTAAGTACATGCTTATTTTAAGTACTAAAATTATTTAAACACTAGCTTCGGAGTAGCGCAATTCCGTACGTACGTATAGTAAACACAGACAGATTTTTTTTGAACTACCCTGCGAACTTTCATCTCCTATTTCATGCCCATATAGGTAACCTTAAAAACGGTGTAACAATTATTAATGGTTATTTAATTGTTATCAAGTGCCCAAATGCAAAGTTTAAAATGACGAACTTCCATACAAACTTTCATCCCCTATTTAAGCTATTTTTCGCAACAATAAGTATATGTCCTTTCTCAAGCTCTAATCTATCCCTGTTCCAAATTTCATTAAAATCGGTTCAGTGGTTTAGGCATGAAAGCGTAACAGACAGACAGACAGTTACTTTCGCATTTATAATATTAGTAAGGATATTCTCGTGAACAAGACATTCATAGGTTATCCAGTTCTCTTGGGTCTAGACCTAGCAGCTCATAAAGGATAATCCTGAGCTTTAGCACTAGCCAGAAATTAGCATCGCAATGACTAAGGTAAATAAAATCGACTTTGCTATACTGTGGTAGGTCCGCGTTGGATGCGAGTAGCAAGGGATTAGTCGTCTTGGCGTTCATTGAGGGAGGCCTATGTTCAGCAGTGAATGGATAAGGGCTGATGATGATGATACTTTGCACCTGCCAACGAATATTCCGTATATCACGAATGGCACTTGGTATGCAGATTGACAGAGACAAGAAAAGGGTGTCTTCCTCTAACCTCCCTATTTCCCGTAACATGTTAATATTTGAATTCGTTTCTCAATTGTAAGCCAATTGAAAAAGGAATTCAAATGTAAGCTTTTAACAACCATATTGAATTACTACGTTAAGTGAGATTCTTTTAGTAGTGGGGACAATTTCGCCCTAATGATATAAAATTAATGATGTTGATAGACTCTGTGCAGAAAACCTGACAGGTATGATTTAGCTATTACTATAATGGGGTGGCACTATGCGCTTTCACAAGTACCAAAATTTTAGTGATACAGTTTTGCAGTGTTTAAAAAACGATCTGCACTTCTCTACAAACGCTGTAATTATTACGAAGGAGCGTATTAATTTGTCTCTTTCCATGTCGTTTTTATTTGTTCAGAATCATTTGGTGTAATTTATCTAATAAAGAAAAAAAGCGTTTGAATGAGACAAATGTATACCCATGTATTACACGAAAGCGTTTTTAAAATGCAACGCTTTTTTATCGAGCAATTTTGGATTTTCAACGCTGAGTCTTTGATATCAATTCGAATTAAGCATGCCAAGCTCTCAACTCGAGTCAACTCGCTCTTGGGAACGGGCGCATAGTCTATTTTATTGTTAAACGTCAATCATATTTTCACTGATATACCGAAAACAGTTTAAGATAACATTTCATCATCATCATCATCAGCCTTTATCCGTCCATTAAACTTAAGCCATTATAACATTTACATTTGGTTATTCCTAAGACATATCAAGACATATCTCAAAACACATGTGGTATATTTTATAAAAAGCATTTTGAATAAATCCTCCAGTCCTCTTTGATCTCAACAGTCACTGCGGATTGCCGGAGGCGTTTTCAATTTTGCTCCGTTTTCAACCACGTTCCAACTTAGACCAGTTTGTAGTTTTGCGTAACTTCGCCACTAAGCTTAAGTATTTATAAAGTTTCCTCAAATTTTACCGCCTTTACTTCGAATCCAAATAGTTTAAGGTTTTAACCAATATCGTATTATTTTGCTTACAGGTAAGTTACTTTGGACTAAAGTGATATCCGGAAGGCGTTTTTAAGGGTAAGCTGATAAATGTAATAACTATAATGTTACTATTTTGCATCTTTCATTGAATAATCGTATTTTTTTTTAAGTTTTAATAATTTTGATATAGTACTTTGGACTTAAATATTTTCCATTTATTCCCTTATTATGCATTGTCATTGACCAAATTTAAATTTAAAACTAATAGTTCATGACTAAACTCAACTGTACAAATAAAGAAATGTATCAATAGAACAAAGCGAGGAAATTCCGGAAAATTGTCTCTAGTGAATGTAGCACAGAATACGGCTACTATCTCTTGGTATAAACTTTTTGGCGATAATGTATTCCTTTTGATATTGTTGAAAGTTTTCAAAGATATATATTTTCAAAAGTTCGTCGTTACTATTTATAAAGCTCACATTGATTAGTCACAGGCCAACTGACAATATATATTATAGTATTACCTGCCTGTTTTATATTAAAAAAAACGTACGAAAGGTTGTTTAGTGCAGTAGTGGCATACAAATCTCATCATTAGGGCTATCATCTAAGGGCTGATTTCACCGTTTGTATCCGAAACAAAGCTTAATAGAACTACGTTTTGCTTAATCATGGTTAGTTAGGTTAGTTCGATGATAATCTTGGTTTTCCATAAACGGATTTTACCAGCTGCAATTCAATAGCGCTTACGAAAACAAAGTTTGACACCTTTAAAATGTAAACTTCGCCTTAAATCTAAGCACAGATGTCACATATTATGAGGCTATTATATATTGACATCTCTAGTTTTATTTTTAATTGTTGACTTTTTGCTCGTGGAGTTTTTATTTGAAAATTGATTTCTGCTTTATTTGATTTTTATAATACATATTATATTACCTCATGTAGTACAATAATGTCGAAACGGAAATGGGACACGACCTTCACCACTAGCGAGAAAGAGGCTCTTCTTGAACTTGTTACCACATTTTTTTCTATTATCAAGTTCAAGAAGACGATGCCGTAAACATAAAACATGAAACGGAGGAGTGGCGTAAATTGCCATAGAATTTAACGCCATCTCCGGTATCTATCCCAGATATTGGAGCTAGACGATCTCTCTAAACGAGTTGCCAGGGCTTAACCGTCAAAAATCGGGCGTTCAGAATTAAAACTCAATTATGCTCTAATTGCGATTAGTTTCTGTTGGTGAAATGCAATTTAGAGCTCTAACTTCAATTAAATGCGTAAACCGAGCTTAAGTCGAATTAATTGCGTTTATTTGCAACGGAGAAATCGGTCCTAAATCAGGCGAGGAGGGTATTGCCAGAGTTTACCGATACGTTGACCCTAATACGGTTTGGTGAACGTCGCACATATTCAAAGACTGTTAATCTTATTAGGTAAGCAGGTTTCCTCACGATGTTTACCTTCACTAGTGAGCAAGCGATCGTTTTAAGTCCAGTCGCATTTAGAAATTTTGGCATCACAGGGGGCCAGAATCGAACCCATGCCCTGTGACTTAAAAGACCGAGCCTCACCCTTTGAATCGTCGTCCCTCAAGTCATACCATAGGTTTTCATAGAAATATCTTTTATGGGTATATTATTTCCCAGCTAATAACTAAAAATTACATAGTTGTCGTTTGATACGTTTCAGTCCGTATTCGTACTCGTACAAACGTTGGAGTATTTCATCACCCTAAGCAAAAATTCGTTTGGAAAAGTATTTCGTGCGACCCTGGCCAAAACAATGTTTTTTTGTAGGTATGCATCAGGCATTAGGCGCGAAGGTCAGACAACCACATACTGTCTTTAATTAGCAATTAGTTTATGTGTTTCAATACATTCCATTACCATATTAAGGTAAGTGGAATAGTTACCTAACATCATCAGCATTATTCAGCTATTTACAAAATACCGTAGAGTTTGAAGACGAAAGTCTTCAACCAATGTGTTCTCCCCGTCATGACCTACGGGACGGAACCTGGCCACTAAATTTACGACTGGTCCGCAAGTTTGCCGTAACTCAACGTACTATGGAGCGTGCTGTGCTGGGTATTTCTTTGTAGGATTCGAAACGAAGACTTCCGCCAGAGATTAAGTTACCGATATCACGCGAAGAATAACCTCGTTGATGTGGCAGTGGGCTGGTTGATGTGGCATACACTCTGAAGAACGAATGGCCGAGGCGCTAGTAAGGTTCTTTTAGGTAGACGAAGTGTTGGTCGGCCATTAACCAGGTGGGAAGACGATCTCTGTGCAATAGCCGGTCCGTGTTGGATGCGAGTGGCAAGGGTTCGGTCGTCTTGGCGTTCATTGAGGAAGGCCCATGTTCAGAAGTAGTGGACTTATAAATACAGGCTGATGATGATGATTATACGAAATACCATTGATCCCCTGCCCGCATCGGACCAACCACCGCACAGCGATCGTTGTTCCGTCTAGTAATTCTAGTTGCACATCGGATCAGATCAGGAAGGCCAACGCACTCTTCTCATACCTGTGCTGTATTTATTGTTCATGTATCAAAAGATAGGTATTCTTGGTAATGCAACATTAAATTTAAGAAAATAACTGTCAATTTGTCATTTTCTAATTTATTTTTAGTACTTTTTTGTATTACCGATTATTGAGATTGTCTTCGTTTTACATTGTGCGTCGCATTAAAAAAAGTTTATTTCCCTGAACAACCATCAATCCTTTTCGGACCATACCAGGGCCTTGGGTAGGCACGCTGGCGTGTGTGGGGACTCGCATTGGGTGCACTACCCCACTAAAACCGCTGCGTGAGCCTTCAGCCGCTATCTGAGGGACCCGGATCTGTGCAGGCGACGGGAAACCCTCAGCGACAGACTGGTCCCGGCAAGACCAGATTATTCCCAGAAGAACCAACGTTTAACTTCCTTTGTAATAAAATCCATATAATTAACATTTAAACCTATGGTAGGGTTCTCGATTTATCGATTTCTAAATAGAAATAGAGATCGCATATACACTATATCATGATTAATTGATGTCACACCTACTAATTATTATACAATCATTTCTTTTAGTTCGTTTTAAAAAATGGTATCGTGAAATTCCAAATTTCAATACTAAAAACAAATGAATTTTCATAATGACGTCAAAAAGTTAAATTAGCATGTCGGTCACGCGAATCTATATGATTTTTCTCAACCAATAAGTGCTAAAGAAACGCCTAAAACTATAAGGGGTGTTATGACTTCATCTTTCAAAAAAGCATTTTAGAACAATGTAAAAAAAGGAACATTTAAAAAGCATCATGTTGAGATTTTATTTGTGTTAGTGTGATATACGGGATCGACGGGACGAAGAAAACATTGAGTTCACCGGTGACTAGACCAGGCCATAAGTATTGTCCTTTACATCAGTCGAGGAAGGTAATTAGGTCGGTTCGCATAAAGTCCACCATAATTTCAATTCATTTTTAGCAAAAGTTTGAAACTAACTTAGCATGAAACTACAAATGGAAGATATTACGAACATATTCCGGTTTTCGTGGGTCGTCGGTAAAAACGTTTAATAAAAGCAGATATGTTGCGCCCTATATTTGTAGGAAAAACGTCTTCTTTTATAGTAGCGATATGAACGAACGTTTGAGTTGAGATTATGTTTTTGTTTTTCGTATATAAACGAGGTAAAGTAAATTAGTTTTTAATGTAGTAAAATATTGCAGTGATTTTACATAACTAGTTTTTAATTTCAAATTTCACAGTGTGAAATGATCATTAATAATAAATATAAATATGCCGCAATATTTTTTTTTTACTTTAAATGTATAGCCTGAGCCCCCCATTGGCATGAACGCTTAAAAAGCGTCGTGGTAATACGCGACCCGATGCTCAATTATTATTCGTCAAACACTCAACGTCGAAAACCCAACAGTGCTAGATAAAAAAGTGTTGCGCTTTCAAAACGCTTTCGCATGAACAAATACATGGGTATCCAATTGCTTCATCGCTTTTTAAACGCTTGATGTAAAAGCGCTTGTACGAAAGGGGCATTAGTTTTGTTAAGTTCTGTAAGATTCCATTAAAACTTTCATCATTAATAAGTTCAAGTGACTCTTTGAAATAAAATAGAACCGTAAATTAATGTAATTTTGTATTAAATCGGTTCATGATGTTACTGTGTCTTTAGTTATTTTAAATGGTAATAGTATGAAGTAAAATAGTAAATATAAAATTAAATAAATTGATATCGAATTATAATTTTGTAATATCCAAATAAATTCTTAACAAAATGAGACGTTCTAAAGTCCCTTTCCTGATCATCGTGGTTAATAGTTATCAAAACGTTTCTAACGTTCTAAGGATAATATTATACCAAAAAATTACCCCTTATTTTTTAGATTTCTTCCTAGAGAATATTTAAGATAATTGGAATCTGCTTTGAGAAAACTACGGATGTAAAATATTCTGAGAATACGTCGGTTGTCTTTGTCTTGGTTCATTGTTAAAACCATCCTTTACAAACGATGCAAGTGACAAGAAAAGTAATGTTTTGTAGCAGTTCGTTATCGCTACCCCAATAGGTTTAATGGCTTTGTAAAATATTAGTTTTTGCCGTAGCCGAGACTGCTTCATATTGCATAATGAAGCACGAATATAAGGAGTGTTCTTATACATTTTATCTTTTACCTAGACTGACGTTCGCTGTTTGTCGTAAGAGTGACATACTTTAAGATTCTGAAGCTCAGATTACGTAGCTTTTTCTTGTAATATCTAAAAATTACTTGAGTTTAATGTATAATGCTATATCAAGGGATATTAAAGGGGGAATCATTGTTTGATAAATATTAAAGAGAGTATTTATAAATTACAACGTACATGTTATTTGCATAGATAGCATTTTGGAAAAGTATTGTTGTTTTGTAACATAATCTGATTGCGTCGACGAGAGTGAAAATTAGAGCAAAATCTAATCATCTAACAGATGACAAAATAAAATATTAAATATAATCAAATCATTCTATGGTTTATGGTGTAAAGAAAATTCAAAAATTTTATTGCAAAAAGGTTGTATAGCTGTAATGTCTATACGTTTATGTCGACTGCCGCTATGTACTTGCTAAAATATTTAGAGGTAAAATAAATTGGTGAGATAGTTACAATCAATTCACAGATGCTCCAGCTAAATTTTAGTAACCAGTCCACCAAGACACGAAACCTACCTTAACTTTAACTCTATAAGATAAATAAAAATTCTGTACAGATAAAATAAGCTGTTTCAAACGCTAGAAAATTCTTTGAAATCCGTTCATTAGTTCAATAGGTAGGGTTTATGAAATATGGGAAAAATAAAGTCTTAAATTTTCATCCCAACTTAATACAGGTTTTATTGATTTCAAAATCGTGTAATTCTAAAACTATATCATATTTACCTACCTATCATGTTAACCTACTTTTTTGTTTTTGACGCAGGGAAAACTTTATGAATGTAGCTAAGTATCTGCGTGGTTCTCCTATGTGGGTGTCACACTTGAGCAAAACCCAAACAAAAATCACTGCAAGTACCTTTAGACGATTTTGGGGGTCTCGAATCTATAGGCAACAAGAACACACTACACCACAGGCTGACCACTGCTCTGCCACCACGTTCCCATCCTGAACTACAGGCGTGACTGGCGGCATAATAAGTAGCGCCTCTTACGCATCTCCGTTAATCGCATAGTTCACCAGAGACCAGTCGCGGCAAATGACTTGACACTCAAGCATCATTTTTCATCACCTCATTAGCGTTTGTCTGATTAGGGCGCATTCAATGAGCACAAAGTCTATGTGACACAAATCCAACTTGAACAACCTTACATGGAATTATCAGAATCATCATAATCAACATCATTATATCCCTATCAATCAATGCCAAAGTCACAATCAAAAATTTTATTCAAAATAGTACCATCAAAGTATATTTTTGAACGTCCTACCGCCTACCACCGGTTCCAAAGCAAGCCCACTGAGAAGAACCGGCGAAACAGACTCAATGGATCAAATTTTTTCAATTATTCTATTACAAAAAATGAAATACATACTACTATACTAGTATAGTATATAAGAAGAATCTAGCAAGAAACTCTGTTGGGTCCTCCTCGAGAAACCCTCGGATTATGCCTGTTTCAAAACTAACAAACACTACATGGATATTATCCAATTTAAATAGAACATTCTAGCATATGCACAGCCCATTTACTACATTATACAAGGTTAAAGCTACATTGGAGCTAATGAAGTCGTTGTACCCTCAAGAGGTTACCAAACCAGATGGCAGCTAGTTGTCTGAATACTAATCGCGGAACTCTTAAGCGATTTTAGCTTTATATTATTTTCTGCAGGATTTTAAGGTTGGAAGCCTTGTAGGAATAGTGTTTTCATGATATCTCTTTTAAATGCATGAGATTTTAATAATACGCTCTTCAAATTTTTGTGAAACAAACATATTAATGAAGAAAGGGTATTGAAGTTTCTAAATCTTTGCCTTCCTAAAGTTATGCATTGTCATGCAAAACGTACACCACAATACAAATCGACGCACGTTTCGCTAAGGCATTCTCAAGATTCAGACTCTACGAATAGTATAACATATATAACTTTTGATAGATTTTGTAAAATTGGTATGAGCCTTATTAGGTTTTAGTACTTATAATTTTAAACGTAGATAAAGTAGTCGTTAGTTCTTTTATATAAATATGTAAAAGAATTGATGTATGGATATTTGTTGATCAATAGTGTGAGAACTAAATACGTACGAGTACGCTATTTTTCTTCGTTTTGAAACACATTAGGATATAGAGAAGAAATACACTCTGAGGTATTTTTCATAGCATATTTTGCATGTTGCTTAAATGAGACTTTTGAATAATGTTAAAAAATGACTGGTCTGTTAATCAAGTGGTTAACGATCCTGAATGCTAAGCCAGAATGTCGTAGGTTTGATTCCCACCCAGGACAAATTATTGTGTGATGAGCATGAACATTTGTTCTGTGTCTGGGCGTAATGTATCTATAATATGTATTTATTTAGAAATATATAAGTAATAATACATCAGTTGTCTGGTTAGTATAAGAATAGGCTTTGCCTAGTTTGGGATCAGATGGGAGTTGTTCCATTATTATATTATTATTATTATTATTATTATTATTAAATTGGTTTTAAAACCCAGCATTTAGTATATTTCCACGTCAAGTTGCTGACAACAGTAACAAATAAAGATGAACAGTTAATAATAAAGAGTATGTCGTACAATCGCGTGCGTAAAAAGGGCCGTTCTATTATATAATATAGTGGTAATTAGTGGTGACGATCGATACGCGGCCCTCGTGAATGAAATCGATTACCACACAAAAGTATTATGATCGAGAGATTACGATTCTCATGTAAACCGTGCACGGTAAAAACTATGCATGAGGCAATTTATTAGTCATTCTTTGTGTTTTACCTTTGAATTTACCTGAGGACCATTACGTTTATTTGTCTTATTGACAACTTAAAGTATACTAGACAAACACTAAAATTACCAATATCACGCGAAGAATAACCTCGCTGAAGTGGGAGGCTAGGGTGGGAGGTAGGCTAGTGACTGGTGGTACAATAAGGTTCAAAAGTGGTGGTCGCGTTTAGGTAGACGAAGTGTTGGTCGGCCATTAACCAGGTGGGAAGACGATTTTCCATCCGATTTGTCTGTTGAGTGGCAAGGGATCGGTTTTCTTGGCGTTCAATGAGGGAGGCGTATGTTTAGCGGTGGATGATAATGATGACGATAATGATGATGACTTTGTCTAGACAAAGGCGGACGAGCTAGCTTGCTATCTATATAGATAAATAGATTCAGTGATCAACGTCTATTTACGTGCTAGTGAACTAAAACACACGGTACTTGCTTTATAATATGCCATGTTCAAGTATTATATTATTATCATGTCAGTATCACCAATAAAATATGATCAATAATTCTACGCCACAAGGTGATAGAAAAGGGTAGTTGAGTCATTTGTAAAAACAATCTCATATTGTTTTGCTGTAGATGGATTATTCTTACAATATTAATTTATTGTAAATATTTTGTTTAAAAAAAGCATTACAAAATATATTTATTACCTGTCCTGTAAAAACTGTCCTGTAAAAACGCTTGCTGCAGCAATATGGCATTGAGTCAGACTAGTGACGTCAAGCGTCAGTAAATTAACTGTGCTGTGCGTTGCTTAATACCAGCTCTGTGGATTTTTATACACGTCTGACGTCACATTCAATTAGCCAATCAAACCCGCTATGTTCATATCGTTGTAAACTTAAACGAAATAATTTTATTTTTGGGATTTTCTGTGATAATATTTATTTTTTAATATTTTAATGCAAATTACTTTAAGAATACATATTCTACGCGAATGGCAATTAAAACGTCATTACTTTTTCATACTGTTAAATAGCCCATTTGCTATGTTCGATAGAATAAAGCTTTTGCAACAAACAAGTATAATTTTCACAAAAGCTGTTACCATGTAATAATGTTAGAAAAAAGTTTTTTGTTTTCTTTCTGAAAAACGCTGATACTAAATCAACGATTGTGATAAACAAAATATTTTTAATATGACGTGGAGTGCCAAGAAATGCCGCAAATTTCCCCATTTCTTATGTTATATCAAAATGTTACAAAACATGGCGCTAAGAGGCAGTACGTCAACAAGTAAATACAGGCCGTAGCCTGGGCTCTGCGTCCGTTATTGTCCTGTGCGGTGTGTGTACACGTATTGTTAATTGAATAAGTTGGCTGCAATCCCAGTAGGACGTGTGCCCTTTTAATTAAATACCTCGTGCTTGTTTTTATTGAAGGTTTTCTTCCCATCAACTAGTTGAATAATAATGTGTATTTTTCATCGCTGGAATAAGAAAGGTAAAATAATACATTGAAGAAATTGTTCATTTAATATTTTCTAACACTGATGTCCATAACTAGCAGCAAACTTAGAAAATGAGAAAGATTTGAGACGGTTAAATATCTGAGAATAGCAAATTAAATTATATAGACTATTTAAAAATAAGACTTGTAATAATATAGCTAAATTTCCAAGTACATACCTTAAATTACCTAAAATAGTCGATACCTTATAATAATATACAAAAGTTATAATATACAAAAATTTATAAATTTAATCACAATATACAACACAAACGTATGTAGTAATTGTATTTACAATCGCATTTCAGTTTCATCAAAATACCACTCGTTTGAATGATTCAAAGTAAATTTCAACTCTGTCGTTAATCACGTACAACTTCGTCTCAAGAATAAATCTTTGGTGAAATGAGAATTTGCTTGTCGGAAAGTAATGTATGACTTCGTAGAATGAAACTTGGTTTGGATCTCATGGAACAAGTCAGAAGTTTCGTAGTAGTTCTCAATAGCATTATTGTCATAATTATCGATTCGCGACAGTCTATCACTGGAAATAATATGACTATTTTAATGAATTTCAAGAAATAAGTTTAAGCCAGAAAAATCTGCTAACCTAGGTTGTAAGCCTGAGTTCTTCCTGACCTTGGACTCACGCTTGGACGTAGACTACGTGCACCCACGAACTCTATCTGATGCTTATCACTTCCGTCTTTAATTTATACTATCAATAAAATATCCACGTGCAGCCTGAGCATCCATACAGAAGCTTTCCTTCAAAACCATAAACAAAGAAGTTCGCTTGGCTTAGTCCCAGGTCTTAGGTTCCCAACCATTCACACGTTGTCGCTCGTTCATAAGTTTCGGTTTATTTCGGTTCCTCGTATTTTGCTCAAGTCAGCAAAGCTGTAATAATTAAAAAAATTAGATAGTAACCAAGCAGACTAGAGAGCGTCCCTCACATAATTTTTCATTAACTTTATTTTTATTTAACATTTTGTTTTAAAATTTTACGTTTGTTGCAGTTTTTTTTAATGTTGCAAAATTTTAGAGCTGATGATGATGCTGGATTGATTAAGCAAGGGGGTGGAGGGGGTCGGGTTTGGTCCTCGTAACTAGTCGACTACGATTCAACCACACAATTTCATTTCGCATTCGACGTGATTGCGTTCATTTATCTTTTTGCCCGACTGCGTAAAGAGAGAAACGGTTTAGAGTTAAAGGATATTCAACCTACATACTATATTTCATACTAAAACTATTCATTATCACCATCATTTTATTTAGCCCTTTGAACTTAGGCCATTTTATTCATAATAATACGAACAAATTATAAAAGACCGTAAACCCACATATGCTTCAGAGTTGTTGTTGATAATATTAAAAATGGCCATATATTTCTTGATACGTTAAAATAGCTTGATGGTAGTTTAGATTGGATAAATTCCAAATCCATTCAAATCCGCAAGCAACAGCTAGTCCATTATAAAATCCGGAACGAATTTAAATCTTTGATTAAAATGTCGAAAATATTTTTAAGCCTTTCCGTTGAATGCGAAAAGCCATATTTGAATAGTGTACCATTTAGAGCCTCAATGTACGTTCACAGCTTGCGGGAAATATGTTTTTTCGCTATAAAACTATCACAAATCATATGCACAACCTGTGAATTTCAATGTTGTGAAAACCGTTCAGTTTTAAACCTATATTGTGTAATCTATGCTCGTATAAAACTTACGCGTTTACCACAGGCGTCAATTGT
The DNA here is from genome assembly GCA_905333005.2 of Lycaena phlaeas. Classification (NCBI taxonomy): domain Eukaryota; kingdom Metazoa; phylum Arthropoda; class Insecta; order Lepidoptera; family Lycaenidae; genus Lycaena; species Lycaena phlaeas. Next base: position 1,765,633 of record HG995168.1, read on the forward strand.
TTGGAAAAAAAACTATTATATTGAAATATTTTTACCGATTTTATAGCTAAATTAAGATTTTTAAGCTACGTTTTGTATTACGACAACCACAATCACAAGTGAGTTGTTAGACGAACTAACGTCAAAAATGTAAAATCTTACTAAACCGCTATAAATTCCCTAAAATTATTAGTAGAAAACGATAAGTTGTCTCACGTTTGAAAGCATTCTTCCATTGTCATCGTTATTAGTTCTGATAGACCTATTACGACTTAGACGTGCTTTATAAATGTTAAGATGGCTTATGGGTTTCATTTCATACTATATTGGTTTTTTTATAGAATAATAATAATATCTATGGACGCTTTTACACCACGTCAATCTGGTGCCGTGGTAAATTTCCGAAGAACTTGTGTTAATAGTACCAGATAACGGAAATACATAATATATTTAATACTTTTTAGATTAATAGGTACTTATATAAATGTAAGATTTTTATTATATAACTAGCTGTTGCCCGCGGCTTCGCTCGCGTTAAATTTGGAGTATCGCAGTTCCCCTTTCCTGATTTAGAACAAAGAAGACAACTCGGAAAATAATATTATTTTAATAAACTATTGTAAACAATATTATATATTGTCTTTCCATTTGGGGATAGCATGTAGAGATTCTGGGCATTGGACACGCAAACATTCTACAAACAATTGACAGCATGACATGAGCATAACTGGGACACCTAGTTTTAATTTAAGCTTTTGTGAGGATACATCTGACAGCTCAAGCGAATTTAGAAACTCTACGGGATATGATATGCTCTTTTCTGTACCATAACTGTGTCTATTGATAGATACTCTGCTGTACCTGTCCTACTGGTACTTTACTCTATATGTCAGGATTTACTTAGTTGATAATATCATTTTTAGGTGCTAAAATTACTCTTTCACATAAATATTGATTTTCTTGTATATTGTTTTGTAAGTCCGGGTAAACACTTGCAACTAATTCTAAATCACTGTGTACTGATTTTAAATAGTGTTTCGGCATGGTTGCCAGCATTTGTGTCATCATATTTGTAGTCAAACTGAACTTCCTTACGGTGGCCCATATAGTGAATGACTTGAGACATGCTTTAATTTCGTCTGCAAGTGTCCCCTTCTGAATGACTGCTAACATACTTTGTCGGAAATCACCAGCCAATAAAACCACCATCTCTCCCATAAATTAAAATAAAAATAAAAATAAAAATTTAAATAACATAGGTTCTGTTGCACAAATCCTGAAGCGTTCAATTTAGTACTTGTACCCTTTTTTGTGCGCCATAGTACTTTCATACCACACCAATATTTTGCACTGACGTGCAATAGCATGCCATGCGCATTTTTACTAAAATTACAGATAGGTGAATCATCCTGGGCGAGATCAAAGAGTAGCGCTCCATTCTCAGGTTCTGTTAGCTGCAAAACTTCGTCAAATACTCGTTTTTGTTCTGGTAGTAATTTGGGTATCAATTCAGCTACTTGCTGCTGCAAAGTTGGTATGTCATAGTTTGTTTCTCGTACAATCTCATCTGATAGTTCATTTTCGTTCGTTCTCCGAGGGCTAATCATTTCAAATTCATTCAAACGCTTACCCAGTATAGCCATTACTTTGTCTTAAATTTTTCCAGGGCCTTCGTTATGCTGATGATGATAAATGTGTTCATTGTATATCATGTCCGTGCGTGTCTAATGTAGCCCACGCAAAATGTCTTCCGCCATGTACTCTTTATATTTGTTCCATAATTCATTAGGATAAGATAGCCCGCAAGATGCTAATATTATGAGGGTTGCATAAAGGTTTTGGCTGGTGATTTGCACTGGACAGCTTACTTTATAGTTTTTTCCCAATAATTATCATTCTTTAACAGACCCAGAGTTTCACATGCTTCTCTATATGTTCCGAATCCCTGGCCGTTGAAAATTTCAAGATCACTTTAGATTATAGGACCCTGAACTTGGTGTAGCAGCAAACGTGAACAGAAACATTCAAAATTAGTATCGTGGACGGTGTACACATGACCAAGGGCATCAGATGATTCACTCCGGGCCAATTTTCAACAGACATTGAAAACGGCGTTCGCAGTCCTTTGTAGATGTGTTTCAGGTATAATAACGGGGGATTTTAGCACAGAAACACGTTTTGGCAAAGGAATCGCCCTGACAAAGATGGAAAAAGGCTGTTTGTTGTTTTGGGCGGTGTAGATACTTTTTCTTGGAAATTGTTCTCGGTAAAATATATGCACTCTCCATTTTCTAAGTGTGATAGGTTAGATATATATAAGATAGGTTACTGTTGGATGTCTTTCAGGCAAGAGGAAGCTAAGGAGCCGCCACGCTACCTTATTACTACTGACGTAACGTCCTGCTTGAAAGGTTTGCACTTCATTCAGAAGATGTGCTCCACCTTCATTCCTGAGATTAAATATAGCCTGTCAATTCCTTTGTTTATATATTTGATTGCGCGGACAGAGCTACAGGCTCTACATTAATATGAGCATTGAAAATTTTATATAAAATAGGCAAATACGGGACGATCAACTGTTGTCTAAGGTTTCGTTCGCTCCAGATTGAGTCTTAATTGTAACTGTTCGGCCATCGTCTTCGGGCGCTGTGCGCCTGTACAACGGGTAGCCATTGTCATTTTGCACAGTTTCTTTTATCAACTGATTAGAGAAAATCCTTGTGCATTTTCCAATGTTCATGTATTGCGAGGCTGAATTTCTAACAACACAGGGACCGTGTAATAGTGTCATACAATTCTTCGGGAATCTCGGCGCTAATTAGCCCATCTATTTGGATGGGCCGCATCTTCTTTTTTAAGCTTGATTAGAACGTGCACATGTGGCAGTCCCCTTTTTTTAAAATTCAATAACATATAATTAAATACAAATAACAATACATGGAACATTGTGTTTCGCCGAATATATTAAGAACATTAACGAAAGCAAAATTCTGCTGAAAAATGCCCTCACGTGTCTGCATGTTCGGGTAGCAATATAGCGACATTTCCCCCACTACGTCGCACTGCGCCAACGCAGATTTTTTTTGAACTACCCTGGAAACTTTCATCTCCTATATAATTAATCATGGTTATTTAATTCTTATTAAGTGCCTAAATACAAAGTTTTAAGGCGTCATCTTCTATTATACATAATGACGAACTTCCATACAAACTTTCATCCCCTATTAAACCCCCGTAAGCTTTTTTTCGCAATAAAAAATAGCCTATGTCCTTTCCCAAGCTCTAGTTCATCTCTGTACCAAATATCATCAAAATCGGTTAAGTGGTTTAGGCGTGAAAGCGTAACAGCCAGACAGACAGACAGAGCTACTTTCGCATTTATAATATTAGTAAGGATTACTATTCCTTTCCAACGTTTTAAGGTTTTAACCAAATATAATAACAAATTCGTTAAACTTAACTAATAGGATCAGATACATGCAACGCCATCTGTTGACGAACTACATACCTACTTATAAGTCGATAGGTACTGTAAGTCGTCAATAAGTCGGTACTATAACGGCGGCTTTAAATATCCTATCTTAAAATTTTCTCGTGTCTTAAAATTTTGGCAGATTTTTCTAAGAAAATGTGTCAAAATTTCAAGATAGATACATAAGAATATTTTATGATAGATAGGATATTGAAAGCCGCCGTAAATCGTCAATAGATGGCGTTGATCTGATCCTATTTGTTAAGTATCTTAAAATTTAGCTACATTTCAAATACATTTATCTTTTGATAGAGTGAAGCGATTGCGATGAAACAAAAACTAAATGTTACTCTAAGTTACGCTAAATTTTTATGGATAAAATTTATTTACACTGGTTTTGTAGTTTTCACGTGATGCGTGCACAACTAAACAGACAAACAGACAAACAGACAAACAGACATACAGACAAACAGACAAACAGACAAAAATTCCAAAAATGCTGGAAATGGATTCTGTTAGTAATCCTTTAACACCCAGGCTATTCTTTTTTTAAATATTTTCAATGTACAGAAACGACTCCTCTACAAATTTATTATATGTATAGATACGCATATTTAATACACATCCATGACCCAGGAACCCGGCTTAAGCGCCAACTAACCATTGAGCCACAGAGGTCAAAGAATAATGATGATGATTACTTATAAAGCGAGTACACTTAATTGTGTGTACCACTTGACTAGACATCACTTCACAATCATCACTTGTATTAACTAATAATAAAAACACGAATATGAGTGTTATGGAAATCCGTAAACTCAAGTATAATGTAGTATTCAAATTGAGCAAGATTGTAGACTTGCAAATTAAGAGGATATAGGATGATAATTTCTAAAGAGATTTCACAGCGCCGCTGCAAAGAAAGGTGGAAATATGAATGTTTGACAGGTTTCTCATTATAAACCTTTCAAGCCGTAGTCTAGACAATTAGTAAAACGAACAGCAAGCTTTACAAGCTGTTAAACTCTTCAATTACCCCAAATAATAGCTATTCGAGCACAATCTGTGCTTCCAATTCGAACGTATTTTTTTCAGGGTGCTAATGGTTTAGCGATTTCTTTGTTCGTACGGAATTTATAGGTGCAATTAGCATGCAGCAGCAAAAAAACATCATTTTTAATGAATAATTTAAATGGATTTATATTTTGTTATTAGTAATTTGCAGTCTATTTATAAGTCCTAAGATTTAGGTACAATGAAGCGCTCAGAAATATACCAAATTTCACATTATGCAAACTTTTTTTTACCTTATACGACAAAAATATGAATATACTTACGAACCATATTAATATTTAAAATCCGTTGAATATCTTAGAAAATATCGACGCACATCGACAAACAGACCAACACAAAATGCGACTTTTTATTTTATAAAGATGCTTTGTAAGGATTTACTAGTTTGTAATACACATGAAATAAATGCTTAATTGAGGGTTTCAAAGCCGAATGCACAATAAATATTATCGAGAATATAATTAAGTAATGCATTTACATCCAAACTACTCATATTCATTAGATGTTAAAAATCAGACAGTTACTGTCCCATTATTTGATTTGGTTACTTGTACTACCTATGCTACTGATAATATTATTTCTGGCACTTTCGTTTTTCGGTATTATTTATTCTTATTTTCTTCTTCTTTATTCTTCTTCAGCAAGTTCTTAAGTGAAAAATTAAAAAACAGAGAGACCTAAGTTGTTGCCCTTGGTCGACACCTTAGCACCAGTATTTAGAATAATAACAATTATAATATATTCATCCAGTGGCAACGTAGCAACAAAGGCAAAAGATTTCTTATTTTATACTTGTACTAAAATAAAAATAAGTAACTGAAATTGTGAAGAGAAGGTTCAGCTTGTTCAAATATAAAAGGCTATTTAATATATTTATTACTAGCTGTACCCACCGCGCATTGCTTCACCACCAACTAAAATAAATTTGAAGAAAAGACATTACGCAAGTATTGAAATTTATTGGAATGAAAGTGACGCCATCTGTTAAAAATTGGTCGAACCAACGCACAACAACTTTGCTAAAGATTAACATAATTTACGATTCTATGATGGACATTCAGACACACATTTATTTTTATTATTTTAGATTAGCCACATTAAATGTATACCGGTGAAGAAAAAAATCGGGAGGAAACCTGAATGCCTGATGTAAATAAAAGTATCTGAAGATGATGATGATGAATTGGTGCAATCGGTCCTAGCGTATTGTATACCGATTTGGGGTGGGGCGGCAAAAACAAGATTTCTGGATCTGGAAAGAGCACAAAGGGCACAATCGAGACGATTTCAACCATTAAGCTGTATGGTATCAGCAATGTCTTGTCTATCAGGAAACTGTATGTTCTAAACATTGTCCTAAGAAAGCATAAAGAATTACCATACGATCCCAAAATTATTGTAACTAGAAGAAAACATTCCATTGTGTAAGTCTCCGAAAGTAATACAAAATTTTCCAAAGCACAGTACACCTATCGATCGGCTTATCTGCATAATAAAATAAACAAACATACCTATATATTTTATGATAAACAATTATAGGTTAGCAAAAAACTTGTTTTCAACTTACTTAATGGCTTAAGCTACGACGACATTGAATTGCTTTTACAACATAATATTATATAATAAAAAAAATAAAAAAATACAGACACATACACACACAAACACACACACACACACACACGCACGCACACACACGCACACACGCACACACGCACACACACACACACACACACACACAACAAGACAAGTATTTCTGTCTTTAAAAAAAATGTTTGCTCAAACTTTTTTTTTGTATCGCATTGTATTTATTTCGATTGTCAGTTAATAGTCAAGGGAAAGGTGAAGCTGCCAACCACAAGTATTTATTTACATGGTAGCTTCGAAGACCAAAATTGTACTCAGACTATGTTTTTTTGGTTCAAATAAATTATTATTATTTATTATTATTAAATACTATGTTCACCAACTCGCATTGGGCCAGCGAATTGGTGAACTACGCCCAATATCCTATCCTGATTTCGAGGTGTCCGTGTCCAGCTGTGGGACATCTAAGGGTTGAATCTTTTTAGATACCTACTTAATAGATTTTAGGTACGCATCATGAATCGTATGTACAAACATTGGTGATATAATACAAAACCAATTAATAAAAGAAATACATTTTGCAAATTCATTTATATACCAATCCTGGTGCTGACATTTATATTCATCATAAAAATAAAGTCGTCCCTTGGCTGGATTCAAATTCGTCTCCTTGGGGACAGGTCGGGTTCGGTCTTATACCAGAATTTAAAATTTATTTTTTCACTACACCCAATATAAGAGCGACGATGTTCTAGCGAGCGACGATGGTCCAGTGGTGGATGGCCTGATGGCTGACTCGTTTGCGATAGGTTCCGGGTTCGATCTGACCCGTCCGTGTGGGCCTTCAAATGGGTTTTTTGTAAAGTTCTTAGTGCATCCCAAACACGAGACCATCGCTCGCTCACCGGTGAAGGAAAACATCGTGAGGACACCTGCATGCCTGATGAGATTCACCAACCCGCACTGGGGCAGCGCGGTGAACTATGGCCCATTACCTTACCCGCCTGATTTCGAGGAGGAGACCCGTGCCCACCAGTGAGACATAAACGTTTGATACTTTACTTTTTTTTCTACTTTACTACACCCAATGTTTACTTTACTACACCATCTACAGGGTGGTTACCCTGTAGATGGTGAAATTGTATTATGTAAGAGTGATAAGTTAAATTTTGTAGACAATTACTACAAATTTGGAACATTGTAAAAATTGGAACATTGTCATTGTGCTTAATAGCCACAAATATGACGCCAAGCTGTCTAGGTCGAGAAATGTTGTAGTCGGCGATAGGTCAAAATAATATGTACTAATAATATAATAATATTATAAAAGGCTTAAAAGCGATAAACAAAAAATATACATATTTCTATATCTGCCCGTCGGTCTACATTTTAACCTGATATTTATCTCAAAAACTAATACCCTGGTAACTGATTGAATGTACCGTCGGTCCTTGATGGAAATTCTTTATGGAAAACTTAATTTTCATTGTAGTGACTAAAACTATGGCAGTTGGATGTACTAATTTTTATTAAGAAAGAAACTGATAAGTTCAACTTTGTTTTTACTCTCATTCAATCTTATTCAAACTTATGATTATAAAATGCCATAAATGTAACGGATTAGGGTAACTTCGCTGCAAATATGTACCTTATATTTCACAAGTCAAATAACGTTTATAATGTATATATTATGTTTACAGTCTCCTTTGAAAAAAGTTAAAACGTACGTTGGAGAAATTAATGGACCAAACTTAATCCAGAACATTTCCACGTACCTTGCAGATAACGTCTTACACTTGGCCGATTAATTTTAAAGTAACAAACATCCAAATAGCTAAGGTTATAAAAGTATGTATAATGAAAGACAGGTAGCTTCTGAACCTTTTTCAAGTGCTTCGCTTTGACTTTGTGGAGCCAATGAGTTTCTCTGGCGTATGGATTCAAGTGAGAATTAACCTACATACATCCTAATACTGTGTTAACATTGATTACTGCATTGTTAACGAAGCCAAAGTTATTAGATTTTACGAATATTCTAGCCTCATGCAATTTTGACAATTAGCTGCTGTCTGTGACTGTGTATTTGAAGACGGCAAGAAATCTCTGAAGAAAGGATTAAATTCTCACAAAATCACAATCATTGTTTCTCAAATTCAACGAATTCTTCACTGATTATTTTGGAAATTCCTAATCTTTAGAAATATAGTTTTCCTTCAAAAAAATTAAGTCTATTTAATTTATGCGACCATATTCTACCACTATAATATAGTTTCTATTAACTAGCAACACATTCAAATTTTTATTCGTATGCAGATTGAATATACACCCATTTTAAATCATAGTAAATAATTCTTTGCTAGAGTAAAATCATGTTCTTGTACAATAATTTAGTGGAAAGTGAAATTATTTGTATAATTTTAGCTATTGTTTTGTTTAATATTTTGGCATTCTTAGAAAATGCCATGAAAAATGATATTTTTTTCCAGTTTTTATTTAATTTTGATTTAAGGATAAAAAATATGAATGTTTAATAATATCACCACTGTAACTTTACGAAACTAACATCTTACATTAAGCTCATTTGAACAGCGGGAACATGGCGAAAAAAATGTTTTACAAAGCGCCACTCGGCATAACGAGTATAATTCGGACCTAGAACGACGCAATTAACTCTACGAACGTTTCGCTTAAGTGTGGTGTTATATGTTATTGTGTCAGACGCTTAAACGATTCTCATCATTGTTTAGATTTAGACATGATTTATAATTACTGTATAGTGTCACCGTTTGTTACTCGATAAATCTCGTTCAATGGATGGAAGCATTCATGTTATGCGACAAGCATATTGATCACGAGGAAATGGCTAGATAGTAGATAGATTTGGTTCAGTTCTGTTTATTATCACTACCATCTAAGTTCTGGTACGAAGTTCCTTATCGCGCGTTGTGAAACGGAAAAAATTCTTACGAAAAGTTGTCACGACACTTTTTGCTATAGTAAGGTATTGTAAGCTATGCGGCGTGCGCATTTTTCTCTGTCTGTCTGTCTGTCTCTCTCTCTCTCTCTCTCTCTCTCTCTCTCTCTCATAGAAAGCAAGCCAGATATTTTCATTTTTATTTCGCATTGAACAGTGTGATGTCGCGACGATTATTTTTGTTGAGTGTATACAGGTTTTTTGTAAATAATAATAATTATTTATTATTTACAAAAAACCTGAGTGTCCCTTGACACCTCTCAAGTTTTTTTATTTTCTATTCATGAAATATGAATTTATGAGCAAATATACATTTTTAGTACTACTGTTAAAAAGGATACGTAGTTTCATAGAATCAAACATTGCATCTAATTAATTAGCAATAACCCTTACATTAAATAATATTTATCTATTTTATTATTTATTTATTTAAAACTAACAGCGTTACAATTCATACACACACAACACACAAAATTTAAATGAAACGTCTTAACAGTAAAGCCAATAATTATAATTGGTAATTTAGTGCAGCAATGTAAATTGTTATTTAAATAACATTAAAAAAAACATTTTAATATTTAGAATTTACTAATTGTCTATATACATTCATAATAAAATGTATGAATAGGGTAGGAACTAGTAAAGCGAGCATTCCGTTAAGGCTTACAAGAGTACATATTTTCTGCTGCTGTCAAAGCTCCATCATCGTTTCACTTTAGTGGTAGGACAATATCTTTCTTTAGCAATAAAACACGGTAACCTTTAGCAATAAAATGCTTATTGGTAATGTAATTTCAAAAATCACAAGTACAAACTTTTTCCACATTTTACAAGCAAACATACGGTTCGTACACTCACTAAGAAGGAAATTCAAAAAGTTCTTTATGTGGAATAGTGAAATAAGGGACGGTGCCATTTTAAAACTAAAGCCAAGAAAATTGGTGTATAGCATTCTTGAAACATTTTCCCTGAGGAGGTAGAACAGAACTCAACACAGTTTTTAGACTATGCCAACTGTAGTCGAGAAAACTTATTTTTTTCTATAAACTGTATGATTGAGCTATGCCATCTTTTAAATTATTTTTTGCACATAAACCATCTGGTTAATGGCCAATGGAAAGGCCATTGCATTTCAATTCCATAGAAGCGGTAGCTTGTTGCAAACGCCGCCCATATATTATTATAATAATGTAAAATTTTTAGATGAGCCATCTGCTCATCTACTTTTCCGATGTAGCTTTAAGGCCTTAAGGCCAACAGCATAGATCCTTTCGAAAAAAAAAACATATCTTTAGCTCACAGCTTCGCGTTAACTTAGTTTTACTTCAACTAGAGTTAGACTAATGATAGTTAATATTATTGATGATTACTCCGAACCCGGAGTATATACTTAAATGTCACTGTAATAATATTTTGTAAATTACGTATAATATAAATAGGAACAGATAATCTAATGATGAGGTCTAAAGTAATTTTATTATTACTAGTATTGCATTAATACATGAAAAGATTTTTGACGTGAAACTTCTTTAGAATCGTTGTGATTTCAAACCGGATGCAACGGAAAAAACGACAGGTAAGAGACACAAATACAAAAGAGCGAGAGAGGAAATGTCGGTGTGTATGCATATTGCACTCTGTTTAATATTTGCTTGTATTTAAGCATTTAACGTGTGTTTCACTTCTATCGTGTGTGAATCACACACACACACCTTTTTCGTTTTATTTTGTAAATATGTCTTGGCCAGAAATACTTGCATTATAAAAATTTATTTCCTTAATTTCGCGATGAAAAAAATTATAATTAAAATCTACTATTGGTCGGCCATTAACCAGATGAGAAGACGATCTCCATGCAGTGGCAGGTCCGCGTTGGAAACGAGTGGCAGGGGATCGGTCGTCTTGGCGTTCATTGAGGGAGGCCTATGTTCGGTGGACGGATAAAGGCTGATGATGATGATGATGATGATGATTGTTCATACAAACGCATACTGTGTACATACGTTTAAATAATCAAAACTGATCAATTACATATGCCAATACGATGATTCAATAAAAACAAATAGCAATTATAACAAAACTCACAAATCTATTGTTTGATTCAGCATAATTCAAAAGACATTGATTGCTATTCATTTATTTTATACATTTGCTGCGGTGGTTTCAACTCGTGTGTGTATTCCGAAATTCTAGATAAGGCAGCAATTTAATTAAAGAGGTTTCACTGCAGTTGCTTTCATTAAGCCCCAAAAAAATAAAGCGTTAGCGGATTGAAATGAAAACGAAATAAAAATACTAAGTCAGACCGCACAAAGTTCTGAGCCATCATATTTTTGTCTACAATCATATTTGAATTATATTTCAACAGTAGTTTCTACCCCTTATTTATCTAATATGAGCGACGGTGGTCTAGTGGGTATGGACTCTGAGTCCTTTTGAGTCTTGAGGTCCGGGTTTGATCCCTGTGCCTTAAAATGGATTTAAAGACGAATATCTCTCGTTCGCCGCTGAAGGAAAACATCGCAAGGAAACTTTCATGCCTCATGAGATTGAAGCATTTGAAGGTATGTGAAGTTTACCGCATTAGGCCAGCACATAAGTGAATTATCGTTTAATACCAGCAGTGAGACATAATTTATGAGTTGATACTATTAGCAGTATAGGCTATGTAGACAACCATGTGGTTATTGGTCAATCAGTCAGGTAATTGTTGCATTGCCTACCCTGTAAAGTAAGATGGTATATCTCAATGCTAGTTATATAATATAATCCTTATTTCCAAAGCTTGAAAAGCTGTCACGATATAAATAAGACATGCTACCTAATGCAGACGGGTGCTCGGTACTCGTATCCCTCAGGTGAATATATTTATTGCTGTAAGTGTTTTTTTATGTTTGTAAATATTTTTAAATTTTTCGGTGAATCTTATTCCTTAGCTAAGTCTAAAAAAATTGGCAGTCGTAGAAACTGCCGATAGGAGTGAGAACTTATGACTTATAGAATTGTAGAATAGTTATCATGTAGAATAATAAAATAATTATCATCCTCATCATCAGCCTTTATCCGTCTACTGCTGAACATAAAACTCTCTCAATGAACGCCTAGACGACCGATCCCTTGAAGAATAATTATGTTATTAAGAAATTAAAAATTTCAGTACAAATAATATGAAATTTCATAATGACGTCATAATATAACATTAGCATGTCGATGACGCGAATCTATAAGATTGTATTCTACTAAAAAGTAAAGCGGCTAAAGGTTTCACTTCGATTATTTTAAATGCACAAAGATTGCCATCTAACTGATAAGTTGTATTCAAATAATGTGTAATTTGTTTACTTCAATACAAGCTTTTCACAGTTTTACTTTGATCCTGAATCATAGCAACAATGAACTGTATTTAAATTGCATTTATAAATTTATTTGGCTAAGTTAATTTATGAACACTATCTGAAATAATATGGATTATATTTTAATAACCTAACTGGTAAAATAGTAACTAGTGTTTAAACCACTGGCATCATCAACCGAGTATGGCGTAATGTCCTTTTATTTGTATTCATCATATAAACTTGACAATATGAATATGAAAAAAATAACAAGGTTGGTAAAAAATATAGCAAAGAAAATAATAATAAAATCGTACTTTAGTTTATTTGGAAGAACTCTACAGGTGAAGGCTTGAGAAGTTAGCCACTCATATTTGATTGGGCTATTCGAAACCCGTAAGGACCTTTATAATCTCGCTATCCCATCTTCCGAAGGGTCCTTTTTCATTCTGTCCATTTTGTGAACATTTCCAAATCGTTACTTTTTTGCTCTTAAAGCAGTTCTGGGTTCGACTTAAAGGGTTGCTGTCCTTTGTATGTGTTAAGACCGCTAAGTATACTGTAATTTAATTCAATTAGCAGTAAACGGGACCGAAAAATGGCCTCTTAATTTACGACTGGTCCGATAGTTTACCGTAGCTCAGCGTGCTATGTAACGGGTGGTTGTACCGATTGGTGAATTTCACATGCTTTCAGAGACTTTTAATCTCATCAGGCATGCAGGTATCCTCAAGATGTTTTCCTTCACCGTGCGGGTTATGGTCTTCTGTTAAGATACTTCAAAATTCATAAAAATCTACAATTTTTTTTTATTTTTACAATGCGTAAATGAACGCCAAGATGACACATTCTTGCCATTCGCATCAGACACTGTGTCTGTACATTTCGTGATTATTATTTTTTAATATTCTCTCTTTAAGAGTTAAATTTGAAACTTTGTTTGAAATTTTAATCAATCGAGTACTCAACGTTGTTGGTTTAAAGTCCTTTAAAGTTTTATACTTAGAGCTGACTTCATTCAGACTTTAGTGCACCTTAAGTTGGGTATATTTAAATTTTTATACTACTTTAAAACTTAAATAAGGTTGGCCATAAATAACCTTTAAAACAAATACAATCACAAAATGACAAGAATAGTATAATATACTTTCTTATTTTTATTCTTTCAAGTATCATTTATTGTGCGATGATTAATTGAGGTTTATTAAGGGAAGCCTATGTTCAGCTGTGGATGGATAGCGGCTGACGATGAAAATGATGATGATGAGGAAGATGTACATAAGTCCAACCTAAAGTTGATCTTGTTACTAGGTGCTCCTTAATTGAGCATTTGCAGCGATTGGATTACCAAATGCAAACCGTTTTTTTTTAATCCGTCTATAAATCCAAAGAAACTTCAGTAGAATTTCTGCTCTATTAGTTTCAATTCCACTAGATATTTCATCGAAATCAGCTTCACATTAGAACGGTTGTGATTTATTAATTAATAAATTTCCGCAACGACATTTCCTTTAATTATAATGTACATAAAATGTTATCAACCTCCGTCTTTCATATTTAATATACTTGAGCTGCCAAAATAAGTAAAATTTATTTCATATTGCTTTTTAAAGTGTTTATTTCTGATTTTAAATTGCCCCTTATCTGATCATAGTCATAATTATCATTAATAGCCTTTATCATTGCCTCCCTCAATGAACACCAAGACGACCCATCTCTTGCCACTTGCATCCAACTCGGACCACTGCATGACGATTGTCTTCCCATCTGGTTAATAAACCAACACTTCGTCTACCTAAACGAGGCTTCCACTCTTGAGCTTTGATCACCTAAAGGGCCGAAATATGCTTTGAAATTTGCGACTGGTCCGAAAGTTTGCCATAGCTCAACGTGCTACGAAGCGTGCTATTCTGAGTGTTTCTTTGGCAGATAGGATTCTAAACGAAGGCTCTTTGTCAGCGACATTAAAATTATTTTTGATGTCGCAGACACAACAGATTCGCGACATAAAAATTGGTTTCAATTACACACAGATTCGTTAATTGTTTACAACTGTATACTATATAAATAAACATTATTACCAATACCACCTGAAAACACTGTTTAGTTAAATTATCACTTTTGTAATATTATAAACGTGAAAGTAGGGATGTTTATTGCGCTTTTATGCAAAAACTACTCAACCGGTTATCATGAAATTGTGTACATATATTTTTGAAGGTACTAGAAATAACATAGGATACATAAAAAAAGGTTTTTTTTGCTAACGCGGACGAAGCCGAAGGCTAATGTACTATAAAATCTACGGGACTGCATGCAACACTTCGCCACACAATCACAAAAAAGTTTGACGATATTTCAAGCGATGGAATCTGTTATGAGAGTTATAACAAAGATGTAGACATACAAAGTAGCATAACATCTGAAGCAGTGAGGTATTAAAATATCCAACGTTTCCTGATTTAAATGAAATAAGATTTTCGAACGAAACATGAGTATTTTCATCAGAAATTTTCTATTAGTGGGAGTGCACATGTCAATAAATGCCATACTCAGTGTAAGGAATGAGCGCACACGTGACATCGGAATTCTCTCTGTTCAACCCCTGAATGCGATTTCAAATGAAGCTCGCAATTCCACTGCAATGCGAAGACATTTATAAATCTTTTCCGTTTATTAACTATTATGAATGTGAAAAAATCATGAAATTTCATTACTTAATTACTACTTTTTATTTAAATTGCTCGTGGGAGTAACATTGACTTGAATGGCGTGATAGTGAATGGCATGACGCTGTCATTTCAATATTCCTTCCTTTGTAATTTTTGTACTTTGATATACAGTCGATTTCATCAAAATTCTACTTTAAGCTGGTGTAGCTTTATATCACTTAATACTTACTAATTCATATACAAGCCTGGCTGAAAATGATAAAGCGAAAGCGCTTGTAGAGACACTACAAGGTCATAATATAAGTCCAGAGCAAACCGAATATAATAAGCAAATAAAGTTAATTTCCCTAAGTAGTAAGTAGTTTATAATCCTTAGGGCCTGTTTCACAATCTCCCTTTAAGTAAGTATAGGCTATTGGCAACATATTTGACAGATGTTTGACAGATACTCCATACTCTATCTATCAAACATCTGTCAAATATGTTGCCAATAGCCTATAGGGAACTTAAAGGGAGATTGTGAAACAGGCCCTTAATGCTACTAATATTATAAACGCGAAAGTTTGTAAGTATGGATGGATGGATGTTTGTTACTCTTTCACGTAAAAACTACTAACTGGATTTGAATGAATATAGCTTGTGCATCAGAATAACACATAGGCTATAATTTATCCCCATACTCCCACGGAAAAGGGAAGGACACGGGTGAAACCCTGGGGCGCTGCTAATGATATAATAAATGTGAAGATAGGGAAGTTTGTTACGCTTTTATGCGAAAACTACTCAACCGATCATTATAAAACTTTGTACACGTGTTTTCGAAGGTACTAGAAGTAGCATTGGATACATTTAAAAAACGTTTTTTAACGCAGATGTAGTTGCGGGCAACAGATATTAAATAATGTTGTCTAGTAGTACTAAAAAAATAGTAAAGTAAACATCAGTTACTACCAGCTTCAATGTTGAACATAGGCATCCTTCAATGAACGCCAAGATGACCGAATTTCCTTGCCACTCCCATCCACCGAGATCATCTTATTATTATTAATAAAACGTGGACGGATAAAGGCTGATGATGATGATGATGATGATGATGATGATTATTAATATATTATAATACCTACTGATATTTTCTGTACAATTTTCAATGAAGGGAAAAGTTGTATATTTATGTCGTAAATCACTTAAAATCATACATACATTTTACGCGAAAAATGTCCGTAGTATATTACTTCGTACGGATTTTATCGCGGCTTATTAAGACATTCTCGACGTAGCGAATACTTTATAGGTCCGGAGGACTAACATGTCGTGTCATACTGTCACGATGCTATTTTAAGTACCCCTATTAATGTCAGGATGTATCATCATCATCAGCCTTTATCCGTCCACTGCTGAACATTTTATGAACATTAAATCAACATTTTATGAATATTTATGAACATTTTAATAAGCCACAACAAATCAGTAAATAGTACTTTTTCTATAATTTATTATTTTGTTTCTTTGATTTACACAGATGTTGAGTGTACTGGTCCGCGTTTCTTTCACCTAGCAAACAACTTTGGAGAAATTCACACGGATACGATTGTGGCACATAATATTATCAGCTCATCACTTAAAAATTACTGAAATTAAAAAAAATACTAAGGACTTCATCAACACCTGTTCTTAAATTCATTATTTCGGTATATTTTTTTCTACTATTTTCCATTTAATTGGAAAGCTGGCACGCTGATGCGCTGCGGTTAAGCGGTTGCCGTAACTGAAAAAACTTGTAGAATCGAATTAGCCGATTGATATATTAAACGTGCTTTTTTTTTTAGGAATCATTTCGATAATCAGTTGTTCAACGCCTGGTTCATCATCATCATCATAATCAGCCTTTATCCGTCCACTGCTGAAGATAGGCCTCCCTCAATGAACGCCAAGAGGACCTGGTTAATGATCAATAAATATATTTTCTTACATTTATTGTTAGCACGCCTTCATCACTTTCTTCATTCTTGACATCTTGGTGTTCATTGAGGAAACAAAGGCTGTTCAGCAGTAGATGGATAAAGGCTGATGATGGTGATGATGATGATGATGATTTATCACATTATTTTTTATTTCGCAGAGCTCGGAATTTCATCATTGAATACGATTGTCTTATTCACGACACTCCATAAATAGAAAACCTTGTAAATATCCCGTTTTAAATAGTTTTAGTTAATGTAAACATGTTACTTCATCAGTAGTAGTTCATTAGTTTCACTCGTTGTGAAACTAATGAACTACTACTTCTAGACATTAAATAAAATAAAAAAAAATCGAAGGGGCTGATGAAGTGACTATTCCATATGGGTGTCTTTTTTTATTTATATTTTAACTATAATTTACTTTTTAGATTTGGGTGGACATTTTATATGTGACATGATAAAGGAACTGTTTATCTCAAAGATTTCTTTTTGAAATTGAAAATATTTAAGAAGTTGGACAAAAACTAGAAACTCTTTATTAATTGTGAATTGGCACATTTCCGTTTTTAATACGTGACATTATTATTAGATACTAGCTGTTGCCCGCGGCTTCGCTCGCGTTAAATTTAGAGTAGCGCAGTTCCGTACGTACGTATAGTAAACACAGACACATTTTTTTTGAACTACCCTGCGAACTTTCATCTCCTATTTCATGCCCATATAGGTAAAAATCTTAAAAACGGTGGAACAATTATTAATGGTTATTTAATTTTTATCAAGTGCCTAAATGCAAAGTTTCATGGCGTCATCTTCTATGTATAATGACGAACTTCCAAACAAACTAACGTCCCCTATTTAAATCCCTTAAGCTTTTTTTCGCAACAAAGTAGTCTATGTCCTTTCCCAAGCTCTAATCTATCTCTGTTCCAAATTTCATCAAAATCGGTTCAGTGGTTTAGGCGTGAAAGCGTAACAGACAGACAGAGTTACTTTCGCATTAATAATATTAGTAAGGATTATATACTTTTCTTTAAAGAGTGTTCCAAAAACGTGAAAAAGCCACAAATCGAAAGTCGGTAATGGCAATCAAATAGCCGGTAATGGTTATTCGGTTTTTGAAGTAATTCCTCATTCCGATTGGTAGCTTCGTTAGTATCGTTTACCAATAAATGTGCCGTAACTAAAGTACATTTGATTGCTTCGTTTGTGTCCTTAAGTCGTTTTCTACCGTTTTCTACACTAATATTATAAAGAGGAAAACTTTGTTTGTTTGGTTTAGGGATGATCGATATTAGAAAAACATCGATGTTGACATCGATGTTAACATCGTACCAAAAGTATCGATGTACAATAAACATCGATCGAAAGACATCGATATTTCTAAAACATCGATGTTTTTGGAAACAAATAAAACTATGTATTAAATTTATGAAAAAAATAATAATTTTTTAATTTATTTCTTTGATAAATGCACTCTTACTGAGACACCCAGATATCACAAAAATTATAAGAAAAAAAACAACATGCCCAGTATTTTTAGGGACACTTTGTAAAAAAATAACTTTGCCAGGTGATTTCCTTTCAGAGAAATTAAAACAAACTCATTCGTACGGTAGTGGGCTTACTCCGATTATTTTGATCAGTGTCATCTGGTAGAAAATAGTTGAAACTTGATAGTCATTTGCTAGACCGCGCCCAAAAGAATTATTGACGTTACGTTTATTCAGGAAACATCGATGTTTCGATGATATCGAAATTAAACCATAGATGTTAAAACATCGATGTTTTCTAGTTAAACATCGATGTTTATTCAACATCGATGAATATCGATCATCCCTAGTTTGGTTGTAATGAATAGGCTCAAAAAGTACTGGACCGATTTCAAAAATTCTTTCACCATTCGGAAGCTACATTATCCACGAGTAACATTTTATTCTGAAATTCTTGGTAGGCTAGTATATAAGGCTAGTAATTTGTATGTAACTAAGTATGTTTAAAAAACTTGATTTTGAAAAGAGCAACCCAACAGCGTTTCTTACTATACTAGTAAAGTAGTAGGTATTCAATTTTTTGTAATAGAATATTTGAAAAGATTAGTTCCACTGAGTTTGTTTCGCCGGTTCTCCTCAGTGGACTTTGCTTTGAAACCGGTAGTAGACTCAGTTGATGTTCACAAAGATATTTTGATGGTACTTTTTAGAATAAAAAAATTTGACTTTGACGTTCAAGGAACGGTAATAAGCTTAAGAAATCTATATACAATATTATATAATATATTATATATCTCCGTGATCCGGAGCTGACATGCACCATACAAATTATCTGCACCTGACGGGATTCGAACCCGTAGCCACTGCGCAATATGCCTAGTAACTTGATACTATGATCGTATTATTTAACAGAAAAGTAAAGGATAGTCGTATACTGAAATGTATTCTTACTAGATGTATATTTCAATTTTGCTGCGTGTCGTGATAAATTGCTTTTAGCAGTTGTCTGTCAGTTCTTTCTGAGGTCCCAGCGGTATCTTTTACTAGTGGTGTATATGTTTAGTACCGCACTCTACTTTAACATGTTTTAAGACAAGCTCAGAGCTTCTGATTCCTGATTCCAAAAGTTACTTTTTCTAAGATAGTTAATCAAACATCTGTTCATTAGCATATAAGCATTAAAAAAGACAGCAAATTAAAATTATGTTTCATCTTAAAATTGTATCTGTGTGTCTCTATTTTCCAAAATTGCATATAATAATTATTTCATTAAATTTGAGTTGTATTAATAATTGTATTTATGCTATATGGAGGTAAACGAGATGTCAAACCATATGTCAAAATAAAATAAAAAAATAAAATATGGTAACTACCGACGCTCATACACATCCGGAGAATTAATGGTTATGTATTTGCATACATCTGTATTGCCCCCTTTTCTCTATGCCCATAAAGGGACACATGCCCCCTTCAGCATAGCTGCAACTTTATGTCGTTATTATGTGATCGAAAGGTCCCTTCCCCGGTCGTGACAGCACAATTCGGCTGCAATGCAGCAATGGCTGTCTCTCGAGGAAGTCCTTAAAACCGGAAAGTAAACTAGACTCCATAGATTTTGAATAAAGGGGTAACTTATTATATACATGAAACTAATTAAAACGGGATGTTTACCATGTTATGTTTACAAATAAACTTTACTAAAGAACTGTACGTGAACAAGAAATTTGTAGAGACGAAATATACGCGCTCCGTGAAATAAAGACAAAAAACATAGTTAATATATCGTTTATAATTTTAGTAAACTAGTCTTATTGCTAATAACATTTATATTTAAAGCCCTCCGTTAAGTGTTTTACCACAAACTATATTAATGAAATAAATCGTATTGTCCGATTGCTAGCTTTTCATTGTTGGATAAAATACAAAACATTTCATTAATAATTGAACACATTATCGAATTGAATGTGCTAATTATTAAAATGGAATTATCGTATGGATATTATTAAATTTAAGGTACACCTGTTAATGCTTAATAGAGGTTTAATATATGCAAATGTTATTATCGCTAAACGTAACATAATACTATCCCAGCCGATAAAAGCCGGTTAAACACGAGTCAACTTAATTATAGACCCGATCCTTTCTTTGAGGGATTGAAACAAGATAATATATGTAAAATAAGTTACGACTTAGGGACCTTCAAGAAAATAGCAATTACTATGTCAAAGTCCAGCAATGCATTTGCTAATATTCTGGTGTAACGGGTGTCTGGATGTCGCTATTACTTACCATGAGGTAAACCGGATGTACGTTTAAAAAGATAAAAAATATATATTTTGGCTCATCAAATTAGAAAGAGAAGCTCGATATTTCGACACAAGACTTTTCTCGTGAACAAGACATTCGCAGACTATGATATAAAGATAAAAGACATTATTGACCTTTTAAATAGTTTTAGGAACTACTTAGTATTGTTCTACTGTACTTAGTATAAACTTTTTAGAAGAAAATGATAGACAAAAAAAATAGCCTTAGCGTAAAGCGATTATACTATCTTTATGCATATTATAATATATAATAACGTAAATTTGATTATTTTTAAGATAGCTTTTGTGTGTTAACTTGTATATGAACTTGGCTTGACACGCTGTATATAAAGTAAATAGTACCTAGTAATATTTATTCTCCTTTATTCTTTTTCTTCTTTTTGAAGTCGGTGCCAGCCAAGCCAAGTAGGTAGTAGAGATAGTCCCTATTTACCTATTAGACTCAGTGGGATCCAATTTCAAATATAATATGAGGTATTTGGTTTTTTTAATAATAATATTTTTTGATTTTTCACTTTTGAGTGCCTATTTGTGGATTTGAAGTCAGTTTTTTTAATGTTCTTAAAATTTGTATTATTTATGGTATTATTATTTATTTTTTTATTTTCTCTGGTGGGAGGGGAAAAAACCAATGTATGTCCATGAGTGACGTCGACCGTTAAGCATTAAGTTCGTCGCTGGCTGGTTTGGCCGCCTGCTAGTTTGCCTATTAAATAACATTAAAACAGGCAATCAAAGGAATTGTCGATAGAAGAGAAAACTTACAATTTAGAAATAGAATTTCAAATGTTTTAAAATAAATTTTAAATTTCATAATGACGTGATCAGCAAGGTGCTGAAGCGAACCTAGGATGTCGGTGACGTGAACTTATAAGATTTTCGCCTATCAAAATGTACTCAGATAACGTCTTTAGTCGTGTTGATTTGAGTTCAAAATAATATACTAAGATGAATATAAAATGAAATCCAACGTCGCAGGTATAAACTAGTGTTGTAAAAACAACGCACGATTGCAAATAACCTCACAGAGGTGCAATGCAGATGTGTATTTTGAATAAGAGGGTACTAGCGCAATTGTAAGAAAATACAGTATGCAAAATATATTCCAGATTACTGTGTGTTAATATATGTAGCTTTTGCATGCAGCCTGCAATAATATTGTGCAGTACTTATTTATCATCGATGATAATCGAGTTATCCATGCCATTACAATTAATTAATTAATTAAGAGCTATTATAGCCAATTTTATTTTGGCTCACACGCTCTCAAAAAGTCGAAGTTTCAGACTTTTCGGCTTCAATAAGCACATTTAGCATGTTAAATACTTGTTGAAGGTGAATCAACTACAACATAATTGTGTGAATATTCCCTATACGAAGTTAAGCCGAAATCTGCGGAAGACTTATGTTACCGTAACTATTCACTTAGCGCTAAGTTTCCAACACTACTGAATACTTAACTTAGGGTCATAAATTACTTCTATCAACATTGATTAGATTAATTTATTATATTAATTAATCACTTAATACCTTTTCTTATTATATTAACTGACTCAGCCTAAAATAAAACTAAATTAACATTTACACAGGAATACAATATTTATTTTAACCAAAACCGAGATAATAAAATAACTTTACTGAATTTTTTGAGACTTAATTAGTTTTTACATGCCCGACGTTTCGAATCCTTTACAGAAGCCATGGTCACGGAGCGAATTTTAAAACTTTAAAACTCTGCCTGATCTTTAAAGTTTTGAATTTTCAAACGGGTTAAATGGGCGAATACGCAAATATATCGTTCAATGGCCAAATTCAGAAGCGCACGCACCTTCGACAAGGGGGCTTAGGCAAACTATCATTAAAAATACAATAAGGAAGTTCGAATAGAATAAAAATATGTATTTGATCGACATTAGTCGCGCTAAATCACGTGGTCAATCGTTATCGTTACAAAATCACAAACTGTATATAATTGGTCATCGTTATTGTCAATATCATTTTGTCATTGATAACTCAGGAACTAACTACTAACTATCACGAATTTCGGTATCATTCCGAAACGAAACGATGTTACGTTGTTCAAGCCCTCTGTTTAGACGTATAGAATTTGTGTGTATGCAAATAATGATAGATAGCATTTAAACAATACCACTGCAATTTGTAACACGTCGATAGCGTTGGTGAACACGTCACGTTTTGCCACCAAATATTCACAAACTACTAAGGGCAAATATTCGTGTATTTGTCATTTGGTTGCCATGTATAAATTTGATCGTATTTGCCTGTAATATCATGCCGTATTTGCTAGTACGTATATATTTCTCTAACTACAATAAACACCAAATTTCTAACATAAATCTATGTGCATAAGAAATATGTACGTGTAAATATTGTGTCTTATTTATTATGTGAAACTACTCATTCACACCACCTTCACACATCTCCTTCTTCCACGTCCACTTCAAAACATCACCCTTTGTAAAAGTGAAAAAATCGACTGACAAATGACAAAAGAAATTGGGTAACAGCATTTTAATGTTCTGGTTAGTCTTTATCATTATGTTGATGTTTTAGGTAAAATAAAATGCAGACTAATAATTTAGGTAAAGATCATCATAAGCCTGTATCTGTCTACTGCTGAACATAGACCTCCCTCAATGAACTCCAAGACCAGATCCATTGCTACTCGCATCCAATACGGACCAGCCACAAAAAGTTACCACACTATACGTAACCAATATTGGTCAGTTACGAAACGTATGCTTGCTTACACATAAAAAAAAACTTAAAAATTTAAAAGTAAATTTGTCTGCACTACATTAATTGCACTCTGCTTTTGATAGCCCTGGCTAGCAGATATTTGAAATTATGGCCTAATATAAAACGTTTAAGGCCGTAAGGAAGATAATTACATGCGCAGTCAGGCAACAAAAAGATTATACGTCATACTTAAATTGCAGATACAATATCGTGCAAATGTCTTGTCTGTGGGGCTTATGAAATCCATCTAATATTTACCACTTAGTAGAGCGTGCCCATATCATAATTCGATGAGATTTCGTGAAATACAAAACAAACAAGTGATTATTTACAGAGCCCTCTTAGTGTTGGATATTGCGTAGTTTCTTCTAGGATTTCATAGCTTTATACACTTAGGTATTACGAAAATCAGTTATAATTAAAGTTAATAGGATGCCAGATGTACAGAATCCATTACAGTTTTAGAAGTAGGTAAAGAACGTGTGTGTTGTAAAGGATAATGGATATTATGAAGCGTAAGATTCTATGGATCACCTTGGGAGTAGGGTGATCCAGATTCCTTACAGAACTTTGCAGGATTATCATGATCAGCTTTTATGCGCCATTGTTGCAACATAGTCCTTCTTCAATTAACGCTACGATGATCAATCCTTTGCCACTCGCATCCAACATTGAACGACCACTAGTTATTGGTCGATTAACACTTTTCAGAATATCATGTAAAATCATTAAACAAAAACATTTATTACTTAGGTTTTTCGCTAGCTCTTGTTAGGACATTAAACTAAAAATAATGATTACATTAAAATTACCACTATTTTAGGCTAGTTTTTTTTTTCAATATTGAAATGTATTAAAACCTCCAGAGCAAATATCACCAATTAATCGGAATTCACCAGCCCCGTCCCTTCCAATATTCTCCATTCCAAAGGCATGTTTATCGATGTCTGTGGCAAAATTCCGCTGAGACTGACAATTCTTAGCTTTATTGTTGTGGTATTCGATATCATTATTTTGATTGCGTTCGCCAATCTATACTGATTAGAAATTTCAATTAAAAGCATTTAAAATATTCCATTGAAATGCATTCAGGGATTTTTCAATAACTATAAAAATATTGCAAGACTAAATATAAATAGGAAAAAAAACACATAACAACAATTTTGAAACACATTATATTATAATAATAAGAATTATTATTAAAGATTGAATTTTAAAATGATTCAATACAGTCAATTTAAACATTATTTAAAAAATCTAACATTGACAGTATTAAATAATTTTTTAAATTGCTGCGATTACCTAATTAAGTATGCTAGTTGTTACCTACGAAATAAAGATATTTTGGTATGATTTATTTATATTCTGACAATATTTTATTACATACAAGTTCTCACAAGCTTCACATGTAATGCTTTTAATATAACAATAGAATTAATGGAAAATATAAACTACCATCAATTATTATTTAAACAAAATGTTAGTTCATAATATTATCATTAGCGCCGATACAAATATAAATTGTAATATTTTATGTGTCCCAGACATGTTTTGTTATATAAATAACCTGTGCTATATTATATTATTATTACTTTTGTGTTATTATTTCTAGGTCAATGTCAAAGTGAAACAGAAATATCTTTGGATTGACCAAACCAAAAAAATAACAGGTGATATTCCTTCGCTTCTTGTGATGGTATTTGAAATTGTTTTAATAATAACTACATCTACTGCACTTAACTTCCTCCAATATTTTCGAATATCACTTAATATAAAAATAAATTAGTCACCAATACTTATTTGTTATGGAAATACAAATACAATACTTATTTGTTATGGAATGCCACAAGGGCGTGTTTTGGGTCCCACTTAATATACTATTTACATTGAAGGTGTAACAGATATAACAGTATATTATTATTATGGCCAGATAATTTCTAAACTGCATTTGCAAAGTGTTTAATGGTAATAGGTAAAAGGAGATATTGAACAGAGGGAGATAAATTAAGTCTTTAAGCCGAATAAGGGGTTTATATAACCTGTGTGAATATAAACATAATGTTTAACTCTTAGGCTTATGGAATTTACAGTGGGCTAGTTATACAGGTATACTGTAATAGTTTTGCATACGAATCTATATATTTTGTATTAATATAGGCAGACATATTATAATATTAATCTATAATAATAATCATCATCATCAGCCTTTATTCGTCTACTGCTGAACATAAGTCTCCCTTAATAAAATATACCTAATACTAAATGTTTATTTTCGTATACTACAAAACTAAAAAACTATTATATTTCATAATACTTGCTTCCAAGGAATTATAAAAGTTGAAGCGTTTCAAAGAAACTGGTCTAATATTGCACATACTATATAATATTTTAATGAGGTTTATGCCTTTATTTTAGTGAAGACATATTTTACAAATATTTGGGAGCTAACTACATAAAAAACGTCAATTTACTTTTCTTTTCATGGCATCTTATAATGAATAACGTTTACGTAACATAATAAATTCGTATAACAATTAAATTTGCTGTAACTATGATATCAATTTGTGACAACAAAGTACTACTAGTTACTAAAACCACGCTTAACCACAATCATTGCTATAACTCCCACTTCTCGTTACCAGTAATAAATCCCAATCGAACAATGTCTATGCCATTAACGATGCCTAACAGTATTAAATTTGCTTAACATGTTACATACAGTTCGACACAAATTCACTTTAGAGCGGTAAAGTTGTTAAGCACGCATCGAGAAACTGTTTCACATCTGTTCGCGTTATATCGTCAAAACTTACGTCTTGCACTATGAGCCATGAATATGGTCTGACACTCGAACGTTTTAGTTATTTCTCGTCAAAATTATGACACCGATTTTCATTAAGAAAAATTGTCGGCGCTTGGATTTTAAGAATCGTTCGATCGGTTTCGGTCGGTTTCGGTCGATCCTTTGAGGGGATTAGAAAGACGATCTCCGAGCAGTGGCCGGTCTATGCTGGATGCAAGTGAGGGGATCGGTCGTCTTGGCATTCAGTAAGGGCCTATGTTCACGATAAAGGCTGATGGCGATGATGATGAAATGTAAGATTTTAATTGTTGTTTAAGTCTTGGACTAGTTTCTCTGTTGAAAAACGTCTTGTGTACCGTATCTCATAATTTCATTATAAGTTGCTGTGAGTTTAGGCTTATCAACTTTTGCTGACATAGTTTTGGCTTTAAATTTAATGTTCGTAAGCTTTGAAAACTTAGGCAAAACTTTTTAAAAAATGTTCCGCTATGCCTGCTGTACAAATCTGTGGCAAACCGCATTTTAGTCAATTGACTTAGTCTATAAGGCAGTCTCTTAGTAGTGCCTAATAAGGATCATCAAAATAAACTAAACAGAATAAATTCGTTCCGAAATCATATCCTGTTTTATAAGTTTTATAGAATGTGCGATAGAAGCCATAGAAAGGATTTTTGAAATAAATAGAAAGAAGGTAAATTAAGAGGAAGTATTTTATTTCTTTTCTACCTATACCAGCTGTGGACCCGTTAAAAAGAACGCTGTCGGGACTTTTCTGGTGTGATAATGTTCAAAGTAGGGAGCAATTAGTGCGAGAATCCGAGTTGTACTTGAGCATTTTATAAAAAGTAAATTTGTTATTTTTTTATCGTTTAATTATCATTAATCAATAACACGCACTCTGTCTCGATAGATGAAGTCAACCAACAGTACCGCCGCTATTGCCAATTTCTTAGGCTGATCAGCGTTCAATACGAGTGGTGGTTGATTAAGCAATGATCATTGGTGACATGCCTCAAGTAATTTTATATAAATGAATAAATGAATGAATCTTTATTTGCAAGAATATGGTACAATTGGTGTTTGGATACATTACAGTTCACACATTCTGCTTAAAGCGAGTAAATAATTTAACAAGGCTTATCCTAATAATTTACCAAAAAAATATAATAATAATTTCAATGTATGTACACAAAGCTCAAATAATTATCAGTAACAAATGCATACAAAATGAATTATTAAAAAATACTTGTACTTATACTATGTTGAGACACGAGCACAGCTGCAGTAAGGTACATACACAGGTAGGTAGGTAGGTTGAGACACATGATACAGATTTATATAATATTTTTAACATTATTGTCATTCAAAAACTCATTTATAGAATAATACGATTTAGACAAGAGCTACCTAAACAGTTCATTCTTAAATTAGTTACCACTTAACTCATAAACATGCTTTGGCAATTTATTGTATATTGATATAGCCATACAGTATGCATTCTTGCTATACATCAGGGAGATACTTAAATCGGCGACCTTTCATTGCTTTAGTGTTATAAAAAAGTTTTCGCTTTTGATGTGGGTACGCCATGTCAATACGCGAACGTGTGGTTTTCTATTCATCTATACTTTGCATAATTATCAGCAATAATGATGAGAAAGGTGGTATGACTCTAACTGCTTTAAGAAACAGGTTACAAGTCTTGTATAGGCAGCATGTAATTGTCGCCAGTCTTGTATATTTTATAGTATTGTTGTATCAACCTATATATAGAGTAGTTGTGCCTAATCAAATTAATCACATATTTTTAGATCAACCCTTCTATAATGCATATTCCTTTCTAGAATTTCTAGAAAGGTGTGTTATCTTAGATGTTACACATGTAAATAGTATTTCTCTAATAATATTTTTGAAACAAGTTAAATTTTAATTACAATCTCAATTGTCTTTTTCTATTCGAAACAACGAAGTCCAGCTGGACAGATTTACCGACCGTCAGAAAACCTTTAACGACCCATTTGGCCAAGTCGCTGCAAAGATAACCGGTTGGCTCGTGACAGCGTTAAACAACTATTATTCTAGTTCACGAATTCAACTGAAAACGATTTTTACAAATTCTCCATTTAGGTGTATATTGTTGTTTGTGAATAGTATTTGATTTTATTGGGTTGGGGTTTTTCTTTGGCAAAGTCGAAGGCGGACGAATTATTGATTAATGAGATCCTAGTTTTAGACCCTGTCGGTTCGAATCTCTTAATGAACTCGTTTCAAATTCAATATACATTTTAATTTAGACTGGAGTAGCGAAAACCTGAAATATTACTGATTTGAGCTTCAATTGATTTATCAATGCAATAAAATGAAACTGAAAAAAACGTGTGCATAGCTTTAACATTAATAAGGAGAGAGAAACAAGGAAACGAGCTGATTTCAAACCTGATACATAATTTGCGGTTGCTAAGCTAAAGTGACACACTTAACAAAGTCGAAGTAAAGTTTCTCATGATGTTGACGGGAATTTAAAATGTACGTATCATTAAATATTATTAAGGTTGTATTTTCAGTGAGAAAGCTGTTCTATTGTGCCTCGGAAGCGCATTCTGAGGTCATGGTCGCAGCGAGCGAGTTTAGGATACAAATCCAAGTGTCTTTGTATTAGCTCAGCAGCATGTGAATTTTCAGTCAGCTTTATTGTTATTTTAAAGTAAGGGATATAGAACAGGAATATGATGATTGAAATACTGTTGGCACGCATAGCAATCTCCAGGAGATTCGAATTAAAATGTTGTAGTTCTTGAAGTTAACTAACCAAATTAATTAGATTTTAGTTTAAAGTGTTTAGTGATTTATATTTTTTTGTATTTAGGTATTTAAACTAAATCGATTAATTTATTTTGAGAACCAAATTTTTATACTTAAGTGTTTTTTTTTCTTAATTTTTTACTACCTTCTCTAGTTTTTGACATCATAAAGAGATGCGATCGACCCAGTATCACCTATTTTTTTATATATCTATAAACATTATTATTAAAGTTGGTGCCACGCGAACGAAAACTAAATTGATAATAATATCCTGCTAATACCAACGACCTGAATAACCAAAATTTTCATGAAACGTTTGAATCAGTCAAATAAGTCTGAAATAACACATTTTGTGAGTGTGTGTGCGCGCAAGCTTGTGTGCGCAAATATTTGAAAATAAAATTCCCGATCATCTGCCATCTTAAAACACTTGTATGATATCGACTTCAAAGTAAGACGATACCAACTAAATTGATATAATTTTAACACAACTATCCAAACAGGTGAATACAAGAATGCGTAGGCGCATATAGGTCAGACGAGGAACTCCGGTGTGCTTTTAGCAGGTCAAGTCATGCACACCTTCGCTGAGCCGAAGCGGAGGGATAGGAATAGACCATGAGAATTTTAAACCTCCAAATAAAGTACAAATATCCAAGATAAGCAGCTTACTTTTTCTAGAATGTGCCAGTGCAATTATAAAGTGCCAGTGCACCATTCTTGCATCAGTACAAAAGACAACCAGTAGCAGTGCAGTTAATTTTCAAACTTATTAAATTTATAGTCACCTTAATCAAAATATAAAAATAAATGTATGGTCCACAAATTACTTTCATGTATGCATGTCTTCAAAGGCTTGATCGACCATCGAGTTATCAAATTAAACCCGGTAATCCGTTAAGAAGGTCATACTTTTGTAGAACTTCCGTTAGCTACGTATCCCTAAAAACGGGGGACGTACGTTGACAGGAATCGTTGTCGCGTTTGCAACCATGAACATTACAATTACGATGTCCGGAAATGCAAAATAACTCAATGTTTACGGCTATATTTGTGTAATCAGCTGTGGGTGGCAGTAGCAACATTATTTATTTACCAAACCGATATGACTTACGGCGGCTTTTAATATCCTATCTATCTTAATATTTTTTTATCTATCTTGAAATTTTGAAACATTCTCTTACGAAATCTGTCAAAATTTTAAGATAGATATATTAAGAATCCCAGGCCTTCAAGCTTCATTTTCTAGGATAATTAGACTATTTTATACCGGCTTCCAATTCACTAATGTGAAACCTATAGCGATATGATGTTAAGTTAATTAGAGCCATAATGAGCACGTAAGAACCTGTGTTAAAGTTCTTCGTGAATTATACCAGTAAAACAAATTTTATTAATCTTTGACGAGATTCGAACTTATAATCTCTTGTAACATAGCCACATAACCACACACATTCATTCCATAACTCATATTTGTCATTAGTTCATTTAATTTCAAACGTTGAATAACGCTTAGTTTGGTGAACGTATTTCATTGAACAAAGTGGAAACAAAGACCAAGTGTCACTTGAAGTTTAGCCGCACACGTTGATTTAATTCAGAATTAGTTGTACGCTTACACGGGGACGTGCAGCAAAATGATAAGTGGCAAATATTTGGTAGGTAATACTTTGATCCAATTAGTTACTCTGCGTCAAACGCTGGGATACGTTTCGAGTGAGGATATAATTACGTTGACGTATTGCGAATCTGTGACAGCAACATGTGGGGTGAACGAAGTGCTCGAGTGTCAGGAGAGGCCTAGGCCCTTTGTGTGGATTGTTTCCGCGGCGAGGCCGAGGGTGGAACGCAAGAATGCGGCGTGCGTGCGGGTAGCGCAGGGTGTGGGGGGTGCGGCGCAGTGGGGGATGCGTCGTGGTGCGGGACAGGCGCGGGTTGGCGCGTGCCGCAGTAGCGTGCAGGCGCCGTCGCGGCCGCTCGCCCCGCAACACCCGGCCGCGCCCGATGAGCGCGGACAGCCGCGGCTCGCGCACGCCGACGCGCCCCAGCACACGCGCCACCCGCGAACGCGCTATCAGTGCCAAACCCTCAGGTTCATAAGTTTGGTGCAACTTTTTTGGAGTTTCACGGACGAACGTGCAATAACAATCATTGTTGCGTCTGCCGCCTCTGGCTTATTGTTACGAAACTATCATATTCTAACATTCTCTCAATTATTTTTTCTACAATCCGAATAAAATTTATCTATAAAATTGAACAAATAATTTTAGAATTTAATAAGTAAAAATAATTAACTTTTAAACTTTATAAATTTAAACCATCGTAACTATATTGAACTAACAATATTGACACGGTAACTTTTTAAAACAACGGTTTATAAAGTTAGAGATTTCGTAGTCATGTTATTACCTTTACGTATATTAAAGCAGGGAATATGTTATAATCATTTAAGTTTCTTATTTGAAATGTGTCCAATCAAGCATCTTCAAATTCTGTCATCAAACATACACACTACCTTTTGCATCATCAACATCATATTTTTCAACATTAATAACGGATTTAAACAATAATTATAATTTTTACAATAAATATTTGCTATAAAATATGAATAAATTAGGTAATAACATAATATTTTGTGAAACACATTCATTTACATAAGAATATAAGTTACGGCTTACGTGTAGGAATATATTATAGACGTATGCTTAGAATAGCTAAGCTCCAAACAATTACTAATACTCTTGTTATTAATGTTAAAACAAAGATCCAAATAATCCAAATAAACTTCCAAGTTAAATCAATAGTGGAATAAGCTTAGTCTAAAATCGCCACCGACGTGTTAGGTACACGTTTGACGTGTAATACGAAAATTAAGTAATTTAAATATTTTCTGAATATATTGTATTTTAGATAGATGATAGGTGAAAACCTAATTAATGAATAATTAATAAAAAATCCTAATCATTTTGAAACATTTATACTGATAGAAACAAAACAAAATACGATGTATAACTTTGCTGGAAGCTTCATGTCCCGCTAATGGCTGGCTGACTGATGATAATCATTAATATATTTATTTAATAAAGCCATTCATATTTTTCTGATACAAAATAAATATTCTGGTCTATAATATAAAATGCTCAATATATTATTTTTGGGGCTACACGATGTATTTCAGTGGCATGCTACGTAGAGGTACGTAGCTTACGTACCTCTACGTTTTGCATTTGTGGAATTATTTAGTTGTACAATAGCAAAAACTTCTCTTTATCCTTAAAACGAGAAAGCCTATTTGAACTGAAAATAATATTGTAATAATAAGGAGAGCCCATAACAAATAATTTGGGCGAAAAACTTTATCAGCTCCAGTAATCTCATCCAGGGAATAAAATTATATGTCAGACCGGAAAATAACATTAGCATATGCCCTTGGAGGATTTGAACCAGTGATCTCTAAGTAAAGTATTTTGATATTTTCAGTTAGATTCCGCCAAGTTAGGTGAATTTGAAATTTACATCATCATCACCAATATCATCAGCCTTTATCCGTCTACTGCTAAAATTAGGTCTACCTCAATGAACGCGAAGACGACTGATCCCTTGTCACTCGCATCTGACATGGATCACCCACGGAGATCGTCTTCAACTTATATATTTTACGTATACTATGATGCCTATTTGGTATCTATGAGTGACGGTTTATTTGGGTATTTTAATTTGAATACTTTATTATTAGTTTCAGTACAAATTTGCATAAGTTTCCCAACTAAAAAAGATAGTTTAGCACATTAAACAAAGACAAATTTACTAATCACATACATGAAGTTAGCTTAGCACTGAACGCTTTATGTATAAATTACTATTATATTGTTATATAGTAGGTAGTATGTATATATATACTATTAGTTTGTTATATAGTAGGTTTCCTTCTGATTTTATTTCCTCGCGAATTGACATGACAATATTAACGAAGATAAATTTGCATATCTAATATAAATTCTAATATAAAAGCAAAAAGAGAACGACAAATGGCTTAAAAACTTCCTCATATGCAAATGTATCCTTACATGTTTCGACCACTTAATATATGCCACAAACTCAAGCCTGACAGATCTTACTTTCCGTTGTTAATTAATTATTTATATTAGTACATAATATGTACAATATTGTTAAATAAAAATTCCAATACAGTTAAATTATTACTAGTAATTCGACAATTTTTTTGTAGAGAATAATATAATTTATAGAAAAAAAAATAAGAAAAAACCAATAAATCTTTGCTTAATGGGTGCCTACGTCACGAAAGAAACCTACTGTCCAAATTAGCTTAAACGGCTTAGGCTGTTCGTAGATAAATTATTCAAAGCGAGACGTTTATTTCTGAACGTTATATTTATAGTAACAAGAATAAGCAACTGGTTTAGCCTAAGCCCAACCAAAAAAAATATCCTGGTTCTCTCTACGGGCTTATTAAGCGACGATAGTACAGTGGATTTGAGCCCGGCTTCTTGAGCGAGTCAGTCAGAATAAGTGTTTCCAGGTATCACAGTCAAAAAATATGGTCAAAAAATAAAGTGGTCAAAAATGGTCATAAATAAAAACGTGATCATCCCCTTTAAATCTCAGGGAGTCCTATGGATACGTTAAACTGCCTTGGGTCCCGCAACAAATTTAATGAGAAGGATCCAGATGGAGTAGGGAATATTTTTAGTGTACCTCTGGTTAGAGCGGGAGACCAGCGTCAGAGAGAGAGGCCAGTTAGCAGATTGATGATTACAAATTAAATTAATCTCACTGATAAAACTAACCCCCCAGCACTAATGAATACCCCCATAAAAGACTCGGCATTCGCATACCCAGAACGCTTATTGATAAAAGAGAAAGTAGGCGCACTGCAAATTGCATACCTTTGTCTGAGTTATATTCTACGATTTGTGGAAGCACCGCTCCAGCAATAGTGGTGATTTCATTGAATTGCTGCTAAATTACTTAGCTTTTCATGGCTTTGAATACATTTTATATTGTGGTTTACATTTTAGCTAGTTGATGCATTGAAGTTAGTTTGTTTTTTATTATAAGTAGATTATAATTAATATCAGTAATATGTAATTTATGAACGTTAAGTATTGGTTATATGGAGTAGACAAATGTGTGGCGTTGTAAGAAACCAGATAGGAACGAAGTTCCTTATTATAAAAATATTTATGTCAAGTTCTATTCGATATACATTTTTATAATTATTTTTTATAGAAAATCATCAAAAAAACTATTTTTTTAACTTTATCTTAACACCTTTATTTTATTTATAAAAGTTTATAATAACAATATACAAAGAAACAGCTATTTACATGTAATTTAATAATAATCATGCCTAATTATATTATGTCACAGAAACTATAGTTTTATGGTAACTTCAATTAAATTTTAATAAATATAGATTATTAGAAATAGATAATAATAAAATAATAATAGTATACTGTAATAATAAGTCGTCATGTAGACTATACATTAGACACTCTATAACCATCATACAAAGACTATACTTATCTTACCTTTTTTTTTTGTACTGTTACGGACCTTTTTTGCCGGCTACATGTACCCGCGACGCTCCATAAGGAACTTCGTTCCAAATATGAAATATTATTGTTCCAATACATGGCAATTTTAAGGTCACTATATAACTAGATCCCATGTCAATCTGCGTACTTACACGGTAAAAGAACAAGCTCTGCTTCCAATATTATTCACTGCTGAACATAGGCCTCTCTCAATGAACGTCAAGACGACCAATCCTTTGTCTCTCATCCATTATACTAGACAGTGTGAGTATATATTTGTCCTTCAAGCAAAATTAACGTTGTGTTAAACGAAATGGACATTTTACATTTATTTCCCTCCCCTTTTTGGGATGCTTAGATTAATTACCGGCTGACGCCCATTCGGCTATTCGGCTTACTCCACCGGGGAGGGATTAGGGGGGAGTAATTCTTCCTTCTCACCTAGCTCAATCCTAAGTATCTTTATATTAATACATACTGAGGAATGTAAAATTTGGCAAACTTAGAATTTATAAGGGCGAGGGTGCGTGAAGCTAACAATTGTCTGAAGTATAATTTATTTTAATAAATTAGATTAATTAAATTAATTGTTAATTTTTAGCCCACTTTAATCAATGTTTGTTAATTGTGTTTTTTACCTTAGTATAATATGTATTAAATAAAATCGTTTATTAATTTCTAGTAGGTACCTACACTAATAAATTTGGCAAATATCTAAAAGCACGTCGAATTATCCGTATCCTGCAGGATCTTGTGATTCAAATCTATCATAAATATTGACTTATTTATAAGAAAAACTTTGTGATAAGAAAATTTATTGTTGTCCATCTCAAG
This sequence comes from Lycaena phlaeas, assembly GCA_905333005.2. Classification (NCBI taxonomy): domain Eukaryota; kingdom Metazoa; phylum Arthropoda; class Insecta; order Lepidoptera; family Lycaenidae; genus Lycaena; species Lycaena phlaeas. The sequence goes on from HG995168.1 coordinate 1,801,255, forward strand.
GAGCTATAAGTTTTATTGAGTTGAGGAAGCAAAGTAAAACACTTAACAAAGTAAAAGACTATTCAAATTCATTATAAAAACAATGACCAACGCTTATAAACACATTAACTTTAATAATTCAATACAAGTTTGCATTGTAGCTATAATAGGGGACGGATAAAGGCTTATAATGATGATGATGATGATTATAGCTAAGGCTAGAGTAACTCAAAACGCGAGTTTGAATGAGAGCGTTCGATCTCGGAACCACCAATGAATCCCAATTCGTCAATGTCACGCTATCTAAAGGAAAATATCGTGAGAAACCCGTCACACGAGATTACATATCTTTGCAAATATGTAAAATTCAACAAACCGTGTCGAACCAGCTTATATATAAAACGTAATTGTTAGGAGACCCAAGAGTAATTAATTTAATTTAAATTTAAAAATACGTAGAAATATTATGTTCACACGACGCTTACAATGTTATAGCGTTTGCAAAGCTGTCTACTTATATTAATTGATATCCATCATACATTGTAATTATATCAAGCATACTTCGAATATTTTAATCATAAATAAGTTGGATATAGTTTTTATTTCAGTGGAAGATTACAAGCCATAGTTTACCAGCATTTTTAATTATAGAACATTTCTAGTAGGGTCTTCATTTTCGCTCGCCGATGAGCCAGTGAAAAACTAGGTCAAGTACACGGAAAATTTAGGAAACTCCTTTTTAGGGGTCAGGGAATTGAACCACCGAGACCCAAACCTATACCAACAATCCCGTTGTTTTCCTCTATTAATAGGTTTCGGAGGCTACGTATATTTAATTTATATGAGCTATATAACTTTGTAGGTGCACTAAATATTAAGCTGTTAGTAAGCACTTACGAAAAGTGGTTGTTAGCTCGTCTATTATGCACCATTGCAAACTGTTAGTGAGAAATACCTAACGTCTTATGTGTTTAGTTTGTTTATGTTACGTAACACGACGAAATTATTACATTCAACCATTTAATTATTGCATTGTTAATAAAGGAATATAATTTTCATACTTCTATACTATTTTACTGGGAGCTTAGTGATAATAATAACCAGGTTAAGCAACGCTTGCCGAGGTTTGTCTGTGGATGGGTGACCATCTTTTACATACCAAGACTCCTCCGTGCCTCGAAAGCACGTTAAGCCGTTGGTCCCGGCTGTCATTCGTGGATCTTTGACATTCGTTACGGGTTGTTAGTAGCCCGAAAGTCTGACAACCAGTCTTACCGCGGGGTACCCTATCACCCAGTTACTGGGTTGTGGAGGTCAGATAGGCAGCTTAATTTCAAATACATTCAGCTGTATCCGGTTAGAATAGAAATGTATGAATACAAGTAAATCAAAAACGTAAACTTTTGAAAACCATCAAACAAAGGTGCTCCTCCAAAAAACCACCACGGAAACAGTTGCCAGGAAAAGAAAAAATGGTCGTAAAAGGAGTTGTAGTTGTTTAATATCAGAGAGAGGATGGACAGGCGCCGCGTACTATCCCTCGAGGGACACAAGAATATAAGAGTTGACTGCCACCCTTTACTAGTTGGAGAGGCACTCCAAGAAGGAGATAATTTTCCTCTAAGAAATAAGATCAGAGACATTTCTCAAAGTCTTAATGTCAGGATAATTGACGACTTGCGAAAATAAGTAGGTAATTCAAAATCTTTAGAAATAACAATAACAATAATCAGTCGTGATATATACTCTGCCTTATTTAAACCCCGCCTAGCTGATGTATTTAAAATAACATGCATACATTTTGTTAATGAAAAGATATAATAGCCGTCTGGGTAAGAAAATCGGAAGCAAAACATTTCATGTATAATATTGTTATACGTCACGGGCTACTTAGCAATAATTCGCACCAGATGAATTTCGAATATCTCACAGCTATGTAAATTGTTAAATTTTACTGAGACGAATCACTTGTTTTTGATTTTATTCATCATTAAAATCATCATCAGCCTTTATCTCATATATTATTATCATCATCATATATTATTATATGAACTCTAAGACGACCAATACCTTGCAACTCGTATCCATCACGGACTGACCACTAATTTCACTCCAATATACTTTGTTTGCTGAAAATAATTCTCAGATATCGAGATATTAGATAACGAGTGAAATTGATACCTACCTAATAATATAACAGTACGTAATTTTTGTGACTTTTAATTTAGTAGTTAATCTTCAATACTATTCATCCCAAACAATATTTTTTTTACGAAAACAATACTATGGTATCACTAATTAGTGTTTTGCTTAAATGTAATCATTATTAATTTGTCAAAACAAGTTAAAGCTGCGGTCGACAGCTATTTAGTTATAATATAATCACTAGTATTTACTATCACGTAATTAATATCTAGAAACAATGAATTCTATACGTCATATTCCTAGCTGCTCCAACAGACTTCGTTCTTTATTGCTATTAAAATAGAGGTTGATCGTAGAGAGATGAAAATTTAGAGTTGTAGGTATTTTTTTATATTGTATCATAAAATAATAAAAATGGAAAATATTTTGGAGTGGGTCACCATTAATAATTAGGGGGATGGAAAATAGATGTTGGCCGATCAGAACAAATCGATGTGCACACGAAATTTTATATAAATCGGTCAAGCCGTTTCGGAGGAGTGTGGTAACTAACACTGTGATACGAGAATTTTATATATAAGATTATCTGGTCCACGTAACAGTATCATCATCATTACCATCAGCCTTTTACGTCCACTGTGGAACATAGGCCATACAACATCTAACAGTAAATTGGGTAATTGGGTGGGTAAAAGAATAAAATTAATGCTATATTTTAGGAAAGATTTGAACCTGAATTCACGAATTGAAATGACACTTTATTGCGGTCTCCCGTGGCTATCGAAATATAAACGGTTGATAACGTCTGTATCAATTTTGAACCCGGATTCCTCGCAAACGAGAGAGGGTAGTTTGGATGTCAAAGAAATGTCATTACGAACCTTTGTATTTCATATTCATTATTTCCAAGAAAAGGTAATTTTATTTATATTCATTCAAGAAAAAGAAATGAGGTCTAGATAGAACCATGTCTTAATAAAAGAATCCATCCTTTATACGCAAAGGAGTCGTGTTTTTTCACTATCAATATATTTTCTAGGAGAAAATGAAAAGAGTATTAATATAAGTTCGAATTTAGTTACGGGTGAAATATGCACAGTATTTCAAGCCTGTGCTACTGGCCTGATGCTAAGGAGAATATAAATAGGAAGCTAAAAGGTGAACCTATTTATATACTAACAGGCTAGCGGCATAAAAGGCCTCATGTCGTTTGAATTATAATGAATGTCTGACTGAGTCTATCTTTAATAGAATTGCACTTAATAATAGCATACAGTTAGAATTGTCTCCTTTAAAAATAATTAAAGCTTGATGCGCATAGTCAAAACAGGCTTAATTAAATAGGTTTTTAGGGAAATGCATAAATTTAAGAGAATCGAAATACATTTATGGGTGGACTATTGTATTCAAACCACATATACGGTTTTATTCGATAAAATATTTGTAAAATAATTATTATATTATATACTTGAATGATTTGAACGAAGCACAGTGCCATCGCGGCGTCTTTTCTTTTCTCTTTAGGGTCTAATGGGACTTCGGAGAGCAAATCGTCCTGCACTTCATTTGCTCCACACCCTCAAATAAGTATAAGCTAAAAATAAGCATTTTCAAGTTGTTTGTTCTGCGCCTTAAACAGTTTTCTTTGTACTAATTTAGATTTTATTAACTCTTACAACAATGACGTCATCCTGATAGATTCTAAAGTATACGGCTATAGAAAAGGCACAAAAGACAATAAAAGAATAAGTACATAAAAAGGCTACATATTCGCAACTCTATGTATCAATTCATATAATAATAACAATTGGTTCTTGTTCTGATTTTGGTTAGGTAATCTAAAATTGAATGTTGCATACGAATTCGTCTATACTGAAATTATAAACAGGAAAGATTTGATCGATTGTTAGATTGCATCGAATAGACTGCAAAACTGCATAGATTTGAAAAAATATTTTACCTATTTAAAGACACATTGTGAGGGAGAGCGTATATGCTGTATTTTTTTTAAACTCGGCTAAGCTAGGGTACTGCTAGTATACTACATGTTTATTTTATGTATAAATAACGTATTAATAAAAAACTCAAAAATTCATAATATAATATTTATCATAATCATTTTATATTTTGTTTTCGAAAGTTGCAATAAAGCAAAAATTGGACGGACAAAATATTTAGAATAATCTGTTATGTATGTATCCTTAAAAAATATATTTCAAATTTAAAAAATCTTAAGTTTAATAAAAGTAATCAAGTAAGACTATTCCATTAACATATACTAGAAGACAATATTTTTAAATAATAATGAAAATATTTTAATCTGCTTCAATTGTGATTTTATATACGGACCTCTCAATACACCGAGCGTTTTTTTTTTTTTGTAACAATATAATATTACAGTCGTATGCACGTTTGAACTTTGATTTGATTTCAACCTCGCCAGCTTTCAAGCTCGCCAGACGAATTTCCATTTATAAAACTAACACACGTATTTATTCCTCAAAACAAATTTTATATTTAAAAATATTTTGATAGCAACTTTACAAAATTTTCGTATCTATATATTTTACAGCGGCACCAAAATGGTTATGAGTATTGTAACCTCATAGGAGTACGTTCTTGGGTTTAGGTACGTTGATGTGTTTTGGTCTGTGATCATCATTGTGAAGAAAATAAAATACGTAGATGAAGAAACATGTGAAGTCGGTAACATGTACTTAACCACCATGGTTTCGCAGTTACACCGACCGTCCTCTATTTCAGACCTCAGGAAACCGACACGCTCTCAAGATTGATACAACCAAACACAAATATTTTTACTTCAACACTGTTTCAGGTATGTGACGTCATCAGACGATCCATCATTAAATTAGTATTTATTAAATAAATTAGTACGGAATTCTACCCACCACATTCTAGAACTCGTACGTGGTGTAATTATTATATTTGTATTTACATTTCACAGCGTATACATTCAAAAGCTGTCTCTAAGTCCTTTGTGTGGTGTTCCTATAGAAATTTTCAAGGAAAAAAGAAATTTAAGCTTTGCGGCACACTTTTTCAGTGTTTCCTTTGGTTGCGTTATGTCAGTGGAAAAGTATTTCCGTTGAAAAACGTTTTCTTTAAGAATTGATTTATATCATTATTCTGACTATCAGCCCTTCCCCGTTAACAGCTAATCTCACTGTCTCTTATGCAGAAGAGTTTTCATGTATCTGAGTTTACATCAGAACATCTGATATAGGTTTTATACCCAGGTTTTCTTTACATAAAAGTTCATGTTTAGTTTAAGGTTTTATTAAAAAAGTCGGTTTACTGACGATAGTTGAACTTGACAATGTCATAAGAAAATACTAATGGGCCGATTGTGCCTCTTTGTCGCTTATTCGGCGCTCTCGCTTGCACTTCAAGCCTTAAATGGAACGATTCAGAGCGAGGTAACGCCGCATGAGTCAAGTTTTTTCGTGCGTGCAGCCGGCTCCATCGAATTATAAGACGTTATCAGGTCAAAAACAATATAATAACTATCGATCCCCTTTTGTCGGGTTAATTAATATCTTTTTGACTTATTTTTCACAAGAAATCCTCAATCCATTGCTTTACCACAAGTGTCAACTGGGTACGCTTTATCCGTTCTAGCTCGGTGCTGGGAAAAGTTTTATTTTTAATGAACGGATTCCATCCAAGCATTCGGAGACACGAGGCTTTAATAAATAAGTGAAATTCGTGCGTGCCACAAAACCTCCTTTTGTGTGAATTCCTTGTTTGATCATATAAAAATAATAATAATAATTTACGGTAAAGCAGCTTGTTTATAAATGCTTATGTAAACGATGGGCCAAGGGACTGTCATTTTCGGCGCGCAAAGGGCTTTAATAATAATTATAATCAAAACATAACCCTAGGATTGCGCTTATAAGATCTAATTTCGATTGCTCGGCAAGAGCGCTAAAGCTGTTTTGTTTCGTTAAGAGTTTTATCCATATTAAACAATCATTATGGGTAAGTTTTTAGTGTTATCGATTTTGGTGGCATTACACTCGTCTGCGTCTACTTACCCTTAATAATATAATGAAACCATATAATATATTACTACTACTAGCGGCGCTCCCGGATTCGCTCGCATACTTCCCATCCCCTTGTGAGTATAGGCATAAATTAGGTACAGCCTACGTGTTATTCTGATGTATAAGCTATATTATTGTACAGTTTTATTATAATTATGAGTGAAGATTCTCTAGTGGCCTTGGTTTCTTGAGTGATATATTTTTTATGATGAAATAACTTTTACGGTTTTCATCGCGGTTCGCTAAGTTTTTTACATGCCAGACGTTTTGGATTTTTGAAGCTATAGTTACGGGAGAAATAAGTGATTGATACATGACAGATAATGTTTAATCCGCGGAAACATTCATCATCATCATCAGCCTTTATCTATCCACTGCTTAACACATGCAACACAATGAACGCCAAGACGACCGGAAACATTAAAAAGCAAAAATATATTTTGATTTATATTATTTACATTCGTAGGATGGATGATATCGTTTTGAATGAGTATATTATACTTTTGTGGCACCTCGACGTGCCTTACAAGTAAAATCAACTCGTGTGCCGTGACAAAATGTACTATAGTTCCTGGTCAATAGAAAAATAGCAAATGTCTTTATTTACACCTTTTGATAGACCCTCTGTCTGTCACAGAGATTGGCAATCTTCTGCCAATGAAGTCCAATTGGACCAAGAGTAGATAAACGTTAAGACCACAATAAACTAGATTTTATTACAAAATTGCGAGCTTATACAATGATTAAATAAAAAGTTCATGAAAAAACCGTTTGCCAAATCAACAGTTCAAAATGGCACGTTTATCTTTTACGTGACTAGTTACAAGGAAATATCGAATAAATGTCAGAAATCTTTTAAAGCCATAATTCGACGGAGCTTTTAAATCTAAAGCTTGTTGCTTGAAAAGATTAAAAGCCGTAAAGTTTTTATGAAATCAAAGGCTGAATAGCAAACAAAGGAAAGGTTTAATGGAAACGATATGATAAAAATGTCGCCTATTTTTTTCGTAGCAAAATCATCATTTAAAGCCCATTTGTTGGAATTTTGATGACTTTTAATTAAACAAATTTGGATAAACTTTTGTTTTCTTATTAGGTATTTTTAGACATGTGTTTCCTAACTGTATATTCTGTAAGTTTTTAAATCATAAATATCACAATATAGACAAAGAACCCAATGTTTAATCCTAACTTAATATTATCCCTAGAATACTGACCGACACTAGATGCAAATGGACCGACCATCTTGGTGTTCATAGATGTAGCTTAGGTCCAGAAGTAGCCATTAAAAATATATATAATATGAAAACAGACCACGCAAATATTTTCTGGAGTATATTCTTCATCCGCGGCTTCGACTAAGTGCACTTCACATTAAAAATCGATGAGTGACCTCTAGCGCCGCTATCAAATGTCAAAGCTTAAACCGAAAGGTCGCGTGTTCAAAGCCCGCCAAGGGCGGATATTTGTATTGTAGACAATGTGTACTACGATTTCGTAGTGCACTATTATTTAAATGTTGATTAACTTTGTATGTTTTCGTAATTGTTTTCTATAAAATCTATCTTATATATATACATTATATTTTTAATCGCTCGCTCACGGGTGCAGGAAAACATCGTGAGGAAACCTGCATGCCTAATGAGATTGAAAGTCTTTGATCGTATGCTAAGTGCACCGCATTGGGCCAGCGCATCGGTGAATTATCGCCTAAAGCTTTCCTCGCCTGATTTCGAGGACGAGACCCGTGCCCGGACATAATTACAGTGGATAGCCAGTGTATTGTACTGTATACACTATACTTTATAAAAATATATATTAAGGAACATATGGCTGGATAAGGTCCCACGATCTTGATGACAATCCCAATCGTCTTAGCTTATTTCACGGTCATGAGCTCTTCAATAAACCAGTAACCTTTTTTAGTCGACCGTTTTCGTTTGTATTTATTCAGTTCTAACAATACTAAAATCATAAAGAGGTAAAGTTTTTGGGTTTATTAATTTGCGATATTATAGGGCGTAATTTCTCGACCTACTGATCCGACTATGACCAATAGAAAGCTACGTTATTTGTGAGTGACATAGGCTATAATTTATCCCGGACTCCAACGGAAATGTTAATAGCGCGTGTAAGGCCGCGGGACGCTGCTAGTTATTATTATAGCACTGGAAATATCTCGGTATAAAAGTGATTATCCGGAAGAACCACTTTAGATTCAGGAAATCCGTAGCGGGTCTTATTGGATTCTCATTAATTCAAGCAGTTTCGAGTTTTTCGCTATCGTTCAGTCCATATTGGTTTTGTATATTTGTGGATAGGGACGGCAAATAGGGCAGATGGTACAACAATGTATGCCATTCAAATGACGTCATAAGTCTACCTGGTTTATTCATACAAGAATAATACAGGTTGTATTTTGAACGCTTTGAAAAACGAAGAGGTGATAGAGCGTGGCCTGAAATGATAGAAGTGAAAAAAACGCAAAATATTTTTTTTCTTTTTGGTTATCTTTTTAACACCAGACCTTACCCAACAAGGGTATCGTTTTAAAAGAATCGTTTTTTTAATAAAACAGAAATGTAACAAGTGACGCACAGCCGTGTCGCGCGAGGTGTACTAACTCCCGCACCGCGCGCGACTCGCGGTCAGCGTGAGTTCATAGCGTGTATACATACATCGCGGGCATGCAGAATACATAAGTGCTAAAATTTTCTTAAAAAACGTTTCTAAGATAAATGTTTATATGCATTATATTGTATATAAATATTACACTATTAAGGTTAAATCAATGTCTCGTGTCATACCATGATGATATGAAACATTTTAAACTTAGCCTTTTCCCACTTAGCTTTTATTGATAGAGGCTATGACGTCCATTACTATTATTCTAGTATTGATGATATTCGAGAAATATGTGAGTGTGTCTGTACACGATACGATTGATGTATATGAGAGAGAGTAATTCGTTTGGAGGAAATGCCGCGGATATATTAATAAATACAATTTTCATACTACAGAAGTGGGCTATTCGAGCTTTACTGTTTGAGTACCACAATGTCATTTATCTAAGAAATAGTCCATTTAACGTTCAATAAGATGCTTTAATGTGTCTACAACATTGAATGAAATACTGTTATTTATTATTTTTATTTAGTCACATTGTGTGTTTATGTAATAGAAAGAGAGGGGGAGAGTCTGACAGAGAAGCGAGGGTGTCTCTCGCCCTCACTCTGAGTGACTCTGTGTATATTATAAACATAATATTATATTAAGAATGAATAGAATTATACAACTCTATGTTGTATTCGAGAAAGCATTTATTTGTTTCGTGACTTATCTCGAATTGAAAGAAAATAGATTTGAAAACAAAAAAATATTAGAAAAATGTCCAAATGAAAAAGTCAAAAGTGATCGGACTTACAGACTAATACACGTGGTATTTCGCTCAGTCGCCAAAAAAAATTTACCTATACTGGATTTAAAAATACTAAATACTACTAACTACTCAGAAAGTAGACAGTGCCATCGATAACAGCATTTAATCGAAAATCAAAATCCAAAATTATGTTACCATGATATTATAAAAACTAAACTAAAATCGGTTCAGCCTAGCTCATTTTAGAAGTTTCCATTTTTTTTTATACAAACATTATGTAAAAATTATAATAAACCGAGATCAACAATAATAAAAACAATATACAAAGATTTCTTTCACTAATAAAAACTATTGGATAATTTTAATTAATTAAATAATTTTACATATTTAATAATTAATGTTTTTATATAAAGATAATTAGTGTGTTTGAGTTATTCATAGCGACGGGGTAAGTCCTCAAAAAATCGGTCAGGTCGGCCTTGCGCTAATTACATCCGATTTGTTCCACGTCTATTTCGCGATGCGAGTATTTAATATAATTATAATATTGATTTATGTTGGATTTTTTATTGCATATCAATAGTTTTCAAATAGAGAATCTATTTTTTTAGAAGATACTTTTAACATAATATTTATATTATGTATATTGAAGTTTTTAAATATTATGTAATTTACTCTTCTAATTTTTTCTAATGCTTATGCAGAGTTCACTTATTATAAAAATTTTCAACTTATTAAGGTTGCTTACATTCACGACGCTTGAAATTTGGGAATCTAAGTTTTAATAAATGACCATAAAATCCATAATAGACTATTTCATAACAATAATTGATATTTGCTAAAGAAGCGAATGTTGTTATTTCGTAAAAATATTTTTATGACCACTCTAATGAAATCAAAATCATAATTTATTTAACAGTAGCATCAAAGTATCTGTGCGGAAAATGTCGTCCCATCCGGTTAATGTTTGACCAATATTTCGTCTACCTAAGCAGGCCGCCTATAGGTAGACGAAATGTTCACCAATTTTCACGTTATTGGCCATCCTTCCTACTTTCTGTTCCCACTTTTTTTTACTTTATCTACTTTATTCTTCGCCTGACATCGGTAACTTTATTTCTCTGGCGGAGGTCTTTACTTCGAATCTTATCTGCCAAAGAAACACCCAGCATAGCACGCTGTCTAGTACATGATGATTATTGCCTAGTAAAATTAAAATGCTGGTTTTGTTTAAAGTTCTCTAGACGGAATACTTAACGAGGGATTATTAAGACTATGTCCACACCCAAGGCGGTATGACGTCCTCTTTCTATGAATACCATATACTTGTGAGGTAACATAATGTTTATGATGACTATGAATGTTTATGAATAAGTCTTATAGTTTCTCTTCACATAATCTTAAACTATTTTATGTAATACATCTTTAAAAAACATAAGTATGGCCTCGATCGCACGGGCGCTTTTACCGAGCGATAAAAAAGCGTTTGATAGAGACAATCGGAAACGTCTTCGTCGCGTCGCTTTTTAATCGAGCAGACGTCTAATCGAATTTAGCATGCAGAGCTTGCGCCACCATACATCAATATAGCGTATATAAAATAACACGTAGGTGCGTACCTAGGCAGGAGAAACAGCGGGGCGATGCTAGTATGACATGTGTATGGCACGGCACATGGCAACAGCCACAGTAGTAGTTTGTTAAAAATATACGTTATATAATATTTTATATAAGAAATTCCGAAAATACAGAGCTTAATGTGATCGTTTTTGTAGCCTGTAACAGTACTATAAAATTTAAACACGTCATAAATTATGGGACCATAATACTCGGCTTTTATAGGCTCTTATGGATGTCTAGGATTTGATTATACCTGATTATTTACTAAAAATATTTATGAAAAGAGTTTTTAAAATTTAATCGTCCAGTATCTATAACTTGAGTTATTTAGTTCAATGCAATAATTAATTCATTTTAATATCGTAGTTTTTATTCTGAACTCATCTCTCTCTCAAGATCATATTAATCAAAGTCGGGTATAAAATAAATAGTGATGATTAAAATTGGTCTTAATCTTGGTCTTGTGAAAAAGAAAGACCAAGACGGCAAAACCAAGACCATAAAAAAACTCACTCAGCAAATCTTACACAAAGACTAAGTCAGCAAAACCAAACCAATACCAACTTAAATTTATTTTGGTCGTCACTAAAAATAGAATACAAACAAACAAAGCGATAATATTCTATGTTAACCTTAAACCTGTTTCAGAATGAAAACTTCAGACAATACATTTGTTTTTGGCAAGTTTCCCTATTGCCTGACCTTAGCCACACTGACATATACATCCTACACATTTCCTGTAATCCTCAAAGCGAAATAAGATATTAAAATGTACTGTCAGCGAGCATTAGAAGCCGTATGTGATAAGATATTTATAATAATTTCAATGAAATCACTGTATTATTGTAAAATCCGATAGAGGTCACTTTAGGCTCATATCATGCAATCGTATGATATCACTAAATATAATATTAATTAAGACACATTCATATGCAAAACATAATGTCTACAACAATAGTACTCATGCAGAATAACTTTGCGTATCCAAACGTATAGAATTTACTTCACATAAGCTTATATTATTAAACCTACAACTTTTCGTAGTTTTGGTGTATTTTTACAAAATGTCTGAAATACATAAAAAACTTGATATGTATCGTTTAACATATTTTATTACACTTATTTGCATCAATCATAACTTGGAGCTAGGATTTATATTATGTAATAGTTTCATTTTCCAAAACTTACATATTGTAGTAGATGGATACGAACTCCTTATGATAAAGGTAGTTTCACTTTAATGTTAGGAGTAACAATTGTACAATGTATCCAAAATTTCATTTTTACAAGCAAAAAACATGTAAGTAGTAAAAAATATGTAGTAAAAATTATATGTAGTAAGAAATAACATGTAGTGAGAAATAACATGTAGTAAGAACGTTTTATCACAAATGTTAAATATGTCGTGTCCCAGTGAGAGGTCGCTTATTGCTGGCGTTACCTCAGATGCCAGGTCCCTGAAGTAAATTGCATCGCATATGACCGCGTCTTATATATGCATGCGGACAGCAATAGCAGCCTTAATACGGAGTATATTAATATTTCTCCCTCTCTTTTATGCTTACGAAGAGTTTTCCCAAGTACTAAAAACATGAATGTAAAAGTTCGTCTGTATGTTTGTTAAACATTATAATGAAAGAGCTTTTACGGATTTTATCGTGGTTTATTATTATTTTTACATGCCCTATTTGTAACATAATTTAATGACTTTCCTCAATTACAAGAAAAATCTTAGCTTAAAATTTCGCTTAGATTATATCCTCCTTCTATTACTTTAAGAATATCCAATTCTTATATAATCAAGAGCAAAATGAAATCAAGATCTTAGCTTCGTCTAATTTACATTTATATTATATTTACCTCAAATTTAATAAAACGAGACTTTCTAAGCGCGTTTTCCTAAGTCCCCTTAGTTTGGGTTCGGGGACGCGAAATTCTCTGATTCAAACTGCATCTAACCTAAAACCACTCAGGCATTTGGACCACAAATGTACTTGCTATTTAAACGACGATAAATATATTAATTGTGTGAAGGTGTAATGTAAATGCTATTATAATTGTTTTGTGGCTATTCCTACAAAACTATAATACAAAAAATATTACCTGCATATTTGGGCCTCAGGATGACCTCAGGGTCGCAATTTTATTATAAAATATTTCCGCTGAATAATTAACGACACTGTCACCCGTATATATAAAGTGTACTTGGCAAAGTAATGAAACAACACTATCCAAAGAACGCTTCTATCTATGCGCTCCTGGTGTCAATAATTTGCTTGATATGAGTTTGACAAACGCACAGTTGCGGATTTCACTTAAGTATTGTCTATGTATTGGTTTGAATAACCCTATGCGTTCTGAAGTACTGTGACAACTGACACCTCATAGTATAGTTTGTGAATACGGTTGGGAATTTTATAGTTTTATTACTCGAAAATATTATGTTAGCTGTCAATTATTGTTGCCGTCTTTTTGCGTTTGTTAGCCCAATTTAAGGGAAGATAAAAACGCTAAACGAATAGAATAGAATACTTATTGTATGGGAATGACACTAGCTTACGACGTGTAATTTTACAGCTAGTGTCATTCCCATACAATAAGTATTCTATTCTATTCTATTCATTTAGCGTTTGCGCCACTTGTCTAGGGGGGCTGACCTTTTCTTTCTTTGAAGGTTTTCCGATGTCGAGTGTCTATGGGTGACGGTGATCACTTATAACCATCATGTGCGCATGGCACGCATGGCACGAATACAAACGAATGGATCGAAGTAATTTTTGTATAGAAAGTCATACAAGTGCGTAGCCACCGATCCGGTGCGGATCGCACTAAAATGTCACTTTCTATACAAGGAACACTATGATCCGTTTGATGCTATGCATGCGATCTACACTATGTGGAAATTTGAGCGTACCTCTTAGGTATATAGATACGTTAATGTTCTAGAGAGATGTTCTTTTATTATAAGTGAGGAAAACAGAGTGGTAGAGTAGGTAGGTAGACGATCTCCGAGCAGTGACTGGTCCGTATTGGATGCGAGTGACAAGTTATCAGACTTGGCGTTATTGAGGGATACCTTTGCTCAGTAGTGGATGGATAAAGGCTGATGATGATAGTTATTCCCTGTAATAACTAGTTAAAACAATAAAGATGAAGTAATTAGTAAATTTCAGAAGTTTCAATTGCTATTATTGCAAAGTATGATTTATTTCATACAAACTGTAACCAGCAAACGTTGTTCTGTCCTAGCACAAAATATGTAGCGTCACCATTTCTCATTATTGTTTTTAAAACACACCTTTTTCTCTTTTTTCTTTAACGCCGGGAAATGCGCTTAGACATCCCACTGGGGAGTGGGTCTCCCCAGGCGGGTATGTGGGACTCGCTGCGCCCGAAAGATGGTAAGTGGACGCAGCTCTACCCACTAAAACCCGGCGAGTGCCATCAATGCCGCCTTTGTTGAGGTGCCCCGGATCAATCCACCTCGACGGCTAGCCAGTCCCTCAGAGGACCGACCTCCACAGAGGGGTTGCCCCGCACCACAGAGCAACTCCTCCCAACGTCGGGACAGTACAATAAGGCGATGTTCAAGTCCTCGCCCCTTGCCTCCTGCTATTTTGCCCTTCTTCTTATCTCGGCTCAATTCGCTTCGCCCAAGGTGTTGGGGTCACCCTGGGCATCTGAGCCCCACCGCCACGACAAGGCCTGAACCCTGGTGGGGTTTTAAAACACACCCTGTCCTGACCAACACAATAGAAAAGTATTAGTAATTTGGAGTAGTCCATAAGTTATGTGCGACCATTCGACGATTCATTCTTATTTAAACATATAGATACAAAACGCATCTAAATATATTATTAAAAGCTGTCACAGCAGTTATATCCTTTCCTAAGCGGTTCTAAATATATTCAACGTTAAGTATTCTCTTTAACGGTGCAAGCGAGCTAAGGATCGAAGGAAATTTTTGCATCAAAATAACGAACTAGAAGCTTTTTGTATACTAAGAAAACATTATTTTTCATACAAATTCAAGAAAGCATTGCATGATTTTCTAGATATTTTTTTTATTTTAACTAACATTTAATGATGTTTCATAAGTGAAACAAAGGGAATAATATTTTAGATTTATAAAATATTGTTTCAAATTCCGAAGAGTAACAAACTTTGAATTTCAATCTTTTTATTCCATACAATGGTCCAATTATTTAAAATTGTAGTATATTATTAATAAGAATTGTAAATATTGAAAATAATTTAAATAATCTTTCCATCTAATAAGGGTGGATAAAATTGCTCGAAACAGCAATCATAAGTATAAAAGCAATAAAATATTATTTGAAATAACAATCCCAAGTATTAGGGCCTGTTTCACAATCTCCAGATAAGTTCCCAATAGGCTATCGGCAACATATTTGACAGATATTTGACAGATACTCCATACTCTATCTGTCAAATATGTTGCCGATAGCCTATTGGGAACTTATCTGGAGATCGTGAAACAGGCCCTTAGTGTTTATGCCGATCATTAGGAAAGCCTTAAATTCTATAAGCCGATCTACACACACTTCGCTTTCTTTATGTGAATTCCCCTGAGGGGATTACAATCCTACCCTCTAAACATGTGAATGCTCAGTTATTTTATCCATATAAATCAAAATTAATCGCCAAACATACGCACATATCTTAAGAATGTACTTACGCACATAGCTTAAGAACCGCTGTACCAATTTAGATATTTTTTGTGTTTGTACGGTTCAGCTTGTTCGTATATGGAAGGCCATTTTATATATTTATTACTAGCTGTACTCTTACGCCACTAAATAAAATAAATTGGAAGGAAAGACATTGGAAGAAAGAGATTACACAAATATTTAAATACATAAGGACGACAGTGGCGCCATCTGTCGAAAATTGGTCGCACCAACTCAGAAACTTTCGTGGCCTCGTACAAGACTTCTATAAAGGTCAACACGTGATCAAATGCATAGTTTCGATTCTATAAAGGACATAATATTATAGACAAATTTTCATTTATATATACTAGATAGATAATCAATTGATTTTAATTGCAACTAACGTGGGCACTTAGACAAAGTAGGTATCACTTAAAAAACGATTATCGTAACAAAATTGCACACTGTCTATTGGTTATCGATCGTTATTGCCAATGTCTTATTGGCTAGGAAATTGTCATGGATAACTTCGCTACGAAACTATTTTACTGTGTCTAAGCTCACTGCGGTAATTTTGTTTTACATTAGTAAAATTTTATCCCTTATTGTATAC
Organism: Lycaena phlaeas; assembly: GCA_905333005.2. Classification (NCBI taxonomy): domain Eukaryota; kingdom Metazoa; phylum Arthropoda; class Insecta; order Lepidoptera; family Lycaenidae; genus Lycaena; species Lycaena phlaeas. The sequence continues at coordinate 1,817,731 of HG995168.1, forward strand.
TAGCTATTTGCCTGCGGCTTCTCTCGTGTTAGCTTAGATTTACCGACGTAATTTCTTTTTTCGTAAAAAGTATCATTATATATGTTATTTCTAGTACCTCCAAGAATATGTGCACAAAGTTTCATGATGATCAGTTGGGAAGTTTTACAGTACTTTTTTGTAGTACTTTCACATTTATAATATTGAGTATTGACGTAGGCGTCCTTGTGAAGTTTCAAGGTCATTTATGTAGAAGATTATGCGTTATAATAGGCTTACATAATATTAAGTGGTATTTATAAAGAAACGCCTTGGTACAAGAAATTGTTTAGATAGATGAAGTCTCAGTCGGCCATTACTAAATGGGAAGACGATCTCCGTTCTGTGGCCGGTCGGTGTCGGATGCGAGTGGCTAGGCATCGGTCGTCTTGGCGTTCATTAAGGGAGGCCTATGTTCAGCAGTATAAAGGCTGACTATGATGAAGATGATATAAGAAAACTAATAAGAGTTTGATAACATATTCAGGAAAAATCCTTTATTCTAATATAGAAGGCAATCTGGTGAAGCAAGGACAAAATCGTAAAGCGCGCCGGGTCTGTGAATAGATTTTTGAATGTATACCGTAAAGATATAAATTCAATACATAGATGGGTAAATAAAGAGAAAATGGACAGTGATATGAAAAGTTGAGAATTTCATACACTGGAACACAGTTACTACAACAGAAAACGAAATTTTCTATTTTATTTACACACGTTTCCAGTCGAGAATATAGAGCTGGCTCGTGTCTTTGACCGCTTGGATTATTGACTTTTTTCATAGAAAATCGGACAAACGAATATTAGCACCATCACATGGTAAGTGATTCTCCAGCATCTATATCAGCATGTCTATACTATCTATCTAACTAAACTATCGTCAAAATATAAGTTCCATGATCGAATAAAAACATTCTTTATTCAAAAATATATAGAATGCTCTTGTGATCTTCAAATACCTCTTGTTTATTATGGTGTAGTGATAATATAATAATAATAATAATAATATCTTTGGACGCTTTTACACCACGTCAATCTGGTCCCGTGCTAAGTTCTCGCAGAGACTTGTGTTACGGGTACCAGACAACGGAAATATATTTAATACTTTTATTCTATACTTACTTATATTTAAGATTTTTATTATATAATACACATATTTAATACACATCCATGACCCAGGAAAACAGAAACTTTTTTTTCGTGTTCCCTGGTGAGATCCGAACTCGCTACCTCCGGCTTGCGCGCCAATGCGCTAATCACTGAGCCACAGAGGTCGCCATATCGGTAATGCATGCATTTGTCACTACACCATAATAATTTAGTTTTGGTCAGCTATGAACAGTTATTTATATAGGAAAGCACGGAAAATTGTCTATGATTAGTACATTTGATTGAACAACAGTCACGCCCGTAATATTGAAATTCATATTGAAATAGGTTAGCAATCTGGTTTCTAGAACCTTCGCCTTCCAAACGTCCAAATCTTACGAAGTATGTTACTTAATTAGATAACGATCGTCGACTATTTATATTTATAGTATTCTTTGAACTATTGTTGTCAGGTCCCTTTACACGGTCGCGTGTTCGAATCCAGTCAAGTGCCTATATCTGTATGACGAATATAGATCTGCATTGTATTACGTATGTTATATTATGTATTTATATATTACATGTGTTCTTAAATGTATCTGCATTCCTAGTAGGTAAACGTAACATAAACTCTGACGATCTTACCACGGGACTAGCGTAACATGGTGTTATTGTTGGAAGATATTTATTTATTCACCTCAGTGAAACTCAGATTCATACTCAGATTAGATAGGCCTATGTTCATGTTGGACGGATAAAGGCTGATGATGATGATGATGATGATGATAGACCTTATAATCCGTACAAGGTTGATATTGGCGATGATGAATGCAGGTAAGGGTTACAAAAAAAATGTATAATAGCTTATTAATATCGCCCTAGAATTGAAAATATGAGTGGGAACAGTAATTTATCTGTTGCAATCAGGTCAAACGGTACGTGAGGGGTTTAAATCAATTTTAATAACCAGTATTTATAACATGAGCGTGTATTTTCGATGCAAGTCGATATATTCCTTTTAATGGAAATGTCGGGAAGGTTATAATTGATATGAAATGATAAAAAAGCTCTCATGTTGATTGTTAATAATCGAGCGTCAACAGCGAATTTACGACCTAGTTACTTTGGTAATAATGACTATAATTATGTTCATGATTTTATTTAGTAGTAGGCCATAGCTTTTCTTCAAGTTTCAAGATCAAGAGACAATTTTCCTTTAATTTTAGTGTCATTTAGTGCTTTTTTTGTTTTCAATCCTACTAATATTATGAACGGAAAAGTTTGTAAGAACGTATGTATGTTTGTTACTCTTCCACGCAAAAATTATTGATTGCATTTTGATTAAACTTTACAATAATATAGATTAAACCTTTAAATAACACTTAGACTAATATTTATCACCAATCCCACGGGAATGGGAATTATGCGGGTGAAACCGCGTGGAGCTGCCAGTATAATATAGTATAATATATTGTGAGCATCTGTTGTTCGAAGTTTCGACTGTAAGTCAGATCTGCAGCCGTCTCTGGACTGACAATGATTGAGTTTTGTTTTTTTTTTATATCTATGCACGCTTTCACACCACGTTAATCTGGTCCTGTAGTAAGTTTGCGAAGAACTTGTGTTACGGGTACAAAACAACGGAAATACATAATATATTTAAGATTTTTATTATATTATACACATATACACATCCATGACCCAGGAACACAGAAAATTATTTTGTTCCCGGGTGGGATTCGAGTTATAGTCAGTGCCCAGTGGTGACGTACCTTATCTAATATCATAAACATTACATACATTGTATTAGGAAATATTTACCATATTATAGAAGGCATTACGCATATTGGTATATTATCTTCAACATATATTTTAATATTCAATCCTTTCACTGCTGAACATAGGCTATCAATGAACGCCAAGACGACGATCCCTGCGCGCATCCAACACTGACTTAACGCAATCCTTTCAATAAGTTATAGAGATATAAGTATACATATCAAAACGCGTTTGAATTTTATCATATCAATAAACATAAACACTAAATACACATTTTAATTCCATTCTAAGAAAAGAAATACATAAGCTACCAAACACGAGCGAAACTGCCTTCACCACCTGGTATAATATATCGTTCAAAATCTTCGGGTGTAGGTTGTAATGTGGTTATTCGCTTCAGTGCATTGCATGCATGAAGCCTAGCATATCTCGCAGTGAATTTACGTAACCAAACAATGTCTATGTCACCTTGTTATCACGTACAAAATTTTCAGAATGCAGTGTTGATAGACCTAATGATTGCGAGGAATATAGGATAGGAAGAGAATGTAAATGAAAGGTTTGTACTGATGATGATGAAACGTGATAGAGATGACCTTGATGATATTCTCACAAAATCAATATTGGAAATTGATATAGAATTGATGTTTTCTGAAAAACCCATAATAGCAGCATTAAAAATTAACCTATCCAGCGGTCATCTGGTAATGGCTTATGATGATGATGAATCAATTTTACGTTTAATATCTATTTAACGCATTAAATCAAATATTATATAATAATGTATACAAAATTAAAGAAATGTAGTACAAGAAAAATAAGATACTTTATCGCAAGCTTTGATGTTATACATAATCAGTGTATTAACTGAATGAAATAAAAACATTCAGTTGAATGATAAAGTAATAAAAACATCAAAAATATTGATTTTTAAAAAGATAGTTTACATCGCGCATTTCAAATTTATTTCCATTTCAAATAATCAAACACCCATGAATATTTATAAATACATATCAAATATTATCTAAGAAGCTCCCGTGTGTATCTTTCCGGCAAATCAGTATTTTTCTAGACAGAACTCTTAGCTGAGTTGGCGGAGGGCCAGAAGTAAAGCTATAGCCTTTTATATGTCTATGATCCATTATTTTAACTTTACAAGCGAAGTTTTAAAAGATAATATGTATGATACCTAGAGAATATTATGTTTAAAATATTTTTTTGCAATTACAATTCATGCAGTGACTGTTCCGTGTTGTATTCGTCGAAGGCAGCTTTTGTTCAGCGGTGGATGGATAAAAGCTGATGATGATGATGAAATTCTATTCAATCTAATAATAAACTAAGCTAGTGGCCCGGATGGACGTCGTCTCATTGATAGCGCCTATCGTATCCACAATATTTTTCAAGTTAGACCAAAATGCCAACAGTATTCAAAATCGCATTAAAATCAACTTAGTCGGCTTAGCTGAATCCTACTAATATTATAAACGCGAAAAAGTTTTAAAGTTTGTGAGTATGGATGTTTGTTACTCTTTCACGTAAAAACTACCGAATGGATTTTTATGAAACTTTACAATAATATTTATATGCTTATACGTTAGAATTAGGCTATAATTTATCCCCGTACTCCTACGGGAATGAGAAGTACGCGGGTGAAACCGCGGGGCGCTACTAGTAGTTCATATTGTACAAACTGTGTCCCACAAGTTTTGATTTAATTAATAAATTATGGCACATTTAAAATCTCCTACTTGCTTCAGAGCTTCTGTGCCACAGATAAGATAATATAGCGTTCATATTGATAACACCTCCTGTTGCGTTTGGGGTCCAAAAAGGGTCCAAAATCTGGGTCCAAAAACGGATAGTATTATACAGGCTAGCGAAAAATGGCACTGTTTTGACATTTTAGTTTTTTTAAGATTACCAAATATTAAGTTCTACGGATTACGACTAGTATTCGACCGCTACAGATACGTCTAGCTTATCTCTCTGCCTGTCATATTATATTAGACATTATATTTTACACTTAGAGCAACGTGGACTTCCTTCCTCCTTAAGGTGTAAGACCGTGATGCTCTAAGATTTTACACCAAAAACATGATAGCCCAATTTGAGAATTTACCAATAAATTCAGTTTCAAATACAAAATGAAATTCCCATTTAGAAATTTGTATAACAAAATTTACTGAAATATAAACAATTGACTAATTTCGTATTATGTTGGTGTTAATTACTAATTAGATTAAATCTGACAGCGTTATATTAATATTATTTTTCTCTTAAAACATAAACAGGCATTCAGACATACAAATACATCGATGTAGATAAATGTGATGTTAAACAAATAAAAACTATGTCAAGTGTGATTTGGACAAGCAATCTCATTAAAAGAAAGAGTGAAAGGAGTTTTGCCACTAAGTCTCTGTTGTAAGACTAAAAATAAATAAACCTGTTATATCCCATTAGGTATCCAAGTGTAATACAAATGTAATCTATCTAATATATAAAATTCCCATGTCACGGGGTTTGTTACCAAACTTCTCAGAATTGGTTTGACAGATTCTCGTGATATAATGTGTGCTTAACGGAAAGGTCTGAGAATTAATCTTTTGAAAATTATGTCTATTATAAGGAATCAATTTACGGATTTTATCGCGGTTTATTAAGTATTTTACAAGCCTGACGTTTCATGTCCTGTCCTCCCATGACGATGGTAGCTGTAAAGTATCCGAAACGTCGGGCTTGTAAAAAAGTTTAAAAACGGCGATAAAATCCGTAAATTTGTTTCGTTATAATGAGTGAAATTCGCGTAAACTTAAGAAAAGTTATGTCTATTTTTCATACCCGTTTTAAGGAAAGACCACTTCTTTTTTTTTTGTTTTTGTGATACAACATTCAATAATACAAACAACTCTAAATTTTTTGCCTTCTACGATCAATACCTGTTTTTTTAACAGCGATAGTACTTTTGCTAGAACGAAGTCTGTTAGAAAAGAATAATTAGGGACATAAAATAATAATAATAATTATCATATTTTTTCCTATATATATATATGTATACTAAAAAGTTCACAACATTGTTCTTAGGTTGACTGTGGAAAGGCCAAAAAAATGTGTTTTATCTATATAATTACAAAAATACCTTTCATATTAAAACCCCATACAATAAGCTAAAAACTAATATATCGTATGAACTGGTCATCGAGTAGAATTCAATAAAGCTTTTCTGAGCTTAATCTCAGAGCTTAAAAATCATTCGCCCTAAATAAAACGGGCTGATAGAAGTTCTATCGAAAATGTTTTCGTGTTTTTTTTCTAAGCTTTAATATATATGTTCGATAAAGCTCCGGACTTAATCCTGGAGATTAAAAATAATTTCTGGAAGCTTTTATGCGAGTTTATTTCTCAATTCTTTCACCTTTTTACGTCCAACGTAGGCGAAGCCGCGGGCGTCAGCTAGGGATTTCATACAAATGCAATTAGTGAAATTAATTAGTGAAACTTATGAAGCAGTCGTTATTCACTGTCATTATATTATATTAAATCTTTACATTTTAGGCTCAAAAATTATAACACTGCATTTCTATGTGCTTATATTTACTGCATTTTAGCCTTCACTTTTCACATATTACATAAATAATAATTTTAATTGAAGCAGTGCTTGAATATACAGAACATTTACAGAATTTTTTACTTTGCCTCAGTAATTATCATCAGCTGATGGTATTCACTAGATACAGTAACACCACTTGCTTGTTTAATTTCGTCATAAATTAGCTCGGACAGAAAGCTTGAATGTGATAGAACTTGCAGCATTTTTAGCCTTCGTTATTCACACATAAAGAAAGGATAATAACTGAGACATAGTATTTAAGTACACATACAGCATTTTAGCCTCTATTATTCATACTTAGTGATTACACCTCATTAGATTATTAGCTGACACACTGCCTTAGTATACTAAAACTGCAGTGCTTGAATGTGCTAATACTAGCAGCAATTTATTTTTCGCTTTTTACACAATAAAATTTTAACTAACTCCAATGCTTGAGTGACATTGTGAGCGGTTTTTAGCCTTATACTTGCATATAATATTATCTAAATGTTATGGCTGAACGTAGCAAAAATGAAAATGACGTTTGAAATGATATATAAAAATGTATCGGTGATAGTACACTCACAAATATAATTTGTGTGTGTTTGTGTAATTAAGATTTAATAGTGTCTCTGTGTTAATTTATTTGTTAATTGTTTGACTGAACAACTACCAGCTTACTATTATATTTTGAGATTTGACTTGGCAAGAGTTTGCCGAAATAAGTTATTCATTTTGGCAGTGTGGCAGTCAATTTTTTTAATATTTTGATTGACCATTTAATTTAACAATTTTTGTTTAACAATATCGGATCAGATATTTGATTTCTTGATTTTAAGACATTTCAAAAATTTGGCTTGATTTTTTTGAAATGCTAATACTTTTGAGCCTATATTTATATAGACTACGTTTTGTACTTATGTGTCTCATTTTTTTTACCTTCATTAATAAAAGAGTGCTTCAATATAATGAAAATGCAGACAAGAATGTTCCAAAATTGTATAACAGGTTTCGACAATTGGACATTCAGCAGATATCGTGAGCGCTTAAATAAAATTATATGATTCCTCGCGGTATTTCCTTTTGCCGATATTTGAAAATATCATTTCCATAACTTTAAGTTTTAAAGGCATTTTTAATAATACCTATAAAAGTGCAATAATGCGACGTATTTTTGGTTACGTCGGTGGAATCTATCTTTGACTACTTTCAATTTCCTTTGGGTTGAGCTATTGGTTAGAGTGGTCTTACTGGAAGATTGAGGGAAATGTGCGTCAGGATAACAAACGCCTTAGCGTTTCTTTGATTCGTTGAAAAACCGGTGCTTTGCAAGTCGAATGCGGACTACTTTTCTACTCTACGTAGCATCACTGTTGAGTAAAAATTTTATAGCGGAATAAAATAAGTTACCTATTAATTACAATAGCATAAATTACATCAATATTGCTTTGTTTCAAAGTATCTTAACGACATTTTAAAATTACTCGTGAAACTATACTACTATTAATATACTACTAATAATAATAATTAATATAATAAATGAGTTAAAGTTCGTGAGCTTGTCAGGTTGAAAAGGTAATCTCAAGATCTACTGAAGATATTTCGGAAATTCTTTTAATAGAAGACTACCTTCTTTGCTAGTGACTCATTTATCCCGTAGTCCATTGGGAATTTGATGTACGCGGCTGAAACCGCAAAGAGACGCGAGCTAGAGATATATTTATGTCGTATAATATTTAATTAGTTTTAGTTTAACCTTTTAAATATATATGAGTGGTGGTCTTTTTGAAAACGAAAATATTTATATTTGAGCCAATAAAATTCATTAAACTGTAGAACCAAATCTGTTGTTTAAAAAGCAATTCCCAACGCCAATATTTTTTTACGCTTAAATTTTTCTACGGAACTCTTAAGTGCTAGACCGATCTTTATTTTACGTTCACACTACAATAAACAATTTCGCTGCGCTACAGGAAACTATAGTGCTTTATTCGATTGTAAAATCTAGCTGTTTTATTTGCGGGGATTTCAGATTATACTTCATATTATGAGCATTTAAATGAACATTTCTTGCACGTCTGTGATAAAATTTTCAAAATAATGTTAGCAATAAATATAGTCTGAATCCTCAGTACGAATCCTCCCGACGGGTGCCCACCCTTAGGATGAACTTAGACAAGACGAAAGTCATGTTTAAGGAGCACGTCTCCCTAGGCATGTTAACGTCGATGGCAAAACTCTCGAAGTCGTGCAAAAATATGTCTACCTTGGGCATACTTTGCAGCTAGGTCGACATAACTTCGAGAGGGAAGCCGATAGGAGGATTCAATTAGGATGGGCAGCATTTAGGAAGTTTCGCCATATTCTCACGTCGTCTATACCGCAGAGTTTGAAGACGAAAGTCTTCAACCAATGTGTTCTCCCCGTCATGACCTACGGGGCCGAAACGTGGCCTGTTAATTTACGACTGGTCCGCAAGTTTGCCGTAGCTCAACGTGCTATGGAGCGTGCTATGCTGGGTGTTTCTTTGGCAGATAGGATTCGAAATGAAGACCTCCGTCAGAGAACTAAAGATACCGATATCACACGAAGAATAAGCACGTTGAAGTGGCAATGGGCTGGTCACGCACTCAGAAGATAGGATGGCCGATGGGCCAGTAAGGTTCAAGAGTGGAGTGGCCATTATCCAGATGGGAAGGCGATCTCCGTGTAGTGACAGGTCCGTGTTGGATGCGAGTAGCAAGGCATCGGTCGTCTTGGCGTTCATTGAGGGAGGCCTATGTTCAGCAGTGGACGGATAAAGGCTGATGATGATGATGAATAAATATAGTCTTACAATCACATAGCCGCACAACGGTAAAATCTAATATAGGTAAGAGACGAGTTTGAAAAATTAATTCATAGAAATTCCTCTTATCTCCAAAAAAATCAGCTTCAATAATTTTCTTTTGAATATTGATTATAACAAAAGTAAAGTATCAACCTATAAATTATGACCTACCGCTGGACAAGGGAAGGCTCTCCTCGAAATCAGGCGAGGAGGGTAATAGGCCCATAGTTTACCGATGCGCTTTCCCAATGCGGTTTGGTGAATTTCACATAACTTTAAAGACTTAATATCATCAGGCAACCTGGTTTTACTCACGATGTGTTCCTTTATCGGTGAGCAAGCGGTGGTCTCATATTCAGCTGCGCTTAGAAATTTAGAAGAACCATTTCAAGGCACCACGAGGCTGGGGTGCATGGTCAGGATTGAACCCGGACCCTAACGCTAAATATATTATCGCCCATATCCACTGGACCATCGTCGCATCATGAATATTGATTATAAATGGTATTAAAACAAATATATTATTTTCGTTTACTGAGTATTGAATTTATAACACTGTATATTATGATAAACAAAATTTAAAAGGCTCCGAAAATAAAAGCTCTTTTTGAAATACAAATGAAAAAAATAATTAAAAGAAAAATCCTGCAAATAGGGTTGTTAAAATAATTTAATTATTCACTGTGTATATTTGAAAGAAGAAAGAAAGAAACAAGCATTTATTCAACACAAATATTATTTAATTTATTTATTCATTATTATTTCAATTATTACTCGTCTTTTATATTAAATGTCTAAAATATACAATCATATTATGCGTTACATCTTTTGCTGAATTAACAGCGAAAGTCTAGAAGAATCAATGAAACAAATTTCTAATCTTCTAATCTTTAAAATACCGAAACTATTAATAAAAGGGGATATTTAAAATATGTTTTTTATCTTTATTTCGCGGAGCTCGATATTTCGATATTGTCTACGAACGTCTTGTTCACGAGAACTCTCTCGTGAGAGTATCTATGTTCCAAGCGTGCTTAAAAAAATTGAGAAAAATTCTTTCATCAACATAATGCTACGTTCTGATGTAGGCTTCAAAAAGCATCAGTATGGATACGTCTATTAATTTAAGTCAGTGCCGGCCTATGGCTAATAGCTAGTAATTAATTTACAAAGTTTATTATTAACCTGAAATCCTTCCTAATATTAGAAATGTAAAAGTAGGGATGTTAGTTACGCACGCGAAAACTATTCAACCGATCACCATGAAACTTTGTACACATATTTTCGTAGGTATTTGAAGTAGCATAGGAAAAGGAAAAAAAAGGAATTTGCTTTTTTCGCTAACTTGGGCGATAGCTAGGGTACTACATAATTTTCTACAACATAATTGTTAGTATAATATTATGCTATATTGGTTTTCGATTGTAAATATCATTCATAAAAGTTCCACTCTTGACCTAGTAATAAAAAATATGCGTATAAAAGATAGACTTATTATATTCATACTTCTACATTCAATAAGAGGAAGTACTGCGCTCTGCATCTTGGGTCATGTATCTGGCTCACACAATACCGGCTTAAACTGGCAGCTATGCTGTCGCGTTTCGTGTGGTTTGTGAGTTTCCAGTGTCTGGGACAAGGAAAAGAAGAGCAACACAGCTGCTTAGTGTCTGCGCGCGTGTTTTTCATGGACGTCGATAGTCACCATAGGGGTTTGATTGCTTGCTGTCCTACTTATGGCATTAAAAAAAATCTATTTACTCGAAATAGTAACAAGACTGTTCTTAATGAAAGTTTCTTTTTTTCTTAAGTTTATTAAGTTTAGTTTTTTTTATAACAAATAATCCTATTTTATTACATTATGTTTAATTTAGTAGACTAGACAGTAGATATTTGGTCAATAAGTAAATTTAGTAATATAATTACAACTTTTTTCGGAGTTCGGTCCAAGACATTTTCAAAAACTTTCTTAAAACGTAGATTTGTGTCTTTCCTATGATTTGATCTTCGTAACAGGTAAACGATTTATTAAAACACTAACTGTTGCCCGCAGTTTTACGTTAATTTATCTTTGCTATGTCACTCAGTGACTAGTTACAAAGTGGATAGCATTAAAGTAACTATGTGTCAACTTCCATCGTTCAGGCGGTGAATTTTACACCAAGTTTTAAAATTTATTAGAAAATTCATATTTCTATAATAATATATTATGTCTGATGATGATGATGATGAAATATAAGTGATGTCGTTAGCACAGGATGGCACCAGGGGCGGAATATGAAATTACTATGCGATTTAGTTGATGACCTTTTTCATATAGGTATATATTTTTATCCATGCTACAACGCAAGGAATAACATGACTTATATCTAAAGTAGTGTCATATACTCGTAGATTGGCTATTACGTGATATTCACTTCTTAGCTCACTTACCATTATTTAATACGGAAGTAACTAATGTGTTTCTATTTTATTTCATGCCTAAAACTAATGCCTAATACAGAATCTTGACAAAAAAGTGTGCTAAAAAAATTAGAAATAATTCTAATGTATTGATTAATACGAGTATCTTTGTCATTAGTTGGCGTATATCAAGAAACATTGAGTATATTATGCAAGAAATTTTTTGCAAGAATACTTTGCGTTACTTCCGTTAGAAAAAAATGTTTAATTACACTCTAGTTGCGTCTAATAAAGTTTTACTTCTATATATTATATTTTAAGAAACAATAGATAGTAAACGTAATCATAATCAACCATCATCATCATCATCATTCTCTATCCGTCCACTGAAACTATGTTCAGCACAAGCTTTTGTTAATGAACGTCAAAATGACCGATCCCTTGCCACTCGTATTCAACACGTACCGGCTATCGGACATGATGAGAACACGAGGCTGATCAACACTCAAAGTATAAAAAAATAACAAAAAATATCCATTGGACCATTGTTCAATGCGTGTTGGTGAACTTACACACACAACTTAACACTCTTACAGACTTTTAATCTCAAAAAAAATGGTTTCATCACGATGTTTTCCTTCACCGGTGAGCGAGGCCTGGTCTCGTATAGGTGATAGAAATTTAGAAAAGCCTATTTTAAAGCACCACAGAGGGTCAGAATCAAACCAGGACCTCTCACTCGAGAGTCCAATCCCACTGGACCATCAGTGATAATAAAATAATAACTACCTAAAATCCATGATCCGCCCATTAAAACCGGTTTAACGGCGGTTTTCAATATCATATTTATCTTAAAATTTTCTTATCAATCTTAAAATTTTGACAGATTTTGTAAGAAAATGTGTCAACATTTCAAGATAGATAAGAAAATTTTAAGATATTTAGGATATTAAAGCCGTCGTAAATCGATTTATAAATGAAAAAGATTTCTAATCTTTTCGCTTTTTATATTAAAACAACATTTCGTATTTTATTGAGATTTTTTTTCTAAGTTATGGATATTTTTACAGCAATTATGGTATCCGAATTGAATTCGCGATATACAATTTGTTGTCCTACATTGTTCCTCAGTTCCTAATCGATACAAGAAATATTTTGTTATAGAACAGGGCATTTCGAAATCTGTCTAAGACCGTCTGAGGCTATATTCAGCAGTGTATGAATAATAGATGAGAACTAGGTAGTTCCATTTTCACTCGAAAGTTTTCTACGGCTTAGACTAAAGTTAATAAACTTTATTAATATCTGTACACATTTCACAAAAATTAAACTGTTTTTGACAAATATAATATAGATAGTTCAATAAAAAGTATTTTTATGTAATTAAGGCAACTGTTTTCGCCTTGGCATTAATTGAGGAAGGCTGGAAGAGAATCTGACGATGATGACGGACCATTTTCAAAGCTTGTCCGTCTCATGTCTTCATCTTCTTGTTAAATATCTTGATTGTATGTTAATAGTAAGTACCTAATTAGTTCTGGTTTGACGTACAGAGATATTTAAAACTGATGCTAAAATATAAATAAAACATGGACATGCAAGCGGACCTACCAGAAGTTGACAAAAACATATTCTAGGGGACGGAATTGTGAAACCAAACCATTGTCCACTTAAGCACCTGACTTGAACAAAATGTCATTAAAATCCGTCTAGTAGTTTAAGAGAAATTCATTCAGGACTTATAAAGATATAAAATAAGGTCGATCTTTGACCCTGCAGGTCTAATTATGTTACGTCTGGACGAAATATCCAATTAAATGACGTTTTCAGTGTCCCCTGCGACGTTTCATTTTAAGCTCCTTTTCGTCGTCTCTTATCGGCTTGGCGCTCCAACTTACAATAAAAATGTTATATATTTCAAAAGGTCTTCCAAATATTATTTCCTTAATAAACTTATTATTGAATATAATTATTATTTACGTCGTATACTTACAATGTCAATCATACAACTCGAACCTTGATGTTATAAAGAACCTTCTAAATATATCGTTTTCTTTTCCTCGTTTTCCACCCTAAAATATTTTTGGCTCCAGAATAATTATTTGAAAACCTTATTTAGGAATAAAAAGAAAGAAATAATGTGAACGTCCTAGCCATACTCACAGCAAGCTGAGCTCTTTAAACTTTGTCGTATTGGCCAGTAAGTACCTAAGTTATTGAGTATTAAACTTGTGATTTGAGACTTAATATTAAATAACATAATAAGAATTTTTTTGCTTACTTTAAGGCCAAGAGTGACTTGAAACTAATTCCATATAATTCAGATTTAAGATTCAATACTATGGTATGAAGTTAATTCTGGATACCAGAATTTTAAGAAATCAGCATACATTAGTGTTAAAGATAAACACAAAAAAACTTATCTTTTTAAATACTTATTCAAAATTTTCCCCGCTATAATCATATCCTCTGTAATACATTAAATACTAGCAGCACCCCGTAGCTCAACGTGCTATGGAGCGTGCTATTCTGGGTGTTTCTTTGTAGGATTCGAAACGAAGACCTCCGCCAGAGAACTAAAGTTAACTATGTAACGAGAATAAGCTCGTTGAAGTGGTAGTGAGCCGATCACACACTCAGAAGAACGGATGGCCGATGGGCGAATAAGATTCAGAAATGAATGCCGCGTTTAGGTAGACGAAGTGTTGGTCGGCCATTAACCAGGTGGGAAGATAATCGCCGTGCAACTGTCAAGTGGCAAGCCCGCGTTGGGTGTGAGTTGCAAAGGATCGGTCGTCTTGGCGTTCATTAAGAGAGACCTATGTTCAGCAGTGGATGGATAAAGGCTCATGATGATGATGATGAGCGCCCCGTGGTTTAGTACGGGGGTAAATTATAGCCTGTCTGCCTATTGTTCTAGAGTGTAAGCTATAATACTGTAAAGTTTTATCAAAATACATTTAGTAGTTTTAGCGTGAAAGTGTAACAGATATAATAAGATATTCTTACAATCTCTCTTTTATAATATTAGCAGGATAAATTAGTATAATTACAGATTTATATTGTGCTATACCATAATTTTATACCATATAAACATGATAATACCTAATTATGTTCAATCAGTACACGTAAATTAACATAATTTCAGTGTAGTATTAATTAAGTTTATAATCGTGGAACGTTCTGCAAGACGAAGTATCAAACCGGAGAAAACCATTTAGTTGATTAAGAGCCACAATCGGGCGACTGAAATGAGTTACGTTGGGTACGAGCGGGAGAAAAATTGACAAAATGCTGATACGTCGAGTTTTGTGGATGAAGTACCTAGGTATGTAAGAGATAGCGGGTGTTTAATGAAGTCGCTTATTATTTACCTTTATAGATGAACCTACTGTCCATTTGCGCATATAAAAAATAAGAGATACAATATATTATACATTAAACATATATACAAAATATCAATGTAATAGAGAAAAACGTTCGGTTATAAATTCTTTCTTAAGGGCCAATTTAAATACTTTTAGCATGAATTGTAATTTTACGGTTTTTATTATATATATTTTGGGGTCGGATTCCAGTCTAATTTTTTAGCTAAATGCCAGTATTTTACATGGAGCGATTGCTTCTCGGACCTCCACAACCCAGTAACTGGTTGTCAGACTTTCGGGCTTCTGACGGCCCGTAGCGACTGTTAAAGATCCACGAATGGCAGCCGGGACGAGCTTCTTATACTGATAGTAATAACATGTATGGTGGCATATTTTCTTAAAAATAATATAAATTAGAAACGATTTTTGAAATACCAATAGACTAAACAGACGTGCCGTGTGTGCTGATGCCTTAGAGCAACGCAGGACCTCGTTCCTCCTTACGGTGTCGTAAGACCGTACTATAATGCTGAAAGGCTGATGCACACACGGCGCGTCAATATTTCTATAGTAATTAACGGATTTTGATTTTTGATACGGTTTTCACTGTTGTTTTTGTCATAAGCTACAGCCGCTTAGTAAGAATGAGACATGAAGATTTTTTATCGTATAGAAAGTAGAGAAAAATTATGTTAGTAATATGCAAATTTGGATATATTTTTAAACGCTTTCATTGCAACTAAACCTTATTACTAATAATTAATAACGAAAAAACGTGGTTAATAAGCTTGTATATTGTAACAAAATTCCTCTATGCGTGTATATGTAACAAAGCTTGTAAACAGCTGTAGGTACAGATTTTATTTGATTTTTAGACTGTGTTGAAAATGATTCATTGATGAACAAAAATTTTGTACTGAGCACAACGTAGGTAGGTACACTAGATAACTAGACTATGAGAGTAGATAGTAGGTACATATTTCGTGATAAAATTAAATAACGTTATTTTATTATTATAATCCGATTGGAATATATCCCATCAAAAAGATAAATCTGAAATAAGAGCCAAGTTCAATATTATGATATATACCTCGGTTGTTGACTTCAACAACAAAAGAAGTGAAATCTAAATAAGTGCCAAGTTCAATGCTCAGTCCTAAAATTTATTTATAACAGCATTAAATATCACTTCTTCTTACAACTTAGGATAATATATTGTAGCGTAAGTTCTAACTAGACTAGTTCTCAATTATTATGCTGGCTAGTTTCTACCAGCAAGCAAAATTTCGGAACATAATAAAATAAGAACCGACATGTAATAGGCTTAGAACTTGCGAATAATAATAATAATAGTGTAATTGCAGGAATGTAGAACATGATAGGCGTATTTACAGTTATTTGGAATCTTACATTTATACTAGAAGTGTGCAAATTTTTATACTCCGTGTGGTGTAGCTTGGTGCGGCTGACACATGCCAATATGACGTTGACATACATGATTAGAGATGTGACGTTATGCAATTTATTTTTATCGCTAACGATACTCGCAGCGTAAGTATAGTTCTTATTCATAGTAGTGTGTTTATTCTGTTGTGTAGTGTATCTAGGTGTATAAACTTTTCAATGTATATATTTAGGGGCTACATAATAGTAGCTTTGAACTTATATTAAATAATCAAAATCAGGTTTATATTTTTTTCGTGACAACTTTTTTAACGATAATGATAGATTCTGTTGTTTCATTAATATAATAATAGACTTTTTACAATAATAATTGAACTACGCCCAATATACATTTTTTATTATAAAGAACATCGACTTTCCATTCTAGTATAGTACATCCCATCACTAAGCACGTCTAGGGTTTTTCGTTATACGCATAGGACTTTGCTTAAATTTTCTTTCCATTTGACTTTATTTGGAGACTATCACATTCTGGTTGAGTTTGATTTAATTTACCACAGTAATTGGCGATCTACTATTTTTTGAATGAGGTATTAATAAAATACTTAATTATATTTTTTTTATTGCGACGGCTAGCAAGAGTAAAACGTAACGTTACTGGAACTGTCACCCGCACCATGCTACACCGAAATAGGTATAATGTCATATAAAGTATAATGTCAAAATATATTATAATAATGTCATTTTTGATTAAAAATTATGTAACATTTTAATAACAATAATAAATATTAAACAATCAATATTATAATAATTAATAAAGAAATACAATCCCAACATTAATTGAAAATTTATAATTTTAGGACATTTATTATGTTACATAAATTTACATATTAGGCTATATAATATATTATATAGCCTAATATGTTCGATAAACAGATATAAATATAAAGTTCGATATCTCTAAAATAAATATCACATAAAGTTCCTTATTATTTTTCTATTAAACACTAATCTAATTTTTCAAATCGGATGATCGTTTCAAATAAACGCGGTCAAACAAACAAACTCTTCAACTTTATGATATTAGAATAAACAATTTTTGTTAGTCCGAGCAAAATATTAGTTCCAACCGTTCAATTGAATTATTGAAGGGATAAATATAGCCACATTTTAATATCTTGGGATGGCTGCATGTCTGATAACATTAAAAGTTTCCCAAGCCAGATTGGGTCAGCAATATGAGGTACTCGCCTGATTTCGAGACGACCCGCGGGATGTATTGAATGAAGTTATTAGTTTTATTGTGCTGTAACGAAACAAATATTAGTAAAATAGCGTTACATACGAGACAATATATTTAAAACTTTTCAATATTATAATATTCTAGAGACTTCTTTAAAATTATATTATATTAATTTTAATACCTCCATTATGTGTACAAACTTTCATGATGATTGATTAAGTTGTTTTCGCGTGAAAGCGTAACAAATAAACTTATTTTTACAATTATTTATAACTAGTAGCGCCCCGCGGTTTCACCGGTCTACTTCCTATTCACGTAGACGTACGGGGACAAATTGTAGCCTATGTGTTATTCTGATGTATAAGCTATATTACTGTAAAGTTTTATTAAAATCCATTCAGTAGTTTTTACGTGAAAGAGCAACAAACATCCATACTTACAAATTTTCACGTTTATTATATTAGTAGGGCTATAGCTAATCACTAGATTATACTTGAAATATAATCATAATTTACTTTTAACCTTGTGCCTAACGAACCTAAAATCTTTGTCATTAGCTTCAACCACCTAAGATAATAATAATCTTTCTCAGATCAAAAATATCTTTGGAGATAGCGTATTGATATTGTATTTTATACCATTTCAGTTTGTATAGTTCGTTACTTATATTCAAGCAGTCTATTTGGAGAACATCATCTGACCTGTTTTTATGTCATCATCTACGTTTTTTTTAGGCCTAATAGCTTATAAGCTCAATCGCTAGGTAATATCATCTACGGATATATTTCTTTCCACTTCAGAATGATGATAATATATATTATGTTTTACATCCCCTTATGCATGGTCGAATGATTTTTTTGCTAAAGTGAAGGTGAGTCTCAATCAATCAGAATTACTAACGCCTGTCTGGCACAGCGATCAAAAGTTCGCTTTGTTCCATTCTGCTTTTTATCGTTTCATTAAGTGTCCTTTGAATTCTCAATTTTGCGACTCAATTTTAAACTTATTTCTGCAATCACACTCGAACTTTAAACTCGTATAATAATGGTTTTCTTGAACATTCCTCATAAAAGAGTCAGTATAATGTATTTTTTTAAATAGGACTATATTATATTTGGTTCAGTTATTAATGATTACGGATGGCCGATGAGCCATTAAGGTTCAAGAGTGGAGGCCGTGTTCAGGTAGACGAAGAGAACCTACAAAAAATAAAAATCTATACCGGATTTGTGATCTCACAAAGAATGAGAAATACCAGAATGAGTCACACTTTTTTAAAATATATATTTATATTGTGGCAGAGGGCTGGTCACTCAGAAGAACGGATGGTCGATGGACCAATAAGGTTCAAGAGTGAAGCCCGCCTTTAAGTTATTGACAAGGTGTGAAAACGATCTTCTTGCAATGGCCGGTCCATGTTGGATACGAGTACCAAGGGATCGGTTGTCTTGGCGTTCTAATGAACGAACGAAAACTAATGAATGCTAAACATAGGGCCCCCTCTAAAAGTGGATCCTATGTTTAGCAGTGGGCGAATAAAGGCTGATGATGTTGATGATGATATACATATATTAATTTGAAAAGTTAACATAAATATTACGCGAACATATTATTTTATATTTCATGTCACTAAAATCACTAGTAATATTGCTCTAATTTCCAAAACATGGAGGCTATTATCAATGATTTAAATAATTCGCGGTTAATTTTAAAATATATTCAAGTACATTATAGCAAAAACGTTAAGTTGCATCATACATGCTTATAATGTTCCTGTGACCATAGTCGTTGCAACTTAAATATTGGAAAGATAATTACAGACATCCTTACTAATATTATAAATGTGAAAGCGTGGATGTTTGTTACGCTTTCACGCAAAAACTACCCGACGAATCATCATGAAACTTTGTACACATATTCTGGGAGGTACTAGAAGTAACATAGGATACATTATATTAAAAAGTATTTTTTTTATATAAAGTATTATAGCCGTGGGCAATAGCTAATAATATAAAATATGTAAAATATTAAATTCCAAGACGATTGAATTGTTGGAGGTATGCAAGGTCTATAAATGATATAATACTAGCATTTTCAAAACATATCCCTCCCCTTTCCCTTTAAGGATTTAAGGAAATGTCCAAGTCCCATACAAGAAACACATAGCTTGATGATGATGCATCTTTGGAGTTAGATTTATCACAAGTTACATAGATCCTATCGCCTGTCATCTGATGATTTATAAGCGTCATTCAGCACGTCCGTCGGCGCCATACGTTTGATCGTTTCAATACTTGATTGCCTTTGAAATAAGCTATTAACTTGTATAGATCTTATAAGATTTTTGACGCTTCGGAAAATATGGTATAATAAAATTGTTGATATCTTGATATTTCAATGAAAACACTGGATACAGGTTTTATTTTTCACTTTAATTCTACTGCCTTTTCTTGCACCTTTTAGTGAATGTTAACAAGTGCTATTTTTAGTTTAAGTTATTCTTCTTTCGTTCTTTTTTGTCTACTTACTCTTTCTTTTGTCTTTTTGTATTAGTATACATCTTAATATATTAATATATAAAGCTGAAAAGTTAGTTAGTTTAAACACGTTAATCTCATTAACTATTGATCGGATTTGAACAATTATTTCCAGTTTTAGATAGCCTATTTATCGAGAAAGGCTGTAGGCTATAATATCATCCCGCTCAGATCCCGTTGTAAATCTTAGTTACGCATCTTACCAGTATCTTCTTTTTTTCTTAACATATTACGCACATATTAAATCATGGTACGAGCTTGTAGATTGATGTAGTAGTGAACTCTTTAAGCTTACGACTGGTAGACTCAATTGACGTTCAAAAAGATACTTTGATGGTACTATTTCGCTCAAGCTTAAAGTCGCTCAGCGAGCTATGGAGAGGGCTATACTCGGAATTACTCTATGGGATCGAGTCAGGAGGAGATTCGTAGATGAACGAAAGTCGCCGACATAGCATAGGATTAGCAAGCTGAAGTGGCAATGGGTGGGCCACATAGCACGAAGATGGGACCGGACGATGGGGCAGAGAGATCCTTGAGTGGAGACCACGTACCACCAAGCGCAGCGTGGAACGGCCATCTCTGGTAGATGGCCGTCCGATGGACCGACGATCTAGTGAAAACCGCTGGGTCTCGTTGGATGCAGGTGGCAATGGGCCGGTCGCGCTGGCCAACCATTGGAGAGGACGGTCCAACAGTGGACGGCTATGGGTTGATATGATGATGATGATGACTAATTTGAATATTATTTTTTTTGATTTTTGATTACATTCATTTATTTTTAAAATACCAATATTATAATGCATAATGAGCAGGCAAAATCAAACAACACGTTTGAAATTTTTCACCCCTCGTAAAAGACCTCATGGCAAAGACCTACAATTTCTCAGTCGCTGTCAGTTTTCCGTACCAAATGTGTATAATATAAGGCTAAGTTAAAGGTGCCAAGAAGATTCTAAAGTTCCTAACTCCGACTCATAAATGGGACGATTATCTCGAATCACAAAGTTGGATGTGAAATGAGAATAGGTCGTCTCGGCATTCATTGGGATATACTTAACAGTGGACGTGTTTATTGCCTTGTGTCTTCTAACTATAATTATATAAAAAATAAAAAAAAATTGCAACTCATATAATATGTCCCACTGCTCTGCATTTCTTCCTCGAAATCAGGCGAGGAGGGTATCCGGTCATAATTTACCGACGCGCTAGTCCAATCGGGTTCGTGGACTTAGCACACCTTCAAAGATTTTTAATCTCATTAGGCATGCAGGTTCGCTCACGATGTTTTCCTTCACCAATAAGTCGTGTTAAATGGTGCACTTAGAAAAATAGAAAAACCCATTTTAAGGCACCACGTGGGTGTGGGGTGGGGCCAGGATCGAACCCGGACCCTCTTGCCCAAAAGGCCGAATCCATACCCACTGGACCATCGTCGCTCAATTATAAAAGGTATGAAATAATAAGATAAAATATTACTTCAAATTAATCCATTACACACGTAAAAGATGGAAGAAAAAAATATATTATTCCTTACCTATAATAAAACATAATATTTTTAGTTATTTCCTTATCCAAACAATGGAAGATCCCGCGCTGATAATGATGATGTATTCCAAACAAAATATGCGTAAAAATTATGTCATTTATAGTATACATATTTACGTGAAAATATGTCGCCGCGTGGTTTCGATCGATTTTCATATCTCGACCTACTGGTATGACCTATTCACACGACGACATAGAGTTCATAATCGAACGTTTTTGAAAGTTCAAGTATGTGTATAATATTTCATGGAATGCTAATCATCATCATGATCAACATCAAAATGATCATCAAAATGTATCTGTTGTATCTCAGTGGATTCTCTTTCTCTCTCTCTCTTCTTGAGTGGAAATAGTCGACTGATGGTACAAAAACTGTCGATCGTTGCCTTTTAGACCTTACTTGGATTATTCAATTGACTTTTTATAAAATACTGTAAGTATATAAAATACTATTCTTTCTATTCTATAATTTAATATAATATTTTTCATTATTTCCTTATTTAAACAATGTACGATCAGAGGCTGATAGTGATAAAGTATTCCAAAAGGAACCACAAAGTAAACATACATGAAAATTATGCCATTTACAGTATACAATATTTACGTGAAAAATGTGCCCGCGTGGTTGCGATCGATTTTCATATCTCGACCTACTGTTGTAAATTAAACTTGTTTTAAATTAAAATCTAATATGAATCGAAATAATATTCATGAATCAAAAATTATCTTTTTTTAACTCATTTGGTTTAATTCCTATTTTTTTAAATGAAATTATCCATAAAATATTTTTTACGAACCTTTTCTTTTCGTAAAAGTAAAGTAAAGTATCAACCCTTTATGTCCCACTGCTGGGCACGGGTCTCCTCCTCAAAATCAGGCGAGGAGGGTAATGGGCCATAGTTCACCGATGCGCTGACCCAATTGGGGTTGGTGAACTTCACATAGCTTCAAAAACCCCCAATCTCATCAAGCATGCAGGTTTCCTCACGATGTTTTTCTTCACCACTTCATAGTCTCGTGTTTGGGGTGCACTTAGAAATTAGAAAAACCCACTCCTGGGGGTCAGGATCGAACCCGGACCTCTCGCATAAGAGGCCGAGTCCGTCCACCACTGGACCATTGTGGCTGTTCTTCTTCTTCTCTTTTTTTTCGTTTTTGTTTTCGTCTTTTCGTGTATTTCATAAATTTATTTGCTGATGTGGGCTACAATAGTTTTAGCTATCTTAATATATATATATAGAATACTCAAAGTGAAGATCTCCTTTGTCTACTACAAAGACGAAGCGTGACTAAGAGACCATTGGATTTATGAGAGTAAGCAACAAGTATTTATAATAATATGTTCTCAATGTACATAGATTGAACTGATCTCGAAATTTTGAGCACCTCTTGTAAGGTCCAAAGAAAAATGTTGCGTTAATTACGTACACCAAACAAAAAATCTAGATTTACTTTAAAGTATCATTAATAAAGTGATCCTTTTAGGAGGTTTATTCATTATAATTATTATTATTAGAGGGAGTGCAGTAGCCGGTTCATGTTGGATGCGAGTGGCAAGGGATCGGTCGTCTTGGTATTCATTGAGAGAGGCCCTTGTTCAGCAGTGGACGGATATAGATGATGATGATTATTAATAATGATGTGGATTGATGATGTGATAATAATGTTAATAATATGTTAATAACATTTTCTCATTTGACTACATTTTTTTTCATTCAATGTTTGGATACGAATACAAATATTGTAAGTTTCATATCTTGAATACTAACTATAATATAACTATAACTTTAATATGACTAAATACATACATAATTGATACATGAGACTGGAAATTAGAGCAAACAAAAACCATTTTTCATCTTGTAACTTTCAACAGCAACTTAGAAATATATCGCAAGCCACCCAAGCACTAGATTCGAATTAATCCTAGCATCACGATCTCACGATCTATTGTAGAATATCGCTCTGTAACATTATCACCAATCTCCGTAGAAATATAGGACCTATATGTTCTCGCGTAAGTGCCATTTTCGCTTCATCCGAATAAAGGAGAAGGAATTTGAAAATACAGATTTTTGAGCACCAATTTCATTCAAAAATGGGCTCCCATAGTCTGTTCAGCAAAATATTACGCTATTCTAATTCAAAGCGTAGAAAATTGGCGCCAGTAATTATTAGAATAAAACACTTAATAGATATCATCGCGGTATTTAAACGATCATGCAAAAATATCTAATATATGTGAAATATGAAACTTTGGGTAGTCTAGTAAGTTCTTATACGCTCGTCGACTTGAGTTGGGGTTGAGTTGGATCCGGGTTCGATTCTGACCAAAGCTGCGTGCACCTGAAAGTGATGGTCTCATATTACTTGCTCACCAGTGCAGAAGAACATCGTGAATAAACCAGTATGCCTGATGAGTTAAAATCTTCGAAGATGTGTTAACTAATCCGCATTAGTGATTAGGCCAGTAAATTCGTGATCTATGGCCCAATATCTCTACGATACGCTTCAGAAAACTACAGAGGGCTTACAAAGTAACTTCGTTTCGTAACGAAAAGATACCGAAATACGTTATCGTTTCTAATTTACCAATGACATGTTATGCAATAAGATATTGACAATAACGATCGATAACCAATAGACAATTCGTGATTTTGTTACGATAACCTTTGACCACATGATTTAGTGCGATTTATGTCAATGCTATCGTTTTTTTAATGTTACTTTGTCTAAGCGTCCAATATTATGTTCGTTATGTCTATAATTTTATACCGGCAATAAATTATTTGTCTTTTCACTATATGTGTACACTAAGCTACGTACGAACTATTTTCACGTATGTCTTAGCGACAGCAACGCTTGGCCGTATCTGCTATTTATTATAGAACCGAAAGGTCAAGTTGTTGTAATATCCTCACATTTTGATCCCAGACAACAATATCTAATATATAAAATTCTCGTGTCACGGTGTTCGAACTTGAACTCCTCTGAAACGGCTTGACCGATTCTCATGAAATTTTGTGAGCATAAGGAGTAGGTCTGAGAATCGGCCAACATCTATTTTTCATACCCCTAAACAAAAAAATTTTAAGGGTGAACCTTAAATTTTTTTTTTAAGTTTTGGACGAAAATTTTTGTTTTTATTTTTTTATAATGTGGCATTAAAAAATACATACAACTCCCAATTTTCACCCCTATACGATCAACCCCTATTTTTAAAATGCAATTTTAATTTTGGCAGAACGAAGTCTGTCGGCGCAGCTAGTTATTTATATATTGTACTCTACGGTCTAGGCTAGAATTTACTCTTTCGGTTAAACGAAGTAAAATTTATCGTATGTATTTTCAAGCTATTATTTAACTTTCATAAATGTAAAATGAAAAATGAATTTATTTTTTGCGTCGTAAACATTTTATAAAGTAATTACACCATACAAATCATGTACAAGTGGTCGTTACACTTGTGGTCTGTTGCAAGCCTAATCGCCTTTTACCGGCCCGCAGTAACGTAAGGTACGTAAAAAAAGTAAAAGTGTTACGTAACAGTTGTGTGAAAATAGAATTACCTTTTTTACCCTCATATTACGGCTCAAAAAGAAAGTTCTCTCGATTTTGCTCGCACGTTCCGTATAGGTGGTCCCGAACTTGTTTTTTTTTTAGAAATAAGACATTTAGGGTACAATAGCAAATTTACGATTTGGGTTTTCTGGTTTCGGATTGATACAGAACTGGGATAGAATTCCACATCATCATCATCATCAGGGCTAATCAATCCACTGCTGATATGTTCAGCAGTGGATTGCCTCTCTCAATGAACGCCATGACGATCGTTCCCTTGCCACTCGCATCCAACACTGACTGGACATTGCAAGGAGATTATCTCCTCACCTGGTTAATGGCCGACCAACACTTCGTATGTTTAAAGCGGCCTTCATTTTTTAACCTTATAAGCCCTTTGTTATAGTTGCATTAATGTTTTAAAAAATTAAGTAACCGAAAATATTTATTACGGATTTATAATATAATACTTTACAATACCTTATAAACATTTTCGTTTATAGTATAGAAATAGCATTTCGATATAATATATATTAAGATATCGCTTGCTACTTTAACACGTGCTTTATTATATATTACAGGTAGTAGCGATAACCTCTGCATTATTCAACCACACCCAGCTTACAAGCTTTAATAATATATGAATAGAAAATGTTTTAAAATTTCATAAAGTGCACGTCACTAACGTCTTTTTAAAGAAAATATAAACGCTACATAAATGCTTCTAAAATATTTTGATAAGGTACTTTCGTCATCCTTATCAGTGGGTACATAGAGCCCTTTCAAAATGTCTAACCCGCCACTCGCATCCAACTTGGAACTTCTTCGGCTAGGGTGAGGATGGCATGGCATCTACTTAGTGGTAGACAGACCTTTGTCTAGAAACCATTTTACATTCTAATTTCTCTTATAATGGTGTTCTGCTTCAGAGTTATACTGTGCAAAGTCAGTGATTATACTGCCTGCATAATAGCTGACTTCGCATTACTGTTGTCTTAGAATATGCAATGAATGAGTTGATTTAGCTAAGCCTAAATAGACTTGTGTGTGTTAATTCACGACTTCCACTACCATAAAAAACACCTCTACCAATTTGCCTAACTAACTAACATAAAAACTCATTTGTGACTATAACAAAATGTTCTCTCGAGATTAAATCAAATCAAAATCATTTTTTTTTTCAAAGTATCTTTCTTAACGTCGATTAAATCTACCACCGGTTCCAAGGCAAGCCCAATGAGAAGAACCGGCAGAACTTAGTGGAACTAATCTTTTAAGTTTATATGTTATACTAGCTGTTACCCGTTGCTTCGCCCACGTTTACTTAGATTTATGGCCTAAGTTTCTCCTTATTATAACAGCTACCTGATCGTAGAAATCCCGGCAAAATCGGCACACCATTTCAGAGATTAGCTGGAACAAACAGACAGACAGACAAAATTTGTAACAAATATAAAGTGGTTATTTCAATATTACAAACAGACACCAACCCAACTTTATTCATGTGTTAAAGTTGAATTTATTATATAATCGTAACACGTGTCAATCAGGAAAAACAGCTCTGAGTCTAATTAGGAAAAGACTAGGTATACAGTTAGTAAACGGTACAAGCCGTGTCTGGAATTATTATGAACGGGAGAGGAAAGTTATTCAGTATCGGAGCTCGGTGTAGTTAAACGACGCTGCCGCGAACTTAAAATTTGACTAACAAATTTATCTGCTACTTTTACAGGATAGATAAACTGTACATTGAAAAAGAATTATAAAGATACTTTTATTTATTATAAGAGATATTATAAGAGTCCTTTTACTTTTAAACAACATAACCCATGTTGTTTAAAAGTAAAAGGACTCTTATAATTGAAATTGTGCCCAGCAGAGGGACATAATATATTCGTCGATACTTTACTTTTTTATACTTTTTTTCTTGTTATCAGTGTAAAGTAGATGTGATAGAGGATAAAAAATTCAAAGTCTTGAAGGCTTTTAGATTATTTGATATTTTTGACGAATTAAAAACAAATAACAAGTATATATACTTGGTCCATGAGGTCCTAGCGCTTAAAGACTTTTTAAGAATTAATAAAATATAAGTTAGTCGACATCACAGGTGACCGAAGAGCTGACAACTACGTCGGACAAAGAATAAGTCTAGCTATACAAAGGGGGAACACTGCCAGTATCTTCGGAACCTCGCCTAAAAGGACTCCTTTTCATCATCATCATCATCATCATCATCAGCCTTTATCCGTCCACTGTTGAACATGGGCCTCCCTCAATGAACGCCAAGACGACTCCTTTTAATAATATTTTATTTTAGTTATAATATTATATTTTATAAGTAAGTTATATACAATTTGTATATTCTAACTTGTATTGACTTCACATATTTAGTTTATTTCGTAGTATAGACGAAGCCACGTGAAACATCTATATTTTAATGTTATTGAAGAATCATTCTGTTTTTGTTGAAGAGGTCATTTGCTAACTAGTGTGTTAACGAGCCTGAGGGATAGACCCTACTAACAATATAAATATTATACAGTTTGTAATTATAATGCTGCTAATTAAAACAGGACACATGTTAGTGTGATATAATATTATAGTAAATAAGATTTAGTGGCTTTATGTAGGTGTAAAATTGAATTTTTGGGGACGGTGCAAACAGAATCGCTTGGTGGATGATTACGACGTGGTTTTAATTTGGGTTCTAAAGTTTCATATTGATGTGTGTTTTACATCATTTGATATTTTTTTTCAGTTTGCACAACCCATGCCTATTTTTAAAGCAATGTACTTTAAATATTTAAAATTAAATCCTTACTGGGTTTCGAACCTATGACTTATGGGTATAGTTTGAGATCTAGTTAATTTTTTTTCATTAATGCCCACTGTTTCCTAATTCTATTCTAAAGTTTTTTAGAAACTACCACTTCACAAAAAAGTATATTTGTTAACATCCCTAATAAATATAAACAAGCAATTATAGCGTTTAGTTTTAATATTTTAATAAGAATCTAAATTCTCGTACACCGTACAGTATCTTTCATACATTACATACATACAAATAATTTACATCACATTTATCTGTATATCCCAGTCGTACTGACAATTAAAAACCAAATATTAAACAAATACATTGCATGTGCTAATTTCGCCGTGGCGTTTTGAATTAGGATTCATAAGTTTTAGGCTGTATCCTTCAGTGAATAGACATCCGCAATGCAGTTCTGTTTTATTTCCACATTTACAAGAAATCAATGTACCTTCATAATGCCTCGGCGCTTAATGCGAAAACTTTTAATTTATTTAAAAAAAGAACCACGCTAACTATTTGAACAAATTAAAACTGCTAACAGTTTAAAACAATGTTTAGTAACTCGGTTTTATGCTTTTGTAAAATGTTTTGTCAGCAACTTTTAGCGTAGAAATGTGTACATATGCGTAGTTAAAACGTACGTTCGCCATTTTTTTGTAAACTAGCAGCGCCCCGCGGTTTCACCCGTGTACTTCCCATTCCCGTGTTATTCTGATGTATATAAAGCTATATTATTGTAAAGTTTCATTAAAATCCATACAATCGATTTTACGCGAAAGAGTAACAAACATCCATACTTACAAAATTTCAAGTTTATAATATTAGTATGAATTTATTTACACTGTGATATTAGTAAGATAAATTGTAAAAAAAAGTATTAAAGTATAAAAATATTGTAGAACTATGCAATTATTAAGTTTTGTATGAATTAAATAATAGTATTAATTGTAAGAAAATATTTGTTAATACTTCAACATGAAAAATACTCAAGGTTAACCTAATTTCCCAAGTACGAGTTCCCGCATAGATCCAGGGGTCTTACCTGAGGCAAACCTGGATGGTGCGAAAGCATTAATCTGAGTCACTAAAAAAGGCAAATCTGTTGCCTTCCTTAGACGAGGTGTCTCGATGCAGGTAATTACACTGCCAGTCTTGCCCTCTCCAAAACACAGCAATGCTGTTTCACGGAAAAATAAGCAAGATGGTATCCTGGATAGTAACCTGGATCACTGTATAAACATCAGACCAACGATAGTTCAAGCTACTTGCTTATGGCATATGTAAAGTATCAACCCTTATATGTCCCACATCTGGGCACGAGTCTCCTCAAAATCAGGCGAGGAGGGTAATGGGCCACAGTTCACCGAGGCGCTGGCCCAAAGCGGGTGGTTGAACTTCACATACCTTCAAAGACTTTCAATCTCATCAGGCATGCAGGTTTCCTCACGATGTTTTCCTTCACCGGTGAGCGAGCGATGGTATCGTGTTAAGGGTGCACTTAGAAATTTAGAAAAAAACAATTTCAAGGCACAGAAGGGGGTCAGGATCGAACCCGGAACATCTCTCATAAGAGGTCGAGTCCACCCACCACTGGACCATCGTCGCTCATCGTATGGCGTATGTAAGATAAGCTATTTACGACGTAGGCCGGTCATCTGTCACGCTGTATCGATATCGAGCTACGATATACAACCCTAGCAAATACAGTAGCGTGTTTATTTGACATTTCTCGTATATTTATTACCTGGTAAAGAGCAAAGAAAGTTTGATAGAAATTTAATTCTAAGGTCGCTAAGTTTTTCAAGTAGTGTATCCGCTAGTCTAGTTATTTATGGTCCGATTTCATGCCGAATAGTCGAAGTAAAATAAATAAAGATGTTTTTGCAATAAACCTTACTTTATATATATAAATATATAAATTTCCGTGAAAACTTGCTTAAATAAAAGCTTATTATTATTATTTAAATATGATCAATCAGTCCCCTGCCGCCACTTCCTTTCACTGCTAAAGCCGGGATCTATTTTAGCATATATCAATCATGACAACCCTAGATAGGTTTTTACACAAATATTAGCCAATAATCAGAAAAGTAAATGCAATTTTTATTAATTAACTCTTGATGAAACATATTGTGTCGATATGGCAAAATTGATCCGAATGCCGTGACATGATGGTAAATGGCATGATGCTGTTATACTTAATATTGCATTTGTATGAATTGTATGATATTAATATTGAAGATTCATGGCTGCCGGGCGTGTCTTGGCCGCCTTTTTTGTTCTGGTTACGTTTTTACATAGCAAAAAACATAATGCAAGAAGTTTAAATACCAATAAAAAAATCTGTAACACAAATCGATTCATAACTGCCTAATTTCCCCAATTAGCTCTCATGACATATTGCTTGACATCCTTTACGTGGATATTCTAATGATATTTTATCATTATCTGAAAACACGGATAAAAAAGTTTTCCAAAAATTTATTCATTCGATCGATTTATCGCCATTTTTAACCCGTGTACACACGAAATTTCATGAAAATCGTTGGAGCCTTTTCCGAGATTAAGATTATATATAAATATTTTGGAAAACTTTTTTATCCGTAAGAATTTCTCGTTTAAAGGTATAAGATATAGTTTTGTAAATGAAAGGCCGGTGCAGTCTGATCAGTGGTCAGTTAACTGGTAGTATAAATAGTTTATAATCAATATTCACATTGAATAATATTTGTATACGTATGTATTCATTAACACAAGTTCCTACGAGCTTACGGTATTATGAAAAATATAAATTACTCTCAACATTACAAAAACACGGGTGAGTTATTTCATTAATTGCGTTTATACGGCTTTAATTTGAACGCAAATACAGTCGCAGATTTAAAATGTAAATCAGTCTCCAGGAAGATTTACTCCAAGAACGATTTATAACAGCCCTCCGTATGTAAGAAACTTTATTTATACACACTTTCAACTTTGTTTGCTTTTTAAAATTACATCGCTATGTCGGTAGTTGAGAATGTTTGAAAGGATTTCAATCTTAATAATGTAAAGATTGTGTTACATCATAAAAGTTATATTTCATAATCATAATCAACTTGCAACCAACCACTACTAAAAACTTAAACCTCAATAAACTTCAAGCTTTATTTTTTTTAATATTAGTTTTTATATTTCATACTAGCTGTTGCCCGCAGCTTCGCCTACGTTAACTTAGTTTTACGAAAGTATACGTATTCATGGAGAACATTTTTATAGCTAAAGTCATTCCTTGTTAGATTAGCTATCTGCTAGTGAAAGTCACGTCAAAATCGGCCTAGCTGTTTCTGAGATTAGCCAAGACAAACAGACAGACAGTCAAAAGTTGTTAAAAAATGCTTTTTGGTGTATGTAGTATGTACTGCGTATACATCCACGTGCATTTGGTAAAATCTTATTTTTATTTTACAAAGAAACAATTCTATTTAAATTCATCTGTTTAGATTTCAATCTAATACTTTAAAAAAATAATGATTTTCTGTACGGGCTGATTATAACGATGAAATGCAACGTCTCATTATGATTATACGAATAGATAAAATCTATTGCATAATCACGGAATGGAGCCTCGAAAGGAAGATCCTAACGGATAATAGGAGGGCTTGGGTGCACTAGATTTCGTGATTAAATAAGTATTCACTGGCTTTGTTTTAGCGGTCTATCGACATGTCGAGGAGATTTTAAAATGGGATTCGGAATTTCGCTTAAACGCTGGTTACTTCTATTGTAGTCCTATTAGTCTAAAGAATCGTTCATACAGCTGGCTATTATACAGAGAATTTATAAAATAATATCTATATTATTATATCTAATATATAAAATTCTCGTGTCACAATGTTCGTTCCCATACTCCTCCGAAACGGCTCGACCGATTTTTATAAAATTGTGTGTACCGTGTACGTGTCGGGTAGGTCTGAGGATCGGCCAACATCTGTTTTTCATCCTTCTAAATTATAAAGAAAAAATATTATTTTATGATAAAGCATACAAAAATACACATCACCCTAAATTTTCACCCCTCTACGATCGACCCCTTTTTTTAAATGAAATATTAGTACTTTTGTCAGAACGAAGTCTGTTGGGGCAGATAGTACAGTTATAAGCATATTCGTCGTCATTTATGCTTACAAAGCAATTAAGAACTGTTGGCCGGGCTAACAGAAGTCTGGAGGGAATTCCACACTCGAGAAGACGCAGGTTCCTTCATTTATCTTGTTGGATGAGTATTGAGAGTTCGGCCAAATAATTATAAATAAGAGATGATATCCACGATTGTCCACGGTTGTTCTGTGGTGCGGGGCCCATCTGTGAAGGTGGCGTGGGCCCCCTGAGGGGACTGACTGGCCGTCGAGGTGCCCTGTGCTATTTGATCCGGCACCTCACCAAAGGCGGCATTGGTGGCACTCGCCGGGTTTTGGATCTGCTTCCACTTAACAGCTTTCTGTCGCAGCGAGTCTCACATACCTGTCTGGGGAGACCCACTTCCCTGCGGTATGCGTCAGTGCATTTCCCGGCGTTAAAGACAAAAATAGGCCTATGTTCAGCAGTGGACGGATAAAGGCTAATGATGATAATGATGGTGAAACGTCAGAAGTAACCATTTCTTGTTGCACTTACAGCCTAGTTATTTAAGTCTATTATATAATAAAATAAGATAATAAATAAGACAAAAAATATGATAGTAATACATGTGTGCCCTAATGACATTTTCTTTTACAAATGCATAAAAATATCAGTCTTTCAGAGATAAGGTCGCCTATTGTTCGTCTTTTACTTACTTTCACTTTGTGGTATATTATATACAATAATAAAACATACAATACTATTTTTAAATGCAGATGTCATTTGCATTGCATAACATGAGTACGAATTCATAATGGGAGGTTTAATTGAAAAAGTCACGTTCCCTTTTTATTTTAAGCCACTTCAAAAAAGGAGGTGTTTTTTTCAATTCGACTGTAAATATTCTTTTTTTATATATTTGTTCACGGATAACTTCGTTGTATATGAACCGATTTTGATGATTATTTTATTTTTAGAAAGTCATTATTCCAAAGGCTATTCCATGACAAGGAAACCAGTGTTATCTGATGGCAGACCAGGGAAATCGAGGAGAACTTTCAAAAATCTTGGGAATGACTAGTGCGTTTGTAAGTTTTCTTACTTCCTTAGTGCCGTATTCCTTTTTTATTTATTTATTAAGTATTTTCTACATATTCTAACAGTAAAATAAATGTCTTGTGTCCATATTTTATCCCTTCAGGCGTAAGTTAAAAAAGATCTACGCTTTTAAAAACAGACCTTACCATCTTACCATCATACAAACTTATCAAAACCAAATCATGCATGAATTGACGGCTATGAATTCATTTATATTCACAGGCAGTGTTGACCACTCAGGCGGTTCGTCTGCCAGTTTGTCTCCACCACTAATGTAAAACATCGAAAATCCTACATCCTATATCCTACAAATATCATAAATGCAAAGGTCGAAGAATGTATGAATGTTTGTTACTCTTCCGCGCAAAAACGAATGAATGAATTTTGATGAAACATATCAATAATATAGCTTACTCATACGAATAATATATAGGCTATATATCACGTACTCCCACGAAAAAGAAACGCGGGTAAAACTGCGGCACGCTGGTAGTATAATATATTAAGACACAACAACACATCCTTTAGGCCTTGTTCAGAAACAATGAAAATGTAGCCACTGAAAAAAGTGAAACTAAAGTAATTTAATTACATTGAAAAAAGTGAAACTAAAATAATTTAATTATACAATCCTAAAGAATTCAATCTGGCCACAGTTCCCGGGGCGAACGTCTCAACCACAAATTGATTGATGGCGTAAAAAAAGGGGTTCCCTGAGAGATATATCTCCGTCGGAGAACTGATTTCTTCTAATTGAAATGAAATTTCTCAAGGACCGATACCGTGTAATATCTGTAAGAGCTACAAGTATTTTCTTATTTTGAAAATAACTTTTTAAATGACTTTTATGACCTATTATATTCTTCACCAACTTGTATATTTAAAAATGGGTTTATTTAACTAGCAGCGCCCCGCGGTTTCATCCGTGTACTTCCCATTCCCGTGGGAGTACAGGTATAAATTATAGGCTATGTGCTATTCTGATGTATAAGCTATATTATTGTAAACTTTGAATAAAATCCATTCAGTAGTTTTTTCGTAAAAGAGTAACAAACATCCATCCATCTATACTTACAAACTTTCGCATTTATAACATTAATAGGATAATACAGAGTTATATAGGAAAATAATAACTTTATAATATGTAAAGCCGTTAGTACAGTCCTTAGGCATTTGTTTTTGAATAAGCAACATATTCTACGGTGTAAGTTTGGGCTGTCATAAACAAACTCGAATAAGAAGCTGGCATATTATTATATTAATTAATAAACGCGCGCACTTTGTTTAATTACTTTGAATTATTTTATTAACACAATCATTATACCATAATTTAACATAACAAACAACATTGTAATTGTAATATTATGATTTTGATTGAGTTATTTCATTAATTACTTTTTATCCCTGGATAACTTAAAAAGCCGTTACTTTCGGTCTAGTTACGATCTAGTTTATAGTTTTTTTTTTTTTTGTAATAATAATACCAACCCATATTTGTCCCACTGCTGGGCACGGTTCTCCTTGAAATCGGGTAAGGAGGACCCTCCTTACGCATCGAGTAGCAATATGAGCTTTAAAAGCTGGTCAGATGATTTGTCACTGACGTAATAGCAATAGCAAACAGTAATCTGAGTGTACGTCCAATCAGCCAATCAGCCATCAATGGCCATCGCTCAGCCAATCAAATTGCAGTAGGCCTATTCTGTAAAAACAATTTCTATATCGAGCTTCACCTGAGTGATAGAGCTCACTTTACGCTCACTTTGAAAGCGATATTTATTGATATAGATAGAATATAGTGGAGTTTTAAAGAATACAAATTCGTAAAATTCATCATATCACCGCGGATTCCACTTTCGAGATTCGAAAACGACCTACAGAACTGGCAAACAGCATAAATTTGATAGATTTATTTTCATACTATACTTGTGTCTAAAATAAAGATTTTCTATTATATTCTATTACCGTTCTGTTTCGGTTATAATATGCTCGATGCTTAAACTTAAACCCAGGAATAGACCGAGATGAATATATTTAACGCCTTTTGTTACTTAGTGATTACTTAACATATCACTAAAAATATTAATTCCGATAAGTATTTCGATTCCTAAATCCGAACACACAAAGATTTGCCTCTACTAAATTAGTATCACCATCATCATCATCAGCCTTTATCCGTCCACTGTTAAACATAGACCTCCCAATGAACCTGAAACCTGAAACCAATGAAATGACGTTCATTGACGTCCCTCAATGAACGTCAAGACGACCGATCCCTTGCTACTCGCATCCAACACGCACCGGCCACTGCACGGAGGTCGTCTTCCCATCTGGTTAATGGCCGACCAACACTTCGTCTACCTAAACGCGGACTCCACTCTTTAACCTTATTGGCCCATCGGCCATCCGTTCTTCTTGGTGCGTGACCAGCCCATTGCCAGTTCAACGTGCTTATTTTTCGCGTAATATCGGTAAATCCCTTCATTAAATTAGTATAATATATTTAAAACCAGACAAAATGTTGCTGAAATTTACTTTATATGAGAGTTTTTGCACGCTGCAAAATTGTCGTTGTTTTAATTAGCTCAAACGTGCAAAGTACTTACACACGTCACATTGTCAGAATTTTCATTATTATGAAATTAAAAACTGTCTGTACATTATGAAAATAAGTTGCAAATTTTACATTTTTAATTTACTGTCAGGTATTCGTTGTTAAGAATTACTTATGTTTATTTTTGTGATAGAAATTGCGTATTATCAGCAGAGGAAATTAACAGAGTAAATTACAGTTTTAAAACAAATTGCAAAATATAAAATCTTCTTCTAATGATGATCATAACATATAAAACCGTTTTAGAAAAAATAATTACGCACACAAAGACAATGTCTCATTATGATCCAACAATAGGATGAAAATAATTGCTCCCATCTGTATGGAAACACGAATGACTGCGTATTTAATTGACTATAATATTTCTAGCGAGCTCTAATCTAAAAGTCAATTAAACAATATGAGCGTTTGTTCTATTATCCCTACTGTATCGTGTGTTAGCCATTTTATAGAACCACCTTAATATTCAAGACGGGGTAGACTATATAACTGAATATATAAATAATAACTTAATCGAAGTAGCTGACAGACTGTGGACTAGACTGGCACAGGTCAGAGCTTGGTCAAGTGCTTTGAAGGAGGCTTTTACCACCCTTAGAACAAAGCCTACACTAACGTATTAATCGAGATTATATACTAACCGTATTTCATGGCTTCTCTTAATGAACGCCAAAACAACAGATCTTCTGCCACTAGCATCCAATACGGACCAGATACTGCACAGAGATCGACTTCCCAATTGATTATTAATTAGCTGAGCAACTCCTTGTCTACCTTAATTGACTTAACTATATTTTATCAAATTGTAAAATGTGAGAGATAAATAAAGCATTATTACTATTAACATTTAATAATTTGCACGCTTTGAGATACATAATAAATATCTCAAGAATTTTATTTATAAGCAAATCTATTCAATTATGTCTAAGAAAATGAAAAGACAGACAGCATTCAGTGATGTTATTTCTTTCAGAATTTCTTTTAAAACTTCACAAACATTCAAAGACTTTTAATCTCATCAGGCATGCAGGTTTCCTCATCTTTCCTAAGCCTTCATAAGAAAGCTATATCGTAATCAAAAGTCTTAAATTTCGGAGATTTTTATTAAATTTTCTTTTTAAATTAAAGTTATGTAAAAGTGAGAGTGCCGATGGTCCAGTGGTGGACGGACTCGGCCTCTTATGCGAGAGGTCCGGGTTCGATCCTGACCCG
Organism: Lycaena phlaeas; assembly: GCA_905333005.2. Taxonomy (NCBI): domain Eukaryota; kingdom Metazoa; phylum Arthropoda; class Insecta; order Lepidoptera; family Lycaenidae; genus Lycaena; species Lycaena phlaeas. The sequence continues at coordinate 1,854,949 of HG995168.1, forward strand.
TCCGTGTGTGTCTTGAAATGGGTTTTTCTAATTTCTAAGTGCACCCCTAACACGAGACCATCGCTCGCTCACCGGTGAAGGGAAACATCGTGAGGAAACCTGCATGCCTGATGAGATTGAAAGTCTTTAAAGGTATGTGAAGTTCAACAACCCGCACAGGGCCAGCGCGGCGGTCTCCTTCTCGCCTGATTTCGAGGAGAAGACCCGTGCCCAGCAGTGGGACATAAAGGGTTGATACTTTACTTTACTTTTTACTTTATGTAAAAGTATTATTTACCAAATAAAACCTTGCTATAAAACTATAAACTGATTCATGTAGAATATAGTTATTGTCGAATAACGACAGCGACGGTAAAATCGACCCTAATACCTAATACTCAATACCTACTAATTACTTACGGGTAAATAGCGTAATTACCTATCGCAATTTGTATCTATGTATAGGTAATAAGTTAAATTATATGCATCGATAATTAGGTAATATTATATAATATAATAATCTTGTTAATTTCCTCTAGCATCCATTTCAGCTTGGTAATAATTTCAGAGATATATTGTATTACGAGCGTTCATTGAGGGAGGCCTATGTTCAGCAGTAGACGGATAAAGGCTGATAATGATGATTGTATTCTTTGAAGGTACAATTATGACGACGATAATAACAAGTTATTGAGCCAAGCTATTCTAAAATTTAAATTAATTTAATTAAATAATTTTACCGTATGCGCCATATACCTTACATTTTACGCAAATTATACATTAATGAATTACTTATAGGTTTATAAAGGTAACCTTTGATTATAAATAATACAAGTGTTAGAATATGAACTGCGTTAATTTATTTACCGTGAATCTCCAAAAAAGTGAGAAATAATAATCAAGAGTATTTATCAATAGCTGAATCTGCCACAAGCATTTCAAGCGTATCGTCTTAAAGAAGCCAACGTAACCAAAACAATAAAAATACTATAAGTAAATAATAATCAACTTATGACGGAATACAATAATTTAATTGTGATCATTAGAATGTACTGTACCAATGAAGGCGTCCAAAATATTTCGTATTAGCTAAAAATATAGTAGATTATAATAGTACATTTGCGCGAGTGAAGATGTTAGCGGTGGGGTTATTCGTTGAGACTAAGGAACTGTGAGAGCCTGATATGGTGTGAAGAAGGACAGCAAGATGGCGGCAGTAGCCGGCCTTTATGGACTCGGCGAAGAGCAGCGAGGTCGCCACAGACGAAACCAAGCAAATGCCGAACGCTCCGAGTCCAGAGATGACAATACAGAGGCGTGAGTACTTTTATAACATTTTATATGCGATTTTATGACTGCCATTTATAGTATCATTAATTTAATTTTAATAACTTGAGAAAGGTTTTTAATTAATATTATCTGTTCTGTGCAAAATCTCTTAGCAAACAAAATAAGCAATTTACTTTTTTCGTTTCAGACAGGGATCTTAATTTTACTGTATAATGTAGTGGGGGTCTGTGGCCCGAGAATTGTCTTTGGTTTTGTCCATTTAAAAGTATTTAGCGTATTGTTAATTTAATTTTCGAACAAAACGTGATATATTTTTTACATAACGTATTATGGCCGGTGGACCACAATGGTTCTAAATTAGACTTGTCAGGCAAAATTAGTCTTCTATTTGTAAAGTTTGACAGGTTGGTGATAATAACGTATAATAGATTTCTATCCAGAGGCTTTGCTTAGCAGTAGATGTATGTCGATTCATCATCATCATCATTAGCATTTCCACAGGCCTCAGTCCACTGCTGAAAAAGCTTCCAAAATGAAAAGAATGAAAAATTTTTGCCTTCAATTTTCATACGATAATAATTTATCTCGCATCTCGAACAAATACTCTCGGTATCGATGTCACGGATAAAAAGTCTAAAAATATAGTAAAATCATTGACATGGTATTATGAAAAACCATCAAAGTGCTTGTTACACGCATAGCGACATTGCAACAAGACTTATAACGATATGACTCAACATCTGTTTTAATATTATCATTTATTCCACCTTATACCAGGGTTCCGTGTAGGAGTTTTTAAAACTTTTTAAAAATAAAACTATTAGATAAAGGGAAGATTTGGCCATGCTTGATCAGGACATCTCAGAAATAGGTATTTCTAAGTTTCCTTCTCCACTTAGCCATGTCAACATCGCTTGGTGTCAAGTGAAGGAAATACCGTAAGATTAGACCTTTGGTGAACCTAATCATCTCATGATTTCGATGACAATTCGTTCCTGGTCTTGGGACATATAAGTAGTGTTTATTTTGTATTTAGCCTAGATATGTCCTTCCATTCCTAGTTTATAGTTCACATCCAAAAAGAACATAGTATCTACCTAGTGTAATCTTAGTATAAATGTGACATAATGACAAATATTTCCATCAATATAGCCATCAGGCCTTAAAGTCTAGTAGACCTTTCGAAAAAAAAACTACGGATATTTCAAGTTAATTGTTTAACAGGATAAGATTATTAATTATTAAATATATCAATATCAATATCAATAGAGTTATCGTGTTTAATATTCAAACTATACTCAAACTTATGTTACTGATGGAAATTAAATACTAGCTCCGACAGTCATATGAACTGGTGGCGCCATCTGCGTACGATTGCAAGTGAAAACTTTGACTTCAGACGTGAAACTTAATCAACGAAGTTGTTTGAAGATGCTGAACCTTTATATCAATATCAGCATTTATCATTGTATAAAAATGGAAAAGAATTTGAAAATGTAAAGTTCCTTTAAGTTGGAGTTTATGTAGGGAGGTATGCTCTGTGCCTCGTTCCCATCTGTATCTGTATCTACCACCGTGTTGCTTGTTTTTTAAACAGCTTTGCTGCATCGAAGAAAAGGGCAGTTTTAGAGGAAAAATATTTTTCGACATCATTTTATCACACACTCTATTCCTTTTAATAAAAGTTGCCAACCCTATGCGTAGTGCATAGGGTTGTCAACTCCTAATTTCTATTTCCCTAAAAAACAGTCAGAAAATCACCATAGAAACCTGTGCCATCAAAATGTATTAATGTGTATTACGACCAAGTTTCATGAGTCCCCGTAAGTGTATCAAGTGTGTGTGTGACCCCTAAAGTGTACAGACATTCAAGTGTTGTGACCCCATAAGTGTTCTCAGTACCTCCAGTTTATGACCCCCATTTGCATACCTGGTTACGTAACAAGGTCACAATCGCAATGTGTTACCGAGAGCCTCTTAACTGAGAATCACTCACATAACCATTTATAGTTCCATTTTGGCGGTCAACTGACCCAGTGGTCAGGCTTGGCCATTTTACACGGCGGTCGTCAGTTCGAATCCCGCCTGGTGCAGATATTTGTATGATGAAAATAGATGTCTGCACCGGGTCATGGTTTGTATATACTAGCTTTTGCTCGCGACTTTGTGCGAGTGTGTTTTAGTTTGCCTTCCATTTTACTTCAACTCCACCATTTAACTAATTTTCTTACTGCTCACTTGCATCATGTAAGGAACCCCTGTAAAGTAAAAGTATCAACCCTTATAAGTCCCACTGCTGGGCACGGATATCCTCCTCGAAATCAGGCGAGGAGGGTTAATGGGCCATAGTTCACCGATGCGCTGACCCAATGCGGGTTGGTGAACTTCACATACCTTCAAAGACTTTCAATCTCATCAGGCATGCAGGTTTCCTCACGATGTTTTCCTTCACCGGTGAGCGAACGATGCTCTCGTGTGCACTTAGAAATATAGAAAAAACCCATTTCAAGGCACACACGGACGGGTCAGGATCAAACCCGGAACCTCTCGCATAAGAGGCCGAGTCCGTCCACCACTGGACCATCGTCGCTCGGACCCCCTGGACCAAATTTCAAGAAGCAACAAAACCAAATTTCCAGATACTTAGTTTAAGCTGTGCATTGATAAGTGAGCGTGAGTGAGTCATAGTTGCCTTTAAAATATAATATATTTATATAAATTTCTAAAATTGATTTCCATTCATACTAGTAACACAAGTTCTTACGAATTTACCAGAAGCTGGCTTAGCGTGATGTAATTGCTATTTAATATTTATTTATTTAATATTTATTTTAATCATTTGTATATTATTTCATGTCTCTCTAAATGTCTAAATTGTTATTTGAGTAAACCACTACTTCTTGAAAAACATTTAGTTAGAAAATTAGCTTTACCTATGCTTTGTTTTGAATTTTTTTACATTTTTGAAAATTTTCGTTTTCGGAAACGGAATTGGTTAATTGTTCGGTCTACTGTAAATATTTTTGTATAAGAGTGGAATAAGGTCACTAGTAAGTACTTTTATAAATTATCAAAAGAATTATAATAATATAAGTTACATTACAATTTTACAAGGTTTTGCTGAAAGAAATTTCTGATAGAGATAAGTACACCTGTTAACAATGTCTCCAATACAATAATAGTTATGTTAAGTTTATGTTAAAATTAATTAATAAATAATATTACGTCATTTGTACGTCCTTACAAGACCAGGTTAACGTTGTTTACAAATAAATATTATATTGATCAAAAGCTATCAAAATATAATAGTCTGTATTAAAACAAATATTGAAACGGAATTTTTCCCAATATTATTTTGAGATCCCGATTGTGTAAAGAACGAGAGGGCGAAATCATATTTGCAGAGAGCGAAAACAGAGCACTCCAAATATATATTTCAATTTACAAAGTGTTTATGATGAACTGCGGCGATGGTCCAGTGCGTATGGACTCGTCTTCTACACGTAGGTAGGTGAACAGATGGCTCACCTAGTATAATATCACCCTAAGCACGAGAACATAGCTATGCTATATCAACTAGCATGGCTGTTAATGGCTGTAACATACGATTCTATAATCTTTGACAGCTTTTCATTGTAGTGGCTATGTCAGCTGACAGGCCGAAATTAAGTAATTTAACCAAGCTTCTAGCAACTTATTTGTCACTTAACAAGAGATTTGACAGTTGATTTGTTTAATTTTTGCGTTGATCAGTCTTTCGGAAACCGGGCGCAACTCTATTAAGGTGTGTGAAGTTCGCATCTATGTTAAGTTGTCCAACTTTTTTTTTTCTTTTACGCCCGGAAATGCACTGACGCATACGCTGGGGAGTGGGTCTCCCCAGGCGGGTATGCGGGACTCGCTGCGCCCGAAAGATGGCAAGTGGATGCAGCTCTACCCACTAAAACCCGGCGAGTGCCACCACTGCCGCCTTTGGTGGCACCTCGAAGGCTAGTCAGTCCCTTCAGGGGACCACCTCCACAGAGCGGTTGTTCCGCACCACAGAACAACCACTCCCAACGTCGGGACAGTACGATGAGGTGAGGTTCCCATCCTCACCCCTTGCCCCCTGCTCTTTTGTCCCCTCTTCTTATAAGAGGGATACAAAGAGCCCCCTCGGCTCAATTTGCTTCGCCCGAGATGTTGGGGTCACCCTGGGTTACTGAGCCCCACCGCCACGACAAGGCTTGAACCATGGTGGGGAAGTTTCCCAACTAGCCCAACCCCTCTTGTCTTATTTTGAGGTGGAGACCTGTGCCCAGCAGTGGCACATGAATCAGTTGATACTTACTTTTTTCCAGGTTCAATTCTGGCCCGATTAATGAGACTTTACACATTGCTATTTTAGGAATATAATGAGGTTTTTAATGCTATTTATCCTACGATTCTTAATAATAATAATGTGAATTAGTTAATTTCGTGTAAAAACTACTTAACCGAACATTATTAAACTTAAACTTTGTACACATATTATTGGAGGTGTTAGAAGTAACATAGAATACTTTTAATGAAAAATATATAAGTTAACGCGGACGAAGCCACGGGTAAAACAGCTAGTTAATAAAGCTTTGCTTCTTTCGGGCGTCTCTAGACGGTATTTTTCATTTAAGTAGGATTATTCTACATCGGTAAGAATAATTCCGAATAAGTTAATTTAAGTTTGTTATTGTTTTAAATCCGTCGTCCAAAGAGAAGAGGACACTTAGAAGTTGGCTTTTGTTAAAGTTTTTACAAAAACAGTCTTATTTTGGAACATTTCAAGAGTCATGGATAAATTTAGATTATTTTTGAACTGAAAATGCTCAAATTATCTTCTCTTCTCCTTCTCTTCGGACGGTCTCTGCTTCGAAGAATATTATTATAATATTTGTTTTATGTTTTTTTTATAGTAAAATGAATTAGCGACAATAGTTTATTTTGGACTTGCTCAGGCAACTTAGTCATGCATTCCATATGCTGCAATTTCAAAATACAGCATTGCTGGAGAAATAGTCCGTACCATCTCTCCTACAGCTAAAAATTATTATTATTCAATGCATTCCTGTGTCTATTACTTAGCAACAGGTCTTACCATTCTTGGTATTAAACATTTTATCTCCTAATTAATAACTACTATAATGATGTACATATAAATATTGATAATTTTCCTTTAGACGCGCTAATCTCCGAAAGTACCAATGCAATTTGCAATTTTTCTATTTTAAAGCTAAATAAAGGTATAACAATTTAATTAAACCCATTGTATAGTATGAAATGCTTTTTGTACGTTTATTATGCAACCTCTACACGGTGCGTAGAGCCATCGTAGAGGTCTACGTGCAAGCGCTACGAGCGTAGACATCTACGCTCCATCCATGAAACGGCTTTAACTTTTAGTCTGGTCAGTATTTTATCAATCCTATTTCTATAAATTCTATATCAAATTTGAAGAATGGAAAAAATAAATAATTTTCTATAAATTTTTCCTTGCCGACTTTCGTTTTCTGATGTTATTTATCTCTCTTCTTGATGTAAATATTATTAATCTCTTACCATTGAATATTTTTGCACAGTGGTTTGAGATACATGCCACAAAAGGTAACGTGTGAATGTATTTAAAATAGTGTCTAATAATATTTTGTATGATATTATAATATGATGCATTATTCATAAAATCTGTGATTTTCCACCAATGGTTTATTGTCAGTCGTAAGAAAATTATTCACATGTGTACATAAACTCTATAAAATGAGCACAAGTTTGTGACAGATTGCTGTTACGCGTTCTGGCGTTCGTTGAGTAAGAGTGGTAGGGGTTTATGTTCTGAAACCTGAAACTCTACACAGCGCCATCTAGTATCAAGTATAAATACTTTTATCAAAAAGACGTCTTTCCTATTTAATATATTTATGTTGAATAGTTATTTAAGTGAAAATTAATACTTTCATTATATTAGCATCATAAGAAAATTAGCATCATTATAATATTTATAGTCATGAACATAGTTATTTAAATAGTATAAATTTTGGCTCTAATTATTACAACATGGTATATATTTTCTCTTGTAATATTTTTGAAGCTAAAGCGTTATCATATTTTAAAACAATACAATACATAATTAATTAGTGTATTAAATAAAGTAAAATTGTTACTTTATACTTAAACAAAAGATAATATTATTTAAAAAATATTGTGCTCAATTTACCTGCAGTGCTAATTTATGATAGCCAGAACCCTTAAAATTTCATTTTTACTGCCATTTTAATGAAATATTTAAATAAATACAATTGAAATTATTTTATATGATGCGCCATCTAGGTTAAAAGAGAGCAACTACGACCAACTCAGCTCACATTTTACGTTACATTTGCTTCGCTACTTATCAATAGATGGCGCTGTACGTATTCGAAGCCTCACGATAGATGTCGCAAGCAGTATGAATTACAACATACGGCACTGCTTAATACAACTTTAGTATGTAGAAAAAAAGCATTTATTGCACCTTCTTCGCAGCTCATAGCACGTTTACTAATCAACAATCTTGACAACAATAAGTTTTATTATATAAATAAAGAATATATTATAATATATAAAAAGTTTTAAAAATATTTAAATATTCTATACTGCACAGAATGCATTATTTAATAATATATGCATTCTATGTTGTATTATATTATACAGTCTATAATATTATAGGATAAGGCGTTGGCATAATATTATACTCCATCATCATCATCATCAACATCAGCCTCTAAGTTCTAACCACTGCTGAACATAGACCTTCCCTCCTCCCTCAATGAACGACAAGACGACCGATCCCTTGCCATTCGCAAAAAAAAATACTTATATGGACATAAAACAAAGCAAACTTAAAACGTTTATGTAACAGTAGCAAATTTGGCGAGATTCAATACTGATTACGTGCATTCGGTCCCAAAAGCTAATGACAGAGAGAATATTGACTACTTAAAGTGTTTTTAATATATCATATAATTATTATTACATCTAGCACTCATTCTACTAATAATATAAACGGTATAGTTTATATGGGTTTGTCACTTATTACGCAAAAGGAATAGTTTATCTATTTATATAAAAATGTTATGTTGGTATACACAAACCAACATAACATTTTTCATCATCATTGCTTCAAAAACTCAAAAAGTCTGTATCGATTGAGCTGAAATTTTAGCATGATTCTTCGCCTGATTTCGAGGAGAAGACCCGTACCCAGCAGTGGGACATAAAAGGTTTTTTACACAATAACATATTACATTTTAACATGATATACAATCTGTGCGTGTTATAAATGCGAAAATTTGTAAAAATTTATAGATGCATGGATGGATGTTACGCTTTAAAACAAAAACTATTGAATGGATTTTGATGAAACTTTACAATAAATACATGTCAGGATAACACATAGACTATAATATAGGTATCCCCCGTACTCCCACAGGAATTGAACATGCGCGGGTGAAATCGCTGGGCGGGTCATAATAATTGATCATCATAATATAACTTTTCATTCCTGGTACCCGAAATTAAAGGTTTTTCCAGTTAATCATTTATATTACGTATAGATAGACTTGGCATCGTTATCCGGGCAGACAAGTCGATATACTCCAGTGCCATGTTCTGGAAACTTACAATAGAACAAAACACAAAGACATCCTAAAGATGTGTTTGTGTGTGACCACGCGTGCCAGTTTTCATCAGTGGACGTATGTGTGTCTTGTTAAACTGAACGTGTAACATGTTTTTTCCTAGTATCTTAATCCAGATTAAAAAAACAATTGACTGTTTTTGATGAAATTGAATTGAATTAATAGTAGGTAGATAGCAGGTAGGGCAGTTGTGGAGAATCTGGTCTTGGGGTCAGTCTGTCGCTAAGGACTTCCCGTTGCCTGCGATCCGGGTCCCTCAGATGGCGGCTGAAGGCTCACGCAGCGGTTTTAGTGGGGTAGTGCACCCAATGCGAGTCCCCACACGCCAGCGCGCCTACCCAAGGCCATGGTATGGTCGTAAAGGATTTCCACTGCGTCTCCAAAAAAAAAATATAGTCGGGAGATGAGATGCTTATATAACAAAAGATAGAATAAAGCAAGGGAATAAAGTATTCATAATATACTGTCACATCATTCGGCGATTTGTACGGCGCGTTTAAATGATTCTGATCGAACAAGATTTTGTGCTTTCATCTTGATCTCTGACAGGATCTCTCCAAATCACGTACGTAACTAACGCTTAGCGATTGGGTGGTTTAGTTTATATATTATGGAGGTTTATAATAGAGTGTATACAAAATGAGTAAGAACAACATGTATCCCATTCGAGTAAAGTCGATATTGTTTCCGGGACACCGCGGATCTGCCCGAGAGAACAGCGCCATCTGTTAATCAAAAAGTCGTATCTCTCAATTAAGACCTAACTGGTCCTAGTGGTAGCCGTTAAAATCAGTTACTAGTTTATCGCAGACTTTTTTTAAATAAATAGTCACAGTAATTAATTAATTATTATATTAAAATTTAATATATTTTTTTTATATTTTTTTAAATTTAATATATTAAATTTATTGCCAAGGGTTTTTTAATCCAGATGTAAATCGTAAGTTGTAAGCGGTAATACCATTACTGCATTGCAGCCGAATTGGGCCGGCGCGACCGAGATGGGTACATCTCGCACAAATAATACCGACGTAAAGTGACAGCTATGCTGTTGCGTTTCCTGCGGCTTGTGGGTTTACGGTAGCCAATTGGAGGATGGGCAATGCATTATAACATAATGCATTATAGCATAACGTCTTGTTATTCGCATCGGCGACGGTAGTTACCGTCGACATAAGAGTCCGACTTCTCGTGTCCCTCTCTAGTATTAAAAAAGTTGTTTTTATAATATGGAAAAAAATGGTCGAGTATTTCAAAAATAAGAGGACAATTATAAATACATTGAAACTATAATGGAAAATGAGTAATACTGTGATTACAAAAATACATTGATACTGTCAAAGATGTTTAAAAAAAGAGAGACGATTATTTTTTTATATTGAGAGGTAATAATTAACTTATGTTAATTCATTATTATTAATTAACAATACACATACAAGAAACAGACATGCACTTAAAGCCAGATAAATAGACCTCAAATGACGAGCTCTCGAACAATCCATAAAAGTGTTGAGCTGAAGACAGAGCGGCGCGGCGGCGGGGGGCGGAGTCGTATGCGGCAGTGCGACGCTCCACCTATAGCCCGTCTAACGTCCAAAATTGTAGGTCACGAACATCGCAATTAGGTTGCCACTTCTGATTCTTTGCTAATCTATATTTGGCTTATCAAGGCTGTTCGGTTCAATTGTTTATTTCTTCGATTATTAATTATTTAATCAATAATAATAAAAAATAATTAACGATTTTATTTCTATCTAAATGTATTAGTACATTATTCTATGTAATATCTTATACTTAGAAGTACGAATGAACGCAGTTTTAAGGAATAATAATTTTAATAGCAAGTATTCAATTTTTTTTTAAATTAAAAGAATGCAATTATTATTTTTTTACTTCGATAGAAATTCTAGTATATGCGTTCTAACTTGCCGCTAAGCCTGCTTGCTTAGATGTAGTATTATTATTGCTGTAAGTGCCTGCATTGCAGCCGAATTGGGCCGGCACGACAGTCGTGATACCTCTCGCTCCCATAATACAGGCCATTCATCATCATCATCATTACCGGCGTAAAATGACAGCTATGCTGTCGTATTTCGTGTGGGATTAAAAAAAGAGGGCATTCATCAGCATAAACTGGTTGCGTCGTTAATCACCAGAAATCTCCGAATGTTTGGTATTTTTCTTTATCGAAACGAAAAAACCCATCTTTTTAATTAAACATTTTACTTATTAATTTATTTTAAAACATTTATACATTTTCAAATGAAGTGAAAGCTTGACCTCGATATTTTGACACTATCTACGAGCGTCTTGTTCACAAGACAGTTTCGCAAAACAAAAGCTCTGAAAATGGTTAATATAAACCAATATCAAATTTTTACAATCAATATTACCATAAATCAATATTATAGTTCAATGATACCGAACCTCTCGTCGTTCATTGTAAGGGGCCTATGTCAAGATACGATGATGAACGCCACTTTGAGCGCTTTTCTTAGCATACTTTATAAGCCTTACCGAACAAAGTGCATGTATTCGAGTAGAATCAAGCCTGTTGTTCAAAAGTCAATAGGCGCTTAGCCCAAGAGCTCTAGGGTAATTTTTAGTATTCGATCGGGCTAATACGAAAATTGCAGATAATACGAGTATGCAGTGTAATTTATGTATGATCACAGGCTTTTGCTGGAAGGTCGTCATTTATATTTAAAGGTTTACCGAGTATTGATCTCTTATGTTATCTCATATTTATGTGAGTGAAAATTGAGTCTTGCTGATTTTATTCGCCCTTAACCGTGGTTGCTGAAAAGTATGCGAAATGTCGAAAATATAAATATAAAAATAAACTATTAACTGCGATGAAGTTCACGATCCCTGTGGCTCAATGGTTAGCGCGTTGGCGCTCAAGATGGAAGCGGGTTCGAGTCCCGCAAGTTTTCTGTGTTCCTGGGTCAGGAATGCGTATTAATGTGTATTTTATACTCAAAATCCTAAGTATAATATGCTAGTTGTAAAAGTATGAAATACATTTTCGTTGTCTGGTATCCGTAGCACAAGTTCTACAAGAACTTACCATGGGACAACGTTGACGTGGTATAAAAAGCGTACATAGAAATTTTTATTATACATTTTTTTTAATCTGTAAAAAAGATTACATTTTAAAAGTATTGACTTTCAACTTAGCCTGGGTGTGTTATGGTTGGTATATCCATTAATTATTTTATAAGGAATAAGATCTCATGTTTTTTTGTGTTTTCGCTACCTGTAAGGCAAAGGCAAACGAAAACTATATTATTTCGATCGACTCTTTTTAAAATTGAGACGCTTGTGTGTGTAAAAATAAATAGAATTTAAAAAATGTAAAATTCGTCTTAACATTATTTCATCATCATCAGCTTTAATCCGCCCACTGCTGAACAGGGCCTATGTTGATCAATGAACGCCAAGATGACCCATCCCCTGTAATCCGCATCCAACGCGGATCGGCTACTGCATCTTCCTGGTTAATGCCCGAGCAACTTGTCTACTTAGGTAAGTTAGAAAATAAAATATATTAATGATAATAAAAATAATTAATATTTCAGAAAAACTAAAATACACGCTTTTGCTTTTGCAAATTGAAAAATGGAATAAATCTCATCGAATCAGTGTATTGCCGACCGCGGTCCTCGATAGATCTCTTATTTGAACGAAATCTGGCCGTTTGAAGTTGATTGAAGTAGAGTTGGTTTAAAAACACACAAACAAACATACATAATAAGTAAAGCTAATAAAACGCTTGTAATAAAGGCTAAGACTAACTATGGTAGAAAATTATTTTTTATTAGAGAGAATTTTCCTTAAAAGTATCGCTTCAAAAAGTCATTTTAATAAGCATCAACTGTTTACAACTTGTGTATGTTTGTCTTGTTACACTCTACCGTATCAAAAAAAAAAGATACCGGAAACAAAAATTTGTAGAATCTTTTAATTCACGATTCTTTCACTTTCTTACGGAGACACTCGTAGTAAAACCTTACTATTTCCATTCACGATAAACGAAAAACTCAGCATCAATGAAACCGGCACATTAAACTCAAATCGTTGCTGAGTTAAACGCTTTAGGACGTCGAGCCTCAATTTGAATCTCGGTGACCTGAACTAATAACTTCTTTAAAATTCCTCCCAGACTAGCATTTCATTCATAACTGCCAGCGTACACTAACCAGTCACCACGTGCCTAAGATGCCTACAATGTTTACGTCAGGCTAAGAATGTGTAATAAGAATTTAAGAAAAGAAAAACGATTTTTTATCTATAACACGTTTTCTTTGTTCATTGAAGAAGTTAAGTATGAGTTTGATTTCAAATAGATGTGTTGTCTTTGGGATTCCTCGATATTTCTATACTTAGAACTGTCGTGCAGCATAAAAGATTTCTTTTTCTAATGGAGCTATGGTTATGCTGTTGGCCTGTTGGCCCTTAAGCTTCATCAGAAGAGTAGATGAGGTTCATTTAATATTTATGGGGTGGTCTCCCCCGCCAGTCGTAAAGTCAAGAAATACCGTACAGCCTTCTGGCATCAGATCGGAGCATAAAACGTATGTAGCTAGGATTAGCCTAAAGCCATTGCCTATCCTTAAACTCCTGTCTACCGTAAGCTGGTTGTTAGAGTGGTTAGGTTGCTGGACACTTCACGCAGCGGTCACCAGTTCGAACTCCGCCAGGTGCAAATGATTTATATGGTGAATGTAAATGTCTGCGCCGATATTAAATACATTACCTTACATATCTAGTTTATCGAACAGACTCTCATCTGCAGCATTCGCAGTTAAAAAAATTCGACAATTAACGGATGTAAATACAGCTAGATTAGTATATTTTAGTTATTTTCACAGCATTATGTCATAAGGTATTCTATTATGGGGTAATGCTGCTTATATTGATGCTATATTCGTCCTGCAGTAAAGAGCTGTTCGTGCAATATATAATATGGGTCCAAAAGACACACTTAGAGATAAGTTTAAAACAGTAAATATTATGGCATTGTATTGCCAATATATTTTTGAAAATCATAAGTATGTACACAAAAATATTCAAAAATTCGAGAAAAAATGTGATCAACATAATGTTAATACTAGAAATAAAAATAAACTTGCTGTGCCCAGCTCAAGGCTCCATAAAATTAGTAACTCCTTTACGGGTAATTGTATACGTTTTTATAATAAACTTCCCGACAATATAAAACATTTGTCAATTAATAAATTTAAATGTATCATTAAACAAAAACTTATATTAAAATCCTATTATAATGTAAAAGAATATATAAATGATAAAAATGCTTGGAAATGAATTGCTCTAGATTTAAGTGACTTTGTGAAATAATGATCACAATTAAAAGAATGATAGGAACCCAGCAGAGTTTCTTGTGGGTATCTTCTCTGACATGGGCGCGTTACGAACCCTCATTATGAACTTAGCCGCTAAGACGATCATAAGTGATCATTATAATGATCCTACATGTGAAATTAAACAATAAATAAATTAAGAGAAGAAGAAAAATTAATATAAATATTTGCCCTCTCTTCTATTAAAAAATTTACGTATACAGTACAAATTTACATATATAAAACCTTTCGACTTACCGTCGCAAATCCCTATTCCCAAGTACCATAAATGTGAAACCAATTAACAATAAGTTTCCGCTAAAATTATATGAGCGCTACAATTGAGAGAAGTGCTTAATATAACGGACGTCCTGGTTATCCCAAAAGTAGGTTAGCCTTAGCCAAAACAGGGATATGCAAGTTATGCTAAACTAAATGTGCTAGCGAACAAAAGCGAATCTGTTGCAGGATTAAACACATTGTTTTTTTTTAATATTATATCTAAAACAACTTTTTTACAGACTTTATCGCGGTTCATTATGTTTTTACATGCCATACAAGATATTGCATTGCTCTATGTCAACCATAAAGGTTCAAGAACCACTAAGGTTCAAGAGTAGAGGCCGCGTTTAGGTATCTGGTTAATGGCCGAAGTGTTGGTCGGCCATTAACCAGATGGAAAGACGATCTCAGTGCAGTGGCAGGTTCGTGTTGAATGCGAGTGGCAAGGGGTCGGTCGTCTTGGCGTTCATTGAGGGAGGCCTATGTTCAGCAGTGGACGGATAAAGGCTGATGATGATGATGATGATGTCAACCATAGGCTTTTTTTTACAAAAGTAATCCTTTATCCACTCAAACGTCCGAGGGCGCAAGCCCAGAAGGCCTTGACCGTTCGCCGCGCGATCATGATTAAATGGCGTCGCGCGCCCAACGCTATTCCAAACTTAAACCGTATTTTCTAACTACCTACTAACATTACAGCAAATTAAAAAATACCACCATAAAGCTGACACTTCAGAGAAACAATATGTGTAATAATCAAATTAAGACTCCTAATGTAAAATATATAACAAGAAAAATAAACTTAAGTTTTGAGTTTAATTTGGATAAAATTTAAAAAATATATAAATATTTATAAATATCGTATTAAATTTCGAATGCTTTAAATTTGTTGATATTTAGAAAGAATGAATCTTCGTGATTATTTAAATATATAACACTATTTATATAATAACTTACTATCGTATTATATTTAATTATTTGGTTAAAATATCGTATTTCACTTTTTTTTTATTTTTTATTTTAAACTTATTATTTTTAAATGTTGGCTAACGCCAATATGTGTATTTTACCAACCAAAAGACGCGGTAGTTAATAGAGAACAATGTGGTATACGTCAAATTAATCTCTTTGAATTCGTTCATATATAAAACCTCATTTCAAGTGCAGCTGGGAACGTCAAACGTCCCGGGCGACTATAGTCGCCCTGAACGTTTAACGCTAAAAAGTATTGGGCGACTACAGTCGCCCGGACGTTTGAGTGGTTATATAATATTAGGATGGTTCTAGTTCTCCCTACTAGGATGGTTCCCTATATTTGAGCCATGCATACTTCAACTAAAGCAGCTGCGAGCGCTTTTTAAGGCAGGCAATAGAAGCACGTCAGCGATAGGGGACTGCCCAGCTGCCACATAACAATCCCCGCGACTTCTTGCCTAACTGGGCATTCTACCCTGACCCGAAAGAGAACAGGAGCATTACTGGAGCCGTATTAAATAGCGCCTCCTACAAACCCCCGTTCATCACTGGCCGGAGGAGGTCTTGTCGACTGATGCCGACTGCCAGTTATGATACTCGCTAAAGAGAAGTCAACTCCAATCAAATCACAACATCCTTATTTCGTAGATAACAACTTGTAGGTACACTTGAAATAAATCAAAAGAAATAATCAATAAGTAGTAATAAAAAAAAAAGAAAAAAAAACTCGCTTGAGATGCAGGATCCCCTAAGAAAAGCAACAAAAAACTTAGGGGATTGCTCTTTTGTCAACAAAATAAGATACATAATATTTTATAAATACATCATGTAAAGTCGAGTGTATGTCCTATTCCCATGGAGTGGTATCTTCAATAAAATCTTTTATTTCGTAATAGGCTTTACCACACAAACGTTCCTTAACAGTTCTTAAATTTATTAATGGAAAAATTTTGAATGTTTTCTGGGATCCTATTGGGCTATGTCAGACCATGACGTAGCACCGGTCGGTGCACGGTCGGTCGGTCAGTCACATCTCGAAGATGGGCCAAGTCACATGGCATACAGCACAGCACAGGGACCAAAACTCTCGAGTCTTCATTATGCAAGACCCAGGAATCCCGTTATATGTATTTATCCCGTTCATTCCGCCTTTCTATCCGGAACATAAACCATCTTTGTGTAAAAATAGTCAGCAGGCCATGCGCGTAGCGCAAAGCGCATCCCTCCGACCGGAAAATCTGCTATAGATAATATAAAACGTATCTCCGTACATACGAATAAACTCCGATACAAGATGATTTTTAAGCATATTTTATCGTAACTCATATTTAAAATAGCAAAATTCAACGGACGATACAACATGACACAACTAGTGCATTTTAGATTGCTTTGTAAACACATTTGCATATCATAACAAGCAATTAACTTAATAACTTAATAGTATGATTGTTTTAAAAATCAATATGCAGAAGTGACATTCTCACATATACTAAAACTCAAACGTGGCAATGAAGGCGCCAGGATGACCTTCACCGAGGTAATTTCCAAGGTCGCAATGCAGTGGTACAAGTAGAATGTATTAATTCCTGAGAGAACAAATAGAGTGACCATTCTTCAAATTCACTTTATGGAATTACTACATTTTTACAAAGGGCAATGTGGACGAACTGGACTAACCACCTAATGAAAGTGGTTACTGGTTAGCGTCGCCCATAAACAAAAACTATCCCAAGCGACTTATTCATGTAACCTTAATCCTGAGACTGAGATGGGATGAGACTGAGATGAGATGAGAGAGGGAGAGATGTCCTACCTTTGTTTTGAAACAAAGTATCGTTGTTAGACGGAATACATAAGGACAAGTAGCCTGAAGACGAGAGCGGGGTTCAAGCTTATCCCCCTCAACGGTAAGTTAGGATGGTAAAAGCTTATCATACATTATCCTGGATGAAATGTAAGTGAAATGCCGTCTACTTATATAGTGCTTATACCAATACAATATTGCTTATAAGATATAAGCATTATAGTATTGGTATAAATACCTAAATAATTATACTTTGCGTACACTACATAATAATAGGGGAATTTTCATCATCTTATTCTCTTTCTGAGTTTTATTAATTTCACAATCTAGACTTGATATATTATTTGGAAAGTAGACGTGATTTGAACGAATACCCGATGGGTCAGTAAAATGAAATAGTGAAGGCCGTGTTCAGCTAGACAAATCGTTTTACTGCCATTAACCAGGTCGGAAGACAATTCGGTAGCCGATCTGATGCGAGTGGCTAGATATCGACCGTCTTTCTATTCATTGAGGTAGGCCTATATTCAAAAGTGACGGATAAAAGGCAAGTCATAATGATGTAAGGCGTTGCAATTACAGATATAACATTATGAGTTTCAGAGACGACAACAAACGAACTATATATACGTATATACTATTAAATACACATTTTAAACTCGAACAGTAGGATTTTGTAAGGATTTATTATTATATATATATTCTGTAAGGACGTTTTCGAATCTCGAAAGCGGAAACCGCGCTGATTTGACGAATTTGACGAATTTGTATACCTTAAAACTCGACTATCTATATCAATAAAATTCGCTTTCGAAGTGAAGTGAGCTCCATTACTCAAGTGAAGCTCGATATCGAAATGGTTTTTACAGAATAGCCCTACAGTTCTCTTGAATCACATAATCACCGATTACACGCCTAAATTGTGACATTAATTCAAATTCAAGTCGTCCCTTATTCATATAGTTACGAATGTTAATACACATGTAGCACTCCACGCCAATTATTATTTATAAGCCGGTGATGGGTTCTCAGCACCATTAGTATATCATACATAATTATCATATGACGCATTTCTGTTTATTCATATTATAGCAACAAGGCTAATGTAACTGCATTTATGTAGAGGACGTCATTTCCTATCGCATAGAGCTGCCAATTATAAATGTCCAACGCTTTATCAAGGATATGCAGGGATACTTTGAACGTTTGCGTTGGTTCTGAATCCAACGCTGTAACAAAGAGGTTTGCTTGTTGTGGATAGTATTGTTTAATACGTAAATAGATAGAAGGTGTAAGCAAAAAACTTGAGAAGGTTTCGGTAGCATCAATATAATATTTTTCCATATTTTTTGAGATGTACAGGTACGAGTCAGTAACCAACATTCACCGCCACGTGAAAAGTAAAGTAGAAGCACATGTATCCCACTATTAGAGGGCACGAGTTTCCTCCTCGAAACCCAGGCGAGGAGGGTACTGAGCCATAGTTCATTGATGCGCTGGCCCATGCGATTTGGTGAACTTGACACGCCTTCAAAGACTTTTCAGGCATTTCATATCACATATATGTTTTCCTTCACCGGTAAGCGAACGATGGTCTCATGCTTGAGTGCACTTAGAAATTTAGGAAAACCCATTTCTCGCCATCACCGGTGGTCAGGATCCAACCCGGGCACGTGAAGGGATTCGAAAATTTTCTATACGTAATATAATCGCAAGGCAGGCAAGTGGGGCAACCACCGTTCTAAACGCCCTATTATGGAGTATGGAATGGATTGGTCACCTGATACGACATGACTTGTTTATAAAAAATATCATAGAGGGAAAGATTGATGGAGAAAGAGGAAGAGGTAGACCGAGAAGGAGTTATATGCAACAAATAAAGGAGAAGGTACAGGTAATGTCGTATCGGGAGGTGAAGGTATTGGCGGAGAGGAGGAATGAGTGGCGAATACTCCACCGACAAGAGCAAAGCTCTTAAATAGAGAGAGAATATAATCGGTTGTCCGTAAAAAGTGTCTTAATAGCCAATTTTACTTGATCAATTACTTTGAAAATTCTTAAATGTCAAGCTTTAACAGTAATAAAATCTGACACAAACTACCATGAAAATTTCTATTAATTTAAAAATGCACTTTTCTTAGTTCGAGTTGAGCTCTATACTTAGCCTATAAAAGAGCTGGCAGAGGAGAGCGCTTTGCAACTTCAATATTATCATATTCATACTCGCTGGAGAATGTGTATGAGATGCTAAACATTATTAATGTATTCTTCTTTAAGTTTATATGAAATTTCATCATTTCATCAAATTTAATCTTGACTTTTTGTTAATGGAATAAAAAGGCACACTTTTTTGTTTAAGACTTTCTATATTTTCATTTTCGATTGTACTATCTTAGGAGATCCAATTGGAAAGTCGGGCTTATAGGAATAATGTAGCATCAAAAGCTTATCTATACTTTTAAAATTCTATATTTTATATCTATTTATTAATGACAATTTTCATACTAATATAATATTTTTACACATACGTAGTCATAAATTACCCCTATGACTCATTTATAAATGCAAACAAAATAAACAATATTTAGCCGCGAAAACAAACTACCCAAAATATACCCAAAATGGCGATTGCGTTGACCCCTTGCCAATTGCCAATTGCAAATGTTGCCTAGTAGAGAAGTGCCTTAATAGAGAAGTGTGTCAACTTATTCGTCAAGGTTCACACCAAGGTACAACTGTACATATTGTATTAACATCTATTCTTATGTCATAATCATTCCAAATCTCATTTTACATTGTCAGTGTTGCTATATATATCACATACATTATAAACTTAATGTTATTCTCGCCGTGCGAAGGCTGTCCCGTCCTTCACTGGTTTCGCTGCTTTGCGGCAAACGTAAATAGGATGCAGTGCTGCCAACTAAATTACCCTGAATTTAGGGAGAAATTAAGATAAAATTTTTTGTCCTAAATTTTGTTAAAATGTAGATTGAGTTTTCTTAGTTTCGAGGGAAAATTTAAAAACGAATTTTCTGTCAAAAAAAATTGTATCAGCAATATAATGTAACTGAAATATTCCATTTTCAGTTACAATACCTTTTCAGTTTACATAAGATGCGTTTGAATATCGGTATTTAGTTGTTTCGTAAGAAATAAGTAGTTTTATTAGAAGAGACATTTATTTTATAAATTTCAATTGTATTGTGGTGTATCTATTGTAATCACTATTAAATAGATATCTTTGGAAGACTCGACATTTCAAATCATCAAAATTGTAAAAACAATTAAAAAAATATTTTTACATGTATGGTTTAATGAAATCTATTAATTATATGAGCCAAATATGAAATACAAAATACATCCATAATATATAGTACAAAAATATAATATTATACTACCAGCCAAAATTTCCTCAACTTTTCTGATATTAGTGGGGGGAATCCCCCGCTACCTCATTAACGAATTTTTACATTGAATTGTGATCGTATACTTAATACATCTGATATACTAAGCCCCCAATAAACGTAGCGTCTAATTAACAGGGCTGTCCGAAATCCGGGACAGAGTCCCACTTTTTCCTCTTCCCGGGATAAATAGGCCAAGCCCCCGCCCGGTGACGTCACGCCGCATCGCCCGCAATCCCTAGCACAAAGTAACCAACTCCAAACTTCATACAAACTTTACGCTCTTCGAAGGTTTTGTATCATTTATTTTTTTAATGAACATAATTATGATGTTCTTTCGTACATTAAATTTAAAGATCTTCGGAGGTTTTTTGTGGCCTAATTTATTTCTTATTATTATAATTTCATTTTTCGTGATCATACTTACTTAAAAATGAAAAAGTATTATCGATTAAATATTTGCATAATTAAGTTATTTTATTGCAAGATACTTATCTATTATGATAACAACAAATAATAAACATTGCTTGAAACTTGAAATTTCTAAGAAATTTTCTTAAAAAAAATGTTTTATTTTATATTATATATTAATCTGCGACATTCACCACTTCCTGTCAGATGACTTCTTCTCTTTCAACTTCTTTTAATAACATCACTAGTAAGTAACTTTAATGCCCTTATTTCGAACGACAGAGGAGAAGTCATGTTGAATATTTAAGGGTGTATTTTACTGCAACTATAAAAAGAATCTAGGATTCGTTTTATAGTTGCAGTTCGTTAGTTATACAACGTTGCGTTTGCCAAGTTTTGGAGTTAATAGACCCTAGACCTACATACTACTGATGATAGTCCTCCGCTCGCAATAAAAGCTGTTTTATTTAGAAATAGAGGCACAGCCGGGCCATGCCTTTTGACTTAGGTTGTTAAATGATCCGAAGGAAATTAAGTTAAGCAAAATGGATGTGAGAGTTGCGCTGTGCCGCGCTCACAGCTGCATGGGTACCACTGCCTTGCTTGCTTTTACTCCAGTCAATCAGAATGGAATTATAATCGTTAATATTGATGAAGAGTTAACGTAGTTACGTTGGAGTTTTTTATATACATTATTGGAATATTTGTTAAAAAAATCAAACTTCATTCAAGTTTGATTTAATTCCAAGAGTTCAAGCAAATTTCATTGCTAGATATTAATCCATATCCGTATAAAATTAAATAATTAAAAAAGTATATTTCATGGGTATAAATAAAACTATGGAATATCTTTTATTAGTGACTATAAATTCACATTTATAAAGGAGTTAGTTTACTATGTTAGTTGGATAGGTAGGCAAAGTGTCACATGTGCCACCTGATGTTAAGTGATCGAAGTCGCCCATTAACATAAACTTTATTTACTTGGAAGTAGCCCTAAACTACTCCATAACCCATACCTACATTCCTGTGGTACACATTACGAAAAAACTAACTCACCTACAGATTTGGAATTTAAAATAATGATATAGATCATGTCCAAATGTTATCTGTGTCATCCTCTGCCTAGCCTGTTCCCAATTACATTTGGGGTTAGTCTCCAGTTGCATAACAGTATTTTAAATACATCCACAACACAGGTAAAACAGGTACCCCGTGGTAAGACCGGTTGTCAGACTTTCAGACTTCTGACGACCCGTAATGATTGTCAAAGATCTACGAATCACAGCCGGGACCAACGGCTTAAGGTACTTTGCGATGGACGAAGGTGACTCGCTATGTAAATATTATGGTCACCCATCCACGGACCAACACCGGAAAGCGTAGCTTAACTCTCGCGGTTATCAAAGCAGCATGGCACTACCTCTTACTATAGTAAAAGGTAGTGCCATGCTTTGCATCCAAATTGGGCCGGCAAGACCGGGCTGACTGTCACTTTACGTCGATTTCATGTGAGCGATAGGACAGCAAAGCTGTCGCGTTTCGTGTGGTTTGTGAGTTTCCGGTGGCCTTTTGGAGGGGGATAGGTTAAGGGAATAAGAAGGGGAAAAGGAGGGCAACGCATCTGCATGACCTCTAGTTATGGTGGTTTTTTTTAGTACTAAAATAGTTTTAATAATTTAAAAAAATATTATATATTATGTTAATTTGCTAATCAATTCCTGCTAAAATAATGTCCAAATCGAATGCTAACCAGTAACCATCTTTATTTTATTTATTTATTCTTTATGCACATACAATTAATAAGAACTAATATAATATTACATGATGTATTACAATTACTGTATTATTTACTGTATCTTCGGAAAATCTCTAATCTATCATCCACCGCTAAGACCTAATATATTATGCAATACTAAAAACAACCCTGTATATCGCATATTGTCTGTCATACGTACTGGCATATTGTAAAAGGTGATGACAAGACACCATGATACCGCCAAATATGTCCAACCCAAACACCTGACCAATGTCTTGTCTAGGTCTTACTAAATACAGCATGTTCTGTTTATTGTACAAAGCTATAAGTAATATACGCATAGTACAATGCAGCTACGTAAAATATCCCATATTATAGACCCGGTAAAAACGATTTGAACATAGCCCAATAAAAAATTCAACAAGGTGTTAAAGGAAAGATGATAAGCGGCATACTGCCGGCAGCCAAGTAAAAAGAAATAAAAGACGCATTCAACTCAAAGGGTGAATACGAACGGGCTCAACATTTTAATCTCCTCTGTTAGTCTCGCCAAAGGTTTCTAAATGGTACCGATTTAACCATTGAGAGTATTATTTTCTTTGAGCACAATGTGAATGGCCAACTTTGAAAATAGTTTTTATATTTGTGAATTATTTTTTTATGTATACACGGGCACAGCGCCACCTATTTTGACCAGACATCGTAACTCTCGAATAAGACACGACGCAGTGGAAAAATCTGATGTTTGTGATCGCCCGTAATTGATAAAAAAAAACTTAAAAACCATAATCATTCTTAATGTTTGTGCTATTAAACGAGAAAATGGTTTTCAACATTCGTCAATCCGTCGGTTTTCAAAATTGGGAATTTACGTACTTACGTAAATTCCCAATTTTGAAAATATTTACATATTTTACGTATTTAAAGTAACAATCTCTTATTTTTTTAATATTATAAGGATAGATTCAGTGAAAATTTATTCAATATTACGACGTAAACTTCCTATCGTAAGCTCTAAACAAGCGCCACAAGAATAAGAAATTAAAGCTTATAAAAAACACAATTTTATTGGCCTTAAAAACACAATTTTATTACAGTGGTCCAGGCAGATAAGCTTCCTGACAGATAAGATCATAGGCTACCAAATCACCAAACTAAACTATTTACAAAATTTCATTAAATTCGGTTCAATAGTTTAATAGTTCATCTTTGACAAAAGTCACATAATACAAGGTACCAATTCGCGTACTAAAGTATATAATTGTACGCAGATAGTACGATCTGCGGGTACCTGGTCGAAAATTTGGGGAAGGCACCTCCCGTCCGCTCCGTGTGGATCGATATTAAACAATATCCTTCTCACTCACACACATCGGAAGCTCACCCCGTTTCCTATTTTACAAGAGCCTTCCCGTAAAGATATAAGACAAAAGATGTATCTAACATATACGTGAATATTTCATCCGCTAATGTCTATTGAATTATAAAAATGCGTACAAATATGCTGCTAACAATTTGTATCAAACGCTTTAGTCTGAAATTCATCCACATTTTTTGTAGTGTAAAGGCATTTTGAAAATGAATAAACCATTTTCTCGATGGAACGGATACGCTTTGTGTCCGTTATCAAATTTTTTTGCTGACCTTACTAATTAAGTAGCTACAGTGTTCCGGGAAAAAAAGCACTGATACCGAGTCTACTTTTTTTTGATGGCATACTACGGATAAATTCGCTAACGTACTTGGAGTATGTTGATCACTTTTTACCTTTTGAAAACTTATTCTGAAAATGTGAACTAGGAGAATAAAATAAGCGAAACATAATTTCTTCAGTTCGTCTTGTCAGACAAAATAAAATGCAAAAGATACATGTCTGAGTTAAAATGTTGCTCGAGGATAAATGTTGCAGTGCTCTCAGTATCTGATGTACAAAATTTCTGATAAAAAAGATTCTGATCTGAAGATACACGCAAAGAGAAAATTTGCATGCCTCTGAATAAAGGTAACAGGTAATAGGAGGTATCGTCTACTGGAATCATTTTCTAGAAAAGATTTGTCACGTCTTTTTGTGGGTATATTTATGGCATTAGAATTTTTTTCAGATGCATTGTTCTTTTGGTTTCTTTGCTTGTATTCTATGATCGTAACATCTTTAGAGCAACACGTTCTTCCCACCATAAGGGAGAAGGACGCCCACGTTGCTCTAAGGTATCATCCCATAATAATATTGTTTATTGTACTACTTTATCACTGCTCCACATTTCTACCATATTTACGTAAGATCTTTAACACCTCCAAACATATACGCAATTGTTGATACAGATATGCTGTCTCATCAAGCAAGTCGACATGCTGTTATCAACCCTGTAACATGCACATCTGCAACATATAACTCCGTAACACGTTTCAACTATGTTGCTAATCAAATGTTTACCGTACAAGGCTTGAAGACCATTCGTGTTAGCTAACATTTCATCACATTAATTATATAATAAGCTCTGCAAGACCGCTCTAATAATGCATTAAGCTTTGACTGATTGCATCTATTAATGAACGGGTAATGCCAAATCGATCACTTGAAAATAGATGTCTATCAAATATTAAAATAGCTATTGATTTTGTAAGACGGTTTGGCGTCATCAAAAGTTTTCAATATCTTATGTGCAGTTGGTGAAGATATTGATTGTGTAGTTTAGAAGCGTAATGCCTGGATATAAGGAATGTACCTGTTGTTTTTGTCACCATTCTGCGCTTTGATCCAGAAAATATTGCCCCAAAAAGGCAAGACAAGCATATTTTTCAGACATGTTATCGAGACATCAAATATAAAAGCGACCCATATCAGCTATGCCTCAAGAAGGGACAGTACTGAGTAAACTTTTTCCAATTTATGGATGACCCGTCAGGTGGCTTATCGCATTTTTTGATCAGATATAAATAAGTCTAAGATTATATTTCTTTTCAAATATTTACTAAGGCGAGTGATACGTTTAAGGGTAGAAAGTTTTTCATGTGATGCTATGTATCTTACGATTATTTAGGCTTTTCTTTATAAGATTTTTTTATTTTGACATTAATGCTCCTGTTGTTCCTTCTCTTATGCTGCTATTCATATTTTCTGTTTTTTATATCTAGAATTCCTAACCTGAGTAAAATTATTACATATCATGTTGAAACAGATAATTGCTTAAAATAGTAACCGTTATAATAATAACAATTCCTTGGGAATCGCTAAAACGCCCTATTTTATATGCAGACTAGCTGCCTATAGACTAATACCTCTATAGGTATATAAAGTAATGTATTAAAGAGGTGAAAATTTGGGGTTGTATATTTTTTTTAATATCCCATCATAAAAAATACAAATATTTTAAAAAATCCGAAAAATAAAGCCTTAAGAGCTATGAAAAATTGATTACGACCGATTCTCAGACCTACCGAATATATAGAAAATTTCATAAGAATCGGTCCAGCTGTTTCGGAGGAGTATGGAAATAAACAGCGCGACACGGAAATTTTATATATTGAAAGATAAGATAATCTTGTCGCGCTATTTTCGTGTATACTTCCAAATTACTGAACTGATTTTAATGATTTACTCGTAGTGTATAAATTGAGAAGTGTGATTAATCACACAGAACAGGTCTGCCCGTATTAAAAGTATCAACCCTTATAATATGTCCCACTGCTGGGCACGGATCTCCTCCGCGAAATCAGGCGAGGAGGGTAATGGGCCATAGTTTAACAATGCGCTGCCCGAATGCGGGTTGGTGACCCGCATTCGGGCAGCGCATCGGGCGCAACTTCACACTTCACACTTCATAGGTCTACAAAGACTTTCAATACCATCAGGTTTGCAGGTTTCTCGTGGTTTTTCCTTCACCGGTCTACCCCGATTATTAGCAAAAAATATCCACGTCGTTTCTATTATTTAAATAATCGCAGTGTTTACTTTTTAACAATAATTTGGCACTCTATCAACAAAATCCCAAGAATTATGATACAAATTGAGATTAGTGTATGGGACGATGTGACGTATTTGAGTATTGGTGTCACCGATCGCTTCATATTCTTGACTTTTACGTTTGTTGTTGATCCGCTTGCTGAAATAGAAATCAGATTCAAGTATCTCAGGGGGACAGTTATGAAGAAGATCGGTAATAAAGTGTTGATTGAAATTACTTTCTGATAAAAAGATATCATGTTTGAGATACAGTAGTATATTTTTGGCATCATAAACTGAACCGATATGATTTTTTTAATATTTTGAAAATAAAACATAAATAATTAAATGAACACGTTCTCCCAAGGCCGGTAAACTCATCAAGTCGTGCAAGAGTATGTCTACCTTGGGCATACTTTGCAGCTAGGTTGACATAACTTCGAGAGGGAAGCCGATAGGAGGATTCAATTGGAATGGGTAGCATTCAGGAAGTTTCGCCATATTCTCACGTAGTCTATACCGCAGTTTGAAGACGAAAGTCTTCATCCAATGCGTTCTCCCCGTGATGACCTACGACGGGCCGAAACGTAGCCTGTAGTCCGAAATCTTCACGTAACTCAACGTGCTATGCTGAGTATCTCTTTGGCAGATAGAATTCATAACGATGACATCTGCCAGAGATTTAGATTATTGATATCACACGCAGAATTAGCGCCTTTAGGTGGCGGTGGGCTGGTTATCGCCATAAGTTTCAAGATAAGAAGCCGTGCTTAGGCAGGAGAAGTGTATGTATGTAGTATGATACCTTATTAACCATGTGAGACGATAATCTCCGTGCAGGCCGGTCGAGTGTATGGATGTGAGGATGCGAGTAGTAACGGATCGGTTAATGTCTTGGCGTTCATTGAAGGAAAACTATGTTTAAAAGTAAACGGTTTAAAGCCGATGATGACGATGATGATAATAATGAACACAAAAATATAGCAACATAATTCTTGACTCAAATACACAATTCTAACGCATGTTGTAAAAAAACATGTAAAGAAATTTTAATAATCTTATAGATCGAAGTGTTTTTGCACAAAATTAATGAAAATACCGTATGCCTCGAAAAACCATGGATCAGGTATTCGGCGCAATTTGTTTTTCTAAAAAGCATAATATAAAATTGCTCTATTACGGTTATATTCTCGATGCTATTTAGTAACAGCTAAACGACTTCTTTCTTCATTCTTTATTTGTATTTATTTTTATACAGCTTCAAGAAGCTATCGACTTCAAATAAATATTATTGTCACACTACAGCTAGTGTAACCACAACTCAACCGAGTATTTTCTTAAGAAACTTTGTTATTAACAGCTGCATCTTTTATTTTGTTTGTGGCGTCTGTTGTACACAGTGTCAATAGTTTTTACAATCGTCTTGAAAAGTTTATTGTAACATTTTACTGCTCTATCTTTATTGTCTTTACAAAGTTCTGTAAGAGCTGGTCTGTCTTTGTAAAAATTGTAGTAGTGTACCAATCACGCTTTTACATTTTCTTTAAATAAAAGCTATACATGCGATCTCTTTAAATGCGATATTCATATTGTTATTAATTTCTACTTTTTGGCATTTTCCGTAAAGTTTTTTTTTAATGTCTAAAGAGTCTAATAGATATGATCTGTGATAGTCGCTGTTTTTAATTTTATTGACTTTATGTGCTGTAATATTTTTAATATTCATATATGTACATAATTAATACTGCGACGTAATTAATAGTGATGTTACATACGATTGTACTTTATCGATATAACTAATTTTGCTTTGCGCTCATTATTGAACATACAAAGTGAAAAGCAATTGTCCATCGAAAAACTCGATAGTAAGTATTTTTTATAAAAACTAAAATACTATTGTATTGTATTGAAAATGTATTAATCACGATGTAATGTAAAATATTTATCCTCACCACGTGTTTACACTTTGTAGTGAAAAATTGTCTACAAATGGGTTTTTTAAACCTAAACATGGCTATATCATTAGCGAATTTTCATATTCAAGAGATGAAAGTAATATAATAATATAAAAGAAGCTCTGTAAGCTCAAAGAGGAGGCGGTGTTCGTTACACCTGTACGTGATATACATCGATAGCCCGAAGGTTGTTAACGTTATCAGATCAACTATTTGGCTCACAGGCTGCATTTGCGAGTTTTCTTTCTTGGGGTTGACTCGGCTTGGCACTGTGCGGTGCATCCGCGACGCAGCGCCGCGCGGGCCATGCCGCCACTCGTCATGTGAACGCCACCTACATTGCAGCTGCCAGCGATGTAATAATTTTATCTTATATTATACTATATATATTTTTATTTCTTTTTAGCCACCATAGCTTATTTATCACTGCCTGTCACTATCATACGTAGCCATAGACTCATTAAGAATACATCTTTACACCCTTAAGAATTACATTTTCCATCATAATAGAGTTTTTTCGAAACGATACGCAAATGTCTCATGGGAAAGTAAAAACATCCGGAAAACGAAATAAGGGCAAGAAAAGCGAATGTTTTGCTGGGAGGGTCATGAATTTCAAGGGTTGCGTGCACCGACGTGCGGCGGCGTGCGGCGCGGGCGTGCGGTGCGGTGCGGGCGGTGCGGGGCGGGCGCGGGGGGTGAGAGGGGCGGTTCGTGGTGCAGTGGTTGGCACGCGGTGTCGATACGCGTGCGGGCTAGACCGGGACCGCGCCGGGGGCACCAGCGGTGCGCGGGGTGGGGGGAACGCGGGTGCGGGAGGGGGGACGCGCGAGACGCACGCGCGCCGTCTCCAGTCCACCGCCGCCGCGCCACGGTACCCCACGCGCCCACAGGAGCATCGCGACTTTCACGCGGCACTGTACCCAACATGATTCGCCGCACCCGGTGAAGCGCCGTCGTACGCGCTCCGCACGCATTACGTAAGGTCCCGCACGAACGTACATATCAAAAATATACCATATCTGACAATCGATTAACACTTCTAAGTTAAATCGTGAAAGACTAGAATCGGCGAAAGACGCGCAGGTGACGTGCGGCGGAGGTTGCGCGAGACGCGGGCGTGCCGCAGTGAGCGAGATGCGCCCGCCGCGACGCGCGCTCTGAGGGCATTATGCGATACGGAGCGGCCGAGCGGGAGGGCAGGCAGCGGTTGTAGCGGCAGCGGCAGCCGCAGCAGCGCGCGCGGCATGGCGCGAGAGTGAGGCGACGGCGGCCGCGGGCGCCACCAGCCGGCCGGGGGGCGCCGCGGGCCAGCCGCCCATCCGACCAGCGACGACCCGATGACACATTGACGTTGAGCAGCCACCATTGCTCGCATAGAGTTGGTCGAGAAATGGGGGCTGACGCCTGTCCTCAGGCCGAGGCAGGAATGCCCCCGGGCTCAGGAGCAAAGCGAGGACCAAAGGTAGGTAGCGAAACGGTAGTCGTAAAATATGAACGTCTAAAACAAAACGATGACGGCCGTAACGGTTGTGGTTGCGGTAGGAAGTCCCGCTTGCGTCACGTTATCCGCAGCTCGCGGGCACACACCGTCCGTAGTGCGTCCACTGCACGCGCCAACTCTCGGTACATGGAATACTTCGAGATGTGTTGGTGAGTGAGCCGCCTGGCCCGCTACTAACACCACTAACATCTGTCACCATCCCGGTGCTGGTGAGTCCACAGGATCCCGTTTTATCAGTTTTCACTCGGTTACGCCAATCGCATCCGCATATGCGGCGGATACTGCGTCAAGTCTCTTGCGCTATCCTTCATACACATGAAGTGATAAAAATCAGCGGCACTTTTTACTACACATTACACGGGTATTTTTCGCGGAAAAATAATCTGTGTCTGAAAAAATTTCATAAATTTTTATCCAAGAAGAAGTAAGCGTAAACTTTATCACGACGTCATAAGATTTTATCCTGAATTATATTTAACAAGAATATGCGGTAGTAAATCACGCCCCTTGCAGATAGAAGCTTATCTTATCTTTTTGGTGAAATAAAAATCCGCAAAAAGTGGGGGGGTTAATTTTAATGTCTCAATATAAAATGTTTTAACCACTACTCGTCAGAAGACAACATAATATATTATGTAAGTACATAAATGTATTGATATAATAAGTATTTATCTCTATCTTTAATCGCAATCTGAATTAGGACACTCTTTTGCCAATATAATCGATCTATTCATATAATTTTACAAATTTACATTGTAAATTGCAATATCAGTTCAAATCAATAAATTGAATAGTTCTATCATAAATTTTCATAGCACTAGGCTGTAATCATAAATCAATACAATCTTTGAACAAAGCTTTCCGATTTCTATGAAACGTATCTAAAATATGCTAATATTCCATATCATTATTTAAGTAGGTATGCCAAAGCGAAGCTTGCTCACGGCTTATTTGTACTAAGAATGTTTACAATGATTCGCGTAGCTCGGCAGTTGCATGCGATACATTGCATAATTTATATCATGATTCATACAAAACACCTGCCATGCGGAGAAAAGTCACGTAGAAAGTTACTTTTTTACTATCCTATGCTGTCCCTCGGATCGGCAAAGGCCTCCCCCAAGCTCTTCCATATATCGCGATCTTGCGGCACCGCAGGCCAGAATTTCTTAGTTTGGCAAAATAAATTCAGAAATATTTATATAATAGTTTTATAGAACATATTCGTTAAAGATTCTGCAGTGTTTTAGAGCAAATGTAGAAAAGAAAGTAGAAAGGAGAGGAGAAATTAAAAATTAAAAAAGTGCAGTAGATAAGAGTAGTAATGCGCCAATGTTAAATAATAGGAAGAGAAAAAAAAAGAATCGTTCTGTAAATGTTATTTCCGCCGCAATGTTCACCAGATACGAGTTTTATTGGCAAATAAAACAATCACACTGCCAACACTTGATCACTCATAAATGAAAATCGGTTAATCGAAAAAACTCACAATTCTCGCTTCCGAGAACGATTTAACATATTTTTGGCATTGGCTGTAAGTGAAAACAGTTTCCTGTTGTTGCGTAAGGCAAAAGTATATTTATAACTACAATGACATCTTATAATTATCACACGTTGAAAATGTGAAATGCGGAAAATTTTCATTTCATTATTACGTCGTGAAAAATGACTTCGAATAATACGGGATCAGCTTTTTAGCGGTGCTTTAATTACATTTTACTTATTTCCTTACTTATTTTAAGATAAAACACTTGCATGTCTATTGTCTATTTCTATACCCGACCAAGTGTGGGTCGGATACGCTACCGGTATTACCGGTAAGGTTCCGCACAATATTACGACTATATTTTTCACTGATAGTTTTGTAAGTGCTTAGATATTATTGATATCATTATCAGCGATCAAATTCATATGTCACGGTTCCGTGACAAACTTTTAAATTACGAAATACAAAAAATTTATTAAAAATCATACTGCTACCATACATAAGTTACCATACAGGCGTCAGATACCCCTAATTATTAGCATACAAACCCAATAAAATGCCAAGACCTTTTTCTAAATAACTGCCAGGCCACCAAATCTGATTTATTAACCATTAAAAGCGGAATAACTCTGAAAGTTCTATTCATTAAATTATTAGTTACGTATGTTGACCTATTTGGCGTAAGCGCAAACATAATTACATCAGCATTGTCAAGGATTTTATATTTGGGGACACGATTACAGATGTTATTGGGTAAAAATAAGTTTCACAGGTTCAATCCGAGTGAGTTTTTATGAATTTTGTGATTACTAAAGATAAACATCGTGGGTGTTTTCACGTCAGATAGGATTTAAATTCTTTGAACGTGTTATCGGACTGTGGTCTAAATCCCTCCTCGCATGATTTCGAGGAGAGCCATCAAAACAACGATATAGATTTCGTGTGTATGTTAAATGTAGTTTTTATATAAAATCGCACTGCGTTTACATAGTACGTACGAATACATAATATAAGCTCGAAAGAATTTATATTAAGGCTAAATATGAATTTGATATATTTATATGATTAAGTTTATATTTACACATACATAACTCTAATATAGGCGTACAATTATTAGAGATTTGAACTGACGACCCTTTGTATGTAGGTCAAGTCACTACCACAAACAGCCATCATTTGAATAAATAACTACAATACAAACAACACTTAAGCTGTCGTAGTAATAGAAAGGAATAAATTATTAAAATACAAAACAGTTGACGGAAAACATTAATTATCGAAATAATTTCAGGCTCTTCTTTATTTAACTGATCATCTTATTCATCATTATTAGGCTCTGGAACGCCAAATCAATGACACTCATGAACGCCAAGCTTATCTATAACGTCAACGTCATAAGCTTATCTTAAACGCCCAAAATATGTATGTAACTGTTTGTCGGTTTAGTCTTGTCTATTATAGTTATGTAATAATATACTATCGCACAGTTTCCGAAAGGCTGATCAACGCAAAAATTAACAAATCAACTGTTAATTCTCTTGTTAAATGTCAAATGAGATGTTAGAATAATGGTTCAATTACTTAATTTGAACGATCTGTCACTTGACATAGTCACTACGATGAAAAGCTGTCGAATTTGACTTTAGAATCGTAAGTAAGCCATTAATAGCCATTTTAGTTGACATACACTTTGACCAACGTTTCAGAAGCCGGGCGTAAGTCTGTTACCTTCTGTCTCTCCTCAACCTCCTTCTACCTCTCTGTCTGTTAAGATTTGCAACTATAGCCTCCCTCGATAAATGGGCTATATAACACGATACATTCAAATCCCATCTCCTAAAAATTGTTCCTGAGACTAGCGCGTTAAAAAACACAAACTCTTCAGCTTTATATATTAGTATAAGATTAGACACTCGGGTCATTTGATCATTAACATGATAACGATCTTAGTACAACGATGATGAAACGAGAGAAGTGATTACTGCTTTGACGATCAAACGAATCTTTATATTGATTATGTACCTATCTCTCTCGCAACGAGCTACTCTTCCGATCTGAGTGGTCGAATAAGTAATTATTACGGGGTGATCTTTGTTACTTTAAATTTTATTATTTTACTGAACAAATATGTGTGTTTATTCTTATAAGTATATTTTTCATATACTAACGCTAAAGATGAAAATTGTATACCGTAAGCATATTATATTTTAACTCAAGATTTTTCATGCCCAATAACACACATTTATAAATGAAGACCCAATAAAATAAATGGCATGTAACTCAAATCACATTTTAAAGTGAGTAGATAAGTAAAGGCTTAAAACAGACATCAAAGCCTTCGAAAATTGCAACGTTATTAAATCAATTTTACTTTTTTTGTAAGTTTTAATACTAGTACCTGGTTGACCGAGCATTTGCTCGGTA
Source organism: Lycaena phlaeas (assembly GCA_905333005.2). Classification (NCBI taxonomy): domain Eukaryota; kingdom Metazoa; phylum Arthropoda; class Insecta; order Lepidoptera; family Lycaenidae; genus Lycaena; species Lycaena phlaeas. The sequence goes on from HG995168.1 coordinate 1,889,216, forward strand.
CCCTAAGTGATAAAATACGATAAAATTTTTCTTTAAAAAAAAATGATCTTAAAAAAAAAGGAAAAAAAAATTCGGACTGGAGATTCGAACCAGGTTCGTTCGAACTTAACTGCTTAATTTCACCACTAAGCTACCATGACATATTATTTGACAGCGAAATTTACGTTCGTATTCCAATCATATTTTATTGATGCCTCAAAACACGGATAAAAAAAAGTTTTCTCAAAATGTATCCTAGCTAGATGGATTTATCGCCGTTTTTAACACATGTATACAAAATTTCATCAAAATCGTTGGAGCCGTTTCCGAGATCCCGATTCTATATATATATACAAGAATTGCTCGTTTAAAGGTATAAGATTCATATTATTAAAAAAAAAAAAAACTAATTATAAAAATTAATCTTAAATAAAAAAATCCATAAAAATAACAAATAAAGGCTTTACCATATTTATTTGCAATCACAAAAACACAAAATTGTAAAGCGACCGTATGAAATGTAACATTACCGCATATACTAATACAATTTAACCGCATAAACAGTGCCGCATAGATTATATATACAGTACGTAGATATATATACAGGTAGAGAAACAGCGTGCAGAATCGTCGGCGACTCTCAACGCACTAAGCCTATTCGAGAAGATAATGCATAGATTTGATTATGTGATTATTTTAAATTTATACACAGCATAATTATGCTAAATAAATGTGTACGAATCTTTCGAGATGAGACGCATTAGCGGTAATCACATAAAAGCAGGTGACCCGGAAACTCGTTTGCTTGTTACAAAGTGAATTGAATTAGGCAGATTATATTACTTTGTTTTCTATTAAAACAACATTTAAGTTCAACATTGAAGTACAAAATGAAGACTAAGAGCTCCAGTGCTTGTTGTTTTATTTTGTAAGTTAATGATTTTTTTTTTCTATATTACAACAATTACGCATTCTATCCCGGTTTACTGAGTTTTTACACTCTCAATGTTTCGGTTACTTTACAGCAACAATGTTCATTCACAGTCCATTAAATTTCACTTCAATATTTTTTTTATCCAAATATTTTTCACTTGATAATTATTTTACAAAAGTTAATTGTACAAAAACACCTTCACTCACTTCTCGTTAGTCTGAAATACAATTAATGTATAATGGCGTGCCGTTGTTTAGACAGGACTCGAGAAGTTTGAAGAGTCGCGTCTCGAAGACGTAGATGCCAAGCGTCTGATACGGAAATCCCGTCCAAAGCCCTCCTACAATTACACCTACAATAGTTCTCTTTACTGCTCACAGTGTGACAGAATATTTAAAGCGAAGATAGAGTTTTCTAGTCACACCCGTTTCCATCAAAGTAATCCATAGCAAGGGTTGCCGTTGTCGACTACTTTTAAATTAAGACACTACAGTCAGCTCAAGTGTCCAGATTTCTGTCCACTGCGGGAATCCCAAGACACAACACATCCGCAAGCGTCCGCATCACTCATCTTTAGGACCAAAAATGCTAGAGCTCCCCACCTCTTACAAAGCTAATTTTAATATTTAATTAATCCTAAGCTATAGCTCTTGTGATATTTATATATCTGAGGGCCCGCCATTGATCCACGCGAGATTGGATGTCGTCATTTATTTTCGTCATTTGTACTATTTGTACTGTCCTATCTGGGTCAAATATATTTGATTCAATAACTCTATTTTATACAATACAATATAGTTGCGACCATACAATATAACAATAATGGAGGTGGGCTAGTCTGCGCCACCTATTAATAACATCAACGTGATAGCATTAATAATACTATCCGTATACTTTTTTCCATTTTAAACATACAAGAACGTAAAAAACTAATGGAAATAGAAAAATGATAATCTAACGCAAAAAGAAAGGTAAAAAAAGGTAATCTAATGGAAAACATCCGAAAAATTTGTGTTTTCTTTTGAGGTTAAAAATTACATGTGGTTTAAAGTTAAAAAGATTACATATTTGAAATTAAAAAGTACTATGGTACCTATATAATATTTTCTAGATGAACTATCTGCTCATCTTCTTTCTCGATGAAGCTTAAAGGCCTAAAGGCCAACAGCAAGGAGTAGGTCCTTGCTGTTGGCCATTCGAAAAAAAAAGTATTATGTACGTGCTACCGGTGGGAAGGATGAGCGTTCTCGGCTGCATGGCTATCGCCAGCTTGCTTGTTTCTCCCGTTAAACAGCTTTGCTGTATTTCGGAAAGAAGAAGAAGACAGGCAGTGTTATTACTGGCACCGACACTTAAACTACGTATGTCTTGATATGCAACAAATAAATTGCCTGGGCTAATTTCAGACTAACAAGTTTATGTACGTAGGCCACTTTGACCGCTTGCCGTCAAGTGCCATGTACCTATGCTAATTTTCCTTTCTACTAAAATAAAAAAAACGTAAAATATTTCTGGAAATGAATTTGGAAAATGTAAGGTCTCTAACTAAACATCAAACTCTTCAGTAATTTTATTGCGGGTGAATGGTCTTGATACTATAAGAAAGTAAAGGGTCTTAGGAAGCTTCAGTATTTAACCAGTGGATAGATGCGCTTGCGCCGCATGAAACTTTATCCAATTATTCTCGGAGGTACTAGAAATAACATAGGAAACATTTTAAAGATTTTTTTTTCTAACGCGAGTGAATCCTCGGGTATCAGCTGGTATAAAATATAAGTACTTATTTAAATTTATTAAATCAACATTATATACACATCTAGTTACATCTGAAATAAGAACGTTATAAACGAGTCTATTTTTTCATTTTATTATGAGGAGCCTTGGAAATAGAATAAATGACTCGGAAAATACGGACTTGATGTGGGACGGAAGTGCATTTACAATTCTATGTGGCTCTCACATGCCACTTATGTTCATTTTACATCCTTGTTTCTTACGTCGCAATAGGCTGAAGAACATTTTTAAGCCTTATTAACCTTCAACTTTTAAAATAGAATGGGTTACTATATAATATAGACGTAGTTAGACACCTGTATTCAAGAAGCGTAGCTGTTCGTTACTTGGCTAAGTAATGAAACAATATGCAAAGAACGCTTCTATCTACGCGCTCCTGGTGTCAGTAGTCGGGTTTTATATGGGTTGACAGACGCACAGTTGCGGATTTCACTTAGTATTGTCCAGGAATTGATTTGAATGACCCTATGCGTTCGCGAGTACTGTGACATCTCGAGGTATTGTTTGTGCATATTGGTGTAAGTCAATTTTGAAATAAAAGCCACATTTTTGGATGAAGAAAGATCATGAAAATCGCGTTTTCGTCACCAAACACTCAAATATTAATAAAAAAAATTTGATATTGCATAATACCTTAATCAAATTTTCATTTCTATCAGAAGTGTCTAAGACTTTCAGATTTTTTTTTTGATTACTAAAAATACTTTAAAAAACCTACAGCTTCTTTTATTGAGTTGTTCTACGTTACTGATCTGCTACAGTCAAATATTGACCTTCAAGTCTACTCCACTAAATCTAAATTTTCAAGTCAACTAAATTTGAACCTTAGGGCTTAATTTGATGTACAAATGACATTAAATATAAATCGGGTCTAGGCTCCAAATATGATTTTGTCCCATTCGACGTCGAGATCCTTGGTCCGTGGGGTCCTAGCGCTTTTAGGCTTTTTAAGGAAATAAAAAAAGGTTAGTCGACATCACAGAAGACCGAAGAGCTGGCAGCTACCTCGGACAACGAATTAGTCTAGCTATTCAAAGGGGAAACGCTGCCAGTATTTTCCAAACCTTGCCTAAAGGGGCTCCTTTTTATAATAGGTATACAATATTTTAGTTCTTACATTGTATTTTTTAAGGTTTTTAGTTTTAGTTTCATTGTATTTTATTATGAGGGTCAGTTTATTAATTTATATTATTATATAAAATACCAAATGCATGATATTTCGTATACGCCATTAATTATTTAAAAAATTTTTGGCATGCGGTATAAATAACTTTTACCTTGAGACTATGTTTCCCGTTGACACGGTAAAACTAACGTTTTGAAGACAAAATGTGGATTATGTAACTCATATGCAGGTATATAGACGCTCTACATTCTATAAAGGTCAGGGTACCTACTTCTATGTCAACTAGTTTTTTCTTTAGGCGCTTGATGAACCGCCTTCCTTTATTACACCTTTTTAGACATGTTTTGTATAAGATTTTTGATTTAGATCGCTTTCATACATACAATGAAGTTATATTCTCAATAAAACTTAACCAACTACGTAACTTAGTCTTAATACTGATAAATAAAATAATATGTTTAAATGTATTTACAACTGAAAGTTATTTTTTTATCTACTTTTCCCATCCTGCTTCAATTTAAATTATCTAAATTATTACAAATTCAAACTTAATTTTTAATACTATTAGTATTAATTAAATTCAAACTTAATTTTTAATACTATTAGTATTAAAAATTAAGTTTGAATTTGTAATAATTTAGATAATTTAAATTGAAGCAGGATGGGAAAAGTAGATAAAAAAATAACTTTCAGTTTTAAATACATTTAAACATATTATTTTATTTAAAGTTATAATGAGGTTATAATGTGTTTAGTGATATTATACTGAAGACAATCTTAATATTTTATTCTGCTAACAATAATAAAACGGGTCATATTGAGCAGTCAATGCGTTACTTGTACAAGTATTATCGTAATAATATAAATCAAAGAGACAGAGAGAGAGAGAATCCCTTATTACTTCACTATCATCACCATCATCATTATCATCAACCTTTATCCACTGCTAAACATAAGCCTCACTCAATGAACGCCAAGACGACCGACCCCTTGCCACTCGCACCTGGTTAATGGCCAACCAACACTTCGTCTATCTCACGGTCTAATATATTATATTAAATTATGGGTATTTTTATTATTACATTATATTTTTATTATAGTTATATAATTTCGTGACACAATTAAATTTTTACCTTGTAACAAAATAATTGACCCTTAAAAAGAAACCCTGAAAAATTAAAAGTCTTTGAAGGTGTGTGATGTTCACAACCCGCATTAGGCCAACGCATCAGTGAACTAGGCCCCTTGTCTGAATTTGAAGAACAGACCAGTGCCAAATACAGGAACAAATAAGGGTAAACTCTTTACTTTTTATACATATCTATTATCCGGTGCCTTAATCTTTGGTTACCATAGAAACGTAGATGGTAAGCTTAGAACTGCCAGCTTACCATATGCTATGTTTACCAAATTAGGCGGATGAAAAATTGTTATAAGAAACTACAACAGCCATTTAGAGACATTCCGTGACAGACAGACAATTTATCAAGGGCCAATCGATTGATCGGGTGTTTAATTAATAGATACCATTAACACCGTGAGTTAGGTTGAGTAGCGATTAACTTAATTGTTTCTTGAATAGCACTTCTATGATAGTATGATTAGAACTCATCGATTTGAGTATTAATAAATATCTATATTTAAACATCAGAAGTGAAAATGCGTTTAAAATATAAACATTTATTATATTATCCATAAAAATATCGATATTAAGGTTCACAGGTACATATTTTAAGATACATTCTTACTCACACTGCCCATACATTTACACGCACGAACTATCGCCATATTACACTTTACACGATGAAATAAACAATGGCTTACGTGACCTTACAATACGATTCGGGCAGTGCTTCATCCTCCTCAAACTCACAGACGCGAATGACCCCTCTAATAATTATACCCCGCTATTTAAAGGCAAACTTAATGACCTTCATAACGCTCGGCCGTCCTACCCACACTTTGACAACGACTACGTCACGCCACACGCAGGTAAACTGGAACCTGTTCCCCGTTTCCGACTTATAGCCGCCAGATGGCGCTACGGTTGCTTACATATATGCCACCTATATGGATTATATCGTGATTATTTTTAGTCATTTTCGGATGTAGCTTCTCACTAGATGACTCGCCAAATTACATAAAACTTAAGTATATCACAAATATCAGGTTACAAAATTGATTTAGAGTAAATCTTAGATCAATAATATGTCTAGATAGAGTGTCGCGCGGAAAACACGTCCAAAAAAATAGCGGCTAACTGTTAGCCTCTAAATGATTTCTCCGTGTTTAGTATCAGTCCCGCTGTCATCGAATACGCATGAATTGCTACGCATTATTGTTTTTATTTATAAAGAAGGTTTGTGTTGTAAAAGTGTGACAAGATTAAAAAGGATTTATGGGAGAACTGTAGTAGCTGGTATCACTAACTACGAACACATGTTTGAAAATGTTGGCCTGTTCTTTTTGTTTTGGTTGTAGGGCGACACTCCATCTAGACATATTAATGATCTAAGGAGTAAATGTATCATAAATCTTGACGCCATAAAACTGTACAATGCGACAAAAACAAGTATTCCGTTTTCCTCAATTCTCTTTTATATTTCCCAATTTTTAGGCACGGTCAAAACAAATATTTCAGTCGTGAGTTGTATTTTTGAATTTCGATTAGTCTGATTCGATTTTGTTTTTGTTGTTTTGGCAACACGTCAACTTACCTTCAATCCATGAAATTTAATACAATAAATAATGGATTCGACACTGAAAGCTAATTTACCGTTAATTGATTGTTTTGGCTTAAATTGAAATCCTTTTAAGGTTCCGTAGCGATGAATGGCAAATCGTTTATTCAATAAATTCGATACGATTGATACATTTTTCTTGTATGGGCAAACCGAGCGGGTGACATATAAAGTGGTTAGCATTTCCCGTTAGCCCTTATTTAGCATATCCGAAGTAAATTCATATGTTAAGATTATATCATTCCTAGAAAACCATATTGCCACCATGAAAAATAATCGTCAATTCCTTACAAAGTAGAATCGATTCCTTACAATGTAAAAGGACACAATAATACATGGTAATGTATTTGATTAGAAAATATTATATTTATTTAAATTTTCTAAGACCTCCAATTTGTGTATTATAGCTAGTCGTAATTATAAGCGAATGTTTCCGTCTCCATAAAACTAAAATTAAATAGAGATAAATTGACTTTTAATTTATGTCTATTTAAAAAAACCATTAAAAGAAGCATTGCAATAAAATTACCTAGTAAGTATTCTAACAATATGGAATAAAATAAGTGCATAATAAATAATTGAATTTCACAAAGTGTCTTTATTAGAGACAGAATTCGCCGTTTGTCCGCGAAGAGAGCTCTGAACGTGCTATGTTTCCGGAGCTTGACCTATTTAAGTCTAGACCTCCGTTCGAGTCTAGATTTTCGATAAAATTATTTTGAAATCACTGTAATATTTTCTCTTCATACATTTTGCGTGCTCTTTTCTTCTCAAAACTAATTTCGATAAAACGATCAAGAGTTAACTAAAAAACTATTTAATTTTACATTAATGATTATATATGCACTTTTTGCGCCATATGTGTAACGTTATTTTACTATAATTGTTCTTTTATATTTATGACTAGCTGTTGCCCGCAGCTTCGCCCGCGTTATTTAGGACGTGTCCGGCATGATGATGATTTTTGTTATAGCCTAAATCACTCCCTATTATAACAACTACCTGCCAGTAAAAGTCTCGTCAAAATCGCTCCAGCCGTTTCAGAGAACAAACAGACAGACAAAAATGGTAAAAAATGTTATATGTACCGTATATATTCATATAGTTGTAATAAAAAGCAATAGTAACTAACACGTACTATTTTTTTAGTCATACACAGTAAAATGGATAGAGTATACAATACAATATAATATACAAATAACAGGGTATACAATACTTGTATTGTATAATCTTTAAAAAAGTCTAAAAAAGTCTATCTAATGCGCTACTGGCGATACTATATAAACATTAATATAAAAATCCTTTGGGAAATAAATTCCGGCTCAGCTTGTATAGATTTATCACACAAATGCACGCCCTCCTTCGTTTTCTATTTTATTTTTGCATCGTGAAGTCTACTTTTCCTGTAATTTTATTGCTTCTTCAGAACTTAAATTAGTCCTTGCATTATTTTCCTCTTTGAATATTTCTTTATAAAGTCCCTAGCTTGTAAGATTAAATTGGTCTCATAAGTTATTTTTATATAGGCGATTCTTTTATGTACGACTATTTTAAAATTTAACTATATTTATCTGTGGGTTTGCACACTAAGATGTATCAATTACAATGTTGTATTATGTGGCAAGCCGTAAGATACACTTGTAGTTTATTGAGAGCTCGGTCGTCTTGGAGTTCATTAAGAGAAAACTATAGCAACTATAATGAAACTTATTTAACACTTTTTTAATTATTAAAGTTATAATTTAAACACGACCGGTTTCGACAATGTCATCATCAGCCGGCCTAGGATACGCGCCACGACAAAAAGACATATCTCTTCCGAAGAGAAACTCGTCGAAATTTTTACTTAAATCTTTAAAACTACGCAACGGATTTTGATTTGGTTTTTTTTTTTTAATAGATAGGACAATTCAAGAGGAAGGTTTATGTATATTATATAAATTCAATTATAACGCGATAATTTGAAAGTTATTTACACAAATACGGTATAAATCCTTATCATTTTAAATCAGTTAATTAGCTTCAGCACTCCATGAAGATTGTTTTTCCCCTTTACATCATGCAAATTAAATGAATACTTTAGGAGATGTAGCAAAATCAAAATAATACGCAAGAAAATAAATCGTGTTGCCGTGATTTGAATGGGTAGCGTAATAATAGAATACTAAATCTACACTAATATTATAAAGAGGAAAACTTTGTTTTTTTGTTTGGTTGTAATGAATAGGCTCAAAAAGTACGGTACCGATTCCAAAATTTCTTTTTTTATATTCTGAAAAAAAAGGGGTTACGTAAGATATTTGGGTTTATAATTTTTCTCGTCCCTTCTCGTCCATATGTATTGACATCGAGAAATTTCTCTTATTTAAACGACAAAATTCAAAAGAATTACGATGTCATGTTGCGTCCGTAGACATTAGTACATTATGTCTTCGATGTAGACATTATGTCTCTCTCTCGTGAAGAGAGCGCATCCTAGGCGGGCAGGTCAAGAGAAAGTTATGTTATGATGGTGAATATGATGAAACTACACTTATAATTGAACAGTAAGACTGTTGAACGAATTTGAAAAAGATTGGCAAGGATTATAAATTATTCTGAGAGAGTCCGGGTTCGATCCTGACGCGCAGCTGACCCCAGCATCCGGGAACTAGGCCCAATAACCCTCCTCGCCTCGTTTCGAGAAGGAGACCAGTGTCAAGCACTGGAACATTATATATGGATTGATACTTTACTTTTTACTTTATCTTCAGTCCTTATCCATCATTAAACATTGATTTACGCGGACGACGTTGCGGGCAATAACTATATTATGTTAAAATTGTAGCATGTTGAGTTAGTCATACTCGTACTTTAAGTTCAAGTGTTAATTTCGCAATGTTCATATTCACATCCCACTTTAATTAATGTGATGAGATTTCTAATAGGCGCTGTAAAGATTCAAGAAGTCGTTAACTTCTCAACTGGCCTTAATTAAAAAAATATATTTTCATGAAGTCTTGACTTAATTTACGTGCACGAGTACTAAGGTCTAAATATATAAATTAATAACATGTTTTTGTATAGGCATTGCCTTTACCTTACCTTACCATACCTTTTTCAACATTGTGTTTGGTTTCTTCTTTTCATGAACGCTGTGAAAAAAAACTTGCAAAGATTTCACACAAATAAATACGATCAAGGGGCATTTCTAAGTATATAAGCAAAACCAACATCCTAGGCAGGTAAGTTTATCGTAGAGAAGTAGAGAATATAACATTGCATCAATAATTCCCCACCATTCCGTGAGTCTTTGTTATTAATTTTATTAACTAAGTTTAGGAAATGTTGGGGCTCACGTCATGTCCAATGAAACAAATAGGCATTTGTAATATTATTTATATTGGCATATAAATAAGATAAAAAATGAACGTTGTGAGGTCCGTATCACAGTGCTTCGTTCCATCTAGTTGTGACTGTGTTTTGACCAAAACTTTGAAAACCTATAAATGCTAAGAATATAAATAGGACTAAAGTATGTGTTGCATATTATATTCATTCACATTTTAGATCGTAAACTGCCCAGAACCGTGCGACGGCGCAAAACTACACCGAAGAATACTTAAGTATTCTTTGGTGTAGTTTTGCGCCGTAGCACTTTTGCATTAAATTTGTATGAGCGGTAATGGAGGCACGCCGGTATGTTTACTCTCCTGCCATCGGTCGACTGAGTTTGTTCACGGAGACACGAATTTTTACATACGCGATCATTCGTAAATCGTAATCCTTAATTCCTTAATCCTTATTTATATTATAAATGTGAAAGTAGGAATGTTTGTTACGCTTCCACGCGAAAACTACTCAACTGAATAACATGAAACTTTGTACACATATTTTTGGAGGTACTAGAAATAACATAGGATACATTAAAAAAAGATATTTTTGCTAATACAGGCGAAGCCGCAGGCAACAGATATATTTTTTAATATTTTTAAATATTTATTATTCAGTAGAATTTTATTTGTTACTAGATGTGAATATAGCGAGCTATATAAAATACCAATACAATATTAGGTTAAATATTTAAAAAATAATTATACAACTTACATAATACTTTGCAGCTGCAGCTATTCCGACATAACTTCGAGGGAAGACGATAGGTGGAAACAATCAGGACGGGCAGCATTCAGACAGTTTAGCCATATTCTCACGTCGTCTATATCACAGGCTTTCAATCAATGTATTCTCCCCTTGATGACATATGGGGCCGAAACATGGCTTTCAAATTCACGACTGATTCAAGTATTCTATAGATTTAGGTAGACGAAGTGTTGGTTTGTCATTATAACCAGGTGGGGAGACGATTTCCGTGCAGTGCCGGTCCGTGTTGGATGCGAGTGGCAAGGGATCGGTCGTCTTGGCGTTCATTGAGGGAGGCCTATAATCAGCAGTAGACAGATAAAGGCTGATGATAATTATAGGTGTAACGACATTTTTCAAACGTAGCTTTTTTGCTATTTTATTCCAAGCAGCTGATTTTTAGAAGAACACTTTGATAAAAATTGACATAGACATAGAGTATCTCCAGCCAAATAGCACATGAAAACATACTTTTATACTCTTTTTTTTAATCCGCGATATATTGGAGTTTGTATGATAACGAATCGATTGACAAATTCTTTATTAAAATTGTAAATGACTTCCCTACGCTACTCTGGAAAGTAGATAGTTCTTATATTTATTATCTACCATATCTACATATCTACTAGGTATCGACTAGGTACGTAGATATAAAAGTACACACATACATGTGCTGCAACACAAGCATAAATTATGTCCTCTTCATTGTCAGGATAACATTGCTGACGTCATATCATGTAGAATCTATGGAGCGTGCGCTCTGCGTTTCCTCATATTATTTCCTATAAAATCTAGTAACATGTCGCCCATCTGATAAATTCACTCGTATACGCTTATAATCTGACTATAGTCTATATCATTTAATTATTTTTTATTTTTTTTATAGCATAGAAAGGCAAACGAACAGTTGAAGCCTTATTGCGACTATCGACGACCATAAACATCCACACATCCAAAGGTTATTCAGATACGTTGCCTTCATTTTCCCTATCCCCCCAATGGGCCACCGGAAACTCACTAACCACACGAAACGCGACAGCATGGCTGTTATTTTACGCCGGAATTATCTGAGTGAGAGGTGCCACCCCAATCGTGCCGGCCCAATTCGGCTTTAAAGCAGCATGCCACTACCTATTTACATTTAATAAACTTTACACATATTTTATTAGTTTATTAGTTATCAAAAACCATCATCATCAACCTTTATAAATCCATCCACTCCTCCGCCTCTTACTATACGAAAGATAATATGTTTGTTCGTCCTTATCTTATTCTTACAGATATTATGTTTCATAAAGGATATATATCCTTATTTTAATTTAATACTTTGACTTTGACTTACTTCCACCGGGTATTCCACTTGCATTTTACGTCTCAGGATGCAAAACACGTGAAAGACTTGTTGATGCTAGGTCGGTCTTTGGTTAACTAGTTTATATTCATGGGTGGCGTTGAGCACTTACCATGGCTTATCTGCCTGTTCGTCTATACAACTAACATAAAAAATATACATTTTACGGAAACAATATTCATCATCATGATCATCAGCGTTTATCCGTCCACTGCTGAACAAAGTCCTCTCTCAATGAACGCTAAGACCATATTACTTAATCAAAATCTTTACCTGTTCTAACGATGATAGAGAAGTCCTAAATGGTATATTATGTAATATCTATCAACATCATCAACCTTTAACTGTCCACTGCTGAACATAGGCAAAAATAGCAATATGTTTAGTAAATATAAGAGCTGATTTATGTAATAATTGTTAATTTTAGTTAGTTTTATCAATATTTAATAATTATAAAACAATTAATATTATTATTGTTATGTCCTACAACAACTCGAAACCATTTGTGTAAAAAGTTCCAAGCTTTTCATTAAAAGTACACCACAACAAGAGTACGTCACCACCCCGGCAAACGAAACGGGTACGCACGTTTGGCAAGGGCCACTTTGCCAATGTAATGTATGTGATTGTTTCTATTACAACACACAACATTAATTCAACAGCAAAAACAGTAAGTTAGCTGTGGGTTAGCCCGAGTATATCTAAATCCATCATCATAACTCGGTCTTCCATTAAACATATTCTCTCAATCAACAAAACTATTACACCATATCTAAAAGTACTTTTCTATTTTTGAGTAAATCGGTATGAGGCGGAAACGACAAAAAAACAGTTTGTTTACGAACAAGTGTGTGTCTATATCATCGCATATTTAATGTACTAAGATCGAACTGTGGAGCCAAACGAGATTGATCGCTTGTTTCTGTTGTCGAACAAAAAGTACTTTTGCTGATGGCGTTATAAAAAAATTATCAAGTTTCGTAATTTTTTTACTGTGTAAAAAGTGTTGAATTTTAATTTAAACCTTAAACTTGTCTGATTCTAAATTATATTGGGAATAATTACGGGAACTTATAACTACATATCTAACTATAAAATTATAACTATAAATAGGTAAATACTCATAATATGATCAGTATACATCACCCTAATATTAGTAATATTTAAAATCTAGTACTAACTTCGAAAAACTCATTCGATTAACAAAAATCTTTTATGGATATCAAGCTATAGGCTTTAGAAAGAGGCACAACCTGGGTGGTACCTCTCGCTCACATAATACAATAAATTGGCAGATTTCCTGTCGGGTTTCATGCGGTTTGTGGATTTCAGTGGCCCTTTGGGGAATAAGGAAAAGGAAGGCAACGCATCTGTATAGCCTCTGGTTATGTGGATGTTTATTAGCGTCGATAGTTGCCAAAAGGCTTTGACTGTTTGTCTTTATATGCGATAAAAAGCTATGTTATTACTGAGTGACGTAGGCTATAATAATCATCATCATTCCCTCGTATGCCGCTGCCATTGTAAGTAATACGTACCTATTAAATTATTACCCGGGAAGCTGGAAAATCACATCAAAACAGGCCTTTATCTAAATGTAAAAAAAATATTTGATTTGCTTTAACTATCTGTTATAATAAGCTACTTACCTTAAGATCTCGTTTAAAGAACTTAACTTCGATGATCATTCATGAAACGCTAAGACATAATTAGTAGTCTTTTCTCTTCCCTCGTATGGTATTAGAGGGAGATGTCCATAATCTTTTTACAACGAGACGCTCGACTTAAAGGCTCACCTTTAAGCCTTAACATCAGCATATCGGCTCAAGAGCCTCTTCATTTGAGACGTACACTTTGTCTCTGAAAGTCTTCATCTCAAACTTTAAAGTTATACTACTTTTGATATTAAGACAATATTGTTTAGTATTTTAGGACACCACATATGACTACCGCATGTTTACGCAAGCAGAAGCAAAAATCGTTTTTGGTACACACTCTGACTATTAACTTTAAGGATGTTTTTGCAAGCACACACTTACTACTAACGAATACATCTGTTCCTTAATTAGTTTTTACACAAATGATGATTTTTTAGTAATTTGGAATCGAATGTGTGACCACAGACTCGTTGTCGTACTTCACTTTTCGGTAAACACTTCACTTGAATATTGTACAATTTTAAGAGGCTTAAGAAAATATGACGTTTTCAATTCACCCGTGCATTTTTTTCACTATTTTTCCTATATTATTTATTTATTTTCTAGCCTTTATCCCACTGCCGGGCAAAGACTTCCTCTCTTTTTCACGTTTCTAGCCTTATCATATTCCTTACTAGCGTTGTAAAGCAATATAAATTTACCTTGGCTGCTACATAAAGTTACACTTATCATTTCCTGTCTTTAGTGTCTTAAAGAAGACAACAGAAGAGTAAAACTTCGAAGGTTTTATAACTGCTTTTATAGTCTAGCTCACTAGCATCTTACGCGGATTGAGAATCGATCAACAACAGATAAAATTACTTATGTTAGTGAAACTTAAACGACGAGATATTCACTAATTGGATTGAACTTTGTTTTGTACAAACTAGATGGTGTCTTTTATTTGTCCCAGCAAAGACACTGTTCATCTGGGCCTGAGTCCCTGGGATCTTATGGAATTGTACTGTCAAAATCAATGCAATAAATAAATCTTAAAAAAACGGAAACAAAAAAAATCTTGTTTCGATTGTCATTCTTTTCTTTTATTTACCATTAACAACCTTCATCATTTGTTCATTTATGAAAAATTTGGAAACTTCTTGCTTTACTACTAAACGAATGTCAAATTTTTATTTTATTTAGGGCCTGTTTCACAATCTCCTGTTTTCTCCAAAGTGCTCAATAGGCATATTTGACAGATATTTGACTGATACTCCATACTCTATCTGTCAAATATGTTGCCGATAGCCTATTGGGAACTTAACTGGAGATTGTAAAACCGGCCCTTAGGTTAAATTAAATTATCCCATCGAAATTTAATTCCTATCAACCGAAAGAAAAGGATATGTATAGTACCTATTAGCATTTATATGAAACTCAGTTATTCGTAAACATGTACAATACATGTGTATTATAAGGTTTTTGAAGGTCATTGAACATGAACGATTCCAATACAGGCCCAGTCACTGGTCCTTGCCTGCGAGACTGCCCAGTGGCACAAAATTAATATATCTTCTCCTTTCTCAGGTCGCTGCCGAAACTGTGCAGTCAAGAAGAAGAACAAGGGCGTCCGCCTCAAGGCGGCGTGGTGACATTTGAACCCATACAGCATGACCACGACTTCTGCGAAAGAGTCGTGATCAATGTAAGTACTAACTTTAATAAAATTAAGAATTTATTTTCTTAAATATACGGAATTTAAATCAATCGAGCTGCACTTAGTTGAAAGTTTCATCGAAAGACGCTCCTAATTATTTTTGTATAATTATTTTTATATATAACACACGCGAAGCTATGCAAGGTTAGTTTAGAATTTAGATTGAATTGAAATTAAATCCGGAAAGTTATATGATCGTTATACAATGGCTGGATTTGTAATACAGAAAAATATATCTATTATCTATTATTATATTTCTCGTATTTATAAAGAAGTTATTATTGTAAGAGTAGATTAACGTTAAGTGTTTGTTAAATTAAGAATAAGCAATCGCTGAGAAGCACCGCAAAAATACGGATCTGAAAATAATTAATCTGCTGATTAGGTCGCTGTTTATCTTCCGTATGATCGTAAAAGCTTCGAAATCGTTTTATTTATATAATGATGATGTTCATTATTAACTTTTTTTCGACCACTGCTAAACAGTATTCAAATGAAAAATGTGGGTAAAATTGGCAAAATTTCCTTCACAGGGAGTAAAATGAGGGGAGAGTTTGTATGACCATTATTATAATGGTATATATGGCGTCCTAATTACAAATAAATCTGGCAAAAACAAAGAAGAAATTGCTGGTCACAATTACAACGGATAATTGAAACCCCTCATAATATCAAATCAAATACCATATAATGCAAATAAAGATTCATTCATTCATTCATAAAATGTAATGTAGACGCAGACGTAGTGACGGGCAAAAGCTAGTAGCTTATATAAGCAACCATATGAACTGGCGTGATATAATTTGTCAAAGAACCAGCAAACATAATTAATAGAAGTTTACATACGATACACGTGCCTTCCTCGCTAATACTTATTAATTAGTTACGCTAATAAATTATAATTACACAGCGATTAGGTCGGCAGTGTAACGGGTGTGTAGTTTACCTAACAAGCTCTATCACCTGCATCAACGACCATTTTGTAATTATTATAATTAAAACTCAAAGGGGGTCGTTTAATGAGAACGTTATCTTTATGTATAGAATTCTTCTGTGCGTGCGTAAGAACTATGCTTAAACGCCTGCACCGAATTTGATGATTTTTATAGTGTGTTCTCAAGATTTGTGAATGGTTAAAATTTACAATTCGGTCTATTACAAAGGTTTCGGGTAAAAGTTAAAAATGTAAAGTATCAACCTATGTGTACTATTGAGCACGGGTGCTCAATCAGACGATGAGGGTCATAGTTCATCAATGCGCTGGCCCAGTGCGGGTTGGTGAAATTCACCACCTTCGAAGACTTTCAATCTCATCAGGCATCATCGTTTCCTCACGATGTTTTTTTTCACCGGCGATCGTGCTTTGGTCTCGTGTTTAGGTTGTACTTAGAAATTAGGAAAAAGGGTTTGACCTTATCCCCTGTGTCGCGGCTTAAGAAGCCAAGATACTGAATCATCGTCGCTAATGTTCAGGTCTGCTGGTATTTTATAAAAATACATTATTCGATTGGAGTATTCGCGTGCAATTCAGTCATTTTTACGACAAAATGCGGTAGTAGTCAAGTTCACTGTGTTATACTATAGCTTTCAAGTTAAAAGTTCAGATTATAGCCTGACTTAACCACTTCACACTTTATTTCTTACTAAAATTATCAATATCATCATCATTATTTTTTATCTGTCCATTACTGAACATCTTCAATGAACTTTAAGACGACCGATCTATTGCCACATAATATTATAGTTTTTTTTTTTAAAGTAAAATTATAAGCCTACGGCTACGAATGTGTTGACACTGGCAAAAAGCGGAAAAAAATATAGGAAATTTCAAACGGTGTAGCGGCAACTGTTAAATAAATGATTACCATTCGCATCCTTGCGGAAATGAGATTTTTCCCGGAATGAAGTAGCCTTTGTCACTCCTCTCTGTGCCAACTTTTTGAGCAAAAAATACACTGCTCGTTGCGAGAGAAAAGGGATAAAATAGTTTTCATATTTTGTTAACAATATCAGGTTCGAAACGTTTAATCTATCCCCCTTGTGCCTGAAATCCTTTGCTTTGAAGATTTACGTGTACTTTCAACGTTGGTTACTTTTATAACATAATAAAATAAAATTTATAATTATTATCTAATACGATGTGCTAATTTTATTAGAAATAATAATTTGTAAATATATTATACCACTTATGTGTGTTATGCATAGATACATAAAAAATACATTTAATAGGCAACAAAGCTATTATCGCACGTTGTAAAAACAAACACAAAAAATATCGGTATAATATGTTATTTAAATATTAAAAATATTAATTAATAAAACTCCATAGGTATAGAAAGATGGAAAAAATTACAACGTCATGTCGTTTTCTGTCACGGCGTTTGAGTAAAATTTACTGCCTGATATAGATATATATTATAAAAAAATCCCATCTTAAACACGTAAATATAATAATATTTCAAGAGAAACGACCAAATAATACATCATCAAAATTATTTTATACAACAACAATATATCCTGAAAGGTTTTATATATTTTATATTGTGTCATTTCTTTGCTATAAAACTGCTGACTCCTCAATCCTCATTTTATTATATTTTGAATATAAATGATCAGACAAAATGCATATTTTGTGTATTATTGTTCTTATGATTATAGCATATTTACATAATCCATTTCTGTAGATAACAGCATACTTATTATATACTTAAAGAATACTATACGCGTTTTTTCAAAGCGTAATAATTGTTCTAATTGCAGATAAATTCCGTCGGAAATTTGAATTTAATCATTGTGAAACTGAGATTTTTCTCAGGACGAGACTGTGAATTTTCTCAAGAGGAGACTGCGAATTTTCTCAGAACGAAACTGTAAATTTTCACAAGATTAATTCAATGATTGTTGACAAATCGTTGACCTAAAATAAGAATACAGCTAAATTTTCTCAAGAATAACACAAAGCTTACATAAAAATATCTTCATCATTACCATCAGATTTGAAATAGGCCTCCTTCAACGAACGGTAAGACGGACTATTTCTGCTTTCGTTCTTTTGGGTCCAACAGCGTAATTTTCTATATACTCTCGACTGAATCATCATTCTCCATGATCTTCAATTATTTGGCATATAAAACCGTCAAATTTTCACTTTACTTCGTCATATCAAAGACCCAAATAATTTTTAGCCTTTAAGAGAATTTGCCCTTTCAATCAATCAAGAGTGATTTCTACAGTAAACATAATATATTTGTTTAACATCAACACTAGCACAATATACATATATTTGCTAGTAATTGATATACAAATTAGCTCAGGTCAAATAGAATATAGTTTAATAGTGATAATATGTGGTATGAACTAAGGTTGTATTAATTTACAACTAACAATATCGCTGTATTAAGCTCACCCCGGACTCGAACGTGTTGTGAGAAAAGTGAATAAGGAACATCGTCAGTAAACGTCGTTTGCAGCAACGGAAAAGGAAAAAAGGAGCGGATATTGAAGCTCTTAGTGTATTTCCGTACACAATATAATATCGAATATGCAAATGTAAGATGACAATTGTTACTTATTATTTTCCAAACAATATTTTCTCCTTTCATATTTATATTTCCATTCAACAGTTATAAAACTACGCTTAAATTATAATAAATAATTGTTATAAGTAATAATATTTGTATTTGCTTTTTGATTTTGGTTTATTTATTCGATTATCCAAAAGAATATCCATCAAATTTTCTTAGAACTAGAACATAAGATATTTTATCTACCTTAATTTGACGCGGGCCTATGTAGGTGTATATAGTAACCGCTGTTTTTGTATACAAATACTAAAACTTGTCGGTCTTTGATATGCGTATTCTCTTTCACGTGACAATGAGATGGAAACAAAATACCTGTACAAATGATACAATTTCTTATTGTCGTAGAAAATCTTGTAAACGATCGTATTGTCTCGTCTGTAAAATCGACTTGAATGACGACAGTGGCTACATTTATCCGTAAGCCTAGTAACGGCTTGAATTCGCGACCAAGAATTTGCAAGGTTTTAAATCTTAACTCAGCGATACCCTAAAACGTAAAATAATATTGAATTTATTACGTCGTAATTAAAATATATAATTTTTGTCTTTGTTCTTAAACCGCTCAATCATTTTGTCATACGGGAACACTCACACGGGCCTGTTCGTCGTATCAAATAAATGTTACAATGAATTACAGATGAGTTGTGGAGATTGATCGTGGGAAATATATCAGACGCACTCGAATTGTGTTATAACGCGCTCACGTTGATTGCATTGCGTGTTTTCCGCGGATTGACAAGGCCTCTTTAGGTATAATTTTCCTTACATTACAGGACTTGTACGTCTTTTAATGATACCAAGATGGCCGAATCTTCAATTTGCTTTCAAATAAAACCATTTTAATTTATCGCATCTTATTCGACGTCTACTCCTTTTCCCCACAAAATATAATTAAATCTACAAAATTTGCTCGAGAAAAATAAGCCTGAAACAGTTTCAGAGATATATCTAAATATATTCCATTTAGCACCAAGTTTTAGTTGACCGTGTGCTCTATCGGTAGGTAAATAAATTGTAACTCATAAGATAATAATATATTTATAAACTTATATACAACATCTCTTTTCAATGACTCGATACAATCTCCTGAATATAATATTAAAAATTGACATTATAAAGTATAGAATCCTTAACAAAAATTTAAATAATATACTTTTTTCAAATATACAATTTAGTTTTTTCCCTACCGACCCCTTTCCTCGTGTCCCTACATCCC
The DNA here is from genome assembly GCA_905333005.2 of Lycaena phlaeas. Classification (NCBI taxonomy): domain Eukaryota; kingdom Metazoa; phylum Arthropoda; class Insecta; order Lepidoptera; family Lycaenidae; genus Lycaena; species Lycaena phlaeas. The sequence continues at coordinate 1,909,414 of HG995168.1, forward strand.
ATCTTTTTTTTTCTTTAACGCCGGGAAATGCGCTTAGGCAACCCGCGGAGGCGTGGGTCTCCCCAGGCGAGTATGTGGGACTCGCTGCGCCCGAAAGCTAGTAAGTGAATGCAGCTCTGCCCACTAAAACCCGGCGAGTGCTACCAATGCCGCCTTTGGTAAGGTGCCCCGGATCTACAAGCAACAGGTTCCCTCGACGGCTAGTCAGTCCCTCAGGGGACCGACGCCAACTCCACAGAGGGGTTGCCCCGTACCACAGAATAACCCCTCCCAACTCCGGGACAGTACGAGGTTCGCCTCCTCACCCCTAGCCCCCGGCTCTTTTGCTTCCTCTTCTTATAGAAGGGTACAAAGAGTCCCCTTGGCTCAATTCAGTTCACCCATGGTGTTTGGGTCACACTGGGCTACTGAGCCCCACCGCCACGACAGGGTCCGAACCATGGGGGTGATATATATGTATTCCATTTAGTTTTATGTATATCAATGCATAACTGCACCATGTGTTTACGTGTAACTGAGATAAATACGCCAAAGTGCACTTCCGATGAACCCGACGTTAGGACAGGTTTTTAATAAATTAAACTGGGTCATATGCTATTTCAGCACTTGGTTACTGTATTGACATACTTGATGAAGCCTATTTATACTAACTAGATATTCCTGCGAGGTTTTATGTTCAAATCGAATAAATTGCCGTCATAATTATTTCTCGTGTAGTTTTCCTTAAATGCTTAAATTAGGATCATATTATTAAAATGATTTAAAATATGTAATATATCAAAGACTTTTTGCGTAGATAAGACTAACCAAAATTAACCAATTGATGTATCATACCTTAGTTTCGAATAACTCTGTAACATTATGATGTGTGACACCTCAGTCCTCCCGTGACCATGGTTGCTGTAAAGTATCCGAAACGCCGGGCTTGTAAAAAACTTAATAAACCGCGATAAAAAACTCGCATCCAACACGGACCGTCCACTGCACGGAGATCGTCTTTCACCTGGTTAATGGCCCACCAACCCTTCGTCTACCTAAACACATATACATATTTATGTACACCATTATTTATTAGATAAGTTTTCCTTACTTATTATAAATGTGAAAGTAGGGATGTTTGTTACGCTTTCACGCAAAAAGTACTTTACCGATCATCATGAAACTTTGTACACATATAATTATTTTTGGAAGTACTAAAAGTAACATAGGATATATTAAAAATACTTTTTTGGTAACGCGGGCGAAGCCGCGGGCAACAGCTGGTTCTGTATTTAAAACAGTGCGCGGAAAGTAATAACAATTATGATGACAATGATATTTTTAAGAAAAATCCATCTGATATTAAAAGTGTGAAGGTCATCAAGAATATATGGATGTATGTTTGTAACTCTTTCACGCAAAAACTACTGAATGAATTTTTATAAAACTTAACAATAATATCGTCTAGAAATCAGGATAACGAAAATATTAGAGAGAAACCACACGACGCTGCTAGTATTTAGTCGACAACACATTTTGATCTCATTTTGATTTAGCATCTATTCACAGTGAGTAAGAAACAGTAACTGGGCGGTTCTAGCAATTATTTACAGCAGTAACATATGCGCAAGCTATTTCACGCTTACGACAGTTTAGTAGTTTCATGGAATTGTTTTACAGCCATACCCAATCTGCATTGCAATACCATATCTCACATAAAAAGTATTTTAATCTGTACTTTTTGTCCCCAATTTACGGATATCAATTCCTAGTTACGTACTTAACCACTACACTAGACACAAAAACACTTCGAGGCGATGTTGGAAAACTAAAATAAGATGCGAATAATAATACGAAAAGGCAAATAGGGAAAAACAAGGCAGGGTTTGTCATAATATGGATACTTATACGGTATAAGTAATATACTCGTAAGATACGTGTGTCACATATTTGTATAGAAAAAACACATGTAGCTCTCTCTTTATTTTTTCCAGTATCATTCTAACCACGAGGTAAAGCTATTAAAGTAAGTTAGATGCGAGAGTTTGTACGTTTGTTACTCAATCACGACAAAACTACGTTAGGATTTTGATGAAGCTCGAAGCCGCGCGCGTTACGTAGTAAGTAAGTAAACTGCTTTAAGCACATTGTTCGTATAACGTTACATTGTGTAAGTTGTTCCTTTTTATTATCAAAGACTAGTGACATTTAATTCGATCGAATTCAAAAGTCTACTTCAATAAATTTTCGTCGTTTTTTTGGCATCAATAAACTTGATGTCGCGGTTGGAAAACGAGCACGAAAAACATTATTCATCACATCCGGGGACTGTCTCCGAAACTCCGTGACATACTGACACGAAATCACAACCCACGTTTGTCCATTTTACTGCAGAGCCCTAAAACGATTTATCTTTTTGTCATGCGAGGAAGCCCTACAGTTTTCTAAGTTAAATGTTTTTAGGTTAAACTCTTAATTGCCTCTATAAATCTTAGGGTAAAAAATACTAGAAAGTATATTTGAGTACATAAACGCTTTCTATTAGGTAGGCACATGAATTAAAATTTTATAGAAGAAGCTGCTGGCATAGATGATTACATAATATATAGCTTTCATTATGACATCAACATACAGATTTAAAAAGCTATTTTATTATATATTTTTATTATTCACAATTTATTTTTGTCAATATAGCTTATGGTTACTTTTTATAAAACCTGTGAAAATATCGTAAAAAATTTCAACTTCGGACCAAGTTTGTGGTCAATGCCCCTACAATAAATACAGACAATTAATAAATGCAAGAACAGAATTTGGGCCGGCAGTCAGAACGATCCGAGTTGTACCTCTAGTTCACATTATACTGGCGTAGCGCTACAGTTATTTGCCGTTGCGTTTTGTTCAGTTTGTGAGTTTCCTGTGGCCCATTGAGGGTGGGCAGGAAAAAGGAAGGCAAAGCTGTGATACATTACTTCTGGTTGTGTAGACCTCCGACTGTTCGTTTGCCTCTTAATGGTATACTAGCTGTTGCCCGCAGCTTCCCCTGCGTTAACTAAGATTAACAACAGGATCTTAGTACGACGACCTCTGTGGCTCAGTGGTTAGCGCGTTGGCGCACAAGCCGGAGGTAGCGGGTTCGAATCTCGCCAGGGAACAAAGAAGTTTGTTTGTTCCTGGGTCATGGATGTGTATTAAATATGTGTATTTATATATAAAAATCTTAAATATAAGTATTAATACAAAAAGTATTAAATATATGTATTTCCGTTGTCTTGTACTCGTAACACAAGTCTCTTCGAGAACTTAGCACGGGACCAGATTGACGTGGTGTAAAAGCGTCCATAGATATTATTATTATTATTAAAATAAGTAATAATAATAATAATCCTATTTTTATTTTCAGAATAAAATTTAGCCTATGTTACTCGTGGATAATGTAGCTTTCAAATGGTGAAAGAATTTTTGAAATCGGTCCAGTACTTTTTGAGCCTATTCATTACAACCAAACAAACAAACAAAGTTTTCCTCTTTATAATATTAGTGTAGGAGTGTAGAAAAACATACAAAGACATTAAACATTGAACTAATAATAAAAGAAATAAAAAAGAAAACGAAGGAAAATATTCAGTAACACTAAATGAAGGTAGGAATTACATGAAACAAAAAAAACAGATCGCACACGGAGAGCTCGCCTTTTGTTTTTCTTTACTAACGAAACCTTTATCAGTATTTTTCCTTGCCACATAACTCGTTGTGTTTTACAGGCTTTCTGTTTTAAGCTCGAACGGGTCTTTTGTAGCGAGTTTTTAAAATGATCATTGTCTCTGATACTACTCGTATTGAACTAAAATAGTTATACCAAAACAAATGTTTTGTTCATCCACGTATCAAGACAAATATTAGTTAGCGCCCATACAATTTCGTTTTTGGTATATAGTCCTTTCCCTATATATCCTAAGTGTTGGGTAAAAAATAACTTTACAGAAAATACTCGTTCATTTCAAGCTTGTTGATAATGTCAAAGTGCTCAGAGTCGGACGAACAATGTGTCTATGTGCCGAAACTACTCGCTCAAAACGAAAAAAAGAGTACACAGATTTGTTTGATCATCTTCATCTTCCATCACTGTACGTCCCCGTGATCATGACAATAATCAGAACCTCAACAAACCTAAAAAAGTGGTAAGCACCCAAACAAATATATATTTTAATGGTCGCGCTAGTTTCCAACAAGTTAACATTTACCTCAATCAATTATCAATTAATGTAAAAACAGCTAGTTCATATTTCCCGATTGTGATTATCAAATATATATCACAATCAAACTCTTTCGTCATCCACAGTTGAATGCACTGCCATATCTTGGCTTTCTGCCAACATAGGTCTTATATTTTTTGGAGCACTCTCAACAGAACATTTATTAATTGCCAATATGTTTTGATATCAGTAGTATTGATTGGCATAGACATGACATTTTGTATGTAGTTTTGGCCGTAGCCTAAGTTACTGTCATTATTTACATTAAATCGTAGGTACTTACGAAAGATTTATTTATGAGCTTCGTATTAAAATCCCTCCAAATATTTGAATATTGAATAAAATTGTATGCATTAAAGTCATTTATATACTTGATATTTCTCAGGTATTACTAGCAAAAAATGATTTTCTTTTTCTTCTAAAAATAAAAACCTTCCTCAATAATGAATCAATTAAATACAATAAGAATTCTCCAGTACTATTTGGTTATAATAAGCATACGTTTTCAGATGTTTACTGTATGTATTTCACGTTAGATTAAATCTTCTTTAGGAATATTACCCTTATTTTTTTAAGATTATGTGAAATTTATTATTGAACCTGTCCTATTTTAGCCCTTATCAAAACTATGTAAAACAAGAGAGAATATTTTTAACGTCCCAAATATTTACGTGCGGGAAAAACTAAAACCACTATAGTAATATAATATTGTAAAAACTACTATATCATAAAACACTTTGTTGCCTGGTGGAATTCGAACCCACTACCTCCCGGTTTGAGATCCAACGCGCTAACCATTGAGACGCAGATCGTCATAATAAAGCATAAAAAACAGAAAACATAAAAAATAGGTCACATTCACATACATAACGCTTTCTGAGGCCAAGTGGACGGTTGCGAAGACCTGAATATAGACAGCTGGAAATACCTCTTTATAAATAGTTGAACTTGTGAGTTACCGATCTCGAACGAGGAACGCAAAATTTCGTGTCTCCGTCAGATGTGAAGAAGACTTGTCAATTGTACTCTAGTCTTACTCTTAACACGTGGATTTTCTATTCACTATAGCAACTAATGGAGAGATGCTTGTGAGCTTGAGTGAGGTAATCTGGAATCTTCACATCTTATTGAAAAAATCTTACAACTACTGATACGGTATCATTTATTCATTTGAGTGATATGATTATAATTAACAGTACAGATATGGCTGCAATCACAATTTATGAGGCTTGCGAGTCGTTTTTTTATAGCCTATACTGTCCCATTGCTGGGCAAAGGCCTCTCCAAAGCTATACGTCTTTCGCCACCGCATACCAGCAACATAATATGAATTTTATGAAAAAAAAAGTAGTGGAAATTTGATATTTGTGTTTATACCATTTGGAATAAGCATCGACCACATAACCATAGGAGTCTAGACTCCTAATAACAGGGGAACGGGTTCTGGCGACACATCTGACTTATAGTTCCGATGTAAGCCGTAAACAATGTACCTACTTAAACTATCATGTCGGCTCATTCTTTCCCGTTGCGAAATATATCCATTTCTTTTTAACATGATAGTATTGTTTATAGTCGGACGGTTGAATGAAAGCATATTTGTGAAACTCGCGATTTATTTGGACAATGTTATATTCTATTAACAAACAAACTTAGCGTTGATATGTTAGTTTATTTTATTTGAGATCTCGCATGCTTTGATAATTTAATACACGACTATCGTATCTGCATCGAATATTAAGGCCCCGTTCACACGAGCGCTTAATAAGCGTCACGCCAACCCGACGTAGGCTCTAGATGCGGGTTCGTCATGTTCAATTTAATTAACGTCCAACATTCAACGTCGAAAATCTAACAGCCCTTGATAAAGCGCCGCGCTTTAAAAACGCTATCGCCACTGCTGGACGCGGGCCTCCCCTCATTTCGACTTTTTTGTACTTGTTTGTTACTTGTTTGGCCTTATGATCAGCAGGGCAGCAGCTTGTTTGAACGTATGATGCGTATGATGATGATCATAAGACTTTCCTAAAAATGCTGAAAATATTTACTAACGTACAAAAATACTCCAGTCGTTGAACCCCAAACGAACTAATTGATTGATTCAGTTTTTATCTACACGAAAATCAACACGAAATAAAGATCTAAAGATATTTGCTTTTGAATAAAACGAAAGTCAATATACTCGGCATGCTCGTTAATTTTTTATTGACATAAATAGCACCAATCTTACTTCCTACTCATATTATAAACGCTAAAATTTGTATGTATCGATGTTTGTTACTCTCGACCAAATCTCCTTTTTGATGAAACTTTATAATAATAGTAATATCTATGGACGCTTTTACACCACGTGAATCTGGTCCCGTGGTAAGTGTCTGGTACCAGACAAGGGAAATACATATATTTAATACGTTTTATATTAGAACCCGCTACCTCCTGGCTTGCGCGCAAACGCGCTATCCATTGAGCCACAGAGGTTAATAGCACATAGGCTATAATTTTTAAGGGTATAATGTAAACTGTCTAAAACATGACCATGTTTGTTAATCTACCTATTTCCAGCGCATTAGCTACAAAGTCACGGGCAAAACCTTGCTATAAAAACTAATATTTAGACTAACAAGTGTAGATAAAATATGGTTTCTCTATTACTATTTACTAGTGAAAAATAACTGATAACAGCTAATCTCTAAACTTATGAAAACATACATTAGGATATTAATGCGTTCATAAACATTCTTGACGAGTAATAATTTCTAGTAAATTGTTAGGTTTTAATTTATACTCCCTATATTTATTAACTTTTTACAACTAAGACACGGCCAACCGATCCCAAACTTGGCGGAGCTTGTATTTTGACAACTACAACTCTAGGTTTCTTACGGGAGCTCAACTGGCAGTAGGGAGTGCTTCAGGCTCACAGTACGCAAAATATGCGCATATGCGTCGAGCTGCGGATACCAGGCTGACCTCAAGTATCAACAATACAACTCATATTTCTAAATACAAACATATTATAGTTAAATTACGCCTAGACATAATAAAAATGATATTGTTCATAATACAAACATATTTTGTCCTGGGTGGGAATCGAACCCACGACCTTCTGGTTTATCAGTCAGGGTGCACACTAGACTAACATGGCAGTCAAGTTAAAATAAAATTTGATTAAAATGTTAGATGGCAAAGTATATACAGCAGCAGTTGTATTCTAACTAACGTGGGAGCAATGAAATTCTAATAAAGTTTTTACAGGACTGTATACTAACATTAGCTTTCGGTATAAGAACGTGTTGCCACTAAGTGTTTATATCTCATGGTTTAAAAATCTTTCAATAAAATGCACAACAATGAACATAAAAGACCACACGTTTCGAAATGTATACACTCAGTCAATAAGCAGGAGTTTACAATGGAAATTCACGTGGTTACATTGTATATGCCTTTTACGTCATAGAGTTGTAAAAATTTGAGGCCATGAGCCATTTGCGGTCAGATTTACTATCTTTATGTCGGCATATTAATTGGAAAATCTCTTTATAATGCGTCGTGTAACTATCTAATGGACATCGATATATTATAATGTGTGACTCATCAAAAATTTTTCATTGATACTTTTGTAAAGCTTTAGGGTCTGTTTCACAATATACTAGTAAAGTACCCTATAGCTATATGGCACATAAATTAACTGACACATAAATCTTCTAGTTAGTCTTGATTGGGTTTCACCATCATCTTCCCTATAAATTTATTTGGCAGATCCCTATTTGGCACTTACTGGTTAGTAGGCTTGGCAACCTCGCATTTCATCGTTCCATATACGATAAATATGTTTTAGAAAAAAATTCCATGTTGTAAATAAACATGAAAATATGTTTTATTATTATTTAATTGTATGTATCATACCATCTTTATACCTTTTATTTACATAGACCTTGTATATAATGTTATCCCTTAATTATTAAACGATCAAAACACAATTTAAATTATTTTGTATATTACCGTTACCGGAACATCAAATTCTCAAATGTCGTGAAGCTGTCAACCGCGTATATATCTGTCAACTAATTTATCTGACAGATGAATTTGCTAATGGCCAGTTGATCCGACCTATAGTTTACAGGGAACTTTATTAGCCAAATATTGCTATATGTCAATTGTGAAACAAAAACGTTGTAGTTATGTGGTAAATATGTTGCAAATAGCTTAAATGGAACTTTATTAGGATATTGTGAAACAAACCCTTAGAATTTAAAACACAATTAATAATAAACATGTACATGTTGGATGCAAGATCATTCGTCTTGGTGTTCATTGAGGGAAGCCTATGCTCAGCAGTGGATAGATAAATGCTTATGATGATCATATTTTTGACGTGACAACGTCTTATAATTCGATGGAGCCGGCTGCACGACCGAAAAAACATGACTCATGCGACGTTACCTGGCTCTGAGGCGTTGCATTTAAAGCTTGAAGTGCAAGCGAGAAGGAACGAGCGACAAAGAGGCACGATCGGCCCATCAGTATTTTCTTGTGACGTTGTCACGTTCAACTATCTTCAGTAAAGCGACTTTACAGACAAGCGATTTTTTTTAGAATTTTAAGCCTTTTTAATCAAACCTTTGATGTTATTTTTGACATTTTCTATGTATGAAATCAAAGCGTCCATCGATTTTATGTTTCTGAAACTGCTCTAAAACTGTATCGGGATACGCAAATACACAAGAAAACCTTTAATAGAAGAGTACCAATATTTAAATAAAGCTAACATTAATATATTTCAAATACATAGATATTATTTACTCCTTCTCTAGTATCCTACAGATACAAAATAAATTGATAACAAACGAAATGGGTTCTCTTTTATTTGCAAACTAAATTGAAGTTTACTAACGTTAAAACAAAATTGTGCTAGAAACACCATTAGCAGACCAAGAACGGCTGGAACAATTTTCTTAGATTTGTCTCCATAGCAAAACGAACACTTAATAATTAATTAATACTTAACTATTTATAATTTCCGTAAAAAATACCTCTACCTAATATCTCTAAGACACAAAGAAACTAAAATTATTTTATTTTACTTAAAATAAAAAGTACAATCTGCTTTAGTGTTTATCTATGCAAGTAATACATCGATGGCAGCACGCACCTCGCGCCCTTGGTGAGCACACAATAAAATGTATTTTTGGCCCGGTCCATTGCCAACCGCAGCGCAACAGCCGCGGCGAAAGAAATACCGCGGCGCGAACCTAGCGGCAGTCGTTAATAATATTTATGCGTCGGCATGCATTTGCGCCGCTTGTAAACAATCACTTGCGATATATACATATTATTATGTACGATAATTTAACATTTACTCATTGCTAATGATTGTATGAACCACAAAAAATGGTGGCCGAAATAAATCTACTTATAGGTTAAAAAAATTCCAAACAAAATTATATACTTATTGTTTTTCATCTATCGTTATATCGTTTTATATGTTTCATTTCATTTTCATTATCATCATCAGCGCCTCTCAGTCCACACTGAACATAAACCTTCCTCAATAAACGCAAAAACTTAATTTAAAAAAATACTTATTTTTAAAGATAATATCTTACACAAGGTCGAAGCCTCCTTTTAAGTATAAAAATACCTGTGCTAGGAGGGTACGCTCTTCCACATTACAGAGTTCACATTGCAAATTATAGTTAAACAAAATGAAAACTTAAACTTATTTATTAATTATATCGATCTTATATGTCCCACGGTTGGGCACGGTTCTCCTCAAAATCCGGCGAGGACGGTAAGTCGATCATATTAAAGGCAAACAACCACTCAACAATAAAGTAATGCATTTTATATTGATTGTTGTTTTCGTTATTGATGTTTTACAGTCAGGACCAGCACTAATTAAACACCATCGCGAACAGTAGATCATGGCGGTATAGTCAATAAATCTAGTATATTATGTACAATCTACCACACAAAAGTATCAACCCGCTGGGCTGATATCTTGCTCGAAGTCAGACGAGGAGTGTGTTGGGACATAGTTCACCAATTTTCTTTAAATATCAGGCATGCAGGTTTTCTAATGTTTTTCTTCGCCGGTGAGCGAGCGATGGCCTAATGTTCAGGGGGCCTAGCCAAAGGCCATTAAGAAAGCGTTAGCAAAGTTCGAAAATGATAAAATGTATAGGATTGACATAAGGCCGCGCTTAATCACGTGGTCGGTGTTGTTTTGATTTGACACTTATCGATACACTGACAATTATATTTTCGATACCATAGCCAATATTTTCTGGTTATCGAATAACCATTTCGAAACAACGATCGCTACAGTCATTGTACATTTGCTAGGAAATTGTTATCGATAACTTACGGCGATAGCGAATTTCGCTACGAAGCGATGTCACTTTGGCTAGGCCCCCAGGTCCATTTTAGAAAACCCCATATTAATTCACCACAGGGGATCAGGATCGAACCCGAGTCCAGACTCACTAGACAATCGTTGCTCTAATCTACCGCAAAAAGCTGAGCCAGTTAACTATGATAATTTGCGGGCAATTTCAACTGAGTGATTAATTTAATTACATAATCATATTACATAGGTAAGCGAATCCTTTAACATAACTATTTTATTTTCTCGTGGTTTTCTTTATTTAGACAAGGTAATTGCTTCCTTCGGAGGCGGAGGTTAATGCTAAATCACTTTATAATATATGCTTTCTTTTATCTTCCCAACAGGTAAGCGGTCTCAAATTTGAAACACAACTAAGGACACTGAATCAATTCCCGGAAACACTACTGGGGGACCCCTCCAGAAGGATCAGATACTTCGATCCTCTCAGGTGATTTTTTTAACTGTGTAACGACCGGTTTCTGAAACGTTGGTCAAAGTGTATGTCAAGTAAGATGGTTGTTAATGGCGGTTAACATACATTTATAGAGTAAAATTTGACAGCTTTTCATTGTGGTGGCTATGTCAACTGACAGGCCGATAAAATTAAATTATTTAACCATGCTTTTAGTAACTCATTTGACATTTAACTAGAGACTTAACAGTTGATTTGTGAATTTTTCCGTCGATCAGCCTTTCGGAAACTGGACTTAAATCGTATAGATACGTGAATTTTGGTGAAGTGAAATAGTAGTTGACAAGCTCTAATAATGACACTACAATTATAAACCCATCTTTATATTTGTGAATGTTATTAAATATTTATCTCCAAAACTCATTGATCCTGTCGTATTCTTTAATTAAATATACACCTATATCTTACTAATAGCCTGGGAGGCTTGCACGAGATAATTATTAAGATAACGATTAATGATAATAGCGTTAATTATCTAGAGATGTGATAATATGATTCTATAATACTATTTGTTATATTGATTTTGTCCCTGATTTTAATAAACACATTAAAGATGGTAGAACAGTAATATTTCTTTTTTGTTTTGTCAGTAATTATAAGAATTAAAAGCACTCTGTTATGGCATCTTAAATTTTTTGATATTAGGGCGATAATTATCCGATATTGTTTAATAATTGTCTGATAATTATCGGATAACTATCAATAAACAAAATTATCTTGATAATTTCCAACCCCGCTGGGAGAAACTCGTGCCAAAAACCTTTGTAAGCCTTGATTTATATAGACATAAAGATGAGCGACAATACAGTCTATCTCTAAAACTGTCGCATCATAGATTTATTGATTTTCATATCGATTACTGCTATTTCCCATCACTAAAACTTGTTTCTTTTAAGTGCGGCGTGGCCCGTGGGGCATATTGTACTCACAATTTTTTTCTCCTAATCTTTTCATCAAAATTAAAAACGCAGCTTGTATATAGGCTAAATATTCAAGTTTATTTTCATATTATAAAATTATTAACATTTTGATCTAGTATCGAAAGATAGTTAATTTTAACCAGCAGTGTCTATGGGTCAATATGACCTCACAACGCGCGGGCAAAAAGTAGTCCAGGGTCTATATGACCCCACAACGCACTAGTTGAAAGTTCCGTAAAAACGGTACCGCAGTGAACGTGTTAAAAGAAACAAGTAGTACAGATTTGCAATTGCTTAAATGAAAATTTCCCAAAAACTTAATCTGTTTTGGAAATTAATGAGAATGAATGTCATGATATGTCTTTTTTTATATATTAATATGTTATTTATGATATAGAGAATCAACTCATTACTATACCGACTTTTTTAATTAACCCATTTTTATAATTTAAGCGACAGAATTGTTATGGACACGAAAGGATACCTACGCTGTTGTGTGGACCAGATTATAAGAATATTATGTACTTAGTTTTACAGAGTTTGTTTTACCAGTTCTTCTCAGTTTCTCTTTGTAGAGTCGTCTATCAATAGTAGAGTTAATTTGACGTTCAATACTTTTATATACAACATTGGTAATAATGTATAATTCTAGCTCAATTTACCGTAACACTAATTGTGGTATTTTATTCCAGAAACGAGTACTTTTTTGATCGAAACCGGCCGTCGTTCGACGCAATCCTGTATTACTACCAGAGTGGGGGGCGACTCCGTCGTCCCGTCAACGTCCCGCTGGACGTCTTCTCTGAGGAAATCAAATTCTACGAGCTGGGGGAACAGGCCACCAACAAGTTCCGGTACGGTCATCTTAATTCATTTATCAATACTACCTTGAGTAATTTACTTACTACTCTTGCTCAGAAACCGGAAGTGGGTTGGCTCCACGTTTTATCTTAGATTTATTGAACGGGATTTTTCTTAAGGTTATAATACAGTCAGTCTAGTATGGTAAGCAAAAAAAACCCAAAAAATAATTAAGAAAAATACTTATTCAGAAATATGGATTAAAAATAGTAAAAAAGTAAAGACAACCCATATATGTCCCACTGCTGGGTTCCGGTTTCCTTCTCGAAATCAGGTGAGGAGGATGTTGGACCACAGTTCACAAATGCACTGGCCCAATGCGGGACTTTCAATCTCATGAGATGCTTTTCTCAAGATGTTTTCCTTCACTATTGAAAGGTGTCGAGATTGAGCCCGGACCTCTGGCTCAAGATGCCAGGCCCATATCTACTGGACTATCGTCACTCATTCCTTATAGCGCTTCATCATCATCATCATCAGCTTTTATCCATCCATATAGCGCTTACCTATTTCTAATTAAATCAAACTATATTTTTTCAAATTACTATCATGTGGAAAAATGTAGATTGTTCATTATAAATATATTAATAGAACTTTTCTTTTCTAGCGAGGATGAGGGCTTCATAAAGGAGGAGGAGAAGCCCCTGCCCTCCAACGAACGCCAGCGCAAAATCTGGCTGCTCTTCGAATACCCCGAGAGCTCCCAGGCCGCCCGCGTTGTTGCCATCATCTCGGTCTTCGTCATCCTTCTGTCTATTGTCATCTTCTGCCTGGAAACTCTTCCCGAATTCAAACACTACAAAGTATTCAACACAACCACCAACGGCACTAAGATCGAAGAAGACGAAGTCCCTGACATAACCGACCCATTCTTCCTCATAGAGACGCTCTGCATCATATGGTTTACGTTTGAGTTGATAGTTCGGTTCCTGGCCTGTCCTAATAAATTTAATTTCTTTAGGGACGTGATGAATATAATAGATATCATTGCTATTATACCCTACTTCATCACGCTGGCCACTGTAGTTGCTGAAGAGGAAGATACATTAAATCTACCAAGAGCTCCCGTTTCGCCTCAAGACAAATCCACAAACCAAGCCATGAGTCTTGCCATACTTCGGGTCATCCGACTAGTTCGTGTGTTCAGAATCTTCAAGCTGTCACGACACTCAAAAGGTCTACAGATTCTTGGTCGAACTTTGAAAGCCTCGATGCGAGAGCTCGGATTGTTAATATTTTTCCTTTTCATTGGTAAGTATTCTTTATATTGCATTTTTCAAATTAAGATCGGACAAATATTTAAATTACAAATACAAACAAAAATTATAATCAAAACTCCAGGACATAGTATATTTGAACATGTAACAAAATGTCTGTATGTATACCTTCTTATAGTATATATAAAGAATCTTCTGATAGAGGATTAGAAAGAGAAGAATGTGGCCAAGAACGGCGACAAACTAGGTGTTGGGAGGCACGAGACCGCAAGGAACGGATGGTACAACTAGTTATGTGTTCACAGGGGTGGTCGTGTTCTCAAGTGCCGTATTTTTTGCCGATAAAGATTGTCGCGATACAAACTTTTCCTCAATCCCTGATGCATTTTGGTGGGCGGTAATAACAATGACCACCGTTGGTTACGGAGATATGAGGTAACTGTCGTTGCTCGACCTACCCCCACGCCCACCTGCAATTGCCTCCTTCGCATTGTGTATCCCACTGTACGCGCATTCATATGTGCTTAAAGGTGTGGTGCTGTTTTCATCTGCGGTGTACTTCGCGGAAGCTGGAAGTGAGAACAGCTTCTTCAAATCCATACCTGATGCGTTTTGGTGGGCGGTCGTGACCATGACGACCGTAGGATACGGAGACATGACGTATGATTCAGCGACTTCACCCTAAATTTCATCTAAGCATTTTCGTCATATCATTTTTATCCTACATTACATTGGCATATATAACGATTGTGATTTTCTTTCATGTAATGCTTATATTTGATTTTAAATCGTTGGTTCGCTTAGAACTAAACTGTTACACTTCCTATTTATCACTTCTTATTCAAAACATGCACGATAAATTCGTTTTTGCCTATTTATTTTGAAAAATCTATTTTTTGGTACAGTCTCCTTCCTGAACTCTTTCAATTTTACATGGAAGCATAGTGGCAAATTTTCCACCATATTGTTTTATTTGAGATGACTCGAACATGAACCTAGTCGTTGGTAACAATCGCCCTCCCCAAACCGTAATCATAGCGATGCACTTCAACTCTTTTCAACTCTTCAGCATTAAAATTATTACGAACGTTTGTTCCTTTTTGAGTTGAAGTCATTAAATTAATGTTATCCATGCCATTCCTACTGTTGAATGTTTGTGCCTCTGTGCCGCTTGAGCTAAAGCATCAATGTACTCCTAAGCAACTCTTATTGTCGTGACTGTAAAAAAACTGTGAACGCGCTTATCGAAAATGGTGACCATTATAGTTTTGCACTTTTACTGACACCATCAATAATCTCCTCATATTGCAAAGAGTTGACTTTGATTGTTTTGCTTCTACTGTTAAATACCAATTAGCACTCATGTCATCCCTGGATCTGCTAACTTTTTTTTTTTCATAACCATTTTAAAATGAACTATTATGCTGCTATGTAAAATTGACGTTCGGACTTATTTAATGCTTTGCTACGTTTTCTTCATCCCACACCATTTTCGATAGAGGATATATGTTAGATGTATATTAGAAAAGTGCATGATAACAATTATCGTGTTTATGTTTTCCAACATTTTATTTCACATTAGTAAATGTTAGTATTGTGTTAAAAAAAATCGTAATATTTTTTTTTCTTAATTTAAATATTAATAAAATTAAACATGTCCAAAAATAGCTTAAGACTCTATGCGGTAAATGTATTAATGGACACTTCTCTGCAAGCGAATGTATAATCTGTTAATACGTTTAAGACTGGAGTTTTGGTTATTTTGGACACACTGCTGGCGATAACTTGCTGTGCGTTTATCAATGAAATACAAGCTGGCGTGTGTGGAAGGTGATGAATGAAATTGTACTACCTATTACGATAATCTTACATATTATTTGAAATTTCTTCAAAGTTAGTTCGTTGTCATCCTTAGTCACAACTTTGTCATGTAATCATTGTAAATACATGGTGCATGATCACAATCACTCATGATTCTAATTTTGAAATATATTCTATGTGGATATTTTTTGTACCAGGCCTGTTGGCGTGTGGGGTAAGATCGTGGGATCGCTTTGTGCGATCGCTGGTGTGCTCACTATTGCCCTGCCGGTGCCTGTCATCGTGTCCAACTTCAACTACTTCTACCACCGCGAGACTGACCAGGAGGAGATGCAGTCTCAGAACTTCAATCACGTGACCAGCTGCCCTTACTTACCGGGCACCATGGGAGAGCCCTACTTGAGTAAGACATTTTACACTAGTCAAATTCTAATAATTTAGGTATGAAACATTTATTGGCGCGCATTTGCAGTATAATGGATTTCAATGTCACCACAGTAAACATTATGACGCTCCAAATATACATGATATTATTATTTTGATGATGTTATTTATTTTACATTAATTTGATTTTAAATATTATTTTTGATATATTTCTTTTCAATATGTTTTTTCTTAAGATTGATTTTATTATCGTTTGATTTATTTTATTTTTGTCTCCGATTCGCAGGTTGTAAAGATGATGACAAAGATGAAGTGTGTGGTGACCACTGACTGTCACAAGTGAATAGTGTTGTGGGTGTGTTTGTTTGTACAGATTATTTTTATCGACAGAGACGAATATTGTGATACTACCGTGTAAGGCGTATAGTGCAGTGCTATGTAAATATTAGTTTAAGTGATGTAAATACGGCATTAGGATGCTGTTGTTACAAAATGCGATGTAATTTTATTACGAGTAATAGAATTTTGATCGCATACTATTGTTCAAATTTTTTTGTTTTATTTATTATCCGTTTTTAGTACATGATTTTTTTTTCGTTTAAAACTAATTTTAAAATATAAATATAGGCATTTCAAGTTCTCACAGTGTGTGAAAGACATCTTTTTGAATTTATATAATAATAATTAAAATTTAGCACCAATGAAAAATAAGATTTATTCGAAAATTGTACAATAAATATAATTGTTTATTGAATAAGCCTATGTTCAGCAGAGGACGGATAAAGGCTGATGATGATGATGATGATGAATTACAATTGTACTAAAAATCGCTTATTAACATATACCATGATTCATTACAATCTCCATATTCAAATATTAATTACAAAGTTTTTAAGAATGAAATATTACCAATAGGGATGTTGACCATTTTACAAATTCATGTAAAGTTATGTTTTATATATCAAATACAGTATTGGAAAACCTAAAACAACATTTTAATAGTCTACTTATTTGTCTTAAAATTTAGAAAATTAATTTAAAATGCGTTATTTATCATGCATTATCACGTGAATGCAAACGCGTATAATGCGATGACGTCACTGAACATTGAGTTTGAGTACAAACTGTCATAACTCACCTAACAAAGCGCGAGCTCTGAATGCGGTGTGTGACGTATTGACGTTTGGAGCGTTTTAACGGCAATTTTAAAAACTATTTTTCTTTATTTAATTTTTTGTTAAAATTGGACATATTTCTTTACAAAAGTCTTTTTTTCGTGTTTGTCTATCATAGTCAAAGTCAAAGTCAAAGTCAAATTTTTTATTCAAAATAGTACAATCAAAGTATCTTTTTGAAAGTCAATTGAGTCTACCACCGGTTCCAAAGCAAGCCCACTGAGAAGAACCGGCGAAACAAACTCAGTGGAACTAATCTTTTCATATTTTCATACAAAAAATAAAATACATAATACTTTATTAGTATAGTGAGAAACTCTGCTGGGTTGCTCTTTTTTAAAATACAAAATATTTAAAAATAATTGCACACTAGCCTAAGATTAATGAGTAGGTAAATTTAGACCCCGCAGCATCCAAAACAAACCAGAGGATGTTAATAAAAAAAAAAAAAAGAAAATCAGCTAGGTAGAAATCGCATAACACGACCAGCCACCACAGCAGCACCTCCACACAGGCCAGGACGCGTGAGCCAGCATCAACCTCTTCCACATATTAGAGGGAAGTGGAAGACCCATCCCACAACGCCACCACTGCAATGGCATAAGCGAGCATGACATGTCATACGTTTCACCTTTACACAAGTTTACTTAAAAATACTGCAGGCTCATAGTATATCTATCAAATAAGATCAATTAAAAAAATTAGCCATCATCCCTATTGATCATATTACTTACACTTAAATAAAAGATCCTTATATTTGAGTAAAAAATCTGGTTGACATTATAAGAATTGTACAAAAATTATCGCCACAGATTAACTAACTTAATATTTTTAATCATAACAAAAAATAATGATACAGATGACGTCGAGTAAAAATACAAAAGCCTTAAACAATAGCTAACTTCTTCATTGTCCTGATGATCATTCCTCTTAGGTGATTACGAAGACCTTTTGTGGTAAAACGTGGTCCTTTAGTAGTCTACAATATTGCAAGGAATTAAATCCCAGACTGTTTAGTCTTTTGCAGTTACCTGTTACTTTGGATGTAAGTTATTATTTGTTTTTCGTTTTTATGCTTTATTATTTTCTTTTTAATTTATTTCCTTTTTAATATTTTTTTGGCTATGAACCTTTAAAAATCCTACTAATATTATAAACGCGAAAGTTTGTATGTATGGATATTTACTACCTTTTCACGTAAAAACTACTGAGTGGATTTTCATGAAACTTTACAATTATATAGCGTATACATCAGTATAACGCATTGGCTAAAATTTATTTCCGTACTTCCACGGGAATAGAAAGTACGCGGGTGAAACCGCGGGGCGCTGCTAGTTCTGATATAAATTTAGAAATGTTTAATAATGTTTAATAAGCCAAAGCAGTACAGTAGGGAGTAATGTTTATAACTTTGCCTTTTTTTTCGTTATTACAAGGCTAGAAAACTTTGCCATTTATATTATTAATTTATATTATTTAATATTTATTCTTAATAATATAAAATAATATTATATATGGCTGCTACTCTCACTATGACTAAACAAATCTTCTGTATGTTAGTGGCAATGTCTGTCTTCTCATCTGTAGATATAAAAACAGCTAAATAGCTATTATAAGCTACCTGATATTCTTCTAATCTTCTCCTTCCCAGAATAAACACTATCCTAAACTAATACGAATATTTCAATATAGTTTCAGGTCCAATCAAGAAGTCATCAGTGAGTGATGATTCCTCATCGGAAATGATGGAATTGGATGACTCGGCGCTCGTGTCAGATCCTCAATTGGAGACAAATATGAGGCGTCTTCGGGAGGAGGAGCGTCTACTGTTGGAGCAGCAAGCCGCCATGGAAGCAGCAGGGAATGTCGATGACATTGCTGCACTGGAACATCAAGACCTGCTTCGCCTCAATCATGTGAGCTCTTTTTTCTCAATTTCCTATAGCCTTAATTATTATCACAATGTTTTTAGCCTAAATATAAGGCAACCTCTACTAGTGCATTTTGCGAATTGTACTTTTTTATTGTTTCTAAACTATATAATATTATTTTGTTTATTTTTATGGGAAACAAAGTTACTTGTGTGCGCAGAATAATCTATCGTTATCGATGTAAATTCAAAAGTAATGAAACTATTTATCATTCTAAAATGTCGATAATTCCTTTTAATATTATTATATTACAAGGAATGGTAAAGTATAATATAATAGACACTGATTCAGTTGATAGATATTTTCCTTAATACATAAACCATTTTTTTATAATTTAAATAAAATATATTTATCAATCACTCCAACAAAATAATTTCAATAATAACCAACAGGGTCAAACTTTTTTCAGAAATATTCTTAGTAAATAACACAAGGCTTAAAATTTTACCAAACTAATGTTTGTTTTATCATTTACAAAAATATACACTAAATCATAATTTGTAAACGTTAGCTGAAGCAGTTAGAGGTACAGAAGCAACAGGCCCTCATCCAACAAAGGCAGGCTGCGCGGGCTAGCTCGCAGGAGAGCGTCGCGCCCCGCCCCCTTCGTGCGGCATGCAACGTGCGCGTCAACCAACTGCATGCGGCCGCGGGCGGCGACTCCATTGAGACGGATGTCTGACCTACAAGTGAGTACTTTACTAACATAACTACATACTTACTTAGAAACATCGTGATATTATTAGGTCAAATTTTAGAAAAAAATTGTTGAATATAAACACTCACGGCGGTTTTCAATATCCTATCTATCTTAGAATTTTGTTATCTGTGAAAATGTGTCAAAATTTCAAGATGGATAGGAAAATTTAAGATAGATAGGATATTAAAAGCCGCCGTAGGTCACAATCGTTTGCAATTTACGTGCAATTTAAGTTGTCTGAAACTAATGTGATATCAAAAATATCTTTCTGATTTTTGTAAATGCACAAAATGCGAACTAAGTTATGTATTAAGGTACTAGATAACGCTTAAGTAAAGCCGCGCGTTACTCTTTTAAAATTCGTTCACAGTATTAATGAACAAGTAAATTATTAAGCATCATAATTTTTGCATAGGTACCTACTGTGTATATATTTTAGACATTAAATAATATCCCCAGAATAAAAGTGTAAGCAATTATAGGACACCATGTACAAATAACGCACGCATATTTATAATCTATGAAAGAAATTAACAAAACAGAGAATTAAAAATTTATAAATGCTATTTTTACTATTGTATGGTACCTAATAATGAAATATGTACATGATATAATATATTATGATGTCGGACTAATATGTTAAAATAGATTGTCGGTACAATAAGTCCGAGGAATTCAATTAATGAAAAAGATCTAAGCCGTGAAAGAAGCTGTTAGTAATTCTCCAAATAAGATCTATAAAAAGTATGCATTTTCAATTTACTGCATTGTATAATTTTAAGTTACATAATCATTTAATTTATCAAACAACAAAATGTGTAATTATACTTATTTTTCTTCCTTACCATATCTGTAGATATGGTAAATGTCCCTACTAAGTGAATTAGTCACATCTAGGGAAAAAGAGACAAAGTTATTTTTACACTCGTCAAATATCAAACTAAAACTAAACGACTTTGCTCTTCTTGGATTTCATAAAAAAACGTTCAGGTGAAAAATAAGCTACCTAAATATGTTTACGAGGGATTTTTTCTTTCCATAAAATTATAATAACACAGGTATAAAAATTGATATGATAGCTTTGTAAATATGCATTTTAAAGTTAAAGCAAAATATTTATATAATACTAAGTACGTAGGTAGTCATTATTTAATACAATAGCCGAAAAAATTACATTTAACTACGTACAACGCTTTATAACTTTTAGATCTCTAAAACTTAAAAAAAAATACGATCTATAAAAATTTAAAAAAAACCTCTAAAAAATTTAAAAGTTTTTTTTAACTACACTACACTACAAAATAAATGTCTTAAAAGATTATAAAATGGAAAAAACTTTTTTATATTTTCGCCGTCGGGTTCCTTATATTTTCGTTTTCCTCGACGTAACTTGACTGTATGTTTATTTTGTCGAAAGAGTGAATGACACGTCGCAGTGGGCTTGAATGGAAATTGAGAGTGGAGACCGGGATCGATACGGTGGCGCAGTGTTCGCGCCCGTGACGTCACGCTCCCTCCAACAACATGTGCTCAATCGATGCACCCCACACCACTAGCGGAATTAACAATTTATAACGCGCAAAAGTGTGGCTTTATGCACGATTTATCGCGTCGGCGGCGCACTGCGCTTGTTATGTCATGTCTGCCGTGCCGCGGCGAATCTTACGACTTGCCAAAAAATATTTAATTTTCCGCGACTTCTTTAAAAAATCTCTTTCGTTTTCAATATAGATTGATTTAATGTTCGTAAAGACATTAATTTATAAAAAATTTAGTAATTACCACTGCTACTGATTACTTAAAATATAAACGTACCTACCTATTTTATTTAGAATATGTAATTGTCTATGATTTTATTAATTATCTGCGCTAAAATCTAAAAAAATAATTTACTAAATCAATCACTCAAATAAAATTAAATATCAATAATTGATTCCTAAAATAATTATTATTTTAGGATTATCTAGCATTTCCTATATTAATAAAATAAGTAAATATTAAAATCGGTACTGCATATTCAAAGTTTTCTGATCACAAAAAAAATATTTGTTAGAATAACAGTCAAAAGCAAATAATCTGGAGCTTACCTTTTTATAACGTAAAAGTTACGTTACTTAACGTTTACAATTTTAATTCAATAAACTAAATTGTAGTAATGATATTTTTGAGCGTGTTTATGTGTCAAAGTAGTCGACATGCGTTGGCAATCGGCATATCATGTCTAGCGCACGGTAATACCATATTTTAATATAATGTAAACTAGTCAGTTCCTTGAGACTTTCCTTAGTTTTCCTTTATAATAGGAAAATAGTTAGTAGTTAAATATAACTGTTCGGATCGGATAGGTTTTTAGATACCATTTTTAAGTATTTAGGTTTATAATTTTTTTATTTATAATATAGTTTAAAAGGCTATTAAATAATTGAATATACACTGGCCATGCTGGCTTATCATTGTCATTCAAATCATTGTTTTAAGTTTGTTTTAAGGATCAGATCAGCTAATTTAATTCACGTTTCGTTTGTTTAGTCACTGTAGACATACATCAAACACCGGGACGGTCAGTGAGCGTAAGTTGAAGACATATAAGCATGTTATCCTCCAAGCGAGTGTTCCATTGAATGGCCTAAAAATTTAACAATACTAAAAATTCATACTATTATGACGAATACGGCCATTTTTGATGGAATGCTTACTGAGATTGCCAATTCTGTGTACGGCTCTCTACGAAATCCTGTATAAAACCTCCTCACATTTTTCAGTAAAGAGCCCATTGTAATAGTGACCGAACGTGGCAGCATAAGAAAATCCGGTGCTAGCTATTTTAGTGCTATTTTCTTCTGATGTTGCGTTCAGCTTTTCTTCATCTATGACTGCTTACGGACTGACATTTTTTAAACTTTCATATTTCATAATTCGTCTTATAAAATTAATTTTCATTCATACGCAATGTTTCTTGTATCAGAAAAAATATTTTACATGAGCAAAGAATAGCATTAATTAGCCGTCTATGGACTTTTAATTATTGCTTAAATTCCGCCCAAGGAAAAAGATACAAAATTTCGTCGAGGGTTGTGTTGTTGGTTGGAAACTTTTACGTGTTACGCTTATCCTATCCCGTACCAAGAATAAAGTCACGTACCTATAATATGTGAATGTTATTCGTAAGCGAGTAGTATTGATGTATAATTGTTGTTTATTGGCAAAATGCGTTGTGTGTCTTGAGAATTGTATAAATACCACTTGTGTGTATTATTGTGAATATAATACGTTTTCCAATGTTCCCTGTGTGTAGGGTATCAAAATTTGCATGTAGCTCTCGAATTTTGCTCGAGCCAATAATAAATATGAGATCAGAGTTCTACCGAAACAGCTGCTTATATCTTGGAAATATCAATAAGTATTAATTAAATGAAATTATTTGCGCGTATTTTTGCCTTTTATAAAATTATGTCTTTATTCGGTGGGACTCCATAACTTTCGTGAGATTAACTCGATGCAGAGCGGGAGTATAAAAATTGGCATTCTGGAATACCTTTCTATGTGCAGTTCTGTCTACGAAGACGGCATGGCTTCTGACTATCCCTTCCCCCGACATGGTGTTGTAATCACTGTTGATGTGTAATATCTGTTTATTAATACGTACCTATTTTATCTGAATACTTGCTTTTTAATTGGAACGAAGCAAAAAAACTACTGCTTCTTAAATAATATCTAAAATCTCCCCCTTGTTTGATATGTTTGTTGTATGTAAACGTTCTATTGGGTTGTGTAATAGCGTGGTGTCTGTGGGTTTCAGGAAAGGCGAGCCGGGACGACGCCCATGCAGTATGGCGCGGCCGCCTCCCCGCCCGCTCGCCTCCAGCCTGCCACGTCTGAGGGGCCCAGCTCACCAGCCAACCTGCCAACCACAAACGAACTTTTTGAAACCGCCCTGTGAACGTGTAGGTGCTTCTATTCCAAGCTAGTTAGTTACAATTAGGCATCAAATTTTCAACGACCTAAACTTTTAATAAGCTTGTACTGTGAGCGCGAATCGCCTTGGCTCTATGTAAATATTGGACAGCTTTACTACCGCTTCGTACACTTTACACATTTTGACACGTAATATTAGAATCGTTCTTCTGACATATGTTAAAATAGGCCTAGATACCGTACTTCGGGGAAGGTGTTCTCGATATTTTTGGATTTGACACACGGATTGTACTCGGGCAGTCTTATGACTGGCCCACCTCCGGCTACTACTACCCAGATGAGACAAACCGAGCAATGCTCAATGATGTAGACAAATATACCAAAGTTCAGTCTAAATATTGTCTAATATGAATGAATTGACGTACGGCGGTTTTCAATGTCCTATCTATCTTAATATTTCCTATCTATCTTGAAATTTTTACACATTTTCTTACAAAGTCTGTCAAATTTTAAAGACAGGTAAGAAAATTTTAAGATAGATAGAATATTAAAAGCCGCCGTTTTCTGTGATGACTAGAACATATACTGCTAAAAGACATAATCACAATAAACTAGCCTAAGTGCTAACAATATAATAAAGATGCAATTAAATAATAAGCCAAATGTATCAAAATACAGAAGCGTTGTCCATATCTTGTCAATTCTCATATTAACACGATTTTAGGATCGATCTTTGGATTAACCAGTTCGGTGGTCAACCGACATTGACGTGACTTTAGACGAGGCTATCCTCGATGGCCATATTATAGTTATAAGTTATTTATGTTATATGTCGTGAAATTACTCAATGTTTAAACCGTGTATACGGCCGTATCCCTGAACCTTGCCTACCCGGTGTGAGCCTTGTGAATGCCTCGGATACCATCAATGTACTAGCATATGATTTACAATAAGTTGGGAAACGAGATAGATCGTTAAAATTTAGGGAAATGTAGAAAGCACATTTACGTTCTTATACGGTGGTATTGTTTAGGTTGTAATATTAGACATATCTGTTGTAAATTATTTTATCTGTATGTATAGCAATTAATCAATGTAATTAGGTGTAACTGTTAAATACTATATTTTCATGTCAATTCGTAGTATTTTTAAGTTAGTCGTATTCTAATCTATTTGGCCTGTAAATTACCAATTTGAACATTACTCAATCATGACTTTTAATGGATTGTTATTTTAAAAATTCAACTCAACATTTACATAACAAAATCGCTAAGCATAAAACAAATTGATTAATTAAAATGGCTTAAGTTAAAAAAACTAGCCATAACCAAACACACAACCAAAATATGATCTTCAAATGATAGCAATTTATATAGAATTTAAACCGATCAATTGATCGGTAATAAATTTATTACGTACAACTTATAATTCAAATGTTCAAGATAAACTAAATAAAATATTCAGTCCGACAGCTATAATCAAAAAGGCTAAATTATTGTCTTACAGTTCATTACATAAAAATCTGAATTTAAATACTAATGTTGAAATTCGTTTTATAATACTTTATTCCAATCTATTGTTGTACCGATTTTCATATTATTAATTCTAATTATACGTATATGGAAGAAATATTAGACACATATTATAGCAGGTTAAGTTTCTTCAGTGTTTAGAATAGATATTTGTCTAAATATATCTATCGTATTAATCGTAGAATAGTCTTCATCATATCACAAAACATCTCATAGCATTAGGTAAGAACGGACTTACATCCGTTAAATAGGTTAGTCTAGAATAGTTCATAGAATAAGTCCATATTGAGTCAATCTTAGTAGACATACGGGATATAAACTACTTGATGCTTTATACACGTATCCAATACATTCGCATAGATCTCCTATTTCAAATTGACCTTTATTCTAAACGGTTTAAGGACTATTCAAATTGTTTCTGTGTCAAAAGAAATAACGTTTTCTCAACTTCGGGCAGAGAGTGTCAACTTTCGGCACGAAGCGAAGGTGCCTTTTTCCATGGTCATCAAGCAGAAAAATCATATAGGAAATAAAACAGTAAGCCACAGAACATGTTCGTCGACCTTGGCTTCGGCTTGACCTTGTCTGCCGAGGCCGAAGCCTCGGCAGACAAATACGTATGATCTAAAACATTTCTTATTTTACCGCCACATGCAATTTAATATTTAAAATATTGGTAAATACATTCCTTTGTTGAATATATAAAATACATTGCACAAATTTACTGCAATTAAATAATTTAATCCAGCTCCTTAGAATTTGTCAATAATATGATAAAACGAACGGCTGCGCAGAAACACATTTCCAGACTTATATTCTGCGCAGTTATAAAAAAAAGGTGTGTGTGCGATTCACACACGATAGAAGTGAAACACATGTTAAATGCTCAAATACATCAAGTACTAAACAGTCTGCAATATACATACACACCGACATTTGCTCTCTCACTCTTTCGTGTTTGTGTCTCTTGCCTGTCGTTTTTTCCGTTGCATCCGGTTTGAAATCACAACGATTCTAAAGAAGTTTCACATCAACAACTGTATTTATAACAAAGACGACAATCTGAGTGTAATGAACATGGCGATGAAATGGCACTTCTATTAGCTGTAATATCAAATAGTCGCTCCATACATTGAGAATTATTTCGTTTTTTCATTGACACAATTCTAACGCCCGTATTCAAGAAGCGTAGGTACTTGGCTAAGTAATGAAACAACATTGCAAAGGACGCTACGACCTTTGCGCTCCTCGTATCAATAGTTTGAGTTTGACAGACGCACAGTGGCAGATTTCACTTAAGTATTGTCCATGAATTGGTTTAAATGACCTTATGCGTTCGGGAGTACTGTGACACCTCGTAGCATTGTTTATTAATACGGGTGCTAGTTATTCAGAAACAATTTGAAAACGTCTTTCAGTACATTTAAGTGTTGCAATATTTATTTATCTAAAACAGAGTATATCGACTTGTATTTAATCATAGCCCGTAATAATAATCATATTTAATTAAATCATTCAATTTGCAAAAATAATTTCAGATACTTTATAAGGACTTTATCAGATATTTACTTTGGTGTCAATAATGCTTAATAATAGTCATTCATACATATCCCAAAGCAATGTAGATGTTAAAACATTTATCAGTAATGGATGTCTATTAAATTATATATTTAGTGCGCCTATCACGAATATTTTACTGTTTATATCATGGCACAAAAGTATATTGTATTCTTATACGTTAATTTATACAAATACAATTACTTTAAATAAATTTGCAGCGAGCTTAAAGGAGGCTTTATGAGTGGCGAAACATCTTACGAAAACCGATGAAATTCACTCTGGTGAAATACATAGAGCCGTAGTAAATAGGGCGGTGCCACCGGTGCCCAGGCACAGGGCGTAGACTCTGGGGGGCGCAAGAATGGCCAGACCAGGCAGGACTATTATTTGTTTTGGTTTGCTAAAGGCGCAGTTATAGAAGCTCACAGAGGGCGCAAAAAAGGCTATTTACGGCTCTGGAAATACACATGTAAAAATAAAGGTCACTCTCCTCTTGCTCGTTCCAAATGTCCATGATACAAATTTAAACGCCACAACTGCAGGTGTCCGAGGCTTTCGCAAACTATCCTTAGATGTGTCGGTGTTGTTACAAACTGTTATTCGTAGGTACATGTTGTAATTCGTTGTTAAACAGAGACGGGTCCGTGGTGGTAACTGTAAGAATGATTGATACTGAATCCATTACATACTTCACAACTTTATCTTTCTACACAAAATGAGTTGAGTTATACTAAAATTTTTTGTACTTATTCGGTCAAATACGCCATAACACAATGTAAATTGTAACATACACTATATTTAGCTATTTTTGTTCATTTCCTGAATGGGATTGTAAAATTGTTTACTCAAAATTATTGAAGTCGATTAGGCGTAATGTTTTAACTCATGTTGGCCAAAATTGTAGTAACGCCGGGATTAAGGCGTATTATGATTTTCGCTCAGTATTATTAGTGGATATGTCATGAAAGGAACAGGGGGGGGTGGTCATGGGCCCAGTGCGATACATTATATTAGCGCGTCGATTATTTATTTAGAACGACAGTTGTATCTATAGGTATCGTTTCGTATGAAACACTCAACTTATATCACTTCTTGCAATTGGTAAAGCAATTCTCCTTCACTCTTTATATAGATATGACAGCATAGAGGAAATACAACAAGGTTTGGACGATTCGATCAATAAATCCACAAAGCGATTTCCTAATAGTTATTTAATTTATTTATAACAATTAACTATACTTACAAACGTAGCTAGAACCACATAGATTTCGCTGTGGAAAAACACATTTTTCTATTTACTTGACTAATATCATGTAGCTAGGGAAAGAGTTGGCAAAATTTAAAATTTTCACAAAGTCTGAGAATGTCGTATTTCGTCGTTTCGGTGCGAGACGTGTCATCGAGTCGGGGAATGTAATTGGTACTTTAATCTGTAAATCTTCTTTATTTAAGATTTATAGTTAGGACTATCCGCAAACCTTTAGCAGCGTGGTTTGTATGAATTTGTTTTGTATATGTTTGCTTGTGTGTATGTATAGGGGAATATGTGTACGTTTACATGAATTCTAAAACTCTTAGGAACCGCCTACATTCGTTTGCGATTTTATTAGTGTAAACTTCAAATCCGTAGTTGCTTAATGCGTATTTTTACGCTTTAGTGTCTGGTATTGTAATCAACGCAGAGGGTTTTCAATTGTTTAAACGTGTACATTGTTCGGGACGTCTGGACGCGAACTGACAAGATATCCCGGACCATGTACCGATAGCAAATATGTAACAAGGTATCCTAGTAGGTATATTTTTAATTTTTACATGTCCCTCTCCGTCCAGTTTAAAGCGTGTTCATATTATATTAAATAATCACAAACAGTTTCGGTGAAGTTTCATTAGCGGTAATAATCACATTTGTGATCACACTCTTATTGTAATAATAATTTCATAAAGCTGATTTAATTTTGTATATCAGAAGCATGCTTTGTAAGGGTATTTATTATTCTCACTTCTAAAGTAATTCTAAATTCTACAGTAGTCGAATATTAAGCTGACGCCATGAGCTTATCAAGTCATCTCCAATTTCTGATAACCAGAAACATTTCAATCGTTTATCTCGTACCAGTCAAGCGAAGTATATTCATAATTCTTAATCAATAAACCTCTAACATAAATTTTAAATAAGATTTTATAATATTAAGAGCTTTTCGAGTCGTATACTTACAAATGGTGAGATATTATAAAGTAATCAGAGTTTTTCGTGATAATTTATATTTAATATCCATCCAGTATTATTAGATAAATAGATGTAATGGGCAAAGCCAATTCTAGCTCCTATAGCGTGTTAAAGTAACATAGGTTCTATAATATAATTGGCCAATAAATATTTTAAGTACAAAAACAATTCACCTTGTACCGCGAGTTGCTCCTACTTCATCCACCGATATCGATTAAGGGCGATATATTTTTTTATATAATTTTATTATCACGTGTTTGTACCGTATCTTTTACTTAATGCAAATAAAGATAATGCAACTGTACCATCTAATGAATTACTAAAGAACATGTATAATATTAAGATCGAACGTTTAAAATAGATTCTCTTTTCATAATCAAGGAGCAACATTAGTTAAAAGAGTTTTAGAATTCACGTAGACGTGCGTACTGTCTGAGAAAATGTATCGTGAGTATTTATCTCGTTTATTTGGTAACAGATCTTTGTACATTTGCCATGTTTGCGTATTCGTCGTGTGGCATTGGTACCTAAAAGATAAAGACAGCACTAAAGACATAGAAAATAGGTTTAAAATATTATCTCGAAATGTAAGAGTTTGCTAAAAGTGCCAATAATGTCTCGCTATTAACGTGGATTGACACTTGAAATATAATTTGTTTCGTGTATGTATAAATGTACGAGTGCCATATTTGTATTGCTAATCTTTTGAATTATCATTTGGTTAATGATTTAATTGAAATTTATTACAACTTTGAATAAATCGCCTCGCCGATTCGGCGGACTAAATATTTCTAGTTTAAACTAAGTTAGGCTAAGCTAACAACTTCATCCCTGGGATATTCTATAGAAAGTCCTCCTGTTTTTTGCCAGTTCATTTAATTATACATAAGAGCTTTCGCGATATTCAAATGTAAGGCTGATTGAAAAAAAATGTGTGTTGATTCAATAGTAACCGACCTATAATAGTCCACATGAGTTTGATATAAACTGTTTGAATTTCCCTTTAAAATATTTTACAACAAACATAAAATAATGCGATTGAACATACTATTTAATGGTGATCAAACAACAAAACAAAAAAATGGAGATGATATAAATTGTAATTAATATAAATGAGTAAATATTTCCATTTAATCATTTAAACGTTAAATTCTTTGAAAAGTTACAAAATGAACTGTTAAAATACAGACCACTTTTTGGGATGGCTGTACAAACATTTGTTAATATTTAAAATGAGACGCAAGAATAAATCTAAGAAATGAAATAAATTTACATATCCCTAAATCGGTAAGTTATTAGATAGACAATGGGGTGGGTATACAAAATATTGTGTATGGTAACTGTCTCGTGAGACAACTCGTTCGATTAAGATGGTGTTTTTGTTTCATGTAAAAAAATTTGTGTAGTTCATAAACGTAGCATTGCCATACTAACGAAATACGCAATCATTGAAGTCGACGGTAGTGGATTGTTAAGTAGATATCTCCCACATGTTTATTAGTAAAGTATCAACCCTTTATGTCCCACTGCTGGGCACGGGTCTCCTCCTCGAAATCAGGCGAGGAGGGTAATGGGCCATAGTTCACCACGCTGGCTCAGTGCGGGTTGGTGCCCAGCAGTGGGACATGTTTATTAATCCACGAAAATTAGCAACCAAGGCAAATAGTAAAACGCTTAAACAGCCCTCATCAAAATCGGTTGATATATAATAATAAAGGCACTATGGTCCATAGATATATAACGTACAGACTAAAATAACTAATATATAGTATTACATTATTGTTAGTATAAAACCCTAAAACGATGTTATAAATACAGTAAAAGATTGCCAGATTCTATTTCCTAAATAACACGGACAATTTCGAGGAATTCTTTAAACATTATACAAACATTTCTGGCAACATTAATATTGACGACATACTAAAGAAAACCTTTTGAACTATATCTTAGAGCTAATTTTGGTGGGTCACATTGTTCAGCAACAAATGATAGTGGAAACCAACCGACCACTGTAATCAGCCCCCCTAGATAAGTAGCACAAAATAAAATAAAAATAAACGAAATAGAATAGAATACTTATTATATGGGAACGACATGCAATTTGAGCAGCTATTGTTACTCCCATACAATAAGTATTCTATTCTATTTCTATTCGTTTAATGTTAATCACCTGTCGAGAGGGGATGGTTACCAGTAGTGAGCTCGAGCATTTACGCTGTAGCTGTATCTTGTTTGGTGACACTATTTTTCGTCTGACAACATTGGTTGGATGGGTACCATAGACGAATAAATGTGTGGGAAATCGTCACTGTTTAAAACACAAGCACATTTCTGATACAAATAGAACTTGGTACTTAGTTTTATTTAATTATACTGCAATTTATGTTATAACTACTATTAATAGAATCGATAAGTCGCTTAATGTGGAGACTTTTTATGATGGTCGAAGTGAAAGCTTAATATTAGAACGAACGTAAGTGTTTATGGTGAAAATCTGTGGTGAAAATATGTTGATATTCGTTTGTTCTGGGATTTCAATAAACAAATAAGCTAGCCTGAATACTCTTAATAGAATCTTTGACTGAAATTCTGTCATTAGGTGATACTGTGTCTATGCAATCCTCATTATGAATTAATCATCAGACTATTACTGATGTATTCCAACCATGAAACCAACATCGGCACGATTTATTTCCTAAAAAAATTGTTTAAATTATTACAACGAACCAAATTTACAACAGCAAACCATAAATATATTCCAATCTCCATATTCAAAAAAAAACTATCTCCAATAGCCATAGAGACTTCGTTATCCGATCCGATAGAAGAATGGTTTTTCTGTTGTAGATCGGAAGATTTAGAAGTATCTTTAAAAAACGAAGTAATGTGGTTTGTATTTTATCATTAAATTAACAATTCATAGCGAATCGATATGATTTTTGTTGCCGATCACAAATCTCTCTTGGTCGTAACTCGATATTCACAGTCTGAGTTTCTTACAATATCAGCCCCTGTTTTTTTATATTACAACGAATCAAATTTTCAACAGGAAACCTTAAATATATTCCAATCAATAAACATAGACTTCGTTATCCGATCCGATAGAAGAACGGTTTTTCTGTTGTCGATCGGAAGATTTCACCTATATCTTTAAAAAACGAAGTAATGTTTTACATTTTATCATTAAATTAACAATTCATAGCGAATCGATATAATGATTTTTGTCGCTGATCACAAATCTCTCGTAATTTGATATCTACAGTGTGAGTTTCTTACAATATCAGCCCCTGTTTGAATAATTATTGTGATAACATATTGTACGGAATTGGGTACAACGCCATGTTTTGTCGAGCAGTCGAAGTATTAACATATTTCCAAACAAAATACAATGAGATGCATTTGAAATTCAATCGAAAACTTTCACTAGACTTTTACAGAATATACGTTCGTTATAATATTAAGATGCACATAGATCAAATAATAAATAACGCAACAGATATGGGCGACAGAACAACTTATATTCAGCTACAATTATATTATAATGATAATGTTTAATTCAACTATCGCTTTACCTTTATATACATTATTTTTGTACTATTTACACTATTTGGCGATGTTAATTATGATGTACTGATATTTCATTCACGAATTTGAAATTTTTAATAATTTTCAAACTTATTTTATAAGTATCTAAGTATAATTCCTGTGAAAATATTGTTTGTCGGATAACGCGAACCAACACTTTCTCTACTTTTTTGTACGTTTGAATTTCGACTAAGATTTTTTTTATCGATGTATATTTTTATCCCTAATCTTACTCGACTAAGTCAATTACACTTGTGGTTGAATATTTCTATAGATGTTGATCTTCGTCCATATACTCACAATGCTTAAAATACCGTTGATTGAAATGTGTGATTGAAGCTTATACTAACTTTTATATTTACTTTTCGACAGTGCTAAGCTGATAAGTTTTACTTTTTTGAGTTGTAAATGGAACATTGTATAAATGATTCAATAAATAATATTGTTGTTTTATTTCACCCATTAAAATATCTCGTTATGTTAAGTTATAAAGGTTTTTTGCATAGCATAGAACTACAAACGAACAGCCGGAGCCTTGCGACTATCGACGCCCATTAACATCCACATAACCAGAGGTTATGCAGATGCATTGCCCTCCTTTTCCCTGCCCCCCTCCATCCTCCTCACCCCAATGGGCCACCGGAAACTCACAAACCGCACGAAACGCGACAGCTTAGCTGTCAGTTTACGCCGATTTTATGTTAGCGAGAGGTTCCTGCCCGGTCGTGCCGGCCCAATTCAGCTGCAAAGCAGCATAGCAATCCCTCTTTTGAAAACTTTAAGATTACAACTTGGAAACTTTTAAGGTTACAACTTAACTTGGACACTGAAAATTCTATGACCGATAACCATATTATTATACATTACACCACTCATACACACACATACGCGTGCTCAAAACTTAACACTTTTTGTTGCCTGTGTATTATTATATATATTATATTACAAACAGTGTTATCTGACACTACACTTCCTCAGTTTCCCAATGAACTGAGATCGTTCGATCCAAATTGACTGTTCCAGAATAAAATTGCATTTCGTTAATAAATCTTAATTCTTACTAGCCTATCATCGTTTTATCAATAGAAACTTTTAGTTCATCTATGGGAAAAGGATCTATTGCAATCATCATCATCATCACCAGCCTTTATGCGTTCACTGCTGAACATAGGCCTTTTTTTGTCGCTGGGGAAGGCCCTTACGCATACCCACCGGGTCCGGGGGGACCCGGGAGGTTATGTGGCGCTCTCTGCGTCCTAGAAGATGGTAAATTGGACGTAGCTCTACCCACTAAACCCCAGCGGTGTTCTCCGATCGTCTGGCCAACCCACCGCGGGGACCTTTTATTCCGCAGTGGGCTTCGGGCGGCGTGCCAACCGGCACTCTTCTTTGGAGGGAAGGGTGTAGAGTGTCCCTCCCCCTTCTCCGCTTAAGGCACCCCGAACACATAAGGGTGCTTTATAGCTCGGACCTTACATGCGCGCGGCGGATCCCCCGATCAACCACGCACTGATCCCTCACGACAAAGCGACCGTCTGTCGCCGCCGCGCTCTCCTGCGGGACGGGGCACCATTGCGCTCCCTTTCCCGCTCTGCCTCCTCCTTCTGCGTCATCACGACCTCGCAGAAGGAGAGGACCGCCTCCCATGCGCTCTCGCTGGCAGCCATCGCACGAATGACGGCAGGGAGCGACAAGTCGGCGCCAACCTCCAAGATGAGGTCCGCCCTCTCTGTTGCCCATGCAGGGCACTCTGCCAGGGTGTGGTCAACGGTGTCTTCATTACTACTGCAATGATGACACCCTGGCGAGTCCTCCGATCCTGCCACCTTGTGCAGATAGCTTCCGAAACAACCATGCCCTGTCAGGATCTGCGCAAGGTGGTAGGTTATTACGCCGTGCCGCCGGTCAACCCACTGTTCCAAGATTGGACCGACGGCTGTCACTGTGCGGCTTTTGAGACCCACACTCGGTTGCTCCAGTCGTTGTTTCCATTTGCGGAGAACTTTTCTTTTGAGACGCCTCCGCAAAATCTCCTCTTGGTCTTCACCTTCATCACCTTCTGTCTCGTCCGGGTCTCCGTCCTCGCCTGTCTTCTCCAGGAACGCGCCAGGGCACCTGCCACAATGTCCCGTTGCGCAGAGCCGGCCAGTACGCACGCAGCCTCGTGTGAGGTAATGCGGTACGCACGGACGGCCCTGATCGCCATCGCTCCCTGCGGGCGTCGCAGAAGAGCGACGTTATGCCTGTCCAGGGCGCCAGCCCATATCGGCGCGCCGTACAGCCCCATTGACTGCACGACACCCGCATATAATCGGCGCCAGACACCGGAAATGCTCATGGAAGTTCCATCGAATGTCGAGGACGAGGCCCAGGTGCCTCATGGTCGACTCGACAGCGATGGAAGTCCCGCCAACCATCAGGTGAGATCCGGATGGCGGGGCCCGCCGCGGCTCGTGGAAGCATATAGCTCCGCACTTCTCCAGGGCCACTTCGAGCCCAAGACGCCGGATCCGCGCAACGACTTGCGCCACACCTGCTACCGCACGTAGGTATGCGTGCCTCCGTAAAGGTAGCTCCGCACGAGGTGACGGTGTCGTCGGCGTAACAGGTAACGCTGACACCCGGCAGATTCGCACCTCGGAGCACCCAGTCATAGCCGATGTTCTACAGGAGGGGCCCGAGCACCGAGCCCTGTGGAACACCGCACGCTACGTGTCTCTTCCTCCAGCCGTCGGCCGTGGGGTACATGACGTACCTGCCAGACAGATAATCAGCCATCAGCCTGCCGAGATACGCCGGCACGCCGTGGAACCTCAACGCCTCCAGGATCGTGTCAAAGGGTAGGGTATAGAAGGCGTTGGCGATGTCGATGGACACCGCCACCCCTCCCCCCTCAACTGCCTCGTCGGCATCTGCTACGCAGCTCGTTGAGCTCGTCAGACCACCAGTGCACCTTCTTGCTTCGATGAGGCCCCGGACCGATTCGCGGCATGGCCGTGTCACATGACTGCGATAGGGCCTCGACCAGGCAGCTGCTCTCCTCCTCGACTTCTACCTCCACCCGATCAGCCAGCGAGTCGAGGTTCCACGCCTGGACAATGGCCGCCTCGAGGAGGGCCTCCTTATTCATCCTCCTGATAGCCCAACGTGGGCCACACTCTGTGCCTAGATCGTGTCTAGGAACGGGGGCGGGGACGCCGTATCGGAACCGGATGTATCGGTGGTCCGACAGCGTCTCACGCTCACACACTTCCCACCCCTGTACGCGGTTAGCTAGGGCGGCATCGGCGAAAGTGACATCGACGATGCTGCCGCCCTGCTGTCTCACGCATGTCTCACGTATGTCTGGTCCCCACGTTGAGCACTTGAAGCCATACCTCGACCAGCCAGTCCTCCAATATAGCGCCCCGCGCATTGGTCACGGAGGAGCCCCACGCCGCTGATTTTGCGTTGAGATCCCCGGCGACTATGACGTGATCGAGGCGAGCGCGCCCTACCAGAGAGCCAACTCGAACGAGGAAACGCTCGAAGTCGGCGACACTCCGGTTAGATGAGAAGTAGGCCCCGATCACCAGGACGGTGGACACCGAACCGTGGCGAGCCGTTTAAGCTTCCCACCGCCACCACACCATCTTCATCTCCGACCCAGCTCGAGGAGTTGGGGACGTAGTAGGGCTCTGTCACTACTGCCACCTGCACGGACCACTGCGCCAGAGTCTGAAATAGTAGATCCTGGGCTCTGGCGCAGTGATTTAGGTTCCCTTGTAGGACTTGAGTGATTCGGCGTAACACCACTCTAAGGCCTGATATGCTGGGGACATCGTGTTGTCACTCTCGTCACGCCGCCAAGCGGACGTTTACATCGCAGAAAGTTTGTCCTCAAAGCGCTCATAAGAACTCAATATACGTCTGAATTCCTTGTCTTAAGTTACACGAAAGTATTAGGAAATGAAATAAACAACCCATTTTATATTTTAATGAAAAAATAATACAGTCGAACTGAACAAGAAACGTCATCCTTACCATATACTTTATATCCACCAAAACATGCCCAATCGTTGAAAATATTCGTTAACAAAATACCAATAAATATTCATTTTCTCATATCTACTTATATTTACGACACTACGTCCAAGGTTGATACAAGAATATACAAAAGTATGTACAGAATATTGTATCCAACAAAAAAAAAATATACAAAATTCGTTTTAACGAACAACAAAGTGAACAAACTATAGTGAGCAGTTTTATTAACATTTCAGATTCAATATAAAAAAATCATATATAGAAAAAACTAAGCAGAGTTAACTTACATTCAATTTCGCATGTGGAGTCACACAATCATTATGTTTTAGATTTTGTTTACTTTTATCGAGAATAAGGAGCTATGCACGTAATAAAATATATTTATTATTGATAAAAAATTCAATATTCACATTTTGAAACCATAGTCTAATTTGTTTTCTGAACTGCATCACATACACGTGTAACGTTTGTTTGCCTGTCGGTCGGTACGTCGGTCTGTCTCACAAGTTAGCTTTGACGGCCTGTAGTTCGAATGTAGCGGCGAGTGCCAGATGGTCCGAGCCGTAGGTGTCATTGGGCAGTATACCAAGCACCTCGCACTCCCTCGCCGTCGGTAGACGTAGTCGTTCCACTAACTTCAAGTTGCTGCAGCGGCTGGAAATTAAAAAAAATCCTATTTGTGAATGCTTCATGTTCCTTATTCCTTCCACGACGCAGGGAACCAAATACCTGAGTACTTCCTGACCCTATGTGGGACTAATCTATTTTTTTTTCTTTAACGCCGAGAAATGCGCTTAGGCATCCCGCGGGGGAGCGGGTCTCCCCAGGCGGGTATGTGGGACTCGCTGCGCCCGAAAGATGGTAAGTAGACGCAGCTCTACCCACTAAAACCCGGCGAGTGCCACCAATGCCGCCTTTGGTGAGGTACCCTGGATCTGCTAGCAACAGGGCACCTCGACGGCTAGTCAGTCCCTCAGGAGAGCGACGCCATCTCCACAGAAGGGTTGCCCCGCACCACAGAACAACCCCTCCCAACGTCGGGACAGTAGAATGAGGTGAGGTTCGCTCCGTTCTCGCTTACTTGCCCCTTGCTCTTTTGTTCCCTCTTCTTATAAGAGGGGTACAAAGAGCCCCCTCGGCTCAATTCGCTTCGCCCAAGGTGTTAGCATCACCCTGGGCTACTAAGGCCCACCGCCAGGATAAAGCCAATTATCCATCCATCAAGTCAAGCCATCCTCATCAAGGTGGGGAATATGGGACTTTACCTACTCTATGTACATCAAACTAAAACCACTGCGAGCGCCTTCGGGCGCTTTTCAAGGGTTTTCATTCAAAAGGAGCAACCGAAGCACTTACCTAAAATAAATATAGTCGACGGTGATCCAACAGTCTTGAAATGTTGTGGCTTCAAAGTGTCCGTCTATTTTGACATTATCGTAGACGGAGGACAATTTGAGCGGATGGCCGATGTCCCCGCTGTTGAACAGCTCGCTGTGATCGTTCACACAGTTGGGGGACTCAGACTGGTCGCGGAGGTCGTAGTCGGAGTTTTGTAACTGTTAGAATATTACAAATTTTATTATGCGTGTATAGAGAAATCAAACTTAAATGAATTAAAATTATACTTTGAACCGTACATATTTCGCGTCACTGTTAGTTGAATTAAGACTATTGGTCACCCTAAATATTCTCTTTTTGTCATCTGTTCAAATTTTTATCTATCAAAGAAACACCCAGCGTAGCACGCTCCATAGCACATTGGGCTACGTCAATCTTTCGGACCAGGGTAAAATGAGCGCCCGTCTTGGCGTTCATTGAAGGAGACCTATGTTCAGCTGTATTGAGATAAAGGCTGATGATGACGATGATGTCATATGTTCTTTATAAATATAGTACAACCTACCAAACTTGGGCAGTTTTCCGATGAAGCTTAAAGGCCTCCAGGCCAACAGAATAGGTCAATTAGAAAAACAAACTTGGCTAATTGTTATTTAACCTTACCTTAGTCATACTGAAGTCTGTGGAAACACCTTTCTGTCTGTTCAAGTACACAGCCAGATGCTGACAGTTATCCGTAACACCGATACGTTTGAAATCAGAATCGTCTCGATACGGTTTCGCGCTAAAATTTTAAAATTATTGAGTAATATTTTATAGGAGTTTTCTTTATTAATATGACAGTTTAGCAAGATAGGAGTCGGTCAATGTCGTTTCACTCAGATCACAAGTAAAATAAACCGTAAATTGCAATCTTACGGTTCACTTTTACTTTAATTAAAATATTATGCCTGTCACCTGTTACTATTCATTATGTCTGTTGACGTGGAATTCAGCGAAGCTGGTTAAAAATGGTAATGATGTTATAGATTATTTATAGTGAAAATTTGACCGCCGTTAACTGAAATTTACTACAGCATCTTAGCCATAATATATAGCCTGTAGCCTTAAAACGGTAAAAATCCTTAAAATCCGACCAGTAGTTTCTGAGATTAGCGCTTGAACACGCTTCAACTTTATATATTAGTATGATACATTAAATTTCTTAAATTTATTTCCTTTCCTAGAACCCGTAACACAAGTTCTTACGAACTTATCGTGGGTTATGTTAACGTGGTGTTATTGATAAATAGAAAAAAATAAAATAAAAAAGAAAGATATTTTATGTTTATTAATAACAGTTTTTAGGTTTAATAATTAATAGTGTACCTGATATGCCCTCTGTTGAGCAGGTGTATGACCGCGCTATCTGGCGGTGAATTAAAATCACCTGTTAAGATCGTCGGTAGGTACACACTCCTAAAACAGTGATTATATACATATATAACAGTCTAAACGGGACAAATTGCTAGTGTGGAAATTGGAATTTTCATTCAAATAAATGTACTACCCGTTTAATGTTGTTACACTTAAAATATATTCGAATTTAATTAGTTCACGTATTCCGTACCGAATTACACTGTACTGCTATTCTATATAGAGCAGATATAGAATTTAAGGTTGGTTAATGAAATAAACAAAGTACCAGACAGCG
Organism: Lycaena phlaeas; assembly: GCA_905333005.2. Classification (NCBI taxonomy): domain Eukaryota; kingdom Metazoa; phylum Arthropoda; class Insecta; order Lepidoptera; family Lycaenidae; genus Lycaena; species Lycaena phlaeas. The sequence goes on from HG995168.1 coordinate 1,949,394, forward strand.
GAAATACATATATTAAATACCTTTTATATTAATACATATATTTAAGATTTTTAATATATAATTCACATTACACATATTTAATACACATATCCATGACCCACGAACACAGAAACTTTTTTGTTCCCTGGCGAGATTCGAACCCGCTACCTCCGGCTTGAGCGCCAACGCGCTAACCACTGACCCTTTAAAGTCGTCAACAAAAATAAACGATAAACCAAATTTATCAAGATTTATCACATGCAAATATATAAAATATAATATAATTTACTTCGTCAAGACGACGCAACAGAGTGCCTAGCCAAAAGGCCATTAAGAAAGCGTTAGCGAAGTTCGAAAATGATAAAATGTATAGGATGGACCACGTGATTAAGGGCGGCCTGATGTCAATCCCATACATTTTATCATTTTCAAACTTAGCTAACGCTTTCTTAATGGCATTTTGGCTACGCCCCCAGAGGCATAAATGGGCAACAGATACCGATCGAAATATTATTAAACTACATATCCTGACCCTAATAGCTTATTATAGAAAAAAACTCACTCTCTACCATTGTTGTTGTAAGCAAATCTGTCAATTTCAGCCAAGAGTACTTGCAGCTGCGCCAGCCTCACATCAGTTCTCTTGGGGTTGTATAATAGGTGGGTGGTAGCGACCACGATCGGTGTCGTCGGAGACGCCCGCGGCGCCAACTTCACCATCAAACCAATGTTGTCGCGATTCAGAATAGGCAACTCCGGCTGATAGAATTCAACCTGAAAGAAAAAACGTACGCGTCCAAAAAAATATCAAAATCATTGCTTGGTTTGTGGCTAGTATATTGATGCTAACATCTATTCTTTTTTAAGGCATGTATTTGTGTAGGTAAGTGCAGAAAAACAATAAATTTTATAAATCATATGGAGAAAAGAAAATATGCAAACCAAAGACCAACTAGTAAGTTGTAGTAGATAGTTATAAAGACGAAGATATTTTAAGGTTGGCAATTTTACACCAATTCAAGGATTACATAATTCGATACCAACTATAAGACGAAATAAAGGTGTGATTCAGTTGTAACTGAGGAGCGTGTAAGAGATCAGATGCCGACAATATTTACGCCCGAATTCTCAAACGCCACTTAAATATTTGGGGGCTCCTTAAACTACTAAGCACGCCTTAAATATCATTAAAATGTAAGGAGCTAACTTTGAGTTGCGTTTGTGTATTCGGGCGTTAGTCACTAACGGCGGTTTTCAATATACTATCTATCTTAAAATTTTCTTCTCCATCTTACAATTTTGACAGATTTTGTAAGAAAAATTTAACGATAGATAAGAACATTTTAAGATAGATAGGATATTGAAAACCGCCGTAAAACAATCTATTATGGCAGTGAAGAATTTTCCCATGGATAATTTTTCTATTGATAACTGCCCTAGACCGTTAACTATATTGCAGTATTACATTTTTCATCAAATTGTCAGAATTACACGTAGGCTATAATTTATCACCGTACTTCCACGGGAACGGGAAGTACGCGGGTGAAACCGCGGAGCGCTGCTTGTATTTTATACATATCATTAATAACTGTCGTCTTTTATTTTTTGACGCAGTGGATTGTTTTTACAGCTGATCAGAAGCAGCATCACAGTTATATCTGCACTCCTAGTCTGACCAACAAATTGGCGGGGTTTAGTCCTTGGGAATGTTTTTATGTTTATGGAATTCATTGATTATTCACAATGAGATGGCTTGTTTGCAGTTGCCAGTACAAAAACCATAAAAAAGTTGTTCCATCTTCCCGTTATGTAACCACAGTACCGCATCACAAATCTATATTATATTCATATATGTAATACACATAGATGACATGCAAAGAAATTCTGCAAGCTAATCAAAACTATAATAGTAGGTAGGTAACGCAAGCAAACGGAACGTAATATCGTATGTATATAACATTATTTCTTTCTCAGCGTACATAAGAACAGTAGGTACATCGCAATGCAAATGAGATAATTAAATTATTCATGCACATACCGAAATATGTATACATACATACAATATGTTTGGTTATGATTTCATGGACTTTTTGACGCACTCGTCTAGGCTCTGTATAGAACATACAATCTTTTGTTATATTTATATAGATCTAATAGTATATAGTAAATTAGTATTCTTGACAAATAGTTGAAATGTGATACTCCTTTTATGTACGATGGGCGTATTTCGTACGAAAAGGGCAAGAGAGGCTTTAAAATGGCGTCGACATCTTGATTGTCTTCTCTTATCTTTACGGACGACTATGTATAGTTAACACATAGGCTGGTCTGCCAATGCACCAAACCAACATAAAAATGCATCATTAGTAATTTTCCAAAAAAAAAATAACAGTAGGTATACATACTAATTATAGCTATTCGCTTATGCAGTAAACATTAAAAAAAATATTTATAACATTCGCACATGCATCATCATCAGCGTTTATCAGTCCACTGCTGAATATAGGCTTACAACTAACGCCACTTACAATACTTGGGGGCTCCTCAAACTACTAAGCACGCCTTAAATCTTTAGCGGACCAATCAGAGCCCACAAATCCTTATGTCATCAAAATGTAAGCAGTTTGAGTATTCGGACTGACACCGAAATTAACCATAACAAAAAATGGTGAATGAGTTGAATTTAAAGTTCCAGTATATTCTTGTAGGTGCTTAGCTTAGCTTTACGACGTTCATAGTTCACCATCGGGTCTGGCTGTTGGGAGTTATTCATGGATCCATATCACGATCCTTGCCTTACACAAAAGTTATTAGTGAAATATACCTACACAGTTTTAAGATGTTCAAGGCCGATTATACAAAAAAGTATATGTAAAATCACACAATGACGCACATAATATACTCAAAATATTTTGAATATATTGTCATGATAATTGTATCGCCATTACCGAATGTTAACAGAATAGATATAATCGCAAGAGAATAAATTGGCTCGGGATGAGTAGAGATCAAGGAGTTTTTTAAAGAAGTATTTTTGAAAGAAGCGATGGCTGATGATATCACATAGTCTCGAGGACACTCAAAGACCTTAAACTTATTTCGCGTGTAGTTTTTTATTTTATTTTTTTTGCTGATCACACATTGTTGTATGTAAATAGATATTTAATACGTTTAACAAGTACATTAACATGTTTTATTTAAAGCTTTATGTAAAACGTTAAAACGACAAATATTTACCGTCAGTAGAAACTCCAGTTTCCTCGAGGAGAATAAGATCCGTAAAGTACCAAGCTTACCTATTGTAAATGAAAAATAATTGTTTAGAAGCGGAACCCAGCAAAGGATCTCCTACTCTCGCCCAGATATATTTAGTGACGATAAAAAATACAACATTATATTATGTACATATTATAACGTGTGACACTTATGTCATAGGAGGCAGTCCCTACACAGTGCATAGTATTGCCGCAAGGATCGGGGGTCGCTACTAGTGCGGGACACGAGAGAAGAGAGGCAATTGTTTTCTTTTCGATTTGACAACGAAGAGTAATTATTGGTGATTTTCTTCTTGATGTACAATTATTGTTAATAAACCTGATAAAACTTATTCTTTATGTTCTTCGACCCTAATAGTAGCACACAGTACTATAGTATTGTATGTACATATTATATTCATTTTTATATACACATATTTCGCTCTATACTATATACGGCCTAAATTTTTTGAATTTATGATATTTTTAAATACAAATTAACATCGTTCCGTTTATTTATATGCAAATAATACGCCTCGTGCATTTCACATAACATTCTTAAAATGAACAAAGGATTCCATACATTACAATAAATTAGCGTCACCCAAGACTTATTTTATTATAATTAACATTCCATACATATAAATAAAGATATTATTTCGCTGGCGCAGATAAAATCGAACTAACTGATTATAAAAATAAATAATATAAATAATTATAGATTATATCGTGATAATATAACAATAAATCAATCGTATGATTGATTCATATACTTTATAATTGGAATCATTATATTATTAAATTTCAGCTGTTCTCCGCGATTCCACTCGCATACTTCACATTCCCGTGGGAGTACGAGGATAAATTATAGCCTATATCGCTCACAAATAACATAGCCAGTCGTAGAACCAGAGATTACCTACAAGCTTACAATTTTAAAAACATTATCTTATTCCTCTTACCTCTTCTTAATATTTGTATGTATAAAGCTTAGTTCCTAGAAAAATAAGGACATATCTATTCATATATGCACCTAGGCAACGGTAACTACTTGTTAAACTTGTTAACAGACAGTTTATCTGTCAGTTTGACTATCTTAAATAAAAACGTAAAAACCAAAGAAATTGAATTTTCCACATTAATCTGCTAAATTTTATTTTCTTATGGACAAGATTACTATTGATACGGAACCTTTCGGTACAAACTTTTACTTACATCAGTGGAACAGCCACTACTGTGTGGAACCCTCAAGTTGACATCAGATATCGAAAGAGCACAAGGACGTACTATTTGAACTGATGATAATAAAAAATTACTTACACTGATGTGATCTTGCATATGAAACAGCGACTGCTTAAAATATATCGCGCATCCATCTTGTCTGTGGCCAGTTTTCTGTTTAAATATACCGAAATATCCCAACTCTTCAAATTTGCTGTAAAATGTTTTTAAATGCGACACTTGTACTTCTTGAAGACATAATATCTGTAAAAGAAATTAAATATTTTAGGCGTATGTCTTGTAGGCGTCAAAAATTTTTCTGGTTTACTGGCGCTGTGCATCTTAATGTTTTAAAAATAGCTATTTAATTATTATTTTTTTACTTTTTAATTGTACGGTCTTGATTATTGTTGTGAAAAGTATTTTTTTCTTTCTTTCTAATAGAATATCATAGAATAATGAAATATAGATAATATATAAACTTTTTCATTAAGTGACAGTCGAGCAGCCCCTAGACTTCTGAAGCACTGCTTCTACCACCTAGTAAATATAAGTGACTCCTGCTATCATTATTCCCATAATCATTATCACCATCATTTTCCGTGCAATGCTGGTCATAGACCTTTTTCAAACCAAAGTAAAATAAGAACAAACAAACACCTTTTTTTAATGTAACATCTCAAGCTCAGTTTAAAGTGTGAATTAAACATACAAGTAATTATAGAACATAGCCTTCTTTCTATATTTTACTATTTATAGCCTTCAAACAATACAATATATTTTATAAAAGTATTTTTATCGAAAAACAATTAATTTTCTTTTTATTTCGTATTATATTTAAAGATGTCCGTACCAAACACCCTATTAATATATAAGAAGACTTGAACCATGTTTTTAAAATCTCTTTCTCTCGTTCTCTCGGATAAACAAAAGATCTTCAAAATTTGTCATGTTGTCTTGCTTGCTGTATCTCTGTTATATATTTAGCATGAGCAAAATTTGCTGGTATATGTGTAACTCTTCGAGAATTATTGATTCTTTTTTAATGTACTTATGTTTCCCAAATAAATAAATAACTGAACCGGTTAATAAACCAATTTCACCTATGTAATGCTGCATTATTACTGAGAGTGTGATAAATAAAAATAATTCTTATTTATTTATGCCGTGATACTACGTTGCATCATAACTGAAAATCTATACTTAACGCGGAAAAACAGCAGGCAAAATGTATATTTAGAAAATTCTGACTTCGTATGAATAATTCTATAATATTTATGTTTTTAATTATTTATGAGTCGCGAGTGCGAATGTATAAGTAATTATTAAGACTTGTTTATAATTAAATATTTTTTCTAACATAATATTTACATAAGGCGATGTGACGTCACCATAAAACGCACCTTACCTAACTCTACGAATACCAAACATTCGTATATTTAGTTACGAACTATTCTGCTCGTCTAGAGCTGTGCGAAGTGTACGCCTTTACAAATGTTGTCATAGGTCACAATGAAATGATTATTCACAGGAATCTATAAGGACACGGGAATCTATAAACGAGATAAATACCCCCCCCCCCCCCCCATCCAGATAATGGTATTCTGAGGAGGCCTAAGGATCAGTGACCGATTTAGGCTTGATGCCGCCCTAGGCCCTGTTTATTTTGCCGTCCTTAATGCTAGAAAAAAGTAAAGTATCAACCCTTATATTTTGTCCCACTGCTGGGCCAGGGCAAAATTATTAAGATTTAGTCATTTATAAAAGCTTTATATGCATGTGATTTTCAGTAATGAAACAAAAAGTAAAGAACATCATTCGGTAAAGACTATAATTAATCTTTAAAAAAACATAATCTTATTCATAGACTGAAAAGTAAATAAAAAAAGTGAATTGTTATAGGTATATTCTATAGAGAATTCTTTACTAAAAGTAATCCAAACTCATTTTCAAAGGCAGTATTCTTTACTTTTTTCGTCTCTGAAATTTTGGCGCCCCTCAAATCATGCCGCCCTAGGCCCGGGCCTCACGAACCTATACGTAAATCTTGCACTGCTAAGGATGGCAGTACACGAATAAAAACTGCTGATGATGATGGTGATTATGATTTTTCTTTTTCATAATATTAGGATGTTCATCGGATGATGAATATGTTATTTATAGCGTCATACCGTAAAATTTACCTAATACTTACTGCTGAAGAAGAAGAAAATATGTACTTTATTGTGCATAAACATTGACAAACTAGAATCAATATCTTAAAAAATAAAACTTACAAAAAATATAATTTACAAATACAGGGTAGGCTCATTAAATAAGTAAAAAAAAGTATTAAAAAAAAATAAAGTGAATCTTACAATACTGTAATTATTTAAAACTTTTGATAATAGATCAAAATATTACATTGTTAGGTACAAATTACAATCCACGAGGCTCATCTGCCATATACTCGTACCTAACTGTACTATATATTATTATGTATATAATAAAGGCGGTACTTACATCAGGTGCTAACTTTAATATTTCGTCGTATATCTTCGCCGCCCTGACTTTCCACTTGAGGTTCCGCGGGCTGCAGTCGGTGTACAAGTACGGATGGCACTCCAGCAGATATTGAGCCAGGACATTATATGACACTATCCTGAACCTAAGTGGTTCACCTGAAATATAATTTAGTTCTATGACATGACTCATCCACCATCCGATGATTGAAATAATTTATAAATAGGAGAAGGCAAACGAACAGTCAGTTCACCTGATAGTAAGTACTAGCGACATCCACAGACACGCGCACCAGAGGACTAGCAGACTATTTAAAATTGAATCGATCTAGGTTTTTTTTGACGGCCTTTAAGCTCAAACGGTAGGTAGGTGAGCTTGGCTCACCTAATAGAATTCGAAAGGGGAGCGCGGAATATTGCGCGCGCTACTTTGGAGTAGGTGTTTGGCTAGTCAAATCCAATACGGTCGACGAGTCATTAGCGGATGAAGTTAAACTATTAGTCGGAGGGCCGGCCCTCCCCTCCCCCTCTGACGGGGGAGGTGGGTGGTAATTATTACCAGCGGAACCGACAGATGTGTCTTTTAGATACAAAACGATCCAGCCAGTTTAGTCGCAATTTAGATAACCTAGATACCGATTGCAGCGCCATCTGCCGGGTTGATTTGTGAATATAAACCCAATAATGTGTTTCCCATCCCGGGAGTCTCGGGATGGGAAACACATTTTTAAATAAATTACCTGAGTAAATAAACATAAGTTATAGTCTTGGACGTCGTACCCATAGTTGCTGTAAAGTATCCGAAATGTCTGACACGTAAAAATACGTAAAAGTTGTTTCATTTTAATGATATTAAAAGAAGTGATGCATCGGGCATAGAATATAATAAACGATATATTGTGATTCAAGTATGATGTCCCTGACCAAATAATAACAATATTTCGTAATATTATCAGTTAATTTGTAGTACACAACATTAAATCATATACTATGTATGTTAGCTGACTGTAATTTATTATTAATAATGATATTTGCAAGAGATTGACCACGTCAATCTAGTCCCGTGGTAAGTTCTCGAGGAACTTGTATTACGGGTACCAGACAACGGAAATTCATTTTTGATACTTTTATACTATAGGTGCATATATTTAAGATTTTTATTATGTAATACACATTATATTAAATACACATCCATGACCCAAGAACACAGAAAACATTTTTTCTCTGGCGGGGTTCGAACCCGCTACCTCCCGGCTTGAGCGTCAACGCGCTAGCCACTAAGCCACAGAAGTAGTCACTAAATATCATTAAATTGCACCATCAAAAATATTATGGAAAGATATAATACATTATGGAAAACCCAACACAATAACAAAAATCTGAGTAACTTATTTTATATAATTATAACTTATTTTATAAATTTATATTATAATCTGTGGAAAAATCTTAATAAAACATGTCAATGAACGAACGCACACCGAATTAATTTAAAAAGGCACGTATAGAAATCGGTTAACCCGTTTAGGAACTATAGTACCCGTAGTGGTTACGGAACCCTAAATCTGGAGATTTCATAGAATTCTGCCTAAACATTACATGACGCCATCACTAATATCAGCATTACCATCTATGGCATTAATAACATCATATAAACCTGGCTACCGATATCAAACAGCCATAAAATAAAAATAACTAGCGATGCTCATAAAAAAGTATAATTATATTGGTATAAATGTATTTTTAATTCTACTTTCAATATTATATAAAGTAAAAACATAATACTGTATGATTATTCTTTCTCTAAAAACTAAAAATAAACCATAATATACATTATTTAAAAGTATACAACTTTAATAAATTAAATAAGTAATAAAAACGTTACATGAGAATGTTTAAATGTATTGCTTATTTTATAACGCTGTAATTACTGTTTGTAAAGTAATTTTACTTTGATGAAATTATAGAAGCTGTTACATGCAAATTGTCAAGCATTAACTTAACGCTTTTAGGAGTACCTAAAATGATGATGATGATATTAATATTAACAGTCTATAGTCCGCGCCACTTTTAAAGTCCTGTGACTAATGGCCGAACTAAATTTGACAACATTGACATCTTGACGTCTGTCTGGAGTAACAAGTTGTGATATTTTAAATTGTTTTACGTAAAATATGGAGCATATAATATAAAGTGAGGTGTAAACAGTGAAGGCCGTAAAATGATCATTAAAATGAAATAATTTTGTGAATTAGAAAGTAAAAATAAACAACAATTAACCCCATTGGATAATATGTTTATAAATGTCACTGCCATGACAGGTAAAATTTAGAGATGCCAGAGTCACTTATTTTTGCCTAATTTATGGTTAAAATATTATCATTAACTCTATACCTACATTTATCTTATGATATTTTATATGAATATAAATACAAGGTAAAAGAATTAATGATGAATTATATTTTCAGGCGTTTCTGTAAAAAAGGTCGAATAACAAAAGAAGTAACAATGGCAGCAATTACTTCTGAGAAAATCGTCACTCCTGGCAAAAGCCGAACACATCCGAAGAAGCTTGTTTTAGATGAATTCTACTAATCGGCTATACGTAAAAAATACGAACGAAATATTTAAAAAAAAATGTTTTATTTTACTAAAACCTGGCAGGGTGATTTTTATTTTGCTGCTATAATTATTTTTGTCATTATTATCATCATCAGTCTTTATCAATCCACTACTGACCATAGGCCCTATAATTATTTAATTTTTTTACTGTACTAGACTTAGCGGAAAATCATTACACTAGAAATTGGCAACATTGAGTTATGAGACCGCAGCGCCGCGTCTATCGGACTTCTAAAGTGGCGAGGACTCTAGATTATTTAGTTTGGGTGTGGCAACCCGTACAATCAACGTCAATAGACACATGTGGCGAACACTGCGGCCATCGATGTGGTAGGTATGCTAGTATTGCTGACACCCTCTTCTGGGATTTCACCACGGTAATCTAACTCGGTCGGGGTAATCCGCCTGAGGCAAAGAATTCAGACGTATATAGAAGCATAATTCTTAAGGATTTTTTGTGCCGACTTTATTGGGGACATGTCCCAAGTTCGCACTCGCTCGCTCTCGTAGGCTCATATGCTGGGGACATCGCGGTGTCCCTCTCGTCACGCCGCCAAGCGGACGTTTGCATCGCAGAGTTTGTCCTCAAAGTGCTCATAAGAACTGTCCTTCTATGTACGTCTGAATTCTTTGCCTGAGGTCACATCACGAAAGGCCCGATGGACCGTCCCATCACAAGAGATAGTATACTCTCGGCTGGCGGGGGTTAATCCTCTCTTTCTCATGATTGGATGAGCCACCACTGCTCCGATTTAGCTTAAAAATTTAGCCACAAGTATTTAATTTGGCATTAATAATATTGATAATAATACAAAATACTTACAATCTCGCGTGTCGTTAACCATACCCACGGCCTCCCAAACCCTGAAATTCGATGGGACGTCTTGGGTACGTTTATTTCCATCTGGGCGTCGACGCCACTCACTGGAAGTGCTCTCTTCATCGGAACTAGAATATAAAGATTGTATATTATATTTGAAATATATAATGATTATATATTGAAAAGGTTAGTTCCACTTGGTTTGTTTTGTCGGTTTTTTGGTCCGGTGGGCTTGCCTTGGAACCGGTGGTAGATTCAATTGACTCTTAAAAAGTTACTTCGGTGGTACTATTTTGAATAAAAAAATGATTTTGATTATATAGAAATGTCTATGCATGACACAGTTACATACACATGTGACATGACCATACATACACATGACCGTGACCAAGACATAAACATAAAAATACAAATGATGTAAGCCGCATCAAGAAGTTTTTTAATGTATTTTGATTATTTTTATTACAGTTTTAATAATTCATGGGATAACAGGAAAACACAATCTGCATTTCAGAGAAGTATAACTCTGTGAGTCAATGTGATTGCTTTAATATAAGCATAATTATATACATCCATAACAAGAGAAAATAGTATATAATAGTAAACACAGTGCCATGCAGATAAGTCTTGGCACAATGATGCTATAGTCATGCCAATCTTCTGCCTGGCAAAGCGACACATGCTGTGGCAATGCCACACTATATGATGGTATATTGTCTATATGTATGTATGTTATCAATGATTAAATTATACATGTTATAAATGTTTATTAACTTAACAGTCATTTTCTGGACCATATTTTTTTTTATAAACAATTTACTTTTGACAAAATTCTTTGTTTTTGTTTTATTTTATTTATATCACACTATAATACAATAATTTTAGTAATCTTATACATTGTAAACACACACTATATAGTTAGTAGACACACTTTAAATTTACTCCTCAGATCAGTTGGCTTAATGCAAGAAGGTGAAACATAATATAATTATAATATTTAAAAAAACTTCTGATGTATTTTATTGTGGTTATAAAGATTGAATCTTAATAAGACCTCCTATTAAAATCCATAAAATATTTGTTTAATTACATGTGATATTTGTTTGTTACATTCTTCTATAGTGATTATACAGACTGATCTTATAATAGAAATAATATAAAAAATTATGATTTCATATTGTGAATACAACATACTGTGCATCTATTCTTATTTTTATGTGGACAGGAAGAAGAATAGGTGTACGAAAAGAATCTTAAAAAATTATAACTGTGTGATTTTATCTTCGTCAAGAATTATATATTCTAATCGAGTTCTAGATTTTGTAATAATTTAAAATAAAAATTAATCCAAGAAGGCAAAACTCACTGCTTTTATATTAATGCATAGCTGAAACAACTATACTCAAAAACTTGAAATTTGACACAGGGTACCTTTGATGATGTAAGTGAGTGTAAAGTAAGGATTTATATCTACTCTCCCTCCTCCTCTGAGGATAAATTTCCATCCTCTAAGGAGGAGGGGTGAAGTTTACTTGAAATTTTCTTAATTCTAGACAGGAGTATAAATATAGGCATTTAGTTTTCAGTTACAATTAAAAATTATCTGTTTGTTTTATTATGAATTTTGTCCATTTTTATGATGGTGATGAAAATGCACAAAATTCCTCCCTATAGTCAAAAGTGATAAAATGGGGGGATAAGTTTGTGTGTCAATTTTTCATTACTAGACTCTAACAGTATGAAAATTAAAATATTATATGGATCTAAATAATTTCATTTGTAAGCAGGATATTACATTTTATGTAGGTATTATTTATGTAGGCAAAGGCGAGGCAGGAAAAAGTAAGATCATATATTATGAGGGTTGTATAAAACATAATATAACTGAGTACATAACTGAGTACACACAAACAATATCACAGGAAAAAGCTAGTAAATACATAAAATACTTACATTTCAAATGATCCACCATAACTAACATGATGTAAAGTTGGTTGCAGGGATTCACTCATTTGATTAGGTTTTTTTGTATCATTTAAATTTAGATATGGTTTTTTGAGACGATGTTTCTTTTTTATATTTGCTAATAGTGGACACTGCACAGCAGTGTGATAGAAGTGACCAAAATATGTTTGCTGGTTGTTCCATGCAACACATGTCTTGCTCCTACAGCTCGCATGTGGCAACTGATTTGCATATGGTTTATTACACCTTATATTCTCATATGTTAGCCTCCAATATCTGCAAAAACTATTATTCAATTTCAGCATAGCTTTGTTCATATCACTTAAACATTTTAAGTATACATTTATATAAAAACTAGATTTTTGGTTTGTTAAGTAACTGGTCACATGGGTTTTGCTCTGAGGTATTAGCCCTGCAAAGAAAGAAGTATACACTATTATGATAAATAAATAAAGACAAAAAATAAAATGACCGAAACAAATAGCACAAAACACAAGTGTGGGCCAGTTGAATTGACATGAACAAATAATTAGAAGCCATGTAGACCTGGAGGAATCACATTAGATGAGTGTGGTGGTACTAAATGGATTTAAAAATTTTAATGTACATAACTTGATGATTGATTACATTTAATTCAGAAACATTTTTGGGTATCAGTTTGTGCCTTAGTGGTGTGCCTTAATCGGATATCATAATACTTTCCCTTATATTCATTTGAAAATTAAAACGATTTTTTTTTAGATATGATTAAATATAGTTCAAGCCGTTTAAGAAAAAAATATAATGTGGCATTCATTTTCAAACATACTTTTCAATCACACGCACTATTCAAGTACGTAGAATTTGTTATATCTTACATTTTAAAGTTATATAACGTTGTTTGGCCTCTAAAATAAATAAAATTCTATTTTAAAGCAAAAGCCAAATGACAAAAACGTAAATATTTATATTGACCATGACATAAAAAGACAGTATACAACAAAAACAAATAAAACTTACATGCATATAAACAAAGCCATAGCTTAGTAATGTAATTTAGAAAAGAGCAAAAACCATGACGAACACCTAAAATCTACAAATACATTTTTGTCTGACCCACCGACCTCTCGTATCGTATCACATTCAGGGATATAGAATCATGTCAAAGATTAGTGGATTATTGCCTTTGGAATGAAATATTCCAATCAAATTCCAAATTACTTGCTCTGTGGATTCCAATAAGAAATAATGTCAAAGAGCAACAGATAATGCATGAAACAAAAAAAAGCGTTGTATTCCTCATCTTGCGTATTTATTTCAACCATTATGGAATGCTTGCTTGGCCTGTTTATATTGCGTATATATTTATTAAAATATGATTATATTACTACAATACATAAACTATATACCTTAACTATCTGAACACCACTATTATTTTTCAATATTATTTTGGAGGCAGTTTCGAAATCATATTGTATTTAAAGTGAAAGGTATGCTGTCGCTTTTTGTGTGATGATTGTGTTTCCTGTGGTGGAATACAGAAAACTTTGGGGGAATATGAAGAAGAACAGCTCTGCTTGATATGTTGTACATGTATAATATGGGTGTTGAATGTCGACACTCGACAGGCGCCAAAAGGCTTCGACTGGTGACTGTTCGTTTATCCTCCTAGGCTATTAAAAGTTTAACTCTTTAATTATAATATTATGATTACTTTAACCCCAATAATGTAACAGTGCTTAAAGCTTGTGGCAGACCAATCAGCGCAACATATCTGAATCACGCTATCAGAATTCGACACAAGACCTGCTATAATAGCTCGGCAAGGTTGAAGCCCACTGCTTCGGCCTTGCTGAGCATTGCACATTGCTCGGTCGGAGATCTCACTTTGGAGAATTCTATCATATCTTCCACATTGCTGACCCTCGACAAAACACGCCTCCTTCTAGAAATACATCATCATCACTTCCTAGTTCCTACCCTTCCGCGATGAGGTTTGATTTTGAGTTATTGTATAAAAAAAATTGGTCATAATAAAATCGTTATCCTATATTATGTCTTAATCAGAAAAGTTCTGAAATAACGATCCATCCATCCAACAATGGTCACGGGAGGACTGACCACGGTTGCTATAAAGTATCCGAAACGTCGGGAATAAAAAAAACTTAATAAACCGCAACAAAATCCGTGAAAGTTGTTTCATTATATTAAGTGAAATTCACGTAAACATAAGAAAACAATTATATATACCATCCTAATTTTAAAGGAATCACTTTAGAGTATTTACACAGATTAGTATTTATGTGATTGACGTCATACGTACGACGTCGTTACGGTGCTTGTAGTAAAAATCGGAATTCGGAACATACCCAACACTGTCATGTGGCAAATCCCAATCGGCAAAAGACTGTGAGTTGTGACATCACTGACAAATGAGAATGTCACTGTCACAAACCAAAATATATCCAGATTACCGATTTTGTGAACTATTTATTTTGTATTTTAACATTCATCCCTTTATTTGAAATAATGAAAACTATGCTTATAAATATCGTAATTTTTTATTATGTAGTGTCTGTTTCATAGTTAGTAAATATCCTTTTTTTGTTTTTAAATACAGTGCATTTACTTTATAATACTTATAAATATTCTGTGAAATCAATATTTTTTAAACTTACATTTTATTCGTCGTAGATGGTATTAAACACGTTGAACTAATAGTTCTGGGTTCTATTTTAGAGGCTATCTGGCAGCTTAATGAAACTAATTTTGACTAAAGGATGTTCAATATAGAGTCATATATTACACCTATATTGCTGAGCTATGTGGACAAATATGTCAGGGATTTTAAGCCTGCAGACGCACAGGTAACAATTTTCAATCGTTCTTATAAATAATTTTAATTGTATTTATATACTTGTGCAAGCACATCATGAATTTAATCAAAGCACATGCCCAGTGCTCCTACCAGATCTGTTGTTATTAAATTACAGTAACATACCTAAGTATGAATTTTGAAAATTAAACATAAATTCAAAGTCTTATTAAAAATGACAGAACAGAGTAGTAGTCTGACTGAATTGAAAATTTTGTTTGTTGCATCCCTGTCATGCATTTGCAAATGGAAAATGATAAACAGCACTTGCAAGCTTTGTTTTGCCTGGCCACAAGGCCAGGGTACAAACCCCAGAATAAATCCCACCCCTACTGTAATATGAATGTATATTTACAATTTTTCTTTATGTTTGCCACTTCAATTAAAATATTATTATGTTAATAAAGATTTTTAAGTGTCAATGTTTTTAGATCATCAAAGTTTTATCAAAATAGCTTATCAACAAGTAGATAAGGTGTTTTTTATATATAGTATAGTAAAATGTTAAAGTAAAGTAAAGAAAGTTTTTATGCAAAATTGCAAAGTTTTATGCAACATAAAAGTATCTTATTTAACATAAAATAACTCTAGTTCTTACTGGTAACTGATAAAGCTAGACCACTGAAAAAAACAAGCAAAACAAACTCAGTGAAACAAATCTTGTGAATATTCTGCAATAAATATTATGTAAAAGAAAGTCTAGTAGCAAACATTGTATTCCCAACATATCTTCAATAATTTTTTATTTTCTAAAGTCAATTACCACACAAACATTTCCCATTTTATGATTTTCTTTTAGGTATCTCTATGGGAGGGGGGTGTCACACTTCATAACCTTGTACTCAAGGCAGATGTGCTACAACAAGAAGTATCACTACCTTTTACTCTTGTATCTGGCCGTATTCATGAACTTCTCATTCAAGTACCATGGACGAAAATTATGTCCGAACCTATTGTTGTTACAATAAATACCATAGGTAAGTTACACTATTCTGACTATCCTTATGTTTAATCAGTCATTTGCAAAGGTGGGGAAAAGGAAAATAAAAACCAAACTAAAAAGAAACTATTTTTGTCTCACTTATCGTCAGGTCCTACATTAGATTTAAAGTGGCAAGTTTATAATTTTCAAAAAATGGTTTCAGAATGTATTCTAAGTCTGAATCCTCCAGCAGATGAAAATCCAACATCAGAATGTCATAGGTAATTATTTTTTTACTTATTTATTACTTAAGTAGCTTAGATATAGAGATATATGTTAGTATGATAATAGCACTGTTAGTATTATTAAAATTTAATTGGTAATATGTATTATTTACTATGCAATAATTATTATTAAGCTATGCATTTTATGGTAAATTATTATAATCTAATTTAAGTATGATTAAATGTGTTGTATGGCATTGCGAAGGTAAGATTTAATAATGTGGTGTAAGTAATGATATAACTCAGTGACTCTAAGATCTTCATCTTTTGTTTATAATATATATTGTATATTTATCAATAAAAATAAGTTTATTATTACATCATTCAAGGAATTGCCTGTTTAATTTTATTAAGTTAGGTAATTTGCATGTAATTATGTTTTGTATTGTATAGACGCTGTTGCAAATTTAAATAAATGCTTAGCGTATTTAAATAACAATTTTTTACAAATTATTTTTATGTTTATATCATGTTTTAAAATAAGTTAATGAGATGATGAACATTTATATAATTTTTTATGCAGCTTATTATTTTTGCAAATATGTACACTTGTATTGCGTAAGCGAATTTTTCGAATGAAATTATTTTTAATGTTTATATTTGATGGGAATTTTTCCAACATAATTAGCCTTACGAGATGTAATACCAAAGCAAGTTAGACTTGTTACATTGCAAAGTATTGGTTGGCATATTTGGGACTTCTACATGGGACAATAATTATTATTAGTATCATCATCATCATCTTCCTAGCCATTATTATTCTCATTCATTTGGGGTCGGCTTTATATGTCTTGTGCCTCCATTGATTATGGAGGCTCATACTCGCCTCATACTCGTTATACTGGCCTCATACTCGTTAGTATTTTTTTTTAAGTTTAATTATTATTAGTCCTTTTTATATGAATTATGGGCTACATTGTGTCTACACATACAGTCTAGTAAATTATTCTAATATCACGGATAAAAGCGAAAGTTTTTAAGAATGTATGGATGTATGTTTGTTACTGTTTTGTTAGTGATATAATATGCCTAGAATAGTTAGTTAGACTTGTGTGTTGAGCTGGAACGATGCAAACATGTAATGGATTTTTGGTCTAAGAACAAAGCCTGTTCGTCTATAAATAACGTCGACCTGGTGAGTTGAAAGTTTGAAAATGCGTGAAGGTTATCACTCCACATAGACCTGTGGTAGATGGTATGGTAGGTTAACTACCTAGACCTGGCAAGCTTTCTCGTTCAGTGGGACATATAATAGACGTTGATTATTCAGTATTCACGCCTAGTTATTAATTACTGTAAATGATCTTATGATATGAACATCTACCATGCATCACATTATATTATAATTAGGTGTTGCCCGCAGCGTTGCCTGCGCTAGCTCAGATTTACAACGGGATCTGAGCGGGACGATATAGAGACTTTTCCTCGATAAATTGGCTATCAAAAATGAAAGAGTCATTCAAATCCAATCAATAGGTTCTAAGATTAGCGCGATATACATACATATAAATACAGAAAAGCCGAAAAATATTTTTTGAGTCCTCAAATCACAAAGGTTTAGCCTTACAATATAATTTAATCTAAAATAATAATATAATCTGTTCAAATAGGTAAATGAAATTGAATTGTCTGTCTGTAGTTTTTAAAAAACACATTCGCTCTATTCCATATAAAAGTATCGCAGATTTACACCAAATGAAAATGATTTTTTTTTAATTTTTGCCTGTTTGTTTGTTGGGCTAGTCTCTGAAATGGCTAAAATAATTTTGACTAGACTTTCGCTGGCAGATGCCATAAGTTGTAACTTAGGCTACTTTTATTTTGGTAAAAATAGGTTAATGCGGAAACAACCATAATTATAGCTGTAAATATAAGGTAAGCTAAGTACACGGGCGAAGCTGCGGGTAACAGCTAGATATTAATAATTGTTTTCATTTGAAAAAAAAAAACATTCAAAGACAATCAAAATGCCGAGGCTTTCAAATATTCTCCCTGTGACATGTCCCTAGTATATTTGCAAGCTCCTACTAACTGCCCAAGGTCTGGTGTCCAATATTTTATTCATAAACCCTTCTCAGGCCCCAAGTGGTGGAAGCTCCACCCGGCTACATGCAGGCGCTTGTCCGTCGTATTGTTAGCAACATAGCCGTGCGAGTCCACTCGCTCATAGTCAAATACGTACACGACGATATTGTGCTGTCTTTGAACGTCAAGAAATTGTCCGTTGACAGCGTTGGAACCAATTGGGAACCGACTTTCGCTGGTATGTGAGATAGTACATAATACTAAATTATTCTGTATTTTTACATGTCATATTTTAGGTTTTGGTTTCTGTAGACACAGTAGTGGTATAAAATTCATGAAAAGAGTATAATGTTTTCGTGGGTTTTATACATTTTTTTTGTGGCAATCTTTTTTCAACAAATTTTAATTAATTTTATATGTCACATATCAAAATTCAATAAATTTGGTATGTGTGGCATATAAAATTATCTTAAAAATAAATTTAAGAATTTCGGTTTTTTAACAATGTTAAATTGATCCCGTGAAATGTTTTAGTGCATATAATTTATTTAGATTAAATTTCATTTCTGTTAATCACACATTTAACTTTACAGATATAGATCCGATATTTCCCGCCATAAGACGGCTGGTTCGCCTCGACGACTTAACATTATGTTTAGATAAGAGTGATTCTGATGGAAAAATACGCTTCTATCAGGAACCTCTCCTATATAGGTGCCAATTAGATTTAAGGTAAATTTATATAAAGTTCTTAATCCTTTTTTTGTAATCACCAATTTCTATGTCATAAAGAGGCATCAGGCAACCGAAGCCTCGTTGACTACCGACCCCCATAGACAGTAAGGTTTAACACAACTAAAGGTTATGGAGATGCGTTGCCCTCCGTTTCCCTATCTCCTCAAATGGACTACCGTAAACTCACAAACAGCACGAAGCTTTGACAGCATAACAGTCACTTTACGCCGGTTTAATGTGAGTGAGAGGTTCCACCCGAAATTGGCCACATTTGGCCGCAGAGCTATTACTATGAAATTTAGTAAAAAAATAAATCATCCGTTTGGAATATATTATTATTAAGACATTGGGTTGTTTGTTTTAAGGATTGTTGGAAGAATTTTTATTATATAATTTTAGGGTTTTGACAAAGCTAGTATCTGCAACTAAACGCCGGGCCACTAGCCTTAGCATTCAGCTGCGATCCAGCAAACTGGCCTGGGGTGTCACCAACGAACAACTCGTGCTGCTGTTGAGGTTGCTAAGAGAGCGTACACCATTAGAATCTAAGTCAACGCAACTAACACCAAAACAAAATGCAACGCAAGCTACGACAAGTAGTGAGTATTTATTTATCGATGCAAGTAGTAATTATTAATAATCTTGTACAGTATTAAGTAAAATCAGTGGGTGTGAGCTCGGCCTCTGGAGCGAGATGATCCTTGTATTTTTTTCAAAATTTCTAAGTGCACGCTTAACACGAGACTATCGTTCGCTCGCCAGTGAAGGAAAACATCGTGAGGAAACCTGCATGCCTCATCAGGCATTGACAGGATTGAAAGTCTTTGAAGGTATGTGAAGTTCACCTCATTAAACTTGTATAAAGGTGAAACGTATGGCATGTCATGCTCGCTTATGCCATTGTAGTGGTGGCGTTGTGTGATGGGTCCTCCACTTCCTTCTAATATGTGGAAGAGGTTGACGCTGGCACACGCGTCCTGGCCTATGTGAAGGTGCCGCTGTGGTTGCTGGTCGTGTTATGCGGTTTCTACCTCGCTTGGTTTTTTGTTTTCTTTTTATTAACGTCCTCTTGTTTGTTTTGATATTGCGGGGTCTAAATTTATTTACTTATTTATTTTAGGCAAATGTGAATTAATTTATGTAACTAGCATGTTGTTATTATTGAGATGTATATTAGTATGTTGTTATTTAGATGTATTTACAAAAATTGTAAAACTATATTTTAAAAAGAGCAATCCTACAGAGTTTCTTGCTAGATTCTTCTCTGAGGAAAACTGCTACTTTGCGAATCTAGCATTAGCTTATAAAAAATATATTGACATGTTTCAAGTGCTATGTAATTTGCCTACGAAATAAATATTATTTGATTTGATTTGATTCACCAACCCGCATTGGGCCAACGCATCGGTGAACTGCCGAATACCGTCCTCGCTTGATTTCGAGGAGACCCGTGCCCAGCAATGGGACATAATATATAGGTTGTTACTTTACTATTTACTAACGGGATCTTAGAACGCAAAATAAGTAACTTTTTTGATTGATTTTTTACACCTTGTGTCTGAAAAATTCAATGTCTTACGGAACCATATTTTTTTTTTCAGAAAATAAATTTAGCCTATGTTACTCGTGGATAATGTAGCTTTAGAATGGTGAAAGAATTTTTGAAATCGGTCCAGTACTTTTTGAGCCTATTCATTACAACCAAACAAACAAACAAAGTTTTCCTCTTTATAATATTACTGTAGATGTAGATGTAGATGTAAGTACTATTTATAAGTCAAAATGTACGCAGATACGCCGGGTGCGTCGTTCGAGACGGCCCAAGCGGAGAGCTGGTCGGAGTGGGCGTGGTCGTGGGTGCCGGTGTACCGCGAGGACGTAGAGGAGGCGCCCGCCCCGCCCACACCAGTGCCTGTCACCTTCGCCGCATACTTCGAACACATCTCGCTCGTGTTCAAGGTAATGGACTAGAACATACACACCATAATATGTTTGAAAATGAATTAAGATAAAGTTATATTGTTAATTTCTATGATATGAAAATCACATCTCAGTAAGAGCTGAGTAGCTCAAAATGTACACAACTCTCCTACTGTTTTTTTCTAGAAGCCTATTCTCTGTATAATATTAAAGTTATTTTTTAACTTATTAAGTGATAGATACGAGTCCTTTGGCCTTAATGTTTATTGTGTATCAGTTGGGATCTCACACATTTCCCACTCAAACGTCATGGGTGGCTAACATCATAATTTGTCAACACCTTAATACACATAATGCTATTGCTTAGGCTCAATGCCAAGTGGTCTGCATTCATATCCATCTTGACAAGCAAGATGATAAATTTCGGTGTCTGTAAATACCCTGCTTGTCCTGACCTAGTCACAGAAACTCCGGATTTTTACGGTGTAAATAAGCAGTATGTATGTGTAAGTCACCGCACATTCTTGCCACTGGAATACCTAAGAATATTGAGTCTATTAATGAATCAGATAATGGAGAACGAGAGTAGCAGTCGTAAGCGTGCGCGGGGTATCCTCGAGCTGACGGCGTCAGACGCGGTGGTCCGAGCGTTCACCTGCCACCCCACCACATTCCGTCTCAAGTGCGGCACGCGCTACCTCACCCTCGCCTCCTACGGAAAGTGTGTCTGCGGACACATCAATTATAACACTGTGAGTATAATACGTGAACACTAAAGATTTCACGTGACAGCGTCTTATAATTCGATGGAGCCGACTGCACGCACGAAAAAACATGACTCATGCGGCGTTACCTCGCTTTGAGGCGTTCCATTTAAGGCTTGTAGTACTAGTAAGAGCGCGGAACGAGCGAGGAAGAGGCACAATCGGCCCATCAGTATTTTCTTATGACGTTGTCACGTTCAACTTTCGTCAGTTATCTCATTCAGCATAGAGAATAGTAAGAAAATAAGTACAATAATTAATTGCTAAATTGAAATCATTTTTGTAGAACAAAGACGAGGCAACGATATATCTTAGCAAAATGCAGACTTCAGAGGAGGACTCCTGGGATTGGAAAGAAGAGGATCTCAGTGATCAGATAATAGAGACGGCAGTCGCCGCGGATGAGTTGGAAGAGATACCAGAGAACCCGGTAAAGTTTATTTATATTATTATTAAGCTATACAACAGACATACAGGCAAAACGTCGAAGACTTCACCATCAGGTACAACGGCCAGTTGGATTGTACGAATAACATAAAAAATGCGTGTCTAAGAGGATTTAAGATAATTGAAATTAACAATGACCGACGATGGTCGAGTGGTGGGTGGATTCGGCCTTTTATGCGAGAGGTTCCGGGTTCGATCCTGACCCCCACGTGTGTGCCTTGAAATGGATTTTTCTAAATTTCTAAGTGCATCCCAAATACGAGACCATCGCTCGCTCACCGGTGAAGGAAAACATCGTGGGGAAACCTGCATGCCTGATGAGATTGAAAGTCTTTGAAGGTATGTGAAGTTCACCAACACGCGCGGTGAACTATTGGCCCATAACCATACTCGCCTGATTTCGTGCCCAGCAGTGGGACATAAAGGGTTCATACATTACTTTTTTAATTTGTCCTAATAATGTTTTGTCAATAAAGAGTATACAGCTATGATTAAAATTTTACGGTAACAATACTAATTCTTTACGTAGATGGACGAATCGCCGCCACACTCGGAGTCCCATTCTGACCAGGAACAAGATGAGACGAAGAAGGAAGAATACGACGAGTTCTGGGACAAGATGGCGCCGGTCGTGTTCCTAGAGTACAGGCACGACAGGTCGCCGCCTCACATGTCCGTCAACCCCTACGACAACCCGCCCAGGGACTTTCAATACAGGTATATGCTGGGTGATTATTATCCGCAGTAGAAAAACCAGTGGCGTAACTACAGGGTGGCAAGTCGGCAAAATGCCACGGGCCCCCAGCTGAAAGGGGCCCCCGGTCGGAGGAGAATTCCTACTCCCAACATTTATTATTACACATTTAGTAAAAAAAAAAAATGTGTCTTTCCTAGCATCCGATGAAGTTCAACCCCGAGCTGTGCCCCGTGGCTTCGGTTGGAAAAAAAAATGCCTTAAAATAACTATGTCCTTCTTCAACAGTTCGACTATCAAATAAAAAAAATCAAAACTGAGCCAGAGTCTTGCTAGTCAGATTGAGAGCTTTAAACGAAACCAGCATACTGCTCAGTTTTTAATGTTGATCATTACTAACATTATTTTTTTATTAAAAATTATTAATCCATATATGTCCCAATGCTGGACACGAGTCTTCTCCTCGAAATTAGGCGAGAAGAATATTGGGACATAGTTCAACGATGCGTTGTCTCAATGCGGGTTGGTGAACTTCACACATATTCAAAGACATGCAGGTTTTCTCGCGATATTTTCCTTCACCGGTGAGCGAGCGATGGTCTCGTGTCAAAGTGCACTTAAAAATTCAGCAAAAAAACTTTCCAAAGTATAACTGGCGATCAGGATCGAACGCGGACTCTTAAGAGTTCTCGCTCAAGAGGCGGAGACCATACCCACTGGATCATCATCGCTAAATGGTTATAATTTAAGAGCTTTTAAACTGTCAATAATTTCACTAAAATATATCATAAGGAGGCAAACTAACAGTCGAAGTGTTATGGTAACTATCGACGCCTATATATATATATATATAAATTTCTTTGACAGCTTTAGTTCGTGCCTAATACAAGGTTTCTATGGACTATGTTTGATGGACTATGTTAACGTGGTGTGTTTGACTTTGTATATTTGTAGTGACTGGGTGGAGACGAACAGTTTAAAGGTATCAATCAAGCCGATGCTGATCCAACTGTCGACGGGGTTCCTTCACCGCGCGATGGTCCTCAGGACCGCCATGCTGGAAGTACC
This sequence comes from Lycaena phlaeas, assembly GCA_905333005.2. NCBI lineage: Eukaryota > Metazoa > Arthropoda > Insecta > Lepidoptera > Lycaenidae > Lycaena > Lycaena phlaeas. The sequence goes on from HG995168.1 coordinate 1,973,466, forward strand.
TCCGGCTGATGTAATAGGTAAATTAATATTTTTTAGGTAGTCATCATCATCATCATCATCATCAACGGCATTTATCAGTCCACTGCTGAACATAGGCCTGCATCAATGAACACCTAGACGACTGATCCCTAATAGCCTTATATGATCTTTATTTTGTCCGTCTGTCTGTTTGTATCTGTGCTAAACCAAGACGTATAGGTATTTGATGGTGATTTTATATCATGAAAAGCAACAGCTTAACTATTTGATAAGAAGAACTAAATGAATAAGTCTAAAAATATATGTAATCGTCGCACATTTTTTATATTTGTTTTGACTGGCCATAGCTCTTTTTTTTTAATAAAATTAATTTAAAAGGATTTTTTTTTATATCAAAAATTGAGTCTTGGAACAGTCATTACCCTATTATGAATGCTTTATTTTATTATTCAATATATTGAAGAAAGAATTATTTTGACAAAGTCAGAAACATTTTCTTCAATACAAGATTTAAAAACGTATTTTACTAATAAATAAATATCATTATAGATCTTCCGATGCGGACTCTGACTGTGGAAGAGTGTGATGCGCTGTCTGAAAATCTACCGCAGAGGCGGATAGAAATCAGTATAAATGGTCTGAGCATGCGAGTTTATCCTTGGGACCACTCGCTGGTGGAGAAGGCGTCCACGGCTCCGTTGGCTTTGGACTTGGAACTGCCCAAGGCGACTATATTGCTTACGGGACCACTATATCCTCACAGGTAAGATTTAATAGGCATCTTGACATTTTTTTATTGATTTCATTTGATAGATATACCCTAGGTAAACACAAAAAATACTTATGTGAAGAAATATGCCCAATTATAACAAAAAATATGTAAAGAAAAATTGTTTTTAAAATTGCCGCTAAAATTCTCCAAGCTGTCACGTAGCCGTGATTAAGTCACAATCTAATAAACAAACTTCGCGCTCTGTCGAACTTGATTTAATTCTCACTAATTGATACGCCTTATAGAAGTCATAAATTTGTTATAAACAATTACAAAATAGTCAAAATAGCACCCGGTAACACTTTAAGCAATAGTAAAGCTTGATAAACGCCTATGCACATTCTCACTGATTGTCCCAACCTAATGCATAGACGTAGCTCTATTCTAGGGAAGCATGTATTGCACCCAGAAGAGATAGAATCTCTTGGTGCCAAAAAGTCCTGGAGTTCATAGAAACAACAGGACTTGGACCGGAGCTGTAAATAGTGGCGATCACAATAGATCAACCCTGGTCGCAGTGATACGAAGGCAGGCCTTGCCTGGAACAGCCGCTCTTTGAATAATAATAATAATAAAAAGCTTGATTTATACTATGAGTCACACAGTTTGTATTTTGGTCAGTGACGTCATATCCCTATATTGGTGTTTGCAATCACGTGATAATTCACGATAAATAACGCGTTTAAAATTATTTTTTTAAATTTTAGGACAAATAAGAAGACTTAAAATGTTAAATTACCATCTACGCCACAGTACCGCGATCATTGATCTAATACTTACTGTAATGTGAATATTTAAGGCTAGCAGGGTTCCGTGGTTCCACCCGCGTATTTCCCATTCCTGTGGGACTACAGGATTATTATTATTCTAATGTTAAAGTTATATTGTAAAGTTTTATCAAAATCCATTCAGTAGTCCTAGCGTGTAATAGTAGCAAATATACATTCATATATACATACATTCTTATAAACTTTCGCGTTTGTAATATTAGTAAGATTCTTGTAAATCTTTAAGATCAATTGTCAAGGATATTCGATTTTTATTCAATTTAACCATTGATTAAACGTGTATAATATTGTATTTCCAATTTCCAGGGTGTGTTCTGCCGCGTGTCAAATGCCGGAAGACTCGGGGCCGCTATGGCAGGGTGCCAACTTCCACATGACGGCCAACGTCACCTCTCTGCAGGCGGGCATCGCCACCGCGTGCGACGACAGCATAAGACCCTGTGCCCGGGCCAACTTCCGTCTGGTCACTCACAGCCTGTTACATAAGAATTATTTCCCGAAGCCCGAGTGTGTTACCTTTAGCTACACATTGAAAATACGTACGTAATTTTTATACGATAACCTTTACAACCAAATAGTTTTGAAAAATCGATACGATTATACGGTTAGATAAGAGGACATTTTTTTCCTAGACTCATCACTTTTTTATAGGTAGTTTACACATCGTTGTTTTAGTATATGTAGTTAGAGAACAGCAAGAAAAGAGCATAGTACTCTTATTTATTCTTAGATGAGCATCTGCTCATCTACTTTTCTGATGAAGCTTAAAGGCCTTAAGGCCAAGAGCATAGGTCCATTCGAAAAAAAAATGTACTCCTATTTGAAAGGCCGGTAACGCACTTGCTAATTCTCTGGTGTAACCGACTGTCCGTTGGTCCTGACCGTCCGCCCCAGAAAGGGGAAGTAAAGGGGACAAGTAGAAAGAGAATTAAATAACTTGTAGGGAACGAAGCGTGCGCACCTGAAGGGCAGAGAAGGAACCCAAGACATTAGGGTGCGCACTCCCGAGATTAGGCTCGTATAACCACGACAGGTTGATAGGGCCATGGGTTGGTTGTGGGACTTGTCCGTTTGTTCTTTCTATTATTAAAAAAATACATATCTAGATACGGTTACATCTATAAAGGAATATTCAGAAGGCGTTATGTCTGTGAAATAATCTACTATTTTTACGCTCAAAGTGTAGATCAAATTTTAATAAGATTGGATAATGATTGTATCTATGAAAATAATGATTAAATAAACCTGGTAAATTATAAATAAATTAACATCAGGTGAGGTGAACGTGTGCGGATCTGCCCCCAGGCTGTTAGCGGCCATTGAGGTTCCGACGTCGTTGATGAAAGAGTCCGTATCCACTTTGTTGAAATATAGCACGCTGCCCCGAGATGTCATGTCGGACGAAGGTAAGTTGTATATATACGTAATACCACTCTCCTGAGTTGCGTGCACGATAAGCCACGCCTCTCGAGGGGCGTTACCTTTTCGATGCTTACTTTTTAGATGAGCCATCACGTCTTATCCTTTGACGCTTAAAGGCCAATAGGCAAGCAACATAGGTATATTAAGGTCATGTATATATACGTTGTACGTATCGCACAAAACGGTTGTAGATTTCCTTTTATCGAAAATGACACTTAAATGTGAATGGTACGTCTTGTATGACTTTCTATACAGACAACACAACGACGCGTTTTATACGAAACGTGGATGCTTTGAACCTTTGTGAAAATAAATAAACTCGCCTTTTTGTTGTGGACCATGTTCATTTGTTAGGATATTGTAGGAAAGCCGTAATCTAGGCATAAACTTGCATACACATACACGATATGTACTGTCACAGATTCTCGCTACAAACACATTACAACAATCGTATTTCTTAAGACATTTTGTGGAGTCGGGTTTTAAAATTCAAAGTACATCGTGACATGAATTTTTCATACCATATTTATATTTTTCATACCATTTTATATTTATATTTGATATTTTGTTATGTTTAAACTATTTATATTGTTGGCGAATATTAAATTCATTTCAAAGTGTTAACACATTTTGCGTGTTTTCAGAGTCAGTTGCTGTGGACGTAACTCTTGAAGTACTGACGCTACGTGGATTCCTAACAAGCAACACCAACACACACATCATAACCATGCAGTCTGCAAGGGCGACGGCATTCCACTACCCAAGTAAGTCTAAAGACAAGCTAGCGTGTTTAGGGGCCGTCCATTAATCACGTAATATTTTTTAGCAATTTATTAACACCCTTTACCCTTCTGATGATATGCCATAACTTATGGCATATCATCAGAAGAGGTGTAGTATTAAGCCTTATGGCCCATAAGGCTTAATACTACACCTCCCCCCTAGCCAAAGTAACGTGTATATTTTTAGTATATTGATATTTTCAGAATATCATCTTTAAATACAGGTATTAAGTGATTAAATTTTGAATTTAACTTCATGATAGAAACGTCTAGAACAGGCATTGAGTTGTCAACGAAAAATAAATCCACCTTTAGCCCATCCCCGTTATTGTTATATTTCATGTTTTTTTTCCAAACATCGGCCACTCTCCTTTTTGAGCCTCACGTGATTAATGAACGACACGACACGACACGACGACACACGATCTTATATAGATGTGCAAGAAATAATCATATATTTTTCTGCGTAGAGACTGATGAATTGAAGCAAGCATGGCTATTTTCTGCACCCGAATCGCCGACAATCACGTAAGTTTGTTTCATTACAATTTACAACACCTAGTTTCCCACGGCTTCGCCCGCGTCAACTTAGATTTATGGACGTATTCGCATTGATGATGATTATTTTTATAAGCTAAGTTACTTCTTGTTATATCAGTTATCTGCCGGTTAATGTGCCATCAAATAAGTCCGACCGTTTCAGAGATTATTTAAAACGGACAGTCAGAAAAAATAGTAAAATGGAAATGTTATTTTGGTTCATATACTGTGTAATGTGTATACATCCAAGTTCATTTAGTAAAAAGTGGTTATTAACGTTACAAACAGACGCTCTAATTTTTTTTATCTGTATAAATATAGAAAAAAATAATTTTGTTTAAGAAAAAGAGCACGAAAGTCAACAATAATATAGGATATACAAGGACAATAATATAGTACAAGTATAATAAGGTACAAAGACTACTTACGGACGAAACTATATTAATAGGCGACTTTGGTTAATATGCCTGTAATTCATCTATGGAGATATTAGGCCGATGCGTGGCGTGGCAACGGATGGGTAGTGTTAGCGTTCATTGGCGGAGCCCTATGTTTGCAGATGTATAGAGGCTGATGATGATGATAACTGTTAAAACCGACATGGTAGTGGTAACTGGTGGATCATTAGCGGTGGAAGCGATGTGCTGTACTGTGCCTCAGTCATGTTTATTTCTTCGGAAACACATCTTACTCTCCTCAGGATTGGATACGCGTAGCCAATCAAGTGAGTTTCCTTAGCTACTCCTGTTGGGCTAATCTGTAAGGTCGTTTTCGAATCTCGAAAGCGGAATTCGCGGTGACATGATGAATTTGTCGAATTTGTATTCTTTAAAACTCGACTTTCTATCTATATCAATAAAGCTCGCTTTCGAAGTGACGTGAAGTGAGCTCTATCACTCAAGTGAAGCTCGATATCGAAATGGTTTTTACAGAATAGCTCTACTCGTTCATAGGCGATGCTCATTAGTATTGCTTGCCATCCAAGTGAAATCGTTTATTTGAATGGCTGATCGCTCATCATAAGCATCGCATGCTTGCCTGTTTATCCATAACTACTTTAAAGAGAATACGGTAATTTGTTTTGTAGCCCATACCTGCGCGCAGCGTGTCAATGGTGTAACGAGCCTGATGCTGGATCGCTGGAGTATCTGGGAGTATGGCTGGAGCCCACCGCGCTCAGTATCGACCCGCTGCTCATCGCCTGGCTGGCGTACGCGCCTAAACTCAGGACGGGAACCGGTATATTATTTTATTCATTTTACTATTACTAATTTTTGGTATTCAATATCGGCTGCAGGTTCATTGATAGAGGCTATTTGTTGCAGTTGCCGGTAGAAGGTTGATAGTGAGGACAATGATGATGATGATAGGGCTCATTCAATAAACGTCAGAACAGTATTGCTGTAATAGTTATCCAGCAGTTGCTAGTTTGGGTTTGACGACTTTCATAAAAAACCTCGTAAGGAAATTTACAACTTCCATATAAAGTGTATAATGATATTATTTATTAATATTAATAGCGTACTCCGCTGATTTACTCCGACGAAAGTAAAATCATTTCGTCTTGTTAAGAGCAGAGTATCCGTTGGATTATGATAACTCATAATGTTTGTGCAGTTGTTTTTATTCTAAGGGCCTGTTTCACAATCTCCAGTCAAGTTCCCAATAGGCTATCGGCAACATATTTGACAGATAGAGTATGGAGTATCTGTCAAATATCTGTCAAATATGTTGCCGATAGCCTATTGGGAACTTAATTGGAGATTGTGAAACAGGCCCTAATCTGTTTAATTTTTCAGATGCGCTTTATCAATCTTCGAGTTTAAAGAACATATCGTCATCGCAATATCTTTCGCGAAGAAAAACTACTCCTCCTGTAAGTTTAAATACTGATTTGTATACGAGTTATTTATACTACATTGTATCTGATTCTCATATATACCTCTGACGTCATTTGCAAAATCATCAACATGTATTTAAAATAGTTGGTCTTCACATGACGCCCGGAACCACTGCAATTAATAAAAAGAGATCTTTTAACAAACATGAAATAAAATAAATAAAGCATTGCATACGTATGACAGCGTCATACCCGTTTCCGTCTGGCATTCGAGCCAATTTTACCTCCAACGCGCGCTAGTAGATTATGAGTGTTAAATTATATTTTGTGATCACAGTCGTCAAGCGGTCGCGGCGGTAGTCGGTCCGGCTCCGGCGCGGAAGTACACGTGCGCCCGCGCAGCATCGAGTCAAGCAGCGAGCGGAGCGAGAAGAAAGACACCAAGTCACTGCACCAGACGGTATGCACTTAACATTGTGACGTCATCGAGTACGTGCCGTGTCTGATACACAGTTATAGGGTTACAGCGCCCAGTATGCTATGAATGTGAATTGTAACTCATATCAAACGACAAAAATTTGTTGGTTCATCACCAGAAGATAGATAAATCATTGAACAAAAATTACACTACACTACGTAGTGTAATTTTTAAGTTAAACAGCATATACTTGAGAAATAACCCATATGGGTATGAAGTAAGCGAGAGGATAAGTAATTATTGGATATAACTAATGCAGTTAGTTAATTATGGGGACTTATGAAAAACAACATTGAAAAGAAAAATAATTTTGTTATTTTAGTTGAATCGTATTCATGTGTTCTTCTCTAGTATTCCTATTAAAAGCCTGTATCAATATTTTTGACATTGTTACTATGCGTGTTATTTTTCTAAATTTCTAAGTGCACCCCAAAACACGAGACCATCGCTCGCTCACCGGTGAAGGAAAAATTCGCGAGGAAACCTGCATGCCTGATGAGATTGAGTCTTTGAAGGTAAGTGAAGTTCACCAACACGCATTGGGCCAGCAGAACTACTTTACTGATAATTGATAATTGATGCGTGATAATTATCATCATCACTGGCCTACCAGTATTCACTTCACACCAACATTTCATCTAGTTACAGATATATGTGTATTTTGCTATCTCTATGGAACATTCCAGAAGAACAAAAGTGACTTTTGGTGGAACGGCGATGACCTGTTGAAGCTGCACAGCCGTCTGAACCGGCTGCTGATCACGGTGGACGCTGGCGTGGCGTGCGTGTACGTCACGAACAGCAGCGCGTCTGCCGTCGACTGCGTCACCGTGCGAGACGCCATGGAGAGACACGCCACGGGTCTACATAGAGTACTCGTTTTTAGGTAATACTAAATCTTATGGTAAGTATATGTGAAACATGTACATAATATTGGAATTAATAATAAATAAAAGTAAGCGTTATGCCATTTTCTGTCATGGCATGAGATGAATTCACTGCCGAGGCGCGGCAATAGAAGTTTTGAATTACACAGTACAAGCGTTTTAAAATTGGTACAATATGAAATTAATTTATATGGTGAAATAGGCTACGAGAGTTGGTGTGGGGATTTTGGGCGTTTCTAATCTAGTTTTGATTTCATGTTATTTTTACCTCTTTTGTACTATATTGTAAATATAATTATCTACTGTATACAGCATATTTATGGGGTATTTTTTGTTACAGCTTCGGTCGCCTCTCTATGTATTCGAATTCTCAAATGAAATATCTATGGCATGAAATAAGACACGATGGGCCCACATTCTTAAGCGTGAAACCTGGACAAACTGGTATGTAGATAAATCGTTTTTAAAGCCGATCTTAGTTGGAGGCTGTAGGTGAAAAATGTGCTGTCATGGCGTTTTTTGAAAGAGGCCTATTTATTAGCAACCAACGATAAAAAAGTTTCACAATGATAATTGTACAGCTCTACATACAATTGGTACAGGAATGGAATCTTTTCCATGGAAACTCCGTTTGGCGGACATGTCGTGCTACACTTTGGAGGTGAGAGGAGGTCCTGAGAGACCTTCCAGCGCGCTCCGTTCCAAGTTGAAGTCGTCGACGGTGCTACCAAAGAGTGTCCTTGAAATGGTCACCACCACAATCACACTGTCCGTCGTCACCAAATCTCTGCAGATCAAACAGGAAAGGAAAATGGCCGCCAAGAAATCGGAAAGTAGCAAGGAGGATGACGTGAGTTTTTTTTTTTAATTTAAATGTTTATGAATTGTTTGCATGGTTTTGAATTGATTTTGTACAATTTATGCTTATTACAGTACAAAATAATAATATAAAATAAAATTGCAAGAAAAAAAAATTCTATTTGATTTTTTAAATTACTTATCTTCTAAACTAAATAAAAATCCGCGGACAAAGATAATAATACTTGATAAGAAAAAGATATAAGATAAAAAGATAGAGTAGATAAATTGTAACCGGAAGAACCAGTTGTAAATTATAGAAACTACTGAAATGATAAAGTGTTTGCCTTTAGTTGCTGTTTTTTTTTTAAATAAGGCTTACATGTTTTTCTCTACATTGTATCTTCGATCACATAACTACATATACCAAAATAGTGCATATTATAAATACGTATAAATAATTCATGTCTGCTGAGATTAAAAATATTTTTTTTTATTTTTTATTTAAAATATACGACTTGGCGCTTTTTTACACATAAGCATGCTACACAAATATATTATTCATCACTACATCGAGCCTTTAGACTATTTTTGCTTACAGCACACTGGGCTCTTAATTTAATTTCAGCGATCAGTAAAACTAGTAAAGTGTAAATTTTTAAAATTTAGAAAATGCTTCTTTCAGAAAACAAAATATTTTACAAGTGGAGTAGACTTCAAACCGACATCTTTAAAAGAATTCATTCGTGGTCCACTAAGGTATGCTTTAAAATGGCCTTTCGTCAAACTAAAGTCAACTTTTAAATAGTAAAAATTAATATTTCTAGAATATCTACTAATGTGCGCAGAATTTGGGAAGTATTATATTTTAGTAAATTTTTTGTTCACAAGGGATAGTGCAAGTAGTTAGAATATGCACTTGCAATAAATTAAAAGTAGTAAAAGCAATATAAATAATCACATGATAATAATAATAAAATATGGAATGCATAGACATATAAAAGACAAGCTATTAAACCACGTTTCCATTATTATTATTCTTTGCTATAAAATTAATATTATAATTAGATGGTTTTGCCATATTATTTTTTGTTTTACAATATTTTTCTATAATATTTTATTATTTTTATACTTAAATTATATGTATACTGTTAATAAATTTTAAAATATTTTCGTTTTATTTTCTTATTTTCAGAACTAAGAAATCAAAAGCAGAGGTATGTTGACTACTACATTTTGTAGAGAAATATCTTGGATTTGTAACTTCGATTACAAAATATGTGATCGAAGATTTTTTAAAATATGTTCTTAGACTTAGATTTTTTGAATGCTTTTACTAATAGAAAGACAAAATGTTCCTGAGCCAATTTTAGATATTTAAAGTAAATTCCTATTTCCCTTTTTAATATAGAGCAAGGTGTTTACATCAAAGCTCGTAGCCTTCTCCCTAAAAAGTAGTACAGGTACATATTATTTAGAAATTACACTTCAAGCTGAAACAAATAAAAAGAAACCATTTTCACATTTAAAAGCGATTTTGATTTGATTATTCGCGCAATTTAATTTAGCCGAAAAGATGTCAGATGCTAGATACCTAAGGACACCAAAAATTAAGCTTATGTCGAAATAAGTAGCTAACATAGTTCTAATTCAAAACAGCATAAATATATAAAAAGTTTTCTAAAAGACCAAAAATAATGTAGAACGTAATCTACCCTAACATGAGTGAAGTTGACCTTTAAGTACAATGAGCAAAAAGTCTTATTTCAAAATTATTTTTTCGTTTGATGTATAAATATTTGAGAAGGCCAAGGCCATATTATTTTGCAGAAAAGCTTTTCTTTTTCACCGTGGAGTACAGATCCACTCCACTGTGGACCTTTCGTCTTATTTTACACACTCGAAGCGCATGCTCAAAACCGTAAATCTGGCTTCGATATCGGTCTATTCACATGTGTATTGTATGGCTATGGTAATAAATAGTAATGAACAATTGCTCTACAGGCTGACAGACCTGAATCACCAACGGAATCCTCGCCCACTTACACGAAGGGTCCCGTGGTGTCGTTGGGTATCAATTTGCACGCGGACACGCCGCCGCTCATAGTGCGATTAGATCAGGAACAGGTGAATATCAATATCCTATAAGGTTTGATTAGCGAATATAATCCGACTAAATTATATTCGTTATAACAACACTTCCTTTTTTATACGCTTTTTTTTTTGACAGAATCAAATCAAAATATATTCATTTCGTAGGTAGCAACTTGTACACTTGAAATACAATAAAAAGTAAAAACAAAAGAAAACTCGTTTGAGATGCAGGATCCCCTAAGAAAAACGAGAAAAAAAACTTAGGGGCTGCTTTTTTGTCAATTAAAAAAAATATTTGATACATCATGTACAATTTTAGAAGTGAATATCTTATTCAAAAATAAATAAATAGAATGCAACATAACAGTGTGCAAACAAAATTTGATAAGCCAATAAGTGTAGTCCTATCCTTTAGTAAATAACTTATTTAAATTCTGAATTATCTGTATGATTATATGAATGACAGTCGCGTTGAGTTCACCAGTAAATTAAAAACAATATGGTATTATTGATTTCATTCATCATATTAATAAGAAAAACAATACATAGAGAAGATTTCATGTAAGGTTGCTGTTTATACCTATAAAAAGTAGATTACGAAATATACATATTTTTTGACATCATGAACACACACAGGTGTGTATTTAACAAATACAGTCACAAAAAAATATTTTGGAAAAGTTATTTGTAGCAAAAAACTTATAATAAAAATTTTGATCAAATATTTATTTGTATATAAAGTTTAATTCGTATAATCATATAAATATTGATTTGTAGGTACAAGCGGTGGCGGCTGCGGTACACTGTCTAGCACACCTCATGGCGTTATTACAGAGACCGCCTCTGACAACCAAACACACATTCACTCCAAACATACCCAAACCTCTCACAAGGTAATATCCATAATAACCCAATATAGCTGAGGGGTTTTTTAAATTTCAATTTGATGATGAGAATATTTTTTTAGATCAATATCGGAATTGGAGAGGCAAAGTCAATCAGAAGATACAATTAGCGAGAATCCTTCCGAAACGTTGATAAGCATATATGACGCGAACGCGAAAAAAGAACGTACGTATGTTTGAATTAATATACATATCACAAGTAAAAACCTGCAGTTATTTCAAGTAGCATAAACATAATATTATAAAGACAATCGTTACGGAAAGATTTAAATATGTGAAACATCTACGTTCAAAAAATTTATATAATAAATTACACGTGATAATACAATAAAATCTTATATCGTTTGTCGTCTCGAAATTTAAATCAGAATTACTGCCAAAGCTTTTAAAAACAAATAACTAACGTCATCATCATCATCAGCCTTTATCTGTCCACTACTGAACATAGGCATCCCTCAATGAACGCGAAAATTACCAATCCCTTGTTACTCGCATCCATGGATGTAGTATATAACAGGATGGCGTACTCGGAAAAAATGTATTTACGAAAATGAACACTAACTCAACGCATTAAGTATTATTTTCTAATGGGCATTACACAGCTGCTGATCCGAGCCGAGCGGGATAGCATCAGCATTTATCTTGCCAGCTTAAAAATGTATTTTATTAAAAATTTTGGCTGATCAAAAATTTCATCGAAAAAAATTGTCTTTTTAATATTATTTTGACAATTGTATGTCAAGAAATTGTAATTGAATTTATTTATTTAAATATATTTCCAATTCAAAAAGAAAACATAAATTATTATTTTGCTTATTTCTTTTATTTCTTATGGTAGCCCAGTTAAGTGTCATCTTGACATTTTGTATTGTAATGGTTGCTATGGTTACTTAAATAACATAATTAGTAAATCAAACTACTATGGTGACCATGATTTTTTGGAACGAAGTTCCTTACGGCAGGCTTGGAGGGGAATAATAGCAATGCGAAAAGCAATGGTCAGAACGTGAGACAGAGTGACTCCGTACTAAACTTCCCACGTTCCTAATTATTTTAATCAGTTTGAATCCATGGCATCTTTAATTGTTTTGTAATCTTAATTCAAGAATGCGTTATTATGAGAGTAAACCTAAGATTTGCAGTTAATATTTTGGGATGATAATGATATCTCGACCACCTGATGACGGATTCCCGTCAAGTATATACCTGGAAGTATTTTTATTATGTTTTTCGTAATCCATCTACTATTCCTCAGATTTTAACAATTGCTAATGTTGGTATTTTCGTTTATAAGTAAGTATAATACTTGTGTCAGATTTTTCAAGCACCCTAAATGCATCTTAGCTAGCTTGCGATATCTGTCGGGGCTAAACGCGCCTTTTGAAGAACTTAAAAACTCGAGATTTATAATATTATGGCAGTCGTGGTAAACTCATGCAGCGCTTAAAACTGCATACATCAAGTATGTACTAGTAGGATATAAACCTTACTGCAATTAAAATTTTCAATACCCATTTCCTGACAGTTTGAATTTTTGAAAGACATTTGTCCCACATGTCAAAATCTTATTGTCACCTTATAAGAAAGGGACACACTCCTAAACACTGGCTATCTCTGTCGGCTCGTTTTTCTGTTACGAGTGCTGGGTCCTGTTATATATTATTACGTCCACTCTCGCATCCAACACAAACCGACCACAGCACGGATTTCCATGCCTTGGCGGGTGCCGTAGGAAGATGATATATCCTTCCCACGTAGTCAATAGCCAACTAACACTTATAACTAAATAACGAAATTATTTTAATTATGAAAAACTTTTAATAACTAATACCTTAATTGAAATTCCCTAAGAAAGAATTTGTATTTAGAACTTAAAATGCCATTGGCGTGATTCCTTCCACTATAATTAAGATGAACTTCTAGCGCAAAAACTGAAGTCATTCTTCTGGTTACAATGGGTGGTGAGTCGCGTGACCGTGGTGGTTGCGACGCAGTACATGAAGCTGGCGTTCAATATGGACGACATCATATCCTCGCTAGACCTGCAAGAACATTACAACCAGTTCAAGACGAAGATTGCCTCGGCGTCTGTGCGGCATTACGTACGGTAGGCGTGGCCTAGATTAAGTGATGCCCGAAGCCCGCCTTCGTCCCGCCCTTCGTCGACGTAGGCGGAGTTCGGGAGTCGTAATCGTTATATTTTAGTGCGCCTGAATAATAACTGTTTTCATCGAGTAGTATACAGAGACGTTATGTCGTTATCACTTATTTAGATTTGAAATAGATGGATTAAATCTTTTTCGTTATCTACAAACTATCTGAAGCATTATCCAATATTAGTCATTTTTTTCTTTTTTAAGATGTTAAGTTGGTCACGTTGGTACACGTAGATAATTTTTAAACAGGCCTCCTGTCTCTCGAGTGAATGTATTTTAGTTTCACGAAATTGGGAACTGATTATCATATCCGCGGAATTTGTAGTTTAATATCATGGTTTGGTTCGGTTAAAGCCTGAAGCATTTTGCTAGTTATTACACGTTGAAAAATAATTAGCATTCATCATCATTATTACTACTATATCATTCCTCAAGGATCACGTGCAGACTGTAGACGCGGACCCTGACTGGATAGTCCTCCACTCTATTTTTAAAGCCATTACTTTTTTTGCCCACTAACAAATAATGTCTAGTTCTATTGTCAGTAAATTAATAAATATTTTACAGGAATCCCAGTGAGGAATGGATTCCAGGAGTGCTAGGAGGACGAGTTTTGGAAGTTAGAGAACCCGCTGACGCCAAGGAGGAGAATTATTTCCTGGGAGTCACTATCACTCAAGCACAGTAAGTACCCCAAAAAGAAACTACTACTACTGTATTTAAAAATATATTTATTTTTTGTACTCAGTCGGGGTAAGGCCCTTTACTTAGCGAATCTCCAATGGTAATTTTATATTGGTTTTTAGGATATCAAATTTACCAGCCAGTTGGAGAGAGGAACTCCATCCAAAATTGTTCGAAAAGAATTCCGTAAGTATCTATAAATAAATTGTAGATAAATTAAATAGGTTGTGGACAATATTTATTCTATTAAGAATCATTTTTTTAATTTAAGATTCACTTAAGACATACACTAAAGATGTTTTCTTACAACCAAAAAATACAATAATAATTTTAGGTAAAAAGCTGAGTTCATAAGTTTTTATACTAATATATAAAGCTGAAGAGTTTATTTGTATGAACGCGCTAATCTCACGAACTATTAGTCGTATTTGAATGATTCTTTCCGTTTTAGAAAGCATATTCATCGAGGAAGGCTATAATAATCATTCCGATATGATGCTGATGTAAATCTTATTTAACGCAGGCGAAGCTGCGGGCAATAGCTATTGTTTCTATATAAATTGACTGATATGTGACAGGACAACAGTATGTGGGAGGTGTACGCGACTCTCGCGCCCCTGGAGGCTGTGCTGCAGCCGACTATATTGGAACACATCGTGCTGTGGCTGCAAGAGGTGACGCCCAGTGCGCTCTGCCCACTAGAACAGGCCCCCAAGAGGTATGTAATTGTACAGTTGTAACATTTTAATATAGTACTTTGGAAAGATACGAATTAGAATTATAATCCCGTGGCAAACAAACACAGTTGTGGCTGTTATATTATTTCAATACATACTGGCCAATGAAACCAGCACATATAAAAGTGTCATGGTGACATCGGCCGTTTGCTCTTGGCGGCAATAGAATAGCATTTCAAATATTACATCATATTATATTATAATATTCAATAAATATAAATCTTAAATATATAAAAAAAAAAACTTATTTCTTACGTGTTGTGTTTTTTACGGCACATTTCTTATTTCATTTCATTATCTCATTTCATTATCTCGACATTTATGAATTCTGATATTTTACAGTATGATGAATACTCGATATTTGAGTCTCATGAACAAATCATTCGTAGACTTAAAGATTAAAATAAAACATATGAAGCCCAAATAGTAGATTTATTGCAAAAAATTAATAAATTTAATTATTTATATCATCAATAGTGACATTAATTAATATGTTTTTGTTAGTTTCAGTGTTTCACATTTAGTATATGTATTGCAGGCCCATAGTTTGGCAGTGGCCGTTCTGTTACATCACAGCCGGTGGCATCAGGCTACTGGTCACCAGTGAAGAACCCAATACGGACAATACAGATGACATGTTCATGATCGTGGTACGTTTGAAACTGTTACATGTATATTCTACGATGACCAGTCGATGATTTATGATGACTATCGACGCCCTTAAACATCCACACAACCATAGGTTATACAGATGCATTGCCCTCCTCTTCCCTATCCCAATGGGCCACTGAAAACTCACAAAACGCGACAGCATAGCTGTCACCTTACGCTGGTATTATGTGAGCTTATATTAGAGATAACAGGTCGTACAATCCCATTTGAATGCAATGTATCAATTGCCTTCAAAAGCTTTGTGTGTAATAAAATAAGGCGGCTAAAGTGCTCTGAGTGACTGGAGGTAGGCTAAGTTATCGTAACACCATGAGGACTAAGGAATACGGAGGAGATCACGAAATGGAGCAACACGACTGAAAGAGGAGGCTAAGTTAACAAAAAATATAAAGAAAACGTTGTTTAATGTTTACTCAAATTTCACTCATTATAATGAAACCATTTTTACGGATTTTATCGCGGCTTATTAAGGTTTACATGCCCGACGTTTCGGATACTTTACGAAACCGCGATAAAATCCGTAAAAAATGTTTCATTCATAAAATGATTCGCAATTGCAAACCTATTTTATCTGATGAGCAGTCAAGCCAACAAATGGTTAGTAGTCTGCGTCGCCCATGTTTATGTCTTCCTTATCCTGTGACGTCATTATATGGTAGTACATTTTATATTTTATTATAAATCAATTTTTAATTTTTGAATTTTATTCACAGGTCGGAAAAGTCACGATAAATCCGCACCCCGAAAACCCTATTTGCAGGTAGGTTTTAAATAAACATGGACCGGTATATATAGAAGGTATAGATAGAAGATTCTGACGACCCCTGTGGCTAAATAGTTAGCGCGTTGGCATTCAAGCAAAATTCAAGGTAGCGGGTTCGAATCTCGCCAGGTAGCAAAAAGTTAACGCAAGTTTTTGAGAACTTACCACGGGACCAGATTGACGTGGTGTAAAAGCTTGCTTCATATTTTTGTACGGTATCGGCAATCACTTATACAAGCGATTTGACTGACCGTTTGCTTTCGTTAAGAAAATCTCATCTCAGATCTATCTAGGACGAAAAATGAGACTATGACGCTTAATTACGAAATTTGACGAGATTTATTAACACCATCTATTTACAATTTTTTGTACAATGCTTAAACTTTGTTTTGACATATAGAAATGAACTGAAAAATAAATAGTATGCTTCATATTTTATCAGGCGTTCCGCGACACCCGGCACAGAAAACAGCTGGTCGAATGCAAGTTCCACTTTGGAAGGGCGGCAATATGAAGTGCTTGTGAAGAATCTAGCCATACGATCAGCGAAGTTCAGCCAATTGGTGCTTCATGAGGTTAGAACCAAATAATAATCTACTAGCATAGCAGCACAGCACGCTCTATAGCACGTTGTGTTATGGAGCGTGCTATGCTGGGTGTTTCTTTGGCAGACAGGATTCGAAATGAAGACCTCCGCCAGAGAACTAAAGTTACCGATATCACGCGAAATAAGCGCGCTGAAGTGGCACTGGCTTTTATTTGCAGGAGCTCATATAAGATTGTCTAGCTTCAGGAAAATTCTAATCTTTTATATAACCACCAAACCTGCTACCTGATAGAAAGTGGACGTCGTTGCCTATAAACATGCTTATTTTTATGGGTAGTTCACGTGGAACTAGCCCAGGTAACTCATTTATGTGTTGTCTATCCTGATACATAAGATGTTAAGTCCCGTTGGCAGGTCTGAAATACACCCAACTGATTCACGGAAGAAACAATCAAAATGGTGGCGAAGCACCACCCTCAATTCAATTTTTAACCATTTATAGACATAAAGCAACTCCGGTCTATTCTGGTGTCAGAGTCGCTTTAGGTTTATAGTTGGATGTGGGTATCTTATATTTATTTTCTTTCAGGCTTTCGAAGTGGAAATATCAAAGAGCACGAGCGGAGAGAATCCCGCCCTCAAGTGGAGTCAGGCGGTCGTGTCGCCGGTCATCACGCCCGTATTACACTCGTAAGCATATTACACTATTTAAATACGCATACCACATCACACCACATCACATAAATTTCGAATAGGGAAATTGAATTAATTAATTTTTTGAGGGAGGCCTATGTTCAGCAGTGGACGGATAAAGGCTTATGATGATTATGATGATGGTGATGATGGTGATGGTGGTGATGATGATGATGATGATGATAATGATAATGAGGATGATGATGAAGTCCGTCTCATTGTGATACACTAAGATGTGAGAAGACTAAAATATTAAGACGTGGCCATATTACCATTGAGTAGGTATATGTACGAAGATATTATGTCTGGCCTGGTTATCTAGTTGCTGATTTATTAGGATTCAGCGTAAGTCACAAACTCCTACTCACTAGTAACAGTGCAAATGTCATCGGCCAACGTAACTGAGGTGAAGAAGTGAAGAATATTATATCGAAAAAGCCTAATAATAATGATGATGATGATGATTGTAACGGTTGTGACGATTCCATTCAGTGTGGACGTGAGCTGCGTGCTGGCGCCGGCTGTGTGCGGCGAGGTGGTGCTGTTCGGGCCTGCCGTGGAACTCAACATTCTGTCCGACTGCGCGATAGAGATCAGCATAGACAGACTCGACCTGGCGCACAGGATCGTCGCTCGCACGCTACACGCACTGCGGCAGAGGTAATAAACAAATAATATAAATCAACGCCACGTTATTATAAGCTAAGCTTGTAACAGCTTGAATATGTAGCATTAACGGATATGAATATACTAATTAGCCTTTTCCTGAGAAGATTTAATAAAGACCCGCTAGGGGAGCAGCACCAGTGCATATGTTTTGAATTCTCTATTGACAACAAGGTCAATTCGTTAATTTAATTTGCCTTTGAGGGTTCCGAAAATACGACTTCACTAAGAAATCAGTTTCTTCGTATAGTTGCATTTCTATTCATTAGTTACGTACTATGATGTTTGCAGAACCGAAAGCTCAACCAACTTGGAACAAGAAACTGTCTGTCCGTTCGCGTCACTGCTTGCCAAATATGAATGTCTAGATCCCATGACTCCGGACTCTGAAATAGTCACGGTGTTTGAAGGTGAGATAATTAAATTATTATTTAGGTCGTCTTGGTGTTCATTGAGGGAGGCCTATATTCAGCAGTAGACGAATAGAGGTTGATGATGATGATGATAGCCTCCTAGTGATTTAGATTTTAGATTGGCCGCGATTTTTGTGGAGTTTCACGAATCGTCAGAACCATTTGAAATTCCTTACAAACCCCTGTAATTAAGTTTTTAAAATAGATTTAAAATACATACATATTGTTTTATGCATGCTGCAATAATATTATATCAAGGTCAATTTGTTTTGATGACGTCATCGTCGACGTTAGAATAGTTCATATACTTTACATCACGTCTTATCATCTATGTCTCAGGACAGGCAACACTAAATAACTAGTATGTGCTAGTTCCAAGGAAATTTAGTAATGTATGATCACGGGCGATGTCGACCACTATCATTTGGCTTGTCTTCCAACTACAGTAAAAAAATGGTGTTCTTTTTATAGCATATTCATTTTATAGCGTTTGCTCTCCGCAAACGAACAGCCGAAGCTTTGCTACTATCGACGCCCATTAACATTCACATAACCATAGGTTATGCAAAATGCATTGCCCATCTTTTTCCTATCCCCCAATGGACCACCGGAAACTCACAAACCGTACGAAACGTGACAGCTTAGCTGTCACTTTATGCCGATTTCATGTGATGTTGTACTAAGATATAGTATTGTCATGTGGTACTACGATATAATATCTTTTTATCCACAAAATGCGACAAGGATTTCTTTCAATTATTTACGTCAGGGAAGGAAAACAAAGTAATGGTATTTTTTTTGCAGGTCTAGAAACATCTAAGAGTGCCATAGACGTATCAAAGTCAGTCGGCTTCGAGTCCGGAGTATTCACCGCAACCACCAACTCGACGTACAGGACGCGGCCCACTGACAGTGTCGTGGCGAAGAAGAGCGTCTTCATATCGGTCGCTGATTCCACGTAAGTATCTTTTAAAAGTAACTTACGTAGTTGTACCTCACTATAATCGCATCTGCTTATAGCCGAAAGGGATGATTGCAAGATAATATAAAAAAAAAGTTGTACCTCGCCTGATTTCGAGGAGGAGACCCGTGCCCAGAAGTGGGACAGACAAGGGTTGATACTTTACTTTTACATTTTAAACTCTACTTATTTACTAACTCTATAGATTAAATGCTAAAAGATTTGCCTGTATTTTATGAAACTGATGTTCGTGCTTTGAAATTTACGTGTTGGGTGCGAGCGGCAAGTGATCGGCCGACTTGGCATTCATTGAGGGAGGCCTATGCTTAGCAGTGGACGGATAAAGGTTGATGATGTAGTTTTATCTATGGTTCACAGGCACCGTGATAGAGAAAACTAATCAAATATATGTAGTCTATTAGCTTTTTTAGTAATTAAATTATCGAATGCAAATACTTTTTTAAATCGGACTAAGAATATCTGAGACTAGCGCGTCACAACAGACCAACTTCTAGCTTATATCACTGGGTTAGGAGACAGATAACATTTAATAGCCTAGAACACACCAACCATATATTAAAAAAGCTGACCAATTTATTTTATTTATATCGCTGGAAATTTTCTCCGTCGTATAGAGAGTCTAACTAGACGATCATCACTGAGTGACCCGACCCAAGCTCCTCACTTTTTCAACAAAAAAAAACACCTATATTACTTGTTTTAGAGAAAAAATATCCGACTATCTAGAGGTACTCGTGACGATGGGAGACATTGAACTGTCTCTATACGTCACTGACGATGGATCACCTGAGGTCAAAGCACTGCGGCCGCCCAAAGATGCCGAAACCAATAAAGTTGTACCCGAACCCGTTGTCAAGGTATTATTTATTTATTCATTTATTAGGACCAAATACAATTTTGCATCAATAAAGACAACAAAGAAGTAGATTACAATAGTCTAATCTAGACACAATAACTAATTACATTCGGTCACAACTTGCTTAAAAAACTTATATTTATTGAATTATTTATAATTATTTATTGTTTTTTAATTATATAGTATATTCTACCATATTTTATTCCGATGCCCTTATCTTATAAATCAACGTAGTTGGACTGAAGTTTACAGGTTATTGAGCTTACATGACAGGTATTTTGTATAGAAAAATAGCTATGCGATGACTGGCAGCTAACTTCAGCCGACCAAGTTGAATATCATGTCGTGTAATAAGCGCCTGATCTCCATATATGTAGAAGCACTATTACTTAAACTATTGAAAAAGCATTTCACAGAATTAAATGTTTATGGTTTGTATCGGGGAATATATACGGAATGTTCCGTGATACATAAAGCACGGAATAGTATCATACTGTAGGCAGAGCTGTAAATAGGGTGCTGCCACGGGTGCCCAGGCATAGGGCGCAGACTCTGGGGGACGCAAGAATGGCCAGACCAGGCAGGACTATTATTTGTTTTGGTTTGCTAAAGGCGCAGTTATAGAAGCTCGCAGAGGGCGCAAAAAAGGCTATTTACGGCTCTGACTGTACGTATCCGTATCGTATAACGTATCCTACGTTCAAAGACAAATTAATATGCTAGGAGTACTTTTAAGAAGTTATTAGTTCATTGACCGTACAATGCCGTCCATAGGTTACAGTGAAGGAGGTAATAGATAAGAAATCGGAGGAGAGCGATGTTTCGGCCTCGTGCAGCAAGAGTGTAACGGACAACATCAGGACCGCAGACATAGTGAAGAACAAATTGGAATTACCAGTGAGTACTAACCTTAGGTATTTTGAGCTGGTGGGGAAATTGCTATAGCTATTCAGCGCCTAGTTAGAATTAAAAAGATAATAACGTAAAGCTAGTTTCAATTATTTGAATATCCATTTGTAAATTGAGTATACTTGTTGCCATATATTGTGCAAAATTAATAAATGTTATAACAGAATTAAGAAGCTATGATATTTCCAGACAGTTTTACCATTGGCGAGAAAAACTGAAGGTAACCTTCCGTTGGTACACGTTACGTTACATCAGCCCAACTTATATTTCTGGCGGAGAAAAACGCAAAGAAGTTTACAGGTAACATTATATTTTAGTTTATCACTACATATTATAAAACAAAGTCGCTTTTTCTGTCCCTATATCCCTTTGTACGCTTAAATCTTTAAAACTACGCAACGGATTTTGATGCGGTTTTCTTTTATGGATAGGACAATTCAAGAGGAAGGTTTATGTAGATAATTTATTAAGTTTTTATATACATTGGCTAAGATGTAACAATCATTGTTGGAGGTGTCAGAAAAAAATTGGCCGTCTGGGAGTTTCCAACGAAAACGCTGCCTAAACCCTTTGAGATGTAACAAAATAATGTATGGTGGAATTGTGTATCTTAAATAGGTCTATAAAAAAGTCCGCGATGGCATATGTCTATCTCTTAGAGATATCATACTATATCCATTTAATACTTTAAAAAATGGACAATTATAACGCGATAATTTGAAAGTTATTTACACAAATACGGTATGAATCCTTATCATTTTAAATCAGTTAATTAGCTGGAGCACTTAATGAAGATTATTTTTCCCCTTTACATCATGCAAATTAAATGAATACTTTAGAAGTTATGGCAATATCAAAATAATACGCAAGAAAATAAATCGTGTTGCCGTGATTTGAGAGGGCAGTGTAATATTATGTAATAGTATCCTAAATAGTAAATATACATGCAGAAAGTCTGCGAAGGAATATACTTAATATGTATCAAGATACCATATTATATCCATTTTAATACAAAAACTTAGTCATTATTGAAATGGAAAATGATCGTCATCAAACATGATACATCCGTAAACCTAAGTTCACGCGGGCGAAGCTGCGGGTAACAGCTAGTTAGATAATAAAGACGATGGTTCAGTAGTGGATGGACTCGACCTCTTGTGCGAGAGGTTCCGGGTTCGATCCTGACCCCCACATGCGTGCCTTGAAATGGGTTTTTCTAATTTCTAAGTGCACCCCAAACACGAGACCATCGCTCGCTCACCGCTGAAGGAAAACATCGTGGGGAAACCTGCATGCCTGATGAGATTGAAAGTCTTTGAAGGTATGTGAAGTTCACCAACCCGCGCTGGGCCAGCGCGGTGAACTATTGGCCCATTACCCTCCTCGCCTGATTTCGAGAAAGAGACCCGTGCCCAGCAGTGGGACATAAAGGGTTCATACATTACTTTTTTTTTATTAGAAATTTATAAACAGAATCCAAAATCAACCGAACGGTAATAATTTATGGCCCTATCTACCCTAAGTTCTTCAATATTAATTCTTGCGCTTTGCTTACAAACATTCATGTTCTGGGAGTTTATAGCCGTATTTGTTCAACTAATTCCTAAAGATCTGTACCGTACACATGTCAAATGGTAAAAATCATATATTAAAGGATTAATATATTTATTAGATTTTTATACGTATTTGGAAACTCACGTTCTATTTTACGCTATATCAAAAGCACGAAGTATAGATATGACGAGTCCGAACGTAATGTTAAAGAATGGTCGCAATTTAGATGACAGAAGATTTGTAGAGCGCGCCATTTTAAGAATTACTCGTTTAAATTTTTACGCGGGACGTATTGTGGCGCTGATTGGTCCGCTCGCGAGAAGTACTGGGGCGCTGATTGGTCCGCTACAATAGCATCGGTACAACCTCTATTCTAGCGCAGCCAGTGGCAGAAACGAAAACTAAAATCTGGGTTTATTATTGTGTAAGTATGTGAATACTATGGAAAAGCCTATATCGTCGGACTCCTTGTATCTATACTTCGTAATCAAAACAATCAAATAACTTTATTTAACACATTAAATATCATCTTGTTTTCATTGACTAAGGTGTCACTGTTTAACGCGTGGGTTGGTCTCGGGGCGGGTCAAGGGGAGGGTCACTGGAACATCCCTCTCGTGACGACGGCCAAAGGATCTCCCGACCCGGTCACTGACATACCACCAGCGCTTGCGATGCTGAAGATCGAGTTATCTCCACGTAAGTTACTCGGTATGGTTTACAGCTGTATACACGGTGTCTCGCGTGTATGGCACATAGATTTTACTGAAAGAGGACATTATTTGAACTTAAAAAACAATTTAAACTACATTCATAAATATTTAAATAATAACATGGTTAAACCGGGATCCCGTTACGTGAGAAAAATATAATTATTTTAGTAGCTTTATCTTTATCATACCGATCGAAAGGCTTCATAAGAATCACTTTTTTGCTAAGTTACAAAGTGTCAGAAATAAATGGAAGACTGCGAATATTTCCGATTCATAAAGAATTATAAAATCAAGCAAGAAACTATGTCACGCGGTATGAGTGAAAAAAATCTGAATGTAAAGAAAGTCTTTAGTTTCTTATGTAAAAAATAGACAGAAACCTTAGCGCGAAAGTCAGATTCAAGGATTTGTTAAACTAAAATTGTCAAAACTGTTGTATATTTGAAATATTTTATATATTCCCAGGTCCGTTTCACGGAAAACATAATCCTCGTGGCACGATACAGCTGGACGTAGACCGGCCCATATTGTTCGAAGTCTCCAGAGACCGGCTCAGACGGATAAAGGGAATCAATGCTTTGGTATGTAAACATATTTTAATTTTTTTTCTTATCTAACTTGAAATATAAATTATTTGTAAAGTATTATTAGTAAAATTATTCCCGTAAGTGAATCGCATTTTATTTTCAACAGCCATAAAGTGAAATACATATGAAATAATGAGGTTGGATTGTAGCGGATACCGGAGATGTGCTTTCTGTCGTCTACAAATAAAATACAATAACTTATTTTATTTTTGTATGTAATGTATGCAATGTGATGCCAACATATTAATTTCAGATGGAGAAAAAATTCGCGAGAGACACAGTGATTACTATTGACGATGT
The DNA here is from genome assembly GCA_905333005.2 of Lycaena phlaeas. NCBI lineage: Eukaryota > Metazoa > Arthropoda > Insecta > Lepidoptera > Lycaenidae > Lycaena > Lycaena phlaeas. The sequence goes on from HG995168.1 coordinate 1,997,983, forward strand.
ACAAAATTTATCTCCTTTGTATAGATTAAGACGTACCTTGCGTAAGTATTAAATTTATATCGCCTCAAAGTATTTACTAAGATTAATTTTCATTCGTATCATATGTTCATATTTTAATAGTGGACCTGATAGTAGCTGTTGTAAAGAAAGTAAAGTATTAATCCTTATATTATGTCCAATGAGGGTTGGTCAACTTTAAACACCTTTAAAGACTATTGTTTCATTGAGGCTTTCATCGGTGAGTGAGCGATGGCCTCAAGTTCAGGTGTACTTAGAAATTAATAAAACTCATTTGAAAGCACTACAGCATCAGGATCGAACCCAGACCTGTCACTCTAGAGCAGTGGTTCTTAACCGGTGGTCCGCGAACCACTGTCCGGTCCCTAAGCATCCTAAATAGTCCGTCCGCGGAGCCATCCTAATAAGATGATAGTGACGAGTCAACACGACGCGATCCGCGCTTAATAGATCAATTAGAACCCTTCTTTTATTTACATTTAGGTACTTTATATTAACTACAAACAAATTAACCAACTTGGTGGTCCATGACAAGAAAGAAACTTTGACAAATATTGTCCCTCATGACTGCAAGGTTAAGAGCCACTGCTCTAGAGGCTGAATGCATATCCATTAAAGTTTAAACCATTCCACTTGAACACACATAGAAATATATTAGAATCAGCCAGAATAATTATAATAGAAAATGAGTTCGCTTACAAACATGATCGTATATTGTTGAATATTGCCAACAGTGAACAACTCCATCGAAAGCGTAACAATACAGACGAGTCAGATTGGCGTGCGGGGCAGCGAAGGGGCGGTTGGCTGGGACTCGGCGAGGCTGCAGGTGGCGGTCGGCTCGAGACCGGACCGAGTCATCGGACGCGCGCTCATCTCATCCCTGTCCGTCTCTGTGGGATCGGAAAACGATCGGCGACATGTTGTGCTGCAGCCCGTCATGATAGGGTGAGTTACACGGGTCAGCCATTTTGTGAAGTGGTAGGTGGTCAAAACACCCATTTCTTGGTCATCATCATCATCATCATCATCATCAGGCTTTATCCGTCCACTGCTGAACATAGGCCTCCCTCAATCGCCAAGACGACCGATCCCCTGCCACTCGCATCCAACGCGGACCTGCCACTGCATGGAGATCGTCTTCCCATCTGGTTAATGGCCGACCAACAAACACTTCGTCTACCTAAAATTTCTTGGGAGGAGTTATTAATTATGCGCTGTTTTTTTATTTCTAGTATGTGATACAAGTTGTGATGATATTGTTTCGGGGTATGATTAATTTATGATAATTTATCTATTTACTATTTACTTATTATATAAATTAATTTTAGGTAATGGACAAAACCATAACTATTTTCAGTTAAGAAAAGTTAAATTGTGCTTGCTGAAAATTTTTACGGGGCTATGGTAAAACCAAAAGAAAGCATTATGATTTTGCAAGTCTCCATTATGTTCCAATTTAACTTAAACTACATAATATATGACATGGGCCCCATTTTAACCGATTTAAAAATCAGTATTTTATCCGTAGTCGAAAATCAAATATAACTTTTGACGATATAACGTTTTATAAATCTATAAACGCTGGCGGCATGTACCAAAAATCATGAATCATGCTCACGTTCCAACTGAGCAGAGTGTAGAAACGATAGACGAACAAACGATCGGCCTAAGCGTTCGGCATGTAACGCATTTTTTCGAAATGTCCTATGCTGTGGCCCGAGAGTCTTTAAGCGAAATCGGAGAAGCGGGTGGGCGTGGTCGTAAACTGTCAATTTTTTTACTTGTTATTAAAATAATCATTAATTTTATTATATTAATGTGTATAGCGGTTCGTTCCACGCGACATGGGACTCGTGGCGTCGCGACGAGAGCTGTTCGACGGTGCACGAGCCGACTATCAGCACGTGTGTGGACCTCGACGCGGTCGCGCTGGACCTGCGGCCGGCCGACGTGGCGGTGCTCGCGCGTATCAATAACGTACTCAGCGAGATACTATCCGCGGATATAACAGAGGTTAGGAATTATCCCTACTTCCCTACTAATATTATAAATTCGAAAGTAACTTTGTCTGTCTGTCTGTCACGCTTTCACGCCTAAACCACTGCACTGATTTTTATGAAATTTAGTTCACATATAGACCTGAGCTTAGGGAAGGACATAGGCTATCATTTATAGCGAGAAAAGGCTTGGAGGGGGCTAATCTCAGGAACTATTGGTCGGATTTGCATGATTATTTCAGTGTTAGATAGCCTATTTATCGAGAAAGGCTGTAAGGCCACCATCCCGCCAAGTCGCTGTTATAAATCATAGTTAACGCAGGCGAAGCTGCAGGCAACAACTAGTATTATATGGGTATATGTAGTACATAAGATTACATCTAAAGGTCAAGGTGTAATGGTTTATGTGAGGTATAGGTTATTGGATGTATGTAAGAGCATAGTTTAATTATGAAACATATAACACGTAATAGCTTATATATTCCTTATACCGTACCTGCATATCTTACACATAATAGGACGTGAGGTAGAATCTAGTTTAATTATAATGAGTTTATTTAATGAAGTATAAAAAAGGAAAAGTCTACTTTTTAAACTAATGGTGGCGATTATTTTCCTAGAACGAAAAGTGCAAAGAAGAGTAAAAAATTAAAGTAAATATATGACATAGATGTCAACAGCAATGTATGCCTTTCTCAATCCCAAAAGCAAAATATGTAGCTTAATTTTATGGGTTATAATATGGTGATGATGATGATGATATCTCCTTGTGGTATCCGGCAACGGCGACGGATAAACGGATGAGACTTGTAATCCTTATCTTTTCTATCATCATTTTAATTTGATATATTTAAATATCAAAAAAGTTTCCTTGAAATTAATGTAAATGTTATTTATCTGTAGAGTACACCTAGTCCGGAGAGCAAAGTACCTTCGAGTCATTCCGCCTTTTCAATACAATCGTTCTTGAGGAGATTGAGCGGTAGTGACATAGCAGACACATCCAGTGATCACTACTACAAGGATGACTTAAGGTGAGGTTACGAGATACTCAGAAGTGAGTCCGATTCTTGATACTAAATCTAAACACTTCTAGTAATAAATACCAGAATAAAGTCAGCGAGCCTATTTTATGTTGTTCCACTCTCAGTGATTTGGCACGCTTTTTATTAGCTTCACTTGTATGTTTGTTTGTCACCGACACCTTTAGGAAAGATTTTGACCCACTTTAAACGGCCAGATTTTGTTCAAATAATAGATTTAGGAATGACTGATGACAATGCACTAATTCGATGAGATTTGCAATAGCAAAAGCGTGTTTTTAGTTATTTTGAATTATAAATTTAATAAACATCGATATAATATCTGTGTTTAAACGTAATTTTGAAACTTAACGTTAAGTCATGTATTTTATAGGAGTGGAGCGTTTAAAATCATGGTCGGGCAGCATTTGCCTATGGCATACCAGGTAACCCTGCACGGCAGCACCGTGTCGTGGCGGTACCCCCACCCGCGCGCCATCACGCGGATCATAGCGTTCCCTATCCCCGGACATGTGAGTAAAACTTATGTTATTTTACTTGCAAACGAACAGACGAATCACCTGATGGTAAGCGATCAGCGTCACCAATGAACATAAACAAGCTCACCTAGGTCTAGTACAGATTTTAACTTCATGTGTTGTCTACCCTGTAGGGCTATTAACCGCTACTGATAGCTGTAAAAAACCATTTCGATATCGAGCTTCACCTGAGTGATAGAGCTCACTTTACGCTCACTTCGAAAAAGAACTTTATTGATATAGATAGATAGTCGAGTTTTAAAGAATACAAATTCGTCAAATTCGTCCTATCACCGCGGATTCCGCTTTCGAGATCCGAAAATGACCTTACAGAATAGCCCTACTCATACTTAAAATGGTAAGCGTATGGTAAGCCTCAGGTCCTTGTAATGACATTGCCTGTGTGTTTACTCTATCTGAAACTCATCCAAACTATTTCATGGAAGCATTGAGTATTGTAGAGATACCCATGCAGAGGAAAGAGCGAATCGCACCCACGACAAAATATTGTTTATGAAGGTAGGTCGAGGTATGGTATTATGAAGGTATGAGGGTAGGTCGACCTCCCAGTATATAGGGTGACCTCTACAGTAACTGATCATGAATGCGGGTGCCGGAGAATTTAACGTCTTGGCGTTTATGGAGGGAGCTAAAAACCAGCAGTGGACGCCGGACGGCAAATGGTTATTAACGATATTGAAGTTATCTTTGACTTGCCGTAGATTTACTTGCCCCAGAATTGAAAGAAATAAATCCTGAATAAAAAATTCCATAACCTTTAAGGTATAAGATTAGAGCGCTTAAACAGACACACAATCTTTAGATTTAATATATTAGCATAAATACTTTGTATACCGTTGAAATAGCAGCCCCAGTCATCTCTTCTTAATCCTTCTTAATCACTCTCTCTCTTTCTCATATATATTTTCTCTCATTTTCCACGTTAGTAGGGTTGAACATTCTTACATAATGATGTTGTTATTTTTCTTGAAGGACGAGGAGATAGAGTGCGCCCTAGAACTGTTCTGTCCCCTTCTGTCAAGGTGGGAGACGCATACGTACTTCAAACTGCCAGTATCAGACCCTCGAGAATTGGTACTGCACATGTCGCCAACCAGTAAGTTGTATAAGTTTATGATTAAAATTTTAAGTACATAAAATACGTCTTTGTTCTTTTTTTAAAACTAAACCAACTTCGTACTGCTCGTGATGTAAATACTCATACAGATGAAGTATATTTTATTTCTATTGCAGATATCGTATTTGCAATAATTTGGCGCGTACGAGCGTGCTCCGACTTGGAACAAACCAACCGTCCATTTGTATTTGACTCAAAGAAGTTCATACCGAGGCAAGACCCATTGGTAAGATTAAATGAAAAAATGCTTAAATATTTAAACGAGTCCAGCCTTCATATCATTACTTCTACTTCTACTAGAGTGATTCAAAGTCAAAAAAGTCAAAGTCAATTTTTTTATTCAAAATAGTACCATCAAAATATTTTTTTGAACATCAATTGAATCTACCACCGGTTCCAAAGCACAAAGAACTGAGAAGAACCGGCGAAACAAACTCAGTGGAACTAATCTTTTCAAATATTCTATTTAAAAAAATTACATACTCACTACTATAATACTTGATTGATCTTGAAAGGAATACTTTGAAAATAGTATAACCATGTAATGTTTTAATATAAGCAATGTGTGACACTTGTAGTTTTAGTCGGTAAAAAATGCAATGAATAATTATAATAGCAAATTATTAATGAGACATTAAAAAATATAATATACTATTGAATTTAGATCGAATTTCGATTATCAGTATGAATACATTACAGTCGTCCGAGCCGGGCCCTGCGTTCGAGGAGTGTGAGAGGAGGTGTGAAGTTAGCGCGGAACAGCTGTCGGGCGTGTTGCGGATCGACTCGTACTTCGCGCCGCGTCTGTTGCCGAGCGCGCGTCTCGCCGTGCGCGTCGCGGCGCTAGAGTTGTACGCGTACAACCACTTGCCCGAACTTACCAAGTCAGTGAGAATATTATGTTACTAATAATCCATAATTTAAATAATAATTATTATAAAAAAATATTCTGTAAAAAAGGGTGCATAAATACAAACCTATTTCAGATGGTTAGAATATTTTGTTCTAAACGACCACTTAAAAAACTCGGTATTGAAGCAAATTTAAATCAAAATCAATAAATGTGACAGACGCTACATGATATAGACACTTTATTTTTACATAATAGCAGCATAATTTATATTTTAAAGGCTTAATAAAACTTAATTATTAGTGATATCAGCTGAAGAAGAAAATAAAGTAATTAAAAGTAATTTGCTGTACTGATTGTAATGTTCAAATATATAGATTGAAATGTTAAAATATATTTTGATATATTTTATGTAGTTCAATTTTCACTCGAGATTTATATTTTTCTAGGTAATACAAAAATGTAGCATTTTATTTTTGTTTCCTTCAATGAGTTCAATCCAGATGATAGCAGTCAAGTTTTACGCTTTTTCGGTGAAGAGCTTTTTATGGAGGATGACTTATGAAATGCCATAATCCTACAGAATAAAACATCAGAGTTTATATAAACATATTTCTTTGTTTTAGAGAAGCAAAAACATTGGAAGGCTACTACGTGTCTCGCCCGCTGATGAGGAATCACCGTGTTCTGAGCCTGGCTATCAGAGACGTAGCAGCTCACATACTTCTCGGCAGCACTTCCAGACTCGTCTTCGATGCTAGACTGTCGTAAGTTTTTGTTATAAACACGATATAATTTTACCTGAATGACTTGAGTTTTTCTATCTGAAATTCATGAGGCGTTTTTGTTTGCCCGTCTTCTATATATAAAAAAATACATTTTTTTAAATTATATTTCTTCTTCTTCTTTATATTATTTAATTCACTAGTCATTTTTAACATCCTCATAGTTTTTTTTTATATGTTCTCGCAGAAGTGATGTAGTAGACACGGCTATGGGGACGATGGAACCGTTTGTCGAAGAGTTCCGAGTACAAGGCGTGGTGACTTTGTGTAGCGAGCCGCGGGTGCGGTTCCGAGCGAGCGATGTACGCGTCATGTTGCACGTACCACGCGTACGCACGCTGCGGTCACTACTAGGGGATTGGGAGTGTGCCTACCAAAAGGTATCTTTCTCATTTTCAGCGTTTGCCTTTTTGGGAGAAAGTTTTTTAAGTGGTTCCAATTAAATATTTAACGAGATATATTATTTAAAAAATATTATTTTTGTATGTCTTTTTTATTAGTGATAAAATGTGAAACACACAAATACATTTTAGCTATACATAAATAAATTAAATCACGTTTGATTCTAATAATTGTATTTTCGTATTATTATTAATTAGTTTAAATTGTTTAAAAAAATATTTAGTTACGATTCTCTTACATTCGTAGTGTTAGTATCAATATGATGACTTTTAACATGGTGTTCCTCTTCGCAGTATTTAAAGTCGACATCTGTAGATGGCAAAGACACGGAGACAAAACCAGAAGATATTATGGCGACAGTGAGCACGTTGGAGGGTCGAGTCTCGCTCTGGGTCCACAACAGCTGCTCGGTGGCGCTGAAGATAGGCCAGGAGGGGACAGACGAGGTCGTGCCCTTAGGCTCTGGAGCTAGTCTCGCTTACAGGTACTTGTATATTCATCAAAATAAAAAATAAAAAAATCAAAATCAATTTTTTTTATTCATAGTAGTACCATCAAAGCCATCTTTTTGAACGTTAATTGAGTCTACCATCATCATCATCATCACTGTAATAACGATTTATAACAATTGTCATTATTATTATAAACATCAAGATCTACTTATCAGCTATAATAACTATTGGATAAGACTATAGATCAACAGTCGAAAGTTTAGTTACACAAAATCTTAAGATACATATAATAATAATGATATTAAAATGATCGTTAGAAATGTAAATAATGATCTTATTAAAAATATGTTCCCTTTGTTGTAGTTGATAAGTCAATAATACTAACAACTAATTTTGTTATTAATAACTACATCCTCGTTACTAAAACTTTTTAAAACGGGATACTTACAGTGTTTTCTTGTTTTTATTTCGCGAAGTGTGATATTTTTGACATTATCAGTCTCGTGAACAAGACATTCTTGACAATGAAAACATGGCAAATCTCCCATTTTAATATTTTTCTTAAAATTATAATATCAAAGATGGCGCTCTCCAGCTGATATGAAGAAGTTACGATTCGCTGTCGCCGGTCCCGCTACTGATTGGCACTGGTCATCAAGTGAGTATATGTTATTACAACATTATTAATATAATATGATGATTAATCAAAAATATACCATGATAAGATCGGAGTAAGCTTATAAATTGGTTCAGCACTTAACTGTAAGTTAAAGAAATTCACATCTGTAGGGCTATTCTGTAAGGTCGTTTTCGAATCTCGAAAGTGGAATCCGCGGTGATATGACGAATTTGACGAATTTGTATTCTTTAAAACTCGACTGTCTATCTATATCAATAAAGTTCGCTTTGGAAGTGAGCGTAAAGTGAGCTCTATCACTCAGGTGAAGCTCGATATCGAAATGGTTTTTACAGAATGGCACTACTGTATTTATTAATTAATCTTACATAGAATTCATCCCAGCACTAAATGAGTGAGACTATAGTGTTGTTTTACCTCCAGGTATACCATTCACCGCGGGCTCCTGTCGCGTGAAGTTAGAAGACGGAACCAGCACCGGTGCATCATCAGCTATGTTTCTGTACGTGAAGGTGAAAGAGAGTGGCGGCAGGTTGGATATGTTCCTGGCCGGGAGACTGCTACTCATCAATATGTTGAGACTGAACCTACTTTATAAGGTAACATACAATATGCGGAAAAAAGGTATGTGTGCGATTCACACACGATAGAAGTGAAACACACGTTAAATGCTTAAATACAAGCAAGTATTAAACAGTGTGCAATATACATACACACCGACATTTGCTTTCTCGCTCTTTTGTATTTGTGTCTCTTACCTGTCTTTTTTCCGTTGCATCCGGTTTGAAATCACAACGATTCTAAAGAAGTTTCACTTCAACATACGTTGTCTTATACAAAACATTTTGCAGTGGATCGATTTGTGAATCTAAACGATTATCGAAGCCTCTTGAACAAACGCAGAGAAGAATATATATTGTTAATAAAGAGTTAATGCTGGCACGTTTCTGTTTGTTTGATTGGATGTAGGAGATAATGAAGTAGTAGAGTAGGAGAAAATGACATAAGCTAGAAAATCTATGTTAAAGCGTTACATAGCGTACGTTTGCCCTACCATTATTTCTACTTTTGAAATCGGTGTCAGATTTGTTGTTGTACCTCTAACTTGGTTGATGCAGAGATATTAGCAGAAGAACAAGTTGAATATCATTTTTAAACCAACATAAATCAGAGATATGGAATTTATCTTTATTTTCTTTACATAGTATAAAACAAAGTCGCTTCCTTTGTATGTATGCTTAAATCTTTAAAAGTACGCAACGGATTTTGATGCGATTTTTTAAATAGATAGAACAATAATTCAAGAGGAAGGTTTATATGCATAATACGTGCACAATATAATATTATCCCGCTCAGATACCGTTCTAAATCTTATTTAACGCGGGCGAAGCGGCGGGTAACAGCTAGTTTTAAATATTTTATTAATTAAAAGCAGACATGGCAGATTTGCTGCCATTTATAAAATAATTCCGTTATATAGATAAAGAGCGTCCATCATAAAATTGTGTAGTTTCGTAGTTCTCAGTAAACAATGTATTGGTCGTTTGTAGGTGCGAGCCAGATCTACGGATCAAACCACGTGGTCAACGATAAGTTCTGGGGAGTTACAGGCCGAGAACATCGGCAGGAGTGTGCTTTGTACTGCAGACTGTGAAGCTGCGCTCAAGTGAGTATCACGTTACATTAAAGAAATTATTAATTAATTGATAAAGAATTAATTAATTAGTTTTCACACGTTAAGGAAGAGGGAGGGTGTCAATGAAGTGTGACATTGTGTGACAAGGAGTGGGAAGGATTCAAGATATTGTGACGTCACATTTCAGCATCAAACATCTCTAAGTTATTAAGGCATATAAGGAGCAAAAAAATTATGAAGACCTAATTTATGGATGACATTTTATTTACCCATATCCGTACAATTTTAATGAACGACAAGATCCCTAATCATCGTATTTATAGGTATCGGTGAAATGAGTTCATATTGCGTATTTCATGATTTTAACCTATTAGCTTTGAACAAAATTTTATAGAATTATATTTTATATACGAGCGACGATGGTCCAGTGGGGCCTCGGCCTCTTTATTTGGGGCATATATGGGTTGCTGTTTTTATGTTTAAAATAATATTTATAGAATAAAAAAAAAAATTGCTCTGTTACAAACATGTATTTATTTCAGGTTGAAGTTATCATCACAGGACTCCGGATGGTCTGGAGACATACCGGTTAAAGAGTGCCGCAAGGAGAATGTGCCGTGGCTTGTAAAAGGTATTTCAATAAATAAATTCTCACTACCTATATTAGTCCGTGTTACCAATCTATAGATGTGAAGAAAAGACTTGTTATATCTTAGCTAGCCGCTTGGTTTCTATAAAATTTAGACTCTTCCAACTGAAGAGTCTAAATTACTTCTAGGTATAAATCGTTAAATAGTTTATTTATAATGTACGCTCAGATTACACAAAAACGATTTAAATAAATAATAAATTTTATATAAAATAAAAATTTTGCCTTCCTTTAATGTCTTTTTTGATTCTATTTGTGTTTAAATATATTTTTTTTCTAGTACCGAGTACTGGCGACGTGTCGTACACGTCTGTGTGGTGTCGTGTGATCCGTGCACGCAGCGACGGACGCATAGTTGCATCCGTGTGGCCGTTCTACGTGCTGCGCTCACATCTACCGCTAGACGCCGAGGTATAACCTTATATTGATTAGAAAATATATGGCTATTTTATGCTTAATATCCGATTGTCTATACATAATATTCATCAGCTCTCAGTCGCTTATTTTATACTATATCAAATATTCTTCAAGATTTTAATTTATTTTTTATTTAGTGAATTAGTTTATTATTAATTATTTATTGACATTTAGATAACAATTGAATACGTTATACGCTACGTGGAATATAGTACCGAACCGATAAACTTATTATTCATCAAAATCGGATAAATAATTTTGACGTTTTATAAATAAATAAGAATATACACAGGCTGTTAAATTTAAATTTTTGCTGTTAGCTTTTAGTCGTGTAAAACGTTCAAATATCCCAGGTGATGATCTCAACGGAGACCGGTATACTAGCACAAGAGCTGCCGGTGGGCCAGACGCGACCTCCGCCGGTCGTGCAGACGGCCCCCGGACGTGGGGCCACCACGCACCTCGCCGCACCCGGCACAACGTCCGCCCACCACTTACTCACCTTCCAATACAAGTAACGTGTACTACTGGTATATTTGTCCACGTCATATTTGTCACGAGTTAACTTTGCCTCTAAACACAGCAACATAACATTGGTTTCGATGAATATACGTGCTTTGCCAGTAAAGTCTAATCAAATGCGAAGACGGCTAATTGAGTGACGACATAGTGACATGCCAATACACGTGACACGTATGCGTGTTGTATTTTTTCCTTTATTTTGTTTCGTCTTTCAGTAGATTTTTGTTAATTATAAATTTTAATATAACATACATGTATGTTTGACATATGCCGGTCAAATCATATCAAATGGTCCAACCATTTGCACCCAATCTCAGACTATTTATTATTGTAGTGAATCCGGCTTAAAAAAATCTTCAAGAAGTTTCTATTACAAGTCAAGTTGATATAAATACTTTTTGCAGGAACCTAGAGTGCCCTGTAACTAGGGACGCGATACCGCTGCACTACGGCGTGACTGACACGTCAGTGTTCGACAAGCCCACGCCCACCACCAGCGTAGACGACATCGAACTAGCTGTACGGGAATGGTATGAAGCTTATATCAGTTGACACCAATAAGTCATGGTATATTTGTCCACGCATCGACTGCATAACCCATAGACTCCTAATAACAGGGGAACGGGTTCTGGCGACACATCTGACTTATAGTTCCGATGGAAGCCGTAAATGTACTCAAACTATCGTGTCGTCTCATTCTTTCCCGTTGCGAAATATATCCATTTCTTTTTAACGTTCCGTGTTTGGTAATGTATGACATTGAATTAGCTAATGACAGCATTGCAACCCCTTTCGTCTCACCTCAGCTAGTTGCCAGAATACATTTAATACGAAAAATCAAACATTAGGAGTCTATAGGTTGTGTGATCGATGCATCCACGTAACCTTTGAACAAAGTATGGACTTCTTTTGTTTTAAGCGTTTCGAGTTGATTTTGTATTATATCCACATCTTAGCTTGCATTAGTTTTACTTTTTGGCAATAAGTATTTATTCTTATCATAATCCAGGTAATGAGCAATATAAATAACTATACAACAAGTAAATAACATTTGATAACACGTATAATATATTATAAACAGAGAATTTTCAACTAAAAATACTGAACAGTTTTCATGTATTTTCAAACAATATTGTATGATGAGAAACAACATTATTAAAAACCTTTTGTCTTTGATCCCAGGTTGAATCGATCGAGACAAGACGCGTCTTCGGCGTGGCCTTATTCGATCGTCGTGAGCCATTGGCCTGACGAGTGGAGACCGCCGGTGATACAGCCGCGATGTGACGTCACTGTAAGTGAAACATCCAATAGGATATAATTAGCAAAATTGTTTTTCTGAAGTCTCGTTCAAGTAATGCGGCACGTGCGGTAAACTGATATCAAATATGTTTCAAATTATAATTTTTATGATCAATATATAGATATATGTCTCTAATGGGATCACGCACGTATTTTAATTCATAAAAATATAGTGAGTATATATTCGTCATATACCACCTGTAAACAACATACTAGCTCTACATGGCACTAGCTTAATGTTTTTTTCTCGAAAGGTCTAGACTTTTAAGTTTAAGGCCTGACGGCCTTTAAGCGCGATCGGTAGGTAGATGAGTAGAAGCCTTACCTAGAAATTATTAGAAAAACCTGTTGTGATTACTGCTGTAATTGGTTTCATGGTTAAAAAAATAACACATTTAGGATTATTGGGTAATTGCCAACATTCGTTGAATTAAAAACACAAAATGTCATTATATTTATAAAATAATTTTAAATACAAACTATTTTTTTTAGATACGTTATGCAGCGGTCCGTGTTGGCGGAGGTTGTTCGCTAGAGCTACAACTATGTCCCGTGGTGCTGCTCGCCAACGCGTCGCCAATCGCGTTAACGCTTAGGGCGCACGACGCCGCGCCGCTCAGTAGACTGGAGCCGGGAGTCGCCGTGTCATTACCGACGTCCGTGTTAGAGGTATTAACAATAATTATTTACAAACAAATCAAATCATTTATATCATATATATACCGAGCATAAGTAAGCCTAATAATGTAATATTTATACACTATAAAATGCATATAACAATTTTTAACGTTTTTTTTTAAGAAAATTTTAGCATACAGTATAGTATGCATACATGTTATGAACTCACGCTGACTGCTAGTCGCGCGCGGTGCGGGAGTTTGTACACCTCGCGTGACGCGGCTGTGCGCCACTTGTTACATTTCTGTTTTATTAAAAAAACGATTGTTTTAAAGCACTATCATCAAATGTCGGTATCTTTATGCTTACCAAACCTGATTATACACAATAAAAGTTTAAAAAGAAACCAAAAAAAAAAAAAAATCGTTTTTTTTTCACTTCTATCATGTCAGGCCACGCCTACACTATCATACCTCGTCGTTTTTTAAAGCGTTCAAAATACACCCTGTATAGTAAAGTAAACATCCAAAACTATTACATTTTATACAAATACTTATTTCACATCATAAACATAAATTCTCGCCTCACAGAAACCGTACTTCATGTCAGTGGAGATGGGTCGCGAGACGTTCGTCAGCGGTCAGCTAGAGATCAGCAAGGAGGAGCCGGGACGGTACGGCGCCCCGCCCCCTGGACACGTCGCACTCGACCGAGCCTCTAATTTTGCAATACACTGCAACCAGAAGGTGAGCTTGTCCTTCGGTATTATTTTTAGTATAAATTTATGCTAACGGACATAAATTGACACAACATATAGTTTGCAATATCTAAGCGTTTTTACCATAGTTAGGGAACGTAAATTTTTGTTCATTTAAAAGCTATCTATACCTATTTCGGTGTAGCATGGTGCGGGTGACAGTTCCAGTAACGTTACGTTTTACTCTTGCAAGCCGTTGCAATTAAAAAAATATAATTAACTATTTTATTAATACCTCATTTGTAAAATATTAGATCGCCAATTGCTGTGGTAAATTATATCAAACCCAACCAGAATGTGATAGTCTCCAAATAAAATCAAATGGAAAGAAAAATTAAGCAAAGTCCTATGCGTAGACGTGCTTAGTGATGGGAAATACTATACTAGGATGGAAAGTCGATGTTCTTTAAAATAAAAAATGTAATATTGGGCGTAGTTCAATTATTATTGTAGAAAGTCTATCATTATATTAATGAAACAACAGAATCTATCATTATCGTTAAAAAATTGTCTCGAAAAAAATATAAACTTGATTTTGATTATTTAATATAAGTTCAAAGCTACTATTATTTAGCCCTTAAATATATACATTGAAAAGTTTATACACTGCACAACAGAATAAACACACTAACACACACTACTATTAATAAGAACTAAACTTCCGCTGCGAGTATCGTTAGCGATAAAAATAAATTGCATAACGTCACATCTCTAATCATGTATGTCAACGTCATATTGGCATGTGTCAGCCGCACCAAGCTACACTGCACCGAGTATAAGTTCGGATAATCCATCGACAAACTTTTTTTTTTTTTAATTCCATTCTTTTGTTCGGTATGTTTTACGTCTAAAAAGTGGCAATTATTTAGTTATAATGCATATTTAGAAATTAACAATTCACTCCGTATTCGCCTATTAACTACACAAACATATTCAACTCATTGGTTTAATATTGTCGTAAAGCCTGCACATTAATGTACGTAGGTGGCATTACTGACGATGTACTACGAGATCAAGGAAGAGATTAACGTCCTTGGCATCACATCCACGTTTATGCTCATCAACAAACTAAACACTGACGTCATGGTGAGTATCAACTTATTTACTACTATTACTTAGCTTAATATACAATAAGAAAAAATCTACAAAGACTCTTAGTGCTTGAGAAAATCTCTTTAAAGAAAAAACAGAATGCGATATTGTAACAAACATTCGTTTGGAAAGGACGTTGCTAAGTTTAAATATGCGTTTTTTTTAAGAAATATAATATACAAATTTTAGGTATCAGCTGTGGCAGTGCCGGCTGAAACAGAAGAACCATTAATTCTTCGACCGAAAACTTTCAAAGAAGTAAAACCTACAATACCGGGAAGGTGAGATTTGTGTTTAAGCAAGCGGAATCATTTTTACACTTGTACGCATGCGTTTGCTATCGATTTTACATGGTCAAATAATATTTAAAAGCTAAACGTGACTACATAGTAAATACATAGTGTCATAAATAAATATATATATAGTAAAATTCCGTGTCATGTTGTTTGTAAGCGATTCATTATTAAAAGAGTAAATCAAAATTTAAATCAGAATATCTGCAGTTTTGCCCGATTTTAAATAAATAACAACTTTGGATAAGAGAGGCAACACTGTCTGCTTGAGCCACTATTATGTATGATTGGAAACACAACTGACTAATTTTCAGCGTTCATGGCACTCCGCTATGCCGTTTTTGGGTACACGGTCGTTGGCGGGGCGGCGACGCGTCAGAACTGCGCACGTTCCTGTGTCTGTCGTTGAACGCGGACGCTGCGTGCACGCCCGTACCCGTGCGGTTGGGATGCAAGCCGGTGAGGCGAGCGATCGCTTTACACGACGAATCTAAACGATCGGTGAGATAAGATAGCTGTTTCCCTTGGCTTTGTTTAAATTTATACATACATAAGTATTGTGTCAACTAAATCATAATTTTCTTGGGCGTGCATTTTAATGGCATGATTGTATTATTTGTAATTAATTTTAAACTCTTTTATACTTGTCGAGTATATTTTTAAAGACCTAATAACGTAACCAATTATAAGATAAATCCTCATTTTTAATAAATTTTTAATTAAAACAAATATGATATTACGAGGGGCTTTCAATGTATTCTCGGTATAGGCATGAAAGAAAACTCGGAAAAATTTGGAAAAATTATATTTTTCAATGTAGTCCCCTAGACCCTCAATACATTTGTTAGATCGAAGAATTAGCTTTTCTAAACCTTGTAAAAAATATTCTTCTGGCTTCTCCTCAAAATGGGTATTAATTGCTGCCTTCAGTTCATCATCGTCGGAAAATCGCTTTCCACGAAGATCTTTCTTCAAATTCGGGAATAGGAAGTAATCACTAGGAGCCAAGTCTGGACTGTACGGAGGATGATTAATTTCTTCTAAGCCACAGTTCCGCACAGCAGCCTTCGCCATGCGGGCCGTGTGAACCGGCGCGTTGTCGTGAAGCAGCAACACCCCCGCTGTGAGTTTTCCTCGCCTCTTTTCTTTAATTGCTTCCCTTAAATTAAGTAAAGTGGTTGCGTATGATGCTGCTGTGATGCTTTCGCCTTTTTTAGTGTATTTTATTAATAAAATACCTTTAGAATCCCAAAAGACCGAGGCCATTATTTTTCCGGCGGACGGGGGACTTTGAACTTCTTCGGAGGCTGTGCACCCTTTTTAACCCACTGCATGGACTCCTGTTTACTTTTAGGGTCATAGTGATGAACCCACGTCTCATCTCCAGTAACCAGTCGGTCGAAAATACTCGATGGATCTTCTCCACAGAGCTCTAAAAACTCCTTACAGCACTCGACTCGCACTTGTTTCTGAGGCGCGGTGAGCATTCTCGGCACCCATCTTGCACTGACCTTTGAGAGATTAAGATGGTCATGAAGGATTGCATGTATGGTACCCACAGATAGGTTGATCATCTCTGCTAACATCTCGATTTTTATTCTGGTATCTTCAAGTACCAATTTCTCCACTTTTTTAATATTTTCTTCAGTGAGGGCGCTTACGGGTCCACCCGAGCGAGGGTCGTCTTCAATGCTTTCTCTGCCTCTTTTAAATTCACTTGACCACTTTTGAACGGTGGATAACGACGGGGCAGAGTCTTGGTAAACAGCAACCATCTCTTCGTGAATGGTTTTTTGACTTTTTCCCTGCTTAGTGAGGAACTTTATAACAGCGCGATGCTCGATTTTCTTAATCATTGTGGCGTCAGTCATTCTGATCGTCTTTCACTGCAGATAATTAGAAAACTAATGAACGTAAATTGGTGAAATTTTATATTTATACCCTCAGATAGTGTCATTAGTAAATGAGATAATTAGATTACCCATATTATTAGCAAATCACCCCGATACCGAGAATACATTGAACGCCCCTCGTACCTTTCGCTGTCTTAAAAGTATTTAGAACGAATATTGTTATAGATACCAGTGGTAGTGACTCAAGTATACCACGAAGGCCGTTGGGTGATCACGGTGGGTGAAGATCCGTGCCCACAATTCCTGGTACACAATCGGACCTCCGCAAACCTCGCTGTAGCTCAACTAGTGAACAACCCTCAAGAATCTAGCGGGTCTAAGGTAAGATTGACAAAAATGCCATGAAAAATATCTCACGAGAAAAACAAACGGACAGTTTTGAATGGTATAACATAATAATATTTATTAATTAAATTTAAATTTTTGTTAAATTTTGAATTAAAAAATATATGCTCTAAAAGTATTTCGCTTCATACATTGTAGTAATTACGTTTAATGGAGGAGCGTTAAGTTTTAAATTAGGAGATCTCTATCAAACTCTATAACAAATTGTTTTATAATAAATGTATTCGTGGGCTAATGTCAGTTACAAGCAGTGGAGGAGTGTGAGGGCGCCCTTTGGTGGTGCACGGTAGAGGCGCGTTCGTGGACACACTATTCAACTCCCGCCCACTGCGCGCGGTACCCGCCTATCAACGCCCAACTGCCGCCAATGTCGTTCCTCACCGTCGGTACACACATCACTATGGGTAAGACTGCACATGTAGTTTCATTAATATTTCTGTGTGAATTTATACAAAATTTGGAATAATAATTAAACCTCAATTAACACGATACTAAGAACTTTAAGAATTAGGCTTACGAACACTTAAAATAGTAAACTAATTATTGTTTCGATATTATTTTTAAGTAGTGGATGGAAAAATGTTGCTCGTACATTGCTTAAAATTTTGTAACGAATATTAATTCTATTTTACCCATACCAATATTGTGAAATGTACGATACATGCGTCGCATAAGTTACGCGCAATGTTAACGAAAGCCTCTACTATAATTTTATTTTTCCGGTAAAAAATAAATGCTAAACTTGTTTAATTTTTATGATAATATTTAAGATAATTATATTTGTAAACAGATAAGCTGCACCCAGAGTGGTGTCAGCCTGTGGCGATGGCGGACGGTGAGCAGTTGTTGCAGCTCTCCGGTGGTATCACCATAAAGGTGCGCGTGCGCACCCATCCGCACTCGACACTCATTGAGTTTCAAGATGTTGATCAGGTAAAATATTAATTTTACTGAAAATTCTTGCTAAGTGCAAATGGTAGCTAATTGACTGGTTTATATAATTTCTAAATATAAGTGTTTTGTGATATTATATAATTGTTATAAGATGAATTAAGACACAGGTTTGTTATATTTACAGCACGACATATCTGCGAGTGACATACGACGTCGGCTAATAGGACCATTTTCAGCGGTACGTAAATAAAATCAACTATATATTAGTTAATGAAATCAGGTATTAGTTCGCGGAAACCATTATATGAGATTTTTGGACTCATATATTTGCTGAAAAGACTGCCGCCGTCCTTGTTACTCAACTGGCAGTAGAAACACCATCAGTCAACTTTGCACCAATTATCGAGACTCGATCTCAAAAAAATATTAACTTCAAATACAATTCGACATGAAAAACTAATGTTTCAAAACTTCTATGTAAAAAAAAAACTAAGCTGCACACACCACCTATTGTTGACCATGTCTCTATTCAACTGTGTATGTGTGCGTATCGTAGTGTGTGTAAAACTTCATTTAATTAATTTAATGTATTTACAATGTATATTACACAAAAACAATAGTTTTTATCACTTCCTCTTCTTTAATCTTTAAATGTAGCATTTTTCTAATTCTTCCGTTTGTGCAATCGTCTTAACCCTTTTAAGCGCCAAGTTTTTGCTTCACGTTTTACATAGATTCTCCATTTATACTCAACATCATGATTGTGAATCTTTTTCTACTAATCCTGGACCCCATTTAAGGAACGCCAAGACGATCGTTCTCCTGCCTAATATACATAAATATCGAATAAAAAATTTACTATGTATAATTAATATTTCTAAGCTAAAAAAATAGTTTTATAGTACAATTTTATTAATGAAGATATTATTTATCTCATCAGACAGAGAATATTCTGGAACGTGTTCATGCAATTAACGATTGTAAGTATTCAAAATTATGATCTTTATAATATATTATTAGCAGCGCCCTGCGTATTTTACATTCCTGTGGCATACGAAAATAAATTATAACCCGTGTGTTTTTCTTATGTATAAGCTATACTATTGTAAAGTTCCATTGAAATCCACTTAGTAGTTTTTGCGTGCCACTAATTAATTAGTAAAGTATCTGGCAGATAACAAGAATAAAAAGAAGAATATATTTACTTACCTAAAATACACAATATAAAAACCTATAATGCTTTGTTGCTGTTTAAAGTTGCCTCAAAAAGCGACGTAAAACTAAACATAATATGCAAGAAAAAAAAAGAATCACTTCTTTCCTTGTTCATCTGTAACATAAAATGCATGTGAAAAACTTTTTAAAATTATTTAATCGTTACTAAATATTTCAGTATTGAGTAAAAAGCAAGCGTCGGATGATTCGATCCAAGAGAAAACATCTCTAATGTCAGACAATAACCGAGAAGACGCGGCTGGAACTAGTTCTGTCTTCGTAAGTTTATTATTAGTACTAAAACTTACGTTACACTTATTACTTACATGTTTCGAGTTTATTGTTCTGTCGGATCCGACTCGGGTCTTTTGATTCACTGCACGGAAATCGTTATGGATTTATGCTTTTAGCATTTGGACATGTATTCATCATCATATTTATATAACCTTGATATAAAAAGTCTAAATAAGTATGTAAATAACATAAGATTATCTTTCTACTAAAACTATTGATTAAAACTATGGTATCCACAAAATAAGAGTCTCACAAGGGCCATGGAGCGAACGATGTTTCACTGACGAGTTTAGACGCCGTGCGGTGGTCAAACACGAGGAGATAGATAGCGGAATTGGACAGGACATGGCCTAGACATGGTGACGGCAGGTGGTCCACGGTTTGGCTGTGCCCAGGATGTGCTATCGCCATATTGTCCGATGACAGGCAATAATGGGCTGTTGATGAACCATAAACAAGCCAGTGAAGATAATCATTTATTAAATAATTTGTCAACCAATCATTCCCCCCAGTTGCACGTGCCAAACGCAAGAAACGAAGAAAGTTTTGACCAAATGGTGAAAATATCTCCCGACGTCGATGGCCTGGACTCCTCGCTGATGAAGCTTTCAGTGATGGTGAGGGACGACGTTGAAGGTGGGTTAAATATAAATTAAATCATCAAAACAAGGTGTTATTTAATATTTCTGATGTGAAATATCTATTGACGCGTCAGCAGTAAAATCGATTATAGTCACATAATATTGTTAATGATAAAAATTAATTAACAGATGCTTATAAAGAGCGCCCCAGTACTTTGACTATTGCGCGCATGATTCGCTGGTCTTCCACTTCTGACGCTGCATTAGGATATGTTGTTACAGGTTACAAATATTGCTGTTGTAGTTTTCGTTATTTTATTTTAGATTAATATTAAATTGAATTATAGTAGTAAAAATACAATAAATGATACGATGAATAAAAGTATTATAAATTTTCAACGAAACTGTATGTAAAATTCTTGTAGTATGCTTCGATTGTAATAAAGATAAAAAATCTGGGAGCAGTTTTGTGTTGCGTTGCATCATAATGATAGTGGTTTCCGGATAACCTACAGTGACGTGGCCGATCTTGACTATATACATCTGATTTAGATATAGTAAATTAGGAGTGATTGGTAATGATCCAAACAGACACCAAGGAGTATTATACGCCACTAATACTTACTTTCTTTATTTATATTTTTATCTTTCGTTGATCAATTTGTAACTCGTGTAAATATGTAACGATAAAAATACCTTATTAGCTATTTGACTTTATTTAGACCGGTCTAAAACACCGATTCCATATAGCCTTTATTAGTACAATATAGTATCAGACTCAGTGTCTATTAAACAATTTCAGGAGTTTCAGAAATAAGCCATGTGTGGCCGGAGAGCGAGCGCGTGCGGTGTGTGGTTGGTAGCGTGATGGTAGTGGTAGCGGCGTCACCGGAGCTCCTGCCGCTGCTGTCGCTACACCTGCAGAGAGTTGCGCTCGTCATGAAGGCTGATGGAAGGGTGAATAACAAACAAAATACATTACATGCTTTTATGAAAGTCTTGATAAATCCGGAGAATTTATAATAAATATATTATATATTATTGATATAAATTTTCTATCATCACTTTAAACTTTCACTTCGATTATATATTTCTAAATTCACTTAATAAATGATACAGAATATGAGGACATCGTTATCGATACTGGAGGTCCAGATCGACAACGATCAGTATGACAGCGGTCAGTTCGACTTCGCGGTGGTGGCGACAACGCGGGCGGAGCCGTCGGAGGCGGAGCGTTGGCCGCCGCTGTGGGGCGTGGCCTCTGGGGCGCTCGCTCTGCGCGAGAACGATGCGCGGCTCCTGATACACGCGTGCCACGATAAATGGATTGCGGGGGATCGGGACTATCAAGGTAACTTGAATATAATATAAATTCTTATATTATAAAGAAGTAAATGCTTATAATTTTGGATGTAGGATTATTCGATTTAAAAATATTTTTTATTTGTTTGTGACAGATGCTTTAAACTCATCATTATAATATTTTAAAACTTACTATACTTTTACGCTAAAGAGCGTGCTCACTCGCTAAAATTTACATTAGTATTAGTAAAAAAAAAATCCGTTAGATTAGCGTTCCTTGAAGGATAATTTTTCTTATTTACTATTATAGAATTGACAGAAATAGAAATTCGTGTTGGACCGCTGGCGCTATACATCGAGGACTCGTATGTAAGTGCAACGGTAGACCTCTTCCGTCTGGCCGTGCCAACGACTACTTTGACGTCTGAAGAGGTGGTGCTAGCGGAGTCGACGTCACTACAACATCCTCTAAGGCTACGAAAACTACATTTACATCCGTTGGACTTGACACTTACTCTCCATACAGCAGTAAGTATTCCATGTAAAATAACTACTGCATAACGTTTTAAAAAAGTTTTACGTCGTTCGGCAGGTTTAAAAAATGAATGTTATTATAAAAATTAATAGAATATCAACTACTAAAATATATGGAATAAATCAAGGAAATAATATCGTCATACCGCACCGCTTTTAGTAGTTTCTAAAAACGTTTCACATAAAATTCTATCGACTAAACTTATGTGTACTTTGCAGGTGCGCATGTACATAGCGCTTGACCAGAGTCCACTGCGACTCAGTGCTTTCCAGCTACAGGACGTAATGACGTCACCGGAGCGTTTGACGCACGCGCTTACCGTACACTATCTCTCCGCCGCCATATTAGGAGCTGGTGAGTATCCTACTATTTAGAAATTTATCAAAGTATCGTCAAATGTTCCAAATTCCAATACCATACCATATACCATATATAATAAATAAAGCC
Source organism: Lycaena phlaeas (assembly GCA_905333005.2). Lineage (NCBI taxonomy): Eukaryota > Metazoa > Arthropoda > Insecta > Lepidoptera > Lycaenidae > Lycaena > Lycaena phlaeas. Next base: position 2,020,641 of record HG995168.1, read on the forward strand.
AACTAAATTCAATTAAGCTTTTAATTTAGGTTGGGTAGTTGGTGGACTAGAGTTGTTGGGTGCACCAGGAGCGCTCGCGGCTCGAGTAGGTGGGGCTAGTGGCGGCGTGAAAGGCGTGGCCTCAGCGGCCGCGGCGGCCCTGTTGAAGTCGCTTAGTGCGTGTGCTGGCTCGCTTGCACGTAACTTGGACTTACTCGCAGGGGATGAAGAACATGCTAGGAGAGCTGCCGCTGCCAGGTTTGTTAAAAACAATTAAAAAATACTTAAATTCATAGTGAAGGTTACTATTATATTTTGGGGAATCTTTATAAAATCTAATCCATTCTGCTGTATTGCTTAAACTTATGTTTTAGTATTACTTATATATTTTGATTTTATTTTTATTTATTTATTTTATTTTATTCCAGGAGACGCCCTCCCTCAAGTCTTGTGGCTGGTCTTGTAGCGGGAGTGACCAATTTCGCTATCAACATACTCGGTATGTTTCTATTCTTAGTTATATTATACAACTAGCTGTTGCCCGCAGCTTCGCCTGCGTTAACTAAGACTTACAACAGGATCTTAGTACGCGAAATAACATTTTTTACACCTTGTGTCCGACAAACCAAAATATCTTACGGAACCCTATTTTTATCAGAATAAAATTTAGCCTATGTTACTCGTGGATAATGTAGCATCCGAATGGTGAAAGAATTTTTAAAATCGGTCCAGTACTTTTTGAGCCTATTCATTACAAACATACAAAAATAGGTACAAATTTTTCCTCTTTATAATATTAGTATAGATATAGATATACAAAAAAGTGTAGCAAAAATTAAAATATCCATAATATATAAATATACGAATTATAGTAATAAGCATTAAGCGACGATGGTCCAGTGGCCGGCCTCGTATGCGAGAGGTTCCGGGTTCGATCCTGACCCGGCCGTGTGTGCGTTGAAATGGGTTTTTCTAAATTTCTAAGCGCACCCCAAACACGAGACCATCGCTCGCTCACCGGTGAAGGAAAACATCGTGAGGAAACCTGCATGCCTAATGAGATTGAAAGTCTTTGAAGGTATGTGAAGTTCACCAACCCGCATTGGGCCAGCTCGGTGAACTATAAATATATGCCTATTTCCCTCCTCGCCTGATTTTGAGGAGGAGACCCGTGCCTAGCAGTGGGACATATAAGGGTTGATACTTTTATAGTAATAAAGTCCTGAATTTCATTGCAAGTGAGCTCCAACAAACACAATATATGTGTAGAGTACATTTTTTATTTCTATTGTTTTAAAACAGGAGCGGTCGGTGGACTAGCCCATCACCCACTGGTGGGAGTTGCGGTGGGAGAGACAGAAAGTAGTACAGCGGCTCTGAGGAGAGGCCTACTGGGTGCTATCACCAAACCACTAAGCGCCACTGCGGACTTGGTAGCGTACGCTGGACAAGGGCTACTTACGCAGACTGGGTGGGACCCAGTGCCACAGGTATTCGTTTGTTAATTATGGTGAAGAACAGTGGTTCCCAACCTTTCATTGGGTATTTATCAGGGACTATTTTGGTGTCTATATGTTATCTTGAATACAATTAGCAAGCTAAGTTCTATGATTTTTTTTTAATTTTGAGGCATTTCAATCTCGAAACAATATCGATGTAATATTGTTTATCGTCTCACATTTTAAAATATTTACTAATAGTTATTGTCTAAATATCGATAAATAGCCAATGATAATTTTTTTTTCTAATTTAAGTAAGATAAGATAAGATAAATTTTGATGTTTCAATTTTGTGCTATTTTTTTTTAAAGGGGAAAAATGCTATAACTAAAAAAATTCATCACTCACACAATTTCTTAATGTATATTATGGGGGTTAAAATTATCGCACATAGTCACTTTCACGTAAAGGAAATACGTTGACTTAACAATAACCCTGTATATGCAAAATAGCCTCGCTGCCCCCTCTCCCGCGCGGCCGCCCGCGTGAACGACAAGTGGCGTCGCGACTGCGTGCGCTGGTCGTTCCGCCTCGCCGAGTTGGCGGTCATCGCGGGCTATGAAGCGACGCTTAACGACGCGCCGCTACAGCTGCTTATTACACATAAGGTATCGTACCTACTACGAATAGGCCATAGTAAACCGATGCGGGTTAATGAACTACACACCTTTCAATCTTTTTTCAACGTTTTCTCACGATGCTGCACCGGTGGGCAAGTGATAGTCTGATGTTTAGACGCTAAGAAAAATCCATTTCACGGCACCACAAGGGGTCAGGATCGAACCCGGATCCTCTTGCTACAGAGGCCAAGCCCATGCCCTGACGCTTGACTTTGCTCCATATCTAATAAGATAAGGAGGAAAGGATAAAAAAGGAAATATAAAGGGGCTTAACCGACCAAAAAGTATTATTACCAAGTTTTATATCATTAAAAAAAGTCGTTAGTTGTCTAAAATTTGGTTATTACTAAAAAAATCTTTTAGAGGACATATTTACTCGCTAGCCGGTATTCTGATTATTTAAAATATATATCACATTAGTATTAAGAATAATTGTTTTTTTCTCGTGTTACAATATTATAAAGTAATTTACTGTTATATTAACGTCTAATCTCTGTATCAGTTCCTGGTGGTGGTCGACCCGGAGTCCGAGCGTGTGGTGGAAATGTTGGATATGAAAACCTGCAGCCTTGGGCCCTATGACGGCGATATTATAGAGGTCAGTCGATCAAATAGCACTAATAGAGTAAATATAAAATATATTATAGCAGTTTTATTAGCAATTTTTTTATTTTTCAATAAAATTTAAAAATAATTATAACACATTTTATAGTAAAAAAATTGTTATTTGTTAATTATGCTACTTATGTAGTTTTGAGTGTTGACTAAATGTGGTAGTCGAGTTAGAATTATCACAAAAATTTTATTCAAATTAGAAGAGAAAAGTCGTAAGTTGCTATTAAAATGAGAATAAACAGTTTTATGGATCTATTTTTATTTTTTCAATTTTAATTATTTCTTATATTGTGCAGGAAATACATTTAATTCCTTTAAAATAAATATATTTTCAATTAATCCTATTTCCAAGTCACGAATGTGTTTTTGGTATCAGGCTGTTATCTGAATAGTGAATACTTATATTATGATACAGTTGCACATCACACGGAGACGAATAACCAAGGTGTCAGGGTCGCAGACCGCACTGGATGAGGACAATGAGTACCAGGTATGTAATCATTTTTGATTACAGTCGTTAGAGTTGATAGCCTCCGCCCTTGATCTATCGCCTTATTAGAGTATATGAGTACAAATAGTATGACATAATAAAAACGTAGCTTCCTCGATTCTCAATGGAGAAGACTTTATAGTGTTAACGAGCAGCGCTGATACCTGAATACGGAGTATTTTCCAGTGTTTTTAAGTTTCAGATGAAACATGTATTTGTCTATGTTACAAATTGTTGTAAGGGAACACATGAATAAGTAAATTACAATCGCAAAACGCAAAGTCTAAATCTATACAGTGTGTTTTTTTGAAGAACGGGCATATTGAAGTAGCGTATAGGGCTAACGATCCTGATTCCAAAAATATATCACAAGTGAGGTCTTAATTTTTTTCAAAACATCCTTCACACTTGAATTAAAGTGGACACAGTATTATGCATCGACTACACAACCTAGACTCCTAATGTTTGATTTTTCGCATTAAATGCATTCTGGCAACTAGCTGAGGTGAGACGAAAGGGGTTCCAATGCTGTGATTAGCTAATTCAAGGTATATATATAATCAATACATTACCAATCACGGAACGTTAAAAAGAAATGGATATATTTCGCAACGGGAAAGAATGAGACGACACGATAGTTTGAGTACATTGTTCACGGCTTACATCGGAACTATAAGTCAGATGTGTCGCCAGAACCCGTTCCCCTGTTATTAGGAGTCTATGGGTTATGTGGTCGATGGTATTATGATATAGGTAAAATACGATGCGATAATAAGAGTTAAGGCGAAGATAATATATTGAATGAACGTATGTGTCAGGTAAGCGCTGCAGCAATGGCCCGGGTGGCGCGGTATACGGGTGCGGTGGGGTCCAGCTCGACTGAAGCGAGGGTCCTCCCGCTAGTGCCGGCCCTCGGCACCTCGCACGCCCTCTACGCGGTACTCTCGGCGGCCCTTCACAGCAACAGCATTTCTCACTTCGCACTTCTCTAAACTTTCATTGCACAAATTGTTTTGTACATATCCATATTATTTTTTTATTCCCTATCTGGTGATTGATTTTTTGTATTTCCATCTTGTCAAGTTACTTGCGGCCTTGCGGTGTTTATTTTATTCATATCAAGTTTTTGAAATGGTTGTATGTTATTTATAATGTTATATCATGGCGATGAATTGATTCAACATTTAGCCCTAGAAGGCTAGTGACTGTAAAATACATTCCTTTACACGTAATCATCGTCAGCCTAATATTAGTTATAAGACATATATTTTATACCTTGGACTTACTATATATATGAAAACTATTTGAATTTATGATGTATGTTTTGTATTGTCGATCTTTGGCAAAGCCACTTTTGTAATGTGCCAGAAAAACGTGGGATGTGTATCAAAATGAATAGTTTAATGTGAATTTTTAAGACTTATTAAATTATGACGTAATTATTGATATTCTTAATTTTTTAATAATTGATCTTAATTTTAATGTAATTAAATTTTTGTTAAATGATCAGCTTCACCATAACATGTGCTGTAAAATACGCATTTATATTTGTTGCACAAGTGCGATAGTTCACATTTGGCTTATCATATATTTGGTATGTTTTATTTAATATTAGTGATGTCTTTTACTTTGTATTTTCATTCAAAAAGCATTGTGGATAAGCTCACAGTATTAAGTTGTACAATATAAGATTAAATTAATTATGACTTCGATGTATAACATGGAATCACATGATCAATTTAATATTGAAATTGTAATAAAATGAGTGTTTTAAAATATTTGTTTCATTCATTGTTTCCTACTCGATCAAAATGTACTACATAATTAGAGAGTTTTTTGTTCATTTGTTCGATCGCGTTCATTTGTTATATCGTGGTAGGAGGTCTTTGATTTGAACCATCGCCTGGGGACTGTACGCGTGTTATTTACTAATCTCGACAGCGGCGCATTTACACATTTTCAATGATTAGGCTGTAAAGTTTAAGATGAGCTTTTCTTACTGTCCAGTTGGAAGCCATGACAATTGAGGGGAAACATTCTTCGTCAAAATCTGTAAGCATCATGAAACCGTCAGGCAAAAAATCTTTTTTTTCTATGAGGTACGAGTAGCAAAGAAAATCTTCTTTATTTGCTGTGCCAAAATAAACCACTGCTTGGTGGCCCTCCGCTGTCTTTAGGTAATTGTCTGTAAATACTGTCGGCAGATATGTCGAAGCGTCTATGTTTAATAAAGCGTAGCCCTAGAACATAAATAAGTAAACCTGCCTTGCATAAATAACTAAACCACTTGCCTGTCCTAGGACGTGAGATGTTAAGGCTTGGTGCCAGTAATTACACTGCTAGCCTTGTCCTTCTCCAAACACAAAGTTGTTCCACCGGAGAAACAAGCAAGGTAGTGGTACCATCCACACGGAAGCTGGCACAGCGCGTCCCTCCATGGTGTCAAATGGTGGTGGTCAAATTACGGTGTTAAGCTATTTCTAGTATTATACAAGTATAAATATTATCTCAATTTTGATCGACACGCTCAATCTAGATATAATGAGGGGTAACTAGTGAGTCCACGTCGACGCTTATAGATCACAATAACAACTGATTTAAGTCAAGGCGACGCACCGGACGCACATCATCAACACTTAGTGCGCATACCACATTCAGTCGGTTGCGATTACCCGACATGCCGTTGAAAAAGCGGGTAGCCGCAGCATGCGGTTGATAAAGCTGGCAGCCGCAGCATGCGGTTGATAAACCTGGCAGCCACAGCATGCGGTTGATAAAGCTGGCAGCCGCAGCATGCGGTTCAGAAAGCTGGCAGCCACAGCACGTGGTTGATAAAGCTGGCAGCCGCAGCACGCAGTTGATAAAACTGGCAGCCACAGCATGCGGTTGATAAAGCTAGCAGCCACAGCACGTGGTTGATAAAGCTGGCAGCCGCAGCACGCAGTTGATAAAACTGGCAGCCACAGCATGCGGTTGATAAAGCTGGCAGCCACAGCACGCGGTTGATAAAGCTGGCAGCCGCAGCATGCGGTTGATAAAGCTGGCAGCCGCAGTATGCGGTTGATAAAGCTGGCAGCCGCAGCATGCGGTAACTTCCATCCGCATAGCGACCACCGCGGTTTGCGGGTAACTGCATCGCAGTGCGTATAGAAATGTTATTTACGTGTACATTTTTGATTGCGGTCACTTGCGTATCAAAGTATCAACCCTTATATGTCCCATTGCTTGGCATGGCATGGCCCATTGGGTTAAGGGAATTCCAATTCAGCTTTTTTTTGTTACGAATTAATTCAAAAACTGCGTTAACTCAGTGACATTGGTCATAAAAATAATAATCGTCTTTCTCCTGAAAGTGAACGACAAAACGACCACTACACGAAGTTCGTCATACAAATGTACGGTATCTTCTTCCCGCCTAGTTAGTGATTTTTGAATATGTTATATTTCTAAATACGATCTACTAATATAGTATAGCAATCGATAATATATTAAATAAATTCAAGAGAAAAGCTTAAAAAGCGAAGCTTTTTGTAAGTTATTCTTTATAGTTTTGTAGTGTTTTAACTTGTTACGTCATCCTGATTCCTGGGTATTATACTATTACGATGTATTAACTATGTGTAAATAAATCATTAAATTAAGTGAATAGTACGTACAGTAACAATACATGACATCACTTTACACCATTGTAAGATAATTCGGAAAACCCCTTCCATATAAATTAGCTGAAATTCGTTTAATGGGTTTCAAACCGCGAACACGTCAACGCAGATGACACTAATTTCTTACTCAACGAAAGGTTAATGACGACACTGTCCCAAAAGAATAGAGTGATAATGCATTGCCACTCATTGTTATTCTTCTTATATTCTTCTGTTTTTAAAACAGGGGCGATAAAGAGGGCTTTGAGCAGAAAAGTAATAAAGAAAAAAAACGCTCGCGCTATTCCACGTTTTGTTATTGGCGTTCTTCAAAGGAGGCCTGTGCTGGGAGGTGGATAGATAAAGGTTGATGCTGATGATGAAATACACCTTAAATTCAACGTTCCTTATCTGCAGGACCTCAAGTGGCAGTCAACTTTTTTATTATACATAAAGATTTAGAATCAGGCATCAGTATAAATTTCTTACGATAGATGAGAGAGCACTGATATCGCATGTGACAACAATGCAAAGGCCTGTACTCGTTTCATCACTGAATGGAGATGTTTGAAAGCGAATTCCTCAATTAAAGACGAGCCACGATACTACGGTCGCAGTGACAGCGGTACTGTATTTGTTGAAGTGAAAATTCTTTAACGACATTGTTCACATTTTTGTAGGGGAAAATCTTGTTTCGCGTTACCATAATGTGATCTAAGTTATTTTTAATTCTATGGCTGCATTTTTTAAATTAATAAGATGCCGGACTTAGGTTTTTTTTTTACAATTAACGCCAAGTCAGCTCAACATCATCGACATCGTCGGAGATGATATAGTGGGAGATCAATCTACCCTTATTTATATTAGAATATTGGGAATAGTCTAAAAACTCCCAAGTCGAAGCCCTACAGTGTGCAAAGTGTTCGACGTACACAGGCGCAAAGGCATTGGGGGCGTCGCGCGACGCGGCGCCGTACAAAGTTTTTTTTTTCAGAGCATTGAATTAAAATAACATAAACCTAAGCTGACCGACATAATTTTACCTACGAGTATTTAGCAAATAATAAAAATTAATAAGTTAGATTCGTGAAAAAATAGAGGCTTCATATTATATTCGCACACAGGCGCTTGATAGTATCGCACGCAGGCGCTGTATGGGGACGGCGCGCCCCTGCCTGCAGAACTTTACTAGATTAAATACTATGTTATAGATAGCGTTTAAAAATCAATTCGATTAATTTGTAAGTATTAGAAATATTATGAGCATGTCCATTGTCCGCGCTATAAAGAAATTTTTCACCTACTGATGACTACAATTCTTCATCTTCACTCAATCTTCAATTTAGATCATATAATATTATATTTTAATTTAATATCTTGATAAATAATTATGTCGCTCTCTGCTTTGCTGATCGCTGGCAGTGGGGCGCGCGTTTCCTAGTTGGCCTGTCACCTCGGCGTCACAAGCCGCGCTGAAATAACTGGTTACAGCCAGCGCGGGCTATTTGCGGCCAACGCAGGTGCGACAATGTTTACTGATAGATGTTCATACATTAAATCTGGCCATCGACAACTTAATGTACACAAATGAGTTTTTATTGTTGTCTATGATACTGACTATTGTGTAATTGTCGCAAGAAGCTTCCTCTAGAGATAATACAACATAGCTCCACGTTTCTGCATACATTCTAATGATTGGTGTAATCACTTACCAAGCGGTGATTTGACTGCCTATTTACTTCGTTATCTATAAAGCCATAGTGGCATGTGTTATCGAAAACTTATTGACTAAAGAGTTTGTCTTTAAAATTTTAATCTAAAATAAGGTAGTAAGGCTAGATTTAAAAAAAATGCTGTATTCGCCACAGAAAGCACTTGAACTTAGGCTAGTAAAGTTAGCAGTGATCTTGATAGAATGATACTATGTTCTCCAAGGTAACCTTAAGCTAGGGTTTCACGAAGTGGGTTTCGCGAACCCCTAGGGGTTCGCCATTCGGCGGCAGGGGTTCGCGACAAGATTTTCGTAATGGTGGCTTGATGACTGACACTCTCAAGCAAAGCTGTTGTTACCCAGTCAGAATTAAAGTTATTTTATGATATAAAGCCGTTTGCGACAAGAAACGAGCACACCCATCGCATTAATATCTTTGTTACATGATCGTACAATATCAAAAATATATTTCTATTATCGCTTTATTTGTTACCATCAAAAGTCAATAGGGGAGAGGGGAAGGTAGGTCACATAGGTTAGCTGTCACCTGAATATTTGAACAGGGGTCCGTAGAGCCCAAAGTTTGACAAACCCTGCCTTAAGCGAATATCCTATTAAAATTATCAGTGATAAAATACACTATTTATTATTACCACGAAAAATTAAAACTTACATAAACTACAATAAAGGGGTTTCTTAAGGAAAATGCAGTGACTAATAAATATCATTACATCCATAGAAACTGGTTTTTTGCAGGCTTTAATATATTAACTAGATATATATTTATATACATTTCTAGGGGCTTCCCTAGCATTCTATATGTATTTTTGGCATTCACTTTATTTTGTTATTGAGTAGTTTAATAGAAAACCGGATTAAATCTGATTTTTGTCCTTCCTTCGTTCATGTTATTATACTTCTATCGCGGCGGAATCTGATATAAAGAATGAAATATGTTTGGAGCTGCCTTCATGCCCTAAATGTGGATTAAATTTGACTTGAAGGAATAAGATAGCTAGATAATAGACACTAAGCTGATGTATGGTATGGAAATAGCTGGAAATCGATTAAACCTAAATGCTAAAGTAGACACTTTCTCCACTATAGGATCCAATAACTTAACAATTCCAAGTAAGTTTCACTAAAACGTATCCTACTAAAAGCTGGTCTAATGGTTAGAACACCCAACGGTCACGGATTCGAATCCAGTCAAATGTAGATTATATGTGTGATGAAAATAGATGTTGGCATTGAGTAAACCCATACCATTTACAATTATATACTTTAGAATATTTTCTATTCTAGTACCCGTAACACAAGCTCTCAGAAAACCTCCACAAGGATAATTCGAACGCGTTGACTAAGAAAACTAAAAATCACGTCATTATCATTCCTATTGTACCCTGCTAAACATAAGCCTCTCTCTATGAAAGTCAATACGGCCGATCTCTTTCCATTCGCATCCAACAACCAGCCACTGCACTGAGATCGTTTTGAGCCCTACAAAATATGAATTACAGGCATAAGAACATTCTATAATACGAGTACATAATATAATATACTACTAGCTAATAAGGTTCATGACTGAAAGCCGTGTTTAGGTAGGCAAAGCTTTGTTCGGCCATTAATCAAGTGGGAAGACGTCTTGGCGTCCATTGAGGGGGGCCTATGTTCAGCAGTAGACGGATGAATGCTGATGATGATAATGATGATGACAATGGTGGTGATGATGATGCTTTAATATGATATATGTATATAAATTAAATGATAATAATATAATTACAAGGTAATAGGAAAAAGGTTTCTTGCATCTAAACTATATTCGGGCCAACCAAAACACATTTTAATTTTATTTAAAATATATGAATAAATAATCAAACAACTAACTCCGCTGGCTCAACGACCCGTAGTGGATCTTGGCCTCCGATACGAGATGGCGCCACCACGCCCTGTCTTAAATAATATAAACTTACCACAGATATTCGAAATAAGTTGTTCTTCTGTTCTTAATATTTCTATGGTAAATACAGTAGAACCTCGATAATTTAAAAACCTCGATAGCTTCAAAAAATAATATGTTCCCCTCCCTTAACCTATCACTAATAATTTATGACCCTTGATAACTTAAAACCTCTATAACTTAAAAAAATGTGATTCCCTTGGACTTTAACTTATCGAGGTTCTACTGGACCTATATTTAATATTTTAGGGATTCATCGCGGACAAATAGCATGTCAGGATTTTGTATTTTATTTACATGGTAAATACTAAATAGTAATAAAAATGAACCAGTACACCGATACGCTTTGTATTACTTTAGTTATCAATTCATTTTCAAGAACAGAAATAATATCAAAATTTGTCTTATATAATCTGCTAAATATTGGACGTATTAAATTTTTATTATTGTACTCGTAATTTTAGCAATACATGGAATATAAATGATATTTTAAAGAGGAGGTAGAAACTAAATTTGAATATAATTGCTTTATAATGGAAAAATACTTGTCATAGAAGAAAACGATTAGTATAATAATATAGTTTAATTTGCGTTTCATTGCAAAATTGTACCATCCGTGATAGATTATAATTTAACTATCGTTAAAGCATTGTCAACGTCACACATCAGACGCTGATTTTGTCACGCTTAGTTTTTTATAATATCTACAATGCATCGCAGTGGCGGTTCAATATGGTCGTCACCATCCTCATTTGATGATCCATCGCCTGTACCCTGATGACCCTCATAACATATAAGACGAAGCATGGGCGTAGCCACACTGGGGCAAGTTGGGGCGCTAGCCCCACCCTGGCCATAGGGTGATAGTTAATTAAGGCCAAGGAGGCAGAGGCAATAGATTTGGACCTAATCTATTGCCTCTGCCATAAATAATTTTAGCACAGACGTGAGCCTGGATCCATAAAAGTGTGTGGGGCAATGGCTGGCAATGACGGGTATTCCACAATGTCGGGGAAAGATGGATAGGTTGACTGCTGCTCCACCCTGAGCCCAAGGCTGGCTATGCCCATGAGACGAGTCTACATCTGAATTAATTTTGGATAGATCAAACTGACATACATGCCACCTGATGTAAGTGGTCGACATTACCCTTGATCATAATCTAGTTTTCATAAAACTAGCCCAAGCATTTCATTTATGTGTTGCTTATCCTGAAGTCTCTGACGTGCCAGTAAATGCCACTAGATGTCTTGCCCTCTCCGAAACACAGCGAAGTTGTTTTACGGTAGCACCATGCAGCCGGAAGCGCTGTACAGCGTATTTTTACCGACCTCTACCCTGTATTTTAAATTATACCTATTTGCTAGCTTATATATTTGAAGTCAAGGAAATATAATTTAAAATATTCCTAATTTTCTTTCTAACTTACTTTCGTAAAGTTTTAATAGATTTATTAATAAATTAACTTCGCAACTTCAATTATTGCTAATTAACCAATATTTAAGAATCGTAAAAATCCGCCGCGTCTGTAAATAGTGCTCTTACGTTTTAGCCAAATTTTACATAAATATAAACAAAGAAATGGAAATTGAAAATTTCTCATTAAATTAAGAAATATATGATTATATGTAATTGTAATTTAATGAATTAGTAAGCCTCTAACAGGGTGCAGGAGTGCAGGTTGATTATGTGACGTCACGGACGCACACATTATAAGTGCGCCCGCGCAGCCGCCCGCTCATTCGCACGTCTGCGCGCCCGCCGCGCACCGCGTACCTCGCCCCACTGTGTTGCCGCCAAATTTGAATCTAAAGTGATATTTGTGCATCAAAATGCCGAAAAACATACTAGCCGAGATGGGCTCCCAGGTGGGATTGACCCCCGCCCGCCAGAATAAAAAGGTAAGTGACACGAAAAGCCCTCGTAACTAAAGGGAAAACCCTTCCTGATCGCACGTGCTAAAACCAGTATACGCTGAGCTAGTTTTGTAAACAAGGCATTAGGTTCCACCGGGGGGTATTGTGAATTATTGTGCACATGCGATTTTGTGCATTTTGCGGCATATTATGATTATTATATGGCGATGGTATTTTGAGCTAGGCGATTCGATCGCGCGGAGAACGCTCTGTCTCAACTCTCATGGTCAGACATAAATAACCATACGAGTAACGGTGCCCGAAATGCAATGTCAATATCGAGATCATTATATTAATGATATTCTGACGTATTCTTTTGTAATGACACCGTGCTCGGTGCACTAGAAATAATTGTAACAACATGAATGCGTTCATTTCAATAATGTTTACGACGTGTGGTGCGGAAAATTTGAATACCTTCCAATCTTGAATATCTGACAAAAACTACAGAATCTATTTTATATTATTTGCGAATCCCATTAAGCTATAATTAATAAGGCATGTAGCAGTCTGACTAGTTAGGTACACACGTCATTTCTTGTAATTTTCTCATTCCGCACATAGCGTAATCATTTTTGGAGAACTTCCAAGATTTTTATGTAAATAATTCTTTCAAGATCAGCTCTAATGTTTTGGTTTAATTCGAACAAATTTTTTGAATAAGGTCGAGTATGATAAATATTTCAAATATTTTCTTGGAAACTTTTCGAATGTATCATTGGTTATATTTTTCGATTACGATGAGTCTCTGATTATATATAAAAACTCTGATTACCCTCAATCGTAAAAAATATTTTTTCATACTTACACGATTATATAGCTAATATTTTGACTAGAAATTAAAAAAGAAATTACATACAAAAGTTTTTACATAATATACCTTAAGACGAACATATATTCACAAGAAAATTCAGCCGTACCTAATACCTATATGATGCTCGTTTACGGTTTGATCGTTTATTAATTTATTTTTTTAGTTTATTAATTATAATAGATGCGCTGTGTAAAATGTCTTTAAATAAATATTATATCGCAATTTTTAGCTTTAACTAAAATTTAATGCAGTAATTAACCTTGTAAGGTTTCTTTGTTGGTATAGAAATATTTCAAATAAAGAATATTAAGATTTTCCTTCAAATTTTCGTATTTACCAAAAATATAACCGAAAACTTAGCAAGATGTCTTCTAATTAGTTTATAGTAGTAGTAGTATATAGGAGTATTAATAAGAGAACATTGATTTCTAATGTTTACGCGAATTTCATTTGAAATTTTTACCCTTCCATAAATAAATGCATGTGAAATTTGTAATTATAAAAACTAGTAGAAAAATTCGCTAATGGAATTACCAACCGCAGAATGAGATAAAACTTCATATAAGGCAACAAACATGACTGTATTGTAACCATACATCACTACGTCTCACGCCGTATGTGTCGTGCTTAGCAAAATAATTAAAGGAAAATATGAATAAATCTCCTATACAGATCAACCTGGTCTACCTTCTCCGTCCGGTGGATAAATCCTACTTGGATGCGAGTGGCGTGGAATCGTTTTGGCGAATTTGAAGAGCCTATATCCGTAGTAGTGGACCGTGGCAAATTCATTTTGTCATCAACAAAAAGACTAGGTGGATGAATGTTTTTTTTTTATAGCATAAAAGGCAAACGAACAGGAGAAGCCTTGCGACTATTGACGCCCATTAACATCCACACAACCAAAGATTATGCAGATGCGTTGCCCTCCTTTTCCCTATCCCCCAATGGGCCACCGGTAACTCACAAACCGCACGAAACGCGACAGCATAGCTGTCACTTTACGCCGGTATTATGTGAGCGAGAGGTACCACCCCGGTCGTGCCGGCCCAATTCAGCTGCAAAGCATGCTGCTGCACAGCATGGCACTACCTCTTACAGTCCTGGTATCCATCGGAATATCAGCTGCAGGCTGATAATTATGAAAGGACTAGAATACTACCAGCTCGGTCCGTTTCCCCCGCTTTCGCCTATCGGGAATATAGTGCATTGCAAAAGTGAATGTGAATCTTAGGCACAAGTCCCTTGCGCAAACATTAATTTGTGAAACATGTGGAAACTGCACTCGCTCTTAAACGGAATATAATTATCATTTGGATATTGAAACCGGTGCAATGCAGTAAACTCATTTATATAATCAAAATGATGGAGTGGAGGCAGCTCCGTATATCATCCAGGAGTTTTACTTAATTTCTTGATATATTTATTCCTATAGTCTCTAACTATCTAGACGTAAGTTTTCCTTCTATTGTAAAATAAAATAGCTCTCACTTTAAAAACACAAACCATACAAATTTTTACGACTAATTCTGATTACAATCCTAACGTTATAAACGATACTTTGTGGCAGCTATGCTGTGGTTCTGAGCAGAAGTTTTATTATAATAATAAATAGACGTAAACATTAGTAACCTCCCCGTTCTTAGTAGTAAGTAAACATTAGTAAGCTCCCCTTTACTTGGAGTTAAGCTCAAGAAACAACAGCGGTTTGGTCTAACAGGACCAAGCATGTATTATGTGATCATAATTTCCAGGGCAACTGAAAATGCACGAAAAATCCCATCACAAAGACAACTGTGCAAAATATGCGCCATGCACAATGCAGTTGCAATTTAAGATACACTTAAGTACTTATATAGATTATTATATTAAATACACATTTAAAAAAATGTTAAATTTGCATATTGACTTATTGCGTTTTTTAGATTGCGATTCATAACTTGAATTTTGAGCATATCATAATGCACTTTATACATATTAATCGACTTCAATACTTATACTTTAAAATAAAATATATGGAATAAAAATAATTTTATTATTTATGTTATATAGACTAGCATCTTGCATCCTTTTATGTAGATGATTGTGGACAAAATAAAAATAAATCTCCAAAAACTTATAATAACAAATCTCAATGTCAGTAATGTCGAAAAACTATACCTGAATTTAGAGCATGACTAATGTGATAAAATCAATTTAATATTTACTTTGTTATTATGACTCGAACTAATTCGAATTTATTAAGAAACTGATGATTCTGGATTCAATTACGCAATAATAAGTAAAGTACTATGGTCTAGTGGGTATGGGCGGCTTTTTGAGTGAGATTTCGGTTCGATCCTGACTCCTGTGCTGCCTTGTAATTGGTTTTTCTTGATTTCTAAATGCACTATGAACGTGAGACCATCATTATGCTCACTGGTGAAGGAAAACATCGTGAGGAATCCTGCATGCTAGAAGATATTATTATTGACAAGTCTTTGAAGGTGTGTAAAGTTCACCAACCCGCATTGGGCCAGCGCATCAATGAACTATGGCCCAATATTGACTGATTTCTAGGAGACTCGTGCCCAGCAGTGGGACGGGTAAAATATTATACAGATATTATTATCAGGTGCTTTAATTTCCTTTTTTTTTTTAAGTATTTCTTTTTGTATAATATTCGCGTTCTCGAAACCATTAAAGCTATCTTCAGCTATATATTTATTAGCTTCAGAAATATTACTTTATACCAGAATAGTACAGTTATGGGTTTTGTAAATACTTGTCATTAACCAATTGTAAGTACACGCACATACATACATCATGGTGGAGATATATAGAAATGTTTCTTTTTAATTCTGTTCGTATGTTACCTTTACATGCCTTTTATCAATAATTACGATAAAAACCGGAATAATAAATTACAAAATAATAATTATATACGGTAATCATCAAACTTTGAACACAAGGCAGAAAATCTGTCGCTAATCACAAACGGTACAATAAAAGCTTATCAAACGTTTATATTTGTAAGTGAAAAGTTATTTTTATTGCAAATCGAAACATCCCGCCTGCCAAAAACAGCTCAACAAATGGCTATTGATGCAATGACGCAGTCTCTCTGGCGGATTTTTCCACAAATCAGACCAAGTGTTTGCCAATGCAGCTGTTTTGAGACCACCTGTCACCAACGTTCTTCTGCTTTAACCTGCCAATCAAATCTTTCTAAAAAGTAGTGGCTTAAGAAAATATTTTTATCACCACAGCCAACTTTATATTTAAGATCTACACATAGAAGACTCGATACAAAAATGACAAAATTATTGTCCTATTAATTAACTAAAATAAAATAAAAATTGAAATAATAAATATCATTCAACAACCACACATTAACCTAGTCCCACGCTAACTTGTGTTATATAAAATTAATTAAATACATGTCCAAGCCGGTGCTATATATATATGTATCAAACAAATTATCTGCACCTGGTGGGATTCGAACCCACCACCTCGGAGTATCAAGTCCAGTAGACAGTCCTGACCACTCCACCATCCGGCCGAATATTATCTAACAAGCATGAATCAATCAATTTTCCATTCCCGTGGAACTACGGGGATAAATAATGTGTTATTCTTATATGTAAGCTAAAGTTTCATAATAATCCATTCAGTAGTTTTTACGTGAATGAGTAACAAACATCCACACTAACAAAAAAGGATTAGTAGGATATCTCCTTAAATAATCAGCTATTTATATCGATCAACGAGCTGAAACAAAAAAGAACTTTTACACGCTTTGTGTTATTAAGTCGGACATCAATAACATAATTGTCTTGGACACAAGCGATTGCGATGTTTGTGGCAAAAAGACATTCTTAGTATCATAACTTATACTAATAATATAAAAAGCTTCAGAATTGTTTAAATGCGCTAATCTCATTAACTACTGATCAGATTTGAATTATTGTTAGATAGCCCATTTATCAAAGAAGGTTATAGTCTATTATCCCGCTAAGATCCCGTTGCTAATGTTAGTTAACACAGGCGAAGCTGCGGGCAGCAGCTAGTTTAGAAATACTTGAACCAATCTTTAAAAGCATATTGGATTAATTAAATGTGTACACAAACAACGGGATTTTATTTATGTTTTCATATAAGTTCGTTGTCCCAGATAGGTTATTTCTAGTAGGTTCTATTAGATTATGTCGTAGTGCGACTATTTGAATAAATATGCATATATTATATACCAACATATTATATTATTGTTATAAATAATTATTAATTAAAATTCATATTAGAATTTGGAAATATGATAAACAAGTCTTCATGTGGATTATTACCAATACCAAAAAAAGTACTTTGAAATAGATATATGGTGTTTAGGTAGATATTTTTATGTTTGATGGAGATTCAAAACCAAAGAATTATATAATAAAAAAATAGAAATTACAAAAAAGTATACAATTAAAAGAATTTCATTTAGAAGCAAGAAAAGTATCGAGTGAAATTGCAAATCTTATTGTTTGATGTGCAGATCTCCCTGAAACCAATAGAAAAATTAGTATGCGTGTGTCAAACAGCCTTCCAAGAGCGTAATTATCTTCAAGTCTTATAAGATTTTCTTTCTATATTTTCCCCATCCCTAAAGCGTCGATATGAGATGGAAGTAACTGGAATGTTGGACAGGATACTTGACTTACGACTAATCGCTAATCAATGTTTTGCCAACGAACCACCTGTGTTCAAGTGTGGATAATTACAGCTGATAATGATGATAGCTGATAAGCGGACGGGCGCCAAACGCGCAAAGTTCTTGAGATGTTACATTGCTTTTCCCCGCGGTTTCTCTCTCCCTGAAAATATAAACAATATTTCCTCTAAAAATCATACAAGCTTTCTCTATAATTGGGGTATAGATTACAAATATTTAGCTAGATATTCAGCATGATAGCATAAGCTTGTGGCTAACTAACAAGCTGCGCGAGTCGATCTATCAGGCAACCCGAACCCGGCAACGTTTGCCGGGGTTGCTCCGTAGAAGAGTGACCATCTGTACATACCGAGACTCCTCCGTGCCCCGGAAAGTAGTGGATCTTTGACAGTCGTCACGGGTCGTTGGAAGCTCTACAGTCTGACAATTTGTCTTACCGTGGGGTACCGTCTCTACCAGTTACTGCGTTGTGGAGGTCATATAGATAGCCGCTCCATTTAAAATATTGGTATTCAAATGCATAAAGTTAGACTGGAAGCTGACCCCAAAATATAGTTGGGAAAAGATTAAGGCAGATGGTATTCAGCTTGATAATATTAAGTGCAGTATCAAATCTACTAACACAAGTGTTAACTTAAATAATTTGGAAAATTATCGATCATTCCATCCATTTTTTATCCTAAAACTCATCTATTCAGTAATTGTTTTCACAAAAAGATAACAGCGTAGTTGTTATAACACAACTAATTTAATTAACAACTATTGTTAAGAATTATGAAAATACTCCACGAAGATGAAAATAAAACAAGAAAAAGTAATAACAATTGAGTGTTAAACATTTAGGACGGCCAAAATAGATGCTAAATTTAGACTCTGCCTCGCGACAATTTTCTCAATATAAGATATTTAAAACATCCGTATTTAAGAACTTCTAAATGATAATTATTCGGTGCTAGTCCGGATAGTCAGGGCAGTAGAGGAGTTTGAATCCTGCCAAGAGTTATTCGTATGAAAGTATATTTAAGAAAAATGGATATAATGTGTAGTGGGCTACTTTTTTATTTCATTTTTTGTCCAACAAGTGTGAGACAGTGATGATAATGATGATATTTTTCATTCAATTATTAGCATACAATTTCTTATGAGCTTATTACTGTAATAGTTTAAGAATATTAATGATCTATTGATATTCTAATTCGGATATCGCGGGTTCGATCCCGCCAAGGGCAGACCCTGCAGTGATGGATTGTCTGTTCCGTGTTTACGGATGTCTATCTTATAATATAAAACAATTTCCGTTTCCTAGTTTGAAAAAGTTTAATTTAAATCGTGTTGCAAAATCTACGATTTAATATAAAATCACTTATAATGCTAACAAAGACGACAGTAATTCTAAAAACCTTGATCTAGCATAACTACTGCAGGCCTTTTCAATCAAATCAAAATATTTATTTCGTAGGTAGCAACTAGTACACTTGAAATACGTCAAAACTAGTCGATAAAAAGTAAAAAATAAACTCGTTTCAGATGCAAGATCCCTTAAAACTTATGAGATCTTTCCTTATCTTATTCGTTCTGATATTAGTAAAAACTACCGATGTAATTCAGCTATAATACGAATACAATACACTGCAAGAAACATTTGTTACTTAGTACTTTAATGAAACATATTTTTTACTAAGGCCAAGGCTGTCGACGACAGCTTAGTTACGTTTAGTTACGCTTTATATTAAATCAAGCGTGAACTATGTTTGTAAAACTATACAAGTATCGCAAACCGCCCGCTAGCGTTGCTTTTTACAGCAAAATATGTCCTCCGCTTGTCACTTATGGATATTATTATTTTCTTTTCATTACAAACTTTACTGTTATTAATGTCTAATTAATCTTTGTGGATTTCTTCGTAGCTTTGAATTTTACGTAACAGATTGAGATGCAGAATCAATTTTGTAGATTGAGTTACAAGAACTAAATTATTATTTATTTACACTATAACTTAAATAATTCGACTTTTATTAGTTTTTAACACTTTCTATATTGTCACTATGTAGGTACTATTGTTAGTGTTATTTTTGGCTTGGCACTTGGCACTCACTTCAAACAGATAATTATACACACAAAATATACAAAAAAAATAAAAGAACTTAAAAAAACGCTCCTTTTTTCAGACAGCAAAAAAAGTTTACACAGCTTAACTTAAATTCGCGTTAATGTAAGAAAATAGTATATTTCTTTAATAATTACAAATATTGTGTACCGTGGTAACTTATTGTATTTGTGTCGTAACATAGAGAGCGCCTGCAGCGAAAATTGTTATACCTAATTAAATATGAGTGCCACGGTCGACGAGTACGGTTCCAAAGCATGAAAGATGGAAAATAACAAACAATATTGACTTGACAAACTTTACACCTAACATTATTCTAAAGAGAAAAAGTATTTTGATATATTTTATTAAACATTTTCTAGAAAGTACAAACAAATCACATTTTTTTTTCGGACCAAAGTAAGCCATCAACCTTTTATACAACCTTATTTTGTTTTTCCCGCCAAGAAATTTACAATTGCAGGAGGAGTGTGCACTATGTCTAGTGCAGTCTGTCGACTGTCAAAGTAGGCAACGTGAAGTCACGAGAGGATCCTGTGATGTCCACGTTAACAATTGCCCACTTACCTTTAGGTAAATCATCTATTTTGCTAACCTATAAAAAATGTGTTGTGTTGAATTAAGTTTTAAAGACATAATTGTGTGCACTAGCGTGTATTTATATGAAGAGAATATATATTCAAGGTTTCATTAATAATTACGTAGTCAGTACATAAATAAGTAATACCTAGGCGTTACTGTTGGACTAGAAATAAAACCTGTTTGTATTATATAATGCGAAACTATCAATATACCCTTATCGAGGTATATTGTAAAGGTACTAAATCTCGACAACCTTTTGGCTTCCCTGTTTCCATGTTTGCCAACATTCCAACAACAATCAACGACATTGATTGTCAAGCATGACTTTCATGTCGCACTAGCTGTTGCTGGCAGCTTCGCCTGCGTTAACTAAGACTTACAAAGGCATCGTATATAGATGATATATTGCCTATAGCCTCTCTCGATAAATTGGCTGTCTAAAACAAATATTTTTGAGATTATCGCGTTCAAACAAACAACCTCTTCAGCTTTACATATTAGTATAGATTTTATAGTAAAATATTTTGTTGCAAGAAGAGGTCCAGTACAGTTTAATTTCCATTTTTCTTGCCTGGCTATTTTATTACATTCTACACTCTAAATTTTTATGTTATAAGCTATTGTTGTTGTAATAAGTTTTATTTATTATCAAACAATTTAAATGGATAAGGAACAATATTATATTGATACTAATTTCACCACTATGAGATTTTAACCTTATTAGAACTTGAAAATTTGAATAAACACTATTATTATTGTGGCACACCTAAAATCGTGAGAGTAGAAAAATACTGTTAAACTGAAAACTGTTAAAAAAATATTTAACTCACTCACTTTTTACTACATAGTTAATTGTGATTTTTTTACAGCTTTACTGAATAAAAAAATCACGGACTTTTAATAAAAATAACGTTATTTTATAAATCGTTACTACTTTTCGCAGTGCACGCGAAATAATGACTCTATATGTCTTAGATCATTAAATCATAAATCATACAGAGCGTTAACTCACTCCTACCTCGATTTCGAGGAAACACGTGTCTAACGGAATAGTCACATAATGTGCAATTCTCATTACTATGTTACATTATAAATATGTTTACGTTTCAAATATGAATGTAATTTCATCATCTTCCTATTTAATTAATGAAAGGAAATAATTACTTTTCGAATTTTTAGAAATAATTGCAAGATACTTAATATATAAAGATTTCTTCGCTACTTGTTTTAATGCTTTGTAAACAGTACAGTCGGCTAAATAATCATTTTACATTTTTACATAATTGTGCTCGACTTCGTTCGAAGGGATAATAGTTATAATACATACAGTACCGCCTAGTAGTTCACCTTTCACGCACTTTTTTGAGGGTAGCAAATAGTAAAAACATTGAAACAAAAATAATTTTAATAATAATTTATTTCAGAAACTTACATAAGTACCATAAAATATACAATAACAATGTTACATACAATGTTTTCGTATTTACAATATGTGAACAGATTGCCTGAACTAGGAGATCCTGTGTTTCAGGCTAAAAGGGCTAGTGTACTCGTTACATTAATCTCATTTTATCATTTATATTAAACTACATAATATAATTTATATACAAAATGAAACAATAACGAAACAAAAACAAAAAATGAAACAAAAAACCTGCAACCAACCTGCCACAGCGCAACATCGCTTTGATCCAGTGCCAATAATTACACTGCTTGTCTTCCCTTTATCTTCAAAACAGCAAAACGGATTCACGGCAGAAACAAGCAAGATTTTTTTTTCCAATTTAACATTCAATTTTATGACAAAATAGTTTCGTAACATTTTTGTAATAAGATTGAAAATATTTCTTATAACATATTGTGATGAACGAAATCTTTTAATGACTTCAAGGGCTATTTCGCTTAAACTTTTTGTACTTGGTAATTGGCATAGATTGAGAACAGGCTACCGAGAGGTCACGCTTTCGAATTCTATCAAGGGTAAAAGAATATTATTAAGCATTGATTATATATTAATTTTAGCTAACATACTAATTACAACACACAGTACATTTAAAACTTTTCAAGGCTTAGACAAAGTAACATTAAAAGATCGATAACGAAGTTCGAAAATAATAAAATGTATGGGATTGACATAGGTCGCGCTAAATCACGTGGAAATCGTTATCGTAACAAAATCACTTGTCTAATGTTTATGGATCGTTATTGTCAATTGGCTAAGCTTATTGGCTAAAAAATTGTCATTGATAACTCATAGACTGTGACGAATTTCGGTATCTTTTACTTTTTAGTTACGAAACGATGTTACTTTGACCTCAGACCTGATGGCCAGGCCAGGATGGCCTCAGGAAATTTATTTCGCGAAACACGAAATTTCAGCTTAAGTTTTGCCTCAGTAAATGGATGTTTGCTTAGCCGACTGTACCTTCGTAGCATTGAAAACCTAGTACGTCGTTAATTGTCTGCTAAAGGTAGCGTCAGAACAATCACACGCGCCTCCCGCTAAGTACTTCATCATACATCGCCATGTCGTGATTCATTTACTTACTGTTCAATATTTGCCATCGTTTTTACCAATTTGAAACTCTTGTTAACCGAAGTACATGTGAAACGTGGAGCGAAAACATTGACTATGCCAAAAATGATCAACAGTTTGATTAGTGTTACCAATCATAATATCGCCTCTAGGTCTATGTAATATTTATCCAAAACATTATCTTAGCCAGTCTAATCCCGCTAAAAGCCATTAAACTTAGACCTCTCAAAACAGCAGAGCCGTAAATAGGGTGGTGCCACCGGTGCCCCGGCACAGGGCGTAGACTCTGGGGGGCGTAAGAATGGCCAGGCAAGCAGGCAGGACTATTTTTTTTTTCGGTTTGCTAAGGGCGCAGGCGCAAAAAAGGCTGTTTACGGCTCTTCAAAACAGGCCATCCAATCCACCCTAAGAAGACACAAGTTTGCGCGCTTACCAATATATAATCATTCTTCGTTACTCTCCAATTTCAAGGCAGTCTACATATCGAGCAATGTGCATATTTGTGGTCAAGTGGAGGCATAGACTAAGACTAAGCTAGTTTCTTGGATGTAGTATTTCATGACTTTCCACCACGTACGTAATTATGTAACGTGCAGATCCGGACACATGGAATCATAAATATCAGGATCACTAAATATCAGCTCCTTCGAACGCCGGGATGCTCTAATCAATAAGAAGGTTCATTTCAATCGTCTAGATTCCTTTGCCATGCGTTTAGCATATCTACCACGGGAAATTCCCTGAGGACTTGTTGAATTGTACCTGGCATACTCATTTGAAGGTTGGCAACGTACCTGCTAATCCTCTATACCCAGGAGTCTATGGATGTCACTTATCTTAATCTATAAAAAGATATGATTAGAAAACGAAACTTAATAAGGTCATTGACATATGAGATCAACAAGCAAATTCATGAATGAATGAATGAAGTATTGATTGCATGGATTTGCATTTTCTACATAATTTGCCAAGTAAGCTAGCGCCCTTGACTCTATGGACCTTAAGTAGGGCATTTTATAAAGATTTGCAACAGCCGTATTGTTTTTATTGATTTATAAAAGTACCATGTACTTGCGCAAAGAAATCAATTTCTATGACATTGCGTTGTAACCCCATTATTATTTCTTGTATAAATGACTATGCGATTTTTTTGCTTTTGCGAATGCATTGCGCGATTGTTTAGTTATATTTGTAAAATGTATTTTAATTAAGCTGTTGCTATTTGCTGGCGTCAACTTTAACCTGTACCTAACCTACAATTAAGACCATAAATATTATGACGTAAGCTCAAAGTATTTTAGTGAATTTTATTAAACGAACTTTCTTTGTATGGTGTGGGCTGGTCAAATTTGTCAAGGAATAGCGTATGAAACAAAAGTGTACAGAAAAAAATTAAATAGAATTGAAGGTCCGAATTGAAGGTTCGTTCTAATGAATGAGAATGAAACGGAATCCGCCATCTTGGCATTCATTGAGTATGAATAGAAGTGAACGGATATCGTGTACAGATGAGAATAATATTTTATTTTTTCGTTTTTCCGTATCAGCGCAAGATCTGATTACAGAATGTCCCTCAAGATCTGTTTACGGACTTTCCATTTTTCAGAAATCCATGACTCAGCACTAAAACCTATTGATAGCGATTAATATTTGCGCAATTACAATTATTTAACAATAAGTGACGATTAACAAGTGAAGGCCACTTTTTATGACGAATCTTTTATTAAACATGCCGCTTGTAATTAAGTTTTGATCACGAAATAAAGAAGTCTGTAATTATGTCCCTCAATTTATAAAACGAGCTGATTTTATAAGAATTAATTCAGAATATATATATATTTGTCTACTTTATCCTACTTTTCCTACTAAAATTATAAACGTGAAAGTTTGTAAGTATGGATAGATGGATGGATGTTTTTTACTCTTTCACGTAAAGACTACTCAATGTATTTTTATGAAACTATATCATAAAATAGATTATACATCAGAATAACACATAGGCTATAATTTATCCCCATATTCCCACGGGAATGGGAAGTACGCGGGTGAAACTGCGGGGCGCTCCCTACTGGGCTACGTACTAACGTAAAATATAAAAATGCAGGAGGCTGAGGGGTGGCTCGACGTCGCACCGTAACCTGTTGTAAGCCATCTCTAACTTTATGTCAATCAAAATTAGCACGAAAATCATTAGCCCAAATGATATCTTTGTCTACCAAATGCCAAAAAACAATTATGTCAAACGTATGCCTCCGGAAGGAGGTCCCCGTGTTGCTATATGGCAGGGTTGCCATAAAGCCACACGCATTGCCACTCGCATCTTGGGCTCCACAATCCACATCATTCTTTTTACTTGCGTTCAGAACGCGATCTCAACCTATTCCAAATTCAATTTTCCATTTCCGTCTTAAGGATCACACTCGTCTTGCTGCATCATGTTCTGTTGTTAAATAATTGCACACAGATTGATAATACGTCAGTGCTAACCGCACTGCATTGTACAAAACAAAAACACTTCTATTAGCCGGGCCGAGCCTCTCATTAACGACTGCAGGTGACCTTGCTCTCGGTTTCCGTCTACATTAATTATTATAGACAACGTTCGATATGATTGAAACTGTGACGTCATTTGAGCGTACCGATTTTCAGTGGTATTCAACCTTTTTTCATATTATTGATGTTAGTTGGTAAGGCAAATAAGTAGAGGTGCTTAGATACCGCTTGTCTACACGCAAGTAATAATAAAGCCTTTTATTCGGAAAACAGAAGTGTACAATTACTATTGTGCTTATACTCTAACATGTCTGTTATGTTACATAATATAAAGTATTTTACACAGTTAAGATTTATAGTTGTTCGCGTATTTGGTGTTTCTTTACTTTCTGCAAGTCCGTTTGCCAATTAGCAAAGGCCTCCTCCAACCTATTCCATTCAGATCTGACTTTAGCTACTCTACTCCATGTAATGCCTGCAACCTGTCTGATATCATCGTCCCATCTTTTTTGTTGTCTGCCTCTTTTCCTTTTACCTTCCCTTGGATACCAATGTGTAATTATTTTGCTCCATTTTTCCTCTCCCCTAACCATGTGTCCCGACCACTTCCATTTTAGCCTTTTTACTTTTTGTGTTACGTCCTGAATCTTGGTTTTTTTCCTAACATTGATATTTCTAATTTTTTCCCCTCTTTTCATTCCTGTCATACTTCTCTCCATTGCTCGTTGGCAAATGGCAATTCTATTGATTGTATTCTTTGTTATGGCCCATGTTTGGCATCCATATATTAAGATAGGTAGAATGCAAACATTAAATAATTTGCTTTTTGTTGCTATATGAAGGTTTTTGTCTTTCATTACTTCCTTTAGGCCCCAATATCTTTTCCAACTGTTTGCTATTCTTCTTTCGATTTCTTTCATTATGTTATCTTTAGGTGATATCAGCTGTCCAAGGTATACATATTCTTCAACATAGCTAATTTGTGATTGGCCTACAATTATGCTACTTTTATTTCCGTTGGTCATTACTTTTGTTTTTTCGGGATTTAATTTTAGTCCTACTTTTTCGCTCACCGATGCTAGTTCGTTTAACATTATGTTTAAGTCTTCTGGCGTTTTTGCAAATAGGACAATATCATCGGCAAATCTTAAATTTGTTAGTGTGCGGCCGTTTATCTTTAATCCCATATTTTCCCATTCAAGGTCTCTAAAGATCATTTCCAAAACAGCGGAGAAAAGTTTTGGAGAGAGAGGATCTCCTTGTCGAACTCCTTTTTGTATTTTAAACGAATCTCCTTTCTTTTCTAGCTGAATACTCGCCGAGTTATTTTTGTATATATTTCTAATTAATCTTATATATTTTTGTTCTATACCTTGTTCTCTTAACGCCTCCCAAATGTTTGTATGTATTAATGAATCAAATGCCTTGCTGTAATCAACGAATGCCAGATAATATATGAGTTGGTATTCAGCATATTTTTCTATGATTTGCCTAACTACATGTATATGATCAAGTACTGAATAGTCCCTTCTAAATCCTGCCTGTTCTATTGGTTGTTGGCAGTCGAGTTTTCCTTCTATTCGCTTGAGTATAATTTTTGCAAAAATTTTGTACAGGTTGGACATCAAACTTATGGGTCGATAGTTTCCGATATCGCATAGATCACCTTTTTTGTACAGAAGTATTATATTCGATTTAGTCCATTGTTGGGGGATAATTTCTGTCATGATGATATCATTGAATATTTCTACAAGAATAGGTATTATTGTCTGTTTCGTTTGTTTGAGTATTTCGTTGCTTATTCCGTCAGATCCTGGAGCTTTATTGTCTTTTTGGGTTTCTAGAGCTAGTTCTATTTCTTCCTTTAAAATGCTGGGTACGTGTGAGACTTCTAAAAGTTCTATTTCATTTTCCGCTATGGTACTTTCGTATAACTTCTTATAGTAGGATGTCGCAATACCTAATATTCCTCGCCGTCGGTTCTCTTTCAAGCCATTACTATCATTCATTTGTATGATCCAATCTTTTTTGTTGGTTAACTCCTTATATGCCTTTTTTATACCCCCTGACTGTAATATGTGTCTCTCTATTACTTCCATTCTTTTCTGAGTTTTATCTTTTCTAATACTCTCTTTTATTTCTTTACTGATTTTTGCTATTTGCTTTCGGTTGTCTTTGTTATTTATTTCATGAACTAGGCATGCTCTTCGATTTAGAAGGTTGATGGTTTTGGTACTTATCCACTTGTTAGACGTGTCTTTACTATAAGTCCCTTGTTTAATAGCTGTTGTGATTGTTTCTTCCAACCAGTTATATTTTTCTTGTAACTTCATGTTTGATGTCTCTTTATTGTAATCTACAAGTTTTGTCGATATTAAATTGGCAATTTGCGTAGTTTGGTATTTGGTAGGTCTTGTGGTCGTCATATTGTTTCTCGGTCTTGGATTTTTTGGTGGAGTTAGCATCAGTTCTGCTCGAATCATTCGATGGTTGGTATTGAAGTTGAAATTGCTTATGACTTTCATATTTGAAAAATATCTGCTTTTACTTGTCATTATAAAATCTATTTCGTTTTTTGTTTTGCCATCGGGCGATATCCAGGTCCACATCTTACTTTCTTTCTTTTTAAACAATGTGTTTAAGATTTTCAATCCATTCTCCTGTGCAAAGTTTACAAGTCTTTCTCCGTTCCTGCTTCTTGCTTTTTTTGTATATATAAATGGTCCTAGGACGTTGTCCTCTTCTGGTTGTCGTTCTCCGATTTGGCCATTGAAGTCTCCTATCACAACAAGGTTTTTGTAAGCATGGTCTTGAATTGCTTTATTTAGTTCTGAGTAGAATGAGTCCATCGTTCCTGTATCGGATTGTTCCGTGGGTGAGTATACTTGTATGATGGACCATGGATCTTTGTATCCTGGTAGCTTTAGATTCATTATTGCTATGCGCTCTGATACTCCTATAAAACTCTCAACATAATTTGTAAGATATTTTTTGATAATGAAACCAACTCCATATTGGCCTGGGGTCATTCCTATATGGTATAGGAGGAAATCTGGATAGGAAATAATTCTTTCTTCCATTCGCCTTACCTCGCTAAGACCGACTATGTCCCATTTAATCTGTTTTAATGCATATGTTAGTTCTGTAAGGTTTTCCTCGTTTTTTAATGTAAGTACATTGAGGGCTGCGACATAAATTTTTGATCTTGTGTAACTGTTTTCATGTTTTTCGCAAATTTTTTCTAGTGTTGTTGGAGGGTTGGGGTCTTCATCCCCCACGAGGACCAGTCGGCTTGGGGGAGATTTTGTTATTTCGTTTGTTTGGTTTTCGTAATTTAGTTGGATATTTCGTTTTCCGGTTGTTAGTTGCTATTGGTTTTTATTCGTAAGGGTATCAGTAAGAGAGTTTGATCGGATTCTCATCAAGTCATAGGCGTTTGTCCTGTTTGTTTTAACGGAACTCATCGTTTGTTGCTTTTTGGGCTTAATGGTTGACGTCGACTGTGGTGAAACGGATAGTTCTCTTTTCTTTTTGTCGGAGTTGAGTCCTTTAACTACTAACTTATCATATTTCAGATATGCAGTATTTCCTTTTTTCTTTTCCTCTAGTAGTTGCGGTAGCAAAGCCTTTCTCTTTTCTATAACTTCCTTAGAATAGTCTTCCGATATGTAGATTCCCTTTAAACTTCTTTTATTTAATATAATTTGATCTTTTTTCCATCCATTTAGAAATGACAATAGCACAGGTCTATGCTTGTTTTCGACTTTATTTTTTCCCAGACGGTATATTCTATTCACTTCATTTTCTTCTACTGATAACTTTAAGTCTCTTTTGAAGATATCCTTTATGGTTTGAAACAACTCTGATTTTGATTTTTCCCGCTCTTCTAAGCCATAAATAACTATATTGTTGTTTTTCTTCTCTTTTTTTAAATATTCGATCTCCTTCTCCAAGTTACAAATTTTTTGTTTTAATTTTTCGTTTTCTTCAATCATAGGGCTAAGTTTTTTATCAATGCGATCCATTATATTATTCGTAAGAGACTCTTTAAGTTCATTTGTCTGTTTCTCCATTTCTATCTTCATTTTATCAAATAATAATTGGAATTGCTCATCCATGTTGTCGAATGGAGTTTTGTAGAACGGAACGTAAATCCGATTTTTGATAGAATATTTTATTTGAGATGGTAACACTCAAATTAGCTGACAGCCTAGCCGACCGAGTTCAAGTATTGTCATAAAATACCGACTGGGCTGTATGGACAATATTCCTTTGCCTTCCTACTAGTAACTATAAAAAACAACAATCTGTTATTGTTGTTTATTTTAGCGACTGTCAGATTGACGTCGAGTAGCGGGTAGTTAAATAATATTAGATTCAAACCTTAGTTCAATTGTGGATGTGTATTTTGATATTCTTTTGGTGAGTTTATCTTGAAAATGTCCGAGGATTATTTCTTCCGTATCCCCTGGTGTTGTTTTTTGATGTTTTCAGCACGACGGTGATATAGTGTAACTTTAACTATTTTAATAGGTGTTTTGTTTACGACAAACTTTAAAGACCTGTTGACACTTCGACGACCGGAACATGAATGAAGTGGAATGGTTGTACCCATTAAAAAGGCGCACGCTAGATGCGCACCGCACTCGCTTGAGTGTGATGTGTCAAGATGTAGACATGTAGATCAGGGTTGTTAAAGAAAACGTCTTCTCGATCTGAGGTCCCATTTATTAATAATTCCATAAAGTACATAATATTTCATATTCACAATGTATTGAAACAGTTGCGCAATTATATGTCAAAATGCTTACTTAGCAAGGTGTAAAGGTAATTACACATAAAATAATCTAAAGACAGTTACTCACTACACTACACCATCCCCCTTAGTGAAAAGAAAAAAAAAACAAACCTAGATTATTATTATTTAAGTACTAAACTTTCTTTTTTTTTTTTTGTTTGGTTTTTTTTTTACTAAACTCTAATAAACTTATGCTAACTGCGGTATCTTATATAACTTAGTTCTATCCTTATGTACTATAACATGCTTACCATCTAAATTAATTTTAACATTAGGTGCCAGGTCTTCTACTACTACATATGGACCCTTATATAAAGTATCCAATTTATTTCCAGTTTCATTTTTTAATAATAATGTATCTCCTGGTTTATAAAAAATAGGATTAATTGACAAATCATAATTACACTTTCTACGTTGCTTACTTAAAATTAAATTAAAATTAAATTTTTAAGGGTATCAAAAGCATTTTGGCATTCTGTAGTCCATTGGAATTGAACATTTTTTCTACATAAGTTGTTTAAAGGCAAAACTATTGCTGCAAAGTTATTTATAAATTTTCTATAATAGTTGCTAAATGCAACAAAACGCTTGACATCGTCAGCGCGTCGGTGTGGGATAACTTTCAATGACTCGTATTTTCTCTGGGTCCGGTAAAATTCCGTCCGCTGATATTGTATGACCTAAGTAAAGAATTTGTCGCTTTAAAAATTCACATTTTAATGGGTTTAATTTTAAATTTACTTTGCGGAATTGCGGAATATATTAATTTATTTTTAATTTTATTTTCAATTTAAACATTTAATATTACGATATATAAACCCATAGATATATTATATTAACGACTTAAACTTAGATAGAAAATAACAATTTATTTTTAATTATTCCCTTACAACAAAGAAAAAAAAAATCATTAGAAAATAAAATTAATAATTATTGTATTATAATACAAAATCATTGCGGAACCCTAATCACGCGTTTCCTTAGAATTGAAAAATCATATTTCGCCGAGGCGGCGTTACAACGCTCCGGCGAGGTCATGCGCACATATTACGAACACTTTTAATTATTGAGTTATAACTATTCATCATCATTATCACCATCATATTCCTCATTATAACTTTATTTATTCTCCATAAATTCCTACTTTCTCATCATACATTTTCATTGGGTTTCACATAATATTTATAACCCTTACTTTATATCTTTACTTTTATTCCTTTAGTTTATTTTTCGACCTATACAGGCTTCATATAATGTAGGTACTAACTTCATTTATTCATTTTATTTCCTTACTCTTAGTACTCACTTTACATTTTATTTATTTATTCTTCGTATATTCCATTATTCTTATACATTCTGATAACATCTTTTAACATACTATACTCTCTTTCTACATAACTTGTGGTCATCATTTAAGTCTTTTTAGACTCCAACATATCTCACGGA
The DNA here is from genome assembly GCA_905333005.2 of Lycaena phlaeas. Taxonomy (NCBI): domain Eukaryota; kingdom Metazoa; phylum Arthropoda; class Insecta; order Lepidoptera; family Lycaenidae; genus Lycaena; species Lycaena phlaeas. Next base: position 2,052,541 of record HG995168.1, read on the forward strand.
GGAAAGCTCGTTCACACCATGATCGAATGGAAGGATTCAACACACAATTTTTAGACAATTTAAATGTCTCCTACTCCACTATATCAACATTTCTATCAATGTCTCCCCTTTTATTTCTTTATATACCTTACTCCATAGTCTCAAAATAATACCAAAACTCTCACGAAAACGTCTCGCGTTTAACATGATCAAGTATTTGGACTATAATATGTCATAAAAACAACTTCTAAAATCTCGTCTCTATTAGTTCCATACAATAATTCTTTGATATTTTAAGCATTTCCAATCGACGGGCGGGTGATCAGTCCGTTCATCGAAGGAAGTGTTATTTAACAAAGCACTTTAAATTATATATTTTTGTCAATTTATTATTTCCTACTTTCTTTATTTATCGAAATAATGCGTTTGCAGCCACATTATTCGTAAATTTAACCAAGTCCTTTTTAATCATAACTACTTTCCATATTCACGTCTGTTCGGTTAAATGCGTAATCAATCTACACAATTTTATGAATCAAGAAAATCTATGAATGTCATAAATATAAGTTGAATCTTAATTTATGTAACTCATAACTAATTTCTTCAAAATTACTCATCGAATTCCATTATTTTTTTAATTTTATTTTATATTAAATTAAAGCATGAGAAAAAAAAATTACATCTATATTATTTTATATCAATGGCTAGCATGTAGTCAAGTAACACAAGAATGTACTACGTTGCATTAATAAGTGTAGTATTACTAACAAAACATACACGAGGTTTAAAACACCATAATATGAATATTAACTAATAAAATATTGATTTTAATGACAATTTTCTCTGGCTATACTTAAATTATTATAAAAGATCATAATATTATAATTAGGCTATTTTTTTTTTATACTTTAATCTACTGTACTTAACTATTTTTGATTCTGTTAAATTCTGTGTCTGTGTTATTTCTTAATTTCTGATACACATTTTAATAATATAGGCTAAATATAACGATAAAAAAAAATATACCTAGTGCTCGATCAAGTTAAGAAAGAGTTGGGCCAATTTTTCTCTTAAATCTCCCGGCGCCTTTCCTCTGGATACCTTCGACACCATCATCTCCCGGCGCCTTTCCTCTGGATCCCTTGGACATCGGCATCTCCCGGCACCTTTCCTCTTGATCCTTCGGACAGCAATTATATTTCTTCTAAATATATATATATATTTTTTATTTCCTTATATTGCAGACATGCCTTTAAAATTTTATTTCTTCTTATTATTTAACGTTCATTTTATAATTCTTCTTTCTTCACTTTATAATTTTATTTTTTTTATACTTTAACATTCATTTTTTGATTCTTGTTTCTTGAATTTTAGTAAAAAAATTATTTTTATTTTGCTTCTGTATTTGTTCTTATTATTTATTCTTCTTGGATTTAATTTAAAATTCTTCATTTTTCGTTATTTGTCATTATTATTTCATCTTCTTATTTATTTTCTTTATTTCTATATCTTCATTATTTAATTTTATATATATTATTTATTTTTTATTTTTTATTCATAAATATTAAATAATCTTGAAAGGTACAGCGCTGCCGCGAGGCAGCACTGGCAGGGTCGCCATGTGATGTGTCAAGATGTAGACATGTAGATCAGCGGGGCTAGACAAGTGGCAAACTCTCAGATTCTATTCTTTTGCGAGTAAACGCAAACTCAAACGCTAATTTGGTAGCCAAGTGTACAAAGACATTTTGAACGCTCATTCTATTCAATCCGTCATATAGCTATATACATATTCTATATAGAGTATGATTTCGTTTTTAAAAATGTCATTATGTGAAGTATTTAAAACGTCATTCATTTGTAATTACTGTTTTTTTATATTCGTTCCTGTTGGAACCGGTTAAGACCAGAGACCATGCTACCATGTGTGACTTAAAATATATCATATTTTAGTTGGTCTATACCAATATACTATAAACTAGCAGACGTAATATTCTTCCTCAAAATGCGTGGCAGCTTTTCACATAATATAAAACAATTACTTACACCAATACAAAAGACAGGGACGTATTAAAGCCTTCCAAACATAAAAAACAATATTAGCTTTTTTTTACTTAAGCTTTTTACAATTTCACAGGGAAATTTATCCCCTTATGTACGTATTATTGGACAACATTTCTTTGTAATGGCAATATGTATATGGACAATTACAAGAGGAAATGGATTTGAAAACTTTATTCGTGAAATATTCAGCAACAAAATACATACTTAATCTCTTAAATTGGATTATCGTTAATACAAATTTGAGCTTATTTTACTAGATACGTTCCTATAAGCATGTCCTTATATACTAAACACGTACGGATGTTTTAAACGAGCCAATCGTTATTTGTTTAGTAAGCAGCTTATACAATAGGGATGTTGACTAATTTTTGTAATTGATTTTATTTGATAGGTATACTATATATGAACACGAAAAAAATACTTTTGTAAAGAAATATGTCCAATTTTAACAAAAAATTAAATAAAGAAAAACTGTTTTTAAAATCGCTCTTGAAACGCTCCAAGCGTCATTACGTCACAACCTAGTACATAGACCACCTTCGCGTCGCCGTCAAATATCGTGATTACCTCTTCTGCGTGTAGGTATTTACCGTTAATTAAGGGGAATAAAAAACAACATCAAATTCTGACAAAATAATTTATTTTTAAACTATAAGTTTTATGTAAAAAATTCTCTTCAAACATAACTTCGCTTTTCTTTGGCTTTATGTCTGTTTCTTAAATTACATCCTTAATTTTCAAACAATATATTATACTAGCTGTTGCCCGCAGCTTCGCCTGCGTTAACTAAGATTTACAACGGGATCTTAGCGGGATGATATATCTTTACTGATAAATGGGCTATCGAACACTGAAATGTTTCATTAAAATCCGACCGATAGTTCCTGAGATTAGCGCGTTCAAATAAACAAACTCTTTAGCTTCATATCTTAAGGATTAAAAGCATGAGTAAAATAAACTCGTTTAAATGTAGTCCAAAAAATCAAAATTTCTCAATAAAATATGGTTGTTGTGCCTCAATCGACATAGATAGGTATAGTGTGTGGTGGACTTTTTTGTAGATAATTATAAGATCTACAATTAATAAGAACATTTTATCGTTCTATCTTTTATAGTTTAGGCAAATATAGTAACTTTTCTGGTTGATTTTTTACACCTTGTGTCCGAACAACCCAAATATCTTACGGAACCCTATTTTTTTCAGAATAAAATGTAGCCTATGTTACTCGTGGATAATGTAGGTTTCGAATGGTGAAAGAATTTTTGAAATCGGTCCAGTACTTTTTAAGCCTATTCGTTACAACCAAACAAACAAACAAAGTTTTCCTCTTTATAATATTAGTGTAGAAAAAAAAAAAACTCCCAGAAACATTACTTCGCTTTTCTTCAGAAATATGTTTGTTTCGTAAATAAATAAATAAAGGAAAAAAAAAACAAGAGCCATCAATCAAAGATGGCTTGTAATTTGTATTGATAAAATAATTAAAATTAAATAACAAAATATATTATAAATTAAAGCATTCCAAATAATGTTCTCTGAGGAGTCCCTTAAAAATATTGAGACTCTTAGCTTGCTTAATACGATTTGGCAACGAGTTCCAAAGACTAACAGATATAGCAGCAAAAGAGTTAGTCAAGTCCACCACAATATTCGCCAACTAATCACATTATAATACAAAATGGATTAAATTATCAAAACAAACACTAGTCACTACCTATAGAAAACCGCCATAGCAGTCCTATATGCTGCTGAAACAGCTGCAAAAAAGTTCTTAGTATTCACCAACCCATCACAGTATAAACAGATTGAGTTTTTGAAACAAAATACTATAGAACACCACTCCAAATGAATAAAATGGGAAATTGAAATTAATGGGAAATAGAAAAAACACAATCGCAGACTCTAAAGCTTCTTGCTGCTAATGAAATAATCCATCCTATTATTATTATTTGACATTATGTTATATTTTTTAACTATTGTACACATACATAATTGCTGTTAATGTTAATATTATAATCTCTACCAAGACAATGTAATAAATGTAGCAATTGTACAAAAACTTTGCATGCCCTACGAGGTCAACATGTTGAGACATATAAGTATCTTTTATGTCTATCCATTGAAACTACCACCGGTTCCAGGGTGAGCACACTGAGAAGAACAGCACAATTAGTACACAATCCATAAAATCAAACATCTTTAAATTTTTAAGCTTCTATCACCGCTAGTTGTTGTTGTTTTTTTCCCCTGGTTGTTTCTTCTTCATTATATACTGGCTTAATTTATTCCTATGTATTTTGACTGACTGGCTCACTCATGTCCCATCTGCATACACACCTAAAATGATCATGCTTTAGTTTTTTATAACTATATGCCTTCAATTACAAAAAAAAAGTAAATTGTTAATATAATATCTTCATGAAACTACTCAATAAAGCATACAATTTTCATTTCTTAATCTAAATTAAATAGTAGACACTAACCAAGAAAGTTTTGAAAGTCATTAAATCTACTGAATACCTATTATATATAAGTATAATAACCAAGAATAACAGCAAAATTAGTTTACAAATCAGGAAATCAAATAACTTTAAATTTGTTTACATTAAAATAAGTTTTGTATTATATTATTGACTAAATATTAGGTTTTGTGTTATATTATAACAAATTGATTATATATACACAGTTTATTTAGTATTAAACTAATACATATATTTTCCATAAAAATATATTGTTAGGAAAGAGATACCTATTCAAATATAGTAAAAATAATAAAAAAAGAGGATGCAATAGATTTTATATCGAATAAATAATAAATACTCACTAATAATTGTCTTATGCTTGACCTTTCTTATGATTTTTATGGGAAGGCAATTTATCTCAACATAATAATACAACTACTGTTTAGTAGGTACATCTACAACTTGTCTACTACATCAACTTGTTTTTCTATGCGTTAAATGTTGAGACACCCAGGATCCTTTGATAGGACCCTGTGGCCCTCAGCTCAGATTGCAAAGAACCTGTAAAAAACCACAAACATGTACCTAGTTTTTAAGTCCTATCATTGTAAGTAATAATGATTTATTTATTTACCTTTAATACCAAGGGAATTCCTTTAGTTCCGCTCAATGCTGTATGGACACGTAAATCAAGAAAATCTCTCGAAATACTATTTTGTCTAGTGTAAACCTTTACACAAATAAAACATCGGTTATATTCTCCAAACACTGGCGATGATTTTTTTCTTTGGCTTCGGCTTAGTTGTAATTTATTATTTATATATTATTTATTAGCTTACAATAGACTTAATTTATGCATTTAGCAAAAAATTTCACACTATCACACTTCCACAGTCAGCTGATCAAAGATCCGCCATTTTGTAGCGTTTGAATTTTCAATTTCTATTGTGTGCAAGCGGCAAGCGCTAGGGAGCGCTTTCCGGCTTGTCAAAAGTGCCACTTGGCTACGATTTATATGAAGATTTGAATTTCTTAAGCGTGTGCGTTTAAAAGGAATAGAAATACAAAACGCTAGTTTGACACTTGGCTACCAATAGTCGCCCAAATGTCATTCCCATACAAAATTAACGTTTTCTATTTCTATTCACTTAGCGTTTTTGCCACTTGTCTAGGGGGGCTGGGTTGTTAAAGAAAACGTCTTCTCGATCTGAGGTCCCATTTATTAATAATTCCATAAAGTACATAATATTTCATATTCACAATGTATTGAAACAGTTGCGCAATTATATGTCAAAATGCTTACTTAGCAAGGTGTAAAGGTAATTACACATAAAATAATCTAAAGACAGTTACTCACTACACTACATGAGGGTTAAAATAAAAATTATTCAATATTATACATTAATAAATCATATTGAACGTTGAATTGCTACTACCGGTTCCAAAATTAGTTCAACGAGAAGATCCGGAAAAACAAACTCAGTTAAGCTCTGCTTCCTAGGATTCCACTAAGTTATCTATATAGGTACTGGAAATTTGTTATCTGAAAAAAAAATGTTATCATTTAATAAAGTCGTCTACACGTTTCGTTGCACGGTTAACTTTTCATTTATGAGTACAATTCAAATATCGCCATGAAAATTACCATGAATAATAAACATCATAAGATGCGTATACATTATATTATATTAAAAGGATTCTCTTGTATTTAGACTTATATAATATCATATTCAGATCAAGTAAATAATGTAAACGAAAAAAGATTTACACATTTACAATATTGGATTGATGGCTTACATTTCACGTGTTTGTGTGTTTACACGAGCGTATTTTTAGACGATGAATGCTTTCATCCTATCCACTTAGTCTAAGGACTTTTAACAAGGTTTTTAAGACTAACATTTAATCCAAGTTAAATTCTTGAAATTTATTTGTAAGTATTTTTTTTTTTGTGAAAATCGAGGTATCCTCCATTTTTCGACAGTTTTTCGTACTTCCGTAAGTTTTTTACATTATATTTTAACGTATTTGAAACAAAAGAATATTTTGTATTTAGGTAATAATAATTGACCGGAAAGTGCAGTGTCGGTAGGCCTTCCATTATATAGACCAACCCGTTCGTAGTCGTCGACTTGTTTTGGATGATGAATGAATGAATAATTCAACAATATTTTCATGATAACTTATATTTATACGGAATCGTACGTTGCGTCCGACGCTCGGCCCACTTTTCCTTCAATGTCACGGCGCGGGCGTAGGCCGAGGTATTTTGTTATTCAGCTCTTGTACTATGTTTTCCGTCGTACACGTTGTTTATATATGTATTTATAAATGCTTATTCATCGGATTTGTGTGCACTTCCTAAACTAATATATCCTTATTTTGTTCTATAATGTTTGTACTATTTATATATTTGTGGTTTGATAATAGCTACTAATTTATTAGTTATCGGCTTGTGTTGTCGAATCTAAAACATAGCGTAACGTATAGCTTATTATAGTATACTAACAATGCATCTAATTTCAATTTACTTTGGCCAACACGTAGATTATGTGTAGACCTGCCATTAAGGTTCAAGAGTGGAGGCCGCGTTTAGGTAGACGTAATGTTGGTCGGCCATTGACTAGATGGGAAGACGATCTCCGTGCAGTGGCAGGTCCGTGTTGGATGCGAGTGGCAAGGGATCGGTCGTCTTGGCGTTCATTAAGGGAGGCCTATGTTCAGCGGTGGACGGATAAGGGCTGATGATGATGATAATAATGGACAACATTATATCATAATCATCATCCCTTATCCGTCCACTATTTCGCCCTCAATTAACGCCAAGACCGATCCCTTGCCACTCACATTTTACGCGGACCGACCACATAATATATATTCTAATTTAATAACTTTTAAGAAGCCATCTTTGAATATAATTATGGGTAAATTCAGGTGTACCCGAGGTTTCTGCTTTAAAAGTTTGAATAAAATTGGTTATGTGCAGTTGGGTGTTTGTATTATGTATACGGAACCGAAACAAATTTAAGAAATTTATGGAAATATATTTGTTTTTTAATTTAATAAAAATATTATAAATCAGTATAATATATGCTCATGTGTTTATATGTATACATTTCCCGATGTAGATATGCCCGATGTATATGATAGATTCGGAGGCGTAAAGTGTCCAATAGCATGTCCACTTTGTCCATCCTGTTTTCAAAGGTCATTTTGAAGAATTCAAACTACCAGTTCCGCATAAATGGCTGCAACACGCAAAATATATAACAAAGCACAAAAGCGGAACTCGAATCGCAGCTAGTAAACTACTCATTGCAGTATATTCGATTCTAGAAATAGGTTAATAATGATATAGTTAATCCGTAATCGATCAGATTACGACTCGATTAAATCGACGAGGAAGTAAATACTGGAATATGCAATAGGAATGATCACAATGTCGATTAATGGAATTTACGACTATTTCATGGGGGATATGTTAATGGAATGTAGGAATTAAAAATAAATTTTATAAAAACAGGTTGTATATAGAGAAGGAATAGGACTAACTAGATGTCAATTAGAACTTGACACTTTTTTTTTATTTATTAAGAGCTGGATACAAGTCCTTTGCCCAACTTGACACTTCTATACTTTTTATTACTATAATAATAAATTAAAAATAATAAGAAGAATAAATTAGTAATAATGATAGAAAATTTATCCTTTATATTTTATGCTAGCTTTTGTCCGCGGATTCGCCCGCGTTAGCAGAAATAATTCCTTTTTTTATGAATCCTATGTTACTTCTAGTACCTCCGAGAATATGTGTACAAAGTTTCATGATGATCGGATAAGTAGTTTTTGCGTAGTAACAAACATCCCTACTTTCACATTTATAATATTAGTGAGGATTAAACACTAAAGATGAATGAACGCTAAAATTTGAAAAATTTATGTAGACATAATATATTAATAAAACCCTTAATTATATGCATTGATCAAATTAAACTAATAAATATTTTATTCGTTATGAAATTCAAATAAATACGCGTTTATGAAACATAATATTATGTAGGTTCATGAAATAAGTATTGATTAAAGCCCACAATCACACCGCAGCACCGTGATGTGTGATCGGCGTGCAGTTATTTAAACTGAAGGATAACTAGTTAACTTTCCGCGTTACACGAGTAACTGGTTACTTCATGCAAGTTAAATTTAACTGGACGTTTAATCTTTCAAATTTTGATCACGTCTAAAATCTTGAAGCATTATTAAATATTGACTATGAATAAATATTAATATTTGATCATTTTGATGGATTTGTAACTGAAATTTTAAAAAATTGTTATTTTATAGCATAAGAGCTCAAACGAAGAGTCTTTAGAAGAAGCCTTCTATGGACTCCCATTAACATCCACATAACCAACGGTTTTAAAGTTTTTTATATCTTCAACATTATCATCTCGTTCACTGCTAATGATACAACTTTTACCTACCGATTGAGCTTAAAGGCCGTCAGGCCCAAATGTCTAGACCTTTCGAAAAAAAAAAGAAAAAATCTACGAATGATTCGGAGGCGGTAAAAACGCCTCCGTCGCCTCGTCTAATTGGAGTGTCGGGTCCTCAGAAGTCTCTCCAAACGCTGCCATTTCCTCATTACTCCTTTATAATATAGTCCGAAGAATTTAATAAATAACTCATGAGACTTTCAATATATCCTTTTTATGCGTAAACAGTAAATAATTTTTTTTTTTAATATTATTTACATTAAATGTAATGACTAACACACTTATTCAAGAAGCGTACTTAGCTTAGTAATGAAACAATGCTAAGCCAAGAACGCCACTATCTATGCGCTCTTGGTGTCAATAGTCTGGTTTTATATGGGTTTTACAGTCGCATAGTTGCGGATTTCATTTAAGTCCATGAATTGGTGGTATAGTCTATGTATTGGTTTGAATGACCCTATGCGTTCGGGAGTACTGTAACTGTGTGTGACAATAAAACCAGTCAAGTGTGATCCCTGGCCTGTGCTAACATCTAGAATAAAAGGCATTACTCATCATCAAGCGCATTCCATTCTTAGGCTTAGGTGCAGTTGGTTTTACTTTTTACTTTCTCTGTCCAGCGACCTTGCTTTATTCATTACGTTTTATACAAAATTTTAGTAGGTAATTTAGTAAGTATATGATTATTTAGTAAGTATGTGATTATCTAGTAGGTCATTTGGTGAGTAGTGTATTAAATCCTCGGTGCGCGTGTCCCACTCGAACTTGGCCCGTTTTTTTTTATTTCCTTCGAAACCTTGCACGAATCTATTTTACACCAAACACATAGTAATTAAGTTTTTGCTTAGATAAAACGTGGTTATTTAAATTTTTATGACACGCTTTGCTGGTTATAAGATATACTGATATTAATGTAAAAAATAACATATGTTTGTATGCTCTTAATATTAGTGTTTATATTTTATTGGAATTAAATATAAAAAATAAATTATTATTGAAAGTTTGTCACACAACAGTGATCACGCTTTTAAAACGTTCACATTTGACATTACTTTGGTCGGTTGTTTCAAATCATCTGTTAACGTAAGAGACTTCGTTAAATTTTAACGTCTGTTATAAACAACGCTCTTTGGTCACTAACGTTCGTTACCGCCATCTTTAACGATTACATATTCGTTAAAATCGGCCGATGCAACCCGCCCTAAGTATTGATACATCGCCGCCTCTGAAGGAAGCCACAAGCTTGTTTTCCAACTACAGTATCGTGGGATATACCTTGCTTCGTTCTAAGATTATTTGATAACCCTGTCTCAAAGAAAATGATGCCTTTCAACCAGCGCTTGCCCACACAATGCAAAATTAGTTACCCGCGGATGCTTCCATTTGAGAATTAAAATAATACTATTCAATAGCTAAGCTAGCTCAAGTAAAGTAGCATTAAATTAAGCTCAAAAATTTAGGCATAAAATGCACAAAAAATTACCTTTCGCTTCCATCTGGTAGTTTCCGAGCTTGGAACGTGCAAATACTATGCATTAGTATTTGAATTTGATCAAACTTTAGTGCGTACGGATTCTTACACCTGTATTCACAAAAAATACTGTGGTATCACAGTACTCTCGAATGCATTCCCTCAATGAAATTCGACACTGCGTCTGTCAAACCCATTTAAACTGAATTGACTCGAGGAGCACATAGATAGTAGCGTTCTTTGCATAGTGTTTCATAACTTAGCCAAGTACGCTTCTTGAGTGTAAGACATTAAAAGGCAATTCGTATATAGTGTACAGAGAAAAGATATATTTATGTCAGTAGACCTGTGTCAGCAATTATATTCGCGCAGTTGACTCACCGCCGAGATAGATGGCGTGGGAGTGGTCTGATGGTCTAGACTCTCATATCCGTTACACTCTTACATAATCTACATAAAAGGTGATCTTCAGTGGTCATAATGATTCTATTATATTGAATCGTTGGCGCTCAATGAACGCATCCAACAGGAGAGGGAAAATCATGGGAAAATGATAATGATTGTGAAAGGGAAATTTTACCCGACACTTACTAGTATATCCTGGTAACTCGCTGTCATATAATATATATATATATATATATATATATATATATATATATATATATATATTGATTTCTTATATTTACGGATCTGAATGTTTTAAGCAGATAACACATGCTCTAAAAATGTATAGACAAATTGAGAACCTCCTTTTTTGAAGTCCATTCCAATGCAAATTTAGCTTTAATTTTGATAGAAATATGGATAAACGCTTAAAATTTGCATCGTTTACCCATAACACGACAAAAAAAATCAATACATAACTATATTACTTTAAAATTGTATGCATCTCACTGAAACTATTCAGACCACAAAATGTCTTCATTGTTTATGAATGGATAAGTCGCATCGTTGACCGAATGACGTCATATAAATTGAATTGACCAATCACAATGGCGCTTGACGTCATTCCCGATGACGACTCGGTTATTACACATGTCTAATAAATTAATTTCTACATGAAACAAGCTGACAGCTGTACCGACATTTTCTTTCAAATGACGCGTTTCTTTACGAGCTTCATATTTGAATAGCTATATTTTAAATCTACATACTACTATCTACTAATACTTATCTATCTATATATTTGTAATAAGACTCCAGTATCGCTTTTTTTGCGCGTTATCTCCGAAACTAAAAAAGTACAACTATTTTAACAAATAATATTCCTTTAAGTACCGATTTTAAAAGGGGTTTTAACCTATCTCAGTGCGTTTTCTTATTCCCTTATTAGTTGACTGGCTGGCTTAGCGGTACTGACTGCCAAGATGAAGTACGGATACGAATCCTGCCATCTGATATTTGATATAATAAAATAGATGCCTGGGATTATTACAACAATACTAGTAACAATTTGTCACACCATGGAGGCCATGGAGTAGGTAAACATGGCGAAATTGTTATACATAATAAAGTAAATATTTATTTAATACTGAACTAGTCCGGTGAACAGCTAAATAAGCGTGACCACACACGTTTGCCTTGTACATACAAAACAACTGTAGACCCTTGAAGCCCTTAAAACGACTTGAATGTAAATCATGTACGTTATATCTAGTAAGATAATGTGAAGGGAGGTATGATAAGAATCTGGTAGTTTTTGTAAAGTGAACACATTAACGGGTCTTCCCCTCAGTGACCTCCTTAATTTTCCTCATGTTTTAATAATCCATAAAAGGTACTTTATGTGACGTTTTAAACAAAAAATTGTGTAATGTTTGTGACTGGTTACGTATAATTATTCAATTATCGAAAGAGGGTAGGCTTAACACAAAAATTAAAATCGTTTTCACGCGTGTACAAAACAACAGCGCAAAGTACTGTCTTTGATCTTTTGAGTATTTAATAGAGAGTATCATGTGATATGTTAGAAAAATGGTCAGTTTCTATTTATTATTGTGAACAATAGTCCAAAAACTGACCATAATAAGACGGAAGGAAATAAGTTTCCATGAAGCAGTAGTTTTAGACAAATTGAATAAGCCACCCCTCACCCTTACATCGCAGGATTATACTATATGTATCTATATACTAGTATAAGCTTAAAGTAAGACTAGCTAGGCTATGGGCTCCGAGATTAACTTTTTTTTATATCGTTGTGAAATCCTATGTTTATGTAGGTAGTCAGACTTTTCCGGTAGATCCCACCGTACGTGGGAATGTTAACAATGCGATGTTAAATTAGAACATAGGTACTTATTTTAGACCTAGTTGTACGCCGTGGCTTTACTCTTCTACAATAGATTCTTCTATACTCTATAACAACCTTAATTCGGCTATCAATACAATTCTTGTTATTTCCGAAAACTATCCTAAACATACTCTTCATCTTCATGATATAGAAAATTTCCTAGTGATAATCATTTTAAAAAAACCGTATGAGAGAGTGACCATTGCATTGACCACTAATTGTGATGCTGAGAAAGAGACTTGTGTGTACTTGATAGTTTTTCATCTGACCTTGATTTAAAGTAGAACAAACATATAACTCTAATTTTAAAATCTATTTTTAATTCTCTATACTCATATTGTTTTGCTCGTGATTGTTTCGATTTGAATCTTCTTTTCTTTCGTGGTCAATATCACCAAGACGTTTCGTATCCAAAATAAGTGGCTTCAAAGGTTTGTTTTCATACCAATGATGATCCTGTTTTTAATAATATCATATATTATCTTTTTCATTCAACCATTGCCCTTCCGTTGACATATTAGGCATACTCATTTCACGTTTACCGTTAACTTATTTCTTGATAGCTTAATAGTACCTACTGATATTAATTTGTGAAAACTTGTCAATGGGCCTTCATATTTTTAGATATCTAGTAAGTATTCTTTTTTCAATTTTGGTAAACTAGCTGTAAGCTTTCCAAAGAAGTCAAAATAAAATAAAATAAATCTTGAAGTGTAGAATGTTAATATATTTAAAGATCTACAATATATGTACTAACTGTGCCTGTAATTTCACGCAACTTCAATTTAAAATACGACTTTTACTCTAAACAATAAAGAACTATAAACCTTGCAACGGGCAAAGTTAGCTGTCTTGCCTTCGTGGAACACAATTCACATGTAAAACATCCATGTGGATGACCAAAATTATGTTATTAAAACGGGAATCCAATAAAAAATATAGAAATCGCACGAAAACTCCACCCACTGGAATAAGAAACGTCAAATCAGCGTCTTGCGATTTTCCATCGCGACATTTAAGTTTCACGTCAAAAACGTTCGAACGTTGAGGTCGAATTTCGACCTCAATACACTGGAATATATCATGATGGTGGTATAAAGTCTCGTAGTCGTTCATTATGGTATTGGGATCGATATGGAAATTGTCCCCAACCCCACCTTTTAGCGCTTGTGTAACCGGCCGCATTCACTCACCTATAGGGCTGGCGCATGGCTTTAGATATATATGCACTTTTCTTTTTTGTATACCTAATGATAGACAATGTATTTTCAGTGGGTACTTTATTTTCGTTAACTTTAGAGTTCCTGTTAATCTTTTTTTAATTATTTCAAAATTAAAAAAAAGACATATTGACTTAAATGTCTGATTTCCTAATTTGAAATAACATTATATATTTTTTTAAGAGATGGTGTTAGAATTTTCCATAAAATATTGTTAACAGTTTATTTGATACTATTAATATAATAAGTTACATTTAAGACTATTTGAACTGAATTGTTTTTAACGTACCGATTACCGAATTGTGTTGAAATCACATATTTACTCGTCACCGGAAAGATAAAATTGTACCAAATACAAAGCACGTTGGTTTATCAAATCATAATTAGTAAAATACCGCGCATTGAAGGAAAATGTTTTATAGTTTTAAAACGTTTTTGATACTTTCGACTTTTGTGAATTTTATCGTTGCTTATTAAGACTTATATTCCCGTCGTTTCGGATACTTTACAGCAACCGAAGTAGTACTACCATTCAAACTAAACATATTGTGATGAAATCGTTAAAAATTGTTTCACTTTAATAACTTACTCTTTATCTAACAAATGTGGTTTACATACATGTGCGATTTCACTCAACTAGAATTTTCTTATTTTAATATAATTTTTAAAATTTTGCCAACCCTACATAAAAAGTTAATAGTATCTCATTTCAGACAATCAGCCCGCAATCCTTGAGTCGTCTCGAGACTGGTTCGGTCCGGATAATACTGGTACGGTTTACCTGCGCGCACTACGGTACTTTGATTTTACATGACAGCTCTTGGACATTGTATTTATGGACGTATAGAAGGAAAGTTCATTTTTTATATAAATTTAGAACACCTGCTCGCACTACCACATATGTACACATACGCTCTTTTATGTAGGTATATTGTTTTTTTTTTAGATACTTTTGGCATTAGATGTTAACTACGACTGCAAGTTTGGCAGGACGCGGAGAAAATGCAGTCATGTAAATTAATATCCGATCCTTATTAACGCTTAGCTAAAGTTTAATTTACCTTTATAGTTTACTAGCAGCGCCCCGCGGTTTCAGCCGCGTACTTCCCATTCCCGTGGAAGTACGGTGATTAATTATTGCCTATGTATCTGATGTATAAGGTATGTCATTGTAAAGTTTCATAAAAATCCATTCAGTAGTTTTTATGTGGAAGAGTAACAAACATCCATATTTACAAACTTTCGCGTTTATAATAGTAGGATAAGAATTTTCCTACAAGCAGTGTCTCAATGTATTTGTCATACAAAAATTGACTAATGTTTTTACATTTATTTATATCAGAACATTTAAATGGGCTATACAGATGGGGAAAACATCTAGAAAAACAAAGAATATATATGTTTATAACATACATATATGGATTCTTCTCACGTCAACTTTATGTAATAAATGCGTTTTTGTATTCTTTACGCGTGTTGTACGAGGAAACTTATTGTAACAAATTAATATTAATGATGTCACATTATATATAAAACAAATTTATTATTAATGGTTCCTGTTGGCTGTTTTGAACGGAGAATATGGATTTGAACTGTAATAGAAACGCTATCTTCCTTCCTTTCCTTTCAATATTAGTGGGATATACTAAGAGATACCTTTTACAGGGGAATATAATTCATAAAAGGCATAGAACCATGTTGACTAACCTCATAACAAGAAATCGTTATCTGTGCATAGGTAATTATTATTATATTTAATACACTGCAATGATTATTCCAGTTGCGTGCAGTGGCAGGTCCGTGTTGGATGCGAGTAGCAAGGGATTAGTCGTCTTGGCGTTCATTGAGGGAGGCCTATGTTCAGCAGTGGACGGATAAGGGCTGATGATGATGATGATGATGATGATGAATGATTATTACTATATTCAAAGTCAGAATCTTGTCGAATTTCACTTTCAAATTGTATACATTATTTCAATATAATTAACAGAGTAGACACCATTGTGACCTATTATTAATTTGAAGAAAAATATTAGAAGAAATTTGAACTTGTAGAGTAAAGCCAATGGGGTACTACTAAAGGTAATGTAATCTCACTTAATTCCCCTTTAACAGTTACCTCCAAATCTCACCTAGATTTTAGGTATAATATATTAATGAATGACTATTGATAGTAATATTTTGATTTTCCTCACGTGGGCTATCTACGTCCACTTATCTGCGCGTACACGTTTTTATAAACCAAGTGTTGTAATAAAAGTATAAAAAAAAAAACAACAAAATTATTCGTACCAGTGTGTGACAATTTATGTAGCTTGTAGAGGAAATGGCCACTTACTTTAAATGCTTCAGTTAAAGAATTTGGCTAGAATTAGAGTTACAACAATATCCGACCTTCACGCGTTTTTGGGTTCGCGTTTGATGAGGAATCTCACGAATTCGAGATCATTAAAGAACTTTTTTTGTATCGCATTATTATGAAGACCGAAAGTAAGCTTACTTTAATTTTGAATTCTCCATATTTGAAATTCTCCTGTACAACTGCGCCCCTAGACAAGTGGCACAAACGCTAAACGAATAGAATAGAATAGAATACTTATTGTATGTGAATGACACTAGCTTACGTCGTGTAATTTGACAGCTAGTATCATTCCCATACAATAAGTATTCTATTCTATACTATTCATTTAGCGTTTGCGCCACTTGTCTAGGGGGGCTGACCTTTTCTTTCTTTGAAGGTTTTCCGATGTCGAGTGTCTATGGGTGACGGTGATCACTTATAACCGAATGGACTGATCTCTACCCCGTCATCATCACCTATTATCATCATCATCATATTATGTTGATGTGAAAATAATAAACACGAATGTACGACCTAATTTTACAGAGAGTTCTATGTAAATCAGATATAATATGTACATTTCCTATTTCCCTGACCTACATAGAGACCAAGATGAAAGATAAAGATGTATTCTAATTTTATTTTTAAAAAATCTTCGCTTCTAATAATAATGTTTCTAATAATGCTTCTAATAATCTATAATGAAACAACGCGTCATCGCGGCTTATTAAAATCTAATAATAATAATATGTCGGGATAACTCACACCCGGCCATCAGCTCCCTAAACTAGGAAGAGCCTGTATTGCGGTAACCCATACCTATATGATTTATTTCTAAATATGTAATAAGTATTATTTTTACTTGTTAATAAAACATATTTTTTTTGTACTTCGTTTTTTTCTTTACTTACTTTTTGCTGAATTTGTCACTTTGTAAAGTCTAGGAGTTTCATAAAAGTTTTATTCAAGTTTTTCGTGATAAACAAATTTTAATTCTCAGCTTAGGTTAAATACACAATTGAAACAAGATATAGCACTATAATTTATTTTATTCACACACCCTATATATCCAATGTTGGATATCGTCTTTCAAATGGTATCAAAATTACTTTGATTTTCCATTTCAAAACAAAAAATTTTCAGTTTTAGATATCTTGAAATTATTGAGTAACCTGTAACTTAAGCATCATCATCATCAGCTTGAAACTGAATATACAACACCAAGGAAGTAGATATAATCGTAATAATCGTAATCGGGGTCTTCCCCTGACATTTTATACGGAGCCTTAAGGAAAATTATCTTGTGCAGTACAGCCCGTGTTGCGTCGTAAAGTGCAACGCCAGACCGGTTGTCGCCGCATACCGGTCTGCGATGGAAAATTTTAGCTTTCTTCGCTTCGGAGGACGTACAAGGGACTTGGAGAAAGGCACGTGGTTTATTGAGAATCTATCGTATGCAATGTGAAGGTGGGCAGGTCTTATGATTAACCCAATATGTTACAAAGACAGAGACATACATCGGATGCGATAATGAAAAATCAGTAGGACCACGTGATCTCATTGCGACCTGTGATCAATGGCAGTGAGATGAGCCTTGCTTCGAATAGTTAATCATATTGAGCATAAATTCTGTATTTAAACTGTTTTTGCGTGTGAGGTTTTTTTTTTAATTTGAACCTGATAGAATAAAATGAAAATCAAAGGAGAATTATAGTAATAATACTGACACAAACCTTTTTAGTTCCATCTGAATATGTATAAAATATTTATATCAGTAGTATAATCCTGAAAATTGAATAAAAAGCTTTGAAGAAAATCATTCTTAATATAATATGTAGGTAGGTATATAATATTGTATGGAATTAGTGTAAAAGAAGTACGTGAATGAAAAAAAGGCAAAAGCATTTATTTTATTTTGTAACCATTTGAGTTTTTTATTTATTCATTACAATAATAAGACAAAAGTTAGCGACTAACCACATAAATAGATCATTTTGCACAGTATCAAATCGACGAGTCATCTGCCTTACGTAAGTGCTATTCTTGCATGATGCTACATGTACAAATACTCCACCTGTGCAAACATATTCAAATCGCCTCACGCTGTAGTTCTTCTGTTTTTCCAATCGTTATTTGCTTACTGCACTCAAGTACTCTTTGTGATTATAAAAAGGCCAAGAGATTAACAATAAAATCAAGGTTATACTAATTGTATTTTTTGCTGTTGCCTGCAGTTTCATTTAGAATTAATAGCCTATCGGCACTGATGAATTTTATAGCCTGTATCACTCTATGATAACAAAGCATTATACTGGAAAATATTTTTATAGAATAAGTACCGTGGGGTCTTTTTTAAGTTTGCCAACGTTTATTAATAGTGCGTAATATAATAATTCATGCGAGAGTCTCAACCGAAGACTTGTTTCCATGCAGCACAGGATGCTGCCTTCATTGCCACACTTTTAGAGCTAGATAATCTAAAAAGATATATAAATTGCATCTCCTGTGTCGTTCTTACATTATAACCATTATTATTATTATTGGAATCAAACATCTTGTCAGTTTGATTTTTAATTCTAAAATTAATGTATTTGAAAATAAGATGTATAGAGCCATCTATAAAAATAATTGAAAAAACGATACGAAGTTTTCAGAAGGATATATTTCAAACTGATTGCTCTTGTCTTGATTTGAACTCATATACTCTATAGAGTACAAAACAATTTTGACTCAGTGTCTGTGACATAAGAAGTTTTTCCAAAAAATAATTAAAATTACCAGTCAATCAAATAATCATTAAGATAATTGAGTGAGATTCCTTTACCTTCATTTGGCTGTATTTATTGTGATTGGGCAACACAATCGACAACCTAGTAGTTGGTTCACAACGGTTTCATGGATTCCAAAACCCGAACAAATTTTCATTTAGATACAAATCTCTGTGCGGGAATGGAGATTATATAAATGAGATTTTATTTCAGTTATCAAGTTCACTAAATAAATAGTTTAAATTTAAGATTTTAATTAATGTTACAATAACAAATACTGCTAAAGCTGTTAAGCTTGTTATTGTTATAATGAATCAAATTTACGGATTTTATCGCGGTTTCTTAAGTTTTTTATATGCCCGACGTTTCGGATACTTTACACCAACCATGGTCACGGAAGGACTTGATATTGTGTTGATATAATATAATCATATAATATACTAATATTATAAAGACAAGGCTTAAGTTTTATTTTACTTTTTTTTTTCATTTTATTGGGAAAACAAACAGTGATTTACATCTATTATAACAACTTCATGCTATTCATCAATTAAATGTTTCCACATATAAGGTTATAACACATATAATTTACCACATATAATTTGAGGTTGTTGTTTTAGAGTAAAATCCTCTGGTCCAATTTCGAAAATAATTTTACCAATAGAAGACTACAGTGTTTAAGAGTGACATAGACTACAATTTATCAGCGTACTTTCACGGGTATGTGAAGTAGGCGGATGATGTAGTAATAATTTATGATTCAACTGGTCTTAGATTCAATGCCATTAACTACAAAACCCGGCTTCAGCAACAACTAATATAAATTTCGTTTTCTGTAACAAGGCTCAACATTTTTTTTTTACTTTAATTAAATTAACCACCGGTTATATAGTGAAAAGAACCGACGAAACAAACTCAGTCTAATAGCGTTTGACGTTTGTACTTTACTCTTTATCTGTTATAGTCAGTAGATGAGTAAATTTCTTTGAGGATAATTCAATAGCCACTCGAATTAAACAACAAATTAACATTGTTCAGTACACTGATTGATAACCAAACAACGCGAAGGTTCGTTGAAATTTCAAGTGCTGCCGCCTCATCAGATATTATTATTAGTCGTTATCATCATTGTATACCCTTTTGTAGACGTAGGCCTCTTTCTACGATCGCGATCGCCAAGAATCGCGTTCTACTAGGACCGACCATCGTACCCCGTCAAGTTGAAGGTCAACCGAACAAAGCTATATATTTAGTACTTAGTAGCTTTTAAGATCTTTGTATTACATATTTGTATATGCATTATATACACATAAGGCAGCTAAGATTGTTCTGAATATGGTGTGATTTTAATGGCTATGTATTATTTGGCTTTATGGTGCTTAAATGAGTCCAAAGAAACATTCAAAGTCAAATATTATGGTCATACTTTAAGTAACTCTCTCTCTCTCTCTCTCTCTCTACCCCACCACCATCTCTCTCTTCCTGGCTGTGTGTGGGACAAAGCCAGGAAGTGAGAGATGGTGGTGGGGTCAGCCTTCCTTATTAAACTACTCCACTTCGCTCTATCCTTGACGTCGTATTCGGAAACATTGCATTTTTTCATGTCAGCCCTCATGTTAGCCCGTAATACATATTTTGTCCATGTGGTTTTATATCTCCCTCTGGGTCTTTTTTCGGAGACGGACAATTCGAGGACTTAGTTTCTTTCGTTGTTCTCCGATAGCTTATCGGCGATTTCTCGGACTCCAAGGCTACCTCGCACGTATTCATTCATTCATATAAAGTTATAGAAATATCCCATCGATTTGCCCACTGCCGTATATGATTGGTTGCTTTTAATTACGTAACGTCATTTTTGATAGAGATGATTTGAATTGTTTGTGGTTGTGAGTCTAACTGCTAAACGTCGTTTAACGCTACGTTTTGTGACATTTACGCCCGGTTTCTGAAACTTTGGTCAAAGTGTATGTTAACTAATATTAGTAATATTCTAGAGACATATTTGACCACTTTTCATTGTAATGGCTATGTCATCTGACAGGCTGATCAAGTTAAGTAATTTAACCTTCCAGCAACTCATATGACACTTTACAAGAGATTTGACAGTTGATTTGTTGATCAATTCAATGCGTTTTGCGTTGGTCGACGATTCGGAAACCGGACGTAAGTTTGTCCTGAAAGGTTGTAATAGTCAGGGAACTATTATCGTTCTTATTTTAAAAACAAAAATAGAAAAGGAAGGATGCCACCAATACACATTTACCACCAATAGGCATTTTCTCTCACCTAGTGAAGATATAGGAACACGTCCGAAACAGTCCATGTGTATAGTGTACAAATATCTGCAGCTGTTTAAACCACGTTACTCGCAGGCAGACCGCCAAAGCCCAAAACGTATTACTTAGACGTATTCAACATTTCCATAAATATAATTAAGTCACGTGTCTACACATACCAATAGTAAACAACTATGTATCAAATTGTTAGAGTTCTAGCAACGGAAAAAGTAATTAGTTCTAATTACGTTCGAGGTTTAAGAAAAACTTTTAAATGAAAAATCCTCACTTATTTTTTTCATAAACGCAAATAAAACATCGCCATTATTTTTAAAAGGATAGCATTCGTTTTAGTTTTAAATGTTTTAGACTATGGAAATGAATTATATTAATAGAATTTTAAATTAGAATTATAATTTTAAACATAACATAACAAACCTTAATCTGTGAGAACGGAGAAGAAGGCCCTGCTTGTTTCTTTCTTAAACAGGCTTGTATTCGGAAAGACGGGAAAATCTTGCAATCTAATTACAAGAGTGAGTACGTGGTACTACCACCGAGATTTAACATCTAATGTCTAAGGATAGGCAGAATTAGTTACCTGAAACCATCATGTGGCCCGTTTGCTAGTGTGCCTATTTAACAGATGCCTATGTAAATGGTCCTGCTATAAGCAAGGATAAATATGGTATGTATTGTGGCATAACCGTAAAATTAAACAATTTTGCGGTTTTTATCGCACATTATTAAATTGTACATCGTAGCCATCAGCTGTACTACGGGGTTCTCCCGTGATCGTGGTTTCTGGAATCCGAACAATCGGGCATGTAAAAAACCGCGATAAAATACATAGATGATTCATTTTGAGTGAAATTTGAGTAAACTATAGATAACATAACAATATAATTAAATGTCTAATTTTAATATGAAAACACTTAAATTACAAATACTTATCATCATCAGCCTTTGTCCGTCCACTGGTGAACATAGGCCTTTTTTTTCTTTTACGCCGGGAAATGCACTGACGCATCCCGCAGGGGAGTGGGTCTCCCCAGACAGGTCTGTGGGACTCGCTGCGCCCGAAAGATGATAAGTGGACGCAGCTCTACCCACTAAAACCCAGCGAGTGCCACCACAGCCGCCTTTGGTGAGGTGCCCTGGATCTATAAGCAACAGGGCACCTCGAAGGCGAGTCAGTCCCTCAGGGGACCGACGCCACCTCCACAGAGCGGTTGTTGCGCACCACAGAACAACCACTCCCAACGTCGGGACAGTACGATGAGGTGAAGTTCCCATCCTCACCCTTTGCCCCCTGCTCTTTTGTCCCCTCTTGTTATGAGAGGGATACAAAGAGCCCCCTCGGCTCAATTCGCTTCGCCCAAGGTGTTGGGGTCACCCTGGGCTACTGAGCTTCACCGCCACGACAAGGCCTGAGCCATGGTGGGGCTGAACATAGGCCTCTCTCAATGCTGATAGTCATATTTATTTCCAAATTTTATTTTTGTTTTGTCATTCTGTAAAGTTAAATGGTTTCAGCTATGAGCTATGATGAACGAGTGTATTCTTGTTGGCAGAGGCGCCGGCGTCGGTGACGTCATTTGGCCTCATCGCAAATATCGTAGATGCACTTTTATAACTGAAATGTTGACACCGCTGATTGACTTGAAATATTAATTACTAATGTTAACAGCATTTTTGGGTACCACCGCTGGCTGCCCATGGGTTCTGGTCTGTCGCAACTTTCGAGGCACTGTACAAAGTATGATGCAATGAAAGTTAATAGGAGAAATTTCGAAGGATTCTCAACAACCAATCACATATAGAAATGCAAATTGATGATAATGATAAACAATAAAAAGGTCACGCAATGAAAATAACCAAAGAAATATCAGAAGTTATTTAAGGCAACAAGTTAAATCCCATTATCCTAATAATATTATAAGCGCGAAAGTTTGTATGTATGTGTGGATGTATAGATGTATGTTCAATTGTTACTCTTTCACGTAGAAACTACGGAAATGGATCTCGATGAAACTTTCCAATAATATAGCTCACTCATCAGAATAACATATAGGCTATAATTTATCACTGTTCTCCCACAGGAATATGAAGTACCCGCGTAAAACCGCGAGGCGCTGCTAGTGCTTAAATATTTCAGGCCCAATTTAAAATTTAATTTAAATATCGTTTTTTCATCACAATGTCGCTGGTAATATTTAAAGTATATGGAAATCTTTATCAGTCCTCGCATTCATCACATTTGTGTAAAGGGCAAGGCAAGTAAGATGAGTGAATCGGTGCATGCTGTAATTGGTTGTAAATCGCTTCTCGTGCGCAGTAATTCTGCTATAAACAGAACATAAAAGCCAGATATCCAAGCTGTGTCCGGCGCTAGTTAATTTGGATTTATTTATGATGATAATAATTTGAATTTGAAATGGTATAATGCTTTTTCTTAACATTTATTAGCTTATGAGCGACGTTGGTCCGGTGGTTATGGACTCTGCCTCTTGTGCGAGAGGTTCCGGGTTCGATCCTGACCCCCCGTGTGACTGGGTTGTATAAATTACAAAGTGCACCCTGAACACGAGGCCATCGCTCGCTCATCGGTAAAGGAAAGCATCGTGAGGAAACCTGCATGCCTGATGAGATTTAATGTCTTTGAAGGTATGTGAAGTTCACAAACCCGCATCGGGCGAGCGCATCGGTGAATATGGCCCGTTACACTTCTCGCCTGGTTTCGAGGAGACCCGTTCCCAGCAGTGGGACATGTATGGGTTAATAATTTTATTAGCTTATTAAGTTCGGCAGTTTAGAAGTTAGGGGCTACTATATCTCGATACTAAGATATTTATGACGCAGGGAAATGTAACTAGCACCTACCAGGACTTTAGGTACATTGGCGTATGTGAAGACTCGCATTTGGGATGATTACCGCACTAAAACCACTGCGAGCGCCTTCAGCCGCTTTGTGATCTGCAAGCAAATGTGATCACCTTAGCGACAGGCTGACCTCGGCAAGGCCACTCTCAAATTAGGGGGGACAGCCCAGGCCGCAGTCCCCACGACGTCGTGTCTAGCGGGGCCCGGGTACCCATCCCGAGCCCAGGCCAGCCCAGGGGTGTTAGTGAAAGCGCATTAAGTAGCGCCTCCGAGGCACCCCTATTCGTCGTCCCTGAGATCTCGATACTATGATGTCCTCATCTACATTTACTAATTTTTTCAAGCCTGTGAAATCATTTCCTGGATACCAACACACGTTCAAACATACACTGTAATGTAAATATAAATGTGAGTGTAGGTATAAGTATGAGATGAACGTTTTGGCATGAAATTTTCGTGCATTGCACTTAATTATAGAGTTCTGACAGGAACTGATGTTTGCCACGGAACATGCACATGCGACATGCACGGCCGCATCACATCATCATCACATGAAACATCACATGCAACATCACATCATAGTTTTGTTTTATAATACTTGTATCTATTGCTTGTATGCCTAGTATAACTACGTTAGCAGTCAAACCCGGACTGTTCATGATCACCTGAACAACCTATATCTTTCGATATAATTCTTTCCCACTTCTTTGCTAGTCGCGCCTCGATACGGAATGAAAAACTTTAAGGTCAGTCGTAAATTATATATAGTCCACGTTTCAAATAGGTTATTATGGGGAGAACGCATTTGCAAAACACTTATTTTATGAATTAAATGAAAAAAATTAAAGAATTTATTAGAATAGATTTTAGATATAGATAGAGATGAGAATAGATAACAGAATAAGATTTTTGAGAATTTAGATATTTTAATATAATATTGATAATATTTTCAATATTGAGAAAGGTCATTTTTTTTAATTCTTAGGGCGGGTTTAAATATCTATCGACAGGTTTAGAAAAACAAATCGAAAAAAAGTAAATATGAAAATACACAAGTAAAACGTGCCAAATGCGCAAACGTGCGGTTTGGAAAAAATAATCAGTTTGTCACCCGAACACACAGGACAGGAGTATTGTCGTTCTGCTGGAGCACACCCAAAACTATATCATATCCATGTATTAATACTGCTGTTACTAACATAATGACAAAATGGAATTTGCAATGATAATGTCGCCAATGATGAAAAGAATGAACGAAAGAAAGAACGAATGAACAATAGTATCAATGAAAGTGAACATTACAAGATGGCTGCGCTGAAGTCTGAGAGTATTTCATCAAAGATTCGTCACGCCGTTTCGAAGTTCATTGGCGACACTCATCACATATTTATAAATTCATTTTCATAAGTATTTTTGTCTAATAATGATATTTATTGCCTGACAGTCTGAATGTGCAATAAAATATTATTACCTAATAACACTGTGATCCAGTTCAATCCGCTTTAGTTCACCAAATTGGATGTAAATTTATGCGAATTATTTGAGAACATCGCACACTCAAGTAATAGTTGTTAAGACTATTTTGAAAACTTATCAATTTTAATTATATGCACACCGATTTACTATTGTTAACATTTTATTTAATAAACTATTGTTAATGGATAAGAGAATTTTTATATTTTTGATACACAAAAATAAATTAGGAAAATGCAAGAGAAAACTTTTTTTCAAAATTTGAACTATTTCCTATGACATATATAATATCAACTTTACATTTTAAACGGTAGAGTTAAACTTATACTATAACTATAATTATTTTGAAAACTTTACTAAACTATTGTATCTAGATATATTTCCTCCTATACTGCTTAAATAAATAATTCCATACTGTTAATGTACGGCATAAAACTAACTAGCCGTTGCCCGCAGCTTCGCCTGCGTTAACTAAGACTTACAACAGGATCTTAGTACGCGAAATAACATTTTTTACACCTTGTGTCCGAAAAACCAAAATATCTTACGGAACCCTATTTTTATCAGAATAAAATTTAGCCTATGTTACTCGTGGATAATGTAGCTTCCGAATGGTGAAAGCCTCTTGAGCCTATTCATTACAAACATACAAAAATAGGTACAAATCTTTCCTCTTTATAATATTATTAGCATTAGTATATTAGTATAGATTATAATATACATATTGCATATACATTAGAACTCATGTTTTCAATCCAACTTGCAATTATAGTACGTTCTTGTGATTTCGAGTTCCTGTCTTACGTAACTCGTAAGCAAACATACATGACTTGTTTGTACTGCTGTGTGCGCTGTCTCAAAATCACTGTACATATGCGTGATTATTGATGATACAAACTTTTTATACATACATAATTAATTCGAAACAATATTATAGTTTTATCCGTTAGATAAAAATAAATAATTTGGCGGATGTAGGTCAATAGGTAAAAGGATTGCTAGTTCGAATCCCGATTTTTACGAAAGGCAATTAATGTGATTATTACATATTATGTGTATGTTGGACCGACATCGTTGAGTGTATGTTGTGTAGGTATGATATATTTCTTTCTTCTTTCTTTTCCCAAGTCGGTACCCGAAACATAAGTCTTTACGCATCTGTATGAAATTATTAAGGGACCATGTGAACGTGGTGAGAGTGCGGTACGTAGGTATAGGTATATTTATAGTAAGGTATTTAATTACAACAACGTTAGTGAGTTTGTTTATAAGTTCATTCATAGTTCCATTGTAGAATATAACTAGAAAATGTTACCTACCGATTGAGCTTAAATGCCATCAGGCGTAAAAGTCTAGACCTTTCGAAAAAAAAACTAGAAAAGTGATGTCTTCAGTGGTTAGCTTCTTAAGACAACGACATGATGCTTGATAATTGCTATTACGAGTCAGTAATGATCTTTTTATTTCCTTGGTTAAGGGATGGATTTTCGTTTCGATGTCGCTATATGAATATGATGCTGTTGATAAGTAAGATATTTGTGCGTTCGTCCATATTGTTAGTCCGTGGATGGGTGACCATCTTTACAATACCGACTACCGAGACTTCTCCGTGCCACGTTACGCACCGTTAGTCCCGGCTGTCATTCGTGGATCGTTGACAGTAGCTACAGGTCTTCTAATCAGCCTTACCACTGTGTGCCGTATTACGTGGTTACCAGGTTCTGGAGATCACATGGGCAGTCGCTTCATTTAGAATTCTTTTTAGAGTGGGAGACGACTCCAAATGTTGTTCGAAAAATGCTAAGCAAAAAAAGGTACGTAGAGCGAACTAGCAAACTACCTGTTAGTATTACCTACGACGGGAACACACCAGCGGGGCTAGACAAGTGGCAAACTCTCAGATTCTATTCTTTTGCGAGTAAACGCAAACTCAAACGCTAATTTGGTAGCCAAGTGTACAAAGACATTTTGAACGCTCATTCTATTCAATCCGTCATATAGCTATATACATATTCTAGAGTATGATTTCGTTTTTAAAAATGTCATTATGTGAAGTATTTAAAACGTCATTCATTTGTAATTACTGTTTTTTTATATTCGTTCCTGTTGGAACCGGTTAAGACCAGAGACCATGCTACCATGTGTGACTTAAAATATATCATATTTTAGTTGGTCTATACCAATATACTATAAACTAGCAGACGTAATATTCTTCCTCAAAATGCGTGGCAGCTTTTCACGTTTTTCACGACGTATTAAAGCCTTCCAAACATAAAAAACAATATTAGCTTTTTTTTACTTAAGCTTTTTACAATTTCACAGGGAAATTTATCCCCTTATGTACGTATTATTGGACAACATTTCTTTGTAATGGCAATATGTGGGATAATTACAAGAGGAAATGGATTTGAAAACTTTATTCGTGAAATATTCAGCAACAAAATACATACTTAATCTCTTAAATTGGATTATCGTTAATACAAATTTGAGCTT
This sequence comes from Lycaena phlaeas, assembly GCA_905333005.2. Lineage (NCBI taxonomy): Eukaryota > Metazoa > Arthropoda > Insecta > Lepidoptera > Lycaenidae > Lycaena > Lycaena phlaeas. The sequence goes on from HG995168.1 coordinate 2,080,758, forward strand.
ATTTTACTAGATACGTTCCTAGAAGCATGTCCTTATATACTAAACACGTACGGATGTTTTAAACGAGCCAATCGTTATTTGTTTAGTAAGCAGCTTATACAATTATATAAGCTAATCATCTCGTAATAAAGACAGTGCTTCATTGGATTTCAGTACGCTCTGAAGGGGCTTAATGTATATTCCTCACATCAAAGGCCGTCGGGCCTATCGGACCCCTCAGGGCTAGTATGAGTGATCAAAAAACACTCAACGGGATTCAGTTTCTACTCCCGTAAACTCTACAACCTAGTACATAGATCACCTTCGCGTCGCCGTCAAATATCGTGATTACCTCTTCTGCGTGTAGGTATTTACCGTTACTTAAGGGGAATAAAAAACAACATCAAATTCTGACAAAATAATTTATTTTTAAACTAAGTATAAGTTTTATGTAAAAAAATCTCTTCAAACATAACTTCGCTTTTCTTAGGCTTTATGTCTGTTTCTTAAATTACATCCTTAATTTTCAAACAATATATTATACTAGCTGTTGCCCGCAGCTTCGCCTGCGTTAACTAAGATTTACAACGGGATCTTAGCGGGATGATATATCTTTACTGATAAATGGGCTATCGAACACTGAAATGTTTCATTAAAATCCGACCGATAGTTCCTGAGATTAGCGCGTTCAAATAAACAAACTCTTTAGCTTCATATCTTAAGGATTAAAAGCATGAGTAAAATAAACTCGTTTAAATGTAGTCCAAAAAATCAAAATTTCTGAATAAAATATGGTTGTTGTGCCTCAATCGACATAGATAGGTATAGTGTGTGGTGGACTTTTTTGTAGATAATTATAAGATCTACAATTAATTAGAACATTTTATGGTTCTATCTTTTATGGTTTAGGCAGCGTAGTGCGTACGCAAAATAAGTAACTTTTCTGGTTGATTTTTTACACATTGTGTCCGAAAAACCCAAATATCTTACGGAACCCTATTTTTTTCAGAATAAAATGTAGCCTATGTTACTCGTGGATAATGTAGGTTTCGAATGGTGAAAGAATTTTTGAAATCGGTCCAGTACTTTTTGAGCCTATTCGTTACAACCAAACAAACAAACAAAGTTTTCCTCTTTATAATATTAGTGTAGAAAAAAAAAAACTCCCAGAAACATTACTTCGCTTTTCTTCAGAAATATGTTTGTTTCGTATATTACCGTATTAGTTTATAACAACTTTCACAAATAAATATGCATTTTTGTCAACCAGGCATTCTTTAAATTAACATCTTTTGGGATTCTGAAATAAGATAATATTATCGTCTCAGTACCTGCAATGAAGAAAAAATAAACCTAAATTCGGTCCTGTAATTAGGACCAATAACAAACAACATAAAGTGTCAAAAAGATAATATAATGAATTACTTATTATTTGATTTTATTGTCAATTACAAAGATATTTCCTACTTAAACTATTTAGGACGTCTGATTTTAATATACAAAATTTAAAACATAGCTCCTCTTGGATATTACGATAAAATAGAATAAGTAACATAAATATAAAATAGCTGGAATACAATAGTATTTATTAGATTATATTTTTTTATTACATTATAAATAAAAAACACAAAAAGCAGCACTAAAACTGAACATTATAAAAATCAATTGCACAACAAGCACAATAATATCATACGATGAATAAACGAAGAAGAAGAAGAGAAAAAAAAAGGAAAAAAAAACAAGAGGCATCAATCAAAGATGGCTATTGGCTTGTAATTTGTATTGATAAAATAATTAAAATTAAATAACAAAATATATTATAAATTAAAGCATTCCAAATAATGTTCTCTGAGGAGTCCCTTAAAAATATTGAGACTCTTAGCTTGCTTAATACGATTTGGCAACGAGTTCCAAAGACTAACAGATATAGCAGCAAGAGTTACTATAAAATTTAGTTTTTGATCGGGTACATTTAATTTATATACGAAACATATAGTTCTCAAATTGTTATCAGAGTTATGCCACAATAATTCGCTCTTCATATTCCTATCAATCAACTATCCCTACTAACTCCACACATCCTGAACAGTCCACCACAATATTCACCAACTAATCACATTATAATACAAAATGGATTAAATTTTCAAAACAAACACTAGTCACTACCTATAGCAAACCGCCATAGCAGTCCTATATGCTGCTGAAACAGCTGCAAAAAAGTTCTTAGTATTCACCAACCCATCACAGTATAAACAGATTGAGTTTTTGAAACAAAATACTATAGAACACCACTCCAAATGAATAAAATGGGAAATTGAAATTAATGGGAAATAGAAAAAACACAATTGCAGGCTCTAAAGCTTCTCGCTGCTAATGAATTAATCCATCCTATTATTATTTGACATTATGTTATATTTTTCAACTATTGTACACATACATAATTGCTGTTAATGTTAATATTATAATCTCTACCAAGACAATGTAATAAATGTATCAATTGTACAAAAACTTTGCATGCCCCACGAGGTCAACATGTTGAGACATATAAGTATCTTTTATGTCTATCCATTGAAACTACCACCGGTTCCAGGGTGAACACACTGAGAAGAACAGCACAATTAGTACACAATCCATAAAATCAAACATCTTTAAATTTTTAAGCTTCTATCACCGCTAGTTGTTGTTGTTTTTTTCCCCTGGTTGTTTTTTCTTCATTATATACTGGCTTAATTTATTCCTATGTATTTTGACTGACTGGCTCACTCATGTCCCATCTGCATACACACCTAAAATGATCATGCTTTAGTTTTTTATAACTATATGCCTTCAATTACAAAAAAAAAGTAAATTGTTAATATAATATCTTCATGAAACTACTCAATAAAGCATACAATTTTCATTTCTTAATCTAAATTAAATAGTAGACACTAACCAAGAAAGTTTTGAAAGTCATTAAATCTACTGAATACCTATTATATATAAGTATAATAACCAAGAATAACAGCAAAATTAGTTTACAAATCAGGAAATCAAATAACTTTAAATTTGTTTACATTAAAATAAGTTTTGTATTATATTATTGACTAAATATTAGGTTTTGTGTTATATTATAACAAATTGATTATATATACACAGTTTATTTAGTATTAAACTAATACATATATTTTCCATAAAAATATATTGTTAGGAAAGAGATACCTATTCAAATATAGTAAAAATAATAAAAAAAGAGGATGCAATAGATTTTATACTGAATAAATAATAAATACTCACGAATAATTGTCTTATGCTTGACCTTTCTTATGATTTTTATGGGAAGGCAATTTATCTCAACATAATAATATAACTACTGTTTAGTAGGTACATCTACAACTTGTCTACTACATCAACTTGTTTTTCTATGCGTTAAATGTTGAGACACCCAGGATCCTTTAATAGGACCCTGTGGCCCTCAGCTCAGATTGCAAAGAACCTGTAAAAAACATCAAACATGTACCTAGTTTTTAAGTCCTATCATTGTAAGTAATAATGATTTATTTATTTACCTTTAATACCAAGGGAATTCCTTTAGTTCCGCTCAATGCTGTATGGACACGTAAATCAAGAAAATCTCTCGAAATATTATTTTGTCTAGTGTAAACCTTTACACAAATAAAACATCGGTTATATTCTCCAAACACTGGCGATGATTTTTTTCTTTGGCTTCGGCTTAGTTGTACTTTATTATATATATATTATTTATTAGCTTACAATAGACTTAATTTATGCATTTAGCAAAAAATTTCACACTATCACACTTCCACAGTCAGCTCACAGCTGATCAAAGATCCGCCATTTTGTAGCGTTTGAATTTTCAATTTCTATTGTGTGCAAGCGGCAAGCGCTAGGGAGCGCTTTCCGGCTTGTCAAAAGTGCCACTTGGCTACGATTTATATGAAGATTTGAATTTCTTAAGCGTGTGCGTTTAAAAGGAATAGAAATACAAAACGCTAGTTTGACACTTGGCTACCAATAGTCGCCCAAATGTCATTCCCATACAAAATTAACGTTTTCTATTTCTATTCACTTAGCGTTTTTGCCACTTGTCTAGGGGGGCAGGTGTGGTCTATGGACGACGGCGAACATCACCACCAGATGATTCTCAGTTTGCCCCCGATTCTATAAAAAAAACACCATAACCGTTCTAAATTCTAATGTATACCTTTAACGTCATTTATTTATTTATATAAATGCTTGATTGTTCCTAATTTAAAAAATCTGTTACAATTTGGCAGACTTAATGCTAATGCATTCTCTCCCAGTCAACCATAGGGAAAAACAGAGAAATACGTCATCGCAGAGACCGACAGACGGTCAGCTACTTGACCGAAGATCCTTCGATCTCTGTGGCCTAATCAATCAAAATTATTTTGTTCTATTCAAACTAGTACCGCCAAAGTATATTTTCTCTAATAAATTGTACATGTTATCTGGAAATTCGTTGGAGGGAAGGTGTATTTACCATGAAATCTTCAACTTTATAATATCCTTTATAATATATTTTACTTCTGGTTGTTATTGGTGTCGATATTCGTCAGAAGGCTTCGACTGTCCGTTGGCGCTCCTATGCAATAAAAATCCTTTACATAAAAAAGCTCTTTAATAACTTTTGAATTTTTTAAAAGATAGATTTTGAACGTTTTCTGGGATCTTGTTGTAAAGGCTATACTTAGCCTTTAAAAGAATTGCTAACTTTAGTATGGACACAGATTTGAACCAAACATTTTTGAACCGATCAAAAAAAAATGTGTACGTCCAAAAATTGAATATGCATCGATTTTCTTTATTCAATTTTAATAACAGTGCGTCACTTGTTTATCCTGCCTGGTTATTTTCCGTATATCGCGACAAATATGTCACTTATGCCTTCAAGGTCCTTGGACCAGGGCAATGGATTTTTATATAGGTATTATTAAATACTAGGAACTTGTTTATATTGTAAAATTAACATATTAATCAAAAACACATAAATTATAAAGCATTTCTCATGATCGGCATAAGGCATACCATTAAAGAATGCCAAGACGGCCCATTTCAGTCATTATATTTGGCCCGGTCTCCCCAACTAAAACCTCCGTAATATAACGTTAGATAAACATAATTTCACTAGACGTTACCGATTCTTTGACGACCATCGAAGTCGATTGAAAATTTTTGACGAATAAATAAAAAAAATAAAAAAATAAGTTCAGGATTCGACCAAAAATAAATTTTTGGTTTAAAAAAATTAGCCGGAATCTCCCAGTATCCTTTAATCTGATCTCTTGCTGGATTAATATAGAACGATATTCAATATCACGAGTTTCTTTAGCAGATTCTTTTCGTCGTCTTGGCGTTCATTGAGTAAGGCCTATGTTCAGCGGTGGATGGATAAAGGCTGACAATGATGTGCTGACTTGTGTAAAGGTGAAACGTATGACATGTCATGCTCGCTTATGCCATTGCAGTGGTGGCGTTGTGGGATGGGTCTTCCACTTCCCTCTAATATGTGGAAGAGGTTGATGCTGGCTCACGCGTCCTGGCCTGTGTGGAGGTGCTGCTGTGGTGGCTGGTCGTGTTATGCGATTTCTACCTAGCTGATTTTCTTTTTTTTTTTTTTATTAACATCCTCTGGTTTGTTTTGGATGCTGCGGGGTCTAAATTTACCTACTCATTAATCTTAGGCTAGTGTGCAATTATTTTTAAATATTTTGTATTTTAAAAAAGAGCAACCCAGCAGAGTTTCTCACTATACTAATAAAGTATTATGTATTTTATTTTTTGTATGAAAATATGAAAAGATTAGTTCCACTGAGTTTGTTTCGCCGGTTCTTCTCAGTGGGCTTGCTTTGGAACCGGTGGTAGACTCAATTGACTTTCAAAAAGATACTTTGATTGTACTATTTTGAATAAAAAATTTGACTTTGACTTTGACTTTGATGATGATATTTAGAAAACTATGTATCAGTTGTCTGATTGCTTTAATACAGACTCTGTTTAGTTTGTGATCAGATGGCCGCGAGTGCAGTATCTCAACATATTATTATGATTATAATCATAAGTACTTCAAGCAAATTAGTAGTATGATGATACAATCGAGCGCTATACCCCACCGGTAAATTGAGTCACTTCCATGCACTTCTTCTATATTTAGATAACGCGGATATCCTCGGGTCCAGCTCATTTTACCTGCAGGAAGAACCCTGAGTCTAGGTCGATTTGAAACGGCAGGAAAAATTTACTTATGCATCTTAATGAAACTGCATTCATATTATTTTAACTCCTAAATAGATTCTAAGGAAAATAACGATTATGTATAACGTCGCTTATAAATACGTTCACACGTTGGCTATACTGGGGGCTTAGTCGAAACGCCATTACGAAAACGACAGCGAAGTTCGTTCGTTCGTTCGAAGTTGTGATTGGCTAAATCACGACGTCGATTGAAAGATCGAGCGATCGACGACGTGATTTAGCCAATCACAACTTCGAACGGACGAACGAACTTCGCTGTCGTTTTCGTAATGGCGTTTTAACTAAGCCCCCTGAGCCCATGCGGCTTAGAATCAGAGATGTTAACCTAATAAGCAATATATCTTTGCCGACTTTACTTCCGAAAGCACAAGAAAAGTGTCTGGCGGGAAACCCGTGTGATGTATGATCAAGCGCATACTTCAGACTCATTATCATGATCATAAGCATTTAATCGTCCACTGCTGAACATCGACCTCCCTTAATGAACACCAAGACGCCAAGACGACCGATCCCTTGCCACTCGTGGAGTTAAACTTATACTATAACTATAATTATTTAGAAAACTTTATTAAACTATTGTATCTAGATAGATTTCTTCCTATACTGCTTAAATAAATAATTCCATACTGTTAATGTACGGCATAAAACTAACTAGCTGTTGCCCGCAGCTTCGCCTGCCTTAACTAAAACTTACAACAGGATCTTAGTACGCGAAATAACATTTTTAACACCTTGTGTCCGAAAAACCCAAATATCTTACGGAACCCTATTTTTATCAGAATAAAATTTAGCCTATGTTACTCGTGGATAATGTAGCTTCCGAATGGTGAAAGCCTGTTGAGCCTATTCATTACAAACATACAAAAATAGGTACAAATCTTTCCTCTTTATAATATTATTAGTATTAGTATATTAGTATAGATTATAATATACATATTGCATATACAATAGAACTCATGTTTTCAATCCAACTTGCAAGTATACGTTCTTGTGATTTCGAGTTCCTGTCTTACGTAACTCGTAAGCAAACATACATGACTTATTTGTACTGCTGTGTGCGCTGTCTCAAAATCACTGTACATATGCGTGATTATTGATGATACAAACTTTTTATACATACATAATTAATTCGAAACAATATTATAGTTTTATCCGTTAGATAAAAATAAATAATTTGGCGGATGTAGGTCAATAGGTAAAAGGATTGCTAGTTCGAATCCCGATTTTTACGAAAGGCAATTAATGTGATTATTACATATTATGTGTATGTTGGACCGACATCGTTGAGTGTATGTTGTGTAGGTATGATATATTTCTTTCTTTTTTCCTTTCCCAAGTCGGTACCCGAAACATAAGTCTTTACGCATCTGTATGAAATTATTAAGGGACCATGTGAACGTGGTGAGAGTGCGGTACGTAGGTATAGGTATATTTATAGTAAGGTATTTAATTACAACAACGTTAGTAAGTTTGTTTATAAGTTCATTCATAGTTCCATTGTAGAATATAACTAGAAAATGTTACCTACCGATTGAGCTTAAATGCCATCAGGCCTAAAAGTCTAGACCCTTCGAAAAAAAAACTAGAAAAGTGATGTCTTCAGTGGTTAGCTTCTTAAGACAACGACATGATGCTTGATAATTGCTATTACGAGTCAGTAATGATCTTTTTATTTCCTTGGTTAAGGGATGGATTTTCGTTTCGATGTCGCTATATGAATATGATGCTGTCCGTGGATGGGTGACCATCTTTACAATACCGACTACCGAGACTTCTCCGTGCCACGTTACGCACCGTTAGTCCCGGCTGTCATTCGTGGATCGTTGACAGTAGCTACAGGTCTTCTAATCAGCCTTACCACTGTGTGCCGTATTACGTGGTTACTGGGTTCTGGAGATCAGATGGACAGTCGCTTCATTTAGAATTCTTTTTAGAGTGGGAGACGACTCCAAATGTTGTTCGAAAAATGCTAAGCAAAAAAAGGTACGTAGAGCGAACTAGCAAACTACCTGTTAGTATTACCTACGACGGGAACACACCAGGTGTGGTCTATGGACGACGGCGAACATCACCACCAGATGATTCTCAGTTTGCCCCCGATTCTATAAAAAAAACACCATAACCGTTCTAAATTCTAATGTATACCTTTAACGTCATTTATTTATTTATATAAATGCTTGATTGTTCCTAATTTAAAAAATCTGTTACAATTTGGCAGACTTAATGCTAATGCATTCTCTCCCAGTCAACCATAGGGAAAAACAGAGAAATACGTCATCGCAGAGACCGACAGACGGTCAGCTACTTGACCGAAGATCCTTCGATCTCTGTGGCCTAATCAATCAAAATTATTTTGTTCTATTCAAACTAGTACCGCCAAAGTATATTTTCTCTAATAAATTGTACATGTTATCTGGAAATTCGTTGGAGGGAAGGTGTATTTACCATGAAATCTTCAACTTTATAATATCCTTTATAATATATTTTACTTCTGGTTGTTATTGGTGTCGATATTCGTCAGAAGGCTTCGACTGTCCGTTGGCGCTCCTATGCAATAAAAATCCTTTACATAAAAAAGCTCTTTAATAACTTTTGAATTTTTTAAAAGATAGATTTTGAACGTTTTCTGGGATCTTGTTGTAAAGGCTATACTTAGCCTTTAAAAGAATTGCTAACTTTAGTATGGACACAGATTTGAACCAAACATTTTTGAACCGATCAAAAAAAAATGTGTACGTCCAAAAATTGAATATGCATCGATTTTCTTTATTCAATTTTAATAACAGTGCGTCACTTGTTTATCCTGCCTGGTTATTTTCCGTATATCGCGACAAATATGTCACTTATGCCTTCAAGGTCCTTGGACCAGGGCAATGGATTTTTATATAGGTATTATTAAATACTAGGAACTTGTTTATATTGTAAAATTAACATATTAATCAAAAACACATAAATTATAAAGCATTTCTCATGATCGGCATAAGGCATACCATTAAAGAATGCCAAGACGGCCCATTTCAGTCATTATATTTGGCCCGGTCTCCCCAACTAAAACCTCCGTAATATAACGTTAGATAAACATAATTTCACTAGACGTTACCGATTCTTTGACGACCATCGAAGTCGATTGAAAATTTTTGACGAATAAATAAAAAAAATAAAAAAATAAGTTCAGGATTCGACCAAAAATAAATTTTTGGTTTAAAAAAATTAGCCGGAATCTCCCAGTATCCTTTAATCTGATCTCTTGCTGGATTAATATAGAACGATATTCAATATCACGAGTTTCTTTAGCAGATTCTTTTCGTCGTCTTGGCGTTCATTGAGTAAGGCCTATGTTCAGCGGTGGATGGATAAAGGCTGACAATGATGTGCTGACTTGTGTAAAGGTGAAACGTATGACATGTCATGCTCGCTTATGCCATTGCAGTGGTGGCGTTGTGGGATGGGTCTTCCACTTCCCTCTAATATGTGGAAGAGGTTGATGCTGGCTCACGCGTCCTGGCCTGTGTGGAGGTGCTGCTGTGGTGGCTGGTCGTGTTATGCGATTTCTACCTAGCTGATTTTCTTTTTTTTTTTTTTATTAACATCCTCTGGTTTGTTTTGGATGCTGCGGGGTCTAAATTTACCTACTCATTAATCTTAGGCTAGTGTGCAATTATTTTTAAATATTTTGTATTTTAAAAAAGAGCAACCCAGCAGAGTTTCTCACTATACTAATAAAGTATTATGTATTTTATTTTTTGTATGAAAATATGAAAAGATTAGTTCCACTGAGTTTGTTTCGCCGGTTCTTCTCAGTGGGCTTGCTTTGGAACCGGTGGTAGACTCAATTGACTTTCAAAAAGATACTTTGATTGTACTATTTTGAATAAAAAATTTGACTTTGACTTTGACTTTGATGATGATATTTAGAAAACTATGTATCAGTTGTCTGATTGCTTTAATACAGACTCTGTTTAGTTTGTGATCAGATGGCCGCATTAGCATGGAGGGACGGTATATTTGAACTTAATAGAGACGCTTCAAACACATTTCAGTTCTCACTGTATTCTATCTCACCGAAAGACAGATGGGAGATCACGAGTCAGTCAGTAGGTCATTCACCTTTATTAGAGGTGCAACAACCGATACAGGTCATTGATGAAGGGAATCCATGAAGTGGGTAAAGCCATAATAACTGATGCCTACCAGTTACTATAATTAGAGGATTTTCACCAAATTGTTTTGATTTTTTTACTAACACTTATTATCATCGTACATACATATGTTAAAAAAAATAATATCATGAATACTTCGAATCTGTGGACCTTCGTGAATATGTTTTGAGCATTTGGCCAATAGCTTTTCAGTTGTTACCGAACGCGTGTTCAGCGCTATCTAGTGTGGAGTAGGAGAAATTAAATTGCTTAGTTTAAACTATACCGCCAAGTAAAATTTAAAATCTTGTACTATTAAAGTTTCAGTAATTAGAGATTTAATTCTTGCAAAAGGGATCTAGTGATAACCTCATTTTTTTCTTTCCTGTCTTTGGTCCCCACATAAAACGATCAGGAGTTCTGCCTTCAAGTTATTCAAATATGGAATCTATACAAATTATATATTGATAAAAATTGTGATGTATCTATATGGTAGTAAAACATACGAAACCGCCGGCTATGCTAGTATACAAAATTACGAACATTTTAAAAAGTTAAATATTAAATGACAAACATTGCGACCAAACATGACAAGTCATAAATAAACACAAATGTTGATTTGTCTTTTGTTGACCGAGTGCCGTGGAAAAATCCAGAGGCTTACTGCTTTTCGTAACATTGTAGAAGAAATTTCAAAAAGTATTAACTAAAGAGGCAGGACAACGCTGAAAGTTGGGATTGAAGCCATTTTTGTCGAATTGACCTTTTTTTACGAAATGCTGTTGGCCTTAAGGTCGACTTGACCTATGCTGTTGGCCAGGCCTTTAAACTTTATCGGAAGAGTGGATAAGCAGACGGCTAATCAAAAAGGGATTAAAACCATGAAACAGTTGCTTATAAAAACGAATCTTGGTTTATAAAAGCTCATTTTTTAATAATACAAGCATATTTATTTCCAAAATTTATTTCCGTCATATTGGTCAACTGTAATGCTATATTTTTTATCTTTGGAACAGTCTTGGTTTAATTCTAAAATACTTAATTTTTTGCGGTTTATTAATTATTTTTCGCAATCAGATAATCAAACTAGTTAGTCCAAAGTGAGCGATCCGATCATCCAAACAAAACCATTTGGGTATGATGGACAATTTTCTTGTATTTCACAAGTAAATAAATGATAAATAAATAAAAGAAGTGGTAGACTCAATTGACGTTCAAAAAGATACTTCAATTGTACTATTTTGAATAAAAAATTTGACTTTGACTTTGACAATAATAGTAAAAAGCAAAAAAATCTCGTTTCAGAAGATCCTGCATCCCCTAAAACGGTAACTGTAACGAGCACTTTGAACGACAATAAATTAAAGAAATTTATATACATATATACAGATTCTTCTCTCTTCAGTTCCCCGGGCAGACTAGATGTCTGTATTCATTTCTATTCATGACATAAAACTATCAGTAGGTAAAACTATTCTGTAAGGTCGTTTTCGAATTTCGAAAGCAGAATCCGCGGTGATAGGACGAATTTGACGAATTTGTATTCTTTAAAACTCGACTATCTATATCAATAAAGTTCACTTTCGAAGTGACGTAAAGTGAGCTAATAGCACTCAGATAAAGCTCGATATCGAAATGGTTTTAGAATTATTTAGCGGTACCATATTATCGTTTCCCTTCAGTTAAAATCACTTTATAGCCAAAACAAACTTTTTTTAATAAATCATTTCATATGGCTACCCACATACATAATAGATTAATGACATAGAAAAACTTCTTCATTCAAAGATTTTTTCTTTACATACATACTTTAAATACGTATTATTTTAATACACTAAGTACCTATCTAGTCAACAAACACAGATACTTCTCAACCACACTACAAAATTCTCACTTTGTTAAAAATTGCACGTGCTAATATTTCCATATATCTATTGTTTATTCTTTAATATGCTAAAAGTTATCTAATCCTATTTGATCATGTTTCAACTATCGAAAGTAAGAATATATATAATATGGATGCGTCTTACTTCATTATATACTGAACATATTTTGATGAAACTTGGCAATATTAACTAAGATTTTCACGAGAGATCGTAACAGTCATTAAAGGAGGCCTACTACTTGCGTTAAATGTATAGAAGATGATATTCGTAAAGCAAGATCGAATGTTAAGTATGATCATCAGATCAGCTCCACCAGCTGGGAATTTGGCGCTGATGAAAGGCGCTTGAAGACTGCTGCAGTAAGCCTATGCGGACTCCATGCACTCTCGGGGCACGTGACTACGCCATTTCATCCAACGGTGGTGAGGCTTGACCCGCCTCAGAAACAAGTCCGATGCCAAAAAGCCGTGGAAGGAAACTCCACGGCTGACAGGGGACAATCCCCCATTTTTTACTCATTACAGGGTGAAGCCAACCGGCTCACCCAATGTCCGATGAAGCCATTAGCATAGCTCCAACGAAAAGTAAAAAAGACACGCCGTTCAAAATAATATACCTTTACCACAAAAATAGCACCAAATATACAATACTTTTCTAATAATTCAAAGATGGTTTCTGATAATCCAAGGTCAGTTTAGGATCCCTATAATTTGAATACATTCAACGATTTCACCATCGATCTACACTTATTAATTAGGTACCTAGGTATACCTAATTATATTAATTGATTATAATTATTACAAACACATGCACATTTATTCTATCAGCACCTTCAATTTGAAATTTAAATTCTTGTTAACAGGATTTAGCATTTTAATGCCATATATAATACACTTAAAACATAATATCCTATACAATATTTTTTTTTATTATTTATTTATTTATTATGACACTTACAGTATAAGTCATGGGGTTACAAAGTTGTCCCGCAAAACTGTTTGCACAGTTTGTCTGTGGGATCAGAGTCTCTTATTATACATACTAATAATTAAAAAGCACTATTTTGTTATTACATAATTTTAAAGTTTTAAAGTTTAAAGTTTAAATGGTGGACAGAAAATATTTTTTTAATTTATTCTTAAATCCTCCCTTGGCCAACTCCGTTCGCATGTCCTCAGGCAAGCTATTTAGTAAATATGGCAATCGTTTTTTCAATGTCCTATCGCCAAAGTAGTTTGTCACTCTAGGTACTTCGAATTTTCCTGAGGACACTGAGCGGGTGCCATGGCTATGATTTACCAATTCTAAGTTATACTCTCGAGTTTTATAATTATTTAAAATTAACATGTATTTATGTCTTAAAGTAATTGGAAGAATTTTACATATTTGAAATAGTCTATAATAATTACCTTTACATTTATCTTTAGTTTTATTATTAACTAGCAATTTATTTGTACCTACATGTACTTGAATGTAAATATTCCATTTGTTTTTATTAGTGACCCTAGGAGACAACCTATTGTGCCGAATCTGTCTCACCTCTCACGTTAGACAAACACAAAAACATAGTGCCCGAAATTGATTCAATAACATTTGTAGTTTGGGATTCTACTGTGATAAAATGGTGTGAAGCAAACAAAATCTATAGGGAAAGATGACATAAAAACCCACGCGTCCACAAAGAACTCGAAAGCGGTGGTAGTGGGTGCATCACATGATAGCGTGAAGGCTTCACCACAGCAATAGATGTTTCACATCAAGAATATAATGAGAACATTGAATATGACACAATATGCCCTTGATCGGACTAGAACCCTCGACCGGCGACCCCGCTTAAAGTGCTCACCGCTTATCATAACACAATCATCAATGCTAGTATATTGACAATTTATTTTCAATCTTAACATCTTATCATTCTCACTTGCATAGGGTTGGCACTTAGTGATTAGAATACAATAGTTTAATTTGTCTCGTCCTTTAACTGATTTTTATTCAACTAAGACACATTATGTGTGTATGTATATAACAACGTATTTCCTAGATACTTATCGTTTGCGTAATATCAACATATTATTTCAAAATACAAGACGAATGGTATTATATGAAATATTCGTGGATTTAATACTTACTTTAAAACCATGAACAGTATACGAAAATCTGTCTTAACCGTGTATATATGTATTTTTTTTAATCGTAATAAAAATCTGAGACATTTACCGTTTCTACATTAACCGTGTTGAAGTGACGGAAATTGCTGTTTAGTATATGAATGTGCACTAAGAAGGTGTGAACCCTAGAAATTGGCGGCAATTGAGACATCAGTAAGGCCAGGATGTATGTCGTTATGGTCCAAGCTCAAAATAAGGTCAAAGGGGATATTGTACTATTAATATACTGACCTCTCACAACCTATTTTCTTAAACCTAGTTTATATATAGGATATGTTAATAATAAAAATAAATTTCATCTAACAAACACACTAAATTGATTAAATTACAGTGTTGAGAAGAATCGAAGAAAATACGATGCATGTTTTTCGTAAAACATTTTTTTTTTCAAAATAATTTGCTGATAAGGGGATGATACTAATCGTCACCTACTAATATAAAGGGAAGTTCGGAAACTGATTCATGAAACTTCAATTTATGTTGAACGCTAAGTTCAACTAAGTTCAAAGTATCCTGAACGCTAAGTTTTATCTCGACGACAGTAAGTACATGTCTAGGCCTACACACTGAAACAGTTTTCACACACATATTATAAGAAAAAAAGTCAAGTTGATAGCCCTATATGAAAGCTCTAAACGAAATGTTGTCAACACGTTTGCCGTTTATGCAAAATCCACCTTTTAGCATAATTGAACCATATAATTCACACTAACTGAATTTCGACCCCAAATCTTATATTTAAATAACAAAACAAAGAAGATACGAGAATTACCGTCTGTGGACATCAGAATGACTAAACACGTGACTTTCACGTGAGTCTCAGTAGGTACAGTTTAATACGTTGTGTAAATAATAAATATTAACATTTTTTACAGTAAATTATGCAGACGAGTGAACGCCAGTTAATTATTCATTCACCTTAAGAATATTAAAACAAAACTCTTATATCAGAACGAAACAAGTCTCTCTTAATAAACTAGTAACGAATATAGTAAGTTTTGCTGGTATCAATTTAATTAGTATGGTTAGCCTATTAAGCTCATTATCGTTTAATTAGAATACTTTTAACAAATACTACTCGACTAAAATATTTAGGCGCATGTCTACACCCCATAGGCGCATGCTTGGTACGCGGGTGGGACTCCCGAACCCCGCGGTCGTACCGTGGGTACTTCCCCTAACCAGGGTCAACGCGAGATGAAGACTCCTAATTGTTTTACACATAGAATAGTATATTTATTTGAAGGTGTTATTCAGAAAACACTGGATCTTACAAACTTATCGTCATATATCTTCGTTCCTGGCTGAACAAAGCCCACTGTCACTTCTAAATGCATAACATCTGCGTATAAAAAGTAAAGTAAAGTATCAACCATGGGTCTCCTTCCTCGAAATCAGGCGAGGAGGGTAATGGGCCAATAGTCCACCGCGCTGGCCCAGTGCGGGTTGGTGAAATTCACATACCTTCAAAGACTTCCAATCTCATCAGGCATGCAGGTTTCCTCACGATGTTTTCCTTCACCGGTGAGCAGTGAAATTTAGAAAAACCCATTTCAAGGCACACACGGACGGGTCAGGATCGAACCCCTCGCATAAGAGGCCGAGTCCGTCCACCACTGGACCACCGTCGCTCACATCTGCGTATACGTATAGCTAATACTATTTAGATTCTCACTATAATTTTCATTATAATCCTTGCATGTTACTATGCTGAAAGATTTGCGGACCAACGCTACCTATAAGTCACATTTCAGCCTTATCCTATAGTCTTAAAGGGGACACTCAATATATTTGGGACGTGTAGATGATCAATTAGCAAGATTTTAATTGCGGAGATTGAGAACGGATCGTCATCAGAAACATGTTCTGAGAAAATTCGTGAAGCAGTAATTCATATACCTAATGTATTTTCGTATTAGGAGACAGATGCGAATGAAGTATAATTAGCACATGTGAATTATACACACGCAGTATTCCTAAAATATACGTTTACTGATATAATCTAAGTTATGACTAAGGTATTAAAGATTCGTTGAATCACATGTAGCAAAGTAAGCATATGGAATTAAAAGAATATTTTTCCACTATTATAGTATAGGTAAGTAGGTAGGTAAAAATATTCTTCAATTCCATTTCTTTATTACTAATTATCACTAAGTGTCCATTGTTGGACATAGGTCTCTTTATTTCGTTATTCTTATAACCACAAAATATACAAGTAACTCTTGTTTTATATTTCGTAGGTATTATAATTATTATATTTTTTGATTCGCGACCCACATTTGCTTTACTCGAGAAGCACTTACTACCAAATTCAAATTAATTGTTTAAACATATTTAAATACATACACACCCAACACTAAGTTCAGAAATAGATATAATATAGTTCTAGCATTGTATGTACTCTCTCTGTAATAAAGCGAAAATATATCCATACTGTTTAGCCCACCCTAACTTAGATTTTTTTGCATAAAAAGTATTCTATGTTACTTCTAATACCTCCAAGAATACGTCTACAAAGTTTTGTAATTTATTAGGTTAGGTTTCGCATTACAGCATAACAAATAAACTTGGATTAATATAATATTAATAAATATTTTTAAGATATTATGTAGAATATATTTTACACACTGCTGAAAATAGGCCTCCCTCAATGAACGCCAAGACGAGGCTAATGTTCAGCAGTGGACGGATAAAGGCTGATGATGATGATGATGATGATATTTTACACACGCTACGATGCGGTTACCCGTAAGCCGCTGCAGTCGTTCTGCGTGCTTCTTTTTCAAAGACAGAGGTGCGTATGTCCACCGCGTTAAGGTGCCCAACCTATTATTGCATATGGGCTACTTGACTCTCACGAAAGCTGTTTTAACATAGTTTGTTACCTTTAAAGATACATTAATTGATTCTTCATAAAAATCTCTTTTAACGGGATTCAAACCTGCGAACATTATTGATGGTTCTTACAATGCTCTCATAACGGTGCCCATCGATTCAATATACCATTGACGGGCGTGATATTGCGTATAACGTGATATCAACACAGTTTCATTGTCATCAAGACCAGTCATTAACATTAGGATCGCCGGTGGGCGGGTAACGGTGACGAATTGGAACATGTTACGAATAAGTTACACGCGGAAAGGCATTGCCGAAATATTTTTTTATCAATATACCACAAGGTCAGAGGACAGAAATTCTAACATATAGACGGACTGTTTTCCGCGACAACTCTCATAATTTGAAAAGATTGTTTTCCCTTAAAATAAATAGCCTGTTAAATATCCTGCACACTATACAAACATCAGTATTATGTGTACAGTAGCAGCGCATGGTAGGAGTACTGAGTTAAATTATTATAGCCTATCTGCTATTCAGATGTATAAGCTATATAATAGTAAAGTTTGATTAAAATCTATTCAATAGTTTTTACGTGAAAGAGTAACAAACATCCATACTTACAAATTTTCATGTTTATAATATTAGTAGGATAATATTATATGAATCTGTCCTTAAAAATCCTGTACACATTTTAGTAGTGGAAGTTAAGTGGGTACAACAGTTATGTTTGATATTTGTATACTTATCGCAAAAGCTTACCATGGGTCTGGGTTGTCTGCTTATGAATATTTAACTTCATCGTTATTTTATTACCTTCGTTGCTACCACGTTGTTGAATCGTTGCTTCGGGTTGGTTACGGGGAAAACGATAGGGCTTTTTTCCGATAGCAATACCTCATTCGAAGGCCTCTGTTGTGTCGAAAACTTTAGTAACAATGATACGCATAAAATAATTTAAAAACTGTTTTTATTTATGAACCTTTTTTGTTATAGGAGGCAGAAGAATGGGCTCGGAGACAAAGCGGCGGTCAAATGGTCAACCCCTCCTTCGAGCCGGACGATTTTCTTCCACAGAGGTAACATTTCTTTAATATCTTCTTTTCTAATACATATACTTGTAGAGGTTCCCCTTGGCAATGATGACTCCACCAGGGCATAATCAACATATCACGGTTGAGTATCTTAGGACGTAACGATACGTCTCAATAGCTGGGTCAGTCAGCTCTTCTTTCCACGCAGATGTGTAAATCCATGGAGCAATAAGCAGAATGGAACATCGCAGCAGAATATACCCCTCCTGCCGCCGCTTCCAATATTGCCTGGGCTCACATAACGTAGCGGTAGCATATTAAGCTTATTTTATGTTACTCTATAAAATTCAATATATGAGAAATCAAATATATGGACCCAGATATATGCAATGAAAATACTGTATTATACTTTACTTTGAAAGACATTACATACATATTGTGAATATTTTTAATTCAATTTACAAGTGTTTGATGGCCGGTCGTTTTGCCAGGCTACTGGATATTTTACGCACTGTTGGCGGGTTCGAATCCTGCCAATTAAAAATAATTTAAAGATAAATATAGATGTCTGCACTGGATCTTGGATGCAAATGTCGTTGACGATGTATTTTATACATTTGTTTAATATGCTTTAAATCGTACTTATACTCGTAATACTCGTATAAGTTCTTACGAACTTACCACAGAACTAGGTTAACGTAGTGTAATTGTTGAAAAATTTAATTTATAATTATATGTACAAAACATTTGAGTGAGACTGTCTGACTAGCAGTGGGCAAATCGGCTAACTATTTATATTACATTTTTAATAATATCAATTAAAACAATTTTTTACTAACCAAAATTAATCTCCATGTAACTAAAATTTACCTCTATGTATTGATAAAAATAACTGTATTTTTTCAGTCTATCTCCGGTTACAGATGAAAAGAAAGGACGGAAGGACAAGGGAATTTTCCTCGTCAACATGAAAGAGAAAAACATAGAAGAAGTAGAAGAATATGAACCATACGACAACAGGGTTGTCGATCATCCTACCACGTAAGTCAATTGTTTGTGAAACGCTATCTGTATATTACATTACCATTTTCAGGTTGAAAGAACGAATAACAAAATGAATGACGGCTTTTGTAGGCTATTTGTTTCGGAAAATCGGAATGAAATAAAGCGACATTCATTCGCCAGAATTGCCATTGTAGATATTTATGACGCAGTCGTACGTACATAGAAATACGTACGTATTTAACATTAGTCAAATTAATAATCTCTAAACAATTAGTCAAACAATGATTTTCTACTCCAAAGCGATAAACACATACTTGAAATACTTTTATCAACATGTTCAAGCTAATGTTTTCATTGAGCAAACATACTCTAAAAACATTCCTAATAAATGACAAGTTGTTTTGTTAGTGCCAACATTATCATTTTTTTTGTAGAGTAATACTTGATATTACTCTAAAGGATCAAAAGCTAAGAGTTTGTTTGTTAGCTCGTTTAAGCGCGCTAATCCCCTTACCATATTAACGATGTTTGTGGGCTTTTCATTTTGGAGAAAAGTTTATTTTTTATCTGTGAAACAGATAAAACTGTAGGATACACGTAAATAAATATAGATAGGTATTTCATAGGTGGGAAGACGATCTCCGTGCAGTGCCCGGTCCATGTTAGATGGGAGTGGTAAGGGATCGAGCGTTTTTGATGGAGGACTTCAGCAGGGGACGGATAAAGGCTGGTGGTGATGATGAGGATTTATTAGTTCGCTGACGTCGATTTAGAACTCAGACTTGCCCGTTAATACTATTATACTTGTGATAAGTATAGGAGAAACGAAAAAAACTCATTCGTAGTTTAAATTCACAGAAACACAGAAACCCTGCTTCATCTTCTAAAGGGCAGTTTGGGTACAGGCATCCTGGCGATGCCTCACGCGTTCAAGAATTCCGGTTACGTGGTGGGCGCCCTTGGAACAGTGGTGATTGGCGTTTTGTGCACGTACTGTATACACGTATTGATAGACTCCTGCTACGTCCTGTGCAAGCGACGAAGAACACCGTCGCTCACGTACACAGCCGCTGCAGAAGCGGCCCTCAATGAAGGACCTGAATTCTTTAAGAAATGTGCTCCTTATGCCGCGTAAGTAATTTTTTTTATGTATGGTGAACTCGGTACGATCGATGTCTAACGACAACGGGCCGGTTGTTTCAAACCATATGTTAACGTAAGAGACGTCGTTAAATTTTGACGTCTGTTAAAAACAACGCTCTTTGGTCACTAACGTTCATTACCGCCATCTTTAACGATAACATATTCGTTAAAATCGGTCGATGCAACCCGCGATCTCTCTCACCATCGCGATGAGACAGACTAACACCAATAATTTTATTTACAATATAACACCAAAGGAGGTGGTACTTTAGTTATAATAAATAATATTTTTTCACTTACATCTATTTTCATTGTTTCAGGCACATAGTAAACGTTTTCCTTCTCATATACCAGATCGGAACTTGCTGTGTGTATGTTGTGTTCGTCGCCGAAAACATTCAATCAGTGCTCA
The DNA here is from genome assembly GCA_905333005.2 of Lycaena phlaeas. Taxonomy (NCBI): domain Eukaryota; kingdom Metazoa; phylum Arthropoda; class Insecta; order Lepidoptera; family Lycaenidae; genus Lycaena; species Lycaena phlaeas. The sequence continues at coordinate 2,101,638 of HG995168.1, forward strand.
AATACAGATTCGATGTAGATGTTAGCCTGACCAACCTGATGGTGTGCATCCTCCTGCCACTTATCCTCATAAACTGGGTGCGGGACCTCAAATACTTGGCGCCCTTCTCGGCTATAGCCAACGCAGTCACTATCGTCAGTTTTGGTATAATCCTGTACTACATATTCAGAGAGATCCCATCCATGGAGGGTAGAGTGCCAGCTGGGAAGATTGCTGATTTTCCATTGTTTTTCGGTACTGTGCTTTTTGCATTGGAAGCGATTGGAGTTGTGAGTATTTGCACTTATTATTAGTACCAGCAATAAATATAATGAACTCTGTAATTTCTATGAAGGATGTATTCATCCTAATATAATAAATGACTAAAATTTTTGCCCTTTGTATTTCACCCTATCATAGGTATATGGCATCGACCACATAACCCATAGACTCCTAATAACAGGGGAACGGGTTCTGGCGACACATCTGACTTATAGTTCCGATGTAAGCCGTGAACAATGTACTCAAACTATCGTGTCGTCTCATTCTTTCCCGTTGCGAAATATATCCATTTCTTTTTAACGTTCCGTGATTGGTAATGTATGACATTGAATTAGCTAATGACAGCATTGCAACCCCTTTCGTCTCACCTCAGCTAGTGGCCAGAATGCATTTAATACGAAATAACAAACATTAAGAGTCTATGGGTTGTGTGGTCGATGGTATATGGGTCTTATGTGTCAAAGCTTATTCTTCCTTTCTAAAATTCTCAATCAAATTATTAATCGTTTTAAAAGACATAAGAGCAATAGTGATATAGTATGATAATCTATCTATGATATATGTAGCTTTAGAACAATTTTCAATTGCGTACTATTTCAGATTCTTCCCCTGGAAAATGAAATGAAAACTCCTCGCGACTTTGTGGGTAAATTCGGAGTCCTGAACCGGGCTATGATCAGCATTATCATACTGTATGTAGGCATGGGACTCTTTGGCTATTTGCGTTACGGAGATGAAGCTAAAGGCACGATCACTCTGAATCTCCCATCTGATGTTGAAGTGTAAGTACTACATATTTCATTAAATATATCTTTGTACAATTTATCTACAGTACAAAACGACTACATCAGTGCTGATTTGGTAAAAGCTGATATCAACCCACTCCACTTCTCTATTATATGCCTGGATCTGTAGAAAACTTTTCATCTTATCTTGACGACTAAATAAAATCATACCAAATCTATACATATAAATAAAATTGGAGTGTCTGTAATATTAAAATAACCGCTTTTGATTTTGACGGGACTTTTACTGGCGGGTAGCTGTTATAATAACGTGTAACTTATGATATAAAAATAATCATCATCGAACCAGATACGTCTGTAAATCTAAGATAACGCAGGCGAAGCCGCGGGCAATAGCTACATATATAAGCGATTATTTTACTTTTCACTACACGCCACGGATACTCGCATGGAAAAGAGATATAATATGTAACCAACGGGCTATTTTTTCTTTTATTTGTTGATTTAAGGCAGATCTTATTAAGTCTACTTTCTACAGACTAGCCAGCGTCGTCCAGGGTTTGCTTGCGTTCGCGATCTTCGTCACACACGGCCTGGCTTGCTACGTAGCGATCGATATCTTGTGGAACGAGTACATCGGCCAACGTCTTCTCAACAGCAACCACAGGGTGATCTGGGAATATCTCCTTAGAACTGCAATTGTGCTCATTACATGTAAGTTATTTTTATATGATCAAAAATATTGAAGGTATAGAGTATACATTAAGATTAACCCTTTAACCGCATACGTCGGATTTGTCCGACAAATATTTTCGGGTCCCTTTCGCTTGCGTCGTATATCTCTGACCGAAAACCACAACTCGTTCAGTGTGATTTTTTACTTATTAAGCTGTTTCTCATCAAAAACGATATTTTTAGTTTCACAGCGCCGGGCGCTGGGGGCACAACAATTGATTCGAAGTCGGGACGTTAAAGAGTTAATATAAAGTAACACGTCAAATCACGATAATACAAATAGTTTGTTCATAATCAGAATACCGACATGGATTATTTTCATGCTAGAAAGCAAAAAAATCCACCGAATTATTATTCTAATTGAAATCAAACATACATATCTAATATATTGCATATGCGCTGGTTTAATATGATTTGGTAAACTTTACACACCGAAAGTCTTTTAAGCTGCGTAGACGACATGTCATTAAACATTCACACAAGTATGTAAAGAATAGATGATTTGATTTGAACAACGTCATTCAAGTAAGCGATGTAGGTAAGGTCAGTCACTCAGGCCTCTTAGATAGTCAAAGTCTAGCGTCAGCATCATCATCAGCCTTTATCCGTCCACTGCTGAATATAGCCCTCCCTCAATGAACGCAAAGACGACTGATCCCTTGCCACTCTCATCCCACACGACCAGCCAATACACGTTTTCCCACCTTGTTAAAGGCCAGACAACACTTGTACCTCAACCCAGCCTCCACTCTTGAACCATCTTGTTTATACAATCTAAATTAATCTACTACAATAATCTTTACTTTGCAGTTGGGCTAGCTGTTGCAGTACCACTATTGGACCTGTTCATATCGCTTTTCGGCGCTCTGTGTCTGTCTGCGTTGGGACTGGCCTTCCCAGCCATAATACAGACATGTACGTACTGGTATTATGTGTCTGACTCAGAGCGACTCCGCATGATAATAAAGAACGCCATTGTGGTTATATTCGGTGTGCTCGGACTAATAGTTGGTACCTGGACCTCGCTTCAGGCTATCATTGCGAACATGAGGGGGGACGTAGCATTCAACGCCACAGAAGAGTTCACGACCGAGATGAGTTTTACAAATTAGATTCTATTTATAAATTATATTATAAGTGCCATACTTTTCATATTACCGTCCGTGGCATATTTTAAGTACAATCAGCTATGGAGTAGGATGAATAAGGTAATTTGTACATTTAAGTAACACGTAGAGTTTGATGTTTTAATGATAATTATGAAACATCGCCTGTAAATAATATATTAAATGCCAAATTGTAATTATGAATCAGATTTTGACTGGTATTAAATTTTAGATGATAAATTTATTTTTATAGAATTAACACCAGGTATTATTTTATTTGATGAAATTTATTTATTTTAAATCTAAGAGACAAACTGTGTTTTAATATAGAAGATAGTTTATCTCGACAATTAAGTATTTTTAATCTTACTCGTTTAATATAATTATTCTATTGTGATTTGTGACATTTGTTTTTCAACTGCTCATATTATAATTTTGTTGCTATTATTATCCTACTTATCTTAGAGGAAAAAGCTATATGATTAAATTTATAGCAATTTCCTGTCGCTACAACTAATTTAAACACAGAGATTAGCATTTTCGACTATATCTAGGGAAAGTGTAAAAAATATACATCAGTACATACATAATATAGTTAGTAGTTATTAGCAGTAAAACTATAATAAGAGCAATGCACCAAATTCATGATAATTTAATGACATTAATGTATTATTATTTTTAGTCTTGTAACACTGTATGACAGTGATCTTGTAAAAGTATAAATAATATCTAATGTAGCAGTACATCTACATTAGGTGTACAAGCAGATACTTTTATAACTCCTAAATGTAGATTATTTCTAGTAACTTCCATGTGTAGATTATAAGACGTTGATACAGTTATATTAAGGGCCGTCCCCGCAACGAAAAATATATACTCATTTTACGTTCAATATTTACTAAGTGATAAAAATACTGGTACAATATATTATATGCAAAAGAAATCATAGAAAAACTATAAGCTACACTAACTTTTTCTAAGACAAGCGCACTATTTATAAAAACTATTGTCAATGCTGAAACATAGACAATAGACAAAGCGCGTCAATTTTGGCGCTTAATAAGCAGAATTCTTGTTTGATTGAATGACTTTAAATGACTGCAGCGTGGCTACCTAATAAGATTATAATTCTAACAAGACAGTACTCTTGTTAATGTGTTTAATTAGATACCACTTAGTGTGCGTCCACCTTTAGTTAGTGTAGGTTTGAAATAATTCCATATTACACCATCAATTTGCGTACTTTTGAGTCTTTTATCTGAATAGCTTAGCCATTAAGGCCCATCTGTCTAACGCCTAAAATAGATGTTAATTTGTCAATTTTTTATTACAAATGCGACAAATATTATGTAGCTATTTAAATTATAGTCATGTATAACAGGTTTTATACCTTATAGTGAGAGATATGTTAGTCGAATTGAATGAAATTATGTTTAAGATATATAGTTCAAATAAACGCAGTACTAGCTCTAGATGTCTATGGTTAATTTTATGGTTTACTATATTCTTCTACTTTCATCTTACTTATATAAAATGTTTATTGTTTTCTAGAACTAACGTTAAATAAATTATCTTTTACAAAACTATTCTAGAGCTAGGACTGAACAATATAATTATTTAAGTATGACATGTCCAAATGTTTTTCAGTATAACGTTAATTTGTATCACACTGAAAATAATGTTATAATATTTATAATGTTTTCCAAATTCCAATATCTTATATCACTTATTATCAGTTATTTATCAGTATGTCTATATTTCATATTACTAAAGGATTATTCTATTTCAGAAATTTTTTTATCTTCATAATTATGTTTCCTAAGTTACCAATGATATTTAATATTTTTATTCTAAATTATATGGTTGTATTCTGAGTGATTTATTATTAAATAATTAAAAGACTTTATTTATGTCGCACATTGACAGCACTATGGACCACTTAGCTTTCGATTGAATCTTGTGCGCATAGAGTAAACTAAAGTCTTATAATAGAATTAACTTTGGAATGTAAAATAGAAGCATTAAAATGCAAAGGAAGAAAATAAATTTTGATTACTTCTATTAATTTAACTTAATAATAATAATTAATGTATTTTAATTTAGAATTGTCAATAAGTATTAAAATATATTTACAACTTTTTGATGTGATTGAGACATTTAAAATGTACTAGTAGACAATAAGGTGAAATAACCTAAGTCGTTTAACGATAACAAAGTATCTCTTATCACTTGCATATATAATTCCTATATTAAATACATGTATTGTTATACGGCATACCGTGTCCATCTTATACAAAAGTTATATTTATTTTAAACAATCCGAATATTTATGAATAAACTGTGATGTTGATAGTTTTTAATTATTTTATTTAAAGTAAGATAAGATGCATAAACGCTACCGTGCTAACACATTCAATAGATAATAAATATGATACTTGAAAATGTTTATTGAAAACTACTCTCAAATCCTAAAATTGTTTATCATCGAACTAATAAATATATTTTTCAAATTGTATAATAATAATGCCACACTGTGAAGTTAGATATTAGGCTAACTGCAAAATGAATGACATAATTAATTTGTATAAATTTATTCCTATAATGGTTTAAATCAATCCAATGTTTCAGCACATTTGTTTGAGAAACAATCTAATCTGTTCTAAAAGCCTATGAGTGATTTTATGAGCTTACCTTGCTGGCATGGTAAATGCGTTAGATGTATGATATGTTCCGATTGATTCGTATTGTATTTATTCTCAATAAAAAGGTCGCATTCATGCATTTTAGAAATTATTAATGTTTTTAATGTCAGTGATATTGTGCTCAGAGTTATTGGTGTTGATGTTAAATAAAGTATAAGTGTACATAGTTTTTCTTTATTACACGCATTCCTTCTCTAGTCAGAACGTAGGGATCCAAACAAAGTTTAACTAGCAAATTTCCTAAACAAAATGGCGGCACTCAATGTCAAAATGGCGCCTAAAGACAAAATGGCCGACTGCCATAGTTTGCAGAAATACTTGATGTAACCAAGAATATGTGTAATTGTACTAATAACATATAGCTGAAGAGTCCGTTTGTTTGGTTGGTTGCACGCGCTAATCTCTTGAACTACTGGAGCAAATTGAAAAATATTTTTTTTGCGTTGAATAGTCCGTTTACCAAGGACCGTCTATACGTTTCTCGGTAGGATGCTATCACCATGTTACGATTAATAGAACTTAGGAGCAGATCATCAATAAAAGGTGTGGCAAAGCGGAAGAAAAATACAAAACTAATACAGTTCAACTTAAGTGATAATTATGTATGATAAAATTATATCCCTATATTAACTTATATACTAACTATAAAAAGTTCGCGACACATATTTCCATATTTTGGGGCTTTATCGCTATAATCCTATTTTATGAATAATAATTTCTTCTAAAGTAATGTATGATTTGTGAAGGATAAATAGATCATTTAGAAATTCATTGTAACAAAATTGACCTGGATGTTTTTTGATTTCAAAGAATAGCATAAGAGATATAGTAGTTTGCCATTTCACGTGTTCGTCTCTTTACGGAACGTCTGTGTCACGTACCTACTTTTATAAAAAAACGTTTTTGTGATATTCTAAATAAATTTATATACCTTTACTTCTATAATATTGAGGGGAAATATTAGATTTTTCGTTGCTTTTAGAATTAATTTAAAAACTTCTTGATCGATTTTAAAAATTTTGAAAGAGGTAGTGAAATCATACTGTTTTGCAGCCGAATTGGGCCGGCCTGACCCGGGTGGTACCTCTCACTCACATAATACCGGCGTAAAGTGGCAGTTATGCTGTCGCGTTTCGTGCGGTTTGTGTGTTTCCGGTGGCCATCGAGGGGATAGGGAAAAGGAGGGCAACGCATCTGCGTAACCTCTGGTTATGTGGATGTTTATAGGCGTCGATAGTCGCCAAAAGGCTTTGACTGTTCGTTTGCCCTCCTATGCTATAAAAAAAACCTTTTTCATCATTAAAATTCTACGTTAACGCTGGGTGACATTGGCTATAGGAATAATCTTCAATCAGTATAAGGTTGTAAATTTAACTCAACGCAGACGAAGCTGCGGGCATTAGGTAGTTTTATATCATGATAATCAATCGCCTAAATGAAATTCTATTTCAGTTATTTTAAGAACTTTATGAATCAGATACGTCCGCCAGTAATTCTTTGGCTTCTTTCCAATAAATGATGATTGACTTTTCTTCATTGCAGAATTTAACTTAATTTTTAATAATATGTGCAGAACTTCAACATATAATTAAAATATTAAATAGTATCATAAGATAAAATCAACTTTTATTCTATTAAACGTTTAATATAAGAGGAAAACATGAAACATAAAAGTATAGTGATTAAAATATTATTACATAATTATATTACATAATTTAAAATATTATTAAAAATACCATTAAACATGTAACTAAATCAGAAACACCAAAACGGGATATATAAATAAAATTTTGAAAGAAAAAAATAAAAAAAAATAATAAGCTTTCGTAGATGTAATAACTTACTAGTATGTAGTTGGTAATCAAATTGTGTCATGAGTCATGGCGTCACACAAGCGCGAGGTATAACAATAAAAAAATATAGCATATTCCTGCATAACCAAACAATTTTTGCGTCACATTTCCGTACAAAAATGTAATGCGAGTCGAAAACATAAAGCACTCTATGTACTCCTATCATAAAGGAATCTATGATATGTAATGAATACACACTAAACTCATTTGTGTCAACTTTATTACACTTCTTGGCTTTAAACTTGATAAACTTAAGTCGGAAAACACCTTCAGACATTATGTCCATGGTCTTATTATAAATTAAAACTATTCATTAATATTAAAACTAAAACTTAGAATTGTTAATATTATCACACTTAGCAACTATGATAAGTAATAAAATAGATATTTGTACTAGATATTTAAAGTTCTAAGTCGGAGGTAGCGGTTCAAAATACGAATACTTAAAAAACATTTCAAAATACTGCAATGCCTCAACGTTAGAATAAGGTAACATGAATCAGCTAACATTATTATAACTAGTCCCTTAAATCATATAAAATAACTCTAATGTAAAGTAATAAAAATTACAAGCATGATTTCAAATTGAGCACTTAAAAAAATGTAAGATATTTCTTGAGAGAATCTTGTTAGAAAAAAATTGTTACTATTTTATTTCATTAAAATAAATATTGGGCCAGCCAGCAAATATCTATTGGGAAACTGTTGTTTTTATTATTTCATGTGTCATAAATGCATTTAATATTATATTAGTACATAATGAGGGTGCTGTTTTTTTTTTTTTACTTGTTCTAAAAATATAAATATTATTTGTTGATATAATTTTGTGTACACACAGAAATGACAGGAATGTACAAACAAATGTGTCTAGTCTACATGATTCTAGCAACTCTAAGAAAAAGTTATAATAAAACTAATATTTACTGATTGTATCGCTCCTGAAGTATGGAATCATTTATATTGGTCACACTTGGAATCCGTAAAAGGTAGTTTTAATGAATGCTTGAGGAAATATTGAAAAATTACAATACTTTGTCCCATTATGGTATTATTCCTATTTCTTCCCAGCGTCATAGCCTGTGAGGATAGTACGGAGTGCCATCTTCAGATTCTCGTTGGGTTCCAACTCGACTTTGGACAGGTTATGTCTACAGCACGGACAATTCTGTGTCTTATTTGACTTGAACGCCAACTTTAAACATGCCTGGAACAAATTAAATCTTATATATAAAATTCTCGCGTCACGGGGTGCGTAATTGAACTACTCCGAAACTTAATATGCATATTCAGTAGGTCTGAGAATCGGCCAACATCTATTTTTTTATCCCCCTAAATGCTAAGGGCAGTCCACCCCTAATTTTATTTTTATTATGTTTTGGCTATGTTATTCCATTATGATACTGCATACAAAAATACATACAACCCTAAATTTTCACCCCTCTATGATCAACCCCTATTTTTAATATCAATATTAGTAGTGCTTTTGGCAGAACAAAGTCTGTCGGGGCAGCTAGTCATATATAAGTATAATAGCTGTTTATACAAGATGCAGTCGTCCAAAAAAAGAAGAAGAGGTCTATTTGCTAAGATAGCCTATAACACTTAACATGAACACAAAGATACTGTTTTAAATTGAATTAAATTTAAATTAGACTAGTAGTTCGGATAATGTTGTTGGATCTAAGTAAGTTAGTACGAGTTATTGGTACTTTACCATACAAAAGTTGTGTAGACAGGACGTAGTCACTGGGTTGACTGCTACATCTTGACATATAATGCACAGGAACACTTGAGTTACATGCTCTATGAAATCCTGAAATATGTCAAACAATACTTTTTACACTTCAATCACAATTCACAACAATAGATAGTAGATATTAAAATCACGTCTTTACACAAATTTATAATTAGTATATATATTTGTTTTTAAGACAATCTCCGTGCAGTGGCCGGTCCGCGTTGGATGCGAGTGGCAAGGGATCGGTCGTCTTAGCGTTCATTGAGGCAAGTATGTTCAGCAATGGACGGATAGAATCTAATAATGATGATGATATAGTGTTTTTTTTAATCAAAATCGGTTTTAAGATTTAGTCCCTAATATTTAGTTACAAAAATCGTTTGACAGAAAGTAAACTCATTTTTGACTCAAAACGGTCAATAATAAGCACGACATATATAACATTACGACACCTTATACTCTCTTAAAAACGAATCACCACAACGATAAACAGGTAACTAGAAGTGATGGACATAGGTTTTTAGGAATGTATGTCTGTTGCACCTTTACGCAAAAACTATCTAATTGATTTTGACGAACATCCAACGGGGATGAGAAGTACGCGGGTAAAGCAGCGAGGCGCTGATAGTGGGTCGATAATTGTTACCTTTTTGCCTTGTTCCTTGCAAATATCAATACACTCGGCCCAGAGTTTGCTATTTAACTTATCCGCCTCAATAGCCTCTTTCTCTTCTGCACTTAGATCAGCTTCTTCTTTACTCTTTTTGGATTTTGGACTCTGAGACCACGCGGCTGGCAGTTTCGATTGTGGACTCTTTGAGATCACACCTTAAATGAAACAATAATAAAATTGTTGTAAAAGAACTTATTAAAACGTTATAACAATATGTCAAAGCAAAAATTTGATGGCAGTAGACAAATCACTTTGTCTACCGTGACGTCAAATGGCATGTCGCTGTAATTTCTTTTGCTTTTTTTTCGTCTCTAAAAAAACAACGATAAAAGCTTTTAAATTTAAATATAGATGTATAAAATTTTACATATAAATGTACCATTCTTTTTGGAGTTCTGCAGTTTTTGTTTCTTGACAGGCGGCGAGGTTTCCTCATCTTCCTCCTGAGAGCGCTGGTTCTTCTCCCTCAAAGCTCGCTTTCCTTTTCCGTTCTTTTCTTTCAATGCCTTCTTCTCCGCTTCAGCTTCCAAGTAACCATCTGGATACTGTGTAAAACAGTGAAAATATGAGTTATTATTCATATTCTCACTTTTTAATATAAAATAGCATTTTTTCCGCACACAATGTCTGATGCATTCATCTTACTTATACAAATTATCATGGTAAAATTCAAACAAATTAATTTAGAAATACACATACTACTTACATGTATTTAATGCAAAAAAAAAAAGAAAGAAAACGCCTTTATTATTATTTTTTTTATTTCTCAATATTTACTATCAAAATATTCTGATAAATGATTTTCACAATTTTGTTCATTGAAAGAAGACTATGTCCAGGTGGTGATGGTAAAATATTGAAGGGACGTGTAAAGTAGGTACACTCACCACGATAGGGTATTGTTTCGCGTCCGGCTCCCATGGCGCGGGGCTCGGGTCGTCTCGCCGCAGCAGGTACTTCCACACACGGTACCCGGACAGACCTTTCTCCGGGTAGTATTTCACCACCTTGTAGATGCCATCGTACCTAGATATTAATGTTGTCAAATAAATGTTAATTTATTGTAATTTACCCTGCCTCCGTGAGTACAATATATAATGATTGTTTGGCGCATGAATAGCAGGACAGATCGTAAAATTACTGTAAACGACTTGTCACCTTATGTCTTAGGATTAGTCACGCTTTGATACGCTTTGACATGTCCAGTTTTAAGCTGTTTAAATAGAACCAAAAACATTCTGAATACTATAAGATATACCTGATTCCTTCCTTGGGCGCGTACTTGGGGAAGTGTTTGAGCATCTTGTAGGAGCGTACGACGCGCACAGGCCGGCCCTCCCGCCACGCTTCGCCCGCGTCCCCTCCCGCCTCGCTAATCACCTTCACGGCGCAGTTGCGAGCCAACGCTCTGTAAAACAACAACAACTTTAATACACTTTGTCTCATGAAAGAATACTTTGAAGTTAAACTTCTTTAAAATCGTTGCGATTTCAAACCGGATGCAACGAAAAAAACGACAGGTAAGAGACACAAATACAAAAAAGCGAGAGCAAAAATGTCGGTGTGTATGTATATTGCATACTGTTTAATATTTGAGTTGCTTGTATTTGAGCATTTAACGTGTGTTTCACTTCTATCGTGTGTGAATCACAAACACACTTTTTTTATTCAAAATAGTACTAACAAAATATCTTTGTGAATATCAATTGCACCTACCACCCGTTCCAAAGCGAGTCCACTAAGTAGTTATTAGAGTTACTTAGTTAGTTAGTTAGTTATAGAGTTAATATTTTCCATTATGTATATAAAGTATCGTCCTGAATACAATGTATATACATACAAAGCAAAAAAATGGCCACCGATTTAAATACCAAGGCGTGCATAAAGTTTTCAGTCGAATTGAGTGTAGCGGCCAATTCGCCGAATAGTGAAAAGTTTACTATAGTGATAGGGTCACTATAGTAAACTTTTCACTATTTTATGTAACCGTTACAGTACAAAACATACTTGTGACATACGTATAAAACAATCGAGGACAGTAACAAACTTTCGACCCTTTGGGTACGCAGCTCCAAACTTACTAATATTTTAAATTATATAATTTATAATACATTATAGAAAATATTTGTTTAACAGATTGACAGAAAAAGGGAGGCGTAAGCTCGGTATTCCTCTACACGATCGAGTCAGAAATGAGGAGATCCGTAGGAGAACGAAAATCGCCGATACAGTCCGTAGTATGAGCAAGCTGAAGTGGCAATGGGCGGGTCACATAGCGCGAAGATCGGACGGCTGATGGGGCAAAAAGATCCTGGAGTGGAGACCACGTACCACCAAACGCAGCGTGGAACGGCCATCTACCAGTAAAAACTACTGGGTCGCGTTGGATGCAGGCGGCAATGGACCGGTCGCGCTGGAGAACAATTGGAGAGGCCTACGTCCAGCAGTGGACGACTATGGGCTGAGATGATGATGATGATGCTGTATTCTGCGGGTACTAACTTGTTCTCCCTGGTGAGTGTCTGGTCGCAGGACTGCTCCGCGGTCCGCTTGTTCCCGGACAGGTCCCGCCCGCCGCTGCCCGTGTATGTGAACTCATTGCCGTAGTCCACGTCGTCTTCGTATCCACCTACAACATACTACCGTTCAATCTGGCTTCGCTTACGAGTAAATAACTACTAGATCATAACTTAAAAAACTAAATTATAACATTATGAAATATCGTATTTTATTACTAAAAATTTTAAATGACGCGAATTTCAAGCTTCTTGTTCAACCAAAAAATCAATAAAGCATTCGGTGACGATGACGCGATTTCCATGATTTTTATTCAGCCAAAATGTGCTTAACGCGCTTAAAGAAGTTTTCTCTTCAAAAATATAACAAAGGACCAATGACAAGACTGAACGAGTTTTGATACAACATGTCTGAGAACTATGGCTAAAAATCTAGTTTTGAAATAATAGAATCACATACAAATCTGTTAACCCGTTTAAGAGCTGCCGAGCCACATATACACATAGCTGTCATCTTATTATAACACACGTGTTGTCGTAGGAATAATGAATGTAATTATTGAATACGCAATGTAGCATTCATAAAATCATATGATTTCAAATTATGACCCATCCAATGGTCCAAAAAAACCAACAAACACACATACTTCAAACACACATTTACACACCACTTGTTAACCTAATATGACAAATAAAATGCACCATTTTCATGGATTATATTCATTTTAAACGAAGCAAATGAGGTCCGAATCATCTGAACAATTGAATTGCAGACGCATTGCCCTCCTTTTCCCCCGTCTTCCTAATGGGATGCCGGAAACTCACAAAACTATAACATAGCTGGCCTTTCACTGGTATTATGTGAGCGAAGGGTACCAACCTGGTCGTGCTGGCCTAATTTGGCTGCAATAAAGCAATGACACTACCTCCTAATAATAATTTATTATTTAATTGTTTACGTCAGAACGTACTTGGAGAGGAGCTTGTGGCGCAGTGGTAACAGCCGCGCGGATCGATCCACCAGGTTAAGCAACGCTTGCCGAGGTTGGTCCGTGGATGGGTGCCGTTGGTTCCGGCTGTCATTCGTGGATCTTTGACAGTCGTTACGGATCGTCAGAAGCCCGAGAATTTGACAAACAGTCTAACAGCGGGGTACCGTATCACCCAGTTACTGGGTTGTGGAGGTCCGACAGCAGTCGCTCCATTTAAAATACTGGCATTCAGCTGAATCCGGTTACACTGGAAGCCGACCCCAATATATAGTTGGGAAAAGGCTAGGCAGATGATCAGAACGTACTTAATAAGGTGATGAGCGAACTTGTTGTATACCTGACAGTACTATGCTATATGCTCCTTCAACGTCTCTGCCGTGTATACCAGACACGGGCGGCCTGTGAACACCGGACTCTGAAAGCTGAAACAAAATATAATATTGGACCGGTTTTAACGAAATTTTCTGTGTACCTTCAGGTGGATTTGAGAACGATTTTGATTTACAAATTATCCCGGCAGGAGGCGCTGCAATGGGTATCTAGGTCATTTATCTATTGCAACTAAACGGCTGGATCGATTCGTATCTAAAGGACGTCTGTTGGGTCCTCTAGTAGGTGTGCTATAATATACCTACATAATATATACGATACATTACATTGTTGAACCATTTTAAAACAATTCCTACACTAAGTACAATAGTTACGGCCGGCTTCGAAAAGACTACTAAAAACTTTACGCGTGGGTCGCGAGTTCGAATCCCGCAAGTGTAGATAGTTTTTTATTATTTATTCTTAAATCTACAACCCGATATAATCATAATCAAAAACTATACTTACTTGTATCCTAAATCTCCAACACATACCCACTTCTATACCAGGTATGGGTCCAAAATGATTGGCCGGCATGGCACATGTTTTGGTCTTGCCTAAAATAAAAATAGCTCTTAATCAATGGTAATACTGTGGAATTTTGAGTGAAATGAGCATAAATATAACTTATACTTAAATATGTCTGACTGAAACTTTTTTTATAGGCTCTTAAATTGTTCAATGCATATTGTTGACAAAAAATACAGTAAATATAATACAGTACACATGATATTATATGCATCTGAATTCAGTACTTTACATTCCACTTTAGTACTTATAAAATGTTTACTGACTTAGTAGATTCCATATGAGAGATTTAAGTTTTTTAACAAATACAATAATGAACCAAATTGACTATAAGATAAGTTTATTATTAGTAAATAAGTTAATTTTAAATTGACATGGTCTAAGGCCAGTCTAATGAATAAGCTATTCGTTGACAATGTCGAAATATCAAGTATGGCTATATAAAAATAACCTATCCCGCTTTAAGGCAGTAGTTTTAGTAGTGTTAAAAAATCTACTCACCAACACACGCCATCCCCCTACCCCAATCCCTATTCGTCTTGGAGGTGTTCTGTTTCTTCCTCTGTTTTCCCGCGCCGGGGGCGATGACCTCGTTGGGGTCCCGCTTGCACGACGGACAGTACCAGTCGTCGTCGGGCAATTCGGTCAAGGGTGGCTTCAGGCAGTCCATGTGGTAGCCATTGTTGCAGTCGTCACATAACAGGATCTATAATGTTATAAAATATTAGAAAGCCCCAAAGTAATAACTAAAGCCTGTAAACAGCTGAACCAATTTTGATAACAGATAATAAGCACCACTAAAAAATCTACTTTTAAAGTAACCACATCTATAATAAGTGGCTCTATGCTATTTATAACCCGTTGCATTGAAGCAGCTGCCACCTATGGTATTTCCATACCGATACGACCTCAAAAAAGGAGTATACTCCTATTTGAAAGGCCGGCAATTCCCCTGCTTCTCCTCTCATGTGGTAGGCGCTATCACTTACCATCAGTTGAACAGACTGTCCGTCTGCCCCTTCTTCTATAAAAAAAAAACACTCAGCTCGGGCGAGAGTTGAACATGAGTCATGCTTTGTTGGACGTGCAGCCAAAAAGTAAAGTTCAATGATGTATAAGACGTTATTATGTCAAAAAATGAGTTGACAGAACTGAATATAGAGTCATGGCCACTTTAGAAGTCCGATAGACGCGGCGCTGCGATCTCATAACTCAATGTTGCCAATTTCTATTGTAATGATTTTCCACCAAGTCTAATACAATAAAAAATTTAAATAATTATAGGGTCTATGGTCAGTAGTGGATTGATAAAGACTGATGATAATAATGATGACAAAAATAATTATAGCAGCAAAATAAAAATTGCCCTACACGATTTTAGTAAAATAAAACATTTTTTGTAAATATTTCGTTCGTATTTTTTACGTATAACCGATTAGTAGAATTCATCTAAAACAAGCTTCTTCGGTTGTGTTCGGCTTTTGCCAGGAGTGACGATTTTCTCAGAAGTAATTGCTGCCATTGTTACTTCCTTTGTTATTCGACCTTTTTTACAGAAACACCTGAAAATATAATTCATCTGAGCAAGGATTTTATTCTTTTACCTTGTATTTATATTCATATAAAATATCGTAAGATAAATGTAGGTATAGTTATTGATAATATTTTAACCATAAATTAGGCAAAAATGAGTGACTCTGGCATCTCTAAAATTTACCTGTCATGGCTGTGACATTTATAAACATATTATTTAACGGGGTTAATTGTTGTTTATTTTTACTTTCTAATTCACAAAATTATTTCACTTTAACGATCATTATACGGCCTTAAATTTTTACACCTTACTTTATATTATATGCTCCATATTTCACGTAAAACAATTTAAAATATCACAACTTCTTACTCCAGACAGATGTCAAGATGTCAATCTTGTCAAATTTAGTTCAGGCATTAGTCGCAGGTCTTCAAAAGTGGCGAGGACTATACAAGCAGATGCATTACCTTTTCTGGATTTTCTTTTCCCAAACATAAATAGCATCCACATTCTCTACATGGCATTTCTTCGTCATCTTTACATGTCAAACAGTTTAAAGGTTGAGATCCTGAAAGTATTTTTTTTAATATTATGCTAATATATAAGATAAGTTAGAAAAAATATAAAGCAATTCCATACAATTGATGTTACGTCACAAATATTGTTCACTCATTCCAATACAGGGATTGCAAATGGTGGTAGCATACAATGCTATATACAGTAACATAATATAGCATTGCATCATAATAACAGAGTATGTTTATAAGAAGAATTGCTTATTTTGTTAATATAGCTTTAGTACTTACTTTTTTCAGGAGCCTTCATGATCATATTATTGTATTCCTCGGTACGATTTGCCAGCGGTACAACACTTTCAATAGCAAATATCTTATCATGCACACACACTTTTGTTTCATTCTGTGGTACAGCGTCCTGACCCAAATACAATGTTCCAATAAGTTCATAGTTTGTCCTTGTTTTTAATACTTTATCTACTTTGAAGTCATACCTAGAATAGATAGTTATTTTATTTTTTTTTTCAACAGTGCTACATAAATATGTAAATTAGTAACTCTTAGTAATTGTTAACAAAAAAAAAAAGTTTATCCCCATTTTTTCTCATTTTTGCTAAATTAACTTGAGTCAAATAAACCTACAGCATGTTATCTATACTAATTTATACAGGTAAAGTGAGTTTGTGAGGTTGTAGGGGTTAATCTATGGATCTATTGAACCAATTTTGAAAATTCTTTTATTAATATAGGGATGGCTATGTTATGAGTGAGTGACATAGGTTATAGTTTATGCCCGGGAATTTGAAGTATGTGGGTAAAACCTTGGGGCACTGTGGTGATATAATCAAGTATATAATAATAATAATAAATCTCTATTTCAGTAAATGGTTTCCATATAAATTCTGTTAGTGTGTTTAGTGTTACATTCTTATATAATTAGTAAGTAAGCTTATTATGACTTACCAGTAACCTTTCTGTAGTGGTTCTTCTGTGTTGTAATTGATCATCACTTTTTGGCCTGGTTTGAGGTCCTTTACATTAATTACTGTCCTTGCCCTAGGCCTTATTTCTTTTAAGTTGCAGTACATATTTGAATCTTCCTCACTATTAAAAATTAACATAAAATAAAAAATACTTTTTAAAATAAGTACTTTAAGCTACAAATAAATAACACATAGTAGATATAATTAGTCCTCCGACCTCCACATATACTCTACTCCACATATACGCATAACTGACCGAATATGATAAACTCAATAAGCACTCAATATAAGCTATTCGCCTAGTACACCTTACTGTTTCAATTGTTATGTAAAAAAGCCTACATGTAAATTAAAAAAAGAAAATGCAAATTATCATTTAATTTAATACTGACTAATTTACATTGCTAGTACTTACTCAGAGTCTAACTGAACTTTGAAGAGCAAATTTTCTTCTGCATCACTATCTCTAGCTTTCACCTCTTTGGATTGTCTATTTGTGCTATCTTGCTTTTGAAAATATTTGGCAATCCCTTTTTTAGATTTAGATCCATCACTTGAATCGCTCGGTGGTATGTTCTCTATATTACTATTTTCACTTTGGTTTTCCACTACTTTGGAATTTGAGGTCTCACTTTTGTTCTCTATTGGTGATACATTGGGATTGATAACAATTCGTGTTATTTTTCCTTCAAACCATACACCATCTTCTTTATCCCTCATATCAATCAGGTCACCGACAGTGTACAAGGTACTTTTAGCATCTGAAACAAATGTATGTTTAAAATTTAATTTTTAAAATTTAATATTTTATCTACCTACAGAGATGCACCAAGATGCATGTACATTATTGAAACAAAATTGTATCAGTGAGACCAAAATATAATCTTACCTGTATACTCAATATTATCTTTGTCTGTATCATCTTTGTCACTAATTTTTGTCTTATTTTCTTTCTCTTCTTCTGCATTATCAACTGATTGTACAACCATTAATTGTATAACATCATTTAGTTTTATATTGTAATCATGGAATGTATAGCCATTTTCAAGCTGTAAAAATAAATACATAGAATAGAAGTAGGATTCAATTATGTGTACCAGCAGTAAAAAAGCCCACATCATAATGATTATTTTGTTGCTTATATTATTTGATAGGAGAAAGAATGTGTTCATCAGAAGTACCACTAGCTCTGAAGATTTTACATGTAAACTACTCATAAGCATAACCAATATTTTATTTTAAAAATGGAATATTTAGTCATCCCAATCCTTCGGGAAATTATATAGATATTGAATTAGATAAGTTGATGTTAATACAACATTTGGAAAAGGGCAAGGCACAGCCAGTAAATAGTTACAATATAGATAAACCTAGTTTTTACTATTCAGTTCTTTCACATAATATTATAATAATTTCTTATTATTATTATTATTTTCTTTCTTTCTTTTTCACATCTATTTAGTTGTTATCATTGCATCAGTAATTGCTTTTATCTATAATAATTTATTGTTATGTATATATAATGTCATCTAATATAATAAAATATCAAATCATGTGTAGGTTTATCTAAGTATACTGTAAGTATTTATTGTATGTATGTAAGTATATTCAATTATATTAATAATTATTCATGATGTGTTTAATAGGTACACTACTAGTATTGTGTATGAGTGTTAATATATGTATTTTTTTTTCTTGTGTGCTGATTTGTAATTTTTGTGCCAACTACCAAGAAATTGCTATGCAAGCAATAAGACCGCCTTTGTGTACACAAATGTGTTTGACATAATGTTTTGTGACTGTTATTATGTACTATGTTGTTTGTGTGCCCAATAAAGTATAATTCATTCATTCATTCATTCAATATTGCAAATTTTAATTGAATTTATGTAATACACATCAGCATAATTTATTAAACCTCATTTAAATAAAATTAAATCATATTTTAAACTGCAGGGAAATTGTGTTCAATACATCTTGTGTATAAATAGGAAAGGGGAATAAGGCCATATCATAGCCAAAATGTTTCAGTTATTTTTTACTTCTAGTTTTAGAAAGAATGAAAGAAAAACTTTATAGGAACACACACATAGTTTTAGTATTCGATCTATGAATTAATAAAACTGCACAGTCTATTTGTATATTGTATAATAATAGTATGAAATACATATGGGATGAAAATTTATATAACAGAATGTTCAAAATGAAATAAATGAATATTCAAGATGGCTACAGACATTAAAATGAGATTGATTCACATGACTATACATTTTAAGCCATGTGCACATTTGAAGTTTATATTTCATATAACCATGTAAATAAAAACAGCAACAGTAAGTTATTTCTTACTATTTTCTACACATTTCAAGACACATTTTTAAAATTCATTATATAGGGAAATGTTTCAAAGAGTTTTAGAAATATTTCTAAAACTTGAAAACCTTCAAAATTATATAATAGTAAGTCTATTATCACTAAAGTAATAGTGCTGTCTATGTAAGAGTTGGTAATTCTGTAAATCGCTTATCACAAGCATAAGTATTACATTTGCATTACAAACATTTGCAAACTTCAGCAGCCGCAGCGCGCAAATAACACTATAAATTATTAGCATATAACAAGTTCAAATGACATAAAAAATGTATTCGCATGAAACTTTTTAAAAACAAGAATTGCATTGTACAGCAATACATAAATAAAGTTATTCACTTTAATTAATTGATATGTTAATATTAGTGGAAGGTGCATCTTAACCATCATCATATAATTTTATTTTTATCATAAGCTTTTTTGTCTACTACAATTACTGGTTTTTGATACATAACATTATAGAATAGATACTTACTAATTTTCCGCCATAAAACAATCGTTGCAGTTTGGGTTCAACATCAAACTTGTCCTTTATAATGCGTCTGAATTGATCAATTTTAGTTAATTTTGATTCAACTACAACAATTGTATCCTTCTTACCGAATTTTCGAACACGAACATGCATTTTAAATATTGTACTAAGTAATATTATGTTCAAGTAATATTGAAATTTGTAGGATTTCGTAAATGTTTAATAAGTTCTTTAAAAAGTTACTGTAATTCTCAACTAATAAAAGGAATCTCAGCCTCGCCAATTCAGATTTTTTATTTCTGAGAAGTTTGTCTGATTTTTGATTTTCGACAGTAGAAATTGGCGCGTAAGCTAAATCTTTTTTTTTCCATTCTTCTTGGAAGAACCTAAGACCCGCGGCCATACCACCTATTCTGTCGTAAATCTGGGTTTTAATAATTTCCCAATTATGTATAAGGCGATGAATATATACATGCAGCCCAATAATTGTTATAAATTAACTTTCAATGCCAACAATTTATATTTTGAAATTTCTACCGTCACATAATATTTTGTTAATAACACATATTAAAAAAATGAAATAGAGATTTTATTTTCGATATCGATAGCATGTTAGGCGTGGCTTAATCTCATTTAACTCACATCATTAGTTTTAATAGTTATATCCCATATTATGTATTCGGTATATTTTATTTTTGTGTTACGATACTTTTCTATTAGCATCGAACATTAAATTAAGCAATATATCAAGTATAATAAATAAAGTCGGAAGTTGTACAACTCATTTTATTTATTAGTAAGGTTAGGGTTAAATTATTTTTAATAAAACATCAATATTACTAAAGAAAACTACTTACCAATGAAATTTTATGTTTTCATTAGTTTAATTACACGTTATAGACAAATTTACATTGGGAAATGCTGCAAAACCCCATTTTAACCTCATTTGCAATGACAAAGTTTCGTTAACAACTAATCGTAAGTAAGCGCGTTGGTTCCATCCGAGTCACCAGTGTGGCGACAAGGTCACGCGCACTTAAGCATTTCTATGGATATTATATTTAGAAAGTAGCCAAATCCAATTACACAAAAACTATTTCTACCTATATCACAAGTCATTAATCGTTTTGTAAAATAAAAGCCAATTAGTTTATTAATGGTACCTTAAATGCAGCAATCATTTTTTTATGTTTTATGGTCTAAGCTTTTTATGTTAGTAATCATGGTTAGCTATTGGGGCTTTATAGTTTTTGTAACAATTTTTAACGATGTATCGGCGCGGCGTGCTACAATGGTATTTTTTATTGATGTTTATGTTACGTATGTTAATGAAATTTATTTTATTATTTATTAATAATAACATTACAGCACCCGATTTTAGTTGCGCGGTCCTCTAGCGACTGGATGCCAAGTAGAATAAATTCCCTTTACTCTGATGTGGGGGCATGGAGCGGGAAATTCGTAAGTAATGTCTAAAAATTATTGGCATCTGACCCTATTTACACACATAGTGACATTACAATGCAGGTAATCCTTACTGACAAGGGCGTCGTCAAGGGGGGGCAGGGAGGGGCAACTGCCCCCCCCTAGAGATTTTAAAAAAGTTGCCAAATATAATGCAACCAAAGTCCTAAGTCTTTGAGTTGATTTGCTGAACTTCAAGTTCAAGCCTTGAACAATCTTTTCCGTACGTCGAAACTCGAATGAATTCACCAATTCCACTCCTAATATTCCGTACGCTCTGCCTCTATCGTTGAAGCGGGAGAGGGGGAGTGGGGAAGCAACATGTAACCGCGCTACTACTTCTATCTACTTTTCTCATTCATAGAGAATGAGAAAAGTATGAATTGTAGTAGGTAAAGTCATCTTGCCCCCCCCCCTGAGCCATCGGTTGGCGACGCCCTTGCTTACTGATATTATAAATGTGAATGAGAGTTTGTTTGTTTGTTGTTCTTTCACAGCTAAACAGCTAAACGGATTTATCTGAAAGTTGATAATATGATGAAGCTTTATTATAACTAAGATTAGGACATAGGCTAATTTTTATCCCGATGAGCTTAAAGCTCTCACGGAATTTTTTATTTTTAAGTAGTAATTCATATTTTAGGAATAATTAACTTTATTTAGTTTTATTACTTGAAGATAGGTTTTCCTATAGTAAAAACTTAAATAGGAAAAGTTTTGTAATTTTACAGAGACCTGTAATGGACGAGATAGAATCAGATGAAGCATTAAGATTTTACCAATTTTTAAACTATCTAGACGGTGGTAGTTTTGGTACAGGTAGATAACTTGTTACTTATAAACATGTTGTGATGAAATATGTAATTAAGTAATTAAATTTGAAAATATTCTATCGTTACTTAAATTGTCTTTCGTTACTTCAGGTCCAATAGATGAATTTGTGGATGCGATGTATAGGTTGGCAACAACTATGAAACAACAAAATAGTCGAGAAACTCAAATTAGAGGTATGCGGGAACTTGAAGCAATCAATGGTGAAAAAGGTATGGAGAATTTTATTATCTCTATTATTAAAATATTATATATATATATATATATTTATTATTTTTTTGAAGAAAACGAGCATCCATTTATTATAGATTATATTTATTTAAGGTAATAGCATAAAGACCGTGCTAGAGGTTAGTACAGTCATAATGAGAAAGAAACGTAAGTTCTTTTGCACGGGCGAAGTCAAGGAACCGATAGTGAACAATAAAATTATCTGTAAGGTAAGTTGGTCACCATATTTTGGCCAAAGTAAATAGATAACAAAATAATTATTATGTCCGAAATTATTCCAGGATAGGATATTACTTCCCATAGCGGGTGAATCTTGCCGAGATGCCATCATGTATTGGCATCCCGGACTAACAGAAGAACATTACTGCGTTGGTGCTCTTGAGTCCAAATCTCCAGTCCATATAATAGACATTGAAGGTAAGAAGGTACTTAAAGGTACATACATAAATCAAGTACAATGTTGTAATTAAAGAAAAAAGTTTTCCTATAAGTCATTGTATATACAAGTAGTTAGTCATTATTTATTTGTAATGCATAATTTGAAATCTATAGTGAAAATTTTAACCACGAAGTATAGATATGAGGAGTCCGAACAGCTTTTCCATAGTATTCATAATATTATACACAAATCACAATAATAAACCCAGATCTTAGTTCTTTTTTCTGCCATTGGCTGAATAGAGGCGCTAGAATAGAGTTCGTACCGATGCTATTGTAGCAGACCAATCAGCGCCAAAATTTTTCCCGCGTCAAGATTTAAACGAGTACTTCTTAAACAAGGCGCGCTCTACCGGAAAAATAATGTTCCCTAAATTGCGATCATTCGTTTAACATTACATTCGGACTCCTTAATAGATATACTTTGTGATTTAAACACTCAAGTCAATGGACAATTAATTTTTAATTATTAATTGATTCCAGGTGAAATGTTTTGCAAAGGTGATGACTACTCGAAACGTGAATATTTATTGGCATGTGACTTTTATGAAGATCAAGAAGCCCCAGTAGCTGATCTATTACAATATTATCCAGACCCCGATCCCGAAGTAGGCCCCAAACTCTTTAAAAAATAAAGATTTTAAGGCTACAAGGTATTGTGTTTTATAATTGGTTGTGAAAAAACCAATATCGATCCCCGCCACTAATGAAGTCCTGCGACTAAAGCCGGAACTAAATTAGACAAGTCTGACATCATCTGACATCTTGACATAAGTCTGGAGTGAGAAGTTGTGAGATTTTAAATAGTTTTACGTGAAATATACCGTATAATGATCGTTTATAATGTGAAATAATTTTGTAAATTAGAAAATAAGAATAAACAACTATTAACCTCGTTGAATAATACGTTTATGAATGTCGCCATGACAGGTAAATTTTAGAGATGCCAGAGTCACTCATTTTTGCCCAATTTATGGCTAAAATATTATAATTAATTCTAAACATTAATTATCTTATGACATTTTATCTTAATGTAAATTTAAAGTAAAAGAAATAAAACCTTCCATAGATGATTGAATGATATTATTCTTAGGTATTTCTGTGAGAAAAAAATCTTGAATAACATAAGAAGTAAAAATAGCAATTACATCTAAGAAAATCTTTACCCCTAGAAAAGCCGAACGCATCCGAAGACGGAAGAAGATTGTTTTAGATGATTTCGACTAATCGGCTATAAGGATAAAATATAAACGAAATAACAAAAAAAAATGTTTTATTTTACTAAAACTTGGTAGGAAGATTTTTATTTTGCTTCTATAATTATTTTTTTACTAGCATCATCAACAGCCTTTATCCATTCACTGCTGGTCCTATAATTAATTATGGGTGTGTTCCGTTTTATACTGCGAGCACTGCCTAGTGCTTAGTACTGGAAGAAATTCGTTCCGTTTTATACTGACAGTATACTGTCACAGCACTGTCACCAATCACAACGAGGAAATTGTACGGTTAAGACCGACAGTATGCAGTCGCAAATATGACGTCACAATTTATGTCGTCATAATCGACGCCATTTTTCTACTGTGAGCACTGGTTTTTTCGAGGTAAGGTACTCCCATGGATGTAGTATACAACAGGATGGCGTATTTGGAAAAAATGCATTTACGAAAGTGAACACTAACTCAACCCATTAAGTATTATTTTATTGCATTAAGTATTAAAATTTTCAATTTTTGTAAGACAAATTTGAATTTGTCCCACATGTCAAAATCTTATTGTCACTTTATAAGAAAGGGACACACTCCTAAACACTGGCTATCTCTGTCGGCTCGTTTTTCTGTTACGAGTTCGCGGTCCTGTTATATATTATTACGTCCATTCTGTCGACTAAATACCCATAACAGCACACACGTAGCTTTTTATGCATATTATAGTTGGTTAAGATCATTTCGGTAATTTCGAATAACTTTGTAACGTTAAGAGCGTTAAGACGTCTGTCGCCTCAGTTCAAAACATAGGACACATAAAATAATAATAAACCACGATAAAACGATACCTACAAAAGTCCATGTCAATGGCGCAGAGAAATATTATATAATAACATTCGAAGAACTTGTGTTATGGGCTACCAGACAACGGAGACACATAATATATTTAATACTTTTAAGTTTTGTATTAATACATAATATATTTATTATATTTTTATACATATCCATGACCCAGGAACACAGAGTACGTTTTTGTTCCGTGGCGGGATTCGAAGTTCGATTTTCGAACCCATTACCTGCGGCTAGAACGCGCCACCATTGAGCCACAGAGGTGGTTTTTTTTTTCAATTTCATTTATTAATTAAAAATAATATTGTATTTCAATCAAAAACGCTATCAATCAATGTTTATTATTTTCCAGCAGCTACCTACATAATTTGATTTTATACAACTGACAACCCCACGCTAGGCAAATGTCAATTTTCAGTTTCAATATTTTCGATGCGTTTAGTGCATGCGTGTAGGGTGATTTTTTTTTTTACTAAATTGCATTCAATCGATTACAATTTTCTGGCCGGGTAAAGTACGCATAGCACGTAAAATTTTCTGCATTGTGTAATTCAAGTAAAAGGTTTTCGGATTCTTTATTTATTTAGTTTATTCTAGTAAGATCGCAGTCCTGAATTATTTGTATCTATTTTTATTTTCAAAATAATAGTGTAATATCTTTATTCCACATAGCTGTAACTATCGATCAATAAAATGAGTCGGTTAACGGTGCGGATGCGTAAACAGCTAGGTTTGCTCGAGGGGGTAGCAATTATTCTAGGAATAATCTTTGGAAGCGGAATTTTCATATCACCCAGGGAGGTCTTAGAAAAGTCTGGTTCTGTCTGGGGTGCTCTTGTAGTGTGGGCCGCATGCGGTGCTCTTGCTACTCTCGGTGCGATGTCATATGCTGAATTAGGTAAGCATAAACACGTTAAAAATATTTTTGCACATGCATTTCATTCACATTTTATAAAAAAAATACAATCATAGTCCTTTGTGTTGCGACTTGCGACTTTCGATGTGAGAGGGGGCGGCAACAATGAATTCTATGACCACTCCCTGATTTTAATGATTTTGGTAGCACTGCATACTGCATAAATTCTAATGTAATTTGCATATGCTTCCTAGTCTTTTATGACATAAAAGGTTTGAATATGCATTTTATACCATTATCATTTTGTAATTATAATAAATGTCTATAAAGGGGTAGCTAAATAATGTGCTTATCATGAAATTTAGTAAGATAGCCAGTTGGGTTTTTGATTTGAAGATGACAAAGTATACATTTCGCTAATAGCAGTTAAAGTCCCACAATGGTTTTGGACTTGTCCTGTACACTTTATGATGATCATTTGTCAGACTAGTTTTGGCCAAGGCAACCACTTATGACTCTTTATGACCCAATGTAGGAGACGAACTGACTTACCTTGGTTAGTCTGTTAGTCTTGATTGGTCTGTTTTTAGTCGGCTTAACTTGGTTTGGCTTACAAATATCTTTTTCACCTCAGCAGCTCAAACATGTCGCTTTTGCTGCGAGTCAACAGTGAACAAAATGCGATTTTGATTCGAGCGTGAGGCAAAGTAGCTTTTTAATTTTTCAATCTTCAGTGCCACGAATTGACATTGTTCAGCCATAAATTTGAAAAATTCGAGTTTTACTGTGCTCTGTCTCATTCACATCCATGCATATGAAAGAGACAGAGCACAAATAAAAAAGCAAGTAAAAAAACAAGCCCTTCGAAATTTGATTTTGGAATTCGACCTCAAAGAAAACACGTTCGGAAAGGCGTAATACTACGGTATTATGAGTTTCCTTTTAGATTGAATGAAAAATAAATTTAAATATATTTCTAATAAAGAAATTACGTTATTTTTAAATATTATTTTGTATGTTTAATTTATAATTGGATTTTAATAAAAATGAGTCTGATTAATAGTATAAAATGGATATAAAACCAATACATTTTTATTCAACAATGTTATAGAAGAAGAAGAAGAAATCTTAAAAATAAAGCTTTTATTATATAAAATGTTATATTTGAAAAATAAACATCAGGGACGTGGTATTAAAATGCAATTTAAAAAATAGCGGGAATAAAAATAGAAATAGCGTATAGCGTAACATGTTAAACGTTATTTCAATCCATTGCTGTTCATTTCCATGTCTCCTAAGTAATATGTGTTCTCACTGCTGAGGTGAAAAATTATGTGTGCAACATGAGAGCAAAGATTTTTGCATCTCGTGCTGTTGAGTCCCTCACTACGCTCAGGATTCTAACTTTGAATCACTCGCTATGCTCGTGAATCAATCATCTAAGAATCCTTCGCTTGCTCAGGACTCGAACTCAGTACTCGAAACAAAAAAACAACTTTGCTCTCTTGTTGCACAAATAACTATTTCAAAACGTCTAGACTTTTTGGGCTGGTGAACTTTAAGCTCAATGGGTATAGTAGATTTGCTGATGGCTTATATCCATTTATTATAATGTTCTACTTGATTTTAGGCACTACTTTAGCTCAAAGCGGTGGAGATTATCACTACATTCATCAAGCTTTTGGATCCCTGCCGGCATTCCTATACCTGTGGGATGCCAATCTAGTTTTTGTGTAAGTTTTGCATTATTTTATTTTTATAATTTTTTTATTTTAAATATGTGTAATGTACCAGCATAATTAGTTTGCTTAGCGAGAGAATTTTCAATGTATCCGACACTATTAATATTTTTATCCATGATTTGAAGGAAGACATTGTTGGGAGGTATTTGAAGGCATGTACATTTTGTTGATCCATAGGTCAGTTACTATGCACCAAATTCCTCACAAGGTCACTTTTTGGCTGGCTTGCTGTGTTCAATTGTCTGTGCGCTGTCATGCATGTGTTAACATGCTATCAAATATTTGAAATTACAACTCTTTATATAATGTATTTTTTATTTGTGTGATACAAATGTGATGAAAAATATGCTTGATGTTTTTCTGATGATTTTGTTTATGAAATCAACACAGTCATATTGTGCTGCTCGGTTTTGCTGGCGTGATAAAATGTGTAATGTGTGCTTTCGCTGTTCTTGCACAGAAATAATATTGCTTAATCTATTAATATTTTTAAATTATTATAATAAAAAAAAAACATTAGCGCTACTATGATAAATATCCCAGTAACTTTTTTTTTTTTTTTTTTTTTTTTTTCTAATTTTTAAAGAGGCTTCGGCCACTCTTGATGACCATGCCAGCCTCATGGGATCTTTCATCACTTTAATATTCTGCAGATCGAATTAATTCATATAGTTATTATTGATAGTAATATCGTGCAGTGACATTTAATAAAATTATTTATTAAGGGCCTGTTTCACAATCTCCAGTTAAGTTCCCAATAGGCTATGGGCAACATATTTGACAGATAGAGTTTGGAGTATCTGTCAAATATCTGTCAAATATGTTGCCGATAGCCTATTGGGAACTTAACTGGAGATTGTGAAACAGGCCCTAAATATAATATGATGATAAATCATTGCTTATAACCAACTATGTCACAATGTGATTAGAATCTAGCATTATACTGGCGATTTTTTTAAATTCGAATGTGACCAGTTTATCAAAGCTCAAAATATGTTATTGTGAAATTTTTGTCGAGTTTTAACAGAGAATATTATTTCAGACCCACCACTAATGCAATTATGGCCCTAACGTTTGCAAACAATGTACTGGGGCCATTTTTTCCCAGCGGCGCTATCGATTTTACATGCAAGAAACTTGTTGCTGCAATCACTATTTGTAAGTATATTATGTTCTCAATTTTCTTCATCATGTTTCCATCTACACGAAGGTCAATCAACGTTGACATCCGCATTCAGGAATTTTATTGACGAACAATAATTAATGTATTTTAATTAGTGTCAATTATTGTATCGATAACAATTATATGAATATGGTTTCTATGAGACCTGAAATGTGATGAGGGGCACTCATTAATATGGGGTTCGTTTTTCTTTAATTCATACTCCAATGGTGAGATTAAGCGAGATTTAGGTTTTGAATGTGGCTTTTATAATTCTGATTAGCTCTATATTAGGGGAGAGTTAATGGGATTGTAGTAGATACCACTTAGCACCTTATTAAGCTCTTACCATTAATAAATTCCCCCTTATATAACGAATGATAAAGATAACATAAATTTCATTACTTAGAATCGTCATTTCATGGTTACACATTTTTGGTAGGCATATACATATAAGTATGCTTTTGCTAATGATTGCTAAATTAAATCTAAATTAAATGTTTATTTATGTACATTACGTATCCCTGTTTTAAGAAAAAAACATGGTGTTTGGTTCTATGTGTATTTTTAAGCTATTGCATAGCTTCTATCGCGGGCCTTGAGCGCGGGGACCGAGTCGAGAAATTCCGTAACGAAAAAAAAACCTAACGCTCCCCACTCCGACGGGCACGGAGGTGTGGCTTGAAGGCCATGCATCGTCTAACGTCGTTTCTTTTCGGCAGTCTTCGACACGGTGTTTGTGTGCTTGCAACTAGACGTATTGTACGACACTACGAAGCTCGCACGAATAACAATAAAATATAACACATGTATTGTAAAATAATAAAAATATTTTAAACAATATTAGTTAATATTGTTTAAAATATTTATATTTTTTTATTTATTTAATAAAGGAAAAAAAAATGTTTTCTTATCGGTCACCACGCTCAAAAAGTGTAACTTGAATTAATATCAAAGAAAAAGAAATACTGCATTAATAATTAAAATAAATAAATAATTATAATTGCATAAGTTGATACAAAATGCTATGCAATAGCATTACCGCGGCAGTCCCCGAGTGCCACACGTCTTTTTTTTTATATTAAAGTATCAACTATAAAACCTATCTTGGTTCTCAAGAACAAAAAAACTGCGTATGCGCAAAGCTACTAGTCCGGGCTGAAGTTAGCTGAGAATAACGCCGTAGAGAGATAATATCTTAGTCACGAGTGTGCTCAAAACTCTAAACGAATTCAACCAGAGAGAGTTGAAATGCACCTACTATAAATGTATAGTCAAGTAAATCTGAATTGAGCTAAGACTTAATCCTTTATATGAATATGAAGACTATCAGAGTATGCTTGAAATTTTTATCCTTCAATGTTATTTCACAAAGTAAACCTTTCTAAGTAATTCTTGACAAAAAAATGATTAGTTAGAAAGGGCAATTATTTCTACATCTACGTAGTTATTTTTACGTTAAAACTATATTGTAATGTACTAACGAATGTTTTTACAGCAAAAATAATTACATATCGTATTTACGATTTATCGGTTGTAGTCATAAAAATAATCTTCAAGTACCTTCAACTGTATCATCAAATCGTTAACACGTGTTTAAATTGTTTAATTATTATTTTATCTATTGCCTTATGTTTCATTATTAATTTTAAACCAGAAATTATAGATAAATAAATACCATGTAGGCCTTTAGAGATCTATATATCCAGACCATCAATATAACTTGACTGGACTGAAGTTCTTGACGAATGAGCATTATGCACTGAGCACAGAATAAATAATTTATGACGCCACTGCTAACTGATTTCAGTCCAGCCACATTAACATGCTCGTAATATACTTTCAAATTTCCATTGTAGTTGCATTCTTGCAATTAAAGGATTTCGTATGCTATATATTCCGTTTATCTAACTACCTTTTACCAACATTTTAGAGTCGTGTTAATTTTTTTTAGGTCTCCTCACTTTCATTAATGCTTACGACGTAAAGTTTACAACACGCATTCAAAACGTATTCATGTTCACTAAAATCTCGGCACTTGTCATCATTATCGGCGGTGGCATTGTTTGGATGGCTGGAGGTACACATTTTTTTATTGTATACTTACAATTATAAAAAAATCTATTAAGCAATGTAACAATTACGCCGGCCGAACCCTGGGCGGAAACGCGCGACGCGAGCCAACTATAACATTGCATTGTACTCTATAAGCGCGGTTGCCGCGCGACTAAGGCCCCGTTCACACGAGCGCATATCGTACTTTAAAAAAATGCTCAAATGGGACAAATGTGTACCCATGTATTTGTTCACACGAAATCATTTTTAAAGCGTGGCGGTTTTTTAATAAGTGCTGTTGGATTTTCGACGTTAAATCGAATTGAGCATGCCGAACTCACGAGTCGAACCAACGTCGGGATTTAATGCGACGCTTTTTAAGCGCTCGTATGAACAGGGGCTAAATGTATGAGGATTTGAAATGCGTGATAGATACACGGCTTAATAGATAGTAGTTACAAGTGTTGGTTGTTTAAAACATCTCTAGTAAGAAATAACTTTTATGAGACAATACTAGTTTCACTTTACTTATATTTTTTGCATGATTTTGACTTCAACTAAAGCGTTATAAATAACTATAATTGGTTATTGTTTGTGTTACAACTAAAACCTTTTTGATTTGGTGATTTTATTATGTTTTAATACAGACGTGGACTGAAACACTTTGCTTGGAAGCATGTCCAAAGATATCCAAGATTAAAATTGAATTAATCGATCTGTAATTATGTAATAATGCTTTGAAGATTTTTACCATATTCGTTTTTTAAATGTAGGTATAGGCAAGAGTCTCGGTTACTTGAATATTTACCACGCTTTGGTAAATATTAGTTAGATATTATCAAACTGACCGTACTGCATACGCACTTATAGCACCACGCGTAAAGTTGGATTAAAGTGGAAGTTTTAGATATAACTAAAATATGCTACACGTAATATAAGTTCTTAGATGACACCTCCAAAAAAATTTAATCAACTGTATTTAACCATATTAATGTAATAATGTGACGATAGTAGTATATAATATACTTCAATAAACTTGTGTTGCCACACCTAATCCGCCCATTCCTTAATAATATGAAGGTGGTGGGTAGCTAATTTCATATCAATTTCTTAGATAAAACAAATATAACTTAAGCCGGATGTAGGAGGGAGGCAATGCGACTTCTTACCCCCCTCGTACCCACTTGCCCACGCCTGTAAGAAGTATTAGTAACTAATGTTACAAAAATAACAACTTATTCTTTTAATACGTGTTATTCTTTTGTTTGCACTAAATGATTTTATTACACAGAACATTAGTTTTTTTTATACATTTCGTTATGAAATGTGAACGGTATTATTCTAGCGGAATTAACGAAATAACAATACTGGCTATCTTAAATTTATTGGTGCTTTTAAGAAATGGACTTGAAATAGGGATCAATGCAATGATGAAAACAATCAAAGTGCCTATTCAACGGTGCGATGTACTCGTGAAATTCTTTTTCAAATGCAGTAAAGTTTATAGTCGCCGGGGATCGAATAAAAGCTACGACCACTTGTTTGCTTGTGTTTTTATTTAAAAATATGAAGTAGGTATCGAAGTACTGTTATTATATGAAACTAGTTGTCTAGGTTCTCGTTTTGCACGCCTACCTAAAACCTGTCGAGATAATATGAATACATAAGCTGGCACTCGAGTTTGTAGCAAAACCATTTGCGGAATACTCAGAAGCTAATCTCTGCGGCTTCACGCACTGTTTTACACACTAAGTACCTTTGGTGAAATACATAGTAAAGGAGATTTATTAACACGTTCACCATATAATCAAGATTGAGATTTTCGTTATGTATAATAATCATTATCTTATATCTTTAAACGAGCAATTCTTGTATATATATATAGAATCGGGATCTCGGAAACGGCTCCAACGATTTTCATGAAATTTTGTATACATTAAAAACGGCGATAAATCGATCTAGCTAGGATAAATTTTTAGAAAACTTTTTTTTATCCGTATTTTGAGGCATCGATAAAATATGATTAGAATACGAAAGTAAATTTCGCTGTCAAATAATATGTCATGGTAGCTTAGTGGTTAAATTATTCAGTTAAATCCGAACGAGGCTGGTTCGAATCTCCAGTCCGATTTTTTTCCCTTTTTTAAGATCTTTTTTTTTTGGAAGAAAAATTTCATCGTATTTTATCACTAAGGGTACCGAGCAAATGCTCGGTCAACCAGGTACTGAAACATTATTAAGACAAACAATACTAAGATAGATAAATAGGTACATCAGATATGATGGATAGGTTTGAGTTGGGTAAATACAAAGGCACGTCACGGCACGACACGATATTATCGTACACGATATTAGCGATAAATCGGAGCGACTATATTTTCACATTGAAATTGCGGTTGCGGTTAGATTTGTCTTGCGGTTATGAAAGCGGGCAACCGCGGCAAATCCTTAGACGGTCAGGATGTATTTCGCAAGAGGTAAACGCGCTGCCCCATCCGACCGTACCGCAGCCAAACATTGTCGGTCGGTGTCCATGCGAAGCTCATGAGGGCTACGGTAAGTTCGACGAACGTCTATTCGACATTACCTTAAATAGATTGCTCAATGCTGGCTCAACCTAACGCGCGCGGTAGCTTTTCAGTCTTGAGTTCAGTCAGTCACGGCTATTTACACATTATAACTGTTGCACGCAGCTTCGCCTGCGTCAACTAAGAACTAGCCTATGTTCACCGGGGATAGTGTAGCTTCCTAACAGTGAAAGAATTTTTTAAATCGCTAAAGTAGTTTCGGAGCCTATTCAATACAAACAAATAATCAAATCTTACCTCTCTATAGTGTTAGTACAATTATATTTTTGCTTAGGGTTCCTGCTTAATAGCAAGGCGCCGTCTAGTATGCTCACATGACGTCCACATCCTACTTCCTACTAATATTGTAAAAGCAAAAGTTTGTAAGAATGTATGGATGTTTGTTACTATTTCACTCAAAATTACTGAATGGATTTTGATGAAAATTTACAATATTATAATATACACATCAGAATATGTATGTAACACATTTGCTATAATTCATCCCCATGATGCTACTGGATGTGGAAGTACGCGGGTGAAACCGCTGGACGTTGCTAGTGTATAATAAATCTAAAACTTATAAAACGAGCAAGGCTTATTGCATACTATATACAAAGTATATTTCTGTGATCAGACTTTTAATAGTTATATTTAATTGCCTATTCATTTAGTATTCAGTATTATTATATTGTGAAAAATCTATTAGCGCGCTTTGGTAGTTATATATAAATAAATAAATATTCTAAGGGCCTGTTTCACCACTATTTTATTTTCTATATTTGACAGATACTCCATACTCTATCTGTTGGATACCTGGCGGATAGCCTATTTGGCACTTATCAGGAAGTGGTGAAACAGGCCCTAATAGACGTTTCAATTTGTAGGCAGCTCTTGATGACCAACTTTTTATATTTGATCCATAGAATAAATAAAAGATTTTTTTTTATAAATCTGCGATTTAATCTACAGATATTAATTTATAAGGCCTTGAAATTCTTTTTATTTTGCGTTCGATCTGGGAATACCAGAGCTGCGTAGTTATAGTGGGTGGCAAAACGAGGGCGAGCCACACCTACCCTACACTCCTTCAACGTTGACAAACTCACTTTATAAGGATGTAGATTCCTGACACCTCGTGTGCTCCCGTGAATTTTACAGTGAATTTAACGTATACGGTATACGCATCGTATGTGGAGGATACGGCGTTTTTATCGTTGCGGTAATATTGTGTCGTGTCGGTCGATTGTAATCCGCTTTAGTTTTGAAGATAATATTAACATATATACAGGTGATAATTATTTTATTCTTTGATTTCGTTGTACTATCGTAAAGATAAATTGATATTTTTTAACGTTCAATGGCTATTTATTAGTTTGTTTAATAATATCAATTTACTTTATATTAATTTATTAACCAATTTTTTTTTGCATGCTTAACACATGATAAGAGTGAAGTGTATTTTGTTATATGTATAGTGACGGTAAAATCTACTTATGTCGGTCAATGGTGTATAGTTTTTAAGTTTCGAATATACGCAGTCCAAAATAAATATTAAACATATTTTAGGAGGGATCGAACACTTCAATGATGGCTGGGCAGGAACTAAGACTTCTGTCAGCGATTGGTCTGTTGCCTTCTATTCGGGTATATTTTCGTATTCAGGATGGTAAGTATTGATTTATTTTGATTATACACCGCCGAATATAGGAGCATTTATTTCAACGGTAGTGATAATTTGCCAGACACATTGGATATCAAAAAGTTCACATTTGGCAGTTTGCCAATAATTTGGGGCCGTTTCATGTTCATTGGGAATCTGTTGTCTGGTTTTTTTACGCTCGCCCCGAATGGCAATAGTAAATAGGTTATCCATTATTACGAATCCATATGTTATCTGCAATAATAATGAAAAAAGTAATAATAAGAATAAAGAGATAGGTACCAGTAATTGATAGTGTATTTTAATTGCCTAGATTAGAGATTAATAAAATTGCTCTATTGCTTCCATATTTTGGTATATCTTCCATATTGTGGTGGATAAAGGTTGATGATGATGATGATGATGAATATCAACTAACATCATGCTATATATTTTCATGTCTCTGGTGAATAAGCGAGGTTGACAATTGGCATGATAAAGAACAGATTTTTGATTGATAGTATCTTTTAGGAACTACTTGAACTTTATGACGGAAGAGCTTCGCGATCCGTTTAAGAACCTGCCCCGGGCTATTTACATCTCGCTGCCCCTGGTGACCGCTATATACCTGCTCGCTAACGTGTCGTACCTGGCTGTTCTGGGCCCGGTCGGAGTGAGGGCCACAGAGGCCATTGCAGTGGTGAGTGAACATTGTAAAAGCGTCCAAGTGATTCTTGGGTATGCTCTAACTTTAAACCTCCCCTCCTCATCTTCCCCCTCTCTAATCCTCCGGATTAATTTTAAATTAAAAAAATCGCCGATCAATTTTTCCATGTTCAAGCTATTTATATACCAAATTTCATTTAAATCCGTACAGCGGCTTAGGAATTAAACGGTAATATGCAAACAGAGTCACTTTCGTATTTATCGTTATTTCGCAAACAAGGAAGGGTATATTTGGAATGATTGATGTACGCAGGTTAACAAGGTCATTGGTATAATTTTATCCGAGGTCTCTTTGGATCTTATCTCGCTGTAAACATAAATAACTCGTTAAGAAATGTGAATACAGCCTTTTGCGTACGTTGCCATGGAAACTTCAAGGACTTCAAAAAAATAGCTTAACTGTATTTGAACGAGAGCAAGACAGGTTTGGCTTGACTTAAGGTCATATATATATGTTATTAATAATTATTTTGTTGTGAACAATAAAAATATATTTATTTCTTTCTTAATACACTCATTTTAGCTCGATTAGACTGAATTTAGCTTAGTTTAATGAAGTGAATTTGCTGTACAAATTGCGCTACATGATGAATCTTTAAAAGTCTAACGCCCGGCTTCCGAAAGGCTGGTCAACGCAAAAGTTAACAAATCAACTGTCAAGTCTCTTGTTAAGTTTCAAATGAGTTGCTAGAAGTACGGTTAAAATACTTAATTTGATCAGCCTGTCAGTTGACATAACAACTACACTGAAAAGCTTTCTTTGACTTTAGAATCGTATGTTAACCGCCATTAACAGCCATGTTAGTTGACATACCCCTTGACCAACGTTTCAGAAACCGAGCGTTAAAAAAACTTTAAAGCTAAATGTATGCCACATTCATCTATAAGTAGTGTAGGTACTTCGCTTATCTCTCACGAGAATAAATTGCATAGGCGGTTTATTATTGGCATAGAAACCCACCGTCTTACTTCTTATGACAAAGATGCTTTGCTATAATAAAAGGTAACGTTTGACAGGACTTCTCTGACGTCGCCCTGGGATGGTTACGGTGGGCGATGCCTGCGCTGGTGGCCATTGCGATCTTGGGCGGTCTGTCCGTCCACATCATGGCCTCCTCTCGGATGTGCTTCGCCGGAGCCAGGAACGGTCACATGCCAGAACTCTTGGCACACATCAACGTGAAATGCATGTCACCTTTGCCGTCGCTTGTGTTTTTGGTGAGTTTTTAGCAAAAAGAGAAGGTTCCTAATTTGTATGTTTTTTTTTATATATCGAATGTAACTCGTGAGATAGAGAGTGGGAGAAAATAAGAGATTTATTCGATAAATGAGATGAGAAAGAAAGACAGGAAGATATAGATGAGTAAAAAGGAAGAGATAATAGACGGAGTACAAGTGAACGTCACGTTTCGTTCAGAGATATTAGTACTAAGAGTTATTGATATTATCAAGTAGCTTTTTAGTAGTAGCTTTATCGAAATATTAAGTTTGGAGCACCTAGGAGACTGGCACGGTTATCATTAGAAAAACAAAATCATTCTCTTCGCATTCTATACTTACCTTAGTTACGATGAAACACAAGAAGTTCCATTTTTAAAGTCCGGTTGTTTTCAGATGTTGATCTCGTTGGTCATGTTGATACCGAACAACCTTACCTCGCTGATAACCTACTGTACCGTGGTGGAGTCATTCTTTACGACCCTCAGCTGTAGCGCCGTGCTCTGGCTACGGTATACGAGACCCGCTCTGATAAGACCCATCAAGGTAAGTTCATTGAATATGATGCACTGGATATAGATCGCGGATTCGATTTCGAGCGGAGATTTGTTACTGCTGTATGTACTCTACATTATCTACACTTCTACACTAATATTATAAAGAGGAAAACTTTGTTTGTTTGGTTGTAATGAATAGGCTCAAAAAGTACTGGATCGATTACAAAAATTCTTTCGCCATACGAAAGCTACATTATCCATGAGTAACATAGGCTAAATATTCTGAACAAAAAATAGGGTTCCGTAAGATATTTGGGGTTTTCGGACATATAAAAAATCAACTAGAAAAGTTACTTATTTTGGGTACTAAGATCCCATTGTAAATCTTAGTTAACGCAGTCGAAGCTGCGGGCAACATCTAGTCTTATATATAGCTAATGCTTTTTTTTTAATTTTTAAGTAAGTTTTATGGGATAAATGTTCTTAATAACTTAACATGGGTAGGTTACGACTAAGTGTGATGGCTTCGTTCTGCCGTTGTGGTAACTTGTGTGAAACAGCTTTGCTTTCGGAAAGGATAAAAAAAATTAGAAAAAAGTCTTCTTACTGGTACTAGTAGCACTGTTAAGT
The DNA here is from genome assembly GCA_905333005.2 of Lycaena phlaeas. NCBI lineage: Eukaryota > Metazoa > Arthropoda > Insecta > Lepidoptera > Lycaenidae > Lycaena > Lycaena phlaeas. The sequence continues at coordinate 2,139,847 of HG995168.1, forward strand.
ACTGTCCGTACTTCCCACTACATGCGGAGTTATTGGCACGTTGAATTTCCATTTTTTTCCAATGTCTTAAGGATCAAAAGACATAGTACGTCAAAGGACAACGCATAAATAAGTTGCCTTTTTTTATAACTCAGGTTACTTCTAGATTGGGACTAGCACTTGGAAAATGCGATAAACCACCTGCCGCTTTTTGAGAGTCTGGAGATGAGAGATGAGTTGTCTGGGCTAGCCCCGGATAAACTTGTTCGTATTGAACGATGTTGGGTGAAAAAAAGTAGTAAACCATCTCGAAATCAAGCGAGGAGTTGTGAACTTCATAACCTCAAAGATTTTTAGCCTGCGCTTAGAAATTTAGAAAAACCCCTTGCAAGGCACTGCAGGGGTCAGGATTGAACCCGGTCCCTCTCATCGAAGAGCCCGTGACCATACCCACGTGACTATGGTCGCTATTGGGTGACATTGATCTCTTGACATTGAATCACGTGGTTTGTTTGCTTAATTGTCATTTAATTTCTCCTTTTGTCCCAGGTACCTCTGTGGATGCCGATAATATTCGTATTCGTGTGCGTGATTCTCTTGTTCGTGCCCATCATGTCGGAGCCCATAGCCGTCGTGGGTGGAGCCCTCATCACCTTCGCTGGCATCCCGGTGTATTATGTGCTCATCAAAGTGCAACCGAGGATCATCAGGGACATGTCTAGTGAGTATTATACATATATAGGTCATAGAGATTTTACGTAATTACAGACGCTTTTAAAGTTTGGAGAAGACTTTTTATTAATATCTGCTAGATGTTGCCTCGCTTCGCTACCGTTTTCTTACAGCTGTGTTCGGATTCTACGTCATAGCTAAGTAACTCGCCGAGCGCGCTTGGTCTACGTTGGGCCAATATTTTTTGAATATAGAATGAGCGTCAGATAAACAATATGAGTTACTATAGTCGCGGCACGATAAGAAGGCCGTTTTGACGTTTGTCCGTTCATGAAGTTTCGTAATTATAATAATCATATATGAAGGAGAAAATTGCTGTTCTTTATTGTCAATAGTGACGTTCAGTTAATCATAAAATTTATCGAATGTATAATTTTAGGAAACAAAATTTATTATTTAATTTCTTTATAAACTATAGGGTCCGCTAACTTAAATTTTTTGTTTTTATAAGATCATAATTATTGGGGTACTTGTTTACCACACAACTCGGCTTTTCTTTTTCGAAAATCAAAATTTTTAAAAATGCAATTTAATATGACCGTCACATAGAAGAATTAATAGGATCGCTGGCCAAAACAACTACTACCTTCGACAAACTTGCGTCAATGTTCAATACAAAACAAAGCAGTTTCAACCTGACGTTGCATCGAAAAGTACAGTAGTAGTAGTAGGTACTGTGAGTGCACTGCGATTGTGTTATAGTTTTATTAAAACTATTTAACCTGATCTACTTGCAATAAAACCTACAGATTTTATTATATTTTTTCGAGAGTAATTTAACATTTACATCACTATTTTAATGTGTCAAAACGGCCATCATATCGTGCCGCGAGTATAGCCCTTGGCGTTTCCCGCCGTTTCTCCACAGACTAAATGTATTTTACGTCAGACATGGCAGCATGGCCTCTGGTCTTAGCCGGTTCCAACAGGAACAAATATACGAAAAAAAATGAGTTACTAGAGCAAGAAGTTAACCTTCTTAAATTGTAACACTGAAATTGTATCTAATAAATATCCCATGTTACTCGTGTCTCTCATTTCAGCAGAATCAGTTTAGCAGTTTTGTAGATAGTTGCTTCCATATTTGAATTAGGATGCATTTTGTTTTGACTTGATAATTTATATAGAGTTATTAAATGGTTTTTATATCATCAGCTTATTATTTGCCGGTGAGGCCATACTACAAAATGGATTACAGCAAGTTTAGAGGAAGAGCTATGATGTAAGCTTTATAGCTCACTGTGGCACACAACTGTAAGTTTATCATCGGTGTTGTGTGCCTAGTATTTTTATAAATGTAATTTTTTTTTACAATTATTTCGTTCTATTTAATTTTGCTTCAGTCTGAAATTTTATACACAGGGATTTGAATAGTTATTTATTTATATGCCAAAATTTTTTTACTTATTTTTAAATGTTGTTTATTTTTGATTATCAATTCATGCATTTAATACCGGTATTGTATTTTATATTTTTAATACATAATAACGTATTCAGCTTTTGGTGTTTGTAGAATAATATTATACGCAATTACTGTGATTAAATATGTATAACATCGCTCACCTTCAGCAAAAGAAAAAAATTGACAGTGATATCTACGAATTCTACCACTACAGCTTAGGGAACATACATACTACATTTTTTTTCACTAATATCTATGGACGCTTTTACACCAAGTCAATCTGGTCCTGTGCTAAGTTCTCGAAGAGACTTGTGTTACGGGTAACAGACAACGGAAATACACATATTTAATACTTTTTATATTAATACATATATTTAAGATTGTTATTATATAATACACATATTTAATACACATCCATGACCTAGGAGCACTGAACTTTTTTTGTTCCCTGCCGAGATTCGAACCCGCTACCTCCGGGCTTGAGCGCCAACGCGTCAACCACTGAGCCACAGAGGTCGTCTAACATTACATTAACTGCATTCCAAGAAAACGGACATATGTTAGACGTGAACGTCAAAAGCGTAATAGTTTTTTTTATTGGGTAGACGTTGACGGTACCATCATAAAAAAGTAATAAGGAGACGGACGACGGGACTATAATAATTATGTTTTGTTACTTTGAGGATTCCCAAAAAAAAAAATGAGAATGCAAAATACTTGACTCAATATATAAACTATAATACACATCAAAATCATATGACTAAATAATATATTTTGTTTCAGCTAAATTCACACATGTGTGCCAAAAATTATTCCTTTCGGCGGTTGAAGATCAAGAAGAAGATAATGTTAAAAGTACATAATATTACAATATTGATATGAGTGATAATTTTCGATGTCAATATTGACCAACCACAGCGAATCTCAGTCATGCCAAAGTCCTACTAACCAATCAGAACGAACGGTTTTAAGCCGTTACTGTACTTAAACGATAATCGATAAATGAAACTCCATATCATATTTATATATACCTATATGTAAAATAACACTCATAACCTTTGTTTTTATATTTATGGACTCTCCTATGCCATAAATAAAATTAAAAAAAAAAAAAAAAACGCAACGAACTAGTGATGCTACTGTTCAAAAAAACAGCACTCGTATAAATACTTTATGGAACGCCGCCGAGTAATCTGAAATATAATTCCTTATTATAAATAAAACTATTGCTATCTGTGAAATTAATATCGTTCGAAAGTGAGAATCAACTCAATAACATGGTACGAGTGATGGACAACTGTGAGAGTATTTGAAATTTGAAAGTGAAGTATTCCTGAATTGTGATAGTGACGTTTAAAATACTTCAAAGTGAACTATTATTGAATGTATTATTAACAGAATGTAGCTTTAGTGATGCATACAAAACGTTAAAACGAACTATAATTGAACTCCCAGTGTCATACACAGCGATGGAGATTTTTAAAGAACTTTTTAAAGTGAACTTATATTGAATTTAAAAAAACTTTCAACTAAACTATTAATGAATTTAAACAGGGACTATTTCCGTTAGTGGTAGTGTTTAAATATTTCAAACCAAACTATTTTAATTTGATTGTACAAAAAAATATCAAAATCTTTTTAAACTATTTATCTTTTTTAACTATCTTTTTAAACTATTGTATTCTTAAAGAATCGTATAGATGTTTAAAATACTTTAAAATTAGCTATTATTGAATTTAGTAATAATATGAAGAACATAACATAATATATATCGTAACTATAAGATGATAAAAGATTAATATAATTATTGTATTGTCTGTGTACATGTCAATGTAATTTTAATACTATCTAAACTACTAACTACTATCTAAACGCCTACCAAGCTGACTGGCCTAAGGTGGCGCAAGACCGCTATATGTGGAAGAGCTTAGGAGAGACCTTTGCCCAGCCATAGGACAGCATAGAGAAAAAAGAAAAATTTAACTACAGGTATGAGCATGAAATCTACATACTTAAAACACACGCTTTGATGTCACACACGCATAGCGACCAATCATCAAGCGGTATATTTGGCCGTGTGAAGACAATCAGATTTCTTATGCTACAAATCAATTACTAAGCTATGAAATAAAAAGATTAAGATAGAAGATAAAAAGATACAAATTTCATGCCTTTTCTGAATCTTAGAAACTGCTGATTTTTATTTATTCCAATTTTCTATTCACCTTTCAACCTTAACGTGCATAATAGGAGTAGATTTTAACTTAGATGTCAACCCAATTTGCAGGAAAAGCAGTGTAGCTAGTTTCGTATATGTACATATTTCATGCTCACATCCAATGTTAATTTTAGTATTTATAGTTCTCATTTACGAATTTTCAAATTAGAGTTTGTACTATCAACATTGTTTCGGTTGTGAAAATAATCTAGTTATATTTTTAAAATCTAAATTTTCACTTTTTAACGTCAAATTATGTTTATTGCTTCCGCATAATAATTTGCATGTTTTGTTTCATAACCAGCTACGTATATTAGGTTTAGGAAAGCATAGTATCTAGGTTTAGCGATACACATTGATCGCGAAATATAGAGATATACATTTACGATTTAAATTTCACTCTAAAAGTTTTTTGAGAAGAAGTAAAATATTGGTAAACAAAATTCTAGAAACATGCCATACTTTTATTTGAAAATTACTGACTTTGGCACTATATTAAATCGAAATTTAAACACGACAGCTATGAAAGATGAAAGCCTACTCTGACTATCCCATGAGGTATAGACACAATGTTTTCCGGATGAAATAAGAAACGATTAACATCCATACCAATACGCCCAATATTTACTCGCTACTAGAATATAATATTAATATTAAAAAATACTTTGTACATTGAAACAAAACTAAATCTAAAATTATAATAAATAAAACTAAAATAATAATAAATAAAAACTAAAACTATAATAAATAAAAACTAAAATTAACTATGCACAAAAGTATTACAAATAATATATGGGTCCCAGATCGCTGTCGGCTGGGAACGTTCCCAAAACGCTGGCCGCATTGCTACGTTGGATTGCAACGCTGATGCGTTGCCCCAAAAGCATGGCAGCCTTTTGGTCACGTGAGACCTCTACCAAACGAGTTGATAGGTCTCGATAAAGCCGGAAAGCCTCCGGGCCCCATGGTCCAAGAGTCTCGACTTCAAACGCCGAAAATATGTTCCCATTTCCAATGAATGCATATTTGCGGCGTTTTAGGTCCTCTTGTCTTGCGGCCGCTGCACCAGCCAAAACCGACGTCTCTGGCAAATGAGACGCCGCCAAAGTATCTACGCATGATGCATCCCATACTAAAGGGCGTCCCATCTTCGCTGGTGGCTGGCTGGCCATACCAGCGACATCCCGTCCGGCCTCTTGCCATCACGGCTGATAACCCGACAAGAGCGCGACGTATGATGTAAAAAAGAAATTGGTATTCTCATCAGTCTAGAATTAGATAAAGTTTGACTAAAAATGATTAGCTTATATTACATATTAATATGTTCTAGTAGTAATATTGATTGTCGAACTAAATCATATTTTAAGTATTAACTAAAGTGCAAGGCTCATAATTTGTCAAAGGATAAAAATTATTGCAAAATTATAAATATCATAGTATCAAAAGTTTTAAAACATCAACAAAAACCAATATTTTTGGAACTTTAAAAAAAATCACGTTTAGATTGAAATTTAAAACGTAAGTGTTAAATTTATAACAGAAGAGAATATTATATTAGTTATAGTTGTTAAATATAATTTAAAATCACCATCATGAAGACTGCTTGATTGTATAATGTATGCTTTGTAAATAGCAGTATTTAACCTCCCGACGGCATGGCCGGAGGGATGCGGGTTCGATTCCCGCCATGTACAGACACATATAAAATGTTTGTATCAGGGTTTTGGGTGTTCATATATGTTTAATTATAGCACGTTAAGTAGTGGCCATAATACAGTATTCAGTTGTAATATTTGTGTAGTTCATATTATACATGTGTGTCGGATTTTTTCGAGTATGTGTGCCGGAGTGAAGTTAGTTGTAGGATACGACGCATTTTGTACAGATAAACCAATGCGACACTACTTTTGGCTAACTTCAGTCCGGATATGTAAATGCTCTAAAAGTAGATATAGGCTTTGCTTGGTAAGAAATTTCATGCTTCTTGTTATGCTGCGGTTTTAATTTGCGTTTTTTTTAGTCACTATCAAGAATAAAATGCGACATCTAAGCCCCATTTTTTCGGAATCTCAAAAAAATATATTAACTTTATCTTTGGTGCTATACGCATATAATGCATTGAAAATTTTACATACTATTAATTATAATCGAAAATAATTCAATACTAAAGTATTTTATCGACGATAATACGAAAATGACCTTTTGAACACTACAAAATAAAAATCTACACTAGATAGATTTGGCAATTATACTAAAATAAAAATATATTTTTCCAAAACAATGACCAAACAGATTTTACTGGTGTCGATTATTATTCTATGTTATATTAGACTTAGCGTGTAAGCGTAATTGTTAATATAACATGTAGTCTACGGACTTTTTTCGGAGCAACATTGTATCAGTACTGTAGGGCTATTCTGTAAAAAACCATTTCGATATCGAGCTTCACCTGAGTGATAGAGCTCACTTTACGCTCACTTTGAAAGCGAACTTTATTGATATAGATAGATAGTCGAGTTTTAAAGAATACAAATTCGTCAAATTCGTCATATCACCACGGATTCCGCTTTCGTGATTCGAAAACGACCTTACAGAATAGCCCTACTGAGTGAAAATTTATCAATGATGTCAATATTTTGAGCTTATCAAATGTAAGTAGTGAATATAAATTGGGACATTCAAATTTTTCGGTGACAATGTATTACACCGACATCATATTAACTTACACATATAAAATGTTGTTTCATATGTTATAAATGTGCCATCTTTTATTACTATGTTTATGTTCGGATTAACGTTTCGATTTAAGCTAGGTAGGATTTATCTAATATATGTACGAAATATAAATGTTGTGAGTTTCTATAATATCGTAAAATGAAAATCCTGTGTCGCTTATACAAAAAAAAAACATGTCAAAGTTTATAGTAGTTACGTAAGCGGAGTTGTAAGTCTTCTGTAACAAAATGTAAGCTTTATAATTAATGTATAAGTCCAATGTCCATTGTCAGAAGGTAAAACGGCGTACTAGGGTCACGAAAGGGCTTAGGGCTTAGGCCATTGGAGCCCAATCTGCCCCTAAAATTCAATTTCCGAAGCCCTTCTTTGCTGTTTATCTACTGATCATGTTCAACCGTTGCCTATATAATAGATGTCGAAAATATAACGTCCTTATAATGTACTATTTTCTCCGTTTTATTATATTTAAACTAGACGTAAGATTTACAATTTTACATTTATCTTTAATTATTAAGATTGTGGTATACGTGTAGATTTGGTGTCTATATCGAATATTGGACGTCTATATATTATCATGTTGTAACAATGTCAATGTTAAATGTCTATTTTTTCTAATCCTATCATATTATATGTTAGATGTAAGATGTAATCGGTGTAGTCGCTATTTAAACCATGGCGCATATAATTGGAATGTTAAGTTTTGTATGAACACAAATTCCGTCTCCGTGCTGCTACGCTGTGCCGGTTCAGCGCTCTGATTGGACATTAATGATGGGAGGGAGTACACACAGATCACTGGTTGATAGAATTGCGATTAGTTCAGTGACAGATCACAGACCGGTTTCGTGGATTTTTATAATCCATCGTTTTATAGCGCACATTACTTCTCTATCCGGTTATATGCTCTATGTTTTAAAACAATGCTTGTCTTTAATGTATCTTCCTCTCTTCTTTGTGTGCGCGTTGTTATTTATTTGCGTTTTATTTATATTGAGAATCTCAATTTTATACACTAATTTAATAACACCATTATGTCCTATAAAAATGCGCATACAATTTTTTTTGCTTCGTGATACGTACCGTGTACTTACGTGTTTATTCGTGTCACTTAAACATTATAATATTATCTTGTTTAATTTATTACCGCAATGGCGGACGTATGACCTGTTTTCTGATAAACAATGTCTGTTTTTAGTGGCCAATCCATGTTGGATGCGAGTGGCAAGGGATCTGTCATCTTGGAGTTAAGTGAGGGCGGGAGGGAGGGATGGAGGGGCCTATGTTCAGCAGTGCACAGGTAAAGGCTGATGATGATGAATGTCCGTTATATTACAATATTTTTTGAACTATTAAATCTAATAATAATGTACGATTAATACTATCAGTATTAAACTGTAAACAAATATGATATAACATCTTACTTGCAATTCAGACGTCGATCTTACATTACTATATTAATTCTGAGTATATTTTCAACGTCTAGACATTATTATAAAATGCACCTATTAAGTGTGGAACACTAAAAAAAGAAGTATATTTTAATATTTTTTGTTAATAAATAATTAATCCACATAATTAACAATTGCTTAAATAGCAAACTGAGTGACATATATTATGTCAAACATGCGATGCCTTGACGGTGAATGCCGTGACACAGTCATGTCGTGACGCTATTATTAACTATATAGCTAACTTTTAAAAGGTTATGAACTACTTTCTCCGTTGCATTATTCATCGAGATTAAATTATTATTAATTAACAGATAATGGGTCTATCGTCTGTTTTTATAATTAAGTATAAAATATGTTGTTTCGAGTTTGGTTCTCATTCACTCGTTGAGATATATCACAGTTTTATTTTGCTTCATATATTTTGTGCTTTTTAAGCTTGATTCATACTCATGCGGGATCTATGAACTAAATGTGATTACTGAGTTTTAAATACTAATTATAATGGTTCTTAATGTTTTTTATAAAAAAAAGTTAATCGTAAGTGTGCTTTTTACAATATCCTTTAGCGTTATTTGCGCAATTTAACTAGACCGGACTGATTTTGGCTAAAGTATGCGACGTCATTTTAGTAGTTTTTTCATATCAATGACGCACATGCAAATTCAATGCGTCCAGTTAGTTTGTCAGTACTGTATTTATGTTTTCTCGGATATAACGATCTCCTTGAATTAATTTTTACACTATTATTTTATAATAATATTGTAATTATATATTTCTGGTTTACGTAGATTGTGACCCGCTGGGCCACAGTATTGTTTCTTTTATTTTAATAAAAAAATCATCACAATAACATTAAACGTAAACGTAATGTTTATATAATGCTCAAACTTTAAAAGAATCTCAATTTTATATCATAGTATTAATTTATTAATTAATTATTTTTACACAACATTTATTTTTAAATTGTTTAGAATAAAATTCCTTTTTGGAACATGTTCTTATTAATTTCTGAAATCAAATTTAATACCATTTTTTTAAAAAGGTTTACTGGTTAAAAAGATCATTTAATGTCAATAGATAATTCTTCCAATTATTGCTAGACTTACTGTAATACTTTTTTATAAATCCTCAATTATTTTATGTAAAATATGATTCACTTGGAATTTTATAGATTATTGCAAATAAAAGAACTTTATTCTTTTAATGAAAAGTGGTATTGATGTATTTGTATTTTTAGGTACAATACAAACTTTTGTATTTTGTATATTATCCTAAGCTAATAATAATTTAACATCACAAGCAGATGTGCTCTCTATATTTCTACATAAATTCACTTGGGGCCACTTCTTATAGTTGGTATGTCTACAGTTTAGATTATCTGTAATCGGTATTACAGGTCCTAATAACTAATTTTGATAATTTATTAAAAGTTAATTCTAGCTACTAACTATTTCAATCGAATATGCTGTACTATCTACTATGTGATAAATGTCAATGTCGATTTTTCAAAAGCAACGAAGTAGTTTTTTTAAATAAACATAGACTTATTGAGCTGTAGAAGTCGCCCAGTGTATTTTCAGTTGTGACGTTTTTGGTGCCAATTGTAGTGTTTTTTAAGATTTTTGTAGTTTTTTTTTGTATTTGTAATGATTTGCTAATAAAATTCTAATTTATGTACATGATCTTTTTATTAATTTTTCCGATATTATTTAATAGATACTACAAATATAATTAGTACGGTATGGCATCATCAGACCATATTTGCCTTTTACCAATATACTCTTATTGTGTCTTACATGAAACGTTAAAACGCTTATTAAGTATACCTAATATATCCAACTTTTATTGGCTTCCGTTCCTGGTTGGTTCTTTTCCCCCATACGGGGCTTGACAAGAACACAGTGCGTGCAATTTAACATGACCAAATTGAATTTAGTATAACAATTTTAATGACCTCATATATTTTGTAGATATATAAAAATCAATGTGAAGTCACTCTTATATAAATTCAATCCGGTAAAATGAAATTGCTCAATCTGCTCGCCTAATATATTATAAATCAGTGCGAGCAAACTCTTAGGATATAAACGTTTTACGTTCGCCATTAGGCCTAGGGGCAGTGAAGGCCAAGGGGCAAATTTTGGACTAAATTGTTTTTCGATACTTCTTAGAACAAAAAGCTTTCTGCGTGTCGTTATAACAGAAAAAAAAACTTATGAAAATGTATTAATCGACTCTGCCATTAAACTTCATAAATTTAGGGCGAAAAAAAGGCTAGGAAAACTCGGCTAAGAGCAGGCCTTCAAAATGCGTAAATCCGCCATTGAATATATCGCTATTTGTAATATGTGTAGGTATGTATGTGTTAATCATTGTCACTTTATAAAAACTGTAAAGACAACACAAGAGTAAATTGTTTACTTCTGCGTTGTAAATAGAATCATTGAAAAAATACTGCCTAAATCGGCCAGCTCAGCTTAAACAATATTTTATTCAATATTTTTAACGCTAAAGTAATTAATCCACTAACAAGCTTATAGTTTGTGGTCCAATTATATTGATTGGTATAATAAAATGGCTCTATTTTTTTGATCGAGTGTTTTAAAGATCGGACCAGTTATGTTACGACTTGGTATACTTTTATTAATAACATGGATCACCACGGTAAGTTAAATTTGTCATCATCGTTATATGCACCACTATTAAAAAGGGCTTAAACATAACGATAATATTTAATAATAGAATAGAATAAAAATTCAATATGGATTTTTTACCCAGTGCTACACGTACTTTATCTTAGGTATACACGCTTACACGCCCCATAAAAAAACTTTTAGTTAGGTACAAAATCAAACACTTAAAATTAAAAATAAATAAAGTTGACTATTTAGACATAAATATGCGCCGAAAAATGCACAACAGTGTAATGTAATTCCTCGAAAGGTAACTCAGTTGTGTGATTGTGGTATCCGTAGAAGCCATAATCCTTATTTTTTGTGGTTCCTAACTTCTACTGGCACTCATCATGTCTGTCTTTTACTACTCTTTAAAAGGCAGTGGGTCCGAGTCTCAATTTACTAACAAAGGTCTGCTGTCAGCATTCCTTTCGCCGGTAAAACTGGGGGTGTTTTGTAAAATTATGAGGTGATCATATCAACATCATCACCCTTTGTCCGTCCACTGCTGAACAAAGTCCTCCTTCAATGAACGCCAAGACGGCCCTTGCTTAACTACGACCATTCATACGTCTAAAAATACATGAATAGTTTCAAATATGTGTTTACTAATAGAGGAATTCTATAAGAACTCATACGAATAATTGATAAAACACTTAATTGAAAGTTGGGATTTGAATCCATTTTCAAATGTTCCATTAATTATATTTTCATAGAGATAAACACATAAATGTTATATATGCAAATTATTCTTGCTAACAGATCGACAGCGCGCGGTTAAACAATGTTACTCACAAATTCACGACACCAGCGGATGAGATCCTGCCGCTGATGCCTGATGAGAACTACCAAAAGTCTACAATCATAGCTGGTCTCATGCCGGACTCTTTTGGGGAAATGTTCAACATTTTGGACGGCGACAGTTTTGGGATAGGTCTGTTTTGGTAATATTATCATGCGATCATCTAGAATGTATACCGTCGACACTCGTCAAATTTTGAGGGTATTTCCATAATTATCAATCAGTAAAAAAATCAATAAAAAAAGGGGGAAAATATTCAAATTTTAAACTATTTGGAATGACGAATATGTAGAGGCTGGTTATTAGTTGCATGCGACTGATGGGTTATCGCCCTATCTTGTCGATGACGAATGATAACTGTAATATCTTCGTACGTCTATTTAATAATCAAAAATATACCATACACCACGTTTACCTAGTCCCGTTAACGTAGTAAGTTCGTAAGCGTGGCAAGTTCATAAGAACTTGTGTTATGGATACTAGAAATGGAAATAAATTTATCTCTTATACTAATTGTAGGCTTAGATTTGAGCAATGAGTGTTTTACATGACCAATTAATTATATTATGTCGGTCTATCAACAGTAACTTCTAAAGAAAACATGTTTGCATTGACTAATGATAAAAAATTTGTAAATGTTGTATATAAGACCACAAAAGACATTCTGTAGTAGATACCTATATTTAGTATCAGCATGTATCCCATGCGGAACCCGGGCCGGGTCGTATATTATAAAGCTGAAGAGTTTGTTTGGTTTGTTTGTTTAGTTGAGCGCACTAATCTCAGGAACTATTGGCCGGATTTCAAACATTCTTCTTTCTTCAAGACTATATATCATTCCGCTAAGATGCCGTTGTAAGTCTTAGTTAACGCAGATGAAGTTGCGGGCAACTAGTTAATACATACTCGTATACACGTCCATGAGCCGATGTAGACATCTATATTCATCATACAAATTATCTGCACTTTGTGGGATTCGAAACCACGACCACTAGCTTGACAACTCGACCAGCTAGTCGTCGAACTAATTCGTTTCAAGATACCTCTTTGTATGCTTAGGTCCTATGCATGAATTCGTTTATGGATGGCAAGCAATAGTGAATACTATGAGTATGAAGAATAATGTTGAGGTTCGAAAACGCGCGGGACTGCAAAGGTTTGCATTGGCCGGTATCAATGGGATCACTCTGATATCACACATAGGGGCCACGGAGATCATGATAAACGGTACCAGGACCTACTGCTTCGGTGGCGTCTCCCGACCACCGGGCAGACGAAGTGTTATATGTAAGGTAATATTTCCATAACGTTTTATGACTCCTGTGATATTTACATGACGGGTCTCCAGAACTCAAACAGTCAGATTTTACTAAAATTTGCCACATATGATTATCTCGTAGTGTGTGTAACTTTTAAAACTTAGTTATTAGCGAAGCTTTTTTCGTGATCAGATTATTCAATCAGTAGCTTTGTCGACTAGTCGGACGACAAATACGATTACCTATCAATTTGTCTGATTTATTAGTCGACGAGTTGAAAAATTATTTGGTAGCAGTAGCGTATTTCTTCAATTGCTCCACATACCGACAAACCAAAAACCGACCAACCTAGTTGATAACTTGCCCAATAATACATTGCAGGGTGCTATGTATCAAGAAGGACGTTTCTCTTGCCAAGTACCATACTTACGGTACCCTACAACATTAGGTTACAAGTATTGCATAGACAAGTATGCAGCAGTAAATTCTTTGGACGGAACATACAAAAGTAAGTACCTGCCTATCACGTGCTTAGTCTCAATGACCGCCTATAAAATTAATACAGATTGAAAACTGTACCAATAAAAGATAAAAGAAAAAAATTAAATCAATCGTAGAAAGTAAGGACTCCACTGGTCTAACTTATACTCAAAAGCCTATGTAGGTATGTTGTTTTATGTTCATAGGCACTATTATTTTTTGTGATTTTGATTGCGAATTCTCGCTTTGTGTTAGGCTAGGCTAGTCACGCGTGTTGTTGGCGTCCGCAAGCAAGCGATTGAAAATATTTTTCACACTTGCACACTAACGGCGGCTTTCAATATCTATCTTGTTATTTTGAGACATTTTCTTACATAATCTGTCAAAATTTTAAGATCGATAAGAAAATTTTAAGATAGATGGGATATTGAAAACCACCGTAAACCGCATACCACTATCGGGCAGTAGCACGCAGAGCGACTGCAGCGGTTTGAGCATAGAAATAATTTCAAATATCTGTGGGCTTGAGAGAAGCCGCATCGTGCGTATATAAAAGTATAGTGTGGCTAGCCCCAAGTGGTAACTGCTTAGTGCACTGGATTAATGTACTTTTTAATTGTCACATAGCAACGTATTGTACCCGCGGAGAATCGGTTCCCAAGTTCCATTACGATTACATTTGCGAGAGGCAGGGAGTTAAAATAAAACACATCAACCTCACGGACCCCAACGAGAGGTTCAACATACGGAACCCTGTGGTACGGAGGGCGGAGTACTATCGGGCACCATACGACATATTGAAATACTGTCCGGATTGGTATGTAAAACTTTCACTTATACACAGGGGACAGACTCCATACAGCGCATATTTTTTCACAAATCTTTAGGCTTATAAATTTTTATTATTTGCTAAATACTAGTAGGTAAAATTAGGTCGATCAGCTTAGGTTTATGTTATTTTAATTCAATGCTCTGAAAAAAAAAAAACTTCGTTCGGTCCTGCGTCGCCCGGCGCCCCTATTGCTATGGCGCTTGTGTGCGCCGCACACTTTGCACATAGGGGCGGCGCGGCCCTGCTTATATAGAAATATGTAGTCTAGACTTCAGAACAGATTCACCGACCTCAATAAAATTTGGTATATTAGTAAGAACATGACATTGATTGCAAATAATGCCTAATTAAGCTTTAAATGAAGGTAAAAGTTCATAATAGTGACTAAAATGTTATAATATTGTTATGTTGTTATATATGAGTTAATTCCCTAATACATGTAAAGAATAGAGAGATAATTAGTACTAAGAGATTTTTACAAGGTTACCGCTACTCGCTTATTATTATCGATTCGCTAATCGCTATGGTGTATTTCAGATAGTACAGCATGATAGGCGATATATTTAAATTATAGCCTTTGAGATCTATTATCTAATATTACTTAATTATGCTGCACGATGGAAGAGTTACATGACAAGCATAGGCGTGGCCAGCCTTGGACTCAGGGTGGGGCAGCAGTCAACCTATCCATCTTTCCCCGACATTGTGGAGTACCCGTCATTGCCAGCCACTTTGCCCCACACATTTTTCTAAGTCCAGGCTCACGTTTGTGATGAAATTATCTATGGCAGAGGCAATAGATTAGGTCCAAATCTATTGCCTCTGCCTCCTATGGCCTTAATTAATTATCATCCTATGGCCAGGGTGGGGCTAGCGCCCCAGCTTGCCCCAGTGTGGCTACGCCCATGATGACAAGCTATTCTGTGAAGGATAACATTGATCAGCTTTTGCACTTACTATCAGGGGTCAGGTTTTTCTTTTATAAATATCTATCGATGATTTAAATTAAAAATCGATTAACAGTATAAAACCGAACCTTCAGGACTTTATAGATTTTCATAGGATATATTAACACATTGGTAATTGACCAGGTACGGTTGCAATTTGAGAATATCTCCAGAGATCTTACACCATGATATCCCCACCGGCTTACTGGACGCAAATGAAACTGCATTCGTTGGACACGGCGGGAAATACTGGCTAGCGTTATATTATACACAGGTAACTAATATTAATAATTCTTATGACGTGCTAATGATACGTGTGTTAAAAGAAGTCTGGGGAGTCGTAAGTGTAGAAGGGTAAGATAGACACAGAGGTCGTTCTGCTAGGGTGCTTATTTTAGAGGAGCCCTCTATCAACATTTTGGACAAAATGTTTTAAATGTAATTCTGGATAGCCTTGAGTTATGATCTCTGCGGCGGTATATAGCGGTAGTTAGAGTTACGCTCCTGCTTCACTGTCCTACGATCCCCGAATAGTGACGGTACCTAGTCATTACTAGTGGAGATTGGCAGTTTTGACGTTCATTATAAGAGTTACTCAGAAGCGGGTAGATAAATCTATATATGTTAATTGATGTTTGTTTCGATGGTTTTTGGCTGAAAAACTGACTAATGAAAATAATGAGAATTACATTTCAGCTATCCACTTATGCTATTTACTTCCAAGCACATGCTGAATATCCGTGGCAGTCAAACCGGCCTGTACTTTCTGCTGACAGGGGTGAGTATTCGACTATACCTTCATGCGAGAAATCAGGGAGGTGAGCAGTGGCGCAACTATACCGTTCGGGGCTCGTGGCAAATTCATCGGATGCTAGGAAAGACACATTTTTTTTGACTAAATGTGTAATAATAAATGTTGGGAGTTGGTATTCTCCTCCGACCGGGGGCCCCTTTCAGCTGGGGGCCCGTGGCATTTTGCCGACTTGCCACCCTGTAGTAGTAGTACCATTAGAGGTGAGAAACTAAGAAAAAATCGTTAGATATAATAACGTTAGTATCTTTAACACAAAATAATTCCTTGAGGCCTAGCCAAAATGCCATTACGAAAACGACAGCGAAGTTCGTTCGTCCGTTCGAAGTTGTGATTGGCTAAATCACGTCGTCGATTGAAAGATCGAGCGATCGACGACGTGATTTAGCCAATCACAACTTCGAACGGACGAACGAACTTCGCTGTCGTTTTCGTAATGGCGTTTTGACTAAGCCCCCTTATCTTATTGCATACATACTTGCATTTTATTTATATTTGTGTAAACTTATAAAAAATTTAATATAATAAGGCATATGTAATAATATAATGGAGCTACGATCTGCGCAAGATGACTGGCAGCAACTAGAAGCTCAACGCTCAAGATCGAGAAAAGTGGCGTGTCTTGGGAGAGGCCTATGTCCAGCAGTGGACTGCCGCTGGTTGATGATGCTGAAGAAGGCAAACGTTATAGCTTTCTCCAAAAAAATCATTGTTTTTTTCTTGTTGTAACCAGGTGGTATATGGGAGCAGTTACTGAAGGCAAACATCGGCCCAGACATGAATCTGCATTACAACTTAAATGGAATCTACAATAGATATCCGGGTGGTTCTCCTGATCTAATGAGAAATGATGGCCAGGTATACGTTATGCTAATTTAGGTACTTTTACTTTTTTCACACTTATTCATATATATAGAGGTCCTACTTTTCTATATCCTCCATGCGCGTAACACTATTCCCTTGCATATCAGCGAAAAACGCTTTGCGACGTCCACTCTTACCGTTGTAAGGATGTTGGCGTGTGCAAGGCTTCAGTGGCGATATTATGACTACGCGATATTATGGCGATTTATTAAATACGTCTTAGATACTAAATACATAAAACATATTAGGGCACTATACAATAAGAGTAACGTCACAAAGTGTTTTTTGTGTATAAAGGGTAAGAGTTTTACCTAACTTCATACGCGCCGAAACTTATGTGAATAATGTGTTTTTTTTTCTCTTTGATCTAAATTCAGGAAAATGCGATTTGAAAATTTCAGTTTATATAAGCTTGAAAATAGATTTTCATTTTTTTATTTATTTTTTATAATGGCACAGGTTCAACCAGCGAACTTCCGATCAGAGAGTCGTGATGGTGGCGGTGAAGATATTCTCGTTGGGAATGCATACATATCCGCGGATGGACCAGGTATTACTGATTATAAAATACTTAATAAAATGTATTATTATCTTTAGGATTATCCTTAGCTAGCTTATTGGCTACGTCTTTCTTTTGTGCATGTTTCATTTTAATTTTTAAGAATCATATTACATTATAAATCGCTGTGTGATGATATAAAAATATTATTAAACTTATTACCTACTCTTGAATTACAAAATTACTTCAATTTTCCATACAAAATTATTTTGAATTTTTTGTCTGAATTAAGAGTTGCTCAGGGAATGCTAGGTATTTTGAAAAACGTTTTAATATGTGATGCTACTTTCTATATTTTTTTGTTAAGTATTATAGTTTTTTTTACATCAATAATATTTACAACTTTGATTTTACAGCTGGCGCAGAGGAAGCGGGCGCATATAAGTTCATACACGAATCTCAGGTGGCACCAAGCTTCGATCACGGCAAGAATCTGTAATGGCAAAATATGTAAAATATTTATTTAAAAAAAAATGGTTTTATTTATTTCGTTAACTGCAGATTCCTTATCGCTTTCCTAATAACTGGTTTTTTAGATATTATACCTAATCTTAAAATATGGCAGTCTACCTACGTATGCCTTTTCGTTAATTAGGATATTAATGCAAAAAAAAAAAACAGGACGGCCTGTTCTTAAATTTTTTTAGGAGGCCGCATTTAGATAGACGATGTGTTGGTATGTTATCCAAATAAGGTGGGAAGAGACTGATATCACTCCGCGCAGTGGCCGGTCCATGTTGGATGCAAGTGGCAATGTCGGCTTGGCGTTCATTGAGGAAGTCCTATGTTCATCAGTGAATGGAGGCGGCTGATAATAATGATGATAATATCCTACTAATATTATAAACGTCAAACTTTGTAAGTAGGGATATTTGTTACTATTGTGGGAATATGGTGGTTGGCCCCAAAGGGAGATCTCCGACCGAGCGTAGTGCAATGCTCGGCCAGGCCGAAGCCCACTAGCTATCGTGTCAGACGGTGTATATATAGCAATCGGACTGCAGAATTCCGATAGCGCGATTCAGGAATGTGGCGCTGTGATTGG
Organism: Lycaena phlaeas; assembly: GCA_905333005.2. NCBI lineage: Eukaryota > Metazoa > Arthropoda > Insecta > Lepidoptera > Lycaenidae > Lycaena > Lycaena phlaeas. The sequence goes on from HG995168.1 coordinate 2,158,639, forward strand.
CCCGCCACATCACTCCCCCCCGAAGACCGGAGGTCGATATCTTGAGTCTCCTGCTTGAGTCGCCAGTGCCAGTGAGTCCCAGTGAGTCGGAACTGTGCTGCTGCTTGCACGGGGCTCCAGTGAGTCGGAGTGCTGCTGCCGTGCGGGGCTGATACTACATGCTGCTGACCAGGAGAGATGAGTGCTCTGCTTGCTGACCGGTCGTGGTAGTGCGATAGCCCGTTGAAGCCGGTTAGGGTTCGACCAGGCCGCGGTGCGTTGAGGCTAATGGTCGAAGTACCCGAAGAGGCTTGAAGCTGGCTGGCGTGGTGCGGAGGGGTGGGGAGTGATGATGATGAATGTCCAGAAGGAGGCGTGTTCTGTCGAGGGTCACCAATGTGGGAATATGGTGGTTGGCCCCAAAGGGAGATCTCCGACCGAGCGTAGTGCAATGCTCGGCCAGGCCGAAGCCCACTAGCTATCGTGTCAGACGGTGTATATATAGCAATCGGACTGCAGAATTCCGATAGCGCGATTCAGGAATGTGGCGCTGTGATTGGCCCGCCACACTATTTCACGTAAAAACTACTGAATAGATTTAATGATGAAATTTACAATAATATAGCTTATATATCAGAATAACACATACCTAGGTTATAATATATTCCTGTGCTCCCACGGGAATAGGAAGTACGCGGGTGAAACCACGGGGCACTTCTAGTTAAGAATAATATAGCATACAAAAACTCTCGTGACATTCCAAAATAGACTTATTTTTACGCAGAACAATAATCAGGTCGCCTTGTTTCGAAGCCCATGAACTGTGACGTGGGCTTTACACGTGGAAGTTTTACTCACGTTTTTTGTATTAATACCCCAATTATTCCATAGATTCTGAAGGTCAAAGGGGCGAGAGCACGTGTATTAATTCTGTGTCATTTAATTTGCGTAAAGTTACCAAAACAACCAAAATAGCATTGCTTAGGTTGAAAGTGAAGATTTTTCACTCAGTTTTTTTATGAACTAGGTACCTCCTAATAAAAAAAGTTTTTATTTTTAAAACTAATCTTGAATATTAAGTAAATATTATACTAGGTAATATTGAGTTATTATGGGGCGTAGCGAGCTGGCTTGACTGAATAAGCCTTCGTTAAGAGAGGCTGATATTTAGCAACCATAGAAGCTCACGAGGATGCTCCATGTAACCTTCAATCTGTCCTACAACCTTCAATCCGTCTTCCCAACTGCTTCTTAATTTCAGATCATTACCTTTTAACCATTTGTTCTACATATCTGACTGAAATAACTAAATTATTTACAAATTTTGAAATGCTAAAGCAGTTTAAATTTAATAATATAATAAAAAAGGACTGCGGACTGTTTTATGAAACCACGGTAAAAGTAAACTTTTTTTTTACATTCTAGATATTTAAATAAAAAAAATATGTGTGTGCAAGTCACACACGGTGAAACTAAAGTGAAGTGAAACTCCTAAAAAGTCCCTGAATAAAAATACTTATTGAAAAGTATTGAAAAAAATTATCGAAAAATTAAAGAAAAGTTACAAGTGACACCTAGCAACCTGAACTGTTACCGACAGTTACTACTAGTGCACAGTTTTAGCTTCTTGCCGCTAGATGGCTACATCTACTTGAGCTCCCTCCGCAACCCAAACGTCTAATGTGTTCTATCTCATTCACTCGCCGGCTGAATCCTATACATGTACGTGTTTCTCTCTCTCTCTCTTGGACTTACTTTTTCGTTTCATTGAGTCAAATGAAATCACAACGATTCTATAGCAGTGTCACTTCAAAATTCATAATAATATTCCATTAAGGGCATAAAAATTTAAAATATGGAGCATTGGTACAAATGAGTAATATTCTATACACTCCACGGCCTACCGTCACGCGACATGCAACACACAGACGAACAATTTGAAACGATGTAATAAAAGTTTCACTTTAAATTATACATACATTCCCATATCTTAAAAAGTTGTTTTTAATATGTTTTGGTCAATGTTACACTAAAATAATTTATTAACATCATACTGATTGATATTAAATATAGCAATTTTATTTATAAGATTAAATTCGATAGTAAATTCAATAAAAAATATCTATTTACATATAAATATACGATATTTATATAAATTATAATCTGTACAAATGTAAAATTTATTTACGTCTGTTCGAATTATATTTTATCTGTGATTTAACACTTTTGAGTTATCTATCATCTGTTTTCTCCAACTGACACCTTCTTTGTGCAATTTCCCTAAAGTCGCTCATGTAAAATCCCGTTACTTCACTTTCGTAATTCATTTAACAAAGGCATTGACTATTTGCGACGGTAGACTGCGGTCAGTGTTACAACTCTAGAAGGGATCATCTAGCGTCGAGTTCAGTGACACCATTCTGGGATTTTTATATTGTGATAGTATTTTATCGATTTTAACCTTCTTGTGCAACATATTGTTTTCATGCTGTTTATTTATTAGTGTTGTCCTCTTACTGACGAGCAAGCAGCAAGATTTTTGTGACGAAGTCCCATTCAAGGTGTGTATAACATAAAAACGAATACAGCGTTACGAATCGTACGATTTGGACCTATTCTACCTATTCATAACTTTAAGCTGATCTAAAAATACCCTGGTGATTTTTTCCACTTGGCTATTGGGTAACTTATTGGAGGCTCATCATAGATATATTTTAAAGGATTATTTGGTGATGATTCATATAATTTTGTTTTATCACTGATATTAAAACAATTCAACAGTGCTTCTTGAACCATGAAATTTGCAATTCCATTATATTGTATGTATTGTTAGTGTCATAACAAGTTTTATTTATTATAAGAATATATTTATTTATATGTATAATGAAATTTATATACATGTACCATGTTAGTAAGGCTAGGCATTTTCAATTACTATTAAGTACCTGTCAAATGACATTTATGAAAATAATCTTATAATAACATAGCTATATGAATGTAACTGTAAAAAACAAAAATAAACATTGAACTGTTAGTGAACTCCAGCTGTATCTATATTAAAAGTCCAGGAAACGGCTTACAAAAGATGAAGCGGAGGCCATCCAAGAATCCTCACAATTTACTTCCAAATCTGTACCTGATACAAGTTATAAATAGATTAGCAAGTTTATTCAAAGAGACAATGGAAAATTTTTGTCAATGATATTTAAAGTAAATAATAATTTGGAATTTTATCATATGTTTTGGATTTACTTAATACACAAGTGTGTAAAATGTATATTTTTATAACTTAGCTTACTTATACAATATTGAATAAGGATGAAAAACTTTGACATACCATAATTATATGGCAACTTTTGACTAATACATTCCTATGTATTAGTCAAAAGTTGCCTTAGTACTTAATAGATAGTCTATTGCTAAGGTTACTTTGACCATTACATTTTATTATATTTAGAGTCTGTTTCACAATCTCCAGTTAAGTTCCCAATAGGCTATCAACAACATATTTGACAGATAGAGTATGGAGTATCTGTCAAATATGTTGCCGATAGCCTATTGGGAACTTAACTGGAGATTGTGAAACAGGCCCTTATTATAATAAGCCTAGTATAAATTATATAAAAACAAAATGAACTATCATTACCAGTTTCAGTTTATGTCCCATTAAGTAAAGAAGGTATAATATGATATTGGCTAAGCCTAGCTACAACTTAAGAGCTAATCGTTGCCAAATCACGTGTGGACGATGAATACTATGTAAAATAAATGTGAAAATATTGTAAATTTCTTATATAATATTATATATGGACTGTAAGTTAATTAGAAAAAAAAATAGATTTTCAAGTTGAGCGTCTTATCCTCAAGCACAGATTTGATGTTGTGGGTTATTTAACTACTCTAATGTACTTCATCTCTCGTAATTGTTATTTAACGGTATATTACATAAATTTTATTAGAGATTCAACAGTTTATGTAACCTTTCCTATTTACATATGCATAAGCATATTGTTTTTTTAGATATCAGATATGAATGTGGTTTAATTTTACAAAAAAAAAAAAAACAATTACTTATTGTGTATCATTTTTCAACGTGATTCTAAGGAATTAAATGCTATAGCATAAACAAGAAAGCTAAAGCTGGCAAACAATGCCCCATCCTTACCCAAAAAAATTTTTACCATTATCTTTTTTTTCATATGAACCTTGTTTTAACAATAACCAACATAACAAAAAAATAATTATGTATCTGATTTGGTGCAATGGTTTTGAAGTTACATGCATTCATATATTTAATTTATGTTTATTTATAGATGCTTAGGCATTTACCAGGGTCCAATAGTGATCAAAAATGATAATAAAACAACAATAGTTATTAGCTAACAAACTATCCTGTAATAAAGATTCTCTTTAAAGCATGATTGGCATCATCAAAATTGAGATTTTACTTACTTGACAACCTCTGTGGCTCAGTGGATAGCATGTTCGCATACAAGCCAGAGGTAGTGGGTTTGTATCAGCCAGGAAACAAAAAAAAAAGTTTTTATGTTCCTGGGTCATGGATGTGTATTAAATTTGTGTGATGTGTTTAATACACAAAGTATTAAATATATGTATTTCCGTTATCTGGTACCCGAAACACAAGTCTCTTTGACAACTTACCATGGGACTAGATTGACGTGGTGTAAGAAGCGTCCATAGATATTATTATTATTGTAAATTGATTTAGTGAGTGAATAAATATGTTTCTTTTAAGTATAATAATCAGAATAAACTGACCTGCTAGAATAATACATAACATTATTAAAATAAATAACTATATAATGTATGTTACAAATGATTGACATAGTATATGATATAGATATTTGAAATATTTATATTGTTGCAGAGGGAGCCGTGTCTTGGGGGAAAAGCAACCCGGGCACTACGGTGGCCCCAGACACACCAGCACCAGCGCCCCAGCCCCCGGGTAAGTCTATATTCATTTGTTTATTTTACATTTTCAGGACAAAACTAATTATTATGTACATCTAAATACAAAAATCCTTTCTATATTCATTTTATCAACCCTTTCTTATGACTTTATGCATGAATCTGGTTTTCATTCTCTGGGCTCTTTTGAACCCATTGAACCTTTCAAAAAGAGAGTACAACAAGTTTGATTTTCTTCAATATAATATTTCTGCCAAAATATCCTTTAAATAATCTTTATCCTAAATATCCTTTAAAAAGTACTCCATGAGATTGTCAGTATGTGTTTTAAGGACATTTCTGTCTTTTTTACTTTGGCATTATATCACTCAAGGCAAAAACAAATATGTGTTTTGGTGCCCTTATGAGTATCATTTGTGGTATGAAGGGAATCCTATTCCATTCCGTGTTTTACACCCTATTAATTATTCCTGCTGTGTTAAAATAGCCTCTATAAATTCTTACTTTGCCTCTTTCATTCTGGCATTATATCACTCAAGGCAAAAGCAAGTATGTGTCATGGTGCCCCAATGAGTATTGTTTCTGGTAGGAAGGGAATCCTATTCCTTTCTCACAGTACTCTCCATTGAGAGATGTTTATAAATACCAAGTAACAAAACACCATTTTTTATTTTATAAGTGGATACCAATTACCAAGTGGATATAGTTTTAAGAATGAAATACTATTGTGAAAACATATATAAATTAGTATATAGCTATTGACCACCATTTCAATAAAACAAAGAAACCTATATGTCTATTACAACAAGAACTAAACCTCATTGTTTGTTCTATTCATTATTGTAATAAAATGCACTAAAATATAATAACATCAGTTCTAAAATGTTTTATAAATAAGGTAAGTAAAATGAATAAAAATAATATTAATAGTATTTAAGTAATACATGCTTTAATTCTTAATTCTATTAAAAAAAATCGTTCATATATATTATCATAAAATCAAATCAAAATCAAAATCAAAAATAGAACAAAATAAAAGTACAACTTGTACACTTGAAATAAGTCAAAAAAAATGTAGTCAATAAGAAGTAAAAGTAATAAAAAAAAATATGAGAGAAGCATGTTACAGAAGGTATAAATTATTTTAGTGACCCCACTAAGAAAAATGAGAATTGTGAAAAAATAAGATACATATTGTAATATCTTCCCTGAAATATATTTTTATTGGACTCCTACATTGTAATACATTGGGCAGTACAGGATCTAGATCAATTGAAATATCTCATTGGGGTTTATAGCTGGCAACGGTAGATTAAATTGATTTAAATAAGCGTTTATAGACTATAATGCTTACAATTATGTATGTCTAGACTCTAGAGTCTAGAGTAATAGAGACCTTTTTTAATATTTGCAGTTTTATTTGGATACCTAAAATAGGTGTGTGTGTCATGATATATTAAAAGTTTGAAAAAGATAAATGACCTCTGTATAGTATAATTTTATTTCACCTACGAACTTGCTTCAAATGACAACATACAATGGGAACTGATAAGTTATAATGTTATTTTGACTATTCTTTTATTCAGGTCTTTGAGATCGTCAATAAGGTGTATTCAGAAAAGCAGATCAAGGTATTTTGATCTCTATTGTGTTATTTGTAGATGAGCTTGTGTACATTATACTTTCAAACTATACTTGAATACTTTTGAAGGTGTACATAAATATGCTAAATAGTATTGCTAAACTGAGATTGGATATTTCATTATTGCTAGATTGTAATATAATGTGTTATAATAGTTGCTATTCACAGAAATTCATCATCAATCAAACATTCTTTTATATTCTTATTATTTTATATTATATTTTTATATTATATTATTTTATATTCTGTTCTAATGAAGGTAAAAAAAAAATAAAAAAGTTTATAAGAATTTAATAAAACTTTTTGTGTGACAACTTAAAAATTAAAAAAAATACTTTTTCTAGGAATTAATATTGTATATGTAATTTCATATTGTATTCTATTATTCTATTTCATGATATGATACAATATGGCATAGATATGTAATTTGTATGGTTGTTGATTACATAAAAACAATGAACAAACAATACAAAACTTATTTCAACAAGTTCCAGCTTCTTAGGTTCATTAAGGGAGGCCTATGTTCAGCAGTGGACGGATAAAGCCTGATGATGATGATGAAGGTCCAGCTTGGACTAAGGTCATCTTATTTTTAACCGTCATGACAAGTTATCACGCTGGCTATTTTCTGCAGTTTTATCTGCATTCATCTACATAAACAGATTCTTACTGAGTATTCTTACTGATGATTATAAATATAGCTCTATCTTCTTTATCTTACTCTATCTTCTTTATCTTACTCTATCTACCTTTATCCTACTGATATTATAAAATAAAGTTTGTATTACGGGTAAGTATGGATGGATGGATCTATCAATCCATCTATACTTACCTACAAACTTTTGGATGTTTGTTACTATTTTACGTAAAAAAGACTGAATGGATTATTATGAAACTTTACAATATTATAGCTTACAAGTTATACATCAGAATAACACATAGGCTATAATTAATGACCGTACTCCTACGGGAATGGGATGTACGCGGGTGAAACCACAGGGCGCTGCTAGTATAAACATACACAAGGGTGTATGTTATTTAGCTGTGGCTTTAAGTTATTTCTTATTTTATTGTTTGTTATAATATTAGGCATTTAATCGCGGTTCATAAAGGGTTGTGGTTTCTGAGTTCTGACGTTCCGGATACCTACTTTACAATAATCGTTTGTTATTTTCGAAATGTCTAGACATTTAGGGCCTGATAGCCTTTAAGCTCAATCGGCAGGTAGGTGAGCAGATGACATAGAAATACTGATATACGCAATGAAATTCAGAAAAACCACTTTTTATTTTATAATACCTTTGCAATTGACCATAATATGAATACATTGTATGCATCTAATTAAGGAAGCCGTAAGCTCTTACTACGGAACGGTCCCTTGTTTTTGATTGTTATACAATAGCCATGCATTGAGTTATTCTAGTGTATGACGTCACCATCCTCTGGGTATGAGTGAATAAACAAATACGCTAAATGTCGAGTTATGATGTCAGCGACGTGAAGAGCGTGTTACTCTTCAACGAGTATACGACGCTGCATACTTTGCGAGTAGCTTCCATTTTGGACGTATCGCCCGATGAGCTGTTATTTTATATACTGATATATCGTCATCATCATCATCATCTTTATCCGTCCACTGCTGAACTGGACACTATAATAAATTAACATGTAACGGCTTGAACTAATTAAAATGGAATATTTAACATGTTTTGCACTTATTTTGCGGAGCCTGAAATTTCGACGCAAATTGAATGTCTTGTAAATAATAATAATTTTTAACTACTATCGAAAGGCTTCCATCACTAATCGTCGAAACAACTTATATCAACAGCTAGGTACGCCCTAGGTCACGGATAGCAAACATTCATGCATCAATGTGCCATAAGTCTAGAAAATGATTAATGAAGCCAAACTTCACGATCATTGGGGCAGTCATCATCATCAGCCTTTATCCGTCCACTGCTGAACAATACTAATACTAAATACTATCTGATCAAGTTTTTTAGTCTGCATAAAAATAATAACAAGTACAAAAAGTAAATCATAATTTATTTTATATTATTAACACTCTTACCACAAATGACACATTTTCTATGAGCCCAATGTGTGGTAACAGCGCATCTAATAACTGGTGACGTGCCCAAAATATTGGTTCCAGGTTCCATCAAGGGCATACGTGCCATTGGTTCAAATAGCACTAAAAAGCTTGAGGCGTGGGGTGCGTTGTTGTACTACTATATTTTTATACTAGCTGTTGTCCACAGTTTCGCCTGCGTTAACTAAGATTTACAACGGGATCTTAGAACGCATAAGTAACTTTTCTGGTTGATTTTTTACACCTTGTGTCCGAAAAACCCAAATATCTTACGGAACTCTATTTTTTTTTTCAGAATAAAATTTAGCCTATGGTTGTTACTCGTGGAATAATGTAGCTTTCGAATGGTTAAAGAATTTTTGAAATCGGTCCAGTACTTCATGAGCCTATTCTTTACAACCAAACAAACAAACAAAGTTTTCTTCTTTATAATATTAGTGTAGATTTTGGTATTTTAAAATATTTTAATTTAATAGTAAACTGAGAAATATCTACCGACTAGTAGCGTCCCGCGGTTTCACCCGCGTACTTGCCATTCCCGTAGGAGTACGGGGATAAATTATAGCCTATGTGTTATTCTGATGTACATAAGCTATTTTGATGTATAATATATTCTGTAGCTACATGTATTAAGCTGATGTATAGGATAAGATGTAGGTAAAGTTTCATAAAAAAACATTCAGTAGTTTTCACATACTCTTTCAGAGTATCAAACATCCATACTTACAAACTTTTGCGTTTATAATATTAGCAATATTAGTAAGATGAAATACTCGATCTAGCGCTTCACGCTATTTTACAATAATGTCACTTATAATCAATATCAATTTTTTACTCCCCGATACCTGCCGGTTCAAAGATGTGACTAAAAAGGTATTCAGGTAAGGAAAGGATCAAAGGCATTCGTCACTCTTGAAAATTTCATTATATTTTCTGTACAACACATACACAGTATCATCATCATCATCTTCCTAGCCATTATTATTCCCGTTCATTTGGGGTCGGCTTTATATGTCTTGTGCCTCCACTCTGACCTCATACTTGTTAATTTCCGCGTCACTCCACACTCTTCCACATCTCTCCATAAAAAGTAATATAAATGTTAAAATTAAATATTTTTGCGAAAGAAACCATACAACAGCACGGACACACAGGATGCTATGTAGTTGATTGTAATAATTAAATTTAATCTAGTATTCCAAGGGTCCTGTAAGATGTTAACATAAAGTTTTAAAGTTATAAATATATGTATGTAATAATATCTAATTTTCTATGTAAAACAGTTTAATATACTACAAGGTAAGTTTAAAATATACATAATACGTCTAATTATTGGTGACTAGCTTTTGCCCACAGCTTCGCTTGCACTAAGATTTACAACGGCATCTTAGCGGGATGACAAAAGCCTATATCTTTCCTGGATAAATGGGCTATACATATATACACTGAAAGAATTATTCAAGTCCGACCCATCATTCAAGACCAAAGTCGTTCCTGAGATTAGCGCGTTCAAACAAACAAACTCTTCAGATTTATATATTGGTATAAGATAAGGTTTTAACCAGAATCCAGATAACCCGAGCGGCCTTATATCGATTGGATCAATATATGTTTTTTTTTAAATCGATTTTTTTAAATATAGTATTTGTGCTTCTCCCGAATAAAAGGTGATGACCGGCGTTAGTATAAAAAAAAAAAGCTTTTTTATGCTAACGCCGTTGTTTTTGCTAATTGTTGTTTTGTTGTGTTTGATGTAAATTTTGTCTACGCTAGGTACCTGCGTTACTACATACATCATTGACTATAAATATCGGAAGGTCGGTAACGTGAAACATCGTTAAATTGCTTCGATGAATTGATAGTGTCGCACCTCATCACAAAATGATTACATACTCGCACCTTGAGACTGATTAAAGTGACACGAGCCCGTCTCTATGTGTGTACTATGTGTATGTGTGTGTACAATTATCATGGCTAAACATATAGATGATATTTTTGAAGGTTCCCCTTAAATATCAATCAGTAGGTCTATTCTGTGAGGTCGTCTTCGGATCTCGAAAGCGGAATCCGCGGATATATGACGAATTTGACGAATTTGTATTCTTTAAAACTCGACTGTTTATCTATATCAATAAAGTTCGCTTTGGAAGTGAGTGTAAAGTGAGTTCTATCGCTCAGGTGAAGCTCGATATCGAAATGGTTTTTACAGAATAGCCCTACAGGTGTGAGTCTCTAAAAATGTTTTACGAAATAGGACAATGTAAAAAAATTGTATTTTTTTAATTTGCTTACACATAATATTGATATATAAGTAAAATTAATGCTGTAGATAAAGATCTTTTGATTTACAACGACTCTTAAAATTGGCAACGGTAAATATTTTTTTTAATAAGAGCATTTCAGATGTGTTGCCATCGTTATTTTCAATTAAAATAACTTGCAATTAACGATTGATACCAGTTTATTTTTTTAAAAACCTTCTTTAATATTTTATATGGTGTTCAAAATTTAAGTGCCAAAAATTACATAGAGAAGGAAATGCCCCTTCTAACCAGGTGAAGCTTTAGAATGAAGCAGCAAATGATGCACGCGTGTACTATGTAAATTCATTCTTATTTCTCAGTCCGTTAAAATTCACAAAAATACCACAAGCTTTTTAATAATCTAAATATTATATTGTATACAAATTTCGATTTCCATGAGCGACGATGGTCCAGTGGTGGGTAGACTCGGCCTCTTATACGAGATGTTCCGGGTTCGATCCTGACCCACCCGTGTGTGCCTTGAAATGGGTTTTTCTAAATTTCTAAGTGCACCCCAAAACACGAGACCATCGCTCGCTCACCGGTGAAGGAAAACATCGTGAGGATACCTGCATGCCTGATGAGATTGAAGGTATGTGAAGTTTACCAACCCGCATTGGGCCAACGTATCGGTGAACTATGGCCCATTCCCTCCTCCACTGATTTCGAGGAGGAGACCCGTGCCCAGCAGTAGGATATAAAGGGTTGTTACTTTGATACAAATTTCGTGTCTAGTTTTTCCGAGTCGAACTCTCAATGTATTGAATCGATTTTAATAAAAGCACTCTAAGTTTGGTCTAAATCGAGAGATAGCATAGTGTTGGATATGCGTAATCGATAGCGTAAGTCATCCCGTTATAAGTAGTATAAAAATATCCCCTTTTTATATATAACTCTTGTATGATATGTGAATATATCACACAATAAGCACGAGAAGAAATCACACCTAAATTAATCGCCAATATAAAATAATCTTAAACTATTGATAAGAAATATATTCGATAGTTTGACGGCAAAAATAAACACATTCATTATATTGCAGATGTTTTTCAGTTTCGAACGTCTATGAGCTCGGTGAATGATTTGTGTATATTTCTGTTGGTATCTCCAAACTTACAAGCTGGAATCCCCAAGAGTGATACATTTCTACACTAATATTATAAAGAGGAAAACTTTGTTTGTTTGTTTGTTTGGTTGTAACGAATAGGCTCAAAAAGTACTGGACCGATTTCAAAAATTCTTTCAATAAAACTAAAAACGCAGAAAAACGCAGAAAGCACTCGAACAAATATATATTTAAATATAAATAGCTTTATTCAATCGTTACGCTATGAATTTAAAAAACGAACATTAGCGTTTTAAAAATTAAAAAAGCATGTTCATTATTAATCTATACTTAATATTATAAAGAGGAAAACTTTGTTTGTTTGTTTGTTTGGTTGTAACGAATAGGCTCAAAAAGTACTGGACCGATTTCAAAAATTCTTTCAATAAAACTAAAAACGCAGAAAAACGCAGAAAGCACTCGAACAAATATATATTTAAATATAAATAGCTTTATTCAATCGTTACGCTATGAATTTAAAAAACGAACATTAGCGTTTTAAAAATTAAAAAAGCATGTTCATTATTAATCTATACTTAATATTATAAAGAGGAAAACTTTGTTTGTTTGGTTGTAATGAATAGGCTCAAAAAGTACTGGACCGATGTCAAAAATTCTTTCACAATTCGAAAGCTACATTATACACGAGTAACATAGGCTACATTTTATTCTGAAAAAAAAAAATAGGGTTCCGTAAGATATTTGGGTTTTTCGGACACGAGGTGTAAAAAATCAACCAGAAAAGTTACTTATTTTGCGTACGCTGCCTAAACTATAAAAGATAGAACCATAAAATGTTCTAATTAATTGTAGATCTTATAAATATCTACAAAAAAGTCCACGACACAGTATACCTAACTATATCGAGTGAGGCACAACAACCATATTTTATTCAGAAATTTTGATTTTTTTGGACTACATTTAAACGATTTTATTTTACTCATGCTTATAATCCTTAAGATATGAAGCTAAAGAGTTTGTTTATTTGAACGCGCTAATCTCAGGAACTATCGGTCGGATTTTAATGAAACATTTCAGTGTTAGATAGCCTATTTATCGGTAAAGATATATCATCCCGCTAAAATGCCGTTGTAAATCTTAGTTAACGCAGGCGAAGTTGCGGGCAACAGCTAGTTTTATATATAGAAGAGGGGACAAACGGACAGTTCACCTGGTGGCAAGTGAGACACCAGCTACACCAGAGAATTAGCGATGCGTTGTTGGCCTTTCTTAAGGGGCTTTAAGTCCTTATTTTCAATATCTGTATTTTTTATGTTTTAATGATAATAATTATTATTTTCAAGTTTGATAAATAGAACTGTGAAAGTTGTTTACGACGTTGTAATATTACAATGACAGTGTACTTCTAAATCTCCAACAGAGTGGCAATAAATGAAAGAGTTTTATGACATTAATTTCATAGTATTTTTTTGAAGAGCGATGATGGTCCAGTGGTGGGTGGGCTCGGCCTCTTATGCGAGAGGTTCCGGGTTTGATCCTACTTCCCCCGTGTGTGCCTCAAAATGGTTTTTTCCTAAATTTCTAAGTGCACCCCAAACACGAGATCATCGCTCGCTCACCGGTGAAGGGAAACATCGTGAGAAAACCTGCATGCCTTGAAATGGGTTTTTCTAAATTTCTTTCCAAACACGAGACCATCATTCGCTTATCGATGAAGGAAAACATCGTGAGGAAACCTGCATGCCTGATGAGATTGAAGGTATGTGAAGTTTACCAACCCGCACTGGGCCAGCGCATCGGTGAATTATGGCTCATTACCCTACTCGCCTGATCTCGAAGAAGAGACCCGTGCCCAGCAGTGGGACGTACAGGGTCGATTCTTTGTTTTTTTTTAATTTGAAGCGTTCAATGGCAGTTTACTGACATTCAGTGGTTAAGAAAAGAGCATGGTAGTATTTGCACAGCCGGCAATGCACCTGTTAATCATCTGGTGCGGGTGTCTGTAGATGTCGCTATCACTTGCCAACAGGTGAACCCAATCTCTATTTGCACCCTCCTCTATAAATAAGTCTGAGGTATAATGTCATGAATTTTATATATTGAAACTAAATTAGCGTCCTGAAATTGGTTTTAATAAAAATCGTTTCATGTTTCTCCACGTGGAGGCCCTATAATGTACGTAGGCTGTAATTCCTACAAGAAAAATGTAATTGGTCCATCGATATTTGGTAACTAGGATTATTAACGACAGAAAAATCACGTTTAATTGCTAGGGGCGGATTTTCAGCGCTAATATTATCTTGTACTTTCTTGGCAGCTAGTTATAATATCTGCTCGAATGGCATATTTATAACTAGGTATAGAGCATGGCTACACATGCGACTTTTACAAACGAATATGATGTCAGAGCAGTTATTAAGACACTTGACGTAATAGCGCATCGTCATCATCACTAATATCCGTTTTTCCTAACTGCTGCACGTAGGCCTTTTCCAATGAACGCTAAGACGGCCGATTCCCCCCCAAGGTATTTTACCGTCTTAGGTGCAACCGTTTTTAAGAACAAACAATGTGTTTTTAAGAACCAATCGAAACGCTTCATTTGTCTGACCACGTTCAGCGCGTCGTCTCTATTGGTTCTTGTAAAACACATTCCTCGCAACGTAGCTTAGCTCATCTCCGGTGGAAACGCTGCCTTATTCTGTAAAACTGCTTTGCTGTGTTTCCAAAAGAAAGGCAGAGTTAGCAGTATAATGTCTGACAGCGGTACTAACCAAATTATGTCTTAAGTAAAGGCAGGCAAACGAGTTGTCTATTTTTTTTTGTTAACGCATTGGTAATATTGCTTTACGCATTAAACCAGGGATGGTTCGTCCCCGGGGATATGTGGGACTTCATAGTCCCATGGTCACTCATGTGATCATAGATCATACGTAGATTTTTCTACATAGATTAAATACCAAAGACAACTACAAGTGACGCTTTCTGCCAGACCTTTAAATAACTAAAATATTTTATGTTAAATAAAATTATATTTAACAGGGTCGCAGATCCGTCTAAAATATAGGGCTGCCTCTCTCCGATGATCGAGTTGCCTGGGTTGGTGCCAGTAGATTCGTTATGTCGATGAAGAACACTGACCACTAACCGTCAGGCGGCTCGTCGGTCTGTTTGTCAATAGACAAAGTTGAATACAACTATCATAAAAAAAATCGCATTTATCTGAATTTAGAGATTATCTTATCACCTATATAAACTGATAATGGAAAATATTACTTGCGCAATCTCTCGTTATGGGATATGGATATTGAAGACCAAATCATCTTATACGAAAACCTTTTAATATTTATATGATGCATCGTAAGAGGTCTTGGAGATATAATCACACCAGCGCACGCACAAACTTATAATGTCGATGCATGTTGTTATCGTTACGGTGTTATAAATATTGTATAATATGCTAATATCCGTGGCTCGCAATCTGTACCGTAGTTCTTTGAGCTCGTGTTATGAAGATAACTTAAATTGCTGGGGCACCGCTAGCCGGAGAATGTTGTGTCGTGTGATCAACGCTACAATACTTTTCGTACATATAACACACTTATTACTACACTTAAAATTTTCCCGTTTGCGTGGGATTTATTTAATTTTAATTTAGACATTTAGGTATATATTTTTTTAATAGTAGACGGCAAACGAAGGTCTAAGTCGTATCGGTTCGGAAATACTGTGGGTGGCAGCTGATTCCATATATTGCTGGTTCGTGGCAGAAAATGCCTAAAAAATCGAGTAGTTGTGGATTTTCGGAAAACTTTTTTTAACAGCATTTTGTAACATTTTATTACGCGTAATGGTTGCCACAAAATGTTTAACAATGTAAGTAAACATTTTATAAAAATAGTGTGGCAGCACCATAAAATGCAGATTTTCAGGTTTAGCGGTTAATACCAAAAATATGACAGCGCTTCTTATTTTTTTCATGGGCATTTTTGGCGTTCATTAAAAGAGTCTTATATCCAGCAATTGTTATTATTTGCTGTTAATGATGATATGTCCCTACCTACTTTTGGCACGAGACAAGACAGACGTGACGCGAGAGTATCTGCGGGCTAGAGCTAGTTTATGTGATATATAATATGCCCTTTTCTGTCTACATTATCATTGTGCAGTTTCTACGAAGTGATTAACATAACGATTCGTACATACTAAATTCGCCATAGCTAAAACGATATGTAATTTCATTCTAAGTTTCAATCTTAGTCGATCCAGACAAGTGTGCTAACGTGAGTGTTTAGTAGTTTTACTAGTTAACTAATAATATACTAATTGTATAATAATATACGAATTGTATAATAATATACTAATTGTATAATAATATACAGTCCCACTATGAAAAAAGTGAGTTATCAATCAGTGGCATAGCGTGCCTTGGCGGGGCCCCGTATAAAAATTTTTTTGACGGCCCTTATAAAGGGTATAGATTTCATCATTCATCGAAGTTCTAAGGCAATATCGTCGGGGCCCCCGTGGCTCGGGGGCCCCGTATAATTGATACGGCTGATATGGCGGTAGCTACGCCCCTGGTATCAATCCACATATTATGTCTCACTGCTGGGCAAGGGTCCTCAAAATCGGGCGAGAAGGGTATGAGGCCGTAGTTCACTGATGCGCTGGCCTAATTCGGGTTGGTGAACTTCACGTCTTCAAATACTTTCAATCTTAGCGATGTATACTTTAGAGTGCACTTAGAAATTTTAGAAAAACCAATTTCCAAGGCACCGCAGGGATCCGGATCGAACCCGGACCTTCGCGCTTAGAGGCCGAGCTCATACCCACTCCATCTTCGCTTATTTTGGCATCTTGGCATTGCCTACGTAATTGTTATCTGTCGAGTGACATTGACGAGGAAAATCCATTTATGCATATCCCCTGTACCTCGGTGGAAACTTAATGTTACGTGGTTTAATTCTGACCACGCTTGCAATCAGAAACACCTTCCTGCTCACGACCCTCGGATGCCACCAGCCACCATAATTGAGGTGACACGGCTCCCTTAGCAACAGGACAGTTGTCATAAATGCCTTTCATATCTTGGTATTGACTATTGAGTATTTTGATTTCAAATCTAAAAATAACTCTATTTCTGCCACCCCACTCGACCTCATTTAGCTTCTTTATGTATACGAATTTGTAAATTTTAGAAATAGAAAATATTCAGGTTTGTACATAAGTATCGTTAATAATTACGTCAATAAAACATATAGAGGCAATTGTTTATTATCATCATAATTTGTTAAATTATACTTTTATATTTTTATGTAGTATCCTATCCTAGTATCGTCTGTCCTTCTTATCTTGTGATAAAGTTTTTAATTATTTACTTGACTTCTGTCTCGATTTCTCACGCTAATGCAATAATAGTATAATCCCACTATAAATAACGCTTGTAATGTAAGTTTTTCGCAATTATTTATTAGATTATTAACAATGAGAAAATACGTCTTTTTAATTTTAGCAACATATAACGACACCTTGACTTATTTTTAAAGTTATTCTTTTCATATTAAAACGTGTGCTAATCGTTAACATTACCATTAAAATGATATATTATTATTAATACAAATACAAATATTATCAATACAACAAAATAACATATCGTTAGAATAAGAATCTTTTCAGTCGTATGTGCTTTCTACAGTGGAGTTTTCGTGACAGAAAGATTTGCTAATAACTGCCACTCCAAACAATTTAGTTCATAATCCGCAAATATCAAACAAACTATCAATTATTCATCATATTCCAAACTTAAAATAAAGTAAAAAAAAAAACGTTTACTTAAGATCCTAAAAAATAATACTTCTTTCGAAAATAATAAAGCATACATTAATTAATGAAAATGTGATGTTTTATATTTATCTCAAATATCAAAAGAAAAACTACGCATGCTTTAGATTAACGATAACAATAATTTTATGTCTGAAAACAAAGACGCGAGTTCGACACGCTGAAAATTTGTACGTTGTTTATATAAACAAATGTTTAATCTATTAGCTACCTTGCCGCGGCGCAGGTTATCACAACGTAAGAGCCGACTTACAGGAACGAGCGTGCGGCAGTCGCTTCCGCCCATCTAAACACCCAACACATCCTATAAAACTAAATAATATCGATAATATCAAACAATGTACGCGATCTAAAAATCTATTTCAAATAGTGATTGTTGGAGCGTCTTAATAATGCTAATGTGAAAATCAAGGCACACGCGTGCCGTGACGTCAATTACACTAATTATGGTTTTAGATGTGCCATTTAGTACGGTGCAGGCTGCGCTATAAGATCCCGTATCCTTTGACATGTCGTTCTCCTGGTTGAAGGCTTGCTGCTCGGGAGCGCACAGCTTACCACCCAGCCCCGAGCATCGCGAACCTCCAAGTATTCCGCTTTTGAAATGACTTGTATATATTTCAGATCGGTGTATTTCGAACGTTTGTAGGATTGTTTTATACATTATACAATATTTTTTTTCATTGTTTGTTGATATGTGATATTTGATTGTTTGTATATTTGTGTGTTAAAAGGTTATATTGTTTCAGGGGTGCTGGAGATGACGGGCACGGATAATATCCGCTTTAGCGGGCACACGCTTGACAAGGCCACCAAAGCGAAGGTGACCCTTGAGAACTTCTACACGAATCTCATTACACAGCATTATGAGAGAAAACAAAGGTGAGTCATGTCATGCTTTCTCAGAAACGAGCTGCAATCACTCCTTAAATTGTAACGGTCACTTTAATTCACCAGACAATATATTGAAATGTGGCAACAGCGAAATGTTAAAAACAATGGTTGCAGTTTGTACCGGCGAAAAGTTCATAGTATATTTTTGTATATATTGTTGTTTGTACGCTTTGATTGTCCCAAATTTTACATACATATTTTAAAAGGATATCAATTATTTTTGAGACCGACAGTAATTTTAAATTATCTCATACGGGATTGTCTCAACTTGTTGGTTTTCTGGGATTCATCGTCCTTACTAAGTCATTATTACTTGTATATTTGTTGGCTAGTAACCACATTTATGTATGTGTCTATGTCTAACCTCGTAATGTAGTCAAAGCCCGATAATAATAAAATACATATAGCGTTGCTACCTTACGGCCCACCGCTGGGCAAGTGACCGTTGTTATCATGTATCGAGGTATTTATACCAAAGTTCACCCACGCCTATGCAGATTGGCAACCTTCAGATGGCGTAAAAGACATGATCCTCTTTGACATGAAGGTTTGCTTAAGCTGTCCTTCACCGCCTCTCTGGCGACGTTAACATGAATATTCAATATATATTTTCAGTTGAAAACAATGATCATCATCATCATAAATATAGGTCTCAATGAACGCCAAGACGGCCGATCCCATTTGGACCGGCCACTATACGGAAATCTCCATATGCTTCGAGGTCGACCGGCGCTCCGGTTTTCTTGAACGAAGATCCTTACAAATCTAATACCTTAACGTTCTGGTCTTTGTCAGATTGGAGAAATTGGAGGAGTCTCTCAAAGATGAAAACCTTACGGAGAGTCAAAAACAAGAGAAGAGACAACAACACGCGCAGAAGGAGACAGAGTTTCTAAGGCTCAAACGTTCGAGACTCGGCGTGGAAGATTTTGAGCCCTTAAAGGTAAGTTGAGTATAAAAGCTTTCATACGTAGCATTAAACGTTAAGCGTATTAACAAAGGTACTGTAAGGGTATTATAAAACGGCATGGCATTCAAATGAAATCTTTACATACGAGTATTTTAAAATGATATTATTTGTACAAAATATATTCAAACGATATTTGTGTGTACATAAATCATATTTATTCAAGTAAATATTGAACTTACGAATCGGCGGTTTTTTGCGACTGTATACATTTTATTTTCGCCTCTATCAAAATAAATATCATATTTTTCCAAAAGGATATACAGTACAATAAATTTCTATTTAAAAATTTACGTGGGTAGCTAGTTATTGCATTCCAAATTCAGCCACAAATATCCGTCGGGCTTATTGATTGTCTACATGTAATATCTGAAAAGCTTAACTACTACTATCGCTCTATCATCATCACCCCACATCCTATTCATATTATAAACGCGAAACTTTGTACCTATGGATTTTTGTTACTCTTTCACGCAAAAACAACTAAATGGATTCGATGAAAATATACATCAGAATGACCAAGGGCCGATTTCATCAATTTCGTATAAATATTATTCCCGGATTAAGATGTTCCTTACTCGTGAGTAAGCTAATTTTACATTTTACCAACACTTAACCTAGGTATAAAACTCTATACTAGAGTAAAACCTTATACCGTCTACTCGATTTCGGCCGTATGAGCTGCTATTCCGAGATTAGTAGTGTCAATCTCTGTCACTATCGCTTTCGTTTTTCATTGATTGCCATGATTTGTATAAAATAATGGGAAGTAGTTAAATGGCAATAATAAATTTTGCAGGGCCAAAAAAAATTTGGTTCGGCATTTAAATAATTTGGTTGGCATACAAAGATTTTGTACGCAATAAAATAAATCTGGTAGCAATTCTTGTTTCGCAAATAATTTTGATAGTGGTCAAAAATTAAATAAAAAATAAGCAACTTACCATATTATGAGCTCGCATAATAAACATTCGCCTGGCAAAATAACTACTTGATCGGCAAGATTCAAATATTGCTGGGTAGAAAAACATGTCTACAAGCAGTATATTTGATTGGTATGCCTATTAAAAACATGATGAGCAATATATATGTAGCTGCAGGCGACTTTTTTCTTTTGTTTGTTTATTTATATACATTTTTAAATAATATTTTCTGGTATTATAATTACAAATACGATTTACAAACTAAAATATTGTATAAAATTTGAGGATCTACTCTTTCCTATTTGTTGAGGAGAAAAGTACTCAATGAATGCTTTATTTACTTTCTTTACAAATGTATATTTTATATTTATAACGAAACGACTTTACAAAAAAATATTACTTTTAACGTAGAACGAACTAGAAGCGAGTGAAGTTACCTATAGGTATGCAATTTCATTGCATTATATTTTATGTCCTGGTTCACACCGGTGTAGGTTTGCGCCATTTGCCTCTAGATGGTGTTGTAAGTGTGTTATTGAACAAAATTATAAATTTGAAGAAGAAATTAATAAATTATATTATGATTCTTAATAAAAGACTAGTGAATTAATTCAGGTCATGACGTTGACAAATCCTGTGTTCATCAGTAGTCCGTCCATTAAAGGCTGATATGATGATAATTTTTTTTTCTTAAGATTTTTTTTTAGATTCGTAGATTTATGTAGATAGAAGATAGATTATGCTGATAATAAAAAATTGTAGGTGGTGTGTAAAATAAACAAGCAGTTCAAAACTTGCAATATTCAATTCAATCATTACCTACAAAAATTAAATCAAAACATTTTAACGGTCAATTTTAACGGTTCAAAATTACGCAAGAATGGATCCACAATTTTAAACATAATAGAAACTAGATGCGTAGCTCAACGGTTAATACTTTCCGCTCGGCTCAAGCCGTACGCTATCGTTCATAAGTTCAAATCCTCCATATACCGTTAGCATTAGGTTGACTTTTTTCTTTTGTTTGTTTATACATTTTTAAATAATATTTTTTGGTATTACAATTATAAATAAGATTTACAAACTAATATATTGTGAACAAGTTATAAAAATTGAAGAAGAAATTAATAAATGATATTATCATTCTTAATAAAGGACTAGGGAATTAATTCAAGTCATGACGCTAAATCCTGTAGACTGGGATTACTGTAACGCAGAATTTAATGAAAAAGAAAGTTGCCTGAAGTTATATTCATGCTACTTATATATGCAGCACAAAATGATCTTTTTTGCTTGCCCTTTGAGTGCTTACCTAAATGTTATTAAACGGGGACAGCACATTGAACCTCATTCAATTAATATGCCGTCCGAAAATAATTACAGCCATCCAGAATGACACAAAATTGCTGTTTGATTTTAAAATGTTTGCTGAACATAAGTTGCCGCTCAATTAGTTATTTCTGCTACCAAATTATATTTTTCTGCTCACAAAAATACGAATATTATGCTAGTCATTTAAACAACACCCTAAAATAATATTATAGATTTGACCGAATAAACAAGTTAAAATTCGTCCTC
Organism: Lycaena phlaeas; assembly: GCA_905333005.2. Taxonomy (NCBI): domain Eukaryota; kingdom Metazoa; phylum Arthropoda; class Insecta; order Lepidoptera; family Lycaenidae; genus Lycaena; species Lycaena phlaeas. The sequence goes on from HG995168.1 coordinate 2,180,862, forward strand.
GCCTGATTTCAAGGAGGAGACCCGTACCCAGCAGTGGGACATAAAGGGTTGATACTCTACTTTTTTTTAAACAAGTTTAAAAACAAAGAATATTATACTCCAAGGCGTTGAAAATTTCAAAACATAGCATATTATAATAATTAAATAGAATAAATTTAATACATTGTTTTTGGTTTATTGATTTAGTTACTACTTAATTTTGTTGAGCTAAATTAAAAAGTACATATGTACGTTTTTGTTAAAAGTAGATTTACGTACCTATACTCACACCTGTAATTATGAATTTAAGTGGAAACTTTACTGGCTTATGTTCTGTTGATTTTGTGTAATGTTTTGTAATATTATATAGCTGGCTGTTTCCCTAAGAAAATAAAATAAAATAAAATTCAAATGTCAAACTAGCATATTATCCGAACAAATAAAAGAATACGCAGCGGCCAGCGCATTTGCGCAAGTCGATCTGTCTATTTTAGTTGGGTGCATTACGTATTTATCAATTCTTTCGGTTAACTTCACGGAGTAACTATGCGAGCATAGAGTAATTTGATACTACTATGCGAGACTAAGACATCTCTAGCATAATGTTAAATGGAATTGAAGTTAATATTAGAATAAATCGACGGAGTAAAGTTATACTGCGATAGCTACTCTTGTATAAATTCAGTGTTGGTGAAATCGGCCCTTAATAGGCTATAATTTATCCCAGTTCTCACACGGGGATGGGAAGTACGCGGGTGGAACCACAGGGCGCTCCTAGTCATGTAAAACTTTATGCAAGATGCGACATAAAGTAACCGCTATGTAGAAATCGTCATACCTTCTTGTTGTAGGTCGGTCATATATGTAAAATGTTTATGATACATTTAACCTTCACGCAGATTTTAATATTATTACTGTCTTTACCGTGCTGTGGGTCAGATTTGGCCCACTCTTGAAATATAATTACATATATGTACTTAAAATTATTATATAAATAATAAATATTTAAAATACTGATCTTAGTAAAAAATCTGGTCATGTAGCTTTTATTTATATGTACTATATATTTATTATATTACATAAATTGATAGATTTTTGTTGATGGAAACGTAGAAGAAGAAGTAGGAAAAATTACTGAAAACTCAAATCTTTCTTCAGGTACCTTATTCGTGAGCAATTTCTTGTCGTAATTGGTCAATCTGGAATAGAGCTAATGATATTTTGTGTGGCAGCTCTTCCAGTTAATTGCGTTTGCTATATGCTTATTTGCCCAGTGTCACGTTGTGTTTCCATAAACGTTTACCTTTGACTTTCGCTGCCTAAGCTATCAATCAGTTTATCTTTTTATTTGTAATATAAATGTAATTTTAATTCAAAACAGTATATATTACCGTGAAGATATATTACAACGCCGCTTCTATTGTACTGTCTAACATTTTTACTTCTTTTTACATATTTACAACTATACGTTTTTTTTCAACTGAGGTTTACTGTTTTAGTATTACTAAGAAATAGTTTTGGTAATAAAAGAGTGTTTGTACTTATTCAATGAGTTATGTGATACACAAACAATTGAGGCGTTGACGGGCGTTCTGAGAGTTGTTTGGGTCAATTCGGACCCGCAGACTGTTAAAGTAAAAAAAGTTCTAAGTTTGTGTAATAATAAAAACATTATAAACGTACCTACTTATTTTAATAATGCCTTTATAAAATCGCTTAATCAGAAGTAGTAAGAAATAGTAGAAAAATATCGTATCCCAAAATGGGTCAAATATGACCCGAACGCCGTATGAAGGTTAAGTTCATAAGAATTTTCATTCGAATCATCATTTGCAATTGGTACATACTACGTAATAAAACGATCCGTTAAATCACAAAATATGTACGTTGTTAATTGTTAGACAAGTAATTTATAGGTACATGCGATACGAGAATCCGACGGACGTATCTGTGGGCTGTATCACGTGATACCCAGCTGTCAATACCACCCCATTGTGTGGCGTCGGACGTTGTCTTGTTTAAGGGGAAAAGTGGACAGCTCTTGACAACAGCTTATTTTACCTATCGCACCGTATACACATCCCCTAGACGTGGGATAATCCTATGGATTTTGTGTACAGAGATTTATACACTAACACAATGGTAGTCTAAGATTACCGTCTGTTGAGTTGTATTTATGGTAAATGATAGTAATAATACTATAAGCCACCTTGTCTATACTTCTATATTAATATTATAAAGAGGAAAACTTTGTTTGTTTGGTTGTAATGAATAGGCTCAAAAGTATTGGACCGATTCAAAAATTCTTTCACCTTTTGAAAGCTACATCATCTACGAGTAATATAGGCTAAATTTTTGGGTATTTCGGACACAAGGTGTAAAAAGTCAACCAGAAAAGTTATTTATTTTGCGTACTAAGATCCCGTTGTAAATCTTAGTTAACGCAGGCGAAGCTGCGCGCAACAGTTAGTTAGATATATACTAATAGTGTACGCCTAAACTAAATATAAAGTAATCGAAAACTAAAACTCTCAGATAGAAGTAGAAACTGTTCCGGTTAAGAAATGGAGCTTTTCATTTAGGACTCCACGACTAATGCATGTAGTTCGAATATAGAGCTCCTTTCTATTAGTTGAGTTTGGCAAACTACTAGACGAAGCATCGTATAGGATACCGCATAATATTATCAACTTCTGGCATTCTAATGCTTAACCCTCTATACACTTCTCAAAATTATGGGTCTTAGTGATCATTCTATCCTCGACGAACCATTCACCCGATTATACGGTCAAACATAACTACGTAATAACAAAGTTAAATATAAATAAATCCACTCGGGAGAAAGCCTTGTGTCGGCTTATTATAGTTTCCCGGATCACTAATTACGCTTCCTGCCTTGTTCTAAGAAATGTAGCGACTTGTTGGAACTAAGGAGGTTGAAAGGGATGGCTTTACTCTGCAGAAAATAAACTGATAACACGTCAACTTCAAAAGAAAATAAAATAAGCAACAATTAAATATAATGTCTGCACTTTTGATGTTATTTTTATTACAGTACACTAAGTTATATCATCATCAGCCTTTATACGTCCAGTGCTGAAGATAGGCCTCCCTCAATGAACGCCAAGACGATTACTCAGTCCTTAGACTAGCGATGTATGAACATTGTTTATAATTTCAGGTGATCGGCAGAGGGGCGTTTGGTGAAGTGCGGTTAGTACAGAAGAAAGATACGGGTCACGTGTATGCGATGAAAATATTAAGAAAAGCGGACATGTTGGAGAAGGAGCAGGTAATCGATAATTATAAAAACAACATACCCCCCTCTCCCCCGCCCTTACCGGCGACTGTCGGGGATGGTAAGGAGGATGATCGTCTTAGGAGATTTTAAAAAGGCTGTACATTTTAAATGGGTCGTTGTGTGTTGTATTTTGTATTAAAAAAATCTTGGATTACTCTTTTAAAAGGTCTTAGTTTGTTTTGTGTGTTCTTTTAATTTGTATAGCGAAATCGATAGGTGAACTCCGCTGTGATCGTATGTGGATTGACTGGCGGAACTGGGTGTCGCGTATGTCGGAACGTCAAGCGATTTAGTTAGTTGAGGCAATCGCAGCGATATGTCGTCATTATCACAGACAGAGGGGGAAGTAATATTAATATGAAAAATTGTGAACACAAAAAAAAGAATGCATAAATAAAAAAAAAAGAGAATTATGTGAAGAACAAGAATAATTTGAATATAATAAAGTTCCGAGCAAAGATATTGAATAGGCCTTTTCAATACCTGTGGTTCGAACATTTTGTAATTTTATTGTTATATATTTGATTACAAAAAATATTTTCTCTTTATCTTTTTGGGATTTTTATGCTCACATTTAACTCATTATTTTATTTAAATCAAACTCCAATAGAACCTGTGGCGTTTCGGTGCGCGTTCTTCCGAGATTTCTTCGCATTTACCTCGCTGTGATCTTGCTCGCAAATCGCAAATTTGATAAAGCCTTTTGACTTCTACCGTGGTAATTTAGACGATCTATCATCATCATCATCATCATCATCATCATCATCATCATCATCAGCCTTTATTCATCCACTGCTAAACATAGGCCTCCCTCGATGAACGCCAAGACGACCGATCCCTTGCTACTCGCATCCAACACGGACCTGCTACTGCACGGAGATTGTCTTCCCATCTGGTTAATGGCCGACCAACACTTCGTCTATCTAAACGCGGCCTCCACTCTTGAACCTTAACGGCCCATCGGCCATGCGTTCTTCTGAGTGCGTGACTAGCACATTGCTACTCCAACGAGAGACGATCTATGTATGGGTATAAATAGGAGACTTTTTTTTTTTTTCAAGTTCGACACAGTAATGACAAACAATTCTGATGACGCTTTACATTTTTTTAATAGTACATTATATATTCCTATTTTCAAATCGATGTTTTTTCGTAATCGGACGAAATTTTATTAACCTTCATTCATGTTACTAATTGTAATCTATATTAATAATTTTGTGCAGGGGTACGATAGACTCGATCAAAACCTTACCGGTATAATAAAAGATAAAAAATTAAAGATTTCGAGTCGACAACATATATCCGCAAAATTCGGATTGTCGAGTATTTTGTTAAATTCGAATGGTGCTGACAGACAAATCGCAGCCATTAAAATGCAATGACATAATCGCATATTGACCACTCTAGCGAAACTGTCACTGATATTATTTTTTGTTTTATTTAAGGCATTAGTTTGTAAACTATCAGCCACGAGACGTCAAGGAGCGCAGCTACTCCAAATTTAACGCGAGCGAAGCCGCGGGCAACAGCTAGTATTTATATAAATCGATCAAAACTAATAATACCTCTTAGCGTGTACCTAAAATAGGTCCAACGAGTGCAGTTTATTGGTTGATATGATGTATGGCGCGCTACGGAATTAAAAATTCGTAAGGCGTTCAAATGTGCTTGTCAAGCTAACGTTTAATGGTTTATGAAAGTTTCAACAGTTCCTACATGGACAAGAGACATGCAACGTCCAACCTTAATATCATGGCCTTCTAGAAATTGATATTTAAGTGAATATGGATGTACATAAAATTAGTTTTAATGATAAAAATCAATATAGTGTTATAAATATGTTGTAAGCTTAGGTTAAAAATATCGTTTAACTTGAAATAGACAATCTAGCAGCAGGTTTCGAAGTAAAAGTATGACTATGGCTCATTCGGGATTATTTTCTCATTCAATTATTGGATATAAATCTCAATAGACTAGATTAAAAGACAGGGAGTCCTATGTCGTTTTTACTATAAGGTCTTACTATTGGATGATTATAATGAAGATGTATTAACAATGTGACGACCTCTTTAGCTCAATGTTTAGAGCGCTGGTTGGTTAGCCGGAGGTTCGAATACCGCCAGGGAACAAATAAAAGTTATCTGTTTGTGTTATATAATAAAAATCTTAAATATATCATGTATAGTATAAAAAAGCAATAAATATATTTCGGTTATTTGTCGTAACACAAGTTTCGAGAACTTATCACGGGAACAAATTGACGTTGTGTAAAAGCGTCTATAGATATTATATTATTATTATCCAGGTTGCCCACGTGAGAGCCGAGCGGGATATACTGGTGGAAGCGGATCACCAGTGGGTTGTGAAGATGTACTATAGTTTCCAAGACCCGATGAACTTGTATCTCATCATGGAGTTCCTGCCGGGCGGTGATATGATGATGTTGCTGATGAAAAAAGACACCCTCAGCGAAGAGTGCGCTCAGTTCTACGTAGCGGAGACGGCCCTCGCCATAGACAGTATACACAAACTGGGATTTATTCATAGGTAACAATTTTCTATACATGAAATTTGTTAGGAGAGCGATGATTTGAATTCCTTTTTATTATTTCAATTCAATGACAACAAATAATACATTCTAACAATGTTTCATTGCGTAAGAAATGTATTCCTGACTGACATCCTGGCTTACCGGCGAAGCTAATTTAATTCATAGCTCTACAGGGTGATTTTTTGAAGAATGGACATAATCAGGGACGTGATAGAACTTGGTTTCACCAATAAAAAAATTATATTCACCAAAAAAATAAAACACAAATATTAAAATATAGACAAATGTAAGTAATGCATTGTTGGACTCAGAATATGGTCACTCTATTGAATTATCACGTGCACTTTGCGCGATAAATTTATGCAGACGTTAGTGATAGATATAAAATAATAACTCGTGCGATCGGAGCCTTAGACAATATGGCTTGCGCTGGAACGTCCGTATTTTACCTATATCATAATACTGTGTCTACGTTAATTCAATTGTGAAGGATAATTTTGAAAAAAAAAAAACCACTTGTGATATATTTTTGGAATCAGGATCGTTAGCACTATACGCTACTTGAATATGTCCGTTCTTCAAAAAAACACATATGTATGTAAATGTAACAAATACCAATGATAATATTTTGTTAATTTATACCCATGTCGACGACGATGGTGTAGTGGGTATGGACTCGGCCTCTTGTGAAGAAGCCAGTGGTCAGAAGCCCGAGAGTCTGACCCGTCTTATCGCGGGGTACCGGGGTATCGCTTGATTGACCTACACACCCAGTTACTGGGTGTGTAGGTCAATCAAGCAGTTGCTCCATTTAAGCTGTTGTTCAGGTGAATCAGGTTAAACTGGAAGCCGATCCCAAAATATAGCTGGGAAAAGGCTAGGCTGATTATTATTAGATTAATATTGTGTGTATAATTTTCCAGGGATATAAAGCCGGATAACCTGCTACTAGACGCGCGTGGTCATATCAAACTGAGCGACTTTGGGCTGTGCACGGGACTCAAGAAGAGTCACCGTACTGACTTCTACCGAGACCTTTCCAGAGCGACGCCATCAGATTTTAGTGAGTCGCTTTGTTAGAGCTTATTTAGTTCACCGACTGGTTTAATAGTCAGGCCACTGGAAGCTCTACGCTGCGGTTTTGGGTTCGAATCCCGCCACGTGCAGATAATTTGTATGATGAATATAGATGTCTACACCGAGTCGTAGAGTTTTTAAATGTAAATTTCTTAAATTTCTTTCCGTTCCTAGTATCACAAATTTTTACTAATTTACAACGGGACTATGTTAACGTTATGTGAATGTTGAATATTATTATTACCTAATATTATAAAAAGGAAAACTTTGTTTGTTTGTTTGGTTGTAATGAATAGGCTCCAAAACTACTGCACCGATTTAAAAAAAAAATTCACCTTTCGAAAGCTACATTATCCACCAGTGACATAGGCTAAATTTTATTCTGGAAAAAAATAGGGTTCCGTAAGATATTTGGGTTTTTCGGACACAAGGTGTAAAAAATCAACCAGAAAAGTTACTTATTGCGTACTAAGATCCCGTTGTAAACCTTTGTTAACGCAGGCGAAGCTGCGGGCAACAGGTAGTATTAAATAAACATAATTAATCTTCCGTACAAAAAAACTAACAATGATTGTTTATTATACCTGTGTTCACATTTAGTTTTTACCATAATTAGCCTCAATAATATATTATATTATTTTGTCAGTATGTAGCAATCGAATTATTTTATTCGTTTTTTATGTTATATTTTTTTTAACACAAACTCATCACGACTTTTATAATCTGTAATACCGATTACAGATTTTTTTTCAGTATCCACATCTTCGTCGGCCATGGACTCCAAACGCCGCGCGGAGAGTTGGAAACGGAACAGGAGAGCGCTCGCCTACTCCACCGTGGGCACGCCTGATTATATAGCGCCAGAGGTGTTCCTACAGACTGGATACGGACCACAGGCCGACTGGTGGAGTTTGGGAGTTATAATGTAAGTAATTTTGGCGTTCAGTGATGTTAGAGTAGATTGGGTGTTGTGTATCTTTGACGTTATGTAAAATGATGGTGTTGAGCGTGCGAATCTCATTATTTAGAGTAGGTTTTGTATATGAGAGAATTTTATCGTCCATGCTGCTCTAAAAAATTTTATATATAACTTTATTTTTGAATTAAATTTATTTTCCTTTGATTTATTGCGAATCGACTATACACTCGAATGACTAGAATTGTAGCAGGAGATCGTAGCGAATAACCGCGATTTGCTATTTATTTGTGACGGAGTACGAAGCATGCTGATGCAGCGGACGCTCTTATTTTTGGTTTATTCGTTTATGTTTATATCCATTCAAATTGCTTGATAAAATAATCGATTATATCTTACAAGCGATTACTTTTGACACAAATAATGAACATGTATAAGTGGATGCAAGCGATATATTTTATAATGCGTTCAAATCAATTATTTTTGAAATGCGTGTCGAAATCGTGCGTGAATAAATAACGATTATATTATTTAAAAAAAATATTATCTCGAATATTTTTATACTCCGAGATTGCTATGCGAAATGTTTATAGTATTTGCTGCTAGATTCATTATATAATTTGTTGCTGATATGGCATGCGAATTTTGCTCTGCATGTCATATGTGTTAAGTATTGTGTCATAATATTTATTGTTATGTTATATAGATGCCAAATTTCCATAGATGCTTAAATGACGCTGAAAATGTCAGGTGGATATTACCTCATTTACTTAACTAGTCTGCAAATCAATGGTAAAGTATCAACCCTTTATGTCCCACTGCTGGGCACGGGTCTCCTCCTCGAAATCAGGCGAGGAGGGTAATGGACCAATAGTCCACGGCCCAGTGCGGGTTGGTGAACTTCACATACCTGCAAAGACTTTTAATCTCATCAGGCATACAGGTTTCCTCACGACGTTTTCCTTCACCGGTGAGCGTGCGATGGTCTTGTGTTTGGGGTGCGCTTAGAAATTTAGAAAAACCCATTTTTAGGCCGTCGCCGCTCACTAAGAGTGGACTTACATTCAATAATTGACCCACACAGTCTTTTGTAAAATGTGGCTGATACTTTCAATGTAATAAACAAACGATTAAAATAACGAATGTCCATACGGACTCTAGGTTGATGACTACAATATTATTCAGAATAAGTATGTACCTATTCTATTTTAAGGCCTTTTCTTATCTGAGGAAGGCATTTGGTATTGAAATTTTAACAAATTTTGTTTTGATAACATATTTTTAAAGCTATGCGGTTTTATATATACAATAAGAGTATCTTATCGATACAATAGTTACATGTTTGGACAAATTGATGCAAATAATATGCAGAGTAAGTGATAATAATTCTGATGTCACTGAACAAATACTATTGTACCATACAAACTTGCCAAAACACTAACAAACAAAACTAGAAATATTTACGATTTTTTGTATAGAGTTGTGGGGGACAGAGACAAGAATATTTTATACGAATACCTATTTTTTCAAATCTCTCAGATACACTTTCCTCTTAATATGATTGGAAATATACAAAAGTGACCTATTTATCAATGTTATAATATCTTGATACTTATCTATTGCATTAAATGATTTTTTGATCTTAGTAGCAGTGCTTGCGCAATATAACAACAGTTATGTGTATGAATTTTGGTTTTTGTTTGTAATATCATATTTTGAAAAATTAATATTTTGTTGCTAAACTGTTAATTATTTTTAACCGACTTCGAAAAGGGAGGTTTCTCAATTGCGACCGTCTATATGTTTTTGAATATTAATTTGATATGTGCGTCTTTATATTTTTGTGTTCTTTGCTAAGTTTTTTACAATGTCATAAGTTGTGATAGCTTTTTCTTTTTTTATTTGTAAAATCATTGAATTGAATTAGAAATGTAATGTGTTATCTTATCTTATACCTTTAAACTCCTGTATGCCGAATTGCGTGAATAACACCATCCTGATTAATTCTTTCGTAAAGAGCTTTGAGGAGCTCGTGGTTAAGTAACAGGCTAAGCTACGCATGTCCGGGCTAAACTGCACAGGAGTAACATTTGTTTTAATGTCATAAGGAAGCAACCGAATTGTCGGTGCCATGCCACAACCAAAGGTTATGCAGCGGCCTTTCCCCTATCCCTCCCTAATGGACAACGGTAAACTTAAAAACAGCACGACTCGATAGTATTGCTATCACTCTAAGAGGTGCCGGTCGAATTCGGCTACAAAGCAGCAACAGCTAGATCACCTTTTACAAGATAATATAGTGTTGTACTCAATTGACACTTCTCCTGCAAATATAAAAGAAGGGGTCATTTTTCTGTAGTAGAATCACATTTTCTTTGATACTTTCAACGTTTTGATATAGATACATATGTTCATCTTCCTCAGGTACGAGATGCTGATCGGCTACCCGCCGTTCTGCTCCGACACCCCCCAGGAGACGTACAGGAAGGTGATGTCGTGGCGCGAGTCTCTCACCTTCCCCCCGGAGATACCCATCAGCGAAGAGGCCCGCGAGACGATTATGCGCTTCTGTTCTGAACCAGATCGCAGGTGAGATTCGAGTTTGTTATATCCTAGAGACAGAGATGGGGTGAAGACCATCAGATGAGAAGTAGATGAGGCGTACGAACATAGATATTGAGAAGAGTTGTCGTATTCCTTCAAAAGAAAATATTTTAGGTTTAAATAGGTCTAGGTAATACTAGTGGAACTATACGAAGCAATTAAAAAAAACCCATTACAAGGCATAGCTGGGGTTCAGGATCCAACCCAGGCCTGAAGCTCAAGGGGAAGAGCCGAAAAGTCCGAGCATTGTAATGACATAGGTTTTATCTTAGAAAAAATTGTACGGCGAAAATTAATCACAATTCCGATCATCTTACTACTACGTTATAAAAATGCTGATCATAACTGACAGCTATGACGATTAAACGAAAGGTTTGAAACATATTAATACACCGGTGTTATTGCTTACGTTCGCGCATCGAAACCCAAAAACCTAGTAACGCGTTTAAATCGTGCGACGACGAAGGTGTTTTTTATGTATTTTTTCTTTTACTTCTCTTGTGAAAAACATAATATACTTACCAAATTTCACGATACCATGCCGAGAGTAGAACAAATAAATTCTGTTTTAACATGTTCAACATACAAACTTTGAAGTGCGATTTAAGAGTTTCGCTCTAGTCAGTACAGTAATTGCAAATCCTTTCTTCTCTCTGCCAATCCTTTACTACTTGACACGACTTGTGCCTTTATGTAAGGTCTCCCCTACCTCTTCCTCTCTTTCTCCATCCTTCTATGATGTAACAATTGAGGTGTGTTTACTATTGGCACACGTGTACCTTGTTTCAACACGCCGTTCGTAAATTTCAGACTAGGCTCGCAGCGCGGCATCGAGGATGTTAAGTCGGTGTCGTTCTTCCGCGGCGTGGACTGGAGCCACGTGCGCGAGCGGCCCGCCGCCATCACAGTCGACGTGCGCTCCATCGACGACACGTCCAACTTCGACGAGTTCCCGGACGTCAAACTCGAAATACGTGAGTCACAATATACCTTTATTTACCAGTTACCCGCGCAGACGTCCCGTAACAGACAGTGTAATATTCTAAATATATTCTTCATCCGACGGTGGTGAAGCAGACCCGCCACAGGCACAAACCCGACGCCATGAAGCCGTGGAAGTCACACTCCACGGCTGGTGGGGGAAACCCCCAACTTACTACCTACTGGTGATACCAACCGGCTCACCCCACTACCGACGAAGTATTAGGGCCATTAGCACAGCTCCATCCGAAAAAAACTCTAAATAAGAAAAAAAAAGGGAATTTAATATATTTGTTACTAGTAACGCTATTAGCATCTGAATTGACATAACATATATTATGTGATATAGGTTTGACGAAAAAAATAAGACGTATCGACACGTTGGGCGTCTTTCTCAAATGGTATTCTGGAAGTTTCTCAAGACATGATTACACACTTTACTTACATTTTAACCTGCGACCTTAGGGCCCCGCATCATTGATACGGCGGTAGCCTATGCCCCTTAAAAGATTTTTGTAACCAATAAAATAAAATCTAACCCACTATAAATGTGTAGAGTTTAGGATGTACACATGTTTACGTTGAGCTTATTGAAACATTCTTTCAGCATCAGCGCCTACAACTCAAGATGGTGAAGTGGCGTACAAGGATTGGGTGTTCATCAATTACACGTTCAAGAGGTTCGAGGGTCTCACCCAGCGGGGCACGCCCACCAAGAAGTGAGCCCCCCACCACCGGTACATATTTACGTAATCAAAGCACCCGAGCGGGGGCCCACATTCGAAATTGCCAAACTAGTTTGACATGTACGTAACTGGGATTTTATCCATTTTATGTATGCACTAGATTGCCTTTAGTTGGATGTAGGGGTTAAGGGGGTCCAACCCCTGACCCATAAAATGTTGCCACAAGTGGCTTAGGTAGTAACCTCCTTTTATAAATTTTAGTTGGATGTCTGGGGCGTAGGGGGGTCGACACTGTCCCATTAAATGTTTCTGAACGTCGCCCATGCATTAACCCCCCCCAGAAATGAAATCCCACGCTATGCCCGTATTTTATTAGTTAGTTTTAAGTGACACTAGTGTTGATGCACTTTGACATATATTTATTTAGATTTGTGTTTATTTTCTCTGTCTTAGGAATTTGATAAGAACAATAGAAACCAATTAATTATTTAATAAATACTCTTTATATTATTTAATGACAATGTCCTATAAATTACTACAAATTTTGATGAAAAAGCAAATGATTTGTTCTGAAAGTTGTCGCCTAGGATGTGTTAGTTGCCTATGATAATGCATTTATACTTGTTCCTGTCGTCATAAGATATGTGGTAATATATTATGTAAAGAGATACCCCGCGAGTGCACCGTTATGTCAATATGTACTGTGTTATGATGAACATAGAGTATATAATTAAGCGTAAGAGGCGATTTCGAATGAAGTTTGGATATTTTTCTTATCACAAAAATGATATTATTTATTAAATTAAATATTTTGATTTTATTAATATATTGTAAGTGCTTATTTAATGCAATGTTTGCTTACCGGCTTTGCCCGATTTAACGCTTTTCATGACTAAGTTATTTAATGTAAGTCCGAAATGACGCGTCCAAAGATAAGAAGGAATGATATGCAGAATTTCATTTGGGGTCTCCTCAGCGATATATAATAACTACATAGATAAACAAAGCTTTATGGTACGATGTGAAATGTGGCTAGACGCGGTTCAAGGAGATTTCGAATGTACCGACAGCATGTAAATACAAAATGTGTTCACAGTAACGAGCATTACAATTATTTTATTATTGTTATAAATTGTTTATTTATTAATACTACTATGCTTTTTATCTATGATTTACAAAGTTTCTTATTGTAAGATGAAATTTATGTTCAAAGACGTATACATGATGCTATCAGACCATAATTTTATTGTGAAATTCAATTAATTATTATTATTGATGTCTATGACGGATTCTATCGGTGTAACATCGGGCATCTCTTTTCTTTATCGTAGTTTCTTGAAGCTTTGTCCTTCTCTATTCAAGTCTAAAAAAAAGAGATGTCAATATTTCTTACCTGCCCGACATTTTCGTACTTTGTGTGATTAATATACCATTATTACGTACATAATAGCCCTTGCAGACTATTTATAAACAAAATTATCTAGCTTTATTTTGGCTTTTTGTTGCTTGATATTAAAAACGTTAAGCGGATAACAAAAAAAGTAATTGTGTTTAATAACTATTTATTTCTACATAATAATATGATAAAATTGGTTTGTTTGAACTTGGTATTTTGAAGGTGTGCGGTTAAATTATTATACTAATATAAATTTAGTAATGGTACTAGGTAAATTACTGTTGTTATAGATTTTAACCTCTTTTGCTATCCGTTTTCGAAAACCAGTAGATATATTTTTGTTTTTTCTTTCACATTGTTAATGCGGGGTAAAGCGAAAACTTTTTATCCTGTGGTGAAAACATGTTACAAATAATAATATTTAAGAAAATTTGACAATAATTTCGGCAAATAAATTGACTGACTTAAAACTGTATCATTCGCCAAGAGTAAAAGAAGAAGTAGAACAATGACATTACGTCGATAATAATGACGTGGATAGATGACATGTATGTATATTTGTTACAGCACTGTGAAGCGAATATTTATTGCCAATACATGTGACGTAAGACAAAATTAAGCTTTAATTTCTTTTAGTCGCTATCAATAATTGAAACGATAAAATTTATTAATAACAAACTAATATATAAAAAGACGAAAATCTGACGCTTAGTAACTATTTCATAAGTTTGACAACAAGACTAACCTAATATATCTATGCTTTACCCGTGTTTTCAGTGAAAGTGACAAAATTTAATCAAAACAAAAATATATACGAAAATAACATGCATAATTATTATATTAATATTGCTTTTTATATATTTATATGTGGTTCACTATTCTCATCGATACTGTACAATCAGATATATATTACAAATCGTCTAGTCAGAAATGATTACAAGGTACGTTTATTCCCCTACGGACAGACGACAAGTCTCTATTTATGTACATAATATAAATATCCGAAAGCAAAGGTCAAAATAGCATTCCGTCCAAAATGTTTAGTTACTATCATAAATTAAAAAGTATATATTACATTTTAGTAACTTTTGTTTAAACATCACTACCTGATTGTACATTTCTGGCTAGATAGACGCCAAATAGGTATATCCGTATATTTGAAGAATAGCTGTAATGACGTCTATTCATGAGATTTACCTAAATAACGAGTAACCGTTCTAAGAGAAATAGACAGTATTATTAACATTTACCAAAATAATGAATATTGAAATGTTTAATTATAAATGCGAAAGAATACGTCAATGAGTTTATAGATATATTTATTGAAAAAAATAGTAATAAGGCGGTCGGGAACAAGGGTATTTCGGTACTAGAGTTGGAAATAAATTTCGGCAGGACCTAAGACGTAAAGCTTTACGGCCAGTTAATTAAATTTTATGGCCAGTTGTTCCCAACCTTTCCTTCAGGGACCACTTTGATTTCTGTGTTAACAAAATATACAGGGTGTATTTTAAACGCTTTGAAAAACGAAGATATATGATAGTGCAGGCGTGGCCTGATATGATAGAAGTAAAAAAACGCGATTTTTTTTGGTTGTCTTTTTTAACTTTTTTTGAGTATAATCCGGTTTGGTCAACATAAAGATACAGACATTTGATGATAGTGCTTTAAAACAATCGTTTCTTGAATAAAACAGAAATGTAACAAGTGACGCACAGCCGCGTCGTGCACACGTCAGCGTGAGTTCATAGCGTGTATGCATACATCGCGGGAATGCAAAATACATAAGTTCTAAAATTTTCTTAAAAAAACTTTTCTGAGATAAATGTTTATATGCATTATATCGTATAAAAATATTACATTATTAGGCTTAAATCTTTGAAAGCGTTCAAAATACACCCGGTATGCTATACGGGGTGTATTATGTGCTATACCATTCATATAATCTTAAAAGTAACATTATATCCTATAATTGAATACATACATTTTTTATTGAAATCAATTTGAGGCAAACCGATAAATATTTCTAGAATATGTAGCTTTGAGGTCCACTGGTTGGGGACCACTGATCTAGAATATATCATAATATAATCATATGAAATAACGTAAATAAAATATTTAATCGTCAGTGTGTTCAAATGTGGACTCTTAATTAACGCTAACACGGCTCATTCTCCGCTATCAATGTTACTCGGCTAACTTGGACTGAGCCTTCCATGGAGTCATTCGTACAGTATCAAATGATTTTTTGACATCTAACGGTTGCTTTGCTCGTCATTTAAGACATGATTCCGCATCACGTGATCAGCATTAATTACATTTTTGTTGACAAAAACCGACAGCAAAAAATGCGCCAAAAACGCCAAGGAAATCTATTTATGAAATTTTATATTTCACTATTTCTATTTACATTCACTAATTTATTCTCTATTTTTCCAGTCCATTAAGTCCACAAAAGACATATTTTTAAGATTCGAAAATTTATACCAAAATTGTTCCCGACCGCTGTCTCCATCTATAATAAGACTAAGAACCTATAGTCTTCAACACCTTAGCGGTAAATCTTGCCGATAGATTAAGTACAAATTTAGGAGTTTATTTAAAATCATCGGATCGTCACCGTCGTTCACAATCAACAGGCAACGTGACAACTCTATAGAGATTAAGTAAATACGTCTTAAGGGTAGGGTCATCCGACTAGGACACCAGTACTAGCAGTTTGATTTGGCCAGACTGAAGTTAGCTACGAGCGAGACAGCGATACGCGCGCACAGAAACATTTAACTAACTTCAGACACGTTAAATGGCTCGCATACAAAGGCGATATATTTTTTGAGAATTTCTCATCAAAATTTTACATTCGATTTCCTAATTTTTTATGTCTGTACAATATGATATATGAACAAATGTATACTGATCTCTCACATTGATCTTAAGATATTTATATACTCGAATGTACTATTTGTGAAAAATATACGCATGCTATACTTCTAGGGTTGTCTCTACCGTCGAAACATACACATTATTATGTTATTCAGTCGCTTATTTATAATTTTGTATCTATTTATTTTTTGCCACATTACGTAAAGAAGAAACTTAGGTACACTGAACATTTCTATACCCCTACACGGGTGGTGGTTTAAAAGTTATAGATAACGAATGTTACGCGTCGTTCTATATGAGTAATATGTATGAATAATTCGATCTTATGTCTTTATTAAAAAAAAAAAAAAAAAAAACTACTCGTACTAACTACTTTAGAGGGTATAGAAATATGTATCAGAGTATATTTCACAATTGTTTCAATCACACAGTATGCCCATCGCATACGCATGTTGTAATAATGTTATATTATTTTATTATGACGTTTGTATATTCAATTTAGTACTAATTATGATTTAGTTAAATTATTTAGTTAGAATTTTGATAGGGTTGGTGTTTTCATAATAATACCTTTGATTATGTGAATATGTTTTTAACTTTAGTAAGCATTATAGGTTGGTTAACTAAAACTGGCGCGTTCACATTACTTACACTAGCGCAATTATAGTATACAGCGTGTTTAAAAATAACTCTATTTTTCTAAACAATTGACCACAGTTACCAAACTACATAGCTTAACAACGAATAAACAGTCTGAATAAAATAAATATAAAGTTTAATTGCCCATATTAACATAAATAATTCATAATTCAGCCCACTATAATTATTTTTGTACAGGACAAGGTCTGTGAGGACTGCAAGTAGTATAATAATATAAAATTAAGAATAATAAATTAAAAAAAAAAGTATTTATAGTCAGAAAGCTAAACAATAACTGTCTCCTTCTACCTATAAGCTTGATCGCGTGCGAGAGGGATGGAGAGACTTTTCATGACAATCAGTCCGACGTCACGCTGCACTGTTATTCAGACCACAAGCACAACGTGTGAGTGTGTTGAACGCGTCAGATAATTAACTGACCTTTACTGAGGCGTTGGTTAAATTGATATTGACCTTAGGACGTTTGAACATGACGGCTAAACGTTAATTCATTTTTATTGCCATTTGAAAAAAATATGTTTCTTTTGTGTAATTTAACAGTGTTAGTTTCAGATGGTTCTTAAGTTCCATGTTTTTAGCTGTATGGCAACACCAACTGTCAGCTGTTGCTGGGTTGCCAGGATTGTAGGTTCCCCTTACACTATGAACGATTGTTTAGACGAATGAACTTACTCGCAATTAACGTTTATGCTTAAATTAATTTTTAAATACCCCCTGTAGTTTGTAAATCTAGTGTCGTAAGAGAATACATTTGTAAAATATTAAAAAAATCTAAAGTATTTTTTTCCACATCTAATATAAGGATCGACGCTATGTTATGCACTTTTTATATTTTGAAACTGTTGTTCACTCATCGAAAATAGTGTTTGGAGCTAAAAGTATTTTATTTTTGTACTAGTAACGGCTACGAGAAAGAATAATAAATTAAACGTATATTTGAACTTAATTGTGAAATGGTGATGAGTAGATTATTTGTTAGAGAAAAATACGTTGTGCTGTTTTGTTAGTCAGGACCAAATTTAGATACTCACAAAATTAGGACCAACATTTTGACTTGCTCATCACTAAAGCTTATAAAACTTATTAAAATATTATGTAACTATTGCAAATTTTTAGCTCCTTGTCACTTCAAACTGCGAATAATCAAAATGATATTACCGTTTACTAAAAAAAAAAAAAAAAAAAAAAAATAACGGGCTACAACACTGCATCATATTTGAAGGGATATTCGATATTCAGGTAAGGGATTCTACATGCTAATCATAGACTTGTAGATTACCTACGTCTTACCTGCAAACCCCTGATACAAACTCCTTTAGACTTCATGTTGATAATAATAATAAGACTTCATGTTGCCCCGGTGTCCCCTTATACAGGGTGTTCGTTCAGTGAATGACAGTTTCGTTACACAAATAACGTTGTGATACCCAAAACGCTTGTGCACAGCGTCTATAGCTTCCTTTATTTAAAATTGGCTGTTCGCTTTGTTATTGTTATGATGGAACGTATGGATTATTTAATTTCTTAAAGTATAAGTCATTGAAGTTTTGTTTAATATTGTTTCTTCCATGTGATTTGAGAATGGCGATATAAATAAGCATTAAAGCGATATGACATTGATCGTTGTTTTTTTTTCTTCATAATTTCTGAAATGATTCGTCTTGATCGTTTTTATAAGGGTAAGGATGGAATCAAATTAACTGCATCGCGCAACAATGACGTAGAAAAGGCGCAAAAACCATTTCAATATCGAGTTTCACCTGAGTGATAAAGCTCACTTTACGCTTACTTCGAAAGTGAACTTTATTGATATAGATATATAGTCTCAAGTTTTAAAGAATACAAATTCGTCAAATTAGTGATATCACCGCGGATTCCGCTTTCGAGATTCGAAAACGACCTTACGGAATAGCCCTACTGAAATAACGTTTCTAGGCGATCCTTCGATCAATCGATTCGTTAATCGTTTATATTACTGTCTTATATAAATATATTAAAATGAATTCCTAGATTCTAGAAATCTATCAATTCTACCTGAGATGGTCAGCCCGTCTGGTAGCATCTAGGTCTCATTATAGGTACTAAAGGACGATTGTAGTATCATACAATAGTATTTTTTATAGCAACCTTAATTTAGCTATATTTAATAGTGAAGCGAGCATAAGGGTTTATTTTACCGTAATATTAGTATGATAATTTCGTACTAAAATAAAACAACTTTCAATAATTTTATTTTTTAATTGAATATAGCAAATAATAACTAATCAGATCTCAGCATAAATCAAACTATGAAATATTAACAAATTATAATGTAATTATATATTATGCTTACTTAATTATATATGGGGTACGGCGAGCTAGTGAAAATAGATTTGTCGTGACTTATTATGAAATAAATGCATGTGTAGACCGCGATACCCCGAAGCATATAATGTATAACAGTAGGCCCTAAATTATCGTGTTCAAATTATAAAAAAATACTTCTAACATACATTGTTTGAATCTAGTAAGTAAAACATCAACTACTCGATTCATAGCAACACCGATATCATTAGGATTCATAACGAAACCGACATCATTAAGAATCATAAAGACATCGACGTCATTGAGAGCAAGGCCAAACGAGCACAGCTTTTTGAGCTGTGTCGCATAAAATCAGTCACGAAAATGCTGCATTGAGTTTCATACTTAAGTCCTGTTTGTCCACGACGCGGCTTGCAGTGAGTTTTAGCTTTCAGTGCGTCACCGTATGGTACAAGCAAGACTAGTATGAAACAAAATGCAGTGTAAATGAAGCGATTCACAGCTCAAAAACTTACGCTCGTTTGGCCCTGCCTACATATAGTGTCAATTTTATTATAAAAAAATTGTATAAAGATTTATTTATATATAAATACAGTTGCATGGATCTTCTAGGTATTTTTTATTATTTTTTTATAGAACAGCAACAGTTAACAAATCATATCATTCTATTAAAAAAATTAACATAAGATATCACTAATAGATGTCAGAAATTCTAGTGAGAATTAGCAAATAATATATTTTAATAATTATTTTTATTATTTGAACATGAGACACTTAGCCAATCGAAAATCTATTGAAATATAATAACTGCAGTCATGTTGTTATAAGTATATTAAGAAAATAATACCTATAAAGTTCAGTGTCGGACTACATTAGATAAACCAATAAAATATGGCAAGCGATATACCTACGCCTAATTTATATTGAATTTAAAGTTTCTGCATTTTTAGTCATTCTATTTAGTGACGTGTAAATTGTGAGCGACTACATCAAAAATTATTTAAAAAAAATACTATAACAACACAGACTGATATTTTCTAAATAATATCTGGCTACTAATAGCCAATAATATCTTCACACATAATAAACTTGTTGTTGGGTAGAATTTTCGCCAATGTGAATAAAAAGTTTCATTTTAATTTCGAAATAAATTAATTTCTGTATTAATTTTTGCACCTCATTTTAGATTCGTTGGATGGCATAAGAAATGATTGATAACAACTATTGAAATCGATAAAAGTGTGGGAAATATTAGTTTATTTTATAAAAATGTGTAAATTTTGTTTATTTGAAATTGGCAAAAATACAACCTTACATTATTTACTTGCTCAAAAACCTAAAAGAAATATAAATCTAAAATGCTGAGTAAATGCAATCGTATTGATAAAAATATCTATCATATGATTCAAAATTCTAAAAAGTTGCATCCTTATATTATATAAAACTATCAATGAATGCAAATAAAACTTTCATTTCGTGTTCTTGTTACAGGATTTTTTTCGATACGCTTGATATTACGTAAGAACTAACAAAATATAAAAAACCAAATCACAAGCCAATTTATCATTTGAGCGAAATAAAAATTATCTTATATTAAAACTAATACAATTCTAAAAAGCTTGTTAGATATGTACATTGAAGTAAACGTGCCACAGCAACTTAATATTGTACGTACTAAAAGCAATATTACAATAAAAATTGAAATTGATATAACATACGAAATAGATTTTATAATAAAAACAAATTACAGTTAATAATTGCAATACCCCTCACAAATAAAACAAAAAATAACAAACAAAAAAGGCGTAATGGAGTAGTCATGTGCTAGTTTTTTTTTTTTATTATTTCAGATGCCGAAAGGATAAAATAACTAAATCTGATATAGTAAATAGTCTTAACATCTTTCATTACAAAGCTAGTTTATAGTTTTATTTAAAAATATATAGAAACAGTAGTCTAACGTTTTCAATCAATATATATTATATATTTCAATTCATAAGTAATTCTCTACATTTAATCCGATTAAGTATTAATTCAAAACAACCTACAAAACCTAATTCATAACAAATAAAAATATTAATTTAACAATTCGTTCCACAAAACATAGATCCAGATCTAACCTGTGCAACATAATTAAAACTAATTTTAATAATTTTTAACCCAATAGGAACTTTTAAACAGAATACAATAATTATTTAAAAAGCACTACATGATTCAGCTCTATAAACCACGCCCTTAACTCCATAACATTAAGGATTATTATAGTTTTACAATGAAGCTACTCGCTAATAATGTTTATTAACATAACACCTATGCATCATTTGATGATAGAAAATTTATCTAAATAAGTAAATAGGCTACAGTGTAAATAAGATATAGATTAACTTTTTTGAAGTAGAATTTCATAATAATAGTTATTATTTAATAGTAAACTACCGATAGTGATGATAGTATTGATAAATTCTAATTCAAAGTGCTCATCGTTGGTTAATTTCACCTACTACGAGGACTCTAAAAAATAATTCATAACCCAAGCGTCTAGTTAGCAGATTCTGCTTCCGATCTATTAAAATTGTTAAATGATTTCGAATAATATGTTATCTTTTAAAATTACCTATCACCAAATTGAGACTGACATAAAGACAACTACATTTTAATTGGAATGCATTTTATATAGGTTATGTAATATAACATCAAAAAGTAATCTACGACAGTATCTACTACACGACAGTTATTATATGTGGGTATATGAAACATTCACTATATTATTACAAACGTCGTAACCATCACCTAAGTTTTAAGATCGTATCTCAAAACAAACCCATTTCAAAATATTATATATAAAGATGTAGGAATTCCTATAAAAAGTACATCGCGTTAGCTTTAGCGATATGACCGAATAATTCGTATGGATTGCAGCATTACATCTAAAATACTATAAAATGCACATATTATGCGTAATCTAAAAGTCTTAGAATCATCAAGTTAAATTGTAGAATAAACAGATAGATATAGATAATTTTATTAACAGATTAACTATTCAATAGTTTTTTGTTCTACATATTTTTTTAATATATTTTGAAATTTATTTTTAAATGTTTTACATTTTAATTCGTGTATGTGTGTGTGTCTGGTTACACTTACGTACGAAATGACAGTTAAAAGTATCACAGTAACAAGGCCAGAAACACAATACAAATGAAAAATGAAGGAAATTGAACGGCGTGGGAGTCATGGTTGTTAGAAAATAATTTGTAGGCTTCGATCACACACCCAACTGGGATAAAAAAGATATTTTTATATCCTACCACTATTTTATCATTTATTTTACATACATAGATAAAATATTAATATTTATCTTAATTGCTACTCAAAACGTTGAAAAAAATATAATCTTACTTTGATAATAATATCTTTTTTTAAATATATTAAGATACAATATAAGGAATACAAATTTAAAATAATGTACTAAACATGTTTTTGGGATTATGTTATTAATATAATATAATTTTTTTAAGATTATTTATAGGACAATGTGTAGAGCGTGTAATCGAAACCTGATAGCATATTTGTTAGAGTAATAAAATTCATCTGGCCTTACATTCTAAAAGACTTAGTTGATAATAATCAATTCTTACATAGTATTGTAGGCGACTCAAATATTTAAGATCGGATCAAATCCGTAAATAAAGAGGATTTTAAATTGCATCTGTATTTTTATCTCCGCCGAGCAGAAACCAATAGCTCAGGCGTTTCAGACGAATTTAGTGGTACTCAGCTGGATATAATTGTTAATTAAAATAAACATCACACATTATTTAAATTAGATGTATAAAAAATATTGAGAACACAAGTAACATAAACTATATAAGATAACTTAAAATTGTAGATAAAATAGATGTATCTCAAATAGTGTAAGAAATAACGACGACTTTAAAAAAAATCGTTTATTGTTTAAAACACTTTTATTATTTAAAATATCTCCCGTGGATAAGAAAAATAACGTTCTAGGGAAATAACTTTTATGAGTATGTACTTGTATCTGTCATTGTATATATGCTTTCGTCAATTTACTAGATCTTCTGAATACTGTTACTTTAGGAATTTGATGGATCCATGTTTCTGGTAGTATGAAGTACGATCCAGGATTTAATATTAAGATTATTGACATACAGGAAGTAGGCCTGTGACTGAATGGGGCTGATGATGATTTAGCAATTAGTGAGCAATACGCTGAGCCAGAATAATAATGTCGAGCTCATTATGCATCTAGGATGTCAAGCAAAGTGGTTTTATATCTACACGAATCATTTTAGGTTTAGTAAGATAAAACCATTGATATATAAAACTAAGTCAAAACCAGGGATCTACATACTTTTTATGCTGCAGCCCGCATCACAGGACACAGGGCCCCGTGAATATAAGGCCATTTACTGTTGAAAACAATACGAAATATATCTAAATAAAAAATGACGAAAATTATAATCAATTTTGGCAATCCAGAGATTAGCGTCCATCTTGTTATTACTATCGAAATAAGTAATGAATTCTAAATTTACACCGTGCAAAAAATGTGTGCCCCTAGTAGCTAACGCTATTTAAACTCAAAGTCCGACCCCGCCCAAAACTGTTACTAGAAACAATAATATAATAAATTAAAATTAATATGAAAAAAGATAAATAAATGATCTGAATATTTAAATACAACATCAAATGACAAGGGTTTAATATTAAACGACTTCAATAAACGGGAGTAACATAGGATAACGAAAGTTTTAAAAATATTTGAGTCGTTTACAACAGAAATATAGATCTATCCCTGTATTTGAGACATCTGAGCGGATGCCCTATCAGACTCAGTGGTTTCATCGTCCTCCGTCTTCGGTATGTCGAAGATCTCGGAGAACAAAGCTGGCAGCACTAGACGTTGCCAGTGCACGCGGCACCAGGAGAGAAGGTCGTTGTGTCTAGCACCAAGCACTCGGACCTCCTGGGCAGCTGCCGAGAAGGCTTCCAGACGAGCCTGCACGTCAGTCACACCGCCATCCACCAGCTTAGATGAAAAAAAAGAATTTAATGAACGTGATAATGACAACAATGACGAAGTAACAGATGGAACTCAATATTCATAACGATTAATCCATCTATCGGTTGAGAATATATTAGGACATGTATGTCTTAGATACATCCTGTATCTATATTCTATCACTTTTTTATTTCCCTTATTGGGTCCAATTTTGCATCCAAGTCTAGTATATAATATAAGTCTGGTATATATAATACCCTGATAATAATCAGGCGACAGACACGCTTCACAAACGCTTTTTACCCACCAAAAGAAACAAGCTTTTATTTCTTCAAAAGACATAAGATATGTATACTGTAAAAAAGGCTTCAGTTTGGATAACTTTATTGTACCATTTCAAAGTTCTTTTATTACTGATTTCACATTTAGGGTCGGTTGTTTCGAATCATCTGACGTAAGAGACTTTGTTAAATTTTAACGTCAGTTAACAACAACGCTCTTTGGTCACTAACGTTCGTTACCGCCATTTTTAACGATTACATATACGTTAAAATCGTTCGATGCAACCCGCCCTTA
The DNA here is from genome assembly GCA_905333005.2 of Lycaena phlaeas. NCBI lineage: Eukaryota > Metazoa > Arthropoda > Insecta > Lepidoptera > Lycaenidae > Lycaena > Lycaena phlaeas. The sequence goes on from HG995168.1 coordinate 2,205,802, forward strand.
ATCTGGGGTTGGATAAGTTTACATTCCTCGTTTTCCAATTTCCAATAAACAATAAAATCTTACCACCATCTGGAAAGCATCGGCGATCGCGCGGTGGATAGTATTTATCCTGTCCAGGTCGTTGAGCCCGCTCCGGTTGGGAGTGAAGAGCAGTGTGGCACTGAACAGTGCCATCTCCTCATCACTGATCTGCATCTGCACCACCTTCTGGGTGTAAGCTAGCATGGCGTTCGCAAACTGATTCTGGAAAAGATAGTTTAATACATCACCATCGTCATCAGCCATAAACAACAGACATGCGTTATTGTACCAAGGTACAATAATCATTTTTAGGATAAGTCCTGAAAATGATTAAATCTAAATAATAAATATTACAAATCTTTTATTCGATTTTTTTAATTTTTTATTTAATAATTTATATCTTTTCTGTCTTCACTTTTACAATGTAATAAATCAAACTCGTTTTTAGTCTCTGGGCTGTTTATGCATCATTATTTTCTAAACTTTATATATTATATGGTTTTCACTGCCAGGTTATTTATACATAAGAGCACGTTTTCAAGAACATCAATATTTTTTATCGAAAGTAGAGAAAAGTATGTCTGTTTGTTGGTTAGGAATTAACTCAAAAACTAGTCCACGAATTTTAAAAATTATTGCACCTCAGTGACCTGTCCACATTGCGTGCGAGTGGCAAGGGATAGGGATCAGTCGTCTTGGCGTTCATTGAGGGAGGCTTGTGTTCAGCAGTGGACGGATAAAGGCTGATGATGATTTACCGTGACATTGACTAAAAAATAATTATCAGCGAAGTAGCGGGCATCAGCTAGTCCCAGCTACCCACCGCTTCGTCTATCTTACTAATATTATCTATAAGCGTGAAAGTTTTTAAGTATGGATATTTGTTACTCTTTCACGTAAAAACAACTGAATGGATTCTAATGAAACTTTACAATAATATAGCTTAAACATCAGAATAACATACAACAATAGGCTATAATTTATCTCCGTACTCCTACAGGAACGTGAAGTACGCGGGTAAAACCGCGGGGCGCTACTAGTGTGAGATGTTAACAGTTAGTTGTTACTAAATTTTTCGCTGAGGATTAAAAAAACTAATTTATTCTCATGTTGTACCTTAAAACAAAAATCTCATTTTTGCTGAAAAATAAACTCGTTTTCAATACTTTCTTTCAAACATTACTTACATCATAGATGATCTCCAGTTGGTTCTTGGTGATAGCGGTACCATCCTCGAAGACAATGCTGGTAGGGGTGGAGAGCCTGGTTGCCCTGGTCAGCCATACCTCGAAGAAACCGAGCTGCGGACATTTCACACTGCGAGTCCAATCACAACTTAATAATATGCATAAAATCAATCTCGCAACAGCAGTAGGTACCTACACGTTCAAACGCAAATCGCCAGCTTAAAATACCACAAATCGACTTACTTATTCGCATTGCTATTAATATTGTTTAAACTAGTTTAATTAAACTAAACTTACACTTACTAACTTTTTATGGTCAAAGCTAAGCCGCGTACGTCGAATTCGCCTTAATATTATCTTTGGGTACTAATTCTATCCTTTACCTTGATGAGAATCAGTTGGTCATCCTGCGGGAGTAAATTGAATCCGGGAATGCGCTTGGCAAACTCAACAAGTTGCTGGACCGATGGAGTCATCCTGAAGGCGACGTTGTACCAGAGGGTCGACAGGATGTCGATTGGACGACTAGTCGATGAACTCGGCCCTTCCTCGCTGCTGCTGCCTATAATGGTTGCAGTATAAACCTTAATCGTGTTATTATTTTTTCATCACTAGTAGAGTCTACTTTTCGCGAGTAGTAAAAAGTAAAAGTATCAAGCCATAATATGTTATGTCCCATTGCAGTGCACGACTATCCTCCTCGAAATTAGTCCAGAAGGATATAGTTCACCATGCGCTGGCTAAATGCGAATTGGTGAAATTGCATATACCGTCAAGCGAGCGACCTTGAGCGAAGATGATGCAGTGGGTATGGGCTCAACCTCTTGAGCGAGAGGGACCGGGTTCGATCCTGACCCCACCCCCACCCTCGTGGTGCCTTGAATTGGGTATTCCTAAATTTCTAGATCTAGAGTTTCGAGATGGGTTTTTCTAAATTTCTAGATATAGATTTTCAAAATGGGTTTTTCTAAATTACTAAATTTAGAGCTTCGAAGTAGGTTTTTCTAAATTTCGAGATCTAGAGCTTCGAAATGGTTTTATTTTTATTTTTAAATGCACCCCAAATACAAGACCATCGTTCATCGAAAACACCGTGAGGAAACCTGCATGCCTGATGAGATTGAAAGCCTTTTAAGGTATGTGAAGTTCACCAACTCGCATTGGGCCAGCGCATCGGTGAACTATGGCCTGTTACCCTACTCGCCAGATTTCGAGGACGAGACTCATGCCCAGCAGTGGGACATATATAAGACAATAAGGGTTGATACTTTACTTTTTTATATACCTTCAAAGACACAATCTCATCAGGTATGTAGGTTTTCTCACAATGTTATCCTTATCCGCTGAGCGAGCATGATCACGTGTTCTGATGCGTTGAAATTTAGAAAAACCCATTTCGAAACTCTAGATCTAGAAATTTAGAAAAACCCATTTCGAAGTTCTAAATCTAGAAATTTAGAAAAACCCATTTCGAAGCTCTGAATCTAGTAATTTAGAAAAACCCATTTCGAAACTCTAGATCTAGAAATTTAGAAAAACCCATTTCGAGGCTCTAGATCTAAAAATTTTGGAATACTCATTTCGAGGCTCCGCAAGGATTGAACCCGGACCACTCACTCACGTGACCAAGTCCATATTCACTTGACCATCGTAGCGTGTAGTTACGTGAAAAATGATAATCAAAAGTTTTGTAAAGCAGCTGCCGGCGGAGCGTCCATATCAGATTTCTAGTAACGACATCTCAAAAGAATCGTCTCTATGGTCCGAGTGACGTTTATTACATTTTGACTGACTTCCATGGACTTAATAAGTATAATTATTAAGTCCATGCTGTCTTCAAAAATTATTTTCTTTTTATTCTTTCTTCATTCTTTTCATAGTAATCGAATTTATTAAAAGTGTTCCGTTCAGATCCAGTGTCGATAAAAAAATCCACTGAACTTATCACTGCTACTGCTACGCTTAAGGTACTCGCAGTATTTGCCTGCCAAAATACATTTAATACCTACTTACCACCAAAGTTAAACATTCTGGCAATTCAGAAACTAAATATATGGAAAATAAAAAAAACTACATCACGATTTCTAGATCTGACAAATATATAGATGACATTTAGATCCGGATTACATTTCATTATGATCAGTCTGTCTCCGTGTATTGAATATACGCCTCTTGAATGCTATGTCGATGCTAAAAAAAATAAATATCAAACCATACCTTCATCAGAATCATTGAAGTTAATCAGGATCGTCTTCAACTGGATCGTCTCCTTCAATTCCTCGGTGAAAGAGTCGAAGTTCCGATGCGCCGCGATCACAATCCTCACCATCTCCTTCGTGAGATCGTTCTTCATGGCTTCGTGGTCGAGGTCTTCCATCACCGGGGCGGGAGACGGTCCGGGGACGCCCAGGTTCCTAGGCAGGTCTGGCATTTCCATGCTCACCGATTCTCTTGGCCGCTTGGGGACACGTCCGTACCTGACAGCTGTGAATGGTTTCATTTGTAGTGCACGAATGATTTGGCCCAATGCGAGCTGTGAACTGAGATGCATTTGATGCACCGGGTGTTGGTCGTAATTGGAAAATAAGGCGCGGTGCATTGATCTATGCTCTATATTGTTTTCTAACTAACCATTAGGGACCCCACCTGAGAAGTGTGACAATCGGATAAGTGATTGAAAATAGGCTTCAATGATCTAGATCAATTTAGAGGTAATTTTGTTATAAGTGTGCTAGTGTACTAGTTCACACAGACGAATTCGATTCTGTCTGAGAGCGGATAGCATGCGACGAATGCATGATGCTAAAATATATTTGTATACCTACATAACGTTAGTCACGGTTATCAAAATATCTTCACCTAATTCTTTCTTAGTTCATCTAATTCATTCTGAGCTTGCCTTGTTTTATTATTCGCGCACCTAATTTATTCTTATTTCTTTCTTATTTAAGTTAATTCATGTCATTATTCAGATTTATAAATAGTAAAAAAAAAAATCAACTTTAGCCGTTGTCAAGGGTTTGAAATTAGCCATGTCCTGCGATTTCAAATACAAAGATACCAATATTTTTCAAATTGAAACCTATCAACGCCTTCAGTAATAAACATTAAATATTAATTGGCGTTCATTTGTGGGAAGCCTATGTTCTGCAGTGGACGGATAAAGCATGATGATTATGATTGGTTATAATCTTTGCAAAGGCAGACTGGCGCAGAGATGGCTCGATGATATCCTGAAAACGGCGGGAAAAGAATGGACTAAAAAAGCGAGTGACAGTGGGGCCTATCACCATATTCCCACATTGGTGACCCTCGACAAAACACGCCTCCTTCTGGAATTTCATCATCATCACTCCCCACCCCTCCGCACCACGCCAGCCAGCTTCAAGCCTCTTCGGGTACTTCGGCCACTAGCCTCAACGCACCGAGGCCTGGTCGAATTCTCACCGGCTTCAACGCGCTATCGCACTACCACGACCGGTCAGCTAGCAGAGCACTCATCACTCCTGGTCAGCAGCACGTAGTATCAGCCCCGCACGGCAGCAGCACTCCGACTCACTGGAGCCCCGTGCAAGCAGCAGCACAGTTCCGACTCACTGGGACTCACTGGCACTGGCGACTCAAGCAGAAGACTCAAGATTCCGGCCTCCGGTCTTCGGGGGGGAGTGATGTGGCGGACCAATCACAGCGCCACAATCTTGAATCGCGCTATCGGTGTTCTACAGTCCGGTCGCTATATATACGACATCTGAAACGCTAGCTAGTGGGCTTCGGCCTGGCCGAGCATTGCACCTCGATCGGTCGGAGATCTCCCTTTGGGGCCTATCACCATATTCCCACAGAACAATGTTAAATTTAACAAGGAGTTTAATGTATAATATCTGTTTTTTTTGTTGTATATTTTGTCTTTTAACTTTGTTAACACTTTTGGATGCTATATAAATATAAATGTAATAATGATTTGTTATTTAGGAAATAAAAAGGCTTTATTATTATTATCATTATTATATTATTCTTTGCTTTATCATCTTCTGCACCTATCAGTTCACTGCAGGTCAAAGACATTTTTCGACGATCACAAAACAGGCACAACAAAACAAAAACACTCCACACCACACTGTCCACGCTGAGGCCTTAGAGCTAAATCGAAGCTGTGGCTTGACAGTTGGTTCACCCATCCCACCCATATATCGAGTTAACTAGACTCGATCAACGTAAACTTGTTTAAAATGTTTACAAAATCTTAAATCATGTACGTCACGCCTTTTCATGGTACATAGCATACAAAAAAGACGATGAAATAAAGTAAACAATAAACATGTTATAATGAATAAACTCCCTTACTAATTAATAATGCTTGTTTTAAAAGGAAACAGTAGACGAAGGCATTCACGTGTTGCACGTTTTTCCTATCCCTCGGTACTTTTTCTGATATACAAAAGAAAGCTCAACTCAAAGGCGCGACGCACCAGTGCTTTCTATTTATAAGATCCATTGTATCCAAGTGTATTTTAGTAGTAAATTGATAACTACTAACTAACAAACAAACCGAGTAGTTCTATACTTAGCTTCTAAGTAGGAACGGGTAAAAGGAATAAAAGCAACTTTAAAGTCTATGACAGCGTGCAATGAATTAACATTCATCACACAAAATATGGTCTGTACTCTGCGCGATTCGAACCCGCTAACGCTACGTCATGACCACCATTTTAGAAGCCAAATATTTGAGAGTGCTTTTAATTTTTTCGCGGTAATTTTACCGCGAATATAATTTATATATTTAATTATTTTATCTTATATTTTTTTAGATTTTAGACAGTGGAATTTTGCATCAAAACTAATATACTTCATTCATTTAACATAATATACTTACAGTCACGACTCATTCCAACCGCGATGCACTTCTTGAATCGACAGAACTGACAACGGTTCCTATTCAGCCGGATGACCAGGCACTTTCCGTCACGCAGGCAGCGGTACTCAATCTGCTTCTGAATACTGCGACGAAAGAAGCCCTGAAAGAGAATACAATTTAGATGCATTTCCTCACGTTAAGGACAAACCAGTACAGCCCTTTCATATTAAGCAGTTCAAGTCGGTCATTATGACATAGTCATTAGAGATAAGTCCGCCTGAAATTATTACTCAAGAGTAAGTTGAGATGGACTTAGCATTCATGAGTAAGATCAGATGACTCATCACTCGTGAGTATGTTCAAGCGAACCACCCATCACTCGAGAGTAAGTTCAGGTGGACTTATCACTCAAGAGTATGTTCAAGCGAATCACCCATCACTCAAGAGTAAGTTCAGGTGGACTCATCACTCAAGAGTATGTTCAACCGAACCACCCATCACTCGAGAGTAAAAGTTCAGGTTGACTCATCACTCAAGAGTAAGTTCAAGCAAACCACCCATCACTCGAGAGTAAAAGTTCAGGTTGACTAATTACTCAAGAGTATGTTCAAGCGAATCACCCATCACTCAAGAGTAAGTTCAGGTGGACTCATCACTCATGAGTAAGGTCAGGGTCAGGGTTGCAACCAGTCTCATTGCCAATAATTTTATGTAAATGCATTCTTTGACTCCTTGTCAATCGTGGGTAATTAATGTAATCATCATCATCATCATCTCAGCCTATAGCTGTCCACTGCTGGACGTAGGCCTCTTCAATGCTTGCCCAGCGCGACCGGTCCACTGCCACCTGCATCCAACGCGACCCAGCGGTTTTTACTAGGTCGTCGGTCCATCTGGTAGGTGTCCGTCCCACGCTGCGTTTGGTGGTACGTGGTCTCCACTCCAGGATCTTTTTGCCCCATCAGCCGTCCGATCTTCGCGCTATGTGACCCGCCCATTGCCACTTCAGCTTGCTAATCCTACGTGATATGTCGGCGACTTTCGTTCTTCTACGGATCTCCTCATTCATTAATGTAATAATGAACATAATTCATTAAGAAGGCTGTATGTCTTGTGGAGATGATAATAACGATTATTATCACGTGGACTTTAAAAAACGTGATTGAAATGTAAACAAATTATTAAAACTTCAGCGCTCCTCAAGCGAAGCGCTAGTACTACTTTTATATCAAACACTTCAATTGAGATTTGTAATTCACCCTTTGTTCTCATCGCTGTAATTGTTTTTCGTGGTTTAAAAGAAACAATCATAAAAGTCAGCTGATCATTTTTGGGGGTTCTATAAAGGAAGTAAAATGTGGTTAAGAGTCTCTCTCTCTTAACTCGCGCATCTAAATTTCCGTACAGAATAAAAAAGAAATTGATCCAACTGAAAAAAATTTTTGAGTTAAAGAAAAGAAAAATTTCGTAAATTGTTATAAACTAACTCCCGGTGTACTTGAATATTGAAGTTTAGAACACAGCTCAGTAGCAATGTATAAAAGTGAGAAAAAAAAGAAGAAGAAAGACAACAAGGCTACCTTCTTATTATTTTTTAATATTCAATATTTTTTTTAAATATACCTGTAAACCTACAATTTAAGATGGAGAATTGAATGTAGAGAATGTGAAGTAGATATTGCTGTCTCATATTAAATAAAAACACCGCTAACTGACATAAACTATAAAGTTATTATTAATTCCTATGTCTGGTTTATTTCTAGATTTAATTAAGACTTATTGGTAACAAAATTTACTTTCAGATCGCGTAGATATTTCGATACCGGCGGCTGCATAAATGTTCGAGCGAGCGAACGTTCTAGCGAGCCGTCTATTTCCGCGATACAAATCACTTCTCCCAAAGCGCTAAAATAGAAATGGTCTGAGTCTATTTATTGGTATCAGAGTCTCGTCAATACAACCTATTTCATCGACAATTCTATACAGGTCTATTTCTATACAAGCCTTCTTCTATAAGAACTAATACAAGGAGGATAGATTTGATTTTTATTTCTTTGTTTGTTATGGTCTAACTTAAAGACAACTCCACCGATTTTAAAACTCTTTCATTTGAAGATACTAAAATTACACTTATTCTAGTATATGTGGAAAAAATATCTAGATCAATCCGCATAAGATTGTAAATCTAAGTTAATGCGGGTAAAGCTGCATTGGATGCGCCGTAAGCGCAAACCCCTCACCTTTCGACTGACGCAGGTTCTCACCGGGCACGGATGCTTTGGTGATTTCTTGTGTCGGACGTCCCACAGGGAGCCGACGACAGAATGTCACGATTGTGGGGCGGCGGTGGACTCTGCGCAGCACACTCTCGAGGTGTGCCCGAGATAGGCGGCGCTTCGTCATGATTTGACGTATGTCATCGGAGGGGACTTGTCTTTGTCGAGCGTCATCACCGCGATGCTCGACTGTGACGAGTCCTGGACGTCAATGGCCTCTTTCTGAGAGACAGTAATATCTCAGAAGGTGGCCGACGAACGGGTGAGAGAGGAGGCCGCCGATGTGGACTCCCTCCGTAGACGACGAACAAGGGTGCGCCGGAAGCGCTACTTAATGCGCTTCCAGTAACACCCCTGTGCTCGTGTCAGGCTGGGGATGGGAACCCGGGCCCCGCTGAAGACACGACATCGTGGAGACTGCCAAGTGATAGCTGGGCAGTCTATATTGTGGAGAATCTGGTCCTGCCGGGACCAGTCTGTCGTTGAGGGTTTCCTGTTGCCTGTGATGCGGGTCCCTCAAATAGCGGATGAAGGCTCACGCAGCGGTTTTAGTCGGGTAGTGCACCCCAAGTAAAAAAAAGTAAAGTATCAACCCTTTATGTCCCACTGCTGGGCACGGGTCTCCTCCTCGAAATCAGGCGAGGAGGCTGTTTGATTACGATAAGAAAAATATAATATCCTATTATATTCTGTTTAGTGATGTTGACAATTTTAGGAATGTTTTTAAATCATTTATGAATACGTAATGGTGGACTAAATATCAATAACTTTTGCTTAAATACATCTAATGCATATTTATATTAAAGATATTACACCATAACCACACACCACAATAAAACACCACCACCACAATATACACACGTTTCGCCCGGAAATGGTGCATGCAATGATGCAAGTGTAAGCATATTCAGTCACTTGCACACACTGAATTTCAGTGCAAGGAGAGCGGTGTTATATGCATGCATATGCGTACACTCACACATTCTCCGTAAAGACTGTTTGGAATTATTGATAAAAAATATATAATATAACGTAGTGTTTATATCCTCTTTGGTGCACCCAATGCGAGTCCCAGAACACGCCAGTGCGCCTACCCAAGGCCCTGGTATGGTCCGAAAAGGATTTCCACTGCGACATCAAAAAAAAAGGGTAAAGCTGCAAGCACTAGCGTATTTGTTATTACACACTCAGCTTAAACATTTCATACTATGTTTAGTACCTATGTTAATTTGTAGTTTGTACATCGTGCCGGTCTATGTTAGCTGATAATCATCATCATCATCATCATTATCATCCATTCATCATCATCATCATCATCATTCATTCATCATCGTCAGCCTCTATCCGTCTACTGCTGAACATAGGCCTCCCTTAATGAACCAACCGGCTACTGATGATACAAAGCTTAAATTAAATTTAGTGCGTTGTTCAGGTAATAAAAAATAGATAATAGATAAACATCAAGATGAATTTATCATGAATAGAAAGATTTCTAATGTTGCAAGTGTTACTTAATTCAATCGTTTTTAATAATAATAATTTATTATTCCGAAATAATAATAAATATAATAATATAATTGATGAAAAGTAACATACTGAAATTTCACCTACGTAGCTAATTAACTTTACTTACAATAGCGAAAAGTACACTATCAAATTTTTTCTGTTATTATATGCCAATTATTCCTGTCCATCTGTCCAGAATCTGTTTCATATTATTATTAAGCACAGATTGGTTATACATATATACATAAATAGTTAATCTATATGGATAATTATCATTACACAAAAGTATATTATAATTACTCTGTGATAATCTTCTCGAAATATTTTATAACTTACCTTGCAGCCTTCACAGGAAGTGACTCCGTAGTGGTAACCGGAAGCTTTGTCCCCGCAGACCTTACAGGGAGCAGCAGCCTTACCAGAAGATGCACTATCTATATGCTGATCTATAACAAATTAATCCATTTACATCAAATTGCAAACATATTAAAACCAACGACCAAACAAATTTCAATAATATTCACCCTCAAATTTACTGTAATCAAAAACGGCCCTCAAAGTCAGATGTTAAATATTTATTTCAATATTAGAATTCATAATTAATAAAAATCTATACAGGGAAATGAAATAAAATAAATAAATATAGTATGCGCACAAAGTACAGCGTCACGCTGTTTGTTGTTACAATATTCGTGTCAATTTTACTGCCAAGGCGTGCCAATAGATGTTTCACATTAAAAAGTCACTTTCATATGCAAATTAATAGTAAAAACACGCAAATTAATAATAAAAATTTAAGCTAAGTAAATAATAAACATTACCAATTCATCACTTGCACTGATACAGTTTTTGGAAAATTTTGTCCGTTGTTTCTGGAATGTTCTCAACGACTGATCGCGGTGGGCTACAGCTTATACAGTAATTGTCTAATATCTAAGAATCGCCAAGCATCAAGTCTCAAAAGTTGCAATCTGCGCGCGCATCATAAGAATAAACTTGTTGCATTGATACAAGATAACTTAATATACTAAGTTTGTATTATCTTCATCCACATTGAACTGTCTCTCTCTCAGACCTGCACTTATATAAACATCAGTCTTTATCTGTCCACTGCTATTTATAAGCCTCCCCCAATGAACGCTTATATACTTCAAATTTATTAATATTATAATAAATAGAACGTCTATGCATAAATAACAATCATCTGTTGCCATATTGTTCATTGAGGTATACCTGTTCAGCAGTGGTCGAATAAAGGAAAAATGCAATGAAATACAGACATGATAATATAAGCCTAAGATGTGTGTAAATCATTAAGTGTAAACTTCTTTAGGTCGTTGAGCACTTTTTGTTAGGGAAAATGTCATGAGTTCGCGTCACCGACATGCTAATGTGAAATTATGACGTCATCATGAAATTTGAAATTATTTCAAGTCTTCACTTCTATAGGCAATCTCTTTGGTTACCATAGAGACTGCATATATGTGAAGTAAAGGATATTGGTATTTCTATGCTTACAAACTTTGTTTCTTCTATTTTTTTATACATATAATAAAAATAATTAATATGGATTACGTGACAGTTATCTGTTTTCATTACCTGAACAAAAATGTATAAATACTTGCCATATTGCAGTAAATTTCTCTAACGACTATACTATATCGTATAATATATATGGGGGAGACACCAACAGGGCGAAAATCTTTACAGAATAATCTTAGAATAAGACTCGAATAAGTAAAAAGATATCAACGAGCCTCGGAGCTCAAAATGATTAAAAACAAATATCATTTCTTCTACTTAAAATTTTAGAATATAATGTATATGTCACGTTTTTTGTAAGTACCTGTGTACAGCACCATCAAGTTTGGTTCGTTATTTTTATTTCTCAGATAAATTTTTATAACAATTCGTAGTCCATGGGTAAATAAATAACATGTAGATAACAGGTTCGAATCAATCTAAGGGATACGGTATACTATCATATAATATTTTTTTAGTTACATATTAATAAACTAACATATTGAGTATATTATACATATAGCTGAATTACAAACTTGATTGGAATATTAAAATAATGATTAAAAGCCAATTGTTACAATTGGCATGATTAATTTAGCTAATGATCATTACAATACTAAATTAAATGTTTGAACTTTTTTACAATTTATTTTTTACATTAGAATAATAAATTAAATCGAAATATCAACCGGATTTTTAAAATTATTTTATTTTGATAGTAAATTATTAACGACTTTATTAGTACTAAACTTTTACTCAAATACACAAATAAAAAGAATACAGTTTTATAATAATTTGAATTATTAAGAAAGTTTTTTTTTATATAATATTCTAAGAAAATATTTATTTACAAGTATCAGTAATTCCCAATTATGTTGAGTTTAACGTTGAATTTATACTGCTACTGCTACTTGACCGCTTAGCCTGGCTAGACTGTCTCTAGTAGGTCTAGACTAGGTTTATCAAAATATAAAAATTTATGCAAATATTCATTTGCAATATTGCATACCCGAAAATCAAAAAGTAAAAAAAATTGCCAAATTGCGGATTTTGTTTATTTATTTGCTGCTATCCGTTTGATATAAATGGTATTTTTATTTGTGTATTTACACTATTGCAATGAACGAAGGCTTGAAAGCTTTATATTTGAAAAATTGCAGATTTTTTGCAATTGCAAATAAATAAACAAAACGCAAATGCAACTTGTTTGAAGTAAAACATCGGACCTGAGAGCAATCCCTGAAAATTATTTATGTTTTTTTTTTACATTTTTTAAATTTATTTCTGTTACTTTAATATTTTTTTTATGATACAGGACTATTTAGACCTAAATAGAAGAACGTAGAAAAAAAGGAAATAAATAAAATTAAACGAAGTATTCGTTTAATTATGTAAAATTACTTACCACAATTTTACTTTTGTATTTTATTGAAAAAGTTGCTTTTAATCCCGTTTATAAATTAAATTTTGAACGATACATCATCATCATCACCTGCTTTAATCCTTCTGCTGAACATAGACCTTATTCAATAAACAATGCATGATGCATAATATTTACCGACAATTGGCGTTTGGAATTGTTTACACTCGACACGATTATTGGATCCGCGGCCACAAACAAGTGTTAACGAGCAATTATTGAGCGAACTCCAAACACTCATTCATATCGAAAACATCGTAAGTGTATAATTAGTGGATATTAGTATAGGAAAACATGTTTATAATAAAATTAAAATATGTTTAGACATTGCTTAGTGACCAGTGCGTTTAATACAACACATTTTCATTAGCAACATTTTATAGACCTCTTCCAACGAATGCGAAGATGGCCGCATCAGACCAGCCTAACCCATCTAGACTCGTGTACAGGTACTACGAATCTGCACCCCTTGACAAGTGGCATACGCGCCGATTCTATTCCTTTGCGTTTTCTCGCTAACTCATAGGGTTACTGCAAGATTTTTGAAGAACGTTTATTAAGACACTTATAGTATATGGTTTTTTTGTAAAAACGTTTAACAACGTCTGTGCTTCGTTTAAAACGAACATTATTATTATAATATTTCTTGATTTTTTTTTAATGTCGTAAGCTAGTGTTATTCCTATACAATAAGTATTCTTTTCTGTTATATTCGTTTTAAGACGTTTTTACAAACAAAACTATATACTTTATGTGTTTTAACAAACGTTTTTCAAAAATTTTGCAGCAACCCTATGAGTTAGCGAGAAAACGCAAAGGTATAGAATCGGCGCGTATGCCACTCGTCTAGGTGTGCTAATGATTGCTTTCGATGAGATTAAAAATAGCAATATTGTATGTCTCGTGTTACGTAAAATATTATTGAAAATAAATAATTGTTGTTTTATTAAAATTCAATAATTTTCTACATTAATATAGATTTGCGGAAATATTATTTATTTAAAACTAGTATTATTTAACTATATGAAAGGTTTATTTAATTATTACCTGTATGCAATAAAATGTTAATTTTGATATACTTATCTTATTTTATTGATAGAACAATATCATATTATATTGTATTTTAATTAAAATAGTTTTCATTAGTCTATTTTTAAAGCTTTGGGCTCACAGTTAGAGCTGTCCTGCAGTGCTATTCTGTAAGGAACGCAGCGTTGTCGCAAAGCTGTGACAGCGCTGTGAATTCAACTTGGTATTCACTAAGGTTGTCAAACCATATCAAACACCCTAGCAACGTCAACGCTGTGGGCGGGTATTTTTAAATATAATTTAATAATTATATTTAAAAATATTTTTTGTAAAATTAAAAATTCACTTACATGCCTAAAAAATTAATATTTTTTACTGCTTATAATATTATTTGTTGAAATATAATATATTTAATAATATCCAATTAAGTAAAATAACGAGTCAAACAATCAGCTATTAGCCCCGGATTATTATCGGCTTAATAAACTCTTGAGACAAGTTGGTGCGAGTTATTTCATTAAAAACATTAATTTATATTATATTTAACGGTCTAACAACATGTTTATTTCTCACACGATTCTTTGAAAAAACGATCGGTACAAATGTAATGAACTATGTTTTGTACTTTAATTATGATTATTTATTATTTAATTTTAATTATGTCCACTGTTAGTCTAATAAAATGTCAAGATCGTTGTATATAAATTATCACTGGAATCTAATTTGTTTCAGCATACTCACTACACGTATATACAATTGTAAGTATTTGAAAAAAAAACAACATTAAAATATGCAAAATGTTTTTTTTTTTTTTAATTGAATATGTATTATTATCTGGATGCCTATATTATAGGACCTGCCCCCCTAGACAAATGGCAAGACGCTAAACGAATAGAATGGAATACTTATTGTATGTGAATGACACTAGCTTACGACATGTAATTGGACAGCTAGTGTCATTCCCATACAATAAGTATTCTATTCTATTCTATTCATTTAGCGTTTGCGCCACTTGTCTAAGGGGCTGATCGGAGCTGGCATCAGTGGAATATGATAGGCCAATAAAAAAATGAACATTAACATCACGTCGTCTAGTCAGTAAGCTCGTAGAACGAAAACATTCGTAAGAAATTCATACATAAGTACATATACCATGACCAAGCTACATCAATATATATATAAATTGTATAAACTAGGGGTTTAAATGTTATGACAATAAATAATGAATTATAATGTAAATACATATATTTGTGGATATCAAAAGAAATGGAAATTAAATTCTAGAAACACAATGACGACAAGGGAATTCCTGTAAGTTCTTTTAATTGCTTTTTTAGCAGTCTGAAATGTCAACCCTTTCCACAAGTCTAATTGGAAGGCCATAAAAGTTCAAAGGAAATTAATTAGGACTATTTTTTTGACACTTTGATGGTTTTGTGAAGGTGAAATTTGATTTTACAATTAAGAAAGAAATTGCGCATAAAGTCTTTAGTATGTATTTACTTACATTTTCTTCTTCACAAGTTGTTGTGCGTGGTCTCGCTCGCGTTTAATTGGATTATATATAATATGCACACGGATATTTTTATAGCCTCATTGATAATGTGCAATAAATTGGTTAAACTAGTAGCTTAGTGGTTACCTCTTTATTACGTAAGTATATATACACATACTTATAGGCTATCATACAAAAAATATTTTTAATAGACGTATATTTTTAAGTTCAGCGCCGATCGCAGCTTACAGTTTTCAATAAATACAAGCCGCGCTTGAGTAGTTTTACGCCCGAGACTTATAAATAACATAAATCTTATAGCATCTGACATAATTGATTATTTTCCTTTCTGAATTTTCTAGAAGCTTTCAACTTGTCTATGTTTATGCTTAAGCGCTGATGGTTAGCGGCGCCCTATATCGTTCGATTTTACTTAGGGATAATAATTAAGCGCTTTAAAATATCTAACCCCTACGGGTTCAGTACAGTAGGGCTATTTTGTAAAAAACCATTTCGATATCGAGATAGAGCTCTCTTTACGTCACTTTGAAAGTGAACTTTATTGATACAGATAGATAGTAAAGAAAGATTTAAAGAATACAAATTCGTCATATAAGATTTAGAATTACAGAATAGCCCTACAATACTGAAAACTGTGAAAAAAATTATTGCTTTCATAAATAATATGTTTACTTTAACGGTGTTTTGTCATATTAGAATTCCGTATTCTGTTTGGAGAATCGTAAGGAACTTAAGGTTGTGGAACCCTGGTATGTGAAGTCAGACATCTATGTGGAAAGGGCGATGCGACTAGTGTATATTTATGTTATTATTGTTCATGAGAACAATAAGTGTGAGATAGTATCGTTTGTATGTATTTAGTTATAGAAATGTGAAAATAGTGTATGTAATATTATCAGGTGCTTTTTTTATTTTAATGAGATGTTATTATAATAAAGTTAAAGAGATTTTTAACGCGCTTATTTATCACTGTACCTTAAATTTCTATTATTATTAATCCTACTATTTAAATAAAAAAAAACCTTTTCTTTTAGAAATGTAAATGGAATATTTTATTTTATAAATTTAGGCAAACTGTAATAGCAGTAGGCTGGTCACACATGACATAACAAAACGGATGGCCGATGGGCAAATAAGGCTCAGAGTAAAGGCCGTGTTTAGGTAGACGGAGTGTTGGTCGACGATCAACCAGGTGGGAATACGATCTCCGAGCAGTGGCCGGTCTGTGTTGGATGCGAGTGGAAAGTGATCGGTAACCTTGATGTTCATTGAATGAGGCCTATGTTTAATAGTGGATCGTTAAAGGCTGATGATGATCATAATGAAGGTAACCGCGGGAAATAATGCAATCGAATAATCGAATATATACGATGATATTCCCGGAATTATTCGAGTATATAAATACTAAGTACTATTTTATAAATCAGCAATTTTTGTTTTTTTTTAATATAGACATAGACACTCTAGGAGATATTTTGAAAATATTAGTTCCCCTTAGTTTTTTTCGAACGCAAGATTCAGTGGGTTTGCCTTGGAATCAGTGGTACATTCAACTGACGTTCAGAAAGATATTTTGGTTGAACATGTATGATGATGTATTTTGAATAAAATATATTAATACTTTGTTCAATACTTTTTACATGTACCTCAAAGAAATGTCAATGTCATTATATTATAATTGTTTTTTTAATATATATTTATTTATGCATTTAAAAATTGACATACGTTTGTATCAATTAAGTATATTCAAGTAATACGACAAGCTAGGACATCACGGACTATCATGCCAAAAAAGTGCAAATATAGGGGTCTAGGCGCTGAATATGATTTTGTCCCATTCGGTGTCGAGACCCTTGGTCCGTGGGGTCCTAACGCTTTAAGGCTTTTTAAGGAAATAGCAAAAAGACATCACAGGAGACCGAAGAGCTGGCAGCTACCTCGGACAAAGAATTAGTTTAGCAATTCAAAGGGGAAACGCTGCCAGTATCCTCGGAACATTGCCTAAAGGGACGCCTTTTAATAATATATTTTAGTTATTATAATATAATATTTATATTTTTAAGGATTATAGTTTTAGATTATTTATTATTATTAGATTATTTTTTTTTTTATAATATTATGTAATTAGGTTATGAAACTAAAATAAATATGATATAGAATTCATTCAAGTAATAGGTATAATATAAGTAGGTATTAGTCATTTTATATTATACTAGTGACATACCGTCGATGCGTCCAAAACTTTACAATACCAATTTGCATGGCGAGCAAAGTTTCGTTAAAATCAGTTTAGTAGTTAAAAAGTTCGCGGAATTTTTATTTAAATTAGTATCGATATTGTTATTTATTATTATATTATGTGGAGTTGTGTCATGTTACGCTCTGTTGAAATATATAGTCTATATATTTCAACTCGGTTTAATTTAAGTACTAATGTTTCATATTAATATTTTAACATGGATGCTAAAATTTCGCTTTACCTAAATCATAATAGGCACTCAGTATGGTACTATAGTGATATAGCAACGGGTTACATAAGCGCCGGTACTTTCTTCCGCGAATGTCCCCTCTCGCTCCGCACCACCAGCGAGAGAGGGACAGAGATATGGTCCCGGAGACTGTCCTGCAGGGTTGATACTTATTGTTATGTTTTTGTGCGAAATTATTTATTTTGAGGTCAGACATATTTGCGCACGTCACTAAAATCGACTTGAAAGACGACAATCGGCATCGGGTCATAATATGACGCGTGGTATTTTTATTATCAATTCACAATTGTAATATAAACCTAGATGTTTCACATTTACCAAGTGTGTCTTTGAGGCCAACAGTTTGTGTCTATATATTTTATATTTTTGGGAAGCCTAAATATTAATAAAATGCTTTTAATAAACAAGCGCACAGATAATAAGAACGAGAGCATTAAAGAATAATTATTATTATCAGGAAAATAAATAACACAAGAAAGAAAAATGTATAACTTCAAATAAATCTAACTTACGAAATTAGACAGTACGGTAATAAAAAAAATATACATGGTATTTTAAGTTCTGTTATTAAGTAAGATATGTTATTCGGAAAATATAGACACAGAAAAATCATAAGCTTTGCTTTAAATGATTTCCATATAATATATTCGATATGATATGATAATCGATAAAATAGATAAAGGTTCCCAAATAAGGTCCCAAAATATGCTGTGTGTCAATTAGTGTTTTGTTGTTCTTGAAAAAAAAAACACTTTGACGATAAGTATAATACCACACGCGCTACAGTGTCGCAATGATATGAATATAATGAACTGGGGGCCTAGCCAAAATGCCATTACGAAAACGACTGCGAAGTTCGTTCGTCCGTTCGAAGTTGTGATTGGCTAAATTACGTCGTCGATCGCTCGACCGTTCAATCGACGATGTAATTTAACCAATCACAACTTCGAACGGACGAACGAACTTAGCTGTCGTTTTCGTGATGGCATTTTAACTAAGCCTGTTCACACGATGCTTTGGTAACGCACCTAGCAAGCTCGGTGTAGCGAAAGCAGCTGTAGTCTTAAGTTTGCTCGTAATTCAGCCACGAAATAGGCTAATTTTTTTGCAATACGTTTACAACAAAACATGTATTGTTTATATTTTAATTAGGTATGTCTTTATTGTCGATCTCCAACAAAAATAAGAGAAGAACCCGCGAAACAAAGTCAGTGGATCATTTTTATAAATATTCTATGACAAAATATTATCCTAACATTATCCTGAAATGCCTGGGATAAACGCCCGATACTTATCCAGCATACGTCATACATACTCACAAAAACAATACAATCAGAAAAAAAGTGAAGTAAATTATCTAATTTTAATTTGTCAACCCTGATAATTTTCCGAAGCAATGATTGCAGTTCAACAAACTGCGCACGAGTCGATCGTTGAACCTGCATCAGCCGTCCCCCGTCCCGCTCGCACACCTAGCCATCATCACCTCTCTCGCTCTTATGTAATAGCTTCTAAGAGCATTTTCATTGAAAGTGTAATTCTTTGGAAAACCTTTGCCTTTTGCAAATCCTATTATTTATGATGTAATTAAAGTTTATAGGTTTGTTTGTTATTCAATAACATTAGAAACCTGGCCTATGACTTAGGATAGGTATCTAGGTAATAGGTTCCTGTGGGAATCGAATGACATAACTCATATTAAGAACTCCGCGACATTCGATTGTTAAAATGGAAGCAGGCGATATTGCGGACAGTATCCATCTTCATATTATTTATAATATCTACAATATAATAATTATAATAATATCTATGGATGCCTTTACACCAAGTCAATCTAGTCCCGTGTTAAGTTTCCGAAGAACTTGTGCTACGGGTACCAGACAATGGATATACATATTTTTAATACTTTTTATATGAATACATAAAATTAAGATTTTTATCACATAATACACATATTTAAGAGGCGAGATTCGAGCCCGCTACCTCCGGGCTTGCGCACCAACGCGCTAACCACTGAGCCACAGAGGTCGTCTTTATTTATACTAATGGAACTTATCATAATCTTTAGCAGATTATTTTTAGCTACTACTGGATTTTTTGAGCGACGATGGTCCAGTGGTGGATGGGCTCGGCCTCTTATGCAAGAAGTTCCAGGTTCGATCTTGACCCCCCGTGTGTGCCTTGTAATGGGTTTTTCTAAATTTCTAAGTGCACCCCAAAACACGAGACCATCGCTCGCTCACCGGTGAATGAAAACATCGTGAGGAAACTTGCAAGCCTAATGAGATTGAAAGCCTTTGAAGGTATGTGAAGTTCACCAACCCGCACTGGGCCAGCGCATCGGCGAACTATTGGCCCATTACCCTCCTCGCCTCATTTCGAGGAGGAGAACCGTGCCCAGCAGTGGGACATAAAAGGGTTGATACTTTGCTTTTTTTTACTGGATTTTACAAGAACGTCAAGTCTACCCCCGCCACGCATATTTAACTAGGACCGGCCCTGTTTTTCCTAACGAGGCCTCCACTCCCGAGCTATTAGCCCCCAGGCTGTCGTTTCTATGGTGTATGTGACCATCATTAGCATCATCAGTATAATCAACCACTAGACATGCATTACAGGCTAGTTGAAATGACAATTCATTACAATTCCCAGCTATAATACACTAACATCACTTACACACTTATATGGTTTCCTGTGAAAAAATAAGCTTATTTTTTGCGTTCATTAGAGTCCTGTAGTCTACAGAAGGAATGAATTATTGAATGATGTTTTAGCAATGTTTCATCAAAATCCGTTCAGCAGGTTGTATGATTATTAGTAGAGATATTGAACCTCTTCCTCCGTATAAAGCCCTGTATTATATTTTTGGATTTAGCAAAGGCTTATAATAGAGCGCAGTATGTTTCGTGAATAAAAAAACATTCGAAGACAATGTCAAAAATCGAGCTCTACCTCTCTATCTATAAAGTTAAATAATTTAGTTATGCAAATAAAAATGTTAACTTTAAATCTTATTTAGCAATGGCAATAAAACAAATGACACATTATCAAAATAGTCATCAGCACAGCTTTTGTTAAGTGTAAGTTAACATTTGTAAATAAGTCTAAGCGTTTTGATGTTCCAGCCAGCCGTAAGTGGCACACTCCTAGGCGACCCATATTTCGTCCGTTTAAACTTTCGTAGATAATAAACTTTCGTAATTTAATTTCAAATGAATTTTGCATTAACATCAACTCTGTATACTTTCAAGAAACGCTTGCTTGAACACCGTCATTTTATTAACAGTCGGATAGACGAACGGACAGACAGGAGCATCATGATGGTATGTGGCCAACGTCACCCATTAATATAAACTAGTTAACCTAGGATCGGGCAAGTCACTGTGTAGTCTATCTTAAGTAATGTTGTTTCATAGGAGATACAAGTACGATCATAGAAATCTTAAAATAAAGTAATAGAAGTGTTAAGTGTGCTTTGTCGCCACCACTGGTGACGCAGACGGCACCAATTTTTGCATTATACTTAATACATTGCTTCTTATTTTCGATGCTAATAGAAGAGCATCGTATCACAAAAAAATAAATAATAGTTTAAAAAAACTAAAAACACGCTTTTTATAGAAACCCAAACTAAAAAATAGAAAATAAATTTTAATAAATTTAAATTAAGAATAGTGTTAAAAATTTCAATAACTAGAAATTAATAATAGTGTAAATAAAAAAAAATATTTTATTTTAAAAAAAGCGTGGGGTGCTTTTTAAGATATTATCAAAATGATAATCACTCTACTCATATCTGTCAATAAAATATTTATAACTATATTGACACCATGCACCCCACGCTTTTTACACGCTTTTTTTTTTAAATATTTTTTTTTTTTATTTACACTATTATTAATTTATAGTTATTGAAATTTTTAACACTATTCTTAATTTAAATTTATTAAAATTTATTTTCTATTTTTTAGTTTGGGTTTCTATAAAAAGCGTGTTTTTAGTTTTTTTAAACTATTATTTATTTTTTACTTTTTAGTAATTATTTATAAATATTATAAATACGGGGAATCAGAGTTCGATTTCGGAGAAGAGAGAAACGGCTACCGGAACCAAGGAAGGCCGCAGGCGCGCAGATTACCCACGGAGAGTTACATACTGACATACTGACATACTGACAAACTGACAAACTGACAAACTGACAAACTGACATACAAGTGAAGCTAATAAAAAGCGTGTAAAAAGAAATGTAATACGCAGTGAATAATAATTTATACCTTGGTGTAGCCCCGGCCACTGGCGACACGCGTCTCGATAGGTCACCACGCACTATACCATTTATAGTTTATATTACCTTATGACATAATTTATTTATAAGATAGAATATACAAAATAACTCACTTATAAAATATAATATAATAACTAAAATATAAAATTATTAAAAGGAATCCCTTTAAGTAAGGTATTACCTTATTATTTAGATTTCTATGAGATAATTTTACCCTCTCACCGGGAAGTCCTACTTAAAATAAGTTAATTACAATACATAGATGTAGTATGCTTGGTCAATGCTGCACTAAAGTGAAACTTTAGGAAAAAGGACATCAAAATTATAACAAACGACAATCCTCAAGTGGGTGGTCGTAAATGTAGGTGAGGAGAGGGGGGAGGGAATTGGGATTCCCACACATTTTTTTAAATTTTACAAAAAGGCCTGATTCTAAGTATGTGTTGGCATAAGACTCAATGAAGCCAGCGGCCTGATTTTACTAAGATGCTTTTTTAAATGCAAAAGTTGTTTTACGCTATATCGCTGGTAGGATGTTAAAAATGGCAAGATAGAGTACTTACTCTATATATAATAGTAATCATCAGCCCGGAAACAGTTGGAAAACTTACTTAACATCTTTGAAGGCGATATAAATTATTTATTATTATTTTGTATTTCAATATATAACATAATATATTCTATATAAATATTAAATACAAATCAGGGTAGGTAATCTAGCTTTTTATTCTTAACTAACCGTTAGTAACCACAGAATATCATGGCCAGGGTTCTGTGAACATTCTAACCACGCTGTTAACTGAGTGGTTAATCTATAACAGTCTAATATCACATCATCATCATCAGCCTTTATCTGTCCATCGCTGAACATATAGGCCTTCTTTAATGAACATTTAAAACTCAACATACATATTTACAATTATTTAATTTTTCACATTTTTACTACAAATTTTGTTTTTTAAGGTTTTTTTTTTACTAATTTATAGTATTGAGAAAGTCCAAGGGTCTGTCGACCTCCGATCAAATAGGGCAAAGTACTCCGGGCGGTGGCCGGTCCTGGTTGAGTGCGCACTGCTCGTGAAATATACTTATGTACAGCAGTGAACTTAAAAAGTATGATGATGATGATGATGATGATGATGATTGTATTTAATGATATATTACTACCACCAGCCAGATAGCTCAGACTCTAACCGAAAGAGCAAGAGGGACGACATATCACAAAATCAGCTGACCTGAAATACTTTCTCGAAAACGTTGCCAGTTCCTATACTATATGTGGGTTTTATTCAAATATAGAGTTGGTTTGTTTAATATTACATGCATATAATTAAAAGTTCCTGTATAGTTTCAACAATTATAGTCTGTATTGTATTAATATTAAAATACTATTATTATATTAATTATTGTGTACTTATTTTCTATAGAACAGACTTTACCAGCTACTACTGGCAGCGTCTGGATAGATAATTAACGTATTACATATATTTCTTATATATATACACGTTAAAATACCGATGTGATATGAAAAGCTCAGACAATTAAAGAAAGGTTGAAAATGGCGGCGATTTACTGGCGCGCACTTAGATTTTTTGCTTAGTATTTGTTTTAAAGAAAACCTGATTTCCTTTATAATATACTTTGTAATACATGTAAATATTATTGAACTATAAAAGTAAAGTAAAGTATCAACCCTTATATGTCCCACTGCTGGGCACGGGTCTCCTTCCTCGAAATCAGGCGAGGAGGGTAATGGGCCAATAGTCCACCACGCTGGTCCAGTGCGGATTGGTGAACTTCACATACCTTCAAAGACTTTCAATCTCATCAGGCATGCAGGTTTCCTCACGATGTTTTCCTTCACCGTTGAGCGAACGATGGTCTCGTGTGCACTTAGAAATTTAGAAAAACCCATTTCAAGGCACACACGTACGGGTCAGGATCGAACCCGGAACCCCCCGCGTAAGAGGCCGAGTCCGTCCACCACTGGACCACCGTCGCTCGTATATACATATTGAACTATATTTAGATTATATTCATATATACATATTGAACTATATTTAGATTATATTAAAAAAAAATCTGTTCTATTCTATATTATAATTTCTCTCGTATAAAAAACTTTTTGTATTTTTTATCATTTAAATATAAATTGATTTAATTTAACTCATTTCAAGTGTATAAGTTGTTACCGACGAAATAAAGATATTTTGACTTGAATTATTCCCTCCATGAACTGCTTTGATAATGTTATCGATAGTATAATGATTCTGTCGACGGTACATATCACCACACGACACGCCGCAATTCCGTCAGCCGTACACTTAGAGAACCGTAGCGGATTAACCTCACATATTAGGTCAAACCAAATAGACTATCGTTGCTGACTGTACATCTCATGCTTGGAACGTATTTTTTTTCTTTAATGCTTAGGCATTCCTAGGGGGGGTGGGTGTCCCCAGGCGGGTTTTGTCCCCTCCTCTTATAAGAGGTGTACAATGAGTTCCCCCGGCTCAAAACGCTTCGCTCAAGGTGTTGGGATCACCTTGGGATACTGGGCCCCACCGCCACGACAAGGCCTGACCCGTGGTGGGGACGGAACGTATATGCCTTAAGATACAGACAATATATTATACCTATCTACTGTTACCCTTAAGAGTAGTAAAGTGGCAACCCATATATTATGTCTCTCTACTGGTCAATCAGGCGAAGAGGTTATCGGGCCATAGTTCACGGAGGCGCTGGCTCAATGCAGGTTGGTGAACTTCACACATCTCAAAGAATTTTAATCCCAATATGCATGCAGGTTTCCTCACGATATTTTCCTTGACCGATGAGCGATCCTTCCAGACTTGCGTTCAGAGTGCACTTAGAAATTTATGAAAAAACCCGTTTTAAGGCACCACAGGGGGGGGGGGAGCCAGGATCGAACCCGGACCCTCTCGCTTAAGAGGCCGAGCCCACACCCACTGAACTATCGTTAGTATTCCTCTTGCCTGGTAAGTTTTACTCGTCCCGAATGATTATATAAAAACTATGTTGAAATAAATAAGCCTTGTTAGCAATAATCAAATACAAAAAAATATCTACTCGTTATTTTCAAAGATTAACGCTATCTATTAATTATTATGATGATGCAGTTGGCAGACAGTGCAAAGTACACACAGTTCATAACTAATTTGAGACCATTTTAGAGCGAAACAATAATGGTAACGCAAAATCATTATTGCTTCTTACATCAATTATAGTTTAGGTGTAACTAAATTAATAGACATTTCTGGAAATTCAATCGGATTGTACCTATGTTTAACTTCAGTGACAAACACCACAATATAGCAATCCATTTCATAAGTGAATCACAATAATCCCTGTTTCAATAAAGCCTACGATCAATATATGTCATGAATCAATTCGAAGCTTTTAGGTTTCAGTATACGTCAACGAGCTTAATCAATAAACTAACACAATATATTGTTTATAGCTAACCTGGACAATAAAATTCTTGAATTGAAATTTCCTTAAGTTCAAATCTACATATACACTAATATTATAAAGAGGAAAACTTTGTTTGGTTGGTTGTATTGAATAGGCTCAAAAAGTACCGGACCGATTTCAAAAATTCTTTCACCATTCGAAAGCTACAT
Organism: Lycaena phlaeas; assembly: GCA_905333005.2. Lineage (NCBI taxonomy): Eukaryota > Metazoa > Arthropoda > Insecta > Lepidoptera > Lycaenidae > Lycaena > Lycaena phlaeas. The sequence goes on from HG995168.1 coordinate 2,231,548, forward strand.
TATCCACGAGTAATATAGGCTAAATTTTATTCTGAAAAAAAAAATAGGATGCCGTAAGATAGTTCGGAATACTAATTAGTTTCGGATACAAGGTGTAAAAAATCAACCAGAAAAGTTACTTATTTCGCGTACTAGGATCCCGTTGTAAATCTTAGTTAATGCACGCGAAGCTGCGGGTAACAGCTAGTCATAAATAAATATAAAATACATAAATATATTACTAATTGATTATTGTACATTAAAGTATCTTATTGAACGTTGAATGGACTCCACTACGGGTTCCAAAACTAGTCCACTGAGAAGATCTGGCGAAACAAACTCAGTAAAACGAATCTTTTAAATATTTTACATATAAATATTACATATACACAGAATCCTTTAAAATTCTTAGTTTCATTATTGGATATTATGTATTACCTATACTAGCGAACCCCACCGATGTTGTCCCTTACTTTTTTATAGTGAATTTATACAAAATACTTTATATTCATATTATCATTTAAAATATTCTTCAAGTTTAATAACATGTAATCGTTAATATGAAATGTATTATATAACTTATTAATTTTGTCGGAGACAATAGATGTAAAAACGATTGGAAATTTCTCATATTTCGGAAGCGCAGCAGCAGGATTAACTAGGCTTATCGTTTATTACGTGTATGCATGCATTATATTACTTTATATTCGCTTTTATGAAATATATCAAAAAGTAAAATCCTAGAAATCTAATTCCCTGCGCATTAAAATGAAGCAATCTTTGAGCTCAAAGATGAAGACTAGGTTCTCAAGAGGAATATAATATGCTTCGAGTTATGTTAGATAATTTGCTATCTATATTTAGCTTCAATAAAATTATTGCAGCGTATTCATCAAATAATTACACATAAAACTGTGAAATTAGCTTATTATTAAGTTAATTATTTTATATATCCGTGCTTATTATTTCACAATAATATATTATGAACAATAATTCAATAAAAAAATTATTGAGTAGGTAATATTTGAGTTACAAAAAAAGGTTGAAGAATATTTAACAAAATGCTCGGTCATAAAAAACATATTTTTTGTTTTTTGCCGAAATCTCATTTCATATCGAAAAGCACATTTTGCGAAATTTTCGAGTCTTTATAATAACTTTAAACTAAGTAGGCTAAGATGAAACTAACGGACGTCCATCAGCTAGTCTAATCTAAGATAACTAAGACAAGCTTTAGGTATATAATATATAAAACTCAGTTATGTTAAAACTGACAGACTTAACCAAATTCAGAATTGTATTTCGCGTTAGTTTATCCACAATCGCAAAATATCGTTGTACTCGACAACGAATTAAAAAAAAATTGGAAACCAGCTATAGCTTTGAACAAATGTATTGGATTGGATATTACCGCAGTGTTAAAATTTTGCGCGCGATTCCATTTGTTGAACGTAAAATCAATTTATTTATTAATTAAATTATTTCAACATTCATTGCACTAACAGTATAAAAACCAACGCACACAACAAAAAGCAAAACATAATTACAAAAAGAGAAACAATTAATTAAATACAAACGATTCATAATTTTAGTTTAAATTGTACACAGCACACACAAATGTCTTAACGAAATGTCTTCCATTAGACACAGGATTGAGACAGGATACTTGTGTCGACAGGACAGCCGCGCCGGCCTGGCCTGCATCAATCAACAGCGCGACATTTTACAACCTCGGGAATATTTAATTCAGGGACTTTACGGTTTTGTTATGTGTTTGTGATGAATGTTAGGAAAAATGAATTAAATAAGGAAGGTGTTTAAATTTCTTTTGAACGAACTTTTTAGGAACGAAACCTTAATCTAGAAGAGGTACGAATTGGATTTGAAGTTTAACCGAATAACTTTCTAAGTAACTAGCTGCCCCGACAGACTTCGTTCTGCCGTACTAATTTTGCTTTTGGTGAAAATTAGGGTTGTATGTATTTTTGTATGCTGTATCATAAAAAAATAAAACCAAATAAAAATTGTCTAACAAATAAAAAATAAAATTTTGGGGTGGGTCGTCCTTATGGTTTAGGGGGATGAAAAATAGATGTTGGTTGATTCTCAGATCTACCCGATATGCACACAAAATTTCATAAAGATCGGTGGAGCCGTTTTGGAGGAGTATAGTACGCGTAACTAACTCAAAAATACATACAACTCTGTGACACGAGAATTTTATAAATGTATTTATAATTTGTCATCGATGAGTTAAAAAAAATAACACATAATTTAATAGCAATGATGGTCCAGTGAGTATTAAATACCGCTCAGCGTGAAAGAAACCTCCATGCCTGATGAGAGTGAAAATATTTGAAGGTGTCTAAAGTTTATCAACCTGCATTGGGTCAGCGCAAGTGAAATACGGCCTCAGCCTTCTCGCCTGATTTCGAGGAGGAGACCCGTGCCCAGCGGTGGCCCAATATTTTAAATGGTAATAGTGTTCCAAAGAGTGGTTACAGCAGAGCCATCTATCGTTATCGAAAGTAAGTTACAATAATATAAAATTTGTGTGCAAGTTTGCTAATTTCATTAAACATATCTACTAATCTAGGACGTAGACTATGTTATTTTAAAGTAAGGTAAGGACATATAAAAATGATATTTTATATTAAAGATTACAATGATTATTTAAGTGTTTAGTATGTAGACATTTTTATTTAAATCAGTTAATAACCTAACCTCATCATGATCAGGATCCGTAAGGTAGGTATTAACCTATTTCATTTAATAACAAATTAATGACTAATATAACTATCGATAAATAATATTATACTATGTTTGCCAATGGCATTTGGGATCACATCACTAACGCTAATTAAATAATAATAAAACTGTTTAACCACTATTTAATAAGATTTAAATATATAATTAAATGTTGTATTTCAAATTAAATATTATTTATGTATAGTAAGTATCATTTGTATAATTTTATCTTATTTATATTGATCATTATTAATAAATAATTGTGGGTGTCCTACTTTAAATAAATAAATATCAGGCGCTATATTCATCAGTGAGAGGGCTATATGGAAGCATATTTAATGATAAATAATTACAGACATATTATTATACATACTAATAAATAAATTGAATGCAAAATAACGTAAGGGCTAAATAAAAATAAAAATATATAAATTATTTCTCCAATAATTAATTACAATAATATAATTTATTTTATAAGTAATAAATCGTACAAAAACGCAACGCATTAAGCAGTAAATAAAAAACGCAACGGATAAAACAACGCATGAACGCTAATATTAATTTGCGTTACCTCGGTATTCGGTAAGCGGGAACACTAGAGTGGCAGTTGCACCTGGATGCAAACGAGTAACTAAGTCGAGTTATTACCAACGGTTAGGACGCGTTCTGATGACACAAACAAAGCACCTGCGCGAACATACTCACGGCGTGTACACATTGAAACTTTTTATATTGCATAACCTAAACTACACAAATTGATTTGAGAAACTTTAATCTGCTTTTTCTTGAGGAAATGATGAAAATATCAATGAAAGATTCCAATTTTATATTATAAACGAGATGTATGGATGTATCTCTTTCACGTAGAAATAACTAAATGGATTTTGATTATATTTAACATTAATTAAGGCATCTTTATTCATCCCCGTATTCCCAGGGGTATCGGGGATACGCGGGTGCAATCGCGGGGCGATGCTGTTTTTAAAATAAGACTGAAGTACTTGATAAGAAGAAGAAGTCTTTGATATAAGCAGAAGGGATAAGCGGTATGTATAAATAATTTACATGTACTTTTATAATTTAGATTTTCATATATTAAGACACGTTAAATTCGTATTACATGAGCTTGTTAGAACTAGTGCGGGTATAGATAAAATAAATAGAATAGAATAATAAAAATACTGTTTCTTCCGATCTCAAAGTGCCTTAATACTATTGCGCTAAGTTGGTGTTAATAAATACGCTTAATAAAATTCTTATAGTACTTTTGAGGGTGCCTCAGCCAAATGGCAAAAACGGAATCCTTATGGATTCGTCAAGTTTTTCTGTCTGGCCGTCCATATGGAAAAGCTACTTTTATCCGAAACTATAAGGAAAATACTGTTAAAACTTGATAATTAGACGTATTCTCTAATCCGTATTAAGATTTTTTCGTTATAGCATTATGTTTTATATTTAAACTAGCTGTTGCCCACGGCTTCGCCCGCGTTAACTTAGATTTACAGACATGTCCGGTTTGACGATGATTATTTTTATAGCCGAAGTTACTCGTTATTATATGTAACATCTATCTGCCAGTAAAAGTCTCGTCAAAATTGGTCTAGACATTTCAGAGATTAGCCGGAACAAACAGACAGAAAAAAATGTGTTTCACATTTTGGACACTGCCTAATCACTATAAATATCAAATTACGACTCAATTTTCATAGAAAATTTTGGTAATATAAATATTTGAAAATACCTGACGAAAAATTTTATTATACGACTATGTACATTAGGTGTTGGTCGGCCATTAACCAGATGGGAAGACGATCTCCGTGCAGTGGCAGGTCCGCGTTGGATGCGAGTGGCAAGGGATCGGTCGTCTTGGCGTTCATTGACGGAGGTCTATGTTCAGGGGTCGACGGATAGAGAACAAAAATGATGATGATGATGATGATTAGGTACTTGTACTCTCATTGTTATCATTCGGATGTTCAAATAGTGAATATGTCATGTGCATGTAGCATGCATGTGTCCTGGATGTGACAAGGCCGCGCATGACACGGCCTCGAGCTTGTCAGTTATAAACGGATTAATTAAAACGATTTTGTCTATATTACGAAATTATTTAGTTTTTTAAACTATAAAATAGTGATATTCTATCATTCTAAATACGCAACCTCTTTGCAGGTTCATAATTTCAGGCGAGCCCCTTAGACTATACTGTGAATTAAATATTTTAATTATATATACATTTAGTCTTCTAAAGGCTCAGCGCTGCCGCGAGGCAGCACTGGCAGGATCGCCATGTGGGCATGAGGGCAAACGAACAGTCGAATTATGCGTGTGCCCTCCTTTTCCCTACCCCCCCTCCCCCCAATGACCACCGGAAACTCACAAACCGGACGAAACGCGGCAGCATAGCTGTCACTTTACGCCGATTTCATGAGAACGAGAGGTGAACGGTTCGATTGCACTCTGAGGTCCTAGGTTTCAGTCCCGTCAAGGCAACATTCCGTTTTACGTCGCCTACAGATCATATTCTTTGGTTTAATATTTGTTTATTCATTTTGTTTACAATTTAACATAAAAATAATTGTAATGGAGACATTTTTAATAAGGTATACTTATCTCTATCACACATTTCTTCCCGCAAAATCTTGTAAAATTGTGAGAGATTCGTCATTTAAAAACAGATAAAAAATATATATTAATATTGAATAATGTAATACCTAATTAAATCGGACTATCAAGAATAACATGGATGGAAAATACATTAAAATGAATACATATAAATACATACACAATAAATACATAATACATTTGATATCTACATTTTTAAAATATAACAGTTAACTATCAATTGGTGAGTTCAAAATATTTTAAAGAAGTAATGGTAAGACTATCTCGGATGGATGTTACTTATTAAAACTATTAGAATAAGAAGCACTGTTATAGTAAGTGAAGGTTTTAGTTAAGTACTCTTGCTCATACGAGCAAGAGTACTTAACTAAACTGTCTCTGTCTGTAACTAGTAGGAGAAAAGAGCTTAGAAAGAGATTAGAAAGAGAGAGTAGAAGCTTAGAAAGAGAGCTATAGAAAGTAAAGAGCCCCCTTAGGTACTGAGGAGTGGAAAATTTTCACGTAACGACTTCTCTTCTAATTAAATATTTTTCTACCATGAAAATAGGAGCAAAACAAATAAATAAAACGTAAATAAAAATATTTTGTTAAAGAAATACTTTTCTTAGAATCCATTAGCACTGAAGAGTGTTTGAGTCCAATTAGCAGAAAATTCTACGCAAAAAATAAAATTGTAACAATTATAAGATCAGTGCATTTGATTAAAAGAAAGATCATATTTAGCACCGACTACAATGAATAATTTATATCATCATCATCATCATCATCATCCTGATGATGATGATGATGATGATGATACACTGCTGAACATAGGCCTCCATCAATGAACGCCAAGACGACCGATCTATTGACACTCGCAGACTTTTTATTAATTTAGGTAGACTAAGTATTGCTCGCACGGAAGAAGGAAGAAGATCTTCGTGCAGTGTCCCATCCGTGTTGGATGCGAGTAGCAGGCAATCTGTCTTTTGATCGACGGACGATCGATCCGAAAGTTCAGCAGTAGACAGATGAAGGTTGATGATGATGCAATTTTTAAAGATCAAAAGCTGCTAAATCAATGTCGACAGGTTTCAGTGCCACCAGGTAATAATTAAGGCAAGGTAAATGTAAGGTCCACTGGACGGATAAAGGCTGATGATGATGATGAAAGGTAAGGTGAGGTGAGAGTGCTCATACGAGTGTGTTTGAAATTCTATTTTCTAAGAGTACACGGGACATTTAAGAAAATTTTGGTAGCTTTACCGACCTGACTTAGAGCGAGGGAAGATACAGGACCAATGTTGTAGAAGCTCGTGCACTGTAAGTTCTCATTGTAATTATTAGTGCGTGTTAATCAGTAATGTCCTATGTTCAGCAGTGGATGGATAAAGGCTGATGATGATGATGATGATGATGATGATGATGATGATGATGATGATGATGATGATGATGATGATGATGATGATGATAATTAATCAGTAACATGCTTATTTTACGTTCATACGGAAAATGTCAGCCTTTTCAGACAAAAGTATTTTTTCCTTCTAAAGTAAGCTCGTTACATAAACAAAGCGGTTATTAGGTCATAACTAACTCAGTACATTCATTTATTATTACCTATTTTCAAAGAAAAATAAAACAATTTTTCTTTGAGTTATAATTTTAAAGCTGTTGTAAGTTGAGTGTTACTCAAATATTCCAATACCATTTATTTAGTGCAAGTAAGTAATGTTTTATTATTAATGTACTGGGAATAACATCAATTAGATATTTTACTTTACTCTTATTATACTTTTTACTTCTTATACATAACTTATCAGAAATTTCTCACCTAACACAGCCTAAATAATTGCGTTATTAAATGTGATTGTTTTTAAATATCGCAAGTAGTTTCAGATTAGCGTGTTACAACCAACATAACAGCTTTATTTCATTACTATATGTTAGACTAGCTGTTGCCCGCAGCTTCGCTTGCGTTAACTAAGATTTTTTTCTTTTTCTGGTTGATATTTTACACCTTGTGTCCGAAAACCCCAAATATCTTACGGAATCCTATTTTTTTTTCAGAATAAAATTTAGCCTATGTTACTTGTGGAAAATGTAGCTTTCAAACGGTGAAAGAATTTTTGAAATCGGTCCAGTACTTTATGAGCCTATTCTTTACAACTAACCAAACAAAAATTTTTTTTATTAGCGTAGAAATACCCATTATAAAAATACCATACATGTGACACCTTCCAGAAACGACGTGTCAATTAAAAAAAGCGATATGGAAGGATATCTAGTATGTGTCATTCTGTATACTCCCACACAAAGAGCACTAGCAAGTGAACAACAGAAACTGAACCAATATGACATCTTATATGGTTCTCGAAAAATCGATTATCTATAAATAACTTGAAGAGCTGAAGTAGCTTTTAATAAAACCGTCGGCTTAGAATAAAAGAGATAAAGGTAAGAAGATTAATGCTTTACATGAAACAAAATAAATATGCACTTAGTTTATATTTTATTATTTTATGTCTAGCTATAAAAATATTTAAAAAGTGTTTTATATAAATATACACAATTTAATTAGCCAAAATTCCATGAGCGAGTTGAAACCGTGTTAGGTTGGCTGGATAACTAATCATTATCATCATCAACATAGGCCTCTCTCCATGAACGCCAAGACGACCGACCCCTTACCACTCACATCCAACATGAATCAGCCGCAGAACGGATATTGTCTTCCCACTTGTTAATGGCCGACCGACACTTCGTCTAGGTGAACTTGGTTGGCCCATCAGCCATCCGCTCTTTTAAGTGACCAGCCAACTGCCACTTCAACGCGCTTATTTATCGAATGATATCGCCAACTTTAGGTCTTCATTTCGAATCCTATCTGCCAAAAAAACACCCAGTATAGCACGCTCCATAGCACGTTGAGCTATGGCCAACCTTTGGACCAGTCGTAAATTAAGAGGCCACGTTTCGGCCCCGTAGGATATCACGGGGAGAACGCATTGGTTGAAGACTTCAAACTCTGTGGTGTAGATGACGTGAAAATATTATGGCGAAGCTTCCTGAATGCTACCTATCCCAATTGAATTCTCTTATCGGTTTCTCTCACCAATTTATGTCGGCCTAGCTACAAAGTATACTCTCTTTAAGAGAACGTGTACGTTCAACACGATTTTCGTCATGTCCAAGTTCATCCTAAGACCCACACGTCGGGAGGATTCATTCAAGCTATGCAGCATTTCGTGCAAACTCTGGATACCCCATGCAAGTTCAAAATGGATACTTGATATTATGCACTTTTGTTATATTTATGATGAATTAATTTTTAAATTTTCATTTGTACAAAATGCGAAAGTATTAATTATTAACAAAACCTTATAGTTATTTCATCGAAGTTAGAAGATACAGCTTTACTACAATAAACAAATGTTGTTTTCCTTCTCCAATCAGATCAGACAATGGTTTCATGTTCTGGCACGTAAGATTTAGAAAAATCCATTTCAAGGCATCACAGCCCAGGATCAAACCCGGACATCTCACTCAAGAGGCCAAACCCACACCCAACTATACAATCGCCGCTCACATCTGATAAAAAAAAATATTATATTGCGAGTAGCAAGGGATCGGTCGTCTTGGCGTTCATTGAGGGAGGCCTATGTTCAACGGTGGACAGATAAGGGCTGATGATGATGATGACGATGATGAACCTTCAACACCTTCAACACGCTATAAGAGAAATAGACTAAGACTCCCAACGTGGTCTGGCCACGTTCCCAACGCACGTGACGATAAATTGACGTTAACCATTCACGTTAACACGAAAACGTTTTATCGCCATGAATTACGTAGTTTTGGTCTGGATGTCTCTAGATCCTATTGTGAAATTGAAGCGTACGCCCAAAAAGATCCTACTAATATTATAAACGTGAAAGTTTGTAAGTATAGATGTGGTTTGTAGTTTAGAAGTATAATATATGTTTGTTACTCTTTCACGTAAAATCTACTGAATGGATTTTGATGAAACTTTATAATAATATAGGTTATGCATAAAAATAGCACATATGCTATAATTTATCCCCGTCCTCTAACGGGAACGGGAAGTACGCCGGTGAAACCGCGGGGCGATGCTATATACTCGTAGACGTAAACGATCTATATTCTCGTAGTAGGTACAATATGTGTAGCAATATTAGAAAAAAAAACTGTTTGCGTGTAGCCTTTACGCGCGATTGAAATAAATCTTCACAATAATTATTTGAAATTTATTATAATCATTTTTATATTTTTTTATCTAAAATTAAATAATCACATGGTTGTATGACCTCTGGTCCTAGCCTGTCCCAACAAAATTTAGGGAAAAAAAATTTTTTTGAATAGCGGAAACTACACAGACTATAGAGTAGGCATTACATCCGTCAGAAAAATAATGTAAATTACTCCCTAGTCGCGCCTAAAGAAGTTTACTTCAAAAATTGCGACCCATATATTATATCCCTCTGCTCGGCACTATCTCCTCGATCTCCTTCTCGAAATCAGGCTTTGGACTATAGTTCACCGATGCGCTGGTCCAAAACGTATTGGTAAACTTCACACACCTTCAAAAGTTTTTAATTTTACCAGACATTCAGGTTTCCTAACGATGTTTTCCTTCACCTGTGAGCGATGGTCTCATGTTCAGGTGCATTAAGAAACTTAGAAAAATAAATTTGAAGGCACCACAGGGGTCAGAATCGAACCCGGGCCTCAATAGACCGATCCTATTTTCACTTTACCATCCTCGCTATACCACGCGAACCACACCTAGTATATTGTAAGAAGTAAAATTGATCTATATTGCTACTAGAAAATAAATTCTAAAAATGGATATTTCAAAATCAAGACATATGCAGCTATCAAGTCGTTTCATCGTTATTACCGGCTAATGTCTACTTTACAAAGAACATAATGACTCACCCCATTGACATAACAGGCCATTTCACAGAATTATCTATTTTAGTTGAAATAAGTTTCTGTCCCTCAATATATTAGTCTAAGATACGCTATATGAGACGACCTTCACCGAGATGCTTATTTGATTAAACTTGTTTTATATTCAGTTTAATATAATAATAAACATGTTGCATAAGGGCTGCCTACAAAAATTCAGTCCAGGATATGATTTTCAAAATTTGTCAACAGGAATTTGGAACTGATTTTTCGCAGACAACCCTTTACTTTTATTTATAACCCTTTTATTCATAATAAAATAATCTTCAATATCATTAAAATGGATATTTCAAAATCAAGACATATAAGCGTAGCGACTAAGAGCGGGTACACATTGGACGTTTTGAAACGCGCGCTTTGCTAACGCGCGTTTTGAGAACCCCGAATTCTTTTAAAGAGCGGGTACACATTGGGCGTTTTGAAACGCGCGCTTTGCTAACGCGCGTTTTGAGAACCCCGAATTCTTTTAAAGTGTACACATGTAAACGCGGACTGGTAGTCAAGCGCGCGTTTGACGCGCGCTTACATTTTTTAGTTCTAACGCGCGTTGTTATGGCGTCAGCTGCGCGCTTCGGGATACAAGGGCCGCCATTTTGTTGTACATTTGATCGCGCGCTTTTGTGTAGAGTGGACACACGTTACGAAAATGGAGATTGAACATTTCAATACTGATTTCTTTAAAGCTGAAATCCAAAAGCGACTAGCTGTTTGGGATATGGAATGTCCCGATTATAAAAATAAGGTGATTTAAAATCGTAATTGGGAGGAAATGGTAGAATTTTTTTGTGACGCTGAAGATAGTTTGGAGAAAAAGAAATTATTTATTTAGAATTTTTGTTTACAATAATGTGTTATTTATATAATATTGTCTTGCAATTGGAGCTTTCCCTCGTTTACAAAATAATTAATTGGCAAATTTGTCTCTAGCAGTCCTAGCTGTCAAGCTGCCGAGGAGTATATTTTTATGTGTGTGAGTTGTTTTCCACTATAAGCGCGCATCACATTTGACATGATTCCGACGTCCATTTTCAAACTGAGCCAAAATTATATTCGCCCTACTAACGCATGTCGAACGCCGTGCTAAGCGCGGTGTGTGTATGCAACTAACGTGCGCTCGACGCAACTCCGAGCGCCTAGTATGTACTAGCTCAAAGTGTACACATGTAAACGCGGACTGCTAGTCAAGCGCGCGTTTGACGCGCGCTTACATTTTTTAGTTCTAACGCGCGTTGTTATGGCGTCAGCTGCGCGCTTCGGGATACAAGGGCCGCCATTTTGTTGTACATTTGATCGCGCGCTTTTGTGTAGAGTGGACACACGTTACGAAAATGAAGATTGAACATTTCAATACTGATTTCTTTAAAGCTGAAATCCAAAAGCGATAGCTATTTGGGATATGGAATGTCCCGATTATAAAAATAAGGTGGTTAAAAATCGTAATTGGGAGGAAATGGTAGAATTTTTTTGTGACGCTGAAGATAGTTTGGAGAAAAAGAAATTATTTATTTAGAATTTTTGTTTACAATACTGTGTTATTTATATAATATTGTCTTGCAATTGGAGCTTTCCCTCGTTTACAAAATAATTAATTGGCAAATTTGTCTCTAGCAGTCCTAGCTGTCAAGCTGCCGAGGGGTATATTTTTATGTGTGTGAGTTGTTTTCCACTATAAGCGCGCATCACATTTGACATGATTCCGACGTCCATTTTCAAACTGAGCCAAAATTATATTCGCCCTACTAACGCATGTCGAACGCCGTGCTAAGCGCGGTGTGTGTATGCAACTAACGCGCGCTCGACGCAACTCTGAGCGCCTAGTATGTACTAGCTCTAAGGGTCGATTTTTATATTATTTAGTTTTTTTTTAAATTTGATATAGTATATAGTTTATTTTAAGTAGTTTTAGTATATTTTTGTCTTATGTTTATTACAATATGTGCCTGTTTTATAGTATATAAAATGTATATTTTTTTTTCATTTAATTTCAATTCAATAATCAGACCGGTGCAAAATACTTTACACGTGGCAACCCGAGTGGTGTGACCAGAAAATAATAGGCAACCTAATGTCAGCATATTCTATGGGCTTCATACTTTCAACTTCGATTTCATTAATCAAACCGCAGAAATGTTAAATTTTTTTTTTTTTACATTTTTAATTAATCATATTCTGGACTGAATTTTTTTAGGCAACCCATATGCAACATGTTTATTGACATATTATATTAAATACAAAATAAGTTTCATCAAATAAGCATCTCGGTGAAGGTCGTTTTATATAGCGTATCCCATGCTATATTCCACATTCGGCGAACTGCATAAGCAGTAATCATGAAACATGCGGTAAGCTGATAAGAGGCTTGCCGTATTCTGACATAATATTATAGACCAGTCAATAATGGATGGGCTACCGTTAAATGGGCTATAAGTGATCGTTCGTCACAATAATAATGTGAATTCATGATATTATGATGAAAATAATTCCTTTAAAGTTTATTGGATTCAAAAAGCCTAATAATTCCAGTGCAGATATGAAATCAACATATTGCTAAAAATATTATATTACGGATTCATAATTATTGATGAAAATAATTATGATAATTAGAACATTAATAGATGTGGAAGATAGAATCTTATTATTTCTCTCTTGATGTATCGGTATATGCGACTTTGTGGAAGGATTTTGCTTGTTAGCTATTGCACGAGGTATGCTGAATGTTTGTTAACTTTGTTACATACATAAGCCCTTCCATACTCAGCTTTGTACGGAGAATGCTTGCTACGGCTTAGTTTTGACTAACTATTACACGTAATTGGCACTATTATTAATTTTGTATGTTAAAGGATGGGGAAATTCACAAGGGACAGAGAAGACGAAGGAAATGGTTACGAAGAATATATTGTAAGAATATATTGTACGTATCGAAGGTTCTTCAAGAGCAACACCTTTATATAAAGGATTTATTAAGGGATTGTTTCACCACTTCCTGATAAGTTACTTGACAACCTGACAACTTATTTGACAGATAGAGTATGGAGTATCTGTCAAATATGTTGCGGATAGCCTATTCGGCACTTATCAGGAAGTGGTGAAACAGGCCCTAAGACTTTCTGACTTTGAACTAAGTTTAATTTTATACCAGTTTTCATGGTATTAGAGTCGATTTAACTGAAGCACGCCAAAAGGTGTTTTTCATAAATACAAGTCCTGACCTAAGCAGATCCACGTTAGTCATTAAAGGGCTGCAGTAACAGGAAAAGGGAGACAGTATCAAAGCATCCCAATAACTATGAATTACCACCATTTTAAATTCCTCGTTTTAGAGCTCTGCAGATACGGCAATCTAGGGCTAGTCTTCAATTTATAAATGTTATTTTTCTTCATTTTTTTTACTTCAATATTTTTTTAATCCATTTTTTACAGCTGTAATACCTCGAATTCGAAGATATTATTATTATACACGGTTTTCTCCGGTTTTTACCCCAATGCAGGTTGGTGAACTTCATACACCTTCAAAGACTTTCAATCTCATCATTGCATATGGATTTCCTCAAGATCTTTCCCCTCATCGGTTAGCGAGCAATGTTCCCGTATTAAGGGTGCATTTAGAAATTCAGAAAAACCATTCAAGGCCCCACAGATCAGGATCGAACCCGGAATCTGATTCTCACGAGGTCGAGGTACACCCACTGGACCATCGTCGCTCAACAACAGAAATTAGAATTCATTTTTATAACGTTATTTCAGTAAGTAAAATTCGGTGTTAAATTGCGTCAATAATTCTTAATGTTGTTTGTTAATGTTATGTATGTTATGTTATGTTAGGGAGGCCTATGTTCAGCAGTGGACGGATAAAGGCTGATGATGATGATGATGAATGTTATGTATTGCTGTGCGTTAAGTGTAATCGTCTTTCTTTACAATTATGTGTTAAGATGTCACCAGGGCATGCTGCATTCACCTCTTATTGACGCCACATTTAGCTATAATACTCGTAAATAACATATTTACGAGTATTACTATACTTATGGAATACTATGTCAGTGAGTAATCCTTGTTGGTAGATCTAATAAATAAATAAATAAAAACTCCACAAGTAATAAAAAAATCATTAAAAAATAATCATGAAACTACCATTAATAATAAACTGTACTATACTATATCTAATAACACGCTAAGTTGTCTAAGTTTGCGTACGGAAGTATGCGAATCTGTGATTGGATTGGTAAAGGCTTCGAGACGGAGCTCCCTTCGCCTCCCGGGGGAGGGGAGGTTCAACGACCCCGCGTTATGCAAACCTCCCGGCCTGATAACGTTGTGATACAGCTTTTGGTGTTTACGCGGTAACTTAATGTCCTTTAGAATTAAAAATTCATTTTGATTCTAAAGGACATTAAATGGTAAAGTAATAGAATGCCTTTTTTAGTTCACGGATAGAGGGTTTTGATGCATTAATATATTATAATGCAATAATGCATTTTTTATGATAAGGCAATGCATTATTTTGCTACAACAAAATCTTCTTGTACATAAATGTCTGACCTAATTTAGTAGGAAAAAGTAGCGGTGTTACTACGCCTAAGACGCCAATACATTTTATTGTTCTAATAAAAGTTTTTCGAATTTGTTCCATAAGAGGTATATAACTTTATAAACAGTTAATAAAAGCTTAGATTTTTCTAACTTACTGGCTAACAGTGTTGTACATTTTTTATGGTTATTGAAACTGTTTAAATTTTGGACGGTCATGATTCGAAAAGCCAGTGATAAGAGGACGCCGATTTATCAAGAGTTGAAGACTTAACGCGGCAGGTGCGGGTTCAAATCCCGCTAAACGCAGATATATAATAATTTGTATGAGCAGTGAGTGAGAGGATGCGGTCGTGGAATATATACATGTATCTATGTATTTTCTATCGTAGTACTCGTAATAAAACTTTTTACGAGCTTACCACTTGGCTAGGTTAACGTGGTTTGATCGTTAAATAATATAATTACAATCATAATTATAATATGATTGAGTTTAAATTTCATTGCTTCGTTCCGGGAAAAAAAACCATATGACGTCACTGGTACAGTCAATTGAGGTAACATCGATACGATCACTTAGCTCTTCACGGTAATTAATACTTAATCATCGAGATAATTATAGACGGTTTTCAAATAAACACTAACATTTAGCTATACTTATATATGTAAGTATTTATTGTGAAATGCTACTAATGGTTGTCCATACTAAAAAAGTAAGGGCCTGTTTCATAATCTCCAGTTAAGTGCCCACTAGGCTATCGGCAACATATTTGACAGATATTTGACAGATACTCCATACTCTATCTGTCACATATGTTGCCTATAGCCTATTGGGAATTTAACTGGAGATTGTGAAACAGGCCCTAAGAGTGAATACTCTGTTTTAAATGCAGTTATTTCGAAACTACAAATCTATTTTCAAAATATTTTTGGATTTGAGATCGAATTGAAGCTTTTCTATTTATGGCAATATATATGATATTTAAGAGTATTTTTTGTGACAGGCGGAAACATGTTTTGTTGAGAAAGGCTATTAGTAGAGTAACGGCGGCTTTCAATATCCTATCTATCTTAAAATTTTCTTATCTATCTCGAAATTTTGACACATTTTCTTACAAAATCTGTCAACATTTTAAGATCGATAAGAAAATTTTAAGATAGATAGGATATTGGAAACGGCCGTAAGACATTTTCATCATATCGAAGCTTTGCCTAATTTAATGAGGATTGATTATGAAGGAGGCTGCACCAAAGTGATTAAAATCCAACATTCAATAGAAGTTAACTAAGATTTTATGTACTAAGTAACATAAGTAGATTTAATTTTTACTTATATGAATATGAGCATTTTTTTTGTTGTTTTGTTGCTTTCACGCCTAAAAAAGCTATTTTTGTTGCTTCCCTGATTAAAAGATAAATTATCAATGAGTGTTACAGGCTCCATTCTCCGTATGCCCGAGGGAATGAACTATACAGATGATAAAACTTTTATATATATTTTGTTACGGGTAAGACGTCTTTTCCATTTTAATTAGGATGACGTAGGTACTCAGATGTACCAAAATATAAATACATTCATTATATACTTCGGCTAGATTCGACCCATAAACGCAGATAATGTATCGAATATAATTTATTTTAAGTTACGTTAATTTAGCTCAACGAAGCTATTGCGCGCGCGGTTATATAAGTAACGAAAGTACTTATCCGAGTTATCCAGCAACCGTTTCTATGATTCATCGTATCTCGGCTATTCTAAGCCAAAGTATTTAATGCTGTTATATTATTTTATTGTTATTACTTAAAATTTAAGTGAATAAAGATTTTTTATTTTATAGCATAGGAGGGCAAACTAGAGGTTAAGCAGATGTGTTGACCTCCTTTTCCCTATACCCCAATGGGTCACCTTAAACTCACAAGCCGCACGAAACGCAGCATAGCTGTCACTTTACGTCGATTTCATGTGAGCGTGAGGTACATCCCCGGTCGTGTCGGCCCAATATTATCTTATTACTACTGTCTTGTCAACGTTCTATGGTAAAATATGCATGCGTTAAGTCTGGTATAGAAGACCAGTGTTATGGAAGCTTGTTTTTGTTACTGAAATACTTAATAATTAATATCCGGTAGCTGGTCGGCCAGCTGCCTATCTACAGCGACCTCAACCTATGTGACAGTTTAACATAGTATCATTAGGAAGATGTCAAAAAGTATAGCACGGACTATCTTCTTTTCTTTTGGCTTTTTTATGTTAGTCGAATGGCCAAACTGGCAGCCATGCCACCTGAAGTGGTCGACATCGCCCATGTATATAAACTAGTTTACCAGCAACTAACCTAGGTAACTCATTTATGTGTTACATATCCCGAGAAATGAGATTTTAAGTCTCGAAAATAGCAATCAAACTGCCTATCTTGCCCTTGTCTAATAAAGACAGTAAACCTTTCTGCTTCGTGGCATAATTTCCGTTCGGTTTAAAATCTGTATGTCATTGTAGAAGGGGGGGGGGGGGGGCGCATCACACTGTTGAAGTACTTTCTAAGGTATGAATAAAAAGTAATTGGTTTGATATTATTTAGTGGCCGCGTCATAAGGTACAGTAACTGGAAAGTGAAAGGAATATTATAATTTACATAATAATATAAACGACATGAGGAAAGGAATCAACCAGGTGGGAAGATGATCTACGTGCAGTGGCCGGTCCGCGTTGGACACGAGTGGAAAGGATTGGTCATCTTGGCGTTCCAGGCTGATGATGATGTTCATTGTTATGTATGTATATTATGTATTATTTCTTTGTGTTTATGTTATGTATAATTTTATGTAAAATAATGTGCTTCTTGCACTGAATGAATGTGCCAATATTACATATTTTAATTAACTATTGAATAAGCCATTATAAACAAATACTGTGGATGAAATAAAACAATATTTATCATTATCAGCGTTTTCCATCCTCTATTCAACATTGGCCTCAATGAACGCGATAACTGCCTCGTACTAACTCGGCCAACTATGCTGACTACCCTTATGAGCTGGCCTTGGTAGAACTACTGTACACGTCTAAATGATATGTATCAAGGAGCTTTGAACTTGACTGAGACAAAATGCATGAGGCATAAATACTTTGTAATTCAATTACACATGAATTTCAATGTTGTTTCATACGAAATTCACTTTTCGCGGAGGCAAACAAGAATATGAAATGGATGACCCGCTATTCGCTTGGGATCATTTGCATCACCGTTTCTGGTGAGTATTTGTGTATTTTCGAGACTCTGCAAGGGTTACAAAGCCTTTTCTAGTTTTAGCCTACTTCTAGGGCTTTCACAGGAAAGTTGATACCCGAAATGATTTATATCTTTGAAGTGAAACTTTTATTACATCGTTTCAAACTTTTCGCCACAACACCAGAGGGTTAGAAGTCGCCTTGCCTTTGAAAAGAGAAAGAAAATGCAGAGTGATCCGACAACGATAGTTACCCGTTTACCGGTACCCGAGGTAACCCATAAATTAATGAATATCTTTTATTATTTTTCTTTTCCTTTATAATATTATTTATCTCAGTTATATAAACTTGAAAAAGAGAATTAAAAAAAGAAAATTATAATTTATTCCATCAACAATTTCAAAAAGGTATAGGCGTAATTCTATATTATTCTAGATTCTTCAAATCTGTGGAATGACTATTGTTTTATAGCTATAAATGATAAGTACAATATTTGCCAAAAAAAAACATTTGTCTCTCTGTCTACGTTAAACAACATAAAAACACTTTTTTTCTACTTATATTGCAGCTAATTGCAGTACTGAACGTCGGATGTAGGCCTCTTACGCTGAACTTAAAGATGGCCGGTCGCCGGCTTCACTACAGTTACTGTATCGTCTTCTTATTTAGTTTACTTAGAAAATTTGTATTTACTAAATATATCATAAAGCAGCTGTAGATTGGAATTTTGCGCACCAAAATAAACAAGTAAAGCATCAACACATATATGATTCCACTGCATGGTACGGGCCTCCTTCTCGAAATCAGGCGAGGGCGTATTGGGCCATAGTTCACCGATGTGCCGGCTCAGTGCGGGTTGGTGAATTTCACACACTTCCAAAGACGATGACGGTTCTCCTTCACCGGTGGGCGGAAGGATGCAGAAAAAAATACCCTCTAAGCCAACGTCGCTCAAATAATAAAAATCATCAGTGCGTATCTAAATAAGAAAATTATCCGTTTAATAATTGAACCATCAAATATTTTTTGATGGTTCAATTATTAAACTTTTAAATTAAATAATATAATTAATCTCATTAATTGCCAGTTTATCCAACTGGCAATTAATGAGATAATTACGCCATATCATATTTATATTAGTATATTATGAGCGACGATAGTCCAGCTCAGCCTCTTCAGCGAAAGGGTACGGGTTCGATCCTGACCCCCACCCCTCCCCTTTGTTGCCTTGAAATGGGTTTTTCAAAATTTCTAATTGCACCCTGAACATCGTGTGGAAACCTGCATGCCTGATGAGATTAAAAATGTCTGAAGGTGTATGAAGTTCACCAACCCGCATTGGACCAACGTCTCAGTGAACTATGACCCGATAACCTCATCAGTGGGACATATTATATGGGTTGCTACTTGCTACTTTACTTTTGTACTATATTATTTTAAACTTTTGTTTACTTAGCCTTTCGGCTGATGTTTTTCTTAGTTACGGCCTGATGCCTTTTGGGAAAAACAGCCTCGGATGCCTATTTACTAAAATTTAGTATATAAAATAGCGCGCTCTATTATATTCTGTTATGATATGTATTGAATTGGTGTTAAATAACCTACACGACTGTCCATATAAAATTACATATAACCAAATAGAATTCTGACGTCCCAAATCAAAATGAAAAGAGGGAATTAGAATAACAAAATGGCGCGAGCTAACTACAGTTACGTCACATCGATACGTACCTTATACGATGAACGATAAGCGCCAAAGTAACACATAATGCTAAGTGTTTAAAATTTAAGTTTAGAAAATAACAATGGTAAGTTATGAAATTGATGGTTTTTTCCATTGCTGCACAAAGGTTGCAATGAATGTCAAGATGATATCGAACCAATCGCATCCAACTTGGACTGGCAATACGAGCCGAAGTTGATATAGCTTGATGATCAGCAGCATCATCAGTAGCAGAAATATCATGTCTGAAATTGAATTCATCATAACCTACGTTGATACGAGCGTTCCATTTTTTGTTGCGCCCAACGCGTCCCTTCTACTAAGGTTCACAAATACAACACTTATTCTTTCAAATCTTCTGATTTGATAAACATATTGTGAAAATTTATTGGATCATCATTATCATTATCATTAGTCTTTATCCGTCCACTGCTGAATACAAGTCTATCAGTGAACGCCAAGACAACTGATTCCTTGGCACTAACGTCCAACACGGACCGGTCACTGCACGGAGATCGTCTTCCCACCTGGTTAATGGCCGACCAACACTTCGTCTACCTAAACACGGCCACTCTTGAACCATAGGTCATCCGTTCTCCGAGTGTGTTCCAATTCATCGCGCTCATTCTTCGCGTTACATATATGGCTGGCGGATAACTTCATTTCAAATCCTATTATTTTACTGTATGTTGCAAAATTACAAGAATAGTATGTAACTCAGATGTCGAAAATAATCCAAAGACATCGAGTAATTTTAAGACAATTTATATCAATATTAATACCACCATTATAATTATAGTCACACAAAAAACATTACCCAATGTCTAAAAAACATAAAGTATATGAAAAAACTGCACAGAATTTCCAATGTTTATCATTTTCGGCGGATGAATAATACATGCCGGATTCCGCATTCATACTGCCCATAGACGCATGCGACGATTATAATATGGAAATCAGACTTGCCCAAAGTGCCCATTTTAATATTTCAATGCCTAAAAGTGTAGGCCAAGTTCAACATTACCAAATTTAAACGCAACGTAACAGAAAATCTCTCTTATTTTATCTATAACATGTTAGGATTCTCAAGGACAGACTAGCTTCATGATGAGTGAACGTCACCCATGTATCCTAGTCCTTATTTCTGATTCATTTATTGAAAGAAAAGTAAAGTAGCAGTCCTATATGTCCCACTGCTGGGCACGTGGCTCCTCTTAAAATCAGGCTAGGAGGAGACTCGAATTCGGGCCATAGTTCACCGAGGCGCTGGACCAATGTGTTGGTGAACTTCACACTCCTTTAAAGACTTTTAATCTCATCAGGTAAGCCGGTTTCCTTCCGACGTTTTCGTTCTAGGATGAGCGATGGTCTCGTGTTCAGGGTGCACTTAGAAATTTAGAAAAACCCATTTTACGGCACTACATCGGGTCAGGATCGAACCCGGACCCTCTCGATCTAGAGGCCAAAACCATTTGGACCATCATCGCTCATTAATTTATATAAAATTCTCGTTAATTAATTAATATAATCTATTGTCAAGCATTAAGGCCTAAGTTTGGGTTGGGATCCAGACGATGTTACAGTAGTTTTTAGGAAAAGATCCATTACCCTATTCTTAAAGGATAGGCACTGTGCAACTGGTGTTACAGTGTGAGTCGTTGATATAATATCTAGTAACAACATACAAATATCTGCCTAGACCGTCGATCCACCAACGGTGTAGAATCTCCAAAACATAAAAATATCAAGTCTTCTTTATTATGATCCTTCCTAATCCTTAATCCTTACTTAATATTATAAATCTAAAACATAAAACTTTGTACATATTATAAAGGATTTTTTTTATGGGCGAGCGAAGCCGCGAGCAGCAGCTAGCTAATATTTTATGGACACGAAAGTTTTAATGTATTTTTGTTTTTCTTTCATCCAA
The DNA here is from genome assembly GCA_905333005.2 of Lycaena phlaeas. Classification (NCBI taxonomy): domain Eukaryota; kingdom Metazoa; phylum Arthropoda; class Insecta; order Lepidoptera; family Lycaenidae; genus Lycaena; species Lycaena phlaeas. The sequence goes on from HG995168.1 coordinate 2,253,283, forward strand.
AAACTACTAAATGAATTTTTATGTAATTTTACAATTATATACCTATAAGCTATATAATTGTATTTAATTTTATTAAAATAACATATCTGTTATTAATCTCGAGAAGGGTGTATTTCTGTCACATACTGGCTATTAACAGGGTTGCCAACTTTTAACAGAAAACAGCTTTTATTACTATTTAAAACCTAACTCAACCAGAGCAACTTTAATAGATCAGATCAGGGGACATCAATAATTAGCAGCTGTCTCTCTCCTTTATTCAATACGGACCAATTTAGTTCAATTTATTTTCATATGTACTTTTGTGTTTTAATATTATTTGGGTTAGTTTTGTCGTAGCTTAACGTACTATGAAGCGTGCTATGCTGGGTGTTTCTTTGGCAGATATGATCCGAAGCGAAGACCTTCGCCAGAGAACTAAAGTTGCCGATATGACGCTAAGAAAAAGCACGCTGAAGTGGCAGTAGGCTGGTCATACTCTCAGAAAAATAGATGGCCGATGGGCCAATAAGGTTCAAGAGTGGCGGCCGTGTTTAGATAGACGAAGTGTTGGTTGGTCAATAGCAGTGGCAGTTGACGGATAAAGGCTGATGATAATGATGATGATGATCTGGCTAACAGGATGAATTTATATATTATTTCCTATTCAGTACAAATAAAACAGCAGACAAAACGTCACTTATCGCATAAACTGCAGCCGGCTGATGCAGATAAATCCAACGAAGCGTTTGTTAAATTGCACTATAATGACTCTCTAAGCGTATGCTTCAGGACTGAAATGCATAAGATGCAATACGTATTAATACGATTTTGCTGAATATTGTATGTGTGGTGTGTAGCTTAACCTTCCTAATACTATAAATGCGAACGTTTGTAAGTTTAGATGTTTGTTGCCCTTTCAAGACAAATCTCTAAAGTAGCTTATGTATCTTCTATCAATAAAATACATAAGCTACTTTATCAAAGTACACCAGCGCTAGTATATGAAGAATCTTTTGTTTCATACCGATAATTTTAGTGAATAGATAATTATAACTTCAAAAGAACTATGAAACACGCTTTTGCAAAATTCAGAATTTAATAATCTTATCTAGTAAGCGTATTGTCATCAGTCCAGCCCCTCTAGACAAGTGGCAAACGCTAAAAGAATAGAAATGGAATAGAATAGTTATTGCATCGGAATAACAATAGCTGCTCAAATTTCATGTCGTAAACTAGTGTCATTCCCATATAATATTCCCATAAATATTCTTTTCTATTTCTATTCGTTTAGCGTTTGCCACTTGTTTAGAGGGGCTGGATAGATCTACAAAGTTTGAACGAAATCTGGCGGCTTAAGGCTACAGGTGAGACTAATATAAAGCATGTAAAAATAAATTATCTATGGTAAAAATTTATCTTGCACGACAATGAGTTTATTCCATATCTATGGAGAATATCTAATCTCTAAATAAAATCTAGTTACGTGAACTATCTTTAACCTTTTTCTTTTACTAACATACATTTATTCAGTTTTAATTTTAGAATATTATATTCCTATAGATGTTTACTTCGTATTCTTTTTTTTCTTATCTACTTATATATTTTGTATGTTCTTTGGTCTTGAATCCCGTTCGATCCGTTGTTCATATGGTTTGTTAGAATGAACTTAGGTTAAATCAGTATAAACATGTTTATTATTAGTATATTTTAATTATATATATTTTTTTGTTATTTAGTAAAGAAAATAACAGTAGGAATGTTACAATTGTAACTTTTGTTCCTATTTCTAATAGTAGGTGCTAACTTAAAAATAAACAATAACTTAAGTTTGTAACTTAGTGTCTAATACTTAATTCTATTCTTACTAATTGATTTGCAAATATAAACATTTAAAGGAGAGTAAAAATTATTATTCTAGACTTAGATCGGCCTTTTTTAGGTGAGTAAGAACTCACGCATGAAAATTACTTACGATAAATTTGCAAATGTAACACTCTTTTTGAGCAGCTTATCGTAATTTATCTTTGCAAATCTAGCTCAATTTAATTACGTAAGTTTTTAACGAGGCAAAACTTACAATTAGTGTAAGACCAGCCTTAAATTATTCTCAAGCCTTCGAAACGTGAGGAAATAAAGATTCTTCTTTCTCTATATCAAAGAAATAAGATTATTAAATAAATAAGATATAACTTCTAGGTATTAAAGGCTTCGCAAAGAGCGTTGCGTTGCGAAGCCTTTCTTATATCTATAATAATTGAAGATGGGTTTACTTACTTTTTAAGTTGCGATTACGACGTTTTGTACCTACGAAACGTATTAACATGTTAATCATACGTTTTTTTAATTGGACTGATAAATTTAAATATAAAAGAGAGCTTTAATTTTTTTTACTAATGAATCCAATAAGATTTTTTATCAAGTACTAGGAGGATCTGTGATCATATTTAATCATAAAAAGTATATTGAATGTGTTAATTAATTAATGTTAATTTAAAAGGCAGACTGGCAGAAGTGCACTTATGTCTGGCAGAAGTGCACTTATATCTGACAGAAGTGCTATTATGTCTGGCAGAATTGCCCATGACGGTACTCTATGATGACCAATTCACTTTGTATATCGCCTTAAAAAACTATACTTAAATGTTACCAAGAATGCATTTATTTGCAGGCAACATTTATTAACATTTAAATTATCATGCATACAGAATTTCAGTTTAAACATTACATGCCACAAAACATTTATATATTTTTTCACATGCTACAGTTTATACAGATCAGCGGCAAAAAAAAACATTTAAAAATGTCCACATTAAAAAAACATACAAGGTACGTCACATCACACAAAATAAAGAGTAAGTTGGTTGTAACATAAAATAATTATTTTGTGAAAATATAATTAAGTGTTTTTCATAACATCTTTGATGATGATGATGATGACGTAACAATATGTAATTAAAGAACAATAAACTGTCATAATATGTGTATCATTTTATTATTGTAGTTGTGTTTATTGATTTAATGCGAAAAATCATGAAACGTTAATTTGATTTACAATTAATGTGTACTGTTATGTAGTATGCATAATATTATTAGAATCAACTTTACTGATATTTTTTGTCGTAGTCAGTTGCAATAATAACATAGTATTTATTGTAGCGCTAAATAAGTTACATTAGCAGTTGCTTTTGTTCAGTATTAGCCCTCATTCAGAAACATTGATAACTTAAATTGAATTTTTCATATAGCCGTGTGGTTTCCGCTTCTCAAAATGCATTAAATAAATATATCAACATTTATATAAGATAAGCGCAATTCTCACGCGATTCTAAAAGGCGCGAGTGTCGCTGTGTATGTACAAGCCCTTATATTATATGTATTAGGAGGTACCTAGTATAACGAACCTAGTCGCTATGCCGGTTAAGTCAACGTAGGCTGTAAACAAATCTACTCATAATAATTTTAAAGAAGGAGAAGAAAGATGCCTATATTCTGAGACTAAATTGGTAGAGAAAAAATCTCACCTAAACACAGCAAAGCTGTTTTACGGGAGGAATAAGAACGACAGTGGTATCAATTCGAATGGAAGCGATGAACCGACGCACCCTTCTCGCCGGTACAGTTTACAAATAAAATGTTAAAACTTTTGTGAAATATTTTAAAGATTCGTTACAGGGGCTTATTGCCGGTTTGTATCTGTTGGCTAGCTTCAATGAACTTCCAATGAACTACTTCTTTTTCAATCTTTATTTAAAGGACTTGGTACACAGAAAGAGAGCGACCGTGTCGTCCTGTAATACTAATGAACTACTTGTAACTCATGTATTGAATTAATTATGTATTTAACATTAACAATATTTTTATATAATATAATCCCTTATAGAGATAAGCACACCTATGTATGACACTTTTAAATTTCTATTACTTATTTGTATGTACATAAAGAATAAATAAAATAATAAGTATTTGGTGCAATAAGGGAGGGAGGCAAACATCTCATATAGTTAAATGTTTAATGGGAAATTTATTTATAAGCACTCGCCAATTTCGCTTGCATAAAGTAAGAACTAAAAGTGATCAATATTATTGTAAACTAGATTATAGCACATATATTATACGATATAATATATTGTGAGAATAACAATTCTGATCTATTATTGGAGTTTCATCAAAATTCATTCAGTAGTTTTTGCGTTAAAGATTAACGTTTGTTATCACATACATACCTTTTTTATAATATATAATAAACAAATACACATAAACTTTCAGGCTTACAATATTCGTAGGATATTTGAAAAAATATGACCGACCGAATGAACATAATAAATCTCAATATAACATAATATAGTTAATAAGTTAAGAAACATTGTTTTATGATATTTATATACCATCTTTCATTAGGTCAACGATGCCTTCCGCATTTAATAAATTAAATATAGATATTATTACATAATAAATATCTCAAAGATTCATCAGGGAATTGTGCGTAACAAAAAATCCCATACTAATAAACACTGCTCTCCGCCTAACCATAAAGTCCACCGCGACAAATACCAGGCAAACATATGTTCGGACCTTACGTACGTACATACAGACGTCTCGTAGACATACCGTAGACAACTCCAGCTAGACGTAGAAAAGACATCAACGACCATAATTATGATTACTTAAGTAATACTTACAATACTGAATACGAGTTTAAAATCATATTTAATGTCAAATTTGACATATGAAGTGAAATAGGAAAGCTCTGATATATTGCAAAGTATTTCACGAACGTTTCGTTGACCAAGTCGCATGAACTTACCAGAAAGGTATAATAATAAATAAACACACAACACACCTTGTTTCGGCTGAGGCGGAGTTTCTTTATCATAGAACGTGAGAGCGAAATCTGTGTTCGTTTCAACGTTCAGGGTTTGAGTTGCGCGAACGCACGAAGCGGGCAGACCGCTCCACACGTCCATATTACGGGCATACCGACAAACACGTCCGCCGCGGTCCGCGTTACACCGCGCACTGAGCTTTCAGAGCTTGAGGTGCGCAGGAGTTCGCGCCACCGACCCACGCGCCTTCGCACGGAACAGTGAGAGTAAAACAATTTCGTATGGACTTTTTTTTCAATTATGTTTGACACGTATCCGAACGTTTTGGGAATATGCCACTGGTACTTTTCACGGTCGGTTCACGGGCGATTTGAAATTTAAAGTGGATGAATTGAACTTTTTTTTTATTGGGATTTAAAAGTTTGTAATAAAACTTTTAAAGTCCTCGCCGGTAAATAGGATTCGCAGACATAAACATGAAATATTTTAATCCTATCACACGTGTCCTTGTATGTCTGATGAGATTAAATGCATACATTTTCATCGGGAAACAAACGACCTTTACAAAATCATCATCATCATTTCTATCATACGATCACAGCGTATTTGTAGTCGTATCTTAGACGGCTAAGCTGCTAGTTACATCTCAACAGCTACAGTATTACGAATTTAAAAAATGCGACTTGTCTTTATGTAGAACCACTACGATTTTTTTACCAATGTACTGGAATTTGCGGATATGAGTGACAAAGGATCTGTCTGTCGTCTTGGCGTTCATTGAAGTCAAATACTTTCAGTATTTGATGACGATAGCGAGGATTTCTGGAATTTCTATTGAATTATTCAATTTGATAAAATCTTAAATAATTAATAATTATATTTATTTAACACTGTCAGATGACAAAGATGACCATAGTGAGCTTTTTTAGATTATTATTTTTTAAATTTCGAATTGGATATTTCGAAATTAAAAATGAATTAATAAATATTAATTATAGTAATAAATTTGAATAGTAACAATAAGCTTTCCCCTTCAATCAAAGCAATCACTCTTTTCGTTTGTGTTTTTTTTGTAAGTTATAATCGCACACCATTCTCGCGTTCTTAGTTGGGTGGCAGAAAAATATTAACTGTATGGGTTAGGTAGAATAGAATTCATAATTAATAAAAATATATTGACAGATGAAAACGTCATGCCGTCGCGTCACGGCATTTGAGTCGATTTTTGGCGGGATTTCATATAAAAAATGTACTTCGCCGTCGCTGATGATAATTGATGGTTTTTCAATAACGTTCACAACGCACAGATATCTCAATATAACGGACCTGATCGGAGCCGGGGTAGATCCTTCAAAACACTTATTGAATTTCAAGCCGCATTTGTAATTCTTATAAGAGATGTCATGACGCGCGTCGCACCCAAATTTATTATCGACATATATTCACCACCCGCTTAAATACAGACAGTTATATAACAGATTTACAATTGTGCTTAAGTTATATTCCTCAAATGGTGTTACTAGACAAAGGAAATAAAGATAAAAATTAAGATATATACACATGTACTTACCTACATTAAAAAATACTAGAATGATAATAATACTAATATGAATCAACTACCTGTAGATATCCATGCTATATCCGCCCTAACGTAGATCATATTTTTCTATAAAAACTTCCTGCCCCCTAGACAAGTAGCGCAAATGCTAAATGAATAGAATAGACAAGTAGCGCAAACGCTAAATGAATAGAATAGAATATATTTGTATGGGAATGACACTAGCTGTCAAATTACATGTCCTAAGCTAGTGTCATTACCATGTAGTAAGTATTCTATTCTATTCTATTCATTTAGCGTTTGCGCCATTTGTCTGTATACTTTCATACTTTTAAAATATATACTTACAATTTCTAACTAGTTTTTTATCTTAAACTCATCAATATTAGATAGATGAGTTTGTAATTGACTATCTGCTAAATTATGTTTTAATTTTGTTGTCACAATTCTAGTAATACATTTATATTAGAACTTTACGGTTGCCAACTTAATCGCGTCATATTTTTATTGTACATGCAGTCTAACTACAATGAACAAACGGTATCCCAGCCAATGTTTATGATTGTCTGTTGATACTATCACGGTATTTCCTAAGTCGCAGAATTGAGAATTATGGCGCTATCTATAGATGTACGTAAAAAGACACTGCCTCAATGGCGTTTGCGCAGGAAGGAAACCTTTGCACAGGTCAACGAACTCGAAATAGCTGTTAGAAAATACACTATATTCGATACGAGACCATATTGTTTTTTACGCAGGGTTTAAACTCGGTTGCGACTATAGTTTGAATTTAAGCATCTAATCAAACGTGTTGAGATACGTCCGTTTCGCTTTTCACCCAAGCGTGTTCATTTTAAAGCTTATATTTGTTTACTCTACCAGACCATTAGTGGCTGGCCGGCCTGTCTCATAAGATTTGCCGATAACTACGATTAAGTATGGAATTAGTCCTGAAGGTTCTATAAAAATATGTATGGTGATTTATTTGTGTTTTTATAATCGTCGAATTAACTTTCTTTCATGTTAAAGAATAAGTTTGTCTGTAAACATTATATAGGTAGTATATTATATTGAGTAATTTGTGGCTAAATACTAAAATATTTTTTAAAAAGCTGTTCCCTTTTTTTACTGCTTAAAGCTTTTCCCACAGTTTTACTAGATATTTAAATATTGATTTGTGTATTTTAAAATAAATAGCTTTGTTTTAAACTAACGCGATCACAATAGGGATGTTGACTAATTTTTTAAATTGATTTTATTTGACAGATATACTATAGACAAACACGAAAAAAATACTTTTGTAAAGAAATATGTCCAATTTTAACAAAAAATTAAATAAAGAAAAATAGTTTTTAAAATTGTCATTACGTCACACACCGCATTCAGAGCTCACGCTATGTTAGGTGAGTTATGACAGTTTGTACTTAACTCAATGTTCAGTGACGTCATCGCCTTATACGCGTTTGCAGTCACGTGATAATGCATGATAAATAACGCATTTTAAATTAATTTTCTAAATTTTAAGACAAATAAGTAGACTTTTTAAATGTTATTTTAGGTTTTCAAATAGTGTATTTAATATGTAAAACATAACTATACATGAATTTGTAACATGTGTCAACATCCCTATTATATCAAGACTCTGTCCTCAGCCTTCCCTTGATCATGGAAATCGAAACATTGCCGAAATATCGAGATTACAATAAAACTAAAAACGCAGAAAAACGCAGAAAGCACTCGAACAAATATATATTTAAATATAAATAGCTTTATTCAATCGTTACGCTATGAATTTAAAAAACGAACATTAGCGTTTTAAAAATTAAAAAAGCATGTTCATTATTATCTATACTTAATATTATAAAGAGGAAAACTTTGTTTGTTTGGTTGTAATGAATAGGCTCAAAAAGTACTGGACTGATGTCAAAAATTCTTTCACAACTCGAAAGCTACATTATACACGAGTAACATAGGTTAAATTTTATTCTGGAAAAAAATAGGGTTCCGTAAGATATTTGGGTTTTTCGGACACGAGGTGTAAAAAATCAACCATAAAAAGTAACTTATTTTGCGTATTAAGATCCCGTTGTAAATCTTAGTTAACGCAGGCGAAGCTGCGGGCAACAGCTAGTATATTATAAACTAGTTCTTCGGCTTTATTATATTAGTATATAATAAATGAATATAATATTAGTATATAATAATATGTGTGACTTATGAGCTTGACCAACATTATTAGTGTAATTTATCGGCGAGCTTTCCTGAGATTCGCTTCGTCGCCCTTACGACTCTTGCATTTCGACTTCGCCAACCACAAAATGCACCATATTCTCGTCATAATATAATTTTTATTATTCGATATTAAACTAACAATATGAATAAATGTTTCTTAATCAACTCTAAGTCTTATGATATTGTTTTAATTAATTTGTGTTGTTGTTGTTGAATTATAGTAATTATTTAATGTTGTGTTTAATACTTTGACTGTCGCTAACATCTTACTTATTTAGAATATTATTTTATCAGCTTAGGATTTGTATTGATATAACTTTGCTGTATTTTTTTTAATAAGACGAATATACCTATTTTAAAAAAAGAAAAAAAATCGACATATTATATAGTGCCCATAACAGTTACTTCTTGCATTAAATTAGGTCTTGTTGTGTTGTATCAATTATGCCAATGTTCAACAGTAGACGGATAAAGGCTGATGATGATGATAATATTTTTGTCATCATTAAAATATATTTGTAGGTTGTCATTGACATTAGAAAAAGCTCTTCTGCTAAAATATAAGAATTACAAGAAACAGAAATGTACCAGTATTAGATTGGTATACAAAACCTAGCTCATATTTCTGTATTGTGTGCACGCTGAGATTCTATGCTAGTAACTGGTCTTAGTAAGAGAATGCCCATAAAGTACGCTACATTACAACTCCGATAGTACCTAGGCAGGTTGTGAGTTTATCTTCGTTTTATATTTAAACTGCTTTGATTCAGTACCGTCGGAGTAAAAGTTTGTTGTTATTAGTTCCTCTACTAAAGGTTGATGATATTTGCTAGCTTTAATATTAATGGACCGTACTGAATAAAAAGGTTTTAATATTAATTGTCTATGTTAGATGTGAAAGTTGTGAAATGCCAAATTATGAGACAGATATATTTTAGTCGTACATTTTTAACTGTATGTCGTGTCTCGCCAGGAATTAAATATATCACAAATATTATTATTCATATTTCTGTATAAACATTTTTTTTTTGTTTAATTTTTGTATTTGTCACTATCAAAAAAAAAACTTCAAAATTAGAATATTTTTTTTATGACCCAGAAATTCAATCTCTCAAATTGCATCAATAATAAACTATCAACAATCGTCGTTAATATAGCTTTATCCGTAAAAATAAGATATATCATATCCACTAGTAAAGTAATTCGCCTTCCTGAATAATCTAGTATCGATAAATAACTAGCAAAACCTTCAGTATTGGTTTTTTAACGCATTAGATCAAGCTGCTATCATGCGCCTGGTGCATCGCTCTAAGGGGCTGGGACATACCTAGAGGTGCGATGATATAGCATAGCAATGGCTAGAGAAATTTGTTTTTAGAATACTTTTAAAGTAAATCTACACTAATATTATAAAGAGGAAAGATTTGTACCTATTTTTGTATGTTTGTATGTTTGTAATGACCTATTTATTGATTAGAAAAGTACTGGGCCGATTTAAAAAAATATTTCACCATTCGAAAGCTACATTATCTACGAGTAACATAGGCTAAATTTTATTCTGATAAAAAATAGGGTTCCGTAAGATATTTTGGTTTTTCGGACACATGGTGTAAAAAATGTTATTTTGCGTACTAAGATCCCGTTGTAAATCTTAGTTTACCCAGGCGAAGCTGCGGGCAACAGCTGGTTATTTATAAATGGTAAAGGAATAATGACACTTTTTCATCTTTTTTTCATTGCCATCATCATTAGCCTTTATCCATCCACTGCTGAGCATAGGCCTCCCTCAATAAACGCCAAGACTTGCCACTTGCATCCAACACAGACCCGCCACTGCAGGGAGATCGTCTTCCCATCTGGTTAATGGCCAACCAACACTTCGTCTTCCAAAACGCGGCCTCCACTCTTGAACCTTATTGGCATATCGTTCAGTCCTGTTCCTGAGTGTGTGACCAGCCCATTGCCACTTCAACGAGCTGCGTGTGTACTAAACCTAACTATAGAATTATAGAAGCCACTAGAAGGGTCCGACTGCTCATTTGCCTCCATACGGTTAAAACAATCCGCGGCTGCGGAAAGCGGCTGAGAGGCACTTATCTAATTTAGATGAAATTTCGCTTATCAAAAATGTATCTGAAAGAATGGAAGACTTTCGATCGTCTTTCCATGAGGTTAATGGCCGTCTAACACTTCGTCAGCTTCAACACGTCCTTATTAAGCCTTATTGGCCAGTGGCCTATCATGCGTCGGTATCCATCCATCCATTTCAGGAAAGCAGTTTTTAAGTACTCTGACCACTTGACCATAGACAAAATATACAGCTAAAATCTTGGCCATAGGTATAGACTGCTGATAATGATGTAGTTAAATAGCTCGTGCTGTATATTATAGCTTTCTATACGCGCGAGTACTGCGCCATTACGGGAGGATCACTCTACCTTAACCGGAGTCTTCGTGTTTTTCTACCGTACCTGGTGCTTGAACCCAACTTATTAGAAAAGTACCGCCTCCTCGTCGGTTACAATATTGAGTAAACGTCGGCATTTGTTGAAATAATTCATACTCTAGCTTTTTATAGATTAAAATTGAAAATCTTTATGGAATACAAAAAAAAAGTGTATTCTAAATATTGCAATATTTTTTCTAATCACAAGTTCAACAATTAATAAGGTACAACTTTTTATTGGTGCAACTGCATGCAACTTTTTATTGTTTTTAAAATTCGTACCTACAAAATAATGATACTTAATAAGTGGTATTAAAATTCGTACCTATAAAATAAACATTACTTATAAAAAATGGCCGTCACGGGTCGCCCAGCAGATGTGAATGCTTTATGTTAATGCTAGATTCGCCCGCGCTAACTTAGATCTTCAGCCGTATCTGGATTGATGATAAAAAAATTATAGACTTAGTTACTCCCTATACTATAAGAGATCTGCCAGTGAAAGTCCCGTCCAAATCGGTCCAGCCGTTTCAGAGATTACCTGGATAAGGTACCGTATATACATAATATGCATTTACGAGTTGTGAAAATTACAGGCACTTCAGTTTTATTTATTTATATAATATATAGTGAAAAGTACAAAGCAAAGTAGCAAACTGTGAGAAATGTGGTAGAAGATATTCAGCATATTTTGTTAATGGAGTATGTAGGAAACCAGCCTAAGAGATACGCACTATTAGACTCTCTTAAAATAAATATAATAGATGTGGACTTTTTCCAAAGATTGATATCCGATCCTTCGTCTAGAGAGGCCTTGCTAGTATATAAATTTGGAGAGAGATAGTTAATATAAACGCCGATCAAGTGTTGATTTGTAAGTAATTTAGCTAAGAAATGTTAGCCTAGAATAAGTTACAATGAGGTTGACATGTGTCCATTAGGTACAAAAACCTCTAAATAAATAAAAAATAAAATAAAAATAAAAATAAAAAAAACTATGTCTATTTATGAAACTCCGATGTCGTAAAGTGGGTAAAAATAAGGAAATTCTCCTTATTTTTACCCACTTTACGACATCGGATTAAATTGAATCTTAGCACACTATTCAAGGACAGGATTGACGATTTTATAGGTACGAGTACTTGTAATAGGATTAAAATCCAAATAAAACGAGTACACGAGTAAAAGGATTAAAATCAAAATAAAATTTATTTAAAAAGTCATACTATACTTCAAATTACATATACTTCAAATTAAAAAAGTAAATTAATAAAAAAACAAAAAAAAATCTTAAGTAGCAAACCGACTGAAATTTGAAAATATTTTTAATATAACAATCAAATAGATTAAATTAACAAAAAGTATCATTGTAAAAATGACAAATAGCTTTTGTACTACTTTTTAATACTGAGATAACTATTAGAAATAACTACCGATTTATAACTATGAATGTCCAGCTCCGCACCTTGTTTTACGATACTATCAAAGCTTTTTGTAATTCCATATCATTGATATACTAGGTATTGAAAATATTTTCCAAATCTTATTTAGCTTTACTAGCAGAGCGTTTTTTTTAAGTTTTTAAACTGTAATATTTCCTTTACTACAGTGATTCATAATAGGTTTTACAGATTGGATATGTATGATTTTTAGAAGTAATGCTAACTGTTAGTACAGTTAAATATAAAATGCATTATTTTATTGACACAAAATATTAAAAAAGAAAATGAAAAAAAATATTGATTAGAGAGAGTACTTAATATGTTTTCTTTGTTCGTATGTAGGCGATAGAAACCACTGAGCTTATTTTGGGGAGAACGAGCGAGAACCTTAAAATGAATTATAAATAATAAAATAATCATCCTCAAGCGACATGTGACTATAAAATATCTCGTGACGACGATAGAATCTGAATCTGAAGTAAGCCAAAAAATATGTTTCGCATTATTTTCAGGAGGTAACTTTTAGTGGTTTTATTTGAAAAAGGATTGTCGCTTTTGTAGTAGTCATTAAATCAGTTTATATTTTATTTTATATCACGTACATTGACAATTGTAAGCATAAAAAATGATAAAAAAATCAAAATAAATGATGAAATTAATATATTCTTAGAAACACACTTCAGTTAACACAACCTGTTTTAGAATAGGTATTGATGATTGGAAATGGGCAACAACAGATATACATTTAATTTTATATCAATACATAAACGTAGACCAACACATAAACGTCTGCCTTTAGCGGGAATCGAACCCGTGATATTAAAATAGGTGCCTGTCATGTAACTAAGCAACATATAGAAGCACAACTATTTTATTCGATGTGCAACATTTGGTGTGACCATGCAAAAAGATAAAAATAAATATATTGTAAACAAATCGTTACAAATATTATATACTTTATTGTATTGTCGTGCTGAAAAGTAAATAAACATAAATAGTCTGATTATAACATGATTTCGTACAACGAAACTCATAACTAATAAATACGAAAATTCAGCACAGAAAAATTCACGGAGCATGAACAAGTAATACAAAAAGCATTTCATTACACACATATTTTGAAAAAAAAAAAAACGCAAACGACGAACGTTAAAATGAGCACTAAGCTTACCTGGAGAGTTAAGGGACGCTGGAGATTCAGGGTCGTCTTTAAATCTGAAAAATAAATAAAAAAGAAGAATAAGAAGATAAGAAGAATACATCATCAAACAAAACCTTCTTATAAGACATGTATTGTGACAATAACACAGTAAGTATCGAATTGGTCTCTTGAGTGAGAAGTCCGGGTTCAAACCTGGACCACACAGGGACAACATCGATCCCTGTGTGGTGCCTTGAAATGAGTTTGTATTAAAGGAAAACATCGTGAGGAAACCTGAATGCCTGATGAGATTGAAAGTCTTTGAAAGTATATAAAGTTAACCAACCCACATCGGGCTAGCGCATAAGCGAAACAAATTATTATAATTACTTTACTTTACTTTTTAATGCATGTGTAAAGTTCAAAAAGTATAACGTCTACTAAACACGTAATCCTAGTTATTTTTGAGTTAGTTAAATGTTACGTATTTCATTATCGGATTCACGGATTTCACCATGAAACATAAGTAGCAGTAGCTCGTATTTCATTTTTTGTAATAAAATATTGGAAAAGATTAGTTTCACTGAGTTTATTTCGCCGGTTCTTCTCAGTGGGCTTGCTTTGGAACTGGTGGTAGACTCAATTGACGTTCAAAAAGATACTTTTATGGTACTATTTTGAATAAAGTTTTTGACTTTGACAAAGTAAATACAAACAAACATACATAAATAGACTGTAAAAATTAACTTATTTCTTAACTCTTTCATTCGGCTTAGCCGTTGTAAGGTGAATCATATTCCTAAAAAGGCTAATATAAGCTTCAAGATTAAAGAAATCGAACTTAGTAAGATTAGTAAGATATTAAAAAGTCAGAATTGAGAAAGATTGAATTTATTTCTACGGAGATATTAAATTCCTTCTTGATATTACAAGATTCTTGATACGGCAATTTTATTTACCTTACCTACCAGATTAAATTTGATATTATTATTTGATTTACAATAAGTATTAGCAGACTTCTATAGAAGGTCAACAAATTGATGCATTCCATTTTATCATTTTTAGTAACGGATCGGATACAAAGAATTTTGTTTTTTAAAATTCATTTTTATCAGACAAAATTTAAATTGACATTGCTCTGGAAATAATTATATATCAGCCAATATACGATTAAATTCAATATCAGCAAAATACGATTGCGAATGTAATCTACAGGGTGTAACACTATCGACAGTTCCGCAGCTATACTGCGTAAGAGATCAGCGTCTATGATTCGAAGAGTGCGAGACAATTCCAACTGAGAGAAATTGCTATGCAATTTGAAAGCCCTATATGGAGATATTGGACTAATCTTCATATTATATAATTAAGCAATTTATATTATGTACCTTCATTACTAACTACTAAGACAGTTATAAGAACATTAATTGTATAATACTAACACAAATATGGATCCATTGGTCGGAAGTAAAGTATATTATTATTGTTATAGAATGTAACTGAATACATTTTGTTCTGAAAAGACGAGCTCCCCGACCTTGGTACTTGACACAGCTCCGTCCCTTTTGTGGTTCTATTAATATTTTTCTCGCCAATTATTATTCATGCAGCATTACAAACGCGTATGTAAGCAAAAAGGTTATCGCAGGGGACTGAGAAATAAACAGCTTACTTTTTCTCTTTTATCTAATTTATACAACATACAGAGTTTATATATCTCAGTTCCCTAATAAATAACAGGGGAAGTTGCGGCCCAGAAATACGCAGAAGAATATGGATGGTAAAGGCGCTAATGACGCTCACATATGAAAAGACATCCACATAGTCCGTATGGCGCAGAATCTTGGACTGTTAAGGCTGCTGACAGAAAGAGAATCGATGCATTCTAAATGTGTTGCTGGCGTCAAATGCTAATAATCCCATAGACAGCACATCGCACTAACTTATCGATTCTCAAACAGCTAAAACTCGAAAACCAAAAACACTGAAGGGAAGGGAAACTGAAGGACAAAGGGTTAAAGTAAAAACTCCATGAAGCTAGGTATAAAAGCTAGTGGAAAAAACTCACAATAATAATAAGCCTTTTATTTCCTTAATAATAAAATATACTTCGTTAAAATAAAATAAAATTAGAAGAAACAAAGTTTATAAACAAAAACAAGTACGGGAAATGGAGAGCTTATATTTTTCAAGATAAAAATAGAATTGATTTTTTAAATTAATTAAGGACCTCTCTACGTGTATAGGCCTGCTCCATCGCTCCCTGAGCTGTTTTGGCCCATTCATTGTTTGTACTTTCATTAGTTTCGACTTAAGTCCGGGCGGATCTTCAACATTGAGAGACCGATTGAAGAGAGATACACCACACATAAAATACTACGAAGACTAAAGGACTCAAATTAGATAGAACAACGATGTCCACGCAGTGGTCGATGCTAATTGCAGTGGCGAGGGATCGACCGTCGCGGCATTCGTTAGGAGGTATATAAGGGAGGGTACCTAACGAAAAAAACGTTAATTACTGTGATCTAAGCAGATGGCGTTTAGGAAGACGAAGTGTTGGTCGGTCATTAGTCAGGCGGGAAAACGATCTTCGAGCAGTGGCCGATCCTTTTTGGATGCGAGTGGCAAGGGATCGGTTGTTTTGGCGCTCATGAAGTAAAGCAGTGGATGGATAAAGGCTGATGATGATGGTGAAACAGATGGACGAATCGATGGCCGATTGACCAAAAATATTCAAGAACCTATTATACAAATTGTCATATCTATCGCTAGTTTTGTTATTTATTAAGGGAGGCCTATGTGCACTACTGGACGGATGAAGTTTGATGATGATACTCTACAAATTAATATTCTGGACTATTATTAAAGCATTAATTAAAAGCGATCTTTTACTTGCATTACATAGAAACTGGTTGATATTGATAATGATGATATTCACCTGCGCAGCACTTTACTTGGAATTATAAAATGGTGTCAATCGATGAGAGAACATCCCACGCTGCATCCAGGAATTCCTGGAATTTTTATATTACAGCGCCATTTGATATTTATCAGTAGCGAGAATTTTCCGCCCTTGTAGAGCAGGCTAGTTGGAAAATAACATTCCATTTAAAATATAAAATGATTTAAAAATGTATACAGTTAATATCTAGATTAAAACGGAAAAGTTTGTTTCAACGCGCCATGTACTTCCACAGGAATTTAAAAAAATCCTTACAGTGTCCGACAGTAGAATTTATGCAATTGATATGAAGGGAATAGAAATTGAAAAAAAATGGATTTATGAGGCCTCGATACCATTCGCCTGGTTTGACCATCGACCATATTATAGCCGAATAGTACTAGGGACTCTACTTTACTATGTGAGCTTTTTTTTTTCGGATGCAGCTAATGACCCTAATGCTTCGTCGGAAGTGGGGTGAGACGGGTTGGTATCACCCAGTGATATAGTAAGTGGGGGGTTGCCCCCCGCCAGCCCTGGAGTGTGACTTCCACGGCTTCATGGCGTCGGGTCGGTCGGTCGTTCACCAATAAAAATATGTGAGCCATTAAAGTCCTAAATCAGTGAGTTTGTCACCGACGTGACAGCAATATAACCAACCCACGGGTTGTTGTATGGCTGGTGGGTATCTGGTGTGAACATCCCATCGGCCAATCATCTATCAATGGCCATCAGTCGGTCAATCAGAGCGCAGAACCGGCGCATCGTTGCCTCACTAACTTTGTTCCCATACATAACACAACACAACCCAACATTACCGCTGTCTTATTAAGCCACTTATTTTACCAGCGTCATGATATATTACTGCTGATTGAGTTAATAAAGGTAAGGGTCTGTTTCACAATGTACCAGTAAAGTACCCGATAGCTATATAACACACTAGCTTTTGCCCGCAGCTTCGCCTGCGTTAACTAAGATTTACAACGGGATCTTAGTACGCGAAATAACATTTTTTACACATTGTGTCCGAAAAACCAAAATATCTTACGGAACCCTATTTTTATTAGAATAAAATTTAGCCTATGTTACTCGTGGATAATGTAGCTTTCGAATGGTGAAAGAATTTTTGAAATCGGTCCAGTACTTTTTGAGCCAAACAAACCAAACAAACCAAACGAACCAAACAAACAAACAAACAAAGTTTTCCTCTTTATAATATTAGTGTAGATAAATTAGATGAGCGACGAAGGTCTAGTGGTGGATGGACTCGGCCTCTTGTGCGAGAGGTTCCGGGTTCGATCCTGACCCCCCGTGTGTGCCTTGAAACGGGTTTTTCTAATTTCTAATTGCACCCCAAACACGAGACCATCGCTCGCTCACCGGTGAAGGAAAACATCGTGAGGAAGCCTGCATGCCTGATGAGATTGAAAGTCTTTGAAGGTATGTGTTCACCAACCCGCACTGGGCCATTACCCTACTCGCTTGATTTCGAGGAGGAGACCCGTGCCCAGCAGTGGGACATATAAGGGTGGATACATTAAAAGCAACAGGAAACGGGACCTTAATATCTTTAATAGTTCTCTTATACGCTCTAAGCTGCCGGTTAAAGAGCTTACCGGGTGGGTAATAATAATGATGAATCAGCACTTGTAATGGAAAACCTAATATCCCACCAAGGTTGCATGACAACCAAAATAGTTTACGTATCGTATGTTTATTATTCCAATATTTTCCAAACTGCAGACAGTCTGAGCCTTGACACCCAATTGAATATTTTGTTGAAATATTATATTTGTAAATATTTGATTCCTTTTCGATTACAATACCATTGAAAGGTGTTTTTAAGTATTCATTTTGCGTATTACTGCTTACTTGACTAAGTAATGAAAAGACTCTATGCAAAGAACGCTACGGATTGACCGACGCACAGTTGCGGATTTCACTTAAGTATTGTCTATGAATTGGTTTGAATGACCTTATGCGTTCGGGAATACTGTGACAGCTCAAAGTATTGTTTGTAAATACGGGTGTTAGTTAGTATATTAAATATGAATAAACAAGTAAAGTTGATTGAATATAAATATAATAGAAATAAAAACAATGAAATATAACTCAGAAGTAAAAACATTTAAAAAAAATCAATGTTATGAAGCCTAAATTGAGGGAGGCTTATATTCAGCAGTGGACGGATAAAGGCTGAAGATAATGATGATGATAATGATGAACGAAACAAACAACAAATGTACTTTATTTCGGATCTGTTGAAATATGAAATACGACGAAACGTCATTAAATAGACGCCTCTACCAAGAGCAAAGCTGTTTTTATTATCAATTCGAGAAATAAAAGGCGCTCCTGAAAATATGTTGTTTTCATAAAAATATAACAATTATAATTAGATTCGTGAAATTTTATAATGGCTGTTTATCCGAACGCTCGAGATTTATTATAGAACGTGCATGCAAACAGATATTTACATGTCGTGCGTACGAATCAAAAATTGATCGTTTCGTCATACCAATAGAACAGATTTGAATAAGCTTTGTTAAAGAATTGACCTCCTTTAAATAGATAAAGATAAATCTCTATAATACACACATCCGAACTACATTAAAATTCAAAAGTATGATTTACGGGTAGAAGGTACCACCATACTGTTTCTCCCGCGAAAGAGTTTTGCTGCGTTTTGGAGGGAAGGACAAGACAGACAGTGTAACCACTGACACCTAGACTTCTTCTTCTTCTTCAATATTAGCTACCTAAAGGATTTGCCAATGTCAAAGTTGGTGGAATATTGTTCGGGAAATTGTTTTAGTTAACGTGACTCTATTGATTCAGACTTTTTTGAATATGCAAGGTAAAAAAAAAATATGATAAATCGAAAGAAAAAAGAGAAACAGAAGTTGCTAAACCTAAAACAAAAGGGCAAACTTATATAATAAATATACAATTGAGGAAATTAAAAATATTTAATCTACAAAATATATAAAAAATCGGTAAAAAGATTTCATCTAGACTTAATATTTTGTGTTTCATATGCAACAAGTCATTCAGACTTGTCGTACTTTTTTGATAGCACAAGAAAATTACTTATTATAAATGCGTTGATGTAACCAGTTTCTTTGAGTTGTTCCTAACTCATTTTGTCAACTATTTTATAAACTCAAAAGCTAGATAATGTTCGAAATAAAGTCTTAACACTGTGCTATATTGTATATATTTACTAAACGCTAACAGTCCACGACAATATTTTAAATTTCCGAAAAAAATTTTCATAAAAATTATTCTCGCGGATGGTTCTTTATGCAGACACCAAATTTCATGGCCGAAAATGTTTGAGGAAACAAAATTTAAGTAGAATAAATAAGCCAGTAGGTTATTGGGGAGTCTGTACTTTCAAGGACGTTGTTTTTTTGTTCGTTTTTTTTTCTGTCAGGACTTGAGACTGGTGAGGTACGGCGGGATTTTATTATTAGAATTGTAAATAAAATTGTCGAAAATCGTTTATGCATTAATACACGTATGTCCAGCGGTCTCGAATTATATTCACAAATTCGGCGATAACCGACACGGCGTCCGTTGAAAAAAGTGTTTGAGACAAATTTGTTTTTAATACTTTGTTATATTTTGTCCATGTCTCGCTTCATCGAATACAAAGGTAATATAAAAAATATGCTTTTTTAACTTACATGCTAGTGAAAATTAAATACTCCTTACTAAAGTAATAAAAATAAAATATTGTGAACAAAATCATCATCATCAGCCTTTGTCCGTCCACTGCTGAACATAGGCCTCACTCAATGAACTCCAAGACGAGCGATCCTTCGATCACATCTGCCACGGACCTGCCACTGCACTTAGATCGTCTTCCCACTTGCTTAATGTCGACCACGACAATTAGGGGGGGGGGGGGGGGCTGTCTTTGCACTCATTTTAAATGGCAGTGGACTAAAATAGTTGATGATAACCAAATCAAATCAAAAATACCTTTATTACGTAGGTACAACTTGTACACTTGAAATAAGTAAAAAAAAAAGTAGTCAATAAGAAGTAATGGTAATAAAAAAAACTCGTTTGAGATGCAGGATCACCTAAGAAAAACGAGAACGATGGGCTGATGATGAAAGTGAAGAGCGAAATTCATATATTATTAACATGACGTCATTAAAAGTTCAGCAGCCAATTAGGACATCGCACGAGCATAGGTTTATATAATACAGGTCTTGCATAAAATACAAGCACTACAAAGTTTCAACATGAGTTCTATTTCAACTGTGCATCAACTTTATTTTTGTAGAGCGAACTTTGTCTGCTCGAATATATTTTAAGATTGACAAATAAGATTTTCCATGTTATTCCATTTTTAGTTGCGCAATATGGAAATATAATGGAATGGTATATCAAGTCTGTGATATCGATTCATGAGCATCATCATTATCATCCTGATGATGCTTTTGTCACTTTTTTGCGTTCACTGTTGAACCTGTTCCCTTAATGAACGCCAAGATGACTGATCCCTCGTCATTCGCATATAAAACGGACCGTCCACTGCATGGAGATATTCGTGTAAAAAAATCTGTGAGTATAGTTTTTTTTTATAGGGATCAATCGGGCTGTTGGATCAGTTGATGGAAAGTGATCACTCACATTCAAAGATATAATACAACCAGAGCACTGGTGTCAGAGGACATGTGCTTTATAAAAATAATGCTCTTTTGAATGTTCTTAAATAATATAGATTATGTGGTGAGTAGACAGGAGTTATAAAAATTGTTTGCAGCGTGTCTTGATAGACATATTCTAAAAAAAAAGTATATATAGAGACGTGAAAACTTTGAGTAGTGTGTATTTTTAATGCTGTATCATAAAAAATAAAAACAAAAAAAAAATATGATCTTAAAGATAAAATAAAAATTAAAGAAATGAAAAATAGATGCCGTCCTATTCTCAGACCTACCCGATGTGCTCACAAAATTTCATGAGAATCGTCAAGCCATTTCGGAGGAGTTCAACAACAACCACCGCGACACGAGAATTTTTTGTATATTAGATGTACTTATAAGAAAGAATCTTATTCTTACTTAAGTACCACAATACAGTCGTTTTTATGTTTTAAGCTATATCCGCTACCTTGTAACTATAACAAAAAATCTTATGCTATACATTATATTGAAAAAAAAAATACTATTATATAGAAAAAAATATATTCTTTCAAATTAAAAATGGAATTTTGTATACAATAATATATTTTATTAGCTTTCGTTTGCAGATAATTATTGTTAAAATTATATCCTTAAAAGTTCAGAAAATCAGCCTGTACGCTATAGTAAACTATAATAAGATGCTCTTATAAACGCATACTAAAACACACATAGATAAGCAATAAGAAAATATTATATTCTGAATTTTTTTTAATGAACATGTGACATAATGGCTTTGAATTAATATTTATACAGACGGAGTATGTACTAGTAATAGGTAGAAAAAGCGTTAATATTTCCGAATGAGTTTTAAATCGTTATAAAATTTAAAAAAAAAAACCTTACCAAATATATTCCGTCGAACAAACTTGCCTCGATCACTTTACACGTATATCTAATTTTTTTAATTGTATGTAGCTTACATTGCGTGTCGTGTTACTTGTCGATATTGCAACATACGGACAACTGATGCCTAAGGTATTAATTTTATTTGAGTCAACCCATTAGGAAGTATCATATTTATAGGTATTAAAAATAATGCGTAATACATTTACACCACTAGGGCTGATATGCGTATTTTTCTACTCGCTACTCGGGTGACCTTCTCATGCTACTTCAATCAAAGGATGAATTAAGTGGCATAAGTGATGATGATGATTATAATTTTCAGGCTGAATCAGCAAGTAAGAAAAGTTATCTCGAATAAAATAAATGCACCGATGGATTTTGTCTATACAAATTTGTCCTGAAGATATTTGATACAAAAAAAAGAATTATCTAATTAGGTGCAGTTGCTGAAGTTATCTGTAATTTACATTTATTTTTATTTCATCATCATCATCATCATCATCATCATCATCATCATCAGCCTATAGTTGTCCACTGCTGAACATAGGCCTCTCCAGTGGTTCTCCAGCGCGACCGGTCCATTTCCACCTACATTCCAATTATTATCCCATTATTTTTATTTAAGACTACCTGTTGCACGGGACTTCGTCCGTGTTAGCAAAAAAGTTCCGTTTTTAATATAATGTATCCTATCTTACTTCTAGTACCTCCCAGAATATTTGTACAAAGTTTCATGATGATTCGTCGAGTAGTTTTTGCGTGAAAGCATAACAAAAATTCTCATAATATAAGTAAGGATTTAATAAATTTGTTTAATTTAGTTCAAAAATATTTTTGAATTTTTGACATAGTTAGGTTCATGTATAGCTATGTGCACTAGCAGCGCCCCGCCGTTTGTCCTGTACTTCCCGTATCCGTGGTAAGGCGGGAATAAATGATTATGTTTTATTCTGATGCGTAAGCTATATCTAGGTCCACTCAGTAGTTTTTGCGTATAAAAGTAGCAAACATACACCCATACATTCTTACAAACTTAATGATAATATTAGTGTATGCATATAGGATCTACATAATATTATGATGCAAATTACAACCAATTTTCACTTATATATCTATACTAGCTGTCCCGACAGACTTCGTTCTGCCAAAATTAAAATTGCAATTACAAAATAGGGGTTGATCGTAGAGGGGTGAAAATTTAGGGTTGTATGTATTTTTGTATGCTGTATCATAAAAAAATAAAAACAAAAAATTTCGTCCAAAAATTAAAAAAAAAACTTTAGGGGTGGACTACCCCTAACATTTAGGGGGATGAAAAATTATATAATTTATTTATCCATCCATACGAATGGATGAAAAATAGATGTTGGCCGATTCTCATAGATACCGGATAAGCACAAAAAATTTCATCAAAATCGGTCAAGCCGTTTCGGAGGAGTACGGTAACTAACATTGTGACAGGGAAATTTTATATATTAGGTGTAAAATCTAATAGTTTTAAATATCTAACGTAGACACCATTAATACCAAAACTTTTAGGATGGCAGTCTAAAGTTTAGTGTCTCATTTTGGCGGGAAAATTATCTGTATAGTATAACGATCATAAATAAATATTCCATAGAATACCATTACTATCTTGGCGTCGAGAAGAAATATCATAAAAAGTCGAAGTAGCATACGATGCTACATAGTCTCTCGTCATCAGTAGTGAAGATACCACACCTTGGGAATAAGACACTCACTCTTAAGATGTTACTTGTTATAACAACATATTGTATTTATAAAATATTATGTATCATTTGTTGACAAAAGAGCAACCCCTAAGTTTTTTTCTCGTTTTTCTTAGGGGATCCTGCATCTCAAACGAGTTTTTTTTTTACCTAGATACTCTTGACTCGTTTTTTTTTGACTTATTTCAAGTGTACAAGTTGTAACCTACGAAATGAAGATATTTTTGATTTGATTTGATTTGAGTGATAACAAATCATCTTAGACATGATATTAAGAACTTGATGATGACTATATACAACTATAATAATCATTATGAACTAGTATTAGTACATAAGTAATCTTCACCCTACACCATTTCAGTATCGATTGTAGGGTAATATAATATTTATAGTACGAGCCTTGACTCTTCGTCGCATATCGATATGAACTAGAATTTCAGTTAAAAAAAAATCTAGCCAAGCTTTACCCATGTACCGGTATACGCGGTACATACACCAAAACATTTTTGTCTGTCTGTTTGTTTTTGCCAATCTCTAATATAGCTGGACCGATTTTGACGGGACTTTGACTGGCAGGTGTAATAATAACGAGTAACTTAAATAAAAATCATCATCATTAATCCGGATACTACGTAAAGTCTAATTAACACAGGCGAAACCGTGGGCAACAGATAGTGCATAATATATTGAAAAGACAATAATAATCATTATTCAAATTTAACAGTGGCCGTTTTGACGTTCATTGAAGGAGGCCTATGTTCACGGTGGACGGATAAAGGCTGATAATCATGATGATGATGATACAAATATTATGTCGTTGACGGGCTTCGAACCCGCGTACTATACGTGACCTAACAACTATGCATCTTGTATGATATTATTCTTATACGCATGCGATTATTCTTATTTTTCCCTTTCATTTTGTATTTTAATCATAAAAAGTTAATAAAACAACTTTTTACGAGAATATAACCTGATTTTTACATCCTTTGTAGGCTTCAAAGGAAAACAAATTACAATGCTTTGAGAGATGTTATTGTTCTGCCCATTATAGTTTTCATTTTTCTTGTTATTTAATTATAAAGTTATTGCTATAAGCAATATTAATATTATACTAACAGCGCCCCGCGGTTTCACCCGCGTAAATCTTGTAAGCTATATTATTATATATGTATATATATGTAAACTTTTATTGAGATCCATTCCGTAGTTTTTGTGTGAAAGAGTAACAAATACCTATACATTCTTACATACTTTCGCGTTTATAATATCAAGTAGGAAATAAGCTTATAAAAAAGACGTTAATGCTATTTTAATAATAGTTTTCACAAAGCATCGACTAAAAATCTATTGCGTAGTACCTATACGATTGTATTTATTATTTAAATTGTCCCGAAAACCTGTTTACACACTTTGTCTGCGGGATCAGAGTCTCTTGTAATAAATATAATATTATATACTAGTAGCCCCTTTTGAATTTTACTAGGTGAGCCATCTGCTCACCATCCTACCGATTGAGCTTAAAGGCCATCAGGCCTAAAAGTCTAGACCTCTCGAAAAAAAATACTGTTACTAATTCAAAAGTTTAAACATGGTTTCTCAAACTTTCGACCTCATTGAACCCCTGTTAAAATACCTAACGGGTGTGCTGGTTGCTTGCGTGAGATTGGCGCGGGCGCCTGCCAGTTATCAAGCCACCATTACGTAAATCTTGTCGCGAACTCCCTGCCGTCGAATAGGGAACCCTTAGGGGTTTTATCCGTCGGTGGTGAGGCAGAGATCCGCCACAGGTACAAACCCGACGCCATGAAGCCGTGGAAGTCACACTCCACGGCTGGCGGGGGGCAATCCCCCACTTACTATACCACTGGGTGATACCAACCGGCTCACCCCACTTCCGACGAAGCATTAGGGTCATTAGGACCATTAGCATAGCTCCATCCGAAAAAAAGTACCCCACTTTGAGAAACCCTGGTTTAAATAATGGATGCAAAATATATTTTTTTTCTTCCATTCTAGGATTTATTTTATTTATTAAAGGATACTTCCGTGATGTGCCTCTCAGGCTTGGCATTCTCCCTGTACACCTCACCTGGTCGAAATACTTAATACACAGAACATAATCATCGCTAGGAAACCTAATGCCTGATAAGATAAAGCCTTTTAGGGTATGTGAATTTCAGCAACCCGCATTGAGCCAGCGCGTGCGGCGCCTTGGTGAACTATGGCCCTATACCCCCCTCACCTGATTTCGAGGAGGAAAACCTAGCAGCAGGGCAAATTTATATGGGTTAGCAACCCATATAAATTCATTCTTCATTTTTTTTTTACTTGAATTCTTTGAAAGACTCAAAAAACGAATTGCGGGATTTTTATATCACTGCCGAGGATGGGTATTTTTTTTTAAATTATAATGAAACAACTTTATTGCGGTTTATTAGATTTTTGCATGGCTGACGTTTCGGATACTTAAAAGCAACCATGGTCTCGGTACGACTAGGGATAGTTTTTTTCAGTTTTGGGGAAATGGTAAGACAAAAAAAACAAGGCTTTAAATTTTATACCATCTCTTTATGTTTTTCGATAAAATTAAAATCCGAGATATCAGAGAGATCCGAGCTTAGATGTTAGTGATTCATGATAGTGACCATTCTTTAAAATCATAGTTAAAAGCAGCTTTACTCTCTAAAATCGAATTTTATATTTTTTCTAATTTCATAAACTGGCCTGAAATCTTCAATGAAATAATAAAAAGTACATACTTTTCTCGAATATGTAACACTACGCTTTATGAATTTCCACTTAGAGCAAAACAGAATCTAAATTAATACAGAATTTTCCAGGTTCTACTTCCACGAAACTCAATAAATTCTCTTTTAACTGGCTGCATTTACCAGGAATTGTAAGAGCATTAAATTGCGCCGTAAATAGCATAATGAGAGCATATGGTTCCTTGATAGATTAAGTTAAAAGCCTTTTACAAAAGAATCTAAATATAAAACATCCCACATATATGTTAGAAGTACAGGTATTACATCATTATAGCATAGGATATGGTATATGAAACGACCTTCACCGAGATGCTTATTTGATGAAACGTATTTTATATTTAATTTAATATGTCGATAAACATGTTGCATATGGGTTGCCTACAAAAATTCAGTCCAGGATATTATTAATTCATAATAAATTTCTTAAAACCTTTCTCCAGTTTGATTTTTGACATTACTTTCTATACCAATCGAAAGTATGAAGTGAAACAAGTATGAAGTGAAAAAAAGAACATGTGGACATTAGGTTGCCTATTATTTTTCGGTCAGAACTCTCGGATTGCCACGTGTAAACACGATATGATACGTGCGATACTAGTAGAGCATTTTGCATCGGTCTGATTATTGAATTGAAATTAAATGATATCAAAGATTATCTCATTATCAATACGGTTATAAAGGGTTGTCTGCGAAAAATCAGTTCCTAATTCCGGTTGACGAATTTTAAAAATCATATCCCGGACTGAATTTTTTTAGACAACCCAAATGCAACATGTTTATTGACATATTAAATTGAATATAAAACATGTTTCATCAAATAAGCATCTCGGTGAAGGTTGATTTATATACCGTATCTTAGACCATTATGTCAAAACTAATAATAGTATCTATCAGAACTAAACGTCATATGAGAGCTAAAATAAGACGGTTAATTTATCATCAACATTTAAGCCTATGTGACGAATTTAGGTAAAACAATAACCAATAAGTATAGGAAGAACTTCCACTAGCCCGCCCTAGACTGACCTTCTAGTTTTTTAGTACTTAGCCCCTGGATATATTTTCCGCCTACAGTAAAACAAGACTTATAGCTAATTTACCAGGTCTCAGCCTAGTCTATAAAAGATAAAAGGCTACATCATATCAGATGTTAGACTACCTAAACTATTTTGCGGAACTACGTAAAAAATCTTTGTACAATATGTTAGTTATATGAACATAGGAACAGCATAAGAATAATAATAATCTTAACAAAAATATAATTAATAAATAAGTACTAAAAAAAAATCATTAATACAAAAACAAAAAAAAACAACAAACACACAAAATATGTCATTACAAAACAAAAATCTCGACGATAAGCACGGCGGCCTTGAGTATTACATCAACAGCAAGAGATTTCAAGGACAAATTCAAGGCCGCCGGCTCAGCTGTTATTGATCAGCTAACAAAACACTAAGCCCACTCACGTGTAAAGATCGTCTATGGTAGAGGAAGTCGCCTCCACAAGCACTGTACAGCTCATTACTGCTGATGTCTGTATAGACTGTATAGACTCTATGTCATATCACCGTTTCACTGCCAGCCACGGAATGAGACTGTCACATCCTCCGCTGCCATATCTCGGCGGAAGCTCACTTTTTTAACGCTTATAAACTGCTTCTAGTATGAAATCAGGGAGACTGCCGGGCTGCACGGTGTGACGTTTGTAGGGCGTCTTTTTCTTGTTGTATTTTTTTTTGTAAATAATATGGTGAAGAATATTATTATTCATCTATGTTTCATTTTAATGCTTTAATCATTAAAAGAAATATACTAAAAAACGGATATTCACTCCTTTATTGGTCTCTTAGCATTAATTTCCTAAACGGTTTATTTTTTTTCTACTTTTCATTCCATTTTTACTTTAATGCTGTTAGATAGCACAGAAAAATTTATAAAAGTTGTAGTTATATATATGTAGATGAAATAGATATATAATTTCAATAAATAAGACAAACCACAATATTTAAGGAACTAAATAAATATTTTCCATAATTAACCAAAAAAACAAATCAACATCATAATTATTGGTAACACAAAAGTATAGTTTTTTACCCTAACATCTATCAGCGCTCGAAAATTTAATGTAATATTTTAGAACCTCCTTACAAAGTTCAGTTCCCAGTTCCTTTCATCCCTCGGAAGCGCATGCGCCAACTTAACCTTGAGCATACTTCCCGGTTCACGGACAGAATTTCTGTCACCTGCCTTGTAGGTCAATGTGTTTTCAGCACCCCAACATAAAGAATCTCTCAGTTAAGGGATGAGATGTACTGAGAGGGTTTTACATGCGTTCTTAATGGAGCAAACAATAAATGATAACGTATGAATTATTTTGATTGTTTGATTTTGTGAAAAATAGATTTTTTCTATTAAAATCGTTGTAATATAATATGAAACCTGAACAATTGACAAAACTATTAGGTTTTTTGTAGCAAATTGATTTGCAAATAAAAGTATTATTTTTCGATTAAGGTTTTCCATCGCCAATGAACTATAGATGGTACTTTATTAAAAATTATATGTAATAATTCTTACAGTCTTTCAAATTAATTTTATATCAATGTTACTCAAACCTTTTGTTATAATACAATCAGCCAGGAACATTAATAGATAAAGTGCCAACCCAATATCGGCTAAATGCAGTAGGTATTTGAAATTTAGGTCACTAAAACTGGAGGCTAAATTCGACGATACAAACTTAATGTCAATATCTCTAACAATTTATAGGTCAGACGGGAAGCCTATCTCAAGACTAAAAAGTTATCACTGAGGGATCGCACGAGGTGAGTTTTAATGAAACATAGAAAAAAATTATAATATGTTTTTCTTTTTAGTTTTAAATATGTGACAGCAAAGGTCGCTATGTAGCCCCTTCTGATGTTCTTGAATGTGTATTCAATAGGCTAAAATTTACGAATAAAAGTAAATACAAAACAGGCTATAGTAGCTTAATTTATAAAAGAAGATAAATATCTTCTCAGAACAATCAATAATCAATAAAAAAACAATCAATAATCAGAACAAAAGATGTGTACTAAAAAGTTTATCTAAAAACATATTATTCCAACCTGCACCTAAACGATATTTAAGCTATATAACACAGCAAGACAGTGGACAGTATGTTTTTGGTGCGAGTAGCAAGGGACCGGTCGTCTTGGCGTTTATCGAATGAGGTCGTTTTTCATTCACAGTGGACAGATAAGGGCGTGACCGCACAACAATATTTCATCGCGATTTTTATTCCCGCGTATTGAATTCCGCGATCGAAATTACACCTTATTCGAACTCCGAATAAAATTTTGAATGAATGTTTGAAATGAATTTTGTTAGTTTGATGCATTTCTCGGTCAAAACGCCGTCCGCCATCGAAAGTCAACTTTTGACTTTTCGACTAAACGAAAATATTTAATTATCGAACACTATAATTGATTCAAAAGATTAAAAATCTCGGAAGCTTGTAGTGGGTGAACCACTTACGACATTAAGACACACGTAATATTTTTTCTAAATAAAATAACAAGAGTTCGAAAATACAGCATAAATATTTGGCACTTACGGAATAAAAAAAAGTTATTCGATATACTACAATTAGCTACGTTTATAATTATTCTTTTTAATAGCGTGAAAACTGAGTGAAACGCGCGTTTTTTTTCCCGCATCGCTATAGCGATCATAGCCATTCTCACTTTGCGAAAATAAATTGCATGGCTTCGTATTCAAGGCACAGAATTTATCCCGCGCGATTTTTATAAATAACACCAGAACATGTACCATTACAATGTGTTACAGAATACAACAAAATGATAAAGCAGGATCAATTAACGCTAGGTATGAAATGTGTTTCTGCGTTCACATAAAAAAATCTTTGCTGATATTTAAAACATAAAAGAAAATTGAATTGGCGTAATCTTACAACCATAAAAAAAGAAACGTGGTGTCGTGGGACACCAGGGTAGGAACGAAGTTCCTTCGGCTAAAAAGAAAGATATTATACACTACTCGCTTGTGTATGCGACTGTCGCGCCTGCGCACGTCTCATTTAACGCTTTTTATTCCACGCACTTTTTCTTACGGTTTTACTATCATTCACATTTTTTTCAGTTCAGTCGCGCAGCAAAATCCCTGTCCCCCCCAAGCCTGCCGTAAGGAACTTCGTTCCAATAAAAGTTTTATTCCTTATATGATATGCCTTGGTGTATCATTATGTTATTTGTGACTTATTCATTATTACTAATCAATATTAACAGCCTTGGAAAAATGAAGGTTTGATTATACAATCAATAAGTACTATAGGACGTGTGTACTAATTTCTAATTTATAAAATTGTCATATTATCATCATCAGTCTTTATCCGTCCACCTCTGAACATAGCCCCCTCGATGAACGCCAAGATGACCGATCACTTACCATCGTATCCAACACGGATCTGGTCAATGACCTACCAACAAATTCGTCTCCATTATGAAAATGAATATTCTGCGAGACAGAGTACAGACACGGTTCATATAGAGTTACCCTAGACTGCTCTCCCTAACAACAGACGTTGCCCGGGCCACCAACCCCGCTATTCCTGGATAAATCCTGTCATCCTGTCAGCCAGTGCCCCTGTCATCCTGTCGCCCCCCAAGCACCCCTTAGATAGTGTTCTCATTATTGTTTTCCACTTCAACAATCTTCACATCCGTCTTAACAAGGACTTTATTGTTGTATTGTAGTAATAAGATCTTCAGCGGAAACATTAATTAACTATAGTTATGAGAATAGACGCCGAAGTTCAATGGAATTTTTCACAAGCGGAAACGGAAACGTAACCCTTAGGAAAATGTCTATTGCTTTTACATTTTCTATTTTTATTTTATTTATTTATTATTTTTTAGGCATTATCATCGTATTATTATTGTAAATTTCAATATTCTTTTCTGATGTGGAGATATTATTAGTAAACGCGGTTTTCTTTTTGAAAACGTTTTTAGATAACAATATAGTGTTTTTATTGAACACGTTTGGCTGATTTTTGATTGTTTGAAGACAACCTCCGTGCAGTGGCCGGTCCGTGTTGAATGCGAGTGGCAAGGGATCGGTCGTCTTGGCGTTCATTAACGGAGGCCTATGTTCAGCAGTGGACGATAAAGGCTGATGATGACGATGATACAAAAATTATTATAAAGATATAATTAAATTTAGCGCAAACAAATACATGTATTTTGCACTGAATAATATGATATCGGTAAAAATATAGTACATAGAACATTTTTCTTTGCTTATCCCATGTTATATGATACGTATAAAGTGTTGAAGCCAAGTAATCCATATACACATGTGTGTGCACGCATTATCGTGCGTTATCATCAAATATTGAACATATCATATTATGGGTATTGCACATTTAACATTTGCACCATATATTATATGGATGACGAAAATGCGTAATTGATATTTGAGATTTTTATTTGTGACTAACATCATTTGTTTTTTGGGAAATATTACATTAAATAATTGATATACATAGTTTATTCTTAAACAAAAATAACGTGACTAACTAAATTCTATACTCGTTTCTCCCGAAGAAGAACTCCTTCCCGGGGGAATCAATGTGAGTTTTATCATCATCATCATGGTTTACGTACTAACCTAACGTTTTAGGTTTGAGTAAAATTCAAATGACGCTTTACTATAAAAGGACATGCGAATCCAGAATATGTACCCAAGTCTTGATATAAAACAAGTTTAATATATATTTAAAATTTGAAGAAGAACAAAATGATGATGATGATGATGATAAAACAAACTACCTTTTTTTTTTTCTTTTACGCCGGGAAATGCACTGACGCATCCCGCAGGGGAGTGGGTCTCACCAGGCGGGTATGTGGGACTCGCTGCGCCCGAAAGATGGTAAGTGGACGCAGCTCTACCCACTAAAACCCGGCGAGTGCCACCAATGGCCGCTTTTGGTCAGGTGCCCCGGATCTACAAGCAACAGGCACCTCGACGGCTAGTCAGTCCGTCAGGGGACTGACGCCACCTCTACAGAGCTGTTACCCCGCACCACAGAACAACCACTCCCAACGTCTGGACAGTACAATGAGATGAGGTTCCCATCCTCACCCCTTGCCCCCTGCTCTTTTGTCCCCTCTTCTTATAAGAGGGGTACAAAGAGCCTCCTCGGCTCAATTCGCTTCACCCAAGGTGTTTGGGTCACCCTGGGCTACTGTGCCCCACCGCCACGACAAGGCCTGAACCATGGTGGGGAAAAAAAAAACCAACTACCTTAGCATTTTGACAAGTGGCCAACGTTTCCCATGAAAATGTCTGCCCGAATATTTCTGACGACCTCTGTGGCTTAATGGCTATTGGCGTTGATGCTCAAGCTGGAGGTAGTGGGTTCGAATTTCGCCAGAGAACAAAAAAGTCGTCTGTATTTGTGGGCTATGAATGTGTATTGAATATATTATATTCTACAGTAAAAATATTAAATTTAATTATAGTATAAAAGTCTTAAATATATTTCCGTTTACTGGTAGTCGTAACACGAGTTCTTCGAGAACTTACCATGGGACCAGATTGGCGTGGTGTAAAAGCGCCCATAAATATTTATATTAAAATCTCGCCTTTGTACGAAATTGAAACCGAAATCGAAAATAAGAAAATTTCTATACGAAGTCCGGGAGACCTTCTTTAGAGATAGACAATACATGTCTATCTCGATGAAATCTTGAAAACCTACTTTTGTAGTGTTGCCCTTCTATCCATAAAATCAAATGTTTGTATAAACGCAAAATAATGCATAACAAGAAGTGCAACACTTACCAGTGAAAAGCCATTTTTACTAAAATCCCCTAAACACAGCAAGGATGCTCAAAGAATAAACCAAGATGGCGGACTGAGAAAAGCCGACTTTTCTCAGCAAGCGCTAGTTGATGTCATTGGCAAAAATGAGTGATAAAGACACGTGTACTTTACAACAAAAAAAACACCGACGTCATCGTCTCGACACCACGTGATGCACGGCTTTGTGCATGGCGGTCAGACGTCGCTATTGAGTTACGATTCTTTTGTGTTTTATTGTTGTTTACTGAAAATGTCAAGATCGTTGATAGCTCCACGTGTTTCAGGGGCTTAGAAAAGTAAATGTAAATATGTTTCCACACTTCGTAAGTCTTAGGCCCTGTTCTCACGAGCGTTTTTTTAACGAGCGTTAAAAAGCGCTTGTAAATCAAGCTTTAAAAACGTTTATGACTCAAACGGATACCGATGTATTTATTCACACGAAAGCGTTTTAAAAGGGCGGCGCTATTTTATGGGGCACTTTTGGATTTTCGACATTGAGTGTTTGACGGAATCAAATATGGTAAGGAGAATAGTAACTAATAATCTAAATAATATGGGCCTAGATTAACTCCGGGATTAATTCCATTCATGCAACATATTATAAAAGTAGTAAATAAGTCAAGGGGATGTCTACTAATCACGTGAGACTCGTAAGGGGGAGGAGGTGTTCGGAAAAGAATCACGAAATATCAATCAAGGAAGGGGGGTTAAATTAGGATATCACGTGTATATTTTATTTTTCGTTGACAACTCGAAAGTGTCTAGATTAAAGTGTCTAGATTGCACCATAATTTATTCAAATTTTTAAATTGTAATTTGATATTTAAAAAAATATATTTTAGGTGATATACTGGCTTTTTAGCCGACTTCAAAAAAAGAAGGAGGTTATCAATTCGTCTGTATGTTTTTTTTGTATGTTTGTTACACGATTACTCCGCTGTTTGGGAACGGATTTTGGTGATTCTTGTTTTGTTAGTAAGCTTATGTTTCCGAATTGGTCTCATATTAATTTGATCGACTTCTGATCAGCGGTTTTTAAGTTATTTCAATAATACTTATATGGTTGGTTTTGTATACCCAGACGATTTTCTCATTTTATTACTTGTCGATGTAATATGAACAAAAACCACTGAATAGGATACTTTGGAAAGTATCAAAGTATTGGGAGATCATCATCATCAACTTTCATCCGTCCACGGCTGAACATAGGTTCCCTCAATAAACGCTAAGACGACAGGTCCCTTACCACTAGAATCTGGTCTTGCCGGGACCAGTCTGTCGCTGAGGGTTTCCAGTCGCTTGCAGATCCGGGTCCCTCAGATATAGCGGCTGAAGCGTATTATCGCATATCATACCGTATAGTAATCGGGTATTTTTGGAGTCGGTACCAGCCAAAACATGGCTGCCCTTCACAGGCATCTTCTCAATACTTGGTGTATGTGATTGATCATTAAAATATCCTCTTTTGCTGGCACCGACTCCAAAAATACCCGATTTTAAATAGTATACGTCTTCTACTTCACTTCGAAGTATTTCAATATTATTTTAAAATGTTTAGTTGTACATTATATTAAGGTATAGTTTTGAAGTCGGTTTTTGGTTTTTTATTTAAAATTAATTTTATTAGACGGCGTGTCAATGCCGTAACGCCCTCGCGTTAAAAAATATATCTACACTAATATTATAGAGGAAAACTTTGTTTGTTTGTTTGGTTGTAATGAATAGGCTCAAAAACTACTGGACCGATTTCAAAAATTCTTTCACCGTTTGAAAGCTACATTATCCACGAGTAACATAGATTAAATTTTATTCTAGAAAAAATAGGGTTCCGTAAGATATTTGGGTTTTTCGGACACAAAGTTACTTATTTTGCGTACGCTGCCTAAACTATAAAAGATAGAACCATAAAATGTTCTTATTAATTGTAGATCTTATAAATATCTACAAAAAAGTCCATGACACACTATACCTATCTATATCGAGTGAGGCACAACAACCATAGCATATATAATTCAGAAATTTTGATATTTTTTTTGGACTACATTTAAACGAGTTTATTTTATTATAATGAAACAACTTTTACGGATTTTATCGCGGTTTATTTAGTTTTTTACAAGCCCGACGTTTCGGATACTTTACAGCAACCATGGTCACGGGAGGACTGAGGTGTCAGATGTCCTTCTGTTACAAAAGTTATTCGAAACTACCCTATGATACAACAATATTTTATTTAGTCCTATCTATGCAAAAGGTGCTAACTGAGTCTTTAGTCTGTGACATATTATTATGCTTGGTTTAAGATTTTATTATTTTTATTATGGGATCCCAAGCAGATGGTAGTGGCCAGCCATCTTCTCTATTGAAATTAGGATGTTTTTTAATTTCAATAGCCTCGCGAATCATCCTTGGTTGGAATCGGTGTTCTTTTGCGAGGACCTGTGGTTTATCAAATCTGATATAATGGCGGGCATTCTCTAGGCTATGTTCACAGATTGCTGACTTAGTATAGCGACGGTGTTTTAAGTCAGCTATATGTTCTTTAACGCGAGTTTTAATTGATCTTTTAGTTTAACCTATGTAAGAGAGACCACAGTCACAATCAAGCTTATAAACTCCTGCATCTTGTAAGGGTATATGACACTTGACAGATGGTAAGAATTGACCTATCTTTTTTGGCGGCTTGAAATAAGTTTTAATAGAAGCTCGCTTTAGGATGTAGCCAATCTTGTCAGTGACTCCCTTTATAAATGGCAGCACAGCAGGTACTCGCTCGACGGTGGTTGGTTTCACACGTTCACTGCGATGGAGCCGCGGTACCCGAAGCTTGTTGTCCCGCAGTACTTGCTTGACATGTTGAAGCTCGGTCTCCAAGTGCTGCTCATCACAGATCCCTTGTGCTCTCTGAAACAAAGATTTACCCACGGTAGCTAACTGTGTTGGATGGTGGTGTGATTCGCCGTTTAAGTACCTATCAGTATGGGTATGTTTCCTATATACTGTATGGCTTAAGGTATTATTGGGATTACGGATAACTAATACATCTAAGAAAGCCAGAGTATTATCGGCCTCTAATTCCATTGTGAATTGAATTTTATTATTGATGGAATTAAGATGGTCTAGGAATATGGTTACTTTGTCAGATGGTAATATTGTGAAAGTATCATCTACGTACCGCTTGTAGAACCTGGGTGTAATGGGTGAAGTGTGCAGAGCAGTCTCCTTGAAGTCCTCCATAAATATGTCGGCAACAACGGGGGATACTGGTGAGCCCATCGCTACCCCATCTACTTGCTTGTAGAACTGACTATTCCACAACATGTAGCCAGATGTAAGGCAGTGTTTAAGAAGTTCAGCATATTCCATTGGCATGTTATTCTCTCTTAGCTTCCTTGATACAATATTGATGCAATCTTCAACAGGTAAGCATGTAAAAAGTGATTGCACATCAAAACTGACCATAGTTTCATTGTCGTTGAGATGTAGGTGTTTGATCTCACTGACAAAATTGTAGGAATCCCTTGTATGTGCTCTGGTTTGTCCACGCAATGGCGAAAGTACATGGGCCACATGTTTAGCCAGTCTGTAGGTTGGTGAGTCGATCTGGCTTACAATTGGGCGTAGTGGAGCGTTAGCCTTGTGTATTTTTGGCAACCCATACACTTTAGGTGGTTTTGGGCAAGAAGGATTTGACGTCCAGATTTAATGACTCGGAGTACTTTTTAATGAGGTCACAGGTGTTTTTCAAAACCTTGTTGGTTGGGTCGGTTTTGATATATTTATAAGTGCTTTCATGCGATAATAGTTGTTGAATTTTATCATTATAATCTGACGTATCCATCACAACCGTTGCATTACCTTTATCCGCACGAAGAACTGTTAATTCACATAAAGATCAATTAAAACTCGCGTTGAAGAACATAATATAGCTGACTTAAAACACCGTCGCTATACTAAGTCAGCAATCTGTGAACATAGCCTATATGCCCGCCATTATATCAGATTTGATAAACCACAGGTCCTCGCAAAAGAACACCGATTCCAACCAAGGATGATTCGCGAGGCTATTGAAATTAAAAAACATCCTAATTTCAATAAAGAAGATGGCTGGTCACTACCGTCTGCTTGGGATTCCATAATAAAAATAAGATAATAAGATTCCATAATAATAAGACGTGTGGCACTCGGGGACTGCCGCGGTAATGCTATTGCATAGCATTTTGTATCAACTTATGCAATTATAATTATTTATTTATTTTAATTATTAATGCAGTATTTCTTTTTCTTTGATATTAATTCAAGTTACACTTTTTGAGCGTGGTGACCGATAAGAAAACATTTTTTTTTCCTTTATTAAATAAATAAAAAAATATAAATATTTTAAACAATATTAACTAATATTGTTTAAAATATTTTTATTATTTTACAATACATGTGTTATATTTTATTGTTATTCGTGCGAGCTTCGTAGTGTCGTACAATACGTCTAGTTGCAAGCACACAAACACCGTGTCGAAGACTGCCGAAAAGAAACGACGTTAGACGATGCATGGCTGAAGGCCATGCATCGTCTAACGTCGTTTCTTTTCGGCCACACCTCCGTGCCCGTCGGAGTGGGGAGCGTTAGGTTTTATTTTCGTTACGGAATTTCTGTACTCGGTCCCCGCGCTCAAGGCCCGCGATAGAAGCTATGCAATAGCTTAATAATAAAATCTAAAACCAAGCATAATAATATGTCAAACTAACTACTACTAAAGACTCAGTTAGCACCTTTTGCATAGATAGGACTAAATAAAATATTGTTGTATCATAGGGTAGTTTCGAATAACTTTTGTAACAGAAGGACATCTTACACCTCAGTCCTCCCGTGACCATGGTTGCTGTAAAGTATCCGAAACGTCGGGCTTGTAAAAAACTAAATAAACCGCGATAATATCCGTAAAAGTTATTTCATTATAATGAGTGAAATTCGCGTAAACATAAGAAAACAATATGAGTTTATTTTACTTATGCTTTTAATCCTTAAGGCCAGTATATCCCAAAGCGCCTGTTTTTGTTTAAGTCGTAAACATAGTAATGTTGGTTTTTTTGATCCGTTAAAAATATATGTTGTAGTTTAGTATACATTCTTTTTTATTAACCTATTCAAAACACGATCATTGTAACTTGCCTCGATAAAAAAAAATCACAAACACAAGATGTTTTTGATTATTTTTCTAGTTGTAATTGAAGAATGTGAGATTTTAAGTTACAATATTTATATGAAAAAATAGGTAATAACATTTAAAATTTTATTCTGATCTTACTTTTTAAAATAAATGTTTTTATTTTTCTTAAAATCAAATAATGTGAAAAACTTGTCTAGCCCCCAGCGCGGCCTCAATTTAGTTGCCTGCGAGGCGTTAACAAAGTAGGACCTATGTTTCGTTGCTGCCTGGCGGCTCCCCCCCGATATAGATCGTTAAAACAACGTGTGGAATATATAAGCCGGTGTCTGGTATGATAGTGTACATAGGAAATAAAAATAAAAATTTGAACAATATTTAGTTTTAATATTTTTTTCTCATTTTTGTCGTAATCATGATCATCAGCGTGTTTTTTTCCTCATTTTTATTTTAATATCGATTTAATGTTACTAATTCATCATCATCATCATCAGCCTTTATCCATCAACTGCTGAACATAGGCCTCCCTCAATGAACGCCAAGACGGCCGATCCCTTGCTACTCGCATCTTTATTATAAAAATATTAATTTTAAGTTCTAAATGGTGGTAATGATGATGATCGCGGTGATTGTGGTGGTGGTGATGATGGTGGTGGTGGTGGTGTGGGAGGGGGGTGTAAATTGTAATAGTGATGATGATGAAGTTGATGATTACAATGATGGTGGTGATGACGCTGACGAGAATAATGATGGTGGTGGTGGTGATGAGGGAGGGGGGTGTAAATTGTAATAGTGATGATGACGTTGATCATTATAATGATGGTGGTGATGACGCTGACGAGAATAATGATGATGGTGGTGGTGGTGGTGGGGGAGGGGGGTGTAAATTGTAATAGTGATGATGACGTTGATCATTATAATGATGGTGGTGATGACGCTGACGAGAATAATGATGGTGGTGGGGGAGGGGGGTGTAAATTGTAATAGTGATGATGACGTTGATCATTATAATGATGGTGGTGATGACGGTGACGAGAATAATGATGGTGGTGGTGGTGGTGGTGGGGGAGGGGGGTGTAAATTGTAATAGTGATGATGACGTTGATCATTATAATGATGGTGGTGATGACGCTGACGAGAATAATGATGGTGGTGGTGTAAATTGTAATAGTGATGATGATGAAGTTGATGATTACAATGATGGTGGTGATGACGCTGACGAGAATAATGATGGTGGTGGTGGTGGTGATGAATGGTGATTGAGGTGATAATTAACACTTATTTCGTTTATAATGATTTGTGTGTGTGATTTGTAATATGACCTCTGTGGCTCAATGGTTAGCGCGTTGGCGTTCAAGCCGGAGGTCGCGGGTTCGAATCCCGCCAGGGAACAAAAAAGTTTCTGTGTTCCTGGGTCATGGATGTGTATTAAATATGTGTATTATATAATAAAAATCTTAAATATAAGTATTAATATAAAACGTATTAAATATATTGTATTTCGGTTGTCTGGTACCCATAACACAAGTCTCTTCGAGTACTTACCACGGGACTAGATTGACGTGGTGTAAAAAGCGTCCATAGATTTTATTATTATTATTAACAATGCACAGAAGAATATCCCGGGTATGCATGTTAGCTACTACTACTACTATAAAACAAAGTCGCTTTCTCCGTCCCTGTAACCGTTTGTACGCTTAAATCTTTAAAACTACGCAACGGATTTAGATGCGGTTTTTTTAAATAGATAGGACAATTTAGGAGGAAGGTTTTTGTGTATAATTTATTAAGTTTTTATATATATTGGCTAAGATATAACAATCATTGTTGGACGTGTCGGAAAAAAATAGGCCGCCTGGGAGTTTTCAACGAAAACGCTGCCTAAACCATTTGAGATACAACAAAAAATGTATGGTGGAATTGTGTAGCTTAAATAGGTCTACAAAAAAGTCCACGATGGCATATGTCTATCTCTTAGCAATATCATGCTATATCCATTTAAACATTTTACGAAACAAAGTCGCTTTCTCCGTCACTGTATCCGTTTGTACGCTTAAATCTTCAAAACTACGCAACGGATTTTGATGCGGTTTTTTTAATAGATAGAACAATTCAAGAGTAAGGTTTTTGTATATAAT
This sequence comes from Lycaena phlaeas, assembly GCA_905333005.2. NCBI lineage: Eukaryota > Metazoa > Arthropoda > Insecta > Lepidoptera > Lycaenidae > Lycaena > Lycaena phlaeas. The sequence continues at coordinate 2,294,074 of HG995168.1, forward strand.
TTATTAAAATATCATAAGCATTGGCTAAGATATAACAATAATTGTTGGACGTGTCGGAAAAAAATAGGCCGCCTGGGAGTTTTCAACGAAAACGCTGCCTAAACCCTTTGAGATACAACAAAATAATGTATGGTGGAATTGTGTAGCTTAAATAGGTCTATAAAAAAGTCCGCGATGGCATATGTCTATCTCTTAGCGATATCATGCTATATCCATTTAAACATATTATGAAACAAAGTCGCTTTCTCCGTGCCTGTATCCGTTTGTACGCTTAAATCTTCAAAACTACGCAACGGATTTTGATGCGGTTTTTTAATAGATAGGACAATTCAAGATGAAGGTTTTTGTATATAATTTATTAAAATTTTATAAGCCTTGGCTAAAATATAACAATAATTGTTGGACGTGTCGGAAAAAAATAGGCCGCCTGGGAGTTTTCAACGAAAACGCTGCCTGAACCATTTGAGATACAACAAAAAAATGTATGGTGGAATGGTGTAGCTTAAATAGGTCTACAAAAAAGTCCACGATGGCATATGTCTATCTCTTAGCAATATCATGCTATATCCATTTAAACATATTATGAAACAAAGTCGCTTTCTCCGTCCCTGTATCCGTTTGTACGCTTAAATCTTCAAAACTACGCAACCGATTTTAATGCGGTTTTTTAATAGATAGGACAATTCAAGAGGAAGGTTTTTGTATATAATTTATTAAAATTTTATAAGCTTTGGCTAAAATATAACAATAATTGTTGGACGTGTCGGAAAAAAATAGGCCGTCTGGGAGTTTTCAACGAAAACGCTGCCTAACCCATTAAGATATAACAAAATAATGTATGGTGGAATTGTGTATCTTAAAAAGGTCTATAAAAAAGTCCGCGATGGCATATGTCTATCTCTTAGGGATATTATACTTTATCAATTTAATACTTTAAAAATTGGCAATTATAATGCAATAATTTGAAAGTTATTGACACAAATACGGTATGAATATGAAAATGAAAATATGAAAGCAGTAATAGTATCCTAAATATGCCTTCAGAAAGTCTGCGAAGGGAAATATGTATTTATGTTCAAGATTAAATACTCACGTAACGTATCCATTTTAATACAAAAACTTAGTAATTATTAAAATAGAAAATGATCATGTGTGTTCAGGATCGATAACAAAACCATAAAACGCTCTTTATATAATGTAATTCTTATGAAATAAACTAAAGTAAAAAAAAAACCTAGTAAGTTGCCATACGTTTAAAATTATACTAGGACGGACAATAAGTTCACGCCGGGTTCAAGAAAGTTCATTTTTTGGCAGACTATTCGTAAGTCGCCGTGCGGGGAGGCCGACAGCGCTCAATGCATAAAACGCCCGAATATACTGGCCTTAAGGTATGAAGCTAAAGAGTTTGTTTATTTGAACGCGCTAATCTCAGGAACTATCGGTCGGATTTTAATGAAACATTTCAGTGTTCGATAGCCGATTTATCGGTAAAGATATATCATCCCGCTAAGATGCCGTTGTAAATCTTAGTTAACGCAGGCGAAGTTGCAGGCAACAGCTAGTAAATAATATAGGTAGAGTTTCGGGAGTTGGGATTTTTTTATTGGAAATTTCCTCCTCTTTCAAGATATTTTTTCGAAATTCCTTAAATATCGTTATTTTAAAAGTTATTAACGAAAAACTTAAAACTATTTTTTTTTAATCTTAATCTAATTTTTTATGTGCTAATAAACCCTTAAAAAACATTTTTCTATAAGTCTTTCCGAATCGAATGAGCTCTGCGCTTAAGAATCGCACATATTTTTAGGAGCTTTATTTCTATTTAACACGTTTTTGAACATCTTGACTAGACTATAATATGTCGCAAAGGCATAAATGATTTTCCTATTAAATGGCATCAATGTATAGATAATAATGGTAATTTTATTTTAATTAAATAAATTAAAAAAAAAAACATTTTTTTGTACAAATCGGAAATTTCATACTTTATTTTACCTCTTATATTGATAACTAGCTGTTACCCGCAGCTTCGCCTGCGTTAACTCATATCAACAACCGTATCCTGATTGATAATTATTATTCCTATAGCCTATATTGCTCAGTGCTAACGTAGTATTTAAATAATGATGCGTTTTTTTATCGGTCGGGTAAGTAAGTTTTTGATTTACTTCGTAATAAGCAATAAAAAAACCACGTTTAAAAAAACCGACTTCAAAAACTAAAAAGTACTAAATAACTTAATAAAGATTTAATTTAATACACATCAGCAAACCTTAATATCTTTTATATTAATAAAATACTATTATTTGCACGTGGTACCAATTGATAGATAAGTTATTTTGTACTTTTTAGTTTTTGAAGTCGGTTTTTTTAAATGCAGTTTTTATTAAGCTATTGCATAGCTTCTATCGCGGGCCTTGAGCGCGGGGACCGAGTACAGAAATTCCGTAACGAAAATAAAACCTAACGCTCCCCACTCCGACGGGCACGGAGGTGTGACTTGAAGGCCATGCATCGTCTAACGTCGTTTCTTTTCGGCAGTCTTCGACACGGTGTTTGTGTGCTTGCAACTAGACGTATTGTACGACACTACGAAGCTCGCACGAATAACAATAAAATATAACACATGTATTGTAAAATAATAAAAATATTTTAAACAATATTAGTTAATATTGTTTAAAATATTTTATATTTTTTTATTTATTTAATAAAGGAAAAAAAAATGTTTTCTTATCGGTCACCACGCTCAAAAAGTGTAACTTGAATTAATATCAAAGAAAAAGAAATACTGCATTAATAATTAAAATAAATAAATAATTATAATTGCATAAGTTGATACAAAATGCTATGCAATAGCATTACCGCGGCAGTCCCCGAGTGCCACACGTCTTTTTTTTTTTTTTTTTTACTTTTTAGTGTTCTATCACACCAGGAGATTTTCGTTGTTTTTTATTGTCAAATCTCCTCTTTTTTAAAGTCGGTTAAACGAATTTTGTAATTGTGTAAAAAATATATTATACATACGTACCTAATTGAAAGCAATCACAGCAAATTTGCATTGTGTGTGCAACAGTGGATGGATAAAAGCTGATGATGATGATAATGATTATGATGATGATGATGTTGATTATGATATTGCACTTCCTACTACTTGCTACTTTTTAATGGCATCCTGTGCAGTTGGTTTTTTTTTTGTTCATTTTACATGACATTATTAAATCATCGAGGTATTATTATTGAGTCGTCGAGTCATCGAGTATTGATTTTATAACTAAAATGCTCATAAAATGAAAACTACTGGGCCAAACTATCTCAAATTTTTATGGGACTAAATAGCAACTATTCCGCATCAAACAAAAGAAGAATCACGTAAATCGGATCACAAATGGCAGCGTAATCGGTGTACATACATAAAAAAAACCTATCGAATTGATAACCTCCTCCTTTTTGAAGTCGGTTAAAAATTATAAAAATTGGGAAGTATAGACTATCATCATAATCGTCAGCCCTTATCCATCCAATATAATATAAAAAAATAGAAATCCAATGAACAACAAGACGGCTCTCTTGCCTCTACCTTGCAGTGCTAATATAGCGGCCGGCTTGCACGTCATAAATGTGCGTATGTACATGATTTAAATCGTGATTCGAATTATAACATTATAACATATGACATCGCCTAAGTCTTTTTTTTTTCAATTAAACAATGTTAAGGAATTATTTTCAAGATAATTATTCACAAAATTGCCTTCGCAAATCATAACAGTATATTAGAATTTGATACTCATAAAAAGGGCCTAAAATGAATATATTCTGGCGTTTTTATTGATTTACCGTTACTATTGGTCGTATTACGTATATATTTTATATAGCCCGTAAGCTTCTGCAGCACACATACTGTATTCGAATAATTAAAACTGTAAAGATTTACATTACTTTTAATTTGTTACGGTTTTTGTTTTACTCTTTTTAATTTGTACGTGTAATGTGGAATTGGGAATAAATAGTTTATCTATCTATCTATCTAATCTTATTCGATAAATAGACTGCTTAACACTAAAAGAATCATTCAAATCCGACCAATAGTTCCTGACATTAGCGCGTTCAAACAAACAAACTCTTGAAACAAGTGTCTTATACTACTACGCTCCCGGCTGCATTGGTACCACGATTCTGCTTGTTTCTCCCGTGGAACAGCTTTGCTGTATTTTAGAGAGGATGGTAGACAGGCAGTGCGATTACTGGGACCATGACTTGACATTATCGCCTGGTTTCCGAAAGGCTAATCAACGCAAAAACTAACAAATCTACTGTCAAATCTCTTGCTAAGTGTCAAATGAGCTGCTCTAGAAGCATGTTAAATTACTTAATTAGATCGGCCTGTCAGTGAACATAACCACTACAATGAAAAGCTGTTATGGACTCTTCAATCGTATGTTAACCGCCATTAACGGCCATGTTGGTTGGCAAGACGAAAGGTCTAGACTTTTAGGCCAGATGGCCTTTAAACTCAACCGGTAGGTAGGTGAGCATATTCTGCTCACATCTCATCTGCCATCTGGCTCACCTAGTAAAATTCGAAAGGGGGGCGCCCCTCTCCGTGCCCCGCAGGGGGCGCGGTAAATTGCGCGCGCTGGAGAGTGGGTGTTTGGCTAGTCAAATCCAATACGGCCAACGAGTCATTAGCGGATGAAGTTAAACTATTAGTCGGAAGGCAAACCGGGCGTATGTCTCTGGATATGCAACACATATGACATAAATTAGTTGTCTTTCCTATTTTCTGATAAACTAGTTAATGTTCATGGGCAACGGCATTGCAAACCGGCAAAAGTGCCACTTTTGCCGGTTTGCAAATTCAACAAATATCAGAAATAAAAAAAAATTAAAAACTTATATACTCCACTTAAATTATGTTATATCTAAATATTTTATGACTATTTTACCCGCGGATTCGCGTATCGCGTGTTACTTCTAATATAGTTATCCAAAAATATGTGTACAAAGTTTATTAGTGGAATCTAGCTAAAAGTGTACTAAATGTCCGTCGTCCTAATGCAGAATATAACTTTAGAAACTTGTCGATCTTCTGGTCATCAATTCTTATATTATGTGGTAAATAAATAAAATAAGCCTTTCAAAAAATCGGAACTTTTTTCGAACACCGGTTCATATCTTATCAGAGCCGTAAATAGCCTTTTTTGCGCCCTGTGCGAGCCTCTATAACTGCGCCGTTAGCAAACCGAAAAAAATAATAGTCCTGCCTGGTCTGGCCAGAGCCCTGTGCCTGGGCACCGGTGGCACCTCCCTATTTACGGCTCTGTATCTTATCGCAAAGAGCATAATTCTGATTTCATCACACCACGGAGCCCAGTTAGAGCACCACGGAGTAATGTTTATTTCTTAGCCTTACTAACCTGATGTCTGCTAGATTCAAATCCTCGTTCCAGTGCACACGCGCACGCAGAGACGTAGCCACGCAAACAACACACACATGCACTCGCACACGCACATGCACACGCACACGCACACGGAAACGCGCACGCACACGAACACGAACAAGAACACGCACACGGAAACGCGCACGCACGCGCACAGGCAAACCCACAGGCACACGCACAGGCACACGCACAGGCACACGCACAGGCACACGCACAGACACACGGACACGCACACGCACACGAACACGCACACGCACAGGCAAACGCACAGGCACAAGGACACGCACACATAAACGCAAACGCGCACGCACACGCACAGGCAAACGCACAGGCACACCCCCAGGCACACGCACAGACACACGGACACGCACACGCACACAAATACGCACACGCACAGGCAAACGCACAGGCACACCCCCAGGCACACGCACAGACACACGGACACGCACACGCACACGAACACGCACACGCACAGGCAAACGCACAGGCACACCCCCAGGCACACGCACAGGCACAAGGACACGCACACAAACACGCAAACGCGCACGCACAGGCAAACGCACAGGCACACGCACAGGCACACGCACACGGATCCGCACACGCACAGGCAAACGCACAGGCATTCGTACACGCCACCCTTTCGTTTTTGCTTCAAGGGTTAAAAACGAAACCGTATGTGATGATTTTATCGGCGGATTTTTCCGTTAGCAGGGACGCGCTTGAACCTCGCTTCCGAGAGACGAAACTGTAATAAGCCCTTTTACGTTTATAAACAACGCTTGCATTCAGCGACAGTCGAATATGGGCTGAAAATGATGCTAGGAAACTGGACTCACTGGGCATTAGAGATGGCGTTTTTTTTACAAAATAATATCATGAATGGGACCTTAACGTTGAAACATATCCGACTTGGTTATAAATACCTATATAAAAATTAAAAAATAAAATTATATAGGTATATTAATGAAATTCGCAACAGAAAATAATTTAATAATAATGATGATGATTAAATATAATTAAATAATAAACCCAAACTCTTACAAATTGATATAGTAGTTCTTATGGTGTGTAACAGATGGCGCTTTAATAAAATTCAAAAATATTCTATGAAATGGGAGATATTTTGAGATTAATGACAACTAATAAAATGTGTGATAAGCCCAATTTTTATTATAATAATGTAAACTCAGCAGGTTTGCATTCTCGGATCCTATTTTTTTCCATTTCAAATCGAGACCGAGACCAATCCAGATAAATAAAAATTAAAAACATATTTTTAGCGGACCTTGAGTTATAATAATTTATTAGTGTAACCACAGATATTTCAAATTAGTCTGTTCTTAATATTTGTATGAGTGTAATACATGCCTCTGTTTTACGTATATAATATAGATTATGATATATTAATTAGGATTTATTATTAATATTTATTACTTTATGCAATATTTTATAAAATTATTAATGTTTAATAAATACTTTTCCTAATGATTATAACACTAAAAATATATTACTTTAATCTTAATGTAATTAATAAGTAATAATGAAATATACATACTGCAGTATTATAAAATTTAGGTTCAGCATCTTCGACGTTAAAAGCGATTAAAACTTAGTTCAAGATGTTCCGATGAATGAAAGATAATTGTTACGCACAAAATACGCCCGCCTTCCAGTGAACGATAAGAGAGACTTCCTATTTCTTTCTCGAATCTCGATCATAAACATTTTCCTCTCGAGTACATTCACAGCCATAAAAGTTAATTGTTATATTTATAAAATAGAAAAGAAAATATAATCTAGCTGTAATGCATTTCTTAGCCTAACATGCTGGCCAGAAAGAAATATAAAAAAAATAATTTCGAATTGTAATCATGAATTTAGCTGTGTTTCATTCGCGCGATACATCGTGCCTTGAATTTTACTAGGTGAGACAGAAAATATTGAATTTGAAACCGGCAGACTCCAGAGTACAGCTGCCTGCAGGCGGCGCTGGGTCCTCCGAGGTTCGGGAGGAGTCTGCCCAGCGCAAGACCCAGTCGTACCCGATGAGTTTCTTTCTTTCTTTCTTTCTTCTTTCTTCTTTCTTTTTTATATTAACATCCACTGGTTTGTTTTGGATATTGCGGGGTCTAAATTTATCTACTTATTTACTTTTCTTAGGATAGTGTGTATAAGACTGTAATAAATGTGTTATAGTAATAAATGTATGTAATTGTGTATGTTTATAAAAAATTGTAAACTATATTTTAAAAGGAGCAACCCAACAGAGTTTCTTGCTGAATTCTTCTTATGTACTATACTAGTATAGTACTATGTATTGTTTGTATTATTATTTTTTGTAATATTGTATTTGAAAAGACTAGTTCCACTGAGTTTGTTTCGCCGGTTCTTCTCAGTGGACTTACTTTGGAACCGGTGGTAGACTCAATTGACCTTCAAAAAGATACTTGGATAGTACTTTTTTGAATAAAATTTTTGACTTTGAGTTTGACTTTGATGTCCCACAGGATTGGACCTAGCACTGATCCCTGTGAGATACCGCAGCCGACTCGCCACCACAACCTTAATCGTCCTGTTTTACTTTTACTTAGGTAGATAGAAAAAAAAAACTATTAGACGCACCACCTTTTTTTTTTTTTTGATGACGCAGCGGAAATCATTTACGACCATACCAGGGCCTGGGTAAGGCGCGCTGGCGTGTGTGGGGACTCGCATTTGGGTGCCCTACCCCACTAAAACCGCTGCGTGAGCCTTCAGCCGCTATCTGAGGGACCCGGATCTGCAGGCTATCACGGAAAACCCTCAGCGACAGACTGGTCCCGGCAAGACCAGATTCTCCACAATAGGGGACTGCCCGGCTACGACTTGGCAGTCCCCACGACGTCGTATCTAGCAGGACCCGGGTTCCTATCCCGAGCCCGACACGAGCACAAGGGCGTTATTGGAAGCGCATTAAATAGCGCCTCCGACGCACCCCCGTTCGTCGTCTACGAGGGGAGGCCACGTCAGCGGCCTCCTCTCTCACCCGTTCATCGGCCTCCTTCTGGGACATCACTGTCTTGCAGAAAGAGGCCATTGCCACCCAAGACTCGTCACAGCCAAGCATCGCGGTGATGACGCTCGACAAAGACAAGTCCGCTCCGATGACAGACGTCAGATCATGACGCAGCGCCGCCCATCTCGGGCACACCTCGAGGGTGTGCTGGGCACAGTCCACCGCTGCGCCACAATCGTGACATCCAGTCATCGGCTTTTTTTGGGCCGTCCGACACAAGTAATCACCAAAGCATCCGTGCCCGGTGAGAACCTGCGTCAGACGGAAGGTGAGAGGTTTGCGCTTGCGGCGCATCCACTGCTCTAGGACCGGGCGCATATCAGCCGTTACGCGTTTGCCATACGGCTGACGCGTCAGGTTCTCCCCCCACCTCCGAATTAGTCCCTCCATCTCTAGTCGGCGGACCCGTAGGACCCCGTATTAGACGTACCACCTGATGGTGAGTGGTTGATGTCGCCCATGCACATAAACTAGTTTACCTGGAACTAGTCCAAGATACTTATTTATCTATTCCCATCCTGAGACAAAGATGTTAAGCTTAAGCTTTTTTTATCGGATAGATTAGCTTTAATTTTTAGATTAGCTTTAGCTTAGATTAGCTTTAAGGCCTTAAGGCCAACAGCATAGGTCCTTTCGAAACAAAAAGATGTTAAGCTTATTCACTAATCACAAATTACAGTTATTTCTACGTTAGCACAGGAATATACTGTACGTTTATAACTATACGTTTTTTACGTTTAACTGTACAAGTTTTGGTGTTTTGTAATGCATATGTACCGACAATTTTAAATAACGAATAATGTACATCCTTTTAAAATACACGATATTTGTATACATTATTTATTGAAAACACCTTTGACTATGATTGTACTTTGTATTATAAACTGGGGTACAAGATTTTCTGGAAAAAATAAAATAAGAATTTTATCCTTACCTACTCACTTTAGATACCCTTTATCTATCTTACTGAAGTTATAATTATAGACGATTAACACGTCATTATGCGTAGGCAGAACATCTATACTTAATAATATAATAATATTATTATAAAGAAAAAAGTTTTGTATGTTTGTAACGAATTGGCTCAAAAAGTACTGGACTGATTTTAAAAATTATTTTACCATTTGAATGCTACATTATCACTGATTAATACAGGCTATTTTAATTGCAAGAAAAAATAAACCCAAGGTGTGAAAAAACTACCAAAAAACTTCCTTACATCGCGAGCGCTGCAGAAACTATTGATTATAGAACAAAATAATGTACTACGACTATGCAGAACTTAATATAATTATATACAAAAAATACTGGGACAGCATATTATGTCTTAACTATTATAGTTATGTCACAATAATTGTTTTTTTGTTTCATTTAAAAAATATAGTCAAATGGCACCGTTATAATAGCTCTTTTATTTATACTTTGGTATTAATCCTTATTGAAATAAATGACTTCATATTCAAGACTGGTTCAATAGCATTATATAACTTTTTCAATTATTCAATTCTGACATTCCGTTAGAAAGATATCACGAGTTTAAAAATGTACGGGAGGAGAGTCAATGTCAAGAAATAAAGGACCGCGCGGCACTTAATATTTTCAATTTATATTATGCTTTAATTTCTTACTTGGGGAAGCTACCTGCCAACCCACAGCTCCGATTTCGCTCTAAGGCCATTTTGGCCATCAGCATAGGACATTTCGAAAAAAAAAAAAAAAGTTTTAATTTCTTTTCGCAAATAATTAAACCCAAAATAAGGAATCCAAATAAAATTTTGTCCCGTACAAATTGTAAGTTTTCCTAACATTTTAAAGTTTCATAAATTTCCTATCGCAGTTTTCCGCTCCGTTTTCACTATTTGTTCTTAGTTGCCACAGGTTCCGTCGAGAAACCTCGCCTAAAATTTGTTCATATAATATTTTTTCAATGTGCTTTATATTAGTTTATATACTAATAATACTATTATAATATTATAAAGCTGAAAAGTGTGTTGGAACGAAGTTCCTTACGGCAGGCTTGGAGGGGATAGGGATTTTGCTGCGCGACCGAACTGAAAAAAATGTGATAGTAAAACCGTAAGAAAAAGTGCGTGGAATAAAAAGTGTTAAATAAGACGTGCGCAGGCGCGACAGTCGCATACACAAGCGAGTATTGTATAATACCTTTCCTTTTAGCCGAAGAAACTTCGTTCCGACCTGGTGTCTCACGACACAACATTTCTTTTTGTTTGAACGCGCTAATCTCAAGAACTACTGATCGGATTTGAATGATTCTTTTAGTTTTAGATAGCCCATTTATCGAGGAAGGCTTATATGCTATCCCACAAATACTCCTTTTAAATGTTATTTGACGAGGGCGAAGCTGCGGGCAACAGCTAGTAATGAAATATAGCTAAACTATTGTTCATTTGTTTTAACGCACCAATCTCCGTATATAAAAGCTAATAAATAGTACCCAGGTCACAGACAAAATTCATCAAGTGACCCGGTCAATTATACTATGGCACTTCGCTGTAGGTGCTCGAACTCGCGCCCATCCATTTAAGACAAGACATTCGAAACTTTGGCAGTGTACCTTTTGTAATTCGTGAATTAAATTTTAGTATGTTATTTTACATCATATTATACTCTAACAAACTGGGATAGAAAAACACGATTAATAAAAAATCCCCTGATAAATTTAAATTACGAAGAAGTGTCCTCTTAAAAAAAATGTTGTTGACTTCTATTGTGTATTGTGTATTCATACTTAGCGATAGCATTAAAATCCATTCAGTAATTTTTACGTGGAAGAGTAACAAACATCCACTTACAAACTTTCACGTTTATAACATTAAGTAAGATTTTGATCTGGAATTTGTCAGATTAATAAGCACTGTTTTTTAAAAATAAAATCCGGACAGTAAAGGATATTAGGTAGTCATCATCATCTGAACATAGGCTTGGCGTTTATTGAGGGAGCTCGAAGAACGCCAAGACGACCGATCCCTTGCTACCGCATCTAACGCGGACCTGCCACTGCACGGAGATATTAGGTAGTATCCTGTGGTAGTACCTACACTTAAATCCGACAAATCAGTCTGACACTATCTAGCACACCCTGTGTAGTATCTGGGCATACACTGAAATCATTTTCGCCTTCCAGAAAAACAATTTGTAATATTTTTTAGAGAATCCAGCGATTTACTATATAGGTATTTATTTCAACAATTAATATTTAGGACGCCGCGCGCCGTAACGCCGGTGCCAAAGACCTACCAAGTCGATACAGTATAGATTCAATAAGCCAGAAATCTGGAACTAATTGGATTATATATATTAATGTTCTAATACGACTTAATATTCACCTGGACATTCTAATATTATGACTTAAAGGATTATTCTAAACAGACTCAACCTAATAAGACATATTTACATTTACGTATTTACATTTACATGGCTCGGACGACTTATATCATACAATTCTTACTTGTCGCCGACAGTAATAATACTTCGATAAAACAAAAGCAGGTCGAAGCAGTATACGAAGGACAGGTAATATACTAGGTAGTAATTACCTATATAATGACTTTAGCGTTAAAACATCCATTCTAGGCTTTCCCCACCCACTGAATATCAGCTCATCGATATAATATTTTAAGTGTATTGCGTTACTAATTAAATAATTTTCAGTCGCTATTTCGAAGTAAGGCAGGTGACACCTACCAGTTCTAATGTCCGGGATATAATATACCAAACCAAGCCCTCCAACTTCAGAGGGCTCCGAAGACCGACAATTTCTTTCACACATTAATAATAATTGTTAAACCATTATTTAACTGTCGAGCTATAAATCTTTTCGCTATAAAATATCTCCTCCCTGATTGCCTGTGAAGTGTAACTGTTTTATCAACAACATAGCAGTTAGTAGTATAACATAGTACAACATATCTGAGAAAAACATTTGACTCTAAGGATATAATAGGGAAATTTATCCCGAAAAAAACATAATCATAAGCTCAACCGAAAAATCAGCCACATAGGGCGAGGCCACAATATTTCGTAGCGGCGTCGCGGTTGCATCGACAAATCGTCGCACGAAATTAGAAATAACCAAACTTATTATATTGGTACTAGCTGGAGAACTAACTTGCTATTTTGTGCAACGCCGTATATATTATTGTCATCGCATTGATCTACTGTGCGACGTCATTTTATTGATTTGACGCCGCAACGCAGCGTTGCGGCCTCGCCCTAATCATCATTTCAGTTTCTAGGGAAATATGGACTTCGCTACTGAAGTCGCATCGCAGATAAATTACGTTACGGAAAAACATTGGTTTCTAATCTAAATAAAATATTTAATGGCCATGGGCGTAGCCACACTGGGGCAAGCTGGGGCGCTTGCCCCACCTCTACGGTTCTGACCTATAAGGTCAAATAATTTTTTTTCTTATACAAACAACAATCATAATATCCATAACAAAGTTATACAAAAAAATTAATCGACATGAACTACATACATTTACCTACAGATTAACAAATAACAAAAGAGCCCAAACGTTACAAAAAAAATACCCTTAAGGCTGACTGCTGCCCCACCCTGAGCCCAAGGCTAGCTACACTCATGTTCATGGCATACACCTTGAGAATAGAAAATTCCTACCTTTTACATTGTTCTACAGATTTACTTTTTATCTTTAAGACACTTAAAGATAACATGTAAAATTTGTAGAATATTGGAAAAATAAATTAATTCCATTCTGTTTGTTACGCTGGTTTTTCTTAGTAGGCTTGCCTTGGAACCGATGGTAAATTCAAATGACATTCAAAAAGATAGGTACTTTAGTGACAAGCTAATATCTTGGACAAAAAAAATTATTTTCATTAAAATGGAAAAATTTCCACCGCACCACACAACGTTTTTCTAATTACAGGCTCAGCTTAGTTAACTTGAACAGATAAGTATATTTTTTTGAAGATTACGGTGACGTTAATTTTGATTAATAATTAATATAACACTATAGGAGACATTTTAATTATTTTTTTATATCTGGACTAGATTTTATGAAGCTATTACAGCTAAAACTTAAAATATCATCGACAGCACTTGTTAACAAAAATCTTGAGATGTTTCTAACTAAGCGAATTCATTAATACAAGCTTGGATGATAATCAATACTTAAAATAATAATAATAAGGTATTATACTTCATATTGACAGATTTTAATCACTTGTGGAGATAAATAAAAAAATCCACTGTCATTTTGACAGTGACATTTGACATTCTCAAGACGGCTGACAAATGACGTTCATACTTTATACAAAATTCTCAGAAATGCACATTACAATGTCACGCGATCCTTGACATCCGGACATTAAGTTTTGCATTTGTTACTTATTCTATAAAAAAATTCCCTTTTGTGAATTATGAGTTAATTAAAATGCCGCGTTAGTGTTATCCAATGCAAGATAATTTACCAATACCAAACAATGAGCTCAACAACAATGTACATACGGACAGCGGGTTAATGCCTTCCAAAATAATGGAAACACGATATTATGAAGGCTGCGGGCGTGAAGGTCCTATTCGGTGCATATTTCTTGCCGAATTTCACTCAGTTGCAGGCCCAAAAATATCATGCCAGGTAAAATTTCTATTACTACATACCTACGTCAAGGAAACTTCGATCTAATTAACGGAGGCTTTGGCACGACCTTAAATTTTATGCAATAATTAAACTTCTCTTCATGTAGTAAAGTACGTAATGTACGCAACAGTTTCTACATTTTAATATGTAATGGATTTTAAAGTGATATACATAAGTTGAAGTATGTTTTAATGCTTTCTTAAATATTATAGTAAATGCGATAAATATTTTAACTATATTACGCTGGCTTAGGTGAATTATACCGAACAGCAGCCAAATGGTAGTCTCAGTTGTCATACTGCAGGCAGTAAGGAAAGGTTCTGTTCAGTTTTTAAAAACATAAAACTGATTGCATATGAACAAGTAATGTGGTGCTACTGTTCCAGACACATAACTTGGCAAGACAATTGCATCGATTTCCTTCATCACACTTCCGCAAGATTTCAAAACCTTACCAAATTACATGCCTAAAACTATACCCGTTTATATGTGCTATTGTTTTGTCTGGCGATATTTTTACTCAAATCCTTTTTCTAATTGTTTTCATTTTGTTTCAGTTTCCAGAAGATTATGTTTCAAAAGAACTTTTTGATTCAATCAACGCATACATTATCCCAAAGCCCCAAATACAAAAATGTACAATGACCATGTGAGTTTACAATTTACATTAAATATCCACTTATTCTAAATTTAATATATTATAACATTCTCATATCACAATGTTCATTACCATACTCCTCTGAAACGGCTCAACTGATTTTTATAAAATTTTGCATGTATATCGGATAGGTCCGAAGAATCGGGCAACGTCTATTTGTCATCCTCCTAAATGATAATACATCCCAGATTTTTTTTACTGACCAAATTATCCATTTTTTTATGGTGTGGCATTAAAAAATAAACACAACCCTCAATTTTCGCCACGCCTTCGATCAACCCCTGTTTTTTAGCAGCAATAGTTAATAGCAGTACTTTTGACAGAATGAAGTCTGTTGAGGCAGTTATTTTATAGGCCATGTTTTACCAGGTATGTTTTGTAGGCATGTTTTTCCTTCTTGGGTGAACCACCTGCCCACCCTGCTCGGATTTCGCTCTAAGCCCTTTGGGCCACAGCATAGGACCTTTCGAAAAAGAAGAAAACAAACATTTTTTACAAACTAAAATAATATTGTACTTGTAGTAGTATTGTAAAAATGATAATTAATTGGTAAGTGGCCAACTTTAGATGTGAACATTCACTAGTCCACTTATGTAAGGCCCCAGAAAAAGCTGTAGCATGCAAAGGTCTTAATACCAGAAATTGTTTTCTCTGCATTCCTTGATAAATATAACTATGTCACATAGAATGCAATGAAGTAAAGCACAGTTAAAGGAAATTATTTATTACTTAGTAGATTATTGTTACTAATTGGATAGAAAATGTTTAATACATAATATGTCAAAAAAATTATAATGGGTCTTTGTTTTGTATCTATTCAGATGACTGCAAATTTTTAACTTTGTTGGCTTTGTTGTAGTAATTCAAAGATGATAGGACAGTGCTTACAATATGTGTATGTATGTTTTGAGCATGACATTTATGTACCGGGTGTGTTTGGAACGCTTGGAAAGATCTTAAGAAAATTTTAGTACTTATGTATTTTGCATGCCTGCGATGTATATGTTACCGGAAATGTATGTAATCCGTCATTATATACATTTCCTCGGAATTGTATGTAATTTCTAAAATCGCACGGAAATGTGTAAAATAAATTATATTAGACACATTTCCTAGGAATTCTATACATTGTCTGAATAGCAATTGGAAATGTAAATATTTGGAGATATCAATGGGTATGCGGGGATAGTGAAGCGAGGGGAGGGTATTGTTTTGTCTGATCAGGCGATCTCGCTAGTGCCGCGTTAGCTGTTAGTGTTGTTGCTAACCTGCAATCCACTGGAACCGGCCAGGGATTTAAAAAGTGCCTTTGCAAGAAAAACTGTACTACAGCAAGATATTATCTGTGTAATAAAAATAAATTATTGTGTACTTCCAAGTGCCATTCCGGCTTACCCTGCAAAAATAAATAGCCGTATGGACTGACTTGTTTACATTTCACATAATATAATAATACAAGACTTACTTTAATATTGTCACATTAACAATTACTTAAATATTAGACTGATTACTTACCAAACGCAAGTTTAACTTTATAAGAATAATATAAGTCGATTTTGTGATAGATACTTGATTTTTGACGATATTGATTGATTATTGATTTGACGACTTTATTAGTAAGATAATTTGAAAATTATTATATTTTACGATACGACTGTTACCTGAACGTTGTTGTCTCAACGAGTACTAATAAATATTATTATTCTCATTTTAACAACGTGTTTTATTACAGAAAGCATTATTTTTATACATTTCCTAATATGATATTGGAATTACATACAATTCCTAGGAGTTGTGCACATTTCCTAGGACATTTATGTATTAAGTAGTTTTAAAAACAATATTTTACACATTTCCTAAATAGCTTCGGAATTATATAAATTTCCTAGGATTTGTATACAATTCCTAGATTTCATACATTTCCGGTAACATATACATACAAGCTATGAACTCACGCTGACCGCGTGTCGCGCGTGGTGCGGGAATTCGTTCACCTCGCGTGATGCGGCTGTGAGTCAGCTGTTACATTAAAATAAAATAAAATAAAAATAGCCTTTATTTTCTACTACTATGACATACAATATTTTAACTAATTATTTTTATAATACAATTAACATAGATATTAAGAGTAAAGCTATTTATTAGTAGTAGTCGCCTCTGCGGCGTAGGCCTCTCCTAAACCTTTCCACAATTTTCTATCTCTAGCCTTTTGCATCCATTGAAGTCCACCTCTGTGTCTAAAAATGTCACTCCATCTTTTGCTTGGTCTTCCTTTTCCTCTTTTCCTGTCCCTTGGTATCCACTCTGTTAAACGTTTTGTCCATCTTGTATTATCCATCCTACAAATATGACCTGCCCAGTGCCACTGTAATAGTCTAATTCTTTTCCGTACATCTATAATTCTCGTTCTGCTTTTAATGACGTCATTGCTTACTTTATCTGATAATTTTATTCCTAGCATACTTCTTTCTATTTTACGTTGACAAATTGCAATTTTCTCTTCGTCTTCTTTCCTCAGTGACCATGTCTGGCAACCGTATGTTAGGCATGGCAATATTGCTACTTCATATAACTTTTTCTTTATGCTTAGATTGACGGTGTTATTTTTCATAATTTCTTTCAAGCCCCAATATTTTTTCCAAGCCAAAGTTATCCTTCGTTCTAGTTCCTTTTTGGTGCTATTTTCAAAGGACACTAATTGGCCTAGATAAATGTACTCTTTTACATATTCTATTTTATTACCTGCTACTGTGATGTCCTAAGGTTCTCCATTGGTTAGTATCTTAGTTTTTGATATGTTCATTAAGAGACCCACCTTTTTACTTTCTTTTGATAGTTCTTCAACCATATTTTCTAGTTCTGATGGGCTTTCTGCAAATACCACAATGTCATCAGCAAAGCGAAGATGGTTCAGCCTTTCACCATCTATCTGTACTCCCTTCTTTTCCCAATCTAGACATCTAAAAATAGATTCAAGCACCGCTGAAAATAATTTTGGAGAAAGGGGATCTCCTTGTCTTACTCCTCTTCTTATGGGGAATTCTGTACCTTCGCGCTCTAATCGTATTTTGGCTTGACATTTTGCGTAAACATTCTTTATTATATTCACATATTTTGAGTTGACACCTTGTTGTCTCAGTGATGTCCATATTGCTTCGAAATATAAGGAATCAAAGGCTTTTTCATAGTCAATAAAGCACATATATAGCGTTTTCCTGTACTCCTTTGCCCTTTCTATTACTTGTGTTATTACCTGAATATGATCTGTAGTGGAGTACCCTTTACGAAAGCCTGCTTGTTCGCGAGCTTGGTTGAATTCTAAGCTATTCGTTATTCTGTTTAGTATTATTTTCGAGAATATTTTATACAGATTACTCATGAGGCTGATGGGTCTATAATTTCTTAGATCACTTCTGTCTCCTTTCTTATGAAGTAAAATAATTATGGATTTCGACCATTGTTCTGGTATGGCTTCTGTAGTTAGGATGTTATTAAATAACACCTGTAGAGGTTTGAGCAGTGAATCAGAAAAAGACTTAAGGACTTCGTTTGCTATACTGTCCGCACCTGGGCTCTTGTCATTTTTTTGAGATTTTATTGCAAATTCGATTTCTGATCTGAGAATATTTGGTGTCTGTATGTTTGAATCAGCCGTATCGCACTTGTTCCTTTCTGGTATATAATTTAAAGGGAGGCAGGTGTTACTGTCGACATTGTAGAGCTGCGTGTAGAATTTTGTCGCTTCTTTTACTATGTCAGGACGTCTGGTTTGTGTAATTCCCCGCTTGTCTCGCAGTTTTTCCGTCCACACTACCTTATTATTTAATTCTTTATAGGCTTTGCGAACAGCACCTGATTTACTTATAAATTTTTCAAAGATTTCCTGTCGCGCTTTTCTTTTTTCTTTTGTGATATTTTTGTTTATCATTTTGCTTATTTTCGTTATTTCTGATTTGATTTCGCGTGTTCTTTTTTTCTTGTATAACTCTTTTCTCAGTTTTAGCAAATCTTTTGTTTCCTCATTAATATAGTTTTTTGAATATTTCTTCTCCCTTGGTAATTGTTTAAGAAGTTCTTGAAGTCTTATTTCTAATTGATCATATTGTTCTTGAACCTCTGTCGCTGTGGTAACTGCCTCCATGAATTTGTTTTCCCAGTAACAAGCACTCTCGTCCGAGATCGTTGGCAGGTTTTTGCTATAGTTAGCAGGTTTTACTTTTCTTCTTCTTGGTTGGGAATCCAAACGAAGTTCGCAGCGTATCATTCTGTGATCAGTATTGAAGTTTAAGTTTTTTATTATATCAAACTTTTTAATATATGTTGGTTTGTTTGTGAGTATATAGTCAATCTCATTTAGTTGTTGACCGTTTGGTGATCGCCATGTCCATTTTTTACGTGGCTTGCAAGGAAAAATGTTGTTAATGATATAATAATTATTTTCTAGTACAAAATCGACTAATTTTTGACCATTCTTGCTTCTTTTCCCATGTGCATATTTTCCTATGTTCTTGACTTCGCCGTTCTGAGATTTGCCTATTTTTGCATTAAAGTCACCAAGTAGGATAACATTTTTTGTGTGAATGGAGTCTATGGCCGCTTGTACCTCTTGATAAAACGAGTCTACATCTTCTTTTGGGTATGCTTCTGTGGGGGCATATATTTGAATCAACGACCAGGTGGAATTGTCCGTTAGACGTATTTCTAGTAATGCAATACGGTCTGAAAAACTTTTAATATTCATTATATTATTTTTCAGTTCTTTTTTATTAAGAACCCAACTCCGTTTCTTCCATTCGTGGCGGACGTGTGGTATAAAATTAGCTCGGGATGTTCTTCTATTATTTCTTTTTCTCTTCTAGTTTCGCATAATCCTATTATATCCCATTTTATTTGTTTAATCGCATGTTTCAATTCTTCGCCTTTGCTTTCCGATAGTAGTGTCCTTACGTTTATACTTGCTATATATAGATTTTGTGATCTTAATCTTTTGTTCCTTTTGATATAACACTCGTTTTGTTTGATGTCGTTTTGGTTTAGGAGGTAACGGTCTGACTTCTCCACGGTGACCAGCCGGCTTGGAGAAGGTGGAGAGGTTGAAGAGGCAGTAATTAGTTTTTTTGAAGATTATCGCTTAGCATTGTCTGTTTACTCAATTGCGTAGAACGTATATAGCTAGTTATAGGTTGAGTTTTGTTTTTTTTCAATGCTTGTTTCGTACCTTCGTTATTGCTTTTTGTAATTTCTTTAACCATCTCCTCGGGTGAGGTAGACATCAATCGTTTGTTTGTGTTTTTTTCTTTTGGTGTGCGTGATTTTTGTGTATCCAGTCTCACAATTTTGTCATAGCGTAGAAATACTTTATTCCCTGATTCACGTTCTCGTTTGAGTTCCTCCTGTAAGTCTTTTCTTTTTTGTAATACACTTGGTGGAAAATCCTCTTTTAGATAGATATTTGTATTGCTAAGCAATTTCTTCTTTTTCAGTATTTCAATTTTTCTGCTAACTGTTGTTAATGCAACGATAACTGGTCTAGGTTTTCCAGAACTTTTACCAATTCTTTTTACACTTTCTATTTCCCATTTGTGACATTGTATTCCAATTTTGTTATTTATTAGATCTAAGATTATAGAGAGAAGACTCTCGTAACCCATTTCTTTTTCTTCTATTCCAAAAAATATAACGTTTCTTCTTCTCAACTGCTTGTCTAAAATATCTATGGTTTTTTGTTGTTGATTGATTGTCATTTCTAGCTGTTTAGTTTTGGCTTCGATTAAGTTAAATTTCTCATCTATATTATTATTTATAGATGTTTTTAAGTTTTGTTCCATCTCTTTCATATCCTGTTTTTGTTTTGAAAGATCATCTTGTATGCTTTGTAGAATTTTTACAATATCTTCCATTCTGAAAGTACTCCTTACGCCCTCTATCAAATATCGTGGCAATATGTTAGATTAATTTTGACTTTTGCAGAAATATTTCCGATTTTATTTTTCCACTACTAGATGGCGCTTTTTAACCTCTAATAACTGGAGCGCTATTTTATAATACAGAATTGGGTACTACTGGCGCCCTCTGCAATATCGTCTTAGGCAATCAGTGTAAATAGTTATTTATTTATATAAGACGCCCTCTATTTTTTTTTTGTTATTGATTGTTTGCGAAATCAACCAATTCATATATAGATGGTGCTTTTGTAGTTTATGAAATTATCTTTTTACTATGATATTTTAAAGTCTAAGAGTAAGTACCTATAGAGATCGTCATAGCGTGACCGCACAAGAAACAGCAATATTTTTTTTCAGTGTGACCATATAGGGGAATTTTCCCTATATGGTAGGTAATTAGGGGAGTTTATGTAAATGTACGTACGACAACAGCCCGAGTTGACCACTTTGGACTTTTTACTATTAAATATAAATTTAATTTTTAATATTTATTAGGTATCATATTATATAGTTTCAATAATTTTACTATAATACTTGTTGCAACCTCTTCATAGGTACGGTAAGTTTTGTGTGTCTGTATGTTTTTATTACATATTAGGCAAACGACCAGTCAGATCACCTGGTGGTATGCTATGTCACTAGACTAGGGAAATGAATACTTGCGACTTGCGATATTAATAATACTATTTATAAATTCGGACACTCTTACTTTTTATCTGAAATGTTTATACTACGCTAGAGGGTTCTTTTTCGGTAATAGAGATGGTTTTTCTCAGTACAAGGTTTTACATGTAAGTGAGTAAGGTCAGGTTAAACTGTAAATTTATATCCTGATCTGTAACCGTGTGCACATTATAGTATAATTTATTTGCAATAAAAATAAAATACATTTTTTAAAATAATTTGTATACTGGCCTTTAAATAAAACTAATTTGGTATGCAATTCTCTCTTCGCTTTGAGATGTTTTTTTCATAATAAAATGAATTCTCACCTCAAGATATCTAAGAACACTTGCCCTAATTACCAACGACAGATGATTGTCGAGTGGACTTTGTTCCAATACGTGATTCCTTAATTTCGCAAATACATTAGAATCAACTAATTTTTTAAAAACATTGTCAATCAACTTTGGCAGGCCATTTTTATTATTAAAATAAGCATTACTACGAGTGATTAAAATATGTCTCAGAGATTTTTCTAGAATTCCTACCTTACCTACATGCAGTAGGCAAACTTTTATTACTTTTTACTTTGATGACCTCTATGGCTCAATGGTTAGCGCGTTGGCGCTCAAACCGGAGGTTGCGGGTTCGAATCCCGCCAGGGAACAAAAAAGTTTTCTGTGTTCCTGGGTCATGGATGTGTATTATATAAAAAAAAATCTTAAATTTAAGAATTAATACAAAAAATATTAAATATATGTATTTTCCGTTGTCTGGTACCCGTAACACAAGTCTCTTCGAGTACTTACCACGGGACCAGATTGACGTGGTGTAAAAAGCATCCATAGATATTATTATTATTACATCTTGAGATGGATAATGCAATCCACCAAAATCTCTTTTTTGAATAAAACTTCTATAATTTATTCTAATTTATGAGAAACAATCGGCAATCGCGGATAGACATTCCTCACACTTTATTGCTATTTTATATACTTTACTGCTTCTATTTTTTTGGTATGAAATGTTTTATTTAATGTATTTTATATAACTTTTTACCAGTATCAAGTAAGTCAATACATTGAATTAAACTTAAAAAATAATAAAAGTGGCAATTTCTGTTACTGTAAATAAGTAAAGGAAATTTAAGACGTAAGGAGATATAAATTAAATTATGTGTATTGACATACCAAGATATTGTTAGCATTATAAATATTTGTTTTTATCTCCATCTCACAACTGAACAATCTGTTTTTTTAACAAGGACAAAAGAAAATCCGTAACCGTAAGGTAAAAAAAAATCACATCATGGCAACACTACACCTCGAACAATTAAAGGTTATGTTTTAATTAATTGTTGAAATTCTACATGTAATCGACATTTAATGAGTTACAACAAGTTGAATTTAAATTAAAACACGACATTATAAACAATTTATTACTACATTCATAATATATTTTCACATCATTAAACAACTTACGAGTGCAATGTTAATCCATCAATTTTTGTTCACTGCGGCTTTTACACCCTAAAGTTTTGCAACTCACCACTGCGCATTAACTCAATTCAAATAAATCGCAATAAATCACTGTTTCAAGTTGTGTAAAACTATTAAAATCTCCGAAAAACAAATACGTACGTATTTGTTTGGCAAGAATACACAGTTTGCCAAACAAAATATTTAGTCACGGTGACAGGGACAAAAGAAAAATCTTCTGTCTCTGTTTCTTACACTAAAATTATAACTTGTAGTCTCACTCTAACTCGTGACGTTTAAAATAGGACGACCTCTGTAGGTATTTACTCTTAGTTTAAAGTAAAAAGTCACTTGCGAACGTAGGATTTGAACTCGGGCTCCCTGGATTACGACCCGTACAATGTTCCACACAGCTGCCGACTCAGTGACGAGTCTGTCGAAACAATATATTCTAATGGTAGATTCAATTTGTTTGTTTCTAAGTAGGCTGATGTATATTATAAGTCCAAAGTTCACTTTTTAAACGAAACAAAGAAACTGACGGCCGTTAAGTTTTTTCACGGAATTTTTTGTCGGAGTATTTTGATGCACTTTTTCACTTTTTTAAAGTCTATTTTTCCGCTTAATATAAGAAAAGTGACAATTTTAAATAATTTTAATGCACTTTTTAGCGAGAAATGTTACATTAATGTTTTATTAAAAAAAACTATTATTTTTTATCATTATCATCAAAAATCTTTATCATTTTGTTTATCAAACAGAATAATACAAAAAAAGTAAAAAAAGACACCCATTAAAACGCTTTGAGCGTTCTAAATAGACAGTGTATGTATATAATTGATACACTCTGGTTGTGTGTATGTGCATTTTATGATTTATGAAAAAAAACTACAGACCATATCAATAGTATTGTGATCTTCCTGTATACATATAATGTTGTTAACATGCTCTTGTTTACCTACTACATATAATATGTTACTATCAGTAGGGATGTCTGTTTGTTTCCTGGAAGTATGTTAGTTTTATAGTTATTGAGTGATGTCCAAGGTTTAATGGCTCATCAGGTTACGTTATATAATGAGGAATTTATATTAAATTCTACATTGTGATTTTAATGAAAACTTAATATTTTACTGTACTCTTTCTCTACCATAATAATTTCTAATAATATATTAGTATCCATGACTCATACAAATAGTTATTAATAATGTATTAAATGTGTGTATGTCTGTTTCTTTGGAACACTTTACTAATACATTTTTCTTATAACAAATGTTTTCAAAATTAAAAAATAATTTTGAAGTTGAACAGATATGCGCTGTCTGGTGCCAAATTGTGTACTAGTCATATATTTTTTAAATTTTATTTATATTATACAATAATGTCAATGTATCATAATAACCTATTTCTATTGCAGTAACGCCTTAGGTCACAAAATAATCGGTTATCCGATCCGCATAGACAACTCTCGATATGAGCGCAACATGTATATGTTCAATTTGTGTTTTGTCTGCGATAGCTGGTCTAAAACAGTGCAGTATGAGCCAGTTGTAAAGAAGCTTGGTGAACATTTGGTAAGAATGTGAACATTGATTATTTACACTTTGACATCTAATAAACGTCATAAAATAATTATTGGTTCTAAAAAAAAGTAGGCACCACAGAGTCTTTTAGATTATAGATATGGCCTAAATATATATTTGTTCTGGTGCTCACCAGGTATAGAGTTTTAATTCAAAATAGTACCACCAAAGTATCTTTTTCAATGTCAGTTCTATTAATTTATTTTTAATTATTATTATCTTTGGACAGATTGGAATGGACATTAAAAGGGAAAGATATAACAATAAAAATAGATGATGTTCTTTTATGTACTAATTCTCCTTGAGTCATTTCAAGGGTAAGGCTTGTGGCCAGCGGTGGGACATTTTATGTTTACAATTAAATATATGCTTGGTAGAAATTATAATCACACATTGAAATTAATGTAAAAAAAATCAAAATCTATTCAAATAACTAATAAATTCTTTTTTTAATACGTTGTTACCCAAAACAGACGATTATGGAGGAAGAGACGAGATTTGTATCAAGCAGTTCCACAAAGTTGCCTACCCTCCTAGCGCACTTGCTACATGATCTAAACATGTATAGGAAGGCAACTTTAGTAGGTATGTCAAGTTAGTATTGCTGTCTTAGTTTCTTACTCATAAATACTTCTCATACACCAATCACCACACTAGTTGATGCCTGCGTCTTTGCTTGCTTGGTAGAATTGTAACTCTTTGATCATTCTAGTGCTAATAAAGTACATACAACCAGGCCCGCCGCAAGCGGGCGTGCAAGGCGTGCACCGCACGCGGGCGGCACGTCCAGGGGGGCGGCAAATCGAGCGACTCATCACGTAATTAAATAAAAAATCATTGTCATAATACCCACCCCACCTACAGAATAAGAAATATCATCGCATAGAAAAAGAAACCCGACTGGCGGAGTGCAATCAATCTTCAGATCGGAATCGTTGAGCGGCCACATACTATCAGTTCGTATGAGTCGTCCGGCCAAAACCTTAAACGAAACTGTTATTAGTGTGTGGGCTGTTCCGAATAACTGACAGATTTTTATCGTCTGTCGTAGAGATATATTCATATATGTCTATATATGTATATATGTATGAGATATATATCGTAGAGATATACTCAAAAGCCTTCTGAGATACAGGGGCACGCCGAAATACTTCAGTGCCTCCCGTATTACGCTGTGTGGGAGGCTGTTAGAGGCGTTGGCGATGTCCAAACTACAAAGACACCGCCGTCCGCCACTACCACCTCACCCATTACTGACTTGACATATACTAGGGCGTCGATGGTCGACTAACTCTCCGAAAGTCCCGGTACGGGACCCACATCCAGATGCTGTACAAGACGGGAAGCCAGGATCCATTCCAGGGACACGATTAGTCGCACCGCTAACGTGCTGTCCGGCTCCCCTTTGGTATTAAGGTGAGCCGACCTTCCTTCCAGGCCTTCGGGATCTGCCCAGTCCCCATACAGCGGTGAAAAAGCTCCCAAAGGCTGTCTCCAAGGTATACGAGCGCTATGGATAGAACTCTTCCGTGCACCCCATCCGGACCAGACGCCCTCTTCTTACTTAGGCGGCGGAACCCGCCGTTTAAGTTGACCCTTCGCCTATTATACCACCCACTGTGTCCCACTTACCAAAACCCAAACGCAAATTCACTAGTACATATGCATTGCCCACCCCGATGTGTTTTAATTTTTGGACCCAGAAGTGGTCCAAATTTTTTTAATTTTTTTGTTAAATACGCTCGTGCGCTGCCAAAAGAAAATGAGTGCGATGTTTTGTCTAATTTAAAGACGTGTTTGATGATACTGGCATGTAGTTACGTATGTGCTGAAATCGAGCAGTAGAGGTGCAGCGGGAACTTATCAGGAGCAAAAGTATCAACCCTTTATGTCCCACTGCTGGGCACGGGTCTCCTCCTCGAAATCAGGCGAGGAGGGTAATGGGCCAATAGTTCACCGCGCTGGCCCAGTGCGGGTTGGAACTTCACATGCCTTCAAAGTCGGGAGCAAACCGAAAAGAATTATAGTCTCGCCTGGTCTGGCCATTCTTGCGCCCCCCATAGTCCTGGGCACCGGTGGCACCGCCCTATTTACGGCTCTGGGTAGAAGTAACTAGCCTCTCTTCCTTCATCATCATCATTATCATTAGCCGTTATCCGTCCTCTGCTGAACATAGGTCTCACTCAATGAACGCCGAGACGACCGATCCCTTGCCACTTGTATCCAACGTGGACCTGCCACTGCTGGGAGATCGTCTTCCCACCTGGTTAATAGCCGATCAACACTTCGTCTACCTAAACAGGGTCCCCACTCTTGAACCTTATTGGCCCATCGTTCATCCGTTCTTCTGAGTGTGTGACCAGCCCACTGCCGCTTCAACGAGGTTATTCTTCGCGTTATTTCGGTAACTATAGTTCTCTGATGGAGGTCTTCATTTCAGAAGGATTTCAAGCATAGCACGATGAGCTACGGCAGACTTTCGGGCCTAGCCAAAATGCCATTAAGAAAGCGTTAACGAAGTTCGAAAATGATAAAATTTATGGCAATCCCATAAATTTTAACAAGGCCGCGCGTAATCACGTGGTCAATCCTATACATTTTATCATTTTCGAACTTCGCTAACGCTTTCTTAATGGCATTTTGGCTAAGCCCCCTGTTGTAAATTAAGAGGCCACATTTCGACCCCTTAGGTCATCACGGGGAGAACGCATTGGTTGAAGACTTTCGTCTTCAAACTCTGCGGTATAAACGACGTGAGAATATGGCGAAGTTTCCTAAATGCTGCCCATCCTAACTAAGGCCTCCTATCGGCTTCCCTCTCGAAGTTACTAGCTGCAAAGTATACCCAAGGTAGACATACTCTTGCACGACTTCGAGAGTTTTGCCATCGACGTTAACGGCCTAGGGAAAACGTGCCCATTGAACATGCCTTTCGTCTTGTCCAAGTTCATCCTAAAGCCCACACGTCGGGAAGATTAATTTAGGCCCATTTCCTGCAGCCATTCAGCGACTCGGCCAATATAACGTCGTCGGCAAAACGAAGGTATGAGAGATATTCGCCGTTAATGTTTAGCAACATTCTGCCCAGTTTGAAGTCTTGAAGACGTCCTCCAGAGCATTTGTGAACAGAATCGGAGAAAGAACATCCCCCTGCCGCACTCCTCTCTTCATTATGATTATTTTTTCCCATCATAATGAGAAAACATTTAATACTCTTTTTTTGACAAAACTCGGCGTAAGTCGTCGTAGGGCGGCATATTTGGTATTGCACGCGGGCGACTAAACAGCTAGCGGCGGGCCTGCATACAACCTTCTTTAGTTTGATAAAAATGTATACATTATTTTCCAATCCAATAAATTCCAATTACAGTTCATTTGTATAATGCCATAGTCATTTGTTTAGAGTGAGACTATTAATTTGGTTTAGATCACCATTATCAGCCTTTATCCGTCCACTACTGAATATAGGCCACCCTCAATGAACGCCAAGACGATCGATCCCTTGCCAGTCGCATCCAACACGGACCAGCCACTGCACAGAGATCGTCTTACCATCTGGTTAATGGCCGACCAAAACTTCGTCTATCTAAACTAGGCCTCCACTCTTTAACCTTAATCACTCAAGATATAATACCATACTCAGCGGAACAAATGGCCGATGGGCCATCCATTCTCCTGAGTGTGAGACCAGCCCACTGCTACGAAGGCTATTTGCGAAGCTTATATTTTGCGTTTAGTCATGTTTAGTTTATTGTTACTTATGTGATAGATCTTATTAAAAATAGTTTTAATAAGACCAACCATCCAAACCAATTAGTGTGAGCTCACTACACTTGCACCTACTCTCTGTAGATATTATATATTTTTCATTTAATGAATATTATTTGTTGTATTTTGATTAAAATTCCACCAATAAAAAGTGACTTAGGCATCCAGTAGGGAATCAAGTATTATTATATATGTTTGCACATTGCACATAGTAATCTATGCATGTTAGTATTCAGCTACACCATCACATTGCTTACTTATTATTTTTACCAACCATTGGCTAGAATAAACTTGTGTATGATTTTTAGAAGGCGACACAGTGATGCATTTAAAGGTATTAGAAGTCCGGAAAGACCCGAGCATGGTCCACGACTTTGATGTGCCAGTTCTTGTGGCGTCTGTTGGATTGCCCCGTCCGGGGAGACCACCTCGAATCATACCACCAGAGGGAACCGAACCTATACAGAGTCAAGAGCATTTAGACGTTGAGGATGACGAAGCTTTTGAAGTAGATATGGACGCGGACTGGGATTTGACCACAAGACAAGTGAGTATATAATTTAGGGTTGTTTTATAAGAGCAAAAGTTTGAAATGTTGAAAGTGATCATCTAGTCATCGACTACAGTCTAGGTTTTATTAATAAGTATCGGCTTTTAAAGTCGAACGGCTCCTAGCACAGAGAGAAACAGAGAGAGAGAGAGAGAACAGACAGAGAGAGGCTACATGGTGTGATTGCATTTTAATATTTGCCTTGCATGAACTGTAGTTGTGTATATATTATGTATGGGATGTGTATGTCAGACGGAAAATACTTAAAACATTAATTGTATATAGTTTTACATTACTCTTAAGGATAAGGATTGTGTGGTTTTATGAAACCACGGTAAATGTGAATGTTTCGCATTATAGACATTTGACTTAAAATTTTCCGATGAATATTACATTCAGAGTATAAGAATCTAAAATATGGAGCACTAGCACAAATGAGTAATAGTCTATGCACTACACGGTCAGCTGATGCGAACTATAGGCGCCGCCATATTGGCCTCGGCTGCTCTGACAAGCGCCTTTCACTTTATCCCTACTCCGCGGCCGACAGTCACGCGACATGCAATACACAGACGAAAAAGTTTGAAACGATTTAATGAAAGATTCACTTTAAAAACTTAAAATATTAATTGTATATAATTTTACATAACTCATTATAATATTATCGCCCTCGTGACGTAATGGTAAAAATGATAAAAATTGATACTTTAATACGTTGATAAACTATGTGGCGTCACTTACGATAATATAATTGTAAAGTCACACATAGGCTTTTCCGTAGTAAACGTGTCGGGGAATTGTTATTTTTATAAAAATGTTTTGAGATGAGTGTGCCTATTAAATTGCCACTTAGTCAATGCATACTTGAGACGGTCATGTCATCACGATATGTCCAGATGTCGGGTGTTTGATAATGATGATCCTACAATTTTTTAATTGAAGGTTTTTTCCATCTTAACTATTAAACATCCCTATCAGAAATAAATTGGTTTTTCTTGCTATCGTAATAATATATATAAGAGCTGAACGTTTTATCTGAAGTCCCAAAGAGACAAAATGAATCATACATATTATGTTACCACACATAAACTTCCTAAGTATGTTCTCTAAGTTGTTGGTTATTACCAATATTTAGCTTACCTGCTATTCATATCTTGTAAACTTACAAGTGTATTTACAAGCGGATGTGACAGGCGTAGTCCAGTACGGAACATTTTGTTATTGAACGTATTGTGAATCGGAACCATTCTGCACAATAAAGTGGCAAGGGATCGGTCGGTAGGGAGGTACTATAATGGTACCTCTCGCTCATATGACACCGGAGTAAAGTGACAGCTTGGCTGTTACGTTTCGTGGAGTTTATGAGTTTCCGGGGGGTCTATAGTGTAATGCGTCTGCATAGGCATCGATAGTCTACAAAATCCTTCGACTGTTCGTTTGCCTACTACGCCATTAAAATATACCATATGATTACAGCTTCTGCCCCACATCAACGGATACAATCACATTTCAAAAATCTCGTCCGACACCAACGTCGAGAAAACATTGGTAAAGTCGTGTATACAGAATCTGGTGTATTATGGTGTGGTAAGTCCTGTTTATTGTAATTATTAATTATCTTTTCAAATTATATGAAAATAGTTTTACTCGTAAAACTATAGAAAAGTTAATAGTTACCATGAATTTCGTGTATAATCTGTCAAGCTTGACATTTTGGTAACGTCTACTAATTTCTTGTGCGCAATATGTAGCATCTATATATATATTGCTAAAAGTATAGATTACTTTGTCTCTCTCATAATGAAGCGGTAGTCAAAAGAACGCTTTTCAATGAAATTTCAGGTGACTCTGATTCCAGTCTTGAAGTTTAGTAACATGTACCGCGCCACGCCCTCTCTAAGTCGTCTCTTTAACGACCATGAGCTGCAGAAGTCCTGTCTGGCCTTCATCAACTCTGAATGTGATAAGGAAAAGGTATATAGACGAAAACACGTGTTTTTTTTGTTCCTTTAAGTGTATTTTTAAAATATTTTATGGCGATTACTTTAGAATGAGTTGGATTCTAAATATCACACATAGGTAATTTGCTTGCCCTATGGCATTGCTATTTAGTGTATCTTGTTTTTTGAATAAACTTACAAAATTATTGTATTGCATACGTAAATATATATAGGTAAGCCTTTGGTTTTGTTCCTTCTTCAAATATTTGAAAAAGGAATTCTGCCAATCGGCTTGATTATATATGCAATTGGTTTTAGAACATAAATAATCTAAATGTAATGAACATCTTACAGCCGTCGTTGTCGGATGTGCTCAGTATCCTGTGCGCGCTGCAGCAGGGCACGACGCTGCGTGTTGTCTGCGAGCGGTTCCTAACCCCGAGCGCACCGTTCGACGTGCGAAGGCTGATAGTGTTCGCACAGCTGCATGGACTCATCAAGTGCTTAAAAAGGTTTGTTTGTTATAATGCAATTAAGTTTATTAATTCTTTGACATTTAAAATTGCAAACGTTTATTTATTCGGTAATAATAATAATAAAGAAATAAAAAATAAAGAATAGGCTATCGGCAACGTATTTGACAGATAGAGTATTGAGTATCTGTCATATATGTTGCCGATAGCCTATTCGGAACTTATCTGGAGATTGTGAAACAGGCCCTAAATGTGAATATTTCATTTCTTTGTTTGTCATGATAGCTTAGTGGTGAAATTAGGCAGTTATAAATCGAATGGAGCCTGGTTCGTATCTCCGATCACTTTTTAGTCTTTTTTTTAAGTTCGTTTTTTTTTAATTTTATCATATTGTTACTAAGGGTAAAACAAAACAAAAAAACCGAGCAAATGCTCGGTTACTGTCTTAATAAATTGCGATAAAATGCGTAGTTATCCATAGTTGTTTCATTATGGAATAGTTTATTTGCAAATCATCACAGGAATTATTAATATCACGATAGTACTCTATCGATGTTAATACAATTATTACAGATATTACAAGCGGAAGAAATTGCTTTTTGCTTCCAATCTATTGATAAGTGTTGTTAGCAATCTAAAATTTTATAATATTTTTTCACGCGAGCTGTGAGCGACTAAGACTAAATGAAATAATAATTTACTTTTCTATTGAAACCTGCTGGCGAATCTATCTATCTATCTTTTCCTTTCAACATTTTTGAGATTTATTTAATAATAACAATAATTTGGATTGTTAGAATGAATTAGATTTGCAGTCTTTAGCTTAAGCTATGCGTACATATATTTTATGTAAAATTATTCATTAACAGTTACACATTACAACAAATGAATACTTAATTAATATTGGATACGGGTAGTTCTTTTAATCAGGCAATAAATCAAACGATGTGACCTTGGCAATATTGACAGTACCTTTTGAATGTGAAAAGTAATAAAATCAGTTTATTAATTTTCACATGCAATACTGTCAATGTTTAAATTAAATTACATCTATAGTCCTCGCCACTTTAGAAGTCCGATAGACGCGGCGCTGCGGTCTCATAACTCAATGTTGCCAATTTATAGTGTAATGATTTTCCACTAAGTCTAGTACAATAAAAAAATTAAATAATTATAGGGCCTATGGTTAGTAGTGGATTGTTGAAGACTGATGATGATAATAATGACAAAAATAATTATAGCAGCAAAATAAAAATCTCCCTGCCAGATTTTAGTAAAATAAAACATTTTTTTGTAAATATTTTGTTCGTATTTTTTAAGTATAACCGATTAGTAGAATTCATCTAACACAAGCTTCTTCGGATGTGTTCGGCTTTTGCCAGGAGTGACGATTATCTCAGAAGTAATTGCTGCCATTGTTACTTCTTTTGTTATTCGACCTTTTTTACAGAAACACCTGAAAATATAATTCCTCTGAGCAAGGATTTAATTCTTTTACCTTGTATTTATATTCATATAAAATATCATAAGATAAATGTAGGTATAGAGTTAATGATAATATTTTAACCATAAATTAGGCAAAAATAAGTGACTCTGGCATCTCTAAAATTTACCTGTCATGGCTGTGACATTTATAAACATATTATTCAACGGGGTTAATTGTTGTTTATTTTCACTTTCTAATTCACAAAATTATTTCACTTTAACATCATTATACGGCCTTCACTTTTTACACCTCACTTTATATTATATGCTCCATATTTCACGTAAAACAATTTAAAATATCACAACTTCTTACTCCAGACAGACGTCAAGATGTCAATGTTGTCAAATTTAGTTCGGGCATTAGTCGCAGGACTTCAAAAGTGGCGATGACTCTATGTACTTAATCCTATTACTATTATTGACGACCTCTGTGGCTCAGTGGTTAGCGCGTTGGCGCTCAAGCCGGAGGTAGCGGTTCGAATCTCGCCAGGGAACAAAAAGTTTTCTGTGTTCCTGGGTCATGGATGTGTATTAAATTTGTGTAATATATAATAAAAATCTTAAATATATGTATTAATATAAAAATTATTAAATATATGTATTTCCGTTGTCTGGTACCCGTAACACAAGTCTCTTCGAGAACTTAACACGGGATCAGAATGGCGTGGTGTAAAGCGTCCATAGATATTATTATTATTATAAACGAGAAAGTTTGTAAGAATGTATGTTTGATACTCTTTCATGCAAGAACTACTGAATGGATTTTAATGAAACTTCACAATAATATAGCTTGCATATAAGAATAACACATGGGCTATATAATTTATGAAACTGCGAAACGCTGCTAATTACACATTGTGTATATCAATTTGCAATGCGAAAAAAGTTTTTGACATGTTTTTTTTTGTATATCATCAGATTTTGACATGAGGTTTTTTTTGTATATCATCAGAAATTTTGACATGAGGCCTTTTTTGTGAGGAACCAGAATAATTTCTTGCGTTATTAGTGTGATAAACAATATACAATTTACATTTTTAGGTATCCCGTGTACATCAGAAATCCAAACCGTCCAAACGGTTTCAGCAATCGCCTCGACTCGATGCTGGGCATCCGACGTCTATTCACAGGTCGACACAACACCGACGAAATATGCTGTCTCGCTCGCATTGACCTGGCAACACTCGACCAGATAATCGAAGACGACCCCAATGTTGCCATCATATGGAGGTAGACAGGTTATGGCGAATATTTTAAACATTTAACTTTACTCCAAATATGCTTACAGTATTTATTTTCGTATTTTAATATATATATATATATATATATATATATTTTTTTTTGGCTAGTGAAAAATATCAGTCGATGACAATATACAAATTCACTTGACCGGTGTGAAGCAAGCTAAGTGTGATGTCACAATGTATTTATTCTATACAAAATGAGAAACGTGTGCTTTGAGCTATTTTCCATATAGTCAAATATTTAATGTGTTCTCTCTCCGCCTTAAAACGTACTTAAAAGCAACATTTATGAACTTTTCTCTTGTATTTTTAAAAACAATAACAATAAGTATTAATTTCTTTTGTTAAATTATGATTATTATTAGTATGCATAAAACAACCAACAACATTTGTTTGCAAGAAAGATAAAATTAAAAAAATATATTAGGAAATATATTGATTAAAGTTATTTAAACTTGTTCTTAAACTTGTTCTTAAACGCTATAGTGCATTAATATAAATTACTTAAATATTGAAAATGGTCTTAAAAAAATCAAACTTCAGTTTTCATTTATTATAAATAAATAAATATCTTTTAAATAAATATAAGCTATAAAATAAAAATAAAATATTACTAAAAAAAGGACCCTTGAAATTTGAATCAGACACATAAAATCTAAATTGGACAAGCAGGATTGAAAATTAAAATTCTTATTGACTTACTTTATATCAATAATATGGCAGTAATACATACATTTTTTTTAATTCATGTTTCCAATCACGTCCGTCATGTGACGTGACGTGACGTGACGTCCCGATCCTTACGCTCAATTTATGCCTCACGCCTCAAGCCAAATACAACTTCACTAGCCCGGGTCATATAAGCTTCTCTCATGAGTGAATCCTTCATTATACTAGTTATCCAAAAGATAGATAATGTGTGAATGCTATTTATTTTAAACTAAGTATTCAAAATTTATTAGTCTATATAGCAATTTTTTTTAAATATTTGCTTTAAACATACGATTTTCCAGTGATAAGTAGAATAAGCGTTATGCTAATTTTGAATAATTAAAATTTAAAGGTATAACAAAGTGATCAAGTGTGAAATAAGTTTCTAAACGTATGCTTAATTTTTTCCCGCCTTTAGACGTATTTTGTTATACACTGCCATTACGGCATTTAGTACTGACGAAATATTTTTTTTACTATTTTATTTTATTTCTAATCTAAACCTAATTTATCCGCATAGAGTATTGGGTAGTATTTCATGAGTATTTATGAGAAATCGTTTTGATCAACTGCCACAGAACAAAAAGTTACTGAAGAATCTAGAATGAAGCCTTTATTGCTGGCGAGTCAAGTACTTTGATATAGTGCTTAATGCATATTGATAATTATTTAAAGCCAAAAATAAATATTATGTTTTTTTTTTTAAATAGAGTTCTATAATGCGATACCTTTTTTAGTAAATGATAAATCAAGATGACATCTCACTCCATACCTGTAACATACTTTCGGTGCATTCAAGCCTTATTAAACCAGAATGTATGTTGCAAAGATAAATAAGCGGTATTTGTAGCGTGTTTTTTTTTAACGTTATGACAGTTGTAAGCCGCAAAAGAATTATTTAGAAGAACTAATTTTCACTAGTTAGAATAAATTTTAAAATTGTCTAACGATCAGATCGTACGAGCATATAACCGGATATAGTTGTAATGTAAGCCATAAAAATTCGAAACTGATGTGAAGTAAATAATTCGTCACTGATATAATAGCACTTTAATCAACCAGCGATCTGTGTGCGCGTCCCATCCGCCAATTATCCATCAATGACCACAAGTCGACCATTCAGAGCGCAGAACCGACGCAGCGCCGCAGCAATTTGGCGGAATTCGTTTTCATACAAAAAACACAACTTTACCACTCTATTTCGGTTATATGCTGGATGTTCAGGAAATACTTGACTCGTTGCAATTACAGCGCTATGTCAGCTGCATAATCTAGGTCTTTCGCGGTTTTTATTGAATATTAGCATGGTTCAAGAGCAATTAAATTGTTCTACAGTATTTTATCAGTATGTGTTTTCACGGTTGTGTTGTGTTTGTGCTTATCAAATATTAATTATTTATTTTTTAATTTATTTGAGTGAACTATATATAGTGTTTTAACTCTATGTATATAATCACTTTAGGTGTTATTACTACGCGTAAGTCGGACAAAGAAATTTTTACTACAATTCTAATTTTACCATCGCTCATGTACGTGGCATTAATGATACCTTAGTGATTTTTAAGGATAACTTTAAGACTTTTACATTTTGTAATTCCTAATTTATCATATAAAATAAATTTCGAGATAATCTCAACAAACGATTCTCGGAGATTTATATATTTGTCTCGAATAATTATTGCATTTCATTCTGTTAGACGATTTATTTTCAGATGTTTTTCTTTTGTTCAAAACCTAAAGTCTAGTTTAGACATGAAGGGATATAGATAATAGAACACTTTCACTTACCGATATTTAACATCGAACATTAGTTATTGAGCTGTGAACGAGGCTTTATACAATAGCTTCGAGTCTTGGTCATCGATACATTTTTATTACGACCGGAAATTCTTTATATTTCACGAGACCTATGTTTTGGCAAAAAAGTGATAGTAGCATTAGTTTGTAGTTTTAAGACATGCTGTAGGTGCGGTGAAAATACAACAGTTTCATAACACAATTAGTGTCGTGAAATTTAAAGAGTTTCATATGTTTCGTGGTAACTATTCCAGGTACGCCCCGGTAGCACGAGCGCTTATTTATCGAGCGTTAAAACAACGTTCAAATGAAACATAATGGGTATCCAACCCATTATGACGTGTTCGAACAAAAGCGTTTTTAAAGCGTGGCACTTTTTTATCAAGTGCCGTTGGAATTTCGACGTTGAGCGGTTGGACGTTAGATTGAATTGAGCAAATTTGCAACTTAAGCCAACGTCGGGTTTAAACGCGATGCTTATTAAACTCTCGTGCGAGCGGGGCCATCAGCTAATTTTAGGTGTCAAGAAAAAATGTTATACATCAATGATAAGAATCAGAAATATCGTTGGGCATTAATTACTTATCATTAGCATTCACTTAATTATAAATTAGAGGCAAACAGTAAAATGAGATTCGTTTAGAGCTAGACATAATTTGGAATCAAAAAAAGTAAAAAAAAAGTCGCATGTAGTATCTAAATAAAAATAGTGATGATAATTATTGCGTAGGCTATTTTGCATAAGATTGCTACGCATAGCATAGCACTATGTAATATTTATGTACTCTTATATGAATTACATTTACAGTATCACACATTTTGTGTTAAATCCAAATTTGATAGTAAATAAAACAGTAAAATATGTTATTTTTATGTGATTTCTAAATTGGAAAGAAAATGTTATACAATTTTCGGTCTAAAAGTGTAAACCAAATTGTCTCTGAAGTTAGTTACAAGTGTTTTCAGTTTTCACATATTGAGCGTGCGAGCTAACTTCAGGTTGGAATAATTTTTTACGCCCATGGAGTATATAAGCAAAAAGAACTTTGTACATGAAGAGTGTCCGTCGAAAAGTGACTAATAAAGTGTAAAAAAGAATTTGTAAGCGAGTGTGCTCTAATAATTTAAATACACACATCTTCTATATGCTAGCAATCCTTTTACCATTTTTTGTCGACTTTTGAAACTTGTTTGCGGCTATTTTGCGTTTACATGAGGACACTTTTTCAACTTGTCTTCAATACAAGGTTCTTTATACTTGTATACCTACTTCATGCGTACGTGACACTACCCACTTATTCTTAAGTAATGTAACGTAATTAAAAGAAAATTAGTATAATTTTGTGAATCATAATACAGAAGGACAATAAACGTACCTTGCACTATATTTAATATATTCATTGTAATGTAGATCACATTCGCTTTAATGAATTTGCTAAAAAGATGAAACATTTAGTACAAATGGTTAATGTAAAACAGCCAATTCTAAATTCAAAAGCATGGCAGGCAATATAGCGATTCTATCCTAGGATATGTATTAAATAGAAGCTTGTTACAAAAACTTAGACAGTATTATTTTCTAGGCTAGAATTAAAATGTATAATTTATGATAAATATAAAACATTAATCTATAATATAATGAGTATTCAACAAGTCATATCAAATGAAATGAAGATAATAAAATGAATAATTTGATAATAGAAATGTAACTTAGTACACATTGCAATAAACAGTAATATCATAACATAATTATTTTATAATTACCTATTGTGTGCGAAATATCTTTGTATTGTTAGTAACATTGGATTGAAACGCGACTATACGTTAGTGACTGAATTAAATGAATGTACTTATTCGAAGTAATTTACCCGTAACCATAGATACGATTACCTAAAAACTACAATATGTATAGCGTATGGAAAAATGTAAAAAATAAATCTAAAAAAATATTGTAAAAACCTTTGCATACTCACGTTTCTAGCGTTGGACATAATTGTGACAATTATATACTGATACGCATATTCTGTATCCACGCATGCATTTGTGATAACCGGCATACGCATACGCATGTACAAGCAACGATTGACATTCTAAGATATGACAATATTTGTATCATCGATTACGATTACGAAAAAAAAATATTTTTATAAATATTTATTTGTAGTACAAAAAAAGCGGAGAGGCGGCAAAATTTAATTAATGTGTTACTTACTGTCTTGTGAATTATTTGAATTGTGTACGTGCTTAATAGAAAATTGTTCCTTTTTAATTTTATAAAAATTGTCTGAAATTATTAATTTTAATACAATTCATAAACATTGTGTATTTGAGATTCATTTATTTTGACCTTTTCTTATAGATTTAAAAAAATGTCCTAAAAACAAGCAACTAAGAAGTTGTATACGCGTGTGCCTTGAAATGTTACTCTTTGCAAGAAAATTTAAGTGATTGTATAGACTGCAACCCGCGGACACACTATGCATTAATATATATTTTCTTGCAAAGATAACACGCGCGTAGCCTCTTCATGCGCCGCGGTGGGGCTGCACCTTGATTGTCATGAACTAAATTAAGAGAATCTTCCAACTTCAAACCAGACCAGACAGCAGTTGTTTAGCTTCGGACGGAAGCAAATACTAAGGCAGTCCGTTCTGGTGATATCATTGATCCATCTCATACATAGGAGATATATGAAGTGTCGCCTCTGTCTGAACTAATGTAGATATCGCACCAAGAAGTCTACTGCTGTCAAATGACAAAGACCACTAAAATTAATCACCATCAACAATCATGGGCGCCATTCCTCCATTTTTTACCTATTTCAACAATTTTTTTTTATTGAATATGAGATTGAATGGCAGAAAGTGGGGTTTATCATATGTGGTCCATTAGTCAATGATGTTTTTAGCGTTTTAACTGGTGTGGTAGTACAAAGTATTTTGATATTTTCAGAATATCATCTTCAAATACAGGTATCGTGTGTTTTTTTTTTTTTAATTTAGCTTCGGCATAGAAATGTCTAGACAGATACATTGAGCTGTCAACAAAATACACGTGATATCCCAATTTAACCACCCTCCCTCGTGATATTTCGTTATTTTTCCGAACACATCCCTTTCGAGCCTCAGGCGATTAATAGTAGACCCCTATGCGAATATAAGTGTATATGCCGTTTTTTTTAAATGATGTGCGCTTTGGCGAATTTTTACCGTCTAATCAATTGTGTAATTTTATAAAAGTATGTAATATTAATAATGTTTAGTATGGTTACGATAAGTATTATGACATGCGAATCCTAATTTACATCATAATGTTCGCTCTGCGGCGAATTTGATAACACAATACTATCTTTCTCTATACATTTGTAAAACGCTCTGCGACTTGAAGTTCTCGCTTTTAAAAAACCTTCTACACTATTGTATTGATAATAATGGTATGGTATGATGATAGATATATCATTTAAGTCGCGTACATTTCTCCGCGTACCCGTAGTACAGTACCCGGCGATAAATATTGCACATCGACCTTTGGAAAGAGACAATCGGCTAAATTCGACAATATATATATATATATATATATATATATATATATATATATATATATATAGAGTTGTTAATACCCCCAAATTTAAATAATTTAAAGTCTACAATGTTTATAAATATTTTGTAACCGAAGCCAACAAATAAAAAAAAATGAAGATAAAAATGTAAGTTGTTATTAATACCATACCATTCTTCGAACAACATCATAATCAAAATCATCCATACCCAAACGAAATTGCTTTTTTGGTCTCCCTTTTTTTGGAGTGCTAAACTTAATTTCAGTAGATTGTGTTTCAATACTGACTTCGTTTAATATATTATTGTTCAAAGTTCTTCTTGAAATTCCAATGGAATTTGCAACTCGCTCTTGAACCTTCTTATATCTTCTTATCTTATTTTTTTTTTTTAATTTTTTGGCTTCGGTTACAAAATATTTATAAACGTTGTAGATAATTTCGCGAGACTGACCTTGTAAAGGTTTTCCTCTTTTCCCTAAAGTTGTCATAGTACAACTTTAAATTATTTAAATTTGGGGGTATTAACAACTCTATACATATATTTTGTACTGGGTGCAACCGTATCACTCTATTGCATTTGAACAACGATTGACAAAAGTTGACAAAACGTCACATAGGTAGTGTGCGACAGAAATAACGCTCTACGACGCCGAATTTAGCCGATTGTCTCTTTCCAAAGGTCGATGTGCAATATTTATCGCCGGGTACTGTAAGCTATTATAGATGAGATTTTTTTTCCTAAATATATATTTTTTTCCTAAAATTTTTCCTAAATAAATAGCGCGTGTACCCATATTCAGTTGCTGCTGTTTAGCTGTGTTTTATGTCTGCTGAGGTGCAGAACGTTGTTATGGGATGGATGCACGCCACCTTTGTAATATTTTCTGTTTCTGAGGTGGTGGTTTTCTTTATTAATGCGAAGGGTGAATATAAACATTGTAATGTGTGATGGGTGAACCCAGTGGTTTATGCGATTTGATACAATTGACCATTGAGCCCGTTATAGATATTAGGTACGTACTTACCAAATAACGGTCATAGAAAATACAGAAACAAGATCATTGAGGTCTATGTCCAGCTGTGGACGGAATTATTGCTTAGCGAATTGAGAATAATTATGTCATTCGTCCTGTCTTCATGTATCATCATGATTTTACTTTTTATAAACTTACTGCTGGCGTGTCATTGAGATTCAATTTGCATACTTATATCTTATAATATACGAGTAGCAATCTTACAGACGTTGCCTGGAAGTGAGGATCTGTCCCCCTAGACAAGTGACACAAACGCTAAACGAATAGAATAGAATACTTATTGTATGGGAAATTATTGAGAATGACACAAGCTTACGACATGTAATTTGACAGCTAGTGTCATTCCCATCGATTAAGTATTCTATTCTATTCATTTACCGTTTGTGCCTCTTGTCTAGGGGGTGTAGTGATCAACGTCTAGAGATAAATTTCGTTGGTCTTCAGAAACTAATAGTAGGAGTAAAGAGGTGGAAAAAAATAAAATAGTACATAAGCGAACATTTATTAAACATTGCACTGACTAAACTATCACAGTTCATCAAAACATTATATATGAATAATTAATATTACATTTTTAAATACTAACAACTAAAGCCTTAAAATCTATCATTGAAACAGTATAACCTTCTCGTTTGACGAGTACAGTCTTAAATATTAAGCTTTACGTATAAAGCGTGATACAATATACTATTTTTTTGTTTACTCCGAAGAATATTCGTACAAGGAACACAGAAAAATAATTTCTTTCGCATTTCTTTAAATATAATACGTACGTTACATTTTTGCACAACGCAGAACATCATGAATTTCACTTTTACTATAGATAATATGCCTTATCACTGTCTTATATAAATGCTGTGAAAACGTTTCGATGGTAATGAATTTCCGACATATACATGCACATTATAAACTAATACAATACAATTCATAAGAACATAAATTCTACCACCGGTGATATCTGAACTAGACCGTCCATTCATCTCGGTGATGGGGAAAATAGGCCTGTGTCCACTAAGAATAAATCGGTGTTATTAGGGTTTCTAATGATAAAGCATGGTAT
The DNA here is from genome assembly GCA_905333005.2 of Lycaena phlaeas. Taxonomy (NCBI): domain Eukaryota; kingdom Metazoa; phylum Arthropoda; class Insecta; order Lepidoptera; family Lycaenidae; genus Lycaena; species Lycaena phlaeas. The sequence continues at coordinate 2,336,148 of HG995168.1, forward strand.
TTACATAGTAAAAAGTTAACTTATTTAATGTAAAAATGAAGAATTGTTTTTATTTTTACAAAATAAATTTTGCAAAATCACGTGACTGTGAACACCGATCAGAAAGTGTGACGTCACGTCGTGCCAAACACTATGGTTGCTGTTGACATTTTCATAGGATTTCAAGTTTGTTTCGCACGGCGTGACGTCATTCAGAACGCCATGACAGTTGGCGTATGGGGTGTTTTCGCGGCAACTTTTAAATTGATTTTATAAAACGCAAAATACATAATATTAACACAACATTTTTTCAAAATAATACATAATGTTTTGGGCTTAAAAATGAATAAGGTAAGTAAATTATAAACCAATATTTGATTTTTAGTACACTAGCCTATTGTGCCGCGCTACCTTCGGCATGGATACATTTCTGCTTGATTATTCCGTGAAACAGCAGGAAAGATAGCAGTGTAATTAATGGCACCAAGACTTACCATCTTATCAGAGGGGAGGCAACACATAAATAAAAAAATATAAAAAGCTGCCTGGCCAAGTTAATGTTTGCTAGTTTATTTTCCTTGGCCACCTATCACATTTCATCTTGTGGCTCTGACCATTTGCATATCAATATATAAACAACATAGTAAAAACGCTTAATATTCAGAAAGATACGAAATATCACCAGGGGAGACGGGGGTGTAGTAAGATATCAAATTTAAATATTTATGTTCATTTACTAATAATAAATTATACAATTCGTAAACGTGCCACGCATTTGGTGGTACGTACGGTGCTATTAAAAAGTTTGCTAGCAAACCTCACGTGATTAATGGACGCCCTTTTCATTTTTGCAAATAATTGGTAGGATTTATGTGCGGTATATGTTACTACAACTACAATAACTACTGTTTCTACTATAGTGACTTCTCTACTCGCCACTACAACTATGACCGCTATTACTATGGTCGCCACTACAACTATGACCGCTACTACTACTTTGGCCGCCACTATAACTATGGCTGTCACTACTATTATGGCCGCCACTACTTCTATGGCCACAACTACTACTATGGCTATCACTACTACTACGGCTAACACTACTATGACTACAATAACTATTATGACAACCACAACTACTACTACTAATGCTACTACTGCTATTAACGGAGAATTGATGAGATGAAGTATTTTTATTAGATTAGTATATAATTATTGTATTAATGTAATGTATTCACACTAACTAAGATTAATTATACACTGATCTGTAAACCGCTTTGGCTCAAGCTACTCCGCGGCTCATAATATTTCATCTATCCGACCCTCCAAAAGTTGTAACTATTATAAATGTAATAAGTTACTACTACTACTGCTACTAATAATACTTCTACTATTACTACCACTAATATTACTATTACTATTTGTACTAATACTACGATGAGTGCTACTAATACTACATCTACAACTACTGCTGCTACTACTACTATTGATACTACTGCTGCTAACACTACTATTACCGGAGAATTAATTAGATGAAGTATTTTAGTTAGATTATCGTAATATTGTTTTAATGCAATGTATTCACTATAACTTAGATTATATTTTACACTGATATTGTTTGTGCATTATGCCCTGTAAACCGCTTTGGCCCCGACTGTTTCTCTGCCACTGCTACTACTGCAATAAATATAGTGCAAATGAGTATCCCATTAAAACCCTAGCATAATATTTCATCTATTTAATGATATAAATATTATAACTTTTATAAATATTATAAATTACTACTTCTACTTCTACTACTACCACTACTACTAGTACTACTGCTATGACTACATCTACAGCTACTACTACCGTTAATCGCCGTGTTCGGTTAAAAGGGGTATTACCCCTAGGGTTGTCAGTAGCATAGCATGTATCTCTCGCAAATGTCAAAATATTTTTATCACGCAAACATCACCTGCATGCAAAAAAATCTTTGAACATGTCTTTCACCGAACTCAAAATGGTGATTTTATGGTTAGTTTCTTAGTTGAAAAGAATTTTTGAAATTACTTTTTAGTTTGTTTTGATAATGAAAATTATTGTTTGCGTTAATTGCGTACTAACAGTGCAGGTTAATTCTTTTATGGTACGATTTCAGTCATAGTAATGAATAGAATAAATACATAACAGTTAAAATTCAGTTTTTAATAATGACAGGCATGTTTTAGCTGTGTCTGCAAACAATAAAGTAGCTACACTATTTTTTACATCTCGAACAAATTCATATAGTTAAACTCATATTTACTACATTTTAGTCTAAGGCCTGGCAAGCGTAACTTACATACGAGTAAAGAGTCATCGAATAAAAAGGATTAAAATGACATAATATCATCTTAATAGATTTAATCATGGACTTAATGATATAGAACATATTATGGTATGAAATACTAATAATACTAGTGTGACCGAAATTCACTGGTCATGTCCGCATGAGATTATATTACGTGTGACACAAACTTAACTTTCATTTATATTACTTTTCTAATTACGCCACTCAAAAATAACTTACGCTAGTCTGACCTTATTCTGATTACAATCACAGCAACATTAAGAATAAAAGAATATAGTTAAACCACAGTGTAAATAAATTCATAAAACTACCTAAACTTAATTAATAACTAAACTTAAAAATAAATTATTTGCACTTGTAAAATACTTATTAATCATAAATTATTAAACTAACAAGAAGTTAAAGTTTCTTTTTCATATAAAGTAACAAAATATATTTATGATACCTAAATGGAGGTTCTAGAATACTCTCTCAAAAAGGGGTCAATAAAGATATTAAATTGTTTTTGAGTACACAATAACTTTCATTTAACAGTGTTTCAATAAAATAAAGGCTTTTAGTGTAGATTCGTTTTTTTTTTAACAGTAAATAACAATACAAAAAATAACGCGCAAGAACGCATTCTTTGTGAAGAACCTTCGAATTTTACTAGGTGATCCATCTGCTCACCTACCTACCGATTGAGCTTAAAGGCCATCAGGCCTAAAAGTAGACCTTTCGAAAAAATATATTTGTGAAGAACCTATAGCCTTCATACTCATAAAAGATTTTTTTTTAATAATTATACTTAGCAGCATTTGCTCCTTAGGACTGTCAATATTGCACAAATTGCTTTTCTAAGTAATAATGAGATTTAACCTTAAATAAAGAAGAATAAACAAAAGGCGTAGCTAACAGAATAAAGAAAAACGTGGCTCCGATTGAGTGATAATTATAATCCTCAAATTGATTTTCAGATGTCATTCTCAACCTTACTGACACCGTTTTTACCGAAACGCGAGCGTTCTACCGGGAAGAATTCTTCCTTAAAGCTTTATTACCGTTAGCTACCTATATATACATACACTTTTGTGTTTCATCTTAGTTATGACTATGTTCACAACGCAACTGAGCATATAAAATATACATTTCACTGTAACTTATGTAAATACTTTATATATTTAACTACATACGATTACTTTAAAAATATTTATTATTTTAACAAGAATATTATAATATATATCAATATACATAGACATCTACTACTAACTATACGATTAAAGCAATTCTCAATACTTTATATAATATATAAATATTTTATTATTTACCTATTTATAGTTATCTTAAAATATGCACAGCCTTACTTATAAACCTCTCTTAATATTTAATCAATTGCAAAAATTTTAGTTATAAATATATTTAGCGCCAAAGAAGTCGTTAAGTAATGTTTACTCGTAAATAGCCGTCAAGCTTAAACACTGTCGAGACAGTTTAAGCCTCGCTCAGAAGTAAGTCAAATCAAATAAAATATCTTTATTTCCTATGTCCACTTGAAATACGTCAAATGAAGTTAAAAAGTAACTAAAAAAAACTCGTTTGGTGTTCTCGATGCAGAACCCCTAAGAAAACTAGAAAAAAACTTAGGGGTTGCTATATTGTCAAGATTTTAGCGGATTTCACATAAACCAGCTGTTTTGTTGAAGACTTATATTATTACTTGCATTTATACATTATGATAAATTTATTCTTCGTTCTCTGTTAGTTTCTGAACTATGCTAATCAATAAAAATATGGCTAACCAATGTTTATGAGTAAAAAAAGTGAATCATTGATTTATAGCTTAAGAGTTGATTGATTAATATAAAGAAATTTTATAAGTAAGGCCGTTAAATTTTAACACGTATTTAAAGCTCCTTAAACGACTATAAAACAGACAGGTAAGCTAATGTTTGCGTAATATTATGTGTAATTATATATAGTGTTCGTTCACTTTTTGAGTCTCGATGGACGCGTGACAATACTTATAAAATATTTTCACCAAAATATCAATAATACCAAGTGTAAAATACTGCTGATTTGCTTTTGTGGCTGTGTCCAGGAATGGAAGAATATCATAACTAATTATAATTATTATTTATTATAATTCATCGTAATATTGAAATTTAAGATGAAGAAAATAATAAAGGTCATAAGAGTTTTTATATTCATTATTATTGTAAGAAACAATTACATCTCAACCATACCAATCGAGGATGTAACAAGCAAACCTCGCCCGTCCCGCGCTGCTCCTAAGAACCCCGCCTACTTCCCGCGCTTTTCCTAATTAGGGGTGCAGGAATCTTTGGTTCTATCGTCGCCTGTCAAACCCCTAAATGTTGTGATCGAATGGTACTATATTAGAACTTGAAAGACTGGTCTCAGGTAAGTCATAGATAAACTTTCTGATGTTCATGAAAACTTTCAATTCAATAGAAGCTATTCACATAACGAAATTTCTAGAAAAAGATGTCGATTTAAAATTATAGATATAAAACGGTAATTACCTAAATGTATTAACCAGGCCTTTGGAGAAGACTTAAACCTTACTTTAGGTTTGGTAACTATAGTAATTATGTACAAAATACTTTTTCGTTCCATTTTTAAGGTTTTGAAGATGTCAGTCAGATTACCTGTCCCTGCTATAGGTTTTTCGAATAGGTCTTACAAGCATGGGATACCTAGACTTTGTTATTTCGTTCAGCTAGATTTTGACATAGAATGTGGATAGAAAAGGAAATTTCTACGGAAAAATGTAAGGACCACTTTTATGGTCTTAGCATTTTAAGAGATTGGTGAATACTGAAGGTATGTCTCTGCCAAATCTCCTCTTCTGGGACCCTTAGTCGCCTCTTACGACACCCACGGGCAAGATTGGGATGGTGCTATTCTAAGCCGGCACCATACGGCAAAAGATATATATCTAATATATAGAAAGATATATCTATAGATATAAGCATCTAAAAAGTAGAACTTTGTAGTGGAATTGAAGGATAATCGTTCTAATGAACAGTCAGAAAGTTTATATATATTTTTTTTTTACATTAATAACCTATAAAATCTTAACCGTCATCGCGTCTTGCATAAAATATCTGCTTATTAGTTTGCCTTTATAGTTATTTTCACAGCCACATGCCACGGATTTAATTAGCATAACCGAATCTATATAAAACGTAGACTTTCTCATTAAAATCATATTTATTCTTATCAAAAATACTTTAAATATTTTTTTAGTTTCGTTATATTCCAGTGTTCTTTAGTGATAAACATATAAGTTCATACTTCATTGAATTTAGCGCGATATAATTTCCTTAACTATACATTGTTATATAAAATATCTATACATAAACAGAAGCTGCATGTCACAACCAGTATAAATTTATAAAGCAAGATAGACTTCTTAATGCAAGTCCATCACAAAGACATTAGAAAAACTTCGTCAATGATAACAATTAATACTTTAACATAGTCGGAATGTTATTTCCAAATAACAAACAGGGTAACAGTTGCCAAAGGGGTTCACTGCCTTAAAAAGTGCAACTAAATTTTTCACATGAACGGCAAAACTTTCAAAAATTCCTGGCGTCACCTATGCGTTAGCGTCAGCCTTAGAACTAAGACTAGAATTACAATCGTGAATTTAAACTCATAGGCTTATATGAGAAATTCTTCTTAATCTACTCTTGAAACGCCCTTACGATGGCTGCAACACTTTCATATGTGCCAGATAGAAACACGTATATGCCTAGTGTTATAATTAATATGTCCTTGATCAGGACGAAGATGGGAATCCTGTTGTCCCGCTGATAGGTGGAGACCAGCTCGATGATAGGTGGAAACATCAGGGCCAGGGTTGTACTGCTGATGGCTCCAACCAGGGATATGAATAAGCCCAATTGTGGTATAGACTCAGCCAGAATAACTGAAAAGAAAATAGTTTGCTATCTCAGCTTATTTATACTAGACGTCATCGTAACCATCTTGAAATTGGATAGGATATTGTGAAGCGTTTACGAATTTTACAAATTAAATATTCATTAACTACAAGGCCTAAAGTACAGAATTGGACAGATAAAGGTTGATGATGATGATGAGCGATTACAAACAAGTTACAAGTCCACCGCGGAAGTAGGCTGTTATGCGCCTATTTCCCTAGTGGACTAGTAACAGCTTACGTTACATAAATACATCATGATCGTCATAAAAAATGTTTCTCCATGGCATGTTTTAAGCCTGTATGTCGCCTATACATCGCCACCATACCATTTTATATGCACGCTGGCATCGTCAAATATTCAAGCCAGCCTAGATCGACGGTGTTAATAGCGAGGTATAAATATCAAAAAATCGTTCTGTTATGTACTAGGAATATAATTCAATAGTATAAACTATAATACTAGTAAAAATTATAGAATTATATTTTAAAATCATTAAAAAAAATTGTATATCAAAAACTCACAAGTCAGCAAAACTACTAGCGCCCGGTAGAACAATTCCGTTGCAATCGGTGACTTTTTCCCATACTTTTTGCGGAGTGGCGGCCAGGTGATGGAGATAGGGACGTAGAATTGAAGTGGGTAGGTGAACAGCATCGCCACAGTGATTAATACTTGAACAATTGTGCTCAGTCTATAACATAAAGAATAAAGATATACCTACTCTGTGATCAATAAAGCCAAGAATATACATAGAAGATCCAACTAGCCTTAATTAAGCTAACCTCCAGATAAGTCACTATTGCTTTGCCTGACCTATGTATTAGTTATTGTATTTTTATTCATGTTCTTCTTTATGGAAATACGATTTAAAATTGTACATATTACGTAGTTATGTTAAGACTACATTTTGACAGGGCCATGTTCACAGTTGTTAAATAATTAACTTGATTAAAAGATTTGAAATCCGTAAATTATAGTTTTATAAAGATCAATCAAATTAACAAATTGATTATAAATAACAAATAGCGTTAATTGAGGGAGGCCTATGTTCAGCAGTGGACGGATAAAGGCTGATGATGATGTTGAAATTAACAAAATAGGCACGCAATAAACTTACTACTCCAGTGCAGCACATGTTTAATAGGTGTCTTTGATTACTTACTAACAGAAGATTCATCCGATTGTATTCTATAAAATAAGTATGACGTACGTGTGACCAGGTTGCAGGTTCAATGTAAGACTCCCAGCTACATCTTCCCCCCACTTGAGGTACCCGAGAAATCCCACGGTAATGAAAACACCACCCACAACCACCATCCCCACGTTCAAGACACCCAAAGGCTTCTGAAACTGTTCGGGACGCAGCATTTCGTTCTTCAATGGCAACACCTGCAAATATGGGCGTTTAATTCAGTTGTCCTAGTGTTGGGACAGGTAATAATTATAATATGTTCGGATAACTCACACTCGGCCATCTGATCCCAAACTGACTGTATTATAGCAACCAGACAACTGATACATGCTTATTTATTTCTGAATATTACAGATAAATTACGCCCAGAAAGAGAAAATCATCACTTGACATGACTTTTGTTTTTTTCGTCTATAACTGGAACCTTCGACCCACTTTTTTGATTTAGAAGTCAGGGTGACTAACCAAAAGACCAAGAGGCCTGTCATAATACGCTTTATCTATCATTCTTTGGTGAGCCATCTGCCCACCCACTGCTCCGATTTCGCTCAAAGGCCCTCAGGCCACAGCATAGGACATTTCAAAAAAAAAATATCTATCTTTTATTTTTAAATAAGCAGTTCATATCTAAATACTAATATAATATATTCTGAATCTCGGTAACGGCTCTATTTTCACATTCCTGGGTCCGAGATTCCGGGGGTAATCGATCTTGCTGGTTGCTATTTTTGGAAAACGTCTTATCCACACAAATAAAGGATTCAGGCTATAAAAGTTCATTAGAATACGATGGCAAACATCTACGTTCCCTATATTATTATAGCTCAATGGTCAGTGCGTTAGCGCACAGCCGGAGCTAGTGGGTAGTCCCGCCAGGGAACAAAAAGTTTTCTGTGTTCCTGGGTGATAGATGTGAATTAAATATGTGTATTATATTATAATACAAATATTAAATATAATATTATGTATAGTATAAAAAGTATGAAATATATTTCCGTTTTCTGTTAACGCAAGTTGTCCGAGAACTTACCACCCAGACCCCCGTAGACCAGATAGACGTGGTGTGAGAGCAAAAAAAAAGTAAAAAATATTAAAAATATTATTATTATTAGAGTTCAGGTGGAAAATCAAGCGGTTCTAAAATAGAAGACACCCCTTTCCGAGTCTCCAGTCCGTTTTCCCCCATGTTCCAATTTCTTTGTTTTCTGAGAATGTCAGATTACTAGGAATGGCTTCACAAGTTTCTAAGTATATTTCATTTCTGACTAAGAAAATCAATTAGATTTATTAAAAATAAAATACGATCGGCCTATACTCGGTCATCCATATTATGTTATTAGTAAGAATGCTACTATTCCTGTGCATATCGATTAGGTCTGAGAATCGCCTAACATCTATTTTTCATGCACCTAAGTGATACGGGTGACCTACCCCTAATTTTATTTTATTTTATTGGCAATTTTTATATTTTTATTTTATAATGATTTACCATTAAAAAATAACATCATAAAACTTCAAATTTTACTCCCTTTTACAATCAAACCTTTTTTTTTTAACGGCGATATTAGTAATTTACAGAAAGAAGTCTCTTAAGGCAGTTAGTTTTAGTATAAGTAACAATACGGAGACTGACAATGGTCCAGTGGGTATGGACTCGGCTTCTTGTGCGAGAAGTCCCGGGTTCGATCCTGAAACCCCCCCACTTTTTTTAGGTTTTTCTAAATTTCTAGGCGCACCCTAAGCACGAGACCATCGCTCGCTCATCGGTGAAGGAAAACATCGCGAGGAAACCTGCATGCCTGATATTGAAAGTCTTTGAAGGTATTGAAGTTCAACAACCCGTATGGGGCCAGCGCGTAGGTTAACTATGGCCCAATTACCCTCCTCGCCTGGAAATCCGTGCCCCGCAATGGGACTTATAAGAGTTGACACACTCACACACTGATACTTACCAAACCAATACCTTCAAACGCATACACGGCGGTGCCGAAATACAATGGCAGCTGAGTCCATGAAGCCATGTAGGTTCTAGTTGAAACCTCCGGTAGGTCCTGGGTCGCTTCATACAGCACAGCACCCAACCCAACCGCCATCAACACGTTGGCGAACGTCGAGAACGGTGTCAGATACTTCAGATTACGGACCATGCAGAAGAATAATACTGGCACTATCACAAATACCATGTGCACCGACAGTTCTATATGCACGCCGTATTGGTCGCATATCTATGGAAAAAAGTGACATTCTAAAATTCGAAAAATTTGAATCTCTTTACTTAAATATTATTATACATCATAGAACAATGGAGAAAAAAGTGGAAAAGGTAGATTGAGGAGAACTAAAAGTCAGATCAAAGAGGACAGAAGGTCGTATCGTATGAAGTGATGAAATTGGCAAAGAGATGAAAGGATTGGCTAATACTCCGTCGACAAGAGCAAGGCAAAGTTAATATAAAGAGAAAGAGAAAAATATTACGTCAGCAGTTAGTGAATTAACGATTGGCTCTCTCGCAAGTACTCGCAATTATGACCAATAAGAAATTGGGTATTTGGTGAGATCTTTCAGTATGCAGTATGCACTGCGGTTTCTACGCAGATTAGTTTTGAGTGTCATTCAAGAACAAACTGCACTCATATTTTGGACTTGTATACTGTCATCGAGCATTTAAATAATTTAGTTGCCCTTAAGTAACTCCAGAGGGTAAACACAGTAAAGGGGAGAAGGAAATACAAACATTATTATGTTATAAAACCTAACTAATAATAATAATACGTACCTACTCAATTACCCCAATGGACTAGAAAAACTATTCTTAAGTAGTAATGTACTCACCATTTTAACATTGTTCGCAATGAAGACGATGTAAACGCAACAGAATCCAAGTTGGGTGATGCAGAGGAATGTGTTGACGAGGATCTTCATGACCGATGCTAGCGCCCTCAGCCGGACTGGGCCGTACTCGAACACCAGCGACACGGTGTCGGCGAAGCCCGGGGGCTTGTCTCGTTTAGTTTTACGATACATTTCATCGGAACAGTTCAACTAAAAGCGTTTAAAATTTGTGAAAATAAATTACAATACCTATACATGTAAATAAAATAGAAAAAATCTCTGAAAATTCGCTAATAATATAAAGCGCATTTTGCTACTTCGAGAAGCAAATCTTAGAAAAGCAACGTAGCTGTTTATAATCATGGTTATTTATAACTTTATTTATGTTTAGTATTCTTGTATGTAATTTAGAAACGCAAAAGCTATCATATACCCAAATCTTACTAGCTTACTAAATAATTCTATAATAATATTTCCCATTATCCGTACTTCATAATCATCGCTACGTCAGTTCAGTACATATATCACAATTTGACTTCAAGCTCCTTATCGAGAGGTTTTTCTGCTTAACTTATTGGGCATGAACCTCTATTAATTAAGACTCAACAGAGATAATCTCATGTTCAAAACAAATTGTTGATAGGTACGCGGTACTTACCAGTATATGTTGTGCATGAACACAGAGAACTCCCAGAATAGCAGTCATGATGGGCGAGAATATGATGCCGCCATTTTTAAACGCATCACCCATAGCCAATAATCCTGATCCTATGTTTCCTCTAAATAAATGCAGCATTGTATCCATATACCTGACAAAATTGATAAAATTACTAGCTTCAAAATCTAAGTAGTGCTTTAAAAAGGTTTTATCCAGTAGATGATTGGTAGAGACTAAAGATGATTATCTTCTTCACGTTAGTGAGATAAGTTTCCCCTTCAAGTCACATGATAAATTTTATAATAATCCATAATCACAACCGGTATCACTGAAACCTAAGAGGCATAACATTGATAAGAAAGAGCATAATTATGTAATTATGTATTATTATACCTTTCTTACCCAAACATGAATGCAGGAAAAATGCACCACGAAAAAGTTCTAAGCAAAAAGAGTAACTAGGAGTATAAAAAAGGTATGTAGGTATGGTAAAATTCTTGTAACTCTTTATACCTACTATCCATGAGTGTTTCTGCAAATTTTAAAGATTGTGTTTTCAAAAGCTTATTTTAAACTATAATACTAACGATGTGGGATGGTCAGCGCGGTAGTGACCGTCGAAATCTTCCAACTCATTTTCTAACTCCAACCGATTTTTAGATTCCAAACTTATAATTTGCTCTTGCGACTGAAATGCTCCCAAACCGTCAGACGTGTCGCTGAAACAATAATAAAATTTACATTGAAATAATCAGACACAAAGCCTGTGCACATGCATAAATGTTTGTTACAATTAATATATTATATAAGTAATATTATAGTAATACTATAAGTATTATATAACTACACATATTATAAATTTGAAAATTCGTTAGATAGTTCAAGTCTATAAGAATGAACAAAAGAAGTCTGTAATAATGAAACATAAAAAATAGCATACCAATGTAATTATACAATATAAAGACACGAAAATTATCATTTCTAGAACCATAATCCATAGATTCTTCAGACACCACAAGAGATATCTCAATATAGATTAGATCGTCTTAAATATTATTTATATTTTACCATTTTTTATGTTAAGTATGTCTTGCGTATGTCCTATAATTTGTTAGTATTTATTTGACTGTTAAAAAGAAATACTCATATTACATTGATTTTTTTATTACATATTTCATTTTATATTTTTGTTATTTACCTTAACAATATTACTTCCGTTCCTTTTTCGATAATAATACATTTAAAAACTTTTATATCTTAAACATGTAATGATAATTTTAACAGATGCAAAAAAACCATTGCAAATGCAAAGAAACTTTTACAAAGTCAAAGTTAAATGTCCCTTTGATTTAGGTCAACTTCTATGTCCGTCTTGACGCAACAGTAACGCAACTCGATCGGCAACACTTGGTCAAACTTGGTGATTTGTCAAGGCTGCCACATAAAGGTGCTCACACACAAGCCTGCGCCGAATTCGATGAGAAAATTACAATACTTTACTTATAAAAAAATGACAACATCATCGTCTTGATTATGAGAATTTTTCTAATCTTGAAATAACAGCAAATAATAATAGTGCATATTTACAGGTACAGGCTCCTAAAACCCAGTCGTTGTGAAATTGTAAGAACTTTCATTGCTGATATAAGAACGGAAATAAATTAAAATAATAAACAAAATTCATTTATGCCCTCTATACAGACAGTTTATCAATTAAATAGTAGCATTATATCATAGCATTGGGTAAGAATCCAAATAGGTACATTACGTATCTGACCAACTGGCCACTAAATTACTGTTTTTCAAAACTTGAACATATATATTGATTCTTATAAGGTTTAAAATATGGTGTCATCCTTAAGATGGCGTATGGCCCTGACTAGTCCAAACCACAAGTCTGGTCCTAAAACCTGGGTTTTTGGTCATGAATAACCATAATATATACTAACACCAATTAGTAGTATAATAATTTTAGTAGAGAATAACAAACATTTCAGGAGCCCATGTCTGCACTCATGTTACATAATCGGCCAACTCGTTTAAACATAACAAAATAATTAGTTAGTTGGCTTTGTTTCACAATATTGATTGCACAAACGAAACTATCTCGTGAGTTTAGGACGCAGACGTGTGTGTAATCACCTTTATATATATTTATTATATAATTTAAAAAAAAGGTTTTACTAAAACTCTTTATAACTGTTCATTGATAATAGTAGGAGAAACCGTGAGAGATGGACTTTCATGTATCTAATAATCAGAGGAAATCTATTTTATGATGATGATATCTTGCCTAGCCAAAAGTGTTCATGACAATTTTAATCATTTTTGTTGCCATCTTCTAATCTCATTAAAGCCAAATAAATATAGTCTCAACAAATATATAACATACATTTTATGTCTCATCGTATATTATATAGGTAGGAATTTAGGAAAGACCAGCACACCTATGCTATCAATTTTTGAATTAGGTTTGATATGGTAAATTTGACGTAAGCAAGAAAATGTTTATTATTTTTTTACCAGAAACACAACATCATATTGTTGTTGACCAAAAAATGTTTGAAAGTTTTTATTTTCAATTGATCTTTCGAAATAAATGAAATCACGAAATACTAATGAAATAAAACAAGTTCACATGGAAAATATGTAATCTGTGGAAAGTAATATATTTAATTTTCCAAAATAATAATATATTAGTTAAGTGACTTTCTTTTCATTATTAGACACTAATTAATAATTATTACAATGTGGTGTATATTATGTCTTACAAGATATTTGTACGTACTTAAATCAACAGTAATACTGAATAAAATTATAATTATAATATGTAAGTACATATATATTTGTATAATAATAATTAAGTATATATATAATCATAATATATTAATTGAAACATTAAAATGTTTTCCTTAAAAAAAAAAGCAATAGCGCAATATTAAGATAGGACAAATTCAATCAAGGCAAACTTAAACAATTTTTTTTTTTGCCATGTAATAGTCATAAATGTGCCTATTTTTGTCAGTATCGCCAATCGGTATCGAAGTTTATCTATCTCTCAGTCATCACATATGTATCGACTAATTTCTATTGCATAATATTATCAATACATCGATATACTTCATATGCCTCTTTCTTTGTCTCATTCTCTAATTTTAATCTCATGCCTTTATTGAATTCTAATCAAGGTAAAATCTTAACATTATACTTACTTATACATATTAAATACACATCACTATTATAATAATGACCAAGTGCGGTCTTTAATTTTATCAAAAAAGTCTATTAAAGAGATTGTTTTGTATGTAAGGCCGTCGGTTACCCAAGTACGAGGAGACAGCCGAACTGAGTCCAGACGCGGCGGCTGATACTAGCCCATTAAATGGCCTGTTGAAACCTGGGTTACCGTACTGATTACCATATTGGTTACCATATTGATTACCATATTGATTGTAATTGGGATACAACTGATTTTGCTGCGGACCGTGACCAAAACGGTGACCATGGCCGTGATGACCATGGTGCCCGTGATGACCGTGATGGCCGTGATGACCGTGATGGCCGTGATGGCCCTGACCAGGAAAATAATTTTGCGAATATTGTGGCTGGCATCCTATGTAATAGTTGGACACGTACGTCTGCGAACCGAATAAAGTTCTGCCGCAGGGATTCTGGGAGTTCTGGTAATGCGGTCGTCTTCTGTGCTTCCTGCCCAGCTCGTCGTAGTCCTCTCCGCTGTCGATGTCGCTGATGTCTCTGCCTTCTTGTGATACGGCCATACATATTGCGTGCAAAAAGCATATGATGAATATGTGCTTCTAGAACGAAAAGAAAAATGATGAGCAACTTAATAATTGATGAATATGTCGAGGTACTTATAACCGATTGATTTAATCTAACGTGCACATGCTTTACTATGAAAAAACAACAAATAAAAAAATACGAAAACAGCGCTCAGCGCGATGTAGGCTAGCGTAGTTCTAATGTATTGTACGGTTGTTGATCAGAATTAACAAACTATTAAAAAAAACATACAGTCGAATTGATAACCTCCTCCTTTTTTTGAAGTCGGTTAAAAATAAACAATTATATTGGTTACGGCATCCATCGCACTTATTATGTATCTAAATTAACTTAATAAACTCTAAGTTTATAGTTTAAGCACGTCCTTTCTGCTAAGGTTAGTGGACCTTACAATTAATTACACAAAAATATATGAAAGGCATCTCAGATATTGTTAGAATTAAGAATACTTTATAAAATAAATACTAGATAAACACGCCATTTACGATCATGAAAAATTGGTAGTGAAAAGTAGGTAGGTAGTGAACATGAAAAGTTGAAGTATTTTTGCTTATAATAAACTAGATTTTTCCATTAATATTATAATTTTATATAACAAAATAAATATATATTACTTTATAATTTGCTGTTATAAATCGTAACTTACACCATTAACAACGAGGCTATTCGAAGATGTTTTTATTGAGTTTTATTTTAATTTAATAATCTTAAAAATTTATTTACCATGTTGTGTCCAAATCCTTCAACAAGAACGTGCGGTTGGTCGAAGACGACTGAAGCAATACGCTAAAACCTACACTAGTTAAAAGTGAAAGTTCAAATTCCTATGATCGCATTGTATGGGGATCCCCAGCATATTTTGTAATAAGCTTTATATTTCGTGTATATTGTGCCCGCGACCTTAGTTGACTCCGGATACACTTTTAATAAAACTGTGGTTCGATTTTTAAACTTTTTTGCACGAAAACCTCTGGTATTAAAAGTTATGTTTGTAAAACTCTGTTTGAAATTGATATCACAATGTTTAGAGAGATATGCTGGTGATTTCAATTTTCACGTTTTAGGTTTCGGAAATTATTTAGAGATTAAAAGCTAATAGTTAAAAGCCTATTAAGCTATCACTATTAAAATGACACTACAAATGTAGTCCATTAATCACAATTATTTTATAATCAAAATGCTTAATAAAATAGGGTACTAATTAAACAGACTTCTTTTTAACAGCATTATTCGCATCTGGAAATCTAAGTTGTCTTCGAAATTACTAAGTCAGCGACAATCAGCGCGCGTCTAAATAATACATATTATCTTGGCCAATAGTTACCTTCTATGTAAGCCACTCTAAATGTAACTCAGTATGGTAATTATTTTTTAAGACCTTAACTTGGGGCATGCATTCAAGCTGAAAACTTCTAAAATATTAATTTATGTCACTAAAATAGAAATTCTATTACCTTTTTTGCTGTTTGCCTAAAATTATCATCAAAGAGTATATTAAAGCATTATTCTAGGATTTATTAAGGGCAGGCAAAATTGCCGAAAACAAAGCGTGGTTGAAAGCAAATTACGTGGCAATGTATAAATCAAAAGGACAAATAAAATAATTGTTATCTTTACTTGACGTATTCTTTAAAATATTTATATAGAGTCCGCGCCACTTTAGAAGTCCGATAGACGCGGCGCTGCGGTCTCATAACTCAATGTTGCCAATTTCTAGAAAGAAAAGAAAGAAAGAAAGAAAGAAAAACTTTATTGGAACACACACATGAGACTACAACAACAATATGGTAGTAATGATTATTAATTATTAATTATTAATTATTAATTATTAATTATTAATTATTAATTATTAATTATTATTAATTATTATTATTAATTATTCTAGTGTAATGATTTTCCACTAAGTCTAGTACAATAAAAATTTTAAATAATTATAGGG
This sequence comes from Lycaena phlaeas, assembly GCA_905333005.2. Classification (NCBI taxonomy): domain Eukaryota; kingdom Metazoa; phylum Arthropoda; class Insecta; order Lepidoptera; family Lycaenidae; genus Lycaena; species Lycaena phlaeas. The sequence goes on from HG995168.1 coordinate 2,352,834, forward strand.
CCTATTTTCAGTAGTGGATTGATAAAGACTGATTATGATAATGATGACAAAAATAATTATAGCAGCAAAATAAAAATCTCCCTGCCAGGTTTTAGTAAAATAAAACATTTTTTTATAAATATTTCGTTTGTATTTTTGACGTATAACCGATTAGTAGAATTCATCTAAAACAAGCTTCTTCGGTTGTGTTCGGTTTTTGCCAGGGGTGAAGATTTTCTCGAAAGTAATTGCTGCCATTGTTACTTCTTTTGTTATTCAATTTTTTTTCTACAGAAACACCTGAAAATATAATTCATCTGAGCAAGGTTTTAATTCTTTTACCTTGTATTTATGTTCATATAAAATATCATAAGATAAATGTAGGTATAGAATTAATGATAATATTTTAACCATAAATTAGGCAAAAATGAGTGACACTGGCATCTCTAAAATTTACCTGTCATGGCAGTGACATTTATAAACATATTATTCAACGGGGTTAATTGATGTTTATTTTTACCTTCTTATTCACAAAATTATTTCACTTTAACGATCATTATACGGCCTTTAATTTTTACACCTTACTTTATATTATATGCTCCATATTTCACGTAAAACAATTTAAAATATCCCAACTTCTTACTCCAGACAGATGTCAAGATGTCAATCTTGTCAAATTTAGTTCGGGCATTAGTCGCAGGACTTCAAAAGTGGCGCGGACTCTAGTTGGCGCTGTACAAAGACGAATTTATTTATTAGAGCCTATTTCATTTTCACGTTGCTTAGCTATAAAATGTTAAGTTTTATCAAGCGGCCAAAAAAAATTCCGCGGCGAAACTTATAATTTCTCATAAAAATATTTTAGATTTAGGGCCTATTTCACAATCTCCAATTACGTGCCCAATAGGCTATCGGCAACATATTTGACAGATAGAGTATGGAGTATCTGTCAAGTATCTGTCAAATATGTTGCCGATAGCCTATTCGGCACTTAACTGGAGATTGTGAAACAGGCCCTAAACATAATTTTATGATTATTTGTTAGTTAAATATTTGTTTATTTTTTTTTAACTTAAATCAAATTATCTACCAAAATACTATAATAAATATTATTATATGTAGCAAATGATGTACGGCTTACATCAATAAAAGTTGTTTGATGGTAAATCTACACCATTATACGGCAAATGATGTTCCAATCACATCAATCGAGGTTGTATGATGTTTAGTCTACATCAAATAGCGTTAAACGGTGTTAAGTAATCATCATTCAACTTTGTATGATGTCAAATCTACACCAATAAACGTAAATTTATATCACTAGAACTAGATATATAAATGACAATCAGAAAAAACATCAAGAAACTGTACAATTTATATTATATTCAAAACACAAAGATATAGCCATACTGGCTACTGTTAAAATCTAAAGTATAAATAAAAGAAATATAAGATGACGTCAAGCTTGTTTTCGATAAATATAAATAAAATAAATATATAATTAAACATTGCATATAACTACCTGCAAAGATAGTTTAGAGTATAGGTTATTATAAGTATTAGATATTAATCCAAATTTTTTGTAAAAGCTATGTTTTGAAATCTGTTTATGTCTACACCAATAACCGTTAAATGATGTTATGTCTACACCAATTAACTGTGAATGATGTTCGACCTACATCAATAAGCGTTATATGATGCTAAGCGTACATCAAAAAGTGCTATATGATGTATGGTTTACACCAAAAGATGGTAAATGGTGTTTCGTCTACACCAATTAACAATAAATGGTGTTTCGTCTACACCAATAAGCGTTGAATGATGTCCGGTCTACACCAATAAGCGCTCCATGATGTTCGGTCTACACCAATAAACCTATAGTAATATTGTTTGGTCTACAGTCTACACCAAAGCGTTTAATGACGGATATACCTAGTCCAGCCATAAGTTCTGTTACAAATGTAGATGCATTTTTTATGAATAATAATAATGTATACCTACATATTTATTAGTCTCAGCAAAAAAATATATATTCCATTTGATAAGCATTGAAATGGCCACATGGTATATCGACGATAAGATACTTCAGTTAGATGATAGCTTTAGTGCTTGTTCTATAATACGCGACAGAGTCCTAGTTGGAATCTTCATTTCTTACGATATTTTTTTTCTTCCTAATGGGGTTTGACGAATTCTGATTTTAATAGCATTAACATTAACAGCCTTTGTAGTTCTAACAGCACGCGGCCGCCCCGATCTTTTCTGATCTTCGACAGACGAAGTGTTGTTGTATCTGTTGATAGTACGATATACGAATATACGGCTGATAACAAGCTTTTGAAGTGTCTAAGAATATGACCGACGGCTCCATATCCACTTTGTGCAAGGCGTTTACTGCACCTATTTTCTTTGACACACCATTCCATATTGTAATTTGATAATGAATACCTACGAAAAAAATTTGTGATATAGCGCAAAATCGAAAGAAGTTTTTAAAATAATATAGTATATATACGTGTTCTTAATGCAAAATAATCAAAAAGTTGAAAAAAGCTTTTTTTTTATGTTACAGTATTTATGGCCAGACTAGTTATAATATAATATTTAAAACAAGGACAAACATAAATATATTTTTCTTAGGCATACCGGCTACCGTTAAACATCTATAAGTGTAAATAAGAAAAATAGAAGATGATATCTAGCTTATATACGATAAATATACTTAAATAAAATAACTATCATATCACATATATAAATAAACATTGCAACCTGCAAAAATATATTACAGAATAGGTTATTACAAGTAATTGCTCCTAATTCTTAATTTTTGTAAAAGCTATATTTTAAAGGCTGTATAATATGTCTACACCAATAAGCGTTAAGTGATTTTATGTCTACACCAATTAACTCTAATTAATGATGTTTGACCTACATCAATAAGCGTAATATGATGTTGAGTGTTCATCAAAAAGTGCTATATGATGTATGGTTTACACCAAAAAACGGTAAATGGTGTTTCGTCTACACCAATTAACAGTAAATGGTGTTTCGTCTACACCAATAAGCGTTGAATGGTGTCCGGTCTACACCAATAAGCGTTTAATGATGGCCGATCTACACCAATAAACGTATAATGATGTACGGTCTACACCAAAGCGTTAAATGATGTGGCTATTTTTATTAATATTCACTCAATTATATTATTAAGTCTTAAATGATGTTAAATCTACATCAAAAAGTGTTATATGATGTAAAGTCTAAAATTACTACATCAATAAACGTTAGATGATGTTCAATTTATCAATAAATGTTAAATTATTAATATGTAGTTTTAAATAAAACGCAACATAAAACACGGAATAATAGATAGATAGATAGATAAACTTTTTATTCACAGTTCCACATTATAAAGACAAATTAAAAGAGGAAAACAAAAACTAAATACAGATCTGAATCAATATATCAAACAATAAATAATGTTAGTTTAACATCAATAATAATTAATAAATAATATTACTTCTTTATTAATTAATAAATGTTGTGTGAATTCTATAACAATTGACTATTTATAGTGTCTGATCTACATCAATTAATTTTTAAAAATGATGTCAGCTCTTCACCTAATAATCTCGTATCCTCTAATAATCTATAATCCTCTTCACGTAATCTCATAACATAGATTAAATGCATGATGCCCGATCTACATTAATTAACAATCAGTAAATTGAAGTCTACAGAAATAAATATGAAATAATATCATTAACACATAAATGACATGCGACCAATTAGTCTACTACTAGGTCTACAAAATATCGTAATTTTTTTCGGGAAGTAATTAAATGAACGGCAATTATAAAATTTGTTGGGCCAAAAAAAATCGGCATTTAAATAATTTGATTGGCATACAAAGATTTTGTATGCAATAAAATAAATCTGGTAGCAATTCTTGTAATGCAAATAATTTCGATAATGGTCAAAAATTAAAACATATATAAGCAGCTTACAATATTATGAGCTCGCATAATAAATATTCATTGGGCATAATAATTACTTGAGCGGCACATTTCTTTGCATTACATTTTATGTTCCTGTGTTCACACCGGTGTAGGTTTGCGCTATTTACCGCTAGATGGTGTTGTAAGTATGTTATTGAACAAAATTATAAAAATTGAAGAAGAAATTAATAAACTATATTATCATTCTTAATAAAAGACTAGTGAATTAATTCAGGTCATGACGTCGTCAAATCCTGTGTTCAGCAGTGGTCCGTCCACTAAAGGCTGATAATATGATGATGAAATTTTTTTCTTCAAGATTTTATTTTGTTTCATTTTCTTAGATTTATGTAGATAGTAGATAGATTATGCAGGTAAGTATTAAAAATTGTAAGTGGTGTGTAAAATAAACAAGCAGTTTAAAAACTTGCAATATTCAATTCAATCATTACCTACAAAAATTTAATCAAATTAAAACATTCAATACGCAAGAATGGATCCACAATTTTAAACTTATTTGTAACAAGACGTACAGCTCCACGGTTAACACTGTCCGCGCGCGCTCATTTTGTACGCTGTCGTTCGTAAGTTCAAATCCTCTACATACCATTAGCTATGAATTTCTTCTTTTGTTTGTTTATACATTTTTAAATAATATTTTTTGATATAGTACAAACGATACAGTATAAATACGATTTACAAACTAAAATTTTGTATAAAAATTGAATAAGAAATTAATAAATTATATTATCATTCTTAATAAAGGACCAGGGAATTTAAAGAAAAAGAAAGTTGCTTGAAGTTATATTCATGCTACTTATATAAGCAGCACAAAATTATTTTTTTTGCTTACCCTCCGAGTGCTTACCAAAATTTTATTAAACAGGGGCAGCACATTGCCCCTCTTTTAATTAATATGCCGTCCAAAAATAATTACAGCCATCCAGAATGACACAAAATTGCTACTTGATTTTAAAATGTTTGCTAAACATAAGTTGCCGCTCAATTAGCTATTTCTGCTACCAGATTATATTTTTCTGCTCACAAAAATACGAATATTATGCTAGCCATTTAAATAACACCCATTTTTTTCTAATCATCACCAACAAACTATGGAATGATTTATGTATGTAAAAATAGAAGATGATATCTAGCTTATATACGATAAATATACTTAAATAAAATAACTATCATATCACATATATAAATAAACATTGCAACCTGCAAAAATATATTACAGAATAGGTTATTACAAGTAATTGCTCCTAATTCTTAATTTTTGTAAAAGCTATATTTTAAAGGCTGTATAATATGTCTACACCAATTAACTCTAATTAATGATGTTTGACCTACATCAATAAGCGTAATATGATGTTGAGTGTTCATCAAAAAGTGCTATATGATGTATGGTTTACACCAAAAAACGGTAAATGGTGTTTCGTCTACACCAATTAACAGTAAATGGTGTTTCGTCTACACCAATTAACAGTAAATGGTGTTTCGTCTACACCAATAAGCGTTGAATGGTGTCCGGTCTACACCAATAAGCGTTTAATGATGGCCGATCTACACCAATAAACATATAATGATGTACGGTCTACACCAAAGCGTTAATTCAATTAGCTATTTCTGCTACCAGATTATATTTTTCTGCTCACAAAAATACGAATATTATGCTAGCCATTTAAATAACACCCATTTTTTTCTAATCATCACCAACAAACTATGGAATGATTTATGTATGAATAAAGCATGCAAAAACATTTAAAAGGATTTCATAATGATACGTGTGCAACAAAAAAATTCCACCATGTCTGATCAGCATGAATAAACTTTGAATTAAATAAAGTATTAATAAAGGCTTTATTTTTTTAAATATTTTAGTTATTATATTATATTTTTAAGGTTTTTAGCTTAAGTTCAGTTTTAATTGTTAAAAGTTAAAATTAAATTTTACTAAGTCCGTATTTGTTAATTGTTGTTGTAGTTGTAGTTCCTATATATTATAAATGAAAGTTACTACTACTATTTTTGAGCCGTAACAACTTACACCAATTTTGAACTTTACGTTACCATTAATAATAATTAAATTTAATTGTATCGTCATTAAATATTTAATATTTTTATTTATGAATTACACTATTTTAATTTTATATCTGAATATTTATTATTACTATTACTTCTTATTGACTACTTTTTTTGACTTATTTCAAGTGTACAAGTTGTACCTACGTAATAAAGATATTTTTGATTTGATTTGATTTGAATACTAAGGACGGGTTGCATCGACCGATTTTAACGAATATGTAATCGTTAAAGATGGCGGTAACGAACGTTAGTGACCAAATAGCGTTGTTTTTAACAGACGTCAAACATTAACGACGTCTCTTACGTTAACTGATGATTTGAAACAACCGACCCTAAATCTCTTAAATATTTATATTTTATTTAAATTCCATAAACATAATGCTTTAAGGTCCAACGACTGTATATTGTATTACCTAAGTCTGATTTTTTTTTTTATTAATAAAATACTAAATTATTTGAATATACACCAATGAATATTTTACTACGTTAAGTTTCACATTAATGAACGACAAACGTTAAATTAACATATTAGATAAAAGTTGAATGGCATTACGTCTACAACAATAAACATTGAATACAAACATGGAGTAAAGTAATACAAAGGAAAAATACAACAATGAATATTTATACTTTTAAATACAATATAGTCTTCTTTTTATAAAATAACGAATAAATGAAAAAAATTAAACCTTAAATTCTGGTGTAAATTACAATTCTGTACAATAATTAACAAACATTTCATGTTGTAATCATGAAGAATAGAAGTGTAAATTGAAATAAAACCTTGACTGGTAAAAAAACCCGGATTGTACAATTTGTATTGAATAACTTATTTCAATTTATTTATCAGTACTTATAAGGGCCTGTTTCACAATCTCCCTTTAAGTTCCCTATAGGCTATTGGCAACATATTTGACAGATAGAGTATGGAGTATCTGTCAAACATCTGTCAAATATATTGCCAATAGCCTATAGGGAACTTAAAGGGAGATTGTGAAACAGGCCCTTAATAGAACATCTTAATAAATTATTGGACATCTGATACTGTCATGGCAACAGAAATTATTGGTTCATAAAAGCACATTCACATCGGAGGAGGTAAACATGTTATTTAATCGATTAATTAACCTGCTTTTCACGTTAGAATAAAATACAAGTAATAAGAGTTGTTGTCCACAGACACGAACTCTGAGAAAAATGATATCCCGATATCAGCGACCCCGCTACATATCGGTCAAATATAATATCAGGAATAATATATTTTGCAACTTGTATGTATGTACGTTCATGTTGTTATATGCATATAGAAAAAAAGGGGGCGGGGGCTTTATGACCGTATATTAAATAGTACGCACTTTTCGCGGACCACAATACCCCCGTTATAGGGGGGTAAACTTACAGCAATTCAAATTGTAAAGCAGGAATAAAGTAGTACTTAATAAGCACCAGAGACTTATTACGGATGGAGCTATGTTAATAGCTTATTAGCCTTATTATATATAGCCTTATTTTTACACCACTTCAATCTGGTCCCGTGCTATGTTTCCGAAAAACTTGTGTTACGGGTACCAAACAACAGAAAATACATATATTTAATGCTTTTTAATATTAATATATATTATATTTAAGATTTTTATTATATATAATACACATATTTAATACACATCCATAACCTAGGAACACAATTTTTTTTTGTTCCCTGGCGAGATTCGATCCCGCTACCTCCGGGCTCTTTACTCGTGTTATAGCATAAGCCACACATATACCAGCAAAGTTTATACTACATATTAGCTATTCAGATATTATTATCACATTTCAAACAGTTTGTTATTATTAAAACCGTGAAATTTAAATAGATGTGCCTTAATAATTACGAGATTTTAATATGTATTTAGAGAGGTACTGTTTTTGATGCACATTTTCTTTTAATATTTATCTTTTTTATAATCGAAAAGATTTCAGTAAGATCGTGGTACTAAATTATATTAACTGAACATATTACATAACAGCTCATTTATGCATTACAGATTTTCATAATACTCTCTGAACACCTGAATTGTTATTGTTTTCAAAGCCGTTAACAGCCTTTTATGCTCTCTGTGCGAGCTTCTATAACTGAGCCCTTAGCAAACCGAAAAAAATAATAGTCCTGCCTAGTCTAGCCATTCTTGCGCCCCCCAGAGTCTACGCCCTGTGCCTGGGCACCGGTGGCACACCGGGTCTGATTATTTTTGTTTTTTATTTGTGTGTTTAAATGTTATATTTTGGAGTACGCACGCTTGTATGTGTTATTTAGTTTACAGACGAAATCACGGACGATTCAAGTTCTAAGTTATCGGATGACGGGTGTGTAAGGGCACGCGACCCTAACGTCACGTCGTCTGATACACTGAGGCGAATTATAGCTGATTGTACCTTTTATGTGTCTCTATGTAAATCAGCCTCATTCCTTCTTACAGTATTTCATGTTATTAATAACCTATTATCATATATTTTCCAAATTAATAATGTTAATGAAAAAGGTTGATTAAATTATTAGTAAAAAATCCCTACCGACTCTTGATTAGGAATTTTTTAAATATAAAAAGTTAATCACACGCAATTCATCAATCTTTGAGTAAATGATTAATTTCAGCATGTATATAAATGAAATATTTATATAAAGAGAAATTCAAAAGATTTTCATTTATTGCTTAAAAACTTTAAAGGGATAGTTATTTTGATAGCCTATAAACTGATGCGTAGACAACAAAATAAACACAGCCCTGTGACTGCAAATCTAAATCCACTGCGTGAGCCCCAGGCAACATAACATTCAATTTTGGTATTTTAAAATATCGAAATATCGCAGGTATTGGGATACAACTGTAAAAGACAGTTCGACAAAAAAAAATTGATGGCTCCATTGAATTATTCCAAAGATAACTTCAATTAGTGAACAGATTTGCATTTTATATTTAAAGCGAAAACAATATATGATTTTCAATTCACTATTTTTATTTTATTTGGAAAATCAAACTAATGGTTGAAAACCTGATTATCATTGAAACGCACATGTAGCGTAACGTAGACCACGTCACGTTACGTTACTTATACGGTTTCTCCTAGCCCAAGCAACTCCTAACCTCCACGCCTATCCTGATATAAGATTTTGCTGTACTGGCCTTTTTTTTATACAAATTACTGAATTTGACTTTTATCAAATTTAAATTAAATTATTGATTAACCTATCCTATTCTTGTCTCTGAAACACAGGAGTTGTTTCACAGCAGAAACAAGTAGAATGGTAGTAAAGAAGAACGCGGGACAAGAGTATCTCAGTGTGGGTTGGAAAAGTCAAATATTGCGTTTAACTTCTCTACGTTCCATTTAAATAAAAATGCGTTTGAAATCTCGGAAATACACAAAATGAATTTAAAGTGTTTTTTTCAATGTTCTGTTTATTTTTCGATCTTAATTAGAATGTTGTGTAAATAAAATAGTAACATGATTCTTTTTTTTTTGTAACAACTAAATACTGATAATCTATAAGGCGCAATGAACGACATTTATTCTTTTCTTTTAAAAAATTCTTACCTGTGCTTAAATGTTATTTTTTGTGTAAAGAAAATTGGGTTTAGCTTAGATAATTGAATTAATCATTATCAGCATGATGAATACACACTGTCTACATTCACAACAACTTACACAACATTAACGTTCAAAAGATAGTAGAAGTGAAAGCCGGGAATAATTTAAAATTCTGGTAGACAGCCAATAGAAGTGAAAACTTATAGGTTTACTAGTTACTTAACTTAGAATCATGACATTAAGGGCCTGTTTCACAATCTCCAGTTAAGTTCCGAATAGGCAATCCGCAACATATTTGACAGATACTTGACAGATACTCCGTACTCTATCTGTCAAATATGTTGTGAATAGCCTATTCGGAACTTATCTGGAGATTGTGAACAGGCTCTTAATTAATTTCAAATTTTAATGCTCGAATCCGTATTCGATTTTCGAATTCATTTTCTGCATTCGATATTTTAAAAAGAATGTATTGCGTGCGAAAAAACACATACGTGTTCGGCAGTCTATATATTCTTATTTTTTATATCGATTTGATGCATTCACTGGGGTTATCATACGGGGTCTCTGAAGTGGAAATCGAATACGGATTCCGGACGTATGCGGCTGACTAATATAACTAAAAATTAGGAATTTCAAAATGACTTCATAGCATATTAGCATGTCAAATTAAAAGCGTTCTGTTACGGTGACGCGAGCTCCATAATTTTTCACACAAAGTGCTTAGTGCGCCCAAAGAAGTTTTCACTTAATCGTTAAATTTAATCAGCCACACACATTACACAACAAAGAAATATCTATGTTTCAGTGATATGACAATATCAGGGGTCTTAATTCATCTCATAATATATACTACATCGATACATACAACCATAAAAAACGAACAGTACAAATGAAAAAATACTCCCCAAGATACAAAATAGCAGCAGATTACAGCGGCTAGCCACAACTGGAAATTCAATAAACACTTTTTTAAATTCCATCGTGTTTTTTATTATAAGATAAATATTCTGAATCAAAACTGCCACAAAATAGGCAGGCAGGGTAAAGCAACTAATTCCAATGCGGATGATTTATCAATCAATGGGCCTGCATATGAAAAATGACAGACATGCGATGAAATGAACTATGAAAATGAATGAATGATTATTTTGAGCAATGAAAAAATATGTTTTAATCTAGACAATACTTAGTTAAAAAAATACTAGTTCTTTATTTTAACAGTTTGATACGAACTAATGTAATAGTATGTTCTAATGTAAGTGTTCTAAATACACTTAAAACTCTTCAATTACTGTATGTAACATATTCCAAGACTTTACGGGAAATATGTTTGTATTATCTCTTAAAAATTAGTTTTCATTCATCTGTTTTAACTTATCGATTTTTGTTGCGTTTAAAAAAAAGTTAAAAATATCTTACCCCAAATCCGGACCTATGGACGCAGAACTGCCACTAATGTGGTAGACTTCAGATTTTTTCACGGAACCCATTTTTCTGAAAAAGAAGTTTTATATTATTACCCGGTTTGTAATTGTATATTCAATATGGAAGAAAATGTGCACACTTAAAATACTTAACACAATGCATTTCGATTCAGTATCGTATTGGAAGTGGCAGATTTTTTTTATTGTACTGGCACAAAATAAAGCATTTTATTATTATCATTATTATTTTAAGGTAATGAATAAATTACAAATGATACTCTTATCGAACCAGTTACAGCCAAACGGTTGAAATTATGTAGTAAGATACTTAGAGCACTCCGATTTGATCGATAAAGTCCTTTAACTGAACCAAAAGTAAATTATATATTAAAAAGGGCACTTTTAATAAACATGTTTTATAATTCAATTGCTTTGGGAAATAAAAACAGCCTTTATGTGTTCGTGCCGTTATAATTTGTTATTATTATCTTGGTCGTCATTATTTGAGACCCAGCACTTTGATATTACAGCGGCAAAGCCACAAAAAAAATTAAATCTCCTCAGACATCAGCCTCCCGACGATTTTCTTTACGCTAAGCAAGCGATAGGCGCTGTACTTCCTTAAGGCCAGTATATTCGGGCGTTTTATGCATTGAGCGCTGTCGGCCTCCCCGCACGGCGACTTACGAATAGTCTGCCAACAAATGAACTTTCTTGAACCCGGCGTGAACTTATTGTCCGTCCTAGTATAATTTTAAACGTATGGCAACTTACTAGGTTTTTTTTTTACTTTAGTTTATTTCATAAGAATTACATTATATAAAGAGCGTTTTATGGTTTTGTTATCGATACTGAACACACATGATCATTTTCTATTTTAATAATTACTAAGTTTTTGTATTAAAATGGATACGTTACGTGAGTATTTAATCTTGAACATAAATACATATTTCCCGTCGCAGACTTTCTGAAGGCATATTTAGGATACTATTATTGCTTTCATATTTTCATTTTCATATTCATACCGTATTTGTGTCAATAACTTTCAAATTATTGCATTATAATTGCCAATTTTTAAAGTATTAAATTGATATAGTATAATATCCCTAAGAGATAGACATATGCCATCGCGGACTTTTTTATAGACCTTTTTAAGATACACAATTCCACCATACATTATTTTGTTATATCTTAATGGGTTAGGCAGCGTTTTCGTTGAAAACTCCCAGACGGCCTATTTTTTTCCGACACGTCCAACAATTATTGTTATATTTTAGCCAAAGCTTATAAAATTTTAATAAATTATATACAAAAACCTTCCTCTTGAATTGTCCTATCTATTAAAAAACCGCATTAAAATCGGTTGCGTAGTTTTGAAGATTTAAGCGTACAAACGGATACAGGGACGGAGAAAGCGACTTTGTTTCGTAATATGTTTAAATGGATATAGCATGATATTGCTAAGAGATAGACATATGCCATCGTGGACTTTTTTGTAGACCTATTTAAGCTACACAATTCCACCATACATTATTTTGCTGTATCTCAAAGGGTTTAGGCAGCGTTTTCGTTGAAAACTCCCAGGCGGCCTATTTTTTCCGACACGTCCAACAATTATTGTTATATTTTAGCCAAGGCTTATAAAATTTTAATAAATTATATACAAAAACCTTCATCTTGAATTGTCCTATCTATTAAAAAACCGCATCAAAATCCGTTGCGTAGTTTTGAAGATTTAAGCGTACAAACGGATACAGGCACGGAGAAAGCGACTTTGTTTCATAATATGTTTAAATGGATATAGCATGATATCGCTAAGAGATAGACATATGCCATCGCGGACTTTTTGTAGACCTGTTTAAGCTACACAATTCCACCATACATTATTTTGTTGTATCTCAAATGGTTCAGGCAGCGTTTTCGTTGAAAACTCCCAGGCGGCCTATTTTTTTCCGACACGTCCAACAATTATTGTTATATTTTAGCCAAGGCTTATAAAATTTTAATAAATTATATACAAAAACCTTCATCTTGAATTGTCCTATCTATTAAAAAACCGCATCAAAATCCGTTGCGTAGTTTTGAAGATTTAAGCGTACAAACGGATACAGGCACGGAGAAAGCGACTTTGTTTCATAATATGTTTAAATGGATATAGCATGATATCGCTAAGAGATAGACATATGCCATCGCGGACTTTTTTGTAGACCTATTTAAGCTACACAATTCCACCATACATTATTTTGTTGTATCTCAAAGGGTTTAGGCAGCGTTTTCGTTGAAAACTCCCAGGCGGCCTATTTTTTTCCGACACGTCCAACAATTATTGTTATATCTTAGCCAATGCTTATGATATTTTAATAAATTATATACAAAAACCTTACTCTTGAATTGTTCTATCTATGAAAAAAACCGCATCAAAATCCGTTGCGTAGTTTTGAAGATTTAAGCGTACAAACGGATACAGTGACGGAGAAAGCGACTTTGTTTCGTAAAATGTTTAAATGGATATAGCATGATATTGCTAAGAGATAGACATATGCCATCGTGGACTTTTTTGTAGACCTATTTAAGCTACACAATTCCACCATACATTTTTTATTGTCTCTCAAATGGTTTAGGCAGCGTTTTCGTTGAAAACTCCCAGGCGGCCTATTTTTTTCCGACACGTCCAACAATTATTGTTATATCTTAGCCAATATATATAAAAACTTAATAAATTATACACAAAAACCTTCCTCCTAAATTGTCCTATCTATTTAAAAAAACCGCATCTAAATCCGTTGCGTAGTTTTAAAGATTTAAGCGTACAAACGGTTACAGGGACGGAGAAAGCGACTTTGTTTTATAGTAGTAGTAGTAGCTAACATGCGTACCCGGGATATTCTTCTGTGCATTGTTAATAATAATAATAAAATCTATGGACGCTTTTTACACCACGTCAATCTAGTCCCGTGGTAAGTACTCGAAGAGACTTGTGTTATGGGTACCAGACAACCGAAATACAATATATTTAATACGTTTTATATTAATACTTATATTTAAGATTTTTATTATATAATACACATATTTAATACACAACCATGACCCAGGAACACAGAAACTTTTTTGTTCCCTGGCGGGATTCGAACCCGCGACCTCCGGCTTGAACGCCAACGCGCTAACCATTGAGCCACAGAGGTCATATTACAAATCACACACACAAATCATTGTAAACGAAATAAGTGTTAATTATCACCTCAATCACCATTCATCACCACCACCACCACCATCATTATTCTCGTCAACGTCATCACCACCATCATTATAATGATCAACGTCATCATCACTATTACAATTTACACCCCCCTCCCCCACCACCACCACCACCACCATCATTATTCTCGTCAGCGTCATCACCACCATCATTATAATGATCAACGTCATCATCACTATTACAATTTACACCCCCCTCCCCCACCACCACCACCACCACCATAATTATTCTCGTCTGCGTCATCACCACCATCATTATAATGATCAACGTCATCATCACTATTACAATTTACACCCCCCTCCCCCACCACCACCACCACAATCATTATTCTCGTCAGCGTCATCACCACCATCATTATAATGATCAACGTCATCATCACTATTACAATTTACATCCCCCTCCCTCATCACCACCACCACCATCATTATTCTCGTCAGCGTCATCACCACCATCATTGTAATCATCAACTTCATCATCATCACTATTACAATTTACACCCCCCTCCCACACCACCACCACCACCATCATCACCACCACCACAATCACCGCGATCATCATCATTACCACCATTTAGAAATTAAAATTAATATTTTTATAATAAAGATGCGAGTAGCAAGGGATCGGCCGTCTTGGCGTTCATTGAGGGAGGCCTATGTTCAGCAGTTGATGGATAAAGGCTGATGATGATGATAATGAATTAGTAACATTAAATCGATATTAAAATAAAAATGAGGAAAAAAACACGCTGATGATCATGATTACGACAAAAATGAGAAAAAAATATTAAAACTAAATATTGTTCAAATTTTTATTTTTATTTCCTATGTACACTATCATATCAGGCACCGGCTTATATATTCCACACGTTGTTTTAACGATCTATATCGGGGGGGAGCCGCCAGGCAGCAGCGAAACATAGGTCCTACTTTGTTAACGCCTCGCAGGCAACTAAATTGAGGCCGCGCTGGGGGCTAGACAAGTTTTTCACATTATTTGATTTTAAGAAAAATAAAAACATTTATTTTAAAAAGTAAGATCAGAATAAAATTTTAAATGTTATTACCTATTTTTTCATATAAATTTTGTAACTTAAAATCTCACATTCTTCAATTACAACTAGAAAAATAATCAAAAACATCTTGTGTTTGTGATTTTTTTTTATCGAGGCAAGTTACAATGATCGTGTTTTGAATAGGTTAATAAGAAAGAATGTATACTAAACTACAACATATATTTTTAACGGATCAAAAAAACCAACATTACTATGTTTACGACTTAAACAAAAACAGGCGCTTTGGGATATACTGGTCTTAACTGTATGAACAGACTTCTAAAGCCGTTGCCGTATAATCGTTAAAATATATTGCGCATAATTTTGAGTTTAATATGCTGATGATGAATCAATATTTATTCACAATCAAAACAATCAAATCATTCGGTGGTTTTATTATTCAGCACAATTAATGCATTAGTTAGTAATTTTGTTGATTTAATTATGTATTGGTCGAATGATAAATTATAATAAGCAGAATTTTACATTCGTTGACTTACTGAGTGTAATAAATTCTATACATTACATTTATTTTTATTACAAGATTATTATTTTCAGTTGGTATAATTTTATTTTATCGATTTTGAATGAGCCAAATGGTTAAGACAGTTTGCACAAAGCGATCCAAGTTCGATTAAAACTGGTTTTTAATCTTCAATTTTTTTTTCATTCTCTTTTCTCGCCTTCTCTTATTCTCTCTGTTTAATTCTCTTTCTCTTTTCTTCTCTACACTAACAGGGTTTCTTCGACCCTATTCTTCTAGACCCTATCAAAAAATTCATTACATCATTCGCGACCTACCTAAAGCGACCTCCAGAGAGAAATTATATTGTTAACAATAACTAAATTATGTACTGTATACAGACATAAAATAAAAGATGACTTTTTTTCGAAAAGATGATAACATTATTAGCTTCAAAACCATTCATGAGTTCAAAACGTAAAATATACTCACTGATAATACAAATTATGCAAATAAAACATTTATAAATGCGTTTTATAATTAATTAATAATTCGGTAAAAACACGGAGGCTTATAGACCAAGATCCCAGAGCTTCCAGACATCACGTATTTTCTGATGGATGAAATGTGGACGATTGTGTAGTATTAGTATGTACTAATATCGTACGCCTACCCGCTAACCTGGTCAAACTACCTATTTCTAGGTATCAGGTGATGGTTATATATTTAGGATTTAGAATATTAGATTTACTTACTTCACGTAAATTATCATGGTTAATTTTCACGTATGTTTTAGACAATATCGTTAAAATAAGTCGTCAATGTCGGAAATTTTGCTTACCAGACACTCTAAAGTTCTTAAAATTATCAGTGAACCTAAATTCTCATGACTGATTTTCACATATGTTTTAGAAAATATTTTTAGACATAAGCCGTTCATACTTTCAGTCACTTTCCATCGGCCATATTCACGTTAACTTCACGTAAAGCAATCAAATCCTATCAAAATTCATTTTTATTAAATCTACTTACAGTATTATCTGCAATCATCCAAAACGAATAGACGCATGACAGCGACCTCCCGAACCCTCCCCCGCGCTAGGGAAGAGTCTGTACTACTTTCGTGTGTATTTGGTAGGTAAAATCTCTCATTCTAACATACTTAAATTTGTACAATATGAATGTACATACCTACAAAGGTAATGTTAATAAGGTCTATAAGTGCCTGTACGAAATGTATTAGCAATGATTAAATAAACAAAGTTTCAAACGGTAGTACAACGTTGTATATTTTAGAACTGGTTTTAACACGAGTTACACATACGAATAATAATTTAAATATGTTTCGTTTTCCCCACCATTGTCCTTGTAGTGTATTCTTTTTTAACCGGTTTAAAAAAAAGGAGGAGGTTATGAAATCGACTGTATGTTTTTTTTAGATGCAATGAATTAATGGTTTCTTCGATTATTAAAGAATATTAAGTTTAACGAAAACGGCAGACTTACGCTAGAAAACAAATAAATGCATGCATTATACATATACAAAATAATCATTTAAGTTGTAAGTAACATGTTAGCTAATAGTTAGTGGCTAGGAACCGGTGGTAGACTCAATTTCAATATCTTATTAGATGACAATATAATATGTGTTAGATTCGAGTGGCAGGGGATCGGTCGTCTTGGCGTTGATTGAGGGAGTTCTATGTTCAGCAGTGGACGGATAAAGGCTGATGATGATGATAAGATGCAAAGCTATATTTAAAATGATAGATAAAAACTTTAATATAGATAAAAAAGTTGCTTTGACTTAAATAGAATAAAGTAATATATAAATATTACCTGAATACGCAGCTTAATGTTCATTGTTCACGAATTCACGTGATGCTTATTTTGCATCGATTAGACCCGGAAACTCGGAAATATTTCAATTGTGCTTGGAAATGAATTGCTCTAGATTTAAGTGACTTTGTGAAATAAAGATAACAATTAAAAGAATGGTAGGAACCCAGCAGAGTTTCTTGTGGGTATCTTCTCTGACATGGGCGCGTTGCGAACAATCATTATAAACTTAGCCGCTAAGACGATCATAAGTGATTAAGATTATATATGTAAAAGTAAACAATAAACAACAAAAGTTAGACCAGCTGTTCTTTTTGGTACACATCATCAGGTGTTCATGAAAGAAGTATATGGTTGGTATGGTGGGCGTGTTGCGAGCCCTCATTATAAACTTAGCCGCTAAGACGATCATAAGTGATCATTATTAAGATCCTATATGTAAAATTAATAACTAAATAATAATAAAAAAAATTTAATAAAGCTGTATAGTTTTGCGAGCGTTGATTTCCAGAAATTTTAAAAATCATTTTACATTTACAGCACCATTGTGGAAGAAAGACATAAGCTATTTTAGGTTAAAAATATTTATATTGTTTAACGTTGGGGAGGTAAAATTGCGACGATGTGGGCAATATGTACTATCACAGAAAATTCAATTAGTGTTTAGTTGAGTGTTGTGAGTGACACGTGATGAGTATTAAAATCGAAATCATCTATTATAGAATTCCAAGAACCTTGATTGAAAAGTTTGAATTTGATTGATTACATTCGAAATGGATTGAGTTCAAATTTGGAAAACGAACTAATAACGTAACATGATAAAACTACTTTTGTCTTCTGGTTTAAAACTTGAACAACGAAATCAAATAGTCTGGTTGACTTTTTTAATAATATTATAATCCTTCTTTCCTTGATTGGTCAAAGCTCTGTAAACAAATAGCACGTTTCGGTTGTGCATGTGACCAAGACAACGTGCCTGATCACTGCGTGCCTCCATTTTTTGGTCTTTTTTTAATTTTTGTTACTGGGCGAAAGTAACAGAGCATTCTTTGGACTTCATTTCGCTTTATACTTTGGCGTTATGGTTAGCCAATTGTCATGGATATCTCACCATGATTTGGTTTATATAACACTAGCTGTTGCCCGCAGCTTCGCCTGCGTTAACTAAGAATTACAACGGGATCTTAGTACGCTAAATAAGTAACTTTTCTGGTTGATTTTTTACACATTGTGTCCGAAAAACCCAAATATCTTACGGAACCCTATTTTTTTTTCAGAATAAAATCTAGCCTATGTTACTCGTGGATAATGTAGCTGTCAAACGGTGAAAGAATTTTTGAAATCGGTCCAGTACTTTTTGAGCCTATTCATTACAACCAAACAAACAAACAAAGTTTTCCTCTTTATAATATTAGTGTATTAGTGTAAGTGTATGTAAGTGTATGTAGATAAGAATTGAAACCAGTTTAGACGTTCGATTGAGACGATTATGATGGAGTTTTGACTTTTCGTACGTATACAAAACTATCATACAAGTATATAAATTTCATAAGATTAAGATTGATATAATTGCCATGAATAAGACCGACGCTGGAATGTAAACTAGGAAAACCTGTACTGCACCTATTCTAAGTATAAATATAGGGAGCATGTGGCGAAAGGAAATAAGGAAATTGATTACGAAGACAAATTCTATGTATGCGTGCTAATTCTATGTTGTACTGTTCTAACATTTGCTCTTTATTAACACTTTATTTACCAATAAAATTAAGAAGTGAGATTTTATGCATATGATTTTTAAAAGCTTAACAAAAATAATAAAGTTCGCAAGGCCGCGCTTATCAACACCACTGGATCATCGTCGCTTGATGCAATGTATGTGCTTATATAGATTTCCTTTTATATCCGTTTCTTATTTTTAGTCCTTATGAAATTAATTATCAAGTAACTAATTAAGTCTCGATAACGTTGGCCATTTACTATTTATCTCATGTGCTAGCCAACATCTCCGTTTATATAAAAATATGCATACTTATTATATTATTTAACAGCATGTCTTGTCTCTCTCCTACGCGTGTCTTTAGACCAATCTTTACGCCTCTGAGTGTAATTGAGAATTTCCTGTGACAAAGTAGCATTAACGTTATTTTTATTGTACTTCATTTATGTGCTTGTTTCTGCGTCAACTTAAAGAAGCTAAAGAGCATTTTTTTATATTATGTAAAACACTTTTTAAGTAAGTATTTAAAATATGTTCTCTTTCAAATGAATTAAGATTTTTATATTTTTTATTTTTATTTTTATTTTTTTATAGTAAGTATACAATTTTTAATATATTTTATATATTTATATACAATATACATTCCGGACCCAGGAACACAGAAATTGTTATTCCGTGACGGGTTTCGAACCCGCTACTTCAGGCTTGAACGCCAACGCCCTAACTATTTAGCCCCAGCGCTCATAGAGCATATTATTGTCTATGGTTAGTTTCGCTATCTCTTCATTGAAGTCGTTATGGATTTTTGATATTCTTTGTCAACTTCTAAATTCTACCTTATTTTTGAAGTAAAACTTCTTTAGAATCATTGTGATTTCAAACCGGATGCAACGGAAAAAACGACAGGTAAGAGACACAAATACAAAAGAGCGAGAGAGCAAATGTCGGTGTGTATGTATATTACACACTGTTTAATACTTGCTTGTAATTGAGTATTTAACATGTGTTTCACTTCTATCGAGTGCGAATCGCACACACACCTTTTTTTAAGTGGAGCGGACTAGCGAAAACTCGATTCATCTGGTAGTAAATGATCCTAAAACACCCGCTATACTAGAGGATTACCGGCGTTCCCATACTTTGAATATTTTTTTCTATGCGTGATGATTTTCTGAGCGTATGATACATAAGTACATAGTCGCCCTCCTCGCCTAATTTCGAGGAGACACGTTCCCAGCAGTGGGACGTATATGGATTAATACTTTTTTACATAGTCGCAACCCGAACCGAACAAGGAGATCGGTAACATGTAGCTCAAGGTTACTCAAAGTCATGCATCGACACCAAAGGGACAAGACAAGCTTTCCAATCGCGGCCTCCATACCAGAACCTGATTGGCCCTCAGCCCACTACTTGGATATCATTGCCACTTCAACCTATTCTTTGGATCTTGGAAAATCCATCTTTTCATCTCCACTATGCCATTTCAGATGATCTAATATATATAATTCTCGTGTCACAATGTTCGTTAACATACTCCTCCGAAACGGCTCGACAGATTTTTATAAATAATTTTTTGTGCATATCGGGTATGTCTGAGAATTGGCCAATATCTATTTCTCTTCTCCCTAAATGTGAAGGGTGGTCCCTGATTTTTTATTATTTTTTAGACTACATTTTTGTTTTTTTTTATATACATACAAGAATACATACAACCCATTATCACCCCTCTACGATGAACCCCTCTATTTTAATAGCAATATTAGTACTTTTTTTTAGGTATGTGTTGGATGCGAGTGGCAAGGGATCGGTCGTCTTGGCATTCATTGAGGGAGGCCTATGTTCAGCAGTGGACGGATAAAGGCTGATGATGATGATGATTAGTACTTTTGGCAGAACGAAGTCTGTTGGGACAGCTGGTAAATATATAAAATATTCTTTTTTCTATTATTCTATTAATAAATATATACAAAAGACTTCGTTCTGATATAACTAATAATATATACTATACTATTTTAGGAATATTTATTCATATATTCTTCTTCCCTAAAGTCCTTCGACTACTACTCGACTACATAGTACATGAATCACTTACCGTCAGCTGTCACCAAAAGACTCTCCGTTTATTTTTAGGAAGCACCACAACAAATATTAAAAGTAATTTAATCAGTTATAACTATTTTAAGCAAAATAATTTTCCACGGATTTTTTTTTAATCTCAAGAAATTTGGCGATTTTGTATCTGTGATAAGTTCGTGTGACCTATTAAACCGGCTAGGACGGTGTCTTGTTTTTTTATGTCTATTCCACACATCTAAATGAAACAAGTTTTTGCGAATTTTATCGCGGTTCGAGTACTAATGTTTTTACATTTCGGTTAATTTTCATTTAATTAGTCACGAATGGATTGAGTGTTTAATAAACCGCGATAAAATAAGTAAATTACAAATGAGTATTGTTTTCATTATAATGTACACTTAGTAACAATAGTTGAAAATCCTTTTACCTATGTTAAAGGGCAGTGTAGGATTCCATGTCAGAATCCTATTGTTGTGGTGTCAGGGTAAAAGTACAGTCCTGCCTGGCGCCTTCGTAGCCAGTGCTAAGTTTAAGTAATAAGAAAAATATTATATTATACACAACGTTAAATATGTACCATAATGTACCTACTATAAAGTTTTAATTTGCTCATCAAATCATATCCATTTTTAGTTATTCATTATGTTTTTTTTTTTCGAGAGGGCTAGACTTTTAGGCCCGATGGCCTTTTAGCTCAATCTGTAGGTAGGCTTACCTAGAAATTACATAGATGACTTACCAAGAAATTATAGAAGATAGGACAATTCAAGAGGAAGGTTTGCGTATATAATTAATCAAGTTTTTATATACATTGGCTAAGATATAACAATAATTGTTGGACGTGTCGGAAAAAAATAGGCCGCCTGGGAGTTTTCAACGAAAACGCTGCCTAAACACTTAGAGATATAACAAAATAATGTATGATGGAATTGTGTATCTTGAGAAGGTCTACAATAAAGTCCGCGATAGCATATGTCTATCTCTTAGGGATATCATACTATATCCATTTAATACTTTAAAAAATGGGCAATTATAACGCGATAATTTGAAAGTTGTTTACATAAATACCATATGAATCCTTATCATTTTAAATCAATTACTTAGCATAAGCACTTTATGAAGATTATTTTTCCCTTTTACAATATGCAAATTAAATGAATACTTTAGGAGATATGGCAAAATCAAAATAATAGGCAAGAAAATAAATCGTATTGCTGTGTATCGAACGGGCGGTAGTCTGGTGTCTAAGGCCGTAGTGTCTCAACTCTGTATGGTGAAATATAATATAATAATAGTATCCTAAATAAGCCTATAGAAAGTCTGCGAAGGGCGTCTTTATGTTCAAGATAACGTATAATATTATATCCATTTTTATACAAAAACTTAGTAATTATTAAAATAGAAAATGATCATCATCAGACATGATAAATCCGTAAATCTAAGTTCACGCGGACGAAGCTACGGGTAATAGCTAGTTAATAATAAAAGTAAAGGACGCCCTAGTGATGGGATTCGAGTTGGTTTTCACTCGAGTGACTCGAGTAGTTTTTATATTATTCGCACTCGAGTCAAATTTTTGACAACTCGAGTTTCAAGTGACTCGAGTTGACTCGTACCACTCGAGTGGTTTATACCGACCCGAGTGAGAAATTCAAGTTGTGACAGGTAAACCCGCTGTATGTTCACTTTGAAATTACGCAGAAAATAGTTTGTGTGAGTTGTTATTGTTCAATGTTTTGGCTATTTATAACTGTGTGTTATTAGTAAGTGGTGAAAATGAGTAGAAGTGTAAAAAAGGCAATAGTGTGGTCATTTTTTGACAAAAATTTAGAACAAAAAACCGTTATTTGTAGGTTTTGCAAAAAAAGTTACAAGGATTTTGGTAATAAAACTAACTTTATTTCTCACATGAAAAATAAACATCCAGTTCAGTATAAAATTTTGGTTACTTAAGTTTTAAATTTCGAGTGACTCGAGTCAATAAAAATCACTCGAGTTTTATCTTCACTCGAGTGGCATTCGAGTGAGAAAGTTACAAGCACCGAGTGACTCGAGTGAAAATAAATCATTCGAGTCCCATCACTAGGACGCCCGCTGACTGCCTGGTGGTCGACAGTAGCCAAGGACTTAGAGCTTGCCAAAACAAATATTTCGACAACCCTGGACAGACTGACCCTGCGCGAAGAGAGGAGAAAGAGGAGAGCCGACCCCAAATAGGAAAAGGCTAGGACAAAGAAGAAGAAGGCTTATTATCATAATTCAACGGGATTCTCGCCACCGCTGCCTATTATGTCCAGCTACCTGACTGCCTGGTACAGTACTTTCAATTATTCTAACCTTAACGACGTTTTCATTAACTATTACAAAACAAACGGTTAGCAAATGCAATAAAATTCACTGGCCCATTTCATAACAAATATTAAATTTGATTTAGAAATAATGTTTAACACTATTACCAGGTCATCAATAGCGATGCCAGAGGTATTTGAAGATTTTAATTGACTGATATATTTTACTAGCTGCCCCAACATACTTCGTTCTGCCAAAAGTACTAATATCGCCATTAAAAATTTGATCTTAGAGGGGTCTATGTATTTTTGTATGCTGTATTAAAAAAATTAACAAATAAGTTTGTCATTAAAATATGACGAAAAAATTTTTTTTTTATAAATAAGTGGGGCACCCTTATCATTAAGGGAAAATAGTCTATGTTGGCCGATTCTCAGACCTTCCCGATTTGCACACAAAATTTCATAAGACTCGATCGAGCCGTTTCAGAGGAGTATGCCATGGTAACTAATACAGTGACACATAGAATTTTTAAGATATTAGATTATGAGAGTCCAGTCCTTTGACGAACTGACGTCTGCTGATAATCTTTTCACAGCATGTATTCCCAAGTGTACGGACTCGGCCTCTTGTGTAAAGGGTTCCGGGTTCGATCCTGAAGTGTGTGCTTTGAAATAGGTTTTTCTACATTTCTAAACGCACTCTAAAACATCGTGAGGAAACCTTCATGCCTGTTAGAGAGTATACCTGAGATTAAAAGTCTTTGAAGGTATGTGAAGTTCACCAACACGCATTGGGCCAGCGCATCAGTGAACTATGGCCCATCAGCCTCCTCGCCTGTTTTCGAGGAGGAGACCCGTGCTATTCTGTGTATATGCTATTCTCAAGTCTGTAAATCTTTAAAACTTGTGATTTTTACACAAGATAGCATAAGTCTTAAGTCTTCTATTAGAATTATTTTTACACATAATTTACATTCCGATTCTTATAACGAAATGTCTATTATTAGCATGTAGTAAACCGGTCTGCTTTAGATAATTTTAATTTTTACGTAGTGTGTGGAGTTACCCATAGAACTGTAAATAAAATAATATAATTATATTTTGATTTCTTTAGAGATAATCGGTCGATCATCTTCGTATTACAAAGACGGGCATATTTTGTATATTCATAACCGATCCTGTTGATAAAATCACAGAACTGTTAAAGCGCGACGCTGAAGCGCGACGTAAGCTACAACACACACTCAGACATAACACAGCCGGTGTTAGGCACACATTCACACCGCATGGGCCCGGGGGTCGTATGCGACGTCGAACCCTACACTCCGTTGACCAGTTGATCCGGATCAACCGCGACAGCATAGGCTCAGATCAGCTACGAGTCGACACCAATATAGACCGTGTAATCACCGATAGCACTCTGCTATCGGCAGCTTGCTCGGGTCCCGCGCTTGACCCGCCTCCCCCGCTACCGGGGGAGGAGAGGGCCGGCCCTCACGATAGGTTTCTAACGTCACCCGTTCCAAACCAGTCGACCGTAGCTGACCAAGTTAGGTACAAACCCGACGCCATGAACATGGCGGGGGGCAACCCCCCAAATTTTTAACGTCATAGGATGATCCAACCGGATCACCCCATTTCCGATGACGCATAACGGTCACTAGGACCATTAGCATGATCCAACCGAAAAAAAAAAAAAATTTTGTATATTTTTATCCTAGATTTCCATTTTTGGAATGGATTTTAAACTAATATAAATAGAATATGTTTACGGAAAGATTATTTTAATTAGTTTGATTATAAGCAAACGTGTTGGAATAAATGTTTTCAATTACAGACTTCCAATGTGATTAGGCAATAAAAACATTTTTAGCCTATATTAGCTATAGCTCGCATGTGCTAATTACTTGAACAAACATGGTCAAACAACGAAGTATTTTTCAACTAAAAATAGTTACTGCTTGTCATACCTCAGAATATACACATTGTATATTCTGAGGCCCCGTTGGCATGAGTGCTTTTTCACCGAGCGTAAAAAAACGTTTAATTGAGACAATTAGATACTATCCATGATTTTTCACATAAAAGCGTTTTTAAATCGCGGCGCTTATTTATTGTTGAATTTTTGTCGTTCAGCGTTCGAAATAAATTTAAGAGCTAGTACATACTAGGCGCTCGGAGTTGCGTCGAGCGCGCGTTAGTCGCATACACACACCGCGCTTAGCACGGCGTTCGACGTGCGTTAGTAGGGCGAATATAATTATGGCTCAGTTCGAAAATGGACATCGGAATCATGTCAAATGTGATGCGCCCTTATAGTGGAAAACAACTCACACACATAAAAATATAGCCCTCGGCAGCGCTAGGACTGCTAGAGACAAATTTGCCAATTATTTTGTAAACGAGGGAAAGCTTCAATTGCAAGACAATATTATATAAATAACACATTATTGCAAACAAAAATCCTAAATAAATAATTTCTTTTTCTCCAAACTATCTTCAGCGTCACAAAAAATTTCTACCATCTCCTCCCAATTTTTATAATCGGGACATTCCATATCCCAAATAGCTGGTCGCTTTTGGATTTCACCTATAAAGAAATCAGTATTGAAATGTTCGATCTCCATTTTCGTAACGTGTGTCCACTCTACACAAAAGCGCGCGATCAAATGTACAACAAAATGGTGGCTCGTGTATCCCCAAGCGCGCAGCTGACGCCATAACAACGCGCGTTAGAACTAAAAAATGTAAGCGCGCGTCAAACGCGCGCTTGACCAGAAGCCCGCGTTTACATGTGTACAAGTTAAAAGAATTCGGGGTTCTCAACACGCGCGTTTGCAAAGCACGCGTTTCAAAACGTCCAATGTGTACCCGCTCTAAAACTCGCAACGTCGGATTATCGTGACGCCTATTGAACTCTCGTTCGAACGAGGCCTTGATATCTACTAATATCTACGCATCCTAGACCAATATTTATAGTCATTTGTTTAATCATCTTGAATACACGAAAAATATGATTGCCCAGCGACAACATTACTCATTTCTCGGTGGTAGGAATACGCTTGGACTTCTATACTTCTGCGCCACCATCATGCTTATGTTTTCCGTAAAACAGCTTAGCTGTGTTTCGGGAAGAAGAACAGCAGAGACTGTATAATAACTGGAGCCGGCAACAGTTTAGTCTGATAGGATGTAATAAAGATATTTTCATTAATTGTAAACATGTCCCACTGCTGGGCACAGGTCTCTTCCTCGAAATCAGGCGAGAAGGGTAGTGGGCCATAGTTCACCGATGCGCTGGCCCAATGCGTGTTGGTAAAAGAGTTGATGAGAGCCTGATGAGATTAAAAGTTCAAAGATTTAATTTTTAGATATATTTTTTATTTAGATTTAACTTTTTAATCTCATCAGGCATGCAGGTTTCCTCACGATGTTTTCCTTCACCGTTGAGCGAGCGATGGTCTCGTGTTTTAGGGTTTTTATTTAGAAATGTAGGAAAACCCATTTCAAGGCGCACACACTGTCAGGATTGAACCCGTAGCTTTTGGGCCACCGATGCGCTGGCTAAATCGTCTGTTTATTGCCTTAATTTCAATGTGTAGTTGTTGGCAATGATTTGATTGAAAGAAGCCCTCCAATAGATGAAAAAGGTTTGATGATTACGATGATGAAGAATAAGTACTAACCTAGTCATTATAAAACACAATTGCGCAGCAATTAAAAGAAGACCCAATATCAGTAGAGTTAAAAATAATTGAAAAACTCCTTACCAACCCAAGGTACAAAGGCACAAAGAGAACTTTAATTAAGTCTAAAAATATCACAAAATGAACAATTGTTTCAGCTTTACCTAACAAATGGTTATATACAGCAATACATAAGGGGTAAAATTTTCTACGCAATTGCCAACTTTGATCTGGTTGTGTCTTGTATATAACAGCTTTTTACGAAAGGAAAACATTATGTGCTATGTTTATATAACAATCACCGAAATGTCACCACTGAGTAAGTGACGCACAACTACTCCCAACTACTGGACTAATAATGATAATAATAATAATAAAATATTGGGACAACTCACATCTGCTATCTGATCCTGAACTAGACAGAGCCTGTTTTATGGCAAGCAGACAACTGATACATGCTTATATATTTCTAAAGACATATATTACGTCAAGGAGAAAAAATAATCATGCTCAACAAACAAACGTTTATCCTGGATGAGAATCGAACCTTCTAGAGCGAACTGGTTTAGCATTTAGGATCACTAACCACCAGAGTCTAGTGGTCAGGTAAGGTCTAGTGACTAGACCGACCGACCAATCAAACTAAAGAGAAAAGAAAAAGAAAAAATATTCCCATTAGAAAATTTAAGGACTCGTACAGAACTCTCACGAGACACACCTAAGACCTTTGCCAATACCCCCGGGCCCGTTCAATAGGTCAAATGTGGAAACCAGTCAGGTACCTTACTACTTAACAGGTTAGGCAATATATTTACCGACCCTGGGTGTATGAGTTAAGTATAACATAAGTACGCTATGATTTATCGCAGTCCGTTGTTGAATAGTGAATATAATCGTGGATTCCAACCCCATCACAAATTTTAGGGAACATTGATACGTAGTCATCACGTAAGTTTGGAGCTACGCATCACGTCTTATCACATCACATTATATTATGATCATCGATAACTTCATCTAGAACTGATGACGTATCTAATATGAGATGATTATTTTGATGTCTGTGATTATATATGGCCTTAAATACGGAACGCTACTCCGATATAGAAATATATAATTACTGATACGTGTGGCAGATCTATCTTATCAGACTTGCTCGAGAACGACTAATTACAATTATTAATTAGTTACAAATAAAAAAAATATCAATTCTGGTATCAGGTCTGGAAATCAGGCGAAGAGGGTATTGGGCCGTAGTTCACCGATGCGCTTCAAAGACTTATGCCCGAATACACAAACGCAACTCAATTTGAGAGCTGCTTACATATTGATGACATATGGATTTAAGGCGTGCTTAGTAGTTTGAGGAGCCCCCAAATATTTAAGTGGCCTTTGAGAATTAGTGCGTTAATCTTATATTGCATGTAGGTTTTCAATGATGTTTTCCTCCACCGGTAGTTACTAAGTATGATTAGATAATTATTAGCCTACCAGAGCTGATAGATCTGGCGAATGGTCTAATGTAGCGGCTAACCAATAGTTTAGTCATTTTAAGTATATATGCAACGAGAAACGACCATGCTATGTACCTATATAAAGCCTATATACATATTGGTATTGAGTTTATTTATGTGTATACTTTTGTAACATATATAAGTAATGATGATGATGTTAATATGTGCTCTGTTTTTTCGTTATTTATCGACAAAAACATTATTTTTGTCTTAATTAATATATTTTAAAAAACACTAATGGCCGAAATCTCAACATCTTTCGGATTTATATAAAATCAATTGTAAAGGCCGTGTTTTGCACTAATGGGATTTTAACAACGTTCCGTAAATAAACACGCCATTATTTTGTTTTTTTGACGTAGATTAAATGGAATAATACTATTTTTGGATAAATCCGCATAGTAACGAGAAGCCCACGCATCCAAAGGCTAGCTCAGTATTGTAGGTGGGTATAATCCGTGATATTTAAAATAATTCGTGAAATAAAAAAGCTATTTTTATTTCACAGACACAGCGACATCTGTTTGATGTTACAGAAATCTCAGAGCAGGACTTGAAGATGAAAATTGTGTGACCTTACAGAGTTGAAGCAAGACCTCTAGCGTTGAAATTTGTAAACATTGGAGGCAATTGTGTTAATATCTTTTATGCACTATATATGTATTTCCGACGACAGAAGAAAGGGTATGCACTAAAATGAAACAAATTTACCGATTTTATCCCGACGTTTCGGATACTTTACAGCAACCATGGTCACGGGAGGACGGACGCATCCTCTCCGAAAGTATCCGAAACGTCGGGCTTGTAAAAAACTCAATAAACCGCGATAAAATCCGTAAATTTATTTCATTATAATGAGTGAAATTCGCGTAATCATAAGAAAAAAATAAGGGTATGTATTTTTCTGTATGTATGTTTTTTTGCATCATGGACATGAATAGACGGAGATGTAATTCGATACTTCTTTGTATGAAGCATGAATGAAATAGTCATAATAAGTACCCCACGACGTAAAAAAAATGCTAAAATGGCACATCAAAATTTTTGGTAATTTCCAGAATATTGTTTACTGCGGGTTTTTTAATGACTAGTATATAATGAGCAATCCGTTTCGGAGAGTTTCAATTTACTCATTACAATTTATAATTATTTTGTAAATTGTATACAGTATTACTCATTTGCAACATTTTTTTAATAGCATAGGA
Organism: Lycaena phlaeas; assembly: GCA_905333005.2. Taxonomy (NCBI): domain Eukaryota; kingdom Metazoa; phylum Arthropoda; class Insecta; order Lepidoptera; family Lycaenidae; genus Lycaena; species Lycaena phlaeas. Next base: position 2,382,994 of record HG995168.1, read on the forward strand.
GGGCAAACGTACAGTCGAAGTCTTGCGACTATTAACGCCCAGTAACATCCACATAATCAGAGGTTATGCAGACGCGTTACCCTTCTGATCATTCCCCCCCCCCCCCCACTTTGGAAACTCACAAACCGCACTAAACGCGACAGCATAACGGTCACTTTACGCCGATCTCATGAGAGCGAGAGGTTCCTCCCCGGTCGTGCCGGCCCAATTTGGCTGCAAAGCAGCATGGCAATACCTCTTACAGGCCTGCATTTGTTTTCAAAAAACCATCCTAATATAATTATAAAAGCAAAGGTAAGTATGTATGGATGTATATTTATTACTCATTCACGCAACAACTACTTAATAGATTTTGATGAAACTTTACAATAATATGGAATGGGAGTTCGAGGACGAAACCGCGGGGCGCTGCTAGAATAACATAAATATACCACTTGTAAATATTACAATGCTGTATGAGAATAAGATACCACGATATTCATCATTACCTGCATAGATTAGGATCAGAAGTCGCAAACCGTGAAATAAATATTCAACGTAAACGTAAGTAAATAGGATACAAAAAATTACGTTTCATTGAATGTTTTGCTTTATTAGAAAGCCTTAAAACAGGTAAATATCATATTATCTTTATCTTTTGCGAAAATATCAAATATTGAATCTGCTTTGATTTAAGGTCATATCGAGAGTCGATTGTACAGGAATCTAACAGCCGTTATTCATGATTATACGACGAAATTTGTTCTATTTTCAAAATTATCAAACGTCATTTTTCGACGGTATATTTTATTTACCAGTGCGTAAGTGATACAAACAAGGTTTGAACAAGGAAATTTAATAAAATCCATTTTCAGGGCTGTATAGGTTGATCCCTTCACTTCGAGAATCAACAATATATTTACTCCAAAATATATTGTTGTATTTTATTGACAAAATTTTCCATTTTATTTTTTTTATGATGTGGCATTAAAAATACGCCACAACCCTAGATTTTCACCCCTCAACGATCAACCCCTATTTTTAATAGCAATATTAGTGTTTATGGCAGAACGAAGTCTGTCAGGGCAGCTAGTAGATATACAAATATGACTGTGCAAACGAAACATAATACAAAGAGAGCAAGCAGTCAGTCGGTTATGTTTTTTAACGTTTTTTAACATTATAAGTTACACTGATGTTATTTGCTTGGGTGTTTTTTAAAGTTGAGTTAAGCCTTTTAAAATGTATCATTGTAAATGAGAACGTTCTAAGGACGACGAACGATTTGATCTAACATAAAATAAGTTTTAACAAAAAAAGAAACGATTTCAAACAATTAACTAAAAACCAAAAAATAAATTTACTTTGCACAAAGTAATACGTATTTTTATTTAGTTAAATCAAAATGAATAAATAATAAATTATTTTATAATTCTGTAGTCGGTGCCAAGTAAGACAATAACTGTGTATATAGATATTATCAATCTTTCTAACAACTTTGGTGATTCAATTATACATATTCAATTTAATACGTTCATGCTATTATAAGAATTTGTCAAAAATACATATTTTTCTTATACCGGTATTATTTTGTAATTGCTTTGATATTGTGCTTAGTAATTTAATATTGTAGTTAGGTTGTTGTAGCATTTACTTGGCCCCCCGACTTCAAAATTATAAAATAATTAATTATTTATTCATTTGATTTAACTGAATAAAAATACGTATTACTTTGTGCAAAGTAAATTTATTTTTTGGTTTTTAGTTAACTGTTTGAAGTCGTTTCTTTTTTTGTTAAAAAATATTTTATTTTACACTTTTAAGTGATGGGTAGGCCGAGCAATAATATAGGTGCAAAGTTCTCATCAATTTAAATGAATTAAGTCCAAACACAAAATGGATATTCCAAAGCGTTAAGTAAATTGTCCTTCTTCTTCATCATCAGACCCCTAATGACAGTCAAAACCCATCTAGGTGCGAAGTTCTTATCAATGCAAATTAATCAAGCTAAAAAACAAGGTAGCTGCTGTGAATCGTTGAGGAGTTCCTTCAACTGTCTCTCGGCTCCATCATCACATCAGACCTGCATTATAACCTATATGGTTGCAAAGTTCTAATCAATATAAATGAATTAAGTCCCAACACAAGATAGCTACTCCAAACTATTAAGGAGTTCCCTGAATTGTCTTTCTTCTTCACCATCAGATCGCTAATGACAGTCACAACCCCTCTAGGTAGAAAGTACTTATCAATGCTAATTAATCAAGCTCAAACACGAGGTAGCTGCCGTAGTTCGTTGAGGAGTTCCCTCGACTGTCTTTCGGCTCCATCATCAGATCATCTCCAAACATTTATGGAATTGTAGTGCTTTGAAATATTAATTATTTCAAAATTTGAAAAAACCTAGAAACGCACTAGTCATCCCTACGATTTTTGAAAGTTTTCCTCGATTTCTCTGATCTGCCATCATCAGATCCTGATTTCCTTAACATGGGACCACTTCAGAAATATCTACTTTCCAACAAAAAAATGATTATCTAAATCGGTTCATAAAAAAGGACGATAAGCCTTGAACAAACATAAAAAAAGCATATATACGGTCGAATTGAGAAACGTCTCCTTCCTTGAAGTCGTTTAAAAAGTACAATTAAATTCTTAATGCGCGAGGCCGTGAGATACAAGGTAATGGTAAGTAAGAATCCTTTGAAATTTATAGCCATACAAGTCCTATAAGGAAAAATCCGCATTGAGGTCTCAATGACCCAGTGAACAGACTCCCATGGTCTCTCTATTTTCTATATTCTATTCTTTCTATATTTAAAAAAATAGTTAGACTAAGTCTACTTCAATAGAGACTGCTGAAAGATGTGAAAATTTATAACTTTATGAGATTGCAAATTCAAAAAAAAAATATGGATATCACGATAGCGAACCATTGACGCGAACCTATAAGATACCTACCAATTATTTTTTAATTTAATTATGTAGGCAATTAATTAAATGCAAAAAAATGATACCACGTTGTGTTCAATGGGGTAATATGGAATGCGTCATCCACATCCGTAAATCATTACATAGGTGCATACGTCATTGTATGTGACAAAAATATATCAATATAAGTATACCATTGTAGTAAACAATACAATAGTAAACTGTACTCTGTAGACAGATGCGACACGTGTCGAATCTTTTCCTCTTACAATTTCCAATTGCATTTCAACTGTAACTGTTGATCAACCGTATTATTCCGTGCTTGATATTCTGTACTAATATTTGTAGATGTACATTTTTTTATTACTTATTTGTGTTCGATGCTTCTGAACAAATTTTAACCGAACACACGTTGCAACTTCAAAGACATGTTTAAACATGGATTTATATTTATTATTTACTCTTTATTATGGACTGTTTATTTTATTTATTTACTTTACAAATATATGTACTGACTATAATCTCATACATCAATAAATTGGGTTATTAAAGCCCGGTTTTCGAAACGCTGATCAACGCAAAAATTAACTAATCAACTGTCAAACCCATTGTTAAGTGTCAAATGAGTTGCTAGAGGCATGGTTAAAAATTACATAATTAGATCAGCCTGTCAGTTAACATAGCAACTACAATGAAAAGCTGTCAAATTTGACTCTAGAATCGTATTTTAACCGCCATCAACAGCCATTTTCGTTGACATACACTTTGACCTACGTTTCAGAAACGTTAGTTAGGCAAGTGCGTCTTATGTTTCAATTTTTAGAAGAAAGATTTTTTAAAAGAAGTGGTTCTCTATTTTGTTTTTAATATCAGATGGCGTGATGTATCGCATGTCGGTGGGTCATTTATGATTGGTGATGCTGACTGACGTCTGACTGTCTGTATCCCTATTGAAGTACTGTCTGTTTTACTTTGAAAATCCCAAACCAATAAGATAACTATAATCTGATTAAGTATATTCATTGAGGGACCATAGGTCATGTTTAGCAGTGGATGCATAAAGGCTGATGATGATGGATGATATATCTGATTAGGCAGTAGTCAGTACTAACCACATCTCTATACCATCAAGACTTTTTTCTGCACAGCGGAATTATTGTGTTCGAGAGGATGGGAGTAAACCAACCAACCAACTAACCAACACTTACAGATCATGTCTTAGGCTAATCATGTCATAATTGATGAATTGAAACGAAAAGTACGTCGTTTACGGGCACTGCTGAGCAATTACTAGTAAGCCATTTAACCTATCTCTACTATTATTAAATAAGTCCAGATTATCCGTTAATTAGGGCCTGTTTCACAATCTCCCTTTAAGTTCCCTATAGGCTATTGGCAACATATTTGACAGATGTTTGACAGATACTCCATACTCTATCTGTCAAACATCTGTCAAATATGTTGCCAATAGCCTATAGGGAACTTAAAGGGAGATTGTGAAACAGGCCCTTAATATTATAATCCTTATCTCTGTTAATCCTAAAAATGAAAGCATTTGAGCACAAGTCTACGGGAGGACCGCTTTCGTGTTTCTTTAAATAATTTATCGTATTATGTATAAGTAGGTAAATAATTTGTATTCTAGAAAAAATCGGTAATAACATAAAATACCTATATACATACACATACATATAAAATAAAGGAGCAGGTAATACGTAGATAAAAAGCTTGGATTTGATTTGGATTTTCCGGTCCATCTACAAACAATTACAAAATTTTAAATAAGACGTAATCATTACGTAAGACTACAAGTAGAATATTTTATGGCCTATGCACGTTGCTTGTACCCAAGTCGTAAAAATCAGTGTAACCTGTTAAACTTACTTTAAATATCGCAGTTGAATGTGTAATGGTTAATTTGATTTTTTTAACTATGCTATAGCATGGTATTGTACTTGGTACTGGCCTACGTTGGCGCAGAACCGCGATATGTAAAAGAACTTGGTGGAGGCCTTTGCCCAGCAGTGGGACAGTATAGGCTGATAAATTTAAAAAAATACAATAATCCATAAAAATCTAATCTAAAAATCTATTAAAAGTAATATTTTGTTTATATTTAAACTATTTCAATCAGCACAAACAATATCAGCGGAAAATATCAATTCAAGGAAGTAATCAAGTATGAACGAAGAAGTTTAGATTCGCCATTTTATTGCGGTTGGGCCTTTAAGGTTCTTAAGTAGAGACCGCGTACCGAAAGAAGTAACATCCCCTCACAAGGTCATCCAACGATCTGGTGAGGGTCATAGATAGCCACTTGATGTAAGCACAACGGCGTGCGAGAAGACAGCGATATAATAGATAACGAAACAATGTCTGCTTAGTCAATCGAATCAAACACAAAACAAGGTAGCTGGTAAGAAACGAAACCGCGAGGAAAAAGTGAAGGTTGTAATTATTAAATAATGTATTTAAAGTTATGCATCAAGCACGGGCTCAGTGCAATAAATAATAATAATTGATTTATTAATTTTATATAACTAACACAGATTCGATTGATTGATTGATGATGATTATAAATATCATGAACATTTATCCATCCACTGCTGAAAATAAGCCTCCTTCAATGAACGCCGATGACCAATCTCGAGCGATCAGAAGGGCTTAGAGTAGTAAAATATTTTCGTAGCGGTATGATTTCGAAATTCGTCATCGTCTCTGAGATATATAGAATAGACAGCTTGTGATTTTGTAATGATAACGATGAACCACGTGATTTAGCGCATTTTTTCTTAAATTCGTTATCGTTTTTTTAATGTTACTTCGTCTTAGCCCCCAGTTCCGCTGAATAGACGAATAACGAAACTAGCAAGTCCCTCAAACTATACACTAAATTAATCATCTGCATCATAGTCATTATGGAAATCTCATAGTTCATTACTGGAGACAGGACAATCAATGAACGCCAAGACTTTACTCGTTTTAACATACGCAACAAAATAACATTCGTTAGTAACAGAATGCTGGGCTGCCCCAAAGGCATCAAACTAAGGCATCAAAGTTTGCTCGCTGACAGAATTGTCAGTGTCTTAACTCTTACAAAGACAATACTTTACGTTTTATTACTTTACTCTATGGACAATACTATCCTCTCTGATAAACCTCTTGATTCTAGAATGAAATCGTATTATATACAATTAATTAATTGAATGTTTGACATGGTGATAAATGGATATTGTATATTATATTATTTAAATTTAATTATCAATATATTATTGTTTTGACATTTATGATTTTTATTTAATTTTTGAACATAATTTTGAATAAATAAAAAATAAATAAGACCGGCACGGTAACCATTTTTTGTCTACATAACGGAATCATTTATTTATTAATCATAGGTTAGGTTTGTTAAGATGGCGTTATGATGATGATCATAATAAATTATTTTATTAATTTTATTTAATAATTTCACTGCCCAATAGGTGGTATCATGAAAGCATTGCCTTTATTTAGTAAAAGTATAATGATGGCATTAACTCTTACTATAAAGTTTAATAATACTCACATTAGTAGTATCTTACCTCTCAACAAAAAAGATGTATATATAGATATCACAAATATATAGTTAATACTGTACTAGAATATCATAAAGAATTAAGAAATTTCATTATTAAGAATACTTCGGCAAACCAATAGCTTTCAACGTATTTCTAATATAAATGAATTTATTTATTAGACGTATATTTTCTACACGTATTCAAAGACAAAAGGCACTCAATAAGCTTTTCATTAAAGTATTGAAAGAAAACATCGCCAGCAAACAAACATAGGACAATAGTTGTTGTCGTGTTTGTTTGTAAATATGTTTGTCAACATTTTAATGAGTACATTAGTACCGTCGTTAATAAGTGTGACCTATGGGTGTCAGGACACCAATAGGTCACACTTATCAGAAGCTTTTCGCTGTAGCCGAAATCGGCTTGGAAAGCATCAGCAGTACCGTCGTTTACTGCTTGGAGTATCGCAAACACAGCACTTCTCATCAGGTGCTCCATTGATTGTACAGTTACAAAAGATTAGATTTCACCCATAAATATTAACTGGACAGCACGTGTCGAGAATTGTGCCTTTTTCGGATGGAGCTTAAATAAATATAGTTCTGCCGACCCCACCCTAATAGAGATATTATGTATCCAAATTTTATACCACATAGAGAGAGAGAGACATACTAAAGTATGAGTCTGTTTTCCCAGAGTTATTATCGGCCTTGTCATAAAAATAAATGGCAATAAAAATAGGTATCTATATAAAATAATCTTATAAGAAGTAACGTTGTCTCATCATTATCAGCATCAGCCATTGTTGAAGATAGGCCTCTCTCAATGAACGCCAAGGTTACCGATCCCTTGCTACTCGTATCCAACACGGACCGGCCACTGCACGGAGGTCGTCTTGCCACCTCCACTCTCTATTGGCCCATCGGCCTGCTTTCTTCTGAGTGTGACCAGCCCTTATGCGTTGTCTTATACTAAAGAAAATTTGGCGATGATTTACGACGGCTTTCAATATCATATTTTATAATTTTCTTATCGATCTTTGATCGATCGAAGAATATGTATCAAAATTTCAAGATATATAAGAAAATATTAAGATAGATAGGATATTGAAAACCGCCGTTAGACACGACAATGATTTGTGATGAAAACATACAGCTGCAGTAGTCAATGATACAGAACCACTTCGTTATTGTATTCGTTTGTACAACCTACGGTCCTGTTATTAACCCGATTAAAAATTTGTACTTCCAATAGAGTAGTGGCGACAAACGTTTAACCAACTTGACAAGGTTTTGAGACGGCATGGAAACAAATTTCAATAGAAACTTGCAATAAATTGATAGCTTTAATACTGAGGCATAATATTATTGTAACGGTATATTTAATTAGGATGTCCATAAATATTGATATATAATATTTTCTGCTTAATACATCTCTTTTTACGTATCAATAAATGTCCCTAATTAATAATTGCCCAATCTTACGTCTGATAGTAGAGTTCATAATAATTATTCGATTTGAAGAATATAACTTTAGCATATAAACACCTAAACCAAATATATATCAAAAAAACACAGTTACAGTTACCTCGGACAAGGAATTAGTCTAGCTATTCAAAACGGGAACGCTGCACTATGGAAAATGGTAGAACTAGAGCATATCATAAATGGTTTTTAAAAATATCACAATTTAAATGAAATATTTATTGCATTCGATACTCTATTAACCAAGTAATCCTAATCAGACATTTTTTTGTTCTAAAACTGCATAATTATTATTTTTTTCATAGGTTGAAGTAAGTTGAAGTAGCGGATGGCTCATTCAAATGTTTGCATACACATATTTCAAATGAATATTGTGAAAAAAGTATTTAGCACATGCATGCGGTTTTATACATTTTAAAAAAGGATATTTTATGTTCTTAATAATGAGCTATTGACTTTTTTAATATGCTTTTTATTTTTGAGTAAGTACTTAAAAATTGACATACCCTATTTTTTACTTTTTTTTTTTATTTCGTCGAAGGTTTTCACATTTACCCACGTCTCCCCACGCGCAACTTTAAGTGTTATTTGATAGCCTAACTATTCATAAATGAAAAATTAAAAAAATCAGCTGCGGAAGTTTGCGACCCTGGAAGTTATGGGAAAAAATGTGATAGAGGTCGGAGTAAATAATTCGGTATCTTTGGCGGTTACCGCTGACATAGTTTACAAAAACAATATTAACCAAAATATTTCTATAGCAATAGCTTATTATCTATTTTGCACTCGTCCTGCGTGAGTAAATATGCATAACATTGATATTAGTACGTATTTGATATCTAAAAAAACTAGTATATAAGGGGAAGCAAATATCTTCAAATTGCACACTTCAGCGTGTATTTCATACTAAGTGACACTTATTTAAATTGGTTATTTCCATTAAAATGTCAACTTTCAACTGTACTAAGGGCGATTTCATTATTCTCTATATCGAGCGTGGCAGAACCTTGGAATCGTTGTCCATAGTTCTACAGCAAACATTAAATGTTTCTGAAAACAATGTGTTTGTAATTGGTGACATTCAAAGACATATTCTGCCTTCTTTCAATAAGCGCTGGGCTCAAGCATCACGGAAAAAGGACAAATTTATTCGGAATAATACAAGCTGGCTGGAGTCAGGATATTAACAGTTACAGTTTCCGGAGTCTGAAGCACATTCACTGCCATCAACTTCTGGTGAACGAGGAAGACCGTGCATTGCTTATGGAGACTCCTCAGAATCAACAAAGAAAAGGAAAAACACTCTTTTACTAGAAGAATATAGGTTTGAGCACACTTGTAACGCATTTTTGCAAGGACTCGCGCCTTAGGTGAGTATGCAGAGGCTCATCTTGTTGAAGAGCTAAGAAACTCTGAGAGCGAAAAGAAAAAAGTTTTCTCGACTATGGAAAGAGTCAGACCAAATGAAGATTTTATCTGATACAGAAGCATTGAGTGATTTTATTGATTTGGATCTAACTAAAGCACAATATCTAAGAAATTTTAACCAACGAAAGAAAGTGTACAATGTTTCCCCCATATTACAAACAACAGAAGAAAAAAAGAAATTGAAGAAAGAAAAGAAGGAATTTGTTCAAAAACGTTTCAGGGAAGAGCTAGGATTAAATATCGACAAACCTCGTCAAGTAAGTGGAAACTCAAGTGATGGAAATACAGCACGAAGGTTCTTTTACAATTACACTTGCTCGGCGAACACAACAGGTGTCGATGAAACATTGATTAAACGCTTGTATATTATTTTACAAGCTCTATCTTCTGGAATGATGATCGATCCCGAAAAATTTGGAGTTTATGCCTTAGAAACTGCGCGAATTTATGTTAGTAACTATGATTGGTATTACATCATACATGCCATCCTCCGTGCACAAATTACTTATACACGGAGAAAACGTGATCAAACATTTTTCTGTTCTTCCTATTGGGCAACTGTCGGAAGATGCACTAGAGTCGCGCAATAAAGACTACAGAAATATGCGCCTGCACCATGCCAGAAAATGTTCCCGTACAGCTACAAATGAAGACGTTTTTAAAACGCTTCTATATACTTCAGATCCATACATTTCAAGTTTAAGAAAACCTTATGTGAGAAATGTGAAGAATCTTAATGAAGAGGCACTAAGACTTTTGAAGGTGGTACCCGAAGGTGATGCTGCATTTACACCGGAAGTAATTTTAGTTAGGAATAGCGAGGATAATAACAATTAGATATAACATTATAAGTAACTGAAACCTTTAATATACCTATAATAAAAAATAAAAACAAACGATTAATATTATAAGATTTGTCTAATCTGAGATCAATTAGTTTGGTGTGAGGTATGGATGGGTACTATATGATTTTATAATTTTATGCTTGTATGATAAGTAATTGTTTAAGTTTTCTTAATTTTACTCATATTAGTACTTATTTATAAAAAATAAACATATAACTACTCGTATTACTTTTTTTTTCTCTTTCCTTTTTTTTAACCTATAATAAATATGTAAACATTGAAAAAAAATACTAAAATTGATTATTTTTAAAATCTTTGTATATCACTGTATACATGTGCCAAATTTCAATACAATACGATGAAAAACCTTGAAGTTACAGATTTTTGATCCGATACGGACCTAAATTTTCCACTGTGCGCTGCCAGTATCTTCGGAACTTTGCCTAAAGGGACGCCTTTTAATAATATATTTAGTTATTATAATATGTATTTTTTTAAGGCTTTTAGTTTTAGATTAGTTCTTATATTATTTAATAATAATTGTTTTGTGGTATCCACAAATACGTAACATTAAGCCAAACAACAATCTCACTTTCCTAAAGCATGGGAAACAGGGATTCGTGCCAAGGGCAATCAATTAGATGATCACGGGAAATGGTGGGAAGACCTGTACTCTTGACCTATTATGGACTAACGTGCCTGCCTGCGAATTAGAAATAACCTGGTAAGTGGATAAAGTGGTCATTACAGACACGAATGACCAGTCATTGATGCATAGACAACCTCTGTGGCTCAATGGTTAGCGCGTTCGCGCTAAAGCCGGGAGGTAGCGGATTCGAATCCCGCCAGGGAATAAAAAGTTTATGTGTTCCTAGGTCATAGAATTAAATACCTATTTTATAATATAATAAAAATCTTAAACATATTATTTATTAATCTAAAAAGCATTAAATATGATAATATTATGTATTTCCGTTGCCTGGTCTTCTTAATCGAATCTTGTTAATTAACTTATTATCCCACTGCTGGGCACGGGTCTCCTCTCCTCGAAATCAGGAGGGGTATTGGGCCATATTTCACCGATGCGCTGGCCCAATTCGGGATAGTGAACTTCACATACCTTCAAAGACTGTCATCATCCATTCATTTTTTGAATATTTACAAACTCAATATATTGTAATGCATGCTTCATATCTACGAAGTAACTTTTATATGTGAGGTGTGAAAGAGTTTATAATAGAATTCGGAACGGTGAATGGGAAGCGAGACATGTTATTTCCGTGCTAGATATATGTATGGAAATATAAGTTCACTCTCAAATACTAGACCAGAGTCCTTCCCAACCATAACTGGTATTTTATATAAATAATTATAAAGACCCTGTAGCTCTATGGTTAGCGCGTTGGCACTTAAGCTGGAGGTACCAGATTTGAATCCCGCCAGGGAAGAAAAAGTTTTTTGTGTTTTTGGGTCTTGGATGTGTATTATATATAATAAATGTCTGAGATAGGTATATGTATAATTGTATAGTATAACAACATAAACACATACATAATATTATGATTATTACATATTATATTATATGGTTGGACTGATTTGATATACTCGTAGTTAAAGTCAAAAATATGTTTGTATTAAGGTCTCACGTCATGGTCTTACATGCTTAGAGGCTAGATGAACGTGGTGTATTTTCAATAGATTTTAGATAACTTGTTGACATGCTCTAGGATTATGGCTTCATAATGACTCATCAGTCAATTGTAATATACTCTATCACCATAGTCAGATCATAATATATAAGAGGCTTGTTCCCAAAGTCAAAAAGAAGGAGGGTCCCTTCTCATTTTCATTACACCTATTGAAACACTACCACTAGGCGGTAATCTTCCTTGGGCCATCTTTAAGTCCTTGGACAGACTTAGATCTGGTGTTTGATGAGAACAAGAGAACCAGGCTAGGTGGGGTTCCTCTAACCACAACATTCATTTAAGCGTACCTTAAAAAAAGACCTGCACCCAGGAGTGGATAGAACGTTGATGATGATTATGAATAAGATAAAAAAGACGCTTATATAATTCGCGCAAAAAAGACTTACTTCCCATCTATGTCCATGCTAACTATAATAAGTTGGACTTTCACATCACAGCCAGAATAATGTATGAAATAAGTGACAATAGCATAACACGCTTTGTATGGAAGTAGATAAGTGGTTAGCCTCTGGGTTTAAATAGCTGTGGCGAATACAAAGCAGATCGGAAGGTCTTCGCGTTGACAATGGCTTCAATCAAATGGGAGTGATAATTCGGTTCAGAGAAATAAATGGCTACGCCTAGTATGAATGTCAAGGTAACAATTTGAACCATTGCATCTAATCGTCATAGAAGTTGTCCTTAAATTTTTGTTCGCGTGTATGATAATAATAATATAATAATAATATAATGAGTGTTTATAATAATAATAATATAATGAGTGTTTATAATAATAATAATATAATGAGTGTTTTTTTTTAATATTATAAGAGGGCAAACGAACAGTCGAAGCCTTGCGACTATCGACGCCCAATATCATCCACATAACCACAGATTCTGCAGATGCGTTGTCCTCCTTTTCCCTATTCCAAATGGGCCGCCGGAAACTCACAAACCGCACGAAACGCGACAGCATAACTGTCACTTCATGCCGATTTTATGTGAGCGAGAGGTTCCTCCCCGGTCGTGCCGGCCCAATTTGGCTACAAATCAGCATAGCAATACCTCTTACAAGAGGTAGTAATTTGCTTAAATTTCACACTCAACTGCTACGTTTTCGATAAAATTTGACAAGACAATATAGTATATTATCATCATCATCAGCCTTTACCCGTCCCCTGCTGAACATAGGCCTCTATGGACGCCAAGACGACCGATGCCTTGCGTCTCGCATACAACACGGATCGGCCACTGCGCGTAGCGTCTTCCCACCTGGTTAATGGCCGACATAATACATATTATAATATTATGTACTTAATAATTACAAAATTTGCTCGGTAGATTCATGTATAATGCGCCAGCGTCCCTCAAGCTTTTTTTTTGCCACGGATTTTCATGGAATTTTACACTAAGACCTTAACTTGAACAAAGCACACTTTTAAACTATAATGTATAATAATACTTAGAATACCACGGACAATTTTCAAGGAATTTATCGCGGTTTATTTAGTTTTTAACATGCCCGACGTTTCGGATACTTTACAGCAACCATGATCTTCCAGCGACCATTTCATTTTAATGAGTGAAAATCGCGTAAGCATCATATCTTATACTAATATATAAAATTGAAGAGTTTGTTTAAGCGCTTGACTAATCTCAGGAACTAGTCTAAAAACTAATAGTCTAGGAGCTAATCTGGTCGGATTTTAATGATTCCTTCAGTTTTAGATAGCCCATTTATCGAGGAAGGCTATAGGCTCCCGCTATGATGCTGATGTAAATCTTAGTTGACGCAGGCGAAGCTGCGAGCAACAGCTAATAAACAATATACAATATCATGCTTTTATAGATCAACATAATTTAAATTCATTGTTGTAATTTAGTCATTTAAATCCTTCACCAGTAGATAATCATCATGAGTCCTCGTACGCTTGTAGATCGTAATACGTTTGAAGCTGCCAAGTACCATTTCATTTCAGTTTACCAGTAACGATCTGTTTGTAAGCCAATCTCCGAAATACAAGTTTAGGTCATAAGAGCGAGAAACCGTCGCGTCGTTGAAAGTGAAATATCAAAGACATGTCATTACCACACCATCCCATTTAGTATTTAGATTTTAGACCATCCTATACAAGAAAAGGCTAATTATACATTGGCGTTTTCCATATGAGGAACAAACTTTTTTTTTTGTTGTTGTTGCCTATTGATTAAAATCATATTAATTTTTGGAGAGTATACGCAAATTTTAATGGCTGGTTAAGTCGAGTTTGGTGTCGATACGTCTGCAATCACTTTCCAGGTGAAACAACTGTTGCTCTTGTGTTAAACAAAAAAAAACATGTGTTTTCCGCGTTAACGTTTGAGTTACGAATATAATTAATGTATTTCAAAAATAATGGTGTTTCTGAGCACTTGGGCAAATATTTGCAAATTTTTGTAAAAGTGTATTCGAAGTTCTAATTCAAAAATAGTATATTATGTTTAGTGTGAAATAAATAAATATAAAATAAACTTGTTCATTGTAATTCAACTACAATTTTAATGGATCTTCCAAGAAAATCAAGAGGATAAGCATTCCGTCAGATCTGGCTCGTTGGGACTAGATTGGAAGTAGAATAATGTTGATTTTTATTTGAATCAGGAATGTGAAATAAAACAACGTTTAAATCCCCACATAATGAGCAATTGAAAACACAAAAGTAATTTATAAATTTTAATGCTCTAACAAAAGTGATATTTTTAATTATTAAATATTAATATCATTAAATATTTGATTTATTATAATTCCATAGCCGGGTTTCTTGACCATTTTTGTAGTCACAGACCATATTCAATAATAAAAATATCTGACAGACCCCCGCGAATATACGCATGCTGTAAGAACGCGCAGTTAACATATTATATTTAAAAGTTTTATTATTTAGTACACATATTTATATTGTTTATTTAATACACATCCATGACCAAGGAACACAGAAACTTTTTGTCCCCTGGCGAGATTCGAACCCGCTACCTCCGCTAGAACGCCAATGCGCTAACTATTGAGCCACAGAGGTTCGGAGTTTTCTGTTGAAATAACATGAAGAAACTGCTAATATTTAGTAGTTTTTTATTAATATAATCTATGTCATATGTAACTATTTGTAGAGTTGTGGGAGTTTGTGGCGTAACTAACATTTTTGTTGAATACGATTAATTTATTATCTTATGAATCCCAGAACCCCTTCAACGGGATTTCTACATGGACCATAGATTAAGATACCCTGTCCTAAAATGCTATTTTATAATTAGCTGTTGCCCGTGGATTCGTACGCATTAGCAAAAAAACCTTTTTTTTATGTATCCTATATTACATATACCTCCGAGAATATGTGTACAAAATTTCATGATGATGGGCTTAGTAGTTTTTGCGTGAAAGCGTTACAAACATACTTATTTTAAAAAATATTAAAAAATATTTTACAAAATGTTGGTCGATTTAAAATGTGTTACTATGTGCACCGATCGATAAGGCATCTTTTCCTTCTGATCTTCTTACTTTAATATAAGTAACAAAAGGCTCGACCCCGTTTCTTTCAATCTTGATTTAGTTATTTAACTCGTTTAAGTCAATTTACTATATCACTTTGTGCGCTCACGAATCACCCACAAAGCAATATGCCCTTTACAGAGTCACGGTCATTTTAAAAGTTTGTCCTATTGTCCAGTTGTGATTGGACTAAAATTAGGGAAAAAGAAACGTACAAATAAACGAATTGCATAACGCATAAATAAATGAGATATCTAATAAAACAAGCAGTGGTATGTCTTAATTGTCATCATTTAAAATGTATTAATGGACAGGTGATCACCGACTGAAGGCAACATCATCGTTATTTAAAACTACAAAATATATGCTGTCGTATATTCTTCACAAAAAAGATTATTTTTTTGGAAGTTTCCGAAACTATTCCTTACCATGAATCCCTGAACGCTCGCTATTTATCAAACAAAAAAACAAATGAAAAATATTTTAACATCACAAAATGTTGCTGATAGATCGTAACTGTAGTCTATGGTTAGTATGTTGAATGAGTTGTTTTATATAATAAACCGAATAAAAAATCTTAATCATATTACGTTACTAACTTTTGAATAGATTTTGTTTTTAAAAAAAGAACAAAAAAACGTAAGAATTTTTTCTATTCTTGTTGGCTGTTATTATTACATAATATTATACTGTGATATTATGTTATTATTTTTTATTATATATTTTTATAAACTATTGTAAACAAAATAAAGGTGTCAAAATAATTTTAAAAAGTACTTTTTTATGGTTAAAAAATCGAAATAAATAATGCACCCCGGAGTAATTATTTTCTTAATTTATACCTTCAATATAACTTGAAATTAATCTTTGTAATAAGGAACTCATCTGGTGTCCCGCAACACCACATGCTTTTTTTAATATTTCATCTTTTGAAATTTCCATGGAAAAATATAATTTAACCACCAAACACCTTGTTTATACAAACAAGCTGTATTTAACCCTCTAATTATTTTTCTAATTAATTGAAAAATAAGTAGAAAATGCGAGTAGTCCAACACAAAAGCCTGTTTTTCTTCAGCTTTATTTCGTTTTTTCAATCATTAGAATGGTAAAAATGGATCTCGAGAAATCAATTAAAATTTAAGAAAACAACAAATAAGAAAAAAATAAGTCTAATTGCGCTAATGAACGACGGGAACCCTATTTTCGATAACATAATTATATCGAGTGGCGCAACCGCACGACTTCGTTTTTTTTTTCGAAGGCTTATTTATTTTAAGGCGGGAAATAAGCTAGTGATGATGATGTTGAAATACGAAAATCCTCGCTGCGAGTCCGACTCGCTTGCCGGGTTTTGGGTTAAATTTAACTTTCCTGTTATCGAGATCTCTACGTTTTACCTTAAAGAGTAACCAATTGAAGGGCATTAAATTGTCATGGCTATAAAATGATTATTCTTCTTAGCGGTGAGCTCTTAGCAGAGTGGTCGTCATGTCATGGCTAGGTAGAGTCTTGCGCGACTGCTTCTTTTTTCTTCTCTCGTTGTGCTATGCCATGTAGCTCTATGCTTTTTTTGGACAATTGTCGTTTTTGCTTTATGCTTATCGCGTTGGGGAGCGCCCACTATTTATTTTGCGATCAACTAACATCGGTATTCTAATTATATGGTTTACTGGTGTATTTTTCTATGTAGTAGTTCTTAAGCGAGCGAACCTATCTGTATGTGGTTTTCTTTTTTCTCTATCTTCGGTTCAAAGTAGAGATGTTAATAAAGTGGTTATATCGAAAGTGTGAGATTTTAATTTTTTAAAGAATCTGAATCGAAATCGGAATCGCAGTCGCAGTTTGAAGCAGAGGCAGATGAGAGACCGCCTAAGAGCAGATTTAATATTGTTAAATTGGTTTTCAGAAACTGATGTGATGATTTTCTTTAAGTAAAAAATATACAATTCAAACAAAAAAATTGTTAATTCACTTTGATGACCATTTTGCGCCTGCAAGCCTCCCGGGACATGGTGTTAAAGAAAAACAGGACATGTGGAGTATTATTAATGGTTATCCCATTAGTAATACTCCACATGAGAAATATAAACCGGTTCAAACGCCTCCTTCGCCCTCCGATTTCAAAGTATCCGAAACGAATTTGAAGTCGGAGGGCTATCATCAATCGGAAGTTCTGACCTTTTGGAAATCGGAGTCCAACGTTACTAACATCCCCGATTCATGGTCTATGTTTTTAAAGTGAAACTTCTTTAGAATCGTTGTGATTTCAAACCGGATGCAACGGAAAAAACGACAGGTAAGAGATACAAACACAAAAGAGCGAGAGAGCAAATGTCGGTGTGTATGTATATTGCACACTGCTTAATACTTGTTTGTATTTGAGCAATTAACATGTGTTTCACTTCTATCGTGTGTGAATCGCAAACATACTTTTATTTATCAGTATAAAGTAAGTATTTTTTTATTAAGTTCAGCCGTTTCAAGATTATCAGCATTTTTTCAACGTCTTTGATGTTGCGTTGGTTGAAGTGCATTCTTTATATAATAATTCCCATTGAGTTTCCCTAGTTTGAAAATTAATTAATTTTCATTCTATGATAATAATGTTGAATGTTTATAGCAATAAGAGCTACGATCGAACACAACATTAAAACATTCAGATGTGGATTTGCAAGTTTATTTTCGCTTGAGAAAGCTCGGAAATTTCAATAATATACAATGGAATACAATGTTTTGCAAATGAACGATTCCTAGTTGCGCTTTATTGAAAAAAGTTGCATTTGATTTGATGAAATGTACTCGCTGGGAGCTTCTCACTCGTTAATTTAGTTTCAGATGATTATTATTTTTATACACTTTCCCTGTTGGTCTAGTGGTTAGTGACCCCGACTGCTAATCCAGAAGGTCGTGGGTTCGATTCTCACCCAGGACAAATGTTTGTGTGATGAGCATGATCATTTGTTCTGTGTCTGTGTAATTTATCAATAGTATGTTTTCTTTTTTTTTTTAATTTTATGTTTTTTCTATGTTTTAAAGCTATGTTTTTTCTAATTATTTAGATATATATAAGTAGTTTATCAGCTGTCTGGTTAGAATAAGAACAGGCTTTGTCTACTTTGGGATCAAATGGCCGTGTGAGTTGTGCCAACATATTATTATTATTTTATTATTATTACATATCATCATCATCATCATCATTATCGTCGCTTCCCGTCTACTTCACGACTATCTTTTTTAATGGACGTCAAGAGGACAATCCTCCACGCACATCAGTTCGGACCGTATGGTCATGGTCCGATGCCAGTCAAACTTATTATATATCGCAGTTGTGTGTAAGGACGACGTCTGCTCAAAAGTCTAGTATCAAGATCGATTGAACTTGTTATAATGACATGTAGATATGACCACTACAATGCTAACGAATCACGTAGAAAAAAGTAAAATCTTTATAATTCGAATATATAAAGCTAAAGGGATTGTTTGTTTGAACCCGCTAATCTGAGGAACTATTTGTCGGATTTGAATGATTCTTTCAGTATTAGATAGACCATTTATCGAGAAAGGCTATAGCTTATATATCATCCCTCTGTGAAATTGAAAAGGATCATCCTTTCAGTTTTAGCTACCCCATTCATCGGGGACGGCTATAGGCATATCATCCCTCTAAGATGCCGTTGTAAATCTCAGTCAACGAAGGCGAAGCTGCGGGCAACAGTTAGTTCTTGTTAATTGGCAATGGTTTTTTTTATGACTAAAGTTTAGCGATTTTGTACGGAGATTAAAAACAGTACGCAATGTTAAACCGCTTATGACGTGCCTTTTTGTAAGACCATTTTAATAGTCCGATATTTGCCGGGTTAAGCTTTTCATGTGTGTTTATTTTCCAGTTACAATTCTCTGTATATTTTAATGCTGACTTCCGTGCAGTTTTTAAGTCATATTTTGTAAATTATTCTGCGATATTCTTATGATTGGTTTCCTATACTGTATTCATGGCTACACCAATAAACGATAATATACTGATTTTTATCCAATTTTTTGTAGATAAAAAATATTTTTGAATATACAAAAAAAAGTACAGCAAGGGAGCGGTCATCTTGGCGTTCATTGAGGTACAGCAGTGAACGGATAAAGGCTGATGATGATGATGATATAAATAAATACAATCAGTTAAACACCTGTGTACCCTCCGCAGTACCTATAACCTCCTGGTAAACTTTTTGTATAATTAGGAGTTTATGTTCAAGTACATTGTGAAATACAACAAATAAATCAATTAAATAAAATATGTTTTATATCAACATCCAATTACGTGAAGAAGGAAATGTTAATCAGCTTATAAGACATGATAGATAAAAAATAATCGTTATCCTTATGAATATGGACTCACAAAATAAAGCGATTCTGGAAAAACAACTGTATACGCTTTTAACAGTAGGAAGAAAATGTTGAAAACCTATCCGGAAGAAGTTCAAAAAAGAATTTAATAAGCATTTGTTTGGTAAAAGATATTATAGATTTAATTCTTTAATGGAAGATACCTCTCCTTGGAAACAGGACGTTCCTCCTAAGTATTTCAGGATAGCATGTAAAATTTGGTCTACAATATATTAAAAAGAACACTGACTTTGTTTCGCCGGTTCTTGCCAGTAGGTTTGCTCTGGTACCAGAAGGTAAATTTAATTGACGTTCAATGAGATACTTTGTCAGTTTTTTTTTAATAGAAGAGGCGGCAAACGAATAGTCGCTTCCCCTGGTGGTAAGTGATAGCAACTTCAATAGACACCCTACCAGAGAGGTTTCACTCTTAAAATTTTACATGATGTATCGAATAAAATTATGTATATTATTTTTGTGACAAAAGAGTTTGTTTAACAAAATACCTATGCTTTTTTTCTCGTTTTTCTTATGGGATCCTGCATCGCAAACGAGATGTTTTTTTTTACTTTTTTTTTTCATTTTTATTGATTACATTTTTGACGTATTTCAAGCTGCTACTTACGAAATAGTTATTTTGATTTGATTTGATTAGAGGATAACCCGGTGCGTTGCGATCTTTACATATTATATATGTATGTTCTTTTCTTGGACGTCCCCAACTCTCATCGGTACTTTTGGTACTATTCGAAAAAACCGAGATCGATTTGATTTAATTGAAAATAGTCTTGACTGATTCGCTGATGTTCATGACGACATTGACAACATAGTTTAGCTTGTTCGTCTACGAGTATCATTGCAAAAACCCATGGAAAAAACCATAAAAATGCGTTGTCAAGGAAATCTAATATGATATGTAACGAGTTCAGACTTCAGAGTTAAAAACGCTGAAGTTAATTTTAAGAAATGGGACACGCACAAAAAAAGGATTCTATAATACTCTTCCCATAATGACGTCAAATGTAAGATGTAAATTCCTATGTCATAAAATTCAGTATTCCATACAGGAAACCGATGTTAATAGTTATACTTTAATATAGCTTATGTTATAAGTATAAGCAATTGTCATGTGACTACTGACTGTATGCTGAGCCCCGGAGTTGCGGGTTCGAATCCCGTCAAACAGAAAATTTGCATAATAAATATATATCTCTAGTGTCATAAATGTTTTGTATAATATTTACTAGCAGCGCTCCGCGGTTTCATCTTTGTATTTCCTATTGTCATGGAGTACGGGGATATATTACATCCTGTGTGTTATCCTGATGTGTACACTATATAATTGTAAAGTTTCACTAAAATTAATTCAGCAATTTTTTACAAACAGACATACATGCATATAAACTTTTGCATTAATAATATTAGCAGCATTAATATGATAGTACCTGCATGACCGAGCATTTGCTCGTTTTTTTTTTGTTTTGTTTTATATACTAAGGACCTGTTTCACAATCTCCAGTTAGGTTCCCAATAGGCTATTGGTAACATATTTGACAGATACTCCATACTCTATCTGTCAAATATGTTGCCGATAGCCTATTAGGAACTTAACTGGAGATTGTGAAACAGGCCCTAAGGGTAATAAATAATGTGATAAAGTTTTTCTTTCAAAAAAATGAACTTGAAAAAAACGACAAAAAAATCATCGGACTGGAGATTTGAATCAGGATATTTTCGACTTGACGGCGAAATTTACGTTCGTATTCTAAACATATTTTATCATTGCCTCAAAACACGGATAAAAAAATGTTTTCTAAAAATGTATCCAAGCTAGATCGATTTATCGCCGTTTTTGACCCGTGTACATACAACATTTCATGAAAATCGTTGGAGCCGTTCCCGAGATTCAGATTACATATATATAAATATGTATATACAAGAATTGCTCGTTTAAGGGTATAAGCTACTCTTATTTGTTCTTCATAGGATTCGAAACCGAAATAATTTATAAAATATTTACTTTTTACTTTTACGTAAAATTTTTACTTTTTATAGAAAAGTCATTATTATTGTGCCGATAAACCTGTAGCCAAAAATAGTTACGATGGCATAATGATATCCTGCCTGTGTTTCAATTAGACTAACGTCACGTAAGCCATAATTAAAGCGAATTTTCCTCTTCATAATTAACAGCTATCGAAGCTTGTATTCTTAGAAAATAGCAGAACTCTTGAGACAATTGTAACTTCGACTGACCACTGTAAGAAGGTCGAGTTAGATAGCAAACAACCAATTTTCCATTTCTACAATCTAGTTCTTCCTTAGTCTGGAATGTTAAGAAACTCGACCCAGTCAAAAAAAAGGGCCTCCCTACTAGGAAGTATTGGGTAGAGAATTATTAGATACTCTCTTACCACACTTTGGACGCTAGACAACAGAGCCGTAAATAGGGCGGTGCCATCGGTGCCCAGGCACAGACTCTGGGGGGCGCAAGACTGGCCAGACCAGGCAGGACTTATTTTTTTTTTTGGTTTGCTAAGGGCGCAGTTATAGAAGCTCACACAGGGCGCAAAAAATGCTATTTAGGGCTCTGCTAGACAATTAATCATTGACAGGAAAAGTATATTATTATTTTTATCCTAGAACTATATATACTTACGTTTTAATAATTCGAAATTTTAAGAAATGATATTAATACTACTTATCTAGTGAATTGATAAAAATATTTACTTGAGTAGTTTATTTTAATCGATTTATTTTATACTTTCAAGTTTCAACGCTTCTGCCGCATACGCCTCTGTGTTCACTAGTGGCGTCACTGTCTTACGTCTCTTTTTTTTCGCATAAAATTAAATAAAGCTATCTCATCGGAACTGTAAAATGGGCGGAGCGAGCGTGGGAACTAATTTCGAGTGAATCGTTTTGAAACAAACAAAAATCACGCTTTAATCACGTTTTAATTATAGTACCTGGTTGACCGAGCATTTGCTCGGTTTTTTTTTAATTTTGTTTCATGTATAATAAATACCCTTAGTAATTAAGTTAAAGTTAAAGATAAAGTTTTTCTTTCAAAAAAACGAACTTGAAAAAAAAACAAAAAAATCATCGGAATAGAGATTCGAACCAGGCTCCTTTTAATTCATAACTGTCTAATTAACCACTAAGCTATCATGATGCTATTTGACAGCGAAATTTACGTTCGTATTCTAATGATATTTTATTATTGCCTCAAAATACGGATAAAAAAAAGTTTTCTAAAAATGTATCCTAGCTAGATCGATTTATTGCCGTTTTTAACCCGTGTATACAAAATTTCATGAAAATCGTTGGAGCCGTTTCCGAGATTCTGATAATATATATATATATATATATATATATATATATATATATATATATATATATATATATATATATATATATATATATATATATATATATATATATATATATATATATATATATAGGTGTTATTTAAATGGCTAGCATAATATTCGTATTTTTGTGAGCAGAAAAATATAATCTGGTAGCAGAAATAGCTAATTGAGCGGCAACTTATGTTCAGCAAACATTTTAAAATCAAGTAGCAATTTTTGTCATTCTGGATGGCTATAATTATTTTTGGACGGCATATTAATTAAAAGAGGGGCAATGTGCTGCTCATATTTAATAAAATTTTGGTAAGCACTCGGAGGGTAAGCAAAAAAAATAATTTTGTGCTGCTTATGCTTAGCATGAATATAACTTCAAGTAACTTTCTTTTTCATTAAATTCTGCGTTATAGCCCAGTCCACAGGATTTGATGACGTCATGATTTGAATTAATTCCCTGGTCCTTTATTAAGAATGATAATATAATTTATTAATTTCTTATTCAATTTTTTATACAAAATTTTAGTTTGTAAATCGTATTTATAATTATTGTTATATCAAAAAATATTATTTAAAAATGTATAAACAAACAAAAGAAGAAATTCATAGATAATGGTATGAAGAGGATTTGAACTTACGAACGACAGCGTACAGCCTGAGCGCGCGCGGACTGTGTTAACCGTAAAGCTGTACGTGTTGTTACATATAAGTATAAAATTGTGGATCCATTCTTGCGTATTGAATGTTTTAATTGCATTTGATTTTTGTAGGTAATAATTGAATTGAATATTGCAAGTTTTTGAACTGCTTGTTTATTTTACACACCACCTACAATTTTTAATACCTGCATAATCTATCTACTATCTACATAAATCTACGAAACTGAAACAAAATAAAATCTTGAAAAAAAAATTTCATCATCATATTATCAGCCTTTAGTGGACGGACCACTGCTGAACACAGGATTTGACGACGTCATATATATATATATATATATATATATATATATATATATATATATATATATATATATATATATATATATATATATATATATATATATATATATATATATATATAAAAATATATCCTAGCTAGATCGATTTATTGCCGTTTTTAACCCGTGTATACAAAATTTCATGAAAATCGTTGGAGCCGTTTCCGAGATTCTGATAATATATATATATATATATATATATATATATATATATAGGTGTTATTTAAATGGCTAGCATAATATTCGTATTTTTGTGAGCAGAAAAATATAATCTGGTAGCAGAAATAGCTAATTGAGCGGCAACTTATGTTCAGCAAACATTTTAAAATCAAGTAGCAATTTTTGTCATTCTGGATGGCTATAATTATTTTTGGACGGCATATTAATTAAAAGAGGGGCAATGTGCTGCTCATATTTAATAAAATTTTGGTAAGCACTCGGAGGGTAAGCAAAAAAAATAATTTTGTGCTGCTTATGCTTAGCATGAATATAACTTCAAGTAACTTTCTTTTTCATTAAATTCTGCGTTATAGCCCAGTCCACAGGATTTGATGACGTCATGATTTGAATTAATTCCCTGGTCCTTTATTAAGAATGATAATATAATTTATTAATTTCTTATTCAATTTTTTATACAAAATTTTAGTTTGTAAATCGTATTTATAATTATTGTTATATCAAAAAATATTATTTAAAAATGTATAAACAAACAAAAGAAGAAATTCATAGATAATGGTATGAAGAGGATTTGAACTTACGAACGACAGCGTACAGCCTGAGCGCGCGCGGACTGTGTTAACCGTAAAGCTGTACGTGTTGTTACATATAAGTATAAAATTGTGGATCCATTCTTGCGTATTGAATGTTTTAATTGCATTTGATTTTTGTAGGTAATAATTGAATTGAATATTGCAAGTTTTTGAACTGCTTGTTTATTTTACACACCACCTACAATTTTTAATACCTGCATAATCTATCTACTATCTACATAAATCTACGAAACTGAAACAAAATAAAATCTTGAAAAAAAAATTTCATCATCATATTATCAGCCTTTAGTGGACGGACCACTGCTGAACACAGGATTTGACGACGTCATATATATATATATATATATATATATATATATATAGGTGTTATTTAAATGGCTAGCATAATATTCGTATTTTTGTGAGCAGAAAAATATAATCTGGTAGCAGAAATAGCTAATTGAGCGGCAACTTATGTTCAGCTAACATTTTAAAATCAAGTAGCAATTTTTGTCATTCTGGATGGCTGTAATTATTTTTGGACGGCATATTAATTAAAAGAGGGGCAATGTGCTGCTCATATTTAATAAAATTTTGGTAAGCACTCGGAGGGTAAGCAAAAAAAATAATTTTGTGCTGCTTATGCTTAGCATGAATATAACTTCAAGTAACTTTCTTTTTCATTAAATTCTGCGTTATAGCCCAGTCCACAGGATTTGATGACGTCATGATTTGAATTAATTCCCTGGTCCTTTATTAAGAATGATAATATAATTTATTAATTTCTTATTCAATTTTTTATACAAAATTTTAGTTTGTAAATCGTATTTATAATTATTGTTATATCAAAAAATATTATTTAAAAATGTATAAACAAACAAAAGAAGAAATTCATAGATAATGGTATGAAGAGGATTTGAACTTACGAACGACAGCGTACAGCCTGAGCGCGCGCGGACTGTGTTAACCGTAAAGCTGTACGTGTTGTTACATATAAGTATAAAATTGTGGATCCATTCTTGCGTATTGAATGTTTTAATTGCATTTGATTTTTGTAGGTAATAATTGAATTGAATATTGCAAGTTTTTGAACTGCTTGTTTATTTTACACACCACCTACAATTTTTAATACCTGCATAATCTATCTACTATCTACATAAATCTACGAAACTGAAACAAAATAAAATCTTGAAAAAAAAATTTCATCATCATATTATCAGCCTTTAGTGGACGGACCACTGCTGAACACAGGATTTGACGACGTCATGACCTGAATTAATTCTATAGTCTTTTATTAAGAATGATAAAATAGTTTATTAATTTCTTCTTCAATTTTTATAATTTTATTCAATAACATACTTACAACACCATCTAGCGATAAATAGCGCAAACCTACACCGGTGTGAACACAGGACATAAAATGTAATGCAAAGAAATGTGCCGCTCAAGTAATTATTTTGCCCGATGAATGTTTATTATGCGAGTTCATAATATTGTAAGCTTCTTATATATGATTTAATTTTTGACCATTATCAAAATTATTTGCGGTACAAGAATTGCTACCAGATTTATTTTATTGCGTACAAAATCTTTGTATGCCAAACAAATTATTTAAATGCCGATTTTTTTTGGCCCAACAAATTTTATAATTGCCATTCATTCAATTACTTATCATATATATGTATACAAGAATTGCTCGTTTAAAGATATAAGATAAGATAACAAACGGCACAAAAAAATCTTATTCTATTATTCTAACTACTTCGATTAAAAAACGATATATTTTTTTAAAACTTATATAAGTACTATTTCTAAAATTAAAGCTATTTAAAATTTATATATAGTACAAAGCAACACGCGATTTTTACTATAAGTGATAGCTATGGTTTGTTATAAATGCATTTAATTCTTGTATTAAAAATTCATATGGCTGGAATCCATCCGAGGCGATAATATGCTCATAATTACCACGCTGAGCAGGCTTGTTGGATGCGAGTAGCAAGGGATCGGTCAACGTGTTCATTGAGGGAGGCCAATGTTCGGCACTGGACGGATAAAGGTTGACGATGATGATGTTGTTGATGATGATGATGATTAAAAAATATTTTCAAATTTCAGTTCGGCTTCCTATAATTTAAAGCGCGTTTTTTTAATTTTTTATAGTTTTATTTTAACTCTCGATTTTTTTTATAAATTTTACACTATTCAACTCGTAGTAATTATTTAAAAATAAGTGAAAGACCTAAAACCACACAAGTGATGTACGTAATTTATTTGCCTTATGCCTTCCGTAGATGTGCTATCCTGAATATCCTTATCAGGATATTGGAACAATCAAAATCAACGTATTATCGAAAAGTATGCAGTTTCAATTTAATATAACGTTATAAAGTGCATAAAAATAAAATTATAAATTCCGTTGTTATATACATACACACACTTTAGAAGGTAATATATAAAATAATAATGTATACTAAAAGAAGTTGAAAAATACTAGAGTCATCACATGGTTTTCAAGATCACATGTACATATTTAAATATATATCATAATATTATGTCCTAGCAAGAAGGGGGGAAAAGCAAGAAATATTCGCACAAAAACTTGTTCAAAATGTTTAAGATTGTATTGTATATTATAATCAAACAAAACTTGTTGAAAAACAGTCAAGTGCGCGACGGGCTGCCTTTTATTATAAAAAACAGCGAGTCTTACATATAAATTTTCGCCACAAAATATTGCATATGGGGTACTTATAAAAATTAAATTATTATTAAAAATTAAAAATTAATTATATGTAATAGAAACAGGAGTGCATATTTCAAATATTTATAGATATTAATTAATTAGAGCTAGCAAAATATTTAATAAACAATTTTTCGCATAGCAGCACATAATTATTTTTAATAAATAACTATTATTTTTATTTATCACTATTACTATTATTAATATTAAATAATAATTCAAACTTACATTGACGTTGCAAATGTTTGGCACAGCAAGTGATGGTCGCGCAAAACACGAACGCCGTGAGGTACGCGCGACGATGTACTGCCGCCGGCCTACTGCCTATCGCTGTGAGCTGTCTGCCCACTGTACACTGCTAACTGCCACTGCCGGCCACTCCACACGGACAGCACGATTAGACAACCAGAAAAATCTGCAATCTATAATTGTAGATAGGCTTTATGCGCGACTTAGCGCAGGCCATCTACAGTTAATAAATTATTAATAAAAATATCAATAGTATGCATCAAATTTTAGCTTACATACGAAACATGTAAAATAGAAATGTCCCATAAAATCTTGAGTTTAGTTAAATAATTTCGTTGATTTGCATTGTGCTTTGGCTACCGTCTGCATAATAATAATATCTTTTTACACCACGTCAATCTAGTCCCGTGGTAAGTTTCCGATGAACGTATGTTACAAACCAGAACAACGGAAATACATAATATATATTAAAACTTTTTATTAATACATATATTTTAGATTTTTAATATAAAATACACATATTTAAAACACATCCCTGACCCAGGAATACAGAATCTTTTTTGTTCCCTGGCGAGATTCGAACTCGCTACCTCCGGGCTTGCGAACCGACGCGACGCGCTCGTCATATATACAGTTTTGCTCTTTTTTTAGAGGAGGGTAAGGCAGGCAGTGTGATTTCTGGGGCCGAGACTTTACATCTTGTAATAAGGTTAAAAAAAAGTATCAACCCTTATATATCCCACTTCTGGGTACGGGTCTCCTCCTCAGGAAATCAGGCGAGGAGGGTCAAGGCGGGTTGGTGAATTTCACATACCTTCAAAGACTTTCAATCTCATCAGGCATGCAGGTTTCCTCACGATGTTTTCTTCATCGGTGAGCGAGCGATGGTCTCGTGTTTGGGGTGCGCTTAGAAATTTTAGAAAAACGCATTTCAAGGCACACACGGGGGTGAGTGTGGACGAATACCAAGTTCTCCTATGATGTAGTATTTTTATACTTACTAAATCTGTTCAACATACTGCGTTCGAACAGTTGAAATATATACTTACTAGCTGTTGCCCGCAGCTTCGCCTGCGTTAACAAAGGTTTACAACGGGATCTTAGTAGGCAATAAGTAACTTTTCTGGTTGATTTTTTACACCTTGTGTCCGAAAACCCCAAATATCTTATGGAACCTCATTTTTTTTTCAGAATAAAATTCATTCATTACAACCAAACAAACAAATAAAGTTTTACTCTTTATAATATTATATAGTGTAGATGTAGATGTAGACAGTGTAGATGAATCAGGCTGAAGTATGATGGCCTCCTGAAAGAGCACGAAGTAAGGAGAATACTACTGAAACCCGGCGAAGAAGTGAAGAAGTGATTTTCAAAGATTATTTTTTTTTCGAAAATAAAATTTTTTGAGGCTACCAAAAGCCGTTTTTATTGCACTCAACGTCTCGCAACTGTATGGGGTGTATAAGGAGTTAGCTCTCAGGATTGACAATTTTATTTCAATAAAAATATAGCCTACAAATATTTATGTTCGTTACTATATAACAAATTATTACCTTAAATTCTAACAAAGCCTTCTAAACATGACAATTTGTTTCAATACACTACTAAAACTGAAACAACTACGCTTAAAATAAATTTAACACACTGTGTGTATTGTGAATTGTGAGTCTTTGTTATTATGAAAACTAACAATAACAAACTTTGATTTTTCACTATCGCGAAACAGAGTATTTTACATAATTATGTTTTGTACTTAATGCGAGTCAAATATCCTTCTATAAAACATATCATCGTCATCATCAGCCTTTATCCATCCTGTTGAACTCAGGCTTCAATAAAATACTATACTTTTTTATCATTCATTCATTCATTCAAATTACCTGTAACTAACGTATCTAACGAGGCCTGTACAACTGCGGACGGATAAAACCTATAATGATACTTACCTCAATAGGGTATTAGATACGGCTGTTAGATTTTTCTCAGAAACAAATTTATTGTCTAAGAATAGAATGATCAATTTCATTAACAAATTCCGTCAATCAATCATCCCTAGTAGGGCCTACTGGACGTATTCCTTCCACGGTGGTTAGCGCTCAGTGAGGGCAGGTTCGAATCCCACTAGGATCGTGAGTTAAATATAAGCATGGTGGGGTCCTTTTTTATATTATAGGAGGGCAAACGAACAGTCGAAGCATGCGACTATCGATGCCAATTTACATCCACACAACCAGAAGCTATGCACATGCGTTGCCCTTCTTTTCCCTATCCCCCCAATGGGCCACCGGAAACACACAAATCGCACGAAACGCGACAGCTTAGCTGTCATTTTGCGACGATTTCATGTGAGCGAGAGGTTCCTCCACGATCGTGGCCCAATTTGGCTGCAAAGTAGCATGGCACTACCTCTTACATTATTGCATGGTACTTTAAGAACATACATTCCTGTATGGTTATACTTTGCTATATTTACTTAATTATGTTATCTAGTTATCTAGCACCTACACAACAGTTCTCACCGCGTTAGTCAAGTGCTAGTATTTATTTAGTGCTTTACTTATAAACAAAAAAGGAAAAGGAAAAGGAACTTTTCCTAAAGTACCGAAGAATAAAGTATGACTACTGAATGTATGCCTGATGTTTAAGCTGATCTAATACATACTGATATAATTCCAAATTCAACCATCTGATGTCGTAAAATAGAGTTTAAAAAAATATCAACCTATAAATGTTCCACTGCTGGTTACGGGTCTCCTTCTCGAAATCAGGCGAGGTTAATTGGCCATAGTTCACCGATGATCCAATGTAGTAAACTTCACACCTTCAAAGCCCATTTATTCTCATGCAGGTTTCATCACGATTCTTTTCCTTCACCGGTGAGCGAGCGACGGTCTCGTTATCGTCAATTAAAAATTTATAAAAACCCATTTTAAAGCACCACAGGGGTCAGAATCGAACCTGGACTCTCTCCCCCAAAGTCCGAGTCCATGCATCAATGGACCATCATCCCTCACATCGTAGTTTAACAACACACACTGCTATGTATATATGCGTGTATATATGTGTATATATATCGGTATATATCATCATGGTCAGCCCGTACATACAGGTTGGTGTAGCGGTTTTTTTTTTGTCAGACATATAACCGGATAGAGTAATAATAGTCATAAAAATTCGAAACTTGTCAGTAATCTGTCACTGACATAATAGCAATCCAATCTGTGTAATCGTACGTCACAACGGCCAATCATCTATCAATGGCCATTAGTCGGCCAATCAGAGCGCAGAACCGGAGCAGCGTCACAACACAAATTAGTCGGAATACAAATGGATTTTGTTTCCATACAACACACATACCTTTATTTTTTTTAACGCCGGGAAATGCGCTTAGACATCCCGCAGGGGAGTGGGTCTCCCCAGGCGGGACTCACTGCGCCCGAAAGCTGGTAAGTGGACGCAGCTCTACCCACTAAAAGCCGGCGAGTGCCACCAATGCCACCTTTGGTGAGGTGCCCCGGATCTAGCAACAGGGCACCTCGACGGCTAGTCAGTCCCTCAGGCGAGGTTCCAGTCCTCGCTTGATCCCTGCTCTTTTGCCCCATCTTCTTATAAGAGCGGTAGAAAGAGCCCTCTCGGCTCAATTCGCTTCGCCCAAGGTGCTGGGTTCACCCTAGGCTACTGAGCCCCACGACAAGGCTTGAACGATGGTGGGGACAACACACATACCCTAGGCACCTATATATCAGGCATGCAGGTTCCCTCACTATGTTTTCCTTCACCAGTGAGCAAGCGATAGTCTCGCGTTAACGTGCACTTAGAAATTTATATATATATATATATATATATATATATATATATATATATATATATATATATTGAAATGGATTGAAAATCCTTAACTCTGATTGGCTTGATTTTGGTTGACAGGCAAACTCTTAATGCGATTGGTTCATATTTTGCCTTGCAGGTTCGAGTATACAATAGGATTCCAGACAACGTTCAAAATCCTTCCATCAATAAATTTAAAAAAGTTATTAAAGAAAGTTTGTTTTTACCACACAAATAGAATATAACAAAGTAAGTCTAAACTAACAAAGTAAGTGCAAGGTTTGATGAACCGAATTTTCTCAAAAATACTAGGAATATCTCGAAAGCACGTATAATGAGACAGTAGATATAACATTTCTTAATCTTACTAAAAATAGTACCACAAAGAACCGGCAAAGCAAAATCCGTGGAACTGATCTTTTCAAATATTCTATTACAAATTTAAATGCTATCCTGAAATTCCTGGGAGGAACGCTCTATTCCCATCGCGTGGTATCTTCCATTAAGATTTACTTTGTTATATTCTATTTGTGTGGTAAAAACAAACTTTCTTTAATAACTTTTTTAAATTGATTGATGGAAGGATTTTGAACGTTGTCTGGGATCCTATTGTATACTCGAACCTACAAGGCAAAATATGAACCAATCGCATTAAGAGTTTGCCTGTCAACCAAAATCAAGCCAATCAGAGTTAAGGATTTTCAATCTTGCTAAGGCGACTGGTATTTTTGCAAAAACCCTACCTTTTTTCAGTAAGATTGAGAAATGTAATGCCAATGTCTAATTATCCGTGTTTTCGCAATATCCCTAGTATTTTCGCAAAAAAACGTTTTATCAAATCATACTACGACATATATATAATTTGGACCATCGTCGCTCAAGGAAACAATAAATTATATGCAAGGATAATAAAAGTTAGATTCTTGGTTTTGTGGCCTATAAAATCTTCCACAAGCCAGTATTAGATTTAAATTTGCTATTTTCATCATCGTCATCTTTCATTACTGACAGTCGCTAGTTATTTAAAAAACTACCTTTTGAGTATAATATGTTGTAACAATACCGACTCATAGTTTCATTTCGTTGATTTCAAACTGTACTTTTCTTTGTAAAGAATGCTGTTTCCTTCCTTACGACTATAATAATTACACTTCAAGTATTTGTCGTGTGAAAAGAACAGTTACAAGGGAAAATTACATGAACATTTCCATAAGTCCTTATAACACGATCTGCTTGCTTTGTGAGAAATGTCTCCCTATTTGTTGGAAGCAACAACGCCATGTTCTCAGTTTTTCATTTTATTGGAATGAACATTACTCGATGACCTCTGTGGCTCAATGGTAAGTGAATTGGCGCTTAAGCCGGAGATAGCGGGTTCGAATCCAGCTGGGACCAAAAAAAAAGAATTCTATGTTCCTGGGTAATGTATGTGTATTAAATAATATGTGTATTGTAATATAATACAAATCTTAAATGTGTTCTCTACCTCAATATGTACTCGTGTTCTCTACCTCAATATGTACACTCCTTTATTTATATCTTTCTTTATCTTTATTTTTAAGTTAATATCCTTATGTGAAATATGTTAGTTTTCTTATTTTTGATGAAACGATGTTGTATGCTTGATGTGTTCTCCTATAATTGAAGGAGCACAAATTGCCAAATACTTTTATATTCACCTTTGCATGTACTGTGTATCCTTTGTTGGAGAACCTTATAATAAATAAATAAATAAATAAATACATAATTGTAACTCTGTCCTCCATGTTATCAGAACTTTCTATGTATCTAAATCACATTTAAAAAAACGTAACGGATTCATATAAAAATGTGCTATTTACTACTGACATTTTTTACTAACTATTATTATCGTTCTACTAAAAAAATGTCCACGTAATTTACATAGGTTTCCTGTATTTTATACAGCCAGGTAGAACAACTTCACAATTTATTAGTGACGTAAGTAATAGGGATGTTGACACATGTTACAAATTCATTTAAAGTTATGTTTTACATATTAAATACAGTATTTGAAAACCTAAAATAACATTTAAAAAGTCTAATTATTTGTCTTAAAATTTTGAAAATTAATTTAAAATGCGTCATTTATCATGCATTATCACGTGACTGTAAACGCCAATAAGGCAATGGCGTCACTGAACATTGAGTTAAGTACAAACTGTCATAACTCACCTAACATAGCGCGAACTCTGAACGCGGTGTGTGACGTAATGACGCTTGTAGCGTTTCAAGGGCAATTTTAAAAACTATTTTTCTTTATTTAATTTTTTGTTAAAATTGGACATATTTCTTTACAAAAGTTTTTTTTTTCGTGTTTATCTATAGTATATCTATCAAATAAAATCAATTAAAAAAAATAGTCAACATCCCTATTTCATTTCTGTCGTGAATAACATTTGTTTTGGACTATTTATATGTCCCTTGTGTGATCCCTTGTGTTGTGAAAACAAAGAGACATACAAAAGAAAAACAAATGTAAATATTATTTTTTGGTTTCTTTCTTTTCACAGCACGCTGCCCCGTGTCATAAGCTCTGTACGAGTTACGTTGTTTTGTAGAGCTCCAATAATAGTGAATTCGTCGCTGCATAGTAAAATCGACTCAAATGCTATAACGTGATGTGATTGTTTTAAAAAATTTCACTACGACAAATAGCATTCATCATCATCATCAGCCTTTATCCGTCCACTGCTGATCATAGGCATCCCTTAATGAAACACAAGACAACCGACCCCTTGCTACTAAAAAAAGTCATGCCGACTTTTTTTTTTTGGAGTAAATCCTTCAGAGTTGATTTTCATACATAAGACCGGGGTCTGAAAATCTATGAGAGTAAAATCAAACTACGATGTTACATGATGTTACACGATGATGTCACACGAAGCGTAAAACGATCACAAACCGATTGTATCAGTATTCAAAGATGTTTTTAGCTTATGGCATTATATTATTGTTGTTTGTATCTTATGGTTTTGTTATGCATGTTATCTAATTCATTGTATATTTAATAAAAATGGTTGTATCACGCATGCTCTAAGTATCATAAAAAATGTATAAATTTACCCTCATTCACTAATCCATTTATTCTATAATCGTTCGTAAGGAGTAACCTCCTGTCGTGCGTCGGAGCTGACACACACTTTTTTGTTAATTATAACCTTCGATCAATTATACCATCGAAGATTATAACAGTGACATGGATAGCATTGGTGATAGACGGGCCACCACGTAGTAAATCAACGTCACCAATGAACATATTATACCAGTTTACGCGCTACCTGTTCATGCATAGCCTATCAGAACACAAAAAGAACAAGTCTGTACTAAAACAGACTCTTTTGTTCTTTCCTTCATCATAAATTGGCCAGCTTATCAGAATGATGGTACATGAGGCATTAGGTAGATAGTAGATACTTCCACCGATCATTCACCTTTGCGATCTATGACAAAATATTGATGCATTGTATTGTATAGCGGACATTTGGCGCATCAGAAATTTCGCCGCCCTATTTATTTATTTCTGCCGTCCCAGGCCTTGCCCCACTTGGCGTATCATACCACTGATGCAAGCCGTACGTGCTATCTTGGTTATCGGTCATCAAACCATCCGTTCATTGAGGAACTCGTAGTAAAAATTAAGGCGGGGAACTTATAACGTATTACAATACGGTGTTTTCTACGTTAGAGATATTGATCAAAATCTTAACCTACATGAGACTTAAGGCGAGGCCCCACCACCATCGCGCGCACTAACGCACGTGTTAATCTTCGCTTTGCAAGACAATGTCAGTTAATTTAAACCATTTAGTACGAGATATTTACCATGTTTTTTTAAGATTATTTCGCGGAGCTTGATATTTTAAATAGTTTAGATAATGAAAATAACCATGTTAATTTAAAATGTCAATTAATACGTATTGAAAATAATATTTAGACAAACGTGCGCCGCAGCCGAGCCGCGCCTTTCTGAATAGAAGGACCAAATTATCTAATTTAACAGCCTATTATCTAATATAACAAAAATATTTACAATAAAATAAAGCGAAATAATCGATGTATCAAAGATTCGATACTGGTATCATTCTAGATATAATGTGTTCTTTTTTTTAAGACTCAATTTCATATTGCTTAGATAGGCAAATTATTAAACTCTGGTTATGCGAAAAACTGAGACTGCCGAAAATCAGAGCGCTGATTCGAAAGAACCATTTTCGTCCTTTACTTTGGATAACATTCAAACGTGATTTCATTTTTATTGCAAACTTCACTTCAAAGTTTAATGAGCTAATTTTTTAAACATTACTCACGTTCCCTCTATAAAGCAATTATGATGGCATCACGTTACTACGAACTATTTAATTATAACTATTATTACCTCACCGTTTGAACAACGGTTATGGAGATCAAATGCCAAACATGCGCTCTACTTATGATTAACATTTGATTGTTTAGTTTAGTTGATCCTCACACATAAAGGTCCCTTTAACACGAGCGCTTAATAAGCGTCGCGTTAAAGTCCGTTGCGAGTTATGAACTCGACATGCTAGATTCAATCTAATGTCCTACGCCCAACGTCGAAAATCCAACAGCGATTAAAAAAAGCGCCGTTTTATAAACGCTGTCTTGTGATTGTTCGTTTACAAGAGAGCCTTTTTAAAACACGTTTTTTTTTTAAGCGCTGTAGGGCTATTTTGTAAAAAACCATTTCGATATCGAGCTTCTACAGAGTGATAGAGCTCACTTTACGTAACCTCGAAAACGAACTTTATTGATATAGATTGATAGTCGAGTTTTAAAGAATACAAATTCGTTATATCACTGCGGACTCCGCTTTCGAGATTCGAAAACGACCTTACAGAATAGCCCTACAGGCACGTGACATGCGGGGAAGCCTGTGTCGTGTAATGGACATTTGTCGACTGAGACAAAGGGGATGAAACATTTTATTAGATACTACTTTTATAAAATGCCTTCACTGGTATTTTCGGTGGAAGTGGTTTCGTCGCAGACAATTGCCTAGCAACTGAATAAATTCGGATTCGAATCTACATATTTAGTTGCGAAAAACGCTAAAGCCTTACGCCCGGTTTCTGAAACGTTGGTCAAAGAATATGTCAACTATATGGCGATTAACATACGATTCTAGAGTTATAGACAGCTTCTCATTGTAGTGGCTATGTCAACTGACAAGCTGATCTAATTCATTAATTTAACTATGCTTCTAGCAACTCATTTGGTACTTAACAAGAGACTTGTCAGTTGATTAGTTAATTTTTGCGTTGATCAGCCTTTTGGGAACCGGGCTTAACCGGGTAAATGTCTGAAGCAAGGTTAAAATCAACTTGTTTATCAAAATATGTTCGCAATACTCGGCCCTAGATTTCATCTTAATCTAATCTATTGTAGTAGCCACTTAGAAATTTTTGATAACACTTATGCTTCAATTTCGTATATGATAATCTTAATGCTTCAAATACCCATAGGCTGTGTACAATGTGGATGAATGGATTTTTGTTGTTCCACGTTTGTGTTTTATTTTTTAAAGATCTATAGTTAGGTTTATAGTACACGTTTTTTTACCTTCCTTTATTAATCTTTCTATATTATATATTTTTTCCGTGTCACTGAACTCCTCCTAAACGGCTGGACCGATTTTAATGAAATTTTGTGTGTATCTTCAGCTGGATTCGTGAATGATTTGGATTCACAAATTAGACCGGCAGATGGCGCTGCAGTCGGCATCTAGGTTGTTGATGCTGTACGTGTATATTTTACTGAAATCCTCCTAAACAGGTGGAGCAACTTAAATAAAGTTTACCTTATTATATATTTATTTAATTATATGTGTGTTCAAGTGGAGAATGATTAAGATTCACAATTATTCAATGTTAATATATATATAGATGTTGTTTTGTACAGGACAATCTGTCTGTCGCATCCAATAGTATTAACTAATTATAAAATCATACTACTAATACTACCATGATAACAACTGACTGACTTGTTATGACGACTTTTTAGGGTCTACCTGTCCAGAAGTCTGACTATATGTTATAAATTTATTAAGATTACAAATAGTTTTGAAAAGCCATGGCTATCCGTCACGAAATAGAAAAATTGTAAATATCAACTTTTAATGGACATTAAACATAGACAATATAAAATATAGTAGGTACCTATTTGTAGGCTTTGAACCTATATCCGACCTCATTATTACTATATAATATTTGCATCGTGTTCATAAAAACAAGATCACTCAAAATAATATAACGCAAGGACTCTTGAATCCAACATGTTTTAAACTATATCGTTCCGATTTCATCACCATAACGATATGTAAAATACCGATTCCATGTCATTTTTCTTGCGTCCGAATATCAGTGTAATGTTAGCAAAATCAGGACATTTTTATGATAATAATAATATCTCTGGACGCTTTTTTTACACCACGTCAACCTGGTCCCGTGCTAAGTTTCCGAAGAACTTGTGTCACGGGTACCAGACAACGGAAATACATATATTTAATAGTTTTTTTATTAATACATACATTTAAGATTTTGATCATATAATACACAAATTTAATACACATCATAACCCAGGAACACACAAAACTTTTTGTTCCCTGGCGAGATTCGAACCCGCTACCTCCGGCTTGAGCGCCTACGTACTAACCACTGAGGACATAATTTTTATACTTAATAAGAAATGCATGACATTTTAATTTGATGCTTATATTAATGCTTTAATCATTGTATTCTACTTTACCGGATAACGTTTAACTCCTGATGGTAATATTGTTTACATTCCCATAGACAAGAGGGTTTTACGTTTAATAATAGAATAGAAAGACTAATGTATAGTATCGAATTTCGCTTTCGACAGGTTGAAGTTAGCTTTGGATTGTTGTCGATATTGAACGTCACGTTCGAATCGTACGTTGATGTTTCTATTTTATTCTGTACGTATAAATATGAAACTTGTCTAGAGGGGCAGATGAAACTCCTTTTTGTGAATGCGTGGTACGAACGTGTACCCAAAAAACCCGGCGGTACTCGTTCTCTCCGTCACACTGAGCCACGGGATGGCGTTGGCGTACTCCGCGACTCTGCTCTGCTGACGGCTGTCTGCTGTTGGTGCCTCCTGTGCGGGGCTTAATAATGCCCCCTTTGTTTCCTCTCTGTTGCCGCGATGCGCAGGAGTACCTTGCGCATCTCGGTCCGCTCTAGGACTCGTTTAAATGGGCGACTGCGTCCCCACACCGCCACCCTGGGATCCCTGATTAAGACCGCACGACGTCTTCGTCTCGGGACTCTCCTTGGATCGAGCGCCTCTACCTCGCGAACGTGTACCCTGAAGTAGCATTCCCCGTATCTCCACGGAGCTCCGTGTTATCTGTGTAGTTTTATTTTCTTCATGGATGTATATAGCGTGTTATATAACACATAAGACGCATTAACTAATCTGTGTGTAGTTGGCACGAGGGGTTACAGCGCTAGTTATTCTATTTAAAGTAACTACACCTCTACTCAATCACACATCGACAACGTTATCTGTTAAACACCTTCGCAGAATTGAAGGGGTATTCATGATCAGGAACGCAAACTAAATTGCAATGCAATTTTATACTTAATGCTTTACAAGGTAAATAAACGTTACAATTTATTATATGAAATACAGGTGTTTTCGATAAGAAGCAGTAGATAAATTTCGCAACGTTCCATCGCCAGGCCTAGCTAAAATGCTATTAAGAAAGCGTTAGCGAACTTCGAAAATAATAAAATGTATGGGATTGACATAAGGCCGCTTAATCACGTGGTCCATCCTATACATTTTATCATTTCGAACTTCGCTAACGCTCTCTTAATGGCATTTTGGCTAGCCCCCCTGGTCGGGACTTACCATCGCTTAGGCATTAGGTTGAAAATATTATTTAATTGCCCGAATACTCAAACACAATTCAAATTTGAGAGCTGCTTACATTTCGATGACATATGGATATAAGCCGTGCTTAGTAGTTTGAAGAACCCCCAAATATTTAAGTGGCGTTTGAGAATTCGGGCGTAAAACTACCTAGGAAAGACGCAAGCAAAACTAAGGTCTATCGACTGTAACATTAAAAATGTACAGGATAGTTTTAGGGACACATTGTAATTATAATTAATTGAGTCAGAGAGGCGGACACATTAAGAATCATTAAATGGCAGAATGAGGGTAAAAGAAGAAGAAAGGAAGAAGAAGAATTAGGGGAAGAAATAAGGTAGGGTTTTAGAATTTTTTTTTTTTTTTTAATAAACTGTTTTTTATTGTCTTTTTTGTGTCTGTCGGTAAAAGATTATTTGTAGTTTTTTTGTGCTTTATTAAAAGTATAATATAGTGGCGTGACAAAATGCTTTTATATAATGGCACAAGAAATAACACTCAAGATATTAAATATGAGGGCCGGAGGATAAGGTATAAAGTAAGAAATTTTGAAAGTGTGAAACGATATACATCTAGCCTTTTAAAACTTTTCGAGGAAATCGCGGCTAAGTACCTAATAACAGCCGGGTCTATTCATCAGATTAGGCTATGCTTACCGAGGTTGGTCCGTGGATGGGTGACATGGGTGGATCTTTACATACCGAGACACCTCTGCATACAAAGCACGCTGAAACGTTAGCCCCGACTGTCATATATGGATTTTTGACCGCCTTAACAGGTCATCAAAAACCCTAAAGTCTGTCAACCAGTCTTACCATTCAAAGTCAAAGTCAAAATACACACATAAAAGACATCCGGTTACACTAGAAGACTCTAAAATAGCTGGGTAAGTCTTGGCAGATGACTTTTTAAAAACGAAACCTGAAAATTTACATCTTATTAAATGGTCAAAAATGTTTCCAAATTGCTTTTTATGCATGAAACAACAGCACAAAAAATGTGGTGATGAAAGCGCCAATGCCAATACAATACTTGAACGATTACTTTTAAAGTGAATTAGTTCAACAAAATTACGATCTTGTAATAATGAAACAACTTTTACGGATTTTATCGCGGCTTATTTAGTTTTTTATATGCTCGACGTTTCGGATACTCTACACCAACCATGGTCCCGGGAGGACTGGAGGAGACAAGAGACTCAATAAACCGCGATAAAATCTGTAAAAGTTGTTTCATTATAATGAGTGAAATTCGCGTAAGCATAAGAAAACAATACGTTCTTGTAATTACTTCTTGAAGTAACCCTAAAATAGTAGATGGCTTAAAAGTATATAGTGCAAAAGAGGGTTTTTTTTTCTAATTCATGTAGGTAAACAAAAATAGTAAGTTTAACCAGAAAGTAACAAATGCAAATGATATTTTTAAATAAAATCTTTTATTGTATAATAAAGTTTTACCTATATTAGAACGAATTCCTTAATATGACATGACTGTTCTGCAGCAGACGAGATTGTAAAAAAATTACAGAGTTAAGATGGTTGCACACACCCGCGCCGTACGCGCGTG
The DNA here is from genome assembly GCA_905333005.2 of Lycaena phlaeas. NCBI lineage: Eukaryota > Metazoa > Arthropoda > Insecta > Lepidoptera > Lycaenidae > Lycaena > Lycaena phlaeas. The sequence continues at coordinate 2,424,262 of HG995168.1, forward strand.
CACGTAGTGAGCCGCATATTCCACGGGCATGTGTCCGCACCCTTAAAAAAGGCGCCGAACTTGTACTAGATATTTAGTCATAAATTATTGTCAGAGTTTCAAAATCCAGATGACGTAATCAAATTCGATAACATTCGGCTATCATCCGGTTTATACGGCACATTATACGGTGCGGATGTATGCGTAATTGCTAAAGTATTCTTAATAATAAAACGCGGCAATCCGCAGACAAACATGTGATCAGCTAAAGATCAAAACTTGCAATACCAAACATAGAATAAAAGCGCCTAGAAGCAGAGGTCATGGTATGTGTGATTTCGCGCTTATACCTTTAGTTACTAGCAATAGCATTATATTCCCCAAATACGTCGAATTATATAAGCGAATGTGCAGATGATAAGTAGGCATAAAGCAATAAAAACTGTGTTTTAATATCTTAGTTTTAAGACTTACTGTTCACTCCTTGAGAGTAACTTTTTTTTCAAAATACGTTTAAACGTATTATTACAGCGGAATGTAGTTTCAAATATTTTATTTATTAGTTAGCAATTTAACAGAAAAAAGGTGTTTTAAAACAAGAACAAGACTACTAGACTATTTTGCAAACAAATACTTCTTCAGCGAATCCGTTGCTTGTATGGATTTTTATTTATAAATGTCATCTAATTAAAACTGGCTCTTTTATAAGCTTTGCTGTTTCATCATTTTCATCATCAGGCCCTATCCGCCCACTTTTGAACATAGGCCTTTTTCAATGAACGCCAAGAAGGCTTTTTTGAAGAATATTTCAAAACTAGACATACCTCGCTGTGTCAATAATTTTAAACCTTCAATAAAATTAAAGATTTAAAATGGTTATAATATATTAAAATCTACCTAATTTTTTGTATAATAATAAATATACAATGAATAATAATATAATTTTATCTATTAACACTAAGGAAGAGTTACGTTTCTCTACTTGACAAGATATTTTGTAGGCCATTATTATTCAAAAACGCACATGCGGACGTAGGATATGTGTAGAGTATATGTATACATATGTATCGGAAACTATATTTCTAGGCGTTATTGTTCTATGCTAACAAATTTAAAATCATCAACATGGTAAAACATTTCTGTTACATTTTGGGCAGTATTATATTTATCATAGATCTAATAACTCATAGTCACAAAAATAACATCCGTATTCACAAACAGTACTATGAGGTCTCACAGTACTCCCGAGCGCATAGGGTCATTCTTACCAATTCATAGAGAATACTTAAGTGAATCCGCCACTGTGCGTCTGTCAAACCCGACTATTGACACTAGGAGCGCATAGATAGTAGCGTCCTTTGCAAAGTTGTTTCATTACTTAGCCAAGTACGCGTCTTGAATACGGGTGTTAGATACTAACGTTACGAGGTTGATATATTGTGTATTTATTCTAAAATATGACCATCGACGATATTATCCTTTATACATAGTCCTAGTTCATCTTAAAGTAGGCAAAACATACGGGCTCCAATATTACATTAACCTTTAAACATTATTATTGTATTGATTATAGTGAAATGAATATTTTCAGGCAATTATTTTAATAATGTATGATAGTATAATTATGCACGACACTCTTCCTGGTCAAATAAATACAAATGTTTAAAATTTAAATGCAACAAGTTAGGACTGCGTAATCAATGCCAATGTAAAGTAAAAAATATATAAACATAGCCAGCACAATATATTGCTCGCACTTTTGCGCCACAGCAGAAACATCAAAGTTTTTCAAAATAATCCATTATTTAATTGCCTGAAAACACCTTTAGATTCCACCTTGCGTTGTCATGAAAATCTTGAACGAGTCAACAAACGCTATGCACGTAAACGTCAGAGCGGGCACAATTCAACCTCTCTGTTTAACTCTATACGAGAGAGCGAGACAGTCGCTGTCTAGCGTGATGGAAAACACATATCATTATCGCGTAGTAATACCTAGCTTATTAATTTATCATTGATCATTTTATATACGACTTATCGTTAAAATTCATTTAACAAACATTATCAAAAATAAGCGGGAGCTTATCGCGAAAGATGATCTATATGTATAACAAAATAATTGTTGACATTGTACGTATATACTAGGTATTATGTATATTATCTAAGGTATTCAAATATATTCGCGAAAAAGATTAAATTTTTGTACATCTGCCTGCCTGCAATGTGCTTATATTATAGTCTAGAACCAACGTGCTTGAATATAGTATTATTCATTCATATTATACATTACATAGCCTTAATGAGAAATTTATATTAATATATCAAACTCTTACTTACTGTGTAACAGTATATTCTGCCAGTGAAAATACATTCTAGTATAGATATAGATATTTTTAATGTTTACCAATAAATATATAAATTGTAAAAAGACAATTCTCTTTATTGCTAGTATATTATTGTATTGCTTTTATTCCAAACGACAGTATATAAAGAGGAATTTGTCATTTTATACTTGTCTTATACAAAGGCAATAAGGCATAATTGAATCAATAATTTTAATGTCAAACTTATGACTGAAAAGTTAATTTCTTTCTACATATTTTTACATTTCACTCGTCCAATAAACACGCCGCTTTAGTGACTATCGGATATAATCGCCTAAGGCCCCGTTCGCAAGAGCCCTTTTTAAAGTCGGAACCGCACGCTTGCCGAGGCTTTGGAGCTTGCGGCAAGCAACAAACGTGTGGATCCGGTATAACAGAGCGTTAAAAAAGTATAAATGCGACAAATGGATACCTATGCATGTGTTCACAGGACAGCGATTTTAAAATCGCGGCGCTTTCTCATCGTATGAAGGACGTTAGATCGAATTCAGCGTGCCGAACTCGCAACTCGCGCTAACGCCGGGTTTTATCGCGTCGCTTATTAACCGCCCGTGCGAAAGAGACCTTAATTCATTTTAGTAAAGCCCTGTCTCTTTCTATCAATATACCACAATCCAGCGTAATATGAATACTTAATATTACGTACACAATATATTATATATTTCCTAAGCAAACGTTCTCTTCTTTTTTTGAGGTTAGCGTCTATTTATCCGCATCGTATGAATCTCACGCAACGCATCAAACAGAACGGAAAGTGATACTAGCGAATTTTCTATACAAATAATACTACGAACCATTCGATTCGGACATATGGACGCTTATCTTAGCCGCGGTCTAAACTAGCGACATCTAGTAGTCCACTATTGAACAACTTACTATGATACGTGACAGAGACAGCACTACACACTTCTAGTCGATTGTAAATGAGAATCTCTTTCTAAAAACCGATTATTAATTATGGAGAGGTCTTATCGCCGAACCCAATACGTCGATCTCAACCGACTAAATTCTAAAATTTTACATTTCCTTCGAATTAAACATTCGGTAACAACAATTTATAGATACATACCAATTTTGCCAACTTCGTTGTTTGAACATAATAGCCGGTAGGTTACCATATAATATCGATATATTTTGACATATTATTTAAATAATTACATGATATTCATACTTATTGTACATATAATACCATCAAAATTCATGTTCCATTACCGACATTCCTTCGAACAATTGTTTTCTAATGTAAAGCATATGCTAAAGATCTTCAAGAATATTATTTATTCTAGTCCAGCCGTTTTCCCGCCCACTTATGTCGAAACCGTAGACTTTTTTTTAAATATTAAGGCAAAGATTGTACAAGGTGAGTCCTACCTTAGATCGAATATTTACTATTGGGTTCAGCTGTATGCCAACAATTCAGATTATTAGTGTAGTTAAACGACATATTGGAAATTATTTACTATATTGATAATCTAATAACGTTGTAAATTTAGATTTGATGAATATTAAAACAAGCAACTATTATTACTTTTAATTGAATTATATTTTATGCATTAACAATTAATATTTATTTATTCACAGTCGTGGCATTCGGTTTATAATTTATTTTTAAAGGTAAATAAAATAAATACGAGAGTTGAAAAAAAAACATATATAATACTATATTAACCTTAAATGTATTAGCACTTTAGGAAATACACGCTTTTAATTATTGTAATTGTAATATAAAATAAAAAATCTAGATATTATACTTAGATATTAGTCAATCAAATCGCCATCATCTGACAGGTCCTGAAATAGAAATACGATTGCTTGAAAATATATAGATTGAACCAAGGTAAGGTAACCTATTACTAGATGGTATGACGATAATCGTGGAATTTTGAGAATAACGCCCGGTTTCCGAAAGGCTGATCAATGCAAAAATTCACAAATAAACTGTCAAATCACTTGTTAAGTTTCAAATGAGTTGCTTGTAGCATGGTTAAATTACCTAATTTGATCAACCTGGCAGTTGACATAGCCACTTCAATGAAAAGCTTTTAAAGACTCTAGACTCGTAAGTTAACTGCCACTAACAGCCATGTTATTTGACGTACACTTAGACCAACGTTTCGAAACCGGACGTAAGTCGAGGAAATTCAACTATATTTTAGTTATTTATTTTCCTTCAACATTTTCAAAACTTAATAACCAATGGTCACGACCACAAAAGTTATAAAGAATTACATGTGACAAATTATTTTGAAAAATTATCTCAAGTTAACAATTTACCACACTATTTTCGTTTCTTAATGATTTTTTAATGGGGTTGTTCGAATAATATATTATTTTTTTCTTACCAAATTATCAACAGAGTCGTCTAAAGCCATATCATCAATTTCCCGCTCGATTTCGTCCATGTCTAGCGAGTCTTTGCGTTTCACGTTTATATCATACTGTTGCTTATTCACTATACTCTCAGGCTCTCTACTTGGTGATATATTCGATGATTCCCTTAAAAAAACAAATATATTTATAACATTTAAGTTTATTGAACATCTGATTTATATATTTCACATTGATTGATAATTTTTGTAGAAAAGTAAAAAAAAATCTTGCAATCTGATTAAATTATTTTTATAATATTGAATTTACATAATCTTATCTAGATTCTATTTATTAGTAATTCGTTTTTAATTGAGTATAATATATTATCTATTCAAATATGCGTTTAGCTATCAAGTGTATACAGGATTTTAAATTGGCTTGGTTATTTTCATTACTACAACTATTTAAAACGGGTTATTAACAATATTTATTGTATATTGTTTTCTTATGTTGTCCCGTTGGTTGCTGTAAAGTATCCGAAACGTCGCGCGTCGGGCTCATAAAAATCCAAATAAACCGCGATAAAATCCGTAAAACTTGTTTCAATATTTATTATATTTATTTCAGGAACCTCGATATTTAGACATTCTCTGTGAAGGTATACAAATGGAGTCTCGTAAACAAGACTTTCGCAGACTATGTCGAAATATAGAGTCCTGCGAAATAAAGCTAAGAAACTTGATCAATCTTCCGTTTTAAATAGTTTTAGTAAGTATATTGATACATATATATTATAGACATAGTTATAAAGATTCCTGTAAATTGTATTCAGAATATCACAATTTCATATTCTTTTGCTACGTTATTGAACTAATAAAACATAAATTACCTCTCCTTGGATGGTCCCGGCTTCCACAAGCCCTTTTTCTCAATCTCTGCCTTCTCTTGTACAAGGTCTCTTTCAATATTACTAATTTCAATGTTCGCTGGTAAATTTTCTAATTGGGAATGGTATTCGAATCCGAATTGTGTTTGGAATTGTTCTAGTTCTAGTGATTCCTGTGTGAAAATAATGACAAATAATTATAACACAGAATATGTCAAGAATATTTTATTTTATTTTATTATTTTACATTACAGTATTCTACTAGAATTTTCCTTCTAGAACAAATGTATTTGATGCCAAAACCACCGTGGGGTAGGAAATATCCACAAATTTATCCACACTACAAAAAATGTTGTATAATTCAGGATTGTGTCCTTTATTTTAGGTTATAAGTTATAACTAACTTTTACTCTTCCCTAGAGATTTCTTTGTAATAGAAAATTGTCAATTTGACGCCCAGCTGATCGAATGACCGGGCCGCTACCCAGATGCATATTATAATATTTTGAATATTTGTCAGCACCAGGGTATAGATGCTTATGTCTGTTTATAAAGGTGAAGAACAATCATGGAACTCGCGCTATAGCCACTGAACGCTTCCAATATGTGATGGAATTTTAAATTATCAGAATTAAAATTTGAAATTTTATAATGTCATATTTGTAAGTTACTTCACTTTTATCGATAATTATTATGACTGCTCTTTTATTAATTTTATTTTTATTTTCCTTACTATACTATTTCCATTTCTTTATTTTCTCGATGACAGTTTTAATTTGATAGTTTTAGTGTTGTGACCAAATAAGTTATGATATCACCATCATCATCATCATCGTCAGCTTTTATCCGTCCACTGCTGAACATAGCCACGCCAAGACGACCGATCCCTAATGATATCGATAGCATAAATTTATTATATTTTGAACAAAGACAAATACAACAAAAACATTCAAATATATTTTTTCGTTTCGTTTATTTCGTTCCACTGTCGAGTGTCCAGTGTCGAGAGTCACAGTTTTACAAGAGCATCGAAAATTTTAAAGTAATTGGCATTATAAATCAAAAATTAATACGTGTAACATTTTGTAATGTAATATAATATTATTTAATACATTTGAACAAAAGCATCCAGCTGTAGTTTAGTTTCTTACGTCTTGTAAAAAAATCGGGTCTGTTATCGTGTTACGTTTATCGATATAGCTCTATCCCTATTAGTTTCTCCGACTCTGGTATAACCTTGTACGTGTGAAAACGTCATATTTTTATAAAATAATGCATACATAATGTAAAAAAAGACGCTCTTTCAAATTTTTACAGGATCTGTCATCGAGAAAATAAAGAAATGGAAATAGTATAGGACCCATAACATAAGTTCTTATGAACTCCTTACAGAATATTAATTTTTTTTATAGCATAGGAGGGCAAACGAACAGTCTAACCCTTTTGGCGACTATCGACGCCTATAAACATCCACATAACTTGAGGTTACGCAAACCTCAAGTTATGTGGATGTTTATAGGCGTCGATAGTCGCCATAACTTGAGGTTACGGAAACTCCCAAACCGCACCAAACGCGACAGCATAACTGCCACTTTACGCCGGTATTGTGTGAGCGAGAGGTACCACCCCGGTCATGCCGGCCCAATTCGGCTACAAAGCAGCATGGCACTACCTCTATACTATACTACTAAATACTATGTTACTAAATATATATTAATATTTAATTGTATGCTGCCGTAAAATCGTATCAGATCATATCGTTACAGACCTGATATTCTGGGAATAAATTCTCGTAATGCTCGGGATCGGCCAGCGACTGCCCCGACTTTTTGTTGACGGCGCCAACCGCCTCCCGCCACATCTTCACCACCTCGCTCATCTTCGATGGAATGTATGATCTGAAATAATACATGTCACGTATATGTCATAGTCATGATTGTGTCATATGATGTTAAAGTATGACCCTATATTTTCTATTTACTTTTACGTTAACTAATATAATTTACAAAACAATATTTCACCCACTTTGACATTGGCAAAGCCTTGAGGAAGCTAATATTGAAGAAGACCTGCAAGCTGACACATATATGTCACCTGTCACCGTGTCATGGCACTCTAATGTAAAACCTAAAAGACATGTTATGTGCATGCCATAATGGTCACCTTATTCACAGACGGAACAGATTAACTGCTAGTCGGCATGGATAGTTTTGTATATATCTATCTACTAAAAAGTTGATGACACAAGTCATGAAATAAATGCATAGTAATTTATTAACTAACATCATTGGATATCCATTTTTAATTAAATACATTTTATCAGTATTAACCTGCATCTACTTACCTCTTTCTTTTATATGAGGCATCTGCTCAACTACTTTTTCGATTAAGCGTCAAGACCGTATGGGCTATAGCCCATCAAATAGGCCTATGCTATAGCTTGTATAATGCTATAGCATAGGCCTATTCCAATAAACATCACACCGATTAATGAATATCTATAACGATTTTATCAAAAGTATAGTGGTGACATATGTTATGTAATTGCTTCAAGTAGATCCTGTACAATATCTAAGTGCGAAGCAGTGGCCCACTATAAGTATATAGCATCAACCACATAACCCATAGACTCCTAATAACAGGGGAACGGGTTCTGGCGACACATCTGACTTATAGTTCCGATGTAAGCCGTAAACAATGTACTCAAACTATCGTGTCGTCTCATTCTTTCCCGCTGCGAAATATATCCATTTCTTTTTAACGTTCCGTGATTGGTAATGTATGACATTGAATTAGCTAATCACAGCATTGCAACCCCTTTCGTCTCACCTCGGCTAGTTGTCTGAATGCATTTAATACGAAAAATCAAACATTAGGAGTCTATAGGTTGTGTGGTTGATGGTATATAGATATAGTAGAGACGATGTCCACTACGCTGTGGATATTAGGTTACCTGGCAAAGAATGCGGCCTCCGGCAGCTTGTCTCGCTTGATGAGGAGCTGCAGACACGACTCAAGGTCGTTGAGAGTGAAGTACGATGCGAACGCGATGTTGTCGTCGCCCTCTTCCGCCGCCATACGCGCCACATCCTCCAACAACTTTTTGTCACCTGAAATAGTAACGAAATTAATAATACCTCAGGTTAGGCGTAGCAGGGAAGCGTTGTCTGGACACCACCATAGGAATGGTGATGGTGGTATGGTAGGATGGTGTCTTGAGGTCAGGTTGGTTTCCGCAACTCGACGCTTTTGCGCCTATTTTGCGTGCTGTGAGCCTGATGCACTCCCTACTGCCAGTTTAGCTCCCGCAAGAATGCTAGCAGGCTCAGCTAGGAATGGTGATACTTGTATTATTTCTACCGTGAAATAGTTTTGCTGTGGTAAGGAATTATAATTACTGACACCGTTGCCATCTTATGCCATCAATGTGTAAATGTGGTAGGACCCAAGTGGTCCCATTAAACTTGCCTGGCAATTTGCTTATCCCACTTACACCAGAATGAAATGTATATTAACACGTCACAAAATTAAATCAGCGTCTCACCATTGATGTAATGTTGTAAATGCTGAGTGACTGCCTCTATTGTTTACATTATTAAAACTGTAAGCTGTATATTTTTGGTGTGTTGTTGTGAACAATAAAAGTGTTTTTCTTTCTTTCACAATGATACACTCATATTTGAATTATACTTCTAATTATGTTAATCTTGATTTAATACGTGGATGATGATGATTATTAACAAATCATTTTTTATACAAACTTTAACAAGAGAGTAATTTTAATATTAATAGCTTAAACAACCTACCTGTGCTAACAGCGAATAGTAACAAGGCACTGTAATCGTGGGCGTTCTGGTAGCATATCTTCGTTAGCTCGGTGTCTGCGGCGGCGGCGGCGGCCGAGCCTAGACGTGACCACCGGGCTGCGGAGGATCGGGAGGGGGCTCCCTCGGCCACGGTCGCCTCCTCCGCCAACTGCTTCGCCCTCCTCAACTCGCCCAGGGAGAGCGCCAGTTCGAACTGATGCTCCGGCTCCGTGGACACCGCGAGGGCTTGTTGCTTGAAGCCCTGTTAACAAGATGTCGTTTATACCTGATATATGTCGAAGTTACGTCGGCTCTTTCTACTTAACATGTATTTGATAAACATATTACAATGACTTAAATTATTCTTATAGAAACGTGTCAATATGAGATTGAGCGAGCAGCGAGGGATGTTTATCTTTATTCTTGTCTGTTAAATTATATCATATTCTTGTTCAAAGACTGCAGTTCATAATAGGTATTGAAAATACAATTTAACTTTAACTAACCATAGTTTATCCTATTTATACTTTGTATATTTCAGAATGTGATTTTTGTTTTAGGAATAAAACGCATAAATAAAATAAAATAAGAATAAAAAATAAAAAGTCTGGAATTGAGTATAGGCGTGTAAGACGTGTAGAGGTACAGATGGAGGTCTATAGGGGTATTTAAGCTGTGTGGATGAAAGTATCGTACCTGTTTCTCGAGGAAGTGGGCAACCCTGGTGCGGTGGTCATGCGGCACGGTGGGCAGCACGCGGTCGGCCGTCTCGAAGTCTCCTCGCATCACCGCCGTCTGGTACTCCAGCACCGGCAGCAGCAGTGAATACGACACTATATTCAACTCCTTGTCGTTCACGTACAGTCTGCAACATGGCATTGGTCATTCGAAGGACTTAACTATATTATATATATATATATATATATATATATATATATATATATATATATATATATATATATATAGATTAGATTCTGTGTGATCCTGATTAGAGTCTGTACCTAAATCAAACATTACTAGCTATTCCTTCACTTGTGTTTTCTCGGTTATACAGCGTATCCAACGTGATGATTATTGTACAAAACTTAACAGTACAATAACCATAATTTCATTCGATTACGAAAAAAATATTATAAAAATCCACATTACATGCGAGCAGCGACTCGCGGTTTTTCCCGCGTACTTCCATCCCCGTGAGTGTGCGGGGATAAATAATAGCCTCTTATTCTGATGTGTAAGCCATATTATTGAAATGTTTCATCAAAATCCATTCAGTAGTTTTTGCGGGAAAGAGCAATAAACATCCAAACTTTCGCCTTTATGATATTAAGGGCCTGTTTCACAATCTCCCTTTAAGTTCCCTATAGGCTATTGGCAACATATTTGACAGATGTTTGACAGATACTCCATACTCTATCTGTCAAACATCTGTCAAATATGTTGCCAATAGCCTATAGGGAACTTAAAGGGAGATTGTGAAACAGGCCCTAATAATACTTAACAACAGTAACATCACTATAATATTATTTACGGTGTCTATCAACACTGGGCTGACTTGGCAAGCATGTTGATGTTATTTTCTTAGCTTCGGTTTGATATTATCACCCTTAGATACCTTTCTTGATGTCATTTAAACCCTTATCTATACAAATACCTAGGAATACCGGATATCTCACCTGTTCTCTTTGGCCACATAGCCCAGGATGTACATGGTGTGATCCAGGTGTGAGATGGTCACGATCTCGCCGCCAACGTAGTAGTTTATCCGATTCAATGAGTTGGTGTAGATGAAGCAGTCTCCGATCCAGAGACCGGTCTTCACTGTCTCGTTCACCTCGCCGACAACCTGTTGATGGGATAGCATGAGTAAGAGTTAAATACTGGTCACGTTTTGAGGGTACTAGACCATAGATCGCCATTATTATTATTATTATTATTATTCAAAGAGCGGCTGTTCCAGGCAAGGCCTGCCGTATCACTGCGACCAGGGTTGATCTATTGTGATCGCCACTATTTACAGCTCCGGTCCAAGTCCTGTTGTTTCTATGAACTCTAGGACTTTTTTGGCACCAAGAGATTCTATCTCTTCTAGGTGCAATACATGCTTCCCTAGAATAGAGCTACGTCTATGGATTAGGTTATCGCCATAGATATAGACCCATATGGCTGTACGTGGGGCTGAATAATAGACCCTTAAACGTGTGAGAGCACATCTTAGGCCGGGTACACTTTTTATGTTAGCTGGTAGATGTGTCACCTGATGGTAAGTGGTTACCGTCACCCATAAACTAGATCACCTGGAACTAGGCCACTACTTATTTATGTGTTGTCTTTCCTGAGACATAAGATGTTAAGTCTCAGTGCTAGTAATTACATTGCTTGTCTTGCCCTTTATTCCGAAACACGACAAAGCTGTTTGTCGGAAGAAACGAACAACATGGTGAGACAGATCCACTCCCTACAGATAAAACTTACATATCTTTATAGGTATAGGACAAAAAAGGACATAGTCCATTTGGCCGTTGAATTATTGCAGGTTGGTTAGTTTACATATAAGTAAACTAAACAGTGTATAACATATTTTAGTGTTAACGCCAGCCAGTTAGGAATATTATTCTCACTTTATAAAAAAAATTTAAAAAATGTACTTAGGCTAATAACATCACCCTTCAAAAATAACAATCTGTAGATTGTAAGTTGTTTATTGGAATATTTATGCATAACAGAATGCAGTATGCGATGAGTGCACAGGACTCATTATTGTCACCGGTAGCGTTCAATTCGTTGATTGACCAAATTGCCACACGTCCTCACAGGCGGCTTTTACATCTTCAATAAACAACATCCACGTATGAGTAATACATTATAAGCGTAATAAAATAATAACTACACGCATTATTATTATTAATAATGTAATAGTAAGTCTAAATGCCTTTAAAGCAATACATAATAAAATAAATATATTTCAGGAACTTACACATTTTATATAAAATGAAACGAAAAAACAAATGAACCTTTCATACGATTCATCCTTAATTAATATCATAAATGTGAAAGTTGGAATGTTTGTAACGCGAAAGCTACTCAACCGATCATCATGAAACTTTCTACACATATTCTCGGAGGTACTAGAAGTAACATATGAAAAAAGAGGAAACTTTTTTTCTAACGCGGGCAAAAGATAGTATTTAATAATTTTGCGAACTAAATCCTCCAAATCAACTCTTGACCTAAATCTAACAGTACATAATTGGATCACACAAAAACAGTATCAACATCACGTCACGCCTGGTGTTACTTAAAACATCCTCAACAATACTGGCCTTACCTCACATCACGCCTGGTGTTACTTAAAGCGCCCTCAACAATACTAGCCTTACCTCACCTCAATCATTTGTGGTCAACCTCTGTTATTACCTCGAAAGCATCCTCGACGCCGTCTTCGGTGATGTTGGTGTTGGTCTCCCTGGCTTGCGTCACGACCGCGGCGTTGTACTTCAACACGAAGTACGACTCGTCGGTGGCCAGACAAACCAGGTTACCGCTCTCCGACCAGAACACATGTCGAGGCTGGATCTCGATCCTGAAACCAGTATAGTCTTGCAAATGTCCAAAACTAAGAAATCGCTTGGAGAATGAACGAATCCCACACGTGGACAATAACTCATAAATCGTTAATTTCATTCTTTAGGTTTTTGCACGTCCAGAATTGACACTGCTTCAAAGTATCTTTATGCTAGTGGAAAGGATCGGTCATCTTGTCGTTCATAGAGGGAGGCCTTTGTTCAGCAATGGACAGATAAAGACTGATGATGATGATCTTTGGAGCATAATGACAATTATTAAAGTGTAAGTTTGAATTACACAAGGAATAAATAGAAGCGATAATAGTTAATAGTTCTGAAGTCAAAAATGCGTTCGTATGCAGCAAAGGTTAGATATTTATTTATTAAGACACAATTATAACACCATTACAGATATAGAATAACAGATCGCCAATTTTAATAGGGTAAGAGAAAGTTAATTGAACGTTAATTCAGACGATGGATAAATGAAGAAAGATGAAAAATAATCGCCAAATCTTATACTAATGGTCGGCTTTGAATAATTCTTTCAATGTTAGATAGCCCATCTATCAAAGAAGGCTATATTTTGTATATCATCCGCATGAGATCTCGTGGTAAACCTTAGTTAACGCAGGCAAACCTGCGATCAACAGGTAGTCATTAATAAATCTAGACATTCTGGTTCGCATCGGCCACAGATATAATAAAGATGTGATATAATTCTTGGTTTGTTTAGTAATTATATAAACTTAACTACAAAATAAACCCTTAAGTTAACTGAGTTGGTTAGGTTGTGCCTTCATAGGCTATATTGCAATAATAGAATTTAAAACATTTGTATTATTCTTCAACAAAATAATGTATTTCTGAGAACACTATATTGGATATACCCTTGCATTTTCAATGTGAAATAATTTAATAAAATATGTAAATATGTACGCATAAATAAATATCATTAAAAAGTTCGCATAAATTATACTACACATATTTTTCAAGAAATATCATCTTAATAATTATATTATATTGCCTCGCATCATGCTTAAAAATTTGCAAACTTATAGAAAAAACATTATATCAGGTAACAGAACTTAGAAAACATATCAGTTATTTTGCTATTGTGTAAGTTTTCAGGAATTTTTTTAGTGTTAGTAAAATAGGAAAATGTGAAGTCAAGCCACATCGAAGGTTAGCTTCGCCTATGAACATAAAAAAAATGTCCTAGAAACTCATTCATACGGAGACAAGATGTTAAGTCTCAATAACAGTAATTACACTGCTTATTCTGCTCTTTTCTCCGAAACACAGCAGACCTGTATCACAGGAACAAGCAAGCAAGATGATGGTACCCTACTAAATGAATTACCGATAAATTACGCACAGCACATTAATACATTATATACAAAATATTTCATATCAAACTGTTGATACAAATGACGATAATATTGATGATGATGATGAATTGTAATAATAAATTATAGCGATTAATCCTAATATTATAAAGGAGAAAGTTTTTTATGCCTATTTAAAGTAACAACCAAACATAGATTGCATGAGTTTTTAAACCAACATAACATGCATCACATTTAATAAATAAGAAACGCAAATAAAACTTATAGTAAACAGCTGTTTATGTTATTTTTAAGCAATAAAATTGGAACGGAAAACACTGTAGATGCCAGTGGGAATGTAATTGGCGCAAGCAATTTAGGAATTTAATGTACTAATCACTGAGCATTCTCCAATGAGCAATCAAAAAACATATTACAAACACTACTAAACTATATCACAAACGCACAATATCAGCAATGGCATGCTTCTGATGATTTAAATTAGTGATTATTTTTATCATCAAACAAAAAATAACCAAAAAGATTTATATATAATGCGTAAATTAACACTTTTAAATAACAGTAATTTGTAGATTCACTTAAAAAGTGTCTATTATCAGTTGATTTCATTTTCAGATAGGCCTCCCTTAATCAATGCCATAACGATTGTTATCATTTATTGCTTTTTAAATACTAACAATGTCCAAAGCATAGTGTAACCTTTTATATATGAGTATAGCGCTTGAAATATACCAAATACACGCATTTGCATATAAGCATAACATACTATGTGGAGGTTTACTCTTTAATAATGATAATATATAAATATATCATGAAACATAAAAAATATATTTGCAGTTTAGAGCCAAAGTTGATGTATTTTAACATTAAGTGATTATACATATTAATTAAATTCCTTATATGGTAAGATCACACACTGATGAACTTGAAATCACAATCATTGAACTGACTACTAACTACTGCTGCATTCGCAATACGCACTATATGATAAATTTTAAAATAAATACTTTATTTTTATCTGCTTTAATTTCCTCTAGTAATTATGTATTTATTTTTTAAGTGAACACGCAACAAAACTGAAGTGAACATCTGTTTTTATTAAAAATCATTATTTTATCAACCTTTTATTGTACACGTAATTAAAAAACGCATAAACAAAACCACAGATAATAAACACACAGTAATATAATTCGCGAGCAGTAGTATTGTAGGATATGTACAATAAAACATTTATAAGCATATACCACTAGTATTGTACTTAACATGCTAAAATATTGTGTCTCATACTTTACCTTCTAACAAGTTGCAGCAGTTCCCAATCGTAGAAAGAGAAAGCGACTCCACTGATTGACTTTACGCCCAGCATGAATCCACCAAATATTCCTACAAAATATTTAAATATAAATTTGCATTATTCTGTGACTACATAACTACAAGTAAACTATCACAATATTATGACTACTATTAATAACATAAGTCAACTAGTCTATATAGAGGACTTACAACAAATTTAAGAAGATTTGTACAATAAATACTTAGAAGTTTGAATACAGAAATTTTACTAAAAGTACAATTTACCTTCGGCTCCATATTCTGGCTTGAAACTTTTTCTCTCCTTGAAATTTTTGAATACTTTCACGGTACTTGAATTCTCTAGTGTAGCATATTCTGAACTATCAAATGCCCATACAAATTCTTGCGCTGTGCCAAATGCTTTGTTCCTAAGAGCCATTGCCGTGTAAATTATGTATTCACCATCGCCGCAAACAACCACAAAACGTCCGTTTGGATTATGTGCAATTGTTTGAGGATATATCTCACACGATCCCATATCCTTCGCCACAACCGGTACTCTCTCACCATCTTTAATTTCTGTACCTAAAAATTGTTTACATTAATATAGTTAGGGACAACATTATTATGTTTTATTACAGTAAATATGTTTACAAATAGTTTATGTTTATTAATATTACAATATGTGTATAGCTTATTTACCTTCAGGTAGTGCTTTTAGATTGACTTGTTGCATTTCTGAATGCTTGGCCCATATAATTTTACCACCATTTACATCCATTGAAATTGCTGGCTCCTCTCTACCAACCTTTATCATAATTGTACCTTCATCATACCTGTCAAAGAAACAGGACTTTATATCCTTGTTCTAAAGTGTAGTAAGTTTATGACAAAAAGAAAAATGTTATTTGTACAAACCCAATGGCAACATTGTTAGATCCATGCATGGAAGAGATAGTCCAGACTCTTTCAAATCCATAATTCAAAGATGACTCCAGTCTGTATGTACCAGCATGCCATATCCTAACTGTGCCATCTTCTGAACCAGTCAAAAGAATTGGCAATTCAGGGTGGAATGAAACTGCAGATACATTCTGCACATGGCCTGAAATTACACAGATAATTAGATTGGAAGATTGTTTAATAATTTCAATACAGTTTCCATTGTGTAGTAATAAATGTACTTACTATCCAAGGTCTGTACACAGGTTTTGTTTTGGTAGTCCCATATTTTGACCAAGCGATCATCAGCTCCACTTATCAAGTATGGCTTGTCACCTCCGTGGTAATAATCAACACAATTAACACCCTTCTCATGGCCCTCCAATGTGAAATTTGATATTGAAGAACCAAGCTGCCAAACCTGAACACAGAAAATAATAATACTAGTACTCATAGGTATTATGATAAGTATTTATGTAAGTACACCTTTTTTTTTCTTTCACTGTTAATATGAGAATTCACAATACATACCTTCACAGTTGTGTCAAGACTTGCACTTGCAAAGGTATTTGTGTCCTTAGGGTTGACAACAATTTGCATTACATAGTGTGTGTGCCCTTCAAACACTTGTTGACAGGCCCAGTTACGGTCCCAGTTCCAAAGTTTGATGAGTAAATCATCTGGAAATGTTCAATAGTAGTCAGTAATTTCTTTGTCAATAACAATTACTTAGAAGTATACACAGAATACAATAATAAAGTAGTAAGTATTTGCTTATACTTAAGAGGACAATTTTTTTTAAATTTAATAATAATGGTTATTTTGGTGCTCATTGGCAAAGAGGCATCATACTTATTTACTCATTAATTCATGTTACATACTCTTATAAATTCTTAGTTGGTGTACATTAACATTATTCAATTCAAATGTGGAAAGTCATTGGTATGTATTACTTGAAATTTGTCTGATATGAATATTGTTTACAAAAATAAAAAACTTACCACTACTTGTAAGTATGTAGGGCTGTGTGGGATGAACAACTATAGATCTAACATAATCAGAATGTGCTTCAAACGAGTGGACTCTTTCTAATGTATTGTAGTTGATGACTCTTATTTGCATGTCATCTGAACCTGTGATCACCCAATTCTTCCTCGGCACAAACTTTGCCGCTCTAACGGGCAAGTCACATACCTACAGAAAGGAGAATATTAATACCATACACATTTTTAAATACAAGAACATAATATCAATTAATTTTATCGCTAAAGGTATATTTCCCTGATATTACTTGAGATGTAATGAATAAACAGAATTAAGTAGGCATCAGAAATATAATAAAACTATGTATGTTTAGGAATGAATTATATATCACAAATTGTAAGACCTTGTAAAACTACATAGATTTATCCTTCTTTGGTCTATAATTTATTTAAACGAGAATTACTTGTTATAATATGATTAATATTAATGACATAGCTGTTGATTAAATAGTTAATCAGTATATAATTTTTTTTAAATAGCATGGTTGTATTTAATATTAAATTGTGAACAAAGCATTAATAGAAAATATTAAGATATTATACAATTATCAATATTGTGAACAAGTAAGAATGGCACAAAAACAAATTTTAAACAGTGTTGATAATGAATTTTTGTTATTCACAATTATTATTCATTGTTTATGTTTTATATCAAATGATAATTTGAAAATATTTTTGTTATGACTTATATAATTTTTTGTTGAAAAAATCAGTTTTAAAATAGTAAAATCACTAAAGGTTTCCTAAGTACATTTCATTGATACATATTATGATACTTTTGTTATATTCTGTTAAAGATAATAAAAATATCTGTTGTAAATGTAACTACTTTGATTGCAAAGTATTTTGTTTAAAAAAATAAGTATGCATTTTTATAGTAATCACTAAGCTTTTTTCATGTTTTACTTATCCAGGTTTGCAACCTACACAAAAGAAAGACGAAAACTTGTTTTTCTCTTAATTAATGAATAGATAATTATGAGAGTTCCTAATTTCCTCAGAGTATGATGTTTCCTAATCGTAAACGCGACGCCCGATTGATGTCGTAAGATGTAACATGGAAGATCATTTTGATAATACGAAAATCAGTATATATATTAATTTTATACATTACCTCGAATCTTTTGATTTGTGTATGTGTTTCATAATTCCAAATGTTAACGTCACCGCTGTACAGGGAACATAGCAGCCAGGGTTCAGTGGGATGCTGATCAACGCACTTAACGCGATCAGACCGTGCCGTCAACTTCCTCTTGATATCCAATCTCAACGGCTTCGGAAACATATTAACGGAACACATTAAATACACGATAAAACACTAAACATTATAATAAAGATATCACCAGTAAGGGAAGCCGACATATGAATGATGACATAGTATCACCAAAACTCTAACTACGTGGCCGAAACTGCACGCAACTAATTATAGTTAGTTTTACACTTTGTGAATACTCCTACTATAAAAGTATTGTAATTCTTACCATTTTTTTAAGTTAAAACATGAAAAATTGTCATGCAGAATACGTGAAACCGTGGAATTTTGACAGGGTGGGTGGACGTGTCACTTTATTTTTTTTCTGATGCTAAACAATTCGGATACACGTACTAAATATTATTTGCTACCGCGATCCTATTAAGACGAAAAGGCAGATAATAAATAGTCTACTTTCATAATATTTCGTATTTAATTATTACACAATTTTATTTTACTTTCATTCATACAATAATAACAATCTTTGATTAAAAATTTAAGAAATGTTAAAAAAAAGTACTGTGTGGTTTTATGAAACTACGCTAAAAGTGAAACTTTTTACATTATAGACATTTAACTAATACACGCTGTGGCCGACCGTCACGTAACATGCAACACAAACGAAAAAGTTTGAAACGATGTAACAGTGTTTCACTTTAAAAGTATTCAAATTGAAGACCATAAATATTTAATTTTATTTTGTAAATTATCAAGATTATCAATAATTATTTCAAGCTTTTTGTCTTCAAAGTGCTTCAAATTTAAGAGAGCTAAAACCGCATTGAACAATGGCAGCGGAGAGATCTGCGACGTAATAAATTATAAGCACGTGACACGTCGTGTCGCTGTAGAGTTAGATTCTTTTCAAAGGCGGTTGTACCTATAAAGCAACATAGAAGGAAATAGCCATACCCAGGCGATTCCATCTGCTATGGTATAAATCCATTTGGAAATGTACAGAGTTTTTTTTCTTTCGGATGGAGCTATGCTAATGGCCCTAATGCTTCGTCAGAAGTGGGGTGAGCCGGTTCACGGTATCATTCAGTGATATAGTAAGTAGGGGGTTGCCCCCCGCCAGCCGTGGAGTGTGACTTCCACGGCTTCATGGCGTCGGGTTTGGGTGCGGACAGTACAACTAGATGCAGGCCACGCTTAATACTATACCAAAGAATTCAGACGTACATAGAAGGACAGTAATTCTTATGGGCGCTTTGAGGACAAACTCTGCGATGTAAACGTCCGCTTGGCGGCGTGACGAGAGGGACACCGCGATGTCCCCAGCGTATGAGCCTACGCGAGCGAGCGAGTGCTAAATTTTCCATAGACTATATGTATCTAGATTAATGCAGCTCATCCACTCTACCGATGAAGCTTAAAGACCAACAGACAAACAGCATAGGTCTTCAGATTTTTTTTTATATTACTGCATAATCTTGTTTATATTTAAATTTATTTAATTTATTAAGTAACTTATTCATGCAAACTAACTTTTGAACAGACTATAAATTATGAAGAGATTTTATGATCTCTTCGTATACATTTCAAGTCTGATTTTCATAACCAAAATATCGAAATTATCGATAGCAGATATGTGCATATCGATAATTGAAACAGCCATGGCTGTCGCAACTTGTCAATTTTCCACCGCAAAAATGACAGCAACTCTATGAATGACAGACATTTTTGTATCGGACTGCGAACACGAAGTAGGTATAAGTAGATAATATATCATATAAGGTGTCTGAATGTAATGTTGAACGAATTGTCGCAATTTAGGGGGCAGAATCTGTCCGGTACAGGGCTCCTTTTTTAAGAAGTACTCATTTAAATCCTACGGGCTACGCGTGAAGTATTGTGGCGCTGATTGGTCTGCTACAATAGCATCGATACGTACTCCATCCTAGGGCAGCCAGCGGCAGAAAATAATAATTTAGATCTGGGTTTATTACTGCGTATATGAATACTATGGAAAATCCTATACCATTCGGACTCCTACAAAGAGTATATAAGCACTACGGACTCCTAATATCTATACTTCGTGGCCCGTGGCAAATTCATGGGATGCTAGGAAAGACAC
The DNA here is from genome assembly GCA_905333005.2 of Lycaena phlaeas. Classification (NCBI taxonomy): domain Eukaryota; kingdom Metazoa; phylum Arthropoda; class Insecta; order Lepidoptera; family Lycaenidae; genus Lycaena; species Lycaena phlaeas. The sequence goes on from HG995168.1 coordinate 2,445,149, forward strand.
ATTTTTTTTTACTAAATGTGTAATAATAAATGTTGGGAGTTGGTATTCTCCTCCGACCGGGGGCCAATTTCAGCTGGGGGCCCGTGGCATTTTGCCGGCTTGCCACCCTGTAGTTACGCCACTGCTTCGTGGAATCGGACATAAACGCTATTGCTACTTCCCTCCGACGTCGCACAGGGATCCGTGTTGCTCTATGATTGTACCTCGTCGATAAGAATGTTAAAATCAATTTTATAAATATCCTAATTAACTTATGATGAATTTTCGCAGTCTTATTACACGTGTTACACTGGACTGTCCGGGCGACTATAGTCACTCAAAACTTTTTTTTCGAACGGTCCAGTGGCTAGGAAAAATATGGGAGTACCGTAATTATTGACCACTAGCTGTTGCCCGCAGCTTCGCCTGCGTTAACTAAGATTTACAACGGGATCTTAGTACGCGAAATAACATTTTTTACACCTTGTGTCCGAAAAACCAAAATATCTTACGGAACCCTATTTTTATCAGAATAAAATTTAGCCTGTGTTACTCGTGGATAATGTGGCTTCCGAATAGTGAAAGAATTTTTGAAATCGGTCCAGTACTTTTTGAGCCTATTCATTACAAACATACAGAAATAAGTACAAATCTTTCCTCTTTATAATATTAGTATAGATTTATCACATCACAGCCCAATATTCTAAGGCTATTAATATAATTTATGGTTCGAGGACTAGAAATATATCTGCACGGCTGAGGGCCGTAGATTGAGAATTAATAAACTGTAGGGGAGGCGCTAAAATTACAATAATTATTAGACGCACATACCAATCATTAAGATTATTTTCTATCCCACTTCGAGCTTCTGACGACCCGTAACGACTATCAAAGTTAGCAGGCGGGGCCAACAATTTAAGCAGCTTTTCGAGGCACGAAGGAGTCGATACCTGTGTAATATTTTACACTCTTTGGAGTAAGAATGATCACCCATCCACGGATCGAACCCGGTGAGGGTAGCTTAACCTGATATATCTATCAGGTCTATCGACCAGCGTAGCTGTTATTACTTAGTCACGTCAGTCTATAACTCCATCCTCTATCTACAGTGAGGTAATTCGATATTGCAATTTTTTTTCCTAACGATAGACCATACTATATTGTCATATCAAAAAACGTGAATATGCATAAGCTTGCCCAAAGAAATGTTAAAAGTAACTGGGTCAGCTCTATTTTGAATATGATTTTAGTTATATTTGTTATGACATAGACCTCGTGGGACCTCAAAACATTGGAGTTAGGGTAGGAGTAAAAATAAAAATACAAGTTTCTATATAAAATTATCTATTGTAGTAAACACAGTAGTAATTAATATTTACAATACAAAGTAATTAGCATTATCAGATTCCTAATAGTAAATACTTAACTAACACTACATATTATAGATTTTCATGAGGTTTACATTAACAAACATTACTATCTCTAGCCCATATACCAACATCCAACAAGCTCATCAATTCACCTTAAATATTACATAAAAATAATGTCCAACTTCATCATTATTGCAATGATATACCAGACCTTTGGTATACAATTTATACAAACTTAAATTGCTAACTTCATTTCGCAACAGTATATTTACAATAGAAAAAAAAAATAACACTTAACACGTGAAACATCAACTATGTTCTTAAAGTTATTTATTTGTTTATTATAAAATACATTCTAGATACTGTAAACTATTAATCAATGTCATCTGTAATTTTCATATGCCCATGTATTACCATGCGTATACAAGGTCCTGTTTCATTTGAGATAACTACGGTATAGCATTGGAGAATGGGCAGTGTCCCGTTCTTGTTCCAACAAGAAAATCATGTCTCTGTGGTTGATGCGCTTCAGCCGGGTTCGTAGAGCGAGCTGACTGCGACCGGACTGTAAGAAAGTCATGATAAACTAAAAATAAATTCAAATTTTTTTTTCACGGCGACAGAATGGTAAACCTCCCTATTTTTACTCAATTACATAATTCTTTTTAGTCTCGGCCTTTTGAATGAGAGGATTCGGGTTCAATCCTGACCCTATGTGATGCTTTGAAATGGCTTTTTCTAAATTTGTATGTGCACTTCAAAAACGAGAGCATCAGTTGCTCACAGGTGAAGGAAAACATAGTAATGAAATGTCGTTTTATTCAATCTTATTAGAAATCGTTTTATTCGATCTTATTGGATTGAATTTCATTGAAGGTGTGTAAAGTTCACATCTGATTTGAAAGAGAAGAAACGTGCCCAGCAGTAGGACATATTATAAGGGTTGATACAGCACTAAAAATAATTGTGTTTTAAAAAAATGACTACACTTTCATTTTTTAGACTTTTCGGCATATTTGCCTTTAAACCTCAATCAGGGCAGTATATGAGCTTAGAAACTATGCCAATTGAATTGAAGATAACACCAAGTTTTAGTACATTAATACCAATTTCTAGCTCTTAATATTGTAATATTCTACCATATAATATGATAATCATTCAGATAAATATGAATTTTGTTCACAATGAATTTCATCCATCTTGTCATCACTATAATATACTCACAAATCCTCCTGAGCTGTGGCCTCCACTGATGACCGCGTCTCCTGCACCACCAGGCCCATCCAAGCGCGGCTTCTTCCTCGGTCCAATAGCCTGCAGGGCTGTCAAGTTGGCTTCCCTCTGACGAAGCTCTTCCAATTCAGCCCGTTGCATTTCTTTTGCCTGTATAATAAGTTGATTGAGTTGACTAATTATAGATACCAACAATTACTCTCAGTAACAAAACTATTAGTTGCAGTAAAGTTTTCAATGGAATATGTAAACTCAACATGCCAAAATATTTTGAAATTATTTTCGTTTTGCAATTAACACACAGCAACTTAGCTTTACATATTCTTATCAAGACTGTTTTTGGTAGTCAGTCAATATTAGTCTGTGAATAATCATCTTTCAGTAAGGATAATAATGGGAACGGTACAAATTTCAGTCAAAAAACCAGTGCTAATAGGACTCAATGAAGATAAACTACTATTAGCCTTACAATTAGGGATTCATATTTTTTTTTAGCCTTTCATTTTACAATAAAAAACTACCTACTGATTTTTTAATAATCTTCTAGCTGTAAGTCAATAAGGATATTGGGAACATTAGGAATTTCGTACTTCAACATTTATCATCATGGACTATAGGTATTCAGCTCAGCCTTAGTCTATCCTTACCTTAGCCTTCAGCTTGGCCTGTTCAGGGTCTTCGTTCTTGGACCTCGATTTGGCGGCTCGCAGTAGCATCTCCCGCTCGGAGTCCTCGCGCCGCTTCTTATCGACGCGATCCAGCTCCTCCAGGAATTTGATCTGACCCTTCACGTCTTGTGTCACCTCGTAGCGGGGGTCCGTCTGCGAAATGCACTTTATTAGATATATGCAGAGCGCCGGTCTCGTAGAAATTAGGGGAGGCGAGCATAATTCATTATTTATGAAATGATCCAAAAGTTATTATGATGTTAGTCCACTCATAAGTCTAGCACTAAACTGTAAAATTTTAACCCTAGACTTAATTTTATCAGGAAAGCTATTATATCGATATGTTGACGTTTCTTCTTCTTCTTCTTTACAAGCTGTCAAAAAATAGCCAACGTGAAACTGTTTTCTCTCAATGGCCACTGCAGACTCTTGCTCATTATATTAGGGTTGAGATAATACAAGATTATGATTTATGACATACCGTTTATTCGTCTAAAAATTATAAACACACCTAATGTTAGTGAGATATTTTTCTTTAAAATTAACCGAACGAGTTGACGATGTCAAGTTTTTTTATAGCATAGGAGTGCAAACGAACAGTCGAAGCCTTTGCCAACTATCGATGTTGATAAAAATCCACACAACCGAGGTTATGCAGATGCCTTGCTCTCCTTTATCCCTTATCCCCCCAATGGGCCATCGGCAGCTTACAAACCACACGAAACGCGACAGCATAACTGCCATTTACGTCGGTATCATGTGAGCAATGTTGTCGGTATTTTTTGAGCAATGTTGTCGGTATTTTCTAGAAAAAATGTGAGGCGCTTGAATTTGTTTCAGTCTAACCCGAGTCACGCTTTCGCTTAAAATACATAACTGTGAGACACTTACCTGGTATTTCCTAGTTCCTAACCACCCCGTGCATCGAATTGATAAGTCCTGGTCCCTAGCCATCCGAAGAGGTTTCGTCCAAAAACTCTATATACCTTGATCAGATCGATCCTATGCTGCGCCACCACAGCCAGTTTCTCAACCAGGTTCTTGAGCCTCTCGTGTACCGCGTGGCTGATCAGACCCGCGACGTCTGGCGAAGGCTCCTCCAGCCCGTGTTTGGCGGCAGCCGCCTTCAGCCGAGCCTGCATGAGGCTCATCGGCACCAAGTACTCGTCCTTACATGACCTGGAACGGTTTTTTCGTCAGTGTCTTGTACCTTGCACACCTAAGCTAGTTTTTTTAGGGTCTATATTGATGTCATTACTGATAGCACTTTATCGGAACAACCTTATATTATTATGAGCTTACTATTAAGTCTTCAATTTTTTTAATCTGTAGTAATAGGCAAGTTTTTACGAACAGAGACAATTGGGCTTGATGTTTCTTATTAGCCCGAATAAACGATTTACGCCCGGTTTCTGAAATGTTGGTCAAAGTGTACGTCCACTAGCATGGCTGTTAACATACGATTCTAAAGCCAAATTTAGCAGCTTTTCATAGAAGTGGCTATGCCAACTAACAGGCTGATCAAATTAAGTAATTTAACCATGCTTCTAGCAACTCAGTGTCATTTAACAAGAGACTTGACAGTTGATTTTTAATTGTTTTCGTTGACCAGACTTTCGGTAACTGGGCGTAAATCAGTCATTCCAAAACTTAGGAGATCTTAATAATTGTTGTAGCATAAGCCGTACCTTATTTGTGTACCAATAAGTTCAGTAGAGCCGAGAATTCGTTGGCTCTCCTCAGCCAAGTTGACACCACCCATGGCAGCCACGTCATTAATATCATCATCACCAGCCATTTTATCGTCGACGAACGGTTGCGAATAGTTCAACGATTTCTTCTCCTTCTCCTTGAGGAGGGATTTGCCAGCAGTGAGCACGGTTGCCAGACCCGCGGATGAGGAAGTGGGTCTAGTGAATCCGGCTTTACTATTTACCGCCATAGTTTTGCCAACTTTCGTCACATTGAGCTTTGTATGAACTGGAATGTTTTGTAGCACCGCGATAGTACTGCCCGGCTTCGAAGGCAATTTCGGCTGAAAGTAAATATTTTATTTACACTAACACAAACATGCATTAGCATTACATTTTCACAAGAGAACATTCGCCGTTGCTTTTCATTTTTTAATCATGCCATGTCAAGAGGACAATAAAACAAAAGTATTCATTCATACATTCATACATCGATGTCGACTAAAACATTTAAACGTACCAAAGAATGACATACATAAACAGCCAACGAGATTTTTACGTGAAAAAAAAAAAAGAATTAAAGCAAATTCTATAATAGCTATGGAATGAAAGAGGCCAAATAAATTTGAAACACTTCGCGGAAAATAATCGTAACTTGTAACTAACTAATAAGCTGTCTATCAACGATTCCGAATATAAAACTAGGCATCCTCGCACGCTTTTGAACCGACTTCGAAAATGGAGGAGGCAACATAAGGAACAGGAACATTTGATCACTTTATTGTAATGTTTCCATAAACTTTAGAACGCACGAGGATAGTAGTTGATTCACACTTGCTAGAGCAAAATGTATACAATAAACTAATTACAATAGTCTGATATTATTTATTTCTGTCGTCGGAGTAGCCTAAATCACAATGTCCACAGAACACAAACCTAAAAATAATAAAAGCTATAATAATAATATAATAAACACTAAATACAGTCTTTGAAAAAATTAAACAATATACAGTATGTTCTTTATTATATTCGCCATAAAACTAACTACTGACATTTATTTTATATGTGACGACTATTTTTTTTGGACATTGTGACTAGACTTTCGCCCCCATTTCCCCCACAAGTGCGAACCAGCCCTGGGACAAACCTGCACGACATTTGGCTGAACTTGTACAACGTTAACGGGTTTCTGTGGGGACGGTGGCAGGCTCACTGGCATCGCTGGTGGCAAGAGGGTTGTGAGTGTCGGACTCGACTCCTCATCGTCCAAGGGCTGCCACAACCACTTCAACTCATTACTAGCTCACGATATAGCCCACTAACAGGCGTACTTCAAGACACATACATTACAGGTAAGACATCAATAACAGTATGATTTTTTTTCATTCGGAATAAACATTTTACTAACTCACAGGCCAGTGGTATCCGAAATATTAATTAAAATGCAGGCCGCATCTGTTGATATTATTTTTATCATTTGTGTCACGTGGCCTAGTATAGACTTTAAAAAATAAAATTCTTTTTAAAATAGTATTTATACAGGCAAAGTATATAGCATAATAAACAATGATTGAATAAACATGTTTAATTTTAAAATTGGAATATTGGAATTTTTATGATTTAATTTGATGAAAATATTAATTAAAAACATGAGATCAATCAACTTATTAAACTGCAATGCTTACATAATATTTCATACACACATAGTAAGTCTAAAGTAAGAAATCCTCAATTCTCTTCAACTCCTTTATTTCTGACCAATAATAAAGGATAAAGGTATTTGTAAAAATACTGTATAAAAATGTAAAAAAATGTACTGTCAATAAACTGTATAAAAAATATTATGAACAACTTGCCAATCTATTACCATAATCTAATTTTTCAAGCAAATTATTTTAGAGGCGTTTTATGCATATCTTGCTAAAATAAAAATTACTATAGTTGGTTGGCTTTTCAATTTCTTCAGCATGTTAATATGTTAATGAGTTATTTTTATTACTATCACTACTTATTATTAATCCTCTATTTATAAGAAGCTATAATAAAAGAAAAAGAAAATATCATGTAGGTGTTAAGTAAATATTATGTAGGCGTTAGATACGTCGTTTATGTGCGGGATGTCAAGTTTAGCTATTTCTAGGTCACTTTTACTCATACAAAACATTGTTTTTTCACTTCACTATCTGACACAACTCATAAACAACGTAATTTTGATCAATTCGGTTATTTTTTAAACATATTGATTCGAACGAAACGGTTTATTATAGTTTTAAGATAATTATAGAATAAGAGCAATAAATAAAAAAAAAACAATCATGGCTTTTCTTTTAAAAAAGACGTTTCTATTATATCAAACTAATATATTCCGTTCAATTTAGAAAGATAAGTCGGTGAAAAAATCTTTTTTTTTTACGTTTTTTAAAAAAATCTTATTGTAATATCCCTAAATTTAAAAATCCTTTTCAGACAATTTTTACCTTAGGATATTTGCTATCAGTTAATAAAATTTTATTGGTAGATTTTTAAAGTATTTTTATAAACCCAAGCGTCGAAACTGACTCTGAAGTGGTAATTATTATAAAAACCTCTGGTAAGTTTTCTTGATATAATGTAAAAATGTTGTAAAATCGATATATATATTTGTTCAGACATTATTTAGAATTAAAAAAAAAGTATCCTAAAGTTATCTGTAATCAACCAGATTATGTTACATAATCTGATAATGGTGAAAAACTGGTTTAAAAACTACTGACTTGCGCATAAACGGCGTAAACGCCCTTAAAGAAAATATTCAACATTACAACGAAGTAAGAATACAGTTTTTAAATGAAACTGCCCTTCCATAAGAACAGGTCCACCGCTGGGAATGACGTCATACATTGGTGATGACACAAACAGAGGCAGGCACTACATATAATATGTGATGATGATACTGATGTGCCTACCTGACCGTTTACTGTCAGGTAGGGACATCATCATCATTATCATCAGCTTTTATCCGTCCACTGCTGAACATAGGCCTCCCTCAACGAACGCCAAGACGACCGATCCCTTGCCACTCGCATCCAACACGGACCGGCTAATGGCCGACCAACACTTTGTCTACCTCAACATCAGTATGAAAATCTAAATTATTACAAAATATATAATTGTATAATTGTGTTTAATTGGCACCTTTAAAATGGCACTAATATGGCATATACATACTTATATATTTCTTTTTTGTAAAAAAATAAATTAAAAGAGAATCTCATGATGACCCTTAGATCAATATAGCTGTAAGGGCTGTATGCTAATTAACATTGTGCTGTTAAAAAAAAACTGGTACTCTCTCGACTCGCACTCACCAGTTGCACGTTGGACGTGGCGACCACCTGTTGCGTCGGCGACGGAATCGCCGAGAAAGCGACATGTGGAGACGGTGGATTGATGCCTTCAATGATTAGTTCTTTAGTCACGAGCGATTGCCGCAGCAGTGGCAGACTTTTCTGTTGAAAAAAAAAAAAAATTTTAGTAAAAAAAAATACCGTAGTTGCAATTAATGTAAAACTTTAATAAATCGCGAAGTGAAAAAGCTCTATTTATACATTACAATTGATTACATCTTACGTCTATGCCGTGTAATGTTCACAATGAAAATAACATTATTTCAACGTGAATTTACCTTGATAAATAGCAAGGGTGCGCGAGGGTGCGCAAATGTAATACAGAATGTACCGTAATCAGGTCATCTTCCTAGAAATCATCCCACGTTAAAATTCCGCATCGGCGTTCTGATTGGAAGTGTGACGTCATATCAATATCAATAGTCAATACTATTGCGATCTTAAACACGTGTAACTCGCGATCGGAAACCCTTTTTTATTTTTGTTTACAGTTAATAAAAATACTCAAGTAAGAACTCCCTAATTAGTTGTACCCGTACAAATAATAATTTTAACGACCGCTGTACTGGTACGGAAAAAGTATGATAATAGAAAACATTCATTTTCGCATTCTTGTCAGTTCTGATAAAAATAAATATCATCGGCCTTATAGGCCTCCATTAGTGAACCCCAAGATCCTTTGCCACTCGCAACCACGGATCAGTCACTGCACGCAGATTATATTCCCACCAGGTAATATACATAATCTAAATGATGATAATTCTATTTCAAAGGCGGTAAATTACCTACATTATCATCATCTCATATATTATCTCAGAAAAATCTTCCCTAAAATCATTAGCTTACATACAGAAATAAACTCATAAAAGCAATAACATGTTACAACCCCCTACTGACCTCAATAGTAAGTAGTTTGGTTATCTCTTAAAATCTCTCATTACCTATATCAAACACAAACATATATCATAAACAAACAAAACCATTCCTACATGAAGTGACAAGTGAGTAAATATCCTAACGTAAATAGAAAATGTGATAAAAACTGTTGTGTAGATTGTATATTACAATCACACATATACAAAACTAACAATCAATGAGTGAATGAGGCCGATCTTGATGAAAATACAAAAACATTTTTTTGTATATTATGATTCCTAATAGACGCCTCGCGGTTTATAACCCCCCCCCCCCCCCCCTCCCCTAACAATCGCAATTATTAGGATAACAACTGAAGCCCATGTCTCGCTAGCCACCTACACAATCATTACACAAGCAAAGAATTATGTACTGAATATTATAACACAGCAAAATGTGCTAATCAAAATGTGTTTACAAAAATATTAATTAATATCTTAGTGGTGTCGTTTCACGGTGGCTTTATTATTGACACTTGAGCATAGGAAATAAGACACCAAGCAAAAAATGCTGAGGCTTACTAATATGAAACAAACTTACCTTTAGAAATCCAATAAGGCATGGTTGAGGACTAGCATTCAGTAATTTCTCTAATCGATCACAGAACTCCTCTGGTTCCACTTGTGCATCTATCAATTCCTGGATAAGATTACGCACACTCGTCTCCACAGATTTCGGTTCTTTACTTGAGAGATCCAGAAGATTGGCAAGAAAATTCCGACACTTCTCCTTTGTATTGTCTAGTGGTTTCTAAAAAAAAATTATGAATTAATATTGAACATGCACAAATAAATACCTACTGTATAATATGGAATCTAATACACACATTTTAATGTAATGGATGATTATATAGGCATTTATTGATAAAGGGCGTAAGTCCAAGATGGAAAGTTGCAATGATGATATTGCATTAATAGTAATGGTGATTATAGAGAAAACACCGAGAAGCTCGTGGCTCAGTGGTAACAGCCGCGCGGATCGATTCATCAGGTTAAGCAACGCTTGCCGTGGTCGGTCCGTGGATTGGTGACCATCCTTACATAGACTCCTCCGTGCGTCGGAAAGCACGATAAGCCGTTGGTCCTGGTTGTCAGAAGCCCGAGTCTGACAACCAGTTTTACCATGGGGTACCATATATTAAATGAATTGAAATACTGGTGAATGCTGAATCTGGTTACACTGGAAGCCGACCCCGGAAATATGGTTGGGATAGGCTAGGCTGATGATGATGAGTGATGGTGTTATGTATCAATTATTTGAAGTACCTAAATCGAGTAATTAACTAAAAAAATGTATACTAATATAAAGGGGACTAAAGGCACCTATCATTTTATGAATAAACCGTTCAATATATAATAAAATATAAATTAACACTAAAATATACAAACCTGTGTAGTCACAGTAGGTTGCAATGGTTGTGGCAAAGGTACATTTGCCACCGAGGCAGGCACTACAGGAGTAGCAACTGGTGCTGGTGGCATTTGACCGGGCATTTGGCCGGACATTTGCCCTTGGGGCGGAACACTCGTAGAAACTGTTGCTACACCAGCATGCTGTATAAACAAACTATATAATTAATAACATCAAAAATATTATTATTAATATAAAATTGGTATAAAAGTCAAAAAAATCAAGCTCAATAAAAATACTAAAACAAAAAAGAACAAAAAGCTGTAGTAGAGAATAAAGATATGTAAGCATCAAAGGTGTAAATTCATTAGTTATTTTATCATGCAATTTATTCAGATGATTACATTCAGCAACAATATTTGCTTAATATTTTATAATTTTAATGTAAACATTATCATATTATATACAAATACTTAAAGTACAATTGAGACAACATCTCCTTATAAGTGTACTCCGCTCAAGTTACAATCACTATTACATTAGTATATAATTTAGTGCCATCTTCAAACTATTCATATACATTGCAATATTGACCATGATAGGATAAATAATAAATGATAGACAACTAGTTTCTGCTTATTTTAAATGCATTACAAACTACAAGTACTTATACTGAATACTCTAAAAGATGAAATGTAAGATACAAACTAAGAAAACTTACATGAATATTGAGTTAAAATATCTTCTTTTTGTTCTTTTTTACTAAGCGTACTAAGCATATCACACTGGGCTACAATAATACATTAAACACTCAATAGTCACATTAGTTGTGTTAAAGATTAGTATTTACAATACAATGTCTCTGGTACGGACATATTAATCTTACCTCTGTTAATTTACCTTGAACATGCACCACCACCATGGTTTTTTTGTATACATGCATGATCAGTAGGAAATTAGACAATTTTTACCGAGGTCAATCTATACCAGCTTTGTCCAATTTCGGGGGTTTGGAATGTAGCGCATATATCCTACTTACTGCCGGCACAGTTGACAGCCGGAGTGTCTGAGGCTGCGGTGCTGTCATTGTACTGGCGGCCGGAGCGGGACCCACTCTCAACAGCTGGTATTGACCATTCTCAGTCTTTAACAACAAATGACCCTGCTGCCCTTGTTGTAGACTTTGCAGTGTTTGCAGTGTTATCTAAAAATGAACGCCTAGTTTCAATTTTATCTCATGAATTTGGTTTTGAATCTCAATATTGCAAGTATTGACTTTCAAATATGATTCTAAGCAGGTCATTTGTTAGAGACAATCTTTTACACAAGGACAGTTAAATGTACAAATAATGATTGTGATGGGGTGAATCTTTAGTATTGTGTTACATGTATTCAAGCCTTTAATGACAAAAATGACAATGATTAATACAAATGAGAGACAATTTTATTAAGACAACTTACATGATTGTAATGATGAATTATATTTTAATGAATGTTAGACATATGACCTGTCTAAATGAACAATAAATTGACTGCAATAAATTGACTGCTCAGATTGACTGCAATAAATTGACTGCAAAAATGACAACAGAATAACGCATATTTACGCGTGCGCGAGTTTTGGGGCAGCTCGGCTTAGGCACGAACGCCGCCGCTGCCCGAACACACTTAGAAAACTTTCGACAAGAGAACTATTAAGTATAATTCCACTCATGGACAGTGAAACAAAAGTTAAGAAAACGTAAACAAATGCCATGTTGAAAAAAATATATTAGCAACTACCCCATATTGCAGTTAAAATATAATGCATTTAGAGGGTAAATTAAATAAAGCTAATTACAGAATTCAATATACATTAAAATTATTACAACACCAGAACATCAGCTTATATATTATATACTTATAACTGAAGAAACATTTACATGGAATCATTATAAGAAATAAAAAATATTAAATGGCACATTTAATTTCAAATTTAATAACTTAAATTCAAATTAATTACTAATTTATAAGAAACATTTAAACTATTTGATATATGTTTATAAGATTTTAGTGGATTCCATTGATTTGGATAAATATTTTATTTTTCTCCTTATACTTAATAATTAGAAGTGCTATAATAGTTTGTATAAGTGTTCTAATTATTAATTCAAAAGTGCCATAAAGATGTTCCCGTAGCATGTGGTAGCTGGTTAGTTATTTGCAAAAGATTTTGTAAAGGACAATGAACACAAAACATTTATTCAGGTAACAAATCACTTATTTCTTTGCTAAAACTGTACTGTATATTATTATATTTATCCAAAACAAAAGTTACTTAATATCATACAACACAAAATACTATAGAATATTACAATATTTTGCTTGTTAGTAACTAAGCAAGTAGATTGATTTGATGAGCAAAAATGAAGTAATGAAATGAGAGAATGAACAATGTTACATTAATACCTTAGAATGTAGCTACCATTATTTAGCTTGCATGAATTATTATGACAATATTAACCGTTAGTAAGATTTTCCTTATAAGCTTTCCTTGCCATAGATAAAAACTAAGCGGTGATATTAGTATACAGGTGATTATTCTAAATGGGCAGGTATGATAGTCTGAAAGCTATTAAATACCAGGAGTTTTTCAAAGGAACCATTGACTTCAGAGAAAAACGGCATTCAAGATTTTTTAGAATCACTTAACATTTAAATGACATCCTATCAATCCTGCTCTAAGTTACAACAATCATTCATTGTTTCTCTATAGAAATTGTGTAATATACTGCAATAATCACCCTAGTAAAAAATAAATTTAGTCATAGTGATAAAATTTTTACTTGTTGAATAATTTATCACAAAGCTCTATTAAATAAAACTGGTTGTTTTGTTTTGTGCCTTTTTGTGTTGCAATAATTTGTTATGGTTTATTTAAAATTAATGGAAACTGTAGCAAGTTATTTCAGTCAGTTATTAAAATCTATAAACACATAAAATGTAGTTTATGTTTGCAATATCAGCAATGATTTGATAAGAAGTTAATTCAAATTCAGACTTATATTAGTGTGGCTGTCCCATTTCAAAAACTATTAAGTTATAATTAATAAAAATTTATTCCTACAGTCAGACACAAGGCTTACATAGTACTTTAAAACTAATAGCAACCCTTTCAAACAAAAAATAATGCAGATTGTGCTTTTCGTAAGTCAAAGATTAACTTCATAAGATGAAAATATATTATTATATAAATATGAAGTTTAAAAGGTGAAAATATATTATGAATGTTAAATTTAAAAAATGCCTTATCTTTTTGAATATGAAAATATATAAATAAAATGTGTGTAAAAATTTTGCGCTCAGCAGAGGGGGCTATCGAAGATTTTTATATATTAGTAAAGAAAGCTTTTAAGAATCGTCACTAAACTTTGTGTTTAACTGACAAAAATAAACTAAACCTAATAAATCAAGTTGGCTTTAAATATGAAGATAGCATAATTTATTTAAGCAGACCTCTTTGGTAGGGTAGGTAAAAAAAAACACTTACTTAACTCTTATAAAACTTTACTTTTAAATTGGCCAATAATGAAAATGAAAAATGAAATAAAGTAGTAAAAAATATCCTGCTCTCTTTAAAGACTTGTAACATGAATGTGAAGCAAATACCAAACCACAGACTTAAAGTATTGACTTAGCAATTTCTCTTATCTTATATAAATAATAAGTCCCAGTTTCTTCCATAAAGCAAGAAACTTTCTAAGCTAGCTTGTATAGATCTATAATTCTGTGCCTTTAATTACACTTCATATTATAGAGGACACTGTATTATATACAGAAACTAATATCAAAATACTATTACAATGTAAATTTTAATATCAGGTTTTTATAACGACGAACAAAACGATTATTATTATTATAAGCAACAAAAATGCTTGAAAATGGATTGCTTAAAGTGACTTTTGTGGCAGAGTTTCTTGGGACTGTCTTGACATGGGCGTGTTGTGCATCTTCATAATAAGTTTAGCTGCTAAGATAATTGTAAATGATCATTATAAAGATTTTATATGTGAAAAATAATAAAATAATAAACTACTTTTCTGCACTATCCTATATCCAACAATCCTGACAAACATTTTTTACTTATATAATCAACTAAGTAATAAGTAATTTAGTTGTAGTGTTAATTATGACTCGCCTATGTCATTAAGGAAAATAATAAATTATAAGAATATGCAATGAAAATATTTTCATTCCTAACCCTTTAGCACATCTTGCGGAGACTTACTAGGCTTTGGAATAGGACAGTCAGACAGGCAATTGCTTCGCCTTATCCTACACAATATGTAGGATCTGCGAAGATGCCAATTGCAAAGATCTGGTAGGAAGATCTTTACAGCCACACAACATTTATAAAATACTTTTAATATCATACCCAGGTTCAATTCCCGGTTGGCAATGTGTTTTTGGTTAACTTTCAAATGCAGTTTTTCTCTCGAAAATTAATTATATGGTTTCATTTGCTTCTCCATCCTGTATACTTTAAAACTTAATTAGAGTGCTTTCTATCTTTAGAAACTGATCTAAAATACAATGCAACAACACAAAAATGTTAGTTTAACATTGCATAGGTCTTTAGATATACATATTATTCAAGTATAAAAAGTTTCTTCTTGTAATAGGGGCATTAAAGCTAAATTATAAGATATTTAATTCAAAGAGATATCTACAATAATTTAATATTAATTTTTTTGGCTATGATTGATTTGAGATGTTAAATTTTGTAGTATCAAGTAGAAATTTCACTTACACCAGGCGTAGCTGCTCGTGTACCCACAACTTGAGGTGTTCCAATAACAACTCGTGGGGATACCGTTGCAACGGACTTCTGAGCCGCAACAGCGCCAGGCGTACCAGGTCTCATATTCAATATTTGGACATTTGGTATGATTGCAGGTTGGCCTGAACCCAAATTTTGTGTTGTGACTACAACATTTTGTCCACCAGGCTTATTTATTGTCATTACGTTTGGCATTGACCCAGACATGCTTGAATTTACTGTCATAGGCACAGTTACCATGCCAGGCTGCATGCCTACTTGACCACCGTTTGTTCCTTGCTTAATAACTAAGGGAGGTTGTATCGAAATCGTCTTGTTTGCAGATTGTTGTGAGGCAGTGCCTCCTTGAACAGAGTGAATTAATTGTGAATGAGGGGACGTCAAATCGACGCAGCCGTTCGCAAAAGTTTGCGAAGGAAAACTCACACAAGTTGAAGAATTTAAAGTATGGGTTTGTGTATTTAAGGAATCACTGTTGTAAGGCACACTCAAAGATATGTTTGGTTGAGAAATAAATGATGAATGTATATTAAAACAAGAGTTAGAAGTATTTGGTACTTGAAAGTTTACACTATCTACTGCACTAACACATTGGTCCTTATTGTATTTTTGTCCAATAAAAGAGCTTGCGCTACTTGTAGCGATAAGCTGACTAGAAATTGCATTTACTAGGTTGTTTTGTGACGATACCGACGGAATAAACGTCACAAATTGATTCTCGCGAGCACCACCGTTTGAGTTCACAACGTTCTCATCAACGTCTGTAGACAAAACTCGCTCTATGAATTCGGCTGACGCCATTTTATATAAGTTGGCCGATTTTCCTGTATGCGATCGGATATTCAGAATGCTTATTTTATTTAGCTCACATTCATATAAAAAATATTAAACAAAAAAATATAATATGTGATTTTTTTTGTATTCAAATGTTGCTCTTTTTTTCATTTTACACAGTAATCATTATATTGCACTGTTAAACTGTTTCTTAATTATTATAATAAAGAAAACTGACATTGACATTTCACTATCGCTTGTCAATTGGCTATTTTATGATAGTCGAAAAAATGCAACTTGTATAATATGTTTAATCCGTCGTAATTCGTATCACTTTCCCTAAATCCAAACTCCTAAGCCCTAATTTTTCGTAAAATATATATTTATAACGCTTTAAAAATATCACATTTACCCCTGTTTTAGTATTGTTTGTTTTTGTTGTTTGTAATATTGAAATACCTCATTATACAATGTTCGAATTTTTATAATTTTGTAAGTATTTTTGTTTTCTGTTGAGTTTCGAAACTAAATAATTATTTTGTTTATATAAATATCTTTATAGCAGATTTTACTTTTCCTAACCTTCAAAAGAAGCTTTTCCGAGTATGTTTATTTTAATACATACATTTTTTTACGGGGGCGTATTTTATCTAGGACTTCAGTGTCACATTGTCATTATTTTATTTTCATTTTTGATTAACTAAGTACTCTTGTCCTTTAGATATTTGTCTAGGCTTCAACATGTATGTATATATACCTAATAGGTATTTTATATGTTAATTTTGTTAGTATATAAATTAATAGAAGAAAATATATTATTATGGTACACATATTTTTATCTGAGTAGACAGTAAAAATTTTTGCAAAATAAGTGCAGGGAGTTTTAATTAGATAGTGAGGATTATGTCTCAGTATAATAGCATAATATAAAAATTTAGCAGTTTACCTCATCATAATTTACACAATCAAAGACATTTTCTAAAGAAGGTCAATTATTTTTAAATAAAGGTTAAAGGCAATCTAAAAACAACAGATAAATGTGGTTGTTTTATATTTTACACTAATTACTGTTAATATTATATTTTTTACTATAGTAGTCATCACATTCTAAATAAAATTTAGACAGTACTTATCATTGTATCTTACAAACATTTTTTATCCTTATAAATCAAAAGTAAAAATTATCAGTACAAATAATAATAGTAAAATAATAATAACAGTAAAAAAAAGTAATATATTGTGGTCAGTTTTAAAATATTCAACTTTTTAACAAAGTTACTTTCGTGACCTTGAATGTCAAATTATATCTATTTCCTATAAAGAAAGTTAGGTAAAAGTAAGGTACTTTTTTTTTAAATATTTGGATAGGATATAATTAAACAATACAATATAGAATATAATCTTTGTTCAGTATTTTAGGTTTTATATTTTATCAATTTATATCTTATGTCTATTGAAGTCTTCTGCTGGTTACAAAGATAGTCCACAGAAGAATTGGTGAAACATACTCAGTGAATATTATAATTTTCTATTAGATTCTGACATACTCTAATGTTCAAGGAACTTTTATTAAACAATTCGTCAAAAGACCAGAATTCAGACCAGAGACCAGAATACAATTTTGGTATGAAAAATATTCAGTAATATAAAATAAGTCAAGTAATATAAAATTTTAGTAGTAGTAGTAAGTAGGGACAAGCTCAAATGTTTATTCTGAACAGCATTTCAAAGACATTGTATTAGTTATATTAATTAACACATATTCATGTGTGTATTAATTTTATTTATTTTTCAGGTACAAAGGATGGAGCGTTTCCCATTGAAATCTTCAGTTCCTAAAATGGCTACTACATATCAATCAGTTTATAAGAAGGTGAGGACTATGAATATACATTTATTAGATTGCTTGTTGAAAGCCCTAAAGATAAAAGAAATACAATACCTACAGTAACTACAACTACAAATAAATACTTATTGGAAGCAATACAATGTCTAAGAATGTTATTTGATAGTATACTGTATAGTAGACACACTGTTACGAATTCGTCGTACTTGAGAATTCCACATATTACCCAACCTTATAAAAACAGGATAATATAATAAACCTATATAATTGTGATTATTTTTAAATATATTATTTATATAAAAAAAAACTCGGAATTTATTAAGTTAATTATTAATATACGAAGAATATAGGGTTACTTTGCGTACATTTATATTGAGAGTGAAAGAAAATTGCCAAGTAATTATATAAACGGAAAACATTAAGAAATTGCATACCGTACGATTTGAAAATTCGATAAATTGATAAACTCTTAAGAAATTGCATTGCAAAGCGCTTCTTACTTCACTGCGTATTTAGGAGAATGCATTATTAAATTTTAAATATTTTTATAGTCTGTATACACCATCAAGCATATAAACGGATAGAGTAGAATTAATTTTAGTCATAAAAATAACACAATTGGTGAGCTATTTGTCACAGACGTAATAGCCATTCAACCAACTAGATTTCTTTGTGAACGTGCCATCAGCCAATCATCCATCAATGGCCGTCAGTAGACCAATCGGAGCGCAGAACTGGTGCAGCGTTGAAGCACAAATTTGACATAACCGGCATTCTACATAACCGGACTATTCCGGTGACCGGTTATAATACGCTCGATGGTAAACACTGTATTAGCGTTCGTAAATACGATTTTGCAATCGTTTAGTGCTCAAAATATTTTTTATTTGAACATAAAATAATAACACATAAAAAACAAAAGAGAAACAATTCCATAAATCATAATTATCAATCAGACATAGAGGAGCGCGTGCCATGAATTTGTTTTTACACCGACTGGGGCGACTGGTATAGAATAGCCGAGGCCCGAGACATGCTCCCGACGACATACACTTCTATGTGTATGTACTGTTTCACGTTTACGGAAGTAATGAGAAAGTCTTATAATTTGAAAGGTTTATATTCGCCATTTAATCCAAGCTTAATCCTAATAAAATAGAAAATACACTATCAAGTACATTCTTACAAAGTAATATTCGATTGCTCAATACCGACAAGTTGGTCAAACTGCAAGTTACATAAAATGATGCATTGTAAGTCTAGAAGTGGTTTTTTTTAATATGAAATTACATTATTTCGCTTTAGAATGGGTGACCAGGCTATGCCCAAAAACTTAAACGCCACTTAATTCCGTCACTTAGCTGAGCAGCCCTTAAATGCATACACTATGGCAACTGGCAACATTAAAATTTAAAATATGTATAAGGGTATTTTCATTTACAAATTAAACCATTTTATTTAAAGATTCGATTTCTTCTCGGTTATTACTTTATGTATAAAACATATACAAAACGAATATTAAAATAAAATAACATAATATAAGTAAAATGTCGATGAATGGTACCTTGTGCGCGGTTTTCTATTAAATTTAAACAAGTAAGTTTATTTCTTTTTTTTATGTTATTCAGTTTGTGGATTAGGAAACATTTTCGAAGGGCTACCTACTAAAATACTACTTAGGGCGGTTTGCATCGACTAATTTTAACGAATATATTATCGTTAAAAATGGCGGTAACGAACCTTAGTGACCAAAGAGCGTTGCTTCTAACAGACGTCAAAATTTAACGAAGCCTCGTTAACTAAAGATGATTTCAAACAACCGGCCATTTTTTTTTTGACAGCCAAAACTCCTTGAGTGGCGTCATTTATACAGAAATTCATTTAAATGGCGTTTGAGTGGGACTTATTTGATAAGCAGCTCCGCTTACAATTTGATGACGTTTGGATTTAACGCGTGCTTAGTAGTTTGAGGGCCCACAAATATTTAAATGGCGTTTGAGAATTCGGGCGTTAGTCTTAAAGCATACTTGTGCTTCCATCTAAGTTACCGTATGTATCTGTCCTGTGCGCATCAGAAGCTGATGTTCAAATTACTTTGAAATTTTAAAGCTAATAACGTCTGATGAGAATTGTGGATTGTTAATGTGGATTAATAAAAGACAGCTGAAGTCATGCCAGTTTAACGTTCGAAAATCTTAATATCATCTATCAAGAATCTAAATGGACAAAGATAGATAAGTAAACATGATCGAAAATACACATCCTTGAAAAGAGTATAAAATGAATCTTTTAAAAACGTGTAAGCACCTAACAAATATATATTAATTATATTGAATATATTATGCTCTCTATTGTTTGTCGTTATAGTATCAACCCATACATGTCCCACTTCTCGGCACGGTATACTCAAAATCAGATGAAAAGTGTGTTGAGGCATTGCGACCCAATGTGAGGTGGTGAACTTCATACACCTTCAAAGACTTAATTGTCATCAAACATGCAGGTTTCTCCATGATGTTTTTCTTCACCGGTAAGCGAGCGATGGTCTTAAGTTCGTGTGCCCTTAGGAATTTAGAAAAACCCATTTCAAGAGATCATAGACAATCAATGGTATTACCTTATATACAAACATTGTAATTGCTATAACTAATCGAAATGAAATCATTCGACATATAATATATTCGATATAATAACCTTAAGATCACAGTGATGTAAGGACTTATAATGTATTTAAGTAAATATCATATTAAGGCTTAGGTATTCCGAAGACAGCAATCTTTATTAAAATAAAAAGAAAGTGGTAACCTTCACCTATTTAAGAAAATATTTCTCAACTGGCTTTCGTAAAATTGTGCACTAAAAAGTAAAAACTGTATGAATCAGTAAGATTAATGAACAATAATTGGTATACTTTCCATTTTTTATGTGATAAGGAGGCAATGGAGCAGGCGGAGCCTTATGGTGACTACCGTCGCCTATAGACATCCGCACGATCAAAGGTTTTGCAGATGCGTTACCCACCTTTTAGCTGTCCCCCCAATGGGAAACTCACAAACCGCACGATACGCGAATCGCTCAAGCTATCATTTATATTATATTGTTTATTATTCCGTACGAATAAATATCTTATTTCAATCGATAAATAAAAACAACAGTTCCCCTTATTATCAAATATCATCAAATCTCGATGAAATTAAAAACAGTGATATAATATAATAATATCACTGTTATTAATTTCATCAAGATTTGTATACAAAGAATACATATAGGTACAATTATTAGAATGTAATTTTTAATGGTTAAAGTATCAACCCTTAGTTGTCCCACTGCTTGGCAAGGGGCCTTCTCCTCGAACAGACGAGGAGGGTAATTTCATGATTTTTAGTATCGATTTTTTTTCGTAAATGTGTTTGAACACAGTAGTCCAACCATAAATATAATCAAGATTGATATTTTTTTTTCACGCTCTCAATTGTATAGATTTTTCTAAAATAACTGTTTCTTTGTGTCTATTTTGACTATGTACAGCGCCTTTAATGTTACAATTGAAGCTAATAGGAAACTTTAAAAATAAATGGCATTCTCAAATGTTATCTGTAAATGTTCTCAGCGGGGTTCGAATTCGGCAATAGATCTTAGATTAACATTTAATGCAAAATTTTCCTCCTATTTCCTTGTTATGCCTATTTGACAGCACTGCTGTTAACTTACTCTCGTACTTATTCCGTTGCTGCGGCGCATAAAGTATATGTCTCATATATGACGTTGAAAACCTAGGCAAGAAGTATACAATTCAAGTACACTAAAGGGAAATTCAACTTGATTTCCGTTCACCTAAAATGTGTTACATTCTTTCACTACTCATTTAATATACTATTCATAAAATATAGCGGCAATCATTCCTATAGGTGAGGTGTGAGACAGGAAACAAACCCACACGGTTTAATATACCAAGCACTAATTAAACGATATCTGCAAATATTTTCATATTTTTATATAATGAGAGACCTTTTTTTTTTTTGGAAAAACAATATATAATATATTCATATTGAGTCTAGCGTTCTGTAAACGTTTAAAATTAAACAAATTTTACCCAAAAAGAGAGTTTTATTGCTTGTCATTAGGATCCTAACCTTGCTTAGCATTTTTTCTAGTTTTTATGTTTCCTTGGTGCTATAAATATATCCGGAACTTTTTTGATATTAAACTACATATTTGTAAGTTCCAAAGCAGTCGCAGTGGGATAATGCATCGCAATACCTACTGTAAAAACTTTGTTTGGGTCAGCCTAAACATTTAAATATGTATATAATGTCCGTAAGCCTTGATGACATTCTGCATGAATAGCAAGGATTCATACAATAACGTTAGAAGAGTTAATCATTCAACAATGCAACGTAACTCGATTGTATGATTACCTTTACTTCGTGTCCAGTCAGCTAAGCTAGCATACACAAAATACCATTGCGTTACGTTACACGGTAGAAGTTTTCGAGCGTATTATATACTCTGTAGCAAAGATATTGATTTTTCCCGCGCCGCTGCCTACGGTATTCCATTGATAAGAATTTATTTCAGTTATGTTATTCGGCTTTTAGTGTAAACGTGTGTCGTTATTAGTGATAGTATGTGAAATGACTTAATTATTATGCACTGTAAGAAAAATTCAGTTCGCATCGTAATATTTGATTTCTGTTATTATTTTCTCATTTGAATAGCTAATTTCGCAAATTGTAGAAAGTAAATAATTTATTATTCGAAAATTGTTTTTTTTTTAAATTTATAATATATATTTTTTATTATTGTAATATCAGGATATATTTACCGTAACAAATATTTAGTTATTTTTATTTGTTGTTTGTGTATTATATGATTAGGTTTGTTATTTTCTATATTTTTTTATACTCCAAACTGTTTATTGCACAGAAATGGCATCATTACGTAATAATGCAATTTTAGCAAAGGTAAGGTTATTGTTTGGGAAACTAGAATTTAGTAAGAAACTAGTTTTATTTTAAGTTTGAGTACAAGCGCTTTGCCCATATATTTTTAATGCTTATTTAAGACACGTTCAAAATATTAATAATGTTGTCAGTAGTAATTATTCTGCTTATAAAATTGATTACCTTATAAAGCATAAGTTAAAGAAAATAGTAACTAAAATTTGTATAATTTTAATTAAATATGCACACATGCAAAAAAAATGTTGTTATCCACAAAACCGGGCGACTACTGTATAAATAATTTGCTTATCACAATTAAATACAAAAAGAGTGTATTATTAATTAATATGTTTTATATTGTAATATTGCATTATATACATAGTTGTTAAGCATATCATTTTCCATGACTTCTAATAAGGTATATCATTTATGCAGTAGCTTGTCTTAACTGTATTTAAGACTTGTGGGAAACTTTAGGACCCCAGTAGCAATGAACTTCTGTATCATTGTTAGTTGATACGGCTGATACGGTAGTAGCTATGTCCCCCGTATATCGTATTAACCCTGTGTCGATCTTGGGACATACCATTTGAAAATTTTAATGTTACTGTGCTAATATGTTTCTAAATTTCTATATGCGTTTCTTTTTAGGTTTCTTTGTGTTTACTGTTTCGCTCCCCGAAAATAATATCTTTCCTAACGTCTATATCCTTAGTTATCCTTATCCTATTCATAAAAAGATTCTATGTCAGTATGTTAAACTAAAATCTAGAGGTCTACGTCCATTGACAATCAATCAATCATGAGTCGAGGTCTAAAACATAAATAAAGAATTAAATCTTGAAACTATTTTTTTTGTCTTTATTATTTATGTATTTTATCATTAAAAAAAAAAGATTTCGATTGACGTGAAACACAATTGTGTTAGGTTTGGAAATTAGTAAGTGACCTTAGTGATTAGTCCTCGTTCAGATACGGCGACAACCGCGTGATTTCAAAAATCTAAATTCAAATTTGACTTGCAATCTTCCGGTTCCCGCGTGTCTGAACAAACATTTAGGTACTATAATTAAGACTTGCGCAATTCCCATGCAATTGGAAAATACGCAATAAAATTCAAATCAAATCAATTATCCCCGTGTTTGAGTATATTAAATGAAATTGTTCGAAGGCGTTTTTGATTTTATTGATTCCAGGTATCGCATAAATTGCTTTGCCTTCATTCACTTGTACAAATAGCAGCTTTATTAATATTGTATTGCATTCTAAAATAAAACATTTTATACCGGTATTTTAAGGTTTTATTTCCTGAATTTGACACAGCAAAGCAAACTTATGAATCCCCAAATAAATGGAATCTTATTTATTATCTGCCCTCTGACTAATAAGTCGAGGTACCTTAATTACGTTTCTATTGTCTCTAAGAACTGGATTTTAGATATATTATAATATTTTGCTTTACTTAAAAAAAATATAAAACGTAGCGAATTTGGATTTTAATTAGGATTTTGCATGTTACATATTTCTTACTCTAAGTGAATACCATTTTGTCGATACGACGACTTTATGAAAAAAATAACGACTAAATGCGAGTCCGACTCGCTAATACGTAAAAAAAAAAACTTTATATGTAGTAACTATTACATACATTAGACACTTTAACAAAAATAAATGGAGTTATTTATAATAATCAGAGTCAACTATGTATGCATAATTTCTATTTCCCTTTAATTCTCTATAAGTATATTTTATTTTTTTGAAATTTTCAATTTATTTGAGAACTTTCTTACCATATAGTATTAGGGACCAAAACCTACAGGGTACTTCCGGTTGACCTAGAATCAATTTTGATTAAAAACAATATCTAATAGCACAAGACTTGTATTATACTTAGTATAATATACATTTCAACTTGCTTGGTATACCCGTTCCGGACGAGAGAGTGATCTTATGAAAGTTTATTTTTTACCTTTTCAGGCCGTACCTGAAAAAAAAAACCTGTTCCCTAATAGAAATGCATACAAGTGATATAATATAAGTAATAGAGACAGGCTAACATAGAGTGTCATACAATTGAAAACATCCGCTTAATCCGTCTCCCTACGATATCACCCTTCTATAACACTGATAATAAACGATTAACGCCCGGTTTCCGAAAAGATGATCAACGCAAAAATGAACTAGTGTCTAATGCGTCGCTAGAAGCATGGTTAAATTACCTAATTTGATCAGCCTGTCAGTTTACATAACAAGTACAATAAAAATGACAAATTCGACTCAAGAGTCGTAAGTTAATCGCCATTAACAGCCATTTTAGTTGACATACATTTTGACCAACGTTTTAGAAACCGGGCGTAAGTGTGTGTTAACTTAATTTACAGCCATCTATACTGAAGTTTATTTGAGCTAAGTTAAAACATTGCGTGTAAATAAAATTAGGCTACTATGTAGGTACTACTGGATAAATAGGCAAAACGGGTATACAAATATATATCTTTATAAAAAAAAAACTTCATTAATTGACTGTTATAATAAAGCAAAACGGGTATACACATAGTGATGCTTGTAAATAACTATCTCTCTTTTTAGTAAGTTGACAGTGTACATATGTCTCTGCCTTATTATCATAAGGGTTAACCTCAATTTTGGATTTGGATAGTTCTATAATGGCAAATTTCAATCATCTACGGGATGTGGTTTTTTCGAGGAATTTGTATTACAGACAAAGAGATACAGAGGTAATTGATCAAGGGTGCTGTCTATACCCCCCTTTTTCATATTATTTTTGTATAAATCTGTTTTAATTTTTTAAGATTTTTTTTTTGGTTACTCAGGGTACAAACACAAACAACGGGCGCGGAATTCACTCGCCAAATGAAGATGATATGGTAGACATTACACCAGGGCCGCAAAGAACAACTGAGTCCACTCCCACCAACCACGGAACATTTCAGCTGTACGAACATACAGGCAGAAACAGCAACGCTAGTGCCACTTGTAAGTTTTCTTTTAAAATATCTACAGTGTTGTTAGTATCAATTTTTTTTTATCATAAAATGCGCTCTGGTATCTAAACTATTTTCTGCGTAATACTCGAGAGACGGAATGGATTCCCTTATTAAAATAATAAATATTCCCTTATAAAATAAATATATACCTCCTGTTTCGTACCCACGCAGTCTATTTAGTATCAAATTCCAATTTTTAGCATCAACAATAATAAAATCAAAAGATTAAAATAAAATAATGTTAGCAGTAAACTATTATTGAGAATATGCACCACTTATGTAATATTTGTCAGAAATAATGTCAAAATATATACTCTATGATTTCTTTCTATTTTCAAGCGTACATCGCTCAATACTTCAGTACGTCAGCTGGTAAGAATGCTGCGACTAATAACTTAATAAAAATAATAGCCTTTGGTTCACTTTTCCCAGTTTCCCATGTATGCAACTTTATAACAATAATTCACCTTCTTACATTGTCTCATCATTTATACTATTAACTAATTCGCATTTCACATTCCAATTCACGGTCGGCACATTTATAACTTTTATGGCATTTATATTTTAGGTAACACGGTAAGTAGCGTAACTTAGTGTGGTGTGTGAGGATGTCGCGTGGGAAAGACTTGGGTGGCGATATTATCCTCTCTGTATTCAACTATACTTATTTCTGAAATTATTAAAACCTTAAATATAATTTATGATTGTATTTGACAATTTTGAAAAGAATGCCATCTTTCATATTTAAGTAATTTTTATCTCATTATTCCAATGTACCCCGGCTGAATACTGAAATAATCAGAGTAAATTTTGTAATAATATTAAATAGACTACCGCTGTCTTTCTATGTACGCTGAATATATATCTATAGTCCATTTTGTATCTACGTCTACAAATCACTCGTTTGACACTCGCTGTCATGTGTCAGAAAATAATAAAACACCATTAAACTTACAGACTAGGCTGTATAGACTATAGTCCTTTGTTTTTCCTCATTGGGAATAAAAAAATAATAAAAAAACAGCACTATCCCTTCTTTATTTTAGTACATACACACATACGTTCATATTAGGTATTAAGTCTTCTGTCTTATTTTATCGTCGCATGTTTTCTTAATATCGCTTGTATTATGATAGTGAAATTAATATTTATAGATAAAGATAAGATAGTAAGTTAGCTTTTGTGACTAGTTATATTAATTATTCTTTAGATTTGATTAGTGTCTTTTAGTATGGATTCAATTAATACTAGTGATATGGATTCCCTGGTTGGTGATGTAGGTAAACATTTAAAAGTTTTTTGGTATTTATTTAGTTAATAAAAGAAACCATTTATTAGTTATCTTCAATAAAAATTTTGCATAATCGGAATGCAAGCACTGTAATTTATTAGATACAATAAATAATATTATGATGATAATTATTGTAATAAGTATTATTTAAAGGAAATTATAATAAGTTTATAATTTTAAAAAGTCAAACCAGGCATATTCTTATGAAAATTATGCCATAAATGTTCATGTTACGTATGTTTATTTAAAAAAATATGTAATAAGTATTTTGTAATAAGAAATACATACAGTATAATTTTATCAAAATTTTTATTTGCATGATAGTAAAATTTCTTGTATTTGTAGTTTCTTAAACTTTAGCATGGCAACCCAAATCGATTTTGACATTTTATTGCTTTGTTGTAGGTAAATTGATAGATGAATAAGTTTACACGAAATACTAATGTTATTGAAATAAAAATAATTATAATTTATTTCAGGGGACGCAGTTTTATTTTCCGGTATGCAAGGTAAATTAACTACTATTTTGTTAAGTTGGATTTAAATACTGTGCTGCTAAAATTTAGTTTCTGGAGCATAAATTATTAAAATGAAGATTCGTATCTTAAATGGTTGAGTCGTAATGTATTAAATAATTAATTCTTTTTGGGAATACTAAAATCGCAACATATTTTTGCAATAACAAATTTTTTATTCGTCATTTGTGATTTACGTTTGTATTGTTTCGTTATATGACGCGTATTTGTTATACAATCCTACTTGTATAAAAAATTTATAATATCGTATTGGAATAGAATATAATATTCTGTTTATAAAAGTATCTGCCGAATATATATGATGTTAAAACTATAAGTTTTATTTGTGGCCACTAAAATCAATATCTTTTGTTCAGATATCGAATGTTTTTGTAATTTTTCTTTTTGATTATCAACAATAATGATAAGAAATTCAGGTAATTGTTGGTGATTACATACATCTATACAAACTCATAGATATATACATACCAACTGTTGTAGTTAAATCAATTCAAACTCTTCTCTACATTCTTGTATTTTTTCTATGAGAATACACAATACATTTATCTGTAAAATTGAGCTTTCAATTAATACAAAAAGTATGCCTTATGAAAAAAAATGATTTATTTCATCCTTGTTATTGTGTTGTTACTTGATGATGACAATAATTATTGGTCTGACTGACAAGGTTTTTTTTGAACATGCTTTTAGCCTTATGACCTTTGGAGTACCATAACACTACTATGAGATGTAAAGACTAAAAAAGATAGAATGCCATCTCATTTTGCAATTGATTAAGGAGTTTAATCAGTATGTAGTTTTAGATATTTAAGACATTTTACGGTTTTCAACTAGTATGGGGTTTATGGGATATATAAAATAAAATATTGGATATCATATGGTGAAATCAGTATTAATTTAAAAAAATCAAAAGTGCTTCTTTAAATAAGATTTAAGCATTCATACTGTTTGTAGGGGAGGCAGACGATATCCCTGGTATCGGGCAATATGATGACTTCCACACAATCGACTGGCAACGGGATATCGCCCGAGATCGAATGCGACACAGGTATATCGTGAAAAAACGCCAGGACTCCATATGGGACCTCATAAAGGTTAGTTCATAGGCATTATTTATAAATTAATAAGTATAGAGTAAATTAAGCGTTTAAGAAGTGCACAAGCCAGTTGATATTCATATAAATAAATTAGGTATCAAACACAACAAAAAATAACTTACCATCAAAATTTCACTAATCAAATATCATCTGTTGAGATGCTTCGTCGTTAACATTAAGTCGGGGTTCCACCGCTGCACATGCTACTTTACCACTGCAAAACACTCACGAACCACAACCCACAACTATGTAAATCTGTAGCATGGCCGAGCACGGCGCACGGTAACATTATGCATGAATTGACGTCACGTGACTCACGTTGACAGACAAAATATGTATTCATGCAGTGAAAATGGGTTGCAAATGCAGCGATGGAATACACTTTTTAGAGGAAGCCGTGTAATGCATGCACAGCTTGCATTACTTTGACAGGGTTGAGCTATGTAAGCGCCTATTAGATCAAGTCACACAGATACAGATACCAATGACTTCAATTGATATGGAGAATGCCCATGGGTTGCATTGGACACAATCCCATACATTTTTTCCAAAGGTAATCTTAACATGGGTGCATGACCTCTGTGTGCCACAACGGAGTCGTGCCTTTAGACACAAAATATACACTAAGCATTGACAGTAGTCAATTATAAACTTATAAAAATAAATAAAAATTAAAGGCATACACATTTTTTTATTGTGAAAAAATTATATGTTGGGTCCCAAAAGAAATAATGTGTCAAATATTCTAGATTATTATTATCAGATGGTAGACTTAACACAATAAATGCTAAATTTACCATTCACACATACAGTGGAAGGACGTAAAGGAATCAGCAAATAAGAGATTGTATTCTAATATGAGATAAAAGATTGTATGTAATATCTTTATTGTAGGGAAAAGACTGATCTATCTATGAAATACATGCATAGTGAAGCCTTGGGTATAGCGATGATGCAACATGGTTACTATACAGAGATGATTCTGAATTTATTTGAATCTATAATAATAAATATTCGATTGTTGTATCCTTAATGTATGTTAGATGTATATATATAAGTATTTCACAATAATTTAGTATTATTCCGTTGCCTGGATGTTAATGTTTGGCTGTCTGAACCGTGCCCAGAATTTCCATATTGACCCGTTCATAATAAAAAATGGATTCGAATTTAGAACCGACACAACTGTGTGTAAGTCACATTATTACAAAAGAGCTTGTTGTTTTATTTACATTGTATAATATTTTTCTACAGGGCGCCCACGATGCGTGGTCAGGATGGGTGTGCGTGCTGCTAGTTGGTGTCTGCACTGGTGTGGTGGCGGGAGTCATAGATATAGGGGCGTCGTGGATGACCGACCTCAAGTTCGGTATATGCCCACAGGCGTTTTGGTTCAATAGAGAACAGTGTTGCTGGTCAAACGATGAGATCACCTTTGATCACGGAAACTGCTCTGAGGTCAGTACTTAAAAAAAAATCAAGAATTTTTAAAATAGTCAGCTGAGGTTAATTTTTATTGTTGAATATTAGCGGCGGGTTACCCGTCGGTTCCACCCGCATACTATTCAGTTTCGTGGAAGTATGCTGATAAATTAATTATCATAGTCTATGGTACAATCTTCTACAAGTGCCTTCTATCGGTAAAAGAATTTTCAAAATCAGTTCAGTAGATCCAGAGATTAACCTCAGAAACTTACAAACTTTACCCCTTATAATATTAATATAGATAAAAATGTACAGTAGGATTCAATAGTTTTAGTCCACCTTCGGACAAAAGTTAGTAGATCCCGGAGACCCCTGATTTTTGTCTATAAAACAATATTCTTTTTGTAATTATTTATGCACAAATAACATATCAAAGTAGTTATTACACTTTATAAAGACCATTGATTGAATTGAATCCGATAATTATTCCATTATTTCAAAAATATAATACCATTATATTTTAATAAGTAAATTACATAAAATAGGAATTTAAAGTATGTGCCAACCATATCTCTTGTTTATGAAATATATATTGAGCTTTCCGTTTGTAACAGCTCATGTTTATTGATCGTTATCGACATGACGATATTCACGTAAAACGTACCTTGAAATTTAAATATAAACCGTGAATGCGTCGTATGAATTAAATCGGTTTCATTCTGTTGGTGTGATAGCACTAGGGTTGTCACATTATCTGGAATATTTTTTTTTCTGTTCGAAATTGTACGGATTAAATGACTTCGTATTGATTTAAAGAGTAGGAGCTTTAAGGTTTAGAGGTAGGACTGATGATGGATAGCCTTGGTCAAAGTTACTTAGGCAACGGCTCTGAAGAATCTGGGATAGAAATGATGGAATAGAGTACAAAGGCTACTCTAGTTGTCACCAGGCAATGTGATGGTATCTATAGATCTCTAGGCTTAGATGAATTACAGTAAAGATCCCGGATGTAAATGTCTACTTGCATATCTTACCCGGTAAATAAAAGAAATAACCAAGAAGAGAGTTAAAAGATTCGAAGACATCGTATAGCTTACGGCGCTTTTTCGCCAGGAACCTAACAGAGCGATTACCTGGATATAGTATAAAAATACAGTATCAACAGATGACAACCCTAGTCTTATAGCGCTATGCAATTAATCGGTAATATAGAGCAAGCAACAGGACGGTTTGAATCAGCGCAGTGTTGACAAACATTTAAATGGTGTCGATATTGCCCTGGGGCGTTTCATAGAAAACCGTCACAGAGGGTGGGGTGTCGAGTCAGGCCCGCGAGACACGTTTTATTACAAACAACTAATAAAATGTAAATGCTCCTTTTTTCCATTTCCTTATTTTCTCAAATAAACAATTGCAAATGTTCATAGAGATTTTATTCATCTACTGCTGAACATAGGCCACATTCAATGAACAACGAGAAGAAAAAAATATAGAGATTTATGTTAACAAATGTTTGAGTTTTATTATTTGATTGTTTAGAATCTATTGAAAAATAAACCGTATTGATTAACAGTGGTAGATGTAGAGATACAAATATAGCCTGATTTTTAACTTAAGCATCATTTCTATATAAATTTTCAACTTTCACTCTATGATTAACTTCAACACTAGGTTGGCAAGTCATGATTGTCTATATTTTGTCAGCTACCATTTTCATGAAAGTTCATGAATAAGTCTTAGACTTTAATGTTTTGAATACACTATCTTTCAAGGCTTTGGATATAAAGGTATCTAAATATATTTTTTTGCCTTGTGGTTGTAGGCGGATATTGAGAGTGTAGATTCAAATTCTTTTACTGTACCTACATCAATCAGCACACCTTTGCAGCCATCCATTTCACGTTTATTTGCTGCTGTGTTAATGCACACTAAAAACTTAAATGTAATATACCTACTTGTTTTGGTAGTTTCATGATAAATATTATCAGCCTTTTCTCGTCAACTGGTCGTATGTCTCTTCCTTTCCTAAGATCCTTTGCCCACAATTCTCATCCAACTGGTAGTAGCCATGCCGACTGGTATTTTACTAGTATTGTGTCTGCGCAGTGGATGACGTGGGCGCAGCTGTTCGGGGAGTCTCGCGACGGGCCGGGCGCGTACATCATCAGCTACCTCTTCTACATCGTGTGGGCGCTCGTGTTCGCCGCGCTGTCCGCCTCGCTCGTGCGCATGTTCGCCCCATACGCCTGCGGCTCCGGTGAGTGTTGCCAATTTATAACAGCTATTTTGAAAAAAAAAACGAATTTGTGTGTTCAAAACGTAATTTCACTAGAACTGCGAGTGTTCTTTTTTCAAATATTTTTCCATCTGAAATTTGAATAAATGTATATTTATTCAAAGATGAAGGATTTAATATAGGAATAATAATAATCATTCTTGTACCAATTGCCTTGATTTTAAAATGTAATTGAACAAAAAGAAAACTTATTTTTGTTTCGCTCTTATTGCGATATATTTTTCTAATGTATGTTCTATTATCAGGTATTCCCGAAATTAAGACGATACTGAGCGGCTTCATAATCCGCGGGTACCTCGGCAAGTGGACGCTCATCATAAAGGTGGTCGGTCTCATCCTGTCCGTCTCCTCCGGTCTGTCCCTCGGGAAGGAGGGCCCGATGGTGCACATAGCGAGCTGCTTGGGTGAGTTGCTTACTTTATCACACTTTTATAACTATTTTTGACGTGACAACGTCTTATAATTCGTTGGAGCCGGCTGCACGCACGAAGAAACATGACTCATGCGGTGTTACCTCGCTCTGAGGTGTTCCATTTAAGACTTGAAGTGCAAGCCAGAGCGCGAAACGAGCGACAAAGAGGCACAATCGGCCCATTAGTATTTTCTTATGACGTTGTCACTTTCAACTATCGTCAGTAAACCGACTTTACAGACAACCAATTTTTTAAAATTAATGTATTCGGTTATTTCGTGCAGGACTCGTCCAATAGGGTTCTTACTTATTTATTACCTAAAAACAGTAATACAACTTTTTTATTTAAACACGAATGAGATAATTAAAATAAATATTGACGGATAAATGTAATGAATCAGCCGGATGGTTGTCTTTTTGGTTCTGTCATTATTTCTGGAATGTAATGAAGGTGTTACCAACCATAGCAGAAAGAAGGTTGTAATCATTGAGTGATATTTTTGTCAACAGGTAACATCCTATCGTATCTGTTCCCTAAGTACGGTAGGAACGAGGCGAAGAAGCGTGAGATATTGTCGGCCGCGGCGGCTGCGGGAGTGTCCGTCGCCTTCGGAGCACCCATCGGTGGAGTACTCTTCAGTCTTGAGGAGGTAATAAAAAATCCTAAACCTAACCTAAACTATAATTCCAATTGACACAGAATCGTCAATGGGTCCCACGTTATAAGTAAAAAAATAATAATTTTAAAACCGGAATCCTTAGCGTGCTATTATAACCTTTTTTTTTCGAGTGGAAATCCTTTTCGGACCATAGCAGGGCCTTGGGTTAACTACCCCACTAAAACCGCTGCGTGAGCCTTCAGCCTTTATTTGAGGGACCCGGATCGCAGGCAACGGGAAACCCTCAGGGACAGCGACTGGTAGGGGGACTGCCCGGCTACCAGTTGGCAGTCCCCACGACGTCGTGTCTTCAGTGGGGACCGGGTACTTCATACTCTATCTGTCAAATATGTTGCGGATAGCCTATTCGGAACTTATCTGGAGATTGTGAAACAGGCCCTTAAAATATTAAATCTTTATTTTCTCAAATAAATAAATATTTTAATAATTAAATAGAACCTTTTTTTTAAAGTATTTTTTGAAGTGCAGTATAACAGTGCGAATGTGATTCGCGCTTGTCTCAGTTTCTTATGTTGCGTCGGATCGTTTTTAACCGACGTCAAAAAAAGGAGGTTATCAATTCGACTGTATGTTTTTTTTAATATTAAATGTTATTAATGGTTAGGGGAGAGGAAAAATGGAGCAAAATAATTACACATTGGTATCCAAGGGAAGGTAAAAGGAAAAGAGGCAGACAACAAAAAAGATGGGACGATGATATCAGACAGGTTGCAGGCATAACATGGAGTAGAGTAGCTAAAGTCAAATCTGAATGGAACAGGTTGGAGGAGGCCTTTGCTAATTGGCAAACGGACTTGCAGAAAGTAAAGAAACACCAAATACGCGAACAATTATAAATCTTAACTGTGTAAAATACT
Source organism: Lycaena phlaeas (assembly GCA_905333005.2). Lineage (NCBI taxonomy): Eukaryota > Metazoa > Arthropoda > Insecta > Lepidoptera > Lycaenidae > Lycaena > Lycaena phlaeas. The sequence goes on from HG995168.1 coordinate 2,479,725, forward strand.
TAATATTATGTAACATAACAGACATGCTAGAGTATAAGCACAATAGTAATTGTACACTTCTGTTTTCCGAATAAAAGGCTTTATTATTATTATTAACGTTATTTGTATGTTTGTAGGTGTCTTACTACTTCCCGCTGAAAACTCTATGGCGTTCGTTCTTCTGCGCCTTGATCGCGGCCTTCATACTCCGGTCAATAAATCCGTTCGGCAACGAACATTCCGTGCTGTTCTTCGTGGAGTACAACAAACCGTGGATATTCTTCGAGCTGATACCGTTTGTGGGACTTGGAATCATCGGAGTGAGTACTTTTATTGTTATAATCACAGATTTATAAATAAAGACAGATGAAGTATGCCGAACACGCGAGTGACGCCACCAAATCAAAAGCGAACACAATTTAATAGATGTAGTACGGTGCTATGTCAAGAACTTGAGAGCGCTTTTGAATTTCTATCCGCTTTGAAGCGTCACTTGCTTGTTCGGCATGCTCCATCTGTCTTTATTCATAAATCTGTGGTTATAATGGATACATTGAAAGACAGATGGAGCATGCTTGTTCGGCATGCTCCATCTGTCTTTATTTATAAATCTGTGGTTATAATGGATAATTGAAGGACGAATTAACTAAGCATTGCTATGCAGTCGCGTTTCGTGCGGTTTGTGAGTAGGGAAGTGCAGCAGCATAACCTCTGCTTGTTAGAATGGTTATAGTCCATTATAGTCATCATAAAAATAATCTATGCATTTCTGTTTTTTTAGCTTTTAACACTAAGTATTGCTTTTCCAAAAACATGTATTACTTTCATCTTTACTAACGACACCTCACAAGATGTATCAAATATAAATTTTGTATTTTATTTTATTGACAACATAGCAACCCCTAAGTGTTTTTCTCGTTTTTCTTAGGAGTTCTGCATCTCAAACAAGTTTCTTTTTGGTTTTATTTTTTATTGATTTCTTCTTTTAACGTATTTCAAGTGTACGAGTTGCTACCTACGAAATAAAGATATTTTGATTTGACTTAATAGACAAGTTTTTCCCTATTAACATCCTCATCATCTTTTACCAGATTTGTATCATCAAGTTCTGAATATGAACCTATACCAATGCAAAGACATTACTCCATATTACTATTAAGCCTATTGTATTTGTATTGTTTTATCATAAACATAATTATTTTAGGGTTGCATAGCGGCTATATTCATAAAGGCGAACATCTACTGGTGCCGCTACCGCAAGTATTCGAAGCTAGGCCAGTACCCGGTGACTGAGGTGCTGGTGGTGACGCTGGTGACGGCGATCATCGCCTACCCGAACCCCTACACCCGCATGAACACGAGCCAACTGATATACCTGCTGTTCAACCAGTGCGGCATATCCAACTCTGATCCCCTGTGGTGAGTTATCCTAATCCTTACTAATATTATAAATGTGAAAGTAGGGTTGTTTGTTACGCTCTCGCCCGAAATCTACTCAACCATGAATCATGAATCATGATCATCATGAAACTTTGTACACATATTCACTGAGGTACTAGATATAACATAGGATACATAAAAAAAGGATTTTTGTTTGCTAACTCGGACGAAACAGACAGTAATATTATAAACGCTACAGTTTGTATGGACGTTTGTCACTCTTTCACAAAAAAAATACTGATACAATTAATTTTATCAAGGCCAGAGTTTAATTCTCAATTTATTATTCTTATCTGTCTGACATATTTGATTCTTATGGCACATTTACATGGCAGTAAATAAAAAAAAAGATTGCCCAAGTTTTATGCGACTTCTATGTGAGCCATGTGCTCACCTTCACTACTAATTGAGCCAAAGGCCACCAGGCCTAAAAGTCTAGACCGAAAGGTCTAGACTTTTAGGCCTGGTGGCCTAATACATATAAGGTTGATTGACACTACTATAAGTTGTCCTTATATTATCATCCTCCATCTCTACATTGAATTCTCTACTCTACAATTCTGAAGTAAAAAGAGGATTGTTGTAAGATGGATTGCTAAGTATGTCTATGTGGTGCCTTAGTTCTTAAACAGATGAACCAATTTGGATACTGTTTTTTTTATATTTTATAATGTGTATTCACAGTGATTTTTATATACGTGTTAAAATGACCGTTGAATATTGTTTAGCGACTACAACCGTAACTTCACTGGCGTGAACACTGCGATTGAGAAGGCGGCGGCAGGGCCGGGAGTGTACCAGGCGATCTGGCTCCTGTTCCTCGCGCTGGTGCTGAAGCTGGTGATGACGGTGTTCACGTTCGGCATCAAGGTGCCGTGCGGGCTGTTCATACCCAGCCTCGCGCTCGGAGCCATCGCCGGACGGATCGTGGGCATCGGTGAGGAAACGCATTCATAGGAATACCAAGGAGCTTCGATGATGCGGGGAGTATTGTATGATGGATGGCATCCATGTAAATACCTGACCACTCTAAATGTTGGCGTATGATTGTTTAATAAGGAATTTAAATATCCTATAGAACCAAAAGCTATATAGGTATAGTAAATATATAAAAAAAAAATTATAGTAGTTTACTGATGAAAATTAGATGATGATATAGAATGAAAATTGTAATTAGATTTATGGGTGGTTCCTGGATTATGCTGGGGACATAAAAATAAACTGGAGCTACTTTTAGAATTGATGCTTTATAAATTTTCAGTTACAACTATTGAAATCGAATTGTTTGAAATTTAGATTCTTAATGTCATATTGGTAGTATTGACTCATATAGACATGGTATACGTGTGATATGTACACAAACAGCAATAGAGTCGAGAATGTGAATAATTTAAAGATTATATTCGGTCAAAAATAAACACAACTTAAAAAATAAAATGATTGCATACAGGTGTCGAACAATTGGCTTACAACTATCCAAAGATATGGCTGTTCTCCGGCGAATGTTCTACTGGTGACGACTGCATCACGCCTGGCTTGTACGCTATGGTGGGGGCGGCGGCCGTGCTGGGTGGAGTTACCAGGATGACTGGTGAGTTTTTATTAAATACATACAGTCTGACATTACCATTTTTCTGTACCCAAAACACAATCACAGTTCAGATGAAGTCTAGACTAAATTAAGCTCGCTTAATCCACGTAGTATGTTGGAAGGTGTTGATCCGGAGATTGCGTATGACAGACACTTGGAATATCTCCATGCAGCGTGCCGGGGCTAGGCCGTCTTTATGTTCATTTAAAGAGGCCTATGACCAGCATAAAACAAACAGTCTTACGATTACAGTCGGAGCATATTCTATTCAAACAAACAATCAAATCTTTCCTCTTTATAATATTAGTATAGAAAAGGCTAAGGTTCCAAGTGCTAGATTAACATTAATAGTTTAGTAATAGTCTGTATATGTTTTCAGTGTCCCTTGTGGTGATAATGTTCGAGTTGACCGGTGGCGTGCGGTACATCGTGCCCCTGATGGCGGCCGCCATGGCGTCCAAGTGGGTGGGCGACGCGCTCGGCCGGCAGGGCATATACGACGCGCACATCGCCCTCAACGGATACCCCTTCCTCGACAGCAAGGACGAGTTCCAGCATACCTCGCTCGCCGCTGACGTCATGCAGCCCAAGTAAGTACTAACACTGCAGGCTCAGCAGAGGAAACGCCTATGCACATTCTCACTGGTTGCCCCAACTCGTCGACCACACAACCTATAGACTCCTAATGTTTGATTTTTCGTATTAAATGCATTCCGGCAACTAGCTGAGGTGAGACGAGAGGGGTTGCAATGCTGTCATTAGCTAATTCAATGTCATACATTACCAATCACGGAACGTTAAAAAGAAATGGATATATTTCGCAACGGGAAAGAATGAGACGACACGATAGTTTGAGTACATTGTTTACGACTTACATCGGAACTATAAGTCAGATGTGTTGCCAGAACCCGTTCCCCTGTTATTAGGAGTCTATGGGTTATATGGTCGATGACCCAACCTAATGCATAGACGTAGCTCTATTCTAGGGAAGCATGTATTGCACCCAGAAGAGATCAAATCTCTTGGTGCCAAAAAAGTCCTAGAGTTCATAGAAACAACAGGACTTGGACCGGAGCTGTAAATAGTGGCGATCACAATAGATCAACCCTGGTCGCAGTGATACGAAGGCAGGCCTTGTCTGGAACAGTCGCTCTTTGAATAATAAAAAATACAACCACTACATGGCGGTTACTGGTGCGAGGAACTGTGCTGCCGTCTGGATGGTACCACCGTCTTGCTTGTATCTCCCGTGGAACAGCAGACAGTGTGATTACTGACACCAAAACTTAACATCATATGTCTAAGGATAAGCAACACATAAACGAGCTGCCTGGGATAGTTCCAGGTAAACTAGATTATGGGCGACGTTTACCGAACCAGCTAATATAAAAAAGTGTATGATATTATAAGTTTAAGATTTGGTTCTTCTCACTGACCTGGTGTTAGAACCGGTGGTATATGTAATTAACGTTCAAATAGCTACTTTAGTACTGAATGGTTATGAATATGACAAATTTTCCATTACATTCCATTTTTTTAAATCAAAATGTTGCTAATTGCTGATTATTAAAAATCGTGACATGTCTAAACAATAATCAGATGAGACTCCAACGTCGGTTCATTGCAGTCTCGTCATTTGACTATTGGTCCTTAGAGTCATAGTTTCAAAGCGACGTTTATTTTTTATAAAGCATACTGATTTTTAAAAGATATTTAAAGAAATATTTATGAGTTTGACTGGAGTAAATAACTATATGTGTTAAATGATAGTTTTAAGAATTATCATAGATAAATGCTGTGCGCTTATTATAATAATATTATTATATTCGTAACCATATGCTATGTATTGGCGATACCATAATAAATGCACTGGTCCCTAGATATTTTCTATTTTTGCTGTGATAATTTCTAATAACTCAACATCACGGGCAGCATGCACGAAAAAGATGACGTCATGTAGCGTTGCGAAAGAGAGAGCGCGGCACGAACGAGAGAGAGGCATGATTGGCTCGAGCGATCCGCTCAGTTCGGATCGTGCTGCATGTAATGTTTGACGTTGTCACGTTAAACTACCGTCCGTAGAGTCCGCGCCACTTTTGAAGTCCTGCGACTAATGCCCGAACTAAATTTGACAAGATTGACATCTTGACATCTGTCTGGAGTAAGAAGTTGTGATATTTTAAATTGTTTTACGTGAAATATGGAGCATATAATATAGTGAGGTGTAAAAAGTGAAGGCCGTATAATGATCGTTAAAGTGAAATAATTTTGTGAATTAGAAAGTAAAAATAAACATCAATTAACCCCGTTGAACAATATGTTTATAAATGTCACTGCCATGACAGGTAAATTTTAGAGATACCGTGTCACTCATTTTTGCCTAATTTATGGTTAAAATATTATTATTAATTCTATACCTACATTTATCTTATGATATTTTATATAAATATAAATACAAAGTAAAAGAATTAAAACCTTGCACAGATGAATTATATTTTCAGGTGTTTCTGTAAAAAAAATCGAATAACAAAAGAAATAACAATGGCAGCAATTACTTCTGAGAAAATCGTCACCCCTGGCAAAAGCCGAACACAACCGAAGAAGCTTGTTTTAGACGAATTCTACTAATCGGTTATACGTAAAAAATACGAATGAAATATTAAAAAAAATGATTTATTTTACTAAAACCTGGCAGGTAGATTTTTATTTTGCTGCTATAATTATTTTTGTCATTATTATCATCATCAGTCTTTATCAATTCACTACTGAACATAGGCCCTATAATTATTTAAATTTTTTATTGTACTAGACTTGGTGGAAAATCATTACACTATAAATTGGCAACATTGAGTTATGAGACCGCAGCGCCGCGCCTATCGGACTTCTAAAGTGGCGCGGACTCTAAACCGAATTTACAGGCAACCAATCTATTTTCATTAAAATTCTTTCATCATCATCATCGTACGTAGTGTAAGTGGCCACGTTGCTGTCGGTCTGTTGCTAGACATATAACCGAGAAGCATACTTATATCCTCAATGACAGTCAATACAATCTTATTACGATCTCCTGCATACAATTTGTATTGTCTGTATGCAAAGATATCCATCCTATATAGTTAATACTATCATATTTTTGTTAATGTATACTATGTTTTTGATTGAAATAAACTATATTATTAAACTATATTATTATCTAGCCTGCAAATATATGATTATGTTCTATTTAAAAATATTGATGTAAGATATCAAGATAAATGATATATTATAATAAATCTTATGCGAATTGTATAAACATAAGCCGTCACTGCATTGCTGGAATAATTTGTGTTTTCTAATTATATTGTGCATAACATAATATATAAACTGTCACTATTGTGTAAATTCTGCATGCCTGGTAAAAGTAAGCAAATTCCGCATTGAATTGAGTTCAGTCAGAGTCCAGAAGACATAATGATTATAATAAAAATTAAGACTATAATTTAAAATATATGAGGTAAAATACATGCACCTCTAATGTTTTGTTCATGCTTGCGATACTTCATTACTACTTTTTGCTGTCGCGAAAAAAAATGTGTTGAATAGATAATTGCTTTTCGTTAATATGGTATAATAAAGTAAAGCTATGAAGTGTATACAAATAATATTCTTTGTATTAGAGCGTCAACAATGTTAGCTAGAATTAGTTTTGGTTTTGGTCTAAAATGGCCTATATTCGAAGCGTTGTTCGGCACTTAATCTGGTGGGAAGATGATCTCTGTGCAGTGGCCGGTTCGTGTTGGATGCGAGTGGCAAAGTATTAGCCGTTTTGGCGCTCCAGAGGGGGTCTATGTTCAGCAGTGGACGGATAAAGGCTGATGATGATATCCAGTAAGGTTGGTAATGAGTATGAAACAGAAACGAAAAACTAGTTCATATGTAGTTTGTTTATATTAATGTTTATTTCATGTATATTAAACTTGACTGTCATTAATTTAAATTAAAGTATGTGTCTTGCGTAGCTACGCATTACTTAGTTACACAAGCTTAATTAACTAGCTAGTTAACTAAGCTTACTTATTTTGTTTGTTTTTATCGCTTAGCGAATATAATATTTTTGATTATTTTGATATATCTATTAAAAGCCTTGCAGATAGATATCTATCAGAATATGATAGTGTGGTAATACTATGATGAAAATAAAACAGCTATGTCTACTGAGACATGTACAGACTTGGCGTTCACTGTCAGAGGCCTATGTTTAGTAGTGGGAGTAGTTATTAATATATTAGCAATAACGATGGCATGCTGAGAAAGATTACAATAGCTGAGCCAGTATAAAATGATCTCCAAGTTTCTACTTTATTATCAAATTAATTGAGCATTCATTGTTTATTTTGTTTATCCTACAGTCATCATGCTATAATGCATGGCTTGCTTGTTTTGTTAGCGTTTAAATATAATACATATATTATATCTTTAATGCTCGCGTATTGATTATATTTTTATTTCATTTGTCTCTTCATCGAGTATATAACCGGGTAGAGTAAGTAATGTGAGCCCTGAAAATTCGAAACTGGTCAGTGATTTATCATCAAATGACGTTGTAGTAAATTAACTAACCGGTGATCTGTGTGTGCGGCCAATCAGCCGATCATCCACCAATGGCCTTCAGTCTACCAATCAGCAAGAACCGAGTGTCACAACAGATTTGGCGGAATTTGTTTTCATAAAAACTCATAACATTACCCCTGTATTATATACGCGGCTATATACTCAATGGTTAGAGTACATAAGCAAAAGGAACTCTAACTTAGTATAATACATAATTAAAATTTATTATAAAAAGTTTTTTACTCCAGTCAAACAGAAACACTTATTTTGTGTAATCAGAGTGTACGTTATATTGAGATCAGATATACGATATCTATTGGATGAGGCTAGACTGCCAGAAACCCATTGTTTAGTAGTTTCGGAGTTCATACAATGCAAATAAAAAACAAATCTTTTCTATTAATGGTATTAGTATAGAATATAACATAACATATTTTTTATTAAAACCGGGATACGGTTTACAAATAAAGTAATTGTATTTAGACTACTAGCTTTAATGAATTAATTTGTATATATTAATGCGGAATGATATTCACCAGACGTAACGAGACGCTGGCTGTGATAACCCAAGACTCGATGACCGTGGACGACGTGGAGAACCTGCTGAAGGAGACGGAACACAATGGATACCCCGTGGTCGTCTCCAAGGAGTCGCAGTACCTCGTCGGCTTCGTGCTCCGCAGGGATCTCAACTTGGCTATCGGTATGTATCAAAAGGATCGCGGATTCGAATCTAAGAATAGTTTTATCGATGATTCATATGTATGTTAAAAAAATGTAAAGTGTCAACCCATATGTGTCTCACTGCTGGCATGGATCTCCTCCTCGAATTTAGGCTTAATTTTAATATTTAGAGGAGGGTATCAGGCTATAGTTCACCGATACTCTGGCCCATTGCGGTTTGGTTAACTTCACAGACTTTCAAAGATTTTCAATCTCATTAGGCATGCGCGTTTCCGGGAGGAGGACTCCCGGTGCCTTGCACTTAGATATTTCGAAAAACCCATTTCAAGGCATCACATGGGGTCAGGATCGAACCTCAACCCGTCCCGATGATTAACAGCTTTTATACATCTGAACATAAAACGAACAAACAAATGTATGAACGAACCTTAAAGAAAAGTGTTTTTGTGGATATTAAATATATTCTTCCAATAAGTGTTTTATGAGCCATTTAAATATTTTATGTGTTCGCTGATGACTTACGTAATATTTAATATTTAATGAATATTAATTCACGCGGTGTACATTAATGAATGTTTCGTACAGCGAACGCCCGTCGCACGATGGAGGGTATATGCGGGCAGTCGGTGGTGATGTTCGCGGGCCCCGCGCCCCCCGCCGCCGCCGCCCCCTGTCTGCCGCTGAACCGCATCCTCGACATGGCGCCCATCACCGTCACCGACCAGACGCCCATGGAGACCGTCGTCGACATGTTCCGCAAGCTCGGCCTGCGACAGACCCTCGTCACGCACAACGGGTGAGTACCGCACGCACACGCGCACGCGCACGCACACGCACACACGAACACATGTGCTGCTGACAGCTGACACTCGGATTATCATCATTGGTCTGGTCACTGGGCAACTCTTTTCCATCCACTGCTCTGGCATTTGTGACAATGGCAAGTGAATAACGACGGTATTTTATTATAACTATTGTACGCGCACCTTATGCACATTATATCGCAAACACTATTATTCCACAAAATAGAAAGCTTTCATCTAACACTATTAATTTTTTGTGGGTAAGGACTTTCTCAGGTGATATGATGATAATGATATTCATATAATAAATAAAACTGGTTGAAAGTGGCGTCGAGTATCAGCATTTATTTACTATCCTTAAATCGGTAAACATATTATATACGTTGTCGTAGTATATTTTATTAATCTTTCTAAATATGCGACTCCTTTAAAAGTTCAAAAGTTCTGGCGACCCCTTTGAGTGAAAGACATGAAAAGATAGTAATAATTTAATAATTATTTTTTTATCTAAAAACTATATAAAAAATATATACAAGGGCATCTTTTCATTGTAATAGTGTAACGCAGAATCTTGCCATTCATTCTCTCTCTATCCTGTGACTCTTGGAGTAAGGCTTTACGAACCACAGCTTGAGAAACATTTAACTGGACGTTCAAAGGCATATACAAGTCAAAAAGGCTTAAAACATAGAAAAAATAGAAGTTGAAAAACATATACACTATTGTAGGTGAATTTTCCCAAATGTTTCCAAAGGGTGTTGCCAATATACGTATATAAATAAAGTCCGTCGCTGTCCGTTTTTATTACTAAACGTAGCCTTGAGCTATGCGGGGGTTGGTATTTACATAAGCGTTGGTATATTTGTATTACAGTGTTGTTTGCATCGCACTACTAGAATTACTCCAACGGACGGCAAATAACGCCCTACTATTTGATGACAATAATCGATACAAACAACACGCGGTACTGTTTGTCCCAAGACAAATACATGAGACTGTAATGGGTTTTAATAAAAGTATCAATCCTTTATGTCAAACTGCTGGGCACGGATCTCCTCCTCGAAATCAGGCGAGGAGGATCATTAATGGGCCATAGTTAACCGATGCGCTGGCCCAGTGCGGATTGGTGAACTTCCCACACCTTCAAAGACTTTCAATCTCATCAGGCATGCAGGTTTCCTCACGATGTTTTCCTTCACCGGTAAGCGAGCGATGGTCTCGTGTTTAGGTGCACCTAGAAATTCAGAAAAACTCATTTCAAGGCACTCACGGGAGGTCAGGATCGAACCCGGAACCTCTTGCACAAGAAGCCGAGTCCATCCACCACTGGACCATTGTCGCTTGGGCTTTAATGAACGTCAAGAATCAAGATGATCATATTACAAACTTTTTTATATAACCGTTAGTTGAAATTAAAAAAAATTGTTGTATGAAATCCATTTTTAGAATACCACTGAGTTGGTTTTGATGGATATGCTAGGCCATTCTTATAACAGGCCGTTTAAATAACAAGTTTTTTTATTTAATGGGCTTCCTTAACATCTAAAAGGTAAAAAAATTAACTGTTATAGTACTCCGTTGTACGTCTGTAGGTAATTCAAACCAAAACCTTTACTCCCCATTGATGAAATTAATTAAGAATTTTATTTTAGAAGAAAAAAGTTTTTTTTTTTATAACAAAATATATGTTTTTAGAAGCCTTAGCGTACGAGTCAGACTGTGGCTTGTGTGAGGTTTTTTAAAAATTTTTTTGCTCGAATTAAATGTACATTTGTTTGTTGGCAGTCGCTTGCTCGGCGTCATAACCAAGAAGGACGTCCTACGACACGTGAAGCAAATGGATAACGAGGATCCAAACTCCGTATTGTTCAACTAAGTATGTACACGTACATTTGTTTTACGTACTAGCGAACAATAAGTGTATATCCATTAAGTATGATAATTATTTTATATCAACCATTTATTTAGTAATTATTTAATGAAATTTATATAGCCATTATCTAAAATGAGACAGAATAATCACATTTTATAATAAACAATATTTTATATATAGTGCAAATGAATGTATAATAATTATAATATAACATTCCTGATAAGATTTTCTTTATAAAAGTCAGGTAAGATGTAAATACAGACAATCCATGGTATGTGTATATATGATCAATAATAATTATTAAATACAAATGGAAATTAATTAAATATGCAATTTTTAAACAATACAATAAAACTAATTTTACATAAATGTATTGATGAGCTTCGATAATTATTGTATAATCACGAAAGATATATTTGTAAATATTTCTAATTATAGAAACTTTTTTGGCAGGTTATTCTGCGTAATCTTAGTGATTTTCGTTTGTTATATTTTTGTATAATTTTAATTCAATGTATTTTAAAATTTGTATGATATTTTGATTTGGCATGCACTATTTTAACCATGAACACATTAGGAAGTGAACTAATGGTATTTTATCTGATATAAAATATGAAATATTCTCTCGACATTCAAATATTTATGTTTTATTAGTCATGCGAGAATAAAATAAAATGATATATATGCATTAAAATCACTATATTACTGTATGTTCATTTTTAATTCAAATATTCGTTTTATACATTTATGTGTACAAAAATTAATAAGAATAATCAACAACATATTTCTGTGAATAAATTGTGGTCATAATATTTTTTTATCATTATAACTGTCGAGAGGAGTATATTTTTTATTATAGGTCAACTATCTTAGTTATTAGAAGAGTAGTTGCACTTTATTTTTTATTTTTATTAATTCAACAAAGTATTGTTACAACTATTAGACGGTTGAGCTTTAAGTTTATCTGTGTGTGTATTGTGTATTATTGTTTACTACTTAAGTAAATGTTTTTATATTATATCAATGGCGTCCCCTTTTTGAGATTTTCACTATGAAATTAAATTTATTATATTCTTGATGCAAAATTTTAATGAGCCTTTTTGTCATAGGCTTATCGATAAATAAACTATAAAGCGACAAGTCATAATAATCCTTTTATATTATATCCTTTTAATCATGCAACAAGTGGGTTAATGTTTTCGTAAATATGATTTAGAATTGTTGATACGTTCAATGCCACCACGATTTTCATAATGTTATGCGAATGGCGCGTACACTTGACGACAGACTCGCCAATGGCAAGCGAGTTGCTGGCACTACAATATAAATTGAAAAATATTCTTTACATCGAGGTCACCACATTTAAATAAAATCATATTAAGCCTATACTGTATTTTGAACATATTATCCGGATGTGTTTTGGAAATATTACTGAAATATAATCAACTCGCCAGGCGAGTCGCTGGAAATGAAATAAATTTACGCAAACTCGCGGTGTGAGTCGGTGGCACTGAACGTAATGTATAAATACAAGTCTCATTTTGTTTAGCCTTAGTATATTTTTATACATATCGATAACAGTTTTATAACATTTTGTGTAAGTTTCATTGATATTAGATAATATTTAGGCAATTTATTTATGAATATAAGCGAAAGAAATGTTGAATATACCTATTTCGAATTAATACTTTTTATTTTTGTTCGTGTGAGCGGTATTTCTTATCACCTATTCTATTTATCAATCTCATTATCCAAACTAACAATTACTCATACATTTTAACTTCTGAATTGTATCGTAAAAGATACATTCTATGATAATGTTGCAATAAAATAATATTATTCTAAATACTCTATTGGGTACTCTAATCTGAAGTGTCCACTTTCTCTCGTCTTCATGAATATTATAATGTAAATGAAATGTTTAAAAAACAATTAAATTAAATATTTTAAAAAAGACATCGCTGCTTCTTAGGTGAGTCTTGGTTCCAAAACATTTTGATCTATGTGTATACTTTGTGTGGAATTTATCTTCACATCAAAGCAAGACTTAGGAGTTGTAATAGTTAAATGAAGGAAAAGTTTTTTTTTTTTGGTTGGTCTAAATATAATTATACCTGCAATACTGTTCCATCGGAGACTATGTGGACTAAGTTTTTTTGATGATTTGTGAAGTTTCAATGTGTTTTTACAATCGCAAAGGTTCACTGTATAACTTCCGATACTTTATCCAAATATCTAACCTAGGTATATATTATTTGCCAAAATTAAAATGCTACTACACTTTTAGTGTGTATTATTAGTTATATGCTTCCAAGGATAATATGTCAATTTTTAAACTAATGTAATGTATACTTTAAAAACCTCGAAATAATAATTTTACATTTATAACTCACGATTCAAACAAAGGAAATGTTACTTTGCTTTATAATCTACACGTCGTTTAGATTTGGAATGTAAAATAATAAAATATTTATTTAATCTAAAATCGAATCCACGAAATCCATAGGAGCTAGAGCCCCTTTAATTATGATTTCGAAATTATCTTGTATTTATATTATTTCAATTGATTTTATCGCGTGATAATCGTTAATTAAATATTTATATAAAATAGCTGTAATATAAGACGATTTTTACTGTAGTGGTCGGCAAATACATAAATTACTATTGAGAACAACTGTGTAGATAACTGCTTGAAATAGTATTTTATTCAAGTGCGTCTTGTTTGTTAATACCAAAGATTTAAATCGGTAGATACGCCCTTGCCTTAGTAGGACAGCTCCAAATTGTGTCCAACCTCAAATGAGTGAGCTCGCTCATTTACAATCAGTGTGACAGCGAAAGTAATATACGCAATTTGTGTAATAAACAGAGTCGACACCATTGTCTCAATACCGGCTCATAACCAATAACAATGTCCATACTTTTTGACGGCGAGGGAATATCTAAAGATTTAAATCTTTGGTTGATGGGCGCTATTTGCCGGGTTCTATACCGTGTACATTTTATTTCGCGTAGCAAGCGCGCAACAGCGAATTCACCTTAGGGCCTTACATATAGTAGCCTATATAATAATAGGTATTGTTAATATAACGGGATATCATTTATATTTGCTGTGTAATTTTGTAATGCCTAGTAATAATATATAATGTGTGTTTTATAAGGTTTTCCTTTTCGTTTTTCACAATTTCTACCATTTGTCGTTTTGTTAGTAAATGTTCTAAATTTAGATTCTTTGCAATAGAATTTATTTCTTGAAGCGTATTTGACGCTATGTATAACAATTTTATGAATAAATAAGAACTGAAATTTAGTAGACAGTAAGTGTACATTAAAAGATTATATGTCATCTTAACAGATATCATAAATGTATATAAGATAATAATTATTCTCAAAATAATTAATGTTTATATATCAAGAATCAATTGAGTGTCGTATATAATATATTTGTTTATGTAATTATTATCATAGGTTATTAAATGTGAATTCAATAAAATACAGTCTTGGCGTTTTGACAGACGTTTTAGAAAGAATAAAATAAAATAGTATTCAAAAATAGCTGTAGCCATCAGTAGAGGTGAGTCACGCATAGCCGGATACAAATCAATGATTCAAAGGCATTATGTATTGATGTTAAAATAAGAAACTTTGTGTTAACAAAGAATTTATTTATAAATAATATTTGTGTATACAAGGCTATTATTCTGTTGCATCAGAAACTATACAAAACATATTCATATTTGTATGTTCAATAAAATGAATGTAAATGTAAAATAGTGTTTTTTTTACATTGTTATTCCGTTATTTTACGGCTTTGGCTTGCTATCGTACTGAGTCTAAAATGATAATATGCCACGAATAATATCATAATCACAATTCACAACAATATAATATAGTAAATATCCAAAAGACAAGAATTGTTACAGGCTATTTACAGGGTAAAAAACGTCTAGATAATTTTTGGTCCCACTTAGTATTGCTAGCTACGCTATATTAAATATTTATATTAATACAAATCAATATGGCTGTTTCGGCCAAATAATATACAATGTAACATAACTTGCGTTACATGACTCTCGTTCATTGACTTATGCTTAGAGTTCTAAATTAAAAAGCACTAAATTTGTACTTTTTTTTTTTTCAATTTAAGAAAAAACTATGAAACCATTTTAGGATGTTCACAAATTATTTTCAAATAAAAGGTCACTAGTATTAGAAGGTATAAAATAAAAAACGCAGTAATAGTGATATTCTTTATTAATTCATTAAAACACATAATATACAATTGATTCAAAAATTAGTATGTTAACTAAAATTCACTAATGTCAAAGACGCGTACAATAACATTAAATTAAATAAATATTGTCAATAGAATAGGACAAATTATCACAAAAATAAGATGAATAGTATATTGGCATGGAAGTTGTAATATGACAATAGCAGTAATATATTCATGTGTCAAATATTAACATACAAGTTGTCAAGAAGTTCAAGAACATTCTCGATATTATTACACCAATGAGTATTGGGGTATTGTGATTAACAGAACATTACATTCATGTATATTTTAAAGCTAATTTTATAATTTACTTTCTTAAATTAAAACTACATTCCACTGGGATCACTGTCTATCCCTTGTGTAAATAAATATATAGATGACATGGATAGAAGTACTTTAACATATTTCACATTTAAACATCGAACATTTAGGCTTCACATATTATAACACCGATGTAACAATAACATATACATTGCGCCTTAATATATGCAATTATTTACTGTTTAATTGTAGGTAGGCGTTTAGTGCTCAGACGAATAAATCAGCACTTACTTATAGTGTCAATAATGCTCGTTTAAAATACAATGTAAAGTAGAAAAGCGTGGAGATATGCTACCTATACTAAGTGATTATTGTATATGGTATATCAAGACTTCGACAGTAGTTAAATTACAAATATTAATAAAAACTTAATATCAGATATACTGCGGTACATTCTTCTATAAGCGCAAATATTATTAAAAAGCTCTATATTACAAAGAGTATAAATATTTATTTGGTTGTAACGTACACGAATATTTGGTTGAGACGCGGTTTTCTACAAAATTTTTGGTATTGTTATACAGATAATAAAATAGGTACTGTCATATTTAAAATTATAGTAGACAAAATATTATTTATGGTACGTTGAAAGACAAAAGTATCAACGTGCACGCAAATAGAACCACATGCCCTCTGTGTGCGGCACTCAGATCTAGTGTCTATGAATTCTCATGTGTGCACGGTTTGACAATTTAAATTTCGAATTTCTAAAGGATAAAACCGAATAAGAATATATAAAAATTTTAGATGTATATTTAAATAGTTGTGGCAGTAGACCTCGATTATATATATATTTTTAAATACTTTCGAATACCCCATGAGACCCGCGTGCGTAGAATATACTAACTGAGATCAGTTACATGAAAATAATTGTGTCAATTAAATCTGTTATAAGCTAGTTTTATTATTAAATTCGCTAGTTCGCCCATACATAGGACGTTGATATGCAGCTTAACCTAGTTTTTTTTAGTTTTCATATAAAAGAGGTGATTGTAGACGAGGCAGTTAGATTGTTAACGTACACTTACATGTTACACACAGTTTCACGTGAACAAGTCACCAATTCAAAAGGCCCCGCGTATTTATTATATATTATAATCCATTACAATATTTCTTATCAGTCGGGTAATAATGTCAATGTGGTTTATGTATGTCATAATATTGTCGTACGTTGAGTTTAGTTTTTAAAAAAAGCTCGGAATTATTTATGGATTCCGATATCCCTGGTCGTAAGTGCGTATTTGATCATATAAAATATATTTTGTCACGACATAGTTTAGACAATAGGACATAAATATAGGTCTTCTGGGAAGCGTTTTAAATTGTACATACACACTAGAAATATTAATTTGTTCCAAATATATTTACTTCCATTTATGTTCTATTTATTATGTCATTTAAAGAAACACACTGACATCTTCTTTTTTTCATATTTTTTATAATTGCCTAAAATGATAAAAACATCTATCTTTCTTTTTTTAACTACTACAATGAAAACTTTTTTACACTTTATCCAATATATAATTTTTATGAAAAGTGGATTAAGTGAAAAAAGTTTTCATTTTGGTGGCTCTAACATAAATTTCCATCAAGGACCGACGGTACATTCAATCAGTTACATCTTTCATCTTTATATAAATTATAGATTTTGGAATTTTGCTTTTTTAGTGTTTTTTTTTTACATTTATGATTGTTTTGGTATATATAGTAAGGCTCAATTTAGATGACATGAGAATAGTTTTGTAACATTTTAAATGAAGGTTATAAAACTACTTTCATGTCATTAGATTTGTAATGTCCGTATGGTGTGTATTTATCATTAGGTATATGAAAATGAAATTAAAAATATTTTAGTAAAATATAGATAAAGTGAATTCTACAAATTATCAAGGCAACATTCAATATTTGGTAAGACACCGCTTACTTGGTCGATGAAAATACTCTATGGTAATAATTATATACATCTACAATTTCAATAACAATAAAAACAATTTGTATAAATAATAGGTGAAATGCTTTAAGGTCTATAATATATTCGTTTCGTCCTTGTAATAGCGTCACTTCCATTTGAACCAAACCCACGGGCTTTAGTTTATTAGTCACGGCGTTAGTGATGTGTTACTTTTCCGAGTTTCCTAAATTCTATATCTCGTGTATGGTGACTGATAGATAATATTACAAAAAGTAAACGACACTGGAAAGTTTACAAGTAAATAAAAAACCTCAGTCCCCCCCCCCAGACAAGTGGCAAACGCTAAACGAATAGAATAGAATACTCATTGTATGGGAATGACACTAGCTTACGACATGTAATTGGACAACTAGTGTCATTCCCATACAATAAGTATTCTATTCTATTATACTATTGACGACCTCTGTGGCTCAGTGGTTAGCGCGTTGGCGCTCTAGCCGGAGGTAGCGGGTTCGAATCTCGCCAGGGAACAAAAAAGTTTCTGTGTTCCTGGGTCATGGATGTGTATTAAATATGTGTATTACATAATAAAAATCTTAAATATAAGTATTAATATAAAAAGTATTAAATATATGTATTTCTGTTGTCTGGTACCCGTAACACAAGTCTCTTCGAGAACTTAGCACGGGACCAGATTGACGTAGTGTAAAAGCGTCCATAGATATTATTATTATTATTATTATTATATTCATTTAGCGTTTATGCCAATTATCTAAGGGCGCAGGTAAGTTACTGCCGAGTTTTCAGATTTCGACGGACACAAATATAAAACACAAAAATGTTACAAAAATGTTCATATCAAACAATATTCTGCTGGTGGATATTAACCATTGTCATAGAAAATACTTTCGTCAAAATGAATAAAATATGGACGCATTGTTCTAGACCGATCTGGCCATAGGGTGATTCACATTGCAACGTGTCTAGATGTTCGCACTCTTCTGCGGTATTCTAGAGAACAGTACGTCTAAAACATTATGTAACTTCGGATCGATGTAGAAAACTATCAGTCACCATACAGCGAGTTGTCCCTCACGTTTACTTTTGTTTGCGTCGTTTAGGGACACGTGACGCACGTGCTCTGGATCAGACAAACTCCTGCCGCTGCAGAGCCACCGACACCTTGTAGAGGCTCTCCATCATGAACGACAGGTTCTGCGAGAGCTCGTTCACCGGACGGGTGATGGCCACCATCTCTGTAAAAAAAAAAAAAATCATTAAATCTTATTATATAAAAAAGATTCGATTTTTTGTTTCATACGATTTAACTCGAATACAACTCATCAATTAAAAAAATTCTTTCACTTTAATGAATATAGAAATCCCAATAAAGAGATAACCTAATAGTAAGTATCGTATTTGTGTCAGCTCAAGTAATAAAACTAAACATACCGGCATGCGCCTGCGCAAGTCCTTTACAATAGACGTGGAGGAGGCTGGTGACGTCATCTTCCGGCAGCTCTCCCCGCTCCAGGATCCTCTCGGCGTTTCGGTCGCGCACTAGGGACAGCGCCGCACCCCAACTGTACAGACAAACGCATATTGGACACTATTTCGGAATTTACAACAATCAAAATCAATTTTTTTTAAATCAAAGTAGTGCCATCAAAGTATCTTTTTGAACGTTAATTGAGTCTACCACAGGTTCCAAAGCAAGTACACTGAGCAGAACCGGCGAAACAATCTCAGCAACAAACAACTAACAAAAAACTAGCAGTTTTGAAAATAAGTAATAATTTAAAAGATAACACAATTTAAATCAACATTTATTTAAAACTGCCATACCTATTTTGTAACCTTACCTAATTAGTCATCTTTGCATATATTTTAAAACTTAAAATAAAGTTTTGATTCTATTCGAATATTGTTATAGTATGATACGTACCGCTGTCGATGCATCAGCTGTAGCAGTGTGGCGTCGTCGTGCGGGGACGGCGAGTGCTCGCCCCAAGACTCGGACGCGTGCGCTACGAGCGCCGCACGTACGCCCATTACGGTTCTACTCATCTCAACGCCCTAAAGTTTAGAATATAGATTGAGGTTAAAAAAAAAAAACAGAAAATGCGACTATAGCACTGAGGGTTCTTTAGAAAGGACCCTTTATGGCATATAAAATCAAATTAACGGTTCCACTTATGCTTTTATGATATTAGACAAAGAGCTAGATTTTTCTGACCTAGCCTTTTATTTTTGGTAGGACAGACAGACAGACGGAGAACGAGGTGATCCTATAAGCTTTTGTCATCTCAAAGAATATAACCCTAGAATATAGCATATTTTTGTTTTATACATAGAAAGGTTTAAGGGCATGGGTTGCAATGTGTGTAAAGTGATCAATGTTTTACTAAGCTTGTTGGTAAATCTTACCCTGTTATCGAGAGCTGCGTGGTACACCGCTACCACCATCTTGTTATTCGTCTCGAGCAGTAAGAGCAGTTGGAAGATCAACTTGTAGAGGCAGCGGCCTGTCTCATCCGCGCTGCGAGACATCTCTAACGTCTGTCGGGGAAAAACGCATTGAAAAGGTTTTATATAACCTGTTACATGATTTTTAAAGGAACTAACTACTACTAACTAACTAACTAACTAGAAACTAAAAAAATATTGCATTTATTTAGATAAGGAGTTTTCCAGTTTCTAATGCCACCATCCATGTATTTTATTATATCTTATAAACCTATTACATTCGTCAGTATTTTTTAAATTCAACTTGTGATGACATTAAATCTTCTTAAGAATATCTCACCTCTAGTGCATGCTCGCGTCTGTCAAAATAAGTTTCCAAATGTTCATTGATTTCGAGTGCGGCGTACTTCACAGCGTCCCGAACGCGGCTGCAGTCCGCGGCAGCTGGCCCCACCCACAGCAATGGCGGTTCCTCGGACGCGAGCCGCTCAAGCACCGCCCCCAGCTCGCTGGCTCCACCCCCAGCCCCTGAGAGTAATGCACCCTCACCGCACACTGATATTGTTTTCGATGTCACCTCCTAAAGAAATAAGGCCAATGCCAAATTAGAACAAATATAGATCATTATAATAGGATGAGCTCGTGGCTCAGTGGCCGCGCGATTATAAATGTATTTTTTTTGTTATTTATATCTAGTAATTTTTGGATAATATTGTACTTTTATAAAACTTAAAAAAATATATAATGAAGTTTAAATACATATAAGTAGCAAGTGTACACATAATTTGTGAGGCTAAGCGAGAGTAAGTTGTATCAATACAAATACCTTTAAAACAGTATGCAGCCGATGGACCAAAGCCAGTGGTGGTAAATGTGCAGGCCGCAAGAGCGCAGCAACGGACGTACGCCATGCGTCGCGCATGCCGCCGCCCACCGACACGCCCACCGCGCCCGGAACAGGCGTCACGTCGCCACGGTCGCCTGGGTACCGAACTTACAATAATGGATTATTTTGTGTTGCAACTTCTTGATACTATTTATAGCAATGTGATAATACGGAAAGAAATTTATTAAACGAGCTTATCTGTGGATCTACCAGTTGAATATCAAACTTAATATTGATTATTATGGTAAAGCTTTTCCAATAATTGGAATAAAAGTATTCAACTTCACTCTGAAGCAAGTGCACAGAGAGAAAACACAGAAATAACCTCGTTTTGTTTAGATTATAGCCTTACCTTCTGGCTCCCCGCTCGACGCGCTCGATATAGAATGTGCGCGTATACGCAAGGCCAATTCTTGGGTGGCCGGAGTGTCTGCCTCCGCCGCATCCCCTCTGCTGGGGGGCGCATCTTCCCATCCGCCCTCTTCGTCAGAGGAGTCTTCATGGCCCAGCTAAATGCGAGATTATATATCATTCTCTCTCTTTCATCATTATCACTACACGTGTCTGCTTCTCTCCTACACATTTTGGCGAATCTTTCAGAATTATCAGGTACATGTGTTTTTTTGGAAAGGCTTTCATGCTATCTTTTATTCTAAGTCATTACCAGCGGTACAATTATCGGATGACATTAATAACTTTGCCAGTAATTGATACAGTTTTTTTCGGGACTAGTACAGTCAACTTTAAGTGAACTACCCGACACTTATTTCCGAAACAACACAAAACTTGTTCACAGAATGAAATAAGTAGGATACAAAGTATATACCCATCACTGAAACGATTGTCGTAAAATTGTCTGTAAATAAATATATAAATAGCTATTTAAGTGTGAAATATAAAAATATGTGTTACAGGTTTCAAATGGTGATGGTGGTCGTGGTCGTGCGGTCGCGAGCGGTGCGGGGGCGGGCTCCTCTCGGGGGCAACGCCCTCCTCCTTCTCCTCGCTCAATAGCCGCCGGCGGACGCCCCAGTTGAAGTTGTCCGAACTCTCTCCCTATAATACATTTACAATTATTTTCATAAGAGACTTTTCTTATGTTACATAAACAATCAAACAGACGAGACACCTTATGAGAATTGGTCAACGACGCCTATGATCATTGATCATACATGGGAAGTAGGGCTATTCTGTAAGGTCGTTTTCGAAACTCGAAAGCGAAAACCGCGGTGATATAACGAATTTGACTAATTTGTATCTTTAAAATTCGACTATCTATCTATATCCATAAAGTTCGCTTTCGAAGTGAGCGTAAAAAAAGCTCTATCACTCAGGTGAAGCTCGATATCGAAATGGTTTTTGCAAAATAGCCCTAAAGGTTCAGATCGTTGCCAATATATTTTTCCCAATCACTGTCAAGCTGTTTTTCGAATAACAATAATTGTACTTACCTCAATACTTTCGCTTTCATATTCCAGGAAGTCAAAGTCCTTGAAGACTCCGAAGTGGTCTGTGGGCGGGGCGCCGCCAGAGGGCTCGTTACCAGGAGTGCCGGAGACCTCCTCTAAGGAGGACGCCATGGAAGACTCCCTCTCTAGCAACTCAGAGCTTTGGCTGAATATCACCTGGGGAGACAGATTCGTGTAAATGAAATATATAAAACGCACAAAGGAAAGTGTATTCACGTGCATTTTTTGCATTTGGTTTAACCAAACTTTTGAAATTTTAAACTGTGCTATTTGGTGATAAGTGAGATAAAAAATATTGATCGCTTTCATTTTAAGCACATCGTTTAAAAGTTGTGCCAATAGTTCAATGTTAAGATATAATGAATATATTTTGTAGGTTTAATTAAGTTAGTCATTCTGCTTTTTTTTTTTCCGAAACATCATCATAACATTACAAATATAAATTACTAGTCAAAGTACACGACAAGAGATATGCCTGAGGTATCAAAGTACAAATAATATAATTCTGTAGTAAAACACAAACTACATTGGTAAAATTGATTAGAAATATATAATAAAATCAGTTTTCCTTGAGCGTTATTATTTAAGTGTATTTAAATGTTTTAACTCTGGTATAATATAAACAATATATTATGTAGGTAAGTAATCTTAGTCAAAACAATTTTCAACGCGTTTTGTAATAGAATTTTTAATTCTAGTATTGATATAAAAATACATTTTACATACATACGGTTAGCCAAAAATTTAATCGTAGAGTTTCGTGACTTAAAAAATTAATTTAACTTCAGAACCGTATTATAATAATAGTAAACAGTTTTATATTACAATAGAGAGAAGATATATTTAATATTATACCCATTTGATAACATAATCTAAATATTTAACAGTGTCTAGCTGGACATTAGAAGCTATATTAATATGTGTACTCCAAGTGTCAACCGAAGCATTATAGCTATAATATAGTGAGGGCACACTGTGAATAGTCACATAAATGGATTACTCATTATATATCTTATTTTAAATGTATGTTCTTTTTATAAATATGTTTTGTATATATTAAAAGTGAATTGAATGTAGCAAGGATTTTCCTAAGTAATCCACTTATATATTTATATAGTGACATACAAATAGCCTAAATACTGGGTGTCCATCTCAATTGCTATGTTAATTAATAGCTAAGGTAACGACTAGCTCCTATTGAAAAGTATATTTTTTTTAACAAAAACTATTGACTTCTATCCTAGTTTTCTAGCCACAATTAAGTAAACTTAGTTAAGATCCCACTCAAGAATTCAAATTTAATGTAAAGATAGTATTATATATGATGATGATAATAATAATATTTCAATAGTATTTTTGTCATGTATTCTGAAACGATGAAACACCCAGTACATATGACAATCCAAGCGCTAAAGCGATGCGGACGCTAGGAAATGACCTAAGTCACATTACATAAACATTTGGGAGTCTGCAATGATACGTATTCACTTAGAATACAGCGTGTTTGTGCAGAAGCGTTAATACAGTATATTACCTTTGAACATAAAGTGGTAATTAAATCGTCCTATATGCAGCGATGGATAGAAATATCTCATTATTTGTCTGTATATCATGTGGCAAACCCACGTTGTCCTTTGACCACTATGGGGCATATGTCCAGTGCACAGAGATCCCTGGGGAACCCCAGATCCTGCCATATTTCTAACCAATATTTATTACTAACAAATATTTACTTGATTTTTTTGTCTATTCTCTTCGAACTGCGTCGAACTGTTGTTCAATATAAAAAAAAGTTATATTTTTTGTAATAAATACAGAATATTGCTTATCTATGGTTTTTGTCAGCATTGACATTAAGTCAATTATGAAAGTTATATTCATTCTATAATGGCCAGGGCCACAAACGAGTCAACGATTTTCATCTAACACACATCATGCTCTGTACATTTACCACTATGTATATTAAAAATATATCTTTACGTATAAATGTATATAACTTACAGACGGGCTCTTGGGCAGGCCGACCCGCTGGCCGCACGTGGTGAGGAGATTGACGAGGCACTCGCGCACGCGACTCTGTACGGGAAAGTTTAAACGTTTATCAAATAACAATAACAGCAACAACAACAACAAAAACAACGACAGCAATAATAATAATACATGTTGTATTTATGTAATGAGAAATGTATTTTTTGATGATTTTTTTATATTGATTTAAAGTCAATAGGTCGGTGAATATCAATTTATTGATTGAATAGGTGGAGGAATATAACCGAATAAAGACCGGTTATTAAGCAAGAGAAGAAAATGTGAACTTTCTCTCATCGGAGAAAATAAATGACAGCATGTTTAAGAAATCAATTATCAGCCAAAAGATTGAAAGAAAGGTTCAATACCGTGGTTTATGAACAATTACATTACGTCACGTCACGTAACGAGCCGTCACGACCATCATATGCACGAAAATGATCCTCACCTGCGACATCCACGGCCTCTTCCAGCCTGAGGCGAGTGCGTCAGCGGGTGACAGCGACAGCGAGCGGCGCGGCGATGCGGCGTTGTGCGCGTGCGCCGATAGCGTACTAGCCTCCGGTCCCACCACCGTTGACGCCGAGCCGGATGTCGACGAGCCTGCATTTATACATTATATAGAAAATGAGTAATATATAACGTGAAACAATATGGCGCGAAAATGGTAATATAAAATAGGCACTAAGTCAAGGCCTAGAAAACACCTTTTACCCGGCTAAGTCAAAAATTTTAGATTAGAGTAGATTAACAAACGTTGATAATGATGATGTATGTGTATACGTATGTTCCAGTTTCATCAATAAATCAGTTCGGTTAACATAATAAGATGCTGTATTTTAATCGACTCAAAAAATAAATAAATTGCAGAACGAAACGGTAAAGGCACGAGTTTTAAGAGACGTCATGGGTTGAAAAACTAAATATGACAAATATTTATCTAGAGACTAGTTAGAATCCCTGGATTCTAGTGAATATGACTAAGCATGCATTCGTCATCACCATGATGTCTAATACCGGAAGTCAGTCGATGGGCAGGATGGTGGATTTTGCCCCTAAGCTGATGGGGTCAATAGGGTAAGTATAGTGGGTGGGTTCTGTCCCCAAACTGACCTTTGTCCGGGGTAGTTGACGAGGCGTTCGACAGTGAAGAGGGGCCGGTGGCGGGCTGGCTTCCGCTCTTGGGCAAGTATTTGCGACCGATCACGGGCGTTTGCGACAGATCAAAAGTAAAGTCCATTGTGCGACCGGGCAGCTCCTGAAACAATTGAGAAATATCTAATTAAATAAACATCAACCATCGATCACACTTCGTTAACCTAGTCCTGTGGTAAGCTAAGTACTAGGAACGAAAATAAAATTGACAAACTTATACAAATACAATATGTATTATCCATAATCCAGTGCTTGTATATTCATAATGGAAGCTGATTGTCTGGTGGCTAATAGTCTGACCACCCAGCCGACATAGTAATGATTCTTATATTACTAATATTTCTCACAACTTGTATTACCATGTATATAGCAATTAAATGCATGCAATTCATGCATTTTCATTGGTTGGCCTGTTGCGGCCATTACTATTTGTCATCTCGCATCCTTGGAAACTCACTAGTTATTACTAGTTTGTCGCATCTAGTATTTATACTACAAGAATCATAAAGCTATGTCACCTTTTTGCCGTGCAGTTCAGCGTCGAGCACGGAGGAGGCGTGGTCCCAGTGGGGCGGTACCACCAGCGTGGAACATCTCGTCACAACCAGTTTTAGAATCTTCATGGCTTCTTTGTAATTACTTCCGTCTTGCTGTTAATAAAATAAAGATTTCAATAATATATTCACAATTTGGGGAGCTCTAAGTAAATTAAAAATACCATGCACCATTCATTAAAATTCGATAAATAGATGAGGCGTTACAGTGGTACGTAAATACAGACATACATATTATATAATTATCATTATGCTATAGTACACTACTCTAACACAAATAGCTATCATTTTACTTTCGGTTTCTACGAGAAATATAATATGTTTCCTTATTTATTATAATGCTAACATTAAAGAGTTCACTCACGTCAATGAACTTGGCGACGGCCCGCAGTAGGTCGGCGTTGACCGGCTGCGCGGCGGGAGCGTTCAGTTCCACGTAGTACAGCATGCAGTGTAATATCGACAGCACAGGCAGCTGGAGGTTCACAGCGCCCTGGAATAACATCACCAATGACACGGTTATTATCTACGAAAGCGTTGTTCATGAAACTCCGTTTTATTAAAAGCATTTGTTTCAATATGTCGTTTGAAATAGTTTCAAATAGATTAGTTCTAGATAGAACTATTATTAATTAGTTAATCTTGCAGTGGATACCATCATACCATTTAAATGAAAAATCAAATCTTTCTTTTATTTATTTATCATCACTAATACCCAAAATTAGAAGCATTTTTTCAAGAACGTATGAATCTTGATTGATTCAAATAGGGATTGGTATCTCTATTTCTATGGGCGCTCCTAACACTGGTGAAGTAACGTACAGTTTTGGGATCTATGTATTAAGTAATGTGGTATGTTTGTGGCGTAATGAAACACCACCACAATGACTTCATTACCTTCTCTAGCACCTCGACGAGGAAGGCGAGCATCTGCAGCGAGAGGTGCGAGTACGTGTCCCAAAGGTATTTCACCACACACTTGGTCCACTGGAAACTCTCCTTGCTGAACGTCCGCCGGGAGTACAGAGTCATCACAGTGCCGAGGTTCTCTAGCTTCTTGCTCTTCTCCGACGTGAACTGCGTGGGGAAAGATGAAGTCAGTCGACGCCATCGAGCATATAACAGAAAAAGAGCGGTAAAGCGCTTCATATGAAAAGATATTCCGACAAATTTGTGCTTTAACACTAAGCCGGTACAGCGCTCTTATTGGCCGACCGTCGCAATTGATGGATGATTGGTCGATGAAATATACATACAGTTCTCTGGTCGGTTGAATTGTTATTACGTCAGTGAATGATCACTAACCAGTGCACATACTACTCCCTCAAAAATTTTAAAACTTCCTCTAAATATTGTGACATATAGACCAGCTATATTTTTTGATGAGACTTGCTCTTTAACACAATATCGTAACTATTGAAAGTTAGGATTATAATTTGCTTTTTAATTGATTTGTGAAATCTACAATCCAATAAATAGAATAACCTTTTGGGAATACCTTACAATGTATGACAGATAGCAAGGTACCAAATATTACCTAATTATTTTTGAAAATATTATACTTGGCGTTAAATGACGGTGATAGTGATTCATAAATATGTTGAGTCACACTATTTCTTTTAAATTATTGATGTTATGAAAGAATGCGTCCCGCTCACTTACTACTCACGCACTGATTTAAGTTCGACATAAGTATTAAAAGTATCACACACCTGAGCGATATGACAGGCGGCCCTAACACACAGCTCGTTGGCGTCCTCGTAGTGTAACAGCATGTAGGGGAGCAGCGCCACCACTGTCATGGGGAAGGCGAGCGACTGTGTGGGGTCGATGACCGGCAGCTCCAGCAGCGGTATCATGTCTACTAGCACCCCCACAACGGGTTCATACGTGTTGGGATGCGTACAGCCCTGTAATACGTACAAGTTATATACAATACTATAGCTATATCCTTCTGCAAAAAATCGTTATCTCTATAGTTAGATACAAATGGAGTTTTTTTTAATTGTAAGTCAAGTGTGTCAAATTGAATGTCTAGTATAATAAATACAGTAGAATCACGATAACTTAAAAACCTCTATAACATCAAAAAATAATGTTCCTTATCCTTAACCTATCACTAATATGACCCTTGATAACTTAAAACCTCTCTAACTTAAAATATTTTGTGTTTCCCTTGGACTTTAACTTATTAAGGTTCTAATGTACTCGATTTTTTTTCAGAAGTTACAATGAATCTATTATCGTGTTTCAACAATTTCGACACTAAAAAGTATGAATATTTAGATAAGTATAATATGATACCTTGAGTAAGAGCGAGTGCAGCGAGGGCGGTCCGTGAGCGCCGTGCGCCTGCGTTCGGTCGAGCCGCTCGCGCGCGTCCGGCCGGTCGAGCGGCAGGCGGGCCATGACGCGTGCCAGCAGCCGCACGCCAAGCAGAAACTCGTGCTCGTAGTCAGACTCCAGCAGCGACGCTCCAACCCAGAATAACGTCGCCAGGATCGTCAACTTATCGTCCTGAAACAAAGTATATTTTATATGTATTTATCGTTTATTATATTATATAAATAGCGTTTATAATAGGTGTGGTTTACTGTTGATTCTATTTAAGCGCCCGTGGATGCAAGATTAATGAAAAAACTGGTGGCAAGGACCTACAAATTAATTTTTAAATATTTAGCATATTGTGATCAACATTTGTCTATTTGATGAAAACGTTGGGCGTCTCGTATTGCGTATAAGCGTTACAAAATATTAAATTACCTGTGTAGCACTATCTCCGAGTAGTTTCAGTGATTGTGCAGACCTCGATCGACATAAGTTCGAACATACGCCCTTCTGAGAATCGCTGCATGGCCGTGTTCGATCTGCTAAAGTTTAAAATCATTTTAGTACATTTTAGAATCAATAAAGAATATTTTATATATCACATGTATGTTTATGATAAAATTGTATATAAGGATAAGCAGTTTTAATAAACGCATAGCATGTATCAAAGCTATATATTTATGTAGTTATATATAGACTTGCTTGAAACTATAGATGTAATAAATGAAATCTACTAGGCTAGGTACATCATAAAATGGTATGACCTTGAAAGCAAATTATCGATAAAAGATAGCACATATAAGTAAAGACAACGACAGTAGCGATATTTTTCTATAATTCTTAGCAATTATGAACATATAGAACGATATACGATATAAAACATGAATCAACTAAAACAACACGAGTCAGCATGTGAAGGTAAATCATTTCGTCTCGCAGCTATACCTAAGGATGATGAAACTATGATAGTATATTAAAAAGGGGACAAACGAGTATTTGTTGGGTGGTCGTCGGCGGTAATGTACATCAGCGGCCCCTGAGGTGGTGCGTTGCCCACCTTTGAGCAAGTGCGCTCTTTCCTCGAGGGCCCCCACGATGTATCTGTTCGAGAACACCGATCATGAAGATACATTTACACATACGTTTGGTAAATTTGGTATTACATAGACTATATTGTCTTCACACGCGCACACGCCTGTACAATTGAAATTATGATTAATCACAATGTATATTTAACACGCAAGAATCTATAATGCAACGCGTTTAATAAAGTCTCTTAGATCATAGTTAAAGTATGTGCACAATTTAACGCAAATTCAATATGAAAAATTGTTTTTCAAAGTATGTACTTAATAATAAGATTCTTGTGCTTACTAGCCTTTTCCCAAGTATATTTTGCAAAGCCTTTTCCCAAGAATATTTTGGCATCAATCTAACCGGATACAGCTGAATACCAGTATTTTACATGGAGCGACTGCTTATCTGACCTCCACTTAAGACTGGCTGTCAGAGTCTCGGGCTTCAATAGTACAAATAAATAATTTGACTCAACCTGTAAGCTTCTTTCTATAAAGATAGACCAAACTTGGAATTAACGTTTTGTCGAATGAGGTTGTTTTAGAACTTTCCAGAACTCTCTAGACTGAACGTTTACATGTTTATGTTGTGTTATGTGTGTGCGTGTGTGTACCGTGCGGTTGTTTCTCCCCGGACGAGGGCGGTGCGTTGTTCTTCCTCACGCAGTAGGACACCGAGTAGCTGGTGCTGCGAGTGTGGTTGCTCACACATCCCACGCACACGCCCGGCGAACGCTTGCCTACGAATCGGTCAAAACAGCTTTAAGTGTAGGATATTTTTAAACGGTCTAAATGGTTTTAAGTAAGTACTGCATGTTGAAGGAGGTTTACGAGCTTCATGTTGGTGATTGTTGGTAACGACGATGTAGAATGAATTTCAAATATAATCAGGTTATTTAAAAACATAAGTAACTAGCAGCGCCCCACGGTTTCAGCCGTGTACTTTCGATTGCTGTCGATCGGGGATAAATTATAGCCTATGTGTTATTCTGATGTATAAGCTATATTATTGTTAAGTTTTATCAAAATCCATTCAGTAGTTATTACGTGGAAGAGTAACAAACATCCACTCACAAAATTTCGCGTTTATAATATTAGTAGGATTTAGTAGTTCATTTATAAACTAACCCTGAATTTATTGTACCAAAATTTTATGTTTTATACAAATATAAAATCTCAGTAAACATTATTAACAAATAAAAAAAAATGCGTTGCTTAGGGTTGGCAAATATATAATTCTCGAGTGCTGATAGCTTACCTGCAGCATACACATTGCCGTTGGGCTGTCCGACCGCACCCTCCTTGTTGTTTAGATTTGGTGTTGACTTGAATATGTCCCTCATGTAGTCCAGGGGTCGGAAGTTCGATTCCAGCGAGTCCACGGCCGCCTCCAGCGTGAGGAGCAGCTCGGTGACGTACCCCTGCATATCTTCCCCCTGTTCAGCCACCGTCTCTACCAGCCGGGACAGTATGTCCGACACCATGCGTCCAGTCATCGCTACACCGATAAACCGGAACACCTAAAAAAATAGTAAAATAAAGACAATAAGACTAGTTAGGTCATCGGCTAGACCTGTATTTTGCTCAATAAATTAATCATCATGTCGTATCATGTATCTATCTCGCTCGTACAGACAGACAATCTGGTATACCCCAGTCTAGTCCCAGTCCAAATATAAATAATAAGGTAAAAGAAGTGCTAGGTGCGCTGACCTTGTCTCCACCGCAGGTGACGCAGATAGCACCAATTTTTGAATCATACTTAATACATTGCTTCTTATGTTCGATGCTAATAGAAGAGCATCGTATAACAAAAAGAAATGTATTACGCAGTGAATAATAATTTATACCTTGGTGTAGCCCCGGCCAGTGGCGACAGGCGTTTCGATAGGTCACCGCGCACTATACCATTTCTATCACCTTATTATTTAGATTTCTATGAGTATACTGTCCATACAAGTATGCTATTTTGTCAAATCTCATTCTGTTAATGCTGAGTCATGCCGAGAGTTAATGCTGATCTTTTTGACTTTTCTAAGTCATTGCAGTCTCGTTGTGTCTCGTTGTGTCTCGCTAGTTGGAGAAGATAAATGAAAATATTGCATACTTCTGAAGCCTTCTGATTAAATTCGTTAAGACAGGCAAGCCAGTAGTATAGGGGTTATTGCTGTCGATCCTTGTCCCACACGGGGGGCGAGGGAAGGGGGTAGTGAGTTGTACCAGTTGTCAGGTACCTGTAGTGACCTCCCCGCGTAGTGTCTGGAGGGGCATGACAGGCCCAGCTGCAGCGCCGTCTGCGCCCAGCGCTCGGAGATGAGCGCGTGCGGCAGCGACTCGCGGAAGATCCGCAGCACGTGCCCTACCAGCGTCGACATCTGCTGGCAGCTGCGCAACGTCCACACTGGAAAAGATGTTGGTTAAAACGAAGCTTTAGGTTAGACTTTTAGTCAATAGTATAAATTAAAAGACTATTTATGTACCTTTTAAATATTTGAATAAAATACATACTTTTTAAGGGCCTGTTTCACAATCTCCAGATTAGTGCCGAATAGGCTATTCACAACATATTTGAGTATGGAGTATCTGTCAAATATGTTGCCGATAGCCTATCCGGCACTTATCAGCAAGTGGTGAAACAGGCCATAA
This sequence comes from Lycaena phlaeas, assembly GCA_905333005.2. Lineage (NCBI taxonomy): Eukaryota > Metazoa > Arthropoda > Insecta > Lepidoptera > Lycaenidae > Lycaena > Lycaena phlaeas. Next base: position 2,511,802 of record HG995168.1, read on the forward strand.
GCTAAATAAAAATAATATGAAATACAAGCGGTGCGTCCCCGCTTCACTCGGGTAAAGAATTTAAAGCCTATGTTAATCACTGATTATGCGGCTTTCCCGGTCTACTAGATTTGGAACTTATTCAGTGCAAACATACAAACAATCGAATGTTTACTGTTCATAACAGTAAGCGTGAATTATTTTACTGATGATAATAATGTTAATATTAGGTAATTGAAATATATTGTTTAATTTATTAGTGGGTAGTAATATTATTTCATGAGCGTGTTATATATAAAATAAATCGTAATACGTTCTATGAATCATTGTTTTTTTAGAAAATTTTATAATTTTTTTACAGCACAAAGTACCCCTGCTAATGCTCCAAACGCTTAAAAACCACCACAAACAAACATCACAATGATGGTGAAATGTCTGATGTAATCGTCGTAAGCACTTTTCATTGACCAATTAGTACATAACAACAACAATTAGTATATGCCAACACGTCTTCTAGTCGAGGCAAATATCGCCAGTGACGCCTTCATAATGAATAATTAATACTTCACTTGTGTATCGTAAACAGGGGAGGGGTTCTGTACCCACCTCGATAATTAAATGGACGATGCCTTTCTTTTGTTGTGCTTTTCTTTTGCCCTTATGTTACGCATCGCATCAAATGCATACTTTTTTATAATGCGCCCATTATAATAGCAGTGATGGGATTTACAGACGCAATATTATTAATCGGATTGTCGAAGACAGTCTTTTTTTCCATTCGGACTTTTGGAGTGTTAGTACCTGTGGAGCTCAGGGGGCGTAGCCAAAATGCCATTAAGAAAGCGTTAGCGAAGTTCGAAAATGATAAAATGTATGGGATTGACATAAGGCCGCGCTTAATCACATGGTCCATCCTATACATTTTATCATTTCGAACTTCGCTAACGATTTCTTAATGGCATTTTGGCTAGGCCTCCATATAATACAAACCATCAATACATAATAAAATTATACGTATAAGTATAAGCCGAAACGTAACTAATAAGCGAATTAGTGTGTGTTTTTTTTAAATACCGTCAAAATTCCTGCAAATTTAAAATAAAAATACTATACAAGAGTATATTCGCGGGTTAAGAACTAGAGTAGCGTAAGGACAAAATGACAACTTTACAGGAGAGCCGAAAAACAACCCAAATTTACCTATTGTCACCTAATACTTCTAATATAGCAAAATGTGTAATAATTAGAAATGTGATTTTTACTTATATTTTTTGAATTTTTGCGCTTACGCTACTCTGGTTCTTAACCCGCGAAGGTATATTATACCTTTGGCGGTGATGTCTTCATACTGCCACAGCGGCATGTGCGTGGGCCGGCCGGCCAGGAAGTGCACCAGCGACTTGATGGCGTCCGCCACGGGCATTTCGGCGGGCGTCGGCTCCCGCTCCCCCTGCTCCTGTCCCTCCCCCTCGCGCTCCGTCACGATCACCGGCAGCGACGGGTACTTATCACCTTCCCCTGGACACTCATCGGTTGATGGGAAACATCTATCGGCGGACTTGGCAGTACAAGCGACTGGAGTCAAAAGTCAATTTTTTTTAATTCAAAATAGTACCATCAAAGTATCTTTTTGAACTTTAATTGAGTCTACCAACGGTTCCAAAGCAAGTACACTGAGAAGAATCGGCGAAACAAACTCAGTGGAACTAGTCTTTTCAAATATTCTATTACAAAAAATAATTAAAAACAAACAATTCATACTACTATAGTAGTATAGTATATAAGAAGAATTCAGCAAGAAACTCTGTTGGGTTGCTAGTTCTGAGTGTTGATACTATCATGTCACTGTCGCCATTATATATGATCATATTATGAATCCAAAACATAGTTGTTTCACATGTACCGATAGTCAACTTTTTCAAATGGCCATCTTCACAAAGGCGAGTTCACCTCGGTTCAACCCAGGCATAAGGCAACTTATTCCACGGGTAACGACGATCACATAAATCCGTTATTCTTGTTAACGGTATCAACAAGACTTTGAATAAACTTTAAGAATAATTGTCGTTTCTCTAGTAGAGAAATCAGAGAAATACAATAGGTTAGACTTATTTGAGTTATTTATTTACAAAATATTTGTAGGTATATATGGTATAACGTGAGTACCTACAATCAAAATAACATCACATTGTGATTTTTTACTACCCGACCAAAACAATAAGGCGCAAGACAGCAATGCTGTTGCTGGGAGAATATTCCTTATTATATGGGTATGCGCGGGACGCAGGTAACGTCCAAACCCCGCATCATGCGTCTAATTGAACGAGTAGTAGGTACTCACTTGACTATTTTGAATGTCGCTATGCTAAAAACGAAATTATATTCCCATTGACATCAGCAATCAAGTTCCATAAGAATGTTTCTATTATATATAAATAGCTGTTGCCCGCAGCTTCGCATGCGTTTACTAAGATTTACAAAGGGATCTTAGTACGCAAAATATGTAACTTTTCTGGTTGATTTTTTTGCACCTTGTGTCCGAAAAACCCAAATATCTAACAGAACCCAATTTTTTTCCAGAATAAAATTTAGCCTATGTTACTCGTGGATAATATATTTTTCGAATGGTGAAAGAATTTTTTGAATCGGCCCAGTACTTTTGAGCCTATTCATTACAACCAAACAAACATAACAAAGTTTTCCTCTTTATATTATTAGTGTAGATCTCAAATAGTGGGTACTTTAATTACCTTCCGGTGTGACCTGTGTCTCTGAGAACAGCGACCTCACGTGAGTCCTGTTGTTGTGAGCGCACTGCGTCGGCGGTTCAGCCACCACGTCCGGTTCTATGAAACAATTACACATACTATTCTGTTGATTTTGAAACGGCTGGATCGATTTTGATAATACACGATTGAGGACCACCGCTAGGCAACCATCGATATATTAGAACCCATTTTTTTTAGTTTCGTTATGCCATTAACTCATAAATATAATTAGCAAAATTTGAATTAAGTTTTATATTACATTTCTATATATACAGGGTAATTTTTTGAAGAACGGACATATTCAGGAACGTAATAGAAGTTGGTTTCACCAATCAAGGAAAATAATTTTCCTTTTTTCCTTTCACCGAAAAAAAAAACATAAATTACAAAATATAGACAAATTTAATTAATGCATTGTTGGACTTAAAGTATGGTCACCCTATTGTATTATCACCTGCACTTTGCGGGATTAATTTAGACAAACGTTAGTGGTAGGTATAAAATAATAGCTTGTGCGAACGGGGCCTTAGGTATGTAAATATTATTTAACAACACGTCAACCTAGCCCCGTGGGTAGACCTTTAGAACTTGTATTACGGGTAGTAGGAACGGCAGTAAATTTAAGCAATTTTTTGTAAATGCATTATGTGTATATATTATTATGTTATATTCATGACCCGGTCTAGCCATTTATATTCATCGAATCATACATATTATAATATGTACCTGACAGGATTCAAACCTGCGACTTTAAGCAGCGGCACAGCTTTATTAGACCGGCTGACCGTCATAAATGCTAATATGCTAAAATCCAAAATGTTTTCAATTTTTAGTAAAAACTTAAGCAAGGTACACACTTTAAATAAATAGCCTTTATTTTAAGTACCTACGACATTATAAATTGTAAATAAATCAAACGCTTTCAATTAAAAGAATCAGGATAGCTAAGCCCACGTAGTTGTTATCACTTCAAATCAAGTGATATTGTTATCAGGAGGCGTGATATGGGCGTGTGTTTGTCCTATCGACCATCAATCTCCGGCCGTTTTATAAAATAGGTTTATAGGTTATAGACATTGGCCTATTATGTACTAGCGTTGCATCTTAATATGCATTAGTTATATTACCGTAATCGCTATCAATATAATAATGGTACAAGTTGCATGTGAGCCAAATTAATTAGTAATTTTCATCATTGAAAGAGCTTCACTAAACATATTGTAGCGTGTAAGTAGCTTAGCTTGAGCTGGTTGGTCGATTGGTTTCCGATTTTATTTATGAAAGTAAAAAGATGCACATATTTTTAATCTTAATTTTATGAAAAGTAATACATAACTTGGACTACAAGTTTGCCGGTAGTGTGACGTCACTTACTAGTGTTAGAAAAAAACTGCAATATTTGTCTTATTATCGGGTGTTTTCATATATGTATATACATATTATAATATATAACTGGTGTTTTTACTTTTCAAATATTACCGCCCTAGAAATTTGCCGCCCTGGGTACTAGCCTCGAATGCCCCTATTATAAATACACCGCTGCTTATTATCGTTAATTCATTATCACCATCGGCCCTTGGGGCCTAGCCATAATGCCATTAAGAAAGCGTTAGCGAAGTTCGAAATGATAAAATGTATAGGATGGACCACGCGATTAAGCGCGGCTTTATGTCAATCCCACACGTTTTATCATTTTCGAACTTCGATAACGCTTTCTTAATTGCATTTTGGCTAGGCCCCCTTATTCGTACCTTGCTGTACATAGGCCTCCCTAAATGAAGGCCAAAACGACCGATCCCTTGCTATCTTTAATTATGAAACTAAAATTCATAGTTTGAACACGCTACATGTCACTAGTCACATAAGTTATTTAGGTATAATTCTCAAAGTTAGCGTCCACTGAAATTATGTTTTCTCTTGCGTGTTAACCCTGAAATCGATCGTATTTCCGATACTCCTGTCTCAGTCTATCAACGAGGTTTATTTCCCTTTTCCAATCATGTGCGAAAATACTCGAAAAGGCGTCGCGTGTTAATTTTTCCATTTCTCTTTCTGACTGCGATATGTTTTGATTCACTCGTTTGATTCGATGTTTCAGGTATATTCTATCGGGTTTAAATCACATTGATACGGCGGAAGTGGCAATTATTCGAGTCCAGTCCATTTGACTGTCGCTATTCAATTTTTATTTAATCTACTGTATGTCGGGAAAAACATAATGATTTTTGTATAAAAGTGATATTAATAAGTAGATATATACGTAATAGACACAGACTAGGTGTACACAGTGGTTACACTCACAAAAGAAAGCAATTATTTTAAGCGCTTTTACAATAGGATCCTAAAAAACTTTCAAAACTTATGACATTAAAAAGGCCATCTTTTTTCCTTCACACACTTTGTGTTAAGTTCACCACCCAGCATAGGGCCAGCGTATCGGTGAACTATCGCCCAACAACCTCCTCGCTTGATTTCGAGGAGGAGACCCATTCCAAGTGAGACAATATAAGGGTAGATAAAGATGACCTTTTACGATTCAATGTGAACCACACTTGAAAAATTAAAATAAATTAAGTATATTATATTTCTCACCGGTGAAGTTGTGCGGTACGAGTGGTAGCGGCGGCGACGGCAGACCCAGGCCCAACTTGGCGGAGCTGGCGGCGAGGAGTACTCGCGCCACTGTCAAGTGGTCGTGGTGCGCAGCCACCGCCACCAGAAGGTTCAATAGTAGCTGGCGGCAGTGCTGGTGAACTATCCACCTAAAGACAACCATATATAGCATCAGAATGGAGAAATCAGCAAACGTAGACAACAAAGTTGGGAGAGTAAAATTAAAATTTTAGAAAACCCGCGACTTACTATGTGCTGATTTTTAGTGGCGGCCATCTTAGACCGATTTTCATTATAACATAGCTAAGAACACTCGCGATTGATTCGCTTTTCAAAAAAAAAACACAATCAAAATCGATTCATCCCTTTGTTACGATGCCGTAAACATACAGACATGTCGAACTTATATCCTGTCGTTTTTACCTTTTAGCGTTGACCAATCAGAATAATCAGAAAAGGCTTCGTGCACTATTGTCCATATGAAGATATCTTGGGTTGATGGTTGTCTTACCTTGTGTGGTCCATTCCCAGGAACACGATGTGCAGCATGAGAGGCACGTGGATGGACCAGTCCAGCTCCACGCCGTCCAGTACCACGTCACACAACAACATCACAGCCACGTTACACCTGCAATAGCAACCCATCGTTACTCATGTCTGTGACGGCAACTTGACACCAATACGGGTTTGATTCCCGTTAAAGTATTCAGTAAAGTATGACCTTTTATGTCCCACCGCTGGGCACGGGTCTCCTCCTCGAAATCAGGCGAGGAGGGTGATAGGCCATAGTTCAGCGATGCGCTGGCCCAGTGCGGGTTCGTGAACTTCACACACCTTCAAAGACTTTCAATCTCATCAGGCATGCAGGTTTCCTCACGATGTTTTCCTTCACCGGTGAGCGAGCGATGGTCTCGTGTTAAGCGTGCATTTAGAAATTTAGAAAAATCCATTACAAGGCATACTCGGGGGGTCAGGATCGAACCCGGAACCTCTTAGATAAGAGACAGAATCCACCCACCGCTGGACCATCGTCGCTCAAGTAAATAGTATTCAGTAGCTAGAAGTAATAAGGTTAGTTTGTAAACTCGCCTATGGAATCCAGAGACAGGTTGATTGCTGTCCGGCAGGTACTCTGTGAGGAGGGCGAAGAACCCGCCGTACTCGGGCATCGGCAGCGGTCTCGGCTGCGGCATGTCCACGCGGCTCTCCTGCGGCGTCGCCGGCAGACTTCCCCCGGAGCCCAGCTCGGGACATATACCGGTCTGAACACAACGACCAGGATTGGAAATAATTTCTAACCCTATCATCAGTTATCTTAGGGCCGTCCTTAATCACATGATGTTTTTAGAAACTTTTTAACCTCTGCCTTATTCTGGTGACTTGTAGTGGGGTTTAAGACTCCCTCTCCTATCCAAAATCACGTGTATATTTTTTGTACGTGAGTCAAGATTATTTGCCGCCGTTTTGTTTAAAACTCGAGCTGTCAACGAAAAATAAATACACGTGATATCCCAATTTAGCCCCCCGACCCTCATTGTATTTCGTGATATTTTTCCAAACAACCCTCCCAACCCTTTCGAGGCTCACGTGATTAATGAAAGACCCCTAATAGATAGTTAACCGGTAATTATCCGATATAATTATCGGATAAGATTAGATAATTATCGCATTATTATCCAAAAACATAAGATGTAATAAAAAAGTACTTTTAATTCTTTTATTGCAATAACAAAAAGAATGTTGTTATTCTTCTATCTTTGATATGTTTATAAAAATCACATACAAAATTAAACAAAAAAAAAAAACTATTAGAAATCACATCATCACATCTCTAGATAATGTACATTATTATCTTGATAACCGTCTAGTGCAACTCTGACAACGATTACTATTATTCACCTTTTACTCGCCCTATAAAATTTTGAATGGTATTCAAGGGTGTGTGAATCTGATGTTGATAGTTTGTACATATATCGCATCGAACCTGTACATTCAGATTAGGTATTTGGTAATTTTAATACGCTAGTCTGTTCGTTTCATAGCGAGGGAACATAATATCTACTCTCTCATATAATATTGAAATCCCAGAAATATATAGTTTTAGATTTTTTGGCAAATATATGTGTAAAAGCATTTTTTATTATCATTATCTTTGATAAATCACTTATCACAATTGTTTTGCCCGGCAACAAGAGAAGCTTAATCTATGACAGGAAATAATATTATAAAATCGGTTACATCGCCAATTAATTTCAAGGGAAAGAGGCTTATGGGCGTCACGGACATCTGGTTTCAATGAGCTCACGGTACGAAGGCCGAAGTGCTGACGACCTATAATATCGGCCATGATATTGTAAATGAAGACGCTTTCCTTGTTTACACAGGATACAGTTACAAGTGCAAATTCGTAGCCTTCGGAATTGATGGAAAGTGAGACGGAAGACCATTTCCTTGATGATATTGACAATAGTGTCAGACAGTATAATTTCATAAATAATATTTGTATACTTAACTAAAAACAAACCCCCAAAAAAATCTAACACATTTCCGAACAATAAACCGACGAAAATTCATACACGGCTCAATTTGGAAAATATATTTACTTAACGTCTCTGCTGGCTATTACTACCATGTTTGGTTTTATATTTTTAATCTACATAGTTATACTTAAATAATTTTAACATCAATACAAAAAAAAAGCTTCCACTCTCAAATTGAGATTCCGATATGATAAGAAAAAAAAATATGTAAAAACGTACATCAAACATCCATTTTAAGCATCATTTTATCGATTAATCAAAAAAGTTAATAAAAAAAATCAAATAATTAATATTGGTTATATTTTTAGTGTCGGTACTATCTAACGAATAACGATACATAAAATTAGATACCATTTCCATCATGACAATATGTCTTATATCCCCTAAAACAATTGCAGGGTCTACCAGTTGGTGGTACTCACCGGCGTTGCATCACCATCCGACGGCGGCGTGGGATCCTCGTCGGCGGGCGGGGTGGAACACGGCGGTGCCGAAGCGCGCTTGTCCGAACGAGCCGGAGTCTCCGCTTTTGTACCGCTGAAACAAAATATTCATTAATTAACATGTCAAGATTTATATTGTAATAGCTGTACCCTGGGCGCGTTGCTACGCCACCAACTAAAATAAAATTGAAGAAAATATATTGAACAAACATTGAAATGCATTGGAATGACAGTGGCGCTGTCGATAATTGCCCGTAACAACTCAGAAACCTTCGTGGGCTCACAACAACAACTTTGCTTAAGATAATCATATGATCAAATGCATAGTTTACGATTATATAAATTACATACGGACAAACATTCATTTTTATACACGTAGATCGAAGCTTCTCGGCTCGGTTTTCAAAATCTTTCGCAACATACAATCAACTCGAACTGGCCACTGTACAAATATCATACCAAAGCCACTAGTCGACAAAAATGTAGCTTACACATATAATCCTTATCACCCCATCGATCAACTTCCCTTGTCCATTTGTGGGCAAAGACCTCTTTTAATAAACGATAGAAAGGGCACCCTTCGCAACTAAATTTACTAGCACACCAATCTTCTTTGGAGGTCGTTTGGTGGCTATGTTTTGTCTTACCAAAGGTTACCACCACATTGGTCTTCATATGTATATTATAATAGTATATGACAAGGTAGACGAAGTGTTGGTCGGCCATTAACCAGGTGGGAAGAAGATCAGCCGTCTTGGCGTTCATTGAGGGAGGCCTATGTTCAGCAGTGAACGGATAAAGGCTGATGATGATAATGATGATGTGACAAGTCGATTGCCACTCGAGCTTTCTTTTCCTTTTTTTTTGACAGAGATTTTTTTTCATACGATAGAGAAATACCTAGATTAAAAGCATAGTTAAGCTTTAAACAATGGCTGTTACAAACTACAAACACGTCTAGTTGGCGTAATATAGTTACCCCTACAAGTTTGCACATGTCGCAGTAAGGTTTGACCGAGTGAAACAAACATTTTTCAGTAATTGCATACACGTGACGTACGATAATTTGGACGATGGCCCCACATACAGTTTCGTGTGTTGAATTTGCAAGTACCCCAAGGGCAATCACTTAGGGGCGCGCCTCTACAAGATCAATCACCAGGCTTGTTTGACAACACTTATACAGCATGATCAAATATTATACATGTATTTAATTAATATCCACCATTCACTGAAAATAAATGTCCACTAATATTATCCTAAGGGCCTGTTTCACAGTCTCCAGATAAGTTCCGAATAGGCTATCGGCAACATATTTGACAGATACTTGACAGATACTCCATACTCTGTCTGTCAAATATGTTGCCGATAGCCTATTCGGAATTTATCTGCAGGTTGTGAAACAGGCCCTAATAGAAATAAATATAATCTACTAGCTGTTGCCGGCAGCCTTGCCTGCGTTAACTAACATTTATCTCGGCATCTTAGTCGGGATGATATAGTCTATATTCCAGCGTTCCCGTGGGAATACGGGGATGAATTATAGCCTATGTGGTAATCTGATGTATAAACTATATTATTATGAATTTTCATCAAAATCCATTCAGTAGTTTTTGCGTGAAAGAGTTACTCTTACAAATATCCGCACAAACTTTTGCATTCATAATATTAGTAGGATATTATTAGAAAAATATTCTTAATCCGAAACATAAGATTTTTCTATCAACCACATAATACCCACGCCTAAATTTAACTCAATTTTTCAGAAAACAATTCCAAAACGTTGAATTCGCACATTTTTATATAAATGCCATTATTTTTTAATTAAAAAAATTGTTTCGGCGAAAGCTTATAACATTCATAGGCAATCACAAATAATAAACGTAAACAATCAATGCTGAGAAAGAAAAAATCTGTTGTCGCTGAGAGAAAAATATTTCTCCCCGACCTCTTATACTCTTATATAAATAATAATAACACCTATTATATCCTTCAGATACGGCGTCCTTAGCTGTGACTTTTAGCTTTATTTTCACCTGCATGAAAAATGTGAAACGAAGGCAAGTTGTCGAGTTGCACTCATAATTACGGGAGGGAGGTGTGAAAGTGTAAAAGGTAAAAGAAAAAGTAACACGCAAAACGGTATTTACCGTGGAGCAGTGCCGTGAAGTGCAGCGGGACTTTCATGCTCAAGGGGTACTGAGAGATATTCAGGTGGAGTACCAGGGCATTAGGCATGATGCAGGACATAGGACTTTGAAGCAGCGTCTACCTTGCGAGGAAAATGATTTAAAACCCTCGAGTTTCATTTTACACGTATATAACAATTTTACGTGTCGATGGAAATTTAGACTTCTTTTATAATATGCTTGTTGCTTGTTATGTTGGCTCACGATATTATCATCATCATTAGCTCGTATCCATTCCCTATATCGCTATATCCTATATATCAATGAACGCTTAAACATTTACACGCATATAACTTGGACCGGCCACTACACTTATTTTATTAAAATTTATTGCAATATATGAAAGGCCTCGCTTTTAATGGATGTGTTTTCGAACTATGAGTCTTAAAGGTTTATGCTAGTTACGCTAATTAATATGACCTGCATGTTGCGCAGTAGAATTAACATGGGGCCAGACAATACAGCGAAATAATGCAGGACGATATTTAGGCGTTACACGGAACATTGTACTGAAGTGCAACGCTAAAATATTTATAGGTCGATGGACCCGAGCTAAAACTACTGATTCGTTATATTTTCTTTTTCAGAATCTGAACGAATAACGACATTAAATATATTATTACCACATAAACATAATGTTTGTTGTCATGTAAAACAAAGTTAGTTTTGTTATTGATGGACAAGTGTTTGAAAAGAAAACGATTTTTACAATTATTTTAAATTCTTTTATTTATATATAGGGATCTGTTTGGTGTCATGATAGTATTACGACAGAGGACATCCCAAGGATTAAGATTGATCATCATTAACAACCATAATAAAAATCCATTATATGCTACTTGCTATAACTGTCTAGACGCCCGAAGAAAAAACAACACTTCATTCGGGCGTTAAAAATACCGCGCGTGCGTTTCGGCCGTATATAGTAAATTGCGACAGTGATCTGACGCATAATGTTCCCGCAACGTGCGTCCCTAACGCCCGTACATGGGGGCTTAGTCAAAACGCCATTACGAAAACGACAGCGAAGTTCGTTTCGTTGGCTAAATTACGTCGTCGATCGCTCGATCATTCAATCGACGACGTGATTTAGCCAATCACAACTTCGAACGAACGAACGACCTTCGCTGTCGTTTTCGTAATGGCGTTTTGACTAAGCCCCATGATTCGCTTCATTACGCACGCTGCAGTACGTGAGTTTCATGGCCACAAAACCACAGTGATCGTGTAAAAAGCATTTTATAAAGAATATAATACTTCACAGGAAAATGGATCTATACAAATGTATTCTATTTTTAGATAAATCGTATATGATAGGATAACAATCATATTTTCAATTTAAAAAGAACGTTAAAGGTTCTATATTGGTTATGTAGGTTGTTAGAAAGTGTAATTTGATTTTTTTTAAACATATATTATTGCACTTAAGATCTATCTTCACTATGGTCAGTGATTGGAGAGATTAAATGCTCTATTCAATATAATATATTATAATAATAATACAACGCTTATATTACGTCCCACTGCTGGGCACGGGTCACCTCGAAAACAGGCGAGGTAACCCGGAAGCCGAGCCCATACCCTAGACCAGTGTTTCTCAAACTTTTTTTTTTAAATCCTCCTCCTCCATAGACCTCTTTTAAAATTTTGCTGGTTTCTACTTTCTGTGGCCACAGCCAAATATCGACATTTTTTATATTCACTAATCTTTAAAAAAATGCAAAGATTAAATCGATTGAAATCAAATCAATTAATAGTTTTGAAAATAAACAGGAGATTGATTGGGTAGCTAATTAAATGCTGCTGTGAGTGGTAAATGATAAATTATCATGGTATAATTTATGAACTGTTAAAACTATTTTTGTCACGCCAACTTACACTGCCTTCGAGACTTCTGAGCACGCTTAGGAATCCACCTGGACCACTTTGGGAATCAATGCACTGGACTGCAACTCTTTTGTTTTATAGACCATTATATTGATAGGAGAAGTCAAACCAACATTTTTCTTTTTAGTTCTTCACTCGAAACCAAATTAATATTCATGGACCCCCGCTTACGATTGTGGACCCCCATTCTTGTCGAGCTCATCATAGACCCCCTTCGAGTCTTCCGTGGACACCTGGGGGCCCACCTTGGGAATGACTGCACTAGACTGTGACTAGAGCATCGCAGTCAGAACATAAAAGATTTCAATCATATAAATGAAGTTCAGTTTATTATATTTTATTTGTAGCCTAAAGGGCAGGCTATAAAAAGGCAGGCTATAATTAAAATGTTCCCACACTCCCGCAATACCGAAGCCACCATCTTTGAAACAAGCTCTGATTAGTTTCAACAAGTGTGTTATGTGAATGCAGTGCACGCATACACTTGTAACAGTATCAGCGTGTATGCATGTTAATCCGCTTACCGCGCGTGGAACGTCTATTCAGATACTTGCAAATGAAGCACATAATTCTAGCATTGGTCTATTTATATCAGTCTCTATAGTACATGGTAATATTTTGACATTGAGATTCCACTTTTTTATTTTGTGCAGGAGATTCACTTGCGTGATTATGAATTTATACTACCTAATAATAAGGCAGATTTAATTCTTGTAAGAACTTTGACGAGCAGTATCCGTATCACAATAATATGCTCAATATCGTTTAATAAAGATAGGTCTTGTACTGTTATGTTGCTAAATTAGACGATTGACAGCAAAATATATAATTGATTATAAATCTTCATCCTCATTAGGCAGTTGCTTTTGTTAACTGCTACAAAGGATAGTTTCAATTAGGGTTGCCAGGCGTCCGGATAAAGCCGGACATACGTAGGCTTTTTGATTGCGTGACCGGCCAAAATAAACGGTGTCCGGATTTTGTTAGACTTTTTACATTTTGCAAACGAGCGATGCCAAATTAGTCTTAGGCTAAGACTGACTTGGTATTCGATTTTATCTATAAGTTCAATTAAATTTAACAAAATGTATGATACTCATAAAAAGGCTTATATAAATACTGAGACACAATCCTCAATAATGTTGGGTGTCCGGTCTTTCTACCCAAATGTCTGGCAAAGTTGGCTGGTCTGTCCGGCTATTAGGTTTGGCGACCTGGCAACCCTAGTTTCAAATAACCAATTATATTATAATACTACCTATGTCCTGTTACGTGCATGCAACCAGGACCGGCCACTGCATGTCAAAACATACAGTCTATGATCTACGACAGTATTATCTAATCTATCTCATTATAATATAATCTACTAAAATATATATTCATTAAAATTGTAAAACGGCATCATCCTGTATGTGACATAAGGATTACGGCTTCGTGTCAACAGTTCACATTCTATCGATGCCATCGAATATTATGACCGTTACATGAACGGACCTTCAGGAAACCATTTTACCCCTAATAGTCATTGTGGTTATACATATATACAAAATAAAATTTAATGCTAATTAGTCAAGACAGTCAATTAATAAGGCGGGTTAAACTAACACTCATTTTAAGAATATAGTTATACATTTATATAGATTATAAGAAATATTAAATTTCCTCAATATTTATCTTGAGGTTAAAATTACACTCTATTGAAACATTTGATTTATATTATCTATTTCGCATCATCGTTTGCATCACCATTGATTAAAGTCGTGTTAAAAAAGTATCCAAAACGTCAAGCATGTAAAAATCTACATGAGCCGCGATAAAATCCATAAGTGGTTTCATTATAATCGTGTTAGATTTTTTTTTCATACATTGTGTCACAAGACAGTGCGTCATAAGAAAATTGATCATACGAAAAAGACACAAATTAAATTTTAAGAAAATTCGTCTCCATAAAATGAAAGATAGAGCTCATTGAAAAGATTAAAGAAAAAAAAACGGCTTGTGTTCAAAGACAACCCCTCCGAGGAAGTAACCAATGTCGCTTCGGAGCTGACACAGACTTTCTAATTTGTATTCACTAAGGATTTTCTAAGTGCGGTTATAATCTTATTTAATGTATTTATTACAGTAGGGTAGTGATTAGAGAGAGAAAGCAATGGACAGAGTTGCCTGGAACAAGCTGCTGGAGGCCTATACCCAAGAAGGGGTTCCGACCAACGGTGATAAAGACAGTTGTGATAGTGATTAACATTAAATAGCTTTATAATTAACTGTAAAAATTGCAAAATTAACTAACCATATCATATTATACATGTAAAAACGGTTGAACATTGGAAATAAATAGGCTTTATTACTATTTCAGTAGGGCACTAATTACGAGCACATTCAGTACAGTGAAGTAGTTCCTTGCATATAAAACGCCCACGAGTTCTTGAGATTTGATTCATTTAGCGTCGAGGCAGGCTTTGAACATAACAAACTTAGACGTTGAAGGGTCTTATTATCTAAATCTAATAATAATACCATAATAATGTTTATTCGTTGCACTAACAATTATATTTTTTGTGTGATTTATGTTTTTTTTTTTCGAAAGGTGTAGACTTTTAGGCCTGATGGCCTTTAAGCTCAATCGGTAGGTATGATTTATGTACCTCATACCGTAATACTCCAATATTTGACGCTCTTTAAATCATTTTTCAAAGATGATGTAATAGGTTTACCATAATGATGATATAGGTACTATAAAATTATATGAATAATTAGAGACAGCTACTACTTTTTAACCTTTATTTGTAACTCAGTTACAAATGCATACAAATTAATATTTTCCATAACAATTGTTTACATTCGTAGTATGGAAACCAATCATAAGAATTAGAAAGTCAAATCAATTCTGAATCAACTAATCTTAAGAATTGGTCTTTATTAAGTTGTTGTTGCTAGCGGCTTCGCCCGCGTTAACAAAAAAACCCTTTTTTTCGTAAAAAGTATCCTATCTTACTTCTAGTACCTCCCAGACTATGTGTACAAAGTTTTATGATGATTCGTCGAGTAGTTTTTGCGTGAAAGCATAACAAACAACCACCCTTTCACATTTATAATATTAGTGAGGATTAATATATTTTTTCTTTATTGAATATTATCCCAATTACTGTTTTAAATGTTTAAAATATGTTCAATTATTTTCGTTACTTAATCCTCATTCAAACAGCTTTAAGAGGGTTGTTAAAACAAGTCATTATCGATAAACGAAAATGAGTGATATTTCAAAGAAAAAATTTGCAATAGTAAAAAACCACCGCCATCACTAATCCCCTTCTTTTAATGACCGTGCACAAACATGGCCGTCATTTGTGTTCATTGGTATTGGCGTGTAATACGTCTCAATTAGTGGAACATTCGCAATAACCCGGCGCGCAGGTGGAAATATGAATACCCAGCTCTTCGCTTATTAATTGACCCTTCGAGTCTGATGATGCGTCACTAACTCCTTCAAATTGAAAAATTATATTACATTCCGTTATTGCTGTAATTTAATTGCACCAACAACGCCCGCTCGCTCCTCATCATCATCAACAGCGCCAGTCTGTCAAGTAGTCAATAAGGTTTTTATACAAATCGTAATTTAAGAGGAGTAGCCATTTAAAAAATGATTTTATTTTAATACTGTTTAGCTTTCTGTATTATTGATTATTACGAGTATAAGTAGCTCATCTGTGTAATACGGCGCTAATTGGGTATTTATTACATATTTGAGTCGGTACAATGTATAATTACGATGGTTGATTTTACATTCTCGTAAGAATCGGATAACGCTGATTTAATTAACCATCCTAGTAACACAAATGCGGTATTTTTGTTATTTAAATAAGTCATATTATCCTCATTTCCTTACTATTAATATTATAAATAAGAAAGCGTGGATGTTTGTTACGCTTTCACGCAAAAACTACTCGACGAATCATCATGAAACTTTGTACACATATTCTGGAAGGTACTAGAAGTAACATAAGATAATTTTTATGAAAAAAGGGATTTTTATTGCTAACGCGGGCGAAGCCGCGGGCAACAGCTTGTTTACTATATAACGAAGCGTTATCACTATGATCGACATCTGTTTCATTTCATTCTTTTTCATCATTTGAATATACTATATATTATGTTTAAAAAAATTGTTAACTATATTTTGAAAGGAGCAACCCAACAGAGTTACTTGCTGAAATCTTCTTAAACACTATACTACTATACTAGTATGTATTGTTTGTATTCAATTTTTTTTTGTAATAGAATATTTGAAAAGACCAGTTCCACTGAGTTTGTTTCGCCGGTTCTTCTCAGTGGACTTGCTTTAGAACCGGAGGTAGATTCAATTAACGTTCAAAAAGATACTTTGATGGTATTACTTAGAATAAAATTTTTGATTTTGATTTTGATTATCACAAATACTATTAATGATAAAGCAAATAACAATAATTTAAATGTCTCGAAAACGCAATGAGTTTGGTATGGAGCGATCTATAAAACAATATCCCTTTTAATAATCCCATCTTCATCGCCATTCTCTTAAAATTCCCCTTTTCCACATTTTATAAGACGAACGTCGACTGTCACTCCGCATCCAACCTCATTCGAGTTTCTCGCTTGGCGTTTTTATCGGAAAGTAAAATAATCTATACTTCTATACTAATATTATAAAGAGGAAAACTTTGTTTGTTTGGTTGTAATGAATAGTCTCAAAAAGTACTGGACCGATTTCAAAAATTCTTCTTTTGAAAGCTACATTATCCACGAGTAACATAAGCTAAATTTTATACTGAAAAAAAAGCGTTCCGTAAGATATTTGGGTTTTTCGGAAACAAGGTGTAAAAAATCAACCAGAAAAGTTACTTATTTTGCGTACTAAGATCCCGTTGTAAATCTTAGTTAACGCAGGCGAAGCTGCGGGCAATAGCTAGTAAAATATAAACTAGAACATTAATTGATGATGTTTGTGTGATCTTTGACGTCTGTATCCTTAAATTATATTATACTTACCACTGTTTCGCGGGATCTTCACCGCTATGCCTTTTTGTGTGGATTGTGCCTTTCTCAACAGGAGCTAGTTCTCCCGTTCTGCCAGTCGCGTCCTGAATATATGACAATTATCAAAAACTATCCATTGAAAGCGGCTTTGAAGTGATATAACTCACACTCGGCTGTCTGATCCCAAACTAGAAAAAGCCTGTTCTTATGGTAACCAGACAACTGATATATTACTTATATTTTTCTAAATATATACATATTATAGATAAATTTTGCCCAGACACAGAACAAATCATCATGCTCATCACACAGACATTTGTCCTGGATGGGAATCGAACCCACGAGCTTCTGGTTTAGCAGTTAGGATCGCTAACCACTAGACCAACAGGCAAGTCAAAAGTAAAAATAATTATAGGTTACAATTTCAAACTTTTTCTTTTTAATTTCATTGAGGAGGAGAGATGCTTTCATTAAGGCAGGGTCGTAGCACGGAAGACCTGCCATCATTGCATTATTTGTTTGCCCTTTTTAAGAGAATATATTTTTAATGGTATCATTTTGATTGAATTTTTGCTAGACTTGTTTTCAATATTTTGTTATACATTTATTAAGATTTTTAATTTCGAGTTTTAATTCGCAAGATAATATAAATTGGGTACCTGTGAGCCGGTGCCGGGCCCATCGCTGTGTCCCGACGTGGCCTTCCTCATGGATGTTAGTCGGTAGAAGGGCGGCGTCTCGGTCCTCTCTATCAGACAGTTGAGTGTCTCCACGGTCTGCAGCTCCGTCATCATCTCGTCCAGCAGACGCTCGGGCAGAGACCTCGCCAAATACAACACTACTCGTTTCGCCTGAAGTCAAATATATATTTTTAATGTTAGTTGAATATACAAAATGGATATGGTGCCTCTTATTTTTACTAGGTGAGCCATCTGCTCACCTACCTACCGATTGAGCTTAAAGGCCGTCAGGCCTAAAAGTCTAGACCTTTCGAAAAAAAAGTGCCTCTTAAATCTAAATGGTAATAGGTTAACGGTATTCAATTGGTAAAATGGTAATTACACTGCTTGCTAGAACTTCCCTCCGAAACATAATTAAGCACAACACAAAAACAATAATAAAATCGTATTAGATTTAAATGAACAAATATTTTTTGTACACAGTTCAAGACAGAAATGTTAAACGTGCTGGGTACGCAGATAGGTTGACCGAATAGTGTATCTGATAAAAATAATAATATATGCCTATAAAAATATTTCTGTAACATTTAAATAATTGTGCAATTAATTGGTATGGTTTTGAAGTCGGTTTTTGGTTTTTTATTTAAAATTAATTTTATTTTGTACTTTTTAGTTTTAAGTAAGTATATACATAAGTAATATAGTTTTTATTTTTTCTTGCAAAATTTTTGGCGTTCGTGATCTGTGTTGGATGCTAAGAGACCTGTCGTCTTAGCGTTTATTGAGGGAACCTATGTTCAGCCGTGGACGGATGAAAGTTGATGATGATGACCTCACAATACTTTAACACTTTCCAAAGTATCCTATTCAGTGGTTTTTGTTCATATTATTCATATTACATCGACAAGTAATAAAATGAGAAAATCGTCTGGGTGTACAAAACCAACCAATAAGCATTATTGAATATAACTTAAAAATCGCTGATCAGATGTCGATCAAATTAATATGGGACCAATTCGGAAGCTTAAGCTTACTAACAAAACAAGAATCACCAAAATCCATTTCCAAACAGCGGAGTAATCGAGTAACAAACATACAAAAAAAAAACATACAGACGAATTGATAACCTCCTTTTTTGAAGTCGGTTAAAACGGAAATATTTCTTTAAATATTAAGTCGTTCGGGTTCACAAAGGCGTTAGTTCATAGAAATACAATTGACTTGTGTTCTAGAAAATTCATCGAACTAGAAACGCATTATAAAAATTGAAACAAGAAATTGACAGAAAAACATTTCTCTTCTGATATACATAATCTCACTGAACAATGTTCAAAGAACTAAACGTTACAGGGTTATCACGATTGCGTAAACACAATAGAGCTTTAAAAATCTAACAGCATTATTTAAAAAGAATGGAGGATTAATAAGAATACCGTATCACGTAGTTTGACATCGACGGATTCCTAAATACGGTATGGATATTAATGAAAATTCTGAGATAATATAGTTTTAGGCACGAGAAGAGCCGCCCAGTGTGAAATGGTAACATTCATATTTAACGTTTTCCTCGAATTTGGAGCAAATTGGAGCGAACAGAAACCTTTCAAATATTACTGTAAAGTAATTTAGTCGACAGTCAATAATTATACATCTGCAATCTCATTTTGAAACGACTTCAAAGAAGGAGACGTTTTTCAATTCGACCGTATATAATATGCTTTTTACGATATCATAAACGCCACTAAACGAAGCATAATCAATTGTGTTTTAACGTAACAAATAATCCTATGTATTCTGAAACATGCATATAATATAACATAACATATAAATTATGATGAAAATAGCGTCGAACGTGGAGTTTGATTTCACAGCGTATGATGGAAATGTATTCATAGGAGGTGGCATGTACGGTTCAAACTAGCATAGATGCCACCTCCAAATGTACACTATTTTTGCTTTTCCGAAGCTGTGAAACCCTAGAAGCTCTTTTAAGCCCATGCAGCTGGTTGATTGCGAATAATATTCCATTATTCAAGAGAAAATGCACATTATTATCAAAGAATGTTTTAATTTAATTCAGAGCATTTAATTTCCTTAACCTTTGCATTACTTTGACTGTAAGATAATTATTTTATAAGGGCTAATTTCTATGCAATAATGGATGCAAACTGGCAGTCTTAGCCTTTTTGTGACTACCGACGCTCATAGACCACCACCAGAGGTTATAGAGACCCTTTTACTCCTAATGAGCCGACGGAAACCCACAAGCTGCACGAAACGCGACAGCCTCAGACCTAAAATATGTTTTTTTTTAAATATTATCTCTGAATCGATGATGGTCCAGTGGGTCTGGGCTCGGCCACTTACACGAGAGGGCCCCGGTTCGATCCTGTGGTGCCTTGAAATGAGTATTTCTAAATTTCTAAGTGCTCCCGGAACTCGAGACCATCGCACGCTCATCGGTGAAGGAAAACATCGTAAGGAAACCTGCATGTCTGATGAAATTAAAAATCTCTGGGCCAGCGCCTCGGTTAACTATAGCCCGATACCCTCCTCGCCTGATTTCGAGGAGGTTCGCGCCCAGCAGTGGGACATATATGGGTTGCTACTTTACTTTTATTCTCTCTGAATAATAATTTACATTCAGACAATTTCACTGATTGTAATAAACGATTTCGTTGCGCTTCATTAAGACGTCTCATGTTTCGGGTACTTTATGAAAGACAAGGAGATGTTATATCTCCGAAACTGTTTACCGCTGCTCTAGAGGATTCCTTCAAGCTCCTGGAATGGCAAGGACTTGGCATCAATATAAATGGTAAATACATCACTCACCTTCGTTTTGACGACGATATTGTGCTCATGGCAGAATCGCTGGAAGAATTAAGGCAAATGCTCGGTGACCTCAATAGATTTTCTCAACATGTGGGTCTTAGAATGAACATGGACAAAACGAAGATCATGTTCAACGTCCATGTAACACCCACCACAATCACTGTTGAGAACTCTGTTCTTGAAGTTGTGGACGAATACATTTACCTAGGACAGATCATCCGATTAGGTAAGTTCAACTTCGAGAGAGAGGTCAATAGACGGATTCAACTCGGCTGGGCAGCGTTCGGTAAATTGCTCAACGTCTTCTCGTCCAATATACCTCAGTGCCTCAAGACGAAGATGTACAACCAGTGTGTGTTGCCAGTGATGACTTACGGCTCTGAGACGTGGTGCTTCACTAAAGATCTTTTTCATAGGCTCAAAGTCGCTCAGCGAGCTACGGAGAGGGCTATGCTCGGTATTTCTCTACGTGATCGAGTCAGGAATGAGGAGATCCGTAGAAGAACGAAAGTCGCCGACATAGCCCGTAGGATTAGCAAACTGAAGTGGCAATGGGCGGGTCACATAGCGCGAAGATCGGACGGCTGATGAGGCAAAAAGATCCTGGAGTGGAGACCACGTACCACCAAACGCAGCGTGGAACGGCCACCTACCAGATGGACCGACGACCTAGTAAAAACCGCTGGGTCTCGTTGGATGCAGGCGGCAATGGACCGGTCGCGCTGGAGAACAATTGGAGAGGCCTAAGTCCAGCAGTGGACGACTATGGGCTGAGATGATGATGATGAAAGACATGGTCACAATGCATGTATCGCGGGCCTGGCCGTGACCGCTCTAAAGTAAAATAAATGTAATTTTAATAAACTGTAGATAAAGTACATACAAAGTAGTTTTATCCTAAGAGTAATTAAAACTTGCTTTCTAGTAAAACAACATCGGTTTATGTAACTGACAGGTTATTAACAACTACACTTTTTCAAAGCTCTACTGTAGTGGTTTAACTACAACAGTAATACAATGGCGTAGCGGTTACATGGATTATTATATATATTTGATACGGTGCAGGTTTAAATCCCCAGATTTTCATAACTCGTATTTAGCTGGCCATTTTTACGGAGGCTTTCAGGCTCTAATTTTATTGACTTTTGTAAGAGAAATAAAAACGTTAACATATAAAGGGACATAAAATTGAAAATGCATTCTATTTTAAAAAAATTAAATCGTAACTTACTAAATTAGTTGTGCCTCGAATAGTTTAGGAAGAACATGCCGGCGCTGCTCACAGGTTTAGTTCTTGCATCTTACCCCAAGATCGAACCACTTCGTATATTTTTTCAAATTTAATTAACCTTATAATTAAAGACCCGTTACAATCGTTCATTATATTTATTGATTTACGATTAAATCAGTATTGATATAAAATTGGAAGCAATTTGATATCAATAGAGATCATAAAATATATTTGTTCGAACAATATGTATATTTATATGGACGCGCAATGTATTTAGTATTCGCGGTGTCATTCTGTGTGCAGAGTCAACAAGAGCCGATTGTTTTTCAGGCTGTTCATCAATACTCTATTGTCAGCCACCCACACTATCCCCGGATCTGCCCCACCATATAGCGGGTGTCGATACATGTCGAAAATTCCAATAGCTTTTAAGCAATATCGTCTCAAATTGAAAATTCTGAAAAAGTTTTTATATTGCCTGTACTTAATACTTTACATGTGGTATATGAACGAATAAATTTACATGTGCGTGTGTATGCCCCGATACTAGTAATTATCACCATTCTATTTATTTCTACTGTGAAACAGCTTTCGTGTGTTTCGGATGAAAGTCAAGACAAGCTCCTTGTGAAGCAAAGCTTATTATTCCAATAACGATACTTGTAATGCCGTGAGGGACATGAAAATATATCGGGAATCTCATTCCATCAGAAAAATATTGTGTACAAACACAAAGCTATAAAGCCGTCGGTAACAACTAGTTAAATTAATATTTACCCTCGCGGTATTGATATGAAAATGTATCGCAAGCCTGTTGACACAACTTTTTTGCCGGGGCCGGCCTGTCGCTGAGCTGCTCCAGTTGTCTGGAGATCCGGGATCCGGGCTCTTAAAAAACCGGCTCGAGGCGCTCGCAGTGGTTTTAGTTTGCAAATTGTGTGTCTCAAATAAGGTTAGGAACAACACCAGGTACCATACGCTACGCTACATCCATATACGCTATATCTTCGATTTCTCAATTATTCAACAAAAAAAAAAAAGGAAAAATGCAGTCATCTCATTGAAATTCAATAGATTCTGATTAAGTGAAAAATTTCACGTACTTATCACTTTATAATTTACTGGAAATTTAAGTCATGTGTCACGCTGTTCAGGCATCATCATTATCATCCTTTATCCGTCCACTGCTAAACATAGGCCTCCGTCAATGAACGCCAAGACGATCGATACCTTGCCACTCGTATTCAACGCGGACGGGCCACTGCACGCTTCCCACTTGGTTAATGGCCGACCAACACTTCGTCTATTGCTCATGAAATGTTTGAGAACTAAGCCAGGATGCAAGTGTTTTTAAAGTAAGATACTCTAATTTAGATAAATAAGTTACGGATAGGTACGGATGGATGATATTGTAGGGATAAAATATGATAATAGCACTGTCGTGATTATTAAAATATATAATAACAAGATTTTAAGATAACACGTTCACTTTCACGAATCTATTCCTCTTTCGAATCCACGAATGTCCTCATCATGGGACTCGTGAACGAGACATTCGTAAATGTTGAAATACCGAGCATCACCCATGGCAATCAAACCATTTTAAATAGTTTTCTTTATGTAACAATCATGATATCGATAATTTCCATCACTACTGTCGATGAAAACCCTGAATGATATTGATATTGCGTTTGGTAAAGAGCTCCGTCCGTTTTGCTTTCATCGCTTTATTTGTTTAATAAAAAAAACACAGTCCTAAAATAAACATCCCCATTCGCGGAGGGAGTCTGCACCTCTCCCTCGTTTTACTGTCTAGTTATTAAATTCGTTGCTGGCCTCGCGGAGCTTTGTAACTAATACCTTATTGATCAGTCAGCTTAACTTGTTTGTGACTTGGCATATTATAATTTTACGATAGCACGTAAGTAAAGTATAAATATCGGTAGAAAATCAAAATTCCAATAAAAATATTTCTCAAACAAGTTTTACAGTTTTTATCGCGGTTTATTGAGATTTTTACATCCCGATGCTTCCTTTTTTCTCACTTGTCCCGTGGCCATGGTTACTGCAAAGAATCCGAAACGATGTATATGGCATACAAAGACTTAATAAACCGCGATAAAATCCCTTAAAGTTATTTGCTTATAATAGGTGAAATAAGCGTAAACTTAAGAAATACAAATGGGTCGTGTAATATTACACTACGGACAACGGTGCTGCTCGCCAGCTGAACTTGGCTTGACACGCTACCGCGTGTGACTTTTTTGTTAATTATTATTATGAAATTAGTCTTAGCACTTGTTGTCTATAAAAAGATAGTAGTATTCTGATGATTTATTTGTTTAAGGGTTAGATATGATTGTACTTTATTGACGTGTAAAAGAAACATGCTGGATATTGATGACAATGATGTTGAATAAAAAAAATGTTTATGTTTACTTTTTATTGTTGAACGTAACAATACGAGTTACTAAGCTAAACTAATTAAGGATGATTGACCAAGTCACGGAATAAATAATAATATTGATATGGAAAAGTTACAAGTTTCATATTTCAAAACACAAGATATCAACTAATTGGAAAAAAATCATAGACGAATCAGTCGTTGACAAGGTAAAATGGAACTACCTCTTTTACCTGTCGAGGTAAGGGGTAAGTGGAGGGACTAAGCTCGCAGTCACGGAAAAATCCTACTTACATTAAAAGTGCTAAAGTTTGGAAGAATATATATACACGTACGGATGCATATTTCTTACTCTTTCACGCAAAAACTTCCAAAGGATTTTGATTAAACTTAACAATAATATAGCTTAGATGTCAGAATAGCACACAGGCTATAATTTACACCTCTCATTACGCGGGAATGGGAAGTTACACGTAAGAAACGGTGAATCCGCGGGGTGGTGCTAGTTAAATAATCCGACGATCTGGTAAAGGTCGCGGGAAGCCGCTGGATGCGGACAGCGCAGGACCGATCGTTGTGGAGATGCTTGGGGAAGGCCTATACCCAGGAGTGGGCGTCGATTGACTGACATGATGATGATGATGATAATATAATAATAATAATATCTATGGACGCTTTTAACACCACGTCAATCTGGTCCCGTGGTAAGTACTCGAAGAGACTTGTGTAACGGGTACCAGACAACGGAAATACCTAAGTACATATATTTAATACGTTTAATATTAATACTAATACGTAAGATTTTTATTATATAATACACATCCATGACACAGAAACACAGAAACTTTATTAGTTCCCTGGCGGGATTCGAACCCGCAACCTCCGGTTTGAACGCCAACGCGTCAACCATTGAGCCAAAGATGATGATGATGATGGTGAAACACATAAATATACAAACATCACTATAGGATACAGGACGAAAATTAATTGAACAATGTAAACAGAAGCTACAAGACACATAATAGGCGTTTATTGGACGGCGCCCACTTAAGCTTTACTAATTATCATTAATTCCTTGACGCTCTTTGCTTTGTATTTGTTGTATCTAGGGCCCAATCGAGTAAACAACGCCTCATCGATAATTACTTATAAGTGAGACTTATTGTAAATATACACACAATATTATGTTGTCTACGATTAAGCTGTTTCGTCTTAGATTCATCTACCAACAGCAATTTTCGCAGGGTATCCGACATGTCTCCAATGTTTAAAGCAGTGGTTCTTAACTTTATAATAATGAGGGACCATTTGTCAAAATTTCTGTCTTGCCATGAACCACCAAGTTAGTTAATTTGTTGGTAGTTCATATAAAATACCTAAATGTAAATAAAAGGGATGTTGTTCTAATTGATCTATTAGGCGCGGATCGCGTTGTGTTGACTCGTCACTATCATCTTATTAGGATTGCTCCGCGGACGGACCGATTGGGATGCTTCCAGGGACCACCGGTTACGAACCACTGGTTTAAAGCATGAATTCGTAGCAACGACACCGTCACTTCTAAAACATTAGCGACCATGGACGTTTATAAAATAAACTAAAACTGTTGGACTGATAACCCAATATAAAAAAAAAAACATGAAATAACCGGTAGTAGTAGTATATCTGCTGATTTCATCCAAACTAAAGGGCAACCAAGTTTTTATCAAAACCTTTTTTTTAGATGTTCTTAGCAACTGATTGATTTTTTTGTAGCATAAAGGTAATGTTCTTAATAATTTATATTCTTTAACAACATACGCACACGATTATGCTAGGCAGCCCTGACAATAATCGGGGAAGAAATACGCAGGTTAGCTGTACCCTCACGGGTGGGCTGCATCGCATGTCTCCCTCCGGAACATATTTTATACATTTCCCCGTGTTCATAAGGAAACACATGTAGGTCGCACGGCGTCGATACGTATTTTATTTCAAAGACCAAGTAAGTACAATACGTAGGTAGTACACCGACAAATGAAACCTAAGACATTCCATCCTTTGAAAATGTTTTCCTTACAGATTTAAGTCTATTTTGTTACACGTTTCGTTTCGTTTGTTACGTTTGTTGGAATAAAATCGATGGAAGAGGTGCTGATTATAGTCAATGATCAACGTCTTCTGTCTAGGCTAGGATTTGCTAAATTCGGATACCTTAAATAGTAGCTGAAGGCTCACGCAGCGGTTTTAGGATGATATTGCACCTAGTCCCCACACACGTCAGCGTCTACCCAAGGCCCTGGTATGGATGTCAGTAATTACACTGCCTGTTCTATTCTTTCCGTAGCACAGCAAAGCTGTCTAATTTGACAGGATGATACTGCTTATGCAGGCAGGCAAGTTCAAAGCGTATTCATTCCAGTATAAACAAACAAAATAAACGAGCAATTCTTGTATATATATATTGAATTTTTTATACATGCGTTAAAAACGGCGATAAATCGATCTAGCTAGGATAAATGTTTAGAAAACTTTTTTTTATTTTAGAAAACTTTGTTTTGAGTCATCGATATAATATGATTAGAATACGAACGTAAATTTCGTTGTCAAATAATGTCATGGTAGCTTAGTGGTGAAATTAGGCAGTTAAATCCGAACGAGCCTGGTTGGAAACACCAGTCCAAATTTAATTTTTCCTTTTTTTTAAATCATTTTTTTTAAGAAAATTTTTAATGTATTTTATCACTAAGGGTACCGAGCAGATGCTCGGTCAACCAGGTACTTAATATAAATAAGAGACAAATAATTATTCTAACTATGCAAAGGGGGAACGCTGCCAGTATCTTCGGAACCTTGCCTAAATGTACTTCTTTTAATAATATTATATTTTGATTATTATATTATATTTATAAGTAAGTTATATATAATTTGTATATGTTATCGTGTATAGTTATACTTGTTATTGATATACTCAAGCATAAATATTATCCAACAATCACACCACGTCAACATAGCCCCGCTGTAAGCTCGTAGGGGGTCATCCGGTAATCACGTGAGGCTTGTAAGAGGAAGAGGTGTTCGAAAAAAATAATCAATTGTTACATTGATGGGAGTTAAATTGGTATGTCACGATAATTATTTTTAGTTGACAACAGCCGCGAGTAACCTTGACTCACTGTTGTCAGGCAACAGCTTCCCCGCCGCGTTTTATGTGTTTTCTTCCCAACTTCCTTTATGATTTTTATGCCATTCCAGAACAACCTGCAACCTCAATGTCTGTCTAGACATTTCTATCACGAAGCTAAATTTTCTAAAATTTAATTACACGATACTTTGTACAAAAAAAAAATCACGTGATTTAGGCTAGTTTAGTCTAAAACTGCACTGCATATCACCAAAGGGGGGAGTGGATCAAAAAGTTGCTGAAACATCACGTGATTAATGGAAGGCCCATGACCTTGTGTTACGGGTACTACGAACGTAAATAAATCAAAGAAATGTATATAAATACATACACATCCATGACCCGGTGTAGTCATCTATATTTATCATACAAATTCACTGGCCGGGACTCGAACCCGCAATCACAGCGTAAAGTATCCTATAGAACATCCGGAGCAGTAGCCTACCTATCATATCGACTGTACGGAGGAGAAAAGTTTTAATGATGATGTGATGTATAATATGTCTGATGGTTAAATCGATTCGTCCTCACTCATAACTAGCTCATATCAGCGGGTTTGACGGGGGTATGAGGCAGGGGGCTACGGGTCGGGAGGGCGGCGAGGGGGGGGGAGAGAATAATATCCCGTACACAGGACTTGTTAACCCTGACATTACACGGCAATTCTACGTAATTTGTGCAACCCTCAGCTGCATTCTAACAACCTAATCACCATATTAGCCCCGCCATTTGAGTGTGAACTTGGCCGACTTGTGTGTACCTGTTCGAGCGACCTATTTTATTGTATGTACTTGTTTCATTTCATGATTTGCTTGGAGGTGCATTTGTTATGCGAGTGAATTGATAATATCATCATCATCAGTCTTTATCCGTCCACTGCTAAACATAATATGCTTAATTTTGAATGTCTGCCATTGATGGATGGAGTCGCGTTATATGTGACTTGATAACATACTATGTTGACCTGGTAAACGTTGTTCTGCCGTATAAATTATTTCTGGATAGGGAAAATTCAATCACCTTGCATTATAAAATGTATTTTACGACCTACACTCACTACTACCCAAGAGGTTGAGATAAGGCGTCGTACTTATAAAGTGAGTGTGCATGTGACTCCTCCTAAACGGATCCAATTTTAATGAAATTGTTTGTGTATTCACGTGGATTGGTTTCCAGATTGGTCGACAACACGTTTTGTGCACTTATTTATACATAACAATTGCTGAGTGACTGTCTCTATTATTCACACTGTCAAGACCGTAAGCTGTATGTATATTTTGTGTATGCGTGTGTTGTTGTTGTGAATAATAAAAGTGTTTTTCTTTCAATTACTTCACAGGACTTCATTTTTTAATTTTTTTTATGTTAGTCAAAGTCAAACCGGCAGAAAGTGGTCCGCGTTACCTATTAACATAAATGAGTTTAGGATTTTAAATTAACATGGTTATTTTCATTATTTAAAGTATTTAAAACGGGATATTTACCATGTTTTTAATATTATTTCGCGGTGCTCGATATTTCGAAATTGTCTACGAATGCGAATCTCGTGAACATGACATTCGTAGACAATGTCGAAACATCGAGCACAGCGCAAGGATATTAAAAACATGGTAAATATCCCGTTTTAAATAAATGAGTTTACCTAGCAACAAGCCCAGGCTACTTATACGGTATAGAGTCAAGATGTTATCTGTGCGTCAGGAATTAGAAACACAGCACCAACAGCACAGCTGTTTCGCGGGTGAAATAAAAACCAATTATCTATCATAATACTCACGTATGGGAGCAGTTCGTTGGGCGCCATCCCCGAAACGATGATGAGATAGCGGATGATGACCTTGAGGTTGTTCGGCCAGCAGGCGCACAGCGTCGACCACAGCTCCTTGATCTCCTTCGGATGGTTGTCGGAGAACTGCAAAATGATTTATATTTGTACCGGACTAAAAAAAACAAGTGTGTGTGCGATTCACACATGATAGAAGTGAAACACACTTTAAATACTGAAATACAAGCAAGTACATACACACCAACATTTATTTGCTCTCTCGCTCTTTTGTATTTGTGTCTCTTACCTGTCGTTTTTTCCGTTGCATCCGATTTGAAATCACAACGATTCTAAAGAAGTTTCACTTCAAAAAAAAAACTGACAATCACGGGATGTGTAGGGTACACATGAATAACATATGATAGCGTGTTATTAAGTTAAATATTAGCCTAATATTTAATTTCGAACGTTTGATTGTATAATTTATGTAACTAATTATTGTAATTAAAATAATAATAATAATTGTAATCAAATCAATTTTATAAATATGTATACAATTTATATGAAAATTATTTAGGTCGATTATTTTATTCGATTGTAATAAAAGTCGATCAAAATATCAATCATTCCCTACGCTACCTCTTCCGGTAAATTATTTTGATCGTCTTACAAAGACAGGGGCCGTCTGCAGTTTGATTCGTTTTTTACTCTTTTCAAATAAACAACTCCGTCGAACTTATGTACTATCGCCGTTCCGTTTATAGAAGCGGTTCTCAATTCGATTTTATTCTCAAGGCGCACCAATATATGTCAGACGTCAAATGAGCAAAGGATATCATATATCTCACTACTACCCCTACTAATATTATAAATGTGAAAGTATGGATGTTTGTTACGATTTCACGCGAAAACAACTCTACCGATCATCATGAAACTTTGTACACATACTCTGCATGTACTAGAAGTTATATAAGAAATATTAAACAAAAAGGATTTTTTGTGGACGCGAGTGAAGCCGCGGGCAACTATTAATATTAATAAATTAACTCGGACGTTCCTTTCTCACGCGCCTTAAGACAGTCAGATTTTCTATATTACATTATGTCATATTTTGTAAATTTATGATAACTTGAAACATTAATTGAATCATCATCATCGTCAGCCTTTATCCGTCCAGTGCTGGACATAGGCCTCCCTCAATGAACTCCAAGACGACCGATCCCTTGATACCACTTCAATTTTAATTGAATGACGAGAGAATAATATTTTATTAATATACTCAAAATTTTATGTGAATAAACGTTTTGAGTGTTTGGACCGGAATCTAAAATAGCATTGTAGTAGACACAGACAGTACGAGCGGAAAATATACTTGACACTGACTTGTATCGTATACTCTGATTCAGAGTTCACTTATCACAATATATTGAATTGAAATACACATAAAAGATCACACGAGGACTTGTATCATCATCATCAGCTTTTATCCGTCCACTGCTGCACATAGGCCTTCCTCAATAAACGCTAAGACGATCCCTCCACTGCAGGGAGATCGTCTTCCCATCTGGTTAATGGCCGACCAACACTTCGTCTACCTAAACGCGGCCTCCACTCTTGAACCATAATGGCCCATCGGCCATCCGTTCTCCTGAGTGTGCGACCAGCCCGACGACGTTTTCCTTCACCGGTGAACGAGCGATGGTCTCGTTTTTAGGGTGCACTTAAAAATTTAGAAAAAATCGACACAGGTACCAGATTCAGGATCGAACCCGAACCCAAAAGGCCGACTCCATACCCATTATACCATAGACGCTATGAAAATCTAGATACACATGTGTTTTAAATAGCATCGATAGTTTAGTTTAGGAGTTTATTTATAAGTGAAATAGACAGCATAAGTAGACCCTAGTCGTTCCACTGCTTGGTTATAAGGCTTTTATGCAAAAGATCATACACAAAATGGAGATAAATGAAAAACCTAGGAGCTCGACACCCACATTCATAATTTAATATAGCGGTAATTAATTAATGTTGTTTAAGTTTATGTACGAGAAAATCTTCCAACTCATCCCTTAGAAAAAAAAAACATTTTTCTTTCCATCCAGTGGTATAATTAAAATTATAGTGGCGATGATAGAAATATAGGTGCAATTTTAAATACGTTTCGTCAATAAATAAAAGTTGTTATATAGCGCTGTTTTCATCAGTCAAAAAGTCTATGAAAATAATCAGTAGCCGCGGCAGTGCGTAGCTGCAGGCAACAGGTATACGGTATACATGGAACATGTAAATCTGTCGGCAATACCGCGAGTGTTTGAACAAGGTCGTGTCAACAGGCGCACCCGGGCCTCCACCCCTTAAGCCAAACCATCGGATACCTTGACGTGTCGGAGTAATTCGGTTAATCTATCAATAAAGTTTTTTATTATATTACGTACCGAGTGGCGAATTGACCGTAGAAGTCAAGGTTTGATCCTGACCTACATACATGTTGAAATTTGGGGTAGCTCGTCCTCTATAAATTGATGTTCGATAGGTTCGATAGATCATCATCATCATCAGCCTCTATACGTCCACCACTGCCTGTGGGCCTTCTTTAGCACATGTCTATTTTTATGTTAGTGAGATAGGCCGAAGATATGTTGATATACCTATATGAACTTGGTCAATGACTAGTTCAATTATTGGCTATCCTGAGAAAAAGGCACCAGTAAGCACTGCTGGTCTTATTCTAATGAATAAAAATGGTAGTCTGTAAAGTCGGTTCACGGACGTACAGTAGTATAATACGATGCAGCACGAACCGAACTGAGCCGATCGCTCGAGCCGATCATGCCTCTCTCTCCCTTGCGGCACACGACAATGACGTCATCTTTTTCGTGCTTGCAGCCCGTGGTATCGAGTTATCAGAGGCTGTCACGTCAAAATATGAAAGCTGTTCCATGAGAAATGTAAGCGAGGGTGGTGGTTTCCATGTAAACGGACCGCGCGGTACAAGCGCCGTAAATCTTCTATTAATCAAGGGCCAGTCGACAAGAGGCTGTCCTTGTCCTGTTGCGTGCCATAGACAAATACTAGGGCATCTATTTCTGGGACGTAACTTGACAACAGTTTACTGTAGGAAACCTGGCACGTTATAATTATTTTCTTTATTAACTCAATAACTTTATACCTCGGTAATTATCTGCGTAGGTGTAAACATTAATTTATTTTGTAACATGAAAAGATTTTATCGATATTTAAATAGTATTCATAATTACATTTGCAAAATTCTTTTGGGATTTGATAGTCTCGAAGAAACGTATAATAATATTGCGTTCTATATTTAAAATAAAATTTTTAATATGATTACTTCTGAGAGCGAATGCTAAGACTCATTCCGAGAAAGACAAGTTATAAAGATGTTGCGATTCGCTCGCCGCCTCACAACCTTTGACATGTGTTATTCTTATTGTATACTAGCTGTCCCGAGAGACTTCGTTCTGCCAATATTAAAATTGCAGTTACAAAATAGGGGTTGATCGTAGAGGGGTCAAAATTTAGGGTTGTATGTATTTTTGTATGTTGTATCATAAAAAAATAAAAAAAAAGTTTTTGGTCCAAAAATTAAAAAAAAAAAATTAAGGGTGAACAACCCCTATCACTTAGGGGTATGAAAAATAGATGTTGGCCGATTCTCAGACCTACTGAATATGCATATAAAATTTCATAAAGATCGGTCAAGCCGTTTCGGAGGAGTACGGTAACTAACATTGTGACAGGGAAATTTTATATATTAGATAAGTCACGTACATATCGTCGCAATACATAACATGGACTTTAAAAAAATACTATGCACCTGATATAAAGATTAACCCGAACTTATAAAAATGTATCGTTTTTAGGAAGAGTCCGTCTTGGGTATTTTATTCAGAGCTTTGTGAGGATTTTTTTTACTTTGATAACCAGGTAACTATTTTAAGGGCACATTATAAACGCGAATTAAATGTAAAAAAATATTGCTTTTAATGCCTTCCCAATTGAAATATCGCGTTTTGTTGATGAAAATTTTCAATTTAGAATCTTCTAATATATTATTCGAACTAAAGCTCTAACACGTTTTACGTATATGATAAGTCCAGTCCTAAACGGACTAAAGCCTCAATAAGATCTAGTTATATAAGATACTAGCTGTTGCCCGCAGATTCGCCTGCGTTAACTAAGATTTACAACGGGATCTTAGTACGCAAAGTAACATTTTTTACACCTTGTATCCGAAAAACCAAAATATCTTACGGAACCCCATTTTTTATCAGAATAAAATTTAGCCTATGTTACTCGTGGATAATGTAGCTTTCGAATGGTGAAAGAATTTTTGAAATTGGTCCAGTACTTTTTGAGCCTATTCATTACAACCAAACAAACAAACAAAGTTTTCCTCTTTATAATATTAGTGTAGATACAGAAATCTTTATCGATTATATTTAAATTGTTTAGGAAGTTTTCCACAAAATCAGACAACAAGAAAAGTGCGTCGTAACTAAAGTAGCCCAGTTCATAGCAAGCTCGAATGCAAGAACTAAAACTTTTTCTACCGTAAATCATATTGATTGTAACAATAGGACATTTGACTCTTGTTAAAAATGAAATGTATTATAAACATTTACCTCTCTTATTTCGCAGAGATCGATATTTCAGCGTTGGTTAGTAATCTCTTTGTCCATCAAATTAAAACTTGCCAAATATATAATTACTAGTAGCGCCCCGCGGTTTCACCCGAATATTTTCTGTTCCCGTGGGAGTATAGGGATAAATTATAGCTTAAGTGTTATTTCGTTGTATCTATAAGCTATATTATTGTAAAGTTTCATTAAAATTTATCAAGTCGTTTTTAAGCGAAAGAGTAATAAACATCCATACTTACAAACTTTAATGTTTATAATATTATTAGGATTAATCCAACTTTGAATCTCACCTTGACTGTTATATAGAAGAGGTTGTTGAGCACCATTTCAGTAGCCTCCACCGATCCGAGACCCTCTCTTCTCCCGGTGCGTCCTGCTTCCGATGCGTAGTACTGTGAAATATCAATAATCATTAAAATCATATCAATGATCATTAAAATAAATAACATATTTTACAAGTATTTACTACAAAAAGCTTTATGAATCATATAATAAATATTGATAGCGAACTCAGTTTAAATTCGAGTGGCAATTGTCGATGTTCGAGTGTACGAAATAATTTATTGATGATACATACTGTATTAATGATCGAGTGTTTTTATTCAGTAGGATTCCATTTTTGAAGTACGCACGTAAAGTTTTATTCTAAAATATGAACAAATCATTTTTGAATTTTTTTGAAGTTTAGAGTCGATACGATAAAGGTTTTTTTTTTCGAAATGGCCTATTCTGTTGGTGTAGACCTTTACGCTTAATCGGTATAGTAGCTGAGCAGATGGTAAAGGTTTAGTAGATTTATCCAGTAAAAATCACAAAGCCTGTGTGTTATAAATTGAGCTGTGTCAGCAAATTTGTCACCACCTCACAGCTCATTAATATGTATCGGATAATATGAAAATCCGCAGTTCATACATTAAATTTTAGACACATTCACTTTATTCCTGCTGCTTGTTCAGCGGTCATCGCGGATTTTTATCCCGACATATGCATAGATTTTGTACGATGAATTGATTTTGTTCCGGTTTATGAATAATATATTAATAGCTATGGATGCTTTTATGCTACGTCAATCTGGTCTCTTGCTAAGTTTCCGAAGAACTTGTGTTAAGGATATCAGACATCATACATATATTTAAAATTTTTATTATACAATACCCATGGCCCAGGAACAGAGAAACTTTTTTTGTTTCCTTGCGAGATTCGAACCCGCTACCTCCGGGCTTGAGCAAAAGCGCGCTAATCATTGAGCCACAGAGGTCGTCTAATGATTATGACACAAAAAAGACACATTCCCAGTAGTCTTTATATTATAAGTTCTTAAGGCTCACGTTAATAAAGACTGCCGTAGTATAAGTTCTTACAAACTCACGTTCATAAAGGCCTAAATATAGAATGCCGTAGGTTTCTCTTGCGTGTGTGAGTTTACCGAAATACTTTCACGAATAATTTATATTCATTACTAAGGGACAAATTGAAGTAAGAAATATGATAATTTATTTATAAACCGCACTAGAAATAATATTTTTTTTTTGCATGATTTCTTCACTATACAAATGATTAAAGTTTTCTGTTATGCGTTTGACGTGTACGGGTCAATGATCCTATGGTAAATATAATTAATTAAGCTCACCTGTATATAATTCGCCGGAGGTATATTCGGGTCGACGAGCTCAATGTTGACCAGCCAAGGTAGAAGATATTGTAGAAGCAGCTGTCGAACCACGATGCGCGCCGTTTGGAATCTCGCCGTGATTTCTGATCAAAGAATTCAAATATATTAAGATGATCGGTGAGTACGTCATTTTGCCACATACATTTTCGGTGATCGTGTTGAAAACCACCTTGGCAATCGGGACCAAATTGCAATATCCAAATTTTTACAAAATCAAAACTTTAAAAGTTATCGCAGTAACGCATTTTTTGAACTAAAAACTTCTTTTGACGCACCGCACACAGTTTTTTTTTTGAGGGTTTGAATTTTGAAACTTTCATTTATTTTAGTGATCTACAAAAAAGTAGAAAAATTAGTTAACACGGACAAAGCCGCGGGTAGCGACAAGTGTTATATACTTATTATAGGTGCCTGATTCAGTTTTCATTTCCAATCCAATTTGATTGGATAAAAAATTGTAATTATAAGTTTTCTTATTAAATTGAGCGCCACTGATCACCACTGACTAAACTTCTCACAGTGAATAATTGTCATTTGACCTTTAAAAGCTTGGATTCGATATTCCGAACGACAGTATTATCGAGTTTCATTATTTTAAGATTATCTAAGACTCTCTTACGCAAACGTCAACTTGATAGTTTTTTATGACTTTGATTTTATTGAGCGCATTTTTAGCTTAGTTTATGAGAGGCACCAAGTCAAATTTATACTTTCTATTGCAAGTACGTAATAGTGTTATATTTCAAGGCCTCTTTGGTGACAAGGGACGAGCTGCAAGGACCGCTAAGTAAAGCTATCGATGTCGTGCTCTCATATTATGTTATATGTAATTAATGTATATTAGTATTTATGCTGCCTTGTAATCGGTCTATTTCATTTATGTATTGTGCTTAGAATTCAGAATATATATGCTCAATTTTAGAACCTATTCAAAGTAACAAGCTAATTATATGGTGGATAAACCGTGGTAACCTATAGTCTAAATCAGTAGTCTAACAATACGCTATTAATACGATACTATTAGAATCTGACGAACCCTCGTCAAATAATACTCTCTATTAATATTGCAAATTATTATTGTGTTTCGGACGTTTAACGCTCATTTCGAATTGTATTTATAGAATTAGACTAAACTAGTTACAAATTATTAAAAGGAGGGCGTAGGTATATATTAATCAATATATTTCACAGGAGCTTAGAATACTAATTGCAAAGATCAGATTTAAAATAGACTAAATGGTTCGCCTCGCGTTTTCTTGTAGAAATTTTAATAAGTTCAATATTATTGAAACATCACAGCTAAGCCGTTGAGTAATCAACAGAGTGGTTCGTTCTGAAATAACGTCACTATGCGAATATCAACACTATTATACTACCCAACTTTTCATCGATAAGACGCATGGCAACACTATTGTACCACGAGACGGACTTTTATCGATAAGTATTCAAGCGGGACATATGACATGCAGTTTCGTGACATTCCGTATTATCAAGGGAGCGGGCCTCAAGGTCGGTAATTCCCGCCCGTTTATGCCGGGAAGTATCCGCAAACGTGTTTGTTATTGACACGGCGGGCGGGGAATCACCCCGTTGAGCGCGTGTCAACAGCACACCACTGCGCATCGCGTATGTTAACTGTAAGTGGAGTAACATCATGTTTATGAGATCATATAGGTGGGAAAATGAGTTTATTATAAATTATATTTTTCGTTTTATTGTTTGATTTTCGTTCGATTTTCAAACGATGTGTCACCAGCCAAACCATTTTCACTAGAATAGATTGGTAAGACCTACCGCAGTTTCGTTAAGTTAAATAGCCGTGGCTAACAAACAAATTTCACCCGCAACGTAGGTATCGTTCCTTGAGGTCCTGTTGAAGGATACTTTTCAATGCGCGATACACATAACATCACGAAGTAATTTAGCAACGAAGAAGTGTACTTAAAGTAGTAATCCGACGGTAACGTAAGACATTAAAAAATTAAAATTGCCCGTAATGAAGTAGTGATCATCATAATCATAATCATCATCATAAGCCTTTATCCATCTTAAATATATCAGATACTGGCGCTACTTGTAATGTAAGCAGCGATGATTACTATGCACATAAACTGGTAATTCATCAGAACAAATAATATTTTTTGTTCGTTTGAGTAACAAACTTTGAACAGTATATTAAACTCCAAGCTTTTATAACCATTACTTGGAATCGTATAAAGTTGACTTAGAAATTATTTCTAACTGGCTGTTCGCGGAAACACACAATTGGAAATAAAATAGAGACAACAAATAAAGAGCTACGCTTCAATGAAATTAGATACCTTCATCTTTCTCGATAATTGGCCTATTGCAAAAAGCATTTTTCCAATACGACTGATATTTTCCAGAACTTTTATTAATAGGTTCTAACAAATGACCTCTTTAACTTTGTGTTAGTCACGGCCCACGGGTGATCGAGATCCAATCAATATTATACAATAAATAACTGATAAGTTATTATATTAGGCGAAGAATAAGCTCGTTGAAGTGGCAGTGGTCGGGTCACACGTTCAGGAGAACGGATGGCGGATACCATTCGGTTGAAAAGACCACTTTTAGGTACACAAAGTGTTGGTCGACTAGTAACCAGGTGAGACGATTTCCGTACACGCAGTGGCCGTTCTGGTCTTGGCGCTCACTTAAAGGGGCCTTGTTCAGCAGTAGACGGAAAAAGGCCGATGATGATGATGATGATTGTAAAATAACTGAGAATAATATTTTAAAATACATTTGAGATCGGAATAGTTATTTAATTAAAATAGCACAAGAGCTAACTGCGAAGCGCCTATTGAATTTCGATTCTATTTTTACAGTACACGGATTTCATTTAAATAACGCTTTGAAATATAAGTAGCACTTTTGAAAAGTCTTTGCTTTCAAAGACGGAACGTGACTTACGGAGCGGAGTCAAAGTGGCAGAAGATTTTAATTTATTGTTAACTGATCGTCCAGACAGAAATTCGACCAGATGTTAATCGCTCAGTCAGATCCATTCTGACATTGGCAAATCCTTTAGGAAGCTAATCTTCTTCTTCTTCAATAAGAAGAAGAAGAGATAGTGTCAGTGCTACATTCCAGCTAAATTGAGTTTGCACAGTCGGATGGTACCTTCGCTTACACGTGGCTTTTCGTGCGATTTGTGAGGCCTACTGGGAAGTTAGGGAAAAGGAGGGCAAGGCATGCATAACCTTCCGTTGTGCGGTTGCCTATGGAGTCGATGGTCACCATATGGGTCCGACTGCTAGTTCGGCTCGGGGGAAGAGAGCGTCTAAGCAGGTGTACCCCGTACATCTCTCGTATTTCGCTCCGTATACAAAGAGGTGGGTAGGAGCATGAGAAGGTTGGTGGGTTATGCTAGTACGTATGATATAAATGAAACTTTGTCGTTACCTGAGAACATGGGCATGGTAAGTTCCGGGTGCAGCTGCGAGAGCTGGCGTGATAGGTAAAGTTGGGACCGGCAGTAGGTGGTGCACAGCAACACGTCCAAAGTGCCGCGGCCCTTCTCCGTGCCTGGAACAAACGGACAACATCAATGGAAATTACACGTAAGGAATAGAATAATCTAGAATGGCGTCATGGATTTTTCTAGTATGTCAAACATGACAGTTTTAAAATTTCTTTAAGCTAAAATTTTTTTACGCAGGAAAAATATCCCTAATCCTTACTAATATTATAAATGTGAAAGTAGTGACGTTTCTTACGTTTTCACGCGAAAACTACTCAACCGATCATTATCTACACTAATATTATAAAGAGGAAAACTTTGTTTGTTTGTTTGGTTGTAACGAATAGGCTCAAAATGTACTGAACCGATTTCAAAAATTCTTTCACCATTCGAAAGCTACATTATCCACGAGTGACATAGGCTACATTTTATTCTGAAAAAAATAGGGTTCCGTAAGATATTTGGGTTTTTCGGACACAAGGTGTAAAAAATCAACCAGAAAAGTTACTTATTTTGCGTACGCTGCCTAAGCTATAAAAGATAGAACCATAGAATGTTCTAATTAATTGTAGATCTTATAATTATCACACAAAAAAGTCCGCGACACGTTATACCTATCTATGTCGAGTGAGGCACAATAACCATTTTTTTATTTAGATATTTTTAATTTTTTTGGACTACATTTAAACGCGTTTATTATACTCATGCTTTGGATCCTTATCAAAATAAATTATTTCATCACTAAGTACAGTTTATGAAGATAATATTTCGACTTTGAATGATTAAAATTGGACGTTCGGTTTTGAAATTATGGCGAAATCTATCTATACTATATATCTACACTAATATTATAAAGAGGAAAACTTTGTTTGTTTGTTTGTTTGGTTGTAATGAATAGGCTCATAAAGTACTGGACCGATTTCAAAAATGCTTTCACCATTCGAAACCTACATATCCACGAGTAACATAGGCTACATTTTATTAAAATATAAAAGATAGAACCATAAAATGTTCTAATTAATTGTAGATCTTAGAGTTTGTTTATTTGAACGCGCTAATCTCAGGAACTATTGGTCGGATTTTATTGAAACATTTCAGTGTTCGATAGCCCATTTATCGGTAAAGATATATCATCCCGCTAAGTCCCGTTGTAAATCTTAGTTAACGCAGGCGAAGCTGCGGGCAACAGCTAGTGAAACTATATACACATGTTCTCGGAGTAACAATATAGTAAGTAAGCAGAACAAGTAACATAGGATACATTAAAAAAAGCATGTTTTTTTTCACGGGCAACAGCTAGTTAGTTATAAAGGAACCTTTTTTTGTCATATAGTTAAAAAAATATATACAATTTAAAAGGTCGGCTGGTCGTGTAGTTGGACTAGGACACTTTAGGTAGCGGTCGCGAATATAGATGTCTGCACCGGGTCATGCAGGTGTATATATAATATGTCCCAACGCTGGGCAAGCGATTCCTCGAAATCAGAGGGGGAGCCCTCCTCAAATACCCATTTGACCTTATTAGGGGGGTCGGGGTCGAACCCTGTGCTGCCGTAATACCATGTCTCCTTGCCTCCTACCTTCGAGAAGCGATTCGATCGTATTGACTGTACCCGAGGTAGGGTTCCATTCATCGTACCAACTCGTACCGTGAATATATTATACTACTTAATATGAGAGATTATCAATAGGATTGCGATATTTTTCTCACTTCAGTAAACTTTCGATCACCAATAAATATTTGACGTAACTGTAGGTAATAATTAGACCGTGAAATATTTCTGTATAGAAAAAACATATTATATACTACACATAATTATTTATAATTTATATCTTATTTGCATATGAGTC
The DNA here is from genome assembly GCA_905333005.2 of Lycaena phlaeas. Taxonomy (NCBI): domain Eukaryota; kingdom Metazoa; phylum Arthropoda; class Insecta; order Lepidoptera; family Lycaenidae; genus Lycaena; species Lycaena phlaeas. The sequence goes on from HG995168.1 coordinate 2,552,992, forward strand.
TGGTGTATCTCACTTTTATTTGGACAGAATGGAGGGGGATCGGGGAGTACTGAGAGCATATCTTGGACAACAGAGTGGACAGCGCCCGCTCGGCCGTCCCAGTATCGCTGGAAGGACATGGTGGAGGCTGACCTGCGTAAGCTCGGGGTTGAGGGCTGGTCAGAGATTGCTCAGGACAGAGACCGGTGGTCTCTCGTTTCGGAGGCCAAGACCCACTTTGGGTCGCTGAGCCACAGAATTTAATTTTTTACTAGTTAATTGTCTTATTCGCATATATTTTATTCGCATTTTATTTTCATGTGAGAGACCGCAAACTGATCTCTCTTAAACCAAACCGTAATATAATATTATTGGCAACGAGCATACAACCAGATTATTAATTTAAAAAAAAAAGATAATTAGATACAGTTAAGTAGTAATGTGAGCAAGTCCGAAACTAATCTGTGACTTTTCACATACACAATAGCGGTTCAGCCAACCAGCGAATGATCTGAGTGTAGTGTGTACGTCCCATCGGCCAATCATTCGTCGAAGCTCATGTAGCGATATGGCGCGAGCGTATGGCGGAATTTTTGAAGTGAAAAAACTTCTTTAGCGGCGTTTTGCACTTTTATTGTGATGGTTAGGAATGTTAAACTCGCGTCAAGAGGGCGTGAGAGCGCTGCGGCATAGGAGAGAAAATATATATTATTATATAAATTTATATTTTTTTATAAGATGCTTGTGGTATTTCACATACACATCCATATAATTTGTGCAACAATTAATGAATTAACACTTAATATACATTAAATTTCATTGAGGGAGGCCCATGTACAGCAGTAACAGGATGATGATGATGATGATGATACATTCAATTTAAAATATTTATTTATATTAAACGATTCCTAAAAATCAAAAATGTACAACGTTAATATTCAAGTTTTCACTTCTGACGGCACTTCCGGAGTGCAACCCATTTATTTTTTTCATAACACAACGTTATAGCCCGAGAGCCGGTAACAGATCTTCATGATCAACTTCCTCCCGCGAGATAATTCGTGAGACGTATCAGAGAATAGTATTATAAAGCCTAGTGGACGTCAGCTGGCGCGCGGTTGGGGGGATGAGGGGTGGGAGCCTCTCAATCATGTAGAAAAAACAAATCAGACATTTCCTCTCAGCTGAAATATTTGTTAAATAGTAGTTAGCCCAATATCTTAACGAACAAAAAATAATCAGCTGGTTATGACATGCTACCTTGTACGTCAGCTGGTGACTCGAACATGAATTTTTTTTTTTCACTTTCAGTGGAACTTTCAATGTCATAACCAGCTGATTATTATTTTTTTCGTTGAGATATTGGGTTAACTACAATTTAACAAATATTTGAGCTGAGAGGAAGTGACTGAATTGTTATTTTATTTTTCTTCATGCGTGGGGGGCTCCTACCGCTCATCCTCCCAACCGAGAGCCAGCTGACGTTCACGAGGCTTTATGATACTGTTCTCTGATACGTCTCACGAAGTATCTCGCGGGAGGAAATGATTGACCAAATTTTCACCTGGCTCCTGGACCATTAACAACTTCTCTATTACAGTTATATGATTGAATTCGATTTTTGTGTAAGACCTCAAATCGTCTGCTAGACACGATACAGTTTTACAAATTTCGTCGTAACATAAGCGAATTTTCCCGGGATATCGCGCCAGGCCCGGGCGTTTGTGATTCTGTGTGCCAAGTGTAAGTAGACAAATAAAAACAATTACTTTCACATTACAAGGGGATATCTTTGGGCAAACATTCACAAATTACGAACTCAACGACGTAGTTCCGAATAAATATTAGCGAAATTAAGATACACTTACGATCAGCTTAGTATCGATGGCCGATACATCACGTATTTTGTGATGGTAACTTTTTTTATTTTACTGCTTATACAAGCTTACGTGATTGATCTCCGTGCAGTAGCAGGTCCGCGTTGGATGCGAGTAGCAAGGGATCGGTCGTCTTGGCGTTTATTAAAGGAGTATATAGTACTATGTTCAGCAGTGGCAAAAATTAAAAAAAAAATAGGGGTGGACTACCCCTAAAATTTAGGGGGGTGAAAAATAAATGTTGGCCGATTCTCATAGATACCCGATAGGCCCAAAAAATTTCATCAAAATCGGTCAAGACGTTTCGGAGGAGTATGGCAACGAAAACTGTGTCACGAGAATTTGATATATTAGATAGATAGTATATTAATTATAATTGTTATTGGCTGGAGTTGCGCGTTTAGTAAGTATCGAACGATTTGGAGACAAAAATAAAAAAAACGGGCAAACCTTGGTCGACGATCTAGTCTACATTCTCTACTATATTGTGATGATGATGTCTATATTCGTAGCGGCGTAGCCAACGTAGGGGCGTAGTTCGTAGCTGGGCTACAAAGCTACGATGTACTGTAGCGGGTGGTGGCGTTATATTTCATTTAATTTGGTCGAAACACAATCAGCGAGCTCTGATAAGTCATTATGGGTTCCGAACATATAATATGTATTTAAAATACATAATATTTATCGTTTGATATTTAACAGACACTTTAATTCTTTTTATTTGCTTTAATATTTTAAGCTATTTCTTTAAATTTATTTACTAGTACCTGTTTTTTTTGTTGGATACACTTATAGATAATATAGTTATAAAGTTTTTCTATCAAACGAAGGAAGTAAGAAAAAACCAGGCTCTTTTGGATTCGAAACTGCCTAATTTTCCATCTTAGCTATTTATTCATAGTACTCGACAGCGAAGTTTACGTTCGTATTCTAATGATATTGTAGCGGTTTTTAATTGCCTGAAAACACGAATATAGAGACATTTTCCAAAATTTTTCCTAAATAGATCGATTTGTCGCCCCCGAAACCTTAAAAAAACACATGATTAAGTTTCTAAAGGCAGCGAAACAATATGGTCGGGCCAAGTTCCGTGTCGAATGTTCTATGTATTCCCGTCCGATTTCAGGAATTCAAACGTCCAGCTAGTCACGAATGTAAAAAGCTAGTTTGTAAAGTACAAAAGCTTTTTTATAAACTATCTATAGATTTTTTTCTATTCCCTAAAAGACAAAAACTCAACGCGATGGACTTATTCTGATGTCGTAATAGAAAATAATGCATTTTGACGCTGTCGCAATCATTTACACAAAAGATGAATTTTACTCAAAGAATGAAAAATAGATGTCACGTCACATTTGACTGTCTGTCACTTCAGCCTGCACTCTATAATTAGTTCCAGCAATTACAAATCTGTGACGTTGAAGTCGGCAAATGCTCTTTGATATTACATCTATTACGCGATTCTCATGAGTTGGAGCGAAGGAAATATGTCTATTTACGTATTAGCTAGCTGTTGTCTGTGACTTCCTGTGACAGAGACTTTTATTCCTGGTTTTTATAAGAAAATTGTCCCTCGAAATACCATTACCGGCATAAAGCACATGTGCTAGTCTCGCAAAGTTCCACGACGAGTAAAATTAATGCAAAGCTGTTCAACCGTTTACGTGTAATGAAGTTACAAAAACCGCCCAACTTACAAGTTGTAAATATTTCCCAAGTTATGAAAGGGAACGTTGCGGTTAAATTTAATTCATCACTTTTGATGGCAGACAAAATTCATACGTTTTCAAAATTTGACAAAGAAACCTTTCAGAACATCTTCCATAGCCTGCTGAAGTTGGCAGACGGAGGAGGGACCCGAAGGGGGTTAACAATAATTAATTTGACTCACGGAACCCTAAAATCGGGAAATACGAAGCGTTTAATTTATTTTATACAAATCAATAAATACATTAATATTGGGTACATTCTATTTTTAACGATTTGTATGAATTTAATTTTATTCGCCAATCTAGAACGCTTTTGATTCCGATGATGTTCTTTTTTTCCTACAACCGTTATTGAGCTGGGGGACTGAAAGAAAAGTCTGCACAAAGTAGTTAATGAATTAATTTATTATTCAGTGTTATATTACAAGGAAATTTTGAGTTTTAATGAATACAACAATAATATAGCATACACGAGATTAACATTAGATATTATATGTATTCTTCAAAATCAAATCCTGTGCAGATGAAGTCGCGAGCACCAGCTAGTTTATAATAATTATATTATCATCATCATCAGCCTCTCCTTTTCTGCCAGTATCGTCCGTCCCTTGCCTGTCTTATTTATGCCCATCAGTTTTCCCACGTTTTATAGTAATTTATTAACAGCGTAAAAGAAAAACTCAGGCAACTTTTGGCATTCTTAAAAGAAGTGCGCGTTTATAACAGACAATAAAGGGATGATTATGTAAAGTATAACTTTAAAGAGCAATAACGTAGATCATCATCATCATCACCCGCCTCTAAGCCTTCTGTATATAGACTTCATAACACTATAACATACATAATATAAAACATTTATAAGAAATGTAAGTAAGTAAAATTATTAATACAACTACAAGTTGCCCTTAGCTTCGAACGCATAGAGCCCGTACAAATACTTGTAAAGTTCTATTTAAAAGCAATATTATTTCCCGATAGAAATAAAACGCCATTTAAATCCTTTCAAACACATAGATATATTTTTACATTAGTATGATATATTGTGATACACAATAGAACGCGATTTAGAATACCTAGAAATAAATATCATTTTGTAATATTCACAATGGAGTTTTAATATTTTATCAATATTTTACAAAGGTACTGTAGTTTACGGTGCGCATGTAGTTGTAGGCTTTGGGGCGTGTATGTGTGGCGTGCACGGGAGGAGTAGTCTATGCAATGTGGGCGTGGGGAGATACTCCCTCGGCGTGCCTATAACTACCAGGGAGCAAGCGGCAGCGCCGCCAGTCGACGACAACACACCGCGCAGTACACACGCGTCATGGACTTCCTTTCGCGCCGCGAAGACCTCAACCTAAACGCCACCGACCCTAGTGTCACCAACCAGAGCCAGTTCGATACGTGGGCCATGCAGACGGTCAGGACGATCTACCTTTCCTACGCACCCCTACTCATTATCTTGGGCGCTATTGGCAACTTCATCTCCATGTTTGTCTTTTACGCGAGCAAGTTGAGGCTACAATCAACTAGCCAATATCTATCGGCGCTCGCGTTATCAGACACCCTCTTTCTATTTCAACTTCTGTTCCCTTGGCTGGACGATATTGGCATCTCTGGAATTTATCATCATCGCGGCTTCTGTCAATCTATCACTTATCTCTCTTACGTGACATGTTGCACGAGCGCCTGGCTAGTGGTGGCGTTTACAGTAGAACGTTTTGTAGCCGTACTGTATCCTTTACGTCGAAACTCGATGTGCACAGTGGCCAGGGCTAGATACGTTATCGCCGGGATAGCGATAGGAGCGACGCTTACCAACATGCCGCTCCTTCTTTTCACCAAGTCTATCAATGGCCACTGCGACATCGACCGCGACTACTTGCAGCACGCGGCTCGGTTCAACATAATCGATACAGTATTGTCGTTCTCGCTGCCACTGGTCATCATTATTATCTTCAACGTGTCGATAATGGTGGGGGTGTGTAGGTTAGATAGAACTCGTCACCAGCTCGTGGTAGCGGAACGACCGGCGGTTCCGCTACGCACGAGGCCGACCCGGCTGGTGGGTATCCCGCGCTCCCAGCACAAGATAACGCGTATGCTGCTCATTGTGTCCACGGTGTTCGTCATCCTCAACCTGCCAGCGTACACCATGCGCGTGCTAGCATACGCTTCTGATAAGGTAAATAAACCTAACAATAAAGAGCTATCGCTGTGCTGTTGTTCGTTTTGATGTGTGTTCCAATCTATTTACATATTTTATCTCGTGTATAAGCTTTGCTACTTTGAAGAAAAAAATATTGCGAAAATATTATTTTGTTTATGTTAAATATTCTTATTCTGTACAATTTGCTTGGCGTAATTTAATCCGCTTGATACAAATTTTTCACCTATTCATGCCGATATGACACGTACTTTTTTATATATTTATTATTTATATTATTTTACTTCTTAACAGCGTTATGAAAATGCTTTATTGATTACAATTTGATGTGAAATATGCGCAAATAAGTAATAAATGTCATCATCATCAGAGTTTATCCGTCCACTGCTTAACATATGTATTCTTCAATGAACGCCAAGACGATATTATTTATGTATAATAAAATGATATGTCATTTATCTATTTATAAATCCACGATAATAAGTTATCTTGTATGTATTTTCAAAAAGATACATAATTAATGGAAGTTCATGCGTTTAAAGTTACAAAGAAAACTTTGTAAAGTTGTGCAAGTCGTCTAAGCGCCGTCAACAAAGTCTTTTACAGCCGTATGAAGTAAACAACATTTTTGTATTTGTATCGCTATGCGCTATGCGTTTGTTTGTTGTGTGTGTACTTGTATACGATGATATATATTCTAATTATTATTTGTGTATATAATAAGTAAGACTGCCTTTTTTGCACAGGGGAATATTCAATTAACTATTATTATAATTTAATGTTACATTAAAAGTCTAAGAACTACGGTTAAGCACACGGTCAGACACACAAAACTTATAGCTAAGCTTTATATAAGCTCTTGTTACAAAATAGTATATAACATTGCTATAGGTTACATTGATGTAATAATGAGATAAGCATCTAAATATATCACCTGGAGACAGTAAACCCGGAAACTGTATCTGAATTTCAAGAATCCTATTATATTATAAAGGAGTCTGTTGTGAGAATGTATGGATTTATGTTTATTACTATTTCACGCAAAAACCAAACTTTACCAATATGTGAGTAAAAACAATAACAACAAAATTGCCTCTACTGAGTCTCAATGCGAGTAATTACACTGTTCGTTATCGCCTTACTCTCCGGAACACAGCAAAGCTGTTTCACATGAGAAATAAGGAAGATGGTGGTACCCACGCAGTCGGTACCCACATGTGAATCGCAACCTAAATAAAACCTGACACAAGGTTCAGAGCTCGTTTGTCAATTGTGCTGTTTGACGTTCGTATCTGAACAGCCGACAGCTGACCGATCATAATTTACCGCACATATTGTTTTGATTTGTAAATGCATATTAATAATACATATGTTTATCTATTACCAATTAAGGAAATCGCCAATAGTACACCTGGCGGTGAAATTTGGATCGGTAAAAAAAATACATTAGATGACATGGTAAGCTAGGTGCGAGTCCCGCATACGTTAGATCTGGAAACTTTGCCGGAATACTGACATAAAAAAACACACTACGATGGATATTTGGAACAAGAGTAACTAAATATCGGCGTACTCTTGTCTAATTCAATTTTTATATGCTTGCATCAATCTTTTTAATTTTATTAATTTAAATTTAATTATATTAACAATAATTAAGTTAGGCGGGGGACGCCTTCTCGAAATAAATTTAACCCAGTTTTCCTCGCTAAGTAACCTCAAAACCTAGTAAATCACGTACAATGAAGAATTTGTCTAGTCGCGACCAGATCGGAAACTTGAGGATTATATAATACAAACCGACGTGTCTCTCCTTAAGCCCCTTTTATCGCTGGGGAATTTCTCCTCGCTCTAATTTCAACACTTAAATTCAACACTACGTTTGTCTGCGGGGTATACGATGTTTTTATTAGTACATCGCCTTTTACAATTTCTCGGCAAACTTTTTCTTTCTTTTAAGAAACCGTGCATTTCAAATGATTTTTAATCAAACTTATGACCGGAAGGAAGATAGCGTAGAATTTTTTTTTTAAATTAAACGATATGCCAATAAATTGCTCCTCAAATGCTCCATTAGAACCCGTAATTGCTCCACGTCTATTGCTATTCATTAATTTTTAATTAATAAAAAAAAACAACGAAAATTTAATTTGGCTACAAAACATAAAGTACCTATGCAATAGAATAATAAATAGCAATAACCGTGGAGCAATAACGGATTCCAATGGAACATTTGAGGAGCAATTTTTTGAGCAAAGAAAAATCCAAAAAAATAGGTACTTTATGTTTTATAGCCAAAATAAATTTTCGTTTTTTTTTTAAATTAATGAATAGCAATAGACGTGGAGCTACGGATCCCAAGGGAGCATTTGAGGAGCAATTTTTTGAACAAAAAAAACCCAAAAAAGTGGGTACTTTATGTTTTAAAGCCAAATTAAATTTTCGATTTTTTTTTAATTAAATAAAATTTAATGAATAGCAATAGACGTGGAGCAATAACGGATTCCAATGGAGCATTTGAGGAGCAATTTTTTGAACAAAAAAAAACCCCAAAAACGTGGGTACTTTGTTTTATAGCCAAATTAAATTTTCGATTTTTTTTTAATTAATTAATAATTAATGAATAGCAATAGACGTGGAGCAATAACGGATTCCAATGGAGCATTTGAGTAGCAATTTTTGAGGAAAAAAAATCCAAAAAAGTGGGTACTTTGTTTTATAGCCAAATTAAATTATCGATTTTTTTTAAATTAATTAAAAATCAATGAATAGTAATAAACATGGAGCAATAACGGTTTCTAGTGGCGCATTTAGGGAGCAATTTATTGGCATATCGTTTAATAAAAAAAAAAAAACTTCTACGCTAACTTCCTTCCGGTAAACTTATGTCTTACAATATTTGCTTCCAATTAAAAAAAATACATTTTAAAATACAGGCTTTGCTAGTTTGGGATCAGATGTCCGTGTGTGAGTCGTCGTAACATATTAGACTATTATTATATTAATGGATGTTGGCCTCATCCTTGCTAATATTATAAACGTGAAAGTCGGTATGTTTGTTACGCTCTTACGCGAAAACTACTCAACCGATCATCATGAAAAATTTTGATAAAATAAAATGCATTTAAATATCACATCGGTGTTAATTTGTTGACGAGTCACAGGATGTTATTTATATAATTATATACAGGTATGACTTCTAAACATAGCAGTGGACGGACAAAAGGCTTATGATGATGATGATGATGTTGATAACTTCTGAAAAGGTCGATGTTAAAAGCTGAGCTATGTTAGATGTTCCCTTACTATTAGACTGAACAGACTATCCGAAACCTTCCATTGTATTCACCGAGCGGGATTTTCCGCTACATCTAAATGATTTTTTGGTCTATGCTAGGTCCGCTAAGGCAACACAAGTTAGACCTGAAGGGCTATTCTGTAAAAAGCCATTTCGATATCGAGCTACACCTGAGTGATAGAGCTTACTTTACTTTGAAAGTGAACTTTAATGATAAAATTAGATAGTCGAGTTTTAAAGAATACAAGCGGATTCTGCTTTCGAGTGTCGAAAACGACCTTACAGAATAGCCCTACTGATCTATATTTCAAGAATATATTGGGGAAAAACATTATGAAACAAGTACACAATTGACAAGAAATATGAATAATATGAGTTTTTACCACAATTAAAAACGCTAATCAAATGCTGTGTACGTCCCCATGGGGTAAGAATACATGTTACATTCGCGGCACGATAATATGATGGTCGTTTTAAAACATTACAATAGTGATGTAAATGTCAATTTATTTTCGAAAAATATTTAATCGAACCTTAAAGTTTTTATTGCAAGTAATGTCTGGTTAAATAGTTTTAATAAAACTATATCACAATCGCAGTGCACTCACAGTTTGTACTTTTCGATGCAACGTCAGGTCGAAACTGCTTTGTTTTGCATTGAGTACTGACCGAATCGAGTATGCCGGATGTAGTAGTTGTGTTGGCCAGCGATCTTATTAATCCTACTATGTGACGATCGTATTAGATTTCATTTTTAAAAAATTTGAATTATGAAAAAGAAATGCACTCTGCATATGTGGTAAACAAATACTCCGATAATTATAATCTTATAAAAAAAAAAAATAGAAAACGTTAGCGAGACTAATATATAATATTCAAATATAGTTTATAAAGAAATTAAATAAATTGTGTCCTAAAATTTTACAGTCCATAAATTTAATGATTAACTGCACGTCACTATTGACAATATTTAATTACGAAATGTTCAAGTTCAGCGGACAAACGTCAAAATTGACATATCGTGCCGCGACTATAACATGCGTTACATTAATCTTTCGTTCACACGAGCGCTTAAAAACCTTCGCGATAAAACCCGACGTCGGCTTGAGTTGCGAGTTTGGCATGGTAAATTCGATTTAACGTCAAACACTCAACGTCGAAAATCCAATAGTGCTCGACAAATAAGCGCTGCGTGTTGAAAACGCCTTAGTGTGAACAGAACATGGGTGTCCATTTGTCTCATTCGAACGGTTTTTTACCAAGCGGTAAAAAAGCGCTCGTGCAAACGCTACCTTAAAGTATTCTTCGAGTATGACATTGGTGTGAAATAGCTTAGAAGAATACAAAAAGTTTATATTAAAATAGACGCTCAACACCCACCGCCCGACCTTCAGCCCCCTGCCATGCCCGACATTTAAGCCGATCTTGAAACAATTTGATGCGATAGATAATATTCTTTACAGCCTTCAATAATAATTTACAAGAAAAGAAAAGCTAGCGGAGATAATATTTTATAAAATGTTAAATATTCTCATCTTGAATGCAGGTCATTGTTACATCGATAATGATGATCATCATGCCGTATCTGGTTATTGTTGGACTTAAGCCTCTTTCGAACGATGAGACGGTCGATTCCCATTCGACAGCATTACTGTACGCGTAATGGACATGTTGGCATATTTCATTATAAACTTTTTTACGAATATCCATCATATCATCATCAGCTTTGATCCGTCTGCGGAACAAAGGGTCCCCTTCAATAAACGAAACGACAAGCGTAGCGATCACTTAACGGAAAAAAAATTGTGAGCCTTAAATCTGGTCTCTAATTTATTGTCTAACTTCCGAGAGTAGGTTAGTTCAAATCATTTTTATGTATATAATAACTAAAGTTAATGATATCTCAAATTTGTACCCTAATTAGTATTAATAGAATTGTTATTGTATCAGTTTGTATAATGATATAGATATCAAATATTATTATTCCATAATGTTTACATAATAGTCTTAGATTCCGATGTATCTTATGAACCTCTCATTGTTTTCCTTTTCAAAAAATAATATAGGTATACAATAAAATATATTATTACATATTACTATGAAGGGTCGATAGTCTAAATCCAAGGCTATTAGTTACAAAAGGTTTTCAATTACATTTTAATAATTATTTACACATTGCATTAAATTTTTATTTTTATGTACGATATGTATTTCAAAATATTTGTCTTAGGCTCTTTAGGTATTCAGTTAACGTCTGCATAATGAGACACGCTAGAAATAAGACTTGTTTAAACGTATTACTTAAACTATTACGTCCTTTTGTCATTCTTGGAATGGTTGTTTGAAGGAAATGTACGTGATTTTCCATTGCTTAGTTACAATTATTTTTTTGTTAGGGTCATCTCTCAAGGAAGACCAAATTGCACACAGTCAAGAGAAAATCAATATAATCGTACATATAACATGATCTTTTAAATAAATGACTATGCGTAGACAAAAAAAAAAGGTTTTAAAAATTGAGACAATCGCCTCAATAATTTAGCCTACTTCGTTGACTATTGGTTAAAATTTTCTGATAATCATATATGTATTTTTTGTTATCAGAACATAACTGAATCACTGGGTCGGTGGTACGCGCTTCAGCAACTGGTCGTTCTTCTCTTCAACACAAACTTCGGCATAAATTTCCTTCTATACTGTTTGAGCGGGCAGAACTTCAGACAAGCCTTGTACAACAACCTTCCTTGGGTCAAGCGGCGCGTCCGTCGGTGCATCGCGGTGGGGCACGCGGCTGCCATGCAACAGGAGCGGAGAGGAAGTCTCACAAGTAAGTGTATCAGGATTTAAACAAGTATAATTCAATGACAAACTGAATACGAAGGGTTGGATCGCCGTTTTCAAATTATTGAACTTTAATTGAGAAATGCCATTTACCAGGTAGGAAGACGATCTCCGCGCAGTGGTCTGTCATGAACCTAACCGTTGGTTGTGAGTCGCAAAGGATCGACTATCTTGGCGTTCACTATAGGAGGTTTATGTTCAGAATATCCAGATAAAGGCTGACGATGAATTAACAAATGTACAGAGAATATAGAACTAGAACTATATTGACTTAATAATTGATAGAGATATACTTCTAATTTTCTAATACATGGAAATAGTAAGTACTTTATTATATCCAAACTACAAGTATAATAAATAAGGATGTAGAACTCATAGATCATGCAGACACAAAATGGTTCCATGTTTAAATGAACGCATAATATGTGTCAGAGTGTAATAAAAACTGTCTTACACATACAGCAGACGTTTTAACCGCTTTAGCGTATAGACGCGCGTGTAGGGAGCGCTTAAAAGCGTTGATTAAATAGGACTTTTATACGCAGGTACATCAGCGATCGTAAGCACGGATGTGGGCCAGGCGGTAACTATATCTGAAATCCCACGGCGCGAAAGGGAGAAACACTTCATCTTCAAATGCGTATTCGACAACAGTAGACAACGCCACTCGGTTCAAACGATGCCATCAACAACCACCGTGTCCATCAACACAGCGGACGAGTACGAAATGAGAGTTTACAACACCACCGCACACCGCTATCGGTCTAGATCAAACCCTTATATCGGCACTACGCAGTTCTAAATGGTATCGATTCTACTAGTAGTAACGTCTAAAAAAAATCTATACTGTTGTTGCTATTGCTTCTTTATGGTTTACAATTTTGTAGTAAATGTTTAATATTTGATATATGTATATGAATGTTATACTGTAAGATATATTTTATATAAAAATGATGTTATAATATATATTTATTGCATGATAAATAAGGACCTATATTGTATACATGGATATTTTGTGATGACTGCATGTGATGATTATAAAAATGTTTATTAGGTTCCTTAAAACATTTGATGGCTGTAAATTTCAATAAGGAATATATTGATTATATAGGGATGACTTTTATAAATTTTTGCGATGAAAATCATTGAAAATAAATAGGATATATTTATTTATTAACTATTCACTCTGTGATTCAGAAATTTGTATATTTTTTGGCAGATGAGCTATTAAATAAAAGAATTTCATAATTAATTGCACCGATTTATAAATAAAAGACAGATGGAGTGTACGCAACAAACAGTATGACGGCACTTTTTATTTAAGTGTGAGTGACAACTGGTAAGGGAGGGGCACATGCATCTCTGTGCGTGTGTAATGATAATATCATAAATAGAAAAAAAAACTTTCTGATTTTTTTTACGTCCTTTTACAACAAAAGATTCTAAAGCTGTATTTTGATAGGTGAAATGTTAATTTGTTACTAAATGAATACAAATTAGGGCTAGTATTTAAATTAAATATATAATGAACATTTTAAACGCCATAGGGCGTTTGTTAGACGCGCTCCATCTGTGTTTAGTTTATTAATATGAGATCAATTGTTTAACCATTTGTAATATAATACACTATAATATTTAGGTACTTGAGAAATATATGTATATTTTGTACGTGCGAATATATGCTTATTGTTAAATGCGAAAATGTGTAAAAAGGGATCTAGTGAAAGTAAAGACTGGGTCATGCGTGACCATTTAGCCATAGATCTTATAAGACATAAGTAATTATTTAAAGATACAGAACGAGAGTTTCATACCTTGGGTACACTGAAGTTAGTTTAAGAGAATTTGAATATGCACTAACGCAAGCTTATTAGTTTTTTTTTTTGTTTTTTTTTTTTAATTTATTTATAATTAGGATCTCCAAGCGCGTAGCACAGTACATGCAAAATCAAAACAGTTATTTGATTTTTTTTTCTTTTGATTATATTATAGGGGACGTCAAATTTATATATGAAGTTTAAAAATAATAGAAAAATATTCTATTTTTTTCCATATTCCATAACTCATAAGAAAGGCACCAGTCTTAGCTTCAGTCTGCCCGAGTACAAATGCTCGTTTTGTGTTTATAGTTTATTCCTACTAGCAACGAGTTGAACTCACTTACATACATTCCAAATATGGCTTTACTACTATGTATATTAATTTAAACCAAAATTTCTTAATTTCACATAGAGTTTTTTGAGGTGTGTATGTATAGTCTTTATCAAGCTTGTCGCTTAATTTGTATACCTAGGCGACGTCACTTGGCTAAATTCAGTCCGGCCTATATAATTGGGCTAACATAATATATGTATAATAGGATAGGACAGGGTCTGTCATTACTAATGTATAATATTAATTCTATTTTTTTTAATATATAAATTTATTCCGTTGTTCGATCCTAGTAAAACTAGTTGTAACAAATACAACGGGAGTTTGTAAACGTGTGAATTTGTATAAAAAATAATAAGAGAAAAAGAAAAATTTTAAGAAAATTATTACCAATGCAAAACTTGGCATAGCTTTTTTTTAAATTAACTTCTTGGTTTTTGAAGTTGTAAATATCAACAATTATAAGTCAAAGAGTTTAAAATTATATATTTACAATCTAGCGAAATTAGGTACATAATTATATATTAAAATTTGGACAATATTCTTAGTCTTATAATAAGTCTTAGAAAAACTAAAAAAAAAAAACAGCTTTTATGCCATGGGCCCAAAATTATCTTAACGTTCTTATCCTTTCATAATATTTAGGATAAATTATTCCAAAAAAGAATTATTTTCAAATTTAATATTACCAAATATTTACTAAGTATATTAAAATGATTGCATTGATTAAGTCCACCCTTAAATGAACTAGAATAGCAACTATAGAATGTTTTATAAATATTTTGTAACATTTTTGTAGTATGATATATGAAAAGACATTTTTTTTTCAAGTAACCATACATATGGATTCTCCAACAGGTTTAGTGCCAATTAACTTAGGGCCTGTTTCACCACTTCGTGATCAGTGCCGGATAGGCTATCCACAACATATTTGACACATACTCCATACTCTATCTGTCAAATATGTTGTGGATGATAGCCTATCCGGCACTTATAAGGAAGTGGTGAAACAGGCCCTTAAACTTTTATAACTTATTTTGCTAATTACTATTATTTATTACAGTGTAGATTTCCGCAATAGATCACCCCAAAGGAGTGTACATTTTTTTTGCTAATTAATCCGACACTATATCCTCGTATATTCATACTTCAAAATTTTCAGAAACGATACTAATGCTACTTATCTACCGAATCGAGATAAATCATGTTAATTACATGCGTACTTTATATTATGATCTCATTTATTTTATACTTTCGGCGCTTATGCCGCATACGCATTTGTGTTCATTAGCGACGCGGCTGTTTTTCGTCTCTTTCTTGCAAGTAAATTAACCCATCTGATCGAAACAATGTGAAATAAACGGAGCGAGCGTGGAAATTATTTTGGGGTCCCTAGTCTTAATGCAATATATTAATCTCTCACTAAACTCCACAATAAACAATTTACAAATCACTTCATACTTCCATCTTGGTAATATTTTCCAAATTGGCTGTACACTGAAAAGACCTTGGTAAACTATCGAAGATTATTATTAGTAGGCTATTCAATAAATTTCCTCACATGGGTCAATTAAAATCATATTAAGGGACGCGTAACGTATTGCCCTATTAGGAGACATTAACTTCGCGTATGAGAACTAATGAATTCATGACCATGAAAAGAAGTTCAAATGTGTCAGATATTATGATATTTTTTTATAAAGTTTGAAAAATAGAAAAAAATCAGTCATAGAAAATATTCCAGTCCAAACTATACAAATATTAAAATATGCTAAAATATAAGGCGGGACGAGATGAGACAAAATAAAACATATTTTAATTTTATTTTCTATATAATATATGCTAAATTTGTATATGCTAAAGTCTTTAAAAGACTAATTTTAGCATATATATTTCATGATTTCTCATTAAATGCAATATCTCTCCCACTTCTATATGAATCGAATCGCGGATGGTGTACGTGATATTTTGCAAAGCGCTTTTCCAGCGTACATTTTCTTGATCCCTCCAAGTATCTATTACTGTCCTTTTCAAATCTGTCCATTCATATGATTCACGATCTAAGAGATATGACCTCGGGGAATTTTATATTGTTGTATCTCACGACTTCAAAGCTCAAACCAATTGTTATAGTTTAAAAATAGCTTAAATCCGTCACCAATACTTCCAGAATAAAGCAAGCAAAGAATATTACAGGCATTTTATGCTGTCACAACGACAAAGCAGTCCTTAAAGTATATTTTAATAGGAAATATAATTATATGATGCTAACATCTTTTAGTGCGTTTTCGGACTCATATACTGTTTATTTTGAATATTGTTAGGTTAGGTTTCATTGATATTTGCCATGAGTTAGTCGGAAACTTAGCACGTAATAAATCACTTAGCTAATTCTTGTTTGCAAACCAAAAATAATATAAAAAAACTTGATATTGTCGGAATATGTATCTTGTCTGGTTATTTCTTGCAATAAAGCAAATTAGATTTTAATTATCGAAAATTCGTTCAATAGGTATGGTTCGTAGAATACAAACAAAAATTCTCTTTAAAAATTAATTTTCTCTTGACATTAAAAAAGTCAATCTATGATTGAGGTGAAATAAAATATCGATAATTGAAACTAAATATACTATAAACGAGATGGGAACTTTTTACTACTAACTTTTTGCTAATGATCGTTGGTAATTCATTTTCAACTTTGATGTTTAATAAAAACACACACACACACACACATATATATGTATGTAGAGTCAATATTTTAAAAATTGTATAGTTATTATTAGTAATTGTATACATTTATTTATCTCATTGCTTCTAATCGTAGTGATCACTCACAAGAAATATATTTTTTTAATTGAATTAGTAGGTGAATTTATGAGTACTTATCTTACTTCAAGTAATTAGTAAACAATTAGTAAGGTCGATACTTAGATATAGTATAGTATTATGAATAAATTATTTTAATTTTCTTTTAACATAATTAATTTCAGTATAAAAAAATATATTATTATGATTTTTATAGCTCTTAATTCAGATTTATATTTTCCAATGTGTAGAATTAAAATCCACAAACACTAATTAATATAATTGAAACGAGACAATTCAGGTAAGTATTAAAAAAATCAATTATTTATATATCGCCAAAGTCAGTATTTTATTTTCCAAACACATATACAGATCAAATTTTTCATTAACAACAAAATATTTTTTACAATTATTATATAGATTGAATGTACATAATGTAACGTAATAATAAGTATTTCAATAAGTGTAATATATACAGAACAATGCACCTGGAAGCTTACAAACGAATAGAAATATAAAGAGTTGTTATTATAACAACAAATATTTATACAAATTATATATTTACAGATGTAATCAAAACATTATAATTAATGACACAATATATATATTTAATGAGTTTTATTACGAGTATAAAATATTTTTTTACGTATTACTCATACCATATTGTACATAAAAGGTATGGAAATCAAAATGGCTGTGAAGACATTAAAAAACTAGTAGTAAAATTTGCATTTCAAATGCGAACTGTAACTGTAAGCATAACATAATATAATATATACTATAAACTGTTTAATATGTAATTTAATAAGTTCTTAGCAACCTTAGATATAAGTATATTTAACTAATGAAAAAAAACTTATTAAAATTATATTTAATGTAAATGTAAAATGTTTAGTCATTTTTATGACAAAAAAAATGTATTATGTTATTTCATAATATTTCTATTCACGATCCATTATTTTGTGTTATGATCTATATTTCGATTTATCTTGATCTTATCGGGAAGTCAGTTTAAAATCAACTTGTAATTTTGATTACATCCGGAGAAGCAAATGTCATAGAGAGTTAACACAACAGGGATAAAAGAAATGTACAGGTCAAATTCCACTTCGACTGAGATTTTTTTACTAATTTTACTGATATATATATATATATATATATATATATATATATATATATATATATATATATATATATATATATATATATATATATATATAACATAATATATGATGTGTAATTTTATTACCATTGGTAGGGACATACTGTTTGTGTAGCTCCCCCTGAACAATTCTACATATTTAGGACGTAGTCTGTATTACTGAACACTTGTTCTATATAAGTATAATAATCGATATATTAAAAAAAAATTAGGTTAGCTTAGGTTAAAAAGGTGATTCCGATTATATCGATATTTTTGTCGAATATTCGGATAACCGGGAAAAAAGCGTAACATATTCTAAAGCGTGATGAATTCAGTAGAAAGAAGCAATTTCTGAATTGAAATTAATGCTTCACAATGTTTGGTTGCAATGATTGTATGAGAAAGAAAATATGTGTGAGCATGTATTCATAAATTATCCTTAGGTTAATATTTGTAAGGTATTAAATACTGATGTAAAATGTAATTTGAACGCTTGAATCATTTTGTTGCGATTTCGTATACGATTGGTTGGTCGGCCATTAACTAAGTGTGAAAACGCTCTCCGTGCAGTGGTCGGCCCGTTGTGAATGCGAGTGGCAAGGAATCGGTCGTTTTTGCGAACGTGTGATTGTCAAAGCGTATTTTAGTAGAAGATTCGAATATGAAATGAAAGCTGATAATAGAATGAACCTATTTTATAATAAATCTAGTCGATTAGAAAATATATTAAACATGGTTTGTCTGGAAACCTGGACAGAATATTTTTAATTATTAAAAAAAAAATCATTACATTTTGGATTTTAGGGTTACAAACATCCCTATATCAACGTGTTCACGATAAAATAGTGCTTATGCTGATATAAAGTTTTTTTTTCTATTATACCATCAAGTGAAAGTAACTGGCATCGACATACCTGTTTATACCTGCCAACCCAGCAGTTCGTCCAGGTAAATAATGGACAACCCTATGCGTATTTTTTTAATTATCATAATGTTGCAAAATTTAATAAAACAATATTTAAAAAAAAAATAATTAAAAAATATTCCGTCCAGGATTTTTTCAGCAAACCCAGCAAATAAAATGTTTAATATATTTTCTAAATAGACGAAATT
Source organism: Lycaena phlaeas (assembly GCA_905333005.2). Classification (NCBI taxonomy): domain Eukaryota; kingdom Metazoa; phylum Arthropoda; class Insecta; order Lepidoptera; family Lycaenidae; genus Lycaena; species Lycaena phlaeas. Next base: position 2,572,073 of record HG995168.1, read on the forward strand.
TATTATAAAATATGTCTTATTCTATTATCAGCCCGTTACATTTTGTTTCATATTCGTATCTTAAACTATTTCTTAATTTGTAAGACTATAGACGTCGTTCCAGGTAGTGATAGTACTGTATTAGGACCTTCTGTTTGTTTCTTCCAAGTAAGCGACCTTAAGAGCTAACCGAATTCCAAATGTACTTGTTTATTCATGTTACTTAGCTGCTTACTAAACGTCTACTTATCTATAGGTGTCTTTAAAGTTTTAATTTATTATTGAAGTAGTCTTCTAGTATAAGAAAATATTATATATTAAGTGAAATTATTACATGTATGATTAATAAATTAGAAAATAAATCATGCCAAAAATAGAATAAGATTTATAAAATCAACATTTAATGTTTGTAACTTTATGTTCTTAAAATATGTAATTTTTCACCATCCTTATATTCAACGAAAATTAAATCAATCGAAGGTGCTCTTCGAGTGCTTTTACATAAAATAAATATCATAAAACAACGTAATTAAAGCTCATTCTTTTTTTAAATTATATATCATATTTATGTACTGCATTAGAAATATATTATGTATTATCTGTATGAACGAGCTATTCCAAAATTCATGGAAGAAATTTTATATATGAAAATAATATATATTATGAAGGATGATAAGTATATTTATGTAAAAATAAAATGAATGTTATAAATTACAATGCCATTTTTTTCATAAAACTTGTATTCAATATGAACTGTGACAAAAATCTCATATGCTGTTATAAAACCCTTGTATCCAGGCTAATAAATTAGTTCGTGCAGTTTGAGATATATTTCGTTCAAAAGACGTACGCTTATAAGCTTTTGTACGTTCGAACGGAAAATTAATATTTTAGGATCATCTCTTTATTAATTTCAAAATATATAACTATTTTTAACTTCTATTTTGAATAATTGGAAAATCATGGTCTGGTGACGAAATAATCGATATAAAGTAGTAAATGCCTCAGAACCGATGATTGTCTATACGATAATGGAATGCTTGCCCTCCTTTTCACTGTCCCAACCACCCCTCGATCGGTCACCAGAAAATCACAAGCCGCACGAAACGCGACAGCATAGCTATCAATTTACGTGGATAGGTATTCAGGTACCACCCCGGCCGGCCCTTATACTAACAGTATCTCTATCGATTGCCCCAGCTTTCTCAATAAGAAAAAAAAAGGTCCATGCTTGAAAGCTCCAAGATAGCAAAGGGTGCCATGGTACCAGAAATTTAATCCTTAATGATATTATAAATGTGAAAGCAGGAATGTTTGTTACGCTTTCACGCGAAAACTACTCAACCGATCACCACGAAACTTTGTAAAAATATTCTTGGAGAAGTAACATGGGACACATTAAAAAAGCATTTTTTGCTAGCGGGGGTTAATCCGCGGTCTAGTAAAAAATAAAAAAGATCCGGGCCTGAAAGCTCCAATATAGCAAAAGGTGTATTGGTAACATACAATTAGTATTATTAGCCATTGCTATATTATATATGTAGCCTCGAATCATCACTAGTGGAAATCAATTCGCTACATAAATCCAGACTAGCGTTACTCGGATGTTAGCTGCTGAAGTGAGAAAAGTTTCACATTATTATCTCACACCTGCATCAATCCCACTAATATTATTTAATTTCTGTTGAAATATTTATTGTTACACAGATTATAAAATTCGTTCCTCTTTATCAACTTTATCCGCCTGTTTTCATCTGTTGAATACTGTAGTTGACAGTAGTAGAAATAATCGAATATTTTTATTTGTTATGATAATTAAAGACAGGATTGCAAAATATTAGGTGATCGGACCAAAATATATAAGATTTATTTATATTTAAAAAAAAAATTGCGAATACTCTTTGATCACGTGAAAATAAAGGCGAGTCGGAGCTCTTGACGTATTTACTCATGGTCTACAATGCAAAGTTTGTCACTTTTATTTCAATAGATGTGGTACAACATTGCTACTATTACAGTATTTGTAATATTTAGAACCATTAATACTTGATAATTTTTCACAAAAGTAGTAATTTGAAAAATTAACTCAACCTAACAATGTTTGTTGTGCACCTTCTGACGTCACGCGCGACGCCATGATAGATGACCCAGTTTTAAAGAGGAACTGTCAAAAAGTTTTAAAATGTAATAAAAAAAATATAGAACGCTGGTTTTTTACAATAAAATATTAATATTTTGGCTAAATTGAGACCTAAGGTATATTTTAAAAATTACTTTTTAAATATTGTCAACCACCATACTACTGCTTAGAACAAACTCGCATTCAATTGTGCCTGACCACAAAACAAAGAGGCTAAACTAAGGGGTATCTTAAACCTAAATTGAGGAAGGTTAAGGATTAGGTAATTGATACATAGCCTTACCAAAATATCTCGGGAGAGCTTTTTTTTCGGTTGGAGCTATGCTAATGGTATGGTATAATAAATGCTTCATCAGTAAAGAGGTGAGCCGGTTGGCTTCAAACTATGATATAGTAAGTGGGGGTTGCCCCCCGCCAGCCGTGGAGTGTGACTACCACGGCTTCATGGTCGTCGGGTTTGTGCCTGTGGCGGGTCAAGCCTCACCACCGTCGGATGCAGCTCAGGAGAGCTTGATAACGTAATTTTAAATGAGGTTAGTTTGGTATTGAAACAACCAAAGAGTTAGTCAGAATTACGATCAGGCTTCCTAAGGAAACAAGGTAAACCAATGAGGGAGAAAAAATATTTTGTCCTTAAACAGATACTTAAGGAACGATTGGATTGATCTCAATCGCATTTTTGCAACGATGACGAACAAATATTTGGGTATGAAGTTGGAACATTTTATTGCTTCTCTAAAATATCACAATAGTGTTAATCTTGTAAAAACAATTTGAAACCATCTAAGAAATTTATAGCATTTGTACAATAAAACATGTTTTGGAGAAAAATACTTTATTTCCCAGTCCTTACATTTACATTTATTTGGTATTTAACAAAATGCTTAACGGCAACGACTTTGAACATAATACTTTCTTATCTTATGTGGATATATATATATTTTTTAAATTAAAGTCTGTACACAATTTAAACGTCTGTAAACCTTAATATTGTGTTGGCCTAAAAGTATGTAGTATATAATATCTGATCTGTATAATGGCCCATACAATATTCTGTCTCTTGCATCAGAACTGGTCGTGAAGTCAGCTCAATGTCAATTATGTTAATTTATGTTAACAGTCTGACGCATCACTACAACTGCATTCGCTTCCATTTGACATGCATAATGCCCTCTATATTATAAATTCAATATTTTTTATTATTTCAAAACTTTTAAGAACAACCAATTCTTCTACAGAGGGTGGTCTTAGGCCCCGTTGGCACGAGCTCCTTTTTACCGAGCGTTAAAAAAGCGTTGGAATGAGATCCATGTCTGTTTACACGAAAGCTTTGGATTTTCGACGTTAAATGTTTGACATTAAATCGAATAGAGCATGAGCTTTTTAACGCTCGTGCGGACGGAGACTAAATCTATTTTGTATGATACTTAGGGCCTGTTTCACAATCTCCAGTTAAGTTCCCAATAGGCTATCGGCAACATATTTGACAGATAGAGTATGGAGTATCTGTCAAATATCTGTCAAATATTTTGCCGATAGCCTATTGGGAACTTATCTGGAGATTGTGAAACAGGCCCTTAGATTGTATTCATTACCCTTGCTGTCCCACTTTTCTTTCTGCAAGACATCGAAGATGGTTCACGGAAGAAACAAGCACGATGGTGGTATCTAAGTAGACGGTATTATGGTACAATAAGTCCTTTCCGCCGGTCGCTGCATGATAACGTTATGGGTATATAACCGCATGATAGCCTTATGCTAAATTGTTTAGCTATTTTTATTATAATTGTTGTTATATTATAATTGTTCTATACAATGGTCATAATATGACCAGCGCAGAATTGAAATCGCTTAAAATAAAAATAAACAAGTAAATGAGAAATTAAGATTAGGAATAAATGCGCTTTAGTTTTCTACCTCTGTATACATTTTCTTTATATAATAAACTATAAGGTTTTAAAACTCTATCCATTTTCATAAAAATATTGAGTATTATCATACTAAATTGTTTTCAGGGTAGTCGGCTTTAGAGCCAATAACAAATAATCCTATTACCCTTGAATATAAAGGGAAGAATTGAGGATTTGTTTTCAAGATTAATCATTGTTTGTCATACGTAATTATTGTTTTATATTTTATAATAACTTTGCTGTTTGCTAATGGTAGTTTTATATTTTGTTTGCGCATTTACTAATTATTTCTTCTATAGTAGCTTGGCTGTGTTCCGTAAAGTCAGACAGTACATTTACTGACACCAAACTATATCTCCCAGTAGAGTCAACAGGCCGTTGGCTATAAGTCTTAGTTCGTTGTCGAGATTGATCGTTACAACACAAATAATAAGTGCACTATTGCAATGACTATTTCCGCGTACGCCTGTACGCTTATTACACCATTTATATAAACCTTCATCTCTTATAGAACGCAACTTTTATAGAATATGTAAAGTTTCCTTTGATGTTAACGTTCTCAGTAGTCGACAAAGTTTCAAAACATTACCACATTCTGCTACGAGCGTCACGTTTCCATGGTATAAAGTTACACAAGCCTGTCACCAGAGTAAGAAAAGTTATAAACTTGTTGGAATAAGCGTTTTCACGGTACAGTTTGCAAAAAATTGAAGTGCGCGTGTGTGCGCCGTAGTTGTCACCATTACCTGTGAGTTGGCTCGTGTGAAAAATTATTGTCAAAGGGTTCGTACGACGGTATTTAATTTGAGCACTGCTTTATTACAAGTGTGCAGTGGCGCGAAAGGAAGTCCTAATGGGTTGGATAAAATGAAAAGGCTAAAAATGAAACCTAGAAACTTCTAAGTGCGCTTTAATTTTTCAAGTGGGTATGTATGTGCCGCTACTTTCAACTGTAATCTCGTAATCTCCAGTGTGCATATGCATAGAAAACCTACTCGAGTAATACATTACGCACTACAAATCTTGTAAGAGAGCGTCGGCGAACACTTAAGCTTAGACTAAGCCCTAAATGGAGGGGGAGGGGGTGTTAAAAAGTTTGTTTGGAATTTTTCTCATTATTAGACTTGACAATATTAAAATTTGTATATATATAAGTTAACCGATTACAAATAAAAATTATCTCCTCAAGCAAGATAAAGGGAGAAGTGGAATGTCACAATAATAACGGTGGTTTATTTTAGCATTTGCCATGATCACTAAAGTAAACGTGGACTAAGTGACGGGCAAAAGCATCATCAATGTTATCGGGCTTTATCCGTCCACAGCTGGACATTATGTATCAATAAGCGCCAAGACGACCGTATCTCGGCGTATGTATATCAGGTGCTTCCATAGACACGCCCTGTCTATGGAAGTACCCGATCGCTTACCAACGGGTAAATTGACTGTTCGTTTGTTCTCTTTTCTATAAAAAAAAATACGGTCTGCCCGTTGCCACTTTAAGGTACCTACTTATCTTTCGCGTGGTACAATACTCAACTATTTTATATATTACTCATTATTATTTTTAATACAGCTGCTCTAAAAGTGGCATATTGCAGGGACGTATAGTATGGGATTACACACTCGAGCTTTTTCATTACCTTTTCTGAACTCGTACGTTCTCTTTCCTAAAAGAAAAAAATCAACCACGAAGGATTTACTAAAAAAAATATAGTAGCTTTTATGATTTATGCAAATAATATCTAAAAAGAAGCTATTAATTTGTTTCAATATCATATTTAATGATTTGAATGAGTTAGGTAAGGTTTCATTTCATTTCATCTGATTAAATTGTATTTTCATTTCATATCAATAAAACAATTCTGTATGGGCATATTTCCCTTTGTCTATCCAGAATGGGAGAAGAAAATAAAAAAAATATATGCTTATATTCTTTTACGGTTGGCGCCATTTTATGTTTTTATTATTTTATTAAATTGCTTCATTTACACGTGCGGAACTGTCATTGCAACTTGTTCCGACGGTCAACCTTCGACTGCGCGTCGGCTCGAGTAGACATTTGTCGGAACTCGTTGCAATGACAGGCTTTTCGCACTCGTAATGAAATATACTATATTTAGATTTTGTATTATTACATCGAGCGATGATGGTCCAGCCTCTTGAGCGAGAGGGCCCGGGTTCGATCCTGACCCCACCTTCGTGGTGCCTTGAAATTGGTTTTTCTAAATTTCTAAGTGCACCCTGAACACGAGACCATCGCTCTCTTGACGGTGAAGGAAAACACCGTAAGGATACCTGCATGCCAGATTAGATTGAAAGTATTTGAAGGTATATAAAGTTAACCAACCTTCGGAGCCAGCGCCTCGGTGAACTAAGGCCCGATAACCTCCTCGCCTGACTTCGAGGAGCAGACTCGTGCCCAGCATGGGACATATATGGGTTGCTACCTTTTAAAAATATGGTACCAAAATATATAATAGCCTAAAATCTTCAACATCTTAAGCCTTTCCTAAAAGCCTAGCCTAAATTCTTCAACATTTTAAGCCTATTACAATCCAGGAGTGTGGGACTAGGCTTGTAGAACTTTCACTGTCCATATTACATAGTAAAAGAAACTAAAAAAAATGAAGTGAAATTTAGATCAATACAATAAAAAAAAAATTGCCCTTAAAATGTTATCACATAAAAGTTCGTGTTCAATTTTTAGTTTGTAATGCTTTCGTAGAGAATCGCCCGCTAGTATACAATGTAACATCTGATTGTTTGCAATTTCAAGCTCTTCTTTAATTTTTGTTCTACTACGTGTTACGACAACATTAAAATGTAGCTGTATTCGCGTTAACCCGCTCCTATTCAACAATCACATGCATTTCTTACATACAAAAAGCGGTATAGTGAAATTAATAATGTTGATACAAATGATAAAAACACGGCCTCCTTTGGAGCGAATAGAAGATTCGTTAGTTTATATATTTATACCACTTTTTATCAGGTTTTTCATCTGTCAATTTGCATATGTCGACTAACATTAAACCCAACTTAGTAATTAGTCACTAAAAGAAGCGCTGAATTTATTTTACTTGTTCATCTCAAGATTATAATAGGGTGGGCGTTAACTAAATTAAAGATGTATATAAAACGGGGTTTTTTTAAATTGTGACCCAGGTCATGTACTACTACAGTATAAGTATCAACCAGGATAGAAACTACGAACAAACGCATGAAAGAGGCACTCACGCAAACATCAAACATACGTATCGACGCGCCTGCCACACACACACACTGAGTACACTAGAGTGACACTACAGACGGCACCGCGAGGTTCGCTTAGGGCTATCGACGATGTGCATATTTGTGCGAATATTCCGTTTCGAACGTTTCGTAGTTTCCGTACTGTACCATATTCATACTGAGCCTAAGGGGTCCGTCAAAGATATTTTGAAGGCAATGTGTGATGAAAATAAATGTTTTAAGAATATTGACAACGAAGACGGCATACATATCGATTTAGTTCAGTAAAATATTATCTAATTTTAAGATATTTTTGTCTTGGTCTATTTGTGCATCGATATACTCAGTGGATTTTGATTCGGTCTCCACTGTCAAACTAGGGCAGGTTAGTAGGTTTGATACATCAATATTTTTAAAATAGAAAGACAGGGTTTATTCTTGGTTTCAAATTATCTGAAAGACTACTCAATCGAGTTTAGATATTCTAAGAGTGACATAGGTTATAAAATAATTATCAGCTTTCCAGATACGGCTGTAAGTCTAAGGTAACGGAATACCGATGAGCCAATAAGGTTCAAGAGTGGAGGCCACGTCAAAATAGACGAAGTGTTGGTCAGCCATTAACCAGGTGGGAATATGATTTCCGTGCAACGTTCGGTCTGTTTTGGTTGCAAGTGGCAAGAGATTGGCCGAGCTGATGATGATGACGATCATGAAATATACTACGTGTATATAACGATGATAGGTAATTAATTATATAATTATAATTCTTATTACATAACATCCTATCCTATTCCTATTAATATTATAAACGCGACAGTTTGTGAGTATGAATGTTTGTTACTCTTTCACGTAAAAACTACTGAATGGATTTTAATGAAACTTTACAATAATATAGCTTATACATCAGAATAACACATAGGCTATAATTATTTATCCCCGTACTCCCACGGAAACGAAAAGTACGGGGGTGAAACCGCGGGGCGCTGCTAATGTTAATGTACTTAATGATAATTTCAAATAAAAATAATATATACTAAATAATTATAATAACGAAAAATAATATGTTATGTATTATACATAATAATTTCTATACTCAGCATGGCTACACAGTCCCGCCAAAGACGCTACTCCACTATGCACAAGCATTATCATCATCTTGTGTCTAGTTACTTCTAATACTATTTCTGAGATTCCATTATCCGTCTGCCATTGGCAGATATATCTTTGGAGACAATAACAGCTTCAAAAGTCGACAAAGTTTTTGAATTGTCAGTAAAACAAAAAGAAAATAAAAATGCAAAGTTATAAACCATACAAGAGATGAAGTGCTTTTTCGGCGTTTTGTACTAGACATTAAAATAAATGTATATAGTGCAAGATTGTGTGATACTGTGCCCTTTGCATGAGCGACTTAACCAGTCTTTATACAGTTGTAAATCAATAAAAATGTTGACAACGTTATTGTATAGCGTTTGTTCACTTAGAGTAAACTTTCATTATTGAGAACAAATCTTCCACTTCAATCAAATAAAGCCCCAAGGTATGGAAAGCGAAGTAATTCAAGAGAACTTTGTGCCGAGAATAGCTATCGTATTATAAATATTTAGTGCCATAATATTTTCCTCTTTTTTTAGTAGATATTAGCCATCTTGAAGTTCATTAAAATGTCTATATTCAACATTGCAAGGAAAAATACCGACATTGTTAATTATAATTATTCGTTCGCACCGATCCCAAAAACACCTAATTTTAAATAGTATAAATAAAACAATAAGTTTCAATATTTTCGTTAATTGTTTTTGTTAATTAACTTCACGCATTTAAATTATTATTTTTAGTTTTACATAATACAAGTAGGTATATAGGTATAGTTTTGAAGTCGGTTTTTGGGTTTCTTATTTAAAATCAACTTCTTTTAGTACTTTTTATTGTTAAGTTTTTACATAATAATATAGTTGTCATTATTTCTTTAAAATACTAAATACTTTTTAGTTTTCTGTAGCTATAGTTTTTTGTTTGTCTGCTTTTGTTCTTTTCAATTAAATTAATTTCTTTACTTTTTATTAATTAAAGATTTTCCCGACCGAGAAGACCGTAGCGATGAGAGAAAGTAAAAAAAAGTAATATTTTAAACATTTTAAGTAAGAGTGATAAGCAGCGGCCCAGTAGACTTTCTCAGATGAGGACTTACACAAATGTATCAAGGGTTAATAAAAAACGAACGAAGAAAAGCTTTAAATCAACACAAATACAACATGGAAAAGCAATTTAAAATTGTGTAAGCAATATATAATATTAGACATACTGTAATTGAAAGCAATCGCGGCGATTAGAATGGATATTACGATAAAACGAAAAATATGGGCTAGTCCACACACAGGAGAACGGATGGCCGATGGACCAAAAAGGTTCAAGAGTGGAAGCCGCGTTTAGGTAGACAAAGTATTTGTCGGCCATTAACTAGGCGGGAAGACGATCTCCTAGCAGTGGCCGGTCCGTGTTGGATGCGAGTGGCAAGGGATCAGTTGTCTTGGCATTTATTGAGGGAGGCCTTTTTTCAGCAGTTGACGGATATAAAGGATGATATAAACTATAACCTCAAAATACTCCGATACTCTTCCAAAACATTCTGTATATGTGGTATATAAATAATCATGTAGTACTATTACTACATTATCCGCACTCGTGTTTTAATACACAACAGTTTGATAAATTACTATTATAGGTACCTTTAAATGGTATTAAAAGGTCAAGGAAAATATATTTATTTGCAGCATAGCATTATTTAAAAAGATTAGTTCCACTGAGTTTGTTTCGCCGGTTCTTCTCAGTGGGCTTGCTTTGGAACCGGTGGTAGACTCAATTGACGTTCAAAAAGATACTTTGGTGGTATTATTTTGAATAAAAATTTTGACTTTGACTACATCCCAGAGAATATTTACGTTTATTCGCCTAACAAATAAAGATAATATAGCAACAATATAACACTCAATCGTGATAATTTTACAAAGGATAAAATGTAAATCACTATTACAATTTCCAGAAATATATTAATTAATGCGATAGCATGATTCGTATGATTAATTTATGTATGAAATTAGAAAGCGATTCCCAATTATACTTGCAAAATGTCGGATTAGGCATTGATATGTCGTTGTCACCTAGAACATATATGGCAGTATCTACTGATATACATTCAAAATAACGATCGAAAGTCAAGTTTTTCACATAATTACTCACTCGCAGCGAGCAAAAGTTAATTAACTAATTTTGGTTATACGGAGACCATCACTCGTCTTCGTCTTTTAGGATGAAGTAGGTCTATGAAAATACGTCGAGGACATATTCTTAGACGTTGTAAAAGCAAAAGGGTATCAGTAGCAGGCATAGTGATGAAGCTAACATATAGGGAGTGCATTTGTAATCCTTATTACAGCTCTGATGGGTGAACGTGTATAACGCGACCGAGTTCCGTGAAGGGCAGGCTTTTGTCTGTCACAGATAAAGCCGTTTGGGTTAAATATAAACAGGATTGTGAGCGGATTGGACGCTGCGCGGCGCAAACTGAATCTGTGAACTTTGTAAACCTCGTAACGGGGCGGGCATAGCACAAAGTTTATTTGATTGCATCACTGAAGTCACTAGTCACTTTCGATGAAGATGCGTCGTATTTTTTCCATTTCATGCCCATTATGACGTTTCCCTTGAACTTAAACTACACCTTAGCATCTTGAACTCTAGTCAAGGCACCGACAAGTCATCAATGGGTAACCTACCCTGAGATATTAGTATTATATTTTTAACAGTTATTATACTGCATGTCCTTCCTTTTTACCCAGTAACGTTGTTTTGTAGATAAAAAATAGTCGTGACGATAGTACTCGACATAGGAGACCCGCGGCACAGAGCGCATCCCTCCACAGTGACGTGATAGAACGTGACGGCCGTCTAGTCTAGCCAGACTACATTACTCAGCGGTCTCGGGTTCGAATCCGGCCAAGTGCGGATAATTTGTATGACTGTATTTATTTCTATTCCTAGTGCCTTGCTAAAGAGCTTGGCTTTTGTAGTGTCATTGTTGGTTAAATTTATTTAATTGTTGGTACGGGACTAACTTCCGGAAGGAGCTCGTGGCTAAGCAATAATAGCCGCGCAGGATGGATTCACCTGATTAAGCACCGCTTGCCGAGGTTGGTCCATGGATGGGTCCATCTTTACATACTTAGACTCTTCCGTGCCTCGGAAAGCACGTTAAGCAGTCGGTCCCGGCTGTCATTCGTGGATCATTGACAGTCGTTACGGGTCGTCAGAAGCCCGAGAGTCTGACCGCCAGACTCACGGGGAACCGTATCATCTAGTTACTGGGTTGTGGCGGCCAGATAGGCAGTCGCTCCATTTAAAATATTGTATTACACCTGAATCCGGCTAGGCTAGCAGCTGACTCCAAAATATAGTTGGGAAAAGGCTAGGTAGATGATGTACAGGACTAAATTCCGTCATGATTTGAGCAGTGTGTGAATGGGTCGGTTGATCCTGTCATAATATTGGCTAGACGCGGGTGAATTTGTAACTATTCGCGGGTCCCATTTACCACATTACTAATAACATTAAGCCACACTACGAAAAAAATATGAGAAATGAATAATGAATATTTCACATAAAAATCATAAATCCATATAATAATATAAATACAGAGTAGAATTAGGCTAGATATATCGGTGATAAAACTCACTCAAATAGAAAAAATGATATTATAAAATAAGATTTTACGGATGATAACCACACACTGGGAATAGAGCGTTTCTCCGAGGTATTTCGGAATAATAGTAAAATTTTCCATAGAATATTTGAAAAGATTCATTCCACTGAATCCGTTTTGGAACCGGCGCGGTGGTAGATTAAATTGTCGTTCAAGAAGATACTTTAGTGGTACTATTTTGAATATATTATTTGTTTCGATTTTATTAAATACTAGCGGACCCGACAGACTTCGTTCTGTCGAAAAGATTTATTATGTAGCAGTTTTTCGTTCCAACGTATTATATCTTAAATTCGAGAAAAAGCACACATTTTAAAAGAATAAACATTAAAATCGATTCAGTCGTTTCGGAGTTCATCTCGGACAAACATCGTGACACTGGAATTATATATAATAGATCGACAGTGTTATGCCCTAACATAATGGTATATTTAAATATATATTTTATCGGGTGCCTAATCATCATCATCATCAGCCTTTATCCGTCCACTGCTGAACATAGGCGATAGTCTTCTCGTGATCCTGGCAGTTGAAATATTGCTATATCGAGACCTCATTTTTTTATAGCATAAGAGTGCAAACGAACAGTCGAAGCCTTTTGGCGACTATCGACACCCGTAAACATCCACATATTTAGTGTTGCCCTCCTTTTCCCTATTATTGATTATGGGGCTATGGGCCACCGAAAACACACAAGCCGCACGAAACGCGACAGCATAACTGCCATTTTACGCCGGTAGGTGAGCGAGAGGTACCACCCCGGTCGTGTCGGCCCAATTCGGCTGCGAAGCAGCATGGCATTACCAATTTCTAAAACCAAAGCACGCGATATGCACACGATATTTAAAAACGGGTGGTCTTGTGTGTGAGTGAACACTCGAGTCCCCATACCAGCTCATCTTATAGAAAAACATAATCATTATTGGGCACCCCTCGAAATTAAGCGAGGACAATATAAATCCTTGAATAATATATCTATCGGCGTGGGTGTTACACAACCTATGACGCTGGTACTTTTCTAGCTGTTTAGTTTGTTAGCACTAGCGCCAGTGCAAACGGGCGTGCTTTTGCATATAATTGAGACAAATGGCGGAGTAAACCTCAACTAACAAGTTTTTACCCGATTGTCGATTGCACTACATTTGTAAGTGCACATAATATATTAGCCTATAGTTTACATCTTATTAAGTATTATATTATCTTATTATTTAAGTCTTATTTAGGTTCTATAAATATCAAAATCATCAGTCGATTATTGAATCGCAAGACCTTTGAGGCGACAATGAAATACATAAACAGCCTACACAAAAAATATACGCCTTCGTAATATGTGTTTGGTTGTTGGATACATTGTTATAATGCGCTTTTTATGCCATAAGGAGGAAATGAAGGAAGTCGGAGCCTTAAGGTAACTACAATATTATATAATCCGCACGAAATGCGACAGCGTAGCTGGTTCATTTTACGTCGGTACCACCCTGGTCGTGCCGGACTTATTCGACTGCAGCTTGGCATTACCTAACTCTTACTAGTGGTTAGTTGCTCTTAAATTCTCCTTGGCATATTTAATACTCCACCACAGTGTAGGTATTATAGCTACATTCTTACCCTATTCATTATCGTCTTATAAGATAATTATAACAATCATTTAAATAGCAATAGAGAAAGATTTCTATCGAACACTATATCTTGGTACACATTGAAATATCATCATACGAACATATAATAAAAAAAGTATAGCCCTTTATTTTTAGTTTATTCACCTTCATATTACAAGGTTATATATAGTAAGATTTTTAATTTTCAATGTTGCAGGTTTTTAGTCCCAAATAAATAGTGATGTGGCAGAATATAATTTTTACAATTAAAAGTTAGCCGAGATAGCATTTTTTTTATTCAATATCAAATTGCCTTTTAAGTCATTCCTCTATACTCGGAGTATTTTGAGGAATGACTTAAAAGCATTTTGCCAAATTTTAAGCCAAATGCGGTGCTCGTATTAGATAACGCACTGTACCATATAAGAAAAGTCGAGCGTATTCCCACTTCAAACTGGCGGAAGGCTGATATTATTTATGTGGTCGATGTATTATTTAGTGGTTGGACGAAAAACAAATTCATTATCAACCTACAATGATAAAGGCTCAATCTATAGATATAGTAAAATTACAAAAATCTAATCACGAATGCTATGCCGTGGAAAAGTTGGCTGTGAGCTCAACCTAATAGAGTTAGTTTGGGCTCAATCAAAGAGGTACGTCACCAGGAACAATAAAACTTTAAAATAAAAGACGTAAAAAAATATTTGAAGAAGGCCTGAAGCTTAGATTATTAATATGTCTAGATGGAGTGTCGCCCTACAATCAAAACAAAAAGAACTGGCCAACATTTTCAAAGAGGTATTCTTGAATAGTGATACCAGCTACTACAGTTCTCCCATAATCATCCTTTTTAATCTCGTTACACTTCAACACAAACCTTCATTATAAATAAAAACAATAATGCGTAACAATTCATGCGTATTCTATGACAGTGGGACGGATACTAAACACGGAGAAAGCATTTAGAGGCTAACAGTTGGACGCTATTTTTTTGGACGTGTTTTCCGTGCGACACTCTATCTAGACATATTATTGATCTAAAGCCTGAAGAAAGTGAGGCTGAAATCTGTGAGTGCATCAACCATGCCATAAAAGTCGTAACATAAAAACCGTAATGAATAAAATCGTATAAAATTACTTGTATTTTTCCGATTTTCTAGTGTTCATTCCTATGAATCTCTTTTTACATTTTTTCCCAGCTTTTGTATAATGTTGTAATGTAATGAGAAATTTTAATATACAGATCCATATTTCTAAAATTATTTCGTTAATACGGTATGTATTAAATATTTATAATAAAAACACGCTTTGATACCTAATAAAATAAAACATGACTAAAATATATCTAAGTCTATTGATTGCCGAACGTCACTAGATACTAGTACTAGCTGTAGCGGGTCACTCTTTTTTGTATAAGTGACAGTTGCACATGTAATTTTACTGACTCGAATTAAAAATCGTACTATAGGTACTATTTATATTTGGAATACGCGTAGGTATATCCTTATGTCATAGGTAATAAGGTATGCTTACCATCGTCCTCAGTGTGCAAAGGTCCGACGGTGCCGAAGAATCTCTTGTCCAGCAGTTGCAGTAGCTGCAGCGCGCTCTCGTGTACCGGAGCGCGGGGGCAGCCCGTGCACATGAGCGTCACGTTGATGATGGCTGTGTAGTGGTCGCATGGATACTCCCTGAATAGACAATATACTTGACATTAATCAACTACTAATATTATACAAGTGAAGTGAACGTGCTAATCTAAACTAATACTATTATAAAGAGGAAAGGTTTGATTGTTTCTTTGTATTGAATAGGCTCCGAAACTACTTTACCGATTTGAATTGATTTGATTCACTGTTGCAAAGTTACACTCTTCGGTGAACATAGACTATTTAAATTTTTTAAAAAAGGTAGGAACCCATATTAAAACTTAGTTGACGCAGGCGAAGCTGCGTGCAACGGCTAGTTTGAAATATTCTTATTACATTTGAGAGCTACCTCATAACGGATTATCTTGGTGAGCAAATATTATGTTAGTTGATAAAAATTGGCACAAACTATTTGACGACGATGCACCTACGCTGTTATTTATTTAGTGCTATTGCTACTTTTTAGCCAAATCGGCCAGACTGACTCGCTCACATAGCACCAATGTATATATGACAGTTACGTTGTAGGTAGTGTTTCGAACGGTTTTTGGGTTTTCGATGGCTCATTGGGGTGGGATATGGAAAAGGAGGACCTGTGTCTATGGGCGTCTGTAGACACCATGAAGCTCTACCTGTATGTTTGTCTCTGTATGCCATAAAAAAATACTCATACCGTCTGTGCAAGTTTGGATGTCTATTGCTTACAGATAACTTAAGTACACCATGGAATACTTTCAGAATGTTAAAGTTAGCGATAGAATTCGCGCACAGAAGCTAGTCTATTATCATTAACGACGAATAATAAAATCGATTAAAAACGATAAAAAATCAACCCACAATAGAATGGCATTTAAGAAATCTATTTTAATAGAGTCACACAACAATAGTCAGATCGACAGCTTACATGTAGCCAGGCGACATCGTTAAAAATAATAGTGTCCCTTTAGATTTCAATTTCTATGACACTTCAATGTAACACGTATCGAGTGATATGGTACTGTCCAGTGATGCCAACTAAAGTAGTTTTTCCTCTTTTAGGGGAAACATTTTAGAAAAGGGGATTTTTTTAGGGTGAAAAATTTCTTAGGGAGAAAATATTTTTTTAATAATCAAAATTTATGTCTAAATAAGTTGAACAGTCAACTTGTAACAAAAATAAAATTTTAAGAACAGAATACAAAGTATTTTAGTGCCCTCTGTAGTTAGATTAACTAACTCGTTAGTGTTATTTCTAAAATGAAGAAGAAAAAGAATGAAGAAAGAACTTTTAATTAGACTTTTTATTTATTTTAAAAATATAGGGTATATTGGTTGGGATTTAGGGGATTTTAAAAAAGGCTTAGGGTCTGTTTCACAATGTACTACTGGTACATTGTGGAACAGAAGTACCCTATAGCTATATGACACATAAATTAATTGACAGATGAATCTTCCAGTTAGTCTTGATTGGGTTTCACCATCATCTTCCCTATAAATTTATTTGGCAGATCCCTATTTGGCACTTACTGGTTAGTAGGCTTGGCAACCTCGCATTTCATAGTTCCATTTTACGATAAATATGTTTTAGAAAAACATTCCATGTTGTAAATATACATGAAAATATGTTTATATAATTTAAATGTATGTATCATACCATCTTTATACCTTTTATTTACATAGACCTTGTATATAATGTTATCCCTTAATTATTAAACGATCAAAACACAATTTAAATTATTTTGTATATTACTGTTACCGGAACGTGAAATTGTCAAATGTCGTGAGGCTGTCAACCGCGTATATATCTGTCAACTAATTTATCTGACAGATGAATTTGCTAATGACCAGTTGATCCGACCTATAGTTTACAGGGAACTTTATTGTGAAACAAAAACGTTGTAGTTATGTGGTAAATATGTTGCAAATAGCTTAATTGGAACTTTATCAGGACATTGTGAAACAAACCCTTAGGGGAAAAAATTTTAAGCAGTTGGCATCACTGGTACTGTCGTACTATATATTCAGTTGATTCACGACATCATCACATATGATTTGTATAGAAATATTTGTGAACGGGTTTGTAAAAACAAAAAAAAATGTATTTTATTTTTTATATTTGTTTTAATTTTCTCTCTTTCGTAAAGTGTAGTCTTTTTATATAAAAAATGCGTGTCATCTCTTGTCCTCGAACATCAGAAGTGCTGAAACGATTTAAATGAAGTTTTGCACATTGTGTGCAGTTTTGTTTCTTTTGTTTGTGGTTCTTCAGTTGACAATTGCTTTTGCTTGCAACAACCGACAAGTGCATATTATATATCTACCGTATAATATTAACTACAAATTAAACGGAAGAATGGAGTAACACGGTTATTTTTTTATATGAAACTTTATTTACGCCTTCTGGGGCTACGTCTATCTATTTCATTATTTTATTCTAATAAATAAAGATGCATAGAGAGAAGACCATACAAGGCATCCAAACATATACAAAAAAAATCATTCAAATCGGTCCAGCAGTTTAGGAGGAGTTCAATGACATACACACGTTTTTGTATAGTAACATTTTGTTTTGACAATGGCTGCCTGTAGTGCGATATCTAAGGAAAACTCTATTGTCTTGTTATAACATTTCTCTGCTCTCAGATCATTACGATGTCTTATTATTGTAAATGTATACGAGCGTGGGACGCTCGATTTCAGTGTGTATACTGCTATGAAATCTATCCTATATTTATAACTAGCACGCCCCGCAGTTCCACCCGTGTACTTCTACATTGCCGAGGGAGTACTGAGATAAATTATAGCCTATGTCTTCTGCTGATGTGTAAGCTGTATTGTAAAGTTATATCAAAATCTATTCAGTAGTTCTGTCGTAAAAGAGTAACTAACATACAAATGTTCATTATTACAAGCTTTCGCGTTTTTAATAATGTATGTTAGTAGGATGTATAAACTAACATCAAGTCATATTATTTACCAGATTTTCATTTATATATTCTCATTTAGAAAAAAAAAATCATCAGGCATTCGCTAAGCTTGTTCGTCATTAGGTACTGTGGTTTAATAATCTTTTTGTGTGTTTAATAAATCTACAAAATAAATATGTACAGTATACTAACGGTATAAAATACCGCGCCGCTGTCGATTCCAGCTGTAGATGAGTAGCTATCAGGACGAGTTGACCATGAATCGCGCGCCATAGGTTCCGAAATAAGTGTTTTTATGTGGTATAAGTAGAAAATAGAAAGAGAAAAAGAAATTTAGAAAGAGAAAGAGAGAGAGAGAGAGATAGAGAGAGAGAGTGACGGACAGCAAAGTTATTTTATAGAAGTTTTGACATTTTGAGTTTCAGAAGCTTAAATGGCAATGCGTCATGTTAATGTTACTGACCTGGCACTGAATATGGTGGCGAGCGCCATGAAGCAGCCGTCGGCGACGCGCGGCGGGCCGGTGAAACACTTGTCCACGGTCCAGTCCAGCAGCGGACCGATGTCCGGGTTGCATTCCAACAGGTGAACTATCGTCTCCCGGGCCAGTTCGTATATCTGACACAAATATGGATAAGGCATAAAATATGATAACTTTTGGAACGTATGTGTCTTTTATAACACTGTCAACAAAACCACAATAATAGGGATGTTGACTAATTTTTTTAATTGATTTTATTTGATAGATATACTATAGACAAACATGAAAAAAAGACTTTTGTAAAGAAATATGTCCAATTTTAACAAAAAATTCAATAAAAAAATAGTTTTTAAAATTGCCGTTAAAACGCTCCAAGCGTCATTACGTCACACACCGCATTCAGAGCTCGCGCTATGTTAGGTGAGTTATGACAGTTTGTACTTAGCTCAATGTTCAGTGACGTTATCGCCTTATACGCGTTTGCAGTCACGTGATAATGCATGATAAATAACGCATTTTAAATTAATTTTCTAAATTTTAAGACAAATAAGTAGACTTTTAAAATGTTATTTTAGGTTTTCAAATACTATATTTAATATGTAAAACATAATTTTACATGAATTTGTAACATGTGTCAACATCCCTATTATGCAAGAAATCTTAAAGTCGGATGTGGCATTAAAAAAAACAAGAGTATGACATCAACGCTTATATGTCCTACTGTTGTGTACGGATCTTCTCCTCCAAATCTAACGAGGAGGAGATAGGTCATAGTTCACCGATGTGCTGGTCTCGCATTAGACCAGCACATCGGTGAACTATGACCTATCTCCTCCTCGTTAGATTTGGAGGTTGGTCAGCTTCAAACACATTTAAAGACTATCAATCTCATAAAGAACTCTTACCTTATCGTTGGTGGATGAGAGCATTTCGCTGAGCCAAGGGTACAAGGCGCCGTCTTCAGCAAGGCCGGTGGGAGCGAAGCACGGACCGCAGCAGGCCAGTGCGCTCATAGCCTGGAATACATTATGTTATCATTAACGTATTCATTAATTTACCTCATGATGTCCTGAAGGATCGAAATCATGCGTCTAACAGCGGGATTAGTCCACAAATTCGCCGTAACTCAGCGTGCAATGAAACGCGGAATACCTACTCGGATTTCGAGTATGCATAAAGCCAAAGAATATGTCAGTGGGCTAAGTTCTTGAGTGTAGGATTTCTGGAAGACAGAGGGTCAATGACCTCTAATCAGGTGAAGCTAAATATAAGAAAAATAATTACAGCTCAATAGATTTCACTATAAATAGTGTAGGATTTCTGGAAGACAGAGGGTCAATGACCTCTAATCAGGTGAAGCTAAATATAAGAAAAATAATTACACCTCAATAGATTTCACTGACCCTAAGTGCGGCGAGGTTGAGCCTGTCGTCCACTTCGGGCGTCTGCGGCTGCGGCACCAACGTGCCGAGGTGCTGCACCAGGGGCCCGCACCACCCCGCGAACAGCGAGAACAGACCCTTGCACAGCTCGCGCTTCAGTAGACCGCTGTACATCTCAGCTGTAGACAATATGGCACGTTAATAATTTATTAGCAACTGGTTACCTAATTTAAAATATTTTTTGACGTGTATATTATATACGTCTTATAATTCGATGGAGCCGGCTGCACGCACAAAAAAACACGACTCATGCGGCGTTTCATGTAAGGCTTGAAGTGCAAACGAGAGCGCGGAACGAGCGACAAAGAGGCACAATCGGCCCATCAGTATTTTATTATGACGTTGTCACGTTCAACTATCGTCAGTAAACCAACTTTACAGACAACCGATTTTTTTAGTAGGTACTCTAGTCCACCAACCAATATAGAAACATATAATATATAATAGATAATATATAATATAGATGTGAGCGACTTTATGCAGTCAATTATTACAGCATCTTCATCTTTTTATACCCAAGTGATATGATGAGTGACGGTAGTCTATACGCTCTCAATTGATTGGCATAATTATCACTTCTACAGTCCGGAGTATTCTTTATTTTTCTCTGGACTGTAGGGCTTATCTTTATCTGGACTGATGAACAGTTCATTATCAGCCTTTATCAGTCCATTGCTGAATTTAGGCATCACTGATTGAACGCCAAGACGACCGATCCCTTGCCACTTACACACTCTTATAAATAGCAGCCCATATATGTCCCACTGCTGGGCACAGGTCTCCTCCTCGAAATCGGGCGAGGAGGGTATCGGGCCAAAGACTTTTAATCTCATCTGGTATGCAGATTTACTCACGATGTTTTCCTTCACCGGTGCGCTAGCGATGGTCTTGTGTTTTAGGGTGCACTTAGAAATTTAGAAAAAACACTTCAAGGCACCACACGGGGGTCAGGATCGAACCCGGAGCCTCTCGCTCAAGAGGCCGAGCCCGTACCCACTGGACCATCGTCACTAACTTTATAAGTATAGATAATTATATTTAATTCAATTGTTCACTCACGTGGGAAACTCTTGATGAGCTCCGTGACAAACTCAGCGAACGTCAATCGTTGTTCTCTTGCTGCTGGGGCGTCTTTCTCAGCTTCCACCTCGAGGGACTGACGCACGCCGTCCAGGTACTCCGTCAGGTTGGAGTGTAGACCACCAGCCTCCAGCGTGAAGGAACTGTGCAAATAAAAATAGATAAAGAAAGATAGAAAAATCGATGATTACACGTTTCTAATGTTTGCCTCGAATTCATTCATTTTTATTTAATCGCGGTTTTTTACATGCCTACCGACTTGAATACTGGATACCGGCTACAAGGCAAGCCCACTGAGAAGAACCGGCGGAACAAACCCAGCTTGACTGTTCAAATATTGTATAAAAAATTATACGTTATCTAACGTAACATGAAATATCCGAGAGGAACTCAATTTTCCCTGGCTATGGTATCTTTAATAAAATCTTTTTATTTCATAATATCAGTTATCACAAAAACGCTAGCTGTTTTGAATTTTTAAATGGTTATGTTTTGAATGTTTGGAACAACCATGATCCTCTTGTGTCCATGATAACCACGGTAACGTGATATATCTATAAAAGCGGTTTCATGTATTAGACTATTATTATGTCGTTCGCTTTTAAAGTTTTTTGTACTTCAAGGATGTAAGAAAAACGGAGAGTACGAAAATTAACTAACATACTTATAAGAATTTCAATAGTTTATTATCTGACCTGGCAGCGAAAGTCTTCCTCTGCGCTATAATCAGTAGCATCTTGTTGATGTGTAATCTCAACGCGTCCCGCCGCCGTCGACGTCTCATGTTCTCCTGTTTGCGATCAACCGCCTCACGCAGTAACGGCACTAGCTCTTCGAATAAATCTCTGCAAATAATAAATAGATTTAACATTGAAATTAATACAGATTCAATACTATTATTGTGACTACAATGACACAAGCTTCACGCATTTTATCGCGAGTTATTTATTAATGTGACTTTTAGGATACCTACTTAGGTAATTTTTAGGTAGATATTTTTCATTATAATGGGCGTTAATACGTGTAAATATTAGAAAATTAAATACATTGTTACAAGACGTTGCTCACGGGTTCGGCCCCGTTAACAAAAAAAATCCTTTTTTTTAATGTAGCCTGTTATTTCTAGTACTCCTGAAAATATGGGTAACAAAGTTTTATGATGATCGGCTGAGTAGTTTCAACAAACATTCCAACTTTCACATTCATATTAGTAAGGATATAATAATTTATTATTATCTGAAGTTTTTATTTAATAGTAAACAAATGAAGCCGAAAAATTTATTGTCATGTTTTTTCCAATATTTAATGATGTTTTGAGTCCAATATTTAATTATACTTCGTCGAAACGTTTTTATTTTTATTTTTGCTCACATAGCAGCAATATGTAGGTGAACAATTCCTATCATATAGGTCGTTTTGGTGTGTCTCTAATCAGCAGCTATATTCAGCTATCACCAGCCGTGGACAGACAAAGGCTGATGAGCTAATAAACTCACAAACATAGCATACAAATATTTATAGATAGAAGAGAACTTCTATCGAAGAAATCTTAGCAGACCGTATTGTATCAAGTGGTAAAAGGTATTTACGGAGGATGTTGTTTTATTTATAACTAATTATAAAATTCTACAAACAACGCCATCTACTTGAAGCTGTTTGTACTATTTACCTTTGAATTCTTAATAAATGTCAGTCTGTTTCCAATAGCCCGAGATCCCACCGTAAGACGGTTGGTGATCGGTTTTTTCTGTTTATTATAATATATGGTTGCCTTATTAAATCCGGCCGCAAATAAGGGTTGCCGGCTGTTAAATGTATATTCTCCTAATTGTAAATATACATAAAAAATAGGTTTCCATCAAAAAACGGATGAGCGCACCGATCTTACGGTGGGATCTCGGGCTACAACTATTATCCGTGGGTTTTATTAGAGGGAAGAAAGGTGAAAGAGGTGGTGCTTAAATAAGGTGAGATAAAGTAAAACATCACTCACTTGAGTGCGTCCGGGTTGATGTGTCCGCACGCGAACACAGCCGCGTCCCTCACCTCCGGCACTTCGCACCTCGCCAGCGGCACCGCCAGCTTGTGGAGAGACCCGGGCGCCGCCTGCGGTCCGCGGGACTCACCCCCGCTGCGCTCACTCAGAGAATCCGGCGACGAGCTACCATAGTCAATCAATGAAGTCCGGTGCTCTTTGCTTGAAATGCTACTCAGTCACGTCATGTATTACCAAATGACAAATGATTTTTTTTAATAATCTTTAAAATTACTGTCAAGCCTTTTATATTTAATTAGTTATATAAGTAATATTATTAAAACTGACACTCTTAGAAAAGTCCAACAAAACTTTTACCTTTGTAATTATCAATTACAAGGGTTATCAAGTAAAAAATTAATGTTTATCTTAATGAATTCAGAACTTACATTTTTAATTTAATGCTAGTACGTACACAGATACATTTAGGTAGCATTAAACGAAAAAGCTGTTAGGCCCACGATCTTTGCATATCGATGGTACATTATTTCACTGAAAAAGCTACCAATAACCAAACATCGACTTAAACACTAACAAAATAATGTTAATAAGCTATCTGAGCATACACTACATATAACGCTACATACTAATGCATAGCATATTTGAATTTTGTAAATTTCATGAAAATATATTGGAAATGACTTGTAGTACTGATGTGAATGCAAAAGTATTAAAGTATAAATGACTCTTGCAGGATAAAATGAAAATTAATAAGAGATTTATCTCTGGTTTTGATCACACGCCACTAATAAATTTAATACTCAACTTGATCAGTATTTTGCCTTTATATTTAGGTGTTAATACCCCATATTGTCAAGCGAGTTAACATTCCAATGTGAACTTTTTGATGGTGAAGATGTCGACGTTCTAGGAACTAGTTGGAAGTATGGCCAGAGGAAGAAGGGGTATTATAATATTCCTAGTTTCTGAAGACTCCTAATTTCTATATTTAAAAAAAAGAGAAAAAAACCAAAACAGGGGTTAAAAGTCATTGAAGTTTACGATCCAAAAATAATTGATATTCTGTCATTACTCAAAGAGGAAACAGTAGACGACGTTGCATGGAGAAAGAGCCCATCCTTTTCTCTTATCCTAAGTTTATCGATCAATACAATACTTCCACTGATAATGATGATGATGAGATAGTCTTTATGAATAATTTCCATATTTGTCTTCCTGAAAAACTTGGAAGTAAAAGCCTCTAATGCAGTTATAACAATCTGCTGAGCCTAAGAGAAGGACAATAGGCAGTTTTATAGAAGCAATGATAAATAACAAAATGAAGCGAGTAAAAATATCCATCAAATAATAGATATGTAGACCTGATCATCATCATCAGATCCACTGAGTGATGACTGTAATGAGTGTGATGTTAGACATCTGGCAAAAGAGACCGGCATTAAAAAAGGTTTATAAAATCATAGGTATATATGACAAGGATATTATATACCTTAGCCATACGTTTTTGCCACAAAACTAAAAAGGCAAACATTTTTACCCCCAAATATTGTCCGGACATAGGCCGCTGTCCAGGAAAAGCGTAAAAAAAAAATTAACCAATGATGTGTTATATCGGTTCAGGAATATGTTCATTTTAATATAAGAAATTACTTATTACATGCATTTATCTAATCGCTAAAGCCTTGCATTCAATGCTTGAAGTAACTATAAAATATTACCCTAATAAAAAAAAAACTAGCATCAAAATATTTACAGCAATATCTCAAGGTAGGTTGGGAAGTTTAAGAGAAAATATATATTGAAAACTAAATGTTCTAGAATCTAGAAGAATACGCACATGGTCTTAGCACTATGAGAGGCAAGATTAATAGAGATAATGTTTTAAAGCCTATGTATTGTATATATGTAAGATATATTAAAGTGAAAATGTACATAATAAATACACGTGGTTTATACGCTTTTCTCACATTACTGAAATATAAATTAGCAGGAAATAAAAAAATTAATATATTATTATGAACGACATTACCAAACATAAACATTTAAAACAGAATGCGAGTGTTCACACTTAAAGACATACGAGTGAAGTTAGCGTTTTACAAAACGAACTTCATAGTAAAAGTGATTATGTACATCGACCTTCCAGAACTTTCCCATGATATGAAGTAGCTAACACATCTTACGCATGATTAAATGAGTGATGTTAGTAACAGTGGCCTTTACTTCATTTATAAAAACGAAAAAAAATTAGGTATAAATTATCCAGAAAAGCATTTATAAAACAAATTCTAAATATATATTAAATTATAAACAGAAGATCTTTACAACTAAAAACAGTGAAAGATTTCAACGTATATGTATATGTATATACATCATAAAGTCCAACTTCTAAAGGCCACTGTTCCGTCCCTGACAATGAATTTGTCGATTCCATCTCTAATTTAATCCCTTAAGGTCGTTATAACCTAGACTGAAGCCAATATAATTATAAAAAATTTTGAATCCCATTCGCCAATAACAATTGTATTTTTCCTATTCGTGTGAGAACTAATAATAATCCATATCGAACCATAACTTTGCGCCACGCTTGAACTTCGACAGGAGTATAGGAGACACAAAATAAAATAAATAGTATTCAAGATAGTCACAGAGTTCCAACAACACGTATCGTTTCCATTTCCGCAAAATAAACATTATTTAGCCTTTCGTTGACAACATCATAGCTTCAAAATAAACAGATGGAAGCGACAGATATAATATGATGATCGTAACCGAATGGGTCGTGCACATAGCGAGCGTCAATACGGCCACCTCGTCCGCTTATGGTGTCTGTGAGAACGGGCATAGCTCAATGGCAGTGTGAAGAAACCACCCGGCGCGTTCAGATTCTCGCTGGAAGTACTGATGTGGGTCACCCCCAGCCATCCGTCCGTCTCCGTACTGGACAGAGTTGAAAATGCGAGTGTTGACGGAGGGGCCCGTTTCTATTATTCTCACCAATATCTTTTATAAAATCACCTAACAATTAACATAGTCGATACACTTCATTACATAGGGGTGTTGGTGTGAGTTATGGGGACCGCGCATCGACTCTAGTAATTTTCTCGCTAAGACTAATTTTCTTGCCTTAATTTGAGCAACATTTTAGATTTCTGAAAATATAGTCACTATTCCTTTGTCGCATTTCAAGCTTATCATTTGATGAGCTTAAATAATTTACTTCAATCATTTAAGGTCTTATTATTACTCAGCCATAAAAAAACGAATTACAAAACAACTGAGGACATAGCTACCTTTCGAGATCGATTAATATTTTTGTTGAAAGACATAAACGTAAAGTCAGTTTAAGCTACCTTTTAAAATACAGTCGAAACTAGTTTTTACTGATCTAATATTAAAAAATATTATCGAAGTTTAAGAACTTAATCAAAACGCGGCACCACAGTGTAGATGCGCGGTCCCATACATCAATTAAACAGGGCTGGTACATAATATGTATATCATGGGTTAAGTGTCAATTAAAAGTAGTTTGCATCATTATAGTATCGTACTTTAAGTGCAATATATCGTGGGAAACGCATTCGAATATTCCGTAAATGTTCATGCTATATTATTACACATTTAAAATCCGACAAGCATTTCTATTAATTTATCAAAAAACATTTCATATAAATGGTAACACGCAAATTAGTGCAAATATAATTCGTATATAGCAAAAAAAGGGTTGCTATTTATTAAAATAAAATTATTGCCAATTAAAATAAATTTCAATACACATATATTATTTCATATCAAGCTCAAACCATAGTATTCATTATAAGTGTGTTATGTGTAGTTAGAATGAGGTTTAACTGTTCTCACTTTAGAAATACATAATATAATATACATGTATTAGAAAGCATCAACAATTATAATTTTGAATAAAATTTCATCTAGTTTATATATAATTTTTGAAAATCGAATGCTCCTAGGTATCCTATATACATACCTTAGGCTTAGATCGGGGCTGGCACACCTGATGACCGGGCTGGGTATGGCTGGCACAACTAGATATGCCATCGTCATGTAATACTTCCACACTTGCATATATCCGTCTCTTTCTTTCTCGGGCTTCCTCGGTAAGGCGGGGCCGCGAGACAACAGAGACGCGCGATTATCGTTAACAGGTCTGAAAGCGTTTCACATTGTAATACACTTAATAGTTATTTATCGGTGGAAGGGATGCGCTGTCTACTTGTTTCATTCGTTCCATACAGCTTTGCTGTCTCGCAAAAGACGAGACAGGCAGTATGATTGCAGGCACCATAGGCAGGCTTATAATTATAAAAAGAATTGATTGTCTATGCTGGTTCCATAAATCATTTACTTTCATGAATACTGTTGACCATTGAGTTGTTCATAGCAGATGTATACTCGGAATTATAATTCGATTCCACATTTGATATTAGCTACTGTCATTTTGTAAAATAATGATACCACATATAATAGTGTAGTGATGAACACAAAAATCGATAAACAATCGCGATTTATGTTTATGTAATCATAATATTGGTGTGCCAATTAAAGACTAAATTATTGATTTTTATTCAAATAAATACATAATTATTCATAATAATTATATATTAATTAGTAACCACTGCTTTATTTTATAAAAAGTTAATGTTTTTGTTTTTTATATTAAAAACAAAACTTATAATAAAAGAGCCTAGATAGATAGTTTTCTGTATATGCAAAGCCTGCGCGCTCGTGCAGCTATCGCCATTTTGTTTATCTTCTCATATTCCTTTATTATCATTTTTTTTTATTTTACATACAATTAATAAAGAAAACTCCCAGATCCTTAATAAAATTAATGGTCATAACTAAATTCGTTTAGAAATATTTAATTTCCTGATATACTTAGCTTCTATTGAAAGTAGTAGTTGTTTAGATATACTACTATAATCGAGAGGAATCGATTCGGAAATATTCCATTTCCGTATCGAATAACTTCGCAACGTCACTATTTAATACTTGTCATAACGTTGCAACACTGAAATTGTCAAATCTGGAATCGAATTAAAATTCCTGGTATAGTGGCCTTTTCACTGCTGGAGATGATCAATTACGGATATTTTCTAACGTTATTTCCTTTTATATTCCCATTCGTAATTATAATCCAAAGTGTGAGGTGTTGTAACTCACGCGGGTTCTATGATGGTGTATAGGGCGTGTATCCGTGCGTGCAGTATAGGCCACGCCTGCAGCACGGTGACGGGACACCGCGCCGGCACACGACTCTTCTCGAGCAAACCGAATAGGATCACCTGCAAATGTATGTGTACATACAGTGATTTGTACTACTAACAAGATTAATTAAACGTAAAAATACCTTTATTATTATAATAAAACAACTTTTACGGATTTTATCGCGGTTTATTTAGTTTTTTATGAGCCCGACGTTTCGTAGATGATACTTTCACAATATTACCATCTGACCAAGTAACCATATTCCTAGACCATCTTAATTCCATCAATAATAAAATTCAATTCACAATGGAATTAGAGGCCAATAATACTCTGGCTTTCTTAGATGTATTAGTTATCCGTAATCCCAATAATACCTTAAGCCATACAGTGTATAGGAAGCATACCCATACTGATAGGTACTTAAACGGCGAATCACACCACCATCCAACACAGCTAGCTACCGTGGGTAAATCTTTGTTTCAGAGAACACAAGGGATCTGTGATGAGCACTTGGAGACCGAGCTTTAACATGTCAAGCAAGTACTGCGGGACAACAAGCTTCGGGTACCGCGGCTCCATCGCAGTGAACGTGTGAAACCAACCACCGTCGAGCGAGTACCTGCTGTGCTGCCATTTATGAAGGGAGTCACTGACAAGATTGGCTACATCCTAAAGCGAGCTTCTATTAAAACTTATTTCAAGCCGCCAAAAAAGATAGGTCAATTCTTACCATCTGTCAAGTGTCATATACCCTTACAAGATGCAGGAGTTTATAAGCTTGATTGTGAATGTGGTCTCTCTTACATAGGTCAAACTAAAAGATCAATTAAAACTCGCGTTAAAGAACATATAGCTGACTTAAAACACCATCGCTATACTAAGTCAGCAATTTGTGAACATAGCCTAGATAATGCCCGCCATTATATCAGATTTGATAAACCACAGGTCCTCGCAAAAGAACACCGATTCCAACCAAGGATGATTCGCGAGGCTATTGAAATTAAAAACATCCTAATTTCAATAGAGAAGATGGCTGGCCACTACCATCTGCTTGGGATCCCATAATAAAAATAATAAAATCTAAATCCAAGCATAATAATATGTCACAGACTAAAGACTCAGTTAGCACCTTTTGCATAGATAGGACTAAATAAAAATATTGTTGTATCATAGGGTAGTTTCGAATAACTTTGTAACAGAAGGACATCTGACACCTCAGTCCTCCCGTGACCATGGTTGCTGTAAAGTGTCCGAAACGTCGGGATTGTAAAAAACTAAATAAACCGCGATAAAATCCGTAAAAGTTGTTTTATTATAATGAGTGAAATTCGCGTAAACATAAGAAAACAATAATAGCTTTATTATATTCGGCTGTATGTTATCTGAATATATTATTCTGATATCCTAATACGTATTAAGCCGATTTTGATTATTATAATATATTTGTTTAATCTTTTCAATAAAACGGCGATAGCCATACATGCAGACCCTCGATTAATCACGTCCATCATCATCATCATGTCAGTCAATCGACGCCCACTGCTGGGTATAGGGCTCCCCCAAGGATCTCCAATTAAGTTACTTGAAGGTGCATTTTGTTGACTTTTATTAACATTTTCCATAATGAATATGTAATTATTTACCTCCCATGGGTCAGCGCCGTTGGTAGAACTTCCGCTCCAGCTATTCTTTGAGGACGTATCATCGTGTTGTAACCCTAACAAAAACATTTGTACTTAACGATTAGGACTATGTAAATCTAAAGTATACATAAAAATATAAGCACACTTTTTAGTTTTTACCATATTTTTATCATATAAATATCGCATGTCGCTTTATCAGAACAATGCTAGCAAACTTTAATATTTACGTTTTGCCCCACAAAACGTCTATATTCCAGTATAATCATACGCTAAAAATGTATGACACACATTTTAACTGTATATTTATATTTGAATGTACGTATAGGCAAAGAATACAGACATACATAGAATTACAGTTCTTATGAGCGCTTTGAGGACAAACTCTGCGATGTAAGCGTCCACTTGGCGGCGTGACGAGAGGGACACCACGATGTCCCCAGCGTATGAGCCTACGAGAGCGAGCGAGTGCGAACTGGGGACTAGTCCCTAGAAAAAATCATTAAGAACTGTCCTTCTATGTACATCTGTATTCTTTGGTATAGGCTAACCTAGGACCTTACTAATCGTCCAAATTGGATCAATGAGGTGTCTGTCAAATCATGACCCATTTATCATCGAATACGGGATTTTTTTATCTTTTGATGTGTCATACCGGCGGTCCATACAGCGTGCGTCCTCTCCGTGATCCACACGAGGTCTGGCGTGGCGGCCAGCACGGCCTGTTTCTCGGTGGGCGGCAGCAGCGGCAGACAGCGCTCAGCGAAGTGCGGCACGCTGGCGTCCGCCGCGTCGATCAGAGCCGGCTCGTCGCGCGTCAATTGAAGCTTCTCGAGTAGACATTTTGTCTCTCTGTAAACGTATCATTTATTAGGTCCATATATAATATAGTTACGTTGAAAACTTAATGACCTCTAAAATATGAGCTACTTCACAGTCATGAAAAAAAAAAAAACATCCAATATGTATTAAAAAATTGTATTATAATATGTATGCTTGCATCTGTGTGGTAGAGTCTGGCATCTAATAAGTATTCACATCTTGCACACTCTTCAAGTAAATCTACTAAACCACCTGAAGGAATATGAAGAAAGCCATATCAGAAAAAAATATGTTTTTATCTAGACATAATTTTATATATTTTTCAAATATATAAAGTTGTGTCTAAAGAAAAAAAAAACAGACATGTATTATATTCATGACACAAATTATTTGCACTTGGGATTTGAAGCTGCGACCGCTGCGTACTGTCCATTAGCCTGACACACCAGCCAGCTGTCTAAAGGCCGTCGAAGTAATTATATTGATATCAATTTTTTTTGACCTTCTAATTTAAAAAAAGAATAAACAATTAAAAATTTGAATTGTATGCCAACCATACCTCAATATATGTACAGCCAATCTCCTCGGGTAGGCTTTACTCTGGCACAGCATGACCAGCCCCAACGCCTCCACGCCCCTGACGACGGAGGCGAGCGGCTCGGTCCGCGGCGGCGCGGCCGACGGCTCTCCGTTCTTCCAGCTCGTCACCAGCTGCAGCAGCATGCGGAGGCCGTTCTCTACTAGTTGGGGTGATGTGTCCTGGTCGAATACATTAATGAATATTAATTAAAAATTAAAATGAGTGATAGGTATTAATTTTATGATTTATAAATTATTTTAAGGTTTAATTTAAAAATAGGAAAGCCTAAAATAGTAAAAGTCTAAGACAGCTGCATTCATCTACACTAATATTATAAAGAGGAAAACTTTGTTTGTTTGTTTGGTTGTAATGAATAGGCTCAAAAAGTACTGGACCGATTTTTAAAATTCTTTTACCATTCGAGATCTACATTATCCACGAGTAACATAGACTAAATTTTATTCTGATAAAAATAGGGTTCCGTAAGATATTTTGGTTTTTCGGACACAAGGTGTAAAAAATGTCATTTCGCGTACTAAGATCCCGTTGTAAATCTTAGTTAACGCAGGCGAAGCTGCGGGCAACAGCTAGTTAAGGCGCTGAACAGGGTCAAATAGGCTTCACCTAAACATATTTTAAGCAAAATTGACACGGTTCACGGTCGTGATAAAAATATATGTTAAACTTCATCATATTTCTAAGTTCACTCAAAAGTCAAAAACACGTTTTCTAGAAATTTTCTCGATAAAAAAAAATCCCAATTAAGCAGTGTTTAGTGCACTTTTAACGTAAATATCGCCTTTACTTAACAATATATGTTGGTAAAATTTACAACAGTAACAGATAATATTATTATAAATTTTCGTGTTAATTTATATTTTTGATTGCTTTTCAGATTTCGATAATATTAACTGTTTTCTTATATTAATATCCATAGCCAACGTGCTCCATGATGCCACCATTGCGCTTCTCTTTTACTTCTATGTGATTCGACAGTAAGCGCTGAGGCGCGTTGCTAAGCGGACCTATGTCATTTTTCACAATACAACGCGCCGCTCGCGAATTAATATTTTTGCTATATAAAATTGTATTTAACAAAGATATAATGTAACGTGCATGCGCAACGTAAGTAATTTCGGGATAATTATTAACAATATAACAATAAATATATTAAACTAAATATTACCAATGGCATAAGCGCCATCTATCATTGACCAATGTCAACAATTAACCTTCTATAATCTGATCGCATCACGCGTTCTACCAGCTACAACAAGTTTGTCAATGAAGGTGTAAAAAATAAATAATATACCTTAGTGTGAATAAGAGGGAGAAAAATAATTTTAAAAAATGCGAAACAAAAGAAATAAATGGAGACTAGAAAATAGAAGATTTATTATGAAATAAAAACACATGCTCTCGTGGTGGACGGACTCGGCCTCTTATGCGAGGGTTCCGGGTTCGATCCTGACCCGTCCGTGTGTGCCTTGAAATGGGTTTTTCTAAATTTCTAAGTGCACACGAGGCCATCGTTCGCTCACAGGTGAAGGAAAACATCGTGAGGAAACCTGCATGCCTGATGAGATTGAAAGTCTTTGAAGGTATGTGAAGTTCACCAACCCGCACTGGGCCAGCGCTGTGGACTATTGGCCCATTACCCTCCTCGCCTGATTTCGAGGAAGGAGACCCGTGCCCAGCAGTGGGAAATATAAGGGTTGATACTTTACTTTACTTTTTTTTTAAAACACATGAATGAAGTTGTAAAGTAAGTACCTATCTAATTTACAACATTTATTTATCAAAACACGCAAATAACGCATCTCAATACAATAAGGAATATTTTAGTACAGTCCGTACATACATAACTCTAAATTCGATAATTTACAAAATGAACGATTAGCGCAATGGTTTAGTGAACGAATGTCGCTCCACGTGCCATGTATATTGCATATGTTCAAACCTCGGTCAGAACCGACTTTTTTTTTGGTGATTTTTTTATATAACAATTTTCGCCTTTTTCTCATAATTATGTTCTTTTTGGTGTATTTTCTATTTTTTCAGTTTTTCACCTTTCAATTTTTTGGTAGCAAAAGTAACTATTTTTTATTCTCGCTAACAATAAGTACCTACCTAAGTATTTATAACTAATATTACTTACATAATATTGTTTCTGTTATTTTCCTTCTAGTAAAAGAAGACGGTTGACCATTAGTTCGAGTGCAAATGATGTCCCATCAAAGAAATGAGATTGGAAAAAAAAACCAAATAAGTAGTGTTTATCCTTACGAATATAAAATATTATAAAACTATATTGAAAGACTTGTCGCGTTCTACATTCGGCCAGTACCTACCTAGTACCTACATATAAATATTGCTCGTTTGATATCGTTTCGGGATAAAATAATATAGTCCATGTCCTAATACAAGGTAGGTACATATACGCCATCACTATTTCAAAATTCAGCCAAAGAGTTTCAGCAGTTTTTCTTTCAAACTCACTTTCACATTTATAATATTAGTAAAATGATATTAGGTATATGTAAAAAAGAGGTAGAGGTACCAAAAATGAAGCACCTAAAAAAAAACAAACATTCGGTAAGTTTTGCATTTGCCATACATCCATCTCCATAGATCTATGACAATCTTAGACACGGCATAAATGCAAATCCTGTCGAATCAGTATATTATTATGATAGTACATACATATGATTGTTACATACAAGGTTTTATTCATTTTGTCCTACACATCTATGGAGCTATTCTACGGTGATAAAATTTCACAATATTTCTACCTACATTACAATTTACAACATATCGGGTGTATTTGGAACGATTTAAAAAAAATAAGCCTAATAATATACTATTTATATGCTATAATATAATGCATATGTCGTAGTCATCTGGTTGAATCAGTCATTTGATTGTATGACTAGCGCATTCATCGAATGATGACATTTAATTGAATAACTAGGCTGTACGTTGATTGAACAAACGTCGCTCAACGTCCAACTAGATAGCGGATTGTAATATAGCCCTTTGAACAGAGCGGACGTAAAATCAGTCAGGTGATTGTAATTTAGTTTATTCTTTTCCTACCGCGGCGTTAGTAGTCACCAAAACAAATTTTGCCTAAAACAGCTCGCGCAGATAACTGATCCTGTGATTATATATTTATCGTTTTTTTACCTAAACTCCTATTCCACAATGTGACAAAGACTTGAGTTAACAATTTTCTGGAGTCACAGAGACTTCCATATTTTAATACATTACTTTTGAAACAATATGATATATTTATAGCCTATCTTAAGACTGGAAATACAATATAAAATCATAATAAGGTGTGAGGTCATGTCATATCCTCATTTTTGTTATGTAAAGGAAGTTACCTTTTAAGTTGCGGACTTATAATCACCCTAAACAAACATTACAAAGTCTATAATATCTATAGGCTATATCCCATTCAACGACAATGCTAAATGACGTTCAGTCAAGACGTTACATTCAACAACTTGACGAGTTGTCCTTTCAATTAAATGTCGTTATTCGATGAACGTGCAATCTGATGACTGCGACACATATATATCATGTATCTCAGAAACGTTCTTTTTTTTTTAATTTTTAGCACTTATGTATTTTGCATGCTCGCGATGTATAAATACACGCTATGAACTCTCGCTGACCGCGTGTCGTGTGTGGTGCGGGAGTTCGTACACCTCGAGCGAAGCGGTTGTAAGTTAGCTGTTACTATCTGTTTTATTCCAAAAACTATTATTTTAAAGCATTGTCATCAAATGCCATGTCTCTCCATATTATATCTTGTGACAAATATTGTCAAAATAAAATCACGAACTTCGGCTTAATGTCTGTATCATTATGTTCACCAAACAAAATTATAAAAAAATTGGTTGTCTGTAAAGTCGGTTTACGGACGATAGTTTGACAACATTACATTCTGCACAAACCGAACTGAGCCGATCATACCTCTCTCTCGTTCGGACCGCGCTCTCGCTTTTGGGAACGCTACATGACGTCATCTTTTTCATGCGTGCCCGTAATATCGGGTTATTAGACTTTGTCACGTAAAACAAATTAGAAAAGACAGCAAATAAAAATTATAATTTCGCATTTTTTTCACTTCTATCATGTCAGGCCACGCGTACACTATCATATTTTAATATTACAGACAGACACTCCCATTTTATTTATATCTATAGATTAATTTCATGTTCTTAATTCACGGTATAAAAATAATAATAAAAAATATTCGGGAATAGATTTTTATTATGATTTTTTATCCATATAAATTAAAACCTGAGAGACCAAAATGTGAATACGTATTAAAAAACAACAAACAATAATGTAGTTATGCAATGTACGTATGCTAGGCCGGCATGACCACTTATTGCCCCATCCCCCAATTAGCACGACCCCCCTCCCCCCTTCCTATTCCTTTAAGGCTAACAACGCAGATTCTTATGGGCGTTGTTGGTGAGCACTTTCCATCAGGTGCGCCGCATGCCCATTTTATCCTCTTTCATAAAAAACTCGCGCATGTATTACATACAACTAGAGAAATATTATAACTGACAAATTTAACGCAATAAATACTCCTTCAAATGATGTGTTAAGCATTGATTATAATTTTTAAATTTGTAATAGTAAAAAAATAAAACTAAAAATATCCGACTTTCTTATTTGCCTTGTCTATTTACTTGCAACGCTACTGAAATCTATTATATATTATTTATTAAAACGCCATCTATTGGTTAACTTACTTTCATTGATCACAAAGATTGCTAATATTGCAATATGCAATGCTGTAATAGTTCGATATTTTACCGCTTTTTTTAAATACAAGCAATGGCGCTGTGGTGTCAAGACATTGTGGGCGTGGTTTAAAAATTGAAATCGCAGATTTGATTAGCTCTATTCAGCGTCTTAAACATAAAAGCTGAGTCTTTGTAATAATAATGTACTATTGTGTTTATTTCAAGATAGTTAGATAATCTACATACAAACTAAAATCTTAATACAAGAATATTAGTTCATTGCCTTAATTTACTATCAGCTTTGTGAATAGAATGTCTTGATTATTTTATGAACAAAAATATTTTTCTTCCTTTCTTTAAAAATAAATCGTCTTTCTCACTTATTCGGCATCAAATGCAAACAGGTTATTTTAACTAAGTCTTATATTTCCAGAGATAAGCACTTCAAAAAAAACTCTTTAGCTTTAGTATGTATTCCCAAGTATCAACCAACCTGTACTTCTTTGGCTAGAAACTGTGTGAACCCGGCTAGAACATCTTGCCGCCACTCGGGGAAGTCCACGATGAGGGTCTGGAGACTTTGGAAGGACAGACCGCGCAGTTCTTCGTCCATGTGAACAGTCAACCGACAGAGTAGATCAACTAGCTCGCTTGGGCTCATGCCTTCTGGTATTATCCTGAAATATTTCCAGTCAATTGAATATTTGGATACACTTGATAGAGATACATCTATGAGACCTGGCACATAGTGTCATCTTATGGATAAGTCTATTTTTTTTTGTTTGTGCTTTGTAAGCATAATTACAATGTTAAAATCATCATAATAATCATCAGCCTATAACCGTGTAACCGTGGGCACGTAGCTAGGCATTTGAGTGTCACTGTTTATACACCTTAAATAATTTAGTTCCACTAGCGACTCCGCATATTTATTACGCTTAGTGAAAAAGAGACAAAGAATGTAAGTTTTGCTGTCAGTCCAGATCTTATATTAAAAAGTACTAACGGGGATATTGGGCCATAGTTTACCGATGTATTGTCTCAATGCGGGTTGGTGAACTTCCCACACCTTCAAAGACTTTCAGTCTCATCAGGCATGCGGTTTCCTCACGATGTTTTCCTTCACCAGTGAGCGAGCGATGGCCTCGTGTTCAGATGTACTTAGAAATTTAGAAAACCCCATTTCAAGGCACACAACGACGGGGCAAGATCGAACCCGAACCCTTCACACAAGATGAAGAGCCAGACCCACTAGACCATCGACTTTCAATTCTTATTTTAAAAATCTGATATCATTTATCTACAATCATTCGTAGTATATCTGTGATATTTATTAAATGTGATTTCAATCACTTACCTCGGAATCGCCGCAACGCATGTTCTAAACAGATCGATCCTCGGCTTCCTCTCCCCAGTATTGATCTCTTGTTCCTTCGTTACATTCTGTGTGTTCGTCAGCATCAATGGTCTCCCGTAATGGGCATCTAGCGCCCTCAAGATCTCAACCAGGACCCGTCTCACATACGTGAAATAGGCGCTCATACCAATAGACCGCGCCGTCTCATCTGTCAGCATTTTGTTCAGAAAAGTCTTCTTTACTCGCAGCGTATTCCCTGATGGTAGTGTTCCTGAGGTCCTCGGCATAGGAGGCTCTCCCTCTTTCTGCTGCAGGCTATCAGCTACCACTAGAAATGCTCTGAGACCTATTGACATCCTTTCCGGGGTTAGAATTATTTTGATTGGTCGTCCAACCATTAGGAGATCAAATACGATTTCTCGCATGGCAAAATCTAATCGTTCTTGGGCTATAAATTGTATTATCTTGACGAATATGTTGAGCGGTGTATCGCGGGGTACGACACCCTTAGACCCCTTGGGGAATAGAGAGTTGACAATACTCTGGAGACGGGATTGTGTGGCTGAGTTGCTCTCACATTTGATCCTTATCATATACACCCAGAGCAGACGGTACAGGGATTCTGCAAAAAAGATAACAACATTAATAAAATACTTAAATGATAGTTGGATAGCTTACACACATCATAATAGCACCTAGGCTATAATTTATTCCCGTAATCCCACGGGAATAGGAAGCTTGTTGATCATAAGCTGTAACTATATTATGTCCAATAATTATTACATTATACAAATAGTTTTAATTATGATTGGAAAAGTCTCAACAAATTCTAGCACTTTTATCTAAATTTTTAAACACTGTAATATATTAGACCATTATCATCATCATTATCAGTCTGTTATCGTGCACTATGATTAAAGGCTACACTTAATAAACTTCAATAGTGCAACTAAAGATATGTACAACTTACCCAGCGCAACCCGGCACATCTTAGGATCTCTATTCTTTAAATGCGACAAACACATAGCAAGGAAGCAGTGCCAGTTTGCCAAGAAGAATTGCTTCTGCGAGACACAGAGCAGGCAGGTCACTAGAGGGAACAGCGCCAGTCTGTGCTTCGACTTGGTGCTGGCGTCCAGCGTATGACTGTATAACATCTCCACAAAGTTCTTCAAACAGGGTACATTCACTTCGTTCTTCACTGTCTGTATATAAAGAAGAATATAGAAAGAAGATGTTTGAAAATCGGCCATTTATAACAAGTAGCAATGTAGGTCAAATTTTATATATAAAAAAACTTGCCCTTTTTTATAGTAAAGATAGCCATGTTTTAGGTAGGTCATGAATTTCAAATAAAAGACATCTTCAAAATTACACAAAACATTTTATATTGCATTTTTATTGCACACTTGCAGCATTTGGAAAAAAGTATTTCCTGTTAATCTAGATATTGAATTGTGTGTGTGTGTGTGTAATTTTAAACACTTATTAATTTGCATTTTGAAGTTGATTCAAAGCTTAGTATGGTTAGTTAACTCACTGCGGCAACAGGAACAAGTATCTCCACGAATAGACCAGCCAGCGCATGCCGTATATCTTTGTCCTTCACTTCGACAAAGTACTGCGCGCACTCTTGCAGGAACTGGAAGGACGCCTCAAACTCCTCTATGGGCACCATCTTTACTCGGAAGAACTTCATGCCCATCAGCAGGGAGATGATACTTTGGGTGGTGTGTGGGGATGGTTCGCGACTTTTCAGCTCCTAAATTAATGTAAAGTATAATTTAAAAAAAAAAATACAACTAGACAAATTATAGCAAGTTAAACTGCATTAACCCACCCCCCAGTTATATGTGTGGGACATATAACCCCAGTTATATGTCCCACTGCTGGGCACTGGTCTTCTCCTCGAAATCAGACAAAATGGGTTTTGCGCTGGGACAGTTCTGGTTGGTAAACTTCACATACCTACAAGACTTTTAATCACATCAGACATGCAGGTTTCCTTACGCTATTTTCCTTTACCGGTGAGTGAGCAATGGTCTCCTGTTTAGGTGCACTTAGAAATTTTGGATTGGGGTCGAATCCAGATCTGTCACCCAAGAGCCCGAGCTCATACCCTCTAGGCCACCCTAACCCAAGAACGCCTACGCAAAAGTAAAATAATCTTTACAATTTGTTGTAATAAAATATTACTCGATTGCTGAATTTACTACTTCGAATTGACAATACGTTTTTAGAACCAGATTTCACAAATTAGTTAATTTGTGAAATGTTATTTCCATACTATGTTGTATTTTAATCAATGCTTAATACTTACTTTCAGTTCAGCTGTGAAGCGCTTCTTGACAGAAGCAAACCGTGACTGCGCGAGTACTCCGATCACTTCAGCGTACAGATCGGCGATTATGTGTACGTTCGCCGCGTTCGGGTTTGATTGTAGCCTGCAATCAAATTATAATCTTACTATGCAACACTGAGCGTACCAAATGCATATTTTAATTACTAGCAACTTAATTTCGAACATTTCCTTTGTCTGTTAAGCTATGTAATAAGCTTATTTTTAAAAATAGATTTTTTTAGTCACATATTATTTATAATTAAAATAATCTTCTTTGAGTAGAAACTTTATAAAAGTAATATACAGACCATTCAATATAATTGTGATACATACCCCTCTTTATAGTTGAAACGTTTAAATGCAACATTCTCTATGTATTGTACGAGGTCCTCATGACCCGGGTGGAAGGGCAGCTGTCTCAGCACCTCTATGAGGGCCAGACAGAACAGGAATTCAACGGCCAAGTCTCGTCTCTCCGCTTGCAGTTCTTCACAACTCCTCTCCACTGTCTCGGTGCCAGCCCCACTGCCGGACACTATGTAGATTATGCTGAAACAATGCAATTATAAATATTTTTTCCGGATCGGTTCCATTCCACGGACACGAGAATTTTATATATTGGAATAGATTAGATAATATAGCTGGGCATATTCCAGACATTTATAATTCGTAATTAAGATTACACTTTAGCAAGTATTATATCACACATAGAAATTTCAATCATGTATCGTTAAATATGCCACAATTATTGAATAAGATACATAGATAAATATTCTACCTTTTATTTCTTAAATCTTGATGCGGTTTCTTAGCCTGTTCATTGAGCTGTGGCGAATCTGCCATCTGCCGCTCGAGCCATCCGAACAAGGCCCTCAACAGAGACGGCAGGCAGTGTTCAGCCACCGTGCCGAAAGCTGACAGGATCTGATCCAACTGAGGGTCTTCTCCTCTTTGGAGTGTTTTGTTAAGTGGTTTTTCCTGTCATCAAAGATTTATGTTATTTGCCATACTTGACTATGACTTTTTTAAGTTTGTACTTTTTAAAAACGGTCGCCTGTAAATACAGTTATTGTCACGTGAAATCTAGGCGATTTTAAAGCTTGTTTAGGTATGAGTAGTGTTCGGAAAAATATGTGCGTTTATTTGATGCAATAACTCCAAACACTCTCATACTGTATCAGGTATTCGAGTGTGTAACCTAACTCTCTAATGAGTTTTCAAGTTGTCTCAGTTAAGATGAATTTTTAAAGACTATGTATAGCTGCAGAACCTACTTCCACCAACTTCACCATAACACTTACTTCACTTACACTATTGCAAGAAATACATCTAGAACATAATCAGACCAAGCAATGTCAAAAACATTGGATACATGGAAACGTTAGGGTAATCCTATCTTATATTCTAGAATCTAGAGTCTAGACCATCTATGGTTTCCTTATTTAAGGGTAAAACAGTCGCTCACTGTTCTTTTCCCTTCTATCCAACTCTACTACTCTCTACTCCCAACTCACCAACGGTTCAGCCATGACCGCCTCCATCTTCCTCTC
Source organism: Lycaena phlaeas (assembly GCA_905333005.2). Taxonomy (NCBI): domain Eukaryota; kingdom Metazoa; phylum Arthropoda; class Insecta; order Lepidoptera; family Lycaenidae; genus Lycaena; species Lycaena phlaeas. The sequence goes on from HG995168.1 coordinate 2,613,541, forward strand.
GGCCTGTACCGTGAACTCTGTGAACAGGAGTCTCATGACGAACTCGCCGGGCCTCAGTTCGGTGTCGGCGGACGTCAGCACCGGCCCCTTGTGCACTCCCCATGGCAGCATTGAACCTGAAAGTTATATATTTTATTACTTTCAAGACCAACTTTATGCCACAGATTTATATTTTTTTAGCACAGATTTATAAATAAAGGTATTTTGGAGCATTCCGAACACGTCAGTGACGCTACCAAAGCGAATTCGAATTGAAAAGCGAACACAATATAATAAACGTTTAGAGTACGACAAGTCAAGCAGTTGAGAGCGCTTTTGAATTTGTATTCGCTTTGAAGCCGCACTGGGGTGTTCGGCAAGCTCCATTTGTCTTTATTTATAAATTTATAATATATATAAATATATAATATTGTATTTGTCTCAAAACAAATCAAATCAGACGCAGTATATTATATCATATAAGTTTTAATTGGATACAAGTGACGGGGTCAGTCATCTTGGCGTTGATTGGTTTATTTGGCTGGTAATGTCCAGCAGAACGGAGGACAGAAAACGCTGATAATGATGGTTATAAAATATAAATGGCCACTAGCTCTAGCAGTCATATTGATATTGCATAACAGTGGAAAACCTTAGTCCTTTTGCTTCCCACACTATATAACCACGTTCAATTTAAAACGAAAAATACAAGGAATTTCCGTCATCGGAAAAAAAACTCAAGACTCAAAAAGGAACTGGAACCATTTATGTATTATAGATGATTCTTATTCTATCTTTCAACTCTGAATTTCAATTGTTCAAAAAGTACCTACTCGAGTAGAAAAGTAGTGTCATGCACCGGGGTACCTCTCGCTCACATGAACCGGTGTAAAGTGACAGTTATGCGGTCGGATTTCGTGTAGTTTGTCAGTTTCCGGTGGCCCATTGAAGGGGAAGGGAAAAGGAGGGCAACGCATCTACATAACCTCTGATTATGTGGATGTTTATGGGCGTCGATAGTTGCAATAGTAAAAAAAATACTACACAAAAATATTTTTATAGTAACGAAAACCAGTTTTCTACACTTAGCAAACTGAATACGAACCTCTCGTGGATACTAATGAAGCCAGGGTGTTCCCAACAGCGCGTAGATCTGGGCTCGGCCCAAGGGTTTTGTCCAGCGACGCCTGCGTCGGATCAGTCATTCCATCACCAGTGTGGCCGGCGAAGTCAGTCGTGTCATGACGAGGGGCCTCGGACAGCACACTGCCCTCAGACTCCGCTTCGCTTGACACCATAGACGATGGGGCCTCTTCTGTGCCGGAAGCTGTGAATTAAAAAATATATAAATCATAGGCAAAAATTTTAATGGCCTAAGGCCTTGGTGATTAATAATATGTAGAATCATATTATGAAATTAGCAGGCGACAATATTAGAGCGTTACAATATCTGCTTGGTAAGTAAAGTAAAATAAGATTACAAGCATTGCTTCTAACTTTATGTATAATATTCTATTTCTGTAACTTGATAGGAGCAGTCAAGTATGTTTTATAATAAAAATATATTACAAAAAACATATTAATAAATCTCCAAAATACATTGTATATTATTCATTAAATTGCCGTTCAAGCACCTAAAACGTCTTTCTAAAAGTAAAATCAGTGGCAGAATTTTTAATGAGTATAGATATATAGATAACGTTGGATGCGAGTAGCAAGGGATCGGTCTTCTTGGCGTTCATTCAGGGAGGCCTATGTTCAGCAGTGGACGGATAAAGGCTGATAATGATGATGATGATGATGATAGATAAGCGTTTCCCGGCCTACAATTGAAAAAAATAACCTTATATTATTACAATAATTGTGCTCAGTTGCTTAATACACACACAATCCTTATATATTATAATAATTTATATACCAGTTATTTCTCCATCATGCTCACTGTACGCATCTGTTAAACTGTCACTACGGCTAGATCTTGGTGTATATCTTATTTTTTTTATAACAATTTGCATAATGTAGTATTTCAATTCTTGATCTAGAAAGATTCACTTGTTTCATAGATGTAACACAACCTCACTAATACATGAACGTCCTTTTAATAATATTAAATTAACGATAAACTTCACCGCATGTTACTTGTTGAATTGTTTAGGTACAAATAAATTGAGGAAAATGAAATATTTTTATTCAATAATCAATATATAAGGAAATAGCATAGACTGTGTTATATTTCAATAATATAATTCATAACTTGTCTGTACTCTGTGATTGTATTGTATAGAATTTATAATATACTAGCGGATCCAACAAACGTTGTCATGTGCAAAACATCTTGTAGCTGAAAGTGAATCAAAACCATTTCCAAGTCCACTTGAACATACACAAAAGAATTCATTCAAATTGGTCCAGCTTTTCAAAAAGGGGTTCAGTGACATACACACATACAGCGGAATTATTATATAAATATATATATACAAAGATGTAACTGGAACCAGTGAGACTCAATTTGAAGTTTAATAAGATTCTTTATAAACAATATGGGATAAAAAATACTTTAAAGAATATAATAGGATTTTGTAAAATATTCCAAAGTATTATTATAATATAACTAAATTCGTGTCTATTCCTAAATTCTTTTATATAATTTTATCTCAAAATATGCATTAGAAAACGATGTTTTAAAAAGTTATCTATTTACAGTTGAATACAAAATATAGAAAACTTCAACATAATTCTTATCATGCTATAGTATTTAGTAGGTATTATTTAATTCAATGATATTGGATTGTGACTTTTATTTACTTTCCTAAAACAGTATTATCCAACTTAAAGTAAAGTGCGGCTAAATACAGCTTAGCAAGTAGCTTATTATAACTAACAGCTATACTATACTACAAAGTATAAATATTGTTTTTTTTAATTTATAGCCTTAAAGTTATATATACAAATTTTGATAATTATAAAAAATAACTACTAAAATACAAATATAAAGTATGTAATTCATAAACTGTAACATTTGTTTGTGTGACCACATATGCACGTTTGTATGTGTGTGTGTGTGTTAAGTAAGAATAGGTCAATTGAAGGCACAAGTGTTTACTACTAATATACTAGCGAATCCTACAGACATTGTTCTATCCTAGCATTGGTATGTTATTATTATTTTATTTAAACTTACCAATAATAAGTGAAGGTTACAATTTTATGCATTCCTCACATATCCATGAAATTTTAGTGCTTATAAAAATATTAAAACTATGCCTGTAGAAAATAATTATTTATGATGACAAAAATATTTTTTATTAATATTATGATTCTTTAAGTCATTTAAAAAAAAATCCAGCTGTTCAGGAGGAGTACGTTGATAAGTGTACAGAATAATTTTATCAATAGATAAATAATTGACAATACTATAATTAAATATGAACAATGTACAAACCTGAGACATCCTCCGGATGGCCATCAGATGGGATAGTACTCAAGGAGTCTGACTCTTCGGAAGTCATCATTTTGACTCAGGGTTTCCTCTGATTATTTATACGAACATTGAACTTGCCTCTGAAAGAAAAAAACAAAAAACTGAATAGTCTCTACTCTTCTTTATCTAAAATAGGGTTTAAGAGAAGATATTTTGTTTGTTATTAACTACCAGAACACTAGCTCTTTACTAAACAATGAATCTCTATTTATTGAATATAAATAAAACAAATTCTAACAAAAAAAATTCTTGTTATCAATAAAGAAAAACAATAATTTAAGAGTTCAACAGAAACAAAAATATTACAATGCACAAAATTTTTTGTGCATTATAATATTAATGTATTAAAATAATGCACAAACAAATTTGTTTTTAAATCAACTTTGATTATCAGCTCTGTCTACGATGTATTAAACATATTATTACGAAGTAAGCAATTATTATATGGACAGTAGCATGTTGATAATAACTATAGAAAACCATTAAGAAAAGGAGAAGCGCCCTAGATATTTTTAAGTGCCAATTGGAAGGGCAAACTGGCAGACGCACCACTTGATGGCATGTGACCCATGTACATAATCTATTTTATCTGGGACTGACCCAGACAATTCATTTATGTGTCATGTTATGTATCCTGAGATATAAGTGCCTGTAATTACACTGCCTGTCATGCTCCCCTCTCTCTGAAACAGCAATGCTGTTTACAAAGAGAAATAAGCAAAATGGTATATAATGAATACCCATGCAACTAATTCCTTGCACCGCTAGGATTGGCATTTTTAGGATAGTTAGAGTCAATGTCATTGTGTATCACAATAATCAATATCTAAACATTTTCCTATTTATATGTAGAAAATACAAATCTTGATTTTCAAAACAAATTAGCAATTGTTATATCTACCCAGTTCAGAATTCAAATCCTTGTGTAGTCCACATTTAGGAACAATTGCTATATATTTAAATAGTTTTAATGTCTTAAAATCATCTTTAAATTCATTAAAATGTCTTACCTTTTAATACTGGTAGTGTCCCAGTCTTCACCATCATTCCTAAAATGAATAGTTATTGAGATAGTATCAAAATAATTGCACCATAGGAGGAATACTGTACAAACTTAATAATATTGGTTCTTTAAAACAATGGATATGTAATTATTTTTTAAAGTATTACTATAGACCCTTTAGCTTCAGAGGCTATAAGTTCATTAATCTGTCTGTTGAGTAGATGTTACTACATCTTTTTTTTTTATTGTACCTATAAGGCTGACTGAAGGGCACTTTCTTGTAAGGGCACTTGAAAATTATTACTAATATATACAAAATAGATGGTAAAAAAATAAAGCATGGCATTGTGATTAAACAATCTCATTGACCTTAGTTTTCAATAATAAATTATTTCTAGATTAGTCTAACAATACGAATTTTTAGTAATTCCATAAACAATCAAACCAAAAACATTACAAAATAAGTAAATATGAATATTCAGTCGCAAAGCACCATGCATTGCCCATGGAAAAAATTGATTTGGAATTGGTCCCACTTAGTTAAATCTAAGAAAACACTCATGAAGCACTTCACTAAAGCAATATTTTATTCTTATTAATTATTTATTTATTATTTATTAATAAAGTTTATTATTCCTATTTTCTCATAAGGTTCATCAAAAGAAATCTATATCTGGCAGTGGGAAGAAATGTACTCTTGGTAATGATGATGTAGAATCACTTATTTGTTGTTAGAATATAATGCACTAAAATAATTTATTTCGACTTTATTTTGTGAATCAATAAAAAAATAACAATAAATTAAGTAAATAGCTAAAACAGTACAATGAAAGTTATATCATTTTGCAATAGCAACTGCAACCAACATTAGCGATATATGTGATAAGCAAATTGCGTTACTGTATTATTTTCTTGTTTTGCCTGATAAGTAACATTACTGTGTGAAAAATAGATCACACATACACACTAATTATTGTTATGATCAATAGTACATTTAATATAAGCTATTCCAAGATACTTTTTGTTTTATTTATGTATATATGTTTACAAAATATAATGGAAAATTTGTGATATATAACAATATATCACAACATGTTGACTCTTGCATAGCATATGGATAATATGCTACGACAAAAGAATTTGAAATTTAATATTAATGATCTTTATATTTTAATGTACCTAACATTTATTCATTCGCACAGCTCATTAATTACAATGTATAAAATGATATGCTACTACTGCATGAGATAATAGAGAGAAACAAATATAATTATGCAGAATTAAAACCTTTGGCAAGCATTCATATTCTAGAAAAAAAATATGTAATTCAATCGTATTTATATAGCGGATATCTGAGGGTTCATTCTGAGGAGTTTATGATTAAATAAGCAAAGAAGAAATGAAAAGAAGATAGTGGTCAGAAAGCCTGATAAGAATGGTTTAAAAATATTTCTTTATACTTATCTATAAGTGCATATGATAACAATATAATGAATTACTTTAAGCGCACACACAATTGCTTATACTTTATTCATTGTGATCACCCGTCTCATATGAAAGTTAACATACATGATTATTTTTAAGCTTAGAATCAAACACTTATTATTTGAAACATTAACCTGTAACATGCAAATTGCTTGTGTCATATGTGTTACCGAGTCTATAACAAATTGGTAGTCTCCTTCATACAAACATTTTATAAGCTGCCTAGAGTCTGGACCGATATCAATCATACTAACATGACAACAGTCTCTTGCTATTGTGTCAAAATAAACTCATAAAGTGGACCAATCTGCACACACTACACAAGATTCATTTAAGACAGCTCAGTATTTTAAGAACATTGCACACAATGATCCATTTTGTTTTTTATTTATATCTTAGTTAAACGCTAGACATAGCATAGTATGTTCAAATTTTGGGATTTGAAAAAAACAAATTGTATTCTTTACAAATGCAAAAATATATAAAAATCTACAAGGCTAATGTAATGTAAAATTGTTTCATATTTCTTGTTTATTTTTGTTACAGCCAAGTATGAGTCATGGTACTTTTGATTTGTATAATGTTAATACTTTCTGGAGATTTAATTAACAAGACTCAAATATAATAAGATTTATTTTGAAAATTTAATTGAAAATATCATAGTTATGAATGTGAACAAAATAAAAAAAAATCAATCAATACTTAAGGCAATCAATACTAAGCATGATATATGAAAACGATAAATAATTATGAATTAATTCATGAAGATATAATTAATCTCGCTAATAAATCCTGCCTTAATAATATCGATTCATATTGGAACCTAAATAAATCAATCAATAAAAAGAAAATTAAAACAATAAATGAATGATGATATAGAATTTTTGTACCTGTATTTTTATAATATATATTATAAAATATATAATAATTACTACGTTACGCAAGCGAAGTTAAGATCACATAAAATATTTGGTTCTTCTTATGCTAATAAAATGAAAGAAACAAACCGAAATCGGAGAAAAGTTCATATTTTTCACAGGTCACAAATCGGTCAACTTGGTACGACCACAAAATCTCAACGTTAATATTTAAGTCTCGCAATCGGACATTCTTGAAAATGAATACCAATATATTTTAATAAAATCTAAATCGAATTATTTTTTAACAATCACGAAGCATAATAATTATAATTATAGCAAATTTCAGATTTTAGCAGTAATACAATTGACATTTGTAAATGCGAATAAATGTAATGCACCGTTGTTTGAGACAATAACCGATAAAAAGTGGTATTTTACATTCTGTAGAACTATAGTTGTCTATGGATTTTTTGACGATCATTTCTACGCACGAGTTTTACTATTATATTGTATGTTAAAGATGATTATTTTATTGTATTTTGAAAGACATAACGACGATAATACTAACATTAAATAAATAATCAATGCGTAAAGTATAAATTGTTACGAAATTAAAAAATGAACAATGAAAAATGTCTTGAAAAAGATTTTCACAAACAGACATATTATTAAAGTCACTGCAGTAAGCAATTTAATTGAATCTTAAATGTAATTATATGTTTGTAATAATATATTATTACATTAATATTATAAAAACTACAAAATTGTCCAACTATTTTAGTTCTAAAATTAATTCATAGATAGCATATAAAATACAAAGTTATTTATATGAAGTACATTGAAGTATATATTTTAATATTATTTATGCTACATTTAAATTATTAGATCGTTGTTTTGTACAATATTCGACTCATGTCCATTATCTCACGTTCCTTGCTTATTTGTGGTTAACTACGTTAGATGGCGTTGAATGAAGTAAGAATAAGTCTAAATTTTGTTCGGCAAAGAACGGAAAAAGTTTTTTTTAGTTATGATGATAAATTAAAGATGGCTTCATTGATGGCTCAAAACTACTGGACCGATATGAATAATTCTTTCCTCATTAAAAAGCCACATTATCAGCGAGTACCTAACGCGGTATTATATTATTTAAAAAAAATAGGTATCCTTACTTCAATTTACGAGTATAAAATAGGAACATAATATTATAGTTTTTTACCTATACACTCCTATATTACATAATTGATAATACTGATGTACGTATGCTAAAAATCAAAAGAGGTGAAGTTATAATTGTAAGGTTGTAGCCTGTACAGTGCCGGATTTATATTGTTTATAAGTGTAGGCCACTTTATTTCCACCGCCCCATGTACATACCTTTTTAAAATAGTAACTTTCCATTTGTAGTCCTTAAAGAAGGCCATAAGGGTAAATAAACGAAAATAAAGAGAGTGGTTTTACTGGTTGACGCTAGATGGCGCTAGTTTCTTTGTGCTTTGTGTGTTTGTAACAGTATAAAAAACTATGAGAAAACCAGTGAACGTGTTTGACTTATCCTCTGAACTCATGTAACCTTCTTCTGAAATCTGCCGCCCCTAGGCCGCGGCCTATACGGCCTATTTATAAATCCAGGACTGAGCCTGTAGGAGTTAATCTCTGGATCTAAAACGATTTTGAAACTTATTTTACTAATATAGGGTTCGTTTTATTTGAATGTTGAATGAAATATTGTTTATAAGTGTAGGCCACTTTATTTCCACCGCCCCCATGTACATACCTTTTTAAAATAGTAACTTTCCATTTGTAGTCCTTAAAGAAGGCCATAAGGGTAAATAAACGAAAATAAAGAGAGTGGTTTTACTGGTTGACGCTAGATGGCGCTAGTTTCTTTGTGCTTTGTGTGTTTGTAACAGTATAAAAAACTATGAGAAAACCAGTGAACGTGTTTGACTTATCCTCTGAACTCATGTAACCTTCTTCTGAAATCTGCCGCCCCTAGGCCGCGGCCTATACGGCCTATTTATAAATCCAGGACTGAGCCTGTAGGAGTTAATCTCTGGATCTAAAACGATTTTGAAACTTATTTTACTAATATAGGGTTCGTTTTATTTGAATGACATAATATGCTAAAATTTATTTCCCTAATACTACGGGAATGTGAAAAACCGCGGGGCGCTGCTCATTACTTATTATATACGTATTAGTCTTGAAAAGTAGATGAAGCTATAAATTAGTACCTAGGTAAAAACCATTTGATTATATTATCTTCACAAAATCTGATGTGTATTGTATAATTATTGTTTTGTCTTGGTGTTTTAATGAGCCCTAGCTCCAATTTAGACCTAGCACTCGATCCTCTTTCCAATTTGCTCAATTAAAATAATTATAGCTATATACTTACACATAATTTTACTTACAATAAATCGTCTTAAGTATTTGGATGATAATAAACTATTAGCTAAATTAGCGAAAGCAATAAAAAATCTAGTACTTAAGGACTGAATGACTTTCGGATATAACTAGACGGATATAACTAATAAGCTATTATAATTATTATAAGCTATTTATTTTTGTGCTCAATAGTAAAAAAAATCTTACATGATTCCACAAACATAATATTATCATGATTAATATCAACTGTATCCACTTTTTTGTATCAATGAAAAACGATTTCATCTTCTATAAAATCTTGACAATGAATCATTTGTCGTCTAACAATATTGATACATATACAGGTATATATAGATAGATTTTAAAGCTATGTTATTTAAGTATAACAGCCAGGGGTGGTGATAGGGGGTACTCGTTAGCTATGCAAATACCGACAGGAACGGCAGCTAGCAATTGGATCAGACACGCCCCTAGCATAGACGAATGTATACATATTTTAGTACAAACATACAAAATATTGTATACATCAATAAAATAATTATTAATATCGAAGGTGGATTTTGACAACTATAACATTGGATGCTAAGTTCTTGCTTCTATACTTGTCCACAACTAAGTCATAAGTAATACATCATCATCATCATCAGCAGTCCTTATCCGTCCATTATTAATATTTTTTTAAAACGAAATACTGTTCCAATGAACGCTAAGATGACAAGAGACACTTTTTTTATTTATTCTTACAATAAGACTAACTTGATTTCGATCAAATCTGCTTAAAACTTTCTTCTGCGTAAGTATAGGTTTGCCCGAGCTTGAAATATTAGGTAACACCCTAAATAAATAAGGCATTATGAGTGATGTTTACAGTTTCTTTGAATTAGTCTCGAAATTAAGTAATCCGTCAAACTAAAACAAGCAGTCGTGAGCCGTGACCGAATAGGGAATAATCGGTGGGCGGAGAGACTATAAAAACTTATTAACTTTAATAAAATATATAAATTATATATATTATAAAAGATACTATACAAATATAGTAACGAATACAATTACATTAATAATCTTAAGTACTTTAATTGCAAATTGAAAAATACGCTCAAAAGTATGGATAAAAATAAAACGAAAAAACCCTTAAATATCATAAACTTTATTTCCATTTTTTTTTCAACCAAGTAACATAAACTAGTTTACCTGGAACTAGCGCAGGCGACTCACCATGTTCGGAGCGGGATAGAGAAGACGACGCCACGTCCGTCCCTCTCCATCGACATAGGACTCCCGTCGATAGCATAGCACGAAGGAGGCGCTTGGCCTTCCGTCTAACGGTACTTGGGGTAATGCTGCCCCGGTATAAATGTTCCGGCGCAGGCGGGTGTGATAAAGGTTGTCAGAGCTCTCCCATACTAGAAAGAAGCCTGGTTAGCCCTTCGAACTGTCCGGCTGCGTGGGCTGTCCTGTGTTAGTCAGATCAGGGATATTCCTCTTAGTTTTAGTGCGGAGTACCGGCGCCTTGTAGTTGAGGGTACCGGAAGTACCATAGTACATCCCGAGGACGACTCACCCCTGAGTGAATACGCAAAGCATTTTCACTGCGAAAAATAAAGGCAATTAATTATTATGTTCCCTATCCTTGGACATAAATGTCGGGGATGATCTGGACATTCTCCTGTCATAAATAGAAGTCTATATTCACCATGCATTGCTTGAGATGTAGGCACCTTTATAACAATTAGGATATTAAAGAATTTCAAGTAGCAAAACGTAGATGTAACCGGAAAGTAAGTACGGAAATCTTAATTCAATAGCGCATACTAAAATAGACTTGGATACTTTAATGCGAGGCTTAGAGTTGTTTTGTAGTTTATAGTAACGGTAATAATATTAACTTGTATTATCTCATTCATTCATGAATACGGCAAATATTTAATAGCGTGTAATTATGGTTGCTATATTTGTATGCTAATAGCTAAATCGTCGGCCCATTCAAGAGAATTTATTGACTATTATTTAATATTATGAATGGATGTGAAAATTTTATATGGAATTAACTATCAGCAAATATTTCGGGTTATCCATGGGTTTTTCTTAAAAAACGCACTACGATGGGCAATATTTAGGTCGTTAGCTGTTGCTTTTTTATTTTACGCAAAACATGGAGCCTGCGCGGGTAATTCTGCCATGAATTGTGTAGAAGGACAAAAACAGCTTAGATATAAGTAGGTAAGTTGGAATGATAAAAAAATGTTAAAATATACTAATTCTTATTACATAATAATACTCGAATTTCATTTTTGATTGTAGAGAACATAATTGCGTTTTAAAGATATCTAGATATTATTTTAAGTCTAGATACATAATATTTTATATGGTCTGTAAGTAATCTGTAAAGTTACCTTCTTATCGCAAAGTTAATGTGTTTGCTGTGATGATATTATATTGTACCTTTCGCAAGACGGGATGTTCATCATCATTATCATCAGCTTGATCTGACTTCTGATGAACAAAGATCTATGTTCACTGTTCAGAGAGTGATTACCGAACATTAATTTATTCTTCACCTTTGATCAGCGTGCTGGATTTGAAGTTACCATCATATATATTATTTATCTATAATGGTCTTATTTGTAAGTATCCTCTGAAAATTTTATATTATAAAAGATCTAGGTATTAACCGGCTTAAAGACCGTTTATTTCCTCGCATATATTGTCGGAATCCGTTGTCCGTTTCTGTGTTTTCAAACTTCTTATATTATATTATAAAATTTTCGTATCGCGGTGTTTGTTGCCAAATTCCCCCGAAACGGCTGGATTTTTGAGTGCATATCGAGTACCCCTAAATGATAAGAATGACTCTGCCCTATTTTATTTTTAATTTACTGTATTTTTTATATTATTTTGTTACGATTTATCATCGAAAAATTATCATAACCTCAATTTTTCTATCTTTCACAATCAGCCCCTGTTTTTTGACAGCGATATTAGTTTGGCACAATGGAGCAGCCAGTTTCTGTATAAGTCTTTAGCCAAATCGGCTTAAACTTTTTGCCACGAAAGTGAAGCAAACAAACTCAAAGACAGATAATATTAATGTCGAAGTGTATAATAGTTTTATAAATAATTGTTTTCTTTGTATTATATTTTTACCTTTATCGTGTAACCAATTACCCGATTAGCTGCCTATATACGTACTTTGCAAACTCTTTGACTGGCACATGTGCGTATATTTTCTACGACAAAGTTTTTAAGCTACTCAATGTTGTAACTTGCTAGTAGATGGCACGTTTGTGATAAATCTATCTAGAGCAGATGCTGGCAACTTATAATTAGGTGTATAAAATATAAATAGATACTTTTTGCCAGCAACTTACTGATCTATGTGTACATCAATAAAAGATCCACAATCTAATCTGGTCACATAAAACGTTTAGTATTGTTTGTTTTGCATCGAATTTAGAATCGATGACCAAAAATCGTATCTTCAGATCGATATCACGTTGTTTTGAATAAACGGTCTGTGTTTAGTGAGTGTTTGTCTATTGTGAAGTATGTCTTATCGCCTAGGTGTAGAGTCCAAGATAGATGCGAGTTGATAGGCAAATGACTTGCACACGCGTGGTGGTCCTTAACAATTGCCGTTCAATAGACGTACCTTTCGACCACAGATTATAAAACTCTAGAGAAAATATCATAAGTTATTGGTGAATTTGATGCTAAATAAATAAGGTGAACTAAAACCTATTCGGCTTATAGAAAACTGAAAATATTTATAAACACGTTTTATGTTTCATTTAGACTCAATAATATAAACCAACAATAATCGCTTTCCTATTATTTCTGTAAAAAAAATACAGAGGTCCACTACTGAAAATAGGCCTCCCTTAATGAACGCCAAACGACTGTTCCGTTGTTACTCCAATTCAACACGCTCCAGCCACTGCACTGGACGATCTTGTTATTCAGATTTTCATGTTTGCTCATAATAAATAAAATGTGCGTACCTTACAGCAAAGTTTAAACATAGATAAAAATATAACCTTTTTAACTTTAGTTTACCTACTAATATTTTCATTTTTTTTCAAGCAGCAGAATTCCATTGGAATTAAAGCTCGACAAAAAAGAAGTATTTCAAAAAACGAATAAGAAAAAAATAATACTTATTCCAAATTTAGCATTTTAAAGTTGTATCATTCGTCTCTGCGGAAGATGGTCTATGCGTCGGTGGAGACATGAAAAGCATGATATCAGCGGCCGCGGTATGAGAATGATATATGGAGAGGCTATGACATGCCGCTTTGATGCCACGTCAGTATCTGTTAGTGGTCAATGCGATTATGAGCTACGAATTTTGGAGTACTTAATTTGATCATAAAAGTTTTTGATGTGAAAACTTCTATAGTCGCGTTGAATACTTTTAGTTGAAGAAAATCTTATAGGGTCATCCAAGGGTCATCATTACCGACATACTAATGAGACATTAAGGCGTCATTACAAAATTTAATTAATAAGAATAAATTTTTAAATTTGATTAATAATGACACTAGTAGCGCCCCGAGGTTTTACCCGCGTAATTCCCGTTCCCGTGGGAGTACGGGGATAAATTTTAGCCTATGTTTTATACATATATATAGCTATACTATGAAGTTTCATCAAAATCCATTCAGTAGTTTTTGCGTGAAAAAGTACTCACAAACTTTCACATTTATAATATTAGTAGGATAATTCCACGTTATAAGTTTTCACTGCCATCGACAGTGCATAGGACTTTTGCCAATTTTTAGTGTAGTCATATGTTAAAGACAAGTCTCCTGGGTGTCAAACTATTTATATAAAATGTATGTTTTTTTAATTCACAACATTCCCAAACATAATTTAACTATCTTACCTAATAAGTATTGCCAACTCTAAGCATAAGGTAAGCATGGTTCACTCCTTAACTAATTTTTTTGCCAGTAAAAAGCAATTAAAAAAAAGAGCTCTCGTGAGTCGTGGGACGCCGGGCAGATGTGAAACATCTTAATTATTTTGAATAAGTAATACTAAAATATTATAGTATTTATTTCCAGGAAAAGATGTCTGTAATTATTATATTCGACGTTGCCAGTGATCATATCAATAATTAGCGATGCGTCGCCACGCCAGCAATCAGTTTTACGTTCGGCTATAGATCGTATCGGATAGAGTCACATCAATAAAGAGATCAGAAGATATCAAGATACGATCAGAATCAGTTTAGGTTATTTCCTAGACCCACAATATTCTCTATAAAAATGTAAACATTTAAATATTCATTCATTTTATTCCCTTAATTTGTTTTCAATAATCGAATAAACTAAAATATTATATTAAAACCATGGGGGATTTCTTATTCATAACCGGTATGCGTTTGCCGCGCCGACAAAGATTCACTCTACGTTACCTCCTCCATATTTCACACATCATATTTAATATCATTTCGAGATCAGAGGTTGGAATTCCCAATAAGAAGGGTTAGCGATAACCGTGTGGCATTCCTTAATCAATATTAACAAATACACATACAAGTCGGATTTTTTAAAGATTTAAAATTGATACTTGTACGTACATGTATATTATATTGAATATTGTCTATAATATTGTGTACAGTGAAATATGAGGCCAATATAATATTATATGAATATTTGTTGTAGCTAGCTAAGGAATCAAAATACCTACTAATTATAAATTAGGAACCGATTAATGAAATAATTTTGGGGGTCTGCTGGTCGAATGGATACTATGCAAAAGTTACGAGTTCAAATCCCGCCAAGTACAGATTATTTGAATGATGATTATAGTATTCTGTGCCACGTCATGGACGTGTACATACATAATATAATGTGTGCTTAAATACATTTCTTTAATTTATTTCCGTTCCTAAACTTGTAACACAAGTTCTTACGAACTTACTACCGGACTATGTTAACGTTGTGTTATTATTGAGTAATATATTTTATTTATTATACACATACACTTGTGAAGCATAATCACTATACGAATGTATTTATCGTCAATTTCATAAAAATCAATCACCTGACTCCTACATTTTACATTCTAATAAGATTTGCGAAAATACTAAACAATAAGAGAAAACGCGAACATCATTTTTTTAACCAATGGCAGGAGCAATGGCATTGCGTCATCTTATGATGTAGATATAGATTATTGTGGTCTATATGGCATCGGGAGTCTATTATCTTTTTGGACAAATCGGGAATAATGTTTTTGGACAAAGGATAAATCAACAATGTTTGCTTAATACAGCAATACAATATCATCTAGTTTTATCTCTACGTAAGTTTGTCAAAACGTATAATTAATTATTCGCTTCGGAAAAGTTACAGACTACAAAGTCTGTTGCCGCAATGTTGCCACGCGAATTATATTAATTTGTTTATTCTTCAAGCGTTTATATATTTTATTTTTGAGATATCTATTAAATTTTAGCCAATAAATAATAATATAACTGTTTATTGTTTTTGAATATTAGATACGGATTTTATTTTTTATTATTATAAAAAAAATATAACGAAAAAAAAGTAAAAGATTTACCTATCCTATCCTATACCTACCGTATTTTAAAAACGAATATTAAATATTTTGTCCAAGCTAGGTAACAGGAAACTATGACGAAACCTCAAAATGGGAACCTTTGGGAAATTTTAACAAAATTAAATGCAAGAGAATACTAGCATCGTGCTCTATTTATACGTTTCTATTTACTCTTCTTTCATTTACAGCCTCTCATAGGAGTAGCCTGCATCAAGTGTTTCCTCTCAATGACTACTGAAGACTCTGCTCATGACATAGCTTGGAATGGAGAATACAAGACTAAGTACGGCTCACTGCAGAACGTTTATTCGTCTAAAAATCAAACACAAAAAGTTATAGAAGTTATAGTATGTTAAAAAATATTTCTATCTATATTTTTTGGAATCTTTCATCATTGCCTGACACTCGTAACAAAAATATTCACACAGACTATCCAAACAAAAAAAGGTAGCAGAATAAATCTGAAAGTGGGAAGGCCATTGAAAAAAGTAAGCTGATTAGCTGTGTATTAAGTATTAGTGGCGGTCTATAATTCTGGGCACGCGCCTACAAAAGGCCACGCGCCCATCACGCGCCCTACAAAGGTCCAATCGCTTCCTTCCTGCAACACCGCCTACCTTTTTAAATGCATTATAACGCCCCGATAGTTTTTCAAGGGGACAGTTGATTCGGTTAGATTTTTTTGCTGACGTTAAATGTCTATGAAAATTTGATTTCGTTGTTCAGCAACTTATTAATCCTTCTAATATTTAACGTGGTTTGTTTGTTGCTTTCTTAATGTTAGTTAAAAAGGCAATACCAGCATTGCCCTTCTCTCCGAAACACAGCAAACCTGTTCCGCGGGAGAAACAGGATTTTATATTTCATATTAAAATTAATCTTGATTGGTATTCAGATCATTAATATGTTTTCATATATTGTATACATAGTAGCAGAAATATAACTAGTTGGAGCTCACAATTTTATATATCCTTTAATATAGTTTAATTTTTTATATATTATCATCATGATCGTTTCCGAACAGTCGAAGCCTTACGACTATCGACGCCCAGAAACATCCACATAATGACATAACCAGAGGTAATACATTCCCTATCCCCCCAATGGGCCACCGGAAACTCACAAACCGCACGAAACGCGACAGCATAGCTGTCACTTTACGCCGGTATCATGTGAGCGAGAAGTACCACCCCGGTCGTGCCGCCCAATTTGTCTGCAAAGCAGCATGGCACTACCTCTTACTATGATGATTAGAACTCATACTGAATCTAACTTCATAGGATGATCCAACCGGATCACCCCATTTCCGATGACGCATAACGGTCACTAGGACCATTAGCATAGATCCAACCGAAAAAAAATAATCATACTGAATTGTAAGACATTGAAATGAAATATTTGAAACATTGGCGTGCTCTAAATGTTTCGGAAACAGCAGTGATGAATAAAAAGCGAATTCCCAACGAGTTATCACTGAGGTATCCAAAAAGTTAATTTATGCTCGACTTCAAAGCTCCCTCTAAATCCCTCTAAATATAAGGGATTGTGTATTTTTTATCCCCATTCGTCGCCCGCATGTGACTGTTTGCTGACGCTGTTATCGACTGGGGAGGATTGCTCCCATTGTAGAGTTACGTCTTCTGAAAGATTCTTAGGACTTTTAAAATCCTTAGCCAAGTAAAAGAAAAAAAATTAAAACCATAGATGACCAAATACGAGGGGACTGGTTGTCTGTCACCATTGCTTTTCATTTTATATGCAAATGATTTGAGTAAATGTCTGCATCACAGTAATGCGTGACTTTATGCAGATGACACTAAAATTTTTAAAATCGTCCGAAGTATTAATGATTGTATCCAACTTCAAAATGATATTTATAACTTTGAAGTCGAATGCACAAATAATAATCTTTTTCTAAATTTTGACAAATTATGCAATATTATAAGTTTTAGCAGAAAGCGTAATCCAATTATGTTTGAGTACAAACTATGCAGGAAAACCATAAAAAGAGTTACTAATATTTGTGATCTTGGTGTCGTCATGGACGCCAAGCTAACTTTTGTTCCACATATTAATAAAATTTTAGCTAAAGCGTACAGACAGTTGGGTTTTATTTTACGAATTACTAAACCATTTAAAAGTTCATTAACTTATAAAATATTTTACTATAGTTATGTTCGTAGCCATTTAGAATTCGCTAGTACAGTATGGTCGCCGCATTATAACAAACATTCAGATAGGATCGAGTCATCAATGTAAGTTTATTAAATGCCTAGAATTTAGAATGGGTAATTCAAACATCGATTATGAATCTTCCATGTCACGGCATCATATATCTCCCTTACATAAACGACGCGAAACCAGCGATGCTGTATACTTGTATAAAATACTTCATAACATTGTTGATGTGCCTCAATTACTTGGCAACCTCAGTTTTCGTATTCCCCGCGGTCTGGAAAGAAACGTCGGAAAAAGAAATCTCTTTAGTGTAGCTCCATTCAAAACTTATAACACTGGAAACTCTTTTATTAGACGAAGTTGCAATTTCTATAATAAGTTTCTCAGTAATCTGGATCCTTTCAATTGCTCACTTAATATTTATAAAAAAAATAAAAAAAAACTAATTTGTTCCCGAATCATGAATTAATTTTTCAGTAAATTGTTGTAATATTTTGGTACCTCCGTATCTTATTTTATTAGTCTGTGTGATATTCATGTTAACAAAACCAATATAATTATTTTTAGTTTGTTGTCTTTCTGTAATGTCTACTGTGTGGTATGTAGGTGATGGTATTGTTGGTTACAAAACATGCTATATTGTTTTTGCATGGAACATATAGGTTTTCGAATCTTGTACATTATAATTTTAATATTATTTAATAATTTACTATGTAACTGTTTTGTTCCTAAATAAATAAAAAAAAATATATAATTCAACATCATCGTCATCAGCCTTTATCCGTCCACTGCTGAACTGAACTGCTGAAAAAAAATATAATTATTAGAATATAATAGGATTAGGGTAGAGAGAGGTAGACCGAGGAGAGCTTATATAGTTGGCGATTACTTGTGTCGGACGGCCCAAAGGGAGCCGACGATGGATGTCACGACTGTGGCGCGGCGGTGTACTGTGCCCAGCACACCCTCGAGGTGTGCCCGAGATGGGTGGCGCGGCGTCATGATCTGACGTCTGTCATCGGAGGGGACTTGTCTTTGTCGAGCGTCATCACCGCGATGCTCGACAATGACGAGTCCCAGACGGCAATGGCCTCTTTCTGCGAGACAGTGATGTCCCAGAAGGAGGCCGACAAACGGGTGAGAGAGGAGGCCACCGGCGTGGCCTCCCCCCGTAGACGACGAACGGGGGTGCGTCGGAGGCGCTATTTAATACGCCTTCAATAAAGTCCCTGTGCTCGTGTAGATCTGGATGGGAACCCGGGCCCAGCTTAAGACACGACGTCGTGGGGACTGCCAAGTCGTAGCCGGGTAGTCCCCCTATTGTGGAGAATCTGGTCTTTGCCGGGACCAGTCCATCGCTGAGGGTATCCCGTCGCCTGCACAGATCCGGGTCCCTCAAATATAGCGGCTGAAGGCTCACGCAGCGGTTTTAGTGGGGTAGGGCACCCAAATGCGAGTTCCCACACACGCCAGCGCGCCTACCCAGGCCCTGGTAAGGTCGTAAATGATTTCCGCTGCGTCATCAAAAAAAAAAAAAAAGGAGAGCTTATATAGAACAGATAAAGGAAAAGGTATAGGTTAGGTTCTTACCTAACAGATATCATGTGAAGAATAAAGAAATTGAAGAAGCAGTGGGCTGGTCACACACTCAGGAGAACAGATGGCCGATGCACCAATAAGGCTCAGAAGTGAAGGCTATGGTATGTAGATGATGATGATGAAGTGTAGGTATGTCGGCCATTAACCGATTGGAAAGACGATCTTCAGGCAGTGGCTATTCCTTGCTTTATGTGACTGCCAAGGCATCGGTCATTTTGGCATTCATTGAAGGAAGTGCGTGTTTGACAGTAGTCGGACAAAGGATGATGAAGATGAAGGATATTACAGACTAACGTACTTGCAAAAGTAGTAGGTTTGAATCCCGAAAAAAACTGCAACGATTACGGCATACTAACGGCAACACTTCATGGTCTTCATTCAAAAGTTACTACATCCAGCAATAGACGGTCTGTTGATTATAATGACAGATAAATGCATCTAAAATACATTGAACATAAAATATAATATTCAGAACATACGAGTAATATAATAATATGTGTGTGTGAAATCAGTGCGGCGATAGAGAAGCGACCGCGGGATCAGTGGAGGTCTACAATTGCTATGTAATTATATATGTTGCACGCGCCACCGAACAAAACCCCACACACGCGGAATCGGTAATTTTGATACTTTTTTCATTCAATTATTAAAAAAAATATAGCAGTCATAAGGACTACCGATAGAAGTAAAATATTATGACCTAGATTTATGACAATACGAAATTTCATATTTTAATTTCAGAGGTTTTTTATACATTGCAGCAATCTTTGTCACAAAATTTCTTCCGAGACTATGGCGATACAATCTGGGTTCTCTTATAAATATAGGTATACCTATTCAAAAACAATTCATTGCAATTAGAAAAAATCAATATGATTATGTACCAATCCAAAAATTGGTAATACAGTTATTAGACTTTTAATACACTTTTATGTACAATATTGGATCATTTTTTAATTTTACTTTGCTATTAATATTAGAAGTAAGTTATATATTAAATATACTTATGTAAAACGTATTTAAACATAATTTATTTCCCACCAGAATGCTACCAAAAATGTTTAACGATATTCGTTTCTACGCATCTTGTTTAATCGTTACAAGCAGTTAAATAGTTTGACTTACAGTTCACAATTAACTTTTTAATTTAAAAGGCATTGAATTTATGTTTTAAATTTTTTTTTTTTTTTCGGTTGGATCTATGCTAATGGTCCTAGTGACCGTTATGCGTCATCGGAAATGGGGTGATCCGGTTGGATCATCCTATGACGTTAAAAATTTGGGGGGTTGCCCCCCGCCATGTTCATGGCGTCGGGTTTGTACCTAACTTGGTCAGCTACGGTCGACTGGTTCGGAACGGGTGACGTTAGAAACCTATCGTGAGGGCCGGCCCTCCCCTCCCCCGGTAGCGGGGGAGGCGGGTCAAGCGCGGGACCCGAGCAAGCTGCCGATAGCAGAGTGCTATCGGTGATTACACGGTCTATATTGGTGTCGACTCGTAGCTGATCTGAGCCTATGCTGTCGCGGTTGATCCGGATCAACTGGTCAACGGAGTGTAGGGTTCGACGTCGCATACGACCCCGGGGCCCATGCGGTGTGAATGTGTGCCTAACACCGGCTGTGTTATGTCTGAGTGTGTGTTGTAGCTTACGTCGCGCTTCAGCGTCGCGCTTTAACAGTTCTGTGATTTTATCAACAGGATCGGTTATGACATTCTTAGGTAACCTAGACTTATTAGGTGCTAAGCTATCGGGGGTGTAGTTTGCCGCACTCACGACGAGTGGGTTCGGGTGGAGAAGTGCCTTTTCGAAGTGACGTTCTGACATCGCTTTGAAATGGCCCCTAATCGAATCTAGTCTGAGGTCACGGTGTAGGTCGATGTTTCTTACGTACCACGGGCAACCGGTTGCCACACGTAAGAATTTATTTTGGATCGTTTGGAGGCCTCTGAGTCTATGCTGAGGCACATGCGCGAATGCCACACAGGAGTATGACATGATGGGGCGGATACATGATTTATAGAGGGTGAGCTTGTGCCTGAGGGGCATTTTGCTCTTTTTGTTTATGAGGAAGTACAGTCTACTACTGACGAAACGGGCTTTTTTAGAAATCGCGGCGATGTGTGGTCTAAACGACATCGACCTGTCGAGGGTGACCCCCAGGTACTTGACCTGTCTAACTCTGGGAATAACGACGTTATTTAGTAAGATTGGTTTCATCGTGAACCATGTTTGTCTGCGTTTAGGTAAGCGTGTCTTTCTCTTACGAGAGAAATGAATCGACGCGCTTTTATCGGGGTTAATAGCTATTCTCCATTTTGCGAACCAGTTGCCTAGTTCGGTGACGGCACGTTGGAGAAATAGCGATGCTCTATTAGCATTAGGGTGGGTAACGTATAGAGCTGTATCGTCAGCGAAGAGAGCCAGTTTGACGTCCGGAGGTCTGGGGATATCTGATGTGTACAGATTGTATAGAGTTGGGGACAGCACGGAGCCCTGGGGGACTCCGGCCCTCAGAGGTCTCAGGGAAGAGAGGGTGCCTTCGACCCTATACCTAAATGACCGGTTTGACAGATAGTCGCGGATGATGATGACTAGCCTATCCGGTATTCCTAGCTTGTACAGTTTGTACACGAGGCCTTCGTGCCATATCCTATCGAAGGCCTTAGCTACATCGAAAAATACGGCGCACGTATCGCGGGAGTTCTTTTTATTGAAACCTCTGAGTATGTCTTCGGTCATACGGTGGACTTGCCTTGGACAGCAGTGGTTTTCGCGGAAGGCGAATTGCTCGTCTATGAACAGGTTCTTTTCGCCTATAACGGCTTTGAGCCGCTTAAGCAGAACCCGTTCGTAGATTTTGCCAATCGAGCTTAGTAGACTGATGGGCCGATAGCTAGACGGTTCCGTGCCCGGTTTGCCGGGCTTAGGTATGCCGATAACCGTAGCTTCTTTCCATTTGTCTGGGAACCTACAGCCCTTTAGGAGGGCGTTGAAAATGCTAACCAGGAGGTAAACAAGAGCGGGTGGGATTTTTAAAATTGTCAATTTAAATATTTTAAGGACATCGACATATTTTACCACGATCACGACTGCGCGAGCCGTATACACTACAAATGACAGCGAGTGGTGATTACACAGGCGTAATTCGATAATAGGGCGGGGGCCCTCTGGAGCGGGGGCCCTCGGGGCGATGTTTAACTCAGTTTATTACTTGATTGCACCGCTTGTACCCAGCCTCGAATATTTGACGGATACGTTACGCAATGTTGTGACACACGAGACAATATGCAATCATTATGAATGGCACTCCCCAAGGAGTATGGGAAGGTCTTGAAAATGTTGATTTGATAATTGAATCAAAAAAATTTGGACAAACATGATATGAGCTAAAGCCTTAGTTACTGAAATGATTGGTTAATAAGGATCTTCTTGGAACAACTTTAAATCGAGACATATTTTGGTCATTACCGTAAATGGCCAAATGAGGGAGGCCTATGTTCAGCAGTGGACGGATAAAGGCTGATGATAATAATGTAATAAGTAAATGGTTTTACATGTCTAAAAACGGTAATGATGCAGCGTCACTCAGGTACATATTAAAGATACAACGTCTTAGCATTCATTCGTTCGTTAATTATTGAATTTATTCATTCATTCATATCAAAGACATATGGAACCTTTTTCAGTCCACAGGAAGATGGAGCATTCGTTTTCTATTTAATCTAACTTCGTCTTAGCAACTCAGTATTGAAAGTTGAGTTACTAAGGTCTACTATGTTCCTTGTGCTATTTAATTGTTTTACGCAGCCTCAGTAGCTTAGTTTCATTGACCAGTTACCAACATATGAAAAAATACAGTAACAGTAATCATTCGTACAAATGTAACACAAAAAAAAATCATGTAAAGATAATATATTAGAGAGTATAGATTCGAATATATTACCACTCTTTTATCTATATTTTTTTTTATAATTATAAAATCCATTCAGCACATCAAAACCATGGCATGGACATTATCAAGGCGATACTAGAAATTGCGAACGTCAGCAGCTCCACTATTTCATACTAATAGCCACTAGCTTATACTATTCGCTTACTCAGTACAAGGTATTGCTGTCCTATCAAGTATTATGGCTTACGGTGGCAACTGGAATTAATGGCCCATATTTCAATAGTAATGTTAAATTATTATTCGTATTTATATTCGTTTGTAAAACAAGTATTGTAATAATCACATTATTATTTACATAATACGATCACAAGTTTAAAAGGAAATCGAAAAATTAATCGATTATGTCTTACTATTCTAGTATATGGATAGAAGACGGGTAAAGGCTGATGATGATGATGATTCTACTATTCGCTACTCAATGACGTCAACTACTTAAAAAATATAATATGCCAGACCTGGAGATGGTCAGTTAACAATTTCTATAATGCGTTTTAATTATATTCAGAGCCTCCTTTATTTATAACTTTGAACTTGCTATTGTTTCTTTTACACGCTTAATTCAGCGTTAGAATGTCTGTGAGAAATATTTTTCGTAAACAGTTTTTACACACAAAACATACCTCCTTTCCAGGGTTAGTTTGACAAATGAAGATTTATACATTTTCAAGATACTAAGTAAGCGGGGAATTCCGGAGGGCAATTTCCTATGTACGAATTATCAATAAGGAGTTTTAATGCTGTTTATGGATATCTTCAAGTTCTTATCCATATTAAAAAAAAAAAAAAAAAAAAAACATTATACGAATTTTATCGTGATTCATAAAGATTTAAAAGGAGTAAAAGTTTCTTTGAGTTCCTTTAAAATTGGTGTAAAGATAAAAAATAAAAGAAAAATCTTTTGGGTCCTTTGTGTTCCCGAGGTCAGTTATCCAAATATGGCGGTATGCGCACGCGCACAGCCACGCTTCGTTACCAATAAGCAGGATTTAGCTCACCGCCTGACACGCACTTT
This sequence comes from Lycaena phlaeas, assembly GCA_905333005.2. Classification (NCBI taxonomy): domain Eukaryota; kingdom Metazoa; phylum Arthropoda; class Insecta; order Lepidoptera; family Lycaenidae; genus Lycaena; species Lycaena phlaeas. The sequence continues at coordinate 2,638,050 of HG995168.1, forward strand.
ATTCATATCAGACGTTAGTGATGGGTCCTGTTGGAATGTTATACGCTTTCAATAAAATATACATCGCCATTCTACATATTAAAAACTTCAAACCTAGTTTTGAATAATCCTGAGTTAACTGTGAGATTTAAATAAATATATCATAAAAGTGATTTAAATAAAATATAATGTAAGTCTGAATCTACGTTAAATTATGTGAGCACCATGTGGCAGGTTTTGTTTTTCATATTAAGAACTTTGAAAATGAAAAAAATATTAAGAACTTTTTAAAAATTTATATTAAGAACTTTGAAAAAAAAAATATTCAAGAAAATTATCACATTGTCCTCTCGTGACTGTGGTTGCTGTATGCAAAAGCATCCGAAAATTGAAGCATGTAAAAAATTTAATAAACCGCGATAAAATCCGTAAAAGTTCTTTATAATGAGTGTATAATTAGCCCGTTCATTATAATGAGTGTAATTTAAAAATTAGAAATCAAAACTATCACAAACATCATATATTTTTTTCTGCATTTGACGGGATTCAAACTCTTTTGACCGCTGCGTATAATATTCAGACATTTGACGACCCGATCAACTGGTGATAGCTCACAAAAGACCAAAGGCTTCATTATCTCACACGAGCTTATCTTATTTTCCTCCATTGCAGTGTCGATAATTTATGTTGACGAATAAATATGCAAATTTATAATCATTTTACTATTTAATAAATGTATACATATTCTATAATAATTATAAACAAAAATGATAAGCGACATTTGTCCAATATTCCTCTTACTATGAGAGCATGAAATGATCATCATCAGAAGTAACATAATAGGAGATTAGACAATACTAATATTCTATGGATGACCTAAGGTTATGCTGTTAGTGTATCTACTATCTACAGGCAATAGAGTAAGCGAGGTATTGGTGCAGTTCAATATGGCTAACCGTTACGTGCACTGTATACTAAGCAGGTACAAATAATGAAACCGAATAATAATCTACATAATATATCTATTGGTTAATGTACGAGGGTAGAACCTTATATCTCGTTTAAATCGTATTAATTACAATTATATTAATTTTTTATATGCCCGACGTTTCGGATACTTTACAGCAACCATGGTCACGGGATCTTATTAATTATAGTACCTGGTTGACCGAGCATTTGCTCGGTACCCTTAGTGATTACAAACGATAAAAACTTTCTTCCAAAAAAAAAATTATCTTAAAAAAAGGAAAAAAAAAAATCGGACTGGAGATTCGAACCAGGCTCGTTTGGATTTATCTGCCTAATTTTGGCACTAAACTATCATGACATACAAATCGACAGCGAAATTTACGTTTGCATTCTGATCGTATTTTATCCTTGCCCAAAACACGGATAAAAAAAAGTTTTCTAAAAATCTATCCTAGCTAGATCGATTTATTGCCGTTTTTAACCCATGTACACGAAATTTCATGAAAATCGTTGGAGCCGTTTCCGAGATTCAGATTCTATATATATACAAGAATTGCTCATTTAAAGGTATAAGATTATAGATGTTATTTTTTAATTACATTACACATATTTTTATACAAATTCATGGTTACTGAAACGAAACATCAGACATGTTCATGATCATTGTCACCATCATCCTTTAACACGTTCACTGCGGTACCGTTTTTACATAACCTTCAACTAGTACGTCGTGGGGTCATATAGACCCTGGCGCTACGTTTTGCCCGTGCGTTGTGAGGTCATATTGACCCATAGACACTGCTGGTTAAAAACCTCGATAAAATCCATAAAAAGTCGTTCCATTACATTAGCACCTGGTAATATTAAATATTTAAAACAAACGCGCCCGATGAATACAGAAAATCTTTTTTCGCATAAAGCTAAAAGGTCTAATTAAAAATAATATGAAAATACCAAATGCCACCGGTGTAAAAATGCTACGCCGATAATACCATGATTTACACAATTGATACAGAAACTGGCAAAAGGCCAACAAAGAATTTTCAATCACAACAGACTGTGACGTTCTGACCTCCGAAACGGGCGGGCGAAGGATTTAATAACTCGGGAAGCAGTAAATCAAATTTTGATTATGAGAATATGGAGAGGTCTAATAGGCATAAGACCATAACTCTTGGGCCGGGCGTGGAGAGCCGAATGTGAGTGAAAAAACTCCCTTTCATTACGAGATAATTTATTCGTTGAATAAGTACTAAATATCTAAATATTACAATGAAGAGCTTTAATGGGTTGAGACGGTGCTGCCGCGTAAAAAAACGCCAAAACTCAGATCGCGAATTCTTGGCGTTTTCGGGACAGACTGCATGTTGTATTTTTGATAAAAATTAAAAACTATTTATTTAATTTCGAAGAGTATTTTTTTTTGCGTGTAGTTATTTCCTAATATTCCTAAAAAAAGTAATTTGGCGTAATTTTCTTTCCGAAATAATTTATATCGTTGAATATCCCTCTGGCTCCGATAATATCATGATTAATTCTTAATTTTTTGATAAACCTTACTTTTAATTTCTTTAATGACATGATAACGGTCATAGACAAAGAGCAGCACAGATCTCCTTCCGGTATCAGAGGTTAAGAATATTGTTATTGCTTTTTTTATATCACATGTTAAATGTACTCTATGTTATTTACCTAACCTACGAAATAAAAGATATTCTTAATTCATTTGATTTTGCAATAATATTTAAAATACAGATAGAAAATCACAACCTACATTGTAGATGGCATATAAAATTTTATTTCCATCTCGAATTACGTTGCAATCGGTACATTCGCTAACCACAATAAATATGAGGCACCATATATCTGTCAGCGCTCGGCGTCCTTATTTATTACGGGCAGCAAATAAATCGCGCTATATGTAAACAGCCATACTCTCCACCTCTCGCAATTATTTCGGACACGGCTTCCTGCACTGTAAATACCGAACCTAACTTATGTATTTGCTTTGGGTGAAAAGTAATGAACTATTATGGACTCAGAGCGGGAACTGCTACAGTGTTGGTAGATTTTATATTTATTTCTACAATAGTATTGCTACACTTGTCTTGTTTATAATCACCCATATTTTTTTGGTTTGTGTTGAAGGTGGCAGATAATGGAGAGAATTAGATTAACGCGAAGTACAGAGTACTGCATCCATCCTAAATAGGGACAAGGTCGGAAGAGGGATTTTTTTTTGGTTTTGGTGAGTGTATGTTAAATGGTAAGTATACATAAATGATTATTAAAGATACACATAAATGAGTGAAATTTGCATTAAATGAGTGAAATTTGCAGAAATTCAAATTTGAACTTATTATAAACCTAAGCAGTGTACCAAGACTTATAAGAAACAAAACCTGTAAAACAAGTTTTTGTCTTGTGTCTCGCGCCCGTCTACATGCGTCCTGATTAACTTTACGTGAATCAATTTGATTTGTTTCTGTAGGAAGGAGTGGACATTCGTTATTATAATATGACTGATGGAACTGAGTTGGGAACAGGCAACGAATACTTAGATAAGATTCATAACCTAGCACAATATAATAAGTAATAAATGATTATAATGTATTTGGACAGACACACACGGCCATCTGATCCAAACTAGGCCGATCCTGTATTACGACAAATAGATAACTGTAACATACCTATCTATCTTTCCACCTTCTTGTTTACCAGTCAGGGTAACTTACCACTAGACCAAAAGATTATGAGATAGCCCTTGACACCTAAGAGTTCCTACCAACGTAAAACGTACAGGCAAAAATAAACTTTATTATTTATATTATAATAACTTTACTTATGATATGTCAAATAACTTTCATATATCCCACATTTGAGCACAGTCTCTATTGGGCTGTTCCATTCCTTTTCCTTATCCTACTCTCTCTCTCATAAACACGATTCCATCAAACTTATCACGTAAGTCTTCGACTTAAGAAGAAAATTTGAAAATCTTCTGTGATTAGGTACTTTAAATATGGCCTCTATCACTCAGTGATAAAGTCAAAATATTATTAAAAGTGTACATAATAATAAGTGTAGTATAAACTTTTATATATAATTGGAGTTTATTGAAATATTGTATTAATGATAAATAATTATCGATCACAATTCACACAGCATACCAGACCATTCGAGACCACCGCTGGATGTACGATTTTCAATGAACATATTTTCCTTAAATACAATATCTATAATACAGATGACAATATTTATATTATTTTCTTACCTAACACCCCAATGCATGTATTGTACTTCATTTTCATAACATTTCGGGATCAATAATGGCCGGTGAGGGAACCACACTCATTAGTACCGCCAACGATGAAGTCTCATTACGGGTGTTGTTATTCAAATTTATTCAGCTAACCCCCACCACCACGCCGGGTGGGGATGAGTATTGAAGCGGTAATATTGATTCATATTTATGTTTTAGCGATGGAATAATTTTGGAGGAAATATATAAGGCATTTAAATCTAGAAGCCCACACAAATGAGTTTGTTTGTTCGACCGTATGAATCTACGTGAGCAAAAAATGTTTAAACTGAAAAATAAATGAAAACAACAACGCATAAATTTGATTTTAAAACTAAAAAAAACCTTATCTAGTCTAGGAAGAGGGGCTTTCATAAGCACCTAAGGTAAGACAAGCTTTTTCCTGATGCCAATTTGAGCTGTCATTATTTAATTCTTAGGCTCTGGATTTTTATTTTGTAATCCTGTTAAGATGAGCATTCCCGAACATTTTAATATGTTTGTAGAAAAGATCGTCAATAATGGAGTAATGGGAACGACGTCCTGTAAAAAAGAGATCCGGGAAGACATGCAAAGAACATTAGGGAAATCTGGCCCGTCTTATACCATTGTCATAAGTGACCCTCGCTTCGGTCGGCCAATGACGCCTACGACCGAAGAAGACATTGGCAAAGTGGGTGATCTCATATTGAGAGACCGTAGATGGTCTATTAGAGAAATTACAGACACCACAAGCATCTCATATGAACGGACGCAAAATATTCTTGTCCATGAACTCGACTTTTCTAAGGTTTTCGCTAGGTGGGTTTATTGAGATTGTTTTTCGTAGAACTGAAGCAAATTCGGAGTTTGAACTTGTTCGAATGAATGTATGAATGTTCCAAGTCTGATTCACAACGTGTTCTCGATAAATTCGTGACAATGGAGATAGTTTGCCACTAAACCCCAGAGTAAAACAACAATCAATGTTTTTACACAACAATTGAACTTATTGGGTAAACCTACTCCAAACAAAACGAGTACAAATTTTATCGTCTGACTAGATCATGGCATTAGTTTGTACCAACATAATCTACAATTGCACCCTTAGCATGCCAATGCTAAGGGTGCAATTGTAGAGTACCTTCTAAAACACCTAAGCGTACTATTGCACAATTTATTTTATTTAAATTTGCATCGTTTTGTAACATATTATATAATACTGTTTATAAATATATAATAAATATTCGTTCGTTTAATATTAAATTCATATTTTTTATTCATATTAATTTTATAAGCGTAACAGTTTGCGAGATAATTAACAAGACCTTCAGGACAACGCCCAAGCATACACATCTGTCGTGTCTGTGGCTCAAATTCGTGATTATGTTTTCAAATTGCTACCACATTTCTCTGTCATTATTCTCCTGAATTGGCATCTTCTGATTTTCTTGTTTCCAAACTCACTCTTTGGTGGCCATAAATTTTCATTGAAAAAGAGGTTGAAGCTTTGGCAAGCCTATACTTTGAAGACCTTGAGATTGTTTAAAAAATTGGTATAGAAGCTTTGGAAAGCAGGTGGAGGAAGTGCATAGAGCTAAATAGAGTTTACATCTTCTTAAGAAGAAGAAGAAAAATATTTTTTAATATTTATTTTAAATTATTTTCTTATGTTTGTGCGAATTTCACTCATCATAATGATGATCATCATTTTACGGATCTTATTGCGGTTTATTGAGTTTTTTATCCGTTTGTCCGACGTTTCGGATACTTTACAGCAACTATGGATACGAGAGGAGGTTGTTATATTTTATATTATTCTATATTTTTCTTGTCAAGGCGAAACACGAACTTATCAATTCACCCTTGTATTTAGACTCTAGTTCAAGGATACAAATTATGAAAATAATGGTTATTATCAGCCTCCTAAGTATAAGCTAAAATGAAAAAAGCCGCGTATAAAAGCAAAAATGAATATACGCGGTATTTGACGCAGTATTGTATTATTTCTTTGAAAGTTAGCCAATGAAGACTTGGTGGCTTCATCGCTTAATTGAACACACCCACACACAATATGGACATCACGCAGCCTGTGAAATGTCTTTCATGGTATATATAAGAATCACTTTTTGTATAGTCTGTTTGTGTATCAATATTTTCTAATCTTTTTTTTCTTTTTTTTTTTTTACGCCGGGTAATGCACTGATGCGTCCCGCTGGGGAGCGGGTCTCCCCAGGCAGGTATGTGGGACTCGCTGCGCCCGAAAGATAGTAAGTGGACGCAGATCTACCCACTAAAACCCGGCGAGTGCCACCACAGCCGCCTTTGGTGAGGTGCCCTGGATCTGCAAGCAACAGCGCACCTCAACGGCTAGTCAGTCCCGGGGACCGACGCCACCTCAACAGAGCGGTTGTTCCGCACCACAGAACAACCATTCCCACGTCGGGACAGTGCGATGAGGTTTTGTGCCCTCTTCTTATAAGAGGGATACAAAGAGCCCCCTCGGCTCGGCATTAAGTAGTCGATATGGCCAATAGACATAAACTTGTTTACCTAAAGCTAGCTGTGGTATCTTATATATGCTTACAATGGTTCAGGCCTTGTCCTGGTGGTGGGACTCAGTAGCCCAGGGTGAGTCCAACACCTTGGGCAAAACAAATTGAACCGAAAGGGCTTTTTGTACCCCTTTTATAAGAAGAGAGTACAAAAGAGCAGGCGGCAAGGGGCGAGGACGGGAACCTCGCCTCATTGTACTGTCCCGACGTTGGGAGGTGGCGTCGGTCCCTGAGGGACTGACTACAGCCGTCGCGGTGCCTGTTGCTTGTAGATCCGGGGCACCTCATCAAAATCGGCATTGGTGGCACTCGCCGGGTTTTAGTGGGTAGAACTGCGTCCACTTACCAGCTTTCATGCGCAGCGAGTCCCAAATACCCGCCTGGGGAGACACATTTCCCGGCGTTAAAAAGGAAAAAGGTAACTCATATTTAAATGTTTCTTATCCTCAGACATAGGAATAGGATGTTAAGTATTGGTGCCAGTAATTATACCGCCTGTCATGCCCAGACCAAAATCACAGCAAAGCACACATGAGAAAATAGCAAGATGGTGTAAAACACCGGTAAAATTTCTATTTTAGGTAGGTAGAGGTAGAGAAAGTTTGTGTCGTTAAGAATTAGCTTAAAAACTACTGAACCGATTTAAAAATTCTTTCACCTGTTAATATGATTTGTTAACAATAAGTAACATAGGCTATAAAATAATAATCATTAACCCAGAAATGTCTGTGAATATAAGCAAACGCAGAAGAAGCTGCGGGCAGGAACTAGTATTAAATATATCTACTCAACGTCACGCGTTGCCCTTTAAGAGTTATAAATGAGCATTTCCATTGATAAGGTTTCCGAGTTTTATTTTCGGACGGTAAAAATTAATTGTTACTTGCATTTTCTGTTAATTATCAACCCCTTTATTAGAGCTTCAAAGAAGTGTATTTATAAATCAGTGGAAAATTTGTAGCTGGTATTATGGGTAGACTTTTTATGAGGTAGGAATATATATGAATTTTGGTTAAAAATCTTATCTTATAAATTCTTATTAACGGATTTTTTGGAACGTTATAAATATCACTATGGCTTACGTCGGATGGACACTATGAGGTTTTTCCACTTTGTATAAATATCATCATCATCACCATTCAAATTATATAAAAATATTACAAACAAAAAAAGAAATGTGGTGTCGTGGGACACCAGGTAGGAACGAAGTTCCTTCGGCTAAAAAGAAAGGTATTATACACTACTCGCTTGTGTATGCGACTGTCGCGCCTGCGCACGTCTCATTTAACGCTTTTTATTCCACGCACTTTTTCTTATGGTTTTACTATCACATTTTTTTCAGTTCGGTCGCGCAGCAAAATCCCTATCCCCTCCAAACCTGCCGTAAGGAACATCGTTCCAAAAGAAAGGTACCTACCAGGTTAGGTTGCTTACGGGCCACTGTCGTCTCAATAAGCATATGCATATAGTCGGGAAGAGTGACACAAGGCACTGCAGACTCTGCTACTCAGCAGAGGGAACGCCTATGCACATTCTCACTGATTGCCCAAACCATTGCATTGCATAGACGTAGCTCTATTCTAGGCAAGCATGTATTGCACCCAGAAGAAATCAAATCTCTTGGTGCCAAAAAAGTCCTAGAGTTCATAGAAACAACAGGACTTGGACCGGAGCTGTAAATAGTGGCGATCACAATAGATCAACCCTGGTCGCAGTGATACGGCAGGCCTTGCCTGGAACAGCCGCTCTTTGAATAATAATAACAAGGTAGGTACCATAAGAAGGAAGGAGATCCGCATTGTTTTATGGTCTGTGCCGAATACTGTTTTTATCGCTGCTGATTGTAAGTCTATTACCTATTTTGGCTAGTATACATAATTATTTGTGGCCATTATATTATAATGAAACAACTTTTACGGATTTTATCGCGGTTTATTTAGTTTTTTACAAGCCCGAAGTTTCGGATACTTTACAGCAACCATGGTCACGGGAGGACTGAGAACACAATATGTGGCCATTATAGTTTCATGCTTATAACGCTTAATAAAATATATTTACTTATATTAATGTTTTTTAAATTTTTTTTTTCATTTCAATTTATGTTTATGAAATTGCATAGCGTGTGGGTGTATACAATAAATAATATCATGCAGGCATCTGTTGGATTCGTCTCGTCTTCATTCCTCGTCATCCTGGTCTCCAAGAGTATAGAACTAGCCCTCACACTGATGACTGTATATTGATTTATCATAGAAGAATCGCGTAATACAGTAATACATAAATAGGTGTTGAAATCAGTGTACTTTGTAAATATTGGCGAAAGCTCAACTAAGCCTCCTCAAGCGACTTCGTTACACGTCTTCAGTCGTAACGAACTGTTTGCCCACGGGGGCAGGTAATCTAATCTAACACCCCGGGTGGGGAAACCCTCCCCCCGCCTAAAACGTTTTTCTCACTGTTTATTTCAGTATCAGAACGGATAGAAACGTGTCGTGAATACGAATGAACAAAATCAATGTTTGGCTTGCGTTTGATATTCAATTCATTTAATATCATGAGTCATAATTATTATATATTTATACTTTTATAAATTTTATCGTTTTATTGTTGTGCTTTTATACTTATACATGTTTGTTACGCTTTCACGCGAAAACTACTCAACCGATCATTATGAAACTTTGCACACATATTCTTTTAGACACTAGAAGTAACATAGGATACATTTTGAAAATATTTTTCTTGCATTCGAAGCTGCGGGCAACAGTTAGTAATATTATAAATGTGAAAGTAATGATGTTTGATGCTTTCACGCAATAACTACTCAACCGATTATGTAGGTACTATAAGTAAAATAGGACACATAAAAAAATATTGTATTTCATGTGTCCTATTCGCGGGTGAAGCCGCGGGCAACAGCTAGTAGCCCATTATCTTGTTTTTAACAAACTCTAGAGTATATTGAAAACGTTGTGAAATATTAAATAAAGTATGAATTCCGTTAAATTTACCCTTAAATATATTTATTAATAACTTTGGTACAAATAATATATCCATTCACTGCTGAATGGAGACGTCTGAACTCTTACTATTCGCATCAAACTCAAAATGCACGGAAAAAGATTGATGATGATTGTGAAGAAATATATACCTAATTATTATTTTCCACGAATGTTTTAATTTAATTCAAAAATTTCTAAATAGGACCGCCAATAAATAGATATATTATGTATAACTGAAGTAAGGATAAAAGTAAAATTCGCCTAACAAATTGAAAGGCCGCAATTTGATGATCAAAGCATTGAACAATTATGAAGCTCGAATGCCTCGTAATTTTCGCATTAAATCATTATTCTTCACCCATTCATTCGGTCACTCTTGAGTGAATGATAAGTAAATGATGAGTGAGTGAATTGCGTGAGAGCGATTTGTTGACACGCGTCTTTCCACCTCACTGCTCATTAATAGTTAGAAAAAAAAGTCGGCGTTGATTTTACTATAAACTTTATCACTACGAATTAAGATGGCTTTATTCACACAGGAATTAAGTGTTAGATCAATGTTATTACAATAGAATAGATGTATTACATATTTTAGGCGTGTGCTCTTTCACAAAAAAATATATACATAATCTTATATTATAATATTTAAAATATTTACAATACAACGAATTTGATATAAATTTAGAATAAATAAGTCTGAATTAACAAATTAAATTGTAGTATTTAATATATCTGTGTTAAAAAAGTCTAATAAAATACTTTTAGTTTTATGATTCAAAAAAATCAAAATTATATAAAAAAAAACATACAATTAATTATAAATAAACCAAACTAAAAAGCAAAAAATAAATAATTGTTAAAAAAAATAGTTAAAAATAGAAATCTAAGTTAAGAATAGTGCTAATTTTTTTGATAAATATAAGTTAATAATTAGTGTAAATAATAAAAAATAAAAGAAAAAATTCAGATTTAAAAAAGCGCTTTTTTATCCTAATGATAATCCTTATACTTATAATATAACAAGATAAGGATAAAGAGAGATATGGAGGAGTGTGGAGAGACGCGGGAAACAACGAGCATGAGGGCAAAATAGACACAAAACATACAAAGCCGACCGGAAAGAGATGGAAATAATAATGGCAAGGAAGATGATGTGTATTTCTACTCATATTATCTGTCAACAAAATATTTACAACTATAATTATTGACACTATGATTTTTTAATATAAAATATTTTTTTCTTATTTACACCGTTATTAATTGATATTTATCAAAACATTTTATCACTATTCTGAATTCAGATTTTTTAAAATTTATTATGTATCTTTTAGTTAGGTTTGCTGTAAAAAGTGTGTTTTATTTTTAACTTTAACTTTTTTCCCTCATAAATTTTACACGCTATCCTGAAATTCCTATGTGGTATGCAAACGCTTTTCAATAACTTTTTTTTTTTTAATTTAAAGGTTTTTTTAATTTAAACGGTTTTATGGGATCCTATTGTAAAAGCGTAATAATTATAAGAATTGCTTACCTTTGAAAGTCTAATGACTGCTGCATCTATACTGTTTCTATTACGTGTATTCTTATTATGAATTTTACTTTTATAATAAATGTTTTTTAAATATTTTTCTGGACAATTATCTAAGATGTATCGAGAAGCGACTGTCAAAATTCCTGTCTTAAAATTTCACTAACAATAACGAAGTGGCGACTTGTTAATTGCACGAATGACCCGCCTTTGTCGCACAAAATCATTGTTTATTTTCGCAGAATTTCCCCATTAACAGTTTGCCACAAGACATAATGCTAAAATTGCCTTAAAATAATATTTGTTATCAGCTGGAGGACACCTTTTGATAGGGCTTAGACATAGTAACATTAATAAAACGATAACGACATTCGGAAAGAATAAAATGTATGGGATTGACATAAGTCACGTTAAATCACGTGGTCTATTGGTTATCGATCGTTATTGTCAATATCTTATTAGCTAGGAAATCCTCTTTAATAACTTAAAGACGATGACGAATTCCTGGTTGATTCTATATCTTACCCGGCCTAATCGGTAAGCATTAATGATCACCCGGTATCGAAAATTAAGATCTGTCCCACTAATACACCTTTCGTTTTATCAAGTTGTTTCGCTACTTATTTCGTCGCTATACGACATATGAACTTGTAAATATTTGCACTGTTTTGTGTCGCGCCCTTTCCTAACCTCCCCTACCCATGGGACGGCGTATTAAAAACAATAACAGCGATTGCAAACTGCTGGCAACACTAACAAGTCCCTGGAGGGATGTCTGACACGTAACTATATTAAGATAGCGAGATGTAATTGTGTCGATTTAAAAATGTATTGTACGGACAAAAGGGAGAGCAATACTTTTGGCATGAGAAATGAATTGTTAGCAGCAAGATCTAAAAGTTTTTTGTAAATAAAATTTACTATCTGTTGCACGTAGCTTCGCCTGCGTCAACTGAGATTTAAAGTCTGCCTGCGTCAATAACTTTTTGAAAATTTAATATAGCCTTTGTTCACCGTGGATAAAGTAACTTAACAACACCGAAAGAATTTTTCAAATTGCTCAAGTAGTTTCGGACATTATTCAATTCAAACAAAAAAATATGATTTCTTCTTTATAATATTAGTATAGGTGATTTACCAATGGGAAGGGCTGTGCCGTGCTATCACTGCACCACTATCTTATTGCTCTCTTAAAACAGCTTTGCTGTGGTTCGGATAGTTAACATCTTATGTAACAGAATAGGCAATACACAATTGAGGTGCCTGTACTATTCAGGCCGAATAACTAATTACTAAGACTAATTGTTAAGACCAAAAGAATCCTCTTTAAGTATTGTTTTATAAGAACCATATTGGTAATTGCTACTTTGTAATAAAGGGGTGATATTCAAATGGGGGCTAGGATGCCCCGGTGTCCCCCGGTGCCCCTCATGCGGGTTGGGGCCCTAATCGCATCGGAGCGGTCGGCTGCGCGCGCGGCCGCCGTGTAATCTCGTTGTCCTAATAGTCTTAAGGAGCACAAAGGACTGATCAAACGTTGCAATTTGACGCGCCAAATGTCGACAATGCTAGATTGGGGATTTTTTTAGTCGTATGGCAAGCGCTGATGGTAAGCCAATATAGAAAACTAGTAGACACGACAGACGTTGTACATAGCAATGAAACACGATAGAAGAAAATGTATGGGATTGACATAAGTCGCGCTAAATCACGTGGTCAATCGTTATCGTAACGAAATCACAAACTGTCTATTGGTTAACGGTCATTTATTATCGGAATATTATCATTATCGGAAATTGTCATTGATAACTCAGAGACGATGACGAATTTCAGTATCTTTCCGCTGCGAAAGTATGCTACTTTGTCTAAGTTCTCTGTCCGGATACAAGCGTGTAGCAGCAAGTAGTAGAGGCAAATAGATAAACCTTCAAATTTGAAGAAAAACAGACCAAGTAACGTAACGAGTTTCGTTACGGTTCCAAACATGTATATTGTTTAGTATATTTTAAACATGTTTAAAAATAGTCCGTATCTTGATCAAACCAATTTCCGTTGAAAGTTTTTATGGTGTTTGAAAAGCTTAATTATTTTTAATTTTGTTGCGAAATTAGACACAAACAAACACTGGTTACTAGTGAGCTTTTCGGATATCATTTCATATAAAAGTTTACTTGAGTTACGATTACGCTAATTCTTTACATATTTATCAGAAATGTTATTCGGGGTCTATCTTTAATGTATTATTTTAATAATAAACTTAAAGTTAAATAATTCTTTAATTCTTAGTAGGTACTATGCATGGCAATATTTAGAACATTAGATAGAGATAGATAAAATGACGAAAACAATTTTTAAAATGATTAAACTTAGTTTTAGTAGTTTTTAGTGTAGTTTTTCTATCATCAAGAGCAAACGAGGATTATTTGAAAATGAGTGAAGAGATCGTCTTATTTAAAACTGAGCGCCCTTCTACTATAGGTAAGTGATTATTTCAATTAGAGGAACGAATTACTTATTGTAATAACATAGTGTGCATATTGCGATATTGTAAGACCGAATGACCAATTATTTATTAAATAATACTTTCTTTTATATTCAATTCAATTTTTCAATTTTTTATCTTATAAGGAAGCAATCGAGCAGTGGCAGCTTTATAATGCCTAATCCCATCCCTAAAACCTATGGTTATCTAGATGCGGAGCCAACCCTCCATTTTTCTATCTCCTTCCCAATGGTTCATCAGGAACTCACAAACCGCTCGAAACGCAACAACACAGCTGTCACTTTACGCCTTATTATATGAACAAGAGGTACCACTGGTCGTGCCGGCCCAATTCGGCTGCAACATAGCACTATCTCTTTCAAGAATGTATTAATTTAAAATTTTAATTATTTTAAAATAAAACTTATTTTAAGTAATGCGTTAAGTTTAAAATAAGACTGTATCTAATATACTACCTTGTTATCGTGTCGCCAATTAAATGTATCATTTGTATACCATATTGTATCCAAAACGCTTCCTATCCGTATCATATTCCGCGCGGATTTACGGGGGAAGTCATAAAAAGTCATGACCCTCGATCGAAATGCGCAGCGCATCCCCAAAATCAATGGGCACGGACAAACCGGGCTGATTGTTAATACGTCCCCCCGGGCCGGGCGATACCCCCGGGGTAAACTTTCGGAATACGGAAACCCGGAAGGTAACTCGATTTCGCCCTGATACTTGTCCGTAGCGGAGTTTATTGTACCTTCTAATTAGGTACGGACAACCGAAGAATGTTTCCAATTTTGCGAGTTCATTATCAAAACATTATACTATTTAGGATTGAATAATCTATACTTTTGTTTAGGAGTAATTAACAGTATGTATTTATATACATACTGATAATTTCAAAATAATAGAATTAAGAATAAAAACACAAATATATTACAGTCTGTATATTTTAATCTTAGGAAACATCATCATCATCAGCCTTCATCCATCCTCTTTTGAACATAGGATCCCTTGCCATCCGCATCAAACACAGACCGGGGGACACTTGGTCTAACTAAACGCAACCTCCACTCGTGAACTTTATTGACCCATCGGCCTAACTGTGAGACACAGATACATGCGACTATTTATCTGAGTTATAAAAAGTTCATAAATAATTATCATTACATTAAAAAGTCTTATATTAGTCCTATTATATTTTACTGGCTGTTCAGGCCTTTTGGCTAGAACAACCAGAGAAAATGGATAGAAGAAAAAGCGCTCTATTTTCCATTAAGTTTCATTCCAACAAAGTAAAGATATCATTATTATACTAACGAACATTTTTATACCTCGGTTTCACGCGTCCTAAATAAATAAATAAATGCGGTGCCAAATTTTATAGCCCCAAAAATATATTATAAGTTTAATAATAAATAAATAAAAAAAGGGACTCCACATAGGAACCTCAACCAAATAATTTGATATTCAGGAATCAAATCAATGGAAACTAGTTCATTAAAAAATAGAACTGATAATGATATGGTGGTAGACAGCGGTAGACTAGCTAACATTGTTTATACCATCAATGACTTTCATGTTTCACGACTCAGCGGATCACAAAGAACTAATTTAGCACAATGCCTCAACTAATTACCGTAAAAATATTATCTGATCACAGTATCTATTTGGCTCGCTGAGTCTAATATAGGCATAATCAAACCGAAAACATTTATTGAATTGTCCTCCGCACCGCGCACCTGTTCTGTATTCAATAGTAAAATACTTCAATTATATTGAATACTGTAATTTTGATAGCAATCATGATTTTATTTTTATTTTGCTCCTATTTTTTAATATATGAATGTGTGTTCTGTGCGTCAAGAATTTGCGGATTTTAATGAATGAGATGTCAATTAAATTATTATGTCATCGGTGATAACCGGGGCTTTTATAATTTACTAGCAGATCCCCGCGGTGTTGTGCTATTCCGATGTATAAGCTATATTATTATAAAGTTTCGTTAAAATCCATTCAGTAGTTTTTACGTAACAAAGTAACAAACATCCATCCATCCATATTTACAAACTTTCGCAGTTATAATGTTAGTAGGATTTCATACGAACTAACCCGGCAATAATTGTGGACCGAAATAATTGTTTTTCATACAAAGTATCCTATGATACTTAATACCTCCCAGAATATGTGTTTCATAATGATCGATTAGTAGTTTTCACATAAAATTAACGAACTTACATTCACATTTATGATATTAAATACCTACTATAATAGGTATTATTCAATGTGTAAGCTAATAAAACGCTACCCATACTTATAAAATCTAAACTCTATAAATGTATAAAGCTATTCTAAGTTTTACTGAAATTATTCTCATAGTATGAATTGATTTTCCTCTATACTCTCGACTCTGGTGTACGGCGTAATTACGGGCCTTTCAACAGTCAGCTATTTCCGAGGGCCTTCCGTTTCACGTTTTTTAAGCTCCACGGAAGCGGCCAATCGGCCGGAAAGATCGATTTTTCATTGCGAATCGCGAATTTGAAATTCTAAATGAAATTGCGAAATTCGAAACTTCCTTTTTGTGACAAGCGAGTTCATTAAACATTTCGGTTTTGAAATATTTAATTGAAATTATGATACGGTGCGTAATTAACGTTTGTTCCTTTTGTTTTAAATTTGAGTGCTGTACTCGGTATCTGTAAGAATTAGTAATAACTTTGAAAATAATATATTTAAATAGATAAGATTATCTTGCATTTCTAACAAGTTTTCCTAAATTATCACCAGAATCATCAGCCTTTATTCGTCCACTGCTGAGCATAGGCCTCCCTCAATCGCTAAGACGACCGATCATTTGCTACTCGCATCCATCGCGGACCTGCCACTGCACGGAGATCGTCTTCCTATCTGGTTAATGGCCGCCCAACAACTTCGTCTATCTAAACGCGGCCTCCACTCTTGAACTTTAATAGCCAGTTTTTCTTACTTCTTATTGACTATTTGTGACGTATATCAAGTTGGTTGAGTACCTACGTCCGAAAGAAAGATATTTTGATTTCATTCGATTTGAATAAGTAAACTGTATTACTTAAATTATAAGGTATTTATAAAAACTGTAATTGTAATTTTCGGCACTGTTTGTCTTTTATGTAGTAAAACTATATTATATACTTACTATGTTATATCTATGACTGTTTGATGCCAAAATAAATACATAAATAAATAAATAAATAAATAAAAATTATTACAAATATATCTTACCTATCTACGCTTGACTAACATACACTGTACGTTTACATTATAATCTTATATTCCTCCATAAGAAAAGCTCAAATGAAGCACAAAGCTTTAATACAATAGAATTTAGAATACGGATGTAGCTTTGACCATTTGACCAAAAGCCTAAATCTTTTCGAAAAAATTGAACTTTAAAATATATAACAAGGTATAATCCATTGTAATCTTGACTGATAAAAAGATTTTCCGAATATAGTCTTGTCTAACCAACTGTTAATATAATTTGCCAGCCTAGTTATTTAATTGACATTAATTAATTAGCTTTTGATGTAACATCAAGTATCCACAACTTAAGCGGTGGTAGAGCTACGCCGTGTGCTTCCTGGTACTTGGATTCCACCATATCGCTGATTTTTCCTGTGAAACAGATTTGGTGTGTTCCAGAGAGAGAGAGAGAGAGTAAGACACGCAGTATAATTACTAGAGATGAAACGGATAGTGGTTTGGCCGGATACCGGATATTAGGCAAAAATGTAATGTAAATCTTAGTTAAAGCAGGCGAAAGTGCGGAAAAAGCTAGTGTTATAATGTTACTATGTATTAATTAAACTTAATATTATTAGTATTATTATGACAACATTATTCCGGCCGGAAAGGCCAGATACCGGATAGTTACCAGATATCCGTTTCATCTCTAATGATCACTGGAACCGAGATCTTATGTCCGGGATTGGCAACACATAATTGAGTTGCCTGGGCTTACAGGTTACAGGTTCCTAGGCTATGTTCATGGGCATCTGCCATTTTGTACATACCTACAACTAATATTAGGTAATAAGTATGTATAATGCTCAGCCTGACAGATATAAGCAAAACCCGTTTGTCTAGTTGATGAAATTATCCCATAATCAATATGCCGCCTGGTGTTGTGATTAAGCGGCACGTCACTTCACGCAGGGGGTTCGAATCCCGCCAAGAGCGAACATTTATGTGATATTTGTAGTCTATAAATTTATATCCGTTATCTGGTGTGATTGGTTATAAATATTTATAATACTTGTATCGTATTAGCATATGGACGCTTGCAATAAAGATATCATTTTTTAATAGATTTTAATATTCCTAACATGTCTGCAATAAGATGAATGACCGTTGCGACTTTGGAATTATATTAATACATATTTTTAATTTATATGGACGCTTTTTACAATAGGTAGGTACGTCAATCTGGTCCAGTGGTAAGTTTCCGAAGAACTTGTGTTAGGGGTACTAACAACGCAAATACAAATATTTAATATTTTTTATATTAATACTTATATTTAAAATTTTATTATATAATAGCATATTAACATAATTAATACACATCCAAGACCCAGGAACACAGATTTTTTTGTTTCCTGGCGAGATTCGAACCCGCTACCTCCGGCTTAAGCGCCAACGCGCTAACCATTGCCACAGAGGTCTTCGAATTTGGGAGGTGGTAAGAAGTATATTTTTGGCATTAAGTGTTGAATCCAATAGTGATAGTGAATAGCTATTGGTTGATGATGATGAGTAAGATCTCATAAATGATCTCATTTACCACTTTATAAATGTAGTACCTCCTCACATTTGGAACATATTATGTTACTATGTTTTTTTTTTCGAAAGGACCTATGCTGTTGGCCTTAAGGTATTTAAGCTTCATCGGAAAAGTAGATGATTAGATGGCTCAATTAAGTATATGCATGTATACTAACAACCCTCCTAAATTCGTAGCTAAAAAGACATGTCTTCATCTTAACGGACGTTAGCGTCTTTGTTCGTCTTATATTCCTACTTTTACTTACGATGCAACGAATTCTAAAGGTACCAACATGCAAGTTGAACAACCTTAAAGTGCTAAAGTGTCGATTAAGGGCTTAGCATGCCGCGTCGACCTAAATACATGTGACCCCAAAAACTCGAAGAAAATCCACAATTATCATCTCCAGTGAAGTACTGTCAGGACAAGGGACGTGATTGCGACTGTCATGGCTGTAATCTCTCGTTATGTCCCTACACTACATCCCTACTTAAGCATCGTATGAGTGAGATAGAGAGGGCGAAAACATCGATACATGCATTGGCAGTGAATTCGAAAGGTGACGTGACGAGTGAAGACATAGCGTGATGCCTTTTTATTACATTTTTCGTAATAGAATTTTGTTGAAGTGAAAACTTCTTTTAGCGCACACAGATTTTTGTACGCTGTGATTGGAGCTGATTCCTCACGCTCTTGAGTGAGGCGAGTGTACCCGTGTGAGAAAGATACAGTCAGCTGCTCTTCTATATTATTGATATACATAATAATTATTATTATTTGGAGAATAATTTAGCTTACATTTTTGTTTTTCACTCTCCCGTAGGTATATTTATGAGTTTATTTTTTAATGCATCATGTGTCAGGCGGCCTATGATGAGTGGATATGTTGAATCCGATCGTATTATCCTTTAGGTAAAAATAAAAAATATATATTTTTTTAAATGTCTATGCAAAATTTATTCATTATAATAACCACTTAAAATAAATATCATAGTTTTGTTACATCATGACACAAAGCTCTAAAAAGTAGAGTAGGTACCTACTTCAACTGTGGGATATTGAATTTAGTCCGATCTACGCAAAGTGTAGCCGTGTATTGATGATAAATAATTAAAAGTTATTAAATATATTGGCTGTAGACATTTTTAAGGAGTAATAAATTACAAGTAGAATTTCTATTTAATTAATTCTCTAATTATTATAATTGGAACATAAACATTTCAATTTATATTCCTAGTAAAATACCCAATTATACTTAAACTGTTACCTACCTACCTATATATAGGTACTTATAGGATTATTAGTAAACTAGGTAACCTTGTAAAATAGTTTGACGGTGGTTTTTGTCTACGTATATATTATTATTTTACGTAGGTATTTCCTCACTTTTCAAAAGTGAAATAGTACCTACGCATTTGTGGTTTTTGTTTGTATTACAAAAGATGTTTGATGATTAGAAGGTGCCCATTGTGGATTTTATCTTTTATATTTTTGAGTTAATTCATGATCATCTAAAGCCTAAATAATAGAACTAGAGCGATATCCGAGTTTGTATCGTATTTATTTTGGATAAAATGAATTATCATAGAAAGGATTAGTTATAATTCATGTTAGTAAGCAGCTATCTACCTACATGGTGTATAGATCTCTACTGGTAAAATGAATGTTAAGAAGCTGTAATAGTAGTTACTAGAATTACTAGTAATACATACAGTAAAAGAAAAGTTTGTCAAGGGTCTCTAGAGCTACTGCAATTGTTATATTTGCATTTGACAGCCCATTTGCTGAGAAAGGATATTTAGGTATAGGTAGGTAGAACTCACTTCAACTTGTTGGATGCGAGTAGCAAGGGATCGGCGTTCATTGAGGGAGGCCTATGTGCAGCAGTGGACGGATAAAGGCTGATGATGATGATGATGAAAACTCACTTATTAGATATTTGCGTAAGTTTTCATTAAACAAACACGTATTTATAAGTACATACATACTAACTGTTTTGAATCCACAGATAAATAATTTGGGAGACTGGTAACATTAATTGTCAACGGGAAAAATATTTAGATTTCTTTCTTTATTTAAATTTGCGTCATTTTATGCATCTTGCATCCTGCTTTGAAATAAGATTGTAGATGAATACACTACCGGGTTCATCTTATTCCTAACTTAGCAAAATTGCCTATAATACTCGTGAATACCACCCACTGATAAAATTACCAATTACGAGAATTTACCCTTTTCAATCGTACATTTAATATCGATGGTATTTTCATAGCTTGTAAAAATTATATCGCACACAGTCCGACATCCGATACGAGTCGAAAATTCACAGTTCGTTTAAACGTGCACGTAATGATTCAGGATTTATCCTTTAGCTATGTACGACTACCGGGTTTAGCGATGTGGAGATCGGCCACGCCCTTTTCCGGGCTCCACCAATCGGAGCTTGCACAACCGTAGGGGCTATCGCATGGTACCGCCTCATCAAGTGTAAAAACTTAGTTTACACATCACCACTGTCGTGAGAGGTCGTGTATACAGTGTACGGTGCTTTTTTTGACATGTTTTGACAGTTGTATGTCGGCGTGGACTGCCGTTTGTTTATATATGTGAACTATACGTTGTGAGTGTAACATATATAGAGATGAAGGTAAGAACCCGTGTGCTTGGGTGCTACTTGAAATGTATGGATTATCCCTGTTTGTATGGAAATCTTGAATTTGTATGTGTAAAATGTATATTCATAATAATTGTGTGTCGCTTGCATTTCTATTTTTTACTCTATCTCAATCTAATCTATGCATAACCAAGATCTCTACTATAATTTTAGTAATTGCTTTACGCACCTGTTGAAGTTTTTTCACAGTACACATTTATGTTAAACCAATTTAGCAAATTTTTTATGTGTAACATACCATTTACGTAAGAGAAAAATGTCCATAAATATTTTGAAATATAAATGATAAACATTTGAGTTTTGCCCTAACCGACTTGTTACCGCCGCTCATCTAACCTGCAATTGTAAAAAATTACTATATTATATTAATTGCCAACTGCTGAAAAAAAAACTTTTAAAACAGTTTGTTTGTGCAACTACTTAAATTTCACATGGAGTTTTATAATTCTGATTTAAATTTGCTTTAAAACCATTTTCAGTCACGAAGCGTTTAAGTTGGTAGGTACGCTCGAAACTTTTAAGTCTATTAATTAATCTTTTGATTTCTAAAACTCTTTCATATCTATTAGAGGTCTCATATTTGTGTTTTACAATGTTTCAAATGTGTTCATTTAAAAACTGTTTATATTTTATTTAGTCTCACGCTACATCACTTTAATTTATGACTTACTTTTACGCGTGGCTTAAGATTTATAACCGTTATAAAACTGAAAATGATAGAGCTTTTGTAGTTCTCTAATCTAAGTTTCAACATAATCAGATCTTTAATAATTTGGTTTTTATTATCATATTATTGTTTAGTTATCATAACAATTATTCTACACTATATAATTTTGACTGTTGTAATATCCATTTTCTACGTGTTGGATAAGCATCTTAAACTTATTGAATCGCATACTCTTCAAATCTATATAAGTCTAGTCCCTAGTCTGACTAGGGTCTAGAGCTTCCAAGGTACTCTAAATATAGTATTGCACTCTATAATATCATGCATGCGACTATATAAATGATGACACTAGTTAGAGGTCACTAAAATACTCCTTTTTAAACAACGCTTACCACCCTAGTTTCAGTCTGGAAAATAAGTGCCTAGAAGCATTACAATACATTTATTATCATTATTATATAACCTATCACTAAGATATAATGTAAAATAATATAATTAAATACTGAGTCTCTAAGACAAATTCGAAAGCCTACTACATATTCAAGCCTTCAAATTCAAAAACATAACCACAAGCATGCCTCGTCTTAAAAGACTAATAGTATTCCTATTTTATAATCCTTACACTGCTTTTTTAGAACTATTATAATTTATAATACATCGGTAAACTAATATAAATAAAAAAAAATATACCATTTTTTTATAATTGAATTTATTTGTGGGCAGTGTAAATAAAGAGTAAAGTCGGGATACACCGAGACGTTTATTAATATTATTTGTAAAACTAGCAGTTCATCCCGGCTTCGCACGGGTAAACAATTTATAACCTATGTTACTCGCTGATAATCTAGCTTTCTTTAGGTAAAACATTTTTTTAAATCGGGCCCATTAGTTTCTGAGTTTATTCTATGCAAACGAACATTCAAATATTTCGTCTCTATAATATTATTCTATACTATTAATATACTAGTTTATAAATGTTATACAAATAAATTATTTATATTACCTAGAGTCGTTTATGTTCTCGTCCATAGAGAAAATTGCTCATAACTGTAGGCATTTACTACAGTAATCTGTACCACATATTATTGCTGATAGTTTAGTTTTTGCAAATAATTTTCATAGCAGCGGGGAGAAGCTTAGAGCCATTTTGATTCCTACATTATTTATTTGAACACGTGTGATTGTTGGCCTCTTTATATATAAATTTCATGTAACATTGTTTTTCCGCGATTAACAGCGGCTTTCAATATCCTATCTGTCTTAAAATTTTCTTATATATCTCGAAATTTTGACACATTTTCTTACAAAATCTGTCAAAATTTTAAGATTGATAAGAACATTTTAAGATATATGGATATTGAAAACCGCCGTAAGTCGCATACCTATGATCTTAAATTTTAATGACAATTAGCATTCGGGGTGCAGTAAATAAGGCAAGGGATTTGATGAATGAAGTTTTGACGTTCATTAAAGTTATGTTCAGCAGTGGACGGATTAATGATGATGATAAACCATTGGTTGCCGTTTTGCCTGCATCGATCGTCGATCTTAATCACGCATAATTTTTCAACGTGCGAACAAAACCGTTGTAGTAAAGATTCTTACAATAGCACCTTTAAGTTCTAGGTGAGCCATCTGCATACCTACCTGCCGATTGACCTTGAAAGTCTAGATCTTTCGAAAAAAAACCAGAATAGAACTAGCAGCTTATTGACTGTACAACTAGAAGATTCTTGGGTTTAAATATCGCTGGATAAAGATATAAATGTTTAAAAAAAATACCAACTGATAAATGCAGAGATATTTTTACAACATCCATGTATCACTTACATATTCTATTTATATTTAAACATACATACATGTGTAATTATTAATTTATTTGTATATCTAACAATCAATTTGCAGATTCGTGTGTAGTTCGATACATCTTATAACAGCGTATATACAAACGATCAATTTTTGTTTAAATTTATTCATTACTGTGGGGTAATTAAAATGAATGATTCACAATTAATAATATTTTGAAACGAGTACATTAATTATATTTTGTTTTTGCCCGTTTAAAGCAATTTATGCGTTGACGACGGGTGGTATTATAAGTAATATTATTTTCACATACACGAATGTTAAATCTTTATTATTACTATAGTTTTAATATTGTACATGTTGAATCTAACTGGGTCTATGAAGTGTCTAAATATAGCGTAATATAAGTTTTTTGCAAGTGAATATTTGCAGCGTTTTATCAAAATAGTCCATTGATTAATTATATATAAATAAAAATCCCTTTAGTTTAGCAGCTTTAAGATTTGTGTTATAAGGTAAAGGATAGTAATATTTTCAGTAACATCGCATCTAAATGAAATAGTGCTAAAATGTGAGTAACATAATATAGATAAACCAATCTATCTTATAATCGCAGAATTGCATATCTGTAGGTACATAATATATGTATATGTACCTACAGATATAAATAAAGACAAGTAGGAAATATAAAAAATGCTCTTTTGTATTTTACCTTATTAATTTGTCGACCTAATATTAATTTTATTCCATTAATATATGTAAACGGCCCGGCATAAAGTAGTATCTACCTACCGTGTACCGTGTATGCCGTGCCAAAGTTGATATAAATTTATAAAAATAAGTACAGCACAAAAGATTTTCTCCGTAATACAACGTATCAACTTTCATAAGGTCTAAAGATATTTGAACTTATAAAACGCATAAAAGTTTAAATTCTTTCATATAATAGTTTAGCACCCGTAAGCTCCTCACAAAAAGCTTGAAGCCGTTTAAAAGAACGAACTTCAGTAGGTATATAATATTTTTTAAGAGAACGTAACTGTAACGAATGAAAACCTTCGTGCAAACAGCTGCCACGTTCAACTGCCTGTACGTATATATACGTATACATATTGTAGCCAGCTTATAATAAAGCTGGCTTCACTTTGTAGACTCTTGGTGCTAAATGAGTAGGTACAAAATGATAATGTCTCATGATAAATGAATACATCTCATATATAATACACGATAATACTGCTCGGTTAATAATTATTTTTCAAAAGTAGTGAAAACTTAACTGATTTTTGTAATTTGTTTTGTTAGTTCCAAACTCTGGAGTTTTAGGATAATTGTTTGTTTCCCAAATATATATAAATAAATGACAATAATGCTAACAATGATGCTTTTAAATATCGTCTGACCATCACATCTTTTATTTTATCCGAGATGCTGTTCATCTCACGTTATACTCGCCCTGAAGATTAATAAAATAAGCTTCCCTCTAAAATAAGCAATTTTCGATTGAGTTAGGCCTATGGTCAGCAGCGGATAGATTGGGATTAATAATGATGATATTTAAATGCAAAAATAATATTTAGATTCCTGCTGAGTTCCGTAGGTTTGTGCTTTCAATATTAATTGTAGCTTTATGACATGAAATAAGAGGTCAAGTCCGCTATACATGAGTGCAGCCGACTGTTGTCTTGTTCAGTCAGGATTAAAGAATCAGGAAATCGGGATCAAAGGCGTTTGCACATTATAACTAGGAGGTAAAATTTCCATATAAATATTATCATATTTATCTACATACAGAATACAGAAAAAATATTTTGTCTTAAAGCTCTATGGCCTGGCATTAGAAATTAGCAGGACCATATCCATTTCTACACTAATCAACACTAAAGACTGTATTTTTTTCAATACCTAGCATAGTAGGGCAAATGAACAGTCGAAACCTTCTACTTTCGACGCCCATTAACATCCACACAACCAGACGTTATACGTCGTATGTATAACAGATGCGTTGCCCTTCTTTTCCCTATCCCCACATTGGGCCACCGGAAACTCTTAAATCGCAGGAAACGCGACAGCATAGCTGTCACTTTACGCCGATTTCATGTGAGCAAGAGGTACCACCCCGGTCGTGCCGGCCCAATTTGTCTGCGAAGCAATATGGCCACTACCTTTTACTTTACATATTGATGATATATTTATTATGTTTGATCTTGCCTTCGTTCAGGATAACTGATGATAATTCAGGTTATTAACGCCTCAAAAATACAATGTAGATACTATAAACTGGTAACTAAACGTTTAATTTAAAAACTTTTAATTTAAAAAGCTTTGGTGTATTTGAAAGTAGTGTGTAATTAATTTTTAAAACTTAATTTGAACGCAGACCACGTGTCATAGATATTTTTTAAACTCTAGACATTATGAACGTTTAAAATAAAAAGCCTATAACTTTTATTTAGTCAAAGTTATTAGAAATATAGTGTCATTCCAGTGTTTTATTTACGTTTTTTTCTTTTATAAAGTGATAAATAATGGTTACGGTAATATCATTCCATAATTTATTTGTTAAAAATAATTTAAATAATATGAGAATTTTGAAGATAAAACTTCTTTAACTGCGTTTTCCACTTTTTGGTAGAGAAAAATCTTAAATAGAAGTTTTATGTGATCATTTATTTTTTAAGTTGAGTTTTTACTTCTATTCGGCAGCCTGTTACTAACAATTTTTATTTTATTTTAATCTAAAAAAAAATATATTAAGTTACAAATTGTGTCTCTATGTTAAAATCTCATAATGAATTCTTAATAGCATTTACTTTTTAGTCGGTTTGAGAATTTATGAATGCGGGATAGCAATAAATCTTATTTCTTTACGCTTAAAGCGCGCCTTGAGGTTGTAAAACTTAATCACTTATGAACTAGTACATCTAGTCCAAATAATAAACTTAGCATTTTATTTATACAGGAAATAAACAGTTATACGTATAGTTAATAGTTAGTGGAATGCTATAAAACGATGTACTTACATTTAAACTTCTAGAAATATTTTATAAAATATACAAAGAATTTTAATGGCTAGAAATCATCGTCTTTGCAATTCACCTAGTGTGTGTAAATAAGAGACAATACTAGGACCTGGAAATACAATTTATGTATTTTGTACGCGCATTAAACAAAATATATTAATATATTAATACGATGAATCTTTAATATATAGATAGATATACTAATAAAGATAAAGAATAATACACTATTTTTCATCGATCGTCTGTCTGCTGTCTATCCTTGACGACGGGTGTCAAAGGGTAGGAATACAGACAGACGAGCATATACGTAGTCAGTATCACTCGTGTACATTTGGAATTACACTGGGACTAACCCAGTAGGGCTATTCTGTAAAAAACCATTTCGATATCGAGCTTCACCTGGGTGATAGAGCTAACTTTACGTCACTTCAAAGGTGAACTTTATAGATATAGATAGATAGTCGAGTTTTAAAGAATACAAATTCGTCAAATTCGTCATATCAACGCGAATTCCGCTTTCGAGATTCGAAAACGACCTTACAGAATAGCGCCCTACAGGCCTCATATGTTTGAGTGATAGATGCACTGTGAGCGCAAACAAATTATCTTCCGTATTACACAGATGCTCACAAGCATGGTTGCTATGGTGATTATCTGTGCTGGACGGCTTACAGAGAGCCGTTGACAGTGCATCACGATTGTGGCGCAGTGGTGAACTCGTCCCTACACACCCTCGAGGTGTCCGAGATGGGCGGTTATGCGTCACGATCTGACGTCTCCGCGATTCTCGAGAATGACGAGTTCCGGGCGGCGACGATCTCCTTCTATAAGGCAGTAATGTTTCAGATAGGTCGACAAGCGGGTGAGAGAAGTCTTCCGACTAGGCCTTCCCACACCGGTGACGAATAGGATTGGGTAGGAGACGCTACTAAATGCGCCACCGGTAACGCCCCTCGTGTCGTGTCAGGATAGGAACCAGGGTCCAGTACAGGCATAATGTCGGGGGGATTCTTTAGTGGCAGCTATGTAATCCCCCTTACGAGGAGAAGTCTATTTCTATTGTCTGTAGATGCAGCATCCTAAGAAATGCAACTAAACGCTCTTATGGGTGGCTTATTTAGAGTATTGCACTTTGTCTCTTGTCTTTGAATTTGAGTCTCGGAGCCTAAGATATCTAAACTGCCTTATCCAAAAAAACCTTTCATAATATAGCTTATTTATATCAATCTATTTTCTATCCTAAGACGGAAGAGGGTAGGTTTACGATAAAAGTTATGGCCTGCCTTGTTTCTTATGGACTGGCGTTAGGAGCCAAAGCGCACCTCTCTGGTAAACATAAAAAATATATATGTTAATTAAATAGCTGCATCTAGTATTATATATTTGGCTAACTCTTACTATTGTTTCAACACAGCTAAGTTTAATTAATGTATTAATGAGAGTTTTTGTTTTTTATTATCTGTGAGATCTAGACAAATACGTATGCTATTTAAATTTAAATACTAGTAAGAACAGCTTGTGAATTGAACAAATTATGTAAAACAAACTTCAAAATGTCATAAATGTATTAATTAATAGTTTCTCCAATGATGTTAAAAAATATTTCACGTGAAAATGACGCATCATCATTCAGGGACGGGTGTAGAAGGCTGATGATCAGCCTTCTACACCCGTCCCTGAATGAAAACCAGGACGACCTATCCAATTTTATTGTGGAGATCGTCTTTCTACATTTTAATGACACCTACTTTTTTTAAACTTTATAATTTTTTAAAAAGTTTTAGTCCTACAAAACTGATTTTGCGAATTAAACTTTATAATATATCCAAATGAATAATCCAAAATGAAACAAAATATGTTTACAAATTTAAATTTACAAAACAAAACAGGTCAGATTTTGTATATTTCTAAATAGTTACTTATTTTTGTCATTATGCTTCTTAGACATGTTCTTGTCAACAGTATTTGTTGGTAAATTATATTAACATTTTAACGACTCTTATTAAACTTACTACGCCTAATCAAATCCCATGTATTTTAATAATTATAAAATCTTATATCATATTATACAAGCATTCATTATAATAAAGCTACTAATCATACACATTGCATCTGCGGGATCCGAACACGCGACAGCTTGCAGCTTTGCTAATTAGCCACATTAGTCCACTTCAATATCCTTACCTGATCCAACTTGGTGCTACCGCTAAAAAACCTCCTTGAAACGGTTCCTTTACGTAACGCTATGATGTATGGCTGATTTAAATCCGCCATTTTTCATTTAGCTTAATAATTAACCTGTAGGCCGCTCGTTATTTTTTATCTGTGGTTTTGTTAATTTTTGTTACAAGTTAGTGATGTAGATTTTAAGGTGAGTGATGTGGCCAACTTTAGCAAATTAGCAATGATAATTAAATGTCGTGGGGTCCGAAAATTCTCGGAAATAATATCACGTTTGCGGTGACTGCGGTGGATCTTTTTTAATGAACGTCTCACTTAAGACCTCATACAAGACTCTGTCCCGAATTAGTACAACCGCTATATTATGAAGATACGTTTTTACGAATAAACTAATAGACCATTCGGGAACGTTTTTCTTGAATTGATTCTATTGAAGTTTTTTTAAATGACATAGGTAGAATATAAACTACATCATAATACTCACCTCTTAGCCTTTTCTCAACTATATTTTTGACGTTGGCTTCCAGTCTTACCAGATTCAGCTGCGTACTAATATTTTACGTGGAGCGACTGCTTATCTGACCTCCACAACCCAGTAACTGGGTGATAAGTTACCCCGTGGTAAGACTGGTTGTCAGACTCTCGGGCCAACGGCTTAACGTGCAAGAGGAACGGAGGAGTCTCGGTATGTAAAGATGGTCAGTAGTCAGCTATCCACGGACTAGCCTCGATAAGCGTTGCTTAACCTGGTGACTCGATCCACGAGGCTATTACCACTGAGCCACGAGCTCCTCACAATGCGCCCTTATAATATTTTGGATTAGAAGATGAGAAGAACATAGACTCTAACATAAACGATATAGGTACATGTGCTGTTTAAAAATGGAAGATTTTTAAAATGATATGTACAGTATACTCATTTCTGGCGGATTCATCCATCTATTGTTTTACATTACTCCAAAATTGAAATATATCTACCTCATAATGATATATGGGAATAACCTGAAAATGCATTTTTTTAAGTCAAGACTTTCAAAAAGTAGTTTTGGTATGACGTCATTACCAAATTTCAATTTTTATTCTAAAATTAAATTATTTTCACTTTTATGGTCATATACAGTCCCGATGACTGTCATTTTTTTTATTCTATATACCGTAAGGCAAATAAATTATTTCTATTTATACCTTGACCTTACTTATTTTCAAAATTAAAAATATATCAATTATATATTAATAATTATTCAATAGAAGTAAACACGCCTAGGGGAAAGCAGAGGCGGGTGATAGATATTGTAATTTGTACAGCTATTTACAAAATGCACATGTTTTAATTAATATGGTAATAAGCCCTCGCATTACACGCTTCTTAATTAATTGCGTTTAATGAAAATTATAATATTATAAAGGTCAAAAGTGGGTGACCTTAATATTAGTTTTTGGGAGCTAGCTATGGGAGAACCGTTAGATATTATTTAATAAAGAAAAATAATAGAGGACCTTTTTGTTAATAAAGCAGCAACAATATTATCATCTTTTCACTCTGGTATATTCAACAGTATAGTTTTTTTAAGTTTTGATTAGTGATCTAGTAATCACTTTATAACAATGTCCTCCTCAATAAAAAATCTCTTCAAGGGATAAGCCGCACTTTTAAATGTTTTATGTATTACTAATTAAATGTCAGTGTAATAAGATTAAAGGAATGTGCTAATAAGCAAGTATGAACAAGGCCAAATCTCACATGATACAGGTAAATATCACATATTCAGTAATCCCCATATTTTTAGAGCGTCTATATATTTTATACGATGCAATATCAAATCCGATTACAGTAGGATCGGGTGCGCTCGATAAATCTCGGCTGTCGTCGGCGGTGATTCGTTACGTTCCGATTTACCCAAAAGTTATAGGATATGAAAAATATAGCGGCGGCGACTTTGGAGGCTATATTTAATGCGAGCGAGGGCGCGGAGTCCCGCGGTGCTGTTCAGTGATTATATTAATGATGGGCATGTATCAGTGCTCATGCAAATGTCTTCTTCGTGTTTGACGGGTCAGCGAGGTAGTGTAGACTGTAGAGTATGTTAAGTTTGAATATGGTGAAAAAAAATATTTATTTTCAGATTTCTCGATTTTTACATGTTAAAGTCTTAAAATATTATTTAATTTCGAAATTATGGGTAGAGAACTGTGTTATTTTAATTAAAATACTTACAAACAGAAAAAATATAACTAAGGTGAAGATAATGTTTCTTGTTAATCATATTTGTATTTGTAGTTAAAAAATTGACTGGATTATAGTTATTACTATACTAATTATATTTAGCATACTGTTTTATTTTACTGTGTCTCAACTGACCTCATCAATGGAATTCTCATGCGAATATATCAACTTAATCACCACAGTATTACAGGTCAAACCCTATATTAGAGCCCTCACTTACAACCGAAAAAAACATAAGACCGCATAAGTTTTAACCACAGATGTTTTTACTGTTTTTTTTTCTCTTATATAATTTTCACTTGCGGAAATAAAAAAAAAACTCTATTATTTGTGTTGATTAGCGCATTCAAATAAACAAACTAACACTTCAGTTTTACTATAGGAGTAGCCTCTGTAAGAGATAGCGCCATGCTGCTATGCAGCCAAATTAGACCGGAAAGACCAAGGTGGTACCTTTCGCTCACATAATACCGCCTTAAAGTGGCATTTATGCTGACGCGTTTTGTCGTGTTTAAAATTGAAGTTCAATTTTATTTTATTTCCTATCAAAACTAACAATTTCTTTTTCAAGTACAGCGTCTGTGGACAGCTATACCACAGAGTCTGCTAGAGCATGGCTACGTACGGTGCACCCATCTGGGTGGGACATCAAGCAACGTGATGCTCGTTGATAACGAGGCGATGAAATTTGCCTTGAGTAACGTCCCCGATCTCGAGTTGGGTTCAGGTAGAGAATCTGGGGGCTTAGTCAAAAAGTCATTACGAAAACGACAGCGAAGTTCGTTCGAAGTTGTGATTGGCTAAATCGAGTCGATTGAGCGATCGAGCGATCGACGACGTGATTTAGCCAATCACATACATTTTATTACTTTAGAACTTCGCTGTCGTTTTCGTAATGGCTTTTTGACTAAGCCCCCTGGGCCTTGTAATGCACGACGTCGGGGAGACTGTGCTCGCAGTGGTGCATCTACCCGAAGATCCTGACGCTCCTCTCGCTCGTAATATGCCTACTGATAAAATTCAATTCATAAAACCAGTAGGTATTGGTATTACAAAATTCGTTTAAGAGTCTATAAATCATATTATTTTAATATGCAAAGCTACTTGAAATCTGTTTAGCATAACAAACTAACAAACAAACCCCTTTGCTTATTGGGGGTAAAAATATCTCATAAATATTCTGTATTTATTTGTGGTAAATACAAAGGGACATACATTTTATTCTTGTATTTTGTTTGTTTATTCTGAGTAGATAAATTAAAACGCACAGACTAAATTTTATTATTGTGTAAGATTTACTACAGAACCTTATTATTATAATTTAATGGATTAATTAATTTTTTAGGTATGAGCCACCTTGAGCCTAGATATTGAAAGAGTATTTATATTTATGTACTATATTTATAAGTAAAAACTATACACTGATGAAAATAAAACTTAAATATTCAAATACTTCGGAAAAAAGAAGAAAATCAGATGAGGCCTATATAATTATACCCAAGAAGGGGTCATAAATAAATGCAATGGAAAGGCATGTTTATTCAATTTAAATAATTTATAACATTTTATGGCACCTTATTATTTTACTCTGATAATTGCAATGAGTATGTTAAAATCCCTAAAAAAGATACAGGTTTAATGTCTCCGAATATAAATCTAAAAATATTCTGATCCTTTTAATAAATGTTTTAGTGATTCATCTAATAGCGCTACTGGAGTCATGAGGAGATGACAGGGGACTGGGTGACGAGATTGGACTGTTTATTTAATAAACAAGGAGGAGGGTCCGGCCGTCGGCGCTGGTGCATTGTGCCACCATGACAAGACTCTTTACACCTTTTGGGGTTCCGTATACATTATTACCTGCTTCATATCAAACTAAATCAATCTTAGAATCGGTAGGTAGAATTTGGTATTCGCTAATGAAGTTTTTTTTTTAATTTCTGCTATGCTGTAGGTACAACAATATCGTTAGCATTATTAGCATCCTGTTTATTGCCCACTAATAGCTTTCATTACCAAAAATATGAACTCTTATTTCAAATTAAATGCGAAGCAATATTTATATAAATACTACAAAAAACTTATAAGTTAAAATGAGATTTATATCAGACCAGCCATTTTTATCATTTAGACCAAGTCCATATTATATTGTAAGTATTTGTAAAAACCTTAAAAACTATGTTAGTACAAGTATAAAAAGTAAAGTAAAGTATCAACCCTTCATGTCCCACTGCTGGACACGGGTCTCATCCTTGAAATCAGGCAAGGAGGGAAGAGGAGGAAGGTAATGGGCCAATAATTTACCTCGCTGGCCCAGTGCGGGTTGGTGAACTTCACATACCTTCAAAGACTTTCAATCTCATCAGGCATGCATGTTTCCTCATGATGTTTCCTTCACCGGTGAGCGAACGATGGTCTCGTGTTTTGGGTGCACTTAGAAATTTAGAAAAATCGATTTCAAGGCAAACATGGACGGGTCAGGATCGAACCCGGAACCTCTCACATATGAGGCCCAGTCCATCCACCACTGGACCATCGACGCTCTAGCACAAGTATACATTCGGTTTTTTATATCATTTAATTTAAATATCCTTCGAAGTCTGTTGTAAGCAATCGGCTCAGGCATATGAGCGTATACCCAATGGCTCTTGATTGGGTTATCACTCCTGCACCCTCAGAAACCCATCAGCGACGCGATGTTTTTCCTTTTAATGGCCAGAAAGCTATCGGTTTGCTTTTGCGTGAGCATTTCAGGTGCTCTACAGAATCACGGGAGGCTCACCACCCAACATTACTCTAAGCGCATTATTTTAATGTACTCGGAGAGCTTAGACTTGTGTGACTCGCGGTTCACCCGCTTACTTCACATTCTCGTGGAAGTACGGGGATAAAATATAGCCCATGTCACTCAAAAATAACGTAGCCTTCTAATGCTAAAAGAATTTTCGAAATCGGTTCAGTTAAATCCAGAGATTATGCCCTACAACCTCACAGACTCACAAACTTTACCTCTTAATATTATTGGTATTGATTGCATTATATTTATTCTGTAACTGTAATATTTGTAACTATTTAAGTGAAAATATTACCATCACAAAGAAACTTTGAAGATTGTTTCTTTTAAACTATTTTTTTTTACCATTTTATTCTACAAATTTCATTTAGTTTTATTTAATATATTGTAATAGCTACAAATACAGAGTGCCTGTTTTATTATGGCCTACTACTTTTTGTTTGTAATTTACGTCCTTATATTTGTAAAAATACATATTATTATGCTAAATGACTAGAACAAATTGCTAGTAATAATGTCATTATTTACTTTCAAAAATTATAATAAGCGGGTCAAAATTAAATTATATACAACATGAATATTAGTGTTGTAAATTTAATTAAATATTTTTAATAAGCAAAACTTTATTGATTAATTATTTATAAATACAAGTATTTTTAAGTAAAATTACGACACTAATACAATTAAAATAAAATTATAAATTATAAAAGGTGTTTTTATTCTAAATAAACATTGAATTATATACTTATTATATTATAGACTTATAATTCTAATATGTATGTAAATCATATTTCTTCTATATAATAGCTTTTTTATAATATAATAGTTTTCTATCTATCTTTTATTATACTTATACTAAAAAAGAAAATAATGCAGTGAGTTGAATAAATACTGCTAAAAAAATTAAGAAATACGACTTTAATAGGAGTATGAACCAAAAATAAATGTTATTATTTTTTTATTGTTATATATTATTGTGTTCCTACTCAACTTATCCACATAAATATTAATTCCTCAAAAGATATGAAATAGCAATACAAAAAAATATTGTTCCAATATAATTTTTTTTTACAAGAATTGTAATATAATTAGTAGAGACTTAACCAACATGCATTAGTTATATTTAAATTATTTCTTTGAATATCATGCGGAACCAAAACTAAAATGTAAGAATATTATTAATAAGCTAGCCTTTTGACACGTTGATATTCGGACGGACAGTAATCAATTGTTGAGGTCGATAAAGACACAATAAGACGTGAAAAGCAGAAACCCGAAGCGTGAGTTTTAATTCATTGGTAATATTAAATATGCGGGAATGAAATTCATTTTTTCTACAACTGATTTCGAGTATTATTAAGTTTATGTTGCTGCAGAGTTTGTACTATGTTAAAGATACTTTTGGCGTTAAAATAATTTGTTTTTTTTAATATTCGGAGCTTTTATTCTAACTCTCAATTGTCATTATTGACGACCTCTGTGGTCAATGGTTAAGCGCTTTGGCGCTCAAGCCGGAGGTAGCGGGTTCGAATTCCAGTTCGAAAAAAGTTTTCTGCGTTCCTGGGTCATTGATATATTAAACATGTGTTATTTATTGAAAATCTTAAAAATATGCATTTAAATCAATAAGCATGAAAAATTAACTTAAAGCCTTAAGCTTATAAGAAAACAAAATAAATAAACTTATAAGAAAATCTATACATTATGACCACACCTCCTATCGCCAAAAAAAACAATTGAAAAATATGATTCAGTTAGGCAGCATAAAAAGAGCCTACAAAGAATTAAGATCACATAAAACTTGGATATAAGGCCTTCAAATATTTTTTCGATGTCTGGTAACATTATTTATTATTATAATATATTAATAATATCATTCGTAACAGAAGCTTTTCGAGAACATATTCGTAAGTACAGCGTCGAAGATCACGCATCTCGCTACCTGCTATATTATAATATTGTGCTTTATTTTTTGTGAACAAATAAATTTGAAATGTATCTTACACAGGAAATAAAAATCTATGGTGCAATTATTAATAAAAATAAATATAATATTAAGAATAACTTTATTTTAAAACCATCTAAATAAATATAAGTTGAATTTCCGACTAATTAGTTTTTTTTTCTATTTTTATCATATTTTCATTTCTAGCTAAAATATTAACTTGGTTTAGGTGAAGGTTATTAAATTATAAGAGAAATCCTTTTGTTAAAATCATTCATCCATTGTATTATGTATGTTCAATACAGAGATCGATGGTGTTAACCCTAGATATCCATTGGTGATTAATACCATTTGGGTCACTCAGACCCACGACTGTTCAGGAATCTTAGGCCATTAATATATCAAACAGATGTCTAATATTAATAGTCCACAATAGTGATGGGGTACAATTGAAGCTCACAAAAAACCACTCTGTTGAAGGTTAAGATGTGAAAACAACATATTTCACCCGATCGAGCCGCGAGGTTGAGTGATCATAAAAACTACAAAATAATGAATGAGATTGCGTTGTGTTGGATGGAGTTTTTATGATGATCTTCAGCTATGGTAGTTCTTCATAGTCGATGGCGCATTTACATAAGGGCTTTTTGGGCAGCAGCCCAGGACGCCTTGATAAAGGGCCTCGTGCCTTTGAAAATTATTGTTTTAACAGCATACATACCCTATATTCACATATGCATAAGCTCTAAATGTGTAGATGTGTTTGACCGTCGCTAGTCATCATAAGGTGCCTCATTTGACAAAAAAGTGTACAACAGAGACTACAAAAGATGATGATTTAAAAATTAGATTCCCGATATTGTCGTAAAGTATTAAAACTATACAACAATCGTCAACAGAGCACTGTTATAATCAGGTATTTTTATATGGATTTTATGTGATAAAATAGTTGTAAATTCTGACTGCACTAGTGATAGGTACATGCCTACACGGTCAAGACAGTCTGGTCGTAAGTCCGATGAGGTCCGACAATGCGTGCAAATGATTTAAGTCGCAGAACTGTGAAAGTCGCACAACAGTACCCTGTGATTTAGTGAGAAAATGTACGACTGTAACATTATACTCTCTTGTATCATAGAAAATGACAATCGGAAGCCATCAGGTTCGAGTCCGAAAATTGATATAGTGTTTTATATGTGATTGTCGCATCGTCACAACTCGTTCACAATGATTTATCAGCGAGGTAAAATGTATGTTTGAGGATCATACATTTTTGGGCACGTGTTGTCTTTCGGAATGTTTGTGCCCAGCAGTGAGTCGTAAGTACATGTTCTATTATCGAACTTCTATACTTCTCTTGACTCTATCTTCTTGGACAGGTGTTAAATATAAATGTACAGATATATTCGTAACTTAAATAATAAATAACATTCCTTGTGTTGGCATCCATAAATTATTACACATGTGAATAGCATTTTTTTTTCGCAAATATTCTGAAATACAAACAATATAATATAATCGGAAATCTTTTATCGGAAAATATTATAAATAAAAATGTTAAAATTGTAGATAAAACATCATCGTCGTCATCGGCTTCCCTCAATCTTAATACGACTTTTTAAATTTTCATTCGAATCGTGAATTTGCGAGCTTCGACGTAACAAACCTCCTTTAATCGTATCTCTTTACTCAAACCGAACTTATATATCTAGCTTAACAAGCCAAAAGGAGAGATATTTTAAAAAATCATATTAACATACATTATCCATTACTTATATCGACTTTTCATTATACGCTATCAAAGCTATATGCCGTATTCGTGCTTACAAATGCCTTTCAATAGTGGCACAATAAGTGCCGTTTATCACGCGGCACAAACGCGGCACAAGCGCGGCACATCGGGTTTAATCCACCCATAACGCTCATTTCTGTGGGATTTAGCTTGTCCACCGGGTAATTTATCAATTTGCGCCTTAAGTACCTTTTTTATGAGACTCGTTTTTATTTTACAAAGTAAAATTTACTAATATTCTGAAACTATATTATTTGTTGGATGATTTGTTTGTTTGTTACAAATTTGGGAAATGTAAAGTCAACTTATGATAGACGAATTGGCAGACAACTGGTTAATTCTATTTTTTTTGTCAGGAATCAGGTTCCACTAGTTGAGACACCGTGATGATCTTCGTGCAGGTCTGTGTTGGAGTGGCAAGGGATCGGTCGTCTTGGCGTTCAATGAGGGAGGATTATGGTCAGCAGTTGACGGATAAAAGCTGATGATGATGAACTGAATAAATAAACTCAATTTGTTTGTTATAATGTCAAAAGAGGGCTGGTATAAGCTCAACCGCTATCTATTATAGCTCTTTAAAAGGCAATACATTACATAAGTTTTATTTTTAATCGCAAGTAGGTTTTCTATTTGTAATTAGTAGATATGTTTTATGAAAATCGGTTGAGTTTCATTTTTCATAGTCAATTTAGAGTTGGTATGGTGACGGTACCACGTCAAGGTAGATAAAGTGTTAGCCAGCCTTCAACCAGATACGAAGACGATCTCCGTGCAGTGGCCGGTCCGCGTTGGATGCGAGTAGCAAGGGATCGGTCGTCTTTGCGTTCATTGAAGGCCTATATTAAACGCTAATGATAACCATGATGTTAATGGCCGCCGAATTTTCGCAAGTGCGGCTCCCGCTAAAAATATTATGATTGCATATAATAAAATATAAATATATTTGAATATAATATAAAAAACGTTATTGATCACGTAAGTATGTTTTTGAACATGTATAAACGAATTATATAATAATAGTGTAAAATATAATTTCTCACATCTGAATAACCTACAAATAATAAGCTATGAGATTATAGCTGTTCGTTTATATTTCGACAATTAATGTATTTTTAAATACTCACGTAGAATACTGTTCGTTAATCTTTATTCACCAAGAAAATCAATCAAAATAGCTAAAATAAATAAAAATACGAATGCATTACCGTAACAGATTGAAAATTCGTTTAACGTCTACATTTTCTGTAAGGTCAACGTTTGACCTCACAAAAATATTACAAACTTAAAATATTTTGAATAAAATTCCGATACGAATGTCATAAGCGTCTGTGAATTTTGATGGATTTGTTATTATGAAAAATGAATGGGTTTTGATGAAACTTGTATAGTTGTATAACTTGTGGATGGAAAGAGATCTCAACATACTATTGCTCTATCAATCTTCCACGGATACATAGAAATAAATAGCACGTTCCACTTTAGTAAGGCATGCCTTTATCTTCAGAAGAGTAACAATTCAATAGGGATGTTGACTAATTCTTTTAATTGATTTTATTTGATAGATATACTATAGACAAACACAAAAAAAGACTTTTGTAAAGAAATATGTCCAATTTTAACAAGAAATTAAAGAAAGAAAAATAGTTTTTAAAATTGCCCTTGAAACGCTCCAAGCGTCATTACGTCACACACCGCATTCAGAGCTCGCGCTATGTTAGGTGAGTTATGACAGTTTGTACTTAACTCAATGTTCAGTGACGTCATCTCCGTATACGCGTTTGCAGTCACGTGATAATGCATGATAAATAACGCATTTTAAATTAATTTTCTAAATTTTAAGACAAATAAGTAGACTTTTAAAATGTTATTTTACGTTTTCAAATACTGTATTTAATATGTAAAACATAACTTTACATGAATTTGTAACATGTGTCAACATCCCTATTTTGATTTATCTTTATATACAGGGTATAATCTGTAGGTGTGTTGAAAGTAAACTCCTCCCAAACTTCTGGACCGATTTGAGTGAAAATTTCTACATGCGTTTGGGTGGCGCCCTGGATGGTTTAGATTCATAAATTAGCCCGGCAGATGGCGCTGCAGTCGGTATCTAGATTATTTATCTATACTGCATATAAACGGCTGGATTTGTACTAAAGGACAATGTCTGTTGGGTCCTATACATACCTATATAGTATTATACAATTATTAGGCGTTTGAAGTTCTTTTCGCCTTTTTAAATAAGCATAGCGTCGTGTAGTGTATAAATAATTTATTCTTCATTCTGGATTTCATCATCATCATCGCGATTATAATAATTTTCGGTCACTGTAGGAAACCGGCGTCTTTCAATAAACGTCACTACGACAAATCCTCCGCT
The DNA here is from genome assembly GCA_905333005.2 of Lycaena phlaeas. NCBI lineage: Eukaryota > Metazoa > Arthropoda > Insecta > Lepidoptera > Lycaenidae > Lycaena > Lycaena phlaeas. The sequence continues at coordinate 2,678,144 of HG995168.1, forward strand.
ACATTCTATATTTACAATCCTACGCATTACCGTCTCGTCGCATCGTAACAGTACCACGGTTTTTATGCTTCATATAAGCCAAAACGCCATTAGACACCATGACGAATTGTTAATTCTGTAATCGATGAATGAAAATATCATATGGAAATGATTGCCAAGAAAGTATGTAGGTCGTACCGGCCCACGCGCGTGTGAAAAGTAAACGAATCTTCTGACATCTATATTACAGGCCACGTATACAAACAACGCCGCATGTAGATACTACATCCATGAATATAAACCTTATCCCTTTATGGTTAGAGCTTAGAGAACTGTAACAGTGGGCTTGTGTATTCAGTTTGCGCGGGTGTCACTTGTACCAATTGTTTCAGAGCTACACAAAACAAAAGGAGTATTTAAAGTTGATATTGCATTAATGTGCTTATGATATAGCTATAAGGATTAAAATTATTATACTAGGATTGGTTATTGTTACCTTTTTTATATTTTCATAAAAACCAGACAAATGTTTGACGATGGTGTTTGAAAAACTCGCTTGAATAAACAAGAGTTATAGATCATTATAATAAAGAATAGTTTAGTATTTTAATATTAACTTCCACATGAGTAAACATAACTATGAGTTTAAAAAATATATTAGGTATGTTAGTGCTTGAAAACCGTTTATTACGAATACAGTAGAATATAAAATAACCGGTTTAAAAAATGAAGTATTTTTAAGTTTGCGGCTTATTCCGTCTCTCTGAGCTTGCGTTTTGAGTTTTTTATATTATATTACAACGCACACTCAATAACAACTAAACGCATGACCACTGTAGAAACTAATACTCTTTATGAGTTCGCGTACTGAGTTCTTAATTTAATATTGGAACGCAAACTCTACACAACTCAAACGCGTGACCGCTGCAGAAACTAATAATCTTTTGGAGTTCGCGTTCTGAGTTCTTAATTTAATTTTAATATTAGAACGCAAACTCAACACAACTCAAACGCGTGACCGCGGCAGAAACTAATAATCTTTCGGAGTTCGCGTTCTGAGTTCTAAATTTAATTTTAATATTAGAACGCAAACTCAACACAACTCAAACGCGTGACCGCGGCAGAAACTAATAATCTTTCGGAGTTCGCGTTCTGAGTTTAAATTTTGTATTTGAACGCATCTCCGCTGCACGAACTCATACTCCTCAACATTAAGAATAATACAATCCATATACAGTCGGTGTTATCGCCGCCACACTGTATTAAATGTATCATCAATTTTATAACGCTTAGCCGACCACCGGGCCGGGATTCCCTTATTCTGAGAAGAATCAGCGGGAAGTTTAGCTCATTCTCGTGTAGGTATATTTGTGTAGACAATGGGAGATATTTATGTACAAATAGCCGATCGAACGCGGGCAGGTGGAGCGGGCACGAGCGGCGCCCCGCTGAGATTGACACCGACACGACAGGGCAGCGCTGTTGCATCGACATCGATAAGTTTCGTCGGTCGATACTGGCGAAAAATCGATATCGATGATGATCAACGTATATCGATATCGATAAGAAAATTTTGATGCACCATAATTGAATTTTCCTGAAACTGCTGAATAGGCCTCCGTTGATTTACACTTTCAATTCCCGAGACTCGCACGACTCGGGTTTCTAGGAATGTACTCTATGCTACTACTAACGCTTATTATAGCATGTATAGATAGGATATTACCTAGTACAAATTTTGCATGACCATTCTGCATTCCTTTGTTCTGCAATAACGGATACAGGCGTGGAATTAGAGTCAAGTTGAGTGTCACGACTTAAATTAGGAACCGTACAACTACACATATATATATTCTAGTTTCTAGAAAATTGTCTGCTATTGTTTGGAGTCGAACCGATGACCCTTGTGTAGTATGCCTTATCAGCTGTCTACTTAAAGTAGGTACCCGTTTTTCCGTAACATTCACTAAATTTATTTAATTAAAAATTATTTAGTGGAATATATAAATTATGTATTACAATATTCATGTCATATTATTAAATAGATCGTAATTAGTAATTACCGAATAAATGTTATAATTGATCGATAACTTTAATTTCAGACATTAAATGTGACATTTTAATTAATAACATAATTATAATATGATTTTAATGGTAGGTACATGTTTAATAAATATTATGACATATCTAGAGTCTTTAAAACTATACTTATCTGCTCCAATTAACATAAGTAGACAGCTATTAAGATAACAACAATTTTTCGCGCTATTTAAAACTTTGATAAGCTTAATTACTGCTGTAAAGTTTTATTTCGAATTTATCGGTAATAATATTTAAGAGCACATCTCTAGTGAGCTCTTGCAAAGAACATTTCACACCTGTCTCTTCTGCGCTTAACCAAATCTTCTTTTTGTCCAATAAGGCCACTGATTGTTAATAATTACTTCACATCCACGCCAATAATGTTATTATAAATAATTATTATTTACAACATTTGCATATTGAATATTAGCTTTTGTTTTTAGAATATCATTTTATTGCATTATTAGCATCATCATTAATATTGTTAGCATGTGTCCCTCTCTATACGTTGGTATTTGTTGAGTTGTCTTGGCGTTCATGGAATGATGTAAATATCAAAGTAGCCTAAAAATATATTGTACTGAAACTTATTGTTAATTTGATAATAAACGTCTAAAGTTGTAGGTTGTATTTCTAAGATTCAAATGCCTAACTTACTCATTGTAAGATGACTTGCAGAATTGATTGTTTCATCTCAAGACGAATGTATCTTTTTCATTTGAGAAAAAGAGAGAGATAGTGTCTGTCCTTTTCTATCCGTTATCATTAGATATAATGATATAAAATTCATGGAAACCCGTGAGTACTTCTTTACAAAATTACATCTTAAGGATAGTATAGACAGAACGCCGGTTCAAATAAACAAATCGCGTATCTGTAAAGTCGGTTTACTGACGATAGTTGAACGAGACAACGTCACAAGAAAATACTGATGGGCCGATTGTGGTTCTTTTTCACTCATTCCGCGCTCTCGCTTGCACTTTAAGCCTTAAATGGAACGCCTCAGAGCGAGGTAACGCCGTGAGTCTTGTTTTTTCGTGCGTGCAGACGGCTCCATTAAATTATAAGACGTTGTCACGTCAATATGTCTGTCTGTATTTGATATTTTTAATATTTTACGATGTTTTCACGGGACAATTTATTTATAATGAACGGTGCGGTGAAACGCATGTGCTACGCTCCCGTCTCCAGCATTATGTTCTTTACTCCTGTAATACGGCTTTGCCATGTTTCAAAAAATATTTCCATGTATCTCATGGAATTATTTTTTGAATTTTTCAAACATGCAAATATTAATGCCATAAGGCAACCGAGTAGTAGGAGCTTTATGGTGACTTTCGTCGCCCATAGACATCCGCATACCAAAGGTTATATAGATGTGTTACTCTCCTTTTCCCTATCCTCCCAAAGGGCCAGTGGAAACTTGACTTTACGCCGGTATTATGTGAGCGAGAGGTGTCACTACCTCTTAACAACACCAGCATGTCACTACCTCTAAACAACACCAGCATGTCACTACCTCTTAACAACATCAGCATGTCACTACCTCTTAACAACACCAGCATGTCACTACCTCTTGACAACACCAGCATGTCACTACCTCTAAACAACACCAGCATGTCACTACCTCTTGACAACACCAGCATGTCACTACCTCTAAACAACACCAGCATGTCACTACCTCTAAACAACACCAGCATGTCACTACCTCTTAACAACACCAGCATGTCACTACCTCTTAACAACACCAGCATGTCACTACCTCTAAACAACACCAGCATGTCACTACCTCTTAACAACACCAGCATGTCACTACCTCTAAACAACACCAGCATGTCACTACCTCTTGACAACACCAGCATGTCACTACCTCTAAACAACACCAGCATGTCACTACCTCTAAACAACACCAGCATGTCACTACCTCTTAACAACACCAGCATGTCACTACCTCTTAACAACACCAGCATGTCACTACCTCTAAACAACACCAGCATGTCACTACCTCTTAACAACACCAGCATGTCACTACCTCTTAACAACACCAGCATGTCACTACCTCTTAACAACACCAGCATGTCACTCCCTCTTAACAAATGCTGTATAGAGGAAAAGAGCATAATCATGAAAGTAATTCCTTGATATTATGACTTACTGAAATATGGGAATGCTGTTCGATATTAATTTTAAAATTAAAACATGTACACAGTAATATTTATCAATCTTAGGCATACGGAGTTGCTTAGTATAGCTCCACTTGGGCTGCCTTATATAAGTGTAGGCAACACTATTCAATCAAAATAAAAAAACCCCTAAAATAATAAATGCCCTTCAATTACACTCTAACAGACAAAATTTGTTTATTACGATTTTAATTAGTTGGATGTTATTATATTTTGTTGTGAACCGTAAAATAAATCGATTCACAACAAATTCGAGCAATAAAACTAATAGTTCCACATTTGAGTTGAAAGTGATTACGGCCTTCTCATTAAATTTATAGTTCGTAGGGTTATTACTTTATAGAGATTATCATGACCACAACATGAAACTATTGAGGTTCGAAAAAAAACTATTTGACCTCTAATTGGACGTTTTGCTGTTTTGTCGTTTTTATGACATTTTCTAGAAGAAACATTAGAGCGTAGAATTTTATTTCTTATTTTAATCCAATTCTACCAATTAATATGAAATATTTGTTTCGTTAGATTTGGGATGATCACTTATGATTATCTTAGCGGCTAAGTTTATAATGAGAGTTCGCAACTCGCACTAGATGGATTAAGAACTCTGAACAGATAATGTTCTTTTTGTGTTTAAAGACAATATTTCTTTTATAGTTACACAGTGAATTAGATGTTTATAATGATCATAATAGTAAGCCTACACAAAAAATATGCAATTTCTTAAAGCTCACTCTACCCAAATCTACTCAAATCTACTCAAATCTACTCAAATCGTAAAAAAATCTTTTTTCAACTTAACACAAACAACAATTGGCGTCTTGGTTGTGTAATGCAAACACATTCCCGGACCAAACAAGTTTTAATTAGTTTAGAATTTGAAAGCTATGAATATTAAAAGATCGCCGGCCGTTCAAATTACTGTTCCCTCCGATGCAATTAAGCCGAAAAACTGAGCGTTTATTGAAGCAACTGGCGCCTTCGGTGAAGAAAAAAGGAATTTATACGTCGATACGTGAACGGGTATTAACTTGGACGCGTGTATGTGATAGTTGGCACAAGAGCGCCGCACCTATTACAGCCTGAGTTATATGACAGTAATGACGAGAATTTCACGTTATTGTCTTGTGCTATCACCGTTTTGATGAAGTTCGGCTTGAATGTTTGTCATTGTTTGACGTTAGCTAAAAAGTTTTGATTAACATATTTTATTTTAATGATTCAACGTATCTTTTAAGGTTTTCTTTTATAATGTATATTAACTTTAGTGTTCAATATACTAATTTTATACCGTATTATAATTAGGGTATGTTTCACAATCTCCAGATAAGTTCCGAATAGGCTATCGGCAACATATTTGACAGATACTTGACAGATACTCCATACTCTATCTGTCAAATGTCTGTCAAATATGTTGCCGATAGCCTATTCGGAACTTATCTGGAGATTATGAAACAGGCCCTAAGATAAATAGTTGTTCTGTATCGATATACATGGTTGCGCTTTAGTTAAGATTGGCTTACACAGCTTTTCACCACTTTATCACTGTTGATTAGCTTATTGTAATTAAAGTTTTAACTTGTTCGATTTTCGACCAGCATTTAATTTGGACTGCTTTCGCTAATTGTATAGCGTCACTGCTAACAAATTAATTATTCTATAACCACTTATATTAGCATATTCTAATTGAATAATTTTCATACTTGTTTCATATTTTTGGTGGAAATTTACCAACATTGTACAAATTAATTTTTAAATCTATTTTTATTAATCTATTACTAATTAGCTTATCATGATAGTAAGTAAGAAAATTTAGACGGTATTTTTATTGAAAATATTTTTTATTAACTCAGGAGTAGCAGCAAAATAGTTTTAGGCTTCAATAAATCCCTTACATATAGATCGTACACAATTATCGCAAATATAGCGACAAAGAAAGCAATAAATCTTACTTTTTCTTTTATAACTATAAAAATTGCAATTAAGACGAGGGCGCGTTCGAATTTGAATTATTGCATTAACTTAACTTTGGCATGGACCAAGTAAGTTTTCACATTTTGGCATATAAAAATTTGAAAAGTTTTGTGTGATATCTTTATTTTTAAATTCCAATAAATTAGGATAGGAAAAAAAGATTGGTGAAAATTTTCCCGATGGATTCATATTTTTCTTGTTTTTCTAATTAGTCCAAAACTATAGTAGGTATTCAGGCTTCGACATTTTTAGAAACGATAATATGGTAATTTTATTTTATTTATTTTATACTTTCGCTCTTTTGCTATACCAAGTACCAACTATCTATTTAAGCTTTAGCTTTGCAAAGTCTTCCTCTGTAAATAGAATGAGGTTTAAAAGAGCTTCAGCCTTCAAATATTTTACGTATCAGCTTAGAAAACTTTTGTGACGGTCATTATATTTTATTTGTATAGTCATCGCCACTTTAGAAGTCCTGCGACTAATGCCCGAACTAAATTTGACAACATTGACATCTTGACGTCTGTCTGGAGTAAGAAGTTGTGATATTTTAAATTGTTTTACGTGAAATATGGAGCATATAATATAAAGTGAGGTGTATAAAGTGAAGGCCGTATAATGATCATTAAACTGAAATAATTTTGTGAATTAGAAAGTAAAAATAAACAACAATTAACCCCGTTGAGTAAAATGTTTATAAATGTCACTGACATGACGGGAAAATTTTAGAGATGCCAGAGTCACTTATTTTTGCCTAATTTATGGTTAAAATATTATCATTAACTCTGTACCTACATTTATCTTATGATATTTTATATGAATATAAATACAAGGTAAAAGAATTAAAATCTTGTTCAGATGAATTATATTTTCAGGTGTTTCTGTAAAAAAGGTCGAATAACAAAGGAAGTAACAATGGCAGCATTTACTTCTGAGCAAATCGTCACTTCTGGCAAAAGCCAACACATCTGAAGAAGCTTGTTTTAGATGAATTCTACTAATCGGTTATACGTAAAAAATACAAATGAAATATTTACAAAAAAATGTTTTATTTTACTAAAACCTGGCAGGGAGATTTTTATTTTGCTGCTATAATTATTTTTGTCATTATTATCATACTCAGTCTTTATCAATCCACTACTGACCATAGGCCCTATAATTATTTAAATTTTTTTTGTACTAGACTTGGTGGAAAATGATTACACTATAAATTGGCAACATTGAGTTATGATACCGCAGCGCCGCGTCTATCGGACTTCTAAAGTGGCGATGACTATATGATCAAAAGAATAATGCATAATATTGACTGACAAACAGATTGTCAAAATTTGCTAAGCCATGGCCTAGTTCGACTTACCTCGCTTGTCAATCATTTATTCACCGATTTTATTTAGTAAGCTTCTAGGCATTTTTCTTAAATAGACGTATTAAATAGGCATATTCCATAATTAAAACCGGTTTTATAGTATATTATGCAATATCATAAAATGTATTTTTTTAAGTATTTGTTTTTAGACAAAATGTATTTATTGTTTTAACAATATTAACACAATAATATCAAACTAAAACCTTAAATTATTAAAAATTAACCCTAAAATATTCATATATGTATTCACAAAAAGAATATGTCACCCAAAATTCCAATTTGGGGCATGGCATTGGCAGAATTACCTTGCTGAATAGCTAAATTGATTCTCTGCGCGAAATAGCTTCCAGCCCTCTGATCATAATAATTTAATAAAGTATACCTATAAGATAAATAAAAAAGAATATCGTTAAGACACGTTAAAAACTTTCCAAAAATCCAGAAATTTCTTTAATGTTACACAAACTTGTTTTCCGAGCTAAGATGATTATACAGCTAGTTTACCGATATTTATTGACGATCAAAACAAAAAAAAATCTCATAACATTTTGTGATAACTAGTTGAATTTTAATGAATTTTATAAAATACTTTTAAATTATACGTCAAATTATCGGCCATACGTCGTAAACAAAACATCGAATGTCAGATTGGAGACTTCAAAACAATACGTGGTCATATAAAAAGTATGATAATCGACGATGAAATCTCTCTGTCGGCATTGATACACTCGTAAGCAAAGCTGGTATTAAGCAATAAACAGCCGATAAACACGAGAGCACCGATTGGTTGTTAATTACAAACAATTAGATCCTATATCGATGCCCCCCGCAAGCCGAAACTACTCTATTTATTGCATATCGAATACAAAAACTCTTATTGTTTTTCCGTTTCAAAGCTTTTATGGATCGTGTAGTAATTTTAAATTTGAAATAGTTTAGTGGCATATTTGTATGCTTACAAGTTGTATTGTTGAAATTTTAGTGTGTTTGAAACTTATGTCAGTGGTAAGTAATTGGTTTTCCGTTCTTTAAGGATGGCCTATATTCAGTGAAAGAGTAAAGGCTAATGATGATGATGAAGGTACCGGATTAGACTAATACCGTCCTTTTTTTATTTATATTTACTTTATATTCACATAAAATCTATTCGTTAGACGCTTTATCGGAAACATGATTATATCACAGACACAAGCAACTTTTATAAGGCCGAAGTTTTCCCAAACCATTGATTTTATGTAATAACCAACGAACTTATAAATCTAGTAACATTGAATTAAGACTTGTGATAAATTACAAAAACTCGAAGCATTATCTTTCCTATTTCAACTAAGCCATGGTATCACAATTTCCCTCGAAGTGGATAAAAACCATTTGTGAAGCATTTAATTGACTATACTATATTACTATTGAATATACATTCAACATCTTAACAGACGGTTTGCTCAGTATTTATAACTGTCGTTCGTTTGATGAATGATTTATTGGCTATATGACCAATAGCGGGCTGTATTTTATGTTAATTTGTCCTTTTTTATGATGCCGTAAGTTGAACGTGTTAACGTCCACGGAAGAAATATAGATGTGTCATTGACTTACGAGTTTATTAATATTTTTTGTGCAACAGCTTAGAAGCGACAATTTAATTTATAGATGAAGTCGCTCCATCTCTCATAACGTATATAAGTAAATGTACACATGTATTTATTAAAACTAAACTGATAAAATATTTTAGTATGAGATCAATTTTAAACGTTTGACAAATTATCATGAAAGTGGTTAACGGTTTTTTGTGTGATATTTAAAGGAAACTATCATAATATGATTTCAAGGAGAAGGCCGTTAGAGCTTTCATTTAAATTCCTATTGCTTTTATTTTCACCAAGCTTATGTTCGACTCTAGCAACAATGGTCCAGTGGGTATGGGCTCAGTCTCTTGAGCGAGAGGATCCGGGTTTGATCCTGACCCCTGTGGTGACATGAAATGGGTTGTTCTAAATTTATAATTGCACAAGACCATCGTGCACTAACTCGGCGTGTGAGTTCAGCAACCGGCTTACTGAATGAAGTAATACATGTATAATAGTAGTAGCGGCATTGGACCAGCTCTTCGGATAACTACGACCCGATACCCTCCTCGACTAATTTCGAGGAGGAGACCCATGCGAAGCAGTGGGACATATATGGGTTGCTACTTTTACTTTTATGTTCTATTCATTGATATTGTTGTAATCCTATTTCGTTTATTAGTTTATTGAACATATGGCGCTTGGCGTCTTATTGGATGAAGTTCGTGGAAGGACAAATAAAGGTAAACATAAATAGATAAGAAAAGTGACAGTCGGCCGGCCATATTGTCCAGAACATATGGCAGATAGGCACATCTCGTAAACAATGCTCGTTTTGTTTAATAATTGAGACAGCTGATAATCTATACTAATAATATAAAGAGGTAAAGCTTGTGAGTGTGTGAGGGTAGAGGTAAGGTGTTTGAGGTGAGGTAATGATCTACTGAATCCATTTTGAAATTTCTTTAACCAATAAGGCTACGTTATTTGTGAGTGAAATGGAAGTACACGGGTAAAACCGCGGGTGAAGCTAGTTTAATATAATTATACTATCTTGATAGAATTCATAAATGCTTATCTACAGTACTGTCATCACATCAATTCTCATGTATGGCTGCGAATCGTAGACACTGCCACTAAGAGAACAAGCTTCTTGATTCTGAGCGAAGAATATATTAAAAAGAGAATGAGTTGAAATAAATGAAAGAGATGAATTCAGTGAAGAGGGAAGATTGCAGCTTGAGAATACGGAAAAAACGGAAGATAAATCCGCTAGATCCCGGTGGCTGGACATCTCAAGATATTGCCAGCCGACTGCGCCGTGAGGAGGACCTATGAGGAACTGCGGCCGTCAACCGGTTGGCCGAAGTTATGTTATGCTGGGAGGACGAAGAATAAGGCGAAGTACGACTCGTGCCTACACGGCCTGGACGCCGAAAAATTCAGTAACATCACTAAGTGTAGAAATATTGAAATTGAGGTCCAGTTTGGGATTTACAAATGCAGAAAAGTATAGGATTAATATACCTTATAGCACGTTCACCCAAGGGTGGGCTAGATACCGTCTCCAAAGTGGTCACACATTTTTGATCGGGGAATGGTTAAGGCTGAAGTTTGACGTCATACACCTAATTACCATTTTTTAATATTTTATTTCTGTTTATTTTGACTAATTTTTGAAACGAATCATTTTGAACGAAGATCGATTTTGACGGAAATTTCATGAGCAGATAGCTGATGAAGGTAAAGTAATTTTGGCTATGAAAATAATCATTGTCAATCCGATACGTCCGTAAATCTAATATAACGCAGGTGAAGCCGCGCGCAACAGCTAGTAATAAATAGGAATCCATGACATTTTACGCTTCGGTATACATTACTTAACAAATTTATGTATAGCAATTTTTCCTTTTATCTATAAATAAGAAAAATAATGTAAGTCTGGAAATTAAAGAAGCAGCTGGCAACGATATAAAATGCATGCTACAATTGTAAGAAGTTTCACGTTATAATTAATTTTTAGGAAAAAATATGCATGCACCTGCTTATTATGTAGGTGATGAATATAGCTCGCGTGCGTGTGGTTAGAGTCTTCTCGAAACGTCCGAGCCGAAATGAATGGACTCATAACTCTATTTTGCGAGTATTAAAATGACTTGCGGTAATTCTATATTGGCACTAGCCAGTATTGGACTACAGATTTATGGACCTACACTTGGGTAATGGTAATAAATAATAATATTTATTATTTCAAGATGTAAGCTTGGCGCTTATCGAGAGCATGTACAATAGATATCCAAAAATCACAAAAAAAAATTAAACTTATTCTGAGGTGAAAATCTCAGAACTAGTAACGGTGCCTTTTCTCAGTTTTTCACCGAAACAATAGAAACTCTTAGCCTTAAAAGAGACTAACAATATTTTTTTATATACTTACGGGATGTATAATTGGGTAGATGATGATGATGATGATGATGATGAAGCATAGACCAAACACAAAAGTATACCTGAATCTAGCTCAGTCAGGTCATTCACTTGTTGCTTTTCCTGAGACGTGAAACTTTAAGTGTAGGTTCCAATAATTACATAATCTGTAACGACCTTCAGTCCAACACAATAAAGCTGTTTTGTGGAAGAGGTGACACTAAGTTTATTCCAATATGGCCGAGCTCCTTGAGTGTTCATCAGGAGATATTTGTCGCAGGTTCGAATCCACAAATGAAATAAAAATATCATGAATGACTCAAATTAATAATGTTCAAGAAATTTTAAATCTAATCAAGTAGTAAAAAATATATTATTGTTTTATGTACACTCGTTGAAGTCTAATGTAGATAAGCTTTGCGTCCGCCATGTGACGTCATACTTTAGCTAGAGTATAGATACTTTTGAATAGAAATAGGAGGTACCTAAATGAAAATAAGGCAATAAGGTGGTAGTGGCTGCGTTGCGGTAATGGTATCATCGCCGCGATGCTTATGGATGGCTATTCCCGGACGGTGGTCTCCTTCTGGGAGAATAGGTACTGTCCCGCATAAGGAGATCATCTTTTAGAACTGGCACCAGAAGGAGGCTGACGAGCGAGTGAGAGAGGAGGCCGCTGATGAGCCTTTCTCCGTGGGCGATGAATAGGGGTGCGTAGTAGGTGGTACTTAATGCGCTTCATGCACTTTCGTCGTGTAGGGTTCAGGATGAGAACCTGGGGCCAGTATGACCCCTTACAAGGAGTTTTCTGGCCTTCCGCCGAGGCCAGTCTGTCGTTCAATGCTTTTGTTGGCAGCACATCTGGAATCTCCAAAAAGTGGCTGAAGGCGCTTGCTGTGGTTTTTGTTAAGATATGCACTACCCAAGTGTGAGTCCCAAATAGAGTCATAAACTACCCAGGCCTGTGGCTACATTCAGTTTTCCCTGCATCAAAAGATATAAAGTCAAAGAAGGTGGTTAAAATGTGATAAACATTTTTCCGAGACCGCCAGTGTTAAATCTAATTAGCTTGTGAGCTCTGCCTTGAACAACAATATCCCTTTCCTTTTACTTACTTTATCTATCTTTTATCCAGATTGCAAACATGTTTAATGCAGAAATATATTGTGAGGTAAAAGCTTTTTATAAAAAAAATCATGCAAACTGCACTGGTCTGTTGGTCTAGTGGCTAGTGACCCTGACTGCTAAACCAGAAGGTCGTCGGTTTGATTCCCATAGGAGAAAAATGTTTGTGTATGAGCATGTTCGTATGTTATGTGTTGCGTAATTAATCCATTTTATGTAGATGGATAAAGGCTGATGATGAAGATTATTTAAAAATACATAAGTACCTACGTATGATATGTCTGGTTGCCAGAATACAAGCAGCAAAATTCCGACATAAGGATATGGGGCCCATTGCTCCCAGAACCGATGCCCAAAAGTTCTGGAATGGCGACCCTGTACCAGAATAATGTGAAGCCTCTCACGAGGTGGACTGACGACCTGGTAAGGTCAGACATAGGCTACACCGGTAATGTAGAGATCCTCGAAGAAGGCCTCCGGCAGCCAGTTGCCTTGTTTGACGAATGAAAGTGTAAGTCGGACATATGATAGTAGATGCCAGTTGTCGATAGACGATATCACTATCTCATTATAGTGATAATGTTGTTTGTAGATTTAATTTAAATCACTATCGGCGTTTTCCGAAGCAGTTAAACACAAGCGTATTTAAATTACTTTTTACTTACACTTTAGGCTTAAAGAAATTTATTCTCAATAAAGAAACTTATTTTACTTACATGAGAACAATATAAGCTTATATAATAGTTACATACTCGTCGTTTCACTCAATGTTTTTGTATCAATGTTGTGATGCACGTGTATACTTTCTTCATTCAATCAAAAGAAATTACTTTTGATGAAATACTACATCTCTCTGCAGTCAAAACCTTAGCATACATCCAATTTGTATTAACCAGGTAAAAACGTCCAAGAATATTTTAAACGTTTGCAAAAATCCCTTTGCACTGTCTTTTTGGACAGAACAATGGAACACGTAGAAGTGAGAAATATAACAATCGATAGCGTGCTCCGTATAAGGCCGGGTGCTGTGTATCACGATGACGTCTGTGCGCCTCGTGACGTCACCCAGCCACGCCCAGTACCGCCCGCTCCAACCCCTCCCCCCCCCCAACACACTAGCATCAAACAGAAATGTACTCTATAGTTAGCGCACACAGTCAGTTATACTACAGTGCATTCAGTGGCAGTGCTTATAGTGTTCTGTGGCAGATCTTTATCGACAGTTTTGTGTGCCGTGAGCCATGTTTTGTATTTCTTGGGTGAAACTACATAGAGTAATAGAAATATAAATAAACTTGCCCGACCAAATATGATTTCTTTATAAAAATACCACGGATTTATATATTTTAAGTTATAGAGGTTTTAAGTTATCAAGGGTCATATTTGTGATAGGTTAAGGGAAAGGATATTATTTTTTGAAGTTATACAGGCTTTTAAGTTATCGAGGTTCTACTGTAATGGATAAGCAAATAATAAAATAGCATAAATTTACTGATGTGGTAAAAGTCAATACATCAGCTAATTTTCGATTTTGATGGACACAAACTAACGGAAAACAATAATATGATGAAACAACTTTACGGTTTTTTTTTTGCGGTCTATAATAATTTTTAGATTACCGACATATTTTCGGATATTTTACAGCAACTATTGTCACGGGGACCATGAGTGACATTCGCATAAACATTATAATACATGAAGTCATTCTAAAAGACAAAGAGTGCTGATATATAAAAGAAATACTTTCTATTCATAATACTAATAGTTAGCTGGCTTCGCGTGAATTCTAGATTCATGAATTATGCATCGTAAAAAAAATATACATAGAATTCTTTATCTTTCCCTAGAGAACAACTCTACATCTTGATGCAAATATAACTCCAATACGTTGTGTTGATATATATTGAAAATGTAAACATATTGTGACGATTTAAAATCTCAAAAAGCTTTAATGGACTTTATGCACAATTTTTTCATTCCTTCCAAAGTTAGATGAGAAATGCATACAAAGGCTTAGAACACATTTCATACGCCCACCATATTGTCTTAAAATAAGGTTGATCTATTTTAGAATCTTATGGCCGTTTATTTTTTAGAGTTTAGATACTCATCATGTTAATTTAATCCCTTGGGATACTTGTACGATACATGTATCTTAATTATATTATTATATTCTAAGAACACTTTAAAACTACACATTACCAAAGACAGCATCTACGTTGTAGACAGAGTAGTAGTGTATATCTCATAATATATTATAATATCATATTAGCTGTTGGTGCCAGCATCTACGCCAGCGGTAACTTTTGATATTTTGCGGTTTGATTGATTGATTTTTTGCGGTAAGATTTGAAGCCGTATACGGATTGATGATAATTATTATATAGCCTATGTCACTCGGTGTTAGCGTATCATTCCAACGGTGTAAGAATTTTTAAAATCGGTTGAGTTGTTTTAAAGTTAACCGTAACGAACAAACGAACAAACTTTTCTCTACTTCTTGAGATTACATCATACTTGGAAATCTGTCCTATTTCATGACAAAGTCGGCAGTGAAAATCGTATCAAAATCCGTTGAATAATGTAGAGAATATTTATGCATAAAGGCAACTTTAACAAAAATCTAATTTATAGGTCCTAACCATGTAAATAGAAAATATTTAATATGTTAAACTATAATATTTGTTAATATAATACATACAATACTATAATAAACAATTATAATATGTAATATGTATAATTGATCGCATAATTTTGTAATAGTTATAATATAATAAATAATTATATTGTATTACAATATAATTTATTTATTAAATTAAAACTTTGACATTGATAATTATAATATAATTAATTAAAATAATGACAAGAAATATTTTAATAACAATTAAGAAGTGACATATTTAGTAATACGAATGCTAATAAATAGATTGTCATAAAATAATGAGAATTTTATTTTGACAAATAGTTGTCCTTGGTATAAGGCATTATTACTTCAAATATCTAGAAAGTAGCAGTATTACAGGAACGAATTGTAAGCTATGTTATTATAAAGTTTCATTAAAATCAAATCAGCAGTTTTTGCGTGAAAGAGTAACAAAATCCATCCGAACTTATATAATATTTTAATATTAGTAGAATAATTAGCGCATATTATAATATTAGTGGAATTATATTTATTTAATAACATTTATAATGATGGTAATAGTTGTAATATGGCTGTAAAGTAGTTATTATTAATTAATAAAAAATATGTTGTTGAGAAAAAAAAAACTAGTTCAGTTCCGTGCCACCGTTAAATATTGACCACCGCATGCTTTAAAAATACTTTAATTAGTGTATAAAAACGCTGACAAAAATAATTATAATGACCCAATTTAATTTTTATTTTATTTTATATATTTGTTCTTGTAGCGACCAAAGTTAGTATCATCCTTATCAGCGTTTAGTCGTTTACTGATGACCAAAGGCCTCCCTCAGTTCACGTCAAGACGATCGACGACGCCGCTCGCAACTTATCCTACAAAGTTAGTATGCATTTCGTGAATTTAAGTTTTCTGTTCTCAGTGCAAAAATATTATGACATAAGGACGGGAGCAGTAGAGCAATTCAGTGCTAGTTTAGTATTTTGATTATTTAGGTATACATACCATGGTTTTGTTTGTTAAGTATTATTATGTAATAGCGAAGGTTTTCGGAGAAGAATACAACTATCTGCACGACAAATAACGAATTCAATTAAGATAAAACATGATTATAGTATGGTTTGATAGGTGCATACATATAGTTAGAAAGGCTAAACATGTAGGTGCAACTCAAGTCCACATTACAATCATTTAAACGCAACTGCGCCGACCAACCTTAAGTTCTTCCATCTAATTTGCAGGTCGCTCTTTCATTCTAATAAAGTTTCCTTAATTCTGCAGCTGCTTTCATTCTTTCTGTAACTGAAAAGGTAACTTTGGGTTATTTATTCTTCAGGATATGAAATACTACTACTTTAATGATTACTTTAATGTGTTACTCGTTACGCAACGTTGCATAGTTAAAATAAATAGAGACGTCGATACCAATCTTTCAAACGTAAAGGTTGTCAACCTTAACGCTAGTTAAGCTAGTTACTAATGAGCGGTCACAAAATAATGAAAGAATAATTCCACATGGTTGATATGAAAAATTGTTATAATAACAATACAAAAACATACATACGAATTAAGAATCTCCACTTTTTAAGTCGCTTTAAAATATACCAAACTGTCACAGAACATTTTTAGCTTCCTGATAGTTAATATTTGCATAACCTATGTCACTCTGGCCTCTTGTCAGTTTCCAGCATTAAAAAAGTAGGACCATAATGATTTTTATTTTAGGACAGAAATAAAATGTGTTTTTGGAAAAAAAAAACATTTTTAATGCAGTTGATATTTCTTTAATATAACAAAGAAAAAAAATAAAAGTTTGTAGAAATTTGTGTTGATGGTTAAAGTCTGGTTAGTTTTTGCGAATACATTTTCTTTTGCAATTAGCACATTACAGTCTACACTAGTATATTGTAATGAAGTACATACATAATATTTCCTACTAACTATCCTACTAACTAACATAATGAGTATTAGAAGATTTGTTTAAGAATTAGTCCGTAGTACAACATATTTCATTGTGATCTTTTTTGTTTATTGCTTGTATTTTACTTAATTTTCTCATTAATTAAGTGTGTTAAGCTGCAAACAATACTTTTTTATAACACCAATGCTTCGGTAATTTATTTACAGAATGCTATTATTTTTATTCACATAGTCGTTCTCGAAACTTTGCATGTGTTGAACTAACATACGTTGATGATGATGATCTTATATAGCTTTATAAAAAACTGAACAATACAAAAATATACTACCAAAATAAATAAATAAACTATCAAAAACATACATTTTTAGCTGTCTCATAGTAAATATTTGCATTACCTATGTCACATGGTCCTCTTGTCTGTTTCCAGTATTTGAAAAGTAGGACCATGATAATTTTTATTTTAGGATAATATTAAAATGTATTTTTTGGGAAATATTTTTAACACTTAATACAATTGTAACAATAACATTCAATTGAATGATTGAATTATTATAATAGTAGTTACAAGAATTTCTTATACATAGTGAATATATTTCTAAATAGATTCGTTACAATGTACACCTAACAATAAAACCATTTCATAATTTTAAAAATTAAAACGCTTATGCCAATCACAAATACGTATAGGCATATTTGTTCTTATTTGAAGTCCTGGTAACATTTAATAAATGCTCACCGCATACAGACGCATGGTAACTGTGACGGGGGTCACGGAGGAAAAAAACTGGAGAGTGAATGGTGTGAAACTCTTCGTATTATCCTGTGGCCGGCCCCCGCTGCGCCTCTCGCCCTGGCTTTGTCCGCCCGGGCCCATCTCGCTGACACACATAATTTATTTCCGATCCTTTGTTAGCCAGTTGGTTTTTTGATCGTCAATCATAAAATATCTTCAAAAGATTAACTCGAATGAAAACAAACACTTCGAAAGTTAATCCTTGTTTTTTGCAAACATTTTTTGCAACTTTTTCCCTTCGAAATTGCTTCCGCTTTGAATATAAATCGATCTGAAGGAGCCACCAATCTCCGAGATTGACTACTGTTATGGAAATAGGAGGTAACTGCGTCTCGTTTGTACTCCATTGTATACGGAATACTCGAAAAAAATATTTTTTATATTTATATTTACACTTTGGGGAGAATATTTTTGATGCCTTTTATGGTTTGGCGCGTAAACCTTTTCAACTTTTTTACCTAACTTATTACTTATATCATTTAAGGATAAATTGATCATGATAATTAATTACATTTGTAAAGTATTCGAAACGTCAGGCCTGAAAAAGTTTTTTTATTATAATAAGTTAAATTGGCGTAATACATTAGAAAACAATATTTTGGTATGTCTCGTAAAAAAGATGAGGAATAATTTAAAAAAAAAGATTACATTATTATTAATGCACTTAAACATTTGGCAAATAAACTTGCCATCACATTGTCAAACGTAAAGCCTTAAAGCCTGTCTGTTATAATAGTTATTAAAACAACCCAACAACTGTCACGTTTCAAAACCACTCGCATATAAAAGTACCATAGAAAGTTGTTGAAATTAAAGTTGAATTCCTTCATAAGTTACAAGGCTCGCACCCACCGTTTAATCTCCGAAATACATTTATCATGTTCAGACGATAAAAATGCCATTGAGATCAGGCACACACAATGAGATACAAGCTCTCCTTACCTGATACGGGCGAGTCGATTATATTCAAATATAAATCGGATTTGCAAACGTAAGTCCATCACAATAGCATAGTCTCTCACTACAACGGCGCCTGCGATGTAATAGTGCCGGGACAAAAGCCCGTTTGCGATGGAACCCTGGCCGATCGTCACGCCCTCATTTACCGATTTGCGGATTACTCGAGTGAACATCATTGAGAATCGATTAAATCATTCGCTTATAACTATTAATAGCCCGACTCTAGTTTCGATAACATGTTTGTCGTTTATAAATAAACATATGAAACTAATTAATGAATAAATTATATCATATTAACATATTAATTGCTACGAATGCGTTGGTTATGGATTTTCTATAATTATTATTATGAAATTATATTTTTAAATGAACATGAAAGGCCAATACCTTATTATGTAAAACCTTAATTAATATTATGTTTTGTAGTTCCAAACGAGCTTTGTACACATGTCGCTATAATAAAAAGAGTGACATGGTATACAAAGAAAATAGATAAATTTATTTAAATAAAATGTTTCACAAATTTAATCTTGACATATAAATCTAGTATTTAGCGAGAAAAAATCCTTAGTGCGTATTTTTCCAATATACAAATAACTACGTAAATATTAACCGTTCTAAGCTCATAGCAAAAGGGAACAACTTATCTACAAAATAAAATAAATATTTTGTCCTCAGGGAAATAAATTTTACAAGAGTTATTTATATCCGTTACAAAATTATAATAAAATAACATTTTTAAATAACCAGCATCTCACATGATAATGGAGTAATAATAAGGAATATCCAGTAAAATAAGTTTCCAGTTTCAATTTAATGCAAGCCGTATTACCCGAAAATTCCCTCAAAATGCAGTAGTTAAAACACTATTAAGCACATTTATCGCACGGTACGGTCACGCCCGCCAAATAGCCGAACAATACGTGGAGAAGCCATTCATGTCAAGCCGGCCGTAGACTGTCAACCCTGAAGCGACATTAGATATCAATAACGCCACAAAAAGGGAATACGATAAATCATTTTCGACTCCACATCTGGGACGTGTTAAACTATTTGTAAAAACGACTCCTCAAACATTCAAAGGTGCGTTCGAAAAGAGTCAATGATTAATATTGGATTGGTTTAAATCTGTTGGATTTATAACCGACTTCTGTTTTTTTAAGATGTTATAAGTTTTATTTGTGAGGGTTTGTTATCGACTACTTGTGGCTGGTGTGGGTTCTAATTGCTTCAAATATCATATGAAGATTCTGTGGATTTATGTGACTTTTGATTCGCAATACAAGGTGAAAATTTGACATCATTCATCACCAACATTGACATCAGCCTTCACCAGTCCACTGCTAGGCATTGGTCTCTATCAATGAACGTCAAGACGTCCGATCCCTAGCCACTCGCATCCAACACGGACCGGCTACTGCTCAGACATCGTCCTCCCACCTGGTTAATAGTCGTCGAATATTTCGTCTATCTAAAATATTTAAAGTATAAATTTTACATAACAGGAGCTCGCGTAATTTATTTGCAACGTCCTTTATAAAATATCAATCTCCTTATCTTGCGAGTTTAATAATAAATTAATTTTATCTTTATTATGCACAACTATCGGCCTCATTGCTTTTAATTTGGTCGTAAAGACCCGGTAAAGGCACAATATTAAAATACCGTATTTATAAAGCACAAAATAAAATATAACACACCATGAAACAAAACAAACATGTAATGTCAACGTAAAAGGTTTTAAATTAGCATAATCTGACCCAGGGATAGACAATCAGGTAAACGACGCGTTAAATATACTCACATCACTTGGTGTTTCCGAGCAGAAAAACTCGTATAAAAAGCGTATCAGTTGCTGATGGGACAATGTGGCTACCACGGCGCCTGGTATGAATGGGACCCTTAAGAAATTTGTTACGAACATTTTAATAGGTGACAACTATTGTTGTCGGTGGTAGGGCTCGGATATTGTCAAATTATTGCTCAGTATATGAATTTGTTTTGGGGTATAGAGGAGCGTTCCTGAGGTTGTTAAACTATTGTTGTTGAGGCCGGGTGCGGGGTAGATTATGCGTGTAAGTCAGAATTGAGTGGAAATTTATTAAGTCGAGGGTTTCCGATTGTTATGTGATATACCCGTAAGTTGTTAGTATTATGTGTATATGGATGGGGTGAGGTTTTATTTATACAGTTTTCTTACGTTACGTCGTATTCGATATAATGAAATTACTTTTTTACAGCGGTTTATAAGGATTTTACAATTTGATTTTACAAATTAAATTATTCGAAATCAATAATGTGTTAGTCTTAAAATCAACATGAAATGAAGTGGATTAAATGCCATAAAGTTTTATATTATGGTCCATAAGTGAGTTATGATTTTCAGAAAGAAATGAGTATTTTTTGAGTTTATTATTTACGCCATGGATCTTATTTGAAATGCAATATATTTTATTGTTGGATAATTTCAATTAATTTTTGGTTCGTGTTGGATGCGAGTGGCAAGGGATCGGTCGCCTTGGTGTTCATTGAGGGAGGTCTATATTCAGCAGTGGACGGATAAAGGCTGATGATAATGATA
The DNA here is from genome assembly GCA_905333005.2 of Lycaena phlaeas. Classification (NCBI taxonomy): domain Eukaryota; kingdom Metazoa; phylum Arthropoda; class Insecta; order Lepidoptera; family Lycaenidae; genus Lycaena; species Lycaena phlaeas. The sequence goes on from HG995168.1 coordinate 2,699,739, forward strand.
ATTTAACAAGTGTTTTCATTTTATTTAATACGATAAAAACTTTAAAAAAATCAAAAACTGATTATCAACACCAAGACGACCTATTCCTTACCACTCGCATCCAACACGGACCGGTCCCTATACGGAGATCGTCTTCACACCTGGTTAATCCATCATCCTCTGCGACTGCCAATCCGCCTGTTCAGCGTGACTATTATGAGCATATCCCCTCAATACCACAGAGAACGCTGAGAACTAGTTGAATATTTGTACGCTATTTTTAAATTTTAATTTCTCTCTTTTATAAAGTTACTAGCTGTTGCCCGCGGCTTGGCTCGCGTTAAATTCGGAGTAGCGCAGTTCCGTACGTACGTATAGTAAACACAGACAGATTTTTGAACTACCCTGCGAACTTTCATCTCCTATTTCATGCCAATGTAGGTAAAAATCTTAAAAAAGGTGGAACAATTATTATTAATGGTTATTTAATTCTTATCAAGTGCCTAAATGCAAAGTTTCATGGCGTCCTCTTCTATGTATAATGACGAACTTCCATACAAACTTTCATCCCCTATTTAAGCCGCCTAAACTTTTTTTCGCAACAAAAAGTAGCCTATGTCCTTTCCCAAGCTCTAATCTATCGCTGTTCCAAATTTCATCAAAATCGATTCAGTGGTTTAAGCGTGAAAGTGTAACAGACAGACAGAGTTACTTTCGCATTTATAATATTAGTAAGGAGAATAAGTTTGTATGTAATATGTAGATGTAATACTAATTGATTGATTTAATGAAGATTTGACAAATGGGCCTGTTTCACAATCTCCAGATAAGTTCCCAATAGGCTATCGGCAACATATTTGACAGATAGAGTATGGAGTATCTGTCAAGTATCTGTCAAATATGTTGCCGATAGCCTATTGGGAACTTATCTGGAGATTGTGAAACAGGCCCTAAATCTCTAAACAAAACACTTCAAGCGCGTAGCATTTGAGAAAACACATCACGCTACAAACATTATCTCCTCGCATATATATGTTTACGGATGTCAGTATTGGATGAAAATAACCTAATCATTATATGGTGAACGACCGCATAAACCACGTATTGAGGAATAAATAATAATGTTCATTTATAGACTTGTGGGCGAATAATTACGGTGTTTTCTCTATAGTAAGTTCACGACACTCAAGGTTAAGGCAATAAGTATTTTTTTAGTAGATACTCAGGGATGGAAATAAATGAATGGGCTAGCGCATCAGTGAACTATGGCCCACTACTCTCCTCGCCCGATTAGAAGGAGACCCATGTCTAGCAGTGGGACATATAAGAGTTGATACTGTTTTTTACTTCTTTAACCGTGTTGAGAAATTCGTGTTAGTGTCGGGATAATCTTATAGGTTCACTTCTAATCTAATCCAATAAGACATTATGATGTCATTAACATCATTATCATCATCACAATTAGTCCACTGCCGAACAAAGGCCTCCTACGATGAACATCAAGACGAACGATTCTTTACCACTCGCATCCAACATGAACCAGCTGCTGATTAATGGCCGACTAACACATCGTAAACGCAGCCTCCAGTCTTTTACGATGTTGGCCCATCGGCTATCCGTTCTCTTGAGTATATGACCAGCCCACTACTCTTAAACGAGCATATTATTCGTGTTATATTGGTACCGTTACTTTACTTGCGGATGTCTTTATTTCGAATCCTATCTGCGAAAAAACACCTAGCATAGCACGCTCTATAACACGTTGAGTTACGGCAAATTTTCGGACCCGTCGTAAATTAAGAGGCGCTACCGCCCAGCGAAGGCCGGACTACTTCTCGTGAGGGAGATTACCCGACTGCTACTTTAAAGCAGTCACCGCGACATTAATTTCCTACTCTGAGTATCTATACCACTAAGAAAGAGTGGCAGTCTTCTAAAGATACAAGAAGACCCTTGAAGAAATCTATGTTAAGTATTTTAACTTTGTTTGTACTTTTACTTTTTCGTATTTTGTACCTTCATCATCATCATCAACCCTTTTCCGTTCACTGCTGAACATAGTCCTCCCTCAATGAACGCCAGGTGTCAGCGCCAGGTTCTTCTGAGTGTGTGACCAGCTCACTGAAACTTCAACGAGGTTATTCTTTGTACCTTATATTATGTTGTATTTAGCACTTTCAATAACACAACTAAAATATGATCGTATTTTTATTCAATTGAAGATGCTTTCATGTCCATGAACTTGTTTTCAGGGTTAAAAGGGGTTTTTAGATATTTATGTGTGAGATACAATATTTTGTTTCCATGGCGATGTAAATCGATACAGAATTGAGTCTATTTCGGATACAGAGGCAAATTTACGTTGAGAGATTGGGGAAATGTGCTTGTTACCACTTTATAATTTATAAAACTATGAATTATATTTTACATATGTTCATATTTACTAGCTGTTGCCCACGGCTTCGCTTGTGTTAATTTAGGTATGCAGTTGTATCTGGATTGGTGAATGTGAGTGCAGTTTATTTTTATAGCTTGTATCTCGGTGTTAACGTAGCATTCTAATGGTACAAGAATTTTCGAAAATTTATTTAGTATATCTTTCAATTTTTACCTTTTAAGGTACGGAACCCTACGAATGGCAGAGCCTCTTCTATAAAAAGATTGACTAGCTATAATACGTGCATTTTAAATTAAATAAATTGCCTTTCTATGTTAACAAAATCGTTTAAATTCAACATTTCAAATATAAATATTTTATTATATGAATTTTAGTTTTAGATACTTATATTATTAATAGCTATGTATTTTAATGTAATTATTTTTAGTAATTTCTGTGCACAATAAAGATTAACATTACTTCAAAATAATTCTACACTACACCCTAGTGAAAAGTAACAAAATCCGTCCATGTGTTCATACTTTTATTTAAGTCACGTCGCAAATATTTGGTTAAATCAATTTGGCTAGCGTTTGATTATGGGCGCGGGCGTGGGGCTCTCTTGTGCAATCTATTAGATTACAATAGCAACACCCCGACAATCGAATCTGCCTCGCGTTTGTAAACACATGTCGCGTTCTAAATTATTGTTTCAATCATTGTTGCGAATGCAACTCACAGCTCTTGCGTATTTAGAATATTTACGTCCAAAAAGGCAAAGAAGCTAAAATAAATTGAAGTCCAAAAGTAGCTTTGTTTGTTTTTTTGCGGACAACGTACATTTATTATTGTTTTGAAAGTGCAATGCAAACAAAAAGTAAAAGCTACTATTTAGGATAAGTATCTAGTAAGTTACAAGTATAGGTTAGGTTAGTATAAGTAGTGGTTAGTAGTAGAAGTTAGTATTGATATAAGTGTATATATATTATACTAGCTGTTGCCCGCAGCTTCGCCTGCGTTAACTAAGATTTACAACGGGATCTTAGTACGCAAAATAAGTAACTTTTCTAGTTGATTTTTTACACCTTGTGTCCGAAAAATCCAAATTATTTTCAGTATAAAATGTAGCCTATGTTACTCGTGGATAATGTAGCTTTCGAATGGTGAAAGAATTTTTGAATCGTTCCAAATCGGTCCAGTACTTTATGAACCTATTCATTACAACCAAACAAACAAACAAAGTTTTCCTCTTTATAATATTAGTATAGATAATCAGTAGTGGATGGATAGAGCTCTATCCATCAGTCCGTTTAATATATAACATGGGTAAATTTAGATTTTCACGAAAACTTGTACATGTACCAAAATTTAACTCAATATTCAATTTTTTATAAGTATACTTTCTTTATAATGAAACAACTTTTACGGATTTTATCGCGGTTTATTTAGTTTTTTACAATCCCGACGTTTCGGACACTTTACAGCAACCATGGTCCTCCCGTGACCATGGTTGCTGTAAAGTGTCCGAAACGTCGGGATTGTAAAAAACTAAATAAACCGCGATAAAATCCGTAAAAGTTGTTTCATTATAATGAGTGAAATTCGCGTAAACATAAGAAAACAATATACTTTCTTTTTTTATAAAAAAAAAAAAATAAACAAACCGTTATGAATAAATAGCAAGAGAGAGCATGTAACATATTAGGATACCAAATAAAGGGACTTGATTCGGTAATAACTCTTTCATAACTTAAAAAAGACACCGTCCCTCAAGTTTCTATTATAATAAATATACTCTACTAGTGGATACTTTAAAAGTAATAAATTGCTATAAAGAGGCCATTAACGCTTTTAATTAAACGACTATCATCTTCGAAAATGCACTAATCATTATCTTTTTGAATTATATATTTTAAGGTCAATTGACGAAACATAAGATAGTTCGTGTTTTTTTATGCGTCAGTTCTAGACAGCTGCACCAGAATTAGTGCACCTTATAACATACTTAGCTATTACGTTATGGAAATAAGAATACTCATACTAATCCTCTTATTAATTATAATGATAATATGTAAGGTCAAGTCTCACCCGGCCATCTAATCCCAAATCCTTCGCAACTCAATCATTAGAAGATAGTTGGAGATCTACCTGAACCCCCTCTCCCTTTTAACTCTTCTTCAACTTCTTCTTGGTCGTATTGGTACCTCGTTCTTTGGTATAAATAGGTAACGTATGTACGTTTCAGACGGAGCACCGCACTTGCTGCGCGTGCGGCGAGCCCATAGCAGACAGGTTCCTGCTGGAAGTGGGCGGAGGCGCCTGGCACACAGGCTGCCTGCGATGCTGCGTCTGCGCCGTGCAGCTCGACAGGCATCCATCCTGTTTCCTGCGTGACAGACAAGTCTACTGTAAACAAGACTACGCAAAGTGAGTAAAAATTTGTATGCTTTTGCGAAATGCTTGCCGGATTTAGGTATAAAGCGAATATAGTGATGCAAATATTATTTATTCATTTTGCTGTGTGTACAATCACATAATATGTAACCATTTCATACAATACCAATTACATAATAAGTTATCATGCCTAAAATTAGTTAGTTCAGTTCAGACAACTTTAGTCTGGTCAATTGAAATGTTCGTACCTACTGTACGTTTTATTTATGTCTCCGTACTAATATCATATAAAAATGTATTTATCATAATAAAGATTACATATTTTTATAAGTACATTAAATTTTAAAAATCTTAAAACATGTTCATATTTAAAGCGTCTGTGTATATGTGAAAAATATACCAATTTTTGCATGAAGGTCGGCTGAGATCTCATCAATGTATAGGTAACAATTAAGATTTGACCGTCAGAGTCGTCAAAGTGGTCAGAATCATTTAGGAGCGAGCATTAATTCCTTTACAATATACAGCCTGCGTCCAATTAACCTCGACGTAAAAGTATTCATAGTTCGTACCAATTTCCCAAGTCATCCATAGCATGTCATGTAGTTTAGAGATGGACGCTTGTCGATATCGATGTATTACGATGAATGCAGATTTCATAAATAGTAATATTATTGCAAAACTTACTTTAAATGACATCTCATATTTAATATTTTTACTATTCAGAATAAGTGATAAAATCAGTTAAAGTTATTTCAATATGCTAAAATATGTTTAAATAAATCATTAAATATATTTGAGGATCCTTGTCTTATAAATAATATGTAAGTAATATTGCAATTATCGTTACTATTTTTATTAAAACTTATTGCAAGAAATATAAATTATTATTTTATTTAAACAACTTTAAATATTCTATGAAAATTTATATTAATTCTGGACAAAATATAAATTCTAAAACGAACTAATATAAGAGACTGATATATTTTTAAAAGAAATATCATTATTATCATAATATTATATGTATAATATCTCATAATTGAAACCATGCTATGAATAAGACGTTAAAGGCTGTGTACTTTTTCGCATTATAACCGATCCAATGACAGTTTGAACGGCACTGGTGCTGTGGGCTGTGGCATCAAATAAAAGCGGGTCACTAATATTATAAACAGTTAAGACACTGTAAATGCATATTATGTAAATGAATTTGAGAGTGTGAAGAAAATAAATGCGGGACGATTCACATTATGAACTTGGAAGTACTGTCCCGCTTATGTAAATGAAGAGAAACAAAAAGGCGACGCAGTGATACTATATTTTGGAAATAATAAATATTTATTCGAAAATTCGAAGAATAGCTAGAATTATTCATATATTATTTATTATTCCTTAAAATATTTTATTTCAATCAAAAAATAAAAACAACAGTTATAAGTATCATAATATTATATAGCTGTTATTAATTTCATCAAGATTAAAAATTTTATTAGTTACTATATAATTTTTGCTATCGAGAAAAAAATCGAAAATTTGTTTCGTCCACCCAAATATAATCAACATTAACATAATATTATATGCTTTTATGCTCTCACAAGCATAAATTTCCCTAAAAAACTGTTTAATTTAGTTTATATACAGCGCCTGAAAAGAAAATGAGATTATCGATATTACTACAGACATCTCTAAACCGATACTCTTTGAAGTTTTACGAATGTGCTGGTATATTTGTGTTGGTATGGCGCGGGGTAGGAGGTCCGGTGTGCGAGTGACCCCTGACCCGCTCTGTGTGGCCATGATGCTGCAATACTCAAAGGCATGATATCGTCCTGCGTTTTGCTAGTGGTGGGTAGTAGAATTCGCGGGTTGGATTATTGGGATCGGGTAGAATCTTCTAAGATTTTGGTATGTAGGTCATTGATAATGGAATTGTAATTATCTGTTTCTCAATTTTTGCGTATTGTATGAATATATATTTTAGATGTGTACATAATATAGCTGACAGCTGAGTGCCGATGGTCCAGTATGGGTTCAGCTTTTTGAGTGAGAGGATTCGGGTTCGATCCTGACCCCTGTGGTGCATTGAAATGGATTTTTCTAAATCTCAATTGCACAGTCAACACGAGACCATTTTTTTTTTTTTTTTTTCGAAAGGTCTAGACTTTTAGGCCTGATGGCCTTTAAGCTCAATCGGTAGGTAGGTGAGCAGATGGCTCACACACACACGAGACCATTGCTAGCTCACCAGTGAAGGAAAAAATAGTGAGGAAATCTGCATGCCCGACGAGATTGAAAAAATTTGAAGGGGTGTGAAGTTCACCAATCCGCATTGGGCCAGCGCACGGTTGAACTATTGCTAAATACCTCCTCGCATGAATTCGAGGAGACCCTTGCCCAGCAGTGGAATATTATATATAAGTTGATATTTTACTTTTTTACTTAATATTGGTATTGCTGTCGTTTGAGCGTTGACTAGAGGGCTCCTTATCTCTATGCAAAGCCATTTATAATGCGAGAATATTCCTCCTCCCTTGGCATTTATTAAATTGTTGTAAGATCTCTATATCATGTACAGTCTCTTTACCCATATTCACCATGCATATTTCAGCATTTAAACCGGCGAACACAGTCCAGATATACTGTATATTAAGCTAGCAGTATACTAGCCATAAAATTACATAGACGACGATAGATAGAGAAATTACGACGACCTTTGTGGCTCAGTGGTCAGCGCGTTGGCGCACAAGCCGGAGGTAGCGGGTTCGAATCTCGCCAGGGAACACAAAAAAGTTTCTGTGTTCCTGGGTCATGGATGTGTATTAAATATGTGTATTATATAATGAAAATCTTAAATAAAAGTATTAAAATAAAAAGTATTAAATATATGTATTTCCGTTGTCTAGTACCCGTAACACAAGTCTCTTCGAGAACTTAGCACGGGACCAGATTGACGTAGTGTAAAAAAGCGTCCATAGATATTATTATTATTATTATTTTGGGGAACTGTTTTTTATTCTCAGCTCGAGGCTGGTTTTTAGCTACATTTACGGACCGAAGCCAAGTAAATAAAGCGTGTGGTGTGTTACGATGGAGTGTGGTGTTGTGTTATTTCGTTTTCCTCTATCTGCATAAACTTTCTCACTATCCTGCAGGTGTTTAGTATGACGGCTTTTTGTAGGGTGATATAGATGGATTCTTTTAGGTCTAGGAGCTGAAGGCTATGTTTTAGATGTTTGGGAATTACACCGGTGGTAGAAATGACAATAGGAACTACATATACTTTTTCTTGTTTCCAGATTTGTGTGATTTCATCTTTTAGCTCTGAGTATTTATTAATTTTTTCAGTTATTGTTTTCTGTAAGTTATGTGTGTTGGGGACTGCAATGTCTATGAGATAAGTGATTTTGTTTGTTTTATCCATAAGAGTTATGTCTGGCCTGTTGTAGTGTATTGTCCTGTCAGTGAGTATTGCGCGATCGTAATATAGTTTGTGTGATGTATTTTCTAGTATAGTTTGTGGTGTGTATTTGTAGTATGGTGTATTTGTGTTTTGAATGATTTTATGTTTGAGAGCCAGTTTTTGATGAATGATATTAGCTACTTGGTTGTGTCTGTGAGTGTAGTCTGTTTGTGTAAGGGTTGTGCAAGCCCCCGTTACGTGTTGTATGGTCTCTGGTTGCATATGACATTTACGGCATTTATCGTTTGTTACTGTTGGATCTTTTATTATATACTTTCTGTAATTTTTGGTGTTTATGACCTGATCTTGTATAGCTATTATAAATCCTTCCGTTTCTGGAAACAAACTACCCATTTTTAGCCATTTATTTGATGCTATTGTGTCAATATGTGATTCTTCTAAGTCGTGAGGATGACGTCCGTGTAGTACCTTCTTTTTCCAGTCTTTATTATTATTATTATTATTATTATTATTATTATTATAGATACATGACGAAAATAAGAAATATTCTAATAACCCAAGGGCCATATAACTATCAATAACTCGCGGCATATTAAAGCGCTGCCAATTTACACTAATTGATTCATTTGCTGGAAAATAATTAAAAAAAAACTCACATAATTAACGTAAACAAAGTTGAATCACATCTTCCGCCTTCCATCAGCACCCTCATAAACAACCGGCTCATTTAAAAAAATAATTTCGAAATGGAAATAAAGCAGGTGCGTGAGAATTTATGTCCAACAGAAAAAAAAACTAGCCGATGTCCCGAGAATGATTTTATTGAAAATCCCCGCTCGAGTGTGCCACAACAAAGCGACGACGGGAATGTTGCTAGCGTAAAAAAAAATACTCGGAGCGTGATGACTTGCAACACTGGCGTTTTCATATGTCATTTATTTTGATTGTGATAAGTCGATGCGACTCGGAACGATATATTTCAATCGAAACGGGGTCGATGGTGTGACGCGACCACCTGGCAGACGGACCTTAGCGATTAGACACTGACAGGGAAATTATAGGAATTTGTTTACTACCGTTTAAGATTCGCCGCTTAGGCCCCGCCGAGAAAAATGGATGGACCCATGTATTTATTCAGGCGAAAGCGTTTTTAAATCGCGGAGCTTTTTTGTCAAGTGCTGTTGGACTTTCGACGTTAAGTGTTAGACGTATCAAATGAAGCATACCGAATTCGCAACTCGAGCCTAAGAATGGTAATTTTGAAAAATCTATTGCACAAACCACTTTAAACACATTACATTGAAGCTACATAGTAACAGCTACAATAAATATAACAATTAATTAAAGTATCTTTAGCCTTACAATATAATTTTCTGGATTGATTTTGACTCTAAAAAAAAAGAAACACAGATAGCCTTTATACAAGCATGAGTCACAACTAACAGGTTCAATTACAATAGGTCACGGCACGTCAGTCGCCGGTTCGATTCTTGCGCGATCCTTGACATTAAGTGTCGGCGATGCCACATATATAATCACGTATTGATTCCTATACTCACCCAAACCCACTTGTCAAAATCAAATATTATTGTATGGGAACTTTAAATGGTTGAGCTCAAACATTGCTGTTATGTTCAAAACATAAAAAAATATTTAATTACCGAGGTCTCAAATAAAACGATTAATATTTAAAATGAGATTATGTTGAGATACATTTTATTAAATAATTAATAAACTTCTAAATAAATTATAAAGAAATTAATTGGCTACATTTAAATATGGCGGACTCAAAGTTGCCGCCAAATGAAGAATTATTAGCACTCCAAATGTTGCCAGTCCATTCATTGACTCCAGGTAAAAAAACTTTTTAAGGCCTACAGCTGCTAACTAGAGTGACATCTATATTCCAATGAACTAAGTCTCAGTTCAGTTGACTACAGATTATACATTAGATTTCCAAAAACGTGCTAGCGTCATTCGCCGATACACTTGCCCAATGCGGGTGAACCGGCGAACGATGGTCTTGCACCAAATTAGGGTCAAGATCGAACCCGGACCCGCTCGCTAAAGAGGTTCATTATCCACCCATTTTTACCCATTACCCACTGGACCTTCGTCGCTTCTTCAAATTTTTATAATTTCTTAGTTATAATTTATTAAATCGAGATGTTGCAGTATTTAAATATTGTCAATTCAAGTGTAATTTAAGATGAAATGTTCATACTGCTTAAATCAAAACGAAATGATTTTTTTTTATTAATTATAGTACCAACAAAATAATATCTTCTGAACGTCAATTGAGCTACTACATTACATGTTTCAAGGCAAGCCTGGTGAGTAGAATCGGCGAATCAGCGAAACTGGTCTTTGCAAAAAAATATATATTTTATAAGAAACTTTACATGTAAAAACTGTCAGTATAAAGGTATTTTCAGTAAATTTTTAGAGAGCCTCTAATGTTAATTAGCAGATACACACGTCATATGGAAAGAAAGTAAACTTCTATGCCGTGTGTCATTATTTGTCCACGTCGAACAACTAGGTACTGAATCACTTTTGATAAAATTTGTCGCACGGTGTACCTACAGTTTACGTTGGAGATGAGGTACGCAAGAAGAGATATGCCTTTTTTTTTATTTTCCTTTACGCCGGGAATGCACTGACGCATACCGCTGGGGAGTAGGTCTCTCCAGGCGGGTATGTGGGACTCGCTGCGCCCGAAAGCTGGTAAATGGACGCAGCTCTACCCACTAAAACCCGGCGAGTGCCACCATTGCCGCCTTTGGTGAAGTGCCCGGATCAACAAGCAACAGGGCACCTCGACGGCTAGCTAGTCCCTCGGGGGACCGACGCCACCTCCACAGAGGGGTTGCACCGCACCACAGAACAACCCCTCCCACCGTCGGGACAGTACAATGAGGCGAGGTTCCCATCCTCGCCCCTTGCCCCCTGCTCTTTTGCCCCCTCTTCTTATAAGAGGGCTACAAAGAGCCCCCCTTGGCTCAATTAGCTACGCCCAAGGTGTTGGGCTCACCCTAGGCTACTGAGCCCCACCGCCACGACAAGGCTTGAACCATGGTAGGGAAGAAGAGATATGCCTGACCAGACGGGAGATATAAAATATATGAAGGAAAATGTGTTATAATTATCTGTCTAAGTCAAAGTCAAAAGTCAAACATTTTATTCAAAATAGTACCATCAAAGTATCTTTTTGAACGTCAATTGAGTCTACCACCGGTTCCAAAGCCCACTGAGAAGAACCGGCGAAACAAACTCAGTGGAACTGTCTGTCTATCAAATAGACTATTTATTATTATTATAACATACTCGTTGCAATTCCATTATAATCCAGCCAAAAATACTGCCTTAAAAAAGTATTGACATGGCCGATCGTTACGAAATGGCATAAATATTTTGGAATAACGAGTGGGTTGGCTGCGTTGCCAGTATCGGCTGCCGCGGGCTTGCTATAATTGCTATTGTTGATATATCATACGTTTATTGGTTATTTAGCGCTCCCCTTTGTCAGGTAGCTTATCACGCTTTTGCCAAACATATTTCAATCACATATCCTCAGGGCTAAAATCTCTCTAATTTTATTTTAACTATATTGTGTATATGGATGTTTATAAAAAAATTGGCATAATATATTTTCCTTTTATGATTTTTTTTTATAATATTAAAATATAATAATGAGCATTATTATACTTATTATTATCTGTCCGCTTACAATTATAAAGCAGGCCAGTAAGCCTGTACTGTTACATAAAGGATTACTATTTTTGTCTGTATTTTTAGTCGCACCTTTTGAGTAGACTTATTCTTTTTTTATCTGTTTCGGAACATTCTGGATCCTGTAAAAAAATAATGAACTACTTAAAAAAAGAAAATGTCATACCTCTTCATTTTTAATTAAGTTTGTTATTAAATAATAATTAATATTAATATTACATATTATGGCCACTTCTATGATAGAAATCGGATTTCTCGACGTTCATTGACAGGTGCCTTTGCAGTGGATGTATGTGATAAATATATAATCATGGCTGCGAAAACACTATACATCCACTGAAATACTAATACAGCTGAACAAACGTGTAATATAAGTTAATTAATTTTAGTTAGTAAGATAATTTAACTTCCTTTACATTATACAGAAGCTAACAAGGGACATATAAATCATGCAGGTGCAATTTTCAATATAATTCATTCGAATGCCTATAGCGTAATGGTTTTTTAATTAAAACAGAAATATCGGCGTGTTGCAACTGGTTCGAAATGAGAGTGATGTGGAGAGGCCGTAAATTTAGAGGGGGTTCGTTTTTCATTCTATTTACAAATTCTAGAAAAAGATGAATAAATGTGCTGTTAATTAGTCTTCCTTTTTAGCGTTCACATAGTATTGATTCACAAGCAAACGGTATCAAAACAGGTCTACGATTTTAAAGGTTTATACATAACATTAGTTTATATACTAATACTATATAGCTGACCCGACAGACTTCGTTCTGCCAAATTCTAAATTGTAATTAAAAAATAGGGATTGATCGTAGTTGGGTATAAATTAAGGGTTGTATGTATTGTTGTATGTTGTATCATAAAAAAGTAAAACCGAAAAAATGTCCAAAAAACAAAAAATAAAATTTTGGGGTTGACTACCGTTAACATTTAGGGGGATGAAAAATAGATGTTGCCGATTTTCAGACCTACTGAAATTTCTAATCAAATAAAATTTCATAAAAATCGGTCAAACCGTTTCAGAGAATGAGCGTTTGTATGTCATTCAGTCTAATCAAAACCTGTAGGGTACTTCCCATTGACATAGAGTCGTTAAATCTAGTAAAAATATAAGTCAAAAATTTACAAATTTATATTTTTTTATTTTCCATGTGCCCTGCAGCATTATTTTGTGTTACTGCACACGAAACCTATTATTTTTCACGAATTTCTAAAGAAATAGTAATTCGTTAATTATATTTCATTTTAATTCCCCTGACAAAAAGTTTGACGTTCAGCACCTGGGCACTTAAATGGGTAAAACGATTTAGTTATTTTTATTTATATATTATGTAATACTTAAAATTTATTTCAAATCTAATTTTCTAATGGTGATTAATTGAAATAGATTCTGCCGCACAACCTCTTGGTCTTGCGTTGGAGCTTTTTAAAATAATTTATTTTTGATGTCTTCTTATCTATTTGAACAATAATATATCTAACAAAGACAATATCTAAGTAAATTTAACACCGAAAATAAAGGCAGTGGCATTCCGAGCGTATATGAGACGACGTCGCATGCGATGTATCGCCCACACGACGCCGCAAATGCGCGCCCCATGTCGTATGTAAATTCGCCATGTAGCCACGTATTTTAATTAATCTCTAGTCGCATAAATAAACTTGCCTTAATCGATTCCCCGTGAATATTAAACAATGCGTTGCGATCATAACAAATATAAGCGATATTCTCACGATCTTAATGTCAATTTTTTTCCTTTTATCATGATAATCCAAGATATAAGTACACATTCTCTCGTCTTGGTCAATACTACAGGATAACCAACTAATTGGATGTCAAATAAAATTGGATGTCAAGTAAGATATTATTATCATCATTATCATCATTGGGAGGATCATCATCAATGATTGGGACAAATGGAAATACACTGACAATGCTGGAAATAATTAGAAAATTAGGATATAGTTCTTGAGTATTCCTACATGATTCCATCTAATAGACTACATGCCCGGCGTTTATGGGTAAAGTATATGTATATGTATGCCAAAGGAACTACACAAATGCCGTACAGAAATGAATGACCGGAATGTAGTCTATACAAATATCGACAAATTAAAAGTTTGCACTGAATTCCGGAACCATCGCTTTAGTACTAGGTTTTTCGACATTTATTTTTAATCATCTATAAACTTAAACAAAAGCCGTACATTAATAATTAGTGGTAATTCCTCACTTTTTTCTGGGAAATTCCATTTACTCTCGTACTCTCCTGTACCGGTCAAAATGACGGTAGTGCTCAGATTTATCTTCTTATATAGTACCAGCCTTCTAAGCGTTATTCACATTGGTTCATTGCACAGGTTTTTTTTTAACATAGTCTATAAGTCCATATTTAATGAATATGCAATATTTTAATGTCAATTGCGGAAATAGTTTCTTTTGTGTTGAATAATGATCTCCTAATGTGGTAAGAAAACAATCAATAAAGTACCGGCTAGACCTTAATAACTCAATAACAGAAAAGCAATTAAGGCACACATATAAAGCTATCCGTCACCGACGCTAGTGTAGACGTTGATATATCATAGGAATTAGACACAATTATAATAAGCGACTGCTACTCACTACTCATACGTTACATACACGGAGTATTTAATTCTGGCAGGCACTGCCTGGTCAACAGTTTCATTATATCATCATCATCAGCCTTTATCCGTCCACTGCTGGCCGAACATAGGCCTCCCTCAATGAATGCGAAGGCATTCCCTTGCAACTCGCATTCAACACATTATATAAAAAATATAATTTCGTGTAGATATTCGATAATTTTTGTACTAGTTTTACAAAGAATTTTGTGCTAGTTACAAGATTACCAATCAAAATACATCAGTATCGCCGGCCTTTCTTGATGGAATATTAATAATACGTGATAACAGAAATAAATAGGCTATAAATCCTTGCAGACAGCAAATCCTGGGTCTTACACCTGAAATGAAGAGTTTACGCTCATAATTGCCATGGATTGGCAATCTCAGATGATGAATTCGATTCGATTGGTTGTGCCATCAACGTACTTAGGTAGACGAAGGTCGGCTGTTAACCAGACGCTAAGACGATCGCCGATGCGGTCTTCTTGACGTTCATTGAGGAAGGCCTATGTTTAGCAGTGGACGGGAAAAGGCTCATAATGATGCTGGCGTTGATAAAGATTAGATTAAGGCAATTTCCGCTCGCCACGGGGAGTTCAAACACGTCCAATCAATAATTAAACAAAACATCAATAAATATGAATTTTTGATGAACTCCAAGTGCCTAAATATTTGTAAATATTATATTTGTGCTATCTCTCTTTAAATTGTCTTTACTCCGATATTAAAATCTTAAATTAAATATGTGTAGTCCATAATCGTGCATCGAATGTAAAATAACGGAAATTAATATATTTATATTAATAATATATTTATAATATATTTATAATTAATATATTTATACCTACTTATAATATATTATATTTAATTCATAATAATGTTCGAGTCATAATACAAGTTGGTCATATTTAGCCTTCCTAATTCAAACCCTTTCCATGAAGCACTCACCTGACCACTCCGTCGAAATTTCTCCATACAGGCTACAGCGTCTATATTTTATCGGGCACCAGTGGGAGTTCTACCTCATATTGTGTCGGCTCATTCGACTCTGTCGCCCGAGGCGCTAACAGCTTCACAATTAAAACAAACGCACCAATGAATCGTCTTGGTGTTTCTAAAACAAATAACTTAAATCATGTCGCTGTGAAAGGTCGTAGTGAATGTATATTAAAATGAGAAGTAGGGGCAGGGGAGGGGGGAAAGCAATCAACTGCCGAGAATTTACGACAGCGCCCGAGGCCCAGCGACTGACCGCTCCGCATTTTGTCAACGGCCCTAGGGCCAGTGGTGGCTATTCATTGTGTTTACTAAGAAATGGTTTATTAGACCGAATCATTATCTTCTTGGATATGTGCCTTCCTTACGGACGTCAAAGATACCACACAAAAGCCCATCTAGTCCAAGAACTAATGAATGTCGATAAACAATTTTTTTTTCACTTCAATCGTTTCACTACAATTGTTTTGTTTAATTGGGCTACTTTGCAAGTACATTAAAAAAAAATTGGCTCGCAATGATTCACATAATTTGACCCCAATAATAGAACAGATTTGAAAAATATCGTACTGGACCACCCTTTTGCGCGTATTCATAGAAGCGTCAACCGCTTATCGCGTCTGTACGACATCTTCATTACCGCTAGTGTTAAACCTTGTTAATCTGTCACTTAGTTAATTACTATGCGAAGGGCCTTTAATTGATTCAGCCGGCGACAAAATGTTAATAAGCCGTGATAACGGGAGTCGGTAAATGTGGCCAATGTCCGCAAACCGCATTTTGAAATGCAAATGGTCCGCTTGAAACATTGCGGAGGATAACGCGCTAATGTATAGACTCAATTAATATTCTCGCAGGCTATTCTGCGCCGTATTGCCAATATGATGACGATAATATAGATAAGATGTGCTAGAATATTCCAAATACGGCTATATCATAAAGCCAATATTGTATGATAAATTAAAAAGGACGGCTTAGTTCCGTCCTTTGCACTATGAAATTGATGTGTGATTCACAGCGGTTACTCCAAAAATATATTTAAAGTAGGTAAAGTTGAAATTAAAATATAACCTAATTTGTGGCAGATTTTTTTTATTTAAATCTACCGAAAATAATCTACACTTCATAACGATGACTATAATAAACTTTATATCGGAAATATTATTTAATACCTACAAAGAAATTCGTATTATAAAGTCACGTTTAACCGTTATAAAGTGGTCAAAACTTTGATCCAATTGATATGATTCACGTGACCATAATTTATATAATTTTCCATGTCGTATGTATTTAAAGAGCTTGCCAGAAGTAGACTTCTTCATATTGTTGCAATTCTTACTCGTAGATAGCTAGACTCTACACCGCGCCTACAATTCTGTAGAATCTTGTATCAATTGCAAATTTCGAGTAGCAATTGTTCCTTACACGTACGTGTGGGCACGGATGAATTATCAGGACGTTATACATGCCCGATTTAATTGGTCTGGAATAGTTGTATCGTATTATTAGTATGTAGAAATACGAGCCTTATTCTCCCGTGTAACACTGGTAGCACAAGATCTGAATGTTGCATCAGGAGTCCGATAAAAAGATAATTATTCATTTCAAATGACCCGCAAAGTGGCTGCGAGTGCAAAAGTAAAACAAAAATCTTGTTGGTCCTTCGAGCCGGACGATATGATAGCGTGTTAATGGTCTTTTGCACGCCTTTATTTAATTAATTAAATATTAAGGCTCCAAATGGTAATCGAGCAGCGATAAGTGCCCGTTAAATATGCGCCCATTCATAAACAAACGTACTGATTGCATTTACTTCGATTATTTCGATAAAGATGTTTAAACTGCTTTTCTTATTCGTCAATATATGATTTTGTCGAGAAGAAATTATTTCATTTTATGTTATTTAAATGTCATAATTTGATATTACCTTATTTAATAACAATAATTGTGTTAAAAATACATTTTATAATAATTGTTCTTTTTTCTGATTTAGCTTATTAAATTCGTTTTATTGTGAAAGTTGTTCCTATAATTAATTTAACTCTGTCAAAAATGTTGTTGTTTATTAATATTTTATAAGCCCTTTTCCAATCCCAAAAACTGCATAGGAAATCCTCGAAATCTTGCTTGTATCAAGAAGGGAAACAGACAAAAATTATCGACTGTAGCTTTCCGGAATTGAGGAATTGTATATTTTCTTATTTGTGTACAATATTATTATCATAATATTTTATTTTATATCATATGTGATACTTATTTTCTACCTGTTCATAGATTAAATTGTTACAAAGTTTTATCACGTGTACGATATCTACAAAAAATTGAAGCAGTATTTAAAATATAGTATTTGCCCTGCGAATGGCTTAGCGTATTAATGCATTTAATATTCTCCGTATACTTATATTTTAAGGTGTATGTAATGTTTTTCCTTGTTTATTTTTGCACTTTGTACACAGGAGTTTCGGTGCAAAATGCTCCAAATGCTGCCGAGGAATCTCGTCATCAGACTGGGTGCGGAAGGCGCGGGAGCAGGTTTACCACCTCGCGTGCTTCGCGTGCGATGCTTGCGGTCGCCAGCTGTCTACTGGCGAGCAGTTTGCCCTGCATGAAGACCGAGTTCTCTGCAAGCCACATTACTTGGAGACCCTTGATGGAGGGTCAATATCTTCAGATGGTAATGATGAGATAAGATCGGCCGTGGCATACAATGGCCACTGGTCGAGTATTCAGGCTGCTAGACATTTTATGAAGCTGTCGCGGGTTCGAATACCGTAAAGTGCAAATAATTTTACTATAAATATTATTGAGTATCATGGGTAATGGATTAAATAATTTTTCGTTTCTACTACCTATAACACTGGGCCATGTCAACGTGGTGTGATTTTAAAATAATAATAATTAATTATTTAACTGTCTTTTCATAATGAACTTCATCGTTCCAATAGCATTGCATGGCAATTTAATACGATATACATTTAAATACGATTTGATAAGCTTGTGCCGTTAATACATTAATTTTAATGTCATGACTGTAGATGATTCCCATTATTTTGAAATTATTACGCGTATCTTGAAAGAAACCTATGTCCAACGCTATAAGTTGTACATACTAACAAATCACATAATTTCATATACGCAAAAACAATGCCTTTAACAATTTTCTAATTCACAAAAACATTTACACTTCAGACGGCTGCGATTCTGAGGGCTACCACAAGAGCAAAGCAAAGCGAGTACGGACGACGTTCACAGAGGAACAGCTGCAGGTTCTCCAAGCGAACTTCCAGTTGGACTCGAACCCGGACGGCCAGGATCTAGAGAGGATTGCACAAGTCACTGGCCTCAGCAAAAGGGTCACGCAAGTTTGGTTCCAGAACAGCCGTGCTCGACAGAAGAAACACCAACACACTGGCAAAGGGAAGCAAGCACAAGGTAAGAACTAAGAAACACAAAATGGCATTTCCAACTTCAGATGTAATTGTGTATAAATTTTGCCTTTGCTAAGCGAATTACCATACATTTGCAATGCGAATAAGTTAAACTGCGAATTTTTGTTTAATCTTATTTACCAAGAGTATTTGAATCACTTTCTAAGATAAAACATTCAAAGTGCCAGTAAAATATTTATAGCCATTGCTAACATAAAATAATTTCATGATAATGTTTGGAAAACCATAGGTATATTGGTGTATTTAATATAATGAATAATTAGTGATCTTAAAACGTTTTCAATCTGCAATGAATCTATTTTTACGCTAGTGACTAACTATAAAGGAATTTTATTATTTTTTCTAAACGGTAAAAGAAATTCAAATACTGTTGCAATTCGACCAAATCATTTTATTTCTATCCACTGGTGTTTCATGATATGTATAACATTCACAGTGATGACTCGAGATACAGATCCTGTGGGGTTTGGCCGCCCTATCAACCTCCATCTAACCTATTCCTTCCAGAACAAGCCTCCGTTTGTACCAATAGGCAAGTATTTTAAAATTCTATTTCAAATATATATAATATCCTGCTACAGCTTTGGTATGTTTTGGGAAGGGTAGCACAATCGACTGGCACCACAAATAGTATCGCCAACTCTTAGAAATTTATCCTCCTAAAGCCTCAATCAAAAAAGGACCTAAAACCACTTATTCCACTCTACAATTTTTGAGTTAGGTGGCAGTGGCAGATTTATATTTTGCTAACTTGAAAATACTGAAAAGAAACCCTAAAAATATTACACACCTTTTATGCCCCTAAAAAAGGGAAAAGCCCTTAGCTTGACAAACCTGACTATAGTATAGAGTATCTTATGTTATGTATATTTTCCTTCACCGGTAAGCAAGCAATGGTTCCGTATTTAAGTACAAATACAGAATATTTAGAAAAATCTATTTTAATAGCACCACTTAGGGTCAGGATCGAACCCTCTCGCTCAAGAGACCGTGCCAATACCCATTGGACTATCGTCGCTCCGATCGTCGATAATAACGTAACCACGTTCTGTAGTATTTACATTATATTAAATGCAGGTTGATAATAAACATATTATACATTTCAGATGGCACGTCTTTCACTGATTCTTCGATGGATGAACTGTCTGAAGATTCTTCTATCCACTGCATGCAAAGTGAAGTCTAGAAGAAATGCAATATGAAACAGATATATATCGCTATTACACGTTGTGGATACCATTATTTGGGTATTTTGCATTTGCTTTTTAAGCTGTGTAGTTTAGAGATTGCATTCATGTTTGTTCACGCCGTTGCCGAATGCATAGTCAGTGTATTTTGTACATACTTAAGAACGTACTCAGAAATAAATTATATTATGAATCATAAAAAAAACGTAAAAATAATATAGTTAATAGACATATTATAATTTATATTTTTAGGTTTTTCACATCGACCACATAACCCATAGACTCCTAATAACAGGGGACGGGTTCTGGCGACACATCTGACTTATAGTTCCTATGTAAGCCATAAACAATTTACTCAAACATTGTGCTCTCTCATTCTTTCCTGTTGCGAAATATATCCATTTCTTTTTAACGATCCGTGATTGGTAATATATGTTTCGTCTCACCTCAGCTAGTTGCCAGAATGCATTTAATACGGAAAATCAAACATTAGGAGTCTATAGGTTGTGTGGTCGATGGTTTTTTATAATGATCAAAGTATATCTTTTCATGGTGGTAAAATAATGTATAGTACTTACATTTTTTTCCACCAATATTTATGATGCATTCTAGTGGAATTCTGACGAATGTAGCTTCATCTTTGGTCTCGCATTTTATTCGAATCGTTTTTGTTACATTACATAAAGCATACAATTAAGAAATCATCGTGCTCTGTGTACTTTGTTTTAACGCTACTTGGGTATCAAACTCTTAAAAGTCATAGAAATCTATTTGTTAATACATATTATAACATAATATATACATATATGTGTAAAGTGTCTATATCTTCGATTTAAGAAAACATTTATCAAAAATAAAGGGGTACCAACACAATGTTCAGTTCACCTTTCTTAGTTACCCTATTTTAAAACAAGAATGTTATGTACACTCTTTACGAAATTAGCCTTTGAACAGAATCTACCAGTGACTTTATTTGTAATTATATTAATAACTTATTAATCAAAATTTGTTGTACGTAAATATTGTTAATATTTAATAGCACTCGTATTTCTTAAATAAGATGATTATGATATTATAAGATGATGAAAATATACTCAATAAGTTAGTACTCTTGTAGGGTTATTCTGTAAAAACTATTTCGATATTGCGCTTTACCTGAGTGATAGAGCTCACTTTACGCTCACTTAGGAAACGAACTTTATTGGTATAGATAGATATTAGAGTTTTAAAGAATACAAATTCCTCAAATTCGTCATACCACCGCGGATTCCGCTTTCGAGATTCGAAAACGACCTTACATAATAGCCCTACTGTATATTTAAAACTTTATATGAACCGGTCGCATTCGATATAAAGATTAAGTGCTAAAATTATTTGGATATCTAAGCGAGACCACGTATTTTTAGCTAGAGCTAAAAATATTTACGTATTTTGTGCAAGTGAACCTAAGTCTCTATATTATCTTTAATATTGTAAAAAGTCTATATTTATTTATTTATTTCTATAATCTGTGATACGTTCGTTTAAATATGATAATGTATTCAATGATCACATAGTTTCAAAAGCAAGTTATGGTGTGCCAAACTAAATTAATATATTATACCTCCATATTCAATAATATACGGAAACGTAACGTACTTAAAACATTTAATGTTATTTATAATTGTTTATGTATAATTTTAGGTTTGTTTAATTTAAAAGCGTTACACAGTCATGCTGCAATGTACATTTGTGAATTAGTATTAAATATATTATTTCATTTTTGATTAAAAACCAAAAATGTTATCATACCCAAGATAATTGATAATTTTTTTGAAAGTATTATTTTCGGCATTGATTTTAAAATAAAATATATTTTTGAAAATAAGAACATAACCAAATAATGCTGGTTACAAAATATTTATTAAATATTTCCCAACATGTATGTAAAGTACTGTGTTTATTCTCTTCTACTAGTTATACGAATATATACTAATTATCCTAAAAGTAACCTATCGTTTTCTGTATATGGATGATATATGAAAAAAAATGTTGGGGGCTTCTAGGGTTCGATGGGCGATTGAATTCTAATTATGCATTCTTTTTGTGCGCCAATTTTAGAGCCGGGTGAAGCTGACCCACGACTAATAATTATCATGGGTCGTCGTGGATGTAAATAATAAATTATGAAACAATATGTAATTTATAGGCGTCTAATGTTTCCTAAATAATTGTAAAAGTTATTTTGCAATATCTGTCTTGATCGTTTTTTTTTCATTTATTATTTGCTTTCCCTTAAATAATACCCTGCATAATATATTTCTCTGCATCGAAGAGGACACGTATTAAATTTAAATTAAATTTTAAATATATATTTGTTAATTATATACCGCGTTTATAGTTTTATTGAGGTCCCGATGTTACAGCAATGTTTCAGTTGCCATGCGGTAAGCACCCGAACAAATATATATTTAAATATGAATAATGATTGTATTATTTTAAAACAATATAATATTAAATCAATGTACTGCTATCTGTCTACAGACGTCTTAATCCTAATAAACAACTTTAAGCGGAAAACATATTTAGCGAGATACTAAAATATATCGAAGACTTTAAACTCACTCGCGCTCTGTGAATTTGTATCTCAGCATCTTTCTGTCTATATTTAAATATTTAGATATGAATGTAAAGCATATGCAATATGTAATTAATGTAGAGCTATATCAGCTGTGTAAATAATTGTAAGGTTAATATAATTTTAAACTGTACATTCCCCAGCTATTTATGCATAGTAGAACTATAATTTCTTTTTTCATCTTGTCAAGCGATGAATGAGCATTTGTATATTCAGTACTAGGTACTTAGTTTATTGTGTACAAATTATTAATTATATTATGTTGGTTAAAAGGTCTTTTATTTAAAAAAAATCAAATAAAACGTTTATAATACTTACACATATCCTTAACATTATGTTTTATTAATAAATATTGCGTACATTTTTTTACAATAGTGATTACAATACTATTTAATAAGAATATATTCTAATTTATTAGTTTGAGTATATACTTAAACAAATACCTATAATATATAACATAACCTACAGTAAAATTTATTTTTCTAGAGATTTTTTGGTGTACATACGTCCTTCTTAGCTATAACTTTCTTATACGCTAAAGTATATATTTTACTCTACTTTGGCATTATTCATCTGTATGTAACGTATTTTATTTTTATTTTCAATCATGAACAGTAAAATAGTTAATAGTTCAATATTATATTCCTCAAGTATTTGCCCGTCAAAGTACTAGTATGTTATTGACTAGTATAATATTTTGAAGTTTTCATAGTCATAGCGACAATTTTATTCGTCTGAAAACTTTTAGATTCTATATATAATTTCCAGCTATCAATTATGTGACTCAGTTCAATATTAACTTTATCTTTTCAAGCTTGTGACAGTTTTGTCTTAAACAGAATCTAAGATAACAGTATCTAGCTTTAGTAAAAAAATACCTACTATCTATTTCTATTCTATTTTATCGTACTTTTCAAGTACGTTCTGTGTAAAACATTATCCTTACATAATTGTTCGGGATTGTTTTGCTACTTAATACTATTTGATTACAATTTTTCCATCGTTGTAAGAAGCAGGTCCATTTCTTGATGTACTTGTCTCAAGAGGTCCTTCATTTGTTTTGGCGAGTCCAATATGTCGATACTTTGTGTGTACGGATTGTACCTTACTCCGAAATCACGAGGAATCGTTTGAGCGAATTTTCTGAAAGCAAATTTATTTTTAAATCAATAACACATACATCTTTGTTAAAATAATAAATTTCTTTATTGCTAAGGTCACTATTACACGGAAACTAGATAGTTACGTTTATAAATATAACATCTGTTCGAGCGATATCGCCCGCGCGCTGCGACAGGTGCAGGGGGAAGCGGGCGGGGGCCATACCTCGGCCACTGACCCCGCGCACGGGCCACTTGCCTCGGGAACCCACCGGCGACGGACGTTACCTCTAAAATTGTATAATTATATTTCTTGTACGGTCTAATATAACCAGTTCCTATATTATATACAGTCCACTCGTTTTATTTAAGTCCCAGGACCCTAAACATTGGTCCTTCGAGCCGGATGGAATTTTTTTGAACAATTTTCAAGAAAAATTTATTCTGGGATCTATAAGTTGCGGTCTACAGCTGCGGAAGAATCTCAAGGAGTCTACAATTGCTCTGAAGAGGATACTTTATTGGCAACCGTAACGCCCCGGAATTGTTATTCAACTGGAGGTCGAACGGACACGGACTTTGGACCCGTCAAAACGCAAGTCATCGTCCAGAACAATCTTCTTTATATCATTCTCAAGTGGAAGGTTTACAGTATTTTGTGAGTCTGTTCCAATTTCCATCATTTTTCATTATCCCATTTTTCATAAATCATTTTATCAACCATCAAATTCCATTTCATCCATTTATTAGAATTTCAATTTGCGTAAATCGTTAACAGCTCATTCATACATCGAAAATAACAAATCATTTCAATAGTTAGTGCTCATTTATCATTTTTTATTTTTATTTTTTTGATCGATTAATTGGTTTCATTTTTTTTTCGTTTCGCTTTTTTTCTCTCAATAATATGGCAGATAAATTAATTAAAAAACGTAGCTCAATGAAGGCTAAGCTTACTAATTTTAGTAATTATTTAGATATAATTAAAAGCTGCAGCATACTATCGAACTTGCAACGTCTCGACCTAGAAGCTCGTTTCACCAAATTTGATGCACTGTACACAGAATTTGATGAGTTGCAGACAGAAATCGAGCTGCTATCGGATCAGCCGGACGAAGCGTACGCGACCCGAGCCCAGTTCGAAGAACAATATTACTCGCTCGCCGCGTTAGCCCGAAGTCTGCTGACGGTCGATGATGCCAAGGATCGGGATTTGGCGGGCTATGTGACCGGCTCCGATGGCTCATGCGCAGGTGGGACGAAAAGCAGTTTTATACGTTTACCCAAAATTGACTTACCATGTTTTGATGGCAGCTATCAATATTGGCTCGAGTTTCGAGATACTTATTTATCGCTCATTCACGGTAACACTTCAATAGATAATATAAGTAAATTCCATTATTTACGCGCTTCTCTCAAGGGAACCGCGGCAGAAATTATTAAAAATATTGATTTTAAAGGTGACCAATATCAATTAGCGTGGGAACTATTATGTAACCGATACGACAATAATCGCCTTTTAGTGAACAATCACATACAAGCTTTATTTAATATTGAGCCTATAGCCAAAGAGTCTTGCTTCTATTTACGTCAACTTATAGACATCACAAATAAGAATTTACGAGCTCTTAAAACATTGAATCAACCTGTCGAACACTGGGACACTCTAATTATTTATATGATGTCCACAAAATTAGATGTTGACACTAGTAGATATTGGGAGGAGTATCGTAATACATTGACTGATGCCCCTTCGCTATCGCAGTTTTGTACATTTGTTAGTAACAGGGCTGATTTACTAGAAACTTTATATGAAAATAATAAATCGCTAGGTAAAATAAATAAAACAGAAAATTATAAAAATAAAAACTTTTTACTTACATCCGAAAATAATAATAATAAAAAATATACAAAGAATAATCAAATAAAATCAATTACAATAAAATGTCCATTATGTTCTCAAAATCATTTTTTATATAGTTGTGAATCATTTAGACAGTTACCTATTGAAGCTCGCAATCAAAAAGCGCGCGAATTTAATCTATGTTTAAATTGTTTGCGTACAGGACACAACGAAAGCCGATGCAAACTATCGCACTGCAAATACTGCAAATCTAAACATAATACGCTATTGCATCTAGAAAAGCATGTGCCTATTCAGAATCCTATGCCTTCGCTTACACAGCTTGAGAATGTCACGCTATCTGCTAATGCTTTGCCATCACAGCATACTACGCTTTCGCATGTTTTACTTTCCACAGCGATGGTGCGAGTCGTCCGGAGCGACGGAACGAAATGTGATGCGAGGCTACTGTTGGACAATGGTAGTACAGCCAATTTTATTAGTGAGAGCCTTTGCACTAAGCTGGGTTTGCCCCTACGCGATGCGTACTCCACAACGATCACAGGTATTAACAATCAATCTACTAATAGTGCACGGTCTTGTTATCTCACAATTGAGTCTATATACGGTGACTATTCCTTTGACATTGATTGCCTAGTATTGCCAGTGATCACTTCACTTTTGCCGTCAAAGTTAATAAATATTAATAACATTCCGATACCTACGACTATACGTCTAGCTGACCCTACATTTAATATTCCGTCAGTCGTAGACATCCTGGTAGGAGCGGAGATCTTTTGGAGCATCATACAATGTGCTCACATTGACCTAGGTAAAAACCAGCCAAAATTATGTGACACGAAGCTTGGATGGATAGTAACAGGTACTATAGTCACAAGACACCATTCCACCCACTCACATCTATGTAATCTGGTTAATACAAATAATGTTCCCGATTTAACAAATTTTTGGGAAATCGATAAAATCTCTTCTAAATACTCTCTTTCCGCGGAAGAACGCGCCTGTGAAGAGAGTTTTCTCAAAAATACATACCGTAATTACGATGGGCGGTTTGTAGTTACAATGCCACTTAAAGCGAGCCCCGACAATTTAGGCGACTCGTACGAAATGGCTAATCGTCGATTTTTATCTTTAGAAAAACGTTTTGAGAAAGATGAAAATTTCAAAAATATGTACATTGATTTTATGTCAGAATATTTAAATCTAGGTCACATGACAGAGGACAGTGATTTTTCATCGAATGTGAATTATTTCTTGCCTCATCATGGTGTCATACGCGAAACTAGTACAACAACTAAATTGCGCACAGTTTTTGACGCGTCGGCAAAAACTACCTCTGGTATCTCGCTTAACGAAATACAGATGGTGGGACCCGTCGTTCAAGATGACCTATTTTCTATTTTATTACGCTTTCGACAACACCGATTCGTCATCACGGGTGACATTGAAAAAATGTACCGGGCTATAGAATTAAATCCTTCTCAACGTTCATTACAGCGAATCATTTTTCGTAAAAATTCGTCGGAACCACTGAAGACATTCAAATTAAATACGATTACCTACGGAACCGCATCCGCGCCGTATTTAGCGACAAAATGCTTGGTTACCTTAGCTGACGATGCGTCTAGTGACCATGCAAAAACTTCTATCCAACGTGACTTTTATGTTGACGATTACCTCAGCGGTAGTCATACCATTGAAGGCACAGTCGAATTATGCAAAGAAGTAATGTCAATTTTATCTAAGGCCAAATTCAATTTACGAAAATTAAAATCAAATAGCACCGAAATTTTGCAACAAATAAATAACAATCAAAATCAACAATATAATAAAAACATTTCAAATAATAAATTAAATCTTAGTGATCGAAAAGTTTCATCAAAAACGTTAGGTTTATATTGGCTATGCGATACAGATACATTATCATTTTCAATAAATACAAATCCGTCTAAAAATGTAACTAAACGCATTATTTTGTCTATCGTTAGTCAAATATTTGACCCGCTAAATTTAGTTAGCCCATGTTTATTAGAAGCTAAAATCATTTTACAAAAATTATGGTTAAATAAATGTGACTGGGACGAAGAAGTGTCATTAGAAATCTCAAACCAGTGGAATACGTTTTGTAATACATTATCGCATTTAAATAAATTAAATATTCCACGTTGGATTTCGTGTTCTAATCAAATAAACGAAATTCATATATTTACAGATGCTTCTGAAAAGGCTTACGGTGCCTGCGTCTATATACGGTCAATCAATGAATCAGGGATGGTCACTGTTAATCTTTTAACATCTAAAAGTCGCGTAGCTCCCATTAAGCCAATCACGACACCTCGATTGGAGCTGTGTGGGGCG
This sequence comes from Lycaena phlaeas, assembly GCA_905333005.2. Classification (NCBI taxonomy): domain Eukaryota; kingdom Metazoa; phylum Arthropoda; class Insecta; order Lepidoptera; family Lycaenidae; genus Lycaena; species Lycaena phlaeas. The sequence continues at coordinate 2,727,868 of HG995168.1, forward strand.
TTGTTAGGTTCAAGGCTGTGCACAAAGGTTAGAGAATCATTAACAATATCTATAAAACTATGCCGATTTTGGTGCGATTCTACGATTGTGTTGTCTTGGTTGTCGACACCTGCGCATCAGCTTAAGCCTTTCGTACGTAACCGTGTCAATGAGATACAAGAGAGTACTTCTGGCTTTAAGTGGAGTTACGTACCGTCTAGGGAAAACCCAGCCGATCTCATAACTCGAGGCGTGAAGGCTGATCAGATCAGCACATGCCAATTGTGGTGGTCAGGCCCATCTTTCTTATTTCAAAATAAATACAATTGGCCTAAAATGCCTAATGGCAATGGTGAACATTTACCAGACGTTCTTTCTAATTTCACAAACGTACAAAATAGCGATAATAATCAAAATATAATACAACAATTAATATCCAAATATTCTAATTTTAATTATTTACAAAGAGTTTTTGCTTACATACTAAGATTTATATACAATTTAAAAAATATACACAATAAAAAACTAGGTTCACTTACCCAACAAGAACTACATAGTTCATTGATTTACATAACACATGCAGCCCAACTACAAATGTTCCCGGAGGAACATCGCATACTGAAATCTAAAGGTTCATTACCACATAAGAATAAACTTATTTCATTTACTCCGTTTTTAGATAACGATGGGCTCATTCGTGTAGGTGGCAGGCTTGGCAATGCGCCTTACGACTACAACGTTAAACATCCTATATTAATTTGCTCTAAGCATCATTTCACCAAAATTCTATTCGAAATGATGCATAAAAAGCTTTTACATGCTGGCCCTCAGCTTCTTCTAGCAAGTGTACGCCAAACCTATTGGCCCCTAGGAGGTCGAAACCTATCTAAATCTATCGTAAGAAATTGTGTAACATGTTTCAGATACAAAGCGCAGAGTACACAACCAATAATGGGTCAACTGCCAACTGCTAGGACTACACTTGAGTTTCCTTTTCTACACACCAGTGTGGATTATGCCGGCCCAATACTGATAGCTGACCGATTGGGTAGAGGTTGTAAATTGCTTAAGTCCTACCTATGTATCTTTGTTTGTCTATCTGTAAAAGCTGTCCACCTGGAGCTTGTCACGAGCCTTACAAAGGAAGCGTATATGGCAGCTTTAAATAGATTTATTGCCCGTCGTGGTAAACCACGCACAATCCTGTCCGACAACGGGACTAACTTTGTTGGGGCATGTAAGGAACTAAGTACCTTTTTGAATATGTCTAATCTTGACTCGTGTGTTGCACAGGAAGGCATCGATTTTAGTTTCACCCCACCGTATTCTCCCCATTTTAATGGAGTTGCAGAGGCCGCCGTGCGGTCTACAAAGCACCATTTGACGCGACTGCTGCATCAGGCCCGCTTCACTTACGAAGAGCTGCTTACGTGTATTACACAAATTGAGGCAATTTTAAACTCCCGACCTTTAACTCCTTTGTCCTCCGATCCCCTTGACTTCTGTGCCTTGACACCTGCCCATTTTTTGATTGGACGACCACTTATATCTGTACCTTCTCCACAGTTAACAGAAATTGCTGTCAGCCGTCTAGAACGGTTCCAAAAGGTTGAACAGCTCAAACAACACTTCTGGAACAGGTACCACAAGGAGTACATTCATCTACTACAACAGAAGACCAAGTGGCCTGCATCTTCTGGTGACCTTAAAGTAGGGTCTCTTGTCCTCATTAAGGAAAAGGCCCTGCCGCCTCTATTATGGTGTCTTGGACGTGTTATGCAGGTATATCCAGGAGCCGACGGAGCGACGAGAGTGGCGGAAATCAAGACGAAGAAGGGCACAATACGGCGTGCATTCAACAACATTTGCCCACTTCCATTTTGAAGATTACCCTTCAACCCGGGGAGCTTGTTCGAGCGATATCGCCCGCGCGCTGCGACAGGTGCAGGGGGAAGCGGGCGGGGGCCATACCTCGGCCACTGACCCCGCGCACGGGCCACTTGCCTCGGGAACCCACCGGCGACGGACGTTACCTCTAAAATTGTATAATTATATTTCTTGTACGGTCTAATATAACCAGTTCCTATATTATATACAGTCCACTCGTTTTATTTAAGTCCCAGGACCCTAAACAACATCCATGGCTCTGATCACCTGCTCAGCGAATCTAATGTGTACGAGTAGTACGCAGTTTACAAGCAATTACAGCTTTTATTAGCGCCATAATTTATATTTAACATAATTATTAATTTTAAACAATAAAAAGGCAAGTAGGCCGAACATCCGCCTGGAAAGCATAGAATACCCTTATAAGTTGAAACGATGAATGACGAGAAATAACTATTGCTCGACTTTCGAATCGTTAAGCTAATTTCAATGCAGTACAACCGCCATTTTGTCTATTAATCCCACTAATATAAACGCGAAAGCTTGTAAAAATGTATGGATGTTTTTTTTCGAAAGGATCTATGCTGTTGGCGTTAAAGCTATCGTGATCGTCTAGTGGTTAGTACCCTACGTTGTGTATGGATGTATAATTGTTACTTTTTCATGCAAAAACTACTGAATGAATTTTGATGAAAGTACAATAATAAAATCACCAGAATAACACCTAAGCTATATTTTTATCCCTATTCTCTCACGTCAATGCCAAGTACACAGGTGAAATTACAGGGCGCTTCTAGTACATAATAATATGTATTTATGTGTAGTACATAATCCGGAAATATAGTTGATGATAATAATATTATGCTTGTTATACTTACATCATTTTCTCTTTGGCATTTTCAAAGCTGTTAGCCACGAAGTAGACAGGTTGGTATTCGGTGATTGGGTACTTCTGTTCGCCAGTGGTCTCAGGTTCGAACTCCCTTAGGTCCGGCTTGTCCGTGAGACAGTACTGGAGTTCACCGAATGATGATAGCAGACCAGCCCCGTACGCCTTTAGTTGCCCCTCTTGACGACATAGACCGAATTCAACGGTAAACCAGAAGCACTGAAATAAAATAATATGTATATGTAATGACCCATTATTATCACTATTCTATTATTTGTTAGTTTCGATCTAATATAGTGGTCCTACTCAGATGAGAGTGTGAAGATCAGCCTTCTTGGAGTTCATTGAATTTTTTAAATCGAAATTTGTGATGGTGATGAGAATATTATAATTATTCTGTTTAGCTTAAAAGCAGTGAAGTTTTTGAAATACAAAATTTTATGTTATTTAGCATTAAGATTTTTTACGAGATTTTTAATGGATATGATCTACAGGCCCGTTCGAACGAGCGCTTTTTTAAGCCCCCGAGCGATATAAAAGCGTTTGATAGACACAAATGGATCCCTATGTGTCAATTCATACGTAAACATTTTTAAAGCGCGGTACTTTTTAATCAGGCACTGTTCTATTTTCAACTTTGAGTGTTTGAAATTAAATCGAATTGAGCTTGCGGAACTCGTAACTCGCGTCAGTGTCGGATTTATTACCAGTGCCAGCGTGGCGCTTATTGGTGCGAACTCTCGTGTAAACGGGGCCATACATTTTTCGTAACAAGTACATTTTTCTCAAATATACATATATTTGCACTTTATTTAGAACACTTACAGTTGCAAGTTTTTCAATATAGTCGTCTGGTGCGCCCAAGGAGGCGAGACCGATCTCCTGGGAGAACTGCGCAAATGCCGGATCAGCGAACAGTGGTGCGTGACCCAGGAGCTCATGGCAAACATCGGGTTCGGGGGTGTAGAGTGGCCTGGAGTGATGCCTTATGTACTGGGTGCTGTGGAATACTCTAAAGGCCAGTCCAGCCAGGAAATCGCGGGATGAAAGCAGGCCAGCTACAGGTCGTAGAGTAAAGCCGGTACAATCTGCAAAAAAAAGGCTTAATGGATGAGTGGACAATGGAGGCACTGAGGACACTACTTTCGATTATGTCGTAGTGGTAAAAAAACAAGCATTTTTATCTCCTATGCACACTGGCCACTCAAGGAATAAAGCTATTTTCTTCCGTATCCGTATCGTGAGTTTTTTATTGTCTTACAAACTATTGCAACTACTTATAAATAAAAGGTGATACTTTAAAACGCCTCATACGCAATAGAGAAATAGCTGTTAATCTTGAAACAGATAGTTTAGCTGTTTAATTATAAAAGCAAATCTATACTAATATTATGAACTTCACGTTCGTTGAGTAGGGATGTTTGTTACGTTTTCACTACTCAACCGTTCATCATGAAACTTTGTACACATATTCTGGGAGTTACTAAAAGTAATATAGGATACATTATAAAAAGTATTTTTTTGCTAGCGCGGGTTAAGCCGCGGGCAAAAACTAGTAATAATATAAAAACTATATACAAACTGATCATATTATTTATGACATCCATCATCATCCCGTGTTTTTGGGTGTTTTTACTTGTTATTAGATAATTCGCACAAATTGAACTGGCACGGAATGTGCGAATTAATATCTATAGGTATTAATATTTTTTTGCAGGGTAGAGTCGATCAAAACCTTACATTTACATCTACATCTATCTACACCTACACTAATATTATAAAGAGGAAAACTTTGTTTGTTTGGTTGTAATGAATAGGCTCAAAAAGTACTGGACCGATTTAAAAAATTCTTTCACCATTCGAAAGCTACATTATCCACGAGTAACATAGGCTAAATTTTATTCTGATAAAAAATAGGGTTCCGTAAGATATTCTGGTTTTTCGGACACAAGGTGTAAAAAATGTTATTTTGCGTACTAAGATCCCGTTGTAAATCATAGTTAACGCAGGCAAAGCTGCGGGCAACAGCTAGTGAGTAATAAAACATAAAAGATTAAAGATTTTGAATCGACAACATATTATATCCTCAAAAATCGGATTGTCGAGTATTTTGTTCAATTAAAATGGTGCTAACGGACAAATCACAGTCCATTTAAATAGACATTATCGCATATTGACCACTTTAGCGAAACCTGACTGTCACTGATACCGGGTGACACTGACACTGATTCGGAAATAATGTTAAATTACCTTTTAAGAAGTTGGACACGTCCTCCAGTTGTGGAATATTATCCTCCCTGTATCCACAGTTCTCAATCAGTAATGGGAACACGTGGTTGTGTTCTTTGCATGCATGAGTCGGGTACAGCTCGGTGAGCTTCCTGAAGACGGCACCCCAGGTGGCTATCTCTTCCTTGGTATAATCTACGTGTGGCAATGGCTGTCCGTGCTTGTAATTGTATGCTATGTCCGCAAAATACTTCCGTCTAGCGCGGTACTCCGGGTCTGTGAAGCCGGGGTGGTCGGAGTCCAGCTCAGCACCATATGAGAGGATCTGGTTGGCGAATCTGTCCAAGTCCCTAATACGCCTGGGGAACCAGGGTACAGCAGCTAAAATGGAAATAATACATTAAGATACATTTATTTTAAAAAAAAATGTGAATAAAATATAGATACGAAGGTTTTGAACGGATAGCAATTTATTGTTGTTATTTTGCTTTACATTTCCACGAAATTTCTTCTACTAGTTTGTGATGTGTGCCTTATGTACGAATTAGGTACTTAATTGTTATTGGTTTTCATGATCATCATCATTATCTACAGCCTATATCCGTCCACTGCTGAACATAGGTAATTACTATCCTACTAATATTATAAACGCGAAAGTTTGAAGTATGGATGTTTGTTACTCTTTCACATAAAAATTACTTAATGTATTTTATTGAAACTTTACACTAATATAGCGTATACATCTGAATAATACATAGGCTATAATTTATCACCGTACTCCCACTGGATTAGAAAGTACGCAGGTGAAACTGCGGGGCGCTGCTAGTGTTTCAATATACTTAATATTGTACTTAACTCTAAGAGGCAAAAACTAAGCGACCCAATCTTGTATCAACTATCTCTAATATCCATAAGTTATAACTTGAACTATAATTCACTTACTTTTATTGTCCTTGTAATTCCTGGAGATAATGTTCAAATATCCAGTGCTGTTTTGCAGTTTCTCGACAGCAGCACCAAAATCGCCAGATCCGTGCTCACATTCCACCATAAACTCGTACCCTGGTCGTCTGGCAGAGGACCGGGACTCTATGTGGCTGAGGTTTACTCCATACGATGAGAAAATGCTCAAGAACTTAGCCAAGGAGCCGGCCTCATCACGGGTAGCGGGGGAGAACAGCAGCCATGTTGACTTGTTGGAGTCCCGACCTTCCGCGATGTAGTTGCCTTCTCTGAGTTTTGGCTGGAGAAAAAATAACGTGATTCTTAGGTTTGTATTAAAATCATTATTATACGGATGTCCAGCAGGGGACGGAGGAACCTAACTACCGATTGAGCTTTAATGCCATCAGGCCTAAAAGACCGACCTAGATAGACCTTTCGAAAAAAAGAAACGGAGAAACAGCTATGATGATAATGATTAAAAAACATCCTAATATAAAATAAACTAAATCATTTCTAGTATTATTCTATGGTTAGGTAAGTACGAGCACATGAACGTTGCTTGTAGGAGTTGAAGCGATCGCCGTGGCCGTAATCGGTAATAATCACCCCGCACCACAGAGCAACCACTCCCAACGTCTGGACAGTACAATGAGGTGAGGTTCCCATCCTCACCTCTTGCCCCCTGCTCTTTTGTCCCTTCTTCTCATAAGAGGGGTACAAAGAGCCCCCTCGGCTTAATTCGCTTCACCCAAGGTGACCCAAAAATTTCCTTACCCTTTACCCCTGTTAAAAAGCAACCTTCGTTTTTTTATCAGAATATAGTTTTTCGGAGTAGCTAGTTAATTAATAGTTAAATAGTAGCTATAAAAGTTTGGTGTATACGGTATAGGCATTATAGTCTTAGATTAACACGGTTTTCCTTACGGAAGGAAGAGAAATAAATAAAAATAATATATTTCCTGTCATTTAAATTTCTCTGTGAGCAAGAATTATTTGCATCATAATTTACTGTCGACCTATCGATCAACACGATTGTTTATTGGGAACTACAGATTGCGTACTCAAAGTAAAATTGTGATAAGGCGTCCCATTTCGCAATATCAGCAAGCTAATAACTCACAGATAACCTCTTACACGCCATAAAATATCGGTTGTATTTTTAAAACAATGATAATGTACAATTACGAGATAGCAATTTGTTAATTACCGAAAATATTACGTCAGTCGGTCATATTTAAAGATAACAATGACAGAGCATTGCCCATTATATGATTTCATTGGCCATCGCATGACGCAAAACGAAAACCAATAAACTATGAAATAAACAATAAACTAATGGGAATTCCACAAGTGAACTAATATTACACGCGTTTGATGTGGTCTGGTCTTAATAAGAAAATCGAAAGACTAAGTCTGAATTAGACAATGGCGTGTTAACCCATTCGGGAATTACAAGAAGACATTTGCTCATAGCTTGTTTAATCACTTATTAATTCATTTAATACTCCTGACCCACATGACATACCACTGACTAGTTATTTTATGTGCGCTGATAAACAAGCCTCGCTAATTTATCTACAAAACAACTTTTACGGATTCCATCGCGGTCTATCTATTAAGATTTTCGTATGGTCGACGTTTCGACGGTCGATGTTTCTGATACTTACAGCACCAACCGAGGGGTTACCAACCTTTTATTGATCGGAGACCAATTTAATTTCAGTGTGATCAACAAGTTGGGGAACAGTGGAAGCATCAATATATTATAAACTTTAATCTAAACACAACAACATTAATTTAGTAAAACGGATGATTCAGCCGACTTTCTTTAGCTCTTCACCGTACCATCTCCAGTGGTCCACAGACCACTGGTTGGGAATCCCTGCTTTACAGCTACCCCGGTCACGGTAGGATGGACTGATTCTAATCACGGGCAAATGAGGAACAAGTCTCCTCCCACGACCATAGTTGCTGTTGCCAAACTAATGTTTATTTATTTCGCCTCTTTCAATGGTCGACAGACTGTCTTTGACGTTGTTTATTGCAATATTGCGTAATTTATATTATCAATCTGTTTCCGTTTTGACTATAAACATCGCTAATGTATGGTATAGTAAGAGGTTGATAATAACTTTCTAGAACAGTGATTAATCTATTGACTTCATGACATTTAGTCTTAAAAAATTGGAGTCTTACTTGGCTATGATAAACCGGAAGATAATGAGCTTTTTGATAAGTACCACTGTAACGTCATGAATACAATTTCCATTATTACTGAACTTCGCCGTCGTCGTCTTTCAACTACAGATTTGATAGAATTAGATAGATATTGAACAAATATCGAGCTACGATGGTCCAGTGGTGGACGGACTCGGCCTCTTATGCGAGAGGTCCGGGTTTGAACCTGACCCGTGTGTGCCTTGAAATGGGTTTTTCTAATTTCTAAGTGCACCCCTAATACGAGACCATCGCTCGCTCACCGGTGAAGGAAAACATCACGAGGAAACCTGCATGCCTGATGAGATTGAAAGTCTTTGAAGGTATGTGAAGGTAGGTAAACTATTGGCCCATTACCCTCCTCCCCTGATTTCGAGGAGGAGACCTGTGCCCAGCAGTGGGACATAAAGGGTTAATACTTTTTTTTTAGAACAAATATCGATTTTAAAAATTATGTAGGTAGGTATGTGACGTCAGAGTCCCGGCTAGCTTTCACTAACTATATTTCGCCATCTTTTATATTTCGCTAGTTATCTTTAGGTATTTATATTCAAATTATTAATTATTTAATGTTAGGTTCTACTTGGCAATTATTAAGAACATTTACGATATAACTAGTTTCGCGGTGGCTTTTCGTAACGAAATGTAATTTAATACAAATCACAGATACAAATATTTTAAGTTATAAAAATTTAAGTGTCTGTAAATTCAAATTGAAAACCATATTATGGGAGTATAAAAGTAAGTAAACTAAGTAAGTATTTTCTAAAAAAAGCATTTTTCAAATTTTGGTTTCTATTTGTTTGTTCCGGCTAATATCTGTAACGATATCTGAGGGACCCATTTTGACTAGACTTTCACTGACTGATGATATTGAAATTATAAGGAGTAACCTAGTGCACAAAATAATCATCGTCACCCCGTCGAAAGTTACACAATCGCACACACAAACAAAAAAAATCCAGACCAAATCATTCGGTCACCTTACAAACGTCCAATTTAGCTAGATTCGTGCTTGTCGAGTACCGAAGTAAGAATGTTAAAATTATTGTTACCTAACCTTGTAGTGGTTAGGTAACAATGATTTTGAGGGATAATCAATAGTCCGCCGATGTAAACGTTCAGTAAATAATTGTTAATCCTGTATTTAATGGTTCTATAATAACTGTTAGCGGATACATAAATATATACTAAATAATGATGTATTGCCGCTTAACTAACAAACTTGAGTAAACTAATATGATAATAGATATTCGCACATTTTTCGCACATTCATTTTAGAATATTGATTCTAAATTCAATGTACGTTTGCTTTTATGTCATAAGGGGGCCACCGAGCCGTTGAAGCTTTTTGGAGACATTCGCACAACAGAAGGTTATGCAGATGCCTTGCCACCAAAAACTCATAAACCGTATGGCATATTTTATCATACAATCATAGAAACGAGGACTTATGACTCTCAAACATCTATTATTATCATCATCGAAATGATGTAAAATTATCATCCATTATCGTGGATTTACAGGCATTCTCTTTACCATGATGTTAAGTTGGCAAATCAATCGTAAAGCGTCAAATCAAGATGTATTTAGTAAAAAAAGTCATAGAGCCTGAGTTCTGACCAAATGTATATAAATTGATTTTGGCACTAATTAGGTTTGTTAGTAGGTACTGTTGGTCCCGGTGGATGGTTTCATAATCACGTTATCATGAAAAAAAGTGATTTGCTGAACAAATGAAGATTCATATTCTGTCACTTGGTAAAGTGACATAATATTATGTCAAAAAGGAAACATTTGTTTTTAAATTGTATACGTCAGAGGAAAAGGCAAAGGAATATAGTCCATGCAGATTAGTCTATATTTGTTGGTTTCAACTTTTATTCCTGTATTAAAGGGAAAATATTTAATTTGCCCAGGCGTAGCTATAATAAGTCTTATGTTATTAAATTATGTAGACATACTATGAGCGAAAATTTAACCATAAATATACTTTTTTAGTTTAAGATATAAAATGTTATTAGTTTGTATTTCGTGATAGATATAAGGATTATAAGGAAGTAGTGTACTTTATTCCTTTTGTAATAAATGAGTATAAACATTTCGCAGGCAAGATATTTAGATTGAAATTTAAAGCATTTACTATTTTCATATAGCTTTAGTTTAAAAGCGAAGTCGTTTTCTAATCAATTTTCGTCAGATCTAATACACAAATGAAGATTTTAAGCATGTCAGGATCGGTTGTACTTTATAAAAAAATATAATTTAAAAATTCAATGCGTAACCCAATTTTATTCCATAAAGATAATATTCACAAGAAATATAATATGAATATATGGATTAACTAACAAAGCTTACAAAATAATAAAGAACATAGAATTGGAAGATTTTGATCCTTCTTCGTATGTAGTTAAGGTAAACAGCAAGAAACTTTACAACAAATTCGTATTAAATTCACAAAAAAAGAATGATTTTGAGTATGCAAATGACTATTTAAATGAAGTTCGTAAACATAATATATTAAATCAACAGCCTTTCTGGTTTCGATTGTACCCATCGGTATTAACCAACAACGCTATTTTTAAGTAAATCGCATAGCCTATATCTTTAAAAAATGCCTACCTTGTCTGGTGGCGAGCTCGACAGTTCCTCTGTAGTGTCTCTGTTTTGTATATCCATGTTTGTTCTAGAATGTCTGTACGTACGTTTACTTGGACGGTTCGTCAATGAAACAGAATATGGTGCGCAGCGCAACGTATTTATTGTCTACGCCTGACATTGTAACAGGGTTGAAAGGCCTTTTACAATGATGTAAAACGTTTGGATGTGGTAAGTAAGTAAAAATGAATATATAATTATATTATATTAATAAACAGCAATGGTTAGTATTGCTTATTTAAGGAATCATACCTCATAGAGAATATTTTATTTTACAAAATAATTATTACCATTACTTTTTTTAAAGGCTTAGTTTTTTCATCTATACATAAAATCCCTTGTTATCTTTTCTCCCTTTTTCGTTCATCGTTGCAAAATCGTTGCAATACAAATTGATTTAAGCAAAACGCTGAATCGCAACTAAATTATTGCAAATTATTGGCGACCCTTTAGTCTATAGATATATTTTTAAACTCCAAACATTAATCAACTAAGTAATCTTTTATATCATAGTGCCATTTTATATTATATTAATTTTTTATAAAAAATATGTACACGACATGCATAATTGCCTATATTTACTATGAATAATGCAGCCCTGTTTAAGCACTAATTGATCGCACATAACTATGACGGCAAAGTCTACGAGTAATTGCATAAATTCACATTTAATTGATAATGATAAGCAATATATTATTTTATTATAATTATAACAAATTACACGATCAAAGATCAATTATTTTCATGGACACGTACATTGATAATAGTACTTGTATGAATGCGGGTGGGATGGCCCATCTTAGCGTTCATTGAATGAGCTCAGTGGACGGAAAACACCGATGATGACAATGATATTGATAATAAGGAAAACTTATCCAATGACCGCACATTTTCATACATCGTAGCGTAATAATTGTACCAGCGCAATGTGAGCAATAAGTTACCATCTGAGTTTTTGTCGTTTCAATCTAGGTGCGAGGTCACGGAATATGTACGCATGTTTTTGTTATTGTACATTAAATAATATGTTTTTCTTCGCGTTGGCTCACTTTGTTTATAAATATAGACCATATTGCGAATGTTCTGTTATATATATTTCGGTTGGCCGTAAAATAACGGGTTCAGGGGGCCTAGCAAATGCTATTAAGAAAGCGCTAGCGAAGTTCGAAAATGATAAAATGTATGGGATTGACATAACGCCGCGCTTAATCACGTGGTCCATCCTATTCATTTTATCATTTCGAACTTCGCTAACGCTTTCTTAAATGCATTTTGGCTAGGCCCCCTGTTCCCCTCGTTTAAATTCTATTAGTAGTCTGTGCCTGGCAATTGTAATGATCTCTTCAGGACCTTCTTGCTGGCCCTAGGAAGTAGCGAAAGTAGGTGTCTGTGATCATGCACAAAAACAGTTGGCCATGGGGCGGGTTTCTAAACAAAATTATGCACGATTTTTTTGTTAGTCACAAATAGTCCGTTTACCAATTTTAAGCTTAGAAACCTTAAAAATTGCGGAATGCTTCATACAAACTTTCGCCTTCATTTTAAGGAAGTAAAGGGTTAGAAAGAGATAAAAAGTAGCCTATGTCACTCTCCATCCCTTCAACTATCTCCACTTAAAAAATCACATCAATTCGTCGCTCTGTTTCGCTGTGAAAGACGGACAAACAAACAGACACGCACACTTTCCCATTTATAATATTAGAATATATTATATAGATAGCATGTCGTTACCCACCTATTTCTGTCTAATCGGTAAGTTGAAGATGGTGAAAAACAGACCTACCATAGTATACCGTGCAGTATGTTTAAAAGCAATATCTATTTAGATCCTAAATTTCTAGAAAAGTGTTTTTTAGAAGCGTTTATAAGCACATATTTTTATTTCAAAATCATAATCGAAATTATTATTTTTAAATAGTACTACAATAATGTCGATTGAATGTACCACCGTGCACCGGTTTCAAGGAAAGCCCACTGAGAAGAACCAGCGAAACAAACTCAGTGGAACTAATATTTTTAAATATGCTAATTTTCTAAAGTTATTAGCAAATTAGTATAGGTAGCTATATGTATTTCCCTCCTTAGAAAAACAAAAAAAAATTGCTGCCATTGGAAATTCCTCTTTTACTAACCTTAATTTTTCCCCAAATTAGACAATTTTAAAATAACGAAATAGTTCGAACCTTTTAAGGGCTAACCGTTATAAGTAAAAAAAAACTTTCTTTATAATATTTTTTAAAGTTATTCTAAAAAAAATCTAAATATAGTAATGAATTTCGATAAACTTTTATGGAATTATTTTATGGTTACAATATTAAAGCTTCGAAGCTCTTCCACGAAATAAAAAAAAATTACATGAATTTTATTTAAACATTTTTTTTAATATCTGAAAAAAACCACTACTGTGGTCGTAAAAAATCCAATGGCTTATTCGGGATAGAATTAAGAGCTGTCGAGACGATCAAATAAAATCAGATTATGCAGAGAATGCAAATAAGATAAAAACTCTACGTTTATATTATAGAAATAAATATTAAAAACTGTAATGTCATTGTGAAATGTCATGGCAACAAAAAATATTTTACATTGATTTGATACGGTCCTGGTACAAAGTCCTGGTTTCCAATAATATAAACTTACGTGTAAGAAATTAGTGTTTTTAATACGGAAGTAGAAAAATGGTGCAACTGAAGCAAGTGTCGTTGCGATTGAAATCTATAAAGAATATACAGAAAATTACAAAAACTATGAAAATGGTGTCAGCTAGCAAGTAAATATTTTCATATTGTTTTCTTACGTTTACACGACTTTCACTTATTATAATGAAACAACTTTAAGAATATTATCGCGGTTTATTTAGTTTTTTATACGCCCGACGTTTCGGATACATTACAGCAACCATGGTTGTTCATCAATTCTTCAATTGTTCAGTCAGTCCTCGCATGGTTGCTGTAAAGTATACGAAACGTCGGGCTCATAAAAAACTAAATTAACCGCGATAAAATGCGTATAAGTAGTTCATTGTAATAAATATTTTTATGTTATTGTTACATATTTTTATTGGTCGCCTTCAGTTAGAATCACAGCGGTATCGGTTAATATTCGTCATCATGAGCCTTTATCCGTCCACTGCTAGCATAAGGCCTAGCTCAATGAACGCCAAGACTACACTTCTTGCCACAATATGCCCTGGCCTCTGCAAAGGGAGCGTCTATCTACCTCCGGCCGATCAAGTGACTGTTGTCCTGAGTCCTGGGTGTTTTTATGACCAGCCAACTAACACTTCAACGCGCTTATTATTCTTGTGATATCGGTAACTATAGTGCTCTCGCGGATGTCTTCTTTTCGAATCATATCTGCCAAAGGACCCACCATAGAACGCATAATAGTATTTCAGTTTAAGAAAACCCATTTATCCAGAAAGGCTACATCATCCCACTAAGACCCCGTTGTAAATCTTAGTTGACGCAGGCGAAACTGCGGGCAACAGCCAGTATAATAATATGTACGCTGTTATCTTCATTTCACGCGCACGTACAAGTTTTAGTAATTTAGATTACAATATCATTTATATAAGACGCGCATATAATTATTGTCTACATTGATACAATTTTCATCAGATCATCTTATTTAATATTAACTGTTGTCTTGCTTCAAATTAATCGTAATATATTTTATTCTTATCATACTTACTTCTGGTTGTTTCTCGTTGTATCCACTCAAATATAAACAACTTTTGTCTACAGAATAACATAGTTTCGATGAGATAGCTTAATTTACTTCCGTGCGCATTTTTTTATACTATAGGAAGGATACCATTTTTTATACCATACTTTACACCGATTTCATGTGAGCGAGAGGTTCCTCCCCGGTCGTGCCGGCCCAATTTGGCTGCAAAGCAGCATGGCACTACCTCTTACAAAGAGGTATACAAATAGACGAAAGACAATGGCGCCGCTGGTGAACACCAAGGCACATGCGGCATAAGCTCCTATAGTATAAAATCAAAAAAGATAAAATAAGGCACACAATTAAATAACTTGATGTGTCCCAATTCTCTAGATAAGTCGTATTACTGTCGTTAGTGATAATTTATATATAATATAAGTATGAACACATCTAGTTTCGGATTAATTAGAAAAAATATAAAAAAAGCGCCGCCGGTTCTTTGGAATGAAAAGGTATGGGAGAAAATTTTACTCGTCTTGGTGTAAAAATTTCCTATCCAAATTTAATCGTGTTTTCCTATCCCATTATTTCCCATCCCGTTCATTAGAATATAATATGATGAAAAATAATATACTAAAATTTTATTAACGTAGCTAATTTATTTTCCCGTCAATATCGAAATAACGGAAAATTTTGAACGCCTAGTCACGGTAGAGACTCTCTCTCTCTCTACGAATCTGTGAATTATTATTTTAGTACCTGGTTGACCGAGCATTTGCTCGGTTTTTTTTTGTTTAAAAATGTAATATTTTTGTTTTCGTTAAAAATTTAATATTTTGAATATTAAAAGATCTCAAAATATTTTTCCTTGTATATATTTTAATAACTATCAACTAACAATACCTAATAAAGCGGATTAAATCGTCTTCAAAATCTGAAAGTCATCTTCTTTATTTTCTCACACACAAACTTAACATTATTTTTATTTATAATTAAGCTCTGTGCGCTTAAAATAAACATAAGTTAAATTAGAGGCACTTAATAAACTAAATTATGTGTGCTTCACTATCGAAATAAGTAACCTGTAATGGTAGTTATAAGAACTGGTTGAAATAAATAAAAAATAATAACGTGCAAAATTTAAAATGTAAGTACATATATCTATATGATAATAGTTTAGAATAGATACGACATTGAACTTGTATTTTAATTTTGGATGCCACGAGCACTCATATGGATCTCATTGATCTGTGACCCTATGCGTTATAAAATAGAAGTGTTCATTGATCATTTTCTTGGCAAGAGGCCGACTGTATATCACAATAATGTCGTTTTCAAGACAGTTATACGAAATGTGTTTACAGATTCACGAAAGCGGAACGCGAGCTGCAAGCTGCCAGACCCTTCGGCTACGGACCCCGTAAGTTTTACCAGTCGGCTCGCTTGGTGGATGTTCCGGTGGATCCCAAGGATGAAAAGGCTAAAGCTACGCCACCATCAGATACGTCGTCCATGAAAACCGAGGGTGAGAAGAAGGCTCAAAAGCTATACGTCGCTATGACGTCAGATAGAGGTGAGCGGTTTCGTACTTTAAACTCTGACACAAAAGTAGTGTGTTTTCAAAGAGGTGAATAAGTTTTTATTTGGCTTTATTACTCAAAAGCAGTTTTGTTAGCGGTGATTCTTAGAAAAGTACATATTTCAAAATTGATTCAGCCATTTCATTAGCAGTACATCTGATAAAAAAGCTTCATACTAATTATAATAATCATCATCATCAGCCTTTATCTCTTTTATCGTACTCGTCGACTAAAATTGCAAACAGAAACGTTCACATTATGAGCAAGCATAAAAATAGCGTTAATTCATAAGTTTCGTATTTTTCATATGTAATGTACAAAAAATGCTATTAAATGGAATCATTAAATAATCGTAAGATCATTTACTTCATAAATGTTGATACAAAAAATAATCTAACCGTTTCTATCGTAATATCTAAATATAGAGACTGAGTACATGTTACGAAGAAATAATAAATTAATGTATTATGTCCCACTCTTTTGTTTGCGAATGGAAGTAAATTAAGCTATAATGTATGATGATGATGACGAAACCTATGTGAAATGATCGGAGCGAGCGTAGGATCGAAGAGATCTCGGATATTTTACAGCAATTTCCTCCCGTGACCATAAAGTATCCGAAACGTGTGTCAAGATCCTAATAAACTGCCATAAAATCCGTTAGTTTTTTTCTTTATAATATATACTAGCTGTTGCTCGCGGCTTCGCCATCTTTAACTTATATTTACAGACGTATGCAGTGCAAGTGTAAAGGCAAGGCAGCGTTTTCAATCTTAGCTCCCAAGCGGCTTAAATTTTTGCGACTGTAACAATGATTATTATTATTCTTCATTGCGACGGTGGTCCAGTGGTGGACGGACTCAGCCTCTTATGCGAGGGGTTCCGGGTTCGATCCTGACCCGTCCGTGTGTGCCTTGAAATGGGTTTTTCTAAATTTCTAAGTGCACACGAGACCATCGTTCGCTCACCGGTGAAGGAAAACGTCGTGAGGAAACCTGCATGCCTGATGAGATTGAAAGTCTTTGAAGGTATGTGAAGTTCACCAACCCGCACTGGGCCAGCGCGGTGAACTATTGGGCCATTACCCTCCTCGCCCGATTTCGAGGAGGAGACCCGTGCCCAGCAGTGGGACATATAAGGGTTGATACTTTTATTCTTTATTCGGCAGCGGTCGGTGGACGCAGGTTTTGCCGGTGCGGGGTGTAATAACTACTACGAGTATCATTAATAATCATCAGTCCTGATAAAACCGACTTAGCGCAGACGAACCTACGAGTGACAGCTAGTATCTTATTAAAAGTGGCAAACGCACATAACACCGAATTGCCACTTAATCATCATCATCATCCTTTATCCACCCACTGCTAAAAATAGGCCTTCCTCAACGAACGCCAAGACGACCGATCCCTTGCCACTCGCATCCAACACGGACCGAACAGCTCGCGAAGGGTTGTTTCTTTGCTCAATAGGACAATCGGATTGTTAATTTTTGAGAGCATTTTCCTTGTTTCTTGATAGTTGTGTATTTTTTTGTTATTTTATGTTCATATCGTAGGCGTGTGCCCAGTACACGCGTTAGGTCATGATATGGCAGCGTCAACGATTGTATCGGACGTTTGATAACGTTATGTAATAACAAAATACCGGTTATATAATTGTAAATTGGACCAGCATATTGAGATTTACGTAAACTCAAAACGTACAAACGCAAAGACAAAAAATATATCAATTTTTATTTGGTTCTAGTAGTGCGTTAGTAGAATTTTGTTTAAATTGAATAACAAAATATTTAACATTATAATTTATTTATTTATTTATTTATTTAGGTACATCAACAATTGATTATACGTGAGACATTTTCTTACAAAATACATGCATGAATTAAGGAAAAAAATTAACGTATAACAATTACTTACAGATGTACTCAGCATGCATAATTTATAATTATCACCTATTCAAATTAAAGCTTATTATAATGACAATACATTCCAATTACATTAATATAAATTACTGGGATATACAAATATTGAATTAATAAAATATGCACAAAAAACACAAAAATATACAGACCTTGTTTAAGTAAACTTAATTTACAAAGTTAATTTGATACATTTAATGATCACATAATAAGACTCAGATAGTAATCAACAATGTCAAAGCTTAAAATATCTATAATTAATTATTTATTATTGAAATATATAAGGTTCAATATGTGAAAATGTCGTTAAAAGTCCAATAATAATAATTTAAGTAATAAAATGTCAAAATATTAATAAAAAATTAAGGGGAAAGCATATAATATTATATTCAAGACACGAACTAACATTGAAGTGCAAAACAGACAATTTGACAAAAATTAAATAAATAATAATAAAAATAATAATAAAAATAATTATAATAAAAGTAGTAATTATAATGTCATTTACCACGTTTATTAATTTTTTTATACAGAAAAAAGGAAATATTAATCATTAGTAATAATGTCAGATGAGTTTGCAAATTGATGAGAGTCATTGTAGGGTTTTTAAAGCTACGGTTATACACTTGCGGAAGGATAAAAGAGAATCAAAATACATATCCACGTCCCTACTACAGTAGTTAATTATTCTAACCATTCTGGATAATGGAGAATTGGCACCAAGGTTAGTTCTTTTCGGTTGGCAGTACAGCGGCGTTACTGGTGTTCGCGGGTATCGAGCAGGGGCACGAAAACCTATCATCTGTAGAATTTGGGGACAATTTATTTTATTTCGCACAACCTTGTATAGAAACAGCGCATCAATAACTTGTGACCGCGTGGCAAAGGAATGGAATCCAGATACTGTAAAACGTGAGAAATATTCACGACGGTCCCTATACGTTGTAAGTTCTTTCGATTTACCGACTGAATAAGCCAAGTGCCACAGAAACCTCTTCTGAATACGCTCTAATCTCAGAGTATGGGTCGCGTAATGTGGTCTCCATACTTGAATACAGTATTCCATAATACTTCTTACTAAACTATTATAAAGGAGTATTTTCGTTTTGGGATTGCGAAATTCTTAATTCTTAATAATAATATAGAATTAATGAGACTTTATTTTTTTTTTCACATTTTCCGTATTTTTTTATCGTTTTTAATATGAGGATCCTATTTCATCTGCCAAACTAAGCCGAATACATTCATTCAACTGTGAAATTTATTCAGGCCATAAGCGGTGGTTTTTCCACTTAAAATAATGCATAGCAATTACAAAAAAGGTAAGACAATTTACACCGCTGAAAGGGATGCACTTATGCCGCTCTCCTGACTGACTGACTGACTGACTGACTGATTGAATGGGTACCACCATCTTGCTTGTTTCTCCCGTGAAACACCATAGCTGGGTTTCGAAGAGAAAGGCAAGACAAAAAGCGTAATAACTAGCACCGAGACGTCTTAGGATTGACAACACATAAATGAGTTGCCGGGCCTTTTTTTTCGAAACGACCTATGCTGTTGGCCTTAAGGCCTTAAAGCTACATCGGAAAAGTAGCTGAGCAGATGGCTCATCTAAAAAAGACGCTACCCGGAGGTAAGGCGACTTTGAGCTTACCTTAATCAGGTGGCGCGTCTGCCAGTTGGCCTATCTAACTAACATAAAAAAAGAATGTACACGTAGTTTGTACTTAAGGTGGAATAGTTTCGAGTGAATTCCGCCAAAACTTACTAAAATTTTTAAAATAAAACAAGAAAGGACCGGCCGATGACTAAGTACACCCAGTATTGAATATATCAATTTATTTCTATTTTTACTTTCACAAAATATAATATAGTCTTTATTTGATTGTTATATCTAAATAGGAACGAAATAAATGAGTGTTTGAATGTGTGTAGAATATTTAAAATGATGGTTAAAATGTACAGATAAATCGACTTACTATGACTACAACGACGAAAGTTCTGCTCAAAATGCTGACCCAAAATAATCACCTTCCCAATTTCTATATAATATCATTATGGATATGTAATTTTAAAACCAAACAACGTTTTATTTATAAAGAGTCTTTAATTAAGCGTGTCCTATCTTTAAATTTAAATAAAACAAAGTGTGTGTAAGATATTATCAAAATTATTAATTTATTTGAAAGATGTACTGATGCCATTATTTGTGGTATATGATATCACTCAAATGTCTGCCACGGCTACTCTGGGTGGAGCGCATGCGAGATATCCAATTTTCCATGACTTTTGCGCATAAATCAGACTGAATTTGATCTATGGCATTGGTTATGCTGGATTTAAGGGCCGCTGTGGTTTGGGGTTAATTCGCATAGACCTGCGACCTGAGAAAACCTCACAAGAAAAAGTCTAGCGGGGTTACGTCACACGATCTCGGTGGACTGTTCACATCAGCTCCACGTGAGATGACCATGCCCTCAAATCTCTCACGCAGCATATTCAGTGTGGCATGAGCTGTGTAGCACGTAGCGCCGTCTTGTTGAAACCACATGTCGTTGGTGTTCAGATGATCCAGTTCATGCCAAAAAAGTTGGTAATCATCGACCTATAGCGCTCGCCGTTAACAGTGATGGCCTGGCCAACGTTGTTCTCAAAGAAATATGGCCCGATGACGCCGACGTGCGTGATCCGAACAGAACACTTATTTTGATAAAACAATTTATAACTTGCACGTGTTGTTGAATGCTATAGCTACCCATGATGATTTGACAAAACACAATGAATAAATGACCACCAATTTGACAGATGTATCTTCAACAAGATGGCCGCTACCAACTAACAAAGTTCGGACATGCCTATTGGAAGACCCTATAGAATGAAGAAGAGCAAACGTTGTTAACATCGCATACTATCGTTGAATGAAAACATCGCGAGGAAACCTGAATACCCTGATAACTAGGACACCTGTCACCTGATAACTTAAAACTTAAACGGAGCCTTCGGCAGACAGGCTTAGTTGGTGAACTTGTGGAGTCACTTATCACATAAGTTTATTTATAAGCTTGTCTTAGTTCAATGTAAAAGACGCCGTTTTTCGTTATGGTTGTCATTTTCTATTTTATTTGAGTATTTATTCACGAGTACAAACTCGTGAAATATTTTCCTTAGTACATAAGCTAATACTAATAACGTAGCAAACTACGCAGTCGATAATGTTACTGTGTCAAGCCGTCAACCCAGTGTGACGTTCATTGCAATATCGTCCGAACTTTGCATCATTCTAATAAATTTGTAGGCCACAGACGCAAATGCTTACTTAATGTGATATTATATTCATATTTTTACACGCAGCTCGAGTATATTTATATTTATGTGTACCTAGGCTTAGGATTTTCTAATATATAAAATTTCCCTGTCACAATGTTAGTTACCGTACTCCTCCGAAACGGCTTGACCGATCTTTATGAAATTTTATATGCATATTCAGTAGGTCTGAGAATCGGCCAACATCTATTTTTCATACCCCTAAGTGATAGGGGTTGTTCACCCTTAAAATTTTTTTGTTAATTTTTGGACGAAATTTTTTGTTTTTATTTTTTTATAATGTGGCAATGAAAAATACATACAAACCTAAATTTTCACCCCTCTACGATCAACCCCTATTTTTTTATAACGATTTTAGCAGAACGAAGTCTGTCGGGACAGCTAGTATTTTTATAAGTAAATACCACTAGAGTGATAACGTATCATTATCCACCTGAAAGATATTTTCAATCCGACATTCGAAGATATTCGGCTGGAGGGGACCATATTTTTTTATTGTAAATATAAATAAATATACATCAAAACGTTAGTTAGCAAAAAACAGTTTATATTATGTTCCACTGCTAGATTCTTATCGTATCCTTCTCGAAATCGTGCGAGGAGAGTGTTTTGGGCCTTAGTCGAACTTCACACACCTTCAGAGAGTTTTAATCTCATCAGGCATGCAGGTTTCCTCACGATTATTCCCTTCACCGGCGAGCAAGGGATGGTCTCATGTTCTGGTGCACGTATAAATTTAGAAAACACCCCTTCATGACACTACAGGGTCATAACCGAACCCAGACCTCTTAAGAGGCATCTATAGACCATCGTCGCAAACTTTATTACCTCTTTAATATTACTAGGTTTTTATGTGTGTATATATATATATATATATTTCTTGTGTGCGTGTGTATGTGACTGAACTCCTCCTAAACGACTGGACCGATTTGAGTGATTTTCTTTGTGTGTGTTCAAGTAGATTCGAGGATGGTTTAGATTCACAAATCAGACCGGCAGGTGGCGCTGCAGTCGGTATCTAGGTTATTGATCTGTACTGCCACTATCGATTCGTATCTAAAGGTCAACGTCTGTGGGGTCCGCTAGTATATATATCAAATAATTAATACATTATATAGGTATTATATTCAGGCACCTTAAAGGTCTAACCATTACACCTAATGCCAAACCTTAGTTTACACCTTTATGCGTAGGCGCTGAAATGTAAACTAGGCTTTATTCATGTTTTTCGGGACACAAAAGCTATTTCTAACAAAGAAGTAACATTACTTTACAGGCTAGTAGGTACAAGACGACTTTCCTATCTGTTATTTTCCCAACAATGACACACACTTTGAATGTGCTAATTCTATAAAAATATCTAGGTTTATGCGGTGGTGTCCATTCCGGGGTGTCGCGACGAGTAAAACGAGATATAACTGAAAGGAAGGCGGACAGCGCTAACGAGAAACTCGTGTGCGTCGGAGACAAGTCCAAGAGTATGCTGCACAGGAGTTTCCCCGAGAGCATGCTCATCAATATAAAGGAGGTTAGCACAGTCGGAGTATCGACCTAGAGAATTAGTTATATTCTTTGGATGAGTCGACAATCTTCTTGCAATGGCTGGAGGGTGAGCTGTCTCAGCGTTTGTTGAAATTCGCCTGTCCAGTACGAGGGAGGCCTGGTGGTTCTGTGGCATACGCGGTGATTATAACCCGGCCAGTCTCCTAATGATGCCTGCATTTAATTATGTAAAACCCTGTACCCCTAGGAAAATGCTAACCACGTGATAGTAGCATGAATAACGATAGTATTATGAAATACTCTTAGGTTATCTAAGAGAATCGATTCACATACTCATAACGTACAACGGGTACAGCCGGATAGGAATAGGAAATACAATACGCCAGCCCTAACAAATGTCCGATGAGCCATTATTTAAAATCAATGATGTTTCTCATTTATAAATAAGTACAGTCGAGACGAACCCGGGAAACTTATTGTTCTAACTATATTAACACGTGAGGTGGCAAGGCTGCCCAGCAATTATACCGTCGACTATAGCGGTCTTTACGAAGTACCTACTGCAAACCGTTTCATGGAACACATAGGCCGAATTCCGACGTTTGATATAGATTTTGCAAGGATTGTTTAAGGCCTTTAAGGTTAAACGCCTCCAGTATCGCCCCTGTGCTCGTGCCGGTCTTCAGAATCGGAACCTGGCCCAGTAAGGCACGACGTCATAGGGACTACTTACTATGCTGTCCCTGTTACGAGGAGTAGTATGGTCATCGCCAAGGCCAGCCTGTTGGTAAGGTGCTCGTGTTGTCTGCAGTTCCAGGACCTTCAAGAAAGGATTGAAAGGGAAAAAAAAAATTGTGTCTTAGTTCGAGTAGTGCACTTCTAAGTGAGAGTGCCACATAGAGTATCTATCCAGGGTAACCTGGAAAAAGTTGGTTCTAGGCAATATATATTTCTAGTTTTCTCACTATCTCAAATAAGCACCAACTTCTCATTTTAATGGGTTTATAAATACAATGTATTATTATATAAACATTTAATTTATAATGACTTTTGTGAGAGGAAATGAACGCTTTATTATATTATTATTATCGCATTTGTTTGTCAATAACCATTGAAGAAATAATAAAACAACGATCCATAAACATTTTTAAAAGCAACGTGCAATGAGAGTTTGCTTTTAGTTCTTCCTTAGGAAACGTCTAAAGAAAAGAAACCAGAAAAGAGAACCAACAACCATACAATCACGTAGATCTCGCAGACAAACGTAGATTTCACTCAATGAAATCCAAGATGGTTGTTCCCTCCTCTTCACCATCATTTACCAGACGTTTCACGAAGGCCTAGGTTTTTAACAAAATCGGTTTAATCGTTATAAAATTATCAGCTCTTTTGTTTTTGTGTTGCAATTGTCTAATGATGACTTTTTTAAGCTGATTAATATGAATAAAATTGTATTAGTTCATTCGCAGATGTTTTCCTTCATGTTCATACCAAAAAGAATATTAGGAGTATTCTCGAGGGCCGACTGAGTATATATACTTGAAATACGTCTGCATAAATGTGAAAGGGGACTATATACATTGAGTAATGCCATTCATTAATAAAGTAAAAAGAAGCGGAGGTGAGACGCCACCCTGTGGGACGCCAGCAGTAATATTGGATTATGAAGAATAACGGTCATTAATCTATTCACGCCTAAAAGAGGGGGCAAACGGACAGTCCGTTTAACTGATGGTAAGCGATAAGCGACAACTTAGACATCCGCTACATAAGAATCCACAAGTTAATCCTATGACCATCCAACTGCTTATAGCGATACATTATGATATTTATCTATAGATTGGGCGTATTTCACCGGTATTTGCTGACGCCTCCCTCATAGCTAGTGCTATCATACAAGCCGGCTTCGTGTTCGACTTCGGAGACGTGTATTACAACAAGTATTTCACTCCCGTCAAATATGAACTTACTACTATACCTTTCTTCAACAAGGATAAGATTGAGGTAATTTTTCGATCAGTTATTATAATGGAAATAGGAAGTTCCACTTGTATTGTTGATTAAATATAAAGAAATTATTTAAAAAATTATAACATGATATTCAACGTCATTTTAAAGTATGGTGTTAAGTCAACTGTTGTACTTCTCTTTAAATTTATTTTAACAGCTAGCAATGACAGCGGGGTGGTCTTTAGCATCAAATAATATTGTAATTGTAGAATTTTAGCTCGCGTACCCACTTAACCTTACCAAGATGATCATTATTTATTAATCATCATTAATGAAATTATTAAACAGCGTATTATTTCAGGTAGCTCCAAATATAACTGCATTTGACGACGTAGAAGAAGATCAGCTGCAAAGCTACGCTGAGTGGACTCTCGCAGCGATATTGTTCTATGCGCTCAAGGAATGCGCTGCTTCAGAACAATCTTCTCGTATGGCAGCTATGGATAACGCCACAAAAAACGCCGAAGAAATGATAAAAAAACTGACACTCCTGTTTAATAGAACAAGACAGGCTGTTATTACGAGGGAGCTTATAGAAATCATCTCAGGAGCAGCCGCTTTGAAATAATTTTAAGGCTGATGAGAATGAATAATCCTATTAATTTTCGCTTAAGTAATAAAGATTCTATTCTATGATTCTCCTAATAAGTTTACGAAAACTTCACAAGATTTTAAAGTTGTGGCACTTTGTATCACCATGGTTCAGTAAATCGATAAATCATTATTATTTGAGGTATAAGTTATTTTTAAAGCACAAATAACGTTTTAAATTTATTTTACTCCACACAAAATATTGTTACTACAAACAATGTTAATACAAACATTAAATAAATTTATTTATTCTTAGTGAAGACTGTCGTTTCTTTAAATTGTCTAATAAAAGTTAACATTAGTCGAAATGTGTTTCTCTAATGGCATTACATATACATGATAAAAATTTAGATGTATCATCATCATTCCTTTACCCGTCCACTGCCGAACCTATGTTCGGCAGTGGACGGGTAACGACGGGGCCCCCTTTAACGAACTCCAAAAAGATCTTGGCGTTCGACGATCCCTTAGTAAATCCGATAGTAAACTAACTACTGTATATAGTTAAAAGAATAAACGGCAGAAACCGGTGACGAAATAATATTTAAATATCTTCTTTATCGCTAATATGGATCTGACGTGGCTCTTTTGTTTTTGTCACAGGGACGTGCACCATCTCTGCCCATAACATTGCATTGTTTTAGTGTTTAAGTACCTGGTTGACCGAGCATTCGCTCGGTTCTCTAAGTGATAAAATACTATAAAATTTTTCTTCCAAAAAAAATGATCTTAAAAAAAGGAAAAAAAAATTCGGACTGGAGATTCGAACCAGACTCGTTCGAACTTAACTGCCTAATTTCACCACAAAGCTACCATGACATATTACTTGATAGCGAAATTTACGTTCGTATTCTAATCATATTATATCGATGCCTCAAAACACGGATAAAAAAAGTTTTCTAAAAATGTATCCTAGCTAGATCGATTTATCGCCATTTTTAACACATGTATACAAAATTTCATGAAAATTGTTGGCGCCGTTTCTGAGATCCTGATTCTATATATATATACAAGAACTGCTCGTTTAAAGGTATAAGATATAAATGGTAACACAGTAAAGCTTTCTTACACAAGTAAAAAGGTTGTTGTTGCTTGCCGGTGGACAAGCGCAAGCGGCCCAATTGACAATAATTTTGAACGGAAACTTATTCATGAGTACTGATTAGGCGGGAAAAAGTAGTCTTGTTCTGTGCTACGGATAAGGCAAACTGTTTTAAAGGTTATTTATTTTACAATTTAAAACTAATTTATTATTGCATTGATGTTAAGTCTTGAATATAATAATATCGCTTCCTTGCATCGGATAAAGTTTTGCAATGTTTAAAAAATATATTTGACAAAAATTTTACTGTCGAGTTAGGCAAATTGAAGTGTTGTGATCGCAAAATAATTGTTCAACTTTGCATAAAATATCTTCATTTCTGTCAAATCAAATTCCTCGTACTGGCGTAGGTAGATTGTTTCTTGTAGGAGATATTACCGTGTTGTTAAGGGTGTGTAATGTTACACATTTTCCAGAGCTATTGAGGATATCAATGCGACTCTTCCAAGTATTTGTCGTAGGCGTCCTGGTTCATCAGCTTCTGTAGTTCGTCGGGACTTGTCAACTTGATGCGGAACAGCCAACCGTCTCCGTAACACGACTTGTTGATTAGCGATGGGGTTGACTCGACAGCGTCGTTCTTCTCGGTTATCTTAAAGAATTGAAAAAATATATATTTAATACAAAATCATCATAGCCATCAGCATTAGTTACAGTCCAGTTAAGAACATAGGCCTCCCTCAATGAACGCCAAATTATATTATAGTAGTGTATTACTAGCTGTTGCCCGCAACTTATTCCTTTTTTTAATGTATTCTATGTTACTCTAGTACCTCCGAGAATATGAGTACGAGCTTCATGATGATCGTTTGAGTGGTTATCGTGTGAAAGCGTAATAAACATCCCTACTTTCACATTTATAATACTAGTAAGGATTAAGGATAAGCTGTTGGCGTTTATATGTCGATCAGTACCTATCGCTCACATGGAACTGACCTGAAGTGACAACTACGGTCTCTCGTTACGTACGGTTTGAGAGTTTACTGTGGCCCGTTGGGAACATAGGAAAGGAGGGCAACGCAGAACGCATCTATCTACACAGTCTCTGGTCGGTGGAATTGTATCGACATTGATAGTCGCCAAAAAATATAATATACATACACTGCCTGATACCGGTGAGTACACCTCGCTCGCTGCTTTAACACTCTCTAACGCACCGCAATCTTCTCCTGCTGCAACGGTCTTGCCTACATCTGGAAGCTGTGCGAACACGACTTCTCCTAACGCCTCCTGAAATGTGCGATTGTTTTTGATAAATAACTAAAATAAAAAATAAATCTAAATCTTATTGTAAATAGATCTTAGAGTTCTATCTTGAAGTGTCGCCGAAAACGATTTTTAATTATTAACGTCGCCAGTCGTTTGCTCGTTGCCGAAACAAGTCATCGTGAGGGGTTCCTCATGATGACTTAATAAATGTATATAAATGAATATGATGAATAGTGTGTATAAATGACTTCATAAACATACTCAAAAGTTGTTGAAAGTTTAGTCAATCTAAAGCGATAAATGTCTAAGAAGTTTCTTTTCCTCTAGATGATAATATAATTATTTTTATAAAAATAAAAAATATAAATGTGTTGATAGCACGATATACATAAAACAAACACGAGGCAACTTCTCTGTCTGACCGTCTTTTGGCGGAACTCAACCAAATCACAACAATTATGAAGCGTCTTGATTGATTTATTGAGTGAATTGATCGTATTGACGTTTATTGAAGGAGGCCTATGTTTAAAGATGGACGAATAAAGGCAGATGATGATTTCATGATAGATAATTCACATTCTCATCGTATCTATACTATATAACATTAAAATATTGAAACATTAAATAATTAGTTAAATATCTTCTTGTTATCAGTAAACAAAGGCTTATATAATTTATGAAATTAGTCCAAAAATCACAACAGATAACCAAGTCATGTACGGATCACGTGATCAATGAGAATACATCGCAGTATATTAAGATAAAATGGCTTGTAAGTTGTAACAAATCGAGATCACTGGTGTGTCCTGTTTTAAATAATTAGTTTCACTCAGTATTTAAAATGAGACATTAAGAGGAAAGAGTACCTACGTGAGCGACTTTTAAAAAATAGTTAGTCAAATAAAATATTTCAGCCCAGAGCGTTTAATTATATGAAAATAGATTATTGAACAAAACTTAATTTATGGAAATATGGCGAATAGTTTTTTTTTTGTATACCTAAAAACTTTCAGCTATACCCCTAGGTCATTTTTTTTTTGTAAATATGCATATTTTTTCAAATACATATTCGACTTAGACTCATAATAAAAAAATGTTTTTTTTAATTATACTAGGATGTTTTTACCTGTGCGTAGTTTGAAATTCCGACAGTCCCTATACCCGCATCAACTGATACCCATTCATGTTTCTTTGTGTAATATCGACCTGGAAAATTAACATTTTAAGTTGGGCGTGTGATGCTCTTGAAATATAAACAACATCGTTAGAACAAATAGGTACACTTCATTCACTGCAAACAAATACATGACCAATACGCATAGCAATAAAAGTATATAAATTAAAAAGCAATAAACATATTACGTATATCTATTATTAAAATACAATTCGCGACAAACAATAATGATTGATTTTAATAATAACTTGCATTCGCATCAATAAATTTCTTAAAAATGGCTACTATCATAAGAAAAATATGGCTCAGCGTAAAAGTTTATATTTCGTTAATGATACTGTATGTAAAATGTTCAACAACTTCTGTAGTCACTCATTTCTAACAAATAAAATTACTTACTAAATCAATAATTACAGTTTAGTACTTAGGAGGAAAAGGTACTTGGGAGACTTGAAAAATAGTTATTTGAATAAAGTGTTCCAGTCTCCGTATATGCCGCCACCGCGCTATAGAGGAAGAAGAAAGAAGAAGAAAAATATTTTTATTATTCACAACACCATAATAATACAGCTGTATATTAATACAGCTTACAATAAAATAAAGGGAGTTGTCCCTTTATTAACAGCTCAATTACAATTAATTACAAATAATTATTAACGGAAACAAATATTCGTAGTCGACTATATCCTCCTTCAAAACGTGCCCAGTTTTTTTTATTATAACTAAAAAAAATTGAGCTATACCCCTGTGTTCTCGTTTTTTTATGCGTATTTTTTTAAGTTAGTGTCTGATTATATTTGATCTAGGATCATTATCAACGGAGGAAACAGTCGACTGGGTTCGTATAAGCATACAATAATGTTTATGACCGGTATCCTTTCCTCCTAAGGAGCAGCAGATTTTACAACTAAAGAGACAGTGACAACTATATTATCTGAAATTCATTGCAAAATTACACACGCCAAATCACGATATTTGCTCTGCAGCTAAAAAGCTTAGTGTTTTTTATGCTTGTTTCACACCTCTTTGAAATAAACTATGTAACTATTAATATTTTATTCATATTTTAAAATAATAATAAATAATATGATAAGAGGTATAGCAATAACATTACTATTTCTCTTAATACTACTAATTATGTTGTATGTTACCTTTGCTATCCGTACTATATAAAGCCCGTCTACAACAGTGGCTCATGGTACTCTTCGTCACCCTGGTCGCTGCTCGCATCACACCGCACAAAACCATCTTGTATTCTTCTGGAAATAAATAGAAATTATTAAAAACTAGCAGTGCCCCGTGGTTTCACCCGCGTATTTCCCATTCCCGTGGGAGTACGATGATAAATTATATGATGATTGATATTATGATCATCATCATCTGCCTAGCCTTTTCCCAACTATATATTGGGTTCGGCTTCCAGTCTAACCGGACTCAGCTGATGATTGATATTATGATATATAAGTTATACTCATATAGTTGTCAAGTTTCATGAAAATCCATTCAATAGTTTTTACGTGACAGAGTAACTAACATCCATACTTACAAACTTTCGCTTTTATAATATTAGTAGGATTAGTAGGATAGTAGGATACAATATACACACTTTACTATGAGAGGCGATGGTCTAGTGGGTCCGGGTTCGATCCTGATCCCAGCATCCCACTTTCGAGGTGCCTTCCAAATTTTTAAGTGCATCCTGAACATAAAATTATCGCTCGCTCATCGTTGGAGGAAAACATCGTCAGGAAACCTACATGCCTGATGGGATTAAAAGTCCTTAAAGGTGTTTGAACCAACCCGCATATAACCAGCGCCTCGGTGATTTATGGCCGGATACCCCTCTCATCTGATTTCGAGGAGGAGACATGGGTCGCTAACTTTACTTTACGTACTTTACTTTTTACACACTTTAAGACAGACGGACAGAACTGCCCACTGATAGACAAGACGAAGATCCGGTAGCTACTTACCTCAGAAGATAATAGGTTGTTTCTTTATATATTTAAGGGTGAATGAACAGACTTGCGTAGTTAGGTACTATCTCAATCTATCAATCTATGGACCACATTGGGACCACAATATGACATAAAAATCGAATGAGTAACTTAGAGAATAATGAGTAAAGACAAACATACATATTTGGGTAGGTAGGTCCGAGAAACGGATAATAATACACTAGATTTATTTTCATGTATGTAACATGTAGCTTAAGCGTAAAATATATTATATTGCAAAATAATAGTAAAATAATTTCAATTAAGTTTTCTTATAACACAACACAAATAACAAACGGCTTCACCGCGGCGCACGCAGAGGCTCCGCACTTGAGGCGCGATTCCATCGGGCTAATAGCGGCGCACTGAGAGGCTACGCACTTGAGTTAAGGCGCGACTCCATCGGGCTAATAGCGGCGCACTGAGAGGCTACGCACTTGAGTTAAGGCGCGACTCCTTCGGGCTAATAGCGGCGCACTGAGAGGCTACGCACTTGAGTTAAGGCGCGACTCCATCGGGCTAATAGCGGCGCACTGCGAGGCTACGCACTTGAGTTAAGGCGCGACTCCATCGGGCTAATAGCGGCGCACTGAGAGGCTACGCTCTTGAGTTAAGGCGCGACTCCATCGGGCTAATCGAGAAGAGGAGAGGAAGAGGCTACATGTAAAATATCAATTGCAGGAAAATATCGATTAATCCGTAGCGTATCTATGGGTTTTAGTGAAAACAATCGCGTGGTTTTTCTTGAAAAGCGAAGCAGGCGTACGTAGCCTCCGTGCGCCGCGGTGGTGCTGCGCCTTCAGTCTGTAACTGTTGGCCTCTCGATCATCATCATCAACCTTTATCCATCTTATAGTCCTCAATGAACGCCAAGACGAATACTCTTCACCCATACTTGTATTATAATTTTACCATACTTTGCTAATTTTTTTCCTTATCAAGCTTGTTTTTCTATTAGCCTATCTCTATTGTGGATGTTAATATAGTACGATGAAATGTTACTGATCTACGAACAAAGCTCAGCCTTGACATCATTATCGGCTTGATAAATACTCCATCTTCGTAAAGCGAACGCTTGATTATATACTTGGAACAATTTCTGTATGTACATGACCAAAGTCATTATAATATTTAAAACATTTGACATTGTACTCGATTTAGTTAACGTTATTGCCTAAGTATTCATCAGCTTTAGCTGCTGTCCTCTGTTGAATGGTCTATATTTAGCAGAGGACGGAAGTTGCCTCAATATTGGCGTTCAGTTCAGTATTGGCGTTTATACAACTTTGGCGTTAGTTTTAATTTAGAACGTAAAATATATAGAATGCAAAAAATATTACTTAAACTGACGTTAGATCTGCGATTAACCGTTGTAAAAAATGATAAAATTGGAGGAAAATCAATACAATAATATAATAAATAATAATAATAGTAAAAGCCTATTTATTTCTTATATTTTAACAATATGTCTTCTAAGTTCTAATGTATTTTTTTAGTATTTGGTTGGTTAGTTAGGCTTATGAATTAATGGTTGTTAGTAGGTCTGGTTTCTTCATTATTTATTCCTAATTTTATTGATGTAATAATAAGGGAAATTCATACACCAAACCCGTTTTTTCATAATATTTAATAATAATAATGGGTATTTGAATAGGGTTCTACTAAATTCCTAATTCGTAGAAGATCGGAGATCGCCTCCTAAAACTACTGAAAGCATTTTGATGAAACTTTACAATAATATACCTTGCATATCAAAATAATATGCTAGTATCGAAAAATACATTTTGAACTCGCTTTTATTATTATTATTAGCGCTTTTGTCTGGGGCGCCTATATTTTATTATTTTCGATCACACTGCGATGTTTTTTACAATTTTTTTTAACTTCTTACTTTGGTCTTATAAAAGTGTGATATTTAGCTTTTCAGAGATTTATTTAACAATACATATATTCTGATGTGGTCGTTTATAAGAATGAATGGCTCACCGTTATTTTTGAGGTCACAAAAACGTCCGGGTCGTTCGGTCGGCTATCGTACAGTGTTAGCTCCTCTGCGTCTTATCAATTCATAGTTACTACATCCAATCTCAGCAACTTTACTCAAGTTAACCAGTCAACGTGGCAATTTAAAATATAACCAACTGGCTCTTCCGTTAACATAATATCTTAACACATGTATACAATTAATGAATATAATTTTTAGCTTAATCCGTCTGCCTTTATCTTAGGATGTAGCTTATATTTTAGGTAAATTTTATCATTATCTTAACAGCCTGGCATTAATTGTTAATAGATAGGAAAAATTAGTTTTTAAGTTATAATATAGACGTTACCAGCAGCTTCATTCGCCGAGTTTATAAAAGCGCCATCTAGTAGAGAGTCAAAAAAGTGTAAAAATTTAAAAAATTGTAATGAAAAAAATACGGACAAATATTTTATATATTTGGAGTATGGATATGGCCTAGTAGGTATGAGCTCGGCCTTTCGTGTCAGAGGTCCGAGTTCGATTCTGACTCCCTAGCATGCCTAGAATTAATGTGTTTTCCTAAATTTCAAAATGCACCCTGAACAGGACTTTCTCTCTATCACCGGTGAAGGAAAACAACGCGAGAAAAACTGCATGTAAAGTTTACCAACACATTGGGTAGGCGCATCAATGAACGGTGGCCCGACCTCCTCGCCTGTTTTCGAGGCGACGCGTGTCCAGCAATGGAACATATAAGAGTTGATACTTATATTTATTAAGAAGACTGAATTAAGC
Source organism: Lycaena phlaeas (assembly GCA_905333005.2). Taxonomy (NCBI): domain Eukaryota; kingdom Metazoa; phylum Arthropoda; class Insecta; order Lepidoptera; family Lycaenidae; genus Lycaena; species Lycaena phlaeas. Next base: position 2,761,513 of record HG995168.1, read on the forward strand.
TATTTAAGACGGAACACAAACTTTAAATATCGGTAATAATACAATTGACCCCCGACGCAAAATTGTCTGTCTGTAAACCGATAGAGTTGTGGATCATTTATTTGAGATTAGGTTTACTAGCTGCGGTTCTTCAAATCGTGTTTTATCAAAATTGGTACAGCGATAGCAAGGTTTTAGTAATGCGTTTTCGTTTTTGTACTATAAAGTTTTAATTATTTATCATCGACAAATTATCGACAGCTTAGTCACTATAGGGTTAATTATTATATTTGTTTTTGCGCCTCTTATCAGCTGCTATCACAACATTCGAGTCCATGGGGGGCAAAGCTTTGATGAATTACGATCAACAAATACCCTATGCAATAAATATTTACGCTAGTTACATCATCTGGGGAATAATAGCGAGAACCAACTTGTACATACAGTAATCACGTATTTTGTTATTGAATTCGAAAAATCAAATGTATAATATCCATCAATAATGTATTATAATAAACATAGAAATCGGCGAACATATAAAAAATACATACAGTGGAAACTTTTATAAAATCCTCCCAAACTTTTTCGTCTGTGGGATTGTTACATGTCGCGTGACGGTCGGAGGCCAATATGTCGGCGCCTATAGTTCGCATCAACTGACCGTGTAGTGTATAGACTATTACTCATTTGTGCCAGTGGTCCACGCTATTTTGTTTGTCAAATGTCTATAATGTGAAAAAAGTTTCACTTTTACCGTGTTTCATAAAACCACACAATCCTTTTTTTTTCAAGATAAGCAATTTTTCACACAGGTAAATCTAATGTTATTTTTCCGAGATGATTTTTTTTAAGATTACGCTTGGGGGCCTTGTCAAAATGCCTTAATGGCACGTGGATAAGTGGTCCATCCACGTGATTAAGCGCGGCCTCATGTCAATCCTATACATTTTATCATTTTCGAACTTCGCTAACGCTTTCTTAATAGTTTAATTTTGGCTAGGCCCCCGGATGAACGATAAGCCAGTTTTGATTCTGACTATCGGCGGAGGGCAAAATACAATAGCAATGGTAATTTGGTATTTATAAAAAAAAATATGGATGTAATAATATTTATTATTAACAAACACTTATATTCAAACATACCTTTGTAATTCACTCGATTACAAAACTAATGATTCTATAAAAATATTTGCTTACTACATCGTAATTTTATATAAATATAACTAATCATAAAATTAGTTGTGATGAAAAATCAATTAATGCCATTAATCGTATTGTTATTAATAATTATCTCTAAGCAATATAAACTTACAACAAATTAATACAAATTATATTAAAATAATCATACTTGAGTATGTTATTACGAGACATATTAATTCGCCTATTTAAGGTAGCACGGGGTAGCTTGTGAAGTGCTAAAGATGGCGCTGATAGCGCTGTACGTTGCCGCTACCGCCCCCACCACTCCGAGACCGATTACTTGCCAACACAGCAGCTTCACCCATCCAGGAGTCTCACTGCTAAGTAAAAAAATATGTTTAAGTAATAAATAATAATATTAAATAACTAACCCCGAGTAGATAGTGTAAGTAATTTTGAGATTAAGTTACGAGTTAACACCCTCAGAATTATGATTCTGAGGGCGTTAACTCGTAACTTAATCTCAAAATAATCTTTCTTATAGTTTTTTGCCGTCTCAACCTATTCTCCACAACGTATGTTGACGGGGGAGTCAATAAGAAACAAAATGACAGTCATAGGAATTTCAAAATAGGAACTTAGAATTAAGACATGAAATTTAAAATTTGAATAATTGAAAGGAGACGGTCCAAAATTGTATGGGTCGTTGGTGTACTTTTGTACACGTAATGATATGAAGGAAAATAAATATTCAAACAGTTTTAATATGTTCATATCCTTAAATTCTTTTCAATTTAGCGTACGCATAATTTAATATTTCCAAGATATGCAACACTACATGATATAACAATGGCGTATGAATATTTTCTTTGGCGTTTATGGCTATAAATCTATGTCCAAATAAAAAGTCCAAGTCGTCAAAATATGCACAAAAATGCAAAAAACACACTCACGAGGTAACAACTCCATAACAAAGCTTGAAATAGTTACGAAAGTACCATGAGTGACGCCATTTTTCAATAATGACGTTTTAGCATGGATGTAGTATAATAACAGGATGGCTTACTCGGAAAAAATGTATTTACGAAAGTGAACACTAACTCAACGCATTAAGTATTATATTCTAATGGGCATTACACAGATGCTGATCCGAGCCGAGCGGGATAGCAATATGTTAGAAGTGTGTCTCGTTCTTTTATCTTGCCAGCTTAAAAATGTATTTTATTAAAAATTTGGGCTGATCAAAAATTTCATCGAAAAAAAATGTCTTTTTAATATTATTTTGACAATTGTATGTCAAGAAATTGTAATTGAATTTATTTATTTAAATATATTTCCAATTCAAAAAGAAAACATAAATTATTATTTTGCTTATTTCTTTTATTTCTTATGGTAGCCCAGTTAAGTGTCATCTTGACATTTTGTATTGTAATGGTTGCTATGGTTACTTAAATAACATAATTAGTAAATCAAACTACTATGGTGACCATGATTTTTTGAAACGAAGTTCCTTACGGCAGGCTTGGAGGGGAATAATAGCAATGCGAAAAGCAATGGTCAGAACGTGAGACAGAGTGACTCCGTACTAAACTTCCCACGTTCCTAATTATTTTAATCAGTTTGAATCCATGTCATCTTTAATTGTTTTGTAATCTTAATTCAAGAATGCGTTATAATGAGAGTAAACCTAAGATTTGCAGTTAATATTTTGGGATGATAATGATAACTCGACCACCTGATGACGGATTCCTGTCAAGTCTGTAGTATGGAAGTATTTGTATTATGTATTTCGTAATCCATCTACTATTCTTCAGATTTTAACCATTGCTAATGTTGGTATTTTCGTTTATAAGTATAATACTTGTGTCAGATTTTTCAAGCACCCTAAATGCATTCAAGCTAGCTTGCGATATCTGCCGGGGCTAAACGCGCCTTTTGAAGAACTTAAAAACTCGAGATTTATAATATTATGGCAGACGTGGTAAACTCATGCAGCGCTTAAAACTGCATACATCAAGTATGTACTAGTAGGATATAAACCTTACAAAAAAAACCAATAAAAAAAATTAAAATTAAATAAAAATTTTCAATACCCATTTCCTGACAGTTTGAATTTTTGAAAGACATTTGTCCCACCTGTCAAAATCTTATTGTCACCTTATAAGAAAGGGACACACTCCTTAACACTGGCTATCTCTGTCGGCTCGTTTTTCTGTTACGAGTGCTTGGTCCTGTTATATATTATTACGTCCATTCGTTTTAGTAATAGCCGCCATCTTTGTGTGAAATAGCTAATATTTGAAAAACTTGATATTTTTTTTTGCACGTAACTTATTACGATAAACTAATTTATTTTATTTTTAATGAATTCTATGTATTTTTGTTTATTTATAGTATACTGTACAAGGCTAGACCAGAAATGGACCATTTCTTAAGATCATTTCATAAGATCTTTATTTTCAGGTATCCTCGTATTAAATTATCCATACCTTTGCGACTGTCCTTCACCAGCAGGTTGCCTTTCGAGTTTGAGGAAGCAGTAGCAGGGCAGAATGAATGTCAGGAGCCCGATGGAAGTGGCACCGACCAGCGCCAGCACGGTGTAGAAGCGCGGGATACTCTCCCCGATGAACATGATGCCAGCCATGATGGAGACGCGGACCAGGACTCGATGGCCGATGGAATCTGAGATAAATAAAATAATAAAAGTAAATACTATCCACCAATCACAACGCGCTGACCTGGCTCCGTAGTATTATATATATAGAACTTGTGGAACGGAAAAAATATATATAAATACATATTATAAAAGTACAGTAATTTAATTTATCATGTAAATTATCTGTACTTAGGACTCGAACCCACGACCTCTGCGTAAAGTGGCCAGTAGTACTCGATCTAGTATCTAGTACCAATTGGTCTTGAGCCGGTTCACCGATTTGTATACGATTTTTTTTTATTCATTATTATTTAGTTACAACGTAAAAAACCATACAGAATAATTAATATTTTCTTTATTTTTTTACTTGGTCATTATCATAACTAGTTAGCCGTTTTAAGATACTTTTTGCTATTGCCTTGCGTGTTTTTTTTATATGTAAATAGCAAAATATTTTAGTTGTTACGAGTTTATTTGAAGATATTGAAAGAGCTTATTTTATTGTGTCCTTACTAATGTAATTAATATACCCACTAAATAATAATTGTGAAAGTAGGGATGTTTGTTACACTTTCACGGGAAATCTACTCAACCGGTCATCATGAAACTTTGTACACATATTCTCGGAGGTACTAGAAATAACATTGGATGCATTAAAATAAAAGGATTTTTTTTTCTGAAGCGGGTGAAGCCGCTGGAAACAGCTTTTTTTAATTATCCTATGCTGTCCCACTGCTGGGCTACAAAAGTACATCCTCTTCATGCACCTGCACACTCTTACTCAAACATACATCCAGTTACTCTTAAAACTGTTGACACAGTTTATACTCCAACACTGATTGTACTACCTACCTCTTGGAATATTATACATTTCTTCCATCTCCTGGCAGACAGGGTTGATGGTGATGATGAATGCGCAGACCAGGTGTACGGCCATCAGTACATTGGCGACCAGAGCCAGGGGTGTTGGTGAGAGGGACGTGATGAAGTTTGGTCCAACGCTTTCTCCGTACACCGCGTATCCGGCTATGGAGATCGGCAGGTAAATGGCCATGATTGCTGTAATAAAATCGAAATTCAAAATCAGAATATATATTTATTTTATTAAAAATATTATTATAGAAGTATCTATTGGATCGTATCAGTGTCATATTGCTGTTGATCCTGGCTATACAGGAGTTGCGGAGATGTAAACGAGTGGTGGGCCAAGCCCCATTAAAAAAAAAGAGTACTATTGAAGTATACATTTAAATGTCAGGTAAATCTACCACAGCTTTAAATGCAAGCCCACAAAGAAGATCAGCGGAACGAACTCAGTGGAAATAATCATTTCAAATCCTACTAATATTATAAACGCGAAAGTTGGTAAGGGTGTATGTTGGTAAAAGTGTCGGTAAGGGTGTGTTACGCTTTCACGGAAAAATATTCTATAATTTATCCCTGTATGTGTATTCTATAACAAAATTTTACATGTTATCTTGAAATGCCAATGTGAAGATGAAATCTTTTACTTTACGATATCCTTTACTACACTTACGCTATTTTTATATTCAAACTTTTTTTAAGTTTCAATAAGTCTTTGAACATTTTCAGGGAAATTGTTAAAACGTATACTTTAAAATAGCCTTTGGCTACGCTTTTTGAAAAAGCCTGTGCCTATAACGTATATATTATTATCCCTACTGTGAATGTCACTGCTGTCACACATTAAATGAAGCTGGCTAAAAATTACTACACACTCAGATAATGAATGCTCTTGTGGTTCTCTTAAAAAGCATATATTTGAATATAATCTTTTCTTTAGTCGACTGGATTGAAAGTTCAATTACATATTTTCTTTAATCTTTTAAAAAATATTTTTATAGGGGTTTTTATCTACTCGGATTATCTTCTATTTTTTATCCTAACACAATCCATCAGCAAATATTACACGTCTTCAATTTTGTTGCATACTTCACAAGAGTGAAGCAGCTTTTTTCATAAGAAAACAAACTTTGCTGATTGATAATGTTTTGGTGTCCTCCTAGTTTGATATAGCCTCCACTCAAGTTACACTCGTCAAACCAGGGAGTGCGAAAAGGTTCATTTTGTATTACTTTATACCACTACCCCTTTTCTTTAGATGCATCATTAAGCTTTTCCATTAATTGTCAAAAGCTTACATAAAAATAAAATATAATTTGATTAATCTCCATCCAATATATATAATTTCCCTGTCACAATGTTAGTTACCGTACTCCTCCGAAACGGCTTGACCGATCTTTATGAAATTTTATATGCATATTCAGTAGGTCTGAGAATCGGCCAACATCTACTTTTCATACCCCTAAGTGATAGGGGTTGTTCACCCTTAAAATTTTTTTGTTAATTTTGGACGAAATTTTTTGTTTTTATTTTTTTATGATACAGCATACAAAAATACATACAACCCTAAATTTTGACCCCTCTACGATCAACCCCTATTTTGTAATTTCAATTTTAGTATTGGCAGAACGAAGTCTGTCGGGACAGCTAGTATATTTATAAATAACAAATACTTATGTATTTGATTCACTAGATGCCACAACTTTATACTGGACACTAAATACGTGTCAAACTGAATAATAGCCCCATTGAAGATTCTGTTAGCAAAAGTATAGTGGAAATAAGCATATTTTGATAAACTCACCAGCAAAGCTATACTGTAAGCTCTTGTTAAATTTAGACTTGTCAGCCATGTCGTTCTGAATTGTGGGAAAGGTGGAGGCTCCGTTGAATGCGAACATCATGATGCCCACAGCCAGGAAGAAGTCCTTGAAGCCGTGGATGCCCCAACGGAACACGAAGGGACGGATGTCATTCATCATCTGGATGAAGTAGAGGATGCATGCAACCACTGTCGTGATGAAACCGATGGTTCCCAGGAACCTGGAAAGGATATAAGTTGTTTTAGAAATAAGTTGTTACCTGTACAGGCAAAGTTGAATTTTATCCGAAAGTAAAAGTTAAACTAAACTGCTTAACCGATATTAAAAAATGACGTCAATTTATCCTTTATTTAACTCTCCACGACGTAAATTACATTTCACAGATATCAAAAAGAAGAGAACAATTATTTTCTAAACTTATATTTATTCCAAATTCATTTAGAAAGAAAGAATAAGCTTTATTTGAAACATAAACACATAATAATAGGGTGAAATACAAATGCAAAAAGGTCAAAAAGACAGTTAGCTCAGCATGTGCGAATTGGAATTTGGAATTACCAGAAGTCTTGTTCAAATCAAAGGTCGTTATTTGTTTACTTACGAAAAGTCTTTCGGTGTACCGAAGAGCAGGAGTGGTGTCATGGCGCCCGTGACTATCAGGTACCAAAGACACAGTGTGATAGTTGGCGCCAGAGTGAGGAACAGCTGTTGTATAATCTGTGCTGCCAGTAGTAAGTACACCACGGCCACGCCAAACTGCGTCACAATCAAGGCAACTGATACTGCCGCACTGAAAAATATCAAGATATAAGTCTCCTGTTGATAAAGAATATACAAATCATCAGGAACTGACCTCTTGGTGGTATGGTATGGGAATTTACCAAGTATGCGAAACGTCTAATATAAAATCTTATCTTATATATGAGTAACCTACTATAGGTATCTTTAAATGAGCAATTCTTGTATATATATTTAATCTGAATCTCGGAAATGGCTGCAACGATTTTCATGAAATTTAATAGGCATACACGGGGTTTCGGTAGCGATAAATCGATCTAGTAAAATAAGATACATCGATCGATCGATCTAGTTAAAAGATACATTTTTAGAAAATGTTGTTTTATCATGAACACTGTTTTTCGTGATTTATAAAAGCTACCCTTACTAATAAATTCATATGAAAGTATGGACGTTTGTTACGCTTTCACGCGAAAACTACTCAAACGATTATCATGAATATTTTACACATATTCTCGGAGATACTAGAAGTAACATAGAATACATTAAAAAAGGAAATATTTTATGGTAACGCGGGCAAAGCCGCAGGCAACAGCTGGAGTATAAATAGTTTCTTATACTAGATTGAAATAATATCAATTTATCAGTAGCCTTTTAGATCTAGAACCGCTACCATTTCAAAATTACCGAAAATTCTCGTCATGGAAGCCATGTCAATCGATAGAAACTTAATCCAAAGATCTCAAATTACATTAGCAGCGCGGTGGCCTCTTGCATTGCAACATGTAAAACTAAAGTTTGTATTTTTTATGTATGTCAAAATTTAAGGACAATCACATTCTACTTTTCAATACAAACACTGAATGTATCGGTTCAATTCTGAATAACCGAATTCTAATGTTACTGTTACTTAATTGTTAAAGAATACGGGTATAATTCGTGATATATAATACTAGCTGTTGCACGCAGCTTCGCCTGCGTCAACTAAGTTTTAATACGGGTCTTTAACTTTTTGAAAATTTAATATAGCCTATGTTCACCGGGGATAGTGTAGCTTCATTTCATGCAGTTGTAAAGCTGGTTAAAGTAGAAATGTAAAATGAAAACTGGATGAAATTAGTTGTACCTAGGTAGGTATCTAGGTACAACTGATTTTATCCATATTACTTGTCGTCTTTGATATCATATTAAAATATCTCAATGCGCATTCACCTACCTCCATGTCTTTCCCAAAGCCTGATCAGCAATAATAGCATATGGGTTCCTCTTCCTAGTTCTCATTTGTGGATCTCTCGCTTCGATGAGAGACCAGCAGTCTCCCAGACGTTTCCCGCTGAACGCGGCCATTGCACATATCAAAAGGAGCACGGGAATCCCCAGCCATCCTGAAAAAAAAATGTTTCATGAAACTATTGTATTATGGTACATTTTGTACAAAACAATAATTTTGAACAAAGAACGGAAGATGTTTTTGATATTTTTATAGGTCCATGACAATTCCTTTTAATGTAGTGTTGTTAGCAGTGAGTGGTGACCTAATATAAATCTACAGACTGTTTCTTTTTACTTTTTTTTTGTTTGCTTGATCTAAGCAGGCTCTTGTCTCAGGACGACAAAACATGCAGTGTAGTTGACTCTTTTGAGACATGTACACATTGTGTCTCAATAGAAAAACTTTTTTCCTAAAGAAATTACGCCTTGCGACATAAGCGCTTTCCTATTCCCTACTATATAGGTATAAAAATACGTTACTGGAAAGAGTTCAATAGAAGTAGATATCCCAAAAGGGCTTATGGGATTTTGACAATCATATATTGCTCCTATTACTTTATTTGAATGATTTAAATTAATGAAACAAACAAATCCACAAGACTTACGATATTTCGAATAACATATTCAATTATACTCAAGATGGTATTTTCGTGTTGGGATCGGATGCAATAGTTGAAAAACAGGTTCTAGCATCTGTCTCTCTCACGTGACTGGTGTGTGACAGAGATGTGTATAATAATTATAATGAAATACTAATGTATATAATATTCGATCCATTTGGAAATGTTTAGAATGTTGCGCAACATTTTGTCAGAGGAACTTAAACCTAAAACCTTCGTGTATTTTAAATAATTAATTTAGTCGCCAGGCAGGGACTTTGGATAAAGATAGACTCCAAAACCCACCAAGGAATAAGTTAGCTATCCTTTTACCGATGTAATAGGTACAAAGCTTATTAATTGATTTGTATCTTTTAATAATAATAATATCATAAAAAATGAAAATAAAATCATCATCATTATCATTATAGCCTTTTTTTGCGAAAGGTCTAGATTTTAAGGCCTGACAGCCCTTTATCTCAATCGGTAGGTAGATGAGCAGATAGCTCACCTAGTAAAATTTGAAAGGGGGGCGCCCCCCTCCGTGCCCCATATGGGTCACGGTATATCGCGCGCGTTACTCTGGAGAGTAGGTGTTTGGCTAGTCAAATCGGATACGGTCGACGAGTAATTAGCTATTAAAAAGTCGGTGGGCAACGTTATAGCCCTTTTTCTCTCTACAGATAGACGTATGTCTCCCCCCATAAACGCCACGACACAATCCGCATCAGACCAGGACTGAATAAAAATGAACTTAAAAATACGTAATATGTTTTTATCTACTAGTAATATTTTTTTAATCCAATCGAACATTTACGTAACATTTACATAACGATTTAATTAAATCAAAGAACAAGGAGAAGTCGAAAGAAAAACTTTTGTCACCATTTTTTATTTAAAAAGTGGTTTAGTTTATTTTAAGTAAATAATAATTTCAATATGAATGAATGTGATTTGTCTTTCCAGCCATGAATATTTTATTGCAGAATTTTATATTCAGACTTACAAAACACAATTTCATGGTAAACAATTCAGATGAACGTCATGACGCACAAAACAATGCTAATATGATGAATATACGAGACAGTGTTTTAAAATACGGATAACAGTAGATTATCATATTCGTATCACGCTGCCATCACCTTGAAATAAAATGGAATAAACAAAATTGTCCGATCGTGAACAAATACCTATATATTTTTATATAGATATATGTTCATAACAAGCTATTAATAGTGTATATTTAAATCAGACCTCTCAGTCAGGCAAAAACACTTGTTTTAAAATGGACGTAGCTATTTCACAAATATAAGAACGTACTTAAAATAAGTAATAGTTCACACAATAGTTTTACTGCGAAATGAATTTTTTAAATCTTTAATTATTAGTTTAAATTTTGTCGAATTAGTCTATTATCATCGGTCCTCGATAGATTTACAGTTTGAACGAAATCTGATTGTTTAAAGTGGGCTTCTGCGCCCAAAGGAATCGGCTACAAACATACATACTGTAACTGTGTGTAACTATAGATTTATTTGTACTTATGTAAGTTTGTGAAATAAATATTATCATTATATTATACATACAGGTAAAGCTAATAAAAGCGTGTAAAAATATTAACAAAACATACCTACATTATACCTACCTAAACTATATCGTCATCATATAAATCATTATAAACCGCATCCATCCATTGCAAGTGATTTGATCACTTAGTAAGAGGTAAAACAAACAGACATTACTAGATGTTGCCTGCGGCTTCGTCCGCGCTAGCAAAAATATCATTTTTAAACGACTTCAAAAAGGAGGAGGTTATTTGTGTATTCTATTACTTCTAGTACCTCCGAGAATGTGTGTACAAAATTTCATGATGAGCTTAGCTGAGTAGTTTTCGTGTGTAAGCGTAACAAACATCCCTACTTTCACATTTATAATATTAGTATCATAATATCACGATATCTTCAAAAAGCTGGTTAATTAAGACATTTAAATGGCACGATACGTTTAAAAATAGAAAACGTTCACTTAGCCTTGTTCAGCTTTTATCAAGCTGAACAAGGCTTCATAAAAGCTCAATTATATTTTGTACTTATCTATTATACTATTTATTATACTGTCTTAAGCCTGTAATTCATCTAGGTTATATGCTCATAATTGCAGTGGCCGGCATGTGTTGGATGCGAGTGGCAATTGGTCGGGACTTGGCGTTCATAGAGATATGCCTACATTCAGCAATGGAAGGATAAAGGCTGATGATGATGATGATGATGTATTTTGACGTTTTCTTTTTTAAAATGTTATAAATAAAAAAGATTTAACATATTTATAAAATGTAATATTTATTTATTCATACAGCCTCATATACTAAAAGTGTAAAAAAACAACTCAACTAGGAAATCTATCGACGTTTACTATTATCATAAATGCGACTATGGATAAAAATGATTATCAGACAGGATGGATATAGCTATATTACTACGTATATTATATCAAAATCAATATCATACGCTAGTTGTACTTATATTTCAATCCATGCCTACAGATAATTTAATAATAGCTATCCCGACTTGCGAAGCTACCTGCCAATCCACAGCTCCAATTTTGCTCTAAGGCCTTAAGGCCACAGCATAGGACATTTAAAAAAAAAGCTATCCCAAGTTTGACTGATTTTTAAAAAGTAACGAGTTGAAGTCGAGAACGTCTAATTAAATGTATGAATTCGATCAAGGTCCAATACTTTTTTAAATATCTCCCACAACATTTTTTGTTTCGAAACACGACACTGAGCGAGTTTTGAGGCGCACTTAGATGTAAAAAAAACCATAAAAAAGTTAATCTGAGGTCTATGGCTGGTGAGGCTCTCAATTTGGAACTTTTAGTTTGTTGTTTGAATTGTGTTTGGGTGTTGTTTTGCTAGCGTATCGCTGATACAAAAATTAATGAATACATTATTGTATACTATAACATGTTTTGATAGAAATATTAAAACGATAGAAAATACAAAACTTGTTTTATATATTTCAATGCGGCGATAAAGATAACGCCCTGTCGCGTACAGCGTGTTTTTTTTTTGACAAAAATTTACAATTCGTGAATAAAACCCTTTTTTCTTCTAGACAAATTCGATTCTTATATAATTCACAGTTTAAAAGTTTTCAAATTTATAATATTAGGTAAATAATAAAACCAAAATGATATGATTGTTTGACGCCATAGTCAAAGGAATCAACAGTTGGAAAAGAAAAAAAAAATAAACACCCTAAATTATTGTTAAAGTTTTGATTATTCATTTTAAAGAAAAGCTTTTCCTTTTAAAGTTTGGCGGGTAAACCCGCTACAACGCATGTTGTAAAGAAGATGTGTTTAAAAAAATCGCTTAGCAATGCAATTATGTATTATGTTATAAATTACTAGCAGCGCCCCGCGGTTTCACCCGCGTACTTTCCATTCCCGTGGGAGGACGGGAATAAACTGTAACCTGTGTATTATTCTAATGTGTATAAGCTATATTATTGTGAAGATTCATGAAAATCCATTCAGTAGTTTTTGCGTGTAAGATTAACACACATTCATCCATACATTCTTGTATATAGTAGGATAGCGATAGGATTCGTTTGTAATATAGTAGGATAGCGCTCACAGAATACCACGTCAACTTGGAGATATTAGGGCCAATCATGGAAAATATAAGGCAATACAAAATATATATATCGCAAATAACAATAAACATTTTTATAAAGTACTGTCGCTGCAGCTTAAAACTATTGATTCGCATTAGCATAACATTAGATTTTAGAAGCACACGCTTATAAATAAATATTTTAATAACTTAGATATAAATATATTTTAATAACTATATTTTAAGTTTTATCAAGAAGACGAACAGTCGGTTCGCTTGATGGTGGTCTTCAAGATCCATAGACAACATAACAGACAGCAGAACATCAGAGGGAGCAGTTGCTCTGCCCGCATTTCAATAAACAATAATGTAAAGCCATCTTCAATTAATCCCTATTTGGGCTGCATGAGCTATTTACTTCCAGTGAGAATAATTTCATTCTAAAGGGGATTGACTAGCTAAAATACTCGTCAAGGAAGGACTATTGCTTTTAGAGGCTAGGGCCAATTATTTTATCGACATAAAAAAACATTGATGAATTCTCGTGGTCAGTAATATGAAGCAAACCAGTACTATTTTATCAGGAATATTTAAACCAGTTTCTTGTTCGCCTTTTTTATCGAAACGTATTTATAAAACGAGATTTGTATGCAAAATGAGAAACCGACGAATAAAATAATCTAAACAGAGCAAGGTAATAAATAAATGTCTCTTTAGGTCTAACGTACGAAAAAATATGCGTATGATAAATTGTATTTCTTTGGCGCATCACACCACCAGAGAAGGGAATGATTTTAAGGCTTTTTCATAAGTATGTAAGACGAACCCGAAAAATCTTGTCCTACTTAAAATGGATGTCCTGTTATCCAGCACAAAAGAACTCAATTTGGTGCAGTGGCTAAAATTATACGCGAACATACGTTTGGGAGATTCATTTTTATTTATACAGAATGTCCCGGAAAGTATGGATCAAACGAAACAGGGTGTTGTGCTAGGCCATTCCAAAACTTTTTCTCTCAGGAACCAGGGGAGGTTGCTATCTCGTAAGGAAAAAATATTCATATATTTTTTTTTAAAATGGTCATCCATTTTAAAAAAAATCGGCAAAATGCCACGGGCCCCCAGCTGAAAGGGGCCCCCGGTCTGAGGAGAATTCAAACTCCCAACATTTATTATTACACATTTAGTAAAAAAAATGTGTCTTTCCTAGCATCCGATGAATTTGCCACGGGCCCCGATCTGTATAGTTACGCCACTGCTAGCTGAGCATCAAAGTATTAAATTAAATAAATAAATATGTCACAAATTATAATATAAAGTTATTTTTGTTACGGAACCAGACCTATTATAACGAAATGTTTATTAGAATAATTTATTGTGACCGGAATGAAGTCGCTTCGCAAACTAATTTCATCTTTAAAATTCGAATATTTGAAACTCTGTACGGGTCCAAACTTCAATTCTAAAATCAGATTGGATGAAAATTCTTATGCTAAGATCTTATTTCAAAGGTATTCTAAAATTTTCGCGAGCCAGCATGTAAACAACTCGGCATACTTGATCGTAATCTTGTAGGCTCTTACCTGTTTTGACTAGGGCTCTTGGTAGGGCGAGTACTCCCCCTCCGGCGATTTCTCCTACTACCAATAATGCGGTTTGCTTGACAGACAATCCTCCTCCATTTTTGTTCAGCTCGGGATCTTCGCCATTATCACCCTAGTAACAAAAAAATATACTTATATTTAAATCGCTAGCTATATTTATATAAAAATTACAATCGAATTAAATACCTCCTTAATTTCTAAGTGGTAAAAAACTAATGAGATATTATGTGCTGTCATTAAAGAAAAATAAAAATCAATAAAGAAAAGACTAAAAATGATATAAAAAATAACATGTAGATACTATTAAGTTATTAAGTAGTAAAGTAAATAAATTGGGTGAATAATTTAGTCCTTTTGTTTTAAAATTATATCCTTCGTCACGAATATAATTACGAGATACCAATAATGTAATACTAATATGTAACTAACATAATCAAATCAATGTACTACTTTTTATAAAAGATATACAATTACGCATAAGTAAAATCGCCCTCATAACATACCTAGGGTGTAAATAGTAATCCCATTAGCTCGGAAACAGGATTATTTAGGACGTAACAGCTGCGACCTACTCTAATAACTGCAGCCTTGTGGTGAATCCTTAATTAGGGGCTTCACGGTTGAACTATACAAGTGACAAGGGATCTGCAGTCTCGAGGTTCATTCAAAGAAGCTTATGTTTCAGCAGTTGACGGACGGACAGAGACTGACGACGATAATGAAGTATGGCTCCATCCCCACCATGGTTCAAGCCTTGTCGTGGGGATAGGGTTCAGTAGTCTAGGGTTAACCCAGCACCTTGGGCGAAGCGAATTGAACCGAAGGGGCTCTTTGTACCCCTCTTATAAGAAGAGGGGGCAAAAGAGCAAGGGGCGAGGACGGGAACCTCGCCTCATTGAACTGTCCCGACGTTGGGAGTGGTTCTGTGGAGGTGGCGTCGGTCCCCTGAGGGACTGCCTAGCCGTCGCGTCGAGGTCCCCTGTTGCTTGCAGATCCGAGGCAAATTACCAAAGGTGGCATTGGTGGCACTCGCCGGGTTTTAGTGGGTAGAGCTGCGTCCATTTACCAGCTTTCGGGCACAGCGAGTCCCACATACCCTCCTGGGGAGACTGGGTTAAAGAAAAAAAAAGTATGGCTCTATAATTTCTAGTTGTAAACCCAACCCTAAAAACTGCATGCCACTAATTCTTGAAAATTACCAATATTAGGTTCGTGAATTAATGAACAATGGTAAAGCAATCGCATTCAGAGACAGAGGCAGTGTATCAAAAGACCCTCTAATTTAAACTGCCTACACAATATTTAGATCATAGGCTTTGGTTTTTGAACTTTTTTTTTCCAGTTTGACGACTTTACGCTGTAACTATACCGATAAATTCTTGGTTTTTCAAGTACATATCAAATGCATGTAAACAATGAAATACAACTAAGATACAATAATATAGTAGATACTCTTAATTTTCTTTAACCTAATGAACGTAAAGAGTAGCAAGGTTTATAATACGTTTGTTAGCTTATGCATTGACTCTATTAAATACGTCTTAGATTTACGTTTTAATATAAGATGCACATCATGATTATATATTCTCATAGAAGGCCACTGAATCAACCTTGACATCTTAGATATAAATAACTTACCACTTTAGGCACTAGTGGTGTAGTTTCCGAAGCACTGGATTTGCTTCTGGACGCCGTCGCTTCTGCTCCGTTTTTCTTACTCATTTTTTACCTACACAAAAGATACAGAGGATAACAGGTAGTCAACCTTTTTTATTGCAGGTGCATACTTGAAACTAATATTTTTTAAAGTGAAAACTTCTTAAGCCGCGTTAAACACTTTTTTTGGCTAAATTTGGCTTTGGCTGGCGCTAATTTGACACTATGACGTCATCGCAAAATTTAAAATTATTAATTTAAAAAATTGAAATTTCATAATTCAAAGATAAAAGTTTTCACTTCTATCGGCAGTCCCTATGACTGAATCTTTTTTTTTTTAAAGTAAATTATGTACTTCTTGTTCTATCTTTATTTTTTTTATATCATTCATCATTTATTTTGGTTATTTCTGGATATAGACGTCTGAAAATGAATAGACAAAACAACTTTATACTTAAGAAAAGACTGGTGTTTAAACTTTAATAGGACCAACCGATATAATATTAATACAAGTAGGCAATAATTATTGTAAGGTAGGTATAATGTCAATCATTAGTTAACGCGTATTTCTTAGTACAATATTACTAAAACTAGACGGGCTTCGTAATACACAGACTTGTTCTGTTTTCCGTTAACCGCGTAATCATCAATAGTCAGAACTGTGTAACATTTTCTCCGAGGCATATTATTATTTATCATTTGTGTGTGTTTTAGAGACGGTTCTAGCAATCATAGTTAAAATAAAACACTGTAAAATTTCATTTAAAATAGTTCTTGGTGTATTTACTTAAATTTACATTTTATGATGAAAATATTAGTTTTTCCGCGGATGCCATAGTTATAGGCAAACTTTTCTCTAATGTTTATACATTTTAACATTAAAAATGTTTAAAAATATAATATTATCGTAATGAACATATCAATTGTGTTTTGTAAAAGAGAATTATTGAAAATACTTTAATTAAAATAAAGCTTCATTAAACTGATTCACTGAATTGCTAGTATATAATACATATATACTATGTATATTATACAGAAATAATTTCATCGCTTGACGTCAATTAAATGCTTTTTCGAACTTTATATTATCAATATTAATATCAAAAAACCTTTTTTTATATTATGTATCTATATAAAGTTCGAAAAAGCTTTTAATTGACTTTTGAATTTTTAATTGAATAAAAGCTTTTCGAACTTTATATTATCTATATTAAGTTCAAAAAAGTTTGTTATTGACGGGATTCACTATCAATATAAAGTTTAATTGATATCAAGCTTTCATTAATCGTAAACGACGCGACGGCTGATCATCCAGGGTCCCTACTCACATCGAACTCGAGAAAGAATTCATCCATCTAGTTGAACGGCCCTATTACTTCATCATCATCGGCCTATTTCCGTCCACAGCTGAACATGGCCTCCCACAATGAACGCCACGAGCACATGCCACATCCAACACGTACCGGCCACTGAACGGAGATCTTCCCAGGTTAACGGCCGACCAACACTTCGTCTACCAAACACGGTCTACCTAAAACGGCCAAGTTGACTTAAAATGTTATAATAATAATTTGTTGACTTTCGGTTTATTAATATATGTATGAATAAACTTATTTTATATGTTGTGTCGTGAAATGGCGTAGGCGACAAAATGGACAGAGCCGGTTTTTGTCTGGAACGCGCGATACGAATAATGTTAGATTTAAAATTGATAAGACGGTAATAAACGCCTTTTTGTGTGCTCGTCGATTGTGAGATCGTTCCTTTTGAATAACTTGGAGACAAAAATATTTATATATGTTAACGTGAGGAATCCTCCATATATACATAATAAGTCAACGATCCGCCTTGAGCCAGAAACTATAGTCATTATACCTTCCTCGCCGTATTTCGAGGCGACCCATGCCCAGCTGTGAACCTTTCAAGGTTTCTTTATGGTATCATCATCATCATCAGCCTTTATCCGTCCACTGCTGAACATAGGCCTCCCTCAATTAACGCCAAGACGACCAATCCTTTGCTACTCTCATCCAACGCGATATCTTTATGGTATAAGTATAGAAGAAAATTCTACGGAAATATTATTTCACAATATTAAATTATTACGTGAAACTAGTTTATAAAAATCAACAACTGTCGTAACTAAGTATTAAATACTTTCAAGTTCTACACATATAACTCGAGCTAATTGGATATTAATTTCTGCGTAAGTATTATGTATTTTAAATTTAAAAAAAAAACTATAATCTAAATGTAGAAATTTCTCATTTTTCACGATCACCGGCTTTTTATTTTACAAGACTACCTTCTTTTCAAAAGTTTTTGGACTATAATATAGAACAAACTAAATGTCGACACTTTGGATCGACACGAATTACTCGGGCGCTTAACTGGTTTGAGATTAGCGTCGTATAGACGATCAACCAATTTCCTGTGTATAAATGAACTAAATTGGATATGGCTTCACTCACCGATACAAGACGCGGCCGGACACAACAGCACTCTGCAGTCAACTGAAGTCAGAACACCGTAGGAAACGGTAGGATACGTTACTAACTTAATTACGGCTTCAATATTGAAGAATGTAGAAATTTTAATGATATTTAAATGATGTCAATGACTATTCTCATAATAAATTGAATTATTTGACTATTATGTTGACGGTGTTTTTAATGATTCACAGTAAACTCTCTGAATGAACATATATCAATATGTTTTATATTTGTATACTTACTTTAGATAATATTGATGTTCATCAAGTTTCCGATCTAAAAGGAAAATAATTAATAATTAGAATAAAATTTAACTAATTAGTAAAATCTACTTGTATTAATAAAATTAGACACGAATATATATGGTTATTGTAAAATATAAAAGTTACTTCTTTGTAAACTAATTACCGCTTATTTCAAATGAACTTCTACGGTTTCGAGCTATGCCCCCTTTAGCCTATCGGGGCCCTGGGCAATAAGCTACCCCCAGTAAAAAAATAACTATTTTTAGATCCGTGAATTGGATTTCGGACCAGATAAGTGTGAATAGTCACTGGGGCCTACTCACTATATCCTAGCAATATTATTAACGCAAGAATTTGTAAGTATGGATAGATGGATGTTTGTTACTCTATCTGATGACGGATTTTGATGAAACTTTACAATAATATAGCTTATACATCAGAATAACACACAGGAAGTACCCGGGTGAAAGCACGGGGCGCTGCTGGTCGATAATATCGCGATTTGCCCCAACTTGGGATTATAATGATTGGTAATGGATCGATATCTAAATTATTAAAGACTAGCAGCGCTCCGCGGTTTCACCCGCGTACTTAACGTTCATGTGGAAGTACATTGTTAAATTACGGCCTTTACAATCCGAAAAATTAAAAAACTCACAAACTTTATCTTTATAATTTCATCATCAACAGCCTTTATCCGGCCACTGCTTAAGATAGGCCTATATGCGGCTCTATAATTTATTATAGACGAATCAGACTTATTATTGTGCTACTTAGGGGGCCTTCTGATCAACAAGAAGTCCCCGGCTTGTGATGTTACAATTATATCTTTTTATTTTCTTCTTCTTCTTTAATTGTCTAGAGAAACTGACAGACGTGAAATCTTTTGACATTGTTACAATTATATGTTTTATTTTATTTTAATTATCTAGACTCTAGAGACTATACAAAATGACGTGAAACCTAACATTAAAGTCGCCTATGAATATAAACGAGTTTACTTGGATCTAGCCCAATCAATTCATTCATAAGTTGTCTATCTTGATAAGATGTTTAGCCTCGGTGCCAGAAATTGCGTTTCCTGTCCTGCCCTTCTTAACAAAACACGTCAAAGCTGATTCACGGTAAAAACTATCAGAAGGGACTCCTGGTAGAAATAAAGCTTAAATCATAGAAACAAAAATCAGAGAATACCACAAAAAGCCGAGCCGTGCCATGAGCTGTATATCTTAACCGGATATCAATCGTTGGGAATTGAGGAGTGAGGCATTTAACTGATATATCAGTGGACACGTAACGTTGGCCTTCATATAATGACAACTTTACTATAACCGCCACATTGACCAAAAGTGCATAACTATCGCGTCTCTGACAACCAATTAGACGTTTCTGAGGATAGGCCTTTAACTTGATCGCTCCACCACGCCAGCCCCGCTACACAAGTGGCAAATGCTCGATTCTGTTCCTTTGCGTTTACTCGCTAACTCCATAGGGTGCCGCAAAATTTTTGAAGAACGTTTATTACCATCAACAGCAACATAGCAACCCTATGAGTTAGCGAGAAAACGCAAAGGAATAGAATTGGCGCGTATGCCACTTGTCCAGGGGTGCAGAACCATCCACGGGCTCTTTTACCTTCCGTGTTCATTGAACCAATATATTATTATACTCACTAATATATTTTGATTGTAAAGGGAAGCATTAAATCAATATCTTTATTATTTTTTATATCTTTTTTCTCGATAGCGGGAAAGAATTCGGTCGCTGCTAATTTAATACTAAGCAATGATACATAAATAGTTATATGTGGTAAACTATTATGGATATGTTTGCTTATAATGAGAACGTTTATTTATATAAAAATTCAAGTCTGATTACATAAAGAAAAATAAATCGGTTCAAATAAAATATTTAAATAGCTTTCATACTTCCATAGCGAACACACAAAGCGCCATCTATAATTTAAAGCAAAAGGCATAATAAATAAACTAACCGTCGATTAAAAGTAAGTATTTATTTATTATAATACGCACTTTTGATTGAAGGTTAAAATATGCTTAGAGCAACACGGTCCTCCTTCCGCAAGGAGGAAATAAATTAAATGTTCTAAGCATTCTAATAATTATGTAAAATACGACTAAGACTACAATACAATAATTTTGAGCATTTGATAAATTTTGTATTTAAAATGTAAAAATTCAGGGCCTTCCTTTTGTTACTGACATTATGTTACCTAGCAAAAAATAATACTTAAAATAAATAAGCCTCTCGATCGGTGTGATAAAGCTACGGAGTAATAATTGTTAGCTACAGAGTATTACCTGGGCTAACGGGTTCGATACCTGGTTGAACTGTGTAATTATTGAAATATTCACGAAGGCAATTTAAATTGTTTTTTTTTTCTAATTTAAATAATGTCTTCTTAATAAATGTCTTCCATTATTAAGATACTTCCCCTTCATGTGGCATAGCCCTGGGACGTCCTGTATATACAATCACAAAATTATCAGACATGACGATTTAACAGCTGTTAATTAATAGAATCAAATTACAACTGGGTCCAACATTCAAAACGTGTACGTAAACATAGATAGAAAATAATGTACTCTGTCTATCTTTTTAGATTTTAACGCCTCATCTATAATTCATTCTCTATCTACGTTATAAATTCAAGAACCAAAGAGTATAAACTATGATATTTAAGCATAGACAATGAAGTACCAAGCTCAAACTGTCAATGGTTGTCAAGCGGTTGTACTCAATTGTTTGTGTCAATTTAATAGGACAGTCAACAGTTAATAGCTGTGAACGCCCAAAGTAACAGAGAAGCAATAATATATTTAATAATTATGAGAAATATCTGATATATTTTTCTTTAATTTTTGTTTTGTGTTGCATTATTTTTTAAATTCGTAACATATCATGTCTGTGAGCGCAAGTGCTGAGAATCTTTCAACGGATGCCCAGGTGTGTCTATTTACTTTATTTCACAAACATATTGTTTAATTGATATGCCTTAGCATTGTTACGCATTGACGGGTTTACTCATTGGTAGCCTTACTGTGATAACTGGATATTTTTTAATGTACGCCACCTAAGCTTGTGAGTCATTCGGGAGCCTAATACGGAAACCGCGACAAAACTATATGCGCAAATTAACTTCATACAAAGCTAGTTTGAAAGTTTGTTAAGTACGAGACGCGGACAATTTTTTTATCGGCAAGTTTCTGCAATAAAAGTTACATGTATAGCAATGTATAGATGATAAACAGGTCAAAAAGTTATCGCATATTTAAGCTAAATTATATTTAACATAAGTAATATAAAAACCTAGGGATTAAAATTGATTATTATAATATGATTCAACTTACTGTTACTTATAAATAAATGAATGGGCATGAAAGTCTTTGTTCTTGCCTGTTCAACTACTTTAAAACTTTTTGTTAAACTTCTTTAAAACTTTTTGTCCAACTTCATTAAAACTTTATTATTATACTTTACTTTTCTTAACTTTTCCCCAAAGGGTTACTAACTCATATACACTCACAAGTTATATAATAGACACACAAAATTATGACACTTAGTAAAACAACTACTTATATAATATACTAAATAACAAGCCCACTTAAAAACTTGAATGGTACAGTACTGAATTATTTCATAATTATTAACGGTCATGCATGCACGAAAATCATCATTAAGAACAATTTAGAGATATTATTTATTCAACATTTAAAACTATTACGTTAAATTATGAATATTTTTTTCTTCTATCTAAAGGAAACTCTTGAATATAGGTAGACATTTTTCAATCATGTATATGATGTGTAATAATAGCTAAAGTACATGGCTTTGCTTGCAATTTACAGCAGCATCCAGATTGATGATAATTCTTTTTGTAGTCTGTAAATAGTCAGTGCTAATATAGGATTTTATTTAAACTAAACTAAACTTTTAAAATTGGTTAAGCCGTTATTTAAAACTAAATAAACCGCGATAAAATCCGTAAAGGTTGTTTTATTATAAAGCCGTTATTAAGTTAAATTATGACAAAAAAAATCCTTCTTTATAATATACTTTATTATGAACCCAAGTGAAAGTATGATCATTTATCATAACTAAACGGTGGTGCTCACAATGTCCATATAAGCAACACAAATGAGTGGCTAATTTCAGACAAATTTGTTTATTATTTGTAACACTGACCACTTTTTATCAACGAAGAGTCTTGTAGTACCCAGTTTATTCACATACTTAATGCTTCTAAAGGCTAATACACTTGATCACTAATATTAATAATATTTATTTCTCTTCTTTCACAAAGGCTTACAATAATTTTAATATGAATATGAAATTATTTTATATTTATTACTGTAACTATAATTAACAAATAATAAAATACAAATTAAACTGCAGGGAAAATACAAAAAGATGGTAAAACACACCACTCAAAATTTATTCATTAATTCCTGATAAATAATGCATTAACATTAAACATATTTCATAACACGCTGAATGAGTAAAAAGTTTAATATATAGAATTATAATAATTTAATTAATATGATGATGACTTACACGGGTTTTATCATAGTTTTTTTTTTACATGCCCTATGTTTCGGATACTTTACAACAACTATGGTTACAGGAGGTAAATAAATAAAAAATAACCAAATCAATAATTGGGACATTATTATTATTATTATTTAAATATTTTGCTGCTAGCAGTTTAGTATTTTCATATAGACAAACTCTACAGCTTATTGTAAAAGTAAAGATAAGTGAAAAAGTTTCACATATTAATTTTTTATTTAGACAATCAGAAATACTTCAACTAACAACAAAAATTCTCTTTCTAAAAATTCTAAAAAAAAACTTGAAATACAATCCTTTTAAATCACTGAACATATGGATATACATCAAATATATGTAAATAAGGATTAATGGTCACACCATGATAATCTGTATAATATGGTCATCATACTAATTATCTGCCATTAGCAGATTCAAAACCTTGTATCATGGAAATGTTGGTGATGAAACAACAATAACAAATACCATATCAAGTTTTGAATACAATTTGTCTTGTTGAGTGTCAAGTGAAGTCAATAATAACAGATACATAATATAATTTTAAAGACTAGGAAAAAATATACCTATATATCCTGAATATACCTAAATGCGGCCTCTACTCTTGAACATTATTGGTTCATCAGCTACGTCACGTCTAGTCAGACGAAGTGATGGTCAGTCATTAACCAGGTGGGAAGGCGATCTTCGTCCAGTGGCCGGTCCATGTTGGATGCGACTTGCAAGAGATTGGCCGTTTTGTCGTTCATTGAGAAAGACCAATGTTCGTTAATAGAATCAGGCGTTACTTTGCGGAAATCCAAAAAAAAATATTAAATTATATATTAGCAATGCAATGTAAACCATGTTTCGATCGGTCATATGGTTCGCGGGATATTGCTAATTAATATATGATTTAATATCTTTTTTTAAGACCAATGTTCAGCGCTGGACAGCTAAAGGCTGACAATAGTGATAATGATGAATCGTAAAATATCGTTATTACAGGGTACAGTTCTGCTTTCAACTGTATCAAAAGACCACCTATTGTTTTTTATGTTAACATTGTAGGGTATAATGACGATCAATAATCAAATGATGATGATGCGGTTACAGTATTTTCACCAATGATCGAGCTACATTACATAATATAACCTCAGAGCTCATTCAATATAATATTTTATTACGCCGGCGTGATTACCGGTAGGAGGATGTGTGCCTAATGCGCCGCGCACATATTACGACGGATGAACAGACAGACAGATTTGTTATATTGCGAATTAAAGTACCGGATGGATAGCGTAATCACTATCAATGTTTTCAATAATGTCCATGTTACATATCTTAATTTGTAACCAACAGTACCTGGTTAAATAAACAGTACCTGGTTGACCGAGCATTGGCTCAGATTTTTTCTTCCAAAAGCTTGAACTTGAAAAAAAAATAAAAAACAAGTCGGATTGGACTGGAGATTCGAGGAAGGCTCTTTTCGGATCATAATTCCCTTATTCGTCCACTTAGCTATCATGACATATTAATTGTCAGTGAAATTTACGTCCGTATTCTAATGATATTTTTTTATTGCCTCAAAACACGGATATTTTTTTTAAACGCATTCTAGCTAAATTGATTTATCGCCCTTTATCGAATTTTGTATACATGGGTTAAAAAACCCATGTATACAATATTTCATGAAAATCGTTGGAGCCGTTTCCGAGATTCAGATTCTATATTTATATACTTACAAGAATTGCTCGTTTAAAGGTATAAGATAAGATTTTAACCCGTGTATACAAAATTTCATGAAAATCGTTGGAGCCGTTTCCGAGATTCAGATTATATATTTATATACAAGAATTGCTCGTTTAAAGGTATAAGATTAATATTATATCTTAACACTAACATCTTAATTTACTAACAGAAGGCATGATCAAGGCCAAATAAAAAAGTCGAAGACGTACGTGATTATAGTGCTTGATGTTGACTATCATTGTGTGAATATACTAATAGGCTTTTTTAATTTTCTAGAGTTGTGATGGCGGTTCGATGTGCCTCGAATTGGCTTTGGAAGGCGAAAGGCTCTGCAAGGCGGGCGACTGCCGCGCCGGAGTTGCGTTCTTCCAAGCAGCTATCCAAGCTGGCACCGACGACCTGAGAACTCTCAGTGCTATCTACAGTCAACTAGGCAACGCATATTTCTATTTAGGAGATTATAATAAGGCCATGCAATATCACAAACACGATTTAACATTAGCTAGGTGAGTGATTTCAGATATTTATCTTAGAGTCTCTCTAGAATTATTAAGCTTCTAGAATGATTAGAAAATAATTCTAGCTCATAACTTTGATCATATTGTTAAATACTAGCTGTTGCTCGCATTTTCTCAGAAGCCACACATACAGTCATATCCGGACTGATCATGATTAGTGATCGAGTTAACGTTAAAAGATAGACAAATGCTGTCGCGGACTTTTCTATTGATCTTTTTAAGATAGACATTATTGTGATGTTATATAATATCTTATTCATATATATCATGATTTAGTAGCTACCAATATATGTCCCACTGCTGGGCACGGTTCTCCTCGAGGCGGGAAGGTTATGGGGCCATAAGTACTGGCCCAATGCGGTTTGGTGAACTTCACATACCTTCAATGACTTTTAATCCAATCAGACGTGCCGGTTTTCTCGCAATGTTTTCGTTTACCGATATATTATTTAGTATAATATGTAGATATTATACATATTATGCATAATACTCCTCTTGAAGTATATTTACTATTGCCAAAAGCTGCATTAAAATCCGTTGAGTGGGTACTTTAAAAAATGTAAGCGAACAGACAGCGAAAGCGACCTATTTTATACTATGTAACGAAACGTAAAGCTGTCGAAGTAGCATATTTTTCGGCGTTAAAGAAATTGAACAGAACAGAGGAATATTCTAGTAGAATCTGTGTAAAAATTATCTATCTACTATTGAACAACCCACATAAAAGCAAAGAAATGGAACCAAAAAGTCTTAAATACCGTCTTTTCGCGAACGTTTAATATTGACGAAAGAGAAAAAAATAAGCGACTATATTGAAAATGATGCCTACAAATAGTATGTGCTATACAAAAATGTCATCTCTGTAATTTACAGGACAATGAATGACAAACTCGGCGAGGCGAAAGCGTCGGGGAATTTAGGGAACACGTTGAAAGTGATGGGTAAATTTAGTGAAGCGATACAATGCTGCAAACGGCACTTGGAGATATCGCGTTCACTGGGCGACCGGCTGAGTGAGGGGAGGGCCTTATATAACCTGGGCAACGTGTACCATGCGCAGGGGAAACAACTGGGTCGAGTGGGACAGAACGACCCTGGACACTTTCCGCCGGAAGTGCGCGACTGCCTCATGCAAGCTGTGACGTATTATAAGTAAGTATTTCTGAATATGAGGAAAACTGTTTCGTATTTTATTCATCTGACTACGGAAAAATGAAGTATTTTAACTGTTTGTACGTATATTGCATTGCGTTCTATTTATACTATACTAGCTGTTGCCCGCGGCGTCGCTCGCGTGAGGTCAAAAATTCCTTTTTTTAATATATCCTATGCTACTTCTAGTATCTCCGAGAATATGTGTACAAAGTTTCACGATGATCGGTTGAGTAGATTTCACGTGAAAGCGTAACAATTATCCCTGACTTTTACATTTTTAGGATTAAGTAAGGATTAACTCGATTTTGATCTGTCTAAACATGTGAGATTAATTATCAATTAGTTCACTGTTATGGTCATTTTAGTCTGTGGTCATCATCTTCAAAATGTTTACTTTTGATGGTCTTTATCCATTCACTGCTAAACATAAGCCTCCTTCAATGAACGCCAAGACGACCGATCGACCGAACCACTGTACGGAGATCGACTTCTCACCTAGCTGACAAATACTTAACACCAACGCGAAACTCATTGTTATGTTAACCACAAAACGATATTAACCACAAAATGATTGTGTACTGTACATAAATGTATTAATTTGTCATCTACAGTCTTTTATAAATTCTGTACCATTTTTTAGTATTATCCTAGTTAACAGTCGATAAATTGAAGATTTATATCTATACAAGAATTTGAAACAACAATTTATGATTACAGGGAAAATTTTGAATTAATGAGAAGTTTGGGCGATCGACAAGCGATGGGTCGGGCGTGTGGTAACCTTGGTAATACCTGCTACCTGCTGGGAGACTTCACACAGGCGATCCGGTACCACACGGAGAGGCTACGTATAGCCCAGGAGGTGGGCGACCGTGCTGCTGAAAGGAGAGCAAACAGCAACCTCGGCAACTCCCACATCTTCCTCGGACAGTTTGAGAATGCCGCTGAACATTACAAGTATGTATTTTATTGATATTATTGTAAAATGTACAATCTTACATAAATATTATTGCCATGGAATACTTCATTAAAGTACTTTCTTAAAATATATCTGCAAGTCTGGTAATATGCACATATACATATCACTTTCATGCATTTAATAAGAAAGTTATGCATATCTAAATATATGTAAAATAACTTTTGTTTATATATGCTCTGTGTTACATACATGTCTTAGTAGTATTCATAGTAGTTAGATGTGTGTAATTAATTTTTAAATTTTGTTTTCATTTAATAATATTTTATGATAGAAAAATATGGTTTGCTGTGCGAATTTTTTTTTTTTTTTACAATATTATATTGTTTACTTTATGGCTTACTCTATATTTACTCGATTTTGTTTTGAGCTATGGTACATTTCTAACAGTAATCGGTTTGTAGACCTGATATAAACATACACATTTATTTATTTATTAATTGGATCCACCGACAAGGATGACACACTGACATCCTATAAGTAACATATTTACGAGTATTACAGCTAAATGTGGCCTCAATTAGAGGTGAATGCAACATGCCCAAGTGACATCTTAACACATAATTGCAGACACTTAACGAAGCACAATAACACAACATTAAGAATTACTAACAGAACTCAATAAGAACAAATGATGTCTTGCTTTAAAATATTTTTTGAATCTGTACAAGCTATCAGACAGAATGCATATAGTTTCGATGTGCGAGATCTCGTTGTAAAGCCTGCAACATTCTCATGACCGCCGCATAATGTCACAGATTAGTTTCGGCCGGTCGCTCATAGAACAAATTATGGAAATTCTTAATTCTTACATTTAAAAAAGTATAATCTTTACTATCTACATAATCAACCTTTGAAGTATGTGGTGTGATGTTGACTGAACTGTGGCACTACATTTTTATATTTTCTAGTAAAAAAAATCATCATCATCATAATCATCATCATCATCAGTTGCCAGTCTACAGACGTCCTTACTAGTAGACATGACTAATGGTGTTCCTTCCAGGCATGTCAGGATCATCATCACCATCATCATCATCATCATCATCATCGTCATCAGCCTTTATCCGTCCACTGCTGAACATAGGTTTCCCTCAATGAACGCCAAGACGACCGATCCCTTGCTACTCGCATCTAGAGATTGTCTTTTTCATTTATTTATTATTTCAGGATAACATGTTAAATTTGTTATTAAATATTTGAAAATTCTAGTTCCACTGAGTTTGTTTCATCGATTCTTCTTAGTGGGCTTGCCTTGGAACCGGTGGTAGACTCAATTGACCTTCAAAAATATAATCTTTGGTGGTACTATTTTGAATAAGAAAAAATGACTTTGATTGACTGCTAAGCGAACTATTATCATTCATAGTATGTTTATATTTAGCTTGACGCGAATGCCCTGTGTAATAATAATCACGTGCTTTAAATAATCTTGTATCATCTTATCTTATCTACTCTTATCTATAGAGCTATTCCTTAAATTTTTGCGGCATATATATCGAAGAAGACATTGTTTTGACTGTGGTTTTTTTTAAATTTCTTTTATTACTTTTAATGAGTTTTTGTGATTTGCGAGGATATTCATTACATGGTATGTCATCAATTTGTTACTTTAATAAGTGTTGCGAGTTGACTATCATCATCCTGCTGAACATAGGCCTCCTTCAATGAACGCCAAGACGACCGCTCTTGCGCCAATCGCATTCAACACGGACCGGCCACTGCTCGGCGTTCTTCCCACCTGGTTAACGGCCGACCAAACTTCGTTATCTATCATCTATGTTTACATTCGTTTACATAATTTGGGACACAGATTGATTACAAATCAAACACACCGTCTCTATTATGCAAGGCATGTGGTTTAGTATAATTATGTACTATGAGACTTGCCTATCAGTATCAATTATCACCGAGACAACGAAACCAACATTAAAGGGAATCTTGAGCATATGAGAAACTAAGTATGTTTTAGTTTATTTTTTTAAATTTCATGTAAATCTGCATTGTCAATTGTTTTTGCCCATTTTTTATGCCGTGTGCGTTTGTATTTTTATTTTATAAAAATGCTAAATTGCGAATGAATGTTTATTATTGGATTGAATTTAATTTAATTATTTTCGTTTGACTGTCTGTTTTTGAAATTGCTTTTGGTTGCGATGTGTGATTAAGTCCATAATTTTATGTTATGTGTGTCTGTGTTACTGTCATTACTTATGATTACATTAACTACTTTTTACGAATTGAACTCCATGACCGAGCTAAAGTATCTAGCTGGGATTTTAAGGAATTTAATAGATATACAGCGAAGATAAAATAGTTCAATTATTTCTTAGCACTACATTTACTACATTAAGTTTTAGGTACTAATAAAAAAGACTAACTATTAGAAAACTAAGAATTAGAAAACATTTTACGACATTTTTGTTTTGATAATCTGATGATTAACGATCATCATGGACTGTAGCATGCATACCGCTATAACCTATAGGTTATCGGTTGTCTGTATAACCTATCCCTAGTGTGAAATATTTACCGTGAAGTATGACCTGTGCTCTCGGCGACATTGGTACCACTATCTTGCTTGTTACCGACTGGAGGGAGGGGGGAGGGATGCGGTGTGGCCAGCTCACGGCTGCATGGGTACCACCATCATGCTTGTTACCGACGGAAGGGAGGGGGGAGGGATGCGGTGTGCCGCGCTGCCGGCTGCATGGGTACCACCATCATGCTTGTTACCGACGGAAGGGAGGGGGGAGGGATGCGGTGTGCCGCGCTGCCGGCTGCATGGGTACCACCATCATGCTTGTTACCGACGGAAGGGAGGGGGGAGGGATGCGGTGTGTCGCGCTGCCGGCTGCATGGGTACCACCATCATGCTTGTTACCGACGGAAGGGAGGGGGGAGGGATGCGGTGTGCCGCGCTGCCGGCTGCATGGGTACCACCATCTCGCTTGTTTCTCCCGTGAAACAGATGCGCTGTGTTATGTTGAGACGCATAAGACAGGCACTCTGGCATCGATACTTTGCATCTTATGTCGCAGGATAGGCAACGCAAATAATTGCCTGGACTAGTTCCAGGTGAACTAGTTTATGGGCAAAGTTGACCTCTTACCATCAGGTGGCGCAATGTGGGTTTGTCTATCCAACTATTATAAAAAATAATTAAAACGTAACGTTCAATGATTCACATCTTATTTAAATAATTCCAAATGCATAGAGGGTGCCTATTAACCGTGTCTCGGTACTGTACTATGTATATTACACGCGCTGTTATCTTATCTTACTTCTTACTAATATTATAAACGTGAAAGTTTGTAAGTATGGATGTTTGTTACTCTTTCACGTAAAAAACTACTGAATGGATTTTGATGAAACTTTACAATAATATAGTTTATACATCAGAATAACACAAAGGCTATAATTTATCGCGCAATTTATGCACTTCCGCGGGAATGGGAAGTACGCGAGTGAAACCGCGGGGCGCTGCTAGTACAACATAATTATGTTGTACAAGCAGTATCTCAGTCAGTACGTCATCATTATCAGGCCGCTCACAAGCGATTGAATCCAATCTTTTAGTAGTGGAATTATTTTTCTTTGAATCGCTGTCTTATGGTTATCTTATCGAGTCTCACTTGAATATTAATAATAATGAGGGAAACGTTTCACAACATAATTTTTGCTACGACACAAAGTACAAAACTGGTATTCATATATCGTTACATGAGTAAAGCTGATGAGATTTCATCATCATCATCATCAATTAATGTCGTTCACAGTGTTGCCATCAGCCTCTTGAAATGATATCAAAACTATACTACTTACTACTATATACTACTTACATTTAATAAAATAATTTTCCTTGCGATAGTTATGTGATCAAAATATGACGACCTCGAATACCGCCAGGGATTTATAGTTATTAATAGGAATATTATTAATTATTCCATACAAATATCCATGTTCCAATCCATAAATAAAAACTATAGTTCCCCTTATAATCATACACTATGTCACTGTTATTAACTTCTTTTTGTTATTAAGTGCTCTCAGATGTATAAATTTCCCTGAAAACTGTATAGTTGAGCCTATTTTCACAACAAATAACGCCTTAAAATACTATATTAATATATACATTGGTCCCCAGACGAACTCTCGCTTTAGCCGAAGAGCTTGGTGACGCGGCTGTGGAGGCCCAAGCTTGCTACTCGCTCGGAAACACCTATACTCTACTCCGAGAGTACCGAATCGCCGAGGAGTACCACGCTCGCCACCTCACAGCAGCCAGGAAGTTGCAGGATAGAGTAGGAGAGGGCAGAGCCTGTTGGTCGTTGGGAAACGCACACGCCGCTTTAGGAAACCACGAAAAGGCCTTATATTATGCGAAGGAGCATTATAATATTTCTAAGGAGGTAAATATAATTTTTAGCGTCTACAGATATGTATAATGTATACAGATGATGTATAATGTATACAGATAATGTATAATGTATACAGATAATGTATAATGTATACAGATAATGTATAATGTTTACAGATATTATATTAAAAGTGATTATATTATGGCAGTTATTGAAGTATAATGTAATAGTGTTTTGAACGAGTTACCAATGATATTGAATAATATAGCCGCCAAAGTGGACGCCAGTGATAGGAGATCAACAGTCTTGTTGTTTGCTAAAAGAGTCCTAAGATTGGCTGTTAACACAAATGAGGTGTTAGTAGCTTATATTGGTAATGTTGGGTGTTAGCGCTATCCACTCTTTGGTTGATTATTTGGAAAGGTGTGCATCAATCAATAACGCAGTATGAGTACATATAATGATAGTAATACATCATCCTCCGTGAAGTGGCCAGCTTGTGTTGGATGCAAGTGGCAAAGACGATCTCTTGGCGTTAATTAAGGGAGGCCTATGTTCAGCAGTGGATAATGATGGTGCGACCTATAAGTATATCTCAATTCTTAATAGAATTTAGCATACACATTAAATAAAACAAAAATAGCCTTTATTTACCACTAAGCAAAAAATAATATTAAGGGCCTGTTTCACAATCTCCAGATAAGTGCCGAATAGGCTATCGGCAACATGTTTGACAGGTAGAGTATTGAGTATCTGTCAAATATGTTGTCGATAGCCTATTCGGCACTTATCTGGAGATTGTGAAACTGGCCCCCACAGTATTATATATTTTAGTGATTACATTTTTTTATACTAAATGTTGCTTATAGTAGTCGCCTCTGCGGCGTACCGCGTAGGCTTCGCCTTACCATGCGTATCTATCTCGCGTTATTCGCACCCAGTAGTGTCCACATGTCTGGTTAAAAATGTCTCTCCATCTATTGTAGGGTCTCATATCTCTTGGCAACCATTCTGTTAAACGTTTTGTCCATTTATTATTATTCATTCTGCATAGGTGACCTGCCCACTGCCATTTCAGTGTCCTCGTTCTTTTTCTTATTTCTAGTATATTTATTTTTCTTCTAATGATATTGTTGCTTATTGTGTAATAATTATTGTTTAGTAGTAATTAAATAAATGAATATTTGTTTTAGCTTGGCGATGTTTTGGGTATGGCAACAGCGCAAATGAACATTGGTGACTTATGTAAAGTATTAGGGTTGCCAGTGGACGCGACACCCACGCCGCCGAACGAATCCGCACAGACGCCGCAGACACCGTTCATAGCCTTACGAGTGAGACGACAGAGTATGGAGCAGTTATCACTTATACAGGTACATGTGAGCTCGTATTATTACCATCTCATTTATTTAAACATGTGGAAGCTTTTTTTAATGTAAACATTATATTATTCATTGAAGTTACCTCAGTGTAAATAAATGTGACTACCGACGCCCAGCGACGATGGTCCAGTGATGGATGGACTCGGCCTCTGATGCAGGAGGTCCGGGTTCGATCCTGACCCCCCCGTGTGTGCCTTGAAATGGGTTTTTCTAATTTCTAAGTGCACCCAAACAAGGGACCATCGTTCGCTCACCGGTGAAGGAAAACATCGTGAGGAAATATATAATATTATATGTATATTGCACACTATTAATAATTGCTTGAATTTGAGTATTTAACGTGTGGTTCACTTCTATCGTGTGTGAATCTCACACACATCATTTCTTTTTTTTATCCTTAAAAAATCTTATGTAGTAATTTTCATACCAGATAACACCAGACGCAAAGAAGAAGGAGGAAGAGAAGTCGGAGATCGTCCGCACTGAAAGCGAGGACGACAGTCCCACGGAGCTGTTCGAGTTGCTGGCGCGGTGCCAGGCCGACCGCATGGACGAGCAGCGAGCCACGCTCGACAAGGAGAACCGGCCCGCCCCGGTGCGCTCCGCCAGCAACGGAAACAAGAACGGGTGAGTCTAGTTAACAAATAGTTCAATATAATCATAACATAACACATCATAACATAGAAGACCTCCGCCAGAGAACTAAAGTTACCGATGTCACGCGAAGAATATGCACGTTGAAGCGGTAAACGGATGGCCGATGGGCCAATAAGGTTCAGGAGTGGAGGCCGTGCTTAGGTAGACGAAGTGTTGGTCGACCATCAACCAGGTGGGAAGACAATCCCCGTGCCGTGGCAGATCCGTGTTGGATGCGAGTGACGGGATCGTTCGTGTTGGCGTTCATTGAGGGAGGCCTATGTTCAGCAGTGGACGGATAAGGCTGATGATGATGATGAATCATAACGATGCTATAAACTTGGACGAGAGATATTGTTCTGAGAAGGCTACCTATGGCAAATGTTACATTCATTCGCTACTAGATGGCACTGCAGATCGACTTCAACACTAGCTTGTTTTTATAGAGTTGAAAAGAAATTGTGTAGAAATGATTTTGTTTGTGCATTACAAAAAGACATACTCAGTTTCATATATTATTTTCATATATCACCATCATCAGGCAGTCCACTGTTGAACATAGGCATGTTCAACAGTGGACGGCCTGTCCGCGCTATCGTGATCAGGAACATAAACTATATGTGGCTAACTCCACGTATGTACATAAAAATGCTCAGCTATGAGAGACAATACTATTACGTACACCATTTATATTAAGATTTCTTCTAAATTTCTCTGGATTATATATGAGGCTGTAAATTTTGTGAGTTTAAATGCATTCAGAAATATATTATTGAGCTCAAATTAAATTCACAAACTATATTTTCATACAGGGATGGAGGAGTTTATTCGTTAATGATTTTTCTAACTTTATTGAGCCACGGAGTTCGTTTTTAGTTGTTTCTATAATTTAAACCAAAGAGCTATGTCAAAGGACAATGGCGAACTCTCATACATCATTTTATTTGGGATCAAATAGAAGCGTCTATACATAAAAAATACTTAAATGATTAGGAACTCAACCTCCAACTAATTTCTAAAAAGAAATATTCTCGAGAAGGCCTCGAATATTATTAGATATTATACATCTTAAAAATCGTAAATATTTTATTTTCTTTTCTCAACGTCTAGTGTTGGATTTTTCTGACCCCGCGCCCGAAACCCTCAGGGAAGAGGGGGTTCAGATTCCCCATTACAAAATATTGTATCTCCTAGTACTTTTGAGACTATTGTTGTAGTGTGGATGGCAGCCTGTTTTTGCATTATATGTATATCTAGTTTAGCGTCTAACTTGTTACAATATCTGGGTAGCGATTTTGCTATAGTCCCTGTTGCTCCGATTACTATTGGTATTATTTCCGTTCGTATTTTTTTTTTTTTTTTTGTTTTTAAATATTTTATATTATATTTCATTAGTATTAATATTATTATTTTATTATCGTTGTTTTGTATCTATTATGGGAAATACCCCGGGGCTACATTCCCATAAATGAATAGATGATGTATTTTACGACAGATATGGAAGTATGGCTTCTGGTCTTAGACGGTTCCTACTGGAACAAATAAAAAAAACTGAGGGAAAACTATAAGAAATCCGTAGAAAGTAGTCAATTGAGTTACAAAAAATAATTGATTTTGTTTGGTGGCTTTTATCAAACCCTAGAATATATTGGTAAAATGTAAAGAAATAAAATAATTGTTTTTGTTTACTTGACATTTCGCTTAAAAAATATCAAATAATATTGCGCCATTGTACACGCTACATTTATAAACGGCCTTAACGTGCCCTCTAAATTTACGACTACAACTGACGTTATGTGACGGTCCGTAAGTTTGCCGTAGCTCAACGTGCTATGGAGCGTGCTATGCTGGGTCTCTTTAGCAGATAGGATTCGAAAAAAGGACCTCCACCAGAAAACTAACGTCATTGATATTACGAGAAGAATAAGATCGCTGAATTAGCAGTAGCCTGGTCAGTGAGGCCACATACTCGGGAGAACGCATAGCCGATGGGCCAGTAAGATTCAAGAGTTTAGGTAGACGGAAGTGTCAGGCGGCCATTAACCAGTTGGGAAGACAATCTCTGTGCCGGTATATGGGCAAAGCATCGGTCGTCTAGGCATTAATTGAGGCCTATGTTCAGCAGTGGATCGATAGAGGCTGATGATGATGATATCTCAATCTTTTTTGTCTCAGATTTCCCGTTGCATTTACTATTATTTGTCAAAGATAAACAACCATTATAATAATACACATGGATTCCTAGCAATTCCCAATACAATGCAATGCGCTGAACCAACGCATTTCACTAATGAGAGTGTAACCTCTCTTGACCCGGTTTATATATTCGGGTTGATATTTGACCCGATTTTAATGGTAAATGTTATTATGAAAAGTGTAAAGTAAATTGTGTACAGAATCATCGAAAACAGAATATTAGAGGTGTATCAAAATGACGTTGATTCGATCCAGACCAGCCGCTAATTTAAACCCCACCAAAGGCCACCACTCAGATCTGCCATCTTTAGTATGTCCCGAGCAATCTTTATTAATTTCTTGGTAATAATAATAATAATAATAATATAACTTTATTGCACACACATAGTTTAACATAATAATAATTTATACATAAAATGAAAAGGAGAAGTACAACAAGGCGACCTTATCGCTATAAAGCGATTTCTTCCAGGTAACCATATATTGAAAGAATAAATTACAAAAGGAGAAAGGGTGTGCGCCAGAAGTTATAACATGTAATTATAATTTATACAAAAAACACAAAAAGCAGCACTAAAACTAAACATTAAAAAAATAAATTGCACAATAATATCATACGATGAATAAACGAAGAAGAAGAAGAAGAGAGAGAAAAAAAAAAACGAGAAGCATCAAAGAAAGATGGCTTGTAAATTGTAATTTGTGTTGATAAATAATTAAAATTAAATAACAAAATATATTATATATTTAAGCATCTAAATAATGTTCTCTGAGGAGTCCCTTAAAAATGTTGAGACTCTTAGCTTCCTTAATACAATTTGGCAATGAGTTCCAAAGACTAACAGATGTAGCAGCAAAAGAGTTACTATAAAATTTAGTTTTTTGTTCGGGTACATTTATTTTATATACGAAACGTGTAGTTCTCAAATTGTTTTCAGATGAAAAAGTAAACATTTCTTTTAAGTAATCTGGAGTCCTAGGGTCAAAAAGAACATTATAAAGTAAATGCAATACATGTGTATTCCTGCGAAGGTGGATTGGAAGCCATTTGAGAGTTGTTCTATATTCAGAGACATGGTCAAACTTACGAAGGCCAAAGATGAATCTAATACAGAAGTTCATTATACGCTGAAGCCTGCCTAACTGATCCTCCGTTAGGTTGATATAACTCACATCAGCATAGTCAAGAATAGGAAGTAGTAAGGTTTGAACAAGCGCAGTTCTGGTGGGTATAGGTAAGAAATTTCTCAATCGCCTTAATGAAGCAGATGCACCATATATTTTCTTGCAAACAGTGTTAATTTGTTGAGACCAAGAAAGAGTATTATCAAAGATGACACCTAAATTTTTAACTGTATCGCTATACCTTATGTGAACTCCATCCAATATGATAGGGGAAATATTAACCCAATCCACTCTTTTTAGTAGACCTTGACTGCCTATTATTATGGCTTGTGATTTATTGGGATTGAGTTTTAAACCATGATTGTGTGTCCATTTGGTGATGGCTGAAAGATCTTGATTCATATATAAAA
The DNA here is from genome assembly GCA_905333005.2 of Lycaena phlaeas. Taxonomy (NCBI): domain Eukaryota; kingdom Metazoa; phylum Arthropoda; class Insecta; order Lepidoptera; family Lycaenidae; genus Lycaena; species Lycaena phlaeas. Next base: position 2,799,280 of record HG995168.1, read on the forward strand.
TAGCATTGTTCAAGTCATCAACACTAGACTGTATATAGATTTGAAGATCATCTGCATACATATGGTAATGAAGAATATCGTGAAATATTTTCCCCTTCTTTCAAATACCGTTCAAGAGTATAATCCTAATGATATAAGTCTACTTCGTGCCGTGTAGTTAGCGCCTACCAGGACATTGGGAAGGTACTCTGGCGTGTGTGGAGACTCACGTTTAGGATGCCCTAACCTACTAAAAACACTGCGAGTGCCTTCAGCCCTTTCGTTAGAGTCCAGGATCGGCAGGTAATAGGATCATCTTAGCGATAGGCTGGCATCGACAAAGGCCAGACTCTCTAATAAGGGGGGACAGCATAACCCCTACAAAGCAGTCCCCACGACGTCGTGTCTTCAGCGGGGCCCGGGTACCAACCCGAGACCGACACGAGCACATGGCTGTTACTGGAAGCGCATTAAATAGCGCCTCCGATGCACCCCCGTTCGTTGAAGGTGGTGGCCTCATCGGCGGCCTCCTCTCTCACCCGTTTGTCGGCCATTGTTACATAAGAATAATAATTAGGCTATACCTAATTTACCTCCGTCATCCCACGGGAATGAAAAGCGACGGAAGCGAAACCGCGTGTTAGTCCTCTATGAAATATTAAGTTTACTAGTGCACGTTGCTTCGTAGTTCGCGCACGTGGAATACGAAGAAAGAGCTTAAGTATTTTCTTGCTAATAAGATTGAGAAAACAAACTAATAAGCATGTAAAGTATATTGTTGTGTTCAACCTATAAATGATATTTATAGGTCGAATAGGTTAATAATGTCTATAAGGGCCTGTTTCACAATCTCCAGTTAAGTGCCCAATAGGCTATCGGCAACATATTTGACAGATACTTGACAGATACTCCATACTCTATCTGTCAAATATGTTGCCGATAGCCTATTGGGAACTTAACTGGAAATTGTGAAACAGGCCCTAAATATTTTCTGCTTTGTGAATTTACTTACTTTGTTTAGACATTTCAATTGATGTAATTATGCTATTAAGGGTAATTCGCGTAGGAACTTTCTACTTTTCGGGATAAAATGGAGCCTTTATCCCAATCTAAGATATAAGCCATTACAATTTTCAGCCAAATCGGTTAAGCCGTTTTGCCGTAATACCAACAAAGAAACTGACATTCTTATTTATAATATTGATAAGGTGATATTAATGTCCATATGACCAATATATTTCTATCTTCTTGACGTTCAATGAAAGGGGCGTGTGTCCAGCCTAGTTCTAGTCTAACTAGAAGAGTGATGAAATGAATGAGTAAATTCCGTTTGTTTAAAGCTTTAAAGCTGTCTTATCTATTTTAAAATTTTATATAATGATATAAACTTGAAGAAGATATATTGTTCTGAAGCTACCTATGGCAAATGTTACATTTATTCGCTACAAGATGGCACTACAGATCAACTTCAACGCATTCGTAGAATCAAATCATATTTTTTAAACGATTACCTAGTTCTGAAGCAATGATTTTGCTTGCGCATTACAAGAAGACAGACCCTCGGTTGCATATTTTATTTTTATATATCATAATCATCAGCATTTAGCCGTCCATCTTTCAATGAACACCAAGACGTATATAATATGAATTTATTTCCGTTCCTTGTACCCCGTAACACAAGTTCTTACGCACTTACTCTACTCTTATATTAAAACACGTATTTAAGAATTTTATTTTATAATACACATTCAGGACCCAGGGAAACAAACTTTTTGTTCCCTGGCGGGATTCGAATCCCCTACCTTCGGCTTCAGCGCCAACGCGCTAACCATTGAGCCACAGAGGTCATCGAAAGAGATACTTCGTTATTTTTTAATATCTTAGAAAAATATGTTAACGACATTAGTATAACGCGGTTTTTGTTTTTAAAACAACTTCAGAAAATTGTGCAGTGATTTAAATGTGAAACTGTTCGGACGTACTGTTGATAATTTCACTCGAACGGATTCATATGGAGCCAAATTCATATCGACGCAATTGCTGATGCATATACTTAGTCAAGTCGTGATGAATTCACTAAAAAAAATGTATTCACAGTTGACAATACCTGACCTTGACCTTTCTCATATTTATTTAAAGTTTCTGTGGTAGATGGTTGAGGAATTAACCGTCCTGATGATCGTTGACACATACAAATGATGATAGCTTACTAACTGGATAGCTAAGCTAGAGCAAAAGCTAGTAGAGCTGGATCTGCGACTATAGTCGTATAAGCTGCGGTCTGAAGACGGCAGCGACCAAGGGCAGTAAATTTTAAGATAATTTCTTTCTATACGTCTTAGAAATGCTAAAGGTTTCTGTAGGTATGTCGAATTAGCAGAAAAAAGAGTAGCAAATACTTTTCTAGAGCGACGATTGTCCAGTGGGTATGGGGTTCGAACTCTTGAGCGAAAGGGTCTGGGTTTGATTGAAATCCTTGAAATGGGTTCTTCTAAATTTCTAACTGCACCCTGGCCATCGCTCGCTTATCGGTGAAGGAAACCATTGTGAGGGATGAGATTAAAGTGTTTGAAGGTGTGTGATGTTTACCAACCCGCATTGGGCCAACGCCTTATTGAACTATGGCCCGATACCCCTCCGCGCCTGATTTCGAGGAGGAGACCCGTGCCCAACAGTGGTGCTTGGCTCACCACTCGTTTCCACCGCTGCAACTCCTGTATAGTCAATATCAGAGCATGATCGACAGCGGCAATCGCCAAATGACCCTTTGATACGATCTCCGGGAGCCCGAGGGATACGTTAAAAATTGCATTGGGACCCGCAACGAAATTAATTAGAAAGAATTTAGGAGGAGTAGGAAATATTCCAGTTTACCTCCCCGATCAAAGCGGGAGATAGTACCCGAGTACAGAGCCTGACAGTGGTGGTGGATAGTGGTGACATATATGGGTTGATACTTTTTTTCTTTTAAATCTTTACTTCCGAATCCGCCGCTATCACGATATTTCCTAATTCTAGAGTATAAAATTAATCCGTCACTGGAAGCTGGCTGTGTTTGGTAAATTCGTAGCTCGGTCGATCTCTTGCTATAAATAAAAGGTGGGACAATCTCTACTGAGATTGGAGTATATTATATAGACTAGCAGTGCCCTGCACGCGTTGCTACCCCACCAACTATAACAAATAAAACATTTCAAATACACGTCTAATTTCAAGAATTTATTTGAATAGGTAGTTACAATGTTTAAAATATACGTACAATTCATATCATATAATACACATTATTATGAATACGAGTAGAACAAAACAGGTGTTTTGAGACTTACCCTCAGTCAAGCGTCGCACTGGGAACAATATTGTTTACGACATTTTAAAAATCCTCCAATTTACTTTTGATAAATAAATTAAAGACCCCTACATTATTACAGCGTTGTTTGTAAATTGTTTTAGTGGTATACATTTGTTTCTCGAAATTTATTAAGTTTTAATATATGAGGGAATTGTTATTTAGTTAATATTACTTTTAAGAGTACACAACAAAAAGCTTACAAAACCAAAAATATGTTAGTAGTTATCAATATATTAAACACATTACAAATATTTACCTAACTATTAAAACTTGCGGCGCAAAGCGTACGTACTTTCTATCGGTATCTGAATTTTGATAGACTGGCTCTTTAAATTAAACAATTTATCATCATCATCAGTATCAGCCTTATTTTTCGCTGCTAGACATTGACCTATGTTACGGAACACCAAAACTACCGATTTCCCGCCATCCACATCCAACTGAACTATTTTGAAGTGTGCCAACCTTCCTTCTAGAACAATACAGAAAAAAGGTTTAATATTAGTAGCTTCACCATCATCATCAGCCCTGTCGTCCACTGCTGAACATATTATAGTAACTTATGATTTATACGGTGTGATTTTTTGAAGAACGGACATATTCTAGTAATGTATAGAGCTAATGATGAGGATCGATTCCAAAAATATATCACAAGTGGGGCCTTAATTTTTTTCAAAATTATCCTTCACAATACGATGCATCAAATACGCCGACGTTCCAGCGCGAGCCATACTTTAGCGCACAAAGTGCAGGTGATAACACAATGGGGTGACCATATTCTAAGTCCAACAATGCATTACTTACTTGTCTGTATTTTGTTATTTATATGTTTTTTTTGGTGTATATAATTTCTTTAATTGGTGAAACCAAGTTCAATCACGTCCCTGATTATGCCCGTTCTTCAAGAAATCACCCTATATATTAAAAAAAAATGTTATTTGAATTGGCAAACTGGCATACGTGCCACCTGATAGTAAGTGGTCGACGTTCATAGGAACTAGTTTACCCGGCAACTCATTGTGTGTTGTCTATCCTGAGACAATATGCTGAGTATCGGTGCAAGTAATAATAATGCCTGTCTTACTATTCTCCCCTGAACAGCAAAGCTGCTTCAGTGTAGAAACAGACAAGATGATGGCACCCATGCAGGTCGGAGTGCGGCACAGCGCATGAATCTCAGAGATGCATGTTAGAATTATATATAATGCTCGAGGATTTAACAGACGTCCTTTAGATACAAATCGATCCAGCCGCTTAGTTGCAGTATAGATAAATAACCTAGATACCGACTGCAGCGCTATCTGCCGGGCTAATTTGTGAATCTAAACCATCCTCAAATCCACTTGAACACACTCAAATCGGCCCAGCCGTTTAGGAGCAGTTCAGTGACAAACACACGCACAGAAGAAATATGTATATAAAAAGATAGAGACCACAGACATTTTAATTATTTTATACTAGCTGTTACTCGCGGCTTCGCCCGCGTTAGCAAAGAAATTTCCTTTTTTTAATGTGTCCTATGTTACTTCTAGTACCTCCGAGAATATGTGTACAAAGTTTTATGATAATCGGATGAGTAGTTTTCGCGTGAAATCGTAACAAACATCCCTACTTTCACATTTATAATATTAGTAAAGGATTATCGAAAATGTATTTGTACTAGAATAAGTTCTAATATAAATCGTATTACAAACGCTAACGAACGCTCTCTACTTAAACCGTACTAAACAGGTCTCAAAGCGGGGTAACAAAGACTTACGTCGCACAAAGCATGCATGTAACAGGAGTATTTGAAAGATGTAGGTTAATGATGAAAAATGAAAAATAACAATCCACCGAGATAGAAATCTCTATATGCAGAAATATCAAATTCTTCGTGTACATTATAAGCCGCCTATAACCGGTAGATAGAAATCGGTTGTTGATGATGAATTTAAGCAATAAATTTGATTTTGCTGCCTATAAAGATACACACGTGAAAACGTTCAGAGTTCAATGAACTTCAACAAGCTCCAACTTTATAGCAATTTTATCTTGCATTTTGCAACTTTTCCGCGTGTACGATAACAGGATGTAACGTCGTCGAAACCTTGTAAATGTGTCAAACATTTTTCATTGTGCTCTAAAAATCATGAAACGAATCACTAATATATAGTCATCATCATCAGCCTTCATCCGTCCACTCTTTAACATAGGCCTTTGCCACTCGAATCTAACATGGGATCCGCCATTCGAGAAATCCGTCCACTGAACGAAGAAACCGGCTTATTAATGGCCAACCAACACTTTGTCTACCTAATTTATGATATTGAATTAAAATAGCACTTGTCTACCGTTTAACTTAAAAAGAAATAACTAGGATTATGCATTAATTTCTTTTTCTGTTAAAAAATATTTAATAATAATAATCTCTATGGACGCTTTTACACCACGTTAATCTGGTCCCGTGCTAAGTTTCCGAAGAACATGTGTTACGGATACCAGACAACGGAAATACATATATTTAATACTTTTATATTAATACACATATTTAAGATTTTAATTATTTAATACACATATTTAATACACATCCATGACTCAGGAACACGGAAACTTTTTTGTTTCCCGGGCGAGATTCGAACCCGGTACCTTTGTGCTTGAGCGTCAACGCGCTAACCATTGAGCCACAGAGTTCGTCAACTTTTTACTACAATTGTTTGAAGAAAAAAGAACAGTATTTTTATTTGGGATTCCCATGACCGTCAATACCAATTCTTTTTTATTCGTTGGGCGATTGGAACACCGTAGACCAACTAGAAATAAATAGATGGACATAAAAAACCAGAACAGACTTTTCACATGAATTAAAATGCGGGCTGCAGTTGCCTCTCGTGCATTTAAATGGGGGGAGACTTTCGGTGTAACAACCCGAGAACACATGTCTGAGTGATTCCATTCCAGGCAGGAGTTGACGGAAAATTGAATCGTTTTTTGAAATGTACTTTTTTCTACTGCGCCTATTGTGAATTGTCTCAATAATGACAATAGATTCCATCCTACTTCCTACTAATATTATAAACGGGAAAGTTTGTAAGTATGGATAGATGAATGGATGTTTGTTACTCTTTCACGTAAAAACTATTGAATAGATTTTAATGAAACTTTACAATGACATAGCTTATACATCAGAATACAGGTTCAGACAGCCACAGGTTGACATATTTTTTTTTCCTAACGCAGAAGAAGCTGCGGGCAACAGCTAGTATGTAATTAAAATCTATTTCACATTATCACTGTAATCTTCGTATATAATATCATATCTTAATATGATATATACGATGTAACTAACTATTTTCATATTTCAACGTAATAAATTTACTTGAACAAGGCCCCTCTCAATAAATGCACAGACGACAGACTCACCACCTAACATAGAGCTTAAAGGCCATCAGGCCTAAAAGTCTAGACCTTTCGAAAAAAGGCTGACTCACCACTCACTAGTTCAGTTCGTATTAGTAGCATTCAAACTTTGGCCTGTATGTATATCATATAGTAAACCAACATATATCATATTAGCATTATCGAGCTTCTTTCGTCCACTGCTGGCCTCCTTCAATGAACACCAAGACTACTGACCGCCTGAAACTCGCATCCAATCAGATCATGCCACTATTTGGCTAGTTTTTTAAAGATTGTCGTCCCATACAAAAGGTCTCAATATGTACATAAGATATACTTTCTTTCACTATCCCAAATCTGTCAAATATTATATGCATGGGCGCGTAATGTGCTAAAGCATCGCATATTTATATAAAGTTAATTATTGTTGCATCGAATTTATGTACTTAGCTCGATCATGTTATGATGCTTTAATATACTTATTATATTTTAATGTCCGTAATTGGATAAAAACGTGAGTGGTTCGTTTAAAAGTATACTTATATTTAGAAGCTTATAAAGTCGCATTATTACTACGTAATATAGTGACTGCCGTTAAAATGACTGCCGTTCAACATAGATCAATATACTTCAATTTTTCACAATAATGTAAAAGTAAAATATCAGTCCTTATGTCCCACTGATGCACGGGTCTCCTCCTCGTAATCAGGCAAGGAGGGTAACGGGCCATTGTTCACCGGTGCGCTGGCCCAATGCGGTTTGGTGAACTTCACACACCTTCAAAGACATTTAATCTCATCAAGCAAGCAGGCATGGACCTATGTCCACTTATCCTCGCGATGTTTTCCTTCACCGGTGAGCGAGTGATAGTCTCGTGGTTAGAACTTATAAATTCAGGAAAACCTATTTCAAGGTACCACGGGCGGTCAGGATCAAACCCGGATGCTCTCGCTCCAGAGGAAGCCTTTACCCATTATGCCAACGTCGCTCTACTACTCACAATAACGTATATTAACAAATATTAATTCCAAAATTCGTTACTAAGCTTAAAATCTTAGAACGGCTTGACCAATACTGATTTATTTATATTTTAGTTAAAGCATAAAGAAGGTTCTTATGAAGAGAAAATGCGTAATAACGCCAAGGAAAATATTAAAAAGAAAAAGCCCCCATTACAGAATTCGTTCTGTCGAATGCTATGTAGTATGTATATAGGTACCTACTAACTGCCGGTTAACCGTTGGTTTAAAAAAAGTAAAATAAATCAAATTAAGAAGTATATAGGAATGGGATAGAGGATCAATCGTCTTTTAAAAAAAACCAGAAATATTCTCTGAATCACTTTTTTTTCACCCAATAACTTTTTAAGGAACGAAATATAACAGGCCGGTTTTAGTACTGGTGGTGATGATGATGAATGGTCAGAACGACTTGAATTTCTAGGAATCCATCTGCATCTATTTTTCCGAGTAAATTAAATTTTCCGAGATTAAAAATATATGCATTACCGTAGCCTAGATAACATTCGCATAAACCAATTTGATATGTGACCTCTTTAAGTAAATACCAGGAATACCAATCTTATACGAATCATCCGATAATCTTAACTATATTAATATCAGCACACACACACAAACATACATATGGATTATATCCAGCCTCCATATTAAAAGTGAAGACGAAGTAAAAATCGAAGCGACTTAGACTTTACAACATATATTATAAAGATTTGCAAAGTTCAATTAAAGGTGCTTCTAAACGGTAAATGATTTCAATTAAATGTGTAACTGAGTTTTTGGTATGGCACTTCCATATTATATAACACTGGCTGTTGCCCAAGGCTTCGCCCGCGTTAGCAAAAAAAATCTTTTTTTTTTAAAGTATCCTATCTTACTTCTAATACCAGACTATGTGTACAAAGTTTCATGATGATCTGTCGAGTAGTTTTTGCGTGAAAGCGTAACAAACATCCACGCTAAAACATTTATAATATTAGGATGTGTATGTTTTGCATAGCATGCATCAAGTATTTTGGACGCTTTGTTTTGAAATGTTTTCATGGTGTCGGAATATTGTGTGATATGCGTTGAGAGGTCTATGTTCAGCAGTGGACTGATAAGGGCTGAAGATGATGATGTTACTACGCCTCACTTATCCCTTGATGCAAGCTAAAACCGACTTTAAAGCGACGAACCTTTTTATTCCGTGACTACAAGTTGATACCTATGAAATAAAGGTGATCTTTTTAATTTGAATGAAAAAGGGCAATTTCGGCATTGCACGATTTTATAAAAATAACAGACCAGTTGGTTCATCTGGTGGTGGGTATGATGTTTAAGTGATCACTCATAGACACCGCACCTGTTGAGCTATTCTGTAAGGTCGTTTTCGAATCGAGTTTTCGAAAGCGGAATCCGCGGTGATATGAGGAATTTGACGAATTTGTATTCTTTAAAACTCTACTCTATAACAATAAATTTCGAGCGATAGTGAGCTCTATCACTCAGGTGAAGCTCGATATCGAAATGGTTTTTACAGAATAGCACTACTGGAGCTGTCGTAAATCTCCGGCCTTTTAAGTATGACGTATGTAAGAATTACTGATGGTAAATAATTTGCTTACAAAGAGCCAGTTACAATTTAAAAGTAAACTTTTACAAATGTACTTTACAAAGAGTACGTACGGCTCGAGTCTTAAGAAGTTTCTTCCATTTGACCTGAGAAAGTGAATGGGAAATGCAATGATTGTGTCAACTATTAAATATGAGTAAATGGAAAGTTTTATAAGTAGGTACTTACGAATTTTACATATGTAAGATTTTATTATATGTAAAAACCACATTAATTTTATAAAGGCCGACAACGCGACGACCTCTGTGGCTTATTGGTTAGCGCGTTGGCGCTCAAGCCAGAGGTAGCGGGTTCGAATCTCGCCAGGGAACAAAAAGTTTTCGTGTTCCTGGGTCATGAGTGTGTATTAAATCTGTGTATTATATAATAAAAATCTTAATTATATGTATTAATATAAAAGTATTAAATATATGTATTTCTTGAAACTTAGCACGGGACCAGATTGACGTGGTGTAAAAGCGTCCATGGATATTATTATTATTGGTGTCACTTATCACCAGATGCTGATATGACATACCGAAAGTTTCGGATACGTTACAGCGCGGAGAACGTTAGCTCTCACAGGATAAAATCCGCAGCAGTTATTTGATGATAATAAGCTTTTTCCGCAGGAAAAAATCCGTAGCAGTTATTTCATTATGATGAGCTTTTTTCGTAGCAAAAAGTCGTAGCAGTTATTTAATTATAATGAGCTTTTTTCGTAGGAGAAAATCCGTCGCAGTTATTTCTTTCGTTATAATAAGCTTTTTTCGTAGGAGAAAATTCGTAGTGGTTATTTAATTATAATAAGCTTTTTCTTCTTCTTTTTTTAACCTGTATTGGGTCAGCGTATCGTTGAACTATAGTCCAACAACCCGCGCATGATCGAGCAAGTTACCCGTGCTCAAAGGTATATAATATATACATATTATGAGGGTTGATATTATTAATATTATTAAACTTTAAAAAAATATGATCCTTCCTTTTTCAAATCAGGCATGAGTCAGTCAAAAAGAGAACGCAAAGGCTCAATCTTAGGGAACTTGAAAATAACTTATTATTAACTTAACTGGAATTATACGTCTTTTTATGTGGGAAATAACTAACTTGTACCCGGCTTCTTGTGCTACTACTAAATAATTACCAGGTCAACTATAGCTTTGAACCGTTTCAGTGTTAAACCGGTCAAGACTTAGCATTTAGCAGGAGAGTTACAAAAATACGCACTCAGGAATTTTATACATCTTATGTGCAAAGTTCTTTGTACGTGAGTTTGAACCTAACTCCCCCTAAACGGTACGACCGATTTAAATTTTTAAGTTGCTCCCTGAATGGTTTGAAAATTATAAGGTGGAAAGGTGGTGATCGCGTTTGTGAAAAAAAAAAAAGTTGTGGTAAAAAAAAAATCTTAAACACGAATTATGTGACATTTGTCACTTAATACGTTTAAAAAGTATTAAGGCGCTGTGCATAGTTAAAATAGGCTGTGAGTATCTCGACTAGGGATGGAGGCATTAATGCGGAGGTGGGGAGAGGACCTGGCGCGGCAGCCGTATGGCAAACGCCTAACGGCTGCTCTGAGCCCGGTACTTGAGCGGTGGATGCGCCGTAAGCGCAAACCCTCACCTTTCGTCTGACGCAGGTTCTCACCGGGCACGGATGCTTTGGTGATTACTTGTGTCGGACGGCCCAAAGGGAGCCGACGACAGGATGTCACGATTGTGGCGCGGCGGTGGACTCTGCCCAGCATACCCTCGAGGTGTGCCCGAGATGGGCGGCGCTGCGTCATGATTTGACGTCGGTCATCGGAGGGGACTTGTCTTTGTCAAGCGTCATCACCGCGATGCTTGGCTCTGACGAGTCCTGGACGGCAATGGCCTCTTTCTGCGAGACAGTGATGTCCCAGAAGGAGGCCGACGAACGGGTGAGAGAGGAGGCCGCTGACGTAGCCTCCCCCCGTAGACGACGAACGGGGGTGCGTCGGAGGCGCTATTTAATGCGCCTTCAATAAAGCCCCTGTGCTCGTGTCGGGCTCGGGATGGGAACCCGGGTCCAGCTTAAGACACGATGTCGTGGGGACTGCCAAGTCGTAGCCGGGCAGTCCCCCTATTGTGGAGAATCTGGTCTTGCCGGTACCAGTCTGTCGCTGAGGGTGTCCCGTCGCCTGCACAGATCCGGGTCCCTCAAATATAGCGGCTGAAGGCTCACGCAGCGGTTTTAGTGGGGTAGGGCACCCAAATGCGAGTCCCCACACACGCCAGCGCGCCTACCCAGGCCCTGGTATGGTCGTAAAAGATTTCCGCTGCGTCATCAAAAAAAAAAGGCTGTGAGTATCAGTGTTTTTTAGAGAAATGTATACATTTATTTTTCATATATTGAACTATTGTAATCAAGAAATCATTAAATTACCATTTACATTGACATTCTTATATTATTCGTAAGATAGCTTGGCCTTAAGGCCAACAGCATAGGTCCTTTCGAAAAAAAAACAAATCTTAGTAAAATTAATAACTGTGGTGTATAAAATGATAATGAATAATCGTAAAAACAACAGGTTCTTATTTGTCGATTGATATAAAATATTTGTAAAAAATAATAATATACTCAAACGATTTTAACGAAACATCACACCACGGAGTATATCTATAAGGAGTCCGCACGTAATGTTGAAGGAATGGTCGCAATTTAGATGACAGAAGTTTTGCCGGTAGAGCACGCCTTCTTTAATACGTACCAAATTGTAATCACTCATTAATATTTTGATGTATTAACAAAACCCCCATGTTAGGATAAAACGTCTGTCTATCCATCCACTAGTGCGATATTATTACCCTTTATCGCGATAAAAACCACTCCAGTTTTAATGATAGCACGCAGATATGTCATAATTTCGATCATTATATTTTCACCCGTGCAATAATTCGTTTGCAACGAAATTCAGATTCATAAAATAATATAATACAAGGGAGTTCCTTTGATAGAAAGCTTATGAAAATTCTGCGCTACGATTCCGCGATGTTTACTAATCTCTTCCAACGTTAATGAGGTAAAGAAAATGTTATGTATATAATGTTATGTTCCCTGTTACATGTTGTTTGTATGCATCTATAAATTAAATTTTAATTACTTTCATAAAAACAATTATTATCAGGACGGAGTCTGCCTGGATATATTTCTTGTATGAAGGAGAGAAAAGGTTGTACAAAATAATTATGTAACGCGTTTATTTTATTATAATTTAAAAAATAACGTCGACAATGCTTTGCTGTTATAATTAATGAGAAATTCGCATTGTTTGTATATTAGTCTTTCACGTAAAAGCTGTTGATCAATTTACACACATAGTTTTATTATATCATGTAGAGGGGCTTTCATATTTATAAACTATCATAAACGCGACCGAAACTGCGGGGAAAACCTAATATTGAATAAATGAATATCTATCCATATGATAATAAAGGTTTCTTGGGTGGGAATGAAATGTACATATGTCAATTGTCAAGTTTCTATGTTTATTGATACGCCAGGACATCGATCGGGACTTCAGTGAAATGTCTATGTCCGGGAAAATGCTGGTAATAAGGGGCCGTGCATAAATTACGTCATACAGTTCATAATTTAATCATATTTCGACCCCTCCCCCTTATTTACAGATAGTGACATTCGTGAGTCACTTCCTCCATAGTGTAACGTGACATAATTTGCCATTTTTACATATTGAAATTAGCTCCAACTTATAATTTGATTTCTCTCTTCTCTCTCTCTTCTTTATTAGATTATGATACGTGTTATTATGTGATGTCACAAAATCTAGAAATTCTCCACCCTTCCTCTTAGTGTGACAAGATTTATCTACGGTCCCTGATGATGATGATATTTAAGTGTGACGAATGATAGAGGTACAGGAAAAAATATCAGAATCGACGATAAGTACAAAGATAATAATTATCTCTATGTTTTTTATAAGCACTAGGTAATAGTAATTGTAGTGACCTCGGGTATGTTGCATGGTTAGCATTGATTTCTATATCATTATCATTATGATCATCAGCGCTACTATTGTCTATCCATAAATTAAGAAAGAAAAAAAAATTTTTTTACTGTTCACAATAAAAATTAAGACGTTATCCCACCCCCTTGTCACATAATGCCACCCTTAGTTGCCCCTTCCCCCACCTTAACGTGTGACGTAATTTGTGAATCCCTATTCTCTCCCGCGGGAAGAATTAACACTGAAGCCACACTCATCTCCCGGATCTCACAACTATTAAGCCGTCATATTGAACTATGAGTTTAAATCAGTTTAAAATAATAAAGCCTAGCTTGTTGAGTGTTTGTTTGTACAACATGCTAATCTCGAAAGGTACTATTAGTATTTTAAAATTCCGTTTGCGGTTGATAGTTCAATTATAGGGAAAGGTTATGGGCTATTTACTCATAACGTTTTAAGCTTTGAAACGAGTTAATCCGCTGAAAGCAGTTAGAATAAAATATGTGAAAAGATTGTAGCAATAAATATGATATTGAAGTTAGAGATAATCTGCGAAAATAATAATGCGATTTAAAAATATTACCAGTATTTAGTAGTACATATTTTAACGACGATGGTGTTGTGGGTATAAGCTCTTCCTCTTAATCGCAAGGATCCTGGTTCAATCCTGACCAATCATTCAACCCAGCGGTGCATAGATTGGTTTTTTTTAATTTCTTTGTGCACTCTAAACATGACACTCATTCACCGGTGAAGGAAAATATACTGAGGAAACCTGTATGCCAAATTTTTGAAAGTATTTGAAGATGAGATTCACCAGGCCCAATGTGGGTTGCATACTGGTGAACTATAGCAACACCCTCCTTGCCTGATTTCGATGAGGCGACCCTTGCCCAGCTGTGGGACATATATGGGTCGATACTTTTTTCACCAATAATTGTAATCACATACATATTATACATGCAATCAATCATATCCGTATACGGCCGAATTGAAGTGAACACTTGTACACATCTTCATCATCATCATCATCAGCCTTTATCCGTTCACTGCTGAACATAGGCCTCTCTATGAACGCCAAGACGACCGATCCCTGGCTACTCGCATCCAACACGGACCTGCCACTGCACGGAGATCGTCTTCCCATCTGGTTAATGGCCGACAAACACTTCGTCTACCTAAACGCGGCCTCCACTCTTGAACCTTAATGGCCCATCGGCCATCCGTTCTTCTGTACCCATCTTATTTACGTAATATTCGTAGATTAGACTATGATATCCCCGGAACAGCATGGCTTCAGCTATTATAAATTACTTTATCCTCGATTATATTGGAAAATTTTAATAAAGGCCTAAGAAGTCTTGTTGAAAGGCTGAAAACGGATAAGGATAATTCCATGAAAACTAAAAAAATAACGGTTTAACGTTATTAATTTTTCCATCAGCAACATGAGAATAATTGTAAACATTTATTTTACATTAAACATACATTTATCATCTAAGCGACGATGATCCAGTGGTGGATGGACTCGGTCTCTTATGCGAGCGAGCGGTCCGGGTTCGATCCCGACCCCCCGTGTGAGCCTTGAAATGGGTTTTTCTAATTTCTAAGTGCACCCTAAACACGAGACCATCGTTCGCTCACCGGTGAAGGAAAACATCGTGAGGAAACCTGCATGCCTCATGAGATTGAAAGTCTTTGAAGGTATGTGAAGTTCACCAACCCGCACTGGGCCAGCGCGGTGAACTATTGGCCCATTACCCTCCTCGCCTGATTTCCTGATTACCTGATTACCTGATTGGGAGGAGGAGAGACCCGTGCCCAGCAGTGGGACATAAAGGGTTGATACTTTACTTTTTACTTTTTTTATACATTTATCATCATCTTCAGCCTTTATCAGTCCACTGCTGAACATAGGCCTCCCTCATTAAACGCCAAGAAGATATGTTGCCACTCGTATCCAAAACAAAATTAATAAAGTATATTACTATAATTCGATGTATGATTTTACCGTTGTCTTGGTGATATTACGAAATCATACTTACGGTGAAGTTATTCTGCGTAAAATATTATATTATGATTGTAATATATCCGTTATTTAATCATTAATAAATTACATATATTATCATAATTATCATTGGAGGGAAGAAACTCCGCGCAAAGGCGGACCTTGTTTGATGCTTATGGTACGGGATCGCTCGTCTTGGCGTTCATTGAGGAAGGCCTATGTTAATCAGTGAATGAATGAAAGCTGATGATGATGTAATTATATAGTGACAGTATACGTACCGTACCTCAGAGGTGGGCATGTGTATCCTCATAATCAGGCGAAAAGGCTAATACGCCATATTTCGACTATAAGCTGGCTTAATGCCGCAATCTTTACCGATGGGAAGGATGCGGTCTGCCGTGCTCCCGTTTGCACGGGTACCACCATCTTGCTTATAATAATAATAATAACAATAATCATTTATTTCAGGCACTTTGGCCCATAGATATATACCTTACAGACTAACATATATATTATTATATTACATTATTGTTAGTATATTTAAACCTTAAAAAGCTATGTTCCTCCCGTGATACAGCTTTGCTGTGTTTCGGAGAGAGTAAGACAGGCAGTGCAATTACTGTCACCAAGATTTAACATCTTATCTCAGGATAGGTAACGAATAATGACTACGAGCCTGGACTAGTTCCAGATAGAATAGCTCCATAGGCGATGTCAACGACTTACCAACAGGTGGCAGGTCTGCCGGCATGCCTATCCAAATAACATAAAAAATAAATCACACGCCAAGAGGTGTATATTATGTAAGTTTCCTCACGTTCATAAAGTCAAGTGTGGGAGGATAAGAAGAATCACCCATAGAAGGTAGGTCTGCTAAAGGTCTAAATCGGACCACTGATCTTGTACGGCGAATATAAAAGCGCATAATAAAATTAAGGGTCCCCAGAATATAATATAAAAGCTCTTCTATACGCGTATATTCTGGAAAGTAATTACAGGCTGCATTCCGCGTATGTGTGCGTTGGACGTAGGGAATCAAAATAATATTGTGTTGTGAGTCCCATACGTACTTTAATACCTGACCGTCCCTTGTGGCGACCAGACGTATCGCGGATACCAGATCGCGATCACGACAGGAGTGCAGTCCATGAATATATAAGTACATTAATAAACATTATTAATATGGGCGGTTGTACCAGCTATATGGAAAAAATGAAGCAGTATGTAACTAATTAGATTGATGTTATCTGTTTAAATGTACTTATTTATTTTTAGGTGTCGCTATATATTTTTTTATTGATTTTTTTAAGCGATAAAATTTAAATCTATCTTTCCGTCTTGTACTGCAGGCTCTAATAGCGAATTATTCATTTTTTTTATTAAAAAAAATTAAATTAATATTATTAATTTTAGTTACTGTAAAAAAATATTCTGTGGGAATTTTTTGTAATTTGTGCTGGCTGTTATTTAATTTTTCATACAGCGGAACTGCTATTACTATTTCAACTGCAAGGTTGAGCCATTAGTAATATTTAATTCTAGCCGTGGGCGTAAAAAAGCTGTGATTTAACATATATTTTTTATAATGTTATATTTCTAATATTATGGTATGGATAGGTCTTAAATTGTTTTTCTGAGCGTTTAATTTTTATTATTTAAAACAGTAGATGCTAATTTTATAGAGTCAATGTTATCATTGTGTATGCACCAACTCTGAAAGGCTAAAATTTTATTTATTTATTTATTTAATCTTTATTTCAGGCACAAGTATGCCCATATTATATTTAGTTTGTTAGTTACAATATTAGCTTATAATTATGTTAGTAGTGTTAGTATTTTACAGGAATACATTTACAATACATTTACAATTTAATATAAATATAAAATTAATGCGTTTTTCCCTGATATATGATCCATAATAATATTTTGTTATGTAATATAAAATATATGTCCCAAAGGCGCTTGTGCGAAAACTTTTAGCTTTTTAATTTATTTTTATGGTGTGTAATCGTTTTTTTTTTTTTTGTTATTGTGTTTTTGTATGCACCTAGATTCGTATACATCTTTTTCCGCTATTACTGTTAGTCTTAAGATATTGATAAGAAATGTCTATTCCTTTCAATTTTACGTCATTATGTAAACGATTGTTTTAAAATTTGTAGAATATTAAAATAGAAATAATGATTAGAAGTGCATAATTAAAATTTAATCATAAAATAAAAACAATATAAAAATATTTCAAGAACTTATCGACGCTGGTGGATCGAATGGTTGATGTTTTTAGTACGCGTTTGTGCGGAATTTGGGGGCGGGATTCAATTACGTATTGTCGTAGGCTTAACTTAAAAGTTTGTTGTCGTTCAATTTCAAATAAATAAAGAGGCTATAAATCAATTCAATCAATTTAAATAATTGCGCCTAACAGCGATACATATAAAGAAGTACGTTGTCATTTTATATGATAATACCGGTAGGTAAGTGGGGATCGAAACTAATCTTATTGTGTTACTCGGAGAGAAAATCTTTTACAAATAATACTGAATTATCAAAAATGACACCATTTTAAAACGTTTATATAGAATATGTTTTAATTACAAAATGTCTTACGAATTTAGAAGTTTAGGTAAAAATATCTATCAGTCCAAACTATAAATAAGTTAATGCAAGCGAAGCTGCAAGCAACTGTCATAGTATATAGTATTATTGTTACCGTTCTTGTATAGTAATAGTAAATAATATTGCCTCGATATTGCCTTTACAGAAATGTCTATTTAAAGTTTATGAGTATTTTTGTACATTTTATTATAAATATTATTATTATATAAATGCATTACTCTTGCGAATTTAAAATATTGTGTTTTTCTCATAAAAATAGCTAATTAAAAGAGTTCTATCGCTATATTACCTTCATAGTCATCAACCTTTTTCCGTCCATTGAAAGTGGTGGGCCTTCTTAAAGAACGCCAATAAGCCGCTTGGCGGTTGTATTTACTTAATTAAATTGCTGCTTTTGAAAACATAGATAGCAATTTGAAAGGACCTCCCTCATTTATAAACATACATTAATTACGTTTCGTCTAAATTGATAAAACTTTATTTAGTGCTTTATACTATTAGGGAAGTAAATTAAATTAGTTTTAGTGAAATACATATCTTCCATTTAAAATCTATTCATAATAAAATTAAATGCACTTTCTTTTTTTTTCATTCATTTGTTCAATCTATGTTTATTTTTCTAAGGGTTAATTTTTCTAGTCTTTTAGGCCTTATAGCCTCTAAGCTCAATCGGTAGGTAGGTGAGCAGATGAATGACGAGAAAATATTCGAAAGGGGGACTCCCCCCTCCGCGCCCCACAGAAGCGAGGTATATTGCGCGCTACTCAGTAGAGTAGTAGTTTGGCTAGTCAAGTCATTTTCACCAAGCTTAGCAATCTATCTACTACAGAATAATATTTGGCTTTATTTTTGATCGGTTATTAGATATAATTGCGGTCTTAATAATCATTACAAGCGCGAATCGCATATCGTGGTAATAATTCTTTCCTGTAGAACATTTTTATGAAATGTTTTTCTCTAAAACTGAAATGTATATAAAAGTTAACTTCTTTATTTGTAATAGAATATAATAGAATAGAAAATCTTTATTTCAGACACAAATATGCCCATATTATAGTTTGTTGGTTACAATATAATAAATATAATGAATAAATATAATTACTATTGAATCGAAATCTCTAGTATTACAACGACATCAGTCAACATTGGTGTATCTTTTATTTGAAATATATATTTAAACACTGAGCCATTAAAGTCAATTTTAAGATTTTTTTAATAACTTGCTTGAGTGCGCATCAAATTAGAACAAGTCATACCTACGTCATATTTCCGAATAAAATCGTCGTTAACTACAGTTACAACTTTCTTATGCATACTCTAAGGAATCGTCAGATAAAAAGAAATACTTTAGGTTTTATATGCGTTTAGTCTTTAGTCATAAAAAACATATTCTTATGCATACTCTAAGGAATCGTCAGATGAAAAAAACTTACTTTAGGTTTTATATGCGTTTAGTCATTGGGTTCATTATTTAACGTAGATGTTTTTAGTCATGAAAAACATATTCTTATGCATACTCTAAGGAATCGTCAGATAAAAAAAAACTTACTTTAGGTTTTATATGCGTTTGGTCATTAGGATCATTATTTAACGTAGATGTCTTTAGTCATAAAAAACATATTCTTATGCATACTCTAAGGAATCGTCAGATGAAAAAAAAACTTACTTTAGGTTTTATATGTGTTTAGTCATTAGGTTCATTATTTAACGTAGATGTCTTTAGTCATGAAAAACATATTCTTATGCATACTCTAAGGAATCGTCAGATAAAAAAAACTTACTTTAGGTTTTATATGCGTTTGGTCATTGGGTTCATTATTTAACGTAGATGTTTTTAGTCATGAAAAACATATTCTTATGCATACTCTAAGGAATCGTCAGATAAAAAAAAAACTTACTTTAGGTTTTATATGCGTTTGGTCATTAGGATCATTATTTAACGTAGATGTCTTTAGTCATAAAAAACATATTCTTATGCATACTCTAAGGAATCGTCAGATGAAAAAAAAACTTACTTTAGGTTTTATATGCGTTTGGTCATTAGGATCATTATTTAACGTAGATGTCTTTAGTCATAAAAAACATATTCTTATGCATACTCTAAGGAATCGTCAGATAAAAAAAACTTGGTCATTGGGTTCATTATTTAACGTAGATGTCTTTAGTCATGAAAAACAAAATTTCTTAATAATTGTCATCAATGCCAATTGCCAACAATAGGCATGCCATAAAAAATGCACCTTGTTACCGTAACTCAATCAACTTAACATGCAAGGAAACTGTTATGACGGGGAATATGAAGAATTCTAAATTGTACATATTGTAAATTCATTGCAGTGACAAGCTGGTATTTTCCCGGGAATATGTAGAAATCAACGACAGCGTCATATCACGTAAATCGATATCGATTGAATTTATTTATAAGTGAAAACTTAAGTACCTTTCGAAAATAATGAATTCTGTCCGACGGCTTTTTATTTGTGACTTAGTTTTTTCCGTTTAGAATATTAAAGGGAAGAACTTATTTTCTATAATTACATGCCTTTGATTTGTGTCCTCGTTAGGCCGATGACAAGGAACGTTACAACGATTTTTTTATTCATAATTCATTTGATAAGTATGTGGCGATATAAGACACATAAACACCAAAATCTACCAGGCTAACATCAAAAGCAAAGCAGTATGTTTAGAGTAACAATAATGTGCGAATAACTTTTAATTGAATGTCAGCGAACATAAGCGACGCATAGTTATTTGTTTCACATGGCAAACGTTACCGACGTCCTTTTTTTACCGTAGGTACATGACTAGTAATTTTAGAAAAAAAAATTGGATTTTTTTAAAATCGTGATTGGCCGTTTTATGTAAAACCTATTTGGCTGTTCTTATTCCTTGCTTGTAGTTTTTATAGTCTAAGGGCCTGTTTCACAATCTCCAGATAAGTTCCCAATATGTATGAAGTATCTGTCAAATATGTTGCCGATAGGCTATTGGGCACTTAACTGGAGATTGTAAAACAGGCCCTTAGCGTATGAATTAAAAGAACAGCCTTAGC
Organism: Lycaena phlaeas; assembly: GCA_905333005.2. Taxonomy (NCBI): domain Eukaryota; kingdom Metazoa; phylum Arthropoda; class Insecta; order Lepidoptera; family Lycaenidae; genus Lycaena; species Lycaena phlaeas. Next base: position 2,820,269 of record HG995168.1, read on the forward strand.
CTTCTGTTATGATTATCGATTGTAATAAATTAGAACAATGAGTTATACGTTCTGATTTTTGTGTTAGCTTTTAGATATTTAGCTCACTAAATAGCTTTAAAATCCATGAAATTCTTTCGTGAAAAACAAGCATCTAAAATCTTTCAGCGAAAATTGGTTTTATAATAGCTTACGATATTCCAAAAATACGATACGATCCGCTAGCATAATGTTATTAAATTGAACGCCCGGTATGCTTAATTCATCATCATCGGACTACCATTATTATGTGTTTCGTGTGACTACCATTTATTAAATAACTAGAAACGCCCCGCGGTTTCACCCGCGTACTTCCCATTCCCGTGGGAGTACGGTGATAAATTATAGCCCATGTGTTATTCTGATGTATAAGCTATATTATTGGAAAGTTTCATTAAAATCCATTCAGTAGTTTTTACGTGAAAGAGTAACAAACATCCATACTTACAAACTTTCACGTTTATAATATTAGTAAGATAAAATTTTCCTTATATTCTTTATATTTCTATAGTTAGTTTAAAATAAATGTTTTATAAATATTATTATAAAACTTACATTGTTATTGCAATGTATATTGCTGTGAAATAGCATGTTATTTAATCCCTAGCAGAAGTCCCGTGAGGATCAGTGGAATATATTGGCTTATATGATTTTTATCACCTATCAAAGTAACCTATATTCGATGTACGAGATTTGCTCTTAGTCTGACCTTGGCTTGGAGATAATGTTTTCTTTCTGTCGCGTCGTCCCACAACAATGGCTTGTTGTTTTCACCGAGACTGTTGAATAGGTGTTAAATAGTAGGCTATCAAGTAAACACCTATTGAGGGATGATTCATTCGAAATATAAGAAGCCAACCTTTTAAGGTGTAATTATTTTTAACAAGCTTTTGTTGGCGTCTGAGATTACATTTTTTTCTCGAATCCGCGTTTTACCAGCAGCCTTCATCCGTCCACTGTTGAACGAAGGCCTCCGTCAATGAACGCCAAGATGACCGATTACTTACCACTCATGCAAATGATCCTGCATGCTGTGTGACGTAATTATAGATCCAAGATGCCGGGCTAGTCTTTTTTAATATAATATTACGCTCCCTCGATCGTCGCTCGCGGGAAGGCTTCGTGGGCGGCGTTCCTATACTACCCGTTCCGGACTGTCGTCCACAGGTTCAAAACCGATCTCTGTAGGACACCGCAAATTCCTAAATAGCGAGGGCACTCCGAAAAAGTTCAGTGCCTCCCAAAAGGAAGGCTTGTGGAATACGTTCGCGATATACGCAATATACCTGTGATGTCAAAAAAAATCTTTTTATGCCTATGATAAAAAAACTCTTTATTAATGTAATCACAAATACCTGCTGTCTTTTTTGGAAGAACATCTTTAATTTTGATAAATCTAGCAATATGAAGTCTTATCATACAGTCTGATTAAACATAATAATATTTGTTACAGGCAAGAGGCTACTAACGAAATGCTCACTCTCATTTCGACTCTTCAATCCGAACGTATGGATTCTCAACGGGCTGAGCTTCGTCCGGTTCCCAAGATTAAAGAGAAGAAGATCCCCTCACTTCCGGGGCTTCGCACTCAAGAGTCTAATTCTGCGCCTGCTGCTGCCCAGGACGAGTTCCTGGATAAAATAGCTCGCGCTCAGGTGAGAATAAATAAAGTATAACTCAATTAATTGGGTCAGTCACAAACGGCGGAGAAAGACAAACATATAATCGTTGAGCAGCTTTCAGGACGGAAGAAAGTCGGTGGACCCCCATTTTCACGTTACGGCAATGAGTCACCAACCCAAGTTTTTACTAGAACGATCGGTAGGATGGTGTCCATTGCTAGGTTAACCAATTGCTCACCTACACTAGCGATTGAGCTTAAAGGCCATCGGGCCTAAAAATCTAGACCTTTAGAAAAAAAAGGTGTCCATTGAAAGAAAAAGGTTGTGCGCGTGAAAATGCTGATCATAACATTTCGAAGGGCTTATCAAACCCTAATAAACATAAAATAGGAGAGAATATTTATTACATACATAAGTAGACTAGTAGAAGACTCGTAAGAGTAAACCTTTTCCATCACCACCAGATGCGCGCAAGTCAAATAATAGAAATAGGCTTACAGAAAGCTTGTATAACTGTGGGGAATTAAAAAGGAAATAAAATTATTCGTAAATGAGATTAGGCTTAGCATAGAAAATAGTTGTCGGCTCCCGAGTACTACTCACGTACTAAAACGGGCGGAAGTATCTCGTGACACTCGCCAAGACAAGTTCTCAACCTACGAGCTGTGTTGTTCCGTTCTGTATTTATAAAATAACGTACATTTCAGGGCTCTCGCATCGAGGGCCAGCGTACGGAGCTGCCCGTCAAGAAGACAAAGGAGAAGAAGAAGACTCTTCCTGACGATGACTTCTTCGTCCAGATTATGCGTGCCCAAGCGGGTCGTATGGAGGACCAACGAGCTTCCGTAAGTATTGTTCGTCGTCATTAAATTATTTCAATTAAGATAAGACAAGAAAGGTATATTAAGTGGATATTTATATCAATATTTTCTATCTACTACACTGAGGACACGGGGGACTAGACAGGACGAAAATCTTCTTGCTGTGACCGATCCTGGTTAGATACGCGTGGCAGAGGATCATCTGTCTTCGCGTTCATTGAAAGAGGCCTACCATATTTGATTCTGTTCAAGGTGTCAATGTAATTTTTAAATTCGTCTGAATGTCATTACTGTCACTATTAATAACTGTCAGAACTCACTATAACAAACGATTATTAGCATTTCAATTGCAAAAAAATCTACCTGTCAATGTCATTAATACACAGCGCATGTTCGAAAGTTCGTATGAAAGTTGCACGTATGATCTGTTCCGCAACAGTAACTTGATCGGCAACAGTTGTACGTACATGTTCGACAACAGTTGCACGCACATGTTCGACAACAGTTGCACGTACATGTTCGATAACTGTTGCACGTACATGTTCGACAACAGTTGCACGCACATGTTCGACAACAGTTGCACGTACATGTTCGATAACTGTTGCACATACATGTTCGACAACAGTTGCAGTAACTTATTCGGCAACAGTTGTGCGTACATGTTCGACAACAGTTGCACGTACATGTTTGATAACAGTTGCACGTACATGTTTGATAACAGTTGCACGTACATGTTCGACAACACTTATACGGACATGTTCGACAACAGTTGCACGTACATGTTCGCCAACAGTTGCACGTACATGTTCGACAACACTTGTACGGACATGTTCGACAACAGTTGCAAGTACATGTTCGCCAACAGTTGCACGTACATGTTCGACAACACTTATACGGACATGTTCGACAACAGTTGCACGTACATGTTCGCCAACAGTTGCACGTACATGTTCGACAACACTTGTACGGACATGTTCGACAACAGTTGCAAGTACATGTTCGCCAACCGTTGCACGTACATGTTCGACAATACTTGTAGGCACATGTTCGACTAAACGACACCAACGATTGACGAAATAATATTAAATGTTTAATTGGTTTTTCAGATCCCCCTGAAGGAGAACAAGGCATCCAACTCCAAAAAGTAAACGTCTTAGAAGACGTTTCATTGCATGTCGTTCCTCCCTATGTAGTAGCACACCTGGTTATTAGTGTTGTAGGTCTACAAGCTTTTGCTTTATTATAGGTACGAGTCGACAAGAAAGTGGTCTGCAGTTTCAAAAAAAATATATCTATACTCCGTGCGGTGTAGCTTGGTGCGGCTGACACATGCCAATATGACGTTGACATACATGATTAGAGATGTGACGTTATGCAATTTATTTTTATCGCTAACGATACTCACAGCGTAAGTATAGTTCTTATTAATAGTACTGTGTGTTAGTGTGTTTATTCTGTTGTGCAGTGTATGTAGGTGTATAAACTTTTTAATGTATATATTTAGGGGCTACATAATAGTAGCTTTGAACTTATATTAAATAATCAAAATCGTGTATATATTTATTTCGTGACAACTTTTTTATCGATAATGATAGATTGTGTTGTTTCAATTATATAATGATAGACTTTTTACAATAATAATTGAACTACGCCCAATATACATTTTTTATTATAAAGAACATCGACTTTCCATCCTAGTATAGTACATCCCATCACTAAGCACGTCTATGGTTTTACGTTATACGCATAGGACTTTGCTTAATTTTTCTTTCCATTTGATTTTATTTGGAGACTATCACATTGTGGTTGAGTTTGATTTAATTTACCACAGTAATTGGCGATCTACTATTTTACGAAAGAGGTATTAATAAAATACTTAATTATATTTTTTAAACTGTGACGGCTTGCAAGAGTAAAACGTAACGTTACTGGAACTGTCACCCGCACCATGCTATACCGAAATAGGTATAAGATTAAAGCTATAACCATCGACAAAGTTAGACACGTTTCTTGAACGCTTGTACTAATCACATTTGAAATGAGGTTTTAGCATATTAATTACCAAAATTTTCTTTGTTAAGCAGACATAGACGAGAAAATGTTTCATAGGTTTCACTTTTTCATTTTTCGGCTCGTTCATTTGTTTTATTACGACTGACGGATTAAACTATATAAATGCAACGTGCCTAGTCTGCTAAATGATTGATGATTTTTGAGGCTATAATATGCGACGGCTTTCTCGTCGACATGTACCATAAATATTGTAAAACGTAGAGTATAGTTCAGTGCTAACATATGCGTATCTAATCAATATTCCCCTGTTAACAGGATTATTTAAGTTCACATTTATGATTTTAAATCCAGCATTAATTTTTATATAAAGTGTTTATTTAAATCTTAGGTTATAGTCCCACCTATTATATTTTCAAATTATTTCAATATAGTCTTTCTCCGTCTACACTTTTTTCTAAGTCAACCATGATCAAACAATAAAATTGGTTTTATTTTTCATTTCCTAGATTTTTTTTTGATTTTTTTGTAACCATAAAAAGTCGAAATAAAATAACGTCCAATGTTTCTGGGAACTTTAAACCTAGCATTTGTAACATATTTTGTTTAAAATATTTTTAAAATGTTCGAATAATAATGGATCTGTTTTTGAGTACAAGATTTTGATTTATGACTTTTAAATTTCGAATTTACATTCCATATGAGTATGCATCTTTTGATGTATTATTTGGTTCTATTATACATCTTAAGTCTATCAACATTGCAAGTTGGAATAGAGCTTTTAAATGTTTAAATAACCAAAAATATGCTTACATGTAATAATAAATAGAAAAAAAAGATAATAGTATGCCATTTACTCTAAAAAAGAGCTTACACTTATACTTGATAAGAAAGAGTTTACACTTACTTGTGATGTTGGTCGACTGTCTTATGCTTATTTAGCAACTAAATATGCAATTACAATTTACTATCAATATTTCAAAGTTTGGAATTGAATGTAACTTAATATGTAAGTAAAATGGCAACAAAATAATTGATTGAGGGGAAGACTTGAATATCTTAAACGTCAGATTATATATTCTAACCCACAGATTATAATTAAGCAATAATGACACTTGTCAAAACACAATAATTGCATATGTCAATAGACACTTTTTTGTCTTTTAGTTTATGGTTTTCAGGTTATTTGAATAGAGAAATGTGATTGCATATTTGGTATCAATTTTCCATAGATCTCACATCGTTAATGTTAATAATAATAATCAATGTTAATGGATCTTTGTGTAATAGCTAATCCGATGTGTTAATAAATTCGGCATCTTTTTGAGTCTGTTTGACCATTGGCTGTTAATGAAAATGTTTAATCATGTTCTCAGATACACTTAAACGTGATGAAATAGTGAAAAATACTCCAATGTTTTCTAGAAGTTGCCACTACACGATTTCGTAAATGACAACTTTCAAATTTCATTTAAACCGCCGTAATTATTACAACTCCAATGACATAGAACAACAGAATAAAATCGTTTTGTGGCTCCATCTATTAAACTTTGGGATTAATGTTCTACAGACTTTTGAAGTTCTGATTAATATCTTAATAATTATTACATGCCTATGTATAAAAAAATACAATAATATTATGCAAGTAAGGTATTTTTAAAGGTACTATTTATTCTAGGTTTAATTTTTTTTATTTATTTACGTTGACTCATTTTGTCGACAACATTATATATCTTATTTACTATACAACACCGTATCATGTGCTTGTTTATAACTAAAAGTGTGTAACAGTCCAATGGCCTAAACTTAGACGGGCCACTTTACACAACATGGATGGCACAATACTTGATTTAAGGAAGATATAACCGTTATTTTTATTTCTAATTTAATGTTTTATTACTCACTGTGTATTTCTAAGTGCTAATAGTTTTGTAGTTTTTTTTTTCTATTTTTCTACGATAATGTACCATTTGTCATCTGACAAACAAGCTGACAAAGGCTTTATTCACATGCAGCCGGAGCTATTGTGCTATATCTAAGTCACATAAAAAATCAGTTTAGCTCAATTTTATTTTAATAATCTTGTCTTTGTTATTTGAGAAGTATATACATTTTCTTGTATCTTTTTAGTATTGAGTTTAATGTATATTTTTCCGACAGTTTTGAAAGATTGGATATTGGTATGAGGCCTAATTTTAAACAGACTTGTATTTTACGTCATTGATTATGTAATGGTTCTAACTTGGCAAAAGAAAACACCCCTATCTATTTATAACATTTTCATTAAATATTATATAGAACTGAATCAATAGAAAGGTGCACGAATTCTGATGGTTTGTATATGTATATTTTTATACAACAACAGCATTAATTTAAATTTATTAAGTGTTGGATACATGTCTTTTGCCAATGACGTTTAATGAGTACAATGTTAATGCCAGGCCAGAAAACGTGTATTCTTCTTTGCCAATCTAGAATTGTATTATGAATTGAATTGAATTATTAAGATCGCTAAATAAAGCGAATAATTTCATAATATTAATAATTGATTTTAATAGTAATAACATAATAAAACTCTTTAATGTTCCAACTCCACATGCTTTAATATAAACGTCCAACAGTATAATAATATCGTCGTTATGAAAATAATCGCTTTATCTTACAAAATTAACGAAAGTTCATATCATATTTTAATATGCTATATTTATTCTTATAATTACGTTCAAATTGGCTATTTACACGTACTAAATATTTTTATTGATTAAAATTACTGTTATCTTATTACGGCTATTAGGATCGTTAGGAAAGTAACATTATGGAATGAAATGTGGTTTGATATTTAATACACTCTTCATGAGCTCAAACTAAACAAATCGAAATTTTTCATATGTTATGTATACTAAACGTTGAAAGTTAATATTTCAACTGAGTCTTAAACTAATATATGAAACTTTCAAATAACTTATGTCCTTATTACCTATAACAAGTTCTATTTATTAATTCATAATATTATTAACTAACTTATAACTACCAAAACATAATCTATAATATATACTTGATTTACGAAGAGAAAATATATTATGAATATAATATTTTCTCTATAAGATTTGGCTAATAACATTTTTTGGGAATCTCACACTATTGTTTCATTGAGCTCTTGAATAATTGTATTTTAATTTTCACATAACATCTAGTTTTAATGAATTTATACATTTTTACATGAAATATTTCGTGACCAGATTTTAACATAAGTTCATCGAGCATATAACCAGCAGGGCTATCCTGTAAGAACCATTTCGATATCGAGCTTCACCTGAGTGATAGATAGACTTCAATCCGCTTTCGAGATTCGAAAACGACCATACAGAATAGCCCTACTAATAGAGTAGTGATGTGAGACAAAAATCCGGAAATGGGTCAGTGATTCGTCACAGACGTGATAGCAATTCAACCAATAAATAACCTATGTGAACATCCCATTGGCCAATCATCCATCCATGGCTATCGGTCGGCCAATCAGAGCCCTGAAAAGGCGTAGCATAAATGGCGTAATTTATTTTCATACAAAACCAATTAAGATATCTAACATTACCACTATTCTGGTTTTATTATGCTCGGTGCATTAGTCAAATGATATATTATTATGGTGATGTCTTTGCGAACTGATTTTTTATACTTCACATGTTTTTTATATATTTAGTTAGTTTTTAAGATTTTAGCGGCCTTTTTATCTGTTTTTGGTATTTTTTTTTATTAAAATACCATAAATATTAACTATTACTGCATGTATTGATAACAGTAGCTTTGTAGGATAACACACGGAGAATGATATGCTGTTGTGTATTAGGCCAATAAAAATGCCAAATTTAACATTAAAATATCGTAAGCGCTGTCTCTAGTTTTTTCTTTCTTTTCCCTATTTAATAAAATTTCCTCTTTGTTGTTTGTCGTCTCAGGCCAGCCAGTGTGTAGACATTATGCCTACCCATCATATGCGACGAACAGCTTTTTTCTGTGACGAAAAGCAAGACAAGATACTCAAAGTTACTTCTTTGACGACTGGCTAACGCGTTGGTGTTTAAGCCGTAGCGGGTTCGAATCCTGCCAGTGAACAATAAAGTTTCTGTGTTCCTGAGAGATCGATGTGTATTATTTAATATTACCACGGGACTAGGTTGACGTGGTGTAAAGCCTTGATATTATTACTATAAGTAATTATGTTTGTTATTATGACTAATTACTCGGAATTATTACTATCATCAAATCATGATTCATGACAGATAATGCATGTTGAACATTACAATTCCCAAGTAAAACTGTTTTGATTCACGAGCGATGCTCGAGTCTATCGAATTCTAGATTTCTTAAAATCTAGAATTCTAGATTACCTTACTAGATTTACCTAGTACAATACCTATACTTTGCATGCATCTAATAAATGACTCCTAACCTCGACTGAAGCTAGCTAGTATATTAGCTATCTACTATCAACTTGCTTCATTAAACCTATGAGAATAATATGGAGCCAGCGAGGTGGTATGCTCGAAAAGACCGAAGCCCGCCTGCTATCGTATCATTTAGATCTTTAAAAGATAACATCTTTCAACCCTCGTATCTTTTACTTTTACTTTAAAAATGTGAGACTATTATTGATCTAAAATGGTCTGGACTGATCTGGAAACTTCTGGAATGTTCTAGAAAGCTTGAATATGTATATACCAATGTTCTGATGGATCGAGAATGTTCTAGAAAATTCTAGAATGATCTAGAAAATATGTTTAGAACGATCTGGGAAATTGTAGAGTGATATTATAGAGAGTTCTAAAATCTACGTTTAGATTTGATCCAAAAAAATTCTAATATCAACAAATAAGTATACAATTAAAAATGACCCAGCGAAGCGGGTATTCATGGCTAGTACTAACATAATATCAAAAATTGCAAATGCATTGCTCAAAAAAAATACAAATGGCCGCTGTTTTTGCAGAAAATCATATTTTGAATTTTAAATACTCATGCAAATTGTGTTGTGTTGTTGCAAAATCAAGGTCTTGCTGGTTGTTTGTCACGATACCACGTTGGTTGGTTGTCAACGCAATCGTTTAGAATAGTTGCGATCATTGTAATTTTATATGTAAAAAAATATCTCATTTATGTTGAGAGGAAGTAAACGCGGTAATGAGGTATTTTTAATATGTTAATTATAAAAGTAGACACACGTTCATATAGGTATTCGTATTTGTTGCTCAACTCACAACTAGATGGCGATACGTACAGCTTACTTCAATAATTAAGATTCGAGTTTTCAGTCTATCTCCGGATATCGTAGCCCATCGATCGAAGATAAAATATAATATTTTAATCTTTAGATCTAGCAATCTTGTATTCAACGTGTAAACAAAATGATTACACTTACAATAATTATCTCCTCGATAATATCGGAAGATAGTGATTCTTCAACACAAAGTGATAAAATTTTGTTGAACCCTAATTAAATAAAATAGATATTGTTGAATAGGTATCCGATCTATAAAATTATAACAAAAACAAATTGCGGAACAGTGTGCGCACTGCACCATTAATACCTATGTCAATAGGGATGTTAACACATGTTACAAATTCAAGTAAAGTTATGTTTTACATATTAAAGACAGTATTTGAAAACCTAAAATAACATTTTGAAAGTCCACTTATTTGTCTTAAAATTTAGAAAATTAATTTTAAAATGCGATAATTATCATGCATTATCACGTGATTGCAAACACCAATATAAGGCGATGACGTCACTGCCTATTGAATTAAGTACAAACTGTCATAAGCACAGTACATAGCGCGAGCTCTGTAGGCGGTGTGTGACGTAATGACGGCTTGAAGCGTTTTAGTGGCGATTTTAAAACTATTTTTCTTTACATAATTTTTTGTTAAAATTGGACATATTTCTTAACAAATTTGTTTTTTTTTCTTGTTTATCTATGTTACATCTATCAAATAAAATAATTTTAAAAAATTAGTCAACATCCCTATTTTGTTTGTGCCATCAAACTTATGAAAATTAAAAATCTTGTAAGTGTTTAGTGTGCCCATATGCATAAAGTTTCTACAGTAATAGTATATTATTACGGAACAAAATTTTTAAATGAATGTAGTAGGTATTTATTAATAAAATTAATAATACAATTATGAAATAATTAAAAAATTAAAAATATAGATTTATATTAATAATATTTCAGTAAATGTGATGAATTGATAGTAAAGTACGGTAAAGTAAAATTTTAATCAACATTATCTGCTTAAAATCAAGATTCAAAAACCTGTCAAATGTCATTTGTCATTTTAGTATTAAATTCCCATGACTGTTCTCTTCAAGGTTATAAAATATTTTATAATTGTCATCAACAATTAAGTCCTATTATAGTAAATGCGCTTCGTATTGTTAAATTTACTATAAAATATTAAAAGAGTGGTAAAAGAGGAAATTCGGTTGCATTGTTTTTGTGATTACTGCGAAGTGATTTTTTTAAATACTATACGAAACTTGTTTTGTTGTTCGTTCAAGAAATATCACAACACTACAGATAGTGATATAATTAATGTAATTACCATACATATGCTATTAGGACTGTGAACTTAATTTCAAAAGTTTCAATCTCGTATTTTCGTACATCGTACCTTCTTGAAGTTTCCATGCTTATTTACGCGGAATGGATAAATTTCATCAACAACGGAAAACACCAGATTCCGAAGAGTAAGTACATTTCATCTGTATTCTATTTTTCAATATAATCTTTAACAATTGTGAACAATTAAAGATTTGTAAACACCACTTTTGAATCACCACAAAAATAAATTTGTAGAAATCAGAACTTTGCACAACATACTATAAAGGTGAATAATATTTCATAAATTTGATTTTTTTTTTCTAAAATATCGATATGTTGCACAATAATTAAGTGTGATATTTTGTTTTTGTATTTTGTTCATTCACTTAATAAATATACAGTATTCTTCAAAATTGGCAACTGTCATATCGCACCGATATGTATTAATGTTGTAACATTTCAAGAGGTTGCTATGCCCGTTTTCTTTCTATTATTTAATAGTATTGTATAAAACAATATGACAAGGGGTTTAGTATTACAAGACAAACTATAACTAGAATAAATAACTTACTTGCCGGTGCCCGTAAATCTTCATCTGATTTTTTACAATTCACATAATATACTTTTAAATTATAGCGTATGTGCTATTCTGATGTGTTAGCTACATATTTTGCAATGTATCATTAAAATTGATTCAGTAATTATGTATGAAAGAGTAACAAATATGTAGAAACATACAAACTTTTGTGTCTTTAGTATTTGTAGGATTATTACTAAATAAAATATATATATATATATAATATGTTATTATCCTTAGATAATAATATTATGGTGAAAAATTAAAACTATAATTGCGTTGCTCTGAAAAGAGATATTTTATTTTGTAATACTTATAATTTAATAATTTTACAAAACATTCTTTACAAATAAATATTTACAAAAATCTTACCTGAAAAGAGAAACAACATTTAAAGCTATTGTTTCACCAGTATTAATTTAACAATATATATAATTCCAAACAGCTAAACTAAAACATTAATAACTAATCTTATAACTAAACAGCTCCATGGCAACAGACGAGTTCTATCTTTAAATATATATACATTATAAAGATATTAAAAACATTAAACCTATTTAAATGAAGTGTAACACTTTATTTACATCTCCCCCCCCCCCTTCTTTTCCTACATTACTTCCACTACTGGAATAATTTTTGTAATGTGGAAAAGATTTGATTCTGTCTTTTTGTGACCTGTATTTACTTTGTAAATTGTATTAGATATTTTATCTATTATTTTAAAAGGTCCTATCTTTAATTCGTCTAATTTTTTTCGGTTTAATCGGTTTCCGTTTTCGACATATACCGAATCTCCGATTTCGAACTCATACTGTTTTCTGTTTTTATCAAATCTTTGTTTATTGTAATTATGTGATTTCATACTATTTTCTAAGGCAATTTTACGATCTTGCAGTAGATGATTATTTGTTCTATTTTGTTTCAGTTCCTCCGGTAAAAGGTCAACATTTTTTCCCTCCAGTAAATATTTTGGAGAAAAGCCTGTAACACTATGTTCTGTTTCATTATATTTTTCTGTGCACTCGTGAGCAATAGTTGTCCAAGCAATTTTAGCTTTCCTTTCATTAATTTTACAACGAATTTTATTAACTAACGTTTGGTTTAACCTTTCGTTTAATCCGTTTGAAAATGGCGCATTAACTGCAGTGAAAACTATAGATATATCTTCTTTTTCTAAAAATTGTTTAAATTCCTTCGAATTTATGCCTGGATATTGATCAGATAGAATCAAATCTATTTTATAATCTTTTGTTACCTTTTGAACAAGTTTTATAAAATCATTCGCATTCTGAGTTTTGGATGTCAAAATATAAGCGTAACGAGAAAAGTGATCTACTAGGAGATGTAAGTATGTTTTGGTTGAACGAGCACCACCAAATCCCCCTATGGTGTCTATAGACACTATTTCGAATGGATAGGTAGCGGGACCTAAATACGACATTAATCCAAACTTGTTTTTGCTTCTAGATTTATTTTTTATACATACACCACAGTTTTCGCAAATCTTTTTTATGTTATCTAATAAATTTTCAGCTTGATAAAAAGGTTTAATCTTGTTTTCCAATTGTTGTCTTCCTATGTGACAGTAGTAATTATGTACATCTTTTCATTTTTTCCTATTTTTTTATAATATATATTATTTTTGCATATTAGTTTATTTATATTTTGCTTAATTTTTTCATTTTTATCTTGGTCGTTTAGTATGTCTTCTAACTTAACAAAATTTACTACTTTTAGACTACTTTCTTCATTTTCATATGACTCTAATACCGGGTTTCTACTTAAAGTATCTGCCTCTATGTTATATTTACCTGGAGAATATATTATTTCAAAATTGAACTGTGACAAATAATACGTTAAATCTCCAAGTTCTTCGTCAGTTCTAGCTTTTATATTCATTCTTTCTAAAGGTTTGTGATCTGAAAAAACCGTGAATGTCTTTCCCATAAGCCAGTGCTGCCAGTATTTTACCGCTTCTTTTATTGCCAAGCACTCAAGATATATGGCTTTTTTCTTTTTTTGGGAATCATTTAATTTTTTTGAAAAATATGCACAAGGTTTTTCATCACCGTCTGATTGAATCTGTTTTAAAATCGCGCCTACACCTTGTATGCTAGCGTCTGTATAAATATGTATTGGTAAATCTGGATCAAAAATAGCTAGAATTGGTTTTGAGCAAAGAAGTTTTTTTATAGTATCAAATGATTCAAGAATCATTTGATACTATAAAAAAACTTCTTTTTTCTCGGCATTTATTGGACCAAACAAATTTTTCTCCTTTCCTTAGTAAATTATGTAAAGGATCCAATATAATTGAAATATTTGGCACATATTTTCCATAGAAATTAATTTTTCCTAGAAATTGTCGGATATTCTTTTGTGTTTTTGGAATCGGAAATTCTTTTATGGCAATCAAATTATCTTTTAGTGGTGTTACAGTATTGTTTTTTATTATATGCCCCAGATATTTTACAGAGTCCTGTGCAAAATTACATTTCGTAAATTTTAATTTAAAACCTTCTTTTAAAATTGCTTCCAATAACAAAGATATATGCTGAATGTGTTTTTCAAACGTTTCAGAAAATACTAATATATCGTCGATGTAGTTAACAGTAAAATCTGAGAGTTTATACTTTCTTATGATACTACTCAATATTCTTTGAAAAATAGCAGGAGCAGTTTTTAAACCGAAAGGTAAACATGTCCATTGAAAGTGCGCCTCTTGAGTAACAAATGCAGTTTTGTGTCTATCTTCAATTTTAAGAGGTATAGACCAGAATGCTGAGTTTACATCAAATGTTGAAAAATACTTACAATTCCTTGTTTTAATCATTAGATCCTCGATTAGCGGAAATGGTTGTGATTGGGGAACTACTATTTTATTTAATTCACGAAAATCTATACAAAGCCTTGATCTCCTCCCATCTTCTTTTTTAAATGCTAGTGTTACCGGAGCAGCAAAAGGGCTATATGACTCCTCGATTAAATTATTTTTTAGTAATTTTGATATTTGCGTTTCGATTTCTTTCATATCTTCAATAGAGCACCTATACGGTCTTTTACTACAATATTTATCTATCATTAAATCAATATGGGCTTCATAACTTTTTACAGTACCTATATCGTACTTGTCTTTAGCAAATACTGAATTATATTTGTGTATCAATTTATCAATATCAGATTTTTTCTGATGATCTAAATTATTAACAGAAATGTTAAAATTATCTATTATTATATTTTCATTAAAGTTTATTTCATACTCATTATTTATATTTTGTTTTTTATATATTTTTTTATTATAATATATTATATCTTTTTTATTTCCTATAACACTACCTGAACTGCCAGGAATTTCTTCAGTGCTTATAGGATCCTTATCTTTGCTTTTTATATAGTCTTTATTGATAAGGCCATTTTGAGCTATTTTTAAATTGTCATTTTGAGTTAACCGATATTTTTGTATACAGTCTAATCCTACTAGGAAATCATAGTCAAAGTTTTCTTCGTCTATAACAAAAATATCGACATGTTTTTCAATGTCAAAAATTTTTATTTTTAAAGTTACCATACCTATTGTTCTTTTTACGCCATTAATAGTTTTTAAACCTGCATTTTTATTATGAGTAGGTATTTTTTTTTAAAGATAATAACCTTGAATTAATTAAGGACACATTAGATCCAGAATCATAGATTCCTGTTGTTTCCAACGTGTCATTAATTAGTAATTTAATTTTTATTAATGGCGGCACTATTAGTTTTTTGGATCGATTTCATTTAATTCAGCCTCTAGTTCAAAATTGTTAACACTTCTTATTTTATCTTTATTTTGTATATCATAATTTTTAATTTTAAACCAACATTGTGATTCAGGATGGTAACGTTTGCCTTTATTCTCTTTTTCACAAATTTTACACGGGTTAACCATTGGATACACCTTTTTCTCTTTAATATTACTTTCGGAAGGTCCTGTCCTTATACCAAATGTTTTTTTGTTGACTATATTATACTCTAACTTTCTTAAATTATTGAATAAGTCTTCAGTTTTCTTTATACTAACCCTATCAATCTTATCTGTAATAAAATTTGGTAATCCTATGGCAATTAAATCAATTAAAGTTGTTATATTAATAGAACTATTTATTTCTAATAAAAGTCTCTCTTTCTTTATTGCATATTCTAGTAACGAGCCCTGTCTATACTTAAATAACATTGCATACCTGATCGGCGACCAACCTTTATTCGCATATGTTTCACAAAAAATATTTTTCCATATCGCCCATTCTGAATTTATTGTATACTTTATAAGCATAGAACTATACCAATCTAAACAAGAATCTTCTAAAAATAACCTAAAAATTTCAATTTTTTTTATATCTTCTTCTATTCCCATACGAACACATTCCGCCTCAAAAGTAGTCATCCACTGAGACACATTAGTAATCTTGCTATTGAATTTTTCTAAAACAAATTTTTCTACTATTTTTCCAATATTAAAAGATTTTAAATTTTGTGAGTCTTTCTTCATTTCAGCGAAGCGTTCCATAATTTTTATTAAAGAATCTTCGGAAATTCCTGTGGATATTTGTGTTTTTGTTTGTTCCTCTAATAGATACCCCATAAATTGTTTGTTACCATCTTCATCACAGTATACAGCTTTCATCTCTGGATTCATGGATATCCACACCAGTCGTTTCTCGTGCCGTTTTTGTAATGTGGACCTTACCTTTTGAAAGATTTGTGTATGTGTAATTACATCATGTAATTTTACAGGTTGTAACTTATCTGGAATCGTAAAGGTCCGTCCGTCTAAATCTGTGATTGTCGTCACACAAATAATATTTGTTTTCATATCTTCGCTGGCTTTGACCATAAACTCAAATCTTAATTTATCCATTATTCCTGGTAAGCAGCAGCAGAAATGTTGTTTTATAATATGTTATTATCCTTAGATAATAATATTATGGTGAAAAATTAAAACTATAATTGCGTTGCTCTGAAAAGAGATATTTTATTTTATAATACTTATAATTTAATAATTTTACAAAACATTCTTTACAAATAAATATTTACAAAAATCTTACCTGAAAAGAGAAACAACATTTAAAGCTATTGTTTCACCAGTATTAATTTAACAATATATATAATTCCAAACAGCTAAACTAAAACATTAATAACTAATCTTATAACTAAACAGCTCCATGGCAACAGACGAGTTCTATCTTTAAATATATATACATTATAAAGATATTAAAAACATTAAACCTATTTAAATGAAGTGTAACACTTTATTTACATATATATATACTAAAACCTGGTAGGGAGATTTTTATTTTGCTGCTATAATTATTTTTGTCATTTAGTTAACAACATTTACAGTTAGGGTCTGTTTCACAATGTACCAGTAAAGTACCCTATAGCTATATGACACATAAATTAAATGACAAATGAATCTTCTATACTCCGTTCAGTGTAGCTTGGTGCGGCTGACACATGCCAATATGACGTTGACCTCTGTCAGTATCACATGGTTAGGGATGTAAAATTATGTTATTAATTTTTATTTCTATCGATACTTGCAGCATAAATTTAGTTCTTATTAATAGTGAGTGTAATAATAATAATAATAATTGTATTCTTATTGTACTTTTGTTCTTGTATAACTTGTGTATCATCATGTATCTTTGCACTGAATAAAGTTTGTTCTATTCTATTCTATTCTAATCAAAGAGCGTTTGTGTGGTAAAAGATATTACAAAATAAAAGACTTCATTGAAGATACCACACACGCGTATTATAAGATTAATTATTATTATTTAGACGACACAAACTCTTGGGATTGTGTTGCTCTTTTATCAATTGTCTATCTAGAATGTGGATAAATTTTTGAGCCTGCAGTATTTAGAATTAAACTTGTGTAAAGGTGAAACGTATGACATGCTCGCTTATGCCATTGCAGTGGTGGCGTTGTGGGATGGGTCTTCCACTTCCCTCTAATATGTGGAAGAGGTTGATGCTGGCTCACGCGTCCTGGCCTGTGTGGAGGTGCTGCTGTGGTGGCTGGTCGTGTTATGCGATTTCTACCTAGCTTATTTTCTTTTCTTTTATTAACATCCTCTGGTTTGTTTTGGATGCTGCGGGGTCTAAATTTACCTACTTATTAATCTTAGGCTAGTGTGCAGTAAGTAGTAGTAGAATGTTTATAAAAATTCTTAACTATATTTTAAAAAGAGCAACTCAACAGAGTTTCTTACTAAACTAATATAGAAGTATGTATTTCATTTTTTGTAACAGAATTTCTGAAAAGATTAGGTCCACTGAGTTTGTTTCGCCGGTTCTTCTCAGTGGGCTTGCTTTGGAACCGGTGGTAGACTCAATTGACTTTCAAAAAGATACTCTTATTGTACTATTGTGAATAAAAAAATTTAATAAAATAAAAAGAGACATTATATCTGATTGGGAACGTGACATACATATTGATAACATTATGGACTCATCGTTTATAATATCTGTCACAGACACAGACGATGAATGTAGTGACTATTCAGATGTTTCAGACTCTGATATTAGTTTCAACAAATAAAATTATTTTTTATATGTATTCTGTTGTTAAATTTATTATATTTATAGAGTTTTTACAACAATAAGTAATTAAACTACGCCCAATATATGTGTTTTATTATTAAAAATATTGACTATCTATCGTAGCGATACATCACATCACTAGATACGTCTATGCCGTTACGTTTTAAGCATAACACATTGCTTAATTTTTCTTTCCGTTACATTTATTTTATAGACTAGAACATTCTGATTGGGTTTAATTTAATTTATTACAGTAATTAATTATTTAATACATAACGAGAGTGAAATAGTTAAATTAGTAAGTCATTATTTATAAATTGTTGCACCATTCAGGGGTGAAATGAAACGTTACTGGAACTGTCAGCCGCACCATGCTACACCGAAATAGGTATAGTTAGTCTTGATTGGGTTCCACCATCATCTTCCCTATAAATTTATTTGGCAGATCCCTATTTGGCACTTACTGGTTAGTAGGCTTGGCAACCTCGCATTTCATAGTTCCATTTTACGATAAATATGTTTTAGAAAAACATTCCATGTCGTAAATATACATGAAAATATGTTTTTATAATTTAATTGTATGTATCATACCATCTTTTTACATCAAAACACAATTTAAATTATTTTGTATATAACTGTTACCGGAACGTCAAATTGTCAAATGTCGTGAAGCTGTCAATCGCGTATATATCTGTCAACTAATTTATCTGACAGATGAATTTGCTAATGACCAGTTGATCCGACCTATAGTTTACAGGGAACTTTATTAGCCAAATATTGCTATTTGTCAATTGTGAAACAAAAACGTTGTAGTTATGTGGTAAATATGTTGCAAATAGCTTAATTGGAACTTTATTAGGACATTGTGAAACAGACCCTTAGGGACATTACTTTGTGGAATGACTGGTATACAAAAAAAATAAACATTTAAAAACCTAGTCAAATTTCGTTATTTGGATTTGTGCTGCAATTGCATCTGTAATTGCTTTTATATATGTATATAGGTTTTGTTATGTAAATCCTTATCCCTAATCCTTAATATCCTTACTAATATTATAAATATGAAAGTGGAGATGTTTGTTACGCTTTCATGCGAAAACTACTTAACCGATCATCATGAAACTTTGTACACATATTCTGGGAGGTACTAGAAGTATGAATGAATGAATGAATGAATATTCTTTATTGTACGCACACAAATTTCCAGATACAAGATAATGAATTTAAAATTAAAAAGTTAGTGCAGTCACAAAGGCGACTTTATCGTTAAAAAACGATTTCTTCCAAGTAACCTTAGGGTAAAAGAAACATTTATTAAAGGCCTGTTTCACAATCTCCAGTTAAGTTCCCAATAGGCTATCGGCAACATATTTGACAGATATAGCATGGAGTATCTCTTAAATATCTGTCAAATATGTTGCCGATAGCCTATTGGGAACTTATCTGGAGATTGCGAAACAGGCCCTAAAATTTTAACAAGAAATATAGGATACCTTTAAAAAATAACAAAAGGATTTTGTTTACTAGCGCGGGTAAAGCCGCGAGCAACAGTACTAATATATAAAGCTGAAGCAGTGAAGAGGTTGTCTGTTTGAACCTGCTAATCTCAGGAACAACTGGTCGGATTTGGAAGATTATTTCAGTGTTAGATAGCCCATTTATAGAGGAAGGCTATTATAGGCTATACATCATCCCGCTAAGATGCCGTTGTAAATCTTGGTTAACGCAGACGAAGCTGCGGGCAACAGTTAGTATAATGTATTTATGTACCATGTTGTGAGTAAATACTCCTGTTGGTATATTAAAAAAATATAAGTATTATAATTATGTATGTAACATTAGCGACGATGGTCCAGATCATCATCAGATGGGATCAGCCTCTTGAGTGAGAAGGTTCGATCCTGACCTCCTGTGGCGCCTTGAAAATAGTTTTTCTAAATTTCGAAGTACGATATATAATACGAGACCATCGCTCGCACATCGGTGAAGCAAAACGTCGTGAGGAAACCGGCATGCCTGATGAGATTGAAAGTCTTTGAAAGTGTGTGAACTTCACCAACTCGCATTAATACCCTTCTCGCCTAAATTCGAGGAGGAGACCCGTTCCCAGCTGTGGGATATAAGGGTATCAACATTACTTTTTAACCGACCCCAAAAAAAGAAGGAGGTTATCAAGTCGTCTGTATGTTTTTTTTGTATGTTTGTTACACGATTACTCCACTGTTTGAGGATGGATTTTGGTGATTATTGTTTTTTTTCAAAGCTTATGTTTCCGAATTGGTCCCATATTAATTTGATCGACATTTAATCAGCGGTTTTTAAGATATTTTCCATAATGCTTATTTGGTTGATTTTGTATATACAGACGATTTGCTCATCTGGCAAATAAAGTTACTTACTTACTTACTTACTTATTACTAGTCGATGTAATATGAATAATATGAACAAAAACTACTGAATATGGTACTTTGGAAAGTATCAAAGTATTGTGAGGTAATCATCATCATCATCATCAACTTTCATCTGTCCACGGCTGAACATAGGTTCCCTCAATGAACGTAAAACTAAAAAGTATAAAATTTAATTAATTTTAAATAAAAAACCAAAAACCGACTTCAAAACTATACCTCAATTTATGTACAACTAAAAAATTTAAAATAATATTGAAATACTTCCAATTGAAGTATTTCAATACAGGACTTCAAAACTATACCTATATTCAATATAGGTATAGTTTTGAAGTCGGTTTTTGGTTTTTTATTTAAAATTAATTTTATTTTAATAGTTTAAATAACATTATACTAGTATTGGTTGTGTGTTTTTGTTCCAGATTGGTTTGTAAATTTTGTGTTAACTATTGTTTTTGTGTTTTTTCTCCCGTACATACAACGGTTGTCTGGAAGGAATTGCAGGCTTGCTTAGCTAAGCAATAAGACCGCTTTTGTGTTTACAAATATGCTAGATGTTATTGTTATTATATGCTTTTGTTTGCGTGCACATTATCGTCCTTTACCTGTCTGCTTTACTGAAGATAGGCGTTCTTCAATGAATACCGAGACAAACATTATTTTAAAATTATTTATATTCCTGTATTTTTAACGTATTAGGTTATTAATAAAATTACATAATTATATCTATACGTACTGGCGGATTTCACGTCCACTGAGGGACGGCTAGGTTGATGTTGTTGTTGTTGTTGATGATGATGATGATGATGATTATCATCATCATCTATACGTAGGTCCTATCCTATGAGTTAGTCTTAAAGCTAACCTTTCAATCATTAGCTGAGCGATGGACGTGCAGATTGTAATATGTTCAGAATTGTTCCCCGTGATTTCGCGCTATCCAAAAGAGTAAAATAATTATTAAAATATAAAATCTTATAAGTTAATATTAAGGTAAAACAAAAGTCAAACATAAATCATCATCATCATCATCATCAGACTTTATCCGGCCACTGCTGAATATAGACCTTCCTCAATAAACGCCAAAAAAAATACAAAAAAATATATATAAGTAAATACTATCATATATTGCTAAAGTTTCTCTTCAAGTACATTGTCGAAGTTTGTTTAAGTACTTGAACGTTTTTTGTACATATTAAACATTCAAATTTACTATTTGTATGCCTCTTAGCTGAAACTTATATTTTAATATTGATTCTGCATTTTTATTGAAGATATCGTACCTTAGGAATGGGGCGTTCGCTACGAGGCTCCTTTTCTGTATTTCGAAAGACATTGAAAAATATATATTCTCTGAGTTTATTTCGCCGGTTCTTCTCAGTCTACTAACTTTGGAAGTGATAGTAGGATTAATCGTTTTAGGAGTTACGTGCTACTACGTTAGCTCGATAATTTTAGTCTCAAGCTGACTGTGGTTATAAAACGATCTCATCATTGTCACAAAATATTCATTACTTCTGTTCGTTCAGTGTTGTGAGCGCTCGAAATTAACAATTAGAAAACTTTAGAAATTATATTTGTTTTTTTTAAATATATTTTTATGTGTCCATGGACGAAAGAACAAAAATTAAAGATTTTTCAAAACTTCAACATTCAGAAAATTCCTTGCAGTGGTTCAAATAAAGTCGGTTTAGAAAGTATGGCAAAACTAATTTCACTGTTTTGATTCAAATTAATATAAACGGAGTCTCGTACCATCTAAATAAAATGATGATTGTGTTGCGAAGGTAATGAGCGTGTTGCGGTATAGCTAGCTATTATCCTAATATCCTTCCTAATAATATTATAGATGCAAAAGTTTGTGAGGATCTTTGTTACTCTTTCACACAAAAACTATTGCATGTATTTTGATGAAACTTCATAATAATATAGCTTATACATCAGATTAAAACATAGGCTATAATTCATCTCCGTAATCCCACGAGAACGGGAAGTACGCGGGTGAAACCGCGGGGCGCTGCTAGTACTGTCATAAATATGTTTTTAATTTTAAAATTATCCTTCCACTTGTTTATAATGTTTAGTTTTTTTTTTCACTGCATATTTTTTACATTTTAAAGAACCTGACATTGTATTTTCACACAACCTAACACACTCGATGTTAACATGAACAAAGCTTATTAGGAACGGGCAGTTTGATCTTGTAGCGAAAAATACTCCGCTAATACTAATCTATCAAATCGTATCACATAACCAGAACTCATCGGTTCGTTAGCGGACGATTATTCTCGTTATCTTTTTCCTAGCCTTTAATCTCTGTTCACCGGAGTGGCTGAAAGAATTACACGTACATAAGGCTTTGACAGAGTATTTTGGCGATCAAACGATCAAAGCCTGCATTTGTTGTATGCAATGTAATATAAACTTGTTAATTTTAACTTCTCTGAATAAGCAACAGGTGTATAAGTTCAAGAGCTTATCATTTAGCGTGATGAGTCATGACTCGTTTGATTCATTTGTTCGTTTTCCGATCCAACTAACGTGAATAATATTAGCTTGCTTATAATGTTAGAAACATACGATTTGAATTGACATAAAATAATTAATTAATTAATTTCGTTCATTGATAGAGGCCTATGTTCAGCAGTGGACGGATAAAGGCTGATGATGATAATGAATTAATTAATTATCAAAACTGATTAACAGAATATTGTTTTGTATTTCCGGTCGAATATGAGTATAGTAGAATTATAAAGCTCATTTTTATGAATTTTATCTCAAAAGTCTCTCCTAAAATCAGTCATAGGGACACGCCGGTAGTAGTAGTTAACATTTTAATATGTAATAAAGGAAATTTCATGACGTCATAATGTCACATTAGCATGTCATGCCTGTTAGATTTTCCCCCACCAAAAAGTGCTCTAGTAGCTCGAAGCTTTTACTTTAAAAAACGCCAACTAACCACGTTTCACGCTGTTCTGAACCACGCGTTAAATAGATTGACTGGCATGTTGGTGTAATGGTTAATGACCCAGACTGCTCAACCAGAAGGTTGTAGGTTCGATTCCCTCCCAGGACAAATGGTTTTTGGTCGACCATTAACCAGGTGAGAAGAAGATCTCCGTGCAGTAGCCTGTCCGTATTGGATGCGAGTGGCAAGGGATCGGTTGTCTTGGCGTTCATTGAGAGTGGCCTATGTTCAGCAGTGGATGGATAGAGGCTGATGATGACGATAAAGGCAGCGTAATATTACGAACTCACTTTCATCCATTATTTCTTCATACCACTCCCTGCAGCGAACCGGAGTGAACTGATGAGATCACGCATCAATCCGTTCAGTCCGAACTGACGCAGTTTTATCTGTTCAGTTTTACTCCTTACTGTGTGTGGGGCCTTAGCCAGCATTGTGTCGAATGTTGCAGCCAATACTAAAAGTATGTAGAGCGGGTGTTTGTGCTTATTAGGTTTGTATAGGAATGATGGTCGAGATTGTTGGCGCGAGGTTCGTGTGGTATCGGGTTTTTAGCAAAAGATTATCGAAAGTGACCGCAGTTCGCACGCACCTGATTAACCACGTCAACTCTCATGGCCAGGAAAGATAATATTTCATCTGTATAAATAGAATATGTAGCTTATATACACATATGTGTATGTAGCTTATATGCACACCAACAAGACAAAAATATATTTAAATATAAAATAATATTTTTTATAAAAAATCACTCAATTTTTTAAAAGGTTTACCCTATACTAAAGTAAAGTAGTAAAGTATCAACCCTTTATGTCCCACTGCTGGGCACGGGTCTCCTCCTCGAAATCAGACGCGGAGGGTACCCTATAGGACACTGGGCATTGCATACTGTACAGCTAGTATTTGTTGCATACTGTACTTGAGGGACACTCAACTGGATAAACAGTGTTTATTTTTTAACTGTGTATTATGTTATTTCGGAAAACGTGCCATATCAGGCTAGAAATAATAACTTATAATAAATAATATATACAGTACAATATACAATATCCCTCTTTATTTAAAGCTTTTCAAGTAGAACTAATCTTTCCTAAAATTATCCTCTATCGAGATCAATCCTGGACTTCGACATTTTTTATAAGTAACATTAGCATAAAAAGGAAACTCAACTCTTTTTGGTTTTGTTTAATTTTATTGTATTTTACATAATTTTAGCTTCCACAATAATAATTTGTATTAAAACATTGTATTGTATCAAGTATGTGTAAGAAAATGTTGTTAACGCCTATATTGCTGTAATTGTTTATTACTGTTGGTTTTGTATCAAATAATAAAAAAAGCTTTTTAAGGGACACTTCATTTACAGTGAGGGTACTCCCTATTTATATACTCCATGGTTGTGGGACTTTGACAAGTGAATCGTATATTACTCGCATGAATCCCACGCGTCCAAGTGTTGATATCGCCGGAGATTGATCGTTATAACGTTTGACGAGCGCTTATATTATCAACGGCTAGATACAAGTTAATGCTGAGGTCGATACATGCACTATTTCAATACTGAATAATAAATATTCATAATGTGAATACATGTATATAACGGGCAGTATTGACGATTATATCATCATCTTATATAGCGAGGTATATAGGATGATTTCAAAATATAAGGTTTTTACTGTAGGTACTGTATATAACAAATGAATGTTTGTCTGTATGTCCTTTATGTTATGTGATGATCCCTATATGCCTATATGCTATGCAACGATCTTTAGAAAAGTCGTTGTGTCTGAGTCTAGGAGGGTATGGGCTCGTCCTCTTTAGCGAGAGAATCCGTGTTCGATCTTGCCCCCCCCCCCCCTTCTAAATGCATCTTTTGAACACACATCGCTCGCAACGTGAGGAAACCTGCATGCCTGATGAGATTGAAAGTCTCTAAATGCGTGCCGATGCGATACCCACCTTGCCTGATTTCGAGGAGGAGACCCGTGCCCAACAGTGGACAGGCAGGTCATGTATGTATGTACTCGATTTGGTAAGTAAGAGGTTGGGGCTTGAGTGTGATCCTCTGTCAGGCCTTGAAATGGGTTTTTCTAAAATAATTTTACGTGAATATTGCTAGTTATTATGTAACATATCCTACTGGGAGTTATACAACTACATAACAATTTGTTTACATGGTTAGACGAGATCTTACGAGATCCCCTGAGGGCTGAACAACTATTCGATGGTTTTAACTAAGTGGTACCCTTGGTTTACTCGCTAAACTTGAAACAAAAAAAATCTTTCCTTTTAAATATTTTGTATTTATATTAGGAATATATTTTCACACTATATTTATACACTATTAGTGATATTTTTCATTTCAAGTTGGGAAACGTACGTACAGTAAAAGCACATACATATTAAGTTTTCCTTTGCTTTGACAAATATTGAGTTGATATTCACAAACCCAAAACTTCTTAATTAAAATAATACAGGCACCATTCATGACGGCAAATAACAAACTAAAATGAAAATAATGTACAAAAAGGTGATTGTTATATTTGAAACGCTCAATGGGTTTCTAAAGTCCTACATAAGCAGCCTTTCTTCAAAATTAACTTTGTCATTCTTTGTTGGTAGTCACAAAACTCTCCTGAAGACTTACTACACGGAAAATAGTTAATTTACGTTGACAATATTTATATGAGAGGAATTTTCTTCTAATCTAGGAAGGTGTACAGGTAATTGTAGAATTACTACGGACTCAGTAGGTACATATACTTCTAATGTTTACAATGTTTTTTTCTATAAAATGGAGGCCGTGTTTAGACGAAATCTTGGTCAGCCATTAACTAGGATATCTTCAGCGGACGAATAAAGGCTGATGATATTGATTATGATTATACAAGAGTTGCATAAAAATACTTAATCGAGTCTAACTATTAAAGAAGGATTCCATCGCTTATGCGATTAAACGTTATTAATTGAGTATAGGGTTGCCAGGCGTCCGGATAAAGCCGGACATAGGCTTTTGATTGCGTGTCCGGCCAAAATAAACGGTATTCGGCATGTAATAGGCTTTCTTATGTTTACGCGAATTTCACTCATTATAATGAAACAACTTTTACGGATTTTATCGCGGTTTATTTAGTTTTTTACAATCCCGACGTTTCGGACACTTTACAGCGACCATGGTCACGGGAAACGTCGGGATTGTAAAAAACTAAATAAACCGCGATAAAATCCGTAAAAGTTGTTTCATTATAATGTAATAGGCTTTTTACATTTCTCATACTAAAATAAGCTTATTTTTACGTACAATTTTTGTCGTAGGTACGTATAATTACTAAGAGAAATCCTCAATAATTTAGGGTGTGCGGTCTTTCTACCATAATGTCCGGTCAAACTGGCTGGTCTGTCTTTCAGGTTTGTCGACCTGGCAACCCTAATTGAGTGACGTCGTTTATTAGATGATTATTAAAAACTTTAGTATTTACTACTACGAAACTACTATGATTTGTTGCCACTCGTGACAGTTTTGCCTAAATTTTGGTGATTCTAATTTGAAATGTTAGAAGCATTATAAAGGATAGATGGGGATAAATGAGAGGTGACAATGAATTGAATGACCTAGGGTTATCACGCATCCGGCTTGCCATTGGTTGTATGCATTGTAAGTATACTACAATCAAAGACGGTACGCTCCATGTTTCGATTTTCAAAGTTTGTTATTTCATCATCATCTGCATCTATCCGTCCACTGCTGAATATAGGTCTCCCTCAATGAACGCCAAGTCGTATGAGCGTATAATGGGCGTCGTTAGCCACCACAAGGCTACGACTGCACGGTTGCCTTCTTACGACATTGAAATAAAAAATTCAATGCCCTTATCTACACTTCTACACTAATATTATAAAGAGGAAAACTTTGTTTGTTTGTTTGGTTGTAATGAAGGCTCAAAAAGTACTGGACCGATTTCAAAAATTCTTTCACCATTCGAAAGCTACATTATCCACGAGTAACATAGGCATAACATGTTCTGAAAAAAAATAGGGTTCCGTAAGATATTTGGGTAAATAAAGCTGCGGGCAACAGCTAGTTCTAAATAAATTGAATACGGTACAATATAACTAAATATCGATACTTATTAAATCTTTTACACACACTTTAACAATTTTCGACTATGAAGGACTAAATATATTTTTATATAGAAAGAGTGTTAAGTACTATCCTTTTGCAAATATATTTCGCGTAGTATAAAAAAACTTTGTTTTTAATTTATAGATAACGTCGTCACCAAGTCAAAGTAATCCGTGTAGATGTATTATACTTAACGATGAACGATTTAAACATTAAATAGACATTAGATAGCATAAATTTGTCGATGTATGCGTTAAGCCTACGTTTGTGAATGTACAGTTTGAATACCGAAGTAGACGTAAATAGACGCTTTATGTTGTGCAAGGTCATAGGTTTGAGTCCCCTATCTGTTTTCAGATAAAGTCGCCGGGACTTCAGACCGTGGCTGCAGAAATTCATGACACGCTTCAAGTATACCAGGTATTTATTATTCCAACATATATTTTTATTGCTCTTAAATAGCACATATATAAGATCACTTTGTGCACTACCTACTCACCGAGTATAGAATTTTGTTAACAATTTAGACTACTGACAGCGCCCCGCCGCGGTTTCACCTGTATACTTCACATTCCCAAGAGATTGCAGGGATAATAATTGTAGCATATGTACCTCCCAAATAATATAGCCTTCTACTAGCTCGAATATCATTTCCCACCTGGTTAATGGCCGACTAACACTTCGTGATTCGTCTACCTTAACGCGGCCTCCACTCTTTACTTAACGTTCGCCTTTGCTTAACTAACTTATAACTCTACAATACTTATAAACTGTGTGTAGTATTATATATTATGGAATAGCATTTTCAATTTATAAATAATCCCAGCACAAAAATATCACCAGGACATTCTATTTTTTCCTTTAAATGTAGATCATTATTTTCGGGAATTCCGCACGGCTACCATTTATGGCAATATATTTTTAATATTTTCGAGAATGAACATTTTAACGTTTTGTAATTTACTTTTAGAAATAATTATTAATTGTAAGAAAATATTTTATTTTCTTCTAGGTTTTACTAGCTTTACACTTTAGCAGTGTTAAAGTGGGTGTGTGTGTGTGTGTGTGTGTGTGTGTGTGTGTGTGTGTAAAGGTGTAGTTGACATAATATATGCTACCAATTAATAATTAGCACATAAAACCTTACAAAAGCTGAATGTCAATATTTAATTGGTTGTCGTGTCCATCTTATAGAAACAACCATGTTACTTAATGTAATAAAAAAAAAGTTATGTCTTGCTATACATATTTATAATTGATCTTGCTAGTGAAAAATACTACTTATAATGATGGTATTATAAATCATAATTCTTGTAAACCATATATGCATACACTCATAATGCTGACCTATATCCTAAGCTCGTGTATTGTGGGGTTTCTGAACTAACTTGTTGGTTATGCATAATTGTGCAATCCGTCTTCCTTCCAGCGTTCATTGAAATGCCTAGGTATAACTATACATAAATAACTAATAAATGTCTTAATCAATAGTAAACTATATCCTAACAATATGTTATAGAACAGGTCGCATACCTTTGGTCTCATTATTATAAAGAAAATATAGAAAAAATATCAAACCTGTTTCTAAACGTAAACAGGTTTAATTTTTTTTATAGCAGATCATTAAAATAAATATTTATATTATGCTAATGTTATTTTATAATGGATGGATACATCTTTTGATTCTAACACTACGGATTTATTGTAAGCTCAACATCATATTTGATCGTTCGATGAAGTAATTATTTATGTGCAAATGTTTTCACTTATTTTTTTCACTTTACTCTCATTTGATACTTCTAACATTGGTTTATTTTTCTAACAATAGGCCAGGACCACAATAGGCAACTGTCATATTTACGGATATTGTAAAATATTGGACAAATAAAAAACGTTTCACCGATACGTTGTGATATAGAAAAACATTTTGCAAATGAAACCTGACTAAAGAATAAACCAATAAAAAAAACTTACGCATGAAAAACAATCCGCTTTCGCTTATTGGGTTCATAAAAGGAGGATTTTCAAATGTCTAAACACGGGGATTCGACTCGAATATTTTAATCAAACTAGTGTTGCTGTTGGCATCGCATAGGAAATGTTTTTGACGGGCGCCACAGGTAACCAATTGTTATAGATATTAAGCTGTATTCACAGAGCCTTTGCAAATTCGAAACATTGTACATATCAATTTACGATACATCAAATTTTAGAATTCTCTATATTGATTATTTTTCTGCTCGGCATTAAATACGTTAGAATGCTTAGTAACATCAACATGTTCTCTGTATTGAAATATTGGTATTTAGAAGTGATATCAATACTGGGAATCGATCGACTCGGTCTTCATTGAAATAATCCTATGTTAAGTAATTTAAAAATTAAACTAGCATTTTTTCTGCTCTTAGTCTTTTGTCGTATTCAAACAGCCAACATTTTATATATATTTCATATTAGTACCATGTCCTAGATTGTATACTTTAGATTTTGATTTCAGTTTCATCTAAAACGTGTAATACACGTACATGTTTGCAATTTCCACTAAAAAAATATACATTTTTAAATTACATTGAAAATATGTATGTTTAACAAACTCACGTAGGAAAAAACATTTTCTTCATTTCACTTGGACGATTCTTATGATAATTTTTGTTAATGTTATTTTTAAAAACTTTTGCTAGTAAAACTATTATTTTCTTTTAAGTCAAGACGAATATATTTTTTTTTAATTTTTAATTAATAGTAAATTGTTAAATATTTCACGTCGAAATATGAACAAAAACAATCGGAATCCGTACTCACGTTGTCACGACACATGGTTACGGCACGGGGCTCTCAGTTTGTACTTCATAATCTAATGTGAAATTAATTTAATTAGCGTAACTCATAAAATGAAATATTGAGACATAAGTTTTGTAAACTCTTTTTCTTTAAGGCTTCACTTCGTCTGAACTAATAAACTGTTGTTTTCGCATTAAAACAAAATAGAAGCTATTGAATACAACAGGTAAAAAATAATTGTTGTAAGTGTATTAATAAGTAGCCATCCCGAATAACATATTAAGCCATAGAGCAACCAAAAAGGGAAACACAAACACTATGTAGTTATGTACACCCAAAAATTAAATTAAATTTTTTATCTTTCGCCTTATTCTACGTTTGTATAAAAATGACACCTACAATAGAAAAAAAGGTATTTAATATATTAAAAGTTTTATTATAATGCACTATTTAGTTAAATAAAGTTTATTTAATATTTAATAAAAAATGTTAAATATAATTAATTGAAAAATATTCATTGTTATTTTTTTCAACTTAACATTTGTTGACTATAGTTAACTTCAGGGTGTCGGTTATTCGTGACGGTGTGCGCGTGCATCGTCAAAAATTACTCTTCATCGTTTTTCCCTAATGCGCCAATAGAAGTATATATTATATTATTGAATATTATCTTGATATTAATAGTTTTTAGTTCTATAATAATATCTTTTATTAATATAATACTACTTATCAATGAATGATGTAGACAAAATTATCATGAGTCCGCAGTCTCGTGGCCTCACCTATAGACAGATGAAGCTAGGCTGGCCGCGCTCTACTAGCATTTTAAAATATAGTTTCAGTTGGGTTGCTATTTATATATAGTACTCGGTTTGTACATTAAACATTATTGATGAATATAACATAGTAATTATATGTTAGAAAATGCTATGAAATATGTGATTTCTACGACTATGTAACACCTTTTTAAAGCCTTTTGCGAAAATTCCCCAAATATCAAGTAGCAAAATATTATATTAAATTCTTCGGAAATGCTAAATTTCAATACAATATAAAATTAATTTTTAAACGACTTCCAGGATGGAGGCGTTTCTCAATTCGACCGTATATATTATGCTTTTTTGTTATTGTATACATTCTTTGATTGCCAAAACTTTATTGATGTTTTTGTTATTCAGTGAAAGTGGTAGTCTATAGGATTGAGAATAATTTATGAAGTGTGAAGAGGAGTTATTTTACTTGTGAAATGAATGTATTGTTTGTAATATTTCTTAATTTGTATCGCAAGTAGATAAATTTCGCACCTATTCTCAAGGTTCTAATAGCTCATCTCGGAGGTCTAGAGTGCCGAAACCAGAAGCCCTGGCTCGAATCTTTATATGATTACTCCTTTTTTCAACCTCCTTCTTTTGTGAAAAAAAATCCATCCATCCATATTTTTTCCATTTTTTTCTAGTTTCTTATTTTGAGAGCGTGAGTGTATATGATATTTTCTACAAAAGCAAGAAGTGAATGTTTCATTTGGAAAAAAATCTATTAGATTTACCAAAGAGAAAAATACCAAGCAAATGCTCGGTCCTACTAATAATAATCACATCCGATGGATTTCACACAAGATAAAAAATTGGTTTATTTGTTGTAGTGCTTATAAATTTACATGCATACATAAGTTCCGACTATAAGTTTTTATATGGATATATTGTAAAAAAATATCTGCAAGTTTGTTACTTAATAACAAACTTTAAAGTGTGTAAAACATTCTACTGTTTACTCTGATAACATCCAACGTAAGCGCAACTATGAATTTTACATTTATTCATATCGTCACTGGACTCCATAGGTCCCTATTCGCTTATACGTAAACTATGAGCTCTCAGTTCTGACCCCATTTTTAAACGAATTCATAAACATGACGTGATATTTTTCCACGATTACACAATACGTAGGCACAAGTCTATGCAGTGGAAACATGCTGGGCGAAAAGTGGGGTCCTTATGAAATCGGTTGCATTGGCACTTCTCATATGGTACCATTGTCCAGCAATGGGTAGATACTGGCTGACGATGAAGAATAGTGATGAAATGCAATTCTCATTCTCACATGAAATTTTTTCGTGAAACATTTTTTCGAGTATAAGTTTGCTAAGATGAACTTTGCTGTGTTACGAAAAGAAGTGCAATACAGATGTGTTGTTACTAGCACTGAGACACATGGGATTCATCATCATCATCATCGTCATTATCATCATCATCACTATCATTATTATTATCATTATCATCGTCATCATCATCATCATTATCATCGTCATCATCATCATCATAATCAACATCATTTTCATCATCATCATCATCATCATAATCAACATCATCATCATCATCATTATCATCATCATAATCATCATAATCGACATCATCATCATCAGCATTTTTCCGTCTACTCCAGAATAGGCCTCCCTCAATAAACGATAAGACGACCGACCTTGCCACTCGCATTTAACTCGGGCCGGCCACTGCACGGAGATCATCTTCCCATCTGGTTAATGGCAGAGCAACACTTCATCTACCTAAACGCGGCCTCCACTCTTGAACCTTATTGGTCCATTGACCATCCGTTCTTCTGAGTGTGTGAGTTGTGACCAGCCCTCTCTCACTTCAACGAGCTTAGCTTAGCTTTCCCATAGGATTGGCATCGCATAAATGAGTTTCCTGAGTTAGTCCCGGGTGAATTCATTCGTGTTCTCGGGCGATGTTGATTACTTATCAGTTGCATGTTTGTCAGTTTGTAAATACAATTAACATAAAAATGTCTATAAACTTTAATAATAATTAAGTGAACGACGATGGTCCAGTGGTGGATGGACTCGGCCTCTTGTGTGAGAGGTTCCGGGTTTGATTCTGACCCCCCCGTGTGTGCCTTGAAATAGGTTTTTCTAAATTTCTAAGTGCACCCCTAATACGAGACCATCGCTCGCTCATCGGTGAAGGAAAACATCGCGAGGAAACCTGCATGCCTGATTAGATTGAAAGTCTTTTAAGGTATGTGAAGTTCACAAACAAGCACTGGGCCAGCGCAGTGAACTATTGGCCATATTTATACTATTGGCATACTATTGGCATTACTCTCCTCGCCTGATTTCGAGGAAGGAGACCCGTGCCCAGCAGTAGGACATAAAGAGTTGATAATTAAGTACTCGGTATTTACAGAATAATGTTCGAAGCGTAGTGTTGGTATTGCATTGTTAAGGTCACTGTGTTTTGTTGCCGGCTTAAAATAGTCGATCCGTGAAGCTATTAGGCTTCGTTCAAAACCGGTGCCATAAGCCGTATTATGAGTTACAGATTATGCGATGTCAATTACTATCGTCTTTTTTGTGGGTTTTTGCGATAGAATGTTATTCACGAAGAATAATAATAATGATGAGAGAAAAATAAAAATATGCGGCGTGTAAACTGCTTACGCCGCGGATTGTACGTGCTAGCTCGTACAATGATAATATTAGTAACAATAATAAATATTAAAGAATTCAATGAATTAAAAAAATAAAAGACGATTGTACCTATTGCAAAAAAAAAAAAACTTTGAAATGCTTTTTACTACATTTTATACTAACGTCACTTTAAGGATATTCCTAATGTAGTAATAATAATATCAATCTTTAGGTCCCACTGCTGGACATCGGCCTCCTCCTCAAAATTGGAGGAGGAGGGTGTTGGGCCATAGCCCATCGATGCGTTGGCACAATGCGGGTTGGTGAACTTCACAACTCTTCAAAGACTTTTAATCTCATTAAGCATGCAGGTTTCTTCACAAAGTTTTCCTTTTCCGGTGAGCTAAAATACTTAACGTTTTGAACGTTCATATAGAAATTGGTATATTGTAGTAAATTCCACAAAGTTACGTGACGACTTAATGTAAGAGAAGCCTTAATTAATTTAGTGTAGATTCTCGAAGTTAATTTAATATCTTAACGATTTAATAGTTGCTGATTTGATTTTATTGTTGTCGCTCAATATAAATTGTTTTTATATTTATGTACATGGTTGTGTGTAATTCGACGTATTCCTGTTAGGAGTTGATAGGAGTGACTATTTGAGATAATATACGGCCGCAATGCATTATGCAAAAGTGAACCATGTTTTTTAGCTTTTGTAAAATAATTTAAAAATACAACATGATAAACTCAAGTTAAACCTCATTTTTTCTCTGCTTTATAAAAACGATTAAACACTGGTTATCAATACTATAACCGCAATAATTGTAAGTCCAAATTAAAAAAAAAAAATGCGAGACGATAAAAGACATTATGTCAATATTTTTTTGATAATTTTTCCACTATAAATAACCCAAAAATTTGCCGAGCAGATTATTTAAAAAAAACTTCAATATTTGTTTATAAATTCACAATGACTTTTGCCAGGCCTCTAGTGTATTATAGTAGAACTAGATGAAATAATGAAATAAAAATTGTATTTTATAGAAGTTCGATAAAAGCTCGAACGGTGAAATCGTCAAATGGAAATGTTTGAAGTTTGAAGTATATATATATAAATATATTATGGGACTAGTGTTGGGATTTAGGATTTGGTCGCGTCTTCGAATTAAGCATCATCATCATCCATTCCCAGCCGATTTCGACTACAGTGACTAGCTCGTTATGAGGTAGATGTTTCGTCCTTATGTTTCGAATTAGGCATACTTCATAGGTGTATGCTAAACTAGTTAGGGTTCGCGAAAGAGAGCCGGTAAGAGATGAAATTGTGTATAATATAATTTTTCTACATTTTATCTCATCATCTACAGGTTACCTCATGACGTTTCCGTCCCAATTGAACAAGCTAAGGAAGTTTAAGCTTTGAGACCATATGATTTAAGATCCAAATCAATTTCAGCTATTCGATTGCACATTTTATGTGGAACTGTTAAGTATAAACATAATTTTTCATAATTAAGAATACATGTATTATCTCTATGTTGTAATATGTTGTTGAATCACTTCATACAATGTATTGTCTTGAATATTTTAAATACTATTTAAGGGGACTCGGAGCCGCGCGGATCGATCCATCAGAATAAACGCTTGCCGGGTTTGATCTGTGGATGGGTGACCATTTTACATGCTGCGACTCCTCTGTGCCTCGGAAGGCCCGCTATATCGGTGGTCCCGGCTGTCATTCGTGGATCTTTCACAGTTGTGTCGGGTTATCAGAAGCCCGAATGTCTGACAACCAGACTCACCACAGAATACTGTGTTACCAAGTTACTGGGTTGTGTGGGTCAGATAGGAAGTCGCTCTATTTAATATAATGGTATTCAACTGCATAACGATAGATTAACATCCCAACATAATTGGTAAATGGCAAGGCACAAGAAGACTAAGGAAATATTTAGGAACATATCAAATAGACAACCGGCTAAAGAGTTTTGCACTACACGGAATATTTAATTGAAAATATAGTATTTTGAATGACGATGGATCGGTCGTCTCGGAATTTATTTAAATCTCTTAAAAAGTCTTGGCGTGTATATAAGGAGGCGTATCATCAGAAGGGATGGAAAACCTACCAACCATCAACCCTAGTCCTATGAAATGAAGAATGTTATTCTAATGGCCACTTGATCTAGTGTTTAGTGACTCTGAATGCTACGCCAGAAGGTCGTATCAAATAAACTATACCGTAGGGATAAAATTAGAAGTAACACCAAAAAAGTGATTCCATATATTATGTTAACGGGCATGTTGGTCATTTACTCTGACTACTAATCCAGAAGATCGTGGGTTCGATTCTCCCACCCAGGACAAATATTTGTGTGATGAGCAAGAGCATTAATTGTTCTACGTCTATATATATATATATATATATATATATATATATATATATATATATATATATATATATATATATAATATGTATTCAGAAATATATAAGTATGTATCAGTTGTCTGGTTGCTATAATACAGTCTCTGCCTAGTTTGGGGTCGGATGCCCGTGTTTGAGTTGTCCCAAAAAAATAAAATTAGTTTCTCTTTCATAGTGGTGATGTACATTGAGTGGCGATGGTTCAGTGCTTATGGGCTGGGCCTCTTGAGTGAGAAGTTCGGGTTCGAACCTGACTCCTGTGGTGCCTTGAAATTGTTTTTTATAAATTTCTAAGTACACCATCAACAGCTCGCTGACCGTTAAAGAAAAACATCACGAGAAAACCTGCATGTCTGTTAGATTAAATTATTTGGTCTTTTAAAGCGAAAAATGTTTTCTCATGTGTGTCTCTTGTTAGTGTTGAATAAATGTTTCTATCTTTCTTTCTTTTAACGTGTGTGAAGTTCACCCGCATTGGGCATCAGCATCCAGCGCATCGGTGAACTATGACCCAATAGTGCGTCAAATCCGGCAGTCTCCTCGCCTGATTTCGAGGAGACTGTCGGACATGTACTTAAGGGTTAATATTTTACTTTTTTTTTACTTGAATAGATATTTTGTTAAAAGTATGTAAAAACGAAGTCGAGAGCGGTTATGACTTAGTTACGTAAACTTTTTTGTGGTACAAAAAATTGATACATTATATATAAGTATTCGCATATATGTTGATTTGAGGTTTTTTTACATAGAATCATAGAAAATGTTACGAAAATATTTTCGTTTCCAGTTCCGTATTTTTTCCGTATTTAAATAAATACCGACTGCTTTATATAAGTCCTTTGTTTTGGCTAGCATAGTATGAATTTAAAATGATTTTTTATATGATATGTAGTTTTTATGGTAATATTCGATAAGACAGTTGCCTTAAATCTTCAATATATACAATACTAGCTGTTGCCCGCAGCTTCGCTTGCTTTAACTAAGATTTACAACGGGATCTTAGTACGCGAAATAACATTTTTACACCTTGTGTCCGAAAAACCAAACTATTTTTATAATAATAAAAAAATAGGTACAAATCTTTCCTCTTTATAATATTAGTTTAGATATAGATATAGGAAAAATACAAGATACTATTTTTTTTTAATTTTATTTAGCCTTGAATAAAAGAAGAACATTACTAAGAAAAAATTCCACTAATCGCACTTTCAAATGATGGGTTTACCGTTGCTCACAGCATTCGGGGTTCGGACTTATCATCCTAAATATATTATGTATTTGATGAAATGATTTCCTTTGATCTAATTAATATATTTTTTTCTAAAAATAAAACATATCCCCCTGTTGTGAAATCCAAAGTAATATTAAAGAAGCCTACAAAGTGGCCTTGCGAAAATTATGTATTCATGTTATAAATTAATTGAAAAGATTATTACACACAAATAGATATTCGAATTTATTTCCTCAAATTAGTTTTTGATTGGTTCCTTTGTATATATTTGGAACATCGAGAGTGACATTGATTTATGAAAGACGTCGATTCTAAAGTAATAACGACACTTAGGGCCTGTTTCACAATCTCCAGTTAAGTTCCCAATAGGCTATCGGCAACATATTTGACAGATACTCCATACTCTATCTGTCAAATATATTGCCGGTAGCCTATTGGGAATTTAACTGGAGATTGTGAAACAGGGCCTTAGAAATATATAAAGTATCATCACTCCTTATACAGTCACTGCCAGACAACCTTTCCGCATACATGGAACTCTCTTTATTCAGATTTAAGTAATTTTCCATTAGCTCCCATATCATAATCATCATCAGCCTTTATCCGTCCACTGCTAAACATAGGATTATATATACATATAATTATAATATTATATGTAGATGGATATACTTATAGGTGCAATTATTATTATAGTCCCATCTAGTCGTAGTACTTCGTTCGTTTTTCCGAATATTATTCAATTTCCTGTTATTGCCGAGTTTATTCAAAATCATCTTAAGAAGAACTTGCACGTGGTTGAGACGCGAAAGGACAAAGGAATTAACAAACCCACGTTCCCATTTGTGGAAGTTGCTGGAACAATCTTCCTCAAGACAGCGTTGTTATTGATCATATCAATAAGATCAATAGCGTTACTTCTGGTCGTAGTCACTTGTAATCATCGCCTAGGCAACTAATTCTACTTTATTAACACCAACGAATAAATATCAGCTTATTAGAAATACATCTAATATTTTTTTTCTATTTTTTATCTAACTTATAATGCTCTGCTTTTTTCATTCATTCGTCTAAAGGTCGTTAATCCTACGATACATTCAGTCCGTCAATACAGCAATACGTGTTCATAGAGTCCGCGCCACATTAGAAGTCCGATAGACGCGGCGCTGCGGTCTCATAGTTCAATGTTACTAATTTCTAGTGTAATCGTTTTCCACTAAGGCTAGTACAATAAACATTATAATTAATTATAGGGCTCAGTAGTGTTCAGTAGGGTTCAGTAGTGGGTCGGTAAAGGCTGATGATGATAATAATGAGAAAAATAATTATGGCATCAAGATAAAAATCTCCTTACCAGGTTAAAAACATTTTTTTAAATATTTCATATAAATAATTCATCTAAAACAAGCTTCTTCGGTTGTGTTCGGCTTTTGCCAGGGGTGACGATTTTCTCAGAAGTAATTGCTGCCA
The DNA here is from genome assembly GCA_905333005.2 of Lycaena phlaeas. Lineage (NCBI taxonomy): Eukaryota > Metazoa > Arthropoda > Insecta > Lepidoptera > Lycaenidae > Lycaena > Lycaena phlaeas. The sequence continues at coordinate 2,859,337 of HG995168.1, forward strand.
TTTTTACTTCTTTTGTTATTCGACCTTTTTTACAGAAACACCTGAAAATATCATTCATCTGAGCAAGTTTTTAATTTTTTCACCTTGTATTTATATTCATATAAAATATCATAAGATAAATGTAGGAATAGAGTTAATGATAATATTTTAACCATAAATTAGGCAAAAATGAGTGACTCTGGCATCTCTAAAATTTACCTGTCATGGCGGTGACATTTATAAACATATTATTCAACGGGGTTAATTGTTGTTTATTTTTACTTTCTAATTCACAAAATTGTTTCACTTTAACGATCATTATACGGCCCTCACTTTTACCCCTTTTTTATACTATATGCTCCATATTTCACGTAAAACAATTTAAAATATCACAACTTCTTACTCCAGACAGATGTCAATCATGTCAAATTTAGTTCGTGCACTAGTCGCAGGACTTCATAAGTGGCGCGGACTCTACTTAATTTTCATGACTCTCACTGACTGACACTGACTCACTGACTTTGATGCGTCAAAATAATCCTGAGTTTACTGCTACTAGATTACTCACAATTAACGTCTCCTGCTGATATTAATATATAATATAACCCCTAAGTTTATTTCTCGTTTTTCTTAGGGGATCCTGCATCTTAAACAAGTTTTTTTTTCTTTTTTATTAATATTACTTCTTGACTACTTTTTTTTGACTTATTTCAAGTATACAAGTTGTACCTACGTAATAAAGGTATTTTTGATTTGATTTGATCAACAAGTCCTGCAGTCGCGTAGAATCTCATACCTTAACCGCTGTCACGCGATCGCAGCGCACAGCGCTATTATATTATGTTGTATGAACCATTGCATAATATTGCATTATGTTTACCATCGTGCACACACGTGTACGCGGAAGCGGTGTGTGCGTATTCGCTGACATTACATTACCCGATCTTGTAGAGGCTTGTTGAGAGGTTGTTTCGCGCCGCCGGTTATGTGTGTGCGTATTCTTTAATTGTTTCTAGTGCGGTTGTATGTGCCAAGTTCATGGGCGCTAGTTGTAATGCATTTGCTTGCGTTGGTCGCATGAGTCGGTCGTTCTGTGTTATAAAGTTCGAATGGTCCGGACGGTGTTGCGATTTGAACCGGGGTACAGTTGTGCATCATGTGTAGTTTATTTGATTATTGAAATGTTGACGCGTAATAGATTTTTCCTTCTTATGAAAACAACCGTTTCATTATCACCGTAATGTTTATATTGATTGTTGATTATTCGACTTATATATTTATGAATGGAGTGCGTTTGTTTGGTATGCTCTCGCATAATTTACATGTTTAGTTGAAAGTTTAAGTATCATGGTTCAATAGTGGATGACTCCGATGACTTAGATTATTCAGACGGGTAACTCCAAGTTTAGTATTTCTGAGATCATAAGGATTCACGTGGCCGTTCTGTGTTGGTTGCACGGCTATCTGATGATGATAATGAAGGATTCATATGAGTTACACCAGCTTAATGTAAATTATAATGAAATTCACTTTGTACTTTTAATAATTTCTTTAGTAAAAATTTTAAATTATTTTCTACAAAATGGGACTTTACATATTTATTAGATATGTCAATAGAATAAGTACTGATTGTTAATTGTCGATCATTTTAGTTCCTTAAAAAGAGAAGTTTTTTTTAGTGTTTGAAGAAAAAATAAATACATACTTAGATATTTAGATCGTTCTCTCTCTCTCTTTATAAATATCTATAATCTATATTTATTATTTATACAAAATATCCCACACATACTTTTTTCTATCTTTCACTAATGTTTCAAAATAATTAAGTATATTAAATTTTTCGGGGAGTGATAATAGTTGTGAAGAGCACAAAACTAATAATTTAATCACTAAAACTACGATGTACCAAAAACATATTGACGGATATTTCGTCTAAATTTTAAGCTGAAAATTAAAATGTGAATCTATTGATAAGATGTAATAACCAAGTCATCGCGTATACGTAAATTTTAAAACTCAATTTAGAAGTAAAATCGGCATTCCAACTCTCCTAGGCACGTCATAGAATTTGCAAAGCGAATTATATGCCTATTCGACGTTAAATTGTATCACAGTAGTTTCTCAGTCTTCATGCGCCGCGTATTGCGTAATGTCCCTTCGGCTGTCAAAAACAAACTCTCCCGCTGCGTCCAATTGGCTAATACTATCTAAGTGTAGTTTTTCAGTGATAAGCATATGTGAACATAGTAGGGCTAGTTGTGAGGGCGGGCAGATGTAGGGCGGACCTATGCAACATTTATCAGTCAGGCGGTGAGGCGACGGCGGTCGGTCGCTGTTACGATGGCGCGCGAAGATCATCTACATGAATATGACCTGCCGATGCACGAATTGCAAGCATCGCATTTTTACCATCCGTTTGCGCAGTGAGTACTCTTTTTTTTGTATATTTTTTTTCGGTGTAACTTTGGAAATCTGAAGTTTGCCAAGTTTTAATTTCTGCAGTTAACATATTTTAATTATGGGTTTAAGTCTATATTAGAATACTTGAACTGTTCTATAACCGATACAGCTGTTTTCATTAATTTCATTCTATCTAAACTGTCCTAACTTAAACTTTAATAAAGTTGAAAGTTTTTGTTTGGCAACGTTCCTACTTTGATATGGCACTTGTTGCTTCTGACACGAAATAGGTATTTTGTTTCAAACAGTATCGTGATAAAAAAATCACATGAAACTAGAAGTATTTATTATGTATGTTTACTCGTGTTGTTAAAAAATAATAATACTATGAACATACGAGAAATATATATTAATAATGGCTCTTACCTGCAGCTTTGATTAGGGTTACCGGTTTTAACATAACCTTAAGTTATGAAAGTTTTAACAAAGCAAGCTAAGTTTAATTAAAACTTATCTGAAATTTAGACCCGATTCGCTAAGTCGGATAAATCCTTATTTATTTTAGTACTCCTATTGCAGACAGGATATACTGTCAAAACTTAGAAAACTTTCAGAACTTCCACTCCTTTTACTTTTACTATGGAAAATTAATATATTAAACATAGTAATGATATGTTGGACGTACTCACAAACTATCTATTATCTACTCATCTCAAACTAGGCAAAACTTTACTTATTACCAGACAACTGATACATAATATTTATATTTATTTAATTATTACATGGTTCATAAATAAATAAATATTTTATATAAATTAGACACAACAAATGCTCACGCTAATCAATCAATCATAAAATTTTATTTGTTCTGGGTCCTCACCTGGGTGGGATTCGAACCTTCTGGTTAGTAGTCAGAGTCACTAACCATTAGAGCATCAGGCTAGTAAACGTTAATTTCATGGAATCACTTTTTTGGCGTTACTTTTATTTTTATTGCGACGGTTGCAGTTTATTTTATTTCATTTATTTAATCTAGATGACTCATGAATATTACACAAAATTTGACACAAAATAAAAGTTGGTAAATAAAATATATTATGTATTTAATGGTAGTTACAATTCATCTTTGAACTGTCCATCAGTTACAAGTTATGTTAAAAATCTCCCTCAAGTATTCATCAGAACATCTGATCTGATCTCATGCTACAACTTCTACTACTACTACGTGCATCCCACGTAGGCTGCTCACTCTACCACTGCAGATGGGTATGTTTGCTCATCTCATAAAGGGGATCGAACACTTATATCATTTTAATCCTTTACTTTTTGTTTTAAAGACATATATTTTAATTATATTTACATTATATTTTAATCAGTAGGCAATCACGTAGGCTGCTCACTCTACCACTTGGGATGGTTAGGTGTGCTCATCTTATAAAGGGGGACACTAATATCATTCTAATTGTTTACTTTTTGTTTTAAAGATATTAAATTATATTTTGATCGTTAATAATTCCGCAGACAACGCACACTTTAGAGAAAATGTGTGAATGCAGTAAGTCTACGATCAACAATCGTTAAAGACGACTAATAGTACAGTCTACAAGCTTAGGATGTCTCGGTGTCGAGTCGAAACGTTTGTGGTGATGTTTCATGCAAGTGAACGCATATGCAGTGTGAGAAAAGAGACTCGCATATTTGCTGTAAAGACTGCGTGCTTTGCGAAATTATATGTAGTTAGTAATATATTATATTTCTCATATAATTGATTTCCCTGAACTAAAGCGTGATTGTATTATCTTTTTGTTTTCAAAAACAACTAGGTATTGTTACCGAATTGGCATTTTCCCTTCAATTGAAATAATGCTCTCAGTGTCATCATCTTAAAGCAAAATATTTAATATTTTCGTACAACAATAGATATATTTAAGCTTGTAACCAGAAAATATTTCAAAATTATTATTTTCCACATTATATTTTCTATTTAAATTGTTTTTCATAATCACAAAAAATTTAAGAACAAGAATAATAAATAACATTTTCGAATATACAATTATTTTAATTTGCAAATATAAATACCTTGTTTATTTTCTTTCATAACAGAACTATAAAGTTACACATTTTATAATCATAATATGATTTGATTTAACTAGCAGTTAAATTTAGGAGATTTGAATATATTAAGGTAGTTACAAATTTGACTGTAATTACTGTTGATCGTAACGCGCGCAACTAAAAAGTGAAATAGTAGCTTTGACAATGTAAAGATTATTGATATCATAGAACTTATGGCTATAGCACAGTGTAAATAAATTCATACGGTGGTCCAACGAACACGTCTAGACAGAGCAATCGTGCGGGGCGTGCGAGGTAAGAGAGGCGCGGTAGCGAGCCCAAGCTGCCATACACTCGCTTGGGACACGTCAGTCGGGGTTGACGCTTTTTAATTCGATTTTTTATCAATCTAAAATCTAAAAACTAGTAAATCCAGATGTTGAAAATACCTTTTAGTTTCGCATTTGTAGCTTTTGCAGGGTTCGTAAGTATCCGATATTTATAATATGTTTTTTTGATGTTCTCTGATTGTTTTTTTCGTGATAGTTGAATCGAAATAATTTGTAGGTATGTCTGATAATTTGAATACAGGGAAGTAAAATTAAACTCATTTATTTATTATTGATATTCAAAGTTTTCAAATAAATTAAAAATCAACTATAGATACTTTTGTGTATCAATCAATCAAATTAATTTGAGTCTTAAGTCCATTTTACTAACCAGAAGAAAAAAAAAGTGTATCAATTTTATCGGTCGAATTAACTTGACACATGGTATAAATGGATACTTAACAATAGTATTTAAATAACAAACAAGGAATTTTCTTCCGAAAAAAAAGGGGGTCACGTGGGTGTCATAAACCTAAGTTACAAGCCGCGTCAACGGCTATGATTAGTTAATGTCGTGTCGTGTGTGTATTTAGACTATAACTTGATGTAAGATTTTTTACATTTAAAACATTATTTTACATTTAAATATAAATATCAATTTTGATATATATATCAAGCATAAAATATCAATTGATATATAGGTATACCATGCAAACCCTGAGCTTTTGTATACGCATTTGTATTTTTTATAATAAAACTCCTTAATAATACTTCTATATCTATTTTTTTGTTTTATTCCTAGTACTCTACATACATATGTACTACGAATACACAAATATGTAGAACAGATGATAATAAAACACATCATTGTGACAACCCTGAAGCAATGACGTATACCTACACAAAAGCGGCATTTCGCGCGACTTCAAAGGCGTCGGACCACTGTATGAATTTATTTACACTGTGGCTATGGTAAGTCGATGGTAGAATACTTAGATACTAACACCTTCATTTGAAGTTCTCGTAACTAGTTGAAAAGGACGAAATGGATAGAGTCTAGTTATCAAAGTAACGCTTTCATGAATGTACTCAAACGGTATCACTACTCATATTTAAAAGAGGGAGCTTACATACATAGCAAAACAGTGCAAACTATGTAATTTCTTTTGTAGATAGATATACAAAGAGTAAGTCGCCGTTTAAATTTCAATAAAAATACTTTAAAAATAGCCTTTGTTCACCGACGATAGTGTGGCTTCCTAACAGTGAAAGAATTTTTAAAATCGGTAAAGTAGTTACGGAGCCTATTCAAAACAAACAAACGTAAAATACTTGATAAGCCGCAGTAAAATCCGTAAGATATTCTTTATTAGTTAAGCATAGATTGTTTTCTTATATTAGTTGTAACGTTCGATTACTTATTCAACTTAATGGTGCGGTTCCACCGCGGCGCACGGAAAGGCTACGAACGTGTATTTGGTGTTAAGCTCACTTTGTCTTTACAGTAGGCCGCAGTAGTAAGGAAAGTAATAAGTAAGGGAATATTTTGCCGTCTTTTAAAATATGATTGAATGTCATTTGATTTGGAGTCGCGTGTACATAGTTTCTGGAAAAATTGATAATGCGCGAATATGTTTTTAATACGATATATCAATGTATATTTTAATACACCCTATTTTGAATGCTGTGTAAAACGAAGAGTTGTGATAGTGAAGGCGTGGTATGACATGATGGAAGTAAAAAAAACACGATTTTTTTTTGGCTGTAACTTTTTTGTGTATAATCCGGTTTGGTAAACATAAAGCTACAGATATTTTATGATAGTGCTTTAAAACGATCATTTTTTGAATAAAAAAGAGATGTAACAAGTGACGCACTGCCGCGTCGCGCGAGGTGTACGAACTCCCGCACCGCGCGCGACTCGCTGTCAGCGTGAGTTCATAGCGTTCATACATCGCGGGCATGCAAAATACATAAGTTCTAAAATTTTCTTAAAAAAACGTTTCTGAGATAAATGGTTATATGCATTATATAGCATATAAATATTATATTATTAGGCTTAAATATTTCAAAATACACCCGGTAGATATATTTTTGGTATGGAAATAATACTTAGTAGTTTTGTTTCATTGTGTAGAAAATTTAAAAAAAAACTAAATATTTTTAGATTGTTACTTGCTTTAAATAGAAATCTTCCTTACTCGATCAGTTTTCAGAGAGAAAAAAATCAATCTTAATATTCACTTTACAGTAATATTACAAATTAACTAGTGCATAATTTTTGAAAAATTAATGGTAAAACAAAATTATTGTATACCTATTATCTAGTCGTTCGTTGTCGTAGTTCGCTGTTCAATCCTGAGTCCCGATTTTTTTTGTTCAATTTTTTTTTTATATTTTACATGCTTAAATAGGAATCAATCGTCTTGGCGTTTATTGAGGGAGGCCTATGTTTAAAAGTGAACGGGTAAAGGCCGATGATAATTGTGAAATATTATTTTATTAAGCTTCAGATTTGAATTATCCACAATTGTTTTAATATATATATGAGAAAAAAACCATACCCAGTTATTTCGATTTTAAATTGTTTTCAAAGGAATCATATTTTTAGAGACGGAGAAAATGTTTCCACCTAAAAGGCGCTTGTTGACTGGATTAATAAGCAGGATTATTTTACTTTGCGCTACACAAAGCGCGTCTCGTCAAAAAGCATCAAAACAAAAAATAAGAACGATGGTCGTTCATATTGTGTTTTTTCACGGCTGTATTACAGGGAAAATATTACGTTTATTAAATAGCTCTCAATGAAATAACTTTCAGGGTTTAGTTATCTATCCGTGAACGTTATAAGTTGAATACACTCAGTCACGTGTACACGCATAGAGTAATTCTTCTTTTAATTAATTTGCATTTTATATAAGTACTAGCTGTCCCGACAGACATCGTTCTGACAAAATTAAAATTGCAATAAAAAATAGGAATTCATCGTAGGGGGGTGAAAATTTAAGATTGTATGTATTTTTGTATGCTGTATCATAAAAAAATAAAAACAAAACATTTTGTTTAAAAAAAAAATTTAAAAAAATTAGGTGTGGACCCTTAACATTTAGGGGTATGAAAAGTAGATGTTGTCCGATTCTCAGACCTAGCACACAAAATTTTATCAAAATCGGTTCAGCCGTTTCGGAGGAGTTCAATAACGTACACCGTGACACGAGAATTTTATATATAAGATATTATGTAGGTAGGTGAAGACGAGAAGTGTTGGTCGGCCATTAACTAGGTAAGAAGTCGATCTTCGTGCAGTAGCCGGTCCGTCTTGGATGCGAGTGGCACGGGCGTAGCGTTCATTGAGGGAGGCATATGTTCAGCTGTGGACGGATAAAGGCTGATGATGATAATGATGAATATGCTTGCAAGCTGCAAGCATTGGTTAATTTTAAGAATATGACGTTTTAATACATTTAATTTTTAATTTAAATTCTTGATAAATGTTTCACATTAAAATAATGTATTCCAATCTTTATAATGAAACGGTTGACCATGTCTATCATAATATGACGTACCTATAGGTAATCCATAAAAAATGTTTTTATTTTTTTTTCCATAAAAAAAATATCTAACAAGTATCGTCACATGTCGTGGTATAATTATTTTTGGGTTAATTATTATTGGTAATAATTATATATGTTCATCGGATGACTCCCGTTACACACAACACCGGTGGTATTGTTTTACATATTCCCAGTCTGCTATGTCGCGAATTAACTTCAATATTGAATTTCCATGGCCGTCAAGGTAAACATAACGTAAATAAACGTTTATTGATTTCTATAAGTTTAGGGGTGTTGTTTAAACGACTAATACATATAAAACAAACAAATCCTATCTGCTGGCGGTTGGCAAATATTTCTAAATCAGACTGCAATTTATAAAATTCTGTACAACATTTTTTTTGTACGGCCCGATTTCTACTATTGGCTACATCATGATTTTGTAAAGAACTTGAATTGCATCCCGATTTATATTATTAATAGGTAGGCTGTTTTTTGCTAACCATATTTATTTAAATGATATTATAGGTTTAATAGGACATCACTTTCAATTAAATTTCAAGACTAAAATTCAAAAATTGAAGTCGTCGGTCCGTAAGTGTATTACGGTCCTGTAATACACTTACTGCGGATTCTTAATGATGAGTTTGATAAAAATAAAAGAAGAAGAAAATCCAGAGAAATCAAAGCGCTTTATTGGATACACGATACGTCCAAATAGTGGCGAGTATTGCGTTTCTTTTAGGATCAGATAATTATGACCTGCCTATTTCAAGCAACTCGATATTTATCGAAATGCCAGGACTCTGTGGAAAAATCTACTATTTCACTACTTTTATTAGTCTGGTCTAAGTTCGTTTCCACGTTGGCCACACTGCTTATCTTGTGTATGTATGTAATATATCTTCGTCCAGTCAATCCAAAAGCTTAAAATATATTATAAGAATGTTGGAACCTATTAATCCATTTTAATACCCGGTGTATTCATGTATCTCTAAATTTACACCGCAAAAAAAATATGGATATAAAATATAAAAATTAAATTCATGGTGCCACTAAGTAATACACTGTCTTTCTTTACGAAATACAAGAAAACTACCAAACAGATTACCTATTGTGTTCACAAATTTTCTTAAAGAGTTTCACTTATTTTGTAATAATATATATTACACTTTTCTGAGTGCTACTTTGCTAAGGTCGAGTTTTTAAGAATTGTCACCAACGCAACTGGGGTAGAAGCTATTGAACCATATAGTTTTAAATTACAACCCCTTCTGCTTGCATTGCTAAGAATATTTTTTTTTCTTCTTGTGTATGCAACCTACTTGCTTATAATGTAATACTGTATTCATATTTATCTAGATAAAATAGTTGAAAAAATCAAATTATAAGTAGAAGACGTCGGAAAAAAAATCTACTTCTTTTTTTTGCTATCTGTACGTTTTTCTATATAGATTTTGATTTTTTTCAGATTTAAAAATAACGTATCAAACCCTTTATGACCTATTGCTGGATACTGACATACAGGTGAGGGTGAGCTTCACACACCTTCAAAGACTTTCAATCTCTTTAGGTATACAAGTTTTCTCATGATGTTTTCCTTCACGGGTGAGCGAGCGATGGTCTCGTTTTCAGGTGTAGATAGATATTTAGAAAACCAGATTTATGATGCAGGATCGAACCCAGACCTTTGACTCATGAAGCTATCGGCTGAGCCCATACCCACTAGACTAGCGTCGTTAAGATACTTGCGTAGTACTAGCGTTCAATTATCGGACATAATATTTTCCCTTCGTACACAAGAGCGATCGATAATTTTGAGTATAAGCTTATTAGGAAACGTCTGTACGACGCGTGTAACTCTGTTACTATGCCCTATATTGTTATTACGTGTTTTAGAAATATACGTTTTGACTTGTATAATTGATAATGGGTCTTCCGTGAAAAAAAAATCATCAACATATTTTAAATGTCCTACTAATGGACACGGGTCTACTCCTCGAAATCAGGCGAGGAGTTAGGACATGATTCACCGCTGACGCACTGTGGGGGTGGTGAACTTTACACACCTCTTAAGACTAATAATCTCATTAGGCAGGTTTCCTCACGATGTTTTCCTTCACCGGTAAGCATCTCTTACTAAATAGCCCGAGACCGTACTCACTAGAGTACTTTACCATCGTCGCATTCAGTAAAATATCATTCTAGCATATAATAATGTCTATGAATGCTTTTACACCAATCATGTCCCGTGGTAAGTCCTCGGAGAACTTGTGTTACGAGTACCAGCTAACGAAAATATATTTGAAATGTAGCTTACATATATTTCATTTTTTTTAATGTAATACACATACTTGGATGTGTCTCCATGACCCAGGAACACAAAACTTTTTGATCTTTGGGGGTATTCGAACCCGCTAACTCCAGCTCAACGCTCTAACGATTGAGCAACAAAGATCGTCAAAAAGGTCTCTTACTATTTAATCCGTCTCATGATATTTTTAGCTAAAAAGGCCTTTATGCGCGCCGTCGTACAGCTGTTACCTTGTGATTTAATAGAGAATAAATGTTAATAGGATATAATGCTAATTGGCTGCAGTAAGCCCACACAGCCAACCCTTGAATGTATTTCAAGTGGCTATATTATCATGAAAATATTATTTTGTGCTCAAGACTTGTGGATTGCTGTTAAACATTTGGTTTGCTATTTTTCGGGTAGGTACTTGCTTAAGGACGAAATCCGCTAAGTGATTATGAGATTATTTCTGATGAACCAGCCAGTGCAATTACCTTACCTTGACATAACTTAATCAGTAGTGTTTGGATGCTTTCTGATAATGACGATGATAGAATCATAGGAAAGTAGCACTGCCTAATTAAATGTTACGCGGTTTTTCGTTATGAATACTAGTATACCCTAAGTATATTTACGTGCCCGGTCCCCGTCGGATACGAGTGGCAAGGGATCAGTCGTCTTGGCGTTCATTAAGGGCATGTGAAGAATATATCTGTTATATTCTCCATCGCCACAGACAAGGTTGTTTCCTATCGTAAGGACGGCAGTTTTGAAATAAGGACCTCTGTGGTTCAAGGGTTAGCGCGTTGGCGCTCAAGACGGGTGGCAGCGGGTTTGAATTCCGCCAGGGAATAAAAAGTTTGTGTGTTCCTGGGTGTGTATTAAATAATAAATATATAGCATGAGCACACGATGTTCTCCTTCTCCGGTGAGCGAGCGATGGTCTCGTGATTGGGGTGCACAGAGCAGAAATTTAGAAAATCCCATTTCATGGCACAAACGGGGAGGTCAGGATCGAACCCGGAACCTCTCGCATAAGAGGTCGACGCCATCCACCACTGGACCATCGTCGCTCAAGTGTATCGAGTAAGGCGGATCTTAATTCACAAAAATGACACTAATTGTAAACAGGGCTAGACAATAAAAACAAAAAAAGTGCGTGATATTTCCACGAAATCAATTACTCAAATGCGCAGACAAATCCATGTGTTTCCCTTCAAAATTAATACCTCTGTGTAGCTGAATAGCGCGGATGTGGAGGGATTCGGCGACTGGCTGTTGCCCGCGGGCCCTTGCGGTATTACACATTTGATAGGCCTACGCCGATGAGATTACACAAGATGGATATTGTGAAAGTTTCATAAAAATCGCTGTCCAATTTTTGTACCCCCCCGTTTTTATGTAAACATTAATTAGTGAGCATTCGCAATAAAATCGGATGTCCAGTCGGCAAACGTCAAAACACTGTCATTTGTTTATTTTATTCAATCTTTGGTAAGGCCCCGTTCGCACGAGCACATTTTTACCGAGCGTTGAAAAAGCGTTCGAATGAGAAATTGATACTCATGTATCTGTTCACACGATGACGTTTTTAAAGCTCAATGTTTTTTATCAAGCACTGTTAGATTTTCGATGTTGAGTGTTTGACATTAAATCAAATTCAGCATACTGAGCTCGCAACTTGAACCGACGTCTGATTTTAACGTGACGCTTATAAAGCGCTCGTGAGAATGGGGCTGTATTTTTTTTTTGAGTTATCTAATACCTTTAAACGAGCAATTAATATACGGACGTATGTATGTTCCTAATCCAAATCTCGGAAACAACTCCAACGATTTTCATGAAAATCCGCAAGGTTTCATTCATATGAATGAAACCTAGCTGATCCGTTAATTTTCTTCTATAAATAGCTTCATTTTATATGGTTTCAGGCAATAAATAGCCGTTACAATATCATTATAAAACGAATTTAAATTTCCTTCCCACCTACAAGGTTAGGTAGAAAATCGGGCGGTCCAGAAACCACAAGACCTTGGTTCAAGTCCAGATGTCTCCAATTCGGTTATTTTTCCTTTTTTTTCAAGTTCAAATATGTCCAAACTTTAAAAAAGAATACGACATTGTTAAGCAGCTCTACAAATACCGAGCAAAGTCCGGTCACTCAGGTAATTTTAATGTGGATGATACAAATCTGCCGGATGTGTGATGATAAAGCTTTATGAATATTAATTTCAATTATTTTATTCTTATTAATTAAACAATTAAATCACACAAGATTAATCAAATTATTATTAGTTTCCTTTTGTGGTAGTAAAGAGTCTACTTAAGCGAGTCTTATTATTTTACTTATAATCAAATTAAAAAAAATAATAATAATCAACTTCGCATAATAGCGAACGAGCTTTAAAAGCCGCAACGTTAAATGATTTCACCGCCTTGCCGCGGGCGTACAAAGTACAAACATCGACGCCTGGCCACTACTTTGATAAGTCTGTTTATATTGAGCTCATAATATTTAACTTTGCAATATAATGCTACATGAGAACTGATTTAACATGTACTATATTATATAAATCTAATAAATTAATCGCTTGAGTCACAGACAAGAACTGAATTTATTCTGGAAAGAACACAGTACCTAGTACATCATCACTATCACTACATATTATAAAACAAAGTCGCTTTTTCTGTCCCTATATCCCTTTGTACGCTTAAATCTTTAAAACTATGCAACGGATTTTGATGCGGTTTTTTTTAATAGACAGGACAATTCAAGAGGAAGGTTTATGTATATAATTTATTAAGTTTTTATATACATTGGCTAAGATATAACAATAATTGATGAAGGTGTCGGGAAAAAATAGGCTGCTTGGGAGTTTTCAACAAAAACGCTGCCTAAACCCTTTGAGATATAACAAAATAATGTATGGTGGAATTGTGTATCTTAAATAGGTCTACAAAAAGTCCGCGATGGCATATGTCTATCTCTTAGAGATATCATACTATATCCATTTAATACTTAAAAAAATGGGCAATTATAACGTGATAATTTGAAAGTTATTTACACAAATACGGTATGAATCCTTATCATTTTAAATCAGTTAATTAGCATGTGCATTTTAAGAAGATTATTTTTGCCCTTTACATCATGCAAATTAAATGAATACTTTTAGTCTAAGTGATAAGTTGAAAATGGCGAAAAATAGAGATAAGGCTCTTAAAAATACGTGCGATAGCTCATTTGATTCGGAATGACGTCTAGAAAAATGTATCGGAAATGTGTATTAGCACACAAAAAATTGCAAAAGTTATAAACAAATTAAGTTGCAAAAAAAAAGGTATTTCGTTTTTTGTTAATAACTCCGAAATTATTAACATTTCAGAAATTTTGAAAAAAGATTCTTAAAGAGGAGGAAATTTCCAAAGAAAAACTCCCGACTCCCGGAATTCTATCTCCATTATTTATAATTTTAATTTAACGCTGAAAATAGGCCTCCGCGCGGCATTTTTAGGTAGCGCGCGCGGCTTCAAAACCGAGCACGTCACACTAATTTTTTTTTTTTAAGGTATTAAATATTAATTTAAAAATTTAAAAAAATTATGGTGTATTCCGAACACTTCAAAGAATTTGCTCCCGTTGGAAATTTTACTCAAAGTTAATTTTTCAACAAATTAGACAAATGTTAACTAACGAAATTTTTTCGAACTTCCGTCCTTATTGCACATTAAAAAAAATGTTTAAATAATTGTCGTATAAATTTTTCACTTCGTGGAGCCCTTCATATAAATATACTTAACAAGATCGCGCCATAAAAGTTTAAAAAATTTTAATACTTTGTTTATAATAATTTTTTAACTTGAACAAAAAACTATGGATTTCTAGTTTTTTGTTCAAGTTAAAAAATTATTATAAACAAAGTATTAAAATTTTTTAATACTTTGTTTATAAGTAATTATTATATATTATATTAAGTATAAAAATATTAACATTTTTTTTAATGTGCAATAAGGACGGAAGTTCGAAAAAATTTCGTTAGTTAACATTTGTCTAATTTGTTGAAAAATTAACTTTGAGTAAAATTTCCAACGGGAGCAAATTCTTTGAAGTGTTCGGAATACACCATAATTTTTTTAAATTTTTAAATTAATATTTAATACCTTAAAAAAAAAAATTAGTGTGACGTGCTCGGTTTTGAAGCCGCGCGCGCTACCTAAAAATGCCGCGCGGAGGCCTATTTTCAGCGTTAAATTAAAATTATAAATAATGGAGATAGAATTCCGGGAGTCGGGAGTTTTTCTTTGGAAATTTCCTCCTCTTTAAGAATCTTTTTTCAAAATTTCTGAAATGTTAATAATTTCGGAGTTATTAACAAAAAACGAAATACCTTTTTTTTGGCAACTTAATTTGTTTATAACTTTTGCAATTTTTTGTGTGCTAATACACATTTCCGATACATTTTTCTAGACGTCATTCCGAATCAAATGAGCTATCGCACGTATTTTTAAGAGCCTTACCTCTATTTTGCGCCATTTTCAACTTATCACTTAGACTATTTAGGAGATTTGGCAAAATCAAAATAATGCAGAAGAAAATAAATCGTGTTGCTGTGATAATAACGGGCGCGGGCGGTTGTCTGCTGTCTAAGGCCGTAGTGTATCAACTCTGGTAGACGTAATAATATGATCAACGTATGGTGGAATATATAATAATAGTATTATATATCCTAAATATGCCTACAGTAAATCTGCGAAGGATTATATGTCTTTATGTTACAGATGACATATATTCATTTTAATACAAAAACTTAGTAATTATAAAATGGAAAATGATCATCATAAGACATGATAAATCCGTAAACCTAAAATCACGCGGGCGAAGCTGCGGGTGACAGCTAGTATTCAATAATTTAATTAAAAATAGCCATGAGCACTTTTGGCTAGGCAAGTTATTATAGGCATATTTGTTTATACAAAATATTTGATAAAAAATATGTCTCATCTGGTTATCAGATCGGTGAAGGTTGATTTTCCACGTCTCGCCTACTATATTAATATACAAATAACTTCATACACGTCAATGATGATAAATTAAATAATGTTCTTTAATTCTTAAATTAAATTAATAAATTCCCGCTGATAAAGAAAGAAAAGAAAGCCTAAAAGACTAAAATATCGTTATAAGGACCAAGTACTAAAAGATATACATATTCTGGGCGTAGTAAATTGGGAGGAGATAGCTAAAGATAGGGTGCGGTGGCGCCATCTCGTATCGGAGGCCAAGATCCACTTTGGGTCGTTGAGCCAGCGGAGTTCTGTTTTAAGTTAAGGTTAATTCTTAAATTGTCAAATAAAGATTGCCATCGACAGGAGTTGAAGCCGCGACCCCTACCTATAAACTGGTAGGTACCTACTGGACCTCTGAGGCTCAATGATTAGCGCGTTGGCGTTCAAGCCCGGAGGTAGCGGGTTCGTATTTCGCCAAGGAACAAAAAACGTTTCTGTTTTCCTGGGTCATGGATGTGTATTATATTAAAAAAAACATAAATATATGTTTTAATATAAAACCTATTAATTATATTATGTATTTCCGTTGTCTGGTACCCGTAACACAAGTTCTTCGGAAACTTAGCACGGGATCAGATTGACGTGGTGTAAAAGCGCCCATAGATATTATTATTATTAGTACCTGGTTGACCGAGCATTTGCTCGGTACCCTTAGTGATTACATATAATAAAAATTTTCTTCCAAACAAAAAGATCTTAAAAAAAGAAAAAAAATTCGGCCTGGAGATTCGAACCAGGCTCGTTCGAATTTATCTGCCTAATTTTCCCACTAAGCTATGATGACATACAAATCGATAGCGAAATTTACGTTCGCATTCTAGTCATATTTTATCGTTGCCCAAAACACGGATAAAAAAGTTTTCTAAAAATCTATCCTAGCTAAATCGATTTATTGCCGTTTTTAACCCATGTACACAAAATTTCATGAAAATCGTTGGAGCCGTTTCCGAGATTCAGATTCTATATAATATATACAAGAATTGCTCGTTTAAAGGTATAAGATTACTAATGATGGCCACCGTACCAAGTTACACAATCCTCATAAAGAGTTATACTGTCAATCGATTTTGAGATCGTTAGAGTTTAACATTGTATCTACTCTAATTAAAAAGTAACTGAATAAAAAGTTATGATTGGCTAATCAATTACGATATTTGTTTTGAACTTTTTTCGAGAAAATAATGAATGTTCGTTTTTTTATTTCAATTATTGTCGTATAGATTCTATCCTACTGTCATATAACTTCAGTCAGTTAATTGTGTTAGTAATCACACCTCTTTAAACTCCTCGTAGTAATTTATGGTGCGGGATCTTATACATACATTTCGGAGACTATAAGCCGGTTAAACATCTTCGTACCTCATTGACAAGCGACGCTCCTCGCATTCCCCACATCTCGTACCGTCGAGCCGCCATCCAGTAGCATTAGCATACTTATTAGCGATAATAATAGAATAAAATATAATATATATTTATATTTTGTAAATACAATAAGTTCAGAAAACCGCGGACCGCGGAGAAAGCGGACCAATCAGCGCCATCCTGCATAGCGCTAGCGAAGCTTCACAGATCGCCGCGATCTTCTTAGATGAGCCATCTGCCTATCTAAGTTTTCGATGAAGCTTAAAGGCCCTAAGGCCAACAGCATAGGTCCATTCGAAAAAAAATGATCGCCGCAATATTTATACAACAGCCGATATTATAACACGTGGGCTTTGGCCTGGCCGACATAACAACTCACTCGCTCGGAGATCCTCCTTTGGGGCACATATTCCCACACATGGTCTATCCTGAGTCTTAAGATGGTAAGCCTCGGTACCTAGAAGTTACACTTGTCTGTCCTAAATCTCTCTTCAAAACACATCCGTTTCAACTATGAGTACAGGTATACGTCTACTTTGCACTTGTCGGGATTCAAACCCGCAATCTCTGTTTCCTTCCGCAACCGCTACACCTGTCGGCATACGGTGTGAAACTGTCATAATTGTAACGTTTATAAACAGTAACATTTTGATCGCACCTATGTTCGCTCGGAGGTAAACATGTTCGATTTGCAATTCAATCGTTAGTTTGTATTCTGCGTCCTTGTAGCTATGGTCCTCGCTTGTCACCCGTAAGTCATTTTTCTTGTGATGTTTCTGCCTAAAATTCTTTTTGAAATATTTTCTAATTATAAATTTAATAATATTTCCTAAAAACAAATATAAATTTAATTTGTGGTTACCAAGCACAGGTGCTTATCTATCGTTACATAATTGGCTGGTCAGTAGTCCGCTATGTAATGAGAGACTCAAGAAAATGTTTCCATGCTTTTTATTTTAATTAAACATCTAAAAAATTAAACTTTTATAGTGATAACAAATTCTTTGAGTATAACAGAATCCATAGTTCCTTGCGCCCAAACCGTCAAATGTATAATCTCTGGATCCTATGAAGTCATTTTGTAAATTCTTTTACCAATAGAAAGCTAGGTTATTTGCGAGTAAAATAGGCTATATTTTTATCCCCGTACTCCCACGGGAATTTGAAGTACGCGAGTGAAACTACGAGATGTTCAGGATTGTACTGAGCACTTATTTTTGACTATTCGGTATTGAAATATGGTGTAGGGATGGTGGTTGGTTCTCAGATGGGTCACACGTTTGATCGATTAGACAAGTGTGATGTTATAGGTAATATGGAGGCACGTACAGTATTATATTTTAAATTTAATTATATAATTAAGATGTCTTTAACATGTTGGAAACGGCAGTAATCTGCATCTTGAACTGCATAAGACGTTTGGTCACACATACCTGATAACGCTGAGGGATGTTCATAAGTTCTATCGACTAATTTAATTTGATTTTTTCAAATTAAATTAGTCGATAGTAATAAATAATCTATTTTTTTTTAATATTTTAATTTAATTACAAACGTGAAATCAAATATAAGGTTTACTTAATATTTTCTTTGTTTATACAAATAAAATATAATTAAAAATGTCCGAAACTTCGACAGCGTGCAACAAAAGGAATAAAGTATAATTTAATGAAACAATAACCAGAATAAATTCTAACAAAAAAAAAACAACCAAAAGAAAGACGAAATGTTATGATAATTATTATAAAGCGTTCTCGAATAATACCTCTTTTTTAATTTATTTTATTTATTATAATAAATGTTTTTTTTTTCTTCAATTTTGCTACACCAGTTAGCGCTACAATGCTTAGTGGAACTCACTCTCGTTTGATGATGGATTTTATTGATTTTTTCCATGATGATTTATCTCAAATAACTGCAAAGAAACAGCCTATTGACTCTATGTTTTAGTCAAATGTTACCTTGAACATTGATGTTGTGTTTTATGAGGTTCAATTAAATGAAGTGACTGTCGTTTGAAACCTCTAATTCAATATATGGTACAGTGTCCATGTAATCATGTGAGATAGTCGATATAATTATCAGTTGTGTGTCTTGTATACTTCATCGACAGTTTTGTAAGTACATTTTTATTAAAATGCAATAAATATTATTTGTGTAGATCTCACTTAACCAATATAATATGCCCAGCATTATTTTTATCTGCGTTGTCTTTCCCTTTTGGATAAGTTAATACCTGATGGATTCTTATAAAGGCAGTAAGTAGTGATTTGGGGTAGAAATTAGGGAAGCTGGCTAGTATTTAAGTATATCATTTGTTCGTACTCGTTAATGTACACACATAGTATACACAGGGTACTTTGAATCGTATAATCGTCGTAATATTGAATTGTATGTTCTATACACATATCAGAGCCTTGGAACTCATTTTCGTAGTTTGCTTTTTTAGAAGCTCTAAACAAGTACTAACTTTAACTGTCACTAGAAGTTTAAAAATTACTCGGTAATGAGATTTGTTTTAGTAGAACTCTTGCCATCTCTTATTTTTTATGCGGATGACATGAAGTTTTTTTTTAATTATAATATCCCAAAATGGCTGTCCACTCTTGCAAAATTATTTGAATAATATTTGTCTATATAGTTATTTAAATAGTCTTAACTTAAATGTAAAGAAATATTATGTCATCATATTATTAAATTTAGGGCCTGTTTCACCACTTCTTTATAAGTGCCGAATAGGCTATTCACAACATATTTGACAGATAGAGTATGGAGCATCTGTCAAATATGTTGTGGATAGCCTATCCGGCACTTATCTGGAGGTTGTGAAACAGGCCCTTACAAACATTGATGTTTTAAAATTTAATTGTGTTCCTTTACAATAAATGAATACCTCGCAAGACAAAAACGACCCACTGGGCAAATATTAATTAAGCTCAAACAAACTGTGGGTATTCCTCAGCTTAAAAGTCCTCATATTATTCTGTCTTTTACTATTTATTGTATTGAATCTCTATTTAATTGTATTGAATTTATGTATATTATATAAATGTTTGAAAATTATTATTCACTAAGATTATATTGTATTGGTACGAAACTACGCTTAATGTAGGTCTTGCAGTTACTTTTTTTAATTTTTGGATCTCTTATTTTCAATTGAAAGTAAGTATAACAATAAAATTTTTCCATTACTATTATGTCAACGATGTATATTCATCAATGACTTAGAAAAACTAGTTGTTAATGAAAAAGTTCCACTTTTCCCACGATACACAATAATTAATATATTATTATTTTGATTCATCGATACTACGTCATCGCGTCCCTAGTGTTGTAGTAACAACGGCTTGCATAACAAGCGCAACTTGTTTAATACGTGTAAAGCACTCTCTACCTCTCTCTACTATTTAGAAAAGTTGTTTATGCTTTAAAATTGCTAACGTTGTAATCATTTTATTTTCAATTATAAATTCAAAAGACTTGGTCGTGCTTTGCACAGATACATAAATAAGGAAAAGATGTATAATATTGACATATAGACGTAAGTATGTACTGTATGTACTCGTAGTTTCTCAATTGCGATAGTTAACGCAGGGCAAGGTGCACAAATTATTTAATGCTTTATTGTTATTTCACGGGTACCAGACAGGAATTATTAGAAAATATATTTTACGGTTTTATATAAATACTTAAACTGTTCCAATGTTGCATGCATTAATCCGTAACTTGAAAACATTCCCCTAAAGTTTTAAGGATTAAGATTCCATAATCGTGGAGTAAAAATAATTAAGTTTGGTAGATACTGAAATTATCTTGTACAAATAAACATGTTTTTATTAATTTATTTAAATACAATTGTAACATCATAAAATAGGAGAACATGTCTGAATCGATATTATAAAATACAAGAGGAATTATCAAAGATAATATAATATCTAACTCTTCATATTATAACTAAATTCCGTGACCCCCCACCCCCCATACGAATCAATTTCACCACAATACCATCAAGTTATAGGAAAGATTTATACGTATTGTATTCGAAATGATAAAACTTTGAATGAGTTAACCTTAAAGTGGGTCGAGACAAAGTTCGATACCTACATTGATGTCTCTCTGTCTGTCTGTGATTATTAAAACAAAATTTTCAGTAAAACTGGAATTGCGTTGCTTTGTGAGAGACTCCTATTTTTAGACCTTTTATAATTATTTGTCTGTCTGAGAATTTCCTTTTTCGAAACGTTTTTTACGTGAGATTGCTTAGCTTAGCTCTTCAATTGAATGCAACTTTACAACCACTTAATGGCGAATTAAAATTTGCTGCCGTGTTTAGATAAAAGGGTAAAAAAATTACGTTATCTGAACGCTCGACTCTAAACAAAACCATTAACTTCGAGAAAGTCCGTGCATTTTATTAACTTTTATTAATAAAATATGTTGCCGATAGCCTATTGGGAACTTAACTGGAGATTGTGAAACAGGCCCTTAAAAAAAACTCCCTTTGCAATAGGAAATTCACAGTCCTTAATTGACAAAATATCAAAGGTACCGATATTTCACCCTAATTAATTACATTTATTGTATTAGTGAGTGGCGAGAAGCCGTACGCGTGTATCGTTAAAACGACCCTTTCGCCTAACAAAAGGGTCGCCCGGTCTTTCCTGGACACTCGGTCAAAACATGAGACGAAATACACACCCCGATGGCTTCCGCGACTTGGTTACGCGGTGGGCATGACATACCTGTCTCATTTTTGTTAACAACCGACGGCCTTTAAGCTCAATCGGTAGGTAGGTGAGCAGATGGCTCACCTAGTAAAATTTGAAAGGAGGGCGCCCCCCTTCGCGCCCGGCAGGGATAAAAGAAGGGTACTATAATATATATTGACTGGCCTGTTGGTCTAGTGGTTAGTGAGCCTGGCTGCTGACCAGACGGGCGAGGGTTCGATTCCACACTGGACAAATAAAATGTCTGTGTGATGAGCATAATCATTTGTTCAGAGTCTGGGCGTAAGTTTTCTATAATGTTCAAATATATTAATAAAATATATAAGTATGGATCATTTGTCTGATTGCCAAAATACGGGCTTTGCTTATATTCGTTCAGAATCAGATGGCCGTGTGAGGGTTTTACCAACATATTAAATTATTTCACCGAGAGGTGTATGTCTGTGCGGTACCCTGTAGCTTTTAAACGGGTGTACCAATTAGTATGAGTTTTTTTTTATCTAGCCGTGGTTCTATCTATGCTTCAGCTCTTTAATTATAGCTTTTAATTTTTTTTATCTAATTCCGTTAGTTTAATCACTGGCATTGAACCTATCTATTGAGTCTCAGGGTAGGCACATTTTTACAGCAATAATAAGTACCGGATGAACATAATTATTTTTACACCCATGAGAGCTCTTGGATTACTTTTGAGTGTCTTTTCTGACAATTTACTTATCCAAGCAATTTTTATTAATTTATCTCATTAACTATGTAAAAGTCACGTGTCACACGTAAGTATTAATTAATAAGCTGAAATTTAGTCTCAGCTAATCATATCCACGACGACCAGGGGGCCTAGCCAAAATGCCATTAAGAAAGCGTTAGCGAAGTTCGAAAATGATAAAATGTATGATTGACATAAGGCCGCGCTTAATCACGTGATCCATCCTATATGTTTTATCATTTCGAACTTCGCTATCGCTTTTTTAATGGCATTTCGCTAGCCCCCCAGTCTCATATCTTTCTTTAGAAATATAGGATTAAGTTCTATGACTTTTGCTATTAGCTTCACAAGTTTTTTTTTCAACTATATATAGTCTTCTTATGTCACTGCAGCAGTACTTCGAATCTGGTTTGAGGCAAGACCTGTAACTTTGGTGTTTCATAACTTGAGTCTAAGTGATGATGCGAAGAAGTTGGGTGTGGGTGGGCGTGTCCTCTCGCCCCGCCCCTCGCTGCGCCGCCTACCCAAATCCACGATGTTCTTGTACTTATATTTTGTTCTTTACGTGGCTCAGATGTGACAATACAGATTGTGCTTTGTGCGTTTTTTAAATCAGTACCTTAACGGTTGTTGTTTTGATTACTGTTTTGAATTAAAGCAAATTATAACTAATCATAATGATGCTGTACAACGCCAAAGTTCACTGTTATAGACCCATTCGGAAAAGAGGATACCGGACTTACCTACCATGGTTTGTATAAATAGTATATATCTATCTATACATCTATAGGTACATATTCTATATCGGAAGATCTAGACCTATTTACCTGTTCGATGAGTAAAGTCACAAGAGTAGCTATGTACCTACATTCTGTGCCATAAATGTTTAATTATGGATTTTTTATAATAATTGTAGTAATAAGAAAAAAATTATATACATATTATATATAACCGCTTAAACGAAAATAACATTTTTACAGTTTTTGTTTGTCTGTCTGTTCGTTTCGGCTTATCTCTGATATTGACGGGACATTTATTTTAGGCAATTGTATTATTGTATTGTATATTGTGCATCTTAGTTAAAGCAGGCGATTATGGGGGCAACAGGTGGTCTTTAATAAATTGGATTCCTACAAAAATTGATGCGATGAAATCCTTAAAAGTTGTTTCACTATAAATAGTTTAATGTATTTGAAATCCATCAGGTTGTCGACTGATGACAACGAAGGTCTACATAATATGACATTGAAACGAAATGCAAAATGAATCTCAGGTGGGGACGCCCTACAAGTGTTTATATTAAGTTATGTAAATGTGGCTGCCGACCAAGGTCGAGGAAATGTCGGTGATTCATAAATATAGTGGTATGATATTTGCAAGGGAATCGACAACGATGTGGCCTTTTTTTGGAATACGAGATCATTTTTTTTAAGGAAAAGGCTTTTTATACATATAAGGAGATAATATGCGTTTTGATAGTACTGATTCTTGTTGTAAAATGTAATATGCTCGCACACTCCGTGACGCTGTCATGTCGTGATGCGTCACTACACAGTCGATTTTGGTTCCTATCTGTGTGTGCGCGTAATTTAATATTTCTATTTCGTTTAAGAAATATGAAATAAATTAACTATTAATAAAGTTAAATTAAATTAAGTAATTAATTATTTTATTAATAATAATCAAAAGTTTAATTAATATTTAGATAAAATCATTAACGGATGAATTTCACCACTTACCAACAGTTAGGACGTCTATTTCAGTAGGTCTGAGAATCGCCCAACATCTATTTTTCATCCCCCTTTACTACTTTACTTTTTAAATGATAGGGGTGACCCACCCAAAAATATGTTTTTATTTTATTGACATTTTTTTACGTTTTTACAAACAACGCTTACAAAAATACACACAACCCTAAATTTTCATCCCTCTACGATCAACCCCTATTCTTTAACAGCTATATTAGTACTTTTGGCAGAAAGAATTCTGTCGGGACAGTTAGTATTTTATAAGCATAAATAGGTACATAAATCATTGATTAGTTATCACTTTTAGCTGTTTTCAGTATATTATTTTAATAAATATTGCTATTACTATAAGTTTTTTTAAGAACATGCAATAACAATTAATTCTGCTGAATGCTACCTACAATTTAGCTACTGTTCCATTGTTGTGTTTATAAAATATTATTTTTTTCTTGGAATGTTTAATTTCTAGTTATCTCATGAATAAAGTCACCTTTGTCTTAAATACATTATTTTATCTCAGCGAATTACGTAATACCTGTATAATTATGAATCTTTTAATATATGTTAAATAGTCTTGAAATATCAACGTTCAACGCACATATTATATGAGCGACGATGGTCCAGCTGGTACGGATCTGGTCCCTAGAGCGAGAGCGTCCGAGTTCCGTCCCTTGTGGTGCGTGAAATGGTTTTTACTAAATTTCCTAAGTACACCTCTAAACAAGAGACCATCGATTGCTCACCGGTGAAGGAAAACATCGTGAGCAAACATATGCATGTTGAGATTGCCCGACGAGATTTAAAGTATTTGACGGTTGTGAAGTTCATCAACCCGCATTGGGCCAGCGCGTCGGTGAACTATAGCCGAAAACGCTCCTCGCCTAATTTCGAGGAGACACATGCCTAGCAGTGTGTCTATAATATGGGTTGATACTTTATTGTACTTACATAAAAATCTAAAAAATATTTTTTTTGTTTGTTGCTTTAGTTTCGTATTTCGTTTGAGATTAACTAATATAAAATATTTTTTAACAAAAAAAGAAACGACTTCAAACAGTAAACTAAAAACCAAAAAATAAATTTACTTTGCACAAAGTAATACGTATTTTTATTTAGTTAAATCAAAATGAATAAATAATTAATTATTTTATAATTCTGTAGTCGGTGCCAGGTAAAACAATAACCGTGTATAGATATTATCAATCTTTCTAACAACTTTTGGGATTCAATTATACATAGATATTCAATTTAATACGTTCATGCTATCATAAGAATTTGTCAAAAATACATATTTTTCTTACACCGTTATTATTTTGTAATTGCTTTGATATATTTAAAAATATTAAGTGTGCTTAGTAATTTAATATTGTAGTAAGGTTGTTGTAGCATTTACTTGGCCCCGACTTCAATATTATAAAATAATTAATTATTTATTCATTTTGTTTTAACTCAGTAAAAATACGTATTACTTTGTGCAAAGTAAATTTATTTTTTGGTTTTTAGTTTACTGTTTGTTTAAAAATTATTTTATTTTACACTTTTAAGTGATGGGTATACCGAGAAATAATATAGGTGCCAAGTTCTCATCAATATAAATGAATTAAGTCCAAACACAAAATAGCTATTCCAAAGCGTTGAGGAGTTCTCTGAATTGTCCTTCGTCTTCATCATCAGACCCCTAATGACAGTCAAAACCCATCTAGGTGCAAAGTTCTTGTCAATGCAAATTAATCAAGCTAAAACACAAGGTAGCTGCTGTGAATCGTTGAGGAGTTCCTTCAACTGTCTCTCGGCTCCATCATCACATCAGACCTGCATTATAACCTATATGGGTGCAAAGTTCTAATCAATATAAATGAATTATGTCCAAACACAAGATAGCTACTCCAAACTATTAAGGAGTTCCCTGAATTATCCTTCTTCTTTATCATCAGATCGCTAATGACAGTCACAACCCCTCTAGGTACAAAGTATTTATCAATGTTAATTAATCAAGCTCAAACACAAGGTAGCTGCCGTAGTTCGCTGAGGAGTTCCCTCGACTGTCTCTCGGCTACATCATCACATCAGACCTGCATTATAACCTATATGGGTGCAAAGTTCTAATCAATATAAATGAATTATGTCCAAACACAAGATAGCTACTCCAAACTATTAAGGAGTTCCCTGAATTATCCTTCTTCTTCATCATCAGATCGCTAATGACAGTCACAACCCCTCTATGTACAAAGTACTTATCAATGTTAATTAATCAAGCTCAAACACAAGGTAGCTGCCGTAGTTCGTTGAGGAGTTCCCTCGACTGTCTCTCGGCTCCATCATCAGATCATCTCCAAACATTTATGGAATTGTAGTGCTTTGAAATACTTAATGAAAAAGCTTAGAAACGCACTAGTCATCCCTACGATTTTTGAAAGTTCCCCTCGATTTCTCTGGTCTGCCATCATCAGATTCTGATTTCCTTAACATGGGACCACTTCAGAAATATCTACTCTCCAACAAAAAATGAGTTATCAAAATCGGTTCATAAAAAGGGACGATAAGCCTTGAACAAACATAAAAAAGGCATATATACGGTCGAATTGAGAAACGTCTCCTTCCTTGAAGTCGTTTAAAAAAATAAATGAACAAGGATTTTTCATGTTTACGTTCTATGATAATAAGCGTAGATAAAGATAATAAAAAAATATGACGTAATACTATAAAATAATGATAATTTTGAGCGTTATTTATATTATTATTAAATCCACAATTGCTTGTGCTTTATTCTAAACTAGCTGTTACCCGCAGCTTCGCCCGCGTGAACTTAAGATTTACAGATTTATCATGTCTGATATTATATTCCACCATACATAGTTGATACACTACGGCCTTGGACACCAGACAACCGCCGCGCCCGTTGGATACACCGCAACACGATTTATTTTTTCGCGTATTATTTTGATTTTGCCATATCTCCTAAAGTATTCATTTAATTTGCATGATGTAACAGGGAAAAATAATCTTCATGAAGTGCTCAAGCTAATTAACTGATTTAAAATGATAAGGATTCATACCGTAATTGTGTAAATAACTTTCAAATTATCGCGTTATAATTGTTAATTTTTTTTAAGTATTAAATGGATATAGTATGATATCCCTAAGAGATAGACATATGCCATCGCGGACTTTTTTGTAGACCTATTTAAGATACACAATTCCACCATACATTATTTTGTTATATCTCAAAGGGTTTAGGCAGCGTTTTCGTTGAAAACTCCCAGACGGCCTATTTTTTTCCGACCCCTCCAACTATTATTGTTATATCTTAGCTAATGTATATAAAAACCTAGTAAATTATATACATAAACCTTCCTCTTGAATTGCTCTATCTATTTAAAAAAACTGCATCAAAATCCGTTGCGTAGTTTTAAAGATTTAAGCGTACAAAGGGATATAGGGACAGAAAAAGCGACTTTGTTTTATAATATGTAGTGATTAAATAATTTTTTTTTAAATTAATAGGTTCTTAAGGTTTAATAAATTCTTCCCGACTTCACGACTAATATGACGTTTTAAGAGATCAGTTTTATTATTTGAAGTAATACAAAGATTTTTTTCGCGGCTTAAATTATTTAGGGCCTGTTTCACAATCTCCAGTTAAGTTCCCAATAGGCTATCGGCAACTTATTCGACAGATACTCCATACTCTATCTGTCAAATATGTTGCCGATAGCCTATTGGGAACTTAACTGGAGATTGTGAAACAGGCCCTTAGTCTAAAAAAGTCACTTAGGTGATTGTGACTTTATAATATTTTACGAGATTTTTGTGGCCAAGGTAATAATGATCTCCAATTCCCAAAAAGTATTTTTGGAAATACAAGTATGGTATTATTTTGAACATTTTTTTTTCTTTTTTTCGAAAGGACCTATGCTGTTAGCCTTAAGGCCTTAATGCTAAAAAACTTTGTTGTCTTATATACCTACAAAACATGCTTGTGTATTTTAGTTTATGTAGGGTACTTATTATTTTTTTCTATCAATTGTGTAATAGATAATTATTAATTATGGTTTATGGTCCATATACAAGTGGATTGCGGATTCTTGTATATAATCATTTCAACATACATAATCTTATATTTACAATCCTATGATTTTTCTTCCGCGTTCTATTACATAAAGCGACGTACAATATATTGCTTATAAATAGTTTAATATACATTTGCGTCTAGTTTAGTTTTAATAACACTTTTTATATTTTAAAAAATCGTATACCTATTATAAAATTCTCGCGTCACGGTGTACGTTATTGAACTCCGAAACGACTGAATCGATTTCGATAAAATTTTGTGTGCTTATCAGGTAGGTCTAAGAATCGGACAACATCTATTTTTCATTTCCCTAAATGTTAAGGGTGGTCCACCCCTAAATTATATTTTTAAACAAATTTTTCTGTTTTTATTTTTTTATGATGTATTTGTACACATCATATAGTATTTTATACTATACTATATATTTTACTATACTATTATTCTATACACAAATACAT
Source organism: Lycaena phlaeas (assembly GCA_905333005.2). NCBI lineage: Eukaryota > Metazoa > Arthropoda > Insecta > Lepidoptera > Lycaenidae > Lycaena > Lycaena phlaeas. The sequence goes on from HG995168.1 coordinate 2,888,087, forward strand.
ACAACCTTCAATTTTCACCCCTCTATGATCAACCCCTATTTTTCAATTGCAATTTTAATTTTGGCGGAACGAAGTCTGTCGGGACAGCTAGTACTTATATTAAATGCAAATTAATTAAAAGAAGAATTACTCTATACGTGTACACGTGACTGAGTGACTGAACTCCTAAACGGATGGACGGATTGTATAGGATTTTTATGTGTGTACATGTGGTGAATTAGAGAATGGTTTGTTTACCATATGCTCACCTGCCTACCGATTTAGCTTAAAACCTTAAGTCTAAACCCAAAACCTATGTCTTGACCTTTCGAAAAAAAAGAATGGTTCCTGTTCACAATTCGTCCCACAGGACTTGTCGAGTTTATTAGTAACTAACTGTTACCCGCAGCTTCGCCCGCGTGAACTTAGATTTACGGATTTATCATGTCTGATGATGATCATTTTCTATTTTAATAATGACTAAGATTTGGCTTAAAATGGATATAATTATGTTATCTTGAACATTAAGACATAATATAACCCTTCGCAGACTTTCTGTAGGCATATTTAGGATACTATTATTAAAATAATATATTCCTCCACCATACGTTGATCTTTTTTTTTTTTTTTTTTTTTTTTTTTTTTTTTTTTTTTTTTTTTCGGTTGGATCTATGCTAATGGTCCTAGTGACCGTTATGCGTCATCGGAAATGGGGTGATCCGGTTGGATCATCCTATGACGTTAAAAATTTGGGGGGTTGCCCCCCGCCATGTTCATGGCGTCGGGTTTGTACCTAACTTGGTCAGCTACGGTCGACTGGTTTGGAAGGGGTGACGTTAGAAACCTATCGTGAGGGCCGGCCCTCCCCTCCCCCGGTAGCGGGGGAGGCGGGTCAAGCGCGGGACCCGAGCAAGCTGCCGATAGCAGAGTGCTATCGGTGATTACACGGTCTATATTGGTGTCGACTCGTAGCTGATCTGAGCCTATGCTGTCGCGGTTGATCCGGATCGACTGGTCAACGGAGTGTAGGGTTCGACGTCGCATACGACCCCGGGGCCCATGCGGTGTGAATGTGTGCCTAACACCGGCTGTGTTATGTCTGAGTGTGTGTTGTAGCTTACGTCGCGCTTCAGCGTCGCGCTTTAACAGTTCTGTGATTTTATCAACAGGATCGGTTATGCATACGTTGATCATATTATTATTACGTCTATCAGGTTGATACAGTACGGCCTTAGACACCAGACAACCGCCCATTCGATTCACGGCAACACGATTTATTTTCTTGTGCATTATTTTGATTTTGCCATATCTCCTAAAGTATTCATTTAATTTGCATGATGTAAATGGCAAAAATATTCTTCATGAAGTGCTCAAGCCAATTAATTGATTTAAAATGATAAGAACTCATACCGTATTTGTATAAATGACTTTTAAACTATCGCGTTATAATTGCCCATTTTTTTAAAGTATTAAATGGATATAGTATGATATCCCTAAGAGATAGACATATGCCATCGCGGACTTTTTTGTAGACCTATTTAAGATACACAATTCCACCATACATTATTTTGTTATATCTCAAAGGGTTTAGGCAGCGTTTTCGTTGAAAACTCCCAAACGGCCTATTTTGTTCCGACACCTCCAACAATTATTGTTATATCTTAGCCAATGTATATAAAAACTTAATAAATTATGTACATAAACCTTCCTTTTGAATTGTCCTATCCATTAAAAAAACCGCATCAAAATCTGTTGCGTAGTTTCAAAGATTTAAGCGTACAAAGGGATATAGGGACAGAAAAAGCGACTTTGTTTTATAATATGTAATGATGATGTAAAGATATAAAGACGTTGGCCATTGAAATAATATCCGATCAGTCCAGGTAGAATGAATGTAAGTCGAATCCGCGGTAAACAGCTGGCTGTTGCATTTACACAACGAACAATGTCAAGGCTACACGGTTCAATCGCGGAAAATGCATTGCAATGTCGCGTCATTCATAAAACATCCGCTATAATGATATTATGCAATTATAATGTAAATCAACCGTGAGTGTTTGAATTGGTTTGCTTGGAGGGATGCGATTCAAAATGCTTATTGCATCATGATGCAATTTTGATGTTTTAAGGTAAAGTGTCGGTCGTCTTGGCGTTTATTGAGGGAGGCCTATGTTCAGCAGTAGACGGATAAAGGCTGATGATGATGATGATGATGATGATGATGATGAAGGTAAAGTGACTTTGATATGAAACATATTAACGCGTCCAGGGCGTGACGCCGTGATGTCGTGATGCTCCACTACACCGCTCTCGATTACTTTATGTATTCGCGTATTTTATTCCATCTTTCATTATTTTTAATTACAAGCGGTTTCACCCGCGTACTCCTACGTGGGAGTACGCGGACTCCCAATACTATGTGCTATTCTGATGTATAAGCACCCCGATAAAAGCGCGTCGATTCATTTCTCTCGTAAGAGAAAGACACGCACTAAACGCAGACAAACATGGTTCACGATGAAACCAATCTTACTAAATAACGTCGTTATTCCCAGAGTTAGACAGGTCAAGTACCTGGGGGTCACCCTTGACAGGTCGATGTCGTTTAGACCACACATCGCCGCGATTTCTAAAAAAGCCCGTTTCGTCAGTAGTAGACTGTACTTCCTCATAAACAAAAAGAGCAAAATGCCCCTCAGGCACAAGCTCACCCTCTATAAATCATGTATCCGCCCCATCATGTCATACTCCTGTGTGGCATTCGCGCATGTGCCTCAGCATAGACTCAGAGGCCTCCAAACGATCCAAAATAAATTCTTACGTGTGGCAACCGGTTGCCCGTGGTACGTAAGAAACATCGACCTACACCGCGACCTCAGACTAGATTCGATTAGGGGCCATTTCAAAGCGATGTCAGAACGTCACTTCGAAAAGGCACTTCTCCACCCGAACCCACTCGTCGTGAGTGCGGCAAACTACACCCCCGATAACTTAGCACCTAATAAGTCTAGGCTACCTAAGAATGTCATAACCGATCCTGTTGATAAAATCACAGAACTGTTAAAGCGCGACGTAAGCTACAACACACACTCAGACATAACACAGCCGGTGTTAGGCACACATTCACACCGCATGGGCCCCGGGGTCGTATGCGACGTTGAACCCTACACTCCGTTAACCAGTTGATCCGGATCAACCGCGACATCATAGGCTCAGATCAGCTACAAGTCGACACCAATATAGACCGTGTAATCACCGATAGCACTCTGCTATCGGCAGCTTGCTCGGGTCCCGCGCTTGACCCGCCTCCCCCGCTACCGGGGGAAGGGAGGGCCGCCTCACGATAGGTTTCTAACGTCACCCGTTCCAAACCAGTCGACCGTAGCTGACCAAGTTAGGTACAAACCCGACGCCATGAACATGGTGGGGGGCAACCCCCCAAATTTTTAACGTCATAGGATGATCCAACCGGATCACCCCATTTCCGATGACGCATAACGGTCACTAGGACCATTAGCATAGATCCAACCGAAAAAAAAAAAAAAAGATGTATAAGCTATATTATTGAAAAGTTTCGTGAAAATCCGTTTAGTAGTTTTTACGTGAAAGAGTCACAAACATCCATATTTACAAACTTACGCGTTTATAATATTGTAGGATTAGTAGGATGAATTCTCCGATGTGGCCTCCCCCCGTAGAGGGCGAACGGGAGACGAAAAAGAGTGCGTCGAAGGTGCTACTTATTGCGCTTCCAGTAACACCCCTGTGCTCGTGTCGGGCTTGATATGGGTACCCGGGCCTCGCTGGACACGACGTAGTTAGGACTGCTTAATAGCGGCCGGGCTGTCCTCCCTATATTTGAATAATCTGGCCTTGCCGGGACCAGTCTGTCGCTGAGGAGATCATGTTGCCTGCGGATCCAGGTCCCTCACAAAGTGTCTGAAGGTGCTCGCGGTGGTTTTAGCGGTAGTGCACCCCAATGCGAGTCCCAACATGCCAGTGCGCCTACCCGAAGCCCTGGTAACTCCGAAAGAGATTTCCAATGCGTCATCAAAAAAATTAATTTTAAATAAAAAACCAAAAACCGACTTCAAAACCATACCTTAATTAATGTACAACTAAAAATTTTAAAATAATATTGAAATACTTCGAAGTGAAGTAGAAGACGTATACTATTTAAAATCAGGTATTTTTGGAGTCGGTACCAGCCAAAACATGGCTGCCCTTCACAGGTATATTGATCATTAAAATATCCTCGTTGGCTAAATGGAATCCTTGTAAATGCGGTGTGACCGTTTGTATGTTATCTAATTAGACGTAGACTCTGTATTATTAGAAATTAGTACCCACTAATATGATATGATGTTAATTAACGCGTGTAAAAATCTACGGGTAAATTTTGATATACAGTTTTGAAAACGTTTGACATCTTGGTCCAGCCATAACCATATTTTGTATTATTATTAGAAACGCTGAGAATGTAATAGATCTTCATAAATCTCAATTAAAACTGTGAAACTAGTTATATTACAATATTGCATTTTGCAATGCATCAAAATTAAACAATTTCGTATACATATAAAATATAAATAGGTTATAATTATATTTTATATATTGTATACGAAATTATTAGTTGGGTGGTTTTATGAGAACTCAGTCCTTTGCGCTAGTGCTGGCTTCGTATTTCAGAAATATCATTTAAAATATTTTAACGTAAAACAGAGTAGGTACGTAGAGCATAAACAGATGAAAACTGTACTTAACAGAAATTAATTTAAAATATTTCTATGAAAACCGTGTTTCATAGAAATGCGTTTTATATGCGAAATATTGTTGACAATGTTTTTATTGGTCAACATTTTATGAATTGAGTAACAAAATAAATATGGAAATTTTTAATATACTTTAGGATAACAATTTACTTCGCAGTTATTAAACTAAATGACTGTATTACCTAGAAACATCTATGAATATGTTTCTTCAAGTAAATTCCCTACTATTAACAACAACATAAATCTTTTTGCGTCCACTATAGGCCAGAGGCCTCTAAGAATGAACGTTAAGACGGTTGATTTCCTTTTTTTTTTTCGAAGTGTAAAATCCTCATGGACGATCCCTCCGCTTTGGCTGAGCGAAGGGGGTGTGCAGGACTTTAACCTGCTAAAAGGACCCCGATGTTCATCGTCTGACCTATTCAGGTAGGTCTCTTCGCAGTCGGTACTTAGCTACTGAATCCCCCTGAGAGGCGCACGCGGAACACAGCGCGCCACCTTACGGTTGATCTCCTGCTACTTTAATTTAATTAGGATTGGCCACGTTCACTGCACGGAGATCATGGTCTCACCTAATCAAGATCGACCTATTCTCTGTCTATACTGTACTAAAATTGTAGATACCCCGAATCCTAAACCATAAACCGTACATACTCTTGGTACTTTACGGTAAAACTATCGCTGCCTTGAGGTTTGGAGTTTAAGATAGTGATTTAGATTCGTGTCTAGATGATATTATCTAGGTATGTCTTCTTCTGCCTAGCATTTTCCCAACTATATTTAGGGTCGGTCTCCTACCTGGAAGCAGCTTAATACTAGTATGTATTTTAAACGCAGCGACTGTCTATCTGACCTCCACAATCCAGTGACCGGGTATTACGGTACCCCGCGGTAAGACTGGTTGCCAGACTTTTGGGCTTCCGACGACCCGTAGCGTCTGTCAAAGATCCACAATGTCAGCTTAATCTTAAAACGGCGTGTTTTCCGAGGTACGGTGCAGTATTCCATCCACGGACCGACAACAGCAAGCGTAGCTTAACCTGATGGATTGACTCGCGCGGATCTTATTATTTACCCACCAGCTCATGTGTTATCTGTTATTAAAATGTAATTTTTTCAAATTTCATATATTACCTATGCCTTTTGTGTGAATTCTTGTTAATGTAGTAAGTACTAACGCCGCTGTGTTTCTATTAGTAAAAGCAGTGAGCATTATTAACGCCATTAACAATACTGTTTCTGTTAGTGTGTTTGCAGAAACAATTCATAAATCATAAGGTTTATTATAAGGTAAAGGTGTTGACGGCATTGGAGGTAAAGAAACGCCTATTGTTTTAACTTATGTCGCGGTTACGAGAGTAAGGGCCTGTTTCACAATCTCCTGTTAAGTTCCCAATAGGCTATCGGCAACATATTTGACAGATAGAGTATGGAGTATCATTAATAAGTAAAAAGCATTAAATAGAAGATCAAAGGAATTATGATAGATGATGATGATGATGTTATTAAAAACACAATTATGTTTAAGCTTAGAAAGCAAAAAGAGATGCACGTTAGACATTTGAAGACATTAAAAAAATCCTGCGAGTCTCGGAAAGCTGAGCTTTTTGAGCATTGAACTTTGCAACACTTTGTACATTTTATTAGGAGGATTGCGGAAACGGAAGTTAACAGTCGGTACAGTTAAAGGAGTTACACTTGTTGCATACAAAACTATTATTTTTGTGTATTACACAATAAGCATTGCATTATAAGAACATGAAATTAAAGAAATAACATTTTACACAAACTATATTTATGCACGTGACACAATAAAAATTGATAATATCAAATAATATTATGTGATGTAGGATATTTTTTTGCCAAAAAGAAGGTTTTCTTCTTCTTTAGCCTTAGCTTCCAACTGGAATTGCCAGTGTCAGAGGGATAACCTAAAAAAACACCTAAAACGATTTAAGCATTAGTACTTGCTGTCAAACTGTATTTAAAGTTTAATGATTTTTTAATTTGAAATAATTTGAAAATCAAATTTCGATCGCGGGGCGACATCTAGTATACATGAAAAAAATATAATTTATTCATTCATTCATATATTTCGGCTGCCTTTGATACTTATGTGAGAATAGTCATATAAGTGAAGCATTTTTTATGAAGACACACGTTGGAATTTGGATTCACGTAAATATTATAATATATGAAAATCAGTTGCCGTACAAATAAAATACCTACGCATTTTATTTTCATTACTTTTCATATTGGCAAATGTATTTAATGACTGTCTCCAATAACATACAAACAGTATATTTGGATGATATTTTTTTTGTTTGTTATTATATTCTATTACATACGCTTACATTTTGTTTAAGGGGCTCACCCGTCTCAATGACCTTGCGCGTTTTGTTTTCTTCAGCTCCCGACCACCCGCGAACCCCTCATATATAATACGTACAGTTCAATAACCTAAACATCGCCGTCTAGCGGCTAATAGCTTGTACTACTAGAACATGTACACGGACAAAAAGTAATGTTACCATTCCGTAAAATAAAGATAAAAATATTAACTTTAATATTTATAATAAGTTTATTTACTTTATAAACACAAAATACACATGAATATTATACAATATAAAAAACAATTAAAAAAAGACCGAATAATAAACTTTCGATAATTGCTACACTGAATGATCCTCAAGTAAATATTGAACCAATATTTATTATTATAATTTCACTATCCCAGGCCTGAATCGCGCTATCGAAATTTTTTCTTGCTGCTAGTATATATACAAACTGTTCTTACGAAATATTTAATAAGTTAGATACCTTCCGACTGCAAGCTAATGTTATATCATAGATGAACAGTTCTTTATAAATACAAAATGCAAATGAATGTTTTAAAACATAAAAAAACAATTTACAAAAAGACTTGTGTTTTATAAATTTTTAGATAATTATTGATACACTGAACAATCTTCAAGTAGCATGAACCAATTTTATAGTTAGTAATAATATAGTTTCATCATCAAAGTTCTGAATCGCGCTATCGAAATTTTTCTTGCTGCTAGTATATATATAGCAACTGTTCCCATAAAATATTAATAGGTCGGCTGTCTTCCAAATTCCAGATATTGATTGAGAAATGTTATCGAAGAGTAGTTTTTTGTTATTATATTGAGAAAATGAGTGAGAGACGAGTATATCAACAAAAGTACCTCTAACATAAATAATATAATTTATGTACAGTATTGCGGGATGAGAAGAAATATAAATGATTTTATCTATTTTTTTTTGGTTATTACAAACGTTTTTAGATATAAAAAAACTTATTGCGGAAATGTATAATTTTCGAAAAAATGCAAAATAAGTTTACAATTTGGTTAGACTATCGTTGGAAGTTGGAACATGTATTGTAAACCTATTTATTGACCTACTATCTATCTCTGTTCCAAGTTTTATCAAAATCGGTTCAGTGGTTTAGGCGTGGAAGCGTAACAGACAGACAGACAGACAGAGTTACTTTCGCATTTATAATATTAGTAAGGATTATTGTTATTGAAGAAATAACTACAGTATTCAGTTTGATCCAACTTGAAAGATAAAATAGTTTATATTATCTCAATATGTTTTTATTGCAAATTATTTGTCACTAGACGTGGTGTCCCGCGGTTTCAGCCGCGTACTTGACATACCCTAGGGAGTACGAGGATAAATTATTATAAGCTATGTGTGGTTCTATTATATGTATAAGGTAGCTAGTTAAACGTTATAATGTTATTATAAAGTTTCGTCAAAATCTATTCAGTAGTTTTAGAAACAAACAAACATCCATACGTATAATATGAACATCATAATTTATTACATCCATATTTTTATGTTACGGATATTTATTACTTATTTCATTGTAATGATGTACGGTGTGCTATACTAATTATTTCTATCAATTTTTAAATGTAAATAGTTTCTATTCTGACATAACGTTTTTTGTAGTCATTGATACATGCTATCACAGATTTATAAATAAAGACAGACGGAGGAGACGCTTCAAAGCGAATACAAAAGCGCTCTCAAGTGCTTGACATAGCGTCGTACTCTAAACGTCTATTAGATTGTGTTCGCTTTTGAATTTGTGTACGCTTTGAAAGAATTTTTTGATAGCGGACACAGTAGTTTTCGAGTTTTTTTTTCATTAGAAACATTTATAAACAACACACACACACACAAATACAAAATACAAATCTGTTCTCTTTATATTTTATAATAATATTAGTGTAAATAAATATAATGATCAAAAGCTTCTATCTATTATCTGATAGATGGCAGTGTATGACGTGTCAGAAAACTATTGCTAGATGGCGCTGTTTTTGTTAAAACCTTTCTGTTCTCATATTTATTATATTTAATAATATTTTCAATATAAAAACCCTACAGTTATCATACTCCAAAAATTCCACATTCGTCTTTCATATTTAACTTTACATTTATTAAGGTTTTATTTGTATCACGAGTGAACTGCACTGTCTTTCATTACACACCATATTGGTTTTTAAACAAAAACAACATAATTTAAAATACTCCCATTTGATATATTATAATGAATAATGATCACTAAAAATGTAATAATGAATAAAAGCAGTAAATAAATTAGCGATTTAGAGCAACAACGGACATGACTTCCTCGTTCGGAGGCCTTTGGCCGTCTGTCGGCTGTCACCCGTGCGCGAATTCGAAGCAAAAATTAGATTTTTACGATTTTCTGATTAAAAACTGCACATTTAAAAAAACGACTTTTCAAATATTGTTAAGTATATAATTCCTCACTAACAAAAAAATATTTCACTACTGTGAGTTGTATAATTAGAAATCCTATTCGATTTTTGTATGCGAAAAGAGGTTCAGGTAAATAATTATTACTCTTTATTTTGAAAGTTTTATGAAATTATCTTATAGTAACATTAATAAACTAAAACCAAGTTACAACATATATTTATTTGGTATTTTTAACGTAACACTAATGTATACTTTTAAGAATATGAAAACGATCGAATTTGTCTGGGAGCCCCTTAATGGTGCTGTTGTTTTCTTTTAAACTTTATTTACTAAATAAAAAATACAAATAAACGAAAAATATAAGTGTTTTGCTTATTGTATTTTTTGCCAACTTTTTCCGTGTTCTTTACTCGGCTAGGGCATATTTAATAGATACCATACAACAAAAATAAAGGAACTTATCTATGAGTAAATTGAACTCTATGAGAGAAAACTATGCAGTAAAATCAGCCTATTTACTGGTAGTTTTGTCGATTATATTAATGGCAATACGTAGCAAATGCCTAGCTTACTATAAATAAAACGCTTAGATAAGTAAATGTACGGTGTTCTGTGAGACTCGCACATGGCCCGTTTTCTTTCTCAATAATTGTACGTAATGACTTCTAATATATCTCAAAGTTATGTACGTAGATTAATTTAAAGTATAGTATTGATATTTTAATTACCAACTAATTTTTAAAATGAAACAGCAAACGACAAGACGCTCTCATTTCTGGGCGGAAACGACCCCCACCGGGGGCTGCCCTCCAGATTGGAGGGGTGAGAGTCAGGATGAGCCCCCATATCAAGTACCTGGGGCTCATCCTCGACGGAGGTTGGACCTTCGGCCCACATTTCAAAACGTTGGGACCGAGGGTCGTGAAGGCGGCGAGTGCGCTGGGCAGACTCCTCCCGAACCTCGGAGGACCCAGTGCCGCCTGCAGGCAGCTGTACTCTGGAGTCTGCCGGAGTATGGCGACGTATGGTGCCCCGATTTGGGCAGATCACCTCACTGCGAGCGTTAAGGCCGCGTTGCGCTCGGCGCAGCGGGTCATCGCGGTGAGGGTGATTCGGGGGCACCGTACGGTTTCGTGGGCTGCAGCATCCGCTCTAGCCGGCGACCCCCCGTGGGAACTTGTGGCGGAGGTTCTGGCCGAGACACACTCCTATGTCTCGGATAGGAGGTCTCTGGGCTTGAGCCTTTCGCCTGACGGGGTCCTACGGGTTCGCAGACTAGGGATGGAGGCATTATTGCGGAGGTGTGGAGAGGACCTGGCGCTTCAGCCGTATGGCAAACGCCTAACGGCTGCTCTGCGCCCGGTTCTTGAGCGGTGGATGCGCCGTAAGCGCAAACCACGGCACGGATGCTTTGGTGATTACTTGTGTCGAACGGCCCAAAGGGAGCCGACGACTGGATGACACGATTGTGGCGCGGCGGTGGACTCTGCCCAGCACACCCTCGAGGTGTGCCCGAGATGGGCGGCGCTGCGTCATGATTTGACGTCTGTCATCGGAGGGGACTTGTCTTTGTCGAGCGTCATCACCGCGATGCTTGGCTCTGACGAGTCCTGGACGGCAATGGCCTCTTTCTGCGAGACAGTGATGTCCCAGAAGGAGGCCGACGAACGGGTGAGAGAGAAGGCCACCGACGTAGCCTCCCCCGTAGTGGGGTAGGGCACCCAAATGCGAGTTCCCACACACGCCAGCGCGCCTACCCAGGCCCTGGTATGGTCGTAAATGATTTCCGATGCGTCATCAAAAAAAAAAAAAAAGACGCTCTCATTTATTTAATTTATTCTATATTTGGATATGGATTTTTAATTTATTTTGCCATAGATGTGCCAAATATGCCAAGTGTTTGGCATTTTAATGTATTAGTTAGTACCTGGTTGACCGAACATTTGCTGGGTTATTTAACTGTTTTCTTTTCTTTTATAAATACCCTTAGTGATAATATGATAAAGTTTTTCTGTCAAAAAGATGAACTTGAAAAAAAAAGACAAAAAAATTATTGGACTGGAGATTCGAAACCAGGCTCTTTTCGTCGATTAATAATTTCCCAACTGACTTATTACTTTACAGCGAAATTTACGTTCGTATTCTAAAAAAGTTTTCTAAAAATTTATCTTAGCTAGATCGATTCATCGCCGTTTTTAACCCGTGTATACAAAATTTCATGAAAATCGTTGGAGTCGTTTCCGAGATTCAGATTATATATATATATATACTTACAAGAATTACTCATTTAAAGGTATAAGTGTGTAACTGTGTTCTAAACATGTACGTATAATGTACATACTATATACCTACCTATAATAGATGTATTGCATAATATGATGTGTGGTAGGTCATAGTTGTAATACGTGAAACGGTTATATTACTTATGTTCGTTTGTGTTATAAGCACGTATGTATGTGTGTGTGCAGGTGTAACGCGGGGACGCTGCCGGCGTACGAGCTGACAGTGGGCGCGGCGGAGGCGGTGGCGGCGGCGTGCGCGCAAGCCAACAGCGTGGCGGCCTCCTCGCACCATCACACGAGGCACGATCACAAGAAGAAGACCAGCAAGTAGTAAGTGTATACTACTGATGTTACTAATGTCTATTTTGAACATTCACGAAAGCAAACTCTTCGTCCTTGTTCGCACGAGCGCTTAAAAAGCGTCGCGGTAAAACTCGACGTTGGCTTGAGTTGCGAGCTTGACATGCTCAATTCGATTTTGCATCTAACACCTCAACGTCGAAAATCCAACAGCACTTGACAAAAAAACGCCGCGCTTTAAAATGCTTTCGTGTGAACATGCATGTGATACATGGTTAGTGGTTACCCATTTGTGAGGGGTGAGAGCCTTTTTAACGCTCGGTAAAAAAGCGATCGTGTAAACGAACGAAATGAGAGAAATGAATCCATGCATCTGTTCACACTGTTTTTAAAGCGCTCCGTTTTTTTTGAGCACTGTTGCATTTTCGACGTTGCGTGTTTATCATTAAATCGAATTTAGCATGCGGTTTTAATGCGACGCTTAAAAAGGAAATTATCGATCGAAGACGATCTCCGTGCAGTAACCGGTCCGTGTTGGATGCGAGTGGCAAAGGATCGGTCATCTTGGCGTTCATTGAGCCTATGTTCAGGAGCGGACAAATAAAGGCGGATGATGATGAAATACTTATATTTTAATTATATCTTAAACTTATAAGAAAGTACACAGTAACCCAGTCGTAGATCGGTTTCATTACTAATAACAAGTTAAGTTACATAAGTAACGAGTGAAGTTAAGTAATAGACATACTGAACGCTACCTATAGCTTTCATCTGTCACTAGTTGAACTTAGCTGATCTCGTCCTATAATAAACAAATGAAAGAAAGAAAGAAACATTTATTCAACACTAACAGGAGACACAAGGACACACATGAAAAGATTAAAAAAAAACATACATACACAGAGAAAACATTTTTCGCTTGCGAAGCCTACAAGTAACACAAAATAAAAAATTATAAATTATTATAACATTATTATTATTATTATTATAACATAACATTATAACTATTCATAATAAAATAAAATTTTATTTTAAATATTAAGGCTGACAAATGTAGCAAAAGCATTTTTTTATTTATTTATGTAAAATCAAACACGATGTGTGAATCTTACTGAGAAAAGAACCTAAAGAAATATTTTCCAACGACAAGGAAAGTATAAAACATTTTTGATTACCGCGACTGCCCGGGAAACCGTACAAGATCTTATGAAAGTGACCCCCAAGTAACTCATCCACAAATAGTCAGTCACCTGTAGCGCTTTTATAGTTGTAAACGATCCTACCCTATTACGGATATACACCTGGGGCCAAATAGTCACTTATACAATTTGATTTGTGTAATAACATGGCAGTTGGACGGTTAAATGTATATTATAATCGGTTTTGTTCAAAATTCAATAAAATTTACGAAATTGAATTAAAACATATTTAGTTAGTTACTCGTCTGTGGTTTTTAAATTATGTAAAAAAAAATACTACATCGCAATCTTCACGCATTTATTGCTAAATGCGAGGTTTTTATTTTTAATTAATCGGTGAGAGACTAATGAATGCTGTTTACAGACGCCCTTATACTGTTTCTCATATTTTCAAAGCTCGAATGTTGTTGTCAAAACAGACTGGTTATAAATATCCCATGTCGGATGCCATAAGGGTGATATTCCTTTCTGTCAACGGTATAAAATATTACAAATACAGGTTTTTATTTTGTTTACACTATACGGTCACACAAGGTTTGAGAACACATCTCCTCGTGTCTCATTATCATCAGCCCTTATCCGTCGACTGTCGTAAATAGGCCTCAATAAACGCCAAGACGACCGGTCCCTTGCTACTAGAAATCCAATACGGACCGGCCACTGCACGGATAAAGTCTTCCCACCTTGCAGCTAATGGTCGACCAACACTTCGTCTACCTAAATACATACGTCAAAAATGTTGTCTTTATCTCAGAGTGTAAAAAATATACTTTACAGTATCCATAAGTTTTCTCAGGTTTACGCGAATTTCACTCATTATAATGACGAATGATGGGAGGACTCCCGTGACCATGGTGCTGTAAAGTATCCGAAACGTCGGGCTCATAAAAAACCAAATAAGCCGCGATAAAATCCGCAAGAAGTGGTTTAATTATAGTATCCATGAGTGTTTTATCATACTCATTATATCAGACGCAAATCCGATGGTAGCACGTTTTTTTACATCTCAAATCTGTCGATATTTGCAACATAAACCCGTGTTATAGCTTGTTAATAAACATGAAGTCTTATAATTGCGTCAACCGTTCCCACCGTCCGAGGTATAATAATACTTTGATTAAACTTCCAATGCCGTTTCATTTGCGGTTAATTTGTAGCCAAACCCTTTGAGATATGCAAGCGATAAACGTTGCGGGTTTCAGGGGTTATTGGGAATTAACTTGATTGACATGCTTTGTTTTTTTTACCCGTTACTCTTGATTTGATATTATTGATGTTTTTGCGGGTAGGTTGTTCAAGTTTCGTACCCATGAATGACTTTTTTTTTCGAAATGTCCTATGCTGTGGCCTTAAGGAGTTAGAGCGAAATCGGAGCCGTGGGTTGGCAGGTAGTTTCCCCAAGCAACCATGAATGACCCATTAATATTATAGACGCAAAAGTTTATAAGAATGTATGAATGTATGTTAGATAATTTCCTAATAAAATATATATAATAATCTAATATTTATAATAATCGTCGTAAAAAAGATCATACGTCAGAATAACACATATAGTCATCGCCACTTTTAAAGTCCTGCGACTAATGCCTGAATTAAATTTGACAACATTGACATCTTGACATCTGTCTGGAGTAAGAAGTTGTGATATTTTAAATTGTTTTACGTGAAATATGGAGCATATAATATAAAGTAAGGTGTAAAAATTTAAGGCCGTATAATGATCGTTAAAGTGAAATAATTTTGTGAATTAGAAAGTAAAAATAAACAACAATTAACCCCGTTAAATAATAAGTTTATAAATGTCACTGCCATGACAGGTAAATTTTAGAGATGCCAGAGTCACTCATTTTTGCCTAATTTATGGTTAAAATATTATTATTAACTCTATACCTACATTTATCTTATGATATTTTATATGAATATAAATACAAGGTAAAAGAATTAAAACCTTGTTCAGATGAATGATATTTTCAGGTGTTTCTGTAAAAAAGGTCGAATAACAAAGGAAGTAACAATGGCAGCAATTACTTCTGAGAAAATCGTCACTCCTGGCAAAAGCCGAACACATCCGAAGAAGCTTGTTTTAGATGAATTCTACTAATCGGTTATACGTAAAAAATACGAATGAAATATTCACAAAAAAAATGTTTTATTTTACTAAAATCTGGCAGGGAGATTTTTATTTTCCTGCTATAATTATTTTTGTCATTATTATCATCATCAGTCTTTATCAATGCACTACTGACCATAGGCCCTATAATTATTTAAATTTTTTATTGTACTAGACTTAGTGGAAAATCATTACAATAGAAATTGGCAACATTGAGTTATGAGATCGCAGCGCCGCGTCTATCAGACTTCTAAAGTGGCGATGACTCTAGACTATAATTTCTCTACATACATTTACGGGAATGGTCCCTGATAAATTCATGTTTCATGAATATCCTTACTAATATTATAAATGTGAAAGAGTGGATGTTTGTAATGTTTTCGCGCAAAAACTACTCGACGAATCATCATGAAACTTTGTAATTTTATTATTATTAAAACAAAAGGGATTTTTTGCTAACACGGGCGAAGTCGCGTGCAACAGGTAGTTTATTTGTAAAACAATGTAAATATTTTGGTAACGTTATAATTTTATTATTACGACAGATATTTTTATACGAAAATGTTAGGAATTGCGTCTGCCTCCCCCTCCTACATTGACACTGCCTGCCCCCCTACATCCGATACTTTTCGTGATCTCGAACGTAGGGAATTTGAAAAGCTCAATTAGCCTTGACCTTAAACTCACCTTATTTTACATGTGACTCTTGATTGGTATATTGTTGTTGTTTTCGTGGATAGGTTGTTTTTTATGTTTCGTACCCTTGATATGGAAAGTATAATAGCACCGCCATTATTAATAGTAGCCTTATTTTTGTAGTGAAACTTCTTTAGAATCGTTGTGATTTCAAGCCGGATGCAACGGAAAAAACGACAGGTAAGAGACACAAATACTTTTGTATTTGTGTCTCTTACCTGAGCGAGAGAGCAAATGTCGGCATGTGTTTCACTTCTATCGTGTGTGAATCGTACACACACCTTTTATTTTATTTTATTTTTATTCTTTATTGAAAAAAAGCTATACACCTATATAAGGTTAAGCCCCAGCTTAGCCTTATTTTTTCAATAATACAGTTATTGCGGACAAAGGTTAATCATATGAAATATTTTTATGGTTCTTACAGTAGATCTAGCAGCACCTACGATGACGACGGCACAGAAGACTCGTGCTCCAGTCGGGCTATGTCTGATAAGAAGTAAGTCATTATAACATTCAATACAAAGATGCTGGCCTGTTGGTCTTATTGTTAGTGACACTGACTGCTAAAACAGAAGATTCGATTTCCACCCAGGACTAATGTTTGTGTTATAGGCATCATCATTAACATTGTTAATGTGTGTGTATTTAGAAATATATAACTGTTTATCAGTTGTCTAACTGCCAAAATATAGACTGTCTAGTTTTATCAAGGATCCAACAGCTACTTTGCACGTGACTCTAAAATAAACTAAATTAAATGAATTATCAACAGTTCAAAATAATAAAGTGAAATATTATAATGTAAAACATTAAAAAATCGACGTAATATTGGAGGCATTCAAGAAGACAGTTCCCGTATTTCAAAGGCCGACAACGCACCTACAATACCTGTGGTAAAGTCTGTAGGTCTATGGTTGTTCTATAATATAATATATTAAAACTAGTGGACTCACTTAAACGACTATCAATTGCACAAGTTTTAAGTAAACGCTATCTTGCAGGCAAAACCACAGCGAGATTGAAAAGAGAAGGCGCGATAAGATGAACACGTACATAACAGAACTGAGCTCGATGATACCCATGTGTGGCGCAATGTCCCGTAAGCTGGACAAGTTGACGGTGTTGCGTATGGCGGTGCAACACGTGAGGTCGGTGAGGGGAGCCCTCTCGGCAGGACCCTTGACGGCCAAGCCACCAGCCTTTCTCACCGAACAGGAACTAAACAAGCTGGTGTTGCGAGCGGCGAACGACTGCTTCTTGGTTGTGGTCGGATGCGACAGAGGGCGGCTGCTGTATGTGTCCGCGTCGGTTACCAAGATGCTGTATTATGAACAGGTTAGCGTTTGGTTGTTTTATTGTTCTAAATCTATTAGCACGGTGATGCTAAAATCGACTCGGATGGCGTGACAGCAAACGACATGACGATGTCTATGTTAGTTGAATTCCATGTTTCGTTATATAATTTTAATAATTGTAGATTTTAATGAAGGTTCTTGTAAATGGCAATACTTTTACTGCAACATAGTGATAAGGGCAAAGGACTTGTATCCAGCTCTTAATAAATTAAAAAAAAAAAAAAAAACATAGTGATATATTATCCAGCTTTCAATTAAAAAAAATGTGATACAATATTGGCTGGCTACAATAGGTCGGTTATTAAAAAACATTTTAATGCAGCGAAACTGTCTGAAAATTATATCGTATATTGCGTAGTCTAGCTGTTATTGCCGTCAATGTGCTGACCATCCTGTTGCAGATACATTTTGATGATGATGATGATGATGATGATGATGACCTCCTTTTCGTATCTGACAACGGCGACCCTCGCCATGGATTCCTTTGATGGAAACTAATGTGACTTGCAAACCCTATCTTTGTTTTAAATATTCTGTCACACTGTGCGCAGTAAAACTGTATGTGTTAGATACAAATTATAAGCACCTTAAGGATAAATGACCGCATGACAGACTTTTCTCCTAGATTTTCATTGTTACCAACAAATGTTAGTTCTTTGGCAAAAGGCCTCTTCGGTTCCAATCAGAAGTTAACCTTGCTGCTGCTAGTATTTTTTCATCTTATATATTTTGGAATCTAAACTTATGCGAAAGTTACACTTACGGTTTACACTGTTCAATAAAATTAATGCTAACCACGTCATAAATTTTACTAAAAAAAAATACCTAAACAGACAAGTAACAAAACTAGATATCTTCTGATATCTAGTTTTGTTACATATCAATTGAGTTCTTTTATTGAAGTAAGGAATTAGAAATACAGCCAGTATAAAAATGTATAGCAAGATATTAGCGATTCCATGAACTGAGCACGTTAGACAAACATTTCTCCTGAACACAGGTCATTGTACGGTGTCATATTCCAGGAATGAGAAATAAATCCACAGTAGAAATTGCAATATATTTTTCCAGGTACATGATCCACTATGTCAAACTATTCCAAAATTCATATTCCAAAAGAGTGCGCTTTTAAAAGCCAAATGGAAGGGTTGTGATTTCATCTATGTATACAATAAGCTATGCTCCATCGCTACGCGGAAACTTGTACCGATTTTTTTAATAAATGACGCATTTGATGAATGAATTCTGTGGCCTGGTGTTAAAAGAGCCAAAATACGTTTTTGTATGAACCGAGTTTATTTAGGGCCTGTTTCACAATCTCCAGATAAGTTCCGAATAGGCTATCGGCAACATATTTCACAGATAGAGTATGGAGTATCTGACAAGTATCTGTCAAATATGTTGCCGATAGCCTATTCGGAACTTATCTGGAGATTGTGAAACAGGCCGTAAGCCAATTTATTGAAAAAGTATTTTTTTTTTTTGTGCTAACAATACTTTAAACAATTTTACTTTCGTGATAACAATATGTCAAAATAGTCCAAGAAAATAAGTCTTTAAATCGAAACTTGCTTAATAAACTCGGTTCATACAAAAACGTACTTTGGCCCTTCTAGCACCAAGCCACAGAATTTATTATCATAGTTCGTATACCATAGACATAATTTTTTCCGACTTCATAAAAAAAATAACTTTTGTAGTAGCAGTGAATGTTTCGACTTATTAATCGGTTTAAATTATTTTTATAATATATATATTGAATTTAAAAGGCAATACGCCACGAAAAAGTACACGTGCCAAATTGCACAGCGCTGATAATTTCTCATCACATGAGTTTTCATATATAAAAATAACCATATATATTTTTTTCAGTCTGAACTCTTAGGCCAGAGCTTGTTCGATATTGTGCATCCAAAAGACGTGGCCAAAGTGAAAGAACAACTCTCCTCTTCCGATATCAACCCCAGAGAGAGGCTTATTGATGCTAAAAGTAAGTTTTATTTTAAATCTTTTGTCCTAGTTTATATTTCAAATTTCACTCGATGTATTTGAATATTTCGTAAATTATGTCTGAATTTACAACGATATTTTTTTAATAAGTAAGTTTGTTTTGTTAGTAAACGTTTTTGTAAAAATTTGCTTTCTTTATTGTGCGGTGCAAATTGTGTTATAGAAATTCAACTTTATTAAGCTATTGCATAGCTTCTATCGCGGGCCTTGAGCGCGGGGACCGAGTACAGAAATTCCGTAACGAAAATAAATCATAACGCTCCCCACTCCGACGGGCACGGAGGTGTGGCCGAAAAGAAACGACGTTAGACGATGCATGCATCGTCTAACGTCGTTTCTTTTCGGCAGTCTTCGACACGGTGTTTGTGTGCTTGCAACTAGACGTATTGTACGACACTACGAAGCTCGCACGAATAACAATAAAATATAACACATGTATTGTAAAATAATAAAAATATTTTAAACAATATTAGTTAATATTGTTTAAAATATTTATATTTTTTTATTTATTTAATAAAGGAAAAAAAAATGTTTTCTTATCGGTCACCACGCTCAAAAAGTGTAACTTGAATTAATATCAAAGAAAAAGAAATACTGCATTAATAATTAAAATAAATAAATAATTATAATTGCATAAGTTGATACAAAATGCTATGCAATAGCATTACCGCGGCAGTCCCCGAGTGCCACACGTCTTTTTTTTATTAGAATTAAAATTTTAAAGATGTCTTGTAACTGGATCCCAATACAATATAAACTTACTCGTGACTGTTAATAATAATATTTACATACACATACTTCCATAACTAAAGGCAACGTGCTAAAATTGTCTTGTTTTGTGTGACAAAACTATCTATCCGACAAAAATTATAAGCTTATTATTTGACATTTTCATTACCAATATCGCTAGAATATTGTACTTACTTGTGCATTTACGTATTTACTTGCGTACTTGCGTTACGTATTTATATCGAAAAATAGTTTTAAAACGTAGAAATTAATGCTTATTATATTTTTTCATGGTTTTCAGCATTGTTTCTCGGGCATTTTTTTTAACAAATTTCATATATTCTGGTATTTACTTCTTACCATAGTCAACACGTTCTTTAAGGAATACCTATATTCAGCAGTGGACGGCTGATGGCTGATAATGATGATCAAAACATGGCTCCTTCAGTATATTACCGTATTTACGCACTAACGTGTACGTGACCTACAAGACAAGTGGATCTTACTTTTATAGAATATAATAAAATACCTATCAATGTATGAGATTCTATTCGTTGAATCAAACAGGTCGAAAGCGTATGCCAATTTCAAACATTGATTATAATATTATCTTCAACGATTTTCATGAAGCTTAATATACATGGAGTTTCGGGGCCGATAAATGGATCTAGCTAGTAATATTTTTTTGGAAAATGTCGTTTTATTCGTGTTTTCAATAATCATGTGAACCAGTCAAATACAAAGAACCATGTACACCATATTCTGGCAAATAAATGATTATTCTATTCTATTCAACTTTAACGAGCTAAGCTCGGTCATCCGGGTACTTATCATTTTATTCTACTAACGTAGAAGTCATATTTCAAGAGGAGCTGGTATTTTCATGGCGATCGATTTTACATGGTACAGCTCATTTGTCCACCGTCTATTTTACACTAATCTGACATTGTTTATTCAACAATAACTGCAACTATTTTCAAATTTAAACAGATGAACGCATTACAGTACATTGTAGATTACAAGTTGTTTGTCCTATTATAGCAATGTTACCGGTGAAAGCTGATGTGATGACAGGTGCTTCGAAGTTCTGCCCCGGCGCCAGACGCTCGTTTTTCTGCCGAATAAAATACAAAGCGACCGCATTCGCAGCAGCTAGTGACCAACAAAACTCTTCTAAGAGCTCCCAGTCGAGTGTGAAAGAGGAAGCCGAACCAACGCCAAAACTACGGAAGAAACACCCGGGGAAGAAATATTGTGTGGTGCACTTAACAGGTATAAAATTTTGCTAATTTAGATTGGCATTCTAGCGAAAAAGAACTTCAAATCGATAGACTTAAAGAATAAAAGGTTTTTTTAAAATAAATCTTATACAAAAGTTTTATCATAAGATTTATAATCATAAATCAATATGATTTTGATAGCACGTATAAAAAATACAACGTATAAGATGCAATATTTTTGATGTTAATAGGCCAAATATTTAGAGTAGAAACACCTTAAAAAATCATTCCTCTTTATGATCAATTCAAAGGTTCATAAAGCGTTTTTACTATTGAGGAAATGAAGAAAGTTAAATAGTTCCTTTATCGAGCACAAATAACGAATAATTATTTTCATATTAAAGGATACCTAAAATCCTGGACACCTGCTGAAATATCTGAAGCGGTTGGTTTCGACGCCAGCCCTGATGACGGTGAAGCCTCCAGTATCTCCTGTCTAGTAGCAGTGGGGCGTGATTTGAAAGATTTGACTCCTGGTCACCAGAATTATTTACCAGAGTCGTATATGGAAAATACGAATTACGCGCAAAACGAAAATGACACGAAATTCACCTACATGGAGCAGGAGTAAGAATACTTTCATTTACTTTTACATTAGATTGTCATTTCCAGTCGGACCAATTAATTTCAATTTCTAGTCCTTGATATTACAGAACTAGACTACTAGACACTACTAGAACACTCCTTAAATCCTTCTTTAAAAGTATGACCTTTTACTTTATCACTGAAATCGCTGAAATACACAAACATTTTTAGACAGAAAAAAAGGTTTTTTTTAACTGCGTTCAGTCAGTCTACGATTTTAAAAATTAAAGGAGTAGAGAACTAAACTTGGACCAAAACCATCTTAAAATCTACCTCCTGACAGCGTATAATTTTGTCAACGGTGTGTGCTGAAGGCGCATCTGGCCGCACGTTCTCCCACAAAATAGGTTGCGTCAGCCACCTAAGGGCAAAACATCTAGCCCACAGAACAAATTAATCGCCGTAGCCCAAATCGGCCACGAAAACATGATGATGATGATGATAAATTGGAAATAATATAATAATAAAATCACCATTATCAGATATAATGGTGATTACTTACAAAAATTTAAAAAATCTAAAATTATTACAAAAAAGTTTGAAATACATTTTATTTGAAAATCAGAAAAATATCTTCGTTGGATTTTTCAAAAATAAAGGAAAATCCATATTTTTTTGTATGTTGTGAATTTTCGCGTAATTGTAAGCTCCGAAAAAAAAACCAAAAAATTTGTAAAGCCAATTCTTCTTAATAAACAAATATGTTCAGTTATCGAATTTGATAAATATCTGATAATGGGTTGCTTTGTGAGAGCATCCAAAATTTTTGTATTATAATATATTTTTAATGCTAGTAAAAAATATTTTTATCGTAAAAAATTATTATAGATATTTCCCGAAAAATAAATCCCCACTAAGCGAATTCCAAAATGATTCTTTTAAGTCGGAGATTATATTAGATTGAGCTCAATGCGGCAATATAAAATATTCATCTTTTTTTTAAACATTATTAAGAATTTCTTATTGACAATATGGAAATCTTGCTACTATATATTTTTTTTATAAATAGTAAAGAATATCCTAAAAGTAATTTTTTTTAAATTAGTTTCAGCTTTAATATGTCTATGCATTACATACAACACCACCACCATAACTTATTGTGTTTTGTCTACAGTACACCCAATAGTCCCGATACCAAGGACTTCGACTTCATCTTTTCGGGGTATTTCAACTATAATATTAACGCATGTATATGCATCCGCGTATGTTGAAAAGGACTTCATGAGGCTATCAATACTTACTATAATTTATATTTTCAATGTTTAGCAAGAAAGAAATGAGCCTACTAGTTTTTTACTTACTACCTTTACAATTTCCATTGATATAAATTTTGTTTTATATTTTCTTTCGTTATTTGTTTAATTTTAGTTCGTAAACGGCTTTCGTGCTTTAAACGTTGAATGTTTGTACAAAAACAAAATGTTCATACTGTCGTGGTTGTTGTATCTAATGTGTACGTGTTAATGCTGTTGATTTAAAAAATAATGTACATGTCCCACAGTAAAGAGAGAGAGAAAGATGCCGAATGCTTAGATCCCAATGCAATGTCGCAAAACGAAACACAAGAAGACAATCACTTCGATGTGTTTAAACAAAGTGAGTATTTAACAACATCTAGCAACCATTTCATTATTCATTAAAAGGATCATCATCCTTGACTTTTGTCTATCATCATCTTAAGTGAAAATATCTGTGCTTATTTTTGTTAAATCAGCTTTAGCTGTATACCTTATATTGTTAGTCAATTTATAGACATTGACTTGCTTTGTATTGCTTTAATCATCATTTTGTTATCTAAATAACAGTAAGTTTTTTTACGAACTTTTTCTTGGATTTAACGTAAGCTTTAGATTTAACCAAGCAAAAATAATAACTAATCTATTTTAAAACTCCTTATTGTGCTAAACACATTTAGCGATTTATTCAGGTAATGGGTACTCATGTCTTGATTCTGCATGATATATTGCCTGTGGTTGATGGTTTCTAAATTATAATTATAGGTTGTGTTGATTCATGAAAATGTTGTCAACGCGCTTATAACTGGCAAGTTCACGGATATAACACTACTTATGCTGTTGTCGTGATAGTTTGTGTTCGTTGCTGTTATTGTTGTATAAATAAATAAATCACCATGCGCCTTTATCCGTATTTTTTATGTTAATTGGTGTTTTTCATATTATAATTTGTAGTAAATGCCGTAACTAAAAAAAAATACCAAACATGCTGTTATCGATTAGTTTGTGTACTACTTTGTTCTGTTTGAATTCAACGGGGGATGGTAATGATTGAAGATAATATTTGTGCACAAAATATTTTTTACGGTGTACCTCAAGGAAATGTACTGGAACGCTTGTTTTTCACAATGTATATTTTATTGACTCTGTAGTTACTTTTGCTTTTTAAATGATTGTAATATGTAAATTATATGTTATGTAAATGATGTCTAGCATAATCAATTTTTTGTACATTCTGATCATATAAAATATTTAATAGGCTATGTAAAACCATGGGCGCCAAGTGATGTACCAGGAGGTAGTAGAACTGCAGATTCGGATAATACTAACATGTCATTTATGATGGAAAATCGTAATCTAAACGACCTTCCTCCGGATCATTCGTCAGGCCCATCGATAAGATCACTGGAATATATGTCGAGACATGCGCCTGATGGAAAATTTCTATTTGTGGACCAAAGGTAAGCCAATGTGTTTTTGAAATTATTTACTTACTACTTATACTAGGTAATTTTCGGTAGAAAAAATTTCAATTCAAATTCAAAATTCAAGGCATACCTCGCCTTATTTATACCTTTGGTAAGAGTTTCAACTTAACAAAAAATTTATATACGATTTATAAAAGTGTTTAATTTTAATTTTTCAGAGTTACGTTGGCCTTAGGTTTCCTATCCCAAGAGTTACTTGGGACTAGCCTCTACGAGTACGTGATAGGCCCAGAGCTTGCTGCCGTCGCACGGACTCACAAGGCGGCTCTACTTCGTCGGGAATTGTTACGCACGCCGCCATATTGTTTCCGACGCAAAGATGGAACGTACGCGAGAATACAAACACATTTTAAACCATTTAGGTAATTATGGCTTTATATTATGGGTACAGGTTTTATTATTTCTACATATGATATGGGTTTGATTCTAAACAAATGTGGAAAATGATCGAATAATGACTTTATTAAGTACATATTTATAATCGGTAAATATTTTAATACTAGAAGAGATTTCTTTAGATATCAGGAATTTATAGGAACAATGGAAGTCATGTCATTTTTACAGTGATCATCATCATCATCAGCCTTTATCCGTCCACTGCTAAACATAGGCCTCCCTCAATGAACGCCAAAGCGACCGATCCCCTGCCACTCGTATCCAACGAGGACCTGCCACTGCACGATAATTTTATGCGATTGTGTCATTTACAGCTTTTAACACATCTATTACATTTTTTTTTTCATGTTTTCATTAGAAACCCTTGGACGAAGGAAATGGAATGTCTCATAGCGAACAACGTGGTTATAACGGACTTCCATAAACAGTTGCCAGCGGACGACTGCAACGAGTTCGATGTTTTTAAACAGAGTTTGTATATTTTTTTAAGGTTTGATTACTTTAATGCTTATTCTGAGCTTTTCGCCACAAGCAGGACACTTTAGTCAGCATAGAAAGCTGAAATATGGTGCTTTTGCTAGACGGGTCATCTCATTAAATTTAGCATTTATAATTAGTATAGAAAAAGTATTCATTTCATGTATTATACACATCAGACAAATAGTATTTTTATGTCATTGTTGCTACATTTTTTTACACATCACAAAAATGCATAAATACATGCTCAACACAAAATCTCGCTTCTTTCCGCACTAACAGACTCACACTTGATATCAGAAACCAGTGTATCAGTTTATAATTTTTAAGGTCATTTTGTCACATTGTAAATACGTCATAAGTTGCAAATATAGTTATTCTATGAATTAATAACTGTACCATTACAAATACGTGGGGCGCATAAAAGTTTCCGGAATGAATAAAAAAAAATTAAGGGTCAAAAATCAATTTATTGTTTCTAAAATATTCTCCCTTTGCGTTAATGCACTTTTTCATGCGATTAAACCGATTTTGAAAACAATTATGCCACTTCTCCTTGGTGACCTCATAAACGTGTTTTGCATACTCTTTGACAACCTCTTCTGGTGTTGAAAATCGTTGACCGCGTAATTATTTCTAAATTTTTGGGAACAGAAAAAAGTCAGAAGGTTCACGGTCGAGACTGTATACAGAATGGCTCATAAGTTCTACGTCTCTCACCTCAAAAAAATCGTTTGTCTATCTAGCTGTGTGGCAACTATCATTGACGTGGTTCAAGATGATACGGCGTTTACAGTTATTTTTAAACAGTTCGTCAATAACTTCAGACATACAAATGGTCGTGTACCAATCACTATTCACGGTACGACGATTCTCTTAAGCAACAGTGGCCACGTGCCCATTTTTATTAAAACAAGAAGCAATCATTCGCTTATATGCACTTTCCACGCTTTGGTTAGTTTCGGCTCATCTTAAAAGACCCATAATCTCGATTGCTGCTTTGTTTTGGGATCGTAACAATACATCCATGTTTCGTCAACTGTCACTGCGTTCTACACAAAATTGGACACCCCTTCGTTGAATCTGGTAAGCATGACATTGCACCAAGGGCTCCAACCGAGGCTCAAAACACCCCGTGTGTTTTGAGTCTCGGTCGAATAGGCTAGTGTACTAAAAATAAAATATTGGTTCATAATTATTTACCTTATTCATTTTTAAGCCCAAAATGTGTATTATTCTGAAAAAAAAATTGTGTTAATATTATGTATTTTGCGTTTTAAAAAATCAATTTAAAAGTTGCCGCGAAAACACCCCAAGCTATCATGGCGTTCTGAATGACATCACGCCGTGCAAAACAAACTTGTTCTGTCCTATGATAATATCAACAGCAACCATAGTGTATCGCACGACGTGACGTCACACTTTATGATCGGTGTTCACGGTCACGTGACTCATTGCCTTATTTTGCAAAAGTTATTTTGTAAAAATAAAAACAATTCTTCATTTTTACATTAAATAAGTTAACTTTTTACTATCTAAATACCAAGCCTTATCATTAGAAACCCTAATAACACCGATTTATTCTTAGTGGACACATGCCTATTGTATGGGATCCACCGCGAGCATAGCTTTCTCACACCCCAATGTTTGTGCAGGCTTGATTGTATTTGACTCATGCCTATGTCTGCTTCTATCATATAGTTATAATTCACTGAGGGGCTGGCCCAATGAGGGTTGGTGAACTTCACACACCTTACAACAACCTTAATAACCATAAAGAATTTTAATTTCATCAGGCATGCAGGTTTTCCTGACGATGATTTCCAATGCAAATTTAAAATAGCGTCACAATGTAAAAACAATAAAACTAACTGCATTCTACAGCCAAAGACTTCCATTTTGAAATTTTGTAATTACTTTTTCAATTTGTTTATGTAACTGGACAGTTCCGGAAACTTTTAGTGCGCCCTATGTATTGCTTATTTACAATTTTTTTAACTTGAAATATTAACTTCACTAATGTAGAGTCATATTGTTTAACATCCTGTTCGTTAAAACATTTTTTTACCGTCAAACTGAGTGAACGCCAATACCTGAAACACCGATCTCATAAGAGCTGAAATAAGGGCTTTCAACTTGAGTCAAAAAATCTTTGCTGAAATATGAGCGGAAATGTGGTGGAATTATTTAGAAAGAAGAATTATTTAGAGTTTTTAGAAGAATTTAGGGAACTCGTTTCTAACTAAATCTTCCGTTTCGCGAACATTCAAAATTCGAAATATTCAAACTGGCACCATAACCGGGGTGAGTAATGATGAATCTGGTAATATTTTTTTTTGTTGCCAAGAATGGATGTTTTATCCAAAGTAGACCCCACACAAGACAACACCGCTTCTTTTGAAAGAGGCAACTATTTTGTTACTGCACTGTTGTTAGTACCAACAACGCTTGAGCAAAATGATTCTGTAGATCACTTTAGTATCGATGTTTGATGTATTGAGTTTAATATTTATGAACAAGTTTATGTGTACTTCAAACTGGGTATGCACGTTATTTTCGAGCATGTTTGTATTTTTTATTATTTATACTTATTTTGGAATATGAAAGCATAAATATAATATATCTAATTTAAATACACTCATATAATATCAACGCTAACATTATGTATGTGTGTATCTGTTGGGCACTTGTCTTCTCTTCAAAATCTAAAGAGGAGGAAGAGGAAAGAGTGAGAGAAGTGTTAAATTTAATATTTTCCCACATCATTATTAAACTAAACTTAAAAATGTGACAGAGTTTTTGAATGTCATGGAATGTTTTGCATGGAATGTGCTCTCAAACCTTTTTGAATGGAATATATTATGTTTCTTGGTGCTTTTTTATATTGTGCGCGCTGTGCACCTGTCCCGTTGGCGAGTGTGTGAGGCGTCATGCGTTTGTTCGCAGACGATTCGCACACGCCGGGCAGTCAAATAGATAGTGCCATTTCAGAAGCGGACGTTGAAATACAGCGTCTCATAGACTCGCAAGTCGAGTCGCACAAGATTGGATCGACCATCGCCGAGGAGGTACTGAGGAGATCCTCCCCGGAGGCCTCGCCGGAACTACCCATAGATTTGCTGCAAGACGCTGTTTTCAATCCACAGGTTGGTTTTTTTTATTTTTCAACATTAATATCTATCATATTTAGGCCATTGGTGTATTGTTTAGTTCCGAACAAATAAGTGTATTTATCATGTATTGAGAGCTAAGGAAGACATCAAGAAAGTCCGGGGTTCCTAAAATTTATCCCCACTCTAAAACTATAAGCATCAGCTATCTTTGTATCGATTATCCATTGTACATAAGAGCTCTCGCTTTCCGCAGCCATCTCTAGTTGAAAATATCCTGGAGGTGGACTCGGGTAACTTCAGCGAGGTCCGAAACAACGTGCCCCTGAGTGCGGCGGGGGCTGCCGGCTCACCGTCGCCAGAAACGATCGGCCTTCGGTCGTCCCCCGCGCCCCCCTCACCGCTGCTCCCTCCGCTCGGCCTCGACGGTAACGGTGAAGCTGCTATGGCTGTGATAATGAGCTTGTTAGAAGCGGACGCCGGTTTGGGTGGACCTGTGAACTTCTCAAGTCTACCTTGGCCCCTACCATAATGTCTCTGATCCGATATCGCAGATTCTGCTTGATTGAAAAGATATACTGACCTCGTTTAAGAAGCGAGTTTTTAAATTTGGAATTCTTCGAGGTTTGACGCGTCGTATCGCAGTCCTAGAAGTTTCTACCGATGACATCGGATGTTGCTATTTAAAAAGCTTACTAATTAGTAATTTTAAACAAATAATAATTTATGTATTAATTTGTTAAAAAAATTTGCATAATTATTGGTTGCGCGTTAAATATTTACAACATGCAACAAAACATGCTCAATTAAAATAAATTTCATATATTTCTATCATTCTACTAAGTCGGTTTTGGACTGAAATCCCATATCAAGTACTTATGGGAATAGATTTACCCTCACATAAATAAGTTCTGGAATAAGTCCCATGTAGTCTTACACTATTGTGTTATTTTATTAAATACATGACTTATATTCCTTAAGGTCCGTTTCCTTTTTTTCTACAAGTTCAAAATAATATTTTTTATTTATGTATACTCATGTTTTGATTTTGGAACAGTATATTTTTTAAACTAAATTTTATCGCCAATGGAGAAGGGCAATGGACTAATAATGTATACAGCCTAGTCTCTATTTGTTTATTAAGGCCGAAGCCAAGTCTGATGTATGGGGAAACGGCTGGCTCCAGTCCCCATCAATCAACTATCTCTTAAGAGCAGTCTGCCTAAAAAAATCGCCAACGAATCACAGATTAAGTTTTTTAAAACAAGCGTTTTTAACTTTTTTTTAGAAAACCGCCCCTAATGAGTAAGAAATAAGTTCAAAATTAATTTAGCGATAGCAAAAATAAAAAACCGCGCGCCCCGATGCTTCCTGCTGTCCCACGAGCAGTATCTTTGATTTTGACTGTATAATTATGACATTAAAATTTTCTTTAATAAAATTATATAAAATCGAAGATATGGGATTAGAGAAACACTCAGTAGATATAAACCACAGGGTACCTTATTTTATAAGTATTATAAGTGTTATTTTTTGTTATTGTTAATTAAGTGATTGTAAGGTTTTGCAAAATACTATCTTTAACATAACTTGGTACTTTTAAACAAAAAAGTCATTTCGTATTGCAAAAAAAAAATGATTACGTCTTAAATTATTTAAACGCATGAAATTATTATTTAATTAAGTTCATTTGTATATAAATTTAATAATTTATATTGTATATTGTAATTTAGTAACCGTAAACTTAATGTAACACAGTGGAAGACAATAAGTGCTTTTGTTAGTTAATTCCCGTGGGTGTATGGGATTATTATCGCAACCATGGAAAATCACAATAATTTATAACTTTGAAATTTGAGACGTAATTTTCATATCTGTGCAGTTTAT
Organism: Lycaena phlaeas; assembly: GCA_905333005.2. Lineage (NCBI taxonomy): Eukaryota > Metazoa > Arthropoda > Insecta > Lepidoptera > Lycaenidae > Lycaena > Lycaena phlaeas. The sequence continues at coordinate 2,918,743 of HG995168.1, forward strand.
TATTGAAAAATAAATTTGTGTTTTTGGTCGCTTTGTTTTCGTATCGTTCTGTGTCTGACAAACAACAAATGGATAATACAAATGCCGGGACACGTTTTTACTATTATTTTGTTAGTTTAGGCTTACACATGTGATGTTAACTCGAAAAAAAAACTCGAAACTCGCAGTATCGATACGGGTCGAGTTGACATCACGCCAGCTGATCAGACTTGATCGATACCCGACATATGACTGATTTTTATAAAACATGATATTGTCGCGTAGATATACACCGAGAGCTCGAAGACATCCAGAACTGGATGTGGAATCCGACCTACGACCAGCAACTTGGTCAGGACTACGATGCTCAAAGTGAGGGGCCCTTCCGTGGCGAATTCGACAACTTGGAGTCAAAATTTTAAGGCAACGTAGGATTTATTACAACAGGCATTTGTATAAGTACCACTAATAATTATATGCTGACTTTTTATAACAGGCATTTGTATAAGTACCACTAATAATTATACCCTGACTTTTTATAACAGGCATTTGTATAAGTACCACTAATAATTATACCCTGAGTTTTTATAATAGGCATTTGTATAAGTACCACTAATAATTATATCCTGAGTTTTTATAATAGGCATTTGTATAAGTACCACTAATGATACCCTGACTTTGTTCGCGTAATGCCTAGATTGTATGTTAGGGCTTAGTGGTAAGAGCCAAACTGTGTTATATAATCACAGATGACATACGTTGAAATGCTTTTGTATGATCTATATCGACTATCCGAATTAGTTATTATTCATTTAATGTACTTCTACAGTTTTAGTAAAATTAAATAAGTTTTTTTTTAGATATACTTATGCCTATATAGATTTTTCAGTCACATGATTTCTCAATTTCTCAATAGAAAATAGAAGAAATTTCTTAATATTTTTGATTCCTATAAATTTATAAAATAATCAAAAAATTACGATAGACGAAATGGTGAATTGAAATTAATCGTTTAACGAAGCCTACTTCCAACTGTACATAAGCCAAACTTTATGTTATATTTTAAAAGACTTTTGTTAAATATTATATAAGGTTCGTCCGAATTCAATTTCTTTCTAAGTCGGTTCTCTCTAGCGTGTTCTCGGTTTGTTTAAACGATAGCAATGCTTGTCATCGTATGTCCTCATTTACTTTCACATTCATTTACCAGCTTAGGTGCCAATGACACTTTCTTCTAGTACGTCAAAATGACCGTATTTCTTTTTGGAACCAGGGAGATCCTAATAAATGAGACCCTAATACAGTACCGTTCTCAATTTTAGGATACTCCATTAAAACAGACCGTTAAGAAAACGCCTGAAAAACAAAAGAGATTTAATTTCTTTCGGTAGCTTGTGTTTTCTATTGAAAATGCTCTTATATAAACTTAATTTTTTTAAGTGTTTGTTATAAAGTTTGTCAAAGTTTATTATATATAAAGTCGTTAATTTCAAATATTTTTTGTGTATATTTAATTACGTTATTATTGTTTTTTTATAGCCTGTTTAATATAAAATATATTTTAATGTTTGTTACATTTTTAAGTGATGTTATAAAATTAGTTTTACGCGATGAAATATTTTTTTAATTCTATTATAAATTTCAATTATACAACGACTTTGATAATTTTATGGGTGCTTTTTTATTACATTATGAGGAACGCAGAATGAGTTTCATGAAGTGAAGATTTTTTATCTACAAAGAGTAGACAATTATTCTACTGACTGTACCTTTAGGTACTTTGTAAATGTAAGAATAAATATGATGTTAAGTATAATGTCTCTACGAAAGAATTTTTGAAGACAGTTATGAAAAAATCATGTATTTTTCAATATTATTTTTAGTAAGAGGGTTTTTTATTACCAGGGCATGGCAAAATAGCAGTTTTTTTTCATTATTGCTATTTAAAGCAGTTTCGTAATGTTTCTACAAAATTTTTAACATTACTTACGTTTGATGTAATTGTGGCGTTGCCTAAGTGTTTATCTGTAGCTTAACTTAAGACAGTGAATGTTGTTCGTTACAAGTTGTGGCACGATAAAAGTGTCCAACATAAATAATCGTCATATACATAAGGTATATGCGAAAATAAATGTTTAATACGTATATTAAGTCATACTTATTAAAGTGAAACTTTTATTACATCGTCTCAAACTTGTTCGTCTGTGTGTTGCATGTCGCGTGACGGTCGGCCGCGGAGTAGGGATAAAGTAGAGGTCAACATGGCGGCGCCTATAGTTCGCATCGCATGCCAGTGCTCCATATTTCGAATTTTTTATTTAATATTATTCCGAAAATGTTTACTTAAATGTCTATAATGTGAAAAAAGTTTCACTCTTGCCGTGGTTTCATAAAACCACACAATCCTTTTTGTATGGCTAAACAATATCCGTTTCCTATATACTTATCGTATATACTACATTAATAAATTTGGTCACAGAATTTTGTGTACCGAAGAGTCAATATAAGGTTATTTTTCTATGAGCCATAGTTCCTGAAATAAATGATTTATTATTATTTACTCTCATTGTACAGAAGACGAAGCTGAATAGAATCCAGAGAGTGCAATTATATATTCTTCCATGCCTACATTTCATGTATTTCGCTTGAAGAATACATTTTCCACATAATAATAAATTATATTTTACATAATATACCCCAACAACGATGTCTTCTAATATTAATTAATATATTCTTGAATGTGTCAATTTTTATAATTAAGTAAGCAAATGTGTAGCTTTAACTTTGTTACCACATACAACTAAGTATAGATAATGTTATGTTTTGTATTATGTTGATTCTATAAATTCAAACTTTCAATGTAATTTGATTTAAATTCTGTATTGTAATCTATTTTGTTTTTAAATTATTGAAACATCACTTAGCATATTGGGTTATTTGATTTTTTACATCAAATTAAATTTATCATTCAAGTAACATTCAATAAATGTTTGTATGTGTTGTCTATTTTAATAATCTATATCCCTTTGATACATGATAATAAAAGGACACTTGTTTAAAACGAGAATATATATCCAACATTATGTTACTAAATTGACAATAATAAGTGGACCAAGATAATTGTAGTCTGCCATTTTAGATTTTTTAATTATTAAATTAAAAAAAAATTTAGTTGCTTTATAATCGATCATATACAGTTTAAAAATTATTTTACTGCCTATCAAAAATGTCAATTTCATTTTCAACAAAACTGGTCAATTAATTAGTACATATTTTAACGGAACGTAAATTTATTTTTTATTCGATAAAATGGATTTAAATAAAAAAAATCCGTAATAAAGATTATTAAAACGTCTGCTATACCATCATAAAAGGTGAGTAGAAATTATAATATATATAAATACTTGAAATTAAAAAACATATGTAATAAGTCGGTGTGGGAATTCTATTCATTTGAAAGTTAGTGTTAGTGTAGAGAAGGCCTTCGAGCCTATATACCGGGTACTATTCTGTGCCGCGATTGTGTTTATTAGAATTAAAGGTTTGCTACCAGCTATAACTTGCTGTGCGTTTTATTTTTATCCCTTAGCCTTTATTTTATGCTATTGCGAAATGACATAAATTGCGATGCCTATTATTTCTACTTATAATTACATCTACTGTGTACGCTTGGCATAGTAATTAAGTAATTTAATGAAATGGCGACCATTTTTTATTCAAACAGGTAAAACTAATAAAATTATCTCGAAGAATTGTAATGTCATCCAATCATATATTTTCTTGCAAAGCGAAGCTTGACGTACCTGCGTAGCCCCTCCGTGCGCTGCGGTGGATCCGCGCCTTTACTGACAATAATACTGCTCTTTATCACTCTGGTTAAGGAAATTAGCATGTCAGAGGCACATTTAGCATTGCTAAAAACACTAGTACCACGATAGTTTTCTACTTAATGTGGTTTATGATAATATCCACATACTACATTTTCTTTAAACTGGCAGACTTCCTCTCGTGATGGCGGTATGCTGACGAATTTGCCTTCAAATTAACATTTCTCAGGGAAAAATAAGAACAAATTCAACATTTATCTACTTTATTAAAACATCAATATTTTTTTATACCTTTCTCTAAATTATAACTTGCCACGGCGTGAACATTCAGGCCTGTTTTACCAGCTATTATTTGCAAACCGTATCGTATTTCTATATCATTTAAAATGGAAAAAAGGCTTGAGCGTGTATACATATACTAATAGATGTCGCTAGCAGCGTTACAAACAAACATTCAGGCGAATATGATATATATAATATATAAGTCATTTTCCCTAAACAATGTTTAATTATTATATATTTGAAACCAAAATATTTCCAGGTATTTAAATTTCGAATGTAAATTAACACCAATTTAAATTGTAAGAATATTTTAGGTTTAAATCTATTTTATAAATATTAAGATATAAAAGAGCTAGTAGCGTCATCTATTGTCACAGTAGGCTTGCGTGTTAGTAGGTGTACATGTTCCTGGCTTTACTCCATGGCATCACCGTATTTGTTCGTTGAAATAGGTGGAGAAGGGGGAGGCGGTCGTCGAACCGTGGGCATCTGACTCGGGTCCACCCTGTATAATAGGTATTATTTAGTAAATGACAGTTAAAAAAGGTTTTACTGTACGTAATCTAGACACAGATTCCAAGATGAATTAATAATAAATGTTAAAACAAGTTTAAATATAATGGGTACTTTTTTGAAACTTAAAACACATTTAAAAAATATTGTACCTAATGTATGTCTATTTATTTTATTTTTATTTTGTCCAGTATGTGTAAAATCTTTACATTGTACAGAAAGGAGATCATGAGAGAAGAACCTTCACCAATCTGATAACTAGATGAGACCTATTTTTTATAAAATTCCCTTAACATATAAACTTTATTTATTAATTTCAAACAATTTTTTAACCAAGAAAATATTATGGTAATTAAATTATCTTTCTTCTGATATCAATTTTTATTGGTAATCGTATTGGTGAAGTTATCTTTATTGACTTACCTGTTTATACCTGTTGCCATCTGGCATCATAGTTAAGATCAGAAATAAGTAGGCAATCTAAATCATACTCTGTTAAAAACTATCTGTTGAGATGACTAAATTTGGTTGGTTATCATAAGAGTGAAGGCGATGAGAAAAAAATAATTACAATTAATTTAGTTAAAAAATAATTATGAACATATTTCGATTAGCAAGCTATCATATGCGTGTTCATCAGATGGGTGCAGGTTGATCTCCCATGGGATCTTAGACTATCTACAACCGTAAGTCATGTGTCTGATGGACTTGACATCAGTAGAAGTAACTTCTGTATCTTGTATTAGAATAGGGAACAGCAGGATGATAAGGTCCTGGTTAGTCTTCTCATAGACCATGCATTTCATTCATCATTCTCATCATCAGCCTTTATCCGTTCACTGCTGAACATAGGCCTCCCTCAATGAACGTCAAGACGTCATTCATGCATTCCATTATCTAAAAATATTTCGACATGTACTATGTAGTCTAATGTCTTAAAACCTTATTATAACAAAGTAATCTAGTATTATTATTTAACTAACTACATAAGCTATAACATATTTTATTGTCTCACAATTCATTTCCAATTTTCTTCGCATATGATTAAACAAATTAGGTTTCTGACCTACAAACATACATAAAGAATATATAATATGCTATATTATTATCAAGCGCTAGTCATTTTTCGGTGGAAGGCTGTGTCTCTAATGTGTCTCCTTTAGTACTACCATCCAGCTTTCTTGCTGCTGCCACCATGCTGCTGTAGCTTTCCCCGTGAAACAGTTGTGCTGTGTTTTGAAAGCCAGGACAGGCTATGTAATTACAGTAATCAATTTAGGCAATAAATGAGTTGCCTGCTGCCCAGGTGATATTATTGACGACGTTAAGCACTTTCAATCAGTTAGCCCTCTGGCTTATTCTAAAACTGACAAAAGGTGATATAGTTACGAACTTGTAGGGGTCTTTTCGTGCTTCTGAATATTCGCCACGGTTCCTACGTCGCAGCTCCTCATAAGACATAGAAGGATGAGGAGGCGAGTCATCTGGTTGTGGGGCTAAGCCTGCAAACAAACATTCTTAGAAACAATTCATAACAGATATGTCACGAGTAAACGAAGAAACATAAAACGCAGCCTCATGCATCGTCGAATACGAGATAAAGTTAAATTAACACATTTATTCCTGGCCTTTATCGTCCCACTGGTGGGCAAAAGCCTCTTCTCTTTTTTTTACGTGTCTTTATCGATAGCCACACTACCTCTTTTCGAAGTGTTTTATTAAAAATAAAAAAAAGAACATTTAAAATACTTCGCTTATTAATTCGCTTGCAATCAAGAGTTCTCTAGAATACCCACCAAATATTAGCACATATATAGCCCGACAGCATGAACTTTAGCCACAACATATAATTTCCACGACAAGTACAAACTCACCTCAAAAAATTCTGCAGTGCATTAATAGAAAGAAAATTTATTAACGAAAAGCGAATAAAAATTGTTTACTTTTATTTGGTATTTTGTACTAAATATAATATTAATCATTAAATTTCTATACCTACTCGTAACTGAAAATAGCAAGGCCTTATAGGTACATAAAATGCACTTATACATAAGTATGCAAATAAAATTTCACAATTTGCAATTGCAAACATTTTCGCTCGTCGGTCTCACGCTTTGCAGATTATTTCTATTAGTGATAAAAATTTAAAAAATTATGTACTGTATACCTAATTACATGTGTAGACGGCTAGACAAGCAAAATGCTAAAGCGAAACTAGTTTTCATTAGGAGTGGACTTTTAACACTAACCGAATTCTCTGTCTATACATACATAGATTATTGTAACATTAATGAATAAGTATTATGTCAGATTATGTATAAAATCACAGCATTAAAACTGCTATTACTTGTTAATAAAATAAAAAATAAAATGTTAAAATTGGCGACAGCAAGCAAAACAGTTGTTACTTTCTCTATAAGTAATTACTAATATAACAACTTGTTTTTTACTATTATACTGAAACAATTTTACAGAATTCATGGCTTATTAAGATTTTATGGCAGGACTATTCTTCCTGGTCTTTCCGTGACCCTGGTTGCTGTAAAGTATCCTAACTGTCAGGCATGTAATAAACTAAATAAACTGGGATAAAATCTGTAAAAGTTGTTTCATTATACTGAGTGGAAACGCATAAACATTAGAAAACACTATTGTTTTTAGCTATTTACTAACTGTGTATGTAACTGGTTACACTAATTCAAATGAATACATACCGATTTCAGTTCCAGACCTAAAATTGTCGTCACCGTAATGAGGACGGTCAGTATCTAGGTCTAGAGCATTGCCTGGTCCAGCGTCAGAGTATATGTCATCGGAGGTGATACCAAGGGTCGACTTGTGTGGGAACTTTGTAGGAGGAGGTGCGGGCCTGAAAAAAAAAAAAGAATGTAGCTGGTGAAATAGTAAGCATGGACGCATGGTGTCAAAAAAAAAGAAAATTAAATGAATTGACTTTACTCATTTACTAACCCACTCAACAAATTTTTTTAGACACATTTGAATGAGTTAAATTCCCCCATATAAATATTATAAATAACTATAATGAAGTTTTTATGTTATTAAAATTATTCCAGTAAAAATATTTACCCAAGCTTTCCATCTCTCTTTTCACGCAAGAGTTGTCCGATGTAACTGTTAGGTAAGGCCATAAGTTTCTCTGCACAAGCTTGTTGATAGGATATTTTACCTAAGAAATATCCAACCACTACTGCCAAAGAAACTTTTGGAAATGCACCAAATCGAGGACTAGGTTTTAGGTGACCTGTGAACAAAATAATTTAATACTCATGAAATGTTTGTAGTTCTTAATATTAATTATTCTATTTTTATAGTTATGTATTTTAGAATAGAATAATTGCATAATTTAAAAAGAAGGCAGTTTTACAGGAGCTTAAATTCATCTTTACAATAGATAAGAATTTTATTCATGTTATGATCACTTGCACACAAGTATATAATTATCATTTACTTTTCAATTACATTTTTATTACATTTTTTTTAATAATTCAGTAACTATCTAGCTTACACTAACTTATTAAAAAATCTTATGAAATAATATAGACAAGAAACAATTTATAAATCACAACTACTTAGCGGATACTAAATAGTTGTGATTTATAAATTGCATAGTTTTTTTTCTTTTGTTTTGAATAAATCATAATCAAATCTTTTCTAAAAGCATATTCACTCTCACCCTGTCTCCTTAGGAGTGTTGAATGTTTAATGCAACAGTGCTTTCATACCCTTCATGGTGGCGCAAAACGTTTAAGGCAACCTTGTTGCATTAGTAGTTTCATTTCGAAAAGTGGCTAGGCATCAAGGAAACAGCTATAAAACAACATTTATTATGTTGTTTTGTATAAAAGCTAATGTGTGCTTACAATTAGACTTACTTATAATATAATAAAAACATTATATTGACACTTTTCTCACCATGTAAAACAATAAAGGTTTACCAAATTTTAAAATAAGTTATAACCAAGTAAAAATTATCTAAATATAAGTCAATCAATAAAGATAAAAAAAACAATGTTGTTGGTGATGTAATAAATTTAACAACTTTAGTCATCTTATCACAATTAGTAAATATTAAGTGGTCAATTTTGAGAGCCTGTAAATTTGATACCTGACCTTTTTGTATACCAAAAAAAGTGGCGAGACCGAGGGCTGTGCTGAGAGGGACAGAACGCTGCGCGAAGCTCTCGGCATTACATTCCTTTAGGACCCGCATCTCTTCCGGGGAGAACCGATACTGTGCCTGTGGGACCTTACAGTTAGATGATGGTCGAATGTCATGTACAAATCTCATACATTTCAGCCAAACGTACTAACCGGTGCCGTCGGTCCCGGCTGAGGTGGCCCTCCTACGAGGGGACCGTCTTCATATCCATAGGGTCTCGGATTTTCCATTGTATTAATCTACGCAAATCACGCTTATTTTGACGATATAAAATTATCGTTTAAAAATATTTTTAGTAACACTGCACTCAATCTATAAAAAATAGATTTCGGACTTTTATATGACATTGACATTTGACGGTAAAACATTTCACTAGTGACATTTAGTTTTCTTTCTTCCAACGGTCTATTTTGCCAGTTTACTAAACTTATATTTCTTTAGTCGACATACTTCATATTTTGTTACAACAGTCTTGTAGAACAAAAATGTCTTATCACTTCTTCAAATACAATTATTCACAAGGTTTTTTTTTTCGTTTTTTTCAATTTGATTTTATTTTATTTCGTTTTAATATGCTATGATTGCTAGTTTTCATGAGTTTATTAAGCACATAATGGTTTGGTGTTAATTTCCTATCACGTTGTTTGCACCCAACGATCTTTCGTTCTGTTTTTTTGAAAACTATAGTAGAACTTTTTAGGCATGTTTTTAATATCAAAATATTGGGTTCAGCCATTTGTCATAATATCAGCTCTTTTGTTATAAGGTTGTGGTTTTTTTACAGCAACAGCGGCTAGAGAGATTTTTGAGAGAGTGATTTTTGAACGATAATAATGTACTATTGTGTAGGAACGAATTCTACCCGAGCCACCTTTTTGATATCCATCTATAGATTTTACAATACTTAGCTGTATCGATGGTGTAAAACGAAATCTGTTTTATTAGGTTTATTTTAATACATAATACAAAACTAATTAGTCACAAAAAAAACATATTTTATTATTATTTATTATAATATTAAATACATAAAACGACGTTATGCTTTTGCAGGTTGTTTCGGATTATTTTCCGCATGATACTGACGCATAACGTTACCCAAGTAGCTGTTTGAAGGTAGATTTCGCAATTTTTTTTCACAGAGTGGTATGTATGAAACTCGTCCACAGGCATATCCGAGTACAATTGCTAATGCTAACTTGGGAATGACACCAAAATGTGGGCTCCTTCTCATGTATCCTAAAACATTCACAGAAGTAATTTAAAACAATAAAAAAACATATACATTTTATAGAATTGCTTCGCGTTTATTAAAGATTTCTATTAGTATTTTATTACTTCTATGAAAGTTTTAAGACCTCCTACACTTAATATTAAATGAATATGTAGTTATCAAATGAACCGCTAAATAATAAAAATAGTTAAGAAAACATTCATAAATCATAATTATTATATAGGTAATAACACTAAATAATTATTTCAGAAAACCAACAACAAAATAACATAATATTTGCCGTCTTTACTACCTTTAGGTATACCTGGTGTACATACGTGTCTAGACAGCGTAAAAGTGATTTTTTTTTGTGCTTGAAATAAACTATAATTCTTCTTGACGTGATCTATGGCTTAGAAAGTCAGCAAGCTTAGCATTATTTGGAGAAATGTGTCCCTGATAAAATGCGTTTTGACAGCTAGACTATGAGCAAAGTATGAGAAATTTATATTTACCACTTTTTATACCGCCGTAGGTGATCGCTGCGAAGAGTGTACTGAATGGTAAGCAGCGACGGTAGAAACTATCCCTGTCACACTCTTCAAGAGTCTTAATTTCTTCTTCAGTAAACTCATAGTACCTCTGAAATATTAAACATGTAAATTATTATAAGAAACCTTATATTATATAATGTCCTTATTGCTAGATGTTTGTCATGGTGTTAGGGCTCTCACACGAAATATAAGGAGTCCGAACAATATAGGCTTTTTCATAGTATTCATAATATTATACACAATAATAAACCCAGATCTTTGTTCTCATTTCTACCACTGGCGGCGCTAGAATCGATTGCGTACCGATGTTTTTGTAGTGGACCAATCATACTTCTCGCGTAAATATTTAAAGGAGTACTCATTAAAGAAGGCACGCCCTACCGACAAAACTTCTGTCATCTGAATTGCGACCATTCGTTCAACATAACTTTCGGACTCCTTATAATATCTATACTTCGTGGGTTCTCCAATGGACACAATATGGTTACTAGCAAAGCTCGGACCAGTGACGGCAAAAGTGGAGGATAAAGGAAATTTTAATAGATTAGCTTGCCTGTCTTAAGAAATATGTATACCCATTACATTATAGTAATATATATCTAATTATAGTAATATACCTTTTTCTACATTTAGTATTTTTTAAATAAATAAATAAGAAGTGTTCTGCGTACAATACACCCTTAACTGTCCTTGGACAAATAATAATAATGGTACTCTCTATGACTTGAGGTTTTCGGCTTCCTAGTGGGAGGAAGCCAGGCGAGCAGCGGTTCAGCCAGAAGGTGTGACGTGCGGCTATTTGGCTTATAAACCGGCTTTACTTGGGTATACCTGATTCATATGAATTTGATTCAGGTGGCATTCTCATTACTCTTACAATGCCTATTTAAAAAAAAGTCATTCTACTGTTCGTACATGTACAATTTTTACATCTTTGATTCGTATGACACTTTTGAGTCACGTTTGGCATACGTAGTTTATATAGGAACGTGTTGAAATGTGAAAATAAAATAAATTTTGACCAAATGACTTCGAGGAATCAAATTTCGAACCCTTTTACTTAATCTTGAAATGTTCCACCACAGTTGCGACAAACGGCCATTTATAAAATCGTTAATAATAAACAAAGAACCAAATCTTACCAACGGGTGTGATATGTTACGGACAGGTGGACATACTCTTTTTGGTTTTTGAGACTTCGCAAATTCCTCATTTCCCCCCTCCTCATTTTTTTTGCTCCCCGTCATATTTAAATTTATTCCATCGTAATTTGTAAATTAATTTTGAATTTGGTTTTATTTTGATATTGTGGTAGTTACTAAAATTTCACCATTTTAAGAATTATGATAGATGTCTGATTTAAACTTTGCATTTTGACACAAAATGTCTACTGTGTAAAATACCTCTTTGGTATTAATGTAAATTACTATAGAAAGCTTTTTATTTATTATCATTATAGTTAACCTCTTATGAAAGTAAAGTATCAACCCTTATATTACACACTGCAGGGCACGTGTGTCCTCCTCGAAATCAGGCGAGGAGGGTATTGGTTTTGGGTCACAGTTCACCTACGCGCTGGCCTAATTAGGGTTAGGGAACTTCACACAATATCTTGTTTCAATCTCATCAGGCAGGCAGGCAGGTTTCCTCGCGATGTTTTCCTTCACCGGTGAACGAGCGATAGTCTCGTGTTCATTTGCAATTGGAAATTTAGAAAAGCCCATTGAAGGCACTACAGGGGTCAGGAGCGAACCCGGATATCACGCTCGAAGAACCGAGCCCATACTCACTAGACCAACTTAAACGACCATTATCTTTGTAGCATCAGGAAAATAAAAACACAAAACAACAGCCAAAATGACCGTCATTTAAGTTAAAGTAATTTTAGTGGCTAGTCCTAAATGGGGTCCTGAACTGGACTGTCTAGATTCTAAATATTTAGTGTCCTAAGTCCTAAGGAGTTTTGTACTTTTCTAATGAATGAATGAAACTCTTTGACCTTAAAGAACTTGTTCGATGCATATTTTAGTGAACCTGGCCTTTTACCAACAATGACACTATACGACAATTTAAAAAGTACTACAATACAATGTCAAATTTCTAGTCGCAACAGACTTGTCATAAAGTTTAAAAAACGGTTTATTTTATAAAGCTATGCATCATTTATAAGGTAATATTCGATGCATGCATGATATGGAGAGTGCGCTGGTGTTGCTTTTACAATATGCAATGGTCATAGCTGCATCATCATACGATGATTATCCAGCTTCTCCGATGCCTGACTATGATAGAGATTATGATAATCAGCATGCAGCTTCATCACCAAATTCGTATGTCGATAAATCATTACAAGTTGGACCATCCCTTGATTACAAATATGATGAAGAAAGTAAGCTTTTATACTTTCATTTGCACATAGATCTAGAATATAACAAGCTTTAACAAACATAGTTTATCCCTGTGCATTGTTAGACATTGTTTACATTTTTAAAAGAGGCCAATGTCCAAAGAAAACAAGTTGATAATGTGAACGCAAGTGGTGAATAAGAATACTTCTTTACTGAGGTAAAAAATATATTAGATTAAAAGGCATAAGAACACCTTTTTGAAGATACCATTCTTCTCATACTGTATCGTATCCGAAATTAATATCGCAATCCATAGCCCATGTGAATTAATGTTATGTACAACTCAAGTATGTTCAAAATCTTAAATATTTATCATACATTATATTATATATATATAACTAGCTGTTGCCCGCAGCTTCACCTGCGTTAACTAAGATTTACAACGGGATCTTAGTACGCAAAATAAGTAACTTTTCTGGTTGATTTTTTACACTTTGTGTCCGAAAAACCCAAATATCTGACGGAACCCTATTTTTTTCCAGAATAAAATTTAGCCTATGTTAGTCATGGATAATGTAGCTTTCAAACGGTAAAGGAATTTTTGAAATCGTACCAGTACTTTATGAGCCTATTCATTACAACCAAACAAACAAAGTTTTTCTGTTTATAATATTAGTGTAGACAATATTTTTTATTAAGTATAAAAAATCTTTTTTTCTCGTTTTAGGTGATGATGATAATTCTGATAGAGGCTACGTCGACTACACAATTGTAAATAAAAATAAAAGATTATCATCCAAAGTCATAAGTGAAGATGAATATAAACCCGATCCTGTCGAACTTGAAGAAGCACCTGTGAAAAAGCCAAGAAGTAGAATAGAGAAATCCCAACGACGGAACAGACTTAAATACGAAAGTAATAGCGATAATAGAAATATTAAACATAGTCGAAATCGTAATAAAATCAGTACAGCTACACAAATTTATCCGATAAGTGAAGAAGACGATAGAGATAATTATGAAAAGGAGGTAGAGCGTTCCAGCATACGAGGAATTATGAATAGACAAGCTAGGCGAAAACCGCGAGACAGGCCAATTAATCTTAGTCTACCAGAAAGATTTTATATAAAAGACGAAGGAGATGATACAGAGAAGAAGATAGACAAAGAACCACAAGAAAAATATATTAATAAACATATGACGCGAACAGAATTACCAGAATATGAATATGACGACATGAGAAGAGTTAATAGTTTGAAACAAAGTTTGCCAGATTTAATGAAGAGTAAAGGTATTGCATTTAATAATTTTTTAAAATTTTACTATGTATAGTGTTAGCTATAATAGTACTAAATAGTAAATACCTTCTGAATTATTTTTTAATGGTCCTGCTGGTTAATTAAAGTTTAAAGAGCTCCCTAACATTTCAATAAAACGTTTGTGTTAATATTTAAGTGCAGGGAATTCATTTTCACCTAAGAACTTTTAAGAGAGAGAGAGATGAAAATAGGTTGACGTTATAATATCTATACCTATTTCGGTGTAGCATGGTGCGGGTGACAGTTCCAGTAACGTTTCATTTCACCCCTGAATGGTGCAACAATTTTTAATAATGACTTACTAATTTAACTATTTCACACTCGTTATGTATTAAATAATTAATTACTGTAATAAATTAAATTAAACCCAATCAGAATGTTCTAGTCTATAAATTAAATGTAACGGAAAGAAAAATTAAGCAATGTGTTATGCTTAAAACGTAACGCCATAGACGTATCTAGTGATGTGATGTATCGCTACGATAGATAGTCGATATTTTTAATAATAAAACACATATATTGGGCGTAGTTTAATTACTTATTGTTGTAAAAACTCTATAAATATAATAAATTTAACAACAGAATACATATAAAAAATAATTTTATTTGTTAAAACTAATATCAGAGTCTGAAACATCTGAATAGTCACTACATTCATCGTCTGTGTCTGTGACAGATATTATAATCGATGAGTTCATAATGTTATCAATATGTATGTCACGTTCCCAATCAGATATAATGTCTCTTTTTATTTTGTTAAATTTTTTTATTCAAAATAGTACAATCTAAGTATCTTTTTGAAAGTCAATTGAGTCTACCACCGGTTCCAAAGCTAGCCCACTGAGAAGAACCGGCGAAACAAACTCAGTGGACCTAATCTTTTCAGATATTCTGTTACAAAAAATGAAATACATATTAGTTTAGTAAGAAACTCTGTTGAGTTGCTCTTTTTAAAATATAGTTAAGAATTTTTATAAACATTCTACTACTACTTACTGCGCACTAGCCTAAGATTAATAAGTAGGTAAATTTAGACCCCGCAGCGTCCAAAATAAACCAGAGGATGTTAATAAAAGAAAAGAAAATCAGCTAGGTAGAAATCGCATAACACACAGGCCAGGACGCGTGAGCCAGCATCAACCTCTTCCACATATTAGAGGAAAGTGGAAGACCCATCCCACAACGCCACCACTGCAATGGCATAAGCGAGCATGTCATACGTTTCACCTTTACACAAGTTTAGTTCAAAATACTGCAGGCTCAAAATTTATCCACATTCTAGATAGACAATTGATAAAAGAGCAATACAATCCCAAGAGTTTGTGTCGTCTAAATAATAATAATTAATCTTATAATACGCGTGTGTGGTATCTTCAATGAAGTCTTTTATTTTGTAATATCTTTTACCACACAAACGCTCTTTGATTACACTCACTATTAATAAGAACTAAATTTATGCTGCAAGTATCGATATAAATAAAAATTAATAACATAATTTTACATCCCTAACCATGTGACACTGACAGAGGTCAACGTCATATTGGCATGTGTCAGCCGCACCAAGCTACACCGCACGGAGTATAGTAGTTTAAATAATAATGTTATAGGGATCTCTAGAAATGCCTTGATGCAAACGAATGATTCTCACGCATTTTAAATTTTTTGATAAACAAAATATAATGTAAGGTTTGTCTGTGCCTAGTAAGCTTATCGGAGACTCCAAGTACGAGGGTAGCAAAAGAAGAACAAAATCGCCGGATATACAATGTAGATGACATTCTTAAAATACCGGTCACTTCAAAAAAACCTGCAGTGTCATTGACAACATTAAGCGCACCATTACTACAGCTAGCAGCATCAAATAAAAGCGAACTCTCGCTGGCAGAACGTTCTAGACTTTCAATTCTTAAGAAAGTGCAAAAGAAAGAGAGTATGAATGTCACACAGACAACAAAGCCGCCGGTTTTAATGCAAGTAACGGATGGTATGCAGACGGTTGTGATGGTGGAGTCTCAAAAGGAAAGTGACAGTAACACACGTGTTAGGCTGGTGGGGGACGATTCTCCGGAGCGAATGGATCGTGCTAAGAAATTGATGCGCCATAAACTAGTAGCTGATGCTAAGGATATTCGAGATTTGACAGATAATTGGGATGAACTGATCTGTGACTACATCGACGTCAGTCTCCTGAATTGTGGCACTGTCTTTTATTATAACGTCTATTTATTATGCATTGGTTGTTTAAAATTATTTGTTTGAAATGCCTTTAAAAAATTGTTTCTTTTTTGTTGTTTTTTTTGTACGTTTTCATTAAATTAGTTTAGTCTATGAGGGATCAAACGAATGGATGGATCGGTGAATGGATTTTACCAAGGCTGTGTGACTACAACGCAAACAATTGCATGTAGATCTTGATACACATAAAGAACTCTGTGTATCCAGATGAAATTTTTGTAAGCTTTTGTAAGCTTATAAATAAACATATTTATAAGCTTACTTGCATGATAATAAGTAACTGATTAAGTAATCGATTTAATGCAGAATTGTTGTGGAATATTCATTCAAGATTTATCATGAATGATAACAGTTGTATTTTCGTAGAAAGAGTTACGCTTTTCTTAGTTTCGCGCGCGCCAACCTGGTTTTGTATTACTTTTCAGCCACTTCCTGTAAAAACGTATCTTTATAATTTAATATTATCTCAAGTTTGTCATTTTATTTTTCATATGATTAAAAAATATTGTAGAAATACTTGCCATACAATAATGTTTAAATGATTTGAGAGTGAAGTTCGCGAAATTACGCTAAACTAGCGTATAAGTATTATGTTCCTAACACATTAATGGCTCATTTATAAGACATAATGGCCAGTAGAGCTAAGCTCTACTGGGCACAAATCTGTCGCTTATGCTATGATGATGTTCCATTATCAAAATATATTTAACTTTTTAGAGGAAGAAACCACGACAATAGCGGCGTTCATAGCAGCCAGAGAACTTGGTGCTCTGTTAGGCCATCGTCAACGTAAAGAAATTACAGGCCAGAGGCTAAATCGATCTACTCAATTACCAAACACGTTTCGACCAAGCGCTGTTGGCATAGACATGGATCACGAGTGGAATCATTTTATTAATACAAACGGGGCAAGCCGGATAAATTGTACAATATATTATGTTACTGTATTAGCGATATTAAACTATTTAAAATATTATAAATGAATATTTTGTGAGTCAAATGTTTGAAAATGAAATGAGCAGGCAGCGCGATTATTTTTATATTTCCTGATTGGTGTATCGGATTATAATGAAACACCACAAATGATAGACCTAATCGTTTTCTTATGTTTATGCAAATTTCATATTAATGTAACCAATTTTACGGACTTTATCGCGTATTTGATTTTTTAACCTGAAAAACTTAATAAGCCGCGATAAAATCCGTAAAAGTGGTTTCATTAATATGAGGAAATTTGCATAAACACAAGAAAACGATATGAGTCTATCAGACTTACATTTTGGAAAATTGGTCTAATATAATAATTTTTCAAAGTCCTAATCAGTAATTAGTAAAAATTCTAGTCTGGCCGGTTGCAGTGGATGAAATGAGCTTAAACTTATGTCTCATTTAGCACTTTATTCAATGTTTTAGTATCAAATTTATTTTTAGTTTAGGAATAAGATTTTGCTAGTGGTGGATACCGCTTATAAAAGAGAGGCCCAAGTAGCCTACTGCCTAAAAGACTGTCCTAAGTACATCCAAATTCGTCACAATTTTATCTTGCAATAGCGGGATCTAACGGCTACGTGAAAAACTAACAACTTCTTAGTGAAATATGAAATGAAATATATAGCAACTCAACAAAACCTCTGCTAGAGGGCACACCATAGAAAATATTATTTTAATAAATATGACAGAATATGAAGTACTTAGGTATTTAAAATTAAAATATTTTAAGCTTGAAGTAGAAAATATATTTAATATTTTAATATTAATTATGGTAGGTATACAAGTTGTTGTCCCGTTGTTTATGACAATAAATCGGATGTCTAAGGTTTTTTATAAGAGGTGAACCGCTTATGGCCTGGAAAAATGGATGATAAAATTGTTTACATTTGCAATTGCTTAATAATGTTGATACTTGTTTAGTATGTATTAAAAGAGTTTACTTTAACCTACAGAAGATAGGATGGTCGATTATATGATAATATAATTGACTAGCTGTTGCCCGCGACTGCGTGTCGATCGTAAACGTCATTTAATGTAATAAAAAGTATTCTACATTGTCAGTTTCTAACTATGAACTAATTTTAAACTCAAATATTGGTATTAAAAATATACTTGCTCTACAATATATTCTTACTTCTTTCGATTTCTTAATTATTATGTTATTAATCAGCATTTGTATCTAACATAACATGTTAGATACAAATGAGCTACACCGCTTTTCATAATTGGTAACTTTTATAAAAAGTGTATTGGGTCCATTCCCAAACACAGAAACAAGAAAATACGAAAGTATTGTACAAAATGAAAATATGTATTAAATTGTAGTATAGAAATGAGTGCAGTAATCCAGAAGCTAGCGACATCTAGAGAGCATATTATAGTTCATAGGAGCGCCCGTAGATGTCACTAGTGGTACAGCGGCGCAGTGTCGGAGGATTGATTGCGGAGGTGAGGGGCGGCGCGGCGCGCGGGGCGGCAGGGAGGAGCGGCGGACGGCGCGGCAAGCGAGGCGACAGCGAGTGCGGCGCTGCTGGCTGCATTTGATTATTTATTCGCCGCGCGAGCCGCGGGCCGGAGGTCGCTCGTGGAGTGTGTGCGGGGCCGGCTTCCCCCGTCCCGGTGTTGTCGATATCGTATCTGCCGGTGTTTTAAGTGGTTATTATGAGCGACAGGGACAGGTCGTCGCCCTCCCTTACGGACACCCCGCTGAAGACGTATATAGGCCGGCACGACGACGACTACCCATTGATAAACGGAAACGGTGAGTCCCGAGTTGGTGCAGTCGTAAGATCGAAGTTCAGGTGTTTGTCGAGCGCGATATTGTCGCTGAGCGCGCATCACGCGCCGCGCGCCGCGTGCCCGCGCGCTGGTGGCCAACGGGCTGGCGGGCGGCACCGGGGCACTGGGTCAGCGCGCCCGCTCCCGCTTATCACTGAGCCTCGCATAATTCACACCCGCACCGATTTGCCGCATTGTACTCCCGATTCGATCGACCCCTCCGTACTTATATATACTTATACATAGGAACGAAAGTTTTTCCCGATGCTTAGGATATATGCTCGTGCTGTGGTGGTGTGTGGTTTCAATGAGCTGAGTCGGCGCCGTGGTACGGACGGTGCGGTCCCCTATTGGATCGATACCCGGTGACCTTAGTCTTTAAGTTGGATATACTTTTTTGGATACTTTTTTGCTCGAGTAAACCAATGACACACTTATTTGCAAAGACGCAAGAAACACAGCCGATAATTAGACGTACAATGTCACTTCAAGAGCAGAATTTCAACTGTTTCGATGCGGTAAATTTGTACTAGTTTTATCTGAAGGAATTTTGAAACTTTAGTGAATATAGAAAGAGTTATTGGGACCTATTTATCACACACCAGCCCATACGCGTGTTGAGTTCGGGATGAACTCGTAAATTATCTTCTGTACAGTTTAAAGTTTCTACTCGACACCAAAATAACTAAATTTAGCTTGGCTTCCGCTTCTCTTGAGTATTTCAATGTGCTTCTGACATTCCAAGGAAAACAGCATTTTTAACCTATGGTTCACTATTATTAGAGAATACACGTTAATAACAGTAGCCGCATCATTTCAGGGCTCATTGTCTTTTGGGACGTTTTATTTTTCAACATTAATTCTACAACCCCATTCACGTGAAACAAGTATTGAAAAAACTCGTAATAGTCGTCAATAATACGTAATAGAAGGTCATCAGTCCATTGCTTATAAAATGTTTTTTTGTCGTTGATATGAAACGACGACTCGTGTACAATTTAGATATCATTTATTTAATAAGTGATGTATCAAGTTTATAGTAAATAATTACAAGATTTTTATGGAAAAACTTCTACATTGCTGTGACCCGGTTATATTATGCGATTCGTGCAAAGATTACAACGATTTTTAAATAGGTGTACCGCAAGGTAGCATCCCAAGTCCACAAATGTTCACAATTTATATTAGGACTTTATTGTAAGAAGGTTTGATATAAAATGGAAATACTAAAATGCGGTTCTAAATATTATTACAAAGTAATTGTATAAGGTTTATTTAGCGGGTGTTCAAGGCTCCGATAATAAACATCCAATTAAATTCTCATAATATCGGTTTTTATGTCATGTAAGACAAAAAATGTCGTTTAAACTAATAAATTTATCGTTATAAACACGTGTGTTTGAAAAACCAGCTTTTAAATATTAGATAATATTTTTATTAAAACATTCTTGCTCAGAAATCGAAAGTGGATTTTATCTTGATATTTTAAAATGAATGATGAGTGATATGATAATTTTACTGAAATATTCGAATTTCGAGACTATAATTGAATATCTGCAAAGTTACTGGCAATTGATAAAACAAATTTTTAAATCAACTTAATGTCATTTAAATGTCAAATTAAGATAATATCATGATAATATAGCCTTGATTGGTTTAATAACCTTCACGCAATATGCTTGATTATACGGAAGTACAAATATTATGATTATAAACCGGCATGTAAAATTCGGAAGATATGTGTAGTAAAGGTAGGTTTCATGCCGTAGTCATAAAAAATATGAGATCGTCAGTTCCGTACGCAGTCATAATATACATAGGAGCGGGGGCTTAATGCCTTCAATCATAAAATACACTGCAGAGACTAAGAGTTTCATGCCGAAGACAAAATATACCTTAGTGCACAACTGCTTCTAAAATGTATCTATGTATCATGCAACAACCACATCAACAGAAATTTGACTCGTAACAAATGTTTTTTTTAGACGACTATAGATATTAAATTTTAAAAATCTTTAATATTGGAATTAAATGAAAAAATTAATAGTAGGCGTGTAGATGATGTTTTAATTGATTTTATATTATTAACATAATTTGTTATCATATCGTAATCCCTATCAGCACCTATATCAAAGCAATTAAGTACATTAATAATAATATAATAAAAACATTTTTATTTAATTGCCAATTTACTATTTCACGCTTCGCATCCACTTATAACAATAATTGTTCATAATCTGAAGTTTTACGGGATGAGATTAACTTGGCTAAGTGCGATGAAGCCCCACAAATTCATTTGTATTGTGTTTTATGTAAATCGGTTACGTTAAATTAATTTCTATAGAGCCGGACTTGCAGTTAAATGTACTTTCTTTTTTATTTAAAATAAACTAAATTATGTCTGTCAGTTGCGAGATAGTATTTCTCTACTCCATCCTAGAGATCAAATCACACTGTGATCTCAAGTAAAGCTTACTCGCCTTTGTGATTTGCAAGAACTATACCAAGTTTGACTTAAAAAAAACAAATATTGCATCTCTTGGATAGGATATTTAGATAGGACAAACACCATTATTATTATTTTTTTCATCTGTAATGGAGTTTGATAATGGAATATTAAATGATTCGATTATATTTGTAAAAAATCCCACCTGATTCCTTTCAGTTTCAGTTCACGAGATAAGGTTTGAAGGTAAAATGTACAGACAGACAATAGGCACTTGAATAGACTGTCCACGAGATAATAAAACGGAAATTTCACTCTGATATCTGAGATATTGATTTGATATTCAAGTCTGATTTCATAGGTAGGTACTGATATTTAAGGATTTAGATGACCATAACGTTTTTCTTCATGTTCGATTCTTATTCTTAAGTAAAACCTTTCTCCAAGATAATAGCTGGGATAGCTCAGGTGCTAGGTATAAACCTACGCCTAAAATATGTGTTTTATTTTGAGTTCATCAAGAAGCGTCTAATAAGAAAAAACATTTTTAAAATGAAATCCAGACAAAGAAACAAAAACCTTACCGAGTTAAATGAAAGCTTTTGTACATTGAAAAGGTATTCTTTGTGTGAGTACTTTAGAACCATTAGATGGAATGCGATATCTCATCCCTCAAGGTTATATATATAAACCCTTCTCATATTGGCCATTGTTTGCTGCGAATTTTATAACAGAAATGATCACTCTATAGCCGAATATACAAAATTTCCCAAATAATATAAAATAAGAATCTAATTAAATTAGGTATGACGACGTACAACGGTATTCTTTAAGATATTTTCGGATTTTTCAAATATAGGTGATAGGGCGAGTGAAGTGAAAGCGCATATCTTTTATCGTATGAAAATCATTAAAATTTTGTATGAATTTTGGATTCAAAAGATGACGTTTGTGTCTGAAATTATATAGCTCCTATCCGAATCTGTTTAACAAAATACACAATGAGTAAAGGTAAGGTCCAAAATATTCTCTGTCACTACTCCTCGTAGTAAATAATTGTAACTTTTAATAGAACGGGTCTCCTCCCAGAAATTAGGCGAGGAGGGCGTTAGACATAGTTCAACAATGCGTTGGTCCAATGAGCGTTGGTGAAATTCACATACTTTTAAAGACTTAATCTCAACAGGCATGCAGGTTCCTTTACGGGTGGGTAAGCGATGGTCTCATGTTAAGGCGCAAGTAGAAATTTAGAAAAAAATATTTCAGGCCACCTCTGTGGTCAGTAAAGAACCGTCCGGGCTCTCACTCTCAGTAATGAGTCTGAGCCATACCCCATCGTCGTTCAATTTCAACTCATGTTTCATGAAAATAAGTTATAATTGCTGAAACGCGAGCGGTGAGATCGATTTACTCAAAAAGATATTCGAGTAGGTATTATGACAAGCGAATATCATTATGGAGCAATTATGACTGCTGCTCTATTTAGCCTATAGCTTACTTACTTTAAAAGTCATGACTCATGAGTAAAGATCATAGAAAGATTTAATTTTTTGAGCTTCGGGGCCGCCATCTTAACTGTCTTATGAACTACCGACGTCCATGACGCCACCGGAAACTCACAATCCGAACGAAAGACAACGACCGAAAGTAAGTAGTTTTTAGGTACCCTCCTTATAATGGTAACTGAAGAAAAATTGCTTTGTATCATAGCAGTAAAATTGATTGCATTCAAATGCAATAAATCGTGTATTTTAAAGTAACAAAGTGGTATAACATTCGAACAAGAATAGTAACACTTACAGTAAGTAAGATTATTTATCTTTTGTTTGAATTTCATGCGATTTCGCGATGTTCAGTTTTCTTCCCAATGGAATACTGAGATAGGAATCAAACATGATTCTTTTTCATTATATTCTATTTCAAGAATTTATTAATTTTGTATGAACGTTAATGCCTGTTCGTAAGCCTAGACGTACTCATCGTCCGAGAGCATTGGTAGTGACAGTTCAATTAGGTAGTCCAACTTGGATGAGGAAGTTAATCCGGACTCGACTCTCGTGTCAGGAAATAGAGGCTCGATATCTGGAACAGTATAAAACACCGTGGTGTATAGTTCGTTTATTCTTATCCATATTTCGTATTAGCCTACCTGAGTAACCTGTTACTGAGGTAGGCTAATACTTAAACATAGATTTTTGTTATTTTCTCCCGAATTATCATAAATCATTAAAATGATTAAATTTAGTACTACTTTCGTCATTCACACTTAGCGATAGCCTAGCAACAATGCTATATGCATTTTTATAAGCTGGCTAAAAATCTTTAGCTAAAATAAATTCGCTCAAGAATTTTAATGAGTCTATTATTAGATTTAAATCGTTAATATCATCGTAATATAATAAATTACTCTATTTATAGATGAGGCTTCTACGAAGCACGAACAAACAGTAGGTGTTAACCCGTCGGATGTAACTCCCAGCGTTCAAGAAGTTTATATGGCTAATAATAATAAAGATACGGCCATGTCACAATACGGACCTATTGGTAGTAAAGCTGAACGATACGCGTAATTATCATTTCTTATCAACTCTGATAAACTCGCTTCAAACAATTCTTTGACTATTTAACCTAGTATATGAATAGCGAATGATAATAATTATTAGTTTTTATTCTATAATTGGAAACGGAATCTTTATATTTTTACGTATTTTGTTATTGATGGAAATGTAGGAAAATCCAATTCAAAAACTTAGAAAGGCATTAGTCACCCCTACGATTTTTGAAAGTTCCTCAGATCAGATCCTGATTTTCTTAACAGGGGACCACTTTGGAAATATCTTCTTTACAACAAAAAAAAAAAAAGGAATTATTAAAAATCGGTTCATAAACGACGATGATAAGCCCTGAACAAATAAAAGCATATAATATGCGGTCGAATTGAGGAACGTCTCCTTCCTTGAAGTGTTTAAAAATATAGAAGTAGGCACAGATTTATTTATAAATCTGTGGAAGTAAGTATAAATTTGACAAAACATAATTTTAATTAAGGTATCGTTTTAATGAACCATCAACACTCTGGTATGTGTCTTACAATTATTAAGCTATTGATGAGGCAACTGTATTCCGGGTTTAGGTGACTGATGTGTTCTAAGATAGGATACCAGCTTTATATCTATTTCTGTGCACAACGGCAAAAAGTATTTCAAAGGAAGACACGCAAAGAGCATGTTATACTCACATAAGTAGGGTCTACACTAAAATTGCAAACTCAACAAAGGGAAATTCGAGTATAAAGTGTAATAAAAGAACAAAATAAAATCCTCCGCTCATCTTTATCTCAGTAATGCTTCTAAACCCGCTATATGCCTTAACACTGGCACTGAATACTCAGTTTTACAGTATGTGTACGAATTCACATCGTTTGGTTTGTATTTTCCTTTTTGTCCTTAACGTTTTTAATGCTTGATAAGTATAAATAATTTAAGAATTTAGTGTTCATATTTATTTTAGATTTTCGCCTATTTAACGTTATAACAATTATGAGATATTTCTACTTAAAAATATTCTTTTACGAATATAGTAAGTAATGTTTTACTTTGAGTTAAAAGAAGAACAAAAACAGTAATTATAGAGTATCTTTATGTATCACAATAAATAAATCTCGTTGCCAATATAACGAATGAAACCAATTTTATATTCATATATACGTGGGTTTTTCCAAACTAAGTGCACCTAAACACGAGACCATCGCTCGCTCACTGGCGTAGGAAAACATCGTGAGGAAACCTGCATGCAGATTGAGTTTTTGAGTGGTGTTTGTAGTTTACCACCCTTATTGGGCCAGCGCATCGGTGAACTGCGTCACAATAACCTCCTCAGCGTATTTCGAGGAGGATATCCGTGCCCAGCAGTGGAACCTATATTGGTTGGTTCTTTACTTTTATACATACGTACGCCAAACACGGACGGTTACAATACAGACATTTCAAACTCACTACCTCTGTGTAATCGATCTCACAACTTAATACTGACTGCCGATTATTTTTATCAATTCAATACATGTACTTTATCACAAGTTTTGGGATGCAGGCAACGTAACAAGAATGCAAGCTGTGTTACAAGTTGTGAATATAAATCTCAAATGCAGCTCAAATAATGGTGTGTTAAAAGTATTAATAGTATTATTGTTGAAAAATTTTGATCTTTGTTTCGGTTTAAATTGAGTTCATAATGTGCGCATTTTAGTCCTATTTTTCGATCTGTAGCTCCGACACCGGAAGGAGGTCCCTGTTGCGCTGCGATCCGAAGTTGATAAAAGACGAGAGTTAACTGATTATTGTAGGGATCAAAACGGAATCTAAACGCTCTATTCGCAAGTTGGATTCTAAAAAAAGCAGTTTTTTTTAAATATATTATACTATAATATAATCGTAGAATGGAACATTTTTTCTGTTCGCTTAAGATATAAATATTTAAGATATCATTTTATCACAATACAATATTAACGAGGTGTATTTGTTTATTGGCTTATAATTATTATTTGTGAAACGTTTGGAGATCTATTATCCTATCTTCTATGAGCTATAGTTATTTTTGTTAAAATAAAACAGCTAACAGATTCTATAGCTGATTATGCAGATTTTTATATTCTTAACGTTTCGGGTAGTTTACGGCAACCATCGTGATCGTTTAGACTAAAATATACTGTGATTAAATCCATATTCATTAAAAACTGTTTCATTATAATCAGTGACATTCTCGTAAGCATTAGAATAGTTTGTATTGCCCCCATAATGACTGACTGCCTTAGGGTCGGCGCAAACAGAACGGAGCGCAGCGGAGAGTTTTACTCTTACTGAAGCACTTGGAAATAAACTTTAAATTTTTTGGCATACCTGACAAAATGCTCGCGCGTCATCTACTGAGCCGGCCACTGCACATTTATTGACTTTTGCATTTTATAATCTTTATTTAATATCTTTTATATACCAGCTTTTGTTCACTAAGATTTACAGACGACGTCGTACAGGTTTGATGATATTTGTTTCAAACCATCTGTTAATGTAAGAGACTTTGTTAAATTCTGACGTCTGTTAAAAGCAACGCTCTTCGGTCACTAACGTTCGTTACCGCCATCTTTAATGATTACTCATTCGTTGAAATCGGTCAATGCAACCCGCCCTACGTCACTCCTTCATATAATTCATACATCACATACATTAGCTATCTGTCAGAGAAGGTCCTATCAATATCGGTCTACCCGTTTCAGAGATTAGCCAAGAGAAATAGATGGACGGACAAAAATAGTAATAAATGTTATTTCAGTGTATGTACCGTATATTGTATATAAAATGTGCATTTGGTGAAAAGTGGTTATTTTAATATTGTTATGTGTGTATATTAGTTATGTGTTGGTCGGCCATTAACCAGGTGGGAAAACGGTCTCCGTGCATTGGCCGGTCCGTATTAGATGCGAGTGACAGGGGATCTGTCGTCTTGGCGTTCATTGAGGGAGGCCTATGTTCAGCAGTGGACGGATAAAAGCTGATGATGATGATGATATTAGGGCATCACAAGTTATTTTTGTATTGTATATTCTGTGCAACACCGGGTGACAGCGTATGCAAACGCGATAAAAGTTGACTTGACGTCCGGGCCAGTAACGCGATTACCCACAAGTGACGCCGTCTGGTCTACGGGCTCAATTGGCAAATGAGATTAACCGGTCTCTGTACCGTAAATTAAACCGTGGTTAAATTAAACTGTGGTTACATTGAACCATTGTTAGCGAAATTTCTGTTTGTTTCGCTTGTACACAAATGATTTTAAGGATACCTGTTCAACTAATATTGAAAATAACTAACTGGAGCCATATTCTGTCCTTGTTAACGTGGGTTTGGAAAACTTGCCATTGAACGGACATATTATTATACATCCTTGCAAAATAAAACATTTAATTGTAATTCTTTACATTTCCTTTCCTATGTATGTAAAGAGTTTCAAGAGTGACGATGTCCCAGTGAGTATGGACTCGCCCCTTTATCCGAGGTCCGGGGTTCGATCCTGACCTCTCGGGTCTCTTGAAATGGGTTTTTAAATTTCTAAGTGCACCCTGAACACGAGACCATCGCCCGTTTACCAGTAAAGGAAAACATCGCGAGGAAACCTGCATGCCTGATGAGATTGAAAGTATTTGAATGTATGTGAAGCTCACCATCATCATCATCATCAGCCTTTATCCGTCACCTAGTGAACACAGACCTCCCTCTACGAACGCAAAGACGACCGATCCCTTTTTATCACATTTATTTTTTATTTTTCTTAGATCTTCTGATTTATCCTCTAATTGTATATCTTTTTCCTTTATCTCTAGAGTGAAACTAGATAAATACACTATTATTTACACGTATCCGAGGAATCTTTTAATTAGTAACCCTACTCTAACAGCCATCGGGCCCGTCTAATGAACACCGGTATACCAACCTGCTTACAGGATCGAATTACATCATTAAAAAGTGTACCGTTAAGTTATTGTCTTGTACATATGACGTCAAATAGTTTTATAATTATACTAGTTGTTACCCGCAGCTTCGCCTGCGTTTACTAAGATTTAGAACGGTATCAGGATAATATATTGTACATGTATTATGCATATAAACCTTCCTCTTGAATTGTTCTATTTATTAAAAAACCGCATCCAAATCCGTTGCGTATTTTTAAAGATTTAAGCATACATACGAAGGAAGCGATTTTATTTACTACTATGTAAAGAGAAAATATATTATAAGATGAAAAATACTATAAGATATACGTTTAATATTTAAATTAAATTTCCTTATAATCACAAGGTCTTATTATAAACGAAAAATATGAATGGATGTTTGTTCATACAAAACCTCTGATGACGTTTTGATGGACAATCGTTACAATAAAAATCGATTCTGAAATTTATTACCATCGACTACACTTGTGATTACTTGCCATCTCGCTAGCGATGCTGTTTTGCCTCCGTATAATAATGGCATTCGATTTTCAAATTGTTGCCAAGCTAACTGGTTTTTAAATATCATAAAAATAGGATCATTCTGAGACCGAGGAGACGAAATAGAGCATGTGACATACGCCAAATTTTGTAAACAGTAATTACGTGTGATTGAAAATAGTAAAATAATATTACTGTAGTACTTTAGTATATTATAATAATTTATACTTTAAAGCATATAAATTAATAGTTCAATTTTATAAGAGGTCCTGTACTGTATTGGAAGATCTCGAAAGTCAGAATCAAGCGAGTAGCCTACACTTCAAACTTCGGTTTTAATTATCAAATATATTAAACATAATTTATATTTCGAATTAATTAATTTGTCTAAAGACTGTCTGTGTGTGTAGTTTTATTTAATTTAATAGGATGTAGTGCCATGGATATAAATCGAATTGGGTTCTACTTCGCGCTCACATAATACCGGCGTAAAATGACAGCTGTGCTGTCGTGTTTCGTGCGGTTTGTGAGTTCCGGTGTCCCCATTTTGTAGGGAAAAGAGCATCTGCATAATCTCTGTTTCGGTAGAACTTTGCTTCGACTGCTCGGTTGCCTCCTACTGATATACCTAAAAAACTCTCAAATTATTTATATTCTAAGGTCGAATGTCATATATAATAAAAATGACCTTTGCACTTTCCAATATAAAACTCGTAAATAAATAAAAGAATAAAAAACATCCGACTATCGCGCAAATACCAGGTCTCGTATTTATTTTTCAATATCAAGGACGACGAAACGGAAAGTGTGTTTAATTATTTACGTAGAAATAAAAACGAATGAAATTCCGCATTTAATTTTTCTCCGTATTTTCATTCTGGTTTTTATCGCGGGAATTTTAAATGTAGATAGTAAATGTAAGGGTCAGATTGGCGAAGTTCACCGGTTTGAATCCTACCGAGGTATTGACGATGTAGGTACCTACTAGAACTACATACGAGTATATATTCTTAACTAGCTGTTGCCCCCAGCTTCGCATGTGTTCATCATCATCATCAGCCTTTATCCAATCTCAATGAACGCCAAGACGACCGATCCCTTGCTACTCGCATCCAACGCGGACCCGCAACTCGCGTGCATTAGCTAAGATTTAAAACGGCATCTTACCGAGATGATATTAGTTTCTCCTTAGCCTTCCTCGATAAATGGGCAATCTAAAACTGAAAGGGCCCTTCAAGAAAAGAAAATAATTGAAAGGCTGGCAACTCATCTGCTAATCCTCAGGTGTAGGGGTGTCAGCTGGTGTAGGGGTGTCAACTGTGTAGAGGTTTTAACTGGTGTAGGGTTGTCAACTGGTGTAGGGGTGTCAGTTGGTGTAGGGATGTCAAGTGGTGTAGGGTTGTCAACTGATGTAGGGGTGTCAATTGGTGTAGGGGTGTCAAATGGTGTAGGGATGTCAATTGGGGTAGGGGTGTCACTCAACACCAAGTGAGCGGCTGTCTGTTTTACACCTCTTTTATGGAAACACTCATTTAATAAGAAACAAAGGTTTTTTATATTAATTGAATAGGCAAAATAACAGACGTGCTACCTGAGAGTAAGTGGTTGACGCCACCCATAAATATAAACTAGTTTACATAGAACTAGTTGAGGCAATCCATTCTTGTGTTACCTATACTGAGACATAAGATGTTAAATCTTGGAGCCTGTAATAATACCATCTCTAGCCCTTCTCTTCGAAACACAGCAAAGCTGTTCGACGGGTGTAACAAACAAAATTGTTGCACCCATGCAGCCGGGAGCGCAGCACAACGCACCCCCGATTCGAGAAGCTCCCGAGAAGGCGACAGCGCAGTGGCCGGTCTTACTCGACTGAATCAGCCGTTTTTGACGTTCACTAGACGCCTGTATTAATATGAATGATGATGATGACTCGCGGAAATAAACTTGTGTGTCTCATGAGATCATGTCATTCCCAGTCCGTACTGAGACTAATCTGTCTCTGACATGTTACGATAACGCTTCGATAGATTATACCCGTACGATCAATACAATATTATATTAAATTACATATTAATTGTCGGCCATTAACCAGGTGGAAGGCGATCGCCGTGCAGTGGCTGGTCTGTGTTGGATGCGAGTGTTAAGGAATCGGACGTCTAAGCGTTCATTAAGAGAGGCCTATGTTCAGTAGAGGACGGATAAAGGTTGATGATGATGATAATATATTTATAATTAATCGAACTGTTTTTAACAATATAATATAGACAAAATTAATGAGTCACATTTATTTTCAACTAACAGTTAAATAGCTTTCAATATCTTTAGAGTCTATTAAGCTGTCATATAAAAGCTTTATAGCTGGTAAAGTTAAGATATAAAAAGGATTGATTTGCTGTTTACACTGTAGATTCGTTCCTTCGTTTGGTATTTATAATTTAGAGGTTCTCAGACCGCTTTTCTCATAAACCTCTTTCTTAAATGAGAAAAAATGGGGTTCACACTCTGTTCTCCTTCTAGTCTTCTGTGCGGCCCGAGATGACCTGGACCACTTTGGGAATCAGTGGTCTAAGAACTGGTCTAACTGCTGCAGATCAGTCAGCCTCATTGGTCTAGACCATTGAATAAATTTGCCGATGCGATATTCTAATGCATAAGCTGTATTGTGATATTCTGATGTATAGCTATATTGTAAAGTTTCAACAAAATACATAAAGCAGTTTTTGCGTGAAAGTGTAACAAACATTAATTTATTGATCCATACATTTTAACAAACTTTCGCGATCATATATTATTAGTAAGTTTGCTAAGATGAGCGACGGTGACCACTAAAGTAGTATTATCAGTTTCCGATTATTATTATTTTTCAAAATAAAAGACGTTTTTCTGTAACTAAAAAAATATTATCAAACTCTGAAAACACATTAAAAAACTCCTTTTTTAAGCATGTGTAAAAGGAAAAAATATATTTAGTATCCGAGCAGTGCTTCCAGAGATTTCCATCTCCAAACTGTCTTTTCATGGTCAGAACATCTCTATTCTCTATCAATATCGATATTATGTTGTTTGAGACGTAATGACATGTCATAATAAATGGGACAGAAACCTATGAAAAAACCACATTCGACAACTTTCATAATAATCGATCAATGTCGGCGGTGTCGAAATATTGGGGCGCAAAAGTTTTGGCAATACATATTTTAGACGAATAATACCCTTACACAACATAATCTGTATATTACCTTATACTCTCTTTTGAAGTCTGGTACTTCAAAAGGGAAGATTCTTCATTACCGTCTTAAGCATATAAGGTCGAAACCTCAAAGCCTTTAATTTTAATTAAAATATGTATTAAATCTCATTTCCATTTTTTGGTGTATTACTATGTAAATTATTTGAGTTCTAAAAAGCAAATGTTACAACGAATTCAGACTGGAACTGTGGTAAAATTAAAATAGTGTCCAGTGGGTATGTGCTCGGCCTCTTAAGCAAGGGTCCAATTTCGACCCTGACCGCCTGTAGTGACAACAGGCCATGACTGAACGGCTAAGTTTTGTGCCTATTCCTATCTCTTTCGGGTCAGTTTTGTATGTTTTATGTCTCTATTTTGGCCTCATACTCGTTAGTGGTTGCGTCACACAACTCCATAGAGCCAATTTCAAGAGATCTTAACCCCGTGCAGCCATCGCTTCTTCAGTCTTCCCTATAACCTAACCCAGTCCAGCACCCTATGTGACATAGGTATTGTCAGTATCTTAACTATCATTCTAGCATATTCCTTGTCCAATCCATTTGGACTCCAGTCCATGTATTTAGAGTTCGAATCTAACCCACCCAAGAGTGGAATTTTTATATCAAACGTTCTCTAAGCATTGTTAAACAAGATTTTATAGTAAAACCTACATTTTCATTCTAGTCACGCCCTTCGATTTATGCAAGTCTTTTCAACGCGAACTTTGTTTTCATCATCATCATCATCATCAGCCTTTATCCGACCACTGTTGAACATAGGCCTCCCTCAATGAACGCCAAGACGACCGATCCCTTGCTACTCGCATCCAACACGGACCTGCCGCTGCACGGAGATCGTTATCCCATCTGGTTAATGGCCGACACTTGGTCTACCTAAACGCGGCCTCCACTCCTGAACTTTGTTTTATAAATCAAAATTAAACAATGAATTTAGGTGAAAATTATTTAAGTTTTTATTGTATTAAAGCAGTAACGTTTGGCAACTATAAATCCTCATGCTTGTTTATAAAAATGTATGGATGTATGATTGTTACTCTAACACGCAAAAACTACAGAGTGGATTTTGATTGAAAATTCCAATAATATTTCTTATATTATATCAGAATAACATAGGCTATAATTTATTTCCGTACCCCACGGGAATGGGAAGTACGCGAATGCAAAGCCGAGTTGCTGGTAGTACCAAATAATGTCGTACAGGCAACATCTTTATGGCTGACGCTTCATACTTCAACTTTTACGGCTTTGACAACCTACTCTCTTGACTCTAACCTAATTTAAAAGAAACTTTCAATTTTTTGGAGGGATAGACTTTTTGGCCTTTAAGTTCAATCGGTATAGTGAATGATCTAAAAATGTTCGAAAATTATCTCCGGAGC
The DNA here is from genome assembly GCA_905333005.2 of Lycaena phlaeas. Taxonomy (NCBI): domain Eukaryota; kingdom Metazoa; phylum Arthropoda; class Insecta; order Lepidoptera; family Lycaenidae; genus Lycaena; species Lycaena phlaeas. The sequence goes on from HG995168.1 coordinate 2,952,018, forward strand.
CTGCCATTGCCATTATGTATAATAATATGTTATCTACATAACTGAGACACGATTACTAGCATACTGCTAACTTTTCCTAAATGAAATTTTCGAAACTGAAGTTGAGATAGAACGATTTTGCTGACAGTGTAATTAAGACTCAGTTCAGTGTAGTTGAGCTTAAAATATTGTACAGCAACGACCAGGTAATTTTACGTAAAGTACTCTATGAGACTTAAAGCAGAATACTAGTAAGTATTTAATTAATTAGTCATGAACTGAAAATATTAATAATCGATCCTAAACGGAATATTATATTAATATCATAATACGTTATATAGTATACTAGCGGACCCGACAGACTTCATCCTGTCAAAAAGATTTGGTATGTAGCAGTTTTTTGTTCGTAACTATTTTAACTCAAATTCCAGAAATAAACTATTCTATCTTTTAGGTTGGAGAAAAGTACACATTTTAAAAGAAAAAGCATTAAATTTAGTTCAGTAGTTTCAGAGTTCATCCCGGACAAACATCGTGTCACTGAAATTATTTAGAATAGATAATAATTATTTTTAGGCGTTAATATATTTAGTTTAGTACAAGATTTTTAATATTAGGATTTTTTTAATAGGTATAAATAACAAATGTATATTAGATTTAACTATAATGACTGAGGTTTGGGGTTTTTGAATGTTAAATATTGAACCACGGTGTGTTAGAATTCAAGTACTAATCACCTTTATTCGTATCTTAATCATCAACATCAGTGAACGTCAATAAACATCAAAGCATCGGTTCCTGACAGACTCAGAGACTTGCGGTCTCGATATACTTGTTGGTATGTGAATGACATCCATCATCATCATCAGCTGACTTGGCACAAAGCCTATTTACACAATACCACTGCTTTAATTTTCATATGATTTAACAACAATAAATAAAAGTGTTTACAATAAAAAAAGTTCTTTAATTTTTTTATGACATCACATATTTCAATGATGTGTTAATTTTGTAATAATGAAAAGTAAAAGTAAAGAAAAAGTAAAGTATCAACCCTTTATTTCCCACTGCTGGGCACGGGTCTCCTCCTCGAAATCAGGCGAGGAGGGTAATGGGCCAATAGTTCACCGCGCTGGCCCAGTGCGAGTTGGTGAACTTCACATACCTTCAAAGACTTTCAATCTCATCAGGCATGCAGGTTTCCTCGCGATGTTTTCCTTCACCGGTGAGCGAGCGATGGTCTCGTGTTTGGGGTGCATATAGAAATTAGAAAAACCCATTTCAAGGCTCACACGGGGGGGGGGGGGTCTGGATCGAACCCGGACCTCTCGCTTAAGAGGCCGAGTCCATCCACCACTGGACCATCGTCGCTAAAAGTATGGGAGTAAATTTAGAGTCTACAACATTTCTGCGCCATGACTAACCCCCGTATTCACTTAAGTATTGTTTTGAAAGACCCTATGCGTTCGGGAGTACTGTGACACCTCAAAGTATTGTTTGTGAATACGGGTGTAAGATTAAAAGTAGATTTAGTCGTTACAGGACAATGTCTACGCCTACCACACTAAAATCTATCAAAATTTGTGGCCTAGGTCTAAAAATAACTAACAGGATAAATTTGGTATTTTATACCTTTAAACGAGCAATTCTTGTATATATATAAGCTGAATCTCGAAAACGGCTCCAACGATTTTCATGAAACTTTGTATACATAGGATAAAAACGGCGATAAATCGATCTAACTAGAAATTTTTATAAACCTTTTTTTTATCCGTGTTTTTAGGCAATTTTTGTTTTCTTTTAAGTTCATTTTTTTGAAAGAAATTATCATATTATTATTAAGGGTATATAAAACAAAACAAAAAAAAACAGCAAATGCTCGGTCAACCAAGTGCTTTATAATTAAAACGAAATAGATTCCCCACTTCCCTAGCTATATTCTAAACATTACAACTCCGATGAACAATGATCTTACATCGTTTATAAATAGTTCGATATCCGCAGTTCTATCCGAGGCGATTCTAAATAGAACCGAAACAAAAAAAAGCATCGTCACGGTACTGACCCAGTTGAGCTATACGCGGCCTATCGAGTTGCTAGCCGATGTAGAGAAACGTCACTATCCATTACATTAGTAGGGGAACATCGATATCGACACTTTTATTGATTGCATTAGTAGGGTACATCGATATCGACTACTCGAATTCGAATTACTATCGATTATTTGAAACTATCCTATGATTTTTTGTAACTTTTCCTATAAAATACATGCTGTTGCTAGCTTCACCGTTAACTTACATTTATAGCCATATATGGGCTGGTGATTATTTAACGTCTAATCATATCTGATAACGCTGGCGGGAGATTTTTAAATGATAAGAATTTTTCGAGATTACCTTCTTCATTCACACACTACATCTTTATTTTATTAGGTATATAATATTTATTTATTTTTAATATAATATCCTAGATTGTTACAATATAGATAATAAAATTTTTGCATATACAAAATGTACATACGATTGAACGTGTCTTCTTTATAACATAAAATAAGAATGGCTTTTTCTGTCTGTACACAGGTATTTACTAAACTACTCAAGGGGTTTTAATACGGTTTTCACTGCCGGCTTTCTAATGAACTAGGGGAGGCTCCTAAGTATCTAATGTAGTATATATAATATTTTTATCATAGAACGTTGAGAAAAGTTTGTTTGTTGGTAATGAATTAACTCATAAACTAAAGAACAGATTATTAAAAAAATACACTGTTAGAAAGTTTCGTTAATACTGAGAGACAACCTATAAACAGACGAAGTTGCGGAGTGCGATTTGTTTTTAAATACATATTATTATGACCTTGCTCATATTATAGAACCAAATGAGAATGATGATGAATGAGATTATGACCTCCGTGCAGCCAGAGCAAGTTGATAATGATGATGTTTCTGAACTCGCGACCCTCACACAAGCCAAGTCATTAATAGCTTACACGTATTTTACGATAAAAACATTGGAGCTGAAAAATGTATTTATTATTATCCCGCTTATATTTAGACCAACTGTTTCACAACATTTCACAGTGAACAACAAAATCTCGAATAATGCCACAGATACGTTATATTCCAAGTATTAGAGCAATTCAATAAAAGCCTGCGGTTAATTGTTGGAATACTTAGCTAAATGGCGCTCATATCGGTAGGTAAACTGATTTATTTACCTCTCAAACGATTTTGTTTTATTTGATAAATATTTTTCTATTGATAAAAATTTGATTACCAGTTTCCTCGACTTGGTTTTTCAATGATAATCTCCCAAAATAATTATATTGATATTATTATTTTGGGAGATATCGATGTCAGTTATGAATTCACATTATCAACCAACTTTGTCTGCTCATAGCTGCTTTTGATGGACACTATGATGGCTTTGGCTAGTGTCGGTCGGCCATTAAGCATGTGGGTAAGACATTCTCGTGGATTGGCCGGTTCGTATTGGATGCGAGTGGCAAGGGATCGGCCGTCTTAGCGTTTATTGGCAGAAGAGGTATTTTAAGAGGTATCGCTTGCCTGCTTTGCAATCGAATTAGCCCGCACGATATGGTATCTTTCGCTCACATAATGCTGTCGTATTTCGTGTGGTTTGTAAGTTTCCGTTGGCCCGGAAGAAACAAAAGAGTCACAAAAACTCATCTACACATTTAACATTCTTACAAACACTTTTATATTATTATTAGAACAATAAAACTTGCAAGAATCCTTTTACGAATAACAACACAGTTTATTTGATAAATAATATAATCTATAAAATGCTGATAATAATTATCTTGAGTAGTTTCATCACAATGTTGTGGGTCGTATTAGTAACGTATCATCAGCAACATTTTCCCTGTATGCTTTACGTACTACTCTTTCACGTACTGCTTCACGTACAGCCCTTTCATGTACTGCTTCATGTACAGCCCTTTCATGTACTGCTTCACGTTCTGCACTTTCAAAGACGAAATCGAATACCGCAAAGAACGTTCTTGGAAATTAAATTTACAATGAAAATATTCCTAATAATATGTAAACGCATTTGTCAATATTTTTCTCCTTAAGATGAGGCACCCGAAAATAATTTCCAGCCTCTCTCCGCCCATTATACATAGTTTGAGATTTCCTAATTTAGGTACTTGAACTTGAACGCAAAAGAAAGGCGTATGATGCTTTATCTCCGAAAGTATAAAATAAATCAAATAAAATACAAAATTACATGACTTTTTCTTATTTACTTATGTAGTACTTCCATAATTTTTACCGAAAATTTCGAAGTATGAATCTATATAAACTTATATTAATTTTAGTTCTGGAATATTTAGTCAAAAAGAAAAATTAGAACACTTCTTTAGGTTGAAAATCAATCGAGAAAATTCTTACTAATCGTGTTTATCTATTACAGTTAGTGACAAATAACACACTAAAATTACATTTGCGTAGATTACCTACTTAGCTTACTTACACTGCCAGAAATCGAATTGAATGCCTGGTATAAAAGATATTGAATAATTTTCACGACTTACGTTTATTGTATGGTCATACTTATTGAGGTGTTACCGCAAAGCCTCAGACAGTTCATGTAAAAAATATAACAAACATATTTTAATAGTTATATCTCCGTAAAATAAGCAATTATATTTCATTAACATTTCATACGAGGCAAGTCGAGCGCAATTGTTATAGACTAATATGAACTTATGTTGAGTAATCCAAATGAGGTTTTCCTCACATTACCTCCGCTTGCTTTTTATTCCTTTCAACATCTGACTATAAATACATTGTAATTTGATTTGAGTTGAACTGACGAATGCGATAATAATGCCGTTATTAATAATATTCGCTATTAAATGTTATAAATAATTTGTGTTTGCTTAGTCTGGCTAATCTTCAAAATAATACTAGTATTTGGAAAAAAAACGAAGTCCTAATTTATAATTTATATTTTTTTTTTATTTATGATTTCACCCTATTATATATTATGTGTTTTATGTGTCAAATAAAGCTTATTCTTTCTTTCTTTTCTTTCTTTAATTAGTCTAGTCTAGTTGCATCAATTTTGTATCAGGTGAAACCGAGAGTATTAGCTAGCTAAATTTAAAAGCGAGGCACTAAACATTACGTCAGCTTGGCAACGAGAAATGCATTTGTTAACGCATATTATATTATGGAGTAGCTGTTGCGAGGCCAGCGCTGTTGTCTGTTACCTACCGACTGAGCTTAAAGGCCATCAGGCCTTAAAGTCTAGGCCTTTCGAAAAAATGATCTAGAAGCTTGTGAGTTTGGATTTATGAGGTTATCGAAACATCACATTAAAAATAATCATAAATTGGTCAAATGTAATCACTGCAATATGAGCTATAATCATTCAGTGTAATATGTTATCACTGTAAAACGTGTATAGTATTAACGCTGATAGGAGTAATGACCTGATCTGAAACTGATATCATCATCATCATCATCATGTCAGTCAATCGACGACCACTCCTGGGCATAGGCCTCCTCCAAGGATGTCCACAACGATCGGTCCTGCGCTGTCCGCATCCAGCGGCTTCCCGCAACCTTTACCAGATGGTCGGTCCACCTTGTAGAGGGCCAGCCCACGGAGCGTCGTCCGGTACTAATATATCACACCTGATTTCGAGCAAAAATCCTGTTCTCAGTAGTTGAGCAATAGGATATAATATGAGGGTTAATTATTAATTATTAGTTAGGGTTATTATTAACATGTTTTGAAAATAAGGCCAATAAATATAAACTCGGACGTCATACATGTTATCGTGTTTATTTTTTTAACAAAACACATGTGTCACAAATTCCACTTTATCATCAATGAATATTCTGCATCACCCTCATACAAGGGTTTTCTATATTTCAAAAAAAAAAAACAATTTTCTGAAAGTAGAACACTCTGTATAATTTATGACCGCGAATGCGAAATGACAAAATGAAAATGTGTTGACATTTTACCATAACATTTGAAATGTAATGTTACCATTTTAAAATTCGAGTTCATGATTTACTTTAAATAATTAAAGTATTGTTCAACATAATGAAAACACTTTTTTTCAAAAGGAAGTTATTGTTATATCCATTAATGTTCTATATTTAAAAGTATATAAGCTTTAAAATATCATGTCATATCAGTCGTTTTAGATTATTATCTAAAACGTTCAACATATTTGTCATTTTTTTATTTTCGTATAATTATAAAAGTAATATAAATAAAATATATTACTTTAAAAAAAATATTTTAACAAAAATTTGTTAAAATATTTTTGTATCTATCTGCTATGTTTAAGTTGTCTGAAATAACTTCTGGGCTTAAAGTAAGCGGAAAACTAGGCGCCCCTGTAAACTTTTGTTTATACAGGTTGAGGTGATTTTCAACTGCAACAATAAACGCGAGCGTCCCTTATAAAGTTACTTACTTCGGAATTTTTTCATGAATATTGTCGGTCGGCGGAATTCATTATTTAATAACTTGTATACATTCTCGTTATTTCTACGCTGTATAGAACTAAGTACTTGCGTTTAGCTTATATTTTCCATTCCTAGTATTCGTAAGACAAGTTTGCAGCACCCCTAGACAAGTGGAATACGCCCCGATTAAAAGTTTTTACAAACTTAACCATATTCATTGTGTCTTAATAAACGTTCTGAAAACATTGCAGCAACCCATGGAGTTAGCGGGTAAACGCAAATGAATAGAATCGAGCGTTTGCCCTTTGTCTAGAGGGGCAGAGCTTATATTAATGGGATTAGATTGACGTGATAAGATTGATTGCTAATTAATTATAATATTATTAATAACGTGTTTACATTTTTTTAAACTTAAGTTACTGGTATTACCAGCGTAATGCAATAAAATCCTTACATCTTATACCTTTAAACGAGCAATTCTTGTATATATATAAAGAATCGGGATCTCGGAAACGGCTCCAACGATTTTCATGAAATTTTGTATACATGTGTTAAAAACGGCGATAAATAGATCTAGCTAGGATAAATTTTTAAAAAACTTTTTTTTATCCGTGTTTTGAGGCATCGAAATTTGTTGATTAGAATATGAACGTAATTTTCGCTGTCAAATAATATGTCATGGTAGCTTAGTGGTGAAATTAGGCATTTAAATCTGAACGAGCCTGGTTCGAATCTCCAGTCCAAATTTTATTTTTTCCTTTTTTTTAAATCATTTTTTTTTTGGAAGAAAAATTTTATCGTATTTTATCACTAAGGGTACCGAGCAAATGCTCGGTCAACCAGGTACTAATATTATAAATGTGAAGTCGTGAATTTTTGTTACGCTTTCACGCAAAAACTAATCGACGTATCATCATGAAATTTTGTACACATATTCTGGGAGGTACTGGAAATAGCTTAAGATTATTTTTATAAAAAAAGGGATTTTGCTAACGCGGGCGAAGCCGTGGGCAACAGCTAGTAATAAATAAAAGCTAAACGTAAGTCTTCCTGTAGGAGGACGAACATGTGAGTTGTGTGAGTAGCCGAAGTTAATTAATTAACTGAAACAATCTGTCGCCAGTTTGACTTCCAAATTTGGCTACATGATGAGACGTTGAAAACTATTTAACTAAATATTATCAGCGCGCTTCCATCTGCAAATCGTACCGTCTAGTATACTTGATTTATTTAAATGTATCTTATTATGTTTTAGTAGGTTATATGAAGAATATAAGAACACCTCGATCACGAGATCTTCCCTCGCTCATCGGTGAAGGAAAACATCGTGAGGAATCATGAGTGCCTGATGAGCTTAAAAGTCTTTGAAGGTGTGTGAAGTTCATCAACCCGCATTGGGCCAGCACTTCAGTGAACTATGGCCCGATACCCTTCTCACCTGATTTCGTGGAGGAGACTCGAGCCAGCAGTGGTATATGAGTTTGTTTCCTTTTTTAATTCACGGTAAAACGTATGAACCGATTTGGCTGAAAGTTGAAACGGTGATGGCAAATACTTTTGATTAGGACAAACGCTTCATTTTATTCCCAAATATTCTAAGTTCCTACGGGAATAACATTGACTTTTACATCGATTGAAATGTCAAAAACCACGCAATAGGGATGTTGACACATGTTACAAATACATGTAAAGTTATGTTTTACATATTAAATACAGTATTTGAAAACCTAAAATAATATTTAAAAAGTCTACTTATTTGTCTTAAAATTTAGAAAATTAATTAAAAAAGCGTTATTTATCATGCATTATCACGTGACTGTAAACGCCGATAAGGCGATGACGTCACTGAACATTGATCTAAGTACAAATTCACCTAACATAGCGCGATCTCTGTACGCGGTGTGTGACGTAATGACGCTTGGAGCGTTTTAACGGTAATTTTAAAAAACTATTTTTCTTTATTTAAATTTTTGTTAAAATTGGACATATTTCTTTACAAAAATCTTTTTTTCGTGTTTATCTATAGTATATCTATCACAGAAAATCAATAAAAAAAAATAGTCAACATCCCTATTGTAAGGTGCCAAAAAATTATATTATGTACTTGCCGAACCTAGCAAGTCTTTCAATTAATTAATATATAGGGATGTGTTATATTCACACGCATTTGTATTTTATAATATTAGTAAAGTAAACAATACTTACCAAATTTTTTTTTAAGTGATAACTTTTTTTGCCGCGTTGATCACTTTTTGTTAGGATAAAATCTTATAAGTTCGCGTCACTGACATGATAATACGATAGTTGACAATTTTTGGAAAGAAACATTAACATTTTCTTTAGGTTAAGATCTGATATTTAGCCAAAATATGAATATTTCATTTCAAAAATACATTTTTACATTTCTTAAAACTTTTTGAAATTTCCGCTTTAAGACGCTTTAAGAAGGGATGTTTTTAACTCATTGTAACAAAGAAATAGAATCTACTTCTTCGATTTTCAAGCGGACGAAGCCGCAGGCGAGATCTAGGATAGAATATAAGCCTATTGTAAAGAGATTAAGTTAGTGTTAACAGTGTATTGTTAATACATGTGACACTATTCCATGAATACTAACAGGCTTGCGACTAGGGTTGCCAGCTTGACCGGACCGGACACCCAACATTATTGAGGATGTTGTCTCAGTATTTGTAGGTACGAAATTAAAATTGTATGAAAAATCATTTTTTTTTTATAAATATTCAAAGAAAGATTAAATCGAATGCCAAGACAGTGTTAGCTTAAGATTGATTTGGCATCGCTCGTTTGTAAAATATGAAAAGTCTAACAAAATCTAACAAAAGCCGGACACGCAATCAAAAAGCCTACCTATGTCCGGCTTTACCCGGATGCCTGGCATCCCTACTTGCGACGAAGCCTATACGCAATAATATGTTTGGTTTTTGTATTTAAAGATTGTCCATCTACTTTGATGGTTATTGGACGCTACTTGGACGAAGTTGTTTAAAGGTTGGTATAGTCTGATTAATGAATTCCTAAAATATATTTTGTCTAAATTCACTTGGCCTTGTCATCGTTGCTTGCTCAACGTTGGAAACATCCAGATGCAATTTAATGTCTTCGACGATTCGTAAAATATTGAAAGCACCGGCTTTTGTATCCCTCGCCGGATATAGAGACTCTTTGAGAGATTGTTTACCACTAGTTTCCTCCTCGAAATTAATCACGAGGAAGGCAAATGGCGGACATCGCCATTTCATCCTGGTTCTATCCATAAGGGATTAGTGAGCGAGAAGAAATATGATAAAAAGGGACGGCCTATAACTAAATATTTATGAAGATAAAAAGGAAACGTTGTTTAAGCGCAAAGGCTAACATAATATTGTTTGTTACTTTTGGGAGTTGCTATTTCTTCAGCTTTACAACTTGACTGTGTTTTAGATGGAGTCTTTTACTGTGTTATGAACGATGTGTGCGATGTAAATTTAGTCCTGGGTGAATGAATGAGTGAATGAAAATTTCAGTTTCTGGTGTTTAAGGGTGTTTTGAATAATTATTTTAAAAAGAGATGGCTTGTCACTAGTCAAATTGCATAAGTCAGACAATATTTTTATTTAAAAACTTTTATTACTTTTCTGATTGATTGAGTGAAATATTTTTTAAATAGTAAAATTGCTTGAAAATTTAAAAAATACCTAAAACATTTCATCTCGTCTCCAATCCATAACCTAAATCCAATAGACGCTGACATCTGCTTATCTCTTCCGAATTTTGGTCCAAGATAAAAAATTTAATAACTAAATCTGCAACAGTAAGGTATATTTTAATTGTATAAAATATTTTCAATAGAATGCGTAAACTTTATTAGTTGGTAAAATTAAAATTGTATGGCATACCGTGTAAGATATTATAAGTTATTTATTTACTTGCCTATAAAAAAATGATGAAAGTGAGTTATATAAAAATGATGTCACAGACGAAAAAAAAATGTTTTAAAATTCCTGACAACCACTCGCCGTGCCAACTGCCAAGCCACTCTTGGCCTTTGGGTATGAAGCACGCCTAAAAAAAATGTAACCCTAAATTTAGTTTCAAAAAGCTTTCATTGTGACTTGAAAACCGAGTTTTGGACAGCGCTTTAGGTATTATATCGGTCGGATATAAGTGGGCCCGCCATATTGGATACGAGAAATAGATTCTGTGACATAGTTTTGAAAAAATAAGGGTCAGCAGATAATTAATGTTTGATTTTGCTTCTTCATCAAAAACCTTTACCATACTGCTGGTATCGGTCAATGAACGCCAAGACGCCAAGGTCCATATTGGATGGATAGCGACTCACGATGATGATGAAAGGGTAATACATAAAAACTGCAATAACAATATACCTTGAGGCTCCTTTCGCACGAGCGCTTTTAACGTTTAAAACGTTTAAAAAGCGTTTAAAAAGGGTTTTAATGAGACAAATAGATACCCGTCTATTGTTCACACGAAAGCATTTTTAAAGCGCAGCGCTTTTTATTGAGCACTGTTAGATTTTCGGCATTGACCGTTGAATGCTAAATCAAATTAAACATGCGTAGCTCGCAACTCACTCCAACGTCGGTTTTTAATGCGACGCTTTTATAGCGCTCGTACGAACATCACCGATAAAACGTGTCAAAGAACCACCCTTAAAAACATATAAATAAGATCAGTATCCAAATCGGCTCATTCGTTTTGAACGTGAACCATGGTGCCATAGATTTTTGTATGTAAGGTTAAAATATAATTATACTGCCATCCAAAAAGGCCTTCACTCTTAAAGTTTGGTTTTATCTGCTTAAGGGGCTCACCCGTCTCAATGACCTTGCGCGTTTTGTTTTCTTCAGCTCCCGACCACCCGCGAACCCCTCATATATATTACGTACAGTTCAATAACCTAAACATCGCCGTCTAGCGGCTAATAGCTTGTACTACTAGAACATGTACACGGACAAAAAGTAATGTTACCATTCCGTAAAATAAAGATAAAAATATTAACTTTAATATTTATAATAAGTTTATTTACTTTATAAACACAAAATACACATGAATATTATACAATATAAAAAACAATTAAAAAAAGACCGAATAATAAACTTTTCGATAATTGCTACACTGAATGATCCTCAAGTAAATATTGAACCAATATTTAATATTATAATTTCACTATCCCAGGCCTGAATCGCGCTATCGAAATTTTTTCTTGCTGCTAGTATATATACAAACAGTTCTTACGAAATATTTAATAAGTCAGATACCCTCCGACTGCAAGCTAATGTTATAAAATCATGGATGAACAGTTCTTTATAAATACAAAATGCATATGAATGTTTTAAAACATAAAAAAACAATTTACAAAAAGACTGTGTTTTTAAAACTTTTAGATAATTATTGATACACTGAACAATCTTCAAGTAGCATGAACCAATTTTATAGTTAGTAATAATATAATTTTATCATCGAAGTTCTGAATCGCGCTATCGAAATTTTTCTTGCTGCTAGTATATATATATATATATATATATATATATATATATATATATATATATATATATATATATATATATATATATATATCAACTGTACCCATAAAATATTAAAGGTCAGGTATCTTCCAAATTCCAGATATTGATTGAGAAATGTTATCGAAGAGTAGTTTTTTGTTATTATATTGAGAAAATGAGTGAGAGACGAGTATAATATCAACAAAAGTACCTCTAACATAAATAATATAATTTATGTACAGTATTGCGGGATGAGAAGAAATATAAATGATTTTATCTATTTTTTTTTTTTTTGGTTATTACAAACGTTTTTTAGATATAAAAAAACTTATTGCGGAAATGTATAATTTTCGAAAAAATGCAAAATAAGTTTACAATTTGGTTAGAGTTAGACTATCGTTGGAAGTTGGAACATGTATTGTAAACCTATTTATTGACCTACTATCTATCTCTGTTCCAAGTTTTATCAAAATCGGTTCAGTGGTTTAGGCGTGAAAGCAGACAGAGTTACTTTCGCATTTATAATATTAGTAAGGATTATTGTTATTGAAGAAATAACTACAGTATTCAGTTTGATCCAACTTGAAAGATAAAATAGTTTATATTATCTCAATATGTTTTTATTGCAAATTATTTGTCTCTAGTGGTGTCCCGCGGTTTCAGCCGCGTACTTGACATACCCTAGGGAGTACGAGGATAAATTATTATAAGCTATGTGTGGTTCTATTATATGTATAAGGTTTCTAGTTATACGTTATAATGTTATTATAAAGTTTCGTCAAAATCTATTCAGTAGTTTTAGAAACAAACAAACATCCATACGTATAATATGAACATCATAATTTAATTTATTACATCCATATTATTATGTTACGGATATTTATTACTTATTTCATTGTAATGATGTACGGTGTGCTATACTAATTATTTCTATCAATTTTTAAATGTAAATAGTTTCTATTCTGACATAACGTTTTTTGTAGTTATTGATACATGTTATCACAGATTTATAAATAAAGACAGACGGAGGAGACGCTTCAAAGCGGATACAAAAGCGCTCTCAAGTGCTTGACATAGCGTCGTACTCTAAACGTCTATTAGATTGTGTTCGCTTTTGAATTTGTGTACGCTTTGAAAGAATTTTTAGATAGCAGACACAGTAGTCTTTGAGTTTTTTTTTCATTAGAAACATTTATAAACAACACACACACACAAATACAAAATACAAATTTGTTCTCTTTATATTTTATAATAATATTAGTGTAATAAATATAATGATAAAAAGCTTCTATCTATTATCTGATAGATGGCAGTGTATGACGTGTCAGAAAACTATTGCTAGATGGCGCTGTTTTTGTTAAAACCTTTCTGTTCTCATATTTATAATATTTAATAATATTTTCAATATAAAAACCCTACAGTTATCATACTCCAAAAATTCCACATTCGTCTTTCATATTTAACTTTACATTTATTAAGGTTTTATTTGTATCACGAGTGAACTGCACTGTCTTTCATTACACACCATATTGGTTTTTAAACAAAAACAACATAATTTAAAATACTGCCATTTGATATATTATAATGAATAATGATCACTAAAAATGTAATAATGAATAAAAGCAGTAAATAAATTAGCGATTTAGAGCAACAACGGACATGACTTCCTCGTTCGGAGGCCTCTGGCCGTCTGCCGGCCGTCACCCGTGCGCGAATTCAAAGCAAAAATTAGATTTTTACGATTTTCTGATTAAAAACTGCACATTTAAAAAAACGACTTTTCAAATATTATTAAGTACATAATTCCTCACTAACAAAAAAATATTTCACTACTGTGAGTTGTATAATTAGAAATCCTATTCGATTTTTGTATGCGAAAAGAGGTTCAGGTAAATAATTATTACTCTTTATTTTGAAAGTTTTATGAAATTATCTAATAGTAACATTAATAAACTAAAACCAAGTTACAACATATATTTATTTGGTATTTTTAACGTAACATTAATGTATACTTTTAAGAATATGAAAACGATCGAATTTGTCTGGGAGCCCCTTAATCAACGGACCGAATAGACTTCTTACTGACCTAATATTGGACTTAAATTTGTCATAGATACACAGTACAATTTCATTCATCATTGCCGTACTTAGCTTGAAGTTTCACAGAACTTTGAACACTCCCTAAGCATATTGGTAGTCAACAAAGATCACCAGTGAACTTAACTAAAGAGACATCGTAAACGTCATTTGCGATGTCACTTTAGCTAAGTTCACTCTGGGCAAGCTAACTCGCGCTCGACGAATAATGAAATTTGCGAAAACTCACTATATTCAAACATTATATTGGGGTCGAAAAGTAGGTTTATAGAGTTGGACGTACGATCTGATTCTTGCCGACTCCGAGGACTAAAGTTAGCTGGGATGTTTCAAACTGGAATGGGTTTGTTCGGTTGGAATTATATTTCAAACAAGTTATACCATGTGGTCGTACTGTTGAAATCTGATTAATATGTGTAATAATCAACAGATCCAATAGATTTCCCTACTCCTAAAATTGGCTTTTTGTTAACATTAACTTACAATTTATGTTAAAAATGACAATGCTAATTCCATTTATCTATATAAATAAAATTAAAAATGACAATGCTAATTCCATTTATTTATATAAATAGAATTAGCATTATCATTAAAGGAACCCACTCAAATAGACACTTAAAATTTTGACTTAACTTCCTAATTATATAATTAAATATATTCCGCATTTTTGCCAGAGCACAGATTCAAAAACAATTAGGAATAAACTAAAAAAAATAACATTTACGGCAAGCGTGGGTTAGCTTTATAATTAAACGAACGAAACGAAGAACATTTCTCAAATAATTTCGCTTCAACATTTAATAGCAATTTAGTTACTTTTATTTATTTTTCTCTTAATAATATTTGTCTAGACGTTTTAATAATAGTTTTTCTGAAAACAATAGGGAGAAATGTTTACTCGGAGAAAGTAGTGTTAAATAACACTTTGATATTAATTATATCTACAGATTTAATTTGAGGTGTAAGAATCAGGATGTTAAGTGCCCATATCCATTTCATAAATTGAACGAACTATATAAATTTACATTGATTCCATTTTATAATATTTATAAACATAGTTGTCAGTTCATAAAAATAGTTTACTAGCTACTTTGGATTATGTCGTTTGTTTTGCCCAATAATAAAATAGTCCTGCATAAAGCCGAATTCGTTTCCCGCGTTTTTATTGTAAAATTAATCCATACCGTACGGAAAAACACACGTCCAACGTTAGTTTTTTCTCCATACGCATACATGAATAGCGAACGCGAAAACCGCTTTCGGAAAACGGATACTCAACTTATGCGGCTGGGCTGACAATAGCGAACGTGGAAACAAATTCGAAAATCGAATTCGGATTCCGAACGTATGTGGCCACTCCAAAGATACATATTACATAGGTACCTTTTAAGATTCTAACAATAAGAATTAGTAAATTAAAATACTGTCTTATCATATGTATAGCGACAGGAGCTGTCAAACTAATGAGTACACGTGATATCATTTATTCTAAAGCTAAGCTACAAGGACCATAGTAAATTCTGATCTGTATGAAATTCCATAAGCTCTCAACGTTCGGTTTGATCGATGCGGTATATAAAAAAATATGAGAACGCTCAAGGTTGACTAATCTTTACTCTGTGACTTGGCGTTGATCGGCAGATTGGACACGGTTAGCTTGTTCGCTTCACCCTATGGGCTATTAGCTTGCCAGTTTGAGCGAAAAAATCATAGGTAACTCGGGGTCATCTGACCAACTTAAAAACAGATTTTTAGTGGTAATGAAACTACGTTTAGAGAATTATTCATTCACAGTTAATCTCTGATGTACCGAATTTTTGTTGTCGTCGTTAACAATTTTCATATATTTACCTCGTTTAAACTTGTATGTAAAAAAAGCTAGTGATAAGGTCTTAGTATTCAACCTTTTTGTTAATATGTAACAAGCGTCTTTTATCTTAAACGATTTTATGTTCCATATTATTGTTGTTTCATTCATGCTTACTGACACCGCGATTTGCTATTCAGGGATGAGTCATTATGGCTCGGCTCAAAAAGCAAACCCTGGGTGGATTTGTTCATTATTTGGTGATGTAAGTACGACGATAGAACATACATTCAACTAGATATAGCAGATGAAATAGTAATCTTAAAAGATTTTCTTTCTAATATAAAACAATACAAGAACGAGTCCCCCACAAGAATGGCATCTCTATTGGCATACGTGACGAACATATCAAGATAACCACTAACTTAGAAAAGATAATTTAAGAGTTGTCTAGATAATGTAACCAAACAAGCGTGCACAATTTTGAATGACACTATTGAATAGAATGAAAAATCAGTAGCTCAGCGGAGTTTATTTATACAGCAGGTATGTGTGACATGTGACGTGGTGTGCAATTCTAGGGCGTCGGTCGTTGCATTACCCCCTGAGCCAATTGTACAGTCCAACATGTGTAGCGCTTGTACCAATTAAATCATATACGTATTAGAGCGACAACAGTCTCTGGTTGGTCATTGTTGTCTCTCAAT
Organism: Lycaena phlaeas; assembly: GCA_905333005.2. Lineage (NCBI taxonomy): Eukaryota > Metazoa > Arthropoda > Insecta > Lepidoptera > Lycaenidae > Lycaena > Lycaena phlaeas. Next base: position 2,968,591 of record HG995168.1, read on the forward strand.
TATCAGTTCCACATACAAGACGTGAGTCAGGGACCAGACTCAAATACAGATCAGATTTGTACAATCAGATATAAGATTAAAAGTATTTAAATGTATGAAGTGCGCCTCAAGAGACTAGCACATAATCGAACTTTGGGCTTATCTAATTTCGTGATATGCTTATGTGTTATTCCGTTTTGCGTGAGTAAAATAAAAAAAGTTAAATATCAATTCTTATATATGTGCCACTATTGGGCACGGGTCTCCTCGAAATTAGGCGAGAAGAGTAATGGGCCATAGTTCACCGATGCGCTGGCCCATTGCGGGTTGGTAAACTTCAAATCCCTTCAAAGACTTTAAATCTCATGAGGCATGCAGGTTTGCTCACGATGTTTTTTTTAACGGTGAGCAAGCGATGATATTGTGCTTAGAAATTTAGAAATACCCATTTCAAGGACGGGTCAGCATCGAACCCGGAACCTCTCGCATAAGTTTACCCACCCCTGGACCGTCACTCGAGTACGGTTACGATTTATCTGCTGAAACGCATAATCTTGAAACCGCTTTAAAGGCTGGCTTGAACTTTATTCACGAGATATTATTAATTCAATCAAAGAGCGACCTCGAAGCTTCTCTCGTTTTTCTTGTCAGGAATCTGCATCCGGTTTTTCTTTCATTTCTCAGTAGCCTTTTACCTTTTAATCTCACTTATTGATAAAGTGCTTACAAATGTAGTCAGCCTGGTCAAATATAACTTAAAGTTTACCGGGTAAATATAGTATTTAAAAGAAAATTGTATTCATATTGTTTCCTTTGCCAGTGCAAATAACGGCTTAATAATGAAGCCTTTTAGCCGGACGGTCAGAAAATCGAGACATTTAATAGCGTACATTACGAAATATATATTAAACTGGTAAAAGTACTTTATGAGAATGTTAACATTTTAATATGGGAGCGCATTTTATCCCGTAACTTACCTGGCTGAGATCTCTCTACAGTTAAATATTTGTACGTGCATATAAATTTTGGTACGTGCATTTTTCGTCGGAACTATAATATAATGTCAAGAGGAATCCCTAAAGGTATTATGATAATTAAAGATTTTACTATCATGAAGCGTTTTTACGAACCTAATTTTCTCGTACTATATAAAAATAGTGTTATATATTTTAGACTGTTTTATTATTAAATCACGTTCAGGAAGTCTAGAAACCAGTAGATCGGATTACAGCGTTAGAATTTGTACTAACTCACTTAAGGACGCGTTACGTAAATATTTTGCTACGTCTTCGTCTAGACCGAGCATGGAATAACATTGACGACAGTCTACGACCAAAGTCAAATAGACAAGACCGTTTCAGTCGCAAGAGAATTGGAATAAATAGTTTGTATCCTTCCAGAAGTCTCGGGGAAATAGTCATGTTCTTTATTTGTCTACAGACAGAGTCTAGAATGACGGTATTGTTTAAATAGAATATTTACGCCCGGTTTCTAAAACGTTGGTCAAAATGTAACTATGTCAACTAACATGGCGGTTAACATACGATTCTAGAATCAAATTTGGCAATTTTTCATTGTAGTGGCTATGTCAACTGATAGACCGATCAAAAGTAATTTAACCATGCTTCTAGCAAATTTGACACTTAAAAAGAGATTTGACAATTGATTTGTTAATTTTTGCGTTGATCAGCCTTTCGGAAACCGGGCGCAAATATGGGGTATGAAATTAAGCGAACGTGAGTAGGTAACTATTTTGTTCGTGTATGTGGGTACTAAATGAAAGTTATCAATTAGTCGATTTCTAATTTACATAGCGAGCGACGGTGGTCCAGTGGTGGACGGACTCGGCCTCTTACGCGAGGGGTTCCGGGTTCGATCCTGACCCGTCCGTGTGTGCCTTGAAATGGGTTTTTCTAAATTTCTAAGTGCACACGAGACCATCGTTCGCTCACCGGTGAAAGAAAACATCGCGAGGAAACCTGCATGCCTGATGAGATTGAAAGTAGGAAGGAGACCCGTGCCCAGCAGTGGGACATATAAGGGTTGATACTTTACTTTTACTTTTTTAATTTGCATATAACATTGGAGTTGCATATCAAATGTGGAAATTTCGGGAAAAGCTTGTAGTCTTGCAGTCTGGTATCAAATGATATTACTATAAATGCTTTAGCTTTTGCATATAGATTCATGCATTCATACATAATAAAACTTTCATGTTTATAATATTCGTAGCATTAGAGCGTGCGAAACCACAGGGGAGGGCTAGTATCGGGATCAGCTGTGAGCCTTTGTCCTTGGAGTCTAGGGCGGGGTCGAATTCCGCTCGATATTCACGAATACTTCAGAGTTCAGACCTCCCTTCTCTTGTGTTTATTTAGATATTGTAATGGTGGAAGGCGCGCAATGCGTAAAATGTGAATACCGGTTGAATTTTGACTGAAAATATTTCTAAATAGGATTCATAATCATCATCTGTGCTGTCCCGGGAATCTCTTGACAAGATACTGTGGCGAATGATGATTGTGCTCGTGGACATAGTACATGAATTTTGTACTCCACTTATGTACTTGTTTTTCAAATGTAAAATAATTTTAAATTGTAATATTATTGTTTCAGGTAATTTCAAATTTATATATTTTACTAAAGGATGTATAAAGAGACGTAAGTAAAGAAACATTCAATTATTTCTTGATTATTATGGCGTATTTACATATAAGTTTTTCTCAGTCTAACTCTCTTTCTTTCAATCCTTCCTATGATTTTTCTTAAAAAACGAGTCATGTTTCATCAGGTCCTCTTTGGTTCGCTATGGTTTTGATTATGTTTCTTTTCATTTTACGATCCGCAAAACATAGAATGTCATGAAATCAATGTTGTTATTACCCAAGTCATCACAATACTTTCCGAGATAAAGACAGACTATATAAAGAAACTCCTTAAAAGTTTGTTAACTTGCTGGGAATGTCCGAATGGAGGCGGTGGGAACAAGTATAGAAGTATAGTTAAACTCAGGCTGTCCCCGGCACCTTGGCAGCTTCCAGTTCAGCTTATCTGTCTACGTAGTTTGCGCTCTGCTTCGCGCTTAAATTTTAGCAATTAATGCATTTTCCGGAATAGTTCAAGAGTTCGTGAACTTTCGGGCGATTAAATTTGACTCTGACTACTATATTCTCTATGGCTGATGCTTAAAATACATTTGCGTTCAGGTAAATAGAAAAGTAGAGAATAAGCTCATTGGAGCGGCAGTGAGCTGATCAGTCACTCGGGAGAACGGATGGCTGATGGACCATTGATGGAAAAGATTTAAGAGTGAAGGTCGCGTAAGTAGACGCGAAGTGTTGGTCGTCCATTGACCAAGGTCATCTTGGCGTTCATTGACAAAGGCAGGAACGATGATGATGCTAAAAATATCAGTAAAGAAAACATATCTGAACGGACGTTAGCAATTATGAACAAATAACTCCCTCGAAAACAGTCGGGGAGGCTATTTCAGTGACCAAAAAATAGAACATGGATCACTTATTCTATGCAAAAAATTCACGCTACGCTATCCATTCAGCTCGCCCTTACTAAAATGGTCTCTATGCAAATTTATGCAGATTGTAGGAAACGATGGGACAGCAAAGGAAAAATTAAAAAGCAAATACAAAGAAATCGATTTAACTTGCACTGTAACTGTAATTGGTTTTAAAGTAGGCTAAGTATTTCTTAGTATTTCACGATAAGTTTCAAAGGCCATGCGGGTTGAGCAGGTTTCTGAATTACTCATATTTACGTGCAGTGATGCCTTTTGCTTTCCGTTGTCTTTATAGATCGTGTAGATAGATCTACAGGATCTAAAAATCGAAAAACAGTTGCTGTCAAAACGTAAAATATAGAAAATCCCGACCGAATATTTAGACGCTAATAAGGCGTATTAGTTTTTGATCTATGGCATAGGCACAATTATTCCATTCTTATAAATTGACTGACAGACAAATGTCTTCTAAATCAAACGACGATGCCATTTTTGATTTTGCGACCAAATATATGATTATTCATCCGTGAAATGATAATCATCATCATCAGTCTTATCTGTCCACTGCTGAACATAGGCCTCCCTCAATGAACGCCAAGACGACTGCTCCTATAACACTCGTACACAATAAATGATAATCATTTGGTCAGATGAATCTCGAACCCAACTCTTAATTATTAAAGCCGGTACATGAGCGTTAACGTTAATTTTGGTACATTGGATGTGAATTATCAAAATAACCTACTTTTTCATTATATATGTCCCAAGAATCTATATACATAAGAGAAACCTACTGAATGTATATAAAAAGGCCCGCCTAGTAGGTCCCTTGACGAAATTTTGTTATTTCTGGCTCAGGTTCGTAAAAGTTACTTTATATTGGTAAATAGATTATCATCACACAAATACCATTTCGCTAGGGTTGCCAACTCCTAGCGCATATTTGTGATTTTATTGCCAACTAGTTCATAGCGTGTTCAATGTTCATGTACCATTCATATAATGATCATAAATTTTCTTTTGAATTGATAATGCATTTTGTATTCTTATTAATTTTCCACAGTTCATTATTCATTTTCAGACCTAAAAGTGAAATATCAAATTGAAATAACATTAATTATATACCAAATATTATTTATAGGAAGCTTAATATGAGAGAAAATATCATTATAAAAACAATGGTTGTCTGTAACGTCGGTTTACGGACGGTAGTTTGACGTGACAACGTCAAACATTACATTCAGCACGAACCGAACTGAGCCGATCATGCCTCTCTCTCGGTCGTGCCGCGTTCTCGCTTCCGGAACGCTACATGACGTCATCTTTTTCGTGCATGCTGCCTGTAATATCGTGTTATTAGACGTTATCACGTCAAAAACATTTAACAAATCAAAAGAGTCCTAGTTAGACAACCCTAATTCCCAATCATCTGAACTAGACTAAGTATGCGTTATCAGTGTACCTAAAATCACTCACGTGCATGCCCAAGGAGACCACTTATCAATTGGCAGCCGAAATGGAACTCGAGACAGACAAACATTCAAAATTAATGTTCACAAATACATCCAATACACATAATGCTCCATAATTTACTGGTCTTGACATCAACTATCTCAATTTTGTGTATTGCCAACGCTTTTTGAATATTTCATAGGGAAATTTGTTTCTGAGTTACAAAAGGATAAGTACACTGATCTCGTCAAGGGTCGTCGGCAGATGTGTAACATCTAATATGTGGAATGGTGAATAAAAAGTTTATCTATCTATCTATGTATCATTACAATTCATAACTAAAATCTATAATAAGCGATGAGCATTTTTTTTTGAGCGGGATTTTGACACGTGAAAAGGAATTTTAACTTTGTGAAATTAATATTCTTTCATTTCGATAAAACAAATTCGCGATATTTGAAAACAAATATGACTACTATATATTTTTATTTTCAAGATAAACAAATAAAGCGGCTATCGGCTCACTGTGTCAATATGACCTTACAAATAGGAAAGGGAATTCCCGGTATAGTTTGTATATTTTAATATTCAGTCTAGTCCCTTTCCTAGAACGAGTTGTCGAAGGTTACGATACTGAAATTTACGTACTGTCATATACATTCACTAAATTTTCGTTACCGTATACGTACGTACCGTACAATACGAAACATATCGTTAATTTAAACAACTTATCATTTTCACCGTCTACTGCTGAATATGGACAATGGACATACCTTAACGTCAACGCGGAAAATTTTTCTAAAGATGAGAAATGGCAATTATAAATAAATAAATATATATATATATATATATTGCATTGTTGCATATATTACTACACTATATATAGTAGGTACTAATTTTACTGTTTTGGGTGTTATGTTTCAAAACATAAGCACGACGATGTAGGAATTCATCTCAATACCACAACCACCTCACCTAATTTCGAGAAAATCTGTGTTTTAGATGTAGGTTAGGTTACAAGAGACATTGCAATTCTTTTTATTTTGACAAACTGATAACCTTCTTTTTTATGTCGGTTGATAAACGTATATCTAATGAACGAATTATATTTTGCTTAAATTAGTTCGGGAAGACAGTTAGTAAAGTAAGTAATTAGTTAGGGCGTTTAAATGTGGGACTTAGTTGAATGAGTGGCAGGGTATCGGCCATCTTGGCGTTCATTAAAAGTCGTGGAAGAAAAATGATATAGGTAGTAAAGCATTATTCAGCTACACAGGTATTTTACAATGTTGATTATCGAATCCATCCTTCTGTTTCGGTGACATCAATCAAATTCAACAATTGGTCTTACCGCTTGGGAAATGTGTGGGCCATATTATTGTGATCAATATGTAAGGGAAAACCAGAACAGTCATGTATCCTCTTTTGTTCTATTGTTGAGGAAAGTTCATTAATTTCAATGTTATGTGGCTGAAGTCCGATACAATTGTGTTATAGTATTTTTTTATGTTATTGATTTTTAAGTAATCATATACGAGCTATTTCGGGAAATTGATGATTGTGCTAATGATTAAATGATGATAAATCCATCATCATCGTCATCATCATCAGCCTTTATCCGTCCACTGCTGAACATAGGCCTCCCTCAATGAACGCCAAGACGACCGATCCCTTGCTACTCGCACAAAACGCAATAAATAAATGAATCTATACTAAATATAAAATAAAAGTTTGTAATTGATTACATTATTAAAAAAACTATACATCCTATTTAAAAAAAACATCGGTATATTATCATATCAGTATCCGGATACGAATAAATTTAATTGAAACCGAGCAAAGCTGCGGGTAACAGCTAGTAAATAAGCAATTTTAAAAATTATTGCACAATGTTAACAAATAGCTGTTTAGCTCGTTAACTTCAATATCCACGTAAATTGGCACTAAGCATAACCTTACGTAAGTATAATACACAATAGTTATTGAATTTTAATGAAAATAATAATGGGTATACTACTTGAGTGAGGGTCATATGGGGAGAGCGTGATTTAGCCAATCACAACTTCGAACGAATGAACGAACTTCGCTGTCGTTTTCGTAATGGCGTTCTGACTAAGCCCCCGGCGGTCTTGGCGCTATCGAAAAGGACCAGCGTGCACGGAAAAATGCTCATAATGATGACAGAAATAATTATTTGTGTATACTGTATTTTTATTAACATATAAGCCATATTTGCATACTCAGACATATCAGCAGCAAACATGGGTTGGTCAGAAAATGTTATGAGGAAAAATGTATTTCACACCCATGCAAATTTATGCTCTATATCTTGGACTCTGGAGTCGGTTTGGCGTGAATATCTGTACATGACACCGCATTCCCTCTGGACCTTATCTTTTCAGTTTACATTACACTCGGAAGGGTCATTGCTGTTGGTTTAAATATCAAAATTATGGATGGGCTAAGTATGGGATAGTCTTTATGACTTTTTTACCTTTACCGTAACCAAAAAAGGAATAAGGTTTTAGCAGTATAATAAGTGTGTTTGTATGTGTCTGTTTTGGCATATTCCATCGTTGCTCTTAAATCATTTAACATATGACGTTTTACTTTTTTACTTGTTGAAATAGAATATCCTTCTATTATTATTAATACGAAGCTTTGTAAGAATATATGGATGTACGTTCACTTCACGCAAAAAATCTACTAATTAGATTTTGATGAAACTTTATAATAATATAGCTTACACATCTATAGCACATGCTATTACGAGTATCTATCTCTGCGGGGCGCAACTAATTGTATAAAAAATTGTGTTTATTTTCTTCGATCAAATTACTATCAAAGTTTTGCAAATGCTGTTGAACAACATGAACTAGTATTGAACTGTTAGTACATACTTCTATGACCTAGGTTTCTAGTGATTCTAAAGTGGCGATACACAATGCATTCAGAACATACACTTGTAACATTTTAACATGAATTCAAAGTTTATGTTTCTATTTCTGATACGTGTAACATGATTTTTGTTTCATTTTTTTTCTTTTTTTTTTCATCATAATTATCATTATTAAGCCTTTATTCCTCCATTTCACATAAGCCTTCTTTAATGAACGTTAAGATGGTTGACCGGTCGCTACCCACATCCAACAGGAACCAGATCTCGTCTTCCCACCCTACTGGCCAAGCAACATTTTTCAATACATTTTCTCTTAGTGTATAAGTTTTTTTCAATACATTTACATGAACTAAGTTGTGTTTTCTTGTTATTACATAACATCTTTATTCTACACTCGTTAGTTTAATTTAGAAATGACTTTGTACTTCTCAATGTGTCTAATGCTTATTAAGAGCATAATTTTGACGGGTCTATTTATTCAATTGTCTATGTTGATAACTAAATTGTGTGTGTAACGCTAATGTACCAGGAGGGGGTCATTATGGTTTATCAAGATAATGGACTGGGTACGACATTGGACAAGATATTAATCTAGATGACTAGAGTACTCGGGAGACCTTCGACTGGGACGTGTAAGATTTCTAGAACAATTGAATGATGGGATTCTAAGTTCTTTCTTATTCTATATAGTAATAACAATGCAATTCGTTTAACGTCTCCTGAATGTACCACAGGTGCCAAGGTGACGTGATTTTATCTTCGGCTTGGAAATAAGAAAGCAGAGAAAGCATTGGTTGAGTCTCTAATACCACTTATGACATTGGAAATGATTTCGGGAGAATTTCTGGAGTTATTGTATGTTTTATCTTCATCGTAAGAACGAGAGCGAAAGACGGATAGACAAGCTCACCAAAGCACAGTCAAAAAGCTAATTATTAACAGTAATTAATTTAATAATATACTTATATTATATATATATATATATATATATATATATATATATATATATATATAATAATAAAATATAATAAAATATAAAATTGTCTGATACAAGAACGAAGTATAATTATAACGAAGTATAGCGTATAATTCTATCTAATTCTAAATCTAGATTAGTTAATATATATCCCAATAACTCTAGAAAGAGTCACACAGGATCAAAGGTCGATTTCTAAGCACTGATTTATATCTCATATTCTTCTGAAAACTTTAAAAGACCAAGTATTGTGATAATTTAGTACAGTAAAAATGGAATTTAACCGCACCCTAAATTTCCGATCAATTTATTTTTCTAATATGGTGGTCTCTTCATGAGCAACTAATCCCAAAATGCTGACAGTTGAAGTATATAAGCGCTATCTTTAATTTTTTTCGATATTGTTTTCTTATGTTTAGGCGAATTTCACTCATTATATTGAAACAACTTTTACAGATTTTATCGCGGTCTATTTAGTTGTTTATACGCCCGACGTTTCGGATACTTTACAGCAACCCTGGTTATGGGAGGACGTAACTTAATAAACTGCGACAAAATCCGTAAAAGTTGTTTCATTATAAAATATTTCGAGATAAAAGGCACAAATTTTTTTCAATATGACGCCTGAAGTTACACCTGGATCTGTTGTTTTGTGACTCTAAACCTTATGAAAATAGGTATGTTTAGTGCCATGTCGTTTTACGGTTCAAAGAAAACTAACTACGTTCGTTATACTAATTGTAATTGTATGCGTTCTAAAAATTCCCACTCATACAATGCGATTAGAAATAGAATGACCACGGGAGTCTTGTTATTGATGTTTTTTTAATGACTATAATTTCAGATCCATTCCCAGAGTCACACATGTGATTCGGTTTCATTATGTATGGCTTTGAATAGACTATTTGTCAGGTGGCTAATTTATTTAACTCTAGCTGTTGCTTCCTGATTGTAATGCTTTATTTCGTTTTCTAGTGTAAATTGATTATGACTTAACTTTACTTTAATCCATTCAGCGTTGAGGTAGTATGAAGCCGGAGAAAGTATTTTTAAGTTGAATCAGTAGTTTCAAAGTTTCCTCTTTTCTTTCATTCATTAATCAGATTTTATCCGCTTACTCGAACATAAGACTCCTTAAATGAACGCCAAGACGGCTAATCCCTTGCTACTAGCAGCCCACATGGACTGGCAACTGCGCGGTGATTGTCTTTTACCAGTCATGGTTGCCCAACAGATATTAGGTATACTAATGAGATATAATAACCTATGTTAATATTAAAATACAGAACTAACAAGAATCTTAAGAGTTTAAAAATTATCATGACGAAAGACATAAATGAAGAAAGACGGGATCATGTCATTTGTCTATTTTACAGCCAAATCGCGCTAATAAATGTTTTACAATAAAATTACACATTATTACAATTATAATTCTACATTAATTAAAATGTAAAACAATTTTTTTATATATCTATTTACAAATGTCTTGCTTAAAACCAAAAGTGTCTTGCTCAAAGTACACAGGTTGTATAAGCCTGCGACATGTTGACCCACGTCCGCTGTATCAATATCTGAAGTGTGCACACACCCTAAGCCACGTGTCGAACATCAAGTACAAACTATGTAACACTAAGCTATTATAACGATGAATTTATGCTTCAACTCGTAAGTTCAACCTTAACGTTTTGAAACTTACTAACACCCAATTTAGATGAGGAATCTAGTAAGTGGACTTACAACTAGAATACAGATAGGATAGATTTACATAAAATAAGTTAATCAGAGTGACGATGGTCCAGTGTGTATGAACTCTGCCTCTGTACGTGAGGTTCCGAGTTCGAACCTGACTCCGCCTTCCACCCTCGTGGTGCCTAGAAATGGGTTTTTCTAAATTTATAAGTGCACCCTGAACACGAGACTACTGCTCGCTCATCGGTGAAGAAAAATATCGTGAGGAAACCTGCATGCCTGATGACATTAAAAGTCTTTGAAGGTGTGTCGTCCAAATCGGTATCACAGACATTAGATTAGTGGTTCAGTAGGGCTATTCTGTAAAAACCATTTCGATATCGAGCTTCATCTGAGTGATAGAGTTCACTTTACGCTCACTTCGAAAGCGAACTTTATTGATATAGATAGAGTCGAGTTTTAAAGAATACAAATTCGTCATATCACCGCGGATCTCGCTTTCGAAATTCGAAAACGACCTTACAGAATTGCCCTACAGACATTAGACTTATACATAGAACATGAATATATTTTCAAGCATACAACCAGATATTCTTTCAACATTAAAGTAATCATATTCAATTAAAACGTACATACAAAGAAATCCGAAATAGAATAACAAGAAGCCCACGAAAAAAAACGAAACTAAAAGGTGTTAAACACCTGCGGTTCCGCACTGAATCGCATCAAAGTGCGCATTACGACCCCTAACAATCGCCGAGCAATTTTATAACAAACAAACACACGGCTACGTGACGCAGGCCCATTCAGGAGTATCAAAGCCTGTGACACAATAAAAACATAATAAGCGCTTACCCGTTTCCCGTTGTGCAAATACTTTGTAAAGTGATCAATTCACGCGATAGCCGGATTTTGCTGGTGAGGTTGTGTAAGTCTTTGATACCCGATAGTGGTACGAGTCATGTATATGTCTTTCTGGGACATTGTCAAAACGAAAATGACAGCCGATATTCATTTGAACAGTTTCACGCGAAGACGCTTAAGTGGCAAATGCCTCGTCAAACACTCAGTCAGACGGATGGCCGTTTGGCCAATAAGGCTTAAGAGTTGGGGCCGGTGGATAAATAAATTGTTGGTCGGCCACAGGTGGGAAGGCTCTGTACAATTATTGTCGGTCCGTGTTGGATGTGAGTGGCAAGGGATCGGTCGTTTCGGCGTTCATTGAGGGAGGCTCATGTTCAGCAGTGGACGGGTAAGAGATGATGATGATGATGATGATAATACTTAGGAAGCCACAGAGCTATAGGCTATGTGGTATAAAGATCTTTTTGTTCAATTCGAGTCTTTGTTTGACCCTCAAATATTAATTATCAATATTATTGTCATTAGACGTCACTTTTTTTAGGAATTGATCACTTACTATTAGAAACTTCCCGTTTGCTTTATATAAAACATAAGATATAAAAACTCTTTGCTTCACTACATTCAATTAAATTTATCAGTTGTTTTAAATAACAAAAAATACGCGTCGTGTTCAACCTACCGTTTTTTCTGTAACAATTAAATAGAACCAAAGATAAACCACAACGGTACGACCGCATAAAGATAAACAGGAAAATGTATATCGCAAATACAACCTAAGGCGACTTTCCACGTTTTCATCGTGTATGTGGGAATATGAAACGAAGAAAAACAAACATAATAATATTATAAACTTCATAAGAGCTAAATAAGGATCTGGTTAATGCTAGATTTGAGGACATAAAAAAATCAAAAATAATTTCTTTACAAAGGTGGTCACAATATTTTTTTAAACAATGTATCTCTGGTCTTTGCACTAGGATTTACGTTTTTTTTTCTTTAACGCCGGTAAAAACATCTCCCCAGGCGGGTATGTGGACGCAGCTATACCTACTAAAACCATATTTCCTTGGGTTATAGTAGGAGGTAGGTAAATTTTAGGCCCCTGCTCTTTTGTCCTCTCTTCTTATAGAAGGGGGACATAGAGCGCCCTCGGCTCAATTCGCTTCGCCCAAGGTGTTGGGGTCACTCTGGGCTACTGAGCCCCACCGCCACGACAAGACCTGAACCGTGGTGGGGACACTAGAAATTAGAGACTAGACACTTAATTAAAACAATATATGTATAACCGTGGCACGGAAGGCAGTAATACATTGTTGGGGCATCACGACATAATATCGTCACGGCGTTTACGGCGGAGGCACGCTAATAGATATTTTACATATATTTTACATCAAAAAATATATCTCAATTTCGAATACTTACTACAGCTCCTTCAGAGATTATATATAGTGGTCTAATAATATAAAGTTATAATGAAATTGTAGGAACTTTGCAACATCTCACAGCTGCCAGCTAATTTTCTCGCGAGCAGGTTAGGTTAGCTGTTTTAGTATCTTGAATAGAGTTACATAGACGTAAAAAAATATTTTATTATCCCGCTTAATCCTTATATTATGTCCCACTACTGGGCACGGGTCTCCTCCTCGAAATCAGGTGAGGAGAGTAATGGGCCATAGTTCACCGATGCGCTAGCCCAATGTGGATTGGTTAACTTCGCATACCTTCAAATACTTTTAATCTAATTAGATATAAAGGTTTCTTTACGTTTTCCTTCACCGGTGAGCGAACGATGGTCTTGTGTGTGCACTCAGAAATTTTGAAATACCTATTTCAAGGCACACACGGACGGTTCAGGATCGAACCCGGAACCTCTCGCATAAGAGGCCGAGTCCACCCACCACTGGACCATCGTCGCTCAGAAGAAATATATATAAAGATAATTAAATGTATGTAATCTATGATTATTGTTAATCTAGTTTTGACATAAAATACTATTCGTTATGAAAACGGGATTAAAATCGGATTTCCACTATCTTATAAGTAGTGTTTTTAGGCTATTTATAATTCATTTGATATACTATTCTTAGATTAGATTTTTATTTATTTTATGTCTTATGTTTAATTTTGCCGACGGTTTTTGATTTCACATGAAATTTTGTCAGTAATAATATAAATATTTTTTTTCTTTTCCACTTGTTAAATTATTATTGTTATTGTTATTATTAGTATTAGTAAAAAAAGCCCACGAGTGATCTTTTACATATCGTAAAATGGAAAATATACATTACCACAAAATAAATATATATCCGACATTATGATTGATTATGATTCTGGGTATAACCTCGAGTGTTTGAGGTCCTTATGGTGTAACCACGACCTATTTATTGTCTTTAATTTTCATTACTGCTGAACAACAGTCGAAACAAGGTTTACATCTCCTACTGTAGCGGCGTACTTGGGCTCTCAGCTCTCTATCGGAATATATATTTGTGCAAGCTATTAATTCACAATTTCAAATTAAGTATGAAACAAACAATAAAAAAAAAACAATCGTTTATAACCTCTCCATCAAATTTCACAGAAACATAGTATACACCATGGACATAGTATAGCTATTATATCCATAGTACACCTACACAATTGTGGTAAATGTAATTTTTATCCACCTAACATACTGCTCTATATTCCTGTGACATTCATTAGCGAGCTCATAGAGCGAAGGTCAGAGAAATGTCAAGTGTAAATAAGAAAAGTTTTGTACCGAAGCGAAGGCAAGTTTTAGTACAGCACTAGCTCTACATTCTGAACTCCTTTAGAGTTAATACATTGTACGTATGAGACACGACTTCCATTGTCTCTATCAAGACTGTAATGCATAGAATATACAACTGTACTCATTTACTTAGGCAATATTCATACTCATTACGCACTTAGTTTCACAAACTTTATGTGATACAAATAACGTGTTGTAACAAATAGGATATTATTTGTTTTTAAATTGAATATAAAGAAAAATATAAATTTATCTTATTTTAACTAGATTATCGATCTTTATCCAAATAATTATTAGCACTATATTAATAATAATAACGTTTATTTATGTCTCACAATTATTATTGTATAAAGGTTCGAGTGGGGGGTTGGAATACTGCAACACGGGTTGTCCTAGTACAGATTCTGCCTCACACAATGGTTAATGTCATATTATAATCTACTAGCAGACCCGACAGTATTCGTTCTGTCAAAAAGATTTCGTATGTAGCAGATTTTTGTTCCTACCTATTTTATCTTTAATTTGAGAAATAAACAATCCTATCTTTTAAGTTGGAGAAAAGTATTCATTTTAAAAGAAAATAAAACATTAAAATCGGTTCAATAGTTTCGGAGTTCGTCCCGGACAAACATCGTGACACTGGAATTATATATACTAGATAGATAGGTATATACCATTGTGCGACATAAATAAACATTATTATTATATTATCTAGATCACCGATCTTTATCTAAATAATTATTAACACATTCGCATCATTATTGTTTTCGATATGATTAAAGAAAATCTCAATTTAATAATTAATGAGCAAAGAACTCTTGAAATGATTACAGGTCGTATCCCGACCTGTGTACTATGTAAAATATTGTGAGTTTATATTCGCTAATACCTCAATGTTGCTTGCATTGTATAAACTATCTTCAATATGTGACGACAGTGGTCACGTTTTATAGTGGGCTAACCATAACCTATCCCAATGTATTTCGCTTCATATGTTTTATCCGATGTAGATTCAATTCCTACAATGTCGCGGGATTGAAGCAACATTGTTGCTGGCTTAGCACCACTTGCCAACAGGCTTATTCTACCACAACAAATCTTTCATATACACATCTGACCTAGAGCGTTTTGGTGTTCAGGTAAATGAATAATAATTAAATGTCGTCCTGAATACTCTCGACGTAATGAATATTCATTAACTCCCGTGTTCCATAATTTTCCCAGACATGATTGTGTCGTGTTCATATTTCTAACTCAACAAATTGGTGTAGACGTAAAAACAACAATGGAAAATCTACAAACCAAAACGAAACTGAATATTCAATCGTTTAAGAAAAGACTAAACATATATAAGAGATAAGGATGTGTTGACGGGATAACGTTTTATAAATGGATGAGTGCCGGCTGGATGCATAAAAAAGAATGACTCATGCTCACGTTCCGAGCCTGCGTTTATGATGTATAGCCTACGATTTATGGAAAACTCATCCAATATTTTAAGAGTCGAGCCGAGATAGATTAACCGGCTCATTAAAAAAGCCATAAATCGTAAACGATAGCTCTTACAAAATAATAGTTTCATTAACTTTTACTTCAAAATCCATAGTTTCCGAGGTGTCGATCAAAAACATTCTTTCAAGATATCGCTTGAGGCATCATTTTGTGAATTTAACCTTTTTTAACCTTATCCTTCTTAAAAATAAAAATGGGATCGGAAATTTACTGCGATATTAAATGGACAAACATGTGTCTTTTTTACACTCCATCCTGTTTGCTTAGAAATATATCCAGCAAAAGGCTATTCTTAAGAGTCATTTCCTCGGAAAAATAATGAGGCAATTAGATATGGTGTCGTAAATAAGAGTATTTCCAATTGTTATTTTATTTCTTATTATAGATGAATCCAGAGCATGTGGGTGAGAACAATATTTCATAATTGTTAATATATTGTTATTTGAAGCCCATAACGCTCGTGTGAGTATGACCTTTATACGACTAGTTTGCAGCCGTGTATATTTTGAAACATAACATTATGATTATATTTAAACTATAATTAATGTATTCAAGAACTAATTTTCATACTGAAAACTCTATCGCCTTTGTAGACGGAGTTCTATTTTAGTTTTTACGCTACATCTGTGTCCCTTGCTAAAGGAGGTTTGAGGACAAAGGTCGAAAGACAATATAGATATTATAGGCTCTCCCACGTAGACGAAACATGCTAGTTTAAGAAATTGTAAAGTTTATCGGTATACGATTACGCCAACCTGTTCTTTTACCCCCTATTTTATATAAAAGGAAGGACATTCCAGCAAACACTGGGTATATTATTTCCTAGGTGACCTTGACCTCAATAAAAGGTTTAATAAAAGGTTTCATTCCAGATCGACGAATTGTTATCAGTCTAAGCCCTATTAGTCGAATATTTATACCAGTATAGATAACTCGACACACATTTAATTACGCTCTTGAGAAGATTGTCATTGTATCTATACGGATAAATAAAATTGGAGTGTCTGTGTGTAAAATTAAAATTACTTTTACTAAACGCCTATGCATATATACATGGTACATAGATACAACAAAAAAATATTTTTCACATTTTTGTCTATCTGCCTATATGTTTGTTTTGGTTAATCTCTGTAACGGCTCGACCGATTTTAACGGGACTTTAACAGGCAAATAACTGATGTATCAAGGAGTGAATTAGGTTAAAAATATAATCATCATCAATTCGGATACGTCTGCGTTAACGCAAGCGAAGCCACGTGCTAAAGCTATTGTTACCTTATAAATACTATTTGAGCATAGTTTAGTGTCTGCAGTTTCGCTTAGCATAGAGCAGCTGCACTTTAAACAGAATTCGTGTTTAATGAAGGATTCTTGAGACGCTTCCCGGTGTAGTCTGAAATTGGTTCCAACAAATTTATATTACTTAAATGAAGATTATAATATTTTAAAGTTAGTCAATAGTTTATGAGTTAACTAGATGGAATTCTGGAGATGGACGAAGCTAAGGTGGAAATTTAACACATTTTTAACGAAGATTGCTTAAAATATATTTTTAGAATAATTCGATTTTGTTTTGATACAGGAATGATGCTGTCCCAAGACAACCAATTAATAACAATAAAAAATAATAAGTATTATTATTATTACGATTTTAAATGTGTGGCTCGATGGTTAGCGCCTTGGCGCTCAAGCTCGGAGGTAGCGGGTTCGAATCTCGTCAGGGGACAAATAAGTTTCTCTGTTTCTGGGTCATGGATATGTAATATATATAATGATATTCTTAAATATATGTATTTCCGTTGTCTGGTAACTGGTAACACAAGTTCTTCGGAAACTTAGCACGGGACTTTTTTTATTATTATAAATGTGAATTAATCGTGATGGATAATTGAATTTGTTACACAATCGCAATTATATATGGGTCTCTATTTTGTCGATACTTGAATCATGACGGGCTTTCCACAAGGCACCGCTTAGGATCCATTTACCTTTATCATATGTGTTCCCGACTATTTCAATGAATATCTTTTTTTTGACTTCAAATAAAGTCCTAATATCTTTTTGCGTATAATTAAAAATAAAATTTCATCCTATGTTATCTCAAAAATATCCCGTGATATGTCTTTACATATTGATATAAATTTGTCAAATCTCTTATATAAATTATGTTTGTCTGGATTGGATACGTTTCCGTTTTTACGATTCCGACATTCTGTTTACATGTCGGTGTCTGCCTACGTACCGGATTTCTGTTTAGTAGTATCCACGTGATGTCTGAACAGACAAATAGACTGAATCCTAAAAATAACAATTTTGCTGACGAACTCAATTGATATTTTCAAATATTTTTAACTAGCTGAAGGCTGAATCACGCGGCTTGGATATCTAATTTAATTCTTATTGCGGTCTCCGGATATTTTTGAATATTGCTTTACAAATATTAAATTCAACTGCCAATCATTCTAGTCTTTAAGCTGTAAGAAAACAAACAACGATAGCGTTCAAAATAGTCTTGTATATCCAAAAATAAATAACATTAAAACTAAATATCATAATGTTAATAGCATATACCGTTTTTACAAACAAAAATCGTTATATTCGTTAATATTATTTTATCGATTTTTTATACACTGCATAAAAAACCCCGACATGCCACTTCAGCTCAAATTGTAGTGTCATTTTGATAGATGGAAATTGCATTCCATCGTTATTGGGGCAGGTCAATCAGTTTACGCGTTTTATTAAAAACTGTCTCTACCCTGTTTATTTCGCCCAAAAAAAACTACTAAAATACCCCATCACCCAATAATTGTTAGATAACGTTAGCCTTCAATGATTGGACTTTAAAATTTAAAAAATAAATAAATTCCTACATGTACAATTTCGGAGACTAACGCGTTAAACAAAAAATCTTATCTTTATTTTGCACACATCAAGTTTTTACTTATATCTATAAAATGTGTCGTGACGATTTCTTATTCCTGATCGGATTCAAGAGGATACAATATAATCCACACAAGATATATGACCTATTTTACTAGTTTAGTTCTTTGTTCGATGTAAGCGGGGTTTATGAAAGAAACGGTTTATATATTTATTGTTTGCTACATTATTGTAGTCTGAAATAAACCGGTAATTTAATTGTCATATTTACGGATTTTCGCTTCGCAATAGGATTCCGTCTAGAGTGAAAATTAAAAGAAAATTTTACCGAATGTTCTTTTATTATCTATATTGTCCAAACGTCTTGCCACAGACAACAGCTAAACTATTCGATCTCTAGTTGCATTAAACTGCACTGTGTGCAAAATCTATTACGTCGGTAGATAAGTTCCATCACTGAAAATACAGCCTTCGATACAACCTACTATAACCTTTCCTACTTTCGGCAAATGAATATGAAACAATATTAAGATAAAATTTTGATGTACCTATGTGAAAATTGTCCCAAATACACCTGAGTCTTTATAGAACAGAATAATGTTAATATTTGAGAGCCGAATAGCATATGTGTATTATTCAGCCTTATTATAACGTTTATATGCAATGTACCTGTTTTCAAGAGTAGGTACTATTTCATTTCCACCTTGGTGAACAATAAACCGGTGAGTGCTTGTTGCACTTTAAAACTTTACTTGGAAATAGTTTATGTAACAAACAATTGAATTAATTTATAATAGACGTGGGAAATCAAACTATCAAAGACATTACAATAATATATAATTTGCTGAATAATGCTGATAATAGTTAAATCATTAAATGTGATACCACTTTTCATTACAGAATATAAAAGTAAAATCATTACTCCCTTCTTCTTGACATTTTAGTGAAATATATATCAGCTGTTATCCACAGCTTCGCCTTCGCATCCAGACTGAGGGCAAAAATTGGCACCGAGTGAGCACGTGGCTTTTGACTAGTAAAATTTTATTTTTTAATCGCATGAGTAGTTTAAGTCACCTCATGTATTTAGACTCAAATTATTTAACTATCGACGCCCATTAACATCCACATATTATGTAGATGCGTTGCCCACCTTTTCCCTATCCCCCCCAATGGGCCACCGGAAACTCACAAACCGTACGAAACGCGACAGCATAACTGTCATATTACGGTATTATCTGAGCGAGAAGTACCACCCTGATCGTGCCTGCCTAATTTGGCTGCAAAGCAGCATGGCACTACCCCTTTTCAAAGACTGCATAGAGATTGTGGTACCAACTTTCTTTCCTAATCAGCTGCTCTTAATCCTATAATAGAAACTCATTATTTTATTTCCTCTTCATAATATATAGTAGTATAATATAGTAATGGGTAGCCTAATCGAGTATCACGAATCGCAGTTACCGGGCTGTTATTTAAAGTGAACGTTTCATACGTCGGAAGAAATGCTGAAAGCTAGGGATGTCACTTGATTATCGATATTTTCCGATTTACCGATTATCCACTTGCTATGTCGCTATTATTTTGATATATCTAGTACACTATTACAGACAAGATATTTCGATTTAGTTAATATCGAAAAATCTCTATGGTTTGAAATGAATTACTTTATATTATTTTATAATAAATCATAAAATAATAAGATATATTTTTTTCAAAAAATTAAAGTAAAATAATTTAGTAAAGTATCTTCTTGAATGTATTCCAAAGCTGTAAAAAACCGGCGAAAGAAACTCAGTGGCACTCATCTTATAAATATTAACAATTTAAATTTAAATAAAGGAATAGGTAATTTCACTAAAAATCTTATAATTAACATCTTTTTAAATCCTTGTAAAATTACACATGCAATATCAACGTAAGTAAACTTACAGCTAGCCCTAGACATATTTACGACGCAGTGGCAAATTGTGAGAGGTCGCCGTTGATAAGAATCCCGAGATAAGAGCCGAATACCGCAAATCACATTTAGCCCAATTTAGTGACTGAATACAGCCACCGCTAGCGAACTCTGGCCAGACCTAACTGGACTGTGGAGAAAACAACCGCGAAGGATACTTTACCTGGGATGATTCATTGTAATGAAACAACTAGTAAGAGGTAGTGCCATGGTGCTTTAAAGCCAAATTGGGCCGGCACGATCGGTGAGGAACCTCTGGCTCACATCAAATCGATGTAAAGTGACAGCGTTTCGTGCGGTTTGTGAGTTTCCCGTGGCCCATTATAGGGAAAAGGAGGGCAACGCATCTGCATAACCTCCGGTTGAGTGGATGTTAATGTGCGTCGATAGTCGCAGGACTTCGACTGTTCGTTTGCGCTTCTATACTACATAAAAAAAACAACTTTTACGGATTTTACCGTGATAAAATCCGTAAAAGTTGTTTCTTTACGATGAGTGAAATTCGCGTAAACATAAGAAAACGATCATTATCACTATACTTTTACGGTACGGTGTGGTTAGAATATTCTATACGGAATCGCACTTGACAGAAACCAGTAGGAGTAGATGATTATCTCCGGAGGCATCTAAGGCTGACCACGATCTTTAGATATGTAGGATTGATCCTAGAGAGAGTTGGACAAAGGTCTCATCGTTAACGTCAAGAATCAAGATGGTTGCATAGATCGAACCCAGTTCCCTCCGTCTTTCCTATCCTCGTCCCTACTCCAAAACTAAATCTACTTTGTACGAACACAATTGCTTCGGTCGTTATTTAATAATGATGAAAGTTTATTGTATGAAAGTATAAAAAATATATTCTGGTAAAAGGCAAACAATATTTACAAATAAGTAAAAATATGATTTTATTTGATAACAGTTTCAGTAAAATACGTGGGAATGAGTTTTTACTAAAACGCTTTGTGTTTATTCTTTGTCAATAAAGAAAGATTCAAATATGTAAAAAAAATCACTAGTGCCAATAAAAATGTACTATTTATTTTAAAAACAAAGTTACACAAAATGAACTAAAGAGTAGACAAAATATGAACGTAAGTTGGATTCTGTAGAAAGTTTTTTTTTTAATACGAGTATGATTGACGTTTATTCAAATATTCAAGTTATAAATTTTCGAATCGATTTCTATGCTTATATGAGCGATTGCTCTTTAGCCTCATCATCATCAGCCTCTTCCATGTGCTTGAGGCTGGTTAATAATATATACTGTCAATAGCAAGATTCTGCTGAGAAACGTCAGCTAACCTTCTATAATTTTCAACGTGTTTTTCTTATCGAACTCTTATCAGTGCCAACACGTCTCACTTTTCAGAGTTCCTACATTTATAAACTTGTCATGTTCACGGTCATTAATTTATAAATAGTTTTGTCTGTCTGTAGGAAATTACTTTTTACTTACATTAGAAGTATGGAACAAAAAAAAAATGCCTATGTATGTCTTGTGGTTTTGCCTTCTTTTAACTTGCATATTCCTGAAATTGCGTTTATATGGAGACAGAGAAAAAATATGCCGCTCCGCGAAAAAAGTTAAATACTCTTTTCGCGTTCGCGTTTCACCTTGGGTGATCGATTCGATTCTAAAAGATATCACTTTGAATTGAAATAGTTTGTGGTGCCATCGTTTTTTAGGGGTGATCATCATGATTGTCATAAATAAAGAGGATAATCATGACGTCATTAAGTATTTTGTAGGTTGTGTACGGTTCATGGATATTCTCATTATAGTCATAAAATAAATGACAGAATTATATGTTTCACTATACACCGTGAAATTTTAATGGGTGGTTTCCCACAGTGAAGTGGATTTCTCTTGGTGATAAAAGCGTTTTAAATATAATTAAAATAATTAAATAACATCCTACAAAACAAAACCCGAAAGATTATCAAACCAATAAAAGAGCGATATATAAAAACTATTTTATACCGTATCACAACGTGCAAGGGCTTATTTTAGTTTGAAAATTTATGCATCGTTTTCCTTTGACGGCAGCCATCGCGACACATGTAGGTACGTCTAGATTCACTATTGTTCCTTACTTTTTCGAGTTGATAAATGTTTTTTTTAATTGTATAACTATAAAGAATAACAATATAGACAACCGTGATATTGAATTGATTGGGTATTAATTAAAATTTATAATAATTGTAATCATATACAACATATTTTTTTTAGTTTCTAACAGTGATAAGTTAGTGCATTACCGCGGTCGTTTGTTAGGATACCACCATCCTTGCTTCTAGCAGTTCTAGCATAAAACAGCTTTGCTGAGTTTCGGTAAGTACAGGACAAAATAGGTATAACTGGCACTTAGACAAAGCATCTTATGTCTCAGGAGAGGCAACAGACAAAAATAAAAAAGTAAACTCGTTTATGATATCATGATGGTAAACGGTCTTCACCTGATTGATCACTTACTATCAGTAGTGCTATTCTGTTAAAAATCATTTCGATATCAAGCTTTACCTTAGTGATAGAGCTCACTTTACGTTACTTCGAAAGCGAACTTTATTGATATAGATAGAGAGTCGAGCTTTAAAGAATACAAATTCGTCATATCACCGCGGATTCCGCTTTCGTAATTCGAAAACGACCTTACAGAATAGTCCTACAGGTGACACATCTGCCAGAATTCCTATCATGTACTTAACAAGGTTATACATGTTTACAGTTTCTATATTTGTGGCCCTGCTAAGTTGGTCTGATTACTGTCAAACATGTCCGAAACATATGACATGCATGTACGTACGAAACGTGTCAAGTTCACGTGTCTAATGGACGGGCGACCTCGTGCATCTGCGATTTAATCGACCCCTGCATATCCGCAGCGTCGCTAATAACTCAACCTTTGCCGCCTACAAATTACTATCGTCGGTAGGGATGTTATTGTGTTTTTTGTACGTATTTTTAATGATGTGTTTCTACAATCAAAGATTAACATTTCGAAATACTCTGTTCTTTGTTGTCCATTGATGTGACATAGATTAAATTTACTGTAAGGTTGGTAATGGCTTTTTTACAAAAAGAGGTATGTTCAAGATGGCACAGGCATTTTTCACTACAACTGGTCGGGCAACTGGTTGACCAACTAGTTAGGCAACTGATCAACTATTCGGCTAAATGGTTGACTAACTAGTCTTACAACTGGTCGGTCAATTAGTCTGGCAAATAATCGATCAACTAGTTCAGTAACTAGACGGATAATTATACGACCAACTAGTCGCCCGACTATTTTAATCAACTAGTCAGGCAACTGATCGTCCTAGTAATCAGGTAACTGGTCTACTGACTAGATTGGGAAACTGTTATTCTTTTTATTCTTAAGTTTATTTATAAACCTACCTTACTACAGTAGAAGCATAAGGACAGTTTAATTTACATCGCGAACAACGTATTCAGAGGGTTTCCCACAATTCCATCGAGATACCTTTTAAAATAACGTCTATTTTTAGAATTTATTCCGATATTTTAATATACATTTCCCCATCCACTCAGTTCTAGTTAGAACGTAACTATTTTCCTATCTCTGCCGTGATATTCATTGCTGATTAAATATGTACATCAAACGATAATTTGTAATGCATAAAATAAATCGATTCCAAGGGACGAGTTAAAAGATTGTTATCGATTAAAATCGACAACACTATGAACACAACAAATTTTCGCAATCCGGCAGATTAAAATGATTGAAATCTAGATACTAAATGAGTAATCAGTTGAATATTTTAGAGGAATTCTGAGTTTTATAATATGATTAGTTTTGCGATGCTCTGGTAAACTGAAAATACTGAGCAGTTTTGGTGTCCTTTATGAGAACCAAGAGAAATTTAATGCTACAAGTTCAACAATTAGCATCCCCGTGTCTCATCAGCACCGACAGTTGTTACTCAACAACTTAGTCAACAGTAACATTCTATACGTTGAGTGGCTGGACTGAGAATGCGCACAGGGATCTGCCGTCTTGGCTTAAATTGATAGTGTCCTGCAATAGACGGATTATTTTGAATAACATCATTATTATTATATAAAAAAGCTCGCCAATAATTCAAATGATGAACGTCAAGTAATAACGACAATTCGGTTTTGGCGTTTCGCTATCTTGTCGTTGATAGTGAAGCTCTTTCTCAAATCGCGTATCTTCTGCATCGGTGCTACATATTTATACGCCAGCTTAGCGGAATCACCGACAGATGTGCCGGCTCAAATATTTTTATCATATTCACGAGATTTAGCCGTGTTCTCATTCGACATATTCTACGCAGTATTTTACTAAATTAATTCCGAGAAAATATTTATTTTAAACGTTATTTAAAATTCGAATGTCACACCACTAACGTGTGTTTCGTATGATGATAATATCACTATTAAAACAATTCAAATCGGGATATTTACCAAATTTTTACTACGTCAAGAAATAGAACCTAGACAATTTCAAAATATCTATAACCACAGAATTAATTCCTAGGTTTTTTGCTTTAATTTCCGTGATATCGGTGAAGGACCACCATATTTATTTAAACTAAAAAAAAAGATATGCAAAAGTTTCACAAAGTCGGATCATATTAGTTATATCTTCAGAAATGTCGATATAAATAAATACGGCACTAATATTTGTAACGGTATAAATCCGAGTATATTATTCTATGTAATCCATTTATGAGATATTTTTAAGGAAAATAATAAGATATTCAACATAAAGCCACGAATATAATAAAAATAAATGTTGGTCTGACTTAGAGGTAATAATATCTGATAAATGATATAATAATATTATACACGTGAAATTTTGTAAGGATGTACTGATTTGCATGTTATGCCCGAATCATCATCATCATCATGTCAGCCAATCGACGCCCACTGCTGGGTATAGGCCTCCCCCAAGGATCTCCTTAACGATCGGTCCTCCGCTGTCCGCATCCAGCGGCTTCTCGTAATGCCAGAATACTCAAACGCAATTCAAATTTGGGAGCTGCTTACTTTTTGGTGACATATGGATTTAAGGCGTGCTTAAGAGTTTGAGGAGCTATCAAATATTTAAGTGGCGTTGACGAGCGTTACTCTTTCAAACAAAAACTACTTTAGTTTACAATGCTAATACAGCTTACACACAATAATACATATACCTACTATAATTTATCCAGGTGCTTCCACGGGAATGGGAAGTAGGTGGGTGAAACCACGGGGCACTGCTGTTTATATGATCTGCTCTTGTTATAAGTTGCTAAGAAATATAACATGAATTTAAATATTTGTGTAATGTCCTTCCTCTAAATGTATTTTAGCTGGTGACGTAGCAACGCGCGCAGGATACATATAGTTACTAATATATTAATTATTATCCGTAAGTGGATTATATTGATTAATATGAACATTTATTGAAGAGACCATTAGTATATTAATAGTTATACAATAGGAAGTAAATAAGAACCTTATATTAACATATTTATTTATTATATTAATTATAAAGTTAAAAAAGAATGAAATGATAATATAATATTACAACAATCTTTTTTTTGTAATTCATTAACAAAATCATGTAGTTTGTACTTTGTATATTAATTAATGTAAGCCCTTCTTGTTGCCTGAAACACAGGATGTTCTAGTTCAGGCACTACTGTTAACATTACAGAATAAGTGTATATTATTGTACTTTATGTTACCTGTTATTTACTATTACCATTTTAAATAAAATTATTATTATTAATAATATAATAGCACGCAATATTCGAACATATTATAATACACGACAATTCTTTAAAGTCAATATTATCACGTTACTTCTAATAAAATAATAAAAATTCATTTTAAGGTTTCACTGTAAAATCTTTCTAATATTATATCTTTCGTACATATTGCAAATTTTAATGCTGAACTTTTGCTCGACGCGGTTTCTCCCGTCCCAAAATGTAAATATCTCTCACCAAGGAAATATAACATACGACAATACTAGCCCTAGCAATTGAATAAATAGTTCCTAAGATACCGCATTACAAACAAATATTTTTTTATTATTAATGTACGGATTAGTACAGTAGGGCTATTCTGTAAAAACCATTTCGATATTGAGCTTCACCATGATAGAGCTCACTTTACGCTCAATTAGAAAGTGAACTTTATTGATATAGATAGATAGTCGAGTTTTGAAGAATACAAATTCGTCTAATTCATCATATCACTGCAGATTCCGCTTTCGAGATTCGAAAACGACCTTACAGAATAGCCCTACTGGTCCTAGCGACCATGATCAAATACCGCCGAAAATGGATGATACAAGTATAAATTGCACTGCAACAAATAAAGTAGATATTTATTTAAAGCGACTTCCTTATTTTGGGTGATTTATGATCTATTTACAAATTTTGTCTAACGTAATATACAATTAACATATTTATATAACGAATAGGTATTATTAACCCAGTTTTTATTATCTTTAGGGTTATCATCCCGTCTGTCCCGATAAGCCTGGGATAAATGTGCGCTCGAGGTCTTTTTGGCAATGTTTCAGGCTAGACCGTCGATAAATTTGCGAGGGTTCGGTTGGACAGACGCCTAACGCACCCCCACTTTGCTATATATTAAATTACTTCAGGGTTAGATTGTTATTTTGCTAGAAAGTATGGTAAAGAATAGTACAGACCGACATGAGAAGTTAGGCGCAGAATTATATCATTATTCATTACATATAATTTAGAACAATATAGTACAACAACTTAAATATTAAGACACGTAAGAGAGAGGCTGAGCCTAGTGTTGTACTATTAGAAGGGAATTGTTGCCCTCTAGCAGCGCCTTGTGGTTTTACCCCGTAATTCTTATTCGTTTGGGAGTACGGTGATAAATTATAGCCTATGTGTTATTCTGATGTGTAAGCTATATTTCGTGCAGTTTCATCAAAATCCATTCAGTAGTTTGTACGTGAAAATGTAACAAACCTTTTCTTACAAACTTTCACGTGTATAATATTAGTAGGACTAGTAGACGAAGAATAGTATGTACGACGGTGACCACTAAAGTTTTAATAGCCACTTTGTCCTACCAAGTTCCTTACTTGCCTTCGCACTACATAGTTTTTTATAATTTACATGAAAAATCTTAGGGCCTGTTTCACAATCTCCAGATAAGTTCCGAATAGGCTATCGGCAACATTTTTGACAGATAGAGTATGGAGTATCTGTCAAGTATCTGTCAAATATGTTGCCGATAGCCTATTCGGAACTTATCTGGAGATTGTGAAACAGGCCCTTAGTCTAAACATACGAAATCATGGAGCGATTGGTCGGTGCACACTCGACTCTTGACTTTTGCCTTATCACGTGATTACGTTTATCCTTATTAAAGTAATAATATATTAATTATTATTATAGAAACAATAACAATCATCATCATCATCAGCTTTTATCCGTTCACTGCTGGACATACTCCTTATTTAATTTTTTTTTTCGAAAGGATCTATGCTGTTGGCCTTAAGGCCTTAAAGCTACATCGGAAAAGTAAATGAGCAGATGGCTCATCTAAAAAACCTTATTTAATGAATTTTAAATTAAATTTAGCTTATACTACTTGATAATACACATTGAAAAACCGTGTTATTTGTTCATGTCGTTTGCGCCTAGCCTTTTCAATGGATTACCACTATTTTATCATCATCGGCCTTTAGCCGTCCACTGCTGAAAATAGGCCCTCTATTTAGGCCTAATCGATTCTACTGGGCAACTGTTTATGCAAGCGGCTTTAACATGCTTACATTTGGGGCTACGTCGACTGCTTCAGTTATCTCATAATTTGACAGGTGACTTTGTTAGGAATCTTTTTCCGCAATAAAATCCCGAGTATATTTTATGAGAAGAGCATGATAGTTGTATAATAAAAATGCCAGAATGTAGATATTTATATATGTTTATATAAACATATTAAATATCTAATTATTTTGTCCGTCTACATTTTTCTCTTATTTGTAAAACATAAAAGAGAAACCTAAGATTATGCAGACAATTGCGGGGAACTTATGCTTATATAAGAACCAAGAATACATTTTATAAAAGCATTTATTTCAATATAAAAATGTTATAAGGTACACGGCGTAAGACTCCAGGTAAAGTAAAGAATAATAATTAAAGTAAATAAGAGCGTACAGCGTCAGATTAATGTACTTTGTTTACTGAAGTTTTCAAGGATGCGGAGTCTTAGAAAATGTAATAAAATGAAACACATTTGTCTTATGTTAGAAAGTTTTAACAGGGTGATATGTAAGTCATCGCAAACCAATTCTCGGTTATATTATTATGGGATCAATTACTATGTAAATAGTACAAGTAGATCTATTGTGATCTATCATAGATTATACATATTAAGCTGAGATGGTCTATCTTACACTAAAACTATAAAGTGTAAGTTAGAAATACAAACTTGCAAAATCACTTGATGGTAAGTAATAAAATGGCTTCAAACTTCATCTGTGACTAGTCCAGACCTACATGTGTATATTTAATATAATAGTACCTAAATGAGTGAGCTTTGCTCTGTATAATGTTGTTAATCAACAACATCTATTCTTCAGTAGATAGCGTTGTTAAACACGGACCGGCCACTGTACGGAGATCGTCTTCAAATCTGGTTAATGGCCGACCTACTGTCTACACCAACGCGGCCTCCACTCTTGAACTTCATTGGCCACTCGGCCATCCGTTTTAAAGAGATCAGCCCACTGCCACTTCAACGATCTTTTCTTTGCATGATATCGGTAACTTTAGTTCTCTGCCGGAGGTCTTCGTTTCGTATTCTATCTAACAAGAACAAACTACAAGTTCTCATCATCTATCATTATCATAAATATTATCACATCATTATCATTAGAACTAATGTTACGTCTTGTTTTTGATAGGATCTACAAAGAGTCTATTAGGTATGTAGATTTTTGCCTAAAAAGGGCGGGCAAGTCACCAAAGACTTGAGACCAATCATTTAATGTGATTTTAGTCAATTTAATTGGCAAGGCGCTTTAAAAGAGGTTCACGTTAAAATAGCATTTGCCAAGTCAGTTTTCACGAGAGAGACTATTTCTCCTAATTGATGATAAAGTAACACATTACAGTCAAACGTTGCAAATGGAAATTTTCAATCTGACATGAATATGGAACAAATGATTCTAGTTGAAGACGAGCTCGTTTTGGAATTACCAAATCCCTTCGCGTGATCTATGACAGCTGTGTGAGAAGTTGAGGCATCAACATGGAAACTGCATTACCAGTCGACAAAACAATGGACACTTTGAAAGATGCATAAGTTTGTACACAGAGTTTATTTTTATCGTTGGTTTAAAAATAAGCGATCGAAAAATAGAAAATTGAGAGGATGTTATATTCATCATCATTGATTAATCAGTTAAACAATTGTCTTTGTATTAATTTGCGTAGCTGTTTTTAACCGACTTCAAAAAAAGAAGGAGGTTATCAATTCATCTGTATGTTTTTCTTTTTTTTTTTGTATGTTTGTTACACGATTACTCCGCTGTTTGGGAATGTATTTTGGTGATTCTTGTTTTATTTGAAATCTTATGTTTCCGAATTGGTCCCATATTAATTTGATCGACATCTGATCAGCGGTTTTTAAGTTATTTCAAATGCTTATTTGGTTGGTTTTGTATACCCAGACGATTTTCTCATTTTATTACTTGTTTATGTTATATGAATAATATGAACAAAAACCACTGAATAGGATACTTTGGAAAGTATCAAAGTATTGTGAGGTCATCATCATCAACTTTCATCCGTCCGCGGCTGAGCATAGGTTCCCTCAATAAACGCTAAGACGACAGGTCCCTTACCACTAGCATCCAACACAGATCGGGAACGCCAAAAATTTTGCAAGAAAATATAAAAACTATATACTATTACTTATGTATATAAACTTAAAACTAAAAAGTACAAAAGAAAATTAATTTTAAATAAAAAACCAAAAACCGACTTCAAGACTATACCTTAATTTATGTACAACTAAAAAATTTTAAATTCTTCGAATTGAAGTAAAAGCGTATATACTATTTAAAATTGGGTATTTTTGGAGTCGGTACCAGCCAAAACATCGATGCCCTTCAAAGACATCTATACAATACTTGGTGTATGTGATTGATCATTAAAATATCCTCTTTGGCTGGCACCGACTCCAAAAATACCCGATTTTAAATAGTTATATTAAATTAATACTTTTCTTCACTTCGAAGTATTTCAATATTATTTAAAATTTTTTAGTTGTACATAAATTAAGGTATAGTTTTGAAGTCTTTTTGGTTTTTGGTTTTTTATTTAAAATTAATTTTATTATTTTATCTTATATATCAATGGAATATAGAAAACATCTTTTGTTTGGCATCATCATAATTATCCGTAACTTCTAGACTCAGACTTCATCCAGAGAAACTTAAGACAGTGATCATTTATCCATCTACCGCTGAACATAGGTGGATAGGTCGATAAACGCATCTAAACACTAATTGTAAGCGCCTAGGGTATATTTTGGTGCCCCACTGGTTCATGTTTATACAAGCAGTTAAAATCGCAGCCTCAATCCAAGTAGAACATCATGTATATTTTTTACAATACAATGAAACCATATTTAAAAATGTATACTCACGTTTGGTTTGAAAATGATTGAATTAAAGGATGTAAAGAGTTTAGATTATTAGGATGGGACGGCCTTGATTGCGCGTGGCCTTCTTGACATTCATTGAAAGCTAGGTCAGTGGCCAATATTCGATGGAAAAAGCTGATGCTGATGATGATTCAAAATATTAATAATCATTCTGTATACGACTGTATAGTTGAAGAGACAACATCCAAAAGAATGATAGGTTGACAACTTTATTAAATGACGAATATATCAAAGACACGGCCGAGAAATAACACGAAAGCTTCACGTTCAAAGTGGGTCATCATTTCAAAGGTACGGTGATCTAGTTTCAGACAAGCGACATGAGATGTATCAGGTGTTTTATTTTACTTAAAATAATCTTCTTTCTGGTCTCACTTGTCTCACATCTGGCAGTCTATGCCTAGTCTTTTTTCTCTCTTACTATTCTCAGTCATCTCACGTTTGGCAGAGTCTACATGCCCACGTCATATATGCACAATTGTCACGCTTTTTGTATGGTGACTAATTTATTTGTAGTTTTCTTTTAATTTTGGCACATGCGAATTACTCGTGATCTGGTAACCATACTTCGACACGAATCGTATTACGAATGTGTGAGGGTGCGTCTTCTCTTTAGTTTTATTAATTTATGTATAAAATCATTATGTAGACGAAGCCGCGCTTAGGCAGACCAAGTGTTGGTCGGCCATTAATCAGGTGAAAGATAATCTCCGTGCAGTGGCCGGTGTTGGATGCGAGTGGCAAGGGATCGGTCGTCTTGGCGTTCATTGAGGGAGGCCTACGTTCAGCAGTGGACGGATAAAGTCTATAATGATGATGATGATAAAATCATTAATTTTTTCATACGATATTTTCCGCTAGAAATTACGAATAATTATCTGTTTAACATAATTGTTCGAGGTGAAAACCCAACGCGATATTAAAAATAAGAGGATGGATACAGATTGATGATAGTTACAATTAAATCAGCTTCATTATTATATCTGTAACGCGTATGTAAGTAAGCGTCCACATGTCCGCATCGCACGCATAGCACCAACGCATAGTAGTTTCTTTGCGTGCAAAGTGACACTTATAGATTCGCACGGTGTGGATATACAGTAGACGTACTTGTATGATGATTTTGACAAATATTATTACAATCCATTTGGTACGATGCGTGCGATGCGTATGATGCGGACATGTAGTACATACATAGTTTAGAGCTTATCCTTCCCTTGTATAAAATAACTTCATGGAAAGAAACATCGTAAATTATATAAACACAACAAAACAACAACAAAATTTTTTACAACAAAAATTACAAAAAAAAATCGACTATTTCAAACTCTTTATTTATTTATTTCAACTAGTAATCATTGCACTAACAGTATCAAGACGCAAATTAAACAACAAACATAAAAAAATATAGCAAATGAGAACACAAACAACAAGCAAACACATAGTTACAATAAGATAAATTAATAATTTTATTTTAAATTGTACACAAAACAATACGCTACTTAAATGTATTCTAAATCGTATCCGGTACGTTATTTTGAAGTTGGAAGGAATACAAGAAAAACTTCTTGCGATTCAACGCCATATTTTGATTTCGGGGTATCTCAGTCTTTTTGCCGTCGAGAATCAACATTATAAAAACGTAATCCTCTGAAGATCACAAAAAAATCGCTTCATTGAGATCGACAATAACTCATCGTTCATAAGCGACTATAAACGTTCGAGTAATGAAACATAAAATTAGCATGCTTTGTCTAGCGGTCTATTAAAATTGAACGCGAGAATCGATATCTGAAAGGCTTTCAGGCGAAGCTCCTGACTACATTAGAGTACATCGTGTATTCTAATTATAGAACACTGTGAGAAATTCACATAATCAAGTATTAAAGGGCAGTACAATATTTTTCCATAAATACTTTAGGAATTCCTAAAAAGGTTTTTTGTTTGCATGATACCAATTCTTGGTAATAGCTTATAGAACAATTACTGGACCGAACCACTGCACGAAGATTCGGTCGAACCCTCTCGCGGTGCTACTAACTAAAGGTAGAGATCGTTCCAACTAATCAAAGATCGATCGATCCTTCGTCTTCCCGAACTTGCTGTGTATCTAGAAATGTCATCATCATTATCATCATCATCAGCCTTTATCAGTCCATTACAGAACATAGGCCTCCTTTAATGAACGCCAAGACGACCGGTCTCTTGCCACTCGCATCTAAAACGGACCGTCTTCCGACCTGGTTAATAGCCAACCGATACTTCGTCTACCTAAACGTGGCCTCCACTCTTGTACCTTATTAGCCCATCGACCATCTAGAAATATACGAATAGAAAATCCGTAGATAGATTTCCTTTTATTAAATTCTCGTAACATAAAAGTAGTATTGAATGAACGTGTTCATACATCGTTTGCTTCGCTCAGTTTGTGTGTAGTGAAATCGCTCTAAACTGTGAACAGGAAAATGTCAACAGCAATAAAGTCGACTTACGGAGCTCACTTTAATTTTGCTTCTTCACTTCTCTATCGAATATCTTTTGACGTACACTTCTCGTTTGCATTTATTACTTGAAGAAATGGGATTCCAATGACAAAGAAAATCACACTTTTTTGATCTTAACAACGATGAGGAGTTTTGGCGTCAAATTCTAAATAGTGTCTTTATTGATACAGATTTTTACAAGCTAGAAGTTGCGAATTTAAATATTTATTTATTTTCAGTAATATTTGTTGCACTCACAGCATAAACCTAGGCGCACAATAATAATAAATATGTAACAAACAAGCTAACACATAATTACAATGAAAGAATACACAAAACAATTAATAATTTTGGCTAAAATTGTACACAACACAATAACACAAATATATAGCAACCCTAATCGCGAAAGCACTACACGCTTTACAAAATAACCTTCATGTTTTTTTTACGTCTATTGATAGCATTTTTGAGTTCTTTTTTCTGCAATTTAGAATTCAGAACAAATACATAGTAAAAAACCTAACCGATTTCGTTAGTTTCATGGAAAATGATAAGGGAAGGACGTTTATTACGATATGAAAAGCTACATTTATAAAAAAAGGTGGATCTCGAAGATGAAGAACCAGTCTGTATGAAATAAATATTCGTTAAATATGATTTTGTTCAGTTTTGTTACAAAATCTACCGAAAATCAACATAATTTTGTCCGATTCGCAAACGCGTCCTTAACATTAGAAAACTATGTTAGAGGCAAATTTTAGGAATTATAAATATTTAGTTACACCAAAAATATATAAAAAATACACACCAATGTTTTGCTAAATATTTGTCATAAAATAATTTAAAGCGAGGATATATTTTTAACGCTTTTAAGTGCATATATAAATAAACAGTCTGGCGTTAAATTATTAAATTAAGGTTGAAAAACTACGTGGCTTTTTCGATTTATATTTAAAGGTACTCAATTAACCTGTGCAGCTGGGGCAAAGGGAGTAAATTGTGAACAAAATTTATATTAAATATGATTAACAAATGGATACCTGTATCTGTTCACACGAAAGCGTTTTTAAAGCGCGACGCTTTTTTGTCAAGTGCTGTTGGATTTTCAACGTTGAGTTTTAGACGTTAAATCGAATCTAGCCAACGTCGGGATTTATAGCGACGCGACGCTTACAAAACGCTTGTGCGATCGGGAGTCGGGGCCCTAAGTGTCCTTGAGCCTAGGTATATACAAGTTACAACTTATAACTCACGAAAAATGGTTTTAATACTAATCTTATCACATTTGCATCAACTATTCGGTAAAAGAGAACATTTCAAGAATAGGTATTTGCTTAGAAGTGTTTTAGGATATGCAAATTTCACTTACCGAATTTAATTAATAAATAACATAACATAATACTCTTGTTCTTACTCTCGTACCCTCTAACTTTATTTAGACGAAGACGAAACTTATATACCTGCCTACTTATACATATACTTATAACCTACTTATATATTTGTCTACTACTACTACCTTATATATTTGTCGACTTATATAGGTACCTACATAGGTACCTATATAAGTCGACAAGTATATTATTTACCTATGCTGTTCATAATATGTATATCATTAACGTAACTTATACATACCGATGTGTTTGGTTGCTTGTTTGCTTGATACGCTTTGACATTTAAAAAACTAAACTGATTTAATATTTTTTGCATGTGAGGGCAAACGAACAATCGAAGCCTTGCGACTATCGACATTCATTAACTTTTCACGCAATCAGAGGTTATACAGATACGCCCTCCCTTATCCCTCCTAACGAGCCACCAGAAACTCACAAACCGCACGAAACGCGGCAGCATAGTCACTTTACGCCGGATTCACGTGAGCGAAAGGTACCACCCGGCTTGGTCCCCAATATGGCTGCAAAGCAGCTTGACGCTACCTCTTACTAAAATTCTTTCAATTATAGAAAGTCACATTATCAGCCATGGTCATAGGCTATATTATGTACTATGTCCCCGTATTCCCGCGGTAGGGGAATTCCCAGGTGTATCTGCGAGAAACGCCTAGTATGTATAGAAATATATCACAGTTCTTAGTAGTTAGCACCTACGTATAACGCATGCTAACCACAGGACTGGGTTAACATGTGCCATGTTGCTGACAGATCCGGAACACCTCGATTATTGCGGCCTAGGGCTTCGGCGGAGATGTTATGGGGATTGCTAGCTGACCTAGTGAAACCGAGTCTCATTGCACCAACAGTCCTATTCGAAGTCTGGTGGGAATATTAACAATGTGAATCATTATCATCATCAGCATCATCATCGTCGTCATCATCATCATCATCATCATCATTAACAACAACCTTTAACCATCCACTGATGAATAGGATTTCCTCAATTAACACCAAGACGATCGGATCACTTACCACTTGCCTCCTTCCTTCCTACTTGTTCTTTTAAAGATAAAGATTAGATTGATCTTTGCTGCTTGACGGCGAATACACGAATAGACGAATGATTCAGATGATGATGATGATGAACAATATAATATTGTTCATTAATATTTATTCGAGGGTTTTGTATTTTAGAAAGTAAACTAATAATAATAACGTAACCTTAATATACGGTAGGCGTTAATTTAATTGTCATTGGGGCGGTGAGCGGTACACCTTCAAATTTGATCATCACGACTGTAAATGAACTGTATTTGTAGAGGAGTAGAAAAGGATCCGAGATATTTATAATAAGAAACTATTCGTAGCGACGAAGTTATTTGCATTAAATATTGAAAAACATAAATGAAGTTATGAAGATACATTTTCAGATTGAGAAACTTTAGTATGCTTCGTATGAAAATATCTAAATTATATGTATTAAAGGCTGATGATGATGATGATGATGTATACTATATGTATACTATCATCATCAGCTTTTATCAGTCCACCGAACATACGAACCTCCCTCAATGAAAGCAAAGAAAATAAGCTATTGCAAATAGCCACGCTACATAAAGCGCATTTCTTCCACCAGGCGCCAAGATTTACTGTGTTAAAATATTTTTACTACCTAAAAAAAACACTTACATGCACGTATCTGGAACAAAAAAGCGGCTTAACTCTTGAAAGCAGCCTATTAATGATATTACCAAATTTAAAAAATAATTAATCTTTTACTTAATATATAAAGTTGAAGAATTTGTTTGAGCGCGCTAATCTCAGGAACTATGGGTCGGATCTTAAAGTTTATTTCAGTGTTAGCCCATTTATCGAGAAAAGCTAAATAGTTATCATGAAGCTTAGAAGCTGTGGGCATCAGCTTGTAATTAATAAATCACATGGCGTTAATGTATTTTTGTATACTCGCGGAAATGATATCGGCAAGCCATTTAAAAATACGCATCTAATTGCCAAGGGAACCGTGAGCTAACAATAATCACTACGATCTGGCACTTGCACCTGCGGTACGTCTATTGATTCATAATGCCAAAATAACAATCGCCATTCTTCAAGACCCGAGCTCGAGCACGGGGTACAGTCAGCAACGGAAACTTTTAGGTACTTTTAAAATATTATGTACTAGCTGTTACCCGCAGCTTCGCCCGCATTTACTTAGATTTACAGATTTATCAAGTCTGATGATGATCATTTGCTATTTTAATAATTACTAAGTTTTTGTATTAAAATGGATTTATGTATTATATGTTATCTTGAACATAAAGACATAATAATATATCCCTTCGCAGACTTTCCGTAGGTATATTTAGAATACTATTACATATTATATTAATATTCCACCATACGTTGATCATATTATTACGTCTATCAGAGTTGATACACTACGGCTTTAGACACCAGACGGATTCGAATCATGGCAACATGATATTTTTTGCTCATTTTCCTTATTTTTTGCTTTCATAAGATCCCTCTCCTATAATATCAAACACAACTAACAAAGAAAATTAATGAGAATTACGGACTCATTTCTTATATTATATGTAATACATAAATATAGAATATAAATTTTAATTACTTAATTAAAATACCTACCTACCTTTGATTTATTTTAACAACCAGCAATAACAGTAGTAAGTTAATAATATCTTTTTGTGTCGTAAGTTTTTTCTCCATGCGTGTACCTGCGCAGACGGCCGCCATTTGTGGTCAACTTTCGTTAACCGAACTATATCTGCTCACACAAAGGCGTTTTAAAAACGCTTTATTATCAAGCACTATTGGATTCTCGACGATAAGTGTTTGACGTTAAATCGAATTGAGCTTGTCAAACTCGCAAGTCGAGCCAACGTCGGGTTTCACCGCGACGATTTTTAAGCGCTCGTGGCAACGGGTGCTCTAGGAATCAAAATCAATTTACCATTGAATATTTAGATAACACACACATAAATATACAGCTTAGATCCAAATCCTACCTGGTTTTTCCGTAGTAGATAAAAATTGCTTTATATTTCCGGCCCGTGTAACAAGCTGTTATCTGTACTTAGGCAAACTGGCAGACGTGTTGCCTGATGGTAAATACACGTCACCAAATGCACATAAATGAATATGCATATCCATATGCATGCATAACATAACGAAAAGTATTTCGCAAAAAAATCTTTTTATCTTACTAATGGTTCAAATGTAATAATAAACCTTTGCGACGGAAGGTCGGTCAATCTCCATTGACGTACGGATGACGATCTCAATGCAGAAGCCGATCGACGCCACAGGAAAGAGATCTATCTTCTTGACATTCATTGAAAAACAAAAAGGCTTTAGTCTGTAATAACAAATTTTATTAGAAAGTGAACATATAAAAATAATAAAATACTTTTTCTATATAAGGTCGACTTTGAAGACCTAAAAATAGATATCGATATGAAATATGAACTCAAATGTTCACCTTACATCACTGAAATAATTTGATTCCTGTGTGTATGTAACAGAAATTGCTATAACTTTGAGAGGAAGACACGTGTAATTATATTTAAATTAGATCCGAGTCGCGGCTTTTTATATTTAGGAAAATTAAGTTTCATGGAAACTTACATTTTATTTATCTTGTTATATTTCCAAGTAAACGGCTATTTTTACTGCACTATTAGATATGCCGATAAATTGCAGTTTTTAGATTATTCGACATTAATCAAAATGCATAAATGCATTAATCATAATAAAGTGTGAAGTGATAATATCAGGTATCATCCTTTTGTGTAACTTTTCTAATTTAATTAGTTTTAATTTAGCTTAGAAACATTCTCATGAAAAAACCTTAAAGCCATTTTAAATTCTTAAGGGTCTGTTTCACAATCTCCAGTTAACTTCCCAATAGGCTATCGGCAACATGTTTGACAGATAGAGTATGGAGTATCTGTCAAATATCTATCAAATGTGTTGCCGATAGCCTATTGGGCACTTAACTGGAGATTGTGAAACAGGCCCTAAGTCTCTCTTATTATGTATAATTATTATTATCGAAAGTTTTCTTGTTTTTTACATACATAATGTGTTTTTATTTTCGGCTAATTATTTTTAAGCAAAAGATTATAGCGAATATAATTTCAAATATTAGTTACATAGAGAATAATATAAAATAATATAAAATTCAAATTTTTCGCAGTTATTTCCAGCAATAAAGTGAGTTCACTGTCTTACGGGTAACTTGCATTTTAATGTCGTTGCCGACTGTACGTTATTCCATGCACGTTCAGAGCGGCGTCCCGCGCACAGAGATGGGTCGCGCGATCGATGTCCGGGTCTGCGCCAGCTGAGAGAAACTCAAAAATGAGGTTTGTGACAATTTACAAACCTCCTTTTTGAGATTTGCATTAATTTGGAAAGTAATGAAAAGCTTTTATATTATTAGTGCCAAATAATTTGACTAATTAATAATTCCTGTCAATATAACGTAATCTATTATATATCATTTCAGTGTCACGAAGTTTGTCTGGGATGAACTCCGAAATAACTGAACCTAATGTTTTTTCTTTTAAAATGTGTGCTTTTCTCCAACTTAAAGATAGGATAGTTTATTTCTCGAATCTGATATAAAATAGGTCGGGACAAAAAAACTGCTACATACCATATCTTTTTGACAGAACGAAGTCTGTCGGGTCCGCTAGTATTTTTATAAGTACCTGGTTGACCGAGCATTTGCTCGGTACCCTTAGTGATAAAGTACGATAAAATTTTTCTTAAAAAAAATTGATCTTAAAAAAAGGAAAAATGAATTCGGACTGGAGATTCGAACCAGGCTCGTTCGGATTTAACTGCCTAATTTCACAACTAAACTACCATGACATATTATTTGACAGCGTAATTTACGTTCGTATTCTAATCATATTTTATCGATGCCTCAAAACACGGATTAAAAAAAAGTTTTCTAAAAATTTATCCTAGCTAGATCGATTTATCTTCGTTCTTAACCCATGTATACAAAATTTCATGAAAATCGTTGGAGCCGTTTCCAAGATCCCGATTATATATATATATATATATATATATATATATATATACATATATAATCGGGAAAAAAATAAAAAGAATATAAGATATGATTAAATTAATATGTAAATGCGTAATCTATAAGGATGTATATTTTCAGGTGAAGTGAATTGTAGCCGTAATAATAAAAAAGTAAGACTTAATAACAAAGACAAATATATTTGACCATTGAGATCTCTTTCCAGTAATTTAGTTTTTTTACGAATTTACGACCAATCATTGAAATTTTGTGAACGTGTTTAGTTAATATTGGTCTATTTAACATATAGAGCATAGATACAGCTGGTACATTGGTATTTTAAGCTGCAAGTCACTTAGCAGCTATAAGTATCTTGCAGCTTGAATGCGTCATCGGTTTTCAGTGAATTTTCTATAGCTGTCTTGCGATTTCGAAAGCGAATTTAACGATTACCCAGTAGCAAAGTTTGTTTGCACCGACGGCAGTAAACTATATTGCTCTGGGCATGCGCCGTATCAGGCCAATATTCCAATAAACGTATGAATGGGACAATGTTACTGAAATTAATAATGCATATAATAATATAATTCTTTCAAGCAATTGTTATGAAATTATATTAGAATGCTTTTTGCAATTATTGATATAATTAACAAAAGTAGGTGAATGATTGTACATATAAAATGTATTATTTTTATTATTAATTATTTAATTTTCTGGCGTATTATTATTTTTTTCCATTTTCCATAAATTCTTGTCCGTCTCTGTTGCTTTCTGTTTCAATTTTATCGAACTCTTTCTATTCTCCATTATGTAGTAATAAAAATTATTTATAGCATTATCTTCACGTTAATAGTGATCGTAAAAAATCTTAATATGAAAATAATGTTCATAATTTTTCTGCGTCAGTTAAAACGCTTTGAATAAACAATATGAACATTCAAAACTCAGATATTAAAAAGTTTCCGTTTTTTCGCCACTTTGTAAATACTAAATACCAAGCAACTCGCCGAAAGCTATGTACGTGAAGCACATCGAATTTTTATCGAATACCGAAAAGGCTATTACCGAATACATTCAATATTCTGTCAATAAACTTGTGAATTATTTTATAGCAGCAAATATAGCGAGTAAATACAGTTGTATAAATCCTATTAAGGCACTCAAAAGTCCCCTTTTAAACGCCAACGCTTGATTCCTGTGAGCAACTAAATTAAATTACCTGCAGTCAAAAAATGCTTTTTAGTTACAGAACGTTTCAAATGTTTATATTTTTAATACCGGTGGAAGGAGAAGATCAGGCGTGCTGCATGCGTGGATACCAATATGCTCTGCGGAATAAGTATTATTAAAAACTATAATTAATTCGACAAAACATGTTAACTGTTTTGTCGAATTAATACGTTGTCTGTGCTATTTCCAGGTAATTTTCAGGTTTACGCTTTCTAATCTTTTTCTCTTGTTATCTCTTATGTCTATATGCATGCGATACTCTTCTCGTTACGACAGTAGTAGAGATAATATGATATTATCATCCAATTCTAGTTGTCTCTCGTAGCGAGCATGTTAATTGTTAACTAGTTGGCCAATTTGTCTAATCTAACTAATAAATTTTGTTATGGACTTCATTAAGGTTCAAGAGTGGAGACAAGTTGGTCGGCCATTAACCGGGTGGAAAGACGATCTCCTTGCAGTGGCCGGGCTGTTTTCGATGCGAGTGACAAGGGATCGGTCGTCTTGGCATTCATCGTGGAAGGCCTATGTTCAGCAGTGGACGGATAAAGGATGATGACGATGGATTTCGCCTATGTTATAGACATATTAATATAGCATAGTCAATACATCTTGTATTAGCATAGTACAGTACAAAGCATTTATAGCAGAAATTCAAAGACAGCTTGTGTTTATTCTGCTGGGATTGAAGCACGAACTGTTTAATATGTTCGTAGTGAGTATATAACACAAGCCTTAGCTATATTATATATTAGCTGTTTCCCTCAGCTTCGCCTATGTTATCTAAGATTTACAGCGGCATTTTAGCGGGATATAGTCTAAAAGCTAAAAAAGCTAAATGGGTTTATAAAATTGAAAGGATCATTCAAATCCGACCAATAGTTCATGAGATTAGCGCGGTCAACCAAACAAACTCTTCAGCTTTACCTACGAGTATATAATATTAGTATATAAGATAAGAGCGTATACATCTGTGCCTAGGTACATCTCTTAATCTTGATCAAGGCAACAGCATGTCTTTTGGCATCCTCTGAGAATCACTGTCTCATCATCATCGTCATCATCTGTCTTTTCTGCCTGTTGGCCTGCTCAATCGGAATAGTCGATGGGCAGATGGCTTTTTTTTTAATTAGCCTATGCTGTCCCACTGCTGGGCAAAGGCCTCCGCCAAGCTCTTCCACATATCACGGTCCTGCGCCAATGATGTCAATGTCCTGCAGATGGCTTAAGAAAAAAAAAATCCACCCCCTGCTGAACTTAGATCTGCTTCAATGAACATCAAGACGGACGATCTCTTGCATCTCTCTGATCTCTCTCTCTCTCTCTCTCTCCCTCTCTCTCTCTTGTGAGTGGCCATGTCTATTTGACATTTTACATCTTCGCTGTAACGTCTTCACTTAATATATGCAAAACAATGCATAACACTACACTAACTCTTATCCTAATCTTCATCTAAATCTCTCGCATCTAACCTGGACTGGTCTCAATTAGTCCAAGGTCGTCTACCTCTAACGCATACAATCAAAACTTTTTAATATATGACTATTTAATTTGTGTCTATTTGAATTTATTCCTCGTCACAATGTTACGTTGTGCAAAGGTCAAACCACGGGTCGCGGGGTCAACTCGCGTTGGTTAGCTTTGTATTTATTATTTTAAATATTTTAATATTAATCGTGTGTTTACATTTTATGGTATTTTCATCATGACACTTACATCTTATACCTTCAAACGAGTAATACTTGTATAAACATATATATTATATAATATATAATCTGAATCTCGGAAACGGCTTCAACGATTTTCATGAAATTTTAAAAACGGCGATAAATCGATCTAGTTAGGATACGTTTTTAGAAAACTTTTTTTATCCGTGTTTTGAGGCAACGATAAAATATCATTAGAATACGAACGTAAATTTCGCTATCAATAAATATGAAATATTGTTATGAATCATGATAGCTTAGTTGAGAAATTAGGCAGCTATAAATCGAAAGGAGCCTGGTTCGTATCTCTAATCCAATTATTTTTTGTCTTTTTTTTAAAGAAAAACTTTATCATATTATCACTAAGGGTGTAAAAAACAAAACAAAAGAAAAAACCGAGCAAATGCTCGGTCAACCAGGTATTAGTATATAATATGTAATATTGCCTGGCCTATGGTAGCTAAGAGAGTTCTTGAGTGGTAATACTACTATAATGATTCTCTACGATATGCGGCTAAAAAGGCTTTAAAGAATAATTAATATCAGGCGGCGGACATCTTCTGTGAAGATGCCACTTTTGTCCCGATCCGTCGACGAAGGACGGGAGATCTCCCATCTCCTGAGATCTGCCCTGGTAAAAATGTTCGGCGGGTGCTGAAGGAGTTCCCTCATACTCGGAACGAACTTATGTTACGCTGGTCGAGGGATTGTCCTGCTTTAGTTAGAGAGTCTGGAACACTCCCCTTCTAGTGGCTGATGGAAATCGCAGTGATTTTAGTGTGGTATGCCGTTAACAGGGGGAGGGCGCCGGGAGTCCCACATATCCCCGGGGACGACACGTCACCGGGTGAATACGCAAAGCATTTTGACTGCGACAAATAAAGGTACCTACAACAAATGTGATATTCATGATGTATGGAAATATTTTGTAACTGTAACTAACTGTAAAAGTGAAGTCAGACATTTTCATATGCCTCTAGCTGTTGCCCGTAAGTTCGCCTGCTTTAAATAAGATTTACAAAGGAATCTTAAAGGGGTGATATACGTAGCCTTTCTCGATAAATGGGCTATGTAAAACTGAAATAATCATTCAAATGCGACTAGTAATTCCAGAGCGCGCTTTTTTTAGCGCGTTCAAACAAACAAACTCTTCAGCTTTATATATTAATATTATATAAGTTAACCCTGAGGAGAGCGAAGTTTTTTGGAGGCACTA
Source organism: Lycaena phlaeas (assembly GCA_905333005.2). NCBI lineage: Eukaryota > Metazoa > Arthropoda > Insecta > Lepidoptera > Lycaenidae > Lycaena > Lycaena phlaeas. Next base: position 3,012,888 of record HG995168.1, read on the forward strand.
TGGTAATGTGTAAATAATTTCAATTTGTAGTTTGGTTTACAATTATTTTCAATTTTTAAATTATTCTTTTTATTTCACTTTTTTTATTAAACTGACCCAATGGCCAAAAAAGTTAGTTCTATAAAATATAACCTACGTTGGATGACGTCGATACTCGATTGTTTCGTGGAATAGATTTTCCTCTTATTATAATCAACGTCTTAAAACTCTTCATCTTTTTTTACGAACCTTAAAAAAGCTTTTGCTGAATTCTTGGTAATGCTTAATAACAAGTTGTTGATGTAAAAAAGTGCTCCTTAACTGCGGTTATTATAAGCCATTACCATGAAGGCACAGGGAATAGCTAATCACCTTCATTGAAACAGACTAAGTAATTATGTTAAGCTCAACGAAGGCCGGATATCCCATTAGAAACTTGGATAGCAATATTTATTACCAGCATAAGTGCTTGCTAACCTTAGCTCAGTTTAGCTTAGTAGTAAGTTTTCTTTCCTTGCCATTATTCGCCACTAACGATTATTCGATATACCTAGCTGAAAAAATACTATACGAGGATAAATAATTATGGCCTACGTGATATTTTGATATATAAGCTATATTATTGAAAAGTTTCATTAAAATCCATTTAGTTTTAGAAAGAGTGTCAAGTATGCCTACAAAATTTCGCGTTTATAATATTAGGGTGTTAAACTGGGCCTACTATCAATTAAAGACTAGTACAAGGACAACGCAAGCATGCATATTATACATTTGGGAATTCCGAAATTATTTACACAAATATCGTACTATCTAAACGTACTACTCATCACAGTTAATATTAAAACTATCGTCGGTTGCGACATTGCGGACTCACCTCAAGGAACAAACGCCAGTTGCCAAAGAATACATTTTTATGATGCGTACATCGCGTGTCACGTAAAAATAACGGTGAGCGTACACTTGGGGCCTTAGCGTGGCCTTAGTTTCGCCTTAACGAGGCCTTAGTGGGGCCCTAGTGCCCTTTTCTTACTAAAATTTATGCTAGCATTTTGTGGATAACAACTTTTTATATGAGAAAAGATGTTCGAAAAACACTGCTGTATATTATATTATAGTACATAATATGATATTGTTGATGTTATGCTGAGTGTTCTAAATTCAAACATTTTTTTAAAGTTTCTGATAAGGCTACAAGCGGTGTATATGAAAAGTGATCGAATTAGTAGATGTTCGAATTAGTTGAAGTTTCGAAATATAAGAAATACCGATGGTCCGTACTTCTTTTTTTTTCGAAATGTCCTATGCTGATGGCCAAAAGGCCTTAGAGCGAAATCGGAGCTGTGGGTTGGCAGGTAGCTTCCCCAAGCCGGTCCGTACTTCACAACTGTGCTTGGTTAATCATAGTTCTAAGCTTGACAATTTTTATTTGGTGTTGTCCATTTGGACACTGGCTTATTAAATTTAACTTATATAAACTGTGATATTAGAATATTCTAACGTCTTTAGCAATAGCTAATGTAATATTTAAAAAAAAGAGAGGAAAACATTGAAAAATTTAAGAAACTGGATTTAGATTTTTTTTAAAAACGTTGTCACTATAAAGAAAATAAATTGGATAAACATATAAGAAATAAGGCGTACAAATACATACATAACATATAGAAACATACAGGTAATAAGAGGACTAAATGTTTATTAAAATAGTAATTTCAGTTTACATTTACATAGAGTAGAGTATATAATTTAGTAAAGTAGAGTATAGAGTTTATCCGATACAGATCGGGTAAATAAAATAAACTTTGATGAATGCTTTGGATAAAGACTTACTATTGTCTTGACTTTTTTGTGACATTGTTTGTTTGACCCTAATAAAAAAAGGCTATATGGTACTTGCGCATACCTTTATGGACGGAGTAAGCAACAATCGCTGCGCATGTGAGACGTTGTAAATGCCTTATTATTCTGTTACACAGAGAAGACTTGAATACGAAATTTATCATCAATAGGTATTCGTTAAAATTCCGAACAAACTAAATTATAATATTTATAGCCATGTTTTGTTGCCAAAAAGAAACTAACAGTTATTTTCGTCGCGTGTTGTTTTTGGGAACAACTTGAAATGCTTCACAAATTATATTATATTGTTTTCTCACGCTTACGTGAATTTCACTAGTTATAATGAATTAACTTTAACGGTTATTGAGATTTTTACATGACATTTCGGATTTACAGCAACCATGGAATCCCGCGACTATCATGATCATGGTTGCTGTAAAGTATCCGAAAAATCGGGCATGTAGAAAACTTAATAAACGGTGATAAATTTCGTAAAAATGTGTTTCTTTACAAATTATATCCTAAAAACAATAATAGTTGCTATAACTAATTTTGTCATGGAATAAATTAATCTCGTAAAGCTTCTTTAGTTTCTGCTAAGTGTGTAAAAAAATAAATGTAAAGTATCAATCCATATAATATGTCCCACTACTAGGCACGGGTCTCCGAGGGGATTGGGTTTCAGATTATCTTTGCGCTGTACCCGGGTTGGTGAACTTCACAAACCTTTAAGAACTTTCTCATAAGGCATGTAGGTATTCTCACGAAGGAAGTAATATATAAGAAAATATGCCATTGGTCGATAGCGATCTTGAAATAGATATTCTATTTTTATTTTATTTTTAATGATATCTATGTATTTTTCTCTATTTATATCGCTACAAGCATAAAAATATTTACATATTTAATTTTTACATTTAATATACATTTTAAAATTACATAGTCCATGCCGAAATTAGTTTGGTTTCCGCAATATGGCGTGGGTTTATACATTTTTGGTCGGGCTTTATCTAAAATCAACATACATTATATCCCTGTTTCATTGATATATATGTCGTAGTCATCTGGTTGAATCAGTCATTTGATTGTATCACTAGCGCGTTAATCAAATGACGACATTTAATTGAATGACTAAAGGAAAACTCGTCAAGTTGTTGAATGTAACGTTCAACGTCTTGACTGAACGTTATTTAGCATTTTTTGTTATGTTTTTTGTGGTTCGCAACTTAAAATGTAACTTACTTTACATAGCAAAAATGAGGACATGACATGATACACCTTATTATGATTTTATATTTTATTTTAAGTCTCTGTGACTCCAGAAAGTTGTTAACTTAAGTCTTTGTCACTTTGTGAAATGAGAGTTTAGTTTAGTTTAGTAATATTATAATACTGAAAAAAGTATTGCAAGTCATCCATGCTGTCACACTATTTTATTACGAACAAGTCACATTAAAGTAAAATTAGTCAAAAAAATATCAAGGCAAGTGCTATCTGCGCAAGTCGTTTTACGCCAAATTTGTTTTGGTGACTACTAACGCCGCGGTGGAAAAAAAATTAAACTAAATTACAATCACCTGACTGATTTTACGTCCGCTCTGTTCAAAGGGCTATGTTACAATCCGCTATCTAGTTGGACGTTGAGCGACGCTTGTTCAATCGACGTTCGGCCTAGTAATTCAATTAAATGTCGTCATTCGACTAACGCGCTAGTGATACAATCAAATGACTGATTCAACCAGATGACTGCGACATATATACGCATGTTTGCAGAAACATTACGATTGACAAACAGCTCGCTGATAGCTATCCTAGACGTGTCATGAGACCTCAATCTATCGATCAGTTGAATTCAATCTGCATTGTAATTACGTCGATTTTACACTCAAAAGGCAAATGACAACTCCATCAATTTCAGGCTTGATCATCATCATCATCACCATCATCATCATCACAATTAGAATCATCATCTTAATCATTATCAGTCAACTTCTACGAGATATAATAAATACGTAGACTACTAAAACAATAACATTTAGCTTTACCAGCTAGAGTCGTTTTATCTCATTTCACAGACGCGTCTTAAGTTGCCACAGACTAGGTAGACTACAACGAATTTATCTTTTATAATCCTACGTACACCAGGGAGTTTCCCTTTAACAAAAAAGGTCTAAAATTTCGATAGTATATTTGACTAAAAGATAAAAAGGTAACGATTTCGATACATTTTATCGTTTCCTGAAAATCGGTTCTAGGTATCGTACTAACTTAAGTGGATTGAATTTCTGCGGCACATAAATTTATGTGCGATATTCAAGTCTTTTTTTACCTTTTTGCTTTTTTTTATCACCGTATAATGCTGGCCTTACCATATCGTATTTTTCACGATAACCCAATGATGAAACATCAATACGACGAACCTAAGATGAAAAGACTAGTACTTAGGCGAACTTGGCCGCTTGCCTTATTCTATATTAAGACCACGTGTCGATCATAGGGGAGCGGTTCCTGCCGCTATTAATAATGATCGTTAGTGAACCGGTAAGTGGTGGACACTGACAACTGACTAGGGCGGCCGTACAAAAATAGTCACTATTTACATTAAGTAATCGTACATACCACAGAGTGCAGATATAATAATATTATAATATATAATAATATCTATGGACACTTTTACACCACGTCAATCTGGTCCCGTAGTAAGTTTCTGAAGAACTTGTGTTACGAATGCCAGGCAACGGAAATATATTTACTCTTATATTAATACATATATTTAAGATTTTTGTTATTAGTCAATATGCGTATTAATACAATATATTTAATACAAAACCCTGATCCAGAAACTTTTGTTTGTTTCCTGGCGGAATTCGAACCCGCTACCTCCGACTTGAGCGTCAACGCGCTAACCATTGAGCCACAGAGATGGTCTAAATCAATACAAACTACTTAACTAAATGTATAATGAACGAATATACGAAATTTAATTTTTTTATGTTTTATCCAGCTAATCTCTGTAACGGCTGAGCCAATTTTGACGGGATTTCCATTGATATTGAGCTGATGTTATAAAGGACAAATTGGCTATGAAAATACTCGGAAAAAGCTAAATGCAACAGTTAGTACTTAATATACTTGTATTACTTATGTTAAATTCTAATATAGACTATATAAATATTATGTGAAACAATATTATACGCATAAACAACATTCATAAGTATTTAAAAATATTTTACATGTAATTATACTATTTTAATGTTAGTTAATTCTTTGGAATAGTAATCACATATTTACCCTAAAGAGGTTGTATAGAGCTGTCAGACTGAAATATGAAAGCTCGTTTGCACAGAGCTCGTTAATTTTTCACAAAACCAACCATTTAAACGACGCGATTCTTGATCTGTAAACGGCTTTGTCCGTATTACATGCTCCCAGCGAGGCTATATTTACACTCAACGCAAATAAATCATTTTCAAGAGGAACAGTGCACGTGCTAAATAGAGATGTGCTAAGACATTCTAAGATTTGGTTAAACTTGATTATCACGTTATGATTATCTTACTAATATTATAAACGTGAATGTTTGTAAGTATATATGTTTGTTAATCTTTCACGTAAAAACTACTGAATGGATTTTAATGAAACTTTACAATAATATAGCTTGTACATCAGAATAACACATAGGCTATAATTTAACACTGCACTCCCACGGGAATAGAAAGTACGCGAGTGAAACCGCGGGGCGCTGCTAATAATATATAACGTTTAAAAACGCTGTCAATATTTTATAAATTCACAATGCAATATTTTTAGTTTAATATATATTTAGAGTATTTTTAATGTATCCAATAATAATAGGGATGATAACAATTAAGTAGATTGTCCAGAGTCTGTTTTTCAGTATGACTGATTCTTTGCAATTTCTATCTGAAACTGATTGCAACTAGAACGTAATTCTATCTAGAAGGCCACCGCAGAAGATTAAAGTCATGAATACGTTTTAACTCATCTGATTTATTTTAATAATGTGGGGGGTATGCGCTGCGTCGCGCTCCCTGCTGCATGAGTACCACGATCTTCAACAATCTTCACAACAATCTTGTTTGTTACTTCCGTGAAACAGCTTTGCTGTGTTACATGATACGGGCAAGACAGACAGTGGAATGACTGACACCGTGACATAACATCTTATGTCCTAAGATGATGAATGAAAACATAAATGAGTTGCCTGGCCTAGTTCTAGGTAAACTAGTTTATTCATGGGCTACGTTGATCCATCAGGTCGTCTGCCAGTTTGCCTAACTACCGAAAAGTTGTCATGTCATGTGATTTGACAGTTAAAATAAAATTCAATAGAAAAAATCTAACGATGTCCTTGTCAAGTTGAACGTTGAGCGTAAAATTCACACTAAATCTTTTATATGCTCTGTGGAAATTGTTTTTGATGACGTCATGGAGTGCTTGGTGTTTCAGTATTTTTGGTACGCAGCAGGTAAGGATTAATCACCAAAAAATCTTTCTTAGTGTAAATGTGTGACCCAGTAGCTGTGGGGTGTTATATACTACTTCATAATTATCAGAAATAATCATCGAAATAAATAGGCGCTAAAAAATAAATATACCCTGATAAAAATATTTTTACTATATTTAAGTAGTGGTTAGTATTATACAGTTTAAATTTCTACAAATTGCCGTTCAAAGCATACAAATCTTGACTGAGTCTTAGTAATAATATATGCTCACAGGGAACCCTAAAAAACTACATTTGTGGCGATTCGTGCGTATGAATCCCAAGTACATACATGTATTATTTAAGTACACAGACGAGACTTACAAAGGTGACCTCCAAACCATTCGATAGCCAATATAAATGTTAATCTAGAAGTTTATCTCAATGACACCAAAAAAAAAACGGATTCGATATATTTGAGATAGCTTTCAAATAAAATGGGACTGCTACTAATATCAACGACATAAACCGAACCATTTTACTGAGAAGTGACAGGTGCCGAAAAAGTCGCCAGCATGGAGTTTCAAAAAGTATCATATTATGTAGAAATTCTCGTTAGAATAAGATAAAAAACATACAAATACTAGCTGTCTTACTTCTAGTCCTAAACATTTTTGTCCGTCCTGTAGGGCGCAATAATGAGTGATTTGAAGAATTTGTATTCTTTAAAATCTTTCGAGATGAGCGTAAAGTGAGCTCTATCACTCATGGGAAGCTCGATATCGAAATGGTTTTTATAGAATAGTACTACTGTTCATGTCGTCTTACAATTACTGTCGTTGTTTAAATAGTGGGACGTTGAGGACGTGAGCTCTAATCCACATAGGCCAAGTAAATGCTACTGGCTTCGTTTTAAATTAAAAAAAAAATTAATAATATATCATCATTATAATCAGCCTTTATGCGTCCACTGAAACTAGGCCTCCTGATGACACCAAGATGGTCGATTACTTACTTGCCACTACATTCCAACCTTAAGGAGGAAGACGGCTTCCGCACAGAGATTATCTTCCCAATATGAGAATACCATGTTAAGACATATTGTGATTTATGTCTCTCTACTGGGTTGAAATTACGAATAATCTTAAAGGAAGCCCTATACTTGAATCTACGTCCCTTGGAAGCTCTTTTAGAGTAGATGCCATCAATGAAAGCGATAATTAAGAGTATATGTAATTAGTATTGTGAACGCTTGTATTTTGTGAGCGTTTTGGCAGCGCTACTAACTGTAGCCGGTCGGAATTTCTTCCACGTCTATTTCTAACAAATTATTTTCAGGCTGTCGATGAGGAATCGTCATGTTACTTGACAACCGAACGTTAGAGCATGCCGTGACGTGTACACTTATTATAAACCAGACATACGATCGTTTGTACGTACCTTTATTCTCTGTAAAACTGTAGGAGTAACAAGATTAAAATTTTCTCATTTTTAATATATTTTATCGGTAATGTAAAAATGTGGGTGTAACGTAGATTTAAGTAGGGAGTCTTGTGTATATTTATGTATTGGCATAAGGTATGAATTAAATTAATTAAATAAAAATTAACCGTTTTGAGGTAGACGATTTCGCACAGTAACTGGTCGTGTTGAATGCGAGTGGCAAGGGATCGGACGTCTTGGCGTTCATTGAAGAATGTATGTTCAGCAGACGTATAAAGGCTGATGATCATGATGACTATACAAGGTGTTACCTGTCGCTTTTTTCGTTACGATTAGATGTAAAGGAGTCCCCAAACTCACAAAGCTCTGTTACATTATAACAGATCATATAATATTACTAGCGGACTCGACAGACTTCGTTCTGTCAAAACAATTAATTTGCAATAAATAAAATTGCAATCTCAAATTTGAGAAATAAACTATCCTATCTTTTAAGTTGGAGAAAAGCACACATTTTAAAATATAAAACATTAAAATCGGTTAAGTGGTTTAGGAGTCCATTGAGGACAAACATTGTGACACGAGATTTATATATATTAAGATTTAGAATACACTTTTTGTATGTTTTAAATGTAAGAAGAAACAGACGTAGCGGTGGTTCGAAGCTATTAGTCAAACCAAAGCTAGGAACCCAAAGCGGCTATTACCGGTTTAGACTAGATTAATCTTAATCATTTGGGATGCTAACGTGATCCCCATCCAACCAGCCCGGTTCCCTGCGAGCTGGTTATCGAATTGGACCTTCACGACTCGCATCCGCTCAACGTTTCCTTTCATAATTCTCGCAAATTGCATCTGGGCTTGAGACAAATTTACAATAATGTTTAAGTTACTCTAAGACATAGCATGTTTTCTTGGCTTTCCCGTGTTCTGATGATGGCAAGCAACTATATGAATAGTATTTTTATGTTTAATTAATAGTAAAAATTAAATTAAAAAAAAGGTTCATGTGTATTTTTTTTTTTGCAATTTATTTGTAATATTTAAGTTTCATTATGAAGGTGACGTGTCTCATAACATGAATGGTTTTGGATATTTTGATGTCATATCATCTTCTACACAAATATCATATCTGTGTAAAAGATGAAAACGTCTGTCTTGTCACAATTTCGGAATATTGATGTTTCACGAATTATATAATCAAGATAACATCTAATAATTTCGTCAATCTGATATCTTAAACTATTTTTTTAACATAAAATTAATTAAATTGTTAAATGAATTGTTCTTGTAATAATACAAGGAAATAATTTAAGATAATATATTTAAGAAAGCGGAAGATAATAATGAAATAAAATTTAATGTTAAAACCATTATACTTGAAAATATCACACGTTATTGTAAAACGAAAGTCGGCACCTACAGATGAATCCACAAAGGCTGTGATCTAGACTGTAGTCTAGTGAGATAATTAGCACTAATGTCGTGTACTTGAATCGTTTAACTACGCCATTAATTTAGTCTCCATCTGCCAATTAGTGGTAGAGGAATGATTTACAATTGACAAGGAACCTTGTTATAGCTTCGTTGTTCGGGAGATTCATTATGTTTGTTTAATTAACTTCGTATAGATCAATTTAATATAATAATAATAATATTCAACATTCACATCACTTTCACCTAGTCCCGCTGTAAGTTCGTAAGTAACTTGTGTTACGGATACAATACGAGCGATGATTGTCCGGTGGGTATGGACCCTACCTCTTGTGTGAGAGGTTCCGGGTTCGATCCTGACCCCTCGTGTGTACCTTGAAATGGGGTTTTCTAAATTTCTTAGTGCACCCTAAACACGAGACCATCGCTCGCTCATCGGTGAAGGAAAAAAATCATGAGGAAACCTTCATGCCTGACGAGATTGAAAGTCTCTGAAAGGACGTGAAGCTCACCAAACCGTATTCGCAGCGCATCGGTGAACTATGGCCCAATAACCTCCTAGCCTGGTTTGGAGGAGGAGACCTGTGACCAGCAGTGGGACATAAATGGAGTGATACTTTACTTTTTTGACGTTACAACGTCTAATAACTCGATATTACGGACAGCATGCACAAAAACATGACGTCATGTAGCGTTCTGAAAGCTAGAGCGCGGCACGAACGAGAGAGAGGCATGATCGGCTCGAGCGATCGGCTCAGTTCTGTTCGTGCTGCATGTAATGTAAGGTTGTAACGTCAAACTGCCGTCCGCAAACCGACTTTACAGACAACCAATTTTACTTTTATATTATAAATACATATATAAACACGTTTATAATCTCAGACAACTATACTCGTCATACAAACTGATGAGACTTGACGGGATTCGAACCCTCGACCTCTGCGTAGTCCAGTAGCCTGACCACTCGATCAGCCAGCCGTCATATCTGTTAGTAGGTAACGGTGGTAGTGGCTATGTTGCTATGAGTTTATTATGTTTTACGCTATATCTATCTCTATTTAATTATAATTTAAACGAGCACATAACATTAAGTTATAATAAACCCTTTCAAGTCTAAATTGCTAAACATATTTCGATGAAATTCAACAAGAAGATATATTAAGAAGGAATTACTCACATTGCGACAGTTATTATCGATAAACCTTAATTATTGTGGCGACGCTAATGATAGCATTATTAATAATATTAATCCCTATAACGCTGTTTAAAAACATGTGGAATGTTGTTATGTGGGGCATAAAGTTAGTCACAACAACAGTACCGTAATAAAGACACCGAAGACAAACATAATATTTATTATGTCTTCGCTTGTAGTACAAGAAACCAATACGTTACGGTTGTTGGATGAAAGTAATTCCAGTAAAAGGGGTTTAAGTAAAACTATTTTTTATGCTAACTACAACCTTCTTGCTATCTATATCCAGTTGAGTATCGTTCATTCAGAATTGTGAATTTATCACTATCTTAGTTTTGATCTTATTTGTAATTTTTAGTTTTGGTATTATTGAGACTATGTTTTACTCATCTCTACCATAGTGAACGGCATCTTTGCCATTGAAATGTAACAGATAAATTTATACAAAGCTTTTTTCCATTCTCATTAAGCACTTAGACGCTTATTGTGGTTCGCTTCTAGAAATTTCCTTACCCACTTAAACATAAAGAAAGGACCGTGCTATGAATACAAATCTTTTGCTTTTGTATTTCTCAACTTTTATAAAATATTTTTCAACAACAACTACAGCAAATTTTCCGTTATCAAATTATTATTCTCTGTTATAATTATAGTAGTATAATTTATTAATTATATTAGTACCCGGATGACTAAGCTTTGCTCGGTAAAGTGGATTATTAAAAATACAAATAAAACGATATTTTTTAAAAATAAACCCTAACCATATCGATTTATCGCCCCCGAAACTCCGTGTATACTAAATTTCATGAAAATCGTTGTAGCCGTTTCTAAGATTTAGATCATATATATGATACAAGAATTGCTCGTTGTAATATTACATATGGAGTAAATTTGATTATAAGTGAACGCTCAAAAATGAGTCGATGTCATGAATTGAATGCGAGTAGCAAGAGATCGTTCGTCTGGGCGTCCACTGAGGGAGGCCCATATTCAGCAGTGGACGGATAAAGGCTTATGATTATGATGATGAACGCTCAAAACCTCTTAACTTTTTAAGTTGGACTCGTGAATTTCTTTGCTATTCAGATGTTTTACCGTAGACAATTATAAATAGAATACACAATCAACGCTTTGCGTTATAATAATATATATAATAAAAAAAAGGTTTTACATTAAATCTTTAAAACTAATTTTATTCGATGTCCATCTCTGTGCTATATTTTACAAGACTGCCACTCTAGGGACGGTCGTTCTATGAAAAACTCTTTATAGTAGTTTCATTACAATACGTGAAATTCGCGAACCTGTAAACTGCAGTATGATGATAAGCACACTTTTTAAAATCGATTCTATTTCTGGGTCAATCGTCTGGTAGCCGCAAGTTCAATCACTTCGTGAGCATTTCCCATTTTCATACGAGCTACGAATATTCTAGAATTCATAAAAAAAGCGATACAGTATAATAATATCTATGGACGCTTCTACACCACGCCAATCTGGTCCCCTGGTAAGTTTCATAAATAAATTATTATGATGTGTTACTTCAACCGCGCGTGCCTAAAAATTAGCCGCACACACATTTTTAAATGTTAAGTTATTTAGATAAATTCAACTTACACAGCAGCATATGTAACTTGAAAAGGTGATTTTGGTAGCCATACCATAAGGAATATTATACTGTAAGTATATGCCTGTGAAAAAAGAAATCAATTTTATAAGTATGAAATATATTTACTTTTAATAGTGATTAGTGACGACGATTAGGTACCTATATAAAAATTGAGGTTTTTTTGAACGGATTGCTTGCGATTTACATACTAATCTGATATTTTAAATAGTGCAAGAAAAATTATCAACCTAATTAAAACAATACTTTAGCTTCAATGCGATTCTTATCAGAATATTTCTCAGGTATATTATATTCATATTTTATGTAAACTTCTAACTAGCCAAACTGTAAGAAGAAGTTTTCTCTAAACTTGAAATAATGAATGGAAGATCATTATATTAATTTTAGAGTTACATGTGTATGAAACTCTCATTAAAATCTGCATCGCACCAGCTTTCAAAGAAGTGATGTGGATCACTCGAATCAAAAAGCTTAGACTTATATATTTTTCAGATAGTATTGAAATAGATTACCTACAGGGTAAAGACATGCGTGCATTCTTTGTCACTAAATCCTCGAGCGTATAACCAGAAGAGAACGGAAATAAGCGTAAATAATTTTCGCCAAAGTGCTACGAGGATTCGCCGGTTCTTCTCTTTGATTGGCCGACAGATGACCATTGATGGATGATTGGCCGAAAGGATGCTCACACAGATCACTGGTTGGTTGAATTGTTATCACTGATCATTTGTAGCTTTGGCTCACATTGGTGTCCTATACGGTTATATGTACGACGCTTTTAGTCATCAGGCATAACCACAGACTTAAGAACACTGTGAAAAACATGGATCATTAAGGTTTTTTAAATGTTGAAGGAAAGATCTATGGCCTAATTTTGAGAAAAAAAATCTCACATGCAGCGGTGGGAGAATGGTCGCATAAGATTGTTTGAGAGTGCAGTAATAAAGAACAAGCCTCCATGCTGCTAAAATTATACAGAATCCTCATATGACTCACTAACATAACTTTATTGGGTTTTATTTTCTATTCGTTATGGTCCGGGAGCCAGGTGAAAATTTGGTCAATCATTTCCTCCCGCGAGATACTTCGTGAGACGTATCAGAGAACAGTATCATAAAGCCTCGTGAACGTCAGCTCGCTCTCGGTTGGGGGGATGAGCGGTGGGAGTGGAGTGGTTTATATGGATGATATCTTTATATATTAAGCTATCATCCATATAAACCACTCCACTGAAAGTGAAAAAAAAATCATGTTCTAGTCACCAGCTAACGTACAATGTACGTGTCTTTTTTTTTTTGTTGAGATATTGGGCTAACTACAATTTAACAAATATTTCAGCTGAGAGGAAATGACTGATTTGTTTTTTCTACATGATTGGGAGGCTCCCACCCCTCATCCCCCCAACCGCGCGCCAGCTGACGTCCACTAGGCTTTATAATACTATTCTCTGATACGTCTCACGAAGTATCTCGAGGGGGGAAGTTGGTCATGGAGACCTGTCACTGGCTCTCCACCAAAAGGGGTTCCACCAAAAATGCTATATATGTAAACTACATATTTATGTTCTCTTTAAAAAATATGTCGTAAATACAATATACATATACTATGTAAATCGTCTACGTTATCTATATATTTCTACACGCTTTTAACTGCCTATTGTTCTAAATGTCAGGCAAGTCTAAATGTGGGCCATTTGGTTTAGAGCATAATCGTCTAATGGTCGTGTTTTGTTGATGAAAAGGCAATTTTACGCTAAGGCCACTGAATAAGGCTAACAAGGCCACTGTAACTTTTTTCACTGACTTTTTATGTAATGGCTCTATTCTCATATCCCTGTGCCGGGGTTTAGGATTTAATAAATCGATTTACCTGGGTTTCGTTTTTAGAAAACGTCGACTCATCTGTGCTTAACAATGAAAAACTGCTGTCATTAGAATACGAAGATGAATTTCGTCACTTTTGTCATTGCCATGGACATATTAACTCAGGTAAAAATCGGGCAGTCTCGAAATCAGAGGACCCCAGTTCGAGTCCAGACATATCTAGCAATTTCTTTACCATTTTTTTAATTTTAGTTCTAGTTCTAGTAAAAAAAAGGTGTGTGTGCGATTCACACACGATAGAAGTGAAACACACGTTAAATGCTCAAATACAAGCAAGTATTAAACAGTGTGCACACCGACACCGACCTGTCGTTTTTTCCGTTGCATTCGGTTTGAAATCACACCCATTCTAAAGAAGTTTCACTTCAAAAATTATTATGGAAAACCATTGACAAAAGTAATAGGTATCTGGTTTTTTTAAATAAATCAAATCAATACTAATACATCAACAATACATATTTTCAACAAACACGATAGAAGTGAAACACATGTTAAATGCTCAAATACAAGCAAGTATTAAACAGTCTGCAAAATACTTACACACCGACATTTGCTCTCTCGCTCTTTTGTATTTGTGTCTCTTACCTGTCGTTTTTTCGAAATCACAACAATTCTAAAGAAGTTTCACTTCAAAAAATTGATTGTTACTGACATCTACGGATACAACTTTTCTATTTAGTAGCTACCTATCTACCTGCTTTACAAAAGTTACATCAGTAGAAGGGTATCGTTAAGCAACGCTAAAATGACTGAGTTAACGCTCGGTCATCCAGGTGCTATATTTTTTATGTTGGTCGAACGTAGTGAAAGAAACGTAAGCCGGCGATTAACTTAAACTGGCTAGCTGTAATTTGCCAGGTCCTGGCAACTAATCCCATCCTGAGACATAATAGGTCACTTCGCCAATCCACAATGTCTGTTCTGCTTAATTAAGATAACACAATAATGCTAGCAATTTTTTTCTGCATCTCTTTAAAATACGACCTTTAAACATAGTACGCAATGCGGTTATTATGTGTTTTGTATGAAAACAAATCCCTACAAAGTGCTGCGTTGTTGATTTAATTGCTAAATGATACAAAATATATAAAAAAAGTCGGTTTACTGACGATAGTTGAACGTGACGTCATAAGAAAATACTGATGGGCCGATTGTGCCTCTTTGCCGCTCGTTCCGCGCTCTCGCTTGCACTTCAAGCCTTAAATGGAACGCCTCAGAGCGAGGTAACGCCGCTAAAATGATAAATCACTGACATGTTTCGTTTTTTTTCTCACATTACCACTCTATCAGTTATAATATGCTCGATGTTCAGACGAGACATAAACCTAATTTAACCCGTTATGTTATCAACCAAGAAGTAAGACCATTTTAGTTTTATCCGGAATGTTCCATTTCGCTTATTAGTTGATAGTTTAGAGATCAGGGACCTCAATTTGTCTTAAAACAAGGCTGACTGAGCGTTGGGACGTTACGGAATATCCACAGGGAATAGAACTTCGTTTTAGAAATGATGACATACTTGAGAGGAAAATCTGCAAAGTAAAACAGATTTTGGAAAGTGTGATAGATTTTTGTGTTTTTACTTATTTGAAATTAAATTAATGTACCTATCAAGGAAATTTATAAATTACTTTTATGTTGTTAACTAGCCTAATGTGAGTATAGGGAAAAGGGCGGCATAATATTTGGTTGTGCGGATGTCAATAGGTGACGATAATCACCATTATAAAGCTCCGACTGCTCGGTTGCTCTTTGTGACATTATAATAGGTAGGAAAATAGAAAATATATTTTCACTAATTCTGTGCTTCGCGGCATAATATGCGATTTTATTATAAATATTATATAATATATTTTTATTTTTCAGGTAAGCGATGCTTAGATAATTTGTAATGGCTGACTACGGGGTAAGTATAATTTTACGAAAACAAAGCGTAGATAAAACGTGTGCATATCGCAAATTATTTGAGCTTTGCATAAGACGAGACATTTAAATTTTCGACAGTATAATTTTCGCCTTTGTAAGCAAAGTACCTTTAAGTAAATGAAATTTTAGTATGTTATTTCATACTAAATCTTTTCTACGTCATATATTGTAACGAACTGGGATAGTAAAACACGATTAATAAAAATTTCCCCGATTGATTTGAATTCCAAAGAAGTGTCCTTTTTTTACTACCTCTTTCTGATAAATTCCGGATTTATTAATTTTATGATTTATTTATTTTATACTTTATTTCAATAGTCTTTGGTCGCTTTTGTTTGTGCACGGATGCAAAATAAGTCATTTTATCGAAAGCGTGCGAGCGTGCAAATTAATTTCCGTAGCTTTGTCTTAAAAATCAAATTAGCATCCGCTGCGTCATAATTGGGGCATATTTTAAATACCAATTGACATAGTCCATTGAATTATACTTTTACTTGGCCGCGCGGTACCGTATTGATATTTTATCATTTTAAATTTCTGGTATGTAAATAAAGTGATAAGTATTCTTAATAATTTTTTATTATTATCATCACAACTCGATCGACAAAACCACTCAATCACGACAAGATGCAAGGCGATCATCATTCACTGGCCTCAACTTCAAATGTTATATCCTCAATATTTAATGGGTATTGTTTGGACTAATATCTAAAACAGACTTCTATTACCGCCCCTCGCGTCGAAATTCCAAATTTCACCCACACTACCTCATATTTAGGAAATACACAGCAAACTAGATTTTTGTGGCATTTCACGCCTCACCATTCAGAAATACCGTAGTATTTCCGAACCTCCGACTTGGCAATATTTAAGAAAAGAGCATACTTATATTTGAAAGGCAATCCACCTTTTTTTTCGGATGGAGCTATGCTAATGGCCCTAATGCTTCGTCGGAAGTGGGGTGAGCCGGTTGGTATCACCCAGTGATATAGTAAGTGGGGGGTTGCCCCCCGCCAGCCATGGAGTGTGACTTCCACGGCTTCGTGGCGTCCGGTTTACCGGCAATCCACCTGCTAATCCTCTCGTGTAGCTGGTGTCTGTGGATATCGCTAGCACTTACCATCAGGTGAACAGACTGTCCGTTTATTCACTATAAAAAAAACCAATTCACATTAGTTCTCCCAGTCTACCTGGCTGCGAATATCTTTATCCCACGCATCAATAACACACTTTAAAATAAAGTATTTGAGTATAATATAAACAGGCGAGAATTATTATGAAAATAACCCATAATCCTTAATATATAATACACGTATGATCACGAGATCTGTAAACATATAGTCTCGATCACGGGATGGTATATTTTTAGTCATCTAGCGACAACACTGGCCACTTGAATCGCGCTCATTCATTCACAAATGTTTTTATTCTTAGTAACGTCCAAAAATGTGCTAGGTATTACATGATGATTATTAATGTATAAAAGCTTAAGCATGATCATTGCTAGATAACAATTGGCGGGACTGCTATCCTGCCCCTCTAGACAAATGGCAAACGCTAAACGAATAGAAATAGTGTCAATGTCAAATTATATATCCTAAACTAGTGTCATTCCCATACAATAAGTATTCTATTCTATTTCTATTCGTTTAGCGTTTGGTCTGGTGTCGATAGAGGCCTAAGTCAAGCGGTGGACGGAAATAGATTTGATATGAAAATAGCAATGTTTTTTAGCGGGAGTAAAAACTCCTTGAATATTTCTCTATCTTTTTAATTCCCTATTTTTGTAATCTATCGTTTTGAAGATTTGAAAGATTTTACCAGGGTCTTTGAATTTCAATTGCAGATTATCAATTTGAACAGTGTCAAAAAATCTGCATCTTATCTAGGGTAGGCTAAGAATTTTTGGTGATAAAGATAATACTATAGCTGTAGTAGAAATGGTTTGGAGATACGCAGGTCTCAGTTAATATCAAGCGTTTGTGTGAACATCGAGGTCATGGATATGTGTATTTATATACCCCGAAAACTAGTTCTTATGAGCTTACGGGTTTGACGTGGTGTTTTAAAATATTTATCGCTAGCTGTTGTTCTATGGCTCAATATGCGTTCTAGTGAATGCGTATTTATTATAATGGACATGCTGTTGCCCGCAGCTTCACCCACGTTTCAAGCCGTATGCGGTCTGATGATGATTATTTTTAAAGCCTATGTCACTCACATAACGGAGTATTATATTGTAAAGATGCCTCTTGTTTTAGCCACTACAATAAAACTTTTTTACACTTTTTCCATTATTTATTGTATCGACAAAGTCATCATCAGGTCGAAACCGGTCGCTTAAATTGTAACTGTAATAATATATACAATAAATAGTGTATAAAGTGTTAAAAAAGTTTCACTGTAGTGGCTATAGCATGAATTTCCATCAAGGACCGACAGTACATTCCATCAATAGTAGTAGTAGTAACATAGGCCTCGCTAAACACCAAGACGGCGGATTCCTTACAACTCGCATCCAACACGGACCGGCCACTGCAGTTTGACGGAGATGGTCTTTCCGTCTGGTTAATAGCCAATCAACACTTTGTGTACCTCTACCTAGACGCAGCCTAATAATAACGAAATAATTAATATCAATATATCACACGAAGAATAAGTGGGCTGGTCACACACTCAGAAGAACGGATGGTCAATGGACCAATAAGGTTCAAGAGTGGAGGCCGCGTTTAGGTAGATGAAGTGTTGCTCTGCCATTAACCAGGTGGGTAAACGGCCGTGTTGGATGTGAGTGGTAAGAGACGGGTCGTCTTTGCGTTAATTGAGGGAGGCCTATGTTCACCATTGTACGGATAGAGGCTGATGATGATAGATATGTTGATATATAATATACTCTTTAGGTTCTTTACAAAATATGAGATAATGCGTGTTTTAAATGTTGAAATATTACAGTTTTGTTTCTAACTTCCACGCGAAAACAATATGAAAATAGTAAGTAGGTTATAAGGCCTATAATGTAATAAATTAAGAAAACTGCGCTTCGTTATTTCTATGATAAAATATAATTGTTATAGGCTTTAGAAGTGTAAAGAATGTATATTAAATTACATTTCATAAATCTTTTTACTACTAGTTACACCCTGTTTGTTTTCGAAATAGATCTGAATTGATGTTAGGATAAAGCTCTTGCAAACTGAATACTTA
Source organism: Lycaena phlaeas (assembly GCA_905333005.2). Taxonomy (NCBI): domain Eukaryota; kingdom Metazoa; phylum Arthropoda; class Insecta; order Lepidoptera; family Lycaenidae; genus Lycaena; species Lycaena phlaeas. The sequence continues at coordinate 3,031,865 of HG995168.1, forward strand.
CATATTTATAAGTACTTAGGGTATTTTTTCATTAAATTCGTCTAAAACCATATTAACACAACTTTCAGTTATTTTACTTTAATCGCAATATTTATTGATCTGATTTGACCTATTCTTTCAGTTTTAGATAGCGTATTTATCCAGGGAGGCTATAGGCTATATATCATCCCACTAAGATGCCGTTGTAAATCTTAGTTAACACAGGTGTATCAGCGGGAAACAGCTGATAAATAATAAAAAATGAATGGAATTCAAAAACATTTCACGTATTTTTAAATACTTTGATTCTGTAAGTTACAAAGTGTAGGTTATACTTCAAACATGGCAATGTAAAAGTTTAAAAAAACTAATAGCTAAATTTTGTGCGTGAAAAGAACCTGTTTGATACAGGACCTAAGACACTACTGAATTACAAGCAACGGGTGTTATTATCGAGATAATGTAGGACACGTTAAACGACGAATTTGAAGGCTTCAAGTTGGAGCTTTGCATATTAAAGCAAATTGACTTATCGCTTAGAATATTCTCATACGAATTAAGCCAGTATTAATTGTAATAACAAGATCACTTACAACCCCCTAGACAAGTGGCACAAACGCTTAAATAGAATAGAATACTTACTGTATGGGACACTAGCTTACGACATGTAATTTGACTCAAGGAATATAATAATAATAATAGTCGTTTTAAACGAAGTACAGACGTTTTTACAAACAAAACCTTTACAAACAGAAAATTGTGGCGTTCTTCAAATATTTTGCAACAACGCTAAGACGTTTAGTCCAGTGTCGATAATTTTTGAAACAAATAAAAATCACAGTAGGATGAAACAATGAGTTTCATCCTAATATGATTTTCTTTCTTTTTTTACCTTTTTTGAAGCCATTGTTTAGTTAGTTAGCGTTTATCGCAACAGAATTGATTCGGAGCGTTTGCCTCTTGTCTAGGGAGACTGATCTTCCAAATCAACATAATTATGCGACGTTATATTTTAACGTTTTGTGAAATAACAAGCTAATGGTTTTCAGATTTTCTTTATTTACTATGTGATTACCTTTATGGTTCTAAAGCAATAAGAAGTATCTTACAGCTTTTGGTGGGACAGACAGATGAACTGCTAACGGGTTCGATCTGCTATCTATATGGGTTCCGTTTGTTATTTTAACTAACGTAACCCTAATATTGTATTAGTGTAATTTAAATTGTTCACAAATAAATATTTCTTTCTTTATTTCTTCTAAAAAATATATTTCTTTATAAAAACCATATGAATGTCCCTGAAGGTATTGAGAGCACATCAACATATCTAATGCATTTCGTTCCGTCCGCCCGTTCACATTTTTATAACGCTCGTATTGGACCCGCGCCAGCCGCTGTCTCGCCTGATTGATTTAATACTTTACTTATATAATAAAAATGTATGTCCTTTATAATCTAGTTAACCTGGTATTAACATAATCAATCAAAATAGAGGTATCGGAAAATGAGATAAATGCTGGGACGAGTATTTAGTAAAGATATAACGCAATCATGATCACCATCATCATCAGCCTCTATCCGTCCACTGCTGAACATAGGCCTCCCTCAATGAACGCCAAGACGACCGACCCCTTGTTGCTCGCATCCAACGCGGAGCCTGCCACGGAGATCGTCTTATCGTAATAGGCGTTCAAAATTTGGCTAAGTGCAGCGGATGCTATGGCAAACTAGCGTGCCACCTAATGGTAAGATGGTCACGTCATCCATGAATATAACCTAGTTTACCTGGAATTAATCCTTATATGTTGTCTATCCTGAGATAGAAGATAACACTGTCTCTTTTCCCCTTGTCTCCGTAACACATCAAAACTGTTTCACGGAAGACACAAGCAAACACCTATAGATGGCACGACATTCTAAATTAAACCGCGCCTAATTAAGACTAATCACTGAAAAATGTGCTTAAAATATTACGTGTAAAATATAATTAAAATAATCGTTCAATAAATAATGTCATGTCTGCTAGTTGGCATTATAATGAATCAAAGCATATAATGACTTCAGCCAAATGATGTGGCGATTAAACGGGTGATCGACAGACGATCATTATTTTTTATGTTAAAATAATAAAATCTAGTTACCGTTGTAGTAAAAATTGTAAACAAACTTAAAATTTAACGGATACTGAACGAACTGAATACTGTTTTATTATCGCACGTTTACATTTATGACTTTCGTCCTGTGAATTTCTTTGATCCGTCAATCAGTGATCGTTTATATTTAAAATTTCGTAACATTTTAACACTACTTTGTTCATTTTAATGAAACTTTACACATTGTATAGTTATCCAATTAAGAAAGTTTTGAAAAGAAGAAGTAAGTTTTGAGAAGAAAAAGACACGATACAATTTGTTATAATATTTTCCGCCCTTCAGGGACTCTTATACCTGAGCTTGGACCATATGGACCACAATTTGATAAACCCTGCTCTAAGCTGTCTTCAGTTCGGGTGAATCAAATTAAGTTCTGTATTATTTATTCATTTAACAATTTATGTACAATGTACATGGGAATCGAAGTTTGTACAAACAATGTAAATAAAATTAAGAGGTAGGTACAAAGGTACAGCTTATTCCATAGAAGAATCTCTTCCAGCAGACCCGATACTGGAAAAATTGAAACCTATGGCCATAATTAGGGTGTACATAAAATACAAAAAAAGCAATAAAAATACTAACACACAAATATTGTACCTTTATAATTGATACATTTAGCTGCAACGAGTTATTTTTACTACACTGCGAAATCATTTATGTATACAATAAAATGTAATTGGTTTAAAGATATACAGAACAGACATAAAATATATTTTTGGGAAAATTCCAAATTTTATTGTTGTATACTTGCCATATCGTTTGAATTCGAAGTGCGGTAGATTACACTCAAGTTAAATCATAAAGGGGTCCTACAATGTTCTTGTTGCACTAGTTGAAATGTGGCAGACTTTAACGTTAGTAATTTGAGTTACTTAGTGGTGATGCCATTTATTTTATACGAATTTAAAAATGTTTCTAGAAAATGCAGATCTAAATACATCATCATTAGAATCATCATAAACAGCCTTTATTCATCCACTGCTGAAAATAGGCCTACCTCTTTGAAAGTCAAGACGACCGATCCCTTAGCACTGGCATCCAACACGGACCGGTCACTGCACGGAGATCATCTTCCCACCTGATTAATGGCCAACCAACACTTCGTATACTATGTACCAATATTTGCTATTAATTTGTTGTCAATACTGATTTATATTATACTAGCTGTTGCCCGCAGCTTCGCCTGCGTTAACTAAGATTTACAACGGGATCTTAGCGGGATGATATATCTTTACCTATAAATGGGCTATCGAACACTGAAATGTTTCATTAAAATCCGACCAATAGTTCCTGAGATTAGCGCGTTCAAATAAACAAACTCTTTAGCTTTATATCTTAAGGATTAAAAGCATGAGTAAAATAAACTCGTTTAAATGTAGTCCAAAAAAATCAAAATTTCTGAATAAAATATGGTTGTTGTGCCTCACTCAACTTAGATAGGTATAATGTGTTGTGAACTTTTTTGTAGATATTTATAAGATCTACAATTAATTAGAACATTTTATGGTTCTATCTTTTATAGTTTAGGCAGCGTACGCAAAATAAATAACTTTTCTGGTTGATTTTTTACACCTCGTGTCCGAAAAACCCAAACATCTTACGGAACCCTGTTTTTTTCCAGAATAAAGTTTAAGCCTATGTAGGTTTCGAATAGTGAAAGAATTTTTGAAATCGGTCCAGTACTTTATGAGCCTATTCATTACAACCAAACAAACAAAGTTTTCTTCTTTATAATATTAGTGTAGATATATAGTATAGATAGATTTCGCCATAACTTCAAAACCGATCGTCCAATTTTAATCATTCAAAGTCGAAATATTATCTTCATAAACTGTACTTAGTGATGAAATAATTTATTTTGATAAGGATCCAAAGCATGAGTATTATAAACGCGTTTAAATGTAGTCCACAAAAATTAAAAATATGTAAATAAAAAAATGGTTATTGTGCCTCACTCGACATAGATAGGTATAACGTGTCGCGGACTTTTTTGTAGATAATTATAAGATCTACAATTAATTACAGTATTATATGGTTCTATCTTTTATAGTTTAGGCAGCGTACGCAAAATAAGTAACTTTTCTGGTTGATTTTTTACACCTTTTGTCCGAAAAACCCAAATATCTTACGGAACCCAATTTTTGTCAGAATAAAATGTAAGCCTATGTTACTCGTGGATAATGTAGCTTTCGAACAGTGAAAGAATTTTTGAAATCGGTCCAGTACTTTTTGAACCTATTCGTTACAACCAAACAAAATTTTCCTCTTTATAATATTAGTGTAGATGTAGAAAAACGTTTAGAGGATTTTTGGTCTAAAGGTTAAGCGATATAGCTTGAATTGAACAAAGATTTCGTCACTGCGCCTGCGCACTACCAAGAGTTTATTCAAACGTTAAAAACGTATTTTTATTAGACCAATTATTATCCATGTGCTTACATTTCGTAGAAACTTTATTAGTCACCTCTTAATTGTGGTTAATTATTTAAATTAACGAGCCCATAAATATATTGTGACGAATATGTTTTCGGACTACTGTTTGTCTTATATAGACTAACGGAACCGACAAACGTACTGTAGTAATGAGTACCTAAAAATGTTTAGCGTTTAAATGTTTGTTTAATTAGAAAGTTAGTAAAGTGAATTATTGTTAGCCTTGTTAAGGACGCTTTAAAGTACGCAAAGAATTTTGATGCAGCTTCTTTCAATAGGTAAAACCATTCAAGAGGAAGGTTTATATGCATAATACATGCACAATATATCATCCCGCTAAGATCCCGTTCTAAATTTTAACGCAGGCGAAGCTGCGGGTAACAGCTAGTTTATAATCGGTCTTAGCTACTTGTAAAGTTTTTCTAAGAGATTCGTGTAATTCGCTCTTCTTGAGAGCGCTCATTATAATGAAACAACCTAATTAGTAAAGGTACCTAAGTTCGCTGGAAACAACTTTAAATATATTTTCAATTCCGTAAAAAAGTTATTTACTTAATTATTTCCTTTCATACTTGAAACACATAAATTTTCATAGTGCAAAAATTTCATAATATTCATCGTCAATTTACAATTTTGTGTTTGATTACTGAAATACACTTCACCACAAAATTATGTTTGCACTACGCAAAATATAATTAATTAATTATTAAATTCAATGTAACATTGAGTCCCAACTCATGTGATGAGAATTTTCTATAGATAAATAAATATTGGTTAATTGAATGCAATACTGAACACTTAAATGCTTTTCATCATCATCGTTATTATATCAGCTGGTTATAAAAACTAAAAAAAAACCTTTATATTAATTACACTAGCAGCTAGTGTAATATAAAGGTTTTTGCGAGCTGCTGGTGCTAGCTTTGCCTGCGTTAACTTAGATTTACGACCATGTTATTGATCATGATTATTTTTACTCATATCATTTAACTTGACACTCAGTGTTAACGTATTATTCTAATTGTGAAATATTTTTCAAGTCGATCCTGTAACTTTTGAGTTAAATCGTCAAAAAATCAAATCAAGAAAATCTTTAAAACATCTTGAATAGTTTACAATACATTTGATAAAAGAGTAATGAAACAGTATTTACAATCGATAAAAATGAAGGACAAACAAACATAACAGGCACTTTTTATAATTTATCAGAGTATTCATGATACCATGATTCTATAGCAAAATCTTTTAGAATGTTTCTTTCAGATTCTGAGGTATGTACGTACACTAGTTCCAAGGTAATAAAATATAAAAGAAGAGTGATATTTGTGTACAGTGGTATATATATAGACAATATAATATGTATAAGGAACTACTCGACAACAAATGATCTAATTTAAAAACCTAATCGCTCATCGACTAATATAATTATGTACGGTTCGCTATAAAAACATTCAGTATGAGTTAATATGAAAACAGAACTTGTCTAGATATAATATTAAATTATATGAATCGTTTATGTTCGACTGCGTCTATTTCTGCTACAAAGCATACCAGTGAGAGCGAACGGTACAATATTTTCAGCATCTCGAGAAATGCGATCATCATTTCATGTCAACCAAATCATGAAAAAAAAAGAAATGAACAAAAAAAATGCAGAGTTTTTTTTCAGGCCTTTCGTTCTGCTTCGGAAAGGACTTATCACACCGAGAGACCATCACGATTCCTGGGCGTTAATATTTGTGTTTACGAGTCCTGGGCGTTAATATTTGTGTTTAGAGTGAAATGAGTTTTAACTCCGAAGGCAATTATTTCGATTACACCAATAATATTATGTGTACCAATAAATTAATATAAGTGTCAGCCATCAATATTTCAAAGTACTAACATTTTAGTGGCATTTATTGGTGTAATAATTTCTGGGAATGCATACAATTTGCCGTGAGCAAGTATCGAAAACCAATTCATTGTTGAACATCCGAGACGGCTTCTAAATAAAAATTACGAAACGAAGTCGAAACTATTCAGCTCTATAAATTGATATTGGTTTATTAGTTTATGAATTGCTTTTCATTCCGTAATGCAATATGCATATTACATGCCGCGTTTCTGAATTAGATTTATATATAGAACTAGAAGCTCGGGTAGACGTTCTGCTACAGACACGCCACCTATCAAGAAATTGATTTAAAAGCGCAGTAGTTTAAGATATTATGTCTCCAACAATATAACTTAAGGTTTTTAATATAAAAATCGACTGCCTAAAGTAAAGTTGCAGTAGTCAGATCGACAGAATTGCTTTTGAAGGAGACTTATGCAACTGAGAACCAAAATGAGATCACGGTAACGAAGTCCCCCAGTCTCGTTTGTTAGGAATCCTTAAGAACTTGTAAAAAATTAAACGACTTCGCGTATAATGCAACCAACTAAAAAAGTAACTCCCTAATATCTCCCTAATATATATCAGGTTTCCTGTAATATTAAAATTGCCATTTTACGTTTCATACCAAAAAAAAGATGAAAAAATCGAAACTTAATAAAGTAATAAACTGCCGAAACGTTTTGTTTGTGTTTCATCCGCATTACATAAAAGTTAATGAAGTAATTAATTTTCTAAATCTTTAGAACATGTTACGCTTATATCATAATCCTTAATTAAAATCAGCTCACATATTAATGTTGCTTCATATTAAATTTTAAGTCTAGTCTATTAAATTTCAAGTCTTCTATGTCGGATTAGCCAGTCCTTGGTGGATATGCATTGACGCGTTCTCTTTGTGATGTACGTTAACTGTGTCTGTAAGTTTAAAGACTCTGCTATAGGCGCATACATAGATACTTCAAAGGACTAATGAAATGAAATTACACAATATCTATCGTGATTTCGGGTACAGTCATCATAATTATTATCGTCTATCCTGTCGCCTCCAAACAAATACTTTTCACTGCAATGTCTATTAGCACTGAAAATTATTACGTAAAAAGGCGAAGCGAGTAGATTCCCCATAAGCCCATCAACATAAAAGGCCACTTGAAACACTACGTGTGGAACATACATGTTCCAAAGATGGTTTATTTAAAAGGAACAGCATAAGCTTCTTAAACATGTTCCGCAAACGATATCAAAGGCCTGAAGCTGTATATTATTTACTGGGAAATAGTGAAAACAGTAATTATAAATAGATTTCAAGTTTCAAGAAATTTATAAACGCTATTTTCATGAAAATGTTAATTAAAGGTAAATTAATTAATTTGAGTCAAATGAAAGTTATTATGAATACGTTTCTTTTGAATGAAAAAGATGCTTATCCTCAAAGGATTCTGAAAAAAAAAATATGATTTTAAACGACGTAACACGTTTCAAAGCGAAAAAAATGTAGTCATACCAAGAACCACAAAATAAATAATATAAATACTTTCAATACGGTATTTTATTGTGAATAAATAATATTATAGGCGTTTTCCTCAACGTTTTACCTGTCTGTTACGAGATGTAAAGCTGTACAAATAAATAAATTAAGCCCAAGAAAATGCTCTGTTTACTGACAAAACATTTATAAATAACTAGCAGCGCTCCGCGGTTTCTCTCTCGTACTTCCCATTCCTGCCCGTACGCCCGTACGGGGATAAATTATAGCCTATGTATTATTTTGATGTGTAAACTGTATTATTGTGAAGTTTATCATAATCCATCCATTAAAATGTATGATAAAATTATTGGAATTTTATCATTTACTTTCGTCTTTATATTATCATTTCGATCTACATTTTTCTTTGCATTCTAAAATTATTAAAATTCAAACAATTTAAGAGAAATCCGGCTTAAGGGACCAATGAGAAGTGTTAATTTAATAAATACTGGGTATAATAATAATTGTTATGCACAGATTAATGCTTATCATTAATTAAACCAAGAAGACTTTCCCTTAAGGAAATCTTTGACAGTAATAAACTACCCTCAAAACCATACCAGTAGACGAGTCTGGTACGGGCTTAGCTTATTCCACAACTTCACTTAATGCCTGAGTACTTATTTATCATCTGGATTTTTCTTATAGATGCAAATAAAACAAAAAGAATGAAAAGTTTATTCGGAATGCAGTATCCTTTAGACAAAATTTGCATAGATAAATAATGTTTAGATCAATAGACAATAAATGCAATCGTTGAGTTTAAAGAACTATAATGCAATAGGAAACCTTAGCTTCTTTTATGCTTAATTGAGCAACTTTCTAAATTGTTAGTGGATTGAAATATTCAATTCACAATTATACTCATATTATAAATTATTGTGCAAACTGACCGTGTTTTTTATAGAGTTATTGAAAAAATTGATTTCGATAATCCAAGGTCTATGACAAGCGACGTGTTAATTTTTTGGTTCACGAAGGGACCGGTCATGGTTTGGTTATTAGATACCAAGGTGTTTGACGTATTTGATTCATAAAAGTAATAAGTATCTAATTTATATAATAATGGACTATTTTATATGTCTAATGTTATAAGTGATTTTTTACTTTTCATTCACAGGTTATATGCCAGGAGGAATAAGCTAAGGTGTTATTCGGGATGTATAACTTTTTTTTACAATTTTCTGTAGAATTTGGCCGATGCGTTTTATATACACCAAAAACAAGGAAGATAATAATATGTTCGAGGAATTTATGCTACTACAGTTTATGTTTAGTTGTGTGTGAACTTTGTTCATTTCTAAGAGTAGTTCATTTATAAGAGTGCTGTTTCTTCTTGACCTTCAACAAAAATAGACACTTTAAAATTTCTCAGGAAATCTTTTCTCAATTATAACAATATCGATATTCAAAATTCTAAAAAAAAGATTAAGGACTGTAATAATTGTAAAGTTATTATAAATATATATATAAAATATATAAATACTATTTTTTTAGAATTATAAAACGGCGCAATGAGTATATCATAGTTGCTATAATAATAATATAAATATTGCTAAATAGTATATATAATATTGCTATATAGAAATGAATATATATTAATGAATTTAAAAAAAAACGATAATTAAAACATACAAGGAACGAATTGATTTTTAAATTTTTTAGACTTATAAAAAATTAGTAATTCTGTATTTAATTTTAGTTGACAAAAGACTAACCCCTAAGATTTTTTCTTGTTTTTCTTATATATTTAAAAAAAAAATATTGTAAGTGTTACTAGTGTTACCTACAAAATAAAAATAATAATTTGATTTCATAAAGTATACTTTTTAGGCGTTTTAAATATTTATGAAAAAGTAAGATTAGTAAATTTTGTCTGTATTCAACAAAATATTTTTCGCATGTAAAATAAACATATTGAGTATTGACTGCTGAGGGGTGGTCCAAGGGCCACCACATCACACCATAATTTCTGTGAAATGTAAACCCATAATCCTTATGACTAAAATTTAAAAATAGTCGTTGAATAAGAGAGATTTTATTTTCTCCTTTATTTTTCAAGTTTTCACTGGAACTTGTTATTTTATGAGAATAATTATAATTAGATTCTGGAAATAGTAGTAGTAATAAAAGTACTAAACAAACAAGACAATATATTTAGCGGGATAATAAAAACAAAATCGGAAAAGTAGATTTTATTTTTCATTATATTTTTTTGATTATAAATTCTCGACAATTTAGGAGCGAAGATGGTCTAGTGGGGATGGGCTCGGCCTCTTGAGCGAAAAGTGCCTTGAATAGTTCTTTAAATTTCTAAATTTAAAGAACTATTCAATTTTTAAATTTCTAAATGCACCCAGAGGCCTAATGACAAGACGCACGCTCATCGTGAGGAAATCAGCATGCCTAATGCAATTAAAACTCTTTGAAGGTGTGTTAAGTTCACCAACCTGCATTGGGCCAGCGCCTTCGTGACCTACGCATATCGGGCCATCTTCGTCTGATTTCGAGGAGGAACTGTGCCAAGCAGTGGGACATATATGGGTTGCTACTTTACTTTATTTTTATAGCAATACCTATGATCAGCAGCTGACGGATAAAGGCTAGTGATGATGATGATATATTATTAATGATTATAAAATCCGTTAATTCTTTTCAAGTAAATAATTAGGATAATTATCTCTATTATGTATTTACAGTTTACTTGATAAAAATAGATATTAAAATAACAGGCTTAAAGTAAATTCGAATATTTTTTTGCCAAAAAATAAATTGTTTTGTTTACAAATAAACTCGTGATATTTTATGATAATTACCCTAATTGTGTAAACAAGGAAGCTGTAATAAAAATAATTAAATAAGTACCTCTGTCAGTTTTTTATAAGGCATACGAGTTAGAGAAAGCATGCAATAAGCTATCTCTGTCGCACACTGCTACGATGACGTCAACAATGACGTGCCTTCGCAGAACAACGCTGGCAGTCTCGGGGGAATCCCCTTTATAGTGCAAATAATGTAATTGAAGTCTTCTATCATTCATTAATGTTTTACCTACGTTTTATTGAACATCGAGACCATCGACGTTTTAATTGAATGCGGGGGCTCTTAAGAGGCTTAATCCAGCAACGGACTTGAATGAAGCTTTTAATAACGTTGAATCTTTCGACATGTGACGTCACTGCGACTTGGGTCTCTGACACCATTATCGTACACTGTTGGGCATAGGACTCTATTAATGAACGCAACGAAAAATAAAAACGTTCACAGTAATGAGTCATTAATAATATTTACAAGTCCCTCATGAGCGTCTATAAATAATTAATGTAGGTTATTACCTAAATAATATTTAATATTATCAGACTTTTTCTGTCATATAATAAGCACGTTTATCGTTATATTGAAACAACTTTTAAGGATTCTATCGTGGTTTATTAGATACATGCCAGACGTTGCAGTCCTCCCGTGACCATGGTTGCTGAAAAAACTTAATAAACCGCGATAAAATACGTAAAAGTTGTTTCATTATAATGCGAAAAATTCGCGTAAGCATAAGAAAGCAGTCTTATCAATTAATATTTTTCGTTATGTACGTAGAGGGTGTAATGAGTATTTAACCCTTTAACCGCTTACGTCGGATTAGTCCGACAAATATTTTCGGGTCCCTTTCGCTTGCGCCGTATATCTCCGACCGATAACCACAACTCGTTTAGTGTGATTTTTATTTATTTAGCTGTTTCCCATCAAAAACGATATTTTTAGTTTCACAGCGCCGGGCGCTGGGGGCACTACAAATGATTTGAAGTCGGGCGGTTAAAGGGTTAAAACGTGTGACGAGAGAACGACACGCCGCTTGCGTCTAAACTTAGTAGAACCTTGGCCTAGCCGGTAGACCAATCAACGATCTACTCTCAATCCACGTTGCACATTATCTTATGTCGTAATATTCCTCGATAAACATTATTATTTGGTTTTCTGTTGCGAAGTCGTATTATAAGTTTTTTATATAGTTTTTTTTTATATTGGACTTAAAACTGACTAAAATAAGAGTCGTTTTAGAGTAAAGTAGCTAAACTCTATTATGCTGAGAGGTATCTCAAATCCCTTCAATTCTAATACTTATGGAGCAATCCTTGACACTTTATCTTAACATAATTTAAAATGAAGTCGCTTCCGCAGTCTGTTTGCTACGACCTTTTAAACTCAACGGATTTTAATGCAGTTTTCAGTAATACATTTAAAAAAAAAGTAAAGTATCAACCCTTATATGTCCCACTGCTAGGCACGGGTCTCCTTCTCGAAATCAGGCGAGGAGGGTAATGGGCCATAGTTCACCGATGCGCTGGCCCAATGGGGTGAACTTCACATAAGTACCTTCAAAGACCTTCAATCTCATCAGGCATGCAGGTTTTCTCACGATGTTTTCCTGCACCGGAAGTACATAAAGTAATTTAATAGAAATATCAATATGAATATACATACATTTATTAATACAATATTATAGGACAAAAAACCCGAAAACAATAGTTTTCTGTCAAAGTCCCAAACGCTGGCTAAACCTCACGAGATAGATCGCAATTAATTTGCTATAGAATTTATATATCTTTAAAGATCGATGAAAGAGTCGGCAATTGTATATAATTATTTCTACGTACAATTACGGTAATGCGGACGCCTGATAATGTTGATGATGAATGAAAAAAATGAAAAAAAATCACGTCGTACAAATATACGGGATTTGAACCCGTGAGCTTTAATACGTTTTTTCTGGAGTGGATAAATAATAGTGGTCTATAAAAGCGTGTCCCGTTTGTCATAGCAGAGAAATGTTGTTTGAAATAGTTTGCGACGCGCTTTTGATGTAGTTGTGGGTCAAGGTTGGATCAATTGTGAACTGGCACTATAGTGGTTTAACTCAGTAATGGTGCTCATTATAATCATCATCATCATCAGTGATTATGGAAAATGTTGGCAATGAAATAGTGTTGTAAAATTAAAACTTAGTTTACAGCTAAATAATACCATCCGTAATGATATCCAAATTTTACTTATAATTCGTTTTGCTCTATGTCCTTTAGTAAGGAGAAAAATGAGTATTTAATTTAATAAAAGTGTGTGCGTGTAATCTTTAATCGGGTTAGAATCCCGCCACGGAATAAAAAGTTTTCTGTGTTCCTGGATCATGGATGTGTGTATTTTGTTATAAAAATCTTAAATGTATGGATAATATAAATACGAAAGTAATAAATATATTTCCGTTGTCTGGTAGCGTAACACAAGTTCTTTGGACACTTAACACGGACCCAGATTGACGTGGTATAAAAGCGTCCATAAGATATTATTATTATTAATTAAAAGCATCCTAAAGCCGGCCGCATACGACGTTCGAATCTGTATTCGATTTTCGAATTCGTTTTACTTTCGCTATTGGAATAATTATATTATTATAATTGTAAATTAATGGTTTTAATATAAATCTGTTGGTAACACAAGACATGCGGTACATATTATATTGGGTGTTATTTAAACGACTAGCATAATATTCGTATTTTTGTGAGCAGAAAAATATAATCTGGTAGCAGAAATAGCTAATTGAGCGGCAACTTATGTTCAGCAAACATTTTAAAATCAAGCAGCAATTTTTGTCATTTTTTATGGCTGTAATTATTTTTGAAAGGCATATTAATTAAAAGAGGGGCAATGTGCTGCTCCTGTTTAATAAAATTTTGGTAAGCACTCGGAGGGTAAGCAAAAAAAATAATTTTGGGCTGCTTATATAAGTAGCATGAATATAACTTCAAGCAACTTTCTTTTTCATTAAATTCTGCGTTATAGCCCAGTCCACAGGATTTGATGACGTCATGATTTGAATTAATTCTCTGGTCCTTTATTAAGAATGATAATATAATTTATTAATTTCTTATTCAATTTTTATACAAAATTTTAGTTTGTAAATCGTATTTATAATTATTGTAATATCAAAAAATATTATTTAAAAATGTATAAACAAACAAAAGAAGAAATTCATAGCTAATGGTATGAAGAGGATTTGAACTTACGAACGACAGCGTACGGCCTGAGCGCGCGCGGACAGTGTTAACCGTAGAGCTGGACGTCTTGTTACAAATAAGTTTAAAATTGTGGATCCATTCTTGCGTATTGAATGTTTTAATTTGATTTGATTTTTGTAGGTAATGATTGAATTGAATATTGCAAGTTTTTGAACTGCTTGTTTATTTTACACACCACCTACAATTTTTAATACCTGCATAATCTATCTACTATCTACATAAATCTACGAAACTGAAACAAAATAAAATCTTGAAGAAAAAAATTTCATCATCATATTATCAGCCTTTAGTGGACGGACCACTGCTGAACACAGGATTTGACGACGTCATGACCTGAATTAATTCACTAGTCTTTTATTAAGAATGATAATATAGTTTATTAATTTCTTCTTCAATTTTTATAATTTTGTTCAATATCATACTTACAACACCATCTAGCGGTAAATAGCGCAAACCTACACCGGTGTGAACACAGGACATAAAATGTAATGCAAAGAAATGTGCCGCTCAAATAATTATTTTGCCCGATGAATGTTTATTATGCGAGCTCATAATATTGTAAACTGCTTATTTACGATTTAATTTTCGACCATTATCAAAATTATTTGCGGAACAAGAATTGCTACCAGCTTTATTTTATTGCGTACAAAATCTTTGTATGCCAACCAAATTATTTAAATGCCGATTTTTTTTTGCCCCTCCAAAATTTATAATGCCGTTCATTTAATTACTTCCCATATTATATTTATGTTTGCGATGACGTTAGGTGTTTGTCATACAATGCCACGAAAAATCCACAGTGTCACAAACACGCGGACAGGTGACGAAAATAGATGTTAGTGACTGGTACAGTTTTAAAGATTAATTTTATTATCGTGTAACATATTGGTATTACTTCATTTATTTTTTAGTGAAAAAAAAAATTTGCAATTTATTTTCTGGTGTTAGTAATCTTTATGAGGAATGCCAGCCTGGCCGTTGCCAGTCTGGCCGTTGCCAGGATAGTTTTTCTGTACGAATTCAGGATTCGATATGTCAATTGCGTTGTGCAGTAGGCATGGCGTTCTATACTGGCATAATAAAGTCTCGTGTGAACTGGAAAGTTTTTGATTTCTTAAATTGGCAAACACAATACTGAATGAATGAATGAATGAATGAATATATATCTGTGTGGTAGTTTTTCGTAATGACGTGATAGTAGCACTTCGCCCAAAGAGCAGCCCACTTTCATTTCTATACATATTAAAAAGAACATATAAGAAGTGTAAGCTGCCAAAACAATGTTTAAACACGTTGACGTAACAACGAAAATAGGACAACGCTTAATTAACCTTTATAATTATAAATCTATGCAATGCACCTTCTGTCTAAAGGCTTGCTTGTTTTATTTGAATTATCAAGTGTCAGAAAAAAATCGTTTTGATCGTATTATGATTGAAAAATCTAACACACACAGAGCCCAAATATTTTTATTTCAGTAAACAAACGCGCGAGTCGTTTGTTTACTAAAATGATTTTTTTTTTGACAGTATACAATGTACATAATATGTAAATCATTATTATCCCGTCTACTGCTTGACACAGCATCCTTTAATTAAACCTAGCTGCGCATCTCTAAAAATACATTATCTTTTTTTTAAATTCCAGTAAAGTTAGATTTTTATCCATTCTATACAAAAGTGTAATTCATTTTCGAATCATTCAGAGAAACGGATAATAAAAATTTCAAATATTCATCATCATCATCATCATCCGCCCACTGCTGTAGGGCTATTCTGTAAAAACCGTTTCGATATCGAGCTTCACCTGAGTGATAGAGCTCACTTTACGCTCACTTCAAAAGCGGAGTTTATTGATATAGATAGAGAGTCGAGTTTTAAAGAATACAAATTCCTCAAACTCGTTCGAGATTCGAAAACGACCTTACAGAATAGAACAGAATAACCCTACTGAACTCCTTCAATGAATTACCAAGAAGACCGATTTGAATGTCAAATATTAGGTCGAATCAATACAAACATGTCAATGATATCAAATATTATTACCAGGGTATTAAGCTATTTCCAGTCTGAATGGTTAATTCCTCAAACACGATATTTCGCTTTGAGTCCTAGTAGAGTTCGAATTATTTTAGCTGTAGACTATTTTCAGCTCTTGTCATTCCGAAAAATAAGTCTTTTCGATTTGGAAGCGACTATTCTCTAATATAGATTTCAAAAAAATCCTAGTGTTATATTAGTATAGAATCTATACTAATATACCTACTAAATCTGCGCAATTCTTGTGAATCTTTTAGGGAATTTTCCAAGTACTTGTTAAATTAAAAAATAGCTTTTGGTTGTCCCTGGATAGCTTACAAGAAACAATCACATTAATTACTCAAAGGGCAATGAACTTAGTAACTTGTTTATGGATGTAGGTAATAACTTGCCTTCAGGTGCCCTGTTTCGCATATATTATCCTACTAATATTATAAACGCGAAAGTTTGTAAGTATGGATGGATGGATGTTTGTTACTCTTTCACGTAAAAACTACTGAATGAATTTTAACGAAACTTTACAATAATATAGCTTATACATCGGAATAACAAATAGGCTACAAATTATCTCCGTATTACCACGGGAATGAGAAGTACGCGGGTAAAACCGCTGGGCTCTGCTAGTTAAAATAGAATTTAGTTCATATAAATGCCTGCAAAAACTTCTGTATTAGTATCTGAGGTTATGTTTATGCTTAAATGGATATTGTTAGGGGAGGTCAAGGGTTCGAACCCAGAAAAGTGCATTTATTTATAAATGTAGGCTACCGTTCGTTAATGTTCGTGGACTTTGCACTACATTTATGTGCTTTATTAAATTAGCGACAAATAACGCTTTATTTACGTCTGTTTTAACATCAGCAACAGCCATCTACTGTTGAATGGTCCGATGAATGCACTTTGATCAACGTTTCAGAAACCGGGCGTTAGTGTGAAAGATAAGATAACAATATGCAAAATATGCGTTACGATACTTATCCTGTTTTCTAAACGAGTCCGAGCGGGAATTTCCTGTTGAAACACGACATCATCAGCACCTAATGATGTCTTTGTCGAAACCGGTTGCTTAATTTGTAATTGTATGATATAAAATAAATAGTGGATAAAGTATAAAAAAAGTTTTCATTGTAGACATGAGTTTCCATCAAGGACTGACGGTACGTTTAATCAGTTATATCATCATCATCCTTTATCCGTCCACTGCTGAACATAGGCCTCCCTCAATAAACGCCAAGACGACCGCTCCCTTTCCGCTAGCATCCAACAGGGACCGGCCACTGAATCCACGTTATGAATCACAGTTGTATGTTAAAATGTTTTGCATTGAATTGTACCTACTATTGATAGTCGACAAATTACTTTCAGCTTTGTAATATACTCAAAATAATGATGTACACATATTATACGAGTACATTACCAAACATGATACTCGTTAACTACGTCCGCCCACACAAAATATATTCCATCTACTTATTTGTAAATGTTCATTTATTTAACCATTACTGGTAATGATAAATTATAATAGAAAACTTTGGTTTTAATTAAAATTTGACTTATAATTAAGACTCGCGTCCACCTGGCACTACAGTTTGTGCCCAAAACCGGAAAATTGTGTATTTTCCTTCATTCGCTTTAATTTCACGGAGCGTTGGGCCTGAAAGGAATTACCTCGGAACGGGACCACTGAGTACTGACGAGGTTGGGCATTAAAATATTTTATAGCTAATATAATAAGGCACGAGATAGTAGGCGCGTTTGAAAAAGCGCGTCAAATACCTCTAGTCACGCTTGACCTTTAGCTAAGTGTTAATTATTGGAGGTCAATAGGTAGGCACAAATCTGAAGGGTATTTGCATTTCGGTTTCAAGTTTTTTTTAAATATTTTATTGAGGCTCTATACTCTTGGTCGAGAGAGAGAGAGTTTGTCAAATAATATATAAATGACAGGCCAAGGTTAGCGCTTCATCTACACTCTCGCGTTCGCCCTACAGGTAGTGTACAGCCGCCATTGAATTTTTCACAGGAACGCGTAATAAAAGTTTTAGTATGAATAGGTAGACTGGGGAGATATCAAACGGAGCGCATGTATCCACATGATACTTTTAATACTTTAGAATCTGCTACTAAATATGTCAGTCGTAGTAGATTATAGGTCTACACTCTACAGTGCTAGTAATGATACGAAACTAGACGCAAGGTGTAACCTCAGTGGAACGGGACGTAGCCACAAGCTGGCAGTTTGCCTGAGTTTCATATTTGTGAAAATCAATATCATTTCATTAGTCGATACAAAATAGAACACGTGATTTAAAATTCTTACAAAACAGCGAAGTGCACGCTGAAATTTTAATTACTGCGATAGAAAATCGATTTAATGAAAATATGAGTGAATCGCTCTAAAAATAAGCCTTCAATACATATCGATATAGATTTTTCCTTTAACGAAAATCGTCATATATAAAAGTACAATAAAACTAGGACATTTGGATTTGAATTGGCTAAAAGGCGTCCATTAATAGGGCGTTTAAAGTTCAAAATGTCCGAATAGGAACAATCCAATTGAATTCCAAATAAAAAAGCGTTGTGATTCAGACGCGCACATTTTTTTCTTTCAACTCTCGAAACAGCCGTTTTATTTTGACGAGCTCGCTTGGTGCCAAAACTAATCACATGATCCATGGACGCGTGACTGGTATCTACTGGTTTCCCGCGACTTCGCCCACATTATTTCATAGACGTACACGCTGTTCGACTCATGCGTTGTGAACGTACGCATCTTTAAATCACTCCAGTAGCAACTCAAATGTTTACGCTGTAACGAAAATTCCTTTCACTAAGCGTAGATCGGTGACAGCAATATTTCACGCTTGTCAAAGAAAATACGCGCTTTTAACTATTTACGTTTAGGTACCTAATTCAAAATACCATTTATGTTCTAGTGTAAAATACTTTCGAAAAAAGCGTGCCTAAATATTATAACATCATAAGGTGTAGTTAAAAAAACATTTTGTTAGCACACGATTTGTCAATAGGTAACTTTTGTTTTCTACAATCACACGGCGTTAAGCTAGTCCCGTGGTAAGCTTGAAATAACTTGTGTTGTACTATGAACGGAAATAAATTTAAATAAAAACATACATACACGGCTGCGTAATAAGCTAAGTAGTCTGCCTACTCGACTAGCCAGCAGTTTATAACTAATTTAAGATAGTACTTTTGGTTTGATATTGATAATTTATCAGGACGGTTTTATATGTATAGATTTATACACGAAATACTCTGTCCATCACGAAGAATGTCCTCAAAATAAATTATGCTATGTAAATTTTAATTCAGATGCTAAAATATGCATAAGATAAGTTTCATAATAACTAGAATAAATATTATTTATATTACTGATTTGTTTATGTTGAATAAATTATTTGTTATAATAATACTGGCTTTTATAAATCATATTATTATTCTTTAGTATTCAAAATTCTTAAATCATTCTATGTTACTAGGTTACATAGTACTTAAAATATAAACAAGCTAATATAAACACGTCTTTTCTTACTTTACTATAATAATATCACAACAATTCGTTATCAGCACGAATATAGTAAAAGTATTTGCTTATTCAATAAAAGTGAAGCGTGTTTAGTTGTTTAAAGATGCCGAACTCAAATGGAGATACAAATAAACGAGGTATGCGTAGTTCATCAATTCCATCGTTTACCCTACATAATAGACGGGTATAGTACTTGGAATATAGGAATTGTGGGAAGCAATTATTGGCTACCCAACAGGGATAGACGTTCTGAATGTCATAAAGACGAAGAACGATCAGAAGGCACTAACAAAAATTTGCCTTACCCTTGAAGGTTCAGCAATTACGCATGTACGAAGTGCTACGAAGGCAGCTGAAGCATGGAAGGCATTACAAAATGCTTATGAGGATAAAGGAATGGGTCGGCGTTTACATTTAGAAAGGAAATTATATAGGTTGAGACTTAAAGACTGCGACAATAATATTGAGTCGTATATCAACTCTGTTATTTCCACTGCCCAAGATTTAGCAGATATAGACAAAATAATAGATGATGCGTCCATTGCTGCTATTCTGTTGGGAGGTCTAACGTCGAAATATGATCCATTGATTATGGCCCTCGAAAATAGTAATGTGAATGTTACCACCGAATTGGTAAAATCGAAATTACTTAACGAAGTATCAAAGGAAAGTTCATCAATACTGGAGTGCACTGAGTTTGGCCTTAAATCCTATACACCACCATAGGACGAAGCATATAGATACCAGATATCACTTTATTAGAGAAAAGATTGGTGATAATTCGGTTAGGTTAAAATATACCAAATCATGTGATATGCTCGCTGACAATCAGATGAAGTCTTTACAAAACCAAAAGATGATAAAGTTTCATCTAATTTGATATTCCAGGCACGTGGAGCTTATTTAAGTCCATACAAGGATTTTTGTAAGAGACATACTTTGTTCTCTTGACCTTTTACTTTAAAACCTTGAGGTTGCTCCATGTAGACCTTCTCAAGCAAATCTCCATTTAAAAATGCCGTGTCTACGTCAATGTGACGCATTTTCAAATCCAATTCAGATGTAAGTGCCAGTAGAGTGCGCAAAGAAGAGTGCCGCACGACAGGAGCAAACGTCTCGAAATAGTCTACACCTGGCGTCTGGGTGAATCCCTTAGCGACCAGTCTAGCTTTGTATTTACCAACATTTCCTTGTGAATCTTTCTTCAATTTATAAACCCATTTACATGGTATAACTTTATTGTTTTCTCTGTCAACCAATTTCCATGTCTTCAACTTCATCAATGAGTTGTATTCCTCTGACATAGCCATCTGCCACTTTTCAACATCCTCAGCCTGTAAAGCCTCGTTATAAGTTCTCGGCTCATTTAACAATTCATTAGAAACTTGGTATGAGAAGTAATCAGGAGGTTTCCGGTCTCTTGATGGATATCTATGTTGTCCATCAGTTTGACTATTAGAAACTACTGCTTCTTCAATTGCTTTCTCAAATTGTTCAGTTTCAGCAGTCTGATCTTCAGTAACAATGGTATGGCTAGGAGTAGGTAACTCATGAACAGGTGGTTCATTAGTGACGACTGGAACATGTTTACAATACTCTTGAACTGTACTGATTTCTTCCTGTATAGGGAGACTATTAGACAGTACTAAAGATTCAGTAGAAGTATTGTTGACATTTCTATTATTCAAAGTAGAAAAACAATCTTCATAAAAAGTAACATCTCTAGACTTTTGTAAAGTTCTAGGGCAAGATGTATTTCTAAAAAGGTAACTATTGGGATCATCTGTATAGCCTACAAATATAGCTTCTTCAGCTTTAAGATCCAATTTCTTACGATGACAAGAAGGTATATGGATAAGAGCTCTACATCCAAAAACTCTGAGATTACTTAGGTCTGGTTTGTAACCATTCCACAACTCACAGGGAGTTTTATTGTCTAAGGCACGGTGCGGGCATCTGTTCTTAAGGTACACAGCGGTTTTAGTAGCATCTTCCCAAAAAGCTTTGGGTAGATTGCTTTCAGCCAAAAGAGAGCGTGCTTTTTCTATAATAGAGCGATTAGTGCGCTCGGCAACACCATTTTGCTGAGGGCTATATGGTACCGTAGTTTGATGTTTAATTCCGCAAGAACTAAGGTAACTTGAGAATTCACTATTGACAAACTCAGTCCCATTATCCGTCCTTATTATTTTAATTTTAGCCCCAGTTTGTCTTTCAACCATGGACTGGAAGTGACAAAATTTATCCTTTACCTCTGTCTTAGAAGAAATAAAATATACAAAAATAGTTCTCGAAAAATCATCTATAAACAGTAAAAAATATTTATTTCCCTGAAAAGATCTAACTGACATTGGTCCACAAAGATCAGAGTGGATCAGTTCTAATATTGAAGTTGCTCTTTTATAAGTAATACTTTTAAACGGTTTTCGTGCTTGTTTCGCTTTAACACAAGCAACACATGGATTTTTATCCACATCCTTATAA
This sequence comes from Lycaena phlaeas, assembly GCA_905333005.2. Lineage (NCBI taxonomy): Eukaryota > Metazoa > Arthropoda > Insecta > Lepidoptera > Lycaenidae > Lycaena > Lycaena phlaeas. Next base: position 3,053,981 of record HG995168.1, read on the forward strand.
TCAATAACCTCATAATTATTTTTCAGCAAATTCATACCGATGCGACATAAATGACCTAAACGCTTATGCCATATCTGATACCTTGACATAGGTTCAGAGTGCACATTGGAGGATTAAATTGACTCTTAGGGAAAGAATTCCATAAAATGCTTTCTTTATGGTTGTTTTTAGTGAGCATTAGAAGGGAAACTTATTGGTCAGTTCTAATTATAAGCAAGGACTATGGATCATTCACGATTATCAGTACGTGGAGAATAAAAGCTAGGAAACCTAAAATATTTCGAGGAAACGTACCATCTAAGAAGTAGTTGACAATCAGGATCAGGGATCAGGATCAGAGATCAATCAGGAGAGGACATCTGTCCTGAATACGACCGCCTCGGAAGCAGGCGAGTTTAATACAATAGTAAAAGTAAAGTATCAATTGATATATTACTACTGGCCACGGGTCTCCTCGAAATCAGTCGAGGAGAGTATTGGGCCATAGTTCACCGATGCCCTAGCGGCAAGGGCAGCGGCCTAGCCCAATGCGGGTCTACTTGTAAACTTCACACACCTTCAACCTTTTCCTCCACCAATGAGCGATCGATGGTCTCGTGTCTTAGGTGCACTTAGAACTTAAGAAAAACCCTATTTCAAGGTCAGTCACTACATGGGACTGGATTTACCCCCTACTCAAGAGGTCGAACCGATTAAAGTAAATTTCTGTTATAATCGTTTTTAATTAGGCCATAAAGAATTGAGATAAAAAAAATAAGCTACGCTTCGATGCCAAGCAACAAAGCATGTGCCAAATACACTTTATTTTTCTTTTCGATGCTTTTTTCCTGGCCTTTATGGGACACTCGCGCATAGCCAAACTAAAACCACTGCGAGCGCCTCAGCCTAAGAAGAAGACCTTCTTATCTAACTGCTTTGTTATTTAACAAGATTCTTGGTAAAATTATTAACGACTTTTTAAACAGTGTTCAAATTATCTTAAAATTTATAAAGGCCGTTCCACTCAATGGAGGAAATTAAAAATTTAATGGCACTTTTAAAAATACCTCTCCTCTCTAAATGTGTTATAAAGGAGAGTAATCGTATGCTTCCGAAAAAAATTAAAAGACAGTAAAGTAAGAAAAAGATACGGAAAGAAGCTAATAGATTCATCAACATCAGCTTGAGTCCATCCAAGTCTTTATGGGGAAAATTATTTGACTCAGTATACTCAGACTATACTCAGTACTCTAGGTAGAACGATTATCCCGCCAGTCAGCAGAGATCTTCAAACCTGGATAAGGCAAACAGCTAATATAATCAATTATCATTATCGGCGGCCTCATTTTGGCGGAAAGACGATCTCCGTGTTTCGGTCCGTGTTGGATACGATTGAGAGAATCGGCTGTCTTGGCGATCATTGAATAAGCCCTATGTTCAGCGGAGGTCAGATAAAGGCTGATGACTTTGTTGGATATAGTCTACTTTTTATGAACGCCACGACAGTTAACCGCGTCCAATCAGCACCGCACCGAGATCGTCATATCTACCGTCTTTACAGGCCAGTAAAGCTATTCTGTAAGAAACTATTTCAATGTCGAGCTTCACCTGAGTGATAGAGCTCACATTACGTCACTTCGAAAATGACCTTTATTGATATAGGTAGAGAGTCGAGTTTTAAAGAATACGAATCCGTCAAATTCGTCATATTACCGCGGATTCCGCTTTTGAACCTTACAGAATAGCACACGAATTTTAAAATATTTCGAATTCCTGCTCTCATCCTGGTCAATGTTGATTACACTTATGATATTTACCTCTCCCTAGTGTGACGCTACATATTATTATGTAATTTTTACATGTTGAAATTAGTTTTAAATTATATTTTTCTTTTTCTTTATTAGTTCATAATTCGTGTTTTAATCACTGATTTCGGTATGGAAATGACCCCCCAGCCATATAATGTCACAGTTCAGAGACTCCCTTTCTCGTTATTTTCTCGTAATTAACGTGTGACGTAATAGTTGTAGGTTACTCTTCTTTTATCTCTAAGCTGTCCTCAGTCTCCCCTCCTGCAACTTATAGTTAAATTGTAATTTTATCCAGCCTTTAGTTTATATAGACGAGCCATTGAGATGAAAGAGAATATAATTTATTTTAAAACGAAGATAAATATCGAGATATGGGTCAATTTTATTTTGAACGTTCTTTAAAAGTATTTAAAAATAGTCAAATTGTCATTTGGAAATCTAGTCCAATTATATTTTTCTGGGTTTCGCCATAAAATTGCTATTTGTAACCCGAAAAAAAATACCTACTATACGTCAGAGCGAATTTTACTCCTTTTTTGGGTATGAGATGTTTTTGTATTGCCCTTTCGGATTTCCTATATTTTTCGTATTCTTCTAATAACTAAGGACACTATTTCTTAACAGGTAAGGCTTTTCCAATAAAAATACAATGTTTGGAAATAAAATCAGGACAAACATTGTAATTTGTCATCACCGTTTTCTTACAATGTATGGTGAATACTGAATATGCTTATCGTATCAATCTAAAAACCGTAGTGTGAACTCGCCTTATTAACAGTACGTGAAATGAAAGCAAAAGTTTTTCACTCAATAAATACAAAGTAAGCGACAATAGTAAAGTGGGTATGAGCTCAGCCTCCTGAATAAGAGGTCCGGGATTGACCTTGACCCCTGTGGAAGGGACTACAGGGGTCATGACCGAGCCATAGTTTTTCCTTTTTTTTAGTTTATTTTTTTTTATTTAATTGTTATAGTATTATATAGGTATATATAACGTTGAAAAAAAAACAACATTTAGCTATTCTCCATAGTTTCGAACTTGACCATCCACGCTCAGTTGAAAAAATCACTCTGTATAATACAAAATATCGGTATTACACAATGAAAAACTATGAAAAGTGCTCAGCTCCTAGGAAAATCTATTTCTAATAAGTACAGATTACTTCGAGAAATCCTTTAAAACGCCTACAGTCATAAGTATCAATTAAGTATCATAGTAAGAAATGAATGAGAAAGATACATCGGTGGCCTCTTTCGCACAGAGCTGTGTAGCTATTTGTTGGTTGGTGCATACCTGGTTACCATAGCAGCCGGGCGCTATTTCCGAGGCGGGTGCAATACAAGAATGCCCCGTCTGTTACACTTCACTATCAGTTCCTTTGTGTGTCTGACTGTTCATCCGTGTGCAGATTTTGAACCTTAATATGCATGCACTTGAATAATGTCACAAATTTTATTTTACTACAGTCACTTAATAATATAGACTGGTTTATCGACACGAGAAGAAGGACCGTGATGCTTTATCATTTAATTTTTGAGGTGAAAACTTCTTTTGGCACCCCGCACACAATTTTTTGGTAGGGTGTGAATGAGGTTGATCCATCACGCTCTGAATTGAAAGGCTAGAGAGGAGGCCTCCCCCAGTGTACGCCAAACAGGGGTGCGTCGGAGGCGCTACTTGATGCGCTTATAATATCACCCATGTGCTCGAGAAGAGCTCGGATTGGGTACCCGGGCTCCTCTAAAGACACGACGTCGGAGAGTCTGACAAAAAGTCTAACAAAAGCCGGACACCGTTTATTTCAGCAGGACACATAATCAAAAAGCCTACCTCTGTCCGGCATTATCCAGACGCCTGGCAACCCTATTTGGGAGTAATCGTGATATACGGACAATAAACGCGGAATATTATTATAGTTAGGTAGTTGGTACTTTTGAGCAATTTTTATAAAAGAATACGAATTTGTGTTATAATTTTAGGTTTGTTTGGGATTAAAATATGTTCAATACATGGTACATATTGGGAACTCTATAAACTACGCTCATATGTTAAACACAATTTCATTTTATAATTACTAATTTTACATTTTGTGTCTTCTCTTCAGTGGAGAATGAAACACACGTCATTAAAGCGAGACCATGGTCCTGTGGGTCCATACCCACTGGACCATGGCTGCCGCTCAACTCGGCCTGTTCAGCGGCAGGGTCCGGGATGACCTGATCCTGACCTCCTGCAGGGCACCCCTGAAATGGGTGTTTTCAAAATTTTTAAGTGCACCTATCTGAGACTATCGCTTGCTCACCAGTGAAGGAAAACCTGGTCAAGGACCTTGCATGCCTAATGAGATTGAAAGTATTTGAAAGTGTGTGAAGTTCATTAGCCCGCGCTTCGTGAACCCCATGCCCCCGCGCCCCTATTGCCCAATACTCTCCTCGCCTGATTTCGAGGAGGAAACGTACCCGGCACTGTTGATACTTAACATAATAGCGTAAAACTTCACCCCTATTTGCCAACTTCCAAAAGATGTTATCTTAATATTAATTGCGTTGCTATGTAGCCATTAGTGAAATTGTCAATTATAGTGTAACCATTTCGTATTAACAGGGACAGTAATTTGTTTTGTGTATTTTTTTAGGGTTCCTTATGTGAGCTCTCCGAAAATCGATGAAAAAAAACAGCTGTCAAACAGATATTACAATGTATTGTGTATCAATATTATGAGTACAAATGCGTTATTTCCGATTTCTTCTGAACCCGTATTCAAAAAGCGTACTTGAAGTACGTAATGAAACAACACTGCAAAGAACGCTACTATCTACGCGCTCCTCTTGTCAATAGTTGGGTTTGACAGACGCCCAGTGGTGGATTTCACTTAAGTATTGGACCAGACAGACCCTATGGGTTCGAGACACCTAATAAAAATAATTTTTACCAGTCGTCTAGTAACCCTAGAGTTATATGAACGAAGCTGAGTTCTAGAACCAGAAAAAATATGTAAAATAAATTTTACACTTGACACCAATATAATAAAAAAAAAGAAATGTGGTGTAGTGGCACACCAGGTAGGAACGAAGTTCCTTCGGCTAAAAAGAAAGTTATTATACGCTACTCGCTTGTGTATGCGACTGTCGCGCCTGCGCACGTCTCATTTAACGCTTTTTATTCCACGCACTTTTTCTTACGGTTTTACTATCACATTTTTTTTCAGTTCGGTCGCGCAGCAAAATCCCTATCCCCTCCAAGCCTGCCGTAAGGAACTTCGTTCCAAAAATAGTTTTTTTAAATATTTACGCGAATTGCAGTCACAATTAAATAACTTTTACGTAATTTAATATACCACGTTAATATCCGTAAATGCTGTTTCATTAAATAAATATGTACTAGAATGTATTGCAAACATAATATTAAATATAATAACCACGCGTGTGAACAGAACACGTGTTGTATTTTAATGACTGTATCGTTAAAAGGGAGTAACTTGGCTATTTTACAAATGTGTTTTATTAACTTATCATCATTATCAACTCAGTACTAGCAGCATTGTGCGTTTTCGCCCGCATACTTGCCATTTCCGTGGGAGTACGGTGATGAATAGCCTATGTGTATGTGTATTCTGATGTATAAGGTATATTATTGGAAAGTTTTATCATAATCCATTCAGTAGTTTTTACGTGAAAGAGTAACAAACCATTATGGATCCAGTATGGATAGATTATCCATACTTACAAACTTCCGCGTTTATAAAATTAAGTAGGATTTCACATCCGCTTAGATAAAAGCCTCTTTTCTGAACTCAAACAAGGCCAATTGATGAGAACAAAATGGTGAGAACCATTAGTATCTAACTAGTATCGGTTAATACATCTCACTACAAAACGGAATTTTGAATTTTGGTAAATCATCGCTAAAAGCCCAATTACGCAGCATCGGTTTAAACTTAACTACATTTACTGAAAGTAAATAGGATGGTTCAAGCTGCTGAAAAACGTTTTATTTAATGAATTCTCAAATTATCTTCCTTTTTTAAATTAATTTTTTTTAGTGTTAGTGGAATAAAAGGTAAACTGGTTTACAGCACACAGCTCAGTTACGTTCATTAAAAAAATTTAGTCTTTGACCATATTTCCGAAACTTGCTGTGCAAGAAGTAAGTACCCTGCTAACCGACCTAACGTGGACTCGCGATAAAGGAGCATATCTTCCACTAAGCCTAAAATAACGTTAGGTACATAGATTTCAGCTGAATCATAACGAAAGTGACAATATTTGTATATAAAATATATTACTTGTTCAATTCATTCTGTGAATGCTAATTAAAGCCAAGCCCGATATCACTGCACAGGCTATTTCGAGCACATCTATTGAGCTAATGTAGGGTTGACGCATCAACGGATTCTCCCACATTCAAGGCAAAAAACACAACGAGTAACATTTCGTAAGAGGCAATGTAAGCGTATATTTTCAGGGTTACCAGGATTTCACCGCAACAGTTTACTATGTTTATGTATTTGTTATTATATTTATTTCTTGATTATATTCTTTTAATTATTTTTTAATATTCCCAAAACTAAGATCGTAGGTAGCAAAGGTAGATAATTGACATAAATTATGATAATATTTTATCTGAATTTTTATTTTTTGTATTGTAAATAAATACAGTAGCGGTAAACAAAAATACCAATAATGTCATGTGATTATCACAGCCAATAGGTTTTATATAAGTAATGAAATATAATCTTAACGCTGCTAGTTTAAAAATATGATACTACTGCAACGTGTATTTATTATATTTTCATAAGGATTTATTAGTTTTTATTTTTATTTTGTTAATTATGCAAAGAATAAACTCGTTAAAGTGGCAGTGGGCTGGTTACACACTCAGAAGAACGGACGGACGATGGGCTCGAAGATTCAAGTGTGGAGGCCGCGTTTAGGTAGACGTAGTGTTGGTCAGCCATTAACTAGGTGGGAAGACGATCTCAGAGCAGTAGCCGGTCCACGAGAATCAGTCGTCCTGGTCGAGGGAGGCCTATGTTCAGCAGTAGACGGATAGAGGATGATGATATTACCTACTTAACTATATTTACCCCGGTGCAATAGCGATTTATCAAAACTGCATTCCATTGCACGTCTGCTTTATTATGGCAACCCTATTGAACAAGAATAGATGTATAATAGCTAGATATAGACATTTTGTTGTGTCGGAATCCGACCGTGTGTCGCCGAGGCGTCGCGGCGTCTCGACGGACGCCCACCCGTCCCCACAACACCCCTATTGTCCCTACCACCTTCAGAGTATCATTTTCTTTAGACCTGTATACTTTCTTTGTTCTAAGATAATACATTTGATGTCGATATCTTTAATGACATTGAATATTTCAAAAAAAAAGTGTGTGTGATTCACACACGATAGAAGTGAAACACACGTTAAATACGTTAAATGCTCAAATACAAGCAAGTATTAAACAGTGTGCAATATACATACACACCGACATTTGCTCTCTCGCTCTTTTGTATCTGTGTCTCTTACCTGTCGATTTTTCTGTTGCATCCGGCTTGAAATCACAACGATTCTAAAGATGTTTCACTTCAAAATTGACTTAACATTAAAAATTATAAAGTATTGTTACTGTCTTGATTCCATTGCATTCTTTTTATTACAACCTAATTTATAGAGTCGCCTATTCTGGTAATACTTCTAAGAATCTCTGTGATTTGACAGTTTGTTTGAATTGTCAATAGCAGGTGGCAGAAAAAAGAAGAAATGAAAGTTGGTTACATATTTTTCGGGAATTATAAAACAAAGATGCGTAGCATTGAACTGGTAGTTATTATTTAATAAAAATAATTATAATAACTAATTAAAAGCTATTAGAGTTAGTAATATATTTAATACTTTTTAATATTCTAGAAACCATCTAACATTATTTGGTAATTTACTTTAATGTTTGAAATGAAATAAGTATTTTATAAAATTACTAATATTTTTTAAAATTAATTAGTTGTTCATAATATTAATAATTTATAAAACATATTTTTACAATTATCAAGTACCGTCAATTAGTAACTAGAAGCTGAAGCTTGCACTGATATTGGAGCAACTTTTTACGGATTCTCCGACGTTTGTATACTTTACATCAGTTATGGTGACAGGAGATATATTTTTTTAAATGTTCCATTTGTTAAAGTGCGAAAATAATACTTGTAATGTAAGTCACGTAAAATGCAACGCAATTTACCGTTGCAAATAAAAAGGCTAATGAAGTAAAGCGTTATCAGTGTTCCATTGTGCCGCAGGTGTGTCCCATGCATATGATATATGTTGCCACACACGATCAATTATACTCGCTTAAACACGGACCTGCACGAGTTAGGAATCGAAAATTTGATCTAAACTATTATTTTTTCTTTTTCTAAATTTTAAGTGTCCATTTTTTTTTAATTGAAAAAAAAACTATTGCAAGTCAGAATTATGAATAAGTATGGAACATACAGTACCTAAAGTTTTCAGCTGTTTTCGCATTACAGTACCTATAGTTTTTTAATTTTTTTTACTTATTTATTTAAGGTCGCTTCCTAGAAACCCAGGTCATTAACGACCGTACTAAATAATTACATTGGAAATTAGATTAATTTATACATATCAATCATTTTTTCCGGTTTACGCGAATTTCACTCATTATAATGAAAGAACTTTTACGGATATACGGCTTTTATGATCTTTACATAGCCGATTCTTTGGATACGTTACTGCAACCATTGTCACAGATAGACCGTCTACCCGGATTATCGGGCATTTAAAAAAATTTTGTTGTCTACGATAAATGCCTAAAAGATGACTTGTTACGGTATAATCTTGTTCACAAGTTTGGACTTTATAGATTATCATAGTACATCGTTGCTAGGGTTGACACTTGACAGTATTGAATTTCTTGTCTTTATGTTTATCCGATGAACAGCTTAATATAGAGTAAATTCTCCGTCACGTGCCTGGAATTAGACGGTACATCAAGCTATCACATATTGCTTTAAGTTGTTTGATGCTCGACTTGAGCCTTTGAGAGAGTATTTGCAACTCCTTTATCCATTTAGGTAGTAATTCCGACAATTCTATGTCGAATCGAGGATTAAGGTGAAAGCGTTATCGTCATAATGTCGTTTGAATATCCTAATATCTCATATGTTATTTCGGATTTTTTATCACTTGCAACTTCGTACTCACGTGCCCTCAAAGTGCACGGAGGTTGTCCGTAAAAATAGGCTACATTAGCCATCTCCGATCGCATCAGCGCCAAACTGCTAGGAGTGTTGTGGTTGCCATGGCAGAAAACGGTCGGATAGATCATTCCATTTCTATCAATAGTGATAATTAATAGGAGTGGATAAAAATAATAAAAATAATTATGATATTTATTACTAAACTTAAAAAATCACATCTTTACCACAGTAAGAATTTTTAAGGTTAAGGACTTTCCTACTTTGTAGTAGATAAATAAGTAGCAGATGTATAAGCTATATTATTGAAAAGTTTCATTAAAATCCATTTAGTAGTTTTTATGTGAAAGTGTAACAGACATCCATACTTACAAACTTTCGCATTTATTATATTAGTAGGATTAGTAAAAAAAAGTAAATAATAATATAATAAGATCATCATCCTACATATATAAAACGTTGCTATAATAGTATCATATATTACTATTTATCAAGTTATATCAAACTGCGAACACTGCTGTATTATTTTTCTTTTCTTTTTTCAGTTCAGTGGTTTAATTGTTCATCGCATACAATTGTTTCATTAAAGCGAGTATTATTTTTAATTAATTGTATTAAATTTTATTCGGAGTTGCTTAATGTGTCTACTGTAATTACATTAACGAACAAAGACATCAATAAAGTTGAACATAAAACCTGAATAAGGGCGATTACATACAGCGCGTTTAATATCGGTTATTGTAAATACGAGAATTATGTCGTTCCTTGTAAACTGACCTAACGCAATGGAAGAAAGAATATCGCGAGTGTGGGTTCGAATTCCGTCAGATGTTATTATTTTTTTAAATATAAATAAGATAGGCAATTTCAATCCAAACCAACAATGTTCAAGAATGGAGGCCACGTTTAGGTAGACGAACTATTGGGCGATCAACAAGGCTAAGACCGATTATATCGTACTCCTGCGTTGCGTTCGCGCACGTGCCACAGAGTCGACTCAAGCCTTTGCAGATATTGCAAAACAAATTCTTACGTATAGCAACCGGTTGCCCATGGTACATAAGAAACATCGACCTACATAGGGACCTCAAGTTAGATTCGATTAGGGGCCACTTCAAAGAGATGTCAGTACGTCACTTTGAAAAGGCACTCCTTCACCCAAACCCGCTCATAGTGAGCGCGGCAGACTATGTCCCTGACAGCTCAGTTTCGAAGAGTTTTAGGTTACCTAAACATGTTACAACCGATCCGGCTGACGAAATATCTCAGCTATTAATGCGCGACGTAAAAGCGCAACGCGAAATTCAAGCTAGAATACACACACATAACTATACAACATCTGGGGTTAGGTACTCAGTCACACCGCTTGGGCCTCGGGGTCGTGAGCGACATCGACCCCTACACATGGTAAATACATCGATCCGGATCGATCGGGTAAGATTAGGTTCGAATCCGATACGAGTCTACACTAATCAAAACCGCGAAAACACCGATAGCACTCTGCTATATACCGCGCCCCCTGCGGGGCACGGAGGGTGGCGCCCCCCTTTCGAATTCTTTCGAATTCAAAAGGGAGAAATTCGAATTTTACTAGGTGAGCCATCTGCTCACCTATCTACCGATTGAGCTTAAAGGCCATCTGGCCTAAAAGTCTAGACCTTTCGGAAAAAAAATCAACAAGGAAGGAAGACGATCTCCGTACAGTCCGTTCAGCCGGTCAGTCATGTTCAGTAGTGGACGGATAAAGGCTGATTATGATGATGATGATGATAATGATAATGATGATGATGACGATGATGATTGCACCAAGCGTAGTCACTTACATCATTTAGTATTCATACAAAATTGCCTCAAAGTTGGCAACCCGTATGGTATTGATAAAATATTACTCTGACGTAAAATACACAATTTAGGAGATGTATATTTCCCCCGGGTAATATGTCAGTGCGAAGGTTGGAATGGAAAATGACACTATTCCCTAAATGAATTAAACAGGAATCGACGCTAACACCGTCAACGAGCCGCTTCCTCATTTGTATGAATACAGAGGACACTCATGACGGTTATTATCAAAAACTTAATCAGTGTTACTAAGAAAATTGTATAAATGGGAATAAAAAATAGTAGGAATATTTTGTGGCCACCAGCGGCCATTAGGGAAAAATTTGCAACACCATAAATACACCATAATAAACCACGCGCGAGCACACCAAAGACAAAACCGAACGTCGTGGCCAAAATCGGCCGGGACAATCACTAATATCACAAATTTAGCTGGTGATTTCATTCAGACCGATATTATCTCGATGTATGTGTATTATTTCAATATTTCTTAAAATATCGATAACATATTGAAGGCAATTTCTAAAAAAATATACCAGCTGGAGCTTATGTATATTAAACTATTTGAAATTTACTATAGATAATAACGTGATAAAAGATGACAATACATACAAAAATACAAACATAATATTATAAAGACCAGTTTCTCTATTTCATAAATTAAAAGATTAACAATTATACGGATTGATTTCCGAAATAAAAAAATAATACAAAATATTTTGAACATTATTTTAATTTTATATTATGATATTATACCATATTATGTAAACATTATGTAAATTACAAAAAATATTCAACACGTAAAGACGACAATGCCAGTGTTTTCTTATTTATATATTTATTTTAAGTCGCTTTTAACGTCTAAGGTCATTAACGACTTAAATATTTATATTTATCTTTTTTTATCTTTTTGAAAGTTAACTGTATTAGGACATTTTCAGTTAAACAATCTTTTATACTATTGGCAGCATCCCGTTGCATTCGCGTACTTTCTATTCCCGTGGGAGTACGGGGATAAATAGCCTCTGTATTATTCGGATGTGTGACCTATATTATTGTAAAGTTTTATCAAAATCTAATCTAGTAGGTATTACCTGAAAGAGTTCCAACTAAATATTTACAAATTTTCGAGTTTATAATATTGGTAAGATTAGATCGTGTGTTAATGTATATTATTTTATTAACCCCAGACGCAAAAAGATAGGTGTTACAAGTTTGAAGTCGATGTCTCTCTGTCTGTGGGTGTATCTGTCTGTGGCATCGTAAAGCTCAAGGGAATGGACCGATTTTCTTGCAGTTTTCTTTTTATCTGGTGTAGGCCTGACAATCTTCTAGAATATGGTTTTAAAGTTAGATATGGATCTGTATTTACATTTTGGTATACTAATCTTTTTCATAACGTACACGTGTGTCATGTCTGTGTGACCAATACGGAGCCTAGTATTAATGGAGTGATCTCTCATATGATCTCTATAAAATATGATGTTGGAATCCAATCAAAAATGTAATTTCTTATCTCATATAATTTACTTGTATTTTTATTCCTCTTAACAGTATCCCTTGAGTTTCTGTTCCACGAATGGCTTTAATCATGTCGTCTTTCAGAAATAAATCTCATCGGTATTCATACAGATTATAAAGTGCATTTCATGATCAAATCTTGAGATAAGTTTCTACGTATACGATTTATTATTATACAAACTACATATTATTAATCATAATAATAATGTGATCCAAGATAATAATATGAACTTGTTATCACTTGTTATATTCATCTATATAAAGTTCATACGAACGACCTCTATCAATAAGATTTTGATTGAAATAAATCATTGCGATGTACCTATGTATATGGAGATACGAAATCTTGATGGAAATCAAAGTAACCATAAAATACATTTAGTGATCGAAAAAGTCTAAATCTTGGTCATGAATTTATTTATTTATAATTCATTTATTTAATATCTATTACTTTTATTTATCTAATTACATAATATGTTACATGTTATTTACTTCTTTAGGATAAAAAGAATAGTCTAGGCGAAATAAAAATAAATACTGAATTTTTGTCACCTAATGTATGTTACAAATAAATTTTCTTTCTTTCAAATAACCAACGCAAAAAAATCTCAAAGAAAATAGTGTAATTTTACTTTTTTTTTTAAATTGCACATCAAGAAATGATCGCTTTTTTGTGTTGGTCATCTGTCATACGGCCATCTTTTCTATAGTTACACTCTCTCTCGCTATCTAGTACCTGGCTACGTGGCTGTCCCACACGTGGTGGGGTCAGCCTTACTTATCAAACTTCTCCACTTCGCTTTATCTTTGAAGTCGTCTTCGGAAAGATTGCATTCTAGAGTTACCCTAAACGATTAAAAAATTATATTTATAGTTTTCTATATTTATAGCGTAATACATTGTTGTTTTGCACTGCATCATCATTAACAGGAAGTTAATTAACAGACCAAAAATAACCAGGCCACATTCCGACTATGCGGTCGGTCTGTTGAGGTTTTAAATCATTATCAATGCTTCACTGCCATTACTATACTATACGTTCACAGACAACTTCGCATGTACGACACACCCTAGCCAATCAATTTCTAGGTGAGCCATCTGCTCACCTACCTACCGATTGAGCTAGGCTATCGGGCCTAAAAGTCTAACCCTTTCAGAAAAAATCGGTTGTCTGTAAAGACAACTGATACGGTACTGACGATAGTTGAACGTGACAACGTCATAAGAAAATACTGATAGGCCGATTGTGCCTCTTTGTCGCTCGTTCCGCGCTCTCGCTTGCAGAGCGAGTTAACGCCACATGAGTCATGTTTTATCCTGCGTGCAGCCGGCTCCATCTAAGACGTTGTCACGTCAAAAAACCCTTGCTAGTTTTTGATACCCTGTTCCTTATTATCATATAACTCTACCGGTTCAAGGATTACGCTGTGCCGCTCTATCCGCATAGGATCCTGTTTGTTCCTTCCTTGAAACAGCTTTCCAGTGTTTCCGAAAGAAGGGCAGGCGGTGTAATCTACATTTTTATCTATTTACGATAAGTAGTTTTGACATAAAACGCAAGCCGCGTTGCATGTCAAACTGCGGCGCACGGTAAGGCTAAACACATTTGTCAAGTTCTGCTCTACAAGAAAATGTGATTTTCTCCTCTGATCTTGACTGATATTTTCTGGCAATTGACAATTCACACACGTGCGTGGCTTTATATGGATGGATGAATAAAAATAATCGACAGATAAAAAGTATAAAGTATTTTTGTAATTCTAAAAGCTAAATGGTTGGGCCCAAATGCCGCGTGGCAGAATCTTCATAACCGGTAAAACTTGATGATGATGAAACCTGATGTCTATTCAAAATATACTATAACTAAAGCTTGCAAATATAGGGTTCTAGGCGCTGAATATGATTTTGTCCCATTCGGTGTCGAGACCCTTGGTCCGTGGGGTCCTAACGCTTTAAGGCTTTTTAAGGAAATAGCAAAAAGGTTAGTCGACATCACAGGAGACCGAAGAGCTAGCAGCTACCTCGGACAAAGAATTAGTTTAGCAATTCAAAGGGGAAACGCCGCCAGTATCTTCGGAACATTGCCTAAAGGGACGCCTTTTAATAATATATTTTAGTTATTATAATATAATATTTATATTTTTAAGGATTATAGTTTTAGATTATTTATTATTATTAGATTTTTTTTTTTAATAATATTATGTAATTAGTTTATAATTTTTTAAATTATATTGTAATTCTTTTAATGTAATCACTTCAATTTTCTTCTATCAATCAACGTTCAAAATATCGTATCATCATATGAACATATAACTTTATACTCCATCAACTGCTCTTGACGTGAGATATTTAACATTTACCATTTTCACAGATTTCTGCCTTCCACATCAACGACTATTATCTACTTTCCATTTATTTGTATAATCATATATTTTCGAGGGAATTCGGATATATTATATAATAAAAAATATTTTTAAATTAAATTATAATGTAACTTGAAATTTTAAAATATCACAACAATGGCAATAGAAATTCCCAAGGTATATAATATGAAGGCGGGAAAGAAATTTATTATAAATATTTGTTTTAAAAAGTATGCACTATTGATGTCATGGTACCTTGGTCACATTTTGTTGAGGTCATATTTGGTCTGCATAAAGTATCGGCGCGAGAGGGCAAAAATAATGTCACATACAAATAATGGATGGCGAGCTTATGACGAGCCATAGGCTAATAGATTCAAGAATGGACGCCGCGTTTAGGCAGACGGAGTGGTGGTCGGCCATTTACTAAATGGGAAGACGATCTCCGTGCAGTGCCTGGCCAGTGCTAAATGTGAGTGGCAATAATAAATTTAAAAAAAACATATTTCCGACCGATTTCTACCCCTCGAAGATCGATAACCAGCAATGACGTATTGTCATAATATTATTAAGCGTAACGTATTTTAAAATATAACGTATTTTTACTTTACGCTTGTAAACAGGAAAATTTATAGACTGATTCATTAAAACATCACAAGCCGGTGAAGCAAATACAGAATTTGAAGAGACTCTTTGTGCCATGGGTGATTCAAAGAGTCCGCTTTTGTTAACAATGATGGATTTCGCAAAAAAATCCAATTAAAGGGTAAAACATCGTAAAGTTTTCATAAATTCACTAGGGAAAAAATTAGATTTTGTACAAGGCGTTGGAATATATTAAATATTAAAATAAAATAGGCAAATATATTCCTAATGGTAGGTAAGTTTTAGGTTCACAAATACCAGTGGAGAAAGCTCGCATATCGGTGCCTTAAAATCACATTGTTATGGATTTCCGCACATCGCGGTGGTAGTACAAATAAGATATCCTGCAGACATGATACAAGTGTAACATCCGTCCGGTATATCATTATTATCATCATCATCATCATCATCAGGTGTGTCATCTTCATATTCAAGCTGGCCAAATTTTCTGCGATCAAATGTCACGTAACGTGACATCATAGCTGTCACTTTATTGGTATTATGTGAGCGATAGGTTGTGCTGGGTCAATAGAGCTGCAATGCAGCATTGTAATACCTTTTACTAAACACGATGTACGTTGTACGTACCTTCTCATTCCCGTGGGATTTCGGGGATAAATTATGTGTTATTCTGATGTTCAAGCCATGTTATTGTAAAGTTTTATTAAAATCCATTTGCCAATAATTTTGCGTAAAAAGTAACAAACGAACATCCATACATACACCCCTACATTTTTTTATTATGTTTACACGCATTTTACTAATTATAATTAAATAACTTTTACGGACTATCTCGCGGTTTATTCGTGGTCCTCCCGTGATTATGGTTGCTTTAAAGTATCCTAGACATAAATTAAAAAATGAAATAATCCTAATTTGTTACATTATAACACCCATACATTGTTACAAACGTTTGCGTTTACAATAGTAATAGGATATCTACGAACGTGTTTGGTATTTTTTCTGGTAATAACAAAGCATGCTTAGCTAACCATTTGACAAACCAGTGTTATTTGTTGGATATAAAAAATCGCGACTACTCTAATTGTTAGTAAATTAAAAACTAATATACGATCATATTAAATAGAAGACGTAATATTATGATAAGGATTGATAACCCACAAACTTTTCCGTCCAATATATCTCACGACTTATCTTTAGATTGGTCTATATTTGCTATTCGCATTGGTTAGATTATTAATAATATTAATTATCGCTTGTATTTTATATACTGGCAGACGAGTCATCAGACGTGGTAAAGTTCACCTGGTTCATATTTCAAGGTCTATCTTCTCATGCTACCGAATAAAAACCCAAAACACAAAAAAAACTAAGCGAAATAGGCAAGGTACATAATGTATGAAGACATATATAACAAGCCCCATCAGTTGACCATGTGTTAATATAAGGCTTATAAATTATAATTATTATTCATCGTTGTCAGCCTTCAACCGTCCAGTGTTGAACACAGGCCTCTCTCAATGAACGCCAAGACGACCGATCACGTGCCACTCGCATCCAACACGGATTGGCCACTGCACATTATTATTACCTATTGGTATTTAATTAAAATATTAGTATTAAAAGTATTAAGCGTTCACCTTTTCTCTTAAATTATAGCCGATTTAATAATATTAACCTACTAACATTATGGACGCGAAAGTTTGAATGTATGTTAAAGTCACTTATTCACGCAAAAATACTGAATGTATTTTAATGAAAATTTACAATTATATGGCTCTTGTATCAGAATGACAGATAGGCTTTAATTAATCCCTGTACTCCCTCGGAAACGGGAAGTACGCGGATGAAACCGCGAAGCGCTTCGAGTCTCTGATAAATTAAGAGTCGATTTTACTTTCAAGACGCGAAATAGTTTTTCTGATCAAAAATGAAAATAATATAATTCTTACTAATATTATGGAAATAGGGATGTTTGTTACGCTTTCATGCGAAAACTACTCAAGCGATCATCATGAAACTTGTACACATATTCTCGGAGGTACTACAAGTAACATAGGATACATTAAAAAACAGGAATTTTGCCGAAGTTGCAGGCAATATCAAGTAAGATATAAATTTATGAAAATATATACATGGTGATGCGGTAGGAACGCTATTTCACGGCAGCTTAATGTTCGAATCTCCTCACGATCATGGGATTATCTCCTTACGAATTTTCGAAACGAAATCATTTACTTGGTCATTTTTTGATGGAAATTTAATAGTTTTTAAAACGTTAATGGGAAAGCATAAGTGTGTGTGTTATAAAATTGGACATTATGTATATTATACTAAGACGTTTATTATCTAACATATGAAATTTTTTTACGAGTATCTTTTTATTTGCATATCTATTACCAACAGATATTTTAATCAAATCTTTATTACGTAAGTAACAACTTGTACACTAGGAACATGTCAAAAGAAGTAACAAAAAAAAACGAGAAACAAACTTAGGGGTTGCTCTTTTATTAACAAAATAAAATAAATAATTTATTTTATGTTAAACCTTCGAGTGAGTGTCTTATTCCCAAGGTGTGGTATCTTCAATTCATCATGTGTGTTGTATTACTGGATTGGAACCTACAATGTTCGGCTCGCCATACTTACATGGTGTATTAATTTTTATGAACGTATGAACAAGGGCCACAGGACCTATGTATGCCACATTAATTATGGTTTCTTTTATACAAAATCTAATTTCCTCCTTTGGTTTCAGGTAATTTTGATCGATCGTCCTTGGTGTTGCAATCTAAAGCGGTTCAGGTTTGATTCTGTAGTGTTAATAATGGCGTATTTACACTCTCCACAACACAACTCGAGGCATGGCGAGCGCGAGAGTGTACATGGTAGTGCTGACCGCCTTTGCCTGTCTTTTATAGAGCCTCGGGTGTGAGATGGCGCGTGCTCTCGACGTAGAGTATGCAGTGTCAATAATATTTTTTATTATTAAATAAAATGCTCAAATAAAGCTAATAAATATTATTATAATTTTTTGTAATACAATATAATGTTAATAACATTTTACGTATTAATATTGCGTCTGATTCATCAGTCAAACTAATATTTAATTTCCATCTATGCATATAGAATAACAAACTGGAATACATATAAAGAAACAACTGGAGTGTATATTCCTCCCGTGACCTCCCAGACAGACCTCCTCCTATGACATAGGTTGCTGTAAAGTATCCGAAGCGTTGGGCATGTAAAAATCTTTATTAACCGCGATACAATCCTTGAGGTTTCATTATAATGAGTAAAATTCGCGTAAGCAGTACAAGAAAACGGGTATACTCTCAAAATATGAACAATGTAACTTCCATACTGGAAAAAGCTGAGACAAGTTGAGGTATTCAAATAGTGTCGATTAAAACCGAGTAGCAAAACGTTCGTTCATTCGTTTTAGAAAAACATGGCTGTAATTTAGAATAAATCTTTTATTAGCCGAATATGTTTCACGTTTGAAAAATGAATAACATGGAAAAATCTAGTGCCAATAATTTTATTATTAATACAATTTTCTAACCCGATTCAGAGCCTGAAACCAATTACAGGCTGCACGTACAACATTTAAAATTCGAAATTGAATTTTTCTCCTTTTCAATGTGGAACTAGAAATATTTCAATAAATTCCATCACTCTAATATGATTTCCGTTACAATTAAATATGAATATTCAAATAAAAATATAAAGTATTTAAATGTTCAATCAAATGGAGATATTTATCAACCCACGCGGACTTAGAGTTACAAAACAGATATAAACGTTGTTATTGTGAACTTGGGATACTGAGACATCCACTATTATAGTCTTCTGAAAGGAATATCTTTTATGTTACTACATAAAGGCACACGTTAGGATATGTTAGAATAGCATTTCATGTATTGGAATAAAAATATCAAATATTCTAGTTGTTTACTGGGATTGTAAAAAAAATCTTACTTAATTACAAATTCAGTACTTGTTCGAGAGTTAATCACTTAATCGCTTCCCTTCTTAATTGTATTTGTTTCTCGTCGAAATTAGTAAACGTCTTAGTTACTAGCTATTTGTTTGCAAAACCGTGTTTGCCCGCGTTTGCAAAACCATTTTTTTAATGTATCCTATATTACTTCTAGTACCTCTGAGAATATGTGTACAAAGTTTCATGATAATCGGTTGAGTAGTTATCGCGTGTAAGCGTAACAAACATCCCTACTTTCACATTTATAATATTAGTAAGGATTTATGCAAACCTACTTACTAATAAAATGTTTTAATTGGGATGCTCACCATGTTCTACACTTTTAATTCGTGGAATTCGATATTTCGCCCTTGCTACGATTAAATTCACGAGACAGTTTCAAGAACATATTAATTTTGAACAGGCTTAATAGTGAAAGTAACAGCATTAATTATAACACCTATTTACTAATTCCCTCATTATAATATTAGGTAGGATTCTCAAAAGAATGAATTTTGTGAGAACAACAGATCCTTTTATCGGTGTAACGTTTGAGATTCTATCTCCATCCACATTAAAGGAACTGATGTGTCACCAGTGAAGAGACAAGTGGTTATTGTTTAACGCCGATTTTACAGCGCGATAGCTCAATTGGACAAACTTGTGGCTTGTTTTGTGTTAAGACCTAAGTGCTAAGACTTGTAATAAAAATACGATATCCAGATGTTATAAACACTTTTATTTACAATACTTCAATTTCAATTAATACACTCTTATCACACTTTTTCCACTCTCTAGTTAGTACCGCTGATTTATAAAGAATGCCCTTTTCAATAAGTCGACAAACTATTTATACATCAAAAACCGGAAACAAGATCTTTCGATTAATCTACAAAATGCGTTTTTGACTTGTGACAGACCGGAAACTCTTCCTCCAAACTAATAGTCAGTTAACTTAGAAAATGGCATTCTTAATTATTTAGTACATAAAATATAAATACAACATAATTTCGTTTTTCAAAATAATTCCTTAAAAATAGACATTTAATTTGTAGTATTAGAAATAGTCAAATCACAACTTATTGTTACTATAATTTTCTAAAAGTGTATAAATTAATGTAAATTACGACAAAATCATTGCACAACATAAGTTTGATTTTTAAAACAATGCCTTAACAAAAATAAACATTTAATTTGTATTCTTAAAATTAGTCAAATCACAACTTATTGTAACTATAATTTTATCTAAAGATGTGTAAATTATTTTAAATTATGGCAAAATCATTACATTCGGCCATCCTACTACGTGCGGTCTCCTGACGCACGTAACACTAAATGTATATTTATATATAGAATTAAAGTATTAATCTCGGATAAATATGAATTACTTCGTATTGGGCTTATCATAATAAATAATCATTACATTCGGTCATTGTTTGGTACCAGACTGATGGGGTTATTCGTCTTCACTTTTATCATTTTTATCATCAGTTTCGCTGCTACTACTGGTTGACGTTAAATATTCATCATTGTTTTGATTAGATGCATTTATGTTAATCCATGGCCGTATTCTGTCGATTGCTACTACGCTATCAAATTTATTCTTTCGCTGGCTAAAGCCTGGTATTTCAACTATTTTATACCGGTCATTGCCTAAAACCTTTTCTATTCTAAAGGGGCCTATAAATTTAGACATAAGTTTTGAACTGTTACCTTTATTATTGAAATTTGTTCTAGTTATTTTAATTAAGTCGCCTTCCTTATAAACTGGGGCTGGAATTCTATTTCTATCATAGTTTTTCTTTTGTTTTATTTGACTAGATTCTATATTCTTTGATGCTTCCTGTCTTATTTCCACGATGTTAGGACTCGACTCATTATTAAGATCAAATATATTAGTTAAATTATCCCTCAATCTGGTTCCAAACAATATCTCGGTGGCAGTTTTTTGAGTAGTAGAATTAATGGTATTATTAATTCCCCACTGAACTTTGCCTAAATACAAGTCCCAGTTCCTTTCATCTTCACCATCAGCATATTTCGTAAGTGAATCTAGAATTGTCTGATTATATCTTTCGGCTTGGCCGTTTGCTCTGGGACATGCAACGGCATTTAATATATGTTTTATACCGTGGGATTCGCAAAAACTTTTGAAAGCAGTTGAAGTAAATGAGGTACCTCGATCGGATATTATTCGAGAGGGTAACCCGAAATCATAAAAAATATTTAACAAACTTTTTATAGTAGTTTTAGTTTTTATATCTTTTACAGCCCTTACAAACAAATATTTAGTAAATCCGTCGACTATTGTGAGAATGTAAGCATTGCCATTTTTACTTCTGACAAACGGACCTAAGTGGTCAATGTGGACAGTATGAAATGGAATGTTTATCTTCTCAATTGGAAATAATTGACCATTTTTACGACGTGATGTATCGTCTTTATTATATGCACATTTGATACACGATTTAACATATTTTTTTACGAACTTTCGCAATTTCGGAAACCAGTAAACCGATTGAATTCTCTCAGTTGTTTTGGAAACACCTAAGTGTCCGACGTCATCATGATTAGACCTACATATCTGCCAACGGGCACCACGAGGTACAACTAGACAAAGCGCTTCGCCTACTCTCCTATACACCCTGTTATTCTTGATAACGTAATTTTTCTTTATATCCTTAGATTCCTCGTCAGACTCTGGTTTGAGAATTTTAAATATTCGTGAAATATCTGGATCCGTCATTTGCAAGGTTAAGAGCCAATTGCTAGTTTCTATACTATATACGGTTATCGTAGAGTCATCAATTACTTCAGGTGATAGGTTAGTATTGCGGCTCAATGCGTCTACGTGACCCATACGAACCCCTGGACGGTATTCTATGCTAAAATTAAATTCGCTAATCAAAAGCCACCATCTCGCAATCCGGGGAATGAGATCACGTTTGGTTAGTGTAGTCCGTAGAGCGTTACAATCAGTCACTATCTTGAATTCTAAACCTAATAAATAAACTCTAAATTTTTTTAACGCACATACGATCGCAAGAGTTTCTAACTCATAAGAGTGTAAATGGCGTTCTTCTGGTGTAGTTTGCCTGCTAAAGTAAGCTACGGGCTTAAGGAAGTCAGATCCCGGCTGCCATTGCATTAATATTCCACCTACGCCTAAAGAGCTTGCGTCCGTGTGTAACTCAGTTTTGAATTTGGGGCTGTACAAAGCAAGAATAGGTCTGTTAATCAGTTTTTCTTTTAAACTTTTGAAAGCATTAAGTTCGGTGTCTGTCCAGTTAAAAGAGTTACCTTTTTTTAATAAGTTTGTTAAAGGTCTAGCTATCTCCCCAAAACCTCTAATAAATTTTCTAAAGTACCCAGCTAAGCCTAAGAATTGGCGAACTTCGTGTACGTTTCGAGGGATAGGAAATTCTTCTACAGCTAATATTTTGTTTTTGTTTGGCCGTATGCCTTCAGCGGAAATTTCGTAACCCAAATAGTCTAGGGAGCTGTTAAAGAAATGACACTTTGATAATTTAAGAGTAAGTCCATTTAACCGTAATAACTTTAAGATATCTTCTAGTTTTTTTAATCCTTCCTCTAAAGTAACTGATGGTACAAGAATGTCATCCAAATAAGCTAGTGCTGTATCATGTCGCTTGTTACCAAGCATGGAATTCATGAACCGCTGAAATACAGCTGGAGCATTTGCAAGTCCAAAAGGCATCCTTTTGAACTCGTAATGTCCGTCAGGCGTTACAAATGCTGTTAGTGGACGACTATCCTTTGCCATGGGTATTTGATAATACCCAGAGGCTAAGTCTAAAGAGGTAAAAAACTTGTTACCACTTAGATTTGTTAATTGATCCTCAATGACCGGTAAAGGGAAGCAATCTTTCCTAGTTTTATTATTAAGTGCCCTATAATCAACGCATAAGCGCTGTTCACCTGTTTTTTTCTTAACCATAAGAATAGGGCTAGCATAGTTAGAACTTGATTCTTGTATTATATCGTTTTGCAATAACTCGTCGACAATCTCACGGACTTGACTTCTCTCAGAATATGATAGCCTGTATGGCCTATAAACTACAGGCCTGTCATCTAATAAATCTATTTTCATCTCAGCAGAGTTAACACAGCCTATTTCTCCAAGATTAAACGCAAAACAGTCACGATAATTAACTAAAAGTGAGTGAAGCCTTAATAAAGTCGCATTATCTATTCCTGGACCAACTTTAATGTCTGAAATTAGCAGGGGCTCTAGTTTTTCACAATCTTTAATTATATTATTAGTGTGAAGCACTTTCTTTTCGATAAAAGGGAATGCTCTAGCTACACAAGATTTTTCTGGAAACTTTAATGACTTGTTAGATAAGTTAGTTATTCCTAGAAAGCATTTACCATCAACAACTCTATAAGCACCCTGCTGTATTTGATACTCTTTATTAGGCTTACAGCTACAGTAACCCTCAACATAAATATCACCACTATACTTTGGGTCAGATGCGACAACTTCAACAAATTCTGATATTGAAATTTTACTTGGAGTTATCAAATTTAACTTCATACAACCTGCAGACTGAGATGTACAATTAAAATCAGGACTTTTATAAAACAATAACTGATTATTATCTTTAAAAACGGTCACGCAATCAAGTTCAGTGACGTTTTGACCTATCAGCATGGATGTTTGTAGAAATTCGTCATTGACTACAAATATCTCTATGCTGGCCTGAACATCATCTAATTTTAATTCGACACTACTCCTAAATATAGGAAAAACTTTAGAATTACCGAAGCCTTTGATAACAGGTAAATTTGTAAAGTCTTTTGACAAATTAAGATTTTTAGTATCAGATTCCCGAATCAAACTACACTCGCTACCAAAATCTATAAAAGCTACTAAATTCGTATTATTAACTATTACATTTTTATAAAATTTGTTTCCACCATTACTAGTGGTCGAAATACTTAATATTTTTCGGTCTTGATTATTATTTTGTTTCATTTCATTTCGGAAAGTCAACGGTTCGAGCTTGCAATCACTATCGTTATGGCCTACTCTATGACACTTCGAGCATTTAACAAGGGGCTTAGGGCATCTAAAGTAAGGGTGTCCTCTTGAGCGGCAATTGAAACAAGTAATGAAATTATCATTCGAAGTTGATGCTGTGTTATTTGTTCGGATTGACACGCTATTCTCGCTACGTTTCCTACCCACGAATGTACTTGTATCTAATATAGGACGTTGCGAACTGAGAAAATTCAATAAGTCTTCCGGTTCATCGCATCTTAATGCCTGGGCACTATTTCTAATTGACTTGTCCGAAAGACCATGAATGACACAATCTACGGCCTTTTTACCTCCAATCTCACATCTATTTAATAAAGCTAATTTATCGTAAAAATATTCGCGTAAATTTTTATTATTTCTAGTGATTCGGGCTAACATTTCTTCAAGAAGCCGACCATAATTTTGCTCGTTAGAAAACGCCCTTTTTAATTTAGTTTGCCAGTCATCCCAACCAAATACAACGCTTGGAAGAGCTTCAAACCATCTCTTTGCCAAGCCAGAAAGTTTCTGTAGAGCAAAATGTATGGTCTGCTTCTCGTCCCATTCGTAAATAATTGCACATTCATTTACTTTTCTAATCCAGTTATCAATACTTTGAGATTTGTAAGCCGGGTCAAATTCTGGTATAACATTATTATAATGACTATTACCGAGATTATGTGCCTTGTTCTTATTTCCTTGTAAAGAATGAAACAATTCCAGTACCTCTCTTGTGGACCAGTTGCCAGTTTCTTTGCGTCCGACTTTCCGTCGTCGAAAAGAGTCACTTAAACTTTCGCTGCTTGACGAGGACGGGCTGCGTGATCGTCTGCGTCTCCTCCTTGATTTCGCCTTAGACCGCTTCACCTTATCGGTCTTAGTCAGGCGATCTGGCTTCATTCGATTACTCCTTGGATTTGGGGGTTCCTCCTCAGGAGTCATCCCTTCGTCGGACTTCATAGCCTCAAAACATAAAAGTCAATTGTAGATTTATGTCATTAAAAAAAAATGAAGATTCAAAGATAGACTTTAAATATTCGTCAGTTTAATATGTATATATATTATTATTTATTTACTTTATGCTCGTTATTGCAGTCAGAATACAACTAACATAATCATATAACACATTTCGCTACTACACATATGGTTTGGTAGGTCCACATGACCTCTGTAAATAAGCACACATCCCTTGTAAATAACTAGAGCAACACTTAGCTCGGTAGGTACACATGACCCCTATCAATAAGCACACATGGCTTGTAAATAACTAGAGCAACACTTGGCTCAGTAGGTACACATGACCTCTGGAAAAAGCACACATGGCTTGTAAATAACAAGAGCAACACTTGGCTCAGCAGGTACACATAACCTCTATTCATAAGCACACATGGCTTGTAAAATAACTAGAGCAACACTTGGCTCGGCAGGTACACATGACCTCTAAAATAAGCACACATGGCTTGTAAATAACTAGAGCAACACTTGGCTCGCTAGGTACACATGACCCCTATCAATAAGCACACATGGCTTGTAATTAACTAGAGCAACACTTGGCTCGGTAGGTACACATGACCTCTAAAATAAGCACACATGGCTTGTAAATAACTAGAGCAACACTTGGCTCGCTAGGTACACATGACCCCTATCAATAAGCACACATGGCTTGTAATTAACTAGAGCAACACTTGGCTCGGTAGGTACACATGACCTCTAAAATAAGCACACATGGCTTGTAAATAACTAGAGCAACACTTGGCTCGCTAGGTACACATGACCCCTATCAATAAGCACACATGGCTTGTAATTAACTAGAGCAACACTTGGCTCGGTAGGTACACATGACCTCTGTAAATAAGCACTCCTGTCACACATAACATATCTACACCTGAAGTTCTTGCCGGAGCATAGTATAGTTGTCTATTTAATTTAAATATGGAAAAATTCACAATTCAATATAATGTTAAATATCTGTCAACATAATAATTATTATTATATATTTCGGTAATCTATACTAAATACCGACATTCGTAAAAAAAAGAAATGGTTTCACGTACCTTTAACTTGGGTCCTGTTCGCACTTCTGAATTGTAATAAAAATACGATATCCAGATGTTATAAACACTTTTATTTACAATACTTCAATTTCAATTAATACACTCTTATCACACTTTTTCCACTCTCTAGTTAGTACCGCTGATTTATAAAGAATGCCCTTTTCAATAAGTCGACAAACTATTTATACATCAAAAACCGGAAACAAGATCTTTCGATTAATCTACAAAATGCGTTTTTGACTTGTGACAGACCGGAAACTCTTCCTCCAAACTAATAGTCAGTTAACTTAGAAAATGGCATTCTTAATTATTTAGTACATAAAATATAAATACAACATAATTTCGTTTTTCAAAATAATTCCTTAAAAATAGACATTTAATTTGTAGTATTAGAAATAGTCAAATCACAACTTATTGTTACTATAATTTTCTAAAAGTGTATAAATTAATGTAAATTACGACAAAATCATTGCACAACATAAGTTTGATTTTTAAAACAATGCCTTAACAAAAATAAACATTTAATTTGTATTCTTAAAATTAGTCAAATCACAACTTATTGTAACTATAATTTTATCTAAAGATGTGTAAATTATTTTAAATTATGGCAAAATCATTACAGACTTAAGTTCCTTATAGATGCGGAATCCTTTAGCGCTGTTATATAGTGTTGTGAGAGGTAGTGCTATAGTGTTTTGCAGTCAAAGCAGAATGATACCGGCATAAAATGGCAGCTATGCTCTCGCGTTTGGTGAGGCAACGCATCTATCTATCTTGTGTGGATGTTAATAGGCGTCGATAGTCGCCCAAAGGCTTCGACTGTTCGTTTGCCCTACTATATGCTGTAAAAAAAACATTTACAAAATCGTAAATCGTTTTTATTGTTTGAAAATCTATGTCACCGTCGTCGCTTGTTTTGTAATTATTAATTGATGATTCGATGGCTAGGTAAACGATACGAAGCTAGTTTTGTTTGCTCAATATACCACTGTAATTTTATCGATTTATACTTTTTTGCTGTATTCTAAAGTGTAATAAGTGGATGAATATTGTTCTGCAGACAAGACCTAGCCCTTTAATAGTGCTATGTTAGGATGGATATGTCTATGTCCATAGATATTGACTACTCAAATATGACCTCCCTGTCAGCACGCAATTAATCTGCTTCAGGGCAAATGTATACCCTCAGGTCAGACATATAAGTGATGGATTGATTGCTGTGGGTCAATATGCTGTACAGTGCACAGTATTATAACTAGTATATTATTAAATACTAGCTGTTGCACGCAGCTTCGCCCTCAACTAAGTTTTAATACGGGTCTCTAACTATTTGAAAATTTAATATAGCCTATTCACCGGCCTCCTTCACTGAAAGAGGCCTATGTTCCGCAGTGGACGGATTAAGGCTGATAATGATGATAGTGATGTTCACCGGGGATAGTGAACCTTCCCAACAGTGAAGAGAGAGTGAGAATTTTTTAAATTGGTCAAGTAGTTTCAGAGCCTATTCAATACTTAAATCGTACAATACATACAATACGTAAACAAACAATCAAATCTTTCCTCTTTATAATATTAGTATTGATACTCACCATTAATTATACAAGTATCATCTTTAACCGCCTTTTTATTTATTTATGTATATTTTCTTTTTCATCCACTGAACAACTCGACATAATAATATCTTCGTAGGTATGCTAAAGACTTTAGTTTAACAAAAGCGCTATTCTCTAGTTTCGTACCTGAAAAAAGTCTTTGGCATTTAATAGCCCAATTAGTAAAATAGGTTATTAAGTTGTCTAGTTGTCTGTATATATTCACTTGCTATTTACTGAAGAAACGGCGAAATAAAAAATAGGCCATATAATTCAATTTTGAGGCAGGTGAAATCGTGGGGAACAGATAGTGTAGAATGATTGATGAAGTAAAAACCGGGAATTCCAACTATCGGTCAGCAGATGTTTGGTCTCATGGAATTGTAGCATTTAACCACCGGGCCAGTATAGACAGTTGCGTTAGTTAAGATCGCAGATTAGGTAATAATTACATCCTAAAACTTCTTCTTTAATATATTATATAGCACGAAGTTAAAGATTCACACTATGCAGATATTTGTAGACATTAAATTTATTTCTCCGTGGTGCGTTGCAGCTGGGCTTCACCTGACTGCTCTCTTTTTCTTGACTTTTGTTAGTCATAGCAATCCTGTACTGTCTCCCGCTTTGAACGAGGAGGGAAACTGGTATATTCCTTACTCCTTCTAAATCCCTCTGATTAAATTCGTTGCGGGTCCCCAAGGTTAAATTCACTATTGAGCTATGTATATTAAGCATGTAATATATATATACCATTTTTCACGTCTGAAGAAATCATTAAAAAATATCAGCATATAACAAAGAGCTTTCAGAAATAGAATTAAAAAATCAGCAAACACCTACCCTGTTTAAAACCGTCATCCTTACTTATATTATAAATGGGAAAGTAGGGATGTCTGTTACGCTTTCACCCGAAAACTACTCAACATCATGGAACATTCTAAACATATTCTCGAAGGCACTAGAAGTAACATAGGATACATAAAAAAAAGAATGAAGCCTTATTATATAACGTTATGAAATGGTATCGCTTTTCACATAATATGATGCATGGAGTATATGTACCTGATGAAACCTTTTACAAGGCAAGTATAACGCGAGCTCATAAGGATATCCTGATCCTACGGGAATAACACGACTAACAGGAAATATCAGACGGGAAAGTGTCTATTATATAAAGCTAAGATACCACGACGATTATATTATAGAGTACTAGCTGTAGCCCGCGGTTTCATACGGCCTCATTATCATCATCATCATCATTATTAGCCTTTATCTTTCGAATGCTTAACATAGGCCTTCCTTAATGAACGCCAAGACGACCGATCCCTTGCTACTCACTTTCAACACGGACCGGCCACTGCACGAAGATCATCTTCCCATCTGGTTAATGGCCGACCAACACTTCGTCTACCTAAACGCGGCCTCCACTCTTGAACTCATTGACCCACTGCCACATCAGCGTGCTTTATTCTTCGTGTGATATGAGATATCGATAACTTTAGCTTTCTGGCAGAAGTCTTTGTTTTAAATCCTATCTGCCAAAGAAACACCCAGCATAGCACGCTCCAAAGCACGTTAAGCTACGGCAAATTTGCGCACCAGTCGTAAAATATTTTTTAACTTTTACTAGCAGTTTAAGTCGATATACGACTATTACACATGAACACCAAGATAATCCTATCTGCCTATCTGTCCCTTACTTGCTTAATCAAGAACTAGTTTTAAATTTATTATCATCAGCCTCTTGCCACCCATTGACCTATTTCAATAAACGCTAAGACGTCTAAAGACCTAAGTAAAAGTGCCATTGCTGCATTAAAAATACAAACACAAATTAATTTTACCATTGCTAAAATGTATTTATCAATCGATGTATTGAAGAATTGTTAAATAATTGGCGGTCTATTCTGAACAAAACAACGAAAGGCTGAAGCAGGATTTATTGAAAGCGTTTATGAAAAGCTCGTTTGAAAGCAACTATTTTTCATTTCGAATTCAATCCAATTGAAAGAAAGGTGTAGTATTATTTCATTGAAAAAGTTCAAAAATGGAATGCTGCGAACACTCAAATCCATATATGGCATTTTAATTAAGATCTAATCTTATCTGCTTTAAGTAATAAGAAAACTGTATTCAATTTGACTAACGGAAAAACGGTTAACAATAGAATCTATCTTCTACAACTCTTTTGGAATTTTCCGTCTTGGCGTTCATTGATTGAGACCCAGCGCTGTTTTCAATAGTGTACGGGCAGATAATTACGAATATAACGCTGAAGGTCATTAATCAGCAAATAAGCCTTAATGAAAGTGATTGCCGCAATTTGAACATACTACTGGACAGCGCTCCGGATTCACCCACCTTGTTTTTGCTCCCGTGAGAATACGGGGATAAAACATAGCTAATTGCTAGCCGATAATCATCATCATTGTCATCATCATCATCAGTCTTATCCGTCCACTGCTGAACATAGGCCTCCCTCAATGAACGCCAAGACAGCCGATCCAATGCCACTCGCGAATTCATTATCTGCGATTGCCAATCCGCCTGCTCAGCGTGGCAATTACGAGCATAAATCCCCTCAATGAATCACAAGCCGATAATGTATCTTTACAATGGTGAAATAATTTTTAAAATCGTTTATGTCGTTTGCCCGTGAAAGCGTAACAAACAAACTCACACTCGCATTGATAGTATTAGTTAGGATGATGCGACAAATTGATGCTAATAATTACAATGTCCCTCACCTTTGAACGAAATAATTCCCTTTGAAGCGGCGTCATGGTTTTATTCCGTGATGAAGCGGCGTGTTTCTTATATTATAAATTAGATTCGTGTCTTTTCTGTTTTGTTATGTACCTTTGTAGGGTTTACAACTAAGCCCCATTTTCTATTATTTTTCTTAGGGCCTGTTTCACAATCTCCCAGTTAAGTTCCCAATAAGCTATCGGCAACATATTTGACAGATTTTGACAGATACTCCATACTCTATCTGTCAAATATGTTGCCGATAGCCTATTGGGGACTTAACTGGAGATTGTGAAACAGGCCCTTAGTAATATTAAAAACGCGAATTTTTGTAATGTATTTATATACGGATGTGTGTTTATTACTCTTTCACGTAAAAAACTACTGAATGGATTTTGATGAAACTTGTAATAGATATAACTTACACATCAGAATAGTAAAGGCTATTATTTATTTCCCACGGGAACGGGAAGTACACGGATGTAACCGTGGGGCGCTGGTAGTATTAATTAATAAAATTGACATATATTGTCTTCATCATGATGGGCGGATCCATCCACCACTGAACATATTCTTCAAGGAACACCAAGACGACCGATCCCTTGCCACTCGCATCCAACACGGACCGGCTTCTGCACGGAAATCATCTCTCCACATTCGAATTCCATTGCGTCATAAAAAAAATGTTGACTATAAAATAAATAATAAAATAATAATTACTTTTTTACTCAAAAGTCAATATAACTTAGTTTTGAGACTTCAAAGTAATAGAAAACTCGTGTTGGTTATGACTCTCTCTTTACCAAGACTATGTATTTTTTTGTAAATGCTTTTTTTATTATTTTAGTACAGGCAACACCAGAGAACAGATAATCGTCTAAAATGACGGAAGCCAATCTATTATCACATTCAGGAATCAATGATGGGCAATATTACTTTATCGATGTACGAGGCTTTAATCGCCCAGGTATCTAGGCCACTAAGTTAGACCAATTAATTCTTAGTGCATTAATTGTTATGTCCGTAGTGCAGAAATCAACAACACATGCTTAGTTTCAGAATGAATTTAGATATAACTTAGGTATTTATTATCTTTTAAATGTTAAAAGACAGTGACTTTTTGATACAGGCGAACATTCAAATTAGTGTTCTTTGGCTCGATGTAGCTCCAAAGGCCTTTCTGCCAAAAGAAAAGTCAATTTCGAAAAAAAGTGAGACAACAACCACATACACCTACAATAGGATAATTACGTCATCTGTTATGTCCTTGAACTGTAGAAAAAGATGAATACTAGGGATGCGCCAAAGATTTCGATATAGAAAAAAAGCTTCTAGCGTACAAAAATTTAAAATAAGAACTAACGTGCCTAAACACAACTAAGCTATTTCTCGACTGTTTTAAGTAGGACAAAGGTATCGAGGCCAGTCGGACAAGCCCAGATCGGAACCTCGTTTATAAGAAATCCTTGAAATGTCGAAGTCAAACGTAAAAATCACCTTTCCATTCGCGCGCTAAGCCCATTCGATCCCACCGCAGCTATTCCTTATAGCCAGGATCGACAGCGGTTACCAATTGACCCTTTGGTACGATTTCACAGAACCAGAGAAATACATTAAAACAAATTACTTTGGAAGCGCAACGAATTTAATCAGACAAATTAAGGGGGAGTAGGAAATATGGCCAATCACAATTGAAACGCTGATATTATTCGCGTTCTTTCTATTGCATGTTCTTATGATCTCTTTCTCGAAATTAGACGTGACCATAGTTCACATAGGTATAGTTAAGGCAAGGTTCAACCCTTATAATATGTCCCACTGCTGGGCACGGGTCTCCTCCTCAAAGCCAGGCCATAGTTCACCGATGCGCTGGCCCAATGCGGGTTGGTGAACTTCACATACCTTCAGACTTTCAATCTCATCAGGCATGCAGGTTTCCTCACGATGGTTTCCTTCACCGGTGTGCGAGAGATGGTCTCGTGTTTGGGGTGCGCTTAGAAATTTTAGAAAAACCCATATCAAGGCACACACGGACGGGTCAGGATCGAACCCGGAACCTCACGCCAGTAGGCCAAGTCCACCTACCACTGGACTATCGCTCTCCTCCTCTCCTCTTTTCTTTTGCTAGTTCACAATATATGCGTTGGCTCAAAGAGATTAATAGTCTAAGAATGTGAGTATATTCACAGACACACCTTAGACTTTTAATCTTTTTATTCTTGCGGGTTTCCAGTTTTCACGTTTATAAATAAACTTTGCTTTTTCTTAAAGTTAACTTTTCAAAGTTTTCTTATTTTTAATCTTCGCATAAAATAATAATGAAATATTTTTTATACGTAAATTGATACAATAATTAAGAATGTCTGATACACCTTATCACTTACACTTCTCACCTACATTCCGTATCGTGGGGTATTCATTTGTATATTTTAAGCGAATATATCATACGTACGTCAGATTTGTTGACTCCGAGATAAGATAGCGACGATACGTACTCTACAAGAGGAGTCAATAATGACGCCACTTTTTAACATGTTTCAACTCTGAAATAGTTAATCATTATTAATAGTATATTATTAATTTATTTATTTAAGGGCCTGTTCCACAATCTCCAGTTAAGTTCCCAATAGGCTATCGGCAACATATTTGACAGATATTTGACAGATACTCCATACTCTATCTGTCAAATATGTTGCCGATAGCCTATTGGGAACTTAACTGGAGATTGTGAAACAGGCCCTAATAGTCTTACATTAGTGAACAAGATAGTAACTTTGACAACATTTACTTATTAACGTATTTTAATTTTTAACACAATGTAATTAATAATAATTTATTGTGTCACTGTACGCAGTCCGCAATGTTTTGTAAGTTTAGTTTTAATGTTTCTCATTGAAATGAATTGTATTCTTATGGAAAATAAATCCATCTCAAACCTCAATAATTAATGTAGGTACTTTATAAAATTATGTAGAATTTATTACATGGAAAAAACTGACCATCATTTATATAGAAAATTGATAAAATCATAAATATACATTGATAATATCATTTCAAGCCAAACCCCACGAACACACAAACCACACACTTGTCACTATTATGCAAATAAAAAACAAGGATACTTTTCGTGAGGCCGTAGGTACTGAGTTTTGTAGTATAATCAACTTATAGTAAAGCGTAAAATAACTTGGAATTTGATAAAAATATTGACAAAGATGTGATGACTAATGACAAAGAATTCAGACGTATATGGAAGAAACATTCTTAAGGATTTTTTGTGACGACTTTATTGGGGACATGTCCCCAGTTTGCACTCGCTCCCTCTCGTAGGCTCATATGCTGGGGACATCGCGGTGTTCTCGTCACACCGCCAAGCGGACGTTTACATCACAAAGTTTGTCCTCAAAGCGCTCATAAGAATTGTCCATACTGACTTACGTCAAAGGCAATTATTGTGTATCCATGCATTGCCTATTAAAGCATAAAGAGGCATATATTTCGATGTCATTTATGCCTTTTTTAGACAGCAAAGCTGTGCGGGAGTGATATTATCAATCTATTTATAGATAAGAGTTGATTACGATAAAGACAGGCCCTATTCTAGCAAAAACAACAAAATATATCTGGAGTCATAAACTTTTACGATGGCTACGCCCACCCGAATTTGTTAGCAACTATATACAGATGTGAACATGAAATAAAATCGTAGATATTAAATTTGTTATCATTATAATCAGAAATGTTATCTTCTTGATATATCGAAATCTGATCAACGTTAAAGACGTGGAACACATTTTCATGGACATTGTTTCGCATATTTTAAAGCATAGTAGGGCAAACAAACGAAGCCTTTTAGCGACTGTCGATAAATATCCACACAATCAGAGTAAAACTGCGTTAGCTCCTTTTCAGTAGCCCAAATAAGCCAACGGAAACTAACGAACTAAGTTTTTTAATATATTAAAAAAAACTGTTGTCGGAACTTAACTGATTTATATTATGTTGTAATTAATTGTTTGTTTCCCAAATATTAATAAATTAAATTAATCAATTAATTACGATTTGGTGATAATGACGATGGTGATGAGAGATGACAAAGATTTTGGAAATTTTAGAAAGATTTGAATGATACACGACTGTAGAGTAAGTTAGCGTTAATTAATGGAAATAATGTTCGGCGGTCGAAGTAAGACGGGAAAAGGAACAAAATGCTTTAATATATGAGTATAAGTTATTACTAATGCCTCCGTCAGAGCACTGATAGGGTCAAAATATGACCTCAATTAATTCAGTGTATTTTAATTTGTCATAAATATCCACGGTATCTTCTATACTAATATTATAAATATATGTTTGTCAGTTTGCATACCTTCCAAATCCAAACTCACAAATATCTCGTCTCACTCTTATCGTAATCTTCGAAACTAAAAGGTTTAAAAAATCATCATTACAATGTCACGTTATCAGTAAGTGACATGCGCTAAGATAATTGTTGCCAGTTCGGGTAGCCATGGGAAATTGCTAGTGATAAATATATTGTATATCGTCATGATCATCATCAACATCTCATCATCATTTAGCCTTTATCCGTTCACCATTGAACAAAGGACTCCCTCAATGAATGATAATATATTTACTTACATGCGATTTAATATTTCAACATCAGTATCATTATTCATCATCATCATAAGCCTTTATCCGTCCACTCCTGAATATAGACCTCATTCAATGAACGCCAAGACGGTCGATCCCTTGTCACTCACATCCAACACGGACCAGTCACTGCATGGATATTGTATCCCATCTGATAAAAGGCCATCTACCGTTATTGCTATAAAATAAAGAGTTATTTTGCTAACTACGAAATATATTTTTAATACAGTTGCTCAAAAAGTAGCGTATTGCAGGGACGTATAGCGTTCGGAAAGTGGCCCAGCCTGACGCAACTCAGGAACAAAAAAAATTTCTATGAAGTTGGCCACGAAAATAATGGCGGACAATTCAGTGCTGCCAGATTGTATAATCAGATACAAAATTTGTATAATATAGTTATTTAATGTATCCAGTTCGTTTAGCAGATTACCTCGTATAATTGGATACAAAAATAAAAATTTGAAAAAAATAAAGACTCAAGATAGAAACTGGTTGAAAACATAAACCGTAATGGGTTTGATGGCGACATAACAATCTACGCAAGTAAATTATTTAGTTTTTTTCATATTTTAGGTAAGTCAAAATAACTAAAAATAAATACTTGTATTTTTACAGACTATTTTTAATAACGTTGTCGCTTTGTATAATAAGATTTGATTCGGTATAATTTCAGTGACCGAGCGGTATAAAATAAGTTGGCTCTATTGGCAGCCCTGGTCTCTCATTAAGAAAAAAAAATCCTGCAATATTTGTCAGCCATGTTTGTTTAAACTTAATATCGCTATGTGTTTTAAATTAGTCTTAGGTTTTAAATAGAATATTGCTTGTTTCGATTTGGATTATATTACTAATAATAAGTATAATTTTTCATTCAAATTGTAACGAGTGATCAGAAGTGTACTTTGATACAAAGTGCCACCAAAAACGGCTTGTTACTTGTAAAATTTGTGGGAATTGAGCAAGTTGTTCAAATGATGAAAAAGGGATTATTATGGCAAGTTATCCTTTGATTAAGTCCGGTAAGCACTTATATATGATACTTTGTAGCCATATGTAAGTAAAGCAGGCAAGTATTAAACAAAATTAACAAATTTATCTAATTTAAATTTTGTATTAGTGATGTACTGCAACTGTAATACTACTGCAACCGTCTACATATCGATAAAAAAGTTTATCATTGAATAAAATATATTATAATGTTGGGTGACTTAAATGAGCAAGGATCGTAAATCAGAAATTAGAACTTATAAGTTTTACGTTAATATAAATGTTTATGGTACCCAACTCTCCTTTAAACGCACTTACCTACGACCTTTGCTATATTATATATTTATGATTTTAGTCAAGAAACATTAAATTAATTCTACTTAAAATGATTTCAGTAGCTGCAAACAGTGGGTCAAGTTTCTGGGCAAAGAAGATTTCATATAATATTATGTTCCCATTGACAAGTTGCATACATATATATGTGGAAACAACTTACACAACAGGGCATTTAATAAATGAAGTCTTAAAAGAGTTTTATTTAATTTTTATTTCATAATATATGTACCCTCATTAATATTGGTCTTATTACCCTATAAAACCTGCCTAAAATTATTAAAAAATATTATTTAGAAGCAAGCCCGTTTTTACCCTGCATATATTATCGATATCGATAAAAATCTATTCGAAAGCACTACGTATTAGGTTTGATAGGTTGGTATTATTGTTTGACATTTTTGAAGTATCTGTTGGTATTGAAATTGTTGCGAAACTGATTCTATTGGCTAGTATGGGAGTCCCGTCTCTTAAACGTAGTGATTATATTCTCTTGGAAGTGGCCTATTACACACTCGTGCTTTTTCTTTACCTTTTCCGCACTCGTGCGTTCTCTTTCCCAACTGTCAAAATAATGTATATTAAAAAGAAAAAAAAATAACCATGAAGTTTTTACCAAAAAGAATTCATTGATTTTTTTATGATTAATGCAGATATTTTTAAAAAGTGATTTGTTTCAAAAACTAATTTGTTTCAATATCAGATTTAATGATTTAATTCAATGTGTTCGGCCAGGTTTAATTTTATTTTATCTTATTATTTTTTTTTTCTTATCAATAAAACATCTCCACTGAAGACTTGGCTGTATGGGCATAGTTCCCTTGCCACGTTCGGCGCCATTTTGTGTTTTTATTATTTTATTAAATTGCTTCATTTTTTCGCAACTGTATTAAAAATAGTCGTTCATTACACGTGCGGAACCGTCCTTGCAACTTGTTCCGACTGTCAACCCTCGCCTTCGGCTGCGCCTTCGGCTGCGCCTCGGCTCGGGTAGACATTTGTCGGAACTCGTTGCAATGACAGGCTTTCCGCACTTGTAATGAAATATACTATTACAAAATGTATCCCTTACTAATACTGAAAAGTAATTAAGAAAAAGCTAAAGGAAAAAAATGTATTTAGTGGTTGTTTACAAGAAGTATTATGAGATTTTCCAAAATAATCCCCTAACGGGCGAAGCATAAAATTATACGTCCTATAATCAAAACCGGGCTAACCCACTAACCGTAATTTATTCCGAACGAACAAAGGGATAAAACCAAATAACTGATTTAAAAGTAGTTAAACTATGTTATCCTTTTACAATAATGTTACTGGCAGTTGGGAACTAGGGGCAACTAACGGAGTTAGCTTGAAATTAAACACACTTTAGTATAAAGATAGATCTAATATCTATTTCGCTTTAATAAAGTTGTATGTTTGCGTGCACTTGATAGCCAAACCGTTGTAGTTTATTAATTTTCATGATCATCATCATTTATCCGTCCACTGTTGAGCATAGGTCTCCCTCAATGAACGCCAAGACGATCGATCTCTTGTCACTTGCATCCAACGCGGACCTGCCACTGCAAGGAGATCGTCTTCCCACCTGGTTAATGGCCGACCAACACTTCGTCTACGTAAACCCGGCCTCCACTCTTGAACCTCATTCCAGCCATCCGTTCTTCTGAGTGTGTGACCAGCTTATTTCCACTTCAACGTGCATATTCTTCGCGTGATATCGGTAACTTTAGTTCTCTGGCTGAGGATTTCGTTTCTAATCCTATCTGCCAAAGAAACACCCAAACTAAAGTTTTAGATTTTTGTTCGATTTGCTATTAAAGTGTGTTTTTTAGTTTTTTTTTTTAATTACAACTTAATACTCACTTGCGACATTTTTGTTAAAAAGAAAAACATTCTGGCACACTTTTGTCATAGTAATAACAGCAAAACTTGTACTTTAAGGCTTCTATGACACAAGCCAAACTGACATTGACACAGTGGCCAACTGACAAATTGGACTAGAACAAGTCATGACCCGTTGTTTCGTTCACAGCTGATAAGTAATCAGTATTACGATATACATATTACGATAAAGAGATTTTGTCTATTTTGCTAGCGGTGATGGTAATTTGCTGTTTTAAGGAATAGTGCGTATAAGCTTATGTGCTGAATTGGGCGAAAAAATGTTAATAATAATCATCATCTGCCTAGCCTTTTCTCAACTATATTTTAGAATCGGCTTCCAGTCTAATCTAAACTACTAGATTTTATCATAGAGACTAAGGTTCCTGTTATAATTCTGAAACCTCCTTTCAGTAAAATTTAGTTTTGCGCGACAATGCCTACTTTAGTCTTATATCTATATTTTTTGCATTAGTTTGATATTGTTACCTGTGTGTTATACCGGTCTGATTCTGGCTTGTTTAAAACTGTTTTTAAGTGCTATTGCAATCATTTATTTCTCTTGCTCAATGATCAAGATTCAATAATCTTGAATCTGAGCCACTGATCTAAAATAGCATGGAGCTAATCACATCACTGCTTCATTTTAAAGTCATGACTTTATAATAATGGTAAACCCAAAACGGCATTACAGGTTGGCTTCTAGGAAATCATGTCATGTTAAATAACAATGGCGTTTATGATACTATATTATGTTTATGATATTTTATTATATTATACATGATATATGCGATGGTGTAACGGCGATGTGCATTAACCTTGTAATAACAATTTGATGGTGTGGTTAATGTAAATCGACCAATTATCCTGAACGCTTTGATTCAGGTACGGTAGCAAACAATTAGCAGCTAGATATTTAGTCTTATAATTAGAGCGGTAAATGCATTGACTAATTTGCTATGATTTGATAAATAATAGGGAAATTAGACTCCAGTAGGCTTACTTATATGTAAAGCAACGTAAAGAGGTGCGTACTCAAGGAATAACACTTATCGACATTTTTTGATGATTAATAATTCGACGAATATCTTGACTGGTGAATTAAGTGAGTTCAGTTCCCTTAAAACCTTCACAGACAATGTCGAAGAATTGAGCTCTACAAAACAAAAACAAAAACGTTAAATATCTCGTAAATAGTTTCAAAAATATATTTTAAATCTAATAGGCAATTTTTAAACCGCTAGTCTGTATTAGAACTTTTACTTAACATCAAGAGACTACTTGTCACTGGCAACCATCTATGAACTACAAGTACTAAGTTAGAGATTGGGACCTTCTTTTGCTCGTCTAGTCTAACACTGGTCAGTCGATTTGGCTAAGACATACTGAGAACAAAATAATAGGGAAATGACTAAGGAGTTATTTTTTATCTCCATGATTAAGGCGCGGTATGACTACGATTTAAATATGCGATTTCACTGACACAACCGCATATGAATAAGGTTCAAAAATTGCAAAGCATAAATGAATCGGGCTGCAAATAAACATTTAATTTCCGGGTTTTCCTTTCATAACTCAGAATATACGCATTCAATTCAATATTTGTCCGGTCAAAGTTTTAATAAAACCATATTCCAATTATTATATTCTTAAAAAAATATGTTGTTACCGCTGAAGATACAGAAAATTTCGACGTCAACGTTTATTTTTGTGTAGGAAATAACGAATTTTTATATGAAATACTAAACAAATACTTAATATTCTATTCGGTTAAAATTTTACTTTATACCTTTGCCCCTATGCTTTATATTTTTTGCGTAGGATATTTTTATTGGGTTTCCTCGTACTGGAACTCAGTTTTGTGAATATTAAGGTAGCACCGCGTCTTAAGTAAATAATATTATATACTTACATTTAAGCAGCTCTTCGCAGCATATTGGACGCAAAAATATGGATCATTTTAAGGACTATTTGGTAAGGGTGCCGGAATTTATAATTTATGAACTCTCGAACTCCGTCTATACCACGTCGCCAACACTTTTCATTACATTTTCATGAGAATAAATTATTATATTTTATGAAGCTTAAATCAAAATATATTTTGAGGTACATAGAGCATATAATTATTAAAAACAAAAATTACTTTAGTATAGCAAATTACAAGTTTTCCGTTCAAATACTATAGAACATTGCAAAAACAAGATGAAAACAATGATTTAAAGTTTTTCGATAAAATATCAAATGAAACAGCCAATAGAAAAGTTTAATAAAAATAGCATTTCATTTTAAAATCGCGTCTAGGAATGGCATAGACAAAAGTTTATTTTAGAGTGCAGCTTGGATCACGCGGACGATTTAATGTTTTTATCCGGCTCGAAGGATCACACTCTCAAATTCTATGCTATATCCGCATTGATTTTGGCGCGTCCTCG
Source organism: Lycaena phlaeas (assembly GCA_905333005.2). Classification (NCBI taxonomy): domain Eukaryota; kingdom Metazoa; phylum Arthropoda; class Insecta; order Lepidoptera; family Lycaenidae; genus Lycaena; species Lycaena phlaeas. Next base: position 3,095,039 of record HG995168.1, read on the forward strand.
ACCTTCGCTCTCCTCCCCTCTCGCTGTTCCCCCCCGTCCCTCCGGGAATGCGGCACAGCCAGGGCAAAGGAACATCTTAACATTGCGCTACTCTTCAGAAGCGATCTTATCAAAGGCCAGGTACATCTTTTAAAGGGCTTTTGATTAAGTATTTCGATTTTATTCGTAATTTGAATTTTATATACTTAGGGCGGGTTGCATCGACCGATTTTAACGAATACGTAATCGTTAAATATGGCGGTAACGAACGTTAGTGACCAAAGAGCGTTGTTTTTAACAGACCTTAAAATTTAACGAACTGTCTTACGTTAACTGATGATTTGGAACAACCGACCCTTAATTAATAATAAATTAATGTATACCTATTGGATGGCCGATAAAAGTATTGGTTTAATGATTGTAAACAGATTATAATTAGCTTTGTTTTATGTGTGTCACTTCCCACACATCGTATTTTATTTTTAATAATACATATGAGTTACCTTTGGTAAGAGGTACCTTTGTACCTAACTCTTTATTATATTTTCATAGTTTGTACAAACTTTTATTTCCATGTGCATAATTTGTTAAATAAATAAATAAAATTCACAACGTCACGACATTTTCTGTCACGGCAGTAGCTCGATTTTAATGCTAGGCGCGCGCTATATGTTACATCTAAATTATAACTATTGTCACATTGTATGAGTGAGCAATAGAATTAACAATTCTCAGCTTAGCCTTGAATGTTGCTGCGAGCTAATCTCCGACTTACCTACTGATACTAATCTTTAACTACTATCTTGAACTTAGCCATTACGACCCGCGGAATAAACTATCAATATGGCATACCGCATAGCTACATTTTAAGTAGGGGGGGGGGGGGGGGGGATTTGATTATGTGTGGACTTTCAATGTATAATAATGGTTTATATTTTGAACCTAACATATATCCATCCATCAAGATATAATTTACCTGCCATATTTAATGGAAATCTGATCAGGAGAGACGTGAAAAGGTGACAAACTGAATCTGTAGTATTGTATCCATATGATCCAAATGATGTTATCACTATGTACCTATGTATATTCCTTGGCAAAAGTAACAAAAGAGGCCAGGATCGAACCCGGGCCTTTCACTCTCACATTTCAAATGGCTTTTTACTAAATGTTTACGTGCACAAACATAATACCAACGCTCGCTTACCGCTCACATCGTAAGCAACCCGCTTTGGGCCAGTGCACGATAAACTATGGCCAAATATCTTCCTCGCCTGATTATGAGGAGACCCGTGTCTAGCAGTAGGACATAATATGAGGGAGGGAGAGGTATGAGGAGGCACGAACAAGTTATTTATCATGCTTTATCACGTGACTGCAAACGCCAATATAAGGCGATGACGTCACTGACCAGTGAATTAAGTACAAACTGTCATAATTCACAACATAGCGCGAGCTCTGTCTAACGGTGTGTGACGTAACCACGGTTGCATGACAGCTTGGAGCGTTTTAGCGGCAATTTTAAAAACAATTTTTCTTTACATATTTTTCTGTTAAAATTGGACATATTATTATTTCTTAACAAAAATGGTTTTTTCGTGTTTACCTATAGTATATCTATCCAATAAAATCAATAAAAAAAATTAGTCAACATCCCTATATTAACAAAACGAGTGTATAAATAAACACGCGTGTGTATTGACAAAACCTTTAGACATACAGCGGGTTGCCAACAAACTATAAATATGAAAGTCGGTCTGTCCAGACTAGTTTGAGTGATTGTAAAAATAACGTGCTCTCGGGGGTCGAGATACATGAGCTCGTTCGCCTTTTACAATATACAGATCAGAATCAGTATCACCCGGACTCGTTTAATGAACACTAAGACGGCGACCCCCCCCCCTTCCCTCCACTCGTATTCAACTAGGATCGACCTGTGATCTCAGAGTCTAAAAGATTACGACACAGCTGGTGCTTACAACATTTTTTAGATGCAGCAGGGGAATTTCACATATCCAGGGTACCCGGGTAGACTTCTACGCCCTGCCTGAAGTGACCCAAACAAAAGCTATTGGTTCGGTATGTCCAACCGCCTTTAAGGTTGAGGAGCCTGTATTTTTTTTGCGGGTGCTCATTTATACCAGCTTACTATTTTTATCCGCATGTAGGTAGATTTCCTTCGCTTACGAGGGACAGGACTAGCTAAGTTATATCTGGCTCTATTGCCAACTTCAGGTCTTATTTATTTACGTCTAGCTGGGATGAACGCAGCCTCTGATAATGATTATTATAACCTAAGTTACTCTTTAACATCAACTATCTACCAATGAAAGTCTCATAAAAATCGGCCTAGTAGGTTCAGAGATTAGCCGGAACAAACATGGAGAAAAAATTCTTTCAAAATAGTTTTGTATGTACCGTATAAAATTTTATATACTTACATTTAGAGAAAAGCAGAATTTGAATTCGAAATTACAAACACTTATTTGTATGGACTACCAACCTTCTACAAAAAAGTTCACAACAGAAATAAGCTCTTATTCTGCCCTGTTAGTTCGGGCATTGTCAACTATTTGCGGTGGGTTTCTTTGTTTCTTGGTCCGGCCAGTGAAAACCATTTATAGTCGTTGTGGAATACAATTCTAAACGCACATTCTTTGCATCTGTTTTTTAAGATAGCGATTTCAAATGAAGAGTAATAAAATAACAGCAGATTAGGTGAGTTATATAGTTTAAAACTATATTTTAAGTCGAGATACAGTTGTTATGATTAAACTCGCAAAAACGTTATTTAGAAATAATATATATCGTGCCCAAAAGCGTAGTAAACTATGTTTACGAGTAAATAACATTAGAAAAAATATTTTAATATTACCGGCATATTTAAGTAATATTTAATAACATGTATTAATCACTAAATGGCAACCCACAAATATTACATTATCATTTTAACGATTGGATTTATAATTTAACAGTTTGATTAATCGATAAGAACTGTGCTTCTGTCCAATCTTATCGCTAGCAAACTGTGACGCTCCAAGACAAACCTTCGATAAAAAAATGATAATTTTAAACTGTGCGAAATCTGAACGATTACATCAATGTTTGATTATATACGCTAAAATTATATAGGTAGTAGAAAAAACTGTGAGGTGAAAGAGAATATTATAAAAAGAAATTAAATATATACAATTACCGCAACAGATTACCCCATTTAACGTCATCTGATAATATAAATCAGTTCACCAGCATAAAACTAGTATCCCAATAATAAGTCTGCAAGGAACATCTCATCCCGTACTAACGTTGAAGTAACGTCTAGCCAAGGTGTGTCACTATGTTATTTTGACCTCAGCCATAAATCTGGCGCCACTTATATCACGCGAAGAATAAGCTCCTTGAAGTGGCCGATGGGCCAATAAGGTTAAATGGAGGCCGCGTTTAGTAAACGAAGTGTTGGTTGGATATTAACCAGTTAGGAAAATGATCTCCGTGCAGTAGCCGTGTTGGGTTAATGGCAAGGGCTTTGATTGAAGAAGCGGTAACATTGGACAGATAAAATCTGATGATGATGATAATATTAATTTGTGACTAAGCATATATTGATTCACTTACCTGCATTTTCCAGTACGTGGAAGGAAGTCAAAACGATGGTGGCGCCTGGTCGACCTGGATATGGAGGTCCTGGTTACCTGGAATATAGACACAGGTTTACTAGTTGATGTTGATAAACGACGCTGGGGCAGCAACGATCAGTCATATTACGGAAGTCTTCATATAATAACGTATACCATTTCGAATTACGTCGTTTACAATATTTTACATTTTTACAACATTTTATCAGAGCGTGTATTCGAATTAAGAGCGAGAATATTCGAATATTTTCAAATTAGGAATTTATATTTTCTTTTTCTTTTTTTATTATTAGTGGCTAATGTCTATGACTGTATTATTGTTAATCATATCATAAGCCGCGACAGACACTGACCACTTTTCATTGTGACTCGTCTTCCCCTTTGCCCATCTTAAAAGTTGTATTTGTGAAAACTTATAAAAAGGGACTTCTTTTAATTATATATTTTTTAAAGTTTTTAGTATAAGGTTTTGTTTTGTTCTAGTAATTTTATTTCTGTTTCATATGAAGTGGAAATTAAGCTATTATTTATAACAAATGAACTAACTAAACAAAATAAGGTCAATTAACTAACATGTACTGAATGAAATAAAACCAAAAACATAAAAAATAATATCTCTCTTAGTAACATCAAAGTATTTTATAAATATAAAAATCAGTACGCTTTTTAATTCAAATCGATTATAAGTACATAAAATTTACCTTCAGAGCACTGTAAATATGTGCCAGTTGAAGAGACGAAACCAGTCCAGTTAGATTTGGAAACTCGTTGATGAATCGCCTGTAACAATTTAATAGGTAATAAGCTATAAAAAATAATCTAAAGTTCAGTAATGTTGACCCCACAGAGGTCAGCCGCGTAGAGGGAAGTCAATGCCGTCGAACTGGTCAGCCTCCCTAGACAAGTGACTCACAAACGCTATACGAATAGAAATAGAATAGAATACTTATTGTATAGAAATGACACTAGCTTACGACATGTAATTTGACAGCTATTTTTATTCCCATATAATAAGTATTCTATTCTATTTCTATTCGTTTAGCATTTGCCACTTGACTAGAGCGGGCTGAATTGACATCAGCTAAATATTCCTAGCACTTAGAAGATATTAAACAAATCAGTCATGATCAATAAAAAAATGTTATAAAATGCTACTAAGTCTACGCGAGAACTTGTACAGTTATAAAATATACATTTAATGTTGGACTTTCGCACATAAATATCGTAATACAGAAAACAATGGAGTTACGCTTATAAAATATGCAAATAAACGAACATAGTAGAAAATGATGCTTTTTATAATATAATAGCATTGATAGAGACACGGGAATGGAGATCGAAACTAATAAAATAAAACCAGAGTGGGTATATCGCTGTTCATTAGGATTTTTATGTTCCACTAGGGCTATTCTATCAAAAAAACATTTCGATATCGAGCTTCACCTGAGTGATAGAGCTCACTTTACGTCACTTCGAAAGCGAACTTTAATTGATATAGATAGAAAGTCGAGTTTTAAAGAATACAAATTCGTCAAATTCGTTATAATATCACCGCGGATCCCGCTTTCGAGATTCAAAAAGGACCTTACAGATTAGCCCTACTGATGTTTAGGAAACTTCGTATGGTCACGGGAGGGCTGAGTCTAAGTACAAAAGGTTTGAATTTTATCGTAGTACCATATTAAGGCGTTTACTCTTTGAAACTTGATTAAAAAAAAAATTAAAAACTAAAAAAAAACACGCTTTACAAGTCTCTACGAGTTCGCGCACTATCTCTATCTCTCTTACTCGCATGCAAAGGATGCGGCAAGGAATTAATTAATCCTGGATAATCTAATTGGGATAATCGGATTTTGTAATCGAATTATTGCATTGTCATCAGTCTTTGACAGGTGTGCAAAGTTTGAATTAAATCTGATCGTTCAAAGTAGGACAAAATCGAGCTCAAAGGAGTCGGTTACAAACATACATACAAACATACAGGTGAAGCTAATAAAAGCGTGTTAATAGATATTAAATATAAAACAAGACCCGAGACAGCAACTGTAAATTATAAAATGAAAGTATTACAGAAAAATACAACGTATTTATAGTATGTAAGATATCCGTAATAAATTGAATGATAATATTTACTGCGATATTTTATACGAATCCGTTCATGCGATGGCTTTATGCAGTATTTAAGATATTGATGCCAATATTTTAACAGTACGGATACTAAAATTACAACAAAACTTTTTACTATTTTTTATGCCCTTCGAAAATCAACCGTAAAGCCAGAACCGCACGTTTGCCGAGGCTTGGCAAGCCTTCACAAATTCAAACGTGCGGATACAGAGTTTGTCTTGGCTTGCGTAGGTTTGCAAAGGTTTGTGGCCGACCCGACGAGAGTCGGTATTGTGCACAAGCCAAAGGGAAACAAAGAGAATTTGCCGCAAGCGCTTGCGAGGCGTCCGCATGCTTGTGACTTATGAAGGCTTGGGGCTTGCGGCAAGTCACAAACGTGCGGTTCCGGCTTAAAAGATTTGTATATTGTATATAATAATTTTTTAACAATATCCTAATATGAATTGTAAATTCATAATGTAAACCTTCGATTATCCATTTTTATCCACTTTCAACATCCCTTGGAGCAAGTAAATAATCACGAAGAAGCGATGATGATTATGAAAATTTTAATTTTATTTTTTTTCAAAAGCACAAAGTGATTTGGTAAACATTGGAATTTAACTACATTAATAATTAAGGTTTATTGTGTGAAAAATTAATTAGTTAATTTTTTGACATTGTAATAGTTATCATGAGTCATGCATCCTATAAATTTTCAACATTATTTAACTACTAGGTTTGTTGTAGGTATCATTTATTATAGAATTAATAAAATTAACTTTATTTTTAGGACAGAAAATATTAAAATAAAACTCGACTGAAAATGATTAACATAATAAATAATAAAAACAAAATAGTACTTACTACGTCATCATCATCATCAGCCTTTTTCCCTCTAGGTACTACTGAACATAGGCCTACCTCAAAGTACTACTACGTACTGTACTACTTGATAATATTATGTTTCGTCTTCGGCCACCCGAAGCGAACAGTAATAGTTAAAGTAATTCCTATTTAATTTCTTGCAATTGAAAATAGAATTTTGTTGGAAATAGGTCGTATTATTCCCGCCTTTAACAGACACAAGATGGCAGAACGTTTTGATGAAACAGAGAAATTATAGCAATGTCACTACCATGAACATCCATTCTGCTTGAGGCCGTCAATGCTGCTAATCTCGACTGCAGTATTTAAATTATTATTGAGTCGCTAAGCAAAAAACATTCACAATAGTTATAATACTACTTACTACTGGTGATACCAGTTAGTTAACAGCAATCAAAATCGTTTTCTTTAATCAAAATCGTTTTAGACATTGCAAACAGATATGCGAGTAGCAACTAGCAAGAGATCAGATGTCTTGGCATTCACTAAGGCTGATGATGACGATCATGAAACATATTATGATTCGATCCGTAGGGGTGACATAATATTACGGTCCAACTGTGGATATTTTCGAGATGATTAATGATAACGATAAAATGAACAAAACCCCATGAAAGTTTTATTTAAAGTACGTGAAATAACAAATAACTTAGGTAAGAAAAATATGTAATGGAAAACATTGAAATGTTTTCCATTAAATTCAAGGTGGCGCAATATATACCCATTATTATTCTTTTTAATCACACTGCGCTCGATGATAAAAAGTTCCGCTTAGAAGTTTGATTACCAACTGGTTAAACAGTTTTTGTTGTCATCACACAATACGCGCCTCAGGCGATTATGTGAAAATTATGTCACAAAATAGCGTTGTGGGAGTTGTAAACATTGTGTCAAGTGGCGCTATCTATACAGTGTATATTGTGAAGAATAAAACGCACGCGGCCTTCCAGCGTGCTCGTCACGTGCATTTACGACTACTGCTTTACCCACTCGGTCGATATTAACCAATGAGATGGTGTGCTGCATTACCGACCGATACGCTCTAACCAATCAGCGCTTCATACATTTAGCAACACCGCGCACGTGATTGAACCATTTCATAATAATTTAGATGTAAATATACTTAAATATTTTTGAAAAATATTTTTATTTTACCAAGTTTATGTTGCTTTTTATTTTATACGTGTTTAAAAAAATTGTGATAAGAATGAGTAAAAATGGTGAGTGGATTATTATTGTTTGCATTTTCCAATACTCCATAATATACTAGGTTCTAACTACTGTGTAGCTAGCGCTCTTAGCTACTGTGGCACACTCTGATACTATTGCGGCCAATAGTTAAATCCGTTAGATGTTACCTTGTTAGTATTGAAATATTTGTATAGATGGCGCTGCCACATCATTTTACTAATGAAATTTAAATCTTTGGAGTTTTAACATTTATATTTTAATATATAATAAAATATAATATTTCGTATTTATTTAATATTATAAATCTTTTAGTAAGAACGAATTTGATATTATGTACTTTTCACTTTACACCATCATCGACAATTTTGTTATTTTAATTTATTTGTTTTCTACATTTCTTTTTATTTATTTTAGTTAATGCTTTTTGTAACTTTATTTACAGATTTCCTAAGTCACGGGGCTAGTTTCAACAAAAAATACGGTCAGTAAGAATATACATTCTTTTAGCTAACAAATTAATATATTATAAGTATCATACTATTATTTAAATACCTAATAAATAACTGTTTGTATTAATTATTATGTTTACTTTTTACATTTCATACATTTCTTATATTAATATCATTCTTAGTAACTTTTAGGAAAATACACTAATATTTCTAAGCTTTTAAGAACAAAAAACCTTAAAATGTAACCCCAATTATTGAAATGCATTATTAATATTATGCACTTAGTTGTGCAGTAACTATTTCTTTTACTCATTTTGGTTGAAATTAGATAATAGCAATATTATGTTAAGTAATCGCAATTTGTATATTATATTCAGTTGGCATTGCGAATTTGTATTTATAATATCTTAGTATAGTTACTCAATAATTATTTATTTAAATACCTTATATATTTCTATTGTAATTACCTATTTTAAGAAATTTAACTTAATATACAATATTATAGAATAAACTTAAACGCGTGGTGAAATTCGGAATTATTTTGTCATGCCTGTACGACATCTACAAGACAGTTCATTGGTAATATCATAGATGGCGCTAAATGAAGTATAAATTATTTATTAATCCAACATATTTCTATAGTCAAACTCTAAAGCAAATTAAACGCACAGAGTACTTTTGTATATATAAGAAATAGAGATGTAACTCGACGGCCAAAGTGGGAAAGTACATGTGCCGCCCTCTCTACGCGAGTGTCTAAACTAATACTAACATAAATATACATATAGCTAATTACCGACTATATAATATATAAGTATACGTACGTACGTAATATACGTACTTATGCGTGTATATTATACATACATACGTATTTTATAAAGTTCTTTTTAATAGTCAATACTTATTCTCAGAAAGATAAAAATAATTAAAGATATTACTAAACAATGAAACAAAGTAGCTTACGATTTAGTGCTTTATTTTTTCTTCACATACACTTTATTAAATATTAAGCTTTTAGACATGCCCAAAATAGAATCACACTCAGTTTTACTAATAACATAATATTAGTAATAAATTCACATTACTAGACAATCACACAAAGTTAATATCAAATAAGTTCTTTAATTCCTTCTTAACGAACACTTTATTTAGTTTTGATTTTATACAAATTCAAATAACAATCAAACTCCGTTTTAGCTATTAGTATAAATCCCTATAATTAAACATTAAAATATAATGAATAATGAAAAAAGTAACTACGACTTAACGCTTTAAATTTTAATTTTTGCAAACACTCTTTTCACAAACTACTAAGAGATACGTTAACTTTCACTTTACACACATCCGTATTATTATCACACTCCTATTTATCTAATAATATAATAATAAATTTATATTTACAAAAGATAAATATAATTTAAACCACTGTTTGATAATTTTTATTTGTCATAAATTTTAAAACTTAGTTTTTTTTGTTCCTGTTGGAATCAGCTCAGACCAAGGCCATACTACCCTCTCTAAATATAATTTAATTTTCATTTTAATTTTCGGAGTTACAACTACAAACGACTTGAAGTATGATGTCACAATATATAAATGTTATATTTATAAAAATCGATTTAAACTACTAAATAGAGAAAATGAATACTTTCCAATTAATTACCATTGGAATAGTGTTTGTGAATTCTTTTTGAGTTAATACTTTTACCCTCTACAGTTAATATTTCCAGATGCTCCATATCATTTAGTAATTATTTTCATACCATTTAAAATTAGAACTAAAATTGAGAACATGATTTATTTTAAAGTATGAGAATTATTGAGACTAAAAATGCTAAAATAGTTGAAAATTGAGTAATATAATATAGAACAATTGGAAATATTAACAGTGGGGAGTACAATTAACTTTACCCTCCACGTATTAACAAACTTTATTTTAATTATATCCAAAGCATAATATTTCAGTAATAGCTGTGATAATTAGTAAAAAAATATTAATTTAGTATAAATTTATTTTTACAAATGTTACAGTTAAATATTGTGATAACATACTCGAAGCAGCTTACTCCGAAAATTTGAATGAAAAACATTTTATTACATTAAAATAATTCGTAGTTACGTCCTATGTATATAAATTATTCAAATTAACAAGGAAGTGGACAAAAATATATAAGTCAGGCATAAGTTACATGTAGTTGCTTAAAATAAGGAAAGATGTAGGTGGTTTAATCAAATTATAAATAGCATATTATATATAACTTAAATCATGTAGCTGCCCATAAAAAAAAGTAGCTGTGATAACCATTTAATATTATTAACATTAATGATAAGGTGTAAATTAAACTTCAAGTTAAGATGCCTGATGAAGGTCAAATAAACGAGCGAAGCGTCGTAAATTAATAATGAGTGTTTTTATATGTCAAATAAGCCGAGAAGTAGACAGAAAGATGTCTTTCTGTCCACTTCTCGGCTTATTTGAGTAATATTATATAATATTATAATATGAAGAAATGTCAATATGGACTCTGGTCGTAAGAAATTAAAAATATGTTTTTTTTTAAGTTAAAAATTAAAATCTTTAACTAAACAAAAAATAGATTGGTATATTTTTGATAAAACAATCGTATTTTACCAAAGAACAAACATTAATTATTTGTAATAAAAAGGAGGATAATAACAAAAGAAGTAATAAATTGACTTGTGGGGGGCTAACTTGAAGGCAGATTTTTAATCATTTTTTATAGTTAAATTATTGACGAACAAACAAGTACAAATGACGAATAAATAAGTGCAAATGACGAACAAACGATATGTGATAACAAAATTTAAAAAACAGTAAAGTATAACTTATTCGGGGGCTAACTTTAATGACCCTGTTTTCATGCCATCTTTCGTATTAAAGTGGAACTACGAAAGATAAACTTCAGTATACTGCCATCTTTACTCGTATGTGGGCAATACAAGACAATATAATGAAACAAAATTGAAACGTCAGAATAGTTTATTGGTCAGCTATACTTTAGCCATCTAACCCTATTTTGTAAATTTATAGGAGAACTATTTCCCGGTTTCTACTATGAAGATTGTCGACCCTGATTAAACGTAATATAAACGTAAGAAGCGTCAAGTGCATAGTATAAGTCATCCTATTCAAACAACGTGATGTGGCATTACACATCCGTACATAAATCAATTACCAAGGGCAAGACGATTAGGTCCCCTACCACCCTACCGATCCCAATTTTAACCAGTTAAGATTTGCATCTCAATAATTCTCATTCCATCTATAGACTATATCACTTGCTAGACGTTTAAGTCATGCCCACTACACCATAAGTAGCTGATGTATATAGGTAAGTTATGGTGTATAATGGAGTCTATTACTTTAGAAGACTATAACTAAATAAAATTTATTTTATCCTATTACACTTTGTGATGAAATTTTTATTACAAGTTACCATATTAAATAAGAGATAACATACATCATAAATATATCTATAATTAATTATAATTGCCATAATTCTGACTAATATAAGTTGCACTTAGGGCCTGTTTCACAATCTCCCGTTAAGTTCCCTATAGGCTATAGGCAACATATTTGACAGATACTCCATACTCTATCTGTCAAACATCTGTCAAATATGTTCCCTATAGCCTATAGGGAACTTAACGGGAGATTGTGAAACAGGCCCTTAGCAATATTAATTTTTATATTTTTGATATTGTAATTCTGTACTATATAATATGATACTTTGGGGCAAAAGACACAAGTCTTATAAATTAAAAAAAAAAATACTTTGTAGTTTGTGTTACTATAATGGTTACTATTATAAATAATCGGATTTTCAACAGCAATTCCGTAAAAATAATAATATTTACTCTCAATTCATGTATTATATGTCCTGAATAAATTAATTATCAACTTGGAGTTTGACTAAAATGTTTACTTAATCTCTTCACTTTTACTGAAATTCCTTTGTAACAGAGATCTAAAATATTTTACATAATAGATAGGACTACTCCTAACTTATGATACTATAAATCTCACATTCCTGCAAAAAAAATGTGTTCCATTTCTGGGAAATCCATCGACCACATAACCCATAGATTCCTAATAACAGGGGAACCGGGAAGGGGTTCTGGCGACACATCTGACTTATAGTTCTGATGTAAGCCGTAAACAATGTTCTCAAACTATCGTGTCGTCTCATTCTTTCCCGTTGCGAAATATATTCATTTCTTTAAGGTTTCGTGATTGGTAATGTATGACATTGAATTAGCTAATCACAGCACTGCAACCCCTTTCGTCTCACCTCAGCTAGTTGCCAGAATGCATTTAATACGGAAAATCAAACATTAGGAGTCTATGGGTTGTGTGGTCGATGGGGAAATCCCATAATCTGAACAGGATACACCAATTTTTTAATTCTTGTGTGAATATTTAATACTTCACGAAAGGAGGCTCATAAAAAACTAAATAAACCATGATAAAACCTGTTAAATTGTAAGATATTGATTTTGGATACTTTTCAATTGTTTTTGAAAGTGTTGTTTCATTACAATTGTGTAATGAGTTATATTTGAACAAGAATGGAATAAGTATAATATAATTTCTAGTCCTGTTCAAGTTACAAGCAATAATTGATACAGATCAAACCATTTGTAATTTTCTACCTGTAACTCTTTACTGCTGGGAAAATGCCTCTTTCATTCAGTGTCAAGATAAACCTCCCCCCACAAGCTCCCCACTTAAACGGAGCACTTCATAGATATTTTTATACAGACTGTTTAGTTAGTTTTATTACATATTTATTTCATATCTATTTGTTGCATATAAGGCTTGTTTAAAATTATTTACTAAGACTTAGGCTTTATTGCCATTAAAATTGTCGCCTTAATAATAAAATAAAAATTAAATACCTATATTTCAGCCAAACTCAATGTAGAATGTTTAAGACAAAGCATTGTTAGGCAGCCGTCCGACAGCTGGGAAGAAAAACATTTTTATTGAATGTGATTTTTTTTGTAATTTTAATAAAGTGTAAGATATTGATTTTGAATATATGTATCTTATAAACATACAGTACAATATTGTAATAATAACTTTTATTGATTATGTTGATAAGTTATAATTCCATTTATTGAGTTTCAACAGAACTATTTTCTTTGTAATATAAAAAGTATAAATAAATTACAATAGTTAAGAATGCATTAATCTCGTCAAATCCTGACCTCAATCACTTAAACTTTATGTGAATTTCATAGTTTTAGAATCACTACATCATTTTTTTTCATTTTCACTGTCATTGGTCATTTGGCTCAATTATATAACAAAAATATAATGGACTTATTATTTGGAATACTGTAGGATTTTTCTGGTGTTCTTACATCATAGTATAAAAAAAATATGAAAAAAGGCTTGACTTCTCCCAAAAACTGAAGAATGTATTAGGAAAGTCTTCATTTGAAACAAGCCGCTAAAAATAAAATTTAATAAATGGCAATTTAAATGTGATTTGAAATGCTTATTATAGGTATTTTTTAAATGTTTTACGTGACTGAACAACTGAATATATGATAGTGTGATTTATATACAGATTTATGATAGTGTGATTGACTTTTACTGAAAAACAATTAAAAATGTGAAATTATGATAAATTGTAAAGTGACAACCCTAAAAATGAGCTGTTGTGGTTTGATTACAAACATTCTATATTGAGTTTGGCTCGATAATATATCTGACATAAAGTTTTCTTTTGTTCCGAATAGGGAAAAGTTAAAACATTTAAATTTCAGTTACATTTTATAACAATTTTATAAACAGATTTGTAATATTTTATAAACACATACATATCAAAAAATTGTTTAAGTCCGACTTCTGGTTCTTCCTTATCTTCTTAAGTAACTAAGTTTTCGATGAAGTATAACAAAGCACACCAGGATATACTGTCGCTGCACAATATTTTTTATTACACAAAAATGTAACTATGTGATAGCAATAGCATACCTTAGTGGTTTTGATAACTTTTAGTTGACGACAGTAATGTTTCAGGAATGAGCTTAATAAAATAAAAGATTTTCAGAATTAGTTGATTCATATGGTCATAAAACATATGCCCTACATTGAATATATTTTAAAATTACTTTTAATATAATACATATTAACAATAAATATATTTATTTTTTTATATATTTATAATTATTGTAGAATTCACCTTTACCTTTTTGAAGAAACAGTTTTTAAATTATTCTATCACATAATCAATACTATGGGGTCACATTAATTTGAATGCACTGCGCATGATAGTTCTGTTTTGATTCAAAAATGTATTGATAAAAACCAAACCAAGTCCAGATTTACAGAAAATAGGTTTATTTTGTTAAAAATCTCACTTTTTATGGTTAATTATTATGGTCACGTACACTATAAGGCCTTTTAACACAGACCTCTTTGCAAGAACAAGTGTCTACAGAATTGCAGATATTTAGTACTATATGCACAAGTACTAACTAATACCTATGAACTCCTATGAATCAATACCTAACATAAACGAAAATAAAGCAAAATAATCTTCAAACATGTCAAGTGTCAACAGGTAAATGTCATTTCATTTTTTTTTTTAGTATGGACTGCACTTAGTGTATTGCCAATGTCGAGTATCAAGTCTTTCGTAATCTACCTTTAAAGAATAAGAAGAAACTATCTCATGTTTGTAATATAGATAAACGGCGGGAAACGCTCCCAAACAATCACATAATATGGATTGAGTTTTTAAAATAAACTACAGAAAACCGCCACAACATTCCCACATAATATAAAACGCTCCAGAACAATTCTCCGCCGTATTCGCCAACCAATCACAACTGCGTTTCAAAATTTCAAGCAACTTTTTTTTTTAAATTTATTCTAGTAATTCTCGCACGTACTATTTGCCATTACTTAATGGGTTATTTTTTTTTTTCAAATATTTAAAGAAACCAGGAAATATGTTAAATGAAGTAATAATTTAGATAGGATTATAATAGGTATTATTCATGACATATAAATAATAAAAACAATAAAGTTGATTACCATTTATTTCTTAAAACGCATTAGATAGTCACAAACGATCAGCCAGGCGTAATAATATTTTTTATGGGCCTTCAAAATAACCGCGTTTCAGGGTTTGCTATTTCCATGGAGTTAATAGATAGAAGAGAAAATTTATTGTTTTTATCCGTTCATTGTCATTACATCTTTAATACTATATTATACTAATCACATAACTAATAAAGTGCTTATAATAATAGTTAAAAAATCAGAATAAATATAATAATAGTAAAGTTGAGTTAAGTAATTATTGTATTGTTAACGTGCTCAAATTTACCAACAAATGTGTTTAGTGTACAAATAATTAGAGCATCCGGAAACTAGGCATGTCAAAGAATCGATCTCGAATAATAGTTAATATAAGGAGTCCGAACCGTATAGGCTTTTCCATAGTAATCAAGTAAGTACAAAATAATAAACCCAGATCTTAGTTCTCTTTTCTGCCAATGGCTGCGCTAGAATCAAGTAGGTATCGATGCTATTGTAGCGGACCAATCGATGCCATATTATACATCCCACGTAAGGATATAAACGAGTACATCTTGAAAAATGGCGCGCTCTACCGGCAAAACTTCTTTCCCCAAGATTGCGACTATTCATTGAACATTACGTTCGGACTCGTTATATCTATACTTCGTGTTTATAGGCTAAAAATGGACGGACAATTAAAATAAATCCATGAACATAAAGACATAGACCTAATATTACTTAGAACAATTATATATAAACAAAATAATACATGTACTACTAAAATAATAATAACGAAAATCTAATGGCTAATATTTAACAACAAAATATATTTCGTAAAACGTGTGTTGTGATTGAAATTTATCTTAGGGCATGTTTCACAATCTCTAGTTAAGTTCCCAATAGGCTATCGGCAACATATTTGACAGATATTTGACAGATACTCCATATTCTATCTGTCAAATATGTTGCCGATAGCCTATTGGGAACTTATCTGGAGATTGTGAAACAGGCCCTATTAAAGTAGAATGAATTTAGAATATTGATCTCGTCCTATTTCTACGAATCTGTTATGCGTATTCAGAATTACGGTAACGCAAGAGATAGTATAGTTAAGATTTTCGTAAGGATCAAAAATCCAGGATTTGTATTGGACGGACGGCCTAGCGTAGTGGTCGCGTGGATTTACAACACACATTATATGTTTCGGGTTCGAATCGTGCAAGGCATTAATTTAAAATGGAACTTTTTGATTGAGTACGTAAAGTCCTATAGGCCATGACGTAGACGAGCCACCACTTGGAAAGTGGTCAAAATCGCACTTAAGCACGAATTTTATTTCAGCTGTGATATTTAATTTAATATTGTGCACGTACAGATTTTGGCAGAGTTGGTGAGACACTCAACGCGGTAGTGAATAACCGTATCGTGGATCTCCACCAAAACCATCTGATTTTGTATAAGCGTGTTACCAAAAAATTACTATAACATAATATTGTTGTAAAGATAATTTAAACATTTACACATCAACAAACACTTGTCTGGAGTATAATCATCTCCTAGCCTTTTCCCAACTATCGGACCATACCAGTCTAACTGGATTCAGCTGAATATTAGTATTTTAAATGGAGCGACTGCTTATCTGACCTCCACAACTCATTAAACCCCAACTCCGTAAGACTGGTTGTCTGCTCTTGGGCTTCTGACCACTGTCAAAGATCCACGAATGACAGCCGGGGCCGACGGCTTAACGTGCTTTCTGAGTCAATGAGAGTCTGTATGTAAAGACTGTCTGTATGTAAAGTACGGACCAGCCTCGGCAAGCGTTGCTTAACCTGGTGAATCGATCCGCGCGGCTATTACCACTGAGCCACAAGTTCGTCCAAAAACACTTGTATAGAGTATACAGATAAATAAATTATGTGTGATCCTGTTTCCTACTGATCCGCGATCCGGGAAACCACAAAGCGGCTGAAGGCGCTCGCAGATTGTTTTGTGGAGTAGTGCGCTTATCAAGTGAGAGTACTCAAATAGGTCCAGTTGCCCAAGGTCTTGAAATGCAAAAACAGAAGGGAATAGAACAGATAGGAATAGGTCCTATCTTGGGTAGATAAGGGACCATAATCAAATGAAATGGAAATCCTATCTCACTGACATTGTTACAAAAAAGCCCTTTTTATTTCCAATCACCAATAAAAATATAAATTGAATAAATGCATACTTATTCAATTTATATTTTTATTGGTGATTGGAAATAAAAAGGGCTTTTTTGTAACAATGTCAGTGAGATAGGAACACTAATAGACGGCCATCAAAGTATTTAAGTGGTCAGCGTCCCAAAAAAAAAAAAACAAGTTTAAAGGCAAGCCCAGACAATTTATTAATTCGTGCTTATTATTAATTAACATGGCTCTTTGTTTTTTTTTTGCATTGTTCAAAACATACGCAAATTGTTTTATAAAATAAATAATCAGTACCCTTAGATTTGGCGTAGAATAAGAAATAAGCATTTCTCCCGGTATCTTAATATTTATTGTAAGAAGTATATAAGCTTGATTGTGATGAGCCGACTGACGCCCACACAGAATACTTTTGTATATAAAGAAGCCCACAGCTGGCCATAGGCCTCCCTCAAGGATCTCCACAACGATCGGTCCTGCGCTGTCTCTCATATATTTTTCTGGGTTTCCGGATAATTTAAAACTACACATGTAGATACGAGTCACTGTTAGGTAGACTAGACGTAACGGAGCGAAGGGTAGGCTGTTGTAAAGTATCTGAAACGAGCATGTAAAAATCCCAATAACTCAATAACTCTAAAATAACTGCTGGGCACGGGTCTCCTCCTTGAAATCAGGCGAGAAATGGGCAATAGTTCACCGATACGCTGGCCCAATGCGGGTTGGTGAACTTCACATACCTTCAACGACTTTCAATCGCATCAGGCATGTAGGTTTCCTCACTATGTTTTCCATTACCGGTAAGCGAGCGATGGTCTCAAGTTCAAGGTGCACATAAAAATTTAGAAAACCCCATGTCAAAGCACACAGACAGTCAGGATCGAACCCGGAACCTCTCGCATAAGAGACCAAATCCATACCCACTCGACCATTGTCACTCCGCGGGATTTAAAAATCCTAATAAGCCGCTATAGAATCGTAAAAGTTGTTTCATTATAATTAGTGAAAATCGCGTAAACATTAGAAAAGAATATACAATATACGATTTTTTTTATTTCTGTAATTTTTTACCGTAAAACAAGTTTTTACAAGATCACGACACTAGCCAAACAATGTGTATTCATGAATATGTATTAATTCAATAATATATATTTAAAATTTATTATGGTACATTTATAAACATAAAGTTCATATGCTAATTTCATTGATTTACCAAGTAGACATGACAGCTAGTTTAGAAGACACGTGGGATAGATAAACATACTCGTAGTATGCCTAACTCACAGTTATTCTGTCGTAGTCGGCTAAAAAATGTACTTACTGTACTTAAGTACCAGGTTGATCGAGTACTGACTCGGATTTTTGTTATGTTTTATATAGTGATAATATGATAAAGTTTTTCTTTCAAAAAATGAACTTGAAAAGACAAAAAATAATCGGACTGGAGATGCCAACCAGGCTCTTTTCGATTCATAACTGCTTAATTTCTCAACTATGAACTAAGCTATCATGGCATATTAGTTGATAGCGAAAACGTTCGTATACTAATGATATTCTATCATTGCCTCAAAACACGGATAAAAAAAGTTTTCTCAAAATTTATCCTTTTTTTTTTTCTTTTACGCCGGGAAATGCACTGACGCATCCCGCAGGGGAGTGGGTCTCCCCAGGCGGGTATGTGGGACTCGCTGCGCCCGAAAGATGGTAAGTGGACCTAGCTCTACCCACTAAAACCCGGCGAGTGCCACCAATGCCGCCTTTGGTGAGGTGCCCCGGATCTACAAGCAACAGGGCACCTCGACGGCTAGTCAGTCCCTCAGGGGACCGACGCCACCTCCACAGAGCGGTTGCCCCGCACCACATAATAACCACTCCCAACGTCTGGACAGTACAATGAGGTGAGGTTCCCATCCTCACCCCTTGCCCCCTGCTCTTTTGTCACCTCTTCTTATAAGAGGGGTACAACGAGCCCCCTCGGCTCAATTCGCTTCACCCAAGGTGTTTGGGTCACCCTGGGGTACTGTGCTCCACCGCCACGACAAGGCCTAAACCATGGTGGGGTCTCAAAATTTATCCTAGCTAGATCGATTTATCGGCGTTTTTAAGCCGTGTGTAATAAATTTCATGAAAATCGTTAGAGCCATTTGCGAGATTCAGATTATATATAAATATATACACAAGAATTGCTAGTTTTAAAGTTATGTGTTATCGTCCTTAAAGGCATGTGAAAATTATCTTACTCAGTTTTTTCAAGAAATATTTTGTCTAAGCAAAGTCATTTTAAAGACCATGTTACTAAAGACTACGACTTCGACTTGTTACTAAAGACGACTTGTTACGTATACTTGATTAGATTTGAACGTTTTGAAAAGAAAAGTAATTTCATTGTTTTATCGAAGCTTTCTTTGTTGCTTTATAATCTTAGGGGACTTTTGAACTGTCCCATTATCAGGTAACTTTTAGGGGTTCTTTTCGAGATTGGTTCGTTTGATTAGGTATATAAGCTGATGTTTCGTTTACTCAAAGTCCTCCTTGGTCTGCGATAAGTTGTTTCTTACATTGAGGAATTAAAAGTGGTGTGAGATATGGCGAGCGTGCTGTGGGACTTGTGGTTACAGATCACAGGTATGTTACTAAACAATATATAAGTTCCACTTACGTTACGATAAAGGTGATGCGTTTTTTTTTTTGATAATTTTACATGGCAAGTGTCTCTCATAGGTGTATTCTTACTTATCAAAAGTTTTTGAATTTTGAATTGCCTTTTATTGTCGAACGAATTCTATGGTAAATATATGTATTCAGTATTGATGTGCCAAGGTATCTGAGAGTACAAATATGTATAAAGTATCAACCCTTTATGTCCCACTGCTGGGCACGGGTCTCCTCCTCGAAATCAGGCGAGGAGGGTAATGCCAATAGTATAAATATGGCCAATAGTTCACCGCGCTGGCCCAGTGCGAGTTGGTGAACTTCACATACTTTCAAAGACTTTCAATCTCATCAGGCATGCAGGTTTCCTCACGATGTTTTCCTTCACCGGTGAGCGAGCGATGGTCTCGTGTTTGGAGTGCACTTAGAAATTGAGAAAAACCCATTTCAAGGCACACACGGGGGGGTGGGATCGAACCCGGACCGCTCGCATAAGAGGCCGAGTCCGTCCACCACTGGATCATCGTCGCTCATAAATACAAATTATTTATGTAATTATTAAACATTGTTCAATACAAGCAATCGTCGGTCTAATATGTATATATAATACAATTTGTTTTGAGCATAATAACTTTCCAGCTTGTTTTGCACAAAATTTTCTATAGGCATGTGTGTGACCCTGGGAAGTAACGTTAAAAATTAAAAAGGGACGTTGTGAAATAATGATCACAATTAAAAGAATGATAGAAACCCAGCAGAGTTTCTTGTCTGACAATGGGCGCGTTGCGAACCCTCATTATAAAATTAGCCGTTAAGACGATCATAAGTGATCATTATAAAGATCCTATATGTGAAATTAAACATTAGACAACCCCAGTTAGGCCAGCTGTTCTTTTTGGTACACATCAGGTGTTAATGAAAAAGTATATGGTTGGTATGGTGGGCGCGTTGCGAACCCTCATTATAAACTTAACCGCTAAGACGATCATAAGTGATCATTATATAGATCCTATATGTGAAAACTAATAAATAAAAAAAATCAAGAGATTTTATTTTATTCATATATATATATATATATATATACAAGTGGGCCAAGGTTCAGAATATTATGTTCAGCAGATAATAACGGTAAAATACTGAAAATGATATAAGCGTAGAGTCGCATAATATTGTCTTATTGTGTCCTGTTGCTATTGATAGATGAATACGTAAGATAACAATAAAATTTTCCGAGTTCACGCCGGTGGAAAACTCCTGTCAGACGCATTGGAAGAGGTTGCCTACTTGGGCACGTGGCGCAATCTCTCAATATAATACCGGGGAAATATTACGAAACCATGCATATAGTTTTACCGCGGGTTTACATGTCTTTTTTAAAGCCGACGCTTCCTGCAATATGACAAGTTTTTTGCCTTATTTTTTTAGATTAATTATAAGTAGTAATGTAAAGTATCAACCTTTCCCAACAAGCAAAATACGGTCTTATAACTATCCCAAGGCAATTCCAAGACAAGACTGTAAGGGCCTGTTTCACAATCTCCCTTTAAGATCCCTATAGGCTATTGGCAACATATTTGACAGATGTTTGACAGATACTCCATACTCTATCTGTCAAACATCTGTCAAATATGTTGCCAATAGCCTATAGGGAACTTAAAGGGAGATTGTGAAACAGGCCCTAAGAGATTTATAAGTGCTTATAGGTCCGGAAAAGAGCCCATTTTATAAGTCAACTAGCTATGAATACCCGCTTCTCTCGCTCGAGGGAAAAGATCGTGAGGAAACTTGCATGCATAATATGATTAAAAGTCTTTGAAGGTACGTGAAGTTCACCAACCCGCTTTGGGCCAGCACCTCGGTGAATTATGGGCCGATACCCTCCTCGCCTGATTTCGAGTATAATACCTGTGCCCAGCAGTGGAACTTATATGGGTTGCTACCTTAGTTTTTAAAACTATAAATCTACATAATATCCACTGCTGGGCACGGGTCTCCTGCTCGAAATTAGGCGAGGATATTATTGAGGCCATAGTTCTCCAATACGCTGGCCCTATGTGGATTGGTGAATTTTATACACCTGCAAAGTCAAAGTAATTTTTTTTATTCAAAATATTACAATCAAAGTATCCTTTTAAACGTCAACTGAGACTACCACCGGTTCCAAAGCCCACTGAGAAGAACCAGTGAAACAAACTAAGTGGAACTAATCTTTTCAAATACTCTATTACAAAAAATTAAATACATACTTACTACTATACTAGTATAGTATATGAGAAGAATGTAGCAAGAAACTCTGTTGGGTTGCGCTTTCGAAAATACAGTTTACAATATCTATAAACATACTTAGGGCCTGTTTCACAATTTCCAGTTAAGTTTCCAATAGGCTATCGGCAACATATTTGACAGATAGAGTATGGAGTAGTATTCGGCCTATCCGGCCTTGATTTCACTATCCGGCCGGATACCGGATAGTAACTCAATATCCGGCCGGATACCGGATAGTTAAATTCAAAAATATTATTATTTTACACAAGGCTATTCATACCAAAATAGGTTATTGATAACTTTTATTTTTATAATCGATTAAACCTGACACAATATACATGCCGCGTACTTGTTATCGTCATTATTTAAATCAAAATATTGCCAAATTATCGATCGTTTTTTTTAATGATGACATTTTTATTCAATGAAACACATGGAAATCAAACAGCTATTACCCAGGAACACAGAAAACTTTTTGTTCCCTGACGAGATTCGAACCCGCTACCTCCGGCTTGAGCGCCAACGCGCTAACCACTGAGTCACAGAGGTCGCCACTCTCATCAGGCATGCATTTTTCCTCATGATGTTTTCCTTCACCGGTGACCGAGCGATGGTCTCGTATTTAGGGTCCATTTAGAAATTTAGAAAACCCATTTCAAAGGGGTCAGGATCGAACCCGAACCCTCTCACTCAAGAGGTCCAGCCCAAACCCACCAGACCATCGTCGTTCGTTTAAAAAAAATAGAACATATTCTTTAGGTTTGATATTTGGGGAATAATTTTAAAAATACTCCTCTTAACGATCATTAAGTGGCCTATGAACAAAAGCGGATAGTTACCGCGTGATAAAAGTAGCAATGGTCTCGTTTTCAGGGTGCTCTTAGAAATTTTGAAAAACTCATTTCAAGGCACCACGAAGGTGGGGGGCGAAGTCAGGATCGAACCCGGACACTCTCGCTCAAGAAGCCGAGTCCATACCCACCGAACCATTGTCGCTCATCGGGTGATAATGATATATAAACCGTCATTTTTCAACACAATTCTACTATATTGTGCATCTTCTTTAGGAGGTTCAAGGAAAGGGAAAATGCAATCGGTAATCTCTCTCACACGCAGGCTACGAAATCAGTGACGTCACATTCAACGTAGCTTGTAATTAACCCTGGTGCGCAAGAGTCGACCGTAATGACGTCGCTTAGTACTAATTTTTGCTAATTTAATACTAGAAATATTTTTGTCATTTTGTATTGAGATAAGAACCCGCGATCTCGCGAAACCGTACATAAGTTGACTATAACGCATTAAGTAAATCGATACGGAACGCACCTATAATACTACTGTCACGAATCAATAAAGTCCTTGATATTCATCATTATCATCAGCTCATCATCAACAAGCCAATTCTTCACGTCTATAAAATATTGTCTACTGCTATGATTATTTTTATCATTCAATGTGTGAATAAGAGCGAAAACGGCTTAAAAACCTTATTATACAGTCTCAGTACTAAAGGAACTCGAACAAACCTCATTTCGCAACGTCCTGCGTCTGCACGTCTTAAAATTATCTGAAATCGGCCGGAACAAATACGAATCTGCGTGACCTTGCTCAGGCTCGTTTATCCTTAACGTAAGATCAAAACGACATTGATTAACTGAAACTAAAGTGAAGCCTGCCTTAAGGATATTGGAAATAATTAGTTTAGGGATGAAGTTCGATCGGAGCGCACGTGGGGGCCGCGCACGTGTGCGTTGAGCGTGCCTCCAGCGCACGATCCCAGCCACGTGCGGCCGGCGCTCCGCTCAAACCCAGCTCGTATTGTTTCGGCATCGGACGTGTCTACCATCACGATTGAGCTAACAGCGGACGCGGCTAGCCATCGCGCGCGATGCTGGCCGGCTCGCAGACTAGACCGCCACGGGTATATAGACATGGGCATCGACTCGGCCGGGCCGGCCCCCAGCCACGTGCCTGACATGTGTTTTTTGACGCCACCCATGCCAAAGCGGTGCCCGAACAATTATTCAGGTAAGCTTAATGGCTTCTTAAAGCGGTAAAGTCAAGGCTTCCGGGAATCCCAAAAAATTGTCAAAATGAGTTTTTTGACCAAGTCTACATAAATCCAAAAACTTTGACGCGCGATCAACCGTAGTTACAATCAATACACAACTTATTTGCATATTATTATAATAGAATACTAGCGGACTCGGCAGACTTCGTTCTGTCAAAACAATTAATTTGCAATAAATAAAATTGCAATCTCAAATTTGAGAAATAAACTATCCTATCTTTTAAGTTAGAGAAAAGCACACATTTTAAAAGAAAAAACATTAAAATCGGTTAAGTGGTTTAGGAGTCCATTGAGGACAAACATTGTGACACGAGATTTATATATATTAAGATAATATTGTAAATAATAACTAAGCAAGCGATATTTAATTCATCTATTTTTTTTAAAGCATTTGAGTGATGGTGATACCATACATATGCAAACAATAAGGTTCAGAACTGCATATTGAAAGGTGACTAATTATGACATTAAATACTTTCCGGTACATTATTATGTGAGGTATATAACAGCTCATCTATAACGCTGTAGCATTTAAAGCTAGAGCTAGACTACAGCTTGAGAGTTGATAATGAAAACTCAATGCAAGGTCAGCAAAAATCGAGTCAATTTAAATTTGGACAAATAACGCTTTTAAATTCTTTGCCATTGATGAAACTGACAGCCAATAGTTTTTTCGGTTCAAGATACTTGCACAAGCTTTACTCATTATGCCAGCTGATTATTTTTTCTTTAAAATAAACAATTTTAACAGGAATATAATGATCATTTTTGTGAATATCATAATATTGACTACATTATTATGATATTTACACACATTCTTCCCTCTTAATTTTTGAAATATATCCTTTAAACTATTGGCGCAGCGTTGCTCTGGATGACAAGACAGCCTGGTGGGATGGTTTAAGACTATTCTTGAGCTATATTTTTTATTTAAAGAAAAACTATCATGACCTCTAAAAATCAGTATCAACATCGACATCATGATTAGGTTTTTTTCGGACCAACTATCGTAAACAATGAGGAACGAGCCGAACGGATGCAATATGCATTATCTATTCGTATATGCTGATTTATTATATATTTATGTATAACCGGTGAAGGAAAACATCGTGAGGAAACCTACATGCCTGATGATATTGGAAGTCTGAAGGTATGTGAAGTTCACCAACTCGCACTGGGCCAGCGCGGTGAATTATTGGCCTATTACCCTCCTCGCCTGATTTTGAGGAGGAGACCCGTGCCCAGCGGTGGGACATAAAGGGTTGATACTTTTTTATGTATAATATTACATTCAGCATATCAAGTGTAGAGATGTTTTTCCCGTGAAAAAAAAAATTAAATAGCTTCTGAAGCCTTTTGGATGATCTGAATCATTAGGAAAACCTACATAAAATTTGTCATGACGTAGACATATAAAAATTACAAAATATCGCACACTTTTTTTTTTCTTGTGGCTTTTATTATTTATTGCA
Organism: Lycaena phlaeas; assembly: GCA_905333005.2. Lineage (NCBI taxonomy): Eukaryota > Metazoa > Arthropoda > Insecta > Lepidoptera > Lycaenidae > Lycaena > Lycaena phlaeas. The sequence continues at coordinate 3,120,984 of HG995168.1, forward strand.
GTATTTCTATTAATATATGCAGCAGACTAATATTTTATTTTATATATTATTTTATTTATTTTGTATAATGATACTTATGCGTGACTCTAAACAGTAATCGTAGCTTTAAAAAAATACAGTCAAAAAGCTATATGCGACTTCTAATGATTTTTAACTCTTGTTTGTAATAATATATAGTAAAAAAGTGTGTGTTAGTATGGAGCCCTGAGGTACCCCTTTTTGTATCTTAATTATTATAGGGGACTGAAATGCAATTTAAATTAAATCTAATCATACACTCCTTGTAACAAGTTATAGTTTCTACCAAAAGCCTGAAATAATGATATAGAAGTTGCGTTGTTTTACTCTATCGAATGCTTTAGATATATCTAAGAATACATTACACGTGTTTAGTTATATTACAAAACCTAGTACACCTGTATTATAAATCCTTCTAGAAAATGTTAAAATGCACTGATTGGTATCCGAACATGCAATAAGTGGAATTTACAATTTCATATTAAATAATAGTTAATGGACCTTAGACTGGCACCCTTTATATCTCTACTCACCTTCCATATTATCTCCTGCATAAAATACCGCATTAAGTACCCTCGTGAAGTATTATTCAGCCGGTTTCATGAGCAGATAAGGATGTGGGAAACGGCTAATTGCCATGATCTAGGGGGATATGTTATGTTGACGTTCCTCGCCTATGCAGGAGGTTCATGTACCCACGTAATTGAGCATGCATTCAGCAGACAAACGTGATCGATGTAATTCGTAGAACAACTACCATGATACTAGTTCTATGAAAAATGTTATCGCCTGTTGAAATCCTAGTCGATTCAAAAATTTTAGAACGTTCCAAATTCAAAATAAATTCAGCTGTGAGATAGTTAATTGTACAAACACAGGTTTGTTGCAGTTGCTTTGCCAATTTGATCATTGGTGTTAAAATAATTGCAATTGCAAATGCAAATGATACTTTTAATATCTGTCTGGCGTAAATATAGTTTGGTGTATATTTTTTGTAATTGAGTATTAACTATGCAAAGTTTTGCATTTGTAGATATTATGAATAGGATTATTATAGGAAAAAAAGAAATCTTTAAGAATATTGCGAACAGTGGAAAAAAAATCTTTTTCAATATTATTTTATAAATAATAAATCTTTAATCCCTTATTATAATAAATATTTCTGTTGCCTAAACAACAATGAAATCAAAACAATGAAAGAATCCGTAAGTGGAGTGTGACATGGCAAGGTGGGAAATATATGGAACAGAAATAAACTTATAAGAGAAAGAGAAGTCAAAGTCAAAGTCAAAAGTCAAAATTTTTATTCAAAATAGTACTATCGAAGTATCTTTTTGAAGGTCAATTGAGTCTACCACCGGTTACAAAGCGAGTCCACTGAGAAGAACCGGCGAAACAAACTTAGTGGAACTATTCTTTCAAATACATTATTATAAAAAAAATACAAACAATACATAATTCAATCCATAATACATACTACTATAGTAGTAGATAAGAAGATGTATATAAGAAGAATTCAGCAAGAAACTCGGTTGGGTTGCTCCTTTCAAAATATAGTTTACAATTTTTTATAAACTTACATAATTACACACATTTATTACTATGACACATTTATTACAGTCAGTATGAAGAAGGAGAAAGCCAATAGATTTCACAGTTTAACATCCTTATTTACTGTTAACAATCCTGTCTATCCGATCCACGGTGTATAAAAGAGAGTTGGTATCTTTACCAACTCTGTTCATAAGAATTTCTCGAAGGAATAGAGGGCTCAGAGTAGAGGGTATTTTTTGTGTCAAACACATTATGTACGTACATACTTGAAAAGAATATATGCTGCTGCTGCTGCTGATGATGATGATACATAAACTAAAACTGCTCCTTATGCTACTGCTATGGTATAACCATAAAATTACACACACTGGTGTATATATATAAATATTAACACCTATACACCAATATTGACACCAAAAAATATTATACACAAAGGCCTTTGTGTACGGTTTTCGAACTGTCACAGCTGAAATTAACATTTTTTAAATTTTTATCTGATATGAGATAGTGTTCCTTTACTTCTATACTCCATGACCTGATCCCGGTTATACAATACTCTTTTACTTGTTCGTTTAGTCTTATCGACAGATGATTATTGTATGTCTGATAAAAATTCATCTATCGAACGGTAGATGGCGCTTATTGAAATTTATTTTGTTAATATGGGTCATTGGGTATATAAGAGATATTGTAAACAAAAGTTTACGATATCTCCGATATTTTTATTTAAATTGTAAGTCGTTTTGACCTCTAAAACTTTTTTATAACAAGGAAAGTAATTGTTTCATTATAAAGTTACAGAACTTTCAGTACAAAAATGATTTCAATTAGGGAGCGTAACAATGTCTTCATTTGATAGAGAAATTGAAAATTGGATTTTTTTTAATTGATCTTGCGAAGGTTTTTCTACACGAAACCATGAAATTGTTTTATGGCCTTTTTAGTAAACAATTTTTTGCTAACGGAATGTCATAAAAGGCTTTTGTAGCATTTTTTTTATTGGACCATCTTCTTATTTCTTTGTTTTGTTAACTATACCATCTTCTTATATCTTCTTACTTGAAGTACCTTTGCTGTACCGGCAAAAAAGACTGTCTAATTATTTGTCATAAAACAAACATTTTGCATCCTACTCGTAGTATAGGAAATGGATAGGTTACTTTTTTTATGACGTCGCAATCGAAATGCCTTTCGGACCGTATTAGGGCCTCGGGAAGGCGCACTGACGTGTGTTGGGACTCACATTGTGGTGCACTACCCCACTGAAACCACTGCGAGCGCCATCAGCCGCTTTTATAGGGACCCGGATCTGCAGGCAACAGGAAACCCTCAGCGACGACTGGTCCCGGCAAGACCAGATTCTCCAACAATAGGGGCCCGGCTGCTGTAAAGCAGTCCCCACGGCATTGTGTCTAGCAGGACCCGGGTTCCCATCCCGAGCCTGCTACGAGCACAGGGGTGTTACTGGAAGCGTATTAAGTAGATAGGTTACCTAGGCTGCCATTAAACTTTTTTCATTAGTAGGTGAAATGAACTTAAAATATTTGTGCTCGGTTCGATCGAACATATATGCTCACAGGCATAGTCGGGAAACTGATTTACTATCAATTTATAACAAGGAAAAGTTTATAAGCGGATTTTATAAGTTAGATCGCACTAATCTCTAATAGCTGTAAAGCCTCATAAAGCATAATTACTTTTTTTAATCATAGCCCTTAGATTCTGATATTAATAATCAGTTCAAAAGTATTATTTACTTACTATCTTATTCAATATTAATATTTTTATTTATCTGTCTTTAAATGACGAAGTGCTGGAAGAAATCTATGATAGAGAATAAGTACACCTTGATAACAAAGTCTCAAATAGAAATATTATATTGTTGTAAACTTAAGAATAAACAAATAAATAAAAAGAAGTAGTAGAAAAACTACAAGTAAAATTTACAATAATATGAAGAGGAGTCTGTGTATATATTGTAGAATTAATATTATCTGGTTGAAGTAATATTCTCATCCGATTGAAAAAATATCTCAGTATAATGTGCTATGCTATGACTGAGAAACGCAGGGTTTGAAAATAAATAAACAAACATTCAATATCGTCAGCCTTTATCCGTCCACTGGTGAACATAGGCCTCCCTCAATCAACGCATCTAACACGGACCGGCCACTGCTCGGAGTTCATCTTTCTACCTGGTTAATGGCCGACCAACACATAAATAATCTTTATTCATTCGAATTCTGATTTGAATCCGAAGTAAATAAGTTTGTGCGTGCAAAACAGTAGACAACTATAAATTGTACACCTTATGTTGGTTCTCTTTGAAGTTCTCTTTTTTGTGGAGGATTCAACTTCAACAGACTTTGGTGGCCTTTTGGCCTTTACTGCATACTTGGTAAAAGATAATATTTAAGCTGAGCTATCTTGTTTAAGCATGTGCTATTAATAAACCACGGGCTTAGCTCGTCAAAAAGGCTTTCACGTGCTAGATAGGGCTTCCTCGCTATTAACATCACTAAATATCATTTAAAACCTTTCAGTTTACTTTACTTCGTCACAATAAATTCTTACAAGTGTCTCTGCAATACAATAATAATAATAATAATATCTATGGATGCTTTTACACCACGTCAATCTGGTCCCGTGATAAGTTCTCGAAGAGACTTGTGTTACCAGTGTAGGTAGGTACCAGACAATATTTAAGATTTTTATTATAATATAATACACATATTTAATACACATCCATGACCCAGGAACACAGAAACTTTTTTGTCTAATTGATATTATGAATACAATATTATTTTTGGAGTTTACTCCTTAAGAATCGATTTTCATATATAAGGCGCCCGGTATGAGAAAAATCCGAGGGGTAAAACCAACTGAACTAACGAAAAAGTGTCACGTTTTTGGTGCGCACCTTTAGTGCGCAACTTTCTAATTTAGCTGTGAGTGTATTGAGACGTACATAGGGTATGCTGTATAGGCGACTATACCTATATACTATATGTTATTGGGCTTGTTTGTTTCTATTAGTGTCGATGTATTTATATTGCTATTTTTTTTGTTATAAATATCAATAATTAACGTTTTAATTTTTTGCGTATGGTTAGATACTCGTACTTTTTGTTATAAATATCAATAATTAACATTGTAATTGTGAAGTTATAATTTTTTTTGCGTATGGTTAGATACTCGTACTTGAGGAGTAAACTCCAGTCGTGCGTCGGAGCTGACACACACACATTTTTTTTGACAATAATTTAGACCAGAATTAAGTCAACCTAATGGCGAAGCAAGGGATCTGTTGTCTTGGCGTTTATTGAGGGAGGTCTTTGTTCAGCAGTGAAAGGATAAAATCTGACAATGATGATGAAAAACGATGCACGATGGGCCATTAAAGTAGGTGAAGTGTTGGTCTTTCATTAAACAGATGGGAAGACGATCTCCGTGCAGTAACCGGTCCGTGCTAACACGTTGCATCTAAATTCAAGGCAATCAGTCATCTTGGCGTTCATTGGATGCGTATGTTTAACAGTGGTCGGACAGAGACAGATGATGATGATGAAATACAGAGGATGGGTCAACCTCCAGCATTCTCTAAAAGGTAGTTCCGATGCTGCATTGCAACCGAATTGGGCCGGTGTGCTTATCACATGATAGTTCTACGTAAAGCGGCGATGTCTATATATTTAGTTTCTTCTTCCTCTTCTTCAGGGCATCAGTACCTACTCAGTAGTCACCATAAAGCTCCAAATGCTCGTTAGTCTCTTGGCATAAGAAATAGACGTGAGGACGACATACGTGCAGTCGGCAATCCTAGTTAGATGTGTATGGTACTAGTAAATAGTTCTAGACACGGCCGTAGCCAGGGGGGGCAATGTGGGGCAATGCTCTATTTTGAATTCACTATGCCCTACCTTAACGGTACCAAAAACTAAGATAAATTATTATAATGAAACAAATTTCATGAATTTTATCGCGATTTGATTATTACATGCTATATATACACCGCGATAAAATCCATAAAAGTATTTGCATTATAATGAGTAATACTCGCGTAAACATTAGAAAACAATACGTTAAATATTATAGTTCAATTTAGGATCCCGTACATGGAGAGCAGATCAATTATGATTTTTTTTCCCGCCCTACCTGTAACAAATGCTGCCATACCCCAGATTCGACTAGCTACTGCTTCTAGATGATTCGAATTGCGAAGATAGAGAGAAGGATTGATACTGCAAGATAGAATTTATACATAGCAATGTTTACCATATCCATTCTTTATTAGTGCGCGCCGCCATATTGCAAATTCTCAAGACCTTATATTTTGAAGAAAAATGCCAATCACGAAATAATGGACAGGAATCGGCGATCGCGTTTTTAATAATAGTGGGGACTGGGGACTGGTGTCGGGTGATTTATTACGATCATTTGATTTCTTAGAAAACTAATTGAATTACTTCTAGACAACACTGACACGTGGCGTAATATTTTATTTGCCGTGGCTCTGTATTAGTATTTTACTAAGAAATAAAACTAAATATCATAAGATTTATACTATTAAAGTGTGCATGACATAATAATAAATAATAATAATATCTATGGACGCTTAACACCAATTCAAATTTTCTTTGCACACGGTACCTTTTTCCAAAGAACTCGTGTTATGGGGACCAAACAACAAAAATACACATTTGTAATATTTTTTTATATTAATACATATATTTAAAATGTATATTTTATAATATAAATATTTATTACACATTAGATTAGAAAATTATATCTTGCTAATTATTTATTTATATACTTAAGTTTGTGACCGCGTTTAGAACGCAATTCCTTTGATGTAAAGTACAAATTACCGCGAGGTATTGAATAAATTATAACCTAATTATACACAAACTAGCTGTTGCCCGCAGCTTCGCCTGCGTTAACTAAGATTTACAACGGGAACTTAGTACGCAAAATAAGTAACTTTTCTGGCCTGGCTGACCTTGTGTCCGAAAAACCCAAATATCTTACGGAACCCTATTTTTTTTTCAGAATAAAATGTTGCCTATGTTACTCGTGGATAATGTAGCTTTCGAATGGTGAAAGAATTTTTGAAATCGGTCCAGTACTTTTTGAACCTATTCATTACAACCAAACAAACAAACAAAGTTTTCCTCTTTATAATATTAGTGTAGATAACTTGATAGCGAATGTAAATCTTAATAAATTGCCACTGGAACCGACACTTAACATCTTAGGTATCAGGATGAGCAACACAGGAGTTCCTGGGCAAGTTCCGGGTAAACTAGTTTATGTTGATGGGTGACGTTGACCACTCGCGACATCAATTACCAGTTTGCCTATCTAACTCGTTAAAAGTATCTTATTCATTGATATGAATATGAAGATATGAAATATATCAGGACACAGCTGCCTCTTAGAGGATGGTACATAGTACCGGTAAAAAGACTAAAGATAAACTATTAAGCCAAATGAGAAGTATTTTTTCATTCGTTTTTAGCCCGCCTGCCAGTAAAAGTGACTTAAGCGCCGTGACGACTAACGTCATGACGCTGACTTGATACGCTACTACACCACCCTTTATATTTTAGCATATAACTTTAAAACCACTGCGTCAAAGAAGATAGTTCTTTTTTTGTTGTGTTGGTTATCGTGAGGAGATGGTTTTAAAAAATGATAATGACGGGGCACATGTAAGGGCTACTAATGTCTACGTTTCGATATGTTTTTATTATTTATGGATTGCAATATAACGTAGGAGTCCCTTGACGTGCGTTCTCAAGTCGAAGGGAAGATAGTACGGAAGCCAGTAAACTGGCATAATAGCAGGAAAAATTATATATGTACTTCGTCCCCTACCGGTACTCAAGGCACGCAGAGATCGCATTGTATTGTATCGACGATATATTATACATAGATGCAGCAAATATATTATGTTTTATTATTACGCTTTTAGCTCATCTATGAGGCTAGTTTTAAATGATAATGAAAATGATATTTAAAGAAAATAAAATTTTAATGATTATAGAATGACTTATTTTTTGTAGAGTAGGGACAAATAGGGAGCAAATGGACATTCGGTTCACCTGATGTTAAGTGATAGAGACCAGAAGACGCACCTGGTCACCTTTTCAAACGTATATTTTGGATATATATTACGACACGTATAATACGTATAATGTACGTATATTTTGGATATATATTACGACATATTTCATGGTTAGACATAGGCATTAAACACTTTTGAAATGTGTTAAAATGTGCTTGAATTTGGCAGCAAAATAAAATTTATTTAATCTCATATCATAATAATTTCTCCTCCTTTATATCTCACATACCAACGTTTACATTATAAATTCATTAAATAAGTAAATGGAAAATAGTTAAAATTCATTAGCGTTATACAAATAATTTTTAAAATGTTATATTATTCCTATTCTTTATATATGCCTCAAAATCTAAGATAGCCTATGTAAGGTTTAACGATTTGAATCTATTGTGATTTATTCCTTCTTAATGGTTTAGGATTTTTAAGGTTAGTATAAAATGTTTTTACTGTTATAACAGCGAATAAAAAAAATGTAATACGAATCTAACATTAGCTTTATTTTACATCGATGGCGCAGTGCACATGATATTATTTACGTCATACGTCGCTTATTAGCGCGATAATAAAAAGATTTTCAATGGCAAAGGTATTTCAGAGTTCTATGATATGCATTTAGAATTTAAAGCGATATAGAATTTATTTAATACAAAGAAAATAAAAAAATTGCAAAGTTACTTAAATTATCTTCTCTTTATGAGAATTACAGGAAGTTATATATTTGTTAACATTTCATCATTTAAATTTGAAATCCGCCGTTTGACCGACTATAATCATTAAAATTTGAAATTATTGTATTTTTTGCAGTAAACTCCTACTAGATGGCGTATGTTCTGTTCTGTTAAAGTGTGAAGTTTTATACTGTTGATGATGTATTTAAAAGCCTACCTACCGAAATTGAAGGCCATCAGGCCTAAAAGCAGGGTAACAGTTTTGAATTTCTAGCGTTTTATAAGTAATAATAATACAAATGATTATTTTTATATGAAAATCGATACACCGTTTGACAGAACGTTGTTGAATGTTGTTTTGTCTTATAAATTATAGTTAAGGAAAAAATAATAAGTTAATTATGAAAAACAGATTTTTTGTTCTCAATGTTGTAGCTAGATGGCGTTGCACAAACTAAATTCTGTAAGCTAATCATATTGACAATTTTAATACATAATATAAAAGTATAATCATCATCAGCCTCGATCCATCCACCATTGAACATAGCCGCTCCCCACCATGATGAACGCCAAGACGGTTGATCCCTTGTCACTCGCATCCAACACAATAAAAGTACATAACATGATCATAGAAATTAGAAATGCATAAACGACTGTATACAAATATAAAAAATATCACTAATTTATTATATTACGTATATTAATATTATTGATATATTTTTTAAGGTAAAGTTTAGTTTTGGAGGTTTGATATACTCACTTACTTATAAAATTTTAAAAATAAAAGTATACTATCTTCGCTAATAAAAGATTTCTTCCATGTTCTAGTCAGAATGTCATACATAATATGTGTCTTTGAATTTATCATACTAAATCTATGTGTTCGAATTTCGAAGAAAAAAACTAGATATTTTGAACACAGAATCCAAAAAATGTGTATAAATAACAGATTGACGTTTCTCTTAAGTGTCGCTTTACAATTCAAAATTGACCATTTAAAGTCAATATATTCGTTTTTCTGTTACATCAATAACAATTGGCAAAGTACATGACTCTTTTATGTGGATGTAAAAACTTCATTTGTATGCTTCTGTCCGTAAATATATTTGGTTATACATACTCTATGTGGGGCACGGCGTGGTTGTTACGTGTATTGCGATTTGCGTTGTTATTATAATCTTCTTCTTTTCCTTTTTTAATAACCGTGTCATTTGCCACATGTCACTCTGAAGAACGATATATATATTTTAAAAAATCATTTATTGATGTTTAATTTGAGTCGTGAAGAAAATCGGTTAACGTAGGTAAGAAAGTATTTTAATTACGTATGAAGCAATTAAAATGCCTTAAAAGTGAAGTGAAATAAAACGATCCTTCATTTATATCGGCCCTAAAAAAAAAGAAATATTATTAACTCCGAACTTTTTTTGCATTTCAAGATAAAATCACATATTATATATTCAAGAGCTCTAATTCACATCATTTACCTATCGGTATACTAAAAATTATAAACAATTTGATCTAATTCAAATTTATACTGTCCTGGTATTTAAAAATTAAAAATGTACAAACCTGAACGAACAAAAATAAGATAACCATTTGACCAAATGAAGAATGAATGAATGAAAAAATAAAGTGTTCAATTTCATAGAGTAGGTTATGTGATATTAATTTTATATGTATAGATAAATTTAATTAATAAAATAAATATTTATTAAGTAATACCAAATGTTTTATAAATAATATCTGTATATTAAATTAATTAAATACCGGAACCATACCGGAACATATAAAGCGTGATTTATTAGGTATTGTCCAGTTTAGGTCGCCTTGGCTCCGTTCGCGAGGAGACGAATTACTGGGCCTTTGGAGGCCACAGATTGGCCTCTTCCAGAGATTGATAGCAGGGGCACAGCAATAAGGAATACAGTAATCAGCCAGTGTAAAATAGTATTTGTATAGCGAAAAAGTAAAATTAAATGACTAAGAATATCTAAAAACATGGCTTCGTCTTATTTTCGTTAAATTAAGAGGGCTTTTTTAAATTTTTTATAGAAATGTAAGTGCTATCAATAACAGTTGCTTTAGTTAAACTCATAATTCATCATAGGGTGTGTGATCCCATGTTACATGGCGCACTTTATTGATTCATTAAATATTAATTACATAAAATCACTCAGTTTTTCAAAAAAATTGGTTAATCTATATTTTATCTCACATCGATGTTAGAATATCTCATCCTTTCCCACGATATAATTATAATAGATTAAAATACAAAAAATCTCCGTTGTTTTCTATATCTGAATATCACTTTACAATAGATATAATAATCTATTTTAACATTACAAGGCCGCAAAGTTTGCAAGTTACTCGTTTATTCTCCAGAATGAGTATAATTTGAAAAAATTCCAATGTGTTTGCTAAAGTTGATTCACGTTTCATTTTGAAAATCGAAAAATGGAATGTATTTTTTTTTAATATTTGTGACAAAAGTCCAATAATCAAACAGGCAGCATAAAAAGGGATTCCCCGTATAAAATAGGAATTATCTGAAACAGGCACTATTGTTTCGCGAGAACTTATATATTTTTACTAGTAAACCCCTTTTTGAACAGAATTCTCAAAACATACCTGGCGTGTAACAGGAATTATAGCGCTTCATCATCATCATCAGCCACATAGGCCTCCCTCAATGAACGCCAAAACGACGAATCCCTTGCCACTCGCATGCAACACGTCCACTGGAAAACAGAAAAACATAGCGCTAAGAAAAAACAGGCAAATAAGTACAAAAAAATCCTGTGCAGATAAAATACCAGAATTCTCAAGGATGGTGATAGACTTTCACTAATGTTCCACTTTGTTATCTTTTTTTGCTCGACGTGGCGCAGATGAAGACTAAGGTTTAACAATCGTGGTTCAGTGCCAAATCGCTTTTTATGGAAGCCACCTGCCACATGACATACATAGAAGTCACTTAGGTGTCTAAAACGTATTTACTGATCGCTAGTACATTGTTGATATGTGATATTTGTTGTTTCTAGCTCAATGTTTGTTTCTTTAGCTTTTTAGGGTGGAATATTTCAATATTGTACATATTCTTCTAACCACAAAATATGTTTAAGTGTATTCTATTTTATCCTTAGCTGACAATCCTACTAATAGTCAGGGGTAGACTCAATTGACCTTCAAAAAGATACTTAGTATTATATTAGTAAAAAGATACTTAGGATAGTACTATTTTGAATAAAATTTTTGACTTTGACTTTGAATATTATAAATGCTTGTGAGCTCTCCGTGACTCTTTCATGTACTTAAGTCTTACTGAATAGATTTTGATGAGATTTCATAATAATATAGCTTTTTTTTTTCGAAAGGACCTATGCTGTTGGCCTTAAGGCCTTAAAGCTACATCGGAAAAGTAGATGAGCAGATGGCTCATCTAAAAAATATTATACATCAGAATAACACATAGGCTATAATTTATCCCCGCACTCCCACGGGAATGGGAATTACGCGGATGCAACCACGGGGCGCTAGTAGTGAGATAAAAAATCTAAATTTATTTCATCTAATAAATTGGTACCAATGTTAAACCTTTTGAAACTTCTATTGTAATCGGCCTATCGGGCATTGACTACTGCTGTGCAGCTGAAGTGCTGGTGCTTGCTCATCATATAATCAAATCACACGGGAGATAATGAACAAACTTAACGACTTTGGTTTTTTATGTAACTCTTGGGTGTTATATCTCAACTATTCTTCTTCTACGAATTAGAAAACGTACAAATATATTATAATAAATGCATAGATACAAAAACAGTTTTGCTATAATATTAATGTACTAAATAATTATACATTAATCTACAAAATAGTATATAGAGTAAAACTGTTTTTGTAGATACGTCACAAAGCATTAATCAATATCATTTTAAATGATAGCTGTACAAATGATTATAAATAGGTGAACAAAATGGATTCCAACAAAATGACGTAGTAACATGCTTTGTGTTCTTAAATCGGTGCACGGAGGTCGCTCTCGGGCAAAAGGAGCATTTAATTCGTATGGAAGAGAAAGCCGTGGCCGAATATATATCGAGTTTGTCAGGTCGCTACAGCTGCTACTTTCAAAATATCAAAATACAAAGCCTCTCACTCTGCTATCCTGTTCAATGTTTCACCTGAATATTTATCACGAACCATATAGTCTGCTACAGATATAATAAGTCTGCATAGTTTAAACGTGAATATCTTACAAAAACTCTAACAAATTAAGAAATTAATATATACTCGTATTATATCAATTATTAGGAAAGGTTTTAGAAAACCTTTTCTTTCAAAGGGGTGTCAAATTGAAATGAGGGCTTGTACAAGGTAGGTAAGGCAAGAAATAAAATTTTACACTGAGGAAAACAATATTTCTATCTACTGATAAAAACTTAAAAAGTCTCTTGTATGATAAGTATTTGTACTGAAAAATACCCATTTTAACATAAGTATGTATGCTCTAGATCTTGTAAAGAGTTCCAAAGTATAAAATATCTTAACAAATATAGACACTTTGCATAGCGACTCGGGCCGTTTTATTTCTCATAAATTTAGTAGCGGTGAAAGTGGTCATGTTTTTGAGAAAGGAAAAGCGGTTTTTTTGTGCTAAGAGGCTGCGTGGTATGACCCCCCTCCCCTCCCCACCTCGGCCACCGCTTACGAAAGTGAAACTTATTTTTTCGGCTGCTTTTATTCCATCATGAATATATTTTAGATACATAAAAACTTTCTTTGTGTATAAAAATATAATTTTAGTATTATTCCTCAAAATTAAATGTTTGGGGAAATTTTGTTGGTATGTTAATAGCACTTTAAAGATGAGCATAAATCAAATCATTTTAAAATATTTTTATTTCGTAGGTAACAACTTGTACACTTGAAATAAATAAAAAAAGCGTCGGAATAAATATTTACTAAAAAGTAACATAAAAAGAAAAAGAAAAACTCCTTTGAGGGGTAGGATCCCCTAAGAGAAATGAAAAACAAAACTAAGGGGTTGCTGTTTTATCAACAAAATAAAATACTTACATAATTTATTTAAGGTTACATTATGTAATTAAGGTAGTGTGAAATAAAATGGTTATCATCAATAATTTTATTTGATACTAGCTTTTTTCCACGGGTTTCATCATGTAAAGTTATGCATAGAAGGAACTCATATATGTCTCACTGCTGGGCACGGGCTCCTTCCTCGAAATCAAGCGCGGTGGGTATTGAGCCATAGTTCACCAAAGCGCTGGCCCACTCTGCACTGGTGAACTTCATACACCTTCATAAACTTTTAATCTCATCAGGCATGCAGGTTTCCTCACAATATTTTCCTTCGATGAGGGAAGGGATGATTAGAAAAAAACATTTCAAAACATTGGGTCAGGATCGAACCCGGACCCTCTTGCTCAAGGCCAGATCCACAGGACCATCGTCGCTCCATCGTTTCATCATGACCCATGGTAAAAATAAATTATTACAATACGAATAGCTTTGTAGTCCTTGTAAACAGTGAAAGATTGATTTAAATCGGTTCAGATTTATTACAAGCAACCTCTTTGTAATGTTAATGAATTATAAAAAAATATCTTTCTTCTTGGCACAATAGTTCTAATATTAGTAAACATTTTCGTGAAGCGTGTGGAGACGTATATATTGGTTCAAGTTCATCTCGCGATAGTGCTGGGTTATCTCAACTTTTTGCGATTTAATACCCACATATTTCCTACTCACACTCTAGAAAACAAATAAATATAACGTATTATATTTATTTTAAGTCTCTCTACGTCGATTTTCGAATTTTTTTACGTTGAGTTTCTTACAACTTATCTCTGTTTTGTGTTACCTAATTATTTTGTCTCAATATTAAACAACAATATTATTATTATAATTTGCCAAAATTATCAAAAAGTATTTTTTATACATACGAAATATTTTGGTTAGGTTACTTTATCAACATTATAGATTTTATTAGTCCAATGGAAATGGGAATTTATTGTATATGCAAAATGATGATTGGTAAAACAATATTTAAAAGAACAATAAATTAAGAAAGAGCATGGTGGCCTGACAAAACTAGGTATATACTACGGATGTGAAGTAACTTTATAATCTATATTAATATGTTCTATTTTCTTTAGATCTATCGCCAAATCTGCTACAAATATTTAAGAATACTTACTGTAGCTGAAGATGGTTTGATAGGTAGCAAGCTATGGTTTACCTTCCGGAAGAGACGATGATCGCATCTGAAGCCAGTTTAATTTGGATTCAAGTAGTAATATTATCAAGGTTAAAAACATTACAAGTTTCATGTCAAGCGTGTGATGAACTGCTCGTTTCTATTTTCATTTTTCTGAAGAACCTAGAGTATAAGTAAAGGGAGACCGTTGACTCGTCAGACTATCTGTTTCCCGCTGTTCCACGTGCTCCAAGTCTGTAAATCTTTTTCCTTAAAATAATAAACGGAGAGCGGAGGTTATCATGTGCAATACCAACTCATCAAAATATATTTTTAAAGAATAAGATGACGAATAAAAATTGAATTAAAGGTTGACGGTTCAAAATAGACATTTATTTCTTCATGAAAAAAGTCATTTTTCTAGACGAATTCGAACCTGGAACATAAACAAATTATCTTAGTAGGAATTAATATATTAATAACATTAATAGATACGGTGGATAGACACAACAGAGATAAGGGTGTTATTAAAAGTGTTAGACATACAACACAATATATATAGATGTCTGTAGATAGTGTAAGCATCAATGTCTTGAGTTTGGACTCGGACGTAGATTTGAATTCAGCCTGGGCTTGGACGTAAACATGGACCTAGCTTTTGACATAGACTTGGCCCCTAAATATTTGGGCCGCAAATTGTTTACAACCCATAAATAGTTTATAATAATTATCCATAGGAAAGTTGTGGGCTGTGAGTTAATTATATACCGTAACTTTCATATTTAGGCAGTTAGGTAGTTGAATGGTATTTGTCAGACGTTCTCGAACTTTCTTAACGTATAGTAATTGACTATCTGCAATTTTGAAAGAAAAGTGTATCTTAGCTTATTATACTTTAGAATCAATCATTAATTATTATTTAATCAGCTTCCACGCGTTCGCACGTCTTAATTTTTTAAACGTCAACTTTAAAAAAGCCTTTAAATCATTTCAATGATAGGTCTTCCATTTGATTTTTACTTGACATACTTCAGCCATGAGTACATGGTACATCTTAGGATCCTGATTCGTACCCAAGTCTGTAACCAGCTCAAGCAATGTTTTAGAATAAATCATGTCATATCTCTTATTCAAATTAAAAATGTTCTTTACAGCTTTCGTAATAAAGATTTCGAGTTGGACTCTTATTTGCGAATTTCAATTAGCATTCACAAATCGATCACCGATAATGTAATAATGTTTACAAAACATCTCTTTGTTAATTTCTAATCAGCAGCAAAAAAACATGTAGGTGTTAAGACCATCTGGCTCTCGTCAAAACACTATTGTTGAGGTGCCACCTGTTTCTACTGGTGCATGTGGTAACTAATGTCAATATTACGCGCCATTTTTATATGCTAATCTATTCATAGAGGATTCATCATCACCATCAGCCCTTCCGTCCACTGCTGAATATAGCCATCCCTCAATGAACGCCAAGACCACCGATCCCTTTATTGTAGAGGTTTATTGTCATATCCTCGCCCGATTTCGAGAAGGAGACCCTTGCCCAGCAGGACATAAAAGGGTTGATACTTTACTTTACTTAGGGCCTGTTTCACAATCTCCAGATAAGTTCCCAATGAGCTATCGGCAACATATTTGACGGATAGAGTATGGAGTATCTGTCAAATATCTGTCAAATATGTTGCCGATAGCCTATTGGGAACTTATCTGGAGATTGTGAAACAGGCCCTTACTGTCGTATCCCAAGCTTTGATCTTATATTGATGAAATATCATATTTTTTGATACACATTTTCCATAGGCAATGCCTCTGAGGTTGTTGAATATATTATATATAACAGATCCTTATGTCATCCTTCGGTACCGGGACCACCTGTATTTTTGAAACGGCTTTTTAAATTTTACAACTAAAAACAACAGCTTATAAAACAAGTCATACTATTCAAGAAACATTATACATTTATACGTATCCATGCGTAATAATGTAATATGTATATTTAAATGTAAGGTACCATGACTCAAGCTGCAGGCTATATGATTATAAACTAATAGATATTAGACATTGGCAAAGCTGATAATCATCACCATGTAAGAAATTGGTGCATGCCTAGTTTATAAACTATCATATGCTGTGTATTCCGATGCGACCGACTGTCAATTTACTTCATAAATCATGATAATTGACATATTTCTTTGGTAAATATTACCTAAGTATATGTAAATTAGTAACCTATCAACATCGAACATATAACCGGAATTGAGCGGTAATGTTCAGTGTTTGTATGAAAACAAATACCGCCAAATTTGTGCTGCTACGCTGCGCTGGTTCTGCACTCTGATTGGCCGACTGATGGATATTGATTGGCTGATTTTACATATACACTGATGATTAGTTGAATTGCTATTAAGTTAGCGATAAACCACTGACCATGGTCGGATTGTATGACTCACAATACTACTTTATCTAGTTATATGCTCGGTGCCTATCACACTAAAATTCTTTCTTTTAGATGTGTATAATATAAAAATGTTTTTCACAATGCGATTAGAAGAAATCTCAATAATTGTCTTGCTAGGCTTAGAACAGATGAATGTTTGCCTCAATTTCGGGGTCATAAAATTGTGGTATTGATAACATTTATAAGATAAGAATATATTATATTTAATTTAGCCAATTCTCAAGCCTGGCTTTACACCAATACTCAACCTTCATTAATATTAATATTAATGCGTTCTATTACTAGATAAAACTATGAATGTATACAAAGTATATAATTGAGTACATACTCATAGGTAAGTTTATTTATGTCCTAGTAGGTAAACATTATTAAAATTTGCAAATATTATCTTTATCCTCAATATAAACTGAGGCTAAAGAGTTATACTTATCGTATATTACTGCATGTGTATATATCACTGTAACGAATCACATTTAAATGTTATCAGATATCATTGTTAGTAAATATTTATTTATCAAAGAAACGGAAAAAATATTGACATTGAAAAATTGTAAAGTAGAGCATAAAATTCACTTAAGTATTTCAAAATTTAGGATAAAAATTCAAAAAGGACGTTTATTTAATTAAATACCAATAGGGAAACTTCAACGGGAAGAATTCAACGCGCAACAACTTTCTTTTTAAGAGTCCTTTTCATTTGTAAATCTATCAATTGTATTATGATACATATTATAAGATGTGGGTCATAAGAACAATAATTGTATACATATACAATATGTAATAAAATAAATATAGACATGAGAATATTTTCACGGCCGTTTGAGGTATGTTTTTAACCACCCATTTTTCAGAAAAAGGGGTTTAAAAACAAAGTCTACGTAAGGGACAATCTTTTAAGAAGATGACCTCAAGTTTAACATCTAAACACATATAAATAGTTGTGGAAACGGACGTGTAAATAAGAATGATAAACAAAAAAAAACAACAATAACGAACGTCAACAAATACAATAAGTTTGTTGTAATTATCATGTGATGCGCGTGCGCTTAATATATGCCGGTAATCGGTTATCAGCGAGAGTGAGCATTATGTCATTAGCAAGGTGGTCAACGGAGTGGTAGGGTGGGGTAAGGTGGGGTACCAGCGTGGTGGGGTACCAGCGAGGGGGGTGAGAGAATGGCGCCCGCGGCTCGGCACGACTCGCGTGCTGCCGGCCGCCGCGCACGCACGCCCGTACCGCGCCGATTGACGTGCGCCTCGCGATATGTGATCAGTGACAAAGCGCACGAGCGCTTGGATAACATGGAGTACCACCCGCAACCCGTACAACCCCTCGGCCCACCGGCGCCTCCGCCCCAGCTGCTGCCGCCGGCGCCACCGCCCCCGCTGCCCTCGCTGCCGCAACTGCAACACGGGCATGTCCAAGACGACGACCGCTGGAGCCAATACCACATTTGGAGACAACACGTTTTTGTCAACGGTCAGTGTTACTTTCACGATACATCCGAAAAGAGAAAGTGCCTTATCGGTGTGTTCTGATCGCATACATTTTTCGAGTGTTATGTTATGCCTGTGTGATTTTCAAACCGTGATATAGACATATTTCTCTATTCCGAAGCGTTGCGACGTGTTCAGTAATCGTTTTGCGAAAGCAACATGATTAGTGTCTGAAGCTTTATCTCCTCATTTTCAGGGTCGATGCGAAAAAAAATGTGATTATTTTTGGCCTTAGTACCGTTAACCTACAGATTAGGAGTGTGTTATCGAGCCTCATGCTCCGTTTGTGTATGTTATTAGTTCACTGGGTCATAATGTGTAAATCTTTAGTTAATTGATCAAAATCGTATCTCGTTGCAATTATAATTCTCAGCATAATTACACTTTCATTTACTTCACTGCGTAATACGCGAGTTATATTTTATAACTAAGATTATATTCATTATTAATTTACATTTTTTTCTATTTTAATTAAATGAAATATCTTCGTATTGTGTATAAATAACTAGGAACTAACTTGTCTAATTCATTGTCTGTTATTGTGCGATGAATCCATTATCTATTATTGTGTTCATAAAACTATGATGAAAATCAGATAATATGAGAATTTTCACGGCTACCTCAGATTCTGTAAAGTACAATCATTTGAAGAATGATTATCATGAAAATAAACCGAATTAAGATAACCAGACTTCATTCATTGCTATTAGAGCATATTTCATTGATATAAAAAACCATTTTCAGATTCAAGATTTCAGATTACAAATCAGCCATTTTGTCTATCTAACTTATAAAATGGGAATTGTACCTTCTAAGGAATATTAAAAATAAAAATAAAATTGCTTTTAAAGTCTTTATTAAAATGTACATTTTTCGTTCGCCTCATTCAATCGTGGAATACAGTATACATGTATATATTATTTATTAAGTGTATATATACTTACACATGCATATGTCAAGTTCCTATGAAATTCCAGTGAGTAGATTAAAACATTACTATCCTCTACGGGGCTGTGGTTTTACGTCTGCCATGACGATTAAATATATATTTATATTAGAAGTGTGCAATTTATTGTGGCATCATCCAAATCATCACACTCCACACCTGTGGATTCTTACACTTACAGTCATCATATCATCGTTAGTTATAGCATTACTTCGTTATATTCAAGAAGAACTCCAGAATTTTATAAGGTAATATAGCATTTATCATCTTTCCATCATCATCATCATTATCATCATCAACATCATTAGTACCATCATTACTACCATCATCATTCCCAACATCACCATCATCATAACCAACATCATCAACATCATCATCAGTATCAACATCATCATCTTCATAATCATTATTATTATCATTATTATTATCATGACCATCATTATCATCATCACCACTACCAGCACACTTACGTCTACATAGATTGTGTGTATTCTTAACGTACACAAATTAAATTTATATTTTCGTAACCAATCTCGTAGGCTTAGGCGTAGCACCTGAAATATTGGGAGAACGCGCTAAGTTTGGTGCTATCGAAAAGCTTACTGCACTTATTTACTTTTATAATATTTTAATTAATTTTACTTTTATACATAATAAATTTAAAACTACTAGCAGCGTCCCGCGGTTTTGCTCGCGTTTTTTCCAGTTCCCGTAGGAGTATGAGAATAAATTATATCGTATGCGTTATTCTGATGAATGAAAGTTACACCGAAAAGTATTTTCTCTAATTTTGCGTGAAATGAACAAATATACAATACATACAAACTTTCGTGTTTACAATATTATTATTATATATTATAGTAATTTTGGTGTTGTCATTAGAGCAGTAATATTTCGAAACGAGTGTTTTGAAAATTATTTCCACCAGTTCATACCAATAACTTAGGTTCTTACGAGAACGAAGAAAGAAAAAATATTTTTATGCCCATACTTTAATCTTAGTTTGTATTTTGTTTTTGTCTTTTCTTCGATAATAAGATGGCGGCTAACTCTAATCTAGTTTTAATCGTGTCTTACAAAATAATTATGTATCTATCAAGTCGTTGAGATTTAATGGAGTAGCAAATTTATTTGCAACACATATAATATCCGGAAAATACTATTTGTTATTAGTTACTAGATACAAAAACATTAATACTAGAAATTATGAACATAACAAATTTTGTATTAGAGACACCTACATACCATATATATTTATACTAGAAATCCCGACCGTAGCATGTACTAAGGACATCAAACAGCATGTTGTAAACTAGAAACCCTGAACGTAGTATGTCATGTACTAGGGATACCTAATATAGCATGTTGTATACTAGAGACCCGAAAATAGCAATATGTTTATAACAGAAACTCCGAACGTAACACTAAGTTTATACTACAAACTTCGAACGTAGCATGTCATATACTAGGGATACCAAACATAGCATGTTGTATACTAAAAACCCTCGACGTAGCATGTCATATACTAGGGATACCAAACATAGCATGTTGTATACTAAAAACCCTCGACGTAGCATGTCATATACTAGGGATACCAAACATAGCATGTTCTATACTAAAAACCCTCGACGTAGCATGTCATATACTAGGGATACCAAACATAGCATGTTGTATACTAAAAACCCTCGACGTAGCATTTCATAATATATAACTAGAGATACCAAATATAGCATGTTATATACTAAAAACCCTCGACGTAGCATGTCATAATATACTAGGGATACCAAACATAGCATGTTGTATACTAAAAACCCTCGACGTAGCATTTCATAATATATAACTAGAGATACCAAATATAGCATGTTATATACTAAAAACCCTCGACGTAGCATGTCATAATATACTAGGGATACCAAACATAGCATGTTGTATACTAAAAACCCCCGACGTAGCATGTCATATACTAGGGATACCAAACATAGCATGTTGTATACTAAAAACCCCCGACGTAGCATGTCATATACTAGGGATACCAAACATAGCATGTTGTATACTAAAAACCCTCGACGTAGCATTTCATAATATATAACTAGAGATACCAAATATAGCATGTTATATACTAAAAACCCTCGACGTAGCATGTCATAATATACTAGGGATACCAAACATAGCATGTTGTATACTAAAAACCCCCGACGTAGCATGTCATATACTAGGGATGCCAAACATAGCATGTTATATACTAAAACCCCTCGACGTAAATGTCATATACTAGGGATACCAAACACAGCATGTTATATACTAAAAACCCCCGACGTAGCATGTCATATACTAGGGATACCAAACACAGCATGTTATATACTAAAACCCCTCGACGTAAATGTCATATACTAGGGATACCAAACACAGCATGTTATATACTAAAAACCCCCGACGTAGCATGTCATATACTAGGGATGCCAAACATAGCATGTTATATACTAAAACCCCTCGACGTAGAATGTCATATACTAGGGATACCAAACACAGCATGTTATATACTAAAAACCCCCGACGTAGCATGTCATATACTAGGGATGCCAAACATAGCATGTTATATACTAAAACCCCTCGACGTAGAATGTCATATACTAGGGATACCAAACATAGCATGTTATATACTAAAACCCCTCGACGTAGAATGTCATATACTAGGGATACCAAACACAGCATGTTATATACTAAAAACCCCCGACGTAGCATGTCATATACTAGGGATACCAAACACAGCATGTTATATACTAAAAACCCCCGACGTAGCATGTCATATACTAGGGATGCCAAACATAGGATGTTATATACTAAAACCCCTCGACGTAGAATGTCATATATATAACTAGGGATACCAAACATAGCATGTTGTATACTAGAAACCCCGACCTTAGCATGACATATACTAGGGCTACAAAAACATAAAGGTAGTCTTTTTTTATCGCTAGGAATTCTTTACCGATGTTGCCAGGTATCTGTGTTGTTCCTGACGTTATGTGGGACTTGCACTTTGGCAGTGCACATCCAAACTAAAACTAATATACACGTCTTGAGCCACTTTTTAAGTATCCCGGATCAGGCAACAATAGCCCATCCGTAACTGGCTCACCCCGGCGAAAGGCCAGACTGCTCGTATAGGGATACTACCCCGCAGTCCCCTGACTTTCTGAGTGGTTGATCCCAGGTTCCTGTCCCGAAGCCGACCCTAGCATAGGGACTGAAGTGTATTAAGTAGCACTTACGCACCCCCATTCGTCTCCCACGACCTAGAGTCTTGCACTCAACATTAGTACTTCACTTGCCTTCAACATTAGTTTCTTTTTTTTTATTGATTTATTCATTTCCATATTAATCTCACCATCAGCAAAACGGGCGTATTTATCAAAAGAGTTTCTAGATAGATTCAAGACATTTGGGGCACACTTTGAGGCCTGATGTTTCGGGGCCCCGTATCATTTAGGCTAGGGTTGCCAGGCGTCCGGATAAAGCCGGACATAAGTAGGCTTTTTGATTGCGTGTCCGGCCAAAATAAACGGTGTCCGGCCTTTGTTAGACTTTTTACATTAATTGTATGATACTCATAAAAAGCTTGATTTTACATACAATTTCTTTGTCGTACCTATAACTACTGAGATAAAATCCACAATAATGTTGGGTTTCCGGTCTTTCTACCCAATTGTCCGGCCAAGGTGGCTGGTCTGTCTGGCTGTTATATTTGTCGACCTGGCAACCCTAGATACGGTGGTAGCTAAAAGCCTATTCATAAGACATCCTTTATTAAAATATATATGATTACAGACGATATCATGAATCGGCTCATGAATATTCAATACTGTAATTTTCCGTAGAAATACATTTATGCAAACTTTCAATTTCTTATTCAAATTCATGTAATAAAATCTCTTTCGCTGCTTTCTTCTGTCCTAATCTAAAATACTTATATATTAAACATACATAAACATAAATTCGTATAACAATAAAGGAAGTTTTGAGTAGTAGTATCTTTTGTAAGCGAAAATATAAATATGCAATTCGATGTTTAACCTGAAAGGTTTATTATTATAAACATCCTCCTCATCGGTAGGAGGGGAGGTTAATTAAAAAATATTATTATGACGACCTCTGTGGCCCAATGGTTGGCGCTCAAGCCCAGAGGTAGCGGGCTCAAACCTCGCAAGGGAACAAAAAATAATCTGTGTTCCTGGGTCATGGATGTGTGTGTTTTGTGTTATTATATAATGCGCGTATTTAATACGTGCATTATAAAATAAAAAAAACTTAAATATACGTATTCATATAATATCATTAAAATGTATGTGTTTGCGTTGTTTAATTGGTACCCGTAAGACAAGTGCTTCGGAAACTTACCACGGGACCAGATTGACGTGGTGTAAAAGCGTCCATAATATTTTTTTTTTAAATAATAATAATTTATTATTAAAAAAAAAAGAAATTCTACAAATACTGTCTAGACCCTTTTTTTGATGACGCAGCGGAAATCCTTTTCGGACCATACCAGGTTCTTGGGTAGGCGCGCTGGCGTGTGTGGGGACTCGCATTGGGTGCACTACCTTCGGTCTAAACAGTTAGAAATGTGGGCCGAAGGTCCATCCTCCTTCAAGGTGAGTCCCAAGTAATTGATGAATACTGTCTAGACCTATACTAACATGAAAGATCTTTTTTCATGTTAGTATAGCGACGATGGTCCAGTGGTGGATGGACTCGGCCTCATATGCGAGAGGTCCGGGTTCGATCCTGACCCCCCCCCCCGTGTGTGCCTTGAAATGGGTTTTTCTAATTTCTAAGTGCAAACACGAGACCATCGTTCGCTCACCGGTGAAGGAAAACATCGTGAGGAAACCTGCATGCCTAACGAGATTGAAAGTCTTTGAAGGTATGTGAAGTTCAACAACCCACACTGGGCCAGCGCGGTGGACTATTGGCCCATTACCCTCCTCGTCTGATTTCGAGAAGGAGACCCGTGCCCAGCAGGGGGACATAAAGGGTTGATACTTTTATAGGCAAACTAGCAGACGTGCGTTGCGACTGAATCAAATTTCAAGACTCACTAGTTGCGATTACCCTATATTTGGTTTTTTATTTTTAAATATTATTTCACTAAACTTGAAGCTGTATTCATGAAGCCGTTTAGTGATATAGTTCTTGCAATTCGCTTTGCTTGTGTTGGCGTGTATTGCATACTGTGGTTGTGTGCGTGTCCGACTACTCGCCCGCAACTGATAGACACGCGCACTACCACAGTATGCATATATACACTTCAACACAAGCAAATCCTCATCATCATAATCAGATTTTATCCGTCCACTGCTGAACATAAGCTTCCCTCAGTGAATGCCAAAGACGACCGATGTCTTGCCATTACCGGACCAGATCCTGCAGATCTTTTCACCGGGTTAATGCCGACAAACTCTCCATCAACCTAAATGCCCGAAAACTGAAATTATCGTTATCTCGTGAAGAATCAACAAGTTAAAGTGGTAGTAGGCTAGTCAAACGCTCAGAACCGATGGCCGATAGGCCAAGAATGTTCAAAACCTTTCGCCTTTGTGAATTGCAAGAAGTGTACAATAAAACATTGTTTTCTTTCACTTAATATACAATAATGTTTTAAGTCGCCAATTTCTATTTACGAGTTTACTTAATAAATGTGAAATTCACAAAACTGAATTAATTCTTTAAAAAAAACCATCGAAATAACTCAAAAGTTATTATTATTTATGCATAATTCTACATTTATTTGAAAACATAATGAATGCATAATTATCTTAGCAAAATTATTTTATTCATATTTTTGTTTTTGCATTGTGCCAAATATTTATTTAGCTTTTGGTATACGTTTAGTTACTTGTAATCATCAATTTGTCTATTTCAAATTAATACCTCTAACTGCACAAAGATTTTTATAGATCAAGCCTCAACAGACCCTAGCTTTTAAATGGAAATCAGTCAAATTAAAAACAACTGAGTCGGTAAATAATATAATATAAAAAAAATCCAAACATGTAATGTGGTTATAGAAATTATAAATATTCATAATGTAATTATTACTATCGTCATTGAAGCACTCTATTTTCATTCGACTTAACGTTGCCAATTTTGGCATAAAATAGGCTCTGAAATGAAATCAAGCTGTAGAATTTAAACTTAATAATGTTTGAATGAGCTAGTGAAGGAATAAATAATATAATATAATGAATTAATGAAATAAATGTCATTTATTATGTACCTTAAAGGATAAGAAGATTAAACAAATTTAAACTTAAAACAAACAATAAAAAAGATGTTGGCAGGTCACACGGACGGCCTTAACACTTCAACAGTGATTTCTTCTAGATCATATATTTGAGTGTTAAATTTACTATGTACCAAGAGGACTTAATGCATAACTGTTATATTGTATGTATATTACTACCCTTCCTTATTAAAGTATACATACTATATATAAAAATATACATACTATATATACATAAATAACAACGTTATTTTATTGAGTAGATCCACGCGCAAGAAGCCGCGGGCGACATAATGATTACCACTTGCATACACCATAATTATTCAAACACTAGAAAGTGTTATATATTATGAAAAATAGATTAGCATATTTTATAATTCGTTAAAGATTAGCCCTAGCGCTTTATATCCGTCAAGTCGAGCGGAGCCGAACTTTCACTCGGAATATTTGGGAAAAAGTGACCTTTACACGACTTTCTCGACGGCCTCCCCCCTCCGCGCGTCTCCCCCTCGACCGTCGCCACGTGCTTTCTTCCGCGTCCAACCACTTTTACTTTTTTCAAACCTGACGAAACGCTCTCTTTGAGATGCGATGAAAAAAATTAAGCAGCGGTACAGTCGATGGTAACAATATATTCAAAGTCACAGTAAGATTTCTTTTACGCAAAATATGATCGCCGTAAATTGTGGTTATGTTTTGTAGATATATAGACCACAACTGTTGTAAAAATACATATTTTTAGAACATTTGTTAATTTTGCAGGCAAGTCTGTCTTTAATTTTAGCAAGTGTTTTTTTACAGTTTGTATTGCAGTTTTCGTAACTTTTAAAGTACGAGATGAGTAACGTAATGTGTGAAGAATAATTATTAAAATAAGTGAAATTTGCATTAAAAATATTATATTTTATATATCATTGTATGATGTAAATTTCAATAGATATACCATTTTAAATGACGTGTAAAAGTGAAAGTAGAGAAAATTATAGATAATGCAATGTAATGCAATAATATTAGGTATTCATCATATATGTTATTAATATATTGGTACATAATTGATTTGACCAGTCGTTAACCCTAGCTCTGAGGCCGATAAAAAAATTGACAACAAGAAAAACTGTAGCGTAGCAAATCTCCTAAGTGGTTTCTATTCTTTTTAAAATATATTATTTAAGCTTTAAAAACTTTAGAAAAATATGTCATTTAATTACTCACACATAAGGTTGTTTTAAACTTATTATATCACAACTAAACTACAAAATACTATTATTATTATAGCATAGAAAAGTAAACGAGCAGTCAAAGGCTTTTGACGACTATTGATGCTCATACACATCCACACAATCAGAGATTATGCAGATGTGTCTCCTTTACCTATTCCACCCAGTGGGCCACAGCACAGCAGCTGCCACTTACCCCGGCCCAATTCTGCTGCAATGCAGCATGGCACTATCTGTTACTAAGTTCCAAATCCCTCTATCATACTATTTGTTCTAATACAGAGTAGAGTCTATATGAGAGTACAGACAATACATCTAATATAGATACAGTTGTTAGCCAGACCCCACAGCAGCTGTCGGATTCAAATCATACTTGTAGGGTACTTAGTCTTTATTTAGGTCACAGGTGATGATACATCTGTATCTGAATAGGCATTTGAGACTAGTATAAATAATAAATTATGAATAGACGCCTCAGACACGTTTATATTTATTGCTATGGTGTGTTCGATACAACTCCTATACTCTCATATATTATTATATGGCTTTAAAAATATCATCATCATCATCATCATCATCATCATCATCAGTCACTATTCGCACTATCTATCTATCTATATTTATTTAGGATTAAAAGGCATGACCTCCCCAGTGTTGCATTATATAGAGAGAGCAATCTACTAAATCGATAAACCGTTTTCCTAGTGTTATAAAAATCCGAAATATAAAAATTGTCGATTCCATATGACGAAGAACAAAGGTCAATTGGTAAATAGGATTCTTTAAGGTCGCATACGGTAAGATTGCGGTTCATTCGACCTCCGTCTGGATAGGGTGACGATTTCCGTACAGTGGCCGATAGTTTGGATTTGAGTTCCTATCAACGATAGCACTCTCCGGAACAGAAGCGGCGAGAATGATAATACGAATAATTATAATATTACCTTTACGTTACAAAAAGCAAAAAAAAAAAAAAAAACAGTAAGACCTTTTTGCTTAACACAGAAAAAAATATTGTTAGCGCGCTTATGGTATTGATATGAAAATATTTTGGAAAGGTCACAGCCGCTTCCGGCTCGTGCTGTGCCTACGTCATTTCATTTGCCTTGATAATCATAGTTAGATAAAACATGATACGATCCAGTTGTCATCACAAATAACTCTGAAACAATATTGATTTTAACCATCTATTGCGCGCTTTGTCAGTAAAATCGACTGGAATGACGCGACGCTGTATACTGAATGCATGATGCTGTAATCTATTTTTTTAATTCCATCTTAAATCGTTAAAAATTCTTCTCCGTTTTCATTCTTTATATACCAGAGAAAATAAATAAACCTTTTCGTTTGGGTATGTTACGCTTAATCGGGTTTACTTGGTTTCTAATCACGGTAGCCCAAACTAGGCAGCGCCTGTATTTTGGCAACCAGACAACTGATATGTACATATATTTCTAAATACATACATATTATATAAAAATTATTTCCAGACATAACAAAAATGATCGTGCTCATCACACAAACTTTTGTCCTGGTTGGGAATCGAATCCACGACCTTCTGGTTTAGTAACTAGCCGCCAGAGCAAAAGCCGAGTAAATCATTCGCCAGCCTTCTGTCTTAAAATTGCTCTTTCTAGTAATCATGATTTTATTAGTACATATTATTATTATCAAGATTTACTTTTCTTATGGTGCAAAAATACACTCAAGTTATGAATGATTTATTTAGCGCATACAAGCTATTATTTGCTTTTCATTGATAACATTTTTACAACCTTAGTAATTGGTGTAAACTGGAAATGGAAAAAGAATTGTGTGAACAAGATTTTCATAGTCTTCTAGTTGTTTTTCATTCAAACATAAATTACGGGCTTGGGTACGCGCCTATTCTCACGCCAATCGCAGGTTCGTTTCAAGGACACAATATATTATGATTCTTTCTTTCATCTTCCATCTATGCCACTTTCTTTGATTTACGTTAGTTATCTATATAATCTTCAATAATAATTCAAAATGCTTCCCGTCTATAATAGTGACTTTACATACATTTAGGGCCTGTTTCACAATCTCCAGTTAAGTGCCCAATAGGTTATCGGCAACATATTTGACAGATATTTATATTACAGATAATTACAGTACATAATATGTACTCCAAAATGCACAAACATTTTGTACTCATTTATGTTTTTAGATATCGATTTTCTACATGACCAATAATTGATAAATGCAATAATACAATTGTTATATATAATGTGTTCATTATGTAACAACTCAAATAAATATGTATTATGATTTGTAACTATAATAAGGCATACGACCGAGCTCAGGGGTCCCAACTTCGGGGTCGAGTCTATGCTATCATGTAGCTTTTTTTAGTTTAATAGGAGGCACAAGTTTACTCATAATAGAAGTAGGTAATACACATTAAAAACTATAAATAATAGATTAAAACGACTTAATAAACTATAAGTATATATCAAACCAAAAAATAAAACTAGATAATATATAAAATCGACCCCAAATCGCTACCCTCATAGGGTAGGGTGCCCAAGAGGCTGGCGGCATTTCCCCGTTGAATGGCCAGGCTAGTTTAAGGGCCTGTTTCACAATCTCCAGTTAAGTTCCCAATAGCCTATCGGCAACATATTTGACAGATACTCCATACTCTATCTGTCAAATATGTTGCCGATAGCCTATTGGGAGCTTAACTGAAGATTGTGAAACAGGCTCTTAGTTTAAGTTAACTTATTGTATGAAAACACTACAATTAACGAATTCGAATTCATACGATTATTACAATGCCCGATCGCGAGCTAAAATACAACTAAAAATCTTCTGTCTAGCCTTTTCTCAAATTTATTGGAGTTCAGTCTAACCGGATGCAGCTGAATACCAGTATTTTAAATGGAGCAACTGCTTATCTGACCTCCACAGCCTAGTAACCGGGTAATACGGTACCACACGGTAATACTGGTTGACCCGTAACGACTGTCACACCGAAGAGTCTCGGTATGTAAAGATGGTTCACGGAGCAGCCCCGGCAAGCGTATATGTTGGTTCGAATATTGCATATGCTATTTAAAATAAATTTATAAGCTTTTTAAAATATAACTAAGTATGAGAAATACAAAAATGTTTTCCCAAATCGTGTTTTAAGGAGTATCTTTTTTTTGCAAACATTTTAATATTTAATCTTTTAAGAGGGTTCCAAACGCTAAGGTCTTAATAAAAAGGCATTTCCTTTTTACTTCAACATTCGTATACAATATAAATTTATATAATTCGTATACAATATAAATAAAAATACCGAGTTCCGCGAAACATAAATAAAAAACACTGTAAATGGTTTTAGTGGTGGGCTATGCTAATTTAAAATCCTATAATCGGTGTATATTCTATTACTATATAATAATATAATATATCTATAGACGCTTTTACACCACGTCAATCTGGTCCTGTGCTAAGTTTCCGAAGAACTTGTGTTACGGTTACCAGGCAATGGAAATACATATATTTAATACTTTTTATATTAATACATATATTTAAGATTATTATTATAGAATACACATCCATGACCCAGGAACACAGAAAACGTTTTGTTCCCTGGCGAGATTCGAACCCGCTACCTTCGGCTTGAGCGCCAACGCGCTAACCATTGAGCCACAGAGGTCGTATATAACTATTTTTATTATATTTTGTAATATCGACAGTGTCAACTAATATTATGAACCATAACGGTACCGAGAATGTCACTTAACTGTTTACTCCGCGTTATTCTCCCAAACAACCGACCTACATATTTCGCGGATTCATAATGTCAAAGTCTTAAACTTTTATGGTAATAAATTGTTTTACTTTCACAAAAATATGAGAAAGTTTTTTTATTGTTTAAATACAATTGTAATTTTGAATTTGTGTATAATATAGTGATTATCTTGAATTCTGTTGTTAAGTGTATGAAACTTGTAGTCGTCAGTTTGATTATATTATGCACGGAGTATAGATATAAGGAGTCCGAACGTAATGTTGAACGAATGGTCACAATTTTGTTGACAGCAGTTTTGCCGGTAGAGCACGCCTTCTTAAGAAGTAGGTACTCGTTTAAATCTTTACGCGGGAAGTATTGTGACGCTGATTGGTTCGCTATAATAGCATCGGTACGCACTCGATGCTAGCGCAGCCAGTGGCAGAAACGAGAACTAAGATCTGGGTAGTATAGTGTATGTGAATACTATGGAAAATCTCATACCGTTAGGACTCCTTATATATAGATATTATATATAGGCTTCGTAATATTATGTATCGATCTCGTTGTCCAGTGGATGATGATTTTTGAAGTAAGTATATATAACTTCTCTAGGCACACTTGACTTGGGAAGTAAGCTGGTGACTGCTCGACGAAAGCGTTACGGGAGTTGAGAGGGAGATATAAGTTAGTGAAGATAGAAAGAGAGAGACACAGAGTTTTTCGTGAGACGTGCATTCAGGGTGGTCATAACTATTCAGGGAGCCATTGAATACGTTAAAATATAAGATTTATTTTAAAATCTGCTGATTCAAACGCGTTAACTTGGATCTACTTCACCCAAATTAATGCTGAAAGTGGAAAAACCCCCTCCCCATTGAAATCGCCAACTTCACAGTTTGGGTCATCCTAAATTATAACCCAGGAATAAATAAGGTAGTATCAACCAAGTAATACCAACCTCCTCTTAATAAGTGGAAAAATACTTCTTCTTTCTTTGTATTTTCCTACACGGATCATTTTTATTTGTTATCAAGATTTTTTCATATTTTCTAAGTCCAAAAATAAGAAAATTCTGTTAAGCTTCATCCTTATGTCACTCTCTCAAGGGTTGAATTTCTAAAAACTCTTTCTTAGTGCTCACTTATGTCCCAATACAAAGGAATCCCTGTACCATTTAAGATATTTAAGATTCTAGGTTAGTTTAAGAAATTTAAATAAATTCTAAATATTCATTTTTTTTTGGCGACTGTACCTCATACGACATTGGTATACCTGTGACATCACTAAGTTTCAGAGTAAACATAATATGACAAAATAACCTTGAGACAATCTATTTGTTTCATGAACGTGTATTTTTTCTGGACTGAAATTTGTTTTACAAATTACACCCAAATACGTTCAGAATTTTGATTTTGAATAACAAACGTCGTAGCCGGAAAACAAAGGTATACAATTTTGAAAATAAAAATAGATTTTATTCGTCGTAAAAAACATTAAACACTGAATCTAATTCAGCAAACATGAGATTATAATCTGCGTGATTTGTATTTCACCAGAGCTGCGATTTCGAGAACAATCTGGATAAAAAGACTTTTCATGTTACTTGGCAAACTGGCTTACTCTAACTTGGTACATCACCAAGTTAGAGTAAGTGCACTGCATCGTCCAGAAACATAAAC
The DNA here is from genome assembly GCA_905333005.2 of Lycaena phlaeas. Taxonomy (NCBI): domain Eukaryota; kingdom Metazoa; phylum Arthropoda; class Insecta; order Lepidoptera; family Lycaenidae; genus Lycaena; species Lycaena phlaeas. The sequence continues at coordinate 3,153,402 of HG995168.1, forward strand.
TAGTTTACCTGGAACTAGCAAAGCTAACCAGGAGCTAGTTCGGACGTCGCGGGTATCCAATCGGCGGTCGGCCAATCCCCCTTATGAGGAGTCTGGCCTTTCACCATAGCCAGCCTGTTGCTAAAGCAGCTGTGGAACGGAAAATTTGACGATGATATTGATTGACGATTTTCTGATGATTTGACAGTAAAAATCTTTTCAAAAAGCCCACACAAAAATACGCCTCTGAGGTAAAACAAGTAAATAGTAGTGCTGTAGTAATATGTATACCGAACTGTATGTAAAGTCATACTAATTGTTTAATAGCTTTTTGTTTCTTGGTTTTTTTGTTACTCGATTATAAACGTCAAAACGGATATACCTATTTCGAATTTTGCACGTAATCTTTTAATTGGATATATATATTTAAAACATCAATGTTTTTTCATATAATATCGCGTCTAAGTATTATAAACGAGAATTATTTAAAAATTAAATATATAAATAAAGGGCTTGCTGTTGTTAAAGCTTTTGATTCATCCTTAAATTCCATTGCTTACTTTCTTAATCTTTCTCAGATTATAAACGCGATCTCTTCTCAAGCTCCTGCCACCATCTAAGTTTTTCTCGTTCATCACCTAACATGAATCTTAATCCGGAAGTGTATAGAGAAACAGTAGTATCGCCCGCGCTCAAACTCCGTAGCGAGAGTAAAAGTAATCTTCCAGTTTCCGCGAGCCCCCCTCCGTCTCGCGTCGCCCGCCCCGCGCACCTCCCCGCTCTAACACCTTCCGACTTTTACTTTTGCACTGCGCATACGCAGCCTCTAGCTAAACTCACTTCAGCGCATTGACCCAACATTCTATGCTCATAATATTATATTTTATGTAATATATAGGTAACTTTGTAATAGAAATGTATATGAAATATATATATTTATGCGAGCGACGATGGTCTAGTGAGTATACGTTCGGCCTCTTGAATGTGAGGGTCTGGGTTCAATCCTGACCCCCTCTTTAGAACTTGGAAAGGATTTTTCTAAAATTTCTAAGTGCACCCTAAACACAAGACCATCGCTCGCTCACCAGTGAAGGAAAACATCGTGAGGGAACCTGTACGCCTGATGTGATTAAAATTATTTGAAGGTGTGTGAAAAATGTAAGTCGGTTGTTTGGGAAAGCGAAGACGAAGAACCTCATGTACTGACACCGTCAATACAACCACGACTGCTCTGACAAGGGTGTACGACTGGGAAGTTGATCAATCCGAATTCGGAATTTTAGCAGTATCTACGGAGCTAGTTACGTGGTGTATTTATTTATATTTCCTGGTAAAATATAATTTTAATTAAGAAATATCTTAGACCCGTTCTAACCTCTTCGCCACTTAGCAACGCAAGTACCTACATTGATTTCAATTTGTCGTAGTGAAATAGAAATCGTAATCAAGTCGCGCGGGTTTCTACACGTGACTGTAGTAATAAGCGGATGATCACAGAGGGCTTAAATTGGAAAGAGGATTTATATACTCATATGCGACCTTCAAACTGATTGTGGTACTTAAAATCTCATCAGGTGAGATTACTAGTTCGCTTATTGCTGATTCAATGTGGGGTGGCAAACTTCATGTTTATCGGACATGTAGAAACAGTGAGGAATATAATAAATAAAACATATTTTCACTTCATGAAATACTAAACGAGCCTTAATATACCCCTGTCTTCTGAGTTATTATACAAAAACAGATCTTTCTAGACCACTGAAAGTTACTTCTATTGTAGTAATCCTACAAGAATCTATATAAAGGGGAAAATTTAAAACCTCTTCTATAGAACGATGTAGATATCGAATAGGGATAAGATTACGGATTCTATGTCTGAAATATGCCATAGACAAACATTTTATTTTAAATAAAACTAAACATATAGTAAGTTAGTGTAAAATAATTTTAAGTTAATTACCAAGTGTAAACGTCGCTAGGCATTCGCGTGATCACGTGTCAAGGACAAAACGTCCTCTTAGCAGTTTTAATTAAAGGTTTACTTATCTGTGGCATTTGGACAAAATTGTCTATGGGTATGTCATTGCTAAAAGGCAAGATGGCGATGTACGTAGTGGCTGAACGATGAGATATTTAAATAAAACTAAATTTTTTATTTGATTTACAAAATAGTTAAACATATTAGCCATTGCATGGTCTAATGCAGTTTTACCGATGGTACAGGACGAATGATGACTATTTTATAGATTAAGAAATAATATATTTTTGCCTAGCGATTCAGACGTGCAAAGGTATCAGACATTCATTTTAAGTATGAAATTCGTCCGGGATATTATTTCTTCACTGTACTGAGATAGTACAAATAAGTACTAAAGTAAGATTTCTCAAAAATATCCGAACAATATATGCTTCTTTTTTCAAATCATATCCAAATCTATTTCGTGGGTTAAAAACTTAAAAAAAATAGCCATTAAAATTTTGGATCAAAAATCTTTTGAAATATGTAACGCTCCCCTTATGAAAAACGAGAAGAAAACCTAGGAGTTACTATTGTCAACTTTTGGCAAACAACTATAGGCCAGGTCCGCTATTTGTAACAATGATCTCATGGTAATCTGTATCAAGATTTTCGACGCCCAGCGAACGCCAACTTTCTCATTTCACTTTCGCTTAATTCACACGTTTACGAAAATGAACTCGCGTCGCCGGAAAACGTTTGCTTTCTCCGTTACGCAACAGTAACGGCCACTTCCCGCTTCGATCCCCCCGCGACCGCCCACCCCGCAATCATCCGCAACAGCACTCCTCACCTATATTTCCCGAGTAGGAAGTAAGCAAGTTGCGCAACACGTAGCTTTCCACAACAGCATTCCAATCACGACCACCACCGTCAGCGATAGCTACGCCTTCGAGCATGCCAGTAAATACTAATTGCGAGCATTTCTTATATTTATAATTCAACGGAATGACTACGATTTAATGTGATTTAATCGACCAAATGACCTCTATACGATAGGCAAATTAACACTATTGACCCATATTAATGAAATGGCTTATCGCTCTCCAAGTATCAGCTATATTGCCTGTTAAAATAAAAAACCACGAGTTTACGACAGACTTGGCAACATGGCCTCTGATCTTAGCCTGTTCCAACAGGAACTAGAATAACATAAAAAAATTAAGCACTAGTAATTGAAAAAGGAATCTTCTGTCATATAATACTGTACTGTGGACTGTACTGTGGACGAAATGGAATAATAAGCACAATACTGTACTTACTTTAATTGTAAAATCAGTTTAGTAAATTGTCAGGTTGTCGCTTGTCCTCAGAAGAACTAATTAAGATTTTCTGTAGATAAACATACATTGTTAAGGTGTCTGATAAGAATAATGACAGAAAAGATGGTAGGCACGATTGAAGGGCATTTCGGATTCGACTTTCGCTTTTTACATTCGGCGCTGAGAAAAGTGAGAGTGGCGCTCACCGCGGTGCCTCTTACATTTTTTGACAAAACTTTCTCTACTCTAATAGAACGGCGAAACTTTAAAATAAATGGCGTCATTGTGTATCGTGTTATAGTTTTTACAGATTTTTATATTATTTTTAGACGGCGGACGATTCTTTTCCTTATAATAGACAGTGACCTAATTATCAATTATGTCACTATGCGGTCACATGTAATATAAATTTAGGTACGCATTCTATGACGGATATTAGCATTTGCAGATGTCATTTTATCGATTGATAAGATAATAGACAACCATCTACATAGATTTTTTTGTAAGTAAGAAAGAATATGACAATCCTAAAAGATGTTATTTGCGTATTAAAAATTTCCATTAGGTTTCTTAGTAATTTTTCACGTGGCAATTTTTATATTCCGTCACCTAAAGACTCGTAATTATTCGTTCAAAGTCCGCAAGATAATAAATTAAACTTTTATTAAGGCTATTAGATTGAAATCGTAGAAACGTTCGCTTTTAGTGTTCTCGGCTATAAGTTTGCATAGTGTACGTAGCCATCGATGACTTTCTCCTTGGTCGTTGAAAGTGAGAGCGGCAAGGCCCCGGAAGCAGTCGGGCTGCCCCGCACACCTCTCGGATACGAGTTACGATTATATTGATATAATAGTCGATTACTTCTTCTTCTTTGGCAAAATTAACTTATATTATTTTGTAAAAAAAATGTACGAAAATTAAATCAAAATACAGATAGCAAAATTTCATTTGTAAATTCGTAAAACTGTCGTGAAAATTAATTTGTATTGTCATGCTTTTAGCAATCATATCGATTGTATTTGCTCTTAATAAAATGTGTTTTTTAAATTTCTATTTTTTCATTCATACTAAAATTTAAATTTCAAAAATGTTATGTTGCCATGTTCGGTCCTTCTTCTATTTTCTTATTCTTGCTAATTTTGCCAAAAAAATATTGTTATTTTTGTCCCTTCTTCTATTTTATTATTCTTGCTAATTTTGCCAAAAAAATATTACAGCGTTCGTGTAAAGAGAATTTTGGTCACTGTAACGCATAAGCAACGCTTGGTAATTGGCCGACATGCGTTGTTTAGTCGGCGTAACGCGTAGGAAAGCGTGGCGTGCACGTAACTCTTACTGGGTAACATCCTCCTTCCTGTATTTCCTCGACAATCTCGACAGCGCACACGTTTTTTTGTAGGAAACATCGATCGATTCTGTTATTGTTAATGTATTCTCATGATGTTACGTGGTTTTTCATTGAAAGCCCCTTGCTAATGCGCAGTTTAAGTCTGATAGCTTGGGGATTGAACTGAAATATTAATATAAGATGAAACTCATATATGGGAGGTGTAAAATGGCTAACCGTATATTATATTGAGATGGATCTGATGCCTGATGTTACCTGGTCTTACATTGTCTGTTAGATGCAGCTGAATAAAATGCATTAGGTTGGTGTTAGGTTAGGGATACGTAATCAAGTCAGGAGTCGTGTCTTTATTAAATGTATTCCGAAGAATTATATCGAAATGTACAGCTTGGCAAAGTGTTTGGAAAATATGAGGGCGCCACTATCTCACTTAGGTTTGATCATAATGGGAAAACATAAGTATGTTAAATAATAAATAATGAACGTAATAAAAATAATATATTATATGTATTACAAGTGCACCGTAAAATATGTTTGAGATATTCACATTCCCATATTATGTTATCAATCATGCGGGCTCTGCCTTAAAACAACCGATTGCCACCATTGTACCCGAAACTCAATCTTAGCATTATTTATTATTATCACCATAATTTTAAATTCTTGTTTACGGCTTTTTTTTTTTTTCAACGCCGGGAAATGCACTGACGCAACCCGCAGGGGAGTGGGTCTCCTCAGGCGGGTATGCGAGACTTGCTGCGCCCGACAGCTGGTAAATGGACGCAGCTCTACTCACTAAAACCCGGCGAGTGCTACCAATGCCGTCTTTGGTGAGGCATCCCGGACCCCAGGGCATCCCAGGACCCCGGAGGCACACGGCACCTCGACGGCCAGTCAGTCTCCTCAAGGCGGCCAGCGCCACCGCCACAGACGGGTTGCCCCGCACCACAGAACAACCACTCCCACCGTCGGGACAGACAGACAGCTCAATTACCTTCGCCCAAGGTGTTTGGCTCACCCTAGGCTACTGAGCCCCACCGCCACGACAAGGCTTGAACCATGGTGGGGTTTGTTATGGCTAAGTTAACTCAGTGTTATATAAATTCATAAAATATTCAGTGATGAAAAGTGAATGTAAAAATAAATTGTACCTACGTAAATACTAACAGCGGTAAAGTCTATAATTATTATTCATTAATATAATAAACAACACGTATAAACTACGTCAGATTATAAGCGTAATATATTGCTTTTAATCTGACTTTAGGCCCAGAACGCACGAAGCGGTTTTTACCCGCGTCCGTGTTGGTTGAGGGTCCAGCGCTTATGTAAAATGCAGATACAGAAATACGCGAAATTTAGGATGGATTTGTTACTCTTTCACGTAAAAACTACTGAATTAATTTTGTTTAAACTTTACAATAATATACCTGAGGTACACTTCATAATAACAGGCTATAATTTATCTCCGTACTCCTAAGGGAATGTGAAGTACGCGGTGGAAACCGTGGTGTGTTAATACGACATTTTACAACGCGTTTTACGCCCGCAGTGTGTGCGGTTTCGTGCAGATCCACTACATCGGCAGGCAACTAGAAGTATCGCGCGTATCCGTAATAAGTTACGGATTTTTATTGTTATTGTGTTATTGTGATTTTTTTCGCTGCGCTTAAGGATTAGTAATTTTAGAACTTGCCACGTTTAAGGATTAGTATTTTTAGGACTTGCCACGTCTGCGCAAATATAACCTATCTCGTAAGTTTAGAAATAAAACCGCAGTTCCGCCTCCGCGGCGGACGCGGATAAAAACCGTCTCATGAGTTCTTAACCTTACTTTAGGTATGTGTACAAAAATCTAGGAGATCTAAGCAGCCATCGTATCTTCTTTTTAAGCAATAACTACTATTGCCAATAGCACTAAAATATCTTTTTTGTTGAATCCGCACGAAACCGAAAAGAGTTGATCATTAAAGAGTTTATAAGTACTTATGATAACTTTGCGATTTTAAGATATATTACGATTAACAAAACATCTAAATAATGAAATTAACGGCTTAAACTTTTCTTAAAGCGCCGTGTGAAATGAGCCTTAATCCTTGACATAAAGGTTACAAATTAAGTTTGAACTTGAATTTCTCTTGCATTTTCATGAACACGCGTCAAAGGGTTACCGTGTTGACTCTTTTTATTCCGCCATCTTGTAACTTTCACTACGTCTAGTTTTAGCTCAAAGGACTAGCCCTCTCAGAGAAAATTGCTTCATGAATGTCAAGTAACGAATATCGTGGTTGGTTGTAAAATGCTTTCCCCTTTATTCCATTTTATGCGGCTAGAAACTCCCTTTTTCAGTATATTCGGTACTCAATATAATATCTCAAAAATACTAACTAATTCTATTGTTTAATAATTAAATACCCACTATTTTATATTGATTCTCTTTCCTCTGTGCGAGTATTATTACAGTAAAGTGAATTATACACATTTTAATCAAAATTACTTTTTCTGTTGTCTCGTTAGTCTTGCACACAAAATTTACAATATTATAGATAATACATCAGAATAACGCATAGACTATAATTTATAAAGATATTGTGTGAATTGTGAAAATTCTAATTGTTCGCTGATAAAGTCATCAGCTAATAGATTAATAGATATGAAATAGTCGTTATGTCAACAATTTTAGTATTTTTGAGTGCTATTAATTTTTTTTATGATTATTCCAAAGGTTTTGGATGATTTATTTTCTATGACCTTGACGGTGACGTCGGACATGAAATTTCTATGGAACGTTTTTAAAACGCAATTTTCTTAAAACGAATTATATTCTAAATTCGAATCGATTTCGACAACAATGAAAATATAACGTGTATGTACTTACCTAAAATAAAATACTTTAAAGATTCTTATTAATTCTTAAAAATTACGAAACACAAAATTCGAATTGCAAAAAATTTTCCGAAAATTGTTGTAATATTAAATTGTAAATATCTGGTTTTATCTAGTTATTTGAAAATTTTAAAGTCTGATAAATTTTATGATGGTGAAAAAAGGATTATTCGCTTTTGCACAATAATTAAACACTACACAGTATTATTTATATATCAATACATTGAAATATCACATCCATGAGAATGTAATCAATACGTTCATGGCATATGCCAAACTTCAAATCAATGAAATAATTCAGAGTGCAAATCCAGAGACAACGAAACAAGGACATAGTTCATAGATAAAAAATGTCTCGGAAAATCGCGAAAAAATAATTATCAATTAGTCCTTAAATATAGTTATCACAACGATTAGACTACAAACCCTAAAGAAAGGTTTTTTATAAATTTTAAACCACCTTTTCGAATCCCTCTTTACAATTCGACCATAGACTACATCGACCACAAAACTAGGTCAGTCGATAAACCTCCTTGGACAACATAAAAATTATATCAACGACAACTCGTAAAAATCCTGCCATAGACAATGTTATCGTTTACCAAGGCGCAATCATCGCTCGGGGAGAGTTTGAGATCTTTAGTATCTTCGGCTGATCACGCGGACCGAGCACGCGTCTGTACAGCCTCGTGACCCCCCCTTGTCCCCTGCCCCTCGCACGCCCCTTGCCCGCAGCCCTCCCGCGCGCCCCGCCGCCGCTCACCTCTCGCACGTGTTTCGATTCTCAATATGAAACGTCTTTATAATTCACAAATGGAATATCAAATCGCAAAGTTTTAATCTCATAGTTTTTCTAATTCTACAGTATACCAACTACGAACTGTGGGCTATGGTAAATTCTTTATTATAACATTACTGAAAATCAGGTGATTGGCCATGCTATCTATCAAAGAGACGACTACGGTTTCAGAAATGAAGTAGGTTTTATGGGTTCCTGATCGATGAGTTTTTCCAAGGAGGTTGGTATACAGTACCTTCAAATGGAAGGTTCTTCGATACAATGATGCATGGCACTATCACATACGGGATTTTGTATTAAAGAATATTCAGTTCATATTCACATCCATATTTTGTTCTAACAATAGGTATTATGATTTTCTTGTACAAATCAAATTAAAAAAATCGACTTAATAAAAAAAACAAGGTAAATTGCCTTTATTTTTTAATGATTAGGTACTGTTTGTTACAATGAAGATATATATTGTCTTACATGTGTATGCTTTATACAAGATATAGCGACGACCTTTAAAAAGTAGTAACAAGATTATGTTAGTTAAATCCTACGACTTCACTGTCGAGAAAGAACGGGCGATATTTTCTATTAAAATCATTATAATACAGAATATTAATATGTACAATAATTTCATTAGTGAGCATTATTTATGTTTTTCTTTTTTTTTTAATTTATGCCAAGATTTATTACGAAGATATGAATTATAAATCAACGGACCTTTGCGAATTTAACATCTTGCCTTAGAAGGAAGAAAACTTATCAGAAAGTACACAATCCACAAACGAGTGAAGCTTAAAGTAGCTTTATGAGGGATTTTATTACAAAACTAGGCAATTGCGCAGTTGACAAAATCAGTATCTTTAATTCCGACTAACCGACTCCAGGTAAACTAACAAGTTTAACGTAGTTTTTCTAAATGTGATCTTTATAAGAAAGCAAAATAAGAGAGCTCGTGGGAAACTATGTTAAAATACCTTTAATGATTTTAGGTTTTTTTCAAAAAAGAAATAGTTAACTATCCCAGGCTATTCATAGCTTACGATACACATATGTAATCTATGTATTAACATGTGATACGAAGAAGCCATTTAATCACATATACGTATGGAAAAAATAACATTCGATCTTCTTGTTATTAAGTAGGTATATATTTATACATCAGAAAAAAAATTACACACATTATATTTATTGTCTAAGTAACGATTTGACGTCATACAAGTTTATAAAACTGTATAAATACAGTAATTTTTTGTGATTCGATTTTTGGTTGAATTTTTTTTTTCAACCTTCAGTTGGAATGTGCCGCGCCCATGGTGGTGGCTCAGGATGGTGATACCCAAGCAGACATGCTTGGGTTGATATAACATACCATAAGGATGGTGATCCATCCTTATGGTATGTTATGTCTTAGCATAGGGAACACATGAATGACTTGCCTGTATCAGTTCTAGGTAAACTAGGCTATGTTCTAGGTAAACTAGGCTATGTTCTAGGTAAACTTGGCTATGTTCTAGGTAAACTTGGCTATGTTCTAGGTAAACTAGGCTATGTTCTAGGTAAACTTAACTATGTTCTAGGTAAACTAGGCTATGTTCTAGGGAAACTAGGCTATGTTCTAGGTAAACTAGGCTATGTTCTAGGTAAACTAGGCTATGTTCTCGGTAAACTAGGCTATATTCTAGGTAAACTAGGCTATTTTCTAGGTAAACTAGGCTATGTTCTAGGTAAACTAGGCTATGTTCTAAGTAAACTAGGCTATGACCACTTCCCATTTTGTGGTTTGACTGTCCATTTACCATATAATATAACAAAAAAATTCTCACCCGAATGATAGGATTGTTTATAAAGCGTATGTATATAATTACGAAGACTTTTGGGGTCTTTTTATTTATAGCGATTTGATGATAAGTTTTGGAAATTTACTATCTGGATTAAAAAATAATTTATACGAAATAAATAGCGATTAATATTTATAAAACATTCTGTAAAAATTCTTACAGTTGTGTTTCATAAAATAATATGTGTATGTGTGTTCATTTGTTATTGTGTATGTGTAGATATTAATACTTAAAAAACTAAAATAAAAGGTACAGCGCATTTGACGTTACTAGTTTGATCCTTTAATTAATTACGGCTTTATAAATAATCATTTAAAAACGTTAAGTGTCGTAAGGTGTTGTCATATTTCATTAAATGTATTTAACGTGTTCCTTTGTCCATGATGATGTAAAGTTAATGCCCTTGCGATTCATATATGATATGCTGAGCGAATGCCATTTGATCCAATATCCCAAGACTTCATGATAACGCTGCCGTCTCATCCATGACCGGGCTAGTCGCGCCGCTTCGCACTGCGGTCACTGACTGTCCATCCGGCAGTGAGAGGTGGCGCGGTCAAAATCACCGGGCTTCCAATGACCGGGCTCTCGCCCTCCTTGTTGCAGGAAAATCGGTGAACAGTAAGGATGTGCTGGAAGACAAGAAAGATGACAGCGAGCTGTGGGAAGCACAGGCGGCTTTCCTCGGCCCCAATCTCTGGGACAAGACGCTGCCATATGATCCCGACCTGAAGGTACAAGAAGTCAGTACTCGCCACTTTATTACCTACTGCGTTTTGTGTTGTTCAGTTCTGGCTTTCTAACCCACTCGCAATAGGTAATAGAGTCGCTCCTACACCCTCTCCTACCCGTGTTTGTCCTTGTCTATGTGAACATGTGTATGCTGGCAAATTTTGCGATATTGCGTTGCGATTGAAAAGTTAATCTCCCTGGTCCCGCTGAGCGCTTGCTCGGGGTTCTTGGGGCGGCGTGTGACTTGAGGTATTGGTTTCAGTATGTCGACCTAGACGAGTTCCTGTCGGAGAATGGCATGCCAGGGGAGGGCCTTGGCGGCGCACACCTTGGTGGCACGGCGTTCGGCACAGGCACCGGACTGACGCTGGGCCTCCAAGCTCCGGTCACCAAGCGTGAGCGCTCGCCATCACCATCTGACTGCATGAGCCCAGATACCATCAACCCCCCACTGTCGCCTGCAGATTCTAGTGAGTATCCATTTTGTAATGTAAACCATTGAAACCCAAGCATAAAGTATTCTTACCTTCTTCCTTCAAGTAATGGAAGACAAAAAAATGTGCTAATTAATAATTATTATCAAAAATTTTAAGAATTGATCTACTTATTTACTGCAAGTGTTAGTTAAAAAAAAACTACAATCAATTCTCTTATTCTCTCAAATGAATGCAAAAAAGTACTTATCACATTGATAATGTCAAGAATATTTTCTAGAAATGACAAATATACTAAAGCAACCCTATAACCTTACAGCATTTTCTATGGCATCGTCCGGACGCGACTTTGATCCGCGAACGCGCGCCTTCTCCGACGAAGAGCTGAAGCCGCAGCCCATGATCAAGAAGTCCCGGAAACAGGTAAATGAAGTTAGTGTGCTGATCATTCCTAGCGGCATGCCACCGCCTGCGGGGTGCGGTAACATTTACACTAGACATGAGCATTTTCAAAAAAAAAACAAATGAATACTACTACTAAACTCATACAAATGTACAAAAAATTGATACATTTTTAATTTCAGAAAAAATTGCAAATGCACTTTAGCTTTGTAAAGGTTCTTTTATTGTGTGAAGGTTCTTGAGACAACCATATCAATCAGAATACTGAATTAAAAATTGTACCTTTTTTTACTAAATTTTTTTTTGAAAATGCAACCACTAACATTGACAATTTCGATTTTAAAAGAACTCATTTTGTATTTTAATATTTTAATTGAAGCGAATGTCACATATAAATTGTAGTCAGTATTTTATTATTTTTAAGTTTTTTTTACCTAAGTATTCTCGTGACCATGGTTACTTAAATCATCGTGACGTCTGTAAATAAAATAAAAAAATTGAATATCAAATACAAAATTGTATTTGAACAAATAAAATTATATTTAACATTTAGACAATTATTTATTGAATACTTAAAAATAATTTAAGATAAAATATTGAAAGAGTTCTTTTAAACGTCGAAATAGTCTTAAGTCGTGTTTAACAAATTTTATTTAACAAAATGATAACCTGACAGAAGGGCCCACGATAGAGAGCTTTTTAACGCTTATCCGATATTATACTAATTAATTAACCCCTTAAAATATTAAGTTCTGAATATAATATATTTTAGTTGTTGTAAGTAATTAAAATGTATACAATACAATTAAAAAATATATTGTTGTTCTCTATTGCAATATAATTATATAATTATTTTTTTCTCAGACTTAATATTTTCTAGTAGTAGATTAATCGTATTGTAGCAATTTTAATACTGTCCAAATTAACTGAAATAATTAATATGGATCCGGATCTGATTGGCACATAATATAATTTGGGTGAAAGTTGACACGTTTGTGGTATGAAATGGAAACATGAGAAGTTGAATTTAACATTTTATACGTTCGATTAAAATATATGTCAAAGACTCTTGAATCTCTCTCGAATTGAAAACATTTTAAGATAAAAATCATTAAAAATTCTTAACGGGGTAGAATTCTATTAAAAAATCCTCATTAAAATCACAAACGCAAGAAGTCATTGCCACGGTTTTTGATTCTTGAGCTGAAGTAAGCTACCGAATTAGCCATCGCTATTTAGAATGTATTAAGTTTAAAAATCGATTTTCTTGTATAGATAGATTTTTTATTTCCTATTAATATGTAATTTATTGAGGGAGATGATCTCTGTGCTGTGGCCGTTCTGTGTTGAATGCAAGTGAAGGATCGATCTGGGCGTTCATTGAGGGTGGTCTATGGTCTAATGATGATGATGATTGATATTATGTAGATTATAAAATATGAATATTTTTGAAATGTTGTCAATTGAGAGGCATTTATAGTATTGTTTTTCATCGTGAGTAAATTTCTTTCTTGGACACATAACTAAAAAGACTGAATCGCAATAAGACTGTAGATTATATTATTACTGATTTCTTACATCTTTTTGCTGTCTTGGTGTTCATAGATAGAGCCTATGTCTAGTACTGGTCTAGTAACTGGACTTGTCTAAACTGTCATAAACAATGTCTATAATATATTTAATGATCTACCATTTCACTGTTGCATAGACTAACTTGTGTCATTGTTTTTCAGTCTTTTTAGGGCTTAAGTTTGATTGTTGTAATTGCATTGTTCTTTTTAGCATTTACTTTGACATATATTATAATCTGCAATCGCTCTAACATGCTTTTTGATGAAATATATTTCAAGATTTTGCACCCTTTTAGAAATCACATGAACTATTATTGGAATAAATTTGATTAATTTAATTTGTGATCTGTGTTTCAATAGTTAAATCAAACACCAAATGACTTGGCTATTTCTTGTATTTTTGTTGTATAAAAATTATCAAAATATTTACTATTTTTTTTTAAGTTTAAGTTAAAAAGCTTTAAGTTAATAGTTGTCTCAGTGGGCAACTAGACTTTAATCATAGATATAAAATAACCTTTTCTTTACTGCACTGAAATGGACTCAAAAAGGGGGTTGCATAATAGCTAACAGGCAGTGCAATTATAAGACAAACTACATGGGTGAAATGGACAGATTAATTACCGGTCTGGCATATGTCATATGTCCTATGATTAAGGGGGAAAATCGTTAATATTCATCTACAACGTGGATTGTTAACAGCTGGTTAATTTATGTCAATTTCATTATGGAAGCTTTTACACCGCGTCAATCTGGGCGCATTGTTAGCTTTGGAAAACTTGTGTTACGGGCACCAGACAACGGAAATATATTTAATATTTAATACTACATATCCTTAAGATTTTCATTATATGATACACATATTTAATACAATACCCTTCCGAATAAAAAATCCAATGACCTAAGAAAACAGAATTTTCTGTTTCTTGGCGTCTTAAAAATCATGTCTTAAAAAATATGAATGTAATGATATCAATAATAAAAATAATTTAGGGAATGGTCAAGTCACCTGGAGTGCAAATGAAGTAAATAAGTAGTTTATTCCGATAATATATTTCAACGATTTCCAGTTTCACATTAACTTGCACATTTAGATCACACATTGTTGACTACGAAATCTTTTTTTAAATTTTATTTTATTAGGTAATTACTTTTTTATCTCTTCCTTTTTAAATAAGAATTACCTGATGAAGCTCTTACAATATCTTAAACTTGAGCTAGTGTGAGAATGGTGAAAATGCTTGTCATATCCATTTTTTGTATAAAAAAATGTATGATAAATTTAAATTAAATAACTAGTATTAAATAAATAATATACTGTATTCTGTGTACATGGATTTAAGATATTTTTAATATTATCCAATATTGATTTCGTAGTCAATAAGCAACACTTTAAATGCTCACTGACAAACCTTCCAAGATATAAAAAAATGGCAGTCATTTGGACCGCCGAGAGAAGTGAAAACTTTGAGTGGAAATGACATTGTGAAATTTAAAAATTTTTGTAATAAAATTTAAAATTTCATTATGACGTCATGTCGCATTAGCATGTCGGTGACGCGAACCTATGAGATATTCCCCAAACGACAATTTTCAACGCGACTAAAGAAGTTTTCACTTCAAACGAAAAAAAAAAGTAATTAAAGCTCACCGGTTTGTATGAAAATTTGGAAGGTGGGTCACCGACATGTAGACAACGCGTAACGCGTATTATTTCCACTGGCGGGTGAAGGGTGGTTTGAGTGTGTGGCGCGGCGTGTTAAACCCATATCGACGTCGTCGGCAGTTCGTGCCAGATGACCTCAAAGATGACAAGTACTGGGCGCGCAGACGGAAGAACAACATGGCCGCCAAACGCTCGCGCGACGCCCGCCGCATGAAGGAGAATCAGATCGCGCTGCGAGCTGGCTATCTTGAGAAAGAGGTTAGTATTTCAATAACCTCTTTCTAAATCTGACGAGGAGGGAACGTAGTTCGTACATCACGTGCAACCTCTCCCTCGATATCTAGACAAATGTTTACTGACTTCATCAAATATCATACTGTTGGGAGGAGATCTGATCCTTAGAGACCTCAAAATCAGGTGCAGGTGAGGAGGCCATATTACTGGTTTTATTTTTGGTTGGTTTAATTAAAGGTTGTCTAGTTGGTATAGAAGATTCAACATCGAAGTCATCATCATCTTCTTGCCAATCGGTAAAGGAAAGCATTGGAAATTTTAGGAAGTTTAAATTTTAAAAAGTCTTGGAATCCAATAAAATATGAGAACAAAATTCGATTAAATTTACATACCACTATTTTCACAGCCTAAGGTAATTATCATAAGTACAGCGCCATTTATCGCCAACACTAAAACTTGGCAAATAACGCCATCTAGAGGGAAGTAGTAAGTGAAGACTTTTGTAAAAACCTTTATGGACTTGGTTAAAATCAACCATTTATAATATATTCGCTTTGAAATTCCAGAACATGGGTCTGCGGCAAGAAGTGGAGCTACTGAAGAAAGAAAATCACATCTTGCGCGAGAAACTATCAAAATACGCAGACGTGTAGGTGACCACCCCGCACAGCACAAATGCCACATGACATGTGAGTATCAAGCATTCTTCGTGAGGATCTCTCAAAATATGAGCTTAGAGATCCCATAAGAACTTCAAAATACAACCGACATTGGTTGGTTGGATTATGGAGGGTAGAGGTACCTAAGAGGTACCTATGGAGGTACGGTACAGCCAACAATATTTTCTGGTTTGGCAACATTTGGTTTTAATAAAAATAAAAGTTTTTGACTTCGATTGACTTCAATCTGGTTGTGAGTTTTAAATCTATGTGTAAAATATATAGGAGTAACTCAAATCGATTATTGTTAGAATGTTTGTCTGTTTGTTTGATCCTTTTTCGATGTTTCCTGCTATTTAATGGCGATAATACTTAAATTTGTGTTTATTTTATAAAGTTCGTACGTCTTTAAAAAGTTATATTACTTTAAATTGTAGCGTAGAATTGTGTCGCTTAACTTCAAACTCGGATAAATCCAATTCTAAGATTTTTTAAGATTTTGGTATCAGAAGACAGAGTAAAAAAAATACTTTCAAACAGTTTAATCAAAAGTGTATAAATAATCCTCGTGGTTATTGAGCAATAAACCGTTAAACTCATAACATTTTATCAAAATCAGACAGATCCATGGGCCAGGTTTTTTCAAATGTAGATACATCCATGAGAGCCAATCAGTGGATGGCGTTTGTTCAACATGGCCGTCAGTTGCACCATACTATTTGTATCAAATCCAGATAAATCCAGATCCGTTAAATGAAAACTCTATAAATCCACACTTAATTTTTTCAAAAGTAGATAAATTTCATGCCATTATATCAAATGTAGGTAAATTCAATCTAAATATTTAATGTTTGAAAGAATGAAGGGTTTTATCACTGAATGTACTGAAGAGGATTGTTTTGTTCATTACTGTTGCCTCAATTTAAAAAAATCTGCCTTTCAATCATCGAAATAAGATAATTATACGTTTTTCTTAATTATCTCCAAAGTGTGTAGAGTGGATTTATCCCAGTTTGAAGTTAAGCGACACAATTTCTTGTAGTATCATAAATGCGATGCGAAAGTCAGTCTGTTTGTTTGTCTTATCAAAAATTGATAAAACAAGTTAATTACAACTACAATAAGCAAACTTACTTACAAATCGGTGGTTACAAATAGCTTTTGTTAATCAAAGAATCTTGAAATTAATTAAATAGTTTTTGAGTTAATTCGTGATTAAGAAATAAACAGACTTTATTCTACTTTCTACGATAACAATACCTGGGAATCTTCCTTAATTCATAGGAAAGTCGACAGTGAAATCCGTATCAAAATCCGTTGAGTGAATTATAAAATATTGATGCACAAACAGACTACAAAAAGTGACTTTAATTTATCCCACTTTCTACTAATATTGAAAATTTGTGAGAATGTATGGATGTATGTTACACTTTTACGCAAAAACTACTAAACTGATTTTCATTAAACTACAAAAATATAGCTTACACATCTCACATAGGCTATAATTATTAATTATCCCCGTACTACCACAGAGAAATGGAAAGTATGCGGGTGAAATAGCGGGGCACTGCCAGTACTATGAAAAATGTGTCGCTTAACTTCAAACTCGGATAAATCCAATTCTAAGATTTTTTAAGATTTTGGTATCAAAAGACAGTAATATTAATTTAACACTGAATGTACTGAACAGGATTGTTTTGTTCATTACTGTTGCCTCAATTTAAAAAATCTGCCTTTAAATCATCGAAATAAGATAATTATACGTTTTTCTTAATTATCTCCTAAGTGTGTAGAGTGGATTTATTCGAATTTGAAGTTAAGCGACACATATGTTTTATTGTTTCTAAGACAATCTATGGTTTTAATCACCATCAATCAGAAAATATATTATAAGACTCAAAAAGTTTTGTGTACAACTGTGTTATAAAATATGTCTTAATACATTATGCCTAACAGCAAAGACACAGATTATAAAAAATGTGATATTTGGACGGAAATAGCGTCGCGCCATCTGTTGGTGAAAAGCTAATGAAGAATATTTTCATTATTTCAGGTCGGGCTTCGTTGCGCGTCGCGCAGTCTCGGGGCCACACGCTCCACTATCTTTTAATGCTTTCAAATATTCGGTTTTATGTTCTTTACTGACTAATCTTATTGTTAGCTATATGGAACTTTGCTGTGACGATGGTCCGCCCTTTTCCTATACCCTCCCGATTTTCATCACTCAATTATAAAAGATCGATTTGCTTATCGTCCCGTCAAATCCATTTATGACGTATATAAATGTAATTCAATGTTAAGTGTTTAAACAGTGTTAAATGTAATATCAATGTTAAATGTTAATTCAATGTTAAATGTCAAAAGACGTGTTGAATGTCGTAATGTATACACTTACTTGTGGAACGCTGCGGCGAATCGATGTTGTTACATACCTATGATCCCGTGTTACTATCTGTTTATCATAGGAATAATCAATATGCAGTTACCGTAAGTTAATCTACTTAGTTTAAGTCAATCTACCAAAGTTTCGCTCGAACTCTGATCTATCGTCGTCTCTAATTCCTTATTCGGACTCGGTTCGACACTATACAGGGTTAGTCAACGACGAACGGACCAAATTTTATGGGAAATCATTATTTAAAATAAAGAAGAATGTTTGTTGTGTCCTCGTCCCGAGCGTGCGTGGCGCTGTGCCCGCTGCCGGCTCCGGTACGCCCCGGGCGGCTCGCCTCGTGCAGTTCGCCCCGGGTGGCTCGCCCCGTGTGATACACCCCGAGCGGCTCGCCCAGGGCGAAACGCCAGGCGGGCGAGGCCGGGCGCGGGTCGTCGTCTAAGTTAATGTTGTTGAATATTTATACGTTATCGGCACCGGTCGCGCGTGCCGTCTCCCGGTGCACCGCGTGCTAGTTTGCTCAATTGGCTCGCGTACGCATGCGCAAGTGTAGTGACTGCGTCTGTATATAGGTAGTTTTAATAGGCTCCCGAGCCGCCCGGGCCGACCCGGGACGCGCCCCGGACACACGGCCGCTCGATCTCGATCGCCACCGTCGACTTCACCATCTTCGACCCCGTCCGTCCCTTTTTCCGGAACGAGTACAGCGCGCCACCCGTGTTCGGGGCGCAGGTCTCTCGCTCTAGCTCGCTTCGTAGACCGCTCCGTATGAGATTAGCCTGCGCGTTGGCCCGGCCCGCTCCGGCCCACAGCCTCGCGCGAGCCCTCTGTCGTTTCCGTAGTGAGCGAACACTAGTTTCGTTTCAAATTTACTTAGTAAATAGTTTAAGTAGTATGTAGATTCCGTAGCGTAGTCGTTATTAGTCTATTTTTGTTATGGCTGTAGTTGTTAACGTTTTTAAAAGTTTATATTATTTTTTTTTAGTTGTAAAGAATGTCGCGTAATTGCATTAACCGCGTCTGTTCGGGTAGGAGCCGCGCACAGAGACGTACGCTGGGAGGGCGGCGCGCGCGCGGTCCTCACCGGTTCGCCCGGGGCGAAGAGACGCGCACGCGCCGCACTCGCCCGCGCGGCCGCGTCCCTACGCACTGACTGCATCATCTGGACGTTTCCTCCGCACTCTATTTGACTCGAGCTAATGTTATAATATATTTTTGTAGGTTTTTGTCGTTGATAAATGAGTCAATTGAATGTTTATTGAATTGAAATAAAAAAATAATGTATATGAAGTAAGACTAAGAAGTTGTTGCATTTGAAAGTATTTTATGAATACAAAGCGAGAACAATAAAATGTTTTTTCTATAAAGGTTTACATGTGAGGGATTCTGTAAAGATGTTACGGTTCAACTTTTAAATGCACTGTTTCATATCAAATGATATTATATGTAACTAACTTTAATGTTAATGGCCGAAATGCGGTATTTGATATTCCATCTTGTTTGTTAAACGTATACATACATGAGACACAATATCATATATATGGTACTTATACTGTTTACATAAATGTTTCATCGAAATTGTAATAAAAAGGTATAATAATACGTATAATAATGTTAATTGTAAGATGTATCGATGTGTGTACCGCGCCGCGGTTGCTCCGCCCCTATTTATTTATTTATATTACTTTACCTTTTGGAGACTTATTTCGCCTTGATCATGGAGTTGAGCACTGCAACAACGTAAACGATATTGATGTACGAGTAGTAGTCCGTTTTGGTTTTTATTTATACGGTTCTGGATTGAAGAAATAAACGTTAATTGTTGTATTTATGTTTATTTATTTGTCCGGTTTCGCCCCGGGCCGCCGGAGCGCCTAGGCAGCTAGTGCCGCCTCTAGATTAAAGCGCTCATAAAATTCCTCGTACGCTGTTTTATGTAATAAATCTTGGTAAGAGTACCTTGCACAAATATTTGCTTTTCATTGTTCCCTCAAATGAAATGTCAAGTGTATCAAGAATCTACATGTATCAATTCATAGATTTAGATTATAACTGCACCTAACATAAGCCGATATATACACCTCAACATCAACTAAAGAGTCGATCACAGGATCCTTGGTTTTAAGGTCTGAAGAATGAGACAATGACACGTCTATAGAGCATACACATTGTTGTCATTGTTGGTTGGACAGCTTTAATATCAAGAATAACATTGGATAATGTAGGAAATCCATTTCATTTCCATCCATTCCCCTGAGGGGCTGACTAGCCGTCGAGGTGCCCTGTTGCTTGTAGATCCGGGCCACCTCACCAAAGGCGGCATTGGTGGCACTCGCCGGGTTTTAGTGGGTAGAACTGCGTCCACTTACCAGCTTTCGGGCGCAGCGAGTCCCACATACCCGCCTGGGGAGACACACTCCTCAGCGGGATGCCTCAGTGCATTTCCCAGCGTTAAAGAAAAAAAATCAGCTCTTATGAATTCTTGATATAATGAAGCAATTCAACCCCAAATGACATCAGGGTTTTTTTATTTTTCTACGTCATACTTTTAGATAAGCTTTTCTGTTTTTTCTTTTGGGTAAGATTTAATACGATAAAATTCATAGTCAGATCGATCTTGGAGACATTAATTAATAAGATTTAAAATTTCTATACTTATAAAGATTTTGGGTTAAAGTTCCATTTGGTCCAGCTACTCCATTTTAATTTATAATGTACAGAAATATTCAAATCATCGTGTACAGCTAAATATATCTACATTAAAGTTAAAAGCCCTTTTCTGTTTTAAGATAAGATTTAAGGAGTCCTAATAAGAATTTGTCCGTGGATTATCTAATTTAAATCTACAAACATAAACTCTGCAAACACAAGCGAATACACTGCAGTCGTGAACTAAGATGAAGCTTATGTCACTACACACCATAACAGTTAATAATTTTAGTAGTTTTCATGGATGTTTCATGAACATTCATATCGAAAAGTTTCTTTCTACTATATCTAAAAATCTTATTACTATAGTAACAATAATTCTAATGATATCTTGAGGTAACGCTAGCGACACTGTAAAACTGCCATCTAGCGTTGACTAGTCAGTGCTTAATAATAGATAGCGCCATCTAGGCAACTGTTGTTTCAAATGTTCAGGATCTTATAATTAATACAATAAAAATAGTGTGCTGACAGGCCTATAAGAATACAAGAATGGAAATTATTAGTGTCTGCTATTAGGCCCCGAACGCACAAGCGCTTTTTTAGCGATCGCTATACGTTCAGACGAAAGCGAATTGAAACCGCGGCGCTTTTTATCAGCACAGTTGGATTTTCGACGTTAAGTGTTGTAAGTTAAGTAAAAAAAATTGAATTTAAAATGCGGAGTTCTACTCGCGCCAATGTCTGGATTTGACGCGACGCTTTATTATGCGAATGGGGCCCTACGCTAAATTTACGAATAAGTACAAGTTGCTAAGATTTTAATGTTATAAAATATAAACAGCTAGAAAATCTCACAATCCTTAATATTAGGAGTCCACAGTTAAAAAATATTCATCATTCAAGCTTCATTCAAGATTATTTCATAGAAGAAGAAGTCGAGTCGAGAAGACACAATTACGTTTTGCCCATTCTAAGACATAATATGTCTCTTAGAAAGTAATTACACCGCCTGTCCTCTTCGAAATACAGCAAAGCTGTTTTACTGAAGGAATAAGCAGTATGATCGTACTCATGCAGTCGAGAGCGCTATAAAGCGCGCCTACTCGTATGAATTAGATTAATCAAAATACAATTCGAAAAGATAATATTTAATTTATACATAAAAGTGATTAAAATTCCATTTTTAAAACATATATAATATAGTGTCACGTTCAAATAAATAGTATGAATTACTAAAAAGCTTTCCGCAAGCACGAACCTTCATACACATCTATGCAAAGGCACTTAGGAACTATTCTGGCTTATCCAGGTCAGGCCTGGGGATCTGGTTGGAAAGAACGGACGATGCTGACCAGGGCCGTGTAGGTACCAGCCACCAGGCCCACGATACCGATGATGAAGAGGATGATGTCCTTCGCGAAGAGTATCCGCCGGGAGGTCCTGGCGCGTTTGGAGTAGTTGACGCAAACCTCCATCACCGCTGGGAAGCAGATGCCCAGAGCGGAGAGACACAGCGCCCCAAACAGTGATATAAACAGGCCAAGTCTTGGCACCGCTACAGCTAACACGACTGCAACAAATATACGTTACATCAGCCACTAGTAATTGTAAAGTAAGGAAAGTAAAGTATCAACCCATATAATATATCCGACTGCTGGGTCTCCTCGAAATCAGGTGAGGAGGGTAATGGGCCATAGTTCACCGAGGCGCTGGGCCAGTGCGGGTTGGTGAACTTCACACACCTACAAAGACTTTCAATGTCATCAGGCATGCAGGTTTCCTCACGATGTTTTCCTTCACTGGTAAGCTGGCGAAGGTCTCGTGTTCAGAGTGTACTTAGAAATTTAGAAATACCCATTTTAAGGCCCTCAAGTCAGAATCGAATCCGGAGCCTCTCGCACAAGAAGCCGAGACGATGGTCGTGAGTGAGTGAGTGAGAGGGTGGGTATACCCTCTCACTCACTCACTCACGACCATCGTCGCTCACTAGTAATTGCTGTTCCCGAAACTGTGACGTGATATCTTTGAAACTATACAATTTTTTGATTCACGAATCATAATTTTAAATGGTTGTATAGTTGAAATTTTGTCATCTCGTGTTGACTGATTATTTCTTTTCGTGGCACAAGTCATTATGACATAGCGTTGCGTGATGCGTCCTGTCGCTGCAAAATGCAGTCATTTCCAATTCGACTGCAGACAGACACAGGAGGTATCCAATTACCTGGTGGTTCTGCGTGTTCCGGCATATGCCGGAAAGAATAATTGTTCCGGCAGCGAACGGTCGTCTACGAACTTGTACCTTTAGTTTTTTTACTTTTACTTTATTTACCAAAGAAAAAAATATACAAAACCAGAAAACCACACAGAGCGTAAGCGAGTGCTTGACTTAAATTTATACCATTAGTTATGTGTATAATAACACCATAATGGCTTTATACCCATTTTATACATAAATTAGGTGAAATAGTTATGTTTTATTTTCAAATAGGTACGCGGTGTTGAACAGTTGGCTTTTAACCTTCATCGAAAGAGTAGATGGGCAGATGGCTCATCTAAAGGCTAAAGTGGATATTTTCTGTAAAATACTATAATATTAACATAGAATACTTCAAATAATATAACGCGAAAACACAAATACTAACTGTAGATGAAACCCGATGTATGACAAATATTGTTCATCATCATCAGATATACTGTAATCATTTTTTTATCGGCCCACTGCTGAACACAGGCCGCCCCTAATGAACGCCAAGACAAGAAATATCATTGTTAATATGAAATTTAATGGCTTATAAGAATATATGAAATTAAATTTCATGGCTAATAAGAATGTATAAAATATGAATGACTAAAAAAAGAACAGCGTCACGATATTTTTAGTCACGGCAATCGCTCGAATCTGTTTCTTCTAAGACGCGCCAATAGATATTTAAATCGAAATACTTACATGTGAGCAGGCATAGTCCAATGCGTAACGCGTACTCCCAGAATTGTACACGCTGGGGTGAGGACTGCTCCACCCTTGGCAGCACGTACCCCTTCCACAGCACCTCCACCGGCACGTAGCAGTGGAGGCCGTAGCTGATGAAGATCGCCACCGCGAACATTATGATCACCGTCGACGCAAGGCTGCGAAAGATATACCAACTTGATTAAATGTCTCCGTTGAGGACATAGGTGGCAATTCATAGCAGCCTAGGTACTACATAAAAAAAAGAAAGGAATAAAAAAAAATATAAAATGCAAATGTGAAACTAATTAAAAGCTTCTTTATAATGAAACAACTTTTACGGATTTTATCGCGGTTTATTTAGTTTTTTACAATCCCGACGTTTCGGACACTTTACAGCAACCATGGTCATGGGAGGACTAATTAAAAGCTTTTATTTTAACAATAGTTGTCTGTTGTAAGAACAAAGATGTTTTATACTAGCTGTTGTACGCAGCTTCACCTGGGTCAACGATTTAAAACGGGGAACTTTTTAAAAATTTAACATAGCCTATGTTCACCGGGGATAGTGTAGCTTCCCAACAGTGAAATATTTTTTCCAATTGGTGAAGTAGTTTCGGAGCCTATTCAATACCAACAAACAATCAAATCTTTCCTCTTTAAAATATCAGTATAGATGGAGATAACTATATTTTATCAAGATATATAATTTTAAGGATAAAGAATCCATGGTAATTCTATTAAATTATTTTATCATAGTCAATCTTATCATAATATTTTTTTGGTGGGGTTAAGTTAATTTACTCTAAATTCATTCTTTATCGGTCCAAAAAGATATTGATTTAGAAAAAGGGATTTTACAATTGGTATTCATATTTTACCATTATTCAAATGCGGATGAGGATTTCAAAATGATATTTTCAGAATATTTTTCTATATTCTCGTTTATTATGACCGTGATCTATCATTATAATGATGACAACCTCACAGTCATCAGAATGCACGGCCATCAGTAATTACGGCAACTAATGCGGAATGTCAACATTGATTGAACATCTATTCAACTGATATAAAATGTCACTGATATGACGTGATGCTGATCGGCGTCTAAGAGATACACCAGACAGATGACGTTAGAAATATTATCAGCATATATTATATGCCCAAAAACAGACCTATTGTTTTTGGGCATATAATATATGCTGATATATATATATTTATAACTTAATGATTATATAATAATATCAACCCTTATGTCTCACTGCTGGACACAGATTTCCTCGAAATCAGACGAGGAAGGTGCTGGGCCATATTTAACTGACGCACTGGCACAATGCGGCCTGCGGGTTGGTAAAATTCACACATCTTCAAAGAATTTCAATCTCATCATGCAATTTTAATCACGATGTTTTCTTTCACCAGTTAACATGTGTGAGAGTGACAACCAGGGTCTCATGTTCAAAAAACCCATTAATTCTAGGCACAACAGGGGTCAAAATTGAATTAAATAAACTACGATAGTGTCCATAAATTTGTTACTAGATAATTATTTAATATACTTAACAGAAAATTATTTTATTCAGAACGTTTGAGTATGTTAAAAATCTTTTAAAAGAGTTTAGCTCTTCGAAGCAAAGACATAAATTCTTCTGTCTGATGTGATTAAACAATAAACAAATAAGACGAATTTAAAAACGAGTTGATATTTATCCTTCTATGGATTTTTATTTATTATTATCATGTGTCTCGAGCTTGTATCAATTAACCATTATGATTTATAAGACATCTTTATCATTATCAATTACTACGATTATAGATAACGACAAAACTGGCAACACTATATTTGATGCAGAAACTGGATGAATTGTTAAAGAATAGTAAATCTACTAAAGCATACTCAGTTCCAACGCATTCAGCATGAAGAATCCCTTATCTATAACCTTTTTAAGTGGTGACGTCACAAATCGTATGACATGTCACTTAAACCGCAAAAGGACACAAACGAGCTAATTTCCTTTTTTTATTACATTAGGTTGCTAGATAAAATCATTTTGGCCAAAAGCTAAGTAAGTAAAGAAACCGAAATTAAACTTATTTGCACCTACAACGAAGAATCAATTTAAAAATCATTCATCTAAATATAAATACGATAGAATGGACTCGCGTAGAGTCATTGTAACAATTTGATGTCTATTCAGTAGTTGTCCACGTCTATAGGGCGTATCTTGTGTCTGTAGTCCAAGATGAGAATCGGCAAAGTCATTTATTGCTTAAGGTTTTAAAGGTGGGATTTAAAATAATATTTTATTTTTTCAAGCGAAGCTATGAATCGTATTTAATAAGTGTAATAATTACCGATAATATTATGGTCTTATCCGTCAAATAAAAAAAAATACTTTGTATATATGTACCCGTTAGTGCATACTTTGTTTAATTGTTTAATAATTCCTATATTACATTGATACACACACACTAGCATACACGCACACACAGAAAAGACCCTCTGGCGCCAGATACGACAATACTAATAGGCTGATTGGATTACAACTGGGGCCCTTTATTCAATGTATACTCGAACTAAATCCCATCCTAACACAGTCATGCTGACATAATGGAGAGGAAATTGGTGAATTTCAATGTAGGCGGATTATAGCCGATAAGTAATTCTGAATATTAATTCAGAATTACTTATCCGATTTTGTTAACTAGCATAGAGATGAGATATAAACAGTCTACGAAAATCCGACGACGATTTTTGTTTGGGTGGCAAAGGATATTACAAAGTATATAAATGATGTGGTATCTTTACCACTTTGGGAATACTAAGTCACTAAGAGGCATTGCAGGATAACATATAAAATTTGTTATAGAATACATATTTGAAAAGATTAGTTCCACTGAGTTTGTTCCGCCGGTTCTTGTCAGTGGGCTTGCCTTGGAACCAGCGATAGATTCAATTAATAAGATTCTATGCTGTTACTATTTTCATTAAAAACGATTGTGTAGTTCTATGAAAACAGGGTTTTATCATTATAGACATTATATTACTACATCCTCAGCGACCGACCATCACGCGACATGCGTCACAATGACCAAAGGTTTGAGACGAAGCAATAAAAGCTTCACTTTAAAAAATGATTTTGATTTTAGATTATTAATCAGTAAAATTAATATAATTGTTAAAGATGAACCATACTAACGGGCTGTCTTTAGGCAAATCCAGGGTGATGGAGTCACTGCATTTGGAGACACAGAAGACGTAGCCGATGGCGCCCACAGCCACGTACAGCACCACAATGATCACCATCCCGGTGTTCATCACACCACACGGTGTACCGAAAGCTTTTGGTGTCTTCATGTTGTTCTCCAGAGCTATAACCTGTAGGTGAAGAAATATACTGACTTAGAATATCTTCGATAGTGTCATCCTTAATATTATAAATGTGAATGGGAGTTTGTTAGTATCATCTTCGTGCCAAAGGGCCTGTTTCACAACCTCCAGATAAGTGCCGGATAGGCTATCCAGAACATATTTAACAGATACTCCATACTCTATCTGTCAAATATGTTGTGCCTATTGGAAACTTATCTGAAGGTTGTAAAATAGGCCCTAAATATCATCTGAACTTATTATAATTTTACCAATAGGAAACTACGTTAAAATATCAATGGCTATACTTTGTACCCGTATTGCCGAGTGAATGGGAACTTCGCGGGTGAATCGGCGGAAAACTACTAGTATGGTAATAAAATACTAATAAAATATTGTCATCAGCAAGTGTGGATTATGACAACAAAATAT
Organism: Lycaena phlaeas; assembly: GCA_905333005.2. NCBI lineage: Eukaryota > Metazoa > Arthropoda > Insecta > Lepidoptera > Lycaenidae > Lycaena > Lycaena phlaeas. Next base: position 3,181,022 of record HG995168.1, read on the forward strand.
TAATATCTTATATGTCTCACTGTTGGCTGCAAGTCTCCTCGAAATCAGGCGAGGAGAGAGAGAGAGAGAGAGATACAAAGATGTATTCGGCCATAGTCCACAGATGAGATGGCACAAAGCGGACTAGTGAGCTTCAAGCTCATTCAGATATTTTCTATCGCAACAACCATATAGGTTTCCACCCGGTGTTTTTATTCACCAATAAAAACGATAACGAAGTTCGAAAAGAATAAAAAGTAGGGGATTGACATAAGTTGCGCTAAATCAATCGTTATCGTAACATAATCACTAACTATCTATTGGCTAGAAAATTGTCATTGATAACTCAGAGACGATGACGAATTTCGGTTCGAAACGATATTATTTTTTCTAAACCCTTAGACAATTTTACTGATAAACTCATTGAGGTAACTTACCACTCCTACTGCTGTGAGAGCGAACAGTATGGTACCGAAGAATAATGGGAATGTCTCTGGTGAACCCCACAGATCCAGAGGTTCCTGTGACTTCTCCCCCGTCAGCAAGAAGTAGACCACGATACCCAAGCCAATGAAGGTCATGACGTTGGCTAAGGCCGAAAAGGGCGCGAGTAATTTCAGGCTGGGTATTAAGTTAAAGGCTATTAAGGGTACCAGGATGATTAGCATGTGGACCTCCACACTCATCTGGTAGTACGGATCCACCACCTGCAAAAATAAATATGTTTTTATCATCATCATCATTAAGACCATCATCATCAACATTATCATCATTATCATCATCATCGGCCTTCTGGACGAAAATTCTGGACTTTTATCAATATTGAAGTAAATATTCTTCAAGGACGAAGACCGGAACTTGTTATGATTATAATTATTACATTTGTGACCTTACTCTTTTTATTTTTTAGCTCTAATCTACTATTTCTCATCTAATCACCGTCTAATCTACCTACACTCTACAGTGTACATTTATCCGGCCTAAGGACCTGTTTACTTTTATATTTTATTTATTTAAACTTTTTTTACATTTTAAAACCTATTTTCTGTTGTCATTTATGATTTTCTTATATAATTATTACCATGTTTTACTTTTATATTACTTCAAGGTAATGTTAATAATTCCTAGCTATTTCTGTCTAGGGAGGAGCTGATGTTACCTCATACGCACGGAGGCGTGTCCGTACTAACGAGAAACAGAGCGGGCATTCATGGTGTCCTACGTCTCGTCTCATTGAGAACAATTGATAAATTGCATAATACTATATCGGCCATCGGAGTGATATTATACATATAGGTGATAAATATTTTTATAACAATTTTCATAACTTCAATAAAACAATATTGTTCCAAGTTAAGCTCATGGTCATTTGGAAATTACAGTGCATATAGAAAAGAAATAAAATAGTGTTAATATCTAGTATTTCATGTTATACACATTACATAAATAACGTAGCAATAAATGATAAAAAACTAAAAAGAAATTACCACGTCTTTTCCAATTCGCTAAACAAATACTATTACTTTCGATTGTGAAAATTTCTAAGTATAAATACATTCGTTCCGGAATAGGTCTTTCTAAAGAGAACGTTTATACTTTTTAACCATACCTACTATATATTTTTTTCATAATATAATAAATAACATGGTAAATATCACGTTTTAAAAAGTATTTTCACTATCACCAACCGTGTTTTCCTAGTACATTAATTAATAATAAAGTTAAAAAAACTATGAAACCCTTTTGCTTTTGTTAATAAAAAAAATTGAATCTTATCGAATTATTATATTGTCATCGGTCTTCAATAGATCTACAAAGTTTGAACGAAATCTGGCCGTTTAAAGTCAAAGCGCCCAAAAAGAGTCGGTTACGAACAAACAAACATACGGTGAATCTAAAAGCGTGTAAAAATTGTATTATAGATGAACGGAACATGCGGTGTGGTCTCGACTAGCGATCAAACTGGGAACTTCAATTTGTAAGATAAATATGTAGCTAAATATAGATACATGTAGTTGGGTGACTCGCTGAGGTTCAAACTATAGCGAATAATAAATACGATGACTATGATGCCGAAGTCACTGATCATCATCAGCCTGTTACCATCGCGCTGGATAATTCTCAAAGAACGCCGATGAGGCATTTTTTTTCTCTGTACAGAAATTGTCGTACCGTCTAGTTATTCGAGTCGACCCATTGCATGTCAGATATATTCGAATTTCGAATATTTAATGTCGCTAGTTTTAGTTATTTTATTATATAACTAGGCCCCTCTTTCCCATTGGGCAGTCTGCAACTGCCCAGGGCCCTACGGTCCATGGGGCCCCGGTATTTATACCAGAATTAATCTTGTGATAATTTTAGGAAGTTAAACAATGTTTGCTGATTAGAATACTTAATAATGTCCTAATTATTATGATTACTCTTTGTAATCCAAAATTTAAGCCACATATTTTTAAATTATTAGATGTGTCGGGGCTCCATTACCCTTGTGGCCAGGGCCCCCGATAGGTTAAAGGGGGCCTAGTATATAAAGATACAATACGACGATGGTCCAGTGGGTAATGGGGCCCGGGTTCGATCCTGATCCTTGTGATGATGAAATGACTTTTCTAAATTTCTCAGTGCACTTTAAGCACGAGCCCATCGCTCTCTCACCGGTGAAGGAAAACATCGTGAGGAAACCTGCATGCCTGTTGAGATTACAAGTTTTTAAAGGTGTGTGAAGCACCTACCCGCATTGGGCCAGCGCATCGGTGACCTATGGACCGATACCCTCCTCGCCTGATTTCGAGGAGACTCGTGTCCAGCAGTGGGACATTTATTGGGGTTGATACTTTTTTTAAACTTTTTACTTTACCTTTTATCACTCTAATAGATTACTTAAGTAAATAGGAGGAGGAGGAAATGGAAATTCATAATTATTGAAAACTAGCAGCGCACCGCGGTTACACCTGCGTACTTCCCGGTTCCCGGTAAAGCCTAAGTGTTGTTCTGACGTGTAAGCTATATTTATATATGTTTCATGAAAATTAGTATTTTTTTATACATTCGTACTAACTTTCGCGCTTACAATAAGTAGGATCTACTACAAAAGGGTGAAATAGGGTCAATACTTAAATGTGACACAATTTACCGGCCATGCATATAAGCTATGTTCGTTTTTTTCAGCCAAAGCGCGTCAATAGATAGATGTTTAATAAAAATGAAATCCAGGTAAAAATGTGAAATATATTCAAAGTGATCTCGCATCTCCAGTGCTCGAGACGTTGCTAAAGTGCTCTCTGTTGTGGAGTGGAGGCCACATTCGAGACATTTTGAATAACTTATTGATTCATGTTTCTTTAGCAGACGTACAATTGACGTCATAACTGGAATTCATGCATAAACTTACATCGCTTAACTGACTAACCTAACCTAATTTCGTCGAGCGACTGCTATTGGAATATAAAGGGGGCCATTACCTAAATGGAAAGACGACATTACCTTGTTGGATGCGAGTGGCAAGGGATCGATCATCTTGGCGTTTATTGAGAGAGGCCTATGTTGAGAATTGAACGGATAAAGGTTGATGATGATGATGGCGGACGAAACTGTAAGAACGATCTTGATGGAAGCTGGCACATTTTAAAATCTTTTTTAACTTTTTGTAATTTTGTGCGTGCACTATGATATATGTCAATCGTGGTTTTTGTTTTATATGAAGTATGTTGCCCGCGGCTTCGCCCGCGTTAGCAAAAGAACCCCCTTTTTTAATAAAAGTAACCATGTTACTTCTAGTACCTCCCAGAAAATGTGTACAAAGTTTCATCATGATCCGTCGAGTAGTTTTTGCGTGAAAGCGTAACGATCTACTTTCACATTTATAATATTAAGTAAGGATTATTTTTATATTTTAGTAACCTGCCACTAGATGGCTCTACAAAGCGGGCGGAAACACGGACAAAAGCTAGTGTATAAACTTGAACTAAATAAACATAGCATAGACAATTGAGTGTTCTCGGTCAACAATTGGTAATAAATACTAATACAGGTCCCATTATAAATAGGGCGCTGTTACTTCATGGAGATGTTTTGTAAGCGGAAATATTTAGTATTTCGTGTAGCGTGTAGCGACCTTGTAGAGGAAGTTAATTTCATCTTATATCTGGTATATCAAATCTTCATTCATCATCAGAAAATAACCTCCAAAATATGCCTATAGCCAAAAACAAAAATTTTCAGAACAACTAGCGGATGTAAAACATTGTATACATGTGTTAAAAACGGCGATAAATCGATCTAGCTAGGATAAATTTTTAGAAAACTTTTTTTATCCGTGTTTTGAGGCATCGATAAAATATGATTAGAATACGAACGTAAATTTCGCTGTCAAATATTATGTCATGGTAGCTTAGTGGTGAAATTAGCCTGGTTCGAATCTCCGGTCCGAATTTTTTTTCCATTTTTTTTTTGGAAGAAAAATTTTATCGTATTTTATCAATAAGGGTACCGAGCAAATGCTCAGTCAACCAGGTACTTATCATTGAATTAAAAAAGTATAAATTCATTTGAAATCGTGACTGCAGCCGTAATTTTGATTTATTGTCTTATTATGCCCACCATCAAATAGCATGGCGACGCGTCGCCACGCCAGAAATTGGTTTTACGTGCGGCTTTATTATGTTTCGCATAAAAAATCAGATTCAATTAATTTTCGAAATAGGCGCATTCTATCACACAAAACCATTGACACACTTTTAGCTGACTAGTCAATCTATATTTTCCGTTGCACCAATTTCATTGAAAAAAAAACTAGCGATCAAGTAAAACAACTTTGTAAATAAGGCAGTGACGTTATACCTACTATATGATCAACATCCATAGGTTGGCCCGGGCCCTAGATCTACCAGTATAGACTTAGATTATCTTAATGAATTGTCTGCCTTGAGACATAAGTTCATAGTGTCAATTAGTACTCTGGACATCCTTTGTGCCTTGACAGACAGACCGAATTATTACTGGAGACTACAAGGTTGCCATGAGCTCTGTCTAGTTTGCGATCAAATGGCCGTGTATATTTAAATTTCACTTTGACAATAATATCCTGAAATACAACATAGAAAAACATTAAATAAAGGGTCTTAAAATCTTACCTTTTTGATATTATCAGCTATAAACACGATGTATACACAGCATATGCCCAGCTGGTATACCACGAGGAAGATATCTACAGCCCAGGCGGCTGGTCGGGCGAACTTACGTAACATTGGCGGGCCAATTTCAAGGCATGTTGTAGCTGATTCAGGATATGTCAACAGAGGCACTCGCTTATGCTTGCAGGCAGCGTACTGAGATCGAACCTAGACAGGATGAGGGTAGCAGTTTTAGAACGGCGTTCAATTTTTTTTTAATCATAAGCACAGGGCAGGGCTTCCAACCTTTTTTCATCCAAATTTAGGGGAAACATTAGGATGAGACTTTTTATGCATATAATATTATGAGGGGTATTTTTACTTATAGTAATTCGCCACTGCCACCAAATTTTCCAATTCTAGGAAAAAAAGTTTGGCAAAACTTTTTTGGAGCAGCCGCGGCGCGTGGGACGGTAGTATCTCTTAGTAGTTTGTGGAATCTTAAGTTAATCGAGAAACTTTATAATTACACCATAGACTAAAATAAATTAATTATTATTGAATATTCAAATCAAAATATGTAGAAAAATATTGGAAGCTTTTGAATTAATAAATTAAATGTTTTAACAAACTCAATTAATGTTTATATTATCTATGCTAAGCTTTTTTTTTATTAAAACAAAATCCGAATAAATACTTACAAGAACGTGCAAGCAGTGAGTGACTAAAATGCCAACGAGCACGGTTGCCACAATGCCAGTGATCAGACCTGACCTGGCAAACGCTTGTGGCATAGCCAATATGCCAGTCCCCAGACTGCACTTCAAGAGATGAATTAATGTTTCCATATTGCTAAAAGAAAAACATTCATTAGCTGCGCCAGTGATTTTATAAGTTAGACATTACTAGGTCCTTTACCAAACCGAAACTATACTATGTATAACTATGTTGTACGGGTTATATCACATCGCGATTAACCTGAGACCACTGAAAATTTATAACGACTGTATAATCATGAGAAATTAATCACACTGTCGAGATTATGTTCTTTATATAAATCATAAAAAATTTGCTCTTATGCTTGGTAGATAATATCTTGTAACAACCTTAAGTAGTAAATCGCTATGTGAACTGATGCACAGCTCTACAGCTCTCTATGGCTGCTACGACGATTTTGCTGGTTGGTCAAAAAGTTTCTAGTGTTAATATTGCGTTTTTTTTTTCAAAAAAAAAAAATTTTTTATAAAAGAAAGAACTTTTTGAATACGTTATTGGTAGTAGTAAGAGATCATACATTACTACCAGTGAGAGAAATGCGATGTACCGCGTTCTGGACTGCATGGGTACCACCACAGATATTTGAAATAAGTTCCTAATATCTCTATGGGTATCTGTTCTTAATATTTCTATGGATACTACCATCTTGCTTTCTTCTTAAGAAACAGGACAGAGGAAGACAAGCTGTATAATTACTGGCATTAAGACTCAACATCTCTCTTATCTTTCTCATCTCAATATCTCGGGATAGGCAACATATCGAAATATTTTTATTTCGTAGCTAGCAACTTTTACACTCGAAATACGTCAAAAAAGTAGTTAATAAAAAGTAAAAAAAGTAATTAAAAAAACTATGAGATGCAGATAACAACAGACAGTAGGTGGATGAGTTGTCTGGTCTAGTTCCAGGCGAACTAGTTTAGGTTCGTAAGTGACGTAGACACATTTACTATCAAGTGGCACACCAATTTACCTACCCCAACTAACATAAAAAAATTGATGTTCACTGTAAAACAACCTAACCATGAAAGTAAAAGTATTATCATAATCATTATCAGCCTCATCTGTCCATGAGGTTTTCCTTCACCGTCGACCGAGCGATGGTCTCATGTTCAAGGTGCTCTTGGAGATTTAGAAAAACCTATTTCAAGGCACCACAAGGGGTCAGGATTGAACCCGGACCCACTCGCTCAAGATGCCGGGCCCATACTCACTGGACCATGGATGCTTTATTCGTCGTCATCGCATTATTTATATAAGTTTCTTTAAGCTATTTTCATTCCTAGTACCCGTAACACGAGTTCTTACGAACTTACCACGAAGTTAGGTTAACATGATGTTATTGTTAGATAATAACAAATTATTTCATTTTACAATAATATAAAATGTGGTAGCATGTTTTATTTTGATCCTAAGCTTTGTTAGGGGCGTTAATTAAACACGTGATCTATTTTAGCAACTTTTTAACCCCCTTCTGGTGTGTGAGAGAGGTTTTAGACTCCCCTCCCCCTTAGCCAAAATCACGTGTAATCTTTCAGTACGATAAGTCAAAATTACTCGCCATTTTTGTTTAAAAATCGAATTGTCAACGAAAATTAAATACACATGATATCCTAATTTAACCCCCCTTGTTGTGATATTTCGTGTTTTTTTTCCAACACCTCCTCCTCCTTTCGAGTCTCACATGATCAATGGACGACCCCTTATAGAGCAGGTACATAATAATGTTGTTTACGAACTCACGAAGGTGATATTATGCATCATCTTTGACAGTTGCCGATCCCCCCTGAATTATATTTGTCTGTCTGCGTCATATTCGCTGAATCAAATTACAATACGATTGATTTAACAAGGCGACGGCAAAACATTTTTTAATATAAACCCCGCATATGAAATATGAATATATTATAATATAAAACATACAAACAGAATGTTGCTATTGTTGCCATTCTATAAAAAGAACAAAATAAAAAAAATAGTCCATTGTATGTTTAACAAGGTTTTTAAATAAGTGAAAGGAAGAAGTTCCTGAACATATTCTTTAAGTTAGAACGAACAATTACTTATTCTTATTATAAAAAAAAGTAAGTAACTTTGTGTATCATTCTTTTACACGCTTAACTTATCTATTTTCTAAAATATACATTTCTATTTCTTTATTTCTATTAATATATAAATCTATTTCATGAAGTTTTCCAAAGAGGTTATATGCTACGAAGTGCAGTAAGTAAGTTTTCGTGGAGTTTCCTCGCGATATGATTTGATTACTTATTTAGTATAGGCTCTATATATTCCGTAACATAAAATATAATATTTTACAAATAATTACGCGTTTCTTTTAATATGCGTGCCTCTTTATAATATTCTCGTGTAATTCAAGTACAATATTGAAGGTAGGCGTTTGTTGAACGAATTGTTGACCAGCTGATGATGATCATGATTTCACCGGACGGTTCACGAGCATAAATATTGACGATGGAAAATTCCAGTGACCGTCCACTCCCTGCTCAGTATGTGCTTAGGAATTAACCTAGAAAAACACGAGGATTTATAAGCGATCGGAAAAATATTGACTATGAAAACGATGTTGGTACGACGTATTTGGGGTTCGCCTCATTAAATTTGTTAGCGAATTATTCTTTAAGGAATTCGGAGGTGATATTTTCACGAGAGAGATGTAGCTTTCGTTGCCTTCATTTGTATTCGTGCTTACAAGATTAATTACCTGAATATTTCTTCTCATTCGTACATACAAGGCTATTAGATTTAGAGCAAATTTAAAAAAAAATAAGATTTTAAAGTAACATTGTTATTTTCATTATTATGGGGGATATTATCTGCTCACAAAGATTTTTTTTTTGATGCTAGAATTTATTAATCAGTGTATAAATTTAACTTATTTGGAGACATATTCTTCAGTTTATATAGGTACATACAATACATGTATTATATAAATTATTTTTTTGTATTACAATTATTATTTTCGACATTTACTTTTGCATTGTAATTGCGACTGCTTTTTCTGCTTTTACGGAGTTAGAGTAATTGAGATTTAATTTCGTAAACTTTATTCAGCTAAGCTGCTTAGCTTATGGGCCTGTTTCACAATCTCCAGATAAGTTCCGATTAGGCTATCGGCAACATATTTGACAGATAGAGTATGGAGTATCTGTCAAATATGTTGCCGATAGCCTATTCGGAACTTATCTGGAGATTGTGAAACAGGCCCTTAGTATAGTGTTTTATATGTCAGATAAGCAAACAGGCCTACCACATGATGGTAAGTGGTCAACGTCACCCATGGACATAAAATAGTTTACCTGGAACTAGTTCACCTCATTTATGTATTGCATATCCTGAGACAAGAGTCTAGGCCAAGTCTAGCTCAAGAAGTCTCGGTTCTAATAATTACACTATCTATAGGCTATACAATCGCAAAGTTTCATTGAAATCCATTCGGTAGTTTTTACGTGAAAGAGTAACAAGCAGCCATCCATCCATCCATCCATACTTACAAACTTTCACGTTTATAATATTAGTAGGATGTACTTACTTCGTTGGCTTGGAGAGATCCCGGTGGAGATGGGGGTCGTAGTTATCATTAGCACGGTCCCTACGAACAGAAATTTCATTCATTAGTAACGTCATCATTATCATCATCATCATCATCACTATTGACACACATTACACTTTAACCATCTGTAAGAGGTAGAGCCAGTAGGGTTTGCAACCAAATTGGGATGGCACGAGGTGGTACCTCTCGAAACCGGAGTAATTTTTTAATTAACCGGAGTTTCGTATGGCTTGTGAGTTTCCGGTAGCCCAGGGAAGGATAGGAAAAAGCAGGGCAAAGTATGCATAACCTCTGGTTGTGTGGATTTTAATGGGCGTAGATTGTCGCAAGGCTCCGACTGTTCGTTTGCCCTTCCATGGTATAAAAATATCACTATGTTAAGACTGATAACTAATACTCACTATTAACTAGGCTACAAATAAAGATAAAAAAAATTATTAGGCACAATACTACGAGTATACTGGTTCCCTGTCTAGTTTGGGAGCCCCTGTCTACTGTAAGTTTTGTAATTTGTAAAAGCGCCACCAAGTTAGGCAATTTTAATTCATCATCACCATCATCATCATCATCAGCCGTTATCCGTTAACTGACCACTCCTGTAAGCGACTCATGTATTAGTGTGCATTTTGTTGATGACTCTTTTTAAATAAATAAACTGCTGAAAATAGGCCAGCCTCAATAATAATAATCTTAATAGTTCTAATTCATAGCATAGTATTATGTAGTATTTGTACCCAATAAAGGTTTTATTATTATTATTATTATTATCATTATTTTAGCCTTTTTGGACTCCTTCACTAGTATGAAATTGCTTTGGTCTACGCTGTTTTACATTTACCGTTGGTGGAGACACGCTACGCTGTACCGTTTATTAGTTTTAAACTTTAAGCAGCTTAATTGTTCCAGAAACAAGTAAGCAATGCAATCAACCAACAAATTAATTCTCGATAGAATTGCCTAAGAGACAACTAATGTGCTTTACTACAAGCGTATTTATTAAAAAGTTATTGAAAAGTAGTAGTAGGGCGTTTCATATATCAAAGGCGTTTGTTATAAATTCAAAAGCTTTGGGGGAAAAAATTACAGTAATTTATTTCCTATCCAAGAAACGTTTTTCGAACTATGCTTGACCTCATTATCGCGTTCTATTTTCTAATGTGCGATAAATCGCATCTAGAACACTATACAGAGGTAAACTTTGTGAGTGTGTGAGATTGAGAGGGTAATCTCTGGCTCTATTGAAACGATTTTGAAAAATCTTTAACCAATAGAAAGCTACGTTATTTGTAAGTGACAGAAGGATATGTATACCCATACTACCGAAACGTGAAGTATGTGAATGAAACCGCGGAGCGCTGATAGTCATTTTTTTATCTCATAAGGAGGTAATCAAGCAGTCTACTACTACCTACGCCTATAGACGGTTAACAACCAAAGATTATGCAGATTTGCTGTTCTCCTTTTCCCTATCCCCCCAATGGACCACGGGAACCTGAAAAGCGCACGAAACGCGAGAGCATAGCTGTCACTTTACACCGGTGTTATATGGGCGAGAGGTTCGGCTGCTGCAAACGAATTAGTATTGTAATTTTAAAGATATCTCTTCTATCTATATCGTATATAGTAGATACGCAACAACTCTTTCGTTCTCTACGAAAACTAATGATAAATACATACTTGGCCGGCAGTGGTGACGAGCTGGAGGCACCATCAAGTACCTGCTGCAGACGCACCGACTCCACTTTATCATCGTTGTCATCTAACGCCATCTTCTCTTACTTTTGTCTGAAACAACATTCATGTTTTATATGAGCACACTTGGTGAGACCATACTTAAGAACCTTTGTTCTGCTTGGGTACTAGAAGCTAAAATATACCAGCTGTTGCATTGATTTACATTAACAGACCTCCAATATCCAAAATCAGATACAGAAACTTCTAAGTAGGTATAAGTATTAGTGTAGACTTGATGGTTACTAATTTTATAAATGTGATAGTAGGGATGTTTGTTACGCTTTCACGCGAAAACTATAACTCAAACGATAATGGTGAAAGTTTGTACACAAATTCTCGGAGGTACTAGAAGTAATATAGGATACATTAAAAAAAATATTTTTGCGGGTGTAGTCGCGGGCAAATAGTATTGAACAAAATCTAGATTTTATTCAAGATTTATAATATTCTATGGGAATAGGCCATCGCAGTCGGAGAACAGTTTTTGGGTCGGGAGGTAACGTATTGCAGTGTTTATTCAGACTCCTATTAAAACTGAAGAAGTATTTGTGCTTATCACTACGAGGGTTTTGAGTAGTGACTCCGCAAGGGGAGGGGGTCGCCAAGTGAACTCAAGGAGTCGCCAGCAAAATGTGGAGATAAACAAAAAACAATGCATTACAGTAAAGACCTGGATCATTTGATAAAATATATCATAATATCCTTCAATAAATCCAACTTTGTGGCTAGTTAGTTCAAAGTTCAAGGGGGTCGTCGGTAGTTTTAAACCTGTAAAGCCTGATCTATGAGAATTCTAGTTTTAACTAGAGCTTTTCATATTGTTCCGTTCGACGTTCACCAATATATCCAAAAGTTCTTTCATAAAGCTAGCAATCTTTTTATTTTACAACAATACGCAGTTACAGCCAAGGGTTTTTTTTTTCTAAAAAAAGCCAACTATTTATGGTTTTTAAGGTTAATGAGTATATTTTGTTTTTTTTTTGGAAATTCGACGATTTTTAAGGCTTCTTCTCAGCTTAAAATTATCAAATTGAACTCTAATTCAATTTAGAGAGAAAAGCATACATTTTTCTCTTCATAATGAAAAAAAAGTATATTATATACGGTCGAAACGGTACGTTTGAGAAACGTCTCCTTCCTTGAAGTCGTTTAAAAATTAAATTTTAGCAAAATCTTTTTATTACCCGCGGATTCCAAAAAAAAATTAATGAAGGATTTTTAGGAATTAAATTTAGAAATATTTTTTGAAATAAGGACTTTAAGCCCACCCAATATTTTTTACTATAATTAGAAATATATATTTATTAAATCTTTCGAAATAAGTATCTCTTAACGCTAACTTCACGCAAGCAATTTATTACAAATATTAATATTACGTGTCATAAGCGTACGTTGGACCCCCTTTCCCATGCGCCCCTTTACCCGGTCTCCCCCTAAATGTTCTCCCCCTTTATCAACATGGACACACACACACACGTTTTTACAAAGAAATACTATCCTAAATGCATGTTTCAAACCATTGAATCTTTCATATAAATTTCAAATTTTTTTTTTTCACCAATCTAAATGTTAATTTTCTGAAATTTGTATCCTACTAGCCATGAAATTGTAAGGACATAAACTCATAGGAAATCGTGTAAACTCACAGGAAATCGTAATAGCATAGCTAATAATCATGCACATGACAACAGGGAATATTTAACATTTAACCGTAGTAATTCTAACATTCGCATGCAACAAAATTTGTCTTTATGTTTGTACGAAAATAAACAAAACGTTACACAATACAAAACCATCAAAATTATGTTGGAAATGTCTCCAAGGGTTACATAAAATTCGCCAGCTATTTAAAACATCTTAATATTTGTCATACATACACAATGAATAATTTTAAAATGATTCTTTTCCTAAATTAAAAGAAACATTATTGGAATAAACAGGAGTATAAAACATCGTTCTGGCCGATAAATGTAATAAAAAACAAGGAAAACATACTTTTCTTTTGTAGCGAAGAGACAACCGCCCGTCGGATGTTCCACGGGAAGACTATTAACTATTAAGAGGCCCGGAATCTATCCTGCTGAACCCACGGGCCTTCCCCCACCACATTTGTCATTTATCTACGCAATGCTTCTCAATATTACACTTTTAAATGTAGCAGTGTTGCAAACTGTGTTTTCGCATTACCCAAATTTTTTGCGTATACTCTACATTTTAATAACATAAAAATATTTGTTATATTATCAATATAACAAATATTTAAATATAAATTTTAATAAAACACTTTTTATGAATTTTATCTCGTTTTGTAATTTTTTTTACGTACAGTCACAGAAAGAAATCCATAAACTATAGTTTTACTACGTTGGGGAAAGTTCACGAAAACTTTATAAAATAGAAGATATTACAAAAACTACCAACTATTATAATAGTAGAAGATCATACATCGGCAAATTGTCCGAAATAAATTCTAGTCTTATAATGGCGAGAAGAGTTTTATAGATAGTATGGGTTGAAATGACCTATTTTAGTGACAGTTGTGATTATTCCTGAACATGTGTATTATACACGTGTTAGCAAATGCCCGGGAAAAATAAACGTCAATCCAATATTTCATCATCAACATATCAGACCTTTTCAACTTTTTTTTCCAAAAAACCATGTTGCGCCACGAAACCAAAATTCAAGTAGATGAGACGATACAGTGGCCTATCCTAGTTCTGAAGTAGGTATATCGGTTTCATTGAATTATGCCTTTCTAATCTTTAATCATCATCATCATAAGCAGTATATATCCATCCAACGCAGCCACTGTACGGAGATCGTCTTCCCACCTAGTTAATGGCCGACTCACACTTCGTCTACCTAACCGCGGCCTTTACTCTTGAACCTTATTGGCCCATCGGCCATCCGTTCCAGATAAAAGTAATAATGTAAATGTATAATAGGTTCCCTGTCAATATTTGTTGATGAAAATTAGGTGTTTGACAAGGATCATGTCAAAGTTTAGTTTAACAATTGTGGGCAATCAGCAGAACTTTAAAGTGGCGGTCTTGGTGTTCATTAAGAAAGGCCTATGTTTGTCAGGGGACTGATACCAAACTGACTGGGGCTGATGATGATGATACTAATTCCGAAATGTTGGTCTACAATGAACCAAGTGGGAACACGATTTCATGCAGTGGCCGTTCCGTGTAGGATGCGAGTGGCAAGGGATCGATCGACTGGCCTTCTTTAAAGGCCTATGTTCAGCAATGGACAGATCAATGCCGATGATGATGGTGGATTCCACGTGACCACTATGATGATGAATATTTGTCATGGGTAAACTTTACAAGGGTAGATTGATTTCGCTCTTGTTAGTTATTATAGGGTCAGATTTCGAGAAAAAATTATACCTGATATGAACTCTACATTTATACTTTCACGTAAAATGTTACTATAATGTTAATATATAAATCATACATTTGACATGGATGTACTATCTATATATTTACGCGTAAAAAGTACACAAATAAATATTAATAAAGAGATACGTATATTATACAGAAAGATAAAAATAAAATATTCTTATAAGTATAAAAATCGCAGTGCGTAACGCAATGGCGTCGCCAGCTTTACATAAAAAAGAGTGTAGGTACGTTGTTTATCTTAAATACTAAAACTTCACTCAAATAGTACCAAGCTAGGCAAAGCAAGATTTTAGTAAAAGTTCAGTAGTACACCGCGGACAAACCAGACATGATTTTTCCCATTTTCCCGTTTTTATCCTTGAATAGAGGAGAAATCGTTCACAATTATTTAAGCGATCGCTGATATATACATATAGTTAATAATAATTATTATTAAAGAATATATATACATACAACAATATAATAATGACATATATCTTATATTTATCAGTCGATTTTTCTTCAGGTTGATCTTCTATAGTTACATACCTTTTTGGGATTTTCCAACACACATAGTCAATATTGTAATGTGATCTTAATGATGCTGTAAAGATTTTTTTTTATTAGATTTAGTTTTTGTTTTTCACTTTCTAACTTGTATGTGTAATTTGGAATTGTGAATAAAAAGTTTATCTATCTATATATCTACATAATATTATGTATTACACAAATATAGACACCAACTAGAATACAAGTTTAGTGCGTATAAGTATTAGAGTAGTTTCTCGTGTTTTACAAAAATCTGAGAAATCTCTGTCGACAGGCAATATATATACGCTATTTTTGTCTGTCATCATCATCATCATCATCATTTATCCGTCCACTATTAAACATAGGCCTCTGTCCATGAACGCCAAGAAGACCGATCCTTTGAAATGATAATTAATATATTATAAAATGTATAGCTATAGCTTCTCGGCTTCACCCGCTTACTTCCCACACCCTCGGGAGCACGTGGATAAATTATAGCATGTCTTATTCTGATGTGTAAGCTATGTTACTGTAAAATTTCATTAATATCCATTCAGTAGT
Source organism: Lycaena phlaeas (assembly GCA_905333005.2). NCBI lineage: Eukaryota > Metazoa > Arthropoda > Insecta > Lepidoptera > Lycaenidae > Lycaena > Lycaena phlaeas. The sequence goes on from HG995168.1 coordinate 3,196,684, forward strand.
TTTTGCGTGATATAGTTATAGACAATAGTTGAAGCAATTCTAACAAACATTCGCATTTATAATATTTATAGGATTTAAAGTTTTTGCACGTCCTGTATAATAAAATAAAAGTGGAATAAAAAATAAAATAAAAGTAGAACAATACGATTTTTTTAAATATTAACGGGGCTTTTTAATCAGTACTTACTTAATATTATGTCATATTACCTACAGATTGACGCTGAAAATATAAAGTCTTAAATATAGAATATTATTAACAAAAATAAATGTTTATTTTAATTATGTTTTTACTCTTAAGAAAATTATAATTAGGATTTTAATTTACTAAAACTCTATTTTTTATGTTCAATACTAATTTCTGTTTGTGCAATGGCCGGTTCGTGTTGGATGCGAGTTGCAAAGGGTCGATCGTCTTGGCGTTCATCGAGAGAGGCCTAAATTCAGCAATGTATACAGGCTAAAGATTATTATGATGATAATAATCGAAAAGTTCATATTATGTACTTGTAGAGCGGGAGCGGAACAGAATATTTTTCAATTAATAGTGACAACATTAGTTAAGGTTGTTACGTTTTTTAATAAGCTGTTTCATTATACAATATAGGAAAACGAACTGTGATAAATGATGATAAATAAAACTGTTATCATTGTAACGGTTTATTTTGTCATAACGAGGCAAACAACCAGTCGGATCCTTATGGTGATCACCGTCGCCCATCCACACAACCAAACATGATCAAACAGGAGGGGTTACACAGATGCATTGCCCTCCTTTTCCCTATCCTCAATCCATCGAAACTCACAAACAAGTCGAATCACGACAGCGTAGCTGTAACTTTACGCCGCTTTCATGTAAACGAGGATTATCACTCTGGTCATAACCCAATTTGGCTGCAATACAGCATAGCATTAGAACTCTCTCTCTCTCACTCTCTCAACAAATATATAAGGAGACACATCTGATGGTTATACTTCATATTTCAAAACTTGGGTTTCCCATCAGCAATCTTTTGTTTCATCTTTATTTTCTTTTTCTTAAATTCCAGGTGTTTAGGCAATAACTTACCATCTATACGTCATGGAAAAAGTATATTGTATAAGAAAAATCGAGTCTATATTTAAAATTCAGACGATAACTATTGATAAGAAAATCGCAGCCTTCATCTAGCACGTGTTCAGTATCTCTTTCAGACATCTACATTTACAAAGACCTACTTAAAAATAGAACTTTTGTTTGCAATAGACAATTAAATCAACTTGAACTTTGTCAAAATTTAAAAAGAAATATTTTATTATTCTATTACAATAGGTATAATATATCGGTTTTAATACTCAAGAGAAATCTTAGTCTTGGGTGAGCCATCTGCCCACCCACTGCTCCGATTTCGCTCAAAGGCCCTCGGACCACAGCATAGGCCATAATATCGAAAAAAAAAACAGAAAACCGGCGCTAGTTCATTCGGTGTTAGTTTGCCTCTTTTGAGAAATAAGGTAGAAAGAGATATTCTTTCACAATAGAAATGAGCGATAAGTGATAAGGCACCTACAAGCTGAAGGCTCTACAGCTCTACTGCTAGCTCTACCACCAGAATTTATTTCAGAAAAATCAAAATCTAAAACGGCATCACTATTTCTGCAATAACAATAATATTATGTTTGTTCAAAAGTAAAGCCGGCCGTAGTTAATTGTGTAAGATAATTAAAATTAAAATCAAATGAACGTTTATCGTGACTATACTTAACCCAAATATTTTATTTTTTTATTCAAAAATTTTTTTTTTTTATATTTTTTGTCAAAATATATATTTATTCTATCTTTGGCGCAAATCTATGTTATGTAACTTTTTATCATGACGAGCCCTTCAATTCATAACTTCAGCATATTATTTTATATAATATGCATCTCATATATAAAATATACTTGCAAATAAGCTGCGTAATATTTGAATAACAATAAAAGAAAAAAGCATGTAATATTGTTACGTAATAAATAATAATTTAAAAACCTACCACTAACATATAATGATAAATATTTTCAAAAAGCCAAAATATTTGAAAAAATAAATACGTAATATATACGAACCATAGAAAACGATAATATTGTATCATAACCAAAGTTTTTCACAAAGATTTTAGCGGTGATGTATTACGTAACTAACAAACAATGTGTAAGCTTATATAAAATGAAAACATAGAGTTTATATACAACGCGTGTTTGTGTTAATTTTATTTTACTCACTTTACGTACAGGCAGCAAATCGTTGCAACACAACAGTTCCAAATACACGCTTTTGTAGTCACATGCGCGCGCATCTTAGCCCTTATTTCCACCCTACGGTTGAGACGACAGCCCCCGAATATAAAGAAATCAATCTCCTTTATCTTACCCATAACGTGACTCTGATGTTTTATCAATATTCGCGATTCTTCATCCACTCAGTCACGTTTCGATTTTGACTCAAGTTCTGGATTTGAAGTCACGGTCGTTGACCTTTGACAAGGGTTGCCGCCCTTTATAGTATTGGGGACACGTTTTTGTAGTAACTACGTTTTGCTTTTAACTGGTCTGTTTTCTACGTCGTAATTCATATGTTCTGTACATGTATTTGATTTTAACCTTAATTGAATACGTTTAATAATAAAAGTAATTTATAAAGCTTTATCGTGGCCCAATAAGGTCATACTACTAATTAATGCTTCAACAATTTCAGCCTTTTTTTAATAAAGTAGTGGACGGACATAGACTTCTAGGATTATAAAGGGATTATTCACACTCCTGTAACTATTGTTGCTGTAAAAAGCATATAATGATGATGGGTTAGCTTCTGATAATGATGATGATGATGATGATGATGGTGATTATGATGATGATGATGATGATGATAATGATGGTAATGATGGTGATGATGGTGATGGTGATGATGATTATGATGGTGACGATGATCACAATTCAATTAATTGAATTCGGGTGAGTAAAACTACGAGTGAATTTTAAGAATATATGTGTAAAGTATCAAGTTCAAATCCATTTCAATTCTCATTACCAAACTTCTAATTTCTCGTCACAACTTCATATACGACAATATGTATAATAGTGAAATGTGTCATGAAAAGGGGCTCGGCATGAATGTCGCCAATCAGGTACATGGCAATTTGCCAAAATTCCACACACAATGGCAGACGTGTCTATTGCGTGGCGTGATAATTGATGGCAAGTTGTTTGAATGAAATTATTGACTATATTTTTTATTGGTGATGGTAACACCACCATTTATTTGGTTTAAAGCAGCCTTTGGACACCATGCCGATGTGGTGATCTGGTGACTAAAAATTTCAAGAAGATTCGATCCCGTTAATATAGTTTGTCTACACTAATATTATAAAGAGGAAAACTTTGTTTGTTTGTTTGGTTGTAATGAATAGGCTCAAAAAGTACTGGACCGATTTCAAAAATTATTTCACCATTCGAAAGCTACATTATCCACGAGTAACGTAAGCTAAATTTTATTCTGGAAAAAAATAGGGTTCCGTAAGATATTTGGGTTTTTCGGACACAAGGCGTAAAAAATCAACCAGAAAAGTTACATATTTTGTGTACTAAGATCCCGTTGTAAATCTTAGTTAACGCAGGCGAAGCTGCGGGCAACAGCTAGTATTATATAAAAATATATTGTTAACGACGCACACACACGCGATATAAACTTTTGCGAAACATCGCTTCAAATTTTCTTTGAAGATCGCTTCGAAGTTCAAAACTTTATTAGTTGTATTTGTAAATCTGTAAGCTAAAAATTGTATTGTTGAACTAGGAAATAACATACATTACGAAGGGACCTGCCACTGACAGGTCAGAACCGGAACTGGGGATCTGGTGAATGCAAGAGTAAGTACTCAGTACCCCGTTCATAGGTTAGACGAGGAACACCGGGGTGCAGTCAGGTCAGGTCAGTCAGGTCAGGATCGAATTCAAATCTTCTCGCTCGAGTGAGAGAGCCCATACCTCAACTTTTTATAAGGTCCATATATTATAATATTATGAAATCATCGTTTTGTATGGTCGGAAAATAAAGTTGACTTTTTATACACAATATATTTAAAGTATTGAAAAAAGTATTGCTATTTAAACACTTTTGCCATTTCATAGGTAGATTTTAGATTGATAAATTTAGTACAAAACTATGTAAATGTTTGAAGCCGTAATCCGGCTATCAGAAATTTGAGGATTTGGCTAGTTCGCTTGGGTTCAACCACTGCCCTGATCTACTTTTCATCACATGTAATGTTTGTAACAAAGTAAATGTACAAAGTCCAATTATGAAATTTCATTACAGAACATCTATCTGAAATAAAATGCTAAAATAATAAAACGGCTGGCGTTTTGGTATAGCGCCATCTGTTGGGGAGATACAAAATAAAATAAGTATTTGTCTTATTAGTCTTTGGCACAGACTACTTAGTATATACTAGTATTTGGCGTTTAATAAAACACAAAAATATTACACCATAAAATTTATTAGAGTAATTAAATATTAGGAACACAGTTATTTAGTGTTAAAAATAATAAATAGTTACAAAAGTTAGCTTACATTAATTCTTTTAGTTCTTATACAATAATTTTATTTTTCATTTCATATGTACCCAAAATGGTTACGTACAAGATAACGTAAGCGTATTTTAAATTAGTTTGTCCATAATTTTGCAAACATTTATGACAATATTTATACTAAGTAAGTATATAATATTATAATATATCTAGCTATATACTCATTTATGGATATGTAATACTTAGTCTTAATATAATTTTTGTAAACGGCAAAATTGAATATAACATTGTATTTTATAAAATATTTTGAAAATGCCAAAATATGACTTTTTTTTTATTTTGTCTATAAAACAAATTGTCTAGATTATGAAATCCTAGACTTGTTACATAAAAAATACATATTCTATAAGCATTACAATAATGCACTTTGTACTCTTCCCCACTTTAGTCTCAAAATCTCTAGTAGGTACTCTAAGTCTAATCTAAATTAGACCTAAAATATAATGATATTCATTGGAAATATTGTAAATAATAAATTCAATATAAATATTACATAAAATAATTACAAATAACATCTGATTATGGAAGAAAAATTAAAATGCATACAGTTATCATTTTTTTTTTGTATTTCTCTAGTAATAATAAATACATTTTACAAAATTCGATAAAATTTTACTAGTACAAAATAATTAACTTAATTCTAAAAAATACATAAGTATAGTAAATTGTTTAATTTAATTTTTGATTGAATGAATTGAATATTAGATGATAGATTATTTGATGAAATGATAACAATGTTTTTCGATAAGTATCTTATGAAAATAGGCATTTTTTGGAGTTTGCAATCTTTTATCAAAAAATTATTTTTGGTACTATAATTATTTAAGTTTAGCATATTTCTTGTTTTGCTCAAAGTTAATATTTTCGGCAAAGCAAAACCAAAAATTTGGCAAAAAAGTTCGACTAAGTTCTTCTGAGCAATTTAATAGATTTTTTGAGATACGTCATTTATCAACTAGTAAAAGTCTTTCCAATAATTTCAGAACCTTATTGGCAAATTCGAAGTATAAAAATTAAAAATATATAAATGTTATCATTACAAAATTTTGTTACTTAGTTGGTTTTAAAAATATTGTAAGTGTTTATTTAAGGATGCAAATGCATATTTCATACCATATAGGCATTTTATATATTTTAAATAAAACTTAAAGTTATGAAAGTCACTGGCTGAATACATTTAAAACTATAATAAGTATGGTAATATTTAAAAAAATATTTTTAGAATTTTATCCCAGCCTGGACTTTGGCCATAATTTGGGCGGATTTGCGTAGTTGCCCCAACTCGTTTTCTGTGAGGGGTTGGCGAATGACGTCACACACACCTTTGTGGCCCAGCACACAGGGGAGAGATAGGAATACTTCTTCTTCGATACCATGTTCACCCTGGAATAAAATAATATATGAATAAATATTTAATCACCACACCTATTAATCCTGTATTAGGTAATGGAAACAAAATATTATATTGTTTTAAGCGCTATCCCTATTCATATTTAAATATTTATTCGTTAGGGTGTTTACTGTGATCGGGATACGGGATCTTAGCAAAATTATGAACTCCATAAGCATCCGAACAAAATTAATGTATATTTAAATATATAATACTATCGGTCGCGTCGTTGTCTTCGTGGACAAAGAATACAGATAAATGGAATGTACCTTATTTATATCAAGTGATAGTTTAAATTTTATTAATATAGCGCCATGTATTTTACTGTACAAAATATATCTCTTTGGTTTGCATGATCCTTCCAACTTAAATTTTGTTATCTATATAAATAACTAGCTGCCCCGACAGACTTCGTTATGACAAAAGTAATAATATGGCTATAAAAAAATAAAGGGTTGTTGAAAGAAGGGTGAAAAAGGGTTATATGTTTTTAATGTCACACTATTAAAAAAAATTGGTTCTAAAAATTAAAATCAATAGGGGTGGACCACCCTTATCCTCTAGGGGCATGAAAAATATTTGGTAGCTGATTCTCAGAATATACATATAAAATTTCATAAAAATCGGTCAAGCTATTTTGAATTTTGAATTTTTAGTTTTTTTTTAATTATTATAACTTAACTTATATATACTTAACATAAAATATTTCATTTTCAATTAAAGTTACCTTCATAAATGTAGATACTGGATGCACGCTGTTGGCGTTGCATATGATCGAGTTAGCCAGTTGTGCCAGAGACAATCCAATAGCCCATGAGGTATAGCCCTTCATTTTGATCACCTCATAGGCACTGTTCACCACATTCTCGTGAAGTTCCTTCCAGTTTTCGGGGTCACTACTGGTGCCGATTTTAGGGTTTAGCTCGCTGAGGCGGACGCCGGCAACGTTGACACCGGACCATACGGGGACTAAAAGATAGATGAAGTAAGAAAAATTTGATCCTGACTTTTGACACTTTCAAAAACATCTCCCCATAGTTACTTGATATCCGTTTAAAGAGTATATAATGATGAATATAATAATTGATGGCCTGTTGGTCTAGTGGATGCTACCCTAGCTTAAGCAGAATGTAGTTGGTTAAATTCCCACTTAGGATAAAACTAAATTTTTGTGTGATAAGAATTGTTTTGGTGCAAAATAAAATTTTACACCTTTATTATTCATGGTACAAACATGGGTGATACAACACACACTGACGAAACATATTCAGTTGTACCATTGTTTTTGTTGGCATGTGTAGCAGTGGATGGATGTGTGTTTTAAAAACTCCACAACCTTTTTCAGTTTTATAAATTTAAATTATTCGAATCTAAACATTTTTTAAATATTCTTTCAGGAACTCGGTAAATGTATTCTAATTTCAAATTTAAAAAGTATTCTAATTTCAAATTTAAATAGTTTTTGTATGGATTAAAATTTTAAACCATGTCTTACCGCTGCTATCACCATGCTCTCCAATAATGTAACCGTGACAGGAGGTCGCGGCGACAGACAATCTCTCGGACAGTAGGTATCTGAACCTGGCCGAGTCTAAGTTGGTTCCCGAGCCGATGACGCGGTGTTTGGGAAGACCGCTGATCTTCCATGTGACGTATGTCAGAATGTCCACCGGGTTGCTGGCGATGATGAATATGGCGTCTGGACTGTATTTCACCAGCTGAAAACAAAGCATTGAGAGTGAGGCTCCACCAAACCTTACAATTAATAACTAGCTGTCTTAATACTAATATCACTGTTAAAAAATGGAGGTTGGTGATAGAAGGTTGAGAATTTATGGTATATAGTAGGTATTTTTGAATGCTGTATCTATCAAAATAAAAAAAAATATTATAATTAAGGTGTGTAACCACCCTTAACGTTCATAGGGATCAAAAATGTCTGATTCTCAGACCTACCCGATATGCACACAAAATTACACGAGAATCGATCAAGCCGTTTCGAGGGATTTAACTACAAACACCGCTACCCGAGAATATTGTATATTAGATAATAATTATATTAATAATAATTTATTCAACAATTTGAAACAATACTAATGCGATCACTAATACTACAGATACTAAATCGTAGGCTATCTAAGTCGTAGGACTCAAGTCATGTTAGACATTTTCATATATAAGGCGCCCGGTATGAGAAAAATCCGAGGGGTAAAACCAACTGAACTAACGAAAAAGTGTCACGTTTTTGGTGCGCACCTTTAGTGCGCAACTTTCTAATTTAGCTGTGAGTGTATTGAGACGTACATAGGGTATGCTGTATAGGCGACTATACCTATATACTATATGTTATTGGGCTTGTTTGTTTCTATTAGTGTCGATGTATTTATATTGCTATTTTTTTTTTTGTTATAAATATCAATAATTAACATTGTAATTGTGAAGTTATTTTTGCGTATGGTTAGATACTCGTACTTGAGGAGTAAACTCCAGTCGTGCGTCGGAGCTGACACACACACATTTTTTTTATACGTGTTCTTTTTTACACGTTGTAAAGGAGATAAACCATAAACAGTTGGAATCTGGGATATTGTATCACTACGAGTATCTATTGGCATAGCAACAGCTAACATTAAATTGACATTCAATAGATGCATCGTAGTACACCTAAGTATATTATCACGCGATACCATACCATATCGCAATAAGATAAGGACTATTTACCAACCTTTGGAATAATCTGCTTAAGTACATCAGTATTTCTTTGCACCAAATCCAGTCGGCTCTCGCCCTCTCTTTGCCTCACTCCAGCTGTGACTACGCAGATTTTGGAACCCGCTGAGATGGAATAATCTAGAACAATAAGCGAACATGTGAGAGGTAAATTAACTTCGTCACCTGATTTTGAGGAGGAGACCCGTGCCCAGTAGTGGGCATAAGGATTGCTGACGCAGTCAAGTTCAATGTTAGTCGCAGTTAGTGCATGACACTAGCTTACGACATGTAATTTGACAGCTAGTGTCATTCCCATACAATAAGTATTCTATTCTATTCGTTTAGCGTTTGTACCACTTGTCTAGGGAGGCTGGTTGGTTAATTTATTTCTGATAGTTAAAAACGCAAATTTTCAATATCTCTAACTATAGTGAGCGTTCTGCTAAATCCTGATATAAAGTAAATCTATTTCACAGTAAGCGTTGATGGTCCAGTGGGTACTGGCTCTTCCTCTTGAGTCAGAGAGATCCAAGGTCAATCCAGACCCCGGTTGCTCCTTTAATTGGTTTTCACCTTTTGACTCGCTTACCGGTGAAAGAAAACATCGTGAGGAAACCTCCACGCCTGATGATGATTGAAGGCCTTTGAAGGTGGGTGAAGTTCACTAACCCGCGTTGGGCCATCGCATCCGAGAACCCCGCTCGACTGATTTCGGAGAGGAGACCTCTGCCCAGCAATGGGACGTATATGGTTTGTTATTTTTTATTTCACGGTAGAAATAACCAGGATTGTATGTCAACGAATATTCAAGAAATATTATATCATCATCATTATCATCAGCCTTTATCTGTCCACTGCTCAACATAGTACTCCCCCAATGAACGCCAAGACGATCCCTAGACACTCGCATCCAACACGGACCGGCCACTGCGCGGATATCGTCTATAAATATAAGAAATATACATGTAATAACAATTCTTTACCTGTGCTGGCCTGGATTTTGGCGTTCCTCATGAAGGCTGAACCATGCTGCAAGTCCATCATTTCTCCCTTTAACTTGTCCTCCATGACGTCAACTAGGGCAATATTGTTTGTGACCCCCTGAAATTAATTAATTATTCTTTAATTAATTATAAAATAAAATTTGAAAAATTATGAATATTGAAATTTGAAATTAGAAAAATCATGTCTAAAATACATTAGCGAGTTGAATAACTCTATCCATGGCTATCGAATATAAGACCAAAGACCAAAGTACCAAAGACAATGTTTGAAAAACTTGGTCTTTTTTTGTAAGCAGGTCAATACCACATTCTGCATGAGAGCATGATACTGCAGGGAGCAACTGCCAGATCGGATGGTAGGAATTCGCAAGCATCTATAAATACAATCTAATCTTAGCTTCAAAGGTTAGCTAACGGAACGTTGTTATAATGAACCAACTTTTGCGGATTTTAAATTAACATGGTTATTATGATTATATAAACTATTTAAAACAGGATATTTACCATGTTTTATAGCATTATTTCGCGGAACTCGATATTTCGACATTGTCTACGAAAGTAAAGTAAAGTAAAGTATCAACCCTTTATGTCCCACTGCTGGGCACGGGTCTCCTCCTCGAAATCAGGCGAGGAGGGTAATGGGCCAATAGTTCACCGCGCTGGCCCAGTGCGGGTTGGTGAACTTCACACACCTTCAAAGTCTTTCAATCTCATCAGGCGTGCAGGTTTCCTCACGATGTTTTCCTTCACCGGTGAGCGAGCGATGGTCTCGTGTTTGGGGTGCACTTAGAAATTAGAAAAACCCATTTCAAGGCACACACGGGGGGGTCAGGATCGAACCCGGACCTCTCGTATAAGAGGCCGAGTCCGTCCACCACTGGACCATCGTCGCATTGTCTACGAATTGACTTGAATACGAGACTTAGGGCCTGTTTCACAATCTCCCTTTAAGTTCCCTATAGGCTATTGGCAACATATTTGACAGATGTTTGACAGATACTCCATACTCTATCTGTCAAATATGTTGCCAATAGCCTATAGGGAACTTAAAGGGAGATTGTGAAACAGGCCCTGAATCTCGTGAACATGACAACTATAATTTTTCATTTCCTTGAATGTTAAGGGTTGTCCATCACTATTTTATTTTTTTTAAACAAAATTTTTTGTTTTTATTTTTTTTTACGATACAGCATATAAAAATTCGTACTTCCCTAAATTTTTACCACAAGGGTTCAGAATCGAACCCGCACCCTATTGTTAATATAAATATCTATATTGTAACATATAAGTGGCCGAGCTTATATCCACTGGATTGTCCCTTTATATCTATACCCTATCATAAACCACACGTATAATGTCACAGGGAATTCGTCTGTCATGCCTGTGTCATTCGCTTTACGACTGAACACTGAACTTCTTACGTATTTGATAAGATTAAATCATTATATGAACACGTGAATTTTTTTTGCTATCGTGAAGTAGATGCCGAAGCAATTAAGTTAATGATACCTACAAGCTACTTTGATGACTTACACTTTGATGACGAAGTATAGGTCATACAGCGAAATCGCTGGCCTTCTATTGAGCGTTTCAGGATAAGATAAATTGTCTGAGCATTTTTGACATGACGGTTTGTGCTGCATGTAATGTTTGACGTTGTCACGTCAAACTACCGTCCGTAAACCGACTTTACAGACAACAATTTTTTTGTTAGTTGGATAAACAGACAGACGTGTCACTTGATGGAAAGTGATCAGTTCCACCCATTAACATAAACTAGTAGGTAACTGGAACTAGCACAGACAACTCATTTATGTATTGCATATTCCAAGACAAGACGTTAGGTCTACAGTAATTACCCTGCCTATCTTGCCTTTAAGTCCGAAACACAGAGCGTCTGTTACATGGAAGAAACAAGCAATAATATGGCAGTGCCTGTGCAGCAGGCAGCAATAGGTATTCGTAGGTACACAACATTATTCATGTTCTGTGTAATTTTCAATTCATTTTTAAAATGTTTTAAAGGTCTCATATAAATGGTCCTATCTTTTTTACATGTTGTTAAAGTCTAGCATGTGATTAAATATAAAACCTACTAAACAGGTAGTTCTTATCCTTTTATCTTTTACCAATAACCAATATGTTTCTTCAAACGAGGCTACATACCTGTGTCAGCATGGAGAAGACAGCAGCCATCCCAACCTGTCCGGTTCCGACGACAGTCACCTTGTTGCCTGTGCTGTCGCTCTTGGGCTGGATCATTTGGAAGAGTTGCTCCAGGGTTGCCATTCTGCCTGTAATTGTAAAAACATTTGTATTAGCAATTAAGAGGCTGGTACGATGAAGGTTTGACCCGTACAAGATGCACGTATTTAAAAAGTATAATCATCATCATCATCAGCCTTTATCCATCCACTGCTGACTTAGACCTCCATCGTCGGCTTTTGTTGATCTCTTTACGTTCGTTCGTGAAGGCCTATATTCAAAACTATCAACAAATTATAATGGTAAAAAAGATAAACGTATTATTTCTAGTCTTTATAATGAAACAAATTTACGGATTTTGTCGCGGTTTATTAATAAACATAAATAAAACGCGATAAAATCCGAAAATTTGTTTCATTATAATGAGTGAAATTCGCGGAAACATAAGACTACAATATTTCAAGTCTTTTTTGGGATTCTCACATAGTATGTACTGAAATGATGATTATACAACCTTTAATTTTTCTTTTCCTATCAACGCTATGAATAAATTGACATGAATAATTGAATGTTACCATTAGAAAATACAGATTAGGAGGGCTGAAGTATCACAGGTTCAAATTTAGAGGGTTATGGTAAATCTTGTACCCAGGGCCGTCTCTAGCCCATGTGGCGCCCGTGTGCAAACATTACCCTTGCGCCCCCTAGCAAGCGCGAGCTCAAAATAAAATAGGCACAAAATACAAGTACAGTTTGTCCAGCCGTTTAAGGGTGAGGATTCCATATTAGTATGGATCATTTATCCTGGAGCACCGAGTGGGGCTCCGATGCCAGTGGCGCTCGGCGCCCCTAGGACCGCGGCGCCTGTGTGCAACGCAAACCCTGCACCTAAGGAAAAGACGCCCCTGCTTGTTGCAAAAGTTCTAACAGTTTGGACTCTGAAAGCGGTTTTTAGTGCTCCGTACCCAAAATGTAAAACGGGAACCCTATAATTATTATAATTATTATAATCATTATTATAAGTCCTACGCTCAAAAATGCAACAGTGCTTGATAAAAATGCGCCGCGCATAAAAATAGCTGTCGTGAGAAACAAAATAAACATGTGTCTTTTTAACGCTGAATAAAAAGCGCTCGCTTCAAGGGGGTCTAAGATAGTTGAAATTCTCATTGATAATGTATTTATTACCGCTATAATAGCAAATAATAAAATAAAACAAACGATTTCCAATAAAGCTGTTAAAAGCAGTTAGACCACCGGCATAGGTCATTTGTTATATTTTGCGTTTTCTCTTTAGTATTACTTCTTAAAAATAAATATTTGGGTTGAAGTTTATCAAAACAACTAATACAAAGATAAAACACCCGGATTTTTTCAAAATAGTTTAAATGTGCGTGATATTATATCGTCTGACCTTAAATTTGCAAAATATAAACATACGATGCGATTTAACAACAATTATAAGTGACTATTTGTGCCGATTACGTCAAAATTACAACTGACTTTAACACGTGATCGATAATCACGTAAGTTGGGTGGTAGAGCCAAATCTCACTTAACCCCACAGATGAGGGCGTCCCAACTTATCACGTGAGTCATAAGTTGGGAATCGTATCGTCGAATCCCACTCAATCTCGCTCGGGGCAACCACGTGGTTTCTTAATCACGTGATTGGAGAAGTTGAGCTCAATCTTACTAAATAAGCAAGCTAAATCTCACTTGATAAGTTTTTGCCACAGAAATTTGATTAAGTTATCATGTATTTATTAATTGACAGATGGTTTAATATCATCGGTTAAGACACTATCACACTAATGTATTTACAATGAAGGCCCCGTGCATACGAGCGCTTATTGAACGTCGCGTTAGATTCCGACGTTGGCGCGAGTTGCAAGCTCCGCATGCTAAATTCAAATTACCGACCACAGAGTATAGATATAAAGAGTCCGAACGTAACGTAATGTTGAAAGAATGCTCACAAATCAGATGACAGAAGTTTCGCGGGTAGAGAACGCCTTCTTTAATAAGTACTCGTCTAAATCTTTTCGCCGAAAGTATTGTGGCGCTGATTGGTCCGCTACAATAGCATCGGTGCCCAACCGATCCTGGCGCAAACAGCGGCAGACAAAAGAACTAGGATCTGGGTTTATTATTGTGTACGTGAATACTACGCAAAAGCCCATATCGTTCGGACTCCTTATACCTATACTCCCAGTTAACGACCAACGCTAAGCGTCGAAAATATAACTGATATTAATTAAAAAAACGCCGCGTTTTAAAAATGCATAAGTGTAAACAAATACATGGATATCCATTTGTCTCATTGAAACGCTTTTTCATCGCTCAGCTAAAAAGCGTTCGTGTGAATGGGGCCTAAATGTATCGTTATGAAAATATCAAGTCACAAGTGAGATCGAACTAAATCTCACGTCTCATAATCATTGAATTGAGATCGAAGCTTCCTGGTAATAATTGACTATTTTATTCAGTTACCTTTTTTTCATTGCCAGTGGCCTTTTGACCTTTAGCAGCATTGTCACCTTAAAAGGGTGGGACATTTAGTCACTAATCATCAATCAATGGCGATCGTTTTACTTTGTTTCGAGAGACATTTCATTTTCATACTTATTTTACATCGATGTGGGTATCTTATCACCTATTTAATTATATAAAATGATTGCGATATTTTTTCGGGCGTGGTGTGATCTCTTTGCACGTGCACGTGATACGGATGCTGCACGTGGCTGGTCAAGCCGGCTGCTTTGTTGTTTAGTCTTACTAGTCTTATCTTACTTCTTACTAATATTATAATCGTGAAAGTATGTAAGTATGTTTGTTACTCTTTCACGATAAAACTAAATGGATTTTAATGAAACTTTACAATAATATAGCTTATACATCAGAATAACACATAGGCATATTTATCCCCGTAGTCCACGGGAACGGCAAATACGCGGGTATAACCGCGGAGCGCTGCTAGTTTATTTATATTATCCACGTCAATAAAATAACAAGAATAAATGAAATATGAATATTTTGTCTTTACATTTTACATAATAAGATTTTATGTATAATACTAGTAAAAGAATTCGTGCGTGCACAGCTTTTTGTGTCAATTCATAATACAATTTCTAATATAATATGCATTGAAATATATTGAATTAGAACTGAATAACTTCGTGAGGTTTGTCACGTAGGATATTGTCTGTTAAGGAAATAGTCAATTGAAAATGTATTGCAATTACTGGGGAAAACAGCATAAATCATAACATTATTATATTTTGTATTATATTACATTACAAAGAGGAAAGATATACTTGTTTGTAATGTATAAACTCAGAAATAATAAAATTCTAATAGTTACATCTCGTTAAATATTCAGAAAGTATTATATATTTAATTTCTGTAAGAATAAGCTTATGGCCTACAAGTAAAACTATTGTACTTATATTCATCTCGCTTCGCCTTCGAAGATAAACTATTATATAATATAGTAACACTATTATATTGTAGTTACGATTTTCAGATATTTTCCTTTCCTTATTTTATGAGACAGTTTTATCTAATACTGTGATTCTTTTGATATGTAATGTAATAAAATAAAGTCGGTTTCTTAAATGGAACGCCTCAGAGCGAGGTAACGCCGCATGAGTTATGTTTTTTCGTGCGTGCAGACGGCTCCATCAAATTATAAGACGTTGTCACGTCAAAATTGTAATATATTACATATTAGAAAGATAAAGAGATGAACGGAACACGGTAATGTAATTTTGATGAACAGAACCCAAAAAATGAATCATTATATTAAATGCAGTTTGCACACGCCAGCTGATTTAAGTGTTTGAAGGTATGTGAAGTTCACCAACACGCATTGGGCTAGCGCTTCGGTGAACTATGACTCATTACGCTCCTCGCCTGATTTCGAGGAGGAGACCCGTGCCCAGCAGTGGGACATATAAGGTTTGATACTTTTTTTACAGGCTAGCAACATAATCATTAGCAAAATAAACTGTGAGAATGAGAGGAATATTATGTCCATAATAAATGAAATAGAGGACATTATACTGAAACTAGGGATGTTTGTTACGCTTTTACGCAAAACCTACTCAACCGATCATCATGAAACTTTGTACACATATTCTCGGAGGTACTACAAGTAACATAGGATACATAAAAAAAAGTTTTTTTTTATAACGTGAGCAACAGCGGTACTGAATATAAGACAATAAATAAATAAGTACTAACTAGCTCGCAAATTAAAAAAAATCACCCATCATAAGTAAATTAAACTATTAGATAATTTACATTATTTAATATCGCATACTTTGTAGGCAATACTATTAGCAAATCTCACTTCGAACGACTTTTAAATAGACATCATTAATTCATTAATGAACATGATAATGTAATCTTTGAGTAGGATAACAAAATTCGGATTCAACTTTTAACCTTTTGATTGTAACCAAAGTATTCAATCATTAAATTTCAATTTTATCTATATGCAAAGCGTGCGGTTAATGCATTCGTTTTAATGAGATATTAAAACGTAATTTGAATCGGATCATCTTATAGTGACGTGACCAAATAAGGCTTCATTAATAACCATACGAAGAACCTTAGACATTAGAATAATGAGGCCCAGAGAAATCAAGGATTATTTATTTGTGAGTCAGAATTTTGAAATAGAGAAAAGTAAACCTCATAATAGTTATACTAATAGGTCTTCTAGTTAGCAAATATCACTCAATAATATTCTGATAGAAACATTGAGGCCCCGCGGGGTCCTGGGCACCTACACAGAGTGCCCAATTGGAAAGACGGGTCTGATTAATTAGCCTGTTCTGACACGTAAGATGATCTTTGTTATCACATTTTCTGAATTGCACTTCCAAAATCAGCAATCTCTTCATCATTGATCTTTTATAAATGTTCATGATTTTCTCAAATATAAGTACGCGTTTTGTTTACGTTTTTAGCTCAGAAGCCCACACAGCTCGCAGTGGGCAATGAAATTATAATAACGATGATGAAATATGCAGGTACAAGAAGGGCACTACTTGTAATTGAATCATCCGACGGTGGTGAGGCAGAGACCCGCCTCAAGATCAAACCCGACGCCATGAAGCCGTGGTAGTCATACTCCACGGCTGGCGGCAGGCAACCCCCCACTTACTATAATCACTGGGTGAAACCAACCAGCTCGCGCCACTACCAGGTAGCCCCTACTAGGTAGCAATCTATCGTCGTATATAATACTAAAAAGTCTTAGTAATTATGGTAGAAGGGTCACACCTTGTAGCATAATTACTAGGAATAGTTCCATTCCTCAGATGACAACGTAAGTGTTGCTTGTGCTATTTTTGATAAAGATAAGTAGTAGTAATCGTTATAATAATAAAATAATCGCAATTTATTTTCAAAAATGAAAAAAAAAGAAAATATTCTACTCCTCTTCCATCCTTTTGATTAATTTCGTTGCGGGTCCCAAGGCAATGTTTAACGTATCCCCCGGGCTTCCAGAGATCGTATCAAAGGGTCATTTGGCGCTGTCGATCCTGGCTATACAGGAGTTGCAGCGGTGGGAACGAATGGTAGGCCAATCAGGATTAACAAAATAATCGCAATTTCCTTATATGATCCGTCTGACCATATGTCACAGACGTTTTTGTGATATGATAAACACAAGGATGACGTGATGTATTTAATTAAAAATTGCTGGTAATCCTCAAAAAAATTAGAAATATATTAATTAAAGTTGTTACTTTCTACAATAAACTTGATACTTTCAACAAACTATCACATGTAGCCAGGAATTTTAAAAACAATAGTCTATGAACATAATCGAATATCGATAAATTAACTTTTTACTCCCCTTAATAGAATTATGGGAACATGCAATGTCTTAGAGCAATTAACACCTAGGTTTAAAGGTACGAATAGCACGTGAATCGCAATATTGCTAGTAATGAGCATGCTAAAAAATCAACAGACAATTTCGAAGCATGCAACTAATGTAAGCAAGCATGTAATGTATACAAGCATGCTTATAGAAACGCAAACAGTTTAAGATAATTTTAATTTGAAGCAAGCTTCCAAGACCCGATCGACAACTTGAAAATTGTAGAAAAAAAATTGTGGGAAACCGTAAAGAGCATTTGACACTTGATACGCCTTGTATACAAATCTTTAGCAGTCCAAATTCTGGTGCATAGGGGCATTTTCTAAATAATGTATATAATAGCTTAAAGCACTGTTTAAATCTATGGTTATTATAGGAAGACATTAAGAACAGATTTTATTTAAGCTGCCCTGTATTAACGTTTCTGTACGCTTTAAAGGTATTCGCTCCTAGCCTATTCTTTATTCCTATTCAAATAAAATTGAATTTAATAAATAAAAATACATTTTTAATAAAATTGTAAAAATGTACACCCTTCTATTTATCATTTAATCCAAAAAAAAATATGTAAAAAGACTAAAAATAATATTGTTCGCATAACTTATAACTTAAAAGTATTTATCAACCTATAACATAATAATGTACCACTGCTGGGCTCGGGTCTCCTCAAAATCAGAGGAGGAGGGTAATGGACCGTAGTTCACCGATGCGCTATCCCTGCTGATTGGTGAACTTCACATACCTTCAAAGACTTTCAATCTCATCAGGCATGCAGGCTTCATCACGATGTTTTCCTTCACCGCGAGCTGATGGTCTAGTGCTTACCGTGCACTTAGAAATTTAATAAAGCTCATTTCAAGGCACACACGGGGGATAAGGATCGAACCCGAAACCTCTCGCACAAGCAGCAGAGTCCATATTTATTTAAATCAAGATTAAATCATTAATATCATCGAGCATATGCTCAACTATGATTACTTCACGCAAAAAATAACAATGGATTCAATAATAATATATTATAGTCATAAAAATAATTGAGCATCTTAATGTGGCCATAAAATGTGTTTAGTTCAGTATTTCATTCTAAATCCTTCAAAATAAAATAACTAAACTTCAATTTTTTTTTTTCTGAAAATTCGCATTCGCTTCCTATCACAATTTCAAAATATTTTTACCATCGCCAAAAATAAGTTTTAAGATGCACATCTATGACAGTTGTTATATTTAAAATATAATGCAATTACTAGCGATTCAGGCCCAATTAAAAAAAAATATTCATTGAAAGCTGATAAGTAAGATCCTCGGTATCAGAAGGTATTACAAAATTTTACCATCATTTTTGATTACCTGGTGAAACCGAATTATATTTATAATTTAATTTAATATTTTTTTTAACAAAAAAAAACTAAAAATCAAAAAAAAATCGCAAGCAAATAGGTAAATAGAACTTACGGTGCCCGTTGATGCCATTTACACCGTTTCCGTTATGTGACATATTTTTTTTTTTAAGTTAACACAAAATTAATCGCAACTAAGTTTGAAACTGCAGTACACGTGTGCGCGCGGTATTAGCGAAGCATTGAATGAGTGTTACGACTAAGGAGGAATCGTAAGCCAAAAGCGTAGTGCGTGGTGGGGGCTTACAGGAAGCGCCCCAGCGCACACTCGTGTTTTACCTCGACGCAGCATTCTGCTATGGTGAAAACCAGTTTCATAGTATCGTTAATCGTGTAGAGTTTCATGCTTATATCCGCCGTAGATTTACATATGCATTGTTTGAAGTTACCTTTCAATGTACCATACAAAAGACATTATTACGCATACATAACATCACATTATGAAATGTATCTAAAGTAAAATATGGAATAAATTATGGAATATATTGTTATTGAACTCATTATTATAGAATGAATAATTACTTCGTTACTACCATCATCTGATTTAAATCTATACTAATAGGTATTACAAATGTAAATGTAAGTTTGTTTGTTACGCTTTTACGTGAAAACTACTCAGCCGATCATCATGATACTTTACACACATAGTCTTGAAGGTATTAGGAGTAACATTGGCTATTTTTTTTTAAAGAAAATTGTTAACACGGACGAAGCCGCGTGCAACAACTAGTATAACATAAACGTTGATTTTGAGTTTTTCTTGTGTTTTTGTTAACAGCAGTGCTATTCTCTAAGAGCCATTTTTTTAGGATGTGCGTCGCGACGAGCTCGTTGCGCCTACAGCGTTGAAAGCGCTAGGGTGTTTGATATGGTTTGACAAGCTTAGTAAATGCCAAGTTGAATTCACAACGGTGACACAGCGTTGCGACAGCGCTGCTTTTCTTACAGAATGGCACTGCAGGGCCGAGATTATTCTAAGCTCTTTAAATTTATTCAAAGGCAATAAATAATAAATTAATTAGACAGACCTCTGTGGTTTTGATGCCGTACTTTAGTGTTAAATTGATTTGTATCTTTTAATAATAATAATATAATAAAAAAAAATATTTACTGTCGATAAAAATAGTTTAAAGCGTGCGATGACAGTAAACTTCAACTTAATTTTAAGCTCATATCACAGCATGTTGATATTAACAAATGAATATTATTCTTAAGTATCTATATTAACATTCGCATGACGTCATTCGCATAGCACAGTAGTGAGATAAGTAATAATATTTTTAACAATAGGAAGAATTATTTTTTGTGGGGATACGATTTATGAAAAAAAATCTACACAAAATCGCATGCCCGCATGCACGTACGCAGGCACGCAATAACGTACGTATTGATACAGAATACCTACAGACATAGGAGTTCGGACATCACGCTAAAAATAGACTTACTAGATTTCCCGATTCTCATATTATAATCGAGATTAAACTCGGTTTTTGATAAGAGTATGAAATTTTGAAATTGCCTTTTCGCGATATTAACTTTATATTACGTTAACATAGCTGGATTTTAACTCGTTAAATTGGTAATCGTTAATTAGCGAAGTTTTTTTGTTTGTTTTATAAGCTCACTAACGTGACGATATAAAAATTCAATTTTACACATATTAACGGATTAACGATTAACGTTAACTTCCGTTAATGCTTCCGAAATGTAACACTTTATCGTTTAAAGAGCTAGCTAAGTTTTTTTTTTTGTCGCGGATTAACGATTAACGAAGTTAACTATTTGATTAACAGTGCCCAGCTATGTACGGTAATATGATTTACTTGTCTTAAGTTTGAAACATCCTACAAGGGAAAAGCGTACGAAATTTACTAGCAACGAAATGTTTAGTTAGCTATTTCACTAGCGATTCCTGTAATATATAATTGTTATAAAAACATGAACAGATTCTGGATATTTGGAGCCGAAACAAATATTCCAAAAAAAAAGGTCTTTAACCCAGAGCCTATGCGACAATATGTGAATGGGTTTGTGTGTAGGTACATACAAACAAAAACCTTTGTTATTGTGTCCCATAGCAATGGAGGAGAGAGAAAAAATTGGGTATAGCTGTGTAATATTTGGGTATAGCTATAATTTAGCCCCCGTTTACACGAGCGCTTAAAAAGCGTCGCGGTGAAACCCAAAGTTGACTCGCGAGTTTGGCACGCTCAATTCGATTTAAAGTCAAACAGTCGAGAATCATGGTACAGTGCTCAATAAAAAAATGTTGCGTTTTAAAACGCTTTCGTGTGACTAGGTACATAATTGTATCCATTTGTCTCATTAAAACGCCATTTAGATCTGTAAAAAAGCTAGTGTAAGATATACATGCAGAACTAACCGAACATCACTTGACGTGTGCACCAAATCGGAGTTATCTATGTTTTATTAATCTTCCTATAAAAGGTCAACTCAATATATAATTTAATTTTTTAAACATAAAAGATACTATATCTTTAGCCGTTATCTGCGTAATATAAAATTGAAAATTTCAAAACACGATCTAATATAGTATAAAAAGCAACATAAATTCATATTTACGAGTGCAGCAAAGACGAAAATAATCACCATGGTATCTCATTCTTATCTTTGCGATTGTCAAAAGTGCTAGTGACAATTCTGACATCCTTACTTAATATTAAAAATGAGCATGTGAGTTTGTTTGTTTGTCTTTCAGGCCAAAACGGCTGGACCGATTTGGCTGAAAGTTAAAAGGGAAAATTTGTATTAGAATACATTTCAAAGTTCCTACGAAAATTACATTTGCCTAGTAATACATAATCACGTCAAGAGGAATACAACAAGTCTTTCAATACAGTAGGTATATTTTAAAGATGTGTTGCATTAAAGGCGCGCCTCCACCGCGGCGCATGAAAAGGCTTTGATGAAAATGTCAATTAATGTGTGCAACGAGACAATCACATAGTACATTTTCTTGCAATACAAAGCTTGACAGAACGTGCATGCGTTCGTGCTTCGAGGTGGGCCACCCTTGACACATGTTTATATTTTATAATGATACTATTTAGTGCCTTCAGCTTTACCCGCGTGGAGTAAAAAAGTAGGGTATTTTTTGCATTATGCGGAAAAACAGCTTATTTAATTTTTTAAACCTTATTCTAGCAAGGAATTCAAGCTACATTTTCGAACTCAGCCGCAGGCAAAAACTGGTATAATAATAAAAATATTGAGAGTAACTAAATTAAATAGTAGATATTATAAACAATACATATAATAAATCAAACAGTAAACGGAATGAAAAAAATAAATAATAATAATATAGGATAACTATTTTTTCCAACTTAGTACTATTTCTAAAGATTTTTCGCTAAAAACTTATTTCGGATAATATAAGCGGCTAATATAAAAGTTTAAGTGACTTTATTTAAGTGCAACGGCTACAAACGTTCATTAATACAAAGAAAGTCTGACTTTCTCACAGCTCACACACTCAATATAACTTATA
Source organism: Lycaena phlaeas (assembly GCA_905333005.2). NCBI lineage: Eukaryota > Metazoa > Arthropoda > Insecta > Lepidoptera > Lycaenidae > Lycaena > Lycaena phlaeas. Next base: position 3,219,402 of record HG995168.1, read on the forward strand.
CATTAGACTAAAAAGTTGAATTTTCTTTTTAAGCTCGAGAGTATTACAATAACATTAATTTAACCATACTTTATTATCAAAGAATAAAGTTTACAACTTATTTGATACCTACATTAATGTCTAATTTGAGCACAAAAAGCACACTTCAAAGTTAAACTTTCTTTTATTATTATCAAAGGATATTATACTTAATATAGAATAAAGTGTATATAATATTGCTTGTGATATATTAGAAATTAGTTTATCAAAACCTTAGCATTTAGTACTCACAGGTGCGCCGTGTGGCTGGTCACGTAGTGGTGAGTACTGTTTGTTGACTGTTGACCGTTTTGGAGCCGGCAGCTGTACTCAAGGTGACCTTCAATTCGTTTTAGCCTCGCCATCGCGCATGCCCGAATTCACGGACGCCATATTGAAAATTCAACTTACAATCATAAGGATTACGTCACGCAATCGCTTAAACCTTACAGGATTTTCTTAATTCGCGCTATATGAACGTATCGACAATATATAAATCGCTTTCGTATTCATAATCTACGAAAATAAGACTACTTATTGATAAATTCTTAACCAAAGATACCGAACTATTTGTAAACTTTGCTTACTTACTCTACTGCGTATAAACATTACACGGTTATCTTTTTTAATTACGCGATAGTTATTTTTATGCTAAGCTATACCTAAGCGTAGCGACTAGCAGCGCCTCGCCGTTTCACCCGCGTACTTCCCCTTTTAGTGGTACCTGGAATGTACCGGAACAAATTTTAGCCCACTAGCAGCGCCCCACGGTTTCACCCGCGTACTTCCCGTGAAAGTATCGAGATAAATTATATCCTATGTGCTATTCTGATATATAAGCTATATTATTGTAAAGTTTCATTAAAATCCATTCAGTAGTTTTTACGTGAAAGAGCAACAAACCCATCCATCCATCCATACTTACAAACTTACGCTTTTATAATATTAGTAGGATGTGCTATTCTGATGTGTAAATATTATTTTAAAATTGCATCACATTCCATTCAGTAGTTTTTGCGTGAAAGAGTAACCAGTAAATATACATACATTCTTATAAACTTTTGCGTTTATTAATTTAGTATTAGGACAGCATAAAATCTTTAATATCAAATCGGCGTATTTATAGACTGGAAAACTTCCAGAAAAGTTTAGTTTTTATTGTAGGTACAATTCGCGTTCATATATTTTTATTCGCATGCCCATCATCATCATCATCATCATCACTTGTCAATATATTGTTTTAAACTAACGCGATTTTATTCATATCTCTATTCATAACACTGTTCGTATCTATATTAATATTATAAAGCTGAAGAGTTTGTTTGTTTGCTTGAACGCGCTAATCTCAGGAACTATATTGGTCCAATCTCAAAGCTATGTGCATTGTGTAACTCTAGCTTCTCCATTATTTTAGATGAAAGTAGATCATAGATTGGCCGTCGTGCCGTTCATTAGATGAGGCTGTCTAGCAGTGCACGGTGATGGTACCATTATCATTCGGGAGTACGATCCAGGTTTATTTGATGAGTTTTTTCTATTACACGTAGAAAGTGAGATTGCGTCTTGCAATTTGATGTTTTTAGCTCGTATTGTTCTAGATTACACCATAAAGGTTGTATATTTCGACGTGCGGATTTTTAATTTCTGACTCAAGTAAATTAATTATTGTGACATTTACCTGGCAAAGAATAAAATAATTAATATATATTCATAATCATAATCATCAGTCTTTATCCGTCCTGTGCTAAACAAAGACATCCTTCAATTGAATATTTATTGTTAGTGTGTAATATGGTTTAATATTTATAACGTAATAAAAAAATTAGAAATGGCATAGTCTAAAATGTATTATATATGGTGACAGTAAAATGAAATGAATTTTCTTGAAATTAAATGAATTAATGAATAGTATTGAAAAGCATCAAACAACACCTAAATCCAAGTTATAAATTGGATTTCAAAATTATTTTTATACTTGATAGCCATAAAGTTCCCCTTAATAATTTTGTAAGTAGGTAGGTATAGTGTAAGTATAAGTAATAAAATTTTCGTTAACATTTTGTAGTAGGGGAACCTGTTGGACGTAGGGGAACTTACTTTGGACAGTTTTTTACACTTTGATTTTGAAAAAATAAATATTGAGGTCAAGATTGAACAAATATACACATGTGTAAAGATCAGTTATTTAATTACTTATTGCATATATCAAATGATAGATTTTTTTTAGTTTAGTTGAGAGTTTTAAGCTCCTGAAGAAAAAAGGGAAAACTGTTATGTAGACTACTTATGTAGACTGTATTCTGTATACATATTATATACCGGGATAAACAACCTATAATTTAAATTCTAAAAGGTAGGTACCTACTTATACTTACATGTAAGTATTAAAAGTATTACATATAATTATATGTATTATTTATATTATTATTATTATTAAATATACAAGTATAATAAGGAGCGTAATCACGAATGATAGGTACAAAATATATATTAATGTACAAGAATTTCACCGTTGATAATTTGACGTAACATTTTCACCAAGTTTCATCAAGTTACAATGGTGAAACAACTTGTATTTGATAACGCAAGCGCGTGAAATCCGTGAGTCAGAGGGAGTTTGGCGGGTGCATTCGCACGCGGCTTCGCGCACGTAGCCAAGATGGGCCAGCGCACGTTATAGACATCACTATATTAAATCGCCGTAGTTATTTGGAGAACATTTAGATTTTCATATGGCTTTTTTACACCTTTTAGAGGAACAGTAGATTTTAAAGATATGGGGATAAAACATACATTTCCATAATTAGATTGGTTTTAGTAGTAAATGTAAAAATTTCATGCAAACCTATTCAACAGAATACGCTTGACAGATCAATAGGATAAGTATTTCACGCTTATACCATGAGGATTACTTAATGACATAAGTAATATTTTAGGATAATGAAATAATTTTGCAACGGCCGGTTGGTTTGGACAAATTAAAATAGCTGTCAGCTCTGATTCCGTGAATTTTGAAGAATTTTGGTTACCCATCCACGGAGAGAGTAGCTTAACCTTATGTATCGACCTTAAGCGGGGCGGAGAAAATAGCCTAGGTAGGTATGTCTTTCACAAATAACGTAGCCTTTTATTAGTTATAGAATTTTCAAAATCAATCTCAACACAATCTCTCACACTCACTAACTTACAAACTTCACCTGTTTATGTTTCTTCTGTGCGTTTGTTTGTCACTGAACTCCTCATAAACGGCCGGACCGATTTTAATTAAATTTTCTGTGTACCTTGAGGTGGATTCGAGAATGGTTCAGATTCACAAATTAACGCGGCAGATGGCGCTGCAGTTGATATCTAAAGGTATATCTCCCCCTCTAGACAAATGGCAAACGCTAAACGAATATAAATAGAATACAATACTTATTGTATGGGAATAACAATAGCTGTCAAATTACATGTCGTAAACTAGTGTCATTCCCATACAATAAGTATTCTATATTTCTATTCGTTTATCGTTTACCATGTTTCTAGGGGGGCTGGTCCACTAGTATTAGGGCCTGTTTCACAATCTCCCGTTAAGTTCCCTATAGGCTATAGGGAACATATTTGACAGATGTTTGACAGATAGAGTATGGAGTATCTGTCAAACATCTGTCAAATATGTTGCCTATAGCCTATAGGGAACTTAACGGGAGATTGTGAAACAGGCCCTTAGTATAGTCGAGTCGAAGTTAGTTAATTGAGGATAATTCGATTCGTATAATAATTAGTTGCGGTCCGCCACACCTTCGCACGTATAAATTCTTTATGGTACCTGTATTTATTATACCTATGTGAAAATTGTATTTCCATTGGTGAAGGATTTTTCAAATCGATCCAGCAGTTCTGATACCTATTCGATTCAAACAAACAAACAATCATGCCTCTAATAATATTAATTATTAGTATAGAAAACATCAACCTTAGCCAAGACATACCTAAAATGGCGTAATCGTTTATTTTAAACTGTACTTTATCCTCGTCTGTTGCCCGCAGCTTCGACTACGTTAAATAAGATTTACAACGGCATTTTAGCGTGACAATATTATATAGCCTTCCTCGATAAATGGGATATTTAAAACTGAAAGAATCATTCAAATCCGATCAGCAATTAATGAGATTGGCGCGTTCAAACAAATAAACTCTTCAGTTTTATATATTAGTATATGATGATTATAAGTCAGATATTTCCCTATCATTAATCATTATCTTCCCGTGATCGTCTATAGCTGGACATGTTCATGAACGTCAAGAATATTAAGTGCCGCGGGAGCTTTACCGAATGTGGCCTTCATACAAGAATTGAATTCGATCCCGTGATATACTCGTATTACAATACAATTTTTAAAAAATATATTTTAGTAATAATTAAAAAAATGTACTGATCTAAGTAAGCATTTTTAGGTAATTAATATAAATTTTAATGTAGATTCAATAGAAGAATAATAAAGAAGTCACGAAGGACTATAACGGATAAGGTAAATAACATAGGAAAGCAAAAAAGTTATCAGTATAATATCTAATGTCTTGAAATCGTGACTCAGATTAGCAAATACCAATACCAAGAACTTTATAAGTAATAATAAAAATTATAACACAAAATTATAAACATCACAAGTAAATGTAATTAATAATTGCGCATAATAATTACACTTTTACATATGTTTTAATGTAAAAGTGTAAAGTTTATGAGTAATTATACGTATAACGTACCTATTACACAGTTACACAACAATTACACGACACTCATACACAGAACTGGGTTTAATAGTGCCCGTCTACTAGCGATATAAATTGCACCATAAAACGTGTTGATGTGAAATAGTATTCAATAGGATAAGAAATAGGATTGAGTTTTGACTAACAGCTGGAGCAATCCACTTGACTATAAGTCTGTGTTTAACATCATTGTCCTGTACCTTATTTACGAGTTAGGCCTCATTGAATGAACGGCAGGAAGGTCGATTTAGATCTATATGCTAGAAAAATCCAGAAAGAATGACTGCTGAATATTGTTTATGTAAAAAAGGGCGAATACACGATGGACATGGGATAGTGGATTTTGTGAGGTAATTGATTTCCTCATAACAAAAAAAAAGGAAATCTCAAAACTCAGCAAAATGGTCTTCAAAATGGTGGCATTTTGAAGACCATTTGGTTGAGTTTTGAGTGGGGCTGTGGGGCTGTCCCTGCGTCCGATGTTTACAGTCCTTGCTATGGTAATCAATTCTTTGATTTTTTAACTAAATAGTATATTTGAAATTCGGGCGAGGATGATAGATATATAGCTACAATACGAATAACGAAACTGGGGGCTTAGTCAAAACGCCATTACGAAAACGACAGCGAAGTTCTTCTTCAGAAGAAGAAGAAATCGACGACGTGATTGGCTATATATATCACGACTTCGAAATAACGAACTTCGTTGTCGTTTTCGTAATGGCGTTTTGACTAAGCCCCCAGTATTCCCCGATTTGGTTAGCATTCTTTTTTTTTGAATTGCTTCCCTTCCCTTGTGAAAGCAATTTTAAGACGTATTCACGTCAAAAGTTAGGAAACCTTGATTAAACCTACACACAGTGATATCAGTAGGTATACCTACAATAGATCCTTACTAATATTATAAATGTGAAAGTAGAGATGTCTGTTACGCTTTCACGCGAAAACTACTCAACCGATAATTATAAAACTTTGTACACATTCTCGGTACCTCCTAGAATACTCCTAGTAGGTAACATAGGATAGGTACATTAAAAACAGATTTTGTCTAACGCGGGCGTAGCAGCGGGTAACAGCGAGTAGTTCTATAATTAATAACAATTTTATGTTTCTTCACACACCACGTTTCCTTTGCAGGACTCAGGACAGAACAGGAGTGAGTGTTACGTTATCTCGCGTTGATTTTTTATCTTGTGCATTTTTGTCTGTCATCCGGATGTCCTGGTCTGTGGTCCTGGTCGTGCTATTATTAATAATTTCTATTTTTTTATTTTATAATAATAGTAAGGATAAACACTAATTCTAATTATATTTGTCTTTTTATCTCTTTGTAACATACACGCCTTAAGCAGAATGTGTGAAGTATAATGTATCCAAACACCAATTGTACCATATTCTTGCTAATAAAGATTCATTCATTTATTCATACATAAACTACTTTTTAGAATTTCACGCTTGCGAAGCCGCTGCTAAGTATATGTACTATATGAATACATATTATTATTCATACATATTATCTGCTCTTGGTTAGATTCCAACCTCCCCACCACGGTTCAGACCTTGTTGTGGCGGTGGGGCTCAGTAGACCAGGATGACCCCAACACCTTGGGCGAAGCGAATTGAGCCGAAGGGGGCTCTTATAAGAGGGGGCATAAGAGCAGGGGGCAAAGGGCGAGGACAGGAATCTCACCTCATTGTACTGTCCCCACGTTGGAAGGGACTTTTGTGGAGGTGGCGTCGGTCCCCTGAGGGATTGACTAGCCGTCGAGGTGCCCTGTTGCTTGTAGATCCGGGGCACCTCACCAAAGGCGGCATTGGTGGCACTCCCCGGGTTTTAGTGGGCTTACCAGCTTACTTACCAGCTTTCGGGCGCAACGAATCCCACATACCCGCCTGAGGAGACCCACTCCCCCCCGGGATGCCTAAGCGCATTTCCCGGAGTTAAAGAAAAAAATAGATTCGAACCTGTAGGGCGGCTATTCTGTAAAAAAACCATTTCGATATCGAGCTTCACCTGAGTAATAGAGCTCACTTTACGCTCACTTCGAAAGCGAACTTTATTGATATAGATAATTAGATAGATAGTCGAGTCTTAAAGAATACAAATTCGTCAAAATCGTATACGACCTTACAGAATAGCCCTACTGCATCGCTAGTCCGCGACTGGACTCATCACTCAACTAACTGCGCTGACCTGACTTCCAAAACCTGACTGACGAAAGTCTGTTTTTATGGTTAAAACGATGAGCTGCACTTTTGGTATACTGAGTACCTAACCATTAATATTCAATATTCAATAATTTATTCACATGAATGTAGTACATAGGTGATATTAAAATTTAAAAAAAAAGTTTCATACATTCTACCATGCCATGGTGTGTGAATATAAGGCTAAGGGCCTGTTTCACAATCTCCCGTTAAGTTCCCTATAGGCTATAGGGAACATATTTGACAGATGTTTGACAGATAGAGTATGGAGTATCTGTCAAACATCTGTCAAATATGTTGCCAATAGCCTATAGGGAACTTAACGGGAGATTGTGAAACAGGCCCTTAATCTAGTAAAAATTAATTACATAGCATTTTTTTTTTTTTTAGCTTTACATAATAATATCATGAAAATTGAAAAAAGTTGATAAAACAATTATGTCCAAAAATATTAAAATATTAGATACTATACTGTTTATAATTAATAATAATATGTCATTACAATCATTGTTCATAAATATTAAAATATTAGATATTATACAGTTTAGAAATAATAATTATGTCATTACAATAATTGTCCATAAATGTTAAAATATTAGTAATTCAATATCGAAATAATTAATTATAATAATTGAAAGAAGTCACATTTTAACATACACAATTTCAATTATATTTTGTCATTTTCCATGAATAACTCATTTAAATCATAAAAACATTTTTCTGCAAGCCACGCTGTTACATTTTTTTTGAATTTAGGAAATGGTAAATCTTTAAATTTATCAGGTAAAGAATTATATATTTTTATTGCTTGAATGTATGCATTATTTTTATAAATATCTAAATTACATAGCGGAAGATATAACTTAAATTTATATCTTTCATTCCTTCGTCCTACGTCTGACTTAAGTTTAAAATATTGGGGATTTAACTTTACAAAAATACAAATGTCCTTTATATACATACATGTTAGCGGCAAAATGTTGAACTTTTTAAACAATGGCTTGCAGCTATCCATATACCAGGCGCCACAAATGGCCCTCACGCATTTCTTCTGTACACGAAAGACCTTTTCTATCTCAACTGAGTTGCCCCACAATAAAAGCCCGTAAGATAGTACCGATGATATGTAACCATGATAAGCACTAAGTGCTGCCTTAGAGCCCACGGTTTGTCGTAGCCTCTTAATAGCGTATACTATTAACTAACAACAAACAAAAAAAAATTAACGAAAAGCAATACCGACCTCCTTCTAACGACACTTGCAACTGTTTAACTATATACTTAATAATATTATGTAGATATAGTTAGAACGTACCTTTTATTTCACAAAAAAGTGTTTTTTTTATTATTAGATATTTATTTATGTTTCATTATAGATTTTTTTATAAGTATTTTAAAGAATTATATTTTATGAATGAAACCTATAATCCAACAATCATAATAAAATTTGGCATTAATATTCTAAAAAATATGAAAAAATCACGCCAAAAATATGTTAAAAGATAGACAAGATACCAAAATTTTTTATTACATGCCTAATATATAAGTAAGTATTCGGTCACTTACCTGCCAATGAACTTGAATTTAACACCTAAATGAATAGGAAACTAGACACAAATGTCGTACATTTTCTTTTATCATTAGATAATTTGCTGATAACGAAAGATAATATTTATTTTTAATGTGTTAACATAATTCTCAATCACCATGATTTTTAACGATTTTTATTTAAAAGTAGCTGTTGCCCGCGGCTTCGTCCGGGCTAGCTTGTATTTACGGATGTATGCGGTTTGATGATGATTATTTTTATAGCCTAAGTTACTCCTTATTATAACAGCTACCTGCCAGTAAGTCCCGTCAAAATCGATCCAGAAACTTCAGAGATTATCCGGAACAAACAGACAGACAGACTGACAAAAATTGTAAAAAATGTTATTTTGGTAAGTATAGTTTTTGTGTTGTAGTAAAAAGCTGTTATTTTAATATTACAAACAGACACTTCGATTTTATTTATATGTATAGATTAGCTTAGTACCTAATCGGGCCTACACCTAGGTATATCTTCCAAAATGTGAACCGAATAAAAATAATGTAAACGTCTATAGAATTCTAAAATTCTAATAATCATTATTAAAATTACATCTCAGCAAATACTCTTTTAATATTAAAAAAAGTTTAATTAACATTTAACTGTCAGATTATTATTGCAAATGAAAAAATGTCAACATGGAGGATGGCAGGTTTAAAGTAAGATTTTTTTATGTTTTAAACATTTGCGGCTTAGAATTATATAGCTTATAATATAGCCTATAGGCTATAGCTTATCAATCGAGAAATCAGCTTACGTGGTATCAAGTATTTACCGTCCAACCTTAAAAACTGTTTATCGCTGATCTTTATTGTGAGGCCTAAGGGAAAAAATCGTGCTATATAGTAAGTGACTCTGTCTTTCCTAAATGATGTGCAAGCTCAAATTTATAACCATTGCATGTTATCAGTACTATGTATAACAATGTAGCTTTAGTATCTTACACATACTCTCAGGGCTTTTATTATTATTTTCAGCTACATAAACTACTCTAACATTGCTGCGAAAGTACTACGTCGGTCTCTTAAGCCGAACATTCGAGAAGAAGCAGCGAAGAGGGATGAGTCACAACTGAAATATTATTATTGGCTGAAAGGAACTCAATTACGTACGTTTTATATTTCATTAGGACGCAGTTTATTTCAATACTTACTAGTTGTTCTTATGAAACCGACACATTTTTATTACAGCTCTTGGCGAAAAACTTAAACCTGAAAGAGAGAAAACCTCATAATTTATTGCCAAAATACCAGCGAATAAGGTCATGGGCCTTATTATTTAGTCTAACAATAAGGTAGTGCAAAATTAATAATTCTATTAATGCATAGAACGAAAGCGAATTGAAGACTTCTAGTAAAATTGAGATGAAGAGATGTTTTTTTTGTCTTGTGAGCATTCTAATACATTGTATTTATTTACAGATAAATAAAGCTGTATAAAATGAATTGTATTTTCTTGTCATAAAATAACACCCCGTAATATTTACTTCCATCATCATCAGCCTCTATCCGTCCACTGCTGAACATAGGCCCCGCTCAATGAACACCAATACATACTATACATAAATTACGCCCAGATACAGAACAATTAATGATCATGCACGTCACACAAACATTTGTCGTGGGAACTTGGAATCGAACCAATAGAATACAAAACATTTTTGACTGTCAATACATATGGATTAGACCCCATCACCTACGTCTACGTTCGTAACTAAAGTTTCGTAACTGGTTATGAATAAGGAATTATTTTCACTGTTTCATAACCAGTTATCAAACAAGACTTTTTTTCCATTTTCATAACCAGTGCCTCTTAGTCATGTATGACCTCCTGGTACTTGTTCCTAGAACAATGATATTGTGAAATTCATCTTTTAAAACGCGGTTATTAATAACGTTAAGGGCCTGTTTCCCAATCTCCAGATAAGCTCCGAATAGGCTATCGGCAACATATTTGACAGATACTCCATACTCTATCTGTCAAATATGTTGCCGATAGCCTATTCGGAACTTATCTGGAGATTGTGAAACAGGCCCTAACTCTAATATTCTGTCCATGATTTTTTCAGCAATCCCATGTTTAATATATTTTCTAATCGACTAATTTTATTATAAAATAGTTCTATTCTATTATCAACCCGTAACAAATCGTTTTATATTTGTATCTTAGGCTACCTCGAACTTAGCGGGCAGCGGGGCGGCAGCGGTGAAATTTAAAAGCGAACACAATCTAATAGGCGTCTAGAGTACGACGCTACGTCAAGCACTTAAAAGCGCTTTTGAATTTGTATTCGCTTTGAAGCGTCACTCGCGTGTTCGGTATGCTCCATCTGTCTTTATTTATAAATCTGTGATAGAGAAAATATATATTATATTCTATAGGCAGCCGCTAGAGGAGGATAAGATTTAAAAATCGTTACGATCGTTTCCTTTAGATCGACCTGTGTTGAAAAACAAATATTGTTTTTCCAAGTTGTCGTGTACCCAATTTTGAATTTAACATTTATTATGTTTTACAAACACAAACTGCAAATAAAACGACAAAATATTCGTAAACATATTTTATTTCAAAATTATTTTACTTAAAACGAATTATAATATGAAAAGTTACGAATATAGATAGACAGAATATGATATACTTTGATTAATATATTAAATAATAACTAAAAAAATGATTATAATTAGAAATGTTTTAAAAAAAGTTAATAGAGATCCTTGATATAATAAATGAGCAATAAAAGTTTTGTTCTTACTACATACAAAAATTATCGTATAAAGTTAAAACTGATCTACTTATATAGAAGATTAGAGTCGATTAGTCATTCAATGCTCAAAATATATAATCAATAGAATTACAGATTTTAAACCAACATAACTGTAATGGTAGCCAGAGTTCATACACTTTCCAGTATAGTTGCGTTAATATAAATTATAACAAAATAAAATTTATTATTTCATTAATATAACTCGAGTATTATTATTTTTTCCACGTTGGAACTTGTGTTGGATAACACTTGTGCAAACTGTAATAACTGACAAAACTTGTAATATTTTGAAAGAAAGTTCATATTTTCGAATCTTCGACTTGGGCAAACTTACTTTTCCGCAAGTATACTTGACAGTATGTTTTGTCTGCTTAATTCTTGATATGCGTTATTCTACCTATATATTATCAGAGTAAGAATGTTATAATTGAAAAAGAAGAATTATTAAGTATACACACATAATACTATACCGTATTAAGGAATTTATTACTATCGTTGACATTCTGATGAAAAATAAATATTAGCGAATTAGATAAAAAATATATTCCTTCAAAAATATTTCTATGTATATACCAATTCGAATATTCAGTTAATCAAACGAGCCTTACATTTGGCATAACATCACAATATCATAATACTAAGGCCACTGAGTAGTTATAATAAAGTTAAGGATAATATCAAATTACAGAACAAATAATATTGATCACAAGTTATAACTAAGACTTTTAAACATTTAGATGAAGAAATCATCCATGAACCCGGAATTATTCACAGAATGTGAGAATATTACGTACTTTTTAATTTTTATTATCAAATTTAATATAAAAATTAATGCTAATTTGCTTACGTTACTTTGCATTAAAAATATTTGAAATCAGAACGTACGCCATAAGCCACACCTTCTTGAGCAAAGAACGCTTTAGGCCACGCTTATTTGGGTAAATCCTATTTCTAATTTGCACTATGGTTAAGTTTAAGATTTTCCTCCATAACCGGATAGGCCGAAGCCCAATAAAATAAAACAATTCGAAAAAAGAAATGTGTTAGGAAAGTTCAGAAAATATATTGATTTACAAAAATCCTACTCACAAGCTATAAAAATATAAAGTATGTTACTAGAATCTTACTAACTTAGAAAATAGAAACAATAAGTCTTAGGGTTAACTTATCACAAGTACTGGAGCACACATCCGGATTATAATTCTCTAAATGATATAGTCATCTTACATTATGTCTTTGTATGGTTTTACATATACTTTTATTTAGATATATTTTAGATATACTTCTCTATTCCTCTCCTTGGTTCTCTTCCTCTTCTCCGTCGGAAGAAATATCCGATACCGACGGTGAACGTCTTGGCATGCTATTATAAGCGTACGTGCCAAGGACAAGTACTGCCAATCCGAGTAGATGTTGCCAGTGGAAGGCCTGCCATCTCAACGCGACCGACACGATCCAGATCACCAATGTTCTAGAACATTATAATAATCCGTGGATATAATATAGCAACAATGTTCTAGTCGCTTCACTCTAAAGCAGGGTTTCTCAAACTTTGGGCTCCACAAACCCCCGTTAAAACTTTCGGGTGACAGCGAATCTAACTATCTAATACACCCCTCCCCCCATTGACTGTTGAAGAAAATAAGGTTTTTTTTACTTAAATATAGAAATATATTTTGATATGAATGTGACGGGTGTGCTTGTTTCTTGTCGCAAATGGCCTTACAATATAAAATAACCTTAATTCTGACTGGGTCAGAATCAACCGCATTGCGTGAGAGTGTCAGTTATGAAACTTATGTTCAGCAAACATTTTAAAATCAAGCAGCAATTTTATGTCATTCTGGATGGCTGTAATTATTTTTGGACGGCATATTAATTAAAAGAAGGGCAATGTGCTGCTCATATTTAATAAAATTGTGGTAAGCACTCGGAGGGTAAGCAAAAAAATCAATTTTGTGCTGCTTATATTAGTAGCATGAATCTAACTTCTAGCAACTTTCTTTTTCATTAAATTCTGCGTTATAGCCCAGTCCACAGGATTTGATGACGTCATGATTTGAATTAATTCCCTGGTCCTTTATTAAGAATGATAATATAATTTATTAATTTCTTATTCAATTTCTATACAAAATTTTAGTTTGTAAATCGTATTTATATTTATTGTAATATCAAAAAATATTATTTTAAAATGTATAAACAAACAAAAGAAGAAATTCATAGCTAATGGTATGTAGAGGATTTGAACTTACGAACGACAGCGTACGGCCTGAGCGCGCGCGGACAGTGTTAACCTTGGAGCTGTACGTCTTGTTACAAATAAGTTTAAAATTGTGGACCCATTCTTGTGTATTGAATGTTTTGATTTGATTTGATTTTTGTAGGTAATGATTGAATTGAATATTGCAAGTTTTTGAACTGCTTGTTTATTTTACACACCACCTACAATTTTTAATACCTGCATAATCTATCTACTATCTACATAAATCTACGAAACTGAAACAAAATAAAATCTTGAAGAAAAAAAATTCATCATCATATTATCAGCCTTTAGTGGACGGACTACTGCTGAACACAGGATTTGACGACGTCATGGCCTGAATTAATTCACTAGTCTTTTATTAAGAATGATAATATGATTTATTAATTTCTTCTTCAATTTTTATAATTTTGTTCAATAACATACTTACAACACCATCTAGCGGTAAATAGCGCAAACCTACACCGGTGTGAACACAGGACATAAAATGTAATGCAATGAAATTGCATATAATTTCACTCGCTTCTAGATCGTTCTACGTTAAAAGTCATATTTTTTTTTTTGTAAAGTCGTTTCGTATATAAAATATACATTTTAAATGTAAAGAAAGTAAACAAAGCATTCATTGAAGAGTCCCTTGTCCTCAAAAAGTAGGAAAGAGTAGATCCTCAACAAATTTTTATACAATATTTTAGTTTGTAAATCGTATTTGTAATTGTAAACTAAAAAATATTATTTAAAAATGTATAAACAAACAAAATAAAAAAGTCGCCTACGGCTGACGGTTTATAAAGGATTCGAACTTATGAACAACAGCGTACGGCTTGAATATACGCGGACAGTGTTAACCATGGAGCTACGCGTCTTGTTAGAAATGTGCCGCTCAAGTAATTACTTTGCCCGATGAATATTTATTATGCGAGCTCATAATATTGTAAGCTGCTTATTTATGATTTAATTTTTGACCATTATCAAAATTATTTGCGGAACAAGAATTGCTACCAGATTTATTTTATTGCGTACAAAATCTCTGTATGCCAACCAAATTATTTAAATGCCGATTTTTTTTGGCCCAACAAATTTTATAATTGCCTTTCATTTAATTACTTCTCTTTAAAAAATAATAATTTAGTTTCTTAAATTTTGTTGGAACAGGCTAAGACCAGAGATCATACTATCATGTATATATTTAAGATATAATTTTATATTTTTCATTCCCATAATAATTGATTAATACCTATTTCGAATGAAAAAAATAATAATATTAATATAACATTTGAAAATCTTTGTAAAGCACATGAATAATAAATATACTTAATTAAATATAGTATATTTTTTATTATTTTAATTAAAAATTAATCATTTCAGTGATAATATACGTCAACGCAAAATAAGTTTTACTTCAATCGCGCGTAAAGATTACACACACACACACACTTTTTATTTATATTAACCAGGTAGAAAGACGTTCTCCGTGCAATGGCCGCTCCGTGTTGCATGCTAGTGGCAAGTGATCGGTCGTCTTGGCGTTCATTGAGGGAGGCCTACGTTCAGCAGTGGGCGGATAAAGGCTAATGATGTCATTCATTGGAAATGGCTTTATTCGAAAAGGCATGTATGTAAACGTAATGCTTACATAGCTCATAATATTTAAAGCACTTACCTCATAGAATCTAAGACCATTCTAGTAGTGGCAGACATTTCTTTAGTGACACTGATTCCGGCGAAATTGAAGAATGCGATTGATATTATTGTGCCCGAGATGGCCAGCGCTAGCAGTGGATTGTTGCCTGAAACAGAAAGATATTTACATAGTATTAAAAAAACGGATATATTGTTTTTTTTTTTCTTCAACATTAGATACTCTGCAGTCCTGATTTACCAGGTTAAGCAACGCTTGCCGAGATTGGTCTGTGGATGAGTGACCATGCTAACATACCGAGACTCCTCCGTGCCTAGGAAAGCACGTTAAGCCGTTAGTCCCGGCTGTCATTCGTGGATTTTTGACAGTCGTTACGGGTCGTCAGAAGCTCGAGAGTCTGACAACCAGCCTAACCGCGGGGTACCGTATCACCCAGTTACTGGGTTGTGGAGGTCCGATAAGCAGTCGCTCCATGTAAAATACTGGTATTTAGCTGAATCCGGTTAGACTGGAAGACGACCTTTTTTTTCAAGTTCATTTTTTTTAAAGAAAAGCTTTATCATATTGTCACTATATAAAACAAAACAAAAATTCGAACAAATGCTCGATCAACCAGGTACTGTATATTATATACGTAATTACGTCTATAAGATTTCGTCCTACCAAAAAATGCTCAACACAGCTAAAAAGGTTTCACATCTCATCAAAGAAGGTTTCATCAAAAATAATATCTCTTTATATATTATGCATAAGATATAAGTACCTATTTGCACCAGTCCGTCGACAGCATCTTCAACGGTCCCTCTGGCGTTGTTGTCAAAGTGTGGTGGAGCTGGTATCCAGTAGAAGATGAAGAGCAATACGGAGCTAACTGAAAAGCCGAACACACCTTCCCATCCAACTGCTTGCAGCGATGGTATGTTCAAACCTGAAAGTGCAATAAGCATCATGTAGCATAATGGTTTAATATTGAAAGATTTTTATTCCAGAAGAACCTAATCTTACATAAGGGTGGTTAGCACCATTTTTAGATCCGTCCGATTCGATTCGATTCGATCCGATTTTTGTTAGATCCGTTTTGTCTTATTCAAGTGAAAGTCTTTATTATTTAATATGCTTTTAGTTTTTTCAAGTTACCTTGAATTGTTTATATAATTTGTGGAAGCTTATGTAATTTAAATTTTATATTAGATAAAAGGATGATGGGTGACCATAATATTTATGGCTCTTGTAAATTTCAATTCACATATTTAATTATTGTTCAATAAGATTGAAAAATGTTTTAGTTTTGATTACTGGCTGATAAGAATCTACAGTTTTCTTATAATATTTTAATTAGTAATTGTATGCGAGTAATTTTATTCGAAGTTCAAAAGTACAGCTTGTGAAACATGCGCGTAAAATTTATTTTTTTAGAGTAAAAAAAATATTGGTTGCTAATATGTAATACTTTGATGCATTTTTATAAGGGCCTGTTTCACAATCTTCAGATAAGTTCCCAATAGGCTATAGAGTATGGAGTATCTGTCAAATATCTGTCAAATATGTTGCCGATAGCCTATTGGGAACTTATCTAGAGATTGTGAAACAGGCCCTAAGTATAATACGTGTACAAACCTGACACGAATTTCTCCTCGTACACCATCTGACAGGCTGAGACGACTTGAGCAAGTATGATCAGCATGTCTCCGGTGATCAGACTGTTGCGGCCTTTGGACTCGCCCGTGGTCTGGTACAGGGCGTCCGTCACACCGACGATCACAAGCCCGCAGATAACGATCCCTGAAACGTTCATATTCGATCTAGACTTTTATAAAGCTAGTGTTTTTCTAGCCACTACGATGAAACTTTTTAAACATTTTATCCACTGTTTATTTTATATATTACTAGCTTGTGTTGTTGTAGTTGTTGCCCGCAGCTTCGCCTGCGTTAACTAAGATTTACAACGGGAGCTTAGTACGCGAAATAAGTGACTTTTCTGGTTGATTTTTTACACCTTGTGTCCGAATCCGAAAAACCCAAATATCTTACGAAACTTTTTCAGAATAAAATTTAGCCTTTTACCTTTTAGTTACTCGTGGATAATATAATAAAAAATCTTATATTAGTATAGCATTAAATATAATATGTAATTATGTGTTCCCTTAGTCTGGTACCCGTAACACAAGTCTCTTCGAAAAATTCGAAAAAAAAATTGTAATAATATATAAAATAAATAGTGTATAAAGTGTAAAAAAAATTTTCACTGTAGTGGCTAAAACATGAATTTCCATCGAGGACCGACGGTATATTCAATCAGTTATAGTGTTTTACTAGTCTATTTTAAAGTCATATCTGTCCTACGACATAAGATTTTAAAGTCATATCTGTCCTACGACACTCATCTAACACAGCAAAGCTGTTTCAAGAGAGAAACTAGTGATACCAATGCAGCCGAAAGCGCGGCACAACGACGTCTATTCTATTTCTCTGTATATCACCGGTATACATAGAGTAGCGGATTAAACATAGATACAATACCGATAACGTACATAATATGATAATATATATCATACATGACCGAACCATATCACCTAACCTCGCTATCTCCTTTGGGTTAGAACGTAATATGTTTATAGAACCTCTCGAACTGCCGCCTATCAAGTTACAAAATGTATAAGTATAGATAGTGCTATTTATAAACATTATGTCATACTATCTGCACCAGTTCCTTATTTTGATTTAGATTTTTTTTATGTAAGAGGTTATTGAGATGATGATTGTCGAGTTTCATTAGCGTCAAATGACCTAGCCATGACCTAGCCTCACGTGAACTTTATAGATTTATCAATTAGACTAATTAGTAGGTAGTAAGTTAAAGTGAAAAAACCTTATATATATATATATATATATATATATATATATATATATATATATATATATATATATATATATATATATACCACCAGAAACTAAACAGAAATTTCCATGTGGAACTGTTACAGGTTGAATAAATTTTTTGTGACTGTTTCTGTACATTGTATTCATAGATATTGTCAATTAATGGCAATACTGTAAGCAATGGGACAGAGATTCTGGCAGAAGATCTAGTTTGAGGTCGACAGGATTGTCTTCCAATATGTCATATACTGTCTTTCAAAATAATCTATACACACACTAACATTTAAATCTAATCTCCATAAGTCTATTTTTGAGTACATTTTTCAAGAATTTATTATCTATATTATTCTTAGCAACAACTACATTGTTTTCTTTCTTTTTATCTTTCCGTCTAAAATTATGTTTGTCTGATAGGCCAGATACAATATTGATAAACACAATTTTATATGTGTATGTTATAATCTATGCACACACAACAGTCTGCTATAGATAAATGAGCACAATATACTTACATATTCCGAGCCATTTTCTACTACTGATGACCCGACCTAAGACCGTTGTTGACAACACAGCGACAAACACAATTATAGATCCACGGAACATTTGGAAACTGCTAGGATATGTGAGGGTTAACCCAATGTACATGATTGATGTGCCGATCTGAAAAAAGATAGGTACACTTACTATGAACTGTATATTTAATTATTAGGGATGAAAAATAAAATGCTACAGATTCTATAACTAAAAATATGTTAATACTTAATACTCCAACAAGATATAAAAGCAAGACAAAGTTTTTTAAAGGTTTTAAAGAATGAATACGCAGTATATATTAAACTTAGAATAAAAGATGCCTTGGATTATATCAGCATAGTATTTTACAATCCTTCAGATTACTTTTATAGTGAATACAAAATTTAAAATATTGAAATGTGAGGGCTCCTGAATTTGTTTCATCAATTCTTTGGAGTGGACTTTAGATCAATAATAATAAGAGATGAGTAGCCCTGTTAAGATAGGGGTAACATTAACTGCTTACAATCAAGTATGTATACAGTTTGAAAAAGAAAGAAGTTGTATCTCACCAGATCAAACATAGCAGCTGGCATCAGAATGAATGGATTAAAATTTTGACTGCCTTCTGTCAATGCATGCCCTCCACTATTTCTTGTCATATAATATGTTATCTTGAATGTTAATAAACACAGCATCTCCCCCATAAACATGAAGGTCGCCTATATAAGAAAAAATCATTTTTCATTGAAGTCCTTATGACAGATGTGCATGATGATCAGTGAAGTGGTCATATTCAGAGTTCTATTACAACAATAATAGAACTATGTTTTATATTTGTTTCTAAATTTACAAACATTTTATAATCGCCTGCCTGCTTGCAGCAATGACAGGTGAAGAGTTGCATATACCACACATAGGCTATCAGCAGATTGCTTTTAGTTTAGTATTTACGCATGATGTCTAATAATCATATTATATTAAATGTCAATGTGTCCTATGACCAAACTTTTTAAAAGATGGCAGCAAGTAAATTCCTATGATTTTGATTTGAAGAAAAATACATACTCAAAACAGTCTATCTCTTTATCCTGCACTACCTATTGCACACAACTTCCCCTGTTTTAACTAAGAATTACAGTGGCATCATAGCGGGATGATAAATAGCCCATAGTTGTCCTTGATAAATGAGCTATCTAAAACTGTAATTCCTGAGATTAATATTTATTATATTCATATAATAGTATAAGATTCTTGAAGCTACAGCAAGAAACTTTATTAAAATACATATAAATTCATTTCCTAAGTAAAAAATAAAATATAATAAATTTATTTCAGACCAAGTCCATATTAAAACTTAATAATATTTATAAATACGAACATTGGTTACTTTTGGATTTACAAAAAATGTATATTTTTAAAATAAATACATTTAAATAGGAAATAATAAAATAATAAAAATCTCTAGTCAAGGTTTAAAAATATAAATGTGTAAAAAATACCTGTAGAAATGGATGGTTGAACGGTCTAATATTATGATCCGATCCTGGAGACAACATCATGTCAGCCCATTTTGTACTTAATGTGTTTATGGAGCCCGTGACAACCATTGTCAAGGCTAAGAACAGATGAAATGTTGACCACGCCATCCTGACAATTAACAATTTTATGACATTACTACACAGCTATTCTCTACAGTTTTGCCTATCGCAAAATTGATAACTGAACCTGAACTCTTTGTAACTAGACAATGAAATGCAGTCTCTTTTTAATTTTAAATATAATATAATCTATATAAATAAAAATGAATGTTGCTAGCGCATAATCCAAAATTGGCTTTATTATTTTATTATTTTTTTGTATCTATACAAAGATGATAAATGTTCAAAATGGTATCCATAAAGTAATCAGTAGCAGAATAATAATATAAAAAATACATAAGGTAAAATACATCAAATATGAGGTCTTTCGTTTTCAAAACAAGAATGTCGACCCAACAGTTCTCAAAAACATTTGAAACCTCTTTGTCTGTATCAATAACTTTATTATAAACTAGATGTTGCCCACAGCTTCGCCTGCTTTAACTAAGATTTATAACGGGATCTTAGAATGCAAAATAAGTAACTTTTTTGGTTGATTTTTTACACCTTGTGTCTGAAAAATTCAAATATCTTAAAATTTAGCCTATGTTACTCGTGGTTAATGTAGCTTTCGAATGGTGAAAGAAATTTTGAAATCGGTCCAGTACTTTTTGAGCCTATTCATTACAACCAAACAAACAAACAAAGTTTTCCTCTTTATAATATTAGTGTAGATACACAATTATTAATTGATGTATAATCATGTAATAAGGTCGCCTAATTACACAACTCCTTAATAAAGGCTTTTATTTATTTTTAAGTATAAATTATGGCTCATAGTCATATTGTTATATTATTATTATTACATTATGCAATTTTATTTAAAATATTTAAAACTATAACTGATGTCCATACTTTTTAGTCTCTTTATAATTTGGTAGTATGTTATAACTTTTTCAATTTATATTTTTTATAATTTATACAATATCTTTGTCTACTTTTATAAATTCCTACAGTTGCGTAGTATAAAGAAATTGTCGATATAAATAATAAAAATTGTGAAAATTAAGGTTCTAATGAGTTTTGCAGCATATTTAGTGCTGAACAATTGTTGAATAGCCTGCCATAACAACCTATATTCTCGTCATAAAATTCGTCCAGTTGGGGGCATTTCATGAAATAAAGTTAATTTCTTTATTCTGCAGCGTCATCATGTTCGAAAGAAAAGAAAGTACTTAATGCTTTATTTAGCAAATAAACATACATAGTGATGTATTACATTAAAAAAATGTAATACGGTGTAAATAAAATGCTTGTATTAACCACAGACAGAATAAAGTGGTATCAACTTACGTATGTATCAGCTAAAAGCAGCTAGTTAAATAGGAACAAATATTTAAAAATAATACACTTTAGAGTACATAATATGTTTTAGTTACGTTAGCACAGGTTACCAAAGAGCCTTTTTCTCAAACTGGTTATAAATATAATGTAATAAGACAATAATGCATATGCTTAACACATAGTAAACGTTGATAAAAATGAATCAGATTTCCAATTTCTTTGTTTTCAAATTGTGTCACAAGTCATCAAGCTCATGATTACAATTTTTGTTCCTGTTGGAACCGGCTAAGACAAGAGGCCATGCTCCCATATCTGACGTAGAATTACATAACATTTAGTCTATGGAGAAACGGCGGGAAACGCCAAGGGGCGCGGCATGAAGTATAGTTAATATATCTGTCGTTTCTGCCACCGGCTGCGCTTGAATTAAGTGCGTGCTGACTGCCGATGCTATTGTAGCGTATAAATCAACGCCACAATACTTCCCGCGTAAATATATTTTATACGAGTGCTTATTAAAAAAGTCGCGCTCTACCGACAAACCGACTGTCCCTACGTACAATATCGAAAGTGAAAAATGCTACTTTTCAGGAGAGCACTTTGAAGTTAGTTTTGTGCATAAAATTGTCATTTATTAACCTATCTGCAAATAATTTTAGATGTAAGTTTAACTTCTACAGACAAATCAATGAATATGTCATTTTATCTAAAATTATTCATATTTTTCGAGAAATGTCAGTTTCGATACATTCCTACCTTATTTAATGGGTGTTATTTAAACGACTAGCATAATATTCGTATTTTTGTGAGCAAAAACATATAATCTGGTAGCAGAAATAACTAATTGAGCGGCAACTTATGTTCAGCAAGCATTTTAAAATCAAACAACAACTTTGTGTCATTCTGGATGGCTGTAATTATTTTCGGATGGCATATTAATTGAAGGGTGTTATTTAAATGACTATAGTCCTCGCCACTT
This sequence comes from Lycaena phlaeas, assembly GCA_905333005.2. Taxonomy (NCBI): domain Eukaryota; kingdom Metazoa; phylum Arthropoda; class Insecta; order Lepidoptera; family Lycaenidae; genus Lycaena; species Lycaena phlaeas. The sequence goes on from HG995168.1 coordinate 3,241,930, forward strand.
TTAAAGTCCTGCGACTAATGCCTGAACTAAATTTGACAACATTGACATCTTGACATCTGTCTGGAGTAAGAAGTTGTGATATTTTAAATTGTTTTACGTGAAATATGGAGCATATAATATAAAGTAAGGTGTAAAAATTTAAGGCCGTATAATGATCGTTAAAGTGAAATAATTTTGTGAATTAGAAAGTAAAAATAAACAAAAATTAACCCCGTTAAATAATATGTTTATAAATGTCACAGCCATGACAGGTAAATTTTAGAGATGCCAGAGTCACTCATTTTTGCCTAATTTATGGTTAAAATATTATCATTAACTCTATACCTACATTTATCTTATGATATTTTAAATGAATATAAATACAAGGTAAAAGAATTAAAACCTTGTTCAGATGAATGATATTTTCAGGGGTTTCTGTAAAAAAAGTCGAATAACAAAGGAAGTAACAATGGCAGCAATTACTTCTGAGAAAATCCTCACTCCTGGCAAAAGCCGAACACATCCGAAGAAGCTTGTTTTAGATGAATTCTACTAATCGGTTATACGTAAAAAATACGACTGAAATATTTACAAAAAATGTTTTATTTTACTAAAACCTGGCAGGGAGATTTTTATTTTGCTGCTATAATTATTTTTGTCATTATTATCATCATCAGTCTTTATCAATGCACTACTGACCATAGGCCCTATAATTATTTAAATTTTTTATTGTACTACTTGGTGGAAAATCATTACAATAGAAATTGGCAACATTGAGTTATGAGATCGCAGCGCCGCGTCTATCGGACTTCTAAAGTGGCGATGACTATAGCATAATATTCGTATTTTTGTGAGCAGAAAAATATAAAACAGAACAGAAAATACAAACAGCAATTTTATTTCATTCTGGATGGCTGTAATTATTTTCGGACGGCATATTAATTGAATGAAGGGCAATGTGCTGTCCCCGTTTAATAAAATTTGGGTAAGCACTCAAAGGGCAAGCAAAAAAAATCATTTTGTGCTGCATATATAAGTAGCATGAATATAACTTCAAGCAACTTTCTTTTTCATTAAATTCTGCGTTACAGTAATCCAAGTCTACAGGATTTAGCGTCATGATTTGAATTAATTCCCTAGTCCTTTATTAAGAATGATAATGTAATTTATTAATTTCTTCTTAAATTTTTATAATTTGTTCACAATATTTTAGTTTGTAAATCTTATTTGTAATTGTAATACAAAAAATATTATTTAAAAATGTATAAACAAACAAAAGAAAAAAGTCAACCTAATGCTGACGGTATATGGAGGATTTGAACTGATGAACGATAGCGTACGGCTTGAACCGAGCGGAAAGTATTAACCATTGAGCTACGCATCTAGTTACTATTATGCTTAAAATTGTGGATCCATTCTTGCGTAATTTTGAACCGTTAAAGTGTTTTGATTTAATTTTTGTACGTAATGATTGAATTGAATATTACAAGTTTTGAACTGCTTGTTTATTTAACACACCACCTACAATTTTTTATTATCTGCCTAATCTATCTACTATCTACATAAATCTATGAATCTGAAAGAAAATAAAATCTTAAGAAAAAAAATTCATCATCATATCAGCCTTTAGTGGACGGACCACTGATGAACATAGGATTTGTCGACGTCATGACCTGAAATAATTCACTAGTCTGTAATTAAGAATGATAACATAATTTATTAATTTCTTCTTCAATTTTTATAATTTTGTTCAATAACATACAACACCATCTAGCGGCAAACCAGTGTAGGTTTGCGCCATTTGCCGCTAGATTATATTTTAGTTTGTAAATCATATTTGTAATTGTAATACCAAAAAATATTATTTAAAAATGTATATAAATAAACAAACAAAAGAAAAAAGTCGCCTGCAGCTAACGGTATATTGCTCATCGTGTTTTTAATAGGCAAACCAATCAAATATACTGCTTGTAGACGTTTTTCTACCGAGCAATATTTAAATCTTACCGTTCAAGTAGTTATTTTGCCAGGCGAATATTTATTATGCGAGCTCACAATATTGTAAGCTGATTATTTATGATTTAATTTTTGACCAGTATGAAAATTATTTTCTGAACAAGAATTGCTACCAGATTTATTTTATTGCGTACAAAATCTTTGTATGCCAACCAAATTATTTAAATGCCGATTTTTTTGGCCCTCCAAAATTTATAATTGCCGTTCATTTAATTACTTCCCTTAATTAATTTGGCTCTAGAGGACCAGTTTATGGATGACACTAGGGTCTTTTAAATAATAAAACTTGCACTTGTAAAATTATATTATAAATGCGTGTTGACAATAGAAGAGAAAAATTTGTAGTGTTATAATTTTAATACATTTTTACATAAGATGACAGCGTTCTTTTTATTATAGTTTTAATTTCAAATCAAACGATGTTCGATAATACCAAGAAGTCTGGACAAGGAGTAAAATTAAATAAGATATTTTGATAATAAATTTTAAAAGGCAAAAAAATATTATTGATGAGTTTATATAATTATACTCGTAATAAAATCAGCATAGCAGGAATCATTTTATAAAAGATGTCATGCTAATATAAATATTTTTCCAGAGGAGTATGTACTGGGATTTCCGTAGTGCCAGTATAAACATTAAACTATCTTTGTCTGATTTCAAGGAGACACATACCTAAAAGTTTGATGCAATGGGCACTAATAATACTTAAAACCTTACATAAAATATTTAAGTATCAAATTTACATAGGTTAAAATAATAATTTCAAAATTAGAATCTAATTTTAATTGGTGCTACATTGTTCATATTTTTTTGTTTATTTATTTATTAAGACTTTTTTTGCATCAATAAAGACAGTAAAGAAATACAGAACAATAATATTATCTAGGTACAATAACACATTACATTCAGTCACAACTTGCATAATATAATAGATATTTCTAATTTTTTTTTTCGAAGGAATTACAGCTGACAAGTATAATGTATACTTTGTAGTTGTCAGCTGTCGTTCCTTCCAAAATTCCTATAATGTATACATTTATATAGAATGTAAGAGCTACTTATAGTTCCTCAATGATAGATTAAATATTATTAATATAATAAATTATTAAAAAGTTGCTTAAGTCTTCGGGTTGTCAGTATAAAATCATTTCTCCTATCCATTTCAACCTCTTTTATTTACTAGTTAAAGTTTATTAACAAAGAAAATTTACTAATCAATACAAACTTATTTACAACCCTCTCACCTTCAAATTAGGCAACTGGTAATTCTGTATACAATCTTGTGTAAGTAAACTGTAATTTTAATTTATATAGTCCATATTCAACTAAGATAAGCAAATAATAGATATCTATATGATAATAATAATATTAATTAATTTATAATATAATAACTTGTAATTTTAGATAATGTAGATTTGACGTTTATGTTTGTCCAAGTAAAGAGACTTTGACAATATAAGGTGATTTAAGTTCCGAACCAACTGCTTGTATTGTAATCAGAAATTCAAAACCAGGAAGAAAGAATTTTGGATGACTAACTTCAGTTGGTATGTTTTCTGTTGTACAGTAAATTGCAAGAACATGAGGCTTTAAGCATTCATTGGGAATATTTATCATGTTGTTTTTATGCACTACCGCTTTTTTACCATTATCCACAAAGTGAACAGTTGATTCTGTCTTTGAAGCTGAAACACTTTCAATTAAAGCACGCTCTGTGTTTCTTATTGAATTCCGAATCATTACAGGACAACCAATAAACATTTCTTCTTCAGTGATGGGTTTCTCCCGCTTAGCATATAAGTCCATACAATTCTTCATACCCAAAAAATCTTTATACTCCCCAACTTCTGACACATAAAACCCATCTGATTTCTTTCCATATAACATTCTAACATGTAGGGTGTCATTGATTTTTCTTTCTTTAAAATTATAATACAGCTTTTTTGTTCTAGAGGATATTAAAGTAGCTCTGTTTTTTAATGGATCAACATAACCAAATGTGGAACTCCCAGATAGAGCCATCATAGTAGCTATGTCATCTGGGCATGTATTTATCATTTCAACAATAAGTTTGTTATGGGCTTTATATTTAACAATCATTTTTGCCCTCTCATCACCAATATAATATTTTAATGCATCAATAGCATAAGATGACCACCGATTTCCACCTTTTGGTGCACACATATGTAATTTGCAATGAAGAGCCAAGGGTGGAATTTGTGAAATACTTTCTTCGCATTCATATATATATTTCAATGGCACTGCTTTTTCCACAAATCCATAATCTAATGCAAATATGTCACATGTTTTGGAAGGTTTTGTTTCATCAATGGAACTAATCTGGCCACGAATGATTTTAGGTACGGGCAGTAGATTTGACTTATAGGCAATGACTTGAAGCATTTCAATATCAGTTATAGTCTCAGCAGACTGAATCAATGATTCTAACTGCTCTAGATGTGGTCTGTACTTAGTTGGAAAAACATAGAAACTATAGGGATTATTGACGTGAGTCGTTCTTACCCAGTGCCCTGACTCTGGCTCATATCCGTAACACACATCCGCAATTATCTGTTTACACACATTTTTATCCATCTTTGCTTTGATATAATATATATTTTTTTATAGAAAGTATGTTTTATAATACGTAACAGAATTATCGCTTCTATAGGGTCTGTTGATAAAATTTAAATCAGAATCCAAATACAAACAAGTGAAACAAGGCGCTGATGAGTGAAGACTGATACATTTTCAGTTTTCAGCATTCAGCAGAGTATAATATTATTATAATCAATAGGTGTACACACTACACACAAACGTAGTGTTTATATACTCTTTGAAGTAAGCGGGACGTAACGGGAGGCAAGGAACGACTAGAATAGAAAATCAATTACAGTTCCCGGGTGGTTCCCGGCCGGCTCCCGCAGGCGCAGTACCACAGACTACTTAGTATATCTTAAATTGTTTTACGTGAAATATGGAGCATATAATATAAAGTGAGGTGTAAAAAGTGAAGGCCGTATAATGATCATTAAACTGAAATAATTTTGTGAATTTGAAAGTAAAACTAAACAACAATTAACGCCGTTGAATAATATGTTTATAAATGTCACTGACATGACAGATAAATTTTAGAGATGCCAGAGTCACTTATTTTTGCCTAAATTATGGTTAAAATATTATTATTAACTCTATACCTACATTTATCTTATGATATTTTATATGAATTTAAATACAAGGTAAAATTATTAAATCCTTGCTCAGAGGAATTATATTTTCAGGTGTTTCTGTGAAAAAGGTCGAATAACAAAAGAAGTAACAATGGCAGCAATTACTTCTGAGAAAATCGTCACTCCTGGGTAAAAGCCGAACACATCCGAAGAAGCTTGTTTTAGATGAATTCTACTAATCGGTTATACGTAAAAAATACGAACGAAATATTTACAAAAAAATGTTTTATTTTACTAAAACCTGGCAGGGAGATTTTTATTTTGCTGCTATAATTATTTTTGTCATTATTATCATTATCAGTCTTTAACAATCCCCTACTGACCATAGGCCCTATAATTATTTAAATTTTTTATTGTGGAAAATCATTACACTATAAATTAGCAACATTGAGTTATGAGACCGCAGCGCCGCGTCTATCGGACTTCTAAAGTGGCGAGGACTATAGTTTCCGTTGTAAATTACTGTACTCTACGTCTACTCTATGTTCTTAAGCCGGAACCGCACGTTTGCCGAGGCTTGGCAAGCCATCACAAATTCATACTCCAAGTGGTTTATTCCGAAAATTGGAATGAAAAACAAAATAGGTATTATTTTATTATAAAAACACAAAACATAAAAAACAAAAATTTTAAAAAGCTTTAAAGCTGGAAACGCACGTTTGTGGCTTGCCGCAAGCTCCAAGTCTCCACAAGTCACAAGCAAGTGGACGCCTCGGAAGCGCTTGCGGCAAATTCTCTTTTGTTCCCTTTGAGTTGTGAACAAAACCGACACTCGTCGGATCGGCCACAAACCCTTGCAAACCTACGCAAGCAAAGATAAACTCTGTATCTACATTCCACACGTTTGAATTTGTGAGAGCTTGCCGAGGCTTGGCAAGCGTGCGATTCCGGCTTTAAATTAATATCACTTTGATAATAAGCATTAAGCTCAAAAGATGGCGCTATAGGTGTCAATCACTAGCTATTAGATCACTAGGTATTGGTGGCTCATATTACACTTTGGAAAACATGTTCTAAAGTAGGTGTATGAGTAATTATTTTAGTCTTGCCCTAAATATTGTTACAAAGAAAAGAAGTTTTATATTTTCAAGTAACATTTATTATTATTACAGTTATTTTAATACGTTACACTAAAACCAAATAGTCCTTTAAACATTGAGGCCATTTAACAATAGAAGCACGCACACTCTATGTAAAAATTTTTCGCTGCCAAGGCCACAAGTATAGGACATATTTTCGAAAAAAAAACCTAATTATCATGACATTTAGAGCAAGCCAAAGCCTCTAAAACTGACCATATTCATATTAGTATCATAATCCAGCGGTTTAAGATTAGGACTGGATGACGGCCAGTCTTCAGCTCCAATGAAAGTCGGAACGTTGGTCGAACGATGTCTTGATACACCTGTGTCGATGTTTTAAAGATAAGTTTGTCATAAAAATACTACTACTCTAAATATAAGTAATACTACTACTACATTATATTCACTCCTTCATATTTAACCCCTTGATAAGCTTCCTTATAGCTTGAGCGTGTATGCGGTCATTCTGTTTGTTAAAATACTGCTCAATTGTAAAATATTTCACATCCTGTAAATCGTAACCGTTGTTTTGATTTTACCACCCTATTCTTTTTAAAATTATTATCAGCTTAGAAATGATCACTCAACGGCGGATCCACGGGGGGAGGTCATGGGGGTCATGACCCCCCCCCCCCCCTGGGCTGGATCCAGAACTAAGGTGGACCACTAATTGAACATTAGTCCAGTCAAAAGTCAAGACTTGACCACGACTATGTGACCCCCCCCTGGTACCAAAGCTGGATCCGCCCTTGTGATCACTGCGGCTTTTATGGGGCGCAGTCTTATGTTATCCTTTTAAACAGCGCTATGGTTCTAGGTGCTGTCTTCATCAGCCAAGATAAAATATTTTCTTGGAATTTCTCCCCTCGCTGCTTTGATCACCTTTTTTTTGTACGTACACTACGTGGACGGCCCGGACTTTTTCTGTCACAAACAGAGGAGGTTTCATTAAGCCTATTTATCAATAGCTTATTAGACACATTCGACCAAAACCAACCATGTCTGGTAGGCCCAAGATCTTGGTTTCTCGGTTGGCGCAAAGGTCAAGTGCAAGCAGCTTTGCCTACATCCTGACTAATTATAATTTATTTTTATAAAGCTTAATTAATAATTTATCATTATACCCATTCGTCGTGTTAATGATGCGTTTGAAAAGTGATAGAATTTGGTTGACTATCTTTTGAGTTAATGTGTAACCGACAAACCAGTAACGTTTTCTATACTGTGTGTAGTCAAAATATTGATGTTATTTTTATATTTTGATGCAGTGAAAAGCAAAATCTGTTAAGTAGGTAAGAAAGTAGTAGTAGTAGTAGTTTAGTTTCGGCTTTTATTTATAATAAGTAAATATTAAATGTTATCAAAATTGTTTGTCTTCCATTTTTTCAGAGCACAGTGCTGCAGTGCTGTTGTTTTGGTGAAAAAATATGTAAAAGTATGTGGCCTTGAAACCGGTTGGATCAGTTCAGTTGATCATTATGAATATCTAGGTATTTAGATACTTCTTTATATCAAGCATATAACAGGTTTAGAGCGGGAATTTTATGGGTTTTTAACCGACTTCAAAAAGGAGGAGGTTATCAATACATATAGTATAAATCTTTATTAAGTTATTTTGTACTTTTTAGGTTTTGAAGTCGGTTTTTAAAACGTAGTTTTTTTATTTTTTGTAGAAAACAAATCCGTGCGGTGACGTTACGCCGGTTCTGCGCTCTGATTGGCTGACTTATTGACATTGACGGGTGATTGGCCGACAGAACGTACACACAGATCACCGGTTATTTGAATTTGTCAGCTACAAATCACTCACCAGTTTCCAGAACAGTGGAATTATTACTATTTCCAGTGCTCACATTATTACTATTTCAATGCTCACATTATTACTATTTCCAGTTAAATGTTCGATGAGGAAGCTATACTAATCATCCCCACCATGGTTCAGGTCTATTCGGGGCGGTGGGGCTAGCCCAGGGTGAGCCTAACACCTTGGGCGAAGCGAATTGAACTGAGGGGGCTCTTTGTACCCCTCTTATAAGAAGAGAGGACAAAAGAGCAGGGGGCAAGGGCCGAGGAAGGGAACCTCGCCTCATTGTACTGTCCCGACGTTAGGAGGGGTTGTTTTGTGGTGCGAGACAACCCCTCTGTGGAGATGGCGTCGGTCTCTTGAGAGACTGACTAGCCGTCGAGGTGCCCTGTTGCTAGCAGATCCGGGGCACCTCATCATAGGCGGCATTGTTGGCACTTTTTAGTGGGTAGAGCTGCGTCCATTTGCAAGGTTTTGGGGCGCAGCGAGTCCCACACACTACAGCGAGACCCACTCCCCACAGTAAAAGAATAAAAAGCCATACTAATCATAATAATTACTATTGCGATTGAAAAAGTCTTTCATCAGTATAATTACTTTGTTAAAAATAAAAATCACCAGGCCAAGTACGACTGCAAATCTAAGTGCTTCGGCTAAAGCTGAAGGCTGGTATAAAAGGTTTTGCCATTATATTTAATGTCGGAGAAAGGAAGCATAAATAAAAGACAAGACTGGGAGGAAATATCTTGATGTAATTAAAAAGTATTAACAATGTTATCGCTTTAAATAATAATGCATTCGTGAGGATATATTAAGCCGTGCAGTGGGTACGTGGGACAGGCTGAAACAAAATTATTACACAGATTAAATATAAATAAGGTTAAAAAATACTTTCAGAGGTTTTTAATGAATGAAATTATTACATTATATACAACAGGGAATCAGTTTCGAAGTCGATTTACGTAAATGTTTTCTCTATAAAAGTATCAACTCATATGTGTCCCACTGCTGGGCATGATTCTCCTCCTCGGAATCAGGCGAGGAGGGTAATGGGCCATAGTCTACCGATACGCTAGCTCAATGCGGTTAGTGAACCTTTGAAGACTTTCAATATCATCAGGCATGCAGGTTTCCTCACATGCGAGCGATGGTCTTATGTTTAGGGTGCAGTTAATAAATTTAGAAAAACCCATTTTAAGATACACGGAGAGTCAGGATTGAACCCGCAACCTCTCCCAAGAGGCCGAGATTTCTCTGTATCCATATTTTTGAATGTTTAAATGATTATTCTATGTTCAGATATAATGGCTGGACGTTTTATCGCTGTTAATCCTTAAGCCTCCTAAACAGAATATGCCCATGCTACTGTAGGCGCTTTTTGCATGAAAAAGTCGCCATCTTCAGTGACTAGCAGTCCATTAACACAGATCTCTTCCATAGACACAATACGATATTTAGATTAGAAAGAAATGATTAAATAGGGTAATAATATAAAGATTCGACATTAACGCCCGGTTTCCGAAAGGCTGATCAACGCAAAAATCAACAAATCAACCCTCTTGTTGAATGTCAATAAAGTTGCTATTCTTGAAGCATGGTCAAATTACTCATAATATATTAAAATTTGATCACTCTGTCAGTTGACATAACAACTACAATGAGAAGCTGTCAAAATTGACTCTAGAATCATGTTAGTTGACATACACTTTGGCCAACGTTTCAGAAACACAATTACAATTATACAGGTTATATGGCACGCGAATAAGAAAAGCTTTACCTTTCTCGCAACGCTGGCCGTAGTATCCTGTGCCTTCGCACTTGCAAGAAAAACCTGGCTCTTGTTGTTTCTGAATGCATATGCCCCTCACGCACGGCAAGCGATGGCATATGTTAGAACTTTTCTCTGAAATAGAGAAAAATTTAATTTTCAATGTGTCCAGTGGTTACGACTTTTAGGTCATGCAGTGTGCCTTGACCTCCCTTGGCCTCCTACATTAGCTAGGATTTATGCCATTATGACATAAATACGGACTGTCTTCTGCCTCTCCATCTCTCTCAAAATAGGTCTTTTAATGCCATACTTGAACTCTATGTTCTGTCAACTTCTTATATTCTTTTGGTATGACGTTAAGAGGTCTAGCCTCGTAAATTCATCATCATCATCATCATCAGCAATTAAAATGTAGTACCTCCCATTTTTATCACCAAATCATCGGCCCAGGTATAGATGGTAGTCAGCGATCGGGCTCAAACCGCTGACGATGTCAAAGTCAAAGTCAAAGTCAAATTTTTTATTCAAAATAGTACAATCAAAGTATCTTTTTGAAAGTCAATTGAGTCTACCACCGGTTCCAAAGCAAGCCCACTGAGAAGAACCGGCGAAACAAACTCAGTGGAACTAATCTTTTCATATTTTCATACAAAAAATAAAATACATAATACTTTATTAGTATAGTGAGAAACTCTGCTGGGTTGCTCTTTTTTAAAACACAAAATATTTAAAAATAATTGCACACTAGCCTAAGATTAATGAGTAGGTAAATTTAGACCCCGCAGCATCCAAAACAAACCAGAGGATGTTAATAAAAAAAAAAAAAGAAAATCAGCTAGGTAGAAATCGCATAACACGACCAGCCACCACAGCAGCACCTCCACACAGGCCAGGACGCGTGAGCCAGCATCAACCTCTTCCACATATTAGAGGGAAGTGGAAGACCCATCCCACAACGCCACCACTGCAATGGCATAAGCGAGCATGACATGTCATACGTTTCACCTTTACACAAGTTTACTTAAAAATACTGCAGGCTCAAAGTTTACCCACAATCTAGATAGACAATTGATAAAAGAGCAATACAATCCCAAGAGTTCGTGTCATCGAAATAATAATTATTAATTAGTCTTAAAATACACTTTTTTATCTGCATGCCTGGGAGGAACGCCCTATTCCCAAGGTGTGGTATCTTCAATGAAGTCTTTTACTTTGTAATATCCTTTACCACACAAACGCTCTTTAATAACTTTTTTAAATTTATTGATTGATAGATTTTTAACGTTTTCTGGGATCCTATTGTAAAAGCGTATACAGTTTCCTTTAAAAGAGTTGCTTACTTTTGCAAGTCTAATCACTGGGGCATCTAGCCTGTGTTTATTACGTATATCCCTACTATGAATGTCGCTTTTCTTATTGAAATCATTTATATTCTTCCGGACGTACAGTAAATTATCTAAAATGTATTGAGAAGCAACTGTCAGAATTCCTATCTCTTTAAATTTCTCTCTTAATGATGAGTAGGGGGGCAATTTGTAAATTGCACGGATAGCCCGCTTCTGTAGCACAAAAACACTGTCTACATCGGCAGCATTTCCCCATAATAGTATCCCATAAGACATAATGCTATGAAAATAGCTAAAATAAACTATTCGTGCCGTATCTTCATCAGTTAGCTGTCTTATTTTTCTCACTGCATATGCAGCTGAACTGAGTCTGTTCGCTAGTTTAGCTATATGGGGTCCCCACTGTAACTTACGATCTAAAGTTATGCCTAGAAAAACTGTAGAGTCTACCAATTCCAAGTTCTCATTGTCTAAAAGTACATTGGTTTGCATTTGCTTAATTTTTGTCAAGGAAAATTTTATACATTTTGTTTTGTTACTATTCAAAAGTAGATTATTAACGCTGAACCAATGTAACATCCTAGAGAGAGTGTAGTTTACTTCGTCATAATGTATGTCTAATTTTCGATTTATTTTAAAAATCAGTGAAGTATCATCAGCAAATAACACTATCTCTTGATTGTCTTTAACCAGATATGTTAAATCATTTATATAAACTAAAAAAAGAAACGGACCTAAAATTGACCCTTGTGGAACCCCCATCTCTATTTTAGTCCCGGAGGATTTTTTGTTATTTATTTGTACCCTTTGAGTCCTATTGTTAAGATATGAACTCAAAATATGCAGTGCCGTACCTTCTATTCCATAGTGGCGTAATTTCCTAATTAATGTCTCATGCTGTACACAATCAAACGCCTTGGACAAGTCACAGAAAACTCCCAACGCATCATGTGACATCATGCTGATGATGATAGAAACGTTACCTGAAATCTAAGAATAAAAATATTTTGATAAAATATTCTCATGAGGAAGAGTGGAAGGCGGAAGAGAAATTGATAGTTGGCCTTTTTGACTGTGAGATTTCGGGAGAGCAGAAAGTGCACAAGACACATCACGATATAAATGTAGCTACATGCGGCTTTGGCCGTATCAAAAGTGTTTTTAAAATTATATTTAATTTAGCAGATATTTTTAATTATTTGTTGTCAAAAGTCTTTTAACGTGGTGTGGCTTATTCACCACAGCATCAGTGGACCTAACTTGCCTATTCTATCCGCTATGTGGCGTTCTCGAAAAAACGGCAGTATAATTACTAACATTTCGATGTTTTAAATTAAAGTAAAATCTACGATTTTAACGATAACTGGTTACCTAGGTCTTACACAAAGATCTGCCTGGATAGACACGTTGTCTATGGACAAAGCAGACTAGTATGCATTAGGTTGTCATGTTTGCCTCTGGTATTTTGAATACTGCTCTCACCTTCTTAGCTAATCTACAGCTCTATGATTGCTAACGTGCCTACTGAGTGTTATATTGGAATGATGTTCCTTACGGCAGGCTTGGAGGGGATAGGGATTTTGCTGCGCGACCGAACTGAAAAAAATCTAATAGTAAAACCATAAGAAAAAGTGCGTGCGTGCGTGCGTATAGCGTTAAATAAGACGTGCGCAGGCGCGACAGTCGCATACAAAAGCGAGTAGTGTATAATACCTTTCTTTTTAGCCGAAGGAACTTTGTTCTTACCTGGTGTCCCACGACACCACATTTCTTTTATTTTAATGGAAGGAGACCATTTTAAAAGCTTTCATCTGGATTTTTCTTTCGTGGGAACCACCATATTGCTTATTTCATCATTATAATCCATCTGGCAGGCTTATGGATTTGCGACCTTTATCGAAATTTCAATATAAGATCCTTAAGAGCCTTATGTCACCAACTTCTTAGTCATAGAGACAGTGATAGTAAGAAGAGAGCGATAGGAAGAAGAGAGCATTATATTCATTGTATTCACCAAATACAAGCCCCATTGACCTTTGTAAGGGTTGGTGGGGACTACCTTTCAACGCATTAAGGCAAACGCGTCGAGTACGGTAGATGAACTCCGATTTGCACCCGTATCCGCATGTGCAGGTGGTGCCGGTGATTTTGCAGCCATTCTGCGAGTCATCAGAGTCGCAGGCTGCCGCAATACCTGTAAGGAGGCGTAATTTTAATCATTATATAAATACATATTAAAAAAGTTGACATTTTGACAAAATCAATTAATGATTCTATTTTGATAAAACGTGCCTAAAGACAATCGCTGTAAAGAAAAACAAACATAAAAAAAATCCTTTGAATTGTATAATTGTTTAAGAGTTACGTTGCCATGTGCATACATTCGTTTGTCGCATAGTATTCAAATTTATAATAAGTGGCTATTTTTATTTTATTACAATTTTCCGACGGATGCCAACAAATTTATACAAAAAATTATATACTGTAAGAATCGAATTTATTTGAAAATAAATTTTACTTAAAATAGATTTTGCGGTTGCTAAATTTGGTTTGAATTTTTTAAGGCTCCTTTTTAGCAATATTTGACGACGAATATTATGATAACATATTTTCAAATTGCATGCAACATTTTAAAAATACGGCTTCATTTCAATATAGACGTTGAAAATATAATAATGGCAAGAAACATCTTCGTAAATACACCACAAAATCTTTCGTCGATTCCGAACCGCATCGTTTGGTCCAAGGGTTTAATGGCAAAAGGGGCATTTTTGAAGTCGTTTCCAATCCACGAATGTCTTTTTGCACATCGTCGTTTCGACAATGAACGCGAAAACAATCTATATAATTAACCTTGCCAAAAAGGCAATTCAACGAAACATCTCTGGGAATTGTTATGGAATTGTAATCAGCGTTCTAACAAAATAAATTATCATAAACAAAAGGTCACCAGTTCGAATCGTTCAAACTTGACAAACAAATACTAAATAACGTCGCGATTATAATATAAGTGGAATTCAAAAATATTAACATTATTTTTTAAAGTATCCTAAAAAGAGAACCAAAATGATGGTTGCGTGATTCGAACTTGCGATCGTTTCCGGTTTTCAATTACCCGCCCACATAAAGCAATTATAATAAAAAAAACGTAATAAAATATAATATATCGAAATTTATATACGAAAATTCATTCATACACGAAAAGTCATTATATGATACTAGCAGCGCCCCGCGGTTACACCCGCGTCAATCGCATACCCGTGGGAGCACAGGGCTAAATTGTAGCCTGTGTTATTCTGATATATAAGCTATATCATTGTAAAGTTTTATTAAAATCCATTCAGTAGTTTTACCGTGAAAGAGTAACAAACATCCATAGGTACTCAAAACTTTCACGTTCATAATATTAGTAAGATCTATTGCAGTTAATTTATGTAGTCAGTATCGGACAGCTAAGATAACAATAATTACACAATAAAACATGCTTATTATACTTTATAGCGGCCAGAATATTATGTATTTTTTCTTTAGATTTACAACGGCTGTAAATTACATTGCTGGCTGTAACTATGTCCCGTTGACACATATCGAAGAGGAAATCATGTTTTCATTCTATTTGAAACTCATATTATCACTTGTATATTATATAACTATTATTCAACGATACTGGTAAACAAAGCACAATTGCGTTTGGCATGCTATTATCTACATAGCTTCCGTTTATATTCAAATATTCTTAATAGGAACAAAACTATAGTTTAAATAATACTCATATTATATTATGCCATGTAAAGACGAAAGTCATGTTAAACGAACACGTTCTCCCGAGGTCAGCTAACGTCGATGGCATAACTCTCAAAGCCGTGCAAGAATATTTCTATCTTGGACATACTATGCAGCTAGGTCGACATAAGTATGAGAGAGGAGCTGTTAGGAAGATACAATAGGGATACCCATTCAGGAAGCTTAGCCATACTATAACGTCCATACGTCAGAGTTTGAAGACGAAAGTCTTCAACCAATGCGTTCTCCCCTTGATGACCTACGGACCTTAATTTACGACTGGTCCGAAAGTTTGCCGTAGCTCAACGTGCTATGGAGCGTGCAATGCTGGGTGTTTGTTTGACAGACAGGATTGAAAACGAAGACATCTGTCAGAGAACTAAAGTTAGCGATACCACACGAAGAATGAGCTCACTAATGTGGCAGTGGGCTGGTTACGCACTCGGGAGAACGGATGGCCGATAGGCCAATAAGATTCAAGAGCGGGGGCCGCGTTTAGGTAGACCAAGTGTTGGTCGGCCATTAGCCAGGTGGGAAGACGATCTGACACAGGTTCTCACCGGGCACGGATGCTTTGGTGATTACTTGTGTCGGACGGCCCAAATGGGGCCGACGACTGGATGTCACGATTGTGGCGCGGTGGTGGACTCTGCCCAGCACACCCTCGAGGTGTGCCCGAGATGGGCGGCGCTGCGTCATAATTTAATGTCTGTCATCGGAGGGGACTTGTCTTTGTCGAGCGTCATCACCGCGATGCTTGGCTCTGACGAGTCCTGGACGGCAATGGTCTCTTTCTACGAGACAGTGATGTCCCAGAAGGAGGCCGACGAACGGGTGAGGGAGGAGGCCGCTGACGTAGCCTCCCCCCGTAGACGACGAACGGGGGTGCGTCGGAGGCGCTTTTTAATGCGCCTTCAATAAAGCCTCTGTGCTCGTGTCGGGCTCGGGATGGGAACCCGGGCCCAGCTTGAGACACGACGTCGTGGGGACTGCCAAGTCGTAGCCGGGCAGTCCCCCTATTGTGGAGAATCTGGTCTTTGCCGGGACCAGTCCGTCGCTGAGGGTATCCCGTCGCCTGCACAGATCCGGGTCCCTCAAATATAGCGGCTGAAGGCTCACGCAGCGGTTTTAGTGGGGTAGGGCACCCAAATGCGAGTCCCCACACACGCCAGCGCGCCTACCCAGGGCCTGGTATGGTCGTAAATGATTTCCGCTGCGTCATCAAAAAAAAAAAAAAAGGTGGGAAGACGATCTCCGTTCAGTGGCCGGTACGTGTTAGAACTCAATGCACAGTTTCAATTTAATCTGATGTTTTAAAGTAGGTAAAAAGGGATTTAAGGATTCCGTTACATAGATGAAAGGATATAACAGGCACAAGTGAAAGTGATCCAGTGAGGTTGTTTTGTACTAGCCTATTGCTAGTGGACGCTTACCGCATGATGATAATGTTAGCCTAGGTTTACACTGAAAGCTAGCTAGTATATAATATTTATCATTTAAGGTTCACTATTAATTATTCCACGTTGGCTGAACGATATGATTTATAAGGGTCTTTTAGTGAAGTAGCTCTAGAATTGGAGGTGTATAATATGATAAATAGATAAGTATTGTTTTAATAAAGCTTTAAGCCGTAATTGTGTTCTGTTCTTGTAAAATTCGATCTTAGGACGATCTCTATGAAGTCCACGCCGATCCGTGTTGGATACGAGTGGCAATTGTTTGTCTTGGTGTTCATGGAAAGTGGCCTATATTCAGATATGAATGGATAAAGGCTGACGATCTTCTAAAATTTAATTCATGAACCATTTACAATTTATACAAACAAATAAAACTGGTGTCTGTAATATTAAAACTTTTTACTACATGCACGTTATGAATATTAATACGGTACGTATACCAAAATAAGATTTTTACTTAATTTTTGTCGGTCTGTCTGTCTGTTCCGGCTTATCTCTGAAATGGCTGGACCGATTTTGACGGGACTTTTACTGGCTGGTATCTGTTATAAGGAGTAGCTTAGGCTAATTTTATTTTAAGAAATTATATTATTGTATTATATATATATATATATATATATATATATATATATCGAATCTTAGTTAACGCAGGCGAAACTGCGGGTAACAGCTAGTATCATAATCATTTCTTAAATTGGATAGTAGCGAGGGATTAGCCGTCTAGTCGTTTATGGGAATACAGCTATGGATCATGATGATTAGGTTGAAAATCATGTACGTAATATTGCAACATTGTATTCTGTGGTGCAGAAAATCAATATATCGGACGCCGGCTCTAATTGGACAACTGAACCGACAGCATAGACATGTTTCACTCTTACATAGGTATACCGATTTTGCGAGCTTTTATTTAGCGATTTTATTAGGGCTATTTCAATTTTTCTGGCGTATCCGAGAATGCTTTTTCCCTCATCTTATAAACCTTTTTTGTGGAGATAGGCCTCCCTCAATGAACGCTAAGAATGCCAGCATGACCTCGGACTACTCACTCAAGAGGCGGAACCTATGTCCACTAGACTATCGTCAACTTAACACATCGAATATTAATTAACGAATAATCAATCTTATTTATCGATATTTACTATGCGGAATGATTAAATGAAAGAAGAAGCTGAGAACGTATCAGGCTAGTAAATAAAAGAAATAAAAATGTTCTGAGTCGCCCCCTTATCCTCCGACAGCTCGGTCGCCTTCTTAAAGGGGGCAACCGAGCATTCGAAGCCTTTATGACTAACGGCACCCCTATGTTTATATATCCGCACAACTAAAGGTTATACAGATGTGCAATTGCCCTCCCTCTATTCTGCCGAGCGGAAACTCACAAACCGGACGAAACGCGACAGCATATCTGTCACTTTACGCCATTATTATGTGAGCAAGGTACCGTAGCCCAATTCGGCTGTATGATTTACAGTGGCACTACTAGTGTGGCACTACCTCTTACTATCAATTAATTCATGTCGTCGAAGATGTTAATAAATAAAAGCGCAATTGAAGTATTCCGTAAATAAAAATGTGTGTGTGTCAGCTCCGACGCACGACTGGAGTTTACTCCTCAACTCCAAAAAAAAAATAGCAATATAAACATCGACACTAATAGAAACAAACAAGCCCAATAACATATAGTATATAGGTATAGTCGCCTATACAGCATACCCTATGTACGTCTCAATACACTCACAGCTAAATTAGAAAGTTGCGCACTAAAGGTGCGCACCAAAAACGTGACACTTTTTCGTTAGTTCAGGTGGTTTTACCCCTAGGATTTTTCTCATACCGGGCGCCTTATATATGAAAATCGATTCTTAAGGAGTAAACTCCAATAAAAGTCTACTTCAATATTACTAACAATTCAATAGGTTCTTATTTAAGTATTGAAATGATTTTTCAATACATCTCATTTTTCAATAAGTCACGTTCTGGACGGCGGACTCAACGTCTCAAGATTTATAAACTTGTTAAATGTATTTTTAGAAGTGCCAAAGGGAAATAAATACCAATAGTGTAAGCGACGGACAAACAATTAAAATAGGGAATTTAAGCTGTTTAAGTGTAATTCAGGGTTCGATTTTCAATATAAAAAGTACTGCGATGTTCAAATTATAGAAAGCGCAGCAATAATTTGAGAATATTTTACTCTCAAGTTTTGCATTTATTATTTTAAAATTTACCTTTCACAATTTGCGGTGTGTACATAAGAATATAGGGTGCATAAGTATCGGGCATATAAACGGGATATTGACGCCCGGTTTCTGAAACGTTGATCAAAGTGTATGTAAACTGACATGGCTGTTAATGGCGGGGGCCGTAATTCTAGCGTCAAATTTGACAGCTTTTCATTGTAGTGGCTATGTCAACTGAGAGGCTGATCAAATTAAGTAATTTAACCATGCTTCTGGCAAGTCATTTGACACTTAACAAGCAGGCCTGTAGCTAGAGTTGAATTAGGGGTAGGGCAACATTTGTTACAGGTTGAAAATAAAAATATCATAATTGATCTGCTCTCCATGTACGGGATCCTAAATTGAACTATAATATTTAACGTATTGTTTTCTAATGTTTACGCTAGTATTACTCATTATAATGCAAATACTTTTATGGATTTAATCGCTGTTTATTTTATAGCATATAAATATCACAATAAATCGCAATAAAATGCGTAAAATTCGTTTCATTATAATAATTTATCTTAGTTTTTGGTATTTTTAAGGTAGGGCATAATGATTTCAAGGTAGAGCATCGCCTTACATTGAACACAAAAACCACAGAAACATCAAACGTTACATATCAGGTTTTTTAAACAGCGGTCAATAGGCCGGTATTTTTGCCAACAAACTCTCTGGGGAAAAGGGGTACTATCAGTGACGTGACCAATCTTACATTTCAGATCGTGTAATATTGACCTATATAAAGTCTAGCGTCAGTGAAATCGTTTTAAGGGGCCAATATATTACAGCTTTCAGTGATCTGCTTTTATCGTACAAATCAAAACCGATCAAACTAACAAACTGACCAAACTTAATCTTTTCCTATCAGCTCCCCTAGACAAGTTGCAAACGCTTCGAGTCTATTCAGTTGCGATAAACCCTAACGCATTACTGCAGTTGTTGCAAAGTAGGTATATGGTTTCGTTTGTAAAAACGTCTGTACTTTATTTACAATGAATATTATTCCTAGAGTCAAATTACATGTTGTAAGCTTGTCTCCTACAATAAGTATTATTATATTCTATATTCTATTCGTTTAGCGTTTACTTCACTTGTTTAGGGAGCTGATATTGTACGGTGCAGATAGATGATAGAGAGAGAGATCCAGATATGATTTTATGTTATCACAGACAGCCTATTATTATCTCAAGGTAGAGCCGTGAATAGCCTTTTTTGCGCCCTTCTCTAACTGCGCCCTTAGCCCACAGAAAAAAAAGTCCTGTCTGGTCTGGCCATTCTTGCGCCCCAAAGTTTACGCTCTATGCCTGGGCACCGGTGGCACCGCCCTATTTACGGTTCTGTCTCAAGGACGAAGGAAGTCTATGCGATAATATAAATTCGAAGCATAGGGAGAAAAACTTCGATAACGTATATATTATGTTATTAGCAATCAATATACTTCAAGTATCCTAGACAATATATAGGCAATGTATAGAATACAATGTATGAAATATTATAAATATTACTGTGTAATCCCTGTCCCTATACGATTCCTAGGGATTATACCTGCGTCTATACCTATATGTAAAATATATAGATTTATATCTACATTTATGAATACCTGAATTATTTAGATTGCCGGTAACACATACAATAAAATATGAATCACTAAGAAGTAAGAATTTGCGTATATTTTAACAAATATATCGCTTTCTAATATACCAATGTGCTTCCGCCTTTAGATATCTAAGCAAACAAACCACCTGTGGATTCACATAGATGTAACATAATGTAGATATAACAAGCTTAAGCATGTATAGAAAAATAACTCGTGAGTAAAAAAATACGTGGATTTTTTTACAAACTACAATGATTTTTTTTATAACAAATATTTTAGATATCGATATTATGTTTTAGGTAGATGGGACAGCAATGACCTTACAATAGCCAGTTAAAGGTTGAGAATGGACTCTTGGCGTATATATTGTAAAATACGTATGCCCAGCAGTGGACAGAAAATCGTAAGTAAGGATGATAGTGAGATAAACAAAATCATATCGAAATCATATTGATATTATAAGCTTCGCGTTTTTTCTGTATATGTTTGTTACTCTTTCACGCAAAAATTACTGAATGGATTTTAATGAAATTTTACAATAATATCGCTTATATATCAGAATAGCACATAGGGTATATATTTTAATCCCTGTATTCCCTAAAATGGGAAGTACGCGGGTGAAACCCGTTGCTAGTATAACAATATGACTTAGCAAAGCTATATATTTCATAAGACAAATAACAAGTTCAAAATATAAATTATAGGGAAAAAATATTAAATCACTGTTCATGTCTACGGGATTTATATTCTATGCGAATATAATCATGGATATAAAAGATTCAAAGCGCTTTAAGACTATCGATTGTAAATGTAAAGCTTAAGGCGGGACGTACATGCAACTAAAAAAAAAAATAACTCGCTATGCAATCTTACTTTCGAAAATGGATATGGACGCTAGCATGGACTTAAAAATGGCACAGCAAAAAAAAAAATCGCTTCAACTTACATTGCAAGCACGCCATCACGAAGACGAGTAGTACCAGGAGACGCATTGTCGGACCGATGCTCAAACCACGACTGTGCTATCGCTCTGATACTCGACTTCCTTTAAACGAGTGAATGGCCTCCATATCAGCCATTATCAGAACTACAAGCTTCCACATCTAGATCCACTCGCCGTAGATATATTTATTTTTTTGTATACTCTCACAGAATCCAACTTTTATTTTTGGAGTACAACTTATACCGTTTTTCCAAAGATACTCTTCTGTATCTCCCACTATAATTATAAACGTAGGAATTTGAAAATACAGATTTATGTAGTTTTATGACTCACATAAAAGTACTGAACGTATTTTGTGAAACGTGACTTTTTAATTTACGACTGGTCCGCAAGTTTGCCGTAGCTGAACGTGCTATGGAGCATACTATGCTGGGTGTTTCTTTGGCAGATAGGATTCGAAACGAAGACCTCTACCAGAGAACTAAAGTTACCGATATCACGCGAAGAATGAGCTCGTAGAAGTGGCAGTAGGCTGGTCGCACTCTCAGGACAACTTATGGTCCATGGGCCAATAAGTTTAAAGAGTGGAGGCCGTATTTCGGATGTGTTAGTCGGCCATTAACCAGGTGGGAAGACGATGTCCGTGCAGAGGCAGGTCCGCGTTGGATGTGAGTGGCAAGGGATCGGTCGTCTTGGCGTTTTTTGAGGGAGGCCTATATTCACCAGTGGCTGGATAAATGATAATTCTTTAATGATAATGATGGTTACGGCTAACTAGCAATTTTATGTATTTCATCATTGGGTAAATTTCTTGTGTTTTACACAGTTAAAATGAAATATTTCTATTCTATGTTCATATTCTTTTTCTAAATTAAAATCAATAAAAATGAGGTATATGTCATATGATCAAATCAACATACCTGCCCCCTGATTCTGTAAGAGTCTTTTTCTAGGCTGTGCGCCGCGACGAGCTCGTCTCGGCGCACAGCGTTGACGTTGCTAGGGTGTTTGATATGGTTTGACAAGCTTAGTGAATACCAAGTTGAATTCACAGCGCTGTCACAGCATTGCGACAGCGCTGCGTTTCTTACAGAATAGCACTGCTCAAAACTCAACTGTTGATCGAAAAAAAGATACATTATTTGAACAACTTGTTCATTATCATTAAATTTCAATCTCGGAAAGTTGTATTTTAATGTCGTTGACTGATTGCTTTCAATTCGCCATGTAATTCAAAAAAGTGTTATATTTTAAGATGACAAACAAACAAACTGTCGTACAATAATATTAGTGTGGACTACGATCATTTTAGCAATTTATTATTGCACCCTAATAGAAAACACCTTGTGAGTTTATTGAATGCACTTATATCATTTATCGTCTATGTATATCGAAATAAATATGTTATGTTTGTTTGTGTATAATCGTATTTTTTAATAAGAAATTTTCCGGTGTAAATATTGAATGAATAATTTGTCGGGAAATATAATGAATATGATTACTATTTTGAAAAGGACATAATATTATGCTAAATAATTGTTGGACTGTTAACAGGAGCAATATATTATTATAATAACTAGCGAACTTCGAGTATGGGAACTTAAATTTACACCGTTTTTTAATGAATTATATTTAATGTATTTTACATTATTTTTATAGACTATGCCATGAGGTAACGTAGTTTTCTAACGATTAAAGTATTTTTTATCGTTTGTGTAATAATTAACCGTCTCTAATATTAATTTCTATATCCATACAAATATTATATTATCTTCACTATATCAGTTTATATTATGATTCGACATTAAATGTCCCTCTATTCTGCACACGGGTATCTTGTCCGAAATGAGGCGTGAACAATATTGACAGCGCCTGTCAAAAAAATATTGTGCGATGGTGAAAGAAAATTGTTGTTTCTCTTAAAACCTTAATAAGACAAAGCTGAAGTGTTTCTTTGTTTGAATGCGCCAATCTCAGGAACTATTAGTTGGGTTTGAATGATTCTTTCTTATTAGATAGCCCATTTGTCGAGTAAGGCTATATAGGCAATATAATATACTACCGCTCAGATAGGTACCGATCGGATTGTAAATCTTAGTTAAAAAAAGGAAAGCTGCTTGCAACAGTTATATTTGATAATAGGTGGGTTAATTTCTAAAGCTATGTAATGCTTGACTTGGGTAATGGTCGCCTGATTTAAGAAAAAGTAAGCAGTGGCACATAATTGATCGAAGAGTGGCACGTGTAAAAGTATACTAGCGGAAGTAGTACGTTGGTGGATGATACGGAGATGATGATGATGATGAAGATTAAAAATAAAACGTCTAGAATCAATTACCGCTAATACGTATGAAACTACGCAACAATTGGGTGGGAT
Organism: Lycaena phlaeas; assembly: GCA_905333005.2. Classification (NCBI taxonomy): domain Eukaryota; kingdom Metazoa; phylum Arthropoda; class Insecta; order Lepidoptera; family Lycaenidae; genus Lycaena; species Lycaena phlaeas. The sequence continues at coordinate 3,265,546 of HG995168.1, forward strand.
GGCGCCCCCCTGGCTGTCAGATGCATTCCGCTTGGGTGGGGGAAGATACCCCCCCCCCCCCCACGGATACAGTTTTTATATTATGGAGGCCTCAGGAGGGATAGCATAGTGTGTAAATTTAATTTAACATAAAAATTTTAAGATTAGCCCTAATTATCTGACTGTTGGTCTAGTGGTTAGCGACCCTGACTGCTAAACCAGAAGGTCGTGGGTTCAATTCCCACCCAGGACAAGTGTTTGTGTGATGAGCATGATCTTTTGTTCTGTGTCTGGGCAAAATTTATCTATAATATGTATATATTTATAGATATATAAGTAATATATCAGCTGTCTGGTTACCATAAGAACAGGCTGTGCCTAGTTTGTGATCAGATGGCCGTGTGTGAATTGTCCCAACATATTATGTAGTATTATTATTATATATTATATTTTGACTGATGCTGACAATTGTTGGTGATGATGATAATATATTTATACAACAGCACCACACTACCGGTCTAAAACTAAAATGTCTCCCAAGTTAGAGACAGGTTAGTTTTAGTAAAGCTTCATTTTATTAAAATCGGTTAAAAACCCGATGACATCATATTTTTTATTTTTCATTTAATTTACGTAAGAGCTGCGGTCCGGCTGCATAGGTACCGCCATCTTGTTGTCCCGTGTTTCTCCCGTGAAAAACCTATGTTGCTTTTCTCAAAATACTTAACATCTCATTCCAAACTACACACAAAATATGGTTGACGTCAAGCACATTCTATCAGATGTAGTAAAAAATGTAACGTAAAGAAATCACAAATTTGTATCGATTAGATTTTTATTCAAAAAAAAAACAAACGATGAAAATTCACCTTGTGAACATAATATTTTTGCTAATGCTTTTTATAAGCTAATGTATTTTTATTTTCATAATATATTAGGACAAAAAAAATGTCTTATTTTTTTGCAAATACTACTTTATAAAACACGTGTAAAATATGCAGCGGGTTTTTACTTTTTTCAATCAGTGACATATATATATATATATATAGAAAATTAAAAATATTTTATAGTTCATAAACAAATTAATTCGAAATTCATGCAAAAAACATGTGATGATGAATGATTCTGATTGAAAAAAGTAAAAACCCGCTGCTATTTTATTATACTATATATTTCTATTTTGTATTTTAATATTTGCAGGATTATGGACAGTGTATTATACACCAATTCGCTAATTTGCTACGTTTCGGCCTTATTTATTAAGCCTTCGTTAGGCATCCAAGTGCATATTTTTCTTTCCTTGTAATAGTTTAATAAATGCCGCATACCTACATAACCAGTTAAGCTTAAACAGCACTTAAATAGTGTTTATGCGATTTGTGCGGTATTAGTTTAGACCGTACACAGAGAAAGTAACATTTAAGATACTTAAGTGTCTGAGAAGTGTCTTGAGCTCCCTTGGAAATGTTGTATAAGCACGCTTTAAAATACTTCTTAATATTGTATACTATTATTATTATATAATGGACGCAGTGAGTTGAGCTCAACTTATTTGAAAACGAAGTAAAAGCGGATTTAGAGAGAGGAGGGAAAATATTTTAAACAAGTTTTTACAATTTAACTTCAAATCATCAATCAATCGGTTTTATCATCGCCATTATCATCAACCTATCCGTCCATTGCTTAACATTTCTCCCAATGGACACCAAGAAGACGACGCATCAACGGACCGGTCACGGCACGGAGATCGTCTTCCCACCTGGATAATGGCCGACCAACACTTCTCTACCTAAACGCGGCATCCAATCTTAAACCTTATTGGCCTATCTGGACTCCAGAGTGTGTAACCAGGCACTAGGCTGGTCCACTCAGGAGACTTTAATTTCAAGCGATTTCAGGATCGAACGTGGATCCTCTCGCTTAAGAGACCGCTGGCACTTACCCACTGGACCATCGCTTATAATATGTTAGTTTTATGTCAATTATTTATGACGTTGATGAAAGATGCTACAATTGGATTGAAAATAATGATGGTGGGCGAAAACCCACGAGAGTTGGTACACGCATCATTAAGCCTAATTAATGATTCGGTTTTACATTCCCAATGGTTTCCGAGTATTGTATTGTAAAGTCTGAATATTATACATTGGTTTTATGTTTATTGTATAAGGAATTTTGCTAAATATTTTTAAGATTAGTTTTGTAAGACTATTTCGGTGAGATGAGCAAGACAACCAATAGTAGAAAATAGTAAATAAAAGTAATAGCCCCAAGATTTTTTTTTCGGATGGAGCTATGCTAATTACCCTAAAGGCCCTAATGCTTCGTCGGAAGTGGGGTGAGCCGGTTGGCATCACCCAGTGATATAGTAAGTGGGAGGTTGCCCCCCGCCAGCCGTGGAGTGTGACTTCCACGGCTTCATGACGTCGGGTTTGCCCAAGATTTAACCTCTTATGTCTCACATAACACTATGGGTGAGTTTTCTTGGGTGAGCCATTTGCCCACCCTCTGCTCCGATTTCGCTCAAAGGCCCTAGGGCCACAGCATAGGACATTTCGAAAAAAAGGCTGAGTTGCTTGGGCTAGTTCCAGATAAAGGTTATGTTAAGGGGTGAGGTGGATCGCTTGCCATCAGGTGGCACGTCTCGGTTTGCTTATCCAACTATAATAAAAAATGCTTTTTCTGATCTACGTAAAGAGTTTCCCAAGATTGTCGTATAATGATTGAACTTTATATTTCAATTCTAGAAAGAAATGGAAAGCACTAAAGCTTTCGAAATAAATATTATATTAATAATAGTCTTCTTCTAGTCTCTTGAAGATTCCCAATCTTTATCAAAAGACGCTTCCAATGATTAAGACGCGATGAATAGACAGCTGTAAAATATATTTGACGGAGTGAAGCAAATTAAGGGCTAAACGAAAAGGCATAAAAGATATTTGAAATAATGGCGAGATTGTACGATCTTTCTTTAGAATCACTCGATTATATTATTATATTTTATTTATTGCTAATATCTTTTTTAAATCGACAAATAAAAACAACAGTTATCCTTATAAATTCTGGCTGTTGACCGCGGATTCGCCCTCGTTAGCAATTTTTTTTTTGTGTACAAATATTTCATGATGATCGGTTGAGTAGTTTTCACGTGAAAGCGTAACAAACATCCCTATTTTCACATTTGTAATATTAGTAAGGATTTAGGGTTTAAATACAATTGCTAGAATGTAAATTTTAACGGTTATATTATGCTTTATCGATCGAGTTGTTTTTTTCCAATATATGTGTTTTAATACAATAGTCCACAATAATGCGATCAAGATATCATATTTTTTCGATGCTCTGAAATGTAAACATTTTTCGAAAAAACTGTTTAGTTAAACCTATTTTCAATATACACAGCTTAAGTAATCCTACGGTGACATGGATTCTTAGGAAGCTTTGTCTAAGCTTGAGTCAGCTTCTGACGAAACTATCCATTTTGGCGCCCACGAATGCAGCTAAAGATATCAAATCCACCAATGTGACGCTATCGTATCTACCGGAGCATTGACCCATTGGTTTGGACAATATTCTCACTGTCGAGGAATGCGATAATTAATAGTGGAAGCTGCTGATAAGGGCTCGTAACAGATTATTTTGTGTACTTGTGACGGCTACTGTATTTTTTGACGGTTCGCGACTGAGCTTATAGTACTAACTAAGCTAGCGGATATCACTTTTGCAGCTGACAATGAAACTTACCACGGGACCAGATTGACGTGGTGTAAAAAGGGTCCATAGATATTATAATTATAAATGCGGATAGTAATTCATGGCTTTCAGAGTACACTTATTAGACAAAGTCTGGCTACTGCTTTTATTATATATCTTTTTGATATTTTTTTCAGTACGTACACACTATTATTTTTAGGATTTTTTTTTATCGTTTCTGTCTCATAATTCATATCGATTCTCGAAGGCCATAAGCACTTGAACTTGAAGGCATAAACAGTTGAACTGTTAAAACTGAAGGTGTTGTCTATAGTTGCATTTTACATTTTTAATTATTACATTTTATACTTGATAATATTTTTTTTTTTTTGGACGAACTCCTCTTGATTATTTTTTCTCAAATGTAAACACCTATATTAGTACATGCACATCAATAGGAAACCGGAATACAATAGGTACGATATCCACAATTCAAAGAGACCAGCCTCGCCAATAACTGTGGTATTTCAGACAAAGAGCAAAGGTACACAGAGCTTAATAAATAGTTCATCATAATATTTTGATTAATTCTATCGAGGGGAAGTTGGTCGGACAAAGGGGACGAGCGTTTTTAATAATGGATGCAGATAATAAAGGAGCGTGCAATGTTGTTTGAATTTTAATTCGTTCGAAACGGACATGTACATTGTACGTACCAAAATGTATCGGATATTTGAACTTTATATAGGTACATCACATAATAGACTAGTAATAGTACTAGACAGAACATTTTGTTTAAGAATCCTCTTAATGATAATAATATCAACCTGTAGTGCATATAAAAGAGTATTTAACACTACGTTATAGTGCATATTATAACGAAAATACTTAATTTTGTTGTCATAGTAATCCTTTTTTCAACGCATGGAGATTCATTTTGCATATAGCCAGGTTACCGGGGTAGCTCCGTTTCCGTATATGAGAGTAGCTCTTCTCTCAGATAAGGCCACGGAGTAAGCTATGGAGTACACTACCCAAACTAGAACTGCTTCAAAATAAAAGGCCTACTGTACAGATCTCATCGACAGGCTGGCTATGGCGATCTGTAAGGCCTGTCAGCCTGTAAAAGTTTATTTCCAGTAGGTGTCGAAATATGCTACTGTGTCAGATACAGTTTGTCTAGATATTATATTCTTTAAATATGATATTCTTTAAATCATACCTTAATTCCTGTTTTCTTACTAAGTAATCTAAGTATATAGTGAAATACAGGGATTTTTTTTAAAAGCTTATGTTTCCGAATTGATCCCATTAATTTTATCGAGATCTAACCAGCGGTTTTTGAGTTAATCTCAACAATGCTTATTTGGTTGTTTAAGTTATTAACATAGATTGGCCCCTAGATGTAATATGACTGCGTCTGTTTAGCTAGAAAATTGAAAAAAAAAATTGTTTAACAAACCTGACCTTAGTCAACCTAAAGAGGTCGAATAGGTCCCAGGTTGAATGCATATTACAATAACAGATTGGCTAAATTCGAAAATAGCTGTTATCAATTGCAAATTGCATTGATTCGTTCTTGACCCATAAAAGCGATGTTCAACCAATTGGGACTCTAATAGACTCAATATGCATTCGACTCTATTATATAACTGGGTTGCATTTGTGCAACGGAAATAGACTAGGCGCTACTTGTGGGTTTGCTTTACATTATTATTTACGATACATAAATGTATTTAAGTGTTATTGTGCTTTTGTACAGTTATGTGTCAATGTGTCTTGTACATGAATCCACTCTCTGAGTCTACATAAGGACGTAAGTAAAAGAAAAGTAAAGTAGTAACCCATACCTATATGTCCCACTGCTGGGTCTCCTCCTCGAAATCAGACGAGGATGGCCCGACAGTCATTGTATACCGATACGCTGGCCCAATATGTTGGTGAACTTCACATACCTTCAAAGACTTTATATCAACAGGCATGCATGTTTCCTCTCGTTGTTTTCCTTCACCGGTGAGCGAGCGATGGTGTGTATTTAGGGTGCACTTAGAAATTTAGAAAAATGCATTTGAAGGCACCACGGGGTGTCAGGATCGAACCCTGGCTCAGTGGCCCACTAGACCGTCGTCGCTCCCGTTCACTCATAAGTCATATGTATCTCTATAATATTATGTCAGTGTGTATCCTCAATATATATATTTAGGTAGACGAAGTGTTGGTCGGCCATTAACTAGGTGGGTAGACCGATCTCCGTGCAGTGGAATTGTCGATTGGATTGGATGGATGGATTATTAGATTGTTTATTAAGTCTGCCAACTGTGGATAGTCTCAGACTGGCTCAGTCAGTCAGCAACAAGTCCTCACAAAGGAACACCGTCTCCAATCGAGGATTATCCGTGAAGCTATTAAATTTCAACCTGCTTCGGAGTCCATTATCAAAACAATTAAATCGAAATCCAACCTTAATAAGTCACAGATTAAAGACTCGTCTGCAAAGAAAGAATAGCCACAATATGGATAGTAGGTATCATAACGTAGTTTGAATAACTTCGTAACGTTCTAAAGCCTGACGACGTAAAGTATCCGAAACGTCGGGTGTGTAAAAATCTTAATAAGCCGCGATGATTTATTGTTTTTATTATATGATGATGATGATGATGATGGATTAGTGCATTGCACTCTCAATAGTAAATAATAGTCGTAAATTGCTCCCAAGGTGCTAGTAGTAATGAACGGTGTCCGCCCGACCGTGTTACCAGCGCATCATTGGCGCGTGATGCACTTAGACACATCACATGATGCATTGTGAGGTTCCCGTGTAGTTCGTTAGTCTGATCACAAGCCTATCATAATATGGTTGCTATATTCGTGTATACAACGTACCTATAAGGTAATAAAAGGTAAGGTTACCAGAAATTTCAGTCCAAGCATATGAGCTTATGCGAATGGAAATAGAGCGATGATGGTTCAGTGGGTATGGAGTTGCACTCTTGAGCGAGAGGGCCCGGTTTCGATTTTGATCTGGGGACCTTAAGTGGTGCCTTGAAATGGATTTTCCTAAAATTTCCGAGTGCAACCAAAACACGAAACCATCGCTCGCTAACCGGTAAAGGAAAACATCGTGAGGAAACCTGCGTGCCTGATGAGTTTGAAGGTGTGAGAACTTCACCAACCCATATTGGGCCAGCGTACAGGTGAACTATGGCCCAATATCCTTTTTGCCTGATTTAGAGAAGGAATTTCGTGCCTAGCAGAGAGATTTATATGTATACAGTTTTTTTGGATTTAGATTTTAGATTGTTCAAGAGTGATTGGATTTTAGAATAAAGGAAAGATGAGAGATTGTTATCAATATGTCATGTTGCAGGATGACTTTATTGACATTTTCACGCGATTTAGTTTTGCATAAGTGAGTGTCTTTTACCATATTGTATTAGATATATCGTAGCCTTGTTTTTTCGAAACAACATCTTAAAATCTTTTCTTCGTTTAATATTTTGGAATTCATCTGGCGATATTACAGATAACTTCAAGATAGAGCACGTTACCCATGATAATGCAAATGAATTGATCATTTTTGATAATTATAATGAACCAACTTTTACGGATTTTATCGCGGTTTATTTAGTTTTTTATAAGCCCGACGTTTCGGATACTTTACAGCAACCATGGTCACGCAACCACAGGTCCTGCCGAGACGAATAGTTTATCCTCCTCAAGCGTGGCGAAGATCTGATAAACTTGTGGTAGATCAACCCCCTAGACAAGTGGCATAAACGCTAAATGAATAGAATAGAATAGAATACTTATAATATGGAAATGACACTAGCTGTCAAATTACAGGACATAAGTTAGTGTCATTTCCATACAATAAGTATTATTCTCTTTTAGAATTTTCACAAAAAACTTTCTAACTACCCCCCCCCCCACTCAGCGTCATTACTTCGGTCATCCGTTATGTTTTTAAGGATCGTTATTAGATAGTGAAACCACCTTACCATACACATCATTAATCCTTCGAGAGGATTCTGCAGCACGGTGCCACGGTGGAACTCGTACTTATAAATAACACGACATTTCAAGTTTTCCATCAAGGCCAGCGATCGGTCGTCTTGGCGTTTACTGAGGGAGGCCTATGTGGAGGATATTATGATAATGAAATGAATTGGCTTAAAACTTAAAACTTTAGAAAACGATTACCTGTTAACACCTTACTATCATATTAACTTAACTACCCTCCGCCTTACAATCGACTGGTTTAATAAATGAAACTAATAGCGTATTTAATTATAGTCCTCACAACAACTATGCACCTACAATATGACATTTTTTTCATTACACAGTATGTTTTTCATAACTTATAAATCGTTGCCAGTGTCAAAAGGCAGCTTGACCTAGTTACTATCGTAGCTTGCTTTATTTATATTAAAATACATTTTTCATGAAACACATGTATATGCATCCGCTACACCAGCACGTGCGTTGATTTGTGATTAATTAAATAATGAATTATTTAATTAATTACTTAAGAAATAATTATTTATTTAATTAATTATTTTATTGATTTGACATTGATTGACACAAGAACCGTTTCTACATGAATGTTAATATTGTCTTTTCAAAAAGACAGCAACAGGTATTAGAACACCATTGCAGTAAAATTCATAGCGTCTAATGGCTTGATGCTATAAGTTATTATACGTGTCCACGCTAGCTCAAGCAACGCAATCTTATTTATAATGAAACAGCTTTGTGAATTTTACATGCCCGATGTTTCGGATACTTTACAGAAGCATGGTTAGGTGCTAGCAATTACATTATTTCTGCTCTTTCCTTCTTACCTCAGCTAAACAACAACACAGAAAAAAAAGTAAGATAGTTGTATTTCACGGCATAATCCCATCCCCTGGTAAAGCGGCTGGTTTAATATTAGACTTTTTAATGAAAAGGCTTACAATATAAGAGCACTTTAATATCTTTTAGGGATTATATTCACAAAGGAGATTATTTTCAACGATCCTGATAAAGAAATTGATAGCGAGGTTTTAATGAGCTTACAATAAAGTGTAGCGTTTTATTAGTAAAATACAGATTTAAGAAATATTTTTCTCTTAGTTGTCATGGTCTGACATTACTCCTTAAAAATTGATGGTAATAAGTAAAATCCTTCTTAAAAACCTTTAAAAACCCTTCTTAAAAACTACAGACCGATATCGCTTCCAAGCCATATATACAAGCTGTTCTCGAGGCTGATGACGAACTGCTTCACAAAAAAGCTCGATGGATTTCAGCCACCAGAGCAGGCTGGGTTTCGAAGAGGATTTAGCACCATAGACCACATCCACACCATAAGGCAAGTTGTACAGAAGACTCACGAGTACAACCAGCCACTGTGCCTTGGCTTTGTGGACTATGAGAAAGCTTTTGACTCTGTTGAAACCTGGGCTGTTCTGGGAGCCCTGCAGCGATGTCAGGTCGATTGGCAATACGTCGAAGTGATGAGAGGATTATAGGAAGCCGCCTTTATGTCCGTTCTGATTCCGGGAGGTCAAACAAGACCAATCCAACTGCATCGAGGAGTGTGACAGGGGGATGTTCTTTCCCCGAAACTGTTCATAATGCTTTGGAGGGACGTCTTCAAGACTCTAAACTGAACAGAATGTGGCATAAACATTAACGGCGAGTATCTCTCACACCTTCGTTTTGCCGACGATATCGTGATATTGGCCGAGTCGCTGGAGGGTTTGTAGGAGATGCTGCACAGTCTAAATGAATCCTACCGACGTGTGGGCCTTAGGATGAACTTGGACAAGACGAAAGTCGTGTTCAATGAGCACGTTCTCCCTAGGCCGGTTAACGTCGATGGCAAAACTCTCGAAGTCGTGCAAGATTATGTCTACCTTGGGCATACTTTGCAGCTAGGTCGACATAACTTCGAGAGGGAAGCCGATAGGAGGATTCAATTAGGATGGGCAGCATTGAGGAAGCTTCGCTGTATTCTCACGTCGTCTATACCGCAGAGTTTGAAGACGAAAGTCTTCAACCAATGCGTTCTCCCCGTGATGATCTACGGGGCCGAAACGTGGTCTCTTAATTTACGACTGGTCCGCAAGTTTGCCGTAGCTCAACGTGCTATGGAGCGTGCTATGCTGGGTGTTCGAAACGAAGACCTTCGCCAGAGAACTAAAGTTACCGATATCACGCGGAGAATAAGCACGTTGAAGTGGCAATGGACTGGTCACGCACTCAGAAGAACGGATGGCCGATGGGCCATTAAGGTTCAAGAGTGGAGGCCGCGTTTAGGTAGACGAAGTGTTGGTCGGCCATTAACCAGGTGAAAAGACGATCTCCGTGCAGTGGCAGGTCCGCGTTGGTTGCGAGTAGCAAGGGATCGGTCGTCTTGGCGTTCATTGAGGGAGGCCTATGTTCAGCAGTGGACGGATAAAGGCTGATGATGATGATGATGATGATGATAGTTTCGAAAAAACTGAATCACTATAAAGTGTGCATTGTCAACATAATCGGTTTAGTATTTTAGACGTTCACTGCGGTATATATTTTTTTGGTTTGAATTTATATTGAAAATGTTGATGATGCTAATATTGCTTTAAGGTACGTAAGGACGCACCGCACCGCAATTTAGTTTATTTGAATAGAAAGTAAGATTTATTCAGTAGTGTGGGGTGTGGACTCACTTCAATGACTATATTTATAGCAAACAGAAATCGACGCGTTTAAAGCCAATATGCGGACTCTTAAAAAAAAAGTAAAGTATCAACCCTTATATGTCCCACTGCTGGGCACGGGTCTCCACCTCGAAATCAGGCGAGGAGGGTAATGGGCCACTAGTCCACCGCGCTGGCCCCGTGCGGGTTGGTGAACTTCACATACCTTCAAAGACTTTCAATCTCATCAGGCATGCAGGTTTCCTCACGATGTTTTACTTCACCGGTGAGCGAACGATGGTCTCGTGTGCACTTAGAAATTTAGAAATACCCATTTCAAGGCACACACGGACGGGTCAGGATCGAACCCGGAAGCCCTCGCATAAGAGGCCGAGTCCGTCGACCATTGGACCACCGTCGCTCCATGCGGACTCTTGCTTTAATGCAAATACCGGAACATTCCCTGATCGCACACAATAATGACATAATATCCCTTGATAGCTATCGATCCTAAGCTTGCAATTTGTGCACTTCTTTTAAAATGAAAATAACACACAAAAAAGTTGTTTACCTCAAATTTCCTCATTACGATGTTTTTCGAATATCAAGATATTTTCCAATAGCGTCTGTAGTGAGGATTAAAATGTTTTCGTTTATTAGTTGCCAGGTTACTGATCCTCTTAGGAGAAATAAAAGATTTGATAATTTGTTTTATTATATTATATCGTCTATGTTATCGTTTTTGGATGAACATCAAAAGAAAAGCAAAGCTTTTGAAATGTTTCTTCTGAATATTCTGTTTGAAATAAGATTGACACGTAACCTTCAAGTATACATGGCACTGATCTACCTCATATGGAATACTGCTTTGGGGGCCTAGCTAAAATGCCATTAAGGAAGCGTTAGCGAAGTTCGAAAATGATAAAATGTATGGGATTGACATAAGGCCGCGCTTAATCACGTGGTCCATCCTATACATTTTATCATTTCGAACTTCACTAACGCTTTCTTAATGGCATTTTGGCTAGGCCCCCTGATCTCAGAACTAAAACACCCCAATCCAATTAACCTCGTTGAAGCTCGAATCGCAAACGACAAGCTTCTCCCCCATCTTGATTTTGTGGCGCTATGTATGTTTTCTAAGGATGAAACACTCCACCGTCTACCGCATCTACGACGAGGTTCTGATGAATTGTTCGGACTGCAGCAGAATTCCACCTATATGTCCTATTATACCTATAAGTCTAGTACCGCTCTAAAATGTGTTCAACCTCAAATGAGTGAGCTTACTCATTTGCAATCAGTGCGTCAGAGAAAGTAATATATACGCAATTTGTGTAATAAACAGAGTCGACACCATTGTCTCAATACCGGCTCATAACCAATTACAATGTCCACACTTTTTGACGGCGAGGGCATAATATCTAACGATTTAAATCTTTGGTTGACTTAATATTATTGAATGGTTTTCTTGTCTGGGTTTCTTGAAATAAAAATCCATTTAAAGTAAAATGAAATATTTATTTATTATCACAATGATATTATTTGTTAGTTTCATATCACAATATTTGATATTTGGAAAAGAAAGCCACAAACAAAATCAATACATAGTTCCGCGTCTTATAAACGATCTACCGCTAGATTTAACAAATGATGTAACTAAAAAAAATATAAAATGCAAGTTAAGGTCTTATTATCTAGCTAAAAATTAAATTTTTTTTTGAAAAAATAAATAAATATACAAATTCCTATCTGGTTCCTGGCTATTTGTTTCATCAAATAAAAAAAATTGTAATAAATATAAAAATATTAATCTTTTTGTATTGTACCTATAAGTCTGTAAATTATTGTGTAAACTGTAAGCGAAGAAGACTGTAAGCAGCATTAAACAATCCTCTGTGGTTTTGAATGCTGTACTTTAGTGTTAAATTGATTTGTACCTTTTAATAATAATAAAAAAAAAAAAAAAAACTACGACACATCAAAAATATAACTATATTCAAAACTATGAGGTCATGTTCTTCGTAAATCGTAATGCTCATAAAAGATATAAACACAAAATAAAAATACTTTAAAAATATACCATTCTGTCCTATTCTGTTTTTGGAATTGATAAAACGTTATAGTGTATAACGACAGTCACAATAATCAACAACAAAGATGGCCGACTAAAGCGAGAACTTTATTTCTTCTGCCATGTACAGTTTTTATATTTTCTTAGTATTATAAGAGTGTTACTTACTTTTCGTCACATGGATCTGTAAGATGTTTAAGTGGGACTTTAAGATGGAAGTCTTTCCTACCTCTCATCTCATCAGCCGGTTTGCTTGCCTCTGCTAACATAAATGTAATTAAAAACTAAGGATACTAATGTAAGTTAATGGTAATTTATTTAAAGATAAGTGATAAAAGGAAGTCTAGTTTGCTAAATTATTCGAATATATAACCCACAGATGCGATACTCGAAACTTACTAGCTCTATCTATGCTTACATTGAGCTGGGAAAAAAATTGTTATAATAGACCCTTACTTAAAATCAGCATGCTTCTTATGTCTAGTTTAAATCTTAAGTCCAGCTGTAATAATCACATTTTATGCTGAACATAAATTATACATACGTTTTTGTTTGCAGCTTCGAACCGTCAGATTAAGGTTTATAATAATTAATTAGATAATTAATTCAAACAAAAAATATGACTTTATAATAATTGTAATTCGCAATTCCTGATGTTAGAAATCGAATACTGTTTTTTGTGCTATCATTTTTTTATGTAAAATTATTGCTGGCAAACGGCATGACGCTAGATATTATTTCCTAGTTTAATTCTACCTTTCGTACCTTAGATTTTAATTAATTATGAATTTTAATATTAACATAAATGATTCACAAGACTTTAATTTTCTCGCACCTACAGTTTTTAGTTATTTTTAGAAGAATCTACCTATACCATTTGATTTGATGAAATTACACAAGAATGTTGTATTCATTGATTGATTAGTTGAATGATCATAAAATGAGAAACAGTAGAATCAAATGATGCAATATCTTCTTACATCATTTGATATCCGATGTGATTAGATTCTGGAAATTGTTAACTTGTGTGTGACGTATGTTCAGATTGTTACAATGTAATAGACAGATTTGATTGATCCAATACTGATTCCAATTCCAATATGGCCCTATTTTATGGCTTCTGGTCATAAGTCATACCATGAAATTAGATACCTGTGGGTATGAAAATTTAAGCCAGCAACACGAAATATTATTTAATACATAAAATTATCAATTTTAGAAAAGCTGAGCTTCTATATAATAAAAGACAATAAAACTGATTGGTTGTCACTTTATACAATGTTGAATGATTATAAAAATTATATACATTATAGTATTAAATAAAAAAAATACTTCTATAATAATTATTGTCTGTTGCCATGTGACGTTTCGAAGAAGCACATTTTGATAAAGTACCGATTAGTGTGCGATTAGCTTATTATTTTTATACACTACTAAAACAGTCTATGGTCCTTATGCTATATACACCACTATTTTTTAATTACTAAAAAAAAATTGGGCATATCAGTCGCCGCTACTGAACACATTACAGTAATAAAAAAACGAAAATCATTATTAATAAAATCCACATTATACCTAATTGTTGGACAAATGCAATAAAATATTATTTTTTGTACGTACGCGAGCAACAACTTTTAGTAACATTCATTGAGAATTTGTATGGTATGAGGCGACGGTCGGGCGGCAGGGTTATGATGTTTATGATTAGTAAATTGTGGGTAGTCTACATACTAATCGCCAAGCGCCAACGGTATGAAAAGGAGCGCAATAGCTTACTTCTCGCTTGGTTTTCATTAATAAAATGACACATTGTATTTTTGTTGTAGTATTCTTGTGTCCATGATTTTGCATTGAGTATAGGAAAACTTTAACATTTTATAACTTCGTCATTGTTGAGTAAAAAAAAATTATGACTAAGTACATACGATTACGAATGTCTTATATACCCATTTAATTTTTTTTGGTAGTTATAAAATAGTGGTGTATATGTATGATTGTGATGAACAGCATTAAATTATAATTTGGTGGCGTTTTTGATATGCAACTGAAGACATAATATTACTATCGGCTGGAAAATTTCGATATATAATTTCTTAATAACAATTTAGAAACCTCAGTCAATTTTGATGAAGTTTTATGACATGCTAAAGTTAAAAAGCTTATGGTGCATTTTTACCGAGATCGGTTTTTTATATAAAAATACGGTCTATGCCATGTCTCCCTGGGCCACTATTATACATATTACTCCATTTGTGGCGTCGTATATACATTTAGGAAGGGGGCATTGGGTCCCTCTTGGAGCCAATTGTCTGGGGAGTAGTTGTTCCCCTGCTTCTCCACGACGTGGAAGGTGTATGCGTGGCGGCTCTTGTCCGACTTGTTGTGGGCACTTTTGTGGACAACGTTTCCGTGTATTAGCACGCAGGTACCTGTAAAAAGAAGGGTTACATATACTCCATCATCATCATCAGCAGCCTTTATCCGTCCACTGCTAAACATTGTTCACCTTCAATGAACGCCAAGACGACCGATCCTCAGCCATCGCATCCAAGGCGGACCGGGCACTGCACGGAGTACGTCTGTATGTACTTAGAATAAAACTATTTCGAATATTTAATGTTGGATTTGAAAAAATTTTTCAATAATCACTGTCTGATCATGAGTGTATTGTTTAGATTCCGTATCCAAAGGTTGTCAAATGGGACCCTATTACTAAACCTCTGCTGACAGACAGATGATGTATTTCTGTTGCCGCTACAACAACAAATGCAACAGATTAAGTAAATATTACAAGAAACGACAAAAAAAAACGTGATTTTTGTCGTTTTTCGGTAGCTATATTGTCTAATAGATCTACGAAGCCCTTCATGTACGCGTCCGGCTTCCGGCGTCCGACACACTTGGCCGGTAATAACACAAGAAAATAATATATTATAGCTGCTTATTTATTTCTATTTTATTCCAATGAAAATCTGCTATTTGCATGGTAAATCAAATCTTATCAGCCCCCCTACACAAGTAGCAAACGCTAAACGAATAGAAATAGAATAGAATACTTATTGTATAGGAATGACACTTATTTACGACATGTAATTTGACAGCTACTGTTATGTCCATACTTTAAGTATTCTATTCTATTTCTATTCGTTTAGGGTTTGCCACTTATCTAGAGGGGCAGAAGTTAACAGGAGTGGGTAAATATAATATTGTATAATAATATATTATACGGGTTTGTTTGATTAGTGCTTATGAAAATTATTCTAGATGAAAGATTTTATGGAAGGTTTGTTTAAAGGCTGTTATTTATTGGACTTATTGCATATAATATTTCCTAGAAATACGCCGTTCATATACGGTTCCTTGAAAGTTATATTAAAAAGAGCTCTTTATTCAATGTAGTAGATACTATTTTTATTTGTAGGTTGCAAGAATTTAAATTAATATAAAATAAGCTCAAACTCTGTTAACATTAACTTTCTATTAAACTAAAACCCATGTATGCAATATAAGAAAGAACGTAATAATTTTCAAGTAAACTTCTATTCCACGAAGCAGATAATAGACCACTTTTTACTTTATATCATCCATTTTATTAATAATTAGCTTGTAATAAATAGTAGTAATGCAGTTTTACTACTATTTATTACAGTATTAACAATGAGTTAATATGGTAAAGCGCCGAGACGTAATAAGCGAGTCGTAGGGCTATTCTGTAAGGTTGTTTTCGAATCTCGAAAGCGGAATCCGCGGTAATATGACGAATTTGACGGATTTGTATTCTTTAAAACTCGACTCTCTACCCATATCAATAAAGGTCATTTTCGAAGTGACGTAATGTGAGCTCTATCAATCAGGTGAAGCCCGATATTGAAATAGTTTCTTACAGAATAGCCCTAGAGCGACGATGTCCAGTCCCCCCAACCACGCGGTACGTCATTTCTTTAAAGTCAATTTTAATGTACAAATTTCACCTCTACACGATACTCTACAGTTTTATTTCAAGCATACTTAGACTGAATAAATGCGACGACAAACCCAACTATTTTTCCTCATAGCAAAGATTGTTGCTTAGAAATAAAAGTATGAGAAATAGTGCAAGAAAATTGTATTTTATCGAGAATTCATACTATAAAAATTAAGAGTGAAAGAACGCGCTAATCTTTTATTGTCGTCGAATACAAGAAAATCTCTCATATATTTTATATTTTGCGATTAGTGAATCCCCGAAATATCTGTATACGACTGAGGTAAAGCTCGCTGTGTACCAAAATAGATTCATTTTATACAGAAAATGTATGGCCTTATTTGCTACATTTATTTCAATAAAGCGGATGTATTGCGATTGAAAGTTAATATGTGAAAAAGTCTATTAGACTGGAATAAACTTAGCTAGGCTTTCTCCGAGATATCCCTTCGAGAGACGTTTCGAGATGGTAATGATGGGCATTATAGATTTGAATCCACTTCACCGAACACACTTATTGACATCGGTAAAACTCGGAGGTTCAGATAATTTACTCCGTTACTTGACTATCAGGGATCGTAGGAATAGAGCTCTATTCTTTGATCAATAAAATGTCTAGATAGAGTGTCTCGCGGAATACAGGTCCAAAAAAATAGAGTCCAACTGTTAGCCTCTAAATGCTTTCTCCGTGTTTAGTATCCGTCCCGCTGTCATAGAATACTCATGAATTGTTACGCATTATGGTTTTTAAGGTTTGTGTTGAAGTGTAACGAGATTAAAAAGGATGATTATGGGAGAACTGTAGTAGCTGGTATCACTATTCACGAACACATCTGTGAAAATGTTGGCCAGTTTTTTTTTGTTTTGATTGTAGGTCGACACTCCATCTAGACATATTAATGATCTAAGGCTCTATTACATTCAAGTCCGATATTCATGAGGTGACTGATATACATCATCATTAGCCTTTATCCGTCCACTGCTGAACAAAGGGTTTCCTTTAAAATCAAAATCAATTTTTTTATTCAAAATAGTACCTACCTACTATTTTGAAAAAAAAATTGATTTTGATTACCACCTGTTCCAAAACAAGCCCACTGAGAAAAACCGGTGAAACAAGCTCAGTGGAACTAATCTTTTCAAATATTCTATTACAAATCAAATCAAATCAAATCAAAAATATCTTTATTACGTAGGTACAAATTGTACACTTGAAATAAGTCAAAACATAAGTAGTCAATAAGTAGTAATAGTAATAAAAAAAAAAAAAAAACTCGTTTGAGATGCAGGATCCCCTAAGAAAAACGAGAAAAAAACTTAGGGGTTGCTCTTTTGTCAATAAAATGAGTACATAATATTTTATAAATACAACATGTAACATCATAATATCTTAAGAGTGAGTGTCTTATTCCCAAGGTGTGGTATCTTCAATAAAATCTTTTATTTCGTAATAGGCTTTACCACACAAACGTTCCTTAACAATTTTCTTAAATTTATTAATGGAAAGATTTTGAACGTTTTCTGGGATCCTATTGTAAAAACGTATACATTGTACCAACACATGAAATACGTCTAGTATAGTATATGAGTGATAAGATAATAATTGGAAGATTCAGAGATCCGATATTTTTGACTAAGAAATTTCGTGTTCGATGTTCTTTATTCAAATAATTGTACAATGTATTATGTGCATAATATTATATAACTAGCAGCGCTCTGTCGTTCCACCCACGTAGGTGACGTAGGGACATTGCCGCGAGAGTACATGGATAAATTATTATAGCCTATGTGTTATTCCATTGTATATTTAATTATAAAGCTGTATTATTGTAAAGTTTCCATATCAAATTTCCCATTAATTAAATTAATAAGATAAACAATAGTAATCTGATAATACACCATCTTCGATGAAACGTATTATTACGAGTATTGTAAGCAGTCTATAGAATGTGTCAATATCAGTGAAGTGGTTATTCTAGCTTTTTCATCATCATGCTCACATTTGAACATTGATATACGTTGGGGCTCAAGCCGGAGGTAGCGCGTTCGAATCCCGTCAGGGAACAAAAAAGTTTCCTGTGTTCCCAGGTCTTGGATGTACCTAGTCCAGCCATAAGTTCTGCTACATATGAAAATGCATTTTTAAAATGGAGTTATGTAATATGTTATATTTTTAAAATTTATACAGTATAATCTACACTAATATTATAAAGAGGAAAACTTTGTTTGTTTGTTTGGTTGTAACGATAGGCTCAAAAAGTACTGGACCGATTTCAATAATTCTTTCACCATTCGAAAGCTACATTATTCACGAGTAACATAGGCTACATTTTATTCTGAAAAAAAAAATAGGGTTCCGTAAGATATTTGGGTTTCTCGGAAACAAGGTGTAAAAAATCATCCAGATAATTTACTTTTTTTGCGTACTAAGATCCCGTTGTAAATATTTGGTAACGCAGGCGAAGCTGCGGGCAACGGCTAGTATTTAATAAAGTCTCAGTAAAAAATAAAAAAAATATTCAATTCGAAATGGCTACCTTTGCTTTTATTGGCAGGCCTTTATTGTGTTTCGCCACGAATCTATGGATTTATATACGCATTGTTTGCAAGGGAAATTTCGCCACTGCTTGCTCCAAAGATTTTTTAAGAGACTCAATGTCGCCGTGTCGTTTAGAGCAGGCCATGTCCTCTAAAACTGACCATAAATTGAAGTCTGAGACTAGCTATATTAAATAATATGTGTATTTCGTTTAATCGATCGAATCGATCAGATTGACGTGGCGTAAAAAGTATCCATAGATATATCAAAAAAAAAAAAGAAACATCGAGCGTAATTTTATACATTTAAATCTAGACTGTAACCTATTTGTATAAAAAAACCGAAGCCTTTTAAAAGGAACTAGAATTTACTTTATATCTTTAGCAGTATTAGTTATTTTTATTCAAGTTTCAGGGGATTCAAGAGATTCGCAGGAAGTTCACTTCTGTTACACGTTCTAAAGATATGTCGAGGGTCATCCGGTGAACAGGAAAACCGTACTTTATTAGCTTCACTTTATTCTTAGCTTTATTTATAAAGCGAATTAATTTTACCTATTGAATGCTTTATAATATTCAAGTTTGATTCGTCTAACTTTTTTATAATTTATTGCACGAATAAGTTCATCATCATCATCATCAGCCTTTATCCGTCCACTGCTGAACATAGGACCCCCTCAATGAACGCCATGAAGACCGATCGCTTGCTACCTCCTCTAAACTCTATTATATTAATAAGTTAATAATTGTTTATTTTTTTTTGTTTAATTTGTTGATTCGATGATTTTTTGGTGTATTCAATTTGATTTTTGAACGTCTTGGATCCAAAATACTATTTCAAATCGAGTGTTGATAAAAGTGTTGTTAATGTCTTGTTAATGCGTTAAATTGATATTGGATTATCTATATTTTTAACCAGCAAAAGGTTACTTAGTTTCAACATATTATATAATTTTAACTTTCAGCGTTGCTTAATAAAATTGATGTAGACACGGGAAAAACAAGGACGTACAGGAATTATAGCGGACAAAAAATTCTCATCAAAATTATGTCAACACGGTCTCTTCATGCAATTCAAATTATACACATTCCCGTTTGGAGTGTGAACCGCGTTCCCGTGGGAATCCCGGGATAAATAATATCCTATGTGTTATTATGATGTGTAAGTGATATGATTGTAAAGCAGTGTTTCCCAAATTCTTTTGTTTCATAGACCACTTTCAAAGTTTTTCCGCATCAGATGGGCTGAGCTTTTTTTTTCAAGAATTGCTCGTTTAAAGATATTTTATTATAATAGTAAAATTCTCTTTACAATATTGATAGGAGAAATCAAGTCAACATTTTTCGTTTTGGTTATTCACTCGAAAACAATTTAATGTTCATGGACCCCCGTTTACGATTGTGGACCCCCATTTTTTTCACGCTCATCGTGGACCCTCTTCCAGTCTTCCGTGGACCCCTAGGGGTCCACCTGGACCACTTTGGGAATCACTGTTGTAAAGTTCAACAAAATTAGTTTTATAGTTTTGCGTTGAAGAGAAACAAACATACATTAATTATTACTATCTAACGACTAATGTGTAGTCTCGTTATGGGAAGATTAGCAAAATAGCAAATTATTTTTGACCTTTATATAATTGGTTAGTGAATATGTCCCTGGAATCCTTACTAAAGTCTGGTCAGATTTTTAAGATTTGTTTGTACCTATCTATTTTATGTGTTCAAGTGGATTCGCTAAAGGTATATTCAGAATTTTATCCAAAATTTATTTGAAAAGTTTAGTTTATATTTTGAAGTATTGTTTTTTTTTTATTTAATAATCATTTGTTATGTTTTGGGTCGCTTTTAGTAATATTTAATTAATAACCGGAACCTGTCAAACTTTCTCCTCTTAAAAATGTTTAGCGTTATCATTTTTTTCTCCCTTTCATCTTCTTGGCAATAACGGACAAAAAAGTATCATCTAATTTGGTACAGTATTTCAATTGTCACTGGGTTTGTAATATAATGTATGTGTAAATGTAAAACTTTTTTTTTTCGAAAGGACCTATGCTGTTGGCCTTAAGGCCTTTAAGCTACATCGGAAAAGTAGATGAGCAGATGGCTCGTCTAAGAATAAATTCTTGTCAAATACTAACTACTAACAAAAATTATAAGTTAATATTGTAACTAAAACTAACTATAATATACTGGCATTTTTTATCTCAATTAAACATTTCCTATTCTATTCTATAAGTCATGTGGGTGCTTATATTTCGGCGACTTATGTTCATTTATATAGATTAAAGTAAGAACATATTGTAATAGACAACTATAAAGCACCTGCTGTTCATCACGGAAATATTCATGGCACACAATGAACAATATCGGCTTACTCGATGCGTCAGTTCGGCAAACTGAGACGTGATGAAGTTGGAAGCTGAGATGCTCCATATCAATAACCGGTATGATGGCATGACAGTGACGTAATATCACAAATGGGGTGGTTTGTTAGATTGTTGCTTTGATGATTTTCATCCTGATGGTAAATGGTAAACGTCGCCTATTTCTGTAAATACCAGCACGATCGTGGTGGTACTTCTCGCTCACATACTATCGACGTAAAGTGACAGTTATGCTGTCGCGTTTCGTGCGGTTTGTGAGTTTCCGGTGGCCCGTTGGGCGTGCCGATCCCATAGAGCGCCTGTGTGCGAATTGGGCCAGCACGACCGGGATGGTACCTCTCGCTCACATACTATCGACGTAAAGTGACAGTGATGCTGTCGCGTTTCGTGCGGTTTGTGAGTTTGCGGTGGCCCATTGGGGGCATAGGGAAAAGGAGGGTAACGCATCTGCGTAACCTCTGGTTATGTGGATGTTAATGGGCGTCGATAGTCGAAAAGCTTCGGCTGTTCGTTTGCCCTCCTATGATATAAAAAAAACCTATCAAGCACCTGTGTGTGAACTTATCATGCGCCTATTGTTTCACGAATATTTATGCTTGAACTTATTAATTTTTATTATTTGCTAAATTAGTTATATTTATGTTATTTTAATTCAATGCTTTGAAAAAAAAGTCTTTGTTCGGCGCCGAGTCTTGTGGTGCCCCTGTTGCCTTGGCGCCTGTGTGCGCCGCACACTTTCAGTGGCCGCGCGGCCCTGCCTATATACATGACCGTTTATCCGCAAGCTGACCAAGCAACTATTCTGCCTATCTAGAGACAAAATATAGTCTCGGTGTCCGTAATTATATTGCATGTCTTGTCTTTCTCTCCGAAAAATAGCGCGTTTGTTTCTCGTGGACTTGTGGATGGTTTACCGTGGACTGGTACCACTTCCATGTATTATGCACGTTTTTTACAAAATGTGGTGGTAGTGGTATACCTATTGAATTATCATCAGAAGTGTCTATTTATCCACTGAAATTATTATCATTTGAAACTCTTTCATTGGACGTCAAGGCGGCCGATTCGCAATCTAAAACGTACCGAGGGATTAAAAAAACCATTTATTGTAGTTATACGATCGAATTTACAAATGCATCCTTCTTTCAAGCCGTTTAAAAAGTTACATCGATTCGTAGCGGAAATATACTGAAATGCGTCATTGTCTCTGAGTTATCAATGACATTTTTCTAGCCAATAAGATATTGACAATAACGATCGATAACCAATAGACAGTTTGTGATACTAACAATAACGATTGCACACGTGATTTAGCGCGACTTATGTCAGTCATCATTTAATTCGTTTCGAACTTTGCAATCAACAATTTTTTTTAAAGTTACTTTGTCTACTACTAAAGGGGGCTTCCCTTTACCGACTATTCATCTATA
Source organism: Lycaena phlaeas (assembly GCA_905333005.2). Taxonomy (NCBI): domain Eukaryota; kingdom Metazoa; phylum Arthropoda; class Insecta; order Lepidoptera; family Lycaenidae; genus Lycaena; species Lycaena phlaeas. The sequence continues at coordinate 3,288,273 of HG995168.1, forward strand.
GGATGTGAAAAATTAATTTTCGAATTCATTATATTGATCACCTTTTATGTTTCCAGGGTCGAGAGCACGCTGTATACGGGTATTATAGTCTTTTGTTCAAGGATAATCTACATTATGGTGCATGTAATATCAACGGTTAAATTTTGGTGTTGTAATTTAAGGGTTGCCCTGTTGCCTCCATTATGAATAACTTAAGCTGGAGCAAGCTTGTTGATACAAACATAGGATGATCTCTCATTATTAATTTTTGGTGTTGCTATTTTTTCTAGGTCTAGACTTTTAGGCCTGATGGCCTTAAAGCTGAATCGGTATGTAGGTGGGCAGATGGCTCACCTAGAAGTTTGTTTTCGGTGATGTTTTTACTTAACTTATAAAAAAATATATTTAAATTTTGTTTTATTCTCCATTTGTTGATGGCATAGTCCATTGCGCGAAGGCTATGTTCAACAGTGGACTGATAAAGGCTGATTATGAAGATGAGAATTATTGAAAAATTTAAATATAGATTTTTTGTTTGTAGTCATCATCATCATTATCATCACCATCGTTATTATCAGCCTCTATTCATCCAGGTATCAGCCGTCCTGGCATTCATAATTTATAATAAGTGGTAAATTTGTGAGTTTGCAGGGGTTAATATATTGATCTACTGAACAGATTTTGAAAATTCTTTTACCTATAGAAAGCTGCGCTATTAATTAGTGACGTAAGCTATGTTTTATTCCCGTGCTCTCACGGGTATGTGAAGTACGCGCGTAAAACCGTAGGGCACTCCTAGTTGTACGAGTATAATATATTGAGTTCAAGTAATTGAGATTGATAATTGCTACGCCGTTTGTATTTGTGTATTTTTAATGAATTTTTTAATGCATAATATTGTTGCAACTTGCAAATCAGTAATCAATTAGACGACCTACGATGGTCTCCGGCTTAACCGTTAGCGCGTTGGCGCTCAAGCCGGAGGTAGCGGGTTCGAATCCCGCCAGGGAACTAAAGGTTTCTGAGTTCCTGGCTAAGGATGTGTATTAAATATGTGTATTATATAATAAAAAATTAAATACATATATGTATTTCTGTCGTCTGGTACGCGTAATACAAGTCTCTTCGAGAACTCGGTACGGGACCAGATTGACGTGGTGTAAAAAGCGGCCCATAAAGCGTCCATACTCAACTCAGCTGCAGCTGAGGCTATGGTGTAGGAACAGTGAATTACCTTTACTGACTGGTACAGGTGTAAAGCTTGACTGTGGGTAGACGGGAGCTGGTCGGTCGTATATCGTCTTCTCTTTCGACTCCTTGTCCGGGTTGCGGATCAGTCGTCTATGCACTCCGGATTTGTGGGATCCTCGGGACATCCACAGACAACCGTTCTGGATGGTTGCGTCTTCCAGAGCTATCCAGAAGCCGACGGGGGGAATCGGCTCTGTGTATAAATAAGTAGCGTCTTGATGTGGTACAACTGAAAGGAAATCAACAACAATAAATATTAATGTACTTGGATTACGGATGTTTTGAAAGAAGGTTCAGGACATTTAATATGTATAAAGAATTACATAAAAAGAGACCCCTTGATTTATTATTATTCCAAGAGTGGCTGTTCCAGGCAAGGCCTGCCGTATCACTGCGACCAGAGTTGATATATTGTGATCGCCACTATTTACAGCTCCGGTCCAAGTCCTGTTGTTTCTATGAACTCTAGGACTTTTTTGGCACCAAGAGATTTCGTCTCTTCTGGGTGCAATACGTGGTTCCCTAGAATAGAGTTACGACTATGCATTAGCTTGGGGCATTCTTTAAGAATGTGCATAGGAGTTTCCTCTGATGAGAAGCAGAGTCTGCAGTGCCTTGTGACCTAGTAGTGGATGATTTTTTTTGAAAATATCGATATTCGTTGATGATACACAGCCGGAACCGGTAAAATAGATTTCGTAACGTAATAAAAAAATACCTTCACCGCCCAATCCTGGGTTTTTGTAGATGTACATGCTTTGGACGACTGCTGGCTCTTTAAAGCCCAGTTCATTGCATACTGCCTTAACTCTGTCGCTATACGTGTAGCACCTGAAGATCGGATGCAGGAGATGTAGCGCATGACCGACCTGAAATCAATTATTATATCTATAGTCAATGCAGACTGCATTTACTAATCCGATCCTTCGAAATTTCTGGTCCAAGGTACTGGAATAATACCCTTATTTGATATTTTTAATAAATATAATATCGGTATTAAATATCAATTTGTTATCTGTGAGATATAAAAGCCTCCAGTGATCACGGGCCCTGGGTGATTGCTAAAGTGCTCAATGGGAAAATTGAGTCTAAAAATACTAAAATGGAAGCCTTATACAGTAGTAATTTTATGTGAAGATATTAACCGCCCCCAATCAGACGCCCACTATTTAACGTGATCTGAGCGCGTTGCCTACCTTTTTTATTGGAAGTATTATAGAAATATTCAAAGACTACTAAACTATACTCTTGTTTTGAACTAAGAAAGGGCTCTGGCATGATTGTGGCCTAACGATGTCGAGGTAAAACATTTTACACATATTGGATTTCATTTTATTGAGATCTTAATATTATTGAGTATAATATTCAGACGAATAAGTAATATATTTGGGTATGTTAAATCTCGATTAAATTATGAAGTTGTTTGTTTATTGTTTTTTAAAGCTTTTCATTCTATAATTAGTCCTCTGCAATTGTTGTTCTAATTTATTTATTTATTTATTTAATGGTTCACCAACAGGTATATTATAGTAAGATAAAAGTATACATAAATCATCATGTTAGGATGTAGATCCAATTACAGGTAAACCGCAACTTTTTAATTTTAAGTCTTACTATTTTATTTAATGGAAGAAAGTTATAAAGAAATAAAATGCGTAGTTTAATTTATCGAAAACATCGGAAATGTTAAAGCTTAATCCGTATAAATTGTCTAGACGAGACTTATACGTCTATCCTATGTTATTATGGTCAGGACTATTACACCAGTTGGCCTAAACACATACACACTTTAACTACATCATCATCATCATCAGCCTTTATCCGTCCACTGCGTAATTTCCTTAATTAAATTTCCTAATATATAATACCTTGTTTAAAGACTTGCTTGGTTCAACTTGGAGCTTTCCGTCGGGCCCAACAGCGTCCGCTTCGAAGAAATATCTTATTTTGTCGTTGCTCTCCATGAAATAATTGTCTTTGAGTTGCTGAAATATAATTAAGACTTTTAGATGTTAGTATATAAAAGAACAAATTGAAACTGACTTTAAAAATAAAACGATAATAATTTAATTGATAATATAGTTTGAGCCTACAACTTACAATAATACTCTAACTTACGCGTGTGATAAGCCGTTATTATAAATAATTAACTTTTTTAATGAAGTAAAAAAAAGAAAAATATTATCATCGAAATCTATTTATAGTTAACGGAGGCTTTACAAATATACTACAAAAAATACAGTGGAATTGAGAACCTCCTCTTATTACAGTTCGATAAAAATATGTAATAAGTCAAGGAATGTAGTAGAAGCTGAAATACTTTTTAATTTTTTTGTGAATGAAGTACTAACTAAGTAAGTAAGTTAATTGTGAACCGACATACGGATATTGTAAATATCCCCAAACAGAACCTTTTGCAAAAAAAAAAAAAACATAAGAGATAACACCCTTTTTATTGTCCAATCAAAGTATATAATATACAACTATTTACGGACCTATGCATTATGCATGATATAATTATTAGTGACAAAAGCCAGAAGAAATAATTTACCTACAAAAATTCCATAAAAAAAATAATGTACTATATTTTTAGGAGTAAAAAGTGTTTTCATTTTTTTTGCACAGTCATCTTCCGACCTATGGCCAAAATGTATCTATATTATTTGGATGTCAGTTTAAAACAACAAAATTCCTTTCGGACAGACACAGCATGTTAATTAAATATGGTAACAAGGTAAAGTCAGGTAATTTGACCCAACGAACCTGTTTCTCGCTCTCAAGTGTCGAGAAGATGGTCCTGTCTTCAATTTCCGCAGCCTCTTTGGTCAGCTCCACACCTGCAGCGGACAGCTCGTCGCATTCCGCCGGTCTCAAGAAGTCTTCCAATACCACGTACCCGTCTCTGTCCAACTGTAAACAATTTCATATTAAGATATAAATACGGTTAAAAGTCGATGAAAATGTACTTAAAATGTACACCCTATACATAAAAAAAAATTGCGTCCTCTAAAAAACGCAAGGTAAGGCCTAAAACTGTAAAATTTTAATGGACTAATATTACCGCGTGTTTTTTTTTCGAAATTAAATAGCACTCGAATCCAAAGGACGTATCCGGACGGAAAAAAGGCGCGGAGAAAAATCTGTGATATGATGCTAATTGAATGCGAATCGGTGCTATTTATTTCCGCAGGCTTATATTATGCAAGAGACAGATCGCACACCGCCAATATAGATAACAAATATATCGTAATTCTAGCGTATCGTTTTATTCTCTTTGCATTAATTATTTGTAGTAAAATTATTTTTTGACGAGGTAAAATTCAGTCGAAATTTTAATATTAAAAATGCCAATTGAAGTCGTCCATTTTATATTTTATGGAAATATGTCAAGGACACTCAAATTGAATATGAATATGCAAACAGTATTGCCAAATGACTCGACAATAATGGCGAAATTCTCGTTAATACGTCTGGAATCCTCTTTTCAGAATCAAGGACTCATCGAGATGTCCCAGTGCGGAACACGGCATCCTCCTCGAAATCAGGCGAGGAGGGTATCGGGCCATAGTTCACCTATGCCCTGGCCCTATGCGGGCTTGTTAGCTTCACACATTTCAGAAACTTAATCTCATCAGGCATGCAAGTTTCCTCACGATGTTTTCCTTCACCGGTGAGCGAACGATGGTCCCGTGTTTCGGGTGCAATTAGAAACTGGGCCACTTAGAAATAATGAAAAAATGAATGAATAAATGAATGGGTGAATCCTTTACTATGTTAAAAAGCAAGCAACGTCTAATAATATGAATAAAAATTCATATTTTCTACGTATCATATTATAATGGTAACTAAATGATACTTTTATCTCACGTTATAAAACTTAACTGTAAACATATTGTTCTAAATTGGATGTTACAGAAAATATGAAGTTCGTCCTTTGAGCTACTTCCTTTATAACTTTTTCAATATTGTGTTATATTTATTTTCCATCGACAATACTATCATGATCATCAGACCGAGGACGTTCGTACATGACCTCCGCCGTCTATGGATTCTCGAATAACATCATCGTCACAGAGCTTCAATGAACGCCAAGACGACCGATCCCTTGCCACATAAAATAGGTATCCGATTGCTCACGTTCTATATTTAATTATATTATATCAAAATTCCATATACATAATTGTGTGGCAAGCACAATGATCATCGAAGTTGGTTGGCCCCATTAACCAGGTGGACAGACGATCTCAGTGCAGTGGCCGGTCCGCGTTGTATGCGAGTGGCAAGGGATCGGTCTAAGGCTTTCATTAAGGGAGGGTTATGTTCAGGAGTGGATAGATAAAGGCTGATCATGATGAAGTACATTTCGACATCATCATAAGACTTTATCCGTCTACTATAACCGCTACTGATGACTGGTCAATAAAAATCATGTGCACATAATATTGATGATAACTGATAAATGAATAGTCGATCAACCTCTAAATAGATAATTGGATTACGGCAATCGACATCCGATCGGCAAAGGATTTAAAATACTGAATTCTTATATTACATTTCTATAATTAACATACTGTTGTTCTCTCCATCAAGATGAAATTCCCGCAGGCTGACACGCTATTGTATGACGTAAATCAATATTTGTATTCTCCAAGCTCATGTAGCACATGTTGTAAATTCTGTACCAGATTTATGTTGTTTCGAGCGGATATTTTGACACTGTATCTATGAAATGGCTTTACAATATAAATAATAAAGCTGAAGTAATTTTGTGTGTGTTCGATGCTCTAATGGATTAATAATATCAACACTGTCGTATTGTTTAGGAGTACGGCGTCTTACAAACCTTAAGGTTGGTAAATGGGAAAAACTTTTATGATATGTGGCTACAATATTGTTCCGCTATTCCATCTCAAAGCGTGCGAAACAACATCTAATACCAAATTTTTTGTAGTACATTCCGTAGTCTGGCTGTTATTGCTGGTAATGTTGCTGGTCGATTATGCCACATTTTTTTAATAAAATCATTGCTCGTTTCGAAGCAAATACACATTTAAAGAACTGCACTTTTTAAGTTGTGCGGACTGCATATTTTATAGGCGACTTTTTGCCTCAGGATTGAAAAAGGGCGAGATCGTCGCAGCCTTTTCCAAGACAATCATGATAATTATAATTTATTTGTCTATACACGGCATCATTTTGTTCTACTGCTATGCTGTCGAGTTTTGTGCGGTTTATGAGTTTCCGCAAAAGAGGTCGATGCAAATGCATAGACTTTATTTTTTTATGGCTCGTTTGTCTCTTCTGACATAAAAAGTACAGTAATGGCCGTAACACAAATATATAAACCTAACATTTTGCCAATGAGCAAAATGCATTGGATTAGAACTCACGTCTGTATATACCGATCGACTAGTTAGTTTTAAACAAGGGCCAAATGTATTTTCAAGTGTTTGTGAATATAAATTTGTCAATTGTTAAAATAATTAAGTCATGTCGTCATACTTGTTTACGCTTCACCATATATTTCTAGTTTTATCTGTTCAAGGTAGCCCCCACGCGGGAAGCTATTCCCGTCTAGAGAATTATTTTTACCGAACCCATGCGTTGAGTGTTTCACATTTATTCTGTTGCGTTGCGATATGTATCTTTCGTTGCATTTTTCAACTGACAATGGAATGTTTTTGGTTAGATCATGTAAATAAATAAATCTATTATTAAACACTCACATTACGTTAACCTAGCCCTGTGGTAGGTTGGTAAGAATATGTGTTAGGGTACTAAGAATGGATATAGATACATTTAAGAAATTTATTACGGATCGGGATCTGACGTCTTGACGTTCATTGAGGGAAGCTTATGTTCAGAAGCGGACGGATAAAGGCTGATGATGATGATGATAATGACGAAAAATTTATATGAGCATGATCCGGTGCCTTCCTTTCTGCCGCATATACTGTCCAGTAGCTTGACCACTCGATCACACGGTCGTCATGTTTGGCGTGAGTTAGCCGGCGTGGGTATATCTTTAAATATAGGTACTTTAGATAATAATTATACACATCGGATAACTTTCATATAATATATATTTTTCTATGAGTTTGTATTCGATTGAACTTTTCCTAAGCGGATGGATCGATTTTTATGAAAAAGTGTAGATTTACAATTGGATTCACTAAAAATATTTATTATTATATAATTTACTAAGTGATATTAGAAAATAAATAATTTATATTGAAAAGGAAAAAAATATGTACATTCATTTCTCGCTACAGCGACTCCATTCAGAATAATATGTTGAAAACGAAGGCCTCTGTGCGTTCTACCCATCCGCTTAAACCTAACCCAGCTGAAAATCTTAGGCTCTTATGTTAATTTTACGAAATTTTTTGTCAAATATTAATTTACTTAGTAAAACATAATATGAATATTGGAAAAATATGATATTGGAGAAAGTGTTTCTCAACATTTCTAAGTACCTTATATGGACGGGTAAAGATATTAAATAAGGCACTACAATATTCATATTTATTAATGTACAGAGAATTATATCAAATATAATGTATGGAGCCAAGTAAGGTCAGTAAAATAGATCAAGATTTGTTAACTATTTTTATTTACTTTTTTTTTCTGCATTTAACTATTTTCTAAATTGTGTTATGTTATGAGTAATATAGACAGTTATGGATAGTTATAGAGTAATATAGACATTTAATAGGTTCAAGAGTGGAGGCCGCGTTTTGGTAGACGAAGTGTTGGTCGGCCATTAACCAGATGGGAGTATCATCTCCGTGCAGTGGCAGGTCCGCGTTGGATGCGAGTAGCAAGGCTCTTGGCATTCATTGAGGGAGGCCTATGTCCAGCAGTGGACGGATAAAGGCTGATGATGATGATGATGATAATGATGATGATATATAACATCGCTGGAGGTTTGATTAAACGTATCGCAAATACTCAAAATTCATGTGAAAATAATATATATATTTATAATAATAATTCATACAAAATTCGCATCAAATTCCACTTTTCGTATCAAAATTTTTCGCAAAGCACCTGTACGGTATTTGCACAGGCTAGTTTCGTGGAATTTCCAACTCGTTTCTAATTTAAACTGTTGCATATTTCATTGCTTTTACGTCCATTTTCAAGTTAATAAACGCTAATAACACTTCCTGACTCGAATTAATTAAGCGTTCCAATCCGGAAAAAGAAAACACTGTAGGCTTTAGGATCATCACTATCAGCACATATATTTTGGAATTTATGATGATTCAAAGAATGAAGACGGACGGACAAACGGACAATGATTTCCCACGATTGTTAGTGATAACCGACATTTAATTCTACTTTGGTTTTACCAGTTTTTTTAAATTTGAAAAACAGATTGCAAGGGAAAAAAAAAACAACTCCGATGCCTCCCAAACATTTTATTGATTCCCGTTCGAATAGTTTTTTTAATAAAGGTGTCTATGCACTAACAAAGAAATGACGATATTGTGTAGATAGCAAAGGTTTTTTTTTTAGAATTGGCCTATGCTGTTGGTCTAGAGACCTTTACGATTAATCGTTATAGTAGATGAGCGGATGGCTCATCCAGCGTTCCATCAGGCTCACCATCAGGTTTAGGTTGTGGGTCTCCCCCGACAGCCGTGAGGTCATCAACCACACGGTTTTCAGACATCGGATCGGGATAGCAATAGTCACTTTGTAATACTTTGATTAATTAAATATATTAAATAAAAAATCGACTTTATGTTCCGACCATACAAAACGCCAATTTCATATGTAAGGACCTAATATCTTTTTGAACGTCAATTGAATTTACCACCCATTCCAAAGCGAGCCCACTGAGAAGAACCAGCGAAACGAAATAAGTGGAACTAATCTTTTCAAATATATCTTTCCACTAAGTCATGGATGCGTATATAATATAAGAATATATAGGGGATCACTTCGAAACTAGTTTACCGTGATAAAGTAGTCATGATAAAGAAGTGTTTTATTTTTTTTATTCGAAAAATATATGCCATATTAATATAGAAAAATAATGACGCAAAATACCAATTTGGGTAATCCAATTATTTCAATTTCGTATGGACGGTGTTTTTGTAAACATGGATTTCAGAACAAAGAATATTTTAACGAGTACGGGCATTTTTTGTTTAAATCGTAGTACGTAAAGCCGATTATATTGTTTTCAGACCAACAGTTGGTCCTATTTTTTAGTTTGTTAACCAAAAAAGCCGCTTGATAAACAAGACGGTAGGAAAACATTCACAAGCTAGTTATGTTAGCCTCTACCAACCCTACCATACAAGTTAATGCTTAATGTTTATTTTAGATATAATTATATGCTGAGATAGTAGTTTGGCTGTTCCCAGATATATTATGTTACATGTGAACCTGGGAAAGCTGGTGATTTACTAGCAGCTAGGAAGTCAGTTCGACTTGAGCATCAATCTCTGCTCGGTCGTCTCATTAGTTTAGTATAGCATATTAACATCAAACTCTGTTATTTGCTTTAATTAAGTTTAGTTAAATAAATTTTATAACTTTTTAAAAACTTATTTATCGCTCCCGGAAACTTGACTGGCGCAGCCGGTAGGATTGGTCCCGGTAGAGTGTCCGTGTTCCGTCGCGTTTTCGTCATCAAAATCTGATAATTTCGCGAACGAAAGGCGTACATGGGGAGCAATCCAGAACCGAAAAAATAAATAAGGCAAGCCGTGGAGAAGAAAATGAGTACAGCAGTCGGTTGGTGAGTACAACTTTTCACCTTCCTTACCTGCCCGTTATTTTGGAATCAAACCTCGTCCATTTAACGTTATCTGGTTTTTAAGTTTAGATTAAGATAAAATAATAAAATTGAATAAAATAAAGAAATAAAGTTAAATAATGAATACTAAAGTGTTAAAATACTAAGAAATACGTAAACGTTAAAACTTCTAAAGTTGTAATTAAGAGATATTAATTTTGAATTGACAATTATATGATTTTAAAATATTATATGTAATTGAATTATTAATAAGTAAGAAAAAAAAATATTAAGTTTTATATAATATTCAATTCTTATAAATAGAATTAATACAATTTACCCAGCATTTTAATATTTCGTTAATATATTATAATAATATTTTTTTTTTAATTATTTCAAGTTACTATATACCAACCTAATTGTAAGGATATTTTGTGTTAGATATAAGTTATTTATATTTTACATTTTCGTGTGTGTTACATTTAAGAACAATTTTAATTCGCACTTTCTTTTAAATCTTATAATTTTAAAATTTTATAATAAAAATGGAGCAAATTACTTTAGTACCGAGTGAATTTTTAAAATTAATCCCTCTTTTTAATGGTGATAAACGCCAATTAAACCTTTATTTAAGAAAATGCGAATATGTTATCGATAGGTTTAAAGGCAGCGAGGCTCAAAATTTATACTTAATGCAATGTATTATGAGTCGCCTTGTAGATAATGCAGCTGCGCTTATCAGCGAACGTGAGGATATAGTTACATGGTTTCAGTTCAAAGAAATATTAATTCAACATTTTGGTGATCCTCGGAATGAGGAATGTATTGCTATAGAATTAGAAAACTTAAAAATTAAGCACGGGGAAAGTTTTCTTGATTTTTGTAATAGGATTCAAACTGTGCGTTCAATATTAATATCTAAAGTAAATCAAATTACGAATAACGAAATTAAGCAGAGTAAGATTATTATATATAACCATACTGCATTAAATGTATTTCTCTATAATTTGCCAGAGTATATGGTTAGGATAGTGCGTCTAAAAGATCCAGACACTTTAGAAAAAGCGTTAAGCATAGTTTTAGAGGAAGTTAATTTTTATGAACAATACAGGGCCAAAAATAATTTCATGAATATAAAACCACAGTTTCATAACTCTAAATTTGGAAATTATAGTAATGTAAGTAATTTTCCTTTAAATCAAAAGTTAGAACAACAGATTCCGAAATTTAATTTTAGTGTACCTCAAAATAATCTTAATAAATCACAATCTAATAGTTTTGGTGTTCAGCCTAGTTCTCCGCAATTCGGGTACAGGCCTAATTTAAATATGAATCAACAACTTGGTTATATACCCAACGTTAGTAATTTTAATAATAGAGGGGGTTCGATCCCTACTCATAAAATGTCACCACAACAATTTGGTCAAGTGTCACCACAACCATATGGCTATAAACCACCTCAACAATTTGGTTATAGACCACCACAGCAATTTGGCTATAGACCACCACAACAATTTGGCTATAGGCCACCAATAAATTCTGAAAATACTGACGTGTCAATGAGGACAGCGCCTTTTAATAAGTCTCACCAAGTAAATGAAATTCATTGTAGCGAAGAACAGAATGTTAACCCATATTTAGATGATTTTAATTACGACCAAAATTATACTATTCAAAAATGTACAGAAATTAGTAGCAAAAACCTTAATGAAATTCAACACACTCATGATGCTGAAGAAAATTTTCACATAGAGGCCTCGAGTCGCCTACTGACAAAAATAGAAATTAATTGTGACTCGAATTTAAAATTACCACACATATATATTCCAGAAATTGATTCTAAATTTATGATCGACACGGGAAGTACAAAATCTTTCATCAGACCCGATATAGCGTATAACTATTTTAAAACACATATACATCAGGAACCATTTAAAGTTATTAGCACACACGCATCTACTAAACATAATGAAGTTATACAAATACCGCCATTACAGATATTTAAATCGAACGAACATCAAAAGTTTTACATATATAACGTTGACTCTAGATATGAAGGATTAATAGGCAGCGACCTACTAAAACAATTAGAAGCAGTTATAGATCTCAGAAATAAAATTCTTAAAATTAAAAACGCACAAATTCCTATAATCTATAATGACTTACAACATAAAATTAATTTATCACCACAGTCAGAATTAAAAGTTTCCTTACCTAACACTGAATATACTGGTGATACTAATATTAATTATACCGAATATAATTGTAACGATGTACGTATGCCATGTGAAATAGTAAAGTGTGTGAAAGGCTATGCTAAAACAGTAATTCAAAATGTATGCAGTAAAGATAAAACTTTAACAATAAAATCTCCTTTTGAAACAACTGAGTATCAAAGCACCGAGTGTGAGGGTAACAAAATAAGTAACATACTCGAAAAGCTTAGACAAACATATGATTTCGAGGTAATATTATATAAAAATGGCAAGTATAGCAAAGCATATGCATTGCCACGCATTAAATTAAACGTCTTAGGCTCAGATTTTTATGTTAGCGATGTTTCAATAAGGGTGAATGTGAGTGACAAAAGTTTAAAAGAACCAAAATTGCAAAACTATTTCCCTTGGTTCAAAAATAAATTACGTATAAAGTTATATATTATAAATAAAATTACATGTAAGCGCAAAACATTAGAAATATTTTTACCATTAAATGATATTGGGTTAGTGGAAGAATTTTTTAAAGAATATATTCGTCCGAAAATTAAAATTAAATACTTTTGAATAGTATAGAATAGACACAAAAAATATGCCCATATAGTATTATAGTTAGTTTGTTAGTTTAGTGTTACCTTATTTTCTTTGAAAATACCGAACATAGGTCAAATTTTGCTAATATCGTTACCACATTATGTAAAAAGGATATTATGCTTTTAGTAAATTTGGTCCGGCAAATAGTATTAGAAACCGTTCAACCCCTGAGGTAGTGCGCATTTAATTACTATTTTTCATTTTTATGGCATACCGAAACATTAAAAAAAAATGGCACAGTAAATAGGAACGTTGTAACAATTCAAGTAGGAGATATAAAAACTAAAGCTCCAATTAAAAAATAAAACGCCCTCCGCAGGTGGTGTGTCGTAGTCCTGATGATGATTCACGGAAACCAGACCCTTCAACTTCAGAAAATTGAAGGAAACCCGGGGTTACTACCAGTAAAAATTGGTAACGCATATATGCAAGAAGACAAGTGGGTTGTTGTTAAGATTTTAGATTTAGGAAAAATAGCAGATAATTTAGAATATTATATTAATGTCTATAAGGAATTTAGTAACGTAGTAAATACAAGTAAGCCATATCCTAATGAATTTATTAATTTGAAAAACCAAGTAGAATACATTCGTGATTCGACAATAGAAAAGTTTAAGCAAATTTTCCCTCTGCAAAGATTTAAGCGCGGATTATTAAACCCCCTGGGTTCCGTCATAAAATCAATTACTGGCAACTTAGATAATGAAGACGCACTTCGTTACGATAATCTTATTCAAAATCTGTACAAAGGACAAAGCTCTATACAAAATAAAATCACATTCATCACCAAAGTGATTGATCACCATATTAATAGCACAGAAGTTATGTATAATAATTCTTTGATTATTAATGAACGTCTAAGGCATATTGAGAGAATGTTAAAAGAAATCAATACAAAAGAAAATAAATCACTTTATTCTACTCATGTATTAGGTATGTATAGTACTTGTATTAACAGTTTTCGTATATTATATATTACCATTAATGAAATAGAAACCGCCCTAGCCTTAAGTAAGGTTGCTGTTTTACATCAAAGTATTATTAATTCCACAGAATTATTTGAAATATTGTCACAAGTTGAGAAGGTCAATAAATTAGTATATCCTGTCTATGGAAATAATCTTGTTAAAATAGAAAGAACTATGTCTGTAAAAGCGTATATTAAGAAAAACCAGATCACGTTTATATTAGAGGTTCCACTCATTGATAATAATACTTACGATTTTTATAAAATTTATTCATTACCTGTCTTAGATCAACTTAAGAATAAAACCTATATTATCATTCCTGAATATCCCTTCCTAATGGTGAAAGGTTCAATGTACTTAGCAGTAGCGTCTCCGTGTCAAGAAATCTCTGATGATAACCTGTACCTATGTACTGATATGGAACTCGTATCGTACGCAATGCCTACATGTATGGAACAGTTGATGGAATATCAGCATGATACCACACGTTGCATCCCTCGAGCTGTCCATTTAGAAGATATTAAAGTTCAACGCCTATCGCCTTCTGACTGGATAATATACTCCCGATATAATACCATAATTACAGATAAATGTGGGAACAAAATAAGTAAAACGCCAATAAAAGGAACATACATATTAAAAATCGATCCTGGGTGCGAGATTACCTTAGGAAACATCTATCTACGGCATTTACAAAATTCCTTTGGAGAAATTACTTATAAAATTGTACCCCGAATAAAATTACCTAATTTAAAAATGGAAAATTTGACAACAGTACCCATAAATATTAAAGCTGTTAACTTGGACGACATCAAACATCTTTCAACCATCATGAAAATGCAAGAAATTAGTGCTAGTGATAGTGAAAAAGTGGAAATAATAAAGGTCAATAGTGTCAGTGTCGCAACCATAATTTTATATGTAATTTTCTGTATCTGTATAACCATAGTTTTGTATAACCTTAGAAATAAAATAAGACTTTTGTTTAAAAATCGCAACCCTCAGAAATCAACCATTTCTGATGGTTCCGAACTTAAGGGGGGAGGAGTTATGTTAGCCTCTACCAACCCTACCATACAAGTTAATGCTTAATGTTTATTTTAGATATAATTATATGCTGAGATAGTAGTTTGGCTGTTCCCAGATATATTATGTTACATGTGAACCTGGGAAAGCTGGTGATTTACTAGCAGCTAGGAAGTCAGTTCGACTTGAGCATCAATCTCTGCTCGGTCGTCTCATTAGTTTAGTATAGCATATTAACATCAAACTCTGTTATTTGCTTTAATTAAGTTTAGTTAAATAAATTTTATAACTTTTTAAAAACTTATTTATCGCTCCCGGAAACTTGACTAGCTTGATATGTGTGGGAATTAATAAACAGATTTTAATGAACAACAACACGCGGAGCTACGATTAGGCAGACAGGAGGGGGGAAGGGGGAGATAAGAATTCATAGGGCCTGATAATAATTATGGATAGACCAAGGGTATATGGTACACCTTAAGCCAGCACATGGGAAAATTATATGAATAGACACCATAGAGAATGATGGCCTGGTTTAAGGACCTAATCTAAAGGGTAGATACATAAAAGTTGCTTTTTGATCTAAGGGCCTGTTTCACAATCTCCAGTTAAGTTCCCAATAGGCTATCGGCAACATATTCAAATATGTTATGTTGTATATCAAATATGTTGCCGATAGCCTATTGGGAACTTAACTGGAGATTGTGAAACAGGCCCTGAGAATATTATAAACGACATAATTATGATACACAAAAAAGATCTAATATGTTTGGGGACTTTGTATATGTGAGGTAACAATATGACGCAAACCAAATGACCTTATTGTTTATGGTCTACGGATGAAATAATTATGATTTGGCAACATAATTACGACGTGTTTGTTATTACTTTCTATTGTCTTAAAAATTAAAAAAACGTCTTCGTAGCCTTGCGAATATTTATTAAGCAGGAAGTACAGTTGTGGATTATAAGTTATTAAAGAAATTTAATAATTAATCTACTTGTATAAGGTTGTTTTTCGCTAAAAATGACGTTCCGTATTTTGTCGAAATAATGCCAAAATATGTCGCATAATAAAGACTCGTCTTATTAATATGTGTATTATATATTAGAACAATAACGGGACAACTGTCCCTCAAAAAACAAAAAAAAAAGTCTCAAATAGATATGATGTTTGCATGTCGTATAACATTAATTATCATAAGTATAAGTTACAATAATTAAATAATACATTCAGTCATATTAAAGAAAACACAAAACCTTTGTCCTGTGAAATGTCTTTTCTATTGTAAATTGCTTTGCATTAGGAAATTAAAAAGTCTATATCCAATAATAATGTTACTCGCCTTATGAAAGCTACAAATTATTGACAAACATTGGAGCTTAGTTTGTAAACTACAATGTAAATATGGAAACTACTGTAAGCATTGACTTCGATAATAAAAAAAAAAATCATCATCATAAGCTCGTAATGAATTGTTTTATTATTATTATTATGATTTATTATATTGTTATGTAACATATTATATTGACAGTTCTTGATTGTAATTTAATCAAGTCATAGCGGCAAATCTTAACTATTGTAATGAACAAATTCGTTTAGGCAGAGAGGTATGGTCACTTGCGTGCACTTTACAGCAGGTGATCTGTTCGTTTGGTTCTTCTAAAATAAAATTGAAATTGCATTTACTTTGATAAAAATAACTTTTATATCATTGTACGTATCAATGTGAATCCAAGATGGCCGTGAGTTTTTTTTTCGTATGGTCTAGACTTTCAGGTCTGTTGGGCTTTATGCTCAATAGTTAGGTGAGCAGATGGCTAACCTAGAAATAGTGGGAGGTTTAAGGGCTCAAATCAGAGATACCATTTTGTTTGACGAATGCATGCATGCATGAATAATATAATGATAGAAATGGCACTTGATATAGTATGTAGATGATATGTAGTATAAGGGCCTGTATCACAATCTCAAGATAAGTTCCGAATAGGCTATCGGCAACATATTTGACAGATATTTGACAGATACTCCATACTCTATCTGTCAAATATGTTGCCGATAGCCTATTCGGAACTTATCTGGAGATTGTGAAACAGGCCCAGTCTAGCATATTATTTATAGTACTGTAACTCAAAGTCCTATATAAATATATCGTTTATTGCCTATAACAAAAGTTGTAACGTGCTTACTGACAGAATTGTTTTACACGTGACCGTAAATTCTAGAAACCAATTTCGAAGAAAATTTTCGTCAAACTTATTTTAGAATCAGTGTTCCACGAAGCAATTTCTAAGGCTTTACTTTGACCTCTTTATTATTTAGAAACTCATTTCCACAGTAATATAATAAGGCGGAAGTGTATATTTGGTAGAAGGGCTAATCTCCTGAATTAAAAAAGTATAGTCGAATTTAAAAATATTTTATTTTTATTTTATAGCCTACAAGAATAAAAACAATAAGTTATTCTTTTAATTTTTATATATAAATGGCTAGTGCTCTGAAGTTTAAGTATATATATGTATACTAAGTTAATATATAGATCTATAGCTATGTACGTGTCTTTTAGTCACGTTTTTAATATTAACATTTATAATTTGAATGAATATTAATTTTTTAATTGAAAAATATGGCTTCATATTCATACTTTGAGCTATAAATATGAATTAATCAAATTCTTTTCAGCACTCACAGAAGTCAAGATCTTTCAAACGTAAACGATACATAAATCCTCTTACCGACTTTGAAGATGAATTGATTGATTTCATTTAAAATATATAGTCATAGCAATTACATATTTTATTGAAATTTATTAAATTGCGATCTATTTTCTCTGAAATGTAAGGTTTCCTAAAAATATTGGTTTTAATGACGTCAATGTTTTTACCAAGAAATATCTACTGTTGCTGGGTGATGGGTCATATACATATTGAATCCACACGTAACATGGGGGTCAAGGGGGGGGGTATAAGGGGTGGGAGGGATCCTAACGTTCGTGACGTCAGATTGCAACATTTAATATACCAATGCTATTAAAATTTAAAAAATCGTTAAGTGGATATAAAACTAGTTTCGGAAGAGCGGATCTAATTTCACAGTTTCGTGTGTAATTTAAAATAGGACAGAAAGGTAACTGCGAGCGCCTTCAAGCGCTTTGTAAAGGAGCCGGGTCCGCAGGCAACAGGAACCCTTAGCGACAGACTGGCCCCGGCAAGGCCAGATTTTTTTTCGAATGATGCTATACGAGTACCTGTGGTATTTTGGACTTAATAGCTCAATTCATTTCCCAAAAAACTGCAAAAACTAAAAACAGTGGTGCTACTAATTAAATAATAAGACCTCAAAAGTATAAAATAAATCCTAAAAATTTAACTACCCAAGTTAATGACTATTTAGTATTTAGTAGTAATATAATATTATGATAAAAAATAACACTGAAGTTTTATTCATCAGCTAACTTATTTTGCTTAACAATATCGAAAATGCTTCGTCCTAAGCTGCATCTATAAGCTGAGACATCTTTGTGTCAGAACTGTTTGTGTCTTACACGAAGATGTTGCAATATACCGAGTACCTTAGTAACACACAAGACACATGTATATTAATTATTTTAATTATTGTCTATGTTATCAAAATACTCCTCCGGGTTTGGCTTAAAGGTCTCGCAACCAGGCCATAAAATCTTCAAAAAAAAAAAACTCCTCCGGGTGAATTCGAAGTTAATAGATGACATTCAATGTGTCATTACTATCAGTTTAGTTATGCAACTATATTAAAAATATACTCAAAATATGTCTAACATAAAACTTAAACAATAAAGGCATGTTTTCTATTCCATGGACCTTTATTTTAGGCCAATAATTCTGCTACTTCCAAACAAACAAGATTGATCAGAACACGGACGCCATTATAAAACTAATCTCACAAAGCCACTTCGTACTCCGTAAATAATTAATTACAAAAGAGCCGTATCGTTACAATATTCTAACGTCTATAAATAATACAGTTGCTGGGGCCCCAAACAGTATTCTTACATCTAGCAACGTCCCGCGGTTTCACCCGCGTATTTCCAATTCCCGTGGGACCATGAAAGAAGAACGAACATCCGTACAAACTTTCGCACTACTAGCTGTTGTCCCCCTGCTTCGTCTGCGTTAACAAAAAAACATTCCTTTTTTTAATGTATCCTATGCTACTTCTAGTACCTTGGATGTGTACCAATTTAAATGATGATCGATTGAGTGATTTTCGCGTGAATGCGTAACAAACATCCATACTCTCACATTTATTTATAATATTAGTAAGGATAATATTTAGATATACCGCATGCCTTAACAGGACTAGATTAACGGATGATGGGGTAAAATTCGTAACTTTTAGGTATTTGTAAGAGGTAATGTATGTAATTTTTAAATGTCATGCTGCTTTGCAGTTGACTTGGGCCAGCACTATGCTGTC
Organism: Lycaena phlaeas; assembly: GCA_905333005.2. Lineage (NCBI taxonomy): Eukaryota > Metazoa > Arthropoda > Insecta > Lepidoptera > Lycaenidae > Lycaena > Lycaena phlaeas. Next base: position 3,307,515 of record HG995168.1, read on the forward strand.
GCATTTTTTTTTCATCAGATTGTGTTTCCATTGGAGGGCAAAGCAAGAATATAAGCTATGCTCTTGCACCAATTTATTAACTTGTACCATTAACCATATAGCTCTTACTGCCCGGTTGCCTCCTTGTGACATAAAAAAATGTCAGATGTGTAGGTTTCTTCATTCTCTTCATCATCTGCAAGCGACTTCGATATGGTCTAGTACAAGAGAAAATATAGCAAGACGTACTTATCAATGTGAAAGCAACATCCTACCCTGGTATCCTAAATTCGGACTCGAATTATCCTATATAATTATATTATGTGTATCCGTAATAAGTGTCAGATTTTACTGTTTAATTTTTAATGAACAATTTCTTACTTTAAAATACTATATTTTTGCTGATGAATAATTCTCTGAGCGTTAATATTCAGATCACCTAGTAGAACCTAGTAACCTACATTACAATATATACTTCTGAAGAAATGGCTTTAAAGATTCTGTATATAGATTTGGTTGCTAAATGTACGTAACTCAAATTTAACTCTACTTTTTATTAAACTTAGTGGATAGCTAGGAACCTAGGATATTTACAACTTTTTTATAATTTTTTACTTCATACACCTACCTCTACGTAAGTATATGTGGGGCTTCCAAAAATAATTCACCTTTGACCTTTATAATAAGATACCAATTAAAAATGAGAAGCAATATGTAGAGAGTGAAATAGTCTAAAAATAACTCTCTTTTAAATATAATAATATGTTAATAACAACAGCTTATAAAATTGTATATTAGTAATTAGAATATTATGTAAAAGAGTCTGAATATTTTCCTTTTACTTGTAAAGTAAACCTTAATTTTATGTGCCAGTGTTTTTCAGACACCGTATGGAATTAGTTATCTCTATCTCAAAAGTCTTTATGCATCTTTCGGCCTGTGTGATTATATTACGTAAACATATTTTTACCTCCTTTCATCTGAGGTAGAATAGTATGAATATTTTTTTAGTTTTCCTTTTTTGAAACTCATACGTGATTGATAAATGATAGTGTACGTGTGCATATGTGTGTGTGCAAGTGGCATATCATCATCGTCATCAATAACCTTTATCCGTCGTTTGCTGAATATAGGCCTCACTCAATAAACGCCAAGATGAGTGGTATATATCGATACTATGACGGTCATGATATGGCATCTAATGAGAACGTTAAGACAGGCACAGCCACGGGCGACGTCTAGCTTATATCAGAGATTTTGTACACAATATTTTTGACGGGGATTTAAAAAAATCCTCATCCAAGGTTACCGAACATCTCGTCTTCATAATTGGACGAGCATGAAAATATTTTATTATTTCTCTTTACTTTAACAAAAAATAACATTTATTTACGAAAGAAATTAATTTAAGTGATGGATAAATACGCTTTTTGCATTTGAATGTAAAAAGTGTGCATTTATGTGCTTGGTGATTTAAGTATTGTTACTTGGTATACACATAGAATAGTAATTACTTTTATTGAAGTAAGTAGAATAGTAATAAACAAAATGGTGGATGCGTAGTATTTTATACACAGGACTTACACAAGTCTACGTGGATATTATATGCATTATAAAGCTGAACGAACAGAGTGAAGTATTAAGAACATAATTATATATATTTATAGTAAATATAAAGTAAATGTACGAGATGTTGGAGTTTTTCAAAGAACCTATATTGGCCACACCTTTATCTGATGCAGCCAAGGATATATACAAGGGATATAATATTATACAATTAATTAATAATCGTTCTAATGTTCGATTTTGTAATGATTTGTGTACTTTATTAGTTTCTTTTACATTTTGCCAATGTTAAATAAATGGAACTGACATAGTCGAAAAATGACTAAAGTCCCTTAAGAAAAAGATTTAAAAAAAAAGCTGAATGAAAACGGCTCATTATTAATACATTCAACTGTAGATAGACGGACTGATATTATTATTGATTGTAAAAAATATTTTGTGCATAATGTTGATTATTTAAAATATCCGATTAGTATAGTAGAAAGGATACGCTGTGTCGCGCTTTTGGCTGCACCTAATCGACGCCTCTGGGCCCTGGAAAAAAATACCGCTCCATCGGGGAGGGGTTATTTATATGGGACTCTACGAAATGATGGTAAGAACGCAGACCTGACCAGAGACCAGCCCAGACCAAGACTGATTTTATTACTTTTCAAATTTTTTAGCCCTGGAAAATTTGCTGCCCTGGGCACTAGCCCCGACTCCCCCTATTGTAAATCCACCACTGTGGGTACCACTATCTTGCCTATTTCTTCTGTAGAACAGATTTTCTGTGTTTCAGAGAGACGCTTTTTTTGACGCTGGTATTATGTGTACAAGAGGTACTATCCTGGTCATGCCATCCCAGTTCGGCTGAGGCCGGCTTGCAAAGGACTTCTTTAGAGCGTACTCATAATGCATATCATATACATTTACTCGTAACGACAAAGCATTTGTTGAAGAAGTATGGTCTAAATACGACGATCAATTTATTCTTCTTCCGTTGTTTGTTCGAGAAAAGTGGGGTACCTAGTTATTGGCACTGATACTCCTTTGACTACTACGCAACAACTGAAATATGAATGATTTAAGGTTGCCAACGTTTTGGCTTTCGAAAACTTTACTATAATAGCAATCATATTTATTCATTGAATAAGTAGTGGGTGTTAATTTGTTGTTATGCTTATGACTAAACCTGTTTTTTTTGTCTTATTGAGATATCAATATCAAAGTATTGTATACTAGTTAGTAAGAAAACTGAATTAATTTGCAATCTGCCATATTTTACTAGACTGGGAAGGTCATGTTAATTCCAAATAACCAATCAATAAAAAAAGGAACAGATTTCCAAAGTACATTGTCATCGATTTTTGAGCTAGGGTCTTAATATCAAGGCTACATAATCGAGAAATAAAAAAAAAAACGTATAACTAAACTAACGAAGTTATTAGGCTAAGTTAAAAATTTTTGAAAAAAATCCACATTTACAGGGAATTCCAAAGTAAGATAATTAAAAAAAACAATAAAATCAACTCAACGATTACTAATACAGTCTACATCTTGAGAAAGCCTCGCTGTCGAGACGAAAATGTGCTCAGATTATGTAGTGGTGGTCTTTTATTGAAGTGTGTGGTGGCTACAACCATGCAAATGCATGCAAGAGTATGTACTCGTATATCATTGTGGAAAAGGAGGGCGGCGCTATATTATTATTCACACATTTTATACAAAGACTACGTATTTTGCGGGATTATTGCTAATTGGTATGTAATTTCATACCTTTCAAAATGGATTTTCGCAAAGTAATGTCTGAATAAAATCAACTCAATTCATAAGGCTAAAGATGCTCAACATTTACTCAACAAAGATAATAATAAAAGGTTAGAATAGAAAAGTGTTTGGCGATTATGCGACGGACACTTAATAATCTTAAAAACTAGGTGGTCACGGAATACAGCATAGGTATATACAGGACACGACAGGGGTTCCCAACTAGTGGTCAAGAGCCAAAGAAAGGTCCGCAAAATCACCGGTTTGACAATTTATACTACTCATAAAAAGAGGAAAGATTTGATTGTTTGTTAGTACTGAATAGGCTCAGGAACTACTTGACCGATTTGAAAAATTCTGTCACTGTTGAAAAGCTACACTAATCCCCGTGAACATAGGCTAGGTATATTAAATTTTCAACAAGTAAGGGACCCGTTTAAAATCTTATTTGACACAGGCGAAGCTACGTGCAACAGCTAGTGAATAATATAGATGCAAGCTCAAAAGTCTCATGAGATAATGTTACCTAATGCCACTTTCAAGTATGGATTTGAGTTTGTATTATTTTAATGCCTTTACTGTTTTTGACTTACGCCCCACTTGTTAATAATAGTGAAACCAAAGTCGAGAACCACTGGGATAGACAAGTACCTAATTATATGCGATAAGCTTTATGCACGAGCTACGGCAAATTAATTAAAGGTGTATAAAAGAACTGCAAAATGAACTGTATAAAAGAACTGGGTGGCTTCTCTCAACAGTTGAGGGGGAGGGGGGGTGCACGCCTCCATTAAAGCTCTCAAAAAACCCTCATGCGTCATCAAGCTTATTAATTTGAAATCGATCGGTCTAAGAAATGGAAAATTAATTGAAATATGTAATATTACGTCTTATTTTTTAATTTAATAATTGCGTTCGCCAATTTATAGGAATTATTTTGTATAAAAATATAATTTGATTGGTTTGATTTGTTAATCATTATTTTCAGGAATGCTAATGGTGGCATGATGCGGGGTTTGAAGCCCGGCCGGGTTAGAAATGAATGATATTTACATTAATTGTTTGGACCAAGACAAGCTGGTACTGTATCAGTTTGTTTGTGAATCCCTTCCACAACGTTAAAAACTCAGTTGCCCTAAAATTTAACTTAGAATTTGCTCATAATTGCCATGCTGAGAAAAAATGGTATTTTGCTCTCTGTTCAGCTAACTGTAGCTTTAGTGTAGTAGTATATGTATATATAGACATGGGGTATAAATCATGGGCTATGTTAAATATAGTAAGTCTGGCTTTTACTCCTTCTGCGCTTGCGGCTTTCCTAGTAATAGTAGTAGTATATAATAAATGCCACAAATTTTTGATGCCTCTAACTATACAGCCCCTCTAGACAAGTGGCACAAACGCTAAACGAATAGAATAGAATAGAATAATCAACTCAACTGTTTTCAGCAAATTGTAGCTACAGTATAGCAGTAAATATATCTATAATTTAATATATAGACATAGGAAAAATCAAGGACTATGTTAAGGATAAAGAAGTCTGGCTCTATTTCCTTTTGCGGCTTTCCTGGTAGCTCATCTCACAAATTTGTGATGCCTCTAACTGTTCTGAAACTCAACTTTTTCTTCTCTTCTTATTCAGAGTGATAATGATTTTCAATTTTTTTTCTTCGGCTTTTGCTGAGAATAGTTACGGCATAGGTAGATGACAATATTTGTGTCACTATTTTCTTTACCTATTTTTTTTGTGAATGTAAACATTGTAGGCTTTGTAGATTCGCAGATGCTTGTTATCTTTTGAGATAAGTATCTTGTTTTACATTTCTTGTACTGTAAGCAACGACCTATTTTTGGGCCTACACTTAAGGCATGATGACAAAAACGCTTGGAGATGAATTGCTTAGATGTGACTTTGTGAAATAATAATCACAATTAAAATAATGATGGGAACCCAGCCGAGTTTCTTGTTAGTATCTTCTCTCACATGGACGCGTTGCGAACCCTTTTTATAAACTTAGCCGCTAAGACGATTATAAGTGAAGTGATACTTATCAAGATCCTACTGAGTAGAGCTCACCTCGAGGGTGTGCTGGGCAGAGTCCACCGCCGCGCCATAAGCTGTCCCCCTATACTTAAATACTAATGCCATAACATAATAATATTGTAATACTAATGATTTGAAAAAACGAAAAATGTAGTTTCTTGCCAGTTCTTATCAATGAAAACGACCAGTCAGAACCGAGCAATTTTTCCGATATTTTATGCCCATCTGGGCCAATTTAAAATAAAAATATTTTGATTCTGACATTGGTGGCCGGCGGGGATTTGATACGTTACCGAAAATAATGTTAGGTACCGTTCTTTTTCAGGTGGGAAGACGATCTTCTTGCCTTGGTGTTAGACGCGAGTGGCTAGGGATCAGTCGTTGAGGGAGGTCTATGTTCAGTGGTCGGATAGATCCTGATGATAATGATATAGAAATACATATAGATAGACGTAGATAAGGCAGCTGATGATGATGATACACATTATTTAATGAGAAATCATTATAGTTAAATAGCTTCTATGTATTTGGTCATAGGTTATCACGGGCAAGATAAGATATGTGTGTAAATGAAAATAATCTCTATAATAGTCGTCATAGCGACCAAAGCCGATTAGTTATCAACATACGGTATTGAAATAGTTATAACACGGTAATAATTAATAGTTAGCCTTCATTTTATTTCGTCATTATGATAATAAGTAAAAAAGACATGATGAGGTTTGACATGATTCGCAAGATTTGAAACAAAGCCGCAAGCAGGGAAACGTCCTAACTCCTAAAATAACCGATGCTGGAATTGGTATTATAATAAAGGGGAGATGTGCTATATGCCTTATTAAAAGGGTATTTCTACATATGTACATATACTATGTAAAGATATGACCTTTATAAGGTGCAGTGTGTTATAAAAACAAAGCACGACAAGAACTGAGACTATGTTCTGCCTTTCTAAATGGACAATTCAAAGGTGTCTACAGCCGATATTAATACTAATTCTGATTGAATATACAAAATATATACGTAACGCTAAGCACTGGAGAGTAATTACTTTGACAATACAAAACAGATAAGATATTAAGCCTTTCACAGCGTTAGCGTTAGCGTCTTTATCTATTAGCTTATTGAATTGTTTCATCTAAACTGTTGTCTATTACAGAAATAAAACAGATGAGTCAGTATATTGTGTGGAAGAAATGATTTAAATGTAACAGTCTCTACGTGCGAAATGTGTATTATGCATAGAATATTATGTATAATATATTTTAGGACACGCTTTATAGTCTTCGATATACAAGTGTGTTCCAAAAATGAAACATAAAATATGTTTGTAGACCCTGGAAATTAGTGTAAATTGTGCATAAAACAAAAGAATATAGATCTTTGTCGATAAATTTGTAAATTGACCTAAAATTAGTATTAGGAAGTCTATTGATGTAGATAAAGTCTTCGATACAGCTTTAGCTATAAATACACGGATATTGTATAAACAAACAATCGCTAGGAATTTCTATAAAGTATGTTTTATTGCACAATTAATTTACAATTTATAGGTTGGTGGAACCGAATAAATGATAACACAGCTTTAAATACTGTGGAACAATCAACTAATGTTAGTAAACGTTCTGAGCAAACAAGGGAATTTGAGAAAGCTTGTAAATACATGGTATATAACCAAAAAAATACATCGAAAGTAATATTAATTTAAACAAAAATACCAAATTAATATCAAAAGTATACTAAATATATGACAAACAAAAAAATTCGCGAAGACAGCTTTCCTTCTTGGAAAAATAACATCTGCTGCTGAATCATGATACCAAATTAATAAATGAAATAACACAATTTGAAACTGTCCAAAGTCTTAAATATTATTAATAAATAATATTATTAATAATTCGCATAGCAAACAAGCTCACCTGGTTACGTATTGTGTCCCGCATCCTGCACTGTAAATGTATGTCTCCAACGTATCTCAAAACACGACTGATTTGTACAAAACGCTCACAAGAATGATGTCTCGATCAAGTTCATGCTAAATTGTGGTATATTTTTAGTACACCACTCATTCATTACGTTCGTAGTTACTAACATACCACCAATGTTGCTCATTGGATGCGCAATGTATGCTATATACAGTGATGAGCTGGTAATAGCGTCATGCGCCCGCGCATCGTATTCAATGACGCAGCACGAGACGGGGGCGAGTTTGACACATCTGTACGCAATTGATTTAAGTGCTGCGACGCAAAATGGACTCCAAAGCTTCGAATCAAAGTTCAAAGTAATATTTGGTTGAGTTTTACAAATATGGATCTGAGTAATCGTTGAGATGTTTGCGAGATATTCATTTTACGGACATTTTTTGTGTTTCGAGAATCCGTTCTTTGTTTTTACTTTTTACGTTTTACTTATTCTTTCCGTTTTAATTTTCTTATAAAGCTAAATATATGTGGATGCCTTCCTAGCAAGGAGGGGTTTTAAAACCTAATGAGTAAAATCGGTGTTTTAACACCGAACGCTTCTGGGATTTATACTATGAATTATTTATTCAACTTAAATTTACGGTTTTAGAAACTTGTAAAATAGAATTAGTTACAAGAGAATAAAATATTTTCTTTTGACGATAGATACCACCCGAAATCTATTGCAAAAAAAATTAATCATTTTTATCGTTCAATGCTGTCCATTAAAGTATTTTATTGAACGTTAAATGGACTCTACTATTGATTCTAAAACTAGTTCACTGAGAATCACCGGTTAAACAAACTCAGTGAACTCATGACTGTTTTTTCTCAAAGCAACAATATTGCTGTCTGACAAGAGTCCGGTGACTGTCATAGAAACTTAGGTGATATTGATCGATTACTACCTCAACTAACGATTTGAACAACTCAACAAAGATAAAAATATACGCCCGGTTTCCAAAACGTTGGTCAAAGTGTATGTCAATTAACATGGCTGTTAATGGCGGTTAACATATCGTATGTTAACAGCCATTAGCAACCTTAGAGTCAAATTTTACAGATTTTCATTATAGTGGCTATGTCAACTGTAAGTTATTCACTTTTTCGGAATTCGGGTGTTATTCTTCTTTATCCTTTAAACTATTTAAGACGGTACATTCACTTTATTATGCTTGTGTCCCGGAGCATGATATTTCGTCATTGTCTAAGCATGTCATGCTCACAAACATAATTTTCCAATTCACTCGAAAATAATAAATTCAATATTCTTGTAGCAAAATAATAATATATTATTTTGGTAAAAAATTGTAAATTATTATTATATTATTAGACTTTGTGCTTTAAATACATATCCAATTATAAGATAAAACAAACATTTCTATGTTCCAACATAATTAAAAGATTAAAGGCAAAGTTAGATGACACGCAAATATACTGGTCATTATTGATGATTATGAGTATCATTATGTAGAGCTAAATCCTAGCTAAGCCGGAATAAATCTAGAGAATCCATATTTATAGAGGAATTTCTGTTCAAATTCTATATTTGAATTGAAATTATTGTATTCGCAGACTTAAGACAAATTATTTATTTCAAATACAATAGTCGAATATCTAAATTAAATCCCGATAAAATAGACGCAATTAGAAGTACGCTTCGTGGCTTAAGTTTGTGTATTACATTTTATAGGAAAAAAACTTCTATTAAAATGAATTTTATTTTAGTTATAAACACCGTTCCACTGAGCTACTGATTAAGCACGGCTTTTGTCAATCCCATACATTTTTTGAACAACATCGTTATTATTAGCTAGCATATGCTGCCCGGCTTAAAGGCATGATTACAAAGGGGAGAGACAGTTCAATATTAGGACTTAGGACACACTCTCAATTCTACTCGGTATGTATCTAGTGCAACAAAGTAACATTGAAAAAATAATAATAACGATGTTGTTCAAAAAATGTATGGGATTGACAAAAGCCGTGCTTAATCAGTAGCTCAGTGGAACGGTGTTTATAACTAAAATAAAATTCATTTTAATAGAAGTTTTTTTCCTATAAAATGTAATACACAAACTTAAGCCACGAAGCGTACTTCTAATTGCGTCTATTTTATCGGGATTTAATTTAGCTTAAGTGAAATTCTATCCTCTGTACGCAAAGTTCGAGAAGAAATAATTAAAATACATATAGGATTTACATTATATCTAACTGGCTGTTGCCCGCGGCTTTTCATGTTACTTCTTGTACCTCCGAGAATATGTGAAAAATAATAATATATCCCACAACTCATAGGTTTTGCTGGAAGAGATCTCAAATAGAGATAAGAAAAAAAATTGTGTACAAAGTTTCATGACGATTGGTTGAGTAGTTTTCGCGTGACAGCGTAACGTACATCCCTACTTTCTCATATAGAATATTGGTAAGGATATGATCAGGGGCTTATAATTATGAGGGCTTTGTTATTCTACAAGCTATTGTTTATGGATAAGCATTCGTCTAATAATTGTAAGAGATCATCAATTAAGTATGCACGGATCTCTTCCTAGAGTTCAGACGTGGAGACTTTGAACCATGACAGATTTTTTTTTAAACATAAGTAAAAATGCGAGAAACAGTCAATAAATGGTACTAACTATCAGTCGTACGCCCACTGCGTCTTAACAGGCCTCCTTCAATGAACGCCAATATGACTGATCCCATAAAGTATCATCGTCATCATCATTAGCCTTTATCCGTCCACTCCATAAAAAATATGTTAGATAAATTGTAACCATTTATATAACAGGGATCGGTCGTCTTGGCGTTCATTGAGGGAGGCCTATGTTCAGCAGTGGACGGATAAAGGCTGATGATGATGATGATGATATAACAGTGAATGTCACACTTAATTCTGTTGGCACAATAAAGTCAAAACCTGAATAGCCGGTTTCTCTGGTTCCTGTTAATATTATCATTAAATTACATCGCTATTGGTTTCCCGCGGTTTCAACTGGTTTAAATTAAAAATTAAATATTTTCTCCAAAACAAAGAAAGATACAGTCTATGTATAGAAAATAGAAACTAAGCCCAGTTGATGAAATACATAACGCTTCAATAAAGCAATAGGGTTGTCACTTATAATGTTTTTAATTTTTTTTTATCAAAACATTTTTTGTTCTGTTGATATTGTGAACTAACTTGATTACAAATACCTACGACCTAAAACGGTTTAATATTAACACACCAAACTTGTATAAATCTAGAATAATATCATCATCTGCCTAGTCTTTTCCCAACTATATATTGAGGTCGGTTTCCAGTCTAACCGGATTCAGCTGAATACCAGTATTTTACATGGAGCGACTGCTGTCGGACCTCCACAACCCAGTAACTAGGTGGTACGGTACCCCGCGGTAAGACTGGTTGTCAGATTCTCGGGCCTCTGACGAGCCGTAACGACTGTTAAAGATCCACGAATGACAGCCGGAACCAACGGCTTAACGTGCTTTCCGAGGAAAGGAGTCTCGGTATGTAAATATGGTCACCCATCCACGGACCAAGCGCCACGAGGTCGTCCTAAATCTAGAATAATAGTAATAATAATTTAGCCCGGGACTCGCTACAGAACTGCGAGAAGTGCTTATGGATCTCGCGATGAGTTTAGAGCGTTTGTTCGCAGTTTCCTTAAGCTGGCTACACACTAGGGCGTACCTGACTACCTGAAAATTTTGCCCGTACAAGTAAATTTGTGCTGCAAAGGGACCATACGTGTAGCGATAAACGTGTACAAACTCTCAAGTGATACCTTGGCCCCGACAACGGAGATACAGTTGACCTGTAGAGGCAAACTTGTCAGGTACACCCTAGCGAGTATGGCCGGCTTTAATTTTATACACGTATACCGCCTTCCTTAGTAAAGAACATATCGAATGAAAAATTGATTATTTCAAATTCGAAAATAGAACGTTCAAATCAACAAAATTTGGTCAACGGTTAAAGGGGTGCTGCTAGTGGTGGTGTGGTTGACCACAAGGATAGTCCTTGTGGTCATTCCCGTCTGCATTAATGGTAAAACCCACAAAATATGATGCACACATCTTTCAATAAAGTAGATAAATGGTAAATATAATGTTAATAAATATAAACATTACTTATTTTTGTTTTCTAGAGATACATATATGTAATTAAAATTTATATGTCTGTTTGTAATATTAAAATATCCATTTTTTACTACATGCATATGACAATAAAAAAATGTTATTTTGGTATGACATATATAATATGTTATTATCCTTAGATAATAATATTATGGTGAAAAATTAAAACTATAATTGCGTTGCTCTGAAAAGAGATATTTTATTTTATAATACTTATAATTTAATAATTTTACAAAACATTCTTTACAAATAAATATTTACAAAAATCTTACCTGAAAAGAGAAACAACATTTAAAGCTATTGTTTCACCAGTATTAATTTAACAATATATATAATTCCAAACAGCTAAACTAAAACATTAAGGTGGTTCGTCTCGGTTACCGATCTCTCTTTTCTCGCTAGATGACGCCACTTATGCAAAACAAGGGTTTTATTTATTTTACAAATAGACCTTTGCATTTAGATGCTTAAAATTTATATTCGCGAACTATTTATCAATTAGGCTTAATAAATTTTATATAATATTTTAGTTTATCAAAGGAAAATCATTCAAGAATGTCGATTGAAAGTTGGTGTATAATGTTTTGAACTAAACACTCACACTAACATATTGTATTCTTATGATTATTCTAACCGCTAATTTCATCAAAACAATAACATAAGCAATGGCCTAACATGTAAATGCCACGAACGTGCAATCACTAGGTACGTGGTTCAAATCTCCTCCAGATAAGTTTATCTTTTTGTTTTTTTATTTATAATATATTTTTTTATTATTTTATATTATTTATAATTGTATAGCTATTTACTATCTTATATCTCATTTTACTATCTTTATAAAAAAAGTAAAGCAAAGTATCAACCCTTATATGTCCCACTGCTGGGCACGGGTCTCCTTCCTCGAAATCAGGCGAGCAGGGTAATGTGCCAATACTTCACCGCGCTGGCCCAGTGCGGGTTGGTGAACTTCAAATACCTTCAAAGACTTTCGATCTCATCAGGCATGCAGGTTTCCTCACGATGTTTTCCTTCACCGGTGAGCGAACGATGGTCTCGTGTGCACTTAGAAATTTAGAAAAACCCATTTCAAGGCACACACGGACGGGTCAGGATCGAACCCGGAACCCCTCGCGTAAGAGGCCGAGTCCGTCCACCACTGGACTACCGTCGCTCTATCTTTATAAAATATGTGGTATTTTTGAATAAAACAATATTTTTACACATGTCTTTTATTTTTATTTTTATTTTTTTTTCACTAAATACATAGGTATTCAATTTTATCACCCTTCTTGAGCTTCAAGCAAGACCACCGACAGGCGCAGATCCTTAAAAAAAAGGAAATCTTAAACATATGTACGAGGGGCGATCAAAAAGTAATGATAATGAGTATAATAAAACAACGATTCTAATTTAAATTTAATTTATTTTTCTACGTAGTCTCCTAACAAGTCGATACATTTAGTCCAACGTTTCTCTAAACCTAAAATACCCTTTAAAAAAAATATTTATCAGAGCTCTCCCAAAATGCCTCTACAGCAGCCATCACCTCGCTATCATCAAAAGTAGCTTCTTTATGGTAAATTGGTACTTGTCTCTCATAAGTTTTGACACTGTATTTTAAAAATAATAAGAAGATTAAAATATTTACGTAAAAGGAATAACGATTATTTTAGGTAGTTATCTAAGGAAAATCCCCCGTGGGAACTCGTGGAGGAGGTTCTGGCCGAGACATACTCCTACATCTCGGGTAGAGGTGTTTGGGCTTGACCCCTTCGCTAGACGGATTCCTACGGGTCCGCCGGCTAGGGCAGGAAGCCTTAATGCGGAGGTGGGGGGAGGACCTGGTGAGTCAGCCGTATGGCCAACGCCTAACGGCTGCTCTACGCCCGGTCCTTGAGCGGTGGATGCGCCGTAAGCGCAAGCCCCTTACCTTCCATCTGACGCAGGTTCTCACCAGGCACGGATGCTTCGTTGATTTCTTGTGTCGGACGGCCCACAGGGAGCCGACGACTGAATGTCATGATTGTGGCGCGGCGGTGGACTCTGCCCAGCACCCCCTCGAGGTGTTCCCGAGATGGGCGGTGCTACGTCATGATGTGACGTCTGTCATCGGAGGGGACTTGTCTTTGTCGAGCGTCATCACCGTGATGCTTGGCTCTGACGAGTCCTGGACGGCAATGGCCTCTTTCTGCGAGACAGTGATGTCCCAGAAGGAGGCCGACGAACGGGTGAGAGAGGACGAACCCGTAGACGACGAACGGGGGTGCGTTGGAGGCGCTATTTAATGCGCCTTCAATAAAGCCCCTGTGCTCATGTCGGGCTCGGGATGGAAACCCGGGCCCAGCTTAAGACACGGCGTCGTGGGGACTGCCAAGTCGTAGCCGGGCAGTTCCCTACTGTGGAGAATCTGGTCTTTGCCGGGATCAGTCTGTCGCTGAGGGTATCCCGTCGCCTGCACAGATCCGGGTCCCTCAAATATAGCGGCTGAAGGCTCACGTAGCGGTTTTAGTGGGGTAGGGCACCCAAATGCGAGTCCCCACACACGCCAGTGCGCCTACCCAGGCCCTGGTATGGTCGTAAATGATTTCCGCTGGGCCATCAAAAAAAAAAAAAAAATATTTATATATATATCTAAGGAAATTATAATATAACCTTGGAGTTTTTGCATTATCACTTTAAAATGTTTCATTCTTCTTTGATTTTTTACGCCATACATCTTCACGACTGAAAATTATGCAACTTTTGTAATACAAACATAATTCGGTCAGAGCCTCAGAGGGAGGCAATAATTATTGAAACACTATGATGGCGTTTTAGTTGAGCCGTAGGTATCTCTTTTTCTGCTTTTTCTTGGACCTGAATCCTTATGTTTTATGTAATTCGCAATTGATGTCGGATTCATGGTGCTGGTACACGCTATTTTCACAAGCTTTTGTATAAGTTTTCTCCGCGAACTCTAGCTACTCGAAACTAAAATAGGTCAAAACCCAAATAATACAAGTTTTTGTTTATATTAAATTTCAAAACCACAATTAATTACGTATGTAAGTAAATAAACAAAACTGGGAATGACATTCGATTAGACAATTAGATTGACATTTGTTTGATAGCCACCAGCAATAATCATAGGTGTCAGTGATACCACTTTACTGGGTACATTTTTCACTAATTTCGCCACTGCTCTACAATACAATATTCAGCAAACAATAATTATGCTTTTGGTAAAGACAGATTTAATGCCGCTCTTATCTGTTTTAAATATAACTAGAATAAATAAGACAGCCAAGCATAGGCCGTCAACAAGGTATAGAATAAAGAAAACAAATTATCGAATTATCTTTTAGCACGTTCATAATTACCCATGAATATTAGAGTTGTTTTACTGTTGTTTTATATTATTTTACAAAGTTAAAAATAAAATTTAATATAAATATAAATATATATAAATCAAATTATTTATAAAGCGTATTAAACTCTTACTCGATACACAATTATTTTACAGATTACCAAAGTATCATGTATGATAATTGAAAAAATAATGTGATTTCGATATTACTAAAGTTTACTCAGTAGTTTTCGAAAAATCTCAATTTTTAAGGGAGACACCCTCATCTGGCAATACTTTTGACAAAACTGCAAAGTATAAAAATAAGGTCTCTGATCGCGAGAATACGCAAGCATAAGATCGGCAACGTTGCATGCAGTTCTTGATCAAGTCGGCAACGTCGCAAATTCGTGTATAGTTACACATTAGAGACTACACACACATGCGTAATTTATAAGATTTTTCATCGTCTGATATAATATCTCTGAGATTATAAATATGGAATTTTATTGATTTTGCGAAAATAAGTATCCCAAAGTAATTCCCTACGCAAATATCGAGGCATATCTACTAATATTTAGCGTGTGAATGCCGATTTATTTTTGTATGAAAAACGAACCACCTTAATAACTAATCTTATAACTAAACAGCTCCATGGCAACAGACGAGTTCTATCTTTAAATATATATACAACCTATTTAAATGAAGTGTAACACTTTATTTACATCCCCCCCCCCCCCCTCTTTTCCTACATTACTTCCACTACTGGAATAATTTTTGTAATGTGGAAAAGATTTGATTCTGTCTTTTTGTGACCTGTATTTACTTTGTAAATTGTATTAGATATTTTATCTATTATTTTAAAAGGTCCTATCTTTAATTCGTCTAATTTTTTTCGGTTTAATCGGTTTCCGTTTTCGACATATACCGAATCTCCGATTTTGAACTCATACTGTTTTCTGTTTTTATCAAATCTTTGTTTATTGTAATTATGTGATTTCATACTATTTTCTAAGGCAATTTTACGATCTTGCAGTAGATGATTATTTGTTCTATTTTGTTTGTTGTTGTTTTATAATATGTTATTATCCTTAGATAATATTATGGTGAAAAATTAAAACTATAATTGCGTTGCTCTGAAAAGAGATATTTTATTTTATAATACTTATAATTTAATAATTTTACAAAACATTCTTTACAAATAAATATTTACAAAAATCTTACCTGAAAAGAGAAACAACATTTAAAGCTATTGTTTCACCAGTATTAATTTAACAATATATATAATTCCAAACAGCTAAACTAAAACATTAATAACTAATCTTATAACTAAACAGCTCCATGGCAACAGACGAGTTCTATCTTTAAATATATATACAACCTATTTAAATGAAGTGTAACACTTTATTTACACATATTATACCAAAATAACATTTTTTACAATTTTTGTCTGTTTGTCTATTTGTTCCGAATAATATCTGAAATTGCTGGATCGACTTTTACTGGCAGGTAGCTGTTATAACAAGGAATAACTTAGGCTATAAAAAAATCATCTTCAATCCGGATATGTTTACGGATACCGGCAACAGCTAGTCTCAACAAAAATTACCCAACGTCAAAAAAGATTCAAAGTCAAAGTCAAAAATATAAAAGTATTTATTATTTTCACAGATAAAATATACCAATAGTATTCTGTGGACTTTGATATCGGGTTTTAATTAAACCTTCGTCCAGCCGATATCCATTCAGCATTTTGCATATTGGCGAGCGATATATCGAACTACTAAATTAAAAGGCCGGCCAGCGCTCATAAAAAGCTCGTTAATAAACCTCACCGGACCGACACTGTCACATACAATTTGTACGCGACTAAATGAAAACAGTATTTTCATATGCAAATGGACATACAAACAGTCGGTGCACCCAATCATCACTTTTATTTCATACGAGTGATAGAAAGTCTCACGATATTCCCACAATTGGATTAAAAAAATCAGAACACGCATTATTTACACGAAGAGTTGGAGCATAACAACTAATGTAGTCCATTTCATATTTCCATGCATTCTAGCGTTGAATGAAACGAGACGAAGCGTTGAATTTATTCAAATCGACGCAACCCCGCCTTTCTCCCTGGATGCTCCTCTTGCAGCCAGATTGAATTAAATCCATTTCCCATGCAGTATCGATTGTAGGGATACCGAAATTAGTCGTATTATACAGATATGGCTTTACCGGGACATCGATTTTCATTTCCTCTCTCAATTTTACATTCAGGAATTATGAGTGCGACCAGGCTGGTTGCTATGGTGTTATCCGGATAGTTTTAAACCACGCTCGCATGAACGCTTTCTACCTAGCGTTAAAAAAAAACGTTTCAAGGGTCGGCCTCTTATGCGAGAGGTTACGGGTTTGATCCTGACCTCTTGTGCCCTAAAATGTTTTTTTTTTAAATTTCCATGTGCACCCTGAACAGAAAACTACCGCTTGCTTAGCGGTGAAGTAAAACATCGTGAAGAAACCCGCATGCCTGATGAGATTAAACGTCTTTGACGGTATGAGAAGTTCACCAACCCGTATTGGGCCAACGCATCAGTGAACTACCCTCATCGCCTGATTTTGAGGAGGAGACCCGAGACCCCAGCAGTCCAGCAGCATATGTCCCATATTATTATAAGCGTTGATACTTTATTTTTTTACGGGTCAAATGTACCCATGTATTTGTTCACACGAAAGCATTTTTAAAGCGTGGCGGTTATTTGATAAGTGCTGTTGGATTTGCAACGTTGAGCGCTGGACGGCAGATCGAATTGCCGAACTCGCAACTCGAACCAACGGTTTTAATGCTACGCTATTAAAGCGCTCCTGGGCTTGTAGTTAATGGTATAGCCAACCATTTGATATATTTATTTTATAGAAGTGAGGGCAAACTGACAGTAGGTACATCTTGTGGTGATCGGTAAATGTCATAGACACCCTCTAAACCAGGGGATTAAGGGGTGTGTTGACATTGACTTGCACTACCCCAAATATCGTGGTGAAAGGTTGTGACAATTTTAAGTATGGAAATAAGTATTTTCACACTATTAAACCTCTACAATCTACATATACATACTAACTCTGATTTTAAAATATTACTAAGTACTAGTGTAAGGTGAACCTTTTGCACTTAATGAGGAGGTTTATTCGAATAGAATAGAAAATCGAAGATCAACAATTTGTTTGTTCGTTGAAATGCACAAATCTCCGCAACCAATGAACTACAAAAATACTTTTACGTTTGATAGCCTTCATAATTGAGTAATAAGATCGATTAAAATCATATTTTAAATAATAATATATTTGTAATTTTAGGGTAGATATAAAATAACATCACATTAAAAGCGTATCTCATAACTTAAAGTTATTTATAAACCAAAATTTGTGAAGAATAAAACGTGTAAGTTTTATTACCTAAGGTTTAGGTCAGGACACATTCCATCATAGGACTTTTTATACCTAAATAATTGTATTCTGCGTGGTAATACCGTAAATCTATGTCATGGTGTGATAGAATGCGCAGCATCCAAGACGTTGGATACTTGTGAACACAAAGGAATGGTCCACATATTAGCTCGAACAACAACAGAGCTAGATGTCTACACTTATGTCGGATTATTAATGAGTCCCCGCAGCAGAGACTCTCTATTTCTCTCTGCCTCTTTGAGACTGAAAGTTAGGGAGTTGGTGTATTAAATAAGAATAAAGTCTCTAAATTTAACCACTATATTTATTAATATTATAATTCAACGATAAACTGCCCCCCTAGACAAGTGGCAAACGCTAAACGAATAGAAATAGAATAGAATACTTATTGTAAGGGAATGACACTAGTTTACGACATGTAATTTGACCGCTATTGTTATTCCCATACAATAAGTATTCTATTCTATCTCTATTTGTTTAGCGTTTACCACTTGTCTAGAGGGGCTAGCCTCGTAGTTATTTCATATTACTTGTTACGTTACGTTACGTTACTTGTTACGGGTATTTATTAGTACCGGAAATAAATTTATTCATACAAATTATTTTCACCTGATGGGATTCGAACTCGCGGTCGCTGCATTGTGTAAAGTGATTGTATTAGCTGAGCCACTCGACCATTTTTTTTCTTTTACGCCGGGAAATGCACTGACGCATACCGCTGGGGAGTGTGTCTCCCCAGGCGGGTATGTGGGACTCGCTGCGCCCGAAAGCTGGTAAGTGGACGCAGCTCTACCCACTAAAACCCGCCGAGTGCCACCACTGCCGCCTTTGGTGAGGTGCCCCGGATCTACAAGCAACAGGGCACCTCGACGGTTAGTCAGTCACCACCTCCACAGAGCGGTTGCCCCGCACCACAGAACAACCACTCCCAGAACTGGACAGTACGATGAGGTGCAACATCCTCACCCCTTGCTCTATTGTCCCCTCTTCTTATAAGAGGGGTACAAACATTATACATCACAATTTCGCGTTTAAAATATTAGTAGGACTAATTTTAGGATGAATTTTGTAGAAAATAATCTCTGTCTGCGTCATATAAAAATGTCTCGTAACTATTAAAAATGGCTTATAACTAGATTCAGACTCACGATGAAATAAATTATAATGAAAAGTAATTTTAACCAAGCTTTGCTCATAATTTCAGTAGAATATGAAATTTAAATTTCCAGTAGGTAAAGTCCAGTAGGTGTTATGAACTAAATTATGTCTGCAAAGTCACAAAGAAACAAAAAAAATACAAACACCCTAGTTTGAATTTTAGTTGGAAAAAGTTTGACTCTATCAAAAAGTATTTAGGATAAGTATCCGAATGATCGAGCTTAGCTCGGTAAAGTTGATTATTCAAAACACGAATAAAACGACATTTTCCAAAAAACAATCCTAGCTAGATCCATTTGTCGCCCCCAAAACCCCACGTGTACTAAATTTCATGAAAATCGTTGGAGCCATTTTCGAGATTCAGATTATATAATATTATATAACACAAGAATTGCTCATTTAAAGATATACGATACGATACGATACGAATGCGAATACGATACGATAATGTAATTTTATTGTTAGTAAAAAATCAACTATAAAAATGTATATATTGCAGGGACATCCTTTATGGATGTTGTGAGGATCTTGGGGTGAATCTTGACTATTTATGGGATAAGCGCCAGGGGGCACTACCCAAACTAAAAACACTGCGAGCGCTTTCAACTGTAATTTGCAAATTACAGATTAACTCAGCGACTTATAGCATTTCTTCTTCATCCTTTATCTATTAAAGATAAGCCACAGCCTACAAGGGCTTGACTTTAAAAGAGTTAAAGAATGTGTCAAATGCTGATAAATTTCTTACTACTAAGAAAAATCGTGACGATAGAAAACAATAATAAACGCGCCTAAAAATACTTAAAAAATACACGAATTGCCTGCTTTTTGTTTCAAACTAAAAACTAACAAAACTAATTAGTGTATGTTACATTCTAAATAATCTCGTCCACGTTTTAGCAGTTCTATTATTTCAAATAACCTTGCCCTTCACGCAGTACGTTCCTTTGTATTAATCGGTATTGTATTAAGCTGTCCAACACAAAGATTTGTGTTTTTGACAACCCTATATGCGTATTTGAATATCTTTATGTTGGCATGTAAATGATCAGCGTAGAACATGACATGACGATATTATTAAAAGCCCTTGGATGTGATTTTAAATCGAATATGTATCACGGGATTTGGAAATGAAGTGTTACGAATAAATTCTATATAAGTACTTAAGTATACTTCTAATTGTACCTATAAATAAATAAGCTATAGCTTATTTATTTAATTAATTTTATAATATTATTAAATTCCGGTCCCTGGAAAGATAGATAAGTATGATAATATTTTCAATTTTAAACTTTATCAATTATATCATTTTAAGAAACTACATCTTATTGAAAATGATAATTTTAAGTAATATTGTTATATATATAATTCACTTTGTAGGAGAATTTAACGGTTTGTCCGCACAGCAATATTTCACCGCGAGATTTTTTTTGGCGATCGCAATTACATCTAGTATGTTCTGTGAATAAAAATTCGTATGAATTTTGTTAGCCTGATTCATTTCTGAAATGCACATGCATAATTTACAACCGAACTTAAATTTAAATTTATCGAACATGCGAAGGCATAACAGTCGTATAAAATAATATAATGAAGTAATAAATAAATTCACCCACTTACGAAATTGAGACACACAGCACACTAAAGAATTTTTCTTAATAGAATATCAAAAGTTGTGAAAATACAGTAAAAATATGTTTTTGCTATTTAATTAGGTACATATATGGCAAAAAGTCATTCGATAATTTACTACACCACTAGCAGCACATGAATCGCACAGTTCCACGATCAATTTGCATCAAATGACAGATTTTTTTTTCCAGCAATTTTGTCACCACCAGCAGTGCTATTCTGTAAGAAACCCAGCGCTGTCGCAACGCTGCGACGAGCTCGTCGCGCCCACAGCCTTGACGTTGCTGGGGTGTTTGATATGGTTTGACAAGCGTAGTGAATACCAAGTTGAATTCATAGCGCTGTCACAGCGTAGCGACAGCGCTTCTTTTCTTACAGATGCGCTACGTTTCTTACAGAATAGCACTGCAGTGCGGATAAGACCTTTAGATTCAATGTGTTACGGAACTTCAAAAAAAAAATTACCCTGTGCGAACAAGCCCTAACGGTTTGGTTGTATGATTAATTACTGTGGGCGTTCACTTGAAACCAAATGTTTCAAAATATTAGACTTCCAGCTAAGAGTTTGTTTTATCAAATTAAGTTCTTTTGCCTTTTGGCGGGCCTTTGTATAAATAATTAATTAATGATTATATGACTGATTTAATTTATGTTATAATGAAAATGCTTTACAAGGATTTTATAGCAGATTATATTTTTACGTTTTCGAAGTGTCGATTAGGTTAGAGATCCATTGGATGCTTGAGCGATGGATACCCCGTAAGCGCACCCTCGAGGTGTGCCCGAGATGGGCGACGCACGCTGCGTCATGATTTGACGTCTGTCATCGGAGGGGACTTGACTTTGTCGAGCGTCATTACCGTGATGCTCGACTGTGGCGAGTCCTGGGCGGCAACGGCCTCTTTCTGCGAGACAGTGATGTCCCGGAAGGAGGCCGACGAACGGGTGAGATGTAGACGACGGACGGAAGTGCGTCGGAGGCGCTATTTAATGCGCTTCCAATAACGCCCCTGTGCTCGTGTCGGGCTTGGGTTGGGAACCTGGGTCCTGCAAGACACGACGTCGTAGGGACTGCCAAGTCGTAGCCGAGCAGTCCCCCTATTGTGGAGAATCTGGCCGGGTCTGTCGTTGAGGGTTTTCCGTCGCCTGTAGATCCGGGTCCCTCAGATAGCGGCTGATGGCTCATGCATCGGTTTTAGTGGGGTAGTGCACCCAATGCGACACACACGCCGGCACGCCTACCTAAGGCCTTAGTATGGTCCGAAAAGGATTTCCACTGCCTCATCAAAAAAAAAAAAGTTGTTAAAGCTCCATAGTTCATGATGGTCATGATGATAGTGATGAACCATATTTAAATCATACCCCAATTACTTTTTCTTACACATTTTGTCAAAGTGAATTCGAGAATATCATTTTCAATTAAATAAATAAGGTTTCCCTGATTATTTTACAAATTGATATTTTGTTCAAATCCTAACTTAAAACTCCATGATAAGAATCTCATTACTATTCTTATTTTGAATATGGTGTTATCGTCAATCCGGCCTTCTGTTGGTAAAAGGTCAACGTTGCACATGGTACATATGAACAGTTCACCCGGCTATGTCTGTTATTAGGACAAATGGGTTTTATGGTTGCTTGCTTAGATCATTAATATGTATAGGTAGAGTGTCGCCCTATAATCAAAACAAAAAAAAAACTGGCCAACATTTTCAAACATGTGTTCGTGAATAGTGACACCAGCTACTACAGTTCTCCCATAATCATCCTTTTTAATCTCGTTACACTTCAACACAAACCTTCATTATAAATAAAAACAATAATGCGTAACAATTCATGCGTATTCTATGACAGCGGGTCGGATACTAAACACGGAGGAAGCATTTAGAGGCTAACAGTTGGACGCTATTTTTTTGGACGTGTTTTCCTCGCGACACTCTATCTAGACATATTATTGATCTAAGGTTGCTTGTTATAAAAAAAGGTAGTCAAGTCTAAAATCGGTGATTCATAGCACCCCCTGTCTCACCGTAACCTAGATTTTTTATAGTAATATCTGTGGTAATATTAGAACAATTGAAGTATTTGATTGTTTTGAATTGAACACTTCTTCAACTAGCTTACATTTTTTATTCAACAAACCAAGTGTGAAGAAAAATAGATATAACTCTAGAGATCTAATCATCAGCATCCTGTAGGCCGTCCGGCACAGGTACCCACCGAAGAAACCATGCCCGGCAAGCACTGGAAATGTGGCCAGAATCAATAACTGTAAGTTCCGAAAATTGTCTCAGGGAATTCGTGATCATATTCGACGTTTTACACATACCATTACTCAGCTGAAAATTTGCTAATATAATATAAAAAATAATTGGAATTACATTGCTTCACTTTTATTACATAAAATATTTTATAAAAAATTTCATTACATGCAACAAAGCAATAAACATCACTGCAACATCTACAATTGTTGTTTGCTTTTTCTAAATAAACGAAGTCCCATTTCATTCGCGTAATAAATA
Organism: Lycaena phlaeas; assembly: GCA_905333005.2. Taxonomy (NCBI): domain Eukaryota; kingdom Metazoa; phylum Arthropoda; class Insecta; order Lepidoptera; family Lycaenidae; genus Lycaena; species Lycaena phlaeas. The sequence goes on from HG995168.1 coordinate 3,331,062, forward strand.
TTTTCCCTTTGCTAGTTACAACAAACAAACCGTTTCATATGAAAATATCGGAAAACAACGTTTATTGAACATCCCTTTGAGAGTTCGTTAATTCTAGGTACCGATATATCGTTGAACTGAAAAACTGACCGAATTGAAACTTTAAAATATTCACAGATTGGAAATGATTGCCTGACCTCAGTCTTACATTATAAATTGAGATGCATAAGCTATTTCACTCTTTTTTATTTGTATCTACCTATTCCAATCAAGACTTTAATTATGAACTCTTTAACGAATTTTCTTAATTAATTATCTTAATAAAATCGATACAGGAAGCATCATCTAAAGGGGGGAAGTAGGAAGGTTTACTTGAAGACAACTTCGTAACATGAACATGGGCGCATCATTTTCCTGCAAGATTGCAGTTTCCAAATCTTTGCTTCCATCATTAATAGCTATAGACTACCTGCTAACCTTAGCAAGGATCAACTGAACAAACTTGAACTTGTTTAAGCTTTTTTTTTACGTATAAAAATCGATAGAGGCTTTTTCGTTCATCAATCAACCTCAAATTATTCTAATGCTTACGCGAATTTCACTCATTATAATGAAACCACTTTCACCTATTTTATAGCGCCTTATTAACTAAGGACTAATGATTCCTCCCGTGATCACTTGCTGTAAATTATCTGAAATGTCGGGCAAGTTATAAATTTAATAGACCGCGATAAAGTCCGAAAAGTTTATACAATGTAATAACTTGAAGTTCTTAAGTAACAAAAGAATATCCAACAATTTTCTTTTACATAATTTTTAATATATAATTTGCTCACACAAAGAAGTTTTACACGATCGTGTTATAAACTTTACCAAGAACACTCTTCAAAGGGAAATCCTTCCAAACGTTATAGATGCTTCTAAAATTCGCTAAACTTTTATCTATGTATTAACTCATATTGATTTCACTTTAAGATGAAATAATGAGTTTAACGCAATAGATAAACTTCATAAAATAAAAAATATTTTTTTTATAACCTTTGATGGGGCTGGTCGAATGAGTCTTACTGGGGACTGCCAAGTCGTAGCCGGGCAGTCCCCCTATTATGGAGAATCTGGTCTTGCCGGGACCAGTCTGTCGCTGAGGGTATCCCGTCGCCTGCACAGATCCGGGTCCCTCAAATATAGCGGCTGAAGGCTCACGCAGCGGTTTTAGTGGGGCAGGGCACCCAAATGCGAGTCCCCACACACGCCAGCGCTCCTACCCAGGCCCTGGTATGGTCGTAAAAGATTTCCGCTGCGTCATTAAAAAAAAATGGTCGAGTGAGTCTGAGAATAAGATTTTAAACTGTTTTGATTTGACTTTTGATAAGATTGATGAGATTGATTGATTGTTGAAGATGAATCCGTGATGGTTTGTTACTCTTTCACGAAAAAAAATTAGTGGATTTTGATGAAACTTTACATTGATAAGTATATTTTATACTATAGCTATATACACATTATAAGAATTCGTCGGCTGTAATTAGTAAAGATGTAATTTAAATTATGCAAAATATATACACACTAGCTGTTGCACGCAGCTTCGCCTACGTCAACTAAGATTTAAAACGGGTCCCTAACTTTTTTGAAAATTTAATATGGCCTATGTTCACCGGGGATAGTGCAGCTTCCCAACAGTGAAAGAATTTCGGCGACTATTCAATACAAACAAACAATCAAATCCTTCCTCTTTATAATATTAATATAGATAATTTGTATGCAATTGATGACTTACATTTTATCCCCACAAAAGTTGTGATATTTTGATGATGTTATTTTAGAAATGTTTTCCATTGTAAGCCCTTGCAATCTTTTATTGGACGCTTTCAGTAAATCTGTAAAAGGGTATTTTAACAATTTCAGTTGCGACGATATTGCATTTCGCGGTTACGCTTCAACGTGATAAAAAACAGTGGGTTTTTACATTATTAAAACTGACATGAAACATTTACATATATCAACTTATTATATAGTATTATAGTTAGTATATTGGGCTATTAAGATTTATTATATGTTATGATAAACATATTTCTTCAGCAATCAATAACGACGGTTTTTTAATACCCTATCTATCTTGGTATTTTCTTATCTATCTTAAAATTTAAGTGACATCCGTCCAACTCTCAGATACGCTATAAAATATAAAATATTGATGGTTTTAACTTACTACATGTAATTTACATGAGAGAGTAAATATTAAAAATGAATAAGTTGTTTATTAATTTATTACTATTAATTGTAGCAGGCTTATGATGGCAGAGGTTGTTTTTATAAGTTCATGATATTGAAATGAGCTTAAAAAAAATGTTTCATTTAATTAACAGATTAGTGTATATTTTTCTAACACCGGATCTTAGACTATTATAATCAACGCGCGCATTCTACAGTTTTATTATTTTTAATTGTATATTAAATATTTGGTTCATCATCATAATTATAAAACAAGTTCAACGGTGGATATAGGCCTATAGTAGATATAGATGGAATGAACGCCAAGACGACCAATCCCCCGCTACTCACATACAAGACTGGATACTTCATGAAGATTGTTAACTACACCAAATATTAAAAAGTATTTTTATTTTTTCATTCGAATAATAAAAAGTATCGACCCTTATATTATGTCCTACTACTCCCACTGCTGGGCATGGGTCTCCTCCTCGGGCGAGGAGGGTTAATGAGCCATAGTTCACCGATGCGCTGGCCCAATGCGGGTTGGTGAACTTCACATACCTTCAAAGACTTTCAATCTCATCAGGCATGCAGGTTTCCTCACGATGTTTTCCTTCACCGGAGAACGAACGATGGTCTCATGTGCACTTAGAAAATTAGAAAAACCCATTTCAAGGCACACACGGACGGGTCAGGATCGAACCCGGAACCCCTCGCATAAGAGGCCGAGTCCGTCCACCACTGGACCATCGTCGCTCTCGTTCGAATAATAAACGTTATGGATATTATTCATTTTCAAAAGCATAAAAAGTTCCACGCTTTATAATGGCGCCGTTGAATATCCTTCCGTAGTACATTATAAAATATCATGAAAATGTAAGGAATTTAATAAAATATTTCGTCAGCCAGAAGCAATTTAACCCGCTGAGCTCGGGATTTTATTTTGAAATACACGTTGGCGTGAAAAAACACCAAGATGGCAGCGAAATGTGACGTCATTAAGATAACACTCAACATGTTCAAAAGAAAAATGTCATAAGTCATTCGTATAATAAGATTTTTAATTATCTTCTTGTATCGAATTAAGTAACGTTATTAAAGTAATTAAATTTAGTAATATAATATGGCTATTGATATTTTTAATATAAGCGCCATCTAGTGGGGTGATGATTAAACTCTTATTGATAATTGTTAAAAAACAAGCTGCTCACGATATCTCCGATTAAATTTTATTCCGATAATTGTTGCACCATAATATTATGTTATTTATGTATGGAAGCCCTCTTTAAATATACATATATAGGGGGAGGCTTTTGCCCAGCAGTGGGACAGCATAGGCTAATAATAATAAAAAAAAACAATGTAACTATCTAAAAAGTTATTAATCCTACTAATCCTACTTCCTACTAATATTATAAACGCGAAAGTTTCTAAGTATGGATGTTTAATACTCTTTCACGTAAAAACTACGCAATAGATTTTAACAAAACTTTACAATAATATAGCTTACACATCCGAATAACACAGAGGCTATAATTTATCACCGTACTCCCACGGGAATGGGAAGTACGCGGTTGATGCCGCGGGGCGCTGCTAGTTAGCAAATTTTCTACAAATACGGCCGGGGACAGTCAACATACAGATGGACGACCAGTCAGCGTAGTATATATTATAGTATTTCCGTTTCACACTTTCGGTACTAAAATGGATACAACAATCGTATAACATATTATACTAACTGTCCCAACAGATTTGTTCTGCCAAAAGTACTAATATAGGAAGCTGTTGAAAAATAGGGCTTAGTGATTGTTAATAAACCTTCCCTTGTACACCGTTGGGGGATGGGGTTCATTAATAACCGCGTGCACTGGTTCAAAATGCTGCCGCTGTGTTAATACCTCAATACATCCAATCAGCTCGTGTAGCCCTATCTATAATATGAATAAATATAAAAGCCCTAAACTCACCCCAATGAACCGCAGAACACCAACATACATATTTTCATTATTTAATTTCAATTCTAGTTCGCGCTGGTCGGCCGACACAATTTTTAACGCTCCGCCATATTTTTTCATTCTCTTCTTTTTTCATAATTTTCACTCAAATGTAACCCCGTTAGAGCGAGAGAGACATACGTATAATATATATTCTAATGTGTAAGTGAATAGGCACGAGGCCCGTGTAATGATGGAAATGTCAGTTCCGCGTTCAAAATTACATTAAATACTTATTTAATGGCGTTAAAAACTAAACAGTGATAGAAGGTTGAAAATCTAGGGTTACATGTATTTTTGATGCTGTATGATAAAAACAAGAAAATTAAAATAAAATAACGGGTGGACCACTCTTAACATTTAGAGAGACGAAAAAATAGATGTCCGATTCTCAGACCTACTCGAAATCAGTGGCGGCTGTACCCTAAGTGCGCTCGTGCGCTGAACCACCAATAATTTAAGATTTAAAAATTTCAAACATTACTTGATCTTTATTTATAAACCATGTTAATAGATATTTAAGTATTTTTATAAGTACATACAAAAATCTTTATAACTAATAAAATTTCCAAATATGACAACACAATTTGAGCGCTTTGCTTAACTATTAAGACTTATTTTCCATAATAGAAAAAATCTCGTGCGCTTCCGCGAGCGCACGAGGACTGCTAATAGAACTTGTATGAGTTACGCGTTAAACGCCTGACGCGTGAAACAAAAGATAGTTCATAGAAATGTACCGAGAAATTACTCTAATTTCGTGCGCCGCACGCGCGCGGCGTCCGAAGCCGAATTTGCCGAGAGCACCCGATGATTAACGAATTTCGCCGGGCGCACGTCGACGACGGCGGACATGATGTTTGTTTTAGTTATTGTAAAAACAATTACTATTTTTCTTTTCGTAATATTCTGTGTAAATTATTAATAGTAAATTCGTAATATTCGTATTTTCGCACTGTGTACAGTGTGTGGTGTCAGTGAAAATAATCTTAAACAGAGATTTTAAAAGTGAAATGTTTAATAGAAAGAAATGGTTGTGTGGATGTGAGCGAGCGAACATTTCGCTTCAGAAAAATTTCTTATTGATTTATTGTACAAAAAATATAAAAAATTAACATATTTTAGGTAAATTGTTGTTTTGTTGTTATTTCTAATCTTAATACTTAGTGAGCAAGTAAAGTGCACTACCAGTTCGATAACCCACCAGCCGCCACTGCTCGAAATGCACACCAAATTTCACGAGAATCAAGTAAGGTCCTTTCGGAGGAGTTTCAAAACACCGCGACAAGGAAATTTTGTATATTAGATACATAATATACATAATCTATACTTTCTGCTTTGCTATAGTCATATTATATAGTTATCATTATAATATTATTATATTAGTAGCGAGTAGCAAGGTATCGGTCGTCTTGGCGTTCATTGAGGGAGGCCTATGTTCAGCAGTGGAAGGATAAAGGCTGATGATGATGATGATTATTATTATTATCATAATTATTTTTTCATCATTCATTATATTATAATATATATTATATACTAATGTCTGTAATTAAAAGTATTTATAAAATTACTACCGTAGCCAGGAATAGTGGGATCGGTCGTTTTGGCGTTCATTGAGGGAGGCCTATGTTCAGCAGTGGACGGATAAAGGCTGATGATGATGATGATAAAATTACTGTGAAGAAGAAGCTAAAACACTTAAAAGAGCATTCCAAGAATTCGATAAACTTACTTTATTTTATGATTTTAGTTCTCAACGGTAACATTTTCCGAGAAGCTTGCATTAAAAGGATGCTTTGCTCGTATACAGCGTCAGAAATACCTCTAGCTACTTTAGCTGTTGTAATATTTCATGATGAAATGTTAATTTTATTTACGTTTAATTTTCTATAAATACAATTTAATTTTTAAATATGAAGGTAAAGCTAATATTATTCTTTTCTACTCCTCGCGTCGTGTTCTGCGTCACTGAGGGTCAGGATTTCACGTTTTTGAGGTACTTTCGTCTAAACGTTATTCCGACACTTATAACTTTCCTTTTTTTTGACGCAGGGAAATGTAAGTACATTTTACATTAGCACCGATAAGGACCTAGGGTTGCATACCCCACTTTAGCTACTGTAAGCGCCTTCAGCCGCTTTGTGAGGGTCCCGGAACCTAGATCCTGCAGGCAACGGACCACTACCTTTTGTATGTTTGGCGCCTACCTTCCCAGTAAGCTTGACCTGTTCCAGGCTATGCCTCTTCTTTCTGACACGTTTTATTTATTTTTATTAATATTTAATTTCCATAAAATTATATTTTACCTGTGGTAAAACCCTAAATATCCCACCGTTAAAATATAATGCCGCCCTTCCGTTTGAATGGGTATCACCAGTCTGTTTTTTTTGCCCATTGCCACTTCATGGGGCATTAGCAAGAACTATATGTGAATGGCGTGCCCTTAATATGCAAGGAGTTTTTCCGTGAGGATATTCCCTGATAGAAGTCACAAGTGACCAATTCACCATGACCTAAGCTGCTGGGACAGATCATCATCATCATCATCATCATCTATAGACTCCTTTTTTAAGAACAATCAATTGTTAATTAATTATCCAAAAGAAAAAACCAAATATTATTAAATGTAATTTCATCATGGTCAGAACTAAAAAAAAGTAAACTGTATTATCCAGCCTGTATAAACGAATACACTGATAGCAATAAGTTCAGTTACTGAGCTTAAGTTGAATATATTTTCAAAGTTGATATTGCACTCTACGATGCGCGTTGATTTCCGACGGGAAGTTTTACCGTCGGTTAATGTTGTATAAGAGTTTGTTTGATAATGTGGGTCGAATACGGCTCGTGTAAGAGTCAGAGAATGGGCGTAGACATCCCTCATCTGTATATCCTATATCCTGATGAAAAGGACAATTTAAAATGATATTTATATCTTCTTTCATAACGTAACCTAAATAAATTTACAAGTAAATTGTAAAAAGGGGGATGTTGGGTTTGAATTGGTTACCTTTTTGTGTATGATGATAAGATTTCGGAGACTAAATGAGGAGACCGGAGACTATGGTTATTATTGTGTATATTATAACTATTTACACGGACTTTACAACAATAATGGTAAAAATATGGTAATGGTAAATGGTGTGAGTACGAGGTGGCATAATAGCTCGCGACGTACCAAATCAAGTAAATTAAACATAACATAAAATGTAATATAAAATTGCTGAGCATTAAATGTATAAAATAATTAACATTTCGAGAACATTTGTGGACCCAAAGGCAGTCTTACTGCTAGCTTAGTAATTTCTTTCACACAACCTTTGTATATACGAAAAGTAAAAAAAGCACAAACATGGTCGTTAGCACAAACAATTAGGATCAGATATACGAGCTGTATTCGACCCATATTGATTATTTATAAGTATTCGTTTTATACTGACTAATGACGAAAATCGTTCCGAAGATAGTGCAGTTTTATTTACTATTTTATTATATTTGTATTCATTTTTAAACAAACGCTTAAACTACATTAGCCGACTGTGAAATTTCCCGTCGGCAATCAAATAGCGGCTAGCTCAATAACTGAGTTATACCTATCGGTATATTCTTTTATACAGGCTAGATAATACAGACTTACTTTAGTTCTGATATATCTAATTTTCGATTAACTATATTTACATTTATTAATATTTGGTTTTTTCTTTTAGTCAATTGATTTACAATATATATTGTATTTTAGTCAATTGATTTACAATATTGTTCTTAAAAAATTAGTACTGCCTAACCAACATTCGGCATACCTTAAATAGGGATGTTGACACATGTTACAAATTCATGTAAAGTTATGTTTTACATATTAAATACAGTATTTGAAAACGTAAAATAACATTTTAAAAGTCTACTTATTTGTCTTAAAATTTAGATAATTAATTTAAAGCGCGTTATTTATCATGCATTATCACGTGACTGTAAATGACAATAAGGCGATGACGTCACTGAACATTGAGTTAAGTACAAACTGTAATAACTCACCTAACATAGCGCGAGCTCTGAATGCGGTGTGTGACGTAATGACGCTTGGAGCGTTTTAACGGCAATTTTAAAAACTATTTTTCGTTATTTAATTTTTTGTTAAAATTGGACATATTTCTTTACAAAAATCTTTTTTTCGTGTTTATCTATAGTATATCTATCGAATAAAATCAATTAAAAAAATTAGTCAACATCCCTATTATTTTAGGGAGTACAACTAGTGAAATACGCACCAACATTCTAACTAAACTTTGAATAAATAGTTCTTACTAATGGCTTCGCAGAGCTTATTTTTCGCGTTATATCGGTAACTTTAGTTCTCTGGCGGATATCTAGTTAAAGGGGTCATGGGCTGGTCAAATACTCCAGTCACACACGGATAGCCGATGGGCCAATAAGGTTCAATAGTGGAGGCCGCGTTTACGTAGACAGTGTTGGTCAGCCATTAGCAGGTGATCTCCGCGCAATGGCCGGACCGTGCCCGATGCGAGAGGTCGTTTTGTCATTCATTGAAGGAGACCTATGTTCAGCAGTTGATTGACAAAGGGTGATGATGAGATGAAAATGAATGGCCTGTATGTCATGAAATTGTTAAACCAGTTCAGTCCCTACGCCAAGGTTGGACCTCTGTGGTCCGAAACCTAGCCCACACGCCACTCGCCCCAGCTTATTTACATTACACAAACCAGTGGCAACGCCGGTGGCAAATTAAACCCGTGCTAAATGCAAATGTTAGCTTTGTAATATGTTTTAAAGGTTATGTGTGGACGTATACATTTGCGATGGTGAAGTTCTTTAGCATATTCGACGGAAATAATCATACGATTTTTGTGGCTATCAAAAACTAAAGAAGTTTTCCGATACAATGCCGTCTGCCGTCGGACACTGCTGCAAAATGAAGAGTCTTAATCGAACTTAGATAAAGGTATCCCTTTATGTTTGTTACTTAGAATGTTAAATGATCATGTTTCTACTATAACCGCTATACTAAAAGGTACTACGATCGATAAAGGCTAGTTCGGATCATCTATTGAACTTTAAAATTTTAAGCCATATTTTGTATTTTAAACTTTGAATTTACGTAAAAGTGCTTAAAAAAAAGATTTTTTATATTAATTATTTTCAGGTGATTTGATTGTGGATAATACCATGTATGTGTGGAAAATAAAATACTTGAGCTGAAGCTGAGGTGGGTATCCTGGGCGGGGCAAGGGGTGCGCAGGTATAAAAGCCTGGCGCAGAACCGCCCTTCGTCACACTGGCGGCTTAAATTCTACTGAAATGTACATTTTTGCCTCTTAGATACTGCCGTGAAAGTGTTAGATATCTTTTATTTCTTTCAATCATGTTTCTTGGGAATTTTTTTTACCGTTGTTTTAGATTTAAATAAATAATGTCTTTGTTTGTAATAGTAAATCGTATTAAAGTTTTAAAATGTAGAAACGAAAAGTTCCTGCGCTTGGAGTTCAGGGGTAAGTTATAAAATATGTATAATTATTATTATTATAAATATGTATAATATTTATTATTATTATTTTTGTGTGGTTATTATTGTTTTATTTTTTTTAAGTTCTTATTTTAACCTTGTATATTGTTTTAAGCGAATAGGTGAAGTCTTTTAACTTTTTTTAACTTTTCTATTACAAAGTTTGTGTAGAATATAAATTTTGTATTTGTAAATTAATTTTGAAATTAATTGAATAAAACTATATTTTTAATTTAATTTATTATAAATTAGTATTTTATGTAGGATGTAGTTTTAGCTAGAAACAATAAAAAATATAATAACGTTATTGTATAAAAAAAAAAAAATATTTACTAAAATAATATACAAAATACTGCTAAGCGAACTCAGTTGGATTGTATATTTTAAATTATATTTGGTATATATGTTATACAACAATATTTGTTAGTTAGCAAACTTTTGAATTAACAGCACGCGATTTTTTATTCAAATGGGTGAAGAAGAAGGTTATTTTTTATTTTTTAATTGGTTACATAATTAATAATTTGTACCTTTATTTTTATGTTAAATGCCAACGAAATTTAATAACTTTAATCTCAATGTATCAAGATTTTTTAAGAGATAGTGCCATGCTGCTTTGCAGCCAAATTGGGCCGTTAGGTTTTTAGGCTTCGGTTGCACGCTTGCCCTTCCATGCAATTGTTTCAACTTATTTTACACTAGCTGTTGCCCGCAGCTTCGCCTGCGTTAACTAAGATTTACAACGGGATCTTAGTACGCAAAATAAGCAACTTTTCTGGTTGATTTTTTACACCTTGTGTTCGAAAACCCCAAATATCTTACGGGACCCTATTTTTATCAGAATAAAATTTAGCCTATGTTACTCGTGGATAATGTAGCTTCCGAATGGTGAAAGAATGTTTGAAATCGGTCCAGTACTTTTTGAGCCTATTCATTACAAACATACAAAAATAGGTACAAATCTTTCCTCTTTATAATATTAAGTATAGATAATATATTTGTATTACAAAGAATAACATTTTTTTTGTAAACTGCTTACAAATATTATTTGTTTATTTTATTAATATTATATACTATATTAAATCCAATATATCCGATATATATTGGATATGAAAACGATTATAATAAATTTATGTGAAGACGTTAATTTAGTGTGTACGTAATAAATCAGGTCAATCCACATAATTTATTTTTAAATGTAAAATATTTACACAAATCGCCTTAAAAAAAGAACAATTTACTGGAGAAAAAAATGTTAATATATAATAAAAGGGTGTTATTTAAATGGCTAGCATAATATTTGTATTTTTGTGAGCAGAAAAATATAATCTGGTAGCAGAAATAACTAATTGAGCGGCAACTTATGTTCAGCAGATATTTTAAAATCGAGCAACAATTTATGTCATTCTAGATGTCTGTAATTATTTTTGGACGGCATATTAATTAAATGAGCTGCAATGAGCTGCTCCTGTTTAGTAAAATTTTGGTAAGCACTCAGAGGGTAAGCAAAAAATTCGTTTTGTGCTGCATACAAAAGTAGCATGATATGACTTCAAGCAACTTTCTTTTTCATTAAATTCTGCGTTATAGCCCAGTCCACAGGATTTGATGACGTCATGATTTGAATTAATTCCCTGGTCCTATATAGCGCAAACCTACACCGGTGCGAACACAGGGCATAAAATGTAATGCAAAGAATGGTGCCGCTCAAGTAATTATTTTGCCCGATGAATGTTTATTATGCGAGCTCATAATATTGTAAGCTGCTTATATATGATTTAATTTTTGACCAATATCAAAATTATATGCGGTACAAGAATTGCTACCAGATTTATTTTATTGCGTACAAAATCTTTGTATGCCAACCAAATTATTTAAATGCCGATTTTTTTTGGCCCAACAAATTTTATAATTGCCGTTCATTCAATTACTTCCCATAATAAAATAATAAGGTAAAAATTTAATAAAAAAAAAACAAGATAAAGAATAAAAATTATTACTTATAGCATTTATTATGATATTATTATTGTTATACGGGTGGTATTAGGTTTTTGTGAGCAGAAAATATAATCTGGCAGCAGAATAGGAAATTATGTCATTCTAGATGTCTGTAATTATTTTTGGGTGGCATATTAATTAAATGAGCTGCAATAAGCTGCTCCAGTTTAGTAAAATTTTGGTAAGCACTCAGAGGCTAAGCAAAAAAATTCGTTTTGTGCTGCATACAAAAGTAGCATGATATAACTTCAAGCAACTTTCTTTTTCTTTGAATTCTGCGTATCTAATGGTATATAGAGGATTTGAACTAACGAACGATAGCGTACGGCCTGAGCATACGCGGCCAGTGTTAACTCTGACTGCTCTTACTCCACCCACTTTTAACGTGTATTGCTGCTTTTTCAACAAAAAAGCAATCCAATTGGTTATTTTGCTCACCATGTTTTAAATATGTATACCAATCAAATAGACATGTTTTTTTCTGCCAAGCAATAATTAAATCTTGCCGATCGAGTAGTTACTTTGTGGGCCGAACGTTTATTATGCGAGCTCATAATATTGTAAGCTGCTTATTTATGATTTAATTTTTGACCATTATCAAAATTATTTGTGGAACAAGGATTACTGCCAGATATATGTTTTTGCATACAAAATCTTAGTATGCCGATCAAATTATTTAAATGCTGATTTTTTGCCTTTCTTGATTGATTTGATTGATTGATATTATAATCAATTTTGGAAATCCCGAAATTAGCGCCTTAATTTGTTGTTATTTAAAAAAATATTTATGAATTCAACATTACAATTAGATAGTTAAAAAGTGTGCACCCAACTAGTCCAGGGCCACCAACTCACCGTTTAGAATTAAACATGTATATTATATTAGCGAAAGCGAAGATGCAAAAAACTAAAAACATAAAAACAAGTATAGAACATTACACTAGACCAAATACAGCGGACAGATCACAATAGACAGCAGCTGATAAATGTCATCTACACACAAATGAATAAAGCGATTAGAGATTTCGGTTTGAAAACCATGGTCAGCGATCAAGGGAAGGGAAATGAGGTTTTTTGTACGTTACGTTACGAACTAAGTTACGGCGCCGGTAAAGATACTGCTTATCCCTACGTCTAACTAAATCTTACGTGTCGTGATAGACCATTGATCAGCCTGAACCACGGACTTCGCATCACGAACTACCGACCACAGACAATGGTCGTCTGACCGCTGACCACGCACCACGGATCATGGTCCACGGACTGACGATCACGGACCATGTATCTTACCTACCGATTGAGCTTAAAGGCCATCTGGCCTAAAAGTCTAGACCATTCGGAAAAAAAACGGACCATGTATCATGGATCAGAGACTACGGACCACAGAGTCGTGGTCACGCAGGATCACATACCATTGACCACACATGAGAGACAACGGGCCATGGACCACTAATCATGGACCTTGGAACACGGATCACAGATCATGGACCACGAATTACTGGTCACCGATCACGGACAATAGACCGTGCACAAGCGACTACGCATCTTGGACCAAAGATCATGAACCACGCACAATGGACCTTGGTCCATTGACCAAGGTCCATTGTGCGTGGTTTCTTGGTTTGGTCCATTAACCAGGGGAGATGGACCACAGACCAAAGAACACAGACTACAAACCTCCGATAACGGATCATGGACTACGTACCAGCGACTACGGACCTCAGACCACTGATCATGGCCCACGCAAGAGTGACCACGGACCATGGACAATGGATGACAGAACACGGACAATGGACAATAGACAATTAACCACGGACCACACATCACCAACCACGGACCATGCATTACAGATTCTACCTATAAGATTTAGCATAGTTATATTTTTATTTTAAAGTAAAATATTAAATATTAATATTATAATAATATTAAAATATTTTTTACATATTCAAATATAATTTCCATTTACCATCCCAAATCCTAATACACGACAGGGGTTATAAGAAACTATTGAAATAGTAAATGATATTAATATAATATTACTATAAGCATACAAATACGCACGCACGCACGCAGGCACGCACGCACAGACTTTGTGTGTAAATCACCGCGGCCGAGCTTGCACCCATTAGTAATTAAACCATCGTCACTTATAATGTAAACCTACTCAATACACCACTATTTTTTAATTACCAAAAAAAAAGTTAGCTATATCTGTCACAGCTACAGAACACAATACAGAAATAAAAAAACGAAAATCGTTATTTTAAAAAAATTCCACATTATACCTAATTGTTGGACATCTGCAATAAAATATTAAAATATTTGTGTACGTACGCGCCCCCAACATGTAGTGACAGCATTCATTGAGAATCTGTAGCTCAAAACTAAATAAATAAGTAACGAGTTAGCGGGGTATGAGGCGACGGTCGGGCGGCCGGGTTATGATGTTTATGATTCGTAAATTGTGGGTAGTCTATAGTCCATTTTTTTAGAAGTGACCAAACTAGTAAACAAACCCTGTCGATGCGTAATTTACGATTTTTCGGCTTTTATCACTCACTTTCACAACAAATTAGCTTACGGACATTTGTAACACTCCATTAACTACTTATTTCACTAAAAACAACTATCAATCTAGCATTAAAACACTTAAAATCTTATAAAATACGAATATCGCGTGCACAGATATTTAATAAATTTGAATGTGACATTTCATCTTACTTTTTTTAGAAGAGAAATAGGGATGGGGTCATTTCATTTTAGAGGTGATCGTGTATAAGTGAATGAACAAAATGAACAATAAAACAGGCCGTGTTCATTCTAAAATATTTTAAAATATCTGTAGTACAGATATTTTAAAATTCCATTTATTACAATTTATTGATAGTTTTTAAGACAATGTTACTATAATGCAATTTGTTACTAAGTCGTTCAATTTTTTTTAAATGTTGCGAGCAAAAAATGCTTACAAAATATAACAAAATAAGGTCAATCTTTTACATAAAATTGTTGTTTTTATATTTTTATAATATGAATATTTTTGAATATCTCAGCTTAAACATTTAACAATGTCCCAGATAATATAAAAATATAGCACTGGCATGAAAGTTCACGATAGTTCACAGGAATTTTTTTTTAACTTTAGGATGAGACTAAGGATGCGAAAAACAATGTTAGCAGACATTAATTGGTTTCGATGTTGGAGACAGAGCGCCGCTGGCGCAAGGTTTTTTAACCATAGTAAATACAAATAATATAATAGGGTTGACTTTTTTTTCTAGGCCAGGCCGCCTTATTGTATTCAAATATCAATAGTGAACACATAATGACATTTTACATATAAGCATCCAAAATAACTAGCGTCTCTTTTGTTTCCTTATCTTATAGATATTGTAAAAGGCTTAAATTGCACGTGTTCCTAAAAAACATTATTCTTTCTTTTGTCTATTGTTAATCATTATATTTTTATAGGTGATTGTGTATTTGAGAATGAGCAAAATGAACAATTAAATAGGCCGTGTTCTTTACACATATTTTAAAATTTCATAAATGCAATTTATTAATAGATAGAAGGTAAAAGATTAATAATTACGCACATCGGCAGCGCAGATGGATTTTTAGAATGAGCAGAGTGGATTTTTGAGGCCAAAAAACATGATGGGGATTACCACAGTGAAATGGATGCTCATTATTTTGAGAAGTGGTTTAATACTGTTTTAAATAAAGTGGAACCTGGGTCAGTAATATTTTTAGACAATGCACCGTACCACTCAAGACATTCTGTCAAAGTGCCTAACATGAGTTGGCGGAAAGCAAACATACAAGCGTGGTTGCTAGAAAATAATATAAGTTACCGTGAAACTGAAATAAAAGCTGACCTCTTAACAAAATTTAATAAGCAGTATAAATAGCAATAAGATTATGACAAAAAATATTGACGAAATGGCAGCCCAAAATAATAAAATTGTCTTACGTCTTCCGCCCTACTATTGCGAATTAAGCCCCATAAAATAAATATAAAGTTTAACTCAAATAAGTGCGGTGTCATGGAGGAACAGTATTGAACATGTAATAAAAGAAGAATGTAGATAAAATGATGCAGCTTGACGGAATTATAGATGCTGCATCAGACGCCCCAGGCTTCAATATCCACGTCTCTGGAGACTCTTCCGATTCATCAGAAAGTATGAACAGCATTTAATAAAAAATAAAATAAATAAGTTCCGTATTGGCGTTTTACATATTCTAGTATTTTCATTTAATTTTTCATAAATAAATCAGTTATAATAGTTTATTTATCTATTCCAGTCGAAGAGCAACTTATTTCTATTATTATTATATAATTTTGTACTTCTACTAATTCTTAAAAAATATTATGAGTTAATAAAAATATATAATAAGTTTTTGAAATAATTTTAGCAATATAGTGTCGTTGAAATATTAGAATATAAAATTAATTATACTTTTGTCTATGGCTTATTATTTTTATTCATTAATTTGCTCTTTGTGTCACTTCACTAAGCTACACTATTACTCTATTTGTCTATGGCCGGAAGTACGCCATATTTGTTTACACTTTTGGTCACTTCTATAAAAATGGACTATACATACTAATCGCCGAGAGCCAACGGTATGAAAAGGAGCGCAATAGCTTACTTCTCGCTTGATTTTCATTAATGAAATGACACATTGTATTTTTTGCTGTAGAATTCTTGTGTCCATGATTTTGCATTTAATATAGGAAAACTTTAACATTTTATAACTTCGTCATTGTTCAGTAAAAAATTATGACTACATATATACGATTACGTATGTCTTATATTTACTACCCAATTTTTTTTGGTAGTTATAAAATAGTGGTGTATATTAATGTATACTCAAAGTGTTAAGAGCGTATACATCTTTTAGGCGCAAATCGGTTTTTAAACCAGTTTTACACCATTACCGGATTATGTTACAATTATTTTAATTACAGCTATATTTCTTATTCTAAAAAATGTCTGAAAAATATATTTCGTTTTTACAACATTTTACCGCAATTTTTACAATATTATATCTAGAAAACTTAACAGAAGTTTTCATGATTACCCTTTCAAAGAGAGTTTCGACGCTTGGGATTTATAAACATACTCAAAAAATCCGCAAAATTAATTTTATTAATCAATAGCAAATACACTGAGGTAAAACCTGCCTGAAAAAATATTTTAACATTTAGGGATATTACAATAAGGTTTTTTTAAAAGAATATGAATTATTCTGAAATTAATTTGATTTTTTTACCAATTTATTCTCCTAATTTGAACATAATAATATATAGCTTTATATAACAGATGAACGTCTTCTTTAAAAGAAAAAACATGATTATTTTTTAAATTTATTGCTTTTATTTTTTTATAATTATTTTAAGACTACAATAAAACACTGCGTTCGAATCAAATTATTTATTAAATATTCGAAAGGATCAAAATATGTTCTTTGTCGGTTGTGCAGAAAATGAAGTGAAAAAAAAAAACTATATTTTGTGTGAGTAAAAGAGGCCGTTAAATACCTAAATTAGTCTTCCCGCGCATTTTTGCACACAAAAGGTGTAAACGCTCTTAACACTAAGAGACATGTTATGCACCATAATATCTCATTTCCACCATATTTCAATCTATACAAAAATCCCACAAAAGAAGATGAGCATAATTTTTTCTTATGGAAAATACAAAAGTTTTTTTTCAATACTTATTCTATTGAATGTATAGTCACATCAATATGTTATTAACCAATTTAATAGGGGTTTTAGTTACGGCTGACTAAAACAGTTCTTACCGTGTATTTCAGTTCAGCTGATAGGATATTATATATATTTATTTAGCAAAACGCAGCGTCTTTCCACGTTACAAACTTTACTAATCCTTATATTATGATGATATTAATGATATTGTTTTTGGAAATATTCCTATAAAAGAAAGATCTTTATGTTCAAATACCAAAAACTGATTATGCCCGGCTAACAAAATTTTACTCCAAATGTAGCAAATAATTTACACTGTAATGAGAACGACACACGAAAATATTACCTACTTTATAATGAATAGGGTTTCGCGGCATCGTTTGAATAAAGTAGATGTTACTCGGTACTATAATGTTTCATTGGTAAGGTATATAAGGTTTCAAAAAAACAAAACAAAACTCACATTCGCTTTTATAACAAAAAAAGGGGATTACGCATATTTAAAATGAAATGTATCATCTAAAAGACCATTTAGCCAAATATCTGATAATTACAGAGCCAACACGGAAAAGCACTAAGCGCGAAAACCACTCGAGATAATATTAATATAAAGGAATAGCATATGTATTATGCACTTTGAAAAGTTTCATTCATTAATTCATTAAATTACCTACTGAATAAACAAAGTTAATTATATTCACATTTTAAATTTAAACATAATTAATGAAATGTCAAATATTTTTTTATGATCGAAACCGATTCGTATTATTATAATTAGTTATCAGTGACTATAGTTCAGTTTCTACAGACTCAGCCTGGAAGTAAAGAGGTGCGTTCAAGCCTAACCAAGGTACCTCTAAGACAAGTTTCCGAAAAATTCCTAAGCACTTAGGTTCGCATGAGCGTTTAATAAGCGTCGCGTTGAATCCCGACGTTGGCTTGCGTTGTGGCATGCTTCGGCATGCTCAATTCGATTTAACGTCCAACTATCAACGTCGAACTTAATTGGTGCTCGATAAAAAAGCGCCGCGCTTTAAAAATTTGTACAAATACATAGGTTCCATTATTCAATCCATTTATTATTCAAACGATTTTTAACGACCTGTAAAAAAGCGCTCGTATGAACGGGGTTTAAATTTCAATTCGAAAGTCCAGAGATTTGTCAACTCGGAAAGATCCGTGCTCAAGAGTAGATAAATACACAATAGAAGTCCTCGCCACTTTAAAAGTCCGATAGACGCGACGCTGCGGTCTCATAACTCAATGTTGCCAATTTATAGTGTAATGATTTTCCACCAAGTCTAGTACAATAACAAATTTAAATAATTATAGGGCCTATGGTCAGTAGTGGATTGATAAAGACTGATGATGATAATAATGACAAAAATAATTATAGCAGCAAAATAAAAATCTCCCTGCCAGGTTTTAGTAAAATAAAACATTTTTTGTAAATATTTCGTTCATATTTTTTACATATAACCGATTAGTAGAATTCATCTAAAACAAGCTTCTTTGGATGTGTTCGGCTTTTACCAGGAGTGACGATTTTTCTCAGAAGTTATTGCTGCCATTGTTACTTCTTTTGTTATTCAACCTTTTGTATTTTTTGTACAGAAACACCTGAAAATATAATTTATCTGAGCAAGGATTTAATTCTTTTATCTTGTATTTATTATTCATATAAAATATCATAAGATAAATGTAGGTATAGAGTTAATGATAATATTTTAACCATAAATTAGGCAAAAATAAGTGACTCTGGCATCTCTAAAATTTACCTGTCATGTCAGTGACATTTATAAACATATTATTCAACGGGGTTAATTGTTGTTTATTTTTACTTTCTAATTTACAAAATTATTTCACTTTAATGATCATTTTACGGCCTTCACTTTTTACACCTCACTTTATATTATATGCTCCATATTTCACGTAAAACAATTTAAATTTCACAACTTTTTACTCCAGACAGACGTCAAGATGTCAATGTTGTCAAATTTAGTTCGGGCATTAGTCGCAGGACTTTAAAAGTAGCGCGGACTAAATGTAATGTATTTCTAGTATAAGGGTCTGTTTCACAAAGTACCAGTAAAGTACCCTATAGCTATATGACACATAAATTAATTGACAGATGAATCTTCTAGTTAGTCTTGATTGGGTTTCACCATCATCTACCCTATAAATTTATTTGGCAGATCCCTATTTGGCACTTACTGGTTAGTAGGCTTGGCAACCTCGCATTTCATAGTTCCATTTTACGATAAATATGTTTTAGAAAAACATTCCGTGTTGTAAATATACATGAAAATATGTTTTTATAATTTTAATGTATGTATCATACCATCTTTATACCTTTTATTTACATAGACCTTGTATATAATGTTATCCCTTAATTATTAAACGATCAAAACACAATTTTAATTATTTTGTATATTACTGTTACCGGAACGTCAAATTGTCAAATATCGTGAAGCTGTCAACCGCGTATATATCTGTAATGGACGTAATAATATATAACAGGACCGAGCACTCGTAACAGAAAAACGAGCCGACAGAGATAGCCAGTGTTAAGGAGTGTGTCTCTTTCTTATAAGGTGACAATAAGATTTTGACAGGTGGGACAAATGTCTTTCAAAAATTCAAACTGTCAGGAAATGGGTATTGAAAATTTTTATTCAATTTTAATTTTTTTTATTGGTTTTTTTTTTGTAAGGTTTATATCCTACTAGTACATACTTGATGTATGCAGTTTTAAGCGCTGCATGAGTTTACCACGTCTGCCATAATATTATAAATCTCGAGTTTTTAAGTTCTTCAAAAGGCGCGTTTAGCCCCGGCAGATATCGCAAGCTAGCTTGAATGCATTTAGGGTGCTTGAAAAATCTGACACAAGTATTATACTTACAAATGAAAATACCAACATTAGCAATGGTTAAAATCTGAAGAATAGTAGATGGATTACGAAATACATAATACAAATACTTCCATACTACAGACTTGACAGGAATCCGTCATCAGGTGGTCGAGTTATCATTATCATCCCAAAATATTAACTGCAAATCTTAGGTTTACTCTCATTATAACGCATTCTTGAATTAAGATTACAAAACAATTAAAGATGCCATGGATTCAAACTGATTAAAATAATTAGGAACGTGGGAAGTTTAGTACGGAGTCACTCTGTCTCACGTTCTGACCATTGCTTTTCGCATTGCTATTATTCCCCTCCAAGCCTGCCGTAAGGAACTTCGTTTCAAAAAATCATGGTCACCATAGTAATTTGATTTACTAATTATGTTATTTAAGTAACCATAGCAACCATTACAATACAAAATGTCAAGATGACACTTAACTGGGCTACCATAAGAAATAAAAGAAATAAGCAAAATAATAATTTATGTTTTCTTTTTGAATTGGAAATATATTTAAATAAATAAATTCAATTACAATTTCTTGACATACAATTGTCAAAATAATATTCAAAAGACATTTTTTTTCGATGAAATTTTTGATCAGCCCAAATTTTTAATAAAATACATTTTTAAGCTGGCAAGATAAAAGAACGAGACACACTTCTAACATATTGCTATCCCGCTCGGCTCGGATCAGCATCTGTGTAATGCCCATTAGAATATAATACTTAATGCGTTGAGTTAGTGTTCACTTTCGTAAATACATTTTTTCCGAGTAAGCCATCCTGTTATTATACTACATCCATGATATCTGTCAACTAATTTATCTGACAGATGAATTTGCTAATGGCCAGTTGATCCGACCTATAGTTTACAGGGAACTTTATTAGCCAAATATTGCTATTTGTCAATTGTGAAACAAAAACGTTGTAGTTATGTGGTAAATATGTTGCAAATAGCTTAATTGGAACTTCATTAGGACATTGTGAAACAGACCCTAAAACAAATAATAATTATAAAGTCATTATTCAACAAAAACAACAGATTCTCTAAGAAAAATTTGAACATGACATTACAGGTAAATAATTATAGATAAATTTTGCTATGACAAGGTTTTAATCTGTTTTAATAATGTCTTTTATGTCACTCATAGTAAAATTTCCATTTTTATTAATATTAACGTTAATCAAATTTGTAATTCAAAACAAAAAACATTTTTTTTATCACTAAAATCATTTAAAACGGAGTATTAATCATGTCCTTAATTTTTCGTGGAGCATATTCCGAGCTTCACAAAATAATTTCATCTTTATTTTATTAGTGAAAATTTGAATTTAATTTAAGAATTATTATGAGTGATATACATGGAGATTTTAATAAGTTACACAATTACAATATTCTGATTATATATTAGTAAGTATATATAAAGAGTTCCTTAAAACATTAAAAAATATACGTGTCCAAATACGCTTCAATAACAAATCAAATGCCACATAGGTACCTACACAAACAATGAAAAATTTTTGCTCTTATTTTTTTACCTTTGGTGCATATTTTATGCTAATGAAATCAGTAAAAATCAAACAAAGCCATCATGAATTCACTCTCTTTACATTCATTTCAAAAAGTGTCCTTCTAGTCACGTTTAACCTCTTCTTATTTAGAAGGGGGAATTGTTGCAAAAGTAAGATAATCACAAATCACATAAATAAGCGACAAAGGTTAGTTTAGACTTAGTCTAAGTTATCTGGGTTCGAAGTTGTGCAGGAATTTACAATCCCTAAAAGTGGGTTTTACTAAAACACCAGACATTGTAACCCTTGCTTAGTGATATAGGAAAATATTGGGAGCAACCCTGCCGCTAAGATCAATGGTATACGCAGTAGGGTCGGCCCATGGCATCCTATCTTTATAATTTTTATGCTAACATGATACTCATTTTGCCAGGCTATACTATCACTAGAAGCACCAATTGGAGCTGTGGCACCATCCTAAATGCCACACCCCAAGACAGGAGCCCCTGTGGACTATGTACGTGTACGAGACATCAACCTTGAAATGTGAAACATGAGCGTGAAAGCTGAGACTCAAAAGCAGATATAAACTGCTTTTAATTTCAATCCTTATTTACAAGATCGGCAGTTCTCTGCTGACAAAAAAAAAGTAATTTAGTTAGACGCGAATATATATTTTTTTTCAACATACCGAAACCAATTTTTTTTGTTCATTTTTTTATGATTGTTTGTTTTGTTTTAATTTAAGGTTCGTTAGGGTGAAATTATTCTTATTAAACGTACCAAGCGATATGAGTACTCAAATTGTTGATTGGCGAAAAATTAAGGCAGTATTTTAGTATATCTAAGACTGCCGAACTTGTAGATATTAGAATAGATATTATAATATCTAGATATATTTGATTTCAGCTCACACACTGTGTAAATGTTTGTCTGCCTGCAAGTAACTTTGTCGCTTTACATAAATGTTACGTAATAAAAAATATGCGAATATGACGCAAAGCTGTCATGTGCAGCGAATGTCGTTTAGGCAGTTTAATATCGGAAATTGATTTGCCTGTGAGATCCAATAAAACGCAATAAAATTGAAAAACTGTCTCACACTTTTTTATGTACCGTAGTGTTATCGTAAATTAAAATCGTTTAATTTACCGACGAAATGAGACAGATCTTCTAAATTTGAACATTGTATTATGTGTGATTAAAGAGTAGTTTTACAATAATGAGTAACGCGTAGGTAACAGATAAATACATAATTTACAATTAATGCTCCTAGCTATTAAAATACTCTTAGTTGGCGTTGAATAAATATTATATAATTTTTAAAGTCACGGGCAAAATAAGTAACGGTGTTCAATAATATAAGTTTCTCATAAGGACAGTAATACTGTCCTTTTAACACGCGTTCTTTACATAGTCAGGAAATTGCTTTTATTTCGAAACGGTTCCCCCTAGTACTATAAACGTAGTTGTGTAGTTCAATTATAGTTATTACAAGCTAACCGCCACTTCTACCGCAGCGCTTACACCTTATCTGTATTTCTATTAAATGGGTAGTATACAGACAACAAAGATGATTATAAAGCAGCCTTTTCACCTTAGAACATAAATTTCTATTTATTACTACATCATCATCAGCCTTTATGATGATGATGATGATTTTATTACTTGTTACTATTTTATTTATAGGTATAAAACAACTATAGTTATAAAAGATAGAAGAAAAGAGTATGAGATTACTGATATCTCATGATATCTATATCTATCCTGTCATTTATAAAAAAGTTCAGTAATAGAAAGTATGATGAGAACCTGGGCAGCGATGGTCACCTTCCGCGAGATACTTATGTCCCAGAAGAAGCAGACGCGCAGGTAAGAGAGGAGGCTGCTGACTTGGCCTCCCCCCACAGGCAAAGAACTTGGGATGCGTAGGAAGAGCTTTAATGCGCCTACTGCTAATGGACCTGGGCCTAGTATGGCATGACGTTGTGGGGACTGCTGGGGAGTTAGCCGGGCAGTCCCCCTACGAGAAGTAGTCTGCCCTATTATTTAGCGTGCCTGTCGCTGAAGTACTCTTGTTACATGTACATCCGGGACCTTCGACATAGATAAAGCGGCTGAAGGCGCTTGCAGCGGTTTTAGTTTTAGTAAAACAGAGCCTGGAAGTCTCGTATAGGATCAGATATCTTCCACGGTCCTGGCATCTTATCAATCTATCATCCGTTAGGGATTTCCCTGCGTCAACAAAAAAAAGTATCGCGAGGGCCGTATTTGTATGCAACCCTATAGGGGAAATTGCCGCGATGATAACAAGGCTATTAATACTGATAATTATTAATAAAAGTCGAAAAATTAAGTCTACGGTGTTAGTTTCTTTAGTTTTTAGAGACTAGAGTTTCATTGTTTAGAGACCTAAATACATCATCATCATCAGTCTATATCCGTCGAATAACGTTAATAATGATACCTCGTATCATTATTTATTAGAAATTATATATAAATAATACATTTCGTGAACTTACCCTTAACACGTAAAAGAAGCTCTCAAGAGCCCAGGGGAGTAACGTTAGCGTTGTATTAACATATTAGAAAGAACGGGAACTTTGAATATTATTCATAAAATATTATGAAAACGTCCAGAAAATTTTGTCGCATATTTCGTTACATTAAAATGGAATTTCTATTTCAATTCATTTTTACCGAGTTCAAACTCTGTTCAAATTCTTAAAAGTTGACTTTAATCTGAATTGAAAAGAACTTCAAAAGGTATTTGAACCAAACGGCACGTTTTCAAATTCAGTGGTCGTTCGTCGAAAAATAGAAAGCATCAAGACAAGTAAAGTAAAGTAAAATAATATAATCTTATAATAAAAATGTTCATTATTAGATATAATTTCTATTTTAACACACGATAACTTTATTGTAGTGTAGTCTAAAGAAAACCAATATTTTGACTGACCATTCGGCTTAGTGGGACTATTCTGTAAGGACGTTTTCGAATCTCGAAAGCCGAATCCGCGGCGATATAACGAATTTGACGAATTTTTATTCTTTAAAACTCGACTCTGCCTATCAATAAAGCTAGCTTCCGAAGTGAGCCTAAAGTGAGCTCTATCACTCAGGGGAAGCTCGATATCGAAATAGTTTTTACAGAGTAGCCCTACAGTATTGAATCGAATCAGCTGGTATTCGTATTCGGCAAATTATAGTATGTGTGTTGAATGAAGTAGGCATGGAGTAGTCTGATCGTAATGTTGAACGAATGGTCTCAATTCGAGAGACAGAATTTGTGCAAGTAGAGCGCGCCTTTTTTAAAGAAGTACTCGTTTAAATCTTTACGCGGGAAGTATTGTGGCGCTGATTGGTCCGCTACAATAGCATCGGTAGGTGGTAGATTCTAGCGCAGCCAGTGGCAGAAAAGAGAACTAAAATCTGAGTTTATTATTGTGTACATGAATACTATGTAAAAACCTTAATACCGTTTGGACTCCTTGGCTTGACTACTCTATCTATAATTCGTGGAAGTAGGTTTAACTGAGTTTTGAGTATGCGCATCACACATATTTCATTAGTGTTGCCACTCACAGCTAACTTCAGTCTGGACATGTTGAGTAGCTCGTTTGCAAATGCTAAACTTTAACACAGTTTGACAGATCGCCTTGGAAATTGGAGCGTATGTTAATTATGGTGAAGGCTTAATTTATTTCATTGTTACCAAAGTGGCGATGTCACGTCAACAGCCAGGTTAAGTTTTATGTTACGTTTGGAATAAAAATAAGAAGTAGGTACTTAAAATAGTTTATGTATAGGACCTAAGTTGTCACTCCCCATGGTCTAAAATTGCAAGTGAGGTTTTTAAGGTTTATTAATGATTAGAAATTGCCCTATATTTTAGGAGAACAATATTATTATGTTAATAATGATAATTAATTAGTTTTCTCTTGCCATGATAAATTTATCAATAATAATGTTTGATTAGTTATTGAGTAAAAAGTATGATCGTCGTAGCGAGCTACGAGACTATAGAGTAATACGGACCTCTGTCCGCCGTCAGAGGGGAGTAGCTATAGCGTTTAAAGCCGATACAAAAATGTCTGTAATTATTTGCGGGAGGAAGTTGACAAGTTGCACCATTCATGGCTGTGATAAATTTGTTAATTTGCATTTATAAACAGAAGAAAAACCATTAATTTTTATAATTTAGGCTAGCTTTTCCTGCCTTCGACATTTGTTCCGTGGTATGACAAACCATTGGCCATTTTTTTACGTTTTGAAAAGCTGCCCAGGGGTAAACCATTATACTATAAATACTATAAATAGTATATATGTGCAAATTTCATTAAAATCGGTTCAGTATTTTAATAGTCTATCTGCAATGAGTAGAAGAACAAATTAAACGGTTCGATGAGCATATGCCCCGATGATCATTATATTTTTTTTTAATAGCAATAGATTCATTAATTCCACGGAATTTATATATAAGTATGTAGAAGTTTTAATAAAATATATTCCAACAAAATATTTTGTTAGTCATATAGTTTACACGTTACCTTTTTGTCGATAAAATCAATAAACAGCGCTATCGTTCAGTGACAATGATAATAATATTACTCTGGTATGCACTTGTCGGATCAGTCGTTTGATCGATCCTTAGATTGATCCGGTGGTGGATCCGTACTAGGGTGTTCCGCTCTATTTGATAAACAAATGCTAATCAATGATACTGTTAAATATGGTATTTTTCCGTATTTAACCGAAATAAATAGGAATAATGTGATCAAAATTACTTACGTATGAATGGTATATAGGGAATGGTAATGACTTTGAATCTTTTTGTAAGTTTAACGTGACAGCTCGCTTATTGCAGCAAAAAATTAATGGATTCGGCATTTTATTAGAACGTGTTTATAAATTCGCAACTAGATTCAGTCTAGTAAGCAGCGCGGCCTGCCAAGTTTTATTGTCCGCATATATCCAAATAGACTTGTATCAACCATGACAGAGGGTATCACGTGCGTATGACCACTCCCCTCGGTGTTGCTTTATGTGGCAAAGTCTTATGAAATGCACGATTCCTGACATTTGGATGTCTAGATGCTTTGAATTTGTTGAGATATATTCGATACATAATTATATTTATGTAGAATATATAATATATAGATAATGTAATATTACAATTTATATAATAATGTATAATATATAGAAAATGTTACAATTTATTTATTCCTTAAACTTATATATACATAAATCCATAATATATATCCAGTAAAATCAAAATTAAATAAATTCGAATATATTATATCATATTATATTATGATTTAGACGCATACCAAGCTGACTGACCTGCGCTGGCGCAATACCGCGATATGTGGAAGAGATTGGGGGAGGCCTTTGCCCAGCAGTGGGACAGTATATGCTAATAAAAAATATAAATATTATATGACACGAGTATAATATTATATATTTAAGTTTATTGAATTTTTAATTACACACTGATTTTATTAAAATATACTAATATTAATTAGTATGATATGCATACTAATTACTATGTCAATTTTAATTTTAATTTATTAATAATAAAAAATTGAATATAACTAACCGGGTTTATTGGTTCCAATCCCGCCAAAAGTTTATATTTAAATAATAAAATCCACATACCAATCATTTTACGCAGCTTTAAAACATCAGCAACCTTGCAATACAATATTGTAATTTGTACTACTAACTAGCACAGTTTGTTCTACGACTTTTGTCAAGCATAATAATTAAGCTTTTTCGTGCTGTCGTGTCATTTGTAGGTCTATGTTTTACACTCGCGCCACCCACGCGATCTCACGATTCGGATTTACTTTAACGTACATAATCTTTGCGATGCGTGTAGAGTTAGTAACATTCCGACGGACAAATAAATTATTAATTATTTATTTTTGCAAGAAAATAAAATTCAACTAATAATAAAAGTCGTACAACAAACATTGTTATTCATGATGTTCTGTAGTTGCTCGTGGTTTACAATTATTCCTGTATGTTCCCTTATGATATTAAAATATATAATATACTAAGATATAATATGTATGTACAGCATGTGTAGAATTCGATATGTAACTGTCGTGTGCAACAGAATTGTGTCTGAGGAATGAAATATGTGGTGTTTCGTACTGCCTTTGTCAAAAAAAAGGATATAATAATAACTATTTTTTTAATTATAGGTACTATTAAATCTTCGTGTGTACTCGACGACAATGAGGAGATCATCTTTGTCAACCAGGTACGTTTAAATATTTTATACTTTTTATTGGCGTTCATTAAAGGAGGCCTATGTACAACTGTCGAGTCATAAAGGCTGATAACGACTATGATGATAATAACACTATTTTATTATAAACATAATATAAGATTCTAAATTAACATGATTATTTTTTTCGCAATGAACTATTAAAATTCATCACTGTCTACGAACGCCTTAGTAACAGAATATAAGTATAAACATAATATATTTTAATATCCCGCGTAAAACAGTTAAGTTACTAACGTGACAATTTTAGACTTTATTTTCATTAGTTAAGAATGAAGAATCTGAATTTATTTTAGCTTCATCATCATCATCATCAGCCTTTATCCGTCCACTGCTGAACATAGACCTATCTTAATGAACGCCAAGACGACTGTCTGACGACGTAATAAAATTTCATATTACTTTACTTGTCCGTAATTAAACTACTAAACCAATATCAATGATATTGTACAAAATGCAGTTTAGTCCCATTGGAATTAAAAATTCTTTTTGCATTTTAATACCCAACCGATAAATAAATACCAAACTAATCAAAAAAAAAAAAATACTTAACAAAAATGAAGCTTACTAATCCTATATATTTTCCAATGTATTCCTTCACCAATGATCATAACACGATATTTATATATCTATATTATAATATAAAATAACACAGGTCAAATAGAGGTTAGGTCATATACTTAATTAAAAATTCTTTTTGCATTTTAATACCCAACCGATAAATAAATACCAAACTAATAAAAAAAAAAATACTTAACTAAAATGAAGCTTACTAATCCTGTATATATTCCAATGTATTCCTTCACCAATGATCATAACACGATATTTATATATCTATATTATAATATAAAATAACACAGGTCAAATAGAGGTTAGGTCATATACTAAAATTTAAATTCGCACGAGCAAATAAGTTTAAAACAAGGTCACTATAAGACTACTTTATACACATTAAAATTATTAGCCATGAATAAATTATAAGCTATATTAATGGTTCTTGTGCGTGAACTCTGAGGGTTTTAATTACTAGAAAATTATGGAGGACATACAAAAATATGCAGGAAAATGTTGGAATTCTCGCAATTACAGTAATTGCAGGCGAGAGTACGAAAATACTTAGAAAAAGAAAATACACTTCTGCTGCTAAAATAAATTTTGTCTTTGTGTAAGCGTAAAGATGTTTTCACACTGGTTCGAATGGTTGCCCTTTGTGAAACGGGGTTGACAAAATGGACAAATAAGACTCAATAATCTCATGAAGGAAATTTTGAATTTCTCGTTATTTTTAATGGGCGGAAATGATTACCACCATTAGAAAGGTCGCCCACCGTATTTTCTGTTCTCAACAATAAATAATAATGCAAATGAAGACATAAAATGTCGTTGCGAAGACGTTGCGTTAACGCTAACGCTTATTAAACGCTAGTGGGATAGGGGCTTTAATATTCGTATGGAATAGAACAGTGATTCCCAAAGTGATTCCCAGGTGGACCCCCAGGGGTCCACGGAAGACTCGAAGGGGTTCCACAATCGTAAGCCATAAACATTAATTAAGTCCATGAACATTAATTTGCTTCTCCTATCAATATTGTAAAGAGAATTTTACTGTTATAATAAATATTATAATGAAATTTGTTTAAAGCAATTCTTGAAATAAATAAAAAAAGCTCAGCAAGGGGTCCACCTGATGCGGGAAAACTTTGAAAGTGGTCTATAAGACAAAAGAATTTGGGAAAGACTGGAATAGAAGAAGTATTTAGTTTATTATCTTGTTCATTGAATAAGTATTTGTTCTTTCTTTCACTACTGTGTACGGAAAAGGCTGATGATGATAAAGATTATTATAGATTCCTTTAATCATCATCAACTCACTCTTCTCCCGGATTACCTTCATCAGCTTCTGGTGTTCTGGAGCGTCCTCTCTGGCACGCAAAATTATCATTGTACTTATTTAAATATGTTTTGTAGCGATTCGACTGGCCAGTTGCTCGCGCGATCGACGCTGGGGAAGTAGTTACCTTGGAGCTACTGATCCGCAACAGATGGGGACCACCCCGCTTGTTGGGGGTGTACCGGCTCGGTCTGCAAATCCTTGTGGAAGATGGTCAACTCACCCTCACTGATACTCTTGTGGATGAGCGCAACAAGCCTGTCCCGGTAAGTGCTAATATATTTATGTTCTGTTGCAATATAGAAGCAGCTTTGAAACCTGGACTACAGATTACTTTAAGATATACCCCCCTTACAATACTTAGTTCTGCATCAAGTATTGTTTGTAAGAATAAATTCGATCCGGCCTTAGTGTTGTGCGCTGTGAGAGGAAGATGGCTGATAGTTTCCAGCTAATGATAATATGATTCTGAAACGGTTAGCATATTGCCAACATTAAAGCACCCAATGTACTTTTTAACCGACTTTAAAAAAAGAAGGAGGTTATCAATTCGTCTGTATGTTTTTTTTTGTATGTGTGTTACTCGATTACTCCGATTACTCCGCTGTTTGGGAATGGATTTTGTTATTGGTTGGTCTTGTATACACAGACGATTGTCTCATTTTATTACTTGTCGATGTAATATGAATAATATGAACAAAAACCACTGAATAGGATACTTTGGAAAGTATCAAAGTATTGTGAGGTCATCATCATCAACTTTCATCCGTCCACGGCTGAACATAGGATCCTTCAATAAACGCTAAGACGACAGGTCCCTTACCACTAGCATCCAACACAGATCGGGAACGCCAAAAATTTTGCAAGTAAAAATAAAAACTAAAACTAAAAAGTGCAAAATAAAATTAATTTTAAATAAAAAACCAAAAACCGACTTCAAAACCATACCTTAATTAATGTACAACTAAAAATTTTAAAATAATATTGAAATATTTCGAAGTGAAGTAGAAGACGTATACTATTTAAAATCGGGTATTTTTGGAGTCGGTGCCAGCCAAAACATGGCTGCCCTTCACAGGCATATTCTCAATACTTGGTGTATGTAATTGATCATTAAAATATCCTCTTTTGCTGGTACCGACTCCAAAAATACCCGATTTTAAATAGTATACGTCTTCTTCTTCACTTCGAAGTATTTCAATATTATTTTAAAATTTTTAGTTGTACATTAAACATTAAAGCACACAATGTACTTTTTACCTTAATATCATTCAAACGGATGATTTAATGTTGTACTGAATTTCATAAAAGCTCCATTGTTTTTTTTCCGATTCCTTACGTGCAAAGTGTTTACTCAATATACAGCCTCATTCTTATTGCTCAATGCGTGGTATACATGAATAAATTTTAATAAAAGAACATTTTTCAGCATTATTCACGTGCGTTTCACCACCAGAACACCGCGTTACGTAAAAAAGTAGGTTAATCAAAACGCCGTTACTTCTCTTCGATATTTGAATTATTTTAAAATTTAAAAATTAAAGAGATTGTATATTATTTATTACACTTCTAGGCATATGTAGTTCAGCCTCCATAAACGGCAAACGCTCCGAATCTATTCAGTTGCGAAAAATGCTAACGCCTTAGTGTTGTTGCAAAAAAAATTAAGAACGCTCATTCAGACACACAAAGTGGTGTGGTTTTTTTTTTGTAAAAACGTCATTCTTAAAAAGGGCCACTTAGCCAAGTAATCTATTCTATTCTATTCGTGCCACTTGTCTAGAGGGGGTGGACAGACTTATTTTAATGGTGGGAGTAATGTGTAGCATCTATTGTTCATTTCCATAAACTGATCTCCCCCCTAGACAAGTGGCATAAACGCTAAACGAATATAATAGAATAAAATACTTATTGTATGATAATAATAATAGCGGTCGAATTACGTGTCGTAAACTAGTGTCAGTCCCATACAATAATTAGTATTCTATTCTATTTCTATTCGTTTAGCGTTTGTGTCACTTGTCTAGGGGGGCTGCTGTGTTTCCGAAAGAAGAAGATCCATCGACATCATCTTACATTCAGGATAGGTAACTCTGAAATGAATGATACCAATTTGCTTATATTTATATTCACTGCTAACTATTCATTCAACATATACAGGTGGTTCGACTAACATAGTAAATACGATCATAATGGCTAATGGACACTTCACTATCATGTGACTCGGTGTTCTTTTACCAGCCTCTAACTAAATCAGAAACTAAAATTGAAATATTAAAGTATATTTATTCAAACTGTGCTCAAAAACAAATAATAAAGTTATTACTGGCTGTTTATTCAATTTCAAACAAACTTATAAGGATGCTGAAGTTTATTTCGAGTTTTTGTGCGTTATAGTTGGGGTCTTCAATTGAGGTTAAATAAGGGAGAGGACCAAATTTAGAGGAGGACAGAACGATATTAATAACCGAGTGAATTAACTTAAAAAAGAAGCACTAACAATGTTCAGATATTGTTTATATCTGAAAAGTATAAAAAACCCTCTATTAAAAATAAAGGCCCGCTAATTGCTTAGACCGTATAAGAGCTATAGTTCCACCGACAGGCACAACGATGAAACTTAACCAATCTATGTACATAAAATGCTTTTTTTTGCGCTTCTCATTTACTAGAGTAGGAGGAAAATAGAATCGGAAAATAGAGTCCCGAAGTTGAGGTATTATATCTAATGTATTTATTTACCAGTTGAGGTTACGCTGTACCAACTCGGGGTACAGTTATGTTTGTTTCTCCCGTTCAACAGCTTTGTTGTGTTTCGGAGAGAAGGACAGGCAGTGTAATTACTTAACATCTTATGTCTCGGAATAGGCAAGACATAAATGAAGTTAACTTTTTTTTTAACACCGGGAAATGCATTGGGGCATCCCGCTGGGAAGTGGGTCTCCCCGGGCGGGTATGCGTTACAGTATGATTAGGTTCCCATCCTCGCACCTTGCCTACTGCTTTTTGTCCCCTCTTCTTGTAAGGGAGATTCAAAGAGCCCCCTCTCGATTCGCTTCGCCCCAGATGCTGGCTCACCCAAGGCTGCTGGGCCCCACTACCACGACAGGCCTAAACCATGGTGGCGAAATAAAGTTATCTGGACTAGTTCCACATTAACTATTATGGGTGACGTCTACCCCTTACCATAAATAATCCTATAAACATAACCATAATAAATATATATAAATAAAGGCCTTGCATAAATCATAATAAATTTAAGCCACAAAGTTATTTTGAATAGAGCGAGCTAATTAGGCGGGCTGAAAATGAATAGGTCATAAGCGATCTGAATTTTAATATACGGGACGAATTCAATTCCAGCTTCTATAAATATACGAATTTGCCGAACGAGCTTACATAATAGCGTGAAATAATAAAGTCTATAGAATTTTAGATATTTTTGTTGATATGTATAATTAACTTAAAATAACGTAGTGGAGATAATTTATTTAAAAAATAAAACAAGTTCTTTTCAGGGTTATTGTAAGGGATAAGTAAAAGCAGATTTACACAAAGGCTTTTAAAAATGCTTTTCCATATTCCAATACAGCGTTCCTCGCATAACCATTATATTCTTTGAAAAGATCTAGACTTGCACGGTTCGGTTATAGTGTTATCTGTGCATGGGTTATCTAATACTATAGTTTAAACTGGCGAATACTCCTTACAGTCGACTTATTTTACTTTTGGGTACTAGGCTCACATAACGCCTATGAAGTTCTCTTTTAGTAAATTACTAGAAAAACTAATTGGGTATCGCAAGTGTCCTGAAACAACAAGTGTTATTAAGACCTGGTCACGTAATACTTTCATTTTGTGGAACGCCGCCGTCTTCCTTGTATCCGCATTATATTGGTAGGATGTTACGTCCTATATTAAAGTTGCCTTAGTACCATAGGGAATTTTCTTGCGTAAATTAGATGTGAGAATGTTTTATTTTGCAGAAAGTAAATCATCATTATAATCATCAGCCCTTAACTGTCCACTGAACATAGCCCTACCTCAATGAACGCCAAGACGACCGATCCCTTGCCACTCGCAGCCAACGATCGGCCACTGCGCAGAGATCGTCTTCCCACCTTGTTAATGGCCGACGAACATTTCGTCTACCTTAATGCGGTCTCCACTCTTACTCTCTACTCTACTCTCACCTTATTGTCCCATCGGTCATCTGTTCTTCTGAGTGTGTGACCAGCCCATTGCCACTTCAACGAGGTTATTCTTCGCGTGATATCGGTAGCTTTAGTTCTCTGGCTGAAGTCTTCGTTTCGAACCCTATCTGTTACGGAAACACCCAGCATAGTACGCACCATAGTACGTTGAGCTACAGCAAACTTACGGACCAGTCGTAAATTAAGAGGAGTCTCGGAACCGTAAGTCATCACGGGGAGAACGTAGTGGTTGAAGACTTTCATCTTCAAAATCGCGTGGCTCTATCTACTTTCCTCGAACTTGTAAATATTCGATTTCTCTCTACGGAACCATGAATTGAAACACAAGTTATAGAAAGCTTATAAATAAAATCAATAGCACGTCTAACGAGAAAACCGCCGCTCTGGTGTGGGCACGATGTTAATATTAAGCAGCCCCCACGACTTTATCGTGTGGAATCTTCAATAACAGTAATCTTACGAAAGAAGGTTCTGGAATGGAAGCGGAGACTTATATTGGAAAAAGTGTTTACATAGTATTTTGTTAGCCTATACAAACAAATGAATAATAGACGCTAACAGTTAAAAACTCTACTCTTTATTATAATAAAACAACTTTTACGGATTTTATCGCGGTTTATTTAGTTTTTTACAAGCCCGATGTTTCGGATACTTTACAGCAACCATGGTCACGGGAGGACTGAGGTGTCAGATGATCCGTAAAAGTTGTTTTATTATCATGAGTGAAATTCGCGTAAACATAAGAAAACTCTACTCTACTTTTCTTACTAGTCTTACTAATATTATAAACGAGTTTGTAAGTATGAATGTTTGTTACTCTTTCCCGTAAAAAACTACTATATGGATTTTGATGAAACTTTACAATAATATAGCATCATCAGAATAACACATAGGCTATAATTTATTACCGTACTTCCACGGGAATGGGAAGTACGCGGGTGAAATTGTGGGGCGCTGCTAGTTTATACATAAAGATAATCACTACATATTATAAAACAAAGTCGCTTTTTCTGTCCCTATATCCCTTTGTACGCTTAAATCTTTAAAACTACGCAACGGATTTTGATGCGGTTTTCTTTAATAGATAGGACAATTCAAGAGGAAGGTTTATGTACATAATTTATTAAGTTTCTATATACATTGGCTAAGATATAACAATAATTGTTGGAGGTGTCGGAAAAAAATTGGCCGTCTGGGAGTTTCCAACGAAAACGCTGCCTAAACCCTTTGAGATATATCAAAATAATGTATGGTGGAATTGTGTGTCTTAAATAGGTCTACAAAAAAGTCCGCGATGGCATATATCTATCTCTTAGGGATATCATACTATATCCATTTAATACTTTAAAAAATGGACAATTATAACGCGATAATTTGAAAGTTATTTACAAAAATACGGTATAAATCGTTATCATTTTAAATCGGTTAATTAGCTGGAGCACACAATGAAGATTATTTTTACCCTTTACATCATGCAAATTAAATGAATACTTTAGAAGATATGGCAATATCAAAATAATACGCAAGAAAATAAATCGTGTTGCCGTGATTTGAGAGGGCAGTGTAATATGTAATAGTATCCTAAATAGTAAATATGCATGCAGAAAGTCTGCATAGGAATATAATATGTCTTTATGATCAAGATAACATATATCCATTTTAATACAAAAACTTAGTCATTATTGAAATGGAAAATGATCATCATCAAACATGATACATCCGTAAACCTAAGTTCACGCGGGCGAAGCTGCGGGTAACAGCTAGTTATATTATATAATTACTAATTTTGAAACGTGATTGCTTTTATACAAAGAGTGAGCTTAATCATATGAATATCCTCCTATCATACCCATGCTTGACAAAGTTCGAGCCGCGAGCTTTCGTAGTTAGGTACCCAAGAGCTTACCAAGTTACTTTAAAAAAACGATGCCGAAGCTTTAAAAAAATAAAATGTATAGGATCGACATAAGTCGCGCTAAATCACGTAGTCAATCGTTATCGTAATAAAATCACAAACTGTCTATTGGTTATCGATCGTAAATGTCATTATTGGTTAGAAAATTGTCATTGATAACTCAGAGACGGTGACGAATTTCGGTATCTTTTTGCTACGTAACGATGATACTTTGTGTAAGCTCTCTGACAAGATCCCAGATATGCTATCGATCGAACACACACATCGATTTATTAGTTACACTAAAACAATTTAACATATTTGTTATATTCTCAATATCATTTCAAACTGTTGAGTTGATATATAAAACGAACTCACATGAATATTACAACATACTCAATTACCCGTTGAAAATTAAATCAGCGAATTTGATATCGAATAGCGAACCACAACACAAGTGATGTTTATTAATTTACCGTGTTTATTTCACAGAAACAATCTTGTTCATAAATCAATATAAACTGGTTAACTTGTAATTGAAATATTGAATTTGATTTCAATAACTATTTGACATAATTGAATTTAAGTGGCATACTATTTTATGCTTCGGAATATTCTGCCAAATATTGGAATAAAGAGATACATAAATGTCTTTATTCAGTCTTTTGAGCAGTCAATTCAGTAGTTTATCTCATGTAGCATATAATAACTATTATTATGCTACGGAATATTCTGCCAAATATTGGAATAAAGAGATACATAAATGTCTTTATTCAGTCTTTTGAGCAGTCAATTCAGTAGTCTATCTTATGTAGCATATAATAACTATTATTATGCTACGGAATGTTCTGCCAAATATTGGAATAAAGAGATACATAAATGTCTTTATTCAGTCTTCTGAGCAGTCAATTCAGTAGTTTATCTCATGTAGCATATAATAACTATTATTATGCTACGGAATATTCTGCCAAATATTGGAATAAAGAGATACATAAATGTCTTTATTCAGTCTTTTGAGCAGTCAATTCAGTAGTCTATCTTATGTAGCATATAATAACTATTATTATGCTACGGAATGTTCTGCCAAATATTGGAATAAACAGATACATAAATGTCTTTATTCAGTCTTCCTAGCAATCAATTAGCAGTCTTCAATTCGGTAGTTTATCTCATGAAGCATATAATAACTATTATTCTGTCATGTAGCATATATTAGCATTCGTATCCATCGTCCATATATTTGAATTTCCGCAACTGCATGAGCGTATGATTAAAAGCTTCATGTACGACATCCATATTATGATATATGCATCGGATAATTTTAATCAAATCGAACATCCCAACCGCATCAAGGGAACCGCATAAAAGCCTGCATCCGCAAGCTCACGTCTCGTTTATAGTCAGAGCAATGTGGTTTTCTGTAAAAATAACCTATTTTATTTGCTGTCATGCAACGTATTTTATTTCGGAAGCAGCATTATAACGAACGCTACTTGTCATGAAATCGACTGATTCAGATAGCGGCGTGGAAAGCCTGCTCATCCTTCTTGTTACACTGCTGGAATATCTGGTTATGACCAGTCTCAAGTCCCTCTTTACTGTAGCAATGGGATGGTTCATATTATTAAGAAATACCTTAGAATCGTATATAAATATATAATGGAGGCCTTAATATTAATAAGCTTTGTCTATACGGGTATACGTTTTGTGCATTGTGTCTCGCATTTTACATTTCGCGCGCAAATGTTGCTAATTGTTGCGTGACGTCATATATTAGTAAACATCGTGAAACTGTTATGATGATTCTAATTTTCTGTGATGAAAAATTTCAAATAAGTTTTATAAGTAAGTGCGGTGTCTATGTGTGTCAATTAAAACGCCTTTTTTAATAATAATATCATATGAGTACCACGTTCGGAAAATGTGCCGAGAGAAATGGCTTCAGCTTGATCACACAGATGCTAGACATTTGAGTCTACGAAATCTGAAGCAAATAAACCAATTTCTTTCCAATCATGTCTGTTTTAATATGTATTAATAACAATTAATAAACGACGAGGCCTAAGCGTGTATATTAAGGCCTATGCATCTAAATTTACATGTGACAGTAGTTGGTTGGTTGGAAAACGCAGTGCTGGTAGGCCTCCTACTAGGTGGACTGACGACCTGGTAAAGGTCGCAGGAATCCGCTGGATGCGGGCGGCGCGCGACAGGTCGTT
Source organism: Lycaena phlaeas (assembly GCA_905333005.2). Lineage (NCBI taxonomy): Eukaryota > Metazoa > Arthropoda > Insecta > Lepidoptera > Lycaenidae > Lycaena > Lycaena phlaeas. Next base: position 3,369,423 of record HG995168.1, read on the forward strand.
GTGGAGATCCTTGGGGAAGGCCTACGTCTAGCAGTGGACATGTTTTGGCTGAAAAGAAAGAAAAGAAAAGAAAGAAAGAAGTAGTTGGTTAATGTTTGCTACATGGAGTTTACATGTACTTCTATATACGATGGTTTACTTGTGAACAAGTGACGTCACTGGTGCGTGTTGTCATGGGAACTATAGAAAAAATTGTTACATTTTATTTAATACATTATACAAAATACAAATAAAAATAAAATAAAGCATTTTTCTACATATATCATAGCAACTACGTATCACATCAAAATAATTCATAAATGAATACTGTCAGCATCTCAATTACTTTGTTGACAGATAAGCCGAAATCCAGTGCTAGGATGTAATAGATTACATTTCACTCTTTCCCTCATAAATCTTATCTCAAATTATTATATACAAAGTGAACATCTAGAAAAATGTCACTCATATAATATACGACGGCAATAAATTATTCTCCAACCGCACCTGCGTTACCCTCTTTAGAATAATATATTATATTATTCAGTATCGATATATTTATTTAGTATCATAATACTGGTCTATAATAATGTAAAGCTTATAAAAAATCTAGTGACTGATCAATAATTTTAATTTAAATTAAAATTTATTAAATTTAATAAACTTTAATTTAAAAAAATTAAAATTTAATTTAATTTAAATTTAAATTTTTAATTTAAAAAAACAAAAAGCTACTGCTAGAAAGCCGCTTTTATTCAAAACGGTTCACCGGTTTAAGCGATATTGGCGCTCAAACTTGTAGCACCCTTTTTAACTTGGGGGCTAATATTGTAAAGAGGAAAGATTTGATTGTTTGTTTGAATTGAATATGCTCCAAAATTACTTGACCGATTTGAAAAATTCTTTCACTATTGGGGAACACTATCCCCGGTGAACATAGGCTATATTAAATTTTCAATATAGTAGGGGACCCGTTTTCAATCTTAGTTAATGCAGGCGAAGCTAGTGTTAGAATATTTTAATAGTAGTGAGTGTGCCTCTATTTCATTGTCTGGTGTTCAAAGAGAAAATAAACATAATATGAATTCCGCTAAGGTGAATTATGTGAAATATTAATTTACATAAATTGTGTGTAAGATCTTAAAAGTATTCGCAATTTATAATGACCAGATTGAATAAAGTTTTTGAATATATCATCATAATCATCAGCCTATATCGATCCACTGCTGAACATAGGTCTCCCTCAATGAACGCCAAGAAGACCGATCCCTTGCCACCCGCATCCAACACGGACCTGCCACTGCACGGAGATCGTCTTCCCATCTGGTTAATGGCCGACCTGACTGGGTCGCCATGTGAGGATGTTTGCGTGTGGAAGGCTTGGGTGCTGGTATAATAGACCTATACAACAAATCTTATATACTAATTACATATAGTATGTCAGGATACTACAGTATTGCTACACTGAATTACGATAGTGCTAAGATGTAAGTAATATGTCTATGAATGTTGATCACTTGCCATCAGATAAATTGATATTTGTTTCTCCTTTCTACAAAATATATTAACAAGTTGTAATTTAGAAGCAAGCAATATTTCCTCAGAAAAAATACAAGGCGTCGTTGAAGAAAATTTTTTCGGATAAAATATCACGATGTAGGTTTATTACAAATTTCCTTATGGCATAAAATTCTTATATTGGAAAGCTTACATTTTTACTTTACCTCATTTTTTTTGCCAAACAGTTGGTTTTAAAGTGGATTCACTTTGTTAACTTCGTATAGGCTTCCAAAATAGATAATAATATGTTAAAATAATGTTCAGACTTCGATTACTGTTTAGGACACTCGATTCTACTTACATTTCACCTTTTTACAAAGGTGGAATTTGAATTTGAGGGGCTACTCTCTCTATTCTACTCGGGGTAAACTTTATTGACTATAATTGTAATTTTGTATTCTAATTTCGAATAAGACATAAATTTTCTTTGTTGCCGAAATTGATTATAATTTTTGATTTTTTATTATGATAATATGTATCCTAATATTTTCAACCTTGTAGAGCCCTGTATAATCACTGGACGTTGGGCTGCAACCTTAAAAGCTCATACGTAGAACCGCCCTGTTCACGCGATATATTCGCTAGTGTGTGTCAACCTTTAGACATGTTAACATGATATTAATATTAGCAGTATTATCTACATCTACACTATATTTAATATAGTGTAATATATATATTTTATTATAAAGAGGAAAACTTTGTTTGTTTGTTTGTTTGTTTGGTTGGTTGTAATGAATAGGCTCAAAAAGTACTGGACCGATTTCAAAAATTCTTTCACCATTTGAAACCTACATTATCCACGAGTGACATAGGCATAGTGACAATTTTATTCTGGAAAAAAACAGGGTTCCGTAAGATATTTGGGTTTTTCGGACACGAGGTGTAAAAAATCAACCAGAAAAGTTGCTTATTTTGCGTACGCTGCCTAAACTATAAAAGATAGAACCATAAAATGTTCTAGATCTTATAAATATCTACAAAAAAGTCCACGACACACTATACCTATCTATGTCGAGTGAGGCACAGCAACCATATTTTATTCAGAAACGTTGATTTTTTTGGACTACATTTAAACGAGTTTATTTTACTCATGCCTTTAATCCTTAAGATATGAAGCTAAAGAGTTTGTTTATTTGAACGCGGTAATCTCAGGAACTATCGGTCGGATTTTAATGAAACATTTCAGTGTTCGATAGCCCATTTATCGGTAAAGATATATCATCCCGCTAAGATGCCGTTGTAAATCTTAGATAACGCAGGCGAAGCTGCGGGCAACAGCTAGTTAAGAATAAACTGGTTTGTGTGTTATGTTCATGTTATAGGGTAGGTATGGTTTGTAGGACGTGTGGTTGTTCATATTTATAAAGTAAAACATTTTTTGTTATATTTATGGCGATTTATTTGTATTACAGAGCCTTTGGATTTCCGCAATTCTGTTTGTCGGACGATCGTCCTTCTGTTAATTAATCGTAATAAGTAAATAACTGATATAAAATATCATATAATAAAAAATAGCATAAATTTATTCAAATGAGTGAAAAATACGTAAATAATTCAAAATAATATAATTGTTAGTAAAAACTACTGATTACGGTTTGTGATGGAACTTTACAGAACATATTAGAATAGGACATAGGCACAATAACTTATAAGGATAAGGATAAGGAAAATGATTGTCCTTACTATACGTAATGAAAGTAAAAAAACCTAATGATCTCAACGTACTTTTTTTAAGGAAAATGTTGTCTTTGGTTGGTCACAATAAAACTTTCATTTCATCATGTTTATATTATTCAACCACTTTTTTTGCCTTTTGATGTTTTTGTTGCCAAAATATATAATTATTATTCCCATAACAATTAATACTTATATAACCCGGATGACGGAGGTCTGTTCGGTAAATGATTATTAAAAAACACGACATTTTATAAAACAGTATCCTAGCTAGATCGATTTACCGCCCCTAAAACCCCGCGTATGCTAAATGTTAAAATATTGTTGGAGCCATTTCCAAGATTCAGATTATATACATAAATAAGATATAAGATTTTAAAGACTCCATTCTGTGAGAATAATTTTATCAATTTGTTATATAGTTTTCATTCGTCGACTACACAAAGTAATTAAGGCAAATAGCTAAGTGAATGAAGTTGTGGTAACATTTACAAACTACGATTTGTATGAAAAATGGAGAGGTATTTACTGTTTGGGTTGTCCAACAAAAGAAGAAAAAATCACCCCAGATAGTATTAATTAATTTATTCGTGCTAGTTGAGGTCCCGTTTAAAGTGTTTTCAAAACACGCTTTTCCCCTTGCAGTTGTACTGCAGTATTTTATTTTTCAATTTTTTTGTAGATAATCGTTATAAGTAGTAGAGGGTTAAACGAATTTCAAAATACATATTTTGAAAATATATTCTGACTTTAAATTTTTCATTATCTATTTATATACATTATATTAGATGTAACTTTGCAAGGTGAAAAATATGGCATGCCTAATGAGGTTAAAAATGAATTGGAATTTGGAACAGCGCATAGGTGAACTATGCTTGATTTTGTGTAGAAAATCCATTATATTATAGCAAAGGATGGCAAACGATCAGTCGAAGCCATTTGGCAATTATCAAAGCCCATAAACATTCACACAACCAGAGGTTTCGTAGATGCGTTGCTCTCCTTTTCCCACCCCTCACAAACCGTACAAAGTGAGACAGCATAGCTGTCAATTTACTTCGGTATGTATGCGAGTGGTTTCCATCCAGAGGGCTAAAATAAAATAATATTGTTTCGTAGAGAAAAGATACCAAAATTTGTCTTCGTCTCTGACTTATCAATGACAATTTCCTGTCCAATAAGATATTGACAACAACGATCGATAAACAAAAGACAATTTGTGATTTAGCGCGACTTATGTCGATCCCATACATTTTTATTATTTACGAACTTCGTTATCGTTTTTTTTTATCTAAGCCCTCCTGTCTGTGCCGGTCTAATTAGAAACGCAATGTAGCATGGCCAACCTCTTACACCGTGTTTCACAGTGAGACATAGTGGTCACTTGTATGTGAATTTGATTACAAGAATAATTAATTTACGTTAGTCTATGTCTTTTTTGACGATCTCCATGCAGTGGCCGGTCCGTGTTGGATGCAAGTACCAAGGTTGTCTTGGCGTTCCTTGAAGAAGGGCTAAGACTAGTAGTGTAGTTTCTATGTTTTAAAACTTATAGTAAATATAAAATAATGTGTTATGGATATTTGTGTTTATGAACAAACTGATTATATTGTTTTAGTGATTGTATAGGAAAACGAGTGGCGACCGTACTTGCTAAAAATGCCAAGTACTACTCAATAAAGCCCATAAAAATGTAGTCCGCCTACCAGCATAAACCTAACTTAGCGCCGTACTTGAACTACAAAGCCCGTAATTAAAGCTCCCTTTTAATCAGAACCCATCCAAGATAGCGGGATAGTTATCAAATAATTTAAACAAAGTCTAATAATGTTCAAGTGTTTAAGTCGGCTAATAAACGATGTTAAAACGAGTCCCTAATTGGACACGCACTTTTCAAAATTAGAAGTTAATTATAAATGAGACAGACCAGGAGCTCCTTTGAAGAGGATCATGCTGGAAAACTTGAATATTCAAATGTTTTCCTATTTAAATAAGTCCTCATTTCGCTTTTGTAAACTTTTTCATACAAACTTCACAGAAGTCGGGTGGAGTTTTGGAGTTCAGAAACATGTTTGTCAAAAGGGCCATTCCTTATATTTATCATCATCATCATCTTAGTCCTTTTACGTCCATTTTTAAATATTACCGTGCCTTATTCTTATCTTAATTTCTATGTAAAGACACAGGTATTTGGAAGATAAATTATACCACGGGGTACTCGAATAATGTTGTGTTTATTTTGGGATAACGCATGAATACATTATGTAGGTTAGATGAGATACGTGACACGTTACAGCAACTCCCTTATGAATGTGTTAGTTTGTTTTGCTTCTCATTCGATGACAGAAGAAATTGAATATTAAGATATTAAAGATACTCTTTCTTTTTAAACTATTCCAAAAAAAGGAGTTTATCGATTCGTGTGTATGTATGTGACACGATTACTCCGCCGTTTGTTTGTTTTATTACTTATCGATATAATATGAATATTATGAACAAGAACAAGTGTATTGGAAGAACTGTACTGCTTTGTGAGAGTAACAGAATATTTTGAGGTTATTATATTATACGCTTCGTCTATCTTAACTCAGCCTTGGCCCATCAGCCGTCCATTCTTGTGTATGGCCAGCTCTACCATTTCAATGAGCTTATTCTTCGCGTGATATCAGTCACAGAAGTTCTCTGGTAGACGTCAGGTATGGTGTGAACCAAATAAAACGCGGTTGTCTCCGTCTATTCCATACAAAAGTTATGATACGTGAATGTATATTTATATCACCATCACGTTTCCGATTGCTGTATGAGCGACTTCCTGCCCCTGTCACGAAGTCACGAACTCTTTGTAGCATTGGGATTTCATTGGAAGATATATTTTTTTTATTCATTTATTATTTCATACATTCTTACCTTATACACTAGACGATGGCTATCCGAATCTTTTTTTAAATAATTTTTAAATTTATATTTATAATATACTCTTGTGAAAAAGAAAAAATATACCAATGTATCTCACATATAGCATCACGGATATTTTTGATTAATTTTGAGAACATCCGTTCAAACACAGTATGGTGCTACTTATGTAGATATACATACATGTTTTGGTGCTACTTTAATCAGCATTGTATATGCCAAAACATGTATAAGAACCATCGAAAAACAGTCTCTTATGAAACAAAAAATGCCATATAAAATAGTGGATTAAATTAAGCATTATTCATATAATAAGTTTTTTAATATTACATTTTCCTATAAACTATTACAAAATTTAATAAACTTTTGATAGATAATAAGTTGCTACAATAAAATGCTAATAAGGGATACTGTCTAATAACTAAGTATGTTTTTTCTAAAACAAAAATAAGTTTATAAAAGAACGTCCAAGCCCGAATGTATTTTTTGTTCTCTACGCCGTAGCTACAAGCTACACCCTCAGGTTACGGAATAATTATATTTATTTTACATTACACAAAACTTCTTTGTACTGTATAAAGTCTGGTAATTCTGGTAATGAAAGTGCTCACTTGAAATGTAATGGTCGTTTTGGCGTTCATTAGAGGAGGCATATGTTCAATAGTGAACGGATGGAGGCTGATCATGATGATGATGATGTGCTCTGCTTACAGAGTATGAGCCGTGGTTGATGAAATCTAAATGTTTCATTTACTATAAATAAAAATCTGAAGGTAGAGTCTAACTCACTTTACTCGACGAACTAAATGATGTGACATTTAAACGAACAATTTTGATTTGATTTGATTTGATTGATTTTAAGGCTGTATAGTCGGACCACTTCACCCTAGTCACCCTTGCTACTAAAAACAATTATTTTGGATGTGTATATTTGAAAGCATACGTTTTTATTTCTCTACAACTTTAAACATAGAATTTCATACATATTCATACATGTAAATGAATGTACATTGAATGAGGGATATTGATTTGTAACGATTGAATGCTCCCCGATAAAGCGGTGGACATGGTGGATTTGGTCTAAAACTACATTTTTATTTGGAATACATTTTCTGATTGAAAACTTCGGGTGTTTTTTAAACGATCGTTTAGATATACATCTATACTTCTATACTAATATCACAGTGTAAATAAATTCATACAGTGGTCCAACGCCTTTGAAGTCGCGCGAAATGTCGCTTTTGTGTAGGTATACGTCATTGCTTCAGGGTTGTCACAATGAAGTGTTTTATTATAATCTGTTTTACATTTTGTGTATTCGTAGTATATGTATGTAGAGTACTAAGAATAAAACAAAAAATAGGTATAGAAGTATTAATAAGGAGTTTTATTATAAAAAAATACAAATGCGTATACAAAAGCTCAGGGTTCGCATGATACACCTATATATCAATTGATATTTTATGCTTGATTTATATTATATCAAAATTGATATTTATATTTATAATTTGTTTGGTTGTAATGAATAGGCTAATAAAATACTGGACCGATTTCAAAAATTCTTTCACCATTCGAAAGCTACATTATCCACAAGTAACATAGTCTAAATTTTATTCTGAAAAAAATAGGGTTCCTTAAGATATTTGGGTTTTTCGGACACAAGGTGTAAAAAATCAACTAGAAAAGTTACTTATTTTGCGTACTAAGATCCCGTTGTAAATCTTAGTTAACGCAGGCGAAGCTGCGGGCAACAGCTAGTCGAATATATTTTGAAACGTTGGAAATGTATGCTCTGGAAATTGTCCAAATAAGAACTACGTCGAGCGTACGCATCTATGTTATCTATATCTATCTATGAATCAGTATTATTAAAAATATGTCTTATGTAAATATGTAAAGGGACGACGATGGTCCAGTGGTGGGTGGACTCGGCCTCTTGTGTGAGAGGTTCCGGGTTCGATCCTGACCCCCACATGTGTGCCTTGAAATGGGTTTTTCTAAATTTCTCAGTACACCCCAAACACGAGACCATCGTTCAAGGAAAACATCGTGAGGAAACCTGCGTGCCTGATGAGATTGAAAGTCTTTGAAGGTATGTGAAGTTCACTAACCCGCACTGGGCCAGCGCATCGGTGAACTATGGCCTATTTCCCTCCTCGCCTGATTTCGAGGAGGAGACCCGTGCCCAGCACCATAGTACTTTATATGCCTCGATACGTTGTTGGTTTATCTATTAAAAATATGATCGAGGAAATTGCCTTTATAAATAAAAATGTGTATGCTCCCGCATAACAGTTCACATTGGAAACTGTCAAATAAATATAAAACTGTCATTACCTGCCTGGACCATAACCGTAACATCTCAATTCTGTCTGTGTATAAATAGAATAGAATAAACATTTATTAAGGAACTTATATATTATATTACGTATGCGCTTCTGGTGTCGATAGTCGGGTTTTATATGGGTTTGATTTGACAGTCGCGGATTTCATTTAAGTATTGGTTTGAATGACCCTATGCGTTTGGAAGTACTATGACACCTCAAAGTATTGTTTGTGAATATGGGTGTTACACGCGTATTCGAGAAGCGTACTTGGCTAAGTATGAAACAATACTATGCAAAGAACGCTTTTAGAATTAAAAAAAAAACAGCACCTTGATTCTATATATATATATATAGAATCAAGGTGCTGTTTATATATATATATATATATATATATATATATATATATATATATATATATATATATATAGAATCGGGATCTCGGAAACGGCTCCAACGATTTTCATGAAATTTTGTATACATGTGTTAAAAACGGCGACAAATCTAGCTAGGATACATTTTTAGAAAACTTTTTTTTATCCGTGTTTTGAGGCATCGATAAAATATGATTAGAATACGAACGTTTTCGCTATCAAATATTATGTCACGGTAGCTTAGTGGTAAAATTAGGCAATTAAATCCGAACGAGCCTGGTTCGAATCTCCAGTCCGAATATTTTTTTCCTTTTTTTAAGATCATTTTTTTGGAAGCAAAATTTTACCGTATTTTATCACTAAGGGTACCGAGCAAATGCTCGGTCAACCAGGTACTAATAATAATATGTTACAGACGGCCTTCTGACCCCAAACTGGGCAGAGACTGTATTATGGCAACCAATCAACTGATATATAGGATTTTAAATTAACATGGTTATTTTCATTATTTAAAGTATTTAAAACGTTTTTTAATATTGTTTTGCGGAGCTCGATATTTCGACATTCGTAGACAAAAAAACATGGTAAATATCCCGTTTTAAATACTTTAAAAAATCAACTGATACATACTTTTATATCATCATCATCAGCCTTTATCCGTCCACTGCTGAACACAATTTATTTTATATTTTCATATATTTATATAAATAAATTACATACAACAAATGATGCTCATCACACCAATATTTATTCAGGGTGGGGATCGAACCATCTAATCAAAGACCCAGGTATTGTTAAATAAATAGCGATTCTGTTTTCTCTTTGTTTATTTAACATTATCTCTGGAGTACCTAAACTTTATTTATGTAGGACAAAGAATTACTAATAGCATCGGTTAATCCCAGTTAACAACAATCATAATAATCCGAAAATAAAAAGTAAAAGCATCCATAGATATTATTATAACATCTATGGATGCTTTTACACCACGTTAATCTGGTCCCGTGCAAAGTTCTAACAGAGACTTGTATTACGGGTACCAGTCAACGGAAATTTATTTAATACTTTTATTCTATACATAATTTAGTAAAGATTTTTTTAAAATTATATTATACACAAATTTAAAACACATCCATGAACCAGCAACAGAGAAAATAATTTTGTTCCCTGTCGCGATTCGTACCCGCTACCTCTGGGCTTGAGCGCCATCGCGCTAACCATTGAGCCACAGTGTGTTAATATATAAAATTAGTAAATGAAAATTCGGCACTTAACTTTTTTATACAATTAGGCAATCGAGCAGGCATGCTATCAGATGGTAAGAGTAATAAATGCAACCAAATTCACCTAAAACTAGCCTAAACAACTCACCCATGTATTGCCCATCCTGAGATATAAAATGTTAAATCTCGGTCCCAGTAATTACACTGCCTGTTTTACCCTTCTCGTCAAAACACAGCAAAGCTGTATCACGGGAGGAACAAGCAAGATGGTGGTACCAAATATGTGTTCCTGAAAGAGTACTTCAACAAAAGTTCGATATGTTGGAGCTTCGCTAATTGGATATTATTCATTTACTAATTAATACATATTGAATTAATTAATTCAAAAGCAATTACGACTTTTGATTTTCACGTAACATACCACTTTAATGACTTTTACATTTTGTTTTTCACCCTTTGGAGTAGGGTTTGAATCCAGCTGAGAATAATAATTATTGTATAGGAAAGTAATAATAATAATAATAATAATATAACTTTATTGCACACACATATTTTAAAATAATAATAATTTATACATAAAATGAAAAGGAGAAGTACAACAAGGCGACCTTATCGCTATAAAGCGATTTCTTCCAGGTAACCATATATTGAAAGAATAAATTACAAAAGGAGAAAGGGTGTGCGCCAGAAGTTATAACATGTAATTATAATTTATACAAAAAACACAAAAAGCAGCACTAAAACTAAACATTATAAAAATAAATTGCACAATATCATACGATGAATAAACGAAGAAGAAGAAGAAGAGAGAAAAAAAAAAAAACGAGAAGCATCAAAGAAAGATGGCGTGTAAATTGTAATTTGTGTTTATAAATAATTAAAATTAAATAACAAAGTATATTATATGTTTAAGCATCTAAATAATGTTCTCTGAGGAGTCCCTTAAAAATGTTGAGACTCTTAGCTTCCTTAATACAATTTGGCAATGAGTTCCAAAGACTAACAGATGTAGTAGATGTAGAGAGAGAGATGTAGAGAACAGAAGTACTAGAGTAAAGGATTTCTTCAGGATATTTTCCTTCACCGATGAGCGAGCGATGGTCTCATGTTAAGGGTGCACTTAAGGCGGAACCTCTCGCTCAAGAGGTTGAGCCCAGCAGTACTTAGCACGGGAACAAGTTAACGTGATGCTCTTGGGAATAGATAAATAATAATATTCGTTGATATTTTGTGACCCTCGCATCACTTGTACGTTTTATTACTTTTCTTATTAATCAGGTCTTCACCTTACTCCACGGGGATCTAAAAATGACATCCAATTCCGATGTATATAGCAGAACATCTTTTTCTATCAATTTATTACTTTTGTCTGCAACATACATTATTTAGAGATGAATAATTTATCTATTTATATTTATATGATCGAAGAACTGCTTTAATGTAATGTTCATTTTAATATAAACAGAAAATTTGAAGCTTTGAGTCGATTCGATCGCGCACTTCACATATTTAGGATTTAATGCACGTGAGCACATAGTAAAAATTTATATGTATTTCTATACGGACTTCACAATTAAATATCACTAATTTATGTATGTAATATTAAAAACATCTTTTACTTGTTATTACTTGGACTTAAAACAATACTTAGTTTCATAAAATTCTATTCCGATATATTTTAATCTGAATAAGGTTATATATGAGTAGCTACACCCGTGATGCACGTCAAATACAGAGTGTTCATATTTCAACGGATAAGTATTTTGTTATTGCGACACGAACCAGTCACGAAATCTAGCAGTGATATACCTGGCAGAATACGGTTATTGTTAAATATTGTGGTACCATTTAATTAATAGGTATAAACCAGTGATTTATTATAAAGAGAATAAATAACTTTCCTTTTTTTGACATCATGTATCGTACTTACTTTCCGTTATTTTTTGGACACTCTAAATTTAAATTGGAACAAGGTACCTCGTATCTTTTCATATCTTTTCATAATTTAAAATTATAATATATTTTTATAGACAAATAAATTCAATTTCACAAAAAGGTACACAAAGGGATACCGGTAGCGCTCCCGGCTGCATACGTTCCGCCATCTTGTTTTTTCCCCCGTGTGCAGCTTACTGTGTTACGGAGAGAAAGCCCAGATATGCGGTGCAATTACTATTTTACATCTTATGTTCTCCGGATAGGCAAGACATAAATGAGTTGCCTGGACTAATTCTAGGTATACTATTTCATATTTATGGGCGACTTTGACCACTTAGGGCCTGTTTCACAATCTCCAGATAAGTGCCGAATAGGCTATCGGCGACATATTTGACAGTTAGAGTATGGAGTATCTGTCAAATATGTTGCCGATAGCCTATTCGGCACTTATCTGGAGATTGTGAAACAGGCCCAGATAGAGTATGGAGTATCTGTCAAATATGTTGCCGATAGCCTATTCGTCACTTATCTGGAGATTGTGAAACAGGCCCTTAATATCACAAAGCCGTGCCAAATTGTTTTAATGTTCATTCAAGTTACGGTAAAATTTAGTAAGAGGTAGTGCCATGCTGCTTTGCAGCCAAACTGGGCCGGCACGACTGGGGGGACCCTCTCGCTCACATAATACCGGCGTAAAGTGACAGCTAAGCTGTCGCGTTTCGTGCAGTTTGTGAGCTTCCGGTGGCCCACGGGGGGGGGGGGGGGGCTAGGAAAGAGGCGGGCAACGCATCTGCATCACCTCAGATTATGTGGATGTTAATGGGCGTCGATAGTCACAAGAGTCTTCTACTGTTCGTTTGCCCTCCTATGATATAAAAAAAAAATACAACAGAATTAGATGTTGATTGATAATGAAATATTAACTATTATATAATATTGTAGGTATATGGTTAACATTTTGCTAATGCCTGTCTTAGAGCCTCAGATAAGATAATTCACATGAGTTAACCAAATCCGCGCTGAGATGTTATCAACTCGTGCGATGATATATTGTAATCCTTTGGTAATTTAGCTTATACCTACTGAAACATGATGTAATAATCAACAGGTTCTTTCCTAAGATGAAATATTTCAATGAACACCAAAAAACCTATGTCACAGTTTAATACTCGCAACAATCTTTCTTCTGCCGTGGATGGTTAAATACGATATACTTATAATAGAAAAATATACACCAAGTTTTAAAACCAAGATGTAATTATCATCATCTTCATCATCAGCCTTTATGCGTCCACTGCTGAACATAGGCCTCCCCAATGAACGCCTACACGACAAATCCCTTGCCACTCGCATCCAATACAAACCGGCTACTGCACGGAGATTGTCTTCCTACCTAGTTAATGGCCGACCAACATTTTATACTGTGCTTACAAATGTGCACACAAAATTTTAAAAATTATACAAGCAATAAAAGAAGCATTGATTAATAAAATTTTAATCGAAACAAGCAACGCAAGGTCGAAAAGGCAGATAAAGTACACCCGAGTCACAGTCTGAGTTTTAAATTTTTAACGCCCTCTTAAATCATTTACAGTGTAAAAACATTAAAAAACTTTATCCTGCAACGCTAATTACAACTAAAATACGTTAATTATATTATTACTTATGTATTTTATTACAATACCAAAATGGATTAAAATACGTGCAAGCATTAGAACATAATGACCTTTCCCAACTTGTTGCATCACAAGGACTTTCGTAAAAATGTCGTTTTAGCTCTACAAACAACAAAATTGCGAACTGTGAAAAGCGATATTTAAATTGAGCATATAGACTCAAATTCTATCTGGCTGGATGCCAAGTCATGGAATGAAACGCAACAAGTACAATTCAACAACTTTTTTATTCGCTTCTTTGGACACTTGTTGATGCGCCGACATTATTATAAGTAATGGATTGGCTTCGAAACGAAGACCTCCGCCAGAGAACTAAAGTTACCGATATCACGCGAACAATAAGCACGTTGAAGTGGCAATGGGCTGGTCACGCACTCAGAAGAACGGATGGCTGATGGGCCATTAAGGTTCAAGAGTGGAGGCCGCGTTTAGGTAGACGAAGTGTTGGTCGACCATTAACCAGATGGGAAGACGATCTCCGTGCAGTAGCAGGTCCGCGTTGGATGCGAGTAGCAAGGGATCGGTCGTCTTGGCGTTCATTGAGGGAGGCCTATGTTCAGCAGTGGACGGATAAGGGCTGATGATGATGAATGGCTTGGTAGCATTGACATAGGATTCCCACATTTTCGAATGAATAAAACTATAATATCAAAGTGTTTTAGAAGTTTTAATTGCTCTTATGCAATTTATACGTGTAAAATTTAAAATATTATGTTATCAGTGACATAAATGAATAGACAGGGAATGGTATAATAATATCATCTAGCAGTGGTCGAATACAGAATACGATAAGAATGATGGTAAAAATATGAACATAATAAGTACAGAAGACTTTTTTAAACTAACCTTTACTTATATTGTTTTCTTATGTTTACGCGAATTTCACTCATTATAATAAAACAACTTTTACGAATTTTATCGCGGTTTATTTAGTTTTTTATGAGCCCGACGTTTCGGATACTTTACAGCAACCATGGTCACGGGAGGACTGAGGTGTCAGATGTCCTACTGTTACAAAGTTATTCGAAACTACCCTATGATACAACAATATTTTATTTAGTCCTATCTATGCGGAAGGTGCTAACTAAGTCTTTAGTCTGTGACGTGTTATGCTTGGATTTTGATTTTATTATTTTTATTATTGGATCCCAAGCAGATGGTAGTGGCCAGCCATCTTCTCTATTGAAATTAGGATGTTTTTTTAATTTCAATAGCCTTCAATAACCTTTACTTATTTTTATTATTTATTTTTTTAAACAACCGAAAACTTTTTATTAAACGATTCTATATGAATTCTAATTGAAAAAGAATAAATATACATTTCTTGAACTGAAGCTAAAACAGTACGTTATGTTGCTATAAGTATTCACCAACCTATAAAAACGAAGTAAAAAGGTAACTTGAAAGTCACATTTCGCAGCGAGGTTATAATAGTTTCGAATATAAAACACATAATAGAATGCTTACATTCCACTCGGTGTAATATGTTCCAGAGAAACCTCCCAGAAGTAATAATTCCAAGTTTATGAACATTAGGAACGACATAAGGTTCTTAGTTATTTCAGTTTCTTCGCGGTTCCTTTTAGTTCTAACGTATAATGTAGGATTTAACGATGATTCTATAAAGAAAGGTGAAAATAAAATTGTATAAAAATAAAGTTTTAACTAAGACCACTAATTTGAATGAATTTTACAGTGATCAAAACTTCGTATTTAATAATATCATATTTAAAAATTATTTAAAACATGCTTTTGTTGTTAGTTAATAATTTTAATGATAATCTAAATACCTGTAGAATTGTGAAAAAGTTTACAAGAGAATAACGAAATAACATATTACAACACTTTTCTACACACACCACACGTAGTCTTACTTAGCCTCGGCTCGTAAATGTAGTTAAAAACCAACCTCGAATGGAGAATATAAAACCTCATAATAATAATAGCAATAATGATAATATCGATAAGATGGTTCGATAGTCTTAAATAGGGAATCAAAATTAGTTTGAAAATTGTATACATTTTCCGAGCGTAACTGCTTTGAGCGACGTTCAGAGATAATTAGTTGAAATAAGATGCTACTCAAAGTTAAACGGTTGTATAAAATCTCGACGATGAGTAAAATTCGTAAGAACTTGCCCGGTACTTTGGATATAAAGTCGGTTAAATGGCTAAACTATTTTTAAGTATGCTGGTCTAGACCGTAGTGGTTTTTTGAGTAAGGGTTCGGCCTCAAAAAGCGCTTGGGTTCGATCCTGACCAGTACACTTTGATGTGACAACGTCTTATAATTCGATGGAGCCGGCTGCACGTAGGAAAAAACATGACTCATGCGGCGTTACCTCGCTCTTAGGCGTTCGATTTAAGGCTAGAAGTGCAAGCGAGAGCGCGGAACGACAAAGTGGCACAATCGGCCTATCAGTATTTTCTTATGGCGTTGTCACGGTCAACTATCGTCAGTAAACTGACTTTATTTATAAATTCCTTCGTCAGTACATCCCTTGCTCACCGGTAACGTAAAACGTAGTGAATAAATCTGAAATGCTCAATCAAATATCAAATAGAAATTTTGAAGGTGTGAAGTACATTATCCCGTAGGATATAGGAATAGAGCAACTACGGGCTAATAGTGAGGGTCGAGATATGATGATAATGATGATGATGATGAGAAACCGATAAAAAATAGATTATCGTGTGTATGATTAATAACCAGTCCATTTGAGTAGCGTTAAAACTAATCAATCGTCGATACCCATTTTCTAAATTGATTTATGAAAATGGTTTCTATATGCAGACTGAATGAAATTTTATCGAATAATACCGCCAGCAAATAATAAAGGCAGTCTATTGCGAGTCGGTCTCGCTCTTTAGGTTCTATTTTTTTTATGTGATACAATAATTAAGAAAGAATGAAAACTATTTTTCACAACAACATAATATTATATAAAGACAGAATAATTAAAAACTAACTTAAAACAAAAAAAAATCTTATATTTTTTTTTAGATTTTTCCTTTATGTTGCGATTGTAACATATAGGTTTTTATTTATGATATAGACAGACGGATGGACAAGCCACTAGTCTCATGAGCTTTACGTGTTACCGTTTAAATAGATTTAGAACCATAACCCTTGAACTATAGAACTGATTGTTATGGAGAATTTACTTAAAGAAAATCACCAAAATGTGCTCTTAGAATCATCAGCAACTCGTAAAAAAACTAATAAAATACAACTTTTAGTATACATAAATCAGGCAAGACGCAATACCTTTCCTCCACTGCACAAATAATAGCATCTATAAAGAACGTAAGATTCAATTTGGTTTCGAGCTCTTCTTGTCTTGCCCCTGATCCATATTTACAGGCTGTCTGCACGTGTTGTAACTTACGATGGAGCGTGGATAGAATCTGGAATGTTCCTTCAACTAATTACAACGGGCCATTTTATAGTTCAGAAAAGCCCGTTCGCTTATGATAGGAAGTAATCGAACATTCTTGAATACTTTTTTTCTATTAGACCAGCATAGATCATTAAAAAAATAATAATAAAGGAAGTGACTAAATAATAATAAAATGGCAAGTAAAAAGTATATTCAAAGCCAATCAATCTCTCTCATCTCTTCATCATTGTCTCTCTTCGCCCACTTTCTCTGTTCGCCCACAACAGGACGAAAGAAGAACCTTACTTTTGAAGAACAGTCGGCTCTTCAAAATCCCGGACACCCTTTTTGTTTTATTTCGATTTCCGTGTTTGAGGTCCCCAAGCGCGTGATTTGAAAAAGTAATCAAAAGTATACCCTAGAACTTTTCAAATATTTTTTATGGGGGTCCATAATAATGTATGATTTTTTTGTAAAACATTTAAGGTCTAAACAATAAAATTGACTTGAATGTCGTGACGCCAAATGGCATGACGCCGTTTTTATTTTCTATTTTTCAATAATTTGCATTGTTATTATTTTTCCTACTTTTCGTTTAATAATAAAATCTATTATATTAATCATCAATATTAATATCAACATCTAAGATGTATATGATTTATCTGTATACCTATGGCTGAAATGTTTTTTTACTGTATAAAAACTTAATTATTTTAGTATTCTTCTTAATAATTATTAAGAGTTGTTACTATAAAAAATAAAATGTAATATAAATGTTTAGAACTATCCCCGCTTTATGATAAACTGAAGTTGGTTAGATAAGTAATTAATATATAAAAATTATTATAAAGATATTTTAAACAGTTTCTGAAAATACAAAAGGATTTCAACAAATATTTTTTATCAATTAATGTGAAGAGGATAGTGAATTTACTTTATAAAACTTTTTCATTTTTATTAAAAAAAAATCACGAATTTTTCAATATAGCTTTAGTGAATTAAATAAAACAGTAAAATAAATATGAAAACGGTATCGGATCTATCTCCGCACTAAACAATTAAACTTTGCACAATGGTCATAAAAAATGTACGCGACTCCGGTACGGTATTGTTCCAACAAAAAACAGTTCCTGCTGTTTGTTCGTTAGCGAATCGTTCCCTATTCTACAAGTGACCTTTTAAAAACACTAAACTGGGTCATATTAGTATTCTATTATTTGTGGGCAAAAATAATAAAAGTATTACTTCAAGAATTAAGAAGTATTAAGAAGTAATAGTATAGTAATAAAAGTAGGCTAATAAGATTAGAGTAGAAGACGCGTTTAGGTAGACGAAGTGGCAGTGGGCTTGTTACTCACTTAGGAGTTCGTTATAGGCCAATAAGGTTTGAGATTGGAGGTTGCGTTTAGGTAGTCGAAGTGTTGGTACATTAACCAGGTGGGAAGACGATTCCCGTTCAGTGGGCGGTCCGTGTTGAGTGCAAGTGGTAAAGGATCGGTTGTCTTGGCAGTCTGTGAAGGAGGCATTTCAATACAGGAAGGGTTGAAATTATATACGAAGCAATTGTTGAAAAATATAAAATCTGTATTCGATCATACGAGATATAATACTTGAAGTAGCTTCGTAGTTTGCTTAAATTCCATTCCATAAAGCATTTAATTTATGCTTAGATTTATTCTGTGCGGCTTATTCCCAGTATTAACTGTCAAGGGAAGTGTCAAACCTCCTATTGTATTAGGTAAGAAAATACCACCCTTTTAATTCTAGCCGTGGTATTATATACAATAACATTCCGTACTATAGAATTCCCTAATTCCCATATCTTCGCTAGTTCCATGTTTTATTTATTTTATCAGACCGCTATAATTGTTCTGTTGTCTATTCATACCAAATTCAAGCCAAAAAAATTGACTATTCTGTAAAACTATTTTCAAGTATATTTAAGGTGCGTTTCTCAAGTTTCGCTTTGTATGTGATTGTCTCTACTACAATCCGCGCCATGCTACGCATTAAATTAACATTTTGTTGCAAAGTGAAGCTAAACATATTATCATATTATGTGGCCTCTCCATGCGCTGGGCTGGAGCCACGCCTAATGTCTTATAAACAAATATAATCGTAGATTAACCGATTTGAAGCTTTTTAAGAGATTTCATAGCTTCCGTGCCTAGTGAAGGGTTACTAAATTAATCTTGATGCAACAGTTAAAAGGATGTCTATCTAACATTTACATGTTATAATATACCAACGTTAAACATGTGACTAGGATACACGTGTGTCGTTATTCTAGCTTTGTATAAACTTTTAGTCAAAGCTTCTCGAAATCTACATAAAAGCTTTCCCTTGAAAAAAGCTTTGTACTTTTCCTTCACGTTAAAACACATTTAAATGCTATTGTTTGACGCATGGCACTGAAGCTTGTTAAACTTTAAAAGTGCTAAAGAGAATTTATGCTAGAATGTTAAATACTTGTATTTTTATGCGAGTAGCCTGAGCGAATTTTAATTTGAGCACGCCTGAAAGACGTCGTATCAAGATTCTGACTGCGCTCCTCGCTTATTGTTAAAAACAACATTCATTATGTGAGGTCTTGTATTATAAACACAAACAGCAAATTGGTTTTAAATTGTAGTTATATATATTTTTTTTCGATCGTAACATAACATGCGTTTTATAAATTATACGCGTACTTCTTATTTTTTTGTTTATTTTTTTTAATTCCATTTGAATATCGATCAATGTGATAAAGATAAAAATATCTAAAGTAGTTCCACACCGCTTCGTTTTTGTATATAGCGCTTTCCGATGCGCGTGACATTGCGAAGCGGTAATATGCGTTTTGTATGAAAACAAATCCCGCCGTATTTGTGTTGTGTCGGTACTGTGTTTTGATTGGCCGACTGATGGCCATTGATGGACGATTGTGCGATGGGACGTACACTTTTATCACTGATTGGTAAATTAATATTTCATCAGTGACAAATAATTTTTTTATGACTCACAATACTACCTATTATTTATATAATATGCTAAAAAGAAGTCATTGGTAAAATCATCGTTATTTCAAAGACATATATTTTTATTTTTATATAAAATAAAGCCCTTATCCCGGACAACATCCAAACAACAACATCCTAAATGTGTGTATAAATGCATAGCTAACGGCGAAAGGGAAAAGTTCTAAGCAGATTAGTACTTACAAAGTAGATAGGACATAAGTTTGTTAGCCCGTATGGCCTAGCTATTTCTATGCGGATTACTAACTCCAACCGGCTTATCACGGCTTAGAACTTATGTTAATGGTGGAGTACATAATAGAATGTAACATAGGGTCTATAACTACGTGCTAGTATTATGCTTAAATGCAATATTGATTAGAAATCTCTATGGTCTTTGATTTAAGGTCTCAATTAGACCATAAACTATATAGATAATGACTGATAAGTTTTATAGGCTTTAGACTGAACACTGGGCTACCATCACTCACCGTACTAGTAAGTCTAGACTTTGCCTGATTGTTTTACTTGCTGTCAATCTCATAGCCTCTGATTGGTAGGCCGGTAAGAGATCTAATTTAATCTCACCATCGGATCGGTAACATTCCACGCGACCACCAACTTTACAGTGTTGTCTTGGTCTTTTGAAGTAATGTGTGCGAAGTAGCTAGGCAATCATGCAAGAACTTGTAGACATCAGAACATTTAAAAATGATTTCTAATACATTGGTATCTTAAATAGTGCTATAAATCACTGCTTGTATCTAACGGGTAATAAGAATCGCTAAAGAGAAAACTTACAACATAGTCTTATATAGCAGCTCCACACAATATTCCTATTTCTAAATCGATTATAATTTGACTCCGCTTTCTTATCGAATTAATTCATATGAAATCGCGAAAACTATGAAACAATAACTCAAATCGACAAAAGTAGCAGTGTACGGAACTCTTTAGAGTTTATAGGGCTCCGTACACTCGTAACCGAAAGCGTAAATAAAGTTGTCGGATAAATTCTAGAGCTGTGGTATATTTATCGAAATCCGTTCTTTGTTATTTTCTGTTCCAACAAATCCCAGACGGGCAAACCGGCACGTTTGAGAGAAAACATGAATCAATCGAACGTTCCCAGGGTTGTTGTTTTCGTGTTTCGCTAAGCTGAGAATGTGAAAATGAATGCTTAAAAATATGAATTTGAATAATTACACCACAGATTTATAAATAAAGACAGATGGAGCATGCCGAAAACGCGAGTGACGCCACCAAAGCGCATACAAAAAAATACAAAAAAGCGAACACAATCTGATAGACGTTTAGAGTACGACGCTAGTATGTCAAGCACTTGAGAGCGATTTTGAATTTGTATTCGCTTTGAAGCGTCACTCGGGTGTATGGCATGCTCCATCTGTCTTTATTTATAAATCTGTGAATTACACGATCGATAACTTGTGATTTTATTGCTTTTGGTTACTGTGCTGTGTGTCTGACCCACCGCGGGTAGGGGCAGCTGTTTTCCCTCAGCCTGCTCCTTCTGCGTCATCACTACTTCCAAGAAGGAGAGTACCGTTCTAGTACTTCCAAGTAGAGAGTATGCGCTCTTACGGTGGTCATATATCAGATGACCACAATGAGCCTACGCTGAGGTCTATGTCAATCTGAGCAAAGAAAGGCGTTCTTACCTCTGTAATGTAAAAAACCTCAACTTTATAAACATCGGTGTGGAAAAAATGAATAAATTATTACATTTCTCGGCCTTTTTCATAGGGCCCTCGTTTATTTTGTTCGTATGCATTCGCGTGATAATCACTACTTTTGTTCAATCATAAAAATAGAAATAGAATAAAAACATGCAGCTGCGCAAAGTTGAAAATGTAAAATATTTCTAATTCATTCTTATCACAGAACGAAATCTTAAAAATTGTTGTAATGAAAGGCTGCTTGCCCAACTTTCTTAATTATAAAGATACGCCATGTTCATCGGAGGAAAATGAAAAGCCTTTCAGTTAGCAAAGGCGCAGTTATAGTCCTCCAAAGTAATAATATTCTTGGACTTTTCGATGTTTCGAAAATATACGAAGCAAATATTTCATAATAAATAAAATATGAAAAAACTTTTAGTATCGTTTCATCAGATTAGATATTACCTCACTAGCATATTTGCAGATATCAATTAGAAATAGCAAAGTCCTGATGACTTTATAATGTTATAGATAGTTCAACTCAACTTTGCACGCGGCTCTATGAGTGCCTGCGTTTATCATTACACAGCTTTAATTATGTGTGGTGGTGGACGACGACGTTACGACCATGCCAATCACATCTCCCAAAGGTGGCAACTTGTCTGCGATGGTCCAAACTGGATCAAACTGGCTCCATACTCATAGTGACAAAATTATTCAAACGCAATTTGCACTGACCTCGGGCGCAAATGGTTTTATACGAAATTAACTTTGCCAACTGTTGCCCGCGACTATCCTCAAACAAATAAAATATTGCGCAATAAAATTGTTGAAAATTCAGAAAAAGTCAATTGTTTTTCGTCGAAAAGTTTAATAAAAAAGTTGTATATGGCTAGAGGTGTTCTAAATAAACTAAATGTTTCTCTGTTTGTCGCTCTATAGTGTCCAGCGGTTAATGGTTTATTATAATCATCATTTTCATCATCAGCATCAGCCTTTATCCGTTCACTATGTACATGGGCTTAATTGATGGTTCATCATTATTATCATCAGCCTTTATCCGTCCATTTCTGAACATAGACCTACCTCAATGAACGTCAAGACGACCGATCCCGTCCCACTCGCATCGGAGATTATCTTCCTACCTGGCTAATTGCCGATCAACATAATATCGTCTACGTATATTCAGCAGTGGATGCATAAAGGCTGATGATGATGATGGTGGTTGAAACCTATGTTCAGATGGGATTGAATGTTGTTACACTACATAAATTATAAGCACCCGGATTACCTGGATTACAGGGATTGCCGTGGGGACTTACGGTTGTTTGTGATTCATCAATAATTCAACCTCGTAAAGGTTTTTCCATTTTAATTGTGTTTCACCAAAAAACCAGACACGTATTTATATGCGTAGGTATTATATTTTACAAGCTGCCCCGACGGACTTTGTTCCGCCAAAATTACTAATATCGCTGTTAAAAACAGTGGTTGGTCGTAAAAAGGTGAAAATTTTAAATGTATTTTTTTAAGGCTAAATTATAATAAAATTGATGTAGCCGATTTTCAGACCCACTCGATATCTACACAAAATTCATAAAATCGGTCCAATTGTTTCGGACGAGTTTGGTAACAGGCACCGCGACAAGAGAATTTTATAATATATTAGATATAACATCCAATTCACTATGAATTATATTTCTTTGTTTTTATTAAAATTTGAAAATATGGAAGAAAATTACATCGGCAGTGTCTATGACTTGCAATTTTTTTATATAAAATCCTCTTTGTTGCTACATGCTGATAGGATTTTGCGGTGTCGCATCACATTCCATAAAGCGTTATTAAAATTGGTGTGAAGACGCCAACTAAGTTTTATAGTGAACGTTATTATACCAACAGCTTTACCTTTGTAACACAAAAAGGAAAGCAACATATTTTCTAGTACCGTAATTTATATTCATAATTCATGAAGGCTTTTACCTAATTAAGACATACGAGTGTGTGAGGGTGTAACGTAACTTGGCGTACACGGGATGTCTTGAGAAATGCATATTCCCTTATACATTCGTGTCTCATTAGCTAATGAGACGGCAAACCTATTCTGGGGCAGATTCTGTGCAAGAAATAAAGATCTCATTTTTATGAATTCTGTGTTAAGCGCCTTAATGTTTTTTCTGTGATTTTTTTTAGGTTTATAGAGGGTAGGGTGCAAAGAATGCACCTAAAATCTATTCCATTTTCTTCTATTCTGTCTTGTCAACATCACTTGCCTCCCTAGTTACAAGTCATTGAGGATGTCTGAAGGGTCAGCTTATAGTGTAATTCCCTCCTCGCTAGAGTTCGAGGAAACCAAGGGTCACTTATATATCCAGTTATTTTAACTTCAAAATGTGCAATATTCAAAACATTCTGACCTATATAATATTGTAATACCAACTGTGGTGTCGGGCAATAAATATATTTTATATCCAAAAGCAAGGGCGCAATAAAAAATTTAAGGTCCCGTGGGATATTTTTATTTTTCATTTTTCTCTTGGGGTGACTCAGTTGGGCTTTGTCAAAAGTATTCTAATTTGTTTGTGCAAAGGCTACTGAAACTTTCTTTTGATAAAGTCTAAGTTAAATAAAATGTCCGAGTCGACACCGAGACGTACGAGTCACAATCCTTTTACCATAATATGGTCGTATGTCAATTATTCAATATTAATTAACTCATAGCGACATAACATAAAACATATTTAGGCAATAAATTTAATTTAAAATATGCAAATAACGTCGGACTCGTAAGAATCGTTCGGCTTTTATTTCAAAACCAGCTGTTGCGCGCAGCTTCCTCAGCGTTAATTTAAGTTTATGGCCGTATTCAGTTTGATTATGATTATTTTTATAGTTTACGTTGATCGTTATCGCTTAAGAGATTAGCCGAAACAAAAGACAACAGGCAAAAACATAAAAATATTTAGTGAAAAGCTGTTTTAATTAAAATTAGAAAAATATACTTAAATTTAATTTATTTTCATAGATTGCTATACTTGCACAGCCTGTATAATATTATTTTTACCTTCTATACAAGATCATAAAAAGCGTTAGAAATGGCTCTACCGCAAACAGCTTCAATATAAAAAGGTTTGACATATAATAAGCATTACATAAAAGTACAGCCACAGTTTTTAACCTATTTCCAGTATAAATATGTATATGTCTTTAAAATGCACAAGTACACTCCTTATTTACGAATTTCGCCTTCAAACCCCGCACTGTTGGACACCAGTATTGAATATTCAATTCACATTCCTATCCTATTCCTAGCATGATATTCCTATCAAAAGCCCTTAAATAATATTTAGTCGGACTGAAAGTGATTCTATTTGACTCTACTTTAAGTTTATAATGATAAAAATAGTTGATAAAGTTTGATGTACTTGTATAATATCATCTGAAAACTAACGAAAATTCAACATTCTATTTATCAGGATTTCATTTCAAATATCTTTATCAAAATCCGATCATCCCATGTTATCTGAAGCAAAAGGCTACATCATTAATATACTACTTTCATCTTTGAGTTTCAACGTTAATACAAGTTCTTGATAAAACTAAATCCTATGAGATTAGTACAAAGATTAAATGTGAACATTCGTAGCGACCGCGCAAACGGGGACATAATATTATGGCTTTGACGTATTCTTTCATTACATAACGTACGTAAGCATCATCTTAGATGATAATCATTAATCATTATCAACATTTTTCCGTTCAGTTATAAAGGCCAAGACGTAATGAACGCCAAGATTTCCCATCCCGTCACTAGCTTGTTGTGGAGATATTCAGGTCTGCCCCTCTAGACAAGTGGAAAATGCTCGATTCTATGCAGTTGCGCTTTCTCGGTAACTCCATAGCAAAATTTTTGAAGAACGTTTATTAAGACACATAAAGTATAATATGTTTTTGTTTGTAAAAACGTTTAACAGCGTCTGTACTTCGTTTAAAACGAACATTTATTAAAATAGTTCTTGATTTTTTTATGTCGTAGGCTAGTGTAATTCCCATACAATAGGTATTCTTTTTTATTATATTCGTTTAGCATTTATGCCACTCTTCTCCCTAGAAGAACGTATGTATTTCGTCCCCCCTGAAAAGTTAGCGAGAAAACGCAACTGCATAGAATCGAGCGTTTGCCACTTGTCTAAAGGGGCTGTTTATTCTCCTATTTCTCGAATGTGGCATCCACTCCTAGACATTATCAGACGGCCAAGTATCGACTTAGATATAATACATAAATGTTCTGTTTTTGCATTGATAGCTCTTCTTCCGATTTGGAAATTAAAGGATGTTTAGTAGTATTTGTAGGAGGCACAGCATAAGTACATATTGGCCTATTCACCAAATTATATTGACTATTCTTAATTAAAACTTTCTTAATTATCTTACATTAAAATCTTTTATGAGACTAAACTTTCTCGTTTTTATAAATCAACTTTACATTACAATTTTCCAACATTTCCCGCATATTTTTAGAGCTTTGTTAAATAAAATAGATTTTAATATTTCTTCTGTATTTATAATGGGTTGTGTACTTTATTTTTACGCTTCAAGAAATACAGTAAAAGATTAGAATTTTTGTGCAACTTCAAAGACAAAATATAATATTATATTCGATTATGACTTAAGCAATACTGAATACATATTTTCTCGTTTGTTCATTGAAATCGGCATGATCAATAACATTGCATGAGCTAGAACCTTCAGGCTTGTGACGCGTTCCTTGCACATCCCAAAAACCTTTAGGCATTTTAAGGGTAAAGCTAGAACCACTCATGCTCCATTCGTTTAACGTCAAATCCGCGAAAAATAGCGATTGATTAAAAAGCGCCGTGTTTTACAAACGCTTGCGTGTGAATAAATACAATATGCTATCTATTTGTATAATGCTCGTTTTTTTTTAGCGCTCGGTGAAAAGGCTCTCGTACGAATAAGGCCTTACTAATGTAGGTTCCTAACATAAAAATATGAAGAATGACAAGTAGACTATACAGAGTATAAAAAATAGAAGTGTCAGTTTTCCTATTTTTACTTTTTATATGAGTAAAATAGTTGATATACAAAATAACATACAAATCTTTCACAGGCTTTTCTGGACATGGACGTGTTCTATTATCCACCTCCTCAAACAAGGCTGACTCATGCAAATGAAAACAGAAAACGACGCGATGCCAAGACCAAAAAATCTGATATCCCATCACAGCACAATCCTCGTCCGGTCACCTCTGCTCCTGAACAGGGACAGGCGTCAACGTCTACTGAAACATCTGCCCCTAAACAGGATTCAGGGTGTACGACGTTGACTGCACAACATGCCCATAGCGAGACGATAAAAACATCAGCTCAAATTCACGCAACAACTAGTAAAGCTGAGCAGACTGTGCAAATCTACACGGGACACAGTTCGTCTGCACAGAGCTCTCAAACGTCCAGACATGGCTCCACCCAATCTGTGCAGAGCTCGCACAGCTCTGGGCAGTCTGATGATGAGAATGTATTGGAGAGCTTGGAGAGAAACATAAAGATGATGGAAAAATCTCTGCAAAATAAAGAAACTGTCATCGACATAGAGTCGGGTGATGAATCAAGGGCGAGGAAACTGAAGATAGCTGGCAAACGGATTCTGAGGTATGTAGTGTCTAAATATATATATATATATTTTTTTTTGTGATCGCAAACGAGTCACCGACTGTATTCATATATTTCACCGCTGTGGGCAAGTCAGAGGCTTGTTTGGGCCGAGCCATGTAGAGCCGCTATTCCTTAAGGTTTTAAGGTTTATAGGTGTGAGGTTTATTGCTAATAAATTTTTGCTTCAAAACATTAAACCTAAATTATAATTTGCTTTCCGCTAATAACGCATTAGTTTTAAGAATAAATTGAGTCCCCTCAATCATAGTTCTCAATAAAAAGGGTAAGGCTTAATGATAACTAAAATATTTTATATACTTAAATATTGACTATAATACTAACTTAAATATTGATATAAAAAAATAGAAATTTTCATCTATTCATGCATTGATTGATTTCAACCAAAGTTAATTTTTTCACACAGGCGTGGTTTTTCAATGGGAGCTGAAAAAGTAGTGACCATATCAGAGGCACAGCCCAAGAAGCGGACATCAACATTCAAGACTGTCAAGAGTTTCATGCGCTTTGGGAGATCCCGGTACCGCGGTACCAGTGATGAAGAGCAGGGTCTATTGGATATTCCTCCATCAACAGAACTTGAGTCATCAATCGGCCACACATCTGCACCTCCTGAAGAAATCTTGGTGCACACGCAATCTCCGATGTCAACGCCTAAGATGAAAAAGATGTAAGTTATAATTGCATTGAAGTACAATTTATTTTGTAGGTGTAAATTAGTAATTCCTAAAAGTAATTAACAATTAATTATGATTTTAGTATCTGGATGTGTCTCATAAAAAGAGACGAAAAGTTTGAATTTGTAATAAAATACGTTGCCATGTCTATTACTACATCTAATCTATGGTGTTCGTTTCATTGTGCGCAGAATCCCCAATAATATTCAATGTTTTTTAAGATTTGTCT
The DNA here is from genome assembly GCA_905333005.2 of Lycaena phlaeas. Lineage (NCBI taxonomy): Eukaryota > Metazoa > Arthropoda > Insecta > Lepidoptera > Lycaenidae > Lycaena > Lycaena phlaeas. Next base: position 3,397,739 of record HG995168.1, read on the forward strand.
GTCCTGTCACGGCGTTCATTGATAGCGGCCATTGTTAAGTGGATGGATGCGGAGAAATTGCGTGGACGGGTTCGCTAAATTTTTGTTTATTAAGTCTAAATTATTGTTACAGACCGTTTATACTGGACTTTGCTGGGAGCTCGGCTCTGAAGGCTGCCGACTTCCAAGTATGCATCACAGTGATCGAAGCTAGACAGCTTGCGGGCCTTAACATGGATCCTGTCGTGTGCGTGCAAGTTGGAGAGGCCCGCAAGTACACCAGCGTAAAGGAAAGCACCAACTGTCCCTACTACAATGAGGTAATATATTATCTTCTATAGTCAACCGCTTTCCGCTTCAAATCAAAAATTCCGCAAAATCGCTTTATTAATATTAATGAGTTGTTGGAATGCACTTATCTTCAATTTAAAAACTCTTTGTGCATTTGAAAGCACAATTATTGAGAAAGGTTAAATGCCATTTTTGTGTTTGTATTATTTTGTGGGTTTTTTTTTGTATTTACGGTTGGTAAAATTTAGTTCATACAAACTTCTTTTGTTTCAGTATTTCGTGTTCGATTTCCACATGCCACCAGTGATGCTGTTCGATAAAATCATCACCCTCTCGGTAAGTAATAATTATAAAGTTTTTCCTTGGTTTAAAAAAATATTACTACAGAATTTACCAAGTATATTTTTATAGAAATACTAGCTGTTGACCTCGGATTCACCAGGGTTAGCAAAAAAATATCAATTTTTTAATGTATCCTATTTTCCTTCTAGCTCCTCCTAGAATATGTGTACAAAGTTTCATGATAATCAATTAAGTCGTTTTCACGTGAAAGCGTAACAAACATCCCAACTTTCACATTTATAATATTAGTTTAATATATTAAGATTTATATTTACATTAAATTCTAAAAGATACCACATTTTACTGTGTCAATCGTAGAATTTTTATAAATGTAAATAAACTAGGGAAAATAGTACTAACTACTGTATAGTCTCTGTCAGTGCGGATGATTATGGGCGTCTATAGTCGCCGGCTGTATGGTTGTCTGCTTTTGCCAAATAAATATATATTTAAAAAAATATATAGTCATGACTGATAAGTCACAGTAAATTTTGAAATAGGAAGGAAAATGAGAATTTAAATACTCATTACATAATTAGTATTATGCAGTTATTAATAAAATACAATTAATTTTTTAGATTATATTTCAAAAATGTTCTAAAATGTAAACATTTTGGAATTCCCCTTTATTTAATTCTGTGCGAAATGTATTTAAATGTAGCAAGCGAATTCCGATGCTAAGCGTATTTCCCAACTTTTGCTTGCGTATTTCAGATTGTTATGCATTGTTTACTTAAGCTTTTATATTTGTGTTTTGTGTATTTTGTGTACATTATATTTAGATATGTGAATAAGAACAGATTCAACAAGTATTAAACAATTTATGCGTCATTTGATACATTTTTGTTATTTTATTTAAACAAATGATTAAATATGATTAAATAATTTATGCTGAACTGTGAGATTATAATACGTTAGTACTAAAAGTAGCGTTAGGTTGCGGGTTCGAATCACGCCAATAGCATATAACTTTTATGTTTGCACCGGGTCATGGACAAAAATAGTAAAAGTAAAGTAAAGTAGCCATATTTGCCCCACTATTGGGTTACTGTGTGTTGTTTTTTTAGGACTTACAATATACATACCCCTGGGCTAGATGAACGCGAAAAAATGTAGTAACTAATAATTGGTAAATTCAATTTTCGTCCTGAAATTAATTATAAATATTTACCTCCATGTTTTTGGACAAAAATCTACCATAAATAACATGTTGAGGCAAATTTTTAGATGTTGTTTTATAATTATTACAAGAATTCAATCATCGTATACAAAAAAGTCTACAAAATATGGCGCTATTAAAACTATAAGAAACAACGAAACTATTTTCTAGAAGAAGAAGTAATTACAAAGATGCTAAAGAAGTATAATTTTGTGGTAATGAAAGAAAGAGAAAAATACCTATACTTGTGTATAAATGTATGTAACAGAGGGTCATAATTAAAACAATTAATCTTTTAAACTCATCATTCGACTTGACCAACTCCAGATGACCATTTCAAGTTCATGAAGTTCTGAAGTCGTGGTAAAGACTTTATTGCCTTAGTTGCAAACTTAGATTACTTTCAGGATCATTAAATAATATCTAAAGTTATATTATCGCTATATTGAGGATCTTATCCGTTTAAACTATGTTTATTTCACTCGTTTCATGTATATGCAGGAATTTGATACGATTTCAATTTGAATTGCATGACATCACATAGGCCCCGTTCACACAGCGCTTTTTTACCGATCGTTAAAAAAATGCTTGAATTAGACAAATAGATACCTATGTCTCTGTTCACACAAACGCGTTTTTAAAGCGCGGCGCCTTTTTATAGAGCACTGGTTGATTTTTGACGTTGAGCGCATGACAAATGTGAGCGATAAGTCGATTTAAGCATGCAGAGCTCGCAACTCGCGCCAACGTTTTTACCACGTCGCTTATTAAGCACCATTCGCATGAGCGCTCGTTTGGACGGGGCCTTTATAATCGAAAGACGTTAAAAAAGTTACAGTCAAAAACTTTATTTTATTGCGGGTAAAATGCATAACAGCTTACCCGGTACCTAATATTGTAATGTGGGAATATGGTGTAAGGCCCCAAAGGGAGATCTCCGACCGAGCGAGGTGCAATGCTCGGCCAGGCCGAAGCCCACTAGCTAGCGTGTCAGATGTCGTATATGTCCGCCACAATAATATTTTCCTATTAAGTATAGATAAATAGAAATTTGCTCATAGTGATGCTTAGATAGTTCCATGGATCTGGGCTTGGCGCCCGAGAGGTTCCGGGTTCGATCCTGATCCCTGTGGTGCCTTGAAATGGTTTTTCCAAATTTCAAAATACGAGTCGCTCGCTCACCGTTGAAGGAAAGCGTCGTAAAGAAACCTGCATGTTAGATGAGATTTAAAGACTTTCAAGGTGTATAAAGACGAAACCGCATAGGGTCAACTCATCAGTGAACTATGGCCCAATATCCTCCCCACCCGATTTCGAGGAAGAGACCTGTTCCCAGCAGTCGGACATATATATAGGTCCAGTTCCAGACTCCACTTCCTTCTCTTTATATATGTTAGCCAAATATAATATGTTCATCATCATTATCGACTTATTAATACGTTTGTATTAGGTCATTAGAAAGTAAATTTCAATTTTAATTTTACTGTATTAAAGCATAGGTACACACAGCGCCTCGCGGTTTTTCCCGCCTACTTCACATTCCCGTAAGATAAATTATAGCCTATGTCACTCACGAATAATGTAGCCTTCTAAATAATTTTTAAAATCAGCTCAGTAGATCCAGAGAAAGAGTAGATCCCCTACAACCTCACAGACTTTACCTCTTTATAATATTAATACAGATATGTATGCGACTAATTTCGTCTGCCGCCCTTTATTTAATTAGGAGAAACCTTTGCCCAACGCAGTAATTTAATCAAAATAGTTCAAAATGAATTAAAACAAACATTCTGAGATATAATATATTCCCGTTATATACAAAGTTTGGAGCAGTCCAAGTCGTACTAACTTCTAATTAGTTTATACTCAAAGCGCAGCAGTATTGTAAGTTACAAAATATATTATCTCAGTTTATAATAATTCAATATTCCATTGTATTAGGTCTTATTGTATTGTTATCGTAGGCCTTTGTTTAATACTATATCTAGATTCTAAACTATTGTTCTATTGTATCTGATCAATATACATATTACACTAGGATTGATGGCTAATCTCATATGTCAATAATATACCTGTCTACATAATAACATTTATGTATATTCGGGTATGGACATGTATGGCTACCAGATTGGAACATGGATACAATTGAATGAACGAATGAATGAATAATTCATACTTATCCTAAAAAAATACCGACCCGGGATTCCCGGCAGGTTTGAAACGTAATAATTAAATTGAGGCACGTCATATAATAAAATGGAAAATTTACATCAAAAACAATTATTATCGCTTCTAGATTATGCACATCAATAAATTAAAGTTAGTTAAAAAAATAGAGTCTAGCGTATGCATTTTTTGTATAAAAATCACAATAACACACTTTTTATAATTGAGTGTATACGAATATTGACCGATTTGAAAAATTCTTTCACTGTTCGGAAGCTACATTATCCCCGGTGAACACAGGCTATATTAAATTTATATAAAAAAATAAAGTCCTGTATTAAAACTTAGTTGAGGCAGGCAAAGCTGCATGCAACAGCTAGTATTATATATAAAGTCAACGCAACGCACTTGTACCTAGCAACTTGAAATAACAGTGGTTCCTTTCATGATGCAAGCTAGCTAGGGATGTTAAATATGGAGAATTTTATAGGTGAAAAAGGCAAACTAGCCCCTCTCACAAGTGGCAAACGTTCGATTCTATTCCTTTGCGTTTTCTCGCTAATTCATAGGGTTGCTGCAAAATTTACAAACAGAACCATACACTTTATGTGTCATAATAAACGTTCTTCAAAAATGTTGCAGCAACCCTATGAGTTAGCGAGAAAACGCGAAGGAATAGAATCGGCGCGTATGCCACTTGTCCAGGGGTGCAGACTCCTGGGGAACTCCACGCGAGCGAAGCTGCAGACGCGTACTATTAGTTATTTGTTTGGCTTATAATTATGACTTCCGATACAGAAGTGATTGCATAATGAAGTCAATATGTTAAACGCCCAATTATCGATATAACACTCAGCAATAAATAGAAGTAACGTGCTAGCCTAGTGGCGTGACACACGCGAGAGTTTAAAAGCTGTTTATGATACTAAGGACTAGTTTTAAAGTCGGACGTGACAAACCTATGAAATGACCGGCTTTATGCTATAATAATAGAATATAATATCCTTATTGTTTTCACAACACTTCAATCAAGTCCCGTGGTAAGTTTTCAAAGAACTTACCACACTAATCAGACATTAAAAAAAATTGTAGAATACACATTCATGGCCGGGGAACATAGAAAACTTTTTGTTTCCTAGCGAGATTCGAACCCGCTACCTTCACTAGTCCACGAGAAAATCCACGTTCACTAAGACTATATGTTAGGTTTGCCTTCAGTCCTTACCCGTCCACTACTGAACATAATATGAAGGCTACTCGCATCAAACGCGGATCGGCCATTGCATGGAGATCGTCTTCCCACCTGGTTAATGGCTGGTCAACACTTCGTCTATTTAAACGGCTTCCATTCTTATTATTTTATAGGTCGATCAGCTTTCCGTTTTCCTAAGTGTGGGACCAGCCCACAGCGTGCGTTATTTTTCGCGTGATATCGATAACTTTAGTTTTCTAGGAGATAATATCTTGTTTGTATGTTTATAGAATGATAACTGCGTTGTCAAACATGTCCAGAGATACCAACAATATATTTGTTAACACAATTTTTTTTTATTTTTCGAATATGAGAAATGAATGAAAAAGATATACATAGATAAGAATATATATGTGAGCGACGGTGGTCCAGTGACGTAGACGTGAAGATGTAACGTAGTTTCGAGAGTGAAGGTCACCGTTTCACGCATTCACGCATAATCACTTAAAGTTCCTATTTCCACGCCATTTCTAAGTAAATATCATTCAGTTCTGACAAAGGTTTCAGAGAACACAGATGCTTAGATTTGCGTGCACTGAGAGATTAAAGTGAACAGCGTAACGCCTGTCCGCAACAGATAAGCAGGGAGCTTTGTAACGGAATAGGTAGCTGCGAGGAAATTACCTTTCTCAATTGTATATTCTCTATAGGTAGATTAAATAAGTAGGTATATCTCTCCAAATGTTCGTACTATAAAAATATCATCATCATCATCAGCCTTTATTTGTCCACGAACATAATATTATGCCTTTAATGAACGCTGACACATTCATCAGACATACGAAGTGTTGGTCGGCCATTGATTTAAATCCTACCTGGGAAGACGAAGGGCCGGTTCGTGTTGGATACGAGTAGCAAGGGATAAACATCTTTGAAAATCTGTAAATATTCGAATTCTACCCGTAAATAGGACACAGTCAGCGGTTATATAGATTATAGGATTTTAAGCGTATTAATAAACTCGTTGGCGTTCATTGAGGGAGGCCTTTGTTCAGCAGGTGACGGATAAAGGCTGATGATCATGATGAATAAACTCGTACTTAAAGAATCTGTTCTTATCTTTATATCATAAGGATATACGTAGGATAGACCAGGAAATGTGATCTTTGTTCCCAGGTTTTTCAATCCAGAAATATTCTCCGCGCCAACAAGCTCCTGGGCAACTTCAAACTGGACGTCGCTACAGTGTGGAACCAACCAGGTATGATTTTCTTCTATTGTTAAATCATTTCAGCCCACCTAGACATGTGGCACAAACGCTAAATAAATAGAATAGAATAGAATACTTATGGTATGAGAATGACACTAGCTTACGACATGTAATATTTTGTTGTTTAGCGTTTGTACCACTTCTCTAGGAGGGCTGCGTAGTATTGTGTAGGATAGGTACTTCATCAAACGCAAGGACGCCTATACAATATCATAGTAACTGTCTTATAGTAAAGTATATATTATGTTGTACATGTACGTATAAAAATAAAATAATTTAAGACAAGATTTTACAAAGCACATACATATAACTAAATTAATATATAAAGGTTACCGTGTACATCTTAATGAACATACGACTAATTGAATGTAAACTAAATTAATGAATTGACTTAGCTTCCCATTTGCAACGTTAATCTAAACGTAATATGAACACGAGTGAGATTCCGCTAATGTATTTTAAACATAGTAGGTAATATATCATTCACACAAATAAGACAGATTGAGACGATAGAGCGACGGTTTAAATGATGATTGATATAGGCTTGGGTTCAAAGCGAGAGCGAGGTGGGAGTTTGAAGTAATGTGAACCTAAAAAAATATATCAATTCAAATATCTTTATTTCGTATGTAACAATTTGTACATTTTAAATATAAACTAAAAAGAACATACTACGGTGCGGATGAGCAGTTACAAAGAAAAGAGCATACTCCTATTTGATAGGCCGGTAATGCACCAGCTAATCAGCTAATCCTCTAGTGTAGCGGGTGTCTATGAAAGTCGCTATCACTTACCATAAGTTTTTTTTTAAGGCTTTCCTTTATAAGAAAATATTAGTTACTAAAAATAAAATTTAAATACACAGTAAATGGGTAAACTCAAAACGAGCTTTGACGAGTTTTGAGTTTACCCATTAGGTAGAGTTTTGAATTTTTTAATTTCGGTTTCTGTGAATGGGATTTAGTGTCGAAGGTTGGTAACTGTATAGGAATAAAATATAACACAAATTAATCGATTCCAAGTGTGAGAAAGTATCGAGAGAAAGCACAAAATTTCGATTAGGCATTTGATAAATTCTAATTCTGATATGAATGTCAGAGCCGAGTCGTACTTGCCAGTTGTACTATTAGCGGCGCATTTTGCCGAAACGATTACGATAGATATATTCCATTTGGAAAGTAACAACCACGTTTCCCATCCGATAATCTGGGGGCACGGTAGTGCCCCCGCCAAGTCGAGCGCAAAGCAAGCACTGCCATACCATCTTTACTGGAACCATTTCGCCGCATAAAAATTACACCATACACGACTAAAGACAAAATTCAATCGAATTGAGTAAATAAAACTGAATACAATATTAATATTAAAATACGGATGTAAATTTGTGAAATTGTAACTTCTGAACCGCTTTAATCCAACGAATAAAATTAAATTGTGTCTGTAATTTTCTTAAGCTTAAGCTCAATCGGTAGGTAGGTGAGCAGATGGCTAACCTAGAAATTCCTCAAGAGAGTAGGAGTTTGTCTAGTCAAAACCGATACGGTTGACTATTCATTAACAGATGAAGTTATTAGTTGGTTGGCCGGCCCTACTCTGACGGGGGAGGTGGGTCGTGCGCGGAACCTGAGCCATCGACCGATAGCGAAGTGCAACCGGTGTTTTCGCGGTCTGGATTAGTGTCGACTTGTATCGGATTCGAACCTAACCTTACCCGATCCGGATCGATGTATTAACCATGTGTAGGGATCGACGTCGCTCACGTCCCCGAGGCCCAAGCGGTGTGACTGAGTACTTAGCCCCGGATGTTGTATGCTTGTGTGTGTTTATGCTTTTTTGAATTTCGCGTCACGCTTTTGCGTCGCGACATAGTTAGCGACACAAAAAATCTGTGTAACTTCTAAACCGCTGGCAGAATTTCAATCGAGTTTCAATAAGTTTTTCATATACGCTTTCAACAGTCACGGGCGGAAAATGGGTGCTGTAATAGAAAATGATTTAAAATAGGTTCGATAAAGCATAACTATGATGATGATGCTGACTCGATTAAAAGATGTTTTCCCGGGAAACACACCGGGATAGCTTATTAAAGAAGTATAATGCTTCATTGTAACTTATGGAGTAAATTCTTGAGTCGTAAAAGCGTAATTGGCGCTTTTAAGCTTTTCTATGAAAGCCTTACGCAAAAAAGCTGAAGTTTATTTATTTTTATTTTAAAATGTTTTTTGTTAATTAAATCTTATTTTATATTCCGTAGCGTATAAATATGATAATGATGATAAAGTATACAATACTTCAGAACAATGTATTTTTATTATACGAGTATTATTTTATTATATTATTAGCTGTTGCTCACAGCTTCGCCTGCGTTAACTAAGATTTACAAGGGGATCTTAGTACGCAAAATATGTAACTTTTCTGGTTGGTTTTTTTTTTCAGAATAAAGTTTAGCCTATGCTACTCGTGTATAATGTAGCTTTCGAATGGTGAAAGAATTTTTGACATCGGTCCAGTACTTTTTGAGCCTATTCATTACAACCAAACAAACAACAAAGTTCTCCTCTTTATAATATTAGTGTAGATAGATTTAAATAATATAAAACTGTTTAGGATTGATACCTTCCAGGCACAGCAATAAAACGTACAAATTTTGTAACTTAGGTCACGATAGAAAATAGTGAAATTAACAATACATCGCTAACGTCTTACTCGATTCGATTTATATTCGATATATTTTTATCGATCTGAATAAATGTAGCATTCGATCTAAAACGCTTCGACACGGCTTACGATAAATTCATACAAACAAAATACACGGCAAATAAAATCTATGTGAGTTTTTATTCTCAATTACGTGGAATATGCATATTCTTAATGAATGCTCCTTTGATACCCGACTTTAGCTCGTTGTGGAAGCTTTCAACATTGGCATTTACACACTAAGCCCCTTTCAGTAATATAAGCTTTTAGAGCAGGACTTAAATTCCTAATTGGAATATGAATATACATGAATTCAAATGTTTATATCTATATATAGCTATAATATGTGACCGTGAATACGATTACATTATTTTCGTTTTGTAAGTATAAAGATTATTCTTCATCATCATCATCATCAGCTTTTATCCGTCCACTGCTGAATGCACCTCCCTCTATGTACACCAAGACGACCGATCCCTTGCCACTCGCACCCTACACAGACCGGCCACTGCTTAAGAATATCCTTAATTTTTATTATAATGAAACAACTTTTACGGATTTTATCGCGGCTTATTAAGTTTTTTACAAGCCCGACGTTTCGGATACTTTACAGCAACCATGGTCACGGGAGGACTGAGGTGTCAGATGATCCGTAAAAGTTGTTTCATTATAATGAGTTAAATTCGCGTAAACATAAGAAAACAATATAATATCCTTAATTTGTTAAAATTTTAAATCTTTTAATGTAAACAGTGAGATTAGAGAACAAAAAGGTTCGTAATTGTTTTCTGATGCAGGTTCGCCCTTAAGGGAACAAAAGTTAATAATACCTTTATTCATTTTACATCCCATCCCCGTACAATCTTTAATACAATGGGACGGAAAGTAGGATGAGTTTAGTGGGACGGAGTAAGTTATTAGCACGCTCTTTATTAACTTTTTTCGAGATTAAATCAAAACGTATGACTTTTCAAGAACCAATGACGTAACCCCATTTTTTATATAATATCAATTTTCTTATTATATTTCGGTTCGCTGTTAGAGCGTGTTTTTTCATACTTCTGTTAAACTGAGCGACGATGGTCCAGTGGTGGATGGACTCGGCCTCTTATGCGAGAGGTTCCGGGTTCGATCCTAACCCCCACATGTGTGCCTTGAAGTGGGTTTTTCTAATTTCGAAGTGCACCCCAAACACGATACCATCGCTCGCTCACCGGTGAAGGAAAACATCGTGAGGAAACCTGCATGCCTGATGAGATTGAAAATCTTTGAAGGTACTTATGTGAAGTTCACCAACTCGCACTGGGCCAGCGCGGTGAACTATTGGCCCATTACCCTCCTCGCCTGATTTCGAGGAGGAGACCCGTGCCCAGCAGTGGGACATAAAGGATTGATACTTTACTTTTTTTTTACTGTTAAACTGTATTACCGTATTATTGAAGTAGTATCCTGAAATAGATAGCACTCAAAACTATGAAAGACTAGATCCAGTTTTTCTCTAATACATATATGACATAAGTCTAGAGCTATTTATCATCAGGACGTACTGAAATTTTCAAATTAAATGAAGATGCCATGTTTTGGGTCTATAACGTCCGGTTTCTGAAACGTTGGTTAATGTGTATGTCAACTAACATTGCTGTTAATGGCGTCTAACATAGTACGATTCTAGAGTCAAATTTAACAGCTTTGCATTGAGCTATGTCAACTGACAGGCTGACTAAATAAGTAATTCAACCATGCTTCTAGCAACTCATTTGACACTTAACGAGAGACTTGATAGTTGATTAGTTAATTTTTGCGCTGATCAGCCGCCGTAAGTGTCGTTAAATTTAATAAGGACTAATACTTAGGAGATCCGCGTCAAAATTCCGAATTCCACCCACACCGCCTCGATGTTTGGAAATCCACTACAATTTTTGCCTTTTTTTTGCCTTGCCTCGCATGACGATTATATGGAATCAGCTGCCGCCCACGGTGTTTCCGAACCGATACGACTTAGGGACCTTCAAGAAAAGAATACTCCTATCTAAAATGCAACGCACCTGCTAATCCTCTGCTGTAGCTGGTGTCTGTGGATGTCGCTAGCACTTACCGTCGGGTGAACCGAACCTTTTGCCTCCCCTTCTATAAAAAAGCGATAAAGCACGTTTCTTCATATAGCAAATGTTATATATCTTCCTAACCTGTTCCTTAACTGTTTAAAATCATTATTTTGCACATTGCTCTGACTTATGAATTCATGTTTTTGAAATTTGATTAAATTTAAAAAAAATCTCATTATTGACTAAAACGCATTAATAATAATAATAACAACTTTATAATAACTTAATTACGAATGTATATGCCATCTAAGGGCTCTTGTCCCATATAAGCTACAAGTCTTGTGGATTAATATCAAGAATTCTTAATATATTAGGAACGCCTTTGTTTATCAATAAATATCAATGCCTTTCTAATATACATTGTTCAACATTTATCCTATACGAGTCAATTAATTTATCTGCTATTTCTCTGGTTGTGCTTTCATTTACTGCGGATTCCGTGTGAACAATTTTTACATATTGAATATTTTCTATTGTTCAATCTTAGTTAAAATAATTATGATATTAATTTATCTTTGACACTAGTGCTTAGTAGCGGTTTTGCTCGTGTAAGTTTATATTTAACTTCAAACATACTGTCACGATGTTGGGACATGTAGCTGTAGCAAGTGAACAGAATAATATAAAATTGCAAATTATTCCACGTGAACTTACGTGAACCCAAACAGGGATAAAAGTATCCACAAGAATTTTATCGGGATGAAAAGTATCGTGTTTAAAACCGGCCGATATAGTCGGGGTCACGTTGAAGCGAAAATTCTTTCAGCCTCGCGATCAATTGCCAAACAGACACTGGTATACTTCACACATCAATGCAATTGGAAACCTGTCTGTCTGTAAGTTTTGAACTTGTTTGAAAAGTGAACGAAAAATGTTAGTATATTGTAAAATATTGTATTCTTAGTAAGTAGGGTTCTAATAGGCACCCGAATTACTCAACAACTGTATACGAAAATGTTTACAACGAACACTTAAACTTGAAACGTTATTTGTACGGACAATTTATTATTTTATTTAATGATTTAAATAAATTTTAATGAGAAATAAAGATATTTTTGATTTGGAATAATATCAAAATCTTCACCAAATCGATAAAGTGAGAACGTAACGTGTATGTATTATCCACTACTCCCGTCAATGTGATAGCTTTCGAGTTTTGTTTTTCATAATGTTTAATCTGCCTTTTTATTATCTTAGGTATATTTTATTTATTCCTGAAACCAGTGTATTACCAAATACAAAGTTTTTACTTCACGTATTAATTTTATGCTTATAGATTTTTTTATGACAAATCTAAATACATTTTTTTCAATGTTGTACAGATTATCATAAAGTTAATTCACAAACACATAAATGGGGTTTGTTTTAAATTGAAAACAAACCACAGACAAAGCTTGTTAAAAGAAAAAACGAACTTATCTTTTTAGAAGCTTTTGGAAACAAAAACGATTCTATTTCAACTTTGTAAATAATGCAGGTAAGCAAAGGTCAATTAGTTCACGGTATTGCCTTCTCCCTTGAGATGTGGCTCGTAACAGAATAACGTGCAAATAGAAACGGAGTGCTGTAAAGCTGCGGGAATATCAAGTAACCTTTAAATTTATAAATAATTATTTGATCGGTTAAAGGGGGTGAGGGGAGGGTTTATGGGTGACACTCAGCACCTGCCATCAGGCTTTGCAGTTTCATATCCATTCCACAAAAAAAGTGTGTGTGTTATCTCCGAAGCAAACAAAACGACAAGAGTTTACTAATTACAAACAATTATAAAATATATGGATTAGTGAATAAGGGTAAATAAGTGACTTTTTTATGATACTTAGAGAATGCGTGATACAGTTTTTTTTATTGAATATTATACAAGGAATTTGTTAAAATACATAACAAAACCATAAAAACAATAATTTAATGCAATAACCTCCAAAAGCTAAACAACGTATTTGAATACTTAGACAATTGGTTTGTATTCGTTTAACGCTTCGTGTGAAATATCGGAGTAACATCGTGTGACATCGGGTAACATCGTAGTTTGATTTTACTCCCATAGATTTTCGTACCCCGGCCTTATATGTGAAAATCGATTTTTAAGGAGTTAACTCCAAAAAAAAAGAGATGTAAAAATGTAGTAATAGAATAATATTTTAAATTTTATGCTAATTGAATTTTTATGCAAGAACTTTTAATGTTTCATCAGGACTGGAGTCCTCCAGTTATCAAGGGTTCTGTAAAGCATCCGAAACGTCGGATATCCGGGACACAGGTTATAATTTAATACACCGCGATAAAATCCGTTTTGTTTCATTAAAGGAATAAGGTGTCATAATACTATGTACGCGTAATAATTAGTTTTGTTCACGAAAAGGCTTTAAGTTATGTAACCAGTAATGATCGCACACTTTTGAGTGAGCTTATCGCGTGGTTTAATTAAAATTGTATCTTATTTTATTAACGCTAAAGCATACTTTGCTATACAATAAAATCAACTCCATCAATTAGACGGGACTCTTAATTCGTTGGATGTGCCATTCCGTGGATATCCTGGCGAATACCGTCGGTGTTGGTGTTCATTGGAAAAGGCATATCTCCAAAAAGCAGGAATAATGATGATGATGATGATGATGATGATAAAGGATACACACAACCAACAACTGTCATTCGCTTTGTCAATCCTGTTCCTGATGTCAATATTCTGCAAACGTAACGGAATAGTAAATGCCTTTAGTACTATCAGAATATTACAAATCAATTCCTAGTAATATTCTGATATTACTAAGCGTTATATCCGGAATATGCTTTGAGGTATTAATATACTAAATATTCCTATATCCGTGTACCAAATATTATGCTACGATAGTATTCAAAGCAAGGCAGAGCACCGTTTGAATGTGCCTAATATTATGTTTGGTCGCTTTGAAATTTGGTTAGCTAAATACACGCTCAGAATTTGGGATTTAATTAGTTACTCACCTGTGTCAGTATGATCTAAACACATAAATATTATTATGAAAATGTATATTATTTAAAAATACTATAAGTATGAATTATTTATATTTTATCTAATAACGGATTAAATCCAAATGTATGATTTCTAGCCAATTAAAAATTGCGTTACCGTCAGCCAGCGTACCTTAATCCGCAAACAATAACTTATTATACATTATTACATAAATACATAACACGTAAGGAAATCACTTATCAATAACAGATTGTTAATTCTAAAATTAAATTATAAAAAAAAAACTATTGAATGGTAGTCTTCGCGTACAAAAAGGGCACATGTCTAACAGTAAACAAAAAACCATAGATAATGTTTGATAAATGATAATTTTTAAACGAATTATTTGAAAAAACCATGCCAGACGTCTAGGATGCTTAACATTAACCAACGAGAAAATAAAAAATGGCGATTAAATCTGTAAAAGTTGTTTCATTATAATCAACGATTTCTTTGTCCGCAGAACGCCAGTTCTATCACAAATGGGCGCTTCTCACTGACCCTGACGATATGACGGCCGGAGCGAAAGGCTACTTGAAGTGTGACATCAGCGTGATCGGCAAAGGAGACACCATCAAGATACCACCCAAGAGTGAAAAGGATGAAGACGATATAGAAGCGTAAGTATTAATTTAATAAATTATTTTAATTCAAATAATTCCAACACGCATCTGAGGAACCTAATGTGGGTCAAAATCGTCTATGATAATAAACACTCATTTCTTAGGGGCTTACCACACGCGTAAGCTTCACCACACTTTTGCCTGCGCAGGCCGGCTTGCACTCGGAACACAGTGCGTGTGGTTGGTAAAATTGTATCCGTGTTCCGTGTACAAGCCGGCCTGCGCAAGCAAAAGTGTAGTGAAGCTTGCGCGTGTGGTAAGCCCCTTATGCGAAGCCCACGTGACACATCAAGCATTGGCTTGGTGCTTAGTAGGTTTCGTATTGTTTCAAATCGTTAACGTAAGAGACTTCGTTAAATTTTGACGTCTGTTAAAAACAACGCTCTTTGGTCACTAACGTTCGTTACCGTTATCTTTAACCATTACATATTCGTTAAAATCGGTGGATGCAACCCGCGCTAAGTGTTGCGAGCGGTCACGCCACGACACGTAATTATGTTTCCGCCCTAATACTACGTCCTACGCCGCCCGCACCCTACGCCTGCACTAGACGATGCGCAAACGACTTTTCGTGATATTAGAGTTGTTCCGTACTTCGTGAGAATACGTTGTAATTATAAAAAAATGAAAGGCCTAATTAAATATATTAAATGCCTGATACGCAACCGCGAAGATACCACTTATACTTTTACTTATTACTAAGCGAATACTATGGTAACTCAATCACGCACTGTTAAATATTTTATTAAATCTAATGCGTAACTTTCGATACGTTTGATATTTTGGTTATGATACTCGGGCTTGAAAGTGACACAAAGATGTCCTACAAATTTCTATTTCATCATTTATAGTCTATTCAAAACGTCAGTTTACATGAATAAGTAATTTTAAGATAAGATGCATAATTAGGAAATATTAAAGGATTATTTTTTATTTCGATATGATTGATGTTTCGAAATGAAAAAATCTTGGGAGATATTTTGTAATCGGGCTTCTCTCTCGTTCCCACCGCTGCAACTCCTGTATAGCCAGGATAGACAGCGGTAACTACCCATGACCCTTTGATACCATCTCCGGAGGATACGTTAAAACTGCCTTGGGACCCGCAACAAAATTAATCAGAAGAATTCAGAGGGAGTAGGAAATATTCCAGTTTCCCTCCCCGTTCAAAACGGGAGACAGTACAGAATTGCAGGACAGTGAATGATAATTAATCATCTTTTCTGGTGTCTGATAATTCATCACCATCACCATTACCATTATCATCATCATCATCATTATTGTAATCATCGTCATCATCATAATCACCATAAATATAAATGAATTACTTAAGTCCAAACACAACTGTTCTATCAACTTTTCTATACCAAGCCTCGAGTAAAACAAATGCGTACGACCGGGCACCCTAAAAAAGTATAATGGCATCATACAATAAAAAACATTGTAAGCAAATTTAATTACATTTATATATTATCTTTGGAACCACTTCTTCCAAATTCAATTCAAAAATATGTGAGGTATTTATCTGAACTAAATTAATATTTATCTTTTTTGTTTCTTTATATGACTTGTTAAATTACTTTTGTATTATTTTTGTAAACGTAGTAGGCAAATCATACATAATATTAGCTATATTATATTCTTGCAAATATTTTTAGAAGCAGTATTTCCGAAACCTATTGTTAAACTGAGGGTTATACTTACTCCATTATACAAGAAGATAGATTATTTTTAAAATATTTCCGAATGGATTTATACCTTGTTGGTTTTGATAAAATTTTCACTAACGTATTGCATTGTAATAATGTACCTATCTGTCCACTGCTGAACATAGGCCTCTCTCAATGAACGCCAAGACGAACAATCACTTGCTACTTGCATCCAACGTTCAGCAGTGGACGGATAAAGGCTGGTGATAATGACGAATGTACCTATGTATTACGCAAACGCTCATTCCAATAAAAACATTAGGAATAACAAAAGACACGAATCATGATATTGATGATGATGATTATTAATTATTATGATTAATTAGATTTCTTCATTTCATAATACAAATACGAATTATCACACAATCTATTTATTATATCAACTAGATTCAATACAAAGCTAATTGGTGAAGGATGACGCATGACAACGCTCAGAGAGATTAGGCCATTATAATACGACTATACAGCTATTGAATGCAAATTCCGACTATTTCTAGTGTTAAATGGCTAATCTTTTTCTTTTATCAATTTTAATAAAGCTAATAGTTGTTGCAAGCCTTATTTTATCTAGAAAGAGATTTTGATGATCTTATACCATTAGGATAAAATATATTGTCCTCCTTCTTTCTTCTATTTCTTTTTTTTATAGAAAATAATCAAACGGTGGAAAATATAAACATGTTACATAATATAAGCGACGATGGTCCAGTGATGGGTGGACTCGGTCTCTTATGCGAGAGGTTCCGGGTTCGATCCTGAACGCGTGTGCCTTGAAATGAGTTTTTCTAATTTCTAAGTGCACCCAAACACGGGACCATCACTCGCTCACCGGTGAAGGTAAACATCGTGAGGAAACCTGCATGCCTGATGAGATTGAAAGTCTTTGAAGGTATGTGATGTTCACCAACCCGCACTGGGCCAGCGCGGTGAACTATTGGCCCATTACCCTCCTCGCCTGATTTCGAGGAGGAGACCCGTGCCCAGGAGTGGGACATAAAAGGGTTGATACTTTACTTTACTTTACTTTACATAATAATATTATAGTATACGGGTTAGGGATTTCAAGGGGGTTGTAAAGCGCAATATAAGGTCTTACAAGAGCGACCTCTTAGCCTCTTCACCTCAACTCTACGCTCACTTTCACGCAGTGGAAAACGTTAAGTCGAACAATCCGGTTGAAGATTGGGTAACCAGCCCCCGTGGGATTCTGGGTCGGCAAACTGACGAGCGACAAGGGGGCTCAGGTACGGTAGTACTATGGTGCAAGCTGATGGATGGCTTGCCTGAGCTGGGTGCGGTCGGAGGCAGGACAGCACCTGAGGCGGCGGAATTTATGGCGCCCAAAGACATGGTTAGTTGGGCTACTGCCAAACCCTGCTAAATCGTCGAATGCGTTACTAGGCCGTCCCTGCACCTGTGCAATGAGAACGAGGGATGTCGCTCCACTCTGAACGTGGGCTACGTAAGAAGCAAATCGAGAGGAGATTGGGAATGGGAGCTGGAATATCAGTACTACCAGTTAAATACTTCACATACCTTCAAAGACTGTCATGAGGCGTGCAGGTTTCTCACGATGTTTTCCTTCACCGGTAAGTGAACGGTGATCCGTCTTTAGGTTGCACATAGAAATTTTAGAAAAACCCATTTCATGCATCCAGGGGTCAGGATCAAACCCGGACCCTCTCGCTTAAGAGGCCGAGTCCATTGCCCACTAGACCACCGTCACTTTAAGTAACATAGGGAAATTTGTTACTCGATAAATGTTATTTATAGGAATCTTCTCATCCCTGATGGCGTGCCGTTGGAGCGACAGCGTGCTAGATTCATCATCAGCGTGTTCAGAGCGGATGGCCTGCCCAAGATGAACTACTCCATAATGGCAAACGTGAAGAAGGCTATTACGGGCGAGAGTCAAGATTCCGTGGACCCATTCGTTCAAGTATCTTTTGCTGGGATGACCGTAAGTGTATTTAGTATGTTTTTTGTATCTTTCTTTAGAAATCTTTGCACCCAGAGTCTTAGGTCATGTGCGCTAGAGTTTAATTCATAATGTAAAATATAATATTGCTGTGCCATAGCCATAGGGATGGTACAGGAGTGGCCTTTGTAAAAGTAGGTACCTATTATTAATCCAATCATTTTACTAATGTAGTCATAAGTCTTTTTAACAAAATGAGTCTTTGTTACTTAAATAAATAAATCATTCGTTCATTCATTCATTCATAACTAATTTGATTTTAGATTGTAACATTTTTTAAATGTACGAGTATACTATCTTCTATGAATATTATCAATCATTACTTTTTAATATTAGCTTAAAGTTCTAATGAAGCTTTTAGTCAAGTTTTAAAAAGAACAAATTATAATGACAAGCAAAGTTTAACTTTACATTTACATGTATGCGGACTAATAGAATAGAGCTTAGCAAAGATGGAGCTTACCACATTTAAAACGCGAATATGGTTTTAAACACACACACACACATGGTGGAAACGCATTAGAACCAGTAACTTATAGAAGCCATAATATAAATTATATTCCTTATATTCGGGGCTACAATAATAATTATTTCAGGGGCGGACTTCGGTGAAGAAAAACAACTGCTCTCCGATGTGGAACGAGCAGATAATATTCTCGGAGATGTTTCCGCCCCTGTGCCAACGCATTAAGATACAGCTGAGGGACAACGACCCTGTACAGCCCAACATCATTGGCACCCACTTTATAGACCTCAAGACCATGTCACACGATGGAGAGAAAGGTAAGTAGTATTTCTAATGGTTACATTACACATTAGTTCTACATACATTAAATAGCGTAGTGAATGTAAGCATAAAAATAATTTAAAATCAATTACAACAATCCGCCCAGCCCGTGAATAATTAATAATCCAAATAGTGAATAATTAAAACAATAAAATCACATTGCCATGCAATTTTTTTTCTTATTTTAATAAGCCATACAATCTTATGATTAAGTCGGCATTGCCATGCAATTTGTTACCGAGACTTTAGCCCCCTATCGCACAAGCGCTTAAAAAGCGTCGCAGTAAAACCCGACGTTGGCTCCAGTTGCGAGTTTGGCATGCTTTATTCGTTGTAACGTGAAACACTTAACATCGAATATCCAATAGTGCTCAATAAAAAAGCGTTTCGCTTTAAAAACGCTTTCGTGTGAACGGGGTGTCCATTTATAAAACAAATGAGAAATGTGGATAAAAAAAAGACGTGTGGCACTCGGGGACTGCCGCGGTAATGCTATTGCATAGCATTTTGTATCAACTTATGCAATTATAATTATTTATTTATTTTAATTATTAATGCAGTATTTCTTTTTCTTTGATATTAATTCAAGTTACACTTTTTGAGCGTGGTGACCGATAAGAAAACATTTTTTTTTCCTTTATTAAATAAATAAAAAAATATAAATATTTTAAACAATATTAACTAATATTGTTTAAAATATTTTTATTATTTTACAATACATGTGTTATATTTTATTGTTATTCGTGCGAGCTTCGTAGTGTCGTACAATACGTCTAGTTGCAAGCACACAAACACCGTGTCGAAGACTGCCGAAAAGAAACGACGTTAGACGATGCATGGCCTTCAAGCCACACCTCCGTGCCCGTCGGAGTGGGGAGCGTTAGGTTTTATTTTCGTTACGGAATTTCTGTACTCGGTCCCCGCGCTCAAGGCCCGCGATAGAAGCTATGCAATAGCTTAATAAAATTTTAAGCATTTTTAAGGTAGTAAAAATGTTGCTGTAATGAATAACATCTTGCACAAAATTGAAAACGAAATTTATGATATTTTAGTCGATATTTTCCAGTCTTCCGCTAGTTTTATACATTTTTTTTTCAATCATTATCATAGTATAATAATGATTAAAAATAATCTTATTACAGTATTTGTGTATCTCCTTCATAGGGTTTTTTTAATGAAATTAATTACAAAATTGTATCACCGTAGCGTATGTGTCAAATCTGTTATAACAGAGCTTATCTGCCATAATTTGTTTTATCATTCCATATTTCAACAAATTTACTTGCGAAATGCTTTCAACATTGCGAAATGTTAATACATATTTAATTTGATGAAACAAATGTTTCTCATATTACATATAAATCGCTTTAAGAAAATCATTTATTATTACGCCCTGCGAAAGCTTTATATTGTGTGTGTTTAATAATTTATTTTATGTTACAAAAAATATTTTTTCCAACATTACATTGATGGGGAAAAAATGTTTTGTCTTTTAATAAAAAAAATCTCCTTTTAAACAAAAACAAAAGGACTGATGTCCCTAAAACGGCTAAGACGATTATGTAGAAATATATTATCTAACCACTGCTGCACTGCTATGTGAAAATAAACTTAATTGGATCACCCAAATAAAAGTACACACAGACACATAATGGTATTAATTAGTCAAAATTCATAACAGCTGCAAGAGGGTGAAAAAGGGGAAAAATAAGCCCTTATTATAACGAAGAAATTGGTTCCTAATGTCAACAGTCAACAACAGATACAGAATCGACGACAGGCATTGCAAATAAGGTCTCTTTAACTTTACGATCTCCTGAAGGCAGTAAAAAGCCCTGAGGGTCAATGCTAGTAACAGCTAGCCGTCTGAAATGTTTATGTATACCTTTTAAATATTTGATAGGCTATTGAGTTACTTTGTTTCAATGTTTGTTTGTTTTAATCCAAACGTTTTTTTTTTTTAATTTACGGCCGGCTCTACGTAGCGGTTATTATGGGTTTGGTGAGGTTAGATTTGTATGTTGAATATATAGTATAGTATATAGTAGCACCAGGAGTCCACGAGAGACATACACGGTGTATGATAATAATAGTTTTACATATTTTTTTAAATTTACTCGTTCGTAGTACCCATGACACAAGCTCTTACAAAATTATCCCGGGACTGGGTTAACGTAGTGTAATGGTTAGTGATGTAAAAGTCTTAACGTCGTGCGTGTAATCTTTTTGCGCGACTGATGAAAAACTTCATAATATAATATAGACCTAATAACTCGACCAGTATCGCAGCACGTGTATACAGAAATGTATTTGTGCACAAAACGGTCCAGTAGTCCAATGCAAGTTGAAATGCACTCGCCGAGCGCGCTTAGCAGACGTTAGGCCAACGAGTATAAAAACGTGCTGCCTTTTCACAATATATTTTATTAGGCAACGTCTTACGTGAGCGATCTAAATGTTAACTCGAAGCGGCGAGGCCCTGCGCGAAAATAACAAACTGTCGAAACCTATCGTAGTGTCCTACGTAACCCCACCACAGTTCAGGCCTAGTCGTGGCGATGGGGCTCAGTAGCCCAGGGTGAGACCAACACCTTGGACGAAGCTAATTGAGCCGAGGGGGCTCTTTGTACCCCTCTTATAAGAAGAGGGAACAACAGAGCAGGCAAGGGGTGAGGATGGGAACCTCGCCTCATTGTAGTCCCGACGTTGGGAGCGGATGTTCTGTGGTGCGGGGCAACCTCTCTGTTGTGGTGGCGTCGGTCCCCTGAGGAACTGACTAGCCATCGAGGTGCCCTATTGTTTGTAGATTAGGGGCACCTCATCAAAGGCGGCATTGGTGGCACACGCCGGGTTTTAGTGGGTAGAGCTGCGTCCACTTACCAGCTTTCGGGAGCAGCGAGTCCCACATACCCTCCTGGGGAGACCCATTCCCCCGCGGAATCCCTAAGCGCATTCCCTAGCGTTAAAGAAAATAAAAGTGTCCTACGTGACCAAACCGTCGCTTTGAACCGTCTACGTAAGACGTAGGCTAAGCCTACGTTTTACGTAGCATAGGTAGGCGTTTCGCCTTCACGTTCGCGTCTAGATCGCTCACGTAAGACGTTGCCTAATAGAATATATTGTAACTCATGACAATGCAAGTTACTATTTTTGATCATAGAATGTGCATTACTTCTGCGAGTATAAAATGAGTTGCCTACTAACCACGCCTAAAGAAGTTTTACTTAAAAAATATCTCGAACATCGTTTTCTTATGTTTACGGGAATTTCATTCATTATAATGAAACCACCTAACTGAAACGTCGCCTTGTAAAAAACTCAATAAATCTTGATAAAATCCGTTGTTTCATAATATAAAACTACACAGACAATAATTATTATAAGTATTAAAGTAATAATACTGTCGTTGTACTTAAAACAATGGTGTTACAATCCTTTCAAGACTTTCAACAAAGCTTTATCTAACCCTAGAAGGCATTGTTTCTGTCATATTAAGTACACTATAAGCTGCTTTAAATTCGAAGTGCACTTACAACTTAAATATTTTCATCACTGTACATTTGCTATTAGGTAACTTATAATACGTCTTGTTGTAGGTTTCCTACCAACTTTTGGACCTGCTTACATCTACTTCTATGGTTCCACGCGGGATTACAGCCTCCTCGACCAGCATTCTGATCTCAACTTAGGTATGGGTGAAGGAGTGGCGTACAGAGCACGGTAAGTCATAGCTGATATTCCATAAATAGATTTCTTTAGAGATGTTAAAAATGATGGAGCAAATTGTCTACCGCATGAAATTCACAAACAATACTTTGAGGTGTCATAGTACTCCCCAATGCATAGGGCCATTGAAACTAAATTATAGCTCCTGGTGTAAATAGTCGGGTTTCATGTGTGTTTCATATGTGTTTCAGACGTGCAGTTGTGGATTTCACTTAAGTATTGTTTATGAATTGGTTTGAATTACCCTATGCGTTGAAGTACTGTGACATTTCAAAGTATTGTTTCAAAATCAAAAAAAAAAAAAAAACGATAAACGCTACGTTACAACTATTTATTTGTTTTTATTAATATTTTTCTCTGGCGCGGAAATAAGATAATCGAAATACCCACGGGTAAAATATTGTAAAGTTTTTAGTAAAAAAATGCGATCCGATCCGATGCCAAATGGCCGTGCAGTCGTTTTCGACTACGCGGCTGGCGAAGACCACCCCCCTCATAAAAGTACTTAGATGAGCCATCTGCTCATCTCCTCTTCCGATGAAGCTTGAAGGCCAACAGGCCAACAGTATAAGTCCATTAAAAAAGAACATTTTACATCCACTTATAATTAAAAAAATGTTTAGTTAGAAAAATATTTCATAGCACCAAATATTATACCTCAACCTTTGTGCTAGACTTCTGATCGCGATCCGCACCGAGATCATGGACATCATAGAGAATCCGGCTACCGAAGTGGAAGTGGAGCCCATATTGCCTATAAACGAGACGGCATACGAGAGAAATGAGGAGTTCTTTCTCTTTTCGTGCATCTTCGAGGCCAATATGATAGACAAACGCTTGACTAACGACCATCTTCAGTTTGAGGTCAGCATTGGTAACTGTGGTAACATGCTGGATGGGTACCGGGAGTCAGTGAGGAGACCACAGGATCTTGCAGTTCAGGATCTAGGTAATAGTTTTAGCATTATAGTAGTTTTACTATTACCCATATTATTCTAGAATCTAGATGTATTTTCCCCGCGTGTTCTTACGAGGGTTTATTTCTTTTTTGAAATTAGAATTCTTCATTTAAAATGCAAGCATTTTTGTAAGTTACAAGCTTTTGTATTATACGCTTGATATTTTTTTTTAATCTATGTTCTTGAATATTTGAGGTTCTAACAAACATTACCTTGACTAAACTTTCACTGCGCATTTACAAGAATTATAGAATATTGTATAATATCATACAAATATTGTGAAATAACACAACGGCGCTGGTAATAATGATAATGAATGAATAAATAAAATAATATTCGGCCGTCTTGGTGTTCATTAAAGCATATTTAAATGATGGTGATGATTTTAATGAAAATATAGTATTATCGATACCAAATTTAAAAATGTTTTTTTCTCCAGATGATCTAAACGCGGACTCAGGGTATTGGCAAAGTGTAACCCAGCCGGCAAAGGCTTCGTCTGCCGATAAAACCTACTACTTTCTCCCCTACTGGGATACTAAGCCGTGCATGCATGTGCGTAGCATATGGCCAGACCATAGACGCCGCATGTACAATTCTAACCTAATCTCAAGGATTATAGAAAATTTTGTAAGTACCTATTATGTACCTATATGTCTAATAATTATTTAATACTTTATCAATATACCTTGCTCGTCAATAAAGTTTACCTGTAAACTAAGTAAGCCTGTTGGTTAGATGGTAAGGCTACTGGACAATACAAACAGCAGGCTGAGTCGAATCCAGCCAAATACAGGAAATTTCTTTACTTAATATATTTTTAAAGTGAACATTCTAAGTAATTATATGCAGCGCATTTAAGAGATAGTGAGTTCAAATACCGGGCGTACTAATTATTCGATTATAAGTACTTATTCGGCCTTCTTAGCATTCATTAAGGGAGGACTATGTTCAGTAGTGGATAAATGCTGATGATGATGATGAGGTACGCAGGATACGGACGTCAAATTTTGTTTAAAATGCCTCTCCTAAGATTAATTATAAAAGTTTAAACGATTTTACATGAGATGAGCTTAACATGATGTGATTGATCTTAAAATTTCATATAGAATTTATTCAATTCGAAATTGACAGGAGGATGGGCTAACAGAAGCTCAGACTGCTGTGGACACGGATAGTACATCGAATGTGGGAGTGATGAAGCTGAAGTCAGTTCTGGAATCCGTGAGCGAGGCTTGCGCTAAATACACGAGCTACATGACCAAAGCCCCACCGCTGGGCAACACAAGGCTAGATCGCGAGAGACAGAAACTATGCATCTCCGAACTTGTAAGTGTTTTGATTGATGACCAATACTGCGTGACCTACGAAAAGTTCAACTCATCTATGTATTCTTTCATGAAGATAGTTTCACACAGACCTTTCTTAACTGGCTACGGCACTCAATGTTCGATTTCTCTGCCGCTCTATCGCTTATTGAAAAAATATATATCTCAAATTATTGTATGTATAATATTTTATACTGTACTAGTGCTGCCCCGACGACTTTAAGTAAAAGTATTAATATTGCTTTTAAAAAATAGGGGTTGATCGTAGAAGGGTGAAAATTTAGGGTTGTATGTATTTTTGTATACGGCTAAAAAGTACCTAGTATACGGCTTACGTGGAAAATAGTATTATTTTATTGCAGTCCTTTATATTAAGCAATAACAATGATAACAACAACATTAATAATTATAAAATATTTTGCAGGAACATATAAGCTGTATGACAAGAAACCTCAAAGCATTAATAACGAAAAACTCTATAAAAGATCGTCTGCGGACCGCTCATTCATATCTTAAAAGGCTAAAGCATTTGTGTGAAGATGTAAGTGAATTAAATAAACAACTCAAATACACTTAACTAGACGTGTTAGACTAATGTATGAAATTATTTTTTATTCATTTGTCTTATTTACAGGTACAACACACAATGCCTGATGTATTCATATGGCTGATAAGCAATGGAAAAAGATTAGCCTATCAAAGAATGCAATCGAGAGATATTATTTTCTCCGAAAATAGCAACGAATCCGGGAAATTTTGTGGAAAAATGCAAACATTATTTTTGAAGGTATTATTTATAGTTTTTATATTATATTAAAGAAAAACTAACTGATATCTTGAGCTAATAAAAATAATATTTTAATATGTCCATAACAGTGGCCCGGCAAAAAAGCAACGGCTCCCAGCGGATGGAGCATACCGGCTAAAATCAATATCTACTTGTGGATGGGTCATCTCAATGACAAAGTGCACTTTGCAGAAGGTTTGCCACCCGGATATGAAGTCAGCATAGGATTGAGGAACGCTGACAAGCTCAGAGTATCTCCTCCCCCTTCAATATATTATGCTGAGAAACACGTAAGTATACAGAATAAATATAAATTAAATAATAAAATTTCCACTGACGTTAATATTATTTTAATAATCTACAAATTCATCCTATTTTCAGACGTTTCAAATGAGAGCATATATATACCAAGCCAGGTCTTTAATAGGATCTGATTCCTCAGGATTATCAGATCCGTTTGCAAGAGTAATTATTGGAGAAAATACAGCCACAACCCAAGTGATTGATGAGACACTCAGTCCTACTTGGGACGAATTGTTGGTGTTCGATGATATTTTATTATACAGCACCATGGAGCAAATAAAACAAGATCCTCCCACTATTGTCGTTGAAATATTTGATCAGGACAAAGTTGGCAAATCAGAATTCATAGGTCGGACTTTAGCTAAGCCCTATGTGAAGTCTTTTGAAGATATTTACGAGACTTCACAAAATCCCCTCGCGCTCGAGTGGTATGATATTTCCCGTGGAGATGACAGAGCTGGAGAACTGTTAGCAATGTTCGAACTCCTTGAGATACCAGGAAAAGATCCTTCGATTTTACCCGATCTTCCATCCCCAAGAGAAAGTAACGGCAAACCACCAATAGATATCAACAAAGGCCCTATACTACCAGTCCCAAGAGGTATACGACCTACTTTATCAAAGTACCGCATCGAGGTATTGTTCTGGGGGCTAAGGGATTTGAAACGAGTCCATCTCCTCACTGTAGATAAACCAAGAGTAGATATTGAATGTGCTGGAAATATAATATCTTCTACTATAATCCAAAACGCACGACGCAATCCAAATTTTACCAACCCTATAAAATATGTCGATGTAGAATTACCAGATCAAGACCTTTATCGGCCACCTTTGACGATACGAGTTGTAGATTGCCGAAGTTTTGGTAGAGTAACGCTTGTAGGAACACACACGATAAGCTCTATTAAAAATTACATATACTCTCCTATGAGCAAAAAAGAAAGGGAAATTGAGGAAAGAAAAAAAT
This sequence comes from Lycaena phlaeas, assembly GCA_905333005.2. Classification (NCBI taxonomy): domain Eukaryota; kingdom Metazoa; phylum Arthropoda; class Insecta; order Lepidoptera; family Lycaenidae; genus Lycaena; species Lycaena phlaeas. Next base: position 3,425,102 of record HG995168.1, read on the forward strand.
CTTTGATACAGTTGCAAAATGTGGATTTACGAGCTAACTGTATCATACAAGAGGATGTATTCACAATTGAAAATGAAAGAGAAAGTTGTCCTCTCCTACCACGAGAACCACAACCATCAACATCATATGGTACCGGCGTGAAATCCACTCGGAGAAAAATAATAAAGCAAGGCAGCGACAGAAGAAGAAAACCCAGTTCAGATTCCGCACTTGATGACGACGAAAGAAGCAAGGACTGGTGGACGAAATACTTTGCTTCAGTAGAGTCGATGATAGAAGAAGAAAGAGTAAATAAACGTGAAAGACAAGGCACTCAAGCGGATGATACTCAGCCGACTCGTGAAGAAGCACATTCACCCAGACCTGAACGAGATCGAGCTAGACATAAAAAACCGATTTCTCCAAAGGCAAAACAAAGTCCTATTTTAACTAAAAAGAACCAAATACCAAAATCATCACTATCCAAAGTACGTATTGTTTCAAACATTCCGATGAATAGAATAAGAGTATTAATTCTTTTTTCGTTTTCAGATATATCCAAATGAGCTTGAAGCCGTGCCTGAATATGACGAGTTTAAGGAGTGGCTTCATTCATTTGAACTATACCGAGGAAAGAAAACTGGTGATGATCTGGAAGATGAGAAACGAGTCGTTGGAGTATTCAAGGTACTATCTGCTTCTGGAATACATTAAGTATAAATATAATGTAACATATTGAAACGATTAGTTTCACTGAAATTATTTTGCCAGTTATTCTCGGTGGATAAGTTTTGGAACCGGAGTTCATTCAACATTCAATAAGAAACTTTTACGCAAAGTACTTAAATATTGTAAAAAAAAAATATAAGTTTTTACTTGTTAATATTTATTATAAAAAATGTAATTTTCTTATAGAATGGATCTAAATGGATAAATAAAATAAGAAATACATTCTTATTTCATGACATTAAAAATAAGTTTATTCACTCTAAGGTTTTTTAAAATATTTTTCTAACCTTTTTCATATTTGCAGGGAGCAATTAAAGTTTACAAATGGCCTTTGCCAAAAGGGATCAGCGATCACACAGTAATGGGCTTCGATCCAAATTATGGATTTTTTCAGGGCGTTCCAAATAACGACCCTATACATGTATTAGTACGTGTGTATATAGTGAAGGGGATAGACCTTCACCCAATGGATTATAATGGAAAAGCAGATCCGTACATAGTCCTACATTTAGGATCAAAGAGGATCAGCGATAAAGACAATTACGTTTCCAAACAACTGAATCCAGTGTTTGGAAAATGTTTCGAAATAGAAGCAACTTTCCCCCAGGACTCGATGCTTACTATACAAGTATTCGACTGGGACTTAGTCGGATCTGATGACTTGATCGGGGAAACTAAAATTGACCTCGAGAATCGATTTTACAGTCGTCACAGAGCAACGTGCGGACTTCCTATGAAATACGAGGAGTGAGTCGACGGTTTTTGAAATATCTTTATTTTCTTTCATATCACATGTATATTAATCTAATAATATTTTATAGACAAGGATATAACCGCTGGCGTGACGCAATGAAACCAACACAAATATTAGCGAAATTATGCAAGGATGGAAAATTGGATCCACCGGTGTATGAATACAGCCGCGTAAAAGTCGGCCGTACGGTTTTTAATATGCCGATGGAAAACACCGAATTATTTTCCAACCCTGATACGTACCAAGAACAAATGGCACTGCTAGTGCTCCGGCGCTGGCAAGAAGTGCCTCGCGTCGGCACCAGACTGGTGTCCGAACACATCGAAACACGACCATTATACAATCCAAACAAACCAGGTATGAACTTTTCACATGGCGCACATTTTTACTCTTCGAAAATGCTTTTGACAAATTTTTAACCTCGCGAGTTTATAGTAGGAGAGACGTGGAAGATCGTCCTTAACCGAACTGATAACCAGATGAGATATATTTTTATCAAATATTTTGTATAAACAAATATGCCTATAATTGCTAAACTTGCCTAGTAAAAAGTGCACATGGCCATTTTTAATTTAATTAACTTTAATTTTTTTTTTTCACTTTCATACTTTTGATAACCACATGAGATTTATTTCACTTATGCTCGGTTTCTGAGGAATTTTTAACAGCAGTTTATCTATTCATTAGCTCTATTGGTTCGATAACCTAAGAAAGTGCGTTTCTGAACATCGCAATGTAAGATAAACTCCATTTAAACTTAGCTTATCTTAACTGACTAATGTGTGCCGTTTATCGATTTCATAACTTGATTTGACGTTTTGCTTCAAGCAAATTACATAAACCTTACATCAGTGAGTTTGACGTTTATTTCAAAAATTCATTCGCTGATAAACAGCGAATTTTAATAATTTATAACTAAAACAATGCTTATTTGCCCTTGAATAAAATATTCTCGTAAATAAAACTAGTAATAATCCTGAATTAAAATAATAAAATCAATTTTAAACTTGATCTCTTAAACAGACCCATCTAACGCCAGATTATGGAACTGCTTATCTGTTTGATAGTTATTGAACGGTTCATTGCGTATTCAGAAACGCAGTGACAGTTAACCGACGTTTATCATATAGATATACATAACTTTATTGTATCAATAGCTAATGAGAGTATAACTGGAAACTTCAGAAACCGGGCATAATAGTTTTTAACAAACAGAATACGCCTAGGTAGGCTTGCCTACTCATTTCTGTATAAGTTTTTAAATTTCTGAATCCATCGATTTGCTAACTTATCGAAAGTTATATCAACTTGCCTGCAAAAAATCGTACTTAAAGTACTTTAATTTAATTAAAAATGGCACTTTTGGATCGGCATGTAATTTATAGGCACATATTTTGTTTATACAAAATATTTGATAAAATATATGTCTCATCTGGTTATCAGATCGGTGAAGGACGATCTTCCACGGCTCTTAGACCATTAGGGGTGGGTTTTAAACATTTCTGACATTTTAGATACTTGGCAACGACCAAAACATAGCAGGATCGGTAGGAGTAAGAAGATTAATTAAATAATTTAGTTTATAAATTTTTATTTTTAAATAAGTATCTAATAGTGCATTTTTTCCATTCTAGGCATTGAACAAGGACGGCTACAACTGTGGGTAGATATGTTTCCCATGGATATGCCGTCCCCGGGGCCATATCTAGACATATCTGCTCGCAGACCAAAATCCTATGAAATGCGGGTTATTATTTGGAACACTGACGACGTTGTACTCGAAGACGATGCATTCTTTACTGGTGAAAAGATGTCGGACATATACGTAAAAGGGTTAGTTGGTTTTTTTTGGTAAGAATATTTTAAAATGTAGACCCAGTGTCAAATGAGGTGAATATAAAGTTAAAAATTAGGCATTACACACGAATTATGGACTAAGATTGCGTAGTAGGTTATACTATACTTAATAATTAACTCGAACACTTCAATTCACAACCATAAAGCAAGTTATAGGAGATTAATCAAGTTGAACTAGCCGGAATCCTGTAAATATCTCGACATTAAGTGCCTTAATTAACAAATATCTAATTAATTATTGATTTTTCAGTTGGTTACGTGGTCCCGAAGATTGCCAGTCTACAGACATACATTATAGATCATTGACTGGGGAAGGCAACTTCAATTGGAGATTCATTTATCCCTTCGACTATCTGGAAGCTGAAGAGCGTATAGTTATAACTCGCAAGGAGTCAGTGTTCTCATGGGATGAGACGGAGTGTAAGATACCAGCACGACTGGAACTCCAAGTGTGGGATGCAGATCACTTTTCCGCGGATGACTTCTTGGGTAATATTTAAAAAAAATTGTAAAAGGTCCTAATACAAAACAGACTAACATATAAACAGAGCAGTAAATGGCCTTTTCTGCGCCCGGTGCGAGCTTCTATAACAGCGCCCTTAGCAAACCAATAAAAAAAATAGTCCTATCAGGTCCGGCCATTCTTGCGCCCCGAGTCTACGCCCTGTAGGGTGGCACCTCCCTATTAACGGCTCTGCAGATAATTAATATACAATAATACCATTGTCTTTGTTGAAGTCAAGTAGAAGCACTAGACTGTTACTGGTTTTTAAAACGTTCTAATTCTAAAAATGCACATCATCATCATCAGTCTTTATCCGTCCATTGCTGAACATAGGCTTTCTTACGTTCATTTATTTAGAACCCCAAGACGACTGATCCCTTGTCACTCGTATTCAACACGGGTCACTGCACGGATATCGTCTTGAATCGATATATAAAAAGTACCGTCGTCGACCTCTCTATCTCTATTTGGTTAGTGACCATTTAACACTAAACCAAATATGAACAACATAAAAATAAAGAAATATAAATATTTTATAATTCAATTGAGCAAATATAATTGATAAATATAATCGATAATAATATAATATATAGGAGCTGTAACACTGGATCTGAATCGTTTCCCCCGAGGCGCGAAAACAGCAAAGCTATGCACTTTAGAAATGCTGAATAACGACGGATCCGTGCCTATGATCAATATCTTCAAACAGAAGAGAGTGAAGGGCTGGTGGCCATTCTATATCAAACGTGACACTGAGGAGATGGAGCTGACGGGAAAAGTAGAAGCCGAGATCCATCTCTTGACCCGAGAAGAAGCGGATAAAGTTCCCGCTGGGTTGGGACGTAACGAACCAGATCCTTTAGACAAACCAAAGTGAGTGATCTTTTGATAAATACCAAAAAACAATTATTGTAGGGTGCTGTTTGATCATAATATTGAAATATATTTTGACTTCATTAACCCTTTAACCGCCCGACTTCAAATCAATTGTCGTGCCCCCAGCGCCCGGCGCTGTGAAACTAAAAATATCGTTTTTGATGGGAAACAGCTTAATAAATAAAAAATCACACTAAACGAGTTGCGGTTTTCAGTCGGAGATATACGACGCAAGCGAAAGGTACCCGAAAATATTTGTCGGACAAATCCGACGTTAAAGGGTTAATAAATTAAATAATTGCTCATACCGACTCTGCCACTAGGAGTTAGGACCTAATTTTAACCGGCTACACAAAATTTATCATATCTCGGCTTAGGATGAAGCCAAACAAGCGTAACTTATTGTGCCGTATGTCGCGTAAAATCAGTCGCGTAATTTACACTAAATTCAGTTCATACTAAAGTCTCGTTTACCCATAGATATAATAAACTAACTAATGACGCATACTTAGTTTAACATAGTCCATGTTTATACCACACGAGGACGCACTGAAGCTGGCAACTCCCTATGCGTCGCCGTGTTGCACAAACAAGGATTTGGTATGAAACTAAATCCAGCGTTAATATCGCGACTGATTTTACGCTACTTTGGCCTCGCTCCTAGATTGCGCTGTTATAATCGCGGCAAAAACCTTCTTAATTTTAAGCATTGTATGATTTTTTTCTAGTTATAAAATAACTTAGCTTACCCCAAGATTAGGGGGGGCATATCACCTTAAATAAAGTTATTTAAGGTGATACGCCGCCTTAAATAAATGTTGTTGGCAATTTTGCCAAAATATATATATTTTTTAATTTATTAAAAAACTGGACAAGTATTGCTCATCATATATGTACATATATTTTTTTTATTTATTAAGAGCTGGATACAAGTCCTTTGCCAACATAATATACGTATAACATACTGGTTTTGCCATTCATAAAAATATTATTTTCAGTCGACCTGATGCATCCTTCATGTGGTTCCTGAACCCGCTGAAGTCGATCCGGTACATCATGTGGCACAACTACAAGTGGACGATGTTGAACACCTCCCTCATCATCATCCTAGTAGTTATAGTCCTACTGATTATCTTCGCATTCCCTGGATACCTCGTAAAGAAATTTCTCGGCGCTTAACTTTGGGTTAAACCCAAATATTTTTACCATAGATATTATATCAATTCGTAATAATTGCATGAAATAAATGTATAAATTTGAATTAATAAATTATAAGTGTCCAATATTGTCATTTTATTTGCAGTTTCGCCCAAGTGCGGGACGTATTCATGGTTTGTTCTATCGAAAATATAATATACTTAATAGCAAAGAAATTATTATATCACAATAATTTGTTAGCAAGAGTATCAGTATTTTGAGCGATCTCAGTTGCTCGAATAATATAATAGCTCGCACTATAAGACGTATAGATCTATAGTCCATTTTTATAGAAGTGACCAAAAGTGTAAACAAATATGGCGTACTTCCGGCCATAGACAAATAGAGTAATAGTGTAGCTTAGTGAAGTGACACAAAGAGCAAATTAATGAATAAAAATAATAAGCCATAGACAAAAGTATAATTAATTTTATATTCTAATATTTCAACAACACTATATTGCTAAAATTATTTCAAAAACTTATAATATTAATATATTATAAGTTTTTTACCTTAATTTTTTTTTAAGAATTAGTAGAAGTACAAAATTATATAATAATAATAGAAATAAGCTGCTCTTCGACTGCAATAGATAAATAAACTATCACAACTGATTCATTTATGAAAATATTAAAGGAAAATACTAGAATACGTAAAACTCCAATAAGGAACTTATTTATTTTATTTTTTATTACTTAAATGCTGTTCATACGTTCTGATGAATCGGAAGAGTCTCCTGAGACGTGGATATCGAAGCCTGGGGCGTCTGATGCAGCATCTATAATTCCGTCAAGCTGCATCATTTTATCTTCTTCTTTTATTACATGTTCAATACTGTTCCTCCATGACACCGCACTTATTCGAGTTAAACTTTCTTAAAAGCTCCTTGACTTCTGCCATTTTGAAACTTTTGTTATTTTTGCCTATGTAAGCTTTTACTTGTGCCTATATTAATTTTATGGGGTTTAATTGGCAATAGTAGGGCGGAAGACGTAAGACAATCTTATTATTTTGGGCTGCCATTTCGTCAATATTTTTTTGTCATAATCGTGCTTATTAAATTTTGTTAAGAGTTCAGCTTTTATTTCAGTTTCATGGTAACTATATTATTTTCTAGCAACCACGCTTGTATGTTTGCTTTCCGCCAACTCATGTTAGGCACTTTGACAGAATGTCTTGAGTTGTACGGTGCATTGTCTAAAAATATTACTGACCCAGGCTCCACTTTATTTAAAACCGCTGCCGATGTGCGTAATTATTAATCTTTTACCTTCTATCTATTAATAAATTGCATTTATGAAATTTTAAAATATGTTTAAAGAACACGGCCGGTTCATTTTGCTCATTCTCAAATACACAATCACCTATAAATATAATGATTAACAATAGACAAAAGAAAGAATAATGTTTTTTTAGGAACACGTGCAATTTAAGCCTTACACAATTTCTATAAGATAAGGAAACAAAAGAGACGCTAGTTATTTTGGATGCTTATAATAATATGTAAAATGTCATAATGTGTTCACTATTGATATTTGAATACAATAAGGCGGCCTGGCCTAGAAAAAAAGGCAACCCTATTATATTATTTGTATTTACTATGGTTAAAAAACCTTGCACCAGTGGCGCACTGTCTCCAACATCGAAACCAATTAATGTCTGCTAACATTGTTTTTCGCATTCTTAGTCTCATCCTAAAGTTACAAAAAAAATCCTGTGAACTATCGTGAACTTTCATGCCAGTGCTATATTTTTATATTATCTGGGATATTGTTAAATGTTTAAGCTGAGATATTCAAAAATATTCATATTATAAAATGAAAACTAGACAATTTCATGTAAAAAATTGACCTTATTTTGTTTTATTTTGTAAGCATTTTTTGCTCTCAACATTTAAGAAAAATTGAAGGACTTAGTAACAAATTGCATTATAGTAACATTGTCTTAAAAACTATCAATAAATTGTAATTAATGGAATTTTAAAATATCTGTACTACTGAACACGGCCTGTTTTATTGTTCATTTTGTTCATTCACTTATACACGATCACCTCTAAAATGACATGACCCCATCCCTATTCTCTTCTAAAAAAAGTAAGATGAAATGTCATATTCAAATTTATTAAATATCTGTGCACGCGATATTCGTATTTTATAAGATTTTAAGTGTTTTAATGCTAGATTGATAGTTGTTTTTAGTGAAATAAGTAGTAAATGGAGTGTTACAAATGTCTGTAAGCTAATGTGTTGTGAAAGTAAGTGATAAAAGCCGAAAAATTGTAAATTACGAATCGACAGGGTTTGTTCACTAGTTTGGTCACTTCTAAAAAAATGGACTATACCTACTCACTTACTACCTTGTTAAAGCACATAATAGGGATGTTGACACGTGTTACAAATTCATGTAAAGTTATGTTTTACATGTTAAATACAGTATTTAAAAACCTAAAATAACATTTTAAAAGTCTACTTATTTGTCTTAAAATTTAGAAAATTAATTTAAAATGCGTTATTTATGTGACGTAATGACGCTTGGAGCGTTTTAACGGCAATTTTAAAAACTATTTTTCTTTATTTAATTTTTTGTTAAAATTTGACATATTTCTTAACAAAAATCTTTTTTTCGTGTTTATCTTTAGTATATCTATCAAATAAAATCAATTGAAAAAAATAGTCAACATCCCTATTATAGCTCTGAGCCCGTTGACTAGCAAATGCGAAAATTAAAAAACAAAGTAGTCAAATAAACTATTTTGTGAGATAGACCAGTAATTATATTATGTTTTGATAATGGATTTTATTTATCATTAACTACATAATATATATATATATATATATATATATATACTTATACAGATATAGATATATCCCTAATCCTTAATAAATATTATAAATGTGAAAGTAGGGATGTTTGTTACGCTTTCACTCTAAAACTACTGAATCGATCATCATGAAGCTTTGTAGGTAGACATTTTCTTGGAGGTACTTACTAGAAATAACATAGGATACATTTAAAAAAGTATTTTTTTCTTTTTCTCACGTGGGCGATGGCGCGTGTGACAGCTTTTCTATACTGATTGAGTCTGTTCGATTTACTAAATATCTGAGGTAATATTCCATATCCTATAGGCGAGTCTCGCCTTTTGTGCACCAAAGTAGGTGATTAGTAAATGATAAATCGATTTAAATATCCATTTTGTAATGTTTTTGACAATCGTGCGCCGAAATTAAGGATGAGGCCAAACGAACGTAATTTTTTGAGTTGTAAGTCGGGTAATTTCTGCTTCATTCGGTTCCATACAAGTCATGTTTGATTCACACGGCGACGCAACGTGTTGTCGTTGTCTGACGACTCAACACGCATTATTCCGACCGAATTGAGTTCGCGGGGAGCGAGGGGGCTGAGGAAAGGGTCAGTCAGGTCTGACTTTCGCTATTAAGTGAATTTATCCAGCTTCTTTTTCTGGCATTATCGTCTGTCTTCTAAATATGCTTCGTAAATGCACAAACTTTTCAACGGTTCTATTAAACGACACAAACGCCTGGTATAAACGTTGGACAGCAACTGAATAAAATGCGCTCGTCTGACAGCTCAACTGAATTTCTGCCGCGCAGATTTTCTGCGACAAATTCTGTAACTCGCAACTCATAAAATTACGCTCGTTTGGCCTCACCCTAAACGATATCAAATTTAAAAATGCGTCAGATTTCTGTACCCGCCACCGGCCACTGCGATCGTTCGCCGACCAATCAAAGAGTGCGCGGTCGCATCCCTCCGATATAGCCGGTGGCCGCGGCCGCCGCGGTTTTTCTAGTTCCCACCGGTGCAATAAACAACTGCGGGCGTAAAATGCCTCGTAAGATGTGCTTTACACTATAATTCTACAGTAGCTAAGGACTGCACCACCACAACTGCGACGACGACGAGTCAAAAAACCACTTTGTTGGTTTTTTGATGAAAATAATGACAAAGGAAGCAAGGTGTATAAACAAATTCACTTAAATCATCAATTATTTTATTATAACTCTAAAATATTATTTACACGTCTTTAAAACATATTCATATAATAATCAAAACATTTAACATTCATTTAGGAGTTTTTTTTTTCACTTTCTTTACACTTTCTTTATTGCTTTTCCATTTTCACATTAAAGGCTTTGGCGCTTTACATAGTTAATGTAGGATACTAAGGCATGACACCAATGTGTGAGAGTACTGTCGAAGAAGCATACGAGCCATATACATATATATTAGACATATGAAAATAGTGGTTTTACTCAATGTATCAGAGATGGCCTTAATTAGTATAGGGGATGAGATAGAATCCAGCTACAATTTTGATAAGAAACACAAGGAAGGCCACTCCTTATCACTCGTCCGACAGTCTCCCATTAGTTATGATAAGGTCAAAACAGCAATTCTACTAAAAATATATTCTCCACTCGCTGTGGAATCTTGGACAATAGCACTACTGCGAGTATTAAAGCTTCTCCAGGGTTGTAACACCTAATAATTAAAAGCAAAAGAATAATTGATAGTTTCAAAAAGATTTGAGTTACATTCGCTAATTACATTGCTTTTGGTTTCCATATACTGTGACTAATATATTTGATAAATTATATTTACAAACAAATCTAATTACATGATATTTTTATAGAGTAGCAACCCCGGTGTAATAAATAAAAAGCATATAACACAGCACTAAATATATTGGTATATTGTCATGGTGACGGGGAAAATAGTTATTGATCCAAATCTAGGCAATAAATAAAAAAGTCAAAATATACATCAATCGTGACATAATCGTTTTCCATTAAAAAATTAAAATATTTGTAAACGAAATTTCTCAATCTAAATATACAAATATTTATGAATATTTTTATAATTACGATAATAGGGTCACCTTCCTTTTACAATACATACATAACTTCACATTACAAAGTCCAAGCGAATACGCACGCAAAAAATCGCGTCGCTGGTACGCACGTACGCACAAGTATACGCTCCCACATTATTAAAGTATAAATTATTTGGCAACGCTAGATTTGGACCAACAGAATGAAGGTTGTATACACATGTATTTTTATCGAGAATTTTAAGTCGTCAAACAAACCGATAAATGGCACAAGGGCCAAAGAAAAATATATTCAGTGGGGACACACAAGCATTTAAACATTTTGTTTTAATCCTTATAGCTAGGGGAGCTGGCGAGCATTCAAGTATGATTCGCTCGTAATAGGCATTGAAGGTCTAATCAATACGATACATTTTTCTTAATGAACCAAGGTCGTATGTTGCTGCGTTTTTTATCTAAAGAGGAAGTCTAAAAACAACATCGGTAATAAACCATTTGCTCGTGTCTTCCTCTGGGTTTCGGGGTCCTAGATTTTTCTTATCGTATAATTATCCCTATTAATAAAGTCTGCCATATGAGCGAATCATATAGATATTTGACTCGCCAGCAACCCTAGCTATTATAATCAAACACATTTCATAATTTCATACGTAACACAATTTCACCCTTATGGCCACCTGTAACAATAGGCGTGTGTTATTTTGGACCCGAGCACAGGGTCCAAACAGATTACAATAACATTCCGCATGAACATGAATTTGATTCAATTATTTTAAATATAAGCCATTAATTAGAAAACATATTCACTCATTTTACAAATAACGATTCTAAAACAAATCAGTTACAAAATACAAACTCTTAACATTATCATTCACATTTAAAGACGTTACTTTGTTTACTTTGAAGGAAGTCGATCTGTATCTATAGATATAATGCTGGTGCCACATAGGCGCCTTGTCTGAAATATCCTAGTTCGAATGGCGCCAGTGTAGTAGCAGCATTATCGGATTTATATGATGCAAAATACAACTATACAATAATCGCCCCATACTCGTCTTCGCTGCGTCAGTCGGTCGCACATATTACAACAGATAATATAAAAAAAAATAATACAACAAACGGTTATTAATAGGCAAATTTAAAATATTATTTACACGTCCGTGTCGTTGGAATATTTGTGACGGACTATACTAATAATAAATTCGGCAAATAAATTAACTTAAAACAAGTGATAAAATTTAATCTTCCCCACACATGACATTAAAATCGAACAAGCCCGGCGATAATCATCATCATCAGCCTTTATCCGTCCACTATACTCATCATATAACAATACATCAAAAGGTTTGTACTATTACTCAGTGACGTAAACGGAATGGCAAATAAATGTGTATAACATAATATCAATAATAAATATTCCATAAAATAACGACTCTCATTAATTTCCAATAAACAATGATCAACATTGAGAGTCCATAGACATTCTAATATCTCATAATATTAAGAACGTATGAAAAATAATAAGTTAGGAAAAAATGTATAATAAATTATTGTATATACATAGGTAATTAAGAAAATCGTTAAGTTAGACAATATTATACAACAAAAATGCTCTACACTGTTATGGAGACGATTAAATCTGTATTTGTATTAAGTCACATTATGTACAATATGCATTATGAACATGGCTTTATAATAGACATGAATATTGTGCAATTTTAACATTTATTATTGGTTTTTAAATTCTTTTAAACTACATGTACAATATATTTTATTTGTAAAAGGTATGAAGTTATTGTAACACATAACACGCTATGCTAAAACCTTAGTGTCGTAATCAAACAATATGGATTTTGTATGGAAAAATAAAGGTACTCGTACACGACATCAAAAAACAATAATCTTTGCATTGAGATTAAGTATTTGTGTCTGTGTTTAGTGATATATTTATTTTCTTTTTCAATTATAGAAACTCAGGTTATATACAGTTTAAAAATCAATTTCGATTAATAAAATGTTTGATATCCCTTTCATGAATCACTACATATTATAAAACAAAGTCTTTTTCTGTCCCTATATCCCTTTGTACGCTTAGATCTTTAAAACTACGCAACGGATTTTGATGCGGTTTTTTAAATAGATAGGACAATTCAAGAGGAAGGTTTATCTAAATAATTTATTAAGTTTTTATATACATTGGCTAAGATATAACAATAATTGTTGGAGGAGTCGGAAAAAAATAGGCCGTCTGGGAGTTTTCAACGAAAACGCTGCCTAAACCCTTTGAGATATAACAAAATCATGTATGGTGGAATTGTGTATCTTGAATAGGTCTACCAAAAAGTCCGCGATGGCATATGACTATCTCTTGGGGATATCATACTATATCCATTTAATACTTTAAAAAATCGGCAATTATAACGCAATAATTTGAAAGTTATTGACACAAATATGGTATGAATATGAAAATGAAAATATGAAAGCAATAATAGTATCCTAAATATGCCTTCAGAAAGCCTGCGAAGGGATATATATATATTTATGTTCAAAATAACATATTCACATAACATATCCATTTTAATTTAAAAGCTTAGTAACTATTAAAATAGAAAATGATCATCATAAGACATGATAAATCCGTAAATCCAAGTTTACGCGGGCGAAGCTGCGGGTAGCAGCTAGTGTGTTAAGAAATATTTTCAAATTATTAGTCGATAAGATTAGTAAAACACTCAGTTTTTTATGTGATTATATGTTATATACACACTCCATGTCAAGTTTAAATGTACAAGCACTTTTATGTGTCCTCTTTAATTAATTATGTGTTTAGAGAAACCTCAAAAAAAGAAACTTAAGTTGAGGCAATGCAAATTGTATGTGAAATAAAACTTAACAACCAGTCAAATATTATGTCGAAATTCAATACCAATCAAATAGGTCAATTTAAGGTGAAAAATTATTACAATAAATACTTAGTAAAATTGATAAATAAAATCTTGAAGAACCGAGAAAATGTGCAATTACACTAGATTTTAAATAAAAATAATCTTGAGATAAATTTGCAAAATATTATAGTCTTTTTTTTCGACTAGTTTTATTTATTCTTAGTAAACAGCTATTTTGATAGTTTACTAGATAGGTACAAACGAAATATATTTTGTTCACTAATTTTATTACACTACTTGGAACAACCTTAGAATTCTACCGTGGACAACGTAAACGCATTCTATCCACTAAACTAAAAAGACGTGAAATTTGGAAGAAATTGTTTTTTTTATCTAAATGTCATTTTTTTAAATGTGCGAAAAAAAATTGACATAAAAACAATCGTGTCCCGTTGGTACAAAACTACGGAACCGGTGTTAGTGAAAATTTTGACACGATGCAAATTACACTCTATATAATTACAAAAGATCCAATTATTGAATGACAAATTTATGATTGATCCAGGATGATTTCTTCCAAATAACAGTCTTAGATTAGGGGAAGACCATGATAACAATGTGAGACTTTGATAACATGAATATTAAACACGTAAACGTCATGAATATTGCTATATTTGTTACACATCAACCGGTCATGGACGAGACCTGACACAACAGCTATTATCTTTAAAATGTTTACTGGACACTGAATAACGTATATACATCTGAGTAAACTACGAGCGACTTTGCGACAAAAATATACATGCATATTGCATACCAACACTCTTTTATTTTAATATTAAACGTCATACCTCCAGAGGCTGGTCAAAGTTCTAGGCGAGTACGCACACGCCGCACACAACCGCTCTCAAGTAACAGGACAACATTAACACAACTATAATTAATTACATTATAAAATAGAATGCACTCAAGACTGGCATACAAAGAAGGCACAATTTTATGTCATTGCCGAATAGAAGACGTTAAAACAACACTAGCCAGTGAAAAATACACTGAATACATTAAATCTGCTAGAGGGTGATTTATTGAGAGAATTGACTTTGATCGCATACGATCGACCGAATTAACTATGCGGGTATTAGACGAATGATCCGGTCAACGTTCGATGGATACCACCGAGCGCTGTCGCGTTTCACTCCGACAAAGTGAGCTTATAGAAATGGACACCATTTATTCTAAACTTCATCGACATCGATATAGTAAATATGCGGTTAACCTGAAATATTCTATTCATCGCATATTAAATTAAGCTAATAATTATTATTGCATTTCTTAATATAAAATATGAACATATTTTGAGTTGATTCAAATACCTAAATCCTAGTACAGCACGCGCCATATGGAAGACGAACCTTTACTATGCGGCACAACTTTTACACGACCATAATATTCTTATGCGATATAAATTTATGAAGTGGTTGGTATATTGCTTGCCAAATTTAATTTATAACTCGATTGTTATAGTAAGCAGTAAATACAGAGAAAATATTTAATATAGTCGTATTTTCACATGTATTAAAAGGTGGTATTGTAAAGTTGAAATAGGCCTAGGTATCGTTATTAAATAACAAAAGAAAGCAGAATATATGATTGTAAATATTATTTTTATTCTACTAATATTGTAAACGCGAAAGTTTGTAAAAATATATGGATATGTTTGTTACTGTTTCATGTAAAAGCTACTGAATGGATTTTGATAAAACTTTACAATAATATTGCTTAGACATCATAACACAAGTTATAATTCATTTACCATCTCCAACAGTATTGGAAAGTACGCGGGTGAAACCGCGGAACGCTGCTAGTATTTACCATTTGATCTATTTGAATTACACTATGTTTTGTTTAAGATTAATGCATATTCAAGATTTTTACTTAGCACTTACTCAAAACCGACTGGTATCAATATATGAATCGTGAATCATGTGCATTTTCAAATGAAAATGGAATCATTCGTAACGGAATAATTTTATTTTGGAACCGGGGTATTTATTGGTAAAATGTATTTTGTGATCACAAAGGCAAGACAACATAATCCAGTTGCACTCGTGGGATCTACAATAATTCTGTACAGGGGGCCTAGCCTAAATGCCATTAAGAACGCGTTAGTGAAGTTCTAAATGATAAAATGTATAGGATGGACCACGTGATTAAGCGCGGCCTTATGTCAATCCCATACATTTTATCATTTTCGAATTATGGCTAGGTATTTAGGTATTTAGGTATTTTGGCTAGGCCTTGCCTTGTTCTTCATCAACAATTGGAAGACTAAACAATTTTGTTACGATATTACTAGTCGAGGAATATGAGAGTGTGATAAGGCTAACTTGGATCGAAATAACAGATTTTAGCTATCTATTAATGTATTTAAGAAATTTAACTAACAAGAAAACCAGTACCTTATGGCACATTTTTATATTTACAGTAAACAAAGTTGTTGTTTGTAATATAAGCAGAGCATGCCAGTAGAAAACGATGTTATTCAAGTTCTCATAAGCCTTATAAAAGGGCATCATTTTCTAGAAGTTTTATTGAATACTTTTCCTGCTATCTATTTAGGCATCGCTACACATGTGAATTGATATTGAACTACAAATCACTTGAAATATCTTAATAATATAAGAATAATTAATATTTATTATGCTAATAAGGGCCTGTTTCACAATCTCCAGTTAAGTTCCCAATAGGCTATCGGCAACATATTTGACAGATATTTGATACTCCATACTCTATCTGTCAAATATGTTGCCGATAGCCTATCCGGCACTTATCTGGAGGTTGTGAAACAGGGCCTAAGTCTTCACTGGTTGAACTTTATGGAAAACGTTCTGAATTACGTACTAAAACGAGCGATGATTGAGTGAGCGTTGTGGAATGACGCCACACGCACGTGATGCAGTGCAAGTGATAAGTGCAGACAAAATTTTCAAACCCCTTTCTCGGAAAGTTTCATCAAGATGGCGGTTTTGAGCTGTATATTAGTTTTTCGAAAAGTACGCAAAATGTTTAATTTTAATCACGTCATAATCCCTAAAAGTAATATTACAATTAAAATATTGCTTGAATAGAATTTCAATAAGGCAAGAACTTTCTACATGTTATAATAATTAATGTATAAATATATTTATAAATAATTGGTAACAATACAGTGTCACGTTGAGTAATTTTTTTTTCAATTACACTATTAAATTAAGGCAAGGCGCATTGGACGAGGCTTCTAAAGAATGACGCAATCCAGGCGTTTATACAATTCAAGTCAAATAAGTCGACATTAAATCAACAAACTACATCAAAATCATTTTAAAAATGTACTCAAAAAACTTACTTTTATACATTTTAAAATATACTCCCTCGTGGAATCAATTAAAATATTATACAAAGTCAACGACCTATCAAAAATATTAAGCTAAACTAACTAATAAATCGATTGACTACGTACAACTATGCGATTTTATTAATATTTCAGGTTACCCTACGAGAAATATATTACCTGTCGAGATAGTGGATCCAGGGGGTGGGGGTTAAAAGGGGGTTACAATATCGAATTTGGAATGAAGGGGGTTAAAAGTTAAAACTCCTTATGCATAGGACCCGCTATCCATCGGATGTCAGCATAAAGAATAAACAGTGTCGTGTAAATTTTAATTGAGGCGGATATCACATGGCGAGTTAGAACACTAGTACATCACTTCACACCGTGTCAATGTCACCGACGTTGATCCGGTCCTCAGACGCCGTCACCGAAAACCCCAGTATGCGGGCGTCCACTTTTAGCATCTTATTCTTTTTTGTCTTCTTACTTTTCCCCTGTAACAATATATTTTAATATTAGGGCCTGTTTCACAATCTCCAGTTAAGTTCCCAATAGGCTATCGGCAACATATTTGACGGATAGAGTATGGAGTATCTGTCAAATATGTTGCCGATAGCCTATTGGGCACTTAACTGGAGATTGTGAAACAGGCAATTATTATGAACAACTTTAACACCTGCTACATAATTATTTTTGCTATTCAATAACTGTGTAGTAACATTATCGCTTTCCCAAACAATGCTGATAGGACATAATATTATAAATTGACGAGTTTTGAAATTCATGGAAAGCCATCGAGTTAATAGATTGATCTTCAGTTGAAAGTTGCGACGCAGAATTTATTACTAGCTCAGTCCGTTGTCTTCTGTGAAACAGGTCGCCTATGGAGAGAAGTTAGGGTCTGCTTCATATAAACCTATATACATAAAAGAAAATTTATGAGTCACATCGGATAGTCTTGTAGTCACACAAAAAAAACTTCAACTATAAGTTTAGATGAGTGTAAAAATATATATTGATATGAGCTGTATTATGTTTTAGCTTAATTTTAATAATGTGACTATCGACGCCCATAAATATCCGCACCACCAAAAGTAGCCCTCTTTTTCCCTATCTCCCAATGGGCCACCGGAAACACAAACCGGACGAAACGCGACAACATAGTTGTCACTTTACCGGCATTATGTGAGCGAGAGGTGTACCAACGTAGCCATTTTAGAGATTAGCCGGAATAGACATACAGAAAAAATGATAAAAAATGTAATTTCAGTCTATGTACCATATAATATATTCATATGCATTTAGTAAAAAGCGGTTATTTTAATATATATAGATTTATTTTTTATTAATTTTAGCTGTTTTAAACCTTTCTCGCCTGGTTTATAGAAGACCCGTGCCCAGCAGTAGGTCATATAATGGTTGATACTTCATTCATTCATCATCAGCCATCGTATCGCTATATATTAATGCGACCAAAGATTTAAATCGGTAGATACGCCCTTGCCATAGTATGACCGCTCCAAAATGTGTCCAACCTCAAATGAGTGAGCTCACTCATTTGCAATCAGTGCGTCAGAGAAAGTATATATACGCAACTTGTGTAATAAACAGAGTCGACACCATTGTCTCAATACCGGCTCATAACCAATAACAATGTCCACACTTTTTGACGGCGAGGGCATATCTAAAGATTTAAATCTTTGAATGCGACTGTACCATAGACATATCAGCGTTAAAGTGCGAGGTGTACATTGCACACGTGTCCATGGTACTGGGGTGAAAGGTAACTCGAAACCTGACCCCATCTTAAATCTACATAGGTAATAAACTAACCTTAACCTCTTGGTAATCGGAGCCGGATGTGTTTCGGGGGTTGATCGCCATCGCGGGGGAGCAGAGGTCGTCCGACGGCGTCACCATACCCACACGTAGTAATTTTGATCTGTAAGAAAATCACGTATAAAAATATATACATTTTTATATAGAATACTAGCTGCCCCGACAGACTTCGTTCTGCCAAAAGTAATAATATTGCTATTAAAAATTAGGGATATTCATAGAGGGGTGAAAATTTAGGGTTGTTTGTATTTTTGTATGCTGTATCATAAATAATAAAAACAAAAAAATGCGTAAAAAATAAAAAATATATAATTTTGTGGTGGGTCACCCTTATCATTTAGGGGGTTGAAAAATATATGTTGGCCGATTCTCAGACCTACCCGATATGCACACAAAATTTTATGAAAATTAGCGTTTCGGAGGAGTATAGGAACGAACATTGTGATACGAGAATTGTATATATTAGATATTATAATATGTAAGATAATATCCCTTCTATGGGATCGGCCTCTTGAGCGGGAGATGTGTCTGTGGTGCCTTGAAATGGGTTTTCTAAATTTCTAAGTGCACACTCAATAAGAGAGCATCGCTCGCTCATCGATGAAGGAAAACATCGTGAGGAATCTTGCGTGCCTGATGAGATTAAAAGAAGTCTTTAAAGGTATGTGAAGTTCATCAATCCGCACTGAGCCAGCACCTCGGTGAATAATGGCCCGATACCCTACTCGCCTGATTACGAGGACGTGCCTTGCTTTAGAGTTTAGACAATGTAGGTGTCAATTCTTGAAACGGAAACAACGACTCCGGCTTTCTTTGCCATTTATGTTTAAAAAAATGTATGAAGGACATTATGAAATACTAACCGTCTTTCAAGGAACTGTCGCGCAAAATCGTTGGACTCCTTTGATTCGTCCAAATAACATTTAATGTAGTCCTTTACTTCGTATGGCGATTCGATGTCCTTCAGGAAACCGACGAAAGTAGGTACTGTAACAATATGAACAGAAATTTCAATTTTAAACTACAAGGAGATTGTGAATGTCCATGAAAGGTAATAAATGAACGTAAATTGTTTTGATTAAAACAGAAAAACTATGAGATGAGCTACTTCGTGTAAGTGGTCATCCCAAGAACAAGCGTTTAGGTCCTAGGAATCTACCAAACGACTCAACGACGCGTTGTTCATTTTATGCCTCAAGATGAGCAAGTTCGATGTATATTAACGAAACTCCCATTGTATATTAACGAAACGTTGTTAAGAACAATTTCCCAAAAGCTTGCAAGATTGCACCTGACTCAGAAACGTCTACATCTGTCCTGATAATCCGTTAATTGTTTTGTAATAATTTTTGTAGGTACATATAAAAAAACAGGACATTCAATGAAAATAGTCTCCCGATGCACTTACCATCGATCTTATAGCTCCAAGACGCCAGCACGGTGTTACACCACGAGTCGAACTCGACGGCCGGCGAGACTTCCTTCTTGTTGGTGGTGATGTTCACCGATAGTTTCTTCTTGGTCTTAGGCTCTGCCGGTTTTACCGGCTCTTGGGGTTTCTCTGGCTTCGGCGGTGGGTTTGGCTGCGTGTCCCAGAAACCACCTAAGGAAAATAATGATAATAATAAATCATTTCATCGAAATATTTGGTCCTTCGAAACGGAATAATAAATAACGTGCACTTTTTTTTTGTTAGTTAGACCACGATGTAGTGGTCATAATATGAAACTATGGTAGTATGTAGTCATTTTCGGTCTGGAAAATGTATAAGTCCATAAATACCTAGTCTTAGGCATCTCTGCATGGCCATGCAAGATCTCATTGCTAGTCATTACACTTCCTATCCAGCATTTCATTTCGAGACATGGGCAAAGCAGCTTCAGCGTCCGACAAGTAAGCTTTGGCCCTTCGAGCCGGACAAAGATTGCGTTACCTCCATTGTGCGTATTGCCCCACGGCACGTTGTTGACGGGCTGTACTGTGACCACCTGGGCATCCTCGATCGCCTGTGCTGCAGCCGCCGCAGCAGCAGCAGCTGCTGACTGCCTTTTTGTCTCTGCCTATACAACGCAACGCAACTTTACTATTATACGAAATTTCATCCATGGAGATATCCCCCAGAGGAACATTTGCCCCTTTGCTCATGGTACAATTATCAGATGCCAGTACGTTATAAAGAATTTTTCGAGATAAAATTGAGCTGACATTTCTCCGACATAAAATTCAGACGTCGAGATGATCAGAGGTTATACAAAAATACTGCGCTGTTTTCTGTTGTAAAAAAAAATCTAAAACATCTAGTTCCTCTATCTTCCTTCCCATAACTAACCTTCCATTTGCAAATACACTTGTGTTTTTTTATTATTTATTTCATAGTTACAATTTTTGTAAACTACAAATTTAAATTTGCCTTCGGCATGTCTAGTGAGGAGATTTCTCACGCCTTTTTCCTTCACCGGTGCGCAAGCGATGATCTCATGTTCAGGTGTATTTAGAAATGAAAAAAAAAAGCCATTTCAAAGCACCGCAGGGCTTAGGATCGAACCTGGACCAAATCAAGCCAGGTCACAAATTCGAATGACAAAGGCGAGACTAGCTTTCCTCCTCTCTGATTGTTTAGTATGTCAATAAAAGTATGTTTTTTTTTGGTCAACCTCGCATTTAATTTTCGGACATTTTTTTTAAGGCGTAAATTATATTTTTCATGAATTATAAAGTTATGTCAAAAAGACAGATTGACAACATCTGAATTATTTTTAGTCGAAATTTTTGGTGCGTTGCGTTAGTCCAAACTAAAGAATATACGTTTGTTTTGTTGGAACAATGTACTTGATAATTGATAATGGTATTATATGTACCTGAATTTCTGCCAAACTCTGTCCAGTTGTGTTATTGGCTGACTTCTTTTTAGCCCAGCCTACAACCGCTTGCATTTCCTACAAAAAAAACCGAATCGATTGTTATAACTTTGTATGTATTGCATTAACATTTGCTAAATTACTATCTGTCAAACATCATATTTGCATTATTTTTGCCGGTAGTCATCTGACTCTGATGCTACTTTGGAAGTACTACAATGAATAAAATACTAGGCCGTAACGCCTCACAGATGCGAAACATTAATATTAATATTAGAATTAATATATTTATATAACATTATTAATAAAAAAAAACTGCAAGAAAAGATGGAATAAAGTACGGCGTCGCACCGTTTGTCGTCTCTTCATTCGTGTCGATTTTACTACCAGGGCGCGCCAATAGTTGTTCCACACAAAAATTGAACCTGTACCTGTTCTCTGGCCACAGCGGCTGCCTGCTGTTGCGCTATGATGTGCATCATTTGCTGCTGCTCTTTCATCTGTTCGAGTTTCTTCTCCCTCTCCAACCGCTGTATCTCCGCTAGGGTGAGACCGTCCTTGCTCGTCGTCACCGCTTGGGTCGCGACTGCAGACCACGGAGCCTTCTTAATCAGCGATTCCAATGGCTTCTGTTGGTGCTCCTTTTAACAGAAATTTACTTTCACTTTGAATTGTGAATTGGAACAAAATACTAATAATATTATTTCAAAGTAAGATATTATTTCAAAGTATTGAAATGTATACTCTTTGGGTATAATCTAAAGAGTATAATTAAAAAACAAGCAATAGCAAAGCTGGTGAGCTTGAAAGATATTACATATTAGCCACCGGTAAAAACTGCAAAACTAAAAAAATCCACACCCTAATAAGCAGTTCATTTACTAAAAAGCATACAGTACCATAGACAGAGGCATAGCGGTCAAAAACCAGTAAGAATGAAAAGATTAAAAAGAATGTATTACCTGTTGTGGTTTCTTTGCCGCCTCTATATTTCGTTTCTTTTTCTCTTCCTCAGCGGAGACTTTCTCCTCCTCCTTCCTGTTCCAAAATCAATGTTGCCCATTACAAGATATACTTAATAATAACCAAATATCAGCCAAAACTTTTTAAAATAGGTGCATACTTTTTACGTTCCGCCTCCTCGGCAACTCTTGTTTCTTCCACTTTCTTCTTATTCTCCTTGATCAAACTCTTCTCGGGCCCCTTTACAATGGTGAATCCTTCCTTTACCCATTCCTGTCCACAATATATTGTTAAAGTTAAGTTCATCAGACAAACTACTATGTTTCAGCGTCGTTAATTCGTAACATAATTCGAGGGTTGCCTTGACTAAATAATTATTGAGCTTCTATGACATGTGACTAAACATCAACGTCAGTGACGTCATCATGTCAAATGCTTGCGACATCACTGAAACCTCTTCACGTATTTGGAAATTATGGAGTTTTAAATAGAAAAAAAAAATGTTTTTCAAAATTATTCGGACAGTATTGTAATAAGCGTATGTCCTTTATGCTTGCACAGCGAAGTTGCACGGAAATAATAATTACGTGTGTGTGCGTAGACACAACGTAGAAAATAGTAACAAACCTTCTTCTCTCGTTCAAGCTCCTTTTTGTTAGGCTTTTCTTCTTTCTTATTCTTTGAAGGCGATGATTCCGCTGAACGCTTCTGTAATTTAGCATACAAATATATATACATTAGTAACACACATCACTCAAGTTATATAATATAAATATATAAGACAATTATTTTGACCAATTGTACCTCAATTTTGGTTTCCTCATCTTTGCTTTTCGGTTCTACTATATCTTCCTTCTTTTCATCTTTAATCTTCTTGTTCTTATTCTTGGTAGAATTGTTTTCCTTGTTTTTGGTCGCTTTGTCTATATCGGGTTTAACCTGTTTAGTTGGTTTTGTCTCAGCAACCACTTTATTCTGTACTTGTGGTTGCGGTTTAATCGGCTCAGCTATACTTGATACCATCTTATTCTTACTGGGTTTGTCCTTCACCTGACAAAGAATCAATCATTTATTAGAAAGAAAATTTCCTAACATATCAATACAGAATCTAACAATGCAAAAGATAGTTATCAGATTATCATTACTTTATATTTGTAAAAAGTTACTTAGGACAGTTTGTATTTTTTCTTTATATTTACCTAATATAATATAGTAAAAGTAAGAGACAAACATTGTTTTTGATCTGATATATTTTATAAAATGTATACATTCATCATTATTATTATTATTCAAATTGTATCAAAATATATTATCTAATGACGTATTACAACTTTGAAATGATTTAATAGGGATGTTGACTAATTTTATTTGATAGATGTACCATAGATAAACACGATAAAAATACTTTTGTTTAGAAATATGTCCAATTTTGACAAAAAATTATGTAAATAAAAATAGTTTTTAAAATCGCCACTAAAACGCTCCAAGCTGTCAGTGCGGTTGATTACGTCACACACCCGTGTACAGAGCTCACAATATGTTGACTTATGACAGTTTGTACTTAATTCAATGGGCAGTGACGTCATCGCCTTATATTGGCGTTTGCAGTCACGTGATAATGCATTATGATTAACGCATTTTAAAATTAATTTTCTAAATTTTAAGAAAAATAAGTGGACTTTCAAAATGTTATTTTAAGTTTTCAATTACTGTCTTTTACATGTAAAACATAACTTTACATAAATTTGTAACATGTGTCAACATCCCTATTACATATGTATATTTGGTAAATAGTTTTGATCATAATCAAAATAAATAAATAGATCCTTTTTTACGAATATTGTACAATAATTGTCATACATACCTCTGGATCGGGCGTCTCTGCCTTCACATCGGGAGTGGTAGGTGCCGAGGCCAGTAGAGATTCGTTCTGTATCAACTTCTGCAGTTCTTCCAGGTCTGGTGTCGCTTTAACAGCATTCGCAAAGTCATCGCTTTTAATAATACTCGTGGGTGTCTGAGTGTCGTTCAAAAATTGTACAGGCTGTGGTGTCGCGATGTTTTGCGACGCCCTCAACTGTGCAAGTATTTGATCCTCGGTTTTCATTTCCTTCGCTATATCTTCTGGCAATAGGGAGTTAGAAGAAATGGCTGAAGTTGGCTGCAAATTCCAATTTCAAATAATGGTTTTTGATATGCATTTAAAAATATATACAAATACATAATAACCGACAAAATGTTATGGTACATTAATTATATGAAGCAGAATTTAATAATTGTTATTTACATGTCACGATTTGTTTACAAAAGTGGTATACATAATGTGTCTTTATTTCAAACTTTAAAATTGATACAGATTTCTTTGGCTGAAATTTAGTCCTGTTTAAAGACATTGAAAGTGTAGGTATTATTTGAGGTATGTAAAATATGCTTATGTTAATTGAATTTGAATTTAAAAACGCTTACGCCAACGCAATACTGTGTAGTTGTCATGTAAAATACGCATATATGTCATCCGCAATATAGCTAGGAGGTAGTGTAATGTCAACATACAGAAATCATCAGCAAATTCATACCGCATGCTTGAGCCGCAATATCTTCTACATCACATGTTAATATATTGAAGGCAAATACTTAAATATTATACAGCTGTGTGGGATTCCATTGTTAACCAAATGTGCACTTTAATAATAAATCATGTATTGTTGTTATAAACTTTATTTAAAAAAAATCATAAACACAGTATATAAAAGGTTTAGCTTAAACAAAAACATACAGTAAAAGTAAACTAGGTTTGAACTAGAATTAAATTAACAAATCAACTTTGGTGATAACAGAACACCTTCGCAAACTAACTAACTAGAAAAATCAATTCAACAATCAACTAAATTTTGATAAACTTAACTGCATGATTAGAATGTATTAGACAAAAATTTCGATAACCGTTTGTTATACTTTGCCGGAATCAATAGTAATTAATAACTCATAGTTCATAAACTATGGTCTTTAAAATTTATTTATATTAGAATGACAGCTGTCAAACCAATAAGAATAGTGCCAGAATCCAATAAACAAACATTTATGGGGTTTAATAAATCTAACAACCATGTCTGCAAAGATCACCTTCGTTGGTATTTTTATAGATATCACTTGCCAAATAATCTTTTGGAATATATCATTTAGGATAGCTAAATATTGAACACCTTACTAGTATTTAATTTAATCCTACTACAACACTCAATATGTCTAATATATTATAACGAATGATTTCGCAAAATCCTCAAGATTAATTAATAATGATTAATTAATAATCAGGTCAAAATCACGTTAGATTCGTGAATGTGGTTTTAATACTAGTCACACTTCATATATGTTTATTAACAGCTAACAAAATATGAATACTATAGTTTATTTATATATTAACACTCCACTAATAGAATCTAAGCTCCAAATATAATATTCTATAAGATCTTATAATCACAATCGATAAACATCATTTATCTTAAAGATAAAATTACAACGAATATCTTGTAGACATCATATAGCTTTTGGTTTTTAAATAAAATCAGTCTTTTAAAGTAACAGCCGGATTCATAATTCAAAAATAACTAAGTATATAATATTTAAATTTTATATTATATCGTCTTTGTCTGTTAACCTACTTGAACAGTATGTACTATACATGTTGTTTTAATGTAGCCAACATACAAATATAATGTTTATATAAATTTTATTTAAAATTTGAAAAAAATATATATTCTTTTCACTTTTTATATACTTTTGCTCTCATACTTTGAATTCATTGAAATAACGGTAAAATATGGATAACAAGTAATGAAATTAACAACTAAATGAAATTGTTACGTTAACTATGCATCACAATGTATGTATTCGAGGTTATGATTAAATATACTTTGATCTGTAGTACCCTATTGACCAATCGAGCGATCTCTTTCAATTAGGGCGCTCCAGGCTGAAATTGAGATATAACGGAGTTAGGTGAGCTAATCATAAAACAGTAAGATAAGGAATCATGAAAGGGTTGTAATCGAATTCCGTGTATTTAGTATACTGACATTTAAAAATACTGAAAATATAAACGAACTAAATAACATTTTCTTCGACCTACTTCGGACTAAGAATTAATATAATTATCATAGAATATATATTTTATAATGGTAGTTATATATCATTTGTATGGAAAATACAAATTAATTTACTAAAATAAATGTTTATACCTACGTATTCCAAACATGTATCTAGACGTGTTTTTAAAGGCGTTAATGGAAAATAATTTTTATCGTTACATTTCTACTAGACAAAGTAAATTTATTTAAAAAATATTTAATTTATAATCTAGAAAATCCATTTTCATACAGAATTTCTTATGGGACGTGTTAGTTTAGAAGTCTTGAAAAAAATAAAATTGATAAATGACGATGCAAAAGTAAAGTCAGAACATTTGCGAGAATAGAGTAACAAGTGAAAATGATAAAGCTATTCCTATTCGAATCTGTATACTATCAACAATTATATAATTAATTTAAACCTGTTAATATTATGCTACTACATCAACTTATTGGATATGGTATCTTTTTATAAACATGTAGATAATCAATCCAGCAGATAAGATGATCTAATATCCAGTCAAACTCGATGTAGAATTTTTAATGTCAAAGCGTTGCTACCTAGTAACCGTATGACAGGGGTAGAAAACATGATTGATAAATGTTTATTAAAAAAAACTAAATATATTTTTAAATATTGATTATTAATTAATTATTTTTTCTTCAACAGTTACCAACGCATTAATCTCGTTAAATCCTCACTTCAATCAATTAATTAAATGTAAAATTCATATTTTTAGCGCTATCACAATACGACGCTAGTCCTTTATTACACAGTAATGTATAACCAAAATAGAATGCACTTATTGTTTGGAATACTGTAGAATTCTTATGGCATATTCACATCGTGATATTATACAAAAATGGACTTCTTCCAAAAAATAAAGAATGTATGAAAAATGTCAACAACATAAAAAAAAAAATCAGTGGTCGCTTACATGTGATTTGTGACGGTTTTTAGTCAATTTTTATCTCTTACTTGACTTTACACTTCACATTGTGAATAGCCTGATTGGTTTTATAAAAAATAATAAGTGATAAGCCTAAGTCAGCTGTTATAAGCTTACAAACATTCAACATCGAGTTTGGCTATAATATCGGTATTTTTTGTTGCCTACCTTTAAATGTAAGATAGTCATTTACTATCTTATGTGATTCTTCCGCACTTCCGGAACACAAAATAGCTCATCGTCGCAGAGTTTATTTAGAAGAGATCTAGAAGAGATTTAGAAGGATCGGAACTATCGTTGGATGCCGCATGAAGCAATGGCAAGTGCTGCTACAAATAAGACATTTACTATCTTATGTGATTCTTCCGCACTTCCGGAACACAAAATAGCTCATCGTCGCAGAGTTTATTTAGAAGAGATCTAGAAGAGATTTAGAAGGATCGGAACTATCGTTGGATGCCGCATGAAGCAATGGCAAGTGCTGCTACAAATAAGACATTTACTATCTTATGTGATTCTTCCGCACTTCCGGAACACAAAATAGCTCATCGTCGCAGAGTTTATTTAGAAGAGATCTAGAAGAGATTTAGAAGGATCGGAACTATCGTTGGATGCCGCATGAAGCAATGGCAAGTGCTGCTACAAATAAGACATTTACTATCTTATGTGATTCTTCCGCACTTCCGGAACACAAAATAGCTCATCGTCGCAGAGTTTATTTAGAAGAGATCTAGAAGAGATTTAGAAGGATCGGAACTATCGTTGGATGCCGCATGAAGCAATGGCAAGTGCTGCTACAAATAAGACATTTACTATCTTATGTGATTCTTCCGCACTTCCGGAACACAAAATAGCTCATCGTCGCAGAGTTTATTTAGAAGAGATCTAGAAGAGATTTAGAAGGATCGGAACTATCGTTGGATGCCGCATGAAGCAATGGCAAGTGCTGCTACAAATAAGACATTTACTATCTTATGTGATTCTTCCGCACTTCCGGAACACAAAATAGCTCATCGTCGCAGAGTTTATTTAGAAGAGATCTAGAAGAGATTTAGAAGGATCGGAACTATCGTTGGATGCCGCATGAAGCAATGGCAAGTGCTGCTACAAATAAGACATTTTCTAACAAATTCCATATTTAAAAATTAATTGGACGGGCAACAAATGTATTTTTTTTTTAATTGTAACAAA
Source organism: Lycaena phlaeas (assembly GCA_905333005.2). Lineage (NCBI taxonomy): Eukaryota > Metazoa > Arthropoda > Insecta > Lepidoptera > Lycaenidae > Lycaena > Lycaena phlaeas. The sequence continues at coordinate 3,454,040 of HG995168.1, forward strand.
TTGTTGTGTTAAAACAAATGTATTTTAATTAATAAAGACTGTAATATTAGCCATCTACTATATTTAAACGTCCAGCTGGTGAAGTGATCAAGAGAGAGGACACTTTACGCAGTGAGTTCGAATCCGGTTCATGAAGAATATGTATTTAAGAAATTTCGTAAATGTATTTCCGTTCCTAGTACTAGACTAGGTTCGCGCGGTTTGATATGTTAATAAAGCTAAAGTTCATAAAATAACTGTCGAACTTTGTGGCTCAACGGTTAGCGCGTTGGCGTTCAAGCCGAAGGTAGCAGGTACGATTCCTGCCAAGGAACAAAAAGTGTGTGTTCCATTGCCATGTATATGTGTATTAAATTTGTATATTATATATTAAAATCTTAAATATTTCTACAATATAAATACAAAAGTATTAAATATATTTCGAGAACATACCACAGGACCAAATTGACGTGTTGTAAAAGCGTCCATAGATATCAATTACTTATATTATATTATTAAATTAATTAAAAAAATCTACTTAAAATGAATAATAAAATCAATGGATGAACGCGTGAAAAGTATTAGAATTGGAGTGGTAGTCCAAATTACTTGTCATTTTTTTTTTCAGTAAAATATTTGCCTTATTTATTATTTATAGGGAAATCGTATCGTATACCTTTAAACGAGCAATTTTTGTATCTCGGAAACGGCTCCAACGATTTTTATGAAATTCATTTCGAGGGCGATAAATCGAATCGTGTTTTCAATAAACAACACTACGGAGTATGTTCGGTCATCCGGGTGATTATTATTTATACAGCGTGGCCCGGACTACAGTTCAAGTTTATAAATAAAATTAATTTGTTATAATAGTATAAAGCAAACGCTACACGTTTATCTCATATTGAAATTCAGAAATTTTTAAAATTACAGTATACATATTGTGTATTGTGCGTGGTTACATGCGAAATCTTTAAGTTCATGATTGTGATTTTAGACTTTAAAGGTTATTTAACATTACGTTCTGTTAGACGACCCGAATCTACTTCTTACTACTGTGACGTCGACTGCGCAAAACTTGCTCTTACATACGGCGGCTTTCTATATTCTATCTATCTTAAAATTTTCTTATCGATCTTAAAATTTTGACAGATTTTGTAAGAAAATGTGTCAAAATCTCAAGATAGATAAGAAAATATTAAGATAGATAGGATATTGAAAACAGCAGCGGTAGTTACAGTGTTGTGTACGTACTTGCGTAAAGCATTTTGAAATTTCGCCAGCATTTTCGTTCAGCAATTTCGTTTTTTCTACTTTTTCATTTCTTTTTAGAGATAATTAAATAATTTTGGAAGCAATATGTAATAAATTTATTATAAGTCCATACAGAACGTTATGTAAGAAGCATTCAGAGAATTCATAGAGGATTGTTTGTAGTATATTATGTAATTTCAAAAGAAATGAAACATCTACTTTACGCTATGGTAATAAGTAAAATTTTTACAAACGCCTATTTTTCAAATCAAATGAAGTAAAAAAATATCTTTATTTCGTACTTGAAATATGTCAGAAGATGTAGTCAATAAAAAGTAAAATAAAACTTTAGAATATTAAATTCTGCTTCATTATTGCCATTGTCGATGCATCATGAAGTTAGATTTCTTCATAACGAAGCGACAATGGAGCTTAAAACGTTTTTACATAAAATATAAAATAAAATAAACTGGAATTATAGAATATTATTTATGGAATGCAGTTAGGTCTCCTAAAAAGTTTCCAACAGTAGAGCACCTTTTCAAACTATTCCTAAACGAATGGGCACAAATATCGCTTATTAGCCATATCCTAAAACGAGCAATATTTGTATCAATTAATACGCTAAACGTACACGCAAAGGACATAGATTTGTGAACCAAATAGAAATTATAGAACGCAAACAATTTTTATCTGCAGCGTTCTTAGACCTACAACAAGCGTTTGATAGTGCTAACATACCTCCAAGACGTTCTAAATAATACGACGTTGGAGTACCACAAGGTTCTGTTCTTGTTAGTATATGTAGTCTTATCTATTTACGGCAGAATAACATAGAAATTACGTAAAATTTTCGGTAATTTTTAGGAGAGTCCTAGGCGTTAAATAGTGATATTGATCCAAGGGATAACCTAAGTCAAACACACATCAGGACGCAAGTTGCAACTTAATGCTTCGAAGTCTGTACATATAAAAATAGCATTCAGATCTGATAATTGCGCGACTGCGTTGTTTCACGATTTTTATGTCAGTTCAGGGCTTCTTTGGTGAAAATCTACTAAAGATTAACACGACGCATGGAAGCCTATGATTTCCTCCATTTTAACCAAGTGTTGGTATGAATATTATTTGCATTAATATTAATTTATTATAAAGAGTAATCTACAAAATAGTAGTTGTAATTCGTTTTCCTATTATCATTTCAACATATTTATTGCCTGTTTGCAACTTGTTCGGTGATTAATGTTAAGCCTTCCCCAGTACGGCGTTCAGTACGTCGCCTTTGCACTGTAGTCCATCTAATTTAAAAAAGGAATGCAGATTCCACTCTAAAACACATCGTTTATTTTACTAGCTAAATCATAAGATTTTTTATGAAATACCGAAGTTGAGTGAAATCTGGTATAAAATTTTTACTTCCGGTTTTTAATGGGAAATAATAACTATTTTGGAATTTATAATGTGTAAGTAAATAAAATGACAAAATTTGTTCTTGAAATTTCATTGTAAAACAAAATATTACGCAAGTTTTCTCAGGGACACAATAATATGAACAAAATTTGAAAACCGACATAATTTGACTCTGTCAAACTGGATAACGTCCTGCCCCAGAGTACATAAACATACAGACCGTCAATACACAGTCACAACAAAAAACCTGACAAACTTTAATCCAGAATTTCGAGACTATTTTGACCCAAAATTTAAAAGTGTCGCTCCGTCACCAGTGAGACCAGTATGGGACCAACGACATTAATTTTAAAGAGGACATACCTCAACTCTAATTTAGAAAAACATAAGCATTCCACGATTCACACAAACATAAGTAGAAAAAAGTAAGTACATAGAAGCTACTACTGTAAAGAGAAGAGATAAAATTAGCCTAGCCAATCATATAAATAAACTAGCTGTAGCTCTTACTAATACAACAAACAACAAAAGACGACTAAATAATAGCAACTATAGAAAAGGTGCCCAACTTGGGGTTTTCATTTTGCACGACAACCCACATTCCATAAAATTATTCATAATTGTAAAAACAAATCCAATTGGTAACTAGAGTTTAAAAACTGACAGCCCTAAGAGATAACTATAACAGGTGATAAGCGTATAGAAACAGTTAAGTATAAAGTTCATACAGTAAAGTGCAAGACAAAGTGCGTATAATGTAAAAAAAAAAATACAATATATAAAATAAATATGTAAAATCCCATGTTTACGATTGAAATGTGCATATGCAAAGCTGGAGTAGAAGGAATCATGAATGTTTCGACCCTATTAATTTCATGCGCTGCAAGTTAATTAAGAAAACATTAATTCAAATAAGTTTAAGAGCAGTGATCATGCATTTGAATATGGAAGGAATAGAAAAACTATATTACACGCGTTTAAACATGTAAATTAACATTCGCCATGAGCTCACTTTCAGAAACACCTCCAGAGAAATATCATTGAAATGCAAATTATAGTAAGGATAATATTCTGTTTGAAATTTCTACACTTTAATGTCTTAAATATTATAAGTGATTTTAGGGTACCATTTCATCATCTTCATCATCATTATCATCAGTCTTTATCCTTTAGCATAAAGGTACCATTTATCAAGATAAAATTTATTAATACTAAATCATGGACTTACGTTTGCACATGTCGCCATACAAATAAGTATAATGATTACAAGCAATAGAAAGCCACAATTTAAGCAGTTTTTATGGCTTACATACAATAAGATAAATAAATACTTGCATACTTATAGATTACTTTCAAATTTATATACTATAATATATATACACAAATTATACAAGTTTAATGTATATTAACAATAATATTGTAATTCGAACCTCAACTTTGCAAGGTAGGTTAATTTACAGTAAAATATACATACATATATTAACTAAACCTGCGTAACGTTAGTATTATCAAGGAGTAGGTAGGTCGAAAATGGTCTGTTAATTGTGAACAAAAAAATAATATTATCCGTAATTTTTCATGATTCCTTTATTAAATGAAAGCATAGTGGACATGGAATACGATGTATTTAATCGGTCTATACTGAAAATGTTTAAAATTTTAACATCGTATTTCAATACTGTGATAGTGTTGTGCGAATCTACGTTTAACTTGTTATATATTAATAATAGGTATTCGTACATCACTATTAAAAGCTTTAGATGTTAAGTGTGACTTGTCACTTTTAGCTCTTAACGGGTCAAAGTTTAGGATAATTGGCAATACTGATTATATCCATCGAGGGAAATAAGTTTAAGAAACAATATATGCTATAAAAACATGTCAAAAAAATTAAAAATTGTAAATATAAAAAAATCGAGAACAATAATTTATATTGGTACTATCATAAGACCTATTTGCTAAAATGTAACCCGTTTGGAAGCTGCAATAACCACTTAATTATTTGATAAATCAAACATCTAAGTTCTTGAATTACAAACTTTTTGTAAAGTGTCATATAAGAAAATATCTTAAGAATCTGTTTGCTGTATTAATTAGTATAATTATTGTATTCAGTGAGTTATTGTTTACCATAAAGACGCTTTAGGCACCACAAATTACATTTATAAGTAGTGATTGCATAATGTATGTCAGACGAGTCTGACAGAATTTTATTATGAAATGCAGCAAAAAAAAGTTATGGATTGCTAAAAATATTTCTTGTAATTCAGGAGCTTAATGTTAAAGTTACACTACAGGACAATTGAAGATTTTATAAAATACATCGCTATGCATTGAAGACAGGCAAATAGAATTTGTATGGAAACCCAACACCAAGCGGAGAAGCATTAGTTATTATAGAACTATATAATCAAATATTTGTAAAACTTATCAACATCACAATCACACAAAGAGAGACTAGGCTGAGATTAGAAAATATAGGTCACTTGCGTTTGACGTATTTTTATCGATCAAGATATACAAGAAATTACAAATATGCACATCTATTAGGGACAAAAGCAGCTTGACATAGTTATATAAGGTAAGTTTAAAATATCCCATAATTCTATATTAATCATATTTAAAGGAAGAATATTTTTTTTAATTGGCATATATTTGGTTTTATGACAAAGTTTTCAATGTCCATACAAATTTTAAATGCTTGTACCTACGGTTAAGTCAAAAACTAGCAGGATATCGCCAAACATCTATATAATTCTAAAGTTATAACTGTAATTTAAAATACTAAACCAAAGTGCATTAATTGATGTCGAATGTTCAGAGTGATCTAGAAGTTTGGCGAATCTTCTACTATTTGGGTCGGTGTAATTTGGTTTGGTTTATGTACACGTGAAGGCCGTCACACTTAATAAAGATACTATTATTTCTACGGTATCTTTTAATATAGTACGCCAAATAACTAGCCATACATTTGACTGTTGTAAAACCACCGGGCTAGCATGCGTACAACGAGATATCTCTTGACGAGAGAGATATAGTTCGGTTCACGAAATATAACCACTGCGTAAGAATGCAATTTAAGGTCTCTTTGGAGATGAGGGGTGAACGGAGTGCGGAATATTTTTTTAGTTTACTTTGTCAAAACAAAAATTTTATTAATCACGGCATTTTTTAATTAATTTTTTTATTTGCTGCGCAATTTCTTTTTTTTCTTTCATAAGATCCCTCTCCAGATAATAACAAACACAACTAACAAGAAAACAAGATAACTAATAAGAAATAGGAACTCACTTTAATATATACATCCCTATAAAGAAGATTAATTTTCTAAGAATACTACCTACGTTTGATTTATTGTAACAACTAGCATTTACTGTAATATCTTTTTGAGTCGTAAGTCTTTTCTTCGTGAGTGTACATGCGCAGACGTCGCCATTAGTAGTCAACTTTCGTGAACCAAACTATACTGTCTCTATTACTCTAACATGCTCACTACGAGAGACAACTAAAATTGGATGATAATATCATATTATCTCTTCTATTGTCGTAACGAGAAGAGTATCGCGTGCACGCATCTTAGTTAATGTAGACCTAAAGGGATAACAATATAAAAGGGGTATTCAACATTTTCTCGTCAAACAAATGTATATAAGTTACCAGGTATATTAATATTACACTTTATATGATGTGCTTGGAAGTTTATCTCTATATGACATAATAATACCTTCGTGTGTGACGGCTAAGGCTTTTTACTATATACAATTGCTTGGCTTAAAAGGAACATACCTGCTGATCCCAAAAGAACATGGGTAATGTGTTCACTCCAGTCTCATTCCGTGCATTCACCGGTTGTTGCATCCATAACAAGTCTCTGGACGTACTTGGTTGACTCCACAATGTGTCCTGTATTATATATTTATTTATTAATGATTACTACAATCATTGTAAAATATTCCACACTAACATATTATTTATTATTGTTGAACTTGTAACTGTGTTACTAAAAAATGTGTATTCATCAAACAAATTGTTAACACTCAAACAGGAATGCTACACAAGGTATTATGCGTGGAGGCGTTTTTTTTTTTTTTTTTTAATAATACAAAAAAAAAAACGTCTACACATATAATTTTATAAACTTTACTGTTCATATTTTTTATGTATTGCTACAGACTAGTTTCAGAAATAGGATTAGTTTTTAAACTGATTGGCGCTCTGATAGATAGATGGTATTTGAAAATAGTCATCCGTATGCAATAATATATAAAGATGGTTTTCGGTGGGATAACAGGTGCTCAGTGCTTTAGTATATTATGGACTATAATAATAAGATAATTACCTCAATTCCGAGTGTCGGCTGTGGGTTCAAAATCTCGTGATTGGCTGGCGGACGGGCGTCGAATCCGCCCATACTAAATGGTGACATTATATCCTATAATGTAATAATTTTAAATTATTTTTTATACCATAGACAAAGAATATAATTGACTAACTTTTGCATACACCTATTTTTCATGTATATCTAGCATACTTGCATAGTAACAATAAATAATAATATTACATAAGTAATAGCCATTTTATTTGTTGGACGAAATGAGTAATTTATCACAAAATAAAGTTAATATTAAATCATGCCCATTGGCCAAATGTATTAATTATTTATATTTTTTCATTTTTAAATAATAAAACTTAAAACTCCCAATGGAGTCTCAAGCCGTAATGTGAAATACAAACAACTTACCATATGAACGAATGGTACTATGGGCCCATATGACCCCAGAGGCCGTAGAAACTTGTCACAACCTCGCCTCACCATGAGACTTGAATTGAAGAAGCCTGCTCTGTACCAACTGTACATGTCCCTTGATGTAAATGGACCTTGGATTGTTTTCTGTAATCACAAAATTAGACTTTAGCTTAGTTTCAGTCCCAGAAGTTTAATATAATATTCATCACCGGTCTCCTCTTATGGTTAAAGAATAAAAGTAACTATAATTAGAGCAACTATGTTGCTTCATCGATGGTCGTCGATTGTACGTCAGAGTAGAGTATAACAATAGCAACACCATGGTTCAGGCCTTGTCGTGGCCGAGTCGAGGGGGCTCTTTGCACGCCTCTTATAAGAGGGGGCAAAAGAGCAGAGGGCAAGAGGCAAGGACGGGTACCTCACTTCATTGTACTGTCCCAACGTTAGGAGGGATTGCTCAGTTGTGCGGGAAAACCCCTCTGTGGAGGTGGCACCTTGACTAGCCGTCGATGTGCCATGTTAATAGCAGATTCGGGGCACCTCACTAAAGGCGGCATTTGCACTCGTCGGGATTTAGTGGGTAGAGCTACGTCCACTTACTATTTTTCGGGAGTCCCACATACCCGCCTGGAGAGACCCACTTCCCAGCGGAATGCCTCAGTGCATTTCCCGGTGATAAATAAAAAACAAAAAGAGTACAACAAAGTAAATGAAACATTATGTAACTAAGAAACAGTTATATACAGTACCTAAACATAAATATATTATTATGTTTGTGTAGGCCTCGGGTTGATATTTACACTTTGCCAAATGACCCCTTGGTCATTATTAAACAAAGAATGTATTGGCCAGTTTATAAACTATAATATGGATAACATAGATAATACATTGTAAGATGACACACATACTAGGTGAGCCATCTGCTCACCTACCTACCGATTGAGCTTAAAGGCCATCAGGCCTAAAAGTCTAGACCTTTCGAAAAAAAAAAAAAAAAAAAAAAAAAAAAAAAAAAAAAAAAAAAAAAGACACACATACTTTAAGTTGACTTAAGAAACTAATTCTACATGAATGCAGTACTTACATTAGGGTCTTCATAAAACCACTGTTCAGCTAGATTGTTAGAGTTTGGTGTACTGGGCACATTGTTGGGCATATTATTCCCATACATGGACATGAATGGCACTTGTGAGTTTGAGTGTTGCATGCCCAGCATTGGATACATCGGGTTTTGGTTCACATTGGACATGGGTAGTTCGTTTGATGGAGGCATTTGCTGTAAGTATGAAACAATTTTTACTCAATTGATCTATCAAAAAAAAAAAAATATGTACTAGGGATGTTATATCAATTCTGACAAAGACTCTAGGATTATTTGTCAGAATTGATTTATCATCCTTGTGTGTGTGTGTATTCCTCTAGGACCTAGAGGAATAAAACACTCAGGAAAAGTACTCAATATGGGTGTTGCTTTTGGATAGATATTTTAACTTTAATGTACATCAGAGCAATGTGATACATCACAAAAGACTGTCTATACATTTATCAACATATTTCTTATGTTAAATTACTTTTGTAACTTACTTGTGTATTGTTTTGATTCATAAACAATGAATTAGCTACATTCGGCCCTTGCATCACTGGTATACCGTTATTATTGTGAAAACCGCCAATAATCGAGCGAGACTGCATAGATGAACCGATTGGGTTGTTTGTCATATTATTCATTTGTGAATTTTGCATAACGGATGGCAAACCTTGCATCTGCATACCAATACCATTGTTGCCTGTTCCGATTGGCAGGCCAAGACTGGAATTCAGAGCTGAATTTGTTATCCCAATATTTTGTATCGGAGCTGGGCCTGGTGTCGGGTTATTTAATGGCATTCCATGATTTGGACCACCGGGGTTCATCATCATTGGCATATTGGTGTTGGGATTTTGTGTTGTGGATGTGTTGCCGGTATTTGTAACAACAGGCTGCTGTTGAGACTGTATATTTGACATAGTTATAGACACTTTCTCCACTGGTATATCCAAGAAGTTTTCCATGATTTGTTCCTCTGGGGTTTGGCTGGAAGTACTGAAAATAAAAACAAAATCTGTTTGATAACATTAATAACACTGCATGTATTTTATTTTTTTATTCACTTAAATTTTTTTTTTCATTACCTACTTGCATTGGATTTTTTTATTTTTCTAAGTCAATTGATTTAATTAAGAGCTACATTCAGATACAATTTTTTTTTTTTACAAACCTGTCTGGAACATGTCCATGAATAGCATTGCTTCCTGTTCGACTGGGTTGGTCAGTGGTTGATGTTACAATGTTCTGGTGCTTCTGACGAAGACTGTTGTTAGTTGTGATCATGACCGATTGGAAGTTACCCTGGTCTTCACTGGTATCATTGTACTCCTCTCTCATTTCCGATCTCATGAGAGCGTCAAATGTTTGTGTGTCGGAATATGTATGTTTATTGATGTTTGTTTCACTGTTTGAGTTTTCACACACATTTTTTCCCTTGTCAGGATTTTCTAGTTGATCCTCGTTCTGGCTTGACGAAGAGATGCTTTCATTTGCACTGGCGCTTTGCGACTGAAATTTCAATGAAAATGAAAAATGGAAAAGCTAACAGACAAAATTTGAACTTTAATTATAGGAGAAAAAAATAACCCGTGTTAATTGTGCCGCAAAAATAAATGTGGACCAATAAAAGCTGATGATGATGATAATGATGAAGTAAAAGTTTAAGAAAAATGACGAATACTAGGCTCAATTTTTACATTTACTGGTTGAGAAGTTAATTCAATTTAATCACCCTTGCAAAATAATATTATCTTACCCGTTTAAATCGGGCATCACCCGCTTCGAATCTCTTAGGTGACAATTTTTTGGCTTTTTCCGATGCCCACCATTCATCAGAACCTTCTTCGATTGAGAGTTTTCTCGGCGCAAAGCTACCGTGAGTGTGAGACCTTGTCAGTGCTGTTGGGTAGAAAAAAATATTTTCCGTTGAATAGAATCTATAATTGTTCTTTTTTAAATGTTAATCGTGGGACTAACATCACAACAATCTTTGCTGTTCCTGTGAAGCCAGGATCAGCATGGACTTGATGAAACTATCTCAGACCCGAAATTTATTTATAAAAAAAATTGGAGTAGAAAACAATAGCATGTGAAACGAACAGTGATGACAAATAATAACTTACCAAAAGCTGGTTCCTGAGTCCTTGGAAGGTTTGAATCATCATTACTGCAGCCGTGAAATGCTCCCGACGAATCAAAGGTTCCTGCCCCTCCGCCCTCCGTGTTATCAATAGCCCTTCATAAAATATAAGACTTTTATAAAGTTGCTCATTTTTACAAAAAAATTGTTTAAAATCTAGGCTTGACTTTTTAGGATGCAAGGTCCTGCAGGAATTTATGAGATTTATAATAGATTAAAAAAAGGGGTAGCAGAGAAGGGTAAGTATAATAACTAATAAGTCTGGCTGTTCTGTCATTTACACGTCAAAAATGTTTAACAGACAAAACAAAAAAAATCTGAAACTGTACTCATGTGAAAGAAACTAATACTCATGCCTAATAATTTATAAAGAGAAGATTTGCTCATGTTATAGTACTTTTTCGTTATTACGTCGGAATTCTCTAACGCCACTTAAAATTTAAATATTTGTCGGCTCCTCAAATACTAAGCACGCCGTAAATCTATATGTCATAAAAATGTAAGCAGCTTCCAAATTTGAGTTGTGTTTGAATATTCGGGGATTAGTAAGTGTCGATGCCCACTGAGTATCGCTTTATTATTGAGTCCAAATTATTGTAGACCAAATGTACGTACCACTCTGGTAGATTGTCCTCGTTCTGATCGCCGACCCGCGACCGTCTGTTGGCGTTCCAACCCTGCGGTCGGTCCTGGACCGGCCGGTCGCCCCAGTCGCGTTCTAAAATATATCACTACTTTATTAAACCTGGCAACACCACCTTGGACATGTTTAGTGTATAAATAATTTAAATAACTTTCGGCTCTTGATACAAGTATTTTGCCCGTTCAGTCCAAATCGGGCAGCAGCATTGTAATCACAAAAGGCATATGATTCGTTCACCAAGTATAACACTATTAAAGACTAGCATCATGTACTCAATCCACACTAATCTTTTGATCACACTAATATTTGCAAAATTGTCTTACAAATTATTATGTATACGCTATTTCCACAAAATATTTGCAAGCATATCACTCACCTCGGTGTTACTGGAAGTTTAGTGTATGATATAATGGATCCGTAGACTCGTCCTTCATTCAGCAGTAATCCGTAATGATGTAGGACTCACCCCATTTATCCGCATTCGAGCGGTTCCCCGCCCTCGGGCTGTCTTGACGCCACTCCTCTTCGTCTCGAGCCGTTTGTTGTCTCCAGTTAGTGTTATTCGTCTGCCGCCTGCAAGCATCGATAGCATTACACCGAGCTCTTCTAAAATAAATCTTGAAATTTCATAGTTTTAAACACAATTAGGGCCCGTTAGCACGAGCGCTTTTTTACAGTGTTAAAAAAGCGTTTGAATGAGACAAACGGGTACCCATGTATCTGTCGCAGTCATCTGGTTGAATCAGTCATTTGATTGTATCACTAGCGCGTTCATCGAATGACATTTAATTGAATGACTAGGCCGAACGTTGATTGAACAAGCGTAGCTCAACTTCCAACTAGATAGCGAATTGTAACATAGCCCTTTGAACAGAGCGGACGTAAAATCAGTCAGGTGATTTTATTTAGTTCATTTTTTTCACACCGCGGCGTTAGTAGTCACCAAAACAAACTTGGCGTAAAACTTGCCTTGATATTTGTCGGACTAAATTTACTTTAAAGTGACTTGTTCGTAATAAAATAGTGTGACAGCATGGATTTACCTATTGATACTAATAATTTAATAAATGTTAGCACGTTGTTATACTTGTAATGTTTTTTTTCAGTATTATAATATTACATTAATCAATGAAACTGATCCTGTAATTATAGATTTTTCGTTTTTTTTACCTAAACTCTCATTTCACAAGGTGACAAGGAATTAAGTTAACAACTTTCTGGAGTCACAGAGACTTAAAATACAATATAAAATCATAATAAGGTGTATCATGTCATGTCCTCATTTTTGTTATGTAAAGTAAGTTACCTTTTAAGTTGCGAACCACAAAAAAACATTACAAAGTCGGCTATATCCCATTCAACAACAATGCTAAATGACGTTCAGTCAAGACGTTGAACGTTACATTCAACAACTTGACGAGTTGTCCTTTAGTCATTCAAATAAATGTCGTCATTTGATTAACGCGCTAGTGATACAATCAAATGACTGATTCAACCAGATGACTGCGACATATCTATTCACACAAGCATTTTTAAAATGAAACGCTTTTTTATCGAGCACTGTTGGATTTTCGACGTTGAGTGTTTACGACTCGAGCCAACGTCGGATTTTACCGCGACACTTAAGTGCTCGTGCGAACGGGGACTAAAGAATTGAAAATATAATGAATCCAGGCGCGAATGAAAAGTTAAGGTGCTTATAGATAGGAGAAAATGGAGCATTTGTTTGTTAGGTTTTTCTAATATGCGGATAACAGGTATTAATATTAATTATCGGAGTTATTGCTACATCTCATGCCCAACTATTAAAGCTATAAAGGATGTTAATATTGGAGGACTTTCTTTTTATTGGTAGCAACTGGTTTTATCTAAATATAATTTGTGTTATTTTTGGATTCTACTTGAATAACAATCGTGTACAAACCTTATCCAACATACAACATACCATACAAACATAACAACACAACATGTAAATATCAAGTTTAGCAGAATAAGCGAGAGACTAGATATTTCTTTTTCATCGAGTATAATTTTTTTTTTTTTTTTTTCGAAAGGTCTAGACTTTTAGGCCTGATGGCCTTTAAGCTCAATCGGTAGTGAGTATAATTATTTTAGTGTGCATGGACGCAAGCATTACAATGAAACTTTGCTGCAAAAAGGAACATAAACTGATAGAAATAACAGAAAATTAGTGATGCAAAAGCTCCGAATGACATTTGAATTGGCTCTATGAAGCTAGCCTGTATAGCCTGTATGTGCCGAACCGAAGCGTAAGACCAGTCCGCGGGGTTTTTACCTGCGGAACATTTTACTCCAGTCGGTCTGTTCCGTTGGGGTCCTACTCTGGCCCGCCGCCCCATTACTAGCGGACCACGCCCTCGAAGTAGTAGGTTCCTCATCCCCACCACTATACATCGGCAACCTTGGCCCGCCTGTCATTGAAATACCTCTGCAAATAATGTTTAAGTTTTACCGATCGGAACATTCTGTTATTCTAAGTGAAATTTATTTCATGCCGCTTGTCGTCACGGCATTAGCCTCGATTATTACTGTCAAAGCCAGTGTATGTTTCATGATATAAAAAATACAATATAGACCACAAACACTGAAATTCGTAGTATAAAGTAATCATAATATTAGACGTATTCATAGTTCGACGGCACGGTTTAAATTAAACTTTATAAGTATCTAAGAAACTTAACCCTTAACTATCAAGTAAGCTTTTGTAACGTAACTGACCAGTAGTGTCCAACAGGCACCATTTTATGACCAAAGTTTCTAATCACTAATAAGTGATTTGATTACAAAGACAACGGCTATATCACAAAGGTTTGGCAGCCGATATTGCCTACCCGATACCATAAAATTATAAGTAAAGTACCTAAATAAAAATCTAACTTTACATGGGAGATTTAAACAAAATGTTATTGTGTACATTGAAAACTTCTGGGTTGATGAATTACTATTTTACAGTTTGCGTTTATTAAAAATAAATAATAATTCATGTTACAAATAATATATTTTTTGCACATTTGGATTCATAAAACAATGACGATAAATTAGATAAAGTTCGATACATAAAAATAAATAATTTAGTTTTAGATGTAAACATAACGCAAAGTTGTGTCCACGAGGTCCATCTGGTTTGTTTAGGGTTAGTAAGACAAGCACAGATCCCAAACATCTACTGTAACACAACAAATATCCAATTTGCTCAAACCAATATGGACTATTGTTTATTGTTCTTGTACACAGCCCTGATAGACATTGTCGGATCATAGGTCAGTATTTGTAATAAAATACCCATATAGATTACGCGACGCCACCACCAATCGAATCAAACACGACTTTTTTCTATCCTACACGACTCCTGTCTCTCAAAATACAAAACTACATCGAAACCGGTCCATCGTACTTACCTCCCAGCGGGAGAGTGTCTGGTGAACGGTGCGCGCATCTTGTTCATTCGCACCTCGTTGTTGGTGCCGCGGCCGAGGCCACGGCCCATACCAAACCTTTCCCCGGACGTCCCGATAGGTGGCCCACCCCTCCCATTGTCCCTCTAGAAGAATAAAAGAGGTTAAACTTTAGATAATCATTGGTAAAAGGTATGCGCTAGTGCCTCGCTCCAGTCTGCGTGGGCACAGTCCCCCTGTTTATATTTGATTCGATCAGCTCTGATGTTTCAGTAGAAAAGTCAATAGTATGAATGCAGAAACCGATGTTTATCTTAGGTTGCCTGAGCTAGTGTCGAGTGAACTCTTAAAGGGTTGTTTCGCTAGGAGAATTTCGAAAAGGCTATAAACGTAAATGCGTTTATCCCATGGTCAAAACTCACATGCGGATGTTTACATTTGACAAGAATTCTTATTATTCAAGCAATTGTCTAATGCAAGTATCACATTCGAGACTCACTTATCTTTATAAGGGAGGCGAGTAATTATAGATGTAAACTAGACACCACATACTCATTTTGATGAACGGACTAAAAAAGTAACACCCACCGTGTCTTCTTCATAATTATTGAGTGCGGCGGGCGGTTTTCCTCTCGGCTGGTACAATATGTCGAAGTGTTTCAGATCGTCGGGTGCCTCTGCGTTTCCATCGTAAAGTGCCAACATCTCTTCTCTGCCGTACCTGATGAAAATAATTTGTTTTAAAGATATTATCGGTTGATAATCCTGAATGCTGACTGGTATAAACGTGATGAGCTCAAAATTTCGGACTGAAATATAGTAAAAAAAAATCTAATTTACTTAATATTAGCTGCTGTCAGCTCCTTTGCCCAAGTCAACTTAGACTTATGAACGTATCCGAATCGATAATTATTTTATAGCCTAACGCCCGAATTCTCAAACGCCACTTAAATATTTGGGGGCTCCTCAAACTACTAAGCACGCCTTAAATCCATATGTCATCGAAATGTAAGCAGCTCCCAAATTTGAGTTGCGTTTGAGTATTCGGGCATGAGTTTTACTCCTTGCTACATCTATGTCAGTGAAAGTCCCGTCAAAAACGACCATCCGTTTCAGAGATATAGGGTACTTTACTGGTACATTGTGAAACAGACCCTTAACGTATAATTTTATTATTACTGTCCAATTTAAAGTTAATTTAGATGGTCCTTGGAAGAGACTGGCAAACAGTTTCGGGAAAATAACATCCCCTTGTCGCACTCCTCGATACAGGTGGATTGATCTTGTTTGACTTTCCGGAATCAGAAAGGACATAGAGTATTTATAGTCCTTTCAATACTTAAGCGTATCGCCAAACGACCTGAATGGTGACTAGTGTTCTGAATAGAGATTATTTCTTCTAAAGTTCTCCTGGCATAGGAAAACATCGTGAGAAAATCTGTATGCCTGATGAGATTAAAAATTTGAGTGTGTGGAGTTCATCCACATTGGGCTAGCACATCGGTGAACTATGTTCTAACACCCTCCTCGCCTGGTATCAATGACACTGTTGGACAGGGTTTCCTCGATACCAAGGCCATATTATAAGGGTTGATATATATTGACAGTTGAAGGGGATTGACTTATGACCATCCTACTAATATTATAAACGTAAAAGTTTATAAGTATGAATGTTGGTTACTCTTTCACGTGAAAACCACTGAATGGGTTTTGATGAAACTTTACAATAATATAGCTTATAACATCAGAATAACACAAAGACTATAATGTATCATTGTACTCCCACGGGAATGGGAAGCACGCGGATAAAACTGCGGGACGCGGCTTGTTTATTATAAAAGAAACACATCTAGACTTTGTTCATATCATTGTTACATACATATATATTTACAAAACAAACCTTGCTATAATGTTCAGTAATCAATCTATTTGTGCATAACTGCCATGCTAAATCAAGTCATCTTTCAATAAACTATAATAGCCTTTGTCAGAAGTAATCCTATTCTTACATCTAGGTTGCCTTCGAGGAAATCTAAAGTATTATGTTAAGGCAAGTGAATGATTGGCCGGTACTTCAATTGTCACTTTGAACCTGCACTTCAATTCAGAGAGAATCACGTTCCAGATTTGTATACCCTATTATGAAAACGATTTCGTCGTGTTTGAAGGATATGAAGTGGGATCAACGATTTTAAGATACATTTGAGTAATGAAACAAGTATGTCTGTTTGGTTAATAGCGTTCTGGAATAAGGGCCATAATCCATATACTGGAAGATGGAGGGTATGTCGCCTTCCAACTGGAAAGAATAAAGATCTCCGTGCAGTGGCCGTTTCTCGTTGGCCTGTCCGGGTGGCGGGAGATCGGCCATCTTTGTGATTATTGAGAAATACTTATTTCTAGAATTGCACGACTAAAGATGATAATGATGATGTCTCATGTGGGTTGTCGAGACAGATGTGATATTCATAAGAAATAATTTAAGAAGATATAGAATTAAAATGCAATGGGCTGATCACGCACTCAGAAGAACGGATGGGCGATGGGTCATTAAGGTTCAAGAGCGGAGGCCGAGTTTAGGTAGACGAAGTGTTTAGTGTTTGTTGGCCATTAATCAGATAGGAAGACGATCTCCTTGCAGTGGCAGGTTCGTGTTGGATGTGAGTAGCAAAGGATCGGTCGTCTTGGCGTTCATTGAAGGCCTATGTTCATCAGTGGACGGATAAAGGCTGATGATGATGATAGAATTAATTGTTGAGTAGTATAGATTATATGATAGATAACTCCTAAGATTTTGTAGTTAAATACAAGGCACAACTCGTTAGAAGGACCACTGAGTTGTAAATTTTAAGATGAGATGGTGAGATTAATATGGGAGAAATATGTATATGTAGAGACTAGAGATATTTAAATGATTTTTTTTTTTGTGATTATAGTATTCAAAGAGTTAAAGTACCTACTTTAGTTTTAAAAGAATTCAGTATATCCAATAACTATAAATTGAATTGAATAAAGTAATTATCCTAATACACTAATATTGCAATAATAACTATACTTGTTTTGTATTTCTTTGAATAATCATATATTTAGTTAAAGTCTTGACAATGAAGATGTTTACTTTCCATAACATATGATTCTGTTAATTAACATTAAAATGTAAGCGTCCACCAATATGTTATATAACTTGATTGGCCTCAATTTGTGTGGGCAACATTGTAAATATATAGCTGTTGTGTAAATAAGTTATATACACAGTTTCTTGTTGATATTATTTTCGCATCAACGTCATCAGGGATGTGCTTTAATGGGCACCACCAATTGATTAATTCTTTCATTAAAAATTCGTTTTGTTCTGTTTTTCTTTCAGCAATATTAATTGACATCGAGACAGCATAGTTTGTCAAGAAAAGAGATTGGGTAAGGGCCTGTTTCACAATCTCCAGATAAGTTCCGTATAGGCTATCGGCAACATATTTGACAGATAGAGTATGGAGTATCTGTCAAATAAGTTACCGATAGCCTATTCGGAACTTATCTGGGGATTGTGAAACAGGCCCTTAATATTTAGGATCTTGCAACTAAAACTTTGACTTGTGAAAAGAGTTAAAATGTTTTTCAGCTTGGTGGTATCTCCAATTTTTTTTATTTAATCCGCGGAAGTATCCATTTTATCCAGATTCTTTTCAAAATTTATGAGGTGCGATTCCAAACCATCAGAAGGCAAACTGAACAATTTTGTCTCAAATCAGGTAAGTCTCTTTTTTTTTTTTGCAACTTTTCGTATGTGTGTTATAAGTTAATCCTGGTCGTTTAAAATATTGGTCTATGCAGACCGAAGTGACGACAAGAACGTGGGCATATTTGATCTATATTTATTTACGTTTGTATTGTCTTGTTAGTCGTGAACATATTCATTGATTGTAGTTAGCCTCCTCTGCATATATAAATATAAATTAATGTTTGTCTTTTCATTGCATATGCGTTTTCAAGCCACTTGACATGAAAACTTAATACATTTGTTACTTAGCTACAAATCAAGTGTATTAAAGTTACCAATGGCATTACTAATGTACAATAGACATTAGATGGCGATCAAGAATAAAATGATTCTGTGGTAATAAATATTGCACTAATTAAAGAGTAACTAGGAGAAAATCCTTTGAGACTATTACCAGTTACCAGTTTCATAACTAACTTTCTAAGAACTATCAAATTAGATCATATATATATATATATATATTATATATATATACATATATATATACACATATATATATACACATATATATATACACATATATATATACACATATATATATATACACATATATATATACACATATTTATATACACATATATATATACATATGCAAAATTGTTTCGTTCTCAACATATATGGAAAATTAATATTCTTGGCACCATCTACACATTTAAAATAATTAAATAAAGAATATTATATCACTTACCGAAGACTTGCAAGTAGGACTCTTGATACATTAGTGTTTGAATTTCTTGTGTTGATTCCAGATGTACCAGATGTGCCACTCGCTCCAGTTGGTCCCATGGATCCGCCCGAACCAGGGTTACTACCAGAGCCTGCGCCACGTGGTCTTTGGGTAGCTCCTATAGACCGTGTGGGTGGTGAAGAGGCAGACCCTGACGTTTGTGAGCTGGCAGCTGAACTAACTGACCCACCAGGCCGGGAGGACCCAGTGGGTCTAGCAGAGCTAGGCATCGAAGTGTTGTTTGTCCTGCTTGCTGCTTGCTCTCTTGGCAAATTACGTAACCATTCAGGTCCAAACTTTATAGGATTGTTGCGATCACCCATTTTCTTGTTATAGTTTGTGGAGAGTTAAAGTTGTTATTCAACTGAAAAAGGTAATTATTTCACATAATAATAATTACAGTTAGCATAAAAACATTTTTATCAGAATATATAAAATTATCATTATGCTTGCAATCGCAGTTCTGTTAATAGGGTCGGTCATTAAATGACATAGAACTTAGTGTAAACTGTAGGTAACATATTTTTAAGAAAATTCTTCTACTATTTAAATATAACGGGTTAATCATACACCACAATATGTAGTTTGCTCTTGCATTTTGCAGATACAAATATTTACAAATCATTAAACCAGTTTTTGAAACATTTGTTTACATATTAAAATATTATTCATAATAATTATATTAAAAAACGGATTACATACACATACATAGCTATTGGATTGCTAATGTCTTACAAAGATGAAATTATGTTAAACATAAAATGAATTGTATACATATTATGTCGGCCAACTACATAATATACAGAAAATAGAACTCAAGATTGGGCATTTGAAATAATTGCTTGCTTGCTAGGACATAACCTTCAGAAATCAAGGACACAAACAAGAAGATAGCACTCAAGAAAATGATAATTAAAACATATCTACAATATTAATGAATAAGCCTGTAGCTGTTACTTTTAGTCATTTGCATAATAAGACAAATTCAAGGTCTAGTTAGTTTTTCGGGAAAAAAAAAACATTTGAATACTTTATAATGTGACTTAATTAAAATAATTGTGCGCTATGGCACACTTGTTGCTGGGTTGGAGAATTGAAACAGGACGAGTGAATTGAAACAAGAATTAGTCCTTCAGAATTTATTTTCTTCTTAGTGTTCTTCCATACTATTCTTGCCGAATACTGAATGTCGATCCTTAAAATCGACCCAATATTTATATGAATCCTGCGTAAGAGTTATCTACATTCTTATTGGTTAGCCAATCAGAATAGTTATATAATTTACCAATAAGAATCTAACTATATGCCTTTCGCTCTTACAGTATAGCCTATCTTTTCTAACAGTACAATTTCTTTACATCAAGTTTTCTTATAGAAATAATTAACAATATCATAAACTTTCTATTAAATATGAAACTTTAAACAATTAAGTAACTAAATAACACATTAATATTAACAAAAACAATCATTATCATGCTTAAATTAAACATTTAAAATTCCCATACATATTGGCATCTCTTTTACACATACGAAAAAGGAGCGGGACAACAAGCTATGAGGTAACCTCGGTTGGCGTACAACCGAGTCGGGGCGAGACTACTTTTCGGCCCTTAGTAAAACTTATGTAATTTACACTTGCTTATTATTTTAAAAGTCTTTTATATGAATTTATTCTATTCTAATTGAGTTTATAAGATTCTAATATGATTAATTCGTATACTAATTAACTTTATGTGCTTCTAATGTGATTCTAACACATTCTAATGTAATTAAAGTGACAATTCTTATAGGACTTGTTACTATATGAAAAGTATTAAAGTAAATCTTATGTCTCTAAGTAAATAATCGAGTTAATATTTACATTTCTATCAAACTATTGACTATTAAACTATATTTACATATTAATTGCGGTGTCTTCGGCGTCGTCCTGCACATTCCTCCCGCCGTGTGGCTCCGTCACACCTTCTTCCGGTGCTGCGACGACGTTGTCCTCGATGGGCAGGATCACCAGCTTCCGTACCGGGCGCCGAAGTACTCCTCCTCTGGTCCGGATGTCGACGGTCCTCACGACGTTGTCAGGTCCAGGAAACGTTGCGACGACTTTCCCTTTTAGCCATACGTTGCGCGGTGAGTTCTGATCGACTAGCAGAACGAGATCTCCGACTTGTATCGGGGGGCCTCGGCCATGGGGCTCCCGCCGGTTTTGGAGTTCGGGCAGGTACTCGCGTAGCCATCTTTCCCAGAAGGTGTCTGCTAGCTTCTGCGCGGCTTGCCAGCTGGATTTCGAGATGGTGTCCTTTTCCGAGAAGTGTCCGAATGCTGGTACTCTTCCTGGTCCTCCCAATAGGAAGTGGTTGGGAGTCAGAGCTTCTGGATCTTCTGGGTCGACTGATACATGAGTTAGAGGTCGACTGTTGACGGTGTATTCAGCCTCTGCCAGCAGCGTTGAGAGTACTTCTTCTGTTGGATGTTGCTCGTGGAGTGTCGACGTCAGGCTGGTCTTCACGGATCTCACCATTCGTTCCCACGCGCCGCCCATGAATGGCGCTCCAGGAGGGATGAACCGCCAGCTTATTTGTCTCTTCGCCGCTTCTTCGGCCGTTGACTCGTCGATCGCTCGGCGCAGTTCTTTGTCTGCCGCTTTCAAGTTGGTTCCGTTGTCTGACCAGATCTCCGTTGGACAGCCTCTTCTGGCCATCATTCTTCGTAACGCCATGACTGCTGAGCTGCTGCTGAGTGAGCCGGCTATTTCTAGGTGTATCGCTCTCGTGGTCAGACAAGTGAAGATGGCGACGTATCTCTTCTGGTGCGAGCGACCTACGGTGACTGACAGAGGTCCGAAGTAGTCCACTCCTGTGAATGTGAACGGGCGTTGATGATGAGCCAGTCGACACGATGGCAGGTCTCCGGTTCTCGGAAAAGGTGGCGCTTGAGTCTTCATTCTGCAACGTAGGCATTGTCGTATGATGGTGCGTGTTATCGGGCGTAGACGCAGAACCCAATACTGTTGGCGGCACTCGTTGACCGTTGTTTCTACCCCGGCGTGATGAAGCTTGCAGTGTATGTTCTTGATCCATAGCTTCACCGTCGGATGATTTCCGTCTATGATCATAGGGCTTCTTTGGGCTTCTGATACTTCTTGTATGGCTGCTATGCGGCTTCTTAGCTTGAGGGCCCCGTTGACGTATTCTAGACTCAGCTGATGAAGTCGGCTTTCTTTACTGATGGGCTTCCCTCTTCTTATGTCTTGAAGTTCTTCAGTGAAGGCTTCTTGTTGAGAAGACCGCATGAGAAGTTCTTCTGCCTTGATCAGGAGCTCTGCAGGAACTGGTATGAATTTTCTTTCTTCTTTCTTCTGTTCCTGTCGCGGCTGTCTTCTTTCTGTCTTATTGTTGGTTTTCTTCCAACTTGGGTCGGCTTCAGAGTTTCTTGCGTTTCTCTTGTAGTTTACCTTTTCTATGGACCGGCAGAGTTGAAGGAACTGGAGTACTCTTGCTGTTGAGTAGTGCAGTCTATCCCAGTTGGAGAATCGTGAGACCTCGGGTAGGGCTTCTGATAGCTTCGGAGTATCGTCGACTGAGATGTGATGAGTTCTTTCTTCTCCTGTTTCTTCTACCGTCGCACTAGCAGGCTGTTCCGTTGGCCATAAGTCTTCAGGCTCGTAGAGAAACTCTGGTCCTTTGTACCATCTGTGGTTCTTGTCGAAGGTGGGTGGTACGTCCCTTGTGGCGTCGTCGGCGACGTTGAGTTTGGTCGGAACCCATCTCCATTCATTTACTGTGGAGCATTCTTCAATGGCGGCTAGTCGGTGCGCAACGTATGGCTTGTAGGAGCGGGATCCTGTCTTGATCCAGGTAAGTACAGTTCTGCTGTCTGTCCAGAAGGTCTTCGAGTCCGGTTTCCTTTCGTGTTCTTCTATGACGGCTTCGGCGAGTCTTGCTCCCATGACGGCGGCTTGTAGCTCCAATCTTGGTATTGATGTTACTTTCAGTGGTGACACCTTGGCTTTGGCCATGACGAGTGACACGTTGATTTCGCCGTTCGGAGCTACCGTTCGCCAGAACAGTACCGTTGAATATGCAGACTCGCTGGCGTCGGTGAAGACATGTAGCTGAAGAGACACGGCGTTGCTGTAGCCTAGGTAGCATCTTGGTATGGCTACATTCGAGAGGTTCTTCAGGTGGAGTAGCCAGTTCTGCCAATCTTCTGAGAGGTCTTCATCAATCTCGTCGTCCCAGGATGTTCCACGTCGCCATACCTCTTGCAGTATCTGCTTGGCCTTGATGGTTACTGGTGAGGCGAAACCAAGCGGGTCGAAGAGAGACATCACGACCCTTAATGCTTCTCTCTTGGTTGGCTTCTTCCCCTCGGCGAGTGACGACGGTATTCTTGTCATATTGAGATTGAAGGTGAATTCGTCCCTCTCTGGCTTCCAGATGAGTCCCAGTACCCTCTCGAGTCTATCTTCAGATTTGTACAGTTCGATGTCTTCTTGACCTTCTGTTTCTCCTATGGCTTCTAGGAGCTTCGTTGAGTTGGACTTCCATTGCTTCAACTCGAAGTTTGCTTCTTTATGTATGCTTCGGACTTCTGTGGTGATGCGTATCGCTTCTTCAAGGCTTCTAAAGCTGTCCAAGTAGTCGTCGACGTAATGCTTCTTTACTATTGCTCTTGCGGCTTCGGGATAGGTTTCTTCGTATTTCTTCGCGTTGAGGTTCTTTACGAAGATAGCTGTTGCCGGAGAGCTTGATGCGCCGAAGATGAGTGACGTCATCCTATATTCATCCGGTGGTTGGTCATCTCTTCTATCCTTTCGCCATAAGTACCGCAAGGCGTCTCTGTCTTCTTCTCGAAGCTTCACTTGCATAAACATTTCCTTGATATCCGCAGTCACAGCGACGGTGTGTTGTCGGAACCGCATGACGACACCTGGTAGCGATTGTAGTAGATCTGGACCTTTGAGGAGCTGATCGTTGAGCGATGTCCCTTTCGTCTTGGCTGCCGCATCATGTACCACTCTTAGTTTGTCCGGCTTCATCGGGTTGACCACTCCGAAGTGTGGTAGGTACCACGTCTTGTTTGGTGTCTTCGTCTTCGGAGCTGGCTCGGCGTATCCTTTCGTGATGAGTGCTTCCATCTGTTCTGTATATTTTTCCTTCAGCTTCGGATCCCGGTCGAGCTTCTTTTCTATGTTGTAGAGCCTCTTCAACGAGTTTTCGTAATTGTCAGGGAGGTTGATATCTTCTCTTTTCCATAAGAGCGCCGTCTCGTACTTTCCTGTCTTCGTGTGGACTGTATTCTTTTCTAGGATGCGCAGGGCTTGCTCTTCTGGATCTGTCTTCGGCTTCCTAGGATTGATGCATAAGGAGTCCATTGCGAAGTACTGCTTCATTAGGTCTTCTAGGTTGTCTTCAGCTGGATCTTCTCTCAGGTGGTGAATGTAGTTGATGTAAGAGCTTCTGATGTGGCTTCCATGGAGAACCCATCCGAGCGGAGTGAGTGACGCCACTGGTTGCTCTTTGTTTCCTGTCTTCACCGCCGACGTGAGAAGAAGATGCCAGTTGTCTTGACCTATTAATATTTCTGGCTTCGCATGTGTGTACGTGATGAACTCGCTGATGTCTTGAAGATGTTGACATTCTTCAATCTTCTCCCTTGGTACCTTCTGAGTGGCCACATGAAGATTCTTCACCGTTCTAGCTTGTATGTTGTCTTCATGTTCATTTGCTCCCTTTAGTTTGATGTTGACTCTTCTTGATTTATTCTCAGATGTCTTCAACTCGTTGATAGCTTCTATACGCAGTGGGTCGATGGGTCCTCTTGCTCCGATGCGGTGAGCCAGGTTCTCGTCGATGAGTGTTACTGTTGACCCATCATCCAAAAGGGCGTATGTGTCGATCGCTCCTGCTGGTCCCGACGCTGTGACTGGGATGATCTTCAAGTAAGACTGTCTTGTAGCTGAAGTCCAGGCGGAGTTGATTGCTTCAGTTGACTTCTGGTCGTCTTCTTTCCTTTCAGTGTTCTTCGTGACATGCAGCATCCGGTTATGATAATATTTACAGTTGTCGATGCCACATGTCCGTTGACGACACGTATGAGTCTTGTTTCTGTAGCGCAGGCATCTGAAGCATAGTCGACGACTCTTGGCGATGTCCCATCTTCCATGAACATCTTCTTTCTTGAATTTATCGCAGTCATTCGTTGTATGTCCTGTTGCCTCGCATACAGGGCACTTGGCTGTTGGCTGCTTCTCTGCGACATGGTTCACTCGCTGATGACGTCTTGGTGCTGTGGTGGGTTGCGGCTGTGAACCCACTTGCTCCGGTTGTGCGAATGGTCCGCATAGTTCAGCTTCTCTCTTCATGAATTTGTCGAACTTCAGAAGTGCTGGCTCGTCCTTCGGCAATGTTGCAGAGTAGTCGAAGTATCTGTATCTGAGTGTCGGTGTTAACTTATCCACCATGGCCCTTGCGATTTCCGGATTGTAGAGATAGTAGACGCAGTTCAATGCTTGTAGTGTAGACACGGCGTTTGTCACTTTAGTCGAGAAGATGCATATGTCCCTCGGTGACTCGGAGAGGCGCGGCAGTGTGCGCAGTGTCTCTATTTCCATCATGGCGATTGATTCTGGTCTTCCAAATCTCGACTCCAGAGTCTTCATAATGTCAGCAGGGTCGGCGTTCGTGATAAGCAGACCATCAACGGCTTCTTTGGCTTTTCCTTTCAGATTTCTTCGAAGCCTGTTGATATTTTCCGTCTTCGAATAGAGATTTTCCGTTTCTTCATAGCCGGCCTTGAAGTGAAGCCATTCTTGATGAGCTCCATTGAAGACGGGTAGTTCCATGAGCCTTGGACGCGCAGACTTGACAGCGAGAGTGATGGCCTCGGTTAGCTGTGATAGCTCCGACCGAGGATACTTGCATTTTTCTTCCATGAAGACAGCTGGCTCCGATTTCCTTTCATTTATTTTATTCGGTGGCTCTGGTCTTCTTTCTTCAGACACGATGACAGGTTCGTTGCATCTTCTGTCTTCAGTGTTGATCGGTTGCCCCAATGTGTTCCTTTCTTCTGTGGTGGCAGGCTGATGAGGTTCGTGGCTGATGGCTAGTACTGGTGGCTCTGTCTGAGCCTGCAGCCATGTGCTGACCCGTGTGGTGGTGGCTTCCATCTTCGAGCACACGGAGACAACATCTTCTTCTTCATTATCGGAGTCCGCTTCCAATACGGCAAGGCGAGCAGCGGCTAGTTCGACTTGGAGGCGCGCTAACTCTTCCTTTGCCTTCGCTATCTTGTAAGCCTTTGTTGACTTGACAGAGGCGGCCCGTTTCCTTTCTTCATGCTTGTCGGCTTCAGGTAGACAAGCAACTGTTGTGTTCGCTTTACGAACTGTAGGCGGCGCGTCCCGACTGGCAGTAGTCGAGGGACGTGGCGGATGATCGGCTTGTGATTCAGTATCCGGCTTCTCGGTGACGTTGGACTTCGTAGCGTCGGTGCTGGTGGTAAGTGTGGTACTAGTCTGCTCCGTAGTACCGGTGCCTGTGGTGTCGCCCGATGTTCGCGTTCGTTCTGAACCGGTGGTTTCGTATGACGTGTGCTCAGTCTCGGACGCAGACTGTTGCGCCCCCATAGCCTGTTGGGTTTTACGTGTGACCGGCATATTCGCTACGATACTATCACTATAATCGGCGATCAGTTCAATCAGACACTGTACACTTAACACTAATTAATTTCACACTACTATACACAAGTCACTATTCACTATACACTAACGTCACTTATTAATAGTTCACTATATACAGGACACTATATTTCACACTGTTCACTCGACGCGGACCCTATCTACTCGACGCGGACACTATATACCCGACGCGGACGCTATACACTCGACGCGGATCGCGGACGGTGACGCGGACACTATATACCCGACGCGGACGCTGTATACTCGACGCGGATCGCGGACGGTGACGCGGACACTATTTCACTCGACACGGACGGTTGTCGAGGATTATTTCACACTTCGCGACGAGTATACGCTTCACTCTTGACGACGAGCAGGGATTTCACTCTTGACGGCGAGTATTTTCTTCAATCTTGACGACGAGCAGGGATTTCACTCTTGACGACGAGCAGGGATTCCGCTTCTTTTTTCTCTACAATCCGGCGACCGAAGGACCATAAATGTGCGCTATGGCACACTTGTTGCTGGGTTGGAGAATTGAAACAGGACGAGTGAATTGAAACAAGAATTAGTCCTTCAGAATTTATTTTCTTCTTAGTGTTCTTCCATACTATTCTTGCCGAATACTGAATGTCGATCCTTAAAATCGACCCAATATTTATATGAATCCTGCGTAAGAGTTATCTACATTCTTATTGGTTAGCCAATCAGAATAGTTATATAATTTACCAATAAGAATCTAACTATATGCCTTTCGCTCTTACAGTATAGCCTATCTTTTCTAACAGTACAATTTCTTTACATCAAGTTTTCTTATAGAAATAATTAACAATATCATAAACTTTCTATTAAATATGAAACTTTAAACAATTAAGTAACTAAATAACACATTAATATTAACAAAAACAATCATTATCATGCTTAAATTAAACATTTAAAATTCCCATACATATTGGCATCTCTTTTACACATACGAAAAAGGAGCGGGACAACAAGCTATGAGGTAACCTCGGTTGGCGTACAACCGAGTCGGGGCGAGACTACTTTTCGGCCCTTAGTAAAACTTATGTAATTTACACTTGCTTATTATTTTAAAAGTCTTTTATATGAATTTATTCTATTCTAATTGAGTTTATAAGATTCTAATATGATTAATTCGTATACTAATTAACTTTATGTGCTTCTAATGTGATTCTAACACATTCTAATGTAATTAAAGTGACAATTCTTATAGGACTTGTTACTATATGAAAAGTATTAAAGTAAATCTTATGTCTCTAAGTAAATAATCGAGTTAATATTTACATTTCTATCAAACTATTGACTATTAAACTATATTTACATATTAATTGCGGTGTCTTCGGCGTCGTCCTGCACAATAATATTTATTTTATCATAAAAATAAAGGAATGTGTGAATTCCATATTGAATTGTTAGCAGTAAAAAGGTACATTTATGATATACTTATTTTAGATTTTAGAGAATTGGGGTTCATGTGGTGTTATTTTAGGAAACACTATCACATCTCTATTTCATTGTTAGACTTTAGGGAACTTGTAACTGACAATGTATTATTTTTGTATGCAAATACAGATTGTCAGGTCTTTTTAATAAGTTTAATATGAAATATGGTTGCATGAAATATTTATTTACGTACACTGTTTCTTTTGAATCTGAAGATATTTAGTGTTAGGTAGTTCAATTACACAGAACACTTGCATAATAATTAGCCTTTATCTGTCCACT
The DNA here is from genome assembly GCA_905333005.2 of Lycaena phlaeas. Lineage (NCBI taxonomy): Eukaryota > Metazoa > Arthropoda > Insecta > Lepidoptera > Lycaenidae > Lycaena > Lycaena phlaeas. Next base: position 3,482,645 of record HG995168.1, read on the forward strand.
GCTGAGCATAGGCCTCCTTCGATGAACACCAATACAAATACTCATACATATTTATCATCTTCATCATCATTTTCATCAGCTTTTATCAGTCAACTACTAAAGATTCATACTTATACTAAAATAAAATTTTTAGATACCAAAATATAAAGTTGATTGTGCTAAATATGACATATTGTTAAATAAAATTTATCTCAAATATATTTATAATTTTCCCATTAAATAGTAACATATATAGCATAACAGCAGATAAATTATAAATAAAATTCGCATAAATTAAACTTTCGCAAGGCACTTTAGCATATATAAATAAAGCATTTACACTTTACAAAACAAATAATGTAAACACTCACTAAATATATATAAAAACAAGACTAAAACATCATTGTTTTTATATTTATTATTTGATGATAATCATAATGATCTGCTTTTCTACAATATTATATACATACATGTTCCTAAAATAATATAATATATATCTTTGAAAATGTTGGGACGCAGTTATAATTTTTATTAGTTAGTGATTAATAAAGTCCATTTTCAACTAGTCTTAATAATTGCATCATGTCTAAGTTAACCTATGCATTATAAAACAAGTTCTCTTGTCAGTATTGTTTATTCTCTGACATTCCATTTTGCAAATAATGAAGCTGTAGAAGAAGCAGGATAGTACTACTAATGCTCAATCACAAAAATGTTGAAAATTAGCAAGAAAATTTTAATAATGTAGTCAACAATATTGTTTATAACTTTAGCATAGATTAATTTTAATAGGAAGTTTCATTATCATCATCAAAATCTATCAGCCCACTACTGGACATGTTTCCTTCAAGACAACCAATCCCGCATCCAATGATGATCCATGGTATTCTCAGAGACCCATAAATTTTTATACATAACTAGCGGTCCATCCTGGTTTTGGAAAAAAAATATTTATAGCCTATGTTATTTCTGACACTGTGGCTTTATAAAAATTTTCAAATTGGTCATGTGGTTTTGCAGCCTATTGAATTAAAACAAATAAAAAATCAAATATTTCCTCTTCATAATATTAGTATAGATAGATTAGTTATTTGTGGAGATAAGTAGGTCTCATTTTTATATGCTAGTCATTTTGTTATCTAGTACTGAAAATACTATTCACTTAAATAATTTGCATATGGACATTGTTTGAGATGTTAGGATACCTTTAGTTTGTTTGACTACTGAAATATAAAAAAAAACATTGATGTGCATAATATTTCCATTGAATTATTATGACCATGACTTTAATTAGAATCAATCATAACTATTCATATATATTTATTCACACAATTGCATAAAATGCTTATAAGTGAAATAGCTTTCAATGAAAACTATACTCACTTTATTTATTTGTGGGATAATAAATATTGTGAAACTTGATAAAATACTAAACAATTACAGGTATTTGAAAAATATTACAAAACACCCTCAACACAAATAGTCAGTGTATTATGTTAGTTTATTGATAAATATTTATAATGTTCATAAACCAGGACTAGTTTTTATTGAATCATAATACATAATATAAAAGAAACAAGTTGTACAAATTTGTCAAGTACACCCAGTTTTTTAATAAATATAATATGCAGAGCAAAATAATTAAATTCACTTTTATTTCGCCAAAGCCTTCTTATTACATATATAAAAACACGAAAAGTTCTAAATTAAAACTAGCAAGGGAAACATTTAGGATGCATGTAAGATTGTTGCTTGATTAGTTGTTTATGTATAAATATGAAAAACTTATGTATCAGTATTTACTTCATAGCTTCCTATTGTTGTCCTTGATTTCTTAACGTAAATATCAAAGTTACACAAAGACTCACTAATGATAATTTCAGCCCACCCGCAAATATTGGGTAAACCAATTATATGAAAATTGTTATTTAAAAATAAACTTAAAATTTCCAGTTATTATTATTTAATGACATGATACGGATATAACGTTCCTCACAGGCGCCTCGTGTTTGCCATAAATCCACCAGATTGATACACATAATCTAAGAGTTGCAAGACTCAAGGTGGTAGAAAGAAACATTCTCATAGGAGCAATTATAACAGTGTTTTGAGATTTATTCATCGTGACATTTATTGCAGCGACTAATAAGGTACATCAATACAAAATATCTTACCTAGTGATATGATGTACCTCAATAATAGAAACACGCACCACGCACGACGACGAGCAATATGGCCGACCAAAATGTATTGAAGACGTCAACGCATGCACTATTTTAAACACTTAACACAATCAAGGTTACCAACATACAAATTTGTGGGGTTTTTTTAACTAGCAATACAAGTCAAAAATAAACTTTCATCTAAAAATTTCAAATCATTATCTGTAGCATTTTTGCACTGCAATACTGTGTATTCGCAAAGGGTCTAAAAATATAATATTAAAAATAGTTAGTAAAAACAAATGTTATGATTTTAAGATTACATAATAATATAAAATTTAAATATTTTTACAATGCAATGGCTTTTGCATTGTACTCTGTAATGGTGTTATTGTAAATTGCAGCCGTTCAGAGAAATAATTTGATTTGAAAATAGCAATGGTAATTATTATTTTCATTAAATAATATTAGTTAGTTAGTTGATTAATTATTAATGGGTGGCAACACACACATACACACACACACACACACACACACACACACACACAAATTTACAATAAATAATCGTATCGAAATTGCACCAGCCGTTTAGAAATTAGAAGGATGAAGGATCAAGGAGTACAGAAACGTAGTGTTTATATCCTCTTTGGAGTACAGTGACATACAAAGTAACAGGTATTAAGACTCTTACTGACATCTGTTGACGAGTAGTAGATACTTTATTTTTTAACTGAGAGCATTCAGCATAATATTTACGAAGTGTAGTCACTAAAACTACCTACTTCGGTTCTCCCTTATCAGTATAATATGGATTGGACTATTTCAATAGATTTATTTTTCACTGTTCAGAATTTTCAGCTTGACAGACATAATTCACTTGTCCAAAATACTATTTATTATGTAAATCATTATATTAACATATGATTCATATGAAGATCTTCTGTAGACAATCTGTCATATTAATAGATGGGGATCTATTCTATGCAACTATTTATAGAAATGGGGGTTAACGGGCAGTCCGTTATTAGTTGATCGTAACCTGTAAGTGATCGCCGATATCCATACCTATGTCTAAAACAAGCCCCGATGAAGCGTTCTTCAGAAACTTAACAAAGCTTCAGATGCTTTGCCTGCTTTAAACGGCATTGGTAATGAGAATACTCTTCTTTCTACCTTCCACGTATACCTAATCTAAAATATTTATTTGTATCACAGCATAATAAATCTGATACTATGAGCCGATAGCCGACAGTGATCGTCAACTTTAAAAGAATGTTTTAAGCTTAGATCAATAATATAATAATATCCATAGTCCAAAAAAATAGCGGCTAACTGTTGGCCTCTAAATGCGTTCTCTGTGTTTAGTAAACGTCCCACTGTCATAGAATACGCATGAATTTTTACGCATTATTGTTCTTATTTATAATGAAGGTTTGTGTTGAAGTGTAACAAGATTAAAACGGATGATTATGCGAGAACTGTAGTAGCTGGTATCACTATTCAAGAACACATCTTTGAAAATGTTGGCCTGTTCTTTTTGTTTCGATTGTAGGGCGACACTCCATCACTCAAGGTTTTAAGTTGAGGATCACTGTCGAATTGAAAACTTTAAAAGTAAATTCAGATGGTTTATTAAACACTAGCCTTGATCTTCTGATACTAGCAAGATATATAGTAAAACATGATATTCAAAATCTAAAAAAAAACATTTAAATATTTTCCTGTAATAAAAATATTAAATTACCTAATATGATATTTATGACCAATTAAATAATCATAGGCTTGAATTAAAAAGAAACCTAATATTTTGGACATTCATAGAAATAATATTATAAATAGGTATGTAGGTACTACGTAAAGGCTCCTTCTTTTAAATATTATGTATTTGCAAAAAAATACGTTTATTTTATATTGGGAATAGTGAATGCCTACCATAAGATGACGAAAAACAATTATTGAGAGTGATTACGGCGCTCTAAGAGAATGCTCTTAGAACCTATGTCTACCAAAAACTTATTTATGGCGAGCCATTTGCCCATCGACGATTTCGATTGAGCTTTAAGACCGAAGACTAGATTTTTTTAAATATTTTCTTCTAGTACCTCCGAGAATAAGTGTACAAAGTTTCATGATGATCGGTTAAGTACTTAGTTTTCGCGTGAAAGCATGACAAACATCTAAATCTAATCCCTACTTTAACATTTACAATATTAAGTTCAAGAAAAAATAAAAATAGGTATTAAACTTTCAGATAATATGTAGGTGGCTTATTTCAATAGATTAGGCGTTCTGGAATAAAGGCCGCTTTCGAGATGACCGATGGAATTTAAGTAGCTACTTATTATAAAAATCAGTGCATGGTAACATCCAACAGGCAGGTTAGACTTGTGCTGCCAAAAAAAAAAGTATCGTAAAGAGTATCAGTGGATAGACTGGTCAGTCTAGGCCCTAGGGCCTAGGCATTCATTCCATTCGTTGAAAGAATTTGTCAATGTTATGTTGTACTAGTACCCGCGGCTTCGCCGATTAAATTATAGCCAAAGTTACTCTTTATTATAACAGCTACTTGCCAGTAAAAGTTGGGTCAAAATCGGTCCAGCCATTTCAGAAAATAGCCTGAAAAAACAGTCAAAAATGGTGAACAATGTAATTTTGGTATATTGGTATAGAACGTTACGGGTCGTCAGAAGCCCGAGAGCCAGTCTTACCACGAGGTATCATATCACCCAATTATTGGTTTGTGGAGGTCAGATCAGCATTTGTTTTATTTAAAACACTGGTATTTAGCTGAAACCAGTCAGACTGGAAGCCAAACCCAAAATACAGTTGGGAAAAGGCTACACAAAAGATATTGTATAACAACTAAAATATTGGTGGATATGAATTTCATTAGGTAGGTAAAAATGTATAAGTATACATTTTTACTCTAATTTAATATGGTATTTTTTGTCAGCAATACTTAAGTAGTAGGACTAGTGCCCCACTATGGTTCAAGCCTTGTCGTGGTGGTGGGGCTCAGTAGCCTAAGGTGAGCCCAGCACCTTGAGCGATCGCTTCGTTTTGATTGAGCCGAGGGGACTCTTTGTACCCCTTTTGTAAGAGCAGGGGGCAAGGGGCGAGTACGGGAACCTTGCCTCATTGCACTGTTCCGACGTTGGGAGGAGTTGTTGTCGGTCTCCTGAGGGGGTGACTAGCCATCGATGTGCCCTGTTGCTTGTAGATCCGGGGCACCTCACCAATTTGGCATTGGTGGCACTCGCCGCGTTTTAGTGGGTAGAGCTGCGTCTACTTACCATCTTTCGGGCGCAGCGAGTCCCACATACCCGCCAGGGGAGACCAACTCCCCCAAGGGATGTCTAATTTCTCGGCGCTAAAGAAAAAAAAATAGGACTAGTGCACTACAGCTACGATGCGCACGCTACCTAGCTAATCGAGCTTATTTGTGCGTATTATATTCAGATTTTTTGAGGTCTTTTTCGAAATGAAAGTGTATGTTTATAACATAAAGCATCACGAACCTCTTTCCGGTGGTGGAGACGATCACTATAGAGATGACAATTCATCATCATCAACAATCCATACCTTTCACAGAGTTGAAAGTGATTTATGGCACCGAATTATCATTTTTTATCACTATAGATTAACCTCAATATATACCGCGTGTATTTAGAACGCTTGCAAAGATTTAAGCCTAATAATAAATTATTTATAATACTATATAATGCATATTATAATCATTTATCTCAGAAACCTTTTTTTTAGTAAATTTTGAGACTTAAGCATTTTGCTCATCCGCAATGTATGCATAGGGGGAGTTCGTATATTTCGCACGGCGAACTATGTGAATCGGCTGTTGCAGTCCGGCCGGCAATCTTGAAATTTTGACACATTTTCTTACAAAATCTGTCAAATTTTTAAGATAGATTGGATATTGAAAGCCGCAGTATGTCATTATGTATACCAAACCGGATTATACAAAACAAGTTAAGCTAAAAAAAAATATGTCTCTTTTTTTCACTTGTAACGTGTCAGGCCATACCAACACCTATTATACCTCTTCGGTTTTGCAAGCTTTCCAAATACACCGTGTATGTAAAAGCAGAAAGTCTGATAATTATAAGGAGGAAATAAAAGACCACTACCCTTAAACTGATATATTTAATACTGTGACTAAACAATCACTACTCCCAATGGTATGTTTTGCATACCAAAATATAGGATATTATAGGAATGATTTTCTTATATCAAGAAAACCTACGCACTTACATAAAATTTTAATTTACAAGTTGAAAATTATATTATCCAGTAAATATTTCCAAAAGGCATTTTTGAATTGACAAAAAAATCTTTCGATTTATGTGGCAGTCAAATATTTCAGACATTACAATTTTTTGAATACGAAAATACATCTCTTTTAATATTAAAATGTTGACCAAAATGGCTTACCTATGGAGTTTTTAAGTTATTGTAATAAAAATAAAATGAATTTGTTATATAACTTTTTTCGATTTAATCACAGGCATGTAACTTACTCTAAGAAAACAATATTCTAAGTGCGAGAAATTAAAACCACCTTCTCGTATTTATACCATTTCAAACTGTTCCCATTAATTAAAAAGCTATTGAAAATAATATGTAGCATTTAGCATTGATATGATCCGATTTTATATTTATTTTAGTTATTTTAACACTGGTAACATAATAACGATCAAGTGGTTGCGATTTTAATATGTGCAAATTATAGAAAATACATTTACGTATTTATTAACGGTATTTGCATTTAGTATATTTAGGTAGTGTTGCCTGGATTAAGGAATGTTATAACCTGTTATACCTGTATAAAATGAATTCTAACTTTGTCAATTATCATAGAGATAGAATATTTTTTTATTGTTCTGAATCTAATAAATTCTATAACAATAATTTGAACATTCTTAGGATCAATTATATCCAGAATTCAGGCAACACTTATATTAAGGGATATCAAGGCAAAGTATTAAAAATTACTTACTATCTACATTATACCAAAATATGGCGGATTTTATCGCGCCTCAACATTTAATTGAAATGCGATTTAGTTTTCGGTTTTTAATGGCGTCCACGCCAATCTAAACACGTTATAAAAATACACATGTTCATGTTTTGTATTAATTAGCATAATTAATATTAGATTACGTCCTCACTAAACCTTTTAAAATAATATATCTTACTTGAATACCTAGTACCTAGATATATCACCGAGGTACGGTAAATGCCATTTTTTCAAAGCTCGATACTGTTTAATACTAAATAAACGATCCTCCTGTTTTTTGGTATTAAAATGCCATTTGTGTGTGCACTATTATAACCCAAATAACATAAGCTTTTGACAAAAGAAAATATATTATATAAGTATACCGTATGTCCTGAAAATGTGCCGCTAGTGGCAATTTTTTTTCTCAATTATTTAACCTAATATTTTATCACATTTCAATAATGCACTAGAAAAATTCTCACACTTTTGTAAAAATAGGAAAGGAGAGGCGGCATTAATCACGATGTAACTTAAAAGTGATTCTTGAAGGATTTGGTCCAAACGCGTCGAAACTGATGACCTTAATAGCCTCATTTTTAGTATAATATGTCGTCATTGAAGCCGCTTCTGAAATTATCTATATTCCTTACACTATGCAAATGTCTACAGAGATTCAGGGCTATATAAAATTATAACAAAACACAACCCGCTTCACGTTCACTAGCACATATAATACTAATCTCAAACAAATATATTTGAGCATTGTCAAAACACAAAAATAATATTCTTAGGAATCTCTACGAATAACAGTATAAAAATGATAATAATGATACAAAAAGCAAAATACTAAGCCCTTAAAAATTTGAGCCTTTATCTATCTTAGTCTTTAGATTAGGGAAGCTGCCTTATTCTTCACCCTTGATTATATCTAGGATACTGACGTAGGAACCTGTTAAGAAGCCGATGATACCAAAAATGATAAGAAATGTGTTCTTCCACAGGACCCAGTTGAAGCGTCCGAGGCCATTGGGTCGGTCCCAGTATGTTACGGTTTCTATTACGGCAGGGAAGATTAATCCTAAGAATGAAAGGCAGACAGCACCAACCAGAGAGATAAAGGGTCCAAGATTAGGGATAGCAATGGCGGTACATAGGGTTAAGATAATAATGGATATTCTAATGCTGTATTCAGCCATGTTCTTCTTAGCACCGAACCAGTGTCGGACATTTTTCCAGATAATTTCCATGGGGACGTAGAATTGGAGACTGTACGTGAAGAATATGGCTACGGCAATCATTAGCTTAACGCTCTGACCCAACCTGGAAATAAAAGTTCAAATTTAAGCGACTTGAAACGGAATGTTATAATTACAGTTAACATAATATTATCTAAGGAGACAAATAGAACTATGTAAAATACAGCGACAAAATAGGTTAAAGTTTTTGACAATGACAATTTCAAATCCAAGATGGCCGCCACTACAAAATGGCGCATTATATAAGTCTGGGGTTCTTTAAACTTTTAATTTAATTTTCTCAGTTTTGTGTCTAGTAGGCATAGCTATGCGCTGAATCTACCATTCTATGTTTCAGTTTATAGGTATAATATAGGTCTTGCCTTTAGTTTTTTTTTTATTGTTCACATGTGTAATATTCTTTATAGAACTCAAAGCCCGTCGGTCATTGTCTATGATAACTAAGACAAAAAGATAAGATACTCACACTTCATCTTGAGGCAAATTCAATGTAATGCTGCCCATGGTATCGTCTCCGTATTTGAGGTAACCAAAGAATCCAACGAGGGCGTACAAGGACACCACGCAAAACATCCCAGTGTTCAGGACTCCGGGGCAACCGATGAAGTGGGTGGGAGTCTTCATGTTGTTCTCCAAAGGCATAACAACACCAATACCTTCCAGCGCAAAGATGGCAGTTCCGAAGAATGTTGGCAATCGAGCGAGTTCGGCGTACGGTTTCCTTTCACTCAGACTCGGGATATCTTGGAAGAGATAGTACAACGTTATACCCATTCCAGCTGCGACCAAGAGGTTGGCGATCATGGAGAACGGAGCCAGGTATTTGAGGTTTCTTATCAAATTCATTGAGATGAGGAGAGGCAGAAGTATCGCCATGTACACTCGTAGATCCATATCACTGGGCAGCCATTCACACTCGTTGGCGTGAAAGTCCACTACTTGCTTGACATTCTTCGCCACGAACACGATGTACACACAGCAACAGCCAAGAAGATCGACCACTAAGAACCAGTTTATCATAGCTCTGAAATTAAAGAAGATATAAATTATTCATGAAAAAAAAACGACGGGTAGCACTCCGGGAGTGCCGGCAGAAGTGAAGACTTGAAGTGAAGACTTGTTGTGCATTTTTGATGTTTTGGAATGGTTAGGGAATAATTTTGCACGAATTGCTTTATTGTCAGAATAAAAGTACTATCATTTATGTGGTAGAACCTGGTAGAACACAATATTTGTTTATTGCGCTATCGTACACAAACTTGACAATTTATATTACATTAAAAAGTTTATCTCTCAGAAAAATTATAGTTACACTAGCGGACCCCACAGACGTTGTCCTTTAGATACGAATCGATAGTGGCAGTACAGATCAATAACCTAGATACCGACTGCAGCGCCATCTGCCGGTCTGATTTGTGAATCTAAACCATCCTCGAATCTACTTGAACACACACAAAGAAAATCACTCAAATCGGTCCAGCCGTTTAGGAGGAGTTCAGTCACATACACACACGCACACAAGAAATATATATATTAAGATTATCGTAGTCACGAAGTTCACGTCACGTGTCCTGACGCGAGTTTAACATTTTTTTACCCATCACAAAAAAAAGCACAACGCCGATAAGGAAGTTTTCACTTGTAAAACTTAACCGATTTAGCGATAGAGTGAATTTTAGGTTACCCAGAGGGTAAAAATGGGTACTTCGCTGTCTATCTTGTCCGTCTGTCTGTAATCTGGCTGTAACCCAAGGATCGCGATAGCTAAACAGTTAGAATTTTCACAATTTATGTAGGTATTTCTGTGGCGGCTATAACAAGAAATACCACAAACAAAGTAATATTAATATTTTGACTAATATTTGTTTGGATGTACCTTTATTTATCTTGTCCGCAAAAAGTACTGATTTTCACGAAACTTTACTACTACTACTATATAGCTTACACATCAGAAATCAGAATAACACATAATGTAGTGTAAAATTAAATAACCTACTACCTATAAAATATTTAACATATAATATACAAATGAAAATTGGATTTGTTATTCATATTTATACTAAATATTTTCTGAATAAACATACTTGGCAAGTCTTGAAAATTTGTGAACTGCTGGAGGTCCAGAGAGGAACGCCGCTTCAGCTACTTCAGCGAATCCAAGGGAAGGTTTCTGTAGCCTTCTGCACAGCTCATGAGCAGTCTTCACCAGAACGTGAACGCAGTAAGTGCAGACACCACCGATGAAGAAGGTTGCCACTAAGCCGAAGTAGAGACCAGCATTCATAAACGCCATGGGCATGGCTAAGATACCGCTGCCCAAAGAACCTTTGAGTAAGTGGATAAGAGTATCCATGTCCCTGGAAAAATAGTCACAGTTAAAGGATTATTTGGAGCTATCTATTTGTCTAGAGCGAATATTCATCGTCGCCAACAGCCTCAGTTTTTAACCGTCAATTGCTGATCATAGGCCACCCTTAATGAACCCCAAGACGGCCGATCCCTTGCCATTCGCACCCAACGCGGAGATTGTCTTCCGACCTAATGGTTGACTACAATCAACATCGCATATGTTTATGGCCACACATAAGTCTAAATATTGGTCGACAAGAACGTACAATTAAAGTAACAAAAAAAAAAGAACCCAACAGCCGAATTGGGTCGACGCGACCGGGTCTGAGTGAAGCTGTCACTCTACGCCGGTATTTTGTATTCGTTTGTTTGTTTCGTGTGGTTTGTGGGTTTCCGGTTGCCCTTTGAGGGTTAGGGAAAAAGAGGGCAATACATCAACTTAACTTCTGTTTGCGCAGATATCTATAGGTGTTAGTATTCACTATTCATCACAAGTCTCCGGCTGCTTCTTTTTTATGCTTTTTAGCATAAAAAAGGAAGATGTTAAAGGAAGCTTTTACTAAGGGTAAAGTATTGAAGCTTTTTGATGCAATTAATAAAACCTTAAAAGAGATATTGTATTTATAGAGATAAGAAAAAAGTGTGTGTGTCAGCTCCAACGCACGACGCGAGTTACGAACGATTATAAACGAATATTTCGTTTAACGCTTCGTGTGACATCTTCGTGTAACATCGTAGTTTAATTTTACTCCCGTAGATTTTCGTACCCCAGCCTTATATGAAAATCGATTAAGGAGTGAACTCCAAAAATGCAACTTTCCTAGAGTGAAATCAATTTGTATACTTACGAAGTAGGATGAGCCAATTTCCTGTGTTCAAACGGATTGTAATCCTCGTCTGCCTCGATATCACGTCCCGGTATCTCCATAAGAGGCAGGGTCGATCCCGCCTGTTGTTCCACAGGGATCTCATTGGGATCAACTTTGTACCTGAAAGATTTTCCCGAAGAACTGTTTTAGAGCGTGAAAATGATTAGAAGCGCACTAATGTAATATGATGTTGATGGGTTACGAGTGAGTGGGTAAATAGTGTATTCAATCAAACACTTTATTCAAGTCAAGCAAGGTAATGGCCTATCGTGAAATTTGTGAAAAAAAAGCACAAAGTTAAAGCGTACTAGTGAAACGATTTGTGACTTCGAGGTGAAAACGCGCCTACACTCTACATGCTTTCTGTCTCTACTATTACTGTCTCTATATTTTACTTTACTTTACTGCTTGTGTTTTATGTAAGTGTTTCGAGTGAAGTGTGATACATTCATTATGGTCTCCAAAAATGTATAATTTTAATATGCGCTTCACTCTGTTAAGCCTCGGCATTTACAAATGTTTGGTCCAATCTTGAAATTTAATGCAGCTTTACGTGGAACATAGAGATGAAAGTTTAAATTTAGTATTTTTTCACATTCCATAGAGGTCATAAATACCCCTCATTGGGATTGTATCGTCGAATATTTCAAGGACGATGTCATAGAATATCAAAATTATAGAACATAAAGCTAGATCAAATTTGTACAAATCGTCAGATTGCGAACCATCCCGAGCCTGAACAGAGATGGCGCTGAAGATCGCGACTGAAACTTACATAGAGTAGTCAGCCACGGCCTTCGTACAGGTTCGTTAACTATATCTTAAATGTTACCAGAACCAAAAATAAAACAAAATAAACAAAGTTGAAACCATAAAATGGAATGATGTACCGGTGTATGAGTCCATTGCTAGATGATCAAGGTCGTCGAACGACTTTAATCTGGTGGAAGCAGCACACGTCTTCCCGGATCGTCTCCGTACGGCGTCGAGCAATTATAATAGCCCGTAATAAGGAGCGAGTACTTAACAGTCAACATACAATATAAAATACCATTTTAACGACAAATCATTTAATGAATTAAAACAAAAAAAAGCTCGGGTCTAATAGACCCCACGCTCTGGCGAGCGGTATTCGAAAGCTCAGATTTTGTGAAATCTTTTTTTTCGAGCAACATTTTACTGTTATACAGTCTAAAAATTTTCTTTTCGAAATCCTGTTGAACAAAAATGTCAAGATTATTAGTTTTTCGGGCGATCGATATCAATTTCATTTATTAATCAGCTTGCCAAAATAAAATGACGAGAAGCTGTGAAACATGCTTTTTTTATTTGACACACTATGCAGAACACAATGTATTGATGTGGTGTCGACACAAACTTATTATAAACACAACAATCAAAGCTGATCGACACGGTGAAAGACAAGATGAATATTGAAACATTATCACTTACTTGACCATAACAACATCAGACAAATCATTTTTGACTCCTTTTCTCTTGGGATCATATTCGGCTATCATCGGCCGCATTTGGGGTTTCTGTAAAGAAAGAAGAAATATTATTATATTTATGCCATTTCTACCATACCTTATCGCACATATTTTGGGAAAACTCAACAAAAAATAACAAAAATAATAAAGAGGCTCTCATATTCCCGATAGTAAATTTTCTCAAAACAAAAGTGACCTCTGTTACTTCTACTTTCCAAGTAATTTGGAAAAACAAGAACGTTGTTCGCATCACAATAAAAAGTAAATAAAGCTAAAACATTTTTTTTTCTAATAACAAGATTGTTTATCTAACTTTAATAACTAAATTTAATTATTATAAGAACGATTTTATGTAGATATTTTCATAATTGGTAATTTAATCAATATTTTAATTGAGCTTTTTGTAGATTTTATTTTGCCAGACATCGCGACAACTGGATGAAAACCTTAATTTGTTATAGATGGACCGTGGAAATTAAATTATTTTTGAACTTCTGTATAAAAATCTTTGTAGGTATAATATTTTACTTTAATTTATGATCTAGGGTACGTTCATCATCCGGTGATCATCATCATCATCATCATCAAAATGTGATACAAAATTATATTTCAATTAATTTTATATATTATGATGTATATATACGTGAATTTGTATTGAGAAGGTTCAGACGATTTTGTATGGTAAGAGTTTTCATGGAATAGATTTTAAAAATATTGAATATTATGCTCTTGTCTTTGTACCGGAGCCCTAGATGGCGTTGTACAGCTCTAATTCATTTACAATATTAACGGTTTACATAAAAACTGGATTAATAAGTTTTCAAACACTCATTTATTTTGTACCATTCATCTAATCGTTTTCAACCAATCAGAATCAATAGATCGGCATCAGAAATTCCAAAAACCTATGCATACAAATGCTAAACGTGGAATTCGCGTTTCCGTACACAATTGAAACGTTAAATTTATAGATATTGCGGACATTTTGGCACCGTTTGTTAGGAAGGCCTTCAAGACGGGAGGTATGACAAGGAACCTCCTTGGCGTATCATGGCGTCACTATGACATAGCATCTGGCACGGAACATAGGGGCTCGGTCAGCACAGGCCACGTGACGAGCTATTTTCGGCATCTGTATAAATAGCATGTTCTGAGCGCGAATCTCCTGCTTTCCCTTTCTGTTACAATCTGCGTTTCGGCCATGTACGCCTGGTTCTCTCGCCGGATTCGCCGGGTATATATATAAATTGTTATCTTATTTTTCTGTGAAACTGGAATATTGAAATGCAGGTATAAAGTTTAGTTGTGATAGTTTTCTAGTCTGTTTGCTTGTGGCAGGTCAACGTATGCCCGAATGTTGCGTAGATTAAAAAAAAACATCCGTCCAAGTAAGACATACGTTGATATAACATTTCCAAACATGTATAGAGTGTGAGAATATCTTTAAAGACAATTTCTGCTATTATTCTTATCGATATCTAATGTATCATCATCACCAGGCTTTATCTGTCTACTGCCTAACATAGGCCTTCCTGAACGAGCGCCAAGACGACTGATCCTTTGCCACTCGCATCCAACACGGACCGGTTACTGCACGGAGATCGTCTTCGCATCTGTTTAATTGCCGAGCGACGTTTCGTCTGTCTAAACGCGGTCTCCAGTCTTGAACCTTATTGGCCCATCGGCCTAGTTAGAGCTATATACTCATGATTAATTTTCACTAGCAATAAACGTATTTTTTATACTTAGATTTTATATATTTTTTAAAATAATATATATATTTTTACAAAGGTAAATTCCGTAGAAAGTACTTGTCATCATTGTCATCATTTTAAACTTTTCCCAGCCGATAACCAGTAACAAGATAATATCTTGAATAACTAAGTATTTTTTATTGAATGACAATTTTATGCAATTTTTTTTTCTTAACTCATACTTTAAAATGACCAATCCCTAAATCGCAGGTGCTAGTTAGGGTTCAACCCTTTGTGACTCATGTTGAAGCATGTTTGAATAACATTAATTCCCCTTACATTCAACCCTAATCTTTGAATACATGTTTAACCATTTTGAACTTTAAATTGTTGAGGCTACTGCCGGTTGTCCATTGATCAACAATTGTAAATCAACCGGAATGTTCTGGTTACGAATCGGGAACCAGTTTAGTCCGATTCTATTCAAATTGATATATTATTTACTATTCAATTGGCTTATTTCTTTTGCAGGATACTTTATCTTCAAGACAAGTAAAATACTATTTGGATGTCTAAAATTAATGGAATACTTATGTTGATTTATTATTAATTTATTCGGTAAATTAAAAATCATCCGTATTTTTGTCAAAGGTTTTTTTAAACAATTAGGCCTTATAACACAGACTTTGTATCGTATAAAAAAATTATCACAGAAACCTTTGATTTTTTTTAAAATAGATATATTTTAGAATCTCGAAATGAGTGTCTCGTTGTTTACTTTAATCATACACTTAGTTAATAACTCCATGCTTTTAATTGCTAATGTTGTAAAAATGACAATTGCTAACAAAACAATGATACCCGGATGACCGAGCTTAGCTGGTTAAAGTTGATTATTGAAAACACGAATAAAACGACATTTTCTAAAAATAAATCCTAGTTAAATTGATTTATCGCCCCCGAAACATGTATTCTAAATTTCATGAAGATCTTTCGAGCCGTTTCCGAGATTCAAAATATACAAAAATTGCTCGCTTAAAGGTATACGATTTAATACGGCGGGAAAAAATTTACTATTATACCTGCCTAGTTTTTACAAAGTATATTGATATTTGATGCTATATCAAAATTCAAACTGTTTTTGCGACGTCTTTATTTACGTCGCGACTATAATATCATATTCAAGAATATGACACTGTAAAAATATATTAAACGATGAATAAACATATCATTTTATCAAGGGTATTGTTTTTATTAGAGAAAATGGATGATATAAAAGAATTTGACACTTTAGAAATAGTTGACTAGGTATCTAGTGACCGAAGCTTTGCCCCCGTGATGTCTGTAAGAGTAGCTTATCAACCCTTTTAGCATATCTTTACACGAATTTCAATCATTTATGAAAATAATTAATTATAACAACCTTTACATATTTTCTCGAGCTTTATTTGCGACCATGGTTGCTGTAAAGTATGAGAAACGTCGGGCACGTAAAAAACTAAATAAAATACGTAAAATTTGTTTCGTTGCAATAAGTATTTCCTTTCTAGAAATAGACATATTAAGAACAAACTAATAAGTAATGTTTATCCTCGCTAATATTATAAATGCAAACGTGTAATACATTTCTATAAACTATATTGAAAGACTTCTTATGTTCGACGAGTACGTACTACGTAGGTGTATAATAATAAGAATAATATCTATGGACGCTTTTTACACTACGTCAATCTGGTCCCGTGCTAAGTGTTCGAAGAGACTTGTGTTACGGATACCAGACATACACTTAAGATTTTTACTACATAATACACATATTTAATACACATCCATGACCCAGGAACACATAAACTTTTTTGTGTTCCTTTGGCGAGATTCGAACCCGCTACCTCCGGCTTGTGAGTTGTGCGCCAAAGCGCTAATCACTGAGCTACAGTGGTCGTCGTATATGTTTTGTGTCTTTGAAAATTACCTATATATCTATATTATTCTGTAGTCGTTTTTGTAATTTCAATAATTGACGTAATTACGAATTATACTACGAGTAATAGGACAATGTAATTCTCATAGAAACTTTTAATTTATCCTATGGATAAAACAAGGTATAAGTCATCCCATTTCAACTTCCAAATCAATTCAGCTGTTTTGGCGTGAAAGAACAACAAATATCTAAACTCTCAAACTTTTACATAAGTATGTATTAGGTACTAAGATGATAAATGAACACAACATCACTTTATCTGGGTTATTTTTTCCCAGAAAATATTTATAAAAGAAAAACAAAAAAAGTTACAAAAAACATTGTTCCATTGTGTTATCTATGTCACCTTGGTCAAACTATGAGATGTTGAATTCTTTTTACCGAATAGAATAATAATACATATCGTCTATATCTTTACGAAGTTCTCTATATCTTTACAAAGTATATTTAAGTAAGTTTTTTTAACTACTTAAATAAAAAACAATTTTGTCCAGAAAAAAGTATGAACTGGTATCTACTTAAAAACTTGCTATACTACTGGTATGGACCAATAAATTAAAAATAAAAGTTGAGATTCGAAGTTGGAGAGTTGGTCTACCTTAGAATGATGACGATACACGGTACACCTGAGTACTAAAATAATCGTCATCAAACGTGTCAAAGAAATAGAAGGCGTAATAGGCTTCTAGTGTGTTTTAATTCTGTTTAACCAAATTAATAGCGAATATTATGTCGATCTCCATATTATAGTCACAATTGAATACAGTACTTTTCACAGTACCATTTCGATATCTTTCACTTCGAAAGCGAACTTTATTGATATAGATAGATAGTTGAGTTTTAAAGAATACAAATTCGTTATATCACCGCGGATTCCGCTTTCATGATTTCAAAACGACCTTAAGGAATAGCTCTACTGATAGGGTCAACACTAGCAATTGGCGAATTATAGATCCACCCCACTACGGAACTCTAAAAACTTGTCACTTGTTACAACACTAATTGACAGTTTAAATACATTGACGCCAACAATATGCTTGTGGTGATATTTGCGATTCTAAATTGCTTCCCAAGGTTAAGACTATTTGTATCTCCACGACACGCCTCCCTACGTAGACTATTTACGAATTATCACGACTATCACGACACATCAATATTATCAACGCTAATATGAGTAATGCAAATAAATAAAGCATTTTCACAAGTCACGACGTGTATAAGTGAAAACTTCTTTAGCAGTAGAAACACTGTATAATTAAAAGCGCTACTTACAAAGTAATCGTACCCTCATAATATTATGATAGTATTATAATATTCTTAGATGAGCTGCTCATCTGCTGTTCCGATGAAGCTTAAAGGCCTTAAGGCCAACAACATAGGTTCATTCGAAAAAAAAAAGTATTATAATTGTTTTTTTTTTTCACGATATTTATGCAGCAATTGTTGAGGTAGGAGAAAAGATAGACGTCGATCGAAAGTCGACTTAGAGGCCTTCGTGAAAAGAGCTTTCTCATCTTTGAAAGGCTGGCAACGCACCAGCTAATCGTCTGTTACAGCTGGTGTCTAATGTAGGATGTAGCTGTATGGTTAACCTTTTGTCACACTTCTATTAATTAAATGCCAATTATAATGAAACAACTTTTACGGATTTTATCGCGGTTTATTTAGTTTTTTACAATCCCGTACTGCGGGACAACAAGCTTCGGGTACCGCGGCTCCATCACAGTGAACGTGTGAAACCAACCACCGTCGAGCGAGTACCTGCTGTGCTGCCATTTATGAAGGGAGTCACTGACAAGATTGGCTACATCCTAAAGCGAGCTTCTATTAAAACTTATTTCAAGCCGCCAAAAAAGATAGGTCAATTCTTACCATCTGTCAAGTGTCATATACCCTTACAAGATGCAGGAGTTTATAAGCTTGATTGTGACTGTGGTCTCTCTTACATAGGTCAAACTAAAAGATCAATTAAAACTCGCGTTAAAGAACATATAGCTGACTTAAAACACCGTCGCTATACTAAGTCAGCAATCTGTGAACATAGCCTAGATAATGCCCGCCATTATATCAGATTTGATAAACCACAGGTCCTCGCAAAAGAACACCGATTCCAACCAAGGATGATTCGCGAGGCTATTGAAATTAAAAAACATCCTAATTTCAATAGAGAAGATGGCTGGCCACTACCATCTGCTTGGGATCCCATAATAAAAATAATAAAATCTAAATCCAAGCATAATAATATGTCACAGACTAAAGACTCAGTTAGCACCTTTTGCATAGATAGGACTAAATAAAAATATTGTTGTATCATAGGGTAGTTTCGAATAACTTTTGTAACAGTAGGACATCTGACACCTCAGTCCTCCCGTGACCATGGTCGCTGTAAAGTGTCCGAAACGTCGGGATTGTAAAAAACTAAATAAACCGCGATAAAATCCGTAAAAGTTGTTTCATTATAATGAGTGAAATTCGCGTAAACATAAGAAAACAATATGTGAACCAGTACGGACTGGAAACCGCAAACAAAATTCGACGCCTGGAAGATTTCATGACAAAGCGCGCAAGATTTGTAACATCTTTAAATTTCTTGAAGAGATGCAGAGACCAAAATCTCACCCCTACGTGTGTCAAGATTTCACCAAAAAACGACATTCGAGGGAGCGCAAAAATCTTAAATCAGGCGAGTAAAAAGTTATTACGGACAATGATTCAGCAATATCGTTCCGATCTAGCTGCCATAGAAAAACAAATTGGATGCTTGACCGCCGCGTTAAAGAACATTTTAACGACATTTGATTTTGAAAATTGCATAATAACTTTAAATAAGCGCGAAACATCACAATACAATAAATGCAAAAAACAACAAATTTTAAAATTCGAAAAATTAAACAACAAATCAAATGTCAAAAATAACGAACGGAACACCACAGACAATGACAGCTCCCGCGCAGTTGTCAATCTGTCAAAATGTCATTTAGACAACAACACAATAAAAGTTTTGGAAAAAGGATTAAATTTCGCTGTTACACCGTGCAAAATTCCATTCGAAGAAATAATTTGTAACGTTGAGGACTGCCTCTCGAAAAATAATATAAAGAAGGAAGATTCGGAGGCGATCAGACAAGACATATCGTCCGCACTGCGACGAAGTTCTGTGCCGAGACTAAATCTTCCTCGCGAACAATTAAAGGCCTTATTAAACCTCCGGAACAAACGTGAATTAACAGTTCTTCGTGCGGATAAAGGTAATGCAACGGTTGTGATGGATACGTCAGATTATAATGATAAAATTCAACAACTATTATCGGATGAAAGCACTTATAAGTATATCAAAACCGACCCAACCAACAAGGTTTTGAAAAACACCTGTGACCTAATTAAAAAGTACTCCGAGTCATTAAATCTGGACGTCAAATCTTTGATTCCTTCTTGCCCAAAACCACCTAAACTGTATGGGTTGCCAAAAATACACAAGGCTAACGCTCCACTACGCCCAATTGTAAGCCAGATCGACTCACCAACCTACAGACTGGCTAAACATGTGGCCCATGTACTTTCGCCATTGCGTGGACAAACCAGAGCACATACAAGGGATTCCTACCATTTTGTCAGTGAGATCAAACACCTACATCTCAACGACAATGAAACTATGGTCAGTTTTGATGTGCAATCACTTTTTACATGCTTACCTGTTGAAGATTGCATCAATATTGTATCAAGGAAGCTAAGAGAGAATAACATGCCAATGGAATATGCTGAACTTCTTAAACACTGCCTTACATCTGGCTACATGTTGTGGAATAGTCAGTTCTACAAGCAAGTAGATGGGGTAGCGATGGGCTCACCAGTATCCCCTGTTGTTGCCGACATATTTATGGAGGACTTCGAGGAGACTGCTCTGCACACTTCACCCATTACACCCAGGTTCTACAAGCGGTACGTAGATGATACTTTCACAATATTACCATCTGATAAAGTAACCATATTCCTAGACCATCTTAATTCCATCAATAATAAAATTCAATTCACAATGGAATTAGAGGCCAATAATACTCTGGCTTTTTTAGATGTATTAGTTATCCGTAATCCCAATAATACCTTAAGCCATACAGTATATAGGAAACATACCCATACTGATAGGTACTTAAACGGCGAATCACACCACCATCCAACACAGTTAGCTACCGTGGGTAAATCTTTGTTTCAGAGAGCACAAGGGATCTGTGATGAGCAGCACTTGGAGACCGAGCTTCAACATGTCAAGCAAGTACTGCGGGACAACAAGCTTCGGGTACCGCGGCTCCATCACAGTGAACGTGTGAAACCAACCACCGTCGAGCGAGTACCTGCTGTGCTGCCATTTATGAAGGGAGTCACTGACAAGATTGGCTACATCCTAAAGCGAGCTTCTATTAAAACTTATTTCAAGCCGCCAAAAAAGATAGGTCAATTCTTACCATCTGTCAAGTGTCATATACCCTTACAAGATGCAGGAGTTTATAAGCTTGATTGTGACTGTGGTCTCTCTTACATAGGTCAAACTAAAAGATCAATTAAAACTCGCGTTAAAGAACATATAGCTGACTTAAAACACCGTCGCTATACTAAGTCAGCAATCTGTGAACATAGCCTAGATAATGCCCGCCATTATATCAGATTTGATAAACCACAGGTCCTCGCAAAAGAACACCGATTCCAACCAAGGATGATTCGCGAGGCTATTGAAATTAAAAAACATCCTAATTTCAATAGAGAAGATGGCTGGCCACTACCATCTGCTTGGGATCCCATAATAAAAATAATAAAATCTAAATCCAAGCATAATAATATGTCACAGACTAAAGACTCAGTTAGCACCTTTTGCATAGATAGGACTAAATAAAAATATTGTTGTATCATAGGGTAGTTTCGAATAACTTTTGTAACAGTAGGACATCTGACACCTCAGTCCTCCCGTGACCATGGTCGCTGTAAAGTGTCCGAAACGTCGGGATTGTAAAAAACTAAATAAACCGCGATAAAATCCGTAAAAGTTGTTTCATTATAATGAGTGAAATTCGCGTAAACATAAGAAAACAATAAATGCCAATTTTTTTTTATGTAATACGAGTTGATTTACTCAAAGAAATTAAAGAAACCACCTATAATTTTCATTCCAGTGAATTTTGCAGATTCTGTCATTTTTTCTTCTGAGTTTCAAAAGTTGGATAATAATTATTAATACCGCTGATTAGGTTGTTTTTAACTTCTAGGGATCTCTAGAAGTGTGAAACTAGTGTGTAGAGGGAAAAAAGATAGTTGTAAAGTAGATGTGCATACCAGGAAAACATAAGTAGTGCACAGTTTTGAAACAGTAAATCAATGCCTACAATGTAAGCACTACAAACACATACGTATGAAATTGCATCATAAACAAAATCGAAAGTAACATGCGCATTGCAATTCTGCTTTAGATGGATCGTAAGCTAGTTTGGTCTCTTTCTTATATTATGGTCTTAATTGAAATTTTTGAAATTGAACAATAAATAGAATACGAAGAAAACAATTTAAAGTTGTATGCCTAGTTTTATTAGCTGAATCTAAAGTTAGGTACTATGAAAAGATAAATAAAGATAGAAAGTAAAGATAGAATTAAAGTTAACCTAAATTTTTAAATGTTAGAAGTTTGAAACAAACTAATTTAGATAAACTTTCTAGCAACCTGTAATTAAGAATACCAATGTCCTAAACAGTTGTACCAGGAACCACAATATGACTAATGACACTGTTCCTATGGAAATTATAATAATGATAATGACTGTAAATGTGTTAATATATAAAAAAATGATGTGGTGTCGTGGCACACCAGGTAGGAACGAAGTTCCTTCGGCTAATGTAGAACGACACAAATTGCAAAAAAATCGTGCTCAATTTTATGTAGGTTTTCTTAATTGAACGGTAAAATTCCACGCACTTTTTTCCACGGATTTTTTCTTACGGTTTTACTATCACATTTTTTTCAGTTCGGTCGCGCAGCAAAATCCGGGCTATAATAATATATCCTCTCCCAATACCCTCTCCAAGCCTACCGTAAGGAACTTCGTTCCAAAAATAGTTTGTTTTCAAAAGTTACTAGCCAAGTTACCTATTAATGTACCTATAAAATGCCAAGCGCGATTCCGATTCACACGCTGAGGGTTTTTTATGTAAACCTAGAACTATCCAATATGCATATTTATAAACTAACTTTTAGCGAGCTGCCTTTTAGGTTATGCGATCCTGGTATAAGCCGGCCGTGTTTACCATATACTTTTAGGTTATAACGTGGCATCGTTGACGGACCGGACGAAGGTCTGTGTGTCTAGGCGTGCCATTGAACAAAACTAAAATTAGACACATAAACAATTTGTTTGGGATCAAGGTTCAATTAACTCAATTGCAACAACAACTTTTTTCATTTTATTTATTAAGTAATAAAGAGCCAAGTAGATAGGTACTCTGCTCTACAGACAAATTACGTTTACAAAAACTTAAACAAAATCTTTTAATTACAAGTTTTTGAAGTAAACATTTCTTGAGGTCTTTTCGGGTGAACATGGAAGTCGCATCTTCATCACCGAACGCTCTCCATGAGTTGCATGTATAAGTGCATTTATTGGGTAAACTAAAGGCAAAACACCGCACACTTCCAATGTTATCATCACGTCATATCACAAGTTTTTTGTTTTAAATTTGTTTAACGTTGTTTCTAAGGTTTTCACTTGTATCTGCCGATCATCTATGACTGCTATTTCTTAAGGTCTGTTAAGTTTTCCTTCTTATAAAATTATTTAGTTTTCGCGTGATCCGAAAAACTTGACCAGAATCACTAATGAACTTCATAAAGAAACGATTGTATTGCTTTACTTTCTACATAATATTAATATTATACTGATGTTTACGAAATTTTAGTCAAATTTTAGTGTGCCCTCAGCTAGGTTTTCTATAATTCTGCCTAGGTTCATTGTTTCCTTGCTAGGGAAGCAGGTGGCGTGCAAGTACTCTACTTGATATTTTATTGAGCGAAAAATGAATTTTAGTTATTAGGAACGATGAAAGATATAGGAGGTAAAAGACAGATTTTATATGCGCAGAAATCCTAGACATGCGCTGTGAGTTCAGTCTAGAATATTGACTGCTTATAGTCCTAGGGTACCAGGATTTTATGAAAGCAAGTAGTAACCTAAAACTAGTTGGCGCGAAAATTTTGCATTACTGATAATTTGATTTTCTTTATCAATGTTGTTCTTAATGTGCCCGACAATTATTTTAAAATATAATTTAATTAATGAATTACTTCTGGTTACTCTACTTTGCAAAGAACATTTTTTTTACTGTGGTTTTTTTTGGAGTGGTTTTCTGTAGTAATTTTACCAATGAATACCAATGAATGTTGTGAATTATGACAGTGCGAAGTTTTTACTCAATTTTTACCGACAATCCGATGCTTACTAAGTTGGCAAATTAAACAGCAGAACAAGCAATGAAGGATACAAAATATGCAATAAAAGAAGTGTGCCTGTTATCTACAATATTTCAACAACTATTATCTGAATGTTTAGAATTTCTAATTGTATATCGTCTAAGTTTGGCTGGTCTGTGCTATACTAATATTGATGCAATTCACGTTTCTTTAATAATTGTTTTTTTTTAAGTTTTTATTATTTATTTAAAAAAGTTATTTAAAACTATGTATTAAAGTTTATTTCTCTGCCCGTATTGTGTTCAATGCTCATCTTGAACATCCACCTACTTACTCGTGGCCGAGTTTAATTTTTAAACAGCTCATAAATTTTAAGTGAAACAGCTTTGCTGTTTTTCTGCAGGTAAAATTCTTGTCTGAGGATAGGCAAAAATCTATACCTACTTAATAAAGAAAAAAACATATTATGTTGAAGGTAACACAATATATACAATACTTGATAAAATTGGCAATTATAAAGCGGTAATTTAAATAATTATCATCATTTTATATAAACAAAGTTCTTCACCGCGTCTCTATATCGTCTCTATAGCGCCTCTATTTGCGTATGTACGCTGCAACCTGCAAACTCAAAGATTCCTGCTGTTTTCAATCTGACAATAATTCCAGAAATTGGTATTTTTGGTAAATTATAAGAAAATTTTAAGCCGCGTGGGAGCTTATTTTGAAAACGCGTTTAGAGATATTATCAAAAAATAAAGTACAAAAATTATCACTGTCAGTCTGGATACGTCCGTAAATCGTAGTTAACTATCTCTATTACTAAAATTATTTCTGAACGAGTGAAAGACTTTATATTTACCTTTTTTTGCCTTTCTTATTCCTGGAAATACTAGCTAAATTGCCGCCATAACTTAATATAATTTTATAATTTACACATACGACGCCATCTTTGTAGAATGAATACCTCTTTGTTTACGGAATCAACTAGAAGTTTCAGCTCCCATTATTAGCAGTGCGTTAATTTATGATGTCATACAATGACAGATTTTTATTTTGATTGGAGAGAAGCTTTGAACACTGTACAACGTTTACGGCTTTTTCCATGGTCTTATGATTTATAGTCTGCTGGTCTCCGTTACGTACGTAAGTACGCGTTACAGATAAAAATTACTGCATAGGCACTGTGCCTCGTCAAAAGTATTGTCGATTGTAATCATGCATCGACCACATAACCCATAGACTCCTAATAACAGGGGAACGGGTTCTGGCGACACATCTGACTTATAGATCCGATGTAAGCCGTAAACAATGTACTCAAACTATCGTGTCGTCTCATTCTTTCCCGTTGCGAAATATATCCATTTCTTTTTAACGTTCCTTGATTGGTAATGTATGACATTGAATTAGCTAATCACAGCATTGCAACTCCTTTCGTCTCACCTCAGCTAGTTGCCAGAATGCATTTAATACGAAAAATCAAACATTAGGAGTCTATAGGTTGTGTGGTCGATGTAATCAGGTTATGGATGAAATGAGGTTAGTGACGAACGAAATAAGTATTGAGTTCTCATGAATGACTGAATTGGCTGATCTAATAGCAAGTGACTCCCACTGCGAAATTGTTTAGTGTCAGTGAGCCGGATCATAGTGATTTAGCACTTGTTCTAACAAGCAGAGTTGGGTAGGGGAATGTTTCAGGGTCGCGTGTGTTCTTGATCAGCCAAGCGCGAACCGTCTTAATACTAGGTAGGAAAAAAACAGAATCAATTAAAACGTCATGCCATTAAATTGGTTAAGCTGATAATTGACAAAACGAGTTTTTTTTTCGCTTGATGGATATTTTTTATGCGGTCGTTTTAATTTATTTCTGCTTTCGATAATGTTAGGTGATCCGCTGCTTCGCTCACCTCAACCTAACTGTCTCAGGGATCGATGATGATTGATTTGATAACCCACGATGAAGTCATCATCATCATCATCATCATCAGCCTTTACTCGTCCACTGGTGAACAAACACTGGTGAACCTTTAATGAACGCCAAGTCAACCGATCCCTTACCATTCGCATCCAACACGGTCCGACCCCTATACGGAGATCGTCTAAGTGTCTGATTAATAAATAATTACCATAATTAATAAAAAAATATATATTTAATATTAATAATTTGTTAAATACCTTTTAACAAATGTCATTGAAATTTGATGTATTGACGATGCTAATTAAAACTGTCTCATTTTATGTTTAGAAGTGGCCAAATAAGTGGTTTATTTATAGGTATACGATAAACCAAGTTGTCAGCATACCGATCCGTCTTGCTTGGTAAACATCGCCAAAATCCTAAAAATATATTGCGGGGGAAACTCACTTGTGAAACATAATCAACATGCAAATATTTTTCTTGTAAATAAATAAATATGTAGTGATAAGGAGGCTTATCCGGAGAATAAATTAGGATCACACTCATCTTCGAGAGTAAAGCCACTGAAGTAAACATTTGAACCTAGTGAATGGAAAACGAAATCATCATCATCATCGTCTCTATCCGTCCACTGCTAAACATAGGCCTCCCTCAATAAAAATGCAACACGACATCATAATAACCTTTTTTAAAAGCCTTAGGGCCTGTTTCACAATCTCCACATAAGTGCCGAATAGGCTACCGGCTACATATTTGACAGATAGAGTATGGAGTATCTGTCAAATACACACAACAGGCCGTTAGTAAATAAAACTTTAATACTTTAGTATTTAGTATATTTATCAAGCGTGTAAAACTTATTTTCAGCAATATAACGAATTCTTGTAATTCATTGACTTGTTTGTACTTAAAATTCATTTGATTAGACTCCCTTCACTGACCAAGTAGGTTAATTATTTTTTATTCTCATTTATATTTATATCTTTAACTGTAATTAACAATTTCATATTTTGATCACAAGATATTTTAAGCTTTCTATGAATGATACATAAATATGATATCAAGATATATAAAGTGAACTTTATAGAAGTCAAATTTACAGAATCAAGCTATAGTTAATAAGACTACTATTTAAAAAAAATATATTTAATATCGAATAAGATTTCAATTTAGCTTTATAGTTTAAAACGTAAAGTCGAGCTTTCGATAGTTAAGCGCCCGGACGCAAAGACCAAAGTTTTGTAGGAAGAGTAAATATGTAGGTTAAGGTAAATATAAAATTTTAATATTGAATTAATTGAATTAATAATTAACACGAATTAACCAATATTTCCTACTCTATTACCAGGAGGGAGGAATACATAAGCATATAATAATATATAATATAGTATGGTCGGTATTTTTAAATCGATCGCTACTATAGTAGTACTAATGACACTAGACTTTACTGGTAACCTCGATTACACAAAAACATTTTTCAGGAAATGAGTTAAATGTTGATAAAAAATGTTATCAAACAAAGAAACCCAAGGAAAGGTTACTACCAACTAGTATATCATTTGAATACACTATTGAAACTCTTTTCAAATTTTCCTTTATTGGTGGTGAAATCGAGATAAATATGAGAAAAGTTTTATGTTTTTTATCCTTCTTTTCCTGATGCCTGAAACACAAGATATCCTAGTTCAGGCACTACTGTGAACATTAAAGAATAAGGGCCTGTTTTACAATCTCCAGATAAGTGCCGAATAGGCTATCGGCAACATATTTGACAGATACTCCATACTCTATCTGTCAAATATGTTGCCGATAGCCTATTCGGCACTTATCTGGAGATTGTTAAACAGGCTCTAAGTGTAAATTATTGAACTTTATGTTACCTCTAATTTACCATGCATGCATTTTGTATAAATTATTATTTTTATTATTTTGATCTATGCGATTGTTAGTAAATAAAAAAACGGATATTTTAAAATTAGCAATGTAAATACGATGTAAATACTGGGCCTGTCTAAATATAGTGTTTGAGAACCGTCTATCGGTGTTAGTTGGCTCTCCAAATGTACCTGTAGCTGTGCCAAAGTGTACACGTGATTGTCAGTAGTAGGCATAACATCCTCCAAAACAATGCTTATATAATCAGTTGGCAACTTTAACCAAAAATATTTTGTGAATATTTGTTTTTAAGGTAAATTGCTGCGCAGTTTCTCATTGTAAATATTGTTTATTATAGATTTTACCGCTTTCTTCAGTAAACACAAGAGACTGATTAGCAGCAAGTTGACAACTTGAGTATTTTTCATAAAAAATAACTAACGCCTAGATCATTAATATATCTTGATGGAGTGTCGCCCTATAATCAAAACAAAAAAAACAGGCCAACATTTTCAAACATGTGTTCGTGAATAGTGATACCAGCTACTACAGTTCTCCCATAATCATCCTTTTTAATCTCGTTACACTTCAACACAAACCTTCATTATTAAAAACAATAATGCGTAACAATTCATGCGTATTCTATGACAGCGGGACGGATACTAAACACAGAAAGCATTTAGAGACCAACAGTTGGACGCTATTTTTATGGACTGTTTTCCGCGCGACACTCTATCTAGACATATTATTGATCTAAGAACTAACGGCTTAAGGCCGGTTGTTTAAAATCATCTGTTAACGTAAGAGACTTCGTTAAATTTTGACGCCTGTTAAAACAACGCTCTTTGGTCAGTAACGTTCGTTACCGCCATTTTTAAAGATTACATATTCGTTAAAATCGGTCGATACCACCCGTCCTTAACCAATTTGTCATTTACGTATTTATTTACTTACGAGTCTGTCTTTGCCAATTAATGAGACTAATTATGCTAGTAGGATAAAAAAAAAATATTGAATAAAAAAATCCTAATCAGCTTTATTTTATGCAAAATTGAAAAGTCTTTAAAGGTTAGGTGTTAAAGTTTCGTAATTATCAATTGGGATCCTATTAAAAATTTCTGTAAGTACCAATCTAAATGTATTAAAATATAATAATATCTATGGACGCTTTTACACCACGTCAATCTGGTCCCGTGCTAATTTTCCGAAGAACTTGTGTTACTGGTACCAGACAACGGAAATGTATAAATATATATTACACACACAATTTTTTGTTCCCTGGCGAGATTCGAACCCGCTACCTCCGGCTTGAGCGCCAACGCGCTAACCACTGAGCCACAGAGGTCATCGTATCGTGAAGGTAATGTTAAGAACGTGTCTCTAAACATAAATCCATTCGTCCACAGAGTGCAATACAAAGACGCAAAACAATTTGGTTAAAAGTCCCATCGGCTAAGCGAAGTAGAATCGGCGACGGACGCGCCCGCAGGGACAATAGCAGTCACGCCATCTGAACATCATGACCTTGATCTAACGGACACAGATCTCGATCAGCCGCACTTCTAAAGGCAGGCACAGATAAAAAAGTGTCAATTTGACAAAGGATACCAAAACCAATATAATGTTATTTATCTTAATAAATTCTTCTGTGCGTATGTTTGTTACTGAACTGCTGCACTGATTTTAATATTATTTTCCGCTTTTGAGTGGATTCAAGAAAGGTTTAGTTTCAAAAGTAGGTGTAAAAATTTGATTTTTGATTCTTTGTTACAATTTAAGTAACTTAAAAACTACTCAACCGATTTCAAAAATCTTGCTCCATCATAAAGGTAGGTTAGCACTGAGCGGCACAGGCTAAAGATATAATAATCTTCAATCAGTTTAATTCAGTTGTTCTATGTTAACGCAGGTGAAGCTGCAGACAACAGCCAATTTAAAAGTATACATTTTTGAAAAATACTTTTGTAGGTATTGTTTTGATATAAGGCAAGAAACATCGACATTACTTTGTTTTATGACTCCTGGGGGCTTAGCGAAAATGCAATTAAGAAAGCGTTAGCGAAGTTCGAAATGATAAAATGTATAGGATGGACCACGTGATTAAGCGCGGCCTTATGTCAATCCCCTACATTATATCATTTTCAAAATTCGCTAACGCTTTCAGGCATTTTGCCTTGGCCCCCTTAATGTTTACTTATTCCTCGACAAAGTTTAATATGTGTCTCTATATTTGTAGTAACCAAAAATCTATGTAGGTACATCTAAGGCGAAACTTTTAGCCGATATTTAAAATCGGACATCTTTAAATAATATGTACAATGTTTCTATTAATATCGACCACAAACATTTGATGACGCTTACGTTTTAAGTGAAATAAAATGATGCGGCTCTTGACCTACTTAGCATCAATAATGCATTGGAATAAACACTCTAATTTGTTTTATGAAACGTCCGCCTTACGTTTGATTCAATGAATAAATTCTAATCAAAAAAATATCTATTTGAGATAGATATTGAATATAATTTAAAAAAGTATATACATTAATGGTTAATGTGTTGATATTGATAATAATAATTAGAAGCCAAAACTCCCAAATGCATGTAGGTATTCTGGTTCGAAAAAAAATTATATGTTTTATGAACTAAAAAAAATATCTAAATCCGAAATAGTCCTACTATATATACGAGAAAGTATCTCTCTTTATCGTATGATGTAAAGAATGTTAATTTGAGGTTGGATATTCACTGAAATTCATACTCAGATTTGAAAGAGTCATTTAAAATTTGATTGCTCAAATGTACTAAGCTATTTGTTTTGCTGATTTTTTTTTCTTCTAATTTACGTTGAAACTGCTGGGAAAGCTGATTGCTATCATCATAATTACCAGCCCTTACATACATTATTACATATACCTCATTCGACCAACGCCAAGACACTACCACCGCGTCATACCACTTTCTACAAATTGACCAACGCACGGGACGGTCTCCGTGTTCAATCTCATAGTCTGCCTAGTCTTTTTTCCAACTATATTTTTGTGTCGGCTTCCAGTCGGCTTCGAGCGACTGCCTATCTGACCTGCACAACCCAATAACTGGGTGATACGGTACCCCACGACCTGTAACGCCTGTCAAAGATCCACGAATAACAGCCGGGACCAACGGCTTAACGTGCTTGCCGAGCACGGAGGAGTCTGAGTATGTTAAGATTGTCACCCAACCACGGACCAACCTCGGCAAGCGTTGCTTAACCTGATGAATCGATCGGCGCGGCTTGATTTTACTTAGCCACGAGCTCCTCTGATCGTCCAATCTAAATTATCAAATATAAATTATGAATAAATGACAAATTGTGGAGATTGGCGTTGGAGTGCGGAAGACTCCCATGCGTGACCTCAGCACACTTCCTATTATCATGTGACAAGGTCACTGTAATCAGTGCAGAAGAATCAGAGCTAATTCCCTATCACAATACACGCTGGGAAGATAATTTTATAGGACAACTAATAGCAGTTTGTAAAGCTGATTGACACATTCATATAGGCAATGCATACATTTTTATGTTTGTGTTTAGCATTTAAGTAGATTATTTGTAAATATAATAGAGGCCTGCAAACAATAATAAATAAATAAATCCTACTAATATTATAAATTCGATGCTTTTGTGAGGTAGATATATTAGTGTAGATAATATTATATGTAATCTAATATTAAATTATACTTAATTAAGTAATTTTATCATGTCAAAATCCTACTAATATTATAAACCCGAAAGTTTGAAAGTATGGATATTTGTTACTCTTTCACGCAAAAACTACTGAATATAGCTCATACATCAGATTACCACATAGGCTGCTATACTATATATAAATGCCGTTGTAAATTTTAGTCAACGCAGGCGAAGCTGCGGGCAACAGTTAGTTACCTATAATTTAAGTATCGATAAAATAATTAACAAAATACCAGCAACGGTGTTACGCGTATCAAAGATATCAAAATTTGAAGCAAATAATAACATTGCCAAAATTCATTAAAATCGCATGAGCGGTTTCCAATATTAGCGTAAACATCTTGACATATGATTTTCATATTTTACATGTAATAGCATTTACATACATTAATTTTCATTAAAATAGGTTGCGTGTTTTCGCAAACTAGGTTGCATATTATCACAAATATTTGTAATAATAATAGAACGCCATCAACAATCACTTTCTTTAAATGTTCAAGATTGATTTAAAATAATAAGTACATACTGACTATAAATATAGTAGCTATGTACAAACAAAACAATTTTTAGATTTCTACAGTTTCGTTACTTAGTCCTTCATCTGGTTACTGAAGGTTTATTAATTAATATTTTAAGCGCCTAGCTCCCGCGATTTCAAACTCCAGATAATTAAGGTGTTTTACCCACAAAACAAAAGGCTAAAATTAAATGATTATGAATTTTAACTTATTCGCGATTAACAATTTTCGGTGAAGGATTTTCTATTAGATTTCAATAATTGTATTGAATCGTAGCCTTTTGATCAAAGTGAAAAAATGATTGGTTTTACATTGATTGAAGTAAGCTTAGGTATTTTTTGGTTGAAGGTTAAAAAAAAATTATGGAGTTACCTCCCTAGGTACCTGGGTAGTTCCTGACTATATGTGACTCACAATTGGGCAGTGCATACAAAAACTAATTCTACTGTGAACGCTGTAAGTTTTTGAATGTCCCAGATTCAGATACAAAATTTAACTATCATAAACTATCTCGAAATCAAAGAACAGCTTTTTTCGTACTTTCAAAACAAAACCACAAAAAATAACCAGAATGTGCCAACATTCTGGTTATTTTTTGTGGTTTAAAAATAAACACATCTAATGTTGGCATCACTGACTTCCATAATTTAATTGGCGTGTATAGTAGATTTGCCACTACCCAGTCTTCAGTGTCGATGTCGGATGGAACTGAAACTGAATTTATGTAATACGATGAGAATCATCATCGCACACACAAAACACCGCTTCCTTCGAAGGAGGTTACCACCTTGTTTCTATCATTCGGTCCCGAGACTATCGTATTAGTTAAAAAGGCTATCCTGTCCTTGGCGAGAGTAAGAACTTCCAAATACATTCGACAGTCAAAACGGGTTTGTGCGGGTTGTTAAAACCGCGCACAGACTTTCAAGGTTTGGTGAAAAAACTCATCCGATCCATAAAAAAGGCTTGCGGTTGGGGTTCCCTTGGTAAATGTCAATATGATCGAATTATCTAAACTATCTGTCACATAGGATGTTTTGTAGACAACGTAGGTAACCGTAACCTATGTGACATTTATGAAACTACTACAACATAGGTATAGACTATACTTAATATTATAAAGAGGAAAGATTTGATTGTTTGTTTGTATTAAATAGGCTCCGAAACTACTTGACCGATTTGAAAAATTCTTTCACTGTTGGGAAGCTACACTATTCCCGGTAAATATAAATATTAGTTGACGCAGGCGAAG
The DNA here is from genome assembly GCA_905333005.2 of Lycaena phlaeas. NCBI lineage: Eukaryota > Metazoa > Arthropoda > Insecta > Lepidoptera > Lycaenidae > Lycaena > Lycaena phlaeas. Next base: position 3,516,176 of record HG995168.1, read on the forward strand.
CTGCGTGCAACAACTAGTATTACTTATATAAAAAGTTTATACCGATCATTTTGGCGAACATGGTTATGGCGCTAGGATAGATGTTCTTATAATGATATATAGAATCAATAATCATGTAATTAGGATAATAAGTATCATTCAGTAGGTCATGAATCGGACAACTGTGACGTCACCGTCTGGATGCGCCCTTGTGTTGGCGCCTATTCAACGGAAGGTCACCTTTCCATAGAGCGAGCTAATCACGGCTTTCTCCACATCATCACATCACAAATCCCTAGCTCAGCTTTATTTAGACTAAGATTTATTTTTAACCAAACTGGCATAATAATTTTTAACTTCCGGTCTTAAAAATATATAATCTCTAAAAGATAGCCAAATATTAGTGATGAGCAAAATTAAGGCCAAAGCTGTATGTGCGAGATAAGACCATAATCAAATACGCAAGATAAAAGAAAAACTCTTGCCTGAATAGTCTTGTCATAGTTTACACAGGTATAAGAAAACAAAACAGACTTATGAAAACAAAATAAAAGTGAAACAATAAAAATGAATAAATTTTATTTCTTATAAATTTTAGTAAATTGCAAAACCAAAGAAAATTTTATTGTAGAGCTTCTTTAACTTTTTGATCTCGATTTTCATATTATACATAATAATATACGTCATCTAATAGTAAATTATACTTCATTAAAAAGTTACCTGTGTATATGTAATTTTGACAAGATTTTTATTTAAATCAAGTGTAGATAATTTATGTATTAAATAATTTAAAGTTATCGCTTTCATTAAAAAAAAACAAATCGTTTCTCTAAAAATCTATTCATTGATTGTCACTCAGCGATTTCCATAATATTATAAAGTATATTTTCCTATAAACGCTTAAAATAGTTGGAATAGAAGTCATTTCACATTGAGCTTTTGACCTCAAGATCTCTTCCGGACACCCTTGGCCTAAATCCTGGCAGAATTGTGGCATTACTAAGCGTATATTTGCCATTCTGACGTACAAGCATTGATTTAACGAAACTTGTTATGTCCGATTCAACCTCGTCCTATTTTTCCTAACTCCCATTTTCATGACAATTTTCTTCCATATCTATTAACTATTAGGTGCTTGTTTGGCCTTCTTCTCTTCCGAGATTTTAGCTTCTATACTAAAATAATACAGTGTCTATTAGAGGTCATATGAATTTGTATTTAAAAGGTAATCTTTGAAACTATTCATCAAATAAAAAAATGCCTTTTTCCAGTTAATGCTACGCTATCAGTGGGCGATATAAGCTAGAAAATAATTATCTCGTGAACGACGTTGCAGTAAATAAAAATAAGTTACGGCAAAAATTAATAAAGAATAATCTCGAAACGCGAAATCCTTACTAATATTATAAATGTGATAGCGTGGATGTATGTTACGCTTTCACGCAAAAACTCCTCAAGAAATCATCATGAAATATTTCTTTGTACACATATTCTGGGAGGTACTAGAAGTAACATAAATAAAATATCCGACGCTAGAATGCTCCCCCCCCCCATAAATCTTCTTAGATAAGCCATCTGCTCATCTACTCTTCCGATGAAGTTTAAAGGCCAACAGGCCAAAATCGCTCGATCGTTCAATCGACGACGTTATTTAGCCAATCACAACTTCGAACGGACGAACGAACTTCGCTGTCGTTTTCGTAATGGCGTTTTGACTAAGCCCCCTGAGTTGATACACTACGGCTTTAGACACCAGACGGATTCGAATCACGGCAACATGATTTATTTTCTTGTGCGTTATTTTGATTTTGACATATCTCCTAAAGTATTCATTTAATTTGCATGATGTAAAAGGGAAAAATAATCTTTATGAAGTGCTCAAGCTAATTAACTGATTTAAAATGATAAGGTTTCATACCGTATTAGTGTAAATAACTTTCAAATTATCGCTTTATAATTGCCCATTTTTTAAAGTATTAAATGAATATAGTATGATATCCCTAAGAGATAGACATATGTTATCGCGGACTTTTTTGTAGACCTATTTAAGATACACAAGTCCACTATACATTATTTTGTTACATCTCAAAGGGTTTAGGCAGCGTTTTCGTTGAAAACTCCCAGACGGGCTATTTTTTTCCGACTCCTCTAATAATTATTGTTATATCTTAGTCAATGCTTATAAAAACTTAATAAATTATATAGATAAACCTTTCTCTTAAATTGTCCTATCCATGAAAGAAAACCGCATCTAAATCCGTTGCGTAGTTTCAAGATTTAAGCGTACAAATACATATAGATATAGGGGCAGAAAAAGCGACTTTGTTTTATAATATGTAGTGATAGTGATGATAAAATATCAGACACGAATTGAGGAAAAAAGCACAATTTATGAGGAAAAAAGTTACATAATATATCTGTCTGATTAACATGACTTTGCATGTAAAGGAACTTTTTAGTCGGTTCCGGTAATTCTAAGTTAGGTAGAAGTTTTTATTTCTATTTAAAGGCAAGCTAATTTTATTTTTATGGGCCAATGCTTTTTGTCTATTTTTAGATTTAATATGATTCTAGTTTTATTAATATATACACAATTATATACTGCAAAAGTTACTGAAATTATGAAAAAAGTAGATACAAGAGGCTTGTAATAAATATGCCTTTTACATTCAAAATGTCGTATCACTTTTATTATCCGATAACTTCCTATTGGATAGAATAAAATGAAAATTTGTAGTATGCACTTTGGAGTAACTCCGATTTTTTAGTACAATATAAATTTTGAATAAGTCACACAAAAACGCGGAATATAGTATGTATATACTCATAAGGCCATATAACTCATTGCCGTCTTAGTATTCTGTTCATGGTCAAGTGCGGCATCGCAAACTTAATTTTTTTATAGCAGCGCATAAAGATTTGCTATCGCTGCACATAAAATGTATATCGCATACGATTACTAATTTTAAATTCAATTGTGATATAGTTATCAGTTGAATTTATAAGCGCTAACATAAAAGTGCCTTGTAAGTTTTGACTTGTTTTTATAAACTCATTACTACCTTTCTTATGATAATGATTAAGAAGATATATATAAGAATTATGAATTAAGCATTATATAATTATAAACAGTAAATTTAGCATTCATAAAACATAATATTATTTACTATAAAAATAAAATTTTCAAGAATGATATAATTGGTTTACCCACTAAAATATGGTATTGAGAATAATATAATCAATCAAAAACGGGGACGAAAGGACTCTCACGAAAACTAATAATATTATTGTAAAATTATGTTACTGAATAAGAGGAAAACGTGTGCTTATTTGCCTGTGGAAGTATAATAGCTGTTTTCTGCGGGATTGTCTGTGTAGAAACCGAAGAATTAAACATTTTACTAAGATTCAATAACATCGTAGAGATAAAACATGTATTATCAAATATCAATAACGCTACAACATATAATCAATCCAAAATTCGCAAAATTTTCGCAACAAGACGCTTCTGTTTGTCCTCAAAAACATTCACAGTATACAATTTTATACAAGAAGAGCATTTGATATCCTTTAGAATTCTATCTAGTTCAAAAACCTTAACAGTATATATACTATACTACAAATACGTGCAATTATATCAAAAATAATGATGTCTACACGGAAACAAATACTCATAAATCATAGGACGGAAAATTCCGTCTCAATAACAGAACAATTCGAGTTCTTCGTCCTGATTGGATGGCAGGCTCAAAATTCCTTTGAGACAATGTATCAATTTATATTTCATTCACTAGTGACTACTCTTGGCCCGAACGCACTTCTATTAACAATGCGTATGTTTTTCTTAGATTTAATTGGATAAAAATATAGATAAGATCATTTAATTCGTAACTAATTTTATATGAATCCGGCCTGGATTGCTTTCTAAAGAAAATGTTAGATTTGAAACAACTGAATTTGAAGAAACGGTTCTCCATTTGAAGGAACTTCCAAATCAATTTGATCGAATATAATATATTATGGTACACATAAACTTGCAGTACAATAAGATCAGTCATATATTTTACTGCCTATAAACTGTATCTGAATCTTAATATATTATTTGCATATACCGGGACAACATACACGGAGCATTTTGTGGTTATTTTCCGCTCTCCATTTTGGCAGTTACCGAGCAGTAAATTATGGAATAGAAGTCGTTAAACAACTTTAAAAGTGATGACTAAATTATGCAACTTTAATTATTCCATATTTCATTATTGTTTACTTACAGCTCGTATCAACGAATAATAGGGTAGTGTATGATATTTTAATGGTTTCTTCAGTTAAAATAAAAAAGAAAACTTTGTAACTTCCTCTTTTGTAAAAAATATTTACAAACATAATAGTATATTTTACATTTTATATGTTAAAGAATAAATAATTCCCAAGAAAATATGTTAAGAGGGGTTAGTAAGGAAACTGAAATTTTGTTACTTTACTACTTTATTATAACTATTTTTAAAAGATTATTTAAATTCTAAGCTATTAAAAAATAATACATAATTATTTACTATTTATTTACTAAGCTTCACAATTTATACATTATTGAATGAATTTCTAATATTTTTTTTCAATGATATTTTAGACAAATTAAAAAAATCTATTTAATTTTTTTAAAGATTTCATTTTCATTTTTTTTTTGCGGAATCACATGCGGAAGTGGGTGCAGAAAAAATGCGGCCCGCCTTGCTACATGTGCGGAAATGCGGAAAGGTGTAATTACACCATGAGACTTCGATGTATAGCGGAAAATCACATACTTAAAGTACATACAAGATTACGTACGAAATTCAACACCGATATAAGTGCACATTGACCGCATTATAGCACATTATTGGAAAACTGATACGACTAAAGTGCAAACTACTGAATATTCTGACACATAGATTTGCAAGTGTCATGAATAAAGATTTTGTGCGTTTCAAAATGATCTATGTATTTTTATTTATTATTCCATTTCTATAATGGTATATTTTAAGCTTAATAATAATATTGTATTTGTACCATAAAATTTATTGATGTGACGACACAAACTTTAGATTGTATGCACAAAATTGGTGGTCTTACCGCTTCAAGCGGCTTCTACCAGACAACCATAAGTATGACAGAAATATAATATGTTACTTTGTGTAAAAAGGAGAGTTAACATGTAATCAAACCTATTCCTGTTCTTTCTACATTGAGAACATATTACATATGTGCTTTGACGCGTATTCGTCTGTAGGGGTTCCAAAAACATTGTTCAATTTTATCCAGAAAAGGCATCGTTCTTTTTTGTAAAGAAGTGCAGAACTTACAATAAGATTTTAATCGAGAAGATTGTGTATACCACCGAAACTTACCATCTTTCATATCATAGTATGTGTTTGATAAAACGAGTATAGTTTATAGTTTATTCAATAATGAATGAGTGGCGAATACTCCAGTGACAAGAGCAAAGCTCTTAAATAGAGGGAGAGAGAGAGAGAGAAAGAAATCAATAATAATAGTAATAGTATTATATACTATTATCAAACTAAAATTAAAAAGAACATTGGCCCCAATCAATTAATAGCTTCAAATTCAGCTAAAACAAATTCACACTAATACATCGTAAAAGTTTAAAAGTAACTCTGCATGAATCTGTTATTAAAGCTATTGGCTTAAGCATGAGCTTAAAACAGTATGAACTGATAAGAAGATAAATGATAATATTATATTGAAGAATAAAGTATATCCGTAACTAATAATTATTGAAGTGAAACTTCTTTAGAATCGTTGTGATTTCAAACCGGATGCAACGGAAAAAACGACAGGTAAGAGACACGAACACAAAAGAGCGAGAGAGAAAATGTCGGTGTGTATGTATATTGCAGACTGTTTAATACTTGCTTGTATTTGAGCATTTAACATACTATTGTGTTTCACTTCTATCGTGTGTGGATCGCACACACACCTTTGTTTTTAATAGAAACTATACAAATCACGCGTAAAATTGCTTAAAATCCAGTTTCAAGAATGTGTATATTATCAATACTATGTGTATTTCTAATCGCACGAACTAACCTACAAGGGGATACCCCACCAATTTTCCTTATACAAGTTTTTCCCTTGAAAGAAAAATGCACACATTTTTGCCTTATAATATTAATTGGAATAAACCGGTAAGTTACATCACTAACATTTTAATGAGGCAAGGTTAATAATACAATGTACAAGATAATATTCACACTTGTCGATCTTACTGTTCTTTTTAAAAATAATGATATCATACAATATATAGATCAATTGTCATTACAATAGATGGAACAATAAGTTATATGTATATTGTTTTCTAATGTTTACGCGAACATTATATTGAATTTTGAAACAACTTTTACTTTTAAATACATAAGATGGCTGACTCTTACAACTTGCATGGGATCCCACTATTAAAATAATTCAATCAAAATCCAAGCGTAATATGTCACAGATTAAATAAGGACCTAGCACTAAATCTAGGACTGAGTAAAGTATTGATGTATCCTAGGGTAATTTCGAATAACTTCGTAATGTTAGGACGTCTGTCACATCAGTTCTCTCGTGAATATTGCCGTAAAGCCTCCAAAACGTCGGGCATGTAATAATCTTGATAAACCGCGATAGAATCCATAATAGTTGATTGTCCTACTATCCTACTAATTAATGCGAAAGTTTGTAAGTACGGATATTTGTTACTCTTTCACGTACAAACTAATGAACGGAATTTTATGAAACTTTAGTATAAAATAGGTTACATATCAGAATAGCATATAGGCTATAATTTATCCCCGTAGTCCCACGGGAGTGGAAAATACGCGGGTGAAACCGCGGAACGCTGCTTGTTTATAATAAGTTATAAGTATTGTGAATGAGAAAGTTTGTGAGTTTATTAGACAATGTTTAACATCGAATGAAAGATTCCCGTCTTCGTGGGTTGCTTCTTCCTCCCGTGAAACAGCTTTGCTGTGTTTCGGGAAGACGGGAGGATTGGCAGTGTAATTACTAGTCTTAGCATTTTACATCTCCGAATAGGCAGCACACTCCGGAGAACGGATTCCCAGTGGGTCAATAAGGTTCAAGAGTCGAGGCCGCGTTTAGGTAGATACGATCTCCGGGCTGTCCGTATTGGAAGCGAGTGGCAAGCCTTAGCATTAATTGAGGGAGAACGATGTTCAGCACTGGACGAATAAAGGATGATGATGTTGAAAGGCAACACTTAAATGAGACACCATAGTATGGCGCGTTTGCCTGTTTGCCTTCTAATAAAAAAAGTATTTTCCATGCAGGCCTGTAGCCAGAGTCTAATTTGGGGTAGGGCAGCATTTGTTACAGGTAGGGCGGAAGATAAAGTCGTATTCGTTTCATTATAATTTATCTTAGTTTTTGCAATTTTTAAGGTAGGGCATAGTGATTTCAAGGTAGGGCATTGACCCACAATGACCCCCCGTCCCTAGCTACGGCCCTGTTTCCATGTTTCGCACATAAATACGCCATGAAATTTCTAGAACCTATGGCGCTTTTTATCCCGTTAATAGGCTATTGTGGAATAAGTTTTCTATTGTTTGGCACGTAACAAATTCGCGGAATTTCGTATGAACGGAAAGAACCGGGCTGACGACGACTGAATTTGAGTCACGTACCAAAACACGACGATAGCTAGTACACATTACATATAACAAATTGCTAACGTTTATATTATAGTGGATAGACAAGTGTGTACTTTCACTTAAAAGCAAGCGACATCTTTATAGCTTCGGATTTGAGAGAATAGCGCTATTTAATTTCAGTATTGTGGCTTAGACTCAATTTTAGCATCCGTTAACATACCTACGTGCGTAAACATGTAGGTCTTGTTGTCATTCTTAGACTAAATTTTGAGGTATAATAAAAGTAAAGTATCAACCCTTATATGTCCGACTGCTGGGCACGGGTCTCCTACTCACGGTCCCCGGGCCCTAGTTTACAGATGCGCTGGCCCAATACGGTTCGGTGAACTTCACATACTTTCAAAGACTTTAAATCTCAGGCATGCAAGTTTCCTAATGATGTTTTCCTTCACCGATGAGCGAACGATGGTCTCGTGTTTGGAGTGCACTTAGAAAATTAGAAAAACCCATTTCAAGGCCCACACGGACGGCTCAGGACGAACCCGGTACCTCTTGCATAAGAGATCCACCCCCACCACTGGACCATCGTGGCTCAATTTTAAGGTATAGCTTAGTCAAATTATATCGAAATCTAATTAGTGTTAGGCGTGAAGAGATTAATTAGAGATTATAATATTTAATTTATTTGTGAGAATATAGACGTCAGATGGGATTTATTTATATTATTTTTCATCACAACGTATTTTTCAAGTTATAATAATTTCATCCTTTTTCAACCGACTTAAAAAAGACGATCTCAATTTTTCTGTATAAAACATACATGTTTTTTGTATGTATGTGACACGATTACTCCGCCGTTTAATTTTTTCGATAATTATTTTTTTTGTTTTCTGTAACAATGAAAAAACATATCAACAGTTTTTTGTTATTTTGCCAGTTGACAATTTTTAAAGGGACGCCTTTTAATAATATATTTTAGCTATTATATGTAATATATACATTTTTAAGGATTATAGTTTTAGATTATTTATTATTATTAGATTATTATATATTATTATATTTTAAATACGTGTTACACCAGTTGAGTATGTATGCGATTCGAATTGTATTTTTCCTGCAATACAAGCTCTTATCAATCGCGTTAAATTAATCAATATGTGAATAGCGTTTTTCTTTAAGCCATTCCGAGCATCATAGCCTATTGGTAGTGACACGTCCAAACACGGTTAATGCCTATGCCATGGGCATCGCGCTTGCAAGTTCCAAGGTGATTAATATAATCGTACCATTGTATCAGTCACCGCGATTAGCAAAACACTTTCGAGATGAATGCAATTAATAGACATTTTACTAAAAGCCATGATACAATTATTTCAACAAATTCATCATCGTCATCATCATTTAGTCTTCATAATATATCTACCTCCTACAATGAACGCCAAGACGACCGATTCCTTGCCATTCGCATCCAACACGGTTGGGCTACTCCAACATCATATATAATAATATGTACATCATTATAATGGGAGATCAACACTTCGTCTTTCTAAACGTCATACTTCATCAACAAAATAATTACGTGGCTATTTTTTGCCAATTTTTTTTTAGAAAATCAGCTGACTTGGTAATTAACCAATTGAACTTGTCATAGATATTATTTATCTAGATATTCATCATCTAGTCGCTTAATGATTGTCATAAAAACGTTCAAAAGCTTATCAGGCTGTATGCGAATTCTGCTATGTACTGTTAGCAAAAAATCACGAAGCGTGCGTCGAGCACTTCCACGCCACGTGCTATGCGCGTGCGCATGCCGATGCCGTTAGAAATCGATTTGAAGTGATAGTTCGGAGTTCTAAGTCTGGGCTGGTTCTCGAGTTTTCCATTACATCTGAATAAGACCTGAGTTTTTTATTATTTTTAAGTCTACTTATGAGCTTAAATTAATTTTCTACTATGTTTAAGTCTAAACCTGATCTTATACTGTATATATATTATTATCTACGAATTGTGTCACAGCTTAGGGCATAATATTATATTTACCCATTTAATCGTCTTTGTGTGTCAAATGAAACCTGTTGATCTTAGGAGATCCTAATAGTTCTATTGGCCTGTGGACCAGTTCATCCAGAAAATCATTTGTACGTAACGCTCAAAAAATTATCAGCTACTTACTAGTAGATAATATCTACCGTCTCTTTTTACTCAATTCGAAAGAGTGTGATTGTGCCACATTACTCAACCGATGCATTACCTTTTTGAATATAGAACGTGGCAAAACTTGACAAGGACGCTCGCTCGCCTACGTCACTCCATTGTATTCACTACTTAGTCATTTCTTTCAGTGTCCTACGCATTGAACTACATTACCATGTTACAAAACCATAAGCACTTGATAATGATAATGGCGAGTGAAAAACAACAGACTATTGACGCTCGTTTGAGCATCGGTCTCTCTATGGTTATTGTTGTAAAGGACAAGAATCGGTCGTAAACTCGATTAACTAAAAATAGGAAAATTTAAGGTTCGAGTTACAAATATCAGTTAAATCGGAAGTATTAAAGTAATTCGAGTAGAAACAAATTGGATATTTTATCGTTAGGCTAGTTTACAATCGAACGATTTAAAATAGGTATCGCTCATCGTTAATCGAGTCGAGAATCGATGTTTTTCTAATCAATTAGCAGATATAGTTTTAGAGCCCTTTTTTATTGAAAGACGGACGTGATGATGATGATGAAGATTAAGAAATAGCCTTACTTAATACTCACATGAAATATAATCCACGGTGTATCTGTATTTTGAAACAAGCATGAAATATTGTATACAATCAGTAGGTACGTGGTTTATCGATACATTTTATTGCATAATAACAATAAAATATTGAAGCATTTCAAATATCGTAACAGTAAAATTAAAAGATCGCATTTCATTAGAGGTCGTACCATAATATAATAGTCGACATAATATTTCTTCTGTGACAGGTAAGCAAATAAACAATAACATGATGGTTTGTCATCGTATAAGCGTATTTAAAGCAAATAAATAATACTATTTATAAAAGACTGAATAAATTATTGAAAATTGTGTTGCTTATGTTATAATCCTGTACTTTTTCTTGCCCTCCCATTAAAAAACCTGTAAGTCACAAGCCGCATCAAATGCGACAGCATAGCTGTCACTTTACGGATGTATCATGTGGGTGAGAGGTGCAACCTCTAACGTGATTCGGCTGCAATGCAGCATGGCTACCTCTTGTAAAAATTATTGCAAAAATGTAACGCGTTCGATTTTATTTATAATATATAGCCGCCGTGCGAAGCAGGGGAGGGCAGCTAGTTTAATTAATGAGAGTTAAGAATCATTTGACACGAAGTTCTAAGAATTATTTTGAATAATATATTTATTTTTTTAATAGAGATAAACATGTAGAGCCATCACGTTCTTTATTCAAATACTTTCAATTGGCGCTTTGTTTATGTCTCATGAGAATAATTTTGAATAGATCATAGCACGTATTAATAAAAATATAATAACTGTTTCATTATGTATATTATTATTAAGTATCATTGTTATTTAACGATACATCTCCCGTTTGATAATGGCAAATGTACTATATTTACGAGACTTGTCAGAATAAAAAAAAGATAATTCATCATAAAACATATTAAGAGAGATTCTTTCGCATACTTTGAAACTACTTAATAAAAAAATATTGACAATGACAGTAATTTTAATTTATATGTACGTATACTTCAATCCAGATATAGAGTCATCGCCACTTTAGAAGTCCGATAGACGCGGCGCTGCGATCTCATAACTCAATGTTGCCAATTTATAGTGTAATGATTTTCCACGTAGTCTAGTACAATAAAAAATTTAAATAATTATAGGGCATAGGCCCTAGGTCAGGTAGGTCAATAGTGCATTGATAAAGACTGATGATGATAATAATGACAAAAATAATTATAGCAGCAAAATAAAAATCTCCCTAGGTACCAGGTTTTAGTAAAATAAAACATTTTTTTTAATATTTCGTTGTATTTTTTACGTATAACCGATTAGTAGAATTCATCTAAAACAAGCTTCTTCGGGTGTGTTCGGCTTTTGCCAGGGGTGACGATTTTCTCAGAAGTAATTGCTGCCGTTGTTACTTCTTTTGTTATTCGACCTTTTTTACAGAAACACCTAAAAATACAATTCATCTAAGCAAGGTTTTAATTCTTTTACCTTGTAATTATATTCATATAAAATATCATAAGATAAATGTAGGTATAGAGTTAATGATAACATTTTAACCATGAATTAGGCAAAAATGAGTGACTCTGGCATCTCTACAATTTACCTGTCATGGCTGTGACATTTATAAACATATTATTTAACGGGGTTAATTGTTGTTTATTTTTACTTTCTAATTCACAAAATTTTTTCACTTTAACGATCATTATACGGCCTTGAATTTTTACACCTTACTTTATATTATATGCTCCATATTTCACGTAAAACAATTTAAAATATCACAACTTCTTACTCCAGACAGATGTCAAGATGTCAATCTTGTCAAATTTAGTTCAGGCATTAGTCGCAGGACTTTAAAAGTGGCGAGGACTATAATATTATGTCTAACAGCTATCATCATCATCATTATAAAATCTATATATAAATAAAAACAAATTTCCGAATTGTGTGTATAATGTATACATAATATATGATATTATAATTTTATTTTTTTTTGTTTCTTGCTCTTTCTGTTTATATTATATCGTATCAATAAATAAAAAAATGTACCCATTCCTTTAGCACAATTGCACTAAGCGACATAACATTTTTTTTATTGCGTTGGTTATGTCAGGACAAAGCTTTTATAAAAATGATGATGCTAAACATTTTAAGCGAGGGAAAGACAACGCTTACCCTGTTCAGCTTGTTATAAATATAAATAAACCCGAAACATGATATCTATTGGATATTATTACAAACGTGCCAATGTTCGGGAAGATTCCATACTTTAGCTTAATTAGCGACACAATAACTCTCAAAGCTACACTTACTAGCAATTGATATTATATTTTATGAGAAATCAATGATATGACGCAATCAAGATCGTTAGAAGTTATTTTTTATAACAGGCGCTGAACATTCACAGCGAGAAAGTGAAACACAAGCACTGTAGAGACTAGAGACTATAGCGATATCTTATGACGTATTTTTATTTTGTTAGTTTGAGTCAAATGCAATGAAATATTTTCAGGGTTTCAACAACTTTCCTAAACTTTAATTTAAAGCTAGCTTTATCTTATCTACTGTCATCATGTTTGGTTGTATCATTAATATATTTTTTTTTATATTCAGTCATTTATAATATATTATTTTACACGAATATTATAAATATAGGTAAGTAAGTAAGAACGGAGAACCATCCTAAGTATACTTACTTATGTAGTACGTGCTACTGCAGCAGCAGTCCCCAGAGGCATAATAATTGAAATAATGACATTTAAATCTTTTTTTTTTTTCGAAAAAGGCCAAGCACTTGCCAAGCAAAGGCTTTCTTAGGACTCACTATGATGTTTCACTAAGGATACATAAAATCCCCCTAACAAAACATATCTATGCATATACTTTATGATTACCACTTCAAAAAATGTTTGATATTTTTTTTATTTCTTTATCACCGCCGTTTTGGACATAAGTTAATGCTGACCTCGCTTACATCAACGTGTGAGACATCATTATACTCTTGTTAAAAAGTAATCAGACGCCCATTATTATTATCATTATTGCTATGGGCCTTTTTTCTTCCGTATTTGTAATAAATATCTCACGACGAACCACAAAACGTATTTTCGCCACTCACAACCAATTAAACAATTATGCCATGATTGCCCGTTGCTGTTAAATTTCCAATGCATCCTTGCTTATATTCACGTCTTTCGTTATTAAAACAAGCCTTCAGACAATGGCTAAAATCTAAGAATTTTCTCAAATTAAAAATAAAAACGTAGTAAATTATTATTAACACAAACAGTCCTCCCGTGACCATGGTTGCTGGAAAGTATCCGAAACGACAAGCATATAAAAAAACATAATAAACCGCGATAAAATCCGTAAAAATTGTTTTGTTAAGTGAAATTTGCGTAAAAATAAGAAAAACAATATGGTAAATATATCTAAATATAGTATATACCGTGTATATAAAATTATCAATACGTACTGCATGGTACTGCACTTCTTGTAATCGATTTATAAAACAAAAGACGTTAAAAAACACCGATTCCTTTGAAATGCTATATGCCAAATATGAGACTTTGGCATCACTTTCTCAACACAATGAGGTATTTATAAACTCAAGTAACGTGCACGTAACGTGCTGGTTATAACCGGCTTGATCGAGACTTACTAGGTTATAAAATACAATTACATAATTAAAGATTGAAAGAAATAGTCAGCTTAGGGGTGACTGACTGACTGAACGTGGACCACCGGGTCCACTTTTTAGGGTGACCATAATTTTTTGGCCTCTATGTGAAAATATTTCAGGAATATTTAGACATTCTGCCACGATCCGCTTTCAGTCATATTTGAATAGTATGTCTTAACAACTTATAAATATCGTAATTATTTATAAATGATTAATATTCAACATTCATACATACAGTGACCATTTATTTTTAAACTCGGAACGGGACACATAGATAATTTGGTTTTCAAAAGCTTTATTTTAGTTAGTTATCAATGAACATTTCGCTTTTTGGTTTTTATTTACATTTTTGCACAACAATATTTATGTTTTATTTTTGTTTAACTAATGTCCTGCACCTTATTCATTTAATTGTTTTTTTTAATTGTTAATGAAATTGCACAAGGTCCTGAAAAAGTCGAACATTTTTTCGGAGTTTTCTTTCAGGGCAAAAACGGAACAGTCCTATTCAAAATTGAACGACTGGTCACTTTGGTCTTACAAAGCAAGATTTTTGATTTGCTTGTAGTAACTGATGTAATGTGAAATAAAAACTCACTAAATACGGAAAAAATAGCATCCATAATGTACAATATTGTCTGCACTAACTGGCAAAAGAGATAATTTTTTATCGTAATTATGACAGCTTTAGGCTCAATAAAAATGTTCTAGTTTTGAAATGTAGCAAAAAAAATATTTCTGCATATTATGTTATACGACCCCAGAAGAGTACTAAAGAACAGTGAGAGTTCTTCCCTTTTTTAACGTTCCACTATGAAGACCACACAGACAGGCAATAAAATATTAATTACTTAACCAAACAATCGTACTATTCTAGCAATCCTTACTATGAATATTAATGCGAAGAACTATTTAAATATATTTTCTTATGACGTCATAGTAGGTACATGTTTGCATATCAGGGATATACTAATAAATAGTACTTACATACAAATAAAAACATCTTTTGCAGACTGACTCTATTTTTTAAAAGTAAAATGATCAACTTTCATCTGTCCACTGCTAAATATAGGCCTCAACAATACATATGCGAATTCATTTTTTTTAAGTGGTAGCAATAAAATAGATTATTAAGCATCTGTTGCATCTAACACCTGTTACAAGGCGATTTTACTAGGAAAAGCTGACGGAAATATAATAAGTTAATTTTACATAAATCTAGAGCTTCATTATCTGTGGCCGAATGTCCAAATAACTTGATGGACGGCCGTTTCTACTAAACGAGTCCAAAATAGCAAGAAGAAATTGACCAATTACACTCTCCATACATTAACAATGATTAATATAAACAACCTTGACATACACAAAAGTTGTCTGCAATATACATGCGAACCAATTGGGCACATGTCTGTATTTTTTTGTAGGTCCGCCATCTTGAATGAAAGTTGATTGTTATGTCTCAAAATATTGGCGTAATAAACCTATTTTGGCTTAGAACGAAATAAATATTGAATTATCTAATTATATACCAAGATATTACGTTTCGTAAATAACATTTCAGAATTTCATAGCGATTGTTACAGATGCAATATCACTAATCCATTATTGCACGTCTTTCGACGTTAATTTCGCCGAACTTTACCTATAAAATAACCAGTTTAAGCCGGCTTTTGAAACGTGTAACTGGAATTATCCAGTACTATTCAATTTGAAGAGTTTGATCGATAAGCTATATTGATATCTAGTATCGCAGTAATATCGTCACTTTAAAAGCATTTCCTATGCGATAAAAAGATACGTAAATTGTAATGTTACGAATTACCTCACTGTTGACTTAATGATGTGTATCACGGCTTGTGTGCTTTTGACTTAGTTGCTCTAATGAGTAACGTAAGCGGCCAAGTGTATCGGAGAGATTTGAAATCGGAGGCAAGAATCATTATAATCATCATAGCCAATGGTTCAGCACAATTGTTATATGATGATAAATGCCTTATAATAATCATCAGTCTCATCCTCTGTTCGTCCACTGCAAGTAGGGTTGCCAGATCGCCAAACTAATAGCCGGACAGACCAGCCATCTTGGCCTGACATATGCGTAGAAGACCAAACACCCAACATTATTGAGGATTTTGTCTTAGTTTTTAATAGCTTCAACAAAAATTGTATAAAATGAAGCTTTTTTATGAGTATCATACATTTTGTTTAATTCTAGTGAACTAATAGATAAAATCGAATGCCAAGTCAGTCTTAGCTTAAGAATGATAAAGTATTGCTCGTTTGTGAAATGTAAAAAGTCTAATAAAAGCCGGACGCCGTTTATTTTGGCCGGACACGCAATCAAAAAGCCTAGCTCTGTCCGGTTTTATGCGGACGCCTGGCAACCCTAACTGCAAGTAAAAGCTCTTTGAATTCGCTGGTCATGCATTCAGGAGAACGGATAGCCGATGAGAATATCAGATTCAAGATTGGAGGTCGCGTAAAGGTAGACAAAGCGCTAATGATTAACGGTGAGAGACTATCACCGTGAAAGTTCATGTTGGATGCGAGTGGAAAGGGTTTATTCGTCTTGGTTAAATATTTATAATATACACAACATTACACCACAAAACAAGCATTGTGCTCTCTCACTGTAACAGGTAGTGACTGAAAATCAGTTGATCTTTCTTGGGATTGATCTTTTAGTACTGAATTATTGCGATTCTGCAGCACACATACTCTGTTTTTTAATGTGATCTTATTAACGTTGTAAAGATTTATTTAATTTTTTATTTGTTAGATTTCGTTTTCGTTTTCCTCTTTTAATTTGTATGTATATTGTGGAACTGTGAATAAAAAGTTAATCTATCTATCTTGGCTTTCATTGTGAGGCCTATTTTCAAATGTATATGGATTAGAATTGTACCACTACTTTACTACTATAAATAAGTAGATCTCATGCCATTTAAATATCAATACATATTTTCAACGTCAGAGGCAATAATTGTAACTTACAGGGGTCCAGAAAATTAAATTTAACGAGGTCGATAACAATTTTTGTCATCGTCCATTTTATTTTTAGGAGAAAAACGAACTAGCGATGATGTACGAATTGTTGAGAATGCGGTACAATGTGATTGATGTGCCAATGTCTACGATTGCCAAAATGATTCATACAGGAATTAAAAAGATATCAATCAACCTATTAATGTGTCTGTAATGATAATTAGATATTTTGTACGGCACGAATAGATTTCATAGATTCATAAGCATTATTATAAATGTGTACAAAGGAGACGGTCCATTTCTGGTCTAATCTTGTACAGTATACTATAAA
This sequence comes from Lycaena phlaeas, assembly GCA_905333005.2. NCBI lineage: Eukaryota > Metazoa > Arthropoda > Insecta > Lepidoptera > Lycaenidae > Lycaena > Lycaena phlaeas. The sequence goes on from HG995168.1 coordinate 3,533,542, forward strand.
TAAATAAAAATACATTTGTTTCATTAAAAACAAAATAAATTAGTTTATCGTAATAAGTTACGTGCAAAAAATTTAAAAAAATATCAAGTTTTTCAAATATTAACTATTCCAGACAAAGATGGCGGCTATTACTTAAACGTCATTATTGAAAAATGGCATCACTTATGTATGGTACTTTCGTAATTTTTTGTATCTATTTCAAGTTTTGTTATGGAGTTGTTAACTCGTGAACGTGTTTCTTGCATTATTGTGGTCATTTTGACGACTTGGACTTTTTATTTGGACATAGATTTATAGCCATAAACGCCAAAGATAATATTAATACGCCATTGTTATATCATGTAGTGTTGCATATCTTGGAAATATTAAATTATGCTTATGCTGAAATTGAAAGGAATTCATGGATATGAACAAATTAACTGTTCGAATATTTATTTTTCTTCATATTATTAAGTGTACAAAAGTAGACCAACGTCCCATACAATTTTGAACCGTCTCCTTTACATTAAAGTCAATCGACCACAGTACTCCAGTCCAATGTTAACTGAACATGGTACACGGTATATTTTATGTTTAAATTTACACGCTTTAGCGTTGCAACTTACTTTGTAAGTTTCGTGAAAACCTATTTGCTTGCCTATTTCTTTTCAGATGCATCCATAAAAATGATTTTAAGCCTTATTCCTATTTAATACAGTTCATGTTACATTATGGCGTGCAATAAAATATTTATTTAATTTTCTTACATAAAAAATTGTGTGTCACGTTTTAACACTTAGCTCACTGTTTGGCTAAGCTAGAAAAATATATAGGATAGTGTCATATTCGATAGATACTAGACGACTCTATCGTTCGTGGCATAATAATATTCTTTTCGCGTGTATGTCACTGAGCTTTTCCAAAACGGCTGGACGAATTTTGATAAATTATCTGTATACGTGCCACGTACCGATACTAAATGTCCGTCTGTTGAATCCGCTAGTATTTTATATTTTCTCGAACCCGCGTTAGATATAACCACATTTAAGAAGTAAACCATTAGATAGTAATAGTGGTTAGTGTGGGTTCGTTTGTGTGTGTATGGTTCGCGAAATCTATTTATAGTTCATACGCGCCTAGACCAACGACCGGCGCAGGCGCAGATTTACGAGTTCGTGTATATTACAAAACTCGCACTTCCGTTAGAATCATGCATTTATACGTATAAATATATATATATATATATATATATTAGAATAATACTTAAAATTATAAACTAAGAGGCAATTCATATTATTAATTATGTCCTACTTTATATTTTTATTATTAAAAATAAAAATAAGTTTCTGGTAAGGAGGTAGATTACACCCTGAGGATATGATAATATGGCAATCGAAATAAATATCATAGATATTATGGCATACGGCTTATAAATCCACAGTAATGTGAAGCGAAACAATGACGAAATTAGTATCTTCACACGAGTCGACGTTTTTTTTTAAATTATTGAATGTTTAAACATAAATAGATCTAATTCTGAGAAATGATGAAAGAAAGAAGAATGAAAGAAAGGTAGATTAGTATCAAGGCCTAGAACCTTACACTAGCCTAGCTGTTCAACTTCTTTTTGAGCCTTAGAATAAGCAAGACAAGGGGCATAAATGCTAAATCCGAATAAACGTTCTTCTAACTATTTGCAACCACGTTAGCGATTATAGCAACTGGGGGCCTAGCCTAAATGCCATTAAGAAAGCGTTAGCGAAGTTCCAAATGATAAAATGTATAGGAAGGACCACGTGATTAAGCACGGCCTTATGTCAATCTCATACATTTTATCATTTTCGAACTTCGCTAACGCTTTCTTAATGGCAAGTTGGCTAGGCCCCCTGAATAGTTTTGGAGCGTTTGCCACTTGTCTAGGGGGGCTAAGGAGAATAAGAGCTGATTTCTGGTAAGCTTTATTTCGATCGCTGGACACTGAGGTGGTTTACTTGTCTGTTTGACTATGAGCTAAGGGTCGACTAACAAATCTAATCTTCGAAAGTTTTCTTTATGTCATAATAAATTTCTTTGTGTTTTCTTTTTATGTCATAACCGAGTAGTCTTTTGATAACTATCGTCGCCCATAGACATCAGACAACGAGGGGTTATACAGATGTGTTCCCCTTTCCATACCCCCCTTACAATGGGCCACCGAAAACTCACAAACCACACGAAACGCGACAACATTACTATCACTTTACATATTATTTAAATTATTAATTAAATAAAAGTAAAATTATTCTCGGTTGTAAAGCATTATGGCACTACCTCTTAGTTATACAAGTTCTAAAGAATAATTTCAGTTTGGGTGTCAGGTATATTTGTTTGTTGAAACTGAAATGAGACCAAAAAACAGATTATATTGTCTGTTCTTTTGTTTCCTGTATCTTACTGTTTTAAGACGAAGGAAAACAAGAGAACATTCAAACTAGTCCCATTTTTATTTCTTTAAAATTCGACTTAATAGCTCACGATCTAGAATCATCTCGAATAGCCTAACTAATAGAAAAAAAAGTAACTTTTTTAGAAAGGAAGTAATAAATAATATTAAACTTAGGTAATAAAACATCGTTTTATCAGTATGGGCTCTTAAGACCCATCCTTATTGTCAGCATCTTAAAAAATTGAATACCCTAAGAATTACAAAGTGGGGATTTTTGTAACTTGCACTTATTTTTAGTATTGAAAAAGAATTTAAACGTCATCTACGTATTTCTAAATATAATTGTTTGAAGTACTGCCAACATTTAACGACTTAATTAAAAAATATTCTCTTGCCCTTCACACACGGACTTACGTACTTAATAATTATGTACATACTTATATTTAAAGTAGTTAGTATAATAGTTTTACTAAACAAGTGAATACAGTAGTGTACAATTCAACAAATTACACTAGAAATTTGCGAATGAAATTAGTGGAATAAAAATAATTATTTTTATAACAAAAAAGTTTAATAAGTCAAAGTTAGATTATTTATTTTTATAACATACATTTGATATTATTATTCTATTCCAATGTTGTCAAGTTAAATAAAGTAGAATTTTATATACTATATAATATTACAGAATACGGTATGGTAAGAGAAATTAATGTAAACTAAGAGAAACTCAAATAAATTTAGGCTCTACCGATTGATATAACTAATTAAAATTTTATTTTTTGTATGTATGTTTCATAAAATCGCCTATATTGTTATTAAATTTAATTATTTCAAAATTCTGGAATTTTGTGGAATCAACATTACTACTCATAAAAATACTTCAGTTCATATGGCTTACCTTAATAAGTCTATAACCTCAATCACAAACAAAGTTCCGTACCACGCAAAACATACTCTATCAAAACATTATAGGGTCGTTAATTGTATGTTAAGTAGTGTAATCATTAAAATTTAACCTGAAACAAGGAGCGGCTGGACTCGCCGTCGCCAGAGTCATTTTATGACTAAACATAACGCCATCACGCTATCATTTACATGACTTCAATTTTTTGCCAAACTTTAACTAAACAAGAAAAATATAGGCATGGGGCATAAAAAGTACACTAATATTATAAAGAGGAAAACTTTGTTTGTTTGTTTGGTTGTAATGAATAGGCTCAAAAAGTACTGGACCGATTTCAAAATTCTTTCACCGTTCGAAAGCTACATTATCCGCGAGGCTAAATTTTATTCTGGAAAAAAATAGGGTTCCGTAAGATATTAGGGTTTTTCGGACACGAGATGTAAAGTTACTTATTTTGCGTACTAAGATCCCGTTCTAAATCTTAGTTAAAGCATGCGAAGCTGCGGGCAACAGCTAGTCTTTAATATCAATCTACTTATACTAAATATTATAGACGTGAAAGCGCGGATGTTTGTTACGCTTTCACGCGAAAACTAATCAACCACCAACGTGAAACATTATACACATATTCTAGGAGGAATATTCATATTCACAAGAACATTTTTTTTTTTGCTAACTAAGAATAATAACGAAAGATAGAATAAGATAAGAAGTGACAGTGTCAAGCCGTTTGCCGTAACGATATTCAAGTCAGTTTCAGACAAGGCATACGAATAGAATATGTTTCACATATCAAATTTGATCTTAAACGCAGTTTTAATAGACGGATATAATTATAGGAGTAATAGGGTACTTTACTAAACAATTGAAATTTTAAATTAATAACTTATTTCTATACCTAACGACATTGTAAGACGTAAATCTCAGGGTTGCCAAAATCAACTTTGATACTATTTTCAAAAGCATGCGACCCTCAATATTCTGGTGAGCAGGCTCTATATAAATTATAAATACAATTAGAGTAAAATAGACCAATTACGCTGGAATTAGGATAGAACGAGTGAGACCAAACTAAACAAGCAAGATGATACGATTAAGATTTTTTTTAAATCCTTTGAAATTAAAATATCATGAAATTCCACCCCCGATCGACAAGTACATTACGTTTTTTAAAATAGAAAAATCAATGTATGAGATTGACGTTCACCTTCGACGATGTTGAATAGATCATGTAGTTTTGTAGAGCAGCAAATAATACTTGAGCAAAATCTAAAGGAAATGAGTTCTTTTTGAGCTCAAGTTAAATCTATTGTTCGTAAATGCCAATATAGAATCTAGACATTTTATTAATCAAAACATTTTCAGTCGTTCAGTGTATAATTATTCAATTACTGTATATAATAAAATACACACCCATGAAAACGTTTGTACCTTTTATTAATTTTAGAATATGTTCTTTTTTTAAGTTTTTGAAACAAATTAATTTACAACTATCTCTTTTGTTTTTTGTTCTTAATTTAACCTTAGTTTACTGTTGTATTATATCGATTCACACTGGCAAGCGGTGATATGCCGTGATTATAGATACTTTTAGTTTTATTATTACTGATGTTTTAATACTGTTTAGTATAAGGTTATCTATGTGGAATGTCGATAAATAAATAATAATCTCATAGACTAATAGCCTAATCCTCTTCTTCGGTGATTTCGATTGATTTGGGCACGTATTCAGGCATCATCATCACGAATTAGCTAATCAATATATCCATGGTGTAAAAATATAAATGCTTTACTATCTTTCGTTGATATAGCCTCAAGGGCACCTTATCTTATCGCTCCGTGGTATAATCGATGGCGTGAAGTCATGAAAAATGAACGAATGGGATGACTACGACAAAATACCATCGATAACAAAAACTCACGAAGAGATCGTTCAATATGTCTTTGAACGTAAAGATGACGAGGTGTTGGAATACCCACATACATTAAATTTATCTAGACTCAAGATCTAGTTCTAGACTAAAGATCTTAATTTCTGAATCTCGTACTCTCATGACACCATTATTTATAACAGAGCATTGGCCCTCTAAACATTATAAAAGAGAAACTCGCTCTGACATTGGCAAATCTTCACGGGATTAATTATACAAGAAGAAGAAGTCTTAAAATTAAACAAAAGAGTTTTTAGACAAAGAGAGAGAGAGAGGGAGAATTGAAAACAGCATGGCATTTCCGCGTAAAAAGGTAAGGACAGGTAAGCACAAAAACACTAGTAGCTCTATCCATTTTCAACACGTAAATCTATGCCAAAAATATTAAACAAACTAACTACTTTGTACAAATGTTTAAACGCGCTAATCTGAAATACTAGCCCGATTTGTATAGTTCCGTTTATGTTAGTTATCTCGTTTATTGAGGAAGAAAGGTTACCTACAAGCGTTACAACGTCTTCGTAAAATCCAAATTTAGGGTCTTATTGACCGTGAATACAATTCTACTAATCTTATACCAATATATAAAGTTGAAGAGTTTGTGTGTTTGAACGCGCTAATCTCAGGAACTAATCGTCGGATTTGAATGATTATTTCGGTGTTAGATAACCCATTTATCGAGGAAGGCTATAGTCTATGTACCATTACGCTAAGATACCGCTGTAAAACTTAGTTAACGCAGACGAAACTGCGAACAAAAGCTTCTCTAGTAATAATAGAGACGCGGTTAGCATGTGTAGAGAAAACCAAGCTAACTTTTTAATGCGCTGATAAAATATTATATTAGTGGGTCATACGAAACGCTGTACCGACATGTTTTATGTGCATGCAAATAAAATGGCAACGTACACACAGCGATAATCGCAATACTAAGTCGGCTATTACTTTCTGCGGTTCGAAAACGCTACGACTGTAAGTGCACAGGCCTCAATTTTTAACACAATTGCTATTTTAATTTATCGGCACAATGTCATAAAACAATGTTGAAAGCATAGAAAAAGAATTTAAAAAAATCATAGCTTTACCTAACCTTAAATTTTACCCCTCGTTTTAGTCAAAATGTTACTATTGTATAAACTTATATTTGACTTCTTTGACTGTATTTTAAGCACATTATAATCCTGTGCAAACAGTTTGAAAGTAACAAAGGAAATCGAGCTATGTAGAAAATCTGTGAACCCATGGCGCGTACAACAGACGGCAGCGGACGCTTGTGCTTTGCGTGTGTGTGCGCGCTCAAGAATGGGGGTTTGTGTGTGTGCGGGCGAAGAGGAGCGCGGGGCGGGAGGGTCGACCAAGCGGCCAGTGGAAATTTCCACTACCCAAGCAATACACGGAATCGGCAAGTCGCTCTCGCGAACTAAGCCCGCGACCGCTTATTTCTCGCCACACTCATTCAAGATGTCTAATCTACGTTCCGTATGGCTGTCGTAATTTATTCAGTTCTTGTTTTAATTAGATAGCAACACTTAGTCCTTGTTCTCAATATATTATCTTTAATTATACATTAAAAAAAATATTCTAGGAAAATTAATTTATAATTTATATCTGTTACTTACTGAATAACTGCAAAAAATTACCTACGTGCAATATAATAATATTATGATATAAGATTTCTCTAAAGAGCGTCATAACTCATATCCTATATCATACTCATATACTGTATTAACTTATAATTGCCTAATTTACTGTCATACAAAAAAAAATACGAGAACTAATAATTAATGTATCAGTAATAATGGTAATATTCCTAAAATATAAGTAGTAGAGCACATTTTTCTAGAACTATTGTACTAACTACCTATATTAATTATAGTAGCATATAATACATGCGTAATTTAGTCTTATTTTACATAATATTATGTACCTGTATCTAAAATGTAATTATTTAAGAATAAAAGTATCGGTAAAATAAATTTAAAACACTTTACCATACAAGCATACTTCATAAACTCATTTATTACTAAAACTGTTAACGAAAAATTACCTAACCAGCAAAATACAAAGATACAGTTTGAATTAAACAAAAATTGTTTCGAGGTTAGTAATGTTACTTTTCATTTTGAACATTATTCAGAAATTCATACGATTTGTTGTTGATGTTACAAAGTCCATTTTGAATTATAAATATATGCTGTCTCACTCTTCAATTGTCAATTGCTTGGATGTGAAAGAGAAAGAATGCCATTTGGTAAGGTTTGCGCGCGTTTGTATCTTTTATGACACAAAGGGTCTGTTCAGAACTCAGATTTGCAATATGAATAGAAATTTAGAACCAATGTAATTTTTTTAATAAGGCAATCACTAGTCAAAATAAAATTAAAAACTTAAATCGGATCATTCGCAAAATTGCCAGTAAAAAAAAAGTAAAGTATCAACCCTTACATGTCCCACTGCTGGGCACGGGTCTCCTCCTCGAAATCAGGCGAGGAGGGTAATGGGCCAATAGTCCACCGCGCTGGCCCAGTGCGGATTGGTGAACTTCACATACCTTCAAAGACTTTCAATCTCATCAGGCATGCAGGTTTCCTCACGATGTTTTCCTTCACCGGTGAGCGAACGATGGTCTCGTGTGCATTTAGAAATTTAGAAAAACCCATTTCAAGGCACACACGGACGGGTCAGGATCGAACCCGGAACCCCTCGCGTAAGAGGCCGAGTCCGTCCACCACAGGACCACCGTCGCTCGTCGCTTTTTTTTTCAAAATTGCCAGCGCCAAAAAAAAACTTTTAAGGGGTAAATGTGTGACCATGAGATTTGCCATTGATCATCAATGTCAGGCGATTTCCGATGTTTAATTTTGACCACGTCTCCTTAGCCTTGTATTCCATCTAAGGAAAATACACGTCATATTTCATACTTTAACGGTTTTACAACGAGGATAATGGCAGAAAATCCTATAACTATTTTCGAATGACATTGATGTGATTGGCAAGGGACTGATCGTCTTGGCATTCGTTGAGGGAGGCCTATGTTCAGCAGTGGATGGATAAATGATGATGATGATGGTGAAAACAATTATGTTTATTTATGATTTGAAATACACATTTCCTGTAATAGATTTTTTTACGTATTTTATAGAAGTTTAATATTATGAATTCATAAATCTAAATTATTCTATTTACAAAATTCTCATGGCTGGGTAAGTATTTGAAGTTCGGAATTATGTACTTTAATTACAGAATGTACAGTTTTAGTGAAAAATATAAGATTAGCTTGAATACAGTAAAATAAACGAACAGTATACATTTATTGATGAATCATTTTATTTGCATAAATACAAAAAGAAGCTAAAATATGAAAAAAAAATATTTCTTATTAACCATTAATCTTACTTTTACCTGTATGATTTTCAATACTTATTTATTGACTAAATATTTTAAGTTTGTTTTTCGATTTAAATTAGATATATGAGATAGATATTATTTTTTGTTTAATCTACATTAAAATATAAATAATAAATAATTAACGCATGTTTCCGATAGCAAAACTGCCAAATATAATTCATTCTTTATGCGAAGAACGTTCGAGAAAGAACTTCTTTTTTTCTTACACGTGTTTTAAATTTAAAAGGGTACCCGCAAAAAAAACACAATAGCCTATTTTTTCGTCCTTGTGACTTTGGGTTTGTTAATGTCCGTTAACTTTTTTATACAAGTGGTTATGGGAAGAAGAGCTTGAGAATTTGTCAATAATTACACTACAGTACATTAAATAGCATAGAGTAGGCCACTCTACGTAGAGTCTTGTGAAAAAAGATAGGCCTTAACAACGTTACAATCAGTACGTCTTGTACTATTATAATTACTAGTATAAGTACATGTTAAATGTTTTGAACTCGCATGAATAGTTTCATGTGATTACTGAAATCCTTGAATTAAATTATATCAAGCTAGCAGCCGGGTTCACCAAATCAAAATCAAGTCAAAAATATCTTTATTTCGTAGGTAACAACTTGCACACTTGAAATAATTCAAAAAAGTAGCCAATAAGAAGTAATAAAAAGTAATAAAAAAACCCGGATTGATATAATTCCATGATCATAATGTATGTGATTTACAGCCGGGGAATCCCTCGAAAAATCTTATAGTTTTTAAATCTTGGTGTCGAAGTTATTCAATGTTTTTTAATAATTTAGCGAAAGAAAAACATAATAGTTTTTTAATTTACTTGCATTATAATATGCTAATTGTAAGTGTCACTAAACAGTCTATTGTTCAAAATAATTTACATACTTAATTAACAACTATTTGTAGTTTTTTTTAAACAATGCTACGCTTTGTTAGTGATTAACACAAATTTTCATACATTTGTTGAGTAATGAATATAAGTCATCATAACATAGCCACCATCTTGAAATTTCAGCCATTTTTTTACACGTACTTACAGATTTATTAATAAAGAAACTCTTAAATTATTTATTTAAATTATTTTCACCATCATCAACGCCTTTATCCGTCTACTGCTGAACATAGACCTTCCTAAATTAACGCCAAGACGACCGATCTCTTGCCATAATTTAATTAATTAATTCCCGCAATGGATTACAGGTTAAATTCTTTTGTTTTAATTTATTTAGTTTTGGCTATTTATTGTTAGGCTTTTTTATATTACATTGGTGTTTTGATGTGACAACTCGATGAGTAAAAAAATGTAAAAGTCGTAAGATCGAAAACCTTATCATGAAGCACATTTTTTACGCCTGCAAAATTCTACCGTGATTCTAAATAATATATTGATGTTTACTGAACAAATTATTTGCAATTCCTTTATTTAGTTCAAATTGTTACAAAGTTTTGTTATGTTGTGAAATACGTTTAACGTTATTTTATATTACGTCAGCGGTTATATTTAACGCTAAGCATTTAATTAGTGATCAAACAGTTTGATTGGCGTTTTGCTGATTTAGCCAAAAGCAGTACGAATCAATATAAAATTAAATAGTTTCATATTGTTTTATCCTTCTGTTTAATTTTATTACACTTTATTTTTGTATATTACTTCTTTCACGCGACATTTCTCGTTGTTTCTATATATTTACACGTTTGTAAAGAAAAGAAAGAAAAAAAGGAAAATCTTTCATTTGACCAGACTTACCTGTAAGTACCTGTTGTTGTCTCTAGTGTCTGGTCAAATGAAAGTACTAGTAAGTAGTCTGGTTAAATGGAAGTAATGTACTTACATTAGATTAGATTTTTATTAGATTAGACCAAGTTTCAGGGTGGGTTTGCGGGTGATGTTGCATAGTCTAAATGGCAAGACGAATGCCTATTCATCGAGCACGTTCTCCCTAGACCGGTCAACGTCGATGGCATAACTCGAAGTCGTGCAAGAGTATGTCTATCTTGGGCATACTTTGCAGCTAGGGTGACATACATTCGAGAGGAAAGCCGATAGGAGGATTCAATTAGGGTTTATGGATTGATGAAAGGATTCAAATAGGCTAGCATTTAGGAACTTCGCCATATTCTCACGTCGTCTATACCGCAGAGTCTTCAACCAATGCGTTCTCCCCTTGATTACCTACGGGGTTGAAAACCGTATCTGAACGTGCTATGGAGCGTGATATGCTGGGTGTTTCATTGGCAGATAGGATTCGAAACGAAGTCCTTCGCCAGAGAACTAAAGTTGCCGATATCACGCGAGGAATAAGCTCGTTGAAGTTGCCTTATCAAAAAATTAGGAGATCAGATGGTCGATGGGCCATTAAGGATCAAGAGTGGAGGCCGTCTTTAGGTAGGCGAAGTGTAGGTCGGCTCTTGACCTGATGGGAAGACCATCTATGCGATGTGAGTGGCATAGAATCGATCGTCTCTGCCTTCATTGAGGTAGACCTATGTTCATCAGTGGACAGATAAAGGCTAATCATAATGATGATGACTTATATTTTTATTATCTATGTATAGATTATCAGAAATAGAGCTAAATCGTGTAATGAGTGTGATGATTTTCACAGAAAATCTGTGCTTATACATCCAATTCAACATTTACATATTATTTGATATGGGGTATTTCACGCATGCATACGAAATACAATCACCTTTAATGCTTCTTTTAAATGCCTCTTTTAACCCTTTGCGATCAATAGATATAAAAAGCTATTGTATGGCTTCATACAAATCAGGTTTATTTTTTTGCAAAAACAAAGACCCGTATTGAATTAACCCTTTAAAAAAGTGGGTTAAATCGCTTATATAATATATAACTATCATTTTATTCTTTTTGCACATGAGCTATTTATTCCGTATTGGCGTTTTTTAAAAAATGGTCAATGCTTACAACATCTCTATCTCTCTAGTTCTCTACAAACAATAAATTGTATGTAATGTCTAGCTAATTCTTTTTTATATATCATCTGCTTGATCGTTTGATTATTCTTTTAAAGGTTTTCGTCGTTTTCTGGGTGTTAGACTGAGTTTTAGGAAGTTATTAATATCACGAAGCGATAATTAGCATGTCGTCGTCAATTTTATCGGATCGAAGGAGATACCAAACCATATAAACATGCACATTTGTAATAATTTGGATTTTTTACTTTAGTGTTTAAAGTATCAACCCTTATATGTCCCACTGCTGGGCACGGGTCTCCTTCCTCGAAATCAGGCGAGGAGGGTAATGGGCCAATAGTCCACCACGCTGGCCCAGTGCGGATTGGTGAACTTCACATACCTTCAAAGACTTTCAATCTCATCAGGCATGCAGGTTTCCTCACGATGTTTTCCTTCACCGGTGAGCGAACGATGGTCTCGTGTGCACTTAGAAATTTAGAAAAACCCATTTCAAGGCACACACTTACGGGTCAGGATCGAACCCGGAACCCCTCGCGTAAGAGGCCGAGTCCGTCCACCACTGGACCACCGTCGCTCGTTATAAAATAAATTTGTGATGACTCAGGAAAATTCGCGGGCAATGTCTATTAAAACACAAAAAATAATCGATTTAAAATTTAAAATTGATTTGAAAAAAGAAAAAGTATAAACAGGAGTTCGCTAGTACTTAAGTACGAACTAGTATATTATATTTCTTATGTCTATAGAATTGATATTGGAGCAGTGGACGGATAAAGGCTGATGATGATATCAATTGTATATAGATATATCACAGTTAAATAAAATGTTCCTTTAGATATGGAACCCCAATTTATATGATGATTGATGCGAAGGACAAAATATTTGAACATCAATCACAATAAATAGACTGGTACAAGAACACATCTAATGCGCATTTGGTAGTCATCTTCAATGTTTTTTTTTTTTGTAGACGACGTCTTTCCATACGCGTAGTTACAAATTAAGTTCTTTACTTACAATTAATAACAATATTCCTAAATTGTTTTGAGCAAGTCTTTTGTTACACAGATCATTCATCCCACACATTTCACAGAATGCGCCAAGACTATTTGATAAGGCTACTACTATCAAAGTACCTCGTTTTGAGTTTGGATTTGGGATGTAATTCGTAATTACTCAGAGCAATTGCTTTGCTGAGCAATTTATCCAATTATAAAACCATTTTTTATAGAATGACATGTGATAGTGACATGGACAATTAAAATAATCTTCATCAACATCTGTATGTGACTATAAATGCAAGTTAACGCGGGCGATGCGACAGACAAAATATAGTTTCTTTAGTAAAATAGCGTGAGTTATAAATATTTTGTTATAAACTATTTTTGAAATGCATATTCGCAGTGGTGTTCCGTTGATGATGATTATGATCATTGTGATGATTAACCCTCTTTATTGGCTTATCCTGCTATGAGGGTTAGGTCGTTATTGGCAAAATCAGAAAGCGTTACTGCAAACGCTCATTAGGATAGCATACATTTGTAAAAGACGGTTGCATTTTCTTCAAATTTTATTTTAATATACCTTTCTCCCTTTCGGCCATTTTATCAATAATAATAGTTAATATATTCAAATAAGTATGTAATACAAAACCATATTAAATATCTTGACCCTGACGGAAAATCCTATTCTGTTTTAAAACCATAGTTTTAATATACAAATAATATTATAACAGGTCATGAAATATAATACTTAAATAATTCTAATAAAAACTTTTTATCCTTATAGAGATCCACTTCGGACGAACGCAGATTGATGATAACGATTAGAAATTTAAATCACATTTTCCACCGTCCGATAATAAAACTATAAATACCAAGAAATCATAGTTATCAAAGTAAACACGGTAAGCTCAGCTAATTCAGAAATGATTTTAATCGCACAGCATGTAACGTTACATATCTCTACATTTTAGAAACTAACGTCTGAAGTATCACTTTCCATTAAAAACCTTGGCAGATCATTTTTTGCCTATACAAATTCATCACATTTATATACATATTCATAATATAAAAAGTAGCGCAAAGCTGAAAATTTTACAAAAAAATATAATTCGCAAAAAAAAAAAAAAATACCTTAAACACCGCCGGAGCTAGCGGTATAGCAGCTTGATTGTGAAGATGTTTTTTCGACATTTTCAGCGTCTCGATTCCAAGTTCGGTGAAAAAAAAAATCAGTTATCCCGAAAACACCGTCGCGTCGTCAAATAAAATTTCGCAAGACGAACGTTACTCTTTCCCCCTCCGTGTTGGATATTTGCGTTGTGTTCGTTTGAATTGATATAGAGCACTGAATTTCGGTTAGGCGCGTCGGCAAGAGGACGTGTCGTCACTCTCGCAGTTGGATCGGCAATGAGCGTGCGATCGCGCCGGGTAGTGGATTGTGTCTTGACTTGGGTCCTCGCTACCGTAAACCCAAGCAGACGGCGCCTACAGTGATGACGACACGGGCCATTAGGGTTACCGCTGACCGTCGCGTACTTTCAGTACTTATTTAATTTAATACATTTGTGTTTGTTCATCTTCCTTTTTATGAGCTGATGATCATTATTTTTCTAATCCATTCCATTCTTTTGTGTATACCACATCTCCTTGCCAAATATTTTTGTAATCTAATCAGCGACTTAGGCGGGAAATGGTAATAGATAAACAGATGGTCAGATTTATTTTTAAATTATCTCTTCTTATATTACTATCGTGTTTATTTTCATTGAATCTGACATAGATTAGAGCGATTATATAAGACTATAAGAAACTCCGAGCCTCAGTATGTACCTAAAGGTCGCCTACCCGTGTAGCGGTTAAGGCTCAGCCACGAGCTCCAGGTTCCTCTCTCGATAAATTAACATAAAATAAAAAAAATATTAAAACAATATAAAATTTTCGTTATAGTTTAATAAGACAACTTAATAATATTTTTTTAAAACTACTGAAACTAAAATGTGGTAACCCTAAACGTAATGCATGCAATATAGTGGGGCTAACCGACTGAATGAGTGAGCGAGAGGGGAATACTATCAACAAACATGTTGCAATCGCCACTCTGTCTTCAGCGCTTTTGAAAACACGACAAAATAACCCCTGGTTCACACGTGGGCACCGTCAGCGGTAAAAAGAAACTTCTAGAAAGAGCGAATGGATTCCTGACTTCATCATAACATTTCCTCTTGTACAGGAATTTCATGACGGAATCTTATAAATTAATTGATGTCTTTCCATTTTGATCACGTCACGAAAATTAACTTTTCCCCAAAATTTTGTCTTCCACTAAAAATACCATATTATTGTCACTCTTAAACATTAGGGTGTAGCCAAAATACGACTTATCAAATTAATGCCTTGTATACACTGTCAACTCATGAAAACAACTTTAAAATAAACTCTTATTATCCTCGGTATAGCCAGACAAATATGATTCCTTCATTATTTTATAACATTTCTTCATATTGTAACGATTACATATTACGAAAACTAGCTGTTGCCGCGGTTTTATCCGACGTAAAATTTTAAACAAGCCCCTTAAAATTAAAAAATATGTACAATAAACAATAAATATAAACCATTTCTTGAAAATGGAGCTTTTGAATAAAAATATACCATTTAATCGACTTTCCAAGATCAAACCATGAAACCCATCAGTAGATAAACAAACCAATAAGTGATTATTACTATTATATTATACATAATTAAATCATACTAGCTAATCTCTTGAGGTGTGGAGAATAAAGAAAATAAAGCTCCAACCGTTGAATTACACATAAAACTAAAAGTTTCACCTTCTCCGGTAACTTACATTTTACCCATGTTTTTAAAACGATTTTGTTTTCAAGCTAGCATTATGAACCGATTTTTTTATAAAATTATTAATTATAACTTTTTTGGAATAGCCATAAAACATGAAGGTGAATTCCTTCATATTCTTCCCAATTCTTCATATTATCCCCTTATCGATTGAATTTTAGAAGAAGTTAATACGGAAAAAGGGAAAATTAAAGACTAAGCCCGAAGGCGGATCAAAGCTAGTCTCATAATATATGTACGGAGTTGGTACGAACTATCAATATTATAATACAGTCATCATTGGTTATCATATTTACACATTTAAAATATTGCAACATATTTCATCCTGCTAAAAAACCACTCGCGGTTAGATTTTTTATACTTGATAGGCGTTACAATCAATTGAGAATGTCCCTCAACCAATGTATAGTGATTGATTTCAATAGACTGTTTAAGATATCGGCACTTTATCGCCGCACGTCGCACTAGACAACTATGTGTTTTCAGAATTTTCCCTCACGTGATTAACATGAAAATTCACAATCGCAAAGTTACCGACGTGGTTTTTTAGATTTCAGAAATTAAAGAATAACTTTCGATTTTATGCTTTTCAGCTTAACTTAATCGAAAAAATGGATGATTTATGGCTAACTGAAGAAAAGGTTTATTCACAGTTTTATGTCTTAACTATTTAAGTTCAGAATATATTTCAAAGTTTTTAATCACCTATCCGAAATGTCCACTGAAGTTGTCGCCGAATGAGACCGCAAAACCTTCAACGTTGGCTCTGCAAAGCACTTCTGTGTTCCTCACATAATTAATCCATGATCTTGAGAATTCGTAGGCATGACTTTATAACACTAAACATTGATTTTATTTTCGCCATTATGTTCCTAAGCGAATATGTTCAAATTATCTTACTGGTCATTAATCAAAGGTTATGTTTCTCAATAAACATGACATTACAACTGCCTCATGTACAGTCAGCTTCTGGTATACCTTAACCCTTAATACGAGTACAAGTTTCCATATGAAATAATAAGACGCGGATTTTATCGTTTATTATATGAAATTATGAAACAGCATACGGTTTTGTACGGATTTTATCGCGGTTTATTATAATTTCTATAGACGTTTCAATTTTCATATATTTTTTCAATACGGTCTATGGAATTGGATCATCTACATTTTTCGCACACGCTATTTAAAGATATTTTCATTGTAAAAATGTATGTATTTATATATTTGGTATTTTAAGATTCTGAAGGCGATTTGGTCCGTAAAAATAATTCTTGGGAATCTAACTACCCTCTTGCTATTACCCAATGTTACCGCCGTATCAGGAGGAAGCACTATGATCCCGTGATCGGTAATCGTAGATCTTCTTTCACAGAATATTTTTATTTTACTTGAAGTTAAAAAAATAAACAAATTTAACTGGGATTGACTCAGGAAAGTATCGACCCCAGCATCAACATTGTAATTTTATATATCACTAGCTGTTCCCCGCGGCTTTGCCCGTGTTAGCAAAAATATTTCCTTTAAAAAAATATGTCCTCCGTTATTTATAGTAGGTACCTCCGAGAATATGTGTACAAAGTTTCATGATGATCGGTTGAGTAGTTTTTGCGTAAATCGTAATAAACTAGGTCCTGAATTCTGATGCCTGGAAGCCTTCAAACGGCTGTAATATAGTATCCGATATATATGCCACCAAGTTCGCATCCTCACCATTGATTTCAGCTTGTAGGCCTTACCGAAATACAGCAATGTTGTTACCGAAGCAAAGACGCAGCGCTACGTATTCAAAATAAAACCATATTAAATTTATCAATGCAAAGTCTTTTTTTGTGCCTATGCTGTTAGCCTGATGGCCTTTACGCTTACTCAAATGGTATATTTGATGATCGGCTCCCTTAGACAAGTGGCACAAACGCTAAACGAATAGAATAGAATACGTATTGTGTGGGAATGACAACTAGCTTACGACATTAATTTGACAGCTAGTATCATTCCCATACTATAAGTATTTTATTCTATTCTATTCATTTAGCGTTTGTGCGACTTGTCTAGGGAGGCAGATGGCTCATCTGGAAGTTTAACATTTTTTCCTCGCGTACTGTACACGGGAGTCGCGAGGCAAAACAACAACCTCCCTGTTGTTGATTGACGGTTCCAAGCAATAAATCATCAAGTGCTTTACACTCTGTGATCATATCTATATCAGCGTTCCTTCTTAGTATTCTCTATATTATCAACAATATTATAATCTGAAAATATTTATCTTTAATGTCAATCTATACTTAATATTATAAATGTGAAAGTAGGGATGTTTATTTTAAGCGAAACTACTCAACCGATCATCATGAATCTTTGTATACATATTCCCGGATATACTAGAAGAGACATAGGATACATTAAACATTTAAATGTTTTTTTTTTGCTAACGCGGACGAAGCCGCGGGCAACAGCCGATATCGCTCGAAATCAGGCAAGGAGAGTAATGGGCCAAAGTTCACTGTTGCGCTGGCCCAACTGGGCCCGCTGGGTTGGTGAACTACACATACCTTCAAGGACTTTTAATCTCATCAGGTATGCAGGTTTCCCCACGATGTTTTCCTTCACCGGTGAGCGACCGATGGTCTCGTGTTTGGGGTGCACTTAGAAATTTAGAAAAACCCATTTCAAGGCATGCAGGTCAGAATCGAACCTGGAACTTCTCGCATAAGAGGCTGAATCCACCCACCATCGTCCCTCAACAGCCAATCTACACTAATACTATAAAGAGGAAAACTTTGTTTGATTGGTTGTAATGAATAGGCTTCAAAAGTACTGGACCGATTTCAAAAATTCTTTCACCATTCGAAAGCTACATTATCCACGAGTAACATAGGCTACATTTTATTCTGAAAAAATAGGGTTCCGTAAGATATTTGGGTTTTTCGTACACAAGGTGTAAAAAATCAACCAGAAAAGTTACTTATTTTGCGTACTAAGCTCCCGTTGTAAGTCTTAGTTAACGCAGGCGAAGCTGCGGGCAACAGCTATATATTATAAAGAGGAAAGATTTGATTGTTTGTTTGTATTGAATAAGCTCCGAAACTACTTGACCGATTTGAAAAATTCTTTCACTGTTAGGAAGCTACATTATCCACGGTGAGCATTGACTTACTAATAAATATTTATTAGTAAGTCAATGACGGTGAGCATCGGCTATATTAAATTTTCAAAAAAGTTAGAGACCCGTATTAAAACTTAGTTGACGAAGGCAAAGCTGCGTGCAACAGCTAGTATGAAATAAAAAGGAAAGAGTATTGAATCATATTCTCTTTTCATATTCTTCACTTATTTAGCTGAAGGAAATAGAAATTCACATGAATCAAAATTTCTTATGAAATAAGTATTATACTTTATGATAATAAAAAAAACTTTAGATTAACGAAACCAAAACTTTACCTTAGTTTCTAAGACAGAATAGAAAAGAATATAATATAGTTAATGAATTAAATAAGAGACTACATTTTGTGTTGACCTTTAGGCCTTTAAGCTTTACTCTATGCAATGTAATTTTATGCAGTATGTATGTATACAATGATAGTACAAATTCTAAGAAATATTGCAACTTGAACGTTTGTATTCTTGTTTGTTTGTTGGTTACTCGATACCTCCAAGACTAGAGGTTGAATGAAAAATTGATGGTTGTTTAAAAAAATCTATTGGTAAGGATTTGGATTTTGTGTATTCATTTAGGAACCGGTCTGTCCGTGTTGGAACGTGTGGCAAAGTGTCGGTCGACTTAGCGTTCATTAGGAAAGGCCTATGTTCAGAAGTGGATAGATAAAGGCTGATGATGATGATGGTAGTAAACTGACCATCATCTTAACCAGAGCACTCGCATGACTATTTTCTTTGTTAAAATAACAAACCTTAAAATTTCGTGCTTCGTATAATACGCTCATCTCTGGACTTACCACTAATTACACTTGGGAAATGACTTACAATAATAATTGGGTAATATTCCAATACAAAAATATACAATCTTATTTTTAAGAAATTGGAAAAAAAACATCTTGTATGTAGTGATGGGACGTTGAAAATATCACGCGACCTGTCCGTGTTTTTTATCAGAGACGCCCGTGAAAATACCACGTGCTATTGATGCTAATTTTTCAAGAGTCAAGCCGGATAACATGTCGTGGTGTTGAAGTATCAATAGCTACGTAGAAAAGTAGCCAAGAGCTAAATAATACTAAATTATAATATAAAAGTGAGGAAAAATATTTATAGATTATTATTATTGTATTGCAACATGCCGGTGGAGGAAAACATCGTGAGGAAACCTGCATGCCTGATGAGATCGAAAGCCTTTGAAGCTATGTGAAGTTCACCACCCTGCACTGGGCCAGCGCGGTGGACTATGGTCCATTACCCTTCTCGCCTGATTTCGAGGAGTCCCATGCCCAGCAGTGGGACATATTATACACATACTTCACTTTACTTTTATTGCAACATCAATATTAATAATTTCGTGCAGGGGTACGATAGACTCGACCAAAACCTTAACGGTATAATAAAACATAAAAAATTAAAGATTTCGAGTCGACAACATATATCCGCAAAATTCGGATTGTCGAGTATTTTGTTAAATTCTAATGGTGCTGACAGACAAATCGCAGCCATTAAAATGCAATGACATAAAATTGCATATTGATCGCTCTCTAGCGAAACTGTCACTGATATTATTTTTTGTTTTATTTAAGGCATTAGTTTGTAAACTATCAGCCACGAGACGTCAAGGAGCGCAGCTACTCCAAATTTAACGCGAGCGAAGCCGCGGGCAACAGCTAGTAATCTATTATTTTACTATCGTATTTAGGTTGAAACATTAATTTTACAGTCATATTCGTCAAAATATTGTACCTTAAGTCTTTTTCGAAAATAATAATAGTAATACTCAGGCTTTTGTCATTTCATATAAAACTTTTTTCCCAGTCGAGTTGCGCTATACGAGTAAATTTTCTAGATCTGTGTATTCTTTTAAATAAATAGTAGGTATTTAAGCCATATATTGAAAATATTTTTTATTCACATTAACTGAAAATGAACTGAAGTCCCAAAAAAATATACTTTATGTTGTTGATTTATAAATTTGCTCAGAATAAAATAATGTGTATTCAAATTTTGCAATCAGCAGACGTATTGAATTCATACCAATGAATTCAGGGTGGCAAAAAACACGGTGCCAGTAATTGGATCAAAACATGCCAGCAGTATGACAAAAAGTGCTAATAAATGGTACAACAATAATTATATTTTAACAAAAACAATTAACGCTCGCTTCATTTTTGTTTAAACTCTTATAGATCGATGATTCATCATCATCATCATCATCATCATCATCAGTCTTTATCCGTCCACTGCTGATAATAAGCCTCCCTTAATGAACGACAAGACGACCGATCACGTGCCACTCGCATCCAACACGGACCTACCACTGCACGGAGATCGTCTTCCCATCTGGTTAATGGCCGACCAACACTACGTCTACTTAACGCGGCCTCCACTTTTGAACCTTATTGACTCAAACTAATTAGTCAGCAATTATTTCGTAGTGAAAAAATAAATAATCTCACATCTTAGTGATATCGGTAAATAGGTATATTTCCCATCACTAGTGTATCGTTTCAGACAACTGCGCAGGATCAACACGATACTAATCTTCCGTATAACAATAGTATTGTACCTACAGTCGACAATAACCACACCTCACGTCTCCTATGACAATGGAATCATTCTTTGATATTCGCGATGGCGATGGAATAAATAACCAACTATATTCGTCTACGTTTAAACGAGATATATCTATGAGTCTTACCGTCTGGTACGTAGACAACATTAGCGTTAATCGCACCCTGGACCAAATATTTATTTACATGAATACGTCTTTAAAATTGCTTCCTTATGGGACGCAATTAAAAAAACGAATGATAACAAAATCGGGGGATACAGTTTCGTGTTGTAGATAGATACTATCTTCTCCACCAGAATTTCAATTATACTACTGGATAGCTAAAGAATCAAATAATTTATTGCAATAAGCAAGGACTGTAAAAATCGCACGTGGGGACGGAGCAGCCCCGCTAATTTGAAGATCATTTTGGTGTATTTTGAGATTTCCTTTTTTTTTGGGTGAGCCTCCTTTAACACTTAGGATTACAAAAATTACTAATCACATATTACAATTATCAAACTGATTAAGCCGTTTAGGAGGAGTATAAAATTAGGTATATAATATGGTTAGTGGTTACAAAGATCACCTCCTACTTCTTAGACCTTCTTAGCACATTGGTGGCACTCGCCGATTTTAGTGGGTAAAGCTGCGTCGCCTTTCCATCTTACGGGCGCAACGAGCCCCACAACCCGCCTGGGGAGTTTCACTTCCTAGCGGGACGCCTCAGTGCATTTCCCGGCGTAAAAGAAAAAAAAGACCCTAACTAACAAACACCTCTTAAAACACATTGTATATAAAATTCTATAGCTATAGCCAATATAGAGTTAGCAACCTTATGGTGTTAATTGAAGACAGGATAATTTAGACATACAATATATTTCCTCATTCCTGCTATTGCACTGCGCAATATGAGGCATATCATGAGAATATAGCTCCATTGTCGTCTAAGAAAACCCGTGAATTATGTCTTCACGAAATTCAAAATGGCGTCGTACGAAATAGACAGGTCATGCGCTAATTTGAATCACATAGTGTCAAATAAAAGTGACCGCAACTAGAATACTATCACCTACATTATATAAAAGACGTCGTTGCATCTTTTATATATTTCGAGCATAAGAAATCGATTGAGAGGCATTCAGAATCTTATATTATGTTCTTCCACATACAATAAAACCGCTAAATGTACTTTGGAACTTTGGAATATAAAAGTTTGCAAATGCAACGTTATACTATTGTAATTTTTACTATTGTACATATTAAACAACTTTTATTGGTTTTACTTTTTTGAACTGAACTGAACCAAATAAATACAATATGTATTAAACAACTGTTACTGATTTTACTCCGGTTTATTAAGGATCCTCCCGCAACCATGAACCATACTGTAGAATAGCTGAAACGTCAGACATGTAAAAAACTTTATAAACTATGACAAACATAAAAGATGTTTCATTCATTTTCATTCAAAGAAGATTCATATTTTTATATATTTATCCTCCTATTCCTAATATTATAAATGCGAATGTGGCTTTATTTGTTACGCTTTCATTCCTTAACTACTAAACTGATTTTAAATATTCTTTTACCAATAGAAAGCTACATTATCAGCGAGTAACATAAGCTATAATTTTTCCCAGAATTCCCTTAGGAACGGGAACTGCGGGTGAAGCTATAGATCACTTCTCAATCTAATAATATAAACGCTAAACGTGCAAGAATGTACTTATATTAAATTAATCTTAATAATAATCAAAGCGAACACATTATATTATAGAATACGCAGTTTGTTTGATTAGCTAGAGTACGGCATTTTTTGCGTGCGTCGACTCCGGCAAGGTGCTCTATCACGTGCGATACGCTATTTTATCAGAAGTAACGTGAGGTTGCTGTGATTGACTAGGTATGGCATTTTTGTGGCACACTTGAGTGGTCACAACACGTATCTGAAAACCTTCTTACAATTAATTCTAACTATTGACGTATTTGTTGTATAAAAATAAATTAATAGCATAGGATACGGTATATAAAACGACCTTCACCGAGATGCTTATTTGATGAAACGTATTTTATATTTAATTTAATATGTTGATAAGCATGTTGCATATGGGTTGTACAAAAAAAATCAGTCTACGATATGATTAATTGACAAATTCTATACCAAACGAAAGTATGAAGCCTGCTGCTGAAAGTATGCTGACATTAGGTTGTTTATTATTTTCTGATCACAACTTTTGGGTTGCCACGTGTAAGCAAGTAAATCGATACTAGATCATTTTGCATTGGTCTGATTATTGAATTGTAATTAAATGATATCAAAGATTATTTCATTATGAAAGGTGGTATAAGGGTTGTCTGCGAAAAATCAGTTCCAAATTCCGGTTGACAAATTTTGAAAATCACATCCTGGACTGAATTTTTTTAGGTAACCCATATGCATCATGTTTATTGACATATTAAATTGAATATAAAACAAGTTTCATCAAATAAACATCTCGGTGAAGGTCTTTTTATATACCGTATCTTAGACTATAATAATTTAAATAAAATCATCTTCGACCACTTACCACCACGTGGCAAGTCTGATGAATCAAACCGATAAATAAAAATCAAATGTAAAAAAAAATCATTGATTATAAGAAGTAAATGGATTTCTTATTTATAATATTTTAATTAAATGCACTTCTCTTTTCTTAATTACTTATTTCTCCTGTTCGAAGCCCGAGATGGCAGTTAACGACAGAACGAGGATGTTAATTAAATTGATTATATCTTAATGACAAGAACTTTTAATATGTCCAAGATAATATTGAAGAAGAGTTAGAAGAATCGATAAATGACAGAAGTGGCCTTTTATAAATAAGTAAAAAAGCCGTCTAGGACTTTTTTCATGTATTTTTTTCTTCTAGCCATTGCAAATATTTAAGATAATGCAAAAAAAAAAGGTTGTTATGTGTTTTTTTTTTTTTGCAATCGACCCTTTCTCGAGTAAGGCGAGCTAAAAATACAAAATACTAATCATGATATTAATACTTGGGAAAAGGCCTATATAGATATAAGATACAAGATAAGATAATACGATAAGCGTTTTCATGATAAAAAAGATGCGCTTCTCAAATTAGTTACGTAGGGCTAACACTTTTGTGTAATTCTTTTGGTTAATTTTGTTATTATGTTATTGAGCTCTATTGTGTGATTGCAACCCTGTTGTTTCATCACGGCTGCTGTGATTTTCCTTTAAATGCTTATCTTATATCACTATCACTGTTTTAATAGATCATAATAATATCGCGTCACTCAATTGAGTGGGTGTGTTATAAGTGCTCTCTGACTCACCAGGTTTTAGGACGTAATCTTCATTTATATTTGCCATGTAGATACATCTAGTTCAAAAGCAAAAATAATTTAGAGCTGTTTTTTATTCGTTATATAATTTTAATGGTAGTGGTTTATATTGTAAGGAAATGTAAATTTGTAGGAAAATATCAGATTATGTGGTTGTTATAATATGTAGGAGTACTTCGTCTGAAATGACTTTTTTTAATATTTAGTGCAAAAACAAATCTGAGCACTAGATATTTGATACGAAAAATTCAGTTATTTCTTCCTATGTTTATAATGTTTAGCATTTTGTGAGGTTATGAAGACGATCTCCTTGCACCCCCGGCCGATGCGAGTGCCGACGGATTGTCTGTCACAGAGATCACTGAGGGAGGCCTATGTTTATCAGTGGACCGATAGAGGCTACGTACTTTATCCATTTTATTGTGGGCGGCTGTATCAAAATTAAAACTTAGACTGCGCTAAGATAAGAATATATTCTCTGATATATTTTTAGCTTTACCTACCTGTTTATAAAATCCACTGCCGAAAACATTGTAATCTTATCAGTGTTTATAAGATCTTAACAATGTTTAGCGAGAGTATCGATTGTCATGCTTATATGAAATGTGTTAATGGTATTCCCCGATATTTAACAACCACGACAACCAGGCATTGCACGGAGATCGGTTTACCACATACTACCTTGTCTTTCATTGCGAGGCCTATGTTCAACAGTGGAAAATGATGACCTGGGCCAGCGTCTCGATAAACTAAGATCCGAGACCCTCTTTGCCTGGTTTTGAGGAAGAAACCCGTTCCCCGCACTGGGACATAATATATGGGCTGATACTTTACTTTTTTAATATAGACATTAATATATTATCGAGATACATATAAAATAGGAAAAAACGCATTTTTTTTAATTAATTTATTTAAAGTCGCTTTAAACATGTGTGGTCAATAAAGACTACAAGGTAACAGTATAGTCATTGGTAACAGTAAACGCATTTATTGTTTCTTCCATCACACAGCTTCTTTACGTTCCGAATCTGCTCAAGGCTACTATCAAGGGGCAGAAGAAGTCCTGCTCCAGCTTTGATCACATTCAGGGGGCTCCTCTACCAGTATCCTCATCATTAAAAAAATACTTAAATGTTATTTTATAGTAATAATAATAATAAGATAAAGGCTGATGATGATGATGATGATCATCTGCCTAGCCTTTTCCCAAATATACTTTGTTGTTGGCTTCCAGTCTAACCGGATTCAGCTGAATGCCGAAATTTTAAACGGAGCGACTGCTTATCAGACTTCCACAACCCAGTAACTGAGTAATACGGTACCCCGTGGTAATACTGGTTGTTAGAATCCCGGGGTTAGTGCTACGGCCAGTAACGACTGTCAAAGATCCACAAATGACAGCCGGGACCAACGGCTTAACGTGCTTTCCAAAGCACAGAGGAGTCTCGGTATATATAAAGGTCCTCCGACCAACCTCGACAAGCTTTGCTGAACCTGATGAATTGATCCGCGCGGCTGTTACCACTGAGCCAGGAACTCCTCTCTAGTAATGATACCTAAGTAGCCACTTATACATAATTTCATAATTTCAATTGAAATAGGTGACAAGTAGATTTGTGCGATTTGACACTTCGTTATATTATGATATATTGAGATAAAAGATAGGCTATAATTTAAGATAAAATGACTTCCGTTGGTAGTAATGATGTGACTTATTCATATTATGATTACCAGGAAAACTTCGTATTAGTAATAGCCTAATGAATGTAGCCTGTATTATTAGGCTTCATTTCGTAATTGGTTACAGTCCTTTTATACCTATTTGTGCTAATATTATAAACAGATCAAGTTAACGAGTGTGTATGTTTTTGTAATGTAAGTTGGATAAGCAAATTGGCAGACGTGATCTAATCTGGCATCTGGCACCTAATGATTAAAGTCTCTGTGCCAGTATTTACGCTGCCTATTCTGCCCTTTTCTCCGAAACAGCAAAGATGATTCATGGAAGAATAAAGCATTATCAATTAAATGTGTTCTTGAAATAGCTATCCTTTATTTAATTGCACGTAAATGGCAACATCATTAAGGTATTCAGCATTCAGTGATGACGTCACGTCGAATGCCCCATGTCTGAGGCGCCAGCAGCCAGCGACATTGAATGAGATACAAATCGATGGACCCGGCGTCTCCCTGTCTGCGTTACAAACGATGACGTCAAACCGCCGAAATACTTCAAGGGAGCAATAAGTGGAATTTTTGTGAACACTCCACATGTTATTATGGACGTGCATAACGCATCTATTTGTCCATATAAAGTTTCTCTTCCGTACCTACAGAATACAGACCATCATCAAAATCATGCGAGGATTGTATAAACCTTAATTACATTACCTTAAACATACAAAGACTTCAATCGCACGTGCAGATTTTATCAACGCATTATCTTGAGAGGTAAGAAAGCCATGTTGGCAAGATCAAGCAGCAGTGGATTTACAAACAGTGGGGGCTAGTGCCCAGGGCGCCAAATTTTCAAGGGTGGCTAAATTTGGCAAGTAAAAAAATCAGTCTTGGTCAGAGAGTCCCACATAGACAAAATACCCTATCGGGACGGCAATTTTTCCGGTGCCCAGGGGCAGCGATTAGTTTAAATCCGACCCTGGGATCAGGTATGATTTGCCATTCATCAAAGGCAAGTAAACCTAATAAAGGCTTCCTACACGCATGGAAACACAGAAACCACTAGTCGGAGTTAAGAAGTTATATTTTATGCATAGACCAATAGTTAGAATTTAATTTAGAGGAAAGTTTTTATTGTCTAAGATGTTCCAGGGGGTATGGGCTCGGCCTCTTAAGCGAGAGCCTCCGGGTTCGATCCTGACCCCCTGCGGTGCCTTGAAATGAGTTCTTCTAAACTTCTAAGCGCACCTATAAACGTGAAGGAAAACATCGTGCGGAAACCTGCATGCACGATGACATTGAAAGTCTTTGAATGTGTGTGAAGTTCACCGACCCGAATTGGGCCAGCGCATCGGTGAACTATGGCGCATTATCCACTTCGCCTGATTCCGAGGAAGAGACCCGTGCCTAGCCGTGGTATTTACATAATATTATATTATGGGTTTGTTACTTTACTTGTTTATTTATAGGCAACAGAACGAAGCAGCTAGGTACTATAGGAATTATATTATGCTCACACGGCACACTTGTGGTGTAATTGAGAAGTACAAGCTCAGTAAGTCTGTTTATGGGTGTCTAATGACAAGCACGCCGAGGTATCGCAGTGATTATGATATCACGCCATTAATTCCTATTATTTATAACTCCCAGTTTAAAACCAGTCACCAAAAGACGTATAGGTATTGCCTGTAACAACGATATTAATACAAATATGTTATAGTATATTTTACCCGTGTTTCGCTGTTAGTACTTTAAAAAACACATTATGCATGAAGACTGCCTATATTTCAAATGTTAAGAAGGGTCACAAGAGATCAACTGAGACAATGATTTGAGAATAAATTCAAGATGTAGATCTGAAAAGGTCAGATGAGAAGATTACGAAAACAACATACTGTATACGTGAATATAATATATTACTCCTGAATGCAGGAAACTTGAGGAGTCTTGGAAGAGATACAAGTAGGAGGAGTTGTCTCTCCTGGGAGTGGGAAACAGTTAAATATATATTCAGGTACATACTACATACACATTTTTTATAATTCTCTCTATAAATCTGAATTAATTCGACAAAAAAATATTTTGCAGCGTATAATATTCTCTATATTAGGGGAATTCCCAAGGAACCGTGATTAATAGTATTTATGATAATAACCGCTAATCGCTAATAGTATAAGTGAGTGACACAGATTTATAAATAAAGACAGGTGGAGCATGCCGAACAGAATCTAATAGATGTTTAAAGTACACGCTATGTCAAGCACTTGAGAGCGCTTTAGAATTTTTATTCGCTTTGAAGCATGACTAGGGTGTTCGGCATGCTCCATCTGTCTTTATTTATCAATCTGTGATGAGCGATGTAAATCCTATTTATTATTGTGCATTACGAAATGTCACTTATAGCATGAGATCCCGCTGCAAATTCACGACGTTCATTATGTTGTAAGTCAAACACACATTTTACATGCCTTTATGAATAGCAGTAGGTATATTTATAACACCGCAGCCAGTCAAAAGTGGTCGCAAGTAATTTTAATTAATTTTGATTTTTTTAATAAAATAATTTGATCCTTTCACTCTTAGATAGCCCGTATATCGAGGAAGGCTATAGGCTATATATCATCCCGCTAAGATGTTGTTGTAAATCTTAGTAAACGCAGGCGAAGCTGCGGGCAACAGCATATATATATTTATAAGTACTACGCCCGACCAAACTTGAGTTGAAGTTAGCTACAACGAATCAGTTGTTCAGAAAAAGTCAGTTTATAAAGAAGGCAGATAGATACGTCGGCATGCCGTCAAACCTAAACGCCACCTAGATAGTTTTAAACATTAGGGTGTTGAATTCGTCGGCGATATCAATAGACATCGCCAAAATCACCCCTCCTCCCTCAACTGCCTCAACAGCAGACCCTGGTCAGAGCTTTTAGGCTGGACCTGCCTCGCCGGAAGCCAAACTGATGAGTAATAGGCACTGAGGTTCGGGCCTATTCGAGTCGAGTAGTACTATCTGGATTAGGGTCAGCACTCAGCTTCCACTTCTTTCCCGCTTAAAAGGACTGTGCCTGTGTTCAGAGCGGACCAAAAGCAAGAATCAAGGCCCGTCCTGGAACCATCCAGACCAGGGGCAGTATTGTGCGCTAGCGCCGCATCCAGCTCCGCCTGCGACACCTCCGTAGCCTCGTCGCTCAACGGTTCACCACCTGATGGAGCCATAGTTGCTCCAGTCAGCCGGGGAACAAGGCCGGAACTATCCGGGCCAATGTATCAGGCTGGACCCACCGTCATGGGAAGGGCGCAGTTTATTGCGAGCCATTCTGTATGGTTAATTTTTACCACAAATTCCGCAATTAAAATTAGAAAATAATTTGTGAATAAAATTTCTTGAATGAATTGAAAATTAAATAAAAAAAATATTAATCAAAAGAATGAATTAAGTAATTATTTAGAGAACTGGATTTTTTAACTTTCCAAATTTTGCCACCCTGGCCCCTGGGCACTAACCCCGACTGTCCCTATTGTATATAAGCCGCTGCATATTCGAAAGCAAACATAGTGTATAGGAATATAATAAATAAAAAAGTAAAATAAATAAAAGGTAAAGTATCAACCCATATATATTACCCACTGCTGGGCACGGGTCTCCTCCTCGAAATCAGGCGAGGAGAGGTATTGGGCCATATACACACTTTCAAAGACGATCAATCTCTTCAGTCGACAGTCGTGCTGGTTTCTTTACAATGTTTTCCTTCACCAGTGAGCGAACGGTGATCCGTGCTTAGGGTGCACTTAGAAATTAAGAAAACCCCATTTCAGGCACCATCAGGTATCAAGATCGAACCCGGACCATCTTGCTTAAGAAGCCGAGCCATCTATGAGAATAGTTATGCCGCTGGACCACTGTCGGTCAATAAAGAGAGTAAAGTATCAACCCTTTATGTCTGTATACTGTGGTAAATTAAATCAAACCCAACCATAATGTGATAGTCTCCAAATAAAATCAAATGGAAAGGAAAATTGAGCAAAGTGCTATGCGTATAATGTAAAACCATAGACGTGCTTAGTGATGGGATGTACCTCCTATACTTCACTATCGTTACTCTACTCTCACACTACTACTATCATTATCGTATGTATAAAGATATCATATAAAATATTATAAACCTGATTTTGATTATTTAATATACCTAAGTTCAAAGTTATTATTATGCAGCCCTTAAATATATGCATTGAAATGTTTATACACGTAGATACACTGTACGACAGAATAACGCACTAATTTTCATATTACTATTAATTAATAAGAAGCATACTTGTACTGCGAGTATCGTTAGCGATAAAAATAAATTGCATAACGTTACATCCCTATTCATTTATGTCAACGTCATATTGGCAAATGTCACCCGCACCATGCTACAGCGCCCGGAAATGTCAAATAGTTTTAAAAAATTTAACAATAAAGTAGAACGAAAGGTTTTTTACAATGAATTAATATTTATATTTCGGTTAAATTGAAACAAAGAATATTTTAAAACATTTTTCCAAACATTGTATCAACATCCCTATGACTTAAATGACGACCACAGTGGTTCAATTTAATAATTATTAAAAAAAATCTATACAACATAATATTTTACTCGCAAACAAATATAATATTATGATAAAATAAAATATAATAGTTGAAAAAATTAAATCTACAATAGTATACTTTTTCTATTGTAGATTGCTAAGAATAGTGTTAAATATAGATAAATATAAATTAATAATAGTGTAAATAGAAAAAAGGTATTTTATTTTTAAAAAACGTGGGGCGCATACATTTGTAAATTAATATTTTATTGATAATTTACATTTACTTATCACTATTTATAATTTACTGTGATTTACAAATTACAATTCCTAAAAAATAATCAAAGCCCACCAGTCCTAATGGACGTAATAATACATCCATGCCAGTCCTATAAACTAGTTTATGGTACGTCTGTGTCAAAGACAGAATTTTTTATAGTTGCAACATTTCTCTTGGCGTGCATTTACAAAGAAATATTAAATAAAATTTCCAATAAATTTTATTCTTTACTATAAAAAAAATATTTATAATTTTGTATATAATTATTAATATAACTTTTATTAAAATTCAAATGAAGTATTTTTTTTTCTTATAAATGTTTCCACTCATAGCAATGCATCAACAAAACAAAATGCACTCACCATTTTTCAACATGGCTTGTGTATAATGGAAGCTACCGATTAAAATGTATTTATAATCTAGACAAGCTTTTTCATAGCCATACTAAGAGCATAAACTTAATAATAGCCATTGATTTTAAAAATAATATTCCTTATAATCGTGTGTGTTGTTCTATTGTTCGTTAATGCTAGGACCAGGTGAGGTGACCATTGATATGCTTGTCAATAATTGAAATGAAAATACGAATGAATGAATAATTACTGGGATTTAATAATATTCTACGATAAACGGATGTGTTTTGGTTTTGGTAATTATTTATAGAATTTTATATAAACATCGTGATTGTTATCATTATCATTCAACACTTCATGATTCCAAAGGTACTTCAGATTGTATTTACTTTAGCCGCATTCTTAACTAATACATATCGATGATACTAATTACTACTTAATGCAATTTGTCATGAATTATTGTTAAAAAAACGCTCCCAGTAACTCTTAGAATAAGTCTCTCAATAAGTTATTAATCATCCATTTAACCTCTATGTCATACACACAACTTCTCTATTTGGCTTCGACCAGGAACAAAATCAATTAATATGTACGATAAAAGAATGCTAACAACTTAGTAGCATAAATGATGGAATTTAAATCTAATGTTACTTTTAAAGTTGTTGATTAAAATGCTAATAAGATGTATATTTGGTCAAAAAATATATAAGCTGTAATACTTAATAATGTTGTAATAATATTTAAATTTTGTGTCACTATTTTTTAAAAACTATTAACATGAAGCATTTATTTACACAGATTTGTTTTTTGGGTTTTACTTTTCAACTCCTTATTTCTTCTGCATGCAAATATTTGTCATAATATTACTACAAAGTATAAAACCCCCCTAACTTTTATTTATTGTCTTGGGGAATCTTTATTCTCCATAGGAATTGAAGTACTTATTTTTTATTTCCTTTTCACATAATAGCAATAAATTGTCATAAAGAATAATCAAATAGAATTACTTTGTTTGCTTTTTGCATTTTGCTTTTAATGTAAAGCCAAATTATTAATAGAAAACAATCAAGATTCAACTAAAAGTTTTATATCTAATCATAAGACCAAGGATTTTTTTTGTGATATATAATAATAATAATATAGCCTGCATTCAGACAGTAAAACAATAATTACTTATAACTTAACATATTCTCTTATGAAATTTTTTTTTCGTATGAAGCTATGCTAATGGTCCTAGTGACCGTAATGTTTCTTCGGAAGTGGGGTGAGCCAGTTGGTATCACCTAGTGATTTTAGTAAGTGGGGGGTTGCCCCCGCCAGCCGTGGAGTGTGACTTCCACGGCTTCATGGCGTCGGGTTTGTACCTGTGGCGGATCTCTGCCTCACCACAGTCAGATAAAAATATCTTATGCATTGAACCGGGTGTGTTTGTCACTATTTGACAAAGGCCTCCTCCAATTGTTGCCATTTCTCTCCATCATAGGCCACTTGTGACCATGTGCAACCTGCTATGGCTTTGATGTCATCAACCCACTGCCTAAATGGTCTTCCTCCTTTTCTTTCCCTTGTGTACCAATTCATAACTAGTTTTGACCAATTTTCTGTTCCTGTAATTGTGTGGCCTGACCATTTCCACTTAAGCTTTTTTTTTGTGATAGAGAGTATTAATTTGTAAAAAAATATGAATAAATTATCCTACATAGAAAATTTCAAAAACATTCTTATATGCAACACTATTTTTGTCTATATCTTAGAGTTTAAAGTATTTGAAAAAACTGATGAACTGAAAAATCTCTTACTGCTAATAAACATACTGTAAATCCTTAACTGAACTTAAGATTTACAAGAGAGGCTTAAAGGATAATGGTTCACAGTTGAATTTTGAACATGGTGGATAACAATCTGAAGTATTTGTAATAGATCATGTAGTAAATCGCCCAGTATTCATCCATTTCATTCATTTCATAATTATTGTAAAATAAATAGTGTTAATTATTATGATTTTAATTATTATTATTTCTTTCGTGTATTTAAATGTCGATTGTATAAATTTTATGTTTTAATTTGTGCAAAGCAAATCACGCTGATCCAAAAGCCTTGAGGGGTGAAAGCATGGTGTATATATTAATGTTACAATCAAATATTTTTATTATATAAAACTAGTTAAACCTACCAAACATTATCTCTCTTCTTATCTCCCTTTCCCCAAAAATATTAACCATAATTTCTTTTGTATAAAAACCTTCTTTTGATAACCAACAGAAAAAAGAATTATCTAATTTGGTGCAGTGGTTTTAAAGTTATTGTATTACACATACATTTCAAAGATAAATTTATTATTAATTTATCATAAATTGGGAGATAAACTAAACTTAGGGATTGGCCTTAAATTGCAATTTAAAGGTGTTATATTGTTCCTTCAATAAAATAACATACATACCCTATAGGTTTTGATTTGACCGACAGAACAAGCAGATGGAAAACGGAGTGACCATAATAATTATATGTTCTATCATTCTAAGGAAAGGAACTTTCAAAAGCTTCAACTATAAAGCACAAAATGTTAATTAAAAATGTAAATTAATAATATAAAATAGGTAAATTAATAAATCAACAGTTAGGATCAAATTAACAACTAAAGTAAAAAAAATATTATTGTAATAATTATTTCCAATGTGTATTAAAATTTTAATATGTATGAATAGCAAAATTTTAGAGATAGTAGTAAAACAATTTAAAATATTAATAATTAAAATAAATATCATCAGATAAAAATAACCAATTCAACCAAAGTTCAATACTAACATAAAATTATCACTTATTAGCAGTGCCCAATGGTTTCATCCGCATACAATCAACACCTATTCCCGTGGGAGTATGGGCATAAAGTATAGCCTAAGTCACTAACAAATAACATAGCCTTCGATCGGTAAAATAATTTTTAAAATTGGTTCAGTAGGTCCAGATATAACCCGAAAAAACCCATGAGCTCGAATACTTTGCCTCTATAATATTAAAGTACAGAGACACTAATTTCTTATTAGTGTCTCTGTACTTTATCATATTAATATCATATTTGGATAACACGTTTAATAAACTATGTGTTTCCAATATGTTGCCATTATTTGAAAGTTCGACTTATCTTTAAATTTATCTTTATATGTATGTACTAGCTGTACCCAGTGCTTTCAATAACCCCAAAATAAAAAAGTACTTTCATCAAATTAGCAACTTGTCCTCAGTAAATTAAAATTAAATAAACAGTGTTCATAATTATCATATTAGTTATATTATTATCATCACCTTAGAGCACTGTATCAGCTTAGTCCACTGATATCCATAGTGACTATTATTGTATTGTCTGCTTGTCTGACCAGTAATTATAATGACAGGTTTAAAGAAATAATGATTCCTTCAATATGAAGGAGACTATGAAGGAGATGGTTGGAGGTTGTTGCGTGTGTTCAGACGAGCGTGGTTGGCCTGACAACCCGCTGGTCTACTGTGATGGAAATGGCTGCACTGTTGCTGTACACCAAGGTAAAATCACCTTAGTTATCATAATACTTATTATTATAAACAGTTTTGAATGAAACCAATTAGTGTTGTGTGCATATTCTCATGCATATATGCATATTTATCTTCTGATACCGTAAAGTTGGTTAAATTCGTAAATATAGAGACTTCACCATCTTTATCTGTCTAATAGTTAACTTTATCCATCCATGAACGCCGAGATGACTGATCCCCGGCCGCTAGCTGGATGCTAGGGACCGCCCACTGCATTATAGAGACTGTGTAATAAGGATGTTGCATATTATTTGGATATGCATATAGTGCACTAGAATATACTCGCATATTAGAAAATCTTTGTTCTTAATCATTGTTGAGTCAAAGCTTATGTTTGCTAACTATTAAAATTTATGAAGATAGGCAATTCTTATTTGCTAAAGAATGTCAGATCAAATTCTATACAGAATATCATTGATAGCATGTGATCATCCTCCACTCTTTCTAATAGTCTTTTATTCATATCCAATTTTTCCTTGTGACGCCTTGTGCGGAGATGGTCATTTCTTCACCTAAATTCCAATATAGATTATAATATATCTACTTAATTTTGCTATAAAATCAACAGCTTACCCCAGTAGTTTAAAGATTTGGATGTGATAAGTTTCAGTAAGCATAATTTAATTTTGTTTCCAGCTTGCTATGGTATTATTGCTGTACCAACTGGTCCCTGGTATTGTAGAAAATGTGAAAGTCCAGAAACGAAAGGAAAAGTTGTGAGTATTAACTTGCTTTTTTATCAGGTATATTATAACATAGTCTAGCTTTTGAGAACATATAATATAGCTTTTGATAGTACATGTGATTGAATAATTTAATTTCTAGTTTGATTTTCTAGTTGTTTGGTCTATGTTGACAACTTAATCTTGCAGTTAACTATTATCAACTAGTCTAACAAGACCAAAGTCATTTATAGCCATCTAGTAAGCAATTGATGGAATTATGAACAAGGTTAGCAGGAGATTGTACTAGATGGTAAGAAATGGAGGAGGCCTTTGCCAAAAACTGGCAAACAGACAAAAAAAATATGTATTAGTAGTATTTAAATAGCATGTGCCATTTACTCTGAAATAAACTCTTATATTATTTTATTATTATTATTTAAGCAATATAATTAACTAAATGCCCTATATCCCTCTATCCAATCTATATAGGATAAACTTCAGCTATCCTTTATAGCAATAGATTATATAGAATATATTAATGTTCGGCAGCGATGTGACCTGTGTCCTTTCAAATCTGGTGCTCTGAAGCGGACTGACACTGGCGGTTGGGCGCACGTTGTGTGTGCACTATACATACCTGAAGTGAGGTTTGGTAACGTCACTTCCATGGAACCTATTGTTCTAAGACTGATCCCCCCGGAGAGATATAACAAGGTATGACTATTATTTAATATTTTACAATACAAATACAATAGCACTGTCGTACTTATATCAACATCTGGATAATATTTGAAGCAGCGGCTGGTGAAAGTTTTATAATGATGAAACAGTAGTAATAATATAACTTGGCCGGACTGAAGTTAGCTGTAAATTGCTAAATATTTTTTTAAGACAGTGACTCTCTCATTCAGACTTAACATTGCATTACTGACTTTTATTCATTCAAGTATATATTTTCATACTGTGCAAATAATTTGTATTTAATATTTACTGTGTTGTTAGAAATTCTTGATTAGCTAAATTTCGTTCAAGTTTTTTTCCAATCAAATCTTAATAATGCTATTATATAACATGATAAGATATATAATAAGTGAATATTTTTATAGACTTGCTACATTTGTCAAGACTTGGGTAAAGTGAACAGAGCGAGCGCGGGCGCTTGTATGCAGTGTAATAAATCAGGTATACATAATATTAATTTATACTTATATTAATTATTCTTAGTTTCAATAAGAAAACTTGAATTGAATGGTAAAGTGTAAGAAATATTTGTTCTACTTTAATTACAATGTAACTGAAGCTAAACTAGCTTATTATGGGTGTAATTATTATTACAACAAGTAATTCTAGTGTAGTTGTAGGTGCGCATGCCATTGTAACCATGTAACAATTAAAAATAATCATAAATATTTATTTTGTTTGAGAAATCAATAGATAGAAAATTGTCTTCTTTAAAATATTTTTCTTCCTTTCGTTTTCTTTGGCCTTAGTTGCCAAATGGAATTGACAATAAACTATTGATCTCATTGCAAACAAATATTTAATTTTGTAAATCACAAATAATATAGACTTGTTAGCACTGTTAGCCGTAAAATGAAGGTTGACATACAACCGTCTCATAGAGAAAATATGTAACAGCTTCATCGATTTACGAGGATATTCTATAATGACCGGAAGCATACATGTAACTGGCGTTAAAGTAGCTAACGTCTGAATTCTCAAACGCCACTTAAATACTTGGGGGCTCCTCAAACTACTAAGCACGCCTTAAATCCATATGTCATCAATATGTAGCGGCCCAATCAGCGACCACAAATCCATGTCATCAAAATGTAAGAAGCTCCCATTTGAGTTGCGTTTGAGTATTCGGGCAAGTCTGTCAAAAGTCACAATCTCCTCGCTTTATTTCGAGGACAGCTTAAGAATAAAAGCGTCGTTGGCCATGTATACGCGACATTTTTCGAGGAGGGGGATCATGAAACATTATCTCCGCAGGTTGCAAGCAACAATTCCACGTGACGTGCGCCCAGAGTCTGGGCCTTTTGTGCGAGGAGGCCGGAAACTACCTCGACAACGTCAAATACTGCGGCTACTGTCAGCACCACTACAGCAAACTAGTGAGTGTACACACTACACATACGTACCTACACTATATGTGGCATGATCGTACATAATCATCGTCAGTAGTGGATCCTGGAGGGCGGGGGTGGGTGTTGTCCGAGGGGGGGGGGGGGGTCAAATCGATTAGTACCTATGACCTAAAATACAATAGTAAAATATTGACGAACAAAAGACTGAATAAAATATCGATTGAACAGCGTCATGCCGTCTGCCGTCACGGAATTTTAATTTTACTGCTTAGATGGCTAAAGATAGTTTATGTCAAGCCCATACCTACCAGAGATAGGGATCCGCTACAGACAATCATATTTTCGTATATGTAAGTAGCATGTTGGTTTAGAATATTGTGATCCTTTTGCTGATCATCGTATCAATGAATGCGTATGTAAGCTGAATTCGCTGATTGAGGAAATAATACTTTATTTTGCAACAAAATCATCAGTAATAAAGTGAAAAAGACAACTATCTACCGTTTGTCGCTTATGGTTGTATTAAATACTACTGATTAGAGATCTATTACGAATCTAGTCGTCTAGTAGAACCATGATGATAGTAATTACAAATTGGATAAATCGTGTAATTATCATGGCCTTGTCTTAGAACAGAAAGAATTAGCATAGTCATATTTTGAAGGTCGGCCAGGCACCCGAATTCTTGGTTGAATTCTTGGTGCATTGCAGCCGGACTCCCTGACTGCTGTATAATCTTTACATTCGCTATTGCAATTTTGTACTGTATCCCGATTTAACAGGGGAGGGAAACTAAAATATTTCTTCTTGAATCCTTTAGATTAAATTCCAAAACAGTTAACATATGTATCGCTCGAGTTTCCTTATGTTATAGGTTTGGTTACCGCTGTCGATTCTGGATATACAGAAGCAGTGGTGGTAACGATTTGTTTGCTAGCCTTTTATATCTCCTACTTAATATATTATATATAACTTTTGTTATATATTTGGAATATTTACGGGTACCATTCTCATAAGCATCTGACACTGGCGAAATATCCACCTCCGCATACCAAAAAGTGGTAAAAACTAAAAGCCCTATTTCAAGAAGGATAGTGCAAATAACCAGTGAAAATAACCAGACAAAATACAATACACAATTGTTTATAATGTTGTTATAAAAGTTGCAACTACATCAATGAATGTTCCGATACGTTTATACTAAAGTTACAACGGATAAACAACGCATAATATTATGTATGCACATTATTATTTTTAGGGCCTGTTTCACAATGTCCAGTTAAGTACCCAATAGGCTATCGGCAACATATTTGACAGATACTCCATACTCTATCTGTCAAATATGTTGCCGATAGCCTATTGGGAACTTAACTGGAGATTGTGAAACAGGCCCTTAATATTTTTTATATTCCTAACGCTTCATTGAAGTATCTTTAGAAAATTACATGTGTTGGTTTCCTATGGCTTATGGCTAACCTTGGCTAATACTTGGCCAGCTAATGTCACACAATATGTTTTGTTATAATATATTTTTTTATTTATCGAAGGAGGCCTATGTTCAGCTGTGGACTGATAAAGGCTGATGATGATGATGATGATAATATTCTTGAATGTTC
Organism: Lycaena phlaeas; assembly: GCA_905333005.2. Taxonomy (NCBI): domain Eukaryota; kingdom Metazoa; phylum Arthropoda; class Insecta; order Lepidoptera; family Lycaenidae; genus Lycaena; species Lycaena phlaeas. Next base: position 3,572,867 of record HG995168.1, read on the forward strand.
TTAAAATAAAAACGTCATGTGCTTCCGATACTAAGCGAACTCACGCGGGTCGTTTCACTTTATTATGATAATAAAGTATCAATACAAAGCTTGTGCTTGGCGATTCAAGTATTATTTCCTTAATAGTCTTAAATGTTTCAGAGCTCACATAGCATTTTATTAATCCATTAGCAAAATTGATGTTGTAAATGTGTCATATATCATTTTAACACGATATTGCAACCATCGAACGCATGTAATGTTAAAACGAAAATATACGTTCAATTTTCTTTGCGACTGAATTATAGGAACGGGCGGGTGTTATTCACATCGTTCATACCATTAACGAGTTATGTGTCTACGGGATTATTATATATATTTTATCATGAAAACATTATCGTTGTGAACGGGGAAGTCAGATTATAGACGAAAAACTATAAGCCTAACATGTCGTATTCATACATCTCCTTATCAACATAGTCTCCTGTTCCCCATAACGTTTGCACGGCTGCTCTAATATCGCTTACGAGGGCACAATTTGAAACTATGTCGCTGTGTTGTCAGATTCATAATTTTAAAATTTACCCACGTGGGATATACGCGCTTGTGATGATGAGTGTGCCAATGCCATTCAAATGGGAGCTTGTATACTCTTATTGAACGATGCTGACTAAATTAAATATGCATCGAAGATTGAACATTACGAATGTCATTGAAAGATTTTGATAGTACGTTTTGTTTTGGAGGGATTTCATTAAAAAAAAAAACAAATCGTGAAAAAATTACAAATCTGGCAATACTGGCACACGGAATCATAACGTTTGTTACGAAGTGGAGTGTTGATTGTGCAGAAAAAAGGCGGTAACGTGAAGACGATTCCGCCGTATAAGCCAGTCTCGCACGACAGCCAATCGAGTGACTCGAGTGAGAAAGAGGGCGATGCATCGCCTATGGCCACCGGCAGTCCTCCCACGCACGCGGCGAAACCTAAAGGGGTATGTGCCTGTATAGGAAAATTACTAAGCTCCATACACACTTGACGCGTACGTGTTGTATCATCCATGTCTAGCTGAATTTGATCATCAACTACGAAATATCTAATTTAATAATAAATACCGAATATCTAGTTAAGTAATAAGATTCTGATCGTCTAATAACGAATATCTTATTAAGTAATACGATTCTGATAATCTAATACCGAATATCTAATTAAGAAATAAGATTCTGATCGTCAAATACCGAATATCTAGTTAAGTAATAAGATTCTGATCGTCAAATACCGAATATCTAGTTAAGTAATAAGATTCTGATCGTCAAATACCGAATATCTAGTTAAGTAATAAGATTTTGACCGTCAAATACCGAATATCTAGTTACGCAATAAGCTTGCGATCGTCAAATACCGAATATCTAGTTAAGTAATAAGATTCTGATCGTCAAATACCGAATATCTAGTTAAATAATATGATTCTGATCGTCAAATACCAAATACCTAGTTAAGTAATATGATTCTGATCGTCAAATAACAAATATCTAGTCGAGTCTAATTTGATATCAATACAGATTGCACTCTAGGGTAGACTTGACTTGGACGTATTAAACTCATACTGATGTTACCGAATGTATTGCTGCATTGCACATCACACTTAACAATATGCGTATCTTACTCCGCTTCGGTTTGCTGTTTGTGCAGCTATGTTACGTTTTAACCTATACATTTCAATATTACAAGTATTATTGTAATGTATTGACCGTAAGTGATGGTGTCGTGTGACATTTGACACCAATGTAATGTAATACACACTACTTATTACGAAATGTGATGCCGTATTACATGTTTTAAAATTGCTTAATTTTATATAAAAAAGGTATCGACAAAATATAATAATTTTAAGTATAAAAATGGTCATGACTCGCAATATAATAAAGTTAAATACTTGATACAGGTTTTTTTTATAATGGCGGATATGTGTCCGGTGAATTTGATATTTATAATTCTATCATTATTATTACAAGTAGTAGATACTATATCTACTAGCAATGTTAGTTTGTTTAATCGTCAAGTTGGATACAAAGTGTATTTCTTTGGTGTTAAATAAAAAAAAATTGTTTGTATGATAATTAAAATATAACATTATGTTTTTGGATATTTATCCTCCATTTACGAATAATGGTTTTATAACAAGCTTTTCCATGCTCTTATAATTATTATATGACAGTTTTCATTGCAAGATGATTTAAAAAAATATATTTCTAAGTATTTCGGTAAATTTGTATCGGTATGAATGTCGATATTTTACTCGCTCTATTTACTCTATATTGATGATTAATTGGCTTTTTAAAAAAATCAAGTGATTTGTACAATTACGGCAAACCCGACAAGTATGTATGGACTTTTATATCCAGAATTTGATTACGTTAAGGTTTGAATACGGATATAATAAAATGTTACGCTGGGCTTTTCGATGTAATCTTCTTTCCTTATATCGCGATAATTTTTGTTTTAAATATTTTTCTTAAGTTATTATTACATTTAAATCCTTATGAGATGGTACGATGCGGTTACATGTGGACCCTTTGATTGCAGCCCGGAAGAAAATCCTCACATTCGAGTACAGCGGTGGTCGGGAAGAGTACACCCAATTCATCCAAAACACCAACTAATACCAATATTCCTGGTGGTATGTATGATTAACTATCAAAAGTATTTAACACTAGAAGCACGGATGTTAAATTTTTGCCATAGAAACACGTACCTAATTATAAGAATATAATGTTTATATTATCATCACCCTTTATCCGTATACCCGGCCTCTATGGGCTAAGATGATCGATCCCAGTATTATACACGAGGTGTTCATTAGGTTAGAATATGATCAGTCATAACGGGTGACACTATAGTCCGCGCCTCTTAACAAGTCCTGCGACTAATGCCCGAACTAAATTTGACAAGATTGACATCTTGACATATGTCTGGAGTAAGAAGTTGTGATATTTTAAATTATTTTACGTGAAATATGGAGCATATAATATAAAGTGAGGTGTAAAAAGTGAAGGCCGTATAATGATCAATGAAGTGAAATAATTTTGCGAATTAGAAAAGTAAAAATAAACAACAATTAACCCCGTTGAATAATATGTTTATAAATGTAACTGCCATGACAGATAAATTTTAGAGATGCCAGAGTCACTCGTTTTTGCCTAATTTATAGTTAAAATATTATCATTAACTCTTTACCTACATTAATTATCCTATGATATTTTATATGAATATAAATACAAGTTAAAAGAATAAAAACTTTGTTCAGATAAATATATTTTCAGGAGTTTCTGTAAAAAAGGTCGAATAACAAAAGAAGTAACAATGGCAGCAGTTACTTCTGAGAAAATCGTCACCCCTGGCAAAAGCCGAACACAACCGAAGAAGCTTGTTTTAGATGAATTCTACTAATCGGTTTTACGTAAAAAATACAAACAAAATATTTACAAAAAATGTTTTATTTTACTAAAACCTGGCAGGGAGATTTTTATTTTGCTGCTATAATTATTTTTTTCATTATTATCGTCATCAGTCTTTATCAATCCACTACTGATCATAGGCCCTATAATTATTTAAATTTTTTATTGTACTAGACTACGTGGAAAATCATTACACTATAAATGGGCAACATTGAGTTATGAGACCGCAGCGCCGCGTCTATCGGACTTCTTAAGTGGCGCGGACTCTAGTTTAGCTGTTAGAAACAATAGCACAGTTTTCGGTACTGCCGTCTGGTTACTCATGCAGAAAGCGATCCTAAGGCCATACAGCCAATCTTATATACCTACCATTATCGCTTTTCCGCGAATGTTCAATATTACACTTAAGTACCTTCCACACCATCAAAAAATGTATACCTCAAAAATGCGCCTCAAGATTTACGTTCTTTCGTTTATTTCTAAAACAAGTGCTATTGTAAATGTGCATCTCAATTTTAATTTCAAAATTCTAGTAATAGTTAATTTTAGTATTAAAGTTGCATTATTTCTATATTTGATTCATATATCTCTACAATCATTGATTGAGATTTTATTTGTATCTATGTCGCCAAAAATATATATGAACATTCATTACTTTTTTATAAAAATAAAAATATTAAATATCAGTGGCAGATGTGTATCGGATCGACAACGAGAGAAGTAGGAGGAAACACAAAAAATCGAAAAAAAGTTGGGTTTCACATTTTCGTTGTTTTTGTATACGTCCAATTGTTTCTTGTCGACTGCGTAATTAAAGAATTACTAGACTTGTTAGATTATTAGGTAGATATTATTAATACATATATACTAACTGTAACACAAATGAAGGTAAGATTGTTTTATAATTATTAATTAGGTGTAAGTGTGGAAGTTATTATCGTTGAAATAAATGTAATAGGAAGAGGAATATATCTTAATATATAATTGTTTACTAACAATACATTTATGTTGAGCTGTATTTTTAGGTAGCTATTTAGATATGTAATATTAGTATTGATAAGTTGACTTAATATTTGAAAAATTCCCGATCAAAGAGATTTCAAACTAGTTTGAATCGTAAATCTTAAAGACAACAACAGATTTTTACTCGGGATAGTCGGTCTAAGGGTTGGTATACTTTCATTGATATTTGAAGGATTGTTATAAAACGGAGAATACTTGAATAGTATGGAATGTGAATGTTATTTTTTAATATTGCTTTGATTAGTTAAAGTACTAACCACAATTACTGGCAATGTGTATTAAAAAAAATCGTAAAGCGAATAGTAAAATTTTAAGAAATTAATTAATCGTTTTCTTTACAAAATTACAGACTAACAATTTTTATAGAACATTTCATGAAAAAATATTATATTTTGTTTATGTCTTAATGGCTAAATGGTACGTTAGACCGATATACATAGACAAAAGACAATATGTCTTTTGTCTATGTATATCGGTCTAACGTACCACATGTCGCACGCATTGCCAGTAGGTACGTAATAAATCTCGGGCTGGGACAGTAGATATTAAAATATACTGGTAGTTTTGTATTAACAATATATTTGGATCTAGAAAAGAAAAAATCGTCACCGTCGCGTCGGGGCTCATCAACGGGAGACGGAGGCAGCAAGGGTAGCACCCCGGCGCCCTCACCGCAACACATGTCCGACAGCCAGGGGCAGACCAGCAAAGGTAAAAAAACCAATCGAGCATTGATCTCAATCTTCGTATATCAGACGAAGTTTTCCTATATACAATGCAAAATCATTCACAAGAATTCTACAACCAAAAATACAATGATTTGATGAGTCATTTCATTAATGAAAACCAAGCGAGAAGTAAGCTATTTTGCTTCTTTTCATACCGTTAGCGCTCTGCGATTAGTATGTAGATTGCCCACAATTTACGAATCATAAACATCATAACCCTGCCGCCCGACCGTCGTCTCATACCCCGTTAACTCGTTGCTTATTTATTTAGTTTTTTTTAGTTTAGTTTAGTTTTTTTTGCTTATTTATTTAATTTTAGTTAGTAGAGCTACAAATTGTCAATGAATGTTATCACTACGTGTTGGGGGCGCGTACGTACACAAATGTTTTATTGCATTTGTCCAACAATTAGGTATAATGTGGGATATTTTTTTTAATAACGATTTTCGTTTATTTTATTTCTGTACTAGCTGTTACCCGCGGCTTTGCTCGCGTTAAATTCGGAGTAGCGCAGTTATGTACGTACGTATAGTAAACACAGACAGATTTTTTTTTTGAACTACTACTAAGTGCCTAAATGCAAAGTTTCATGGCGTCATCTTCTATATTATATAATGACGAACTTCCATACAAACTTTCATCCCCTATTCCAACCCCCCAAACATTTTTATCAAGTAGCCTATGTCCTTTCTCAAGCTCTAATCTAACCCTGTTCTAAATTTCATCAAAATCGGTTTAGTGGTTTAGGCGTGAAAGCGTAACAGACAGACAGACAGAGTTACTTTCGTATTTATAATATTAGTAATGATTGTGTTCAGTAGCGGTGACTGATATAGCAAATTATTTTTTTGGTAATTAAAAATAATGGTTGGTAATAATGGTCCTGCGCCACCGCAGGCCAGTCTGTTTGATATGCGTCTAGATCGTCGCGCCATCTCTTTCGGGCCAAGGCAGCCAAGGAAGTTATAATATTACTTTCAGGTCCCGGTGGGTCGACGCCCGGTGGTACCAGCAAGGTGCCGCTGCCGTCGGTGTCGCCCAGCACCAAGCCGGTGGAGCCGGTTGGTGTCATCAGTTCCGTCGCATCCGCCACAGCTGCGACCAACGCAACACCACCATCCAGGTAAGGAGACTAAACTATACTAAGGGCCTGTTTCACAATCTCCAGATAAATGCCGGATGGGCTGTCGGCAACATATTTGACAGGTAGAGTATGTAGTATCTGTCAAGTATGTTGTGGATAGCCTATTTGGAACTTATCTGGAGACTGTGAAACAGGCCCTAAGGGTCTGTTACACCACTTCCTGATAAGTGCCGGATAGATGGGAAGACGATCTCCGTGCAGTTGCGGTCCGTGTTGGTGCGGGTGGCAAGGGATCGGTCGTCTTGGCCTTCATTGAGGGACTATGTTCATCAGTGGACGGATAAAGGCTGATGATGATGATCTTCATTCGCATGTCTAATTACATTACGTTCTTGCAGTACATCGGCATCTACGTCGGTGGTGCAAGTGGCCTCTTCGAAGCCGGTGTATCAAGAGTCTGTGATCACCAACACGGAGGCGATGGACTCGAAGCAGACGAAGAAGAGGAAAGCGGTTGCGGCCAGCACACCCACCACGCCCGTGGACTACGCGGCGACCCCACCACCGCAACAGGTTATTGTGAGTCAAAGTCAAAGTTAAAAATTTTATTCAAAATAGTCCCATCAAAGTATCTTTTTGAACGTTAATTGAGTCTACCATCGGTTCCAAAGCAAGCCCCCTGAGAAGAACCGACGAAACAGACTCAGTGGAACTAGTCTTTTCAAATATTCTTTTACAAAAAAAAATAAATACAAACAATACATACTACTATTAGTACTTACTAGTAAATGTAGAACAGTAATAGGATCACAGCTAATTGAAGAATACTTAGCTATTAAAACTTTATTAAAAAGCCTCAGCGATAACCGAACAGTTGACTCAGCTCGTGGTTCAGTGGTGAGATTCACCAGGTTAAGCAACGCTTGCCGAGGCTGGTCCGTGGATAGGTGACCGTCTTTACTTACCGAGACTCATCCGTTCCTCGGAAATCTCGTTAAGCCGGTGGTCCCGGCTGTCATTCGTGGATCTTTGACAGTCGTTACTGGCCGTAGCACTAACCCCGGGATTCTAACAACCAGTATTACCACTGGGTACCGTATCACCCAGTTACAGGTTGTGGAGTTGTGGAGGTCCGATAAGCAGTCGCTCCATGTAAAATACTGGTATTCAGATGAACCGGTTAGACTGGAAGCCGACCCTAAAATATAGTTGGGAAAGCTAGGCTCAATTAATAAGAATTTCAAAGTTGGGTGGTATGCGCTGTGCCTGGTACATACGTATCACCATATTGCTTGTTCCTCTCGTGAAACAGCTTTGCTGTGCTTTGCAAGGAAAGGAAAGAGGCAGTGTAATTACTGGCACCAAGACAACAAAGTAACACGTTAGTAAAGTAGGGTATCGGAAATATTTGGGTTCATTGAAAGAGAATTAAGAAAATAAACTGTACTAAAAGTATGATCTTGATTAATGGCACGGGATGTGTGAAATGTGTGAAATTACCTTACGTCTTACATTATCTCTCAAGACTGGACGAACAGTGTTCTAAATTTAATAATAATCGTTTCAGAAATTTCAGACTTAAACGTGTTTCGATCTTATTGGAGAACAAACTCTGTTCTTACGTGTTTAAACATACAACTGTACAATACCAGGTCGATGAATGAAAAATGTACATCAGTTTGACTGTCTTATCATAGATATAGCGTCAAAACAAATGAGGCACTAATAATATATTTTTTGTATTTTTTTAGGCAACTGATCCACAGAACTCATTGTGGGACGGTGGTCATCCCATGAGCGAAGCTAGCGTAGAAGGATTGGAGAAGATCATCAAGAAGGTAATTACTATTTATGTATATTGTTTAAAATAATATATTGATCGTCAATAGCGCTAGTAGCATAAATTTCTATTTTTATTATTTTTATCGAAGTAAATTAAAAACATATCAATATTACTTTCAGTACATAAATAGTTATTTGTGTAACAAGAGAGCGGAGTAGTTTTTGTTTCGAGTGGTGAGTTTGAGTTCCGAGCAGTAGGGCTGGGCTATTGTGTAAGGTTGTTTTCGAATCTCAAAAGCGGAATCCGCGGTAATGTGACGAATATGACGGGTTTGTATTCTTTAAAACTCGACTCTCTACCTATATCAATAAAGATCATTTTCGAAGTGACGTAATGTGAGCTCTATCACTCAGGTGAAGCTCGATATTGAAATAGTTTCTTACAGAATAGCCCTTCTGGCGAAGAATTCTATGATTGATTTACGAGCGTAACGAGTGATTAGCCATGTAGCCAAGAAAGAATATATATAAGAAATATTATCCTATTTCAATGATGTACTAATTTGGATACATTTCAAAAAAAATTATAATAATTATTATTGTAATGTTGTCTAGTAAGTAATAATTGTGTGTCCAGGCAAAGACTGATACGCCGGACAACAACAATATGATGTCGGGCCACTTCCCGACCACATCAGCGCCGCCGCCGCCGCCCATGCCCGCCTACAGCCCCTCGCAGCCCAGTCCCAGGTTCGAATCCGTTCACTATACCAGTTGGAGTGATGGGGATCACGATTGGAATATCACATGAATGTCATATCCTACTTCCTAAAATATTATAAACGCAAAACTTTGTAAAAACGTACAGATGTTTCTTACTCTTTCATGCAAAAACTACTGAATATATTTTGAGGAAACTTTACAAATGCTGAGAAATAACTGCCACTGAGACAATACTCATCGATGGGAGTAAAGTGATGACATAAAAGGTTTATATTATCGCCATCAAAAATGTAAGGTCCATAATATAAAGATTAATAAAAAAACCGTCACGCCGTCTTATCTCAATCTTCAAATGTCTATTCAAAAAATTCTACAATCTCATACAATGGTAATGGTTAACGCGGCAATAGCGGATTCGAATCCCGCTATGGAACAAAAAGTTGTCTATGTTCCTGGGTCATTGATGTGTGTTAAATATACAGTATATTGTAAATAAAAATATTAAATATATGTATAGTATAAAAGTATTACTATATAATAATTTTCCGTTGTCTGGTACCCGTAACATAAGTTTGTAAAGAACTTACTACGGGACCAGATTGATTGTAGAAGCGTCCATAGATATATTATACTAGCTGTTGCACGCAGCTTCGCCTGCGTAAGATTTAAAACGGGTCCCTAATTTTTTGAAAATTTAATATAGCCTATGTTCACCAGGGATAGTGTAGCTTCCCAGCAGTGAAAGAGTTTTTCAAATCGGTCTAGTAGTTTAGGAGACTCTTCAATACAAACGAACAATCAAATCTTTCCTCTTTATAATATTAGTATAGATTATTATTACATAAAGTATATCATGTAAAATGTTTTATACAGACACCTTCCGAGTCCGATGCCAGGCACGAGCGGTATCAACACCATGTCCAACATCCGGTCACCGTCGCAGCCCCAGGTAAGTGGTGTACCTGCTTGTGCACGGCTTGGCTTGTGTGAGCGACAGGCAACAATAAGCTAACCATCGAGCATATAGCCTATACACTAGTAATGTGAGCTACAAATCTGGCTGATCAGTGAATTGTCACTGACGTAATAGCAATTCAATCGATCAGTGATCTGTATGTACGTCTCGTCTACCAATCATACGTAAGTGGCTATCAGTCGGCCAATCAGAGCGCAAAATCAGCGCAGCCTCACAGCACAAATTTGGTGGAATTTGTTTCCACACAAAACATTATATTACTCCGCTATTCTGGTTATATGCTCTATGGGGTTAACCAATGTCAAACCGACCAATAGTGTGGAATAGTGCCTTTGCGATTTGGACCCGAAAAACAATGCAAAATTACAGTTTTACAATTTTTCAACCTCTCCGATATTATTCTTTAAATATATAGATAACTAATAATGCAGTAATTACATAATTTTGAATTTCAATCAACAAAAAATCCAACTTTTATGTTATGTAATGTGAGATAATATAAACAAAAAAAATCAACGAAATCTGTATTTTACCATGTCTGTAATGGAGTGACAACTGACAAATGCTAAATGACTACATTTATAATTTGCAATATTAATATCTATGTTATCTTTGCGATTATGCCTTAATATTTGTTTACTTTCTTCTTAATTTTGTAATGGTAGACATTACGGCCCCGTTCGCGCGAGCGCTTTTTCAACTAACGATATAAAAGCGTTTGAATGTGACAAATGGATACCCATGTTTATGTTCATACGGACGCGTTTTTAAAGAGCAATGCTTTTTTATCTAGCACTGTTGGATTTTCGAGGTTGAGCGTCGAGCGTTAAATCGAATTTAGCATGAGGGGCTCGCAACTCGCTCCGACGTCAGGATTTAACGCGACGCTTTTAAAGCGCTCGTGTAAACGGGACCTAACTTTCGGTCGCTTTGACACGCAATGTCTCATAAATCATACATCATACTGTTCGTTAACGTGTTAAGAATAGGAATCACTTAGATGTTACATGTTTTATTAGTGTATGTGTATTGTCATCAGTATCTCTGGTACTTAACTTGGGCTTATATGATTACAATATTCAAATGCGATATATAAAAAACTTCATATATTTCTGTGGCCTGCTGCTAAATGGGCCAAAGTACGTTTTTGTATGAACCGAGTTTATTAAGCAAGTTTCGATTTAAAGACCTATTTTCTTGGACTATTTTGAAATATTGTTATCACGAAAGTAAACCTTTGAAAAATGTTTGAAGAAAAAATATACTTTTTTCAATAAACTGGCTTAACAAACTCGGTTCATACAAAAACGTACTGTGGCCCTTTTAGCACCAGGCTTCAGATTTATAACAGGTTATGTCAGATAACTTTCGATTGAATTGAATGCAAACCAATTGATTTAGATTTGTTTTAATTTGCATGTGCTTCAACTAGGGCATATAGTGCATATAAGCTATTTGTACGAGATGTTCCACAAGAAAGCAATATAATACATAATACCTTTGCGAATTCTGGGTACTATTGTTACGTTTCTTGTATTCGCCTTTTCTATTAACAAAGCACCAAATGATACTTAACTTATATTTCAATCAACACAAACTTCAGACTAACAATATTGAAACGACATATATATTTGATTTAATATTAATTAATAAAAAGGAATACATAGATACGACTGAAAGGTTTTAGCAATTTATCATAGTAGAATTTATATAAAATGAGCAAAACCCCTATACATTCATATTCTTTATATCCGCCATCTTATTATTCAAACCTACAAAGGAGACGGTCCAAAATTGTATGGGACGTTGGTCTACTTTTGTACACATAATGATATAAAGGAAAATAAATATTCAAACAGTTTTAATTTGTTCATATCCATAAATTCTTTTCAATTTCAGCGTAAGCATAATTTAATATTTCCAAGATATGCAACACTATTACATGATATAACAATGGCGTATGAATATTTTCTTTGGCTTTTATGGCTATAAATCTATGTCCAAATATAAAGTCTAAGTCTTCAAAATATCCACAAAAATGCAAGAAACACATTCACGAGTTGACAACTCCATAACAAAGCTTTAAATAGATACAAAAAGTTACAAAAGTACCTCGAGTGACGCCATTTTTCAATAATGACGTTTAAGTAATAGCCGCCATCTTTGTGTGGAATAGCTAATATTTGAAAAACTTGATATTTTTTTTAATTGTTTGCACATTACTTATTACGATAAACTAATTTATTTTATTTTTAATGAAATCTATGTATTTTTATTTATTTATAGCATACTGTACAAGACTAGACCAGAAATGGACCGTCTCCTTTACACTACTATTAAATTTAACATAAGACTTCAGACTTTATATCCGTAGAATAACTAACATACTGTATGCCAATAGCTCGTTAGCTAGTTATTTGTCTTAGAATTATCTTCATGCGAAGTAATTAAATCCAATATTGAAATTGCATGGCGTATGACACGAACACGTTGTACCGCTAATGGACCATCTCCAAAGAAGCAACTCTTGGTACCGTCTACTTCTGGTGGCGTACCAAGTGTTCATATCGTATAAAATAACAGTACACGGCAATACAAAGATTTGCTGTACCCATGCCGACATCAAATCTTGGTATCGTAACAGTTGTGGGTTCCGTACCAAGTGTTGGTACCGTACCGAGTACTATTATCGTACCAAGTGTGGATACCGTACCAAGTGTAGATACTAACCGACTGCTGGTATCGTACCAAGTGTTGGTACCGTACCGAGTGCTTTTATCGTACCAAGTGTCGGTACCGTACTAAATGTGTTGGTGCCGCACCGAGTGCTGTTATCGTGCCAAGTGTTGGTACCGTACTGCGTGTTGGTATTGTACCAAGTGTTGTTACCGTACCGAGTATTTGTATCGTACCAAGTGTTGGTATCATTCCGGGAGTTTAACGCCGTACCGCCGCAATTGTGGCGACCGTACCAAGCATAGGTATCGTGCTGAGCGTTGATATCGTACCGAGTGTGAGTACCAGGGATAAACATATTTTATTATACCATGATTTTATTGATTTCTGAATTCAGGGCGTTCGTAGGTTGTCAATAAGCGTAGTTTTACTGTTAGGTTAAAGCTTTTGCGTAGGTACTAAATACGTGGGTTGTATAGGGCAAGGACCGCGACGGACCCGCTTCGCTGCTCGTCTCCGTGCCATTGCCGTCCGCCAGCCACGGTCTCAACCTCACCGCGCATTCACAGGTTCATATCCGGACGGTGCACACAACTCTCTTACTGAACAAAATCAATCATTTTTACACACGCAATATTTTATTTTAGACTAGCTGTTGCCCGCAGCTTTGCCTGCGTTAACTAAGATTTACAACGGGATCTTAGTACGCAAAATAAGTAACTTTTCTGGTTGATATTTTACACCTTGTGTCCGAAAAACCCAAATATTTTACGGAATCCTATTTTTTTTTTCAGAATACAAATACAAATATCTTTCGAATAAAATTTAGCTTATGTTACTTGTGGATACTGTAGCTTTCGAATGGTGAAAGAATTTTTTAAATCGGTTCAGTACTTTTTGAGCCTATAATGAATAGGCCAACCAAACAAACAAAGTTTTCCTCTTTATAATATTAGTGTAGATGTAAACATGTTGTTAATAAGTTAGGATCTTAACTCGGTTCTTTTGAGCAAGGATTATCTTTATTACTTAGATGAGAAGTCACTTGGCGTATATCCAGACGTGTCTAAGCACAAGCTGACGCTGACGACATGATTTTTTCCCCCTATTCCCCTGCTACAGCAGACGACCAAATGGACCGCAGACACGGTGACCTCCGGTTAGGCGCTCTTGTCCTGGTGAGGCGTTGTGATTTCCATCATCATCATCCTCAATCCGTCCACTGCTGAAAATAGACCTCCCTTAATAAACAAGACAAATCCTTAACCAATGTGTAAGCCTCCAAACACCTTCTCTTTACATAAGTAAAAAAACGTTTGTAGTCAAATCTTAATTTACACAAATGAACCGATTAAGTATATCTTTTAAACAAACAGACAGACTGACAGAAATTTCATGATAAAAGCATAAACTTCTCATTTATAGCAATACTTCTCGTTTTCGTTATTATTTATCCGTGTGAAGCTGGGACGGAACGGTTCTATGTTTTAATATTAGGATTCGACAAAAAATAAACAAGATTCACGATATGTATTGAAAGCAATGTAAAATCAAAGTCAACACTATATTTTTCAAACTTCCGAATAAAACAAACAGCAGCTACAAATCAACAAAATATACGCCAATATTTTATTAATTCGTTTTGTTGATCCGTATTTCATTTAAACCCGGCTTTTAATAACTTTAACGCAGCAATACATAGATAAAACTGTTTTTTTATTTACTGTGATTCTACGGTGAATCTGATGTATTTTATTAGAAATACATATTTAGAAAGGAACTCAAATTAATAGTGAAATTATGAATTCTTCGCTACTTAATTAATATCCCTTTGTATAAATTAAATAAAAACATTATAATGAAATAACTTTTACGGAATTTACCGTGGCTTATTAAGTTTTCGGATACTTTGCAGCAACCGTGGCACGGGAGGACTGAGGTGTCAGATGTCCTAATATTAAGTCCTTTTATTTTATTTGTCCTAATATTAAATAAGTTATTCGAAACCACCATACGATATATCAATATTTAATTAGTCCTACGCAGAAATATTAAATAAAACCCAAAAATACAAGAGAGTTGTGTATACCGGGGCTTTCATTTCATTATAACTAACATAGTGTAGAGACGGTGCTTCAAAGTGATCTATAATGCCTATTATACTAACAAGTATTATTACTATGACACGAGTGTATGCATGTTTTGTACAAGGTTATGAGAGTATTGTACTAAATGTACAGTGCAGGCAATTTACGTTGGTAACACTGATTTCATATTGTGAGGAAAAAATATTTTGCAATTTTAATTCGCACTCGCCAATCTAAATTGCGCGTGCTGTGTATTTGCATGGTCTTCATGGAATTTAGCAGAATAGGGAAAGTTGTAAGGCTTCTCAATGCCCTTTTCTTAGAAAGGTGTTAACATTTAAGCAGAAATTTACATGAAACTTAATAGGATTTGACAAGTCAATAGGGTTAATGGAGTAGAGTAATTATTATAGCACTACTTAATTAAATTAAAAAAAAGTAGAGTAAAAGAGTAGCTACGAATTAAAAAACTTCTAACTTTGTCGATGAAAATTATGTATTGCCGTTATAAGTACCGTTATAATGTCGTCTAAAATTGGCTCAGGACATTGGAAAAGTGCATACGATATAATGATTATGTATACCTGAATGTTTGGCAGCCCAGCTCCAAGTATTAGTTATTGTTAACGTAAAGCTGACCTTGATACCAAACTCAAAGCTTAAGACTCGTTCTTCTGCCATAGCCTACTTATGCGAACCGTGATCGCGAAGATGGCCCACATTAACCACCTCGAGCGCATCAGCGCGAAGTTCCCAGTTGGGAGTCTTGAATGGTCGCCAGGGCTGAAACCAGTCGAAAATCATCATTAACATCATCATCACCTGACACTATTATACTATAATATAATTCCGATAATGTAGTAGTAGTTATACGAAATTTTGCATGACTTTCACCGATACCATTGGCCTCGCTTTACATTGTTGTACTCTGTAATAATTTCTATTTTATGACCCCGATCAAAGCCTCGTTATATTTCATAGTGGGCATTCGATCCTTCGTTTGATTTGAATCTTACGTTTATAGTACTTATTTATTATTATATGTTGTACAAAACTAATTAAATGTTGGAAATATTTTTATATATATTTTTTTTTACAGAATAACTTGGATAAAACTTGCAACTTTTCGTCTTGTGAGTTTTATCAATATAAAGATATAAATATATTAACGTTTAACAACTTATCGTTTACCAGACAATAACGACGGCGTCGGAGATGAGTGGCACTTCTCCACACATATTCCACCAACCGCAGAAACAGGTGAGTCGATGTAATAAAAGGGAATCGAACTGGTGTACTTTCGATACAAGCTTGCTAGTATTATAAGTTAAAGTAAAGTATTAACCCTATATGTCCCACAGCTGGATACGGGTTTCCTCATCGAAATCAGGCGAGGAGGGTATTAGACCATAGTTCACTGGTCCGATGGCTCAATGTGGACTGGTTAACTTCACACACCTTCAAATACTTAATCTCATCAGGCATTCAAGTTTCCTCATGATGTTTTTTTTTACTGGTGGTCGAGCGAGAGTCTCGTCTCTTCAGATGCACATAGAAATTTTAGTTTAAACCCATTTTAGTAACTCACTCACTCTCGAACGTCACTCACTAAAGAAGCTTGAGTCCATAGCTACTAGACAGTCGCAAATTTTATAAGTAATACTAATTAAAATTGTAATTGGCGAGAATTTCCTTTTGCCTACGTTTTTAAGATATTAGTCGTAATATGTTATTTGGGCATCCTTGACTTTTTGTGCCTTAGCCCTTTTTCCTAAAAAAGTTTACACATTTCAAATGGCCTTACATAATTTACCTCTCTGTCCTTGTCAAGTCAGGTCATATGAAATTGACATTTTGTCGTACTGGCCACTTTGATCTCAAATATTTCCTCTTTGGTTAGGAATTCCAAATTCAAATTAATATTCCTAGTTCTTCATTCAGCGTTTCGAAAATCGTAATTCGTTTGTTTTTTATCTTTGCGTAAATACAAAATGGAAAACTTGAAATATCGTGCTATTTACGAGTTCGACTTTCAACGTGGCACCAGTGCTGCAGAAACTGCTCGAAGGATTAATTATGTGTCGGTGTCGCAAAAGAAAACACATTGTGATTTTTGTTCCAACGTTGTCGTTCTGGAAATTCCGACCTGCAGAACAATCCTTAGGACCGCCAGAGACCAAGGTTGATAAGCTAGTTATATATATTAAAAAAATCATCTTTTGTTCCGCCCATACAGAATGCCAATTTCATATCTCTACCTATTGCAGTAAACACAGATCGTTTCCATACGACAAAATTTCAAAATTCTCCTAATTTATTACATAAACATATCTAACATATTATATTGAAAAATAACATACCGTAATTTAATTTGCCAGCAGACATTTTTATTTGCGTATCATATTATTGATAATCATACACGATGAAAAGGTAACAAGCTCTCCGGGCGGTGTATTCATCCACAATACATAGATATAGTATTTTGCATCTGTATGTGATTTAATCAAGACGAACCAGCACAGTACATACAGTTGGGCTATTCTGTAAGCTAGTTTTCGAATCTCGAAAGCGGAATGCCCGGTGATATGACGAATTTGACGGATTTGTATTCTTTAAAACTCGACTCTCTAGATATATCAATAAAGATAATTTTCATAGTGACCTAATATGTGCTCTATCAGTCAGGTGAAGCTCGATATTGAAATGGTTTCTTACAGAATAGTCCTACAGGACGGGTTATGAAAATTCACGTGCCTATAATAATAGTTGTGAATACATTTGACCACGAATATGAGATTTTTTGTTATTGGAAGAAATGGGCAAGATATTAAATAATACGGTAGTTAACACTTGAAAGTAACAAAAATGTTGAAAGATTTTTATTTATTTTGATAATTAAAGACACAGGATTACAAAATCTTAAGTAGTCTGGCCAAAATATATAAGATTAATTAATATTTTTAAGAAAATAGACCCATTGATCAAGCGACAATAAACGCGACTCAAAGCTACGATAAGGTCGGCGATACAAAATGTGTCACGTGTCAGTTGGCATTTTATTTTATTTGTAACTAGCTGTTGCCCGCAGCTTCGCCTGCGTTAACTAAGATTTACAACGGGATCTTAGTACGCGAAATAACATTTTTTACACCTTGTGTCCGAAAAACCAAAATATCTTACGAAACCCTATTTTTATCAGAATAAAATTTAGCCTATGTTACTCGTGGATAATGTAGCTTACGAATGGTGAAAGAATTTTTGAAATCGGCCCAGTACTTTTTGAGCCTTTTCATTACAAACATACAAACATACAAAAATAGGTACAAATCTTTCCTCTTTATAATATTAGTATAGATATTTAAAACCATTATACTTGATTATCTTAACGCATTTCTATATTTCTTCAGCCATAATTATTCATATATTAAATTTATAAACCCTAATAGCTTTAACGACCCGCTGGTCGAGTGGTTCAGGCTACTGGACTGGACTCAGCGCGGCGGTCTGGGGTTCAAATCTCGCGATAATTTGTTTAACGAATATAAGTAGGTGCTTTGACAAGGTCATTGAGGTGTATACTGTATATAATATATACATAAGTATTTGTATTTATACAAACTTCTTTAATTTATATTCGGGCTGGCTTGATTGTTAAAACAAATAAAAATAATAGATGATAATATTACATTAAAAAAATGGAATCCACGAAATATTTTTACAACTTTGCAATATAAAAATGAAACAGTTATAATACAACATACGCGGTATAAAAATATATTGTTATTTTTATACTTGTCTAAAATCCTTTAATACAATTTGCCTGGTGCAAGTTTTAAAAGCTTTTTTAACAGCGCTAGCTTCGACGGCTAATATTATAAAAAAAAATAACTTTGTTGTTTGTGTGTTGGACACCATAAATAAGTCCGTAATTTCCGAATCAGGAAACGTCCAGGCACCCTAGTTCGTTTTAGGGTTTCAGTGATTACAGCTGTCGATCATGGCGGCTATACAAAGGTAACCCACCCTTTACGCAACATTCGACACCCCCGCCGGAACACCACTCTGCTTTTCCTCCACCTCTTAACTTTGATCTCAATTGTTAACCGTTTAAATACAATTACGGTGTAAGGACTTCTTCTGTACCTTTGCCTTCTGAATCCATGTAAACTCGCTTTGTGTTCAAATTGCGGGAAATCTTCGTACGCGCAACTTTAAGTAAGATTACGTACCTACATAACTACTTCATGAAATATTCTATTCTTTTAATAACCGTAATAATTTACTTAGAGCATACACCTTATTAATTTACACACAGGCAATATATTTTTATAAGGTATGTTCATATCTTGTAAACCATAAAAAAGTTAAAAAGTTAAACACAGTGAAAATAAACTTGTTTTTCTAAAACAGCTTCTTGCATGTAGGACTTTATGTCTAGACGCACAAGTGCTAGTCCTAGATGATTAAATTAAAAATTGTACATGCTAAGTGTAAACAAAAACTATCTCTTAATGTTTGTTTCTCTAACTATATTCTCTTTTTAACGGATGACCGATGGGCCATTAAGTTTCAAGAGTGGAGGCCGCGTTTAGGTAGACGAAGTGTTGGTCGGCCATTAACCAGATGAAGAAGGAAGACGATCTCCGTGCAGTGGCAGGTCCGCGTTGGATGCGAGTAGCCTAGGTTCAGCAGTGGACGGATAAAGGCTGATGATGAATGTTTGAAACGTTCGTTTGAAGCTATTGGATGTCATTATTGAATGTATTTATTATATATCGTTAACAATAAGCACCCCTCAGTAAGAGTCCATCGCTCGCGAAACTTTCACCTGTTCGGGGGATTAAATTTTAATGTATCATGTAAAAGTGCTACGAGACGAATAGCTATGCAAAACTTTCAGCTGAATGTTTCATTTTTTAATACTTTGAGTATTTACAGCTACAATTCAACAAACAATTCTTATATTTTTTGATCCGTTGTTGTTGTTTATAAACGTTGTTGTAAATGTTACGTTGTTTTTAGTCTTTTGTATTATCACAGTCCGAGCGTTCAAATAATAATAATAATAATAATATGTTTATTGCATGAATATAGTGTTACAGAGGTCTTGAAAATTCTATAAAAATAGCGTTATAGAGTTTCATAGGTTTTTAGATATTGCTGTTACCCGCAGCTTTACCTGAGTCAACCAACATTAAGAATACGGGATAATATATGGTGCATGTATTGCGCATATAAACCATCCTCTTAAATTGTTCTGTTTATTAAAAAAAACGCACTAAAATCCGTTGTGTAATTTTAAAGATTTAAGCATACATACAAAGGAAGCGACTTTGTTTTATACTATGTAAAGATAAAGATGATGATCATTATCATCACATCGCTGAACAAAAACAAAATTCGATTAACATCCTAGATCTTAGGCATAATCTATCTCACAATAAGGAATGAATTTATTTGGCAATAGACAAGTTACTAAAATATAAACAAGCATTTGAAACTGAGACGTCTGATACTCACTGGAGATATTTTGAAGCTTAATCATTCGGTTAAATTGGTCAGATTGTTCGGAAAAAAAGAATAGGATAGCTGGAGCGTGCATGAGAGAGATAGAACCCACGTACGTATTACGTATGCGTGAATAAACCGCGGCGGGAAACTGAAGCCTATTTCTAACTTATATCAATACGGTGTAGCGATACACGTTGTCGGCATGTTCAGAACACATCTTAATGTATATTTGTTGCCATGCTAGAATTTATGATATAGAATTGTCATTTTTTCTAATAAGTATATAAAATTCTCGTGTCAATGTTCTTTCCCATACTCATCCTCGGCTCGACCGATTTTTATAAAATTTTGTGTGCATGTCGGGTAGGTCTGAGAATCGGCCAACATCTATTTTTTAACCCCCTAAATGATAAGGGTGACCCATCCCAAAATGTATTTTATTTTATTGACAAAATTTTGCATTTTTATTTTTTTCATGATTTGGCAACACAGTGATTTTAACAGCGATATTAGTACTTTCGACCACGAAGTCTATTGGGGCAGGTGGTATATCTATATAAATGTAAAATTAATCTCCGAAATGTATGTATGCACACAACTTCAGAAGTGCTGTACAAAATTAGATGATTCTATTTCATTGTGTTGGTCATCATCAGGACTAGGTTTTGAATGATGATGAAGAAAATGATGATGAAGAGGCCGGATAAGGGCTGGACAATGTGCGCCGGGTTCGGATTGTTAATGTAAAGGAATGTTAAAATCATTAAATTATGAGTGACATATAAACGGCCATTGCCAAATTCGTACAACCAATTGAAGTATTTTATGATGATTAATTGCATTATGGAAATGACTAGATAGATTTTATAAATATAGCTGTTTAGACTTAACTTCTAAATAAAAACTTTTTCTTTCGTCTGGAATTTTACATGTATGTAATCTCAACGTATGTAATACGTTACTGAGAAGAAAAAACTTTTTCTTCCTCGCCCTTAGGAAACGTAAGAATGAACTTCTGCGCCGAAAAATAACGATGGTGTTAAATGTAGATAAATATACTACACAAATTAATGGTTATAACACGGTGAATATTTTACTCATCAATATTATTCTAATATGACGATGTCCCCCGACTTTGTGTATAGTGAGTTTGTTTGTATCATGTTTTTTTGAAAAAAAGCTCTTGGAATATGTATCTAGCACGAAAACGATAAAAACAAGGTTTTTACGGAATATAGATGACATCGTCATATTATATAACGTAATAATACATCCGTTTTCTCGGGGCACGGAGGGGGGCGCCCCCCCTTTCGAATTTTACTAGGTGAGCCATCTGCTCACCATCCTACCGATTGAGCTTAAAGGCCATCAGACCTAAAAGTCTAGACCTTTCGAAAAAGAAAATCCGTTTTCACGAATTTTTTTTATGTTTACATAATCGAAGCCCTAAGCGGAGGGATGCAATTAAAAATATCGTACAGTTTGAAAACGAAATGGTTTAGATGATGGAAAAAATCAATATTTTTTAATAAAGTGCACTCCGATATACCTAATACATAGTGTACACAGTAAACGTTCAATATGAGCCCCGGCACACAGCTCGGTATATATGTTTTATAATATTATATACGTATAATACGTTGTGTAGCGAATGATTGCTTGAGCTTTTCAAAATAAGGGCTTAGACCCGGATAATTTCGTTTACGAATAATGATAAAACGTTTCAAACAAACGTTTTATTATTTACTAGCTGTTGCCCGCAGCTTCGCCTGCGTTAACTAAGATTTACAACGGGATCTTAGTACGCAAAATAAGTAACTTTTCTGGTTGATACTTTACACCTTGTGTCCGAAAAACCCAAATGTCTTACGGAACCCTATTTTTTTTCCAGAATAAAATTTAGCCTATGTTACTCGTGGATAATGTAGCTTTCGAATGGTGAAAGAATTGTGGAAATCGGTCCAGTACTTTTTAAGCCTATTCATTACAACCAAACAAACAAAGTTTTCCTCTTTATAATATTAGTGTAGAAAATTAGCTCATATGACGGATTTTTGTTATCACTTTCACGGAATTCAGATTTTAGAGAACCATTGTCTGAAATTTTATTTCTATTGCATTGCAGTTATATAGTCACAAAAAAAATCAGATACGTTTTTGTTCACAGAATGTTTGACACGGATTACCAAAACATTGTTATGCCCCAATTTCTAACAACCAAACAAACAAAGTTTTCCTCTTTATAATATTAGTGTAGAAAATTAGCTCATATGACGGATTTTTGTTATCACTTTCACGGAATTCAGATTTTAGAGAACCATTGTCTGAAATTTTAATTCTATTGCATTGCAGTTATATAGTCACAAAAAAAATCAGATACGTTTTTGTTCACAGAATGTTTGACACGGATTACCAAAATATTGTTATGCCCCAATTTCTATTCTTTAATTGCAGCATCATTTTGATATGTTATAAAAGTGTTTTGTTTTTCATTAAAAATGAGTGCAAATAGTAGGTAATCCTTACTAATATTGTAAACGTGAAAGCGTGGATGTTTGTTACGCTTTCACGCAAAACTAGCCGGACAACAGCTATTATTAAATATTTTGTATACTTAAGTACTTTTAATTATTCACGGTGCAAAAACATTTAATTTAATATCACATCAGAATAATATCTATCTATTTCATGAAAGTGTCGTAGCTTAAAGAAATTTATTCTCATAAAGAATTACAAAATTCACTTAAAATGAGAAATTTACTAAACATTTAATTCTAAATATAACAATATATTATATGCAAACATACTACTTACATCTAAACAATATTATACTTGCTACAGTCGTAGGTATCTTCAATTTTATTCTGATAAATTATTTTCATTGGAAACATGAAAGGAATAAGTTATCTAACCAATTATTTTATATAGCATTAGAGCGAAATTCCACTCTGTAACTGTTCTATTTGTTATCCTCTTATAAAACCAATTAGTGTTTTTTAGGTTCAACTTCGAAAAGTTTCTGGAATATAGTTTTATGTCTGACTAACATTTTTAGACGTTGATAGTCGTTGGATTAATGATATGCATACATACATTCGTAACCCTATAACAGGCGTCTAGATTTTCTTCATATTATAATATACGTGGGTAGTAAAAGCAATGAGGCTATACAAATTCAAAATTAGCTAATAAACTCTCCCAAAGTCGAAGTATTATTGATATCTCGGTAGGTAATGTATTTTATTAGCGACTAGCTGTTGCCCGCGGCTTCGTCCGCGTTAGCAAAAAATCCCCTTTTTGTTAAATAAAAATTCATCATCGGCCTTTATCCGTCCACTGCTGAACATAGGCCTCCCTCAATGAACGCAACGCCAAGACGACCAATCCCTTGCTACTCGCATCTAACAATAAAATACAATAAAAATTATCCTGTTATTTCTAGTACCTCCCAGAATATGTGTATAAAGTTTCATGATGTTTCGTCGATTAGCTTTTGCTTGAAAGCGTAACAAACATCCACGCTTTCACATTTATAATATTAGTAAGGTAAGTAAGGATGTACAGTATTTTCGGATAATTAACTAATAATCACTAATTTTGTAATTACGTAAGTAATTAGCTAGTAATTATGTTCAAACCCATTTTTTGCATATTGTTTTCTAATGTTTACTCGAATTCCACTATTATAATGATAATGAAACAACTTTGATAGACTTTATAGTTTATTAAGATCCCGTGACAAGTTAGCAACCATGTTGCTGTAGAGTATCTGAAACATTGGCATGTAAGTTTTTGCATAGGTACATAGTTTCTCATAGTTATAGCTAAGTCATACGGGAAGATAATTATCGATGCATCTCTGAGTGGGATCATGAGATGTATCGTATAGTGTCGTATTGTGAGCCATATAAATCCGATGTGAATTTATCAGTGATGTGCCACTGATATGATAAAAATTCAACCAACCAATGATGTGTTCAAGTCCCATCGACCCCCATCAATGACCATCGGTTGGCCAATCAGAGCGCAGGACCGGCACAGTGTCGCAGCACAAATTTGGCGGATTTTTTTTTCATACAAAACAACATTACCGTTCTATTTCGGTTGATGGTTGTACCGAACTAGGACCAACACTAGTCCACCGTTGAGTGCAACTGTGGCAAGATCAGTTAGCCTATGTCTAGAAGTACATAAAATTTCTGTGTTAGCTTCAAATGGGTTAGATTTAGTGTAGAAAACAGAGTAAATGCTTCTATCTTGAAACCAATAAAAAGTGCAACAAAAAACACAAATACTCTGTTATTGTTTTGACTTAAATCGTTTTCTTGTGTTCCGAAAATGGCCGTCTTTTTTTAAAAACTGAAACAATGGAAAAAAAATGGCGCGCGTTCCTGGTATGTCTCACCCTAGACGTAGTCAAACACTGCGGTATACCTGCTCTCATCCCCTTTACCTGACTGTGCACACACTGTCTATGAAACTAGTCAATCAAAGTGTGTGTGTGTGTGTGTGTGTTCGGTCCTCGCAATATGCTAATAAACTTATACATTGTAAGTACATTTTTGGTGCAGTTTAAATTTTATAATCGTTGTTATATCGTGTTTCAACTTACTTATTGTTATATTTTGTATGGTTGTGCAAGTAAGTTTGGATGTTTGTTACGGAAATGACAACGACTAACAATAAGCTTATTTACTTCGATGAATAAATTTGGATTAAAATTATCATAAGCATGGCTCATTACCTAAATTGGCACATGGTATTTTAACCACATGCTTACGTAAGATGGACAAAATCGCGGGTAGAAGCTATTATAGTCCGAAATATGAATTTACCACCAACTAATATCCCCGTAGTGCTTATTTCAGTGATAAATTGAATGATGATATAAGCTATAGATGCTAAAACATGAGATGCGTACCGCGCACGTGGGATACACACCCTACGCACACATTCAGACACACTGTTTACTACACGGCCGTTGTAACCATATGCCAGCCATTCATGCCAGTCGACAGTCTCTTCCCAACGCCGGTTTGAGCAACATCTGCCGGGGGTGCCATATCTCGCGATACATTACAAACTCTTCATAAACACCTCTACATAAACACACTAGTGACTGTGGATGTAGCATGGTAAGAATTTTTTAAATTATATCTTAAAGTTGTTAAGATAATATGTTACATTTAACGTTTTGCATTTCAAATTCATATATTAAGAAGTGTTAATAACTATTTTAAATGTTGTTTTTTTTTCAATATATTTTATTAGCTATTAAGAAAATAAGCGAATGTGCAATAATTTAAGCGCGCGTTTTCGTATTAAGAGCATTGGCGAACGCTTTTAACATGTTATTATGTTGATTGTTCCCGAATATTTACTGTATCAATAATGCATGTACTAAGCGCGAATACCGTATAAACAACATCTCGATTAAGCAAAGCGTGTATGTTTTTAAGTGTATACAAATTGTGTATTTTTAGGTGTCTAATGTTTTTGTGGTCATTTACTTTATTTTCTGATACATAGGGCCATTTGCCTTGTAATATTTTTAAGCGTGATTCATTTAAAGACTAATTGTAAAATGAAATGCGGTCGTAAGTGCTGCTAAATGTGTTCAAATCATAATAAGGGATAAAGGAAATAATAATATGTTTTCCTGTATGTAGTGGATCTTGAAAAACAATATATTGTGTTGATTGCAATAAGTACTGTGATGTTTTATAGGTAGCAAAATTATATCAGTTCTAAAAGTGAAGGACAAATAGATTTCACCGCCCTAACTACCTAAGGATGCGACAATCTTGCTTCCTGTCTATGATCACTATTTTATTGAAACAGTTTTTCGGATTTTATCGCGCTATATAAAGACTAAATACTTAACTGATGTTTCGGACACTTTTCTCTACATTTTTTGCTGGTTTTTTGTATGGTTGTTAGCCATAAATAAAACTTAAGAAACGGCGATAAAGTCTTAATTGTTTTATATTTTATTACAAACGATACGAAATTGTTTTATATTTTATTACTAACTAACTACAAAAAATGAAATTCGCGAAAAGATTATAGGATCATATGGTTTTAATGTAAAGCAGAAAACTTCGTCTTTTTTTTTAATTGAAATTTAATCACACTAAGTTTTTTGCAGTTAAAAATCCACATTGCCATAAGTAGTTGTGCTAATATTTTTGGTTAAAACTTTGGGTTCTTGCTAGAACTAAATAGAGAGAAAATCGACAAACATGCTGTTCTATATTATAAACAAATCTGACAACTATAACAGCAAATACTAGCTTATTATCCAGAGTCGTGTTCTATCAAAAGCCATTCAGCCAACGTGCTTTGCATCATTTGACAGCCCAGCTAGTAGAAAGTATATCAAAACATTTTCAATTAGTTTATTGATAAACATTGCAAGTTGGATGCATTGTAATTTTATAATGTGGAAATTATCCTGACATTATACTTGTGATCCTTTAAAATCTTGTATCGAAAATAAAAACACATATCGCTAACAATTTATAACAAACAAACAAGCAATTACAAAGAGTCCCTTCGTCCAACAATTAGTTAATTATGAAGTAATAAAATCCCTAAGTCAGCCAGACAGGATTGCGACATCCATTATTGTGATTAGCTGCAGCCCGCGGGTGCGCTCGCGTGGACATCAGGATCATATTCCTCCCGGGCCCCGGCCAATAAAGATATGTGAACATTTTCTAATTAAGAGATTCGCATTAAAAATATTCTGGGAGTAGATTAATTTATTAAAGTTTCGCATCAAGTGATATAACATCGTTTGTTTATTACTTTACGTTCCTTTATAAGTGTAAATCGGTTCCAAATTTATCGGTTAAAACGGATGGTTATGAAAACATCCCCCTAGACAAGTGACAAAACGCTAAACGAATAGAACAGAATACTTACGCCCGGTTTTCGAAAGGCTAATCAACGCAAAAATTAACTAATCAATTGTCAAGTGTCAAATGACTTGCTAGAAGCTTAGTTAAATTACTTAATTTTATCAGCTTAATGAAAATCTGTCGAATTTGACTCTAGAATCGTATGTTAACCGCTATTAACAGTCATGTTAATTGTAATACACTTTGACCAACGCTTTAGAAACCGGGCGTTATTGTATGGGAATGACACTAGCTTACGACATCTAATTTGACTCAAGGAATATTTTATTAAGTTTTAGGCGCTTCTACAAACCAAACTATACTTTATGTATCTGAATGAGCGTACTTAAATTTTTTGCAACAAAACTGAGGCGTTAGCGTTTATCGCAACTGAATAGATTCGGAGCGTTTGTCAATTATCAAGGGGGGTTGATGTATTTATAACATACATACATTAACATTAGCCATGTGCGCTATTCAAGTATAGACTCAAACTGTGCAAATCTCCTTCAATAAGCCAAAAAGGAGAAAAGAAGATTTCTCATTTTACTTTATAGAGAACAATAATTTAATAATTCGCGTTACACTCACGTGTGTACTCGGAATGAGACGAAAAGGGCTTATAGGCGTGGCGCATTACCTCTGTGCCCTGGTACTATTCGTATATGAAATTCATATAGTGTCAAAGACTTAATATTGCCATGCATGCAATTTTCCCCGCGGTGTTTTCCTTTACGACAGAGCAAGCGAATATTACAAAGTCGAGTGCATGTTGAAATTGAAAAACGTTTAACACATACCAGCTTCGGACTCAATACTCTGTTAGACGTTTGTATGCGTATTTTGAATTATAGTGAATAATAACATACTTTACTATTCGAAGGATGTGAAATATATTGAATTTCGAATAAATACTCGTACATATTATATTACCGATTACTGAAAATGTATCAACCCTTATATGTCCCACTGCTCGGTCTCCTCCTTGAAATCAGGCGAGGAGGGTAATGGGCCATAGTTCACCATAGGCCATAGGGCGATATTGCACATACATAATATAAACGTTGATGTTGAAGAAATAACAATTTTTGTTTTAGTTTATTTTATTGTTATTATTATTTGTTGATTGGTATTGAAGCAACCATTACTGAACAGCAACAGCCTTAATCAAAGTTCAATATAATTTTTCATTCTTGAAACTCACAAACTGAGTAAGGATTTAAAGATGTTTATACGCGACAAGTAGCGGGTGAATTCACGGTCCGCGACTATCTATTGTGCTTCACACCATCGAGTACCAACATCGCAAGGTGGTATAATTACTTTATGAAATAACGAATCAACGAATAAATGTCCGTTCGTTTATTCTTTATACTCACGGCACGATATGATGGCCGTTTTGACACATTAAAATAGTGATGTAAATGTCAAATTATTCTCGAAAAAAATATAATCAAATCTGTAAGTTTTTATTGCAAGTGGTACCTGGGTAAATAGTTTTAGTAAAATTATATCACATTCGCAGTGCGCTCTCAGCTTGTACTTTTCGATGCAACGTCAAGTCGAAACTGCTTTGTTTTGTATTGAACTTTGACGCAAGTTTGCCGAAGGTGGTTGTTGCGTTGGCCAGCGATCCTATTAATCCTTCTATGTGACGATCGTATTAGATTTCATTTTTAAAAATTTTGATTTTCGAAAAAGAAATGCAGAGTTGTGTAGTAAAGAAGTACCCCAATAATTTTAATCTTATAAAAATAAAAAATAAATGTTCACGGGACCCTAATATAATATGTAGTTTATAAAGGAATAAAATAACTAAATTTTGTTTCCTAAAATTATACATTCGATAAATTTTATGATTAATTGCAAGTCACTATTGACAGCAATTTTCTCCTTCAAATTTGAGTATTATAATTACGAAACTTCATGAGCAAACAAACGTCAAAACGGCCTTCTTATCGTGCCACTACTATAGACAGTCCAAAAAATAGGAATTAGGGTTGGTATTTCACTGCCTCTCTCGTTTCTTCTTGGAACGCAGAAAAGTTAGGAAATGACCGATAAGGATCCACGGGAGCTATAGGCCCTTGATATCTATAGCTATCTTGGTCGCACAAAGTATTACTCTATCCGTTACAGAAGTAGAGTAGCAGAGTGTGGAGAAGAAGAACAACGAGGGTCATGAAATATAGTATATATTTAACAATTAACGTAATCGGTGGCTAAACATTGTAACACAAACCATTGTAATCCGATATGCAAAATAATAAAGTTTGCACTTTCATATATTTAGGCCATGCAAACTGTTGACGCGGGCTCTACCGATAGCAACTATATTTAAAATAATGTTAGACATAATAGATGATTATGTTATCATATAAAAAAGTGATAATCTTAGGGCCTGTTTCACAATCTCCCTTTAAGTTCCCTATAGGCTATTGGCAACATATTTGACAGATGTTTGACAGATACTCCATACTCTATCTGTCAAACATCTGTCAAATATGTTGCCAATAGCCTATAGGGAACTTAAAGGGAGATTGTAAAACAGGCCCTTAATCATATATGATATAAATAAATACAAGTTATGTTATAAATTTCGTAATACATATATCTTTTTTTTGTGAATGGACCTATGCTGTTGGCCTTAAGGCCTTATAGCTACATCGGAAAAGTAGATGAGCAGATGGCTCATCTAAAAAATCAATTCGCACTATATCTATAATAATGATAGAAACTAGAATTAAATATTTTAATGGTTGAATTATATCTTATAGAGTAGGTTAATACATAAGGACATCGTTATCAAATTTAAATACACCTATGAGAGACATCTCGGTTAACATCTGCAAATTATTCACATCTCCAATGAGCTTGTCAAGTTCGGTCTCGTGTACACAATGACTTGTCGTTAAGGCGCTGATCGCTTTTCAACCAAGCGTTAAAAAAGCGTTTGAATGACGCAAATAGATGCCCACGTATTTGTTCACAGAAAAGCGTTTTTAAAGCGCGGCGGTTTTTGACAAGTGTTGTTCGATTTTCGACGTTGAGCGCTGGACGTTAGATCGAATTGAGCATGACGAACACGCATCTTGAAGCAACGTCGGGTTTTAACGTGACGCTTTTTAAGTGCTTATGCGAACGAGGGCTAAAGATGTATGTATGATGACGGATCGGTACAAATACATATTATAATTTCATTTTATATAATTTTGAGCGTCGTGTTGCTGACACTCGTATAGGGTCAAACACATAGTGTCATTCATACGCATAGATAGAAGCGTTTTATGCATAGTATTGTTTCATTACTTAGCCAGGTACGCTTCTTTAATACGGGTGTCAGTTCCGCTATAATGTAGGTACTTTAACAACGCAAGATGAAGAAGTGAACAAGAATTAGGCGGGTGAAACCGCGGGGCGCTCCGAGTTTACAATAAGGGAGTAATAATGTCAATTGCGGACTGATTAGACCCTTAGTAGAACAGTAGTAGACCCTTGAAGGCATTTATTAATATACAATACTAGTTCATACAATAGGTATTATATTTGATATAAACATAGTTGTCTCAGAATAACGTTGACTGATATAAGATCACTTGTTAATGAAAATTAGCTTCAGACTAACCAATACAGCTTCGGTGTACGCACAGAAATATGATTTTTTTAGTTCAATTTCTGTTTAGGAACATCTGTATATGCAAACTGACAGGGCTTTTCAAATGCAGGAGTTTCGTTTTTTCTTTTTTTGGTATCAGAGATTGTATGTTACGGGACGCTGTCGACACTCAATGGGAAGGATACGATATTTGTAGGAACACATCGTTACTCATTTTATAAACGTGAAAGTTTTTTACAAAGTATGTTTTTTACTCTTTCAAACTACAAATAGAGAGAGCTACTACAAGAGAACACTAAATTATAACTATGTATGTAAATCAAGTACATAATCTCTTCTTATATCCGGCATTAGTTTAGTTCGTCAATAAATAGTCGTTCATTATATAACTTTCCTGCGTATCATCATCATCATCAGCCTTTGACGGTGCACTGCTGAGCATAGGACTCCCTTAATAAACGCAACGACGACCGATTCCTTGCCACTCGCATTCAACGCGGACCTGCCACTGCACGGAAATCGTCTTCCCATCTAGTAAATGGCCGACCAACACTTCATCTACCTAAATGCAGCCTTCACTCTTGAACTATAAATAACTAGAAGCGCCCCGCGGTTCCACCCGCGTACTTCCCGTTCCCGTGGGAGTACAGGGATTAATTATAGCCTATGTGTTATTATGATGTATAAGCTATATAGTTATAAGTTAAGATATAAGTAAATAAACTTTATTGGTTCATTGAGCAATCGCGTTACATATTATTTAAATATTCGCAAATCAATCAAACATTGCACATTGTTGAAAAACATTGTTAACGCATACCAAAAAAATATCTCATAGCAATCGTACCGTGAATTTTCATTTCCGAACGCTCAAAAACTTTAAACGCGATTTGAATTGTTTCGTATCGCGTTCGATACTTTTGAGTAGGCCTTCGTGTGCCGCTTTACTATTTACCTGCAAGTCTAATAATAACATTCGACCAGCATTCTACGCAGCCCTTTAGATACATCAATGAGAACCCCGTTGGGCGGAGTTCAGTCTGACCCTTAATTCCTAGCCACGAACCCTTCGATCTACCAACCTTCCCGGATGTTTTAAATAATACAAGCAAATTTTCCGCCTAAGCTATGTTATAGATTTTTTAAAAGCCGAAACTTATCCTTGTTTTTATACATTAGTAATTAATTATGAAATAAAAGATTTTAGTTAAGGTGAAGAAGGTGTAAATGCCATTCGCTCAGGTTTTACATGATGTTACATCTGTAAACGATGTATTTTATTTTGTTGACAAAAAGTTTTATTGCATCTGAAACGAGTTTTTTTTTTTTACTTTTTACCTTTCGTTGACGTTGTTACCTACGAAAAAAATCTTTTGATTTGATTAATTAATTAAAAAACCGACCACCCTTATGTGAGTGATTATATATGGGTTCTATTTTTACATTTTCAGTTAAGGAACCTTAAGATTGTAATCGCCAATTAATTTCAGCCCGCCGTAATGAAATATGAGGTTTTTACTTTGCACCGGCAACTCTGGTTGAAATCCGATTGTAAGAAATGTTACGTTCCTGATTATTTTGTTCTGGCTGTCGTTGATTTTGATTTAAAGTGATGTGAGCATATTGATGACGCGATGATCAAGTATTGTAAAATCCTACGAGAGTGTTACACAAAGATTAAAGTAGTCCTTATATTGTTAGGGCCTGTTTCACAATCTCCAGATAAGTTCCCAATAGACAGATACTTGACAAATACTCCATACTATATCTGTCAAATATGTTGCCGATAGCCTATTTCAGGTCAGCGTTGGATGCGAGTAGCAAGTGATCGGTCGTCTTGGCGTTCATTGAGAGAGGCCTATGTTCAGCAATGGACGGATAAAGACTGATGAGGAATGTCTTCAGGCGTGTATCTTATTTAGGCCCCGATGTTTAGATACAATTTCCATGATTATGAACATATGTTAGCAATATTACGCTGTCAACATAAAAAACCATGTAAATAATATTTTATTATAAATCCTTATGTATTGTTACAGGCTGCTATGGAACCGAACGTTCCAGGTCATTCACCTCATCCGGTGCCTGGACGCAGTACGTGGGGTGGCCTCAACGTCTCCTATGAAATGCAGGACCCGAGCAAACCCGGGTAAGTGACGTCACCCAAGCTAAGTTGAAATAGGCAGCTCATAAATGGTTAAAGTCGCCCCTGATCCCAAATGCATCCAAACTTAGCCTACATTTATAAAAGGCTTATATTATTCCATAAAATAAGTTCGTTCTGTATTGACCCTTATCCCTTATTATTATTGAACGTAGCATTTTGAGCTTCGATGGCTCTCCATTCAATTCACATTCTTGTATTAGTTACCTGCATACTCCTCCGAAACGGCTAGACCGATTTTTATGAATTTTCTATGCATATTCAGTAGGTCTGAGAATCAATTAACATCTATTTTTCATCCCCCTAAATCATAAAGGTGACCCACCCCAAAATATAATGATAATATTTTATTGACATTTTTTTGTAATAGAGCATACAAAAATACACTAACACTATTTTTTATAGCAATATTACCTAGTACTTTTAGCAGAACGATGTCTGTCGGGGCAGCTAGTAATTGTTGAAAATCTGGCGAAACTTTTGACCATCTCAGACCTTTAATTGATGATGGTTTCCTTAAGTTATTTTACATCACCACGTTAAATCTTGTCCCTAAATAATGTCACGTCTGTCCCTGGTCAGTACTTACATTACATATTATTAGTACCGATTTTGTGTGATAAAATATACTGTCTGTTAATCAATATATATGATTGGGAGACGATGCACAAAAGTAATAGAGATGTTGACACATGTTACAAATTCATGTAAAGTTATGTTTTACATATTAAATACACTATTTGAAAACCTAAAATAACATTTAAAAAGTCTACTTATTTGTCTTAAAATTTAGAAAATTAATTTAAAATGCGTTATTTATCATGCATGATCACGTGACTGTAAACGCCAATAAGGCGATGACGTCACTGAACATGGAGCTAAGTACAAACTCACCTAACATAGCGGGAACTCTGAATGCGGTGTGTGACGTAATGACGCTTGGAGCGTTTTAACGGCAATTTTAAAGACTATTTTTCTTTATTTAATTTTTTGTTAAAATTGGACATATTTCTTTACAAAAATCTTTTTTTCATGTTTATCTATAGTATGGCTATTAAATAAAATCAATTAAAAAAAATAGTCAACATCCCTATTGTCACGACTATACCTCCGTGGGTGTTCTACGCCCAGCGTCGTCTAATTACCGTGAAAAGTATTATTTATAAAACGGACATCGATCGTGTCCAATCAGAAGATACCTACTAGATTCGCCTGCGTGGAGTAAAAAAGGTAGCTTTAAAATGTTCTAGCTAGTCGTGGTAGGTATATATAAGTATATGTATAAGGCCCTTCGAATTTTTAGCCAAATTGTTTCACCCTTTTTGTCGTGAAAGAGTAACTAATATAACTTTCGTATTTGTAATATTAGTAAGACATATAGTAGATCCATATTATAATTATATAACATAAAACTCGAAAATTATATCTAAATATATAATAAATATGTATATAAAAATAAATCCCTAATTCCCTTGGTCGCGTCGTCGCGCGTGAACGGCTGAACAGATTTCGCTTATTGTTTTTTTTTTGGTTTTTTGTTTATGCCAGGAGAAGATTCTTATGCAAGAAAAAAATAGAAAATTTAGGAAAATGGTAATAAAAAACTTTTAATATAACTCCTGGTCAAAGAATTCAGACGTACATAGAAGCACAACTCTTAAGGATTTTTCGTGCTGACTTTATCGGGGACTAGTCCCCAGTTCGCACTCTCTCGCTCTCGTAGGCTCATATGCTGGGGACATCGCGGTGTCCCTCTCGTCACGCCGCCAAGCGGACGTTTACATCGCAGAGTTTGTCCTTAAAGTGCTCATAAGAACTGTCCTTCTAATGTAAGTCTGAATACAGTTACCTATTGCAGAAGTGCTTAACAAGGACAAAGGTTCTTGTTAAGCACTTTTGCAGTTAGATTGACATTAAGAGAGATCGTGACGCACATCAACATTATAGATCAGAAAAATCCTTTTTTCTAGCGTAGCGTCATATTCTTAATGCTTTAATTAGTTTTGATATTAAAAATACCATAAAAGCATGGAAAAGTCAAAGCAAAGTATTGAATACTAATATGCGAGTCGTTTAGGTATACCAAGTTGTTAGTCAGCTATTGATCAAGTAGAACCGACCAGTTTTCACCGTAATCTGATACTAATTATTTATCAATTATTAAAGATAATAAAAGTATCCAAAATATAGACTCATCAAAAGATACGTCATTAAATTTAATCCCACTCTGCATCGCTGGGGTAATGTTGCTGAGCTGCAATGAAAGGATTTGTGTAAAAGCACTTTGATTTCATAAATAACTTTAATTAATTCCGTCTATATGATTTAATCTTTGGGGTTGTGATAAATAATATATTGTATACATTAAGTATCATACATTGTGTGTGTTTACACTACATTTGTTCAAAATTATCTATAAAGATACAAATTTAAGTATGGACTGTCATGTAAAAAAAAAGGAATATCTATGTTTCGAGTTTTGTGGAGACTAACATTATTGTCGAATATGTTATATGTGATAAAAGGAATACTATTCGCTGACTGATTATAAAAATGCTATGCGCTTGTTTTCTGTTTGTTAATAATATATTTCATTGATTAGAATAACTAAGTTGTGTGTTCCAACTGACAAAACGATTTGTGGTGAACCATTTGTTATAATCAACTTAAGGTAAAAGGGCTAGTACCTGTATTGTTAGCTGCCACCACGCTCGTTAGCTCAAACGAAAGCACGTGAGACGAGCTATTATACTTGGCTCAGACAATTCTCTTTTTGAACCTGAAATCACGTTGAATGTGAATACCGAGATTGTCAAAAATTACACAGCCCGTCCTTCAAAACACAAACACTGCATTGTAAATATTCATATGTGAAATAATTTAATTGAATTATAAAATGTCTATACGAAATAACATATACATATGTGTGATTTGCTTGCAATGCGAACGTCTTTTTATGTTAGTTTAAATGACATACTCATTTATTTTCATGACATACTATGAGCGACGGTGGTCCAGTGGTGGACGGACTCGGCCTCTTATGCGAGGGGTTCCGGGTTCGATCCTGACCCGTCCGTGTGTGCCTTGAATTAAGTTTTTCTAAATTTCTAAGTGCACTCGTAGACCATCGTTCGCTCACCGGTGAAGGAAAACATCGTGAGGAAACCTGCATGCCTGATGAGATTGAAAGTCTTTGAAGGTATGTGAAGTTCACCAACCCGCACTGGGCCAGCGCGGTGGACTATTGGCCCATTACCCTCCTCGCCTGATTTCGAGGAGGAGACGTAAGATGTCTCGGCACCCGAAGAGAGTCCCTTTATGAGAAGTAGTTTGGCCTTTGCTGGAGCCAGCCCAATGTGATCCTATTACCAACAGATCCGGGACCATTAAGAAGCAACTAAAGGTGCTCACAGTGGTTTTGATTTGGCATCCGTATTATATCATGCAGTGGCCGGTCCATCTTGGATGCGAGTGGCAAGGGATCGATGTCTTATAGTTCATTAAATGCCTATGTTCAGCAGTAGACGGATAAAAGCTGATGATGATGAATGTAGCATATCGCTAACAGCTAAATGGTTTACGGTACAAACAAATAAAATTGTGGTGTGTAGTGTATAGAAAATATGCGCATCAGATAAACACATGTATCATCTAAAACCTTCCTGCCTCAGACATATCATATGCATAACAGCTTGATACCGTGCGATTGACAATTTAATTTCATGTACTCTATTAATAGAGCCCTGCGATTGACTGCGCTATTTTAGAGGACAATGTAATTATAATCGTGTTTTGGAGCTTGATATAGAATGTTTTGTGTATTACTGCCGCTGTGTGTGTTTTATAACTTAACAACGGCTAGGATAAAGATCGTGGGATATAAGAATTATAATAATTATGTGAGTTGAATTTGTAAAAGATTCATTGAAGCGAGGTTAAAAGACTATGTCTGGTCCATATCCTCTTGACGTTCATTGATAGTGGCCTTTATCTAGCAGCCTCGTAAACAGGTTGAGGATGATAATAATGGCATATTATCTTATAAAAGGTATGCGGAGCTGTGCACAAATCTATCTTTTTCTGCTGGTTTTATATTTTTATTTTGTGTATTCACTCATTTTTTACATTAGTAAAAAATGTTTTAACTGTTTTTTTTTTTAATTAATTCTCTCTCTCTCCTTATTTCTATAGAAAATAGGTAATTATTTTTCACGAGAAAAAATATTAGCTATTTTCTATAGAAATAGAGAGCTTGCGAAAAAAAAAACTGTATTTTTACTATTTTCTTTTTTCATAACCAATGCTAGTGATGTCTGTTTATACTTTCAATTGTATACATCCAATATATTATTTATATGACGTTTAAAAGAATGCGAAAGTATAATGATATTGTATGTAATAAAATATCCACAAAATTCAAAATGTAGATGGAGCAAATAATATTCAGGATATTGATAATTTAGATATTTTTGAACTATCACTTTATGCTTTAAAAAGTAACTTATTTGGGCTGATAATGATTATTTTTATAGCATATAAATACTTCTCGGTAAACATGTGAAATGGTGTAAATTCGTCCAATGGCTTTTGAGTTTATTCATTATAAACATACAAAAATACTAAAGTTTCCTCTTATTATTTACACTATAGACATTAATTAGGTATCCGCTAACCCCTGAAATTCATAACGTGATGTAGATGTTATTGTAATATACATAACAATTTACTATTTATTGCGTAAGTAAATAAAGCTAAATAATACTTAACAATACAAATATGAACGCTTTATGATATATCTCCGTCTCTTGGACTATCTTGTGGTTCGCATTAAACCTAGTCTAAGAGAGGTTATTTTTTTTTTAAATTATACCTTAATACATAGGAGGCGTATACAAAACGAGTATAATACGAGGCAATATACCTTAAAACATACGAGGCATACTAATTATACATTTGATTGTAAGCTGTCAGTGTAATGTCTCTAATGGTTAGTACTACACAGTACACGAGGTGCTGGGGAAGCTGCGCTGTTTTGTCTCTTTCTCGAAACAGCTCTGTCTTATTACAAAGAGAAGGACAAGACAGACAGTGTAATTACTGGCACAGAGACTTAACATCTCATGTCTCAGGATTTGCACATGTGAATAGTTACCCTAGCTTGTCTCAGGTTACTTGTTTATTCCTGGACGGCAATCGCCTCTTTCTGCGATACAGTGATGTTCCAGAAGGAGGCCGACGAACGGGTGAGAAAGGAGGCGATACTTAATGCGCTTCCAGTAACACCCCTGTGCTTGTGTCGGGCTCGGGAGGGGAACCCAAGCCCCGCTAAAGACACGAAGTTGTGGGGACTGCCTAGTGGTAGCCGGTCAGTCCCCCTATTGTGGAGAATCCCTTGCCACTCAAGATAATTATAGATTTATTTATACTGGATTATGAATAGGGATTGTTCCTATTATACCTAGTATTTTACGAGCATACTAATATAATGTAGGAACAGCTCGATATATCGTCAACATGTAGTTATTTACACTGTATTTTATCCACAGAGTGAGCGGAGTCGGCAACGTGGGAGGGCCGAGTAAAGAGGTGGTGAGCAACATGGCGCCGCTCCCTCCCGCCTCAATCAGGAACAAGAAGAGGGCTGCGATGGCCGCCTCTGTTGTGTCGATGAGCAACGCACCGCAGCAACAACAGATGCGTAAGTTTTATGTGATACTATCTGTTACCCGCGACTCGTACTTAGTTTATCTCCGCAGTGGTCTCTTGGCGAGTAATACAAAAACATAGCGAATAGAAAAACTTCATTCGATATATGTACATATATTTAGTCAAATTTCATGATGATCAGGCATACGAAGTAAAGTTTAATGGAAGGATGTTTGGAACATCGTTATAAATTAGGTAATGTGAATAGATATCAGGCAAATTAGTATTGTCCATGGAACATCATCTCAAGATGATCAAACTGGAAAGAATAACTTAGTAATTACCTAACTTTAGAGACCTTGCAGGAGTTATCTCTTTACAAAATCATACGGAGATGGACTGCTTAGATCAGATTTTAGCAATACCATACCAATGTATTTACGCCTGAAGAGCCTGGACTACTTTTCTACTGTTTTGATGAGCGAGGTGTAAATTCATATGCTATTTTAAACCTACTTCTAAAAGAAACCCTTTTTTTTCGTAATCGGCTCCAAGGTCTTTGAACTCTTTACTGGTGATATACGGATCAGCTGTAAAGACTTTGAGGATCTTGTGTATTAAATGAAAGAAATGTATGATAGAATCAAATACAGCTCAGAACCTGAGCAACATGAGACGGCCGCCGCAGCCGACCCCGCCTCCGATATACCAGGAGACCATCAAGGACTCGCCGCCGAGCTCGCCTAGTATGTATTCTTTTATGTTTTAATGTTAATGCATGCTACATAATCGCTCCTTTCTGTATACCAAGTCCTTTAAACAAAGATTTTAAAAAAATTAGTCGTGAGTTGTGACAATCAGATTTTTATAGATTTGGCATGCATGTCATCTGCCTAGCCTCCCAGCTATATATTGCGGTCGGCTTTCAGTCTACCCGGATTCAGTTGAATACCAGTATTTTACATGGAGTGACTGCTTATCGGACCTCCACAACCCAGTAACTGGGTAATGGACTGGGTGGTACTCTCGGGCTTCAGACGACTGTCAATGATCCACGAATGACAGTCAAGATCAACGGCTTAACGTGCTTTCCTAGGCACGGAGGAGTCTCGGTATGTAAAGATGGTCACCCATCCACAGACAAGCCTCGGCAAGCGTTGCTTAACCTGGTGAATCTATCCGCGTGACCACTGAGTCACGAGCTCCTCATAGATTTGGATTGCATGTGTGTATACTGTATAGTAATTGGGGTTTTTAAATGTATTTAACACCGTTTTTTTCATCTTATGATACAAATGCGTAGACGACGTGTCGTAGCGACAATACTGGTTGCGATGTATTTCTATGAAATTCCCTATCAAATTAGGTAGCTGTGATGCTATGTCAAGGAGCGACAGACCCGACATCTTGTTCCACGAAACTCTTGGTACCAACTGGTAACTAGATGGCATCTGTTGCTGCCGTCTGCAGTCGGGTTCGAAATCATCTATGCAACGACAGGACGCAATACGTGTTGTGACGACATGAAGCGGCGACACGTTTAATGCTGCTGCTATTAATTTACGGCGGCTTTCAATATCCTATCTTGAAATTTTCTTATCTATCTTGAAATTTTGACACATTTTCTTACATTTTAGGATCGATAAGAAAATTTTAAGATAGATAGGATATTGAAAACCGCCGCTATACATTACTATAAAAAAACTTATAGTAACTGTAGACAGTACAATGTTATAATGTCCTGCAGTCTTATCACGAACATTATTGTTTTAAGCCTTAATCCACACAGATCAAATGTATTAATCCTCTTAGTTGGATGCGAGTATTATCCAAAGTATAATACAATTTTTAATTTATTGTTTCAGATTCAGAAAGACCACTTAAGCCGAAAATGGAGAACAAGTAAGTATTTGACAGCTAATTTAAAAATAATATCAATACAAAATACAAGATTAAACTGAAATAAATCCTCCTCTCTTGAAGATTACCTATATAACCTATAGACATACTTATGATATTATGATTTGTATTTTTGCAAAATATCAGAACCTTACAAATTCAATAAATGCGAGAAAGGTTAGGCAGAAATAGTTACTTAAGTCAATTAATATTTGCACAGCAAACATTGTAGACATACATATATAACCTCCGTGTATCTAGCCGTTATTCGAACTCTCCACAACCCCCAAGTTATATAAGTTGTTGATTTTTCTCATTTTAATGTCTCATTTTCTGAAAATTAATTGTTACAGGATTGGCGCTAGTTGCACCGCGCCGCACATGCTGGGCAACGAACTGAACCCAGAGAGCGGTGCGGCGGCGCGGCTGCAGGAGCAGCTGTCGGCTGAGCTCGCGGCGCACGCGGCCGGCGGCTCCGGCACAGACACGCTCGTGCCGCCGCCGCTCATCAACAAGGCGTCTGCCGTGAGTAATCACCTCCAACCCCCCACAACAAAACCCCATCGCTACTATTCCTGTGTAGCTTGGATCGACAGTCCCGATCAAATGACACCACCTCTTCAACCAGCCTCCCTAGACAAGTGGCAAACGCTCCGAATCTATTCAATTGCGATTAACGCTGACGCCTTAGTGTTGTTGCCAAAAATTTGAAGAACACTCATTCAGACACATAAAATGCGCTTAGTATGGTTCTGCTTGTAAAAACGTCTGTACTTCGTTTAGAACTAATATTATTATTATATTATTCCTTGAGTCAAATCACATGTCGGTAGTGTCATTCCCATACAATATGTATTCTATTCTATTCGCTTAGGGTTTGTGCCACTTGTCAAGGCAGGGGGGCAGTATCGAAGGTACCGACCAAATGACCCTTTGATAGGGTCTCAGGGAGCCCCAGGAATACATTAAAAACTACCTTCCGAGTAAGATTGTCCAACACATGCCGTTTTTACGCCGGTAAATGACATAGCTTTTTCATGGAAACATCTAAACGATTTACACATTTTGCAAATCAAATACTGACCAACTGGCACCAAGTCACTGTCAAAATAATTTGCAGCATCGGTTAATGATGAGTGGTATAATCGGTTTGTTTGTTCGTACAGAGCTCGGGCAGCGGCAGGAGCACGTCGAGCGCTCAGAGTCTAGACCAGCTGCTGGAGAGACAGTGGGAGCAGGGATCGCAGTTCCTCATGGAGCAGGCGCAACACTTCGACAGTGAGTTATATAATATATAGTTTATTATAATATAATATACTTATAAAGTATTATATTACTACTATTATAAATGCGAATTTATCACACAATCAAAATCCTTACTAATATTATAAAGGTGAAAGCGTGGATGTTTGTTACACTTTCACACAAAAACTACTCGACGAATCATCATGAAACTTTGTACACATATTCTGGAAGATACTAGAAGTAACATAGGATAAATTAAAAAAAAGGATATTTTTTTTTTGCTAACGCGGGCGAAGCAGCGGGCATCAGTTAGTAATAAATAATACACACAATCAGAACAAAACTACTGAACGTATTTTGATGAAACTTGGCAGCTTATAAATAATAATAACACAATAGACTACATTTTATCCTGAAAAATGTATAGTGCCTACGGCAATTATTAATTAATTAATAAATATTTGAGCTATAAATAATATTAATAATTTCATGATATTTATTATGTTTTACGATTTTAGAGATAAGATGAATAATTATGAATATTTGGTGTACCAGCAAATCTAAATAATATTGTGTCCAATCGTATGTTATTCTGTCCAGTCGCATCCCTGCTGTCCTGCCTCCACCAGCTGAGGACTGAGAACGTGAGGTTAGAAGAGCACGTGGGTAACTTGCTGCAGCGGCGCGACCACCTGCTGGCGGTGAACGCACGCCTGGCCATACCACTCACCACCGGTAACTTATTATATATAGTATCATCGACCAATATACCCGAGATACCGCGCGAACGATAAAAAGTGTCTTGATCCAATTGTGAGTTCAGAGACCATTCTCTGGTATTAAATTTTTACGACTAGAATCAGCCTTCTAAGCGTTATTCACGTTGGTTCATTTCACA
Source organism: Lycaena phlaeas (assembly GCA_905333005.2). Taxonomy (NCBI): domain Eukaryota; kingdom Metazoa; phylum Arthropoda; class Insecta; order Lepidoptera; family Lycaenidae; genus Lycaena; species Lycaena phlaeas. The sequence continues at coordinate 3,615,265 of HG995168.1, forward strand.
GGCTATTTTTTTTTCATGGGCTTGGGGTCTATTAGGTATTTTCCTTGAAATGTAACTGTAACTTTTTTTTGACATTACTATTATAGCTTATATACATTTTAACTGTGATTATAAACAACTATAACGATGACCGTTGTTATAGCGACGAGTGGACCGCCCGAGCCGAGTCGATGTAACCGCGAGAACGGGCCTCAAGTGCGACCGCCGCAGCCGCCTCCCGTGCGCACAGCTGAGACCATCACCTCTGAACGCAGCCATCAGGTATACAACGCATATTATTTTACTTAGAATATATTATTATATAAAAAGGTCACCAAAATATTATTGGCACTGAACATTTTTTTTTTTTTTACTAAAACATGACTTAGCAAATCTTAAAAAATTACATCCGATGGGCTGTCAAACGCATCTATGTACAGCCCTTAATTCGAATGGAAAAGCTAGACATGATTCTTCGTATTTTAAACAGGGTTTCTCTGACTTCGCCTCAATAACAAGTGTAGGTACACGTGTACGCGTATGAGGCTGGCATAACCGTGCGGATAAAAATCTCTTTAAAAATTGTTGATAAAGAAAAAAAAATATAGTGCACTCAAAACTCCTCTATCCTGCAGACAGTAATTTCTGGCACCGAGGCTAACCATCTTAGGTCCCAGAATAATAATGAATAACTTGCCAAGACTAGTCCCGGTTTAATTCATTTATGAGTTCTTAACATCAATGACTAGTCTCGTAGCTTGCGTATCTAAGAAACATAAAAATCTATACTGGACTGATGTAAAACAACTAGGCCAATATTATAATTCATAATAAACCTGTTTTTAACACGCTTTTATTAGCTTCAGCTGTATGTTTGTATGTATGTTTGTAACCGACTCCTTTGAGCTCGATTTTGTCCTACTTTGAACGATCAGATTTAATTCAAACTCTGCACACCCGTCAAAGACTGATGACAATGCAATAATTCGATTACAAAATCCGATTATTCCCATTAGATTCGCCAGGATTAATTAATTCCTTTCCCCATCCTTTGCATGCGAGTAAGAGAGATAGAGCTAGTGCGCGAACTCGGAGAGACTTGTAAAACGTGTTTTTCTTTTTTGTTTTTTTAAACTATTATTTTTATTTCTATCTGTAACGAAAGACGGGATAAAATACTATATGACAGTGTAATGTCGTTTGTGTGGCGGTTTTCGAGTCAATTTTAGACAGGTTTGACAAAAGAAACTTGATTCCAGCTTCTTATACGCGAGGTGCAGCAGAAGCCCAGCTGAAATGAACCGGCGGGTGGGTGCGGTGATAGTCCCGGGCCCAGCGCCCCCGCGCTACACACCGTCCAGACATACATCATGCTAGAGCAGCGCCGCCGGCCGGACTTTTCGATCGACTCTATACTCAAGTTCGACAACTAAACACCCTGCACATACCTGCCATACTCTAATATGTACACGGACATGATGAGTGACGTCACAGTACTACATGCACGGACGGTGACGTCACACTGCAACACGCCGATTGGACGATACGTTCGCATATACCTGTCGATAGACCTCACAAAGACAATGTAAGTGGAATTAACTGTCTGTTATTGCGGATTCGCTTACGATGATTTTTCGCATAAGCTATCAAAAAAATGTCTGATCAGTCCCGACGCGTTTGTAATTCAAAATTAAAGCGAGCGCAGACTCGCGCGTACGTCAACTCGAGTTCAACGAAAATGTTTGAGACTCGATTGAAAATGTGCAAACAAGTCATATGTGGTTAGATAATCGTAATACTGCGAGCGCTTTATCATTAAATGTACATGTTATTGTAGTGAATATAATACGGACTATTGGTGATGTTGTGTTTAATGTGTAACGGAATAATATCCGTAATAATAACTCGCCACGAGCCTGGGTTGACGTGGTGTCATTTGATGTTGATGACGTTGTCATGAATGTACAATTCGTATAGTCCCCGTGTGAAATGTAAATCTTTCGCGAAATGTTTAAAATTAAGTGTATCGAAACAGAAAGGACCTTGTGGTAACAGTATGTAATAATGCATATTTAAATTTATGTCGATATACCTTGGTACTGTTGTAATGAATGTTTTTACGGTGTTAAGTGGCTATATATTATAGGCTGTGTGTTATTTACGAGAGTGGTCCACATCTGGTGTAATCTACAATTTTATAGTAAGCACTGTTTCGGCGGTTCGTACGCTTGTAGTATAAGGTATTAAATTAACGTCGAAGAGACTGTATGACTTATGAAGAAAGATTTGAGCCTGAAACATTTAAAATATGTATTTTTGCAGAATTACAAAACATATTCCAGAATCTTACAAATAAAATCTGACTGAATCGAACCATGGTACACAAGCTTACATATATTTATTTTGAAAAAAAAAAACTTTAATAAACAATGTGTAATCACTGATATCAAAATTCTTTTAATGCATATTATTTATGTAAAAATATTTAAAATACGTCTGCAAGCATCCGCTCAGGGTTGACTGTTGTAAAAAAAACATCTTTTTTGTAGTGTATTAAATTGATAGCTTAAAGCGCCATCTATTATATCCTATCGAAACTCCATAAGACCAAACGTATCACGCATTTCGTTATCGATCAGTAGGGCTATTCTGTAAAAACCCATTTCGATATCGAGCTTCACCTGAGTGATAGAGCTCACTTAACGTTCACTTCGAAAGCGAATTTTATTGATATAGATAGAGAGTGGAGTTTTAAAGAACACAAATTCGTCAAATTCGTCATATCACCGCGGATTCCGCTTTCGAGATTTGAATACGACTTTACAGAATAGGCCTACTGTACACTATAATTAGTACAAGAACCAGAATGAAAACGAATCTTCATAGATTTTTTTTGAGGAGAATATTGTGGTTAAATTTTTCAGTTTTTAATATATTATTGCGATACTTATAAATCATACACGACTGAAACAACAAAAATACGAACTTTACGTGAGTATGGTGTTTTGTTATTTGTTTATTTTCTGTAAATGTTAAATCTATAAAAGGACGATATAAAATCATATTTAGCTTTAAATTCACTAAGTATACATATGTAATTACATACAAAAAGGGTGAAAAACAATCCTGCGAAAACATAGTATTAATTGCGATACTTACAATGAGATTTAGTAATTATATATTTTTTAAATAATATTAATAAAAATGATTGACCTTGATTTGTAATATTGAATGGGTTAACTATAAGACGTTTAGTTTTTTTTTTAAATCAAAATTATAGTCATTAAAAAGTTTTCGCACCTTATGCGTTTGTGTTTATTCTCCTTGGCATAGCGTTTATGCGTAATTTACATACTTCTATTCTTTAATTGATCTCAATTTTGTATAGGGGCTTATTTAAATTGGTAATGACGAAATCGATATCCCAAATCCATCGTAATAAGGGCAAATAGGTATTGCATCTTAACAATTAATATAAATCATGCGAATACCAAAGGATCAAAGAATTTACGTTTAGTAAAGACATGGAAGTGTGCTTGAAGAAGGATAAAGTGATTGAAAATTATATGGATTGTCGTACAGTCCATAGATTTTTGATAGAGTCGGCACAATAATTTGTTTCTATGTGGGCACAATATTTGTAGATATAAGTTGAACGCACTATAGTCACCAAAACTTGTCTTGACTAGAATGACAGCTGTCAAACTAATGTCATCTTCACACTTGGCGTTTGACAAGTGTGAAGCAATTTTAGGACCTTGTATTTTATGCTATTTGCTATATTTTATGGATTATAGATAAGTAGTATAATTTATGTGCTTTTAAATGTCGAATTTAATAACAGCATTGATTAAGTATGTAGGTAACGAATAATGTAGTGAGTTATATATTACATTTATTTCGTTAAGTATTGGGGGATTTAAGTAATATCTAGATGGGAATTTAAATATTTATTATCTGATATCTTACGAATATTATGTATGTAGTATATAAAAATGTGTACGATATATTAAAATTATACTGTAGGCAACTTTACGTTTAAACTAAATTGTAATTAGACTCAAGTATTGGTGAATATTGTAATATTTTTAATATTGCACACTTCATCTTGATTCATCAAGGCTTATTGTACATTTATGTATGTAGGTCTGTGTTTGTAATATACGCGATATTTTATAGTTTTAGAATAAATACGGTGGACTATAATTGATGGTAAGTTAAACTTTTGGCTCAAACGTATGCCAAGACTGATTCGTCGGAATTAAATATACGGCTTAACGACCAAGGACTGTGGGTAGCTGGAAATGATGAATATTGTTAACTAAAATAAAGAGATAAAGTATAAATTTAAGATCGCAGTGGATGTGTTGTCCAAAATTAAATTTCGTAATAAATGTGTATTTTATCCTATAGATAATTCAACTGATATTTAAATGAACGCTTCGTGTAAAATTGTATTCAAAATTTTTACGCTTTAACTTTTGTATAATATGTATGCCCAAAATATTGTGACGTGGTCATTGGTCATTACATGTACTTAAATTGATTATCTTATTCATCAATCAGGATAATAACTGTGTCATTTTTTATTGTATTGAAAAAACAATCATTAAATCATTCGATTCTCTTGTATTAAATCATTTTGTAATAATTGTTATAAAACGTCTAAATAAAATTTTTGAGCACGTTTTGGTAATGACAAATTAAATTCAATCATATTTTATTTCAATCAATTCTGCTCAAACTTAACAAATAATGTTTTCAAATAAATTAAACAGATCCGTTACACTGCGTGTCACTTGCACATTAAATTAATGCACAGATAGAAGTTAAACTTCACGAAAACATTTGTCTTTGAAATATTTAAAGGTATCTGCTTCGTTTAAGAAGAACTATGAATTGTTCGACTCTGGTGGTAATATAGGTTATAACGAAGGCGTGTTTGTCACCATAGTTTCTCGAAAGCTTATGGAAGAATCTAGAATTAGGTGACAAATGCGCTATCGCCTTAATTAGAGCCGGTTCCCCTGGCAAGCACTGTACACGCGTTTACAAGTTACAAATACATGCATTTTATTCAAGACGTGCACGCTAATGCGCGTTAGTAGTATGTATAGCCTAGCCAGAAACCTAGAAACCCCTCGCCATATTGGAAAAAAAATCTGAACTAATTTTTAAATGGACTCACCATATAAAAGACACAGAGGCGACACCATTTCAGACCTTTTATATTTCTGGTCAGGCTATAGTTGCAATCGCGCGGGAAACCGTTGTCATGGTAACCGGGTCTAAGAGCTCATTGAGCTCAAATACCTTTTGAACAGGTGTACGCCTAGTATGTAAGTTTTATTACATTAGGAAATGGAATTTCAATGTATCAACTATTGTTTTAGGTCACCCTGTCTGTTGTAAATTAGGTTACTATTGTCGTACTGTCAATTACCAAACATTTAGCATCATAAATAAAATATATAAATGTCTATCTTTTCTTTTTAATATATCCTTCTTTCTATGGTCACTTGGTAAACGAAAGAAAAGTAATGCAATTTTTATGATGTCTGTAGTTTTTCTCAGTGACCAAGTACCTTTCATCATCATTATTAACGTTTCTGAGTCCACCGCTGAGCAGAAGTTTCTAGAAATGCCAAGATTAATAACATAACATTGTATTTTAGAAAGCTTTTTATTAGAATATATTCTTAAATAAAAATACTATAAAATGTGAATCCTTTAAAAAGAGAAAAGAAATTGGAATTAAATATGCAATGTATTTTGAGTCACATTAAAAACCTTTTAGTGCCTCTTAATTCCTGAAAAATGTTCTTTATAGATAATTCCCGGTGAAAGCTTTTATTTTGTTTTATGTTTATTTGTTATGATTATAAACTAGTAGATATTGTGGAGGTTTCATTTATATCTAATATCTAGATTGAGAATCGTGGCCATTTGAATATGATTGAGGCTAAAAACTCACGACGCGTTATACGCCTGTGTCCGCGGTTGTTTGAGGTTTCCGCTACAATGGCGGCAACTAAGTAGAATAATCCGCAATTCAACAGCCCGTTTTGCATTTTTTTTTCCGCTAGAACCATTCTAGTAACCGGTCTCTTAAGTTTTGAAATTGCGAGCGAGTGAAAACCGCTTCGTGAGTTCTTAGTCTAAAGATGTCAGATTGCGGAAAATCTGAGATGCCATTGAAGCTGCCAAAAGAGACAGCGGGTTAGTATTTTAGTATTATAGTTTTTATTATAATTAATATTTCAATTCAATATTTGTACAATCGCATGAAATGAAAGTATTGATATGGTGATGATAAGGTTAGTTACGCCAATGCGCGCTTATCTTTTAATCAGATATTTTTTGAGGATGGACTTTTTTTGCACATCCAAATTTTTATCTTTCACGTTTTATCGTTTTGGAGGATAAATCTGGTCATAGACTTTAATCCAAAATGTAATTAAAGTGTTGATTGAGACAATGATATTTACATTTTTAATTTTGTGTACAAATTAGTGAGTTGTACGAAATGCGGTAAGAAAATTTAATAAACTTTTCCCGATTTATTTTTTTCCAAACCAAACATTATTATAAGGCTTCGCTTTGCGAGTTGGTTGAGAAATTTCGAAAGGTCCAGATATTTTTTAAATTATCATCATCATCAGCCTTTGTCCGTCCATAAATAAAAAAACTTTTAAACTATACATTAACTTATTTACCTACAGATAAAGGCAAGTGAAGACGTGTTCAGTTCAGAAGTGTACACTGGAAAGATTTAGTGATAATGAAGATTAGCTGCTGCAGCAGTGATAACGTAACACTAATCGGAAACCAACTACTCGTTACTGCCTAGAGATAATTTCTCGATCTTTTAAATTGTAATCAGCACCGCTAATACTATCTTGATAATTCTGTATACATGTACCTTATAACACATTATTCATTAGCTTGTGACAATTTTTTTTATATTAAGTCCAAGGTTAAGATAGCGTTTGATAAGAAACTCTTTAGAAATTTCTTCATTCTCCTAACCTAATAGTTATATTAGGCATTATTATAAGGTTTATCATCATCATCATCTGCTTTTATTCCTCCACTGCTGAACATAGGCCTCCCTCAATGAACGCCAAGACGACCGATCCCTTGTCACTCGCATCCAACACGGACCGGCTACTGCAGTACTGTTTATTATAAGGTTAGTTAAAATATATTATGGTGCCGCTAATCTTAAAATCCAACTCCACTTGGTACTAATATTAGAAACGTGCAAGTTTGTAAGAATGAATGGATGTATGTTAGTATTAGAAGGTTTTTTTTTAATAGTGTTTATAGTTATAAGCACTATTAAAAAAATCTTCTAATAGTTAGGTGTGACCTTTTTTCGTTTAAGATATTTGCATTCCCAACATTGAGGATACTTTACAGCAAGAATGGTCACGGTTCACTTACCACCAATTAGTTTTCCTTGTTACCTTATAATACCGCTCTATGTAAAAAGGCAGTGCTATTCTGGTTTGCAGCTGAATTGGGCCAGCACGGATAATACCGCTCGCTAATATAATACCCGCGTAAAGTGACAGTTATGCTGTCGCGTTTCGTGCGGTTTGGGAGTTTCCGGTGGCCCATTGGGGGGATAGGCAAAAGAAAGGCATATTATAACTTATGGTTGTGTGGATGTTTATGGGCGTCGATAGTCGCCAAAAGGCGTCGGCTGCTCGTTTGCCCTCCGATGCTATAAAAAATTAACCATATACGGGGCCATAGGCTGCACGGGATTTATAAATGTGTAAGTAATATTGTTAAAAGAATCCAGAATCCTATGCAATCTTAGCTAGAAAAGGCTATGACAGTGCAGATAACATTCATTAATTATTTTAAAAATTAATTACATAAATGTTTAATGAATAAGTATAATAATAATACCCAAGTAAATAAATATTTTCGACAATTTGTTTTAATTAAATTCAAATTAACCTAGCGAGCTAGCGGACTAGCTTCGTGGTAAGTTGGTAAGAAATTGTGTTACGGGTACTAGGAACGAAAATAAATTTAACAAATATATAAAAGCAGAAATTTATATGAGCGACGATGGTCCAGTGGGTATGAGATTGCCCTCTTGAGCGAGAGGGTCCGGGATCGTTCCTGGAGCTCCCCTCACTGCCTTTGTAAATGCACCCAAAACTCGAGAGCCCGCTCTTCGGTAAAGGAAAACAAAGTGTAACACAAACCTACATATCCACTATCCGGTGCAGATATCTATATTCGTCATACTAATTATCTGTACTTAGCAGGATTCGAACTGGCGCTCGCTGCGTAAAGTACCCAGTAGCTTGACCATTCGACCGGCCGGCCTTCACATTGACGGAGTAGCACCAATTGGTACAAAGCCATGGATCCATGTTTCTCCAGGCCGCCATTACTAATATAATATACTATCAATAGTATACTATAACAAATACTGTATCATTTGAGATTCTTTAAAAATGGCCGCCGAAGATCTCTGCGGGGGGATTTAGCAGATATCTTTAGATACGGATATGAAAAATTTCATTTTATTACGACTAAGGAAAAAAATTTCGCAATTCAAATCCAGTATGTTTTTCAACGCGTATCACAGTTCGATACAAAAAGATTGGCCAATTCTTTATCAATATGTTACTAAATAATTAACAGATTCGATTTATTTCATTAATCCGATAAAATATACGCTAAAGTAATTATTTGGTTCAGTATAAGTTTGTAACCTTTAGCCCTATCCCTAAACTGTTCGGAATTTGAATTTAGTCAAAGCATTATCATTAAATTATTTTGTTTATGTTCTCACCCATTTTTTTTCAGAAGGCTATAAAATTTAAAACCTTTCAACCATATGGCGTTTGGAATCTGGCTAATGTGTAAAGAAGATAAAATGTTCATCTAATTAGTTAAAAGTGTCAATAAAACGGTAATCATGGCATTTGCCGTATTGCCCCTAACCTATACGGATTAAAAACTGATACGGTAAGTTCCTAAAATATCGTGCCCAATTTCTCTCATAAACCCAATATTTCAATGATAAACGCAAAACTGATCCTCTAATCGGTAACTTTTAAACTGGACGCCAGAACGATCATCACTCTTTCATTTTTAACACACGTATTTGATTCATCATCATCATCATTCGATTCCCAGATTTCAGATCTAGATTCTGGAGTACCTACTGTATCTTATATTTTGTACCCGAGCTTGTCAGTAACTGTTATCCATAGATGCTCAACTTTGCTGCAACTAGGCTGCAATTTTCATGTAATACTGGGGAAAAAAATTAGATTGGACAATATTTATAGGAACAGACAGGCTTTAGGGCAGTGATTCCCAAAGTGATTCAGATGGACCCCCAGGGGTCCACGGAAGACTCGAAGGGGGTCCACGAGGAGGTCTAAAAAATGGGGGTCCACAATCGTAAGCGGGGGTCCCATGAACATTAATTTGGTTTCGAGTGAAGAACCTCGAGAGAAAGAAAGAGAGAGAAGAAGAAAGAAAAATGTTGGCTTGAATTCTACTATCAATATTGTTAAGAGAATTTAACTATTATAATAAATATAAGGAAATGTTTTTAAACGAGCAATTCTTGAAAAAAAAAGCTTAGCAAAGGGTCCACTATCTATCTATGAAATAAAAGAGTTACGGAAACACTGCTTTAGGGTAATCCTATTCACGTGCCGTAACACAGAGCTCGCTACATCAAGGCACTTTTCAGGAATTTAATAAACATTCTAGGTATAACGCACGCCCACGCTGCGTATTTATAAGTTTACATTCATCATCGTCATCATCATCAGCCTTTATCCATCCACTGCTGAACATAGGCCTCCCTCAATGAACGCCAAGACGACCGATCCCTTGCCACTCGCAGCCAACCCGGACCGCCACTGCACGGTGATCGTCTTCGCGCGGCCTCGACTAAACCTTATTGGTCCATCAATCCGTTCTTCTGAGTATGTGCCACTGCCACTTCAACAAGGCTCTGGTCGTGATATCGCTAACTTTAGTTATCTGGAGGTCTTCGTTTCGAATCCTATCTGTTAAAGAAACACCCAGCATAGCGCGTACCTTACATTGTGTTTTCTCAATTTTAAGGACCCCTAAAGATATGTTATTTTTTATCAACACTTAATACGTTGTGTAATGTGAATGTAATCATTATCATTGTATAGCTGGGTCAAACGGACACCAAAAATGTGCAACATAGTGGTGGGCAGCGTGTTTACGGTGGTTGGAGCTGTTCTGGTGGCGGTGACCTCCTACGTGGGATATGGAGTGGTACCAGACATCGTGCATCGCATGATTGTGGATGTAAGTGACTTTATATCTGGTCGTCCGGACACCGGTTGACATCCCTTTCTCAATAATCACGCACAACACAACAAGGATCACTGACCCTCCTTTTACAAAATAATCATCTGTAAAAGACAGGGAATCTATCAGCCAACTTACATCAGGGCCTCCGGTTAATATATGAGTTATAAGACTCTTCTGATACTCATGTTCAATGAAACAAAGATTTTTATGAAGATTTACTACTTTCACAAGTCACAATTTGATTGTAAAAGATATTTAAGTTTTTGCCATTCTAACTCTCAGCTTCCAGGCGATGACCGAATTCCTCGCATCTCGCAAACTGATGGTATTAGTGGTATTGACACTATGAACATAAATTAGTTTACCCAAAATAAGCCCAGACAAATCATTCGTGTCTTCTGAGACTACAATGGGAAGTGTCAGTGCTAATTACACCGTCCGTCTTTCCCTTATCCCTGAAATACAGGAAAGCTGCTTCACGAGAGAAACAAACAAGATGGCGGTATCCATGTAGCCGGGAGCGCGGCACAGCGCATTCCTGATTTCCATTGTTATACATCAAAGATTCTCAGGGATATAGAATATCTCCCCAAACTCAAACTTTTACTAGTCATCTGCAGTCTAACGGACCAACAATAGAAACTTTAACAAGGTGTATTTCATAATATCAAATTATACCTTGTTTGAATACTTTCTGACTTTCGACGCAAAAAAGGTGTTTCATAGAGTTTGCAAACTGTAGAAATCCCTTCACACGGATTTTGTAATAAACTGTCGCATTTTTACTGGAATGTTTCATCAACTTGTCACAGAAACAAAACGCAAAGTTATATCTGAATACACCTGTAATATGGCTATTTGTATGTAAGCTTCAAAGGTCGAATGCGACGCACGTTGAAAGAGGATTCTGTAACCTATATAGGGTAAGACCTATGGAGGATAAGAGTTTAAATAAATTAAAAAGCCTTAAAATCCATTTGCATATATCGACGATAGAATTTTTAAAATAACCTTAATATCGAAATCTTAGTACGCACATATTTTGAAAGTATTATGTATTTTCCGAATTTGTGATCTGAATATATGAAAAATCTATGTAAACAATATATTTGCTTGGCTTGTATTTATATTACATTTTCCGAGAGCATTATTAAATATCTGTTCGAGTATTTCGAAAATGATAATTGCGCTCATATTTCATAAAGTTAACATACTGAAGAAAAATCTCTTACATTATTTGTCAGTTAATAAAGTCACGGTAAACACAAATGCATGCGAGATAACAAATATTTTTCATTACATAGTTTGTAAGATTCAATTTTAAGTGCATAATTCAACTCGGGATATGAGGTACATCAAGCAAGAAAATTAAAATTCTGCACCGCAATTTCAATACTGCAATTTGTTCGCGATTCTCTCGTCTAAACGTGGCTTCCCAAGGTGTGTAAAGATACTCAGCAAAATAGCAAACTCACTCCACGCTCATATTTTATTTTGAATCGCACCTCATCTTGCTCATTTAGTGCTGTAATTAGGTACGGATATTAACTTTATTCTCACCGTGTAGAGTCGATGGACTTGTGCAGTTTTCTATCACTAACAATAAAATTTAATAACAGAAACAATATTAACGCCACTGTCCACATCATATCGAAGATAGGGTGTACTCATCATCCATTTTAATATACAGTTTGTATATAATATAAAATCACACATCGTGGGAGTAAACTTTTATAAGTAAATGCTCGTTTTATTTTAATACTCGTTGCTAATGAAAATATTGATCCGGTTGGTTATTGACTGCAATTATAATACTGAAAGGGTTGTTTTGGTGATGTACGCATACATTCGTACGCACATGATATATTGTAAGGTTAACCCTCCACGCCTGATTTCGAGGAGGAGACCCGTGCCCAGCGGTGGGACATATAAGGGTTGATACTACTAAAGGTTTTTAAGAAAATCTCTGATAAATTCAAATAATATGTTAGGTATTTTACTTTTATGGCACGAGACTTTCCCCTCCCCTACGATGGCCTGGACTGTCCTGATGCTTGCGGATCCAGGACCAGAAGGAGTGATTGACAGCGCTCACAGCTAATTTAGAGTAGTGCACACCCGGGAGCCACCCAACACACTGCGTCTGGAAGAGGAGACCATGGAAAATATTACAAATGGTTCATACTTAACTTTATTCTCACATTAAAGGAGGTGGTGCTGTACAACAACACCGAACAGATGGAGAGGTTTGAGCAGGTCCCCTTCCCGCTATCCTTCAAAGTATTCTTCTTCACCATCGAGAATCCTGATGAGGTATTGGTTGGAAATGTCCCCAAAGTAAACGAGCATGGACCGTATGTGTATAAGTGAGTATTCTATATTTCTAGATTTTTCTACGACTTAATTCTGTCCTCTTTTCATTTTTATCGTCATTCGTCATTGCGCTAGTTTTATGAATGACATCAGGAGTGATGATAATGAATGATGATAAGTATGTGATAAGGATAGTAAAATTTGCCCTTATCCTTACTTAATATTATAAATGTGAAAGTGGGAATGTTTGTTACGCTTTCACGCGAAAACTACTCAACCGACCACCATGATACTTTGTACACATATTTTCGGAGGTACTAGAAGTAACATAGAATACATTTAAAAAATGAAAGGTTTTTTTTGCTCACGCGGGTGAAGCCGCAGGCATCAGCTAGCATATAATATACGACTGAATACAAAAAAAACTGTCGGATTATATTTTGACGGAACATTAGATAACGCTTAGTTCCGCTTAGCGCGTTCAAACAAGAAATTCTCCAGCTCTATAATTATAATATTAATATATAATGATTATAATATTAATATATTCTTTCATACCCTATGTAGATATCGGTGTCAATAAACACATTTACCTATACTTTATATTTTCTAATAAATCCTAATAGTTATCATGTAATTTATTATATATAGAATTATTTATTAAGCCTAGTTATATTCAAATAACTTATGTATCTCTTATTAAAGGGATTATGTACAAGCAATAGGTACCTACACAGATCAGTATTATAAGGACATATATAGCCTCATTATATTTATCTTGAGCATCAAAATTATCAACTAACTAGCAGCGCTCCGCGGTTTCACCCGCGTACTTCCCGTTCTCGTGGGAATACAGGGATAAATTATAGCCGATGTGTTATTCTGATATATAAGCTATATTATTGTAAAGTTTCATTAAAATCTATTCAGTAGTTTTTACGTGAAAGAGTAACAAAATACTTACAAACTTTCACGTTTATAATATTAGTAAGATAGTAAAATTTTAATGAAATTTTACACACTAGAGTTTGGTTCGTCTTAAGAGATAGGTTCCGTCTGGCCATTAGTATATTACTAACTATTCAGATCCTCAATTCAAGTTTCAAGGAAATAGTAATAGTTTCGTATTTCAGGTTGAACAATTCACGTCTGATAGACGGCATCGAGGAGGATTTAATAATGTACCGGCGTCTGGAGAGCTTCGAATTCGACGCCGAGGCTTCATACCCGCTCACCGAAGATGACATGGTTACCGTCATCAACGTTGCTTATCATGTAAGAAAAAAACAGTTTTTAGTCACAATACAAAGTAGTTGTGAATCTAATATATATAAAAATCTCGTGTCACGGTGTTCGAACTTGAACTCCTTCGAAACGGCTTGGCCGATTCTCATGAAATTTTGTGAGCATATTGAGTACAAGTACAAGTACAACATCTATTTCTCATACCCCTAAGTAATAAGGGTTATTCACCCTTTAAAAAAAATTTAAAGTATTGGACGAAATTTTTTGTTTCTATTTTTTTATAATGTGGCATTAAAAAATACATACAACTCAAAATTTTCACCTCTCTACGATCAACCCCTATTTTTAAAATGCAATTTTAATTTTGGCAGAACGAAGTCTGTCGGCGCAGATGATCATTATAATATTATGTTACACCCGTTTTCACAAACCATACTATGCGTTGTACGCTCAAACGCATAGGGTCATTCAAATCAACTCATAGACAATACTTAAGTGAAATCCCCCAAAGTGTGTGTCTGGCAAACCCGACTATTGACACCTGCAGTGCTATTGTGTAAGGCGTAATACCACAGCATTGACGTTGCTGGGGTGTTTGATATGGTTTGACAAGCTTAGTGAATACCATGTTTAATTCACAGCGCTGCGTTTCTTACAGAAAAGCACTGCGGGAGCACATTACTAGAAGCGTTATTGGGATAGTGCCGTTTCATTACTTAGCCAAGTACGCTTCTTTAATATGGGTGTTAGCATAGCATTAAAATGACCGTCACGTCATTTGCCATTACGAATTCGAGTTAAACCAAATTGCGGCGATAGATAGCACAGCAGTGCGAAAAAAAAATTCCCAGTCTGACCAAGTTAACATCGCCTGCGTTAACTAAGATTTAGAACGGGATCTGAACGGGATAATATATTGTGCATGTATTATACATATAAACCTTCCTCTTGAATTGTTCTATCTATTAAAAAAAGCCGCTTCAAAATCCGCTGCGTACTTTTATAGATTTAAGCAAACAAACAAAGGAAGCGGCTTTGTTTTATACTATGTAAAGATAAAGATAAAGAACAGACTAGATTGACGTGGTGTACAAGCGTATCCATACAACGCTAGCTTATATAACGCGTTATACATAGCTTTAATTATGATAGCGAATGTATGCATTTCGGTTGTCTCCCTTTGAAAGGGCAGATCGGATTTGTACCTAGCCAATTACTGATGTCCATGATCTCTTTGTGTCAGGCTTGATTATGATAAACCTCTAGTCCATCATAATCTCTTACCTACGAGGTAAAATATTTTTTTACAAATATAACCACAATGTGAAGACTGCTCTTTTTTTTAACGTCTATAGAATTAATGATTATTTTCCACTGTAAACTGTATCTTTTTTGGTTAAATACCCAAAATAGATATTCTTAGCCAATGTGGCCTTCATATTGTGGAAATCTCGATCTTGTTTTGTTTAATGAGGTTATAATTCCTAACACATTCGCTTTCTTAATAAATATAATTATAATTAAGAATTACATTTATGTGATTCTCAATAATATGTTTTATATATTAATTATGTATTTTATTCCTAAGCTTGCGATTTTAATATTAAGTAACATAGATCTGTGCTGTGCTGCGCAATGCGATATTTTTATGTAAGTTTAAAAAGATAGTATTACATATAAACTGGCAAATTAGCCATCTGATTTCCGCCGCAAGACTTCTTTGTCTTTGCATTGATACGTTATCTATCCTCAGACAGGATGTAAAGTCTCGGTGTGAGTATTTACACTGCCTACCCTGCGTTAGCTAACGCACAAAACAAATCCAAAACAAAGCAAAGTGTTACGGAAAAAAGTAAGCAAGATGTTGCCGATTTCACACGAGTCTAGGTTCAAATATATATTTCTTAGTTTATATGTTTATTTTTTATTATTTATTTAGATTACAATTACATATTATTGTTTAAACTAAAATATATTGCAATGATAAATGTACGCTGGTCGCTGTGCAGTATTTACCGTGAGATTTTTAAATGTGTAATATTTTTGCAACATTGAATTTTTGCTGAGATTCCCGACGCTTTGCCGTCTTTGAGGTAACGTAATATCAAACAAATAGCGAAAATGTTGTGCATGTATGTATCATATTTTTCTTTTTCCTTTACATCATAAAGCTTGTAGACATCGCTTGTATAAACAGGACATATTTTTAACATTTTCTATTGAATTTAATATGATGAAAAAAACGTGAATCGCTAAAATGGCATATGATTAGATAATTCTTTTGGAACGAAGTTCCTTACGGCAGGCTTGGAGGGGATAGGGATTTTGCTGCGCGACCGAACCGAAAAAAATGTGATAGTAAAACCGAAAAATTTTGTACGTGGAATTAAAAAGCGTTAAATGAGACGTGCGCAGGCGCGACAGTCGCATACACAAGCGAGTAGTGTATAATATCTTTTTTTTAATAGATAGGACAATTCAAGAGGAATGTTTATGTATATAATTTATTAAGTTTTTATATACATTAGCTAAGATATAACAATAATTGTTGGAGGTGTCGGAAAAAAATTGGCCGCCTGGGAGTTTTCAATGAAAACGCTGCCTAAACCCTTTGAGATATAACAAAATAATGTATGGTGGAATTGTATATCTTAAATAGGTCTACAAAAAAGTCCGCCATGGCATATGTCTATCTCTTAGGGATATCATACTATATCGATTTAATACTTTAAAACTTAGCAATTATAACGCGATAATTTGAAAGTTATTTACACAAATACGGTATGAATCCTTATCATTTTAAATCAGTTAATTAGCTTCAGCACTTCATGAAGATTATTTTTCCCCTTTACATCATGCAAATTAAATGAATACGCAAGAAAATAAATTGTGTTGCCGTGATTTGAATGGGTAGCGTAATAATAGAATCCTAAATCTACACTAATATTATAAAGAGGAAAACTTTGTTTGTTTGTTTGGTTGTAATGAATAGGCTCAAAAAGCCGATTTCAAAATTTCTTTCGACATTCGAAAGCTACATTATCCACTAGTAACATAGGCTAAATTATATTCTGAAAAAAAAGGGGTTACGTAAGATATTTATTTATTTACATATTTTTAGCCGAAGGAACTTCGTTCCTACCTGGTGTCCCACGACATCACATTTCTTTTTTTTATTAGCTATCGTAAGGGCAAGAACTGTACTATAAAAAATACGACAACGAGGCATGGGTAAGGGCAAGTACACGTTGGCCGGGTTTAGCTTGTTTTGTATAAAAAATGGACTATATAGTTATTTTTCGAATATAATAGTAATAATAATAGATTATAGAAACGAAAAACTATAGGAAAAATATTATTAAAACAGCAGCCTAGGCAGTGACCATTGCCACCACTGTCATAAACACCCAGAAACCATTCAACATATCACAGGCGCATGCGCATCACACAAATAGATTACAAACACAGACACGATCAAGTAGCAGTAATCATACATCAAACACTCGCATACAAACAAACTCATCACCGAAAAACATCATACTATTTATAATAGATTCACCCCTTGCCAGCGTTTGCCACTTGTCTAGGGTTGCTGATATCACGCTACACGACAAACAAAACAAGACTCTATAGTCTATACCTCATAGACATCGCTATACCCAATACACACAACCTCGATTCCACTCACACAAACTCAAAAAATATTCAGACTTGTCCATCGAACTAAAATCCCAGTGGGGAGTTCACACAGTAAAGACGAACCTAATAATATTTTCCAGTACTGGAGTTATTCTAGAAACACTTCATACCAGTCTCAGAACTCTTTTATATATCTTCAAAGATTTTCATCATATAATTAATCTAAATTAACAAGAGAAGTTTCCATAGATTTACTACTACAGTAAAATAATATTATATGTACGCTTTTGAAATATATTTATGCGTTTCAAATTACACTAATGAAATTCGTTTAAAGTTTTGCTTTGCTCGAGTCAGTTTGAATAGCGACATTTTAGCAAAGGAGATGGAAACGATTCCATATATTCTTGAGTCAGATTATAATTAAATGAAAATGGTATAAATAAATGCATTTAACCTTGTGTGTTACACACTCCACGTTGAAAAATTTCATTATTTTGACTATCGGAGAGCGGAGTTATTGACTTTTTACATATAATATGTGAAGTTAATAAATAATTAATAATTAATTAAGCAAAATGATCACAAAGTTTTTAAAGCGCTAATGTAAACATTAGTAATTAGTACTGTACATAGTGAATAATGTTTGAAAACTCTTTCAAACCACGAATAAATATCGGAAATGGATTTAATCGAAAAGGCTTCCTGAAAAAAAAAACTTTTGCTGTATTTCATATTTTATCCATTTTGTGCAGATGTATCTTTATTTTCCTGGTAGCTAAGATATGATTAATTACTCAGGATATGAGGTCATCGACCCACACTTTGGCCACAATGCATTTGCCATAAGCCTTGACAATGGCTTGAGAAGGGTGTTGAGAGCTGAGGTCTAAAATATGAAAAAAATTGTTAAATTGTTTTTCACTTATGTAATGTGCGACCCCTATGCAGCCAAGAAATAAAAGAGGCCGACACTTCTCAAAAAGGGCTGCTGCGACTTCCCAGCACCCTTCTACTACAAAACCATAATTTTCCCTAATATGTTCACCACAATACGAACGTGCCAAATAAAGCAATTTGACACTAGCTTTACCCGCAGATTTGCCTGCGTTAACTAAGATTTAGAATGGGATCTGACTGGAATAATATATTGTACATGTATCATGCATATAAACCTTGATCTTGAATTGTTCTATCTATTAAAAAAACTGCATCAAAATCCGTTGCGTACTTTTAAAGATTTAAGCCTACATACAAAAGAAGCGACTTTGTTTTATACCACAGTGTAAATAAATTCATACAGTGGTCCAACGCCTTTGAAGTCGCGCGAAATGCCGCTTTTGTGTAGGCATTTGTCATTGCTTCAGGGTTGTCACAATTATGTGTTTTATTATAATCTGTTTTACATTTTGTGTATTCGTAGTATATGTATTTAGAGTACTAGGAATAAAACAAAAATAATAGATATAGAAGTATGATTAAGGAGTTTTATTATAAAAAATACAAATGCGTATACAAAAGCTCAGGGTTTGCATGATATACCTATATATCAATTGATATTTTATGCTTGATATACATATCAAAATTGATATTTATATTTAAATGTAAAATAATGTTTTAAATGTAAAAAATCTTATATCAAGTTATAGTCTAAATACACACACGACACGACATTAACTAATCAGAGCCGTTGACGCGGCTTGTAACTTAGGTTTATGACACCCACGTGACCCCCTATTTTTCGGAAGAAAATTCCTTGTTTGTTATTATACTATTGTTAAGTATCCATTTATACCATGTGTCAAGTTAATTCGACTTATAAAATTAAGACATTATTAAATAAACAAAATAAAATTAATTTTCTTCTGGTTAGTAAAATGGACTTAAGACTCAAATTGATTTGATTGATTGATACTCAAAAGATAGATATCGTTGATTTTTAATTTATTTGAAACTTTGAATATCAATAATAAATAAATGAGTTTGATTTTACTTCCCTGTCTTCAAATTATCAGACATACAAATTATTTCGATTCAACTATTACAAAAAAAACATATCAGTGTATTAAATTTGTATGTAATTTTGAAAATATTAAAAATGAAAAAAATATCTGATATTCAAACGAAACACTATCGGTCGCAAAGCAATTAAAATAATCAAATTAAAATGCGACAACCCCGACTGACGTGTCCCAAGCGAGTGTATGGCAGCTTGGGTTCGCTACCGCGCCTCTCTCACCCCGCACGCCCCGCACGATTGCTCTGTCTAGACGTGTTCGTTGGACCACTGTATGAATTTATTTACACTGTGTTTATACTATGTAAAAATAAAGATAGTCAGTCAAAAATAATAATTCAACTGTCAATAAAAATATGATTTATTGTCAATTCGAAATCGATATGTTATCGATAATATCGGATGACAATTGTTAAAGAGTTAAATTAAGTATCTTTATTTAAATACACTTGTGCTTCTAAATACTTCGAGTTAATTAACTAGTGCTGACATTTTCTTTTTGAATTCAGTAATCGATTATAGTTGAATCGACAAATGAATGTGACGAAAACTATCTTTCTTTTCTTTTCTGATATTTACGCGAATTTCACGTATTATAATGAAAGAAATTTTTACGGATTTTATCGCCTTTTATTAAGGTTTTACGTGCCTGACATTTCAGATACATAAAGCAACCATAGTTTATATGTGGTATAACCATGCTTATATAATGGTGAAAATATCCTATATTTCTCATCTTTCTTTGTTTCCGAATTCAGAATTGATCTGTATTTTATATTTTAAAATAAGAACTATGTTATTTATTTAAAACGATCAACTTATTGCATTTTGGTTCACTAGTCCCAATCTCATTAAATACTATACTGAACAAATAGTAAACAGCCATCCTTTGAACGATGGTGTCCAGAGTGCATTCTCTGTGTGAATGTGCTCGTATTACGAAGCCAGCCCTTCGCTGTATGTGAGTTGAATAAATTTGCACAAAGCTCATGATTAGGATATTGTTTTTCGAAATTAATTGCGTCCAAGCAACGCGAGTTGCATATGCAAAGTTGAGATTGCACGTTTGACTGAATTTCATAAATCTCAGTTTATAAGTTCAATATTGCACAGATTTTATATATTTATAAATCCGTGCAATATAGCATTTCAAAGCTGAATATAATTTAAAAAACGAATACATCTCTTTGATAGGCTTCAATTACATTTTATTAAAAAAAAAATCAACCTGTAATAAATTTTACGTATGAAACATATTTTATTAAAATAGCTTTTCCACGTATTTTCATTTGGATAGAATTTCCGAAATATGAATAATATTTTGAAAGCAATCAATTATGATATATTATTTGAAGAGTGGCTTATCGTCGATCAATAGCGATTTTAAATACCGTATGTAATAGTAGTGTATTAAATAAAACACTTGTATAATATGCGTTTTATATTATCATCATCATGAGCCTCCTTTATCTGTCTGAACTGAACATAGGTCTCCCTAAACAAACGCCAATACATCCGATCCCATTAATTAATTAATTATAAATTTTATGGGATATGCTCACGAACAATTTAATCCTTTTGCTTTTATATAATGAGTAAAATTGGCGTAAACATGAGAAAACAATATCATCATCAGCCTTTAGCCATTCACTGCAAAACAGAAATCCCTCAATGAAGGCTAAGACGGCCGATACTTTGCCAATTGCATCCAGCAAGTAAAGCTCGGAGGTCGCCTTCACTCCTATGATAATACTGAAAAACGTTGTAATTCATTTATGATTTAATTCATTAATAACTTAAAGGATAAAAGTATAAAAAAGTAAAGTATCAACCCTTATGTGTCCCACTGCTGGGCACGGGTCTCCTCAAAATCAGGCGAGGAGGGTAATGGGCCATAGTTCACCGATGCGCTGGCCCAATGCATGTTGGTGAACCTCACATACCTTCAAAGACTTTTAATCTCATCAGGCATGCAGGTTTCCTCACGATGTTTTCCTTTATCGGTGAGCGAGCGATGGTCTAGTGTTTGGGAACATAGAAATTTAGAAAAACCATTTCAAGGCACACACGGGGGTCAGGATCGAACTCGGAAAATCTCGCATAAGAGATCGTCGCTCTACTTGAAGGATATACGTAAGATAATATTTTACGCAGAATATCTTTATCGTAAATATTCACACACAACAACGGAAAAATCCTACATCCACCCACGCTGTCTGCCTCCACGGCCCCAACTATAGTTTTTTTTTTATAAATAATAATTGTAATAAATACTTACTAATAAGATTAATCGTAAGTGTTGCCAGGCGCCCGGATAAAGCCAATAGGTATTTGGATTGCGTATCCGGCCAAATTAAATAGTGTCCGGCCTTTGTTAGGCTTTTTACATTTCGCAAACGAGCCTTAATCTTAGGCTAAGACTGATTTGGAATTTGATTTTTTAACTTTATTAACTCGAGTAACTTTGTAACGGTAGGACGTCTGACACCTCAGTCCTCCCATGACCAAGGTTGCTGTAAAGTATCCGAAACGTCGCCTGTAAAAAACTTAATAAACCGCGATAAAATCGGGGGGGGGGGGGGGGGGGGATAGGGAAGAGGAGGGTAACGCATCTGCATAACCTCTCGTTGTGTGGATGTTAATGATCGTCGATAGTCGCAAGGCTTCGACTGTTCGCTTGCCCTCCTATTTTATAAAAAATAAGCATCTGCACAGCTAAAGATTATGCAGAAATTCATAAATCGCGCGAAACGCGACAGAATAACTGTCATAACCTCCCCGGTCGTGCCGGCTCAATTTGACAGCAATGCAGCATGGCACTACTTCTTGCTTATCTTTTTTTTTGTTACAAGCACACGTCACCGACTTAGTCCTGTCGTGACGATACAGGTAGGTAGTTAACAGGAGTACGAGGAATTAAGGCCTTACGGTTAACAGGATTAGAATTTAACTTCAATCAAGTATTCTTAACTTTTTGAGTCTATTAAAAAAACGAAGATCTACCGCTGATTACAACCTTCTTATATTTTTCATAATATATTTCAAAAGAAAGAAAGAAAGAAAAATATTTTTATTATTCGCAACAACATAATATATAAGACATAATAATTAAAAACTAACTTAAAACAGATATTGCAGCCATATGTAGCTTACAGTGAACATAATACATAGAGTGAACATTAGAGGCATTTGTCAAAGAGAGGTAGTAGTTTAAGGAAGATGATGATAATGATATCGTTTCTTCTTCTTCATTGGCCTCGCCTTTTCCCGTTACGCGGGGTCGGCTTCCCCAATCATGCGACGCCAAGTGGTCCGTCGCTGTGCGTCCTCTTCCCGCAGACCCAGTTTCTTCATGTCTCTCTGGAAATCGTCAGCCGATCGAGCACGTCAGCCAAGTGGTCTGAGGTCTTCCTCGACCTTTCTTTATAGTAGCCATAGAAAGGCACTTCCGATATCGTTTGTTCTTTGCAAATTATAATAAAAGAACTTTTATAAAATCTATCTCGGTTTATGTTCAGATACTCTAAATAAACCATAGTCACTGAAGTACTTCAGCTTTCTAGCCTATCTTACCACATGTGATGTTTCAGGGTATCATACAAAGCGCTGAAGCCATATTCCCGGGCCTCATGTTCGCCATGAACACGGCGATGCCTGGTATATTCGGCGCGAACAACAGCCCGATCATGACAGTACGCGTCAGGGACCTGCTTTTGGATGGGGTCCGCATATGCGAGAACCCCGGCATCATCGGCTCGGTCGCATGCAGCCAGGTCAAGACTATTGGCGCGTCGGTTCAGAACCTCGAAGAATTACCGGACGGCACCCTGCAGTTCACACTTTTGGGATACGTAAGCATTTGATTGATATTTATTAAAATGATATTTGGATGCGGCTGTTTGAACTTTAATCTCATATGCATATATTTATTTTCATTAATTAATGTGGAAATGCTTGATGCCTTTGCCCAGCAGTGAAACAGCATAGCCTAGTAAAACATTCATAATATTGACAAAACAAAGAATATTATTATTTGTAATACTAAAGCCATCCTTATTATTTGAATTCGTTTAATTAAGTGACGAAGAAGAAAAATTTCTTTCAATATTAATTTTACCTGCTTACAGTATTTTTGTATATAATAATAATATGTTGGGACAGCTCACACACGACCATATGAGCCCAAACTAGCCACTACTTATATATTTCTAAATATATACATATTATAGATAAATTACGTCCATACACAGAACAAATGATGCTCATCACACAAACATTTGTCCTGGATGGGAATCGAACCCACGACCTTCTGGTTTAGCAGTCAGGGTCGCTAACCACTAGACCAACAGGCCAGTCAAATTACAACCTTATAAAGTGTTTTAGTCACACATTTATCATGCAACCAATAAAACAGTAACTGTCTATAAGAAATTACAGATGTTCGAACTAAACATGGCAACAATGCAATACTACCAACTTGTAGAAAAAATGAGACCCATTTAATTCGTCTTTCGAATGATAAATTCCCGGTACTTTTTTCACGTACGAATACACGCACAATTGGACTCAGCCCGGGAAACATCAGTGCAGCGTTCTATTTATAAACTCCGTTGAAATGGATCGATGAACTATATAGGATATGATGCACACTGCGTTGTAGAGATTATATCACGAATTTAATCTCTGATTTTATGAGAGCCATCATTTTAATGTTTAGTGAAAATATTAAAAACGTCTTGATATTTTTTTTCTGTTGCGCGTCATTACAATTAGAAAAAAAAATCTGATAGTATTTCTAAAATAGGATTTCGAACCGATGTGACTTAGGGATAGGGACATTTCAGAAGCAATTTCCTATATTTATTCCTCGGGATGGATGCGCTGTGTCGCGCTCCAGGCTATCATATTGCTTGTTCCTTCCGCGAAACAGCTTTGCTGTGTTTCAGAGAGTAGAACAAGACAGACAGTGGTGATTACTAGTACGAGACTAAACATCTCATGTCTCATAAACATACACAAGAAGGGCTATTCCCTAATATCATCATCATTATCAGTCTTTATCCGTCTACTGCTGAACATAGGCCTCCCTCAATGAACGCCAAGACGACCGAAAAGAACTAATAAAAACTCGTACTCCCTAAAATACTCGTCTATATTTATTCATAGTCAAAGTTAACCACAGTAATACTTTACACACAATATTTTTACAATTTTATTAACATAAAAATAATTTTACAGAAACAAGATAAGCCCAGCGAAGATTATGTGGTTTACCGAGGCCTGACCGATCCTTATGACCTGGCGAGGATAGTGAAATACAACGGATCCTCAAAGTTCCCCAATTGGAAGGACGACGTGTCTGAGAGTGGGGAAACCACTACCAGCACGTGCAACACCGTAAGGGGGACAGACTCTGGGATATACCATCCGTTCATCGACAGGGATGAAGATATTTACGCTATCAACACCGACATATGCAGGTGATCTATCTTAATAGTTAATAGCGACTTTGACGATCTCTGTGGCTCAGTGGTTAGCGCGTTGGCGCTCAAGCCGGAGGTGTGGGTTCGAATCCCGCAAGGAAACAAAAAAGTTTATATGTTCCTAGGTGATAGATGTATATTAAATATGTATTTGTATTATATAATAAAAATCTTAAATATATGTATTAATATAAAAGTAATTGAGTAGTTTTCACGTGAAAGCGTAACAAACATCCCTACTTTCACATTTACAATATTAGCATTGAAACAAACACTGTAACTAGAGTTTACCACATTGCATTAGTTGAAACCGCAACCAAATCAATGAAAACGGCTCAACCTAAGTGGTTAATTGGCACGCACAAAGGCATAGCCAAACGGAGAACAGCATTGATTTTCGGGGTCCAAAAATTTGCATTGATAAAGGTCCCTAAATACAGTGTCGCATGCACCTACCCTGTACATTTTTATTATACCTAAACAATCCAAGTACGAAGACACGACAACTTATGTTTCGGGGTTCAAAACGGCTTTAAGGCGCGGTATGACTACGATTTAAATGTTATGCAATATATAAGGTTCAAAATTGCAAAGCATAAATGAACCGGGCTGCAAATAAACATTTAATTTGCGGGTTTTCCTTTCATATCTTAGAACATACGCATTAAATTCAATATTTGTCCGGTCAAAGTTTTAATAAAACCATATTCCAATTATATTCTTAAAAAATATATGTTGTTACCGCTGAAGATACAGAGAATTTCGACGTCAAGGTTTATTTTTGTGAAGGAAATTACGAATTTTTATATGAAATACTAAACAAATACTTAATATTCTATTCGGTTAAAATTTTACTTCATACCTTTGCCTATGCTCTGTTTTTTTTTTTTGCGTAGGATATTTTCATTGGGTTTCCTCCTACTGGAGCGTCAAAGAAACTCAGTTTTGTGAATGTTGAGGTAGCACCGCGCCTTAAGGGCAAGCTTTAGAGGTCATTTAACATCAACAGGTCGGTTCAGATACGATACCAGTACGACACCGAGTATGAAGGTATACCCACCGCCCGCTTCTCAGCCAACGAGTGGTTGTTCGACAACAACGAAGGCTGTTACTGTCTCAACGTCACCAAGGGTATAACGGGTGAAGACGGATGCCTACTTACTGGAGCTATGGAACTGTTCAGCTGTGTCGGTAAGTCGATATTTTTTAAAAAACTTTGACTGAATTTTAATTTAAAAAAAAAGGAACACGCTTTTACAGCAAAAGGAAATGAACGGCAAATGTAAATAGATTCGTTTTCAATAATATTTGTACTCAATATTTGTGGAATACGGATTTTCAGTGGGTGCATATTTACTGTAGTCGTGGTTTTCGAAATACAAACAAATATGTTAAATATTGAATTGCATGGGTTTTCGCGTTTCTTGTAAAATATGAATTTTTTGCAATTGCAAATAATTAAGTGCACATAAAATCCTACACATGTTAGTCTTATTAAGGACAGACAAGCAGTTCTCCCTGCGACGCTTTCTAACCGATTTATAAAGGGGGTTCTCAATTCGTCTGTACATATCTTAATATATATATTTCTTGTGTGCGTGTGTGTGACTGAACTCCTCCTAAACGACTGGACCAATTTTGATGAATTTTTTTGTGTGTGTTCGTGGAGATTCGAGGATGGTTTAGATTCACAAATCAGTCCGGCAGATGGCGCTGCAGTCGGTATCTAGGTTATTGATCTGTACTGCCACTATCGATTCGTATCTAAAGGACAACGTCTGTGGGGTCCGCTAGTATATTATATGTTTGTGACACGATTACTCCGCTTTTTGTGAATGGATTTCAATAATCCTTATTTTGTTTGAACACTGGTGTTCCCAATTAGGTTCCACGTTTTTGAGTTATTCCCAATAATGATTATTTGGTTGAATTAGTTTATCTAGATGATGTGCTCATTACAATATTTCGAGGACATCGTAACCACCATCGTTATTATTTATCCGTCCACTGCTGAATATAGGCTTCAATGAACGCCAAGATGACCGATCCCTGCCACTCGCATCCGACACGACTCAGCTACAACCAACACTTCGTTTACTTAAGCGCTGCCTCGTAATGTCTATTCTAATTTGTTTATGTTCTGATGTAGATCTTAGTTTTTTTGTACTGTCCTGCTGGTTATCGGTTACCAATAGTGAAACAATTAGTTGTGTTGATGGAAAAAAAACATTCGGAATAGTTTCACATTCAGTGTTTTCAATTATTTATTCTATTCACCTTGATGTTCGTCCATAGTGATACCTACGTACTACTATATATTTTTTATAGCCAGTTGTTTGTACCACATAGTCCACATGGCTTTAAGATACTTCGCCAACATTCTAAACATACTTACGTATCACTTCCTACAAGTTGCTTTGGCTATTTACCGAGCTATAAACCAATTAAAACGATTTTTCAATCGATACACGATTTCAATTGAAAGTAACCAACGTTTTTTGCATGTTAGCAAGCTATTGCAAAGCTTTTTTTTTCAATAGACCTTCAAAGTTGGCATAAGTATTTTTGAATAATAAAATAAAATTTTTTGTTGCGCCAAATAAAGTCATTTGAACCCACCTATTGTTTTGTTGTATTATTTTAATTAAAAAAAATTATAGAATTTAAGGATCATTTATTTCGATTTTTATATGCATTTTTCGGATATATATTTATCATATTATCACAATAAATATGATATATTACTTCAAAGTAGAACCCTTCGGTTAGACCATTTGATGAAATGACTAGTTTACTATCCAGTAATCTGTGTTTGAATGAATTTCGTCGATGTTTCCAAATCTGATAATGGCTTCAAATATTTGCGAGTACCTAAATACTGATATTTTCTGTTAGGGCATATGAGGATTTTACTAATGGATCTCACTTCCCATCATGTCATGATGTTCATGGAAACACGTGATTTATCTAACTCACGCCCTGTTTCTAAAACGTTGGTCAAAGTGTATAATGTCAACTAACACGGCTGCTAATGGCGGTTAACATGCGATTTGATAGTCAAATTTGACAGCTTTTCATTGTAGTTGTTATGTCAACTGACAGGGTAATTATGTAATTTAACCATGCTTCTAGCAGCTCATTTGAATCTCATTTGTCACTCAACAACCGGTTTAACAGTTGATTAGATATTTTTTGCGTTAATTAGTTAGTAGCGGAATAAATGTCATATAGTTTTAAGAAATTGATAGAATTGTCTTAAGTCTAAGGGTTGGCAAAACAAATTGCCTGGACTAGCCTTAAGTTAACTTGCTTTTTTTTGGGTGACGTTGACCGGTGACTCGTCTGCCTATGTGCCTATCCAACTAACATAAAAAATAGACAATTCTGAAATAACAAACCCCACGAGGTGAGCTAAAAACTTTTTAACGGGCTATTTTCCATATCCTGTTAAAAAGTTTTAATAGTGATCACAACTAAGTCAATTAAAATTTTTTCATCATCAGATCGTATTTACAAGTGACTGGGTTAATCCTAACGGATTCAGTGCTATACTGTTTGTTTAATCTCGTCAGTGTCTCTCTCGCTACAATAAAAGAACCTGCAAATTGACCGACTAAAAATCTTTGATTTATTTAGTTTAGTAGATCAGCACTATCCGCTTATGTTACACCGTTAGCTACGATTTCATACATGATTTGATAATTATTAAGAAAATTATTTTAATACTCTTTTATGCTTTTAATATCGATAAGTATGAAATAATATATTATATTATTATAATATAGTATATTAATAACAAGGAAATAACTAGTATTGGATGCGAGTAGCAAGGGATCGGTCGTCTTGGCGTTCGGGAGACCTATGTTCAGCAGTGGACGGATAAAGGCTGATGATGATGATAATGATAAACAAGGAAAACTACTACAACATAATATATAAAATGACAAGCTCCGTATTCTGAGAACGTTGCAGTTAATTCATATTAAAAAGAAAATGTGTATTTATTAAACACGCTGTAGCTTTCAAGAGAATTTAATTAGTGATGTTTATGCCACCGCCTGAATTGATTTCGGGAAGAAACAGTTTTGCCCAGTCCGAACTGGATTTACCATTAAAGAGATTAGGTGAATAGTAATCTTATCTTATACATTTGCTCGCTTTATTAAGGAATACCAATTATTTTGGAAAAAGGTGTATTTTTTTCTTTAATTTTGTGTCGATTTATAACCATGTGACGTTTCACATGCTAGTAAGAATATGAAAACAGATAAATGTTTACCAATTAGAATACCACGAATAAAATCATTGATTATTATGGTGGTGTAAAAATAGAAAATATGTATTTAAAAAATAAATCGTAACCACAGAAAAGCGTAAAAATAAAAAAGTTAACTTTTGACCCTTGTTGTTGTAAAGAATCCGAAACGTCGGGCATGTAAAAATTTACCGCGATAAAATACGTAAAAGTTGTTTCATTATACATTGCATATTTTTTTCTGATTCCAATTCTTTGGTTAGCCTTGTTAATTGATTTTTGTAAAAAAATGCGAATACGTTTGCAAGCAACAAGTATACTACGGGAACGTAGAATTATTTACAACGATCAAATATCAATCAATAAATCAAATGGAACAAGATCTTTTCGGGAAAGGCTGATTTGTATTTGGTTATAAAATTATCTTTAAACTATAACACATACAACACTGGGTAGCTTTTATAATAAAAACAATATATAATATCATTTTAAAATATATAGAAAAGAATTAAATAATTTTCAACTATGTAGATGATATAGTAAATATAAGAAGATGATTGTACTATAAAAAAAACTTTGGAAAAATTGGATTTTCTTTATATTATATAATACACATTTAATACACATTCATGACTTAGGAACACATAAACCTTTTTTTCCCTGACGGGATTTGAACCCGCTGCCTCCGGCTTGTGCGCCAACGCACTAACCACTGAGCCACAGAGGTCGTCGTAGTGTAGTCTAGTCTTTATAATATTGGACATTTTAGTTCGATTTCTACTGTAAAATGTTAGCTTTCAATCAACGCAGAAACAATCGATACCAGGGTCCCCGTGCAAATTGGACCTATCGGATCAGACACAATTTGTCGGGGTTCTAAGTCTAGGAAAAAAGACCCTTTCATCACAATAGGTTTAACTTTGAAAGCAAAAAATAATGGCAGCAACGTAGTTGTAAGCCCAAAGTGCTTTATATAAAAGGAAAAAGAATATAAATATTTTTACTTAAGGTTTGCTAGACTTCCACCACATTCCCCATCTTTATTTTTTTTTTAATTTCTTCTTTCTCTTTCACTCCCTTTCTATTAATTTTTAATTGCAACCGTATTTTTATTGGTTCATTTTTTTTGCTTCTTCCTTTTCCTTGCAATCTTAAAAATGTTAATATTATGGGCCAATTTTTATATTGTTGCCGGAATTACTAATACTAATAATTACTAATTAGTATATTTTAACAAGATCTAAGTCTTATTGCTATTTGTAGTTATAGGTATAAATATAAGTTTTTTAGTTTAGGTAGGCGAAGGTTGGTCGGTCATTAAACAGGTGTGAAGACGATCTCCGTGCAGTGCCGGTCCATGTTGAATGCGAGTGGCAAGGGATCGGTCGTCTTGGCGTTCTTTGAAGGAGGCCCAAGTTCAGCAGTGAACGGATATAGGTTGATGATAATGATGATATTTATTCAAAGGCAAAAAAAATATAAGTAGGTACTTATTCTAAATGCTGCCGTGATCCGCTTAGCATGGCTCTATGAGCAATTTCAATTTACAATAACAAATCCTTAAGGACGTTACTTTAACAGCCTATTACCCACTACTATTGGGAACACTCTTTTACATAAATAAGTATAAAATAATCCTATCAAAAACATAAATGTGAAATGAGAGCCAAGTTCATTATTAAGATGTTATATGCCTTGTTGTTGAGTCCAACGACAAAAGCAGTGAAATCTAAATGGGTGCCAAGTTCAATGGTCAGTCCTGAAATTTATTTATAACAAAATAAAGTATCATTTCTTCTTATAGCTTAGGATAATATATTGTAGCCTAAGGTCTGACTTGGCTAGTTCTCATACCTATACGAATTATTATGTTCGATGGCTAGTTTCTGCCAACAAGCCAAATTTTCGGAATAATAAAATAGGAACCGACAAGTAACTGGCATAGAACTTGCGAAAGCTACAATATAATTCGTATAGGAAAACTAGCCAAGTCAGACCTTAGGCTACAATATATTATTCTAAGCTATAAGAAGAAATGATACTTTATTTTGTTATAAATAAATTTCAGGACTGACCATTGAACTTGGCACCCATTTAGATTTCACTGCTTTTGTCGTTGGACTCAACAACAAGGCATATAACATCTTAATAATGAACTTGGCTCTCATTTCACATTTATGTTTTTGATAGGATATCATTACTTTTTGTACTTACTTAAATTATTAGTAATTAGGCAGGTAGGTACTAGGTATTACGTATTTAATTTATAAAAAAAATAATACTAAATATTTTTTTAACACCGTATTTTCCTACCTTTACGGGGTATAATTGTCTTTTTTGTGTTATTTTATATGGTACGACTCATTTGTACATTACTCACTCATTGTTATCAATGAGTTTTAACTCTCAAACTTAACCAGAGCTAAGTATAATAATACTAATATTATATGTATTATCAATGGACGCTTTTTACACCACGTCAATCTGGTCCCGTAGTCACTTTCCAAAGAACTTGTGTTACTGATATCAGACAAGGGAAATACATTTATTTATTTAATACTTTTATATTAATACATACTTATATTTAAGACTTTTATTATATAACACACATATTTAATACTCATTCATGACACAGGAACTCGGAAATTTTTTTTTGGTCGTTGTCGGGATTGGAACCCGCTACCTTCGGCTTTACCCAACGTGCTATGCATTGAGCCACAGAGGTCGTCGATACATAATATTATTATCTACTTATAACTATATTATTATAACTGTACTAATTTTTATTTTATTTTATTTAAACTATTGCCTATACCATACGTACTTACTAAAAGAATCTTATTATAATAAAATTAATAGTAATAACCACAATTAATTTAATGCATTTCTAAGAACATTTTCATGAGTTACGAGCGCCGCGGTCAGTTGCCACTTGCTCAACCATATTCAACCCTATTGTAGTGTCATAAGCGCTAATATTAAAGTGCGTAAGTCGTATCCCAAATAGAATCAATTAAGTGAAAAACTATAATAAAACGATACAAATTTACCAGTTTCAGATTTTTTCCTTTGTATGCACCTTATTACCTATCTGCATACCAAATTTGAACTTTCTAGGTCATCTGGAACTGGGTGTTAATTTTGATGTATAGGTAAAATCAATTAAGTGAAAAACTATAATAAAATGATACAAATTTACCATTTTCCGATTTTTTCCTTTGTATGCACCTTATTACCTATCTGCATACCAAATTTGAACGTTCTAGGTCATCTGGAACTGGGACTTAGTTTTGATCTATATGTCAGTGATAAAAATCACGATTTTTGGACATTAATATCTAAATAACCGTTTGAGATATATTTTTGAAATTTGGAGCACGTGTTAATCTCGCAGGTCTCAATATATGTGCCAAATTTCATACGTTTATGTTTAATAGTTTTTGAGTTATGAGGGGGTAAAAAGTAGCGCCAAATGGTTCGTGTAATATTACTTTACGTACGCTCGCTCGCCAGCTGAACTTGGCTTGCCGCGCTCCCGCGCGCCTAGATAAATATTAAAGAAGGTTTTATATAAACTTATTCATAATTTGTTACTTTACTCTAGTCTGTATTGAACTTACGTGAGCTCTTAAGAATATGTGGATTATGTGGGCTTGGACAAAAATATGTTGTGAAGTGATACATACAAAATGTCCTTTTTTACATATATATACAATTTTAAGAGTGGAGGCCGCGTCTAGGTAGACGAAGTGTTGGTTCGCCATTAACCAGATAAGACGATCTCCGTGCAGAGGCAGGTCCGCGTTGGATGCGAGTAGGGATCGGTCGTCTTGGCGTTCATTGAGGGAGGCCTATGTTCAGCAGTGGACGGATAAAGGATGATGATGATACAATTTGAACAAACGAAAAACGTAAATTTTATCATGTTAAAAAAATACTAAATACAGTGGAGAATTTTAATTATGTATTACGAGCAGCACTTAAATCAAAAATGTTATTAATAATATTGCCAGTTATTTAATTTATATTGAACCACTACAAATTGGGGGGAAGTAGAGGCAAGCGCGGTGGGTGAAATCAGACCGATATTAATTAACAATAATAAAATAGTTATTAACGGATTTATTGATATTTCATCGAAAGTAGAGTAATAAATAAAATTGTTTTTGATTTATTGCGTGAAAACGTTAATAAATCATAATTCTAATTATGCACTGGACTCATAAAGGCCGGTGAGGATGATGATGATGAATTCTATTTTACTGTTTATAAAATCATCCCGCTTTAGTTCTTTTTTTTTGTCTTAGTTCTATGAAATGATTATTAAATATGTCTCTGTAGACAAAGCTACGGTTGATAAGTAATGTGTAAGTAATAGACATTCTGAAGGTAAATAATCTATAATACTTATAAATAAAAATGAATGTTGATAATCGTGTAACTCGAAAATGGCTAGACTCGACAATTCAGCTAACATTTTCGTAACTCCAAATGGCTCGACTAATTCGGCTAATATTTTTTTGTCAGTTCCATAAGGCCCACGGAAAGTTTTTATTTTTAAAAATAGCCGTGAAGTCGGTAAATGTTCCGAACGGTATCGACGCGAATTAGTATCAGAAACAATAGTCATCGGGTTTACAAAATTAACAACTTATATTTATAATCGCGGTCTTGAGATATAAATAACGTGATCACTAGAAAAATATTACATTTATTTTATTTGATAACGTTTGACAGGACGAAGTCTGTCGAAGCAGCTAATATATAGATAAAAATAAGTTTAAAAAAACAAATATTAATTACACATCCATTGCTAAAATGCCATTCTCAATGATAAAACGGTATAAGCTTTACCTAAACTTTAAACATCTACAAAATTTTCTACTCCATGTATTCGAATCTGCGAATTTTGCGTGTAGTTTGACCAATACACCAACCGTAAAAATTTTAAACAACCTTCACATACAATGTTTGCCTGTCCTCCCCCTTGCCGCTCTGTGGCTACCCCCTCGGTTGCGGCTGCCCCCCTATCCCGGGCAAGCTCGCGCCCCCTGCGGTGGTGTCGGGAGTGGGAGAGAAGCAACAGATTTTATATAAACATCACGAAACAACTCCATAATACCACTTTACACGGGATAATAGTAATTCAATATTTTAACATTGAAAAATTTGTTTATTATTTTAATCTCTCCGTGGATTTTAAATCGGGCAAATTATGAAGCGTTTTAATGAAAGCTATTGATTATTACTTACATAGCATTAAACTAGCTAAAGCAAGTCGATTCATCCGCTTTTATTCCAGACATAATCCTTACTGATATTATAAATGTGAAAGTAGGGATGTTTGTTACGTTTTCACGCAAAAACTACGTAACCGATCATCATGAAACTTTGTACACTCGTATTCTCAGAGATACTAGAAATAACATAGGGTACATAGAAAAAGGATTTTTTTTGGGGACCCGTCTATATCTTAGTTGATGCAGGCAACGGCTAGTTTCAAATACCATTTTAATTGTAGAAACAGGAAATTTCGGTCGATGGATTACAAGAATAAATTTTATATAAACCAAATAAAGTTGGTTAGAAGGTTTGAAGGTTCCTCACAGGAAAAAACATCACTAAGAAACATACCTCATGAAACTTAGTTTTTAGAGCTGTCCCCGCTTGGGCCTATGAACTATGACCCAGCGACCGTCTGATTTTAAGGGAGACCCGTACACAGCCAAGGCAAGTGGCATACGCGCCGATTCTATTCCTTTGCGTTTTCTCGCTAACTCATAGGGTTGCTGCAAAACTTTTGAAGAACGTTTATTAAGACACATAAAGCATATGGTTTTGTTTTTAAAAACGTCTAAAAACGTATGTAATTCGTCCTTTCTAGTGGCATAAACACTAAACGAATATAGGTAATAGAAAAAAATACTTATTGTATGGGAATTACACTAGCTTCCGACATAAAAAAATTAAGTAAGTACAGAAGTTTTTAGAAGTTTTTACAAACAGAACTATATACTTTATGTGCCTTAATAAACGTTCTTCAAAAGTTTTGCAGCAACCTTATGAGTTAGCGAAAAACGCAAAGGAATAGAATCGGCTCGAATGCCACTTGTCTAGGGGTGCAGAATTGATAGTGATGATGAATGAACTTTTATTTGGGACGCACAAAGCAAACCACATGCCACTGACCGCATCACGACTCTAACAATGCTAGTTGGTAATTGACCACAGGACTTACTTTATTAATTGACAAACAATGGAGCCCGTGAGTGGAATTCCATTGGATTTTTTGACATTTAAATAAAATTATTGTTTTGTCTGCATGAAGCAGTAGAGTGACAATGGTCCAGTGGTGGATAGTGACGGCCTCTTATGCGAAAGGTTCCGGGTTCGATCCTGACCCCCCGTGTGTGCCTTGAAATGGGTTTCTCTAAATTTCTAAGTGCACGTAACTTTCTAAGTGCAAGTGTTGAAGGAAAACATCGTGAGGAAAGCTGCATGCCTGATGAGATTGAAAGCCTTTGAAGGTATGTGAAGTGCACCAACCCGCACTGGGCCAGCGCATCGCATGCACTGCATGAAGTGGACGAATGCTAGCTGATGATAATGACATATAATTCTTCTGTGAGTGTGCATTTTACTGAACTTATAATTACGGATGGACGAGCGATTTCAATGTAATTTCTTTGTTTGTTCAAGTGGTTTTGATGAAAGTTTAGATCACAATTCGTTCACAAATCATATTTTGGACAACAGCGGCCTCAACGGGTACTCTACTTCTATCTATTTATTGATACAAGTATTTTGGAGTTGGACTGTTTCATAGGATGACTTGGTGAAGCACTGTAAAAATTACAGCCTTAGTAAAAATGTAGCGAATATTCTAGTTTAATGTTATAAATGTTACATGCACGTTTATAATATTAAAGTAGGAAAGTTACTTTGTTTGTTAGGGTTTCACACGAAAAGTACTGAACCGATCATCATGAAACTTTGTACATATATTCCTGGAGGTATAAGTTTTAGGATAACAAAAAATAAGATAAAAAATTTCCGATATTTAAAGGAGGTTTTGATAAACATGATTTTATAACCCCCCGGCTCAAAACGAGAGACGTTATTATATAAAGTAATTTATATACTCGTTATACGGTGACCGTATGTCGAGCGAATTACTTAAGCACACATCCTATCCATCCAAATATTCTATAATTCGTTGAAATAATATTATATTATTTGGAATAGTATGAAAAAGTAACTGTGTATTGTTTCTGTAAACAAAAAATAATATTAAATTATCACCTCAGATTGCTTAATCAAAATAGGCTAAATCAAGCCAGTTAAAATTAATTAATAAGTACACGTTTGAAATGTTGCGAGAGAAATATGAGAATTGTTTTAAATATTTACAAAGTGCATAAAAGGAAGAGATAATCTTCAAGATATTAAACAAATTCTTGCTTTTGCTCCGCGAATCACTTCCTTTGTTCAAACAAAAGCTTATTACGCACAGTAAAATTTCATTAACTGCAATAACATTTTAAATACAATAGAAGAACGCCATATTTACGTCTATGCTTCCCTACACTCCGTTGACCAGTTGATCCGGATCAACCGCGACAGCATAGGCTCAGATCAGCTACGAGTCGACACCAATATAGACCGTGTAATCACCGATAGCACTCTGCTATCGGCAGCTTGCTCGGGTCCCGCGTTTGACCCGCCTCCCCCGCTACCGGGGGAGGGGAGGGCCGGCCCTCACGATAGGTTTCTAACGTCACCCGTTCCAAACCAGTCGACCGTAGCTGACCAAGTTAGGTACAAACCCGACGCCATGAACATAGCGGGGGGCAACCCCCCAAATTTTTAACGTCATAGGATGATCCAACCGGATCACCCCATTTCCGATGACGCATAACGGTCACTAGGACCATTAGCATAGATCCAACCGAAAAAAAAAAAAAAAAAAAAAACGTCTATGCTATGTTGAGCTTATAGTCATCGCCACTTTAGAAGTCCGATAGACGCGGCGCTGCGGTATCATAACTCAATGTTGCCAATTTATAGTGTAATGATTTTCCACCAAGTCTAGTACAATAAAAAAATTAAATAATTATAGGGCCTATGGCCAAAATAAAAATCTCCCTGCCAGGTTTTAGTAAAATAAAACATTTTGTTGTAAATATTTCATTTGTATTTTTTACGTATAACCGATTAGTAGAATTCATCTAAAACAAGCTTCTTCGGATGTGTTCGGCTTTTGCCAGGAGTGACGATTTTCTCAGAAGTAAATGCTGCCGTTGTTACTTCCTTTGTTATTCGACCTTTTTTACACCTGAAAATATAATTCATCTGAACAAGATTTTAATTCTTATACCTTGTATTTATATTCATATAAAATATCATAAGATGAATGTAGGTATAGAGTTAATGATAATATTTTAACCATAAATTAGGCAAAAATAAGTGACTCTGGCATCTCTCAAATTTTCCCGTCATGTCAGTGACATTTATAAACATATTATTCAACGGGGTTAATTGTTGTTTATTTTTACTTTCTAATTCACAAAATTATTTCAGTTTAATGATCATTATAAGGCCTTCACTTTATACACCTCACTTTATATTATATGCTCCATATTTCACGTAAAACAATTTAAAATATCACAACTTCTTACTCCAGACAGACGTCAAGATGTCAATGTTGTCAAATTTAGTCCGGGCATTAGTCGCAGGACTTCTAAAGTGGCGATGACTATACGGGTTCGATTACCGATTGATTTCTTAATGTCACTCAATGTCACTTTGCATTGGAGATGTAAAGAGGTTAGAGTTTAGACGATCTCCGTTTAATAGTGGTCGGAATGGGTTAAATACTAGTGGCAAGAAATCGGTCATGTTAGCATTAAAGGTGGCCTATTTGCAGGAGTGGACGGATACAGGCTGATGATAATGATGGTGGAGGTTATACATATTTTTGATAGTTCATATTTTTCATAGAGTGACAAAAAGAATATCATAAAAAATAAAAATACTTAATTTCAACGCCTTTTAAAATTATAAAAGCAAGACTACGTTATGATTAAAACTACATACTGTATAACAACCGCAAAAATGTTAATTGAGACGCTACCTGTTGGACTCAAGGCACCTCGTTTATATGCAATGTATTCTGAGATGTCTTAGTGTTATTGTCCAGATTTGTTCCCTTTAACACTTCTTATGAAAGCTTGTATGGGAGTATATTATTATGATACATAGTACTTAATAGTAACGTAGTATAAAAATAATATCTTATACCTTTAAACGAGCAATTCTTGTATAAAATGTATATATAATCTGAATCTCGGAAACGGCTCCAATGATTTCCATGAAATTACACGAGTTAAAAACGGCGATAAATCGATTTAGCTGGGATACATTTTTAGAAAACTTCTTTTTATCCGTGTTTGAAGGCAATGATAAAATATCACTAGAATACGAACGTAAATTAGGCAGTTATGAATCGCTAAACCAGGTACTATTTATTCATTGAATGTGTGTAAAGTTCATTAACCTGTATTAGGGCAGTGTATCGGTCAACAATGTCCCGATACCCTCCTCGCCTGATTTCGCGGAGGAGTCCCCTGCCCAGCATTAAAACGTATATTGAGTAGTTACTTTACTTTAAAGTTAATGTAAATGTTTATTAATCTTTTGCATTAATATTATATTTTAATATTTTTAGGGATGGAAAATTTTAGGGATGCAGCCACGCGATTCCTGACTCATTTTTATTATGAGACACTTGGGCAGTGAGTACGATAGGAATCTAAATAATAAGGGGTTACCTTATTATTTAGATTCCTATGGTGCGTACACAAAATGAAACTACTGCGAGCGCCTTCAACCGTTTTTTGAGGATGGCGGATAGCTGTTACGAACCTATGTTATTGTCATATAATTGCTTACTCTTTTTGGTTCTTGAAAAATCTAAGCTACTTATTTTTATGACATATGCTTTTCGTTACCGGTAGATAAATCAATTTCGAGTAGGTAACCTTAAATCTTTCTACCGTAAAAGCTTTCCCGAGTCCCGGCTAATTGATTGATAGAGTATGGAGTCTCATTGACGGAACATATTGGAATAGTACTTTAATACTAAAACAAACTGCTCAGGTATCTCAACAAACCGAGTAAAGTCGAAGATACCCGATAATAGAAAACAATAAAATGTTGAAAGTAGTCAAGAGTAGAAGGCCCCATGCCTAATAATTCCTAATTTAACTGGCCTAGCCAAAATACCATTAAGAAAGCGTTAGCGAAGTTCTAAATGATAAAATGTATTGGATGGACCATGTGATTAAGCGCGGCCTTATGTCAATCCTATACTTACTACGTATTCGAACTTCGCTAACGCTTTCTTAATGGCATTTTGGCTAGGCCCCATGTTCTGTTGGTCTAGTTGGTTACCTTGACTGCTATCGATACCCACCCAGGACAATTGTTTGTATGATTAATATGTTATCTATGATATTATGTGCTTTGAAATAAAAAACTATGCATCAGTTGTCTAGCTATAATACGGGCTTTGCCTAGTTTAGGATAATATGGCCGTGTGTGAGTTGTGCGAACATATAATAATAATAGCCTTTATTAACAATCTTTACATAACATTCACCTTAGCCTATTACAGTATAATGTATGTATATTAGAACGTGTGTCACCGGTATGTGAAAATTGTCTTGTTTGTCCACCATAGGCCTCTTCTAGAGTTTTCCACACAGTGCGGTAATGTGCTAATCTTGTCCAGATAATCCCCGCCATTCTCCTTATATCATCCTCCCATTTGCGAACATCTGCATCTGCTTAACATATTATATGATAACATAATATTATTATGTTAAAATCTGTAACTTTTTCATATTCTAATCAAAGCCTGAAATGTGTCCGGAAAAGTCACTTGTTGACCCTTTAGGTCCCGTTCAAACGAACGTTTGAATGAGACAAATGGATACCCATCTGATCACTCGAAGGCGTTTTTAAAGCGCGGCGCTATTATTATCCAGTACTGTTGTATTTTCGACGTTAACCGTTGGACGTTAAATTGAATTTAGCATGGGGAGCTCGCAACCCGCACCAACGTTGAGATTTCACGCGACGCTTAAAACGCGCCCGTGTGAATGGTGGCTTACTGATAGTCTTTCGGCCTTTAGCAGCTTCGCCAGAAGAAGAAAACAATACAGATTTTTTCATTTACATCGCAGGTTTTCTAAAGTAAAAAAATAAAATTAGAATCAATTGAGACGGATGTACACCGCCTACCAGTAGCGAGATTTACGGCTAATTTAAAATGAGTGTCGTATGCCCCGCATCTGTGAAATTATCCGTGGTAAGTATTGCCCTCCTTTCAAAGTATTCAGGTTAGCCACCACAGTGTTATATGCAAATGATGTCTACGTTACTTATGTATCTTTATATGCCCTTCGCAGTCCGCAGAGCGTATAAAGTTTGTGGAATTTTACGCGTTTTACGAAGGGTATATTTTGTATACATAATTCTTTACTATTAAGTGATCTGCAATTTTTTTTTTAAGACAAAAAATACTGAAGTCACTAAAGAGGAAGGTGTAACTATTTTAAATATTTTTTAACAGCTTGATGTTTATACAGTCAAATATTACCTAGGTAGGTCCATTACACTTATTGGCGGTTTGTGATTATATTTTTGAAAATATTCCGTGTTCTCGAGGTTAAGATAATTCCGAGAAATCTTTCAAATTTAGGGATATAACGGGATCAAAGAGAAAGAAATTAGCATACTTTTTACAGTTGCAGTTAAAATTTGCAATCGACAATCGATGATCATAACAATATCTATAATGGGTGGTAATAGGCTTTTAGCGGCAGCTTTTAAGTAATAACAGTATAAAATCGAAGATTTCTTGTCTATCTAGCCCAAGCATGTAGCATCTCACCCATGTGTTGCCTATCCTGAAACATAAGATGTTTAATCTCTGCGCCAGTAATTACCACTACCTGTCTTGCTCTTTTCTCCGAAACACAGCAAAGCTTTTTAACGGAAGAAACAAGCAATATGGTGTAAGCTATCTTTCCCATCGGTAAAAACGTGACTGAACATTTTTTTTAATATGTAGTAGGTTCTATAAACTGGAATATATACTACCGTGTATATAATACCGTGATACGTGAAAGAGCTTGGGGGAGGCCTTTGCCAAGCAGTGGGACAGTATAGGCTAGATAAAAAATGGAGTAGGTTACTTGAAAAATAATTATATTTTGTTTGAAATAGCCAACAGCTCATTCTACTTGTTAAGCAAGTTAATTAAATTCTGTGTAATCCAGAAAGTTTGAAAGGGAATCTGGCTAGGAAACACTACTTCCTTTGTTCCTTTTTTAATGTTTATTAAAAGTTAGACAAGTGTTTGACGAAGTTAATACTGCTATCAAAGCTGATATCTAAGAAATTCGCTGTGATCGAGTTACCCGCTCTTACATAAATTTCTTAGACTTTCGATGCGCATTTTAAATATGATATTTATTTAAAATATAAATTACTCTCTGTTATTTGCTATGTTATGTACCCGCCGATTTTCTTTTCAATGCAAGTGGCCAGTCACAATGAAATTACATATATTATGTGTATGCATTTGTTAAGAAATTAACGACAACAAAAATTAGATGAAAATGAAACTGAAGAAATTTGAAACCCGAGCAAATCAGCTTTAAAATAAATTACGGGTTATTTGTAAAACCACTTAATAGTCTGCCAATTCGCCTATCAAATGCTATTAGGATACGATCTGACGTCACTGATGATTACATATAATAATTATAATAAAATAACAACTTACAGACAACTGATACATATTATATATTTCTTAATACATACTTATTATAGATAAATTACGTCCAGACACAAAATAAATGATCGTGTTCATCACACAAACATTTATCCTGGGTGGGAATCGAACTCACGACCTTCTGGTTTAGCAGCCAGGGTCACTAACCACTAGGCCAAAAGGCCAGTTCATGGTTTCATAACTCATTCATCTCATCCTTCATTACACAGTAATATATACAGCCAGTTATATCAGTCTATTGATCTACAACGTCGACGTTATGCCACTACAGTAGATATTGATAAATGCCGTTAAAAATAGACATCTGAGGCCGACACCTCACCTCTTGAACCTTTGCGGTAAAGGGCAGTGACTCTCAAACTTTGATGGTTTTTATGCCTGTTTTATATTTTTATAGATATTAAATACTTAGTAAATATTTTGTTTTATATCTTGCAAACATTTATCTAACGAAAGTTGTCTCGTCGTTTATTTAAAGGTACCTTTACACGCTTATACCACAGCCTGTGTCCCTTACGCTAAGCTTATACTATTCATACTTGGGTCATTTACTAAACAGTTTTAAATTATTTTTATTTGAATTGAATGAAAAAAAGGTAAATCTTTTGCTAATATAATCGTCGATGATAAATAGAAATGTAAACAAAACGAAAACTATATAAGCATGATTGAATTATATGTTTTTAATTTCCTTTTTACACTTTAGTTCTAAAGAGCGTTAATAATATAAACAAAGGATAATAAAGCTAGAGCTTTAATAAGTCAAGCTCGTGAAATACCTAAAATATTGAAATAGTATTCTCGTAAGGATATTAAAATACTAACAAAGGCAGTAAGAGCACAATTAAATGCTCCGAAGATCTGGAATTTTAATGCTTCATCTTCAGTGTAGAACTGGAATTACAGTTTCCAGTTTATTATAATATTATATATTACATAAAAATTTCCATCACTTTATTCTGGGATTCCAAGAAATCAAAACAATTAATAAAATTTCCTTAGAAAACCTACTACAAAAATATAAAATGTTGACAACATATGGAAATTAGCACGCACCTCAAGGTGAACTGCCGGTTTTATTTTCTTTCTGCCAGAATATCGCCATATGTACAATATACGTCGGTAGCACCGTTGTCTGCGACCAGTGCGGTCGACGTGTTCGCATACTTGCTTACTATAATGATATAGTAAATCCGAACAATTTTTTTATTAAAATACGGGCGTGACACAGTTCGATTGGCGCGAAGTATAAGTAAATAGACACACTAGTTGGATGCGCAAACGCATGTAGAGATGATCCGCGTCGCGTTGTTAGTATGTGCGCTCGCACACGCCTCCGCTCATGTTTACGAGCGATGTGAACTTGCGCGGGAACTCACCAGCCTGGGAGTCCATAGGGACCACCTGGCTACATGGGTGTGCATCGCATATCACGAGTCTCGCTTCGATACCTCCGCGAGAAATCACGGAAGCGGTGACCACGGATTGTTTCAAATTAGTGAGCTATATTGGTGTGGCCCCGGGAAGGCATGTGGTGCCCCGTGCTCAGCATTTCGGGACGAAGACATATCAGATGACTTAGCGTGTGCTCTAAAGATCCATAAGGAACATACTGTACTGCAGGGTGACGGTTACCTAGCGTGGGTCGTTTATCCTCACCACTGTAAACATATTAATGCTAAGAAATATCTAGTCGATTGTGAAGCGTCACTTAAGAATGATACATCAAAATTAGATTTTAAATCTAGATCGCTGAAAAATAATTATTATACGACACCAAAGCCTTTTGATGCAAATTATTATGTTAATAGTTTGAAGCCATCATTTCTTTCTATAAATTCTTTATTGAGTGGTATTCAGCCCAAGCAGTTTGAAGATGACGGTCAGGAAATCGATTGGGTAAATTTTAAATATGATGACATTGACAATATTAAACTTCCAGTGGTGAGTAACGATGAAATTAATAAATTCGTAACGCCTGCGTCAACAACGACAACA
This sequence comes from Lycaena phlaeas, assembly GCA_905333005.2. Taxonomy (NCBI): domain Eukaryota; kingdom Metazoa; phylum Arthropoda; class Insecta; order Lepidoptera; family Lycaenidae; genus Lycaena; species Lycaena phlaeas. The sequence continues at coordinate 3,659,394 of HG995168.1, forward strand.
ACTAATGATTTGGAACCAAACTATTTTGGGGACAGTAAAAAAACTGATTGGGTTAACTTTAAAATTGATAATATTGATGATTTGAAATTACCATCATATAATGTAAATAATAAAAATAGAAACAGTCATGATCAGCTAAATTGGTTAAATATTAAAATAGATAGTAAAATTGATGACCTTAAACTGCCAATAGTCAATAACAATGCATTGATTAAGCATGTAACGCCCGTACCGACAGCCGCTTCCTTCAACGATCATGAACAAAATTATTTCACTCAAAGTTATAAAAATGACTGGATCAATTTTAAAATTGATAACATTGATGATATAAAATTACCTGCGTTTAATATAAATGAAGGAAATCTGAAGAAAAATAATTATAATAGAAGGCTCAATTGGCTCAACATTAAAATAGATAGTAAAATAGATGATGTTGATATCGAAAAGTTCACACAAAGGATTACAGAAAGAACAACTCCAAAACCAAAGACAACTACAACAAAGAGGACAACAACAACAACAATGAGAACAACTATAGATCCTGAACTAATTGGTATTAAACCACCTATGCCAAGAAGAATAGAATCAAATCAATTCCGTCGCAGAATGATGTTAATTGAAACAATTATAGCAACACAAGATGCCATTAAAAATAATATAGCTGAATTACAGAATCGAACAGATCTCCAATCTAAGTTTGATATCATTGGAACGCATGACAATACAACTTTGATGAGTATACCACAGACAACAACAACAGCTAAGCCTTTTACATTGACTTCACCATCAACTAGTACCTACACTATACCAATAAGTTCATTAAGCCCTATAGCCGATATTACAAAAGTGGTAACAACTAAAAATATTATAACAGTATCTAGTGTGCCTCAAGAAAATTCCCAAAACACAGAGCGGACACAAAACAATAATATAAATAGCGTAACCCAAGCAACTCTTATTACAAATGAACCACCAATTACCACGAAGACGTATCAAGAATTTACGAACCCGCTAGACACTACTGTTAAGAAACTTATAAATAAAAATTCTGAATTTGTTAATGTTTTAAACATAACTTCTAAATCAGATGCAGTAGGAACAACTCCTCTGCCAGCATACAATAATAAATCTTATCAAGTAGGCTCAACAACATCAACCACAACCTCAAAACCGACATTGAAGCCTTGGAATTTTAGTCCATTAACTACAAAGCCTGATATAGTAACATCTACACAAAGAAGCTCTACATATGATTGGAATAAACGTTTTCAAGAAAGATATACTTTTAAGCCATTTTCAAAGTTTACTCAAAGGACTACAACGAGCAGACCTAATTGGACATTTACTTCAAGAACATCAAAACCTGTAACTTCAAACATATCTAAAACAGTGGTTCCGCTGAATATCTCGAAAGTTACATTAGCCCCTACAACAACTGCTAAACCTTTCTTGAGTGTTAATACATCCACTTCCACATCTAATAGATTAAGCACTTCCATAATATCCACAACTGCGTCAACAATGAAAACCACTCCAAGAAATATATGGACTTTTAAACCATTCCTTTCGACAACTGAAACACCGAATGTATCTCAATTTATTCAAGACAAATGGAATACTCTGAAGCCAGTTACGTCAACAGAGAACCCAACAACAAAGAAAAACAGATATTCCTTCTCGTTTTCTTCGCTTGATTTCAACAAGTCTCCTGTAAAAACATTAAATCCAATAAAACCTGTACACGAGGCTGTAGAAAATTCAACGGATAGAAATAGCTGGCCTGCTTGGAGTTGGGTAAATAGGCCTACAGTCAAACGCCCAGAAATAAATAAATCAGAACTAACAAATTCTTCAAATTTTGGAAGTTTCACTTTAAAGCCAGTGACAGTAATTTCCAGTACTCTTAAACCATTTTCGACTGCAGTCAATTCTTCGGCAAACCCATCGGTAAAAACTCAATTGATATCATCAAGTAGTTCCTCTGCCAAAGTTTCCACTACAGTGAAACCTTCAACAGAGAATCTTGTCTCAACAATAAAACCACAAGTAACGTTAACTGTAGGAGGTTCTGACAAATTTTCTATAAAAGTGAAACATTCAACAGACAATTTTGTCTCAACAGTAAAGCCACAAGTAAATACTTTCGTATTGGCAGCTTTTGACAAATTTTCTACTACAGTGAAACCTTCGACACTTCAATCTTCTGCCGGCCCCTCTGACCAACCGACAACTAAATCCACTCCATCAATATTCGACTTATACTTACGACCAGATAAATTCAAAGCCGCTCAAAAATTCCAATTTCCTCCATTAAACTTAAGTGCAAATAAATTGACAATATTTTCGGGAGGAACTACACAAAGTTCTTCAAATGTTAAATAAAAAAGCCTCAGCGAATGTCTTAGTGTTGATAAGTTCCACTGCCATTAATTAAGTTATGTAATGAAATTAGATCATACCAAAAAGCATTTATGTCCCTGATATTAATTATTTAATAATATAATATTAATTGTGATATTTTTATTGTCTTTGATTATATTTTTCACACAAAGACTGGAATAAAAATATATTTTAAATTATTCATCTTTTATTATGTGTCCAAAATATTTGCGAAATATTTTATTTATTTATGCATAGTGCGAAATGTTTAGTCGAATTTATAAATTCAAATTATAATATGTACAGCTGTGCGAACCGTATTATTTATCTATAACAAAACATTTTTTATCACATTATTATACCCAGCCGGCGCTTATTCTAAATTTCATTTACAAGCAAATAAAAAAAATAACCTCATAGAATATAAAATATTCGCCAGACAATATCATTAAATATCAACTTGGCATATAATAAAAATTATATAACGCTTAAATAAAAATATATCACATACTTTAATATATCTTGATAGACATATTAAACATAATGTCCGATAAAACCACTCAATGGTCGCTAATATGGATGTATTGATAATGTGAAATATGTTATATTTTATTAATCTATTAATTGTGAGCGTCGTAAAATGTAAATAATTCTCTGTTATCCTGGCTCTGTATGACCTTTGATGAGCGACGGCCGGCTCTTAAGGTTAATGATATATAATTAATATTCCTTCTCAGCTTCTACTCGTCCTACAGGTCGCATGCGCGTGTTAAAATACGTACGCGCCAACTCAAACATCCTTGTATGTCTATTTGTATTAAATATATATTATACCTATAACTTTGTGATCGGCGTACTCACGTGCCCTCAGAGTACACGTCAAAAATAGGCTATCTCCGATCGCATCAGCGCTGAATTCTCTGGTAAGAGTCATAAGTGGTCGCCATGGCCGAAATTGGTCATCATCATCATCATCATCATCATCCTGTTATACCCACTAGAGGGCTTTTAGGCTTGACGGCGATTAGGTTACTGGACACTTAAGACAGCATTTCTGGTTCGAATCCCAAATACGAAAATAATTCGTATGATGAAATAATATCTATATCTGCCCCGGATCATAGACGTGTTTAGATATCTAATATATAAAATTCTCGTGTTACGGGGTGCGTAATTGAAATACTCCAAAACGGCTCGACCAATTTTAATGAAATATAATATGCCTTTGACTTTTCAACCGAGAGGTACCGAAGTTCAGTTCTAAGTTTGTCTTATGTCAAACCTTTGTTTGTCTAAGGAATACATATGGAAGAAGTAGATTCACAAATTTAAATATACAAATCAATACATTTGCAAAAATTCTAACCGCTGACCTCTCGGAACAGCTTTTCCGTTTAAAACTCCATGAGCCATTCATCTAATCTGAAATGATATATAAATCTTTAGGCGCAATATATTATACATTTAAATACAATTCAAATTTCGTGATATCTATTTTAATGTTGACTATTAAAAATTTACATTCTTTTTTATTCGTCTATCCACCTGTTTGTGATTTTTCTTAGAAAAATGGCTCACACTATTTCACGGAATTAGAAATAGGTGCTAGAATTTCGCCTTGACTTAATATAATAAGAAATAATAAAGACAATAAAGGCCGTAAGTTTTTTTTTTTTTTTTTTGAAATTTTAACGTGGAACAAATTTCTCTTTCATATTTAATGTCTTGAGGGTCTAACAATGACTAGGGATAAAATGTCAGTATCTTTTACAGTATAAGTTCATATTTTGAACGGCAAATTATTAGGTATTTGTTTTACCTTTAGAGTTTAAAAAGATTCACAAGTTCATGGAACTGCTACTAACACTACTTTCGTTTCGTCAAGACATTCTATAAAACTTGACGTTGCGTTTAAAAGGCAAATTTAATTAAGCATACGCTATTCTTTAAGTTCATCATTTCTAATTATTTACCAGTGCGAAGTCTTAAAGTTAGAATTAATTAATAATCGTTAAGTAAAATAAAATAATATTTTAGTCATCTTATTAAAGTTGACATGAGTGGATATTTTTTCAACTTGTTTATGGAGGTGAGTTACTTCTTGAAAAGCAAAACGGGCAGAGGAATTAGTGGCCTCAAGACTGACCGTTATTCGTCGCAGGGTAGGCAACGCATGTGTGAATCTCCTTCGCGAGCCTAATATCGGATGTTAAGTATTTCACTTAAATATAAACACTAATGTTCCTCAAACGCTTAAAAAGTATGTCATAAGTTTAGCCACTATGTGTCTATTGCTATTAATAGACACATAGTGCTTCTTCCTCTTGCTATATTTATTGCTTCAACTTACCCGACGCAACAACACCATTTGAACTAGTAAGTCTTAGCAAAAAGCTTTAAAATCTAAATACGTATGTAGCCAATTTCGATAAATCACAAAATAGCAAGTGTATAATATTATATGTTACAACTTTGACATGAATAAAACCTTTTATAATTTTGTTCTAAGTTAATATAAAAATATTAGTTTTTGTGTTTTTAACAAACAATATAAAAAAAACGAATAAATAAATATGTTAGTCATAGTTCAATGATAATTAATTAACAATTTGGGCGATACATAGAATTGGAGCTGACCGTTGCAGCGAGCTGTACGGCCTACAGCGATAATTCATCATGCGAACAAATAATTAGCTAAATTAATATTATATAACCCGATACTAGTTTATATACTAATTAGGATACTATAATAGGAACTAATTGTGGTTTAAAATGTCTACTGAAACGCTCATAATATTTAGGTACTGACTGACGTTTGAATTGAAACAATTGGTTTACAAAGATACTAACTAAACTATAAAAATATATCCTTTCAAACAATCTCAGATCATTCGATTTTTGAAAAAATAAATCGAAATAAACTACGTATGGTTTACTAGCACACATGTAACAGTATCGTTAAATAAAATTTATGTTATAATATACTTTATGTAGATATTAACTAATAAAAAATAAATTATAAAAGTATAGTTGTGTTGCACGCTAAGAATATAAAGTCGAAATAAAGAACTTTATTTCGTCAACATTTCACAAGCTTGATGTACAGAAGAGAAGAGAAGGTTCATTACCGACAATAACCAGTCTAAATAAAGCTTTCTCCTACATATAAAGGTAATAGAAATACTACTATATTCTGAAATCTCCCGAACGAGCGATAATGATTTCTCGGTTTAGATAATAGTACCTGGTTGACCGAGCATTTGCTCGGTACCCTTAGTGATTAAATACAATAAAAATTTTCTTCCAAAAAAATGATCTTAAAAAAAGGAAAAAAAAATTCGGACTGGAGATTCGAACCAGGCTCGTTCGGATTTAACTGTCCAATTTTTCCACTAAGCTATCATGACATACTATTTGACAGCGAAATATTTTATCGTTGCCTCAAAACACGGATAAAAAAAAGTTTTCTAAAAATTTATCCTAGCTAGATCGATTTATCGTCGTTTTTAAAGATTATATCGTTTTTTTTATTAATTTATAATAATTGGATAAAAAATAAATAAAAAGCTAATCCATAGCATAATATGTCTGTCAAAATCCTATCAAATTGTTGCATATATTTTTGCATTTAAAAGTTTATATTTTCGAGTTTCGTCATGCAATATTTTCTTCAAAACGAAAAACTGATCCAATTACTAGAAATATATTGAGAGATAGTCAATTTTTCTCGTTACGCAATATTACTGATTTTTCTATTAATTGCAAAACAAATTTTATATTGCACAAAATAGAATATTTTATGTGACAATAGACAGAACGCTCTGTGGTGAAATGCAATTCAAAATTTAAACTGTTTTATTTTCTATTCTCTTTGTATTGTCTTTTTTCTGTTAGTACAGTCATTTAATGTTTTATTTATAAGAGAAATCACATTAGAAGAGAATGTGTGAATATAATAAACTATTATGTATTGACGAACCGAGCGTCCAAATGTCAATATTGTTCATCAGGTTTTTCTGACATTTGACTTTTGTATAAATTATTTTATTTATATTATTTGATTATAATATGTCATAAAATGTACTATTGTCACAAATAAATTAATTTATATTTTTATGACACATAAATATATGCACTTCTTTTTTAGTAAATACAAAAGAACATTTTATTACGACTACAAATCTTCCTATTATAAATTGATTAATGCTAAGGTATAAGTGAACTCTAATTTCTCCAGTGAATTGCTGTTGAACTCCTCATTCATTCCTCAATTCAATTGAACAGTCACACAATTCACAGGACTCCTTTTCCTTCTAGGGCCTCTTTCCAAAGAAAAATCTTCGTAGATTTTATCAAAATATTTTTTTGCTAACCGCAAAGATTTTTAATGTATAAAAATTATATTATGCCCTGATATTGTATTGATTCTTCATCCGGACATCACTAGGAGTGAATGACATTGAGGAAGTGTTGTAAAAAAACTATAGAAGCAAACACTACGACTGTGCTGATGTCATGATTGTGGCTAATAAGCTACACAATACTAACACTGATATATGAAATTGGCCAACCGGTAGACTTGTCTAGTGGTTTCACAGAAACTATTAAAAACAAGTGCTTGTTAAAAATCCTTACACTTTTTGTACTTTTTCGTAAAAACTAAGATAGACCGCTTGATGATAAGTATTTAACAAAGCTTTCGTGATAAGCCTTAAAATGACATCATCCGGGATTTGTCTTAATTTTGATTTTTTTTTTATGTTATTTGTATTGATATACAAACAGACAAAATAATAAGTTCACTTGTAATAACCATGCCAACTTATTTGTAAGATTGTAAGTGTTGGCATACTGTTGACTACTCTGTCCTCCTATCTTAAACAAACAACCAGACACAGCAACCCTTTTTTTTCGCCGGAAAATGCTCTTACGCGTCCCACGGGGTAGACTCCCCGGGTATGTGGGACTTGCTGCGCCCGAAAGATGGTAAATGGATGCAGCCTCTAGCTACTAAAACCCGGCGGTACTCCTTCTCTCCGTCATACTACTGAGCCACGGGATGGCGTTGGCGTACTCCGCGACTCTGTCTGGTGATGGTGCAGACCCTCCTGAAACACAGCAACCCTGCCAACGAAATAATAAGCAGACAGAGAAAACGGCATCGCCGCCTTCCACCGGTAATCCAAGATGGCGGATAATCTGATGTCTAAAAAAACCCACTTGCACAATTAATCGATAACAATTATATGAACTCGTTACTAGAGTAATGAAGATAATTGAATCAGTTTTGTCTTGAAGCAAAAAAACTATTGTAAATGAATTATTACGTGACTATTACAAAGTAATCATTCTAATTGCATTATTTAATTTAAAAAAAAATATCGATTGTAAGTAATCGTAATCGCTAAAAACAATTTTATTCCGCCTGACCTTATCAACACAGTTTGCTCACGAAACATTGTTGGGTTACCTGCATATTTGATAATATTAGAGTTTTAAAGTTCAACCATATACGTCAGAGCTAAGGTAAACTATGACCTTATAACTTTCTCGCGTGATTTTGAAGGGGCTTTCAATAGTGGTACTGCATCTAAATGTTAATTAACGCTGCTCTTATCAATTTTTACTCGTCTTTTTTTAATTTCATGAAAAATAATTACCTTATGACTAAGAATTATTGTGTTTATAATAATTCTAATTAATATTTTTTTTATGTTGGGACGACTCACACACGGCTATCTGATCCCAAACTAGGCGAAGCCTGTTCTTATGGTGACCAGACAACTGATACACTACTTATATATTTCTAAATATATACATATTATAGATAAATTACGTCCAGACACAGAACAAATGATCATGCTCATCACAAAAACATATGCCGTGGGTGGGAATCGAACCCACGACCTTCTGGTTTCGCAGTCAGGGTCGCTAACCACTAGACCAACAGTCAATTTTGTTTATAGTTTCATCTCTAGCAAGTCAATAATTAAGTTAATTGATATATAGAAAAAATGCATAGAATGCATTGCGTGGAAAATTAAAACATTTTTAATGCTGTAATGGAAATTTGTGACCTTGAATATACTAAGTTTATGATTGATGTAAGTACTAAGGTTACAAAACATAATGAACCTATCCGTGGTGAGTTTGTATGATACGTGTATCAGATGACGGAAACATCTCAACCCGGTAGAGATATATGTTACCGGTGAGATGAGATATAATATAATAATAGCATCTATGGACGCTTTTACACCACGTCAATCTGTTTCTGATCCGTGCTAAGTTTCCGAAGAACTTGTGTTAAGAGAACCAGACAAAGGAAATACATATATTTAATACTTTTTATATTAATGATATTTAAGATTTATATTTTTATGAAATTTTATATGCATATTCAGTATCATTTCATTTTCATCCCCCTGTATGTGTGACCTGTGAATGTCGCTATCACTTAACTCTCAATAAAAAAACATACGCACACACAAAGGGTGAGGTCGCAGTGGAAGCATCACGGTAAAATCACATCGATTTTACTCCCACTGCGCGCCAACTGATGTTTTACATCAAAAATAAAATATTCAGAAGCCCATTTTATCGTTGATAATCAAGCCACGAATTCTTCGCTTTATGTAGCTAAAAACTGAACTTACTAATCAAGCGGCGAAAAACTGAATCCATAAAATAACATTGAAGTGTTGTCTGCCTTGAAAATGAAGTTTTCATAACACAACGCGTTACACTCGCCACTTATATTACGTATTAATATTTAGAACTGGTCCGAAGATATATTTTACAAGGGCGTTTATTTTATAAAACAGAGATAAAAAACTGATAACTAATACAATATACTGACAATCATGATCACTCACCCGCATGGCTCTCTATCTATCTCTGTCATATATCTATCGCTGTCGTATCTGTAGATGTTAACAATCTTAAATAAATGAAATATATTATTATATCGTCTATTTAAATGATCATAATTAGCTTATTATTGTGTACAGTCTTTGAAAGTGTGTGAAGTTTACCAACCCGCATTGGGAGGAGATTTCGAGGAGGAGACCAGTGCCCAGCATTGGGATATAATGGGTTGATACTTTACTTTTTAACCTACTTTTAGTATGATTATAGCCGTTATAGATTCCTAATAAGTTTTAAAGTATTTGAATGTAGTATACGAGTATAATATTAATATGTACAATTACGTATATTTTTTATAATTTCTATAAATTATTTTATTCTCTTACTCTGAGCAAAACTGAAAAATAACTAGTATATAATAGTTCGAAATTGTATTTAATTGTACATAGGTATAATAGCTACTGGCTTATACGATATTCTGAATACATTGGACATCTAAGTATGTGGAATATCAATATCTTTGCAATAGACAAACCGAGTTGAATTAAAGTAGTTCAGATTTTTTTGTGACAAAAATAAGCTTTTAAAACTTATGTTTTTTATATCTTACAATGTATTGATGTTTCATTCCCAGGAAATGTGTTGATGATAATAATATTATGTAGACTGAATAATAAATTTTCTAAATATTATATAAATATTGCACGAATTAATTTTAAAAATAAATAAACAATGAATATTTAAGATCCCGTGTTACCAGACTATAGAAATTAAATTAAATTTATGTGAATACAAAATATATCTTATAAATATTCATCATGTAAATGTTGGAACTCGAACTTGCGACTTCCACACTCCACAGAGACTAGTTTCAAAAATAATAATTAGGTTTAGGATTACCAAATTTAAATAATATATTTTTGAAGTAGATTCTATAGGTGCGATTAGGAGAATACTCCATTTTATTGACGAAAGCAACGCTCGTCCTATCAAATTGGTGTATATTATGTCAATTTTTCGACGAAAATAACACTCTTGCGGCTTATGCCATACTGGAGGTTTGAGTTAATTTTATAATAATAATAATATTATAACTTGTCTGTCTAACACAAAAATGAGCATCATAATTTTTAACCTCTTGCACAACTGCATTACAAGTTGTAGGAAACTTAAGGAATCAGTTCTACGTAAGGCGTAAGTCTTCCTTTTGATGCAGTTCGTGGAATTTACTTCACTATGAATACAAAACAAGCCATTTTCGCGTGACTTTTCAGCTTGGTAATAAGAAAAGCTCGTTTTGCGAGCAAATAGACTGTAAGCTGCTTTACCTAAATATAATATAAAATATTATACTGGGTGTATTTGGAACGCTTTAAAAGATAGCCTGATAATATACTATTTATATACTTACTATGTAATGCATACAACCATTTATCTCAGAAACGTTTTTCAAGAAAATTTTAGCACTTATGTATTTTACATGCCCGTAATGTATGCATACATATACGTTTTGGTCGATTGGACGGGTTCCGCGCACGACCCACCTCCCCCGTCAGAGGGGGAGGGGAGGGCCGGCCCTCCGACTAATAGTTTAACTTCATCCGTTAATGACTCGTCGACCGTATTGGATTTGACTAGCCAAACACCTACTCTCCAGAGTAGCGCGCGCGATATACCGCGTCCCCTGCGGGGCACGGAGGGGGCGCGCTCACCTACCTACCGATTGAGCTTAAAGGCCATCAGGCCTAAAAGTCTAGACCTTTCGAAAAAAAAAACAAAAAAAAAAACGTATACGTCGCGCAACGCGGCTGTGCGTCACTTGTTACATTTCTGTTTTATTCAAAAAACGCTTGTTTTAAAGCACTATCATCAAATGTTTGTATCATTATGACCAAACTGGATTATACAAAAAAAAAGTTAAAAAAGACAACTGAAAATTATTTTTTTCGCGTTTTTTTTCACTTCTATCATGTCAGGCCTATACTATCATACGTCTTCGTTTTTCAAAGCGTTCAAAATACACCGTGTATATAAGCTAAGCCAGACGTCGTTGTGCTGTCTTTTCATTTTTTGATGACGCAGCGAAAATCCTTTACGACCTTACCAGGGCCTGGGAAGGCGCGCTGGCTTGTGTGGGCACTCGCATTTGGGTACCCTACCCCACTAAAACCGCTACGTAAGCCTTCAGCCGCCATATTTGAGGGACCCGGATCTGTGCAGGCGACGGGATACCCTCAGCGACAGACTGGTCCCGGCAAGACCAGATTCTCCACAATAGGGCCCGGGTTCCCATCCCGATCCCGACACGAGCACAGGGGCTTTATTGAAGGCGCATTAAATAGCGCCTCCGACGCACCCCCCTTCGTCGTCTATGGGGGGAGGCTACGTCAGCGGCTTCCTCTCTCACCCGTTCGTCGGCCTCCTTCTGGGACATTACTGTCTCGCAGAAAGAGGCCATTGCCGACCAGGACTCGACACAGCCAAGCATCGCGGTGATGACGCTCGACAAAGACAAGTCCCCTTCGATGACAGACGTCAGATCCTGACGCAGCGCCGCCCATCTCGGGCACACCTCGAGGGTGTGCTGGGCAGAGTCCACCGCCGCACCACAATCGTGACATTCAGTCGTCGGCTCCCTTTGGGCCGTCCGACACAAGTAATCACCAAAGCACGTTGTTCTGTCTAGCCCAACAAGGCACAGAAAGTAATAAAGCAATTTTTATAAAAAAAAATGTGATTTGTGTGTAATGTTGGCAACTTAAAAGATAGTTTTATCCTCAATAGATGGTGCTTCCCTGACGCGGAGTGTCGTACTTGTTAATGTACAAAAAATAATGAACTGGAGGGTAAAAATAAATGAACTAGGTATTTGTTGCCCGCATCTTCCCCTTTTACAGTCGTGTCGGTGCTCATTACATTATTTGGATATGTCTTTTCTATATTTAAATACTCTAGTACATTCGAAACCAGATCACGTTGGCTTTTTTTGGCTTAGGAGTATAAAGTAACAGAACTGTTTTCACATTTATTTTCATACTAGCTGTTTTCCGTGGCTTCGCCCGCGTTAGTTAAAAAGGTTCCTTTTTTTAATGTATCGTAACTTCTAGTACCTCCGAGAATAAGTGTACAAAGTTTCATGATGATAGGTTGGGTAGTTTTCGCGCGAAACCGTAAAAAGCATCCGTACTTTAACATTTATAATATTAGTATAAATTTTATTTATTTTTACTATTGAGGTCCTGACTACACAGCGATATATATATATATATATATATATATATATATATATATATATATATATATATATATATATATATATATATATATATATATATAACTAATATCAGTTACATTAACGTTTGATATTAGTTATATGCCTTAGTTCTATTTACTGGCTAAGCTTTGACTGTATAATATTATGTACACAGTCAAAGCCTACGCAGTAAACAATATACTGCCCGTTAGAATATCTGTTACGGGTTGCGCTTGAATACGAATCAAACTAATGCAAATTAAATAATGTACATTACCTACTAGCTGCCTCTACAGACTTCATTCTACCAAAAGTACTAATATTGCTGTTAAAAGCGCATCGGTAAACCCTTGTACAACAGTGGGACATACAAAAGTTGATGATGATGATCGATAGAAAGACAAGATTCTTCCTAATACCATCTGAATTTGAATAAAAATCATCGATATAAAACTCTCTTGGAAAAAAAAAGAAAAAAAATATGTCTTAACAGAACATAATAATATAATCTATATCATAATTTTTAATTTGTTTCTAAGCAAGAAAGCAAGAAAAGGTCAACGTTTGATATCTTTTGCTTATAATTGATTTGACCTCAAGTATTAATAAATATACGAATATTAGTATCGTTTGAATGCTTCTGACTTTTTTCGACAAAAATTTTCGAGAGGAAAATAAACATTAAAGTTTTAGCTAGACAAGTTTTTTTGCAAGGCCATAATGACACATTTTTTTTCGAACTATAGAGCTAGCCCACCACTAGAATTCATAGCAGTAACCAAATGACCCTTTGATACGATCTCAGCGGTTTGAGGCTACGTGAGTGCTTTCACGACCAATTTAATCTTAGATTTCAGCAGTAATAGAATCCATATAGATTTATCTTATATATAAGATATTCCTAAGAATGTATTGTTACAAAAATCAGGTGTATAAGACCACTAGGACACACGGGGCCTTCATAAGACAATATGGCTGAAACAAAGAACAAATCATTGAGGGAACTTAAATCTCACGAATTACGCCACCAATCTAATAATCTACACGTTCAATAAAATAATTTTATTAAACATTAATGATTAAATTATATATTCAGTGATACAAAATACTTACTTTGTAAAAAAACAAATTTTTCGACGAATTTATCTCTAGTATCATTTTCTAATTTGTTCGACCTTTTTTAAATCACATACATTTTATAATTTTGATATCTCAAATTCTAATTTGTATATATAATTCTACTATATATCGGCGTTTAGATTCCGTGGTGAAGCACATGTATGAGATTAACAGATAAATAATAATGGCCGATCAAGGTCTCCACAAAAAAACAACATACTAATGTCAAGGAAGCTTCTAGGACTGATATCTTATACTAGAATCACAGTGCAGATGACGTTACACTTCATACATCGATCGATATTGCACCAGGGCTTGAATCGCAATAAAACATACGCTCCAAAAACATATGGTAGTAAATCAAGCGTAAGTAAATTTATCACCTTTAAAATGACATTGTTTCTCCAAACTTGATAGCTATAGATTTTTTACATCACTCATTAAACTCAACATTACATAAATTATGTCTAGAATTTAAATCCAATTGACTTGAATTCTCTTTGATTTGTGATTTATGTTACATGATCAGTCATCGTCTTAGCTAGCCTGTACCGTGAAATCAGTCCCCTCACAATGAATGCCAATTATTTATATAGAGAATAGTTTTTATTTGCAATCGACAGACTATAAAATACTGGCAGTCAGAACTGCCGACAAACGTGAAAACTTATGATTTAGGATTATTATGTCATAATTTCACATTGGAAGCGTTCGGCAACGAGGATGCGAGTACCTACATAAGCGCAAACCCCTCACCTTCGGTCTGACGCAGGTTCTCACCGGGCACGGATGCTTTGGTGATTACTTGTGTCGGACAGCCCAAAGGGAGCTTGATGTCACGATTGTGGCGCGGCGGTGAACTCTGCCCAGGACACTTTCGAGTTGTGCCCGAGATGGGTAGCGCTGCGTCGTGATCTGACGTCTGTCATCGGAGGGGACTTGTCTTTGTCAAGCGTTATCACCGCGATGCGTGGCTGTGACGAGTCCTGGATGGCAATGGCTTCCTTCTGCGAGACAGTGATGTCCCATAAGGAGGCCAACAAAAAAAGGAGGATGCGAGTACAAATAAGTAGCTTTCATCATCATCATCATCATCATCAGCCTTTATCCGTCCACTGCTGAACATAGGCCTCCCTCAATAAACGCCAAGACGTACAATCCGATCAATTAATTAAGTAGCTTTAATAAAACTAAATTGCTGGATTTTACTACAGACTATACATAGTTCGTCTACACCGCTATACAAAAAATCGAACGGAAAAACAGGTGGTCGTTAATAAAATGTTAATCTATGGTTATATATCAATCATTGTACAGGGGTCAAACGTTTGTGTCAAGATACGATTTACTGGTTAATAAAACTAACAATTAAACTTTGTAATCGTTTTCCTTTTCTACATGATATTAATACTAGATAATATATATATAATAATAAATTATGTCTACTTTTGTTTTTCAATATTTTGCTAATGAGTTTTTAATAATATTTATAGACGAAAAAGAAAAATATCGCGCAAGGTAGCGCAAGTGTTATTTTTTTTTGGATATAAAATTCTATATTAATGTGTATTTTATGTTTGTAATTTTTTTATTGCTTGACATTTTATTTTTTATAAACATCGCTTGGAAGTGAGAAAAAGATAGTATAATATTAACATTTTTTTATAAACAATAAAATATTCATCAAAAAAGAAAATATTTTATTAATAATGAACTTAGAATTTTAAATTGTATCATTAAATTTTTATTGATAGTTTGATTATTTAGTTTTACCATAGCGGTGACTGTCATAAAAAACATTTTCTCATGATTAAGACCTGTGTGCATCTCAGTTATTTTAGTGTTGCCACATTCATTTATTTAATAATATTCTTGTCAACTGGCAATACTTTTACTGGAAGATCCTCTCGTCTGTGGAGCGTCCCATTACAGGACTTTAGTTATTTCGCTGTGTCTGTGGAGCGTCCTGTCACAGGACTCGCCTCAGCTGCGATCACCTTGTTTAGTTTTGAGCATATTTTAAAGTCTATATAGTTCTAACTCTTTTGCCCACAATTAGGTTTAAAAAAAACTAACAGATGAGAGGATATGTGGCTACAAAAGCTACAATAGTCCGGCTCACGAAATCATTTTAATGCAGTAAACCGTCCGAATCACCTGATTGTAAGTGGTCGATGCCACCAATGATGATAAATTTACCTGGAACTAGCCAAGGCAACTAATTTATGTGTCGGCTGTGTTGCCTACCCTGAGACAGGATTTTATGGGATTCAGAATCAGGAAATCAGGAGTTTGGCACAGCGCAAACCCCACCGTCAATAATGTTAACCATCAGTTCAGCAGCTAATTAAGCTAATTAAACATTTTTTTATACTAACAATAATCATAATATCAAAAAAAATAGTCGACGTGAAAAAAGTGCGATCAAAACAATAAGCGCGCCCGAAAATCCTCTAAATTTACAGATTAACAAATTGGCATAAGCGCAGAGCCGAAACGGCTCAAGTACGTACATACGTAAGCTGGCTACGCTCATGGCTGGAGCCACACTTTTCAGGAAAACGATTGCCCCATTAGAAACACCAGATACTAATATCAATTCTCACGACCTCGATGTTCCGAGAATCGGCGCCTATTTGACACAGATGCCAAATTTTAATGCTTCCTTCCGCTTTGTCATAAGTTTTAGAAGTTCACCTGTCTCAACCACTTTTTACAATTTTGTAAAGAGGTACGACGATCGGAGTGGTACCTCTCGCTCACACAATACCGGCGTAAAGTGACAGTTATGCTGTCGCGTTGCGTGTGGCTTGTGAGTTTCCGGTGGCCCATTGGGGGGATAGGGAAAAGGAGGGCAACGCAGCTGCATAACCTTTGGTTGTGTGGCTGTTAATGGGCGTCGATAGTCGCAAGGCTTCGAATGTTCGTTTGCCCTCCTATAATATAAAAAAAACAATGTTTTGATTATCGGTAAAACTCTCCACCGTTATTGGCTGTTGAATTGATATAAATAAATAAATTACCGATATTAACAGAAGAATAAGCTCGTTGAACTTTGAAGTGGCAAAGACTAGTTACACTGTCTAGTTTTTTTCAACATCCTCTAGTTTGATTTTGATATTGCGGGGACTAAATTTATTTACTTAATCTTAGGCTTAACTTAATGTGTATAAGGCTATTAATAAATATATGTAAACTAAACTATATTTTGAAAAGAGCAACCCAACAGAGTTTCTTACTATACTATTATAGTAGTATGTATTTCATTTTTAGTAACAGAATATTTGAAAAGATTAGCACCACTTAGTTTGTTTCGCCGGCTCTTCTCAGTGGGCTTGCTTTGGAACCGGTGGTAGACTCAACTGACGTTCAAAAAGAAACTTAAATTGTACTATTTTGAATAAAAAAATTTTTGACCTTGACGTTGACTTTGACTGGAAAGACGATCTCGGTGCAGTGGATGATCCATGTTGGCTGCGAGTGGCAGGGGATCGGTCGTCTTGGCGTTCATTGAGGGAGGTCTATGTTCAGCAGTGGACGGATAAAAGCTGATGATGGTGATAATGATAACTTATCAATTGTAAAATTTAATGGTTATTTTATAATTTCTTGTTAGGGATAAAAAAATCCGAAGAAGTGTTTTGAACACGATAGTCTGTACACAAATTTTATTTGTTAGTTTATTTTTTAATAACATTTTTATGTACAAACAAACATTTGACTTAACGAGAAAGATCAAAGAGTTTGTTTGCTAAGTTATATGCATTCACTTATCGTCTTTCGTTTTCTTCATTATTACGAATCGATTTTACAATGCTTTGCATATATTAACCTCAATCGTTATTGAGGTTATGGTAACCGCTATCCCTTGTTTTGCGTAATGTAAAATAATCAATATAGAAGTCAGAAATAACTCGCCTTAAACATCTGCAAGTTGATTGCATGCATCAATCATTCAACAATATCGTGATGACGTCATAGCCGAGACATCTGCAAATTTCTTTGTCTATAAAGCCTTCGACTAATATGGCTTGTAGCTAGAAAAGCCGTCATATTTATTTCTCTTTACTCACCAGATATAGTAGATTCTCCTATAATATACAGGGCGTCCCACGGTTATGCCATATGGAGGGGAAGTGCCTTAAATATTGTAGATAGAACATATTACTGATATAAGACATTATTTGAATTTAAAAACCAGTTTAAGACGCATTCATAGATATATAAATAATAACATGGTACAACCAAAAAATATTTCTCATGATGAAGCCTTTCGATTGGTATGATGAAGCTAGAGGGTAATTATTTTTTTTATGTAACCGGTTCGATTCCTGGTTGTACCATGTTATTATTAATATAACTATAAATGCGGTTTAAATTGTTTTTTAAATTCAAATAATGTCTTCTTTTAGTAAAATGTTCTTCCCTTGCATGTGGAATAGCCATGGGACGCCCTGTATACCGGTTGCAGGGACGCGCTGTTTCGCTTCAGGCTGCATCGGTACCTATCTGGCTTCTTTCAGCTGAACGAGTTTTCGTTGTTTCGGAAAGAAGGACAAGACAGGCGTAATTATGAGGCATGTGATTTAACATCTCGTCTCAGACAGCACGTAAATTAGTTGCCTTTCGCTACTACATAAAATTAGTGATAGGAAGATATTCCTTACATAGATCTTATGTGAAAACGCTTAGCTGTGTTCCGGGAATCTGAAAAAAATCTCGAGTAAATTCGTTTATGTTCATTGCACTTCATGAGCAATAGCACTGAGCAAAGGTTCAGCCCTTATATTTATTTCTATTTTGATTGAATAGCCTTATTTAAATCTCTTTATCAATAATTCAAATTCTATCTATTATAAACGCGAACATTTGTCAAATGTATGAATGTATGTTTGTTGGTCACGAAAGAAACTACTGAACGGATTTCGATGAAGCTTCACAATAGTATATCACATAGGCTATTTATCACCGTTATTCCACGGGAATATGAAGTACGCGGGTGAAACCGCAGGGCGTTGTTAGTCACTCATAAAAATAAGATCTTATGTATCGAATAAGATACAAAGTAAGACACCATTCGTATCTCTTTATTAATAATTCAAATATTATAATATTTTACGTAACATCGTCAGGAAGACGTCGATGCTAATAAAGCCAGTTTTACTTTGAAATAAATTAACGCTTATAATGAACTGCAAAAGATTTTCTTAATGTTTTTAAACTATAAAATATTTTTATAAATACATTACATTATACCAATTATACACCCAAAACAACCAGACCGGTTAGTAATAGAATATACATTTTCATTACCTACCTACCAACCTCCCATTCTTAGAATTGATTTTTTTTAAATTAATATGAATAATTCAAAGATAAAATTAATGTAATTAATATATGAGAATAAAAAAATATTATATGAAACATTACCTTTTTGTTTGACGGAAATCTAAATTTAATGTAATGTATCAACCCTTATATATGTCCCACTGCTGACACGGGTCGCCTTCTCGAAATCAGGCGAGGAGGGTAATGGGCCCATAGTTCACCGCGCTGGCCCAGTGCGTTGGTGAACTTCACATACCTTCAAAGACTTTCGATCTCATCAGTGAGCGGTGAGCGACCGATAGTCTCATGTTTGGGATGCACTTAGACATTTAGAAAAACCATTTCAAAGCACATGGATGGGTCAGGATCGAACCCGGAATCTCTCGCATAAGAGGCCGAATCCACCCACCACTGGACCATCGTCGCTTCAATCTATATTTACATTGACGTAAAAATATCGAATTCTGAAATATTACGATGTTTCTCAAACAAAATTGTAAGCCCTTTGTAATTTTCTTTACAGTATTTGTGTCGCTAAGCTCGCTTCAGACCTCACGGTGTATGCGTTCAAAGCATCTTTCAGCATTATCTTTTATATTTTTATAGAATTCTAAGTACTGCGAATAAAATGTTGGATTTCATGTGTATAGTTAAGCGGTTTAAATGTCTCTTTGTGCTTCACTTCATGCTTAATATAACTGGTTTCTATATTTTGTAATCCTACTTATATTACAAACGCGAAAGGTTGTAAGAGTGTATGGATGTTTTTAACTCTTTCACGCATAATCTACTAACGGCGGATTTCAATATCCTACGAGTATCTATCTAAATATTTTCTTATCTATCTTGATATTTTGACACATTTTCTTAGAAAATCTGTCAAAATTTTAAGATCGATAAGAAAATATTAAGATAGATAGGATATTTAATTCCGCCGTAAACGGATTTTGATAAAACTTAACAGTAATATACCTTACATATCAGAATATATTTTATTCCCGTAATTCCACGGGAACGGAAAGTACGCGGTGAAACCGCGGAGCGCTTCTAGTCTCTAATAATGTAATAAAACATATATATAAAAGATATCCCTTTCTTCATTATCTAAGATGTATAACCAATAAATGAAATTATACAATATCTAGCCTTATATACCAAACTGTTGGACAAGGGCCTCCCCCTCGATATCAGACGAGGGCGATGGGCCTCCTCCTTGAGTGGGCCACGAAGGGGGTTTACCGGGCTGTAGCTAACCAAAGTATGGAAAGTTGAGATCATTATTATAATTGAGATGGTTATGTCAAACTTGACTATATTTGACATAAATTGTTTTAATTAGTTTTGTGTCAAGACCCTTGGTCCGTTGGGTCCTAGCGCTGTAATGCTCTTCAAGGAAATAGCGAAAAGGTTAGCCGACATTACAGGCGACCGAAGAGCTGGAAGCTACCTCGGATAAAGAATTATTAGTCTAGCTATTCAAAGGAGGGACGCTGCCAGTATCTTCGGAACTTAAGGGCTCCTTTGAATCATATATTTTAGCTATTGTATTATATTTTTACGGTTTTTGGTTTGTTCAACATTCATCAAGTTTTAGTCAAGTCAAGTTATCAAGTCATGTCAAATATTTGACATCAACAACTTTTTTATGTGATTCGCGCATTATCGGTATTGACAAAAATGTGTGTTGCAATAAACTTTGCCACATTTATGCCATTTATTACGTCAATTCCAGCGTCATTAACATTCTGGTTAATTTCAAATAAATTCTACCATAATGAGCCTCCGGCTCCTCCCGTAAAGCAGCTTTACTGCGTTTTCAGAGAAAGGCAAAACGTGCATGTTATTAGTAGCGACTTAACATCTCACGTTGGCAACGCATGAATTGCCTGAGGTAGTCCTTCTGTACGAACTCTTTTATGTTCATAATTTATTTCAAAACTCATTAGCCACGATTTATATTTGACGACCTCTGTGGCTCAATGGTTAGCGCGTTAGCGGGATCGAATCACGCCAGGGAACAAAAAAAAAGTTTCTATATTCCTGGCTCATGGATGTGAATTAAATATGTGTAGTAATAAAAATCTTAAATATGAAATGTATTAATTTAAAAATATTTTAAACATATGTATTTCCTTTGTCCGGTTCTCTTAACACAAGTTCTTCGGAAACTTAGCACGGGACCAGATTGACGTGGTGTCCAAGCGTCCATAGATTATATTTATTATATTCATCATGCCTACTCGAAATTAAGGTCGTGTACAATTTATTTGTTGGATTACTCTAGCCTACATAGCCTAGAACCTAGGGTTTCCGCTCCCCTAGACAAGTGGCTCTGGTATGACACTAGTTTGCGATATCTAATTTGAGCAGCTATTCTTAGTCCCATACAATAAGTATTGTATTCTATTTCCATTCGTTTAGCGTTTGCCACTTGTCTAGAGGGGCAGGTTGGCATATTTTGCTTATTTCTATCTGCGCATTGTGTCTACTAAGTGCAGATTTAATACACATCATTATAACACGTGTAAACATTTTACAGGGGCTTTCCTGGTGCTGTCGTATCCGCACTTCCTGTACGCGGACTACGCATACAGACAAGGAGTTATAGGGATGAACCCCATAGAAGAGGACCACAGGATATTCCTTGATATTGAACCGGTGAGTAATACATTTGGTTACTATCATCAACCTTTATCCGTCCACTGCTGAACATAGGCCTCCCTCAATGAACGCCAAGACGATCCTTTGCCACTTGCATCGAACTCGGACCAGCCACTACTCGGATATCGTCTTCGTTAACATTTGGATAAATTAAAAACGAAATTCAATGACGGTAAGGAATATTTAGTTTCAAAACACTTGAACTCAATAGAGTTCGAATTTATGAGTTCCAGGTGAGAATAATTTTTCTTGGAAAAGACAATAAGACTTACGAGTATAACATGTTATTTACTCTTTCATAACATGTTTGTTACTCTTTCACGCAAAAACTACTGAATGGATTTTGATGAAACTTCATAATAATATAGCTTTTACATCAGATTAACACATAGGCTATAATTCATCCCCGTATTCCCACGCAAACGCGGGGCGCTGTGATACTATAATATATAAACGGGAAAGTTTGTAAGTATGGATGGATGGATGTTTGTTACCTAAAAAAATTGATTTCTCAAGCAAAGCTGAAAAAATACCTATACATAACTTTTTAGTTTATTAAAATCGGATATACCACTCAAGGCTATAGACAATATTATCATCCCGCTAAGATGCCGTTGTAAATCTTAGTTAACGCAGGTGAAGCTGCGGGCAATAGCTAGTACATCCATATATTCTAACAAACTTTCGCATTTATAGTATTATATATTAATAGCTGTCCCGACAGACTTCGTTTTGCTAATGTCGCTATTAAAAAAATAGGGGTTGATCGTAGAGGGGTGAAAATTTAGGGTTGTATGTATTTTTGTATGTTGTGTCATAAAAAAATAGAAATTAAAAATTTTGTCTAAAAAATAAAAAATAAAATTTAGGGGTGGACTACCCCTAACATTTAGGGGGGTGAAAAATAGATGTTGGCCGATTCTCATAGATACCGGATAAGCACAAAAAATTTCATCAAAATCGGTCAAGCCGTTTCGGAGGAGTATGGCAACGAAAACTGTGACACGAGAATTTTATATATTAGATATCATCTGATACAAGACTTGAACAGACTCGTTTATAAACTCAATATATCATAACTCTGTTCATATTTTGAATTCGATATTTGTTTAACTCGATTTTTATTTTTGTCAATACCTGAATGTGTTTTGATAAATCCAGGTATGTTTACCAAATAAAACATAAGAAATGAATCGACAAAAAATCACGTAGAACATGTTTTGGTAAATAAAGCACTCCACAAACAATTTATAAAACGCTTTTCATTCCTGTAGTGCTATTCTGTAGGAGCCATTTCGATATCGAGCTTCACCTGAGTGAAAGAGCTCACTTATCGTCACTTCGAAAGCGAACTTTATTGATATACATAGAGAGTAGAGTTTTAAAGAATTCTTTGTCAAATTCGTCATATCACCGCGGTTTCTGCTTTCGAGATTCGAAAACGACCAACAGAATAGCCCAACTGCTTTGTGTTAGTAATGAACGTGATTAATAAATTAATAATAATACTAGTGGAATATGAGTGGACCCGACAATCCGACCGACCGAATTGTAAACCATTTCCCGATTCTACTCGATTAGTAGTAGGCATAATGATATACACACACTTTTGCGGGTGTTATATAAAGTTGTCATTAAATGCTTTTGGTTAACAATATACAATTAAATGTATTAAATATCATCATCGCCACCGCCACACCATAATGGTCATCAAAATCATGAGTCTATTTACCACTTGAAAGTTTTTTAAGTTTTTTTTAGAAAGTTCTAGACTTTTAGGCCCGATGGCCTTTAAGCTCAATCGGTAGGTAGGTGAGCAGGAGTTTAGCTAGTCAAATCCGTTACGGTCGACCAGTCATTATCGGGTGAAAATATTTTTGGTTGTTAATTATCTAATTTCATTTACGCATCTAAGAGTTAAAATAAATTCGAATGTGAATTCGTTTGTTTGTTAATTTAGAGGTTTTACTACAAAGCAATATTCCTTTATTAAAATGAAACTTTTTCGTCTGTGTAACAGCATGTCGCGTGACGGTCGGACGCGAAGTGGATAGACTATTACTAATTTGTGCCAGTGCTCCATATTTTAGATTTTCGAAAAATCGGGGTCCATGAAAATTAATTTGGTTTCGATTGTGAAGAATCAAAATGTTGGCTTGACTTCTGACAATATTGTTAAGAGAATTTATATAAAATACTATTATAGAGTAATATCTTTAGGGCCTGTTTCACAATCTCCAGAAAAGTTCCCAATAGGCTATCGGCAACATATTTGACAGATACTTGACAGATACTCCATACTCTATCTGTCAAATATGTTGCCGATAGCCTATTGGGAACTTATCTGGAGATTGTGAAACAGGCCCTTAAACGAGCAATTCTTGAAAAAATAATAAGGTCACCTGATGCATGAAAATTTTGAAAGTGGACTATAAAACAAAATAGTTTGGGAACTATCCGAAAGGTCGATACACCGCGATAATATAGCGTAAAATATATTTCATTATAATAAAATATTCGCTAACAATTTAATCGATGCTGAAAATATGAGAAGCCCTGAAAGCTGGACCACATGATTCTGAACAAAGAGATTACTTTAGTGAATTGAAAATAGTATTTAATATATTATGTAATTTTTTATGAGATAAGCTGGAACCCTGGCAATCGGTGTCATATGGAGTCAACGACTACAATAGGCATCATAGATATCTGCACATTCAAACCCTCTTTTTTATATCCCCCCATCTCCCCCCAGTGGACAACCGAAAACCCACAAGCTGCAGGAAACGTGACAGCATAGCAATCTTATGACACTGGTATTATGATGTAAGCGAAAGGTACCACCCCGCTCGTACCGACCCAATTCGGATGCAAAGTAGCATGATACGAAGGACCTCTAAGAAACAGTTATAAAAGAGAATATATTTCCCGGTAAACTACCGTTTTGTAAAGGTGAAAATATAATCCGACGTTTCAAAGCGAACATTCTTAGAAAATATTTTCTTGGAAGAAGAAGGATCCAGAACAAAATAAATGTAGATAAATAACATCAAAATATAAATTATTAGAATAAAAATATTTAGCACTTTATTGCTGTTATTTTCGTAAAAAAAATAAGTTTTGTGATAATCTTGTATGATCTGCACTTATCCAAATTTATAAACTTAACTCATTTCCAAATTTCTGATTCATAAAATAACTTGTGGTAAATTTTACAGTCCTTATTTCTATAAACTAAAAACTTATCTCATACTTTTTTTTTAATTTCTTCATTCAATTTCATACTTAATTGACCTGTGGCAGCAACAGCATCTAAAGTTTTCAAGTTGACAAAAATATAATTAATATCACGTTAGTCCCATGGCCAAAAGAAATTCTATTTCAGTTACATTTAACGGTAAATTTTAATTTTGCCTGCAAATTGAAATGTTAATATTAGCTTTTTAAATAATATCGTTTTATGCACAAAGTTTAAAGTATTTTAATCATAGCTACGATACCAGCAACGGAGCTTTATGCAAAATAAAAACTTACATATGATTCCTACGTCACAACCTCCTTCTTGAGTCTCTTTAATCATCCTTATAAAAGGAATCTGGTGTGTACGTTGTTTTACTTTTTTCAGTTTATATTAAATTCAATTTAGTGAATCCTTATTACTTAAGCAAAACTTACATTGGACGAAGTTTAATGTTAATTTACCAATGGGCAGTACCTGTGTGTATGTGTGTGTGTGGGGGTGTGTAGGTGCACGTGGGTGTGTGCATGCGCGCGTGTGGGGGGGCGGGGGGTGTAAGTGTGTACCGTCGATCCCGCTGCTTGTTTCTTCTCTCTAGAAACATTTTTGTTGCGCTTACGAAAGAAGGGCAATAATTGGGACCGCTATTTAGGTCTCAGGAGATTCTACGTGTAAATGTGTGTAGTATAATATCTGAGCTCTGAATCAGATGTATAATCTAATATACCACATTCATTACCATTTTTATGTCGGTTTTCGATGAATGAAAGTAAACAAAATTGGGGAATTTTGTTATCATTAAAATTATTGACTTTCGTTTTCAGTTGCTGTTATTTGTTTTGTTAAGAATTTTTAATGCTAGCAACATTTATAGCAACGAAAAACAAATAATAACACTAACTCGTTTTATGTTGCGCACGTCGTTAACGTACCTATAATACGTTGCGTTGCTGAGGGTTTTCCCAGTTCATTCGTCCATGGCAGTATGATATATTTTTCAGAAAGCTTTTGATTCAATGGAAAACGTAAGTCAAGGGAAGTGTTAGGATCGAGGAGTGCGTGAGAAAAAGTTTAGAACGCGCAAAGAGAAAATGTGATTAAGTCCGACATTCACACGTTGGCTAACACAAAGAACAATCCTTAACCCATATTCTGCAAAGGTGCAAGTGCAACAATGACTTAATCGTTCAACACAAAGAACAGCTTAATTCCTTAGGAACTTTTAAGACGAAGAGCACCAGCGGTCACAAGGAAAGTACAGCTGTATGAGGACCTCAAAGGACAATTTGAAACAGTTCACACCGTTTTGTGGCGGAGAAAGCAGTGCTTCATATGTTACAAGATTCACTCATTCTAAATTAATTTTTAACATACTTCTTCAAATCTTTTACAACAAGGCCTTTAATACTAAGTAGTGCGCCCTAGTCTACACGAAATACAGAAATATGTATATAAATAGTTGGAAATATGGACAATAATGAAGTAGATTGATATCTCCTGTAAAGCCTATAAACACAAATTAAACCAACACAGAAACCAGCTGGCTATTGATGGATGACGAGAATAATATATTTCGACCTAAAAGATCAATACTAGCTTCCATTTCAAGCTTAGTTATTGCGTTATTACATCGCTGGACGTACTGAATTGTTGAACGTTCTAAATTCAACTTTAATTAAATCTTAGAGGATAATTTTAAGGAGGAGACCCGTGCTCAGCAGTAAGATATTATAAAGCGGTTGATTGTACATACCAGGCAGAGGAGAAGAAAATTTACGTTCATCATGATTATCAGTCCGTATCTGTCGGGAAATTGTAAATTTTCTTCTCTTCCTGGTATGTACAATCAACCGCTTTATAATATCGACCCTTATTTAACTCACTGCTTGATGATTGATGACTCGATGATTTTTCAGTCAATAACTGTACGGGAATTGACAGTACGTTAAGGACGAGGCCAAACGAGCGTCAACGTAAGCGTAGTGAAACCGAATGCAGCGTAAATTCCCCGACTTATTTTAGCCGACTCCCGGATTTTATTATAGAATAGGAAAAAACTCAATAGTTACGCTCGTTTGGCCTCGCAATATGGAATTTGAATTCTTATTTGTCCTGCAATATTTCTTGTTGAGTTGTGATCGGCATCTGCATGCTCTATTACTTCAACTATTGACGAAAGAAAGAAAGGAACATTTATTCAAAACAAACAGGAGACACATGGACACATAAAAAACAAAAAAAATATGCAAACCTACACAAAGCTACAAGTAACACAAATTAGTAACATTAATAATAAAACGATAATCGCAAAACACAAATTGTAATATAAAGTTATGACATAATAATCTACAATGAATATACCTACATAATAAAATCTAGCCATATAGTTGTTTCCGGACTACTAATATAGTTTTGTTTCAATTTTAAAGTACATTTCTGGAAATAATCGCACACTATCTGTTGAATTGTAATCAAGAAAAGTTAATATCGTTTTTAATTAACTAATACTTTGTTTCAGAACACCGGAACAGTCATAAGAGGCTACAAAAGAGCACAGTTCAACATTTTCATTAGACCCGTGTCTTCTATACAGGCGACTCAGTCATTACGGACTACGCTAATGCCAATTTTCTGGATTGAAGAGGTAAACTTCTACTGTATTAAGGGCCTGTTTCACAATCTCCAGATAAGTTCCGAATAGGCTATCGGCACCATATTTGACAAATACTTGACAGATACTCCATACTCTATCTGTCAAATATGTTGCCGATAGCCTGTTGGGAACTTATCTGGAGATTGTGAAACAGGCCCTTATGCATTTTATTTATGCTATTTTTCGAACAAAGAGATAATTAAAGTCAAAATGTTCTATACTTACCATGTGTTATTGAACTTATGTGTTATTGAAAATCAATTTACCGCCGCGCCGATTCAATAGCGAACCTAATGGTAATAACTACCAATTATTATATTAAATAAATTTGAAAATATTATTTTCGTTTCATCTTATTAATCATATTATTTGATGTAGCTACACGTTTATTCGGTCTAAGGCTAAAGCTTACAGATGTATAAATTTCATGATTTAATTACTCTACATATTAATGTGTTTCAGGGGATGCAACTGCCTGAAGAATACGTGAACATGGTAAAAAATCGGCTGCTGGCTCCATTGAATTTAGTTGAAATTATGATTCCAATATTGATAGCTCTGAGTGCTCTGGTCACGGTTCTTGGAATCATTATTATTGTCAAAGTGAAATGCAGTAAAAACTAAAAGACTTTTATAAAATCATCAAATGCCCTAATAATAAGAAGCCTATTAATGGTTATCATTATAAAATTAAATAATAATCTTGTCCTGCAAATGTGACAGCCCTAATTTTATTATCAACGGTTTCTTAATCGTAAAATAATACACTACAATTTTTAATTTACAATTATTAAATATTTTTTTTACGTATGATTGAGAAAAATGTGCTAATGGAGCAAAACAAATAGACGCATAAAAAGCGACGCCCTGACTTTGCCTCCGTTCCGCGCTTCCCCTAATTAGGAGGAGGATATTGGAGTTGCCCATTCTACTATGTATGCATTTTATAAGAAATGGGTATTATATAAGGGAGTAAACATGTCAATTATGTAGATAGTAGAAGGTAACAAAGAAAGATAATTTTGTATTATTAATTTTTATACTTTCAATCAATATTTAAGTTAAAGATATTTTTAAATAAAATGTTTTATATCAATGTCTATTTTATTTAACACTAGTTGCTCGCAACTTTGCCTGCGTTAACAGATTAATGCCATGTCTGATGTCACTCAGGGTTTATTATAATAATTTAGACGACCTCTGTAACTCAATGGTTATAGATAGCGTTAGCGCTCAAGCCGGAGGTAGTGGGTTCGAATCCCGCGAGGGAACAAAATATTTTCGTGTTCCTGGGTCATGGATGTGTATTAAATATGTGTAACACAAGTCCTTCGGAAATTTGCCAAGGGACCAGATTGACGTGGTGTAAAAGTGTCCATAGATATTATTATTATTAATAGCACCTATATGATTAAAATAATAGTAATACATTACTATTATATTATTATTCAGAATTACATAAATATTAAATACCTCTCCTCCTTGCCTTGCAGTGCTGAAAAAATCATACACATTATTTTAGAATGTGATATTTATAAAAAAGATATTTCTCCCGTTTTTGGCACATTCATCATTGATGGCCCTTTCCTATAGGTCACAGAAGGAGGCTTATAAATAGCCTTTAACCATCCTCGATAAATGAAATATTGAATAAAATATTTTTTAAAATTGTAAATCTACCGAAAGTAGTTTCTACTTCCTCAGATCAGCGCGTTCAACCAGACAAACAAGCAAAATCTTCAGTATAATAATACAAACAACATAATATAAATTAGCATACATATTATGTTTAAATTATAAACTATTAATAATATATTAATATAATCATTTTCCTACTTTATTTTTTAACCCTATAATAAGCTTTTCATTTCGTGGAAATAAGGCAGCATTTTCAATGTAGCTCTCAAGCTAAGCGGCTTACATTTTCCCGACTCTTAAAATAATATAATCAGAAATTTATGCAAAATTATATACTTATGCTTTAGGAATAGTCTCATGTTAAAAGGGCATGAAAATCTATTACAACATAGTTTTTGAGTTTATCTAGTACAGACAGACACGCGGCGGGGAACTTTGTTTTTTGAGAACCTAATGATGATAAGGATAAATATTAAATACTTACCCTATTTGTCAAGTAATTTAAAGAGCATTGTCTGGAGTTTCTCAATTCCTATGTGGGTATGTGGTTTTTATAATTGTGATAACAGATACGATTGCTCCGCTGATGAAATGTGAATGGATTTCGATGATTCTTCTCTTGTTTGAAGACTGATGTTTCCAATTTGGTCGAGTGCAAATTTCATCAAGATTTGACTAGCCGTTTATAGGTATACTTATTTGGTTGACTAAATTTACTTAGATGATATTATGTTCATTTTATTACTTGACCATGTTAAACAATTTCAAAATTATTTAATGTTTTAGAAGCGCATCATAATAGTTCAAGGCTATCATCATAATTATCATCATTTATCTGTTCACTTCTGAACATAGGCCTCCTTCAATAAACGCTAAGATGGCCAACCGATTACTCGTATCCAACATGGACTGGCTAACAGGCACGGAGATTATGCTAAGATTAATTTTAATAAAAAAATTAAATTTATCAATGAAAAGATTAATCTGTCATTTCAAAATCAAAATTTCTTTATTGTCTGGTTTTACAATTATCTAGTCAAAAGGACGGGCCTTGTTCTGTGTTAGATAAATATGAAACAGAGAGTGCCTACTAAATTATGATAGCAAGTTTTACTCTGAAGGAAATAAAATTTTCACGCAGTGAAACACTGCTAAAACAAAAACGCTTATAGCGAATCGAAGATTTAAAATAACTAGTTTTTATATACTGGCTCTTATCGGAATTTCAGTGATTCAGCTTCAATTATGATTGAGCTATCAAATATGAGAGCTAACAAATGCGAGAGGTTCCGAGTTCGATCCTAGCCCCCCGTGTGCCTTGAAATGGGTTTTTCTAATTTCTAAACGCACCCTGAACAGGAGACGCTCATCAGTGAATCTCGTATATCATTTATAATTACCACAGCTTATAAAATGTATTGCTTCTTCAAAAAATTAGGTACTTGAAAAAATTTGATCCTTACTTTCCGGGACACACTGTATAAGTAGGCAGGTATTAGAAGTATACTAGACGCTACTAAGTCGTTAAAGTTTTATTCATGTAAAAATAAGTTATGTCAGAGCGCTCTGGGATCTTACTCTAAAAGATAAAGCTTCACTCAAATAATATATTTTCAAAATACTCACAACCAATGTTTACATTCAACAGTAGCGTACACCTGTCAACAAAAACGACGATGGTCCAATGCGTATGGGCTCCGGTCTCTTAAGCGCCAGGTTCCGGGGTTGAACCTGCACCCTCACCCCTCCCCCTTCTGTGATGCCTTAAATGGGGTTTTCTAAATTTCTAAATGCACCCTGAACACGAAACCATCGCTCACTCATCGGTGAAGAAAAACATTGTGAGGAAACCTGCATACCTGATGAGAATGAGTCTTTAAAGGTGTGTGAAGTTCACCAACCCTCATTGGGCTAGCGCCTCGTTGAACTATGGCCCCTTACCCTTCTCGTCTGATTTCGAGGAGACCCGTGCCCAGTAGTGGGACATATATGGGTTGCTACTATACTTTTCACTTGTATAGTAGTAGAGCATTAGAATCAAGTCTTATTTCTTCCTGTCAGGGTACAATTTCAAACACAGGAGCTAGAAGATACAGCCTCAATACCCATATTTTTATTTATTTATTTTTTCGCCGAGAAATGCTCTTACGCATGCGGCGGGGGAGCGGGGTCTCCCCAGGCGGGCGTCTGCTGGTGGTGCAGACCCTTCTTCTGCGAGGCTTATGATTGTCCCCTCTTTTCCTCTCAATTACCCCGATGCGCAAGAGTACCTTGCGCATCGTGGTCCACTCGGGGACCCGATTAAACGTGCGACGGCGTCCCCACACCGCCGCCCGAGCCTCAATACCCTTTGCTAGGTCTAGTCTAATAGCTTGGCACAGTTAGGACTTGGAGTTTTAGAGTAAAATAAAACGCACGACAATTCATATTATACCACATATATTTAAAAGTATATATTTTAAATCTTAATTCACCTTATGGAATAACACAGATTTTTAAGAACATGCATATGCTTGACAACAATAAAATGGAAAAAAGCATTAAAACATTTTTATGTCGTCAGGACAGTGCCGAAATGTACAAAGGAGCTTATTGCCTTAATATAGCGTAAAATTTTAATAGAAAGCTCGAAACATTAACACCATTTAGGCCAAAACAAGAATTTTGTCCTTGACAACCAAAATGTACGAAGTTTATAGGGGATCGTAATTCACATCGAGATTAACATACAAGTACACGACCTGTTATACCGTAGCCGAATTGGGATATTATAATTTTTAAACAAATTATAAATTAATCTACCTTACACTAATACATTTAGATTGGATACTATAATTACGGGTCTCAGCTAACGGTTGATTTTATTTTAATCTAGAAACAACTATTTGATTTTAAAATAAAACTATAGACGTACTTGATGTATCAAGATGAAATATAAAATGAAATTGAGCTTTTTAATATTGAAGAATTAATTTTTAATAAAAATAATAACCGACTTCAAATTGCCATCCTCAAGAGAACTAATAAAACAAGTTCAACTGAAGTCAAAATAATTATGTAGAATTAATATCCTTCGTTTTAAACTAAAAAAAATCTAGTCTTATTACACACATTACAAAGTAATTCGTGATTAAAAAAAGTCATTTCATTGAAGTCGGCTAAAAGTAATGAGAAACTCATACAAAATATAATCTAGATCATATTCACACGATTAACAAACAAGTTATTAATTGGAAAATAGTCACAACAACGCTGACAATAGGGCTAGCGAAACATTCATAAACTGGACTAGATTAACGATAACTAAAGCTGCGATTTCATCTGTTAATTGACTAATCAAAATTATCTAATGTATAAAAATAGTTAACAAATTCTACAACGCAAAATAAGTCTCTCACACCTATAGCTTCACTAGCCCTCGCGACTATCAAAACAAAACCAAATGAGATACAAATGATTAAGTCAACCATCACGGTATATTCAGAATAGACATTTATTATATTATTATTCCTTCGTAATTCACTTCAGCTTATATTATGCAAGGAACACAGAAATCTTTATACTTTGAAATATACACATCGAATGAGGGTTGCAACATATATAAGCTTAAATAAATTTCATCTTAACCCAAATATGCATTGTAATTGCACCAAACTCAAAACATCTTGCAAAAAATATATAAAAATACGAAATAAATAAATCCAATAGAAATTAGAAATGAACAGAACAATACGGGTTCTAATTCTTTGATATAAACGTGTTATCTATATTTATTATGAATTATTTGTATAGTGAAATACTGTCACTTAGAAAAGGTGTTTGAATATATTAGACATTGAAAAGAAATCAATTAGAAATCCTATATCCAAGAGCATTACATATAATTACATAAAATAAACATAATTCGTCCCCTTTCACCAATATGGTAAAATAAATTAAATATATAAATGTAATTCATGGAACGCCAAAATATATATCAATTTTGCTATGATACTGCAAGGTCCGCCTAACAGTTTATTAAATAAAGTCCGTCCTCACAGTATGTTGGCTAAAATTTAACTAAATGAACTATAAAAGATATACAGTATTTACACAAATCAATTTATTTAACGTTTAGCTTTAGGGATTTCTGGTCAATGTCATGAAAAAATGACATTTGTAAAGAGCTAAATTATTATTTACAAAATATTTACAAATTTAATAATAATATCCTAAATATTAGTCTTACTCATCTACGTGACGCTTTTCGTCGTTGTTACGTTTACGACCTTTCGCGTGTGCTAACATCGTAACTAATTTCTTATGACTATCGCCAACTATCCAGCCATGTTGTTGGAGGTGCTCTTGTTCGTCGTCTCCTTCTGACCAATAGTACGGAGGTGGACGTGGCCGGCTCTTTGCACTGGACGAATTAGGTGCGCCACCGTGCGAAATAAAACTTGGACCTGGCCTAGCAAATCCACCACTGCTCCGTGCTACGATTCCGCTTCGACTACCTCCAGCTTTGCATTCAATCACTTCACTGGATGATGCATTACGGCTTTTAATATTTACCCTGCTTTCAAAATCATTCTTCCTCGGAATCTTGCTATTCCCTTTTTTATTTCCGCTAGAGTGACCCTCCTTCTTGCGACCTTTGCGCCTGCGACCGCCTCCTACAACCGACTCAGCGCTGTTGGGTCTTGGAGGCATTCCATCTGGTTCTGATTCGGAACTCCAGGTTTCAGCTAAAATGTTTTGCTTCCCAACCGTACATTTCCGTCGTACTCTCTGCCGTGCGACTCCACCATCGTCCGACAAATTCATCGCATCCAGTGATTCTGCATGACAACCAAAACTGACTCGCCTCTCTTTTTCATGTAATTTAAATGACGATTTGACTTTCATATTTTCCTGACATTTATCTTTTGATTTGTATGCATTATAATTAAAATCGTCATTTGATTCCTCAAATAATTCTGGAGAGGGTGTAATATCTTGTCTTCGGGAAAGTTTGGGAACTAGATCATTAGATGTAGATTGATCATATTTTTTCAAGGAGAGTTGTGTATATATGTCGGCATCTTTGTGCTTGTTATTAGTATTTCTTATGGGGTCTTCATTTGTAAATTTAATTGGGGAAATATTACACTTCTTTGGTGGTGTTACAGATAGACGTTTCTTTGATGCCAATATAGCTCTATCAGTATTGACTGAACGGACATCAGTGTCATCGGAGGTACTTAATTTATTAGACTTTTTGAATACATCATTGTCTTCATCATCCTGGTGACTGTCGTCGTCATATTCATAAAAATCTGATTTATTAGACTGCTTCGGAGAGTTGGACTTGCAATATCGTTGAAGTTCATTAGTCTGAGATGTAATTGTTTCATTTCCATGTTTTGAAGGATGCGGTTGTTCTTCTAACAAACTGTCGAATAATTGGTCTAAATTAGCTTTTGGCTTATCAATATCTTTATTTTTGGGATTTTTCTTTTCACTTCGAACGGCGTTATTTTTAAAAATTTTGCCCATCACTGCACTTTTTTCAGTAGCATCCTTTCTTTTAAAAGGAGACGACTTTTTTGTTTCATTGACATTTCTTAGTTCACAGGACATGATACTATTTTCTGTTTCATCTTCACTACAAACATAATCGTCTGACATGTACACAAAATCGTCTCCGTCAGATGCACTGTCACTTGATACTTCAACTTCATTGTATTTTCCAATGTTCTTAGATGTACTAGGAATATCTTTGTTGCCAATACTCTTAAATCTTTCCATGATTGTTGACGGTCGAAAATCAAATACTTCAGCATCATCTGTATCCATGAATTCATAAACATCTAATTTTTTTTGAGGCGGTTCATCGTTTACGTTGTGATTAGTTCGAGTGTTCTTGTCTGTAGACTTTTTCTCGCGTTTTTTCTTAGATTGATTCTTTTTCTTCTTCTTCGAAGACTTTTTCAAGGGAGGCATGATTGCAGACATGTTAATTTCGGTTGTTACAATAGACACTTTAATACCTTCGAAACCTTTTAGGGCGCCTTTAGTCATTACTGTGCTTTGATGGTTCTTAGTCTTTTTCTTTCCCTTCTTCTTATTTTTTCGAACTTTATGACTGCAAAATTAAATATTGAAGTATTGTAAATAAAAACTAATTATTTTTGAATAAGAAAAAAAAATTACCAAAATAAAATAAGACATACTAAAATATCCTCATGATTTTTAAATTATGTATTTAGTTTTTTTTTTAATTATTAATTTAAACAAAAATAAAAAATCTCATCTCTCTCTCTCTCTCTCTCCCTCGTGAACTCTACGTGAGTTGAGATCTACCGGCGTGCATAACCAGGTGTTCCGATATTATTACGAGAAAAAGCTTTTCTACAGTTGGGTGTTTTGGATGCTTTAATGTATTTATTTTAATTATCATATACTAAATATTGCAATCGGGAAGATACTAAATAATTGGCGTTGCAATTTTAAATAAATAGTGCAAGGCCAACATGATCAGCTAGTATACATTAATATTAAGCTATTTTTTAATCATTATATTTTCATAAAATGACGTTACGACTTCTTCGGATGTGTTAAGAATGCTTTTTATTTTATTCTAATTTTTACCTTCCGTTTTTTACTGCATAATCCTTACTAATATTATAAATGCGAAAGTAACTCGTCTGTATGTCTGTCTGTCTGTTACGCTTTCACGCCTAAACCACTGAACCGATTTTAATGAAACTTGGAACAGAGATAGATTAGAGCTTGGGAAAGGACATAGGCTACTTTTTGTTGAGAAAAAAAGCTTAGGGGGGTTTAAATAGGGGATGAAAGTTTGTATGAAAGTTCGTCATTATACAAAGAAGATGACGCCTTGAAACTTTGCATTTAGGCACTTGATAAGAATGAAATAACCATTAATAATTGTTCCACCGTTTTTAAGATTTTTACCTATATGGGCATGAAATAGGAGATAAAAGTTCGCAGGGTAGTTAAAAAAAATCTGTCTGTGTTTACTATACGTACGTACGGAACTGCACTTCTCCTAATTTAACGCGAGCTAAGCCGCGGGCAACAGCTAGTATATAATATATAAAAAACCTGGAATAATACCTGGAACTAGCCTCTGGAACTGCTTGTGACTGCTTACTGGCCGCAGCCGCTTGAGACCTGCATTTGCGTTTAATCTTATCAAATTTATCTTCAAACATGTCAATGTTTTCAATTATATCTGGATACATTTTTTCTTTATATTCAGGGCTACGTTTCGGCTTAACTTTAGATTCTTCCACTTTATCTTGCTTCTCAACATGATTGTAATTTGTGTTAACTAAGCTGCAACTAGGTTGTATCGATATTGTATCAGGCCTTAATATCTCATTTAGATTATGAAAATTGAGGTGATTTTCATTGAATTTGTTTGCATTTGCCGCTTCTTTTAAGCCGGATATTAAATCGTTTTCCAAATTACGAACTTCATCACTTTCCATAATATTTCTAGCAGTGATTGAATCTACATCACCATCACTCTTATCGTCAATTCTGTCTTCGAAATTTCTTACAAACATTTCTAACTCACTTGCTGTAGCTTGTGGACACTTATAAGTATTGCAATGTCGTATTTTTTCTGTTCTTCTAATATTTTTATTATGGGATTCTTTTAAAAGTTCGCAACAATCAATAAACAGTGCTTCATCTCTACTTAATCCACGGCAGTAATGTTGCTGCTCTTGTACAGTACTTTTGACATTAGCTAATATTTCTTCGACAGTTGGCAATACTATATCGTAAGTCGGTAATGAATTCTTTTTCCTCTGTGCTATTTTATCGTGAAGATTTTTCACTCGCTCTAATTGCAACTTGTAAGCAATTAAGTAGTTAGGCTCTTCTTCAACAGGTGTAGTTTTGACATTCAACTCTATCTCTGACAGCTTAGATATATGTAATATAGACATCTGATGTCTTAAGTAATTATCTGACCTACGGAATTCTTTTTTGCATATTTGGCAATATGTACATTCTATAAAAGTAGTGGTGCTCTTCTTCTTTCGACTACGCTTTGCGGCTTTCTTATCTTGTTTCGATTCTTTGGAGGTGCTACCTCTGTTGTTTTCTTCTTCTACTTGTCGTTTATCGGCAGTTCTTTTGCTACTGCGTTCTTTAATTCCAAAATAAACGTCATCAGTTTCATTAGCAATTTTATGAAGAGTTTCTGATATTTTTTTTGTAGCCAACAAGTTAGATTTTCTTGGTTTTCTCTCTGAAAAGAAGCCAAAACTTTCCATAAATTGTTCAGACCGCAGCTGTGCCTCGTTTTCTGAACTTTGAGTCTTTGTATCATCGGCCTTTTTATTTGTAACAGACCCTCGTTTATTTCTTTTACGCGTTCTAATATTTCCGGATGTATTAGGGTCATTAGTATTCTTATGTTTCTTTACATTTTCATTACTATCCAACATTCTTTTTTCCTTTTCTTCAACATATTTTTTTAAAGGAATATCGCTTTTAGAAGAGTCATCCGAATCGCTGATGGTTTCTTTATTTAATGACGTTGATGTATTTAATTTTTTATAATCTATTTCTCGTTCCCACTCATTCTTTTGAAGCTGAACCAAACTATTTGTTACATTTTTGCTTGTAGAAGGCACCGCGTCATAGCATTCAGATAAACCTTTGTTATCTACCTCTGATTTATTTAAAGTACTCGTTACAGTTGAATTGGGAGTTTTCGAAGTATATGAGGCTTTTCGTAAAGCAATTTTACGATTCATTGTCTCTGATATTTCATTCATTTCCTCTAAATCAATATCATATGGGTCATAATATTCAGGAACAGAAGAATTAACGAAAACTGACTTAGATCTTGCACGTCTTGCTGGAACAGGTTTATTGTAGCAAGTTGTAGTACGAGCTTTAGCTTTATAATCGGGAATGGTTGTATCTGGCTTCAATAAAACTTTCTTAGATCCTATTTCCGTTTGATTTATAATATCATCGTATCCTTTACTTTTCTTTGGTTTAGAACTCGCTAAAGCATCTATGTCCGTAGAGATATCTGGTTTTCGCTTTTCTATAGAACCAGCCTTCTTTTGTAGAGCACTTTCTTGACTAGAAATGGAATCGAAGTCATCCTCTTTATTAAGTTCTTTACTTTTTTCTAGTGGAATCTGTTCCAGCTTTTGTGGTTCCGAAGAACATTCAGATGACTTTTGTAAGCCTGAATGTGATTTTGCAATTGATAACGTTTTTACACTATCTTTTAATGTCGTATTATTACCAAGAGAAATGTTTAAATCAGTATTTTCATTGAAAGACGAACAGTCTTGAAGCAACTTCTTCTTTTTATTTTTCTTTTTGAATAGAGATGTCTTTTTGCGTTTTTTTGTTTTAATAGGTGATTGAGAGGTCTGCTGATCGATATCACTATCAGTGACATCGTTTTGTATAACCGTCCCGTTACCATCGTCACTATTAGCATTATCTTGAACAAGCTGCTTTGCTTCGGCTTTGTCATTCTTTTCAATATTTTCAATATTACTAGGGACAGGGGGTCCATTATGTTCCTCATCTAGCAAAAGTTTTGAAAAAATAAGCTGTTTCTTAGTTAACGGCATTTTATGTTCTAGAACAATATCAGATGATGAAGGGGAATCATTAGCTATCACATTACTGTCAATGAAAAGTGACTTTCCACGTCTACTACGTCTCAAAGGTGTTACAGTGGTTTGTTCCACAGAAGTCGTTTCTATTTTATCAGGCACATGTAGATTTTCAGAACTATTTTCAGCTGTACATGTAAATGTTATCTTTTTATTAGGATCGACAATGTCAGTATCAGTAATTTCTGTTATCATATTATTTACCGGACTCGTTGATTCTATTTTTTTCGTCACTACTCTTGGGATAAGTGGTAGCTTTTGTAAATTTGTATCATGTCTGATTAAATTATCTTGGGTAGGCTTATTAGTATTATTTTTATCAATACTTTTTGAAGTATCAGCTTGTGAGGAATCACAAACAGATGTATCTTGTGCGACCATGTTTCGTTCATCACGAACCTCTGTGTTGTCTTTGTAAGATTGATTAGTGTTAACTGGCTCTTTTGAATTATTGCATGAAGAAATACAAGCACTATCTAGTTCGATTGTTTTAAGTTTTAGATTTTCATCTTTATACTTTATGTTTTCACTATCAGATGTTACTGTATTTTCTTTATTAATATCAAATTCCTCATCGTTTGTCGGCTGCTCTACATTTTTAGGTACATTTAAAATATTACTTCGGCGTCCTTTGCGACCTTTCTTTTTATTTTTATCCTTTGCTTCAATATTTATTTTATCATTATGGCTTTGATCAACAGAAACTTTAGGTAATTGTGAAATAAGCTGGTCCGAATTAGTAATTTCCGTTGAAATTAGATCCTTGGACATGTCAGTTACTACAACACTTGGCACCGATGATACAATTTGATCAGCATTATATTTTGATTTCTCAACTTTGTTAGCAACAGATTTAGTATTATTTTTATCAACTGTTTTATCGCTATCTCTTTGTTTCACTATAGCTGCTAATGAAACGTCATCATCAGAATCATCGTCTTCCGATATTTTTCTATTCTGTTTGAGATTAACATTCGGTTCTTGAGTCTTAATTTTAGGCTCACTGTCGTATTTACAAGGGACTACATTGTTATTATTTGATATATTTTTTTCAGACTGTACTGGGGATACTGCAGTAGCCACGTATGCAGAATTTTCTAGTTTTGTCCCTTTATATACCAAATCATCAGCAACAAAGTTGGTGCTACAAGCATCATCTGTTTTAGTATGTTCAGGCATATCTGAACTTATTTCATAAGAGTTTTCTAGAACAGCCTTAGGTTCTATTGATATATTTTTGCAAATATTTTTTTTAGTAGGAGTTTCATAATCATTTTTTTGTTCAAACTGTTCATCGTTAATTGATACAGATGATGAAATGTGATCCTCAGTAATAATGTGCATATTACTTTGTTGTGTGCTTGTGATTTCGCCTTGTTGGATTGTCAAACTTTTATTATTATCTAATGACATTTTTATATCGTCTGGATTTGATGATGTAACAGGAATTTCGGTAGAATCTTTTCTTGTTTGAGAGTAAGGAAAAACTGTTTTATGTCTTTCAGACTGTGTTTTGATGCGCACTGCGCGTAAACTTGCAGTTTTATCATTGTTGGTTTTTAAGGCAGCACCTTTTACTGCAGTAAATGACGTGATGGTTTTTGGTGACAAAGATTGGACACTGGCTTCTGAAGTTGTATGCACTTCCCCTTCGGGCATAGACTGAGAATTATCGTCACCAGTAAGATCTATTACAGGATCACATAAATCTACCTTTACATCAGTATTTGTAGAGATCTTAGAATGGGCGAATTCGTTGTTTGCAAACATTGTTCCATCTTTTTCTGGTGAAATTTGAGAGCTAGCCGTATAATCTCTATGAATTGTATTAAGAGATCTAGTTTTAAAATTTGGAGTCGGAGGTGTCAGGAGAAATGAACTACTAACAGACGATGGAGATAACTGGGATATGGAATGTGGTAATGACGAAGGTGGGGGTGTTGGGTTAAGCATGTCATGACGTTTTTCTAATGTGACATCAATCTTGGTTTGTCTTGTATTATTTCTATCATGTAAAGGAGATACCTGTTGATCTTTTGATTTAGTTATAAATTCTTTACCATAATCTGCAGAAGGCCCGGCCGTAGCTGTCGAAGTAGATACATACTGAGGCAAAACGTTTAAAAGTTGCTTACGATGATCCAAAGGCATTGTACCTAAAATCTCTACTAACTCCTTTGGCAAGAGGGCTATTTTTTTAGCTATATCCGGGTCTTGGTCTAAGTTTGTTCCCACACGTTCTTCTTTTGTTTGTCTAACATCATTTACTTTTTCTTTTTCTTGACTAATAATAGTAATATGTTTATCCAATGTAATAACATCGGGGTTCTGTAATGGTTCTGTTATATTATCTGCAGTTTTAAATGATGGTGATGTTTCACTATTGATTGTTAATGAGTTTGATCCAGCATTATATTTTATTGGAGTACCAATAGTTGTACCTGCTAATGTATATACAGAAGTCGTATTCGTAATAGTGTTTCCTGGGATACTTAATAACATATTCGTTAGCGTAGCTGAGCTAGTAGACTCGATCTTAGTTACGGAAATACATGCGTCAGCTAAGGTGTAAACAGGTGTAGTGCTTTCATATTTACTCGACGGAGTAACAAGAGTACGATTCTTAAAATTGTATGCAGGCAATGATGTAGTGATAGTTTCTGATAAACATGATGGAGTATTTGTAAACAGATAAGGTGATACCTGTTCTTTCGTATAAATTGGTATTTGATTAATTACAGACGTATCCATGTATGTGCTTGTGTTTGCTATAACTGAAATAAAATGGTCTCTTGTCGATTCTTTTGATGTGATCAATGTAATACCCGTATCGATCACCTCGATTTCTGGATAAACTTGCGGATCATCACGCTCTTCTGTCATTTTATTTTTTGTGTGATGTAATAATACCTTGGATACGGGTGTAAATATATCTTTAGAAACTATAGCTATATCAGTGGATATTATAGTTGGATTAACTATATGTCTATTTAAATGACTCGCCATTTCACCAGTTATTATATGTAATGGTTCATATGAATTGATAGAATTAACACTTGCATGTAAATTCATCCTGTTGCAAACACTTAAATTAGTAGCCATTTCTGATTCATCCATTTCATTATGTTCCACAAGTCTGTTTTCTATGCCAGATAAATTAGAATCTATATATTGAATTCTACTGTTTCTTCTTCCGGTTAAATCAGTACGGTTATTGGTGTGCACATTTTCTTTTAGACTGAAGTCTAGGCAGGCATTTTCTTCATATATGTCTGAACTACACGAATCATAGTGACTTCTACCAGATGCTATATTAATACATTCATTGTTTGTTACAGTAGAAGCTCTCGACAAGCTACGATTTCTTCCTTTCAAAGATAGATCTTTTGGAGTTTGCTCATTCCCTATGGATAAATCTGTTGCCACATCCGGAATTGACGAAGTTGAAAAATCTGATTCGTAATGCATCGTTGAAGTATATTTGATGCGGAGATCCACGACATCTTCATCAATAAAAGCAGTATTTTGCATAACGTTCCTGTTAGGATTTTTATTTGATAGGTCTAAGGTTTCATAATTGTCATACATTGGCATCGTATAAGAAAATGGTGAATCTAATTGTGTTGAAGATATTTTTCCTGATAAATCCAACGGCGTGG
Organism: Lycaena phlaeas; assembly: GCA_905333005.2. NCBI lineage: Eukaryota > Metazoa > Arthropoda > Insecta > Lepidoptera > Lycaenidae > Lycaena > Lycaena phlaeas. The sequence continues at coordinate 3,701,836 of HG995168.1, forward strand.
TCAACATAGATTCTATTTGTATGTTGCAATGAGCAGGCTGAATATCTGAATTAATTACGGAATGTTCATTCATAGACATAGCATCCTGGCATAAATTCTGTATAGTTCTATCGTGAGGTCCCGGCTCAGAATTATAAACGTTATCGTCAATGTTCATGTTTACATTTCCAACATTTATAATTTTATGTTGTTCATAAGTGACAAGTGTATTATTAACCGTTTCAGTAGGACTGTGGCCTACAAGTGAATGAAGATTATCATACTCGTTCTGTTTTTTTGTTTGGATCGACTCTACTTTCTTTTCCATCTCTAGTCGTATAATGTCTTGTTTCGAACTTGACGATTTTGAATCTATTTTTTCCTGTGCTCTGTTGCTAAAATTCGGTGATTTCGCATCCGATTTTTTTCGCTCTTCAATACTTTTTGGTATTGAATCTATATCTTTTTCAGATGAGCTCGTATCCAGATTTGATGTTTGTGTGTACGTAACGGGGATAACATCTTGACTTTTTTGGCTATTCTTTAAAGAACCTTTAGTGCCATCAGGAGAAACAGATTGCTGGTATGTAGTACATGGCTGTACATCTATTTTATCTTGAATATGAGTCATGGGAGTTATATCTAGTCCTTTCTTGATATTTTTCAAATAACCTTTAACAACATTAGACGGCACTGATTGCAGAGTACTTGTACTGTGTTCGGCCTCTGATTTTTCATGAGCCTGAGTGATTGGAATAATATCTTCAGCTTTTTTGTAATTTTCCATGGAGGATTTTGCAACAATAGAGGAATCAGATTGTTGGACAGAATATAAAGCAGTACTTTGGCGCACAGACTGAGTCTCACACTTTTCTTGAGTATATGGTAAGGAATTAATAATGTGACCCTTTTTGACATTTTTTAAAGAACCTTTATTAACCTCTGTAGAAATAAATTTCTGGTTACTGGTTGGATTTTGTTGGGCATCTGATGTTTTTGGAGTGTATGTTACGGGAATAGTACTTTGACACTTTGTCATGTTTTTCAAAGAGCCTTTAGTAGTAATAGAAGAAACAAACTGTTGTTTATTATTAGTATTTTTCGATACATTTGATTTTTCTTGAGTATTATTGTCGGCGACATTATCTTGATTTGTTTTGATATTTTTCAAAAAGCTTTTAGTACCATCAGAAGGAACACATTGTTGAACAGTCGTAGGACTTTGTTGACAGTTCATTTTCTCTTGAGTATATGTTACGGGCACAGTATCTTGATTCTTTTTTATATTTTTCAAAGAGCCTTTAGTAATATTAGGAGAAACAGAATTTTTAGTACTTGTAGTACTTGGCGAAGTCTCAGATTTTTCTTGAGTTTGAGGTACGGAATATCGACCCTTTTTTATTTTTTTTAAATAACCTTCACTTATATTAGAAGGAACAGGTTGATGGCTGTTAGTTATGTTTTCTTGAGAGTCAATTATTTCTTGCGTGAACGTTACGGGCATAATATTTTGACTCTTCTTTATATTTCTCAAAGAGGTTTTTTTATCCGAGGAAGCTGATTGTTGTAAATTAGTAGTATTATGCTGCGAATCAATTTTTTGCTGAGTGTTTGTAACTGGTAAATTATCTTGAATCTTTTTAATGTTTTTTGTAGAACTTTTAACGCCCTCAGAAGAAACAGGTTGTTGATTACTAAAAGTACTTTGCTTGGATTCTATTTTTTCTTTAATTGTGGGAGTAACACTTTCCATCTTTTTGGTGCTCTGTAAAGAACCCTTAGAAGAATCAGATGGAACCATTTGCTGAACCCTACTGGTATTACTTGGTGTCATTAATATTTCATGATTGTGATTAGCCGGAAGATTATCTTGACTCTTTTTTATATTTTTTGAAGTGCATTTAGTAACATCAGAAAGAACAGAATCTTGGTTATAGGCATTACTTTGCTGGGCCTCCATTTTCTCTTGAGTATGAGCTACGGGAATAATTTCTCGACTCTTTTTGATAAGTTTTGGATCGCCTTTAGTAAAACCTGAAGAAAGAGACTGTTGAAGACCCGAAGTACTTGGTTGGGCTTGAAATTCTTTCTCGATAGTAGATTTTTGTTCTGCAGCTTTATTTATTATCAATTCATGATTATTTATATCGTTAGTGTCCTTCGTTAACTTATCGTCTCTCTGTTTAGAAGCTTTTCCTTTGCCTCTATCATTTTGAGATGTAGATGCTGCTGCTTGGTTTCTCCTTAATTCTTTCAACAACGCATCTGCAAGTGTGTCTTCATCATCTAAATCAGCACATTGCACAGCTATTTCATGTGTTATTTTAGGTGTAGATTTTTTTGTTAATTGATTTTGTTTTTCATTTTTAGCATTGTTTGTTTTGAAATTATCAGATAAAGGTTCTTCGCTATAGCATCGAACTGATACTTGTTGAGATGATTGAATTGGATCCACTAATTTGTTTTTAAGCATAGCAATGCAATCATTTAAGCCCTTACGGGGCTTATTTGTCTTGCATTTTTGACCCAAAGGATCCATAGTTCCTCCGTGATTAAAATGTAAAGGCGGTTTATCTAGTTTAGTCACCATTGCTTCGTTTTCAAAAAGTATTTTTTGTCTTGAAGGAATATGTTGAGGTATATTGTTGCATTCCTGCTGTACAAGAAATAGATGATGGAATTGTACGGATTTATCATGAGTTCCAGAGTTCGCAGTTAATTGAGCAATGGAATGCTTAAGTGGTACATTTGAAGATTGGTCAGATGAATCGCGACTATCGTCATTTTGTCTACTACAGCCAGGTTGCTGGTTATCACGTTCGTTAGAGTTTCCATCGGATCGATTACCATGTTCCCGGGAGTTATAAGATCCCTCACCTGAATTGTGTCTATTAGAATTACCACCAGAACTTCCAGATTGATTGCCACTTGAATTTTTTCCGGGATCTGAACACTTTTTGCCTTCACTTCCACTATCGTTAATACCTTTTGACTCACGAAAGCGAAGGTTCCTCTTGTTTTTACCAATCGGAGATTTCTTTTTAATGGCGTTGTTATGACGATTAATAGTGGGCAACTTTTCGATATTGATCTTTACTATTCTAATGTCACCTTCCTTTAAATTTGGTATCTTTTTATTTAGTCGCTCATTTCCAGTATTCACATGTGACGCTGTATTGTAGGGTTGTCCTTTTCTATTTCCATCCTCTGATATCTTTTTCTTCATTTTTATTATACTTCTTTGTTTATCAAATTTTCTTCGTGGTCGCAGGTTTGAATTTAATGGATTCACCAACACACGATGTCGTTTTGCGGGTAAGTCAGCCAACATTTTTCTTATAGTTTCTGCTGCAATAAAATAATTGTATTAGTTTAGACACAAATAACTTAATAATAATCTTTAGTAAATACATATAACAAAAATATAATATCTAAAATGGGTGTGGTACCTAAGAATGCAATAACGAGAATATTGTGATATCAACATATAGTAAATAAATACCAGCCCAAACATAAATCTAGATAGTTTAGGATTTTTATTTGAAAACGAATTTACACATACTTTTAGTAATACTTAAACCATGAAGTGAAATATAATCACTAAATGATCATTAGAAGTTGGATACAGGAAAAATAAAGTTCATCAACATCACACATAACTACAATAATATAACCTCAACTAAATAAAAATAGACTGTCTAAGAACTTAAATATGTGTTCAATAGAATTGTGTTGTAAATAAAATTATACAAGGATCCTGATTGCGATTTTATTTGTGACTATTAAATTATTTATATAAAATATACAAATCATACTAATAGCGATTATTATTAAAAGATAAAATGAAATTCTATATCAACGTTTCTGTAACATTAGGTCAAAAGTCACGGTTTGTGGGATAAAGTATCTAAATAGCCGATGTCTCTACGGATACTTATAAAAATATTATAAATACTAGTCTACGCAGACTAATCACTTCATTAACTGCTTTTGAACAAGGTATTGGTTGCCACTGTGATTTATAATGTAAAACGGATTTAATCATAATTGCCATAGCCAAAAAAATCGATGATCGCAAAAGCGTGAATTATACTACTTCTGCTCTTCGTCTAATTAAGAAGTTTTTCCGTCATTATTTGTTGATAGCTAAATTCAATTATTCTCGTTGTATTTACGTGTGTTGTCTTATCAAGTCTTAATCCTGGAATTAGACTAAGAAAGATTTATGGATATTTTTAGGTATATCAAGTGCCGGTTGTAACCATTTTCATATGGATAAAAAGTAAATAAGTTCAAGCAAAAGTTCAGAAATATACGTACCATCACCAACATCAGACCTATTTTTTTGTCTCGGTCTAATAAGATTTTTTCTATGACGCGATCGAATATCTTTGCGTATTTTCTTCCGAATCGTATTATCCGGTAGACGTGGTCGCCGTTTTCGTACACCGAATGGACGAGCCGTTCGACACTTCCTACGCACTGCGGGCGCGTCTCCAGCACAGTCTAACATGTGTTGGTGCAAATCTTCAAGTGTTATAGATTTCTTGCATTTAGTACACTCTCTGTAGCCACGTAAAGGACGAGTCCTATTATTAACTTGACTGGGAGGCACATACAAGTGCTTTGATATATCAGAATTGAGTAAAACGTCTCCAACAATTTCATAATGTTGAATTTGTGCATTTGGATGTTGCATTGTAATATGTGAAGAAAGCGCTCTAGAGTCCCTTGCTTGAGATCCACAAGCGCAACATATATAGCATCTGGGTCGAACCCATTCTCCACTAAGAACGGCCGGTTTAAAATCATGATTCGGTGTAGCAGGAGCTAATCCCAATGATGCAGGAAATTCTAAATCATCACGCTTCATTGACGAAGGATTTACATACTTAGCCACTTGGGAAGACGGTGTAGGCAATTCCCTTTTTTCCAGAATCTCTTTGAGTTCTTTTCCAATAATGCTTTGTTTTTCAGCTTTCTTTTCAAGAGGAGAATTCTTGAATTTATCTTCAAATTTTTGTCTCATGCAAAGTTGTGTCCATATATCCAGGCTTGATACTAATGTAATTATACAATTGTTAGCATGCGAGTCTCTCTTTATTTGCTCAGGACTCAATAATGTTTTATCGTGTTCTAGGCTATCCCATTTCCATTTATGTTTCGGGGCTATAGATCGTGGCATATAGCCATCAAAAACACTGCGAGAGTATTGCTCGAATGCCAACAGAATAGGAAAACCCTCAGCAGTATTGATAGCAACACTATTCTTTAATTTCCTTGTTTTAATCGTATTATCAGCATCAGGGTTGAAATTGCAAGATCCATCAAGAAATTTAGCTAGATTCTCTTGAACGTTGCTGGCTACTTTAGTGTAGAAAGTGGTATCGAAACACCTTTCAAACTTTTGATTTGTTTCATCAATGATTTTTAGCCAGTCTCGTCTATTGGGTTCTCCTGTGCGGGGAGCTCGATGGACTACTCCCAATCTTGATAGGATTTGATCGGCGTCTGTGTTGTGGAAATTAAAGTTGGGAGGAATTCTCTTGTTCCACTGTAAATCATCTAAAACGATCACCGCATTTTTCTCGATTACAGTAGCATTTCCCACATTCTTACTAGGCGGCAAAATGAGATTGGTTGTTATGTTATCCTCAATATCAGCTTCATCGTGTACACGGGCTGGCTTGAGTTCACAAGATATCACGATGCCATTAAATCCATGGTCTTCAGGGAATTCCTTGTCATCAGTGCGAAATTCGCTTCGTCCGTCAATTTTAAGCGTTTTATTCTTCTTAGGTGTTTGTTGGCGTAGCTTATTTCGATAATGCGGTTTTTGTTTTTCGCACACATTAAGCTTATGTTCTGCCAGTTCACTCGTAGATGAAAATCGAGAATGGCAATTAAGACAAGCGAAGTATTGATTAGGGTGACTGTCGACCATGTGTCGAATAATGTCATTAGGTTCAATTTCTGCATGATTGCAAAAGAGACAATGGATGAAGTAGTCTTGTTTAGAGGTTGAAGTATGCACGCGCCTGGTATGTTTACCGGCTGCCTGTCGACTAACAAAGGTCTTATCGCAATAAGAGCAAAGAACTTGTGAAATGGGTGAAACGTCAGATTCAGATTTGTTTAGAAGATCGTCTGGTTTATTAGGGGAAGCTTTGGACGGGGTACCGGTTCGTTTGGGCTTCTCGTTAAGCGGTTTCGCGTCCAGTTTACGTAAAGCTTTTGTCGTTTTGGGGCTAGCATTAGACTTCCGCGGTCTCAACCTTCCATTTAAACCAGACGATGGTTCATCTTCACTCGTATTCATCGTGTCCGGTTCCTCAAACCTGCGTCAAACAGAAATAAACATATATTGTTTGGTCTTATGTCCTTCATTTTTAATTTCAACCCTCTACCTATTTATATGTGTCAAATTATAATCAATCATTAAAAAACTCATCAGAGCGACGGTGGTGCAGTGGTGGACGGATTTGGCCTCTTATGCGAGGGGTTCCGGGTTCAATCCTGACCCGTCCGTGTGTGCTTTGAAATGGGTTTTTCTAAATTTCTAAGTGCACACGAGACCATCGTTCGCTCACCGGTGAAGGAAAACATCGTGAGGAAACCTGCATGCCTGATGAGATTGAAAGTCTTTGAAGTTCACCAACCCGCACTGGCCCATTACCCTCCTCGCCTGATTTCGAGGAAGGAGACCCGTGCCCAGCAGTGGGACATATAAGGGTTGATACTTTACTTTACTTATTAAAAATCTGAATTTTAAAACTTATTTGTAAGCTGAATTTATAAACGATAATAATAGCCAATAACTGTATTTATCAAAAAATTAATCATCCTTGTCGCCTAACTTCTCTATCCTGCGGCTAAGTTTGGAAAACATATGCCCTACAAACTAACTTGAAGCCGAGCAAACAGTTTTAATTATTTCGAATGTACTGCCTTAGTTAGTCACAATACAGTTCATCTATTCTAATCTAATTTGAAACTTGTAAAACAAATTTTGCTACAGTATAAATTATTTCAAAAGTTCATTACCAATGAGAGAGCAAAAGAACGAAAATGAATGAATATATTTTCTTAATCTTCAACATGGTTTTCAAAGAATATATTTTTTCCTTTTAAATTATACACATACAGGAATAAAAATTAATACCAGACGAATACTTTTTGTACTTACGTGTTTATTAGGAACAGATGATCCGAGGTTAAGACATCTAAACAATCGTCTGATGCGAACGGGTCCGGGTCGATGATGAACGGTTTCAAGTCTACATCATGCTTATAATGTCCCGGTGTCAATAAACCATGTGGTGGGTATCTAAACCAAAAGTTTCATACCGATTAACGAAACACCCTGATTTCTAAGAAAAACTCTAAAAGAGAAAAGAAACAAAAAGTTTAATAAAAAAAAGTTTGCACAACAAGCCTTATAAAATAAAAAATTACATTGCCGCGACAAGAATAAATTAAAAAAATACAGAAAGAGACAGGGAAAGTACAAGTGATACAAATTTAAACACACACAATATATTAAAAATAAGTACACAAATCAATAGTATAATAATACGATGTTACATTAGTTAACATTTTACATAAAACTAAAACAACATTCTCATTTAAATTAATTCATAATGTTCGGCTTTCCATACGTTCCGTTTAACCTAATTAAATCTACGTGTTTCTTTTAAGTAATGAAATAGAAAAAACACAGTATTTAGTTGTGTATAATGTTACCATTTCTTAAGACGGACGTTTAAAGATGATGGTTAAAAAAATTGACTGAAGCGTTTTTAGAAGAACATAAGAATCAACAGTGGCCTACTGTAGATCCCCTGTTGAGTCCTCGATAAAAATTCACGGTGTTATTGTTTAAGAAATAAAGCGGATATAATAAGAATAATATATAATGAAAAAGTCCATCCGTCATATAAATACTCCGAGCAAAATCGCAAGAAAAAATAATTTTAAATTCAAGTTCACGCTATCATTATCGGAATCAAAATGCGCATGCTTAAAGCACAAACAGCTTTTTGAATACGATTGCCTCCAGGTGCGATCGTTCGTCCCAATTTCCTTGGGATAATAATTTGTCAAGTAAACAAATGTTATTATGACCCATATAAATGATAATATATAAATACTACCATTTAAAAGTTTATTTTTAGTCTCATTTTGTATTGAAGATTGTATTTGTTTTGAAATTAAAACTATATTTTTTATTAAATGTAAATATTAATAATGAAATATACATCTTAGTCAACAACAACAAAACCAGATTCATATACGATTTACATATTTTTAGGGTAAACAACTCGACCCGATCGACGTTTATGCTTCCTTGGACGGAACTAAAAACTATATAAATACATACAGGTTGATTTTTTAAAGAACGGACATAATCAGGGACGTGATAGAACTTGGTTTCACCAATCAAAGAAAATTATACCCACAAAAAAAAAACACATAAATAACAAAATATAGACAAATGTGAGTAATGCATTGTTGGACTTCGAATATGGTCACCCTCTTGTATTATTACGTGCACTTTGCGCGCTAAATTTTGACAGACGTGGTATGTATAAAATGATGTAGTATGTTTGTACTATTTGTATGTTGACGTACATAAAATAAACCTTTTCGATAAAATAAGTAATTAATAGTCTATAATATAAATCTACTGGAATATTAAATGAAAACGAGTTTTTTTTGGCACCGTTCGCCGACGTTTGAACGAGGACAAATAGATGCCCTGTTCGCACGAAAGCGTTTTTAAGCTTGGCGCTTTTTTATCGAACACTGTTGGATTTTCTTTAGATTTGAGGTTAAAAAGGCAGACATATACACTCACTCTGCTGCTGCTGCTTAATGTTGGTATATAAGCTATAACTTTCCTCTTTTCTGTCATATAGTTTGTCGTACTAGTAAACAATAAAGTCAGAAAGCTATTTATAAAAAAATGACATGCATAATGGAAATCTATATACAAAAGCATTTGTCCCGTCTGTCCGTGAAAATATTTATATATGTAAAGTGTTGGGATCGTGTAAAATAAATAAATAAATTTACTTGGGACCAAACGAATTATCACACGAAAGATTTTTAAAACTATATGATGTCCGTAAGCTTAGCTTAACTTCAACAACTTAAAAAATATCGACTAACTTAAAAAACTCTTTTTAAAAAAGGCAGTAAAATTTTATCCTATCCATAATCACATATAACCCTATATCTAAGGTCTCTGGAAAGACGCTGCATTGATGAATTGTTTGTAGCTGCCGAAGTAAGAGCTAGGTCCCAAGCCAGTTATAAAAAAAGCATGGTTTACTCTCTAATTTGTACTCTGTCTCTCAACTAACACTTATCACTTATAACTAAAAACAGATTTTACGATGTAGCGAGTGCTTAACAATAAAACGCTCTCAATTCGTTTGTTTATAATAAACATAGAATTGAATTACTTATGTATGAATATGATGATCGATTTCAGAAAGTGCCTTAATTGTCTAACATATTTTGCGGGTCCATAGAAAAATGTGGTGAAATATCTATTTTGTGGGGTAAATTATATCACATGATGTATCTGTCTATACAGCTTTTCATTTTAATATAAAATTATCATAATATAAGAGAGTCAAGTAAATTTATACGATTTTTTTTATATTTCCGGACGTAGTTGCAAGAAAATATATAATATAATATAGGGCTCATTACAAATAAAAATGACCTGCGTAGGCAAAGATAAAAAAAGAAGAAGAAGCATGTCAGAACTATTACTGAGTACATACACAAAAATAAGCCTGGTAACTAAAGCACACGCGGATGACGTCGCGGAAAAAAAGCTTTTCTATAGGCTTGTACAAAAAATTACGTTAGTTCCCAAAAGAAATAACACTATTGATGATGATGATTTTACTACACCTTATATATATATATATATATATATATATATATATATATATATATATATATATATATATATATATATATAGGAGGAGGACTGGAGGAGCGAGCCCGCGCGAGCTCTTTGGGGTTTTTCACCGTTTCTCCGTATTAAAGACTAATTAGCATTTACGATAAACTTGACACCATGGCCTCTAGTTTTGGGCGGATCCAACAGGAACTAAAATAAAATGTGGTGTCGTAATAAAAGGTAGGAACGAAGTTCCTTCGCCTGAAAAGAAAGATATTATACACTACTCGCTTGTGTATGCGACTGTCACGCCTGCGCACGTCTCATTTAACGCTTTTTTTATTCCACGCACTTTTTGTTACGGTTTTACTATCACATTTTTTTTCGGTTCAGTCGCGCAGCAAAATCCCTATCCCCTCCAAGCCTGCCCTAAGGAACTTCGTTCCAACAAGAAAAAGGGAGAAAGCGGTTGTGTTTTTTTTTTCAGTTTTTCGTTAATTAATTATTATTTCCTATTTTATTCGTTAGGAGTAGTTTTAAAAACGCAATCTGTTTATATTGTGATTGATTGGCGAATACTGTGGAGAATTGTTCTGGAGTTGTTTTCCTTACGGCACTGTTCTGGCGATTTTTCGTGTTTTTTTTTAAAAACTTAATCCTTATATTATAATGTAATTGGTTAGCGAATATTGTGGTGAACTATTCTGAATGAGTAGAAAGGGAAGTCATAGTTACTTAATGGTGACGTAAAGGGAGAAGCCGCGCTCCTTGGCGTTTCCTGCCATTTCAGCACAGACTAAAGTCTAAAAGTATTTTACGTCAGACATGGAAGCATGGCCTCTGGTCTTAGCCGGTTCCAACAGAAACAAATATACAAAAAACAATCAAGAAAAAGGTCCTAATAGTGTCAACTGCTAAATTTCAATAAGAGTTCAACTTATATCTGGGAATTATATATACATCGAAAACGTGAGCAAGCCATGAAGCTGTATTTCATAAATAATAAATGAAAATCACTTAGCATTGATAAAATTAGATACAAACATCGGTATAATCTAAGAATTTGTGTATTATTATAAGTAGTTTTAAGAACATAACAGTTGATATTATTGAAGTTTATTAAGTGAGGTTAATGCAGCACATAAGCCGGGAGCAGGGGGACACTTAGAACAATGACATCGATGCCTTTAGCGACAGCGACTCCTTGCGACCATAACTTGTACTAAAATGATTTTTTGATATGGCAAGTATACTTGTAAAGAATGATAATTTTGTACTTGCAATTTTACAGTATTTAATGAATGACATATTATTATATTCATACAATATGTTTGCCAGGTTACTGCATGGTTACTGCTTGTTATGTCTTTATTTTGTTGTATTAAGTATGTGCTAATTGAAATACTTCTCTAAAATGCCTCACCATTGTGCTTTTGGATGCAAAAACACTACATAAACTATCGCATGTAGCAAGCAAGAATATCAAAATATAAAGTGGTTATGTTATCCTAATTTACTAACAGAAAATTTCCTTAGAGATCCACAAAATATTGTATATTGCATCAAGGAAAATATATCAAAAAAGCGTTTAAAAGAGACGATTTTGCCTTTAATTAATATCCTAATAGAATGTAATGGACGTTATATTTGTGAGTGTTTCTTCTTTCTTGTTAATATTCTATGTTAAATGTTTTGATATACAGTTCGTGGCGATCAGTAAATAGAATTTTAAATGGAATAATTATATGTATTGGCGATGACTAAACGAATATTGCCGTTAATAATAAACATAAAAATTATAACAATAGGAAATAATGCAATAAATTGTGTCCATTTTAATAATGTTATTTTATTTTCTAACGCTATTTATAAATACGAGTACATTGTTTTTGCTCTCTTATTATAGGTACTATTTTGTTATATTATGTCAATATTCTCATAATAAGTGCCAGCAGTTTCCATACTAAGTATAGCAAAATTTTACTTTAAATTGTATTGTATTGTATTGTAATATGTACGAAAAAATTACAATATAAATACAGTTATATTTTTTCTTACGTGTCCAATAGTGTAAACAATCTCGGATCAGAATAGTTAATAATTATAAAACATTATTTGAGAAGATTGTTTACAACTTAGGACAAGTAAGAAAAAGAATAACTGTAAAAAGAATAAATTAATGCAATAAATACGTAGCTGCAATAGCATGTCCACATCGGCATTAGTTCCCGTTAAGATCGTTAGATGGAGGTTCAAATTGAGTATATGATTAATGTTCAAGAGGACCCTCTATTTCCGTAGTATCAAATTACTCTATGGCCGGGAGTATAGACACGGTTAGCTGACGCTAACAAGTGACATGTTTTACACACACAGAGGTAAATTTACAATAGAGGCAGTTGGGTCTAGAGCTCAGGGCGACAAATTTTATAGGGCGGCAAAATTCGGAAAGAATAAATATCCAGTCTTATCAATTTTACTTTTGATTATTTTGATTTATAATTCTTAAATTAATACTTAGATAATTCAAGAAAATTAATTCATAAATTATTTTTAAATTATAATTAAGGCATTTTTAGTAAAAATAAATAATCAAAATAATGTCACTAATTTTATTATATTTAATATAATATGTAATATAATAAAGTTCTTTTTTCTTTTACTATACTACTGTATAAACTATTAGTTTATTCTGATGTCCAGGGGCGGCATTTAGTTTAAGCCCGGACTTGCACACGCATGTATTTGAACGTGTACTTGGAGCGGGACTTAAGCGGGAATTAAGGGAATAAGAGAAAAAAAAAAATTATTCCCGTTCCTATTTTAATTTAATATGAAAAACAAATGAAATATAAAAGCATATTTTAGAATGTATTCGAATTAAGATTACTCTGCCTTTTGATAGAATTAATTAATTTTAAGTTATACTCAATTGACAAATAATCACGACCACCAATATTTTATAGTATTTTGTATATCAATCGTATGAATAAATAAAATGTTACTATCGGACCCGATAGACGATACACACAAAATATTTCATCAAAATATTATGTCCAGCCGTATAGTGACATACAAGTAATAACGTACAGAAAATTGTATATTAGTAGAAGAACAAATTGATTGATTGATTTCATTACCTTTTATTATTTATGTTTTATCGTCAATATATTTTAATTTAATGTGATTCTTAAATTTAATAACTCATTTTATTTGAGTAGGGAAATGGGCAAACTGTTAAGCAGACAGTACCGATTTAATGAGATGAACGAAGAAAGTGTTCAAATCCTATAGGTTTTGGTTTGATGATTATTATAATATGTAATAGTTACATACTATCTTCATTATCACCATCAACCATTGTACGCCCACTAATGAACTTAGGTCTCCCCCAATTAATGTCAAGACGACCGCTTCCTTAACACTCTCATCCAACACGGGCATATAATGTTACAAATTTAACATACATTGAGCGCAAACACCAACGGCCGTCGCGAGTCGATCTCGATTCTCGTGTAAATATTGTGCCCGGTATTTACGTTGAAGAGTTCGTATACTAATTGCGTAACTTAGCTTTTTTCCTCCACGCTTTTTATTAGTTTCACCTTTATGTTTGTAGGTTTGTTTCTACAGACTCCATTGGAATTGAATTTGACCCACTTCAAACGGTGAAATTTCATTCAAACTTAGTTGACCATAGAATAGACGCATAGAAACCGATTACACGCAAAAAAATTAAGGCATTTTAAACTGGGCTATATCGGCGCATCGGTTGTCAAGGTTAAGCACTACTGTAAACATTTCCAACAATTATATTCAAATGATAGTTTCTGTCGTAAATAGGTGTCACAAATCACAATGTATCTGATAAGGAAAGAATTAGTAAAGGTAGGGAATATGAACAGCGCTGAAAAACGTTACTCGGAAACCGCAATCAAGTAGGCGGGGCTAAAGTTGCAATCAATGCGTCTCTCAGTCTGCTGCGCAATCTGTGACAGACGGTCGTAGCGCCCGAATTAGTATTTAATAGGAAAAAATAGTTTTCCAACGACAAAAAACTTCTCCGACAAAAAAGTCTCCTTTGCTGTAAGGTAATGAAGGAAGTAAAAAGCAAACTGGGATAACTTATCACAGGTAAATTAATAATTTCGTTCCATTTAATTTTTTGTGGTCAGTACTATGCAATGAATAGCGAGCCAATTTTGTTGAGTTTTATATGTTTATTTTTTCCATTTATGTTTCTTATGAAGCATTTACTTTTAGTCCACTTAGAAAGAAGAGAGGTGACTGATTACCGACTAATGCTAGCAGAGTGTGATTTAAACATTTAGGGCATGAATTTGCCAGAAGACGCAGATTATTAGTTAAGAATAAACTTTTTTTAAATTTTTAAAAAGTTATCTTTGAAAATTTCCTAAGCTGTGTCTCGGACGCCAAAAAAATATTAAGCACTAGCTGTTGGCCGCGGCTTCGCCCGCGTTAGGAATATTAATTTATGAAGGTATAGCTTTTCATCAGCTTGTAACAACTCTAGACAGTTATGAAATATTCCAATTCTGCCTGCATTTTTCTAACTACAACCTATCCTCCAATGTATCTAACAGTCTGTTCTACTAATTCTGGTAGTAAGCGGATCTTAATGTTTGTGACTGTACCGAACAGTTTTCCGTTTCTGTATTGAATTTTTGACTTAATTTGTTATGCTGATATTTGTCTGAATTCGGATGTAGTTTTCTTAATTACGGAACTACAGTTCAATATGGGAATATCTTGTAAAGGAATAAGTATAAATATAAGTTTTTACGCGAATTAATATAATAAGTTTATGATAAAACTAGCTGTTCCCGCAGCTACACCCGCGTCAAATTAAAAAAATATATATTATTATCGATCCAAAAAGAAAACCAAATCAAAATAAAAACGAAGTAATTGCTTATAATATAGGCCATAGTTTACCGAGGCTCTGGCCCAATGCAACCCTTATTAGGCCAGAGCTGTTGAGTTAACTTTACATACCATCAAAGACTGTCAATCTCATCAGGCATACAGGTTTCCTCACGATGTTTTCCTTCACCAGTGAACGAACGGTGATCCGTGTTTAGAGTGCACTTAAAAATTTAGAAAAACTCATTTCAGACATCACAGGGGGTCAGGATCGAGCCCAGACCCTCTCGCTTAAGAAGCCGAGCCGATACCCACTGGACCACCGTCGCTTATATTGTATGTAATTGTTATTATTGCTTTTGTAAACGTCGTTTTTGTTACATTTGAACATACATATAGACATATTGAAATAGGAACCACTATTTAAATAATAAAATTTTCTACAAATATAGCAAAAAATCTTTTCATTTATCTATACTATATTTAAAATATACACCACTATTTTTTAATTACCAAAAAAAAGGGCTAAGTATATCAGTCGCCACTACTGAACACAATATACAAAATAAAAAAAACGAAAATCGTTATTAAAAAAAATCCCACCTTATTCCTAATTGTTGGACAAATGCAATAAAATATTTGTGTACGTACGCGCCCCCAACACGTAGTGATAACATTTATTGAGAATTTGTAGCTCAAAACTAAATAAATAAGTAACGAGTTGGCGGGGTATGAGACGACGGTCGGGCGGCAAGGTTAGGATGTTTATGTTCGTAAATTGTGGGTAGTCTACATTCTAATCGCCACGCGCCAACGGTATGAAAAGGAGCGCAATAGCTTACTTCTCGCTTGGTTTTCTTTTAATGAAATGGCACATTGTATTTTTTGTTGTAGAATTCTTGTGTCCATGATTTTGCATTGAATATAGGAAAACTTTAACATTTTATAACTTTGTCATTGTTGAATAAAAAAAAATATGACTACATATACACGGTTACGTATGTCTACTACCCATTTTTTTTTTGGTAGTTATAAAAAACTGGTGTATAATGTAATAATATTAAAAAGAGAAAAGGTTTGTATGTGTGTTTGTAACGAATTGGCCCAAAAAATACTAGACCGATTTTAAAAATTCTTCACAATTCAAATGCTATATTATCACTGATTAATATAGGCTATTTTGATTATAAGAAAAAATAACGATCCCTACTAAAACTACAATAATGTTACCTAAGGTGTAAAAAAATGCATATAAAATATCATTCATCGCATGCGCTGCGAAAACTATCAATATCTACAAAAATGTCGCGGTAATATGTGTATAACTATTGTAGTTAAGTTATAATAACTACTTTTCATTATTAAAAATTGAATAGAAATTCCGAACAAAACTAGACCAAGTTATTTATGCCTTTGCATTAATCCTTACCTAAACAAATCATTTCTCAAGAAAGGCTGTTAAAATACCTGTACATTACTTTTTAGTTTATTAAAATTGGATATTCCATTCAAATAATATTGCAAGTTTAATAAAATTTTAATAAAATTAATTCGCAGCTACGCCGCGGCCGTTACGCGCAATAGCGCCGCGCGCCGTACGGGGCCGCAGTTTATCAGAGGGGTTCTACTCAAAATACAAATTCTTCAGCTTAATATATTATAATTACTATTAATATATAAAGGAGAAGAGTTTGTTTGTTTGAACACGCTAATCTTAAAAACTATTGGTCAGGTTTGAATGATTCTTTCAGTGTTAGATAGCCCACTTATCTAGGAAGGCTTTATAACATCCCGCTAAGATGCCGCTGTAAATCTTAGTTAACACAGGCGAAGCTTTTTGAAGCGCTTTCGTGTGAATTTGTCTCATTAAAACGCTTTTAAACGCTCGATAAAAAAAAGCTCGGTGTCTTAAATGAAGCATTTGTATGTAGACAGTCCATCTAGGCGTTATTAGTCTAAGAAGTAGACTTATCGAGCACCGATAACAATAGGGTTTCCAGTGTCAAATATGTTCCAGTGTCGGAAATTTTTTCGTTTGGTTTATTTTTTGAATCTATAAAAAGGCTATTGTTTTCTTATGTTCATATTATAAACCAACTTTTACGGATTTTATCCCTGTTCATTAAGTTTTTATAAGCCCCACGATTGGTCACGGGAAAAAGAGTATTTTTTAGGGTTTTTTTAACTATGTATTTAATAAAAATATTTTTCGCTCCTGCTGTCAGTTGTTTGCAAAGCAACGCTTTGTCATTAAACATTTCTACATCGAGTTGGGCTCGAGTATAGATGGTACCGAAGACAACCACGATAAATAGACAATGATAACATTACACAGACATAAATACTGATTACAAATAATTTCTTTCCTTTTTATCGCAAAGCAGCCAAGTACATTAAACACCGGAACAACAGTGTTGCTCCTTTAATTTTTTTTTTTTGCACGTCAAGAGGACATAATCATACCTATTTTATTTCTTTAGTGATCCCAAAACACAAAATTGCTTTAATAAATTAAAATTGTAAAATAAATAGGTACAACTAAAGTGCAAGTTATTTCATTAATTAAATAAAAGTTTGCAATCGAGGGAAAAAATCGCTTCAATGTTGCCGTAGAATAAATCAATTCAACAGCTCGCTTCAGGGTGCAAAACAAAAATAATAAAAAATACGTTCCAGTGAGCAGAATTTCAAATAAATAAAAATATACACTTTTACAACACTCAGTAGAGGATCGCGTAGCACAACTAATATTCGCTTTGCAGAAACATTGAATAAAATAAAAACTAAAATATATACAACCTTAGTAATGCGAGCAAGCAACATCGTATTGTGAATATGGACAGAATTCAACGTATTCGCAAAAATCAAATGCGATATTTTTATTTCTTCCTATTGTTTCACGAACTATATTCATAAACAATATATTACATATCTTTTAAGCTATTTCTTAAACTCTCTAACTTTTCATTGATAAATAACAGTCATTTTATTTGCTAAATTATAAAAGACTTTCTCTATGCAGTTATATAGCAACATTTTATTAATTGATTAATATGTATAGTCACATAGCCAACATTTAACATGAGGTCAAAATAGTCGCAGAAGCATTAAGTACCATCGGCATGGTAACAGACGCACAGTCAAAGGATGGTGAATGAA
Source organism: Lycaena phlaeas (assembly GCA_905333005.2). NCBI lineage: Eukaryota > Metazoa > Arthropoda > Insecta > Lepidoptera > Lycaenidae > Lycaena > Lycaena phlaeas. The sequence continues at coordinate 3,719,777 of HG995168.1, forward strand.
AGGGTTAACAAGTATTTCATGTGCGGCGTAAGCGCATCGTTTATCATAAAAAGTGTTTTAGTTTAAGCTGTATGTATTTCAACCATAAAGATGCTGCAATTTTTTGTATAAAAAAACGACACAAATAAATTAGACAATTTATTTACATATCAATCTTCTTAACATATATAAAATCTTCTTGTGGTTTCTTCTTCATACAATCATATTTCTTAATTAAGTTAATCAACATACATCGCTCAATCAACAACATACAAACTACAACATTGATAACAACAAAAACTACAACACGTTGTAATTAGAGGTAATCTTATAGCTAAAAGACATATATAAGACATTTATGTTGTGTATGTTATTTCGGACACACTTAGGAGAACTTAAATTTATTATTAAAGGCCATTAAAGTTCAAGAGTGAAGGCCGCGTTTAGGTAAACGAAGTGTTTGTCGGTCATTAACCAGGTGGGAAGACGATCTCCGGGCAGTGGCCGGTCCGTGCAAGTGGCAAGAGATCTGTCGTCTTTGTGATCATTGAGGGAGTCCTATGTTCAGCAGCAGACGGATAAATGATGACGGATGATGGTGATTTTATTTTAGATATAATTAAAATACGACTAAAGAACCTAATGTATACTATTTACCAAAGTGTACATAATATCACTAAGGGCCTGTTTCACCACTTCCTGATAGATGCCGAATAGGCTATTCACAACATATTTGACAGATAGAGTATGGAGTATCTGTCAAATATGTTGCCGATAGCCTATCCTGCACTTATCTGGAGGTTGTGAAACAGGCCCTAAGTCATATGCCAATCTTCAGGCTGTAAATTAACTATCGGTGCGGGTGGCAGTGTAGGCGAAGTTGCGGGCAACAGCTTGTAATTCGTATCATACATAACATAAACGTCTAAATTGCAATTTGCACGTTCAAAGAGGTGCCAATATGTCAATACTTACGTATGCAGTTGTGGGGCGGCGCAGAGCGCCTGCCCCCGGTTGTACACAGGCCCACACGTGGCGCCTTCTGCTCTCTTTTACCAATATGCAAAAAACCGCTACGAATGTTTTTACAGCGGGCTCTGGTATTGACTGCCAGGTTGAAGCAGACCCTGGCTGATGTCAACCAAAAACACCTGAAACATTGGACCCGCGTTAGATATTGAATGATTACCTAAAAAATAGCAGATAAATGCCATTATGACTCGCGCGCATTGATGGAACAAATAATATTTTTTTCTTTACTTATAAGATCTAGCTAACACGCAAGAATATATGTCAAGGGCAGACGGACAGACAGACCGAAAGGCGGACAACAGAATAATTATATGTTTTCTTTTGATATTCTACAGAACAGAACCCTAAAAATGCATCGTGGGTAAAGTTCCTTATTATAATCATCAGCCCGCGTTTATTGTACGTGTATACAAACAGACCTATCACATGGTATCGTAGCGTATCTACAATTTATTTGTATTGTTTGTTTAACAACTTCGAAATGTTGAAGTACTGATATGTACTCGACATACATGCGACGCGTTATTAACCGGACTTGCGCTCTAATCTTTAAATTTTCTTTCAAAAGTTAGACATAACGTAAATAAATCCATTAATTTATTAGGTTAACGGTAAAAGGCCGTTTTAGAATTATTAACAGTAACTTACGGCTCCAACGATTTTCATGAAATTTTGTATACACGGGTTAAAAACAACGATAAATCAATCTAGCTAGGATAAATTTTTAGAAAACTTTTTTTTATCCGTGTTTTGAGGCATCTATAAAATATGATTAGAATACGAACGTAAATTTCGCAGTCAAATGATATGTCATGGTAGCTTAGTGGTGAAATTAGGCAGTCGAGTCCGAACGAGCCTGGTTCGAATCTCTAGTCCGAACTTTTTCTCCTTTTTTTAAGATCATTTTTTTTGAAAGAAAAATTTTATCGTATTTTATTACTAAGGGTACCGAGCAAATGCTCGGTCAACCAGGTACTTTATTTAATATATCCTAGGCTTAAATGAAAATTGCAGTTATCGCTGTTTGTACATAGAATAAATATGAAATAAACTTGTATTTCCACGAACGACGTCGCAAAATAGCCGATCGATTGCTTGGCTGTGTGGAACGAGGCGTAGTGGTGGTGGAAAAGGGTCCTACTGTAACGTCGTTTCCGCCGAACTTATTCCAAGACAAGTGACAAACAATTATTAGTTTACCACTCAAGCGGTAATTGATTTTTGATCCTATAAAACATTTTTTTTCCTGTCTTTGACCTATCTTTAAATTAAAGACATTGAACAATTTCCAATTTTCTGCCAAGTCGCGAAAAATGACAAATGAATTAAATACATAAATTAATGTAAGTACGTAATGTAGTTACAACTACTTTTTATCCGTTTTTCATCTGACTATTATTTTGTAGAAAAATAAAATAGCATTTGTAGAAACATTAAAAAAAACTTTAAAGGCGTCTCATACCAAATAAATCCTTCGCTCACACTTCTTTATCACATATACAATATTTTAATATATATCACCCAATTTAAGTTAAAACAACGTAGTGTTTTACTTAAGTATTTTAAAATATTCAAAATTACTATATTTAATATTCATGCAACAATTAAAAAAAATGGTTTTAAAGCAAGAAACAAATTCAGTGATTTTGGTTTTATGATTATATCAACTTAGTTACATTGTTGAACTAGTCGTTAAGAAATTATAGTAATTGAAATAAATAAATTCTGCGACAAACCGCGTTGTCCCTGGAGTATGAAGCGACTCAACAGGTTTCAAAACAAAAACAATACCGCGCACTTTCATCCTCGCAAGATTTTGATAACAAAATTAGGTTTTTGGTGTATTTCTAAGTTATATAAAATATTTTTATACCATAATATATTAATTATACCTGGATAAATTAATATACTAGTATAATATATACGAGTTTAAACTGTTGTAATTGTTTTTAATTTAACGTTTGGATTATTAACTCGATTGAAATAATTATTATTTTTCAATAATTTTACTTAAAATATGTTTTATAATTTTAAATTTAAATACACTTAGGTTTATTGTTAATTGATAATTATAAAATTTTCCAAAATTGAAATATGATTTTTAAATTTAATTTTCTTATTACATAATATACTTTTCATATACATGTTATAATGCAAATACTAACAGGAGTATACTCGAGAGACGCGACCGTCCGCACGGAGGACTCCGAACAAACTGCGCCACCCTTCAGCCTCCGCACTGGGACTACAGCGGGGTACAGGATGCGCTGGGCGTTGAATTTTCATAGAAATATATTACAGAATTCTCGGAAATTTATGTCGATATTATCTCGTTACGTGAGTTATTCTATATATATTTTTTTTCAAGCTACACTTATGCTACATTTAGAGAACATAATTTTTATATATTTACTATCATTTTATATTATTATAAATGTAAATAGATATGAATTCTTAGCATTTGAAATTTTGCTGCAGTCGAAATGTGATTTTAAGTTAATTTTGTCAATACACTGTTGCATCTTTTACTACACGTTATTGTAATTTATAGATGAAACAATTATAGTTTAATAAACTAAATTATACCTTAAAATTATTAATATTTAAAAAAAACCCAACATAATAACTTATATAAAAATTATTTGGATTTGAATAACTTATACCAATTACTTGAAAATGCGTTAGTGACTAATTACCACACGAGTGATGTAGGTAATTAGCGCACCTTATGCCATCCTTGGATGTGCTATCCTGATTATCCCGATCGGGGTATTGAAGCATACTCGTTCAAATTAATGCAGTGTTACTCAGAACTTGGTAACGTATACTGTAAGTATAGAGCCTTGTATATCAAAAGTTATCATGTAACGACTTTCCTATAATTACGACACTTCAACCTGGGGGTAAACGCCCTAGTTTAAAGATCCGTCCTCGCATCTTCGAGATCGCATAAGATGTATATCTAATATATAAAATTCTCGAGTCACAGTTTTAGTTACCATACTCCTCCGAAACGGCTCGACAGATTATTATGAAATTTTGTGTGCATATCGGGTTGGTCTGAGAATCGGCCCACATTTTTTTTGTTTGGTTTCTTTATAATACAGCGTGCAAAAATACATACAACCCTAAATTTCTAGCCTCTACGATCAACCCCTAATTTTTAATCGTCAAGCGTCAACTAAGATTTAAAACAGTTTCCAAACTTTTTGAATATTTAATATAGCCTATGTTCGCCGGGGATAGTGTAGCTTCCCAACAGTGAAATAATTTTTCAAATCGGTCAAGTAGTTTCGGAGCCAATTCAATACGAACAAATAATCAAATCTTTCCTCTTTTTAATATTAGTATAGATAAAGATATTTTTTAAGGGAGGCCAGTCGTACTCTGAGATGATGAAAACTTACAATTCCTTTTCTGTTAATTCCTACCCTAACTAACAACAGCACAATCAGTGGATGTGTTTACTCTTAATCTTGAACCGAGGTGGAAATTTGCATTCGTTTTGTCGTAGGTAGGTGTAGGTACATGTACAGCGGTTTGTAAAAAATATATGTATTTAAATTTTTAGAAATACTTTTATAATAAATAACGATTAAAAATATAATTATGTAATTAATATATATCAGTTAAAAAATAAATAATTAAACAAAAATGACATGACTTTTTTTTACAAGTACTAACTGATTGCAAAATTATTTTATTTAATATTAATTTTAGTCATAATAGTCACTTATATTGTTAACAGAATATTGCCTTTTGTAGTAAATACGGAGTCAAGCTCTAGATAATTTAATATTACTATATACTAGATAATATTTACTATTGGCATCTACAAAATGTAATAAATAATAATATAATTTAAGTACATATACTTCGACTAACCCCAACGATACCCAGCCTCTACAGGTGTACAACCAGGGGGTTGTGTTAAATTCTCCAAACTCAGCGGAAAGCAACACGTTAGACATCAAAATTTCTAGACATGCCGCAACCCCCCCGGTTTCACCCTCGTTTAGCTTTACAATGTATGTGTTACATATGTAGCTTGAAATATATGCCTTTTGCGTTGCTGATTCCATTTTTTATTAAATAAACGCCGAACGAACGAATGGCAATTGAGGACAGATGAGCGCTCAATAGAAAATAAACTGTATATAAATATGATTATTTAGATATTAATTATTTATTTTACTTGTTAAACTTCAAAGATTATAAAGAGCTCGTTTTACTCAACAAAAAAAAAAAATACATAGGTAAATATTTATGTCTACAAACAAAAACGATAAATTACCACTATCCGATCATACTTCTATGCGCATTATTCTATAGGTATTAGGCTTTACAGTCAAACTCCATTTCAATTTTGGAATATTCAATGGCAAACCGTTGCTAGGCTACCGTCCGATAGTAGGGGTAAAAAGCGCTTTAAAAGCGTCGCGGCAAAACCCGTCGTAGGCTCGATTTGCGAGTTTGGCATGCTCAATACGATTTATCGTCATACACTCAACGTCGAAAATCCAACAGCACTTGACAAAAAATCGTTACTCTTTAAAAATGCTTTGTGATATATATATGTGGTACCAATATACATAAGTATCCATTTGTACCAGTAAAACGCTTTTTTGGAGATCGGTAAAAAAACGCTCGTGAGATCGGGGCCTTAGGGATGCAAGACTATGACTAACCATCATCATCTGCCTAGCCTTTTCCCAACTATATATTGGGGTCGGCTTCCAGTCTTACCGGTTCATCTGAATACCAGTATTTTACATGGAGCGACTGCTTATCGGACCTCCACAACCCAGTAACTGGGTGATACGACTCCGCCACTAGCTCCTCATAGTCATATCAAGACTATGATAATTCTTTTTTTTTTAATGTCATAAGGTAACGGATCAGCCGGGGCTTTATGGTCGCTACCGACCTTCATAGACATCCGCACGATCAAAGGTTATGCAGATGCGTTGCTCTCCTTTTCCCTATCCCCCCAATGGGCCGGAAACTCGCAAACCGCACGAAACGCGACAACATAGCTGTCAATTTACGCCGGTGTTATGCGAGCGAGAGGTTCCTCCCCGGTCGTGCCGGCCCAATTCGGCAGCAAAAGCAGCATGGCACTACCTCACACCATGAATGGTCTGATTATTAACTTATAATGTAAAACTATTGAAAGTTTGAAATTATGAAGTATTCCGCTAGCAGCTATGGTTTGTATACAATTCTACATCAACTTGGAACATTGTTCTTCCCATGCAGTCATTGCTTAATGTTCCACGGAACTTCATTTTAAATTCTATGGTATTAGTTTAACCTTCAGACTAGTGACGGCGGTGCATTGTGATGTTGATAGAACAAAATATTTGTTAGATTTTTATCATTTACTGATACCATAGTGCGCAACGCTTGCGTCTGCATCTCTTTTATTCTACTATTATTAGTAGACTCAATAATTTTACTGTATTAATAAGGTAAAGCAGAAAAGTATGGTACCAGTAATTCTTATGATACCTGCCGGCTCTATGGTATAGTTGTCAATTTTTCATGTTAAAACGGACTAAAAGTGAAGGTGATATTATGCACTCAACTATTTGTTTTAGGTGCAAATTTTCAGGTTGTAGCTCCTTACAATTTCAATATTATAAGGTTAAATATTGAGAAACTAACAAGCATGAGTGCAGAATGGTGGCGCATGCCAGACATGCCTACAATCCCGACCCCAAATTAATAGGAATAATAATGGCAAGGAAGAAGATCATGATGATGATGATTATTGAGTTAGGTTAGGTAAGGTTAAGTAATGTTTTCTTTTTAATGCCAACGGATACGTCAGTTTAAGCAAAGAAACATTTTTTTTCTTCAAGTAAACTACAGATTCGTGGATCTGGCACAAGAGGCGCCTAGGCAGTAGATATTTTGAAAAGCTTGAGCTTGGCTATAAAAAACTTTTTCATTTTTTTTCATACAAAACAGCAATTTCATAGGAAAGTACATAAGTAATATAATATAAAGCTATAAATACTGCACTTTCCCGAAAAGTCAACATGTTACTTAAAATAATTTTATATAAATTTTATTAACGTTGGTACAGTAGAAACTCCCTCAGTTATCCGGATTCGCGATTATCCGGACTCCCAACCAACGGGATTCGGACAAGTCGAATTTGTGCAAGCGTGAACGTGTAAGAACTGGGATGAGCCCCAGTACTCTCTTAATAAACATTGATTTTTGTTAATATGTATTTGTTATTTTTAATAAACACATAACATTATATACTACATATGCACAAGCCTTGCTATTCTTCATACATTCGATTATCCGGATTTTCGATTATCCGAATGCCTAACGACAGCAATTAGTCCGGTTAATCGAGTTTCTACTGTATTTACATGCGTATCAAATTAATAGTTATTTTTAGCATTTCAATCAACTGCAAATATCATCCTAGTAAGTGTATTTCGAAATATTTCAATAAATAAAATCTGTGCAGATTTTTATTTAATTTAATATCCGATCTGATATGCATACGTCATGACCTTTACTACCAAAGGGAGCTATCACAAATAGCATCATAATCTTTGACAAGATAAAAAGAAGTTGCCCCTGCAAATGATTAAATGTGTAGTGGACTCAGGGAAAAAAGGTCACAACAAAGTCTATATTAGATATTGCTTGAGATTCCGGTGTATACAATGATTGAGAATGACGTCCTACGTAATTGATATGGCTAGATGAACAAACATTACTTTCCTTTTGGGTTTCAAACTTAAAAGATACAAAAAGGACCTAAAGGCCTATAACAATAGATATTGTAAGCTAAAATGTTTAATATATAATTAGTTCAATGGTTTTAGATCACTGATGGCAGGAACCGCTTTTTTATGTTCTTTTTAGAGAGAGCATACGAACAGTCGAGTCACCTATACTCCAGCCAACCTCAATGTAGAATGTTTGTAAACAAACCACAACAGCTGATTTTTAAGGTTGTCATTTTACAATTTATCATAATTTCACACTTTTAATCGCTTTGCCGTAAAAATCAATCAGACTGCCGATAATATACATTGTTAGGTTATGTAAAGCATAAAAATGTAAAATAACGTTTCAAACCACAAATGTAAATGGCCGTTTATTACATTTTTATTTTTGGCAATTTGTCATAGTTTCAAATGTTGACATCCCTAATGCTTTCTTCGTTTTTGGGAGAAGTCAAGAACCTTTTTTCATTTTTGTATTATGCTATGATACATGTACAAATACTAGAAGAGTCTTACAATATTCCAAATAATAAGTCCATTATATTTTTGTTCTATTATTGAACCAAATGATTAATTTCACATAAAATTTAAGTGATTGAAGTCAAGATTTGACGAGATTAATGCGTTGTTAATTATTGTAGAGAAATTCCATTATACTTTTCATATTACAAAAATAATAGTTCTGTCGAAACTCGATAAATAGAATTACAACTAAAATTTATTATTACAATATTGCACTGTACGTTTCTAAGATACATATTCAAATCAATATCTTTATTAAAATTACAAGAAGTAAGTAGTAATAAGAGGACACCTGCTAGACAGAACGATAAGAAGGTGCGTTACTTTCCTGCTAGATCACAACTATCCTACCTACTTCGTTTGTCAAGTAGCTGTTATAGAAAAAATATATGAAAAAACAAAATCGCATTCGGGCAACGCATTTTGTATGGTGTATTCATCAATTCGGTGCTACATACAAAAATACACAAGCGACAAGCAATCGAGATAGCATACAGGAGTGGCAAAATACTTAATTTGATTGCAAAAGTTACCTATACAATAAATTAACTAATAGAAACACTCCAGTATTTGGCCTGCGAAATAGAGCAATTAAAAAAAAGGTTGGACGCCACTGGACTCCGAGTTTGTAACAGAAATCTCTAATGAAAGATGTTCAGTTTGTTGTGACGCAAAAGTGTGACCGCAAATATACAATGTCATGTGAACCAAGTTAACAGGACAATCTGGCAGTGACGGCCTAATCAGTGCACTTGATAACATTTGCAGTCGCAAACCGACTGTTCTGTGACAATTATCATTGAATTAGCGATTACTAAAATTATGGTGCATTCGATCGAACATTGGACGGAAACGGATTGTACTATTGATTATAACGATGACAGCCAAATTGTATGGAATATCTACCCTTCTACCCTAATATTATAAAGAGGAAAACTTTGTTTGTTTGTATGGTTGTAATGAATAGGCTCAAAAAGTACTGAACCGATTTCAATAATTCTTTCACCATTCGAAAGCTACATTATCCACGAGTAACATAGGCTAAATTCAATCTGGGAAAAAAGGGTTCCGTAAGATATTTGGGTTTTTCGGACACAAGGTGTAAAAAATCATCCAGAAAAGTTATTTATTTTGCGTACTAAGATGCCGTTGTAAATCTCAGTTAACGCAGGCGAAGCTGCGGCTAACAGCTAGTTATTTAATAAAACCGATAAAAAACATCGTTTAAAATCTACTAATCTTATAAACTATCTACTCATATGGTTTGCGCGTAAAACAGTACCGAGCTAGTCTAATATAATTCATGTATGTCGATCAACAATCGATGATCATTTAACGGATGAACAAAAAAATGATAAAAATCAATAAGAAACAACTTTTACCTATTTTATCACGGCTTAGATTAAGATATTTACATTCCGCATAATTTACAGCAACCATGGTCACGATCCAGTAAACGCAAGACATGTAAAAAATATGAATAATCCGCGATAAAGGCCGAAAAGTTGTTACATTATGAGTGAAATTCGCGTAGGTACATATTAGAAAACAATAAATAGTTGAGTTCATTTATAATTTCATTTCATTAAAAGTCGAGCGACGATGGTCCAGTGGATATGGCTATGATCTTGAGCGAGAGGCTCCGGATCCGACCCTGACCAGCTGTGGTGCCTTGAAATGGGTTATTCTACATTTTCTAGCGCACCACAGACCACCTAACCTAGATTGGTATGTCTGTGTAGCGCACCCTAAAACACAAGACCATCGCTCGCTCATCGGTGAAGGAAAACATCGTGAAAAACCTGCATGCCTTAGAAATTAAGTCTGTGAGGGTATGTGAAGTTCACCAGCACGCATTGGACCAGTGCATCGGTGAACTATGGCCCGATACCCTCCTCGCCTGATTTCAAGGAGGAGACCCGTGCCAAGCAGTGGAACATTTATGGGTAGCTACTTTTTTCATTGAAAGTTAAAAAATGTTAAAGATAATTACAAAAACTGTGGTGAGTGCAGTTGTCAGATATATTATTCTAAGGATTTGGTCACATGCATTTTGTATAGGTCTTGGTCCACGTGATATTATCTAAACAATGTAACTTATTGCGAATGACATGTTCAATAAGCCCGCTATATCCAATTTAGGTTGCTGCTTTCATTATCATCATCAGCCTTTATCCGTCCACTGCTGAACATAGGTCTCCCTCAATAAATGCCAAGACTACCGAGCTCTTGCCATTCACATCCAACACGGACCGGCTACTGCACGGAGATCGTCTTCCCACCTGGTTAATTGCCATAACATTTCATCTACCTAAACGCGGCCTCCACTCTTAAACATTTATGGCCCATCGGCCATCCGTTCTCCTGAATCGTGACCCGAGCCCATTGCCACTTCAACGTGCTTATTCTTCGCGTGATATCAGTAACTAAGTTCTCTGGCGGATTTTTTCGTTTCAATGCTATCTGCCGAAAAAACACCCAGCATAGCACGCTCCATAGCACGTTGAGCTACGGCAAACTTACGGACCAGTCGTAAATTAAGAGGCCACGTTTCGGCCCCGTAGATCATTACGGGGAGAACGCACTGGTTGGAGATTTTCGTCTTCAAACTCTGCGGTTTAGACGACGTGAGAATATGACGAAGCTTCTTTAAACTTCTTTAACTTTACGTTTCTAATAACAGCTATCAAACAGTCCATTATTACTTCATAGTTCAGGACCTATAGCTTTTATTGTGGTTTGAACCCACAATAAAGCGAGTGGAATTTATATTTCATTTTTATAAATGCATTTCAATACCTTCGAAATAAATAATATTGGCATTCTGTGCTCTTTCCTCCATCCATTATATCATAAAGTTATGTTTACACTACACTATACCAAATATCATTTACATGTGTTATTTTCGTTTTTGGGTTTTATTTGTTTATTGTTGTTACAGAAATACTAAACTATAGTCGTATATATATATATATATATATATATATATATATATATATATATATATATATATATATATATAACTCGAGATCGATAATTATTATAATGAAACAATTTTCACGGATTGGATCGCGATTTATTAAGTTCTTTTTTTTTTGTCATCCGCACAGCCAAAGGTTATAACTGCTCTCCTTTCCTCTATTACCCCAATGAGCAACCAGAAACTCACAAACCGTACGAAGCGCGACAGCATTAGTTGTTAATTTACGCCGGTATTATGAGAGTGAGAGATACCACCCCGGTCGTGCCGGCCCAATTCGGTTGTAAAGCAGCATGACACTATTATAATTATTAGACTACGGACCTGCGTCCGGCTAGGAGGGGAGTAGAAATAGCGTTTATACCCGATACGAAAATGTATGTCGTTTCTGTTCGACAATTATTGATATGCATTTACCTATCGACTATCCATAAATTTGATATGTCGGTTATGAAAATCAGGTTTAAAAATATAAAAATGTCATACAAATCTCTATTTCATCTTTTATAGTCTGTTCAAAAAGTCAGTGGATAAGCTTGGATAAATGGATAAGGTACATAATACAGGAAAAGGTCCTAGATTATGAATTAAATACCAATTTATGCACAAATTAAATTAATTTCATTTTAAGCAAAAATTTTATGTAGCCACATGACCATAATATGACCACAAAGAAAAATATGAAATAACCCAAATAGATATAATCTTTTTAAAAATATAAAAGCCTCGGCAAATCAATTTCTATCGTTGGTCAACACTTGAAAGTCAAAAGAAACTGATCCTTGTAGGATTCCAGGTAGTAACGTCTGTTATTAAAAAAGTTATTCCATATGTCTCCTATAATCTGATCTTTAAGAAAACTGAAATAATAAAGTAAGTAATATTGTGTATCAAAACAAAAATTAGAAAAAAACATAAATATAATATAACTAGCTGTTACCCGCAGCTTCGCCCGCGTGATTTTAGATCCCGCGTACGAATCACGGCAACATGATTTATTTTAATTTATCATTATTTTGCGTATTATTTAGCGTATTATTTTGATTTTGCCATATCTCCTAAGGTATTCATTTAATTTGAGGAAAATGTTAAGGCTAATTTTAAATAATGTTAAGAGGAAAAATAATCTTCATGAAGTGCTCGAGACAACAAACTGATTTAAAATGATAAGAATTCATACCGTATTTGTGTAAATAACTTTTAGATTATCGCGTTAAAATTGTCCATTTTTTACAGTATTGAATGGATATAGTATGATATCCCTAAGAGATAGACATATGCCATCGCGGACTTTTTTGTAGACCTATTTAAGATACATAATTCCACCATACATATCTTGTTATATCTCAAAGGGTTTAGGCAGTGTTTTCGTTGAAATCTCCCAAATGGCCTACTTTTTTCCGACACCTCCAACAATTGTTGTTATATCTTAATCAATGTACATAAAAGCTTGATAAATTATATACATAAACCTTTTTCTTCAATCACTCTATCTATTAAAAAAGCGCATCAAAATCCATTGCGTAGTTTTAAAGATTTAAGCGTAGAAAGGGATATAGGGACAGAGAATGCGACTTTGTTTTATACTATGTAGTGATCTGACAAAGCTAATTTTACATTTTTTTTTAAATAGCTGCCCAGGGGTGTTGTATAGAATATGTGTATTAAAAGCGGTTCAATAATTTAAGTCTATCTGCAACGAGTAGAAGAACAAACGTACCGACGATCACAAATTAATATAAATCATAAATAGAGTAATAAAATTAATTCCGCTAAATTCCAATATGTACGTATTAGATATAATAAAATGTATTCCAAAAAATCAGGAAAACTTTAGCTTTCTAAAAATCGCTACAAGGAGAATCGCTCGGTGATGGCGATAATTGTATTATACTTTGGCATGCATTTGTCGCACCTTTTTGTTTGCCGATTATTTGTTGACCGATCCTTAGATTACGTATACTAGGACGAGCGGCCGTTGCAGTGGCAGGTCCGCGTTAGGTGCGAGTAGCAAGGGATCGGTCGTCTTGGCGTTCAATGAGGGAGGCCTATGTTCAGCAGTGGACGGATAAAAATGATAAAAACTAGTTTTATTGTCCAAATGGAATTGCACCATGACAGAGAGGATCGCCTGCGTACGGCCACCCTACCCCCCATTTGCTTTATGGTATACTCTTAACAAATATACTTTCAGAATTTATATCAACACAAATGTGACACGCTTTTCTTATAAAGATATTATTCTGCCTAATAGACTAACATTAACGTATTTTTCCATTGATTTTATATGATAAAGGAGAGCTATTTTCGTACCATATATGATATTCTAAGGATATTTGGGACAAACAAGGTGATTGAGATCATTACAGACAAGGCTACGTCATTGTCATGGTGATGCGGACACCCCGCTGTTGTTGCTGTGACGATCTCCAACTCTGACTCTGTCTGAACATTAATTGAAATGATATCGTTATCTTATTCCGATATTAATTTATATTAAAGTAAAACAATTTGTATATATAATCTCTTATCGTTAGGCTTACGTCACACGTTCCCAGACTGACAAATACCCTAGGAGCAAACCGTTTTCGTGAAATAGAATGGACGTTATCATTATCATCATCATGCATGTCAAGCTTAATAACGCTACATTTCAAAAAGAAGTTCCGTACAACATATAGGGTGGTAACATATGTTTGTTAGTCGTTTCGCGTCGACACATCCCTCTGATACACTTAGGATTTTGAAAGCTTTGAAGAGTCCTCAAGTGACCATCGTTGCTGTAAAGTATCCGAAAAGTCGCTCATGTAGAAATTTTTGGTATAGATTTCATGGAATAGGGCGTTCCCCCAGGCATTTCAGATTAACATGTATTTTTTTTTAAAAGAATATTTGATTCATTAAATTAGTTTCTCCAGTTTTTCTCAGATAACTATTGAGCTTTAGAGATCGTCAAATAACAACAACATAAGACATACGGTCATCCATGATAAGAATCACGATACTCAACATTGAGGAACCGAATTAAGAGATTGAATGATCGTCTACTGTCAGATATGAATCTCCCACAACGAAAGGAAGACTGATTTTCAGTCCATATCCATCAATTTTGTTCGTAATATACGGCTGATTTAAATGCAAAGACGACCGACATTCCCTAAGTAATAACCATCTTAAATAAGAGATGGTAGTCCTCTCTAGTTCAAAGTTACCCAAAACTTCAGTCTTTCGGAATGAACAAATAACATAATATGAGTTATCAGGCTTTTATTGATTTATAAATAAAGACAGATGGAGCATGCTGAACACGCAAGTGACGCCACCAAAGCGAATTACATGAGATTACTGAGATTACAATTAAATTTCATATTGGTAACTGAGACTAATTGGTCCTAATGTACGTTGTTAAAAGTGCGATCACTAAGAGCTTAAAGCTGTAGCTGAGATGCGAGCCTCTGGGAAACACACACGCAGAATAATTATATTAGAACCCGAGATGTCTTATAAATGTATATCTCACAGTAAAGTATATGTAGATTTTCCCATTATGCCAACACGTGCATTTTATCCTTTGGTTCGCTTGAGGTTGAGAAATCACGCTGTCTTTTACAAACAAGGTTTGTGACAAAGCAACTCGTTTATACTTCCAAGTTTAAAATATGGTATATATGAGACTATTTAAGTAGATTGAACATACACCCCTAAAAGACCGAAAATATATTGTATTCGTACTTTACACCGAATCTCTTACCGTGCTAAATGTTATGCATATTTTATATGTTTAGTAAAAAAATTGTTCTCCTAGGTTAAAAAATTTAGAAAAATGAATAAATTTACATTTTTTCAAGATAATGGCCTTACAAATAGACAAAAGAACACACATAGCGCTTTCAATGTCGCCTCGGCTAAAATCGATTAACCATCTTGAAAACTATGATTAAAGCACACCTAGCGGCCAAACTTACGACACCCGTTTTTCGTCGAGGGTTAACAAAAGATAAGCGCTTTTATTTTTCTTATTTTGAATAGCATGACGTTATCCATTGCAATAGAAATCTAAGATTGAATGAATAAACAATTGCTAGACTTGCCGTTCGCGGTTGATCCCTAAATATATCTGTATATGTGTCTCTAAACTTTACACAAAGTTTTCGCGTGATCAATTATGCAATTACCCGGTTGACTTTACTGATAGGTCGCAAGCAAGCGGTCGCTTCTCTAAAACGAGCGTCATCGTCAAAGCGGTAGGTGATTTAACAATCTACTCCATTTCATGTGTCGGATGAGGAGCAATGAATGCTCGGACCCCTCTTGTATGTCTAGTGTCTACATAAGTTCTTTAAGTTATTATGCCTTTAACTTTTTATATAAGAAGAAGAAAGAAAACATAGTATGGAAACCTATATGCCTGATGAGATTGACAGTCTCTGAAGGTGTGTGAAGTTCACCAACCAGCATTGGGCAAGCGCATCGGTGAACTATGGCCAAATAACCCTCCTCGCCTTATTTCGAGGAGGAGACTCGTGCCCAACAGTGAGATATATACGGATTATGCTTTTCCTTACTTTTTTATATGACAAGAGTTTTCATTCAAAATTATATATTTTTTTAATAAAAAAGAAAGAGAGGCCAATCATTTTATTTCTTTTATATAACATCTTTGTTCTGGCGGAAAAAGGTAACAAAGTCAGTTTACGTTTAAGTGGATGGATTCTGTTTTCTCAACTGGGCTGCGAACTTTTCAATCCGCCCTAATATTAAATCCGTAATAGCCAAATAGACAACAAGCAGTCTTAGCTCTACCATCGGCTTATAACATTTGGATAAGTCTTAACTAAAGTTTATTCTTTAAGAAACAAGTTAGATAAACCAATGTAGGTTACATTGATTTCGAAAAGTATAGTTAGAATGTGAAAGAAATTATACACAATATAAAGGCGTATGTATCCTTCGGAGGGGTATATTATAAGTAAGTTATGTGACTCTAACGACGAGAATTTATCCAATCGTTATATTCTAATACGCCTATAAAAATCAGCCTCTCTAGACTAGAAGTGGCAAACGCTCCGAAACTCAGTTGCGATAAACGCGAAAAATATAACTGAATATTTAATTTAAGGTTTTGTTTGTAAGAACTTCTAAAAACGTATGTACTTCGTCCCCTCTAGACAAGTGACAAAACCCTAAACGAATATAATAGAAAAGAATACTTATTGTATCGACTATGAAAAAAACATTTTCTGAAGTAGATTTAAATGTCGCCGTGTTACCCGGGCCATAATAATAACGTTATAACGAATCGATAGATATCTCAATTACTAAAATTGGATGGTATTCGGGCGTCCAGAGTCCAGCTATAAGTTCTGTTACAAATGGAAATACATTTTTTAAATGAAGTAATGTAATATTATTAAAATGTATACCTACATATTTATTAAAATTTCAGCAAAAAATAAAAAAATATTCTATTCGAAATGGCCACATTTGGGTTTTTTATACATTATTATTTATGTTATTTATCCTTTGAGTGTTTTAATCTGTTTGACCACGAATTTATGGATTTATGCACTATTTCCAAGGGAAATGTCACAAGCAGTGGCGAAATTTCTAAGCCCAAAGATTTTTTAAGAGACTCAATGTCGCCGTGACGTTAGAGCAGGTCCATTTCCTCTAAAACTGACCATGATTTGAAGTCTAAAAGTCTGGGCTAGATGAGAGTCAGTCTTTAGCTCTTATAAAGACTAGAACGTTGGTTTCAAGCCAGGCTTGGGTAGTTCGTGCCTTGTGACCAGGTGCAGAGTCCTGCTGGAAAGTCAACGGTATATTTATATACCTATATATATAAAATAGTGTATTGCCGAAAGGTATCACAACATGATCCAAAATTGTATCTTGGTACAGTTAGGCTCAAGTTTTTACTCCTTTCTCACAAAAATGTAGTTTTATAACTTCTTGATTGACACGTCACACTAAACTATCACTGACGCAGGATGATGACCACGTTCTACTTTTCCGACCACTTGACCAGCGCCTTTAGAACTGTGAGCGTACACTTTATCGTTTTGTGAATTTTTTTCATCGCTAAAGAGTTACCTGTATTTCGCCTGCGAATCGCGACAAAAGTAGTTTTGATCGATCCACTCTCTTTAATTGTAAAGATTGATTTAGGGCATGCCCTGTATATCGACGATAACCGAGCTTCGGGTCTTGTTTTATAATACAGGAAAGAGTCTTAGCGGGAATATTCATTTCTCGCGATAAGGTTTTATGCTTCCTAATGGGGTTTCGACGAATTCTGGCTTTAACACCTTTATGTAGTTCTAACAGCACGCGGCCGCCCCGATTTTTTCAGGTCTTCAACAGACGAAGTGCTGTTGTATCTGTTGATAGTACGATATACGAACATACGGCTGATACCAAGCTTTTGAAGCTGGAATATGAACGACAGCTCCATATCCTCTTTGTGCAAGGCGATCACTGGAATCCTATTTTCTTTAACACCCCATTCCATATTGTAATTTGATAATGAACACGAAATATATGTGAAATGGCGAAAAATCGAAATAAGTTTATTAAACGAGTTTCAAATTCAAAATAATTTAAAAGTTGAAAAAAAAAAAAGTTTTTATGTAACAGTATTTTTGGCCAGATAAATTATCGTTTAGGTACTATTATGGAACAACATAAATAAGAAACCTTCTTTTCCGTTTTGCAGTGGCGTAAAAAATTTGATTTTTTTATTTCTATTAGGTATGGCTCTTAACCGTTATATTTATTTTAGTTGTTAAGTAGTTTTAATGATTATACTCGTCTTTAACAAAACAATTCAATTGTTTGTGATGTGATTAGTAAATGTTATTAATGACTGTCATTTATGATCATAAGACAATAATAGCTCTTATTATAATATTGTAATAAGTCATTACCCTATTTATTTCGATTGAAATGATAAATGTATACAAAATTGTTAGTATAAATACTTGTAATAATAGTAACTATCAACACATCTGGGTCACATTATTATTATTTTTTATGTAGGTAAGTATATTAAGTAATTATAATTATATTTTTTTTATGTATATATAATTTAATTTATTTTATATATCTGTATAAAAGTTTACTTGAATTTATAACATAAATAATAATTATGTTTAAAAAGTAATTACTTATATATAAGTAAGTACATACATAAAATGAGTTTTTTTTGAAACCAAGTCAAACATTTCTCGTTTAAATACATAAGATTTATTTCCGTTATTCGTCAATAAAATTAAAACAAGCAAATAATCATATATAAATTTTAAAACAATCGAGAACTATTAAGAAAGGAAAACTAAATGGTGATTGAATTGGGATGTCGTACGTTAGTACGTACCAAGCTATCGGTAAAGTCGCTTACGACGTTACGCCTCGTTGACATTACTAGCACTAGCACTGGTAAGCAATACGGAACAAATTTACGAATATAGGAACCGAACATTCATCGAATTAACAAACTTCAATACCTTCATCATCATCATCAGCCTTTATCCGTCCACTGCTGAACATAGGCCTCCCTCAAGTTTAATCTTTCGTATTTATTAGTTATAACATGATGGGACAACGCGCGCGGCTTGTTATTACTTAGCCACGTACTCTTTGATCCTTTTTTATATAAAAACTAGCTGTAGCACGCGGCTTCGCCCGGGTTAGCAAAAAAACCCTTTTTTTTTATAAAAAGTGTCCAATGTTACTTCTAGTACCTCAAAGAATATGTGTGCAAAATTTAATGATGATTCGTCGATTAGTATTTGCGTAAAAGCGTAACAAACATCCACGCTTTCACATTTATAATATTTGTAAGGATTACTATATCACGCATAAATATGACCATTTGAAATCACTGTGACATCATCATTCGAATGTAGATTGTAGTCAGTCTAGACGTAAAATAATATTAAACTTCGTACTTGAAACTAAGCGAAGATATTACTTATGTAGACAAATGGTAATAAAACTGACTGACGTCTGTGAACTATTTTCTCGACTTAGGTTACTTGCTGGGTTGAAAAAATAGTAATGTTCAAATGGCGGTACTAAGAAGACCGCGGCTTATATAAGTTTTGTAATACGAAAAAATTTAGACCATGGTTCTGCAGATAAACCTGGACTAGCTAGTACACAGGTTAAATAGAGGTTTAAAAAAGTAAAGTATCAACCTATCTCTACAATATCTACGAAATCAGGCGAGATGTATTTGGCCGCAGTTCACCGATGCGCTGACCTAATGCGGGTTGGTGAACTTCAAACACCTTCAAAGACTGTCAATCTGTCTCATCAGGCATGCAGGTTTCCTCACGATGTTTTCCTTCACCGGTGAGCGAACAGTGATCCGTGTTTTAGGGTGCACTTAGAAATTAAGAAAAAACTCATTTCAGGCACCACAAGGGGTCAGGATCAATCTCTCTCTCTCGTTGTTTCTTTGATGATGTTCATAAAGTACACAAAGTACTCATAAGAACAAATAAAATCAACATCATAGTGCAGATAACGGGGCATGGAGCTTTCCGAGCATATCTGCACCAATTCAAAATCAGACCAGACTCAAATTGTATTTGCGACGATTAAACACCCAAATATAATAAACAGAGACAAGAAATACAAATCGAAATACAAAGAGACCTCACAAAAGAAAACCTCATGGAGATCATGAACGTGAAATGTTAAGAAAAGTTCCTGGATTTTGAACTAATATAGTAGAGACAGAAAAGAAGCTAAACGCGACATAGCGCGGAGTACTCAAATTAATGTAAAAAAATTGCTTTATTTACCCTTTTGTATGTTTAAGGCCTGTTTCACAATCTCCAGATAAGTTCCGAATAGGCTATCGGCAACATATTTGACAGATACTTGACAGATACTCCATACTCTATCCGTCAAATATGTTGCCGATAGCCTATTCGGAACTTATCTGGAGATTGTAAAACAGGCCCTTATATAAATTAAATATAAGTTTAAAATATGTCGCACAATAAATAGCGACAGAAGTAACGACTCACGGGCTGGCGATAAACGTCGGTTACGCCCTTTTTCAAGCCTTAAAATTAAATGACAATAATTCATTCATTGCATGAAAAAATTCTCTTACTTTAAGTTATGTATTATTCCAATACTCTAAAACATATAAAACCGGTTTATAACCTTACACAGAATTTATAAAGAAAGAGTAACATTAATAAATATAAACACGTTTATTTTTAAATAAACGTATTATATCAACAACTGTAAACAATTAACTTAATACGAAGTAATTACAAGAGATTTTTATATTGTACAAGCTATTACGCCTTTCTTCCAGGATTTTTTGTATAATCCCGGCGCCGTACTGGCGTGTTACCTACGCTGAATTCCACTCCTTTCACAGCGACACACAAAATAATCACCACATGCTTTCTAGCGTCATGTTTAATAAACAATTGGTATATAAGTATCAAAATGCGCAGCTTTGCCAAGGTTGGCAAGTTCATTTTCCTTCGACTTGTTATTTTACCTTAGACATGCCACTGGTGGATGCAATTGTTTTAGCTTTTCATTATTAAATTATTTACATATTTGTTTGTTGCATAGTTTTTAGTTCAGGCATCATTAAAAAAATCCGTTTAATTGATGTCTTATGTGTATAATTTGTACTACTCCATTTCATAATTGAATCTAGTAAATAAGATGAAAAAAAATGCTTGCTTCAATTGAAAAGTTAAGTAATTGATCAATATGCTCATTTGAACTAATTTTGTCTTGTATAACAATTCTGGAGTTCAAAAAAGTTACGCGAAATGTTAAAGTTACGTTAAAGTTAGTAAGATAATTGTTCCTCAAATGTATTAACTACTTGTAACTTTTCATCAGAAAAATATATTTCCAAATAATTGTGATAACTGATGGTAAAGTAAATTGATTGATTTTTAAATTTTTTCAGTTTCTATAAATGATTTAATATTTCTTAGCAGCTACTAAGCTAACAAATTTTTAATTTCAAAATCTTATAATATTTGATCCAATTCACAACTAAGAATATTATTATTATTATTCTTAGCTTAGTATGTTGTATGGTATAAACTCTAAATAAAAGTTATTTTCAAATTACGAGTTGAACCTATTTTGTAAGCTTTTACAAAGAAATGAGATAAAAACATTTGTTCAATAATAATAATTAGTCATCATTTTTTAATTAAAACAATAAACTACACTCATCTTCACTATTTAATTTCAGATGTTTCCAAATTTCATACATTTATACCATATGATCTTGGCAGTTTTGCTAGCATACATAGAAATATAGCTAAAAATGGCATAAATAGAGAAACAAAGGCTTGTGAAACAAAATTTGCCCTGCAAATTTCCAAAATTTGGTTATAAGTGTGAAAATTTTCTCTTTATTATATTATATTTTAAGTCATAACTTGTAATTAACTGGATTATACTTGAATTAACACATTCTCTGAGATATTTGAAAAGACTGATAATCTTTATCTTCTTTGACAATACACTTTAAGACTCATTACTCAAGCACATGCAGATATTATTCATTTAAAGTATTTGACAATGAGTGTATTTCTTTAAAATTTACATACTGCATCAAACACTAAATCTTTGAGAGGAATACCCAAAAAAATGCTAGTAACTGATGTTTTAGGATATGAACTGAGAAATAGCTTGTTAGCGAGTATAAACATTTTACGATAATTTTATGAGTCTATTAAAATTGAAAGTAAAGATTCAAATTTAAGTAGTATGCTTTCTTCCTTTTTATGTTTTACACCATTTTATTTTTGTTTATAAAACAAAAGTTAATAAACATTATGATGTTTCATTCAAATTAAGGTATTTAGCATGGTTTTTATTTTATTAAGGGTATTTTGTGTGTTTGTTTCCAAACTTTAATATTTATTTTTATTATTTTATTTTTAATGAGGAGCTATTATTTGAAGCTTGTGGCTCAATGCTAAATAGCCAAGTGGATTGATTCACCAGGTTAAACATTGCTTGCCCAGGTTGGTCCGTGGATGGGTGACTATCGTTACATACCACGGCTCATCCGTATCTCGGAAAGCATGTTAAGCTGTTGGTTTGTTTGTTTGTTGTCATTCGTGGATCTTTGACAGTTGTCACGGGTCATCAGAAACCCTGACATCTGACAACCAGTCGTACCGCGGGGTACTGTATCACCCAGTTACTGGGTTGTGGAGGTCAGATAAGCAGTCGCTCCATTTAAAAATACTGGTACTCAGCTGAATCTGGTTATATTGGAAGCCAACCCCAAACTATAGTTGGGAAAAGGCTAGGAGATGATGGATATGTGACTTGAAAAGTTTTCTTTAATACTTACAAAATAATTATAATTAAAGATTTACTTAAACAAAAATTAGGTAATAATGAAAAAAATATTATAAAATGGTTTTTATAAAAACTGTTAAGGCTAATTATTGACTATAATTGACTTATTGTTATATATTATTATGAACTACTCTCCCTCTCTGTTATTATTGTGAACTACGCTGTTGGTTTTTTAACATTGTTGTTGCACATAAGATGTTTGGTTGATAGGATTCCAAAAAAGCGATTAGTGGATAAAGTTAAGATTTGACTATAAAATTTCCCTGAAACAGGTAGTCAACGCCTGGTTTGCTCAAGATCAAAAGTAAAATATATAATGTCATATTATTATATTCTTACACTATGCAATTTGCAGGGTCGGTGTTTTTATAAAGTCATCAATGATGTAACAAATGAAATAGTATTGTATATAATTTATTATATACATTTTTCAATTATTTCATTTGATATTTATACCAATAGAATTATTTTTAAATGATTCAATTGATATAAAAAATTGATTTCACTTGACATATTGAATGCCTGCTTTGTATCACAATAAGCTGCGCTATAGACAAATTAACTTCTTTTATTTCTCCTATTGAAAGTGTTGGCGGAAAAGAGAATATGAGGGATGAATACTCCACTAACAAGCACAAGGCTCTTAAATGGAGAGAAAGAGAGGTCTTGTAAAATTTGGTCTGTCACCAGTCAATAATATTATTACTGCTTTATTGACTGGTGACAGACCAAATTTTATTTTTATTGACCGGTGACAGCAGTATGTCTTACAGAGTATGAGTCCCGTTACAGAGAATGAGAGTATGAGGAGGGTGGTTGAGGGATAGTTCATCAATGTGCTGATCGTCACATAGGCATTATGTTTACTTTTAATTACATCAGACATGCAGGATTTCTCAGGTTATTTTCCTTTGGGTAATTTTAGGGCACCCTGCCTTGTCATGATTGAACCAAGATCCCTCACTATATGGCCAAACTCTTTATTATAAACAATTTTATGAAACATAAACATGACCATTTTATTTATTTATCATATATTATATAATTTTATCAATAAAAAATAATAGAAATTAAATGTAATATTTTTCTAAAATGTATTATATTTTTTAAAAATTTCTATACTTATTTCAATTCAAATACTCATTATAGTGTAAAAATATTTAATTTGAAACATTCTAAATACAAATAACTCACGATCATGATGATGAAAGTTCTATTTTAATGAAACCTGTTAAATGTCATATTTTCTTAATTAAAACAAAAAAATACGATAATAACGAAACATTGCTCAAAAAGAGAACAACCAAACAATAAGAATCCATTATAATTGATTTGTACTAAATATGAGAACATGAAAGTTAAATATATATAAGATGAAAATAACACGAGTTATGTTATATATTTTTTTAAATATGGTTGAAAATAGTTTCCATCGCAAGAAAATCAATGAACTTAAGTGAAGAATATAAGCACAAAATGAAACGAGGTTGTGGGACATTGCTATAGATGTATATTTCTATGTAGTTGGTACCATGCACGTAGCAGTAAAATATGGAGGATGCATACCTAAATTCATCGAAATACACTCAGATACACACTGAAAAGTCAATCTTACTAATGATTAAGTATCTAAGTCACTTAAATTTATGAAATACAATCTTTTTTAGTGATAAAACATGTTTCGTAAGAAAATTTTCTGTCAATTTCTCTCTATTGTACCGCCCTTCGATGATGTTGATGTAGTATAAATTTCTTACTTACCACGTTCAAGAATGACATATTCCACACATAAAACAAATATTTATAAACTAATTAGTCAAGTTTAATAGTTTATCAAGGAAATTATCAGGAATTTAGTCAGGTTTCACAATTTTTTTCTCACAAAACAATAACACTACGCGCAATCACTATCGCACCACCACTCTGAAGTTCTTGACAATCAAGAGCAATGCTACCAACATAAACAAAAAAAATAATCAATTACTTGAGTATTTAATTTATTTCTATATTAAATACATAGTTTACTCTTATTGTAAATGCAGAATTAAACAAAGATGTTGTGTTAGCGTTTATGGTTAAATTTTTGTACCAAAAGGTCAACAAAATATTAGTAAAATATTTTTCACGCATGTCCCTGAAGTATTGATTTTCCTACAATTTTTATAAAAATATCTAGACAAAGACATACTAGACATTCTTTTTTGAATAATATCCAATAAACTCTTTAACTATTTAAAATACCTTATTTCGATATAACCATCACAAAATTTAACCTCTGTTACAGTTTAATTTTGTTTGTTATTTGGCATATTATATACATACACAAAAATGTGCTTTATTTTTTATAGAACGACAGCATAATATAAAAAATAGCAAAAATATCCTGAACGACAAGTCAGGATAATATTAGGTTACATTATTAATTCATTCCTTGTTTTATTTATTTATTTAATCATTTATATTTTCATGGACATAATATTTTTGTTACATTTAGGTATAATTATGATAGGATCATCAATAGCTGGTAATCTAGTAGGAATCAATAGCTTATTTAATGTTCGGATAATAATAATAATATGTGAAGTATATTATATGTACTAATAATTATTATGAAAATTATACATGAACACAGTATGTGACAAAGAAATAAACAATCATTAAATTAGACTGAATTTTCAAGAAATAAATTCTCTAATCGTCTAGTATTATTAAATCGTATCTAATAGCTTTAGTCTTTAGATGATTTTACACACAGAGCCGTCATCAATTTTATATTTTCAAATTTATAAATACGAATGTATTACATATTTTAGAAACATAGTAATTATAATCTTCTTGTTTAGAAATCAGGTAGAAGTAAATATTAATGCCATACAAAATAAAAATAACAAAAACATCTTAGTGGGAATGTTGAGATTTAAAAAATATTCGTTGATAAATAAATAAGTAAGTAAGTAAGTAATTGAGGCCTAAATATCATTAACTTGTTTTTAAAAATAAATTATGTGTATAATATCTTGCTTATTAAAATGTAAACTCATGTCAACATCGTTAAAAAGAAAATAAAATAGGGAATTTTACAGAATTCATATAAAAATATGATTTTGATGTGAAGCGGTAGTTTATGAAGTAATAGACTTTTTTTAATTACAAGGTTTTCCCTTATTTTTCCAGGATTTATTTAATATTTAATTAATAAAATGTGAAAAGTCACGTGACAATAAACACAAATGACGTCACTTGTTCATAAATACATACTTCTATACGCCATAAAAAAACATTACCAAGCGCTGTCAAGTATCAAATATAAGTTTCGCGGTTTAATGCTTATTAATAATTATTAGAAATCAGCATATTAATTGTCAAGAAATTAAATTATTTCTTTTAGATGGGTAGACCAGCACTAAACTTGCAACTTTTAACGGATCATATTCCGTACACGGTATAATATATTTAAACAACTTTTCAGGCGCTTCGATATTGGTACTTTCACGAAAAGGCACCGCACAATACATTTGAAACAAAGAAGCTATTTTCTAATATGCAAGATTTTATATGCATTAGAATCAGTCATAAATAATTATTATAGTAACGTATTTAAGCAATAGTTATTTATATTTATGTCTTCATTAGATATTAGGGGTTAAAGTACGAAATTGTCGATTTGTACTAAAAATTGAAAATCTTTTATTTTTTATTTAAAACATTTATTTAATCGATGTAATTAAGTTTACTATCTATACTTTGCTGCCATCTAATAGAAAGGTCATCTAGATTCGACAACTATGTAAAAGCATTTTGTTATGTGTTAAATATATAAATATTATTACGCTACTGGCAAAATTTACTACATTTTTTTTACAATTTACACACGACTTTGGTAACGAAGGGGACGAAGAAGAAGATGACGTTTGCGAATGTAATCAGTAATGTGAACTGTGAAGTTGTTTTCTAATTTGAAAAGTATGTTTTTATTTTCAAAATGAAGCACTTTAAATTATTTAAAAATATTTTTGCCATGGCTTTATTTCTGAGTGCAGTTTGGTTACTGTTTTCCTGGAGCAACGTTGGTATATTAAGGTAAACCTGTCAATGAAATAAACAAATTAAAAATTATAGAAAATTATTACAACCATTTCTATAGATATCCTCTTTAAGTTTAGTATAGTCTCTTTATATTTTATTAATTTCATAAATCTATTTTATTGGTATCATTTCGATATTCTGCAGTCAATTCAGTAGTCGCTGCTATGTAATCTTCGCCCGTATTTGGTTTAGAATAAGATGCATTATACTGTGTAACTGGTGAATGTTACTGTCTTTACCGTGTACTTTATAGTCCTGAAAAGTCCACTTACTGTGGTCTAGTAATTCACTTATGTAGAGCAATGATTTCTTTTGTATTTGACCCTATTTCAATTTGTTACAATCAACTTCCTATAAATGTCAATCTCCTTAGTATATGTACCCACATGATTGAGACAGTACCCAGTAAATAATTGATTCATATTATTTTTTAAACAGACATTTTTTGTGTAAACTTGTAAGACATATTTTACAAGTTTACACAAAGGTAAATATTTATCTTGAAACTGTTTAAAATAAATTATGAAAAATATAATAAACATATAATATATGAGCAATTTACTAATATCAAAATAATAATTTATAATATCATCATCAGCCTTTATCCGTCCACTACTGAACACATCAAAGAACGTCAAGATGACCAATTTTTTTTCACTTGCATCCAACACATTTAAATTTATTTTTGCCAGATATATTCATGCACATGGAAGATTTTTGTGTTGCTAGTGTCATAAAATTATATCTTTTTTTATAAAATGATTACTTAGTGGTATTGATTCACAAGGAATGGAATGGAATGAAATCATGGAATTTTAGCAAGTAATTTTGCTTTTTTTAAATATTAGTAGGTAAATATTACTAGTGTGTGACAATTTCCTTTTAGAGTTTTACTAATATGGACAAACACTTGAATAAAGAACTGGCTCTTGTAAATGGTTTTACCCACCTGAATATAAAAAATCATCTAAAGCTAATAAAAATGTATAACCTGTGTACATATAATTTGGTTATTAAATGTAAAGGATTTTTCCAATTATATATGGGTAGGTCTGGAACTAAAGAAATTGGTATTTTAATCAAAATAGCTAAACTCTACAAATCAATCCACCACAAATTTAACTTTAGCAAGTTGTATCCCCATGCATATCCATATTTTCATATCCATATCTTACTTCTTTTATTCAACTGCTTCCCGACAGGCAGTGTAAGCACCTCACCATGGTTCAAGCCTTATCGTAGTGGTGGGCCTCAGTAGCCTAGGGTGAACCCAGCACCTTAGGCGAAGCGAATTGAGTCGAGAGCACTCTTTGTGCTCCTCTTATTAGAGGAGGCAAAAGAGCAAGGGACGAGGATGGGAACCTCACCTCACTCTACTATCCCAATGTTTGGAGGGGTTGTTCTGTGGTGCGGGGCAACCCCTAATAAATGTAAAAATTATGTGTGATTAGCATTTGAATAGCCGCCATAAGAAGATAAGAATCCTTCTTTTTTTGATAATCCCACTTCAATTAATACACACCTGAAAATCGATTCACGATACGTATATAGCTGAATATACTAATAGCAACTTTTTTTAACTTTTTTAAACTATATAGAATGTTTTAAATAAATGGTTTGTAATTTATTTAATTGTATTTTGATCAGTTTTTTTAACTATTGTTGAATCAAACTGACTAATATCAAAATAATAAACTGGAGAAATTTATTGGGTTAATACAATATATAAAAAAAAAATCAATAAATTGCTGAGATGTAGGGAAAACCATTTTTGTAATTTTGATTGCAAATATATCATTAAATAATTATTATCTAATCATTGGAGCAACTATGGATCCTGATAGGATTTGAGGAGCAATTTTTTGATTAATGGCTTGATAAATTAGATTGAATGTCCACGCTAACTTAATTGTGATTCATTACACAGCTCTTGTGGCTTACACATAGCACCCATCCAGTTTCTCAGATTTTTACATAACCTTTTATAAGGCTAAACAGTTTATAAAGTCTAAACCAAGTATTTAGTTTGTGCATAAAATTGTTACATTGCGACAGATCTCTGCGGTATAACCGCAAATATTTTTAAAATCATGAAAATGTTCTTGTACAGCTGTATCTGTACAGTACATCTTAGGAGCGTTACTAAAGTATGTGGTTATACCAAAATTATAAAAAAATAAACTAAAATGTCGGATTCTATGTATTGTTTTATTTACTCAATATTTATTTAGCTGAGTGTCGAATAAATTGATTCTAAAAAGGCGTACAAAATATAATATACAACATACATAATGTGAATGTAGATATAACATACGCGGACTGTGTTTTGTTTTTCAAAAATTCTCCTTAATCCTTACTTATTAATACATTCATATTATAAATGTGAAAGTAGGGATGTTTGTTACGCTTTTATGCGAAAACGAATCAATCGATCATCATAAAACTTTATACACATATTCTCGAAGGTACTAGAAGCAACATAGGATACATTTAAAAAAATGTTATTTTGCGAAAACGGGCGAATTCGCATGCAACAGCTAGTTATTATATATTGCATTGGAAATTAATATTACTATTAATGATTAACATGATATATTGCAGTTTGGACAGTATAGATCCAAGAAGCACACCCATAATAGTGAAGAACAAATTGTGCAACGTCAACTTCAATGATGAGAGACAGCACGTTAACAACAGTACCGACTTGAAAATGATCTACTACGTCACACCCACCTACCCGAGACCCGAACAAATACCTGAAATGATAAGACTGGCTCATACTCTGATGCACGTGCCTAGAATACATTGGATTATAGCGGATGATCAACCAATTTGTTCTGACCAGGTTTCGAATGTTTTAAGGTAAAACCAATACTCTTCGACCAATACATACACAATTGTTTTCTTATGTTTATGCGAATTTCACTCATTATAATAAAACAACTTTTACGGATTTTATCGCGGTTTATTTAGTTTTGGGAGGGTCCTCCCATGACCATGGTTGCTGTAAAGTATCCGAAACGTCGGGCATATAAAAAACTTAATAAGCCGCGATAAAATCCGTAAAAGTTGTTTCATTATAATACATACACAATTTTAATATTTATGAAAAATCGGTCCCATAGAATAGGGCTGATTCATCGCTGTTCAGCTACGTCCACTGCTAGACAGATCTTCACCAAGGTTTTGATATCGTGCGAATTGATTAATAATTTATCAAAATTTAAATACACCATTTAAAAAAAAATTAAGTTTCTTTTTTTTCTAATTATGGCTTCGGCTTCGTATCAGGATCGAACGCAGACCCTTTTGATCAAGAGGCCCAAACCCCCTGGACTATTGTCGCTTGTCATGTAACTTTATGATTTCAGACGGACAGGCCTTCCATACACCCACTTATCCAGTCCAAAGCCGTTCATATACAGAGTGTCATCATTCCCCCGCGGAGTAGCCAACCGGAGAGCCGCTCTTAACTGGTTGAAGGAGAACGTTCTAGACGGCGTTCTTTATTTCGGAGATGACGACAACACGGTAGATCTTCAGCTGTTTGACGAGATAAGAAATACTAAGAAAGTATCCATGTTCCCCGTCGGGCTTATTGGTGATTTCGGTGTTTCGTCTCCTATTGTGAAAGATGGGAAGGTAGGTTCATTATTTGCATTCTTCTCTAATATGTCCATATAATTTTTTTTAATATGTTTAGTTGCACAGAAATAAAACAAATGATTAGTAGTAAAGAATATCATAATCATCTGTAGTTATATGTATTTGTATAGCTTTGCCTGCAGCTTAAAATTTTGTGCGTTTAACAAATACAGGTAGGTAATTATGAATAATTACTAATTATAAAGCGAATGTTATTATTCCCCGAACTTTGAATTTTTCGAAATAAAATGCAGCCTATAATCTAATGAAAGCTTTTATAGGTAAGTTATTAGTAAAAAAAAAGGAAACGAACATAGAAACTTATACACTTTTCTTTTGCTGATGTTACGATACTCACTATGTTACGATAAAAGATTATAGATCTCTCTTTATCTTACGAGAACAGATATCTATAAGAGTTGTTGAGTATTTATATGCTATAATAATGTAGATATGATAATATTATGTTAGTCAGATATATAGTTAAATTTTAACTTTTATATCTATAAAATTATAAGTACACGGGTAACTCTCGTCTTGACATGTTAACGTAGTATAGTAAGTTCGATAGATTTTTTGTTGGTTTTAAACATATTTACATAATAACCTAACCTAACCTCACATATATTATCCGTCCATTGCTGAACATAGGCCTCCCTCAATAACGCCAAGATGACCAATCCCTTGTCACTCGCATCCAACACGGACCGGTTACTTCACGGATATCGCCTTCCCATCTGTTTAATGGCCGACCACGGCCTCCACTCTTGAACTTTATTGGTACATCGACCATACGTTCTTCTGAGTGTGATATACCTATAATTAATATGAATTAACATCGCACACATACAATGTCTGTGCAGTCAGCGGCTACATTCACACCTTCGTGCATCCAATCATTTATACGTAAGGCACTCAGAAAGTCTTACAAAACTAAAAAAACTATGTTGTCCGGATAAAAAGACTATCAGAGTGTTTCAAAGTTCTCTCCACCAGCCTTTATACAAAGTCTCATGCGTCTAAGCCAGTCACACAGTGTCGAAACACTTTTCTCCAATCTGTCCCAGACACCTCTTCTATGGCCTTCTCGAACGTTGTCAGCGCATCTTACAGCGACTGAAACTGGACCTCATTCAGTATTTAAAAAAAATTCTATTATTATTTATAACATTCGCCGTTAATACGTCTTTGAGTTAGTAATGGAATACCCCGCCACAGAGAAGAAACAAGCGATAGAATTTTATATTAATAATTACATTCGTTTCACTTTGGTAGACTCATGGTTCATTTTAAAACAGCCAAACTTGCAATTGATGCTTTGTTTCGAGATCGTTTTGAGAAATCCAGGACTCACCACCTATTATGTCGTAACGCGTTGAGACAAACCTGCTTCAAATTTACTGATCATTTCACGGCTCCATTCCACAAGGGCCAGCTTTTGAGCAACCGTGAAGTAGTGCGGCACCCAGTGCGAAATCATCCTTCAGGCAAAGAGAATGTTGGCCATAGTACAACGATGTGCTGGCCAAATGCTGGTTATTAAACTTCACATACATTCAAAGGCTTCTTGAGCTTTATCTTCTTTCCTCCATTGTTCCAATATTCCAATATTTAGACGCACGGAAAAACGAACCCATACCTCCTTAGATTATAATCACTTACTAAAATTTTACAGGTGGTCGGCTTCTTCGATTCCTGGCCCGCTTCCAGAACGTTCCCCGTCGAT
Source organism: Lycaena phlaeas (assembly GCA_905333005.2). Taxonomy (NCBI): domain Eukaryota; kingdom Metazoa; phylum Arthropoda; class Insecta; order Lepidoptera; family Lycaenidae; genus Lycaena; species Lycaena phlaeas. The sequence goes on from HG995168.1 coordinate 3,751,878, forward strand.
ATGGCTGGTTTCGCGGTCAACATTGAATTCCTCAAGAGCACTGCCAATATGCCTTATATCGCTGGACACGAGGAGGACAGGTTCCTAGTAAGCTTAGACCTAAATATGCATGACATAGAACCGCTAGCCGATAATTGTACCAAAATACTCGTGTGGCACACGAAAACGGTGAAACACAAGAAACCGACGCTCAAAGTTAATATCAACCAGTTGGACGATATGCCAAAGTATCATCATTTTGCCAATTTACTCAGGGAAATTTCCAATTTAGGAATGGCCGATTTGGACGCGAACGACGGCAAAGTCCAGCCGTTTATTACTCGGGATCGTAAGACGTATAAGAATTTATATGACGCACTTTAATTGCCTTATAAAATCCGTGCCAGGATGTGATTTTCAAAATGGGTGCTTCGGATTATTGGGTTAAGATTGGAACGCTCAGTGATAGTAAAATTCACGTCACTTAGGGTTGGTGTAGCCAGTATTTAAAGTGATGTACCACATTGACTGTGGAGTGAGATTTATTTTAGCGATAGCTAATCGTAATTTCTTCCTATTCCTAGTTCTATTTCTTCTAAATCTCCTAATGCAATTTGAAAGATCTTTTAATAGTCATTCTAAGTAATAAGTATTTTATGTATTAAATACTCTCTAGACATAAAGGCAGGTAAACCCATATACGATTCTTTTTTATTGCTTGTATACGTGGCTCTTCTAATGTGACTTTTCTTACAATTATTTTCATCATCCCTTCATTGATTAAGCTAAATAAGTTTTTCTTATAATATATTAAAAAAATTAATAGAAGAGGGAGACAAACTGACAGTTGTTTCACCTGGTGGCAAGTGTTAAAGACATGTATAGACACCCGCTACATCAGACGATTCATAGGTACTCGTAAAAATCGAGTTGTTGTGGATGTCCGGCAATCGAGGTGGTGTGAGCAAAATTTAGAATTATTACGCCATGTCCGTGATTTGTTAGTCGGAACAATTCATCGGCACACTCCCGGTGGTAAATCGATAGAACATGCAGAGACACAGAATTAAGTCGATCCGAGAGAACCTTCTCGAGTCGAAAGAACACTGATGTTGAGGTTAAATTGGACTAGATTAAGTCGCCCCTAACGACCTTGATACTCTCTACAACTTGAAACTCAAAACATGTATGCCTGATGAGATTGAAAGTCTTTGAAGATGTGTGAAGTTCACCAAGTTCACAAAGTGAAGTTTTGAGGAGACCCGCGCCTAGCACCGGGACATAATATAAGGGCTGAATTTGTTTTATTATTACAAAAATCTGTATGACTTTCATTTTTACAATAGTACATTGTCATTTTCGAAATTCAAATACTTTTTATTTATTGGTTTTCTCGTCCTTTTTTGAATTTCGATATTTCAAAAAAACTTCTTCCTTAATGATTGAATGATTGAAAAATATGTAATTTTTCATAATTTGACGAGAATACGAGAGCGATGAAATTTTTTAATTTTTTGTTAAAGCGACCAGTGTTTACTTTACAAAAATGTGATTGACTGTTGAACGGACGAAGATTCCTTTTTTTATGGAAAAGGAGTAAACGGTACGGAATCCTAAATTAAATTTGCGTAACGACACTTCAGAATTTGCTCATTGCTATCCTTGTATTGCCGGATTATATGATCCATGAGATAAGATAGTGCGAAAATTTTTCACGTGGTTTGTATAGCGGATATTTCTATTGAAATTTTATTGCGATATGCAATTAATGAACTAAAGCAGCAATATTACCAAGTAAAATGAGAAATGAAACACGTACAAAAAAGTACACATCGAAAAGAAACAGTTGAATTGAGAACCTCCTTCTCTTTTTGAAGTTGGTTAAAAATTAAAATAGATTACTAGTCTGATTGAAATAAAGGCTTGATTACATTCATATAACGTTTATACATTCCTATGTACAACATTTATAAATACCATGTTTATCGTGATCGATTATTTAAAACAATAGGTACTAATAGCGCCATTATATTCTATTGAATTCGCGTTAATCATACATAGATTATATAGAAATATTACGTTATTATTAAGTTAGAGTAGCCAGTTACAATCAGGTTTATATAATAAATTAATTAATGTGAATTAAGGCCTGTTTCACAATCTCCAGTTAAGTTCCCAATAGGCTATCGATAGCCTGCTAACTTAACTGGAGATTGTGAAACAGGCCCTTAAAAATGTAAAATAAGAATAATAAATTAACGATAAACATTTTAAAAAAGTCTGAAAGTCAATCCTGATCGAAGTCAATTGGTTTCATAATAAACACAATACAATCATTAAGTACTATACATATAATAGGGATATATTTCTGATTTGAACTTTATCAATATCCATGCGATTTATGAGATTGGAAAGTCGATAATAAATCGATTTGTCCGATTATTTCATTATCATCGATCTCTAACTGCCCGCGTCCTAAATTAACGCCAAGATGGCTGATGCACCACAACTCCGCCGATTGTATAATTCCGCCGTATTATTTACAAGATATCGATTTTTAAGATACTTGATTGTTTCGCACCAAAACTATGTAAAACCAACTAACTGTCAGTGGTATTCCCGAACCGATACGATACAGACCATCAATAATCAATCAATCAAATGTTATAGAGGGTGTCTATGAATGTACGCTAATATAAAGTAAAAATCGTACACTGTAGTCGCTTCACACCAATCGAAACGACGAATTGATAGTATGTATGATGTACGTCAAGATACGTAATCGAAGACAATGTCGGAATTCGCAAAAAAACCAATGAGTATCATAACTAAATCGGCTGTGTATTATGGCTCTTAACAATCAACGATTCGGTCAGTATTGCTTAAATATTAAATTTCAGTTACATTTAACTAACTCTTCAGAAGCATATCTTAAAGAATGCCTCATATAATTGGATACATAAATATAAAAAAGGAGACTGCAAAAAAATATTTTACTGGATACGTATTGAACACGTCTTTATCCTTCAATACAAATAAGTAGATTGATTGTTAAGACCAATCTCGTTTTATATGGACCGCATTGTATGCGTTCAATTTGCACTACGATTTCCATCAGATCGATAGCACAGACGAATTGTACCGAATATGGCTCAATATTGCTTCTGTCTCTTCTATACTGTCATTGCATACATAACACGATCGAAATATTTATCAATCAATATTAATATGCAAATAATTGAAGTAGGTATATATATTAATAATGAAATGTAAGTTTATAATTGGTCCAATCATAGATGCCTTAATTTTTTATAGTTTAGAAAATTCGCAAAAAACATTAAAACTGCCAAACAATAATATATAACAAAATATAATAAAACAATAATAATAACGGCCTCGAGTTTAGTAAAGTTGGTAATAAATGTCTAAAGCTTTTATTAAAATACCAGTAAAATGAAATACAAATAATATCTCTTCTTTTGCCTTGCCTTCTTCCGTTACACAGAGTCGGCTTTTCAATTCATGCGAAGCTACGTGGTCCGTCATGTCCCTCTTGACATTCGTCACCTAGATGGTCTGAGGTCTTCCTCTTCTCCTCTTGATAGTAGTCCTAGAAAGGCTCTACGCATTACGTAATAAATTTTAGCCTGGGCTTGCTCAGTTTTTTTATCTTTTAAAGCTCTCTTAGCTTAGAATAAAGATTTATTCATTATGAACTTTGTTTTTGAATGTGACTTGCACCTATACCCATTGTATGATACGCATTTCTGTTGCGTGAAGCAGTTGCTCATGCGTCTGTTTTGATGAATAGGTTTCGCTATCATAAAGTAGCGCAGGCTTAACAGTCGTTTTATAAACCCATTGATCTCAATTCTTATATGCAATTTTGTGTCACACAGAAATCAAAAGTAAGATACTTATTCCACCCCGCTGTTGTCCTATAAGTTACGTACGCTTCATTTGATCAATTAGCTGAATGCAATGATCCTAAGTATTTGAAGGATTTCGGTCTTGGTAGTGCAATATTATAATTGTCGAGCTTGATATCGGTGCTAGGGCTATCGTTTGGGTTGAAAAATCTTAGTTCTGTTGACGCTTGGACTATTTAGTTCTAACAGTTTTCTCCGCTGCTCCAAGGCTCCTTGTATCTCCTAAAGATTATCATAAATAAGTTGCACATCATCACCATATAACAGTTTCCATAATTTGAAGCGTTGGATTTTTGCTGTGAAGTAATTTATAGCTTTTACAGCTATTTATCTTACAGCAAATATCTTTGTACAGTAAACACTACTATTTAAAACACCTATTTCACCTTCTAGGTCGTTCTATAGTTTACAACCGAGCTAGAACATAATAAGCTATAGAATTGCCTTCTTCCATCTTTAGCTACTTTATATTCTCTGTCATTACAAGAAGTATTTCTTATCATTTCATTATAACTAACTAATAACTACTCTTGCTATTTAAAACTCTTATTAATGTAATAGACAATGTAAACAATTTCAAAACCCTCACTGTCGTTAAAACTTATTCTATATATATTATAAAAATATACTTCATTATTTTGATGACTTCTTACGGATTTTGCAGTGGTAACTGAATTTACGTTGTTTACGTTATAGCGTGATGTTGATCCTGGCGTTATATTTGATACTTGAAAAAACATGGTACAGCAGTAGGGCTATTCTGTAAAAACCATTTCGATATCCAGCTTCATCTGAATGATAGAGCTCTTTTTACACTCACTTCGAATGTTAACTTTATTGCTATAAATAGATAGTCGAGTTTTAAAGAATACAAATTCGTCATATCACCGCGGATTCCGCTTTCGAGATTCGAAAAAGATCTTGCAGAATAGCCCTACTGGACTTATATAAATCTTGATAAATCAAAAAAATAATGCATAAAAAGTGATGAAATCTCTGAAAGTTTTTTGTAGTCCGTAAATAAGCTCAGATACATTGTTAAAATCCGTAAAAACTCATGTTATTTATTACAACAAATGTTGGTGTATAAGAAGTCAATATGTATTTCAATAATTAATATTATTTTGTGCGATATGAATATAAATTTAAATAAATTTATGTTCCGTCCATATCAAACACCAAAGATATAAACAAAAATAATTTCGCTTTCATAATTTATGTAAAATCATTTGTTGAATAAAATTGAATGTCTTCTTTCATAGGCGATATAAATAAATCATTTGAATTCGTAAAGCCTAGATATGTTTAAAATATTTATTTATATTATAACATTACGAGTATTTGTGCTAAAATGTTATAAAATACCTCATTATACATAATTACTATATACTCCATACGTCTCGAAATAATATTTATATTAAATTAGACCTTAAGATACGATAATTACATTTATATTTGCTCGTCTAGATCTGCTGTATATTTAATTGATATTTATAATTGGTTGGTATAATTGTTAATTGGTTAGTTAAACCTAGTTAACTTATTGTCAATGAGAGGCCTTCTTACAACATTGGTCAGTCAAAATGTAATAAACGCACAACGTTTTAGAATAGTAATCTATAAGAAATTTATATTATTCTTCAGATTTTTATTCTAATGGTAGGATAATTAAAGAAGGCTGCTTCTCAATATTTATATTAGATTATGTATGTATCTAGTGTAGTCTGGCAAATATTTTGAGCTTAATACAACACACATGAATATTTACCTTATAACATTTACCGTAGTGCTGTTCTGTAAAAACTATTTCGATATCGAGCTTCACCTGAGCTCACTTTACGCTCACTTTGAGACTTTATTGATATAAATAGAGAGTCGAGTTTTAAAGAATACAAATTCGTCATGTCACCGTGGATTTCACTTTCGAGACTCGAAAACGACCTTACAGAATAGCCCTACTGCCTAGCCTACAATACACTTTTGCGTTCTAAACTAGCTCAATTGATTGTCCAAAAACTACCTATATGTTTACGAGAAGAATATGGTAGCATCCGCAGTGTAATAATAATTATTATTATTAGCACATAGTGTCATTATTTTATACGCACATCATTAAATAAATGTACGCTAGTGTAAAATAAATATAAAACAAGTATTTTTAGTGTAACTCGATTAGAATGACAGCTGTCAAACGAATTCGATTTTTAATCGAATTCGTTTGACAGCCTTCATTCTAATAAAGATATACTCATAGATATATAAAAAGCATAGATAGCGTGTATCTTGGAGGATCTGAGTAGCTAATGCTGTCCTTTATTTTCTTAAGAAGTACATCATAAGTTAAAGAGAGACAGATATGGCTACTCTACTTGGTCTCAAATGGTTCAATGGAGCCATTTCTTTGAACTATATTTTTGACAAATGTCACCAGGATTAGTGTTGTGCAACCTTCATCGTAAGCTTTTGTGGATAAAATATCCTACTAATATTATAAACGCGAAATGTTTGTTACTCTTTCATGGAAAAACTACTGAATGAATTTTAATGATTATTTAAACTATTTAAAACGGGATATTTACCATGTCTCGTGAACATGACATTCGTAGACAATGTCGAAATATCGAGCTCCGCGAAACAATGATAAAAAACATGGTAAATATCCCGTTTTAAATAGTTTAAATAATGAAAATAATCATGTTAATTTAAAATCCTATATAGAATTTTAATGAAACTTTACAATACTATAGCTTATACATCAGAAAAACACATAGGCTATAATTTGTCAATTATAGTTTATTATATAGTTAATTTGATATTTATGACAGCTTAGCTCCATCTATAATAGGGTTAAAGCGAGTAAATTAAAACACGTATGAAGATACCTATATTTTTTTATTTATTAAATGAACACTTGCACATATTATAATCCTTTAAACAATACGAGTTTGTTATATTGGTATAACTTTGTATAAATTGGAAGCTCTCTCCGATTTCTTCCGCACATAGAATCTGCAAATGAAAATAAAAAATAAAAACAAAATTAGTCTTGTACTTTTAAAATACCTACATAATCATGGCCTAAGATCTGTTGAAGAGGAGGAATAAATTTAATCCTAGTAATAGAAATAGTAATAGTAATAGAAAGTAAGAAAATCCCAGTAGTTACCACTGGTAACACATGGATTTTTTTTCTCTGCATTATACTGTTCTAGCTAAAAACAATATATTTATTAAAATAAATAAAAATTTCCAATAAAATAAATAATTCGTTGAAATTATTTTTAGTTTAATTCAATTTTATAATTTCATTTATTTAAATAATATATATATAAAATAATCCATTGAACCTAAAAATCAATTTCATTTTTTTATTTTATAAAATAACTAGTAGCAACTTTGTCTTCATCGAATAAGTAATTTAAAAACTATCCTATAACCTCTTTGGGGTTTCACTGTCTCTATACAAAATTTTGGTATCGGAGAACGCTGGACCGAATTCTGCCGCAGTCAGGATTTTATAATAGTTGAGAAGAAGAGATAAAAAATAAAATAAAAACATAAAAAAATTGTTGTTGGTAACAACTGTAATAATTTGACAAAAATAAAATGAATTCAATAAATGGTTCACCTGTTGTTCATAATTAGTAGCACTTGAAGTTGTTGCCGTTGAATCATTATCATACTTAGCAATAAGTTTCCTTTTTTTTCTCAATTTCTGCAAAACAAGAAAACCGTTCTGAATATACCTACTAAACACATAAACTATTACTACTAAACACATAAACTATTACTACTAAGCAAATAAACTATTTGAATCTATTTGAATCACAGAAATGAAAATGAAGGCATTCTTTTAAATTTATGGGTTTGATACCTTTTCTTTTGTCAGCTATCATGTTAAAACTTGTTTAAAACAATAAAAAAGGGATCTCCAAGAGTTCCTTGTTTTGTTTTTCAGAAAAGCAGTATATTTATCTTCAGAATATAGATTCATCAAAGCTGACATGAACTCAATAAACAATATAATACGTCAATGTTGCATATTATCTGTTTGATTAAATCACACTAGCTTAGCCAAATAAGTATTAGAAGTACTAGCACTTTTGTGCATTAGACTTGTATAATCTGAACATGTACACTTACGAGTTGATATGATAGGGGATGATTAACAAATATTGTTGGCACTGCATGCAAATGGAGAGTTTTTCGGGTGTATCCCTGACGAAAGCAAGATTCTTCAAAATGTGCAGAGCATATCCTTGATTGATGACAGAGTATTGTGTGGGACTCCATTCCTCGCCTCTGTTTATATTTTTGATCCATTCTTCTCTTATAGAAATAGGAGTCAGTCGAAAACCTATTTATAATAAAAAATATCAGTAAAAGCCAGTGAATTTGGCACCAGCAAGTAATTAACTAGCCAGCATAGAGCTACACGATCCATAAAATTACAAGCACAAACTCGCTGCAGGCAGATTCACTTATAAGCTTATCCTACCATAGCCTTTCTAAATTAAATATCGAACGTTATCGATATTTCATGTTACTAGTCGTACAACACTATCTGGTATGTAAAGTGTCAAAATATCAGATTGTGTTATTTATAATTAGAATTATTATGTAATGATGATGCATATACGCAAAAATAAATGCATAAAATAATACATACTTTTACAATGATCAAAATTCAATAAGATCTACAGGTATTTCATACCTTAATAAACATTAAATTAACAATATTTGTCTTTAAGCTTACCGGTGGAATGATACATTTGAATTATTTTCACTTAGTACACCCATTTGGTGAGAATACCCTGGTACCACACACGCCACATTTCTTGTTAATTACGTAAATATAACTAAAAGTTCACTTTTAATACAAAAAACCACAAATTATTAGCAAAACACAAAAGCTTGTTTGGTATCCAGCTGGCTACCAACTAATATGGCCGCCGAGGCAATGTGGGGCGCATGGCCTGAAGATAGAGCTGAAGACATATTGCTATCTCGTTTCAACACAGGTAGTTTGACGTAAGAGTAAAGAGCGTATTAGTTATGAAATTTGTTCAACTTATTATCCTCTATCTAAGCTTTTTATATATCTATGGATATACTCGTATTCCCTGAAATAAGGTTTTTTTTAAATTAGAACTTGTAATACAATCGTTGGAAAATTTTATGTACACGTTCCCTGGCGTGGGTGTGCGCGGGGCGAAGATGGTCGCTCCCATGCGCCTAATTGTTTTGTATAAGTAATATATAAAATATAATTGTAAATCTAATCACAACAAATAAAATACATATATTATAGATAATATTATACAGAGGTAAAGTTTGTGAATTCGGGAGATTGTATTGAACAGAGTTTAAGAATTATTTTACCAATAGAAGGCTACATTATTATATGTCATATGTGAGTGACATAGGCTATTTATCCTAATTTATCCTTGTGCTACCACGGGAATGTGAAGTACGCGGGTGAAACCGCTAGGCGCTGCTTGTGTACTATAATATAGTAGGCATGTACTAAATATATAATAAGTTAACCAAAAACTAATTATCAAAGATTGAAAAGCGGTTAAAGGACAACTGGCTTTAGCCCCCTTTCGCAAAATCGTGTAAAAAAAATACATGTTCGGTAAAAAAACGCTCTTAGAGACTTATGATGGTGATATGGTGACATCCAACAATCACACCAGGTTAACTTAGGCCCATGCTAACGTCAGAACTTGTGTTACGCGTGTTAGGAACAGAAACAAAGTTATGAAATTTATGTAAATACATAATATGTATATCACATCCATGACCCGAGAACAGACATCTGATCCTGATCAATCGGCCAAGTGGCCGTCAGACTTAGAGACAGAAAATTGTTATACTAAAAATCTTAGAACGTAGTGACAACCAATAACTAAGATACTTCTTGGAATATAAGATTAGCATTCGTCGTCGTTAGCCTATCATGAAACACGAATTGTAAACTCCAGCGCCAATATACTTATATTGGAAACAACAGTGACAATAAAATAACTCTCCGATATTCTTCTAAAGAAGGACGTCCGAAATAATTACTAAAGAATCGTCCGAGATCCCAAACCAGACGGGAAAATGGGCAGAGTCTGTATTATGACCCCCAGAAAACTATACTAAATTACGCCCAGACACAAATAAAACATTTTTCATTTTTTCTGGTTTAGCAGTCAGGTTCACTAACCCCTGACCAACAGGCCAGTCCATATTAAGTACCATGTAAGCATTATATAAAATTATAGTCTTAGGGCCTGTTTCACAATCTCCCGTTAAGTTCCCTATAGGCTATAGGGAACATATTTGACAGATAGAGTATGGAGTATCTGTCAAACATCTGTCAAATATGTTGCCAATAGCCTATAGGGAACTTAAAGGGAGATTGTGAAACAGGCCCTTATCATACTATATTTGTAAATTAAGGTGTTTTTGAAGTCGATAATGATAAAAAGGCTCTACACAAATCGGCCTAACAATTGAATGCTTTAATTTTTATTACCTTAAATATTTACGTAAATTAATAAATATTTTAATAATTTAACAAGTATTATGTAGTTGGGTTTAAATATTTTAATATCTTTGAAATTGCGTTGCGTTTCGCTTGTATACGGTCTACGTTTCTTCGTTCTGCTTTCAATCATTTTGCCCTAGTACATTATTGCTTTTAAGTGTTCAAGTTGTCGATCGAATTCAAAATGTGAGTTCGAAAAGCATGCAAGCAAGCAAGCATAAACATGTGACGTAGGTATATAATAATCCCCTAACGCCTAGCGCTTATCGTCGATTTTACAGTCAGCTATAATCATTTTGTACATGTGATTTAAGTAATAAAAATAAATTCGGAACATAGCTCAAAAACCTGTAGTGTATTTGCGGTGCTGAATGTAAAATCATTAAACTTTTTACACAATTAAAATTGATGTGTTACATCTATGAAGTGTTTAGTATGTCTAGAACATTTTCATATGGCCTTATAGATATTGTACGAAATTTGTATAAATTGTTTTTCGTTGATTTATAAATATGTTGAATTTAGTGTGAATATTTAATTTATACGCAATAAAGGTCTTATGTATATTTTAATTTGCTCATATTATGTACCCAAAATCATAAAATATAAGTCATATGTAGCATAGAATTAGTTTTGGGTTCCTAAAGGTCTATCTAGTCTTCTAGGTGGGGTACCAGTAGATTGATATTTCTAGGTAATTGTTGACGGTTTATTGATATGCAACCCTTGAGATTCGTTTATGACAGCTGTGCTAGTTAATATATATACTTATTTAAAAAAAAACGGGCCATCTGTATTAACTTTGTTACTTTGTATTTAAAATGGTTCATACTATACATCGATCAAATATACTCTAAATACACTGTTACCTACAAATCCAAGTCCAAAAAGTGTCCCATGCTACGCTATTGCTAAGTTGCAAGTCAAAAAGTAAAAGACAAATTCTTTTTATTTTATTTACGTCCTTATTCCTTAACTATAAAGTTCTATTTTCAATACCGAGGTTTCGCGCTTATGGAATTACAGAATGCGCGCATCGCGAAAGTTGTAAAAATTTATTACCTGAGAATGGTCTCTGAACTCACAATTGTGCTTATAACAGTTTTAAGCACAATTGGATCGAAACACTTTAGCGGGTATCTCGGGTATATTTGAGCAATGATACCATCAATATCTATTCCCTTATTTAGAATTTAGAATTAAAATTATAGAAAATAAAGGTATGCACACATGTACAATAATTATATTTGGTTTTAATAAAAATGTGATAAAATAATATAAATATAAAATAAAAAAAATCCTTTATAACTGTTCGATATTTCCATGTTAAATCGGCAGCTATTCTTATTGTCTCAACTCTACAAATTCGTATATCCTATAAAATATAAAAAAAATCGATAGAAATGTTTCTTGTCTGTGTTACATCCTGTCTCCTAAGTAAATTGTTGTACCTTCCAAAGATGCAGAATATTTATAGGTGAAGCAAATTACTTATGTAATTGTGTCAATTTAAATGTTACTAATGTCCTAGATGTAATTAGAACTATATGTGGCTAAGAGGCCCACCAAAGTCGACTTCTATTAATGTTGTATATGTAAGCACGTTATTGTGAATAAAGACAGTGAGTTGAATCTGAGTTTTACTTGGCATAGCCTAATTACTGTTATTGAAATCCAGGGCCGGATTTAGGGGAGGGCAAACGAGGGGGTCGCCCCGGGGCCTCCACACACGAGGGGTCCCCACATAAGAGATTTCGGGTTTTTTTTTCAAATCCCGACTAGTAGTAAACAATAAAACAATCGATCTATATCTATATTTGTTCACTCTAATTAGGCGGTCGGTAAAATATCAAAATCTCTAATTAAAAAAATCTACTTGGTTTCACAATAAATTATTTATTGTAAAAAACTCTACTGTGGAAACTATTAATTTTATTTAGAAAATAATTTTGGTCCAAGGGGCCTCCACTACTTCGTTGCCCCGAGGCCTCCAGACGTCTAAATCCAGCCCTGTAGAATCCATCTGAAACAGTATTGTGTCCACCGGTGAGCGTATTTTATTGCAAGGTGTAAGTCTATTTATTTTTTAATTCTTACCATTTTATGTGTTTTTTTTTTAATATGCCTGCCTGCATGCCAGGATTTATATAATATGTACAATATTTAAATACTCATTACTCAGCATATACACAGTGCCACCTATCTTTATCCAAAAAGATCCAATCTCTCCCCGGACCAAACTGAACAAAAATTATACTTGTTTCATTCATATTCATGGACAGAAAACGTGACATCAAATTATATATATATATATATATATATATATATATATATAATAATTATTTATTCTGGATTTTTGGAGTCATGTAACCAAGTAATGGTTGATTAATTTGAATGGATGGGATGGGGTAGAAATAAAACTCTTTATAATACATTTAACATTTATTATGGCGATTTTTGTAATTTCTCCATTTCGGCTTTGTACGCGGGCAGCTCTACATCGTCCCAATGAAGCGTTACTTTATCAAAATATCTGAAATAAAATGTGAAAAAGCAAAACGTTGAAAAAAAAAAGAAATAATGATTGATTCGTTTTATTTTTTTTACTCCGAAAAAGATTCGCCAGCATTATATTGTTTATTTTTTAAAATAGCAAAGTAGATATTTTGAGCCTTAACAGTTTGGTTAATATTTAAATAAAACGAATATCATTTAAACTAAAAGTGCAATTTGCAAATAAATGAAATAAAATAAAATAAAAGAAACTAATTCTTTGGTTATTTTTTTTTTCTTTTTTGAATATATTTATTTTTAAGAATTTTCTACATAGTCACAAAAACGCCATCTAACGAAATTTTACAATAGTTTATTATAAGAATATAATGTCTATATAGTAACATTTAGATTTCAAATACATTTGTACCTATTGTATCCAGTGCTATAATTTATCTATTTTATAGATATATCTAGACTATTGATTAAATAAAAACTAGGGAAGTCGTCAACAAGAACTAATTTTGCTACAATGGGATTTTTGCCCCCTAAATAATTTAATTATTGTAAGTAAGTACTTAAGATCTTTGGTTAAATATTTTATGTTTTTTTTTTTGTTTTTTTTTTTTTAGCGTTAATAGAGTTTGGGTTGTCCCCTTCGAAGTTATAAGTAAGTATCTACGTAGATCTTTGGTTAATTTTTTTTTTAATTTTTTTAATTTTTTAGGGTTAGGGTTTATTAGGTTTTTATTTGAGTAAATAAATTACTTTGTTTGAACTTCGGCTAAGACCCTTTGTTCGGTTTCAGTCAAGCCCGTCTCCAGCACATCTAGTGTGTCCTCCAGTTGCTCCACGTTGAAGAACCCACACACGTTGGTGTCGATGTCTGGCTGGTTCAGGGTGAACCAGGTGGCAATGCGCGCCAATTCCACGTTATGAGCCTAGAAAAAAAAACATTTTAAATGTTTTCTTAATATAATGAATCACTATACCACGCAGTACAAAATTGTAAGAAGTGAATATAAATATTATGGAAGTATAGATATTATTTATGGTATTTGGGCTCACGAGTATTGATTAGTCCCCTGATTAGATCATGCGAAGGTGAGCATAAAAATAAGACTACTGCTCGAACACTCAAGCGCAACTTCAAATTGGAAGCTGCTTACATTTTTACGACACATGAATTAAAGGCTTGCTTAGTAATTTGAGCCCCCAAATACGTAAGTGACGTTTGAGAATTCGGGCGTAAGCCACCCAGAAACTGGAAAACCTCTGGAAAGATCTCCGGCGGTGAACCAACCCGCTGTTTTGTTTCTATAAAAAAGTACACATGGCCTTTCTTATCTTTCTATCTTAATAAAAATGTACTTGGCAATAATCAGAAGCCCGTCGGCAGATGGCTTTGATGTCATCGCTGGCAGGGTGCCACAGTTGAGGACCCCTGTTGGATAACAGTCCCATTCCTGTAGCCGCAGCGTTGATCACACCAATCCCTTTGCTCTGAAATGAAGAAAGAAATTATTCCTAAGTAATATACAAACGTACAATTTGATGATGATATTAGATATGCAAAGAATATACTAGAAGCAATATAATAAAGTATAAAAAATCTACAGAAAAAGGACATTACTTTTGGGAATCCGGAATCTTAGCGCGCTTTTTCTTAAAGACTGGTCTAGAAATTTGATTAGTCTATAAAAGTGAGACAATTTCGTGTACGTTGCCATCCTGCATATCGAAAAACTTAAAAAAGCGCCATCTAGTATTAATCTAATAGCAGTAACTAGTCATATGTTGAACTTGATAATTTCAATCAAAAATCAGCATGCGCAATGAAGGTAATAATATGAGACACTTGACTGTAACTAAATATTATATCAGGGTTTTTTAAACTTTTTGAAGTCACGGACCCCTTTCACAATTGAAACAATTCCACGGACCCCTCTCAAAATATATTTTCGTAATTAAAAAAAATTGCCTTATTAAATTAATAAAAAATACTTTTATTAATATTTTCATTACACTTAAAATTACACAACGCGGTACTGAATATTTCATTCGTCACTCGGTTTCGTCGAATTTACTACACAATTCCCTAATAAATATGCTTAGAGATTGACCTAGGTACTGCGGACCCCTGATACACATGCTACGGACCCCCAAGGAGTCCGTGGACCACACTTTAAGAAACCCTGCTTTACATGTATTTTAAGTCTAAAGCTTACTACGTCTCGAACTCGAATCGAAACGGTATGCGATTAAATCGAGTTGCATGTTTACAGACATTCCGAATTCGAAAAGTGAGATTAATAAATTGAAATGTAGATATAGGTATTAGGAAAGTGGATAATGCATTTAATATTTTATCAGAATTGTAATATTATCAATATTTGATGTTTTATGGGAGTCGTAATATCATGTTCTTCTGGTGTCTTATGTCCACCAGACCTTAGTCACCTATTACCTGATAGGTGTCTGTCCATATTCAGATCTATCTTAAGGTTACAAAACAGATCAACGCTTTCTCTAATGCTCGGATCTGTGGCGGTGACAAATCAGAAAGAATATGACATTTAGTGTGACATAGACAAAGAATTCGTCTCCTGTCTATCTCTGCGAAAACCTGTCTCTCTTCGTCAAATACTAGGATGCCTACCTTGAAATACTTGGTGTAATTCTGAAGTCTGTTATCAAACAGCGTGGATTTGGCATAGGAGAGGATAGTAGATATCTTCACTTCAGACTCCTCTACGATCTCTTGCATCAACTCAATATCGTAATCTGCGAGGCCAATGTATCTGGCCTTCCCGTCTCTAACCGCTCTCTCCAGCACCGGCAACGTCTCCTTCAGGACCACAGATATATCTGGAGCGAATGTAGCATCGTGAACCTGGAAATACAAATCAAATGCTATAATAATTTGCTGTCACATTATGCATTTTTGTGCCTTGGATATGTTATTACTAGGACCTGCAAGACATCTTACTCATCAGGATAGGCATCATCAGTTTGCCGATGGTGATCGAAGTGGTGATGATGGAGCACTCTGGTAGAAGCCAACAGTCGTTCGGGCTTGCTTTTCAGACGTTGTGTTAAGTAGGAATTGTGTATAAAATTTTCGCATTTCGTTTATATTTCGAATTTCCTTTGATAGGCAAAACCATCAGATGAGCCATCTTAAGCTAAATTTATTAACCGACGGGAGGGATGCGCTGTGAAGCGTTACCGGCTGTATGGGTACCAATGTCTTGCTTGTTTCTTCCGTCAAACAGCTGTGCTGTGTTTCGGTGATAAGGGCAGGACAGGCAGAGTAATTACTGGCATCAAGACAATGTAAATCTAATTCATGTTCAATCGATTCCCCCCCCTAGACAAGTAGCACAAACGCTGCACGAATAGAATAGAATATTGTATGGGAATGACACTAGCTTTCAAATTAAATGACGTTAGCTAGTGCCATTCCTATACAATAAGTATTCTATTCGTTTAGCGTTTGTGCCACTTGTCTAGAGGGGCTGACTTCGCTCTGCCAAAAGTAGAGAGACATAGGTCCCTATATGTCCGCTCATGATGCCAGTTTATCTCACAATCTCAAATGTTTCGTGTTTTACTACGTATCCGAATCTCTCTCGCACTCAAACTCATAGGTACGCCATACGCTCAATTATGTTTCGGCTCATATTCAATTTTAATTTAAAGCAATTAATATGCTTAATCAAATTTCATTTGCAGGATGAATTTATACATGATATTTTATGTTAATATTATATTCATTAATATTTTAAAATATGTTCGATGCTGATAATTTATTGCACTATCTATGCACCGCGATCTTGCTCGAGTAGATTTTTTTTTATAGTTTTTTTATAGTAGACTAACAATCGTTAAATTAACGAATTTAATGATAATGATAACTTGGATTTTTTTAGATACTAATTACTACACTAGATTAGACAAGATAATGTATAAGCTAATACTGTCAAGTTTCCACACTCATTAACGAAACTTTAACCCTTGAACCCTTCGCAATTTATATATTATTTACAACTTACAAGTCAAACATTTTGATACCAGTTTGGAAGTTGTATACCCATCAAATTCGAGACAGTTTTTTGTTGATGAGATAACTTACTGTAATTACGACAAGCAATGTACTCGATATAACCTGAAGCTGTGAATTTTAAAACTTAAACTCACAATTATATTTTTTGCAATTTTAGATTTGCGCATACTTTTTGTTATAACGCTTTTTATTTGCTGTTCGAGAATTGAGCTTGAGATTATTAAGATTATAGAGATTGAGATATCAGTGCATGGAGGAAATTATATAGGTACATACCATTTCTTTCCATTCTAGAAAATTTTCAAAATATTTTCATAAATATATTTTTTTTTAATATCCGTATACCGGCCCGTGTTATATGCGAGTGGCAAGGGATCGTTCGTCTTGATTTCGGGGTTCATTGAGGGAGACCTATGTTCAGCAGTGGACGGATAAGGGCTTATGATGATGATGATGATACTTGAATTTTGTTTAGCAAAAGTTAAAAGGAATGTTTAATTTTATTTCTCAAATAGATAATTAAATGATTTTAGTAATAGAATATAAAATCCTTAAGATCTCTCAAATAAACAAGTAAATATAGAATTATTTTTTCGTTTATTCCAATCCGACTTTGTTATTTTTGTTATTGGTTGGCAGGGAGTGTC
This sequence comes from Lycaena phlaeas, assembly GCA_905333005.2. Lineage (NCBI taxonomy): Eukaryota > Metazoa > Arthropoda > Insecta > Lepidoptera > Lycaenidae > Lycaena > Lycaena phlaeas. Next base: position 3,769,530 of record HG995168.1, read on the forward strand.
CAGTCTATTTATAGACGATTTGGTTCCTGCAGAATAAATACAAGCCGATTTTTTTGTTTTCTATGTTGCTATTTCCACCTTATCTACTTATACTAAATTTTTTCAGTACAGACTTCACGTATTGCATTCATAATAGTTATTTGCATGAAAATAAAGTTCATATTTGCGAGTGTGCTCAGCTTAACCTTTTTCGCATAAATCACCCGGCTATGGATATTTGACCAGGTTGTTCAAACAAGTTACTAATTTGTGTGCATATAAGGTAGCCAACGCCTTAACAAACTAAGACATGCTTTAAATATAAATCAACGTCACTAACGTTATACAAAAACTTCGGCCTACTTATTTTGAGAGGTAAATAGAGACTAGACGAACGGGGTGGTACCTCTCATTTACATAATACTGGCGTAAAGGGACAGCTACACTGCAGCAGTGAACAAAAAATTTAAGCCGATACTCTTTGGTCACCTCACATATTATTATTAGTCTTTATTAATTTAAAGCTATATATTTTCTAATTTAATAGATATGATTAACAGACAAACTTCTTAATAATAAACATCGTAAACAACAGACAACACGGAACCGGCCCTTGCGGCATGCCTAAGTGTCACTAGCTTAAAGCAAACACAAACAAAGTAAAAGTCACCTTAATTTGTCTATCGTAAATCAAAGCAACATCATTTGCAGAAACAAACAAGGACGATCGTGATATCAAAAGGATTCGAATACCAATATCAATGTTACTATTACATTACTACGAGACAGACGTATTTGTTAAATCTAAACACACGATTATAGTCCGTATCGAGTATAAGATGACCCTGACGCGAAATTAACACAAATTGCCTTTTGCCCCAGGAACGCTGGGACTCTACGAAATATTTAAGAATTTGTTCCACTCCCCAATTCAACTAATAAAATACATGAGAATATATTTTATGAGTCTGTATAGATGTAATTCGAACACACGCTAGTAGATAGATTATAATTCATATGTAAGATATGAAACTTGTATAAAAAAAAGTAAAGTATCAATCTTTATAAGTCCCACTGCTGGGCACGGGTCTCCTTCTTTGAAATCAGGCGAGGAGGGTAATGGGCCAATAGTCCACCGCGCTGGCCCAGTGCGGGTTGGTGAACTTCACACACCTTCAAAGGCTTTCGATCTCATCAGGCATGCAAGTTTCCTCACGATGTTTTCCTTCACCGGTGAGCGAACGATGGTCTCGTGTGCACTTAGAAATTTAGAAAAACCCATTTTAAGGCACACACGGACGGGTCAGGAAAGAACCCGGAACCCCTCGCATAAGAGGCCGAGTCCGTCCACCACTGGACCACCTCGCTTGAAACTTGTATGATGCTAATCAATTATCTTAATTTCATCTATATATTGTTTGGATAGCTAAAATATGTAGTACAAAAAAAAGAATAAAACAACACAAACTATCAGCACTAATACCATCCATTCCTAATTATCTGCAAAGTACATGTATTGTGAAGTATCGAAATCACTGCAAAACAGCATTAATATTATTATTATTAGTTTGCATAGCTGTCTCATTATCTTCTAGTAATAATAAATATTATAGCCAACCATCCGAATGATAATATTAATTGTTAGAGATTAGATAAGCCGGGGCGGGATTGTTGTCAAGCTCCACGTTGCAATTATTTAACAAGGAAAATCACAACAGGCAGGTTGAACTAGTCCTGTCATAAACAAAGTGGATAGCGCGCTTCAGTGCTTTAATACTTGTTGTAACTATTTTCGTTTACCTATGATAAATGTATTTTACGTATGACTATAGTCGCGGCACGATAAGAAGGCCTTTTTGACGTTTGTCCGCTCATGAAGTTTCGTAATTTTAATAATCAAATTTGAAGGAGAAAATTGCTGTTCTTTACTGTCAATAGTGACGTGTAGTTAGTCATACAATTTATTGAATGTATAACTTTAGTAGAATTTCAATTTTTAAAAATTAATTCTAATACGATCGTTACAGGAGAATTAATGGGATCGCTGGCCAACACAACTAATACCTTAAAAACAAAGCAGTTTCGTCCTGACGTTGCATCGAAAAGTACAAACTGTGAGTGCACTGCACGTTGGTGATATAGTTTTATTAAAACTATTTAACCAGGTACTACTTGCAATAAAAACTCACAGATTTTATTTTATTTTTTCGGGAATTATTTGACATTGACATCAGGGCTCGAAAACGTTATTTTAAATAACGGTTTCAAATCGTTCGGAACAGTTCTTTGCAATAACGTTTTTGGGAACGAAAACGAAATAAGAACGTTATTTAATTAACGGTTTCAAATTGCCGTTGACAATAATTGTCACTTCTATAATTACACAAAATTCTTGCATGTATTCGGGTCTCTTTTTGTAGCTCGCGGAACTTTTTGGACACAGTTACTCTTCCTTAGTTTTTACTTTTTATTATTCTTAGAATCTACGACGTAGATTAATACTGAATACCGAAAATCAAAACATTTACTTTGCAATTGCAACTCACCTGAAGTTAAATGATCCATGTTTTTAAATTGTTTAATAATCTTTTTTTTACTCTCGGTTTTCACACCTCAAAGCCGGTATGGGCGCGATCCCGGAATGAATGACAGAAAAATAATAGTTTTTGTTATATCGATCGAGAAAATGGCAAAAACCGGTTAAAAACGTTTTAAGGGTCAAAAACGAAAAAATCATAATGTTCTCAAATAGTGTTCCGAATAGCGTTTCGTTCCGAACGAAACCGAAATAAAATGTTCTTTAGGTATTCAAGGCGATAACGTTTCGAAAAATATAACGTTTTTCGAGCCCTGATTGACATCACTATTCTAATGTGTCAAAACGGCCATCATATCGTGCCGCGAGTGTAATAAGAATAAAATAAAGATTTTCATGATAAAACCACAGTGTAATAATAATAATAATAATGCTTCATTTGTGATACACGCACTGCACAAACAGCTTAAAATAGTAATAAAACAGTTAATAAAAATACAATTAAAACAAACAAAAAATAATTAGATAAACTGTGATAAAACTATGTCTACATAGTTTTATCACAGTTTATCTAATTATTTTAGAACCAACCAAATCATTTAATGAAACGTCAAACGTCTAAAATTTTTAACACATTTTTCTCTTTTTTTGCCAATATGTATGTACTTATATTGGGTATTAAAGCAATAATTATGCTTAATGTATAACTTCCGAAAATTAAGGGTCTGCGGAACTCAATTTAGGTTCCCCCAAAGCTGAGTTTCAGTCTCAATTATTTCAATAAAATATGTTAGGTATATTACAACAGCAATATCTACTTCCACTAAATTAGATTTTGTTGATAAATTTTGATGATTTTTTCAGGAAAATAAAAATAAGCCACGACAAATAAATCATTCTTACCTGTGTAAGCATTGAAAATTATTTTCAATTTACGCATGCTTCTCACTAGAATGTAAATTATAATGTGGGTGAGGAATACATTATGGTGGAATCTACATGATTAAAAGTCTTTGCGATTATGTTAAGTTCTATAACTTAATATCCTCTTCGCTGGATTTCAGGCGGACACGTGGCTAAATGATATTTACGTGCGAGTTTATTATTTGTTAAAAATTTTAAAACGTAAAAAAAAGTATCAACCCTTATATGTTCTACTGCTGGGCACGGGTCTCCTCCTCGAAATCAAGCGAGGAGGGTAATGGGCCGTCCAATGCTGGCTAGTGTCTGGAGAACTTCGCATACCTTCAAGGACTTTCAATCTCATCAGGTATGCAGGTTTCCTCGCGATGTTTTTCTTCACCGATGAGCGAGAGATGGTCTTGTGCTTAGGGTGCGCTTAGAAATTTAGAAAAACCTATTTTAAGGACACACGGGGATTCAGGATTGAACCTGGAACCTCTCGCATAAGAGACTGAATCCGTCCACCATTGGACCATCGTCGCTCGTTAAATTATAAGTATTGTGAAAATAGTAATAATAAATATATTATATAAATTAAATTAAATATTTTATGAAATAAAAAAATAATGATAAATCTATGTATTAATATTCGTGTTAAAGTAGCATTTGGCTGGTAACATTCAGGAGAACCAATGGCCGATGGGCCAATAAGATTAAAGAGTGGATGCCACGTTTAGGTAGACCAAGTCTTGGTCGGTCATTAACCAGGTGGGAAGACGATCACTGTGCAGTGGTCGGAGTTTGCGGCAAGGGATCGGTCGTCTTGGCGTTCATTGAGGGAGGCCTATATTCATCATTGGATGTATAAAGTCTGATGATGATAATGATGATGATATCTATACTAATATTATATTATTTTATCAATATAAGGCTACGTTATTTGAGAGTGGCATAGGCTATAAATTATATAATACTGCCACGAGTATGTTAATTACGCGGGTGAAACCACGGGGCGCTGTTAGTTTATTTTAAAGGAGTAAAGTTTTTAACTTTGTTTATAAGGGGTAATCTTCGGAAGTATTGATACGAACCTAAAAAACTTTGATTACACCTAACCTTATCCAAGATTGACATAGTATATAGTATTTGTTAAGTTTAAACCGTAGAAGTAAGCCCAATAAATGGTAAACTGTTGAGGAATCCCTTCGATTGCCTATGATCTCCATCATCAGACAGCTAATGACACTCACAAACCATCTAGGTGCAAACTTCTCATCAATACAAATTAAATTATCTCAAACACAAGATGACTACTGTAAATCGTTGAGGAGTTCCCTCGACTGTCTATGGTCTCCATCATCAGACCCGTAGTGACACTTAAAACCGGCATAGGTCCAAATTGATTTAAATGGATGTTAAAAAGTCCAAACAAAAGGTAGCTATCTTAAGTCGTTGAGGAGTTCCATTAACTGTCCTCCAACTTCATTAATTCCCTGATGACAGTCAAAACCCATCTAGGTAAAGTCATTAATAAAAATTAATGAAGCCCAATACATAGCGTAACGCCTAAAGAGTTGAGCTGAAAGATCGATTATCTTTCGGAAGCTCGAATATCTCTCAGCTCCATTATAAAATCGATTTCTGACGTTCATTATTTTTGTATGCTTTAAAACACACGAAAACGTTTACAAGCGCATTAGTTGCCCCTACGATTTTCAAATCCCATCATTAGATCCTGGTGACCAAAATCGTTTCTCATAGTCAAAAGTTCTGAGGTATCAAACATAAAAAATATATTGACGAATTAAAAACCTCCCCCTTTTATAAAGTCGGTTAAAAATAATTATGTCTAAGGATGCTTTCAAAAAAACAACCCCATCCAAATTGGTTATCCCGCTAAGGAACCACAGGACCTCAAGGCTCAGAAAGACAAAACGCTTCGAACGAACAAAATTAGTAGTCAAATGTATAACATCACTCTTTTTGCGTCTGGTTTTAAGTAAGATCTTCCCCAATGATATCTCCGTAGTGTAAGTTAGAGATAAAGTGTATATTAACTCACCTGAATGATATCAACGTAGTCTACGCCGAGACGTTGGAGCGTATTGTCCACGCCCGCTTCCGTCTTCTCTGCCGAGAAGTCGAACATCTTGTCCGTCTCCTTCTCATATCTCCCCACCTTGCTGCCAACGTAGTAAGAGTTTCTGGGTACATCGCGCAGAGCCTGTAACATTTACAAATCAACCACCACACTTTAAATCGATATAAAACATTGTAAAAGCTGAAAAAAAGGTTTTCAACTTTCTTCTTAGTGCAGATAACATTGATGTGTATTTGGCTTGGCAGGTACAATAGGCCTAGGTACAGTTGTGAAAGAGAACACTCCTAGATAGTGAAATGACAATGGGTTGTCCTGTTTATATCACTGGGTGATACGAACCAGCTCACCCCACTTAGCATAAGCATTACGGCCATTAGCGCCATTAGCTTAGATCCATCCGAAAAAAAAAGGTTGTCCTGAACGACGAAACGGCAATAAGTTTCTAAAATGGGAGTCCATCCAAGTCAATCCAAGAATCCACTAAAAGAAGGACACCATCTAATGGATTCTTGGATCTTGAATTCTTTAAGAATGAATCTTAAAAATTTTGTCCATTCCATAAAAAAATTCCAACATATACGAAGCTCTACAAGAATTGGCTGCACCAAATAATGATATGGTAGGTGACATCGTCATTGAAAAACGTGTATTAATGATAGTAAACTAGATAATGATTGTGAACATTATTTAAAATGACAATAAGCTTCAAATATTATGTCATTAACTGATGTAATAATGGAGTCGCTACTCAATTGTGTGACGTAGTACCATTGTAACGATTGTATTTCTCGTTTGAGCTATGCACTTAATGAGCGCACGGATTGTACTTTAGTTACATGACTTGCCTGCTTATTGCATTGATTAATAAAAGTTCTATATTAAGCTATATTAATTTAAAAACAAGACCACGATTTCAGAGTGACCAGGTTTGGTTAAAAGGAGGATTCCAGGAAAGGCAGCAACTCTTATACCTGTAATCCAGTAATAAATAATAGCATTGGAGAGAGCGATGCTTGGTATTTCCCTACGCGATCGAATCAGAATCAGAAGAAGAATCAGAAATGATGAGATCCGCAGGAGAACCAAAACGACCGACATCGCTCGAAGGATTGCATCGTTGGAGTGGCAGTAGGCGGGACACATAGCGCGGAGAACCGATGGCCGTTGGAGCGGGAAGGTTCTCGAATGGCGACCGCGTACCGGACGACGCTTCGTGGGCAGGCCCTCTACAAGGTGGACCGACGATCTGGTAAAGGTCGCGGGAAGCTGCTGGATGCGGACAGCGCAGGACCGATCGTTGTGGAGATCCTTGGGGGAGGCCTATGCCCAGCTGTGGGCGTCGATTGGCTGACATGATGCTGATGAATGTGTGTTCAGCAGTGGATGGATAAAGGCTGATAATGATGATGATATATAGGGCCTAAGACGACACGCCTCACTAAGGCACTGTGTAGAGAGATGGGGTGTCTACGCAGTTACCATTCCAAGTACATATCAAAACACAAAAACACCTCAAGTCCTGGGAGCTATATTTAGTCTCCAATTAGGGTGAAATCGCTTAAATGCACGCCCCGAAAAACTAATTAACACTTTTTTCGCTTCCAATTATAAGTGAACAAGGAGGGCTTTTTACACAGATTCTAAAAAAAGCCACTAAGAAATACCTAATGAGTAATGACAATTAACATTTTAATTACATATCTAACCTTTCCAATTGTTTTCTCTGAGCTTCCTTGTCCATACCAGGGACCAGTCTCCACGTAGTTGATTCCTCGCCTCAACGTCTCCTTTATGAGATCAAGGCTTCGCTTTTCATCGTAGGCTCTAGAAATAATCAATAGGATTAATCAATTTCATCTGTATAAATGTTTGAACTAATGTAAAGTCAGTTGCGTGGGTGGGCATTGCGGTTTAGAATTCTCGCTTAGGGTATATTGTAGGATTAAAATGTAAAAGGGCTAATCCCCTACCTAACATCCTACTTTGTCCCCAATCAACTTAAGCTACAGAGCGATTCAATTGGATTTTTACACAGTTTGCAGTTTGTTCGAATTTGATAGAGTGTTAGCAAAAAAAAAATAATCTTAACATTTTTACTAAAAAATAATTTTTATTTACGAAAAAAAAACATCCACCGTGCGAGTTAACCTCAACAAAAAAGACAAACTCAAGTTTCTATTTTGGTAGTTTAAAATATGGAGATTTTTCTATTTCTAGTTAAAATTCTCATTAACTTAACCCAGGAGTAGATTTTCCTGGTGTAACTGTTCCTAAGTATTTTCTTTATATTCAGACATTTTACAGTTTATTTCAGCTTGAATTAGCATAAGGAGTTATTTTAGTATAATAACAACAATTACCCTTTGTGTACAATACATAGTTAGTATGTGAAAAAATAATTACGATTAAAAAATAACTTACATTGTAATAATGACACATCATAAAAAATGGAGTTGGATACAGGTAAAGGCAAGTTTAATAAATGGAATAAACATTTATGAAGGAATATATATATATATATACATATATAATCAGAACATCACCAATAATAATGAATATTACGATGACCTTGAAATTCTATGATACGCTTCCAAAGCATCATATTACGTTCATTTTACATCTACAAGTAATGAAATGAGCACATCATCAAGGTAAACAAAGTCAACCAAAAGCATTATTGAGAATTACTAAAAAACGGCTGGTCAGATTTTGATAAAACAAGATGAAATCTATTTGCAAACACCAGCTTTTAAATAAAATGAGAAGATTCGAAATCCATTCACAAGCGACGTGGTAATCGTGTCAAAAACATACAGAAACATACAGACAAATTGAGAACCAACCTCCTCTTTTTTTGAAGTCGATTGTAAAATTCAAAAAGTTATTAAAGCGCGTTCGTAAATAAATAAATATTATTAAACAGTCACATCTCGTTAACCTAGACCTGTACTTATTTTTAAGAACTTGTGTTACGGCCACTAGGAACGGAAATAAAGTTAAGAAATTTATGATTCATTTATATATAATATTATTTATTACAAGATATGATCCGATGCAGAAGGGCTATTCTGTAAGGTCGTTTTCGAATCTCGAAAGCGGAATCCGTGGTGATATGACGATTATGACGAATTTGTTTCCTCTCTGTATTTATATCAATAAAGTTCGCTTTCGAAGTGGGCGTAAAGTGAGCTCTTCTCTCAGCTGAAGCACGATATCGAAATAGTTTTTACAGAATAGCTCTACAGTCATCTATATTCGTCATATAAATTATCTGCACTTGGCGGGAATCGAACCCGCCATCGCTCCGTAGAGGCCTGTAGCCTGACCAATCGACCAACCGTGTATATGCGGTGGACACACACAATATATACCAGGTGGCGGACATTAAAAAGTAAAAGATTTTATTTACCACACCTTGGGAATAGGGCCTTTCGCTCAGGCAGGGTAACAACGTGTAAAATTGGTTATAGAATATTTAAAAGCTTATTTGTTCCACTGAGTTTGTTTTGCCGGTTCTTCATAATGGGCTCGCCTTGGAACCAATGGTAGACTCAGTTGACGTTTTTGAAAAAAAAATGGTTTTTATTTTTTATTTCCTCTTACTTTCAATTAATGATGGTCTGCTCATGTTATCATATGGTCATGTTATCATTTGTCGGTCAACATGAGTCAGGCTCAAACCTAGATCTTAGACTTTGAGCTTATAACTGACTATCGATTATTATCTGTAATAATCTTGATCTTATTAAGGTACAATTCCAATTACTTTCAGATTTCCCTCAGATTCAATCTAGTTTCCAGATGGATATCATCTAAATAAACTTTTGTACAAACATTTCTATATTATTCGCGTGTCTCGATGCACACAAGATATAATAACTAGAATAACAATAGCGAAACAAGCATTTAACCGCAAAAAACAAATATTCAAAAACAAAAAAATTTCATTAAAAATTAGGAAAAGATTTATTCAATCTTATATTTGGAGCATTGCACTCTATGGAAGTGAATCGTGGACAATGACGCAAAAAGATAGGAAAAGATTAGAAGCCTTTGAAATGTGGTGTTGGAGAAGGATGGAGGGAATAAAATGGACAGACATGGTGACAAACGCAAAAGTTTTGGAGATAGTGAAGGAAGAAAGAAATATTATTAAAACTGTTGAGAACCGAAGAGGAAATCTGATTGGTCACCTGATACGACATGACTTGTTTATAAAAAATATCATAGAGGGAAAGATTGATGGAAAAAGAGGAAGAGGTAGACCGAGAAGGAGTTATATGCAACAAATAAAGGAGAAGGTACAAGTTATGTCGTATCGGGAGGTGAAGGTATTGGCGGAGAGGAGGAATGAGTGGCGAATACTCCACCGACAAGAGCAAAGCTCTTAAATAGAGAGAGATTATTCGCGTATAGGTCAAATGTAATCAAAGATTGCGAGTCTGAATTTAATATACTGCAATAGGTATATGATATATACATACGTTATTTATATTCAAATAGATTTTCCCCAATGTGGCCTTGAAATGGATTTTATTGTGTTTCTAAGTTCAACCTAAATACGAGACCTTCGTTCGCTCACCGATAAAGGAAAACATCGTGAGGAAACCTACATGCTTGCCCATCTAGACAAGTGGCTCCAAAACTCAGTTGCGATAAACGCTAAAATATAACGCCATAGGTTTTCCAATTTTTAATGGTTTACCGTATGCTGATATCTTTTCGAGCAGATGCTCTCATGTTTAGGTGTAATGAAATTTCGATAATAACCTATAGTTTGAAGTTTATGTAGAATATCCGTTTCCCGCAGATGCCAGATTGATGATAATTATTTCTATATGTATGATGATGATAATGCCATCATTAGCCTTTATCTGTCTGTTTGCCAATGTATATATTGAGTATCAACGTGAATTTTTCATTAATGATTCGTATTCGAGGCAAACAAAAAATAAAATCTTTAGGGGGTTCAGTAGATTGTATCTGTCTAGCTGTTGCCCGCGGCTACGCCCGCGTTGTCTTTGTTTTACGGACGTATTCGGTTTGATGATGATTATTTTTATAGATAATGTTACTCCTTATTATAACAGCTACCTGCCAGTAAAAGTCCCGTCAAAATCGATCCAGCAACTTCAGAGATTAGCCGGAACAAACAGACAGACTAAAATTGTAAATAATGTTCTTTTTTATATGTACCGTATAATAATATATATTCATAAGCATATATTAAAAAGCGGTTATTTAAATATTACAAACATACACTCCAATATCACTATTCACTATCACTACATATTATAAAACAAAGTCGCTTTTTCTGTCCCTATATCCCTTTGTACGCTTAAATCTTTAAAACTACGCAACGGATTTAGATGTGGTTTTCTTTAATGGATAGGACAATTTAAGAGGAAGGTTTATCTATATAATTTATTAAGTTTTTATATACATTGACTAAGATATAACAATAATTATTAGAGGAGTCGGAAAAAATAGGCCGTCTGGGAGTTTTCAACGAAAACGCTGCCTAAACCCTTTGAGATATAACAAAATAATGTATGGTGGACTTGTGTATCTTAAATAGGTCTACAAAAAAGTCCGCAATAGCATATGACTATCTCTTAGGGATATTATACTATATCCATTTAATACTTTAAAAAATGGGCAATTCTAAAGCGATAATTTGAAAGTTATTTACACTAATACGGTATAAATCCTTATCATTTTAAATCAGTTAATTAGCTTGAGCACTTCATAAAGATTATTTTTTCCTTTTACAAATTAAATGAATACTACACAAGAAAATAAATCATGTTGCCGTGATTCGAATCCGTCTGGTGTCTAAAGCTGTAGTGTATCAACTCTGATAGACGTAATAATATAAGATCAACATATACATACACATAACAACAAAATTATACTATACATAATAATAGTATTCTAAATATGACTACAGAAAGTCTGCGAAGGGATATATTATTTCTTTATGTTCAAAATACCATATTATATATTATATCCATTTTAATACAAAAACTTAGTAATTATTAAAATAGCAAATGATCATCATCAGACATGATAAATCTGTAAATCTAAGCAAACGCGGGCGAAGCTGTGGGTAACGGCTAGTTATTTATATGTATAGATTATGACGGACGTAAAAAAATTCTCTAAATAAAAAATGTCGCGATTTAAATAAACTTTTCTAAATTAAGTCAGCAGTATTGATCGAACAATTCAAATGGATAAAAATAATATCCTGATACCATTTAGAGATTTCACCCATATTTTTATTAGAAATTGAAACAAAAGCTGTTAATCAGGATTAGCTTATAATGGGTTTCTACCATCGTGTACTTTTTGTGACTAATCATAAGTGCTACTAATATATGTATAGAGCATTATTTTTTAAAATCGTTAATGGTTTTCGCAGCGCATATGAGATAATGCCTTTTATCGGCAACATTTTGATTGGGTTATTTTTTTCCAATTTAGGTCGGGATTTCAAATTATGAGTGGTGTAGCTTTTCTTAGTGAATGGATTTTTCTGATCAGATAATTACTTCCGAAAATTACCCCCTACAAACATACATATTTTACCGCATTTATTATTATTATCATAAAAGCGGTAATAAATAGATAAAAACAATTTTTATCTGAGCACATGTTCGTGCATTGAACAATTGTGTCAATTAGAATCGTCTCTCGAGAAGGGAGAACTTCCTATGAAACACGCACACCTCACAAACTAAGATACCTACCAACAGGTACTCTCAGGAGAGGATGAAGGCCAAAAGAAGTCATATTCACACATGGAATTACATTCAAAACTTAGTAGAATACATTGTTGAAACAAAGCCATTCATTTTGAAATTAACTTAAACTACTGTGACAAATGAGCGACGATAGCCCAGTAGGTAATGCTTGTCCTCTTATGCAAGAGGTTTCGGGTTCGATCCTGACAATGAAATGGGTTCTTCTAATGAAATGAATAAAAAATGCATAAAAATTTCTACATGCACCATCGCACGCTCACTGGTGAAGGAAAACATCGTGAGGAAACCTGCATGCCTGATGAGAAAGAACGTCTTAGAAGATATGTGAAGTTCACCAACCCGCATTGATCCAGCGCATCGATGAATGTTCCACTATCCTCATTCCTGATCGCCTGATTTCGAGGGGTTTGATTGTTACTAGTATAAATAAAATATCCGCTACCATTAATATAAAAGACTAGCTGTTGCCCGCAGCTTCGCCTGCGTCAACTAAGATTTAAAACGGGATATTTACGGGATAGCCTATAAGCCCTCCTCGATAAATGGGCTATCTAAAACTAAAAGAACCTTTCAAATCTAATAAGTAGATTGATACGGGTCGCTAACTTTTTTGAAAATTTATTAGGTGTAGCAGCTATGGTTCACCGGGGATAGTGTAGCTTCCCAACAGTGAAATAATTTTTCAAATCGGTCTAGTAGTTTCGGAACCTATTCAATACAAACAAACAATCAAATCTTTCCTCTTTATAAGAATAATAATAATAATTTATTTCATCAAACCTGTACACACATACATCAAATTAAACAAGGGGTGTCCTTTTCTATTAATAATAATATAATATAATAATTATAATTATTATAATATTAGTATACTTAGATTAATTTAAAAAAGAACCTCTTCTTGACTAAATATGCTCCCGTTGGCTATGTTCCTGCGGTACTTTAGTAAATTCGAGAACTCCGATTCAAACCCACAAACAGTTCTGACAGAATTTCTCTAATTCCAGGGACGTTATAAATCTATCAGTGACCTAGCTCAATTTAAATTATCCCATGACATTCGAATATTGGTATTACGCAAATAGAAATCAAGATAACTATCGTTAGACTTTTCCACTTCAATGTACATTTAAAAAAGTATCAACCCTTAGATGTCCCACTGCTGGGCACGTGTCTCCTCCTCGAAATCAGGCGAGGAGGGTAATAGGGCATAGTTAACTGAGGCGCTGGCCCAATATGGGTTGATGAACTTCACATACCTTCAAAGACTTTCAATCTCATCAGACAAGCAGGTTTCCTCACGATGTTTTCCTTCACCGGTGAGCGAACGATGGTCTCGTGTTTGGGGTGCACTTAGAAATTAGGGGTCAGGATCGAACCCGGAACCTCTTGCATAAGAGGCGGAGTCCGTCCACCACTGGACCATCGTCGCTATGTACATACATAGGCCTACTTCAATCAACGCCAAGACGAGTATCACGTCATATCGTATAGATAATAACAATAATATATGAAAACTTTCACACCACGTCAATCTGGTCCCGTGGTAAGCTTCCGAAGAGACTTGTGTTACGAGTACCAGACAACGGAAATACATATATTAATACTTATATTTAAGATTCTTATTATATAATACACATATTTATCCATCCATGACCTAGGAACACAGAAACATTTTTGTTCCTTGGCGGGATTCAAACCCGCTACCTACGGCTTGAGGGCCAAAGAGGAGTCTAGATGATAATATATAGATAGATGCAATTATTGTTTTTCGATTAACATTAGCATTATCACTTGAGAATTGAGATCATTGCTAAAGTAGATTTCTCACACATTCCCAGCCATAAGTCGATCATCGAAATAGTCTATATAAAATTGCACTTTAAGGTTATATATAATTATTATACACATGCTCCATATCGTTTTATGTCTTTAAATTCAGAATGCATTAACTTGTCTGAGTCTAAATTATGAATGTATCATACTTTCCGTCATTCAATGCATACATACTTCCACGTTCATTTAATTACATAAGTAGATTCAACAAAATAACGAAATACGAAGTTTCTGTAGAAGCGAGTAATTGGACATCGAATTAAAACCTTTTTGGCTGTTTCTCTGTACACTCGTCTCATAAGTAACGAACAAACAACTTAAGAAGGTTTACATTTGAGAAATTATTAATATAGTAATTAGTACATAATATTTTTAAAGTCTGCTAAACCAAAGCTTAAAATATTATATGATATAATATGTGTGATGGAGATGAAATTTATAGGCCTTCTTGGCGTTTATTGAACGACATCTATGTCCAACAGTTAACAGTTTACAGTAGGGTTTTTTATAGCATAAGAGGGCAAACGAACGGTCAAAACCTTTTATCGACTATCGATGCCCATAAACATCCACACAACCATAGGTTATGCTATGCTTTGTCTTCCTTTTCCCTATCCCCCCAATGGAACATCGGAAACTCAGAACCGCACGAAACGCGACAGCATAACTGCCTCTTTACGCCAGTGTCATGTGAGCAGAGGTACCATCCCGGTCGTGCCGGCCCAATTAAGGCTGTCGAAGATGCGCGATTACGATGAAACATCTTTCTTTAACAATGTTCTACATTCAGCAATATCCGATATACTAAAAAATATTCAGGCATCTATAGTGTCCCGAACAGCGTGGGCTATATTAATATTAGACCCCACTGTTAGGACAATAAGGTTATAATTTAGGAGGTTTTAGTGGAGTAGACCCTGCGATGATGATGAAGATGAGGATGTTTCGTGTTACATAACTGCGGAATGACGAACATCACATGCTCTCTAAGATTTACTTGCAAGCTCTCATGGTCTCTTTTTATTCGTGTTGGGAACATCAGTCCAGAAAAACTAGCAGCAGGGCTGTAGAGGAAAACTTCGAATCATAATTCGACAGGCTTTCTAATTGAGCACTCGGGGCCGGTGCCCAAAGACCCGCGTACCATGAGGTTGGAGAAGGATAATATGACGGAGTAGTAGTAGTAGCAACTCATATATTATGTCCCACTGGCGGGCACGGGTCTCCTCCTCGAAATCAGGCGCGGAGGGTATTGGGCCATTGTTCATAGGCGCTAGACCAATGCGGATTGGTGAACTTCACATACCTTCAAAGACTTTCAATCTCATCAGGCATGCAGGTTTCCTCATGATGTTTTCCTTTTTACTCTAACTTAGAAATTTTGAAAAACCCATTTTAAGGCACCACAGGTGGAGGTCAGGATCAAACCCGGACAGTTTCGCTCAAGACCCGAGCCCCTTACTCACAGGACCATCGTCGATCAATATGATGGAGTGAAAAAAAATAATCATCGAACAATGATTTCTGATAAGAATACCTAGTAGTTTTCTAATTACAATGTTTACTGTTCTCTAATCAAAATTGAGTCCCCAAGATATCAAAAGTGTTGTTTTAATCGGTGCCCCATTATCCTAGTGCGCAGCTAGCGCGGGGCTAAAGGATTTAGCTAATTCCTTTAGCACTAGATATTATGATTGCAAACATTACTCGTGAGTATGATACATGCGCTGCTGGATTCGGACTCCTTCCGAAGGATCTAAAGACGCCTCCAAGAGAATCAGCCTCTCGCTTTAAAGGCCAGTCAACAGAGATGACCATTAATTTCTATATGAAAATTGTTCACCAAAAAATTCACAAAGTATGCCTTTGAGATGAAATGAAAAACATATAAAGTTCGTTAAAGAACGTTAACTATGAGATCTTTTTAATTTATAATTGTTTTGGAGTACAGTGGCAATCGATCTTGTTACATTGTATACTAGCTGTTGCTTGTAACTTCGCCTATTTTTTTTCTTAAAGCCGGAAAATGCGCTTAGGCATCCCTCGTAGGAGTGGGTCTCCCCAGGTGGGTATGTGGGACTCGCTGCGCCCGAAAACTAGTAAGTGGATGCAGCTCTACCCACTAAAACCCGGCGAGTGCCACCAATGCCGCCTTTGGTGAAGTGCCCTGGATCTACAAGCAACAGGGCACCTCGACGGCTAGTCAGTCCTTCAGGGGACCGACGCCACCCCTTGGCTACTGTACCGCCACGACAAGGCTTGCAGCTTGGCAAGCCAAGGCAGCAACTAACATTTAAAACGGCATCTTAGCGTGATGATATATAGCCTATATATAGCCTTCCTTGATAAATGGGCTATCCGAAGCTGAAAGACCTGGCCGATCGGTGTTAGATGTGACTGCACTGCACGGAGATTGTCTTCCCACCTGGTTAATGAGCGACCAACACTTCGTTACCTAAACGCGGATGGCAGCATTCGGGAAGCTTAGCCATATTCACACATCGTCTATATCGCAAATTTTGAAGGCGGAAGTCTTCAACCAATGCGTTCTCCCCGTGATGACCTACGGGGCTCAGGAGAACGGATGGCCGATGGGATATTAAAGTTCAGGAGTGGCGGCCGCTTAGTATTTGTTTATAAGGAAATACATAGCACTTATAAGGAATACGTCGCCACCTACAAAGACTAAAATCTAATTAGGTTTTACTAAATATACTACGCCAGCAGCTCGCATTGATAATGATGGAGGTTTTCACAGTTTCATCACACATCCTTAACATAAAATGATACACGGCAAGCTTTACAGGCATTATCTATACGAATACTAAATTTGTCTTTGGCGAGCACAGGCAGACAAGCTAGCTAATAAAAATTTAATATGGCATACGGCCTTGTGCATTGAATCTGCAATATTGTAAATATTACCACGAGTATAAGGAATATCCTTAAAGCCGAATATTCTTTTTAATTTGAAATCGCTGATCTTCAGCATTACCAAATTCAGAACTGAAGACAGTGGTAGTAATACCTAGGGTAAGTTTCAACAAGCATATATATTTTAAATTTACTTATACTATTGTTTTATTTGGCTCTTATTGCCTCGCTGAGCACTTCGCAATCGCAAAAGCTAAATACCATCGAGAACACTTCTGTCCGTCACCGATATTACTTAACTACTATTCTATGGTGGACTTCCAGAATGGACTATGTCATCCAAGAACTCATAGATGCCATAAGACATACATGAGACCTGGCCGTATATTTGGGTCTATTTCAGAGACTATCAAACTAAACCAAAGCAAGCTAAATCGATGCACACTAGTTTACTATTTTAGAATATATCAGACGCCCATCCTACTTGCATTCCTTGCAGTACTGGTTTTGGAGAAAAAAGGAAGATATTTAATCAATTCACATCATCTGAACTGTTAAAAACTATTTTTTTACTTACCCGTAAATATTGCTGAACGACGCCCCACCAAGGCTCACATGCGAGATTTGGATGTCGGTGCCCGTCAACAAGTTGTACCTCATGATGAAAATTGTTACTCTCGCGATGAAAAACGTAACACGACTTATCTCCCCGATCTAAAGTCAAATACTGAATGGAGCGGGCAGCGCGGCGGGGCACTCGATAACAAAATGTTTATTGCTGTGTGCGTGAAATACACAAGTACACAACACTAAAGCAATCAAATATATTTTTTAATCTAATAGTTAAGGACTTTATCGCTCATCGATAATGCCTTCAAAAATAAACATTTATAATGATTTGTTTATAAGTATACAAGAAGAACAGTAGTACATAGTGATGGGGTCAGATAAGATCTGTATTTTCAGGCATATATATGTATGTATTAGGTTCCATTTTGTACACAATACACATACATTAAATAGGCCTGGCTCATACATTTTATATAGATAATTGTTTCTATGTACCCGCTTCACTCCTGTTTTGGATAATTGGCTACATGCCAACATATCTTGATAACGGATTGACCCGCACGTGTTTGTGTTTTGCAAAAACATGAACTTGAAATCCAAAGTCCAGACACCTTTTAATGGTAATATGTATTATATTGAGTTTCACCAGAGCCGTAAATAGCCTTTTTTGTGCCCTGTGAGCGTTTCTTTAACTGCGCCCTTAGCAAACCGAAAAAAAATAGTCCTGCCTGGTCTGGCCATTCTTGCGCCCTCCAGAGTCTACTAGCCCTGTGCCTGGGCACCGATGGCACCGCCCTATTTACGGCTCTGAGTTTCACCGCAAAAATAGGCTACATTAGCCATCTCCGTTCGCATCAGCGCTGATTCTCTGCCAGGAGTCATAAATGGTCGCCGTGGCCGAAATCGGTCGGACAGATCATCATCATCATTGATTTTGAAATGAAAGGAACTTTTCAATCAAATGGTACGTATTATAGTTTTGTTGGTTGGCGTAAAAAAAAGTTATATGTATAAATAAGTATTAATTTCTTCCTCATTTATATTTATTTTATTTTTTATTATATTATAAAGAGGAAAGATTTGTACCTATTTTTTTATGTTTGTATGTTTGTAATGAATAGGCTCAAAAAGTACTGGGCCGATTTAAAAAATTCTTTCACCATTCGAAAGCTACACTATCCACGAGTAACATAGGCTAAATTTTATTCTGATAAAAAATAGGGTTCCGTAAGATATTTTAGTTTTTCGGACAAAAGGTGTAAAAAATGTTATTTCGCGTACTAAGATCCCGTTAGTCTTAGTTAACGCAGGCGAAGCTGCGGGCAACAGCTAATATTTATTAAAAATCATTGACATTGTGGTCAGTTTGACCTACATTTCTTGTATTTTTACAGTATTAAAATTGGTAATATTGGTATTACCGAAATATAGCTTTATCGCATAGTTTGAAGACGAAAGTTTTTAACCAATGCGTGATGACCTACGGGGCTGTAACGTGTGAAAGTTTGCCGTAGCTCAACGTGCTATGGAACGTGCTATGCTGGGTGTTTCTTTGGCAGATAGCATTCGAAACGATTTCACCCGAAGAATAAGCACGTTAAAGTGGCAATGAGCTGGTCACACGCTCAGAAGAACTGATAGGCCATTGAGGTTCAAGAGTGAAGACCGCGCTTAGGTAGGCATTAACCAGGTGGGAACTTCGTGCTGTGGCCGATCCGTGTTGGATGCGCGTGGCAAGGGATCGGTCGTGTTCGTTCGTTCATTAAGAGTGACCTATGTTCAACAGTGGACGGATAGAGGCTGATGATGATGAAATATAAATTTTACGGGTAGCTTTTCTCTAAAGATGTAGATATGTGTTAAAGTTGTAACATATACACCACTACACATAATAGTAAGTCCTATCCTCTAGTTTTTGTTTCATTCAGAAACAAGATTTTCGTTCCTAGAATTATTATAATAGCATATTCTTAGTAAAATACGAAGGTTGTGTTTACGGACGGGTAAGAATTAGGCCGTTGAATATTTTATATCATTAGGTGAAGAAAAATTCAAATATTATTTGTTCTGATTTGAGCTAATTTTTCTTTCAGGCATGCGCACCAATTGCGCACCTCTGGATGTGTGATTGGTATATATATATACCTAATCTGGTAATAATTTACCGGATTTTAGACTCTGTTAAATTATTTCTATTTTATTATTATAAATTATTTCTGTGTAGATACGTAATTTAATAAAGCTACAGAGTTTGTTGTTGTCGCTATTCTCCGGACCTGAAAAATTTATATTCTGTATAAATTTATATCTGAGATTTTGACACTATGGAATCCGCAGGAAAAGCTAGCGTACTTATATTCTTTAAATATTACCACTAACTTTTCTTTCATATTTACAAATATTTGTAATCAAATAAAAAGATAACAGACAAAATAGTTCTGTGACTTAGATGTAACGTGACCTTTAAAAGTTAAAAAATAAAAATGTTTCACCTATAACGTTTTATACCTTTTAACTTTCACACTAAGAAAATCTTTATACTAAATCATTATCTAATGTAATTTATACCACATTTTTTTTGCAGGTGTAAATGCGATTTGAGTTCAAATAGCTTAGCTATATAGCTTTAAGCTAACACTGAATTAGCTAAATTGACAGCTCGACGTAAGGCCTTTCCATATAAACTATACTCTATCCAGTATAGGTACCTTGTTTGTTTTTGTATACCTACATAAACGATAAATAGTTGGGAGACCTGCTTATTTGATCATATTATTAGTACCTATTTGAAGCTGCAGCAGCTGCACTATTGCCCGGGAGAGCGATTAATTTCTAAAAAAGCCGGGTCCAGCAATGAAACAAGGTTCAAGGAATATATTTTTTTTTATTTAAACCGAGATGAACCCGGAAAATATCCCGCCCTTACCCATGCCTTTTACAAAGGATGAGGAGGAAATGCAAAGGCATCCAGGGGCGTATGTGGGACTCGCTGCGCCCGAAAGATGGTGAATGGACGAACCTCTACCCACTAAAACCCGGCAAGTGCCTCGCTCGCACGCACACTCGGCGATGCCGCATTTGGTGAGGTTCCCCGTACCTCACCAAATGCGGCATCTACCAACTGGGCACCTCGACGGCTAGTCAGTCCATCGGGGGACCGACGCCACCTCCACAGAGGGGTTGTCCCGCACCACAGAACAACCCCACCCAACGTCGGGACAGTACAATGAGATGAGGTTACCGTCCTCACCCCTTGCCCCCTGATCTTTTGTCTCCTCTCCTTATAAGAGGGATATAAAAAGCCCCCTCGGCTCAATTCGCTTCGCCCGAGGTGCTGGTTCACCCTAGGCTAATGAGCCCCACCGCCACGACCAGGCCTAAACCATGGTGGGGAAACCTACTGGGATCACTGGGAAGAACCGGCGAAACAAACTCAGTGGGTAAACTAATATTTTCATGATTATTTTATAACAATACTATATAATATAACCTTATCGTCATCATTAGCCACTCGCAACTTAAACGGCTACATAGCTTATAATATCTCATCTACTGCAAACTTTTCTGGGTTGTTTCAGATTATCATCATCAGCTTTTAACAGTATGTTGGAAATCTTTAGTCAAAAGTCAATGTTCTGTGCTAGTCTTTATTACTGCTACATAAATTCGATTTCATTTTAGAATTTAAAAGCAACAAAAGGATTACAATTTATAAACATTCAGTATTCAGCTGTCGGGTAGTTGGAAGAAAAAAGGAAAATCCTATGTTTCCCAGTAGAGGGGAAAAAATACATGATGACTATGATTATTATATTAAAGTATCCACTGTCAAAAAATAAACTTGAAGAAGTATATTTTTTGACCACCCTAAGACTAGCCTTAGCATGGTCCCAAACTGTTTGTTATTATAATAAGAATACAAAAAAGATAAACTTCTTACAAACTTAGTAGGAGAGTATACAAAATAACATTAAATTTTAATGTTCTTACTTATAAATTATTTACTTACTTGCTATAAATTAGAAATGAATAGGTTAATTTTTATTAATAACATTCTAATAGAAAATATCAGTTATAATAGTTTCATTCACATGCACTTATCACCAGAACTATGGTTTATATTTGAAAAAATCTTTTGGTATTTTATAGCCCAATGATTAAGAAAGATAATATAATTTAAATCATCAATAACTTCTATCTTACAATCACTCATAGCCACATTTGTATTCCTTTTGAGATGACAGACTATTATAAGACGGTAAAACATTGTCATGTAAGATTTCTGAAATGCCAGTTTCAAATAATTGTTTTTTTTGTTGCAATTTTGAAATTGCTCATGGCTAATACATTCATAGTAATAAAGTAATTAATATATGAAAAATAAAATACTTTGTTACGCCTGATAAAGTTCCCTCAACAACACTTTACAATACAAAATACAGAAAATCACAATTTGGTAACATCTTGCAAGGTGTTAGTTTAAACAAGGTCTTTGGCTCTCTGAATAATCATTATGATCATATCTAATAATTTAGTGATCTGCATTGAACTGGGACATAAACTAATTTACCTGGAACTATCCCGAGCAACGGATTTATGTGTAGCCCTACTTGGAGGTTAAGTCTCTGCGTTAGTTTTTACACTGCCAACAAACATGGCAAAGCTAATTTATGGATAAACAAGAAGGATGGTAAAACTAAAGCTGACAGGTAAAGGATGGCTCTTGTGTACATATGTAGTACACATGTAGCATAGTTACCATCCTATCAGCATATTCCCCCCGCTAGTATCATATTAAAGACATCATTATATGAATAAAGCGAGATCATAGTCCTGTAATATCAATATTGTATCAAAGTAAAAATCCATTCAAAATATGCTTGGACATTCTGAAATATTATATATAAGGGTTTAATTTCAAGGGTTATAAACCCTACTATACCTACTTGTATACCATTAATCTTGTTTTAAAAAGATCATCATGTAAATATAGCAGATTTTAATCTAGACTCAGGCTTTATACAATGAACATTTTATACCAGGTTGGCCAATCCCTGCTACTCACATTTACCTAGGAAGAATAACATATTTAGAAATGAATGTATTTATAATAGCAGATGATGAAAGTTCATAACAATGATAGTCAACATACTTAAAGATCATATAATCAAATTGTCTATCTGGGATTCAAAAGATTTGAAGCTCTGTTTGAGGCATTTTGTCACAGAGAAAGACATACTTTTCAAAAATGCTCTAAAGTGTATAATGTATGTGTGTAAAATGTATAATATAATTTAGAACTAAAAGGGTGGTCATACCAAAGCAAATATGAACGAGGTAAAGTGCAATTTTGTACAAACAGTCACCTTATTGAAAAGATGAAGAAAATACAATTTAATGAAAACCACACTAAAATTAGTTCATCCGTTTCAAGTACGACTTACTAGATATACCAATCTCATAACCCTGTAATAAGTCATGTAACAAATTGAGAGCATTATTCGTAGGATAGAGTTGTTACTATTTTTTTTAGAGACTATAAATAAGCAAAATCTTAGAGACTTAAACTTTGGCGGTAAACAAATAAGATTTCGTTCTTAAATTTTTTGTCAAATTGACATATTATCAGTGTTGCAAAGGTGCAAAGTTAAAAATCGGGAAATTTTTCAACTGGAAATCGGGAGAAATCGGCAGATTTTCTTTTTGAATAAAACAAAAGTATTTTATGTTAATAATACGTTTATGTCTTTTAATTTGCTACATTATCTAAATTCATTATTTTCTTCAGTGGAATGTTTATTCCGTTGTTTAGTTTTTAATTTAATGGATGAAAATATTTTCTTTACTTTTGCAGATCAAAAATCGTTTACAAACACGCGTAAGCCATCACCACATGTCATGCTACTCACGCTTGTCCAAACTTCTTCTTTTTTTTCCACTAAGTGACTTTTTCTCTTTGGTATTAGGAATGACTCAATGTGTAAATTTTTTATCCTTTCGGCATTGAACCCTAAAAACGTCATATCAAATTACCTAACTTCACTTGATGCTTGAATTAGATCAGTTCTAGATTCATATAAAAAAGTAAACTTAGGTCGAACCACTAAATATATGACATTTTTGAAAAAAAAACAGGAATTCTGCTAAATCGAGGTATCAGGAGACAATGACTTAAATCGGTAGATCTCCAGATAAATCGGGAACTTTTGCAATACTTCATATCACTTGACTTACGCAAAATTAACAAAAATTGAAATCCATATACCGAATCCACACGTTTGCGGCTTGCCGCAAACTCCAAACCTCTACAAGGCACAAACATGTGGACGCGTCGCAAGCGCTTGCGGCAAATTCCCTTTGATTTGTGCACAAAACCGACACTCGTCGGGTCGGCCACAAACCCTTGCAAACCTACGCAAGATCAGACAAACTGTATCCACACGTTTGAATTTGTGAGAATTAGCCGATGCTTGCCATGCGTGCGGATGTCGCTATAGAAAATATGCACACAGAATATAGTGTTGAAACAACTTAAAAATTTGTGGCATGCGTGTGTTTGCAAGGGTTTGTGGCCAATCCGACTATTCCGATTATTGTGCACAAGCCAAAGGGAACAAAAGAAAATTTGCCCAAGCGCTTGCGAGGCGTCCACGTGCTTGTAACTTGTGGAGGCTTGGAGTTTGTGGCAAGCCACAAACGTGTGGATCCGGTATAAAGCTTAAAGAATATATTAATTTTATGTTGTAAATTTGTCCATAACGTCCATAGAGATAATTATATAGGAAAGAGTTTAATGCGACAAGGATCATACTGCGATGAAGTGGAGGCGTTCGTTGACTTTTGCGAATAGTATTGCGGGCCTTTTGAGCCGTTTTCCTCCCTTAAAATATTTTTGGATATAAAAATATTTTGTAATATACATTAGTCAAGTCAACAAATGACTTTTGTATACTTTTTTCACTATATTAACACAAGAACAGCTGTTTTCCATATTAGTGTCTTTTTTGGCTACTCCATGATCCAGATCCACATAAATTATTTTACTTGTAGTAAATTATTATCTAATTTTTTTTTTCATAATCATTTAAAATAATAAGATTTAAAGTATATTAAATTAAATACGTTTTGTGTAAACTATGACTTATATATATTTAGCCGGAACCGCACGTTTGTGGCTTGCCGCAAGCCCCAAGCCTCCACAAGTCACAAGCACGCGGACGCCTCGCAAGCGCTTGCGGCTAATTCTCTTTGGTTCCCTTTGGCTTGTGCATAATACCAACACTCGTCGCAACTATATAATATATTATACTCTATGACTCGTCGGGTCGGCCACAAACACTTGCAAACCTACGCAAGCCAAGACAAACTCTGTATCCACACGTTTGAATTTGTGAAGGCTTGCCAAGCTTCGGCAAACGTGTGGTTCCGGCTTTTAATTTCAGCACCATTGACAGTTGACGCTTTCTGTGTTGCAAGTAAAAAATATATCGTGAGGTGCTGTTTTAATAAAATATGTCACTTTATAAGAAGTTGATATATTGATATATTATGAGAAAACAAACTTTGGTTGTGACAGCTGAAATTCTTTATTTTTAGATGTTCATTTAATTTTTTTTTTGTCATAAAAATTGAAAGTTTTAATAAATATAAAATAATATCATTTGAAATAAATAATTATTGTAGGAGAATCTCCCTGCGGTTCTTTTTATTAAAAATGGATAATGGGTATTTCCACTAGCACATTATGGCCACACTTGGCGCTTACTTGCACCAATCGGTATTTTGTATCATTCAGCGTGCTACCTTGCATCAGAGAGAACCCTGTGCGTGTTGTTTGAGTGTAGTTTAACTACAAAAATAATAACATTAATAACTTTAACTACTTTTGAATAATAAAATGATAGTGCTTGATTTATTCTAAGGATAATCCAAACGTAAGTAAATGTATTTCCATTTATTTCTTTGCGTTTTCCTTCTGTGTTGGTATGGGTTTACGAGTTTTCCTAAAGACGAATTACTTTACGATGAGTTTTTATAAAATTTATTCTCAGTGTTTCTGATCTTTTTACGTTATATAACTGTACAAATTAAATATTTTGATTGTTCTTTTATGCTTTGCGATTGTTTATTACTTAAGTATTTGTTTTTATGTGTGTTTATTATAATACGCGTTGACGTGCTAAGTATTTGGATTTTTTTAAACGTCTTGTACGTTATACCACTGGAAAATAAATTATGTATAATGCCTAGAATAATGTTATTTTTAGATGAAATAAAAAAAATATACTTTTTATGTTTATTTTATATAAATATTTGCTAGCGACCATCAAAACAATTCTGTTGTTTTGTGTTTACTAGACACGTTTATCATAATACCTGTCATTAGTATTATTATATTTTGTATTTACTTTTTACTTTTATGATGTTTTCAAATTATTTTATTTGTAGTTTTATTATTTTCAGTGTATATATTTAGTTTATTACACATTTATGGATTTATGTAAGAAAATCTATCGATGTTAACGATGTTTTTTTTGCATAATCAAAAAAATATCTAATCTTACCTACAATTATTTGCGATACGATATTTATTCTTATTTATTTGACATCCTTAACTAATAGTTATTTTGTACAGAACAATTTGATTCAGACGATTATAAAATTATCACTTTTAGTAAAAATACAAAACAAAAAATGGGAGCATAAGTAATTCATATTTTTTTTTTTGTATAAGTACTTGCGAAATTTGCGATTGATATTTAAATTCGAATAATTAAATTTATGTTGTTCATTGCATATTAAAATAATAGCTTAATATCTCAGCGATTTGATCATTTTCATTATTTCTAATTTTAAGCTCTTAGTATCTTTGCCATGTTTTAATAAATTTTCAAAAAGTAAATAATATATATTGCAAAATTACACGATAAAATTAGGGAATCGCATTTTCTAAGATCTTTTTATAATAAGCAGAAAACTAGACTAGTGTAAAGTACTAGTAAAAGTCTTCCCTATGTTATCGTCCACTGCTAAAAAAAGGTCTCTCTTAACGAACGCCAAAACGGTCCATCTTCCTCTACCTGTTTATGTCGAGAATTGATTAATTGAGACACTGATTAGGTGTTGGAAAACTTGAATGTTTGTACTATACAAAAAGCTAGCAAACGTACGCTAATTTCCTTACCTTATTTCGAGAAAACCTGAGCCCTATAAGACGTAGTTGTTTTGCTTCACGAATATCTATACCCTGTTGAATAATGAAATAATATAAATAATATTAAAAAGGCGAAAGTTTGTGAGAATGTTTTTATTTCACGTAAAAGCTACTGAATGGATTTTGACGAAACTTTACAGTAATATAGCTTACACATAGGCTATAATTTATCCACGAGCATGCTAGTAATACTTATACATCTAAGAAACGCTGTTTGCTGCTTTGGCACCTTTGATATCGTTTTCATGGTTCAATGCGAAGTCTGATCATCTTTGTAGTCTTTCATCTTCATCATCAGTCGCGAAGTCTTTCATCATCATCATCAGTCTTTTCTGGCCACTGCAGAAAGTCGCCCTAATGATGGCCAAGTAGTAGATCTTTTTTTTTTCAGACTACCAAAATGAACGCTGATTGTTATAAATATGATCATTTAGTCTAACATATTTCGGCAAAAAAAAAAACGCGAAATAAAATATTTCATCATTGTAATGCCTAAAAATGAAAAAAAAAATCTATAATTTGATTGACTAAAATAAAAAAAAAGTTTAAGTCATAATGATAATTTATAGCAATTCAGATTAGTATGGAATATGTATTTCATAATAGAGTATAAAATATATTATAATATAAAAATACCTTTTACATTGATTTATAATATTTATGTACAGACTCAAGATGCGGCTGATACGCGTGTTTCGCTGTCGGCCCTACTCGAAGCGCTTCGTGGTGGCTCTCATCCTCATCCTGGGGCTGGGTGTCTACTGTTACTACTACAGCATAGCGCCGTCAGCATACCCGAAGCCAAGTAAGTGGACTTTCAGGCTCAGGAGACGGGACGGCTTGGAGATGGAGTGAGACAGCGGGAGGTCTACTTCACGGTAAGTTGTGTTGTACAGCACGCAGAGGAGACAGGCGTTCTATTTGAACCACTTGACACATTTATTTTATTAGCATTTTTACAACTTTTTTCCGTTTTCAATTGTATTTCATTGTAAGTCTATGCAATGGTTAGCGGTAGCGGAGGTAGCGAGTTCGAATCTCGTCAGGGAACACAAAAAAGTTTCTGTGTTCCTGGGTCATTGATGTATGTTAAATATGTGTATTATATAATAAAAATCTTAAATATAAGTATTCCGTTGTCTGGTACTCGTAACACAAGTCTCTTCGAGAACTTAACAGTTGATCAGATTGACGTGGTGTAAAAGCGTCCATAGATATTATTATTAATGCAATGTCTTCAAAACTAAAAATATGTACTACTTACTTCTTCTGTGGCTCAGCGACCCAAAGTGGGTCTTGACCTCCGAAACGAGAGACTTCCACCGGTCTCTGTCCTGCATTCAATATAACATTATCTAACATATAAAATTTCCCTGTCACAATGTTAGTTACCGTACTCCTCCGAAACGGCTTGACCGATCTTTATGAAATTTAAATGCATATTCAGTAGGTCTGAGAATCGGCTAACATCTATTTTTCATCCCCCTAAATGTTAGGGGTAGTCCACCCCTAATTTTATTTTTTATTTTTTAGACAAAATTTTTAATTTCTATTTTTTTATGATACAACATACAGAAATACATACAACCCTAAATTTTCACCCCTCTACGATCAACCCCTATTTTTAATAGCGATTTTAGCAGAACGAAGTCTGTCGGGACAGCTAGTCGTATATAATATAACATCGCAATGCATTATGCACTTCAGTGGTTACTATGGCATTTTGGGGGGATGTATATTGTCCCCCCAGTCCTTCCAACTTGCGTGTAATTAAAATCAATAATATCTGTATATATTGGACGCATACCGTCCTCGCCTGATTTCGAGGAGAGACCCGTGCCCACCAGTGGGACATACAGGGGTTTAATACTTTACTTTTTTTTTGGGGCGACGTGGTCGACGATGGTCCAGTGGGTATGGGCTCGGCCAGCGGCCTCTTAAGCGAGAGGGTCCGGGTTCAATCCGGACCCCCTCCTGTGGTGCCTAGAAATGGGTAAATTTCTAAATGCACCCTAAGCACGGGACCATCGTTCGCTCACCGGTGAAGGAAAACATCGTGAGGAAATCTGCATGCCTGATGAGGTTAAGTCTTTGAAGGTTGTAAAATTCACCAATCCAGATTGGGCTAGCGCATCGGAGAATTATAGAACTATGGCCCAATACCCTCCTCGCCTGATTTCGAGGAGACCCGTTCCCAGCAGTGGGACATAAGGGTTGATACTTTACTTTTTTACTGTATAATGGGCCTTGTATATAACAAAGTTTTTTATGATTACAATACAATGTTTAAAATATTAGTAACGACCACATATTAATATTACAATAAACTTACATCTACTATCACAGTTTATCGAGGGTGTATATATCTTTATATATATCTTTTTTTATATGTTGGGACAACTCACACACGGCCATCTGATCTCAAACTAGGCAAAGCCTGTTCTTATGGCAATCAGACAGCTGATACACTACTTATATATTTCTGAATACACATTATAGATAAATTAATCTAAAATAAAAAATACAGTTATCACAATGCTCAAGAAAATTTATTTCAATACTAATTACAATACATGCCAATATTGGTATTAATAAATTGTCAATAATAATTTAAAAAATAGTGACGTCACATATTTTGCAATTTTTGAAATTAGATTTAATTTTTTTCATTTTTTCTTTATTATAATTAGTATTCGTGTCTGTCATAATTTAGACATTTCGATGTGAAAATGCGACCACATGCAATGTCACACTTGGTCGACCATCCCGCGTGAGCTTAGCGTGTGACGTAATTAAAGAACGGTCGTCCTTACCACGAAAAAATACAAATCGTTCAAAGAATTTTGGTCACTCCGAATAAACAAGTTTAAAACCTTACAAACGCAACATCAAGGGAAGCCAAAGCCAATTTTAACGATTTGTGCACGAAATTTGGAGATAACAAAAAATACAAAGCTTTGTTCAGATCAAAGGTAGCTTTTCGATTTCGGCGAAAGTCACATTTCTTCCTAATTGCCACTGTCACTACTCACTTGATATTGACGCCGGGAATTTAGCGTCCATACGAGATCTGTAAAAATTCCAGCTCCGAATTAAAACTAGAGAATGCTTTGAGCTTTGTAAAAAATTTCATATTTCATGTTGCGTTACAGTAATATGAACAATGGAGCTTTTAACTTTCAATCTATTTCCTGCGCTTCTCTGTCAAATCCACTTTGAAACGGTTAGCTATCAAAGATATTCTATGAAAAGCTAAATTACATCGCTTGTCGGTGTAAATGAATTTTGCTAGAATTTCCAGGTGGAATATTGCTAGGATAGTTATCAAGGGTTAGCCCTGTGAGAGAGTAAGTGAGGATATAATAATACGTCTGTTTGTTGCAGCCTCGAAGATTATTATATTCTTATATATATTTCACTAGTTATTGCTCGCAGCTTCACCTGCGTTAACTAAGATATAATGCAATTGACAGACAGACAAAAATTGTAAAATATGTTATTTTGGTCTATGGACCAATTTTTTCAAACCGGATAGTTTGTGAGATTGCCACGTTCAACCAAACAAACAAACAAACAAACAAACTCTTCAGCTTTATAATATTAGTATCGATCACAAAAAGACAATCCAAATTTATTTATCTATACTCATAAATTATAGATGTTTTTTGCGCTTTTTGTCAATTGCTAATTTATTGATATTAGAGTGTAATTTTTATTTTGAGCATTATTTTAAAGTAATTATCATCAACATAATTTTGCTGTAATCTACTGTGCGATGCTACCATTATGAGAAAACTTAATCAAAATCAAACGAATTAGGGCTGGGCTAAACCTAGCTGTTGAAATTTCTAACAACCACTTCTTGACCATATACAGAAGGAGACAATTGCCATAGAGCATGTATAAATTAAATTAAATAATTAATTTTATTCTATTATTAATTAATTTAATTTATGCATTCTCATAAATAGTTGAAGAGCGGAACGAAGAAGGGGTTCGGGGGTTACCTGTCAATTGTCATAGTCGCGTAATATATTGACAGCGACAGTGCTGGCTGTATAACGCTAACTGCGGCCGGTATAATTTTGATGCATTCTTTAGCAGCATTATTACAGCTTGGATAGTATACTACACACTGAAACAACAATGGACGTAATAATATATAACAGGACCAAGCACTCGTAACAGAAAAACGAGCCGACAGAGATAGCCAGTGTTAAGGAGTGTGTCCCTTTCTTATAAGGTGACAATAAGATTTTGACAGGTGGGACAAATGTCTTTCAAAAATTCAAACTGTCAGGAAATGGGTATTGAAAATTTTTATTTAATTTTAATTTTTTTTATTGGTTTTTTTTGTAAGGTTTATATCCTTCTAGTACATACTTGATGTATGCAGTTTTAAGCGCTGCATGAGTTTACCACGTCTGCCATAATATTATAAATCTCGAGTTTTTAAGTTCTTCAAAAGGCGCGTTTAGCACCGGCAGATATCGCAAGCTAGCTTGAATGCATTTAGGGTGCTTGAAAAATCTGACACAAGTATTATACTTATAAACGAAAATACCAACATTAGCAATGGTTAAAATCTGAAGAATAGTAGATGGATTACGAAATACATAATACAAATACTTCCATACTACAGACTTGACAGGAATCCGTCATCAGGTGGTCGAGTTATCATTATCATCCCAAAATATTAACTGCAAATCTTAGGTTTACTCTCATTATAACGCATTCTTGAATTAAGATTACAAAACAATTAAAGATGCTATGGATTCAAACTGATTAAAATAATTAGGAACGTGGGAAGTTTAGTACGGAGTCACTCTGTCTCACGTTCTGACCATTGCTTTTTGCATTGCTATTATTCCCCTCCAAGCCTGCCGTAAGGAACTTCGTTTCAAAAAATCATGGTCACCATAGTAGTTTGATTTACTAATTATGTTATTTAAGTAACCATAGCAACCATTACAATACAAAATGTCAAGATGACACTTAACTGGGCTACCATAAGAAATAAAAGAAATAAGCAAAATAATAATTTATGTTTCTTTTTGAATTGGAAATATATTTAAATAAATAAATTCAATTACAATTTCTTGACATACAATTGTCAAAATAATATTAAAAAGACATTTTTTTTCGATGAAATTTTTGATCAGCCCAAATTTTTAATAAAATACATTTTTAAGCTGGCAAGATAAAAGAACGAGACACACTTCTAACATATTGCTATCCCGCTCGGCTCGGATCAGCATCTGTGTAATGCCCATTAGAATATAATACTTAATGCGTTGAGTTAGTGTTCACTTTCGTAAATACATTTTTTCCGAGTAAGCCATCCTGTTATTATACTACATCCATGGAAACAACAGATTAGAAACAAATTACAAAAGCAAAACTAAATGCAGAACCTAATTTATTAAGTTCCATCATCGAATATCTGCATTTTTCTAATTATTTTTTTTAACCGACTTCAAAAAGGAGGAGGTTATCAATATGATAGGTTTTTTTTAATGATAACAATAACTAGAAAGATGTAACAGCTATTTTTAGGATGTATTTAATTGTCTGTTAAGCACAGTTAATTTCATAATGCTGACATTATTAGTTAACAAAATTATTAGATATCTTTAGGTGTCCCGGGTTCATTGCTTTCGAATGTATGATAGAAAATACTTCGTATATTAGGTTATATGTATAATTTAATTTCAATTAAAAATATATAAACGATAGATCAAGTAAAAATAAAATGTATATCTAATGAAAAAATATAAAATATACTTACTTTTTAATCCCGGCTAGCAGGAAATTAAATAATTTAAGAGTACTCGTATTACTCAATGTTAAAATTTAAAATAATGCTGCTAATGAGACTGTAGAGTGACTAATTATATTTTATACTGATCATAATTTCATAACACAAGGTCAGAAGTGTCGATTTTTTATAAGAATTTAAAACCGCCAGTGCCCCCGCTGGTATTTATAATTCTGAGATAAATCGTATGGTACAAACGGTAAATTTAGTTCAAATTAGTTTCTTTAATATTATAAAAGCTCTTAATGCCCTTGTTAAGGTCAAACGGATATACTGTCGATAAAAAAAAATATTAAAACTTATTATCGTCAGTCTGACTGGTCGATTTCTAATTTAGAATGTACCTATGCGAGTAGGGGGTCGACGGGCTGGCGCTTTTAGCCTCGTTTAGGCAGTTGACTGGCTCATAATGATGACATACATATTATACTTGATACTCATCGACCACACAACCTATAGACTCCTAATGTTTGATTTTTCGTATTAAATGCATTCTGGCAACTAGCTGAGGTGAGACGAAAGGGTTGAATGGGAAAGGTTGCAATGCTGTGATTAGCTAATTCAATGTCATACATTACCAATCACGGAACGTTAAAAAGAAATGGATATATTTCGCAACGGGAAAGAATGAAGCGACACGATAGTTTGAGTACATTGTTTAAGGCTTACATCGGAACTATAAGTCAGATGTGTCGCCAGAACCCGTTCCCCTGTTAGTAGGAGGCTATGAGTTATGTGGTCGATGTTGATACTGTATAATAAACAGTACTCAATGTGTCTGATACTGTGTACTTTAATATCACATTTTCCTTATATGATGCAGTCGTAGTAAATAAAGTTTTTATCTTAGAGTCGGAGCAATGAGGAATTCGCAGAGTTCTGAAATTACGTGATACCCAAGGTCGAAAAGTAGTTTGCCATCTCCTACGGAGGCGGTGTTGTACTTGTAGTGATTGTGCTGGGATTATTTGAAGGGGAAGAAGAGTGGAGTGAGAATTTTGGTGACCATGATAGGATGACCGAAAATCCAATGAGATAAGCCTGTTATTTCTAAAACTTCTAGGTTTTGACCATGATAAACTAAGAGAACGAGGTAGAACTAAAAAAAGAGAAAAAACGAGACTAAAATCTCTAGGTTTCATCATTTGTCATAGATCGTGTAATTTACTAAGTACTGTAGTGAGCTCGTAGTAACTGTCTCTTATCAGAAAACGTAATAAAAAGTCAGGGCAGACCTATCAGATCTATTCAAAATTATTATTCTCTAGTCTACTCCAGTTCTACTTTCTGCAAATTTCTATAAAAGCGCTCATTTGTTTTAGTCGCGGTGAACGAAAAGTGAAACGAATTTTTTATAGATAAAGATAATTATCGGCCAGTTCACGAACTTGACCCCCTATATCTGTGCATTGATATTATTGCTTCGTCTTCGTATTATCATCATCGCCAGCCCATTTCTGTTTATGCTGTGTCTATTTTAATAAACATCACCCTGCTTCTTGGACCGTCATTCCAATTTAAAGTCAAGACATATAAGACGGGCCACTGTACGGAGATCGTCTCCCCATTTATGTCTCCCCATGATTAATGGCTGACCAAGACTTCGTCTGCCTCAATACGGCTTTCACTCTTGAACCTTATTATCCCATCAGCCATCCGTTAATAATAATATCTATAGATGCTTTTACACCACGTCAACCTGGTCCCGTGGTAAGTTTCAAGAACTTGTGTTACTACCAGACAACGGAAATACATATATTTAATACTGTTTACGCTTAATGAATTCTTGAATTATAATAAGTTTTTGAGTATTTGAATAAAACGCAGTTAACGTGACAAAGCTATAATGGCAAGTGAATATATGTCGGTACATAGAAAAATAAAATAAAAATATCTTCATACGAAAGACGCGTCAACTAAAGAAAATGATACGCCTGTAGAATTTAAAAAGCAACAAAACAGCTTGGATCTTCTTTGGATGAAGCCTGAGCCTGAACATCCTCCCCCGCGTTGAAAGATTTTCTTTCAACAAGTTCGTCGTCTAAAAGCGGGCAGAGGCGGGTGAGCGGTCTTCTCAGGCAGCCCCTGGTTGTGTTCACGTCCGCCACTCGTGGCACGTCATCAGGTCCATTGTAGAGACGAACAACTCGTCCAAGTCGCCAGCACAACGGAGGCAAGTTTTCCTCTTGAAGTAGAACCAAATCTCCAACCTTCAAGACTGGTCCATCCTTTGTTCGCCATTTAGAACGTTGCTGAAGTTCCGAGATGTATTCTTTCTGCCAGCGCTGCCAGAAATGTTGCCTTATTTGTTCAAGACGAGAGTAACGCTGCAGTGCAGTTATCTTCTGTTCCACCAAGTTAGGCGCAGGTAACGCGGTGAGTGGTCGCCCAATAAGAAAGTGCCCTGGAGAGAGAGGGAGAAAGTCATTAGGACTGGAGGATAAAGGGCACAGTGGACGACTGTTGAGGATTGCTTCCACTTGTGCAAATAGCGTGCTTATCTCTTCGAAAGTTAAGTGGGTATTACCCATGATACGTTTAATATGGTATTTGGCTGATTTTACGCCTGCCTCCCATACACCGCCGAAATGAGGAGCATAAGATGGTGAGAATTTGAATTTTATTTCTTCCTTAATCGCGAAATCTAATAACGGATCAGAATTGTTTTTTATGAAGCTAGCAATATCTCTGGCTGCTCCCACAAAATTGCGACCATTGTCACAAAATATTTCCAGCGGCTTACCACGCCTAGCAATAAAACGACGCAAGGTCATTATAAAGGCTTCTTTGGTTAAATCACTGACGGCTTCTAAATGTATGCATTTGTAGCGAAGGCACACAAATAGACACAAATAACATTTCACAACCCGAGCTCCGCGACCCCTTCTATTTAGTATCATAAATGGACCCGCGAAGTCGATGCCTACAGTGTTAAATGGAAAACCTGTTGTAACACGAGGTGATGGCAAATTTCCCATGAAAGGAGTTAGGGTTTTGCCTCGTAGTCGTCGGCATGTGACGCACCTTTGAACTGTCTTCCTAGCTAGTCTTCGACCATTAATAGGCCAAATCTGATCTCGAACGGAAGCGAGGAGTAGTTGTGGGCCGGCGTGTAAATGTTTCAAATGGTAGTCTTCAAAAATTAGCTTTGTGAGATGATGAGAGGCATGTAGAAGTATGGGGTGTTTCCTATCATAGCTTAAATTAGATGCATCTATTCGACCACCTACTCTGATTAAACAATTTGCATCTATAAATGGAGACAAAGATGAAATGGTTGATTTAGCATTTATAGTTTTGTTTTTAGTCAACGAGTGATATTCTGATGAAAATAACTGTTTCTGAACTGTTGTACATAAATAATAAAATGCGCTGTTTAATTCTTCAATACTAAGTTTATCAACTTTTTTATTTTTAGGATTTTTAATATTATGAATGAATCGTTGTACATATGCAACTACGCGTTTTAAATTATTAAGCTTAGAGTAATTTTCTATGTTTATGATAGGATCCATTGAATTTATTGATTTTGTTATGGCTGTGTGGGATTTTATTTCCGGTAAAGGGGAGTTTGAATCTTTGATTAATTTTGGCCATTCGCACTCTGATTTTAAAAGAAATGAAGGCCCTGACCACCACAGTGACATATTAATAATTTCATTGGGTTGTACCCCTCTCGATATAAGATCAGCAGGGTTCTCAGAGGATGGTACATAACGCCAAGAATCAGCATCCGTTAATTCGCAAATTTCAACGATTCGGTTCGCTACAAAAGATTTTAAATTACTAACATTTGCTCGGAGCCACCCAAGAACAACACTAGAATCGCACCAATGAACAAGACGCATATTTTGATGTCTTAGAGAATCGGTAGTTGTTTTTACTAGTCTAGCAGATAATAAAGCGGCGCACAGCTCAAGACGTGGTATTGTAATCGGTTTTATCGGCGCCACTTTGGATTTTCCACATAATAAATTAACGGTTACATTACCTTGCAAATCAAGAGATCGCATATATATGCATGCCCCATATGCAGACTGAGATGCATCGCTAAAAGAATGCAATTCAACATAAGATGGAGAATCGCAAAGGGTGCGTCTAGGTATAGCTAGTAAATTTAAGTAATGTAAATTATTAGTGAATTTATTCCATTCCAAATTAATGTTATCGGGGACTGGATCGTCCCAGCTTATTTTATTAATCCATAAATTTTGTAATAATAGTTTAGGTTTGATTATACACGGACTTAATAACCCAAGAGGATCAAAGATTTTAAATGATGAAGATAATATTACTCTTTTGGTTAACATATTACTATTAGGTATTTGTATGGAGACGCGTAAGTTATCTGTGTTAGGGTTCCAACCTAAACCTAAAGTATTTAATGAATTACTAAAGCTTAAATTATCATTTAAATCGACTACATTAGACTGATAAATTGCCTTTGAATTTGATCTATATTTTCTTAAATTAAAACATCCCTTTGCCAGTTCTTTAGCTACAGATTTTTGTATATAGAATAGTGTTTCTTCTTCGTTTGCACCAGTTATTAGATCATCGACGTAGAAGTCATGTTGGATGATTGTTTTTATGAGATTGTCATCGCACTCTTCCCCTAATTGCCAGAGGCATCGAGTACTCAAATAGCTGGCACTTTTAAACCCATAAGTGACAGTATTTAAGCGGTACGTTTCTAAAGGCTTTGACTCATCGTCTCTCCACAATATAAGCTGCAGATTACGATCCTCTTCATGGAGGAGAATCTGGCGGTACATTTTCTCTATGTCTCCTGTCAAAAGAAATTTATATTGTCTGGCTCTAATTAAAATTGAGAAAAGAGAATCTTGAATATTTGGACCCTTTAGCTGTATATCATTTACAGATAGGCCAGAAGAAGTGATTGCTGATCCATCAAAAACTACTCGTAGCTTTGTTGATTCGCTGTTAGCCTTGAATACAGCATGATGACAAAGAAAATATGATAGTGATATACCTGACGTCGATATTTTTTCGAGATGGCCTAAATGCGCATATTCATGGATAAAATCTCTATATTGTGACTTTATATCCGGTCGCTTGCTTAATCGCTTTTCTAAATCAAGGAAACGTCTTTTTGCTAGTGCATAAGAATCGCCTAATACATCGGGTGTATTCGCTAATGGGAGTCTAACACAAAATCGACCCGTGGGAAGACGGTATGTATGGCGAATAAAATGGTTTTCGCATTCTTTGTCTGTATTAGATAATATTGGATATTGAGGAACTGATTCAAGTTCCCAAAATTTAGATAATTGTGAATCAATTTTGTTCAAGTAAGACAGATTAGACAGACATTGATTGTTACCTTTATGAATATTGTTTGTAGATACATATATAGGGCCTCCGATCAACCACCCTAGTTTGGAACTTCTTAATTTAGGATTATTAGGGCCCAGAGATCTTTGCTCAGAGCCTAAGATGTCCCAAAATACATCGGCACCGATAATCATGTCTACCGGTGCGGGTTGATCAAAGGTCGGGTCTGCTAACTGAATGTTTTTTGGCAATTTGAATTGATTAATATTTATGGATTGTATGGGGATTTCTCCTGTTAGATTATTTAATACTAAACATGAAAGTAAAATACTAAAATCGTTGTTGAGTAATGAATTGAATTTTAAGGTGCAAGACTCTGTGACTTTATCACAAGAGTTGTTGCCTATGCCTATGACATTGATTGAATTGATTGAATTTGTATCTAGAGATAATGATTGTTTAAGAGCTTGAGTGATGAATGATGACTGACTGCCGCAATCTAAGAGCGCGCGGACAGTTTTGCTTTGATTTGTATTTGGATTTGTTACTTTGATTAATGCTGTAGACAATATGATTTGATTAATATTTTGATTAGAAAAATTTGCTAATGAATGATTATTATTCAAATTAGTATTGTTATCTGTTGCAGGAACTCTAGAACTAGTTTTGTTTGTGGAGACGTGCAGAAGAGTATTATGTCTCTTATTACACTCACGACAAGGTCCTAAATGGCAGTCACGAAGTGAATGACCAAATCTTAAACAATTAGGACATAACTTCATTTTAGAAACTTCGACTTTACGTTCTTCAACGTTTTTGTTTAAAAAAGTAGGACAATTATATATTCGATGATCTCCTTTGCATAGAACACAGCGATAATTGATTTGACTTGTGGATGCAAAAGATTTCAATTGTCGTTCACTAAAATTATTTTTACGAATATTTGGTATTGCTGGTCGTGACTGTGACAATATTTTATCTGGTTTATTTCGATTTAAGCTTTCGAGTACATCTGCACGATCAGATAAGAATTTGTGAAATTGTTTGAGTGTGGGTACATTGTCTAGTGTATTACGATGTTCTTGCCACTTAGCCATAGTAACACTATCTAATTTTGAGGATACCATATGAATAACGAGAGTGTCCCACTTATCAGTAGGTTCGCCTAAAGTAGCTAAAGCACGAAGATTTTTGGTTACATGGTCTACTAAAAATCGAAGTGATCTTTCGGATTCACGAGCCACCGTTTCTATATTAAAGAGAGAATTAAGATGGTGAGTTATTAGCTGTTTCTTGTTATCGTAACGCTCACAAAGTAAAAGCCAGGCATCGCTATAATTCGCCTCGGATATTTCAATATTGGAAACTATTCGTGCAGCATCGCCCTCCAAATATGATACCAAATAGTGAAATTTATGAATAGGTTGAATTCGTTCGTTATTATGTATAAGCGATAAAAATGTATCCCGAAAATCTAACCACCTAAAATATGTGCCATCAAATTTAGTAATCTGAATTTGAGGAAGTTTAAAGTTGACCTCGTGACGATCATGATTGCAACAAGAATGTTCGAGTACGGTTTGATCTACGCGCTGCGAGCTAGTGTTATTTGTGTCTTTCTCACTATTCTGAATTATATGTATAGCCGTTGCAATTGTAATACAAAAATCCTGTTCAATATTATCACGTTCGACAAGCTCGCTGGTAATATTTTCAAAATTAAGCACTTCTAATCTAGATTGCAGCATATCAAAATCTTCCGACATTTTCTTCATTTTATCTACCTTTAATTGTAATTCACCAATTTGAATCGATGTTAAACTAATCGAAGAAATAGAATTCAAGTATGTTTTAAATTTTGTTATGCGGCCTTTAATCGAACTACGTCTCACGCATAGATCCTTCAACTCCTTTGCATTAACTGTTGGGTTACTACTAGTTTCGGTCATTGTGATTGATTTATTTATAGAATAAAACAAAAAGTAATATTATTTGTTAAATCAATTAAGTAAAGGTATTATTAAAAAAAAATATCTAAATGCAAAGAAGTGAAAAGTCTAATTAAAGATATAATAAATGTTATTGTCTCACGCTCCTCAATTCGCCGATGCTCGGGACGCCGCGGTCAAGGTCAATGTGCGAGCCAAGCGCTGCTTGCCGCTCAGCTGATGCACTAGATGCACCGGTCAGCCAGCGCAGTGTGTAAGCGCAGCGTCACAAACAGGCCTGAAATGTTCGGCGAATAAATGAGTATGATTTCCCGTTAATAAATTTTATTAAGCTAATTCTTTGATTAAAACAGCAATATGCAATAAACTAGTAAGGATGATTAACAATCGGAAATATTGAGTAGGTATAGTCTAAACATGATATAATAATCACACAATTTAACTCACAGCACTACTTTTTAATAAAATGTAAGTATTTAATAACTTTCATTGACTTGTAAAAGATTTCTTTTACAATATACAAAATACAAAATACCAATCACCTATTGTTATACTAAAATTTAAAAGTTCAATTGTTGAATAATTGTTTACTAGTTTTAATAATTAATTAAATATTTAATGCCTAAAGACGTTATTTTACAAATGCGTTGAATAAAATTAAAACTAAATAAAGAAATATAACTTTTAAGCTATGAGAAAATGAATGTAGGTAGATAATGCACGTGCTTCGGATATGCCTTATACGTGTAATTTTAATATATAATTTACACAAGTGAAGCTGGAATCTGTACATAGGATGATGAAATGGATAGAATAAAGATTGTAGGGATTTAGGGCACTTATCTTAGTAGGCTGCGTAGTCCACGAAGTCTTCCGGGCACCAAGACAAGGTCACATAGTATCCTTACTGGTCTTCAAATATGATTGTCCTTCGGGTATAGGCAGCTGCTGGACACCTCATTGAATAAGCCTTCGGTTCCTCGTAGTGGATAACGTGTCTTGAATCTTGATATTGATTATTGTGAATTTCGAAAATTACTACGTAATTCTTCTTGATTTTGATTGCAAATTCGTATTTAGACGGTCGCCAAAATTTGTTTACGCTTAATGAATTCTTGAATTATAATAAGTTTTTGAGTATTTGAATAAAACGCAGTTAACGTGACAAAGCTATAATGGCAAGTGAATATATGTCGGTACATAGAAAAATAAAATAAAAATATCTTCATACGAAAGACGCGTCAACTAAAGAAAATGATACGCCTGTAGAATTTAAAAAGCAACAAAACAGCTTGGATCTTCTTTGGATGAAGTCTGAGCCTGAACAAATACTTTTTATATTAATACATATATTTAAGATTTTTATTATATAATACACAAATTTAATACACAGACCCCACTACCATTTCAACGAGCTTATTCTTCGCGTGATATAGGTAAATTTAATTCAATTTCTTTATACATGAAGAAATTCAATTTACTCCGATGCATGTAAGTACACACGTGTTTTAGTCATTTATTAATTTATTTATGGCAACCTATTCATAATTTAAGCATTCATACACGAGTAGTATACTGGTTTATTACTTTATGTGTACCGTTAATATGCTTTTCCGTGTATTAA
The DNA here is from genome assembly GCA_905333005.2 of Lycaena phlaeas. Lineage (NCBI taxonomy): Eukaryota > Metazoa > Arthropoda > Insecta > Lepidoptera > Lycaenidae > Lycaena > Lycaena phlaeas. The sequence continues at coordinate 3,810,996 of HG995168.1, forward strand.
TAATTTGTAAACGTGCAAAACTAATGTGATAAATGTCGCGTTTCGGTCATCGCAGTCCCTAATATGCACGTGGTTTGATCCACACTGGCTCTCCACCCTCCATGCATAAGCCCTTAAAACAATTACCAGTTGAAACGGGACACATTTTGATAATTATATAGTTCGACCGGCTGTATAACGTTTTGAATCTCCATAAACATACATATGCATGTAGCCCTTGTTACCTAGAGGAAGGATGGGCTTATGATAATGAATGTTATAAGAATTAGAAATCGGTAATTTCGTAATTCAAAAATTTCAGTACGCAAAAGGTTTCTTTTCCAAGTGCGTCGAGAGAGTTCCAATCTAGTCTAATTAGATTCTACTATTGTCACAAATCCTCTTCTTCTTGTTAACTCTCAGACTTAGTACTCTCCCAAAATTTGTCTAAGCCTTAACTCAAATTAGCACATATCAACAAGTATCTAAAATATTCACTTTAAACAACAAGTGTTTGTTACATTCTCATGACTCAGAAGGGACAATAACATCGTTGTCTATCGCCCGGTTTCCGAAAGGCTGATCAACGCAAAAAAGAACACATCATTTGTCAAGTCTCTTAATAATTGTCAAATGAGTTGCTATAAACATGGCTTAATGGTTAAATTACTAAATTTGATCAGCCTGCCAGTTGATATAATAACTACAATGAAAAGCTTTCAAATTTGACTGTAGAATCGTATGTTGACCGGTATTAACAGCCATGTTAGTTGACATTCACTTAGACCAACGTTTTAGTTCGGGCGTATGTGTCCGAATTTGTTGACGTCTATTATATTATAACCGTGTTAGAACCGTGATGAAAATATATCATGACATGAAATTATTCCATCACGATCATATCACTATTATAAATCACGACGCATGATTATCTGATTTATACCACGATACATTTTGACTACATTTTTTGTACCATAAATGTATTTTTTACGTGAAGTCAAAAATAAATCCTGATAACCACAATGGCACACGATATCCTTTATAGCTAGGATCTTATAGAAAACTTATAAAATTAAATTATTCCAGGTTGATGACTTGTAATAATACAACCTAGCAACAAATAACAATGACAACATTATATTAATGTCATCGTTATCGTTACAAGTGGGAGGAGCTCGTGGCGCAGTGGTAACAGCCGCGCGGATCGATCCACCAGGTTAAGCAACGCCTGCCGAGGTTGGTCCGTAGATGGGTGACCATTTTTACCTACCGAGACTCCTCCGTGCCTCGGCAAGCACGTTAAGCCGTTTGTCCTGGTTGTCATTCGTGGATCTTTGACAGTCGTTACGGGTCGTCAGAAGCCCGAAAATCTGACAACTAGTCTTGCCGCGGGGTACCGTATCACCCAGTTACTGGGTTATGGAGTTCACATAAGCAGTCGCTCCATGTAAAATACTGGTATTCAGCTGAATCCGGTTAGACTGAAAGCTCACCCCAATATATTGGTATTAAAAAGGCTAGGCAGATGATGATGATTTGAAGTGACACACCCCACATACCAAGGTAATAGCCATAGGTACTACACAAATGCAGGTGACGGTTGCCGGACGGACTCTATATTTCCTGGATCGGCCTCGCGTTTGATTTGGCTGTGCATTAACGTGACGGCAGGCGTTTCCACCGCAAAGCTTGTCAAATCTAATTTTGGAATTAATTCGTTACCAATATTCCATGAATAGTGATTTATGGAGAGTGTTCGGATGCTCGCCAACAAACCAGGTTTTGATGATGCGAGTGCACCGAGATACAATAATAGTTAGATTCTTCAAATCCAATTATCATTCAATTAATGATAATTGAATTTCAAGAATCTAACGATTATTATTTATAATTTTATCTCACGTTTTTTAATGTGTGTTTGTTTAGGTACAGTTGTGTAAAAATCTTTTGAAGTAATAATATCTATGGACGTTTTTACACCACGTCAATCTGGTCCCGTGCTAAGTTCTCTAAGAGACTTGTGTTACGGGTACCAGACAACGGAAATATATATTTTTAATACTTTTTATATTAATACTTATATTTAAGATTTTTATTATATAATACTATGTGTATTGAATACAAATCCATGACCCAGGAACAACAAACTTTTTTGTGTTCCCTGGCGAGATTCGAACCCGCTACCGGCTTGTGCGCCAACGCGCTAACCACTGCGCCACAGAGGTCGTCTATATATAATAATAGTTTTTTAAATAATTTACTTTAAATATAAAATTACTTTTTATATTTGAATTGAAAACTTCTTAAGCCGCGTTGAACACTTTTTGGTAGGAGAAATGTTATAGGTTCGCGCCACCGATATGCTAATTTGACATTTCATAATTTTTTCGTATGTACATAATATATTTAAAATTTCATAATTCCAAATTATAAATTTTCACTTCTACCTGCGTGACTGCCAGTTTTTTTTAAATAGCGAATTTGAAAAAAATATTTTTGTATACGCTAAATATCTTTCAACAAATGGTAGAACGACTAATCCCCACATATTAAGTGGCATAAAAAGGCGTTGAAATATATGTAGGTACCTACAGTTCACACGCGTTAGAAGTGAAAGTAGTTATTGCATTTAATGTGGGATTATATTATAATGTACATACATAATTCGATATATTTGTATTTTTCTTCTTTACCTGTCTCTTCAGAGACAGAGATTCTGTTTTTAATTGACATGTTTTTATTCGCCACGTGTACATCTATCTACGTAACGGAATCTTCCGCCTTTATCTGTCTACTGCTGAACGTACTTAGGAACGTATACGACTTCCAAAAAGTTTACTCAAAAATAATCCAGCAAGATTCATCTCATTTTTGAAAGACTCCCATGTTACACTATAGATGGAAAAACGTTGATCCTGATATTTTAGCGGAAAATATTTTATCCGTGTTGATTGATTTTATTATCCTATTTGCTGATGATGGATATGTACGAGCCGAATATTCATTCATTTGAAAAACCAATATTCAATTTTTGTCGACAACCTTTTCAACTTTCCCACCACCAGCCACTTCTCCAACAGTGTGCGCTTGCGGAATGACAATGATCTTATAATCACATCCACAGACGTGAGGTTTTGTGCACACTATTTTAGTCTTTTTTTTTTTTTTTTTTTTTTTTTTTTTTCGGTTGGATCTATGCTAATGGTCCTAGTGACCGTTATGCGTCATCGGAAATGGGGTGATCCGGTTGGATCATCCTATGACGTTAAAAATTTGGGGGGTTGCCCCCCGCCATGTTCATGGCGTCGGGTTTGTACCTAACTTGGTCAGCTACGGTCGACTGGTTTGGAACGGGTGACGTTAGAAACCTATCGTGAGGGCCGGCCCTCCCCTCCCCCGGTAGCGGGGGAGGCGGGTCAAGCGCGGGACCCGAGCAAGCTGCCGATAGCAGAGTGCTATCGGTGATTACACGGTCTATATTGGTGTCGACTCGTAGCTGATCTGAGCCTATGCTGTCGCGGTTGATCCGGATCAACTGGTCAACGGAGTGTAGGGTTCGACGTCGCATACGACCCCGGGGCCCATGCGGTGTGAATGTGTGCCTAACACCGGCTGTGTTATGTCTGAGTGTGTGTTGTAGCTTACGTCGCGCTTCAGCGTCGCGCTTTAACAGTTCTGTGATTTTATCAACAGGATCGGTTATGACATTCTTAGGTAACCTAGACTTATTAGGTGCTAAGCTATCGGGGGTGTAGTTTGCCGCACTCACGACGAGTGGGTTCGGGTGGAGAAGTGCCTTTTCGAAGTGACGTTCTGACATCGCTTTGAAATGGCCCCTAATCGAATCTAGTCTGAGGTCACGGTGTAGGTCGATGTTTCTTACGTACCACGGGCAACCGGTTGCCACACGTAAGAATTTATTTTGGATCGTTTGGAGGCCTCTGAGTCTATGCTGAGGCACATGCGCGAATGCCACACAGGAGTATGACATGATGGGGCGGATACATGATTTATAGAGGGTGAGCTTGTGCCTGAGGGGCATTTTGCTCTTTTTGTTTATGAGGAAGTACAGTCTACTACTGACGAAACGGGCTTTTTTAGAAATCGCGGCGATGTGTGGTCTAAACGACATCGACCTGTCGAGGGTGACCCCCAGGTACTTGACCTGTCTAACTCTGGGAATAACGACGTTATTTAGTAAGATTGGTTTCATCGTGAACCATGTTTGTCTGCGTTTAGGTAAGCGTGTCTTTCTCTTACGAGAGAAATGAATCGACGCGCTTTTATCGGGGTTAATAGCTATTCTCCATTTTGCGAACCAGTTGCCTAGTTCGGTGACGGCACGTTGGAGAAATAGCGATGCTCTATTAGCATTAGGGTGGGTAACGTATAGAGCTGTATCGTCAGCGAAGAGAGCCAGTTTGACGTCCGGAGGTCTGGGGATATCTGATGTGTACAGATTGTATAGAGTTGGGGACAGCACGGAGCCCTGGGGGACTCCGGCCCTCAGAGGTCTCAGGGAAGAGAGGGTGCCTTCGACCCTATACCTAAATGACCGGTTTGACAGATAGTCGCGGATGATGATGACTAGCCTATCCGGTATTCCTAGCTTGTACAGTTTGTACACGAGGCCTTCGTGCCATATCCTATCGAAGGCCTTTGCTACATCGAAAAATACGGCGCACGTATCGCGGGAGTTCTTTTTATTGAAACCTCTGAGTATGTCTTCGGTCATACGGTGGACTTGCCTTGGACAGCAGTGGTTTTCGCGGAAGGCGAATTGCTCGTCTATGAACAGGTTCTTTTCGCCTATAACGGCTTTGAGCCGCTTAAGCAGAACCCGTTCGTAGATTTTGCCAATTGAGCTTAGTAGACTGATGGGCCGATAGCTAGACGGTTCCGTGCCCGGTTTGCCGGGCTTAGGTATGCCGATAACCGTAGCTTCTTTCCATTGGTCTGGGAACCTACAGCCCTTTAGGAGGGCGTTGAAAATGCTAACCAGGAGGTAAACAAGAGCGGGTGGGAGTATTTTAATGACTTTGTTGGAAATCCCGTCCGGCCCGGGGGCCTTCTTGGAGTGAAGTCGTTTGATAATGTCTTGGACTTCTTCTACATCCGTCGGAGGGATAGGAACTATTTTAGTCACTATTATAATACACGTAAGGAGTTTGTTTGAACACAATAATCTTCGGAACTCCTCGTCGGATTTATAATTGATTTTGTATTTGATAGCCCAATGAAATGGCTTATTGGTTATTTGTTTTGGAGGAAAGCTTTATTATAATTTTGTCTGCAGCACAACAGTTAGTCATCATCATCATCATCATCATCATCATCATCATCATCATCATCATCATCGTCGTCGTCATCATCATCGTCATCGTCATCATCATCATCATCATTAGCATCAGCATCATCATTATGGTAGTCTGTTTCCGGTGGAACTACGTATGTAAGCATTTTTAGGTATGTATGTATGTATGTATGTGTATTTGTCGTTAATCTTCTCGTTGCGATCACGGCATTTTTAATACCGACGTTAGTCTATTCTGATTGACCTTCAGTAATTTGCGCCAAGGTTAATCAAGCGTAGTTACTAGCATTGTGGAATACTACTCGCGGAAGATTCATTTCAATAATTTGGAGTTTTATTGCTACAAATCAATTAGACTTTAGACTTAGATATGTATTATATGTACTAAGTTATTTATTCTCATCTCTTCCGGGACCCTGCATTAAGTAGTGTCTCAAAAAAAAAAAAAAAGGATAGACAGAAAGACAACAAGAATGTTATATCTACGGCAAGGTTATGTAATTTGCTATCGTCGAAATGTTGCTATGGGGTTGACGAATATATTTTGAAGGACAATGTATTATACTAATAATATAGGGTTTCTTTTTGTTTGTTATTTTTTCCTTCTCATGACAATTATATTTATTTAATTTGACATATAAATATTAAATTCGCTTGATTTTTAAATAGAGTCCTCACCACTTTAGAAGTCCGATAGACGCGGCGCTGCGGTCTCATAACTCAATGTTACCAATTTATAGTGTAATGATTTTCCACCAAGTCTAGTACAATAAAAAATTTAAATAATTATAGGGCATACGGTCAGTAGTAGACTGATAAAGACTGATGATGATAATAATGACAAAAATAATTATAGCAACAAAAAAAACCTTCCTGCCAGGTTTTAGTAAAATAAAACATTTTTTTTATATTTCGTTTGATTTTTTACGTATAACTGATTAATAGAATACATCTAAAACAAGCTTCTTCGGTTGTGTTCGGCTTTTGCCAGGGGTGACGATTTTCTCAGAAGTAATTGCTGCCATTGTTACTTCTTTTGTTATTCGACCTTTTTTTACAGAAACACCAAAAAATATAATCCTAGATGGAATTGGATTGCAAGGTTTTAATTCTTTTACCTTGTATTTATATTCATATGAAATATCATAAGATAAATGTAGGTATAGAGTTAATGATAATATTTTAACCATAAATTAGGCAAAAATGAGTGACTCTAGCATCTCTAAAATTTACTTGTCATGGCTGTGACATTTATAAACATATTAATTAACGGGTTTAATTGTTGTTTATTTTTACTTTCTAATTCACAAAATTATTTCATTTTAACGATAATTATACGGCCTTAAATGTTTACACCTTATTTTATATTATATGCATTTCGTTCACGTAAAACAATTTAAAATATCACAACTTCTTACTCCAGACAGATGTCAAGATGTCAATCTTGTCAAATTTAGTTCAGGCATTAGTCGCAGGACTTCAAAAGTGGCGAGGACTATAATAAAAAAATCCCAATACATACTGACAAAACTTATGTTGCAAGAATATTATTAATTACTAGCTGTTACCCGCAGCATCGCCCGCGTGAAATTGGATTGGATATTAAAATGGATGTATGTTACCTTGAACATAAAGACATAATATATCCCTTCGCAGACTTTCTGTAGGCATATTTAGGATACTATTATTATAATATATTCCACCATACGTTGATCATGTTATTACGTTTACTAGAGTTGATACTACGGCCTTAGACACCAGACAACCGCCCGTTCGAATCACAGCAACACGATTTATTTTCTTGCGCATTATTTTGATTCTGCCATATCTCCTAAAGTATTTATTTAATTTGCATGATGTAAAGGGCAAAAATAATCTTCATGAAGTGCTCAAGCCAATTAACTGATTTAAAATGATAAGGATTCATACCGTATTTGTGTAAATAACTTTCAAACTATCACGTTATGATTGCCCATTTTTTAAAGTATTAAATGGATATGCCATCCCGGACTTTTTTGTAGACCTGTTTAAGATACACAATTCCACCATACATTATTTTGTTATAGCTCAACGGGTTTAGGCAGCGTTTTCGTTGAAAACTCGCAGGTGGCCTATTTTATTCCGACACGTCCAACAATTATCGTTATATCTTAGCCAATGTATATAAAAACTTAATAAATTATATATATAAACCTTCCTCTTGAATTGTCCTATCTATTAAAAAGAACCGCATCAAAATCTGTTGCTTAGTTTTAAAGATTAAAGCGTACAAAGGGATATAGGGACAGAAAAAGCGACTTTGTTTTATAATATGTAGTGATTGTACACCACAGTGATGGTAAGATGTATGGACTATATTATATATTTGTAAAACCTATTTGTAAACATACTACATCTAACAATAAAGAATTTGAATTTCAAAGGTGTATTGAACAAAGGCTCATCAAAATCGGTTGGTCTTAGGAGCTAAACGCGAACCACAGCGCGAACAACGGTCAATAAATAAATAGAATCTGGTCGATTCGAATTTAGTGATCATTTTGAGTTTAAAGATTCGGTATGTGAGGGTCTGCATTCGCATGGAACCGGTTGTCGCGTCCTTTTTGCCCTCAAAATAGATAGGGCAATAGGTAGCTATATATAGTGAGGAGCTAATGTCCAATTAAAGACGGCTGCGTGCTGATGATAATGTTAATGAAAATCATTCAAAGTCGTTTAAAATCGATATTAGCTTTTTTACTTTGCCAATTTATCTTTACGGAATTTATCTTGATAGTTGATACTACTGAAGTTAGCTGGATTCGCATAGGGACTTGGAAAACGCCACTAAAAGTAATTAACCTAATAATATTATAAACGCGATAGTTTGTAAGTATGGATGGATGGATGTTTGTTACTTTTTCACGTAAAAACTGCTTAATGGATTTTGATAAAACTTTACAGTAATATAGCTTATACATCAGAATAACACGTAGGCTATAATTTATCCCTATACTCCCACGGGAAGTACGCGAGTAAAACCGCGCGGCGCTGGTAGTTCTAAATATAATAAGATTTAAGAACTTGTCTCGGTATGGTCTCGGTGGCCGTTCCAATTTTATTAGGAGAGCCATCTGCTCACTTACCTACCGATTGAGCTTAAAGGCCGTCAGGCCTAAAAGTCTAAAGGTCTCGGTGGCCGGTGCTAGTATTTACTTATTTGCCTGTCGCAGGAAAAAATACTACGAGGCTGTCATATAACATAAAAATTCATAATTGTTATTACAACTTTAAACACATGTAAGTCGGAGAGCGTTTGTTTTTGGTCGTTAAAAGCCGTGACGTCATGATACCGATCTCACTTTAGACAACCATGGATATAATATAATATCAAGATACAGTGTGATACAATTTTTTTGACTGGCGTGGTGTTTAGTGCTAGGTAGACAGCTAAACCGGAAAGTCGTGGGTTCGATTCCCACCCAGGACAAATGATTCTGTGTTACGCATGACCATTTGTTCTCTTTCGGGGCGTAATATATCTATAATAAGTATTTAGAAATATATGAGTGTATATTAATTGTATGGTTGCCAAAATACAGGCTCTGCCTAGTTTGGGATCAAATAGCCGTATGTGAGTTGACCCAACGTGTTATTATTATTTAATGAATTGTTTTAAAATTATTCTCAAGCGTTTGTGTGCTGTTTTGTCATTTGTTTTCTCGATTGTTGATCCAATTTACTTCATTATACACCAATCTGGTTTGTCTTACAAAATCCAATTGCAAGCTGTGATTTAGGACCTAAGTACATACATATTATATGTTATACCCACCACTCGTGTTTTGAGTTATATAAACTATTTTAAATACCTACATGGTGGTAACGTTGCCTTTGACTCAAAATATCCGTTCAAAAAGGAACTCTATAGTCTACTTAACACCATGTAACGAATAATAGTCATGTTTCAGTTAAAATAATTTAATCACTCTGTCTGCTCCGTCTATTTATATTGTGTCTGTCTATTTTTAAAATATATGAATTATGAATTTTTATATGCTGCAACTAGCGTAAAAAAATATATTGACATGACATAATATTTGACGTTGTCACGTTAAACTACCGTCCGTAAACTTACTTTACAGACAACCAATTTTTTTTTACTAATATTTGTGTACAGTTCAGATGTATGAAGTGACTTTTAAAGGTGGTAATTACGAGTATATATACTACACCGTTTAGGTTCTAAACAATCATTTGATGACGATTATGTACCACAGATCGGTATGATAAAGGGAGTGAACCTGCACGCAACAGCTAGTCTTATTTATATAATGACCTGTTTTAATAATATAATTTATATAGATAATAATATGAAACGACAAGGATGCTTAATTAGCTACCGATGTACTTAGCTTTAAAATTTTATTCAATTCGAATATTTAAATATTAAATACCTTTATTGAATATTTATTTTACATGTATCTTTATTAAATTATTTGTTGACTTCATTACGATATGAAAGTACGAATTCAGTGAAAGCGGCGAGTTTTTATTGGAAAATACACGTGAAATTTTCTGAATTTCTGGCACATGTGAGAACTGCATTGCCAGTCTCGCTTGTGCATCTTTTATATTTAAATTAATCCTACATCCATTTAGTCAAAAGCGTGGAAATTTGATACTTAGCAAATTTAAGAAACCTCCAGTGGGTTGCGATTTAGATAAGAAATAATTTTAGGTAATATTATTGGAAACCCTATAAAAAATTACTAACTGATACCCGCAGCTTTGTCAGCATGACTTAGATTCAGAGTCGCATCTGGGCTGATGATAATCATCGTAATATCTTCAAAATTACGTTTTAATATAATAACTGACATTCTCATTTAAATTATTCTTTAAAATTCCCCGTCAAAAATACGTAAAATTAAAAAACAGTGTCTAGATATATGGCATCAACGTTCTCTCTTTTATGTGCGAATTGACATTGATGTGTTAGACCACGATAATTTTTGTTTACAATACTACTCAATTATCTATATTTGTCCGTGAACTTATCGTCTTGCACATAACAAAGCTATTTGCCTTTATTACATAGGAATTTTTATCTTACACATACAATAATACCTCGTTATTGTTGTGTCAAAATGTTTCCCAGCATATTACTGACTTTAGAGCTGTGTCTTTTGTTAAAAAAAAAACGGGTTGCACTCCGGGAGTGCCGGCAGAAGTGAAAACTTGAAAAAAAGGTAAAATAATACAATTTATACGCAAAAAATCAATCATGGTAAAAAAGTAAAATGTAGAAAATTTTCAAAATTTCATTTTATAATTCTTTTCAATTTTTTCTTCATACTTTAAAAAAAATTAACCATTTATTATGAAAATAAATTTAAAAAAATCGAATTTTTTTATTAATCGAAACCCTTACAATCGATAAAAAAATATCGACAATCGAAAGAATCGATTGTTCGATTAATCGATTTCGATGTTACAACACTATTCTCCAACCGTCTTACGAATTTGCGATCAGCCCACGTGACCTGACGCGAGTTTTATAGTTTTTACCCATCCCACAAAAGTGCTTAATGGCGCTAAAGAGGTTTTCACTTCAATAATTTGTTATTTAAGAAGTGTAATATGATTATGATTAAGACAGATTATAATAGGTTGTTGTCGAACGTGTAATAATATAGTACTCTAGAACTCTAGAACCCTAAACAGTATACAGATACTGTTCAGGGTTCTAGAGTTCGCCGCTCGGGTCACGATCTCTGTGCATCTATAACCACATTGAATTACGCATTGAGAATTGAAGCATTCATCATCATCAGCCTTTATCCGTCCACTGCTGAACATAGGCCTCCCTCAATGAACGCCAAGACGACCGATCCCTTGCCACGGAGATCGTCTTCCCATCTGGTTAATGGCCGACCAACACTTCGTCTACTTAGACACGGCCTCCACTCTTGAACCTTAATGGCCCATAGGCCATCCGTTCTTTTGAGTGCGTGACCAGCCCATTGCCACTTCAACGTGCTTATTCGAATAATATTAAATATGGCGATGCTTCCTAATTGAATCCTCCTATCGGCTTCCCTCTCGAAGCTATGAACCATTCAAAGAAACTTAATTTTCACTCATATGTATATTAACTGCTGCTCTGTGTTTCGCTTGTGTGTACTTTGATCTTATAAGGTATCACATTAAGACATTAAATTGAGGTGGTAGTTATATACTTATTAAAGTGAAAACTACTTTAGCCTCGCTGAACAGTTTCTGGTCGAGGACTATCTTCTAGGTTCGCGACACCGACATGCTAATTTGACATTATGACTTCAAAATGAAATTTCAAATTATTAGAAAGTATTAAAAAAATTTGGCGTTCATTGAGAGAGGCCTATGTTCAGCTGTTGATGGAAAATGTTAAGCAGCGGATAGAAGAGGGCTGATGATGATTTGAAATATTTATATACGCCCTTTGACTCATTCAGGGCGATACCATTAACGCGTTACCGCACGCCGCAAAGCACTCGATCCCGAACAGTTTTGTCGGTTGGCGAAGTGTTTGGTCGGAATTTCGGGCGATTTAGTCGGTTTGAACAAGGTTGGTCGGTTATTCGGGCGATTTTGTCGAACACTTGGATGTTGCTATTAGCAAATGTGATTTACACAGCATTTGTTACCTATTTGAAATATGACATTTTAAACGTGCGATTTCTGTAATAGGGTTTTGACATGGTTTTGCATAAAAGCATATTAAAACGTCATTCGAATTAATTAATCCGTTGTGCGATTGCTTGTTGGATGTGATTAGTCAGAGAAATTGATTATGAGTGGTAGACCGTAAACGACACTTATTTAGTTTGTATAATATACATTATATCTATCTATTATTCTCAACCATTATATTTTTTATTATTTTAGTAGCCGATCCGTAGGTTACGTGGGAAGTAAAGTTTTATCCTGAAAAAATCTGACGGAAACAGGAAATGCGCGGGTGAAACAGCGGTGACGGGTACAAAAATACTCAAAGTTTACTTGTCAATAACGCAATTTACCAATCCCCGAAAATATTTGATTTTTTGTTCGATTGTTGTGATTTAACTAAAAAACTACTCGACCAATTGTAGAAACTGTTTCTTCGTTTAAATACTACGTTAACATTGAATGGCAATAGCTATAGAAATATTTACAAAAAAATACGGTTGCAAATCTAATGTGACGCGAAGCTAGGGGCGAATCTAGTCAATTATATAAATCAGATCTAAGTATCAAATCGAGGTCGCAAAAAATAGTAGAGTTAACACGTGTTGATATTTTTTTCATTCACTGGATGACAAGTTTTTTGTGACGATTATGGATTTGTATTCAAGGTTTTGAATACAATGATAATCGGATTTCAGACGTCGGGATATCGGAAAACAGTTTCAGGGGCAGACATTATTTATTCCGTTGCATTTCCTCTCCTGCCTCATTGGGCTAATGTAGATGTAGCTTAAGTATAAATTCGAGTACTAATGAAAAAGATAGACATTTTTAAATCAATTTATTCAATTCCTTAGAATGTCTGAAAAGATTCAAGTTCATGTATTTTATGTGAGTTAAATAGGCAGACTAAGCTGTTATTTTGAGACATGCGATGTCTCTGTACCATTACATTGCATCTAATTAGTGGCACAGAGTCTCTGTGACAAAGGACAACTGAAGAAATAAGCTGGATCACACCCACGTACACGACACCGCGGCACAGCGTCTTTTCAAATACTTAGGATTACCAATAATAAGCTTCGTTCATTTAAATTTTACAGGCGGGGATGAGATAGAGTTCATTTTTGAGTGGAATATCTTATACCTTTAAATTAGCAATTCTTGTGTCTCAATATAATAAATATTTAGAAAAAAAAAATCATCCATGTTCTGAGACAATGATAAAATATCATAAGAATACGAGCGTGAATTTCGCTATCAAGTGATATGTCATAATAGCTTAATTGGGAAATTAGGCAGTTATGAATCAAAAGGAGCCGATTATTTTTTTGTCTTTTTTTTCAAGTTTATTTTTTGGAAAAAAAACAAAACAAAATAAACTGAGAATATGCTCGGTCAACCAGGTACTTCCAATATTTTAAGACAACTTCTTATAAGCTTAACACTAGATATGGTCCGGACACTTGATAAATATTTACTTATAAAACCGTCGGTTTCATTCAATATTATGGTAAGAATATATTAGAACAAGTTTAACTTATAACACAAGTTACCATTTCTTTATATAGACTCGCTTTCCATTCCCAGTTGTGAAACTAAGGTGTAGTAGGCACGAGTGATGATGCTGACATTCTGGAAATTTCTATAATCTTGAGAAGCTGAGCTTTAGTGGCCACTTAAAATTTGAACACCAAAGTCTATCTCTATGGGACTTAGCGCACGCCCTAGAATATTCTATGGGGCGATATACGAAAGTACACCGTCATTTTTTATTGTTTGGTTTAGGTTGATTTCAAGACGATGATTGCGATGGTTTAGTGGATGTGGGTTTGACTTTTGAGTGAGAGATCCTAGTTCGATACTTCTTTTTTTCTTCTTCATTTATGGCAATGTGTTTTTTACTAAGTATCGAACTTAGTAACTTAGTAAGTTTTTACTAACTTATCGAACATTATCACTATAATAAAACAAATAAAAAGAAATTGGGTTTACACATGTTGTATTTAACATAATAAAAAAAAAAAAACTATTATTATTATTATTATTTACTATTTATCCCTAACTAAATTTGTAGTGGGAAACGAAATGGTAGCTAGAAATGAATTATATTTTTTTATCATATTGATAATAATAATCGTTTATTTTGTCGAATTTAGTTCTATTTTGTATTAATTGACACACTTCTAGGAAGTAGAGCGTAAGAGTCTATCTTACATTCTACTTCCTAGAAGTGTGCTAATTTCACATTTTACTCTTAAAATTTTCTACATATAAACAATATTTTAAAAGTAAGAACAAAATCTAATAATGGTCATAATAATAAAATCAAATAACCTGTTGCTTTACATTGTAATCATGATCATCATCAGCCTTTCTCCGTCCACTGTTCAACACAGGCCTTCCTAATATCTATAAGTAATTCAAAGTCAAGTCTTCCTAAAATCAAAGTACCTAATGCCAATTTATTCAAAATCTGATTCTATTAAATGATTTACCGACTCCTAAAAAAGAGGAGGTTCTCATTGCGTCGTTTAGATTACTACAATACCGATGTTTAGAATAAATTATATTAATAATAGTGTAAAATTACACTTTACCGCAACTTCGGCCATTCGCAAGGTCACAACTTAGTAATTTATAATATATTAATTTTCTGTTTAATGTTTTGGGAGTTCCTTAGATTTATTTTTAAAATCTGAAATCCGCATAAAGAATCAATGGCAATCTATCTGCATATTTACAAGAAACCAAGAACTAAGCAATTGCTATTTAATTGAAGCTATGAAAATTTCCTCAACCTAATGGCCTTTTATCAACTTCAGTAAATTCTTGTTGGTGAACTATTTTACCGTGTACTCGTATTTTATAAGCAACGTTTGAAGTGCACTTTATTGTATTAAAATAAAGCTCAAATTGAACCTATCTAGATCAAGTTTGGACCTTTAGTTAATTGAATTGTGTTTGAACACAGGAATGTAAGTGCACTCCTCGGATTATTCGTCTTTGAGGTAATGGTTGAAAGCTTAGCGGCTCTCTTGAACAATAAAACGTCTTGTACAAGTATTTTATATGAATGTTTTACAGGGCTTATTTGTTGTATTTATTATTTTATATTTTACTTTGAACTGAATAATAGCTGAATAATAGCTTGGTTCTTAGCGATAACTGTATTTGAGATTTTTAAATTAATAGGAGAAAAACTTTTAAATAGAGAAAAAACTTTTACATGTCGTCATTATTATTCCGTAATCTTACATTGTTTTTTTTTCTTAAATTCAATCATTTATTTGCTTTAAACATGGTTAAATGCATGCATAGGTATGCATAACCTAAAATCTATCTTAGGCCATACAATAAGTGCAACATATTCTAGTCATACAGTGGTGTCCTTAAGAGCATGCATTGTTTATAAAACTAAGTAACATTACATAATGTAATTAAAGTAATAAAAAAATATATACTTGTCCTGAGAATTTATCATTTTTATGAAATAATAATAATCATCATCAATAACCTTTATCCGTCCACTCCTGAACAATCCTCCCTTCCCTTGCTACTCTCAAAACTATGAAATAATGTCAGTATCACTACATATTATAAAACAAAGTCGCTTTTTCTGTCCCTATGTCCCTTTTGACGCTTAAATCTTTAAAACTACGCAACGGATTTTGATGCGGTTTTTTTTAATGGATAGGACAATTCAAGAGGAAGGTTTGTGTACATAATCTTTTAAGTTTTTATATACATTGGCTAAGATATAACAATAATTGTTGGAGGAGTCGGAAAAAAATAGGCCGTCTGGTAGTTTTCAACGAAAACGCTGCCTAAACCCTTTGAGCTCTAACAAAATAATGTATGGTGGAATTGTGTATCTTAAATAGGTCTACAAAAAAGTCCGCGATAGCATATGTCTATCTCTTATAGGGATATTATCTTCGGGATATCATACTATATCCATTCAATACTTTAAAAAATGGGCAATTATAACGCGATAATTTGAAAGTTATTTACACAAATACGGTGTAAACCTTATCATTTAAAATCAGTTAATTAGCTTGAGCGCTTCATGAAGATTATTTTTCCCCTTTACAGCATGCAAATTAAATGAATACTTTAGGAGAAATGGCAAAATCAAAATAATACGCAAGAAAATAAATCGTGTTGCCGTGATTCGAACGAACGGTTGTCTGTTGTCTAAGGCCGTAGTGTAGGTATCAACTCTGATAGACGTAATAATATGATCAACGTATGCTGGAATATATAATAATAGTATCCTAAATATGCCTACAGAAAGTTTGCGAAGGGATGTATAATGTCTTTATGTTCAAGTATACACAAAACATACAAAAACTTAATAATTAATAAAATAGAAAATGATCATCATCAAACATGATAAATCCGTAAATCTAAGTTCACGCGCGCGAAGCTGCGGGTAACAGCTAGTAATATTATAAATTCACAAAAATTATAAATTGATCCAAATATACATAATATTTAAAAGTCAATCATGTTACTTACTCGGATATAGCCTCTTCTAGCCAAATTTCTGCTACTCGCACCCTATGTTATCCAGCTTCTAGACAGAGATCGTCATCGCTGGAGGTTCTTATTTGACCTTCCTCGACTGTCACTCCAAATTATAATTGATCTGCGATCTTCGTTGTATGTGGCACAAATGTATATAAAGTTGGCTTGATCATAGAAATGTTGATGACCTCCCGTCGATTCAATTGACCTATTTCTTTGTCATTTCAATGACCTTTGCTATGGCCAAAGAGTGAACGACTTCATTCAAATAAAAAAAAATGATTATTAAAAATAGTGCTACGTCCTACTCTAAATATAGTAAATATTTTCTCTCTCTTTCCCTCCTGCTTTCAAAGACCCTAAAATTAAAAAAAAAACTGTATTTTAAATAAATAGCGAAAGATCTTTCGTTATAATTTGACTGTGAAATCTTATACCTTTAAACGAGCATGTATAGAATCGGGATCTCGAAAACGGCTCCAACGATTTTCATGAAATTTTGTATACATGGGTTAAAAACGGCGAAAAATTGATCTAGCTAGGACAAATTTTTAGAAAACTTTTTTTTATCCGTGTTTGAGGTATCGATAAAATATGATTAGTATACGAACGTAAATTTCGCTGTCAAATAATATTTTGTGGTAGCTTAGTGGTGAAATTAGGCAGTTAAATCCTAACGAGCCTGGTTCGAATCTCCAGTCCGATTTTTTTCCCTTTTTTAAGATCATTTTTTTTTTGGATTTTTTTTAATCGTATTTTATCACTAAGGGTACCTAGCAAATGCTCGGTCAACCAGGTACTTCAATATTAATTTATCAAACCCGATAAGTAAGTCCCGAGATTAGCAAGTTCAAAGTTCAAACAAAGTAACTAACTCTATTATTTTCTTATATTTGAAAGTAGAAAATTGTAAAGTATAGATACTTTTTTCTTCGATGCTATTATGTATTTATCAAACATATCCTTCGTCGGATTTAACATCACAACGGTGTTATGTAAAACTCAATTGACCATTACTTATGATCAAAGTTTCAGTATTGATCAAATACTTTATAATCTCAACATTCGCAGGTTGCAAATATTCATGATGATGAATCCATTTCGTTGTAAAATACCTTCATTCATTTTGACAATGACAGATCGAGTGTGTGCTACCTGGGAATAAAATCATTGCATTTCATTTTGTGAGATTCCGAGGTATCCGTCACATAGATGGAAAGAATACAACTTCAGATCCTAGTACTATCTATCGACACGATCCAAAATAATACATTTTATTTAATACATTTTATTTATATTCTTAAAAATACATTTATATTTATATAATATTTATGTACAACTAGCGGACTTGATAGAAGTAGGATCTACCTTTAGCTTTTGGTAACATTTTATACCTACCAGTAAAACAGAAAAGCTGTAACTTAACAAACTAAACTATTATACGTTAAAATAAAAGTAAAATAATTTTGACAGTGAAAATTTACGTTTGTATTCTAATGTTATTGTAACGGTTAACCTTGCCTGATAATATACATTAAACGACATTTTCTAAAAATGTATCCTAGCTAGATAGATTTATCGCCCTCGAAACCCCGTGTTTAAAGATACAAGATTTAATCGACCCCATAAAAGTGCAGACTCCGTTATCTGAGAAATATTTCACTTGTTATTTTTCATACAAAAGTTCATTTTCAGAATACCAGATGTATATTGAATTCACGTCTATTGTACCGGCCCAAAACCATGCATATTATTTGTTTGTGCAATTTTAATTATTGCCTTTTATTGCGGTTTCCTTGACGCCCATTTTGTATCCAATTACGAACGCAAGTTTCATATTTGTGTTATGGAAAAAAATATACTGATATTGCAATTTTTATTACCTGTTCCCGATATGTGTGTTTGTTTAGCGCGCAATATGTGGGCGTTGGAAGCTGTTCCCGTCCGGACAAATATTCCACTTCCCACGTGATATGTCCTGGAAAAAAATGTTTGAAAACGTTCGATATTTATCTCATATTTATAATATTGTCTTATTTATCTATCTAAATTACATCATCAACGTACTTCCTTATAGTGTTTTTTTTTTTCGGAATGAAGTATGCTGTTGACCTTAGGCTTTTACGCTTATTCAGAAGTGTAGTTAAGCAGATGGCTCATCCAAAAGATTTTTGGGTGGGGGTTTCTTCCGTCAGCCATGGAGTCTTCGACCACACGGCCTTCTGGCATCAAATCGGAGCCTTCCGTCTTGTACTTGATTTAGGCCGCCTAGAAACAGCGACGATTCCGATCTGGATTTGTCACTAATTATTACATTGTATTACTATTCTATTGTAAATTATACATTGATATGACTGTTATACATCGGTGTATTACATTTAACTACGTTAACACCTCCGTCTAAAACCCAGTATTTCATAATCCATAACTGATACGTAATAATACGCAACTGTTGTCCATGGGTCTTTAAGAGGTCCGTAAAAGAGGTTTTGTAGGTCTGCGACATGCCTTCACCAAACATGTTAGCACGCTGGGGGTCTGTTAGTAATTTTTAATGTGGTCCGTGACTAAAAAAGTTTAAGAAGTCCTAGTCGAAGGAATGCTAGAGTTTGCTCCATTTTGATCATGCCCGCTTTATCTGTCTTTCGATAATCATCATTCCCTGTACTGTCCACTTATAAACACATGCTTTCATTACAACATATGCTTACCACAGATTATGGCACGAAGACCCGATTCTCTGTTCCGCGCATTCAACTAAAACCGGCTACAGGCAAATCGTTGTTTTAAAAGGAAGTCCTTTAAATCTTCTTCCTTAATAGTTTTGAGTCTAACTTATAACTATATAAAATTCCCGTGTCACAATGTTCGTTCCCATACTCCTTCGAAACGGCTCAACTGATTTTTATAAAGTTTTGTGTTCATATCGGGTTGGTCTGAGAATCCGCTAACATCTATTTCTCATCTCCCTAAATGATAAGAGTGACCCACCATTAAATATTTTATTTTATTGACAATATTTTTCATTTTATTCTCTTATGAGACATCGTACAAAAATACATACAACCTTAAATTTTCACCACTCTACGATCAACCCCTATTTTTTAATAGCAATATTAGTAATTTTGGCAGAACGAAGTCTATCCGGGCAGTAGTAGAAGTCAGTCCGGCTAGTAGATATATATGAAGGTATATATTACAAAATATATTAACAATCATAACTTAAAATAATAATTTTGTATACATGAAAAGACATACTACATACTCACATTTTAAGGGCCGAAAACGTACCTGCTAATCCTCTAGTCTGGTGAGTGTTTGTGGATGTCGCTATCACTTGGCATCAGGTGAACCGACTGTCCTTTAGCCTCCCTCTTCTATAAAAAATAATGTCTTATCTTTATACTATTCAACATGGATTAAACAAAAGTAAGAAACTAAAAACTGTAATGAAACCCTGCTCACTCATTTAGGTCATCAGGTCATGCATTCATTTACTCACTAATTCTAATCACATCGGTCATTGTTCCTGGTGTAAGCTTCATTCTCCTACTACATATAACATGAATGGTAGAGATAGAAATATACCACGACTGGGATGAAAGAGTTGGAAAAGTTCAGGTTAAACTGAGACTGTCGAAGTGTCGCAGATTTTAAGGGATTCTGACTTCAAACTTTGGATTAAAAATATTTTTTATATTACACTAGCTGTTGACCGCGGCTTCGCCCGCGTTAGCAAAAAATCCTTTTTTTTTAATAAAAAGTACCCTATGTTACTTCTAGTACCTCTCAGAATATGTGTACAGAGTTTAATGATTCGTCGAGTATTTTTTGCGTGAAAGCGCAAACAAACATCCCTACTTTCACATTTTAAATATTAGTAAGGATTATATAATATAAACACTCTCTGATTTTTTATCCTCTAAAAAGATTTCTATCACAATAGAAGAATAGGTAACGCACCTATTCTTTAGTTAGTTACAAAAAAATATTTTACTCAATTCAATTGTGACAAAGGAGTTTGTAGGTTAAATACTTCACCAAAGACCTTGGCATAGACAATAAAAATATCTTGAATATGTCTTTTTTAGATTATCATCAACATCTAAGGTCATTAGATGTAGCTGGATATATCTACCTATTTTATAAATTGCCGCGGGCAATATCTAGTGTAATAATAAAAAGAATCCTGTAAAATTAAATATGTGTATTATAATAAAAATCTTAAATATAAGTATTAATATAAAAAGTATTAAATATATGTATTTCCGTTGTCTGGTACCCGTAACACAAGTCTCTCAGAGTACTTACCACGGGACCAGATTGACGTGGTGTAAAAGCGTCCATAGCGTCCATAGATATAAAAACAACAACAATAAGATAAACTAAAAATGTATGTTTATTATTGTACTTTTTTTATCAGCGGTAGCTCTCGCGACAAAAAACTCAACGATTTATTAGATTACTAGTAGCGTCCCTCGGTTACATCCGTGTTGTTCCCATTCCCGTGGGAGTAAGGGGATAAATTATAAACTTTATAAACTACTTGTAATTTTAATATGCATGAAACTATTAAAGTTTCATCAAAATCCATTCAGTAGCTAGTTTTTGTGTGATCGACCAACAAACATCCAAACATAAGACTTTTCGCCTTTATAATATTTAGATTAGTTCATGAAGACAGCTTCGGAATAATATCTTGAATATATATATATATATATATATATATATATATATATATCAATAAGTCATAACCCCTCTAGGTATAAAGTTCTTATCAATGCAAATTAATCAAGCTCAAACACAAGGTAACTGCCTTGAATCGTTGAGGAGTTCCCTCGACTGTCTCTCGACTCGATCATCAGATCACCTTCAAAAATTTATGAAATTGTAGTGTTTTAAAATACTTAATGAAAAAGCTTAGAAACGCATTAGTCATCTCTACAATTTTTTAAAGTTCCCCTCGATATCTCAGGTCTGCGATCACCAGATTCTGATTTCCTTAACATGACTTTGGAAATATCTACTTTCCGACAAAAAGAGAATCATCAAAATCGGTTCATAAAAGATGATGATAAGAACAAACATAAAAAAGTCCTTCCTTGAAGTCGTTTAAAAATAACTCGCTGTATTTTCCTTTATGATCTTTTATATGAAAAAGTTCTAAAGCTGTATTGATTTAGGTGAATTTGTTACTAAATGAATGTATGTTAGGGCTAGTATTTAGATAGGACTTTAACTACTTACTAATAGTTTATTGAACTTAGTTTATTAAATATTTTATGTTCATTGTAAACATCATAAAGCTTTGTAGGGATCTCGTATTTTATTAAAAAAGTTATTAAAATTTCATACTAATATTATTCATTTATCATTTGACTGATTAAAAAAACATACATATATTCCAAAATATCACAATCACAATTAATTAAATTGCCAAAAAATTGCATATGTTGCAAAAAAAAAATAATCTTGTAATGTAGCTGTTTGGCTTCTACATGGCGAGAATTAGTTTCGAATTTTGTTTTATAGTTTATTTTAGTTTTATATTGCAATTAACTTAATGGTGCGCTTAAGTACTTTACTATCAATAACTTCACCCGTTTCATTATTTGATCATTTTCTGTCTGCAACATACACATCATAATCATCATCATCAGCCTTTATCCGTCCACTGAAGAACATAGGCCTCCCTCAATGAACGGCAGTATACACATACAATTATTTATTTAGCAGTCAGGCCTGGACCAACACGTAGTTTTCACAATTGAAGGGAAAACATTTCGCCGAAAACTGGCAACACAGTCAATTAATGTTGAAGTTTTAGGGCAAAGGATTTGTTTGAGTTTGAAGTCAGAATCCCTTAAAATCTGCGACACTTCGACAGTCTCAGTTTAGCCTGAACTTTTCCAACTCTTTCATCGCAGTCGTGGTATATTTCTATCTCTACCATTCATGTTATATGTAGTAGGAGAATGAAGCTTACACCAGGAACAATGACCGATGTGATTAGAATTAGTGAGTAAATGAATGCATGACCTGATGACCTAAATGAGTGAGCAGGGTTTCATTACAGTTTTTAGTTTCTTACTTTTGTTTAATCCATGTTGAATAGTATAAAGATAAGACAATTTTTTATAGAAGAGGGAGACTAAAGGACAGTCGGTTCACTTGATGGCAAGTGATAGCAAATTCCACAGACTACACAGATTAGTAGGTACGTTTCCGGCCTTTAAAATAGGAGTATGCTTTTTTATTGAATACAAAAATATTATTTCAAGTTATAATAATTGTTAATATATTTTGTAATATAGCCTACATATTATATACCTACTATATAGCTGCCCAGATCGACTTCATTCTGCCAAAATTACTAATATTGCTATTAAGAAATAAGGGTTGATCGTAGAGTGGTGAAAATTTAGGGTTGTATGTATTTTTGTATGATGTCTCATAAGAGAATAAATGAAAAATATTGTCAATAAAATAAAATATTTAATGGTGGGTCACTCTTATCATTTAGGGTGATGAGAAATAGATGTTAGCGGACTCTCAGACCTACCCGATATGCACACAAAATTTTATAAAAATCGGTTGAGCCGTTTCAGAGGAGTATGGGAACGAACATTGTGACACGAGAATTTTATATATTAGATAAGTTAGACTCAAAACTATTAAGGAAGCAGATTTAACTTCCTGTTAGAACAACGATTTGCCTGTAGCCGGTTTTAGTTGAATGCGCGGAACAGAGAATCGGGTCTTCATGCCATAATCTGTGGTAAGCATATGTCCAACAGTGGACAGTACAGGGAATGATGATTATCGAAAGACAGATAAAGCGGGCATGATCAAAATAGAGCAAACTCTAGCATTCCTTCGACTAGGACTTCTTAAACTTTTTTAGTCACGGAGCACATTAAAAATTACTAACAGACCCCCAGCGTGCTAATAGGCTTATGTTATGTAATTATATGCTTATGTTGTAATAACACTGGTAAACTATGTATATTGATTTGCACCAAAGACGTTTCAACAGAAACAACAGATTATAAACAAACATGGCGCGCATATGCGGATTTATTTTAATCACTCGTTTTACCTTGGACATGCATACTTTCACGTTATAATGACTGAAAATTATATTGTAAGACTTCATACGACGCTCATGTGTGCATCTCTAATGATATTTTGCAATGATATAATATGTTAACTTGTAAGCTAATGAGAATTTTTTTTTTTCGGTTGGATCTATGCTAATGGTCCTAGTGACCGTTATGCGTCATCGGAAATGGGGTGATCCGGTTGGATCATCCTATGACGTTAAAAATTTGAGGGGTTTCCCCCCGCCATGTTCATGGCGTCGGGTTTGTACCTAACTTGGTCAGCTACGGTCGACTGGTTTGGAACGGGTGACGTTAGAAACCTATCGTGAGGGCCGGCCCTCCCCTCCCCCGGTAGCGGGGGAGGCGGGTCAAGCGCGGGACCCGAGCAAGCTGCCGATAGCAGAGTGCTATCGGTGATTACACGGTCTATATTGGTGTCGACTCGTAGCTGATCTGAGCCTATGCTGTCGCGGTTGATCCGGATCAACTGGTCAACGGAGTGTAGGGTTCGACGTCGCATACGACCCCGGGGCCCATGCGGTGTGAATGTGTGCCTAACACCGGCTGTGTTATGTCTGAGTGTGTGTTGTAGCTTACGTCGCGCTTCAGCGTCGCGCTTTAACAGTTCTGTGATTTTATCAACAGGATCGGTTATGACATTCTTAGGTAACCTAGACTTATTAGGTGCTAAGCTATCGGGGGTGTAGTATGCCGCACTCACGACGAGTGGGTTCGGGTGGAGAAGTGCCTTTTCGAAGTGACGTTCTGACATCGCTTTGAAATGGCCCCTAATCGAATCTAGTCTGAGGTCGCGGTGTAGGTCGATGTTTCTTACGTACCACGGGCAACCGGTTGCCACACGTAAGAATTTATTTTGGATCGTTTGGAGGCCTCTGAGTCTATGCTGAGGCACATGCGCGAATGCCACACAGGAGTATGACATGATGGGGCGGATACATGATTTATAGAGGGTGAGCTTGTGCCTGAGGGGCATTTTGCTCTTTTTGTTTATGAGGAAGTACAGTCTACTACTGACGAAACGGGCTTTTTTAGAAATCGCGGCGATGTGTGGTCTAAACGACATCGACCTGTCAAGGGTGACCCCCAGGTACTTGACCTGTCTAACTGAGAATTTTTACAATTGCCGCCATATTATCAGGTAATAAGAAAATTAAGTAACCCGTTAGCACGAGCTATAGTCGAGTCGAATATTGATTTTATCGTCGGTAATTTGGTCATTTTTTTTCAAATCGTTTATTTCTTTAGTCAAAAAGCAACATAGAACAATTAAAAAAAATCTAAAACTGTCGACACCTATAAAATCCTCAAAGAAATATAGGCCTCTGTACAAACACTGCTATACAAAGAGAAACCCCACAATGTCTTTGCAGATCTTAAGCCGAAAACTTATTATAACAATTTTATTAGAGGGTAGAAACGAGACACCTCGTACGATAGATTTGTAAAAATATTATTTTATGTAGACAAAATGGATATAGGTACAATATTAGGCTTCTAATGATGTAATAAATATATTTAAATATAACCAATAGTTAATCAAACCAATTTTTTTCGAAATTAAATCATTTACAATATTATTTTCATAAAAATAAAAATAATAAATCACACGACGCCGTGGTAAGTTCATGAGCTCTTAAGAATATGTGTCACGACCATCGACCACATAACCCATAGACTCCTAATAACAGGCTAACGGGTTCTGGCGACACATCTGACTTATAGTTCCGATGTAAGCCGTAAACAATGTACTCAAACTAAAGTGTCGTCTCATTCTTTCCCGTTGCGAAATATATCCATTTCTTTTTAACGTTCCGTGATTGGTAATGTATGACATTGAATTAGCTAATCACAGCACCCCCTCGTCTCACCACAGCTAGTTGCCAGAATGCATTTAATACGAAAAATCAAACATTAGGAGTCTATAGGTTGTGTGGTCGATGGTCACGACTTACGAGTACTAGCTAAGAACTAGGCCCCCTTTGAGCTGTCGGGGGCCCAGGACACTAGGGTAATGAAGCCCCGACATTAGTGATAATTTATATACCTGTGGCTTAAATTTTTAGACTAATCATATTAATTAACTCACTACTACATATTCTAATCAGTAATCATTGTTTAGCATCCTAAAATTGTCACAGGATCATATCCTGATATAAATTCCGGGGCCCCATGAATAGCGGGGCCCTGGGCAGTTGCTCAGACTGCCCAGTGGAGAGACAGGCCTGGAACCTGTAACGGAAACTGGAGAACCAGGAACGGAAAAACACAATGTAAATTTAAGGAGTTTCTTATATTAATACGCGATGATAGTCTGGACTTTAGAGAGTTATAGCCTAGGGCTAGGGCTTTTTTATCATTAACATTAGACTACTCATGAGACAGATTTGTTCCTTCGCAACTTTAATATAAATTTCTCTATAATATATTATTTTATCACCCAAAATATGCATTTAATAGTAATTCTCGGTCTGGTATGAAGCTTCTAATTAACGTTGTAACGTTACTTAAAGTTTCTAACGCCTTTGTTGGTTCATTTTAAATTCTATTTGCTTTAATTACTACTTTCTCGGCAAGACACCTATTTTCCAAAGAAAATAAAATATTGTTTTAGTTTAAACAGCTCGAGTATTTGTCCGCGAGCAAACTTGAGACTCGTAGATTTTCAATGCCATTTTTTTAAATTTATTTAATATTTTCACATATAGGAATATGATCACTTATGATCGTCTTAGCGGCTAAGTTTATAATGAGGGTTTAATTTTTGAGATTTTATATTATCAGCTCTTTTTAATTACTGATGAAACAATAGATTCCATCGTTCGAACTTAACAGATTGCACTTACCGAACAATTGAGTGAACTAATAGTAAATATTTGAACAGACCAGAGCTCGAGTTATTCCAAATAAAGGCAATACCAATACGCTCCTTTGATAGACACGTTTCCCGAGTTATCGGCTTACAGTTGAACCGGCCAAGCGCGAGGCGAAGGCGTCAATCGAGTTCCGTAATGTTGGAAGTTGAATTAAAACTATTGATTTTAGGGTCTCGTTTCTTAAAATGGAATACAATTTGGTACAAAACTAGATCTCACTACGCGTACCTAAAAGAGAAAGTCTGAAAATCGTGAATATGTAGTTATATTACATAAATATACTCATATAAGTTTTTACTTTAAACACAAAAATTTGCTTGAGCCACCTGCCAACCAGCTCTTAGACCTTTTGGCCACAGCATAGGACATTTCGAAAAAAAATATGTATAGTTATTTTAAAAGTCGCAGAAATTTTAAGCCGTTTATCTTAAGAGCGTATTTCCTTTAGAGGTGATATAGAAATAGAAAAATGAACATCTTTCAATCCGGATACGCCCGTACATATAACTTAATTCGCGGCAACAGAGAGTTACTCGTATATTACAGTTTTATTAAATTCCAAACGCGTTGAAAACCATGTTTGCAATAACCAAGCATAATTCGCAGTGAATAAATATTAATCATTTTCATTTAATGTAACTATTTGGGAATATATTAACGGACAAACAGTAACCTATTATTATACGAAATACAAGCCTAATTTTACAATAACGTGAGTGATTTATCGACAGGTGTACTATTGTTATTATTAAAGCGAAAGCAATGGAATTGTGTTATGAATATATTAAAATCAGTAGTTCCCAATTTTCTCTTCATCAGATACCTTTCATTACAGTGCCATTAACAGAGACCACAAGATAAAAAAAACAGCATTAGAATATAAAAAAGTAGCACTTCCCATTTCCATGGAAGTACAGGGATAAATAAGAACCTATATGTTTATGATGTGTAAGCTATTTTACTGTAAAGTTTCATCAAAATCCATTCAGTAGTGATGGTGTGAAAGAGTAACAAACATTCAACCTTATATAAACTTTCGCTCTTCACTTGTATAATACAATTCTCGTGTCAGTGTTAGTTACCATACTCCACTGAAACGGCTTGGCCTATTGAAATTTTATATGTATTTTCAGTTCTGTTCTGTTTCTGAGAATCGGCTACTATTTTATTTTTCATACCCCTAAATGATAAGGGTTGTCCATCCCTAACGTTATTTTTTTTACGTGGAAACAGAAATACATGTACAACCCTATATTTTCACCCATCTATCCTCATAAGAATTTTTAAACAGCGATTTTAGTACTTTTGGCAGAACGAAGTCTGTCGGGGCAGCCAGTAATGTTATATAATTCCTATAAGGTGTTAAAGTTTGAAATTGCCGATTTGTACTGAAAAAGTGAATTTGGAACTTTTTATCTTATATTCTTTATTTTAATGATTTGACGCAAAGGACACAATAATTACAATATACAATATTGTTGGTAACGTTGAACCATCTGACTAATTCCTGAGTATTTTGGCTCGGATTGGCTTCCACCCTCCCTTTTAATTCATTGTTATTCATCTGTGTGGATTCTTCCGAGTACCTAATTCGTTTTCCAAATCAAAGTTTTCGTCACGAAAGCGTTTAAACCAAAATCGCATGGTGCGTTCACTAGCAGCCTTTCCAAACGCAACATTGATATTGCGAGCCGTTTGCAGCCGATACAGTTCCGTGTCGGATTTCGTATTCAAAAATCACTCGAGTTTTCGAATCTTTTTTGCTTAAGCTGAATAAAAAAACTCAAAGTCGATAATTGAATTTAGTACATTTCTAAAAGAAGAACTCCATACGTACCTTGTGAAAAATTGTCACTCAAAAATCTCAAACCATGAAGGTTCTATGTCAATTTGAAATACCAATTACAATAATACGGCAATTTTATACTTTAACTCGTCCGATACGGGAAAGAGGACCGTGCTGCTTTATCTTTAACCTATTATTTAGATTAGATTCGTTAGTCAAAATCTTTCAGAGTAAAGGATTATAACTTTTCCATTGCATTAGTTAACAATGTTATCAAGTAACCGTGTTATCTGAAAAATATTTGTGAGTCTATATGTTTCGTTGCAAAACCGGTGAATTTCATGTAGCTCTTTTTAGACCTTAGTATAGCTTTTGCCAAACACAGACGGTACATGGAACACTGTTTGGGAAAACCCGATTTAAATAAACAAAAATTGCAAAACTGATAATGTTATTTATTTAGATAATTATTCAAAAATATCTTTTTACATTTTGTCGGCAAATATTCTCTTTTAACATATATAGAAAGAATATAGGGTAAAGGCTTTTAATGTTTTTCAATAAAGCTTTTGTATAAAAGAGAAAACGAATTACGCCTGTATCTGATTAATCCCAATTAAGAAATAATTATACATGTTTAATGCGCTACTGAATCTGTTTGTGGGATTTCGTATTTTAATGTGTATACAGAAATGCTGTTAGTTCTCAGGTCACAATGTTCGTTCCCATATTTCTCCGAAAGGGATCAACCGATTTTTGTAAAATTTTGTGTGCTTATCAGGTAGGTCTGAGCCGGCCAACATCTATTTTTCACCCCCCCTAAATCTTAAGGGTGGTCCACACCAAAATTGTATTTTTATATTTTTCTTGTTTTTGTTTTTTATGATACAACATACAAAAATACATACAACCCTAATTATTTAGCCCTCTAAGATCAACCCCACAGTGTTAAATATCACTATATTAATACTTGTTTAAACCACTTCAAGGAGCGTTTCTTAATTCGACCCTAATAATATATGATTTTTTGACAGAACGAAGTCTGTCGGGGCAGTATATAATTACTTGCTGTTTCTCGTGGTTTTGCTATAAAATAATCAAAAATTGAGCGACGGTGGTCCAGTGGATATCAGCCTTTTGAGCATGAGCTTCTGATTTGATTAGATTACTAATGGCGGATGGACAATAATTATGTAGTGTGAGATTCTCTATCTAGACATCATATGACTAGGAAAGGTTTAATGCATTCACATTAAACCTTTCCTAGTCATATGAATTTGAAACTTTTCATCTCATAAATTAGGTCAAGTATAAATAGAAGAAAATGGACTGATTATGAAATTTATTTTCGTCTATCAAATCCCTTACATTAAGAGAAGGTATAAATGACCTTTTTCATCTCAAGAAGCTTATGTAGACCCTCCTAATTTATTCACTAGAAAATATCAAAAGCCCCAGTCTTAATATGCACGATTATAGATAGTGTCTTAGAATATTTAAAAAATGTAATCTAAGATTTTATATATGTATTGCTAAATAAAAATAAGAAAATAATGTGCCTTTTTTCTTGCTAGAAAAGTTTAAAATATTCGAATGAGGATTGTTATTCCTTAAATTTATTATTAGACGTTAAACTCTTAAACAAAAGCTTGAATTAACAGATTGACAAATTATAAAGGAAGACTAAGAACCGTTTATTTGTTTGTTCTAGCCGTATTTATTTTTCTTTTTAATGAGCTCAAGTCATTATACGACAAATACATACTCCAAGACGAAAATATTTACTTTGCGAAATAAGTAAATTTGTTTTTTAATTTATAATGGCCCCCGGAATAATTGTCTCGAGTATATTATATGAAATATATAGATTACTTTATCCTTTTATTCAATTACGCCTTAAAACAATTTTTGAAATCGGTCCAGTAGTATTTGTGTGAAAACATTACAAACACACAAATGTTTTCCCATTTATAATTTGTTATAAATAGTGAATATGTATGTAAAAGGTGGTTGTGATGAGTTAAAATCACGTGAACATTAATTATAGTCATATTTATCACGAACTCGATTCATATTTGAAATAAAATAATGTAAATATTCTCTATTCGTTTTCTCGTCATGAACTTCGCAAATGAATAAAGTTGCATTTCATATCAACTTTTGGACTTGTGCAGGCGAAAAGGCTAAATGTTGTCTATCCCTAAGTCAGTCGTTCCGTCAACGCCCTTTTGATTGAAATAAGATTTGGGGGCGTTCACCTCTATGTGTTTAATATGATGTCGACAATATCTGGAGCCGATCGATAGCTTTAACTACTGCGGTGTCAAGTTTATTATTTTGACGCTAAAATAAATATGACTGCATTCAAATGTTCGAGTAAACAAACATGTTTTCCGCTGGGACTGCGCGATTTTAATGAGTGTTTTATATTATGTATGTATTGGTGATATATTGTTTTAATATAATTGCTTAGTGAAATTAATTGTTGATATCGTATCCCATATACATAAGACTCTTGTCTTAGGCTGACGACGTTGGTCGGCCATTAACCAGGTGGGAAGACGATCTCCGTGCAGTGACCGGTCCGCGTTGGATGCGAGTGGCAAGGGATCGTCGTCTTGGCGTTCATTAAGGGAGGCCTATGTTCAGACGTAAACGCATAAAGGCTGATGATAATAAATAATAATGATGATCCCATTATCCCAACTATTTTTTAGCTTATTATGTAGAATAAGTTCTTAATACACAAAGTCTCCTTTTTTGTAATGGGAAGCGTTTAGGTAGATGAAGTGTTGGTCGGCCAGTAACTTAGCTGGCTGACTGGGAGGCTGATGATGATGATAATAGTGTTAATGTTGCTTGACTACATATTTTAAAAAAATCGTAGGTAACTCTTACTTATCGTTATTACATATATCATGATACGACAAATGTAAAATCACGTGTTATTGGCTTCGAAAAATATATCATTAACGCGTGATATTCCACGGATAGTTAAAGGAATACATTTATTTTATTTTATTTATAATAATAATATTTTTTTAATCAGTAATTTATCGATACTCTCTTGTTTGACATCTCTACGATATTTGCCTTTTCACACTACCTTCTTAAGCCGCCATTTAAGTGTATTTTGGGATATTTTGGCGTTCCATTAATGGAATAATCACAACACAAGGATGGCTTTAATATTTTATTATGATATAGGTACATATAGTACATTTTATATAGGTAATATATAGGTTAACACGACGCAGTATGTAATGCATTTCTATAAAAAAACACCTACAAAGAGAAATGTCTCATATAATTTTGTACGCCTAAGTTCCAGGGAATGCGAACTTTACGAGCTTAGTAACATCATTAGTTAACAAATAAATTAATTAAACGAATTCAATGAAAGGTATGTTAATATATGCAAGATGAACTACTCCTTAGAATATTATAAGCTACTTATGCTAAGATGCATGTTAATTAAGTTATAAAGTTAATCATATCTTAATAAAATGAATGTGTTTTGAAATCTTAATACTAAGTTTAAGAACTAACACTGATTACTTCATTAGTATGTTGCTTTGTCTACACTAATATTATAAAGAGGAAAACTTTGTTTGTTTGTTTGTCTACACTAATATTATAAAGAGGAAAACTTTGTTTGTTTGTTTGTTTGGTTGTAACGAATAGGCTCAAAAAGTACTGGACCGATTTCAAAAATTCTTTCACCATTCGAAAGCTACATTATCCACGAGTAACATAGGCTACATTTTATTCTGAAAAAAATAGGGTTCCGTAAGATATTTGGGTTTTTCGGACACAAGGTGTAAAAAATCAACCAGAAAAGTTACTTATTTTGCGTACGCTGCCTAAACTATAAAGATAGAACCAATGTTCTAATTAATTGCAGATCTTATAAATATCTACAAGAAAGTCCACGACACACTATACCTATGTCGAGTGAGGCACAACAACCATATTTTATTCAGAAATTTTAATTTTTTCGACTACATTTAAACGGGTTTATTTTACTCATGCTTTTAATCCTTAAGATATGAAGCTAAAGAGTTTGTTTATTTGAACGCGCTAACCTTAGGAACTATCGGTCGGATTTTAATGAAACATTTCAGTGTTCGATAGCCCATTTATAGGTAAAGATATATCATCCCGCTAAGATCCCGTTGTAAATCTTAGTTAACGCAGGCGAAGCTGCGGGCAACAGCTAGTAAGTATTAAAAGTCGGTGAAAGCTTTGAAGGTATAACTATTCCTAATATTTAAGATATTCTTAATCACTAAAGGAGGGTGTTACGATATACGCTGTTGAGACATCGATGAATGTGGTTTAACAATTTTCACACATTATAAAAAATTACATTAGTTTAATAACAATATTTTACGTATAGATATTGTTATTAAACTAATGTATTAATTGTAAAAAAAAAATTTGCACACTTCTAGGAAGTAGAATGTAAGACTCTAAATTATTAATGTAAATAGAACTATATGGCACTACATTCTTGCAAATAAACGATTATTATTATTAAAAATATATCCATCATCATCATCAGCCTTTATCCTCCACTGCTGAACATAGGCCTCCCTCAATTAATGCCATGACAACCGATCCGACTACTACTCGCAATACGTTGCAATATAAAAAAAATATATTGCAATATGTAAATTTAGGCAAAGCTTACCTGCTACCTACATCACTCCACACGTACGACATTTTACGGTTAAAATCCCCAAAAGTCTAAGTAATTCCACTAGACGTCCGCACATTTATAACAATAGAAACATAGTACTAGTATAAAATCGTTAATTAAAGTACTCCAACTGTAAAAATTATAGGTTAAAACGAAACAAACTGAACGGAGAGGACAAAATCCACTGTCCGAACAAGATCCTTGTGTCTGTTAACGCTTACAACTTGGCACAGATTCAAGTCTAGAGTCGTTATTAAAATGTATTTTAAACGGGAAATAATAATGTTATGTACTACTTACTCTTCCATGGTTCGTGAGTATTAACTTGTTACTTTCGCACACATCTTTGCAGTACCTTTGTATGTTTTTTAATTTTTATGTTATTTGGCTCGTTGCCAGTTTGCCTAATTTGGCCGCTGGCCTGACGGTAGGTGTAGAATATTTGGAGTTGGATGTACGCAGTCGTGATGTTCATTAAAAGATGCCAGCAATGATGAAAACAATGATAATGATGGTGAAATTCGATCAGCATTAAAGGTCCTGACGGACCACTAATATGAACCTTTTTTACACTTATTCCACTATTTATAAATTATGTCCTGAAGGATGTTCGCGGAAATATTTTGGTTAGTGGAGTTCCGACGAGTTCAGTACTCGAACCGTTTTGCATTCTTTAATATAGTAACCATATCGATCACATGGCGGAATAGTAATTTTGAGCAATAAAATCTGATTTCTCACTTAAGTAATAGGAATCCAACCAACCAGTGGTCTGTGTGTACGTCCCAGCGGCCAATCATTCATCAATGCCAAATGACAGCGCCGGACTGGCGTAACGTTGCATCACAAATTAGCCGGAATTTGTTTTATACGAAAAATAAATTACAGCTCTATTCCGGTTATATGCTTTAAGAACTCCCCATAACGTTGTACGGATAGAGACTGACAAGATTAAAAGAAGATACACACGTATTGTTTTAAGTTAATTTTACTATTTTAATATGAAACATCTTTAAGGAGCAACCCTAAAAAAAAGCTCAGCAAGGGGTCCACCTGATGCATGCAAAAGTTTGACAGGGGTCCATGAAACAAAAGAGTTTGGGAACCACTGCCCTAGACGCTTTTAAATGACGCTTTGACGCTTTGATGTCGATAAAGCTTGGCCTATCACGTGTACAAACGATAGTTCAGTATCACTGAAAGATAAGCGTTTCACGTTATACCAACTCGAGCATTGATTGGATGACCGCGCGGTGGGGACGGTGCCGTAATTGAAAATTCAGGATGAGCGAATTGTGGTCAGTGCTGCTGGCCCACTCTAATAACGCGTGAAACTTGCTCGGATTGTCAATAATCGGCCGATTTAGTTAACATGTTGGTTTAACTATAACGATATATCTATACTAATAGGCGCATTTTTAATAATAATAATAATTTATAATAATTTGTATTAAACTAGCGGATGTTGGACTTTAGATACAATTCGACTGCAGTGCCATGTGCCGGGATGATTTGTGCATCTAAAGTCTAAACCATCTAGGGCGCCAACTAACAATCCGTTGCCCCATTCCAAGCAGGCCCAAGAAGGTGGCGCGCCAAAAAATAGGGTGCCACTCAAACCCTGGATATAAAAAAATCATTCAAATCGTACCAGACGGTTATGAGGAGTTGTGACTTACACACGTACAATATTTTGTAATAGAATAATTTGAAATTTTGTACAGACTAGAAACGTCTACACGTGTGTGTAAGGTTCAATTTAGTGTCATACCGTCTTCCACGTCTGCGTACACTGTACAGTCATACAATTCCGAAACAAACATTTTTTTTGGTCATGTAAATGTCTGTTGTTGACGGGATTCTAACAAGCCGCCATTCGCACGGCTCGATATTCGAACTTGATTTGATGCTTGAAAAGGTAAAAATATAAATCTAATATCTAACATATTTAATCTAACACTCTTTTTCTAATTTCACGCAAATAGTATGTTTGTTTTTTGCGTGGCCTTAGATTTTGTGCGGTTCATAAATTTTTTACATAGGTCGTTTTGTGTTTTAGCAACAACATTTTTTTTACCTGTAACCATTTGGGTTGTTTTCGACAATTTAGGTTGAATTTATAAGCTGTGACAAAATTCTGTCTGGCTGTCTCATTTTTAAATTTCACCAAGCAGGAATACAACCAATTAAATCTTTGTCTGAAATAAGGAGCAAGATTGAGCAAAAGAATTTTAATTAAGCAATATAAATAAGATATATAATTAGATATGATACTCATCGTGTGCTCAATTCAACAAACAAAATCCTCAAATTCAACATGTTTCTTCTATAAACTGGAAATATTATTTAGATATATTTTTATAAAGTCCTCGCGCTCTAAGCCCGTATGAAATTCTAGTTCACAATCAACAATAAGAATTCCATAATCGTGAAATTCCAACGTTTATTCCTTAAACATTTTTCATACGTGAATACCTCCCTCAAAGGATTGCAGAGCGTATTCTGAGATCAATCCAAACGTAATCCCACGTCAAACGTTCCAGTACTTTTAGTACTCCAATGCCTAGGGCCTAGCACTTGGATACACTCACTTTTCATCAAATTATTCTTCCGTGTCAAGTACACAGTTTTGTACTTTTGTTCCACAAAGCAGTGTAGTGCTGGTAAAATGCCTTAAACTGTCGGTGTTCCGTAGAGAGTTGCTATTTTTTTACCAAAGATTGTTCTTGATAAAATGTTTTTGCTCTTTCTTGCTTTATCATTTTGTCACGTGTAAAATATGGAATTCAATTTTCGAACATATGTTAGCTACAGATATATATAAAAGTATTGATTAATTTTCTAAAAAAGAATCTCAGCTTAACTAAATACCCGCTTAGACTCAGTGGACACGAACATATGCAATTTGAGTTAAAGCTTCTATAGTAAAGTAAAGTAGCCCATAGATGTCCAATTGCTGGACACGCGATTCCTCCTCGAAATCAAGCGAGGATTTTCTATAGTAGTAGGCTTTGAATTATGAGCAGACGTCGATTCCTAAACGTTTCCATTTTATTACTACGGGACACTAACAACTTGAATCTTACCGTAAACTGTTTTCTTCGTGTGCATGAGAAAAACGTGCAAAGGAAATAATTACAGAAGGTGTCCTACATTTCAATCGCTTTGTGGCTAAATACGAAACCAACCATTTTTTATAGTCACAATTTGAATTGACGTTCAAAAAGAGACTTTGATTGTACTATTTTTAAAAAAAATTTACTTTGACTTTGATTAAAAGTCACACTTAAAGTAGCTTTTCGTCTAAACCTCAAAATTGCTGCAACAATCGATATTGAATATATCAGTTGTTGCATTTTTTATAAGTAGTAACGGTTCAGTTGTTTGGAGTGAGCAAATGCCTAAATTTATATCACGTTAAATTTGTGTTACCGAATAAAGGATTTTTATTTACGGTTGCTCTATTTTAGGTCTGGATATGGTATCTGGTACAATAGTTGCAGTATTAAATTGACAATGCTACCAGTGGCGATTTGAATTCCATAGGTACGTAGCATTCCCGTGCTCGAATTCTATCGAGAACATAATTTGTATTATGAATATCGAATATATTACCGAATAGACTACTAATGTGAGTTATAAAAATCTAGTCAGAATTTTGTCACTGACGAAATAGCAATTCAATCAACCAGTTATCACTGTGTACGTCCCATCGGCCAATCATCCATCAATGGCCATCCGTCGGCCAATTAGAGCGCGGAACTGGCGCAGCGTTGCAGCACAAATTTGGCGGAATTTGTATATTAATCTATATAATACAAAACACACCGTTCTATTCCGTTTATATTGCTCGATGACTATAATTTGTAATGTCTATGGAATGGAAACTAATTGCGAACTAAGCACAAGACAATGTTAACTTTGTATAATAAAATTTAATAAGATTTATCAAAAAATATTTTTAAGGAAAAATATGACTATCGCACATTTGTTCACACTTTATTAACTTTATCCATACTTCTATACTAATATTATAAGAAGGAAAACTTTTGGTCCGGGAGCCAGGTGAAAATTTGGTCAATCATTTCTTCCCGCGAGATACTTCGTGAGACGTATCAGAAAACAGTATCATAAAGCCTCGTGAACGTCAGCTGGCTCTCGGTTGGGGGGATGAGCGGTGGGAGCCCCCCACGCATGAAGAAAAATAAAATAACAATTCAGTCACTTCCTCTCAGCTCAAATATTTGTTAAATTGTAGTTACCTAATATCTCAACGAAAAAAAAAAATAATAATCAGCTAGTTATGACATGGTACCTTGTACGTCAGCTGGTGACTCCAACATGATTTTTTTTTAACCAGCTGATTTTTTTTTTCGTTGAGATATTGGGCTAACTACAATTTAACAAATATTTCAGCTGAGAGGAAATGACTGATTTGTTTTTTCTACATGATTGGGAGGTTCCCACCCCTCATCCCCCCAACCGCGCGCCAGCTGACGTCCACTAGGCTTTATAATACTATTCTCTGATACGTCTCACGAATTATCTCGCGGGAGGAAGTTGGTCATGAAGACCTGTTACTGGCTCCCGGGCTATTTGTTTGTTTTGGTTGTAATGAATAGACTCAAAAAGTACTGGACCGATTTCAAAAATTCTTTCACCGTTTGAAAGCTACATTATCACCACGAGTAACATAGGCCAAATTTTATTCTGAATAAAAAATTGGGTTCCGTAAGATATTTGGGCTTTTCGGACACAAGGTGTAAAAAATCAAGGTGTAAAAGATCTTATAAATATCAACAAAAAAGTCCGCGACACACTATACCTATCTATGTCGAGTGAGGCACAACAACCATTTTTTTATTTAGATATTTTTATTTTTTTTGGACTACATTTAAATGCGTTTATTATACTCATGCTTTTAATCCTTAAGATATGAAGCTAAAGAGTTTGTTTATTTGAACGCGCTAATCTCAGGAACTATCGGCCGGATTTTAATGAAACATTTCATTGTTAGATAGCCCATTTTTCGATAGAGATATATCATCCCGCTAAGATGCCGTTGTAAATCTTAGTTAACGCAGGCGAAGCTGCGGGCAACAGCTAGTTTTTAAATAAAATTGTGCAGTAAATGTTTGTTACAGAGAAGATTTTTAAAACCCATGTAGTCTACACATGTAATATACATCAGTCCACGAGATCGATAAACTCTCACACAACTCATTATGAAAATTAGCACCACTGTGTGAAAATTGAGTGTCGTCACTTTTAGACAACAGCAGAGATTCTATACTGTTTCCCATTTGGCGGAGACACGAACAAAATACCATTGCCTCTTTGTTACCAGCACTAAGAGAACTTGATTAACTAGACAAAATACTCAAAAATAAGCGGCTCCATAATTCTCACTAATGATTGTAATACATACATAAGTATACTTATATTTTCAATAAATGTCTTTTTATTGTACCTAATATAAAAAAAAACGTGTTAAATCTCGAGTGGGTCTTAGAGGGTTTACCGTTATACACCGAAACGATACTAATCCAAAAGTAGTTTGATTAATAATGACTTTAACTAGTAACTAGTTTGTAATTACTTTAACAAAATTATAAAATCAATTTCTTCCACGTTCTACAAAACTATTTTACAATAAAACAAAGCATAAGTACATATACCATTAAAAAATTTCACCTGTGAAGTCCAGACTCATAAACTAAAAAAAACTTATAATTTTAACATTCAAACGTACACACGGTTTCACTCGCTTCGGATATTAAATCGAAGTATCTGTAAATTAAACTGCCTGCATGGAAATTGGGCTTTCGAATGCAAAAATTCTGATTCGTTTCGGAGATTATCATGTTCAAACAGCTCTACTGCATTATAGTAACAGCGTATGTATAGAAAATGTAAAAGCATATGTAAGTAAACGATTGGTAATAGAAAACGCAAACGATTATCTCATTTTCCATTTTCAAATTGCAACCGATTCCACTAGCTAGATCAAAGATATGTCTGTTTCTGAGTTGAAAGTTTTAATTATTTCGGATTTTCACATCCTTGTTAATAACAATGTTCTTAATTTGAATGTTAGTAAACAATTTTACTTCATATAAATTACAACTTACAATTTATAAACGTATAATAATGGGAAGTGAGTCGCCTTAGCATGGAGCTGCGTTTAATGCTTTAACAGTACTGAGTTCACGCTCAGTTGTAGAAATACTGTGACCCGCCATGTCACTGCGCACACAACCTCCTATGCTCTCTCTATGTAATCCGTATCCGATAGCAATGAACTGCTTTCGACATATTAATTAAAAAATCATAAATTATTCCTGGAAACGCCAGTCAAACAGTTTATTTTAGTTTACAAAAATATAAGTTAATTTAATAAAATTAACTTAATATGTATGCGGTTGGTTGAGCGACGATGGTCCAATAGTAGGTGCACTCGGCCTCTTATGCGAGAGGTTCCAGGTTCGATCCTGACCCCCCGTGTGTGACTTGAAATGGGTTTTTCTAAATTTCTAAATGCACCTCAAATACGAAACCATCGCTCGCTCATCGATGACGGAAAACATCGTGACGAAAACCTGCATGCCTAATGTGATTTAAAATCTTTGAAGGTATGTGAAGTTCACCAGCTCGCACTGGGCCAGCACATCGGTTAACTATG
Organism: Lycaena phlaeas; assembly: GCA_905333005.2. NCBI lineage: Eukaryota > Metazoa > Arthropoda > Insecta > Lepidoptera > Lycaenidae > Lycaena > Lycaena phlaeas. Next base: position 3,850,676 of record HG995168.1, read on the forward strand.
GCCCATTACCCCTCCTCGCCTGATTTCCAGAAGGAGACCCGTGCCCAGCAGTGGGACATATAAGGGTTGATATTTTTATGCGGTTAAGCGGCCGGCCCGTGCTGGATGCGATGGGCCGTCTTGGCATTCATCGAGAGGGTTCAGAGAGATGAGTGGCTTTAGAGAGATGCTGAATTGATGGCATCAGATATGTGGATCAGCACCGTTTTATGTACATTTCGTAAGATAACTATTTCTGCTTTCCGACAAATTCCTGCAACATTTTTAGAATGCGTAAAATATTCTGGCAATGTTTCAACTATTGAAAAACAGCTAAAACAGCTAAAAAAAAAACAGCTAATAATTTTCTAATACTAATGTTTTATATATCCATAATAATATAAACCATTAGGAGATGTGTACGCTTGAAGGTATGTGGGGTGACCTTCGAAAAAAAAAAAATGAAGACCTATACGATTATAAAATATAAAAAAGGTGTGTGTGTGATCACACACGATAGAAGTGAAACACACGTTAAATGCTCAAATACAAGCAAGTATTAAACAGTGTGCAATATACATACACACCGACATTTGCTCTCTCTCTCTTTTGTATTTGTGTTTCTTACCTGTCGTTTTTTCCGTTGCATCCGGTTTGAAATCACAATGATTCTAAAGAAGTTTCACTTCAAAATCTGACACGAGTGCAACCGTTATTGACAGCCTATAAAAATAATAATGATGAATCCGCTCACAGCAGTAGATATATTTAAAGAAAAGAACGGTAGTTTCAACGTTTATTAAAACAGCAGCAGTGATTGATATGAACGAATAAAACATGCAATACATACATTAATATCGTGGCTTCTTGACGAGGATCATCATCATCCTAGCCTTTGTCCCAACTATATACTGGGGTCGGCTTCCAGTCTAACCGGATTCAGCTGAATACCAGTATTTTACATGGAGCGACTGCTGTCGGACCTCCACAACCCAGTAACTGGGTGATACGGTACCCCGCGGGTTACCGGTTGTCAGATTCTGGGGCTTCTGATGACCCGTAACGACTGTCAAATATCCACGAATGACAGTCGGGACCAACGGCTTAACGTGCTTTCGAGGCACGGAGGAGTCTCGGTATGTAAAGATGGTCCCATCCACGGACCAACCTCGGCAAGCGTTGCTTAACCTGGTGGATCGATCCGCGCGGCTGTTACGACTGCGCCACTAGCTCCTCTCTTTGGTTTCTTGACGAGGATATAATGTGTGTATCGAAAACACAATTGTTTTGATATATCATTGATTGTGGCCTATCATCATATTTTTGGAAATGATTAAGATTTAATTTCATTCGGCTTACGTTTAATATAAACATGATTCTACGAACTATGCCGTTATGTCGGATGACATTCTGATATCGTTGCACTTGACCCTATATATATATACACGTATAACTGTAGATTTTGGACATTATTTTTACACTACGAAAAGTATGTGTTCCTTGTTAGAAGTGTCAAGAGATAAACTGCCGTTACACCTGCTGATTGTTATGAAGGAAATTGTGCTTTTATAAAAAATATTTGCTAATATCATAATTTAAAAAATATCATTGAAATACATACAACTTAGATCTTACTCCTTTTTGGAAGTCGGTCAATAAAATAATTCCTCCTTTAAATTTTTAAATTAAACTATTTTTAGATTAATACCAGCTGTTGCCTGTCTGTCGCCTTATCTTAAATTAAAAACCGTATGCGAACAAACGATGATGAATGATGCTATTCAGAGTCTACGGTCACTGGTGGTTTTTTATTCGTCCTTAGAAAATAACTCCTACATCGAAACTTACATCACCTAAACCTTTATTTATACGACGGAGGGAGGGTCCCTCTGAAAATTAAGTCACATTCGAATAAAATAATAAAAAGTAGTATAAGCTACATATTTTAAAATTCATTATAGTTATTCTCAGTTAAGTCCGTCATTTGGAAAACTAAAAGTAGCCTAAATGACTCCTCATATGTTGTTAGCTACCTACACTGTCCATCAGTGAAATACCAGTCCAAATTTGATGATATTTCGGTGTTGCTGTAATTTTGAAATTGCTGCCACTAAAGATGGTAAAGTTTCACTATCCCCTCATTTTTCTCCCATCATAAGAGTAGTATCTAAAGATAAAAAAAAGTAAAGATTAGGATGTTATATGAGTTTTAAATTAAATATTTTTATATATAAAATATATTTATCACATTATCGTCCGCACTATCCTTACAAATTCGTTAATGCTTTGGTGTTGCCACATTCTTAATTTTTTTTTAACATTTTGTTACAACCATAGCGTAAATATTAGTAAATATTTATAACAGTTGCAGTCTTATCCAGTCAAGATTTGGAGTGACCGGGTTAGTCATTTTGTAAATCCCTTTGTATTATTGGGGTCTCGATATTTCGGTGCAATTGCATGCGCTTTGATCACGGATAAACCGTAACTGTGAGTGACACCTGTTTACTTCGGCTAGACATCTTGACTACCTTTGTCGTTTCATCATCATAATCATCATCATCGACTGCAAATCGTATATGATATTTATAAACACAGCATTTCTATTGGATTAATGGATGTAAAGAAGCTTTACGATATTAAGGGCCTGTTTCACAATCTCCCGTTAAGTTCTCTATAGGCTATTGGCAACATATTTGACAGATGTTTGACAGATAGAGTATGGAGTATCTGTCAAACATCTGTCAAACATCTGTCAAATATGTTGCCAATAGCCTATAGGGAACTTAACGGGAGATTGTGAAACAGGCCCTAAAATTATAATTTTCATCAAGTAGATGAAACGTTAAAATTCTATTACTTCTACCATATATACGTTTTAATATACTTTATATAACTGTTTATCTTGAAACGGCAGAACCGATTTTAAGGTAACATATATTTACACCGGTATTCACATACAATACTATGAGATGTCACAGTATTCCCGAACGTATAGGTTCATTCGAACCAATTCATACACAATTCTTAAGTGAAATCCGTCATGTGTGTCTTGTCAAACACGACTATTGACTCCTGGAGCGCATATATAGTAGCGTTCTTTGCATAGTATTGTTTCATTACTTAGCGAAATACGTTTATTAAACGGGTGTGAGTGTAGGCACTATTTCAATAAGTCTCGTTAGATTTCTATAAAAACGCAATAAGTATATTAATTTGTAGAGCACATGTCAATACATTTTCCATATAACAGGAAAACAATACAATATCTACGTTTCATAATACTCTCTAACATAAAAGGTTACAAATACATCAAAATATCTTAATATTAATTATATAAAATTCTCGTGCCAAAGTGTTAGTTACTTTACTTCTCCGAAACGACTCGCCGATTTTTATGAAATTTTTTATGCATATTCAGTAGGTCTGTGAATCGGCCAGCATCTTCTTTTCATCCCCCTAAATGTTAGGGTGGTCCACAAGTAATTTTATTTTTATTAATTTTTGGACAATTTTATTGTTTTTTATGATACATACAACCTTATATTATCCTCCCTCTACGATCAACCCTTATTTATAATTGCAATTTTAATTTTGGCAGAACGAAGTCTGTCAGGGCAGCTAGTATTCGTTTAAATTAATATTAATTCAATAACATAAGATCCGAGGAAAGCTTATTTTAGCCCCTTTAAACGCTACATAGGCAAATGAACATAGCGATAAAGCTTATAACACTTCTCAATTTGCTGCACTTATCTTACCTCACGTCACCTGAATATAGAAGGAACGTAAAAAAATATTATGATAAATCACATATTTTTTGTAACACAAACTGCTTGTCCGATAAAAAATAATTTATGGAAAAATCTTATTACAGCATCTCAATCTTGAAACAATCTCAGTAGTGCCTCTTCACCGGGTATCAATTTTCTTCATGAAGGCTTAAATTCTTTCTAAGTTTTTTTATATAACGCAATAATAAACTGCATAGGTTGACGATCTAACTGCAATTCTATTTTCTGTATGCAAATTGGCAAAATAAAGGAATAATAGGATAAAGGTTGATATTGATAATGAAAGTACATAACTATAAGCTAATATTGTAACTAACAAACTAACTATAATATGTGCATATGACGTGTCTGAAATAAAGATTTTCTATTCTATTCTATTCTAAAGTGGTCAGCACCACCAATGTATCAAGTGTACAAGTTGCTACCTACGAAATAAAGATATTTAGATTTGATTTGAATGAGCATAAAATAGCCTGGAACGATCGCGAATGACTTACGTTGCCAATCCATGGCATTAGTCGTAAGTTTAATTTCTAGGCCATCTGCTCACCTACCTACCAACGAGCTTAAAGGCCATCAGGCCTAAAAGAACCAGACTAGACATTTAAAAAAATGATGTTAATTCTCTCTAATTACATTATAGGTGCAAAAAAGTTTCACGGGAGAAATAAATTGGTGGTACCCATCAAGCATATATTAAGAGCTCGGTTCGGTGTAGGGAAAAGGAGTTCTTTCTCTGGTTCTGAGGATGTTTATGGGCGTCGCTAGTTACCAAAGCTCTGACTGCTTGATCACCTCCTTATAACATAAAAACCCCCTTTCATTCAGTACACATTCAGTAGTTAACAAAAATATTTTTTCTTGAATAATATTGAACTCAACATTTAAATTAAATTCTATTTGCATTCGACGTTTTTGTTCTAGAAAACTTTTTCGACTCGAATTACGACTATAAAATCGATTTGAACTTAAGCATTCTTAACAACTTGGGCGTCTGATAGCAAACATTTCTTTTCACAAACATTTATGCTGCTTCCATTGTTTTTTATATTTGGGTAATAATTAAAAAAACTATTTATTTCATATCTAATATCATATAAATTATACTAATGGAATGTTACTTGCAATTTCGACCACTTTTAAAGTTTATCGCTACAGCGCCATTTTGTTGATAGTTAAAACAGAACAACATAAGAAGCTTCTCCGTTAAAATAAAATAACTTCATAAAAATATATTGTCCGCTCCACTCACCTTACGGATTGATAATGATTTTTATAGCCTTTATCACTCGGTTATAAAATAACGTTATATTTTTAAAGTAAAAACTAAAATCGGAGTAGCTTAGATGATTATTTAATACGAGAGGCCTATGTTCAGCAGTGGACGGATAAAGGCTGATGATGATGATATAATACAAATATTACCTCTTCATTATATCACAGGTAAATAATTACAATACTTATATAATATTACAATCATTGAATAAACTTTATAATGCTATTAATCTATACAAATACAATCGCAATAACTTCCAGAGCTGTATCCGTTTGGTACATGGAGTTGGAAATCAATGAAGGGCTTTTCACGTCGCATTTGCTAGGAGTGCATTGTAGGACAGTTCTGTTATTGGTAGCCGTGCGTGATTCGGTTGAATTATTAACGGAATATTACGTTACCGCGAAGTATTTATCATCAGAAGCGTGTCAATTAACGTGGTTGTTTAAAAGGACAATATGATATTTGTTATTAACGACAGATAAAATAGGTGTGTGTGCGATTCACATACGATAGAAGTGAAACACATGTTAAATGCTCAAATACAAGTATTAAACAGTCTGCAATATACATACACACCATCGACCGCACAACCAATGGGTTATGTGGTCGATGATACACACCGATATTTGCTCTCTCGCTCTTTTGTGTTTGTGTCTCTTCCCTTTCGTTTTTTCAGTTGCATCCGGTTTGAAATCACAACAATTCTAAAGAAGTTTCACTTCAAAAATCTATACGTATAACAGGATGTTCGACAGCACACTAAGTTGTGACGCTAATAAATCTCATTAAAAAAAATGTGTCTTTCTTTAGTCGGGCTTGTCCCACCACTCGTTCCCACCGCTGCAACTCCTGTATAGCCAGGATCGACAGCGGCAACCAAATGACCCTTTGAGACGATCTCCGGGAGTCCGGGGGATACGTTAAACACTGCCTTTGGCGAAATTAATCAGAAGAATTTAAGAGGAGTAGGAAATATGTATCTGTCAATGTCTAATTAAAAAGGAATAGTGTAGGTTAATTATCATCTTTACCAGCCTTTATTCACTATTATGCCTCTTTCTATGAGCGCCAGATGGCTAAAGTCTTTTTTTTGGGCGGATAAAGCTGTAATTAACACGTTTTATTCTCGTAGTTTTACATTTTAATTGTCTTACGTTAATGCTCGGCTTAAAAACAACTGTCCGACATCCATGTCACAATCACATTATCATGTAAATGAAAAGGCGAAAACCGTTTTAAACTAATTCTCCAATTTCATAATATTTCACTTTTTTATCTTTCAAAGTATCAACAATATACTTTGTGTGTATCCTCCTTACTTTTAGAAATCAAGCGAGGAGGGTATCGGGTTATAGTTCACGTTCTTTCTTGCGCTGATGCGGGTTGATGAAATTCACACACCTTCGAAGACTTGAATCTCATCAAGCATGCAGGTTTCCTCGCGATGTTTTCCTTCACCGGTGAACGAGCGATGGTCTCGTGTTCAGGGTGCACTTAGAAATCACAGGTGGTGTGGGCCAAAACCAGACCTCCCTCTCAAAAGTCCAAGCCTACCTAGTCTAAACCTTTCAGACGATCGTATCTTTCATATCCTTAATTAATGATTGATAGTTCCTTTTGCGAATATTACTTTTGATATTTCTGATTTATGTGGCAATTTCAAACTAATACGACTTCTTTAAAAATCTCTATCGAATTGATGACCTCCTCTTTTTTGAAGTCGGTTAAAAATAGAACATACTTATATTTTAAAGGGTCACCATTGTTGCAGGCTATATTTTTTATAGCCTGTATTAACGGACAGTAGATTGCAAACCTATGCAAATTCTTGTTTGTTTGTTTAATGTTTAAAAATTGTCGTGTTTGTTTAATGTTTACCTTCTGGTGTACCGACTGTCCGTTTGCTTCCTCTTGCATATCAAATAAACTATTGCAAATTATTAACCAAAGGTTCGTCATTAGTAAATATTTTTGCTACATATGCATCTACACTAATATTATAAAGAGGAAAAATTTGTACCTATTTTTGTATGTTTGTAATGAATAGGCTCTAAAAGTACTGGACCGATTTCAATCACCATTCGGAAGCTACATTATCCACGAGTAACATAGGCTAAATTTTATTCTGATAAATATAGGGTTCCGTAAGATATTTTGGTTTTTCGGACACAAGGCGTAAAAATGTTATTTCGCGTACTAAGCTCCCGTTGTAAATCTTAGCTAACGCAGGCGAAGCTGCGGGCAACAGCTAGTCTAATATATATTAACTTAGACCTATTTGTGGTACATATTAAACTATTTTTTTAGGTATATAAAATAGCAACCTTATAAAATAAAAACCTTAATTTAAAAAATATAATTTTATGAAGCTTCACATGGAACGTGACAGAAAACGGGATAAATTTTATACGAGAAAATAGAAAGCTTTCACGCGAGTATCGATAATGTATAAACCTATATTGGCATAGTGTGAAACGAATAAAAAAACTTTCCATTTTGAACCTCGAAAGTTCTAGGCTTAAAAATCTGCTACATTTATTCGAATCGGTAAAAAATCTAGTTGTTACATGGAATTGGTGGTTGCTGTAATTATAATTGGGTTTGTAGGTATCTAACTGGTACTTTAATGATTATCTCTAGTTTTTTTAATACCATAGAAATGCAAACGAAGTAAGCCTTTTGGCGAGTATCGACGCCCATTAACACCCACACAAATAGAGAAGATGCAGTTGCTCTCCTTTTCTCTATCCCCGTGGGCCTTCCAATAGACCACCGGAAACTCAAAAATTTACGCTGGTTACATGTCAGCGAGAGGTACCACCCCGTCCTTGCCGGCCTATGTAATAATTAATATATGTAGTCAAGTTATAGTCAAACCAATGATAATTATATAAGCAGTAATGTTTGATCTGTCTGAAACGATTGACCATGTTAGCCTTTGAAACGTCAGGATTTCATGTACATGATTTGTGTTTGTTGATGCTTTGAATGAAGCTTACTACAGTGCATATAGTACTAGTATACAGTACATTATACTCGGTGCGGTGTAGCTTGGTGCGGCTGACACATGCCAATATGACGTTGACACACATGATTAGAGATGTGACGTTATGCAATTTATTTTTATCGCTAACGATACTCGCAGCGGAAGTATAGTTCTTATTAATAGTAGTGTGTGTTAGTGTGTTTATTCTGTTGTGCAGTGTATCTAGATGTATAAACTTTTCAATGTATATATTTAAGGGCTAAATAATAGTAGCTTTGAACTTATATTAAATAATCAAAATCAAGTTTATATTTTTTTCGTGACAATTTTTTTAACGATAATGATAGATTCTGTTGTTTCATTAATATAATGATAGACTTTCTACAATAATAATTGAACTACGCCCAATATTACATTTTTTATTTTAAAGAACATCGACTTTCCATTCTAGTATAGTTCATCCCATCACTAAGCACGTCTATGGTTTTACGTTATACGCATAAGACTTTGCTTAATTTTTCTTTCCATTTGATTTTATTTGGAGACTATCACATTCTGGTTGGGTTTGATATAATTTACCACAGCAATTGGCGATCTACTATTTTACAAATGAGGTATTAATAAAATACATAATTATATTTTTTTAATTGCGACGGCTTGCAAGAGTAAAACGTAACGTTACTGGAACTGTCACCCGCACCATGCTACACCGAAATAGGTATAGTAAACACTTAATAGTGAACTATCACTTACTATCAAGTGTTTTGTAGGTGTTTGAAAGTATCACGTTAAATCATTTAATATCCTTTAACATTGTTGATTCGGAAGTGTACACAATTCAAACCCAAAAATAAAGATCAGATCTCAATACTTTAAGTAATAAACTGAATATGCTAAATGCAGCTGGTGATAATACAATATTATCACCAGCTGGATGTGACTAAGAATCATCATTATCATCATCTGCCGTTATCCGTCCACTGCTGAACATAGGCCTCCCACAATGAACGCGTAGTCAACCGATCCCTCACCACTCACATCCAACTTTAATTGCCCATTCCCCTCTCCCTCTGCCACTTCAACGAGCTTATTCTTTGCGTGATATCGGTCACTTTAGTTTTCTGACGAACCTCTTTGTTCGAATCCTATCTGCCAAAGAAACGCCTAGCATAGCACGCTCCATAGCACGTTTAGCTACGGAAAATTTTCGGACCAGTCGTAAATTAAGAGGCCACGTTTCGCCCGGTATGAAAGAACGCATTGGTGGAAGACTTTCGTCTTCAAACTCTGCGGTATGCATATAAATACACATATTATGCAGTTATTAATAATTATAACAATTAATAAAGTATTTATAGCAATGATTTATTATACTACGATGATATCTATACTACATAGAGGAAAGATTTGTTTGTTTATTTGTATTGAATAGGCTCCGAAACTACTTGCCCGATTTGAAAAATCCTTGCACTGTTAGAAAGCTACACTATCCCCATTGAACATAGGCTATATTAAGTTTTCAAAACGTTAGAAACCCGTTTTAAATCTTAGTTGACGCAGGCGAAGCTGCGTGTAACAGCTTGTTTATATGTTGAAACAAATAGTTGTCTACTGATGATCAATTTGGTATAAAACACAATAATGACGGTCGTGTGATTATTCTACTACTAAACTAGTGCCTAAATATATTGTATTCATATAGATTCAATCGTTATAATCGGATACCTGCTGAGAGTCCTTAATACTATGTATCGCGGTAAAGTTACTGAACAGTTGAACGACTAGCTTTGTTAAAACATTTACATGAAAACATAATCTAGCGCCCGAATTCTCAAAGGCCACTTAAATATTTGGGGACTTCTCAAACTACTAAACACTACTTGAATCCATATGTTATCAAAATGTAAGGAGCTCTCTTTGAGTTGCGTTTGAGTATCGGGCGTAGATGTCATTTATGGAGTAAAAATATAAGGAAGGTTGATTTTTAGTTCCCTTTTTTAACCGACTTAAAAAAGGAGGTTCTTATTTCGTCTGTATTTTTTTGTATGTTTGTGACACGATTACTCCGCTGTTTGTGTATGGATTTTGATGATTCTTTTTTCGTTTGAAAGCTCACGTTTCCGAATTGGTCCTATATTAATTTGATCGACATCTAACCAGCGGTTTTTCAGATATGTCCATTCAGTTTTTTCACTTATTATGATCATACAGATTATGAATCTGGATAATGCAGACCTACATACTATTATTGCATGTGTATTGTATATTGAATCACGCAATCATTGAATAACAATACACAATAGTGAAACCATGGACTAAAACGCCATTGTCTTTTAATGCGCCTTCAAATCACCGTCTCTGGCGTTGTCGTTGAGACATCTTATATATTTAAACGAGCAATTCTTATATATAAATATATTGCAAAACACAAACCGTATGTAAACTTTTCTTATAATGTTTTTTAAATTTCTTATTATAATAAAAATAAATTTCAAAAAAATAACTTTTTACAAAGAGATTAATTTAAGATTATTAATTTTTAAACATTAATTAATGCCCTATTTGCAAAATAAAATTAGTAAATATTTTTTTAACATCTATATCTATGGACGTTTTTACACCACGTCAATCTGGTCCCGTGGTAAGTTCTTGAAGAACTTGTGTTACGGGTACCAGATAACGGATACACATTTAATACTTTTCATATTAATACAGGGGAAATTTATACAGGGGAAAGAATTAATAGGAGCGACGATGGTCCAGTGGTGGATGGACTCGGCCTCTTATGCGAAAGATTCCGGGTTCGATCCGGACCCACCGTGTGTGCCTTGAAATGGGTTTTTCTTATTTTTAAGTGCACCCCAAACACGAGACCATCGCTCGCTCACCGGTGAAGGAAAACATCGTGAGGAAACCTGCATGCCTGATGAGATTGAAATTCTTTGAAGGTATGTGAAGTTCACCAACCCGCATTGGGCCAGCGGAGGACATAATGGGTTGATACTTTACTTTTTTTATATTAATTCATAATATATTTAAGATTTTTAACAGCCGGCAACCCTTATTAGCGGCCGGATTTATTAAGGCAACCATATATTATAATAAACAGAAAAAAAAGAGCTTTAACTTGATATATGAATAAAATATATAAGCTATGAACGTATAAAGGTATCGAAATCACACCTACTTAAACCTGGCTGCAAAGAAGTGCGGCCAGATGTGCAACGGCAACCGTGATTTTTTAGAATCTTCATGTAAATTGCCATGATATAGATTATTTTATTTAAAAAACAAGTGAACGAAATACTTTCCCAAAAATCAATTTTTAATAATTGAATTAAAAATACTTGCGGCCAAATTTTGATAGGCAACCTGGTAAATGTATATTCTCCTAATTGTAAATATACATAAAAAATTGGTGATTATTTATATATATAAAAAATTGTGATTCCATCAAAAAACAGATGAGCGCACCGATCTTACGGTGGGATGTCGGGCTATTAGCACCAAATATTGTTACGTAGACTTACGCCGCTGCGTTTTATTTTTTTAAATTTTGATCCACTCTTATTTTTTTATTTTCGTTGCGAGTGGACGGCTATTATCAATTACTATCTCTTGAACAAATTGCTTCGACATTCTTTCATGTTGATTTTGCTTTGGACGCTAACGGTATTTGTAGTAACTGATACTTGATATCAAGTATCTCACTCAAACATAATTTGTGGCCATTAGCCCCGAAGGAAGCTGCACTCGATGCCGTAAAACGGATCTGCCAGATAAACATAGTCCGAGTTCCCGTTGTAACTTATCAAGTTGTTACCTACATTCAAAATTCTTATTATTAATGCTACGCTACTTAGAATCTTCTGGAATTTTTGCAAAGGAAAATATTGTGAGGTTTCTACATAGGTAGAGTAAATTAAGAGTTAAGTTTACTAGTCGTTAGTAATTAGGGGCTCACTAGTCCTAATCACACATAGAGCAAAGACGAACGTATCTCATTATGTCCAACTGTGGGACGTCAGGTTCACGTGAATTTTACCCCTCAATAAAGTTACAACTAATACTATAAACTGAAAAAACCGTCAAGTCGAATTAAAATTAATGTTAATAAACGGCGATACAATACGTTAAAAGCAGCTCCACTGGGCTCTTCAGTTCAAAGCGATTATTTTTGCGCGATAAAATTTTAACATTTATTTTTTCACGTAAAATTATTAAAACCGACTGCGTTTATATCGAAATAAACTATCGCCGTTGGATTATTGACGTGTGAAAGGTCTGTACTCGACTTCACACAATAAGCCACACGTAAAGCCAGAGTAAAATCATTTTGCTATTTTTAATTAATCGCTTAGTATGAAAAGAAAATTTTATAATATTTTATTTGAAGTCAACAATAAAGTGGAGTGCTATTATTGTTTTTTGACGTGACAACGTCTTATAAATCTGTTTGCCGGGTGACACTTCAAGAAACTGCGTTACGCTCCGCTCACGTTATGCGCTCACAATGAGAGCGAGTGAGAGGCACGCGTCCCTTCCACTCGGGCATGGTTAGCCCGCCTAAGAGCGAGAGAGACAGACATAAAAAATTTTGTTAATATGAAATTCAGTGCGAGATTCTTTGTATAAATTAATGTTTTAAATATAATTCTTTGTATAAATAAATGTTTTAAATTGTTACTATTATTTCATCCTTCTTCCTACTATACGAATGAATATTCACATTAAAATTATTTTACCACTCAAAGTCGTTGTCACGTAAAACTTTCGCCCGTATACCGACTTAACAGGCAACCAATTTTTTTAAAGATTTAAATGTTTATTTATTCATTTTCTTTATTGAATACCAACAGAATATTACAATTTAGAACTTAACACTTAACATGTAACAATTAGTATAGCCAGTAAGTAAAGTGTGTATGTGTGCGGCACCCTAGCCTTAAAGTTTATCAATTTCTTTTAAGTTATCATCATAAGCTATTTCATTAGCATTTTTTTGATGACGTAAGGGAATGTACTTGCATATATCCCGTAACCCGTGGAAGGATCCGGTACCTGATGTGATTGTGATGTGTGATACTCGTATTGAGATTGCACTACCCCAACTGAACCACCAGCCTTTAGTCGCTTTTTGAGGGTCCTGAATCTCAAGGCAACAGGAATAAAAACCAAGTAGTGTAATTAAAATTTCAACTTGCCTAGTCTTGTAAATCAAAATAATCACGCCAAAAGTTAAAAAATCGTAAATTTTATTCAACGTAGGTTCTACTTTTATGCATAATTAATATAATGTCTTATAGTATGAGTGAGCTTGTGATTTTATCTTCTACTCGCTACGCTAGACACGGCATTCTCATAATGACTTGTACAAGAATAAAAAATAAGTTTAGTTCGACCCATGAAACTACTCCTACAAAAACATATTAAATATTCGTCATTTGTCTCCTCACTTTGTGAGATTCGAGGAAACGGCCCCTGAACTTAGCAATATTGCCACGTGACCCTTTTTCATTATTCCAAATATGATTATAAGCGCAGGCGAATTCGTAGACTATCGCCCGAATTCTTAAACGCCACTTAATACATATTTGGCGGCTCAAACTACTAAGCAAGCCTTAAATCCATATGTCATCAAAATGTAAGCAGCTCCCAAATTTGAGCTGCGTTTGTGTATTCGGGCATATATCTAGCAAACTATACGGTTGTTGAAAAAATACACAACAAAACTTATGCTCCTTCAATAAAACTCAAACTGCGCAATAAACGGTTATTCGAAACGGTTTTATTTTTCCAGTACATTTAGGTTCAGGTGCTCGGTTTAGATAAATCAATTCCCACTTTTTTCACAAAAAATCATAGTTCAAATGAAATGCTCTTAGCGCGCATGCATTTTTGTAAACACCATGGGAAAGGGTTCCGAATTCAAATAGATTTAAACTAACCAATTTAGGCACGGAGTTTTATATCAGAATAATAGTTTCAAAAAATGGCTCGATTAAGAGTGATTCACTGCAAACGTCAATCAGAGATTGATCGTGTTGTTTATTGAAAAAAGGTAGCGTATCATAGAGTATGTGAGTTGTTTTTTTTATTTTATCTGATATACACAAGAGTTACAGACATAATAGATTTTTTAATATCGATATCTACGTTTATATTGTACTAGCTGTTGCTCGTAGCTTCGTCTGCGTTAACTAAGATTTACAATGGCATCTTAGCGGGATAATATAGTCTATAACCTTTCTCGGTATATAATATAAATTAAGCTATAGATTATAGATAGCCCATATATGGCTATCTAACACTGCAGGAATCGTTCAAACCTAAGACTTGTTTTCAAGATTAGCGCGTTCAAACAAACTAACTCTTCTGCTTTATATCTTGATAAACATGTAGTAATTGTATACATATATGATTGTAAATTTGTAGTTTGAGTAGAACCCCTCTGCTGCACTGCATAATGACGAAAACATTTTCAGCTGGCCCGTAATTGGTCTAGTACTCTAGTGGATAGTGAACCTAATTACTAAACCAGAAGGTGTGGGTTCGAGTCTCTCTAAGAAAAATGTTTGTATGATGAGCTTGATGATATTTTGTCTGGGCGTAATTTATCTACATCTACATCTACACTTCTACACTAATATTATAAAGAGGAAAACTTTGTTTGTTTGTTTGTTTGATTGGTTGTAATGAATAGGCTCAAAAAGTACTGGACCGATTTCAAAAATTCTTTCACCATTCGAAAGCTACATTATCCACGAGTAACATAGGCTACATTTTATTCTGAAAAAAGAGGGTTCCGTAAAATATTTGGGTTTTTCGGACACAAGGTGTAAAAAATCAACCAGAAAAGTTACTTATTTTGCGTACTAAGCTCCCGTTGTAAATTAATTATTAACTTAGTTAACGCAGGCGAAGCTGCGGGCAACAGCTAGTGAATAATATATATGTATTTAGAAATATATATATGTATGTTTCAATTGTCTGGTAGCCATAATACAGGCTCTGTCTAGTTTGGAATCAGATGTCCGTGCGAGTTTTCCAACATATAGATACATATAGCATATATTTACATTTCAGTAGACACGAACTCGAATGTTTTGTTCCTTTATTCAGCCAATGCGGTCGTAACCAATGAGCCCGTATCATCTCTCTAGCACAGACATCTTTTTATGAACTTTAAATATTATAGTATAATATATCTATCTCACGATAAGAATGAAATCCCAATTTCAATCAATCAAGGTTTGAAACAATAATGTCAATATTGTGAAATAATGTAAAATATATGTGAAAGTATTTTATTTTATTGAAGTGAAACTTCTTTAGAATCGTTGTGATTTCAAACCGGATGCAACGGAAAAAACGACAGGTAAGAGACACATATACAAAAGAGCGAGAGAGCAAATGTCGGTGTGTATATTGCAGACTGTTTAATACTTGCTTGTATTTAAGCATTTAACATGTGTTTCACTTCAGTTGTGTGTGAATCGCACACACACCTTTTTTTCATCTCATTATATATTCACACTTACGAATAAACTCCAAGAAAATAGTACTTACAGGTTACAGCTAATGATGCAGCTATTAAATAGTCAATTGATTTTATTCAACTACTTTCTGTTATTATACCTCCAAGGCCGTACAAACGTCGATAACTTATGCATCGTTGATTATATAATGTGCTTAAGTTATGTTTTCGTATCTTCATACCTTACCGGTAGGAGGGTTTTGCTTCATGTGCATGACAGCAATCCTGCTTGTTCTGTCGTGACACAGCTTTGTTATGTTTCGGAGAGAAAGACAAAACAGGCAGTGTAACCACTGGAGGAAAAGTTTTGCTGGCACAGGCGAAGCCGCGAGCAACAGCTAGTATTAATATTAACATACAAAATGTTCTAAAGACTCAATAAAACAAGATCCTCCTATCATATATAAGAATATAGGATTGTTGATGATCTGAACTTAGATTTTTTTTATTCGTCTACGGAATTATTTACGGAAACGAAAATATGTTAAACTCCTGTAAAATAATTATCATAATTATTTTACAGGAGTTTAACATATTTTCGTTTCTTGTAGCTAAGGAATCTTATGTACCCTAAAACGCTAAGCAATACCGAACTTAGGTCTTTTTAGGCGAGGCCTTAAAAGTGTCGTGAAGGTGTGTTTCTTGCCCGCTTTGTTTCTAAAACCCTTTCAGGCTCTACCCGTATGCAATCCAACGCTTTAACTTTCGAAACATGAAGTCTTTGTAAAACATATGAAATATTAATACGCGTTGCATACAGCAAAAAAGGGCAACCCATAAAAAATATTAGTAATTAAAAACTGATTTTTATTTATTTTAATCAAATGCTATAAAATATATATGATTTTATTTATACAGCAAACAATCTGAGTTTAATTTTAATGAAATGTTATAAAATAAATTTATGATTTTATTTATACAGCAAAAAATACTGAACTTTATACAAACATGAATGGATATTTGTTTGCTTATTTGTTCTATTTGGACAAATATATGACGTTCGAGCAAATGGCAGCCAAATTAAAAAAAAAAAACATTTGGTAGCAATCGTTATTTATTCATATGTAAAAATCTTTTCCCAAATTGTTTACCTAGTGTTTCTTATAAACGTACATATGCGATACAACGGTAGTGACTTTGTGGAATAATGATCACAATTAAAAGAATGATAGGAACTAAGCAGTTTCTTGTGATATGGGCGCGTTGCGAACCCTCATTATAAACTTAGCCGCTTAGACGATCATAAGTGATCATTATCAAGATCATACATGTGAGATTAAAGAATAAACAATGAAGTAGCAAAATTTATCACGAGTGCGAGATGATAGAACGTTGGAAATTTTAAACACATCGTCTACGAATGTCATGCTCACAAGACTTGTGGGGTAGAAACATAGTAAATATTCCGTTTGAAACAGTTTTCATAATTTTACACATTCACATAAATACCTGTTGCCCGCTATACCGGCGTGGACTCAAGTTTTAACACACGAGAAAAGTTTGCGGGCTTGCGCACAACTCGCTCAAGTTTTGACGCAATCGGGTGTTTAGAATACGGATAAAACAACATTTTATACATTTCATGCGGCAAACATATTGTATTGCGAGTGGCAAGTGATCGGCCATCTTGGCATTAGACGGGTCGGCCATGTTCAGCAGCGGATGGATAGAGGCTGATGATTATAATGTGGTTATTTAACGTGACCATTTATTATTGAAACCATAATTGAACACAAGCTTATTCCACTTAATTCTTACCTTTTTTCATGCTACAAACCAATGAAAATTTCAGAGTATTTTGCATGCATGACATCTTTTTTCTCGGGTGTACGATAACATATGTAATAACGAAGTGAATATTCACTACCTATCTAATATAATTTACAGACTTTAGAAAAGATGCGTCGATTTTGCGTTTCCAGAACTTTCTTTTGAGACAACGGGTCGAAACGAACGAAATAGACGGAACGTCTTTTGTCGCCCGATGTCGTAATGGCATGCCATTTGATGCCGGATTTTATATGCAATGTACATACCAGGCACGTGCACACATCTTAGCTACTGTAGATATAAGAGATAACAAGAGAAAAGGGGTAGACAAAAATTTCGTCGTGTGCATGCTAGGCCGATAGGGCGCCACTAATCATGTGAAAAACTTATTATATTTTTTGAGTTGGAGAAAACTGTGTATGATTAAAAATTTATTAAAATCGATGCTTGAAAAACACATATGTTGCAATCTCAATACGATATATTACAAAAATATAAAGTAAAGTTTCAACCCTTATATGTCCCACTGTTAGGCGTGAGTCTTTACAAAACCAGGGGGTGATGGTCCATAGTTCACCGATGCGCTGGCCTAATGCGGGTTTGGTAACTTCACACGCATTCAAAGTCTTTCAATCTCATCAGGCAGGCAGGTTTCCTCACGATGTTTAGCTATACTGGCGATGATCTCATGTTCAGGAATTAGAAATGTGGAGAAACTTAAGTCTGGGTTCGATACTGACCCCTGTGGAGTCACCACAGGGGTCAGTATCGAACAGACTTCTGACTCAAGAGGCCAAGCCGATACCCAGTGAACCATCGTCGCTATTACTCTCATAAAATACGAATTATTATTTTCGAATTTTCCTCGAAAGCACCCGTATAGGATATATTCGAGCAATTATCACCAATACGTTATTGCAAGAATCAAATTATATATGAATTTAATGAATAAAATTCCTACAATGTTTCATAAAGCATTATAAGAAAATCAATACAACATTCATATGGAATCCTTCGTATTGAAATGCATTCAACGCTATTGTGATTCTGCCAGTTGCATTTCATATTACCTCCGATAATTGACTAAAGAACGAAGATTTTTTTTAAAATTCAACGGTTTTTTTTATAATGACACGACTTTTACCGATCTTGTCGCGGCTTATTGAGTTTTTTTTAAATTTGTAAGCCCGACGTTTCGGATACTTTACAGCAACAATGCCACGGGAGGACTATTTTTTTTTACTTCGAACTCCAATTTATAAACGAACTAGTTATTGTTAGTACTAGCAGTGACTGCGGTTTCATTCGCGTACTTCCCATTGCCGTGAGAGTCCGGAGATACATTATAGCCTGTGTGTTGTTCTGAGGTGTTAGCCATATTATCCTAAGAGTATCATCAAAATTCATTCATTATTTTTGGCGTGAAAGTGTAGGTAACATCTATTTTTCAAACTTTCGCGTTTATAATATTAAGTAGGATTGAATAGAGACAATATTAAGTCTATACCTACATTTCTCCTGATGGTAATTAAATATCGCCATCTATAGACATCCGCTACAAGATAAGATTAACAGGTTTGTTGTCATCCATTTTCTATGTTAATATAATGAAGAGGAAAGATTTGATTGTTTGTTTGAATTGAATAGGATCCAAAACTAATTGACCGATTTAAAAATTATTTCACTGTTAAGCTATACTAATTCCTGGTGAACATAGGCTAAATAAAATAAAAAAAAATGTAGGGTATTAAAACTCCAATAATGTAACCTAAGGTGTGAAAAAATTACAACAAAACTTCCTTACATCGCGTGCCCTTAAAGCTATTGATTATAGAACAAACTTTTAAATCTTAGTGGACGCAGGCGAAGCTATGTGCAACAGCTAGTAATTTTTATTTATTTTTTACTTTTCTTTATATCAACTCTAAAATGTGATGAAAGTATCGTCGTAAATTAATACTAGCAAAGCAGTGTCGAAACAAGCATTATAGGAAGTGTTCATGGCGGTTATATGGTGGTTATTATTAATCCTTTGTAGACGTCCTACAAAGGTCTAATACGTAATTGAAAAGCAGCCCGCGTACGCAAAGAGAGCAAAATTTTAATAGCGAAGCGGTTTTATCTCGTAATATAGCAATCACAATAACAGAATAATCTACAAAGCTGAAAATCTAAATATTTTCACATTCGAAATTGTCGTTCGGATTATGTCCGTGATGAAATGTTCAATTTGAAAATTAATAGTATATTTTCACTGTTACATTACCGTGTGTAATGTTATTATATATTTAGATGTGTTTAATTTATGTCAAAGATAGAAGTTATGCATTCTATATCTTTCTACTCCTGCAGTGGTGTTACTCAAGTCGGAGGGTTCTCCTGACCTCCTCTTTATGTCCCACTACTGGGTACGTGTCTGTTCTTTGAACTCTGTCGAGGAGGATATTGGGCGATACGTCACCTTTTCCTGACCATCACACATCTGCAAAAACATTTTTATTCGTATTCCGACATGCAGGTTTACTCACGATGTTTTCCTTCACCGGTGAGCGAGCTATAGTCTCAGGTTCATTTAAAAAGCTAGAAATACCCATTTCATGGCACCATGAGGGTTCGAGACCTCTAACATAAAAGGCTGAGCCCATACCTACTAGACCCTTGTCACTCTATATCCTGTGTACCTATTCTTATAACCTAGGTATCCTAACTGTCTTAACTTTTAACACATTGTTTTCGCTAACAGATCCTTTTACAATATTTATTTGTAAAAGAAACACCGTATCAGAGTGTATTAATATAATTTTGGTTTTAGTTTAAAAACCATGTCCAGTACCCGTTTTCGAATCTCGAAAGCGGAATCCGTGGTGATATGACGAATTTGTATGCTTTGAAGCTCGACTCGACTCTATCTATATCGATAAAGTTCGCTTTCGAAGTAAGCGAAAGGTAAGTTCTATCACTTAGGTGAAGCTCGATATCGCAATGGTTTTTACATAATAGCACTACTGAGTCTAGAGTATATTATCCTCAGAGACCATGATTGCTTTAAAGTATGCGAAACGTCAGGGGATGAAAAAATCGTAGTAATTAAAATAAAATCCGTAAGACTTGTTTCATTGTTATATATCAAAGACTTTACTTTAAGATCAGTACATATAATAATACCCTGAAATGGGGCTGGTGCCTTTTTAACGTTGCTGTTAATACTTTTTCTGGTCCAAAATCTCACTACAAATATACTTAAAATGAGTTACTCCTTTGAAGCTGTATTTTAATATCCTGGAATTATGAAGATGCTTTGATTGTATATTATATAGACGTGGTTGTCATCTCTAAACCAGCCCATAATAACTTGGGCTACGTGTCCAAAAAATGGTATAAACATTTATTAACATGTGAAGAAATGTATACAGAAAGGAGGTCACGAGCTTGTACGTGAAGTAAGGAGGAGGAGAAAGCCATAAGAATTGTTTGGCTTGCCGCTTGGGTGTATAAAACCGTCTTTCAAAGATTTTGTCATCATACATCAAAGCATGTATGGCATTGTATGGTTGGTGTATGAGGTGAAAAATCGATTATTGAAAGTCCAAAGATAGATAAAAATAGATGAACTTCTACGCAAATTTTAAGCGGTGTGCATATTGTCAATCGCGATAGCAAAACCAATCAGTCGTTTTAGGAGGTAGCGGATCTCCAGTTGATTTCGATATATCTGTATAGTACCGAGCGCATAGTACTTCGGCATACCCCTTATGAAGTGAAGTCAAAGGTACTTATTAGGTTTACATGGCTAAGAAATAGATTAGAAGATAGCTAAGTTTAATAAATTGACCGCAAAGGCTTAGATAAGTTTTAACAGACAACTCGTGGTCCAGTTTTTGGTTCCCTCTTTCACTCCCCAATGTGAGGTAGGTCAGTGCAGGTCAAAAGTAGGGCTTGATACGTCCCCGGAATCAGCTTAATTCTGTGCGTCCGGGCAGTTTAACCGTGCTTCCTACTCGGCCGGTTGGACATAAGTGGGATATCACGAATATGGAATACGTGATATCATACTTTTGTAAGTTTAAAATTATGTCTAACAGCAGTTACAGTAATACATGATAATTAATGGGAATATAATGTATGCAAGTAACATGCTTAAAATGCTGCCACATGCATGGGTCACATACACATAAGAACTGTTCACCGCTAACGTCCAATCATCATTAGACAAGATTTACATCAAAACATGTGGTTTCATTTGTTTTCAAGTTAAACAAAAATATATTTTGATAGGCTTTATTAAGATATATGACGTAATAACCTACAAATATTTTAATTTAGTTCCAGCTATTACCCGTATCTAGACATTTAGATATGATATTACTAATTCGTACAATATTTGATTAAGTGATTGGGGCAACGCCAACTGTCACGAATTAACGCCACGTGTGCGATGTGCGGCAATTTTGGTTCTGGATTTCGCTTGACACTGACGATGCGTGAGCAAACTAAGTAACATTGAATTATTTGGTTTATTAGGAAGTACACGTTTATTTTGTCCTGCCTGTTAACGATAGAATAGAAACAATAATAGCAATGATAACGAAAAACTCCTGACTTTATTAACATGATTTTCTCCTCTCTTTTCTAGAAACTCAAAAATTATAATCGTTTTAGTTTTACATGTAATGAATTAATTCTGGATATTTTATATTCGGAATGATTGTAGGGTCGATCCACAACCATTAGTTGCTTAAGTTGGATGATAGTAACTAGGCCGTCTTGATGTTCATTAAGAGGGGTCTATGTCCACGTTTACAGGTCTTAAATGGATCATTGGATGATGGATAATGAATATAGGCATTACCAGAAGAGTTCTCCAGGACATTTGAAAATATTGATGAATATTTCACATTTGGGATTATACAAACGATCGAATAACGAATGTATGAGCGCGGTCGGGACACGTCGGGGCCCACAATAAAACTAAATGGCTAACAGTATTTGACCTTGCTCTGCCACTCGACTGGGGAATACGCACGGCTCACGTGCGTTAAATAAAGAGAAAGGGAAACGGGATCATCATTATCCTTTTACCGTCCACTCTTGGATATCTTTCAATACACACTCAGAAAGCATTTCTCTCTTCGCAGCATCTAACCAAGTCCCGCCACTGCACGGTGAAAATCTTTCCATCTATGTAGTAATAGGTAATATGTCTAGACACGCCCTTTCTTCTTCCCAAACTGACTTGTCACGGTATTTTTCACATTTTAGAAATACCGCTGTATGCATTTTGTCGGTCTGGTTGGTACTTTACGTAAATTCGTCGGGAAAGTGAAAATCTTAAGCCGCGTTCATATCGATGCAATTTATGAGTCGTGTAAATATTAGCTACTATAATCGAAAGCTTATGTCAAGATATTCGAATTTTTGCCTACCTTTCGCTACCGTAAATAAAGTTAGTTAAGTACGTAAATGAAATTTTAGTAGTATGTTATTTTTCAACTTTTTTATTTCATTCTAACGAAACAGGAAATATTTTTAATTACAAAAAGGTGTTGTTTTTTTGTCTACTTATTGCGGAACATAAAACATAATAATGTTTTCATACTTCGAAGTTCTCAGAAACCATAGCAATGCTTCTTATCTAGTGAATTGAATAGATCATATTATTTACTTGAGATGTTTATTTTATATGATTTATTTTATACTTTCGCCGGTTACACGTTTGTTTCGTCGTCACAATACCAATTTCTCTGACCCTTCGGTGGCACGTTTACTAGTTTAGCAATTCATCATAATCAGCCTCTATCCGCCCACTGCTGAACATAGGCCTTACTAATTAAAGCCAAGAAGACGATCGCATGCCACTATCTAACTCTTACTGGCCATTGCATGGATATCGTCTCTCCACCTGGTTAATGGAAGACCAACACTCAGCTAAATTTCGTTACCTATACGCGACCTCATCTCAGTCTAAAGTACCGTATATGCCCCACTGCTGGGCACGGGTCTCCTCGAAATCAGGCGAGGAGGGTAATGGGTAAAAGTTCACCGATGGGCTGGCCCAGTGCGGCTTGGTGAACTTGTCATACCTTCAAAGATTTTCAATCTCATGATTTTTTTCTTCGGATAGAGCTATGCTAATGGCCCTAATGGCCCTAATGCTTCGTCGGAAGTGGGGTGAGCCGGTATCACCCAGTGTTATAGAAATTTCATGAGGTATGCAGGTTTCCTCGCGATGTTTTCCTTGACCGAGCGAAGGTGTCCTGCTTAGGGTGCACTTAGAAATTTAGAAAAACCCATTTCTAGGCACACACGGGGGTCAGGATCGAACCCGGAACCTCTCGCATAAGAGGAAGAGTCCACCCACCACTGGACTATCGTCGCTCACTGGACTATCGTCTCGACCTAACCAATATAAACGCTCTATTCTAATAATATGCCCGATGGTTTCAAATGAACGCAAAGACGAACCCTTGTCATTCTACGACAAAGAACCCACCGTTTCCTTTTACGTCACTGACTTCTGGCATATGACATTAAGTATATGTTTAGCCCTCGGCTACGGCATTTATATACTTACATAGTACTAATTTATTAATGCACGATTGCCGTTTAATGCCGGTATCAGGCGGGTATTGATTTTATAGCGAACTACAATACAATACGTTTTCACTTATACTATTACAAGCAGTATTTAATAATTGGTGTTCATTTTATCGCTTTGACAATTCAATTTCTCAGTATTGTGTTGATGATATTATTGGAAAGAAATATTAGAGGAATTTCTTTGTTCCTTGTTAGTTTTGTAATAAAAAAAATCTTTTTTTATATTGAACAGCTCTTACATTCTAGAAAATCTATTGACATCACCATCATCATCATCATCTTGACAGTCTACTCCTAATTTCTACTGTAGGAAAATGATCATTAATCATGTTCAAGGGTAGGTATGGGATTTTGTATGATCTACAACACCTTATCATTTTTTGATCAGATTTGGCAAGACAGTTAATATATTTAATTAATATATTTAATTTTCTGCCATGGAAACGATTATTATGAGTCGAAACTGTACTGCTAACAGTGGCTTAGCTTGTTATAGAGGGGCCCCGTATGATACGTCATACGTCGTTTCAAATATGACTCCGGATAATTTCAAGACTTAGCCCCGTGTTGCAGACTTTAAAAAGCTTCGCGGTAAAACCCGACATTGACTCAATCCGATTTAACGTCAAACACTCAACGTTGAAAATCCAAAAGTGCTCGATAAAAAAGCGTTGCGCTGTAAATATGCTTTCGGGTGTATAAACGGGTAAACAATTTGTCTCATTCAAACGCTTTTTTAACGCTCAGTAAAAAATCGCTCTTGCAAACGGGGCCTCAGGGCCTTTGTAGCCTTGACCCCCGTCACTAATATGGCTGATATATCAGTAACACTCCTGACTGCTAGAATCAAGTCTTAAGTCCTATTGCTTGTGATGATGATGATTAATCTTCCTATACCGTTGACATCCCACTATCTGCTAATATCCTTATTCGTGGACCTATGAATTAAATAATAATAATAATAATATCTGTGGACGCTTTGACACCATGTCAATCTGATCCCGTGCTAAGTTTCTGAAGAACTTGTGTTACGGGTACCAGACAACGGAAATATTACCTACATATATTTAATACTTTTATAATAATTCATACATTTGAGATTTTTATTATATAATACACAAATTTAATACACACCCATGAAGCGATTCCCTGGCGAGATTCGAACCCGCTAGCTCCGGCTTGAGCGCCAACGCGCTCTGAGCCACAGAGGTCGTCAATTGAGCTTTTCATTTTGAAGAAATATTCGGGTTGGCCGCCACAAAACATTGCATGGGGGATACAATTTATATTAGTAGGATTTAATATTCATCGGTATTGGTCAGCTTTAGGCATGGTTAAACAGATATCGATACTATGGATATGATATTTACAAGGGATTTTGAATAGCTAGAATTTCCGTTTTTGACGTATTCGCGTTCGGATTGGATTTATTAACACTTTAATTGGAATTTTGTAAGGTTCAATATTATATTTATGATATTAAATTTGCAATTCATTTTTGTTGCGTAGACACAAATTGTGTGTGATATTACATATTGTGTGTGATATTCTCCAGAGTAGCGCGCGCGATAACCGCGCCCCCTGCGAGGCACGGAGGGGGCCCCCCATTCCAAATTTTACTAGGTGAGACATCTGCTCACAAGTCTAAACCTTTCGAAAAAAAAAGTGTGAGTGTCGAGAAGTGAAATTAGTTGGTGGTATGGCCAATTGGCAGACTTACGGCCGTTGCACCACAAGCAATTCACGCGTTATCTTTTTCATGACATAAGATGGTAAGTCTCACAAAAAAAAAAGAGCGATAGAGCTCATATTACGTCACTTCGAAAATGATCTTTATTGGTATAGGTAGAGAGTCGAGTTTTAAAGAATACAAATCCGTCAAATTCGTCATATTACCGAGGATTCCGCTTTCGAGATTCGAAAACAACCTTACAGAATAGCCCTACAGATTTTTTTCTGAAACACAGCTACGCTGTTTGATTGAAGGACTGAGCAGAATGGTGGTACCCACGAGTGCTTAAAAAAGCGGCCAAGTGCGAGTCGGACTCGCCCATGAAGGGTTCCGTAACAGCAAGTAAAATAATATAAAAGTTTATGTAGTTCGTTGTCACTTTGATCGATGTTTTTTTTGGATTGACTTAAGGGTAAATTTCGGTAATTTTATTCATACCAATTTTCGGTAAAAGTTTGCATGATAATGTACATCATATATGTTAAGGCCTCGAAGGGGGTTATAAAAAAGAGTGGACTGTATTTAAATATAACTGTATTTAAATAAAAAAAAGGATATCCTGGTAGGGGCAGAAGTATTTTGGAATGTGTTATGCAACAATACTATTGACTTAGGCAAAAATCTTCCAAAACTATCAGAAACCAAATTCGGATGGTTAGTGTCAGGTAGTATTTCCCTACAACCTAACAGTAGGTCTAATTTTTCTTATACTCCATGCTTCCATTCCAATGTCATTCCCGATCTTACTCAATTTTGGGAGCTTGACAATGTGTCACCCAAGCATATACATTCTCTTGAGGAACGATTGTGTGAACAAATTTTTCATGAAACTACCGTTCGTAAAAATGATGGTAGGTTCGTCGTCACGATGCCTTTAAAAAGGGATCCCAGCACTCTAGGACAGTCTTATGAAAACACTAAAAAACGTTTTTTGTCACTAGAGCGGAGGTTTAAGCGTGATCCCGCGTTTAAAAACAAATATATCGAGTTTATGCGCGAATATGAACGTCTAGGCCACATGACACTAGACTCTTGCATTTCTATTGATAACAGCATAACAAAATATTATATACCTCATCATGGGGTTATTCGTAGTTCTAGCACCACTACTCAACTACGCGTAGTATTCGACGCATCGTCCTCTTCTAGTTCGGGAGTGTCATTGAATGACATTCAGATGGTCGGTCCCGTAGTGCAAGACGATCTTTTTAATATTTTAACACGTTTTCGTCAACACAAATATGTGGTGTCCAGTGACGTCGAAAAAATGTACAGGGCAATCGAGTTAACTCCAGAACAACGACCTCTGCAAAAAATTTTATTCCGGTTTGATCCGTCAGAGCCCCTTAAGATCTATACGTTAAATACGGTCACCTATGGTACTGCATCTGCGCCCTACTTAGCAACCAAATGCTTAGTGAGCTTGGCTGACAACATTGCGGATAGTCAAGTCCAATCTGCCATAAGACGGGACTTTTATGTAGATGACTATTTAAGTGGAGGGAGTACCATAGCAGAGACTGTCAACGTTTCAAAGCAGGTTCAATCGGTTCTGGCGTCTGCTAAATTTAACCTTCGGAAATGGAGATCTAACCATCCAGACATTCTAAAACAAATTTCAAATAGCGACAATTTCAATAATATTTTGCATTTCTCTGAACAAGGTTTAAATTCTTATCTATCTAAAACTCTAGGTCTTAACTGGGTTTGTGATTCTGACACCCTGACTTATAGTATAAATATTACACCTTCTACTAAAGTCACTAAACGACACATCCTATCTGTCATCAGTCAGATTTTTGATCCTCTGGGCCTTGTAGGTCCTTGTATTGTTGAGGCAAAAATCCTGATGCAACGACTGTGGATAGAAAAATACGACTGGGACGACGAAGTAGCATTAAACATTAAAAATCTATGGTCTACATTCGAAGAAACGGTAATTGCATTAAATACTTTAAAAATTCCTCGTTGGGTTTTGCGTGAAGGCTCTACTATGCACGAAATACATGTCTTTACCGATGCGTCAGAAAAGGCATACGGTGCTTGTGTCTACATTCGTTCACGCAATACAATGGGTTGCATAGGCGTACAACTTCTAGTCTCTAGAAACCGTGTAGCGCCCATTAAGTCAACTACCATACCGAGACTCGAACTTTGCGGAGCTTTGTTAGGTGCAAGGTTGTGTACTAGGGTTCAAGAATCGCTTACCATGCCCATTCTTAGATGTAAATTCTGGTGCGACTCAACAATAGTCCTGGGCTGGCTCTCCACTCCTTCTAACCAATTAAAACCTTTTGTTAGGAGCAGAGTGAACGAGATACATGAGAGCACGCGTGATCATACCTGGAGCTACGTACCGTCGAGGGACAACCCGGCAGATCTTGTTTCCCGTGGTCTATCCGCCAACAATATCATAGACTCATCTTTGTGGTGGTCCGGACCATCTTTTTTATTACGATGCGAAAACGAATGGCCAAAAATGCCTAATACAGTGAAACACGATTTGCCGGACGTAGTAACGCATTTCATTAGTGACAATAGTAATCATTCATGTACTATTCATCATTCAGACGTCACCAATCATTCATCAATCATATATAATTTATTAGAAAAACATTCATCTTTAACAAAGGTACAAAACATAATCTCATATTTACAAAGATTCATCTACAATTTAAAACATAAAAATAAATTAAGTGGCAATCTGTCGACAAAAGAACTACAAAATTCATTTAATTTAATAATTCATTATTCTCAGCTAGACATGTTTCCTGACGATTACAAAACTTTAAAATCTGGGAAAAAATTGGCTCGTGATAGTAAACTCATTCGTTTATCAGCATTCATTGATGATCATGATCTCATCCGCGTGGGCGGGAGGCTCGACAACTCCCCCTACGACTTCAGTACCAAGCATCCCATCGTAGTATGTAGTAAGCACATTTTCACAATCAAATTATTTCAAATGCAACATTTAAAACTTCTACACGCTGGCCCTCAATTACTTCTAAGTCACATTCGACAGTCGTTTTGGCCTCTAGGCGGTAGAATATTAGCTAGGTCTGTCGTGAATAAATGTATAAAATGTTTCAGACACAAGGCGCAAAACATACAGCCTATAATGGGTCATTTACCTAGCTCAAGAACTAGTCTCGAATTCCCATTTTTGAACTGCTATGTAGATTACGCTGGCCCAGTACTTTTGGCCGATCGCAAGGGACGCGGCTGCAAACTTACAAAATCCTATATGTGCATCTTTGTTTGCTCGGCAGTAAAAGCCGTCCACTTGGAGCTCGTCACTGATCTTACTACCGAAGCTTACATGGCCGCTCTTAATCGGTTCGTGGCACGTCGGGGTAAACCTCGAAGTATCACGTCTGATAACGGGACAAATTTCATAGGCGCCGCGAACGAAATCTACAGGTTCTTACGTTCATCAAATGTTGCATCTGAAATCGCGCAAGAGGGTATCGAATTCGTCTTTACACCGGCTTACAGTCCTCATTTTAATTCATTAGCTGAAGCCGCTGTAAAATCGTGTAAGCATCATTTAAAACGGTTATTGCATCTCGTACATTTCACTTTCGAGGAGATGGTCACTTGTCTCTCTCTTATAGAGGCGGTCTTAAATTCGCGCCCTCTTACTCCATTATCATCCGATCCCACTGATTATTCGGCACTAACACCTGCTCACTTTTTAATTGGACGGCCACTCTTGTCTGTGCCATGCTCTCAGACGACGGACGCCAAAATAACGACTCTGGAACGATGGAAGCGGATCCAGTACATCCAGCTTCACTTTTGGCGTCGCTTTCATAATGAGTACATTTCCTCACTTCAGCAAAAATGCAAGTGGTTCAGTTCCAGAGGTGAAGTGAAGACGGGATCCATGGTCCTGATCAAGGACAAGACGACACCGCCGCTGCTGTGGTGCCTCGGTCGGGTCTCCAGGACCTACCCGGGCGTGGACGGAGTCACAAGAGTAGCAGAGGTGAAGACGAAGAAAGGAACCATTCGTCGTGCCTTCAACTGCCTCTGTCCTCTACCTATTGACGACTGACGTCAACCCGGGGAGTATGTCGGCGCCTATCGTGCCTATTCGGGCCTCGTCGGGCGGCGACAGGGCGACAGCGGGGTCAACGCACGGGAGGAGCGGTGAGCGGCGCACGATCGCTCGGCCGCCAGACTGCCATCAGCTGTTGCGCACCAGCATACGGGCATTTCGTTGTCTCACAATAAACATTTATATTTAAATACAGTCCACTCTTTTTTATAACCCCCTTCGAGGCCTTAACATATATTTTTTTAGTTTTACCATTTTCTTATTTTATAAGTACACATTTTACCACTTTTGAATATTATACCGGCACAGATGTGGCACATAATACATATACTTACCAAGTTTCAACAGTAAAGTTCTTATAGTTACGGAAAAAAGTAGTTGCGACATACGGACAGACATACAGACAGACATAACAAAGTCATAAGGGTTCGGTTTTTTGTCATTTGGCTACGGAACCCTAAAACTGGTGATGTCGTATCAGATGACCAATCATATTTCCTCTCCGATTCTCTATGGTTTTATTTGCTTCTTTTCTCTTTGCCTTTTCCAAAACCTATTACGTTTGACATCATTTCTGTACAACTTATCTGCACACGCTTCCCCACACCACACTTCGAAACCAATCTTTTCCTATCTTTTTATGTCTCGTCCACGATTCACTCCCACTAGTTGCAATGTTCTAAATATAAGACCGAATAAATCTTTTTCTGATATTGTTTTGATTTGATTGTTTGAAACAACTTTTACTGATTTTATCGCGGATTTTTTTGGGGCTCATAAAAAACCAAATGAACCGCGATAAAAAAATCTAATGTTTATTTAGATGTTTGTATGTGCTCTTAAATTATAAAGCCTATAAAAAATTCATTACTATTTTCATATAAAAGAGGTTATAGCTAATCGTTTGTAGACTATTTTGTCCGGGATAGTTGCGATGTTTGTTTCTTCTTGCAAAGCTCGACATTTCGTTACATTGTCCACGGTTATGTTCGCATGATGTTGAATTTGGTGAATTCACAGAAGCGATTTTACATCACGTCAATCTTGTCCCGTGGTAAGTTCTCGAAGAACTTGTATTACGGGTACTTTTATATTATACATATATTTAAGATTTTACAATATAATACACATCCATGACCTAGAAAAAGAAAACTTTTTGTTCCCAGCTTGATCGTCAACGCACAAACAACAGAGGTTGTCAATCGTTTTGAAAATAGAATAAGCTGCAAAAAAGCTGCAAAATCATCTTCTGCACACTTCCTCTGATGGGCCTATCTGAGCGGGTCGTGACATAGTCTCTTGGCTAATATTTGCGAGAACCCGCGACCCTCCTTATAACGCACATTATAATGAAATCGATAAACAACTATTACGATCTAATGTGATACTTCTCCCCTCGGTTTTTACCCGGTCTTAAATTGATCAATAAAAACGTTTAATGAATATAGCAGCCTTATTTTTTTTATTTTTTTTTTCGAAAGGACCTATGCTACCACGTCCGGTGTCCCACAAGGTGGTGTGCTCTCACCTTTACTTTTTGCTATATTTATTAATTCTATTACTAAGGGCCTTTCATGTTTCTACCATATGTATGCAGATGATCTTCAAATCTATATACAGTCTAGTGTTGATGACTTAAACAATGCTATTTTATATATGAATCAAGATCTTACAGCCATCAGCAAATGCACACACAATCATGGTTTAAAACTCAATCCCAATAAATCACAAGCCATAATAATAGGCAGTTAAGGTCTGCTAAAAAGAGTGGATTGGGTTAATATTACCCCTATCATATTGGATGGAGTTCACATAAAGTATAGCGATACGGTTAAAAATTTAGGTGTCATCTTTGATAATACTCTTTCTTGGTCTCAACAAATTAACACTGTTTGCAAGAAAATATATGGTGCATCTGCTTCATTAAGGCGATTGAGAAATTTCTTACCTATACCCACCAGAACTGCGCTTGTTCAAACCTTACTACTTCCTATTCTTGACTATGCTGATGTGAGTTATATCAACTTAACGGAGGATCAGTTAGGCAGGCTGCAGCGTATAATGAACTTCTGTATTAGGTTCATCTTTGGCCTTCGTAGGTTTGACCATGTCTCTGAATATCGAACAACTCTCAGATGGCTTCCAATCCACCTTCGCAGGAATACACATGTATTGCATTTACTTTATAATGTTCTTTTTGACCCTAGGACTCCAGATTACTTAAAAGAAATGTTTACTTTTTCATCTGAAAACAATTTGAGAACTACACGTTTCGTATATAAATTAAATGTACCCGAACAAAAAACTAAATTTTATAGTAACTCTTTTGCTGCTACATCTGTTAGTCTTTGGAACTCATTGCCAAATTGTATTAAGGAAGCTAAGAGTCTCAACATTTTTAAGGGACTCCTCAGAGAACATTATTTAGATGCTTAAATATATAATATATTTTGTTATTTAATTTTAATTATTTATCAACACAAATTACAAGCCATGATGCTTCTCGTTTTTTTTTCTCTTCTTCTTCTTCTTCGTTTATTCATCGTATGATATTATTGTGCAATTTATTTTTATAATGTTTAGTTTTAGTGCTGCTTTTTGTGTTTTTTGTATAAATTATAATTACATGTGATAACTTCTGGCGCACACCCTTTCTCCTTTTGTAATTTATTTTTTCAATATATGGTTACCTGGAAGAAATCGCTTTATAGCGATAATGTCGCCTTATTGTACTTCTCCTTTTCATTTTATGTATAAATTATTATTAAACTATGTGTGTGCAATAAAGTTATATTATTATTATTATTATGCTGTTGGCCTTAAGGCCTTAAAGCTACATCGGAAAAGTAGATGAGCAGATGGCTCATTTTATAGACCTGTCACTGCAAGATTTTCTTTAATCATACTTGTGCTTTTTTTAAATATTGTTGAAAATCCCTTGTACTCCAAATGTTTTTATCTATACTAATATTATAAAGAGGAAAGATTTGGTTGTTTGTTTGTATTGAATAGGCTCCGAAACTACTTGACCGATTTGAAAAATTCTTTTACCGTTGGCTACACTATCGCCGGTGAACATCTAAGGCTATATTAAATTTTCAATAAAGTTAGGGACCCGTTTAAAATCTTAGTTGACCCAGGCGAAGATACATGTAACAGCTAGTAACTGATAATCGAAGTTTTTTTTAAATTTCTTTAAAATTATAACTATTCTTGTAAACAAAGACTAACGTAAACCTGAAAAAACCTTATAGCTTTTTATCTAATATTGTAAACAAAGATAACTAACCTTACACATTTTATCTACATCAATCCCCAAAGTTTAGTTGTGTATAATATTGCACCAATTCAGTTGTGACGCTTGTTAGGGTTGGGAGCGCCCTTCGAGAGGATGCCCGAGTAAGTAGGGTCACGTTGATCGAACGTCCCCTTTAATTCGACTCATCAAGCGGGGTCGCATGCGACAAAGTGTAAAGCTAGTATTAATCTCATTTTTAGTCACTTTTGTTGCTGACGTTACAGTGACAGACTAATGAGTATTGACTTTTTTCAAGGTGATATTTGGAATTTTACATATGGTTTGTGGTTTAGTTGCTAAATTATTTCAGTTACATTTTTATAATATTGGTATAGGTCCCCTTTGTGAATTATTTTATGATAAAGGACCGGCTTAAAGGATTCTTAATCTTTAACAATGTTAAAGAATAAAAGTTGCTGACATAATGGATAAGATGTACTAAATTTGAATTCTATGTCGAATTCTTACTAATATTATAAATAATATTATAAATGTGAAAGTAGGGATGTTTGTTTCGCTTTCACGCGAAAACTACTGAACCGATCATCATGAAACTTTGTACACATTTTCCCGTAAGTACTAGACGTAGCATAGGATACATAAAAAAGGAATTTAAATATAATATGCCCGAAGACGTAAATTTGAAAAAATAATGGATAGACTACCAACAATTGTATGTCGCGTAACTAACATAAGTACATGCTAGTTCTTACATCAGTTTAAAAATATCAATGTAGTAGTACCTAGTCGAGAACGGAAATGATATAATTGTGATGTTGAAATCGCCCACATCTAAGTTATATTTAGTTCAGAACTTGGCTATAATAACTTTAATTGGAAAAGTTCAATTCATAAATCGATTTTATATTTGTATCAAAATGTAAGTACACGTTTTTCTCTATGTAGTATCTAAGTTATAATTCTTGAATACATGCGAAATCGTATTTGAATAATATTCAACGGAATATGATATTTTGTAGCATAAAATTAGCTACCTTTTTGGGTCGGAGTTGGTGAAATTGTTGTAATTCAAAAAGGTTTGAATATTAAAAAGTTAATAAGTAATTATGACAAAAGTGAAAACCATACATACATAGTCGTACATATTATAGTCGCGGCACGATAAGAAGGCCGCTTTGACGTTTGTCCGCTCATGAAGTTTCGTAATTAGGTGTAAATAAAGGTCTTTAGGTAGGCAACTCTTTTGCCAATTTATTCAATGCTAAATATAAGAAATCCATTATAAACCATTAGACGTAACAAGGTTTAAAAGTAAGTAAATAAATATCGAAAAAATAAATGATAGAAAGGATAATTAAAATCCTATTAAGGTATTAAAACCATAATCATTTCCCTTTATCTAATCAAGCTTGGCAATAACAAGATTATAATAAAAAGGGTTCACTGTGAAAGCTGAGGCTTATTAATAAAATATATCTCCGTCTGTCTGGACTTTGTAATATTGTGTATAATCTTCTGTCTGGAATTTCGGGGATAAATTCAAATGTAGATGAAAAATAATAATATATGAATTGTTTTTAAACTTAGCGTACATTAGCGTATATACAATTTAGCAATATTCGAGCTATCTACACTAATATTATAAAGAGGAAAACCTTGTTTGTTTCTTTGTTTGGTTGTAATGAATAGGCTCAAAAAGTACTGGACCGATTTCAAAAATTCTTTCACCATTCGAAAGCTACATTATCCACGAGTAACATAGACTAAATTTTATTCTGAAAAAACATAGGGTTCCGTAAGATATTTGGGTTTTTCGGACACAAGGTGTAAAAAATCAACCAGAAAAGTTACTTATTTTGCGTACTAAGATCCCGTTGTAAATCTTAGTTCACGCAGGCGAAGCTGCGGACAACAGCTAGTAATAAATAAACCTATTCATTCATCATGTCAATCCGTTCGTAGTTTACTATAGACCAGGAATAATAAAGGAGAAAGAAACTATGTTTGTACCGGTCCGTCTAAGTTTGATGCAAAAGTTAGATGTTTCGGTTTGCCATTTATTGTTGGGACAACTCACACACGGCCATCTGATCCCAAACTAGGCAAAGCCAGTTCTTATAGTAACCAGACAGCTCATACATTAATTATATATTTCTAAATATATACATAATATATATATATAAATTACGCCCAGATACAGAACAAATTATCATGCTCATCACAAAAACATTTGCCCTGGGTGGGAATCGAACCCACGACCTTCTGGTTTAGCAGTCAGGGTCACTAACCACTAGACCAACAGGCCAGTCAAATCGAATGACACATGTACTAAATGATTTTCCATTCAGTCGGTGATAAGCAGATAGCGATAGATAGATAAATTATTTTTGAAACACCTCCAATAACTAATCAAGTAGGAAGTTTTTGAGAATAATTTACAATAGAAACAAACTTAAGCTATTCATCCAGTTACGTTGTTAAAGATATGTAATCAGATAATATAATACTGTCACGTTAGGAATCGAATTGACGGCTCCCGATTTGATCATAAGAAGTGTGATTCATTTTTGAACAGGATTATACGTTCGACAGGAAACACGTTGATTAAGGTGGAAATGAAAAGATGTAAATCGCCGAAAGGTGATACGTGAACTGGCTATACTGGCTGGCTGGCTGGTCTTCTTTATGGAAAGGAGCCAAGAGGAAGGAGGTCCACGTTGCTTTATGTGTGATCTTATATCATTTACAAATCGGTATATAATTATTGTCATTCCGATACTTGATTTTAAGTTAGGTACCTTTAGGATTATACCTATGGTGAACTTGAAATAAGTAGCTAATAATAGTAGCTGTTCAAAATAACTTATTTCCTTGTTTCAAATACCGTGACGAAAAATGGTATACACTGTTATGTCGTGATGCCCCATTTTACCGTCGCTCCTAAATCTTTTGTGAGTGTGCGCTGTTCTCTTTTTTCCTTTATTTTTTTCATATTTCGTCACAGATTTTAATCAAACAAAAATGTTTCAGTTCCCGGTTTCCCGTGACTTTCATCATTTTTATCCTTTCGAGATACGTCCTTGCTACCACTCCAAACAAACATTTAGATGGTTTCTTTAACCGCTGTACTGTCGCATTCAATTCCACAAATAGTTTCGCTAGCGCCAAAAATATGGCACTAGTGTATAAGCGCCAATGTTAAAGAGATCTAGTTGGTCATGAAAATAGACAAAAGAGATATAAAAAGTAAAGTAAAGTTGCAACCCGTATATGTCCCACTGCTGGGCACGGGTCTTCTCCTCGAAATCAACCGAGGGGGTTATATGGCCATAGTTCGCCGAGGCGCTGGCCCAATGTGGATTGGTGATCTTCACACACCTTCAAAGATTTTTAATCTCATCAGGTATGCAGGTTTCCTCACGATGTTTTCCTTTACCCAAAGAGATATAAGCTTCACCACAAATACCTTAACTGTTAATTACCTTCTGCTGAATAGCTTTCGGTATTTAAGCTGTTAACTTAAGTCCCAATAAACTCTACGTAATAGTTTGCAATTCAGTTATAGGGTAGTTTTGCGTGTATGTGGCTTCTTGAGGAGATAACGTCATAAGCTTTTGACAGTGACTCAGTGCCTTTTGCAGGCATTATACAAAACATTTCATGTGTATATAGTTCACCACCCAGTTTTGCAACTATAGACTTTTCAAAAGTTTTTTTTAAATATTGTAAATAAAAACATGTAAATAAAAATCATATAGTCATTATCATCCTTTGTTCGTCCACTGCTTTACATAACCCTCGGCAATCGCAAATGTTTTCTCGTGTTGGATGTGACTGGCAAGGGATTGGTCGTTTTAGCCTTCCTTGAAGGAAAAATGAGGAAGGATAAAGATATGAAAAATCACCCCAAATGCGTAATCTCCAACTGAGGAAGAGGTATGTTCGGTCAGGTCAGGCTAAAGCCCACTGGTTATTGCATCAGCTGTTGTATAGAGTCGAACCGTAATAACTTCGATAGCGCGATTCAGGATTATAGCGCTAATTACCCCGCCTCGTGTAAGTTTAAGAGGTAAGCTGAAGGTTATGTTTCTTAAAGTTGATTTCTTATTTACTATTGCGCCACGGTCCAAGAACAAGGTGCTAAAAACTTGAGTGTAATTGTTCAGAACATCACTATGCACTCTGCTAATTGAGAAGACCAAATCAATTCTGGATATACTAATTACGTAATGTCTCACGTGTTATCCCACATGTAAATCTAAGTCCTCGTCATCAGTACGGATAGGTTTTTATAACTTTATTCGCATAGGATGTTCTTAAAATACAATTTAAATCTTTGATTTCTTAAAAAAGACATTATAAGTGCGACAGCTAGGTATGCTGTGAGGATGCTCTTCAACTGTTTTATCAAATCATTTCACAAATATAAAATATATTGCGTACCTTTATAGCCTCTCAATCAGATACATCGATCATAAGGTTCTTCGAATACTTGAAACTATTATATTAAACTATAGTATAGTTCTTGAAACTTTTTATATGTATTTCTCTATGCTCGATGTATGGCAACCTTCCAAGATATGCATAGACAACTATGCTCAACAGTGGACGGATGAAGGTGATGATGATGATCGATCTAGCTTCACTTTGGTCTAGAATAACGTATAAATACTTCAGTTAGGGGCCACATTTTAACTTTAAAAAATACTAAGATTTACGATGAAAACTGCAGTCAGCCAAAATTAAATAGCACATAGCATAGTGTCCATATAATGTCAGCGAGAATCTATAAATTCTTGTTAGATATTGGCGTTCAATGTTCATTAAAGGGGGCCTATGTTTAGCAGAGACGAACAAAGGCTGATGATGATGATGATCAAAAATATATTATTAATTTTTCAATATACGAGTTTTTATCACAAGTTAATTTGTTAAAATATTCTATACTTATATTCAATTTACATAAGATATTATGTAACTAATCGTATTATTCCATTCCAAACATACGATTTTCATTGGGAACGAAATGCAATTTCAATGTTATGAAAATTGCATGTATAATATTACCGAATGCATTGGAATTATATAGTTTTAAGTATTGTATTATAAACTGTGAGGGTATTCCAGTGATGTTCTAGAAAGCGGTTTTATCTATCATCATCGTCATTTACGCGTGGATGTGTTATTATTTCTAAAAAAAACTATCTGTATATACTATAGATGATCTCTTCCCATCAGTTCAATTGCCTTTACACCTTCCGTAAAATCTGTTCTAATACACATATTAATAAAATTTTATTGTTAATAATAATTATGACGATTTTTAAGAAATCATCATCATCAGCCGTTATCCGTCCACTGCTGAACATAGGCCTACCTCAATGAACGCCAAGACGACCGATCCCTTGCTACTCGCATCCAACGCGGACCTGCCACTGCACGGAGATCGTCTTCCCATCTGGTTACTCTTGATCTTTAATGGCCCATCGGCCATCCGTTCTTCTGAGTGCGTGACCAGCCCATTGCCACTTCAACGTGCTTATTCTTCGCGTGATATTGGTTACTTTAGTTGTCTGGCGGAGGTCATCGTTTCGAATCCTATCTGCCAAAGAAACACCTAGCATAGCACGCTCCATAGCACGTTCAGCTACGGCAAACTTGCGGACCAGTCGTAAATTAAGAGGCCACGTTTCGGCCCCGTAAGCCTTCACAGGGAGAACGCATTGGCTGAAGACTTTCGTCTTCAAACTCTAAAAAAAAAGAAATAAATTATTTTGAATCCAATTCAATTTACTAAATCATATTGTAATGTATTTAGAATCACGTTAAGAGATGTTTTTTATGTACACATAAAAAACATCTCTTAACATGATTCTAAATATGATTCTTAATATTTTTAATTAGCTGATATTATTTGTTTGTTTTGTTTATGAACACCAAGTTTACAAACATGTTTGTTGTACGCCTTGTGTTTATATTGTTAGCTGAAATAAATGACGTTTTAATTGATTATTTTTACGCCTTTTCACCACTATTTTAATTATCGTACCTTCAATTATCATGATGAAGTTCTTCGGTACCTCTTATGATATTTCATTTCAAAACATCAAAGAAAATTACCTCGGCGTTTAGTGGAATTTCATTTGAGCGACTGTAAAGATATTTTCGATAATATCTCTTTCGCGCTTTGAGCAGACGTAGCAAATGAGCAAAACTTAAAGAGCATTCATTTCCAAGAAGTGCAGAGTTCATGAATGGCAATAGCTGTAAGATGCTCTCTCTTGTACGTCACTTGCTGTTATATTTGTATATCAGACAACATTATTAGTGCCTGAAATTCGTTATGTCTTTGAATCATATTTTCATTTCAAAGATTAAGTTTGTTCATTTATTATATTTGAACATTTTCTTAGTACGAAGACTTGATTCTCAAAAGCAGATTTGAATGTTATACTTAAGTTGTTATTCAGGGGAACTTTTAACAGTATGCAATAAATGAAACAACGTTTCAAGTCAATGCCGGAACCCGGCGTAAATGTATAGTCGGTTAAAGTTTTGAACAGCCTTCAATCTACTAACACCCGTGTACTATGAGGTGTCACAGTACTCCCGAAGGCATAAGGTCATTGAAACCAATTCATAGACAATACTTAAGTGAAATCCACCACTGTGCGTCTGTCAACTATTGACACGAGAAACGCCTAGATAGTAGCGTTCTTCGCATAGTTTTGTTTCAAATTCACATGTTAAACCGCGGCGATTTTTTTCCAAGTACTGTTGGATTTTCGAATATTAAACGAGGTCTACGAAGTAATTTTTGCCTAAAATTAAGAAGTTCGGGTACAAGTCAAGTCAAATATTTTGGCAAGTGTAAGCATCCACGGGTTATCAAAGTAGGTAGGTAATTGATAGGTTTCGTATAAGCTGATACATCCTGTTCCGCCCTTCATACAATAAAGCTTCTTCGAGGAATAAACACCTTGTATACGACTGTTCGACTCCACAGCTGCCACCTAGGGTGTTTCAGAATCGACTAAGGGGTTTAAAAAAAGAGCATATTCATTGAAAGGCGCATTATTGTATAGCGTGTGTCTATGAATGTCGCTAATCGTCTACCATAGGGTGGAACGACGGTCCATTTGCCCATTTACATTTACACATTACATTTTTGACATTACAATTGAAAAAATAACCTTTTTTTCCAATGCCGCCTTTGATGAGATGCCCCGGATCTACAAGCAACAGGGCACCTCGACGGCTAGTCAGTCCCTCGGGGGACCGACGCCACTTCCACAGAGGGGTTGCCCCGCACAGAAGAACCCCTCCCAACGTAGGGACAATACAATAAGGCGAGGTTCCCGTCCTCGCCTCTTGCCCTCTCTTCTTATAAGAGGGGTACAAAGAGCCCCCTTGGTTCAATTCGCTTCGTCTAAGGTGTTGGGTTCACCCTGGGCTACTGAGCCCCACCGCCACGACAAGGCCTAAACCGTGGTGGGGACATTGAAAAAATAACCTAAAAACGTGAAATGCTTTTGAAATGTTTTATTTAAAATTGGCTGTCTCATGTCCGAGAATTCATTGGAATAGTAAAAAAAAACCCAATATAGCACTAGTTGAGAACCTCGCAGAAAATGACCGTTCTTCCGCTTAATCTAAACTAATTCTAGCAATCGCCCTAGATTCGTGCCTTCAATTATTCAAAGTTAACAAGAAAACGCCGAATACAGCTTAATATATAAACCGACCAAGAGAGAAAATTTAAGTAAAACGTAGTCTTGAGACGCTATTGTTACTTCTAAAATAACAAGTAGTGAATACCAGGTTAATTTAAAATCTGATATCTCTTCTGTCTGAGATATCTACATAATACACGAAGAGCGCAACTCAACAGCGGCGCTCATCGCTTGTCAAGTTTCGCTTTTCAAGAAAATGTATGCGATTGTTTCCTCTGCAACCCACGGATAAACTACGCATTAATTATCATTTTCATGTAATTGATATTTTAAGATACGTGGAGTCGCTGCGCAACTCTACAAACGTATATTATTAATATACAAAAAATAGAATTTTCAGTATTTCGCTTTGAAATTTTCAGGATACTATTTTTTCGATTAATAATAATCATAAGACAGTTTTTAAATTAATGGTGTGTATATTATGATTGCTAAAAAGTTTGTCGCTAATAAGCTCTGAAAAGGGTCAATAAATGTCATTGAAAATGGACATTCAAGTAATACCTAAACTTAACTAAGATTTGAGCATATATCGATATTTTTTTATCAAATCAAAATCA
Organism: Lycaena phlaeas; assembly: GCA_905333005.2. Lineage (NCBI taxonomy): Eukaryota > Metazoa > Arthropoda > Insecta > Lepidoptera > Lycaenidae > Lycaena > Lycaena phlaeas. The sequence continues at coordinate 3,891,965 of HG995168.1, forward strand.
AAAATATCTTTATTACGTAGGTACAACTTGTACACTTGAAATAAGTCAAAACATAAGTAGTCAATAAGTAGTAATAGTATATAAAAAAATTATGTTTAATTTATGTTTAGAAGATTTGAATATGAAAGCAGAATATGAAGAAAATACAAAAAAACATATAATATAATAATTTCCCCTGTTTGTTCATAAAAATCTTCTTTACTGCACCGGTTTTATTACGAAATTTTGCTTTAGCTTTAGTCCTCTCGGGATCATAATACTGTAAAGTATCCGAAACGTCGTAGCTTCTGACTGTGGCATGACTACATTATTAGGTATTTAAATAGTACCTGGTTTGTACGTATATATAAAGCAAGTATAGCAAAAGCTTTTATGTAACAAAAATAAAACATGCTATTAAATTTCACTATGAGTAAGATTTTATTCAAAATAAAACTTTTGACACGTGAAAAAGGTAATAATGTTTTTGAAAGTTGTTCGAGCTATACATTCTGCTTTTTGCATTTAATTTCAACTTGAATCCGTAGAAATGCTTTAATATAAGGTAGTGGAATTGTCAGACAAGTGCTTGAACCGAATGCGAAGTCGAGTTAGCTCATTAGTAGAATATATTGTGATTTGTGATATTTCGCTCGCGTTAAATTACACCAAGACTTTATTTACAAAAACGATTTTACTAGTATTAGATTTTATGGATACGCTGCTTTAGCTTTTTAGATATGGTTTATTTGTTTATTTATGCTTTATTGTTCCAAATTTAAAAAAAAATTGAATTAATTCGGCGGACTTTATGCTAATGCATTCTCTCCCAGTCAACAATAGAGAAAAACAGAGAAATACGTTTGGCGCAATGAAATTCAATAAATATATTTACACAAAATATACTTATACAAAATATTTTATCAATATAACAGATGGTATTAGTAGCTCTTAGTAGGTACTAACTAATATTACCGAGTGGTTTATCCAGTAACTTATAAAAAATAAGTTTAAGTTCCGCTAAGAGCTTACAATTATTAGTTCGTTTCACCGGAACAATAAAAGCTTTTCTTTGAAATAATATATTTATTTAAAACTAGCTGCCCGGACAGACTTGTCAAACGCTAATATCGTGTTCACGGTAATTATTGTTTCTGCTATTACTTCCCGGGGATATTGTTTTGAACATTTACCATCTTTGTGTGTGTGTTTTTATAAAATCTTCCCTGGACCTTATGGAACATACGATCTTTAGCCGAATTAGTTAGGCCAGTTTCGAGTTACGCGTTTAGCAGCATTCATTTTTATTTATATAGATTGTCAAAGGTTAGGTACCTTTTTTGCCAATGATTTTTGTAAAATATTTTGTCTGAATCATGTAGATCGTTGAATGGTATCGATAAAAAACATCAAAAAAAGTTGCATGCATGCGGTTTAAAATAACGTAAGCCATTTTCTATACAACAAGAACGAAATGTCGAGCTCCGCGAAATAAAAATAAAAATAAAAAAATGCCTAATGTAATTCGTACTATACAAAATAGAGAATTTTTAAATGTACCTTTTAAAGTTCGTCACACGTAACGGATATAGGTATAGACACACCCTAAGGGGGAGGTCAATCGCAGACAACGAAATATGAGGGATGAGAGAATTAACCGTGAGTGCCACTCCTCTATGGAAATATCGAGGTTTTCACCCGCTCAGTATTCACTTTATCTCGAATATCTCACCATCGTAGACATACTTGAGTGTTTAATGTTTTATTGGGATTTTTATTATTATTTATTCTAATGCTTACGCGAATATCAATCATTATAATTTATTGAATCATTATAATTAAAGAACTTTTACGGATTTTATCGGGAGTCCCATGTTACGGGAGTTACGGGATAACCATGTAAAAATCTTAATAAACCGCAATAAAATCCGCAAAAGTTCCTCCATTCCTAATTATTATTTTTAAAAAAAAAAGGTAATTTTTGTAGGATGTTATGGATTTCTTAATAATCATATCTCTGCATTTTTACACTAATAGTAAAATAGTTTAGGCAAAAGGAAAAGCAAAAGTAAATATAAGATGAGTAATATAAAAAAACAACTTACTCATATAAAAGGGAGTTTGTTTACTGGTATTAAAAGTACTAATATTTTATTCTTAGGTAATTGTCTATATTATATTAGGTAATATAATATATTCGTAATCAAATAACATAAACGGGAAAAGCTTAAAGTTTTCGTAGAATATACGTTGAATATTGGTTTCGTGAAATAATAAGCAATTAAGCAATTAATTGGAAGTTCCATGAAATTGGTACGAGATTTGTACTCCCATCAGCTCACGGTAATTATTGACTATTTTACATTCGCTGTGAATTCAGGACCTGTGATTAAATTCTCACGGAACAGGAACTAACAAAAAGGTAATGCATTAAAATGACGTGGCTACTTCACACAAAATCGCTATAAAACTTTACGATGTTATCATTTTAAAGACTTTATGATGTCCCACTGCCACGCAAGACCTCCCCCAAGCTCTTCCACATATCGGTCCCTAAATTAATTATATAAAAAAATTAATTAATTTAATCGTGATTAAATTAATATAAAATATTCACTTTTAGTTTTAGTAAGTCTAAAACTAAAAATTTTCAATTAATTTTATTTTCCTTTCCTTTTTTAATTTTATTTTACTTTTAACAAAACTAGCCAACCAAACATACGTTGCTTTTCGTTAACAAGGTAACGACTAACCAAGGTAGTAGTGCTACGTATAATAATTACGTCTATTTGATCTGTATCCTAGGTAACACCTGATGTCTGTTAGTACATACATGGATTAATCACAAGCCGGCAGACTAGGTATATAGTAAGACATGTAAGTACTACTTAGACTCATGTGAAATTGTATATGTAAATAACTTGTACACTTCAACATCATCATCAGCCTTTGTCCGCCCATAGCTGAATATAGGCCTTTCTTAATGAACGTCAAAACGACCGATCCCTTCCTGAGATCGTCTTCCTACCTAGATAATGGCCGACCATCTTCATCTACCTTTTTTTTCGAACTGTCCTATGCTGTGGCATTAAGGCCTTTGAGAAAAATCGGGGCTGTGGGTTGGCAGGTGGCTTCCCCAAGCAAGAAAGAGGGGGGTTCGACCCCCGCCGGCCGAGAGTACGTTATCTCCCGACCATCTGGTATCGGAATGCACTTCATCTACCTAAACACGGCTTTCACTTTTGAACCTTATTGGCCCTTCGGCCACCCGTTCTTCACATCGGGCTTCACAGTGGGCTGATCACACACTCGTGATCAGCCCACTGCCACTTCAACGAGCTTATTCTTCGCGCGATATCGGTAACTTTATTTCTCTATCGGAAGTCTTCGTTTCGAATCCTATCCTACCCAGCATAGGTCTCACTATGAGCTAACTGTACACTTACCAACTGGCAATACGAAAGAGTAACACTAGACAGTGCTACTCTGATCAAAATAGTACTTAAGACCGTAGGTTTTCTTATTTATATATTAATTAATAAATATGCAACCAATAATAGAGATCTTAAAAAATAAACATGTAATAAAAACTGTGTAAAAATGTTTCAATCTCAACGGTTGCTTAGCAACGCTTTATCTGTAAACATTCTACATCTAGTTAGACTGGAGTAATATCTACCTATACTTCCATGATCTTGAGAAATTTTATCAACTAAGTTGTCTTGATGTGAAAAAAATATATAAATATTTTTATATATTGTTCTGTGCTCCTTCTAAACACTTGGACCAATTTTGATGATTTTTTTGTGTGTTCAATTTTCTTTGAAAATGACATAGATTCACAATTTGGTTCACTACATAATGTTTTGTACAGAATCACACAAGATTGTACAGTGATCGTGTATCAGTTCGGCTTCCTTATAAACGTGGTTCTCGAAAATTGACAAATGCTGATTCAGAAGACTAGAATGATATTATTATGTGTATGTAGGAAATACACTATTGTCCATATCGCAATGTCAGAGCAACGCACAGAGTGATGAATAGAGCTCAACTCCCAGCTATATCACTGTCAAATAAATATGCTATTTTAGCGACAAAATTATTAGAAAAATTTTACATAGTATCTATTAAATTAAATATTGAAAAATAATTATTCACAACCCCATTCCGATTTAAATTAGTCCTAATAAGTCCTCCGCCAGAGAACTAAAGTTACCGATATCACGCGAAGAATATGCACGTTGAAGTGGCAATGGGCTGGTCACACACTCAGAAGAACGGATGGCCGATGGGCCAATAAAGTTCAAAAGTGAAGGCCGCGTTTAGGTAGACGAAGTGTCGGTCGGCCTTTAACCAGGTGGGAAGACGACCTTCGTGCAGTGGCAGGTCCGCGTCGGATGCGAGTAGCAAGGGATCGGTCGTCTTGGCGTTAATTGAGGGAGGCCTATGTACAGCAGTGGACGGATGTGGCTGACGATGATGATGAAACCCATTCAAATTTAAATTAACTTGCTGGTATATCAATAAATTTAACAAGCAATATATTAGTAGCAAGAAATATATGAGTAAGTCGATAACATGCATATTGCACAGTCAACGGCTCTTAAGAAATACAATAGTACAAATACGGCGTTCTGCTTCGCATTCCTACCTCCAATAATTCCAGGCAAATATTCCAGGGCTAAAATATCAGAAAGTATACACGGCTGCTGCGATGGACGTACTAAGGATTTAAACGATGTTACACATTTGATGAATGTTTCACAAATTCACGTGTTTAAATTTAATTGTACATTGTAATTTTCAAACACGTCAAATATTATGAGAATTTGTAGAATATTGTTTAATAGAATTGTTTGTGTGTTCGATGCGTGTGGTAGTCGATCGGTCGTCTTGGCGTTCATCGAAGGAGTCCTATGTCCAGCAGTGGACGGATAAAGGCATATGATGATCATGAAACTGTACTTATATTCACTTAGCATAGCTCATAATGGTCAACCTTTTCCATTAATGAATTCGCATTCAAACAAAAACCTTTCCTAGTATTTTAGTTTTCTTTTAATAAGCTTAAATGTAAAAGAAATAATTTATTTATGGACTTTGTGTTGATCGTTTTGAGATAGGTTTCTATTTTATTACTCGTGTTTTTGTTATCTGTACCTTAGTTTATTTGTAGACAAGCTGTATCCTATATCCTAGCAACGCGAGTTACGTAGCTAGGCCACCAACTAAAATAAATTTGAGGGAAAGACATTGCACAAAAATATTGAAATTCATTGGAATACCTGTGGCCCCATCTGTCGAGAATTGGTCGAATAAACTCGGAAAACTTTCGTGGACTTATGCACTACAACTTTGCTAAATATCATTACATGATCAAATACATCCTTTATGATTACATGTATTACATAAGGAGGTATATAATATAAAATATTATATAAGGAGGATAAAATTATAAATTATATATAATACAATCTGCGATAAACACGACACATTTCCCGACAGATTCCTGAGTTTAAATTCCTAGCTTAGCGTAACTGATAAACTTAACAGGTAGTCTTCGTTATTTATTAAATAATTTTAAAACCATTTAAGGCATTCAGGAGTGCGCAACCTACAAACATTCGAAATTCTATTGTTAGTTAGGATATATTAGAAAAGACGTTTCTCATTCCAGCTCACCTACTACGAACATAGTCTTGATCGTATATATACTATTTTTATATGTATTTGTTTGGATTTTAGTTTCAAACTTCCGGGAATAGAGTGTACAATTCAATAACGTTGTTAAACTTATAACATGTCCTAACTTCTAAGACAGTGGTCGATCTCTGTTAACTCGAATCATATAAGTAGATTTTGGCGTTTGGCATTTGCTGTTCAATATAATTTTGCACAAAATGTTTGCTGGATATGATGTATAGAATTGTGATGCATTGTTAATTGAGGTTATTTGATTGCGAATGTAATGCAATTTAATTTGATATAGAGGAACAACACATCGTAATATTGGGCTATACTTACAATACAACAATTAAATTAGAGGTAGTGCATCCCGCTTTGTAGCCTAATTGGTCCGGCACGTGTACCTCTCGCACACATGATACACCTAAAATGGCAGCTACACTGTCGCGTTACGTGCGGTTTATGAGTTTCCTATGGTCCAATAGGGAATAACGAGGAGGAGAGCAACGTATCTGCATTACATTTGGTTGTGCCGATGTCTGTGTCACTAGTCACCGATAAAGCTCCGAGTGTTATGCCTCCTCATGACAAAAAAATACTCTATATAGTTAGGTCAGTCAGGCGTTAGTTTGCGGAAATCCTTTTAAAAAAAAAGCTAGATAGGAAATGGTCAGCGTGAGTGAGAGAGGTCAGAGTGATAGTAAGCGTGAAATGAGAAAGGTACTGAAAGTGATAGACAATAGATCTTATTTGCTACGTGATCTCACTCATGTACTATTATCAATTGTAGCGTACACTATAGGCTCAATTCCCAATCATTGTCCAACCTGTCTTTGTCCTACCAGAATACGTCAATGGGCTGGTCTAAATTATATCGGGGCAATTAATGTACTGAATACACTTAACGCTATTGTGGAATACTCAATTATGTTGTATTGTCTAAGTCTAAACATACTCACGATACGTTATAAACCTATATTTGGGGTACTGTCTAAGGTACTGACTGAATAAGTAACCCATTAACATATAAAACTAGTGTACATTGTTACTATGATAATATATAATATAATTAAAATTATTGTAAATAGTTATAAGAACACATCCAGCCACAAACCTTCAACAGATTGTAAATATAAATATTATATTAAAAGAGGAGCAAACTGTAAAAGATAAAATTTATTCTATGTTATGTGTATACAATAATAAAATGAGCGTGAAATTGATAGAATTTTTTCATAAATTTTTAATATTTCTAAATCATATCTATAACAAAACATAAAACATTGATATGTTATAATATGTATAACTATTTTACCGTACAATAAAATTGTTTATAAACATAAGGAAATCTCGTCAATTTCTAAACTATGAGAACTACCACAGTTACCGTTTAATAATAAATTCCATTAGTTCAATACATTTTACATACGTTAGCGCCCTGTAGCGATATTCAAGTTTCGAGTGACGTTGAGATGTAGTCAGGAGCAATATGAAATGCTTTTGCAAATATGTCCTTATATTACATTTGTTGGGATTCTGGTACAAGTATAAAATATGTCATCGGATATGACGTCACACTATTAAAACCAACCAATCATAAAGGTTATACGGTATTCACTTTTTTAAATGTTTTTTCAAAAGCATAAGTTATTTAATTTTTCCAACAAAACTCTGCAGTATATTATTCTTTTGCAACTTTAATCCTAAAGATTCATGCTCTTTTAGCATAGGCTTTTGAAATCATCAAAACAAAAACTGTGCTATTTTGTTGTGTTTAGGCATCGATCATCTTTATTAAGCTTATAGACTTAAAAGATAAGCAGTTAAGAGGATTATTCATATAATACGAAAGTTAACAATTATATTCAAATTTCATTTTCACGGCGATACAAAGTTGCTAAAGAAAAATCAATAAAGATAAAGGGACGGGTCAAGCGCCAACTTAAAAGGCCTTTGTGCCCAACGAAAATCTAAGTAGTTACCCGAAACTTTCTCTTCTTCAATGTTGCAAATTGTCGAAAATTTATGTTGGGACCACTATGGTACTGTTTATCGTTATCAGCATTTCATCTGATTTACGTTCTATAAATTGTCAATGTAGATTTGTAGCAGAAAAACGATAACAGCTGATGTTTCTTTGTGGACTTACGTATTGTACGGTCAGCATAAAAAATGATTGTAATTTTTCGGACGATCTTTCAAGATATATCGGTGACACTGAAAATATTTAAAGTAAATGAAAACTTTGAACACAATTTTTTATATTTATTAATTAAGTTTTATTTTATATATAAGCATGTAATTGAACCGTAAGTTGCTTATTAAAATAATAGGAATTTATTATGTGTATACGTATTAGTAACAATATTTGGGTTGTTGTTAATGTGAACAATAAATTTGTATACATATAAAAGAATCAACCCACATAATATGTAGCACTGTTGGTCACGGGTCTCCTCCTCGAAATCAGGCGAGGAGGGTATCGGGCCATAGTTCACCGATGCACTGGTCCAATGCGGGTTGGTGAACTTCACACACCTTCAAAGACTTTATCTCATCAGGCATACAGGTTTCTTCGCGATATTTTTCTTTGTTGGTGAGAATCTTAAAATATCTTAACATACACCTCAGTTTTAGCTCTTATTTTTTATCTCTTATTTTCTCTCACTTAATATAAGTATTCCTAAAGCTGTAAGAATGTGAAGGCTAGAAGGCTAATTTACTAAGAAAACTTTCCTCGTTTATTCAGTCAAGAACTATTCAGACAGTTACTTTACAGATTTTAACTGTCTTCTTTACCCTTCAGTATTTTTATCTTGCAGTTAAATAAGTCGGCATGACCGGGGTTCACATAGTACTGACGTAAAGCGACAGCTGTGCTGTCGCGTTTCTTTTAATATATTTCTCGTGGTGATTGGAATTTGCCGTGTAGCGCCGGCTTTAGAATAGCACTACCCCATAACGCCCTGACGGTTTCATAGGCGATTATGGTATCTACCGGAGGGTGGGCTGCAGCGTTCTCCAAGCTTATCATCATCATCATCATCAACCTTTATCCGTCCACTGCTGAACATAGGCCTCCCTCAATGAACGCCAAGACGACCGATGCCTTGCTACTCGCATCCAACGCGGACCTGCCACTAAACGGAGATCGTCTTTCCATCTGGTTATTGGCCGACCTACACTTTGTCTGCCTAAACGCGGCCTCTTGAACCTTAATGGCCCATCGCCATCCGTTCTTCTTCTTCTCTCAATATACCATCAACAATTGCGATCGCCTTCCTGTCTGCCAAGCGATTATTGCATTCTCTACGACTACTACGGCTCCACCATCGACCACATAACCTCCTACTAACAGGGTAACTGGTTCTGGCGGCACATCTGACTTATAGTTCCGATTTAAGCCGTAAACAATGTACTCAAACTATCGTGTCGTCTCATTCTTTCCCGTTGCGAAATGTATATCATTGAATTAGCTAATCACAGCATTGCAACCTCTTTCGTCTCACCTCAGCTAGTTGCCAGAATGCATTTAATACGAAAAATCAAACATTAGGAGTCTATAGGTTGTGTCGATGGGCTCGACTAACGGCCAATCTATCCAACCATAATCAAAAAATATAACGTAGAATTACCGCCCTGTGTAAAATATATCAATACAAAAATTTATCATTTTATGGTCAGTTTTCCAGTCAGTTGTCGTGTTTTTGGATTTATTGCGCCCCGCACAATGCACTCGTTGAAAGTAGTCCTTTGTTATGGGCTCGGTATGAGCAGTGGCCAGTGAGCACTAGTAACGAAAAATACCCGCACCTTCGCGTTCGTTCACTATGCACACATTCAAAATGATTATATTAGTTTTGATATAAAATCCTTTACATAACTTTTGCCGGCTCTTGCTCGTGATAACTTTCTATTCTGTTTACATTGAAATAAGATCTACGTGTACAAACTAAGATTAATATAAGTGTATAAACACGATAAAAATATTTAGTTTTAGAGATAGGTACATTCTGAAGAATTCTGAAACATCTGCTTTTTCTAATTTAATTAGGCCTATTTATCCCACCACGTTACCACCGCTGTAAAGTCGTTCTCTATAGTTAGGGTTGACAACGGTAACCAAATTAACCAGGAACCAAATAACAGGAAACCCCGGAACATATCCCACGTTTGATTTGTTAACAAAAACAATGAATTTAATGAGAAGGATTCAGGTGGGGTAGGAAATATTTTAAGCTTCAGTTAGAGCAAAAGACAGTACAAGATTGCAGTGACCAATAAGTCAAAACAAAATAGCAGCCAAATATAAATATAAAGCAGGGTATAAGTTGCACAAACGTCAAACGAATAGAATAGAATACTTATTGTATGGAAATGACACTAGCTTACGACACGTATTTTGAACCACGGAGTATTATAATAATAATATTCGAAATTTAAAACTTAATATTTAAACGAAGTACAAATTCAAGGCCTGAAGTGGTCTTTTTTTAATGAAGTTTTTACAAAATAATATACTTTGTGTGTCTGAATGAGCGTTTGTCATTTTTTTTCAACAACATCAGGTGTTAGCGTTATTCGCAACTGAATAGATTCGGAGCGTTTGCCACTTATCTGGGGGGGGGGGGTGCCCTTCCCTTCCGAAAAAGCCTGAGACGCCAAGCTCTAGATAACAAAATATCCACACTTCACGTGTACAAACAATATCCTCCACACGCACTAATTGGTACTTGAAACGATTGTACTTAAATGATACTTGAAAATAATTTCTAATATAAATCATTTTCCAAGAAAACTTACATCTATAAATGTATTATAGATTAATCATACTTGAAATAAATATTTCTAATGATACCTGCCAGGAAAATACATTGAGAGTTATTATTTTATCTGATCAACTAATATTCTTTGAATTTTTCATTATTATCATCATCTGATACTTTTACCCGACAGTACTGAACAGAGGCCTTCAACGAAAACGACCGACGGTTATTATTTATTGAATCAAAAATATAAGAACACATTTTGTTATTAATTATTCCAAAAAATAAGTCTGATTAATAGATAGGATCTATGAATCAATAAAATGAATAAAATATAGGTCATTATCATCATCATCATCATCAACAGGACCATCAGCCTTTATCCGTCCACTGCTGAACATAGACCTCTTTCAATGAACGCCAAGACGACCGATCCACTAGCATCCAACGCCTCACAATTATGTTTTTTTTTTTTAATTATAATGCCGGGATCCTCCTTACTCTATATGTAGTATTGTGTAGTGTATACTATACAATAATTCAAAAGGTCATTCAAACGTCAATATTTGTACATCGTTCATGCATTTATTTTATATTGCGTTATTACATCTCTGATTGAAAAAACCGTAAAAACAATTTGACAAAAAAATGGGATCCGATTTAATTTGTGTCTTGCAAATAATATAAATACTGGAAATATGCGCTACTGCATTACGTCTGAAAGCTTTTTAAACTGATTGGCTGGAAATACAAGAGTTTTTCTGTTTCAGGAGGCGCCATGCTCGGGGCGAACAATATCAAGTCGTCCTACTACGATACGAATAAAAAAGTAAGTGTAGCATGTACTAGCTGTAAGAACAACTTTTTTGTAATCTAAGTACATTAGTAGTATTTTTCTACAAAATTTCTCTTTTAATATATGTAAGTGAGTTATTATAAAAGAGTACCTTGTTGACCCAGCATTTGCTCGGTACCCTTAGTGATAAAATACGATAAAATTTTTGTTCCAAAAAAAAAGATCTTAAAAAAGAAAAAAAAGAATCGGATTGGAGACTCGAACCAGGCTCGTTCGGATCTAACTACCTAATTTCACCACTAAGCTACTACTATGACATATTATTTGACAGGGAAATTTACGTTCGTATTCTAATCGTATTATATCGATGCCTCAAAACACGGATAAAAAAAAGTTTTCTAAAAATTTATCCTAGCTAGATCGATTTCTCGCCGTTTTTAAAGCATGTATACAAAATTTCATAAAAATCGTTGGAGCCATTGATCCCGATTCTATATATATATACAAGAATTTCTCGTATATATATAAACTATCAAGAAAAGATAGAAAACTTTAATGCAAAAATTGCTGATAATCTAAAAACGACTTAAGCGGTTCTGAAAAATAATGCCTAAGTACTACCGGAAATCTGCTTTAAAAAAACTGCATCCAAATCCGTTTAAAAGCTAAGAGGCTACAGATTCACATAATGGTCAAACTTTTAGTACCCCTAAATTTAGGGCTTTGGTTGAAAAAACAGTAGTGTTTGTAGTTAGGTAATTATATACAACTATTGAAATAAAATTCACAAATATGCCACTAGTACATGTCTGTCATTGTTGTGAAGCTAAATATTTCACAGTTGTATTATGAATATGGAATCATTTACTTTATTGATATGATGACAAAAATTTAAGTGAAGTAGATGTGTTTAGAGCGACGATGGTCCAGTGGTGGACGGACTCGGCCTCTTATGCGAGAGGTTCCGGGTTCGAGCCTGACCCGTCCGTGTGTGCCTTGAAATGGGGTTTTCTAAATTTTTAAGCACACCATCGCTCGCTCACCGGTGAAGAAAAACATCGTGAGGAAACCTGCATGCCTGTTGAGATTGAAAGTCTTTGAAGGTATGTGAAGTTCACAAACTTCCAGGCCAGCGCATCGGTGAACTATGGTCCATTACCCTCCTCGCCTGATTTCGAGGAGGAGACCCGTGTCCAGCAGTGGGACATAAAGGGTTGTTACTTTACTTTTTTTAGATGTGTTTCTGATTTATACACTACCAGCTTTTGCGAGCGGCTTCGAAGAATAACGTCTTATATGTTTCTTTTCAGAATGAGAAAAAAAAACAAGTATTGTTTATTCTTATTATTATCATAAAATGCAAACGTGTGTTCTCTCCTAACACAGCTCTAAATACAGTACATAAATATAAAAGTACATAATATAACAGGCCAGTACATATAATATTTATGCGTTTGGCAATCACTGCGACAATCGGCGACTAATAAAGAGGCAAATGCAATTCCCGTAGGAACATTCAATTGTTTCGGGATAAAACGTGTTATTCTGGTATATAAGCTACGATACTCTCAAGTTTTATCAAAATCCGTTCAGTAGTTTTGTCACGATTGAGTAGCAAACATCCAAACTTTCGCACACTTTGTAATACTTAATTGTAAATAAGATATATACGAATCTCATTAAACCTGATTGCTTCTGCGTGCAATTAAAAATTCGATCGCAAACATTTAACTGCAGCGTATTAAGTAATTTGACTAGATACTATTAAAATTTTCAACCTGAGAAGAGGTTAATTTAATATTGCTGAACCAATAATTGCTTTTGTAACTAATTTAAACAGTATTTCAGCTTAAGTTTTACCATCATCGTTAGCCTGTTTCGGTTTACTTTATAAAACCAGCTATTGGACTACGAATGAAATCTACGAATGCTCATTCCACCTCGAGTTAGATCTATTCTGCTTACGAGGCCTTATTTGCCCATCGGCCAATCTTCCTTCGGGTCTTCGACCCACTGATATTTCAAAACGGTTATCGTTCGCAAGCGTCGACTAATTAAATTCTCCAATGAATGGCAGGCAGGTGTCAATCATTTCAAGTTTCAAAAAACGGTAGCTAGAATTCTGTGCTCCAGTAAATTGTCGAAAGTGAATATCGTCCTAGACAAAAATTTCACTTCCTATAAAACAGTAGTTGACCTTGTAAATAAAATGAACTGGTAATGTTAACAGTATTCATATAAAATTATAATATTTATGTAAAAAAATTGAGTTTGTATGATAAAATTCTTAAAACACAGTGTTTTCTCTAAATTTTTGTATAAAACTTAACAGAAGTAATTTTGTATAAACGAAAAGGAAAACTATTCTAGAATCACTATTAAAGTTTCACGATGTTTGTCAACGTATGACGTCACCTGACAAGTGTTAGCGTTTTGGAACGAAATTTAAAATGCAAGATTTTGTATGCAATTGTATTTTGACTTGTATTATTATTGATATTTAGACCTCAATTAAATATTCACAATAAGGAAGTTGTAACCTGCTAACGCTATCCTGCCCTTATCCGAAATTTTTAGGGTCATCATCATATCTTTTTACAAACTTTCTCCTGATGATAACCAACACTACAGAAAAGAAATCGAATTTAGTCCAGTAATACCGAAGTGTATGTACATTCAGCGATCCATTTTTATTTATATTGATTTTAAAACATTCCTAAAACTAGACAACCCTATTCCTGTACGTAAAGACAGAGCTAACAGTACAGATGCGCGTTGTGAGAGCATTAAAGAGACACAAAGAGCAGGTGTGAGCTTGGAATATGATCCAATTTCGTACTTTTGAGTTAACTTGAAAAGGCTTTGATTTTAATATGAAGTGATGTGGACAGTCTGGTTTTGTGACAAAGAGACATAATAATTTTAGGGTCTGTTTCACAATATACTAGTAAAGTACCCTATAGCTATATGACATAAATTAACTGACACAAATCTTCTAGTTAGTCTTGATTGGGTTTCACCATCATCTTCCCTGTAAATTTATTTGGCAGATCCCTATTTGGCACTTACTGGTTAGTAGGCTTGGCAACCTCGCATTTTATAGTTCCATTTTACGATTAATATGTTTTAGAAAAACATTCCATGTTGTAAATATACACGAAAATATGTTTTTATAATTTAAATGTGTGTATCATACCATCTTTATACCTTTTATTTACATAGACATTGTATACAATGTTATCCCTTGATTATTAAACGTTCAAAACACAATTTAAATTATTTTGTATATTACTGTTACCGGAACGTCAAATTGTCAAATGTCGTGAAGCTGTCAACCGCGTATATATCTGTCAACTAATTTATGTGGCAGATGAATTTGCTAATGGCCAGTTGATCCGACCTATAGTTTACAGGGAACTTTATTAGCCAAATATTGCTATTTGTCAATTGTGAAACAAAAACGTTGTAGTTATGTGGTAAATATGTTGCAAATAGCTTAATTGGAACTTTATTAGGACATTGTGAAACAAACCCTTAGGGTTTAAACTCTGCTATACAGTAGCGGAATTATTTTTATTAGTTTTTCTCCTCTGTCCTCCTTATCTACACTTTCAATAAACGCTAAGAGGGCCGATGATTTACGTATTTGCATTCAACACTAAGTATTTCTGCAGGTTATTCTGCTATTAAATGGCACCTCTAAGTACTAAGCTGCTTATAAAACTTTTTATTTAGTTGTAAAATGCTGTAAATGCATTTTAATTCGTTGAAAAATAATTACATATACGAAAATGCATTAGTAATCTATGAAATATAAAATACTGTTTTATTTGGTTTGGAACTAGCACTAACTACATTTAGACTATAGAGTTCGTGTAATTGTTTCTCTTGCTATATTAATTAGTGTTTCCAAATAAAACTTTTTATTTCATGGATAGTTACAAAAATATTTTGTATCTGAATAAATGAAATATTTTTGGAAAATTCCCAAAAGCGCACAGCCAACGCGCATTGTTAGTGAAAACCATAAACGACGATATCGCAGCTTGTTAAAATATGAAAACAAAAGGCAATAACAGTTCGTTAGTACACTAATATTTATTAATAACAAGCTCGGACATACGTCGTTCTGTCAAACGTTAATAAATAAAATGAAATAAATGTAACGTTTCTCGAGTGATCACGTTATTTATATCTCATCATTAAACCGCGATTACGTACAAATATAAGTTGTTAATTTTGTAGACCCAGTGATTAGTGACTCTGCTGCTAATTCCCGTTGATATCGTTCCAAACATTTACCGTCTTCGCGGTTTCTTTTTCATATACCTTCCGTGGACTGCTACGTACTCGTCAATAACGTTCACGTCACATTCCGTCTAGTTTAAAGTTATCCTCCAAAGCCCCTGTGAACAGTTTCGAGGAAAAAACATCTTCCTGTCGCATTCCTTAATCCAGTTGGATTGGTCTGATTTGACCTCCCGGAATCTAAACGAACATAAAGGCGGTTTTGTATAATCCTCTCATTACTACGACGTATCGCCAAGCGACCTGACTTCACTGTAGACGACCTTCCAGAACAGCCCAAGTTTCAACCGAGTCAAAAGTGTCACCCTACAAGACCGATGTCAAATCTTGAATATCAAACTTAGAATGCTTAATTTGACCTAATCTGAACTTGAATATAAGGGGATTCAAGTTCAAATTTGAAGTTTCCAACTATTAGCATTTCTAAGATCGTGTTATAGCCAATACAGACCGAACACGATACCAAAATGAACTCAATTATGTAGATAACTTACAACTAAACATTTAAATTAATTCTAAGGTTAGTTTGGTGAACCACAGTTCCAAAGTGGTGCCTGTTAGCTTATTATTTAAGGCGAAAATGTCATACTGAAAAACAAAGACCTTGATACGGCTGCACCGATTTTGATAAAACATGTCAAAGGACACCGTTAAAAACTCAGCTTTCAAATAGACGAATTCGCATCCAATTAGGCCGGTCATTCATGATCTACATTGTCACATACAGACAGACACATAGCGTCAAACGAATTACAACAGCATGACGACACTAAAAGAATATTATAATAAATAGTTTCAGGGGAAAATACATATTGAAAGGATTTTTAAAATCGACCCCAATGTAATTAAAAACTTTAATAACACGGATTGAAAATATTTTAGTACAAACGGTACAATCATAGCGATGACGTCACGCCTTAGTAAACTATCAGTAGAGAGCCTACTTATTTAATACCTTATTGCTTTGTGCTAAGCAATGTTTAATAATGTGTGACGTCACAAACGGGTGCAGTGACACTGAGCGTTTTCGCACTTAAATTCACATTAGAAAGATAAAATTGCGATAATTTGCGTTAAAACTTTTTTTTTGTGAAAATGTTTTATTTCGTATGTAGTACATGTACCAACAATATGAAATTTAGAAATCTGCCACATTGCCCATTGTAATGGTATTTCAAAGGTAAATTGCAGTTGGTATAAATTAGTTGGTTCCAAATGTGAAATATGTGAACAATAGCGATGTTCCACAATCGGTCACTATAATCCTGGTCGTTCAGAACACACAATAGAAGATGAAAATTAATATCCACTTCACAAGAACTTAAAGGAAATCAAACGCGGATGTCCCACTGCTGGGCCCGGGTCTGCTCCTGGAAATGAAACAATAAACGAAACAGAAAAAAGGACCGCAGTTCACCGATGCGCTGGCTCAATGCGGGTTGGTCGAATTCACATACCTTCAAAGACCTCATCTTATCAGGCATGCAGGTTTCCTCACGATGTTTTCGTTCACCGTTTGACAAGCGATAGTCTTATGTTCAGGTGCACATAGAAAATTAGAAAAACCCGTTTCAAAGCACCAAACAGGTCAGGATCGAACCCAGACCACTCACTCAACAGGAGGATCGCTCAAGTTTAGGGATAAGATAGAGTAAGTCATATATTATATTTATATAGTTATTTTATCTACACTGTGGTTATACATACAATATGGCACACAGACGCTTTGCT
Organism: Lycaena phlaeas; assembly: GCA_905333005.2. Classification (NCBI taxonomy): domain Eukaryota; kingdom Metazoa; phylum Arthropoda; class Insecta; order Lepidoptera; family Lycaenidae; genus Lycaena; species Lycaena phlaeas. The sequence goes on from HG995168.1 coordinate 3,909,233, forward strand.
GAAAATAGAATACCCTCCTTTGATGTATAAACGTAAATCATCTCATAAATAATTATAGTTTTAGATTTTAGTTCCATTTAATATAGACTGATATTAAATGCTCATATTCAAAAGCTACATAATTATTTAATGTACTAGGCAACGTTGTCCTCATATCAGGAACGACGTGGGGCAAAAAATCCACCGTGCTAAAATTTAAATACTTAAGTGTTCCGAATTTCATGGTGATTGGATGTAAAAGTTGGTCTGCAACGTAATCCAGTTGCACATTTTAAACGTGACATCAAAAAACTTTTTTCATAGAATCGTCATAGATTCTTTTAAATCGTGATCAAATGATGTATTTTATGTGCCAAATTGCTGATGTTCTGTCATCATGGTATACTTACTACTAAATGTTCGAATCCTTACATGTACAGATATTTAATTAGTCTCTATATAATCATTACTAATATTGTAAATGTGAAGTAGGGATATTTCTTACGCTTTCACGCGAAAATTACTAAATCGATCATCATGAAACTTTGTACGCATATTCTTGGAGGTACAAAGAGTAACATATGATACATTAAAAAAAAGTTAGGTCTCTGTGCCAATAATTAGACTGCTTGTCGTGACCATCTCTCCGAAATGCGATGCGAAATTCGCTATCGCCTGTAAGTTATCAATATCAAATTAAGTACAATGACTGTAGCGATCGTTGTTTCGAAATGGTTATTCGATAACCAAAAAATATTGGCTATGGTATCGAAAATATAATTGTCAGTGTAACGATAAGTGTCAAATCAAAACAACACCGACCACGTGATTAAAGGCGGTTTTATGTCAATCCTATACATTTTATCATTTCGAACTTCGTTAACGCTTTCTTAATGGCACTTTGGATAGGCCCCGTTTATTCTATGTCACAATAATGTTCGCTAAAGTTTTATTGAATAAAACCTAATCCAATAGTTCAAATGTAAAATTCGAATACTTTTAAAAGTTATTATTGTTTAGACAAAGTTGGTACCTACGTAACCCTGAAATATTCAAATTTATTCTATCAAACACGGTTCGCTCCGACGATCGCAAGGATGCAGTGACGCAAATCGTACATCAAATATGCTGATTTGTAAATCTCATTGCTATCCATCGCATAAAGAATAGGCATCTCTATACTTCCCACTACCGGCTATCATAGAAAAAAGTTCCTATGTCGAGCAATGGACGGAGTAATTTTGATACTTGATAGCGGTTATGTCCATATATGTTGTCTAAGTTTTTATCTATTCCCACATTATGCTTTGCCCAAAAGATTTTGTGTTACATGCGTTTGACAGCAAAAATAAAATATAACAAGTGCGAAGTGAGAATGTTTTGTCTGTCGAGTTGTGTTTGCATTATCATTTATTTTGACTCCATGCTTTGTGAACAGAAGTTTTACGGACGTTTTACTCCCGTGGACCGTTATCTTCTATTTCATGCTACAGTTGCGCCCCTTTTTCTTTTAATTTGTTTTAAAGAATCTTTTGTTATAATATATGGTTTTTTAATCACATACTTAAACAATTTGTTGGGGAGGCACGTGTCCAGAAAACGTTTTTTTTAATAGCTTGTTCAATATATCATCACTCATCGAATTCTAGGTTAGAGCTAGGCATATTAGCCTACCCAATAAGATGTTACTGTAGTCTATGAAAAAAATGATGATGGTCTTATTTTGCTTGATTAACTTATGTGTAAATTCAAGGTTTCACTGTCAAACAGTACGACTCTATTCGAAATCTGATTGCTGATTTCGAAAACTGAATAATTTTGGCGCATTCCTGAGGCACAAGATTTTTTTTTATTGTTAGATTAAGTTATTACATGTTTGTAACTTACTATAGTCGATTTAAACAAATTGTTGCTGTCTCATTTGTGTTATCTAATAAGGTTTTTTGTTTCTTCCCTTCCCACTGTAATGTTGAATGATAATGGAACATTGAATATTTTTGTAACTCAGAGACGGCAAGTAATAAATGGTTTATACATAAACAAGATTTTACTTCTGTGCTGCTCTTACCAGTTTTCAGAATTCATATGGTTATGCAAATACATTATTAGCCTTTCCAGTAAAGTTTTAAAACAGTATGTCCACGTAAAAAGTATTTTAACTCAATTTGAAGAGGCAACCCGTACATCGTAATTATGTTCTACTAGCTTTTACCCGCGGCTTCGCCCGTTTTAACTTATATTTGCGGACGTATATGATAGGACGTATAGTCCATTTTTTTAGAAGTGACCAAACTAGTAAACAAACCCTGTCGATTCGTAATTTACGATTTTTCGGCATTTATCACTCACTTTCACAACACATTAGCTTACGGACATTTGTAACACTCCATTTACTACTTATTTCACTAAAAACAACTATCAATCTAGCATTAAAACACTTAAAATCTTATAAAATACGAATATCGCGACCACAGATATTGAATATATTTGAATGTGACATTTCATCTTACTTTTTTTAGAAGAGAAATAGGGATGGGGTCATTTCATTTTTAGAGGTAATCGTATATAAATGAATGAACAAAATGAACAATAAAACAGGCCGTGTTCTATAGTACACACATGTTTTAAAATTCCATTAATTATAATTTATTAATAGTTTTTAAGACAATGTTACTATAATGCATTTGTTACTAAGTAGTTCAAATTTTTTTAATGTTGAGAGCAAAAAATGCTTACAAAATAAGGTCAATCTTTTACATGAAATTGTTCAGTTTTTATTTTAAAATATGAATATTTTTGAATGTCAATTTCACCTTAAACACTTAACAATGTCCCAGATATTATAAAAATATAGCACTGGCATGAAAGTTCACGATAGTTCACAGGGATTTTTTTTGTAACTTTAGGATGAGACTAAGGATGCGAAAAACAATGTTATCAGTCAATAATTAGTTTAGATGTTGGAGACAGTGCGCCGCTGGCGCAAGGTTTTTTAACTATAGTGAATACAAATAATATAATAGGGACGACTTTTTTTTCTAGACCAGACCGCCTTTGTATTCAAATATCAATAGTGAACGCATAATAACATTTTACATATAGCACCCAAAATAACTAGCGTCTCTTTTGTTTCCTTATCTTATAGAAATTGTGAAAGGATTGAATTGCTCGTGTTCCTAAAAAACATTATTTTTTCTTTGTCTATTGTTAATCATTATATTTTTATAGGTGATTGTGTATTTGAGAATGAGCAAAATGAACAATAAAACAGGCCGTGTTCTTTACACATATTTTAAAATTTCATAAATGCAATTTATTAATAGACTTTTAAACAATGTTACCGTACGCATGTGCAATTGGTTAATAAGTTATTTATTTATTTATTGTTTTTTTACATTATTCTTTCTTTTTCTTTTGTCTATTGTTAGTCATTATATTTTTAGATGTGATGGTGTATAAGTGAATGACCAAAATGAACAATAAAATAGGCCGTGTTCTTTACACATATTTTAAAATTTCATAAATTGCAATCTATTAATAGACTTTTAAACAATGTTATCGTACTGCGATTAGTTATTATATATTGTTTTTTATGTTGAGCGCAAAACATGCTAGTAAAATATAACAAATTTCAATTTTTCACATTCTTTTACCAGTAAAGGTTTTATTTTATATTATGAATATTTCAATTTCTCACTGAACATTTAACTTTGTATTCTAGTAATTTCCTTTAATATTTTCATAAATAAATCAGTTACAATAGTTTATTTAATTTTATCTATTCCAGTCGAAGAGCAACTTATTTCTAAGAGGTAATTTATATAGGCGAAATATAAATTCGTCTTTTTAAGATAAAGATGCTCGATTAAAATTTCTTTTTCGTAATTTTGTACTTCTACTAATTCTTAAAAAAATATTATAAGTTAATAATATTATATTATAAGTTTTCGAAATAATTTTAGCAATATAGTGTCGTTGAAAAATTTGAATATAAAATTAATTATACTTTTGTCTATGGCTTATTATTTTTATTCCTTAATTTGCTCTTTGTGTCACTTCACTAAACTATACTATTACTCTATTTGTCTATGGCCGGAAGTACGCCATATTTGTTTACCATTTTGGACACTTCTATAAAAATGGACTATAGATTAATAATGATGATTTTTATAGCCTAAGTTACTTTTTGTTGTATTTACCAGTAAGTACCGTCAACAATAAAAAAAAATATAAAACACTGGCTAATTGACGGATTATACTTAACGTATTCAATGGTAAAGGTTAAAGCTTGAAAGGTAAGACTTATGACGGTTTGAATCTTGCAGCGCGATTTATTAAACTCCCGATGCAAACATACGAGTGGATGAACAGATTCGGATGCGGTTTATTTCTTTAAAGGCCGGTCTTCTTACGATGTATCTTAGACATCTTAATATATATAAATCTCGTGTCACAATGTTTGTCTTCAATGGACTCCTAAACCACTTAACCGATTTTAATGTTTTTTTCTTTTAAAATGTGTGCTTTTCTCCAACTTAAAAGATAGGATAGTTTATTTCTCAAATTTGAGATTGCAATTTTATTTATTGCAAATTAATTGTTTTGACAGAACGAAGTCTGTCGAGTACGCTAGTAAATTATATAAATCAGTGCAACTGTTTTAACGACTCTTGTTTTTAAATATGTTATCCTTTTTTATTTGTATCGACCTTCAAAAGTACAGGACGATACATACAAATTTAATTAAAACTTTTTGGAACTCACACCAGTTTATATTTGGAACACTGATGATATGGCAGTAATATTTATTTCCAGCCTGGACCCGACCAGTGCCCGGCGGTGTGGGAGAGCTCCGCTGACATCGACACCCTTGCGATCTACCCTTCTTTCGAGTTCCAGGTATGTACCAGCTGTTACATCGTACGTGGATTCACACTCACACATCCATTTACAGTCATTGTGTAAAATAACCAGGTGTTACTGGTTACCCTCATTTGAAAAATAGATAATTTTTAGTTTAACTTATGCAAGCATAAATTATGCCGTGATAGATGATTTTCAGTCAATCTCATTCTTTGTTTTCAAAAAAAAAATCACACATTCACTCGTGAATACATAACTACCAAATTTACGCACAGCTGAAGAATAGATACCTATAGTTTTTTTAGAGGTATACCTCTAAAAAAACTAAGACAGTCACTTGTGAATACATAACTACAAAATTTACGCACAGCTGCGGTACCTCATGGTAATGTACAGTATATCAATTTACAAAAAAAGGTGTGTGTGTGTGTGTGATTCACACACGATAGAAGTGAAACACACGTTGAATGCTCAAATACAAGCAAGTATTAAAGTGTGCAATATACATACACACCGATATTTGCTCTCTCGCTCTTTTGTATTTGTGTCTCTTACCTGTCGTTTTTTCCGTTGCATCCGGTTTGAAATCACAACGATTCTAAAGAAGTTTCACTTCAATTATAATTTTTGTCAATGCGCGTGCGTCATCAGGTTATTAAAAGTTGGTCAAAAAGCTACTTAGCTTAGAACGTTCTGAACGAGCTCAAAAAGATGTAAATTTGAGCAGACAAAAGACATTCGTGTGGTAGGTATACTAGTATATGAGGCTTGTTATCTTGTGCATAACTTAAGATGTATTTAAGATGCCTTTATGAACATCTATAATTATAGAAACGTTTATTTATTGGAAATTAATATATACACACCACTTGTCTGGTGTAGGGGTACTATGCATAGCGGTCGTGACTTTGGATTCCGCTAGACATTTTTATGATGAAAAGAAATGTTCGTATCATGGATGGATACGCATATACTAATCAGAGACTTAGGGATCGATTCCTTCAGAAATAATCCTGCACACATATTATTGTGTATTCTATAATCCTTAGTTACAAATACACCAACAAACTGATAGCAGGTGGGACTAAGAATTCTGGATAGGCCGAACTTATCACAGGTCGACCTTTGTACACGACGTCGTGGGGACTGCTAGTAGCGGCCGGGCAGTCCCCATATATCTGAAGAGCCTTGCTGGGGCCAATCTGTCGCTGAAGGTTCCTGTTGCCTGCGGATCCGGGTCCCTCTGAAAGCGCTCGTAGTGGTTTTAGCGGGGTAGTCCACCCCAATGCGAGTTCCAAAACACGCCAGTGTGCCTACCCAAGGCCCTGGTAGGTCCGAAAGGGATTTCCACTGCGTCAACAAAAACTAAGGTCGACCTTTGTTAGGTTCATGATCATGAATGACGACCTCTGTGCCTCAATACGCGTTAACGCTTAAGCCCGGAGGTAGCTGGTTCGAATCCCGCCAGGGAACAAAAAAGTTTCTGTTTTCCTGGGTCATGGATGTGTATTATATAATAAAAATCTTAAATATAAGTTTTAATATAAAAAGTATTAAATATATGTATTTCCGTTGTCTGGTACCCGTAACACAAGTTCTTCGGAAACTTACCACGGGACCAGATAGACATGGTGTGAAAGCGTCCATAGATATTATTATTATAAATACTTAATTACTTAGTTAATTCATTTTATATAAGGTATTTCCTTGACTCTAGTACACTGACAATTTTCATTTAATATTATTAATAACTTTATGTGTTACAGCCTAGTTGGCTCCGTACCAAGGAGTTTTGGGATAAATCATTTGAAGAGCGTTACGAGAAAATACGCAACGACAGCCGTCGTCCAACGCTTAAGGTAGGAAGTTTACAGATCTGTAGAAATATTTGTTAGAGGTAGTGCCATGCTGCTTTGCAGTCAAATTGGGCCGGCACGACCGGGGTGGTACCTCTCGCTCACATAATACCAGCGTATAATGCAAATAATAAAGTGGCAGTTATGCTGTCGCTTTTCGTGCGGTTTGTGAGTTTCCGGTGGCCCATTAGCAGGATAGGGAAAAGGAGGGCAACGCATCTGCATAACCCCTGGTTGTGTGGATGTTTATGGGCGTCGATAGTCGCCAAAAGGCTTCGACTGTTCGTTTGCCCTCTTATGCTATAAAAAAAAAAGAAATATTTATAATTGTACGACCGAGTTTGTTCTCCTTTTCCTCCTTTATCTCCCCCAATGGGCCACTTAAATCAAAATATCTTTGTTTCGTAGGTAGCAACTTGTACATTTGAAATACGTCACTGGAAACTTAGAAACCGCACTAAACGCTGTAACTTTATAGTAGTCATTTCTGAGCTAGAGGTACCACCCGTGTCGTTCCGGTCCGATAAAAATAATTCTAGACTCCAATTAAAGCTGCTCCTGCCCATTGTCCGGAACTTTGTCTGTATAAACTCTAGTCTAAATCGGAGTTTTTCGAATCCTAAAATTAGTATCAATTTGATATATGATGCAAATAACAGTCTAGGTATTAAAATCTAAACCTAAATTCAGTATGGTAATAACCATTGTAGATAGATTATCAGATTATAAGATTTAGTAGCAGTAGATATACAGATGTCAGTCAGTCATAAAATTTTGTTTATCACGAAATAATATAAAGTATAAATAAAATTTCGAAAATACTGGCGCAGTGCTACCAATGGTAGACGCGTAAAAAAGAGACAGGGACAATAAAAGCTAGGACAGAAAAAGATGTATATATGTGTCAAGTTACCTGCATCATAATAAAATGTCATACAGGTGATCGTAGTACCCCACTCCCACAACGACCCTGGCTGGCTGAAGACCTTCGAGCAGTACTTCGAATGGAAGACAAAAAACATCATAAGTAATGTCGTCCAGAAACTGCACCAGTTCCCGAACATGACCTTCATATGGACTGAGATATCGTTCCTGAATGCCTGGTGGGAGAGATCGCATCCCGTCAAACAGAAGGTAAACTATTCAGAATATTCTAGATTGTTTTTAGAACATTCTGAAATATACCGCAAAGGAGACGGTCCATTTCTGGTCTAGTCTTGTACAGTATACTATAAATAAATAAAAATACATAGATTTCATTAAAAATAAAATAAATTAATTTATCGTAATAAGTTACGTGCAAAAAATTAAGAATTTTATGCAGTATTTCAAATATTAGCTATTCCACGCAAAGTTGGCGGCTATTACTTAAACGTCATTATTGAAAAATGGCGTCACTCATGGTACCTTAATAACTTTTTGTATCTATTTTCAAGCGTTGTTGTGGAGTTGTTAAATTTACTCGTGAATGTGTTTCTTGCATTTTTGTGGATATTTTGACGACTTGGACTTTTTATTTGGACATAGATTTATAGCCATAAACGCCAAAAAAAATATTCATACGCCATTGTTATATCATGTGGTGTTGCATATCTTGGAAATATTAAATTATGCTTACGCTGAAATTGAAAAGAATTTAAGGATATGGATGTAATTAAAACTGTTTGAATATTTTACATTCATATCATTATGTGTACAAAAGTAGACCAACGTCCCATACAATTTTGGACCGTCTCCTTTAACTAAATTATACACAATAAGGCCCCGTTCGCATGAGCGATTTATAATCGAGCGTTAAAAAAACGTTTGAAAGAGACAAAACCCATGTATATTTTGGTCATACGAAAGCGTTATTAAAGCGCGGCGTTTTTTTGTGAAGTGTTGTTGGATTTTCGACGTTGAGTGTTAGACGTTAAATTGAATTGAGCATGCGGAACTCGCAACTCGCGCCAACATCGGCTTTCAAAAGGCGCTCGTGCGAACGGTACTTTATGGTATTTTTACGGTCTATTAATTTTTTATATTCTTAGTCAGGTACCTGCTGGTAAAAACTTTTTGGTTTTATCACAAATGGTGCATTTTTACACATGTTCTGTTATGCTATTTCTTTTAATAAATAAACTGATAAAAAAGCTGTTTACATCGAATTACCCTGATGAAAATTCTGATCGACATTAGAACAAAGATATACAATCATTGCATCGTTAAATTTCGTATTACATACTTAAAATTTAAGTTATTAAATATTATGTATGTTATTTATCTTCTCAGGCTTTCAAGAAGTTAATCAAAGAAGGTCGTTTGGAGATCACCTCCGGTGGCTGGGTGATGCCTGATGAAGCTTGCACGCATATCTATGCGCTCATAGATCAGTTTATTGAAGGTAACAAAATACTACTATAATGTCCAACAGAAATTCTGTTTTGTCGTAAATGAAAAGAAACCTATGTCGAACATTGGGCGGCAAAAGGCTACAAATGATGATAGTGAACCCCAGTATATTTGTGATTTAATGAAAATCGATAAAATTTGGACGAATAAATGTGATATTGTTTACTGATTTTCGTCCACTCGTCCATCCACTGCTCATTTTAATGTATTCCGACAAACGATCAATTTACAACTTGCTTCTTCCCGAATGTAATCGAATATCTTTGTGTAGCTGCTTCTTCGTTATGTTCTTGAACTCACTTGCGTTCTAAATTGTCGCACTTATTCTTACTACCTGCTTGACAAAGGCTTCATTTTTGATGTCATAAGGAGGCAACCGAGCAGTCGGAGCTCTATCGGTGACCACCGACCTTCACAGACATCAGCACAACCAAATCAAAGGTTATGCAGATGCAATGCCCTCTGTTTCTTTATTTCCCCCCAATAGGCCACCGGAAATTCACAAACCGGATAAATTGTGACAGCTCGTCTGTCACTTGACTCCCATATTATGTGAGCGAGAGGTACCACCCCAGTCGTGCCAACCCAATTTGACTGCAAAGCAGCATGGCAATCAACATCATCATCATCATCATCATCAGCCTTTATCTGTTCACTGCTGAACATAGGCCTCAATGAACGCCAAGACGACCGATCCCATGGCAAGCATGGTAATACTTCTTACAAAATTCTTGTTTTTATAATACTATGTATTATTTTCAGGACATCTTTGGGTTAAAAACAATCTTGGTATCACACCGAAAACCGGTTGGTCGATCGATCCGTTTGGTCACGGCCCGACTGTGCCGTATTTGTTGGACAAAAGCGGCTTAGACGGCACCATCATACAACGCATCCACTACGCCTGGAAACAATATCTCGCTCAGCGTCAAATCGAGGAGTTCTACTGGATCCCCGGCTGGTCGACGAAGAAACCTTCCCTGATAGTACACAACCAACCTTTCGACATATACTCCATCAAAAGCACTTGCGGACCTCACCCGTCCGTGTGTCTCAGCTTCGATTTTAGGAAGATACCAGGTGAGTACTCTGAATACACGGCGAAGCATGAAGAGATCACCGACCACAACCTCCACAGCAAATCCAAGACCCTGATCGAGGAATACGAACGTATTGGTTCACTCACCCCCCATAACGTCGTGCTAGTTCCACTAGGGGACGACTTCAGATATGAATACGCTATGGAATTCGACGCTCAATACATCAATTACATGAAAATGTTCAATTACATTAACAGCCACAAGGACCAGTTCAACGCTGAAGTCTCTTTCGGCACACCTCTCGACTATTTCAACGCGATGAAGGAAAGGCACTCCAATATACCGACGCTGAGGGGAGATTTCTTCGTGTACTCAGACATTTTCAGTGAAGGCAAACCGGCGTATTGGTCCGGATACTACACCACGCGGCCATATCTCAAAATCCTCGCTCGCCAATTTGAACACCAGCTGAGAAGCTCCGAAATTCTATTCTCGCTAGTTTTGAATTTTATAAAGCAGTCCAAGAACAAGAAACTGGAATCTTCTGAACGGATGCTCGAGAAGTTTTACGAACAGCTGATCAATGCTCGGAGGAACTTGGGTTTATTCCAGCACCACGACGCAATAACTGGTACCTCCAAGTCCAGTGTCATGTATGATTACGGCACGAAATTGTTCACCAGTTTGTACCACTGCATCCGTCTCCAAGAATCGGCGTTGACAACTGTAATGATTCCGGATCACACGTTGCATTCACAACGTATCATTCAGAGCGAAGTCGAATGGGAGACGTATGGAAACCAGCCCAAGAAACTGCAGGTTTCGTTTGTTGATAAGAAAAAAGTGATATTATTCAATCCTCTGGCGGAAAATAGGACTGAAGTAGTGACCATCCGATCGAACACGACCGGCATACGCATCTACGACACACACAGGAAGGAATATGTTCTGTACCAGATCACTCCCAACGTGGAGGTGCAAGACAAAAAGAAATATGTCATAAGTGATGTCAGCTTCGACGTGATGTTCGTTGCTAATCTGCCCCCACTGAGCGCCGTCACTTACAACTTGGAAGAACACACGAACACTTCACACCACAGCGTCGTATTTTGCAACAATTGCAGCGAGAAACGATCCGACCATGAAAAGGTTGAGAACTTCAGCATTAAGAAAATGATGCCCGGCGACATACAATTGGAGAACTCGATTTTAAAGCTCCTGATCGATAGGAATACTGGATTCTTGAGGCAAATACAGAGGAAGGATATCAGGAAGCGAAACGTCGTTGAGATGCAGTTTGGGGCGTATCAAAGCGCTCAGCGTCACTCCGGAGCATATCTTTTCATGCCTGAATACGATTCGCCGGAAAAGAGCGTTTTAAATCAATACTCCAATTCCAACAGCCAACAAGACGACAACATTGTGATTGTATCTGGGCCTATTTTCACCGAAATCACGGTCATGTACTTGCCGTTTTTGATTCACACGTTGAGAATCTATCATGTTGACGACCCGGCGCTCTCACATGGAATATTTATAGAGAATGTCGTGGATTTCGAGAGTCCACCAAAGAATAGGGAGACGGAATTGTTCATGAGAATGCATACGAACATTCAAAACGGAGACATACCGGAATTCTACACCGACCAGAACGGATTCCAATATCAGAAGCGGGTTAAAATCGAGAAGCTAGGAATCGAGGCTAACTACTATCCGATTACAACGATGGCTTGGATACAGGACGAAGAGACACGTTTGACGTTGATAACCAATCATGCACAGGGTGCTTCTTCCTATGAACCAGGTAGATTAGAGGTTATGCTGGACCGGCGTACACTGTATGACGATTTCAGAGGTATAGGCGAGGGAGTCGTGGACAACAAGCAGACCGTCTTTCAGAACTGGCTTCTTTTGGAACCCACAAGTAACATCAGAGAGAAGAGAGACATCAGTGAACATGTGTCCGGACGTATCAACGAAAGACACTTCAATCCCGATCAGAAAACGACCATATACGAGCTCCCATCGCGCATGGCCGACTATTTGAGTAGGACACTCAACTATCCGGTGAACATATACTTGGTGGACACAAGCGAAGTTGGCGAGATCGAGGTGAAATCCCACGAAGTCTACGCTCAAAATTTCCCGCCTGGAATTCACCTTTTGACACTAAGGACGATCACTGATGAAGCTCTCGATCAGTTTCCAAGTTCATCATGCTTCATGGTATTGCAGAGACCGGGGTACAGCTGTGCTGTCGGCGAACGTATGGTAGTAAACAGCCGTTTCACACCTGATAGTAAATTCAACAATCTCAAAATCAAAAACATAACCCACGTCAGCTTGACCGGTCTCAAGAAATACGAGACACTATCGGGCTTAGCCGATATAAAATTAGACGCAATGGAAGTTAAGACGTATAAAATTCGGTTCTAAAGACTGAATAAATTTTTGAAATTTAATATAGATGTTAGGATAGTATTGAAATTTGGACTGACTCTAAAGTATGCTTATTTGTGACGGGAAAGTATATAGTCTAAGTACACTTGACCACGAAAGTACATAACGTAGGTAAATTATTAGGAACAAATTTTATCACTTATTATCTAATCTTATATGTGTAGAATTCGATGTTTTTTATTGTAATCACTCTTAGATACGTCCTTCTAGATAAGAGATGAAGTTAACTTCGAAACATTTAAAGTCTTAGCAAAACGTGACAAATCACACATTCCTGATAACAGACATTTAAATTATTTATACATTAACATGTTACCATTAATTCAATATTTCAATTTTATTTTAATATTTGTTGGATAATGTCGTGCTATTTAATATATTCACAATTCATTACTCATAGTTATTGTTAATTATATGATAAAAAAATAATTTTATTATCTACCTCAGGACCAAAAGTTATAAATTCTGATGAAACCTAAATATCATTTATGTTGTTGTGAATGAATCTCTATATTAGTTGTATGGGTGAGATAAGCACGAGTTGATTTCATTACCATTTATTAATTATAAGTACAATTTTTTTGTTATCTAGAGATCTCAAAGATATATAAGCTTGCTACTAGACGTAAAACTAACAAGACACAATTACACCGATGCTAATATATGATATGGCTAGTCGAAATAGGGTTATTGCAATGTGTCTAAGTAATAACTTGGCAGTTGCATCACAGAAGATGTCGCTAGTTAACACTAATTAAGCATCGGAGCATTTCTATTGTATAAGTTTCCGTTGTATTTATATTTTTTATTTACGACTATTAATGTGATATTAATTTCGATTAATTATAAATTTATTTACATTTTTGACGGTAATCTTAAGTTATTTTAATGTCATTTATGCGCGAGTGATATTTATGTTATATTGTAAGTTTAATAATAATAAATTAATATTGATAATGAAATTACATATTACTTAATCATAATAGTTAAGTATGAATTAAGAATTAATGTCCATTGCATATCTTATATCTATACACGATTTGGAAACATATTGTTTTGTATCAAATATTACAATAAAATGAACACATTAGATTTCGCAAAAGCTTTATAAAATAAAATAATTAATCCTATTTGAATCTGTACTCTTTGACTGTATACATTCTGTTTTATGAAACATATTATGAGTTATTTGTAACTGTACAAACATTTTTAATGCTATAAATCGCTCATGTCATTAATCACTCACGCATAAAGGTATATCCCAAAAAGACATGTTTTAATCAATTACTCAGGAAACCTTATAAATAATTGATTTAATTAAAATGAGTCAAAATAACAGTCTTTTGATATGTTACTATATTTATTTGTAAATACCTCGAGTGTAAATAATTTTAGATTTTAATTATTAGGAGTAAATAACAATACACTAGTTTGATCGATTTGAACAGAGACGAAATTTCAATTTATCAAAGTTAATAGACATCTAAATGTTTTAAACGTAATAGTTGTAATTTGAATTCATAGTTGTCGACACTATCACTATTATTGTATATCAGTCACAAATTACTGTGAAATTGTACTGTTTTGTTTGAGTTGAAATAAAACATATATGACATTTCATTTATTAAAACCCCAATTATTTTGTTAACCTTAACACTTATTAAAAATATATTTCCATTATTAAAAAAAATTAGTTTATTCAAGAATAAACGTCGTTCTCACGGGTTTTTACGTTTATAAGCGCAAAAAAAATATATAAAATCGACACATGTATGTATCTTTCGATACAATATGTACCCGTTCAAATAGTTCATTAATTTCACTAACCAAAAGAAAATGTTAATTCAACAATGTCAACCTAGTGTAAAAATCAATACACTTGCTGGTCATTTCTTTTTGATTCTGCTCGCTATCCACTCGAGTCCCATGTGCAATCTGAAAAAAGGTTACATAATTTAAATTTACTGATGAATGATATATAGTCAAAGAATTCAGACATATATAGAAGGACAGTTCTTAATGATATTTTGTGCCGACTTTACTGGGGATTAGTCCTTAGTTCGCACTCGCTCGCTCTCGTAGGCTCATGTGCTGGGGATATCGCGGTGTCCCTCTCGTCACGCCGCCAAGCGGACGTTTACATCGCAGAGTTTGTCCTCAAAGCGCTCATAAGAACTGTCCTTCTATGTATGTCTGTATTCTTTGGTATAGTTGGTCTGCATGTGTAAAACAATACTGCTCGCTACCACGATTGTACGTATACAAATATAAGTACAATCGATGTGGCAAGAAATGCCGGGCAGCAATAGGGCTCTATAGCCATCAAGAACAACGTGGGATCCTACCAACTCACTAGCGCTGCAAGAATCATCTACTATAGATGCTGTGGCCAATCAGACTAGAGAGAGTATTATAAAAAAAATTGCTTAAGAGAACTTAACATGCCTGCACCATGTGGGTGTACCCACTGTGGGTAATGACCCACACCTGAGCTTTAAAGATATAAATAATAATCCTCTGAGCGAGCAATATTCAGAAGGTACGAAAGGGTTCAAAAATATCATAGATCTACTTTTTCTTCCCCACATTGTTGCATGACAACTATGGTCATTTTTGTAAAACAAGAGTTTATTCGTCGTTCGTTGACCCAAGACATTTTTAGTAAATTCCTTCTTCGGACACCCTAAGATTATATAAAGTCATTATTAGGCGCCGTCGATTCTGGCTATATCCTTGATTAGTATCCTTATCCTAAAAACAGATGGTCAGCCTAGACCACGAAAATATTATCACTACATATTAACAAAACGATCTTACCCTTCGCCAGTCAGCGCACAACAACCCTGAATATGCCAAGGGTGTTGTTTTATCGATGTGAGATCTAACTGTTCTGATATTTCCGCTGCTGTCATTGATCCCTTCACATCCTGAAAAAAAAAATATTATTATAAGTAAGACCAATATTAAGTATTTTTGTAAGGGCCTGTTTCACGATCTGCAGATAAGTGCCGAATAGGGTATCGGCAACATATTTGACAGATAGAGTATGGAGTATTGTCAAATATGTTTCGAAAGCCTATTCGGCACTTATCTGGAGATTGTGAAACAGGCCCTAAACTTATTAAACAGCAGTGTTGCAAATGTTATTATATTAATGTTAGTTTAAAAAACTGGCTTAGTTGTCAAGGAGTACCTATGAGTATGAATGAGTTCACAAATAACTAGAGATGAAACGGATATCCGGTAACTATCCGGTATCCGGCCTTGTTTTCACTATCCGGCCGGATACCGGATAGTAACTCAATATCCGGCCGGATACCGGATAGTTACATTAAAAATATATATTTTTTTTACACAAGGCCAATCACACCACAAAAGGTTATGGATAACTTTTTATTTTTATCGTCATTATTTAAATCAAAATATTGCCAAATTAGCGATCGTTTTTTCAAAATCAAACATGACAAGTAAAAAAACAAGAAGAAACTGTGGCAAATCCTTTAGCCCCTGTTCGCACGAGCCCTTAAAAACCGTCGGGGTAAAACCCGACGTCGCCTTGAGTTGTGAGTTTGGCATGCTAAATTCGATTCAACGTCAAAAATATAAGTGCTCGATAAAAAAGCGTTACGTTTTAAAAACGCCTTCGAGTGAACAGATACATGGGTGTCCCTATTATGTCTCATTTATATTCAAAATTTCTTTTTTTTAATTACTTAATTTTTTTTAATAATTAGTTTTTTTTGAGAAAATATAATAAATTGATCGCGTCGTGTGCATGTTGCCCGCACCTTCGCCTGCGTTAACTAAGATTTTTTTATTTTAGACTTTACATTACATTTTTGCCGAATATCCGGCGGCCGGATATCCGGCGCTCCGGCTTCGTAGCTGACCGAATATCCGGTATCCGGTATCGGGCCAAACCACTATCCGTTTCATCTCTACAAATAACTATTTCAAATATTATGTATGTCCTTGCCAGATTCGGGCGACTAATCAAACTCTAGTAATTATTGTGCCAATAATTTGGCACATTTAATTCTACAGTACAGCATTCTGTTTAAAGGCTATTTAATGTCTCAACACTTACATCATAAACTCAAGTAATAAGATCGAAGTACAACATGTACATTATTATCAAACCAAGAATGTGGTGAGTAAATATTTACTTGTGACATCATGGCCGTACTTCTTGACACAGATGTGATATAAAAACATTTATAAAGGCCCGTACACACCTATCGCCCATATTATACTCTTGGTTGGATTTTTTTTTATAACATAGGAGGACAAACAAACAGTCGAAGCCTTTGTGAAGACTATCGACGCCCATAAGCATCCCCATAACCAGAGTCATGTAGATGCGTTGCCCTCCTTTGCTCGTCCCCCCAATTCGGGAATTCACCGGAAACTCACAAACCGCACGAAACGCGACAGCTTAGCTATACCTTTACGCCGATTTCATGTGAGCGAGAGGTTCCACCCCGGTCGTGCCGGCCCAATTCGGCAGCAAAGCTGCATGGCACTTCCTCTTACAAATTTTTACATTTCTACATTATCAGCCTTTATCCGTCCACTGCTGAACATAGGCCTTCCGATAAAGGACAAAATAATACCATTAATGGAAGAAATTTTTTAATTTGAATTTTTGAATTTGAATTTGAAAATAATAAAAACATTTTCAGCACATTGTACACAGCACACAGAAAAATTGATGAATTGACATGTTTTAGCATTCTGACGCCCGAATACTCAAACACAACTCAAATTTGGGAGCTGCTTGCACTATGATGACATATGAATTTAAGGCGTGCTAGTTAGTAGATTGAGGAGCCCCCAAATATTTAAGTGGCGTTTGAGAATTCATGCGTGAAAATATTACATGTGAGCATTTTTCAACATCTAACAGCTACTATTGTATACACTATTAGTAATTAGATTTAGATTATATTTATCATCATCAATGATCTTCAGCCTTTATCCGTCCGCTAAACATAGACCTTGTTCAATGAACGCCAAGACGACCGATTCTTTGCCACACGTAAAGCACGCACATAATGCTCATAAGAATATGTTTCGCATTCCATATGCATTTAATTTGGTAACTGGTACAGTTGCGTGATATGTAATACTTATATAAGAGAAACTTTATTATGAATGTTTCACTGTAATATAATTGTTTCGTCTGCACACACCCTAATGACATGCCCCAAATCTTTAGATAAGATAACCATTATTTAAATTTTATATTTTTTACAGTTGCATTGCATAATACCACCTTTTATCTGTTTATGGCTTCTTGGTATCAATTGCAAATTTGCAAAGGTCCTTCTGTTTCATATATTTAGGTAAAAATTACGAGATAACGTCAAACAATATATCTTTCAGTTCAGATATGAGATGTGTATGTACGAGTATATTAGAGAAAACGATAGTAAAAAAAGGGACATAAAACACAAGGAGATGGGTATTTAAATAATAATAATATTCAATACTAACCTGCTTATTAGCAAAGACCAGCAAGCATGCCTTGCTGAGTTCTTCGTGGGCTAACATCCGGTGCAGTTCATCTCGACTGATTGCTAACCTTTGTCTATCAGTGGAGTCGATTACCATTATCACAAACTGAAATTGATATAATAAAACAATCAGATTATTCGAAAGTAACATGTACATAATTGAAGCCGCTGATGAAAGTTTTGTATATGTTGCCTTACATAATATACAATATTATTTCCATATGACGGTCATGCCATTGTAAGGTACCTTGGATCGGAGCATCAACCACATAACCCATAGACTCCTATTAACAGGGGAACGTGTTCTGGCGACACATCTGACTTATAGTTCCGATGTAAGTCGTAAACAATGTACTCAAACTATCGTGTCGTCTCATTCTTTCCCGTTGCGAAATATATCCATTTCTTTTTAACGTTTCGTGATTGGTAATGTATGACATTGAATTAGCTCACAGCATTGCACCCCTTTCGTCTCACCGCAGCTAGTTGCCAGAATGCATTTAATACGAAAAATCAAACATTAGGAGTCTATAGGTTGTGTGGTCGATGGATCGGAGATATACTCTCATAATAAGTAGAGAGGTGTACATGTTGATGATTAAAATTGATAAACAGGTTCATCCCACAGTGACATTGAAACACATCTCAACACAAGAAGACAATGTTTGTACTTATTATAGCTAAATATCTAATATTAGTTGCAAGCTACTTTTATGAATGTGCTTCCTCGCATTATTCAAGTACTATTGTAATGTTTGTAAAGTATGAATGTATATAAGTAGTAGTAGTTAATGATGATTATATTGTAATGTATATACATTTAACACAAACAATTTTTTGATATAAACAATATTTTCTCGGAATAAAGTAAAAATAATATAAAATTACAATCAATTATTAATTAACATCTCGCAATTAAATCAGAGCAGATCTTCATTAAAAAAAGCAAAGCACTTAATAGAGATCCGAAGGACTTAATATTAAACTTAACACAAGTAACTTAATTATAATTAATAATGTCCTATATGTTAAATAGGGCCTAGTTTTTAGATTACGTTAATTATACTAATATGTACAATGTAATTTTAGCCAAATGCCATGATTTTTTATGTTGTATATAAAACTGGTAAAGTGCCACCTGATGGTAAGTGAGAACATAAACTGGTGTATTCAGAACAAGGCCATTCAACTCATTCATGCATTGCATATACTGTGACTTAAAATGTTAAGTCTTGACGCCAGTAATTACACTGCCTGTGTTTTTCCCTCTGAACCAAATCAAGCCGTTTTATTAGAGAAACAAGCAAGATGGTAGTACTCATATTGCCGTCCGAGAGCTTAGCACAGCACATGGTGATAAATGTTACAGAGCAGGTAAAATGAAAATTTGTGTAAAAATTGGACATATGTGTAGATATATTTTAATGTGGCTATAAATGACATATAGTATCAAGTATAATGCTACACATGGACTGTTAATAATAACTTGTTATATATTGTTATAATTAAATTAATTCTGTTCCAATCAATCATCAATTAATGGTTTTATCAATTAATACAACAATCAATCACTTTTTCCCATAAAATTTTTAACTACCTTCTTTTTCGCATAGCAAATTTTTATATAAGGCATACTAAGTGATAAAACTTATCTATATAAATAAAAATCTACTCAACATTTGTTCTATAGTTTTATGTGATAATATTCACTGCATAGATTCATAATATTGTCATAATATGATTTAAATGTATTAGAGAATAAATCCACTCAATCCTAAAAAACTAACAAATATAAAATTTTATCAATATGCAAGCTTATGTAAGTAATGATTTTCGCTTTCACAGTACTGATTAAAATTTATTTTCAGCATATAATTATATATGGTGCCAGCATACTATAATAAGAGCAAGTGATGGTAGTTAAATGCATTAAACATACATGACTTATCACTAGTAGCAATGCTTAGGCTTCGCCGCACATGACATATTTTCGAGAATCTTACTTATGCAATCTAAAGAACATTTCAACGGCTCATAAGCTAAAGTACAATAGCAAATAAATTATTTTATACACAAAATAAAAAACGATGACAGTTTCTAAAAACTTGTGGTAATAATTACCTCACTGTTTGTGTAGTATGTATTCCATGCAGACCTTAAGCTTTGCTGTCCTCCAAGATCCCACATAACAAATCTTAAGTTCCTCCATACAACTTCTTCTACATTAGATCCTATGGTTGGCCGAGTGTGGACGGCCTCACCTAACAGGAGCTGATAAAGTATTGTCGTTTTTCCCGCATTGTCAAGACCAACAAGTACAAGTTTGTGTTCTAAAAATGAGATTAGCTTTTAAAAAGTGATCAACCCTAATTTCAAATAGGCTGTAATTTTTCTAAATTATATGAGCCTTTAGAAAAAGTGACCTGTCAAGGCCTGGTAAAAAGGCCATTTAAGTCAAATAAATCATGTTCATTTTCACGAATAAAGCAATATTAACTAAGATATATGGAACATACAAAACAGATATGTTTAGAGTAACTAATATAATACTTCTATGATCGCGATTAAAGATACATGTACTAAACACTTACCTTCGTTGCCGAATAAACTCCAAATTTTCGAAATCAGTAATCCCATGATATATATATCTTAAGCACACGCCCAAAAGGTAATGAGGACAAAGGAAAACAATTTTATTACAGCATCGTCACAGAAATTAAGTGGCTTGCCTTTGATTTAAGTAAAACTTTACATACATCACGATGAAATACAAAGAGAACACTTTATTTTTTTCGAACTATCATATCTAAGTTCCGTTTAGTTAAATCTTATTGTAAAAATATGTTCCGACACTGATAAAACTACTTTCAAAAGCAAGACAGATTGAAAGGTCAGATTTCAGAAGGAAGATTATTAAATTAGCGATCAGTAACACAACTTAAATAACAAAATGAATAGTTCTCATTCGTCTCAAGTTTTGATTTAAATGTAAGTAGTACTAATTTAATTATTATTTTAAAACAAAGTAACGTTCGCAGTGATCACACTTTTGTAATTTTCCTACGTTCAGTTACAACGAAAACGTCACAACTCCACTCAGTGTTGCCAACCCCAAAAAAACTAAAAAAACAACAAATCGCAAAAAATCAGTAGTAAACAGTAGGTTAAGTAAAAAATGCCTTTTTCATGCTCATATTTTAATTAAATAATAAACAATTTTGCTAGTCGCGTACTAGAACTCAAATACATTCTAATCTCAAAAAAAAAGTAAAATTAATTTTCAGTCATTCTCACAAAAGTTTTTTTTACCAATTCACACAATGTGTACGTGCTTCCAAAAATACAAAACTATAAATGTAAATACCTAGTCACAGAGTAGCAAAACCTGCAAAACTGATGTATTGAATAGTAAAATAACGAACTAAAGAGTGCCAGCCAAAAAAAGCTGGATTTACATTAAAATAATATTCATATTTTGGCTAACTTTAGACCCAAAGATTATTTAAAAATTACTTTCAAATGTTTCAACTTCTTCTTGTCGAGTGGAAATAGTTTTAAAAACTCTTAGATACTGTGTTTGTATATTTCACAGACATACTATGTCTGTGATATATTTATATATTATGCTTTAACCAGTACTGAGCCAAACCTACCGCTGGGTCAGTGGCCTCAAACAAATTCGCCATGGTACATGATTTGTAAGAGAGGTATATTCCAGCTACCGTATTATATCGGCTATGTGTTCATATTCCTGAAAGCTGTGAACACGTCATGATCAAAGCACTGAGAGCACCTTACGACTTACCTCGAAACCACCAGTCCTGAAGTATATAGATACATACAAGTAGTCCAAGCGTGCGTCCATACAGAACGAAGGGTCTCAATTTAGGTGACAGAATTTTTTCCAGTAGAGCAGGGCATTTTTCAAGAAGTACTCTTTTAAATCCTTACGCGGGAGAGGTATTGAATATAAAAACGATATAATTAAATCACCGATAATTAATTTAAAATAAAAAAGTAGTAGTATTATACTTAGTATTTTTTAAATGTATGAATTATTGTATGACAACGCATAATTTTTTACAAAGTAGTCCCAATTTGATATTTATTTTTTGTTAAAAAGGAGATATTCGAAGGGTGTTCAGGACAGTGGGCTCTGAAAATGGAATCTGACAAAAAATCTTAAAATAGAAAATAAAAAATAACTAAGTATTATATTAAAACTTTTTGTGTACCTACTAAATAGGGTTCAAAAAACCAGAAATTGGCACTCAAAAGTAAATCTAGGTTGATACTTATTGGTAGTAGTTATCCACTAAAGACTATCAGTAGACTAGACTGACCACGATTTTAAATAGATGAGTAGGAATGTAGCACTAGCATTCTTTACATTTATTTATTTCTCGTTTTTAAATGCCTGTTTGTGGTTTCTTAAGTCAGTTTTTTTAATAATTTATTCGCCACAGTTCTCCCTGTCTCTACCCTCTATAAGGTACTATTTTATATGTTTTCCGACACCGTAAGGAGGAAGGTGGTCTTGGAACTTAACCCAAAATAAAGTTCAATGAAGGTACATATTATAAGGTATCTTAAAAAAGTATAGTAAAGTATCGACCCTTTATGTCCAACTGCTGTGCACGGGTCTCCTCCTTGACATCAGGTGAGGCGGGTGACAGGCCATAGTTCACCGATGCGCTGGCCCAGTGCTTGTAGGTGAACTTCACATGCCTTGAAAGACTTACAATCTCATCAGGCATGCTGGTTTCCTTACGATGTTTTCCTTCACCGGTGAGCGAGCGATGGTCTCGTGTTTGGAGTGCACATAGAAATTTAGAAAAACCCATTTCAAGGCACACACGGGGGGTCAGGATCGAACCCAGAACCTCTCGGATAAGAGGTCGAGGCCACCCACCACTGGACTATCGTCGCTGACTAATAAGGTACTTATCATGCTGGGATATATTTTTTATCTAGTTAGGCAATCTGGCGCTTTTTATTTCTCATACCCTTACAAAAATGTTGAAATAAAACGGGAGTCGGGTTGCATCGATTCTTACATTCTAGCAATAGTAAAGAGAAGAAGATAAGTGTTAAAGGTTTTTTTAACTCACTTAAAATACATAATATATCTCTTACTAGCAGTGCCCCGCGTTTTCACCAACACGCTTCCCACTATCGTGGGAGTAGGGGAATAAATAGCCTATATCATGTTATTCTGATGGGTAAGCTATGTTATTGCAAAGTTTCATGAAAATAAAGTCTGTAGTTTTTGCGTGAAAAAGTAAGAAACATACATTCATACATTCTTCAACTTTCGCGTTTATAATATAAAGTAGGAAGTAGGATTTCTAAATAATGAAGGTAAACTAGCAATTGTAAAATATTTAATAAAACAAATATTTATATTTTTTTAGAAATACATTCGCAATGTCATTAATTCCATTGGTTTAAAGCTGGTTAAGTCGAATATTTTTTTCGAAACTCCTTTGTTGGTTCCGACTAAATTAGTTTTATATACTTCGCGTACGTTTCGGAATATTTTGTATAAATTGAAAGTGCTATCTCCACAGCAATTGAAATTATCCTGCAGTGGAATATAACAAGAAAAACTCTGCCTGTGTAAAGTCAATAAAGCGTTACTCGGCAGAAATCGGTCAGTATAATCATTGTTTACAGTTATTCGATAGTTGATAACATTTATATCACAAGGGAAAGACGTCTTCGTTAATGGAAGAAACGCATAATAACACAAATGGGTCACATTTTTACTTATGAAATAGACATCCAAAGGATAATTCATGAGATTCGCGAAGTAATTTGCAGTTATACTTGGTAATTGCACATACGGTAACGAAAAAGCTTCATTAGAATCTGATTCAATATTATTTATGTCCTCTAGTAATAAAAAATGGTTGTGAGTCATAGCTCCGTTGTCGGCAATTCCTTCCTCGGTGCCTCTGCCGTCATTGTAAAGCACTCTTCTATCCAAAATCACTACGAGTTGTCCTTCTTGTAAAGCTGTCACTCCTTGAGCATGATCAGTAACAACTGTAAGTCTCCTTTTTCCATCTTGTATGTATGCGATACTAGTTATTGGGAATGTATTAGATTCAATACGCCTACTTATGTTGACGAATTGGGGTGTATACTGGAAACCATTGTTATCAACATATATCTTCGGCGCTTCACCGTTAGCTATATCAGTCTGGAGTGATAGAAAAATTTCCGTTTCTCTAAGATTGGGTGAAACGTCATATTCCACTCTACTTTCTATTTTCAAAACATTTTTTATTGGATTGTTCATAATATTGAATATTTTGATCGTATGTTGCAAAAGTTTACCGTAAATTGAAGTTACTTCGGTGACTACCTGTCCAGATATAATAATCGTAACTTTTCTTTTCGTACCCAATCTAAACGGAAGTAGGATATCATGAAATGGTCTCGTTCTATTGGTACCAAATAAAAATATACCACTGTTTTTATATGAACTTCTAAATGCTCCATAATCGATCATCATTATTTTTTCTCGTCCAGTTGTCTTATCAATAACTGTTTTCAAGAAACCAGTGAGCTCATCGATTATTAGGCGATGCTTATAATTTTCAACTTGTATATCTCCCCCTTCTATTGGATGTATGTTAAATGGAAAAGTGGAAATGCCATTGATGGGTTCAACAGAACATTCTATGCAATATATTGTGGACATTCTTTCAGTTGTATCGTACGTTTCTTTTATTTTGAATAACGCAAATGAGAACGGCGGTAGAGTAACGACGAACATTATTTTATAAAACTGCCTTGATATACTAATCATGTTATCCGAGGTGTACTGCCACACTGGATTTACTTGAACTAGGACATCCTTCTCAGTGTGGTCTAATACCCTTATATTCGAAGATCGCGATGTAAGCTCGACAACTTCAGTTCTTTCGTGGCCGAGTGAATTAAAAATATATATTTGATCGCCTGAAATAATTGATTTAAAAGAGAAAAGGAAATCTCCATCCCGGTATACATATTTTTCAAGATATACTTTGTTTTTTCCTGGTTTCGTGCTGAGAAAACTTGCGGCCGTTTCCTGTATATACCAACAATTTTTGATGGTCCTTAGAATTTGTGTGTGTACAGACCTCACTGCTCTTGCAGTCAATGTACCACCAACTACATTGCGATCTTGCAGACGGGCAACGATTTCTCTAGCATTTAAAAGGCGTTTAAAAAGGTCTCTAGTGTCGTGTGTTTCAAAAACATCAAAACTATGACCAAACGAATACAGAATTTCCGCGGAGCGTAAATTTGATTGCAGATATCTAAGTAATAATTTAAGTGTAGGTCTATTTGTAAAGAACCCTGTCCAATAGGCTGGTGTACCAGAAACTATATCTGCAAAATGATTGAAGTCGCCTTTTAGTGTAGGATATTTTTTATGAATGCTCAATATACTTGCAAAATAATCTTTGGGAGTTCCAAATTGCAATGTAGCTTTATAAATATGTTGATTAAAATTAACAAAATCAGCAATTTTCCAGTAATTGTTGTATTGAAAATCAAATTCTTTTTGTTTTTGATAATGATATGCTCCGCCCAATGGCGCAATTATAACATTATGGGGTGTTATTGTTCCGGATTTTGAATATTGCTCTAATAATAATTCAGATTTGTCTTTGATATTATATGCATTTATCATGTTTTTATTTGAATTTTCAAAATCGAATTCCCTTTGGCATATTTCATTAGATGGGCCACATGCATTAAAGTCAGCCGAGTTAAATTGCATATAATGGGTAAACACAGAGTGCTCTGGGTACTTATCGTTCCCAATTTTGTTCAAAGCATAGTTTAGCTTCGTCTGTGTCGACTTGTCTCGATCCCAGTTTTGGATCCATACAAAATCAGAACGTTGGTACTCGGCTAAGTATTGTTCTAAAGAAAAATGTAAATTTGTTATTATTATATTGTGTACACCTGAAGCAGATAAAATGTACGAAACAGTTGGACTATGAGTCACACTGCTTGTGAGCCAGGCTACTTCGGGTACGTAATCTAAGTTAGCTTTCAGCCATTGGTGACCTGTTGAAGGAAAATTTAAGTAATAATTTATTGTTACTAATACCAAAGATATACTTCGACTATTAATCCAATGTTTACCTTCAATAAATTGATGTAGTAGTCCAAAAATGTGCGAAGTACATTCATCGGTTTCAACCCAGCCACCAGTCGTGATCTCAAAGCGTCCTTCTTTGATGAGACGGCGAACTGCCTGTAGCATAGTTAACATTTTTATTACAACTTATATTACAGTACATTAAGAATTCATAGCAAATACTTTACTTACTACACGATTTTTGTTACTAGCTGCACTCCACCATTTACTGAAATGTGATACTTCGTTCCAAGTAAAGGTTAGATTCTTGTAGAATTGAAGTTTTTTTACGATATTCGTAATGATATGGCTCACTGTTGTATTGTGAAGTTGATCGAATGAATATTTCCAAATCGAATCAACATGTGTTCGAGGTATCATTATTACCTTAAAATTAAGGTATCACATATAAGTATACTGTGTGAGATTTATTAAGCAATTAAGGAATACAGGAAAAAATCAAAATCCTGACCATGAAAAATTGTAACATCTATTGTTTCAACATCATCATTATTAGCCTTTATCCGTCTACTGCTGAACATAGTCTTCCTCTATAAATGGCAAGACGACCGACCTCTTACCACTCGCATCCAACGCGATCCGACCACTGCAAGAAGATCGTCCGATCGCTAAGTTTTCGAAGAACTTGTGTTACGGGTACCAGACAACGGAAATAATAATTTTAAATCCGATAATAGATTCGGATCGGATTACTTAGGATACATAGTATCGCTCTCTTTATTTATACGAAATTTACGAGACTTTTATACGTGCACAAGTTACAGAGCCGTTCAAAAAAATACCTAAAAAGACTAGTAAATATTAATTCCGTTTTTATTAATAGTTAGGTAATAATAATATCGTGGACACTGACTAAAAGATAGGAAAATATTAGAAGCCTTCGAAATGTGGTGCTGGAGAAGGATGGAGGGGATAAAATGGACAGAAATGGTGACAAACGCAAAAGTTTTGGAGATAGTGAAAGAGGAAAGAAATATTATTAAAACTGTTGAGAACCGAAGAGGAAATTTTATTGGTCACCTGATACGACATGACTTGTTTATAAAAAAATATCATAGAGGGAAAGATTGATGGAAAAAGAGGAAGAGGTAGACCGAGAAGGTGTTATATGCAACAAATAAAGGAAAAGGTACAGGTTATGTCGTATCAGGGGGTGAAGGTGTTGGCGGAGAGGAGGAATGAGTGGCGAATACTCCACCGACAAGAGTACACCTCTTAAATAGAGAGAGAGAGAGAGATAATAAAGTAACTCAAAATATGACTATGTGAAATTTTTCTTACTTTCAGCGGTGGCCATCTGTGACTTCTCATCAATGATTCGTATCGCGCGTTGTATATGTCGTTCCAATATTTCTTTTTGGTAACCCACGCGGGCTTCATGTGAAAAAAAAATATTTGGTTTAGCATCATATCAATGCACATGTTACATTATGTAGTGAATTGCAACTGGACTTCTCAAGGTTATCGTCCTTTCTTGTCTTGACTTTTGGTTGACATTGGAATCGTCTACAGTCTCCTGCTCCTCCTGAATCCTCCTGATGAAACTCAAACAGGTTTTAGCGTTTCCCGCGGTCTCCCTGAGATCGTATCATTTGGTGCTTACCGCTTTTGATCCAGGCTATAAAGGAGCAAAGATGGGGAGCAGAGAACGAAGTCTATCCCAAAAATACATATATGAATAGATAAAATAATATTACTCACCTCGATATCCAATTTAGACAATAATACTTGCACATCGATATCAGCTTCAGATTCGAGCAAATCTGCACAATTATAGGGACTTTGACCCACAAAAGGATTCGTATAATCCTTGGTTATATTTGGTATAACTTTAATTTCTTCTATAAAAAAATCAACCTTTTCCATACTTGTATCGTGTACTAATAGTGGTTGCTCTAGATTTTGGGACAATGATATGTTATTTTTGTGTTTTTCTTTCATAAAAATCTCTTTATTTATAAAGCTTTTGTTTTTATTATTGATAATACTATCGGGTAAAGTATCAGGCACGAATTTATCTTTTTCATGTATTTGATCATTAGTTTTAGTCCCCTCCTCTTCATCAATGTTAGGAAAAAATCTTGATCGGGGAATTTGATAATATATTTCCTTAACAAATTTATCAGATTGAGTAGCGTTTGATGTTGTATGTCTCGTCAACCTGGCTTCTTGAATTTCGTTATCCAATTTCGATTTGAATCTTGTCTTATTAAGGTCTAGAATTGATAAAAAAGTAGACACCTTCGGACGTTGTAGTTTCTGCACAAAGGCTTTAGCTTGGCCGTATAAGTTTTGCCCTTTCAATCCACTAACGGTTTCACTGAATGGTTTTTGGACCATTTTCGAGTTGTCTCTAACAATTTTTCGTAAAGCTGAAATGTTAGAACGCATTTTATATTAAATTCATTACCTTATGAGATCCACGAAGAGAACGAGCTACTTGGCTACAATATATTAATTAACAGTACAGAACTACACGGTGCTAAAAAATTAAGTGAACTTGATTTAAAAAATATACGTACTTTTTTCATAGCATATAACTTGTAGAATAAGTGTCAAACTTAAAAACAGTATGCACAGTTGTATTGCACTACGCATGTTTGGTCTTTGTATAGGTTTGAGAGTTGTAGCAGTATTGAAGAAATTTAAAAGTCAACAATGTTTCGTTTCCTGTATCTGTGTAGAAGGTACATGTTGAATATCAACATATGACACAAAAACTAGTGCCGTGCTTATGTTATGATTTATAAAAGTGTAACATTGAATTATAATCATACTATAAAGTGTTCATAAGATGCAAAATAGTAACGTCATCCAAATAATTTTAAATAATTTAAATTAAGAACAAGATTATAATATGTACACATCTAGACAAATAATTTTCGTAACCATAATATATTATGTATTCCAATTAATTTTAATTATGTTAATAATCGTCATCTTCAGAATTATAAACCTAATAAAACCGTTGAATTATTAAACTAATGTACGTAAATCTTTACTTTGACTGAGATTAATGTAATTAATCTAAATAAATCCATGAGATGATTATTCACTTTTTACTATTTTCAGCACTGATGACTGAACACCGGGGCTGAAAAAAAAAGTAAAAAAAATTGTATTATGTAATAGAAGATATCATCTAATGTCTGTAATATGTTTACCAAACCGAACTATACAAAAGAAAAAGGCTTTTTTTACTTGTATCATGCCAGGCATGCCAACATTATCATACCTCTTCGATTTAGCAAGCGTTACAAATACACCGTGTATACAGCATTAGCCACTTTAACAAAAGTATGAGCGCCCATACAACTCAGACTATCTTAGCTGGAGACGACTCTTAACGGTTTTCAATTTTTTTATTAGTTTGCCGAATGTCGTGATTCTAGGTTAACCGGAACAACCCAAAACTGGTACTTCCGGTTGTACTGGAATTTTGGTTAAAAGCAAGCCCCTGCAGCACATGTAAATGGAAAATTAAAAAAAAAATTTGTAAATATTGGTCAATTTTGGTACTTACAAGATTTCTAGAAAATCAAAATTTGTCTTTATTTTTTATTTTTCTTTATTGTTGACTCAGCACCTTGAAGTTATACAGCCAGTAGAAATTGTAAACCTCAGTATTCGGTATGAGATTTAATTTACTAGGTGCATCCATTCCTGAGAAAATCGGTGGTAACACAGGGGTGGACAGATAGACAAGGAAAAAAAAGGCTCTTATAATGAAGGAAACCTTTTTTACCTCTAGAAGTACGGAGCCCAAAAATTAAAGATATTTATTTATTATTTATTTATTTTAAACACAATTATAACGCCGTTGTTATTTAAAACAATTCCCTCTTTATGTCTCAAATAAAACGTAATTTTTATTGATTATTAGAAAATATGTAATTCTTTTTTTAACCTTATATTGTATTGAAATAAAAAAAGCTTCCTTATTTCGAATCAAAAATATATCATTTTTTATCCTTATCTTTATTTATAAATCTAAATAAATATACATCTAATATATAAAATTTCCCTGTCACAATGTTAGTTACCGTACTCCTCCGAAACCCCTATTTTTTAATTGCAATTTTAATTTTGGCAGGACGAAGTCTGTCGGGGCAGCTAGTATATATACTTAAATAAAATATTTATTTATATCATGATGATAATGATGATTGTAAATTATCTCAGAACGAATAAGGCACAGACCTAACACTTTATGATCATTATATTAATAAAATCATCAGCTTTTTTCAGTCAACTGCTTGACAAAGGTCTCTTTAAAATTTTACTATTAAGACTATTCCGAAGTTAAAGCTACATTCCTTTATAGTATATAAAAATATATACGTACTTATCTGTATACAATTTTCTAAAGTATGTTATATCTAAATATAATATAATATACATTTAATATAAGTACATATGATATAGAAATGTCGCGCATGCGTCCCTCTGCGACGTGAACTTCGCTCGCCGTTACCAACATGCATTTTTAAAATGGGGTTGGACTTTATTGATTATATTCTCATCCCCAACTCAACCGCTATAGATGTCGGTTTATATGATTGTGTGCTAAATAAAATGGTGAGTGTTTACAAGTTTAAATAATAACTGAAATATAACATAAATAGCGGTGTAACACGGAGAAATATTGGCAATAGTTCATAATATTTTATGTTTGCCGCAACTTATTTTTTGGATAATTTGATTTCGAATTGATAGAATGAAAGTTAAAAAAACTTTTACTTGATCCGCGAATTCTTATTAATGTTTAAAACACTGACTAATGACATTTGTTTTTTTATAGTTGATTTTAATTAGCGCTGTGCGTTTGCTTTAAGAAAAAGTAGTTTGTATCTTAATTTTTTTTGGCTTCGTATCTTAACGTTGCGCGTTTTTTTTTTAGAAAAATGTGTAGTTATTTATAAGGAATTGGAATCGTTTACGCAGACAGGGGCATATGACTTCAAGCCTGAACCTATATTTTTACGTGTTTTAAATAAAATTAAAGAAGGCCTATGTTTATCAGTGTAGTGTATAAAATAAAGGCAGATGATGATGATTAAATAGAATTAGACGGATATAAAATCAAAACATTACGTTATTGTGTAGAGATGAAACATGCATTCAACTACAGGTATATAGTCTTAAAATGGCAAGATATCACCTTAATCTGTCTCTTTACCAAGCTGTAATACTTTGGTAGTCCCCCCCCCCTACTAGTAAGGGGGAGCTAGCTAAAAATATCATTTAATTTAATCTGAAATTGTTTAATCTGTTCGAACTTCGAAAAGTTGGTAATTTGGTACAGCTACTGTAAACATGGATCTAATCGATTATATGATTTAAGGATTCAAATACCATGACCACATCGGGACTACTCGAATGGGAACTGTCACTGCCATCAGATCAAATAATATCCCATGGATGGTACCACGGTGCACTGAGTCGTACAGCAGCCGAGAGCCTTCTACAACAGGACAGAGAGTTCCTCGTCCGCGAATCCTCCTCCCAACCGGATAACTTTGTGCTGAGTTGCCGATCAAATGGTCAGCATCTCCACTTTGTGATACAGAGGGTAAAAAGCTTTAATGTCTTTACATAGAGTAGAAAATAAAAGTAAAACTTCTAATGAATATTTTTTTTAGATCATCGTTCACCCAGAAACAGTTTTTGAACGGTACCAATACCAATTCGAAGATGAGGCGTATGACACAGTCGCCGATCTTATAACCTCTTATGTTGGCTCTGGCAAACCGATATCAGCGGCTTCGGGAGCAAGAATACAATATCCAGCAAACAGAGTGGTCCCTTTGACAAATTTTATTTCTGGGGATACAAGTATCATGGTATCTCCTAATGGGGAAGGAAATTATGGTAACCCGTACAGTCTGTACAGCCATTTCGCTGCCAAACCTGGAATCCAGTTACGAGTGCCTTTTAAAAAGCAACGATCTCACTCACTTACTCCAATAGATATGGCGCAACATATAAATCATGGTAAAAGCGCAAGCGCAGATGGAGTTATACAAAGTCAAACAAATAAGCAAACTAAAGTTTTTTCGGGTGAATCTCATTCAAGTTCGAATACGTGGGATGCCAATTTACCGATGAGTCCACCGGCTAAGCCAGCTAGATACGACGGTCCGAAGACAGATGACAGACGTTTGGAAATACAGAGGCTTTATCATGTCTCTGGATCTGACTCTGGTAATGGGTCTGGTGATTCAACACAAAGTTCAGCTCACAGTGATCCAAACAAGTCGAGGCTTGACTCGGATTATAACATAGCGAATACACCAACAATGAAACAACAGTTTGACTACGAGTTAACCGAAGCGAAGCTCTTGCAATTAGATAATTTAGATTACACGGTGGAATCGAGGATAAATTTGGAAAACTTCCATTCGCAAATAATTATACCATCACTCAATAAGCCATTGGAGTCAGAGACGCTGCATAATATAAAACTATTGTTAAGGACCTCTGGTCCCCGAATTTTAGCAAATCACATGACAAAAGTCGATTTACATTTTTTGTTGGATGACTCAATTCAAATTGAAGGCCTGGATAAAACTGCACCTGGATTAGAGCTGTGCTTTTTGCCTCAAGGGCGATCTTTACGTATGGATGTGATCGAGAGGTACCTAATCATTTAACAATATATAATACAAGACACATATTTATGGTATCATTTACTAATATGATTTTTTTACAGAATAGAGACATTTAGATTATTCATTGCGGTGACCATCCTAACGTGTCAAACAGACAGACAAAGAGCAGATATGATAAACGATTGGATACTTCTGGCCGTTGAAACTAAAACTGCGTTGGGAAATTTGTACGGATTTTCAGCAATTATGTTTGGGCTATGTATGCCTCAGGTATTTAAAATTTATTCGTTATTATGTAAATTGAAAGGTTTCTCTTCTGATAGAAATGAGAGGAAACGCAAAAAGGGTTTTAGTCGGAAAAAAATATTTTCGTAAATATTTTTGTCTTTTCATTAAACCATTTTACAGGTGGAGTGTCTCGACAATGCCTGGAACATTCTGAGACGGGTGCATACCGACAATGCGTTCATGTTTGAAGCTAAATTACGTCCGTGTTTCAAAAGTATGAATGAGGGAACCAATCCACTACCTCCTAACACAACAACGCCATATGTGTTCCCGCCAATTCTATGTTTTCACTTATTCGGTAAGCATATTTTCAGCAAATGCTTGTAATCGTATATTTTAGCCAGATATAGTTAAGTCGCAATAAGTGAATCCTAGTTAAATCGACAGCTGGATGGTAGAGTGCTCGAAGAAGTTCGAAAAGAATAAAATGTATGAGATTGACTTAAGTCGCGCTAAATCACGTGGTTAATCGTTATCTTAACAAAATCACAAACTGTCTATTGGTTAACGAATTATTGTCAATATCTTATTGCCTAGAAAATTGTCATTGATAACTCAGAGACGATGACGAATTTCGGTATCTTCGCTACGAAACGATGTTACTTTATCTAAGCCGTCTGGTAACTGAACATTACGCAGCAGTCGCTGGTTCGAATCCCGCACCGGGTCATGGACGTATATATAAATATTTATATAAAAGTATATACATATACTAAGTATATACATAATATATAATGTAAGTGGTCAGTCATCAACGACCAGAAGTCGTTTAACAAATTAAAAATTGTATCACAATATATTATGGACTCATGAGACACATAGGGACTTAAATTATCGTAGAAAATCCTCTATGAAGTCGATTGAAAAGACTGCAAATGCGGTTTTTATAGACTTTTTTGTTTAATATATTACAGACGGTGATGGAGGTGGTCTCTTACTCCCAGACGATACGTTCCCAACCAGCTTAATGAACAGTCTAGAATTCGACTTCAATGCCACAGCAGCGCACCTAGAAGCGGCACGACATTTTCCAGAACAAGTTGACATGTTCAAACGCAACGCCAGAACAGTGGTGCAAGAAATGTCTTCACTCGGTCCAATGCTGGATCCCATTTTACTAGAGTTGTTCAAAACGGAATTTCATATTAATTTCCTATGGGGCGAAAGAGGTGCTTTAACAACACCAAACCAACGCTTTGCAAGGTTGACGGAAATTTTGACGGCAATGGCCACAAAACTGTCAAATTTACCACCCGACGATGATGTTGTTTAATAAACTTTTTATATTTTTAAAATACATATATTTAACAATTTATATAATAATATAGTCAACAATTTATAATGTTATACTTAGTGACTTATATAAGAATATAATAACATTTTTAGAAGTTTTAAATGATGAAATATATACCAACTTTATATGTTAAAATAAAAAGCCACATCCAGTTACCACACCATGTTACAATCTTTGTGAATGTAACATTTTTAGCGACACCTAGCGATCTAATATGCGTATACTTGGTTGAACTGAAATTTGCGCCCAGTAATGTGTATTACACAGCTTTAATTTGTAGGGCAGTGACGCGCCGGTCACCGTCCACTTTCCTACCTTTAATTTAGTAGGAGAGACGGTGAGAGACCGTCCTTCACCGATCTGATAACCAGATGAGACATATTTTTTATCATTTTTTTTGTATTAACAAATATGCTTATAATAACTTGCCTAGCCAAAAGTGCTCGTGGGTATTTTTAATTAAATTAACATGAATCGATTTTTTTTCATCACATTCACATGAAATTTATTTCACCGATAGTTTTTAACACACAGAATATGCCTAGGTAGGCTTGCCTACTCATTACTGTTATAATAATACTGGCTTTTATTAATTATTATTATTATTCTTTAGTATTCAAATTTCTTTAATCATTCTACGTTACTAGGTTACATTGTACTTCAAATATAAACAAGCTAATATAAACACGTCTTTTCTTACTTTACTAAAATAATATCACAACAATTACTGTGTATGGCTACCTGACAAGCAGATGTAAACATGTAAGTCAATATAGATGACTCCATCGATTTGCTAACTTATCGAAAGCTATATCAAATTTTAGATTATTTTATTACAAAATCAGTTATACAAACTTGCCTACAAAAAATCTTACTTAAAGTACTTTAATTTAATTAAAGATAGCCATGAGCACTTTTGGATAGGCGAGTAATTATAGGCATATTTGTTTATACAAAATATTTAATAAAAAATACGTCTCATCTGGTTATCAGATCGGTGAAGGAGGATCTTCCACGGCTCTTAGACCAATTAAAGCTGTATAAAATGACCAGCGTACTTACATAGCGCCGCAAGCAAAGTTGAGTTGAACTATTTATACGAGTTTACAATAAAGTGTACTTAAAATTATGACTATAGACCTAGTCTATACAAGTAGACACACTACGTTTTACCCAAATATTTGGTGACAATGTATAAGTAAGGAAAAATAAGTATTTTAGATAATTATATGGTTTCAGTAGCTTAAGTTTTAATGTTTGTGTAATGAAATGTGAAGTTGTGATAGTTATTAATTTGGCTCGGCGAAGAAAACTTATTTGTAATGGCATTTTATATGTAATGTTAAGAGCGTTAACGTCGATTTTGGCTGCTTGGACCAAAAAGCGTACTTTTAAAACACTTATCTCCCCACAAACAGTAATAGAAAAATATCTTCCGAGGAAAATAAGATACAGTGTTAAAGTTACTGAATTATATTTTATTTATTACATTTTTTTAAACTAGTACAAAACTGTGCGCGTAAGTATTTTCAAATGTAAAAATGTTCTCAGTCAACTTTTAAGATCGATATATTTCCTACAATCATTACTAATTCACACTTTCGGTACAAACGATTTTTGAGGAGATAAAAGTGTTTTAAAAGTACGCTTTTTGGTCTAAGCAGCCAAAATCGGCGTTAACGCTCTTAAGGCGATTGATAGGCTCACGCCTGTGAGTTGACTGAGGTTTTACTTCGCACAGGTAATTAGTTTAACAATACTTACCTCATCCGTTAACACCAATACCAAAGAGAAGTTAATAGCGAAATGTTAAAATGTGAATAGAAACATAGGTTGTACAATTTATATTCATATAGGCCTTAAACATGCTGTATTGTGTATTTGTTATATATTCGCAAATAAATTATTATCTAAAGCATTTACAAAGTGTGGTTTTTTTTTTCGAATAGGTACATATTCACCAACATGCAGTGCTGGATTTACGTATAGGCCCGTGAGGCCCGGGCCTAGGGCGGCATGATTTGAGGGGCGCCAAAATTTCAGAGACGAAAAAAGTAAAGAAGACTGCCTTTGAAAATGAGTTTGGATTAATTTTTGTAAAGAATTCTCTATAGAATATACCTATAACAATTCACTTTTTTTATTTACTTTTCAATCTATGAAAAAGATTATGTTTTTTTAAAAATTAATTATAATCTTTACCGAATGATGTTTTTTACCTTTTTGTTTCATTACTGATCATCACATGCATAAAAAGCTTTTAAAAATGACTAAACCTTAATAATTTCGCCCTGGCCCAGCAGTGGGACATAATATAAGGGTTGATACTTTACTTTTTTCTAGCATTAAGGGCGGCAAAATAAACAGGGCCTAGGGCGGCATCAAGCCTAAATCCGTCACTGCCAACATGTTTCAATAAGATTTGCCAATTCCTACTTCAACTGATGACACAACAAAGGAAATAAATGTTAAATAAATGCAGTTTCCATTTCCCATTTAAATACAAAATCATCCAAGTTATTTATTCAAGTTATATTATTAAACAAAAAAATTAATCATTATCAACTTTTCTCCCTGTAGCCATAGAACTCTAGAGTGAGATGACATGACAGAATCCTGTAAATAATATTATTAAAATGGAAAATATGAAGATAGTAAGTGTCGATAATAAAAGAATGATAGTTTGAATTAGAAATTACTAAAATTAGCAGTTGCTAAATGCGGGTTAAAATTCAAGAGAAGAAAAATACATTTCAAGATAAAAATCATTTATTGATGAAATTTAAAATAAATGTGCATATATATTCATATACTTCATCATAGTACAATAATTATGTTTATGCTTTTATTCAATAAAACATACATAGCTAATGTAATAAAAGTAAAAAACTGCCTCTTACAATTTAACATCTATATTATAATATATAAATTGAAATGTGGAGGTTTAAAATACACAGCTAATTTAGACCCTGATGTAATTATCCCATCGAAAATAAGAACCTTGGCTGTTATATATTTAAATTGAATTATAAATTGTGTTTAGACAATCGTGAAGTTACATTGAGCCCATAGGGCCGAACACATAACCGCAGTGCCGCGACGCGGCTCAAATCCCAGCGTTATGACGTCACACTCGTTGACAATGATTCAGTTTGTTGAAGTGAAACTTCTTTAGAATCGTTGTGATTTCAAACCGGATGCAACGGAAAAACGACAGGTAAGAGACACAGATACAAAAGAGCGAGAGAGCAAATGTCGGTGTGTATATTGCACACTGTTTAATACTTGCTTGTATTTGAGCATTTAACATGTGTTTCACTTCTATCGTGTGTTAATCGCACACACATCTTTTTTTCTATCACTTTTGCAAACAACACGTGTAATTAAATTATTATTTTTTTCGTCTATCTTTAATGCTTTGTATTTTCGAGAAATGTACTCTCCATTGGGATTCCTTATTAAATGGATGTATCCAGTATCTTCTGTGTCGTATATTTAAAACCGAGTAATGTCTTCTTAATAACAAATAAGCAATAAGTTTCTTTCGACGATCCATGCCAGAGACACGTCCATTCACAATGAAAAATCAGTAGGAACTGGTCACCCTGCCAAAACGCTGTTCTTCGCGACAAACTGCTGATTTCAGCGGCGCGGCGCCGCAACGCGGTTATGTGTTTCGGCCCATAGCCAATAATTTAATTTATTTCGTATTTTTAATCTACAACCAGTTGATTATATTCTATTTAACTACCCGTTGACTAAATAGGAAGTACGAATCATAGGCGTTTTACACGAAATCAGTGATATTTAATGAGTTTTAACATCAGTATGACTCAGAAATATCATTTATTTAAATAGCATTCACAAATATCCCCTAATTTTGATCAAAAGTAATATGTATTCAATACATATACATATTTGACTTTTGGATTCTGTGGGATTCCCCGGACTCGCTCGTTGTGTGACATACAGTACAAAAAATATATATTCTATACTATTAATGTTCAAGCATTATTGCACAGTGTCTTGCTTCGTTGCTGTATGCCTTTTGGGCTTTGACACTCTTATAAGACTTAATATTATGTATTTTAGAGACGTTAGAATGCCTTGATAATTTTTATTATTGCTTTATTACAGCTAAAGTTTGGTAGTGCTTTCATGTATCTACCTCAAGTAAAGTAGAATTTAACAATAATCGTAAAGTAGAATTGTAAAAAATAGCAATTATCTAAATAACAAGGTATTTAAGGCATCTCCTTTGATGTAATTAATTTATATCAAAGAAGACTGACTAAATATAGGTTTGATGACCTAAAGACGTTTGTTTAATTATGTTTTTTTGTTTGTTTATTAATTTCATAATATTGCTTTTAATTAGATTCACGAATCTTTGACACTTATTTAGTTCTTCCAACATTTTGATTTGCTATTTATTTCCAATCCAGTATTTACACGCATCTTGTATGATTATACAAATTGAACAAGTTTTTAAAATCATACCTACAAATTGTCTACTCTTTTAAAAGAAATCTTAAGGCATTAATGGTGATGTATTGCAGTGATACGCATAAGGTTATTAATAAATAAGTTAACCTTTTCTTATTGAAAGTACTTAAAGTATCTAAACACCAAAATACTAATAAGTAATAATATACAATGTATACTTCAGATAGTGTACCAGCACTGCGAGAATAAGAACATATAAACACCAAACTTACTACAATAGACTACAGATTTTAAAAACCATAAATATTTGGTCGTCTCATATCGCCTTGACTCTCCTTTTGTTTTATCCCAAGTTAGGTATCACTTAGTATATTATACTTCGGAACTTGGCTACGAGAAGATGTCAAATCGCAACTTGACCAAGTTCCGTATGTGTATCCATTTTCTTACACTATTAATGGTACTTCACTATGAAATTGATGACTTTTATACATCAACCAATTTAGAAATTTAGGAATAAAAAAAAAAAGTATTTTTTTTTAATTTCACAGTCAAGGACCATTAATGATCAACCATTCGCTTACACATGTAATTGTTTTCCGATTTCAGTTTATAGAAATTATAAGTATTATGACATCTAAATGCAACATACGGAATAAGACTGAAGCCTTATAATATTATACAGGGTGTGAGATCGATTATAAGCTACAATTTAATTATGTTTTTATTTATTATTTGCGCATTACTTTTAGCAATTCCATATTAGCTATTAATTATTGCAAACTTCAATTATTCCACGTCATCGACCACATAGCCCATAGACTCCTAATAACAGGGGAACGCGTTCTGGCGACACATCTGACTTATAGTTCCGATGTAAGCCGTTAACAATGTACTCAAACTATCGTGTCGTCTCATTCTGTCCCGTTGCGAAATATATCCATTTCTTTTTAAGGTTCCGTGATTGGTAATGTATGACATTGAATTAGCTAATCACAGCATTGCAACCCCTCTCTTCTCACCTCAGTTGGGTGGAAAAATCAAACATTAGGAGTCTAAAGGTTGTGTGGTCGATGTTCAACGTTAAGTTGAACATTGTCGTTCTTAGAATAAATTTATGAAGGTGCTTGGAAGATCTTTTGGCCCTAAACATCTAAAGTTAATAATATTCATTTTAAATAGCTCGCTAAATATTCTTAATATATTCATGCAATTCTTAGTACTATTGATAATAATTAATATTAAGTCCGCTTAACATATTTTCCGAATATAATAATGCACAACACACAAAATGGGAACATTAAAAATATTGTAAATGTGTAAAAATGTATAATAAATATATAATGCTAAGCACTACGTTTGCTATTACATGCCTAGAACAGAGCTACGTCGTTTAAATATTAATATCGTCAGACAGGCCAGTAAGGTTTAAACAGGTATACTATAGTATATTAAATATAAATTCTTAATTTTATCTACTTATATTAATAAAATATTTTATCCATATTAATGTTTTTTGGTACTATAACGAAGGCACCAATTTGACTGATCTCGGTTTTAAGATTGTTCTTCGACTTAAGATACGATGGCATACATACTTCTTCAATAGTTGACCTACAGATTGCAGGATTATTTTACTAGTACATATTATTAATTATTTAGTACGATTTCGTTATTAATTTCTTCAATGACATATTTAATACTATATTTATAATTAAAATAGGAATATGAATCTTCTAATGTCGATATTATATTAGCATTGCTTTTTATTCATATATTTTTATATAAGATGCTACAAAAATATTAATTTTAATGAATTTGTTCTCACACCCTGTATACAAGCATTCCCCAAATTTGATATGTTGTTACATTTTATGTTTTACCATCAGCTATTTTGGTTTCAAGTTACAAAAGAATAACATGCTAGAAACCATTACAGACAACAGAAGCACACAGAAATCTTTTTTTTTTTAAATTAAATTAATTTATTTTTATTTATTCTTGAAAAAATATTAATGATATGATGCTAATAGAGTATTATATTGCTTTAATTTAGTATATGTAAAATTTATGACCGTAAATATTGCTCAAAATTACCATAAGCCTGTGTCGACTAGCAAAGTATAACGAGCATGAGTATGGTGTATGCATTTTATTGTCCCGGTTATATTTATTTTCTAAAAAGTATTTTGAGATATATATACCGTGGAAATATGATTAACATATTGGTAAACGAATTATTGATATACTTTCCAAGAACTTCGGAATTCGAAACGAAAAAAGTTTTATTAATGTTTTTAGATTGAGTGTACTTCGGTTACCTGTAGGTGTTGCCATTAACATCAGAATTTGAGCGACTTCGCAAAGAGAGCTACCGTTGCGTGGGTTTTGTCACCGTTGAACCGCCTCAGCTCCACTATAGCCTATAAATTAAAACTTTACATGAATATGAAAGTAAAAAGAAAATCAGCACCAAGACTTTATAGTTTTGGTGTATTAACTAAATCATATATTTACTTACTATTATTAGAAACATTATAATACGCCTAGATAACCTAGCAGGGTAATCTGATTTACTTGATTATATATATTAAATAATGAATTATATATAGGCAATATTTTGAAGTTTTGGGCTACATTGTTCCTTTCTTTTTTCTGGTGGTTTTTTATTTTATTTTTTGATAATATAAATCATATAACCTAACTCAGGTATAATATAGCTTTCTATTATAATTTATTTTTCAAATAGTCTTTTAGTTTTTGAGATTATTCGTATAATAAAATACAAATTTTAAAACACATTTACAATTTTAAAAACCTATTTAAAATATTAGTTGAGATGAACGTACCTGTTCTCTAGTAAAGCCGAGCGCGACGATTTCTTCAACGTCGGATTCTGTGAATCTGTCCGTAGGTAGAATGGTTAAACTTGGATTACCCAGACCTAGAAATTAATTGAAAACGTAGGTTAACACTTAGCCGAAAGTGAACACATTTTTTAAAGGTTATAATTGTAATAATAGCTGCCTGTAAAGTCGGTTTACGAACGATAAAACGCGAAACATCATGTGTCAAAAACCGAACGCTTAGGCCGATCTTGTTTTTATCGCTTGTTGCAAGCAAGCTCGTCTCAGACGGAACACGAACATGAGTCATGCTTTTTCGTGCGTGCAGTTCATCCATTAATACGGCGCTATCAATTTTATAAATGTTCATTTTTATAAAGCGTAATTTTATTTAAAGGATTTATGTCATAAAGAATATTACAAAACATGATACAAAATTCGTTAATTAGAGGTATGAATACTTTTTCTTGATAGTTGAAAATTCGTTATAAAGAGGTTGTACGCAAAGAATGTTCGCAATGTAAAGGTTTATTTTATATTGACTCTTATGGACAATTCAAGGGGATTACGAAGAATTTGTTAAATCGAGAAAGTCGTTATATTGAGGTACGTTATATTAAGGTTGCACTGTATATATATTCTTGAATGTTTAATGATATGACAGATATTGTCAAATTATTATCAAAAAATGGATTTTAATTTAATTTGAATGAAAATGATAATAGAATAGATATTTAGAATAATTATTATGAAAACAGTCTAATTTTATGAGCTTTCCCTTTTTTTTCCTTTGAAGGACCGCTTGTTTCCTATAGGTAAAGACTCACCCATTCTTTGGTTACTAGTCTGTGCGACCGCTGGACTGGCGACCGGCTGTTGTGACGTGGAAGATCTCGAAGCCTGACCCACACCAGAATCTAAGTAGGTACAATAAATACTTTAAAATAATATTATCTATAGATTTATATTTATAGATAGTATTTTCCAATTGCAGCTTTAGAAGTGTCTGTTTAATTTTATATGATTTAAAAGATATGGTTTGGGAATTAAAATAAGAATAAGTTTTTTTCATTGTTCTCTATTCTGGTATTATGATATAAACTACAAGTTTCGATTTTTGGTTTGTGGTTTCTAGAACAATATTTTGATGATGAGAACTTCGAGGAAATCGGATGGCAAACAAATTATCAGATCACTAAAGAAATTCAGCACACGCAAGCAAAGGGTAAGAATATTTCATTCAATTTAAAAAGACTTGTTATCTAATGCAAGTGTTAAAGGGCAACTTGCCTGAGGTTATTCTTAGTCTGACTCATCAAAACAATGAAGCATCGAAATCTATAAATATTTTAAAAACAGATCCAATATTCAATGAAATGCAAAACGCTGTTCATGAATATATAGTACTGGACAGGCCATTGCTCACGAGATGACGTTTTCTTATCATTATCAATATGTTGCCATTCAA
This sequence comes from Lycaena phlaeas, assembly GCA_905333005.2. Classification (NCBI taxonomy): domain Eukaryota; kingdom Metazoa; phylum Arthropoda; class Insecta; order Lepidoptera; family Lycaenidae; genus Lycaena; species Lycaena phlaeas. The sequence goes on from HG995168.1 coordinate 3,952,458, forward strand.
TTAATCACCATTTCTTCTTGACATATTATATTGAAAAAAAAATCACGAAAACTGCCACATTAACACCAATAATTGTTATACCAAAATCACAAAGGTTATGATGATGATGATAATGATGATATACCATAATAACTGACGTCATCAATGTTTGTGTTCAATTTATCATCATCATCATCAGCCTTTATCGGTCGTAAGACAACCGATCTATGCCACTCAATATTCAATTTTTAAGTCAACATTATATATAAAATACGGATGAACATACAACACATTAATTGCTTTATGCGCATGCAAGTCAAACAAAGCACTCACCTTGAAATATGCATAAAAATCTAAATACACATCAAACACCACCACTATAGTATTTACTATTTTTTTATTTAGTTTTAAACATTTATATAAAAATCATTTTCTTTTTCCTCGCCCACCTTGCCTTGACTTTTCTAGAGCTTCTTTAATCTGCCTCTCCTCGTGCTCCTTGACTGACTGATTGAGCAGCTCGTCTTCGGAGCATCCAGACAGTCTGGCACATTCAGGCAGATCTGATTCTGATAGGAAGGGAGTCTCAGTGCCAGTGGTGCCAATACGCAGGAGGTTCCTCTTCAAGTCTATGTTGCACTGCAATTTAAAAATTACAAATAGCTCTTGTTACAAATGGTGTCATTATAAATTGGTAAGAAGCTTGAACAATATAATTGGTAAACAATTTTTAAAAATGATTCAGTAATAAATCAATATTTGGAAAATTCTATTCGTTTCAATTGCAACAATTCCATAAACATTGTAATATTTTCAGTGATACAATAAAGTAGCGAAAAATACCTTGTAATACATAGAATAAAAAAATCCTAGCATTGTAATACATTGCATATATTATATAGATAAGATGTCATTTTCTAAAAATAAATCCTAGCTATCGATTAATCGCCCCCGAAGGCCACATTATGCATTTTCATGAAAATTGTTGGAGCCGTTTCCGAGACTCAGATTATATATAACACAAGAATTGTTCGTTTTGAAGGTATAAGATAAAAAAGCACATTTACAAAGTTACCTGATGTCTTTTTAGCATATCCAATCCTAAAAGCATATCCATAGGCTGTTCTTCTAATACGGAGAATGAGGTAGTAAGGAAGTCTTTTTCGATTCTCATCTGGACCATGTGGATACGTCCAATAATTCTCTGCACACCAACACCCTTTGCTATTCCGGCCCATCTTTATTGAAAAAAAAAATCATCACCTAAGAAAATCTGTACTTATAAAGAGTGTCTTTATTACATCATGTAGCAAACATCTATGGTACTATAAGCAGAAGTAATAATACATGCTAACCAATAATATGATGATAAAATGAGAAATCTATTCGCTGGTGCTACTTTACCGAAGTGAGTGCTGGTCACTTAAAGCCACAGATGAGAAGCGGATACACATCATTTCTGCCAATGAGAACCCTAAGAAGGATGCTGGAAGTCACCAGGATGGATAAAATCAGGAATGACCACATACGAGATAGTCTTCAAGTAGCACTGGTGCTGGAGAAGATAAGTCACTGGCATGACTGGCATGGTTTGGACATGTTTGTAGACAAAAAATCGATCACGTGACACGCAGGGTAATGGACATGCGGGTGGAAGGGTATAGGGGAAGAGGAAGACCGAAGAAGAGATGGCTGGACGGGATAAGGAGAGATATGGGAAGTGTAGAGTGACATGGGAACTAACAAGTATGAGGCCAGAGTGGAGGCACAAGGGATATAAAGCCCGCCCCAAATGAATGGGAATAATAATGGCTAGGAAGATGATGATGATAAAATGAGAAATCTATAGGAAATGTATCTGTTTTGAATGTTTGGATGAATCTGGTAAAGACCAAAATATTGTATAAACAATAACTTAATACCTTATAGAAAACATTACCTCGTATCAACTAGACGCATGATGTTGCACCTTTCCGCGCACGCTGCTGACATTATTGTTGTCTGTGCACCAGAATCAATAAATGCCTTTACAGGGAACCTGTAATACATCAAGAATTTATTTATACTATTTAATTTGAATTTTATATGTATGAGGATATGTAAAATATAATCAGCATATGTAAAACTTCCATTTCCAGAAGTGCCAACATACCCATTAACATGACAGTTGATGTAAAGCATCACTACGGTTCCAAAAGTCTCTGGATTATACTCCATAGCCGCCTCCATGTTAGCTTCGATATTTTTCTGGCGTATTTCTTCCGCTATCATACGCTGGGCTTCCGTATCAAATGGATCCGAGTTCATCATCCTAAGAGATATTTGTTTTAAGTGTTTTTTCGTTCAGACTTATTAGACAAATGTAAGGCACAAACATAATACTAATATATTTTTCTTGTTTATGTAATCATTAAATAATATACCTACTTGATTAATAATTAAAGTTGCATACTAAGCATTTTAGAGTATCAAGTTACTTTGTGTTATTTTAGCTGAATATACAACTTCAAAATAGTTTTAAAGAAATGGTGTCTTTTCTTTAACTTGTTTATTCTTTTAATATTATATATAAAGTGTTAAAAATTGACTAATTGTAAAATACAAAAACAAAAAAACTTAAAAAATGTCCAGATTTGGTACAATGAAATTTGATATGAGTGATGATGATAATAATTGTTTAAATTATCTTTCCATTAATATTACTAAAACACGAAAAGCTATGAAGTTAAATAAATAAAAGTTTCTGTAACCTTACTTATTTCGGAAAATTTATGAGTTTTAAGCTTTGGTAAAATTCCTAAATAAGTCAATCTAATAATAAATTCTCAAAAATAAATCCCTAATACCCTAGAAATGTTTTAAATATTTTTTTTTAATAGAAATTAGATATTTTTTTTAACCATAGAATTAAGTACATGATATAAGAGTTATAGTTGTAGTTTTTTTAATTTAAGTAGTTGTTGTAAATAAATATTGACTTGGCTTCCACTGAACACTGAAGTGGTCTTTTTATCAATTCATTATTCATACGACCCCAGTTTTGTTGACAGTTAAGTGCTAGTTGTCACTTCTATTTTAAAACAAGTTTTTTTTTTAAATGGCTACATTAATTATTCAAACAAAAGTAAACAGTATGAAGAAAATAATTTATTTATATGTTATTTAATCATTATCATCATCATCTTTTGGCCATTTGCTGCTGAAAATAGGCTTCCTTCAACAAATATCACGGCAACCAATCCCTTTTGCATCCAACACGGACAAGCCACTCTGGCTGGCCTCGGATCTAATAAAACCAGATGAGGAGCTTGTGGCTCACTGGTAATAGATGCGCAAAAAGATTCACCAGGTTAAGCAACGCTTGCCGACGTTGATCGTGGATGTGGGAATCGTCTTTACATAAGACGACTCCTCCAAGTCTCGAAAAGCATGTTAAGCAGTTGGTCCCGGTTGTCATTTGTGGATCTTTGATAGTCATTACAGGTCGTCAGAAACCCGAGAGTCTGACAACCAGTCTTACCATGGGGTACCATACCACCCAGTTACTGGTTGTGGAGGTCAGATAAGCAGTCACTCCATTTAAAATACTAGTATTTAGCTGAATCCAGTTAGACTAGAAGCCAACCCAAAAGTATTGTTGGGAAAAGGCTTGAAAGGCCGATGATCTAATAAAATCAGATGGCTTAGACAGGATAAAGATGCAATACATGTTAAGTGATTAGTTTCAAGAGGTTGTCATGAATATGTTATTTGCTTTTTAACTTTCAGATTCCTACATCTAATGCTAGATATGGGCATTTATCAATGAACCTAATGAATAAGTCAGAAAACAAGGTGCCAATTTTTTATGACAGGCTACTACAGAGACATGTAGCAGAAGAACTATTCCTGAATGGAAATTATAATTAAGAGTTGTGGAATGGATGACACAAGCTTGCTTCCTAGCTCTTCAATTAAAAAGGCAATAAAATACAACATCATTATGATAGCATTAGCTAAGTATAGAAGTATTGTAACATTTCTTTATATGTTATACCTGATTCTTTGTTGCTGTCGTTCAGTTCTAGCAGCAACTTGTTCACGGAGAACAGAAGCAAATGTATCTATAGGACAAATTTTACATAATGATTAATAATTTTATTGTTTAAATACATCAATTTTACAGATTACTTCACATACCAAGGTTACCACTGAGTAGGGCATCTGCCAATCTTGGATTGTTTTGTTTGAGAAGAGCTAGTTGATCAGGATTAGCTAAGAACATTTCTCTTATTATGCGGGGATCTTCTTCCACTGGTGGGCTTCTAACTGACATTGAGGTGCTTGCACCCTTAGGCACTTGTATGTTACTGAAGTCTAAGTTTGCTAAGCCAGTAGGCAGGGCTGCAAAAAAATTTAAAAAATTCTCAAAACATAATATAAATATTTGACATAATATAATATGACATTGTTGCAATTCAAACTCTTTCTTTTAATTAGCCGGTGTATTGTTAAGACAAAGACGTGCATTGTCATGTATGACAATGAAACATCAATGACAATGCAGTTTCTATATCAGTGAAATTAATTAAATATTAAATCGTACCTTGGCTCGCGTCGTTTACATTTAAATTGGAGGCTGACTGAAGCATGTGGAGTAGAACAACAACATCGCCGTCATGAACACCATGGTCTTTTAAAGACAACTTATCGTCTAAAAGAGGTTTTCCATTATAATTCAATATTATATCTTTGGCAGGAAAACCAGATTCTATTTCACAAAACGCTTTAAAATTTTCTAATTCCAAATCTTCCGAGACATCGAGGACGAAAATTTCGTCGTTCAAAGTAGTAACTGTAACTTTCATCATGAAATTTTGATTATGCACTGAGACTGAAGACTACGCGTACGCGGCACAAGTTTCGTGTTATTTATATTTAAGGAATGACTGTCCAAAACATTGTAGGGTATGCACACTTTATTAAACTACGATATTCTTAAAAAAACAAAGCAGGAAAATATAACTTTGGAGCTCGTTATAAGAATCTAAATTGTAAATTTCAATTTCACTCAATTCTCAAACTTCGCGAAGGTGGCAGGTACTAGGTATGTGCCAGCCAACTGCCAGCGGAGTTAAAACAAATATTATGTACGATAAACAAGTTCTTCTGTTTTAACGTTTAAGTGTATAATTAACCAACGAATATCTCATAAACGAAAAAAAGATAATTCTAAATTTTGTTATAATTTTTAACATTAACTTTACTTATTAAGATAATAACAGTAGAATAATTTATTAACGGTTTTTTACTCTGTGATTTATAAAATGTACACAGCGCATCACTACAAATATAAAAAAAATATTGTTGAGCGAAGAGTGTTGCTGTTGGGTTGGGGTCCTTTGTTGATAATTTTCCTTGTACCTAAATTTGTGTGACGATTTAAAAATTAATTTGCTGTTGTTACGTCTATATATTAGTATGGTTTTATTAGAAAATAAATAATAGTTTGGATGGTAATGACTAATGAGTAAACAAACGTATCTGTGATTTTTTTAAATTTACAATGTGAAATCGAGCAGCATACAATGGTGAGTACTTTAGAAATTATGTACTGAGTTGGCCTAAAATTGTCCTTTAATATAATTATTAATCGAAATAATGAAGCCAAATCCAAGCATATAATTTAGTTAACAGTGAAAGTTGTTGTCTGTAAAACTGGTCGATGTGTCCGGCAGGAGACGCGCAAAATACGACTTTCCTATTGTTCAAAACTTATATAAATATCATTTAAATAGTATTATATATATATACAAAAGTGGACAAGCGATAATTTAAAATAAAGACTAAACTAGTTAATAAAATTATATGGCCTTTATAAATATGAAAAATTAATTTAACATAATTAAATAATTTAAAATATTTTCTAATCTTATTCTTAAATCTGTTGAACATTATGGAATTTATTATCCTTATAATATCAGTATATTTTTAGTAACTACATAAAATATACTGTGACTGTACAAAAATTAAGTGTAAATATTAATACTTATCTATTATTTTATTAAATAAAATATTGTGCTATGTTTTTTTTATTATGAGTATACTGTGAGTGTGTGTGGCGTGTGAGTTGAGTGCTTGTAGTGTTGTTTACCTTGTTATCATCCAACCCCTTTTCAGACCTCCCTGTAAACACCCACGCACAAGTTACAAGTTAGTCTTAGTCATGTCGTCAGTGGGGCAACTTGTGCCTCAAGTAACTAGAAGTCCTCCCAACATGACCATCAAATACAATGGGCCCCACATTGAAGGCTCATTCTGTTTATTGATTGACTACAATTATGATCCCATCATTGGTATTCTTTGTGCGATGTACATTGTTTTTGGACTCGTATATACTATTTTTGGTAAGTTTGTTTTGTAAATAAAAAATAAACTTGATTAATAATAATCATTCTCATCATCATCATCATCTTGCATATTATATCACATGTATATAAATATTATTTAATAGAGTTAACTTGACTCTGTTTTGAAAGTTTTCTTAATAAATGTAACGAATTGTAGAGAAGTCCAGTTAATAGTTCATTGAAATATGAGTTATTACACATTGTTTTGGTATGAGTTTATTTTATAGAGAGTCTATATCTGCTACTGTTGGAGGGGATGGGCCATTTTAATAAACATCACATGTGAAGATTTTTCATTTAATCTAGTTGAAGATTACCTAACAACCTTTAGTTTTTGAAGACTATCACTTCTGATCTCTATTAGCTTAACATATATTAGTGTTTACAAAATATTATGAAGAAGTTAATTTTCAAATATTGCTTCTTTGATTATATATAACATTTAATGTTTTGAATACTGAAGGATTTGGATGCCTGGCTGATAGATAGAATACTAGTGTATCTGGAAAAGAAAGACTATCAAATATTTCAGGCTATCTTATCTTTATAAAACTAAAATATGATGTTACTGTTATAGCGTGTATTTACATTATTTTAAAAAATGTTATATTTTTGTAGGTTATCGATGCTTCAAAGCTAGTATGTTTTTAACTGGATTTACCTTTGGCTCTGCAATAGTTTACCTTATCTGTCTTCAAGAACATCTACTACCACCTTACGGGAATGTTGGTAAATATCCTTTCCATTTCTATTATTAATTTATTATGACACTTATTAGTTATTATGTTACACTTTATATTATGTTATGAAAATGTATGTGTATTTGTAGTATTTGAACTCAGTGGTGGATTAAGACATTTTCAAGGTGTATGCTGTAAAGTTTAGTTTTTATTTTATTTTTATAATATCAAAATTTAAAATCACAAATTACAGCCTTCTTGGCCTGCTGGTAAATCTGCCATTGTTTATGCTACATAAGACTTATCTCATTTGGAGTAATAAGATGTCAATATTTTTATTAGAGTCATCGCCACTTTTGAAGTCCTGCGACTAATGCCCGAACTAAATTTGACAACATTGACATCTTGACGTCTGTCTGGAGTAAGAAGTTGTGATATTTTAAATTGTTTTACGTGAAATATGGAGCATATAATATAAAGTGAGGTGTAAAAAGTGAAGGCCGTATAATGATCATTAAACTGAAATAATTTTGTGAATTAGAAAGTAAAAATAAACAACAATTAACCCCGTTGAATAATATGTTTATAAATGTCACAGCCATGACAGGTAAATTTTAGAGATGCCAGAGTCACTTATTTTTGCCTAATTTATGGTTAAAATATTATCATTAACTCTATACCTACATTTATCTTATGATATTTTATATGAATATAAATACAAGGTAAAATAATTAAATCCTTGCTCAGAGGAATTATATTTTCAGGTGTTTCTGTAAAAAAGGTCGAATAACAAAAGAAGTAACAATGGCAGCAATTACTTCTGAGAAAATCGTCACTCCTGGCAAAAGCCGAACACATCCGAAGAAGCTTGTTTTAGATGAATTCTACTAATCGGTTATACGTAAAAAATACGAACGAAATATTTACAAAAAAATGTTTTATTTCACAAAAACCTGGCAGGGAGATTTTTATTTTGCTGCTATACTTAATTATTTTTGTCATTATTATCATCATCAGTCTTTAACAATCCACTACTGACCATAGGCCCTATAATTATTTAAATTTTTTATTGTACTAGACTTGGTGGAAAATCATTACACTATAAATTGGCAACATTGAGTTATGAGACCGCAGCGCCGCGTCTATCGGACTTCTAAAGTGGCGAGGACTATAGTATCAATTGACGGTTTACCCTGACGCTTTTATTAACCCTTTAACCGCTTACGTCGGATTTGTTCGACAAATATTTTCGGGTCCCTTTCGCTTGCGTCGTATATCTCCGACTGAAAACCACAACTCGTTTAGTGTGATTTTTTATTTATTAAGCTGTTTCCCATCAAAAACGTTATTTTTAGTTTCACAGCGCCGGGCCCTGGGGGCACGACAATTGATTTGAAGTCGGGCTGTTAAAGGGTTAAATACTAGCATTCCATCCCTGCTTCGCATGTGTAAACGATTTATAGTCTATGCTACTTGCTGTTCACATGACTTTTTATAAGCGAGATAATTTTCAGTCCTGTAGTTTCGTAGCCTATTCAATGCAAACAAACAAACAGTCAAATATTTCCTCTTTATAAAATAGATGTGTGGTAAACAAGTAATGGTTATTAAGGCTTTTGTTTGACAGGTGTTGCGGTTTGTGCCGGTCTACTCTTCGGACTTATCACAATGCTGATTCAGTACGTTGGTCTATTCATGACTGGATTCCATACCGGTCTACTCCTCGCTATTGCTGGTCTTGCTGTTTACGATCACTTCCTAGACAGCAGACCGAATACTGTAAGTACATTTTATTTTATTCTTATCTCACAGATTCACATTTAGCATGCCAAGGTGAAAATACTTTGACAACACCAAATATTGTTTTCTTATGTTTACGCGAAAGTCACTCATTATAATGAAACAACTTTTACGGATTTTATCGCGGTTTATTTAGTTTTTTACAATCCCGACGTTTCGGACACTTTACAGCGACCATGGTCACGGGAGGTCAGTCCTCCCGTGACCATGGTCGCTGTAAAGTGTCCGAAACGTCGGGATTGTAAAAAACTAAATAAACCGCGATAAAATCCGTAAAAGTTGTTTCATTATAATAAACACCAAATATTCTACAAAGGTATTACTCATATTTGTCGCTTTTATACTGAGTGAAATTGACAAAGTTCTAGTCCGGTCTAGTCCATTGTTATGAGTTGTTTGGATCCATCTCGTTATTCTAAGATATACCTATTACAAACACAATTGCTTCTATGTAAGACTTACAGCAGAGTCTAGTTTCGTGATGACAATCTAGCATTTTATCATCTATTTTAAGTAATCTGTTGCTGGATAGTGGATAGTCTCTCACGTTGAACTCCAAAGCGACCACTATGCTGCTGATCATATACTAATTAAATATCATACATGGTTTTTTTTAATTCAAAGTAGCATTAATCACTAGCAGCGCCATGCGGTTTCACTCACGTACTTCATATTTCCGTGGTAATTTTTTTAGCCTATGCTACTTATAAATAACGTAGACTTTATTGTTCAAAGATTTTTCGAAATTGGTTCAGTAGATCCAGAAGATTACCACCTACAAACTCATAAACTCAAATGTATACAACTTCCCGTATAATATTAGTATTAAATATATCAATAAAGAATTCAAGGAAATAAATGCGTAATATAAGCTTGCGGCGATATCTTCATATTATATAATATTCATAACTCAGCGGGATAGTCTCTTTAATAAGAATGTTCACGTTTATTCTATCTATGTTTTAGACTTAAGTTTTAATATGTTGTATACAGTATAAATTTTATACTTTTTAAAATCTTTATTGAAATAAAGGGGTTTTTATCCACACGGACGCCAACCCCACTGTTTTTTTACTGTACGAATATTGTATTTTATTGCGTTGTGGGTGGATAATATTACGACTGTATATTCAAAGTTGTTGTGTTCATTTTTGATAATCCACAAAGGCTTAAATTTCATGTGAATCCACAACCTATTTCGAAAAACGAATATGATATTTACGTTTTTGAAAACATGATTTCGAGCTAGCCCCGTCTAAAATTCGTAAAAAATTGTTTCGTAAAAAAATGGAAAATGTGTGTTGTGAGGATACACAAACATGTATGGTAGTTGCCTTAGATTCTCATAATCTTGAGGGAGGCCTAGGTGCAGCAGTGGACGGATAAAGGCTGGTGATGACGATGATGACACAAACATGAACCGATACAGACATAAATATTATATTCATTATACAAGATGTACCGATTGAGCTTAAAGACCATCAGGCCTAAAAGTCTAGACCTTTCGAAAAAAAGGATTTAGTGGGATTTGATCCCCCAGCCTTCCGGTAATCCTCGAAATAATGGTAGGATGGTGTTGGGCCACAGTTCACTCATGCGCTAATATGACGTGTATTGGGTCATATTGGCAAATATATATCACACTAGCTGTTCCGACAGACTTCGTTCTGCCAATATTAAAATTGCAATTACAAAATAGGGGTTGATCGTAGAAGGGTGAAAATTTAGGGTTGTATATATGCTGTATCATAAAAAAATAAAAACAAAAAATTTCGTCCAAAAATTTAAAAAAAAATTTAGGGGTGGACTACCCCTAACATTTAGGGGGATGAAAAATAGATGTTGGCCGATTCTCATAGATACCGGATAAGCACAAAAATTTTCATCAAAAACGGTCAAGCCGTTTCGGAGGAGTACGGTAACTAACATTGTGACAGGGAAATTTTATATATTAGAAGATATATCATGCATATTCAAAATCTTTGAAGGTGTGTGAAATTCACCAAGAATCACCCACCTTCATAGATTTTTAATCTCATCGGGCATGCGAGCGATGGTCTCATGTTTAGGTGCACTTCGAAAATTAGAAAAATCTATTTGTAGACATCACGTGGAGTCAGGATGAATCGCAAATTCCTCCCTCAGGAGACCGAGCCCATACCCATTAGTGTCTAGAGTCTTCTCTAGACCATCCTATATATAATGTATAAGCGTATAATGTCAAGAATATTGAATCTATGCAGTCTAAATTGAATGAATATGAATTTTTCGATATCTCTAATATTAAACAATGTTCCGATTATCCTACGTAAATACTTATTATTTCTTATGATGATTAAGATATACTTTATAGGACGAACACTGATTCATATATTTGATAGCTGACAAGATCATCCTACAAAAAATTGGTGCTAATATGTAAACAGGTATTAGTCTCTCGTGATTAGAAACAAGAGTAGTCTAAACTAGACTTTAGTCTAGCTTAGACGATTCATCATATTTGATTCCAAAGCTTGTAAATGAATTACCTGAGGAGCTAATGCAGATGTATGATAAAAAGGAAAAATATAAGATAAAACTAAAACATTACTTTGTCAATCTTGAAACTATTTAGTGAACCTATAAAAATAGCTATAATAATAATATATAAAAATAACTTGCTAGTGTGTATGCGAGGTTTGTGTTTTTAATAATAAATTTGTACGACTCACCTTGCCCAGATAAACCCTGTGAGGTTTTCGCGGCTGGGGTTTTTTGTGAATCATGTACTACTTTTTTGTGTATTGAACAAATAAATTAAAAAAAAAAACTATACGTACCATGAGATTATATTATATTATATTCAGCCTTATAATCATAAGTAGGCAACCGAGTAGTCGCAGCTTTATGGTGGAATACTAGCTATAGACTTACGCACAATCAAAGGTTATGCAGCGTTATATAGCGTTACCCTTTTTTAACTTATCCCCTCAATTCTTTCTGCCAATCTCTGTCCCCTGCCTGTCCATCTTGCCATATCTCATATAGGATCTCTTGGTCATATCCGACCGAGTTTTTTTATTTTTTTATCATATATACTTCGCTAATTGCGAACTTTGGTCTCGATCTTTTTATTTTAAATACAACTACTATTAATTGACCCATATCCCTCGTAATATGTGCAGAATGTTGCATCGACATTCGCTACACGATCGGAAATAATGCCGCACAACTCACAGTTCCGTACAGTTATTAGTAGGAAACAAAGTTACGCATAGCATATATATTAGAAATGATACAAACAAAGTACTAATAATTGTACATCATGTGTCAGCAACGACAAGTTTTTCTTAATATTGCCGGCATTTGAATAAGAGATGGTCAAAACGTCTTGAGAAAACAATGCAGCACAATGTGAATTATGGCTTTAAGATACCTGTGCCCAGTGGGACTTGAAAGGATCGAAGCTGATTGGTGCCTCGATTTAACAACTATCTATCAATATCATATCATAGTATTCGAAATTGTACTCGTCGAAATAAAATTGACTGGTATAATTGGAGGATGTATCTATTTGAAACAATGTGGAAACGGATTATTTTTAATTGCCATTTCTCCAAAAAGAAATCATCAAATTTTACGTAATCTCTATAGCATATATGATTATGAATAATTAGCATCTTGACAGACGTTGTCCTGTATAAAACATTTGTAGTGGACCAAAATGTACATTCATTATTGAATCCACTTGTACACATGAAACATTCATCTACCAGCTCAAACTCCCGTCGGAACTTCACCTCGGTGAAACCACTCTATGGGGGTCGTCCGCCTAGGGCTCAACTCATCCGACGGTGGTGAGGCAGAGACCCGCCACAGGAACAAACCCGACGCCATGAAGCCGTGGAAGTCACACTCTACGGCTGGCGGGGCGCAACCCCCACTTACTATATCACAGGGTGAAGCCAACCGGCTCACCCCACTACCGACGAAGCATTAGGGCCATTAGCATAGCTCCATAAAAAAAAAACATCTACCAGCCTCCTAGAAGGAATTCAGTCACATTCAAAACAAAAGAATTAGGTTTATATATAAAGATATAGAAAGATAAGTTACGGGCATACTATGATAGTGATGATTTTAATAAGCCCTAACGATGATAAAGGGACTTCCCCATCGAGTTTAAATTCGATCACAGTGACTGACATATTACAACGCCGAATTTTTAATTTTCATGATCTATCCACCCTGTCAACATGGCTTACGGTACAGATAATTAATTGCGAAATATTGCTGGGAAAAATACATTTAATCTATGTAGATGATGTATTTATTACTTACATATTAAATATTATTATTATTTTCATTAGATCTGCTACGATTGGGGTTTCACAGGGAAATGCTATGGTTTCTTTTTCTCTTTGTTAAGACTTTTAATACGACGACAAATCCTTAGCGAAACTTGAACTTGATACGCAATTGCAATATAATGCATGTCTTAGTAGAATATCAGCGGCGCAAGATCAGCCTACTTGGCGTTTAAATTTGACAATTAACATTCAATTATTTCAATTGAACATAATATGCGAATGACGACCGATAAACTTTATACCTGGGTCCGAACCTGACCTGTGCACTTCCAAAAGATGACCTTTTATAAATTTATACTCAGGTTTAGAAAATTATTTCTAGCAGTGGGACCTCTAAAGGTTGCAGAAGCTACGTTTATAAGCTTCTTCCGTTTTAATTGCGACGAATTTTAATGATGTAAAATGTAATTGAAACGAATAAAACTTAAGCACGTTGAATAGCGCTATTTTTATTTGAGTGGTTGTTTCGCAAAAGTAATCAGCGCTCTCTTCGCTATTTTTTATCTTTAATAGTCTGAGTAACTTTTATTTTTACATTTGTTATCACGTTTTGCTGTAAGTACATGAATCATAGTTGTATCATTTTCTTACGGTTCTTAGATTAAATTCAAATTATTGAATACTAAAAACTAAATACTTATTAATGTTGGTTTCGTTTTAGGGTCCCGTACCCAAAGGGTAAAAATGGGACCCTATTACTAAAACTTCGCCGTCCGTCCGTCCGTCTGTCACCAGGCTGTATCTCAGGAACCGTAATAGCTAGATTGTTGAAATTTTCACAGATTGTGTATTTTTGTTGCCGCTATAACAACAAATACTAAAAATAAAATAATAATAATAATTAAGGGGCTCCTATACAACAGAGTAGTTGTTGGCGTTTTATTGCTGTATCTCATGAACCGTAATAGCTAGAGGTTAAAATTTTCACAGATGTTGTATTTTTATTGCCACAATAACAAATACCTACTAAAAATAAAACATTATATACAACAAAAGTATTTTTTTTTACCGTTTTTTGCTCGATATTAATAATGGCGTTAGTAGACGTAGACGTACGTAGACGCTAGAAATAGTTAAGTATAAATTATTCCTAGTACGGAACCCTTCGTGCGCGAGTCCGACTCGCACTTAATCGGTTTTTATATATTTTAGCTCATAACCGTTCACTGATTTGTAGAGACGGCTTTTACAAGCAAAATATGACACATAGAAAAATCTCTTACCAGTAAAATTCTATGCTATAATTGTGACATCATCATCAGCCTTTATCCGTCCACTGCTGGACATAGGCCTCCCTTATTGAACGCTAAGACGACCGATCCCTTCTACTCGTATACTGTGTGATATCTTTCTAATCAGTCCGAATAAAGCTGTTATTCTTTTTGATGTGAAAAATCTCCAACCACTTAGTTGCAGTGCGGTTCTGTTACAAAGTGCACCAAAAGTTCTAAAGGCTATAAGTATAAAGTTATAACGAACGAAGCTTATAGGTCATTAAAAGGGTTCTTTAATATTTCTATTTTAACGTTAAGCTGTAAGCGTACATAATTTATCGATCACACAAAGTAACTAACTTAAATTGCTTCAGAAATGCCAATCCCAAAGCAGATTTAACCTGTAAAAGTAAACCCTAATACTAATAATATTATAAACGCGAAAGTGAAGTGTATGGATGTATTTAGGACTCCTACACGTAAAAACTTCTGAATGGATTTTAATGAAACTGTACGTAGGCTATGATTTATACCCGTACTCTCAGGGGAATGGGAAGTACGCGGACGAAACCGCGGGGCTCCGCTAGTAAATATGAATGTAAAAATATCACCGATCTTCCAAGACACTCTAAAATTCATGAGTGCACATATCATTGCAATCCAACCCACTTAACTGAGATAAAAGATTCTATTGATGTCATGAATAGAAAATATAAATCGCTATTGGTCTAAGAGCCGTGGAAGATCGTACTTCATCGATCTGATAACCGATCAAACCGAATCGATTTAATCAAAAATAGCCATGAGTACTTTTGGATAGGCAAGTAATTATAGGCACATTTGTTTACACAAAATATTTGATAAAAAATATGTCTCATCTGGTTATCAGATCGGTGAAGGACGATCTTCCTGATCTCTTTTACTATATCAAGTTCGTCTGAACATGATTACTTTATTACGGAATTTGATTTTTCTTAAATACAACAAATCATTCCCATTTTATTGGATTCAAATATAATGAGTTATGCGTTATCTTTACGACGAAGGGCTCATTAATAACCAATAATAATAATATTTACAGTAGTAATACCAAAATATAAACAAGTGTATCAATATTCGTCCAAACCCAACAATATTAATTAGGCTTATCGTAAACTTCTTCTATGGTGTAGTGTTACGAGGTAAGGTCAAAGAACAAACATTATTTTTCTGTATCTTTCCCGTTTTACAAGAGAAAAGTGACAAAAGCATCAGTAAAAAGTAATTGGAGCGAATGCCTGCTTTGCTCAGAATTTCTAAAGGCAATTCTAATATGTTACAAGTATGCAGTTACGACTTTATTTAATGATATTTTTTAAAGTAAAAGTTTCGATTATTATACATTGACGTTAGTTTTATGAAAGGCTGATCAGCGCAAAAATTAACTAATCAACTGTCAAATCTCTTGTTAAGTGTCAAATGAGTTGTTCAAAGCATGGTTAAATTACTTAATTTCATCAGCCTGTCAGTTGACATAGCCACTACGATGAAAGCTGTCTTTGACTCTAGAATCGTATGTTGCCATTAACAGCCATGTTAGTAGATATACACTTTGACCAATGATTCAGAAACCGGGCGTGAGCAAATAGCCCCAAGCCTTAGCTACCTTATAATCTATATTATGTTTAACTATGTAACATACAGATTATTAAAATCACGCGACGTATAATCTATATAACTATCTATTATTTCTATACTAGCTTTCTTACGATTTAGGGCCGATTTCACCAACACTGAATTTACACGAGAGTAGCTATCGCAGTATAACTTTACTCCGTCGATTTATCCTAAGATTAACTAGAGATATCTTACTCTCGCATAGTTACTCCGTGACGTTAACCGAAAGAATTGATAAATACGTAATGCACCCAAGTAAAAATAGACAGTTCGACTTGCGCAAATGCGCTGGCCGCTGTGTATTCTTTTATTTGCTCGGATAATATGCTAGTTTGACATTTGAATTTTATTTTATTTTATTAGGGAAAGCTATATAATATTACAAAACATTACATAAAATCAACAGAACATAAGCCAGTTAAGTTTCCACTTACGTTTATAATTACAGGAGTGAGTATAGGTACGTAAATCTACTTTTAACAAAAACGTTTATATGTATTTTTTAATTTAGCTTAACAAAATTAAGTAGTAACTAAATCAATAAACCAAAAACAATGTATTAAATTTATCGCCATTTAATTATTATAATTTGTTATGTTTTGAAATTTTCAACGTCTTGGAATATTCTTTGCTTTTAAACTTGTTTAAAAAAAAGTAAAGTATCAACCCTTTATGCCCCACTGCTGGGCAAGGGTCTCCTCCTCGAAATCAGGCGAGGACGAATTTAATCTTGTTTATTCGGTCAAATCTATAATATTGTTTTATACAAATCATGGCAATCAATGAAAAACCAAAGCTATCTGCCAAAATCTTAACACAAAATCGTGGTCGTCTAAGTCTTCAAAATATTTAGCCCTTTCCTTAAACCAAACGGTCAAATCTATAATATTGTTTTATACAAATCATGGCAATCAATGAAAAACGAAGGCAATAGTGACAGAGACTGACACTACTACTCGGAGTAGCAGCTTATACGGCCGAAATCGACGGTATAAGGTTTTACACTTGTATAGAGATTTTATACCTAGGTTAAGTGTTTGTAAAATGTAAAATTAGCTTACTCGCGAGTAAGGAACATCTTAATCCGGGAATAAAATTTATATGACGCACAGAGAGGTATTTTTTATTTTAGTTCTACTCCCTTAAAGTTATTATTTCCAAAAAAAATTATAATCACTCCAAACAATAACAAAAAACACAAAGCGCTAGTACCATCCATAAAGTGGTGGGCTCACTCGGAAGTCATCGTTCGCCCAAAGCGTTCGTGTGATTGTTCGATGAGCACAAATTTAATTGTTTTGAAATATTCGCCATCTTGTGATTTAACGATTTTCTATTGGTTTTCATTGTGGATTATGCACAACTAGATGTGTAATTTATTTGGCGCTTAATTTTATAAACTGATCTTATAGACATTCTTCATTTATATACTGGAAATGTAAGCACCAAAAAACTTCCTTAAAAAACACATTTTGTAAGTTCAGGAAGGGTTTTAATAAGTTTCTCACTATTTCTAAGCCAAAAATGTAATTGTTCGTTATAGAGTAGACCACATAGAATATGATTAAGCGCGAAATCTCCACCCCAATACACCCCCCTATTATTGGTGATTTTTTTCCGTAGACAGTTTCGTTACTCAGTGAATTAAGTTTTAGTTATATTTTGTGTACTTTTGTCACAGGCCCTTCTGGAATGAGGGTTTTGACTCGTAATGATTTAAATTACAATGGAACGCTCTGATTCCTCAACAATTATTAAAAAGTTGTAATTTATGGAGCGGGAACAACTCAATCAATATGAAAAAAATGACCAAAATATTGCTAATGTTAAGCGAAAACTGTCGATTCTCAGTCACCAGTCCAAACAAAAATGGGCAGCTGCTCGTAATACAAAGGCGAGATTCCTAGAAAAACATGCCGAGTGGCTGCAGAGGATGCAAAAGCAGGGAAATGATACCCACATTCCATTACTTCTATTCTTTAGCTATGCTTTTGTTATTATCTTATTACTTAAATTTTAATTTAGGGGTAGTAACGGTGGAAATGTAAGGAAGGAGTAAAAGTACAACTATTGTCTTTTTATTTATTACTAGCTGTTACCCGCAGCTTCGCCTGCGTTAACTAAGATTTATAACGGCATCTTAGCGGGATGATATTATAGTCTATATTATTCCGCGTTCCCGTGGTAATACGGGGATGAATTATAGCCTATGTGTTAATCTGATGTATAAACTATATAATTATAAAGTTTCATCAAAATCTATTCAGTAGTTTTTGCGTGAAAGAGTAACAAACATCCTCACAAACTTTCGCATTTATAATATTAGTAGGATTTTTTTTTATTTATTTACTATTAAACTTTCAATAAAAAATGTGGCGTTATGAAATTGTCCCGCAAAACTGTTTACACAGTTTGTCTGCGGGGATATGACGAATAAATTATTTATATTATGTTACGTATGCCTATTTTTACCTTACCTAAGCTACAAATGAAATAAAACAATGTTAGACAACCATTAAAGGTATTGAATATTTTTGGCCAACTTTTAGGGCCAAATACCTCTTTGTGCGACGTTGGTGAAATCGGCCCTTAGTGCGTTAAATTTACGATTAATATACGATAAGTTAAAATGAGATAAACGGATGTATCCGGGTTGATGACGACTATATATACAGCCTAAATTACTCCTTATTACGTCATCAACTATTTGCCGGTGAAAGCCCCCATACTAAATGCATCTGGAGTCGCACTCACCAAAATCACATTATTTACATTATGACAGCCAAAATGTAAAAAAAGTGGCATTATCTCTGAAACGAATTGAACTAAATATTTCTTTCTTCGTTAAACTGTATCAATTTTGATGAAAATTGTGAGTTCAAGTTTCGAGAGATTTGAGAACGTCAAGACGGGCGAAGCTATAACAAATTTTGTAACTCGGTTTTTATTTTGCATTTCTCCGTAACGGCTCGCCAAATTTCTATGATGTTTTTTTTTTGTATATGGTGGTTTGATTGGTTTACCGTATGTGATTAAGGCGTACCTCTTCAGAAATAATTTGTATGGAAAAACGACTACTGTAAAATATATTGCAATAACATAAGTATGATTCTAAGTGTCTACGTGTTTGTATTGTTAGATTATTTCAATAACCGCCAAAATAATCGTTAAAGTTGTTTCATTATAATAATCCAAAAAATTTGAACGACGAAAATCAAGGATTTTATTATTGAAATACTTATATGAAACACACACATTCTTGTGTAACTCGGCTTAATATGCTGCATGTATACTGCCCGTAGGTTCAGACGGATTTAGGTCCATGCCAGGGGCCTATGGGGGGGGGGGGGGGTTAGGGGGCCCCACCTGTGGGGAGGAAAGCATTCGGTTGATTTGATGCATGTCGTTCATATTTAGCCGGAAACGTACAAAGGATTTATTTGAAATTGTTTATTCGTTCAACAGTCAAAATACAGGATATAGAGCGAGCGTAATTAAACAAAGGAAAGTTTTCCGTTTATGTCAGATTTTTGGAAACGAAATTTTTCATTGTTGCCGGTTTATATTTGTTTCTTGAAGAACTAAAATTTACTAGCAGTGCCCTTCGGTTTCGCATGGGAGTACGGGAATAAATTCTTGCCAATGTCACTCACAAATAACGTCTTCTCTAGTCTTCTATTGATATAAGAATTATCAAAATCGATTTAGACTATTATAAAACTACAACCTCACAAACTTTACATCTTTATGATATATTATGTATAGGTATATTATGATCTTTGCAAAGCAGTGGGACAGCATAGGTTTCTATTTTAGGGCTCGTAAATACAAGTACATAGATGCAAGAAGAGATTATGAACACCCTTTAGTATCATCGGAAACGTCTATTATTTAAAAGCAATATTAAATAGTACCACATGTTGTGGTACGTTTTTAACGAGTTTGACAAAACTATACCGGTAATAGAGAAAAAAACCAACAATGAGGAATTATTTTTCTTCACGGTCGATGGTTGCGACGCGCGGTCATAACGAGCAAAACATGGCTGTGAAATGCATCGCGAATAGAAATTCGGCCAAGGTCGAACTGGAATCGCGCTAGAACGTTTTAATAATTTACGAATTTCGAATTTGCTGCAACTGAACATACTTATATAATTTGAGACGTCAGTAATAATTTATCTCCAAGACAAAAATTACCATCGCGGCGCAGGTAAATTTTAATGACTTTGGATGAGTTGCTCATTTATATTTTACATAAAATTTATAGACCAAAGATTTTAATTATACCTATTCTATTGACGGATTCCATCTCCCTTGAGGCAGTCCAGACTTGGTTTCAGTATGACCCTCTATCTTATACCTTTAAACGAGCAATTCTTGTATATATATATAGAATCTGAATCTCGGAAACGGCTCCAACGATTTTCATGAAATTTTGTAAACATGGGCTAGAAACGGCGATAAATCGATCTAGCTAGGATAGATTTTTAGAAAATATTTTTTTATCCGTGTTTTGGGCAACAATAAAATATGATTAGAATGCGAACGTAAATTTCGCTGTCGATTTGTATGTCATGATAGCTTAGTGGGAAAATAAGGCAGATAAATCCGAACGAACCTGGTTCGAATCTCCAGTCCGAATTTTTTTTTTCCTTTTTTTTAGTACTTTTTTTTTTGGAAGAAAAATTATATCGTATATCACTAAGGCTGCCGAGCAAATGCTCGGTCAACCAGGTACTTCTTCATAAAATGTGATCCCTTAGTACCATTTACACTTGATAGGCCTGTAATTTTACAGGTTATAGTACTATACTGTACCTTTGATGGGCATGCCTTGGTGTATATACATTAATATATAGTTACATAAAAGATTTATAGTTTTACATTATGTGAAAACCATACTTGGTCTTTACCGAATCATGAGAAATGATTCGGTAAAGAGGAATACATGAGAACGCATTCTAGATTCTACCTAGATTCAAAAAGGAAAGGCAGGTCTTTAGTGATTTACACGAATGTAATTATAAACTTCTCCCGCCTACATTATACCCCTTTGAATTGTGAAGTACTTCTTAAAAATTCCCAAGTGGGTCCTGCCTCCAAAGCTTCCGAAGTAAGAACTAAAAGTATACGGGTTGAGGTAGAAATAAAGAAGGTATAGTTTTAATGACCAGCCTTCTTTAATCCTACAAACGACTTTCTAATATACTCTCATGTTAAGGGCACAATTTTGTGAGCATGAAGCGGTGTAACATATGCAAGAGTATGTGTAAGGGACTTCTTTGTGCCAAGAGTCTGAGAGAGCAGACCCGTCATTTGGTAACCACAAGGACCCTTTTCTTACACTCGCGTTGTTTATAAACAACGTGCGGTGTACGCCTTTTGCACGTACATGCTGTCGTTTATAACGCCTCAGCGCTAAGTCTATTGTCAAGTGCTTTAGGAACTGTTTTGCATTTATTGTAATCGGAAATACTCGTGTGGAAAGGAAATCTTAATTTGTCGCCACCGGTTCGGATAGGGAAGGGTTTTCTTTTATTCAACGCGTTGTGTAATTGACATGGAACTAAAGTTTCATTTTACAATTCCACATTTAAAAATGTGAATTAGTGTACTTATGGATCAAGATATAGTCGATTACTTTCAATTGTTTAGTGTTTAAAATTCGTTCGATAAAATAAAGATTATCATACTTGAAATGTCTGCTCTAGTATGAGCAATAAATAGCATAAGGAGACATGCATTGTGTAGATACACAATATATTGCTACACAATATATGAGTTAACTGAGGATTAAAAGTTTTCATCAAAAAATCTGTGTAAAGCGTATGTTAATAACTCTTTATGATGCACGAGATTCTGACATCTATCTTTTAGGGGCCTGTTGAAAACCTTTCAAGCGTTCTGAGCCTTTCATGCTTTACACATTTTATATAATAAGTATGCATATTGAAGAAATAAGTAGTGGTAATAAAAGCTCACAAATTGATAAAAATTTAATTATTAAGTGAACATTTTACTTGCATGAGTTAGTTTCTCTATGATACGTCCTATTTCGTAATGCACCTCGGGCATAAAGCTAATCAACTAATGCAAATTATTGCTGCTTAAATTGACATCGCGAGCTGTAGGTCGATTGTGATTCGATTAAACGGTCATCACTATAATAATTTCAGCACGTTATATCGATTGTCCTACCCAACACTAGGACGGCCGGCTGGTCGAGGGGTCAGACTACTGGCTACTTTACGCAGCGGTTGCGGGTTCGAATCCCGCCAGGTGTAGATAATTTGTGTGATGAATATAGATGTCTTCAGGATATGGACGTGTATATGTGTATCTCTATCTATCTTTTGTTACCTTTATTTACGTCCCCGGTATCCGTAACACAAGTTCTTACGAACTTCCTACGGGGCTAGGTTAACGTTGTGTGATTATTGAATAATATTAATTTATTATTTATTATTATGCTAGTCTATACTAATATATAATATTATAAAGAGGAAAGATTTGATTGTTTGTTTGTATTAAATAGGCTCCGAAACTACTTGACCGATTTGAAAAATTCTTTCACTGTTGGGAAGCTACACTATCTCCGGTGAACATAGGCTATATTAAATTTTCAAAAAAGTTAGGGCCTGTTTCACAATCTCCAGATAAGTTCCCAATAGGCTATCGGCAACATATTTGACAGATAGAGTATGGAGTATTTGTCAAATATGTTGCCGATAGCCCATTGGGAACTTAACTGGAGATTGTGAAACAGGCCCTTAGAGAAATTAAATTATATTAACTTAGTTGACGCAGTTCTTCTGTTCGTATTTATATGTTAAAAGGCCTTTCCTTTTTGGAAAAATCTGAGATTATAATCACAACATGTGATCGCATTAAATTCTTGCAAAAAGTCCTCCACGTGAGAAAGATGAATTGCGGAAAATTCCACGAAAATACAGCACAAACCGTACAATCTCGTTGTGAACATAAACTCACCGCACGCTTTCTACGTTCACGCTTTTAAAATGAGGTAGTGCCATGCTGCTTTGCAGCCAAATTGGGCCGGCACGACCGGGGAGGAACCTCTCGCTCACATAAAATCGGCGTAAAGTGACAGCTAAGCTGTCGCGTTTCGTGCGGTTTGTGTGTTTCCGGTGGCCCATTGGGGGGATAGGGAAAAGGAGGGCAACGCATCTGCATCACCTCTGGTTATGTGGATGTTAATGGGCGTCGATAGTCGCAAGGCTTCGATTGTTTGTTTGCCCTCCTATAATATAAAAAAAAACATGCTCATCTTACTACATAATATCTAATAGCACTGTAATCTTATTAAACTACCTATTAATCTTACTGTTCTCTCATTTTAATTAAAATTTATTTTACTGCCATCATTATTATAAAATAGAAAAAAACGAATAAATTGGAAAAAAGAAAATTGACAAAAAAAAATTACAAATTGAAAGATACCAAAAAAAAAAATCATATAAGGAGTTAGATATCCGCTACGTGACTTACATTGATAGATATTGACTCCGGGTGCAGCTGAAAGCAGAAATTAATATTTATTTTTTGTATTAGTGTTCTACGAATAATTATAGTGAATAAATACTTACTGCATTCATTGCGATTCGACGAATAATTATGATTCGGCGAATTGAGTTTTCGGAAAATTGTCTTTTCGGAGAATCATTCTCGACGCATTTTCCGCAACGAGGATTGTTTCGTGCTGGATGTCGCACAACACCACCGTAGCTCAGAAGCTGGTCTGTGTGGAATGGTGTGGAGACATAATCAATAAATTTGGTACAGACTTGCCTCTACGTATTGCGACGTTGTGACAGTCGATGAGCCCTGGATTTATGAATACGATCCCGAAACAAAATGTCGGTCGACAGTTTGACTTTTTCAAAACGTACCAAAGTTTCTTCACTGTGACGGGTAATAAAGTGTCGATACCAATACGAAATAGAAGTGGCAATAACGCAGAATAGTATATGAGAGTGCCTGCCAAACGCGACAAATAACCGAATACCAAAAATACTATAAAAATACTAGCTGTCCCGACAGACTTCGTTCTGCCAATATTAAAATTACAATTACAAAATAGGGGTTGATCGCAGAAGGATAAAAATTTAGGGTTGTATGTATTTTTGTATGTTGTATCATAAAAAAAATAGAAATTAAAAATTTTGTCTAAAAAATAAAAATAAAATTTTGGGGTGGATTACCCCTAACATTTAGGGGGATGAAAAATAGATGTTGGCCGATTCTCAGACCTACTGAATATGCATATAAAATTTCATAAAGATCGGTCAAGCCGTTTCGGAGGAGTACGGTAACTAACATTGTGACAGGGAAATTTTATACTATAAAAATATATAAAAAGGCGAATTTTGTATTATAAAAAAATACCGGGTTCCGCGAGCTATTTATTACACTAATGCGTAATGACAATGCGCTCGCGCACTCAGCGTTCAAAACAAGGGACTTCCTGCACACCACACTGTTCAGAGTTGCTTGGGCGAGTCACCTGCTAACCTACAGCTTCGATTTCGCTTCACGGCCTTTTGGCCATAGCATAGGACATTAAAAAAAAACTATTCAGAGTCAGGGGTCATTCTCTTTACAATACAGACCTAGCACCGTTCTTCATCTTATTCCCTAAAATAAATCAATAAACTGTTATTTCTCACCGGAAGATACGGTGACAGTACAGATACGTCGTTCGAAAAGGTCGTAGAAGAGGTGTCTGCAGCAGACGGGAAAAGTATTTCGAAGACAGATGCATCAGACTTTGTGTAGAAGTTGGTCTAAAGAATTTAAAAAGATCGGAGATGGTTATTTTATCCAAATAATCTGAACAGTAGGGCTATTCTGAATCCGCGATGATATGACGAGTTTGGACGTATTTGTATTCTTTAACAATAAAATACGCTTTTGAAGTGAGCGTAAATTGAGCTCTATCACTCAGGTGAAGCTCAATATCGAAATGGTTTTTACAGAATATCATTACTGCAGTATTCAAAATGTGGTTGGTGTGTCTTGTTAGACAGTTTACACACTCGGTATTGATTCATTGGTGTAATGGCGATGCGATTGATCGTAATAGTCGACACAAATCGCCCTGTGCTAGTAGATAACCAACTGTGTTTATATTTATCATGCAGCCTCGCACAATATATCTCTTTACATAACGTGTAATGGAGTCTTATGTTGTGGTAATTAACGTAAATATATTACTTGTTATACAAAACTAAACTGTTATGCTTATTAAATGGATACATATGAATACGATTGGAGTGTATGTTTGTAATATTAAATTAACCGCTTATTACTACATGTATATGAATATGTACGGTACATATGCCAAGATAACTTTTTGTCTGTTTCTCTGTTCCGGTTAATCTCTGAGATTGCTGGATCGATTTTGACGGGACTTTTACTGGCAGGTAGTTGTCATAATAATGAATAACTTAAGGCAGGAACACACTTACGTGTCGTGGCGTGTCGTGACGCGCCAGAAGCATATCGGTTTCATACATTTAATATGGTTAGGGACATATTTGCCCATCGTGTCGTGTCGTTGCGACACGCAAATATGTCCCTAACCATATTAAATGTATGAAACCGATATGCTTCTGGCGCGTCACGACACGCCACGACACGTAAGTGTGTTTCTGCCTTTAGGCTATAAAATAATCATCACCAAACCATATCCGGTTCGGTCCGTAAATCTAAGTTAAAGCGAGCGAAGGCGCGGGTAACAGCTAGTAGTAGTATATAAGTAATTATGTGACCCAAGGAATAAATAAATAAGGTGTGAACGCCTCCACACCTCAACCGATTTATTCAATTCTTTAAACAAAAGAAACTTACATTATTATCAGGGAGTACCAAAATATGATATTTTATTTTTATATTCCTACGTTATTAATATCACAGTGGCAGTGGGCTGGTCACTAACTCAGGAGGAGGGATAGCAGCAGCAGCCGATAAACCAATCAGGTTTGAGAGTGTAGGCCGCGACTAGGTAGACGAAGTGTTGGCCGGCCAGGTGGGAAGTAGGTGCAGTGGCCGGTTTATTTTAGATCGAATCGATCGATCGAAAGACGAGCGAGTGGCGAATATCGGAGCCCGAAAAACATAGGTTGTGATTAAGCTTTGCCCTATTTTTCCCTGTCATGTACTTGTTTTATTAATTAAGGAATTATGTTCGTACATACTGAAATATTAGTACAATTTACAATTTAATCGGACATGGAACGCAGATCTAAAAAAATGTACTCTGATTTCTTTCACGATATAAATTTTTTCACGTAGAAATTTTTACAAAGTTTTGACACATAAAAACAGTAAAGTAACAATCCATATAGGTCCTGGCACGGGTCAGCTGCTTGAAATTGGGTCCAATGTGGGATGGTTAACTTACACATCGTCACAGACTTTTAATTTATTTCCCTTCATCGGTGAGCTAACGATGGTCTCGTGCTTAGATGCATTAAGATATTTAGAAAAACCTCTTTCAAGGCTGGTGCCACCGGTGGTCAGGATTGACTAGGATAGAATCCGTTAGCATTAAGTCCGCCAATTGTAACGAATTTTAAATTTGGAACAATAAAGTTTATTAAATAAATAAAAATAAAACATCATTTAAACTGGAATGGAATTCTAGACTATGTACTCACAAACAACGTAGCCTTCTATTGATCAATATTGGTTCAATAGATGCAGAGATTACCCCCTTCTACCTCACAAACCTAACCCCCTATATTATATCAGTATAGACAAACATCTTGGACGAGCCACTACGTAGAAACTTGTGTTTACCATATACATAAATTGTACGCCCTTTTTGATATTAAATTTTTATATAGATATTTATTAACAATGTTATCATCGTATTCCATGTGGAAACGTCCTTTTCTTCACCCCAGGCGTAGTTCAAGTACACTGTATACTTACTTAATACTAAACGTACTGCTTAATCTTGGTTTAATGTCAAGGTTCTCCGTCTAGTATGTTTATTAATCGTTTTTAATACTAAGCTTTATAAAATGAACGTCGTATTTTTTATGTTAGTTGGATAGGCAAAGGGACAGACAACTCACGTGATAGGAAGTGGTCAGCGTAGCCCATGAAAATAAACTAGTTAACCTAACGAGACTAGCGCAGACAACTCATTCCTATAGGGCTATGCTGTAAGGTTGTTTTCGAATCTCACAAGCGGAATCCGTGGTGATATGACGAATTTGTATTATTTAAAACTCGAATTTTTATCTATGTCAATAAAGTTCACTTTCAAAGTGAGTGCTAACACTCAGGTGAAGCTCGATATCGAAATGGTTTTTACAGAATAGCCCTACAGTGTTGAGTATCCTGAAACATAAGATGTTAAGTTTCTATGACAGTGGTGAATTGCGTGGACTTGTAATTAACCATACGAGTATGTAGTGAATATAATATTGCCGGTTGTGAAAAAAGTAAAGTATGTATTAACACTTAGGTCCCACTCCTGGGCACGGATGTCCTCCTCGAAATCAGGCGAGGAAGGTAATGGGCCATGGTTCACCAATGCGCTGCCATGTCGGGTTGGGGAACTTCACATACCTTCAAAGACTTAAATTTCATCAGGCATGCAGGTTTCCTCACAATGTTTTCCTTCACCGGTGAGCGAACGGTGATTCGTGTTTAGGGTGCACATATAAATTTTGAAAAACCCATTTCAAGGCACACACGGGGGGTCAGCATCGAACCCGGATCCTCTCGCTTGAGAGGCCGAGCCCATTACCCACTGGACCACCGTCGCTCACAAAAATATATGTATTTTTCTGATGTATATGAGTTTTCTTGATGACTTTAAACTTATTTACATTTGATAATATTATTAATGCACTCGTGTTAATATGTTTCAAAATTCCAAATATACATTTTGCGTTTTGTTATGATTATGGATATACGCTGATAAAGTAAAAGGATCGACCACAAAACCGCGTCAAATGAAATGGGGCTTACCTGTCAAGCGTTATACTTTTTGGGCAGCTCGGTTCGCCGGTGCTTTGTTGTGCATTGTTGACGCTATACAAATAAAAAATATCGTGATAAATTGCATCCGAAAAGGGTGCGCTTTTGAGCGCTACGTTTATCTTTTTTCACCAGTAAAGATTTCACTTATTTGCTGAGAATGAATTTGCCGTGTATTATTGCAGCTTCTAAGTTAGATTTTTTTCTCATTTACATATCAATCTATAGATAAGGGTTAGCAGATAAATCATCGTTCTTAACCTTTTTCTGGACCGACCGAATGAACGGATCGGTCAAAGGTTATCTTAATATAGGTAATCTTACATATTATTAAACTACCAGCGGCTTGCAGTTTCATCCGCGTACGTCTCCTTCCCGTGGGAGTACGGGGATAAATTATATCTAATGACACAGATAATGCAGCCTTTTATTGGTAAATTAACTATCAAAATCGGTTCAGTAGATCCAGTGATTACTCCCTACAACCTCACAAACGTTACCTCTTGATAATACTAGGATAGATAATAGTAATCAAGTAAACGGATAAACTAGACTTGAATGAAAAAGAGATTGAAGATGAGAAAAAGAGATGAAAAACAAAAAAAAATGTACATCTGTTACTTGTTAAAGACATATTATTAACTATACAAATTATTTGCACTTTCCTAATGAGATTATAGTATTTGGTGCTGAAAAATGAAATGATGATGATAATATTATGGTAAGTATAGAGGAAAATATCGCGAAGAAACCTGTTTGTATGTTTAATAATATAAAGATTTATAATATTAAGTGCAAAATGTATATTGATTTTTTTAAAAAGCATTAAAACACTAAAAACTGTCTGTCTGCTGGATTTTTCTGCAGATCTAATACTCTTACGGGTATCATCACCATGTGGTTAAGGTGGCACCGATGCTTCCTCTGCCTCTTCTATTCCGATGCCGTTAAAATAAAGCCATGAGGTTAAGCAATCTTTCAAAGATATAGATAGATAGATACTTTATTGCTTACATTAACATATATATATATATATATATATATATATATATATATATATATATATATATATATATATATATATATATATATACATTTTTTTTTATATAATGACATGTATCTATTGCATTGGTGTGTAGTTAATCTTATCTAATAAATCTTATATAATTTTAGTATATGGAAGTGATAGTATATGGAAGTTATTATGGTAGAGGCGACTAGAGCATCATTTTTACAAGATATGTCGATAAAATATTTGAGAAAAGAAATCCTCCGACGCCAGATCCAACGACTCGATACTGGATCGAATTTTGACAATATCTAACACCCGTATTCACAAACAATAGGTACTATAACGGATCACACTACTCCCGAACGAATAAGGTTATTCAAACCAATTCATAGACAATACTCAAATGAAATCCGCAACTGTGCGTCTGTCAAATCCATAGATAGCAGCGTTCAAGCGCACAGTTCTTTCACACGTTCACACGTTCTTTGCATAGTATTTTTTCATTACGCTTCTTGAATACGGGTTATTATTAACTTCTTAAAAATGTATCTCACCATACAGTATAGGCAGTAACCACTAACTCGTTATTTGCTTACAAATTTATCCCGTAACCTTGGAACATATTTTCCAGCATCGTATCAAATCCCTCCGAAATACAGTAATCTACGTAACCATATTATCTTGAATTACGAAAGCACTCAGATAATCTTTGTTCATGCATATTCTGTTGCTAAGTGTTCCAGCCCAAAACCAATATGGTTACAGCTAAGCTGTTATGTTAGCCGAATGCGTTAATGGTATAAATTTTGTAATCTCACTTTCATGTGGATATTTTAATATCCAAAGACATTTTAACTGTTTTTTTTAATATGTTACGGCTATTGACTCAATCATATTTTTATTGAAATGCAATAAAGCAGAGACAGCAGTCGACTTTAAATAGTAGGATTACATTGTGAAACTAATGAAATATTTCGGCACGCCGCACGAGGATAGAGGAGACTATTTGGCGGTAGTTCGTCTATGCGCTGGCAAACGCGGGATTTCAGCAATTCACAGAAAAAGTTTTCCCCATTGTGTGTTCTTTGGTAGCTCAGTGGTGTTTATCTGGCAATGTACAGAAAATATTTGGAAAACCTAATTAAGGATTCTCTTGGTCAAATTTTAACCTACGATACCAAGATTTGGCCAAAAGAGCTAAATCAGTATAAGCTTCAATAATTTAATTCTAAAAAAATTCGTAGTCTTATAATGCTCTTAGTAGACTGGAAATATATTTGAAAATTAATCTCTTGGCTAATAGCTATAAGCCACTTGCTTTGCACAATGACTTATTAAGTCCGTCGGACAAATGGATTGCAAATTAAATTCTCTTTCAACATTTGCAAGCTAAACTTTATTTATTAACTCGCCCCTCGTTCGAACGAAACGTTGCGAATCAGACGGATGTATTAGTGTATATCTGTGTGTGTTAATGTGTGGGGTGGTTTGTGTTGCAATCGAAATAATATTTTTGTTATAATTGCTGTTTTGGACAAACGATACGATATCTCGTTATGATTCGAGTCAGTAAAGTACAGTATTGACCTAAAAATCTGGTACCACCTCCCTGCATTTAGAGGCATCAAAAAAAATATACCAAATTCAAATAATATCCACAAGTAATGGAATGAAAACATTATCAATGTAATAGAAGTGAATTTAATACGAGCAAACTTCATAAAATCGAAACGTCCACATAATTAACACTGTCTGAAACAAAGGAACCTTTCAAATTGGTTCACCTAAAAATAATTATATGATATATACAAAAAATTTCATTAAAGATATGACAATATCGCAACTAGCAATATATGATACAATCCTACAGCTGTTCATATGAGATTTTAGATTAATGGAAGTATGAATAGTTCACAAAAACGGAAGTTTCACTTTCTTATATAGGTTCTAAAAATAATTATTTGAAAATAGTTGGGTTGAAGGTCAACATGAAAATTGCACTTTCGGAAAAGGTTAAATTTTATAATTTCATACGGCTAATTAAACAAAAGATCGAACGGTTTCCTAAATTAACTTGGGCTAAATTAACAAGTATATAATAATAATAATAATAAGACTTTATTTCAGACCAATTGATCCATATGTGTATTAGTATTATACAATTAATGTTCTTATAACTATGTTAGTAATAATATATCGATAGCCATTTGTTAATATTTGTTCATATTTAAAAACGTCTGAAAGTAAGCTTGTTTGTTCTGTTTAAAATATTAAGAAAGGTTAGAGATAGATAGAAACAGAGAGAGAGAGAGAGAGTTATTCTATAATTAATAAATTATAGAGACAAGATATTTTTCTTATGATTTTTTGTTTAGTTTATTTTTAAAACTATTGAATACCACAGTAAAAAGTTGTTATTTAATATTATTTCATCATTATTATCTCACGATTTTAAAAACTTTGAGTTTTATTATTACAAAGATATTTAGCAGTTAATATTAATATATTTTAGTTTAAGAATAATTATTATTAATATTTAACAATAATTATAGTTAAAGTAACTTGGAATTACTGCGTGTATTAATTGTACGTGTAAAATATACATCAAGTAGATAAAGTCGGAATGATTCACTTATCATCCAGATTTTAGCTTAGCAAAATATAATATTATGTAAACACATTAATGCATTATAAAGTTAATACTAGTTTTGTTGAGCCGTGATGTCCTTAATTCCAATCTGGCTATTACGCGTTTTTTTATTTCAAATTATATTTGGGCGCCTATTTTAATTTATTCGTATTGGAATAGGTTCAAAATTAAACATAAAAAACGAAATCTTATAATGAGTATAATTATAATAAAGCATTATATTGCTGCTATTGATCGGCCAGGTGCGAAGACGATCTCCGTGCAGTGGCTGGTTCGTGTTAAGACGACCGATCCGAAGGAAGGAAGGGATCGGTTCATTGAGTTCATTTAGATAGGCATGGACGGATAAAGGCTGATGATGATAATGATGATTGCTTATGTACATCGAATGTGTTAAAACGAAATGTAGTAATTGATATCGTAATAACTCCTAACAATAGGAATTTTAAAAGTTATAAAAATGTAGAACAGTATTCACCTTTTGCAATGCAATGCAGCGATGCTTAATATACATAACCATCTGATATGAATAAAACGCTCGTTACTGCAATATCATCTACTAGAAATCGTATATCTTGAAGATATAAAGTATTGAGACCGTGAATGAGACTTGTTCAATTACTAGAATTTTCGCTTCGCATGCTTGATTTGAATCTTGTGAATATTTGCGAAGTCACCAGATGTTTTAGTATCTTATGAAAATAGCCAAATAAAATTATATGGCACTATCATATTGATTTTGTGCACGAAAAAAATATAGTTGTCTGTAAAGTCGGTTTACGGACGGTAGTTTGACTTGACAACGTCAAACATTACATGCAGCACGAACTAAACCGAGCCGATCATGCGTTCGCGTCGCGCTATCGCTGGCGTAACGCGACATGACGTCATCTTTTTCGTGCATGCTGCCCGTAATATCAAGTTATTAGAGGTTGTCACGTCAAAACACTTTTTCCTTTCTTAAAACTCAATACAAATCATATTTAACAGACAATGCACACTCTAACCCTTTGGTGAAGCGAGTGTCTATGGATGTCTCTGTTCGCTTACCATCGGGTGAACCGAAACGACCGATCGAAATAATCTGTCAACGTGACATATCACTATGAAATAGAGTGAGGTCTAAGTGGACACTAAATTCCGTCTAAGCATTTACTGAAAGGGGCATATAGGCTATGAAAATTTTGATTGTTTTGATGTAAAATTACAAACATAAACTATGCTAGGAAGATTTTCACCATACATAGATGTGAACTATGTAAGTTTCACAACTGTGAAACACTTGAAGCCGCGCAGGATGCGGCTTTAGTAAGAGAGTTAGCAAATAATTGAGTTAGCTATTGAGAGATTAAAGCAGCAGTGTATATTACATTGGGCTCTGTTAGTTCAGAGTCCCGAGTTTTCAAGTCAGGCAGACAATGTATACAGTATTGTGCTTACACTTTCACTTATTTGTGGTTACTGTGTGTACATGATTACTAAAAATTTTACACTCTATCTTGTATAAGGTCTCGGCGCAAGTAGTCTCACAAGAAAATGTTCATGGGAGTTTCAAGAAAGTTTCAATTTAAAAATTGACATTGTCTTGCAATTGACATTTTAGCAGACGCTTGTAGTCTCTGTGTGCGCCGCGGTGGAGTCGCGCCTTTATACTTATTGCATATGGTGTTAATTTACTAGCGTCATAAGAATCAAGATGATCTAGTTGAATGCTTCGTCTTTGATGGTATTCTTCTGGATATACGTAAGGTATAATATCGGAGATCCACTGAAGATTTTCCTTATGTCTGAAAACATCTAAAATCTTCAAGGATGATTGAGTCGAGCAATCCATAATTGCCCAGCGCATATTATGCTATGGTCCAATACGTTTCACGACGAGAATTGAATATGTGAGTCGTGACCGGTTGTTGACGATTGAGCATGTCTTATAAAATAACTGTAACAACAGATTATGATACTAATTAATAAAAAGGTTGTATATATAGATGTGCAACCTTTTCAATTTCTATTAATTATTATCATAATATGAACTGGTTGAGTATTCAGTAGATGTATATACACAAATTAGTCGCAATCCGTTTTAAACAGAATACAATTATTACATAGCAATATGCGAACGGAAACATATTCGTGGAAATATTCATTTGAAGTCCCATTGTACAAGTAAAGCGTATTATGCGGGAAAATATTTGTTTGAAACGGGTGCGTGGTTTTAATAATTGTGTTTTATGTTTGTGTATTATATGAATTGGTATTGTTTTCATAGGTTTTGTTATATCATGTAGAGTAAGCTTCGATAATTATGAAAGGCCATATTTACCATGCTATTACACTAAAGGTTCATAAAACACTAGCTGTTCGTGTACCTATGCTTTGCGATTTTAAAAAACTAACGAAAATCACACTTTATTTATCATTCACGGAGTTTATTGAAAGAGGCATAAGTCCCGCAGTGGATGGTTTTTTTTAACATCCAACGTTGGACCGGAATAAAGCGGTAATGTTGTTTTGTTTCGGAAGAAATTCCGCCAAATTTGTGCTGTGACGCTGCACCAGTTCTGTGTTTCGATTGACCGACTGATAGTTTTTGATAGATATTTGGCTGATGGTTTGTATGTTTTTTTACGCCGGTATTATGTGAGCGAGAGGTTAGCACCTTAGTCGTGCCGACCTAAATCAACTGCAATACAGTTATAGCACTACCTCTTACAAATGTCCTTTAAGTTACCTCTTACAAATGTCCATCAAAAAGCATCGGACCAACAAAATCTCTGGAGGAGATCTGGCACGGCAGTGTTTGGAGCGATTATGAATCCCATTTCCATTAGTAAAATGTGAAATCTTAGTGTCCAAGTGTAAATAAGGGTCGAATAATATGAATATTTATATTGAACGTTAATAAGGAAAAGAAAGTGCGTTGTTAGCTCACGGCTGTACGCTCAGCGATTTTGATCATTATAATTAATTAGTGCGTATATTATGATGTATTTTGCTTGCGAATTATAAATATAAGTGATTTGTGTATTATAGAGAATATTGGAGCATTATGTTTTTGTTTTTTTTCTTTTATTAATATTGTCTGTGTAAATTTTTATGTACACGAAGTGTTGGTCGGCCATTAACCAGGTGGGAAGACGATCTCCGTGCAGTGGCAGGTGCGAGTAGCAAGGGATCGGTCGTCATGGCGTTCATTGAGGCGGGCCTATGTTCAGCAGTGGATGGACAAAGGCTGATGATGATGATGAAATTTTAATGCACGCGCAATCTAATCAATCTAGGCAGGTTTCTTGAGAATTGAAACTTAAATCTTTTTATATGTTTCTTCTTTGCCAAACGGTATGAGTATCGATTTCCTGCCTATGCCACCTAAAATCGTGAAGCCAACAGGTGATCCTGTCACATGAAATGTTATCTGGGTAAATACCTTTTTGTTCATGGACGGCGGGGTTGACAGCCTACCGAATTTTATCAATTACCAATAGATAATTTGTTGGCTTGTCCATTTTATACAAATATCTCACTGTATTATCCTTTCACCACTATCAGTATACATTGTTACCACATTACGCCACTCTCAATTAACTCTATCATGATTCAATTATTAAGTTAATTAAGGTTAAGGTTATATTCATTAATGCACACGGATGCTACGTCAGGTGTATTATTACTACATCACAAAATCATATTTTTTTGATTTTGCTCTCTATCGACGGCTGAGGCAGTCTATTGTACTTTCTAATATGATGTCTGTAGGGATATAACTTCGGATAGGATATTGGGAACTTTATTATTCGATCGTGACTTTTCGATTTCGATCGACGATTGCATTCAATATGCAAATGTACCTTACACGCATTCGAGCGAATCATTACTGAAGGACAATTTTTATTATCCTGCATGCATATTTGAAATTATATATGTGTTATTTGTATTATATGTGTGTTATTCATTTTTTTGCTCGCGCATACTCTAAATGGATCTTGAAATATTTTATAATTTGTATTTTCAAAATATTAAAAAAGTTTTATGTCTTCTATGGTGGAAGTCTTTGTCGAAGGACAAGCTGTTGTCTAAATAACCGATCGTCAGTGACAAATGCAATATTGTATCGTAAATAAATGTGTACAGTAAAAAAAGCTTATTTATCTTCTATTTATTGCCGTTCTATGATACCGATTTTCATTAACGATGCGATGGCTGCGTTAATGCGGTGAGTTAGTTTCCATGGTGCTTCTATCATTTATACCAAT
This sequence comes from Lycaena phlaeas, assembly GCA_905333005.2. Lineage (NCBI taxonomy): Eukaryota > Metazoa > Arthropoda > Insecta > Lepidoptera > Lycaenidae > Lycaena > Lycaena phlaeas. The sequence goes on from HG995168.1 coordinate 3,988,457, forward strand.
TAGTATAATGGAAATGGTGGACAATATATTTACTAGGAAAGAGATCTGCTATCTTGCGTGTAGAATGTATGATTTCATCTTGGACAATTTGCCACCAAGTGGCAACTGTTAAATTGAAACAGTGAATGGTTGAAACATGGTTGAGTCTATTAAAATAGCCTGAATAAACTCAAATGAGAAACATTTGTAAATACCTGTATCACAAATAATTATTTTGTTTGTTTTTTCTGATTACGAGGGTCAATCAAATGTCGAGAGTTCTTTATGTTTTCCTTTTAATCTTTTGTCGAATTTTGTATGTATTGTAATCTAAATGTGTATCTCCAAAAAGCTTTGCTACAACTCGTCTTCAAGTCGATTTCAAGTCGGTCAATGTAGATGGTTCTAGAAACCTTGATAAATTATATTGCGATGTGCTGTATGATAACATTTATCGCGAATGTTTTGTTCTTGATTAAATATTGTTTCAAGTGCTTGCAGTGCTGCTTGCTTTGGTATTAGACCGTTTGGGATAGTTGTAAGTGATTTTTAAATCAAATGCTCTATTTCGACTGCAGTTAAAATAAGATAAGAATAAACATTGTCTACTTCTTGCCCCATATTAGTTATAGTCCCCGCCACTAATAAAGTCCTGCGACTAATGCCGGATCTAAATTAGACAAGTCCAATATCATCTGACATCTTGACATCTGTCTGGAGTGAGAAGTTGTGAGAGAGTGAGATTTTTATTTTGCTGCCACAATTATTTTTGTTACATTTTTAGGTTACATTTTTAGGTATTAAAAACAGCCAAACTTATTCCTATAACAGAATTAGTATTTTTTCCTAAAATATAGTAAGTATATAAGAAACCAAAAACACAAAACTCCTACTTCAGGTAATAAATATAAAATATTTTGACAACGGCCTAATAACGTAAATTTATTGGCAGTCGGTTCACAATGGTCTAGAACATTGGAGACACACAGGTTTGCTGGTCTTGGTTCTGGTCCTAGTCTTGATATTCATCATTGTCACTTACATGATTTTGTATCAGTTCGGACTCCAATATAAAAAATCATCAATATTCTCTTCATTGACAGACTGATCCGAAACTAACAACAACTCACTCACCTTTTTCGAATGATGAATTTCCTATATGTCCAATTTTATCACAGGGCCCTGAACAAAACTCGTAGACGGTCGTTTTGATTTAGAACCACCGACTTTATTGTTTTTTAACATTTTGTATTACAAAATCTAAAACAAGTCTAATCGACCTTATAAAATATAACATAGGGCAACAATGGACGTGTAGCCTGACAGGCTCCGGTCAATGTTTTAATGGTTATTACTTACGCGATATTCATCGAAAGGTGGAAAATCCTCCCTCATAGGTAGTTTTACAACTAAACCAAAAGCTACTGAGCCGCTCAATCGCGGGGAGTGGGGGGAAGTAGGTGAAACTAAGAAATCGAAAACATGGGAGTAGCCTGTGAGACTCCACGTCCATACCTAAAGGTTAAGTTCAAGCGTTGCATTAGATTGCTAACATGTGCATATTGAAGCAATGCATGTTAGCAAACTTTTCACGCCATCAAAGACAAATTTCATTAGTTATGCTAATCCCTTCACTATGTTTTCCTTTGACTTGGAGCAGAAAACATTGACATAGCCAAGCGCAGGTATATATTGACTGTACTACTGACTGGCCTGTTGGTCTATTGGTCTATTGGTTAGCGACCCTGACTGCTAAACCAGAAGGTCGTGCGTTCGATTCCCATCCAGGACTAATGTTTTTGTAATGCGCATTATTTGTTCTGTGTCTGGGCGTAATTTATCTATAATATGTATATATTCAGAAATATATAAGTAGTGTATCAGCTGTCTGGTTACCATAAGAAGAGGCTGAGTTTGGGATCAGATGGCCGTGTGTGAGTTGTCTCAACACTACTAACACACACAAAAATATACAAATCTTAAGGCGATATTAATCTAAGGTTAGCATTGCTCAGGGAGATAGCTTGGTGATGCTTGGCTGCGACGAGTCCTGGACGGCAATGGCCTCTTTCTGCGAGACAGTAATGTCCCAGAAGGAGGCCGACGAACGGCTGAGAGAGGATGGTGCCGACGTGGCCTCCCCCCCGTAGACGACGAACAGAGGTGCCCCGGAGGCTCTACTTAATGCCCTTCCAGTAACACTCCTGTGCGGGCCCGGGATGGGATCCCGGGCCTCGCTAGACACGACGTCGTGGAGACTGCCAAGTCGTAGCCGGGCAGTCCCCCTATCGGGGAGAATCTGGTCTTGCCAGGACCTGTCTCGCTGAGGGTTTCCACTTGCCTGCGATCCGGGTCCCTCAAATAGCGGCTGAAGGCTCACGCAGCGGTTTTAGTGGGGTAGTGCACCCAATGCCCTGGTATGGTCCGAAAAAAAATTCAAAAAAAGCTTGGTTATGTTTCTCCAGTAGATTTTTAATAAATAATGTGTGGTCTATATCTTTAGTGTATCCAGATGTTGATGATATATAAGTAGACCTACTTATATATCTGCTGTTGCAATATTGTACCTGTACAATATTGCAACAGCTTTTTAATATTTTATTATCAATACGAAACCAAACTCAAAATAATACCATTGACAGTCCCACAGCCTTTTGAGATCGGGCTGCACTGTAATTAAATCCGAACTCATTACACTGATGGTTTATTGAGAACAAATTTTACCGAGAATTCCCATTTTTATTTACTTATTTTATTTATTTATTTATCCTTTATGTACATACAATTTATTACAACTAATATAATATGTGAATACCTATGTATCACACCCATGTGTGATACATGGGTATGCTTATCTGTATAAGAGATCTCTACCAGCAAACCATAAAGAGTGTGAGTGAAGAGAGTATAAACCTTTTTTTTTTAATTATACTTTTTTCGTATGTTTTATTTTTTATTATTGTTTCGTAAATAACCCTACTTCTTCTGCTTAGTCTTTTCCCAAATATATTTGGAATATGTAATATGCAGTTGAATACCAGTATTTTAAACGGAGTATCTGCCTATCTTTTAGGTTTTATTAGTATTTATTACCTGACCTCCACAAGCCTGTAGCTGGGTAATACTGCGTGGTAAGTCTAAATGTTAGACTTTAGGGCTTCTAATGACCCGTAACGACTGTAAAAGAACCACGAATGACAGCCGTAACCGACGGCTTTTTGAGGAGAAGTCTCGGTATGTAAACATGGTCACCCATACAAGGACCAACACCGGTGTGCGTAGCTTAACCTGGTAGATCGACCCGCGCAGCTGTTATTTAATTAGTCACGTACTCCTAACTTAATTAACCCCACTGTAGGTTATATTTTCACTTTCGGGTAGTTAGTCATATCTAGTACAACTATTATTTTTATTAAATTAATTTATTCTTTAGTTAATTAAAGCTTGAAAATGAATGATTGTCTATGAATGAAATGATGGTCTAGGCTTTCTCTATTTGGTTAATTCTTAGAATAACAAAACCTACTTGCAAATTGTGTGAATTTACAGACAGATTCGTAGGATATTTTTTACAATATAGTTAAGTGATTCAGCTATTTCATGCAGGGGTTCGAAACCCTTCCTTAAAGGATCCGCCATAGGTGTAGAAAACCTTGCTTGCAAACAAACAAAAAAAAGAAATTAGAACGGCTTTATTGTCGTGGCCTCACTTATAGATAGTAGAAACTAGAAAGATCTCGGGACGTTTACTAACTTTGATAATTAAAAAAAATCTATCATTGATCGCGGATCTTCATCATTAGATTTACGCGAGTCGTTTAATTTTTTAAAAACAATTTATGGCTTTAAAATTCTCTTTAACATAATATCAGTATTTGAAATTATGATAATCACTAATATCGTTGACAAGAAAAGCCAGATAAAACCCCGAAAGTCGCTAATGATCTGTCCCTGCATAGCTTTCTAACGGGACAAATATGAAAATATAATATCATACGGACTTTGTGACAGCGTTCACACATAAATATAAGTACAAGTTACTAGGGTAACCTATCGATTAGTAAAGGAAAAATATAGGAAGCTTTTGAATCAATACATTTTATGCTTACCTTGAAATGTTCACTTTACGTCCAATATTCTCAACATTAAATGTTAGAAAACTTAAAAAGTATTATCATTAGAACAAAAGTTTTAAACAAAAATTGTATAGAATAAACTGATCTTTAAAAATGGATAGATGAATCCAATCCGGTATTTTAAGAATTATCGACGAATAGAAAAACCGATTCATTAAAGCGACCATCGTAAACGATAAATTATGCCAAAAACAAAAGATGTGACATGTCTCCACAATAATGGTTTCAAACAATTTTACCACTACCTTCATAGTTTCATCATATCGACCAAAAACTATTACCGCCTTTAAATCCCCCGCCCATCTTGGAAAAATAAAACTGTTTCTATTTTTAAGATGGCGATCGAAGCTCCACCTAGATCGGTCAGCTATTTATGATTCTATGCTCTGCAACTTAAATAAAAATAGGAAATTCAGTGCGAGGTTAAATTCTATTTATCCAGGCCTTATTAGCAGTAAAAACTCCGATAAAAGTTAAAGTAAAAGTTATTGATAATAACTCGTCTGACAAGAATCGTTATAGTTGACAACTCTCTCCAATTTATTAACATTTTTGTATAGCTTGTTATCTTCATACTTGAGCCATTTAAATTTTATATAATACCCTTTAGTCCAACTCTTACAATAGTACGATTTTAAACGATTTACAAGTTCGCCCAGAGAGTTCCAGAGAGTTTGTGCAGTGACATTAAAAATCATCAAATTAATCAGATAGAACTAGAATAACATCTTAAACTATATAATATGCAAAGTGGAATAACACAATAAGGACCGGTATCAGTAAATGCCTCTTCAAACGTCATCGTATTGCAAATGCACAGTAAATATCTCTAGGATAATCCACAAGTTGAATTGTTAAAGTAACTTGAGAGCTTGTATTGTAAGTTACTTGAGACGTTTCCATTGAGAACGCAAAAGGTATAGTTTGGTTGTCATATTCAGACACAGAGAATGTAATGCTTTTGACTAAATGTAATCCAATATCTGTATCTTAATCTTAATATTTCACTATTAATACACTAGCTTGAGCCCGAAGCTTCGCCGGAGTTTAAAAAGTAGGTTTTATATTTCTTTGCTAAAATGAGAATTAAAAAAAAACTATACTAGTAGTGCTTAGAGATGTCGGGTACATCTGCGTCTTCTACCGCATCTACCACGGAATGTTTCACTGGACATTGCGTCAAATTTCACCGACACCACCTCGATGTCCAGACATGATCGATAACAACTCTACTTTTCGGCATTTCAAAAGCAGGCAAGCAAAAAACCCGGCAATTCTGTTGTAACGGGTGTCTATTGGATGTCGCCTATACCTTGACACCAGGTTAACACACCGTCCGTTTAGGCCCTCTTTTCTATAAAAATCCTTCCTAACATTGTTATAACATGCAACGAACTATACGTGTACGTGTCGACTGAAAAATTGTTGGGTTTGCTGAGTATTCCTTGTTTAAACTTAGTGATACCACCGAAAAAAATGTCTACATCATCCGACGCCCTGTTGAATAGTGATGTAAATCTGTTTATAGAAGAGTGTTTGTGTAAATTAGTACGGCCTGTGTAACGAGACAACAAGGAAGCAGCGTAACTCGGAATATGGTCGAATGTGCCATCGACAGCGTCAATCAAGTCAGTTCTATAAGTAACGACATTCGTTAATGTTGACCTTTTAGTCATGAAGCCATGCTGGGCTCGATTAATATATGTGGGTGTAAAATAATGATTCAAAACCTTTGACACGGAGGACAATATTAAAATGGGTCTGTAATTATTTTTATTTTATTTTTATTTTATTTTATTTTATTTTATTCGGAAGACTTACAGCTATCTTACAAAAATCAGTCTTAAAAATAGTTAACTAAGAGCCATTTAACAGTCTTCACTAATATTTAACTAAATATATGCTAGAAAAGTGATTTAATACTTATAATAAAACACAATGAGAAAGTAAACTAAAGCGAATGGAGCTATGTGGGAGACTCTCTAAAAGAATCAAGAGTGCACATGCGTTTTATCGAATTAGGTCCTGTATTGAATATATCAACGGAAGCTTGGTTTACAGTAATGTTATTTAGATTCGTGCAAGACCTTATTAAAAAAGCATTTTTACGATAGTTCACCGACACGCACTGTTCTACCAATGGTTTAAATTGTCTCAGTTGTTTAGTTGGAATATTAAATTTTATGTTGCTTAATAGCTCAGGACAGTCTACGCTACTATTTAGTATTTTTACTAAGTACACTACATCTCCAATTCTTCTTCGCTCGGATAAACGAAGAAGATGAAACTTCCTGCATCTATTAAGATACCCACTCAGATATACCCCGGATTTGAACTGTAAATATTTAAGAAAACGTTTTTGAATTGATTCGATTGTATCTATATAAACTGTGTAACAAGGATTCCATACTTAGAAATAAATACTCCATAATGAGAAATAAAAACTCTTCGACCCAATTTTTAATACAGGTACGACTCTAGCAAGCTTTCTCAAGTTAACGAAAACGCCCGTCCTAAGAGAATAGTTGTAAATAATGAGAAGCGCTAAAGCTAAGGACACAGCGCATCATTTTAAAAATATAGGACGCAAATTTTTGATTATAACTGATTCTTTTGTCGTAAATAAGCGTAAACTGTAATCCCTATTTCGGTATCGATCCGTTATTAATTAAGTAGGCTGAAGGTGAAGAAATTTGTTTCGATCCTTATGAGTAACGTATCAATTCATCATTATCAGTGTTTATCCGTCCACTGCTAGTCATAGGCTTCCTTCAATGATCGCCAAGATGAGCGATCCCTTGCCACTTGCATATTGCTTATTGCATACATTTTAGATTCTAGACCATTCTATGTTGACTTTTTTGAAAGACTCGAAATCCTTTCCACAAGAAAAAAAACATAAAGCAAATTAAGCAACTAGTAATCATTGGAAGAAATTTAGGACTTTTGAAGCATCTCAAAAAATCGCTTAAATAATAAATCATTAAAAATATACTTTTTATTCCATAAATGTGTACATATTATAATAGTAAATTAACCTATTCGGCTCCATACGTAAAAATCTTTTAAAAGAAACTTTACAAATGCTATTCAATAAAAAGTCGCCTCCGTCGTATATTGCCCCTTCATAAAAGCGAAGCCTCGTTTGAAATGATGTGATTGAAAATGTATTATTATGTTATTAGATTTCATCTTTTATAGAGATACTTCTGAACCATTCAGCTTCAAGAAGCTAGTAACTTTTGTAAGGCTTCCTCGCTTTGTGTGTGATAGAGTTAACGTCTTAATTAAGTTGTCTTGATATATGACAGCTAATTAATGGAGGATGCGACTGTGCCGTAGAAGTTTCTTGGCAGGCATTTTACTAAAAATTTCGTCTCAACTGGCTGCTGTCTATTGTTCAGGCTTTGTAAATGGGACTGCTGAAACTAGCTCAAATATACATAACGTTATGTCTTATAGATATTATTGAGGTAGTGTAGTGCTAGCAGCGCCCCGCGGTTTATTTTTTTATTTATTAAGTTTCACATATAGCATCTATATAATGATCACTTATGATCGTCTTAGCGGCTAAGTTTATAATGACTACAGTATGCGCCATTTTGTGATAGCGGCCATCTTGTATTTGAAATTTGTCATAGTATTTACTATTCTATTTGTCAAGTCATTTCATATGATACCTACGAGTAGGTATATTGAGGGAGTTGTGAAAAATTATGTCAGTAAAAGTAATCCGCCTTTTTGTGGCTGTGGCTATCTTGGTCTGATTTTCATAATACACCTTTTCCTTTCACTAATACACATTTTAAATTAAAAATAATATCCAAATCGATTCATCAGTTTGCAAGCTATGATACTTATAAGACCCCGTTGTTTTTACCTCGGGGGTTAACTATGGGTGTTTTTCTTTTTAATAAATAAATAGTATTCAACAATCACACCACGTTAACCAAGTCCCGTGGAGAACGTATAGCGTTACGGGAACAAGGAACTATATATATACATATATATTATTAAAGAAATTGTATGTGTACATATGTATAAATACATATGTATGTACACATACAATTACATAACAATAACAAGCAAACAGCGATAATCCGGTGCAGACATCGATATTCGTCATACAAATTATCTACACCTGGCGGGATTCAAACCCGCAAGTGCCTAAGTGTCCAGTATCCTGACCTAGGCCCCCTTCAACCTCGGGCGCCCTGGGCACTAGGGTAATGGAGCCCCGACATAAATAACAATTTATACATCTGTGGAATTTAATTTTGGAATAAAAAGAGTAATCATAGTAATAAGGACACTACTGAGTATTTTAATCAAGAATTGTATTTTTTAAATTCTTTATTAATAAAAGCTATACACCTGTATAATGTTAAGCCAGCTGAATTATTGTTCAACATCCTAAAATTGTCGCCATATTCTTTTATAAGTATTGGTGTCACATGGATCGCGGGGCCCTGGGCAGCTGCCCAGGGTGCTCAATGGATAAGGCGGGCCTGATCCTGACCTAGGGCTTATTTCACCAACGTCGTATAAATTTTATTCCCGGATTAAGATGTTCCTTACTCGCGAGTAAGCTAATTTTACATTTTACCAACACTTAACCGAGGTATAAAATCTCTATACTAGAGTAAAACCTTATACCGTCGATTTCGGCCGTATAAGCTGCTATTCCGAGATTAGTAGTGTCAGTCTCTGTCACTATTGCCTTCGTTTTTATTGATTGCCATGATTTGTATAAAACAATATTATTATGTACGTTTTTGTTAAAAGTAGATTTACGTACCTATACTCACTCCTGAAATTATAAACTTAAGGGAAAACTTTACTGGCTTATGTTCTGTTTATTTTTGTGTAATGTTTTGTAATATTATTATATAGCTGGCTGTTTCCCTAATAAAATAAAATTCAAACGTCAAACTAGCATATTATCCGAACAAATAAAAGAATACGTAGCGGCCAGCGCATTTGCGCAAGTCGAACTGTCTATTTTACTTGGGTGCATGCCATTACGTATTTATCAATTCTTTCTAAGATATCTCTAGCATAATGTGAAATGAAAAAAATTCCATGGTGAAATGTAATTGAAGTTAGAATAAATCGACGGAGTAAAGTTATACTGCGATAGCTCTACTCTCGTATAAATTCAGTGTTGGTGAAATCGGCCCTAATAATAGTAAACTTTGGCTTTGGTTTGGACTTTGGACGAAAATCCCAGCAAAGACTGTTTTAGGTGTCTGTGTAAGCAAATGAATTGAAAATCGAAATTTACAATACTGCAATTCGTCAACTCTTAATGATTAATTTATATGTAGTTATAAAAATATATTTTATTTTGCTTTCATAATTAATAAGAAAGGTAAAATGTTTAAATGGATGACTCCCACCATTGCTTGTCTTTAAATATAAGCTCTTGGTTCCAGCTAATCCCTATTAGCGAGAATACAGCAAATCTATTTTAACGAAAATAATATAGAATGTAGTGTATTAGTGCCACGCCTACAGCACACATGCCACGCCCATCCGACTGGGCGTGGCTAAAAACAAAGTGCATCCCATCGATGCTGATGATGATTGACAAACATAGAGATATAATTTATCTAGACATTTTAAAATTTGTGATACGATAAAAAAATATTCTGGTTTTTAATATTGGTATTTTGTTTCAGTATTGGCTGTGCGTTGTTACTTTACTCCTAAGTGGTATATTCTTTGCTGTGATCAATTTGTATTGGAAGAAAGGTAAGAGTAATTCAGAAATACCATACATAAAAATTTATTTCACATGTAGTTTAAACCATTGATAGTCAAGCACAGATCGCATGTAAAAGATCGGGACTTGTTTTTTTTCATTTAGGTACCTTGTTTTAACGTAATAAATCACCAATGATTCACGTATGTGTCACTTTTGTGATTGTTATACGGTCGTCTCTCCTTTAGATAAAAAGGCGAACGATGCAACAAACAGGCACTTTCGCAGCATGCCAAAAAAATATATGATTTAACGATCAATATAAATATTGAGCGGTTGATCAGTTATTTATAGTTAGTTATAATGATATCCTAAAAAATAGCCTTAAAATAATTACGTAGCGTGATTTATCACTAGTCATATACTGGTGATGAAAAATCACTTTCGTCACAATTCCATAAGATAGCATATGCATGCTGTAACAATAATATATTTATTTCTTCTATATAATAACTTTTTGTGTATCTACAAATTTGTACGATGTCTATGTAAAATGGACGGTCCTGCCGTGCGAAATGCCTGTCGGTGTCGCATCCGGTGAGAGTCCTCGTCCTATTATTAGTTGAGCTTTTGTATTCGACAGTACGTTTCGGGTAGTGGACGAGGTAGGTCGCGTGGTGCGGGATACATTAAATATGTGGGGGCTGAAATTTTACAAAGAAATATTTAAATGTAAGCATTCATATAAGAGTTACTCTTATTTATTTTCGCTTTCGAAGCCGCTTTAATGTTAGACATATTGTTTTTGGGGGGGGGGGGGGGGGTTTCAGTGTTTTATACCTGATTTGTTTGTTCTGATGTCCGTTCAAAAAGCTAGTTAAATTTTAAAAGTAAATTGTGATGCCCAATTATTATTCAATTATTTATTGTACTATTATTTAGAGAATGCTATGCAGTGCTAATTTGATGCGATAACTATTTAGTAAAAGATTTTCATATATAATATAACTGTCTCATCTAATCATTATCATCTCGTGTTTGATTATTCGATTTGACTTCTGTTAATGAACGTATTTTTTTTATTGACTTCTATTACAGTGTATGTATTGTTATATATATTATTATGGCTTGTGTTTTATAATTGTTAATCATCGCTACCATGTGTGTAGTGTCTCGCGGCATAAACTAATTGCTTCTTCATCATCATCAGCATTTTACCGTCCACTACTGAACATAGGCCACACGCAATAAATGCTAAGACGACCGATCACTTGAGATCGTTTTCCCACCGCCGACCGACCAATTTCTTATCGATGTAAAGTATGTGACATTATTTACTTAGATTTTTTTTTATTTCAGTGATGACGATCTTTGGCACGAGCGTGTATGGTGGAGCCGTGATTGCTACCTCCCTCGACTACTTTCTGGAGAGAATGATGATGCTGAAATGGGTAAGTTGTTTTATAGTATAGATAGTAGGTTCCGAGCAAAAGCGAAATTTAAATTATTTGTTTAGAAAAATTATTTTTTAGTATAGCGATTTTTGGCGCATTTGGCGCAGGACCGTGATACGTTTGGGGGCTTGAAGAGCTTGGGGGAGGCCTTTGCCCAGCAGTGGGCCAGCATAGGATAATTTAAAAAAAAAATAGCGATTTTTATATTATCGACATTTTGGATATTTTATAGCGGACTCTATAAATTTTTCGTATAGATTTTGTATACAGTATTTTTACAGTGAAATAAATTTGCGTCAATGATATCGTAAATAGAAGCGTAAATAGGATATCGAAGATTTAATTCATTATTGTAATTTTTCTCGATGTAACGACAAATTTCTTGTTGCCTGTGTATCTTATGCGCCATTTTTATATATTTTTTGTAGATTGTTGCCTAGCCTGCAGTTTTAAATTATGTAATATTGACCGCAATAATATTAGTGGCTCTAGTGAAATTTAAAATGAACTCCGAAAGTTTGATTCAAGATTATCGTAACGGTGATGTCTGGTTTAAGCGTTTGTTTAATAATGCAGATACTTGGGCAAGTTCAGCTCATTATAACTAGGATTACTTAAGATCTAGGTACCGACCGCTGTAAATATATGCTCTTCAACGCGTTAATATTTTCATTGGTGGTGTTTTATTTTAGTAAATTCGTTTTTATGAATTTGGTCTAAAATATATTGAGATATTATTGCTAGTAATGGTAATGTGATTGTGTAGACGGTTTGAGGATATTTTTAGGAGATTATCACTACGCCTCGACAAGATGTCACTTACAGTGGTGGTTTTTTTTTTAATTATCTTTCTTCTCTTTTCTTCTTTGATTTTATTATTTATTTATTCATTATATGTACCCTAATTAAGTATGGGTACCTAGTACGGGAATATTTTATACCCTTAGGGCCTGTTTCACAATCTCCAGTTAAGTGCCCAATAGGCTATCGGCAACATATTTGACAGATACTCCATACTCTATCTGTCAAATGTGTTGCCGATAGCCTATTGGTCATTTAACTGGAGATTGTGAAACAGGCCCTTCATAAAATACATATTCCGCCATTTTGTATCCGCGGCCATTTTGAAAACATGATCTCTCGTCTCCACCGCGGGGCGCGGCGCATTTAGAGGTTACGCACTTGTGTGAATATGTCAATTGCAAGATAATGGTTATGCGTATTGACGACCTCTGTCGCTCAGTGGTTAGCGCGTTGGTGCACAAGCCGGAGGTAGCGGGTTCGAATCTCGCCAGGGAACAAAAAAAGTTTGTTGTTTATTCCTAGGTCATGGATGTATATTAAATATGTGTATTATATAATAAAAAATCTTAAATATAAGTATTAATATAAAAAGTATTTGATATAGGTATGTATTTTCGTTGTCTGGTAACCGTAACACAAGTCTCTTCGAGTACCTACCACGGGACCAGATTGACGTGGTATAAAAGCGTCCATAGATTATTATTATTATTATTGTATTGTGATCCTAGGATGCAATTGAAACAGTCACATATTTGACAACCGTGAGTTACCTCTCCGCTGCGGTGCCACACCCTTATGATAGGTATTCTATTATTAACAAACTTTGATATCGGCAAAATTCCAGAAAAATCGATTTTAATAACGTCTACCAAATTTAAATGCAAGATTATCCCCAAGTTTGGCTATGTTTGAATCATGTGTCGAGGATCCGTCGTCGTCCTGCGTGTGCGATCTAGACGCGAACGCAAAGCGACGCGGCGCGAAGGCAACAAACAATTGAAAGCTATTCTGCCGTCATCGGAAAGAAGGGCAATTTTGTCAAAAATGAGTTATTAACATATTGGGAATCAGCCAAGAAACCTCTATCTTATGAGCTTACCCACAGAGCTAAGTCTTCTTAGATTAGAGGCATAAGGATTTTAGCCTTAACTAAACAAAACTCCGGTTTCTAAATCTGAAAGGTCTTAATTACAGAGAAACGGCTTTTTATGGTAGTTTTTTGTATTTCTAGTCTGAAAGGCCGCAATCATCAATTAGGATTTTTTTACTAATCAAATTTACTAAAATAAAAAGCCTTAACTTCTGCTGCTTAACTTCTTAATAAAGGCTTTTCTCTTAAGTATTTTAAAGGGAGACGCGTACAGCCCCCTGATTCTGTAAGAGTCATTTTCTAGGCTGTGTGCCGCGACGAGCTCGTCTCGGCACACAGCGTTGACGTTGCTAGGGTGTTTGATATGGTTTGACAAGCTTAGTGAATACCAAGTTGAATACACAGCGCTGTCACAGCGTTGCGACAGCGCTGCGTTTCTTACAGAATAGCACTGCAGGAGTGGGTGCGGGGAGCCATCATTATATTATATATTTAATATTGCACTCAGTTTTTTTTGATGCACTATAGAGACAATTGAACAGTTAAGACATGCAAGGAATTAACCTTAAGGATGTTTGAATTTCTTTTATCAAAAGACAAAACAGCCGTAATTACATTCTACGTAATTAAACCATTTTAAATAAGTATTTTATATTTTACAATATCTTTTTCCTAAAAAGAAAGGAAATAAAATAATACTCTTAGGGCCGATTTTTCAATCGTCAGATAGACTGCTAGTTATGATTAATTCCGTAGTTAAAAAGATTTTCAAATTTCGATCGGTAGATAGGCTATAAATTTAGCTGTCCTTTTATACCCCAGTTAACACGTCTTTTTTTTAACGTTATAATTATTTGATTTTGTGTACATGACTTCGCTCATAAATTGTAATACGATGGATAGTTTTAATTTATGGATATAATTTGAACAAAAAGAAAATATTAGCACAGGGCCAAGCTAGGATTATGTTAGAAATAACATTAATTTTCGTTAATTTATATGACAACCGATGTCATGGTAACCAAGCGCGTCTCGTTCTCGCGTGAAGCTATAATACTAAAATATGTCAATGTAAAATATTAACTGAAGTTTGAAAAATTGAAAATTATTATTCGTTCGATAAATTCTCTGCTAAATTTATCAAATTGTTAGTTATCTATCTGACTGTTTAATAAATACGAGCGAGACGCTCTTATTAACATTTACACATCTTAGAAAGAGATAGAACAATTCCTTGTTGACAAGCAACAATGACAGCGGTTGTCTTATAATTTAAAAATTATAATTATTTATTTACATGGAGGTTGAATAGGATTTTTTTTTTCAAATTTCCATTATTTCATGGTCATTTCAATCATAAATATTCGTAGAATTACAATTTAAGAGCAAAATCATATAATAAACACGTTTATTTTGTAATCTACAGATAACGTGCTAGCTGGGGTGTCAAGGGGCAGCTAAATTTAATCCTCTGTTAGAGAGTTTAATTGATAGTTTGAGCCTATCCGTTAATTGAAAAATTGAAAATCTTGTTAACTATGGAATTAGCCATATATCGCTGTCAAAAGGATGTCTGAAATAAGTAACTATCTCGCTGTTTAACTGACAATCGAAAAATCGGCCCTTAAGCAAATTAAAATAAATAAGGTACAAAATAAAGCCCTTATTTTTTACGTTTCTTAAAACAAGAATCACTAATTAAAACCTTTCAGTAAATCGCGGGCTCTTAATGTAGACAAAACTTTAATTATCTCGGAATCAATGTGGAGGTAGTTATGGCCTTCTTTCTTATGACAGTATAGAAGTGTCCTACGTGACCAAACGCAAGTGGGCTGCGGTGCGGAGCGGCGCGAAATGAAGCGAACGCGATCATTTGATTTGATTTTTTTCGCGTGAACTGGATTAAGTACCGGCGTCGGTACCCTATGAACATAATAAAATTTAAAAAAAAAGGTGTATGTGCGATTCACACACGATAGAAGTGAAACACATATTAAATTCTCAAATTCAAGCAAGTATTAAACAGTGTACAATATACATACACACCGATATTGCTCTCTCGCTCTTTTGTATTTGTGTCTCTTACCTGTCGTTTTATCCGTTGCATCCGGTTTGAAATCACAACGATTCTAAAGAAGTTTCACTTCAAAAAAATGGTTTTTAGTTTTTCGTTATGAACTTTTAAAATAATGATATTTAAGGAATTTCGAAAAAAGATCTTGAAAGTGGAGGAAATTTCCAATAAAATAATTCCAACTCCCGGAATTTTATTTATAATTGTTTTTTAACGCTGGAAAAAGGGCTCCGCGTGGGCGTTGCTATATAGGTAGTGGCTATGCGAGACAATTCGCGTGCACGTAGGACACAGCCGTCGCGTCACACCGCATTGCATTGAATTCGCGTGTCACCGCTTCATAATGACGTTCGTTTTGAATCGTCTATGTAGGACGTACGCATAGTGAAAATAGACTTTGTGTAACAATTTTTTGTATACGTATGTGGGGGGAATCATATACATGTGTCGATTGTTGTGTTCAAAACACATCTTCGATAAATTGTCTCTATAGCGAAAAAATATGAAATATTATGTAGTAATTGTATCTGTATTATTTGTAAACAAAAGTGATATAATATACGATAGTAAGGGGAAATGTTGTTATTTATCGATTGAAATAAGATATATTTTGTACGATAAAAACCTCATATTATTTGAATAACTCGAGCGATTCAAACGAAATATAATATCGTCCGGCCGCCGGTCGCGGCGTATTTTTGCCTCTTTTCAATTTCAATGCAGCCGGACAGTGACTTCTGAGAGCCAATCGTCCCGCACTTGTTTGCTTCACCCCCTCAAATACATTTACAAGTTGTCTATTCACAGCACCCTAAATGAAATGCATAGTTATATAAATAAATTTGGAATCAAATAAAACGATACAATAGAAATGTTAATAAGATCCACTTTGTCGAAGTTCAAATGAGTGAAACCGCTATGAAATTATGACTTTGACAATTTTACTTGGAATTCGCGATCCCCTTTTGTTAGTGAGTATGCACGATTTGATTAAAACTGGCTCGACTGTAATCAAGAACTCGTGCCTTGCTACAATGGAAACATTTTCAATTTTGATTCATCAACATTTGATTAGTAAAAAAGAAATTTCGTTCTCTATACGGTTCGCTACCAAAAATATTAAAGGATAAACTTTGATGTCTCTGTCTATCTTTCGGAATATTTTTTTTTCTACGTATACTAAATTGCTACGTGTCTGTAGTACATGATAGACGCTTGCTCGCTGGTGATGGAAAACATGGTGAGGAAAACAACATGCCTGATGGAAATAAAAGACTTTGAAGGTGTGTGAAGTTAACCGTCCCTTATTTGGTATCGGTGAACTATGGCCTGACAACCTCTTCGCCTGATTTCGAGGGGAGACCCGACAGTAGAAAGTATGCGGATTGATACTGTTATTATTTTTTATCATAATCATCAGCCTTTATCCGTCCACTGCTGAGCATAGGCCTCCCACAATGAACGCCAAGACGACCGATCCTTTGCCAGTCGCATCCAACGAGGACCTGCCACTGCACGGAGATCGTCGTTCCATCTGGTTAATGGCCGACCGACACTTTGTCTACCTAAATTGGCCTCCACTCTTGAACTTTATTGGCCTTTATGTTTCATAGAGATGAATAATAACTCTACTGTTAATATTTATCAAAGAGATAAATAATAACAGTAGTCGATCTCCGAGTAGTGGCCGGTCTGTATTGGATGCGAGTGACTAGGGATCGGTTGTCTTGGCGTTCATTGATGGAGGCCTATGTTTAGCTGTGGACGGATAAAGGCTGATGATGATGATGATTGTAGAGAAATTATACACTATTATAAACAGCTAAATTTGCAACTAAGCTATTAAAAAATTATCAAAACAATGTCGTTCATATCTGTTCTGTCCGACGTGGTCCCTTTTAGCCCTGGGAGATAGGGATTGTAGATATTTATTAATTATGACTGCACACGACGGTATCCAATCAAAATCCCTCAGTAACGTTTGCTTTGAGTAACGAAATCAATTAATCTACCTCAGCTCACATCTGCATCGGACTACTTTGATTGAGATGCAAAGGAAGTGATTAACTTGACGTGCCTCACTGAGATGCAAATGATATTTAAGTACCGCAGGATTCATGGGAGATGAGCCAAATACTAAGGCCATCGGATTGTTCATATTTTATCGGTAACATTAGTTTATGTAGTTTTTTTTTAGAAAAAAGTACAAATTAAAAATAAAACTACTTTCATATTGTATACACGGTGTATTTGGAACGCTTGCAAAAACGAAGAGGTATTGATAGTGTCGGTATGATCTGACATAATACAAGTGAAAAAAATAATTTTTGGATGTCTTTTTAACTTTTTTTTTTACAATGTGGTTTGGTAAAAATAATGATATTTAATAATGATACAGACATTTGATGACAATGCTTTAAAATAATTGCTTTTTGTGTGTATGCATACATCGCGGGTTTGCAAAATACTGTCCTAAAATTATCTTGAAAAACGTTTATGACTTAAATGGTTATTATACGCATTATATAGTAATAGTATATTATATTATAAAAATAGTATATTATAAGAAAAATATACATTTAATTTTGTCAATCGCCCATCTCATCTAATGAAATAAATCAATCCCACAAATATAAAACTTTAGCACAGGCAACTTGTACCGATAAAATAAATTACTATTTTGCATCAGGGCAAATCATAACTCAATACAGCTAGAAACAGCAATGGCTGATTATTATGGGTACACGCGACACTAGGGTCTTGGTTCACTTATTTATAAAAAAATGTCAGCGTTCCAAATACACGCGGTATATCCGCTGTGAACGACTACGATGTCCTGTATAGTTTTAACGACCTGTATATTAATATAATGAAGTAATATTTATATCTGTTTGATAGTTGTGGGAACGAGCCAAGCTGGAGCCGGCCGTGGCGCCTCCGTGTAGGCTGTCGTGGTTGGCGCTGGCCGCCTGGCCCGCAGCCGCCATCGTTGGCTTCACAGCCCAGTGCGCTCTCACCGCCACGGGCATATACCACGAACAAAGTAAGTCAAACTTTTTTTTCTTTAACGCCGGGAAATGCGCTTACGCATTCCGCAGGGGAGTGGGTCTCCCCAGGCGGGTATGCGCCTGGGGAGACTGCGCCCGAAAGATGGTAAGTGGACGCAGTTTTACCCACTAAAACCCGGCGAGTGCCACCAATGACGCATTTGGTGAGGTGCCCCGGATCTACAAGCAACAGGGCACCTCGACGGCTAGTCAGTCCCGCAGGGGACCGACGCCACCTCCACAGAAGGTTTGTCCTGCACTACAGAACAACTTTTCCCAGCGTCGAGGCAATATTATGAGGCGAGATTCCCGTCCTCGCCCCTTGCCCCCTGTTCTTTTGCCCCCTCTTAAAAGAGAGCTACAAAGATCCCCTCGACTCAATTCGCTTCGTCCAAGGTGCTGAGTTCACCCGTGACTACTGAGTCGCCACGACAAGGCTTGAACCATGGTGGGGAAAGTAAGTCGACCTACCAGTAACTTCATTAACCTGATGATATCATCTATATTATCTTATTACTATATATATCATATCTATATTAACTTCTTCGTCATTAGCGTCTTGACATAAAGGGCAATTAATTATAGGCGTGATGCCTGCCGCCTCTGACGTCTACTTTGTGGGCGCGTGAGCTGATATATTTCTTTATTTAATTATACCATATTTCTTTATTTAATTACATTTCGTAATATATTTTTATTGATTAAGTATATTATTAACTTTAGAAGTTTTTCAACATTTCTAAGCACACCCCAAACACGAGACCATCGTTCGCTCACCGGTGAAGGAAAACATCGTGAGGAAACCTGCATGCCTGATGAGATTGAAAGTCTTTGAAGGTATGTGAAGTTCACCAACCTGCACTGGGCCAGCGCGGTGGACTATTGGCCCATTACCCTCCTCGCCTGATTTCGAGGATGGTGACCCGTGCCCAGCAGTGGGACATATAAGGGTTGATACTTTTTTTTTTGTGGACATTGTGTAGACATTGTGGCCCTCATTTTCACCGAACTATTTTGCCAGACTTTATCTATCCATCGCATTTTATTAAAAGAGCTTTACATGTTCAATTGATAATAAATATATAATAGAATTTCCAATTTTACAATAAAATTATATAAACACAACACGTTTCACCGCAGTACAAACCACAAACCACGCTATTGATATTCATATTATGATTTAAAATAACCTGGCAATAAAATACAAAAGCAATAAATCAAAAATACAATATAAGGTAACTTGGGAATAAACGAATTATTTGCATTCAAAATGTTAAAAGATATTGAATAGATTCTAGCAATACGAAAAGTTATAAAGTCTTCTTAAAGTATTAGCAACATAAATAGGTTGTGAATGGAGTTACAGTGAACAGATTTCTTTCGCAAATATTTTATTTCTTTATACGGCTTACTTTATGATCTTTAATGACAATGGAAGTCGCCGAAGTTACTTTTACAAGAATATTAAGGGCGTCCCAGCGATCATCATCATCAGGCTTTATCCGTCCACTGCTGAACATAGGTCTCTCGCGTCCAACACGGAACGATCATTGCAGATAGATCGTCTTCCCACCTGGTTAATGGCCGACCAACACACCTTCTTCTTGAACCTTATTGGCTCTTCGGCTATCCGTTCTCCTGGGTGTATTTCCACTCCTCTACTACTATTCTTCGCGCGATATCGGTAACGCTAGTTAATAGTTATAGATAGTAGGTAAATTATTTTCGGGTGCCTCGTCCGAAAGCAACACGCTTTCACTAGCTTACCTATAGTGAGTAAGTAAACGTACCCGTGTAAGGGAAACTTTCAATATAATTTTTACCAACTGTATGACGTCAGAAATTCCAAATATGCATACTTTTTAAAGATCGATGACAATACAATAGGCGTGCTTTTTTGTTTGTTATTATAATTTATTTTTTCACAAGTATCCGAAAAGAATATGAGATGTACTTATTTATAAAGCTGTATCCTGTATTTATATTAAAAACGCCTTACTAATGAAACTGTATTTATATAAATCTTGTTGGTAAATAGAGGTTTATTGATGTCAGAAAAAACGGTATGTGTATTTCGTGAAGCATAATCACATCACAAAAAGTTCTCTAAGACTGTACAGAATCGAAATAGACTTCCTTGAACAGTTCTTTTACGGAAATGTGTATACATTTTCAAATGTATATTTGAAAACTTAAATTTAAGCCAGACATCTCCTAAAGGCCGACTTGTTATATAACAGTGTATTATTATCAGGTATAAGTGCGCAGAAGCGTCGGCTGAAGGCTCAGCAAACGAGACCGATCACTCGCGAGCAACGGGCCGAGATGAAGCAGCGCAAGTATCGGTATCTGTACCAAGTGAGGACCGCTCATGGGGACGTTATATCACAGGTACTTGGTGATCGAACAATCTAGAACTACACAAGGTTTAAAGACCGAATGTAGTGGACTAACGCCCGAATTCTCAAACGCCACTTAAAAATTTTGGGGGGGGCCTCAAATAACTAAGCACGCCTTAAATCCACATGTCATCAAAATGTAAGCAGCTCCCAAATTTGAGTTGCGTTTGAGTATTCAGGCGTAAGGTCTTTAGTGTTACAACTCATGCGTCACAGCCAGCTAGATTTCGTGTTGCGTTTCTGCCCAGGGATATAAATACCATGCAAGTTATACCACGTACGCTATAACAATTTTAAAATGGTTGTGACCTTAACAATCTTAACCCAATTGGTGAAAAAAATCGCCAGTAGCAAATGGTTATGATTAAAAATAAACTCTGTTAAAATACATCTCTTCCATATTCAATACATCCCAGTCCTCCATCTTAAAACAGACTTGATATTTTATTGTTTTTTTTTTTCGATAATAACCTGACCTATAATTATCACCACTGACCTATGTAGTAAAAAAATTCACGACCAACGTCTTGGATACTTTACAGTTTACACCAGTGCTTGCCAACCTTTTGTTGGATCGGAATCATTTTAGTTTTAGCGAGGTTAACCGGCACGAGATAAAAAGTATTAAAAGCATTAATATAATACAAACTTTAATCTCAACATTTAACGTTAGTGATTATAACATCTTGAAAATTTAACTAGTTAACATTGTCTTAGTAAGACTTTTGTGCTTGCATCTATTTTATTCGTTGTCAAACCGGTGAATTTCGCGGATTTTTTTTAGATCTAGCGGAGCACTGGTTGGGAATCCCTGCTTTACAGGAACCGTGCTTATTTTGGGCTTCGGCCTGTCCGAGCATATCATCTCGCTCGGTCGAAGATCTCCATACCTACCGATTGAGCTTAAAGGCCATCAAGCCTAAAAGTCTAGACCTATCGGAAAAAAACTAGCTTGTTTTATTTACTTTAGGTCTGGCCTAAAGCTTTATCGATGCTTCGTCTTAATGTGTTCCTTTTCTAGTCGTACGTTCAAGCGCTGCAAAAGAAGGCCCAGTGCGGCAACTGGACGGCGAGCGGCGGGGGCGGGGGTGAGTGTAGCACGCTACAGAGCGACTCCACCCACTTGACCGTGCTCGCCGGCTCCGAGCACGCCCCGCCCACCGACTCCGACGACGACCTCAACCAGATACGGGCAGCGCATTAACGGTACGTGTAAAAGTATTAACCCTTATATGTTGGGCACGGGTCTCCTCCTCGAAATCAGGCGAGGAGGGTTAATATAAGGATAATTTGAGGACCTCGGTGGCACAATGGCACAAGAGCTCGAGCCGGATGTAGCGGGTTCGAATCCCGCCAGGAAACTAAAAGTTTTCTGTGTTCCTGAGTTATGGAATGTGTATTAAATATGTGTATGATATAATAAAAAAATTAATTATATTATGTGTAGTATCATCATTATCATCATCAGCCCTTATCCGTCCACTGCTGAACATGGGCCTCCCTCAATGAACGCCAAGACGACCAATTCCTTGGCATTCGCATCCAACGCGGACCTGCCACTGCACAGAGACCGTCATTCGACCTGTTTAATGGCCAACCAACACGTCGCGTCGTCTACTTAAAAGCGGTTTCCACTCTTGATCCTTACTGGCCCATCGACCATCCGTTCTTCTGGGTGTGTGACCGACCCACTGCCACTTCAACGAGGTTATGTGAAGTATAAAAGTATTAAATATACTTCCGTTCTCTGGTACCCGTAACACAAGTTCCTAAAGAACTTACCACGGGACCAGATTGACGTGGTGTAAAAGCGTCCATAGATATTATTTTAGCCATGTTAGCCTTCCCTGTCCATTTCTATATATTATTATAAACAGTATATTATATTATTGAATTTCTAGGCTCTTTGATGTACGTACACAGATAATTAACAGTTTACTTAGCCCTTTGATGTTTATTGACCTTTGAATATAGATCCCAAGGTACTTATCCATATCTACAGACGCCAAATGATCGTGATAATAACGATCTACTCGAATTGCCGGCTTTTCCTATTTCTGTGAAATCAAACATGTTTATATAGATGTATATACATGAAAAAATTAAATATGTAATTGAAAAAAATATATCAAGGAAGATTATTATTATTAGGTTTTCTAAATACTAATAAAGCCGGGACTATATTTCTCGAGTTCTGTGCTAAAAACATTTAATTCGGCAATATCCTTTAATACTAGAGACAAAATCGACACCCGCCAAACAAATGTTAGGTTTTGTTTTCCTCTTTTAAATTGTATGTGTGATGTGGAACTGTGGATAACAAGTATATCTATCTATCTATCTATCTAAATGTTATACCGCCACATTTTATAGGTGGCAATAATGGATGCGGCATACAATACTATTTATTGTTACAATTTTTACTAATATAAAAGGTGTCCTGTCTTGATGCTAGTCCCCCATGAACTACTAACACCTCTCGATGAATTTTTGCACATTATGTGCATTTTTGTTTAACTCGACTTATTGCTGTTTTCTGTGATATGATGTCACAATATGCCCGCTTGGTGTTATCTTCTTATGTATAGGTATAAAAATGCATGTTTGTCTGTGTATGGAATCGTAAACTATGCATTTGATCATGTGATGATATATAGCAAAGTTGTTGCGCATGAGCCCACGGAAGTTTCTGATTTGGTACGATCAATTTTCGACAGATGGCGCTACTGTCAATCCAAAGAATTTTAACGTCTGTGTAATTTCTTTCCTTTAAATTTTTTTTTTTTTTTGGTGGCCTAGCAACTCGCGCAGGGTACAGCCAGTGTAATAGAATAGAATAACGCTTATATTCTGTAATCATTTTTTTCAGGCTTTCATTTCATCAATGGCGGTGGGAGGAATCTTCGGTTTGGTTCACTCAGTATTAATGTCAGAACTCATTTTTACAATTACTATGCCACTGATCAACTATTATTTACACGTATTCAATATTAATTATTAATAATATAATAATTTATATATGTGACAGAGTTCAAGGTCTAGTTTTTATAATTTATTTTTTCGTAACTAAGATTTTAGACGACTTTTCAACAACTAGGTGAATTTTTACATAAGAGACATTGGTATTTTAGCGTATTATATTTTATGATACTTAAGGCATGCATCATTATGGAAAAACTTTTTATACAATAAACTTATCACAATTAAAAAAAAAAAAATTTTCCTTAAAATCAATTCTTTTTACAACACAATAATTCTGACTAACACACTACAGTAAAATAAATTAATTACATTGTGCAAGTTAAGCTACCTATAGTAGCTTGCTTCAAGTCTTAACAATTCTTACCTTTGGCATTCGTCTTACAAAAAAAATCATCACTTCATTTGAGGTGAAATTATTCCATCTATAATTTCCCCATTATTTCTAAACTTGCTTACCTTTTTTTTAATGAACGTTTCTTTTTTTGGCTTCAATGTGACTATTTTGTTAACCAACAAAAAAATCGTTTTCTATCCATTTGAATAAGTTAAAAGAATATCAATAATATGAATTCTCCTTTATTCATGCCAATTAATATTATCAATGTCTTATTGATACTTGGATTTTTTTTGTTGTCAGATGATATTTTATAATAAAATAACGGAATAATAAAATCTAAATAGATTAACAATAATACGCTCATTTACAAATGCCTTTGACTAATTTATTTCTTAAAAAAAAATAGAAAATATACATCGCACAACTCTAACTAAAGATTGATTACACTGCCATATTAATAGTTTTTTTGAACTACTTTTTCTCGGCCTTGAACTCGATTTAGATTCTTTTATGTCAAATCATTCATATATGTAATTTAAAAAGGCCTAGTCCAGAAAAAAAATAAAACATTCCGAAAAAAAAACTCACATATCTGTACGTCCATAATTATGTACATATTGCAGCGTTAATTATGTTTTGTTTTCAATCTTGCCTTTATTTCGTAATTTAATGGCGAAACTTGAATATTTGCAATTTTTTTAATGAAAATGAAAATTGGAACCATTCAAGCTTATTTTAGGATCATAGCAATTAGTTGGCGAAATTGACGGAGAATTGTTGAATTACGAAATAAATATATTTGTATTATTTATATGTAAGCTTGTACTCATTATTTCTGTTATAAAAATGTAACTTTTATTAAAAGCACAATGCTATAAATGTGATGAACGGGTAAACTCTTAGAGAGACTAGATTAAGGCTTCCTACTTGACAAGGTGTGTGACAAAAAGAAATTATTTTATTTTTCAATGTTTGCTTGTTAAAGTTCTTGCGTAGCTGAAAAAAAATGTATATTTCGTATTTTTACGTATACTATCGTTATGTTGCTGATGAAATTTCTCATCATATTTAGTATATAATTTCGCAATCGTAAAAGTCATGTATATAGGGATTATTTTTAGTTGCGTATCGTGTTAACTGTATAAAATATAGCTTTAATTTTTTTCCAGCATATTTTACAATTATACAGTGCGCGCAATTTATCTTGCCCACAATGAAGTTAGCTGTGATCGACGTCAAAAATATTTTTTCTTAATAAAACGTGCGATGTTCTTGCTCAAACTAACTTCAGATGTGGCGAGCGATTCGACGCGCATTGTACTTTTATTTATTATTCATTATTTTGATCAAATGTAACAGTGAAAATATATTTTCCGTGTGATACGTTATTTATAACCAAAGTTTATTTAAGTTGTTCCAAGCTCAAAGCGTAAGTCATTATTTGAAGCATTATTTTTATTTATAGTTAATAATTTAATACTGGCAACATTTTGTTTGGCGTGATCGAATTTAAAACATTGGTGTGACCACAGATCGGTATATAAAATTATTACAAAAAAATGTAAGTATTTTTAAAATTAGAATAGCGGATTGTACGGCATCTAAATTATTTTGTCTAGATTAATCAACACGTACCGAGCCTCGAATGAAGAACGTGTATATATAAGTAAGATGAATAGACTTAGGTCTTAGACACGAAAAAATTAAGATATTGAAAATTACCGATAAAAATCGGTGAAAATTTTATTTGTTGAATTGTTGTTTAGTTTTGATAATTTTATCTAAAATGATTCATTATTTTGTTATATTAACTATTAAATTAATTTACTACTATAATTCATCACAATTAAATTTTATTCCGTTATTTCTTGAGTCAAGTTTATGGTTTTCGATGCTCTTAGTTTGTTTCCGGTAATAACGGAGTTAATTCAATTTTTTTGCTGTTAAGTATATGATACGAAAGTGATTTGACGACGTTGAAAGACAAATTTCAATGCAATTTAATTATCACAACTTCAATGATTATTTTGTTATCTCATTATAAGTATTTTACTTTTCCCCATTTTCGTTTGTGACAAATATGATTCCTTATATTATGGTTAACATATGTACAATTATTTTATAATTTTTGTTAACGATAAGTTAAATATTTGCATGTGAATTTTTTATTTTATTTTATGTTTATATTTTATTAAAGTGAATATATTATTAATTTTATTTTAATCAGCCCCTCCTTTATTTATTTTAATCATATAAAGTAAGTTAAATATAAAATATAAAAAGTATTTTTATGTAATTTTAAGGTGTAATAATAAGCATTTGTTATCTGGCAGAATTTTGGTGGAGCTAAAAGTTACTGGCAAGCCTAAGTGGTACCACTAGCAACTTGATTAAGGGTTTATACTAGGATAGTGGCCACGTTTACCAGGAGAATATGAAAGATACATCATGTAAAAAGCTGAAAGTATTTGATCAGAATAGGTTATACTACTAGCCAGTACGACATTATTCGTTTGACGACGTTGCTAGCTCTTAGACTTGTCAGTGACCTTTATAGAGTATATTAGTATAACACCTGTCAGCATGGTTAAGAATTGAAATTGATTTCAACAAAATTTGTGTTAAAACGCGTGGAAACGTGATTACCTTAAGGACAGGCTTATCTTACTACTACGTAGCTTGTAATTAAGAGCAATCAGTTAATCCTAATGATGGCGGGAATGACATCAGTTGGGTGTAGTGCGATTTTATTTGACCCGAGAGAATGTATGTTAGTGACGTCGGTAAATGACAATGCACTTAGCGCTAGATTCAGTCCGGCCAAGAAAATTTGCACATAGGTAACAGTCATTCAGGGATCGGTAATTAAGGCGACATGGATATTATTTACCCAGTGAATTTCAATCAGCTTTTCATCTTGACAAATGAGAAAATTCTTTAAAAAAAACGATCTGAATTATTATGAATTCGAGTACTTGGATTGAGTGAGGTCTATAGTATGGCATCAGAAATAAAAAGCTGTTTGACTAGTTTCTAAAAACTATCTTATTTATTATGTATAAGAATGCAAATAATATTTATTTCAATCTTAATATATATAAATCTCGTGTCACAATGTTTGTCCTCAATGGACTCCTAAACCAATTAACCGATTTTAATGTTTTTCTTTTAAAATGTATGCTTTTCTCCAACTTAAAAGATAGGATAGTTTATTTCTCGAATTTGAGATTGCAATTTTATTTATTGCAAATTAATTGTTTTGACAAAACGAAGTCTGTCGAGTCCGCTAGTTTATTATATTTTTTTTTTGTTATAAAAAGCAACTAAAAGCAAACTATACTGAATTATCTGTGTTGTGAAAACGTTTCTAAAGCAATATGGCGTCGAGTCAGACAAGTGACGTCACTCGTCAGTGAATATCGTATACTGCGAAACGTTACCACCTGCTCTGTGGATGTTGGCACACAAGTTTGACGTGACGATGAATAAAACATAATTTTTTATACTGTCAAATTGCCTATGATGTAACAGCGAACGTACGCGCTCAATATATACATCCATGTATATTTTATCTATTGTGTCGATACCTAGCTTCGCAACCCGAAACGTATTTAACGCTAGGTTTTTCTTATACTTAGTCCTTTTATGTATTACTTTATCTGGGCAAATTTCTAAGCAAAACTATTGACAATAATTATGTATATTTATATTTGTCCTATTTAGAAAATTCTTATTATGGAATTTTTATGTAACTTAACTTTGCTGGTGGGTTGTTTTACACGGTTAGGGTGATGCCAAATCATGCATAGTGGCAACACTACGGATAATATAATGGCAACAGCGCTAGCAGTCCGTCTTATTCAGTTTGTAGCATCGCCACAACGCGCAGTGTGGCATCACCCTAATGTTTAGTATAAGTTAGGTTTAGTACTACGTATTTATATACTAGGTAATAATTTCCATCTAGTTATCTTTCTTCTTCTATTATTCAGTTATCCGTGTCTATTTTTGGGCAGTTCTATTAATTTTATAAACTGAATTTTACCGTTTATTTACATTGGAAATTTTTCACAAAAATGACATTATCTATTTTATAGTCAGGCAAAAGAGTGTAAAATTTTAAGGGCCTGTTTCACATCTCCAGTTAAGTTCCCAATAGGCTATCGGCAATATATTTGACAGATACTCCTTACTCTATCTGTCAAATAGGTTGCCGATAGCCTATTGGGAACTTAACCGGAGATTGTGAAACAGGCCCTAAAACAAATAGTTTACAGTAACGGTAATTACATATTAATACAAATTATGTATTGATTTATAATTACTTACTACGAAAAATGAAATCAATCGATAAACCATGAACACCTAGATTTACCTAGGTATTCTGTGTCATCGTAAAATTAATGAAAAGTACATAAGAATTAATACAATTCTTTCGGCTACGTTTACACTATTTTGTCGTACTATAATCGACTTTCTCTTGAGCCACCCTGGCCCTATTTTGCGTTATCGTTTCATTATGCTTAATAATAAATACGTATGGCATTCACCTGTGCAAATTAAATAGCTCGAATCGTAAGGCGATACATATGACCGTGATAGTCCCGGGCTGGTTACGGAATGGGCAAAAGTCACCGTATTATGTCGTGTCGAAATGACGTCACGTCGAAATGACGTCACACAATTAAAAGCGACCAATCAAATGAAATAAAGAAAAATAAATAATATAAATAAATTGAACACGATCTCAGTCGCAGTAGTCCATGACGGACGCGAGTGGCAAGGAATCAGTGATCTTCGCGTTCATTCAAGGAGGCCCATGTTCACAAGTGGACGGATAAAGGCTGATTATGATGATGAATGCGGCATTCAATCGTGTGACGTCATTGTTTGCGACAATATACGATCCTTTTGGACGTTTCGTGCGTGCTTTTTGAAAATGACAATTATCCATATAATTGTAGCAATATAATTGGAGATGGATTTTGTCAGATTTCGCAAGGGACTTATTTGTACGGCGCGTTAAATTATTGAAATTGACAATGTAACATCGAGTGTTTGTACATATTTGCACTCTTATGTATTTGCAGAGGTGGGTATCATTGCGTCAGATATCACGGTCGTCTGACTTCGTGCTAAAATGTTGTATGACATTTTAATAATTAAGTAGTATATTTGATGTTTAAATAGTTTTGGTGTTTATAAACCCTTTGTATGATTGGCATTTTAATGTTTAGGGCATTAATGGTGTTATTTACGATTTTTATTGCACATTATAATTATAATAATATTATATTCTATTATTGTTATAATTATAATATATATAATAATAAATATCTTTCAATTATTAATATTTTGCAAAATTAAACGTTTTAATTATAGTCGCACGTAAATAATGTGATTTGTCTAATAAAGGGTATAATATATGTATTGTAAATAATATTATTGGATTAATTATGTCGAAAATTCGAAAATTTTGACTAGTGTCAACTATTTTCGTATATATATAATTACGTACATACGTCGTACTTATATTTTTATTGTCTTTATGATATACATGTATTGATGTACTATTGCTTCTATAATTGCTTTACTCGTATATTTACAGTAGGTAGATACCTTAAGACTCATAATCTTATCAAGCCAAGATTAATTTTGAGCATCATAGAGTAATAAAAAAGAACCATAATGAAATATGCACTTCATATAACTAGGGATTGCTTATAACAATTTGAATGAAAAGTACTGAAGAATGAAACAAATTTCACCTGAGCTAAGCTAAGTTTTAATGATGAGCACACATTCAATAATGCTTTAAGTTTTTTATTTGTAAAAAAATATTTACTGCGATATTTCATCAAAATTTTACAAAAACACGTCTTTTAAGATACTTCGAGTATGTAAAAATGTTAAGTGTCTTGTTCGATTTGAATATTAGGATCATTTTTGTGCTGTCAACAAACTTAAGGGATAAAAACCGAGCTTAACGCCAAATATCTTTTAGCGCGGGCTTAGAAGCAAGTTCAGTTTACATATTAAATTAATATTTTGTTTCAATGTCGCAAGTATAACGTTTTCAATTTAAAATAATTACAATAAACAAGTACAAGTATTTATTTTATGGTAATTAAATATAATTAAAAAAAAAAACCTCTTATCTTTTTAAAAATTATAAACGTTTTAACTTTCCATATTCAAAATTGAAGTACAAATCATACTCATTCTAGAATAGCGTTCAACTCTGTAATATAATATTGTACAACATTCATGATTCAAATTTAGAACAGTCTTAAAATTTTCTGTGCATCCGCTTATAGTTTTGAGATTACGTCGTGTCCAAACGCACGAAATATATTTATAAGTATATTAGCATCGTAATATATTATAATCGTTTATGCATTTTTGTGTATAATTGAATTATCTTATGTGTAAACCAGTATTTATTGTATTCGTAACCAACTAGCGTAGTGTTATTGTAAATGTTATATTATATAAGGAAA
This sequence comes from Lycaena phlaeas, assembly GCA_905333005.2. Taxonomy (NCBI): domain Eukaryota; kingdom Metazoa; phylum Arthropoda; class Insecta; order Lepidoptera; family Lycaenidae; genus Lycaena; species Lycaena phlaeas. The sequence continues at coordinate 4,018,963 of HG995168.1, forward strand.
ATGGATAACAACTTAACGAAAAGTGGTTGGCAATGTTGGCATCAGCTGTTGCATGATGCAGTGTAATTAAAACGTTATAAATATCGAATTACGAATATCGGTTGATGACTTCACGGCTGGCGGGGGAGACCCAACAGCATAGGCCATTTCGAAAAAAAATATAATTCTCTAATGCATCTTGTCTATACTTCAACATACATTATATCTTTACTAATATTATAAAAAGGAAAGATTTGTTTGTTAGCATTGAATAGACTCCGAAACTGTTGGACGTATTTAAATAATTCTTTCACAAGGAAGCTACATTATTATCAAGCAAAATAGTGCGACACGACGAGCCGCCAGAATATATTATAAAGAAGAAAGATTAGATTTTGTTTGTCACGCTTCATCTTAAAAACTATTCGACCGATTTTATAAATGCTTTCACCATTTCAATGATTCGTTATCACGTAGTGACGTAGACTATAAAAATAATCATCATTAATCCATTTATTAAGATATAAACTATATTAACAGGAAGAAATCTGTCCTATATTTCTTTGATGTCATAGATCTGAAAACTCCATACTATATACAATTTTATCCGACGGTGGTGAGGCAGAGATCCGCCACAGATACAAACCCGACGCCATGAAGCCGTGGAAGTCACACTCCACGGCTGGCGGGGGGCAACCCCCACTTACTATATCACTGGGTGATACCAACCGACTCACCCCACTACCGATGAAGCATTAAGACCATTAGCATAGCTCCAACCGAAAAAAAACTATGTACATAATAATATATAGTAATGTCTCAGGTATTATTGTATTTACAAATTACATGCAACAGCTGGTGGCAACCTCGAGTGGTCTAGGGAGTAGGTATTATGAAGCTTGATTTAGATGTCAGGGAAAAATAAATGGTCCGGTCCAAAAGCGCATGAATTTATAATCGTAAATGTTAATTAGATATCTTAGGTGTTATTAAAAAGACTCGAGGGAACTGTATTGGAATTCTTATGTTTTTGTTTAGTTTCGAAAAAATTAATGATTGAAAACAATGTTTTACAAATAAATGTTTAACGTGTAGTCTTAATGTTAGCGATTAAGTGTTTACCAGCTATCTATCCTGTAACATCGCTTGACAAATTCTATTTCTAACACCACTGCCTCAAGAATGGACTTCGACTTGGCGATCGTAATTTTCTAAGATTTTTTTTAAATTATATTATATTGGCAAACTTAAATAAAATATATGACATATTGGAAAAATACGGTGATATTTAAATATTATTACGATCGCTTGAACAAACAATAAATCACCAAAATTTAGTATAAGATACGCGCAAAACTATTTAGGATATTGTGATTCGCACTAGCATAGCTAGATTTCGATAATTGAATAAATAAAAACATAGTTTTGTTACAACATAAAAGAATGATAAGGCAGAATGTATATAGTGTATGGAAACCGTATTTTATCATCGATATATATCTAAGATAGCCGTAGCCAAAAACGTCAACAGTATATTATATAATTTCTATACTTATAATTATAGTTACCATTTATTATAAGTTATAATTATTATTAATATTAATTTTATATCAAGAGAAGATTTTTTTAATTTATGTGAAATTTTAATGGATTTTCTTAATAACAATATCTGGATATTGGTTTGAAGATGCTTCATTTATACAAATAGTAAATATTTTTGGCTTCTGTTATCATGAGTCGATGCGAAGGTATTTCCAAGTTCGTCTTGATATTTTCCGATTGTAGTACTTTCTCGCCGACAATATAATGCGGATATTATCTGAATAAACAATCTGTTGTCATCTCCATTACAAACGTTTTATTATCCCCATCCATAATCCTCAACAAATCCTAAACGACACACTATCCGTTAAACATAAAGTACCTATTAGTTATAGAGACCAGTAGGGCTATTCTGTAAAAAACCATTTCGATATCGAGCTTCACCTGGGTGATAGAGCTTACTTTAAGTCACTTCGAAAGCGAACTTTATTGGTATAAACAGATAGTCGAATTTAAAAGAATACAAATTCGTCAAATACGTCGTATCACTGCGGATTCCGCTTTCGAGATTCGAAAATGACCTTACAGAATAGCCCTACAGGTGTATACATATGTAGCCGGATTACACAAGAATCAGCGCTTGGGCCAATTTGCCAGAACTTATATAAAATATAGTTAGTGGAGTTTTTATGGATGTATTATCTTTTTTTTTTCTCTCAGATTAATGGCGTATGGTCAACAAGTAATATTAAGTTATTGTGTAAATAGCAATTATCTCAGCCTATAGCAGTCCACTGCTGGACATAGGCCTCTCCAATGGTTGCCCAGCATCGGTTCATTGCCACCTGCATCCAACGAGACTCAGCGGTTTTCACTAGATCTTCGATCCATCTAGTAGGTGGCCGTCACACGCTGCGCTTGTATAACGTTAACTTATATAGCTCAGTTGGAAAATCGTGCAGTTTCAAATCCCAAAGAGCCTGGTTCGTATCTCCAGACCCATTTTATATCTTCTCAAGTTTCTTTTTTTGGAAGAAAAACTTTATCTTAATATTATCTATAATATAATATAAATAAAAAAATGCTATTCAAAATAAAAATAAGAAAACCCCAGGAATTGCTCGGTCTACCGGTCTACAGGTATTTATAAAATATAAAAGTAACTAAAATGTGAAATGAAATAAGAAACATATTTGCTTAATAACATTTATTTATTACAGTGAATACTTTGGTTTAATTTGACCATATATTTTAATAATTTACAACAAAAATACTTAAAGAACTACATATTACACAACACCTATCCATACATGCACTCAAAACATGTATTAATTGATTTACTACATATTAGTCGTAAACACGATTTAAATTAAATCATTCGATTCGATTTACTTCACCTCAATTACGGACGGGCTATCAAAATAATGACTACTAAAGAAATCGCAATGTTGGTATTTGGTAATATAATATTTATCACTTATAAATTTACAGTAAGATTGAAAAGACAACATAAACAAGAACTTAAGAGTTATTATTTGATCATGCAAATAATATTGATACAATAAGATATTACGTATAAAAAATCGGTAATATTTTGCAGAATTTGGTACTATAAAAATCGTAAATATCGAGCGAATCACTCGTATATAATATATACGCAATATATATCATAATTAGGCGATTTAAGGATAAAAATTGATTCCTATTTAAATGTTCGGAGGTAGAAAAAAGGATGATAGCCTTCATGAAACATAATTTACTCCACTTTAATATTTTAATACAAATAGCCTTTAAATACATTGTCGCTACCCATAACGCTTATATGATTGGGTAAATGTACGTTCAACTAATCAGTTCATTTAGATATTATTTAAACTTACACTTATTAAGTACTACTTACAAATTATATTTATCAAAATAGACTAAGAGGCTGCTGACGACTTTCAGTTTGATAGATAATACAAGCCACGAAGACTATTTTATCATCATATGAAATACAATCGGTATTAAAGCTAGACCTTAATATAAAATTCCATATCCAGTGGCTTCATACACATTTATTTAACTTACAGTTGCATGTATTTCATAATTATTATTTTGATAGCCTATGTCATATTAAAGTTTTTGAGTTAACTCAAGTTTCAAGCAACCACCAAAGACATCAAAGGATTGCTATTTTTAACAAACTACCATTACAATTTTGTTTATACACGTAGAATAATTATTAATCTATACAATTTTAAATATGTAGTTTAATTCATATCATAAATTAGTAAAGTGCTTAAACAAAAAAATTCATATCATATTTACATAATTATATAAATATGTAAATTTTGAAATCGATCTTCTCATGTGTAAAAATTAACAATATAGTAATTATTATACAAGAACTAAGATATTTTATACATTAGTTCGATTAATTTCAGTTACAAAATGTGATGGCCTCTTAGACTATTTCCAGATATGATTATAACTAGAAAAGCCTTCTTTACTTATATGCAGGACGTGATCTCTTCCACATAGGAGGAGGGGAAGATTCCAAAGGCGCCGTTCAGGTCTCCGCTCCACCATACATCGTCCTGTTTCTCGTATATATTTATTATGTCACCTGTTGTAAACAAAAATATACACATAACAATTATTTTTGTGTGTGCGGTCTCTGAACAGTAACCACGAGGAATTCGAAATATTAAAATTCTGATCTCTAGCAGACTTTTATTATAATTATTTATTATAATTGGTTTTGTATTTTTTTAGTGTTACCGGGGAAAGAAAACAAAATATTTTAAGGAAGTAAAAAAGTATGTCTAATTGTACTTTAATTATATAAAGGGGCAATTAAAACGTAGTATTATTCATTCATTAAAGATAATAAGGTATTCCTTCATTTGATTCTGCGCTGTGATTGGACGACTACTGGCTACGTTTAATTATGGCTCTATTCAGTTTATGCTCGATGGTCATGCTCAGTGCATACTGTACACAAAAACTTGCAGAGCAACTTGTCCTAATAAACCCAACAGATATCCATTGAGTCAAATGGATAAAATAAAGGCAGTATGCCATATTTAAGATGGATGCTCGTTTTCAAAGATTCATGTTGGTATTAAAAGCAATAGGGATGTTGACAGGTGTTACAAATTCGCGTAAAGTTATGTTTAACATATTAAATACATTATTTGAAAACCTAAAATAACATTTTAAAAGTTTACTTCTTTGTCTTAAAAAGAAAATCAATTTTAAATACGTTAATTTCATCATGCATTATCACGTGACTGCAAACGCCAATATAAGGCGATGACGTCACTGATTAGTGAATTAAGTACAAACTGTCATAACTCACAACATAGCGCGAGCTCTGTTTAACGGTGTGTGACGTAATCACGGTTACATGACAGCTTCGAGAGATTTAGCGGCAATTTTAAAAACTATTTGCTTTCCATATTTTTTGTTAAAACTGGACATATTTCTTAACGAGTATTTTTTTCGTGTTTACCTATGGTATATCTATCAAATAAAATCAATTAATAAATTTAGTCAACATCCCTATTGTAATTTACGCAAGCCTTAATAATAGTGATGTACATTCGCAAAGCAATATTATTTATTTATTTTATTATTTATGTACACAGGAGATTTTAACACAAAACTATTAAACTAAAAGAAAACAGTACAAAGGTATTAGTTATATTTCACCTCTTGTCACTTGATTCTAAGAGGATTATAAAACTTTATCAAAATATAACTGTTTTCATGAAAAAATATACTATTACTATAATTAAATTAATTAAATATAAAAACATAGTTTAACACAACATATAAAGTTATGGTAGAAGTGATTGAGAGATCCCTTTACCCATCTGATAACTTGACGAGACCAACAGACGCTCGGGTCCAATAGTATTTTCCAACCATTCTACCCACTTAAGTATACACAAATTTTATCCAAATCAGTCCATTTATTTATAAGTTAGGCTACAAATGTAAGTATGAAAGGATCCTACTAATATTATAGTTATAGTACGGTTGTTACTCCTTTACGTAAAACTACTGAATGGATTTTAAATAAATTTTACAATAATATAGCTCATACATTAGAATAAGGAAGTACACAGATAAAACAGTAAGGTGCTGCTAGTTGTATACCCATAAATAAAGATTTGTAGAATAAAAGAATAAACCTTACCGGGTGACAAAGTGAGTTCATCATCCAGTCGGGCTTCGTAGGTGTAAAGCGCTCGACACTTGCCGATGTACTTGGTCTGGTCGCCCTCCGTCTGGACTTGGTAGTCTGTCGAACTGTCGCTTTGCGATGAAAACTCATCTGTAACATTTTATACGAAGGAAAACTTCAGTATAATATTGCATCGATGTGAGAAGTTAATGGTAAAAGATAAAATAAATAATATAATGGCATTATTTAAAAGATGAAATACTGAGGAGCACTTGGTTCAGTGGTAATAGCCACGCGGATCGATTCACCAGGTTAAGCAACGCTTGCAGAGGTTGGTTCGTGGATGGGTGACCATCTTTACATACCGCCTCGGAAAGCACGTTAAGCCGTTGGTCCCTGCTGTCATTCGTGGATTTTTGACAGTTGTTACGGGTCGTCAGAAGCCCGAGATACTGACAACCGGTCTTACCGCGGGGTACCGTATCAGTTATCACCCAGTTACTGGTTGTGGGAGGTCCGATAAGCAGTCGCTCCATGTAAAATATTAGTATTCAGCTGAATCCAGTCTACTGAAAGACGAACCTAAAATATTGCTGGAAAAGGCTAGAAGATGATGATTTAATACTAACCAAAGTCACTGTCCTGCTGATTAGACAGCCCATCTCCTGCGCCCCTCTCAGTCCAGTTCAAAGGACTTTCAGGTGGCATTTCTGGTGTTAAAGGCTTAATAGTGGGCGTCGACAGTTCCGAGCTAATGGGCGTGGCCGGTGCGCTCTTGTGCTCTGTGTTTTTCCTAAACGAGAGATGCTCTATCCGCAGTTTACTGGAAGCCCTGCTCATGATGGAGTCCCGGCGTTCTCTCTCTTCGCCCCCATTCACACTTTTGGTTAACGCCGTGTAGTTGGGCTGGAGGTTTTTGTTCACCTCGTTCTGGTAATCCGCTTGTAACCATGGCGGGACCTGGAAGTACAGGACACAAATTATTATTGGTCCTTGATAAGATAACCATGTTAACGAAGCACCTGTTAGTAAGTGGTCAATATCATCAGAGAACAAATTATATTTTAAGAAGACTCTGATTGGTTTAGGTACCTCCATTCCAAAAAGGGTATTGGTTTCAAATCATACCTATATTTTTCAGTCAGTCATTGTTATCACTCGACTTCAGAACCTCAAGCAATATTAAGCTTTACATGAGTCAAAATATAAATATATATACTAGCGAAATTACAGACAGAAATAAATTTATATTTATATCATCATCGTTATCAGCCTTTATTCGGTCACTGCTGAACATAGGTCTCTCTTAATTAACGCTAATATAAACGCTAAGTATCTAGACACGCGGCAGCGTGTCAAGCCAAGTTCTAGTTAAAGTTATACGCGACCTAATCATCACACACACCATCTGAACTAAGCAGGATTTGAACCATCGTGTAGAGTCCATTAGCAAAGCCACTCGACTAGTTGCCCAAAAAATACTAAAGTGAAAGCATTCTATACAAAAAAAAAACCTTAAGTATGCTCTGCTGTAGTCCCTGCTTGTCTCTCACCACCTGTATGTGGGTGGCCAGGGGATGCTGCGCTGCCGGTATATTGTCCAAATCGCTTAGACTCAACGTGATCTTATACCGGACAGCCTCCAAGTACGTGAGCATTGATCGCATCTGAAATATTACAAACAGTTTACCGACTAATGTTAGACATTCTCCACGAAATCAAGCGAGGACATTTTTCCCATCTTTGTACTAACGATACGTGCGCCGTAAACCACTTAGAATTGTCACCACTATACTACAGAGTAAGGAACTAGTTATAGTTCCTCACTCTGTAGTATATACTTATAGTCATATAATACCTACAGAGTAAGGAACTAGTTATAGTTCCTTACTCTGTAGTATATACTTATAGTCATATAACATTGAGGCCATTGGACACAGCCCTCATGAATATAGGAATGTCCAAATACTCATACGCAACTTAAATTTAGGAGCTGCTTACATTTAGATGACATACGGATTTGTGGGCGCTGATTGGTCTGCTACAGATTTAAAGCGTGCTTAGTAGTTTGAGGAGCCCCCAAGTATTTAAGTGGCGTTTAAGAATACGGGCGTTAGTCTACTAATCTAAGAATTGATTCTCACGTGGTAGAGCTTGTCTGCGACGTTCTGCTGTGAGTCGTCATTGCCGAAGGTCGGTGTCTGTTTGATAGCCAACGACAATTTCTCCAGGCCTTGCTTTGACTTCCTTTCTCGCTCAATATCCTGTTTCACTAGCTGCAGTATTTTCAGTAAGGCCTGAAAAAAACATTACTTTTTAAAATCTTAACGCCAAAATAGTAGAAAAAAACATGTTTGTATATAATTTTTCCTGTTTATTATAATAGTGCGATTTCGTAGTGAGAGGTTTAAATTCCAGACAGACCAGTTCGCTTGACTTAGTCAAAATAGGTATTAGGTGCTTGGTTAAATACACCGAGCTGTGTATTTACTTGCTAGCGTCGCTCGCGGTTCATATCGAGCAGGGTGAGTAGTTAGTTGCTTGCGTCGCTTGCGGTTTATAGCGTGCGTGGTGTGTGCTTGCTTGCGTCACTCACGGATCTTAGCAAGTATGGTGGGTACTTACTTGCTTGCATCAATCGTGGTTCATAGCGAGTGTGGAGTCTACTTACTTGCTTCCGTCGCTCTCGGTTCATAGCGAGCGTGGTGTGCTCGCAGTAGAAGTCCGGCAGTAGCTGCTCGCTGGCCCCCACCGGTGCAGAGCGCACCCCCCTCACCACACGCATGTCTACGTTCGCGTTAGCATTCTTTATTGGACCCGTCAATGTGTTTGTAGCCTGTCGGAAAACCATTGGTCTTATGTTTAGAAGATCACCCCGTTATTTTATTCCAAATTTCCTTAATTTATTGTTCTCTAAGGTTTGCATGAATTTCACTCATTATAACGAAACGCGTTTTATGGAGATTTTCATATTATATTTATATTTTTTCGGATACTTTACAGCAACATGGTCACGGGAGGACCACCCTTGTTTGGTTTGTTATAAGTGTGTATCACCCGTATTCACAAACAATACTTTGAGGTGTCAGTACTCCCGAACGCATAGGGTCATTCAAACCAATTCATAGATTATGAAATATATATTAAATAAAATCCGCCACTGTGCGCCCGTCAAACTCATATAAAACCAGACTATTGACACCAAGAGCGCATAAATAGAAGCGTTCTTTGCATATTGTTTCATTACTTATCCAAATACGCTTCTTGAATACGGGTGTAAGCCTTGGCTAAGTGTCACTCCTGTAGAAAGAATGATATAGATATTTAAACAACCCATACCTCTGCTAGTTGCGGAGGCATAGCTGACGTTAGATTGAGGTAGTACTCGGCGGAAATCTTCAGCTGGGCCAGTCTTTCCTCCTCTACAGACTCCAACATGCCGGCTCCTTTCACAACACTCGTCTCCCATTCTAACCTGAAATGCACGGAAGAAGTCAATTGTAAAATTACTTTTGTCTTTGTATTTGTACATAACATTGGTATAATCTATAAATGATAATGTTATTTCATCTAGTGGATGTGACCTCGTATTGTATTCATTGCGCTGATGATGATAGCGATGCAAACATAAATAAATATACTATAATGCAATTTCAAAAATTCTTTACGACTTTATCAATTTCAATTCAAACATTTTTACTTATCAAAGTGTGGTCAAAATAGTAAATAACACTTTCTATAAAGTCACAAAAGATTAAAAAATCTCAAACAAATCCTCGCGTCAAATCATGTCTGTATACGCATACTGAGTAAGTAAATAAAAAAATATCCATCAACGTTTTTCATAAAATCTAAATATAGCCAATTAAGACGCACCTCGCCCTCTCAGCATGAACACACACATTATAATATTCCACTTCAGTCTTTTTAACGGCATCTTCCGTCTTTTTCTTTTTCACTTGTAATTTGGCAACGTCTTTGTCGCTCGCCGCATTTATTCTCTCCGCTCTCGCAGCACTCAAAATAGAATGTGGGATATGTCCCATACTTGAGCTACGGGATATGCGGCTGTGAACAAACATAAAGATAAACACTGCCATCTAAGTCGTAATTTTAAAAAAGGAACTATGATAAGCCACTTTTGCCAGACAGTTTTGTCAAAAAAAAGTCAAAATGTTAGTCGCAAATATGGCGCTAATTTTAAATATTCGAATCGAATTTAACAAACATCAAATTGAATTCGCTTATAATACAATCGCATAGCAAAATTCGCAAGCAGAACGCATTCGAAGGATCCTTCTTAATTCATTAATAATAGTGGTATACCTAAGGTCTAAGGAAGCATCTTGCAGTTTCTCATTCTCTCTCGCCGCTGCATGAGACTGTCTCTTGGATTTAGCCTCAGCAGTTCGCCAATCGGATAGCGTTCGCGTTGTTTTATCTACGTTACCTTCAATCTGGAAAACAAATATTGATGAATACTTGAATAAAAATAACTCCACAATCACAAGATGTTTATTTTTAAATTTCGAATTTTTTTTTTTTTTAAAGTAAAGTTTTATCATAATGTATAAATTATATATTTATACCATATAATATACATACCATATAATTATAAATTTATACCATAATATAAATCGTTTATTATTAATAACATAATATAGGTAATTAACATAAATTTGAAATATATTATAATTACACAAAACTATATCTAAAATTATAATAAATAAAAACTAAAATTAACTATGTACCTTTTGTACATAGTTAATTTTAGTTTTTAGTTACAAATATATAATATTAATTATAGTCTGCTGGTCTACTTCTGCATCGATATTATAAATGTACTGTAACGTCGACGGGCTGCGGGCTGCTGAATTTGTATAAAATATCTTTTATGAAAAACCTTTTCAATTTTAATTTACCTTTTTCCTTAATTTCAACTGATTCTCGATAACGGTTTTCATTGGCTTCACAAGCTCCTCAGACAAAGCATTAGCGTAAGTTCTGTAATAAAAAGTAAGCATAGTGTTGTTGTAATTCTTCGTTTTACAATAAGTTTTAGCGGATAAATTTAATTAGAACTTGATACATAGAAAACAGCAAAACCTCTAATACGTTTATCCCTAATGCTAAAACAATCGCACACTATAGTTCGAACTTCATGGAAAAATGCAAAGTATAAAAAAACATAAACATAAACAGGCGAGTAGCAAGGGATCGGTCGTCTTGGCGTTCATTGAGGGAGGCCTATGTTCAGCAGTGGATGGATAAAGGCTGATGATGATGATGATAATGATGATGATAAAAAAACATTACCTAGATTCTACTTATAGCGAGTTAATAGAATTTACTAACCTGTGAATTTCGGACCACTTTTCCATTTCTATGGCGACATGTTTCCATGCGTCCGCGCACGACCCCACACTCTCCTTGCAAGCTTTGCCAAGTTTCGTTCCCAATTTCGCCAAACATTTTGAATAGTAATTTTCTGCTTCTACCCTGTAAAAGAAAACTTTTATAGTCAAACAAAAATTGATAAACGTTTCAACGAAAATTTTGTCAAGTTAAGAGTAGACGGAAAGTTAAAAGTAGGGGCTCGGCCTCTTGAGCGAAAGGGTCCAAGTTCGATCCTAACCCTCGGAAGTGCCTTTAAATGGATATCAGGGATGGCATGTGAGGCAATCCGTATCCGAAATTTCATATCTTATGGATATGAAATTTCGGATACGGATTGGATACGGATATAGAAATGATGATTATACCGGTTACGGATACGGATATGAAATTATTTCGAATTATTCGTTAGTTTCGGATAATTTCGGTTACGGATATTAGATTTTTAAGGAATTTCAGAAGTAAAATATGTATAAATAGCTAATATAATAGTTTTATTTGGTAGGAATAAAAGTCAGTCAGATAAACGTTGAGTGTTTTCTACTGAAACTGCCCGGCCGCAAAACAACCTGTCATAACGTGTAGCAATGAGTCTCCGCTCCTATCCGATATTATCCGAAACTTTTATTTCGGATTCGGTTACGGTTACGGATATTATTTTATATCGGATATCCGATAGTTTCGGTTACGGTTACGGAGCTCCCTAACATCCCTGGTGGATATCTCTAAATGCACTCTGACCATCGCTCGCTCATCGGTGAAGGAAAACATCGTAAGGAAACCTGCATGCCTGATGAGATTAGGCCAGTGCCTCGGTGAACTATGTCCCGATACCCTCCTCGCCAGATTTCAAGAAGGAAACCCGTACCCAGCACCGGGACGTATATGGGTTGCTTCTTTATTTTACTTTCAAAGTTCTCTATTTTAAGGCTTATGCGTTTTAATCTGTGTTGTTTAATGATCAACGTTTTTCTCTTCACTGTCCCAAATATACTTATTTTAACTAACGCAAAAACCGGTAATAATTAGTAATTATAAAATATTCCCAATACCACTAGTAGTAAATACAGATTTATAATGAATATTACAATGGAACAGTGTATGAAGAGTTTTTATTTGCATGAGAAAAAAAATAGAAGCATAAAATCATGGCATTAAGGTGTTGAATCTTCATTTCTTAGCCATGAAACGTATAATAACAGTTCGACCGTTACGTAAATTAATCTTTCATGTGCATTTCTACATCATAATAAACAATAATCGCAATCATTCGCATCTGTTGAGCATTGTTAGACGCGGAAGCATCTCGGGCGAAATCGCGTGTCGTAACAATCACTTTAACATTGTAAATTGTAATTGTGTAAAATGTCTTGCAGCAATTATTTTAGTACATCATTTATTAGATAAAGACGTCGTCAGGTCAAAGGTTTCCAAGTCCGCTTTTTATGTTTCATAATATCATATTACTTATACTTCATTTTGTACTAGTTTAGTCGTTTTTATTCTTTTCGATTTCAAAAGAGCTTTTCACCATTCGGGATATAATTTGCGCTGATTGGACAAAATTTAATAAATTTTTTCGCCCACAAAAACTGAATCCATAACTATCAATACTTCACTATTCTTATACGTTTATGTTCACGGCCAACAGCGCGGGATGAAGAGCCAAATCGGACTAACTTTGTAAAGTCTAGACTAATCACTCATCACTCTTTGACTAAATCCAATGTCAGACAATTTTAAGTCACGGGATAGTCAGATCAAATTATTTTAATATTGGCCCACTTGGCAAGCATCGAGTGTTTATTTTGACGAAGTGTCACGGTCGTAGTCTCATTTTTAAACGGTACATAAACCAAGGAATTCTGCAATACTTTGAATGTTCCCAAATGTCTGGATTACATATCCTGTCTCAAATAGATTTTTTGTGTTATTTTTAATTGAGCGTAAAACCCTTTATTTAAATTTTTCCTATACCTACGAGTAGAAGTTGTCCTATTAAGAGAATCAGGTGAACTAGACACCTCGTGCGGACAGAATCTTTGAGAACTACTTGAGTTTAAGCGGTTCTAGCGTCTTTAAACCGCCCTGGCCCTTCAAAATCTTCCTGATATGCACGAGCGTTCTCAGTGCCAGATGATATACTACACTTCTAATTAATTTTATACATAGATCAATAATTACAATATATTATATGTCTTATACGCCTCTTTCCAAAAGGAGGGGACATAATAATGGTACCTATTATGTTGTCTGTGGGCTTAGGCATTTCACTCATAGATAAGTTATTTTCCGAGTATATTATTTCACAAATTACTAGAATTGATTTGATAAAAATGTGATAATAATAATACTACAGTGAAATATTATTTTGGAACTAGCAACACAAGAAAAACAAAAACATTTTTAGAGTTGGCAGCTCCAGTGCTAATGGACGAACATCGTAATTTATGATTTAGATTGTCTGTGGTCTGCACTTGTTTAGCGAATTAGAATTGATACCGTGAAATTAAAATTCGTTGTAGTAGTTAAATTGATTAACATCCTTTGAGTTATATGATTTTATAATGGAAACCCAATGATGGCAATTTTGATCGAATTTTGATATCTCAACATAACAATAGCATGCAGCCATTCATTATTCGGATATCTAATGGTGTAACAAAAATAAGAATTATTCGTTATTAACAATTCTTGTAGGATTTGCTCGTACTGCATAGCTGTTCAAGTTACAACAAAGTAATCAGCAGAATACATTTCAGAACATATACAGCAGAATACATTTCACTAGTTTTGATCATGCCAATGTTCAAGCGAATATCGGCACCGCCATCATATTGAAGTGAACCACCAGCGATTATCTTGGGTAATCTTGTGATTAACCTTATTATAACTGCCTAGCTGACCCGGCAAACGTTATGCCACATAAATTATACTACACCCTAATCACCAAGTTGTAAGAAATACGCACTACGGCCTTTTCTTACACCTGCCAATATACATAAAACACATTTAAAAAATCGTCAAATCGTTGTGCAACAGATTTTTCGTTGTGGTGGGTAAGAAGTTTTTGACCGTGAACAATTTTTATGTAAAAAGTTAAGTATCAATCCTTATATTATGTCCCACTGCTGGGCATGGGTCCCTAGTTCGACATCAGATTGAGCCATAGTTCACCGATGCGTTAGCCCAATTTGGGTTGGTGGATTTCACACCTTCAAGGACCTTTAATCTCATTAGGCATGTAGGTTTCCGCACAATGTTTTCCTTCACCAGGTCGAGACCAATGTTCTCATATTCAGATGCACTTAGAAATTTCGGAAAATTCATTTCAAGGCAAAACAGGTGATGAGAGATCAGGATCGAATCTGGACCTCTTATTGAAGAGGCCGAGCCCATACCAACTTTATCGTCGTCGCTCGAAGTTTCATGTACGTCATTATTATTGTCTACGTAATTCAGCTAGTCGATAAAATATTTATTATTCAGAGGTTCTTAAAATAATAATATCATAATGCGGAAAAATGGTTCCACTAAAGGATGGTACGGTAGTGTTTGATTCGCGCTCAACTTGGCGGGGGCCCTACCAGCCAAGATTCACTAAAGGCATAGGCAGACAATTTTTATCTATATTTTTTTATTTGTAAATTTGACTGTTTCATCATCATTATCAACAGCCTTTATCCGTTTTTATTTGATTATTTGAGTAGGTTTATTTACGCTAGGTTTCAGGTAACAATTTAAGCGATTTGCTCATAATGCCTTATTTTAACGGTTCTAGTCGGGAACTATTAAAAATTTATTCGTTGTATTGGGAGCGGATAGTGATAAGGTGGTGTTATCGCTGAGACCCAGTTAAACAGTTGTTGATAAAAATGTTCTAAGTTTCTATGATACTATCGGATAGCTTACTAAGAAGAAAAATCGCGCCTATGTTAGTTTATTTAGTAGGCAAAAGACTTGAGGCAAGTATTACGAAATCACGGCATCTATTAATGTTTTTGGGATTAGGAAGGCGAGAAAATAGTATGCCTTTTATTATCTTTCCCTTCGAATTAATTCTTCGGCTAGTAATGCCGCATTGCCCCAAACCTTCGAAGTGATTTCAGACGAGTAATTGGTGATTGATAAGATCCTATATCAAGCAGTGGACGGATATGATGATGATGAATGTATGAAGTGTATTCGTTACTTAATAGTCTTCGTTAGTAGATTCTAATTATCAATAATTTATTTCGCCAAGTAACATTGATATAAAGAAAGATACTTATAAATATATAATAAAATATTATTCAACAATCAAACCTCGCTAACTTAGACTCGTAGTTAGTTCGTAAGAACTTGTGTTACGAGTCCTAGGAACATAATTTAGGAAATAAATATAAATACTAGCTGTTACCAGCATAATCGCGTGCGTTAACTAAGATTTAGAACGGGATCTGAGCGGTATAATAATTTGTGCATGTATTATGCACATAAACCTTCCTCTTGAATTGTTCTATCTATTATAAAAACCGCATCAATATCTGTTACGTACTTTCATAGATTTAAGCATACAAACAAAGGAAGCTTCTTTGTTTTATACTATGTAAAGATAATACATACACGTCCATCACCAGGTTTAAGAAACTTTATTCATCGTACAGATTATCTGCACTTGGCGGGAATCGAACCCGCCACCGCTCCGTAGAGGCCAGTAGTCTCACCGCTCGACCAATAGGTTAATAACTAGAATCGAAAAGTCCTAGGTACCCAAAACTATAAGTTGTCGTCACGTCGCGTTCCATGAAAAGTAGACCACAAATACGGATCACAAGTTGCTCAAGTATAAAGTAGGAGATTTATACTTTACTGTTCTAAATTATATTATTATAAAAAGACATTTAAATCACCTTTCTTGTAAGATCGCTGCTAGTTCTTTGCTAAAATCGCTTCCTTGTTTCACGTATCGTCGTAACTCGTCAAATCCGTTCTGTGCCTGAAAATAAAAGCAAATATAATACAATCATAAATTCTTAGTAAGGAGGAAGTCTATGCTCTTAAAATTAATGATTGATTATTGTCATCGCTATTGGAGCTATCGCTATTGAGCGGCGATGGTCTAGTGGTGGATGGACGCGGCCTCTTATGCAAGAGGATCCAGGTTCGATCCTGACCTCTCCACCCCGTGAGTGCCTTGAAATGGGTTCTTCTAATTTCTAAGTGCACCCCAAACCCGAGACCATCGCTCGCTCACCGGTCAAGGAAAAAATTGCATCGTGAGGAAACCTCCATGCCTGATGAGATTAAAAGTCTTTGAAGGTATGTGAAGTTCACCAACCTACAATGGGCCAGCGCGGTGAACTATTGGCCCCTCGACTGATTTCGAGGAGGAGACCCGTGCCCAGCAGTGGGACGTATAGGGTTGATACTTTACTTTACTTTGCTTAAGCTATCATGTAGCCGCACATTATATTTGCATTTGCCTGAAATATGTCTGTTTCAAGAAATAAGATTTTTATAGTGATCGGCAATAATTGAAAAAAAAGCGGCAAAAAAGAAGGAAGACAAAGTCTTACGACGACGACGACGTTAATAATATATTATAATAGCAAAGAACTTTATGATTGATGTGTGCAGCCTCAATTAAATGATTACCACAGTAGAAACAATAATGGTAGGATGCGGCTTGCATGCTAATAGCACCAGTTACCAGCTCTCTACTGATATAGCCCTTACATAATATACAAACAGACGCAGAACTAAAACTTGATGTGAATCTTTATACTGTCATGTTTTCTTTTACTATACTTTTTTCTTTTTTATTCTTTTCGTTTTTCTTTTACTTTTAAGATTTCTTATAGTGTGTGACATGCATAGTTTTCATAGCACAGTGCATAGTTTAACCGCAAGGCTCGGGGGTCGCCCACTAGTGCAGGACACGAGAGGAGAGAGCCAGTAGGGTTATTCTGTAAAAACCATTTCGATATCGAGCTTCATCTGAGTGATAGAGCTCACTTTGCGCTCACTTCGCAGCGAACTTTATTGCTATAGATAGATTCGTCATATCACCGCGATTCTGCTTTCGAGATTCGAAAATTATCTTACAGAACAGCTCTACAGATGTTTTCTTTTAGTTTTGACAACTAAGGGAAATTTTATATATTGTGATTTATCTTCTTGGCGTACAATTGTTAATAAGCCTGATAAAACTTATTCTTTATGTTCTTCGACCCCAAATAGTACTACACACACACTACTACTAATAATAATAGTTGACATTTTATTTATATTGGTTGGATGAACAAACTGTTTATAGGATGTCTGTCTGTTAAAAGTTTATAGGATTTCTAAGAAAAAGACCAATTATCATATATCTTTTGCTAAAGATATAAGCAATGTCCATTTACAAATTCTTCTCTCTTCATCTCTTCAATTTTTTAAAATTTCAATCTCTTTTAAATACAAAGTACCTGGTTGACCGAGCATTCGCTCGGTACTCTAAGTAATAAAATACTATAAAATTTTTCTTCCAAAAAAAATGATCTTAAAAAAAGGAAAAAAAATCGGACTGGAGATTCGAACCAGACTCGTTCGAACCTAACTGCCTAATTTCACCACTAAGCTACCATGGCATATTACTTGATAGCGAAATTTACGTTCGTATTCTAATCATATTATATCGATGCCTCAAAACACGGATAAAAAAAAAATTTCTAAAAATTTATCCCAGCTAGATCGATTTATCGCCGTTTTTAACACATGTATACAAAATTTCATGAAAATCGTTGGAGCCGTTTCCGAGATCCCGATTCTATATATAATATACAAGAATTGCTCGTTTAAAGGTATAAGATTTAAAAGAGAACAATCAAACAATCTAATAGACGTTTAGAGTATGACGCTATGTCAAGCACTTGAGCGCGCTGTTGAATTTGTATTCGTTTTGGTGACGTCACTCGCGTGTTCTGCATGCTCCATCTGTCTTTATTTATAAATCTTAAACTATTAAATCCGGCTATTTATCATGTTTTTAGTAGACAATGTCAAAATATCAATCAAGCTTCGCGAAATAAAGTTAAAGAAAATAGTAAATATAACGTTTTGAACTGTTTTAATAATGTTAATTTCTGTTTAAAAGAATCACTTATAATTTTCTTTGGGAACTCGTATTTGCTTATAATGGTGTCGATCTCTCCCAACAAGGTATTTATTCGTTTGTATTTTGTCATTGCGTTTCAGAATGTTATCTAACCTGCGATAAGTCGCACACTTTCAATGTTAAGTGTGTATTCTCTCTTATACAAGAATCTCGTAAGAGGTTTTTATGTTTCACTTAGATGATCGCGTGCATAATATCTATCGGTTTCTTTTTTATTAGCATAATACGAAGAATATATTGAAGAATACTCGAGAGAAGGTCGGAAAGGTAATATGTAGGCCGGACTGAATTGGTTGTATACAGCAGCGCTCAGCAGTTTCGCCCGCGTGCTTCCCATTCCCTTGGGAGTGCGGGGATAAATTATAGCCTATGTATTCTGATGTATATCCTATATAATTGTAAAT
Source organism: Lycaena phlaeas (assembly GCA_905333005.2). Taxonomy (NCBI): domain Eukaryota; kingdom Metazoa; phylum Arthropoda; class Insecta; order Lepidoptera; family Lycaenidae; genus Lycaena; species Lycaena phlaeas. The sequence continues at coordinate 4,037,597 of HG995168.1, forward strand.
TTTCATTAAAATCCATTCAGTAGTTTTTACGTGAAAGAGTAACAAACATCCATACTTACAAACTTCCGCGTTTATAATACATATAAGTAGGATATTTTGTTATAATGTTACATTCTCGATGGATATTTACAGATATTGGACTAAAATGGTAATTTATTATACTCATCCTTCTCAAAAATACTTTATTTATTTATTTATGAATATTCAGAATTGTTCGGAATTGGGTTTTAGGTTGTTCGTTCGAAGTCACTTGTTTGCACACTAACATTCATTCAATGAACGCCACAGCTGATAATTCCTTAGCAGAACTAAAACTCAGACGGGTCTCTCATGTACTTAGGCTTGCCAGGTCGCCAAACCTTATAGCCGGACTTGCTTGCTTGCTACAGCCAGCTTGGCCGGTTCTGTCGCAGTAATTATGGGTACATCAAACAATTGTACGCAAAAACAAGCTTTTTTATGAGTATTATACATTTTGATAAATTTTAGTGAACTAATAGATAAAATCCAATGCCAAGTCAGTCTTAACCTAAAACTTATTTGGCATCGCTCGTTTGCAAAATGTAATGTCTAACAAAAGCCGGACATATATTTTGGCCGGACACGCAATCAAAAAGCCTACCTAGTCCGGCTTTATCCGGACGCCTGGCAACCCTAAATGTACTAATAGAAACCCACTTAGTATTTTCATTACAACTATTATCTAGTTGAATAATTCTCGTCACAACGATCGGGTCATGCGCACCAACGGTATTCATCAATGGGTATGGCTTTCCTAACTAACATCGCGAACTAACTTCAATCATAGCGCTCAGTCATTAAGGTCGATCATCATATGAGACAGTCATTTGAATGAAACCACGTTTCCGTCGGGAAGTCATCATGACATGGTAATAGGATGGATTGATATGGAAAAATTTGCCATTCAATTATTAGAATCAGCAAATTGAAGGTGTTTATTTAAAGGTATAGATTTATAGATAGTTCAAGTCAACTTTAGGCGCGGCAATATGTGTAGTTGCTCTTGTACCTTAAATTATATGAGGCAGTATACACGATGGACGCATTCATGACACTTAGAGAACTATCTAGGCTGACATGAATGGTTTTTTGTGTCAATCTTCTTCTTCTTTAAATAATTCTGCTGTACGTTTGTGTGTCACAGAACTTCTAAACGAATGGACCGATTTGAATTAATGTTTTGTATGCGTTTGGGTGGCGTCCTGAAAGGTTTTGATTCACCATCCAGTCAAGTGTCAACTGCAAGATGTTTTAAGACAACGTCTGTCGGATTTGTAAGTATGTAGGCATATGAATAACCGATTAGAATGTGCACACTGTAGTCAGTTTGGTCAGACTTACAAGATAGTCTTGGACACGATAGGTGGCGCTGTTGTCAACATTACTCATTATATAGAAAATAGTAATCATGGTTTAGTTAGTTTAGTTTTATTTATAAATATTACTTTTTTTCTCTCATTATGTAATACTTGTTACTGGTAAACTTATAAGATAGTTTTTGGTTTGTTACAGCTAGAAATTGAGACAAATTTGGTAAATACTATCTAATCTATTTACTTACTGCTTCATCATCATCATCATCATCATCAGCCTTTATCCGTCCACTGCTGAACATAGGCCTCCCTCAATGAACGCCAAGACGACCGATCCGCTTACAGCAAGATATTTAAATTGAACATTCACGAAAATTCTGGAAATTTAAATCAAATCTACAGTATCACAGTATCCCCTAAATCAATTAATACTAAAACGTCGTATGTATTTTTAAACAAATCTATTGTTTTTCATTGGATCCCAACCCGGACCACGCATGTAGTACGCCTATCACTACACTATTATTTTTTTCGTCATATGAATACAATGGCATTAAGATATTAATTATATTTTATGTGACGACGTGAGCTGTTCGTGCTACAGCTGTATTATCTATTGTATCTACTCATACAGTATACACACTTTTTTTCGGCGCAGAGAAGCGCTTTGTGGATGTAGCCATGACCGAGGTAGAGTCCTAACCTTATGTTGGATTTCAATATATAGCATAGCCAAATTAAAAGTACAGCAAGCGACACTGGTTGACTCTAAATTTGTTTACTTATTTTAGGCAAATTTGAATGAATTTATATAACTAGTATGTATGCTATTTAGATGTATTTACAAAAATTTTAAAACTTTATTTTAAAAAGACTACCCCTATAGAGTTTCTTACTAGATTCTTCTCTGGGGAAAACTGCTACTTTTGCGAAACTAGCTTATAAAAAATATTGACATGTTTCAAGCGCTATGTAATTTGCCTACGAAATAAGTATTATTTCAGTTGTTTTTTGATTTGATTTGAAGCTTTTTGAGGTGCCCAGATCTGCAGGCAACAGAAGCAACTAAGCGGAAGACAAGACTACTAAGGTGAGGTTGACCGGACACAAATGTATAGATTATTGTTGTTTGTAAAGTCCACGTGATAGATTACATATCTCATTACACGTTGGCCGTTGATGTGTCGAGATGTGTGTCAGTGAGCGTATCAGTCCGGTTATTGTGTCAGCTATATCTTGGTCATACGTTCAACACAAATGCGCACGGCCGGCCACCATAATACACCATTGATGTAAACTGCAATGCAATTGCTATAGAAATAGCAGCGTCTATTCAGTTGTAATATAGTTGAAGAGTTAGAGTTAGTAAGTTTAGTTGGAAATGGACGAGGAAACTACTCATCCAATTTCAAAATTCCTTTAACGGTATACGATTAATGGTAACATTAAATCCAAGTTGACGCGCGCGAAGCAGCGGGCAATATACTTTACATATACTTACTAGCTGACCCGTCAAACGTTGTTTAGGGGGAGCGTACTCGACATTGGCAATGCGCTAAGTGCTAATAAAAGAAACGTTGTTTCTGCATATAAGTAAATAGTTTCTAGTTAATATTTTGGTAGTTAGGAAATGATAAATAAGTGGTCTGGCAAACAAATTATTAAGGAGGGCTATTTTTTAAGTGAATTTATTTTTTCGTTTTTAAATCAAGGGGAACAATTTATTTTATTGCACAAATAAACGATTGCTTGTCGAAATAAAAGTTTTCTACTAACTGTAAATATGAAATTAAAAGTGATTGAAAATTTATTACAGTTTCATAATCTAATATATTATCTAAAACTAAAATCCTTAAAATATTAACTAAAATATATTATTAAGGGCAAAGTTCCGAAGTTCTACTAACTTAATTATACTTTGGAAATTATTTGTTATAGGTATTATTTAATGATTCGACACTGTGAAATAAGAGACAATGGTATAAATGATTAAATGAAACTTAAACCAGTATTCGTATTCGGTACGTTTATGGTTTGAAACTTACATCGTGGGAGCAGGCGGGATCCAGTAGCGGTTGATCGATCACGACCGAACCAGTTCCACTTTTTCTGAGACGTTTCACTTTTAGGTACATGATGTACGTTAAATTATATAGAACGCTATCCTTGCACATCCATGATGCATTTACTGCATACAATTTTACATGTTACTTGAGTGAAATCATCATTAATCATCTGTGATGCATTTACTACAAAATGTTTTACACATTGAATTGATGCATTTACTGAAGATACATATCTCTACCGAATAATTCGGGAGAGTTATATAAGTCGCGAGGAGAATTGAAAATGAGGAAAATCCCTAAGAAAGTTTTGGTTCTCTATTATATTATGGCACAACCTTATATTTTACAATTTTTGTTTATATTAAGTATCGATTTTTTATTTTAGTCAATGAATGACAAATAATAATACGCTTGAAGAATTTAAATCTTTTAACATGAGCCTATAATAAAAAATTTATAAAATTAGTTAAACAAAACAATTTTATATTTATCTCATGCTTAATGAAAAAAAGTATCCCCCGCAGCGGCACGTTCGCGTCGAATGTGAGTGGCAAGGGATCGGCCGTCTTAGCGTTCATTGATGTAAGCCTGTGTTCAGCAGTGGACGGGTAAATGCTGATGATGATGAAAATAAACAAATGGATGGTAAAATGAAAGTAAAAGTACCTATAGGACGCTATAGTCTCAGAAAGCCAATAAGGAGTCACCAGTAAACTAATAAGCATCCGAATTGAAGGTCACGTTTGAAAACCATGCCGGTCGTCATAAGTAGGTAGCCCCCAGTCTCTGTTCTCATAATAGTTTAATGCTGATGATGATGATGATGAGATAAGAACTTTGGTGTACTTCGAAAGTAATCGACTTATGCCTGATAGTCCTTTGTTTGTATACAATTAATTTAATCAATTGTGATCATTTCCTTGTGTTTAACCCAATTCCCGTTCACCAGTGAACTTGTTTTTAGACACATTTCGTAATTAAGGAAACTACTTTCAACAACGGTAGTTTCTGTTAAACCCTACGGACTATACAGAGTGGACATCGTTATGTATATATTTTTTTGGGTTTTTTGGTTATACATATCATAACTAGCTGTTGCCCGCAGCTTCGCCTGCGTTAACTAAGATTTACAACGGGATCTTAGTACGCGAAATAACATTTTTTACACCTTGTGTCCGAAAAACCAAAATATCTTACGGAACCCTATTTTCATCAGAATAAAATTTAGCCTATGTTATTCGTGGATGATGTAGCTTCCGAATGGTGAAAGAATTTTTGAAATCGATCCAGTACTTTTTGAGCCTATTCATTACAAACATACAAAAATAGGTACAAATCTTTCCTCTTTATAATATTAGTATAGATATATGTATTAAAAATATATTGCGCTTTGATACTGTACATAATATTCCTTAAAATATTTGAAAATTACTAATATCTTGTCCAAATATGGTGTATGAATACGATCTAGTGAATTGTCCAGGGAAGCAAAAAGAGTTATTAATTATTAACATGGTTATTTTATATTAAAATGTTTACCGAATAAACTTCATAAGGACTAAGTTAATGGATTAGCAGCATCAAGCAGGGCACGTTACGAGACAGAGAGAGAAAGAGAAGAGTTTTTTTTCGAATGGATCTACGTTGTTGGCCAATAGACCTTTAAGTTTTATCGGAAGCGAGATGGAGAGATGGCTCATTTAGGAATTTAATGAGGGGGTGGTCTCTCTCGCCAGTCGCGAAGTCGAGAACGACGGCACGACATTCTGGCATCGGATCGAATAGAAAAGAGTAAGAGAGTACTTATTTAGAGTTACCATAAATGTATAGCATAAAGGATAGATTTTATAAGGCAATAGATTAATAGAGTAGCATCAATACGCGTACGAACTCTCACTGTATAACCAAAAAATCCTTTCACCCAAGGTTTTTCTCGATCGAGTAAACTCTATTACCCAATTACCTCACTTTCACCGAGATGTAACAGCGGCAAGCCGAGAACAATGGCTGTAATTGTCTTTTTTCTTATAACAATACATAATCATGTACATTAGGGTTCGGTCAATCTTTTAATTGCAAATAAAACTAACAACTACATAAGAAATATGTTACGTAACCGCCATAGACTTACTATTAGCATGGTTCAATAAAAACGTCGCTGTGAATCTGTATAATACGATAGAATGATCAAACAAATCCTCTTTATAATTTTATATAAAATCCATATTTTATGTAAAATTATAAGGAGTATGATAAAGATATGTTATTTGTAACTACAGATTTATAAATAAAGACAGATGGAGCATGCCGAACACCCGAGTGATGTTTCAAAGCGAATACAAATTCAAAAGCGCTTTCAAGTCCTTGACATAGCGTCGTACTCTAAACGTCTATAGACTGTGTTCGCTTATGAATTTGTATTCGCTTTGGTGGCATCACGCGCATGTTCGGCATGCTCCATCTATCTTTATTTATAAAATACGATTAAAAATACCATAGACTAATCAAAAGACTTTCGTCGCGTACTTTTATTAAACCAGAGATGTTGCCACAGTAAAAAACTTACCCAATAATTGTCTTTGAAGACTTGGTTGTTAGAGGAGCGTAAGTGAATCATTTCCTCTAGTGTGTTCTGCCACCGGTCCATTCCGGCAGCTATTTTCGTGGAGACGTTCTCTCTGTTCATGGCACCAGCACCATCGTCGCTGTGGGAAGCCGAAGCATTACCGGTGCTCGACTCCTTGCTACTAGTGCTGCTGAATGTTCTGGAACAAGACGAAAAAGGATCTTTATTGTATTTTCGATCATTAATAGGATATACTACAATAATAATCATTAATTATTATTAAATACTCCATTTAGGCAACCTAATTAGAGTAAAACTTAAAAGGCATATCTTGCAATAATGGGATTATTTTGATAATGTTGTTGATATTTTAATTCAGATATTAAATAAGAAAATGTAATTTTTAAAGACCGTCGCATATATTTAAAAAAATAAACAATTAGTTGTTTCAATGTTACTCTTACCTATTAGTAATAAACATAGTTTAGATCATGATACAATAAAAATATATAACGAAATACTCGTAAAAACTATCAAGTAAACGATAACTAATAAGGCGATCTCCGTGCAGTGGCCCGCCCGCGTTGAAAGCGAGTGGATCAGTCGTTTTGGCGTTCATTGAGAAAGGTCTATCTTCAGCAGTGGACGGATAGAGGCTGATGATGATGATGATAAACAAACTATTAATCTATAGTAAATATATATAAGTATTAAAAACAATTGCAGCTTACGTGACGACATGTTTTTATGGTAAAATGTCGTCATTAGCCCACTAACATAGGTTATAACAACTAGTTTTGCAAACATTGCACGTCGCAAATTGGTCTACAATATTCCCATCTAATAAAATTACGTACCCAGCCTGACATTAGTTAACGTAATCACACTGATAAATGTGAAAGTTTGTTTGTTTGTTACGCACACTTAAGCCGCGTAAGTAGGTGAATAGTTTGCATCGTGTTTTTCATTACAGCCTAGGATATAAGGTCTTTTTTTACGGTAATAGATTTATATAGATATTATTAAAATTAAGTATTAATAATATTGCTTTAATAGAGCAACTAAGAGAAATTGCATTTAAAGTACATGTATGCAGTATATATCCGCTATGAGAAATTGAGTAAATAGTTTATGTGCGTTAGGTCCCTTTAAACTTTAAAGTAATAATGTAAGTATTAATTAATGTAATTAAGTTATGCTACATTTGAAGCAATGTTTTTACAGCACTGTAACGGTTTTTTTTTCGTGGACAGACAAAGTTTGATGATGATTTTATACACAGCCCATGAAGTTTGACACCCTCACGTGTACACATATATTGAGGCGTTGTTCCTTTTTTTTTTTGCTAAAGCTCATCTAATCGATACAAACTACATACATAATTATATCTAAAGTATAAACTATATACTGAATTTATCTTTAGTTACAGAATATTTATGTAGGTTACATATTACGTGAGATTATAGTGAGACACAGACACTAACGGAAATTTTACGAGGCCAGTTGGAAAGGGTCGCGGATTCGAGTCCCACGACAGTAATTTAGTAATAATTTATGTTGTAACACATAACATTTTTATTTTTTCCGCGCTAAATTTTGCGACTAAATTGAACGCGTGGGAGAAATTTAACTCGTTGTACAAAAATGTGTTTGAGAACAACCCTTTACTGAACCAGTCCCATAGGAGCCTTTCGAAAAAATAAGACCAGGTATTATGAGTTAGATTTCAAAAGATGAATATTTAAATAGAAGGAACATTCGAACGCTAGTAAAGTCTATAATAATAATAATAACTTACGACCAATGCAACTTACTATTTTTGAATATAGAATACTGAGCGTTACGTACGTCACAAAAAAACTAAGTTAAGCTACAGTCGCGCCTAAAAGCGCCTATAACAATTATGGAAATGCAATATACACATGGATATAAATAACACACACTAGACATACTATTATTTGATCCTGAATATTCTGGGCGGGATTCGAACCTTGTGACTATATTCATAAGGTTCATCATTACATTCAAGCATTTTTTTACAATAAATTTTGTACATCTAACCTGATTCTGGAAGGAGTATGTCTTCACAAGAGTCACCAGAGTCCGAAAAAGCCTAAGGAATACATGTGCTACAAAATGATTTTGATTATGTATCACCCATTTTAGGGCCTATATTCAGCAGTGGACGGATAAAGGCTGATGATGATTATGATGATGATGATGATGATGATGACGCATTTTATATGTACATTATATCAGTGTTGGATGCGATTGGCAAGGGGTTATCCCCATTATTAGGATGATGATAATGGTGATAATGTTAACAAGTCATCGTTAAGTCAATATACTCTGACTAATTGAGCTGGAAGTTGGGACGGAAGTATAAGAAATAGTTGAGACGAGACACGTGTCTTGTATGAGCAATATATTGACCATGTTGAAGTTTTAGTGAGTCGAGTACATTTGTATAGAACTAGCTGTTTGTAGCGTGTTATAATTGCTGATGATGAATTAGCCGAGGCAGCTATGTGTTGTCTTTCCTGACACATGAGATGATCTTGCATTTCTTTCTGAAATACAGCAAAGCTGTTTGAAGGATAAAAGAAGCAAGATAGTGGTGGTAAAGCGTGGCACAGCACATGCTCCACCTACCTCGGATGGCATAATATCTGTCTGTTTCAACTAAGTGATTATCATTATATATTATATAATAATAAATAACTATATTCAACTTTGATTCATATTTATTTACTAGGAAAAGTTAACTTACACCGTATATATCCCAATGAATCACGAGATGTGAATAAGACGTTGACTCATCACTAACTTTTGCAATTATCTTAAATTGATAAAAACAGGAAATATACATGGTTTAATTAAATGCATGTGTTCTTAAAATGTAGGTCTAGTCTGGACTCTGGAAATCTGAAATCTATTAATACGTCTTAACGTATATTGATCTCCGTCACTTCATTTAAGTCAAACCTCCTTGCAATTCTGGATGACGAACTTTGTTTCAACCGTAAAGACTCCTAAGATCATAAAATAAATAAATAAAAGATATAAGGCATAAACCCCAAATATCAATGCCTGGGTCAGACTCGTCGAAATGGAATACATATTTCAATTTTCTAGACGATGTGCACATTAATTTTTCCTTAACGCTTTTTGATTACTACTTAAATGTAGCGGAAACCGGAAAGATGTATTTTAATACACCTACATATTATTGTCTTATTTTAATCCTTGTTTTAATTATCTTCAACCTTCGAATAATTGATCGAAGTCTTCAACGTTCAATTCAGTTGAATGCGAATGGCCGCAAATCTGGCGTCGCGAGTTCCAGATTCAAATTTTAGGCCGGTTTAAATTTTATGATAGAGATATACTATTATATATACTATTTTAACAATCATATGTGATGATTAAGTATAGAATTAAAAAGCGCCATCTGTTATTTATCACTGCAATTTAATAGACATTTACAATAAGAATTGTTCTGATAATAATCTCAGTTATTATCGGTCTTACGAAGCGCAGTATTACTTATCAGTTAGCAGCGTACCGCACACTATACATATTATATACGTAGAGATAAGTCTTTGTCTGGCGTGACCTTGATCTCCGTGACCTTGTTCGTTCGCTCAGGTATTTGTTTTACAGTACCATCATTATTTCCCCGCAAGACTGACTGATTGTCTTTACTTTCACCATAACATACTTATCTTTATATTATGAAGTGGTAAACTTTGTGAGTTTGGATGAAAGAGATATTATTCTGCAAAACTAATGAATCTTTAATAAATCTTTCATCATCATCATCATCAGCCTTTATCCGTCCACTGTTGAACATAGGCCTCCCTCAATGAACGCCACGACGACCGATCTCTTGCTACTCGCATCCAACGCGAACCTTTTTTATTTCTTTAACGCCGGGAAATGCACTGACGCATACCGCTGGGGAGTGGGTCTCCCCAGGCGGGTATGTGGGACTCACTGCGCCCGAAAGCTGGTAAATGGACTCAGCTCTACCCACTAAAACCCGACGAGTGCCATCAATGTCGCCTTTGGTGAAGTGCCCCGGATCTACAAGCAACAGAGCACCTCGACGGCTAGCTCGGGGGACCGACGCCACCTTCACAGAGGGGTTGCACCGCACCACAGAACAACCCCTCCCACCGTCGGGACAGTACAATGAGGCGAGGTTCCCATCCTCGCCCCTTGCCCCCTTTTCTGTACTTCTTCCTACTTTATATTATATGCTCCATATTTCACGTAAAACAATTTTAAATATCACAACTTCTTACTCCAGACAGATGTCAAGATGTTAATCTTATCAAATTTAGTTCGGGCATTAATCGCAGGACTTCATAAGTGGCGCGGACTTTACATATACACGTTATAAATATTCCATCAGCTTGTCATTCCAAAACAATACCACGCACGCCACCCACAAACATTTTTCTACAATATTACGATGCCATATTTAACATAATTTTCAAGGTTGGCACGCTGATTAAATATACAATTATCAATTGAATTTTTATTCTGTTCGATCGACGATCCTAACTGCAAACCAAACCACAATATTTAAAGCAATTTTAATTCTTGTTTTGATAACCTTGAACGGTTTTTAATCTGTAAAAAAAAACCATAAACCTGTGAGAACGAAAACGAGTGTTGTTTTCGACTTCATTTATCGTTTATTGAAAATTATATTAAAGTATTATAACTTTTTTGTTGGTATCATTATTGCCACAACATTAAAGGAAGACAGATTTTTATGTCTTATATATACAGAGATTTGTTGTTTTGTATGGATTAATCTTATACCTTTAAACGAGCAATTCTTGTATAAATATATAGAATCTGAATCTCGGAAACGGCTCCAACGATTTTCATGAAATTTTGTATACATGTGTTAAAAACGGCGATAAATCGATCTGGCTAGGATAGATTTTTAGAAAACTTTTTTTTTATCCGTGTTTTGGGCAACGATAAAATATGCCATAATAGCTTAGTGGGAAAACTAGGCAGATAAATCCGAACGAGCCTGGTTCGAATCTCCAGTCCGAATTTTTGTATTTCCTTTTTTTAAGATAATTTTTTTTTGAAGAAAAATTTTATCGTATTTTATCACTAAGGGTACTGAGCATATGCTCGGTCAACCAGGTACTATTTTGACTAAGTAGCAAAATATTTAATGACAAAACTCGTAGTACAACGAGTGACATAAGTAGGTAAAGTAATATCTCTATGGCAAAGATGTGATTTTCCAAGGCATCAATTATACTATCATCTTCATCTCATAAATCACTATGATGTAAACTATGTTATGTAAACAGTTATTAGAGTTTCACTTAATAAATATTCATTGTATTTCCTGCCTTATTGCACTTGGGGAAACGATTTAACAAGCTAATTTAATAATTATGACGGCCATCTTGAAGTTCTTACTCAGTTTTATTTATATGATTATCTTGTGTTTTTAACTCTAAGAAGAGCCCTAAATACTTTTTAAAGATAAACGAATAAAAATTAAACAGGTTAAGTCCATGCAATGAATATTAAAGTAACAATGCCGCTCGATAGCATAAAGACGCGGTTAGCAATTATTTCTAGCATTGGCACAAAAATATACAAATATCCATAATAAAAGGCTAACAATTCGACCTTGGTCCTATCAAACAATGAGTAGAAATTACTGTCTCATGAATAAGATCGAAGGCTGCGATGACATCAAACAAGATTTAAAATAACATAAACTTAAAAAGTCAAGGGTGGTAACCCTGTCCCATTATTCAAATGGCGCCTACGTTTTGTCGTTCACCGAAAATGTGTGAAATTGTCTCTACAGTCCAAAGTCCGAAACATTTTTGAGATTCTTTATTTATACGATTAACATATTAAGCTAGTTAATGTGCAAATATCACTCTCGAAAACATTTAACAACTGTTCTAAAAAGAACGGAAAACATTTTTCAAAATATCTTAAAAAACATTGGCACAGATTCCTCCATTACAATGCCAATTGCAAATAGATGCCAGTTAAAAAAGCACCATTTGGTAGTTTTATATTGCACTGTTGAAGAAACTCAACTCATTCAAACAAAAATAAAATTATGTTGGCAACAGTTGGGCTTTTTTTACATCAGATGCAAAGAAGACCGCAGATTTACACAAGACAACTGTATTGTGATTTATTATAATAAATGTAACTAGACTCCAATTTCTTAATGTTTTTTTTTAATTATGAAATATAATAAAAATCAATCTTAAAAACTAATGCCTGTTTTTATAAAACAACTAGCAGCGCCCCGCGGTTTCTGATGGGATAAATTATAGCTTATGTGTTGTTTTAATGTGTAAGCTATACTATTGGTTATTTTCATCAGAATCTATTCAGTGTGAGTACGGGAGTAACAAACTTACATTCATAAATTCTTACAAATTGTTTCTTATGTTTCCGCGAATTTCACTCATTATAATGAAACAAATTTACGGATTTTATAGCGGTTTATTAATTCTTACAAAGAATAGATTTTATAATATTAGTAGGATATTATGAAAAGATGTATTTAAAATTAATATTTAATTGTATTAGGTCGACTTTTGACCCTAGTGCACTAGTTGTTCAGAATACCGATGTTATCATTGCTGTATCGGCAATGCTTATTGTTTTCATTATTCCGTAACTTATTTGTTCTAGTAACAATTATATAAAGTGGGTATTGACATTTGGTTGTTTCGAAACTCGCGGCTTGGGTAGATGTTGGCGGAAGATTTGTCTGACCGCGGCCGTTACGTAACCGCCACGGGCGACCGTTACAGGCTCTAACTATAGTCATGTACACGCGATATATCGATAAAAAAATCACACACACACAGGCACAGGTCTCCTTCTCGAAATCAGGCGAGGAGGGTAATGGGCCAATAGTTCACCGCTCTGGCCCAATGCGGGTTGATAAACTTTGAAGGTATCTTCAAAGACTTTTAATCTTATCAGGCATGCAGGTTTCCTCACGATGTTTTCCTGCATCGGTGAGCGAGCAATGGTCTTGTGTTTGGGATGCACTTAGAAAGTTAGAAAACCCCATTTCAATAACACACGGGGGGTCAGGATCGAACCCGGAACCGCTCGCATAAGAGACCGAGTCCATCCACCACTGGACCATCATCGCTCTCTATGTATCGATAATCAAACAATATTCATCAACTCAATCAATAGACTTCTATAGTCAAATTATTAATAATTGATTTATCTGCTATCAATATCATCCATACTAGGATATAGGCCTCCCAAGGATCACTAGATCGGCCTAACGCTTCTGGCTTGCCTCACCAGATCGTCAATATTTAATTTCATGGTCATTTATTGGTAAATATTTCCAACATGTCACTGAATTAACAGCAATTAACATATTTTCATTTTTATATTTTATGTTTTACTAAATTTTAGACTTTACAGTTATATCATATGCTTCTACATTGCCATTTACTACGATCTTAACGTTTTATTATTATATCAGCATTAAAATGATAACCAAACACCTGAACTGAAAAGAAAATGAAAATATCGCCAAATTCAATAAAGTACTTCAGTTTTACTTTTTGAAGACAGTAATTATGAATGGTTTATAGCGTTTATCGACATCGATACTTATATTTTTCAAGTCACTAGCATAGGCTGTGTGCTAATAGAATATCATATATTATATACAATAAGACAAATTGCTTGCTTGTAGTTTAGTAGGTAAATGTTTGTTGATAAGGAAATAATTTAACCGTGTAATATGATTGAATTTTAAATTAATTCAAATAAAATTAACACAGATTTTTAAATTTACTTTCATTATGCCTTAATTCTCTTAATAGCGGGTTAATGGTTACCACCTATCTGCTTATTTTTCAAGTAGCTTTTCTGTGTTTTGGTATTACAGGCATAATATCTAACGTCTAATGAAAGAGTTGTCTGAAATTAGCGCGATATGAATCGATCTATAGTCTAGACTCGAGTATAATTTATATACCATGAAAAGGTCTTTGTTATCATATCGTAAGGGAGTAAATGTGGATGGGGAACTCCTGAATCATCTACGTTTCGCGGACGACATTGTGGTTTTTGCGGAATGTGCATCAGAACTAGAGAGTATGGTTACTAAACTAGCCAATGAAAGTCAAAGGGTGGGACTGTATATTAATATAAATAAAACAAAAATCCTAACCAATGGAACACCCCGAGATATTAAAATAGGAAACGAAAGCATAGAGTATGTTCAGGAATATGTATACCTGGGGCAGCTGGTGTCATTCCAAAACCACACAATTAAAGAAATAGAAAGAAGAGTAACTCTAGTTTGGCGGAAATACTGGAGCTTAAAAGAAATTATGAAAAACAACGACATCGACGTAAACATCAAGAAAAAACTCTACGAAGTAGTGATACTACCATGCCTTACATATGGCTGCCAAACGTGGTCCTTAAGGAAAGAAGACGAAGAAAGAATTGCTATCTGCCAACGCAAAATGGAAAGAAGCATGCTTGGTTTAAAACTTGGAGATAAGGTCAGAAACGATATCATTAGAAGAAAAACAAATATACTAGATGTAAGAAAAAGAACGAGGATACTGAAATGGCAATGGGCTGGTCACATATGCAGAATGAATAATAATAAATGGACAAAACGTTTAACAGAATGGTTACCAAGAGATATGAAAAGAAAGAAAGGGAGACCCTACAAGAGATGGAGAGACATTTTTAACCAGAAATGTGGACACTACTGGATGGGAATGGCGCGAGATAGATGCGTATGGAAAGGTTTAGGAGAGGCCTACGCCGCGGAGGCGACTACTTCAAGCAACGTTTAGTTATTAAAAAAAAAAAAAAAAAAAAAAAAAAAAAACGTAAACACGAAAATATATACTTAATACTGTTAATATTCATTTTTGCTTAGTAGTAAATAAAGGCTATTTTTATTTTATTTTTTATTTATTTTTAACATATTTTCATTTTTATATTTTATGTTTTACTAAATTTTAGACTTTACAGTTATATCATATGCTTCTACATTGCCATTTACTACGATCTTAACGTTTTATTATTATATCAGCATTAAAATGATAACCAAACACCTGAACTGAAAAGAAAATGAAAATATCGCCAAATTCAATAAAGTACTTCAGTTTTACTTTTTGAAGACAGTAATTATGAATGGTTTATAGCGTTTATCGACATCGATACTTATATTTTTCAAGTCACTAGCATAGGCTGTGTGCTAATAGAATATCATATATTATATACAATAAGACAAATTGCTTGCTTGTAGTTTAGTAGGTAAATGTTTGTTGATAAGGAAATAATTTAACCGTGTAATATGATTGAATTTTAAATTAATTCAAATAAAATTAACACAGATTTTTAAATTTACTTTCATTATGCCTTAATTCTCTTAATAGCGGGTTAATGGTTACCACCTATCTGCTTATTTTTCAAGTAGCTTTTCTGTGTTTTGGTATTACAGGCATAATATCTAACGTCTAATGAAAGAGTTGTCTGAAATTAGCGCGATATGAATCGATCTATAGTCTAGACTCGAGTATAATTTATATACCATGAAAAGGTCTTTGTTATCATATCGTAGTTTCACATCAACGACAATGAGGTTCTAGGGACAATGTTAGGGAACTAGAGGCAGTTTTTTTCCAACTATGATATACCCTAGCATAGCGCCCCGCGGTTTCACCCGCGTAATTCCCATTCCCGAGAGAGTGCTGGGATAAATTATAGTCTTTGTGTAATTCTGATATATAAGCTATATTATTGTTAAGTTTCATTAAAATCCATTCAGCAGTTTTACGTGAAAGACTAACAAACATCCATACTTACAAACTTTCGCGTTTATAATATTAGTAGGATTAGTCTTAACACTCCGGCCCAATATGATGCGATCTTGAATCTCATTGAAGGGTCTGATTTAAGACCTGACTTATGCATAGTCCAATGTGGAGTAGATAATATAAACCAACTCAATTCAAAAATAGAACGGGTCCTATGCTATCATCATCATCAGCCTTTATCCGTCTGCTGAACATGGGTCTGATGTTATAACATCCACATAACACTTCCATAGAAGTCATATACGCGATGGGACTGTACACACTTATCATCACCGACCGCGACAAGAATACCGAACACGGCACGTTTCGACTTTTCCCTTTCGCGACGGAGACGTCGCAATGAATACTGAATTGATATTTTATTGTATCAAGTAATTTAATAAGCTAATTTCAATGTGAAAGTCATCAATATCCTACGTTTTAGAAAAGGATACATTCATTCTACCATCCAATATATTTTATGTTATTATTATATAAGTTAATTATAATTATATAATTGGTGGTTAAATTAACCGCGATTTAACAGTTCCGTTTTTTCCGTTAACCGGTACTTGTAGTACAGGATCTTATGACATCGTTACAGCCAGTTTAAATGTTGTATTTTAAGAAACTTAACCTACTATTAATTATAATTGCATGATTTATTACTTAATATTATTAAACTATATTCATAATGTACTTAATAACACTGATTCATGTTGAATCGATCAAGATAATATTGATAATAAAAGGTGTTAAATTCAAATTGGGATCGGTGGAAGGAAGAAGCTGAGCCTTCCTGCATGGGTACTACCATCTTGCATGTTACTGCTGTGGGACAGCTTTGCTGTATTTCGGAGAAAAACGCAACAGAGACAGTGTAATTACCGACACAGAGACTTACGCCCGGTTTCTGAAACAGTGGTTAAAGTGTATGTCAACTAACACAGCTGTTAATGGCGGTTAACATACGTACTAGAGTCATATTTGTCAGCCATTCAGTGCAGCGGTTATGTCAACTGACACGCTGATCAAATTAAGTAATTTACGGCGGCTTTCAATATCCTATCTATCTCAAAATTTTCTTATCTATCTTAAAGTTTATCAGATTTTGTAAGAAAATGTGTCAAAATTTCAAGATAGATAAGAAAATTTTAAGATAGATATGATATTGAAAGCCGCCGTTAAGCATGCTTCTAGCAACTCATTTGACACTCAACAAGAGATTTGTTTGTTGATTTGTTAATTTTTGCGTTGATCGGCCTTTCGGAAACCGGGCGTTAGCATCACATGTATAAGGATAAACAACACAATATAGTGTCCTGGGATAGTTCCAGATAAACTAGTTCATGAGCGACATCGACCACTTGCCATCAGGTGATAGGTGCGCCAATTTCAACTAACATAAAAAAAAATCGAAACTTACTAACATTTCCTTGTTTTACACAAACTTACATTACATTGTCGTGTTACGATTTTAAGTTTATTTGAGTCAAAGAAATTAACATTTTTATTATTAGTAGGGCCTGTTTCACAATCTCCAGTTAAGTGCCCAATAGGCTATCGGCAACATATTTGACAGATACTCCATGCTCTATCTGTCAAATATGTTGCCGATAGCCTATTGGGAACTTAACTGGAGATTGTGAAACAGGCCCTTATTATTAAAAACCAAAATACCGAAATTCCCGTGCATGTAATCCTCATTTTCGTAACACTGATACATTCATACTAATTGTGAAAAGACGAAAATAAACTGGTACGATAATAAGACCTTGCTTTAATTATTGCTAAAGACTTGTTTTTGCGAGTCAAACTTCCTTATAAAATCAGGAAGTGATGTGAGAAATCGCCGTTTTGTTATGATCTCAGCCCGCTAATGTGCGTAATGATTTAGACGGGTCTTCTAAGAGTGGTGTGGAAATCGCACGGGAGCATCGTCTCGAATGACAATCGATTTGCAGCGACGAAAGTGTTGCTGATCGATCGTTTTAGTGACTTTCACTATTCGAACCGCGGTTACGAGGCGACATTATGATCTATAATTTTATAATGATATTGCTGGCATTCGATAAGCGCCATTTTTTCCAAACACAAAGGAAGACGACCATATTGCCCCTACCGAGCTTAGGCCAGTTGGTCAAAAAGCTAGACTTTTCGAAAAAAACATATTGCCTCCATCATGTTTCGATGATTACGTTTTGCTACAAATAATCACATTTTCGTTGTCCATGTCCATGTCAATATGTCCATGTCAAGCAGAACTTTTTAAGTTGTCACGAAATATACAAAAGGAAAAGTAAATACTATTATTACACTACTACTACCTAATAAAGTTTACCTGAAAAACTTTATGAAATTATCATTAATATACTTAAATGAATCTTATATACTTATAATATATGTACTAAAATTTACACTAGATTCGCTATAGTAAATTTTACATAATATATAATATTATATTGTTTCTTTTGAAACACAGCTTTTCAATTTATTATTAAAGGTCGAATTAATAATACAGTGCACATTTTCATTTAGAACTGCACCATATATACATATCAAGTTTACATTTAGTATAATATATCAATTTAAGTATTAGAACAGATATGAGACAAAAGAGTTTTTAGTTTGTCGTGTACATGATGACTTATTTTTTTATTATCTTCAAAGAACAGTATTATAATATTATGACCATGCGAATTTCCGTTTGTCGTCTGTACCACGCCATAAAACGTTATTCCCATATCTCTTGTGTAATCAGATTGACTAAACGTGATCTTAAATAATATAATAAATCTCAGTGTAGGTATCTGCTTTTTTCTTTATGTAATTTCACATCTCATAGAAACTGATATGTTTTGACTCTAATTAGTACAATCGACACTGAACTACTTAATCGAAAAAATAACAGAAATCTTATTGAATAGTAAAGTAAAGTATCAACCCTTGTCCCACCTGATGGGCACGGATCTCCTCCTCGAAATCAGGCGAGGAGGGTAATGGGCCATAGTTCACCAATGCGCTGGCCCAGTGCGGGCCACATACCTTCAAAGACGTTCAATCTCATCAGACATGCAGGTTTCCTCACGATGTTTTCCTTCACCGATGAGCGAACGATGGTCTCGTTATTGGAGTGCACTTAGAAATTTAATTTCAAGACACACACGGACGGGTCAGGATCGAACCCGGAACCTCTCGCATAAGAGGGCGAGTCCAGCCACCATTGGACCATCGTCGCTCGCATTATTGAATACTAAGACTCAAACACAGATTACGATTCATCGAATTGTTCTTGAGCTTAAGACAAAGTATGGTCGTGGCAGCTATAATAACGTCAAAGTAAGCCCCCTACTTTCATTTTACTACTCCGCCTAAATCGGCACTTTAAAGTATAGATAAGATAGTCGCACCTTTTGTTCAGTTGACGTAAAAATATGCCGTCTCCGTATGTACATGACTACATTTTTAAAGTTCAGGATATCTTCTATGATAACTAACTCGGACAAGATAACAAAGGTAATCTAACAATATTTATTTTATCTATCCGATGGGAGGGGTGCGCTGTGCTGCGTTCGTCTGCGGGGGTACCATTTTGCTTGTTTCTTTCGTGAGACAGAAGGTTAAGCAGGCAGTGTAATTATTGACAGAGATTTACAACATTACATTTACAGAGATTTAAGCAATGAAACAATACTATGCAAAGAATGCTTCCATCTATGCGCTCCTGGTGACAATAGTCAGGTTTTATATGGGTTTGACAAACGAACAGTGGCGAATTTAATTTAAGTAATACGGCTAGGGATCGGTCGTCTTGGCGTTCATTGAGGGAGGCCTATGTTCAGCAGTGGACGGATAAAGGCTGATGATGATGATGAATAGTCTATGAATAGATTTGAATGACCTATGTGTCACCTTATGTCACACGATAAGCAAACTATATGTAGTAGTAAACACGGTAAACTAGTTTATGTCCATGGGCGACGTTGATCTCTTGCCATCAGGTGGTATGTCGGTGGATAAACAAACTTGTTCATACAACAAACAGGAAAAAATATATTTTGGGAATGCTGATGATTCCATAATCATTCTCTTGGATATTGTTATATGACATGTAGAACGCACATCTGGGGACCAGACTAAAAAATATGTTTTTTCTTCGTTTAACAGCTGTGAGGATGTGAGAATGGAGGAACGGACATGCATGTATTTTATATTATTTCATTTTTAAACGACTTCAAGGAAGGAACGTTTCTCAATTCGACCGTATATAAGTATGCTTTTTTTAAATAATTTATTTCGATTCGTTGAAAACAATATAAGCATCATTTATAAAAATTATTAATTTTATGGCAAATTACATAGGTATTCTGCTCTATTATCGAATCGAGAAACAATTCTCGAATTGTAAGTTGCTCCACTCGAATTGTATTTATCGATACATATTAATAATGACCTTGTATCGATATCTCAGTTCGGTTTGTCTCGTAATTGCATAATGGCTGCTGTTAGAAACACCGGTTTTTGAATTAATTATAAATAAAATGCTAACCATGAGAATTTAAAAAGTATTGCTTTCCAGAGAGAAAGAAATGGCAAGTCTCTCTATCTCTTACGGTAATATTACGAGTTTTTATCATTTAGATTTAATTGTATATAGGTACCAATTTTTTAATTTTCATACTTCTAAGTCCAGTAATAAAGAAATTTACGTATAAACTTAACCCCCTTCTCCCATTTTAGTCCTTTGGGGGAGAGACTCCTTTGGAGGAGAACTTATGTACCTGGCTTCATACTTCACTAAAATAGGGTATTTCACCCACTCAGGGGTCATTTTTTATCCTTTCATATTGCTCACTTACACCATAAAAGGAACCCCTGAAAAAATCTATCTAGAAACTGTTTACACTGTTACAGTTACAGTTTCTAGATACAGTATTTTTCGCTGTGCGTTGATATACAATAGGCGAGTCTTGACTTCATTTATATATTATTATTATCTGTATAAAAATTTTTAAACGTTTCATGATCGCCTACGTTTTTTGGCTAAAACTGACTACATACTTTTAAATATTTTATACAATATTATTGTCTAAGCAAAGTAAATTAATTAAGCAAGTACAACATTAAATTATTTCGATGGAAGCAGAAGGCCAGTTTAAAAACGGAAATTCCGGGTGGGGTAGTCGTTTCCAAATCTAAACTGCTTTTTTATTTGAATACTAGCCTGTGTTATCTTGAAGTGTTTGCTCTTTTGTCTGTGACGTCATTGGTTGTATTTTGATAAGAGTTTGAGAATTGACTTTATGGTTTTATAGGAATAGCTTTAATATACTAGTCTAGTTTCACTATGAGAACAATATTAACTATTTATTATATTTAACAATAGTATAGCAATAAAGGAAACCTAGGTAGCCGACTTTCAACAAGATAAGATGGTACTTATCGCGCAGTGTCGTTTTTGATGTGGTTGGCGCGACATTTTATTCACTTTGGAGCTTGTGTAAGGCTTCGGATGATTAATATCAGTCTATATTAGCATTTTAAATATTTCTAATAAGTATTTGTTCATAATTAAATTAATCTCATTAGGTATGCCGGTTTCTTCACGATCTTTTCCATCACCAATGAACAAGCGATGGTCCAATGTTCACAGGGGTCAGGATTGAACCCCGACCTCTCACTCATGAGGATGAGCCCATATACCCACTACTAGTTGGTATGGAATATGTCCTATGCCATCATCATCATCGTCAAACTTTATTATTACGTTCTTATTAATATTATATTAAAATATATACGGGTTTGGTTGAATCGCAACAATTTAGCGTGACACGAAAATAACAGTGACAAATAGACGGACAAACATGACGAATTAAAGGGTATTCAGTGTAACGATGAACTTTATATAATACTGTGTAGGTAAATAGTTGTTCTGTAGCTTAATGGTTAGCGCGTTAAGCCGGAGGTAGAGGGTTCGAATCCCATCAGAAGACAACTCAAGACACTAAAAAAATACAATTCATAGGCCGATAGAAATGAAAACCTTAGAATTATTAAATTGAAAAATTACAAAAAATTGAAATTTCATAATCAGTCATGTAGGTGACGCGAACTTATAAGATTTTCCCCTCCCAAAAAGTTCTAAACACAGCTAGAGAATTTGTCACTTCAATATAGATTTAAAAGTAACTTTTTCAAAGGTTAACGTAAATTTGACGTTCAATAATTAAGTACAATAGAAATATAAATAATATGGGAATAGGATATTTTTCAAGTCACTACCACAAACAGTCGAGCCAACGGGAACCGATATAAAATAAACTAGCACACCACTAACGGAATATCTTATGCTCAAATGCCCGTTATAAATATAATTTTAATGAGTTATTTAAATTAAATGCTCACACGGTTAAAATAATTAATTTGGAAAATTTCAAAAATATTGTAACAAAGTTGTGTTTTTTTATGTTGGGAGGGCAAATGGGCAGACGAGCCACATGAACAACAAGAATTAGCTTACATGAGACTAGTCCAAACTCTGTCACGGTGGCGAGTCATTGTGCGCATTACACCGCCTATCCCCCTATCCTATCCCCTAGAAGAGACAAGCAAGATGGTTGTACCTAGGGTTGCCTGGCGTCCAATTAAAGCGAATAGGCTCTTTGATTGCTTGTCCGGACAAAATAAACGGCGTCCGGCTTTTGTTAGACTTTTTACATTTCGCAAACGAGCAATGCTTAATCATTCTTAGGCTAAATCTAACTTGGCATTCGATTTTATCTATTAGGTCACTAAAATTTAACAAAATGTATACGTATGATATTCATAAAAAAGCTTGATTTTATATACAACTTTCTGTTGTACCTAAAAATACTGAGACAAATCCTCAATAATGTTGGGTGTCCGGTCTTTCTACCCAAATGTCCGGCCAAGATGGCTGGTCTGTTCGGCTATTATGACGGGCGACGTGGCAACCCTAGTTGTACCTATGACGGAAGCGCAGAGTTAGCACTTCCCTCCCAAGTCCCACTGGTGATTTAAATAACTTACACTATCTAATCATATATTATGAAAGATACGAAAAGTTTAATGTAATTTTCATTCAAAAACATATACATTTGAATACAATATCTCTCTCCATTTAAGAGCTCTGCTCTTGTCGGTGTAGTATTCGCCACTCATTCCTCCTCTCCGCCAACACCTTCCTGATACGACATAACCTGTACCTTCTCCTTTATTTGTTGCATATAACTCCTTCTCGGTCTACCTCTTCCTCCTTTTCCATCAATCTTTCCCTCTATGATATTTTTTATAAACAAGTCATGTCGTATCAGGTGACCAATCAAATTTCCTCTTCATTTGAATACACTATAAAAACACTAATTCTCATAACTCATAAACGGATGATTTATATCTACTAAAAAGTCACTGATACAAAAATCAGCCTATATGCCCTACGGAACCCCAAGAATTACATATTTAATTCGTATGGTGTAACAGCTATTTACAAAACGTTTAACAATAATTATATAAAAATTCTCACCTTTCAAGGCATTGCAACAAATGGTCATTTACTTGTAATAGTTTAAAACTGTATTTTTGCCTAACACGTTCATTTTTTTAATAACATAATACCATCTCATAATATAATAAAAGTAACAGTCTGTCAATTTATGATTAACAGAATAATAAACACTATTACAAATTTCAAATCCAAAATGGCCGCCACTACCAAATATTCGTCCGGATTTTTTTCATTTACTTTTTACTAGCCTATGCTGTCCTACAGCTGGGCAAAGGCCTTCCCCAAGCTCTTCCACATATCGCGGTCTTAAGCTACCGCAGGCCAGTCAATCTAGAGTCTAGACTGTCTAGATCATAGCGCCATCTTTTTCATTTAATTTATACATAAATATTTATATCGGCAAAATTTTAAGAGAAAATAGATTCTATTCCTTGACAGAAATGTAAAAGTTAATTCAGATAAAACCCACGTAACAACTAGTGTGAAATATTTAGACTAAACTGTACATGAATTAGGCGCACAAATAATAGAAATAACTGTTTTCATAAACTCTGTTAAAGATACTGTTATGTAACGTTTATGATGCGGTTCAACGTTAAACTGTGTTCATATTTACAATAAATGTGTTCATATTTACAATAAACGCTAAATAAAAATAGTACAATTGAGTGTTACTGTCAGATTTAATTAAACTAGTTTTGATCGGGTGACACTAGTTTGTCCCAGTATAAACTAGATTAACCTAGAGTAAACTGGTTTGTTCTAGATAAATATACTTTGAATACATGGCTATAAAACTATAATTGCATATTAGCAAAATTTATTATATAACAGTTGGCTCATGTTATAGTAAGAACACTATTTTATTTTAGCCACATTTTATATTTGAATAAAATTACTAGTAAAACTTTAAAATAAGTAGCTACACTATAACAAAAACATACGCCCATAATTTAAATAGATCTCGTTTATCAGTCAACTTTATCAGTACAAAATAGTAAGATAGAACCGGAAAATAATGAATGACAAAGAAATGCAGTAAATGATACAAATAAACGAAAAGAGAAAACAATATTCTCCTTAATGATTTCAGATACCGTATTAGCATATCTAGTGACAATAGAATATTAAGGGGCATCTAATGCAGCCATCACCATCATAATAAAACCGCCTTATCGATATTATTATGAATACACAGCCGGGTCTTGTTGAAATGGTTAGTTTCACTTACGCATATTTACATCTCACACAATGAGATTGTTCCGATGATATTCGCGTGATTATATTTGTATCGCATTAAAATTAGAAAGTTGGTAGCAGGAAATATGGAAAGGATTATTTTTATTTACATAAGTAGAAATAATCCTTTTCTATTCATAGGAAATATGGGAAGAAATATTTTGAATTCCGAATTCCATTCCTTTATTAGATAAGCAAACCGCCAGACGGAATGGATCCTTACTATCCTTCCTAGTAATATTATAAATGTGAACGCGTGGATGTTTGTTACGGTTTCACACCAACACTACTCGACGAATCATCATGAAACTTTGTACACATATTTTGGGAGATACTAGAAGTAACATGGATACTTTTTATAAAAAAAGGGATTTTTTTTGTTAACGCGGACAAAGCCGCGGGCAACAGCTAGTAGATCATAAGTAAGATGGATAAAAAGTTCATCTGAGGGTCTCCGGCTATCTCGGCAACTCATTCATGGGCGACCATCCTGACACGTAAGATGGAGTGCCTCTGTGGCAGTTATGATGCTCTTCCTGACCTTTATGAAGTGTATCAAAGCTGATTCACGGAAGAAATATCGTGATGATGGTATCTACGCAGACTGGCAGAACAGTGGGACTGTTAGCAGAAGTAGTAATGTTTGTAGTTCTACAAATTTCCATTCCCATCAAGAGACATCTCTTCATTGTGAAAGCCGACAGTGAGCGGGCTAATAGTTTTTTTTTAATATTTTCACTTCTTCGGAAATCTTAAAGCTAATTTCTTATAATAAATGATAAAATAAAAATATAAGGGCCAATTACAAGTTTTTAGAAATCAAATTAATGATAATTGTAATAGTTTTCCAAATATTATAAATATAAGACCATACATCATTACATAAGCAGCACTAATTAATAATTATTATTTAAGCACACTTATTGTTCTTTAAAATATGGGACGGGAATTCCTGAAATTCATCCCATTTTTGGTTTAGCATTAAAATTTCAAGAAAATATCTACAAAAACTTATATAGAAAATAATTTTTCTGCGTCAGTGTGACTGATTATTTCTAGTAAGCCTTTTTTTGCTAACGTTACGAAACCGTTCCGCTTGGTCGACTTATTATTAGTTTCCTACTCTTCAATAAATATTACCAACATCAGAAAAAATGTAGGTAATATGATCACTCAAGTGATCGGCATAATCTATAGTGCGCTAGTTTCTTAACTGAACCGAGAAAGTGATTGTTGAAGTACCCAAATGCTTCGCATAAATTTATTCCCCGCGTCCTCCCCGGCTTGGCGTAGATTTTAAGTCGCATAAAGTTACTAATGATGCCTTATTTGATAGCTTATGAGAATATATCTCTGTACATTCAAGATGTTATCTCATATAAAAATATTCAAATCGAAGAAAATTAGTATTGAATTTATAGTTTAATTAATCTAAATATTTGCCGCTAAAACGACAATAATAACAATAAAGGCAACGATATGTATGCAATTATAAAATAGATGTAATGACCATCTCTGCGCTGCCATGCTGTATGAGAGAAGTAAACGGGATCTGCCTTAAGTCTTTAAAAAAAAGTAGCAGTGTCGGACACAGGCTGATGGTAATGCTTATGCTATAAATTGTGAAAATTGTAGATATGAAACGTAATAGTGATTATTTTAAATTAGCGAAATATTTAGAAATGTATGGCATACCGGTCTACAAATGGGCCATAGAAGGGAGTTTACATAAGTAGCCTCAAGGCGATATCATCTGTTGAACATTTTACTTAAATTTAGGGTTGGCGAAAGCGATTTTAACAAAAATATTTTATGCTAGCTGTTTCCCGCAGTTTCGCCTGCGTCATTAAATCTTAGTGATTTACAACGGGAGCTTAACGCAAAATAAGTAACTTTTCTGGTTGATTTTTTACACCTTGTGTCCGAAAAACCCAAATATCTTACGGAAACTATTTTTAGTGAAAGAATTTTTGAAATCGGTCCAGTACTTTTTGAGCCTATTCATTACAAACAAACAAACAAACAAAGTTTTCCTCTTAATAATATTAGTGTAGATGTAGATAAAAATATTGACAAGGTGTTAGCATATACAGTACCTATATTAGCATATTTTTGTATTCTTCTGCTTGTTGTAATAATAAATAATACAATAATGTAATATCTACATGTGTGTCGCATCATAAGCTTGCCTCAGTCGATATGTAGAGTAGTTAGATAAAAGCGTGAGAATGCAATGAGGATGTAACCTAAGAAAAATATTTTTCTTGAGCGTTCGTTTGTTTGCCTGTTTCTTTGGCATGCTTTAGCTACTGAACTGCTTGGGTCCTTGGATTTTTCTCAATTTTTAAATGGATTTTAGGACAAAAATTTTCCTCCCAGGTTTATAGTGTTATATCTTACGTTTGTTGTTTAGTAGTAAATTACACTTTGTTTACACTCAAATCAAACCTCGTTAGGGAAAGTAAAGTAATTTAACTATCACATTAAGATATCCTGTACGCCATTACAAAAACACGTTTCGCGTAACGACATCCGATTCAAGTTATGACTTACTTCTGGTTTGATATTTAATATAAAATGTTTTGATAGATCTGGCAGGCTCCTTTGATATTTACAACAAATATAAAGTAAGTAAGCTAGATGATATATTTTCAGTTTTTTAAGGACATTGTGTAGCAGTGAAAATATAATTATTCTTACGCTCGAACTAGTCAGAAGAACTGGCCAAAGCAATAATGGTCCAGTTGTTATGGATTCGTCGTGGATTCGCCCTCTTGGGTGAGACGGTCCCGGTTCGATTATTAAAATTTCCAAGTGCACCCTTAGCACGGGACTATCGTTCCCTCACCGGCGAAGGAAAACATAGTGAGAAAACCACGCAGGTTTTCTCACTATGTTTTCCTGATGAGATTGAAAGTCTTTGAACTTTAGCCATTAGGCCAAAGTTAGGGTAACCCTCGCCGCCTTATTTTGAGGGAGAACCCGTATCCTAACTTTTTTACGCTCGAACTTATACGTTTTGTTATTATCCTTAAAAAAATGCAAAATGGGTTTCACACGTGATTCGTTGATCGGATTTTGATAACATTATACAACATTATCGTATGGAAGGTTAAAAATGCTATCAAAATAATCGTTACACAATTTGAAAACGGTTGTTAGCTAAAGCCTTAAGGTAATTAAGCCTAACGCGGAAGCTGGGGATTGCTAGGTTGTAAACATTATTTAATTTTGTTACAGTAACTTAAACCCTATTGATTAAAAAATGCCAAAATTCAGCTTGTGGCAGCCCTGACATTTTGTTATGTCGTCGGCGTAAAATAAAGATTTTCGGAGTGCGGTCAGGGTCATGCTGCGGGCAATGATTCACAGACGGTCAGTGACATAATATATATTATATTTTAATTTACCGATTATTTTTAATATTTACAATTTTTCCTCTACTATCTATGCATGCTGCGCATATACCAGTGCGTAATACATACATGTTTGTAAAAGATTTAACGAGTGCCTCAGATAAATCGTTGCCATATTTATATTTGCAAAATCTACTATGACATAATATCTATTGCCGGAATACTTACAATATATTATTATTATATATTAACATAATATATTTTTTTTGACTGCTATTAGATATCCAAAACTTATGAAACTATCAATTACATATTATGTAAGCTTTTGCAAAAAGTATTGCAAAGAAATTCAATGTTCATTTTAACTATTTTTAACCTAAGCACAGCAAAGCACAAAAAGCATTTTAAATGAATTTCTTGTTATTTAACATTCAATATTATGTTTATTTGTCTCGATATGTTAACCAACTTCAAGTGGAAGAGTTTCTTAATTCGATTGGTATATTTTATTGATTACAATTAATGTTCGGTTCAATAGAGGTTAGATTTATGCTATTCTTCTTTAGTTTGATGCGGAATAATTGTCATGTGGTCCCATAAAAATTTATTGTTTCATCAAGTGGTAACTTGATGAAAAAACATCACAATCGAAAGGTTTCTCATCATTTATATGTTAAGAATCTAATATAAAAATAATCATCGTTAAAAGTCACATGATCATCATCTTATCAACGGATCAATGAACATCAAGATCCCTTATGAACCGTTATTCATCTCCAAGTTAATCAGAGCTGACGATCTCGCCGAAGGTCGGGCGCTTCCCAACGCCTCCGGCCAACCTTATTCGCTTGGCCATCTGTTCGTGACCCACCTACCTAACGCATATGTCAGCGGTATTAATAACACAAACAATTTTAATTTAAACAAAAAGGGCTCAAAAACAATAAAGCTAAATAATTTCAGCGAACTAATCTAAGGAACTACTACTAATTGGATTTAAAAAAATCATTTCGTGTTTTATAGCCTACATCAATCAAGATTATCTATTTACCTTATAATAATCCAGCCACCGGTGAACTATGGCTCAATACCCACCTCGACAGATTTCGAAGAGGAGACCCGTGCCCAGCAGTGGGACATAAAGGGTTGATACGTTTTATCTATGGCTTAAAGACCTACACGCCCTGGGTGTTCTGGGAGATCGCCAAGGACAGCGCGTTGGCGCCAACTCGTATCGGAGACCAAAATCCTCTTCGGGTCACTTCGGTAATTTAAGTTTCAATTAAAATTAACAATCGTATGGGACCGATGAAAGAAATGTTAGGACTTTTAACCATGTGTTAGTGACTCTCGTTATGGTAAGTCTTGGCGTTATTTTTTTTCGTATGGAGCTATGCTAATGGCCGTAATGCTTCGTCGGAAGTGGGGTGAGCCGGTTGGTATCACCCTGTGATATAGTAAGTGGGGGTTGCCCCCCGCCAGCCGTGGAGTGTGACTTCCACGGCTTCATGGCGTCGGGTTTGTATCTGTGGCGGATCTCTGCCTCACCACCGTCGAATAAAATCTTGGCGTTATTGAGGAAGGCCTATTTTCAACAGTGGACGGATAGAGACTGAATTGACAGTTGGTGTATAGCAGCTAATATATGAAAGCATACATAAATCATGACCATTCGTTTATATCCAATAATGGATTATGATAATGATATTAATGTATTCGCTATTAACATTTTCATGTATTGACGCGCTGAAGCAGAGAGGACCGCTAGCGTCGCGCTTCAGGTATTCAATACCATGAGGATAATTGATTGTAACGGTATCATCAGCCCGTTACTCTTTATGTCCAGGATTTTAGTCGGGTGTAAAGGAAGGCCGTTGTCAATTGTTGAGCCCCCACGGGACAAAATCGTATGCTAGATCCAAAGGGTTACATATCTTGATAAGCAAGATAGTTCCCAGTAACTTCACTGCCTATACCATTTCCCGGTAAACAGTAATGCTGTTTGGCTGAAGATAGTCTGCTGTCTGCTTGGTTGGTGGTGTCAGTGGGGGAGTCTAACAGAATCTCACCCGAACTAACGTAGATTAGAGGAGGATATAAATATCACGTATTTATTTTCGCATGAACAATATACAATTACAAGAAAATTGGGTCAAATTATAGTTGAACATATTTCCTAACTATAGTTCAGAATCAGTCGCTCAGGAGGATCACCTCAGCGACAGACTGGTCTCGGCAAAGGCAAGACCACTCCTAATAAGGCCTCCTGCTCGGCCGCCACCTATGTAGTATCCTCAGATGTCATGTCTAACTGGGTCAGTTTGCTTTTCTGACCTGAATTAAGTACCTGGGTCCTGGGCGTTACTGGAGGCACATTAAGTAGCGCCTCCTTGCGTGGGAGTTCAGTTCGTCACCAATGGAGGGATGCCTCGTCGGCAACGACCTCTCTCACTTGCTCGTCGAGCTTCTTCTAGGACATTACTGTTCCGCATTAAAAGACCATCATTGTTCAGCACTAGTCGTTGCCAACCATCGCAGTGATGCGCTCGTCAGACACAAGTCGCCTCCGATGATGTTTAGTACCATGCATCATATCTTATACTGGTCTTATTTCTTAAAACGCAAAGACGACGACGATACTCAGTCGAAACGATATTCAGTCTCTCAATCTTGACCAATTACTGAAGTATGCAGCGAAGGTCAATGAACCCTCCACACACCTTAACATTCGTCATTACAAACCCTTCAGTTATCGAATAGCACATCGTGCTTTTTTATGGCATCGAACAGAGGAAGCCCTTTGAATACTATCGACTCCCATATACATCCGCAAAACTAGAACTAGTAATGCAGATAAGATGCCCTCCTTTTCTCTTTTTCCCCATGGGCCACCGGAAACTCACAAACCGCACGAATCGATATCGGCTAATTCCGCCCTGATATCGCGTATAGGACATTGAGGCTTCTCGGATTATCAGTGAGGCGTAAAACAGATTTCTATCGCCCTTTTTTTGATGTCGCAGTGGAAATGCTTTCGCTCCTTAGGGCCTAAAACCACTGCGAGCTCCTTCAGTCGCTGAGGGTCCCAGATCCGCAGGCAACAGGATCACCTCAGCGACCGACTGGTTCGGCAACGCCAGACTCTTTAGATATAGAAGGGACTGCTCGACGCTACTAAGTAGTCCCCACGACGTCGTGTCTAGCGGGGCCCGGCACAAGCACAGGGGCTTTATTGGAAGCGCATTAAGTAGCACCTCTGACGAACCCCCGTTCGTCCTTCTGGGCCATCATTGTCTCACAGAAGGAGGCTATTGCCGTCCAGGACTCGTCATTATCGAGCATCGCGGCAATGACGCTCGGCATAGACAAGTGAGCATTCTATCTTCCAGGCCAGTCTAGGCCAGGCTAGTCATATGCCTGATGATGATTGCTAATTATGGTTCAGCTAGTAAATTGTAACGAGACCTTCAAGACAGCCTTGGCTATGCCGATTCTCGAGTCCGGCGATTGCAGATTGACCTTTTGATAATAATTTAAGTGTAAATCTGTGTTATGCATTAACTAAAACGTTTTCTTCATACTTAAACGCTATAGTTCAATAATGGTGTGAGAGGACAGAAACGGCGTCCATTCATCTACCTATACGTAAATGAATATAAAGAAAATTAAAAGACTGCGCCATTTATAGTGACCAAAATATATTGTCCTGTATAGATTCTCATTAAGAGCGTGTCGGACTTTGATTTTGTCCTTTTTTGGGACATTTGAAAACATTATAAAAAGTATTATCCCATATATGTCTTGGAAATCAAGCGAGGAGGATATTTGGCCATGGTTCACAGATGCGTTGGCGATGTAAGTTGGTATAATGCACAAACGTTCAAAGACTTTCAAATCTCATCAGGCATGCAGGTTTCCTCACGATGTTTTCCTTCACCGGTGAGCAAACGATGGTATTAAGAAAAACCATGTAGCGAACGATGTAGTGGACCAAACAGCGCTACAACCTATTTCCACCACCAGAATCAAAGTCCATTATCCACTAGGTCGTCGTCGCTCACAGATTATAAGGACATCGCAATTTCATTCTAAATTTAAAAAAAGAACTAAAAGACGCGGGATCCTTATCTAATGCTAGACCCATAGCTGTCATAAAAAATAACGCTAAACGCAGCCCAGAGTTTATGCCTTAAAATCTCAATGTAATACCTACTGGTATGTAGGTACTTTAATATAACAATGATAATATAATCGTTATAGTTTTCTAATATATGCACGTACATTAACAAAACAGACTGAAATTATCTGTGGCGAAGTATTTTATTGAAAATATACAATTTTCATGGATATAGTCGTACTTTACAGTTACGGCGCAGTGATTCACAAACTTGTCTTTGTGTCACTTGATGATGATGATGATGATGTGATTGTCAATAAAAAAAATACATCATCATCATCATCATCACGATAATAAAAATATTTTTAATTCATTGGAAGTGGTAAGTACTGTATAAATAAATATTAACCAAGACTCCCACCTATTCTTATGTCGGTTTCTAAAAGTGCCAAGGTCTTGGGTGTACAATAAAAATGAAATTTAATCATGTCCCTACGTTTTCTAAGCATGTGGCCTTCGTTTGTAACGAGTTTTTAATAGATAAGTATAAGTATGTTTTTGCACAGGCCCTAGAATAGTTTCTTCCGTCGATACTGTTGAAAAAATGTTACATATTTCATCGCAATAAGTATTTAAACTTATACAGCATAAGAATTTAATTCGTTTGATGTATACAACAATGGATTGTTAAGACACATTAAAGGTAAGAATGTAAATTATTTTTATATATGTATACATATTTCTATGTCGCGTGTTATTTCTTTTGCGTTTTTAAAGAACTCATAAAATATCAGTTGTATTTTTATTCTTTTAAGTTTCCTTTAAAATATGAAAAGACATCCTTGCTGACGTTACTTTTTTTTCCATCAATTTTCTGAGTTTTCAATTTTCATTGCTTGGATGCGAAGTGAAAGAAGAACCAATGCGTCTATCAAATTTTATAAGCTAATTAAATATGATTTTTGTTTCAATTTTAGAACAGGTGACACCACGGGTAACGGGGATTAAAACCTAACATGCCTTAACGCTTGGCTTAACTGCAAACAATGAACACTGTAAAATGGCTGAAAGACAATAGCAATAGGATACAATCTTTACCTTGATATAGACATACTGTAATTTCAAATCACGTGAATGATAAAATGCCCCTAAATAGAGAAGCGACGCTATCGAAATAACCGGTTTTTAATCTTTGCTAGAATTAGACCAAATGTTATTCTTAAATAACCGACATGTTACCGATTCGAAAATAAAATGTACATATTTCTAGTACATTATATACAGGGCTACTTAAAGACCCCACCATGGCTCAGGCCTTGTCGTGGCGGTGGGGCTCAGTAGCCCAGGGTGACCCAAACACCTTGGGCGAAGCGAATTGAGCTGAGGGGGCTCTTTGTATCCCTCTTATAAGGAGAGG
The DNA here is from genome assembly GCA_905333005.2 of Lycaena phlaeas. Classification (NCBI taxonomy): domain Eukaryota; kingdom Metazoa; phylum Arthropoda; class Insecta; order Lepidoptera; family Lycaenidae; genus Lycaena; species Lycaena phlaeas. The sequence continues at coordinate 4,071,092 of HG995168.1, forward strand.
GGCCAAAGAGCAGGGGGCAAGGGGTGAGGATGGGAACCTCACCTAATCGTACTGTCCCGACGTTGGGAGTGGTTGTTCTGTGGTGCGGAAAACGGCTCTGTGGAGGTGGCGTCGGTCCCCTGAGGGACTGACTAGCCGTAGAGATGCTCTGTTGCTTGTAGATCCGGGGCACCTCACCAAAGGCGGCATTGGTGGCACTCGCCGGGTTTTAGTGGGTAGAGCCTGTATCCACTTACCATCTTTCGGGCGCAGCGAGTCCCACATACCTACCTGGGGAGACCCACTCCCCTGCGGGATGCGTCAGTGCATTTCCCGGCGTAAAAGACAAAAAAAAAGGCTCCTTAAAGACTATATCCAGCAGTTAACAGAAAATCTACCATAATCATGATGATGATCATCATCCTTAGCTAACTGGTAGTGACCTAGTCATTAGTTTTATCAAAACCGGTAAATGTGACATAATTTCGTTCTCATCATCGGAACTGTAAAATATATTTAACGAAGTGTCATTAAATTAGAGTACGATTGCGACTATCCTTTCAGTACTAATTGTTGCGTCCGTAAAATTGAGGTCATGGGCCCTACCCACGCTACTAATTAAAATATATAAAACAATTTAACCAGCATCAAATGTTATTGCATTATCATCAAATCCGCTCCGATCCGTTCACTAATAAAAACCGATGAATGTCAATAACTACTGGTTTCCGGCTATTTGCATCCTACCTAAACCGGTACTACTGCACTTATTACGATTATAAATGTTATTGTGAATAAATTAAAGGTTTACTTCTTCATTACTGTTAATGCATGTGGTTATAGTTATAACTTTGAGACATTTGTAGGTCAAAATGAGAAGACAAAGAGATTCTATTTATCCTTACTTATACTTTCCTAATTATTAGATCCGATTCACGGACATACGACTATAGTAGCGATAGAATAAAAGAGGACAGTGTAATCGACGGTAGTAAACTTAGTATCGAATTACAAAGAATCGATAAATCTGCCGATAAATCGGTAGCTTTACGACACTATTGTCAGCGTTCTCCATTCAAGGCTCAAAAACGATTAAATTCTTTGTTTATTACTTTCGGTGAAAGTGCAGATTCGAAGAAATTTATAATTAGTTAGATACGGCAGACATATTATTATTCGATTTATTTATGGCTATACATCATTATTATCAGCACGTGCTCATCCAATACTGAACATTGAACACTCTTGGGACTCGGCACGGCTTATATCCTCCTCGAGCAGTTGTGGTTCCATTCGGTATTTTAAAACCTTAAAATATATAACTTTTCTAGATTATTGGACTACGATTGCCAAGGGATTTTTTCTAATCCGATTGACGTACCAGAGATTAGCCCGCACTTCTGCTTTACTGTCATTATCATCATCATCACCCTTTATCCGTCCACTGCTACTAGGCCTCCCTAATTAATGCATGCCAAAACAACCCATCCCTTGCCACTCGCATCCAGCACAACCGGCCGCTGCGCGGAGATCGTCTTCCAACCTAGTTAATGCCCGACCAAGACTTCGTCTACCTAAACGCGGCCTTACTAATATAGACTTTACTATATTACGAGTAGTATATTATTGACTTTTAATCGAATTCAAGTCAAAATATATTTAAGTAAAAAAGAAATTGTACAAATATAAGCATGATTTCATTCACATGGCCTTTACCATCGACCTTGTCGCTGAAAGTCAAAAAACACCTGTCACACCGCTTCTGTGACGTCGAAGAAGCGAAGCGCTAGGTCATGTACCCGAGGCCAACTCTAGGGACAATTTACTCAGCTACTTTCTCACTGGCGTACTTTTCGGATGTATGCCCTCCAGAAGTTGCATTAAGGCCCATTTAATTATCATTAACAACAACATAAATGAGTTTATGGCATACGAACTACTACTAAAACTAAACCGTTTAATTACAAACTTAATGATCTAGAGTATTCCACGTTTCTATTGAGATGAACTTAATGTTTACTAAACTCTAGTATATAGACACATTGAACTTCTTTCAATCAAGTTTCAATCTTAAAACCAACACTCATTCGATGTGTAGAAGAATATAAAGACAATACACGCAAGCAGATTAATTTATTTGAAGATGAATAAAAATCATGCTTATTTATAAATTATGCTGTCTTTTTACACGATTGGTATGTCAAAAACGACTAGAGAATTTATAATATTATGCAAAAATATTTTTCAACTCTCGTATTAAAAAATGTGTGGAAACTCACAAGAAGCCACATTACAAAACTATGAGAATATGAGACAAATGGGTATATGAAGTTTTTAGTTTAGTTTTACGTTTCGTTTCGAAACTAAATCAGAAATGTCCTAAAGTAGGTTTTAAGAATACAAAACGTGTAACTAGCATACGAGGTGACGGTCTTGTCACCTGCGAAACAGCCAAGATAAATCAACTCATTAATCTAAATGAATCATGTATTGAACAATGGCGAGCTAGCGCAGGTTGCTTTTATACTCATAATGACCAATCTAACGACAGGCAACCAATCTAACGCAACGACCTAAGTAGTGCGATCTGCTCGGCCATTTCAAAATTCAATAAGGCTGTGCACATACTCAGCGATTTGTCGATTTCTTTTATATTAGTATTACTGTAGCCTAAAATGCAGCTTGCAAAGAATGACAGCTGTAAAACTGTTGCCAGACAGCGACGGTCATGTGTCATGGTGACAGTAGTATTATTGGTAAGTATTTTAGTCATTCCAATCATGGTACATGCGCAATATAAGAATAAACATGATATCAATATGGTTAGGCGGCACTTTTTACTGACAGCACTGCGAGGTTCGCTTAGGGATTTTTTCGAGTATTCCGTTTTGTTCGTAGTTTCCGTACAAACGATACATAATTAGTATTCAGAGGTAAAATTTTAAGACTAAAGAGCAAACCGTAAAATGAAATATACGAAAAAAAAATGTTGTAGTATATAGGTGTTGAATGCGAGTGGCAAGGGATCAGTCGTATTGGCGTTCATTAATGATTATGTTCAGCAGTGGATGAATAAAGGCTGATAACGATGATGATGAGGATGATGATATAGGCATCGATTTTGACAGAGCAGTAAAATTAGTGTACTACACGAGTTAGTCATAGCTAATAGGGATGTTGACTATTTTTTTTTATTGATTTCATTTGATAGATATACTATAGATAAACACGAAAAAAAGATTTTTGTAAAGAAATATGTCCAATTTTAACAAAAAAATAAATAAAGAAAAATAATTTTTAAAATTGCCGTTTAAACGCTCCAAGCGTCATTACGTCACACACCGCATTCAGAGGTCGCGCTATGTTAGGTGAGTTTGTACTTAGCACAATGTTCAGTGACGTCATCGCCTTATTGGCGTTTACAGTCACGTGATCATGCATGATAAATAACGCATTTTAAATTAATTTTCTAAATTTTAAGACAAATAAGTAGACTTTTTAAATGTTATTTAAGGTTTTCTAATACTGTATTTAATATGTAAAACATAACTTTACATGAATTTGTAACATGTGTCAACATCCCTATTTAATAATGATCAATTTAGCTATGCTCACTATGATAATTAGCAAATTACTCTTAAAGGAAGAATGTCAAGGCGACGATTTATCTTGTACAGCTCATGTCTGGCAGCTAATGATAATGTTAAAGATTAAGTATGTATATATTCAATTTGCAACTTATAGTAAATGATCCACTTGTTTTTGAAAAAGTTTATGCTTAATTTTTAAGGCATTCTTTTGGAAATTTAGGCAATTAAACGTACTTTCACTACAGTAAATAAAATGTTTTATCATTATTCTTACTCTAAATTCAAATTCTGTTAACTAATAATATGTAATTCTATGTTACTGTCCAGTTAGCTACGCTCACGCAGCACGGACGGAAACGAGGTCGACGCCTTCTACGGAGGAGGCAGTGCCGTTACCTATGTTCATTGAGGGAAGGATAAGGATGTGCTAGACGGGCATGAAATGTGTGAAAAAGAAATGGCACAAAAGTCATATCCTGTAAAGCGGATTGTGGTAAATGGCCATCACTTATTTAATATTTTAGTCCGTAATTATAGCTTGGTACGCTAAGGTTAGCTGGTGTAGTGCTAGTCTTATTGCCGTTCCTAGTAGCGAACTTACCACAGAATAGTCTTTAGGCGCTGCGCATACATCCGACGATGATGTTATTTTATCATCAATCTTAGCACTGTTATAAAATATTCCCTATTTCTGAACGAGATAATCTTATACTAATACGGGAATTTACCAGCGATTAAATCCCGATTTAATCCGTTTATTCGTCCGATGTTTTTGTGAGTTGTGTGCGTCTTACGAAATGATCTGTCCGAGATACGAGCCATGTCAATTGGCTCCAATAGAAAGGTCGGTATAATTAAGTTAGCGCGAATGTCCTAACTAGAAGCGGGCCGACACGGCGTCGCACACTTGCGACATGACATATCTAGTTTTAAATTACACTATCTTAGCGGTTGATGTCTTGCAATTGACGATGTATTGGGTAAATATATTGTGTTATATAAACTAAGTAATTAGAAGGGATCCTCTCATGATAGTCAAAGCGTCCGAAATTGGGAACATTTACAGTTAATATTGAGTGAACAGTCTATTCAAGTTAACTTTAGAAAATATTATCCGGCAAATAGATGAAGGAAGGTAACGACAACAGAAAACGTCTAATTCCAGGCAACTGTTATTTGCTTTTTTTTGCTAAAGGATAAAGATTTTAGTCCTAGACCTATCATAAATTTGGCAAAACTCTAGGATTATGTGTAAAAAGTTTCATGAGAATCTGTTGAGTAGTTTTCGTGTGCAAGCGTAAAAAACATCCCTACTATCACTTTTATAATATTAAGTCTATATATACTTAAAGATTTATCTTAAATAAAGATCTAAATCTAAGCGTCCATTGAGGGAAGCATATGTTCAGCAGTTCACAAATAGAGGATGACGATGATAGATTTTACCGATTTATCTCACAATCGAAGCTGGCGATAACTCTACAATAAAGTACCAGGAACTGACCCAATAATATCTAGTAAGAGACAATGAAGCCCCAATTTGAAAGTTATAATTTACCGGTCCATTTAGTACATCGATACTGCTTGGAAAGTGGAATGATATCGAGTGGCTGTTCCCGAGTAACGTTAACCTGCAGCTGACGGATCATGGTAATGGTGGAACGAGGTCAGCGGTGCCAGTTTCAACATCATCAGACCGGCGCCCAACACATGTATTCAATTAAGTTAAAAATCTCATTAAAAACCTTGTGTGATGTAATGGAAAGTAGAACTAAATAAATTTATAGTTAATAGATTTATTAAGGTAGCCTTCATAAGGTTTCCTTTTTTAGTATTCTTCTTCTTGTTGTCGAGTCGAAATGGCTAAAACTCTTTATTGTGTTAATAGTTTTATTTTATTAACGAGCTTTTATTAGCTTCACCTGTAGCTTTGTATATATAGAGATAGAGCTAGTGCCCGAACTCGGAGAGACTTGTAAAGCGTGTTTTTTTTTGTTTTTAAACTATTTTTTATTTTTAGTATTACATATATAAATGCACTATGCAGTCTAGGGGCATAAAATGTTAGCTTGGTAATTCTTTAATATTATAATTGCAATAAATTGTTTTAAAATGAACACAAACGTAAATGACCTCTTAGTTTTATTAAACACAAAAAATCTTTGTTTTAAGTTTTTGTGTCAAGTTACGAAAATATATTCTATAAGTTATTTGTAATGTTGTTTGTAATTTTTACTATTTAAAATTACATGACGTAAGCTTATATGATCAAATAATGTTCTAAAAAACATATTATAACCCAGTTTAAAATTAAAAATAAGTTCGAGTTAATGACAAAAAAAATTACTTTGAATATATAAACTATGTTACTGATATTAAAATTAAATTATTCAAAAACTGAAGCATTAGATAACATATTTTACGCACTTCATGATTGCAAGACTTAGTTTTATGCGAATTCTAATGCGCCTTCAATTATTTTTGAACATAGTGCAACAAACAGAGTTTTTTAATTAAGTATTTTTAATTATGAATAAAACTTCTTCTTTCGGTCCTTTTCAAACACAGAAATATATTTATCTAGTGGATCATGGTCATAATTTTCATAAGTTTTCTTCATGAGCATCATCTAGTTTGTCAGTTTAGATGTTTGTTGCTCTTTTACGGCAAAACAACAGAAGCGAAAGTTAAAAGTTGTATGGTCATTAGAATGCATGCTAAATTCTCGAAAAATTTCAACTTTGCCTTATTAATTATTCATATTTACGACAATGAAGTACCCAAATCGACGTAATTGTCAAAGGGATAAAATTTATATTATGTACAGAGCGAAAGTAGCAAGTCTTTTATTTTAGTAATTTGAGTTTGCAGTAGTTACATGCCGTAGGAACTAGCTTTATTTTACCATATCTTTGCGAACCTTGAATAACAGCTAGAGTATTCAATAAGAATAAGTATCAAATGTACTTAAAAGTATATGAAAAAATAATAAAAATTTGGGTCAGCAAGTATCTTATACTAAACATCTATGGTATGTTTTACCTTGGACTTGATAGAATATAAATAAACAAACTAGTTATTGTAATAGAACCTGCTATCCTTTAAAGTCGTGAGATCGACGCTCTTTCTCGCTCCAAGGCGACCGACTCCATACGATTTTTATATAACCTAGTATTTTTGATACACATTGAGTTGTACTCATGTTAAAAGTCTAACAGTGTTTACTTTACTTTTAGATAACTATATTGTTTCATATTGTGTTTTTAATATACTAGAACCGCTATTTTGTAAATACTAAAAAAACGTTAAAAAATTTGAGAAAACTGCTTAGATTCAAATCCGGTTTTGATTCTCAGAATCAGTGAAATAAGAGTAACAAGAAAGAAGGCGATCGTATGTAAAAACAGTATTTGAATAAAGTTTTGATTTGTAAAGTAAAGAAAGTGCCGGCTAGGGAAGCCTGAAGCGAAGCTTAATACTTACTTAACTTACTACTTTTACTTCTACTCTCTATATACTACTACCTCTTTTTTGATGACGTAGCGGAAATACTTTCGGACCATACCAAGGCCTTGAGTAGGCGCGCCGGCGTGTGTGAAAACCGCTTTGTGAGCTTTCAGTTGCTCTGAGGGACCCTGATCTGCAGGCGACGGGAAACCCTCAGCGACTGACTGGTTCCGACAAGATCAGATTCTCCACAATACCGCTAGTGCCCGGCTACCACTTGGCAGTCCCCATGACGTCGTGTCTTTAGCGAGGCCCGGGTTCTCATCCCGAGCCCGACACGAGCACAGGGGTGTTACTGGAAGTGCATTAAGTAGCGTCTCCGACTCTTTTAGTCGTGTAGCATGTAATATATCAAGTAATAATGTAAAGTAATAATGTATCAAGTGAGTACATAGGCAAAAGCCCGCTGCGAGCCGCTCACACGTAGAGCACAGTCAGCTCGTAGTGACCCCCTGAGGGGAGGGTATTACTGCAAACAAAGGCGGATCCGGTAGATAACTAGATACGCTGAGACCGTGGACCGTACTCACCGGTAGGTTGATACAATATCAGATACGTTATGAGCTACATAGCTAGGCGAGTACCCTGCTTACAACATAAAACGCGGGAAATACGCGTTAAAAATATCGCACGTTCGCACCTCGCCTTTAACATTAAAATCTGACACTTATCATGGATAGATCGTCCGTATAGAACAGTGATTCCCAAAGTGGTCCAGCTGGTATAGGGGTCCACGGAAGACTCGAAAGGGGTCCACGATGAGCGCGACAAAAATGGGGGTCCACAATCGTGAATGGGGGGGGTTCCTAAAATTAATTTGGTATCGATAGTGAAGAACCAACATGTTGGCTTGACTTCTATAAAAGCTCAGCAAGGGGTCCACTTGATGCAGGAAAATTTTGAAAGTGGTCTATGAAACAAAAGAATTTGGGAACCTCTGGACTCTGGTATAGAATATAGAATCTTCGCTTCAATAACTTTTTATATTTGGAATACTTATACTTGAACTAGGATTTCAATGTGAACTTATAATTATATGCCTTATAACAGTTTCACAAAGAGCAGTCACATAAAAGAAACAAACAAATACCTTTTGTTAATTAATTATTATTCGTAGAACTTGATAATAAAACGCGCAGTAAATTATTTTTACAGATAAAACATGCTTGGAACACTAAAAGATAATCCTATGAGTATTAGACGGTTTGAATTGGCTTCTTCATATTTTGGCGTACATCCAGCCAGCTATTTTTATGGTAATGCCTTAAAGCATACAAACGATAAGGTTGAAGATTGTAATGAATTATATAATCATTATCAACTCGTGTGATTCTTGACGGACAATAAACGCCAAATCCTACGTCTATTTTAATTGTGTAATGCATTGAAATGGTTTTGTTAGCAAGGTAATCTTAGTGTATACATTGGTGTCATAAGGACTATGAGATTGTAAAAATATAATACTCAATGAAATAATCATCCTTATTCCAGCATGGTATAATATACAATATGTACGTGTACGTGTTGTAATATAAGGAGAAGGCATAGGTTATGTCGTATCAGGAGGTGAAGGTGTTGGCGGAGAGGAGGAATGAGTGGCGAATACTCCACCGAGCAAAGCTCTTAAATAGAGAGAGAGAGAGATGTCATTTCATATCTAACGAGAGACCCAGCCTGAAGTCAACCTATCACCCCAAAACTAAACATCACTCAATTGAGACTAGACTACACATATGGTACAAAAAGTCAGAATTTTATTATTTAAAAAAGTATTTACATGAGCAACCCAGATGAATAATCTCGATGCGAAGTCCAAGATTAAGTAATCCAGAATCAGTGACTGTCCATTGCCTGTCTTATCTTTGTGATTACCAACTCATTGGTAACTGTGAGAAAATTCATAGATATGAACGACAAGTCCCATGAAATAGGCTAATGTCCTGCGATAGAATGGAGTGACGTTGATATTGATTCTTAATTTAATGAACGATTTAACCATACCAAGTTTAAAATATCAATCTGTTTAAGATAGGTATTTAAACCTAGATAAATATATTTTTAAGCCTCTGTGTACATTGTTTGCGTGCTATGCTGGGTGTTTTTTGACAAAAAGAATTCGAAACTAAGATACACTTGTATTCAAGAAGCGTACTTGCCTAAGTAATGAAACAATACTATGCAAAGAACGCTTCTATCTATGGGCTCCTGGTGTCAATAGTGGGGTTTTGTATGTGTTTGACAGACGCACAGTTGCGGATTTCATTTGAGATAGTATATGAATTGGTTTGAATTACCATATGCATTCGAGGTACTGTGACACCTCAAAATATTGTTTGTGAATACGGGTATCACCATAGAAACACTCCCGACGTTTCGGATACTTTACAGCAATCATTGTCACGAAAGATTTGTCATTATAATATCGAGACAACAAAAATTTTATTCAATCTTTGCGTTGAATCGATTGCAACGGCATTCACCGATATAAACAGATAACTTCCTAAACGAACAATACGCTTGTAGACAATGGCGGATGTTAGACCAACAATGGCGGACGTTGGACCAACAAACTAGTGGCAGCCTTGCACGTCGGTATTGTTCCACTAATAGACTAGTCAGATTTAGGACGAACATTTGATGCGTTTAAATGCTACTTAATATTATTAACCCTTTAACCGCCCGACTTTAAATCAATAGTCGTGCCCCCAGCGCCCGGCGCTGTGAAACTAAAAATATCGTTTTTGATGGGAAACAGCTTAATAAATAAAAAATCACACTAAACGAGTTGTGGTTTTTGGTCGGAGATATACGACGCAAGCGAAAGGGACCCGAAAATATTTGTCGGACAAATCCGACGTAAGCGGTTAAAGGGTTAATAGGGATATTATATGTTTAACCATCGTGTGTAGCTGTGACATCGCACTTCTAACGGGTGGATCGATTTGTATGTGGATTTAGTTAAATCAGACTTTGTAGCGGTGGTCCTTGATATATATAATCAAATTCCTGGTCTTAAAGTCTTTAAAGCATAACTGTATATCTTACGTTGTATCACATATAATGTCACCTGATAACTCAGTTGGTGAAGGAAATGTTAATTGGTAAATAAAGTCGATGCATATGATACAGGCCCGAGCATTGATAGATTGAATTTTAATCAATTAAGGCCGAATTTCGACCCTTAATAGGACCAATAATAAGCTCGTGGTAGTAGTACACTAGGAACTTGAAACAAGTACTTAGGTACTCGATATGGAAATCAATGTATGTTTTATATAATCATAATAATTGAAATGTTCAGAAACTATGAAAAAAGTTCTAATTTATTTTAAGGTCGTGAAAATGTGACCTACCTATGTTACCCGGATTCGATTTACACCTTATTTCCCAAAAAAGGATAAGTAGTTTAGGCAATGATGGGACATATTAAGTTAATACAAATATAACATATTATGTGATATTATGCTGTTAAAATTAGAATCCACAATGTCATCAATTCGGCTTACAAACATTTAACTATCTGACGTAGCTTCGCCCGCTATATTTGATTTACAGCAGTAACCGAATTCATGATTATTATTTTTGTATCCTAGCACAATCAGTGATAACATATCATTATAATAGTGAAAGAATTTTGGAAATCGAGAAAGTAGTTTTTGCGTTAAATTGTAACAAACAAAGAGACAATTCTTTATTTCTTGTTTATAACATTCGTAAAGATAATCATTAGCCATTGTCAGCTAAGAGACAGAAGAGGTTGGCAAAAAAAAGAAGGCCAGTACTTAGTAATGGACAATAATGATGATGATACATATTTATTATAAAAACTTGAAGGAATCGAACCAGTGTCCCTCTATGCTACAAGCGGCAGTTAAATTTTGTGACGTCAACATTTATGACACGGTATGATTGCATAGAAAGTGAAGTGAAATCATTTATTTGTAATATACGATTCGATGGTGGCCGGAGGGAAACTGTCTGGTGTTGCCATATAAATTTATTTCCTCGTAATTTAGTGTAATTGTACCAGAAGTATAATCTGTGGGCGGGGCTGGGTTTCGCTAAGGATACAGACTCGATACGTATGTGTTTTATTCATCTTTGTATAATTTTCTGTACATAGGTACTCGTACATATTATACTATATTTACACTCTAAATCAGAATAGTACATAGGCTATAATTTACCCCTGTACTCCCACGGGAATGGGAAACCGCGGGACGCTGCAGCTAGTATTTCATATTTGGGCGAATTACACTTCATCATCATTAGCCTTTGTGCGTCCACTGCTGAACATAGACCTAATTTAATAAGCGCCAAGACGACCGATCCCTTGCCATTCCCAATCAACACGGCCGGCCACTGCACGGAGAATTCACTTATTATAATTATTTTCTTACGAGTCGTCCCGTAACCATGGTTGTTCTAAAGTATCCGAAACGTCGGGTATGTAATCTTAACAAGCCATGATAAAATTCGTGAAAAGCTGTTTCATTATATTGAGCATTAACTCATTGGTTACAAAGTGAAATTAACTTTACGTGTATAAAAATAGAGCTAGATATACACTGTGATGTCTGTTTGTATGAGGTCAATGTAGTTTGTTCAAATGGCCTTTTGTTTGAAGACGAAAATATTTTTAAGCCGCTGCCACTATAGTGTCTGCAACTTAGTATTAACTCAAAAATACGCCTGCATCTGAACTGATGACTATTTAATAATCATCAATAATCATCGAAACATCGTTTGTATAACTTCCTTGAGTAAAATCTTGTATTGTTACTAGTTGAAACGCAACAGACTTCGTTCTGCTATTAGCACTAATATCGCTAGAAATAGGGGTTGATCATATAGTGATGACAATTTAGGGTTGTCTATATTTTTTAATGCATATCATAAAAAAAGTTCAATAAAATAAAATAAAATAAAATTTGGTGTGGGTCACCCTTGTCATTTAGGGGGATAAAAAATAGATGTTGGCCAATTCTCAGACCTATCCGATATGCACAATCATTTTATAAAAATCGGTTGAGCCGTTTCGGAGGAGTACCTATGGGAATGAACACTGTGACACGAGACTTTTATATTATATTAGATTATAAATATTATATTAAGATTATTATAATATTTTATACCAGTAAATAAAACCAAGCAATCGTTCTACATATTAGTAATTGTTACTATTATAAATGTATAAAAGTAAATATTACTATTGTATTGTTGGTATGAAGAACAATAGCCTTAAATTAGTTTAAGCATTTTAATTGTATTAGTTTTTTTAATTGTTATAAGCAGCACTTACCTACTTAAATTTCAAACTAATCACTACATATTATAAAACAAAGTCGCTTTTTCTGTCCCTATATCCCTTTGTACGCTTAAATCTTTTAAACCACGCAACTGATTTTGATGCGGATCAGGAGGAAGGTTTGTGTACATAATTTATTAAGTTTTAATATACATTGGCTAAGATATAACAATAATTGTTGGAGGTGTCGGTAAAAAATTGGCCGTCTGGGAGTTTCCAACAAAAACGCTGCCTAAACCCTTTAAGATATAACAAAATAATGTATGGAGGAATTGTGTATCTTAAATAGGTCTATAAAAAAGTCCGCGATGGCATATGTCTATCTCTTCGGAATATTATACTATTTCCATTTAATGCTTTAAAAAATGGGCAATTATAACGCGATAGTTTGAAAGTTATTTACACAAATACGGTATGAATCCTTATCATTTTAAATCAATTAATTGGCTTGAGCACTTCATGAAGAATATTTTTGCCCTTTACATCATGCAAATTAAATGAATACTTAAGGAGATATGCCAAAATCAAAATAATTCACAAGAAAATAAATCGGTTGCTGTGATTCGAACGGGCGGTTCTCTGGTGGTGTATCAACTCTGGTAGACGTAATATTATGATCAACGTAAGGTGGAATATATAATAATAGTTTCCTTAATATGCCTATATAAAGTCTGCGAAGTGATATATGTCTTTATGTTCAATAATAATATAAAATATATCCATTTTCATACAAAAATTTTGTAATTATTAAAATAGAAAATGATCGTCATCAAACATGATAAATTCGTTAATCTAAGTTCACGCGGGCGAAGCTGCGGGTAGCAGCTAGTGTATGTATAAAGAATGTGAATTCCATTTTTAATTTTATTTCTACAGATTGTCCATTCATTTGTTTTCATTTTTTAGTTCATTCCTTTTGGATAACGCGCAAAATATAGTTTTAGTTATATTAATCAAAATATTCAGTTTAGTTAAGAGACAGGTTTGCCTGTTATTTAATGTACTGTAGGTACTACAGTCACTGCGGGCGTTTTCGCATTATACAATTTATTATTTATACAGAAAATACTGCAAATTGGCTAATAAATTACACACCTTAGTATCGATTGTAACAAACGTTATATAACCTTTTTACTTTAGTATCATCATCACTCCGCTGACTTCTGAACGGAAACGTTAATGGCGACGATAAAGAAAAAGATAATCCAAATAGAAATTGGCCTATCGGACATCCATTCTCCTGTGTGTGTGACCAGCCCACTGTCCCCCTTCAACGAACTTATTCTTTGCGTGATATCGGTCTGTCTTTAGATCTCTGGCGGATGTGGAGAGATAAGGTTTAAGACTAACAAGATTACGGATTAAGATAACAAACCAACCATTGTCTTAAACATAGGATAATACCTGAATACCATTTCAATAATGAAGAATATCGATACACGGCTACTTGAATCCTTGTGTACTAAATTGTGATATCGCAGGTAGGTCTATCTTTATCAAAATATCCAAGTCATTTTAAAATAAGGTACCTAATTTTCAATTTTATGTACCGAAATGATGTGCGCTTAAGTAAACGACTGCTAGTATATCACTACATAGTATAAAACAAAGTCGCTTTCTCTGTCAATATATCCCTTTGTACGCTTAAATTTTTGAAACTACGCAACGGATTTTGATGCGGTTTTTTTATAGATAGGACAATCCAAGCGGAAGGTTTATGTATACAATATATTAAGTTTTTATATGCATTGGCTAAGATATAACAAACGCTGCCTAAAGCCTTTGAGATTAAAAAAAATAATGTCTGGTGGAATTGTGTATTTTAAATAGGTCTACAAAAAAGTCCGTGATGACATATGTTTATCTCTTAGGGATATCATACTATATCCATTTAATACTTTAAAAAATGGGCAATTATAACGCGATAATTTGAAAGTTATTTAAACAAATACGGTATGAATTCTTATCATTTTAAATTAGTTGGTTGGCTTGAGCACTTCATGAAAATTATTTTTCCCTTTACATCATGCAAATTAAATGAATACTTTAGGAGATATGGCAAAATCAAAACAATACGCAAGAAAATAATTCGTGTTGCCGTGATTCGACCGGGGTATCTAAGTTCACGCAGGCGAAGCTGCGTGTAACAGCTAGTAAGTAATAATATAAGCGTTATATTCTCCGATTTTATATACATATCACGTGTGACACATTCCAGTTATATAGCCCCGCCATCTTAGTAGAGTATTGAGTAATTCTGATAAAGTTTAACCGCAACACGCAATACATCGGAATATTGAGGTTCTACGTTGGTACTTTTAAGGAATATCCATATTACCACAGTCTTATAAATAAAGACAGACGAAGCATGCCGAACAAGCGAGTGACGTCACCAAAGCGAATGCATATTTAAAAGCGAACACAATCGAAAATAAGACGTTTAGTCTTTAGAGTACGACGCTATGTCAAGCACTTGAGAGCGCTTTTGAATTTGTATTCGCTTTGAAGCGTCACTCGCGTGCTCGGCATGCTCCATGTGTCTTTATTTATAAATTTGTACATAAAAACTATACTCACGTCGTAGGTAAATATTATTTTAAATATTTTAATGCGATTAAAATAGACTGATACAAGCAAAGTTATTTTCTTGAAATTTCTACTTTTTCCTTTAAAAAGATGTTTCATGTTTATAAAGATATAGCAATCCTAAATCATTTATTGGTAAGTTTCTTCGAACGTGCGAATTCAAATCTGCCCACCACATTAAAAAAATCTTTTACCATTTGTTAGCCTAACTATTGAGACAGAGAAGGCTTTCTGGGATTATATATTTTCATGTTTGAGGCGAGTGAAAAAGCGGCAGATAATTAGATAATACCGGAGTATACTTATATCTTCACATTTGTAATATAAGTCTGCTTCTAACAGAACATAGTAGAATCCTACTAATATTATAAACGCAAAAGTTTGTAAGTATGGATGGATAGATGTTTGTTACTCTTTAACGTAAAAACGACTACTGAATGGATTTTTATGAAACTTCACAACGACATAGCTTACACATCAGAATAACATATAGGCTATAATTTATTACCGTACTCCCATGAGGATGGGAAATATGCGGGTGAAACCGCGGGGCGCTGCTAGTGAAGTAATAAAGTACAATATGACAGTGAACGCGTGCGATTTGGCATCTGACTTCGTCACATGTTTAGCACCCGTATTCAAGAAGCGTTAGTGTAGTTTCATTACTTGGCTAAGTAAAGGAACATCGCTATGCAAGGAACGCTTCTATTTATGCGCTCCTGGTGTCAATAGTCGGGTTTGATATGGGTTTGATGAACGCACAGTTGCGGATTTCATTTAAGTATTGTCTATGAATTGGTTTGAATGACCCTATGCATTCGGGAGTACTGTAACACCTCAAACTATTGTTTGTGCATAAAATTGCTATATAAATCGCATTATTTTAGATAAAATTTCAAGTTACACAACATACATGTAATGAGTTTTGTAAGTAACGCCTTGTGCACCTTGTCTATACACCATTTCAACAGCTGTCAGACTATTTATTTCATAATATTTAATTACATTTATATAGTATAAAATTGGTACCACTGATACATTGCAAGGTTATGATGTCTTTGAATAAATTATGTGGTAAGTATATTTTAAATTGTAATATACCCTATATACAATGTTTTATTTAATTTATTACATGTCTTCAAATCCTTGACCCAATAAAATCTTAAATTAAACAGTTTTAACTAATACCTAATGCAAACAGTTATGATAATAATTAAAAATATTGTGTATTTTATCCAAAATTTTCAAATTGATATTGACCTACTTAAATTGTTATCACTACGTCGACTGAATGTAAATGACATGCGTATGACATGACACGATGTCTAGAGACGATAACTTAATGACTGACTCGAAGATATACCGGGTGATTTTTTCAACCAAGCGTGGATGATAAAATTAGAAACTATGATAGCGAAAAGTGCTGAAAGAAGGCACGAACCCGATTTTTATTTAAGCTAACTGCATTAGATGTTGGTTTTTTTTGAAAAATCTATTATCTATATTCCTTGCCAGTAATTAATCCCGTTGTTTAAAAAAAAGACATACTGTATTATTCCACCATTCTAGAATGTATAAAAAAGCACATTATCGGAACAAATAGTCCCAGAAAATCGGTGTTTAAATCGAAATTTCGAGTTAAGGCTTAAATTTTTGATATAAGATACTTTGAAGAATTTAAAAACGAACTGTGAAAGTTTTTTTTAATTACATCCCTGGAAAGGGGTGAAAAAATATTAAAGAAGTGGATTTTTCTTAATTTTGGGGAAACAGTAAGTGTTAGAAGAAAAACTTTCCAACAAAAGTTGTAGCATAAAACGAGTTAATAAAACCGCGTTTTTTGTTAGTTTGACAACATTACACACCCTAGTCAATATTAAATTAAGCGCTTCAAAATAAAAGTTTCAGTGGGATTCATAACTTTAAAGTTACGACAGAATTTGTCTCAAACTCAATAAAAAAGTGAAAGTGAAATCGATCTTATTTCAGATATTTCACTATCTCACGAAAGTATTTTCTCGGGAATAACAATGCAAAAATTGCAACGTACGAATTAAGCACTGAGATACAGACATAAAAAGTGTACATAAAAATAACTCTCGACAACATTTAGCCCACACGGCTTCAGCATGTGCGTTGTTCGAAAATACTGACATAAAAATAACAATAATACCAACGCGAAATAATACGTCACGTTATGACTGACTAGCGGAGAATACAGACTTCGCACGAGTACTTTCGTCTCACAAAGATGCAGTTTGGAAAATGCAGGAATGTAAAGTATTAAAATTAACAACAGAAATCGACTTAATAAAAAATGGAAATTAATAACGCGCTCTTACAACTTGTAAATCCTTTTATAAGTATATTCATATACATAATATGTTTAGCATTTAACAATAACTTCATAGCCACAGTGAGAGCGGGAAAAGCTTTGGTTAAATGCATTTAATGTGACCAACATTCTATTTAGGTTTAAGCAGACTTAATCAATAGTTAAATCTGTCCCGGTACTAGACCGGTTACAAATACAAAAGATGAAATGATTTGTTGCAATGACTTACAAGTTATAGATCAGTCACGGCTATAAGTGTGTCGCTCCCATTAAATATAATAGAAAATTGTTTAACCATGAACAAAATACTTTCTTTTTGAACCGCATAATTTGGAATGTTATGAAGTTTGAATTGAAGTTACGTATTTACGATCCTAAAATATTTACAGACTATTATAATTCACCATTTTGATATATGATTTATAAATTTATGAGTACATTACCCTTTTATAAATTAATTGAGTAATATTAATGCCTTTCAACACTTTGAAAAAGCGCTGCTACTTTTAAACTGCTGGACCGATACTAACCAAACATACCTAACAACCACCGGACGGAGACTAGCTTTCAAATAAAAAAAACCGCAAGGAAATCGGTTCATTCCTTTGAGAGTTACGTTGTCACAGACAGACATCGACGTCAAACTTATAACACCCCCCTTTTTGCGTCGGAGGTTAAAAATACACATTACCAAGTCACTCTTAGGTGACGTGGTTGAACTTAAATTTGCTCGTATCATATCCACGGCTTCAGCTGCACTCTTATAAACTTCATATTAAACCAATTACGAGTTACCTTTTTTTAAAAAAGGACAATTTCAAAACACGTTTCACAGTAACTAGTTATAGGGAATTTAGTTCATTGTAGGTATTCAGACATCATACTTTCAACCAGCCGTGTATTCAGACAGATAAGACAAAGAGACAGATAATTATTATTATGGCAATTTTAACTACGAAGATCAAAACACTTGTACGAAAAAATGTCTGTTCAAAAACATACCACTTCACATGAATCTAGCCAAGGGCAATGTGTTTGTTCAATTTCATTCTTTTATACTTCATAGACATTTGTATATGATTATTCCTAAATTTATGCGTACTGTGGCACAATTATGATGTCAGAAAGTGCACTTTTATACTTGAATATGTGATTGCAGAAAATCTGCTCCACTGTCTTTAATCCGATTGGTCGGCAAAGCACGTAAGTTAAAGTCGTGGTTTTTCTACTTACATAAATATATTGATTACGGGTTGATTTTAACAAAACGTTAATGATTTACGACTCAATATAAAATGTATTACATAAGTTCGTTATTTATGTTACATAAATCGAGTTTTACGAAGAAATCGACACCGTTTAGAACTGGTTTTGCTTATTTACTTCATTTTACTCTTTTGATGTTAACATACCATAAGCTTTTACTTAACATCAATATAAATCGTTGAACTGTCTGAATGACCTCAAACTAGATAAAAGAAAAATCCGTATTGTTACAGACACAGCTTCACAATGATTAATTTTAATGATTTGATTGGTTTTATCAAAAGATCTAAAAAAAGTCTTAAAATAAAAGTAAAAATATGAGGACACACAAAATTTATTATTTCTATTACTTAACAAAGAAAAAAAAAGAAACAAGATGTTTTTAATGAAGACTTTCCACTAGAAACACTTTTACACGGACACATATTAATGAACGTACCTTTTTAATAAATTCGCCATGATAGAATTATTCACACATATTTGCACATCAGACTAACCGAACTGAAGTCTCCGGCTATCAGTGACAGAGCGAGGCTTCTATTATCATTCCTAATCTGGTAACAACACGTCAATCAAGATATTTCACTTATCTCGCAGTTTTTGTGATAAATCCTAACCCGTTCATGTGGTATCTTACAATATTTGTGCTTTCATAAGACAATCTGTCACCAACGGAGATGACGGGCTGACTAATTCTAAAACGAGCAAATTATCTAATTCCAATGCAACCGAATATGTATGTTCTATATAGTCAACTAGCTGTTGCCCGCAGCTTCGCCTGCGTTAACTAAGATTTACAACGGGATCTTAGTACGCAAAATAAGTAACTCTTCTGGTTGATTTTTTACACCTTGTGTCCGAAAAACCCTGAAAAAATCATAGGGAACCCTTTTTTTCCAGAATAAAATTTAGCGTATGTTACTCGTGGATAATGTAGCTTTCAAATGGTGAAAGAATTATTGAAATCGGTCCAGTACTTTTTGAGCCTATTCATTACAACCAAACGAACAAACAAAGTTTTCCTCTTTATAATATTAGTGTAGAAGTGTAGATATACTCCACACTTATATAAACGCGAAAGTCTGTCTGATATGTCCTGGATATGAGAACTTTAATCATCATGATCGGATGCGGTTACAAATTTTAGTCACACGTCACTTCCAGAACAAATAAAAATATAAAAACTTCTTGGAAGGTTATTCGTGTTTAAATTGAATTTTTTCTAGTATTTCCTGTCTATTCATTTTTATCGAGAAAATAATATGATACATTTACATTTTAATATATTATATATCAACCTTAGAGCAGCGGATGTACGCATAATTATCAGGTTCGTTTTTCCTAGGACATTTGAATTAATTAGCTAAGAACACTTCCCATCTCTTTCGATAAATATATTAAGAAACGACACTAAGTCCGTATAGAATATATCTAAGATAAATTAAAAGTAACAAGGCATACAACTCATTGATCTAAAAATTAAAAATGGGACGATATTTTAATACAAACAATTTATTAGCCTTTTTAATTTATGTATATAAATTATAATATCGTGCCGGTTTAAATGACCGCCATTAAATATCATGCTAATTAATTCTTTAAAATCATGATCGTAACTTTCATTCTCCACAGAACACATGTCTAACACTTCTTCCTATAAGATTCTAGCAATTTCTCAATGGGTATTTTTCTATACCAATATTATAGAGGAATGATTTGATTTTATGTTTGCTTCGATTTAACTTAAAAACTATTTGATCGATTTGAATAATATTTTCAGTAAGTATAAGAAAGCTAAATAATCATCGAGTAACAGATGTCTTTGTATATTTTTTAAATTAAGCCTTAGGTACCTAAATTAGCACAATGTGATTAGGGTATCAAAATTTTCTTTATCCATTAAATCATATCATAAAAGTTTGGATCAGTATGGATAGATGGATGTTTGTTACTCTTTCACGTAAAAACTGAATGGATTTTCATAAAACTTTACAATAATATAGCTTATATATCAGAATAACACATAGGCTATAATTAATTCCTGTACCTCCACTGAAAAGGGAAGTACGCGGGTGAAAATTCCACTTTAAATTATTCGTATTTTTGAAAAATCTCTAAGAAAATTTGAATTTGAACAAACCGAGTTACGTAGTCTAACCACCTAACCGATCCGAAGGAAATGTACATATTACTTATGCCACCACAGCGCCTAAACATAATTGCATTTTGATGAATAAGGTGTCAATCGATTCGTTATTTTATAATCACCCGAATTAAAGAAAAAACGTTTATTCGAAGTCTGGTCCAAGTTTCTAGGACTTTAACTTGTTTTAAATCTGCTCTTTATCTTCTGAGCTGTTTCATCATTTGAAATAAGTTAATACCAAGTTACTTTAGTAGCTAACAAATGGTTAGGCAATAAGTAATTAAATTCTCGTTGATTGTTGCTATGAAGTCATAAATTAATTAGATTTTTTATTTGTTTATACAATGAATTAGTTATTGCAGTCGGAAGTCAAGAAAGTAAGCTAAGTAAGATACTTCAAATGCTGTTTTTCCGATCATGTGTAGTATAAAAGGCTAAACTCTCATACTACACCCGTAATCAAGAAGCGTACTTGGCTAAGTAATGAAACAATACTATGCAAAGAGCGCTCCTGGTGTCAATAGTCAGTTTTATATGGGATTGACAGACGCACAGTGACGAATTTCATTTAAGTAATAGTCCATGAATTGGTTTGAAAGACTATGCGTTCGGGAGAACTGTGACACCTGAAAGTATTGTTTGTAAAGACGGGTTTTAGGTATATAACCCACGCACAGCCGAAACTACTATAAGTACCTAGAAACTTGAGTACAGGGTTTCATGATGAGAGCATAAGAAAGGATTACGTAGTGAGTGAAGCAGCACAGTAAGTCACAATTATAATGGGGTTACTTAACTAAAACATTTATATTACAGTCTAATAACTAAAGTACCAATCAAATTAATTTTTTTGGTCTAATTTGATTGGTTTAATTTGATTGGTCACCTGATACGACATGACTTGTTTATAAAAAATATCATAGAGGGAAAGACTGATGGAAAAAGAGGAAGAGATAGACCGAGAAGGAGTTATATGCAACAAATAAAGGAGAAGGTACAGGTTATGTCGTATCAGGAGGTAAAGGTATTGGCGGAGAGGAGGAATGAGTGGCGAATACTCCACCGACAAGAGCAAAGCTCTTTAATAGAGAGAGAGAGAACTAAAGTACATACATGCGGACAAAGTCGCGTGCAAAATCGAGTGTTTAAAAGAAATGTGAAAGCTTTAACAAAAATAGCGCTAAATTGAAAGTTATTAGCAAATCATACATATTAATTCTTTTTAGTTTTCTAATAATCATAAAAAATAATTTTAGGCTTTTATTTTAGATAAGACTAGCTGTTGCACGCAGCTTCGCCTGCGTCAACTAAGATTTAAAACGAGTTCCTAACTTTTATGAAAATTTAATAGCCTGTATTCACCGCGGATAGGGTAGCTTCCCAACAGTGAAAGAATTTACAAATCGGTCAAGTAGTTCCGGAGCTTATTCAATACAAAGTACAAACAAACAATCAAATCTTTCCTCTTTATAATATTACTAGTATAGAATAGATGAAGATCTTGCAATAGTCGATTCGGGACAGAAGCAGGTAGCGGGGAATCGACCGTCTTGACATTCATTGGGAAACGAAGTCGTTTAAGAACTAACTGATAGAATTTGTTGTTAGTTTGAACTTTGATAGAATTTGTTGTTAGTTGGACTGGCAAAGTGGCAGACATCACCTGATGGTAAGTGGTCAACATCGCCCATAAACCAGTTTTCCTGGAATAGGCCCAGACAACTGATTATTGTTTTCTCTATCCTAAGAAACGCGATGTTAAATCTCGGTGCCATCAATTAATTACACCGCCTTTCTGCCCTTCTCTTCGAAACAAGGCAAAGTTGTAGGGATAACCAGATGGTAGTATCCATGCAGCAGCGAGGAGTAGCGCCTCGCAAAACTTATCGTTATGTAACACACAATGTCACTTTGTAAGTTGAAATTTATAACCTAAATAATATACCTAAGTAATTGTGAAAGTAGGGATGTTTGTTACGCTTCCACACTTAAACTACTCAACCGATCATCATGAAACTCAGTACTGTAGAAATTTATTTTGGTAACGCGGGCGAAGCCGCGGGCAACAGTTAGTAACATTATAACTCAACGTTAACTGCATGTAACTCTCTCGTTTCAGTCGTTTCAGCTAGCTACATCGTCATGTATCATGATAATATGTCCTGATGACCATTTTTCACTATCATCAGTCTATCTATATCCACTATACACTACTATCTATGAAGCAAGCATTCAGTCTTCTGGCATCTAACGAGGGATCCTCAGAGTCATCTGGTATTGTTGGAGGTTGGATCATCTTTCTGCCTTTATTACTATGGTCATCGTCATTATCATTATCATCACCATCATCGATATTATTATTATCATCATCTTCTGGTTTCAATGAACATAAAAATGGCCGATCTTCGCGTTTCTCTTGCATCTACTCGCATCTATCTTTGATCGACTTCTTACGTTTAGTTAAAGTTCATCCGAACCTTCCACTTCTCCATTATTACTCATTTAAAATACCGATAGTAAAATAATATTTCAGAAATCTTCTCTCCGAAAGCGATCTATGAAAAAGTCGTAATATATTATGAGCGCAACGAAAATAACTAAAGTAAATACGAATGATATTAGCACGACATTTAAGGTCGTCGAAGGAGAATTGCAACGTAATAAACTTGTATTGTAGTTATTTAAGTAGTTAAAAGCAGAATTATTATCGGAGAATATAACATCTGTTATGGTGTACAGCCGGGTCAAGCAGACGCGTCTTCTTAGTGGTCAATCACCAAATTACTAGAATTGACACTTGTTTAAAAAGTGAAATTATTTTTCGAAAGATCTAGACTTTCCGGGCCGGTGGCCTTTAAGCTCAATCGGTATAGTAAGTGATCGTTGATTTTAAAATACAAAAGTGAAGAGGCATTCGTATTATAGTCAATGAATCGTCATCATCAACCCGAATGCAGCCATGCTCGGTCAGAGGTAGTAACAGTACATAATTAAACCTTTTATCGCATTGTGATGTCACTAGTCGTGTTCAATACATACAATTTACAATTCTTACAAGTCTAAGTGATTTCTGTTATCTTAGTACTTAGTCATTTTATTCTACAAAGTAGGCTGCTTTTGTTTTAAAGCATGGCGTTTCGAATAATTTAAGGCATTTCAAGTTTTAAAGGAATTCGAACTCACACCCACATAGGTAACACAATATTAGCAAAATGTTATATTTTTTGCGCACTTTATGGCCTGTATAAGGTTTCTTCCATAAATCGTGGCTTAAATGCTTATAAAAGTTGCTACAAGGTCAAACATATTTTTATAATTGCGTTGTGTGCATTATTTTGGTTTATTTAATATCGATGTATATTGCTGCAATATCGTCTAAGTTTGCCTTTATTCGATTATATATAAAGAATTGTTTTTAATGTTTGTTTGTATTGGTTGATAAACTACGTTTAAGCTAAACACGACCTAAAGACGCTACATATAAATACCAGACAAGAATGAATTAGCAAGTGATGTCGTTAGTAACTATGTAAACAGTCATGTGGTAAATGATTTGCAGAGGAATATGAATTTCGCTGAAAGGTCCTTGCGTCACACATCCATTCACACCTGTCAGTCAACCAGATACAATAATTACACCTGCTCAACGGTTCGATCGTTGCATTTGTTTGCGTTTTAAACGTTGAATACTTCAGTAGAATCGTTGTACATAACCATTTATTATTAATTTAACATAACATATTTCAAAATATTGCCAATAACCCAATAAACTCACGTACACAACAAGTTGGACGTAGAGAAATAGTTTTTTCTTAAACTTACCAAATAATAAAGATATCCCACAGTTATAAAACACACGACAAATCACACACTGGATAATAGTTACGTTTAAATTATATTTCACGTGGTTTTCTCGAAAGGAAAACTGATGAATTGTTAGTACGTAACGGAAATGAGAGTTCGAATAACACGCGACGTGACTATCCTCATACGGTTTCAAAGTGCGACTGACGAAACTCGATGAGACTCGAGAGAATAGTCGTCACTCGCCAGTCGACCCGTACTACTCGCGAAGTCGCGACTCGCGAGTTACATCTCTGGATTGTTGTTAACCGTTTGCGGAGTGTGGATTGCGAAGTCAGTCCTAGTGAGTACTACTCACTCAGTACTTATTCAGGTACTTAGTGGCTAGTGCTTACTCTATAATCAGTAAAGAGCTAACCAGGGAAGTGATTAAATATAATTTTAAATTGAAGAGGTTTAATGGACAGCAGTCTAAGTGACGTAAGTATGGAGTGAGTGACTTATGAGGCTTCCCGTTGGTCCCTCCAATGAGTGCACCCAAACGGCTTGACCGATTCGCCTCGGTAGTCACATAAAAAGATGCGCTACATGGTTCTAAATATTCTATTATAACGAAAATTACAATGACTATAACTGTCTAGTTTTTCATTTACCATAGCGTAAATGTTTTTTTTAATGAGTTATATGCAAAAAAACAAACGTACTTTTGACTAATATAATATTTACTTATTTAACATTAAAACTAAGACAGGTATCACACTTAGAACGGATGTATATTTTGAAGTAAAAACTTCTTTAGCCGCAATGAGCACTTTTTGGTAGGGAAAAATATTTAGGTTGGCGTCACCGACATGCTAATGTGACAGTATGACGTCATTATGAAATTTCTATTTGTACAATTTTTTTACAATATTCTAACTTATAAGTTTTTATTTTTATCGCCAGTGCCTATGAATGGCAATTTTTTATTTACTTGTAGTAAGGATTTATTACCTGTTTATGTGGACGACCGATTAATTAATAATTTTACACCAAATACTTATCAAAGAGAATGTAAAGCTAAAGCTGTTTAATGGCTGCTTAGAATGTGTATTTTCCGTAGTTCAAATTGCTATGATGTGTATTTTGACAACAATATTATTTTGATACGCTGCCAGTACTGTCATTTATTTTATTACTACACACATAACTGGGTTTCGCTTGTATTTATATTTGTAATAATAATAAAATAGAAACGTAATAATAAAAATTAGTAAAAAACATTAGGATTTCAGAATAAGTCTTGACACCTAGTTCTATTGATTTGTCTATTGACACAAATATCTCATATGTCAATATGTCAATAAATAATGTTTATTATTTGCATTAAAACAAATTATTGTAATAATGGACAAAACACGTTCCGCGTTCACAGAGCGTGCGCGTAATCATGATGAATCGAGCAAAGATGGAAGAGAGAATAAAGCAAAAGGAGACAGCGTTAGTTCTCATACACAATTTTATAAGAAAGAAAGAGATGACTATAAAAGAATAACTAGTGCTGAATATCAAGGACTGTCAGAGTCAATATCAGGGTCATCAGATACCTTTCGATGTGTCCATGGTCCGGGAGGGAAGAAGTATAGTGAAAAGGGAAGACTCAAACGAAACTTACTGAAGGAGTTGGATCCTATTCCTATTGGTAAGACTGAATGATATCCTAAATAGTAGGACCATCTTGTTCTAGAATTCATCATCATCACTCACATCAGAACTCACCTGTATTGTTTAGTGTAAATCGCTTAGGAAGAACTTCGGCTACTTTTTTGATGGATAGGTTTGAAATATTGTTTAGATATTGTTTTCTTATGTTTACGCGAATTTCACTCATTATAATCAAACAACTTTAACGGATTTTATCGCGGTTTATTTATAGTTTTTTATGAGCCCGACGTTTCGGATACTTTATAGAAACCATGGTCACGGGAGGACTTGTTTAGATGCAAAAATTTTTGGTGTAAGCAACCCTTAAATAAAGCCCACTGCAAGTCTCTGGCCTAATGAATAGAAGAGTCACCTTATGATAATTTACAAAAATGTTAGGAATAAATTAAACTGTACGTCTGTATGGACGGATATTGTCATGTTTATTTCCTCCACCATTCCGTGTACTAGTTAGAGACCCGCCATTTTGTTTTAATTGTAAGCCATGGTGTTGATT
This sequence comes from Lycaena phlaeas, assembly GCA_905333005.2. Lineage (NCBI taxonomy): Eukaryota > Metazoa > Arthropoda > Insecta > Lepidoptera > Lycaenidae > Lycaena > Lycaena phlaeas. The sequence continues at coordinate 4,097,813 of HG995168.1, forward strand.
TTGACGTTGATCACTTCAGTCAAAGGCAAGAAAGTTAGGTAGGTCGAGGAAATCGTATATTTTAGTACTTATCCCTAAAAGGCTGATAGAAAGCATAACACTTTATGGCGAGTCCTTCTCCACTTTCCCTAACCCACATATCCTTAATATACTATGATATTTTTATGATTTCGCTCATGCTACAATCTTGACCTATCAATGCATTTGTCATGGGAATGGTGTGTTATAATGACTAGATAAAACAAAAATATATTGCAGTGGTGGGTATTCCGTATTTTCGATTTCCGAACGAAAACTGTACAATTAATGACCTTCACAGGATGCTTCGGAAAGATACTTAGATGATACTCATAATATATTATAAAGAAAATTTTAAAAATGTTCCCATAAAGTACTTAAAAAATCACTAGATACAAAGTATTGACTCTTTTACAAGAGACAATAGTAAAATAAGAGTATGATAAGAAAATAACGATAAATTAAAAATACTGCAACAAGATTCAAACAATATACTATTAAACATCATCATCGCCACCACCACACCATAATGGTCATCAAAATCATGAGTCTATTTACCACTTGAAAGTTGCGGCGTGAAACATTGTTTTTTTTGAAAGGTCTAGACTTTTAGGCCTGATGGCCTATAAGCTTAATCGGTAGGTAGATCAGATAGCTCACCTAGAAATTATTCGAAACATTGGCCTAAGGTCGTCATTGATGTGTTATTGTTTATGCATGCCTCTATCAATTATAATGGCGATACTAAAGACAATGCAACAAGTGTAAACATGTAACAATAAAAATTTTTTTTAACCAAGTTAGCTGACAAAGTCACCTAGGTCACCCTCGGATCTTTGTAGGTGCCCAGTATCTCTCAGCAACAGGACAGTTACTTCTGGCAGAATAGTATCTAATCTAGTCCATTGGTCTGACTCCCAATGCCTCAAATAAATAAAATAAATGGACACTATATAATTCCTGTGACGTGTTCTAACGTTACAGGAATTTCATGATATTGCGACCCCTCCCCCGTCCAGGACTGTGTCGCTTTACGCATTTGAGAAACTAATATTGTAGCTCTTCGATCAATTAAACTTCGTGATTCGCCCTTCGAGATTACAAGTATTCACAAGTAGTACCACGCGTACGTGCTGCCATCATACACACTTTTAAAGCAACTCTGGATAAAGAAAACTTGTTTTCTCCCCACTCACGCCTTCCTTAACAGCCCGTCGTCGTCTGCAGTCTCATACACGTTTTGTGTGCCGGCCATCGCACACGCATTTTTCTTTCTAAGTGAAGTTAGCATACTGAAAGTTCGTAGCTGTGTCACTATAGAATATTAGACATGGAAAAACGCAAGAATTACGATGAAAAGGAAAAATAAAGGATTGGAACGAAAAATGGCTAGAGATCGCAAAATATGTCTCCATAGTTTTATTCGTCATGCTCAAAATAATAACACGAGCGAATACAATAAATGAAGGTAAATCAAAAATTATTTATTCAGTTAATATTATCTTTGTTATTTTTGTTTCTTCTTAATGCGATATTGAGATTGATCTGAAAAATTATTACCCACTAAAAAAAAAAAAAAAAAAACAGCCTAGAAGGTTGTGTCGTGAATAAATTAGACGTTTTTTAGAGTACAGCCCGTGATACTGTATCACAGAAACTATGCAAAACAGTAACGATCATTGACAAGATGAGCTTACATAACCACACTTAACAATCATGGAGTTATTTTTCTGGACTAGGCGTTGTGGTTTTTATTGATGCACTTTATTCTAGAACGCACTCGTGAGATTGTTCGTGAGCCCAAATCCGTGAGATTGTGTCGTGAACACAAATCCGTGAGATTGTGCCCTGAACACAAAATCCGTGAGACTGCGTCGTGAATACACTGGATGTTTTTTCGAAGTGCAGCCAGCCCATGAGGCTGTATCACAAAAATGATACCAAGCATTAACGATCGTTGACAAAGATGAGCTTACATAACCACACTCAACAATAATGGAGTTATTTTTCTGGACTGGGCGTTGTGTGGTTTTTTATTGATGCACTTTATTCTAGAACGCACTCGTGAGATTGTTCGTGAGCCCAAATCCGTGAGATTGTGTCGTGAACACAAATCCGTGAGATTGTGCCCTGAACACAAAATCCGTGAGACTGCGTCGTGAATACATTGGATGTTTTTTAGAGTACAGCCCGTGAGACTGTATCACAAAAACTATACTAGAAGCTAATGATCATCGACAAAGATGGAATTAACAGTAATTAATATTTATATTTTTGTTTTTGATACCCTCAATCTGTTGAGTAGTAGTGGGTAATAATCTTTCAAATTTATCTCGCGTCTGAAGATCAGCACCCTATCCTGGCTATCCTTGGCATCAAGGCTATGAGCCAAAAATCAGAGAAACAATGGGGACTAATAGGTACATAAATACAGCTAGAGCCGATAAGCCTATATTAAGGTAAATTACATTGGAGAAGATATTAAAGACATTTTGGAAAATGTTTAAAAGGCATAACATGTTATCAGAAAATCCACTAGCTGTTGCCATGTACGGTATGACTCAAATTCTAACCTCATAATTAATGATCTTCAAGTCTCGCAACAATGGCGATAATCAATAAAAAATATCGAGTGAGGTAAGTCGTGTTTTATGCTATGTTGACTATATGGGAATACTTTAACGGCTTCTCTAGACAAGAGCGTAGAAGATAACGAAGTATCTTCAACGGGACCAGCTCAGCTTTTTCGGAGGAGATTTACAAGAAAAGTTGACATCTATAAAAGCCATTTCTTACAACTGACGCAGAGTAGGTCTGCTATAACAAAGACTAGGTCGCTAACGACCATGAGTCGTAACTAACTTTTCCACCTCTAGTACAGGTTAGGCTTTAAACTTGGGTAAGAGCCGCCACCGACTCCGGGTGCTCGGTACACGCAACCGAATCCGAGCTAATCTCGCCGGCTGGCGGTGTCAGCAACAGCCAGCAGCGGAGCGGCGCCAGAACAACAAGCGGACACCGGTGCTGAAAAAAGCGGCGGTTTCATGTGGATCGGTAGATGGCGCTCCTGACCAACACCCGCTGGAAGCAGGTAGACTTAAATTTTTTAAATAAGGCGTAGGCGCAGATATTGATTCTTGATATTGCCTTGAGTGCAAGGTTTACATATATACCTTTTCTTTCTGCTGTTACCCAGACTAACATACCAGTCAATAGACCCACAAATATTGCGTATGACAGGGAAATGACTAGGGAAATAAATTATTTACTTTCATTAGATGCGATACATGAATGTAAACCATGTTCTGGTCAATTTATATGGCATATTTCTTATAAAAAAGAGTAATCGAAATAATGGTTTATTTCAACTGATGTATATCCGCGCCACATTTTCAAACTTGATTATAGAACAGCTTTAAAACTTATTTCTAATAATTGTCAAATGTGCATAAACATGCCAAAAATTTTTTCTATAGCTATTCATAATCAGCACAGATTTATTAATATATATTTATAAATCTGTGATAATCAGTGTAACAAATACTTGCGTTTTCAGTGGTTAAAAAGGATCAATGAATCGCCTTACATTTTACAGAAATCATGCAACCAGCTTGTGCAATTTTTACGTAACCAGGACTTATTATATCTATTTCTTAGACAAACAAAAATAAGCAAGAGCCTCTACGATTTATTTATTTAACGACCTCTATGGCTTGAGCAACGCGCTTACCATTGAGTTAGCGGGTTGCACGGAAGGTGGAGTTAGAGGTTTTGATTCCCACCTGGGAATAAAGAGCTTTTTGTATTCCTGGGTCATGGATGTGAAAATCTTGCATATCTTATGTATATTAAAAAGTATAAGATATGTTTCGTTGTCCGAAATACGTACCTTGACAACTTAGCGTGGAACAAGATTAACGTGGTGTAAAAGCGCCCATAGACATTACTACAATAATAATGATAATTATTAATAATCTAGTTTAAACATTTTTAAGAGACTAAAGAAATTGCGACGCTTTACGCACTTGATAGAATCACTAATATCGGTTTGTTTAACATTACAATATGGCTGGTTATATACAAAAAACTTATGGGTTAATTTATCTTTATTTACAAGAAAATGATTACGACCAATATATCTATTTACCAATATGTTTATTTACGATTTCCACCATTAGATTAATAATATTGATGAATGTTTTAGCCCATACGGTTAGGCGTTTGTCGAACGACATTATTTTCTGACTAGTCTCGTACAGGTACAGGAGATGAAATAGCTATTCTTAAGCAGGATTCTACCATCACATCGATTACTTATAGCTAAAGGTGCATTTTGTTGTCGCATAGTAATTCGGAATCGGTAGATTATGCAAGACATAAAATTAAACGTTCCGTTGAGAATTGACAACTCCACTGCTATATACATAAACAAATAATATTTATGTAAATAGGATGATATTAACCGACACACTTGAAGTGGTATCAAAAGGGTCTATATCTATATGATAATATGTGTTCGCATCCTACGTTAGCTCACAAGACAACTATGAGGCCGACGCAGAATCCCGTTTGCTATAATTCTGATATAGAATAGAAGTTAGCCGACTATGCTTTTCAAAATTTAATAATTTCGAAAAACCTGAAGTAGATATTCTTGCCAGCTGGTTAGCAAATCAAATCATGATATCTTTTTTCATAGGTCAAAGTCAAAGTCAAAATTTTTATTCAGAATGGTACAATCAAGGTATCTTTTTGAGAGTCAATTGAGTCTACCACCGGTTCCAAAGCGGGCCCACTGAGAGGAGCCGGCGAAGCAGGCTCAGTGGAACTAATTTTTTCAAAAAGGTGACGACTTGTACTCTTAAAAAGTAGTCAAAGTAAAAAATAAATAAAATATAAGTCTTCGGGAGTCGTAATTGTACCTGATAGTCTAGCCAGCCTTTTTTACAGAACATAAGGATTATCAGGGCAGCATTCGCAGGCCCCGAAACGCCGTCGAATACAACTGATATTAATAATATTTTTACTATAAATTTTGTGAGTATCTTATATGCATAAAGATAATAATAATAAACATTTATTAAGGGTTAAGTAATTTTGGCGTCTATTATGGATAATACCATAAGACAATATCTGTCCTTGTTTCTATCAATGGTACAATTTTTTATCGTCAATAATATACATTTTATACGATTAGGATTGATAACTAATAGTTAATTTTTTAAATTATTCCCCATTAACTTCGTTAAATGAGCTTTAGCACTAATTGTATTCAAATAATACGATTTGAAAATGTAATATCAAATATTGTAAACGATTTAAGAATTATTTTATGAAAATAGTACGCAGTATATATGACTAAGCACTCCGCGTCCAGAATATTATAATACAACTGAAAAATTGTGCTCTTTTTTTTTTTAATATTAAGTATGGGTATCGTGTTCAAATATTCTTAATTTCAATTATCAAATAATATTCAAAATTAAGAAAATTTTATATCATAAAATCTGGGTTTATTAGAACTCAACCAATTTTAAATATACATTGCTATGAGACGCCTTCTATTTACCTTACTAGGACCTTAGATTATTATTTGAAAATGTCTTCTGAGAGAATGCCTTTTCAAATGTTATTTACCCTTTGTTAGTTTTTCAGGAAACTTTTGAGCCTGTAAGTTCACAGATTTTTAGCCGATGAATAAAAGCTACCGTCCAGGATAGTGGGCACACCAGTGAGTGCCCATAGTACGAGACATGCAGCTACTTGATCTGTTGCCGCAAGACTGGTGTCAACATGGATGTTATCAAACGAACCGCTGGATGGATTAGATGTCACAAACTTAAGTCAAATTTTAAAACTGAGAAGTAACTACTGGTATCAAAACATTTGATTCCTTTTCTCACTTTCCTTGTAGGTTGGGGTTTTTTCAACTTCTATTGGTAAACGTCAATTCTAATGTATGTATTATAATATACACAATATATAGATTTTATTTACTATATGAAACATATTTTCCGATTATTTTAATAAAAGCCTTGTAATATTATCTAAAAAACTGTTGTTATAATATTACCTAACTACACTAGTGTTTTCACTAGTGTAGTGAGCTATTTCGTAGTTCTCTAAACAACTACTTGTGAATACTTGTAATCTCGAAGGGCGAATCACGAAGTTTAATAGAGAATCAAACGAACTTACCTGTAAGTGAAGTTCGATGATTATTAAACGAGTGATTCGCCCAAGAGATTACAAACCCTCCCAAACCCTAATTACATACATATTATTTATATTGATGTAATGCCCTTTCGAAATAGCTAACAGGAAAGCCGTACACGACAGAAACGTGTATGAGACTGCAGACGACGACGGGCTGTTAAGGAAGGCGTGAGTGGGGAGAAAACAAGTTTTCTTTATCCAGAGTTGCTTTAAAAGTGTGTATGATGGCAGCACGTACGCGTGGTACTACTTGTGAATACTTGTAATCTCTTGGGCGAATCACTCGTTTAATAATCATCGAACTTCACTTACAGGTAAGTTCGTTTGATTCTCTATTATTGATCGAAGTTGTAGCTATTAAAATTACTTATTAGTTTATTATTCGTGTTTTATGACTCACACGTTACAGGGATATGTGACGTCACAAATCTAGAATCATTTCACACCCCCTTGTCACACAATGTCACACTAGTTCGATCCCCTCCAGACCATGTGTGACGTATTTTATGGATGGTTCCTAACTAATCATCTTAAGGCATTCTGTCTGCAGGCCCGTCTTTTCCATTAGGCTCGCTGGGCAACTGCCCAGGGTCCCGCGATCCGTGGGCACCGTTATTTATATTAGACACAATTTTAGGAAGTTAAACAATTAAAAATATTTCTAATCCAAAATTGAAGCCCACAGATATATAAATGGTTATTTATGTCGGGGCTTCATTACCCTAGTGCACAGGGCCCCCGATAGGTTAAAGGGGGCCTTTTATGATTAAATCTAACGATTTCTTGACATATGTCATATTTTGCAGATCCTAAATGGCAGGACGAGTGTCCACCACTTGATTGGGATGTTGCCAAGAAATTGGAGTTCCTGGTGAGAGATCCGGTGGGATGTAAGCAAGTTACCAGGATACAGGGGCACATCAAGGATTTTGCGAGGATATCCCAGCGAGGATACGTATCCTTTTTACGTACGTTTTTCTATTTTTAAGTGGGATAAAAGCGTGTTTTTTTAGTTTTTTTTTAAACTTTTATTTATTTAAGTACTGGTTTCTATCTATCTTAAAATTTTCTTATCTATCGTGATATTTTGACACATTTTCTTACATAATCTGTCAAAATGTTAAGATGGATAAGAACATTTAAAGATAGATAGGTTATTGAAAACCGCCGTAAGAGGACTACAATTTATTGGCGCATTAATAATTCAGGCATAGATAGTTCAACTCAACTTTAAGCGCGGTATGTTAAATGTTTTAATTATGTTAAGTTGAAGAAATTGTACCAAGTATTAGAATTACAATTTTTGGCTCGTTAATGATTCAGGTATAGATAGTTCAACTTTAAGCGCGGTATTTTGCACAGCTTTAATAATGTTTTTTTTTTAATTATGTGTTAAGTTGAATTATTATCTATACTTTTTCATTTGATCTGTCTTATTGACTTAAGGATAGTGATGATAGTAATCACTGTTATGGTCTCACCAAAACCAAACCAATACAATCAATTGTACGTCTTGGTCGATTATATTCAATCGATGAATTATATACAATACGAAGACGGTTTAATATTCAGAGTTCATAAGAAGAAACTTCTCTTGTCACAGTTGGGTAATATACCGATTACCGACTTATTCATAAAAACATTCTTTTTAATTGCGAGTGGCAAGGGATCGGTCATCTTGGAGTTCATTAAAGGAGGTCTATATTAAGCAATGGGATAAAGAATGATGATGATAATGATGAATATAGTTAATGCTCCTTATAAACCTTACCTTACTACTACTACTCACCGTTCTATTATTATAATTTTATGATGTTAACTTAGATTGGAAAACTAGCACACGCACCACGTGATGGTAAGTGCAGTCGACGTAACCCATCAACATAAACTAGTTTACCTGGAACTAGCCCAGGGAATTATTCGGACTATCCGGACACTCCTTGACGCCAGTATTATACATATAAGTATACTGCAAGTTTTTTATTCTTCTAAAATCAAATTTTAAATTTAAATTATCATTCATCGTCATCTCAAAAATTAATCGTGGCATTTAAAGAACCGCCATTTTCTAAAAATATTTAGACGGATAAATTAGTAGAATGAACAACCACATTGTCTTGATAAACAGCAATGAATATTTTGACTGTATAGTTTTTAAGTAAACAAAATAACCAGCGACGAGTCGAGTGCATCGATGAAAGTCAACGAATAAGCGAGAGTTGCCTACCTTGAGACAAAAGAGTGTCTGTTATTACTGCCTTATACGGGACATTACGATTTTACCAACGCTATTAACACAAAAATACTTCCTGACATTCTCTCCAGCGTGTGGACACTCTACATAGCCTCTGTTCCATACTGGACTTCTTGATTGAAGACCGCACTTCGGGTTTCAGAGAATACTTAATATTACTTTTGAAGAACATGAACAAACCAATAATTTTGAACGCTACCTCGGATGTAGTTACATATTTTGATGTTGTTCAAAATTATATTGGATATTTAGGTTCGTATTACTTATTTCATAGCTTGCATATTTCAAGAAATAAAAATCAAGTCACAAAATCATCACATGTGACCCTTAATGCTGGAAGCTCAACGGATGTTGTGGGCTTACTTGAGCCTAACACAGAGTTTCTTAATCTTTATTCAGTTTCGGACCACTTTTGAAATTGAAAATATCTAAGTATCTAACGCACCCTGGCCTTAATTTTACTTAGGTTTTGAAGTTGTGTCACGGATTTAATGATTTAAAACTAATATAAATAGATTTACAACTTATATTTGTGTTATAAATGATTATGATGTTTTCCTTTCTTGGCACAAATCCCCTTTCACAGACGCCTTAGTTATGGACCACAGTTTAAGATTTTTGTTCCAAAGAGCTAGACTTTTCGGCCTAGCGGTCATTAAGTTCAATCGGGACATAGAACATAAGTCTGCAGATGGCTCACGTAACAATTACTAGTTTAAGAAAAGCTGCTGTTGAATGTGAGGCGTGTTATTTTCTTCGTCCTGCCTTGTAAAATGTAAACGTATAGAACGTATAGTTATAATATTACAGCACTTATCACACACAGCACAATCGTCACCTGAACATTCAAGTCATCATAATTCAAGGTTATCCTGAAATCAAAATAGCTGCGTAGACATTTCACGATTCACGAACGCCAAGACTGGATGACTTACATACGACTAAAACATAAGTGACCACTACACTACAGTCATATAACTACATGAGTGATTCCTACCATTTCTTAATAGACATTGTAAATAAATTTCTCTACAATAAAGGCAAGGCATCATAGAAACGAAATTACGCGTTGCCTTAATAAGTTACTAAAGAAGGTCAGAAGCGCGAGTTACCTGCGAGCACGTAAATGGACAATGCTTTTGACACGCGCTGCCACACGTAAATCATGCCGTAAACCGTCATGGTAATATCAATTATCAATCATCATCATCAGCTTTCGGTCCCCAGCTTGAAACCCTTTTGATTGCTGATCTATCAAACTTGGATCCAATAAGGAGTTTATGCTATATACTTGGAGGTGCGTCAAGAATCTTCCAGAACATTCGTTTGTTGGAAAATGTATCATAATTGCTCATATGAGGCCTACATCCAACACTTTGCTCACATCTTGAAGCGTCTGTCGGTCTGTGTTTCCTTAACATTTGTATGATACCACTTAACTGTGCAATCCTTAGCTTAAAAGTAAAGACAGAAACCTAACTGAGAGGGCTTTATCTGTAGCCAGGTTATATTAATAAAAATTGATCTAAGAAAGAATCACATGATATAGCCATATAGCTAAGAATAGCCATAAACAATTTTTATAAAACGCTATTGTCCATGCGGTATAGTCCCCTAACCACAGATTATGGAACAAATAAGAAACCTAAATCAAAAGTAAAGTAAGTCTCATTTCACAAAGAACTGTCTAGCTTTCTACTGTTAAACACATAAACCTCATTTTATGAACGCCATTAAGTTTTACTAAACTTATTAAACTGTGGTTATTTTTACTTGGGGTGGATTTTACTGGTTGTTGTGTTCGAGAGAAAATTACTCACCGTTTTCTCGCTATCCTAAGGATAAGAAATTCGTGCTTGCTTTGTCCGAGTATAAATTATATTATGTATTACGTGAATAAAATCTATTTTAATGTGAATGTATATAGACCAAGGATAAAACTAACAAGGCGAGAACCGCGATTTGCGAAACTGCCCTAATCCTCTTTCAAACTTTGCAGGCTACATGTTAATTAGATTAGAGGACGACGAGCTATTTAATTTCGTCTCACATGCGTTGATATGGCAACTTTCCACCCCGGATTTTACCAGAGGCCACAGCATGAAAATACGTCATATGCTAGCAGCTGCAGGGCCTGTACTATATCAGACTGTCGCCAGAATGTTGGCACTGGCAACACCACACAGATTCCCAACGTATCTCAACATTGCCCTCATGCTCGCATGTGACTCTTCAAACAATTGTTAGTATGTTATTGATTCTTGTGGTTTTTTGGATTAAAGACTGGAAGTTTTAATCGCATTTAGGGACTGTATACGATAGCACACGTGGCTTAGCCGTCATATTATGAATTAGAGGGTAAGTAAAGTGACGCTTTTGAAATCAAGATGTATTTACTGATGATGTTTCTAGGTTGTATGTAATAATGTTCACGGGCATTTTAATTCATAAGGAGTCTTAGTTAAAACGCCATTACGTAAACGACAGCGAAGTTCGTTGGTTCGTTCGAAGTTGTGATTGGCTAAACCACGTCGTCGATTGAACGATCGAGCGATCGTAATGGCGTTTTGACTAAGCCCCAAGGAATGTTTTGCTAGGTATTTTCTTTTTGAAGTCGTTGTACTATTTTTGCATTTTGCAAATATTTTATACTTATAATAATTATGAGATATGTTTTAGTAATGATATCACCGTTAAGCGTTAACCAACATTCCTTTCACATCCTCGTAGGAACTATGGCTGAACAGAAAGTCATGACTAAAGCGATTGTTGTCTTCTGAGTCCTCTAAAGAAAATAAAAATACAATTTCTCAGTTAATGCAGATTAATTAAGTTTGTACTTTCTCCGTCACATGTTTATATATAGCGGATTGTAATTGTGTCCTACTTCGTCACAATGTGGTTTATTGGTAGATTTTATTGGAGTAATTCAAACCATAATTTATCTACACTAATATTATAAATAGGAAAACTTTGTTTGTTTGTTTGGTTGTAATGAATAGGCTCAAAAAGTACTGGACCGATTTCAAAAATTCTTTCACCATTTGAAACCTACATTATCCACGAGTAACATAGGCTAAATTTTATTCTGGAAAAAAACAGGGTTCCGTAAGATATTTGGGTTTTTCCGACACGAGGTGTAAAAAATCAACCAGAAAAGTTACTTATTTTGCGTACTGTTACGATGGCACGATGAAAGTCCTTTTTAAAATAACCACTTTTTACTACTGAAAACTATTTACTCAAACTAATTAAAAATACAATGTTATCGGAACAAAAGTTGGAATGCGACTAGTATACGTATAATTATAGTATAATTTGAATCATATAATTAGCTATCTGTATGCGGGATTTTATGGTTTATTAGTCAAAGGATCCTGATCTTGTTGTGAGATATCAGTAGGCCTAATTTGTTAAAACTATTTCGATATCGAGCTTAATCAGTAATCTGAGTGATAGAGCTTACTTTACGTCATATAGAAAGCGAACTTCATTGAAAGATAGATAGTCGAGTTTTAAAGAATACAAATTCGTCATATCACCGTGGATTTCGCTTTCGAGATTCGAAAACGACCTTACAGAATAGCTTTACTGGGCTTGAACTTCCCTAGTGTTTGAAATGTTGTCTAACGTCACTCGGAGTTTTTCAGGTAAAATGAATCTAGCCAGAAGAATAAATTACTAACTAGTCTGATAAGACCCGTGTTCAGAAGTAGGTTCTTACTCGAAACGAGTATAATATATTGTGTTATATTATGCTAGCAAAAAGCCTTTTCGATATTGCGGAATATTTCGCAACTACATAATCTCTGTATGGATGGTTTTTATTGCTGCAGGTATTGAAATGATTAAGGAGAATATAATCGAGAACATAATGAGTCGGTTCAGTCCCTCTTATCCTGACCAGCTACCCCCGTATGAATGGACACCAGCTGATCCTCGGGATATCAACATCAAACTGGGTATGACTTAAAATTGGTATTAGAATTTAGAGCACAAAGTCGTCCGTTATTCGTTGCTCAAAGTATATAAGTCTAAAGCGGCATGAGTGGCGGAAGTATAAAATAAATCATATAAAATAAACTGCACAAGTAAATAACATGATTTGTCCTAATTCGCTAGATAAGATGCACTATTATCGTTTCTGAAGATTTCGTATGAATACATTATATACATAATTTCGGAATAAGTAGCAAAGAAATAAAATAAAAAAGATACTTACTATATCTTTGGAATTAAAATACTATCAATGAAATTTTTACCAATCGTGTCTTTCTATCCTAGTTCGTTAGAATATATGATGGAAAATAACATACCAAAAATTTCATTCACATATTTAACTAGCGAAAGGTATACTGTCAAATATTTGAATGCCGCCTCTAAACTCTTTCTCTCTCTTTATTTCTCTCCCACTCAAACTGTTTTTTTCGAGAAAGAAACTCCGTAGTGGGACGCGTCTCTAAAGTATGTATGTAAATGAATATAATAATTGTTATAATCTTAATATGTAATCTTACAGGGGACAGCAGCATCCACATGTCTACAACATTGTCGTTGCTTCTTGTTTTATTGAAGACGTTAAAATGTTACTTGAATGAGAACCCGAAATATCAGTCAAGAATACCAGTTCCCGACTATTACTCGCAAAGGTGAAATTAATCATTTTTCTAATATAGGTTTTTTAATAGGGCACTAAAACGAAACAGAAATAAGAAGGATTATGTACTTATTATACCGGATCCACACGTTTGTTGGCTTGCCGCAAGCTCCAAGTCTCCACAAGTCACAAGCATGTGGACGCCTCGCGAGCGCTTGCGGCAAATTCTCTTTGCTTCCCTTTGGCTTGTGCTTTTTTTTTTTTTTTTCTTTTTTTCGAAAGGTCTAGACTTTTAGGCCAGATGGCCTTTAATCTCAATCGGTAGGTAGATGAGCAGATGGCTCACCTAGTAAAATTCGAAAGGGGGGCGCCCCCCTCCGTGCCCCGCAGGGGGCGCGGTATATCGCGCGCGCTACTCTGGAGAGTGTTTGGCTAGTCAAATCCAATACGGTCGACGAGTCATTAGCGGATGAAGTTAAACTACTAGTCGGAGGGCCGGCCCTCTCCTCCCCCTCTGACGGGGGAGGTGGGTCGTGCGCGGTACCCGTGCAATCGACCGATAGCAAAGTGCTATCGGTGTTTTCGCGGTTTTGATTAGTGTAGACTCGTATCGGATTCGAACCTAATCTTACCCGATCGATCCGGATCGATGTATTTACCATGTGTAGGGGTCGACGTCGCTCACGACCCCGAGGCCCAAGCGGTGTGACTGAGTACCTAACCCCGGATGTTGTATTGTTATGTGTGTGTATTCTAGCTTGAATTTCGCGTCGCGCTTTTACGTCGCGCATTAATAGCTGAGATATTTCGTCAGCCGGATCGGTTGTATTGGCTTGTGCACAATACCGACTCTCGTCGGGTCGGCCACGAACCCATTGCAAACCTTTTTTTTTTTTTTTTTTTGATGACGCAGCGGAAATCATTTACGACCATACCAGGGCCTGGGTAGGCTCGCTGGCGTGTGTGGGGACTCGCATTTGGGTGCCCTACCCTACTAAAACCGCTGCGTGAGCCTTCAGCCGCTATATTTGAGGGACCCGGATCTGTGCAGGCGACGGGATACCCTCAGCGACAGACTGGTCCCGGCAAAGACCAGATTCTCCACAATAGGGGGACTGCCCGGCTACGATTTGGCAGTCCCCACGACGTCGTGTCTTAAGCTGGGCCCGGGTTCCCATCCCGAGCCCGACACGAGCACAGGGGCTTTATTGAAGGCGCATTAAATAGCGCCTCCGACGCACCCCCGTTCGTCGTCTACGGGGGGAGGCTACGTCAGCGGCCTCCTCTCTCACCCGTTCGTCGGCCTCCTTCTGGGAAATCACTGTCTCGCAGAAAGAGGCCATTGCCGTCCAGGACTCGTCAGAGCCAAGCATCGCGGTGATGACACTCGACAAAGACAAGTCCCCTCCGATAACAGACGTCAAATCATGACGCAGCGCCGCCCATCTCGGGCACACCTCGAGGGTGTGCTGGGCAGAGTCCACCGCCGCGCCACAATCGTGACATCCTGTCGTCGGCTCCCTTTGGGCCGTCCGACACAAGTAATCACCAAAGCACCCGTGCCCGGTGAGAACCTGCGTCAGACGGAAGGTGAGGGGTTTGCGCTTACGGCGCATCCACCGCTCAAGAACCGGGCGCAGAGCAGCCGTTAGGCGTTTGCCATACGGCTGCCGCGCCAGGTCCTCTCCCCACCTCCGCATTAATGCCTCCATCCCTAGTCGGCGGACCCGTAGGACCCCGTCAGGCGAAAGGCTCAAGCCCAGAGACCTCCTATCCGAGACATAGGAGTGTGTCTCGGCCAGAACCTCCGCCACAAGTTCCCACGGGGGGTCGCCGGCTAGAGCGGATGCTGCAGCCCACGAAACCGTACGGTACCCCCGAATCACCCTCACCGCGATGACCCGCTGCGCTGAGCGCAACGCGGCCTTAACGCTCGCAGTGAGGTGATCCGCCCAAATCGGGGCACCATACGTCGCCATACTCCGGCAGACTCCAGAGTACAGCTGCCTGCAGGCGGACCCATTGCAAACCTACGCAAGCCAAGACAAACTCTGTATCCACACGTTTCAATTTGTGAAGGCTTGCCGAAGCTTGGCAAGCGTGCAGTTCTTCCGGCTTTAGATTTTAGCATCATCTTCTTAAAGGCAGTCTAAGTTTACAGGTGGGTTGAAAGCCTCATAATACAGGGTGTGCCTTGCTTCCAGTTGGGTACCACAACCTTAATTGTTTCTCCCGAGAAACAGCTTTGCTGCCTTTCAGAGAGAAGGGCAAGACAGGCAGTGCTCTTATTAGCACCGCAACTTAACATCTTATGTGTCAAGAATACATTAATGAGTTGTTCAAATATAGAGGCTAATGATGATGATGATGATGATGATGATATCCAGAAGTAGTATATTCTGATAATAATAATAATACGGTTAGAAGGTCCAATGTAATAATTGGCATCTTGTGTCTAACTATGGTCCAAAGGCTGTCACTAGATAGACGAAAGTGACATTAATTGTAGACATTAAAATTGAGTTTTATTCTCTTTCATTATCATTTATTCTGTTAGTATTCACAGCTTGAAGGTGTGGAGAGATCTTAGCATTTCCCTCAAATTGCCGTCAGCTGATAATTGACGGGCCACTTGATATCCAGTGTTTATCTAGCTCGTTAAACGGGAGTCTATACACCATACAACTATAGTCGCCAGCGATGTTAGTTAAAATCTAGATGCAACGTTCAGTGTTTAGATCAAATAGTACTTTTATAGTCGAAGTCAATGATGGATTTGCTTTTACATGGAATAGAAAGTGTTTAAGACGAGGCATTCAATTTTTGAAGTCAATGAAGCTGTCGATATTGTAAGCAATGTAATTTTAGTATGTTATCTTTTATCATTTATTGTAACAAACTGGTATAGGAAAACACTATCATTAAAATTTTCCCCGGTACATTTTCCTTGTAGGGATATCAGACACAAATAGTGTCATTCTTATCTTATGCCAAGGGCCCTATACAGACTAAGTGGCATATATTCAGTATTTTATCCACGTTAAAATAAAAATGTTGTGATTATGATCTCTACTTGGCTTATAACTTGCAGCTAACCATGGCATTAATTTAATAAACGGATCCGGGCATCCCAATTTAGATTGATATATTATGTCTTAATTTAAAATATCAGTCTTAGGCCCCGTTCGCACGAGCGCTTAATAAGCGTCGGGTCAAAATCCGACGTTGGCGCGAGTTCCAAATCTCACGTGCTAAATTCGATTTAATTTCTAAAGTCACGTATACAATCCAGCCGTAAAGTAGCAACCCATATATGTCCCACTCCTGGCTTTGAGGATCGAATCCGGTTCCTGCCGCTAAAGAGGCCAAAACCCATACCCACTGGACCATCATCAGTTGACTTTGACAACGCTTTCGTGTAAATAAATACATAAGTATCCATTTGTCTCTTAGATACGCTTTGTTAACGCTCGGTGAAAAGGCGCTCGTGTGTACGGCGCCTTATATTTAAATAAAGTACAAAAACTTCATAAGAATTGGTTATGACGGAAGCGATTTAGACGTTCCTGTTAAGTAAATGCTTCAGAAGCTTTTCAGGAATAATATTAATTATTAAATATTAAAAAAAAACGCTTTTTTAACGTTACGTTCCAGTACATATTTTCCAACAATACTACGCTAACCTACAGGTACTTAGATAGAACCTTCTGGTCCTTAAAAACAATTCCATCCATAGATCGTTTTTTTTCGAAATGTGCTATGCACTATTTGTGCGAAATCGCAGCAGTATGTGGGCAGATGGCTCACCCATGTATTTGCCTATACTCCAGTCAAACTCGATGTAGAATGTTTAATGACAACGCGTTGCTAGGCAACCGGCCGGGAGCAGGGACGAAAAACATTTTTATTGAATGTTATTTTTATGTAATTTTAATAAAGTGTAAAATATTGAACAATAATATGTATCTCAAAAACCTACAGTGCAATATTATAATAATAATTTTTATTGACTACTTTGATAGTTTATAATTCCATTTGCCGAGTTTCAACAGAACTATTATTTTTGTAATATGAAAAGTATAATAAAATTTCTCTACGATAGTTAACAACGCATTAGTCACGTCAAAACCTTACTTTAATCACTTAAACTTTATGCGAAATTTATCCTTTTAGCGTCACCACGTTGTTATTTTTTTCATTTTCACTGTCATTCGTCATTTGGTTCAGTAATAGAACAAAAATTAATGGACTTAATATTTGGAATACCGTGGAATTCTTCTGGTGTTTGTACATCATAATATAATACAAAAATGAAAAAAGGTTCATGACTTCTACCAAAAACTGAACAATGCATTAGGGATGTCAACATTTGAAACTACGACAAACCGCCAAAAATAAAAATGTAATAAATGGCCATTTACATGTGATTTGAAACGGTTATTGTAATTTATTATGTTTTACATGACTAAACAATGAATATTATAGACAGTCTGTTTGATTTTTATGACAATACGATTAAAAGTGTGAAATTATGATAAATTGTGAAGTGAAAACCCTAAAAATCAGCTGTTGTGGTTTGTTTACAAACATTCTACATCGAAATTGGCTGGAGTATAGATGTTTTTCACATGTATCCCCTGTATTCTACATCTATCCGCAGATGTTTTATCTGGGCGTATCGGTACGAGTGTCGCGCCGAGCACCGTCACGAGAGGATCACGCTCACGGTAATTGCCCATGTCCTGCTCAAGTGCTACGGGGACCGACTAATGGCTTTCTCCACCTTGCTTATGCCAGGTAATCACACTGTTTATGTGTTATGTTTGCCTGGTACTTTTGTGCAAATCGCATTAAATATTTTTACATATTTTAGATGTGATGACCATGTCAGTCCACACAGAGATTCCTCCGCGGCAAGACTGGACGCGCTCTGTTAGATTCAACACGGCACAGAAGGATGTTTGGTTCAAAAAAGTCTTGATATATCTCTCTGTTGACTTCCTGAAAGTGTTTCCATATAATAAGTTTGTAAGTTGTAAAAATATAGCCTTTTTTTAGCCGCGCCCAGCGGTTTTAACCGCGTACTTGTCATTCCCGTGGGTACACCGTGATAAAAGCATGTTCTTATTTGTATAATAATATTTTCTTTAATTTATCAAAAGTTTTATTAAAGTACTTATACTATTTTAAATTAGTAACAAACATACATCCATACATCTATACATTTTCACACTTTTTCACGCTTATAAGACTAGTTGGACACAACTGATAAAATCTTATAATAGGGATGTTGACTAATTTTTTTAATTGATTTTATTTGATAGATATACTATAGACAAACACGAAAAAAGATTTTTGTAAAGAAATAAGTCCAATTTTAACAAAAAATTAAATAAAGAAAAATCGTTTTTAAAATTGCCGTTAAAACGCTCCAAGCGTCATTACGTCACACACCGCATTCAGAGCTCGCGTTATGTTAGGTGAGTTATGACAGTTTGTACTCAAACTCAATGTTCAGTGACGTCATCGCCTTATACGCGTTTGCAGTCACGTGATAATGCATGATAAATAACGCATTTTAAATTAATTTTCTAAATTTTAAAACAAATAAGTAGACTTTTAAAATGCTGTTTTAGGTTTTCAAATATTGTATTTAATATGTAAAACATAACTTTACATGAATTTGTAACATGTGTCAACATCCCTATTGGGACAGATCCCTTGTCGTGTTCCTTATTTGCCCGACTTCCTGATGAAGCAATATTGCTTGTTAGCTGTTAGACATGAGGATGGGATAACAACGAGACTGGCCTAGGACTCGTATGCCATATAATACATTTAGAAATAGGATATTGACCGATGTGCTCTAAACACCTTAAATATGAAGTAGGATTTAAGAACTAAATTTTATACAATTTTAGGAGTCGTCGTTTATCATTCGTCATTTAACATCACGAGATCTTTCTCATTCAATTGATTCATTTATTTTTATGCATTGTCAAATATTAGTAAAGGTAACATTGAATAACCTTGATTTGTCTATAATTAAATACAAATTTATAAGTACTAATAATTTGTACTGCGTTAGGTATATACATAAGATATATTTTCAGAAATTTGCTAATTCTTTTGCATGTTTCAGATGGTCGAATCCCAGTTATGGCTTCTAGGTCTTATGTATCTTTTGGACCCCTGTCTGTGGCCACTACGGGCGCATTGGTCGCTACCACTGTTTGCGGAGCTCAGGCATGTCGGCCTACAAGCGTTAGTTTGCATACTACCCAATATACCACCAAAATTAGCGACCGAATATGGATTAATACGAAGGTGAGGTATTGTTTTATTTGATTATAGTTACTATATTATATAGCATAGAGTTGCAAGTTGACGAATGCTGGGTTTCAATTTCGCAATGAACTATCCTAAGACATAAGATTAAGGTCATCTCCAAAACTCAGCAAAGCTGTGTCAAGGGAGGAACATAGAGGATGGCTGTACCTCCTTTTAGAAGGGAGCGTGGCACAGGGCAAAGGGAAAAAATGAAACATGCTAATTTACTTCTACATCTAAATCCTTTGTTCAAGCAAGAAGCGTTTCGTATTGCTTCCTATAAAGGCAACAATTGTAATTTGTATTTCAGGATAATGTGGTACATTGATTGGTATACGGAGAGTCCATACGAGCTGCCTGTTTTGTACTGGTGCGTAAGGTTGATCCAAGTCTCCAGCTTCCAAACTGAGGAGGTTGAGAGGACGCGCGCTCTAGAAGAGCTGTTTAAAAATCATGGGATTGTAATAATTATGAGTACGTAAATACAACACATATCCACTGTTGTGTGGTCTAGTAGTCCAGTGTAATACTTAGCGATTGCGGGTTCGAATCCCGCAAAGTGCAACTTTGCATGATGAATGTCTGGCCCGGGATTACCCGGATGTGTAAATAGATCAAATTATTACCGTTCTTAGTAAAAGCTGTATAACTTAACTTACCACTTATAAGCCTGGTGTGTTTATTGATTGATAAAATATTAAATTTATGGAGCGTGAGATTATTCGCATTTATAGACCTCAACGTATCTTCGCACCCAACGTAATCAAGTAAATTTTACACTTTCTTCTTTTTGTCCTGGACAAAAGGTCCTCTTTTCCACTTCTCTTTACATTTCCGGCGTTACTGAAATAAGCTTATTTACACCTATCTCCAGATCTCTGCTACACATTATTAAAACAGAAGCAACCACCGGTGGAAAAAAGTCAAGCGATTATTTCTGTTTGTCTGCGAATACTAGTCAGCGCGCTTTCTGTCATCGGTAGACTGTCGGGAAAGGCCAGTCCGAAATTGATATGGCCTGACACTACCAGTTCCTTGGCCATGACAGTACTAGACATGATTCTGACATCGCTTGAAAATAATTTAATCATCAGTGATCGGTGTGTACTTTTTGTATTTTGGAATATAAATAGTTGTTAAAAATAATACATAAGTAATAAAATCATATTTTACATATTTCAAAAAACATAGGCGTATTATAATGATTAAAATATTATTTTATTATGTAGTCTATCGAGATGTAGAGCACCTTTGACTATCGTTCCCTATGACATTAAAAGTATAAAGGGACGTCCCCACTGTGGCGCACTAAGGGCCTACGCACGTAAAAAAGTTTCTATGGTAATAGTCAAAGAATAGTATAATATCGAACGTAAAATACACTCTACTACTTTTTACGTAGCGCTGCGGTGGATAATGCCTTAAAAGGAAATTTAAAAATTTGGTCAGTCTTCATGATAATGTATCGCATGATGATGTATTTTATTGTTGAGGACCGAACATTCTTTTATGCCAGAAAAAAATCTCCCTCTGGAAAAAGCATTACATAATACTTATACATAGTCAACTACTACTAGCTTGAAAGTATATTTTGTTTAATGCAGGTTAATGATATCAACGTTGCACTTTATCTGGGAACTTACTAAATATGACGACAAGTTTACAAACATCTTCGTATCGACGGGCGGTGTTTACAAGTTGCTAGATTTAATTACTGTGAGTATATTTGTGAAGATGTTATTGGAGGAAATTAAAATTATTCAGATTTTTCGCATTAAGATTTAACATGATTTATTTTAAAGCAATGAATTGCGTTGCATAGGCCTCATTTAAAGGGCGTTTTCCAATTACAGCACAAACGCGCATTGTGCGGCACAATGCTCAAAGTTGGTGTTCCAATTACAGCATCGCATCGCATTTTTGAGCTGTCTCAAAAGTAGTGCTTTCAAGAAATGCGCGTAATGCCAACTGTGACAGAAAATTAACAAGTGTTTTTTCTTTAAGTTGTTCATTAATTATCGAAATGTTTTATTTAAATATTGTCGTTAATAATATTATTTAGAGCTGATGGGTTTCATTCCAAGAATACTTTGGAATAAAATTCGATGTTTCAAGTTCATCTACAAAAAAAGGAATCTTACTAATATTAAAAACGTGAAAGTTTATAAGTTGAAAAAATGGATGTTTGTTACTCTTTCACGTAAAAACTGTAATGAAAAGAATGGATTCTATTGAAACTTTATAGTAATATAAGTTATATACATTAGAACGATACATAGGCTATGATTTATTCCTGTACTCCCACGGAAATGGGAAGTATGCGGGTGAAACCGCGGAGCGCTGCTAGTATATTATAATATAGTATAAATACTTAAAAGTCCAAAATATGAATTCTTAAAATACGTACTTATCAGATGATATTAATACTATGCAATAGTTGATAAAGAGATGATTTAATTGAAAGGTACATATATAATTGTTTTAGAACTCATTTAAAAAAAATACTCAAAACAAATAATGATAATGATATAATCAAAATCCAAATAACCTAAAATAACCGTAAATAGCTTTCCAGTTTTTTTATATTAATAGGTTATTGCTAACTTTTATGAATATTTTTTATTCTACCCTGAACTGAGCGCACTCTGCTGGCGCATTTTAAAACTATCGTGTTCCAATTAAGCAACATCATTGTGCGGCACTGAGTCGCATTATGCTCTGTAATTGGAAAACACACAAAATAACGTGTCTAATCGGGCAGGCATTGCGGAGTCAGGAACGTCCGAATAATGTCAAAAATATCCTTTTTAACACGCCTTCATAAGCTTCACCTGTATGTTTGTATGCTTGTATGTATGTTTGTAACCGACTCCTTTCAGCTCGATTTTGTCCTACTTTGAGCTTCAGATTTAATTCAAACTTTACACACCTGTCAAAGACCGATGATAATGCAATCATTCGATTAAAAAATCCGATTATCCCAATTATATTCGCCAGGATTAATTAATTCCTTTCCGCATCCTTTGCATGCGAGTAAGAGAGATAGAGCTAGTGCGCGAACTCGGAGAGACTTGTAAAACGTGTTTTTTTAAGTTTTTTAAACTATTATTTTTCGTAAGCATATTAGTGTGTACTAAAAGTTACCTCAAGTTTCGTATAAAACCCGGGAATTTGTACCTTCCATTCAAGAAGACTTTCCCAACTGACCTCCGAACTTCAATATAAAGGCACCTGACGATGATTTAAGAAGATCATATTACGATCAAAAATGCCCACATATTCGTTTTAAATCTTATCTTATCTTATACCTTTAAACGAGCAATTCGAATTCAAAAAAAGCAAAAAAAAATTTATATATATATAGAATCGGGATCTCGGAAACGGCTCCATCGATTTTCATGAAATTTTGTATAAATGGGTTAAAAACGGCGATAAATCGATCTAGCTAGGATACATTTTTAGAAAACTTTTTTTTTATCCGTGTTTTGAGGCATCGATAAAATATGATTAGAATACGAACGTAAATTTCGCTGTGAATTAATATGTCATTGTAGCTTAGTGGTGAAATTAGGCAGTTAAGTTCGAATGAGCCTGGTTCCAATCTCCATTCTGAATTTTTTTTTTCTTTTTTTTAAGATTATTTTTTTTTGGAAGAAAAATTTTATCGTATTTTATCACTTAGGGTACCGAGCAAGTGCTCGGTCAACCAGGTACTTATTTATAATACTTAGTAATGAGAAACATCACCTCGATACATTTGTGTCATCCTGGTGTGTGGTCATTATCTACCATATTATTTAAATTTCTATGATCGTACCTATATAAGGTACAATAAGCCACGAACGTAAAACCAAAAGTAGTTACGTTACGGCTACGTCATAATGTAGCTATTGTAAATAATTTATATGCACATTAAGCTAAATTGTGTGAGGGACCACTTAGTTATGTCAAGAGGCGTTCGTTGAAACGTCGTGACTTCCCTCTCAGACTAACCAAATGAAGACCTCGGTAATCATACATGACTAGATACTAATACATGTTATATAAACTAATTGCTGAGTGAATACTGTGTGTGTCATGATAGGTCATGATAAAATATGGTTTATGATTGCATTTCATTAAGTTTAATTTTGTTTATTTCGTTTTCATTATATACTAGGTATGTAAAGAAAATATTTTTTTTCTCCTACTTATAACGCTAGAGCTGCCCCTCTAGACAAGTGACAAACGCTAAACGAATAGAAATAGAATAGAATACTTATTGTATGGGAATAACAATAGGTGCTCAAATAACATGTCGTAAACTAGTGTCATTCCCATATAGTAAGTATTATTTTCTATTCCTATTCCTTTAGCGTTTGTGCCACTTGTCTAGGGGGGCTGGTTAGAATTGAGCTTAACTAATTAGGCGGGACGACGATATCTGTGGAACAGCTAGTCTTCGGCTCACGTATCAATTTTAAGGTTTCCATTGAAGGGATTGATAAGTAGAGAAAAGGACGGATATAGACTGATGATGGTTGGAATCATTTTTTAATCATTTCATACGTTCCTATTAAAAAAAATATTAACTATTTTCTATTTGATAGCCCTAATTATTAGGGTATATACATAAAGCTATTTGTTCTAGCTGGATTAATTAGTTTTATTTTTGTATGTTATTTGGAAAGACAAACTGGCAGTTGTGCCACCTGATGGTAAGCAATCGACGTTTCCCATGAACATAACCTAGAGTACCTAGATCTAGCCCAGACCATTATGTCATGCCTATATGAGACCTAAGATGTCAGAGAATCTCAGTGTCAGTAATTACACTGCCTGTCCTGTCCTTCTCTCCGAAAGACAGCAAAGCTGTTTGACGGGAAAATCAAACAGGATAGTGACGGGACCATTCTGACGAAAGCTTGGCACAGCGCTTTTCTCCCTCATGTATTATGTATTACACACGACATCAACACATAATGCAATACATTTCTTTCCTGAAAGTGTGTCCTCTTGTCCTTTAATTTCAGATGACTAAATCCTCCATACAGTGCATATGTCTGGCTATTCTATGTGATGTAGGACAAACAGGCGGTGTCGGTCAGATGGTCACTTGGAGAGCACCACGGAGCGCCTTGTACGCGGTAAGGTATTCTTCAATATTAATGTTACCAGCATAATAATTTAGCTTAGCTTTGGTACTAAATATAAGAGAAGTCATAGTTTATGTGACTTTAGTTGAGTTAGCGGATGAGCGAACAATGGTAGCTTGGGTCACTCTGTCAGTCTGTCAGTTGACAAGTTCAATCTAATATAGCTCTAAATACTAATTGAAAAACTGTCTAACTGTACTTCAAACGTTTTAAAAACGGGTTAGATACGGGATATTTGCTTTACAGTTTTATTTTACGGAGCTCATTGTTTCGATGTTGTCTACAAACAACCATAATTGTATGTATTATTGCAAATAAAAACATCATCCTTCTTTCATCCACTGCTGATATAGATCAATTAATGCCAAGATGATGATAAGAGATAGGTAGAAACAATATTATGCAGTAAGGTTTTAGCTAATTTGTCCAGTGACCAACCGACGCGACCCAAGATGATAATGTCGACAGACTGCAAGATAAAACTAAATTATTCTAACAGTATCCAAACGTGGTAGCCCGGGGGTCAAATATTATCGGTCTCCTGGCGGCCGTCTTCAGGGACGAGTGCCTCGCGAGCGGCGTAAAACTCGACAGCGACGGTGTTATAGAAAGTAAGAACTCTATACCTAAATAATCTAATACTTAAATCCCGAGGATTTTGCCAATATGGCGACCATCCAAAAATCGCACTAGAAATTCGCTTCTTATTGAATTTGCTTTTTATAAATCCGAAATAACAAAGCGACATTAAAAATATGATACGAAATATGTTTAAAATTTGTATTCAGTTTTATCTTAGTGCTCATTGTCCTTGTCCGAATGTCCTCTTTTTGTTAAAAAATTTATACAAATAAAGAGAAAGTTGATACAATTTTAATGTTCATTTAAGCAGGAGGTATGTTTCGAGTTTATGTACTTAATTGGTTATTTTATTGCGAGCTGATTAACTTGTGAAGCTTGATCTTTCAAGGCCAAAGTGATATTAAAATTTTAAGATTTCGTGCCTTTGTTGAATACCTGAAAATGCTACTGTTTATAATTTTTTAATTGATTTTCGTTTAGGTTTGGACAATCCTCTGATGTCCAAATCAGTGAGAGAAGAGATCAAAGGTTTCGAGTCTGAAAATAAAAGTGACATGCGATCGTTGTGCCTGATCGCAGCAGATCTTTGTGGATCGAGGATGTCCAAGGTTAATTATTTCGTGGTTTGAGAATTGCCCAAACTTTTAGAATTAATGTATGGTTGACTAACGTGAGAGCGTCAAGCCTTTTTTCATAAGCTTATCTTACAGAATTTACGCACAGGATGAGGAAATGAAAATAATTAGATATTATTATTCCTATATGGTAGACCAATCACAGCGCCACAATTCTGAATCGCGCTATCGGAATTATACAGTCCGATCGCTATAATATTACAATATACACCAACTGACACGACAGTTAGTGGGCTTCGGCCTGGCTGAGCATTGCACCCCGCTCGGTCGGAGGATCTCCCTTTGGGGCCAACCATCATTATTCCCAATCTTGTAAGAGTATTATTCTACTTTCAATTACCATGTCAATATATTATACGATTTTAAATAAGTCTGCGACACAGCACAGTGTTTAATATGAATCTAATGTACAACGATCTATCTTTCAGGCATTCGCTCTTTTGTATCTACTGTCTGAAGATTTAGCAGACAAAGTTGCGTTAGCCGATGAAGCTTACAATTTATATAAGAATATCAACGTCGCCCCACAAGATGAGGTTAGTTTTTAGTCAACAAGTTTGCCTTATGTTGAATTATCTATAACTAGCTGTTGCCCGCAGCTTCGCCTGCGTTAACTAAGATTTACAATGGGATCTTAGTACGCAAAATAAGTAACTTTTCTGGTTGATTTTTTACACCTTGTGTCCGAAAAACCCAAATATCTTACGGAACCCTATTTTTTTCCAGAATAAAATTTAGCCTATGTTACTCGTGGATAATGTAGCTTTCGAATGGTGAAAGAATTTTGGAAATCGCTCCAGTACTTTTTGAGCCTATTCATTACAACCAAACAAACAAATAAAGTTTTCCTCTTTATAATATTAGTGTAGATTACCAGACATTGTGATACTGTTGTGTGTACACTTTTCAGAATGTTATACTTTTAGTGTCTACTTACTATTACTACAATAATTAAACGGCTTGATGTGGTAATTGATAGTCTAATTATAAAACTTTATTAAAATACTCTAGACGTTTAGATATTGAAGTTCGAAAACCACATTTAGCCAGAATAATTTTGTTGCAAGTGGCACTTGCATATTGTCTTCTCTCATTTTGTCGTTCGTTTTTATTTTTATAATCGACTATAATTAATTATCTACTATGAGTGCGTATTGTGGATTAGCTTATTAAGATTAGGTCACTCCATCCTTGCTAGATGGAAACCCGTGCCTAGCATATACATGTACGACTAACGTTTACGCTATGTAACCTTTTCAGGTCATCATGGTGCTATGTTCACATTATCTGACTCTCAAATTAAATGAAACATGGACTGAGATTAATGCACATCATCCGGAATTGTTGCCGCAAGACAATCTGATACTTCGGGAATTTCTTTTATTGAATGAGTAAAATTTTCTATTTTATATTTAGAATTTTTAAAGGTGACAATGACTTCGAACAATTAAAACCTAATTAAATTAAGCTAGAGAGAACTATCGAAACTACCTGTATAGAAAATAGCTATTTTCACACACGTTAGACAGTAGGCGACTAGAAAGAATGTACATCAGAATGTCAAGAGGTACAGGTAACCTACCCTGATGTGAAAAAAGAGTGGTAATATGTTAGTGAACTGGTACATATTATATTGTATTTTTCAAGTCCTACTGTCGCTTATTTGAACCGGTTACCATATGAAGGTCGCTACCCTACAGTTCTTGACATTTGTGTGTAAAAAACTAGACATTAAAGATTACCTTTGAAACAATTAAACCCATTTTGCTTGCAAAAACTATATACAGTGATGATTGTAAAACATTTAATGGTATAATATTATGAACTGTAAAGCATTGGTTCCTATTGCTTCGTTGCACTAATAAGGCAGTTACTACTTAGGACTTATTAGGCCTATTTAAGAACACGCTTCTTAAAGTTTTAAATAAGGCTTTAGGCTTGCATTTTAGTCATTTGGTTTAGAAGCTACCGCTATCATAATCACAATGTTTCAGAGGATGGTCAAAAGAAATTAAAAAACAACAAATGCAAATCATCGAAAGGGACCGGAAAAAGGTAACGAATGTTGTAAATGTATAGGTATTATGTAGTGCGTGTCATGACTTTTAAGAAATATAGAAATGCAACGGTGTTTCATAAAGGGATCAGGGGAGCAGAGCCGTAAATAGGGCGATCCCACCGGTGCCCAGGCACAGGGCATAGACTCTGGGGGCGCAAGAGAGGCAGGACTACTATTTTTTTGGGTTTGCTAAGGGCGCAGTTATAGAAGCTCGCACAGGGCGCAAAAAAGGCTATTTACGGTTCTGCAGGGGAGTAGGATGCCTTAGACCCTAGGTCTAGGTAAGGTAGCTAAGAAATGAGTTTGGTATAAAAACAATTTTTATTTCTAAATTTTGAAAATTAATTTATAGCCTTAGCATTTGATAATTTTGCCAAGGGCATAATTTCGCCAAAAATTCTTTTATTATGTACAAAGTCAATGGTAATTACTAAACACATTTTTGTGTCGCGTTGGACATGAACGTTCATGACATCCGAATGATAACGTTCGTCAATGCACTTATGTATGGATTTTACAGGGATTAGAGGAGGAAACCTCTTTATACGATTTACTCGGGCGTATCAGGCTAAATATCGCCCTTGATGCGTTGCGAGAGGTCCGGTGCATCGCACGCTCGTCCGACACAAGTAACGTGCACGCAATGATACAAGCGGTGGTACACGCCCTTACCCGGAGAAGTGAAGCGATCGCGAAGCTCGGGGAACATGTTATACGGACATATTCACCGCCGCTTGATGATCAAGTAATACTATACAGTATACTTATATTCTTTCTAAACAAATAGTAATTGTAAGGTAGCCCTATATACTCGTAGATAGATTTGTAAGATAAAGTAAGATTGAAGATTTGTGTATAGATAAGGTAAGATAGCCTTGTATAGAAAGATTTCTATTTAGGAAGAAAGCGTTAAGTGTTTTATATATATTTCAGAATGTCACCGATCAGTATGTGAGAATTCCAGCAGTGGAAAAAAGATAAGTTTGAAATCTGAATAAAGAAAGTTTTTTTATTACCTCTTCATTTATTACAGAGAATTTTGTAAATAAAATAAATTATGGGTTTATGTAATGGTAAAGACTATTTTAGCCTCTATATTGTATTGCAAAATATGCATTTTAAACACTAGGCGTTCTCAGCATTACTTACAGAGAAGCGTCTCTTACTTATTTTTTTATTTGAGCTGTTCAGAAAACATTGTACAAGCTAAAACACCTTTCTCCGTAAATGTGCTCTGGAGATTTGTGCGTAAAACATGCGAATTCTTTAGCTCATATAACAAATATTATGGGTTTGCATAGGAACCCTAATGTTTGCCAATTACCTTTTTACGACTGATAAAGTCAATATCAGATATATTTGCTACTGTGAGCGTTTTTTTACTTTGATCCGTCTAAGAAGGCAAAAACGAATCTGTGATTTTCTTAAAGTTTATAGGGGCAAAATGTGGTATACAAGGATAAAGTTGCCGCAAGAAATAAAACACTTTTGTGTATTGTAACATATATGCAATCAAGCCATTCTCCAAGCACTCAACATAATATTTAACTAGTCGATACATCTGACTAGAGATATAAGTATGCAGCCAGACATATACATACATATAACATATATACCATGAAATTTTTATGGTTGGTCACCCGCAGCGAAACGACTAGACATAGGGAGTACTTTTAATACATAGAGTAAAAAATATATTATTTCTTTTAAAATTATTAGAAAATATATTATATAATATATTAATCAACTCGAAAAAGTAACACTAGAACGTAACTTGTAGGTAGATACAAGCCGCGTCCCACGAGCCGCGCCAAAGGAAAGAGATGCTGAATGGTTAAACCAAAATAAGCTCTCGCGCGTAGTAACACGACATAAAATAGTTTGAATATCCAGAGGTTACTATTTGTTGATGATAGCTTTCGAGTTTGATTTTTCAGAATGTTAAATCTGCCATTTTTTTCAATATTTTATTTATTCATGAAACAATTGTATCACCAAGAAAATCATTTCGCTGCGAGAAAACAATCATTAATATTTCATTGTCTAGGACATTAAGTGTGGGATACAAATTATTTATACATAAAAGATAAGCTAACTAGCATTAATGACCTGAACCGTATTTTTAATACGTATTAAGTAACAAAACTGTCAGTCATTTAGTATTCATACGCGCCATTTAAGTTGATCGATCAGATGGTAGCAAAGTATCGTCTTCAAAACTCTGCAACTTCACTCCAGACAAGTTAAATCGCTCGTACTGAATTCCTTGACGTTGGTTACAAGTTTTTTACTCCACATATTTTCTGTTCCATCTGAATACCGTTATATTGTATATAAAATAAACACCAGTATCTGCCAATTGCTAACTAAAACCTCTTTAATGACAACAAGGATGAATGTAATAGTACGTGTTATATATTTATAAAAAACAACACTATACCTATCTATATGTTCTACATTATGAGCATTATATAAATTATAAGACTAAAAAGCAAATTATAAAAAATTGCACCTTGTAAGGTTTGTAAATTGGTATTCCATATATTTAATACTAGCTGTTGCCCGCGGCTTCGCTCGCGTTTAATTCGGAGTAGTGGAAATCCGTACGTACGTATAGTAAACACAGACAGATTTTTTTTAACTACCCTGCGAACTTTCATCTCCTATTTAAACCCCCCTAAGCTTTTTTCCGCAACAAAAAGTAGCCTATGTCCTTTCCTAAGCTCTAATCTATCTCTGTTCCAAGTTTCATCAAAATCGGTTCAGTGGTTTAGGCGTGAAAGCGTAACAGACAGACAGACAGACAGATAGAGTTACTTTCGCATTTATAATATTAAGTAAGGATATCTGTTTTATAATATAGGTAAGTACTAAAACAATTTAAAACGGCATGTTTACCATGTTTTTACACGTATTTTATTAGTTTTACCTGTATGTATGTTTTTTTCTATGTTTGTTACCTTTGGGCGAGATTTTATCCATTTTAAACGGCCAGATTTCGTTCAAACTCTGTAGATCTATCGATATTTCGATAAGATTATTACATTTTACAATTTGGAAAAAAGGCGTGTTTTTAAATTTTTTCGAACTATTAATTTTTATCTTAAATCTTCATTTCGTGAAGCTCGATATTACGACATTTTCTATGAATGTATTATTCATGACACTGTGTACTCGTGAACAATACAGAGCTCAGCAAAATGAAGATAAAAACATGGTTAATATGCCATATTAAATAGTTTAAGTAATAATAATGATAAAATATATAACTATAATAGACATGTTAATATAAAATCCTATATGTTGATACGTTGGATTACATTTAACAGTGCAAAAAATAATAACATGATTAACAAATTATAATATGAGAGAACAAAATGCTTTAAAACACATTTTGTTCATACATTGGTAAAATTTAAGTAAAACTTTGTTTTACAGTTTATGTAGCGGTTATGATTTCTATATTAGAAAGTACCGACGTCTCTATAAGAAACTTTACGGAAACCTTCAGGAAGCTTTCGTAGAAATTTGTTTCATATTAACTGAAAACACTAATGTCAGATATATCTACTGTATCTATAATTTCTCTCTAGGTAATTTAATGTAATTTTTTAATAATGCAAAACAAAATCATATGCGGAATTTTCACATCTCGTAGCGTATTTTCATTACTTGTTGTAAGTACCAGACTCTAAGACATGTATATAATATACTATTTATTAATGATATTAATATTTATTACGCCCTATAAAAATACCATGGAAGGGTTCGAAGGGGTTCGAACCTGCGACCCAACGACGGCATTTCACCACAATATGAACCGGAACTAGGTATAAAATTATAAAGCAAATTAACAAAATATATATTATTAGCCCATATATAAGTCTTATGTTTAAGCCAAGGCCACAGTACAATCGGTCCTAATGTTCATTCTTATAAAAATCCCTTACTGTATGATAACACCCCCTTTAGCTATAGGGTGACACCTCCTTACTTTAGGATGACACCCCCTTATTGTAGGATAAGGGGTAAGGGGGTGTCCCTTACTGTAGTACACCTGAATATAAATGACAATTTATCGCTACTTCTGTTACACATCAAATCATTCATGCCAATTAAAACATTTATATAATTTAAGATTCAACAATAAATAAATTATGTTATTAATGCTGAAATTACTTAATAGAAAAAGACGATAGACTTTATAATTTTTCCTCCAAACAGTCTGCTTTTCTTTTAATTTTATTTCCTATGACATAAGATAATTTGTTTCATATGAAACTAAAAATTTAAAGAAAAATCGTCTCTATTCAATATAATACAAATGTTTTCAATTATATGCGTCTATAAAAGTATAGACAAAAAGGCCTGTAATAATGGCCAGCCATTTTAAGCGTTGTGCTGGTTATAATGCGATTTCGACTCTAACTTTATCTGATTTCAGCATTTATTTTGTATATTTCATCGAGTATATAAGCGGTGTAATGCGAACCATACAAACTAATAAATGATTTGTCTATATCATAATAGCAGTTCAACAAATCAGTGATCTAGGTGTTACGTTCCATCGACCGATTAATAACAGTCAGCCAATGACAGCTCCGAACCGACACAGCGTTGCATCACAAATTTGGCGGAATTTGTTTTCATCCATTACCGCTCTTTTCCGTTTATATGTTCGATGCTATATTTAGACCTATGTCCTATCGAAGTCCTTAATTGCACTTTAAAATATATAACTTATATGTTATGCCTCATAGGCAGAGTGCATTGCCAATTTTTGTACTAATTTAGGATCAGCGCACATCAGAGTGAGAATATTTTTATCAATAACAATATAAACTTAACCCTATTTCAATGTATTAAGACGATACATATCAATAAAATGACTTATGTTAGATGTAGTTTCTGGTTTCTTCGTTGAGATATTAAGATACTATCTTAATACAAATAAATCCAAACTCGAATTTATAAAAAAATACTGATATGTTACGCATAAATTGTACTAGGGCATTAAGTTAACACAACACCATTGTACTATTCTTGTGTTGAAATAAATTATTATTATCACTAATTGCGAAAGACACAGAGAATCCATGCAATGAATCCTTAAATGCAAGATAGTTTCTGTAAATATACTGCCTTTACTGTCCTTATTGAAACGGCAAATCCAAGCTATAAGCCATATGGACGGACCCATAGAGACAGATGACGCTAAAAATATATTCTTTCTACTTTAGGCACCGTTCACACGAGCGCTTTTTAAACGTCGCGTTAAAACCCGACGTTGACTCGAGTTGCCGAGATCGGCATGGCTAAATCGATTCATCTGATTATCATATATCCTAACACTCAACGTCGAAAATCCAACAGTACTTGGAAAAAAAATCGCCGCGCTTTAAAAACGATTTCGCATGAACTGATGAGTATCCATTTGTTGCATTCAAACGCTTTTTTAACGATCGGTTAAAAAGCGCTCCTGCGAACGGAGTTTTATAGGTTAAGATTATACTGACACTTAATTTCTTTCGGCATATAATTAAGTTAAGCTTCTATTGATATTATTGATATAAGAAAGCCACTCCAACTGCACTGAGCCTTATCGACTAAGTCGAATACATTAACTTATTGAGTACATAAAATATATCAGCTCACCAAACGTTCATATACTTATAAGATTTAGATGACACAGTATCGATGGGTAACAATTTTACAACATTGCATAGACATGACTATAATAAAAACACCCTATATATTATACATGAAGTATGTTCTCTTTCTACAGCACCAAATTCCACGTCCATTCCTCATACACAACATTAAAAATACAGTGAAATTGAGTACATCGTTATTGGAAGTCTGTAAGTCAATGATGGTATGATACGATTCTAAGAGATTGTGGAAAAAATGAACGATACTTAGTCTTAGTTTTAATAATAAAATTATAATACTTACGTAAATATTAGGAAAAAAATATGTAATAACATTACTCAGATACAAAATGTAAATTTGGCACAACGTTATACATGGTGTCAGTAAAAAGTATCAGTTACCTTCCAACTACGAGTATTACTTGGCCGAAGTTCGTTGTTATATATATTATACTTTAATATGTAATTGCAAAAAAAACTTTTTAAAGTTTTTTTATCGTAATTTTGTGTCTAAGGCAGACCTATATAAAAATACTTTTGCAAATTAATATATATATATATATATATATATATATATATATATATAAATTATATATTAAAATAAAATAAAAAAACTTTCAATACCTAAATATCCTTATTGGACGTGGATCGATCCAAAAGATCACAAATCATAGAATTCGAAGAAAGAAAACAATAATTATGATATACAAATTATGAGTTCCGAATAAAATATTATTTCGTGAAACCGAATAAAAACCTTCTTTGTAAATTAAACTCTGACAATTATAAAACTACACAATATTAAGAAGGTGCATAAAAATATATTTTTTTATTTTATGCGTGGACATAATTATAAATATATTGGCAAAAAATGCCTCAGGCAAATTAACAAAATATTCATCTACATATCCAAATAAATTTAAAAAAAATATTGTACCACGGAACCCAATATTCGTTGATCTACAATAATATAAACAATAAAAATACGTTTAAATAAAATTAATATCTCGTATAGTTTATACATTATAATCGTACAAAAATTCTCCATAAAGCATTCATATTATGTACACAACTTTCCATATAGTAATGGATATGATAAAAATCTGTCCCCTCTTCAAATGCATGATGTACACTGTACAGACAAGTACGCGTGATGATGAATATCATTAACACTACAAGGCTATATGCCTTGTATATAATATGACTAGTATTTAAAAAATCCTATCCCACATAAAATATTTTACAGTTTTAATTGAAATCGCACGTCTTTTCAGTACCGTGTGTAAAGTTTGTAGCAAGATATTGTAGAAGTGAATGTTTTTAACGATTTCGTACGCGATTTGAGCTTGACGCTTTAAACATTCAGCGTTTTTAGAAAGTTAAAATAAATTCCTAGGAATTTCTTATCATCAAGATAAAAGGCTCCTACGACAAGTGGATTTAATTTATCTAAATTATTAAATTTGAGGAAATACTTTGTTAGTAAACTAAAAAGTATTTAACTGACTTTGATATGGTCAGTTAACTAAGACTGGTGCGTTCGACACGAGCAAGCGTTGACTGTAGTCTGCGAATAAGCGTGCGGCGTGACGTCTCACTGAATGACCATCTCTATCTCCGTCCCTCTCACGCACAGTCAAAGTTGTTGTAAGTACAAAGGAGACAGTTATTGTTTTGCTTTTTCTACTGCTTATCAATACAGAATGTTCTTTTTTTTATACTAGTATACTACGAGCGATCCCGAGAGACGTCGACAAAAGATTTTATAACGGGGTGAATTGTAAATAATCAAAATAAATATACGCAATAAAACATAATATGTGCACTTATATCAGACTGTTTATTCGCTGCTAAGCAACAACTGATCACAGTATACTACTGTATAATGTGATCAGTTGCAACAATTCTTGATATTCAAACAATTCTTATTTTTATCTTCAAAAAGAAAGTGGTTCTCAATTTAATTGGTACATTTTTTAAACACACTGTATAGTGAAACTGTATTAGAGTTAGTACTGTGAACGTTTCAGCTTCAGTTAACCGACCTATACCTACTTGATTTGGGTTTATCTATCCCTTCAGCCGTTTAAATTAAGCAGTAACAGTAATACTGACAAACTTTCACATTAATTTTACTTAACACACGGTACTGACAAGTGTGCGTACACTAACGCAGCATATAATTTCTCTTTATTACTAATATAATCCTGATTCGTTGTACTATTGTTGCTAAATACGTCAACTATTATTGTAGGCCGTGAACTTAAAATTTCGCCAATATTCAGCTGAATAATTTAAAAACGAAATGATTCTATTCTCCCAAAGAACATAAGTGATACTGTCATATCTACAAACCATTTGATAATTATACATCACGTACAACAAAAAACATCAAGGGAAAGTACTTTTTAACTTAACTTATGATATATTTCCATTCATCACGTGATGATGACAGATATAACACATCTATATTGACATACAAAATATTAATCTACAATAAATATATTTCGAATCCGTTCTTGGCGTTCGAACCTGCGAAGAAAATAATTTAGGTTAAATAATGACACCCATTAATAGATGGGAAAATAATAATAAATATTATGATATTTTTTTTTATAGCATAGGAGGGCAAACGAACAGCGAAGCCTTGCGACTATCCACGCCCATTAACAGCCACACAACCAAAGGTTATGCAGATGCGTTGCCCTCCTTTTCCCTATCCCCCCAATGGGCCACCGGAAACTCCCAAACCGCACGAAACGCGACAGCATAAGTGTCACTTTACGCGGGTATTATGTGAGCGAAAGGTACCAACCCAGGTCATGCCGGCCCAATTTGTCTGCAAAGCAGCATGGCACTACCTCTTACAAATTATAATAAAATAGTTACAGAGATGAAACTAGTTTTAAAGTAAATTCCTTTCAACAAATGTTTGCCCGACCGTCCACGATCATCAACGACCAAAGACGATGGTCTTGTTGTGACTCAAATGGTAAGTCAAAAATGGCTACTATACAGGAGGGTAAAAAAACGAGTAATCTATTATTGAATTGTTACGCGATGTTACTATTTTTTTAATAATGTACTTCTATAGGTCAGTCATGGTGTTTTAATTGTTCGATACGATGCGCGCCTTTATTCTTTATCCAATGCAATTACAACTGTCTAAAAAGTAAAAAAAATGACTAACGCACTGTTAGAACTTCACCGACGTATGGCGCCTTTTGCTTGCCTATCCAACAACCTAAGACCTAATAATCAAATTGAGACTTTGGCCTAAAGTAATGGGAAGTAATTAAATGAACGGCATTATAAATTTTGGAGGGGCAAAAAAAAATCGGCATTTAAATAATTTGGTTGGCATACAAAGATTTTGTACGCAATAAAATAAAGCTGGTCGCAATTCTTGTTCCGCAAATAATTTTGATAATGGTCGAAAATTAAATCATAAATAAGCAGCTTACAATATTATGACCGCGCATAATAAACATTCATCGGGCAAAATAATTACTTGAGCGGCACATTTCATTGCATTACATTTTATGTCCTATGTTCACACCGGTGTAGGTTTGCGCTATTTACCGCTAGATGGTGTTGTAAGTATGTTATTGAACAAAATTATAAAAATTGAAGAAGAAATTAAAAAACTATATTATCATTCTTAGTAAAAGACTAGTGAATTAATTCAGGTCATGACGTCGTCAAATCCTGTGTTCAGCAGTGGTCCGTCCACTAAAGGCTGATAATATGATGATGAAATTTTTTTCTTCAAGATTTTATTTTATTTCAGTTTCGTAGATTTATGTAGATAGTAGATAGATAATCTATCTACTATCTACATAAATATTAAATTAACAGGTATTAAAAATTGTAGGTGGTGTGTAAAATAAACAAGCAGTTCAAAAACTTGCAATATTCAATTCAATCATTACCTACAAAAATCAAATCAAATTAAAACATTCAATACGCAGGAATGGATCCACAATTTTAAACTTATTTGTAACAAGACGTACAGCTCTACGGTTAACACCGTCCGCGCGCGCTCAGGCTGTACGCTGTCGCTCGTGAGTTCAAATTCTCTTCATACCATTATCTATGAACTTCTTCTTTTGTTTGTTTATACATTTTTAAATAATATTTTTTGATATTACAATAATTGTAAATACGATTTACAAACTAAAATTTTGTATAAAAATTGAATAAGAAATTAATAAATTATATTATCATTCTTAATAAAGGACCAGGGAATTAATTCAAATCATGACGTCATCAAATCCTGTGGACTGGGCTATAACGCAGAATTTAATGAAAAAGAAAGTTGCTTGAAGTTATATTCATGCTACTTATATAAGCAGCACAAAATTATTTTTTTTGCTTACCCTCCGAGTGCTTACTAAAATTTTATTAAACAGGAGCAGCATATTGCCCCTCTTTTAATTAATATGCCTTTCAAAAATAATTACAGCCATAAAAAATGACAAAAATTGCTGCTTGATTATAAAATGTTTGCTGAACATAAGTTGCCGCTCAATTAGCTATTTCTGCTACCAGATTATATTTTTCTGCTCACAAAAATACGAATATTATGCTAGTCGTTTAAATAACACCCTAAAGTAATTTTATTAACGTTGTGAAATGCTATTACATAGCACCAAGCCCTTTTGAGTGGATGTAAGGGCCCGTTCGCACGAGCGCTTTATAAGCGTCGCGGTAAAATCCGACGTTGGCTCGAGTTGAGACCTCAATAACAAGAGCACTTTAAAAACGCTTTCGTGTGAACAGATACATGGGCATCCATTTGTCTCATGCAAACGCTTTTTTAACGCTCGAAAGCGCTCGTTTGAAAGGGGCCTTATGTGGGACTCTCACGGCACGAAAACAACGATGCATCTCCAAGCATTGAAAGCGTCGTAGCAACATGAAAACATCACAACCACGTCTAGAGATATTTTTTCCTCTACTTTTGCGTTTTCCACCTGCTGTCCGATTTTCGTGTATTAACGAATAAATATTAACCTCACCTTAAGAATCTGAGCTGTGTTCAGAGTTGCTGAACATCGATGCGACCATGTTGTCGAACTCGGGCACCGCGTCCTCATACATCTTGAGCTGGTGCGACAGCGACTCCGAGTCGGAGGACATGTCTGCCACCATCCAGTCGTCGCTGGCGGAGCGCGCCTGCAGACACTCTTGGTAGAAATTGGCCAGCTCGGTTATGGGGCTGCCGTCCGCGAATGGAAACTCCTGAAGTAGAGTTATGATTTATTAAAAAATATTCATTTTTTTTGTTCCAAATGTTCTAAATTTTATTTATAACAAAGGAATTCATCAAAATGACAAAATAAATAAAAATTTAAAAAAAAACTGAAAAACACGCTTTTGCTTTTGCAAATTAAAAAATGGAATAATCTTATCGAATTAAATGTATTGTCATCGGCCTTTGATGGATCCACGGTTAGAACGAAATCTAGCCGTAAAATACAAACATACATACAGGTGAAGCTAATAAAATGTGTGTATAAGTGGCTAGTAATTTTTTAAATAGCTATATGGGGCGATAACCTTGAACAGTCTGAAGTGATTGTGAAAATTTCTCTTTTAGAACCTACTTTCAATCAATAATAAACAAAAACCGTATCCAAATCGGTTCATCCGTTTGAGTGGCATCGATAGACACACTTATGAAATCAATCAGTAGCTATACTTATAACATCCCTCTTTTGCGTCGGGAGTTAAAAAAATCAATACAAACAAAGCTCTTGTGAATGGAATAAAGATATGATAATGCGTTCACTTTCTTAAGCAGTCGAGACATTTGATTTAAAGCAGTAATTTAAAAACTGATAATGAAAAATCTCATCTCAAGATGTTTAAATGAAAAGGATAGAAATGTATTTGGAAGCCACATAAAAACAATTGCGCGCACATCGCAGCCTCTTCAGATCAATAAAAGGTTTTATATTTTTAGAATCAACAATCAACATCATTGTTATCCCACTTATTTCTCTCTGCTGGTAGGTCTCATTCAATGAATGCCGAGTATGCAAATTGTCGGCAACATGTGGTTTGTCAAATGAGTTTTGTTGTCCTGACTCCCCTGAGTATAATTTTACAGTAATACATAAAAAAGTGTGCGCGTAATCTTTATGCGCCATCGAAGTAAAACGTCATACTGAGTACACTCTAGTCGCGCTTAAGAAGTTTTACTTCATTTTACATAAAGAGTTTAAATGAACACTGAACCGAACTTCACAAAATTTATAATGCATTTATTTATTTGTTACAAAAGTAATAAACAAACAAATTCGCCTGTAGCCTTACAAAAAATACTACTGTCCAATTTTTATTTACTTTGCTATTCACAGTTCATCCGCTTGAATTTTTTTTTTTTAATAATCCTTATTTATATTAGACAGTTAATATTCGCTGCTAAGAAACATTGGACCTATTTTTGAATATAGACTGAGCTGAACTGAATATATTCAAAAAGTCTCTCTATATATAGAGAGACTTCTGCCAAAAAATAACTTGAGTTACCTTCTAGTCGCACCCTAAGGATCTTCACTTCAAAATTTAACAATATTAATAAGTACATCAATCATGTACAAATCTTTTCGCTGGTCCTTGATTATAATCAATAAATTTATATTCAGACAGTTTATATTCTTATAATAACTAAGATTAGGTCCCTATTAATGAACGGAATTAACATTAGAACCTCGCATCCAACCTAGTCAGTGCCTCCGAAAGGATATCCTCAGCCTATCTGTACACAATATCACTTATATTGGTATAAAAAGCCTTTGGGTTGTAAAGGCTTTCTATACAGGTAACAGGGGATGAAATACGTCATAGCAAGACAGAAAAATTGAATATTTTATTGTGTTTTCATTTTGCCAATTTATGCATGATATTCACATTATGAAAAACATTTTGTAATAAGTTTCTATTTTTACACCTTTTAGTATGAACAAAGGTTCAAGAATATAAATTCGCATAGCATTTGAATTCGCTGCATAGCATTATTTCCTTAATACTTGGCATGGGAGCCCACTACGCCAAAAATAAAGATCGACAACATAGAATACTCGATATAAATTTTCATACAGCTTCTATAGTCAGA
The DNA here is from genome assembly GCA_905333005.2 of Lycaena phlaeas. Taxonomy (NCBI): domain Eukaryota; kingdom Metazoa; phylum Arthropoda; class Insecta; order Lepidoptera; family Lycaenidae; genus Lycaena; species Lycaena phlaeas. The sequence continues at coordinate 4,138,413 of HG995168.1, forward strand.
TGATCTGATCCTTATATTTATTTTCCTACTTTTTTGGGTTTTTATATTCATGATAACATCTATTTGACCAAATAGCCTTTGCATTATTACATACCACCTAGAGGCAACAGGAGGTATTATACGAGTTCTTTATGCATGCATGCATTATGTACCCATTATATTTATATTATTTTTATGAGTTTACGAATATACATATTATAGGAAATACATAATATTATATTAAATACTTTTAATACATATATTTAAGATTTTTATAATATAATACACATCCATGACCCAGGAACAAAGAAACATTTTTGTTCCCTGGCGAGATTCGAACCCGCTACCTACAGGCTTGAGCGCCAACGTTGTAAGCATTGAGCCAGAGGTCGTCAAATATCGATAGGAAAAGTATAATTATAAAAACAAATGTCCCTCTCTTAAAATAATTTCAAGTCATATAAGAAGTCAAAAATTATATTACCATTAAGCTTGCATATTTATTGGTGTCTTTTATCTTTGGCACCTCTATCGCCTTGCTTGTACTACACATAGCTTCTGATGCCGATGCTTGGCTACTAGTGCACGGCTTTTCAAACGAATCTGACATTGACAGTGTTTTCATTTTCTGTAAAAATGAGATGGATCTCAAGAATTGCAAGCCATAATAAAATTATCAAAATGGAACAATGATGGTCAGTAGGCTTCAGCGAGAGAGTCCGAGCTCGATCCCAACCCTCTGTGTGTTTTTCTAAGTGCACCCTAAACACAAGACCATCGCTCGCTTATCCGTGAAATCCGTGAAAAACACCGTGAGGAAACTTGCATGCCTGATGAGAATAAGTATTTGGAGGTACGTGAAGTTCACCAACTCGCATATTTTGGAAGAGAGAACCCGTGCCCATCAGTGTCAGTGACATAATATTTGCTGCTAAAATACACCAAAATTATACAACTCACATTGTCAATTTTGTCTTTCTCTGCAAGTAGCCAGGTCATAGGCGGTTCTGGTGGTAACTGCTGGCTCAGAGTGTCATGCAACTCTTTTATTTTAACTGCATCTACAAAAGCACCTGCCGTCAAGGGTTTTGTTAAGTCCACTACCCGCTTTTCATTGTGGTTTTTTCTAAAAATATCAAATATAATATAGAAGTTAATGAAAACATTGCTTATCTCTACATGTGAACAAGAAAAAAAACCATGTCCGACCTTGGGCTTTCTCTAGGAAAATGATCGCTTTTCAGCATAATGTCTTCGCCAATTTTGTTGTCTATGGCTCTCCTGTCTTCAGGTAAAATGGTCATTTTCGTTCTGTATACTACCTCTATTTGGATAGTTCCAATCGGTGTATGTAGTTCACTTACTTTAATTGTTTTATGTTTTTCACCTGTAATGTACTCATTCATCAAACCCTGGTAATTACAATTTTAAACTAAATAATTATCTTACACAACTAAATCATTATTTTAAAAAAAATTACAGAGCATAGCATATAATTTTGTATCCGTATTAAGGTAAAAGAGTTTACAAGGCTTACCTAGTAAATCTAAGTTCGGCTGTCCACCATATATTTTGTGAGATATCTTATAGGAGTCTTTATTTTGTAACCTAGACATTTTATAGGCCGGAGTGATTCTTGAAATACTTAATGTTGATTTAAGCATGATACTCATTTTGTAGTAAATTGTAGACACGGATCCAACTGCCACATCACATCCCGGTATCATCCTCACCGTCCACATTTCGAGTACCATCTGATCACCATCACTGGTATGTAAGGATATCTCTATACACAGTACGTTGATGAGAGCTTTAATAACTTCACCATTGAGAACCTTCTTGGTATCCGTGTTAATTTCTGGTACATCGGGAATTGATAAATTAAACTGAAATTTATAAACTTTCTTATTAAAAAAGAAAAAAGACTTTAAAACCTTTTTTAATTAGAAAAAAACAATATACAAGAGGTAACAAAATATATCTAATAAGTGAATTATACATAATATGAACACTATCACATCTTGTTATCCTAATCCTAATTAATATTATAAATGCAAAAGTTCGAATGGATGTTTTTTACTTGTTGCCAATATATAGTTTCTTGCTTCTCATTTGTCACAGTTTTGCTTTTTTGCGTGTTCTTGACTAATCTCACCTTGCGGCTTTCCCTATCTTAGTCAATTAGCATATTTTGTAGGCCATCACTGGTTGGAGAATGGACTATTAGATCATCAACAAACCTTAAGTGGGATAGTTTTTCCCCATTATTGGACTGCCCCAATTTTCCTAATCTAAATGAGGAAATACCTCCTCCTGAACTGCTGTAAAGTTTCGGTGAGAACGAGTTGCCTTTTCATTATCAACATCATATCTCATCCAAGGAATAGGAGTCAAAATAACATATGGGCTGTAATTTATCCCTGTTAAGTCTTATAATTGGTCGCCTTAATAAGGGGTAGGTAAGGAAGAGTATTTGAAGATTCCATTCAGAAGTCACAGTTTTTATTTTAAATGGGTATAAATTAAAAAAAATGGGTACTGAATTAATGTGAAATCATAGTGAGCGAGAGGGAAAGAAGGAGTTGACATCCCTAACTGCCTCCTCTCAGGTTACCAAACCCATCTTCTATCATACCAAGGACTTAATGACCTACAACCTAGGAATATATGGTGACTTACAACAAAGAAAATATATTATATGTTCCCATGTTATTGTTTAGCCTTATTGTATCTATTTGAGAAATGGAGTGTATCATGGAATAATAGGTTTGTGGTCATATAAAGAACCTAATACCGAAGGTTAACATGCAAGTGCAAAGCAGAGCTGACCATGCAGTCGGGTCTACCAACCCACTTTGCTTGCTTGCTTTGTATTCATATAGTATATGAACTTCTATTTTTTCTTGTATATATCATTTTCGATACTTGTTAAAGCTTAAATAAGTAAATAACTTGGCACAGTTTTGACATAGTGAGGGTAAGTCTGTGCATAAATTTTCTTTGGGAATTAAGTTTCCATAACCTATATAATCACCAACTCCACAGTAGGCAAACAAATTGCACACCTTGGTTGGGCTTAAAGATTGATTAGTTTCAACAAATACTTTGGTTGATAACTTATTTATGCAGCCCAAAATTGCATAAAACCACTTAAGAAAAACCCACTTAAGATTCACCCACCCACTCTCCCATTCACAGATTTATTAAATTCAGGTGACTATATATATAACCCAACAACTATCTTTAGCCATATCTTACTACAATGCTAGGAAAATCCCTGCGTAGTTTTTATTTAGGTATGTAACTTTAAACAAGACAAACAACACAATTTTTAAATGCAAATTTGACTAGTGCAAATTTTATTATGCAGTGATGAGTATGAAACTGATTTTATCTTATTATTAGGAAAAACTATTTTCTTACCCATTGAAGATTATTCTGCGACACAAAGTCGTCAACTGCTTTTATCACATTATCATGAGAAATCTTTTTACCCTGCCTACTCTGAACAACAATTTGAGCAACTTTAAGTGTAAGAATTTTAGTGAATTTATAAAGTTTAAATCTATCCTGAGCTTCAATATGGGTTGATGCCATTATTTTATTTTTTCAATACGATTTCCATTACAAACATTATCATTATTTGAGGCATTAATATAATGTGATAATCCATATAAGACTATGAACTATTAATTCACATTTCACATGTTATTTATATTATTTATATTAATGATCGCTCAAATCTGTTAAACCATGCATATTTTCGTTGTAAATGCGAAATATTTTCCTGTTTTTACCACAAAAAATAGACTTTAGCCTTGCAGTTTCTTTTTTTTTTCCTCTAAATGTCAAGTGGCAAAGGATATTAAAAGTCAACTGCCAAAATTTTCAATGAGTATTTTTCTTTATTAAGCTTTGTAAAATTTGAATTATTTGAAAAGTTCAGAACTATCTTTTAATAAATTTATTTTAATGTTAATTTAAGATAAGTAATTTTAAATTTACCTTCATATTTAAACTTGATGTTTACCTATTAATTAAAATCTGCTCAATATGAAATTTGTGACTGTTGACTACTAAATCAATAAAATTCTCTTGTTACAGGTAGTATATATTTTATTTTGTTCAATAAGCAAACTTTAATTGTGTGTTGAGATTTTAGTTGTTGAATAGCCAGGGCTGCGCCGTCCCTATGTTATATTTTGATGTCCTCCCAAACCAATGATATTATATGTATAATATAAGCTCATTGTCCCAAACGTACCCGTCGACGGCGACAACCTGTTTATTTGTGTTATTCTGGCCTTGTCTTGCATGAGCACGAACATGACTAGCAAAACCAAATTTGGATTTGAAAGATTTGCCAAAAATCTGCAGGCCGCAGTTTTTTGGCAACCGCTTCTCGAGACATGCAGCATTTAACGATATCATCGCTGGCTCGTCCGTCAACATGCCAAGTGACAAGTCTACTTGAGCAGTCTGGTATTATATAGACGGTGGCAAGAGGCCGGACAGTATGAGTTTGATTCCATGGAAGATGGGCCGGGTGCTGGTATGGGATGAAACCTGTTCAGATGCGCTGTTCTTTACCTATCTACATGGAAATAACAACAGAGCTGGTGCAGCTTGTGAAGCGCTAAAGAAAGCTAAAGCATAGATACAAATACAGGGTCTATCCGAATATGATTTTGTGAAGGTGTCAAGACCCTTGGTCCGTGAGGTCCTAGCGCTGTATGGCTTTTGCTTAAATTGCTTAAACCCTTTAGTAATATATTTATATAATCTTTTTTAAGGATTATTGTATTTTGATATTAGGGCCATAGACTTCATAATATTACATACAGCAATTAAAGATTTTATGCAAATATGCGATTGTTAAAGGCTAAATTATATTTTACATCTCTAAACGAGATAAGAAATATTAAAATATGCGAGCGTGGAAGTGCACTTATTTTGTAAATCGCAAGATTCAATATAAACAGTACCTAAAGGATTGGTTGTTGGAAATGGAATGGAATTAGAGTGCAGCCTTAGCCTTTCATTGAAATCCTTCAAGTTTACCGAAAAGAGAATGAGCCAAATATTAGTACTAATTACTAAAATACTAATTAGTACTAATTACAAAACTATTAGAATTGCGGATATGTAGTAGATTCCAACCTTTGCAAGGATAAGGACCTCCTGATGAGTCCAGACTGAATCTATTTATAACAAAACTTAACCATAGTAGAATTTAAAAATAAAACAAAATTAATTTCTTTAACTGACTTTTTATTTAAAATAGGTGCCTGCACATAATAACTTCGTTATAAAATATAATTGTTTCAATAAATATACAATGCTTTAAAATTACGCTATTAGAACATATGGTGTTCACATTTTTCATATTCTCTATTATTGCAATTTTTAGAGTAAGTTTTAGTTAAAATTATTATCGACATTTACATTATTGCTATTCAATTTGCTGTTTATTTTGTGATATTACACTAGTAATCTAACACTTAGAAGGTTACATACTATTTTCAACGAATCTATAAGGATAACGAACTTGTATAATTTTATGAGGTAAAGAGCACTTTAATGTAAATATAATAATTGATATTATGGTGATGGCAACCCTAATGTTTTTCTGACCAGACATTCAGCTATTTTGTTAAACTGCTCCCTGTCTTCTCTCCACATTTTGGCTGCGTCAACATTAGCACCGCTTTCGTCGTTAGGTTCTGGAACACATACATTTATTGAGCCATCTGCTCACCTACCTACCAATTGAGCTTACAGACTATCAGGCCTAAAAGTTTAGACCTTCCGAAAAAAAGAAAACATACATTTAAGGACAATATTTTAAAGTCATTTGTTAAAAAAATAAATTAATATAATAATGACAGTTTTTGGTTTATTATTTTTCAGGCAGCTAATATGCAAGCAAACATATATATGAAATAGCTATCTACATAAGTATAATACGTAGGAGGCATGGTAAAATAAACTGCCTACATCTTTTTTTGGCCCCATTCCATTAAATTTACATACTTAAGCCTCAAAACATTGCTACTGTTATATTTAAAAAATGGCAGCAAATTTTAAGTAATAAATAAAATATATTTTGGGATTCATTGAATAAGGCCTATGTTAAAGCAGTGGACAGATAAATAAAAATTTGTATGTTGAGCAACTTCACATGAACTAAAGTTGTCCAACATACACATTTAATTGCATATTTAATGTCATTTTGTATTTACATATTATTAATGAGCTTTAATATTGAATGGATAGTTGGTCCATTTTAATTAAATAATCTTAAAATGGGCTCTGCAATATGAATTGATGATGAAATAAAATCGTTCTGCAGCAACATTTAAGTGCAACTCGAATAGAGATACTATGGCTATGGGTGCACTATGGCTGGTTTCTATTCCAGCTATAATGCCATATATATGCCAACCTATTATATATATTATTCACCTTTCTATACAAGTTACATACATTAAAATTTAATACATGCCATGAGAATTTACTGGAAAATGCCAGAAAGAAATAAAACCAGACTTCCATACTCACCAGCCAACATGCTCACAACAGATAATAATATTTTTTCTACACTCTGCACTGGAGACCACCTCTCCGCGCTACTTTCATATCCCATAGGATCATCACCCGGAGCATGAAGGATGGATATACAGACTCTACCATCAGCATAAACTGTCCAAAAAAAGTCAAGTTGATCATAGAATTCTGCAATCTTAACCTTTATTGAGAGAGGCCTAAGTCCAACAGTGGAAAAGGTTTTTTACTGTATTTGTGGAATTTCTTATAGTTGAATTTACTGATTTTTGTTTTTTAATATATATTTATGTCTTCATGATGTTTATTATTATGTGTGTTAGACAAATTTTCAATTAATTAGTTGTAAGTTGTGTATTTGTAACTATTTGTCAATAAATTTTAAAACAGAAGAATTTTTTTTTTAATTATATTAATAGGTAATTTCAGGTAATTTGAAATATAGTTACACTTACTGTCTGTTTGTTTATCACCAATAGTTGAAAGTTTAAAATGTAGAATTAGTCTTTTTGAACAGGACATGCGCCACTGAAATAATTTTCAATTTTCACATGCACTTGCCTTTGTTGAAAATAACCTTATAGAGAAAGCCCTGTGAGAGCTGAATTACTTGTACAAGAACTTTAGATTGTGTCAGTAAGATTTTGAATTCAGAACAGTTGGACAGTGACATTGTAATATTGGTTACTATAACATATCTTTCACTCACTGTTTGGATGAAACATCTCACACACAAACTGCATTTTGGGTGGACTCAGCGGATAGTCTGGCGGAAATACCAGTTTGGCTGGAAATATGCCACCTTCGAAACATGTGCCTTCTGGACCACTGAAATAAGTATTTATTGAAAATTATAACTATGACAAAGGAACAAATAACATTTATGATAAAACAACACCACATATTTAAAAACTTAGTCTCAAGTGAAAACTAAGTTTTTAAACTCTCTGTTTAAAGACTGAAAGAGGAAAAAATGGTAGTTTTTTTTTTATTTTATTTTTATTTTTAGTATTGTGGCAATAAAAATACAAATTGTGAAAGGTGAAAATTTTAACCTCTTTGCTATTACGGTTTATGAGATACAGCAGAAAACGCAATTAACTACTCTTTTGTATGGGAGCCCCTTAATTATTATTATTATTATATTGATTTTAGTATTTGTAGTTGTAGCCACATCCCGTTTTTACCCTTTGGGTACGGAACCCTAAAAAAAAAAAAAAATAATTTTTCAAAGTACTATGTACACTATAAAATGAAGAAAACCATTCATAATCCAAAATGGTATTAGATTTCTCATGTTGAATTTTGATTTACAAAGTATTACGTAAGAATGAGTTACCCCTCTGGTCATCTTGGCGTTTTTTGAGGGAGGCCTATGAATGCAGTGGACGCATAAAGATGGATGATCATGATGGTGATGATGACAAAATAATTACAAGCTAGACTGTGTGTGATTTGTGTGAATAATTTTAAACCTACGGTACTATTTAAAAAGCATTATATTCTTTTAATTTTTAAGTAGAGAATGGTCTTGATGAAAAATTGAGATTTTTACACCAACTAGTACTAAGTATTTAGGTTGAAGTGGTAAAATTTAATTATAAAATAAATGTACACACGTTATGAGGGCTTCCCATTCAAAGAAGTTTTCTTCATTAACTGGCCCAGCTATTATTCCTTCCGGAGGATTCAACGTTAGTTCTGAAAAAAGAATAAATTATATTTAGTAAATTCGACTAATATTTAAAATACTGTTTATATTATGTAAGCAAATCATGTTCATAATTATCAAGTAACTTGCACATCTATGCTATCAATCAAACTTTATTTTAGGTAATATAAGATTGGTAAAAATATTTTTCCATTGCTGTAACAGTAATTATATTAGTTATTTGGTATCTTCAGTTGTAATTAATTAATTAATGTTAAGTATTAGTTAATAAGACTTTTTTATTAAAAAAGTCTTATTTTGTAATACCATAAAATGATACGAAACCGAATGTCTCTAAAATCACTTCAATAAATTAAAAAGATATCGGAAATATTGGAAAATTTTACGTTCTTAAAATTCATTCTAAATTGTGATCGTAGAACTTTCCAATACTTCAACCTTATTACGTTTGTATTCGGCCATAAGGCGCCGTAACGCCGATCCCGCCATCATTTGTAAAATTTATATTAATATATTGTTTAAAAAAGACAAAAAATATAAAACATTATATATTGCTTCAGTGATAAATACAAATAAATTATCAAAAAATAACTAATTTCAAATATTATTGCAATCACAGTGACGTCAACAAAACAGTGATGTTGATTGTTGACAAATGTTATTTGTCATTTCTAACTTTTTTTGGGTTTTTTTTGTTTGATGTTAAGGTATTGGCTACTACGCTAGAAGCCATACAAAAAAGTTACATTACATTCATAATTATCTTATAAATACAATCATGTCTTTCTTAAATTACATGATTCACCAAAAAAATTTAACGCAGATTTCAAAAGAAAGAAAGATAATAAATTTATGAAAACATAACATTATATGGCATGTTACGGTAAAAAATTAAAATACTGATTACTTAAACTATGAAAGGTTATTTATTTTAATGTAATTTGATTGAAATTATATATTTATACTTAATTTTGTAAATTTACGTCATGAAGATCAATAAAAATATCAAATCGAAATGTATTCTAGGACACAAAATAGAAGTGAAACTTATAATATTAAGTATAAGTAAAAAAAATAATATATGTATATTTTAGTATCTATATTCACATTATTATTATCTGCTCTATCTCCGCCGCTAGCCTTTCTTTACCTCTGCCGGTGCCGCCTCACACCACGTGATATATCGTCAACTCTTCCACAGGGCTGTAACGCCTTGTTATTACAGAAAAAAAATCCTAATACCCTTTAAAGTAGTCTTTTCATTATCTTTGTAGAAGTTTTCCTAGAAAAAATACTCATAATAATATTATCTAGTCAAAATTAATATTCCCAAGAAATAAAAAAAGAATGGTATTCGAGAATGATACTGTTAAATTTCATTGCCATGCTTTACTTTAAAAAACTATATTTTTTTATATGGCAATACTTTTCATATGGCGGAAATCTTTGAAATATTTTAACTATTGTACGCTTGTAATAAATTAGAAATGATTTTGTTAATCAATGGTAATAATAATAATGGATGAAATTAATCATTCTATATCTTCTCATTCTATAATCATACACCCTGATGATTATAGGTCGGCTGTCATGGTAGTATAACTGATTTGATATTTTATTATATTGTATTTAACTCTAGTCCGAATTTCTCTAATACTTACAAGTAAATAATATTTATTGTTAACTATATACAGCAATTAATAGTTGATATGTTTTTATATATAATTGCGAATAATAACATTACAGCCATTGTTGCCTGAATAGTGTCTATCTCATAAGTTTCAGATCTTACTTTAGTTTGAATTTGCATATGACTACCACTTTTGATCAAGCTATACGATCCCATAATCTAGTAGGCCGACATTTGATTTGTGACTTATTACTTGATGGGTATTATGGGTACTCCAAATATGGGAATTGCTACTATGTAACTATTTAATTTTTATTCATATAAAAGATTTATTCTTTTTCTCTATCTCCTTCGTCAATTAAAATCATCGTTTTTTATGCTTGCACTAGTTCCTTTTGCTTGCCGTTTTAAAACCGTTGCTGCTACTACATTTACTGGATTAAATCCGTTTTTATAAATTATGTTGCAGAACTCCCATAATAACTGGGGAACAGATAATTGGAACGAATATGTATGTAGGATGTGCAAAAAAAGCTTTTACAGTTCGACAGCGTTACAAAATCACAGATATTCACAGCACGACGTTACTACTTCGGAAAGTGAATCTGAAGTCACCAAAAATAAGACTGATCAGGTAGGTTTACTTGTGGTAATATATTTTTTAGGATAATCATGATGAGCAATTAGTGGCAGGTGCCATGTAACATCGCCAACCTTTTATGATTTGTAAGCCTAAGTCTGGTTTCTTCTGTGCCAGCTTGGTGTGTGCTAAGGCTGACTTACACTTGTTTTTTAGGTCAGTACAATATACATTAGAAACACCCGACATTAAAGTTAACCTTCTTTCATTGGATTCAGAATTTCCAATTGATTTAGGAAAGGAAATTATGGAACAAACAACACAGAGAAACAGTAAAGAAAAATAAATAACAAACTGTAAAATCTATTACAATGAATTCACTAAATAATTATGTAGAGTAGATACAATATATTATATTTAAAAAACTTGCAGGCAATCGCTATACTAGCGCCGTTAATTCACGAAATATTCATCACGAGAATTAAATGCGGAAATATTTTATTAATAAATCGAAATATAATAATTGTTACATTGTTAAATTTCTCTATCAAATCTAAAAACAAATAATAATTATAGCAATTAAATTGTATGCCATTAAATCTAATGTCTACATATTGTCCTATCCTAGATCACACTTAAATTTTGGGTGTCAGTTCTTTTGTTAATCGTATTATTTTTATCAATAGTAAAAAGTTTTCATTACTTCATGGAGCACAATATTAATCGGATCCCGTGATAAAACATTCTCAGTAGGGAATATCTATTTATATATTATTTTCATTAAAAAAATTATTTAGTTGTTAAGACACGAATATATGATAGCTGCTTGTAGAAATATCTTACTAAAAAGAATACTATTTAAGTTCATAATTAATTATTATAAATATTTTTTTCATAGATCTTTGATGGGCTCTGTGGATTTAAATTCTACCCCCTCAAAATATCTAACGAAGACCCTTTTTCCGTCCAAGATAACATAACTAGGCGTACATTTGGAGTGGACACTAGCTATTTGATATTGAAAGTCGGCGATGATGACGTGAGCATAGCAAAGAGGTCTAGGTTGGATGGTATTATAAAAAGGACACAATCGAAACCTGACAAACCATCCGTAGACTTGAGGTAAAAATAAAACTTGCTTAAACCTAGTCTGCACATTGTTAAGTACGACTACGAACACGTTACCAATTTACACATATTTACAACAAACTATGCTCAGCGGTGCTCGTGGCTAAGTAACAACAAGCCGGATCGATCCATAAGGTTAAGCAACGCCTACCGTGGTTGGTTCGTGGATGGGTGACCATCTTTACATACCGATATTCCTCAAAATTATAGACATGTAAAATAAATTATTCAGGTTAAAGAAACCCGAGGTTGAGATTTAAAAGAAGTTTGACGTTATTTTTTTGTTATTTAAGAACCATGCATTGGTAACGTAATTGAGTACAACCTCCGTACTTAGTCTCATATATAGTAATTTTTCGCTCAAAATTTTGTCCAGAGGGCCGTTTACCTGCACACTGTCGTCGACGGTACATCCCGACATGCAGTGCCGACAGATATTCTTCAACTGCTGCGAGTACTCACTCCACTATAGGGAGCAGCACACGAAGAGAAGAAAAACGTCTCTAAGGTGCCAAGTTTGTGAGAAACGTTTAGACAGGGACTTCTATCCGTCCAACGAATACGCAACTCAACTAAATATGGAGTCTATAACGTTTTCATGTCGGCTCTGCGGGCAGATATTCCTCGATAGCCATCAGTACGACGAACACAATCGAATAGTACATGCCAAGACGAAACCTCACCAGTGTCTGATTTGCGCGAAACGATTCACTCAACAAGGCGGACTGCAACAGCACATGCGCATGCACTCTGGAATACGACCGTTCGTTTGCGCGTATTGTTCCAAAGCTTTCACACAAAAAGCAGGTCTAGATCAGCATTTGCGCACCCACACCAAAGTGAAGCCGTTCAAATGTGTGATATGCAGCAAATGCTTCTCCCAATCGGTGCATCTCCGTCAGCATATGCGCACGCATACAAATATACAGCCTTTCGAATGCCCTGCGTGCGGGAGGCGGTTCAAGCAAAGTAGCCACTTAAACTTTCATATGAGGTCGCATGTCAGAGAGCCGGGCGGGATACTCGACCAATATGCCCATGCTATGCAACAACCAAACCAAATGGAGTTTCTTAATCTTTCCAACGTCCAACCGGTCCGAGACGGTGAAACTATGTACTACGCTGCGGAGATCGCGCCCGAACCGATCAATCTTGTTCATTATGATTATTCGAATGTAATTTCAAATTCTCTACCGTCTCTTTAATGTATTTTTCTAGTTTAGCAATTAAGTGTCATTAACAAAATATTATTTAAAACGAGTTTTATACCAATTTTCAATTGTTTTTTTTTAATCTTTAATCTCCACAAATCGAGATCATTCAAGACGTAGGACAGATGTCAAAGTTCCCTTGATTCCAACTAAAATTTGAGGAAAATACATTACACAAATATTCCAGATTCATTGCAATGACCGTGGCGCCATCTGTCAAAATTGCTCGTATCAACTCAGAAACCTTCGTGGGTTCTTTAATGGTCACAACACAACATTAAGCAAACAATGAAGATAAAGCTTATTTAGCTCCATAAATTATTTTATATTATATTTTATTAGATTTAGTTGGAAATAATGTATTTTAAATTAAATTAACAATAGTATTAAATTAACTATAATGTGTAGACCAATATCCATAATCGAATTAATAATTAGCAGTTAAATAAATCGAAATAAGGCGTTGTTGGTTTTCTCAACAATAGGGTGGTTTGTTTTTTTACCATAGAAGGCCAAACGAACAGTCAAAATTTCAGGCGTTTACTCATAACTAGCAAGGGGCAGTATCAATTTTTTTGCATTTTAGGACCTGTTTTAAATACGCAAGTATTTTTTTTCAAATTTAAATAATAACAACAAGTAGGCAACAAAACAATTTTTTTTTGTTGTTATGAATATTTAGATATACGCCAATTATATACATTTCGCCTTACACGGTGCGTAATAGTGGAGCAGATGAGGCAGCGTTGTTGGTCACGATGGATGAGAAAGTTCCTGTGGTAGTTATACTGTTGCGCCTGATTGACGCTAGAGGCCATAATGCACCTATGCGCTGGCCCAATGCGGGCTGGTGAACTTCATACACCTTTCAATCAACTTTCAATCTTATGCATGCACCTGTTTCCTCAGTTTCATAAAGATTCCGAATCTCTAGATTTTAAAAGAATTTTTTCTGAAAGAAAGAATTTTTGTTTAAAAAAAAGGCCTCAAAAAAGTGGCGTTTGAAAATTCAGGCATTACGCGCTTAGGTCACAAGGAGCACATAATACTAGAGGAAATCTTTGACTGTACCTCAAACCAAATTTATGGACAGATTGGACAACTAGTTTATCATATTCATTCATTCAGCTCTCTCTCACTCACTCCAAATATGTATATATTTGTAAGACTTCCCTTTCTGACTACCAGGATATTATAACAGTAAAAGAGTTTCGTTTTGATTTGATTTTTTGGGGTTCCGTCACTCAAAAAATAAAGTATTTTATTTTAAGATTCGGCTGTCCGTATTGGTCTCATATATGTTAATTTTCTTTTTCTATGGCGTGACTCACTGTTGGTATGATAATAATTTAAGATCTTATTCGTAGCCAGTTAGAATAAAGATTTCTAAATTTGTAAATTACGAGCGAAATGTTAAATTAAAATTGTGTGCATGGTAAAGTCGGCTGCGCTGGTTCTGAAACAAGAAACGTTTGTTACCGTCTCCATATTCGCCTACTATAACAACAGTGTAATTCAGTGGCAATAGTAGACTACGCTAACCATAGTTAGTGATTTTTAGTAAGTACTTAATGTGTCTCTCAGTAAGCGAATCAGTTTATCGAATTAAATCTTTCCTTTCGTCCATGTATTGATTATATTGGTCATGTTGCTGGAGTCATAGGTCTCTCTCTCTGAGTCGGAGATTTTTTTCCATTTTTATCAGTATTTCCAACCCTTTATCTATATTAAACATAGTAATGATCGTACGGCCATCTTGGCTTTAATATAGCAATAGATGGCTTTTGTTTATCAGCCTTTTTAAAATTAGAATCTTTTCTGCGTAAACTATATCGTATCAACGTAGAAGATATTAAGCCATAAATGCCTTTTTTTGCGGCGTGCCCACCATGTGCAATGACGTAGTGCTTTATAAAGAAAAAAGAAGCTGAGCTCCAGATAAATTATTTAATGTTTATGGGCGACATTGACCACTTAACGTCATGTGTCTGCCCGTTTAAAATAAAATAAAAAAAGTATGTGTGCGATTCACACACGATAGAAGTGAAACATGTTAAATACTCAAATACAAGCAAGTATTAAACAGTGTGCAATATACATACACACCGACATTTGCTCTCTCGCTCTTTTGTATTTGTGTATCTTACCTGTCATTTTTTCCGTTGCATCCGGTTTGAAATCACGATTCTAAAGAAGTTTCACTTCAAAAATATTATGTTGGGACATCTCACACACGGCCATCTGATCCCAAACTAGGCAAAGCCTGTTCTTATGGTAACCAGACAGCTGATACATTACTTATATATTTCTAAATATATACATATTATAGATAAATTACGCCCAGACACAGAACAACTGATCATGCTCATCACAAAAACATTTGCCCTGGGTGGGAATCGAACCCACGACCTTCTGGTTTAGCATATTATGATACGACAAATTTTCATCTTTGTTGACTATATAATAAAGGAAAATTTAATTTAAACAACATTATATACTTACGTATCCGAGTTTTTTTTATAATTGTTATACCTATGTCAAAATATGATAATCAATATGATAATGAAATACTGGACGAAATATAATTTAATAATAATGATGATGATGATTATATTAATTAAAATATACTTACGCGTCACTTTCAGGCTTTTCCAGCGGTAACTAAGTGTGGGCTGATAATAAGAGAAAATAATAACATATACACCCCAACTTTCTTTTGATTATGTTAGATCTTATCACTGGTTCTTGTAGTCATATTAGAGATGAAAAGAAATTCAATAATTCTAAGAATTGGAAGGACCAATTTAATTAAATTAAGTAACATTAAACAATCAATAAAATATACGAGAAAAACAATATTCCTCTAATAATATAACTTCAACATAGTTTAACATGTTCTCTCCGTGGATCCTATTTTTTTAATTTTGACTAGCTATTTTAGGAAATAAAAATCTGTTTAGCTGATCTTGAACTGTAAAAGGTGTTCTAATATACTGAACAATGGTCGATAAAATTCACCATCACTCTGTTGATGATTGAATCGTATCAAGTTTCTCCGAAGCACAATTAGGCAATTCAGCGAAATTCGGATTACGAATTCAGATAGGTATTCCTGTGTAATCGTATGTAACGTACAAAAGCTAAATATCATATTTAGTATTGAACGCCAAAAACATCGTTAAGAATCAAATATCAATTACTCACGTAGTTCGGCTTCGTTTGTATTTCGAGATACATTTCATATCGTGTGACAGTTATAACCTAGCGATAGCGTTCACCCTTGTTAACTAGCCATAAGCCACTGATGACGACAGTATGACATTTGTTATTGGTGATGCCGGTCTCAAGGGCCGTAATTGTCTGAGAAATACTTTTCATATTGTAATTTTTATTTGACTGTTCTGTGAGAATGAAACAAAAATATTTTTTAAACGAACCAATTTTACCTATATTTGTAACACAAAATGTGTACTAATTTACATAAGGACATGTTACATTTCTAAGTATTTTTTTTACAGACTATGTTATAGCATGACCAGAAATATTTTATGAGCCCTGTATTGGTGTCGCAGGTCGCTATCTATTTTTAATACCCTAACATAATATGCTATAATCCATACAAAAATTTTCGACAATAGAACGCGGTGTTTTTTTTTTTGTTAGGTTTAAAATAATTACAAGTAAATAGCGTTTAAACTCATATGATATCTACTTCTAAATTATAATTCGAATAAAGTGTAATGTGTAATCACGGGCTTAGGTTGCTTATTAAGCTTTTCTTTTGACAATGTAAAAATTTTACTTCTCGAAGGATAATTTAATTATCCTTCGAGAAGTAAAATTTGTACAAAACGTAATTAATACGTTGTAGATAATTTTCAGTCACAAAGAATAGAAGCAGTAAACATTAATGTAGTACCTTTATACCTAATACCTATAAGAATGTAGTAAAATGTAGTAACTAAGTATATCAAACTGTGAACAATGATATTATTACAATTAGCGACATTCGCGCGACAAAAAGCGAAAATTAGTTTAACAGTAAAACATTAGATTTTTTTTGCTAGAAATTTATTGTTGAAAGTCACGCTAACTTTTTTATAAATAGCTTTATTAGAGAAATACACGATTATAATTAGAGTAATAATAGGTAGTCAAAACAATGGGGTGTGTGGCCGCCGCGGTTGCATTTCGGTCGTTTGTATATTTTGTCAGAGCCGCGCACAGCCAACGAAAATAAAGGGATGATAGCTGTATCCTGAATTGCTTTTGTCTTATTTCATCAGTGATCGTAATGTAGCGTAACTTTAGTTACATTATCTATTTATTTCTGTTCTCCCGTTATCACATTCCCTTATTGTGCACTATATATATATATATTTTAACCTACCTATACATTTTTTATTAATCATCAAGATTTACTTTACAACCCGTTAACATTAAAAATCATAAACAAAATGGGACCGTCCACTTATCTTATACGCTTGGTCCCTTCAACTGCATTGAGAGTATGGGGTATTTAAGATTTACGTAAAATCATGTTATCCTAGTGATTGTATCGGTTATACGTTTGTACTACATGCAATAAAGGCGTCTTTTAGACGTCTAGACTTTGCAAGCAGGCTATAGTTGAATCTAGCCTAGTTAGATCCGGATATTAGAAGTACAAGGAGTAACCCGTGGCTTATTTTACGGGAAAAACATACATATTATGTGATGTTTTAAATTTAGAACTATTTCAAAAATGCTATAATTGTTATACTTAGTGGTTTTTTTTCTAATTGTTATTTTTTTTTATAATGGATGCGCTGTATGTGTGAATCAGAAGATCAATCAGCAGCTGATTAAAAGTTTTTGATGTAAAACACCTCTAAAATCTACTTGGATGCTGTGAACGTCATAAGCTCTATTTGATTTTTATAATAAGTTACATAAGTCAAGAAAGTGATTGGTCGTCTTTACGTTCATTGGGGAAGGCTTATGATCAGCAGTGGACGGATACAGGCTGATGATGGTATTTCATATTATTAAAATGGATGTGTTCAAGTCAGCCGGATGTTCTCTTTTTTTATTTTTTATTTTCGAATTAGAGCGTATAAATATAAAGATTTATTTATAATCATCACCAAGTATGTATTAGCTACAATAACCCTTTATCGTTATGTAGTTTCATAAATATTCTTACAAAAAACAGTTGCGATGGTATGCTCACAAATTAACGTCGTCTACACATTTATCACTTAAATTATCAGTTGGTGATCTGGTATGCTTCTGCGCAGTTCGCACCCAGGCCGTTCTCGTAGCTATCTCGACTGTTGTAAAACATGGGTATTTTTTTAACATTAAGCCCAGGGATGCACCATGTTGTGGCAGTTAGCGATTCTCGTTGGGTTTTCTTTCATCGTTTTATCTCAAGATACTTATTCGCGATATTATATTCATTCATAGGTTTATAAATTCAGGCCAGCGATAGTTCTTTTTGTGATAGATTTGAATGTTTGCCATTAGTTCATTTAACTTAAAATAAGTAAACAATAATGTGTATTTTTTTAAATCTCTTGTTTTTATCATTCATCAAATTATCTTAAATGCAATATAAATTATAATTTATAATTTTTATCATAATTAGAACAGAGAAGAAATTTTCTAATAAGGTTTTTATTTCTGAACAAAATAATAATACCACGTTTAAACAACTATGAAACAAAAACAAAAACTCTTGCCACTTTATTTAGCTATAATGAATCTGAAGAATTTTTTTGATTTCCACCTAGAACGAATATTTGTGTGATGGGCATGATCGTTTGTTATGACGGGTGAAATTTATCTATAATATGTATGTATTTACAAACATTATAAGTATATATCAGTAAATAGTTAGATTATGATAGACGACCGATCCCTTGCCATTCTCATCCAACGCGGGCCGTCCACTGCTCGGAGATCATCTTTCCACCTCATTAATGGCCGACCGACACTTCGTCTACCTAAACGCGGTCTCTGCTCTTGAACCTAAAGGTCCTTCGGCCATCCAAAGTGCGTGACCAGCCCATTGCCACTCCAACGTGATTATTTTTCGCATAATATCGGTATCTTTAATTTAGTTAGAGAGAGATTAGCGTCTACAAATCGCTCCGCTCATCCGAGTCGGTTGCCTAAGTTTTTTAACCTCGGCGAACGCACATGTGGCCGAGGTTCCAGGCGTGATTTACTTTTGTTTACATCCGCTGTCCAAGGGTTAACTTACCTATGATGGGGTTGAATACCAAAATGGCACAAAAAATATATCGTCTTGGCGTTTATCTTTTTAAATTATACGTGTTACGGATTTGTGTTATTCACGAAAAGTCTTTAGAGAAACAATATTTATTGATGAAACTTTTCGAGTAATTTGTAAACTTTAATGAAAATGCGAGGTTATTGATGATGAGGATAATAAAAGCAGATTGTCATCATTAATTTTTGACTGGACATGATCCCTATCGACGAAGACGATGATTCTTAGGGAACAATACCTTGGGGCCTAGCCAAAATGCCATTACGATAACGACAGCGACGATCGTTCGTTCGTTCGAAGTTGTGATTGGCTAAATTTCGTCGACGATCGCTCGACCGTTCAATCGACGACGTGATTTAGCCAATCACAACTTCGAACGGACGAACGATCGTCGCTGTCGTTTTCGTAATGGCATTTTGGCTAGGCCCCCTTATACCACTCGCCGTCAACTACGAATATTACTGCAAGCTATTCTTGTATAGAGGTAGGTATATAATCTGAACCTCGCAAACGGCTCCAATAATTTTCATGAAATTTTGTGTACTTATATGGGTTAAAAACGGCGATAAATCGATTTAGCTAGGATAAATTTTTAGAAGACTTTTTTTTATCCATGTTTTTAGGCAACGATAATATGATTACAATACAAACGTAAATTTCGCTATCAAATAGTATTTCATAATAGCTTAGTGGAGAAAACTAGGCAGATATGAATCGAAAGGAGCGTGGTTCGTATCTCCAGTCCAATCACGTTTTGTCTTTTTTTTTCAAGTTATTTTTTTTTAAGAAAAACTTTATTATAATATTATTACTATAACTATATACTTATAACAAAACACAAAAAAATACCGAGCAAATGTTCGGTCAACCAGGTAGGTACTAATCATTAATAGGTCATCTAAACTTCTTTGAACATTCAATAACATTCGTAAAATCATTATATTGTTACTTTAATAGGTGAATTTGTTGTATCATAACAAAGTTTAAATTTAGATTTGCAAAACATAATCCTAAAGAGCCTGCCGTAAAGGGAAAAGCGTGTATGCATAATACTAATATTTTATACTTCTTCATTCCTTAATCCTATATCCACATAACCCACAAAGTAATTCAAAATTATTTATAACTGATTACCTACTTACGAGTAATTTTTATGTAGCATTGCGTAAACAGTACAGAAATAGCATACACAGCATTGCTACTATCACATTTGACATCAAACGTTTTATTTCATCATAATACGATTCATTTTTCAATTCGAAATATATTTAGCCAGTAGATCCGTCGCCCGCTTCAGGGTGTTATATATGTGGTTGTAATTTAAATACCATAATTATAAACCATTCCCCAATCGGCATAAACCAAAATTATTTCACTATACACGAAATGTTCCGTAAAATGTTTGTTCTCGCTGGTCGTTGTCTGATTTATTATTGTGATTATTCCTTCTGTGTGCGTGTTATTAACTTGTGTCTCCTTATGTATTCTGTGCTCCTAGTGAATGTTACGTATCGTGATATCAGGATATAAATAAATAAGCCTGGGGTCTAGTTCAAGGATAATTTAAGTTTTTTTTTTCAATTTAACTCAAATTCGGATGCTGCTTTCATTTTGATGATATTTATGGATTTAAGGCGTGCTAAGTAGTTTGAGGAGCCCTCAAATATATAAGTGGCGTTTGAGAATTCGGGCGTTGGCCATGTATTGAAAAACAAAACCTAGGTGATGAAGGAGGTCGTCGCTCATGAAAATATGAACTAAGTTCCTCCAGGAGTTCAGGTAAACCCTTGAGATCTCGATGGTCTGATATCAGTTTTTCCTGTCCTTCTGTCTTAAATATGGCAAAGTTATCACGGTAGAAGTGTAGATTACCTTTAGAATTAATATAGAAATATCTGACAAAGATAAAACGTTATATGAAACGTCTTTGAAACAATGCACTGGTGCGGCAGTACAAAGCGTAGTCTCGGATAATATGTAACTCCTTTTAACTCGCCGTCTTCGTTGTTTACATTGGGCCTGTACTCCGATAAAACGTGTACAGTTACTGGAATGTTCAGAGGTACTATCCTCCTACGAACATTACATTACAAAGTCGGTTTCTGACAGGTCCGTAGTTTTTAACGAATTTCAAGTGACAGTATATATAACCCACAAATAAATCTGTGATATCTATGAACACACTTCTTGATAACGTACTAGCCTACAACTACAATTATAAAGTACTAGCCTTTGGCCGTGGCTTCGTTCGCGTTCAATTCGGGGTAACACGGTTCCCCGTTTCACCTTTCCTGATCTAACGCAGAAGAGCACTCTGAACAGAATATTATTTTAATACACTATTGTAGACGATATTATAAGTTTGCGATATTTACTGGATTCTGGGCATTGGACACTCACATTTGCTGGGGGAAGATTTCCAAAAATTTAGGACAGGTATTTTTCGTTGGTAACAAAGAAGTGCGTAGGTACCGATTTTTTATTTCCTACCTTGACTAACTGGGAAAAGGCCCTATAAAATTTCACCCCCCCTTTGAAGGAGATGGGGGCGGATTTCCAAAAAATAATGACGCACGAATTTTTTGTTGGTCACAAATAGTCCGCATACCAATTTTAAGCCTGATCTGAGCTTTTTTTTCTGATCTGATGAAGATCTGAGAATCTGAGATCTCTGACTGAAATTGATTTTGACAATGACCCACTTCAAACGATCAGATTTCATTTAAGCTTAGTAGACTTATCTAGGACCGACGACAATACAAGAATTTGATAAGATTTATATTCTTTAGGGGATCCTCAGGATTAAATGTTTTTTTTGGAATCTCGAACTAAAAAGTAAAAAAGAAAAAAAATGTAAAAAGAAAACCTGAAAACCCGTTTTTATGAATCAAACTAAAAGTATTTTTTTAATACTTCCAAAAAATAAGAGTAGGAAATAAATTAAAAAAAATATTTTAATTAAAAAAATCGTGGGGCGCCTGAAGTTACTACTCCGTTGCTATCATGTCACTGTGGGTAAGTGTGCGCAATCCCATTCCCTTTGGGCTGAAATAGGAAATATTTTCAGAACTCCACATCCACAAATAACTTTTTTTATCACTTTCGAAAATTATCGAATTATCGATAAAATCTACAAATTTTAATTTATTTGTAAAAACGTTTTTTTATTTTTTACACAATTTCTTTAGCGTAAGTAGCTGTATAGTGTATACTTTTCGTACGATATAATGCCCCAATATTTTGTTTTTGTTATTCTTGGAGAGCCGCCGAGACGATCGTATGTTTTCGATTAACGGAAACTTCAAATTGATCGGATTCGGATCTGCCACTCCACAACTAGCAAATTTAAAAAACAAAAAACTAACTTTACTTTTTAAAACTTAAAAAATATATTTATTATATTTTGATTTTTGCTATTTAAAACTGCACATTTCTTGTCTCTGATATATTAAGTGGCCCCCGTAAAAAGTAAAAAAATTATAAGATATTTAAGATATATTATATATATTTAAGATATATTTAAGATATATAAGATATTTTATTAAATGGATCTTGAAGAAATTCTTAAATTTGGTCTTTCACTTTTTTTTAAATTTTTGTTTACTTTTCTAGCGTTGGAATTATTTTTTCTAGCGTTTGGTCGATCCCTACTAGGACAACATGAGTATCAAGCAGATAAAATATCATCTGAAAATCAAATCACAGTATAAATCATGTTCATCTGTTTCATATAACGTTCAAAGCGCTGTAGTCGCGAATCGGCTGCGAGGCGCTGCGTCGATGGATCCACTGCACATGGCCGCGTCGTCATAAAATTAATTTACGGTCTTCACTTGCTCGAACCGTATGCCTCCTGTTCATTTCCAAGTTTTGAAGATCAAATGTTTAACATTTTCTTACACCACATGATAGTTTACAGTGATTTCTGAGTTCATTTAATTTTACATTAGAAAAGGTAGGAAAAGATAATAATTTTGTTTCAAAGTATTATACTCTACCAATAAAAAAATAATAAGTACATAATATTTTTTTTTTAAACTAGCTTAAATATTAATGTTGATAAAGCTTTTGACAGACTTCGTTTTGCCAAAAGTTAATATTAGCTAGAAGGATAAAAAATTAAGGTTGTATTTGTTTTAAATGCTTAAAAAATAAAAAACTTTGTCGGAAAAATGATTTTTGTGGTGTGCCTTTATTATATGGCTAATAGTTCCACCTCTTCCAGACCTACTGAATGTCATTAAATTTTATTAAAATCGGTGAAGGCAAAATTATTTACTTTTTTTAACCAATAATGATTTTTTTTAATTCTTTCAATGTTAACGTCCTTCAACCAGGTTAAATTTCCGAGCAGATACCAGGCGAGCATAAAAATTGAGGCGTTATATACACAAAGTTATGTAAAGCGCATGCGTTGTCAACTTTGTGGCCTTGATGTCAACAGGTTAAATGATAAACACTCACATTTTTAAGTCCATATCAAACGGTGTCTTACTAGGGTTCCAGTTACGAAGTACATACACTGACCAAGAGTGAAAGAACCTAAGTCTATTTAATTAATTAATATTAAATTAATTGTTATTAAAAGTTTCTTTATTAATTATTTTTTTCTTTTTTTTTAAATATAAATCAAAGAAAATTTTTCTACATAATATATTACGTTTATAATATAAAAATATTTACGATTTATTTTTAAACCTAAGTCCAAGTGTCGCTAAATCATTATATCACTACAGTAAAAACTGAAATTGACCTTTTTGAGCCTATGGGGCCAAGCCACTAGCTGGAAGCGGCAACAGACGTCGCATGAATATCTATAATAATAAACGTCGTGTAATCTAGTGGGTGGTCTTATCTATTATATGGAAATACTATATAGCAGAACCGACACATTTTGCCTTGGATTTGCCTTAAATTTAGTTTTTTTTTATAAATTTAACCATTACATTCACTTGAACGCACACAAAAAGTTTAGTCACATACACACGTACGGAAAAATTAGATGTAATTATATTTATTAATTTTAATTTATATAAAGATATAGAAATGTAATAATATCTAATACGCAAGAAATTTTTACAACGTATTGATATCGTTTTGAGTTTCTTAAGAATTCACACAATTTCAGTCACACATAGTCTCAGAATTTGTTATTAGAAATATTGCTTCAATTTTCAATAGAATGTCCTCTCGCCAATATTATGTGAATGGGCAAACACGTAAATATCAATAATGGTCGGACGCCTCATTAGTGAACCATAGAGTGAACGGGTTCGTCTCAGCCCATATACAAAGTTCTGGTCCTTCAAGCCGGATATGAACAGCGACCATTGACATTCAGTCCACAACGTCGGGTGTTATTTTCTCATAATTATCACCTTGTGTAAAATGTATTCACGATTGTTATAGCTAGGTAAAAAATCCGTGAAAGAACATTTTCGGATAGATTGGCAAGTATTTCGATATCCAGTGTCACGGTTATTGTCCAGGTTTATTCCAGATGAAGCCTTCTTTGTCAATTGTTAATTGAAATGAAACAAAATACATGAAAGTTAGAGTCAGAGTCACACCGATAATTATGATAAAATTATCTATTCTTGTGTGCTTCATGCTGGTTATAAAACGATCATCTTGACATCCTCTGTTTGACGATGAAAGTGATTGATGTGTGATTTGTTTTTTTTTTTAATATTTAAAGGAGGAACAATCTTCAAACAATAATATTTAAGATTAGGTGGCTCTGAAGAATTAACATCATGTATAACAATAAAAATATGATAAGTAATATAGGTTTTACAAATTATTACTTGGCAACTTCTTTTCCAATTGTTTGACGATCGAAAAAGCACTTGTTGACTGAACTATACCTAGGTACGCTACAAAATCATTATCAGTCCTATTATATTTATTTATTATGATATTACATTATTATTAATTATAATAATAACTAAGTCCAGATGGGCGATGTTTCGTGCATGAACTGTAATATATGTTCTTCTTTGGCTTTCTTAAATCCGTACAAATATAATTTGAGTGCTCTTATCGAGACTCGAATACCTAAAGAACTAGAATAGAATATAAGACATCGTTATCGGCGATCTATGCCGAATCCATTGTGAAGTTCCAATGCTCGAAAACGTGGATGAAAAGTATTCTCTCTGCTTATTTGCACTTATTTAAATATTACAGTATGTATTTTGTTTATGAGCAATACAAAGATACGAATTACAAGCTTAATTATTGCATTGGTAAAAATAAATCAAATACCAAAATTAAGGCGAACCCATAAAAACCTCGGAGCACCGTCGTAAATTCTGATGAATGGAGGGTTCAAGATCGCTGCGCGCGCGCACGCGGCGCCATGTTGTGGGCGGAGCTTAGCGGGCACGTAGCGTCTCGAGATCCTTCGCTCGCTCTTGTAGAGTGCGAAGGAGAGATATATATTATGATTTATGATTTATTGCATAAAAATAATTATTTAAATATGGCAGACCTGAAAAGAATACATACATAAAGGATATAAGTTTTCTCAATTCAGTTCAATACATACGTATATGTGGTAAAGGTTAAGATTGTTTTTTAAAATTGTAAATAATTAAAAATTGTCGTTAATGTAGTATCGAATTGCAATGAAAGATTTTTTTAATCGGATGAATAGTAGTTATAATGGATACTACATATCCTTAACTTTGAACTTATAAACATGGTGTCTTTATTATAGGTACCTACCTACTATATACAAAACTATCCCTAATATTATGTGCGCTGTTATGTTGTAATTTTATCGTGTTAAAAAAAGGAACACAGGCAGACATGACGCGAAAGATAACACTGAAATGATGGTGGGTCAATGGGCTTCTAAAATGTAGACCACCTTCGCTTATCTTACATCGTTATAGAGGACAACATCTACAAACATAATAGGTACCTAATTATAAACCTAGGTATTATTCAGCTGCCGATGGATACGAAATGGAATTAGTTATATTACGAAAATAGATTAATTAGTACACTGATTTGTAACAAATTCCCTACGTATCAACAATTCCCGTATCGGCTTCGGCGAAATTATTGAAGCATTAGCGATGTGCTAATTAGTACTAATTATTTGTTACTGACAATCCCGCATCACGGGATAGATATATCTCCGGTGATCGGAATCGCATCACTTATTCATATAATTGAAACCGGTAGATGGATTTGTAGCGATTAAAATCCATATGAGCAGTTTCTTACTAGTGACTTAGGTTGTAGCTTTCTATTCCTCATTATCCGCTTTTATCAGTCCCTTGCTCAACGTAGGCTTCCTAATAAACGACAAGAATCCCTTGCTACTAGCATTCAACATGAACCGTGCAGTGGCACAGAGATTTCTATTGGTGAAAAGTTTTTCTCAAATCTTTTTGAAACAAAAAAATCATTGATATTACAAATATGAGGAATGTAAGATTTTGCATCATTATAATTAATCCATAGAAATGTTAGAATTTATTTTATTTTAAAAATCTATTTTGTTTATAATATCACTTCGCGTATTATTAAAAAAATCCCCCACTGTATGTCTGTACGCGATAAACTCAAAAATGTACCCATATTTGTTGGAGGTGTCGGAAAAAAATAAGCTGGGAGCTTTCAATATAGCAACAAAAAAAGAGAAATGATTCATCATCATCTCACCCCATAGCTGTCCACTGCTGAACTTAGGCCTCTCTAATAGTTGCCCAGCGCTACCGGACCATTGCCACCTGCAGCAGTTTTCACTAGATCGTCGGTCCATCTTGTCCATTTGTCATCAGTAAATATGAGACACGGCCTGAATTGTAGTTAAAAGTGCGGACAACAACTAGTCTAACTTGAAGCAAGTGTGCTTCTTTCATTGGCGGACACTTGTAGTCTCTACTCATATTGAACTTGAGATTCGTTGATGATGTTAAGATGTTACGATGTTTGTGAACAACTTCCTCGTTACGTGATTCACTTTTTTCATATCCACATCAATACAGATCTCTATTGTATCGCCACAAGGTTGAACATCGCTCGGCCGGTGACCAGAGTAAATAAACTCAAGTGCAAAACTTTTGGTTTACGCTTTATGGTAAATATTTGGTATATCGTTAATGTTTTATAGTCCTAGTAAAATGTTTGCTTTAATTGTACTAGGTCAAGATGAGCGTCCTTGTGGCGGGTAAATATTATTGTCTAAGCGGGTTTTCCAATGTTTTGTATAAGTACAACGACCCCATACTGAAATATCGTGATTTTGATTACGTTTTGTCTTATGTTCAGCCAAGTTGTGAGGTTGCATCGCCGTCTCGACTTTCATTGGCAGATGTATATGCCCAGTGTCAGGCTGTCTAGTTAGCCAGCTTGTGCATTCTTGCTAATTTTAAACTAGCTGTTGCACGCAGCTTCTCCTGCGTTAACTAAGATTTAAAACTCGCCCCAAACATGAAAATTTAATATAGACTATGTTTACCGGGGTTAGTGTAGCTTCCCAATAGTGAAAGAATTTTTCAAATCGGTCTTGTAGTTTCGGAGCCTATTCAATTCAAACAAACAATCAAATCTTTCTTCTTTTTAATATTAGTATAGATTATAACATGAGTCTCATTATAAAAGTATAAATAAATCTTTTGTCCGATTATTATCAGTATGTACATTAATTATTAACAATGCTAGAAGGCATCGCCTTGGCGGAGTTTGAAATAGTAATTTGTGTTTCCTTGCTAGAATGAGATAAAATTATATTATATTCCTTACTGACATTATACTAGCTTTTGCCCGCAGCTTTGCCTGCGTTAACTTCGTATCGTGTTGGATGCGAGTGGCAAGGGTTCGGCCGTCTTGGCGTTCGCTAAAGGAGGCCTATGTTCACCAGTGGACGTATTAAGGCTGATGATGATGATGACACATGAATAGGGAAATGATAGAGGAAAAAAATGTGATCTTTTTATACATTTGTTAGTTAATATAACTAAACTACCAGTTAACAATCAAGTCAAGAGTAATCAGCTAACTAGGTATAAACAGTTAGCTGATCATTCACTCTTCATTCATTCACTTCATCAAACTTTAAGTAGATCTTTAAATTTGAAAAAAATGTCAATCATTATTTACTTTAAACTTTCAACATTACCTTATACATAGCTCCATAGAATAAGCTTGTAAGCGTTGAATCTAGGGCCTAACGTCATAGGATGATCCAACCGGATCACCCCATTTCCGATGACGCATAACGGTCACTAGGACCATTAGCATAGATCCAACCGAAAAAAAAAAAAAAAAAAAAAAAAAAAAAAAAAAAAAAAGTTGAATCTAGGTATAATGAAATTTTACGAAAAGCGAAGTTCGAAGGTTTCAGGTACTAATTACCAAGTCTAAAAATATTCTTAAAGCGTAGAATGGTAAAGGCGTAGATTACAAACAACATTGATGAATCCTTTGCTTATAATTGACTTCGTTACAGTTCTTTGAAAAGTCGTTCTTATTGAATTATATTAAAAGAAAGAAAAATATTTTTATTGTTCACAACAAAATGTATGAACACAGTAAGTATTCTTAAGAATTAACTTGAGATAGGCATTATAGATAATATATTATAGTTTAATATATTAAATGTTGGTGTGGTGGTGGTATAAATAAAGTATGGAGATGGCTAGCTAATCGAGTGGTCAATCTACTAGATACTTTACGTAGCGGTACCTACCGCGTTCAATTCCCTGTTACAGTGTGTCCAAAGTTACAGTGGTGTAATTGTTGAATAATATTTATTTATTTACTTATTGTTGTGTTTGTGTGTGCGATTTAGTAATGAGGTATTAATTGTTTAAATAAAACGAGGAAGATTAATAATATTGAAGATATAATTACCATTCTCTTCGTGTTTTCGTTATTAAGATTTTGTTTCATTTTTGTGCGCGCGCGCACGCGTGTGTGTGTGTGTGCGCGTGCGCAGTATTATGAGTTACGTGTTAATTGAGTCCAACACTTCAGACCGTGTCCACTGAAAGATACTTCCTTGAGACCCTGTCACCATGAACGTTCTATTAGGAGGGCATACCACCATGACCAGCTGGTTGAACTTCAGAAGTTTATGTTTCAAAGGGCATTTAACTGTAGGCATTTTTTTAATACGCATAGAAGTATGCAGGGTCAGCCCCTCTAGACAAGTAGCAAGCGCTCCGATTTTATGCAGTTGCGTTTTTCGCTAACTCAATAGGATTGCAAATTTTTCAAAGAACGTTTATTTAGACACATAAAGTATGTGGTTTTGTTTGTAAAATCGTTTAACAACGTCTGTACTTCGCTTAAAACGAAACTTATTATTATAATATTTCTTAAAAAAAAATTAATGTCCTCGTCAAAGAATGAATTTCACGTATTAAGTACCTACTTGATTGCGACCGATAAGACTAATTAACATAAGAGAATATAACGCGGTCTTTGTAATTGAAATTAAATTTTCAAACAAGGTTTGAGTTACATTATTACAAGTTAGTAGAGATAGTCATTAAGTTTTCTTCATTATTTTAAATTTCCACGCAACGTCTTTACTTTTTTCTTTCATAAGAACCTTCTTCTGACAGTAACAAACACAATAAAAAAAGAATTAGTGAAATTGGTTCCCTCGTTCACGCGTGACGCCATGGCCAAGGGAAATAGGTTTTTTATAGAGTACTTAGTAATTATCATAAAATTACTGAGACAAAATATCTATCAGCTATTAACTTGCATACAATGACGTAACAGATCGTCTATCGTTTATCATTTTCATACAGTCCCACGGTAATGATTCACAGCAGTCTCGCCAGAAATGTGTACACAAGAACATTTGGAACACTGCCGCTAGTATATTTATAATGCTAGGCCATTATGTCGGCTCTTGGATTAATAGAAACAATCCTTATTATAAAAAATCAATATGTTCTATAAGATATTTGATATGTATCGATAACTTGAGCGATTTCTTACAATTATGAAATTATGATCTTTATTTTATAACGACTTCAATGAAAATATGTAATTTCAGAACCTATTTAGATTTAGACGTATAGTCCTCGCCAATTTTAAAGTCCTGCGACTAATGCCTAAACTAAATTTGACAACATTGACATCTTGACATCTGTCTGGAGTAAGAAGTTGTGATATTTTAAATTGTTTTACGTGAAATATGAAGCATATAATATAAAGTAAGGTGTAAAAATTTAAGGCCGTATAATGATCGTTAAAGTGAAATAATTTTGTGAATTAGAAAGTAAAAATAAACAACAATTAACCCCGTTAAATAATATGTTTATAAATGTCACAGCCATGACAGGTAAATTTTAGAGATGCCAGAGTCACTCATTTTTGCCTAATTTATGGTTAAAATATTATCATTAACTCTATACCTACATTTATCTTATGATATTTTATATGAGTTTAAATACAAGATAAAAGAATTAAAACCTTGTTCAGATGAATGATATTTTCAGGTGTTTCTGTAAAAGAGGTCGAATAACAAAGGAAGTAACAATGGTAGCAATTACTTCTGAGAAAATCTTCACTCCTGGCAAAAGCCGAACACATCCGAAGAAGCTTGTTTTAGATGAATTCTACTAATCGGTTATAAGTACGGAAAAAATACGAATGAAATATTTACAAAAAAATGTTTTATTTTACTAAAACCTGACAGGGAGATTTTTATTTTGCTGCTATAATTATTTTTGTCAATATTATCATACTCAGTCTTTATCAATCCACTACTGACCCTATAATTATTTAATTTTTTTTTGTACTAGACTTGGTGGAAACTCATTACACTATAAATTGGCAACATTGAGTTATGAGACCGCAGCGCCGCGTCTATCGGACTTCTAAAGTGGCGATGACTCTAGTACCTATTTCATCATCATCATCATCATAGTACCTATTTAGTTATAATTTTCTTCCCCTGCAGTCATGTTGATATGTTGTCATGACAACGTTGTAATGTGTTGCTTCTGTGTTTGGCGCGTGGACATAAATATTTTTTAAGCGACTTAAAAGATTTAGACTAATTTGAATTACTTGAACAGTGTACATAAGGTAGAATATATATAATATAGCTCGAGTGAATAAAGGGAAACCTAAAAATTGTGAAAGTTGAAGGGGCCGCTTGGCGAGTGGGTGTTGCGTCGTACAATGGCGAGGCGGCAGAGGCGCGGCCAGGGGCGGCCCGGGGCGGCCGGGGCGGCGTGGGCGCACGTAGACCTCGCCTCGCACCGTACTCGCTAGCGAGCCAGTGGGCGGCACGTACGTATCGCGCCGCACTTTTCGGCTACCCGCGCTCCGACGTGCACGCCCGACCGCACGCGACGCACGCATGAAGACCGAAGATCAAACCACCGACGAAGCGGCGCGCCGGGCCCCGGCCACGCGCCGCCAAGAAAAACCACCCTTCTCGTACATAGCGCTCATTGTGATGGCCATCAGACACTCGCCGCACAAGAAGCTCACGCTCAGTGAAATATACGCCTTCCTCCAGCAACAGTTCCCATTTTTCCGCAGCTCATACCAGGGCTGGAAGAATTCCGTGCGACATAATTTAAGTCTAAACGAGTGTTTCGTCAAGCTGCCCAAGGGGTTGGGTAGGCCAGGAAAGGGGCACTACTGGACAATAGACCCCTCGTCGGAGTTCATGTTCGAGGAGGGTTCTTTTAGACGAAGACCGCGCGGGTTCCGACGTAAATGTCAAGCTTTGAAGCCGCAGTTCGGTGGTGGTGGATACTTGTGCGGGGGGAGCGTTGGGGCGCTGCAGCCCTCACAGCCTCCCAGCTACGAGTTGGCCAGCGGGAGCGGACCAAGCTCGAGCAGCACCATCGAGTATGGGGCCTGTGCGTACTCGCACGCGGGCTCAGGCCAGCAGCTGGGATACGGCGGCGAGTACTGTGCGTACGGCGGCATGAACGAGCGTGAGTGGCCGCTGCCGTACGGCGCAGTGGACCCGTCGTACCGGCCGCCGCCGTCGCCGCCCTCTCGACATGACCTGCCGGACATCATACCAAACTACCAGTACGCTGTTGCTAACGACCATGGTAAGTTTTTATGGTAATACATATTATATATTCTTCAAAACCGTACCTACATCATATTAACGCTTTAGAATTAGTTCTGATGTTCGCTCGATTACATAAAATATTATGAGTATATGTCAGTCATTTTTAACCGACTTCAAAAAAAGGAGGAGGTTATCAATTCGACTGTATGTTTTTTTTAAATTTCAACAGGTTCTTAAGCCGGGTTAATATCTATATCGTATTATTACATTTTCTTTCCTGGTTTGTTACTTATAATTAATATTTTAGAAACTACCTATAAATTAGTTGGCTATTAGGTAAGGCGGTAAAGTTATTTTGGGTTGTAGGGGTAATATTATGTAACTTTTTACTTGTAGGTACTAAAATTCTTTAACCAATATAAGGCTACGTTAATTGTGAGTGACATAGGCTATAATTTATCCACGTTCTCCCGCGGGAATATGAAGTGCGCGGGTTAAACTGCGCGGCGCTGCTAGTGCGTTATAATTCAACTATGCGCAAGATTATAAACATTAATATTTTTTTAAAGTATTTAAAAATAGTTTAAGCTCTTTAATTTTACTTAATAATGTATAACCTACAATAGAGCGTCGGTTATCCCTTCAAATTGTGGGACACGCATGCGCATATTCGTTTTTTTCGGATAATTCAATAAAGAGGTTCCTTTCATGATATGAGTCAGCACTTAGATAGGATTTCAAAGATTCAACCGTTAAGGGGGTGTCCAATGGGGGGTGAAATTTATGCGAAATTTTCTCATTTCTGGAGTTAAAAGTATTAATATACTTACATATACAATTAAAAATGACCTGTGAATGTAGATGAAATTCCCGAAAGTAAAATAAGGGTAAAAGGGGGGAGTGTGTTGTTTCTCATTCCTAGATATATTTTTACATAGCAGTATAAAATTATAAATAAAATTAATCCGCGTAAACAAAGTTAAAGAAAGCAGAAGCAGCCTTCTACTTATATTTCCCTTATTTATGACTTAAAATATGACTTTACGCGTAGCTTTCCGTAGCGTAGCGAAAAGTGTTCATGGCTATTTTTAATTAAATAAATTTCAATATTATTTTAAAATAGAAGTAAGCCTATAACTCTTATTATGTAATTAAATTCTTCGGATATTAGTTTTTATTAATTATCATATACTTAGCTGGAGCTACCTAAATAAACTTAGGTACCTACCCCATATTTATAAAATAAGCAGAATAATAGGATATAAGTTTAATGACAAATGGGAGTAAAAGATTAAAGTTACTTACAGACTTGCAATAGCGTAGGTACAGCTAATTATCATTATTATAATCGTCTGCCGAAGCCAGCCTACCGTCGCGCAGTTCTAAGAAAATAATACAGTCATAATCAGTTATACAGGGTGACCAGGCTACAGCTTATTCCAAGTCAATATACAAGCAAGTTAAATCTTTATGAGCCCTTAGCTTTGTCTGTAAACAGCGCGGCGAGGTTCCGGGTTCAATCCTTTATTCTTCCCGTCCCCCCTGTTATGCCTTTCGAAGTGCATCCTGAACATGAGACCATCGCTTGCTCACCGGTGAAGGAAGGGGTTTCCTCATGCATGCCTGATGAGATTAAAAGTATTTAATTATATTATGTTAAGCTCACCAACCCGCAATGAGTGAACTGGTCCGATACACTCCTCGCCGAATTTCGAGGAGGAGACCCGTTCCCCCTGTCGGTATATACTATAATATATTATACCGGTTGCTACTTTCATCGAATATGAATGTTTTATTTTCTTATGTTTCGAATTTACGAGTACATATTATGAAACAACTTTGATCTTCTCGTGATCATGGTTGCTGCTGTAAAGTACACTTGGATGAGTTTTCCATGTCAAGCCTAGTTGATTGCGAGTGGAGCGTTGTCTTGACGTTCAAAGAAAGAGGCCGGCTGCCTGACATGGGTTAAATTCTCATTTCTCGTATCATGAAGATACATATATTTTTCACGTAAATGTATGTTTAAATACATTTTCGTAAAGTACTTTTTACCGTTTACCGATAATCAAATGAAAAAATATATATTTTGAATGAAATGTCAATCAATTTAATATTATTATATTGTCGTGTCTAAACGTCTAACGGCGGCTTTCAATTATATAGTCCTCGCCACTTATTAAGTCCGATAGACGCGGCGCTGCGGTCTCATAGCTCAATGTTGCCAGTTTCTAGTGTAATGATTTTCCACTAAGGCTAGTACAACAAAAAAAAAATAATTATAAGGCCCATGGTCAGTAGTGAGTCGGTAAAGGCTGATGCTGATAATAATGATAAAAATAGTTATGGCACCAAGATGAAAATCCCAGGTTTTAGGAAAATAAAATTTTTTAAAAATTATTTCGTCTGCATTTTATACGTAGGTAATCTAGGTATAGCCGATTAGTTGAAATAATCTAAAAATAGCTTTTTCGGTTACGTAATACGTTTGGCTTTTGCAGGGGTGACAATTTTCTAAGAAGTAATTGGTGCTATTTTTACTTCTTTTATTAGATTTTTTTTCACAATATCACCTGCAATTATCATTCATCTGAGGAAGGTTTTATTTATTTTACTTTGTATTTATATTAATATAAAATGTCATAAGATAAATGTATAGAATTAATGATAATATTTTAGCCATAAATTAGGCAAAATTGAATGACTCTGGCATCTCTAGAATTTACCTGTCATGGTGGTGACATTCATAAACATATTATTCAACGGGATTAATAGTTGTTTGTTCTTAATTTCTAATTCACAAAATTCTTTCACTTTAACGATCATTATACGGCTCAATTCGGCGGCTGCACGGCTTCACATTTATACCTTAACGCTCCATATTTCACGTAAAAAAATTAAAAATCTCACAACTATATTTTATTCCAGACAGATGTCAAGATGACATGCTTGTCATATTTAGTTTCGGCTATCGTCGCAGGACTTCATAAGTGTCGCGGACAATATCTTAAAATTTTCTCAGCGATCTTGAAATTTTGACACATTTTCTTACAAAATCTGTCAAAATTTCAAGATAGATAAGAAAATTTTAGAATAGATAGGATATTGAAAGCCGCCGATAGAAGTATCTTTATTGTACTATAGTAGTATCCAAATTGATCTTTGCGTGTGGAGACAAATTTCATTTAAAAAAGTGAAGTTATTATACCTAGCACATTAACTATATTAAAGACTAGCTGCCCGGACAGACTAAGTCCTTTCAAACGTTTAATATTGGGTCCCCTATTATTATTGTTTCTGCTATTAATTCCCGTGGATATTAAACATATTTAGGAACATATTTCACGATTTTTTTAAATAAAAACTTTCCATGGACCTTAAGGATCATACAAAAAAAAAAAATGTGTGTGTGTCAGCTCCGACGCACGACTGGAGTTTACTCCTCAAGTACGAGTATCTAACCATACGCAAAAAAAATTATAACTTCACAATTACAATGTTAATTATTGATATTTATAACAAAAAAAAAATAGCAATATAAATACATCGACACTAATAGAAACAAACAAGCCCAATAACATATAGTATATAGGTATAGTCGCCTATACAGCATACCCTATGTACGTCTCAATACACTCACAGCTAAATGAGAAAGTTGCGCACTAAAGGTGCGCACCAAAAACGTGGCACTTTTTCGTTAGTTCAGTTGGTTTTACCCCTCGGATTTTTCTCATACCGGGCGCCTTATATATGAAAATCGATTTTTAAGGAGTAAACTCCAAAAACATTGGCCGCAACACAAGCCGCAAAAAATAACAACATTAATTTTATTTCTATAGATAGATGTTTATTCAATATTTAACTGTTACCTAAGCCGGGCTCAGGCTTCTTATATAAAGTGATGTCATTTTAAACATAATACCACAGTTAAAATAAGATAATACAATATACTTATTTCAATAACAATTCAGCAAATAATAATAGGCATGAAAGGAAAGAAATAATGTATAATCTACTCTAAGTAAGTTCTTAAAGCCATTCGAAAAGTTTAAAATAATATTTAGTAAAACTGTAAATATTTGTATACAATTTGTTACATTTATTGAATATTGGTAGTGTGTTTACAATTTTGTTAACGGTGTAATACTAACTAGTTAATATTATGAAGTTATGCCTAGTTAAGAGCGTTTACACCTTTTATATGCAAATCAGTACTTTTTAACCCAGATTTGATTATTAATCAGACAGACAACTTTAGGGTTTTTTTATATTTTATAACTGTATAAAATATTTAAAAAAATCCTAAAGTTATCTGTAATTAACATAATTGTAACATAATCCGGGAATAGTATAAAACTGGTTTAAAAAGTATTAATTGCATATAAAGTGTAACCGCTCGTAAGCCCAAACATGGGGTTTCCGTTTCGAAGTTCTCCCGACTATTTTGCTCCATCATCAAATGGTCTCTAGACCTCCAATAGATTGTAGCGCTTTAAATGCACTAGTCGAGCCTACGCTTTTCGAAAGTTCCCTTCGATTTCTCTGAGGTGCCATCATCAGATCCTGCTTTTCTTTCAATTTATATTCTTAAGGGCCTGTTTCACAATCTCCAGATAAGTTCCGAATAGGCTATCGGCAACATATTTGACAGATATTTGACAGATACTCTATACTCTATCTGTCAAATATGTTGCCGATAGCCTATTCGGAACTTATCTGGAGATTGTGAAACAGGCCCTAAGAATATTATACACATTCCTTTTTCAATATGATTCATAGTTCATTACAATAAGATTAAACTCTAACGAAACGCTGCGATAAATCTCTCGACTACTTGAAAATACTTGTCGACAGGTATTTGGTGGTTCAAGTACCGCACTTGAGAACGATTAGCAAGATCTTTCGTGCTTCGAATGGGACATGCACGCGTCTGCAGCTAGGTTATCTTTTTTAAATAAACCAGGAGACTGAAGTCGTAATTTTAAGTGTTTGTCATATTTTGTTTATGTGTTCACTGCTGAATGGAGTAGCTTTAGTTCAATGATTATTATTACTTCGTAATCTTTCATGTATAATTTCTTAAGACCCTAAAAAAGTATCCTACTGCTGGGCACTGGTCACCTCTTTGAAATCAGGCGAGGAGGGTGACGGGCTATAGTTTACCGTGGCGTTGGCCCAATGCGGTTTTGTGAACTTCACATACCTTCAAAGACTTAGGTATTCTTCAGGCATGCGAGTTTTCTCATGATGTTTTCCTTCACCAGTGAGCTAGTTATGGTCACGTGTTTCGGGTGCACTTATTAATTACACTTAAATAATTATAATAATTTAGAGAAACCCAAGGCACAACAGTGGGTCAGGATCGAACCCGGACTCTCTCACTCAATTAACCGAGTCCATAGTCTATACCCATTGGACCATCGTCGTCTTAACATCTTTGATGATGAATATGATTCGTAGCTTTCAATATACATAGTTAAATGTGAATTGAATTTTTGTGAATTAAAATTTAAATGTGAGTTTAAAGTACATAATGTGCAACTTGAGATAAGGACGTGATCTTTTACGCGCAAAAGTGCGCAGGAAGTCATGTTTAGGTATTTCACGCCCACTTTTAGTCGCACAATAGATTTTTTTTTTCATTTCTGACCTGTCTGACACAACTAAAAATAACTTATATTGATCCTTTAGAATTTTTATAAAATAATATGATTCAAACGCAACGTTTTATTGTAGTTTTAAAATAATTATAATTTAAATAAATATAGCAATACAGAAAAATAATAGTAATAAGTAAAAAACAAACCTAGTTTCACTTATAAAGGAGACTTTCATCCATTATATCAAGATAATGTTCAATTTAGGAAAATAAATCGGTGAAAAAATCAATTTAATTTTGGGTTATTTCTTATTGTTTGAAAATATTATTTTATTCTAATACATATCCCTAAATGTAAAAATCTTTTTCAGGTAATTTAGACCTCAGGATGTTTGCTATTGATGAATAAAATTTAATTCATAGATTTTTTGAGTATTTCAGAAAGCCCAAGCGTCGAAACTGTCTCTGAAGGGGTAATTATGAAAACCTCCGGTAATATAATAAAAAAAATGTTGTAAAAATCAAAATACTTAGGGCTTACTAAGGGCGTGAAATACCTAAACTAGATTTCCATGCATAAAAGGTCTACACGCTCTTAAGTCTTAACTAATTTGAAGAGAGTTGTACAGATTCTACACAGATTCTACATGTTTTGATTGTAATTAGGTCTATAGGAGTCTGATGATAAAGACGAAAGAGAACAGAAACTCCTTACCCTATCTGGCAATTCTGGCATTCAAAAGCGAAAAATAAATTAATATATTTTTTTATATTAAAACATTT
This sequence comes from Lycaena phlaeas, assembly GCA_905333005.2. Taxonomy (NCBI): domain Eukaryota; kingdom Metazoa; phylum Arthropoda; class Insecta; order Lepidoptera; family Lycaenidae; genus Lycaena; species Lycaena phlaeas. Next base: position 4,176,854 of record HG995168.1, read on the forward strand.
TCTGCATATATATTTTAAAACCAATCTTTTTTGCTTTACTGAAAAATTTATAGATGTGACCTTAGATTTAATTATGTCATAATATAATTGATCTAAGGATGTGACATACAACGAAATAAAAAAATAAAAATTTATAATAAGGCATTCCTAGCTTGACAATTTTTTGAGTAGTTGTATCCTAATTCCTAGTGAGCCCCTAGGTCTACATTTTATTAAAACTTTCTGTTGAGTAGTAGTTGTATCCTAATTCCTAGTGAGCCCCTAGGTCTACATTTTATTAAAACTTTCTGGGCTAACTCGCCATACCTGGACATATTCGGGATATGCTGGAATTTCATTATTTCATGGGAATGACGGCAAACATCGAAGTTTAGTACTAGGGAAACATGAAATAGAAAGGATGTACTTGCAGTATTGTGCATTTCGCAACTATGATTATTCGAAACTGCAATTATTCTAGAATGCGTTATGTGATCGACTTCGTTTTAGTATATACTAGAGTTTATACTCTACTCATATTTATGAATAAGCAAAGAAGATTTTGCTGCGTTGATTTGACAAAATATGTATGAAATTTTATTGTATAAGCTTTTATACTTACGGTGCATATTGTATTCGGGTCAAATCTTGCAATCTTATCGAATTAAAACTTCTTGAAGCGCGACTAGAAAGTAAGTACTAAACCTTATTGCTAGGGGCAACATATTACATATCATTGAATCTCATTTTATTATAAAATATATTGAAAAGTAATCAAAAGCTCTTTATGAAGATTTTAATTAATCAATTTTTAAACTTACAAAAATTACCTTTTATTCAAAACAAACTTTAATTGATGAAAAATTATTGTGAACAAAAATAAATTTAGGAAAATAAGTAAACATTAGCGGTAGGTACAATTTGAAAATTTAACATACCAAATTACAAGACTTAGTTGGAATCGAATATTATGTATGATAATAAATAAATATATAACTACCTATAGTGTTTTTTTATTCTGAGCATATCGCAGTATACGGCACTACCACGGACAAATTATTATTATATAATAATAAAATATTATTACCATTTGAAAACAGACAAACATTACAATTTGATATGCACATCATATACATGCAGTTCCGGTATGAATTCGTGAAAAGGTTTCGTAGTTGTGCTCTATATTCTAGTATCCAGTAGTAAAGGGATCTGACGTCATTACAACTTTCGCTTTTACTCTCAAATGATATTGATTTTATGTGATTCGCATTGATATAAGATAGTCCTTAAGCCCGTCACAGACTTAGCTATAATATATATATATTAATATTTTTATAGCTAGGCATATTACTATATATTTTCTATACTAATTTTCGCGTGACCGCACACTCAGCTATAATATATATTTCTGTGACGTCACCACGCGATACCGTAATGAGTATAGAAAATATATATAATATCACAGTGTAAATAAATTCATACAGTGGTCCAACAAACACGTCTAGACAGATGAGAGAGGCGCGGTAGCGAGCCCAAGCTGCCATACACTCGCTTGGGACACGTCAGTCGGGGTTGTCGCATTTTAATTTGATTATTTTAAGTGCTTTGCGACCGATAGTGTTTCATTTGAATATCAGATATTTTTTTTATTTTCAACATTACATACAAATTTAATACACTGATATGTTTTTTTCGTAATAGTAGAATCGAAATAATTTGTATGTCTGATAATTTGAAGACATTTGACATTTGAAACTCCTTAATAATACTTCTATATCTATTTTTTTGTTTTATTCCTAGTACTCTACATACATATACTAAGAATACACAAAATGTAAAACAGATATTGTTTTCTTATGTTTACGCGAATTTCACTCATTATAATGAAACAACTTTTACGGATTTTATCGCGGTTTATTTAGTTTTTTACAAGCCCGACATTTCGGAAACTTTACAGCAACCATGGTCACGGGAGGACTCAAGGGGTTGCTTTTTTTTTTTTTTTCGGTTGGATCTATGCTAATGGTCCTAGCGACCGTGCGTCATCGGAAATGGGGTGATCCGGTTGGATCATCCTATGACGTTAAAAATTGGGGGGTTGCCCCCCGCCATGTTCATGGCGTCGGGTTTGTACCTAACTTGTTCAGCTACGGTCGACTGGTTTGGAACGGGTGACGTTAGAAACCTATCGTGAGGGCCGGCCCTCCCCTCCCCCGGTAGCGGGGGAGGCGGGTCAAGCGCGGGACCCGAGCAAGCTGCCGATAGCAGAGTGCTATCGGTGATTACACGGTCTATATTGGTGTCGACTCGTAGCTGATCTGAGCCTATGCTGTCGCGGTTGATCCGGATCAACTGGTCAACGGAGTGTAGGGTTCGACGTCGCATACGACCCCGGGGCCCATGCGGTGTGAATGTGTGCCTAACACCGGCTGTGTTATGTCTGAGTGTGTGTTGTAGCTTACGTCGCGCTTCAGCGTCGCGCTTTAACAGTTCTGTGATTTTATCAACAGGATCGGGTATGACATTCTTAGGTAACCTAGACTTATTAGGTGCTAAGCTATCGGGGGTGTAAGGGGTTGCTGTAAAGTTTCCGAAACGTCGGGCTTGTAAAAAACTAAATAAACCGCGATAAAATCCTTAAAAGTGGTTTCATTATAATGTAAAACAGATTATAATAAAACACATCATTGTGACAACCCTGAAGCAATGACGTATACCTACACAAAAGCGGCAATTCGCGCGACTTCAAAGGCGTTGGACCACTGTATGAATTTATTTACACTGTGGTAATATGCCTAGCTATAAAAATATTAATAATATATATTATAGCTAAGTCTGTGACGGGCTTTATACTGGTCAGTAATATCTACTCTTGATACGTTTCTTACAAATTGTGTTTATTATAAACTAGCAACTCGCCCCGGCTTCGCACGTGTGTCAAGGTATATTGTGCCTACGTGGTTTTTAATACTATTTATGTTAATTATCCTTTTTATTTGATTGCCACAATAAACGTGACTATTAGTTTTAAAGGGAAAAAAACTATAGTGAGACATCCTCAAAAGATGTCCTATATGATCCTAAAAAAATGTGTTTATTTCAAAGAAATAAGGCAGTGTTTCAATAAAAGTTTCTTAGCGACTTGACCTGTGCCGACTTTTTCAACATAATGTATAATATTTTAAACAATTTTAATATTATATACCTTGATAAATGATTGGCAAATGTATTGATAAGTTATATAATAATATACTTCGACTAAAATAACAAGCAATCTGACTGATCTTCCTTATTTCGATATGGAACTGTAGTAGACATGTAATTCTATTAATTTTATATCCACGTTATCGTACTAAAGCTTGCGCTGCATGTACGCGCATATAACCTGAATGTAAATGCAATGCAGTCCATACCTTCGCTTTTATGATATCCTGGTGAAGTTTAGTACGGAAACCTATCGAATGCATGCATTGCAGAACTGCATCATGCAATTTTTATGGAGAATTGTAAAACGTCCTAAAAGATATTATAATGAACTCGAAAGGTTTGAACAATGAACATAAGAAAACTCACGTTTTAAACACCCCTTTTTCATTTTAACAACACAAGGCTTACGTAAATTCACGCATCCATTTTATTTAAAATTACGATTTCACGAAGGCTTTGAAAAGTAATTAAAATCGTCTACTAATATACTAGCCGAGCTTCATTCATTCAAATTTCAAACTGATTTTTTCGTAGATAATAAAATACCTACACGAGTTTTTCATAAATCTACTGCTGTACTTGTTTCTTACAAGTATGGGTGGTGGTGTAAGTGGTACAGAAAATACCTTTGCTATTAGGATATGAGGTCTTCGAACTGAGGCCGCTATAAGTAGGGAATAGCACAACACTGGAAAGGTAATTTTTGGAATTTTTCGTTTACAGTAAGTGATCGTAACATGATGCCAAAACACTAGTAACCTGAGCACACAGGGCATGCAATTTTTGAGTAGTGTCAAAAGTTAACTAGAAACAAGATTTTATTCTGTATTTAAAATAAATTCTCATTGTTACGAAGCGGTGCGACAAACAAAACGTCGAGCACATGTATGTAAATATTTACATACATATTTATTTCATAAGTAGCGATTGACTTGGCAAATATTTAGGTCATTTTCTTTAAATTAATGCTACTTTTTATTATGAATTAGATTGTACAATAAATTGTAAGCTCCAGTCGTCGATGAATTATAGATAAATAAATTATTTTATAATGTTGTTAATAATAGACATTTTAATTCCATAAAATATAAGTTACGAAAATGATTCTAATTGCTTTCTACGTATTTGACACTTCTAAAAGCTGGTAAAAGCTTTTTAATTTCATGATATCCTAGTGATTTGATCTATATATATTTGTCGAATGCGAAATCATATAATTCGAAAGCGTCTAGAGAGCTTTCGAATGCAGCATTTCCCGCACACACGTGTATAATGCTTGTACAAACGCTGCTGCAAAACGTTACAGATGTGTGCGTTTATCACTAACTTGCTCCCAGAAGTAATAAACGTATTTTTTAATTTTATTTGTGATTAAAACCTTCTAGGTGACTAGTGGTGGTAAACACGGGTAAAACGAATGAAAAAAAAAGCACATAGTGTCGAATTGAGAAACACCTCCTTTGAAGTCATTTAATTAATGCAAATTTGATAACTTAGAAAATTTTCTATAAGACCACGTAGCCGTAATAAATATTAAAAAAAAGAAATTGTTTTTTTTTTTACTGTTTTCACTTTTATACAGTAACAGTTGTGACGTTAAATCGTAAATTATCGTAATCTGGATAATGTTAAGTTTGCCATTTGATTTTCATTCATTCAGGCATTCTTTGAAAAGCAAACTCGTAACGTATATTTTATTGTGAGTTTATTATAATTAATTTATTTGTAGAGAAAAGTAAATTTTATTGCAAGTGTTAATTTCTATATAATATCATTGAAACCTTAGGGATAAGTACGAATAAGTAATAATTACGAGAACCTACAAGCGCACTGTGTGATGTGATTTTACGTAAAGTTTCTTCGATATTTTGTGTAGTTCGAGTTAAGGAATAGGGTTTAGGAGTGTGTTCGAGCTTAAGAATTGTGAATATGAAGTCACGCGGGCAAAGTCATGACTTTCCTAGTATCTGAAAGAATGCACCCTCAACACAAGGAACTGCTTCCTATAAGCAAGCCGCTATCGAATAGCGCTAGTAACGTGCATCTGTGAATTGGACAGAATAGAATGTGTTAGATGCAATTGTTAGGTCATTCTGCTATTCTGGTATGTTTTCAAAATTTCTGTTGCAGTTGAAATGATCGATCGCAGTGTTGATAAAAACTTATTTTTCCGGGTTCTGTACAACAAAATCTAGAAAGGTGGCATCCATAGGGTTATAAGATTGTAACTCTTATCCATCAGTCTGTCTGCGTGTTCATTTTTCTCAGGAACGGATGCATATAGCAATTTCACATTTATACTCTTATTGAGTAGACCCTATTAGGGGTATATAAATATCAAGGTATTCAACACGTAGAAAAAATGAGGCAAATTACATTTTCGCAAAAACTTCTAAATTACCAAAATTTACCAAACTGTTATTTTTTTTGATTTTCGGAATTTTCCCTTTATTTATGTGGTAAACTTTACTTTTAACGGAAATGGTTTTGTATTTCGGAAACCTTGATAACCTATATGGTAGTTAACCTTTCACGGACTGTTCTCCAGTACAAACCACGTGTAACCATGGTGGTTGCTGTAAAGTACCGAAACGTCGGTTATGTTAAAAACTAGTAAAAGCGCGTTAAAATCCGTAGAAATTGTAATAATGAAAGTACCCGGATAACCGAGATTTGCTCGGTAAAGTTAATCTTTAAATATAATCTTAATAAATTTAAACGACATTTTCTAAAAAATTGCCTGACTATATCGATTTATCGCCCCGAATCTCCATTTACTTATACAAAATTTTATGTAAATTGTTGGAGCCGTTTCCGATATTCAGATATTAGGGTAAATCCGGGATAGATGCCCCACTTTTTGAAATAGCCCCCTAATTTGAAAAATAATAATTTTATAGGAATAATTTATATTATTAAAGCTAGCCCAATCCTTTATGTTGAATTACTGTTACTTTTAGCCTATCAAATATAGATTTTGTAGAAACAAGCTTTTCGTGAAGCCTTTTTTTTGGGGATAGATAGATCTATAGGATAGTTGCCCCACCATGAAAATACCGATAGGGATAGATGCCTGCAGAGCAGGATAGATGCCCTTTATACCCTGTTAGTCCTAAAACAGCAATTATCTCGAAGGAACATGGATCATAATAACAAAAACATTTTGTTTTATTTAATTGTTATTATTACAAAATAATTCTAATATCACAAATGACTACAAAATATAGTTTTAAATAATTAAATTTTTCTTTATCACACAATTCAGCGTCATTTCATTTGTCATGGTCATTTTCATTAAAAAAATTGTTTCATTTTGTTCTTTTATTTTTATTTTTGCTGTCTCAATTTTTATTGGTGGCTCTTTTTTGTTTTTTTTTATTCTTTGGTAGATTCAGTCATGATTTTCTTGTCTAACTTATTTTTAATTTTTTTCTTTCTTTCAGCCATATCCTTCTTTCCTTTGAAATCAAAACATCTGTTGATTGTTTTGACCATGCCATGGTCAAAGAATTTTTTGGAATCGGTGATGTTCCTATTAGAATTTTCAAAAGTTTTTTTTTTCGAAAGGTCTAGACTTTAAAACTTTTTTGGTGACATGGTTCTGCTTAAGTCAGTAAAAAGATCAAATATGAAATATACAAATACAAAACCAGACATAAAAAGTAGATAACAGACACTAAAATATTTTAAAAATATACACTTATTTCATATATTATGGTTTACGCATATACGGTAATCTTTGACGCGTTTGTGGACTTAGCCGCGGATATAATCGGACGCACACGCGAAATGCATTCCCACCCCAGGATTATTCTTAGGTAAATAAGGTGCTGGGTGATTGCGGCTCCTACTTATATAATTTACTTTTAGTCGCGAGTTCGGGAAGTTAGGTTTTTAGGATGTGAGGCATCTATCCCGCTGCGGCATCTATCCCGGTTTTACACTACAAGAACTGCTTGTTTAGAATGTTGAATTATAAAGAGTGGCCACCCTTACTTACCTACTTAAAGCAATTCCTCCGATGTGTATTCGCGCTCATGCGATTTGTTTTTGTTTAAAGTCTGAAAAACTGTGTGCTCAAATTCGACTTGCATTTGGCTGGTTTTTATTTATTATTTAGGGCCTGTTTCACAATCTCCAGTTAAGTTCCCAATAGGCTATCGGCAACATATTTGACAGATAGAGTATGGAGTATCTGTCCATGTCCATGTCAGATATTTATCTGTCAAATATGTTGCCGATAGCCTATTGGGACCTTAACTGGAGATTGTGAAACATACCCTTATAATAAAATAATTTTGACATGTTTGACATATAACAAAAGACACAATAATTATTATGGTTTATACTCAAGATTACTTAAAAAATGGTTCATGCAATTATCGTGTTTGTTGTGCGGCTTCTTCGTCAGTTCTCGAATGTATCTATCGAAAATGCGTTTCTGTACTGCACTTTACTAGGAAAACATGAAGTTTGAGGTTTGGACTGCATTTCACTGTAGCAGTTATGAATGAATGCACTAGCGTACACGTACCGTACACGTACCACGTGTGACTTTAATTGAAAATATATTTCGTACACAAAACCGACAAATATTGTACGGACCTAATGTCAATCTCACAATTCCATAAAAAGAAAATATGTAATAATTAATGCCTGGTAAAATACAGCCGCTTACCGAGGATTGGCAAACGTCCACAAGCTTCAAGCGCTTGTAAATGCTTTTGTAAATGCCATTTACACGCTCGTGACTAACGTCTTGTGAGTGCGTTAGTGTGTTCCGTATAGGCAAGCATGGCAAACTTAGGCATTGAAGTTGTGTCGGTTTTTGGTTTCATTCAAAATATAATAAATAAATAATTAATATACATATACTTTTTTTAAATAAAAATTAATATACTTTTATTAAAAACACAATATATGAAACGAAACGAAAGCAACGAACGCAAAAAGTTTAAATAGAAAAGTTTTTATCTTTAATTGGTTTCTTTAATGTTGAAACCAAATATTAGTAATTTTGTCTATGCGTTAGTTAGATGTTGAAGTTGTGTCGGCTATTGTCTTTGGTTTTATTTAAAATATACTAAATAATTAAAATACACATACTTACTTTTATTATAAATACATATTATATTCGTATAACGAAACGAAAGCAATTAAAGTAAATAGTTTAAATATCAAAGTTTTTGCCTTTAACTGGTTTGTTTAATGTTAAAAAAAATTTGCAACTTTGTGTATGCCTTTATGGTTTCTCTCCATGGTATGCATAGTACGCTTTGATAGGGCTCGGGATATTAATATACTGGTTATACATTTTTTTTAATAAGTATTATTCAACAGTTAACACCACGTTAACCTAGCCCAGTTCGTAAGAATCAAATCAAAATATCTTTATTTCGTCGATAACTTTGGATAAATCGCGTCCAGAGATTCCTTCCAAGCTAGTAAATATTGCAATTGATCAACTACAGCTTGATTTAATACCATTTTTACGAATATCTTATGATAGTTTGAAGCTCCGACCAACAAAAAAGGTTCTTTTTTTGTACACCACAAGCAATACAGTTATTGAATATGATCGTCAAAATAGGTGCAACAATACACAATGTATCTTAAAATTTGCACAGACATTAGACTTCATATATTATCTAGATATATTAAAAATAGTCATTAGAAGAAATAATTATTAGTATTACATTGTTATACTAATAATTATTTTTGATACATTTAGGTATTTGAATATAATGATTTCGATAGTGAATAGAATATAATAGAATATTTAGATTAGTATACACACTATAATATTAGTTTCAATTTATTGTATTGTCATCTAAATAAATATTGGGCGAAGCTGCGTGCAACAGTTAGTGTATTTTAAAATGAAACCGAATACATTTCATGTTATATTATGAACAGACATTGAATTTTGTTGAAGTTGCAATTTGCAGAAGTGTGAGTACCTCAGTTCGTGTGTACTGAATAACACATTTAACCTCTGTGTGAGTTGCACATATCATATTAATATACATCTTTTATTTTATGATATCCTAATACTGGTACTCCTCGAATACCTATACCTCGTATAGGGTTCTACTACACTGTGGTTCTACGATATTTATAGTTATCGGAAACAAGGCAAACTGTAAACAGAAAACGAGCAGTCGGCTCTCCTAGTAGGTAACCACCGACGATTCTAGAGGGCTTTCAAGCGAAGTGCATAAAAATATGTAGTCTGGCTTCCTGTTTTATTTTTAAATTGTCATACGGATCGTAGCAAAAATAAAAATATCTTAGCAAAGTTAAAAATAGTTATAAATTTTGTTAGCAAAATTATTAAGATAAACTTTACAGATTGTTTAATAAAATGTCTTTAAAATTCCATACACTTCCATTTTTAATTTTTTAAATTTTTTTTTAATAAACTTTATTGCTCCAAATTTAAAATTTGTTACAAACTGGCAGAGTATTAGCTAATGCAATTCCCCCAGTCAACCATAGGTAAAAACGGACAAATACGTATGGCGCAAAAAGTGAACTGCCTAAGTAGATATTTAGACCTAATTCAATATACTTACATACAAATATAAACACTACATATAGTCATACAAATACCAATATACCAATGACGAATACCATAAAATAATTCTAATATCATAAAGATGAAGTAACAGGCTAATCGATATAGTTAATTGATTAACAAAATATTATATTACTAGCAAGTAGCAACAACCCGCAGCTTCACCCGCGTGAACTTTTACGGATTTATCATATCTAATGAAGATCATTTTCTATTTTAATAATGACTAAGTTTTTGTGTTAAAATGGATATATTATATCCCTTCGCAGACTTTCTGTATGCATATTTACTATTTAGGATACTATTATTATTATAATATATTCCACCATACGTCGAAACACGCAGCTGCCCATTCACGATTTATTTTCTTGCGTATTATTTTGATTTTTCCGTATCCCCTAAAGTATTTATTTAATTTGCATGATGTAAAGGGGAAAAATAATCTTCATGAAGTGCTCAAGCTAATTAACTGATTTAAAATGATAAGGATATACAGTATTTGTGTAAAAAACTTTCAAATTATCGCGTTATAATTGGACATTTTTTAAAGTATTAAATGGATATAGTATGATATACCTAAGAGATAGACATATGCCATCGCAGACTTTTTTGTAGACCTATTTAAGATCCACAATTCCACTTCCAATTTGTTATAACTCAAAGGGTTTAGGCAGCGTTTTCGTTAAAATCTCTCAGGCGGCCTATTTTTTCCGACACCTTCAACAATTATTGTTATATCTTAGCCAATGTTTATAAAAACTTAATAAATTATATACATAAACCTTACACTTTAATCGTCTTATCCATTGAAAAAAACCCCATCAAAATCCGTTGCGTAGTTTTAAAGATTTAAGCGTACAAAGGGATATAGGGACAAAAAAGCGACTTTGTTTTATATTATTATTACTATTATTATTATTATGTAAGTGATAAGTGATATTATAACAATGGGGCTTTAGTCACAATGACTCACAATGAATGCACTATAATTTCTACATATCTTTAACCAAGAGTATATGAATGTTGCAAGTTGCAAGACATGCAGTAAAATTACTGGTATCTTGAACTGCTTCATTTACTTCCTAATGTAATTATTGTAGGTAATCCCTGGTAGACCCCACTTAGGTTCAGGATTCATATATCATCATATCATATCAATACAAAACTTTATTTTAAATTATAATTTAAAATCGTATATGATGATAATAAATTCACACAAATAATAAATTCGCACTAAACGTGACATTGTCTTGATTATCACAATATGCACGTGACCAGTCAAAATGATGTTTATTGTGAAAGGTCAGTTTTACTATGTTGTGATCGATATGTTGATATAAACGTGCAATTGCAGTTTGAATTCTATATTTTATGTTGTCCTGGTGTAATACAGTACAGCGGTGCATTGCGTGCAATTTTGACGGAAACAGTTTAAAGGTCACAGTACGGTCACAGTCGACTCGCCTAGTCTGACCCAGACAGTTCGCTTATTTACTAACTCGTTTGCTTAATTCGGCTAACGTTGACCTGCCCAACCCATGCCCCTTCATCATCATTTTTTATACCAACCTTGTGCGTCAGATAACACGGAAGGAATTATTTAATTTGGTGTCGTGGTTCTGAAGTTATGTGCGTACCTACATACATTTTGGCGATTTAAAAAATATACGTGTAGATCAGTGATTCCCAAAGTGTTCCAGCTAGCCCCCACGGCCGTCTTAAACTAGGCCGGGGCCCTTGGGCACAAAAGAATTTGGGGCCCTTTCGGAAAGTAAAAAAATCGAATTATTATTTTAACATTTTTTGTAAAGTCATACGTAGACCATTTTTTATAGATAATTAAATATAGTATGAATTATGATAATATTGACAACCTCTGTGTTAGCGCGTTGGCGCTGAAGCCGGGAGGTAGTGGGTTCAAATCGCACCACGGAATAAAAAAGTTTTCTGTGTTCCTGGGTCATGGATGTGTATTAAATATTTGTATTGTATAATAAAAATCTTAAATATATTATGTATAGTATAAAAGTATTAAATATATTTCCGTAGTCAATAACTTACACTTTCCGTAGTATCAAATTACTCTATGACTTACACATTGCAGAAATTGCAAAAATCTCACAATGGGCTGTTAATATTCTACATCGTTTTTTACAAAATTTTAGCGTAATATATGCCTTGTAAGTACATTTTGATACGATTACTGATTTGTGAAAAAAGTGTAATGTGCCCGACAAAAATGTTTTGAGAATAAATGTTAGAGAAATTGTGACCTACAATTTCTATCACGGGGCCCCCTGAGAACGGGGGCCCTGGGCACAGGCCCCGTGTGCCCTTATGGTAAAGACGGTATTGCTAGCCCCCAGGGGTCCACGGAAGACTCGAAGGAGGTCAATAATATGGGGGCCCGTGAAAGTTATTTTGGCCGATCATGCCTGTCTTTCTTTCGTACCGTACTCTCGTTTTCCGAACGCTACATGACGTCATCTTTTTCGTGCATGCTGCCCGTGCCCCGTAATATCGAGTTATTAGACGTTGTCAAGTCAAAAAGTGTCTATAGAGATAACATATTGGAATATATCATAATAATAATTGTTGTACTGCGATAGCTACGAATTGAAATAGTCGAAAATAACAACAATAGCAACGAAGTTTTATTTTTACTTATTACATTTGAATAGTCGTATATTATATTCTATAAAACGAATTTACGAGTAAATATAAAAAATACTCAAACTCACATTTGATAAATATGTAGGTAGTAGGATCTTTTTCTTGTTTTTGATACAATATATTTCATGAATTTCATAATAACGAAGTAAAGTGCACTGCAATCGACATCCTACAATTCATATTGTCCTGGTAAAGTGTAGTGCGAGATTGCATTGGATGCAACAACGTCGTAGTAATTAATAATTAAAATTAAACTCCCAATCGTTTTCCGCCACTAGGCGTAAATAGGAACTATGAAGTTTGGTTTCCGTCAAGAAGTTGAATACTTTTCTTCACCCAACACTGGAAACTTGATTGTATTATATATATAATATATGTAAAATATTAATTAAGTAAAAATGGATATATAAACAATAGAAAAAACGCTTCCGTAATTAATGTGTATTTTTTCGTGGATGCAAGCGGCGTTCGTCGATTTGTTAGACGTCGTTAAAAACCTGCTGCCGCCTGCCGATAGAAATGATTATAATGTTGCTAGTCTATTCTATAGGCGTGTATTTCACAGAGACCGAAGCTAACTTAACTTTTGAGGACTTTATTAAGCTTTTCCTTGGAACTTTGATATACTGAAATTCATAATCCTCTCGGTGTCGTAAACGCAAAGTGTGGGCGGCTCAGAAAGATTTTAGTAGAAAAATATATTATACCGCCTACCGTTAATTAATATTTCATGTCTATTAATATAAATAAACGCTAAAGAGAACAAATCGATAACAGAGTGGAAAAAAAAGAGTAAATCGCCTTTGATTTTTTGCTATTAAAATAAATTAGATAATGCCTTAGAAATTTTGCATTTTTTTATATATTTTTATATGCTGATCATAGTGATCAGCTGTGCAGCTCCATTGTTAAAGATAGCACATGCACAAAATTTGTGAGAGAATGCATCTGCTTATCTTCGGGATTCATAATATCCTGGTGATGGAAACTACGTTAAAAGTAGCAGAGTTCACGAAATGATCATAATAGTTGTTCAAAAAAGTGCAATTCCCTAAGCGGGGTTTTCCCAAAGACTCGAGGGTCCACGATGAGCGTGACAAAAATGGGGGTCCACAATCGTAAGCAAGTAAGTAAGGGGGTCCATACAAGTAATTTGGCTTTTATAGTGAAGAATCAAAGTGTTGACTTGACTTCTCCTATCTTGATTGTTAAGAGAATTTTACTATTATAATTTTATTTAAATTATCTTGTAAAAAAAAGAGCTCAGTAAGAGGTCCAATTGATTCAGGAAAATTTTGAAAATGGTCTCTGAAACAAAAGAGTTTGGGAACCTTTGGTTTAAACAAAAGCTACTTTAACGTACAAAGAAAATAACTGAACTTCATTAAAATTGCCATAACTATAACATAACTTGAATTATTTTTTTTTCAAACTTTTTAATCTTTTTAACCTTATTTCATAAGCGATTAGCAAAGCTTATGTTATTTTAAACTTAATTCAAAATTTTCGTTTTGGATCTTTAACTTTATAGTGCATCTTACTAGGACTTTATGAAGTTAAAGTATGAATTTTTATAACTGTTGGAATCGGGTGGTAAATGTATCAAATTACTTCTGCATCTAAAATTTATCCTTTTCTCCTGTTTCGTTCCATTTCCTTTACCTCGTGATGGGACCACCATGATAAAGACACCAGGATCTAATGATGGCATCTCACAGAAATTGAGAACTTTCGTAAGTCGTAGGGGATACTAGTGTGTAAGCCATTTTTTATTAAGAATTTTAATGCCCTCAACATAATAAAGTAGAAAATGAGAAAAAATGACATATTTCAGGACTTACGGCGGTTTTCAATATCCTATCTATCTTAAAATTTTCTTATCCATCTTACAATTTTGACAGATTTTGTACGAAAATGTGTCAAAATGTATCGATAGATAAGAACATTTTAAGATAGATAGGATATTGAAAACCGTCGTTAAAAACCCATAAAGTGCTAGTAACAATATAATAAATCTGCACTATGATAATACGTTGACATAAAATAAATGCCTAGATTTTATCCGCATTAATGTCATACACAATTTTCCACAATTATATTAACAAATTTAGGTATCTCTAAAAATCTCTCTCTTTAAAAGACGAGAAATATTAATAGAATAAATTTTTCAGTGACGTTATTTATCTTTTGCTTATAATTTTTAGTGGAAAGGAAGTTGGCAATAAACGAAAATAAGCACGTTGGAGTGGCAGTGGGTCGTTAACATACGCTAAAAAACTGATCGGTTAAGGAGGACGTTAAATTAGAGACTAGGATTTTCGTGTAAGGGTCGGTTCTAGTTGCATGCCTTCAAATATAAAACTTACGATTTTTCTAGAAAGCAATTATGATCAATTCCGAATATCCAACTTCTTTGTGGAGACAATCCTTCTCCACAATTTCACCAATTCCACCATCTCCTTTGATAATTTCTCAAAGGATGAAAAAATCCAACTCCAAAATCGGAAGCATGCTGCTTTTATTTAATTTAACTAATTCATTCAAACATTCATCAATATTACATCGTTGGGGCTCGTACGTAACTATGGATTAATTTCTGGAAATATCTTGTCTACGCTATTAACTGTGTGTTAATTTAAAAACAATTAACTTCTAGAAATGTCAGATTTTGTAAGGCCTAAAAAGCGTCATCAAAGAATCACTAAAAATAACATTTCGCTGAAAGAAACCTTGACCTTTGTGTGAAAAAATTCATTGATAATTATTATCAGCCATTTTGTAATCACTAATAGGAAACTGAGTTTTGACTACTAAATATTATGTAAAGTACTAAATATATTTAGTCAAAATGATAACGGTCATATTATAGTGGTCGGTTTTGATTGGTTGCGATCATTAGGATCAGTCGGTCGATGGACGGTCATAATGGATAGGCCTTAATGATGAATCCATTATTACGTTTTCATGGTGGTGTACCTGTACTCAAATGTATATGTCCAATATTTTAACAGACTTCTTTGGTGAGTGCCCATTCCACTAATTCTATATCTTCTTTCAAGATTTCTTTCTAATTTGTATGAATATACGTTAATATTTAATACGTTATTTTTTGTACATTTGAAAAGTTTTGAGGATTAATAATAATTCTTACAAACATAAAACATATTATATGATATTTTGATATTTGATTTTTAGATTAATGTTAAAAAGAAGAAATCAAAACCAGAAATTCTTTGAGTAAAACCCTAAAGGCAATAGTCTCCTCTAATAGTGCTCTTTATGTAATAGTGTTCAGTTTCAGTTATGCTATAGTGATTAAAGTAGGTATCATTCAGCATAAAAATTTAACATTCAGGAGTTAAGGATATTTGATCAATGTAAATGATTTTTTATGGTCACAATCGTAGGTTTATTATATAACATTGTATACATTGTTATTAATAATACAAGAACAATGAATCTAAAACTAACAATTTGATCAATTAATATAAATGTTAGTACATTTAATTAAATCATAGTTTCTTTCATCAAAGGCATTTCAATATCCTATCTGTCTTAAAATTTTCATATCGATATTGTAATTTTGACAAATTTTGTAAGAAAATGTGTCGAAATTTCAAGATAGATAAGAAAATTTTAGGATAGATTTATTGAAAGCCGCCGATAGTCTTTTTCTTTTTGCCTTTATTTTATTTTTTATTAGTCAATGGATTTTTCTATGTACTGGGCTCTCATACATTTTGATGAGATTGATTAGAACGTTATGTACGTGTAGTAAATAATCGTAGCTGGACCGGATCAGGGTTTATGGCCGCTTATGTGCGCAGCCCGGTTCTCAGAAGATCCCTTATGAGCCATAAAAGTTGCGGTACCATGTGCACGTACTGCCTGTTTCACAGATTCCATTCGATTTACACGCCCACTACATTTGCAGTTCGAATTAGTTTATATTTAGATTTGTCTAAATCACGTGTAAGTACGCTACGCGCAATTTCGTATCATTTGACAAAAAGTATCGTGTATTAATTCAGACATGTTTCGATATGATATATATTCTTCCAAATTTGTTTTTTTTTGTTTGACCAATTTGTTTCATAAAAAGCGTTTAGCCAAAAACAATTTATCTTCTAAAAGTTTGCATCGATTAAAACATAGTGAGGAAACCTGTATGCCTGATGAGATTTAAAAGCTCTTTGAAGGTGTGTGAACTTCACCAACTCGCCATACCCTTCCTCGCCTGATTTTGAGGAGGAGAACAGCAGACAGTAGGTTGCTACTTTATGGGATGAGAACCAAAAATTCGCACAGAAATGAGAAATTTTACATTAAGTATAACGGTTCGTGTTTGTAATTTATGATAAAGATATAATTTTCGAAGCTACTTTTTTTTTGTAAAAATCTTTTATAAATATAATTCTAGTGGCTACGTTATTATCAAGTTACGTAGACTATACAAACTATCAACATCCCTCCGAATATTGCTGTGAATGTAAGTTAAGCGGGCAAAGTTGCAGGAAACTGCTAGTCCTATAAAAATTGGATAGAAAATGACTATCAGATATCTAAAGGCCTCCGATGATATATAATAGAGAGTTACTTGTTTAAAAAAATATGAAAAAATTAACCATTTCATATTTCATCTCCGAGGTACGATTTGCCTACGTCTCTGAATTATATCTTTCAAACAGATGTCAGTTTTGTTAAACCGAAAAAATTCATAAAGCACCTATAACCAAGCGTAAACAATGTATCACGCGTGTCGTTTTTAAAAATCATCGTAATTTTTTTTATTAAAGCGAACATGCTTTCAGGCGGGTTATTCTTAAAATACCTATTGCATTTATAAAGATCAAACGCGCGAGCAAACATCGGTTCATGTAAACATTACGTACGTTAGGGAGCCGAGAACGCGATTATCTCTTAGTAAAATGGAACGAATATCTTTGAAGATTTCTTCTCAACCTTTATAATTCAAAGTTTGGCTAATAGCTATATCGCTTAACATGTTTGCGATCTAAAAGCGATCATAAAGAAATTATAGGCAAGCTCACATTAAATCGGGATGAACTGAAACGAGCCCTTTCAATTTCATGTTTTCCTGGTAGGTCGTGCAACGTATTTAAAAGTCTCGGTCCTTGGCCGCGCAGTTTATGATGTAAATTCAAATGCAGGTTTTTGCTGTCGCATGAAATCAGGGACGATAAAGGTGTGTGGAATAAATACGATAAAATCTTATTTGTATGAAAAAAATGTGTTTTTTTTATCTTTTTTAAGATTAAAAAAACATTGCATAATATAAACGAAGCAAAACGGCACACACCCAAGACCAACAACAACAAATTGAAAAAACCAAACAAAAACCCAACATAAAAAAGATTTCAGAACCTATTTTTGAAAATTTACATGAAAAAAATGGGACAACTTAAAAAAATATCGGATGGGTTTAGGGTTGCCAGATGTATTAGCGAATAGGTTGGACCCGTAGTGCTATTTTAAATCGCTCTGTCCGATTTTATGTAAAAATATTTTTTTTGCAATTATTTAATTAAAAGTGACTGATTTGCGTTTATTGATTGCTCAGTTAATGTTGTTAAGTTAAATAAAATATATTTCGTCAAATAAAGTATAAATTCTGGGCGACCGAGCTTTGCTCTATTTATTATTAAAATGGATTTTTTAAACAATAAAATTATATTAAATAACAATTACATAAGCTTAACATATAAAAAGAAGTTATACTTATTTCTTGCCGTCCGCCTCTGAACACGCTAGACCAAACTAACAGTGACCAGCAAGACGAAATTATCGACTCTATTCTGCTAAATCGTTAGAGTCGTTTTGAGATCACAGAAACAATATGATATACAAGAATTGCTCGGTTAATGTATAAAATTTAAATATTGTATATTTTATGTGACGTACGTGAGTAGATGTCTATATTTCATTAACGATTTGTATCTTTTTAACATAGTAAGTAAATAATAACATTAAAAAACATTTTCCGTGTAGCAGTGTCTGGCAGGGATTTAGGACAAAAAAATTGTACCAAGGATCGGAATATTTTCCTATCATCTTAGCACATCGCGCACTTTCTAAATTAATATGCATTCATTTCACTGCCGTTTTATTATATTATAAAATACTAATAAGACTGTATTTAAAAACTTTTAATAATGT
Organism: Lycaena phlaeas; assembly: GCA_905333005.2. Classification (NCBI taxonomy): domain Eukaryota; kingdom Metazoa; phylum Arthropoda; class Insecta; order Lepidoptera; family Lycaenidae; genus Lycaena; species Lycaena phlaeas. The sequence continues at coordinate 4,195,467 of HG995168.1, forward strand.
ATTTTTTCAATATACGAGTTACATATATTTTTTGTCATTTAAAGTTACACATTTAGGAGTTACACATTCCTCAATTAGGTAACAATATGAGCATTAAATTCACTGTCGTTTAATTACTATTATTGTATATTACAAAAAATAAAAACTAAATCTAACTGTTTATTAAATGCTAATAAACTTAATTTCAAATATGTGTCTGTGGCGAATGAGATGATGAGGCACCTTTTGATGCGAAATATCTAACAATTTTGTAAATATTTCTCAAAACTTTAAGTAGGTATATCAAAATTAAATTATAATTATTTGACCTATTAAAATAAATATTAATAATCCATGCCTTTTGAAACTTTATAGATTAAACTAGGGATATATCATGCTAATTCTTTCTCTCGTATTTCTGTTTCATTCACATATTAGGTATGGCAACCCTATTGGAAACGCATTGAAAGTATAAATAGCCACAGTAATCGAGACTGGGAATGACGAATCGATGTCGATGTGTGCGGTCTAATATCGACATGGTCCGTTGTGGGATTTTCAACTTTGGTAAAAAACATATGCCGCGCTTCCGAGGACATTTTTTTTTTGGTTTAAATAGGAAGGAGGAAGAATTAGTTCAAATTGCTTGTGATATTATGATCTGTGTCATGGTCAATTCTAGCTATTATGTTAGGTAATAAAAAGTTCTTATTTAGACTTTAGTTTTGGTATTAGAATATAGAACTATAGTATTTATACAAGCGACTTGAGCGACGATGGTGGGTGGGATGGTGGTCCAGTGGTGGGTGGACTGGCCGAGTCCAGTCTTATGCGAGAGGTTCGGGTTTGATCCTGACCTCTCCCCGTGTGTGTCTTGAAATGGGTTTTTCTAAAATTTCTAAGTGCACCCTAAACACGAGACCATCGTTCTCTCACCGGTGAAGGAAAACATCGTGAGGAAATGCATGCCTGATGAGATTGACAGTCTTTGAAGGCATGTGAAGTTCACCAACCCGCAGTGGGTCAACGCATCGGTGAACTATGGCCCATTACCCTCCTCGCCTGATTTCGAGGACGAGACCCGTACCCAGCAGTAGGATATATAAGGGTTGATACTTTACTTTACTTTTTTTATTTATACAAGGGCTCTAAAAATAAAGCATTTAATCGATTTACAAAGTTACAGTTGGTAATGATTCGACCGCTGATAACCTATTAGTATTTAGCAATAATAAATAAATAGCTATATGTGGTATGTTTATATAAAGTTGTTGTATTACAAGAATGTTTATTTACTTATCATACGTAAATATCAGAAGCAGTTTTAAAATTAAACTGAGGGCACAATAAAGACGGCGAAGATATTTTCACAATCGGGCAAAACTTATTAGAATTTAAACAAAATCGACCTATCCGTTACTTCTGCATAATCGTTACTTTTGAGGAGAGCGATTTGAAATTTGTCAAGCACAAAATCAGCTATAACATTTTAAATATTTTCCCTAGTATTTTGATTTTTTTAAATGTATGTAAAATACTATTTAGCATAGCTTTCATTAAAAGAAACCAGTATTTTATCATTTCTTAGCATTTAGCAGTGTCTATGTTCATATGTGACGATTCAATATGGGGTAATATGGAGATGTCTAGGTCGCATTTTATACGTATAACCTTATTCTTGGATAAAGTGTTAGCATCATTTGTATGTATAACCTTGTTTTGTGTAAATAAGTATTATATTCTAAAGTTATATGTGATGAGATGTATATATTGTTATAATTAAGTATTATTATGTATATTTATGTCTATACTTTCAGTTTTATTTCTTGTATTATTGTAGTTATATTCTTTTTTCTTTTTTTTCTTTTCAATTTATAAAAAAATTCATAACTAAAATTTGTAAATGTGCCGTGTGCGTTTGAAAAGTGTGTTAGATTAAGTAAGTTTAACAGTGTATTATGTTCCTAAATAAATGTTTATTATTATTATTATACAAACAAATTAAAAAAAATTATGAACTTAAAATAATAATAATATTAATCGACAAAGTAACAAAAGACATTTGAATCGCACCTTATTTTACCTCAATAATAAATTAAAGAACCATAAATATCATATCTAACAATATCTGTTACATTTAATCATACATCTGAAGTTAAGTTTGTAAACAATACTAAAACTCTAATATATTAAGACTCTCTCAGAAATGTCTATAATCATTAAACAAAATGATCAAAATATTTTTAAGAGTAATCTCTTAAAAATATGTCTTATAACCACGGCATATCAGGATCAATATATTGGGCGTGGTTAGGTAATAATTAGAATATACTACATAGTGAGTATATAATATATAGGTATATAATACCAAAATGTTTTACTATCATTATTTTCCATTATCGCATTTAGCAGTCAGTTTTTCGTTGTCGTTCCATAGCGAAGATCTAACAAAATCACACATTGAGAAAGTAAAATTCCTAAATCAACTAAACTAATGAGATCCTTGTTTTTCTTTACATAAACCAAATAGCGTTTAATATAACCCTAATGTCGGTAAGAAAGTGTTGAAGCGGGTATAATTAATTATAAAATAGCCAAAATCTTATACTCTGCGACCGTGCGCCTACATCCAATATAATTTATTAGGTTCGCACTTGTTCCCAAGCTCTTCTCTAACACTGTTCCAAGACATTTTAACCCCTTCTGTGTTTTTGCACCATACTTTATTATTGGCGTGAGGTTTCAAATCAAAGCAATTATTCCTAGTCATGTCTTCTTGATGACTTCATACAGTTAGTTCTTTTGTTCATTGAGCCCAGCGAACAATTATACGCTATTCGTCTGGAGTGTATATGGTTTTTTCAGCATCTCGTTCTACGAAAGCATAACGACTATTCTCCTCGTTGTGTATGTCCATTCTCCAAAAAACTGTGCTTAATTGACAAGTTATTTTTTTGCGTAGTAAGTATACTAAAGAAAATACACAAAATGATTTCTACTTTGTCCGAAGCAGTTGTCTGACCAAAAGCAATTTTTTACACAATTTCGCACATTTTGCTATATAAAGTGCAGTAAACAACTACCAACTACATTGCTTAGCTACCGTTTCCTATGGCATAATAATAAAACAACACGTATTTTTCTACTCATATTAAAAACAGTAAAATCTAAGCAGGATAAACTACTCTTGTAACAAAACAGACCGACTTGACCATAAGGACATGATAATACAATACCGTGAAAAAAAATGTAATCAAATCTGTAAATTTTTATTGCAAGTAGTATCTGGTCAAACAGTTTTAATGAAACTATATCACAATCGCAGTGCGCTCACAGTTTGTACTTTTGGTGCAACGTCAGGTCGAAACTGTTTTGTTTTGCATTGAACATTGACGCAAGTTTGCCAAAGGTAGTAGTTGTGTTGGCCAGCGATCCTATTAATTCTTCTATGTGACGATCGGATTAGATTTAATTTAAAAAAAAATTGATTTTCGAAAAAGAAATGCCGAGATTTATGGTAAACAAGGTGCCCATTAATAATAATCTTATAAAAATAAAAAATAAATGTTCGCGGGACTCTAATACATATAGTTTATAAAGAAATTAAATAAATACATTTTGTTCCCTAAAATTGATTTGAATTGATTCCATTTGATAAATTTTATGATAAGCCGCACGTCACTAATGACAATAAAGAACAGCAATTTTCTCCTTCAAATTTGATTATTATAATTACGAAACTTCATGAGCGGACAAACGTCAAAACGGCCTTCTTATAGTGCCGCGACTTTAGGTGTTTTATCAGCATTACAGTGACAATATAGTGACATAGTGCATTGCAATCGACATCCTACAAATTCATATTGTCCTGGTAAAGTTCACTTTCCCGCACTACAGTGCGAGATTGCTTTGCATAACCTCGCACTACAGTGAGAATCGCATTGCATGCAACAACATCGCACGTAATTAAAATTAAACCCCCAATCACTTATCGTTTCCTGCCACTAGGCTTATGAAGTTACGTTTCCGTCAAAAAGTTAAATTACTTTTCTCCACCCTTGACTGGAATTTGCTACAACATGATCAATATTTTTTATTAAGTATAAAAATATTAATTAATAAACAACTTGTCTGATAATAAACGGTTGTCTCTAAAGTCGGTTTATGGACGACGAAGAAATTGTGTGGAAATTTCCAAGAAATTATTCAAATGATTGTAAGTAGACAATTGGACTTCCGTAATGAATGATGTCGATTTTTTTCGTGGATGCAACCGGTGTTCGTCGATTTATCGTTTTATACCGTATTTATCGTTGTCAAGTCAAAAACCTGCTGCCGATAGAAATGATTGAAATGTGGCTAGGCCGGGCGTGCATTTCTCAGAGACCGAAGCTAACTTAAACCTTTCAGAACTTTATTAAACATAAGCCTTAGAACTTTGATATAAGTAGTGAAATTTATAGTGACGTAGAAATGTCCTAAACAACATTACATATTTCGGTGTCTATGAAATTTACGAATATATATATACTAGCGGACCCCACAGACGTTGTCCTTTAGATACGAATCGATAGTGGCAGTACAGATCAATAACCTAGATACCGACTGCAGCGCCATCTGCCGGTCTGATTTGTGAATCTAAACCATCCTCGAATCTACTTGAACACACACAAAGAAAATCACTCAAATCGGTCCAGTCGTTTAGGAGGAGTTCAGTCACATACACACGCACACAAGAAATATATATATTAAGATATATAATCTGTCTCTGTGAAATCTATAGAGTGGTTGCCCTTGAGTGATATGCTATTAAAATTAGTTAAAATTGTGATGATATGAAATGCAAAGAGCATTAATAATTATGCCTTGGCGGAAAACATTTTAAAATTTGCATATTATGTTTTATATTTTTATATGTAAGGTGATCATAGTGTGATCACGATCACAGCTCCACTGCGAAAGCAAAAAATGTGGGAGAATGCATCTGCTTATCTTTATCTTCGGGATTCAGAATATCCTGGTGACAGAAACTACGTTAAAAGTAGCAGAGTTCACGAAATGATCTCAAAGTTTAAATATTTTTAGCTAATAAAAACGTACAAGGAAAATAACTGAACTTACATAATAATTGCTATATATTTTTTTTTAATTTTAAAAATTTTTAATTTACGTAATATATAATTGCCATTAACATTAATTAATTTTTGCTGTATGAGCATAGTTTCTTGCTACCCAGAATTTGTGAAGAAAAAAAATTTCTGCTTATATTCTTTTATGTTCGGCGCCATTTTGTATTTTTATAATTTTATTAATAGCTTAATTTTTTCGCTACTGTTAAAAATAGTCGTTCAGTACACGTGCGGAACCGTCACTGCAACTTGTTCCGACTGTCACCCCTCGCCTTCGGCTGCGCCTGGGCTCGGGTAGACTATATTTTGTTGGAACTCGTTGCAATGACAGGCTTTCCGCACTTGTAATATACTATTTTATACTAACTTCACTTTTATAAACAGACACTCATTAAATATTTTTAACGATGAATATCAAGCACTTCTTGTTTTTTACAGAAAGGAACATTTTTGTTAAATTGTTATCTTTATTTAAAATCGTAATAAAAATGATTTTAATAATTTCAGTTCGGTTTCTAATAAAGCGTGTATTTCAGATTTTTTTCTCATTTTCAACTGTAATTTAATGCTTACACGTTATTGCTTAGAAATGTAAATATCATAATTATTTGTAATAAATTAAAATTTTACAATTATTGTAAAAGTAAGGGAGGTCTTTGTTCAGGCTGATGATGACGATGATGTTATATACTCATTCATAAAAATTAATTACTTTATTTATTTAGGGTGCAACGAAGGCGCAATACCAGTAGATATGTACCTGACCTGAAAAGTCCAAAATACCGCCCAAAAACCTTTACTCAGGTATCAATTACATCTTTATAATTGAACTATGCGATTTGTTTAACATTTTTAAATGTAACTTCAAACTAAACGTTTTATAGACGGTTAGAAATTTAAATTATTTAATTTGGAATGATTTTTAAGTTTTATTATAATATTGCGTCCTCGTGAATCCTCAATGCCATTTTCACCATTTTAAAACTTAACCTTTTACAAAAATAAGATCAGATAGACAAGAAAAATTTTAATAGCTTACGAAACACATAAAATCTATATGTTTCAAATTATTCATGAATTACGTTTGTACGTCTATATAAAATCATTGAGTAATGTAGTTTTAATTATTTGTAAAACGTACGACGGTGATATAAAAAAGGCTGCAATAAAACTCGCGTCCGGCATTCAGGATTCACATAATTCGCTGGCGAATTCATTTTTTATTTTATCTATGCTTTGCGACTTATGCGAATTCTGTTTGTTTATACATGAAATAGATGATGGGGATATAAATTGATAAAAACCTTTTATATTCTATAATTCTATTTATTTATTTCGTTATACAATGTGGCGTGTCCTAGTTTTTATTGGAGGCTTTTGTACTATTTCTTTTTCATGATTACTAGGATCTGCTGGCAGTGGCAAAAACGATGAAGTATGAACTCGGTAAGTATGGACTTGTTTCGAGTTTGTTCATCACAGAACGGGTGTCATTTTCAGAAAATGATTTTTCAGACAAAGTAAAAAGTATGAAGAGATATTTTTAAAATTAAAATTTTCATGTTTTTTTTTATTTTAAACCATTTTCCAAGAAGAGACTATATATTTTTTATGTTACATGACTTTTTTGAAACTGAGTCGATAGGTCGATAAATAGATACATTTTGTACGACCAACACGGTGTGGCTGCCGTGATAAACTGATTTAGACTTTTATAACATTATCGAACTAATGATATTATGAAATATGAATATGCTGCACACATGCATATTGTAGTGCATCCTACGAACCTTCCATACAATTTCCTGTCAACTTCTATTCTCCTGGTACAAAATTTTTATAAATATATCGGTCCAATGCTTTTTTTATATTTAATAAAAAAAACCTTGACAGTAAAATTTATGCAAATGCCGTTACGGCAAATGTGATTCTTCGATTCGACTCTTTTCTCCTTCTAATTATACTATTAGTCTCGCTCTGCATGATCTTGCTTGTTTCTCCCGTGACATAGTTGCTCGGTATGGGAGAGAAGTTCAAGACAGCCAGGGTATTATACTGGGACGGATTTAGCAACTTAGGTCCCTGGATTAAGAAAACATAAATGAGCACCAAATCTAAATACCACGTCAGATATGGGGGGGTCTTGCCTCCCAAACTCCACAACATACTCCACAACGCAGCTAGGCCGCCGCGGTGGAATGGGTCCCAGTACTGCTGGCACCTTCTGCCGGGCCTTCACTTCGGTGACCACCCGGCGGGGGTAGTCCGCCTGGGGTCTCATTTCATACGTCGGTTCGACGTTGACCCGCCACAGGAAAAACCCGATGCCTTGAAGCCGTGGAAGCTGGCAAGTGGCAAATCTCCATTGAGCTCTATCCGAAAAAAAAACATTAATGAGTTACCGGGGCTAGTTTCAGGTGAATTTATGTTGAATGGTGACTTCGACCATTTACCATCAGGTCGCACGGCAGGTCTGCCAACTTGACAATCCAACTAACATAAAAAACTCACGTAAATGAAACATGTGTGTGTGTAGGTTATTATAAGCGCAATTGTGTGTGAGTTCCCATCGCGGCCTGGCAAACGTCTGTTGTCGCCCACATGCCCATGCAAGTAAACAAACCACCCAATTGGGTAATTTTTGGAATAAAATTGAACCGTGCGTTACTATTTTCTAAGAAGCTTCCACGTGTGGATGAATAATATCGTGTCAGAGTGAGAGGTTGCCCATTTCAAATTGTTATTTCTAAACAAAGATATACAACATTTATATGTAGTGTGTGATTCTTTTTATTTATATCATGAACATAATTGTCAGCGTTCACTGCTAAATATCCCACGGCTGGAGACGGGTCTCCTCCTCGAAATCAGGCGAGGAGGGTAATGGGCCATAGTTCACCAATGCGTTGGTCCAATGCGGGTTGGTGAAAGTAACACACCTAAGTTACAATCTCATCAGGCATGTGGGTTTCCTCACGATGATGAAGGGTGAACTTAGAAATTTAGAAAAACCCATTTCAAGGCACACGTTGGGTGCCGAACCCGGAACCTCTCGCATAAGAGACAGAGATCATACCCATTGGACCATCGTCGCACCGCGTAGACATGTGCATATTCTAGAATCTAGACTATATCCATTTCTGTCATTTAATTTCTCTCCACCATTCATTATATAACGTCCATCTTGGTGATTTTTAACAGACTGCAGAAGCCATTGAGATGTTTATGTGAAAAAAGTGGTAAACGGAAAGGAGAAGTATTTTCACGGATTCGTATCGGACCCAATGCGTAACCCTGAGGCCCCGTTCGCTCAAGCACATTATTACCGTGCGTTAAAAAAGCGCTTGAATGGGACAAATGGATACTCATGTCTCATGTATCTGTTCGCACAAAAGCGTTTTTAAAGCGAGGCGCTTTATTGTCAATTGCTGTTGGATTTTCGACATTGCGTGTGTTAAAAAAGCGCTTGAATGGGACAAATGGATACTCATGTCTCATGTATCTGTTCGCACAAAAGCGTTTTTAAAGCGAGGCGCTTTATTGTCAATTGCTGTTGGATTTTCGACATTGAGTGTTTAACGTTAAGTCAAATTGAGCATGCTCGCAACTCGAGCCAGCATCGGGTTTTACCGCGACGCTTTTATAGCGCTCGTGCGAACGGGGCCTAAGCAGCGAAAAAATCGGTCTCTATTTTAATATTCATTCAATCCAAGTGGTTTTTAATTTGGATAAAAGCATTACATCACGCACTAAGTGAACGTTGCATGGGCTTGTCGTCACTTCCAGCGTAGCTCACAGCCGCTTGTGGCGATGTTTTAATAGGTTTTAAGTTGGCTGGGGATGACAGACGATTGCCGAGTCGACTCATACAAACGGTATTTAATGTCCCTTTTTAAGTGCTTGATATGTGAACTCTTTGTATTATTTTACATGTTTGTTCCCGTATTTTAATTTGAGACTACGGATTTTTTTTATAATAATAATATTTTCTATAGATATTTTTTTCGCTTTTACACCACGTCTGGTCCCGTGGTAAGTTTTCAAAGAACTTGTGTTACGGATAAAAGACTATGGAAATATATTTAATTTAAAACTTGTATATCATACATAATATTTAAGATTTTCATTATACAATACACATATTTAATACGTATCCAAAACGCAGGAACACAGAAAACTGTTTTGTTCCCTGACGGGATTCGAACCCGCTGCCTCCGATTTGAGCGCCAACGTGCCAACCATTGGGCCACAGAGGTTGTCGAACTAATATAGGATTAAAATGAATGCGTGTTGTAAAAAGCAAAAAGGATTAATAGCTCGACATGTATTAGAGAAAAAAGAACGGTCGAATTGAGAAACGCCCTCTTTTTTGAAGTCGTTTAATAAGTGCTGGAAACCACAGCGACCGCCGATAGAAATAACACCATAAGACTATATGTTAGGAAGTTTAAAATTTCACGTTAAAAATTTAAAATTCAATAATGACGTCTTACACGCTGCGTGAGGTGACGATGACGTGAGTTGCAAGATTTTTCTTCACCCAAAATGTTGTACAACGTACCTAAAAAAGTTTTCATTAATTTTATTCTCCTTTTTTCTCTTTATTTATAACGACATCATCCCAAAAAGTTGTCTCTATTATTATGGGGTCCATTTTTTTTTTTTCTTGCTTTAATTTAAAAATAATAGAAAGCTGCTTTATGTTCTTTCCTATTAAATAAATTATCTATATCCTTGTCAAATTTAAAATCCTGTGGTGTAAGTGAAAATTATTCGTAGTAACTGACGTAGTATATTAAATAATAATACCGAATCCGGGCGGTCCGTATTGGATGCGAGTGGCAAGGGATAGGTCATCTTGGCGTTTATTGAGGGAGGCCTAAGTTTTCAGCAGTGGACAGCAAAAATAAGATGATAATGATGATGAAAATAAAATAGTCATATTTAACTTATGTTATTACGGAATTTTATATTGTATTTTGACTAGCACTTGAGTTTTTTTTAAATGAACATAAAATTAACTTGCGTTCTAAGTATTATCATATTACGTGTTTCGAAAAGGTGAATTCATGAATATATTTTTACTCCATCAGTTCATGCGTTCCTGGTATAAGTATTGCGACTAATCGGGTGCTACAGTGTGCTTCTACGGATATCAATGTCATCGATGGTCACGCCAGGAATTTGTTGTATAAAAAATATGGTCAAGCTGCAAAAATGCAGAGGAAAATGACAATGATGAATTTAAAATAAAAGCTAATTCAACTAGTTAAAGTCAACTTAACTAACGTTAAAGTTAACTTAAAGAATTTCTTTAAGTGTAAAAAGTTGTTTTAAAAAAATCAAATTATTTATATAAAAAAATGGATTTAAAAAATAATTTTAGTTTGTAGTTTTGATAATTTTTTTAGATTAAGATTTATTATTAAAGATTTTTATTTAAACATTTGATTAGATGTTTCTTTGATACCCGATGGGACCTTTCGTCGGACAGTGGAATTAAAAAATACGTTCAGTTATTACGAAAAGAATACTAGGAACACAGGAACTGAGTTAGGTACACACATTCCACAGCGCAGACGTGCAGACCAATGGACCACGTAGACATAAACAGCACACGTTAACGTGAAACTGCATTTCAACACTGATACTGAAACGTTGAAGTTACGTGTGCATGTATAGGTGTCCCTTTCACGTCCTGTTTATCAAAGCGAGATTTCCTCTTTTACGTTAGTGTTGAATCCGGGTCTGGATGCATTGCGTTGCACCCATACATACAAAGTTTAAAGCCTCCTTCGCAAGCACGCTTTTTAGGCTTTAGGCGAGCGCTAAAACATGGACATTTTAAAAAGGGTCGTGCATTAGAATCTCACTAAGGGGTAGTTTTTTCTCGAAGGACCAAATAAATGTAATAATTATGATAAATAAATTATGCCACATTATTACCGGCTTTAAAAGAAGGTTTAGCTCGGATGTAAGTTGTATATATTCTACATAATATTATGTATTTGTGTTCCAAGTACTTATAACTATAAGAGAAGTTCTTACGAACTCACCACGGGGATGAAATTCACATAAAAAGTAGGCTGTTTATAGAATTTAGACCAAATCTTTACTAAAATACTAATGTTATAAAACATGTTTCTTTTTCCCTGTCTTTCACGGCTGAATCGGCTTGGCTGAAATGTTTTGATGAATCGTTGAAATGGGGATGGCTTCTGTCTTGGATTATAGGCTACATTTCATCCCGAAAATTCAAATTCCATGGGAGAAATACATTTGCCATAAATATTAATAGTACCTTATCCATTACGTAACTTTAAATGTCAAAAACTACGTCGTTTTTGACATTTGACATGGCGGTGACAATTGAAATTCAAATACATTAATAATTGTTAATTAGTAGGCTGTAAATAGTTGTTTATTCTTACTTTAAAACTCAATATCTATAATTCTTTCACTTTAACAATCATTATACATACAATTCTCTTTTTATTTTTAAAAAGTATTTTTTTTAAATAATACAAGTTTTTCGCGCGGCCTCGCTTACGTGGAATTTCTAAAACGTAGTTTATTATTCCTACAATGACATAATATAATGTGTGTGACTGTAATCTTTACGCGCGTTTGAAGTAATTATAAATGTACCTGGTTGACCGAGCATTTGCTCGGTACCCTTAGGGATAAAATACGATAAAATTTTTCTTCCAAAAAAAAAAAAATATATTTTAAAAAAAGGGAAAAAATAAAATTTGGACTGGAGATTCGAACCAGGCTCGCTCAGATTTAAATGTCTATTTTCACCACTAAGCTACCATGACATATTATTTGACAGCGAAAATTACGTTCATATTCTAATCAACAAATTTCGATGCCTCAAAACACGGATAAAAAAATTTTTTTTAAAAATTTATCCTAGCTAGATCTATTTATCGCCGTTTTTAACACATGTATACAAAATTTCATCAAAATCGTTGGAGCCGTTTCAGAGATCCCGATTATATATACAAGAATTGCTCGTTTAAAGGTATAAGATAATAATAATTATAATTTATTTACAAGTTGCGAACTCCACGTGAGCGAAGCCGTGAAAAAAAGCTAGTATAAATAAATAAGCACTATAATAATTATTATTATCGTCTAATTATGTCATGTTGTCCTGGTAAATTGATATTTTAATTAATACTTATGAACTCCTGGTAAAATGTCGGAACAATGAACGTTCCGTTTTCTACGCGAAATGCACTAAAAAAACGTAAAAAAAAAATATGACGGTCCATTGCTCGAAATATCGGAAACTTAACTGGAACAACCAACTTTAATAGTAATTGTCTTACCATGTTTTCAATGCTAGCGAATTAGAGATGTTATGCCTGTATGCTATTTATTATAATATTCATTTTAACATTTCAGGTTCGCCATCCATGTTTGCTGGAGTCCGTGGGGTGCACGGACAGATGTTATCGGGGGGGTCTCTCAGTGGGACCTCGATAAGCGGCCTGGGGGGTTTCGGACACCACTTGTCCTCGCCCCTCCCGACCCTGCCGCCGGATCGCAAGCCCCCCACGCCTCTGCCGGCTCTCCCGCCGCCCGCTTCCATCGCATCCGCAACCCCGTCATCATCAACAACTGTACACTCCTACTACGACCATCTCATTTGAATCCAGATGTACAAGTACGTGTTTATTATGGTGAATATAATGAATTTAAAGATTATCGTTATACATAGGGTTGCCAGGCGTCCGGATAAAGCCGGACATAGGTAGGCTTTTTTTGCGTGTCCGGCCAAAATAAACAGGGTCCGGCTTTTGAACGACTTTTTACATTTTGCAAACGAGCGATGTCAAATTAGTCTTATACTAAGATTGACTTGGCATATTTCGATTTTATCTAAAAGTTCACAAAAATTTAACAAAATGCATACTCATAAAAACCTTGATTTTATATAAACATACATGATACAATTTCTTTGTCGTACCTATAAATACTGAGACAAAATCCTCAATAATGGTGGGTGTCCCATCTTTCTAGCCAATTGTCCAGCTGGTCTGTCCAGCTATTAGGTTTGGTGACCTGGCAACTCTAGTTATACATATAATATCGGGTAATTAGATAAGTCGAGTAGCACTAATCAAAACTATGACAATACCAAGGTTGGAATTGTATGGAATTTAGTGGGAGCTGACTAATTTTACCTTTAGCTACCTTTAGCCCGTGGAATATAAAGTAGAACTAGATACTACAGGCAAACTAATCGACAATAAGTTGGATAAATTCCCGCTAGTGCAGATTCAGGCAGTAGGTCACACTAGTTGATCGTGCACATTAATTAATTAATTATTATAAATTTCAACAGAAGCTTATTTTTAAGACTTGTCTGCATGTCTTACACGTATCAAATGAAGCGTACTAAGCAGTAACATTAAAACACAGCCACTTTAAAATATCAGCAATAGCATAAACAAGAAATAGCATTCAGTAGGTAGTTAATTTACACCACGTTATTGGTCACGTTGGCACGAAACCTTTTTGGTGCAGCACACCTACTTCCATTGTTTGAACTTCCCTTTTATAATTGTTTTTTGAACTCGACTCTGAAAGTGTTAAATGCGACTTATTTTTGCGGCTTCCTTGGTTAGGTTCGTTTATTTACTTTGTTGTATAGGTACTAGCTGGTGCTCGCAATTTCGCTCGCTTTATATAATATATAGGTATATAAAAATATTATAAAGAGCAAAGATTTGATTGTTTATTTGTATTGAATAGGCTCCGAAACTACTTGACCGATTTGAAAAATTATTTCACTGTTGGGAAGCTACACTATCCTCGGTGAACATAGACTAGAGACTTAGAGATGTAAAGTTTTCAAAAAAGTTAGGGACCCGTTTTAAATCTTAGTTGACTCAGGCGAAGGTGCGTGTGTGCGTGCTAAAAGTACTAATATCGCTATTAAAGAACAGGGTTTGATCGTAGACGGGAGAAAATTTAGGATTGTGTTTATTTTTAATGCCACATAATAAAAAAAAATATGGAATATTTTGTCAGTAAGATAAAAAAAATTGGGGTGGGTCATCCTTATCATTAAGGAGGGTGAAAAATAGATGTTGGCCGATTCTCAGATCCTACCCGATATGTACACAAAATTTAATAAAAATCGGTCGAGCTGTTTCGGAGGAGTATGGGATTTTATGGGAACGAACATTGTGAGACGGGAATTTTATATATTCGATTATTATCATACTTAGGAACCTGTGAGGGTGAAGCCAACCAGCTTACCCCACTACCGATGAAGCATTAGGGCCATTAGCATAGCTCCATCCGAAAAAAAAACTTAGGAACCTCTCCTAGTCATAACGAAGAGAATCAAAATCCGTTAAATAGTGTGTGAGATCAACATACAAAGCCACTTTTGTTGATACTATGTAATAAAGATTATTAAGTAAATAACGTCGTTCTTTAATAATGCATTTTATTATTTTTTTCATAACAAACTTTGTTAGGGCACCAGCTAATCTATAATAGACGAACCAAAGCGAAGAAGCCACAAAAATAAGTCAAGTTTAAAACTTTCAGCGCGAAGCTTTGAAACATGAAGCGATAGTTCAACAAGTTCGAATCACAGCTTATTCCTCTTTTTCTTGGTTCGTGTTTCTTGAATAAGTTTTCCCGAGGATTCTACTATATAAAACTAAGAGATAATATTACTTTTTATCCGTACCGTACTTCTTAAGTATTACCGGACTTTATATTATGTAATAGGGGTGTTGACTAATTTTTTTAATTGATTTTATTTGATAGATATACTATAGACAAATACGAAAAAAAGACTTTTGTAAAGAAATATGTCCAATTTTAACAAAAAATTAAATAAAGAAAAATAGCTTTTAAAATTGCCGTTAAAACGCTCCAAGCGTCATTACGTCACACACCGCATTCGGAGCTCGCGCTATGTAAGGTGAGTTATGACAGTTTGTACTTAACTCAATGTTCAGTGACGTCATCGCCTTATACGCGTTTGCATTCACGTGATACTGCATGATAAATAACGCATTTTAAATTAATTTTCTAAATTTTAAGACAAATAAGTAGACTTTTAAAATGGTATTTTAGGTTTTCAAATACTGTATTTAATATGTAAAACATAACTTTACATGAATTTGTAACATGTATCAACATCCCTATTGATTGAATGTACTGTCGGTTCTTGATGGAAATTCATGTTATAGTTACTATATTAATGAAATCCTTCTACACTTTTTCCACTATTTATTTTATATATTAATACATAATAATATAATAATAATATATAAAATAAATAGTCCAATTAAATACCATTGAAAACAGAAGAGGAAAGATGTTACGACACTTGATACGGCACGACCACTTTATGAGAGGAATAATTGAAGGGAAGGTAGAAGGTCGAAGGAAGCGAGGCAGACCGAGAAGAAGTTTTATGGGCCAGGTGAAGGAAAAACTGATGGTCGCGTCGTATCAGGAGGTCAAGAGAAGGGCGGAGTGCAGACAGGAATGGAAAAAGCTCCACCGACAAGAGCGAAGCTTTTAAATTTAAGAGACAAAATAAATAGTGGAAAAATTGGACAAGGGTTTCATTATAGTGGCTATTTATATTATGTATTCAATTTTTGCTTTTTAAAAACAATTTGAAGTTGTTATTAATAATAAGTATTATTTTTTTTATAATTGTTTTTTAAAAGTGTATTTTAATTTTCAGATTGAGGGGGTATTTTGCCAAAGAGAGAAGAAGGAGAAAATGTTTGAGTTTGATCCCTACCATCCGACACTTCTACACGAGTATAATATTTTATATTTGAATACATCGTATGGTAAAAAATTAAAGAATACTCTTATATGATATTGCATGTATAAAAATATATTAAAAACAAAGTTATATCGAATTTTGTTATAAGACCCCGTTCGCTCGAGCGCTTTTTCACCGAGCGTTAATAAATTAAATGACTCAAATGGATACACATAATAATATTAATGTTTAATCACACGGAAGCGTTTTTAAAGCGACGCGCTTTATAAAAAGCGCTGTAGGTTTTTAACGTTGAGCGTTGAAAATTAAATCGAATAATTTTGGGATGTGAAACTCGCAACTCGTGTTGGGTTAAACGCGACGCTTAGTAAACTCTTGTGCGAACGGGACCTAAAACTGTCGTTTTTCTATCTTTTCCTATAGCATAGTATAATTATTGTAAGTAATTTTCTCAAACCAAAGTATTATTGTTAATAAGACTAGATCATATTTACTCATAAATATATGATACAATTACATCTGTGTGTTAGTAAGGATTAAAGTCTCAGTGATATTATGTTAAATATATTATAGTATATTTATTGTAAACATAATTATTTTAAAGTTACATTAGACTGTATAAGTAGCTACTACGCACGGTTAGTACTAAGTATTATCTGAAAAGTATATGTAATCAAATGATTAAAATGTTTATGTGAATTTTTGAATCAAAAAATTCAATATTGAACATTATATCGATACGTTTAATATTATATTAGTTTAATTTTGAAAGAGTCTCTTAGTTTTAAGTTGTCTTATTTATATAATTTTATATGCCTTGACATAGGACTTTTCTGTAGATTATGAGCATTCATTGTGAAGAAATAAACACTAGAATGCAAATAAAAAATCTTCAACATATCCCCGTCTCTTTTTTTTCTTTCTTATCTTTTTCGATGATCAGTTTTTAAAAAAAGGGTGGAAAATATATAAAAAACATCCTTAAATTACCATTATATAATTCTATTGAGATTATAAAGAATACTCGATTCCATCGCGAAAATGGCGAAGTAAATTATTGTCTTGAAAAATGTTGTACGTATATAATAAAAAAGGACCAGATAGGTCGACCGAGAATTTGTTTTGATTTGTAGATATCCAATTAATTTTCTTGGTCGAACCTTATACCAAAT
Organism: Lycaena phlaeas; assembly: GCA_905333005.2. NCBI lineage: Eukaryota > Metazoa > Arthropoda > Insecta > Lepidoptera > Lycaenidae > Lycaena > Lycaena phlaeas. The sequence continues at coordinate 4,212,527 of HG995168.1, forward strand.
GTGAAACTAGATCTTTTCAATAAAGATGGAACAAAAAAAAAAGGGGAAAAACAACCGCACTGGCGACTCGGACCTCGAAAATCGATTTTCCATCTGCTTTTATAAACATTGCACAAGACAGCAAAATTTTCATTTGAATTCACAGATAACAAGGATAAAACTACACTTTCTAAAAATGAATCCCTCATACACAGTACATATTATTATTATATACATCATATTATTGCCCCCTGCGGGGCACGGAGGGGGGCGCCCCCCTTTCGAATTTTACTAGGTGAGCCATCTGCTCACCTACCTACCGATTGTGCTTAAAGGCCATCAGGCCTAAAAGTCTAGAGTCTAGACCTTTCGAAAAAAAAATTGTTTCTATTTTGTTCTTAGACATGATACAAAAACATTTATTTTTCTACAAAAAAAAAAAATTACTCGTTCTACGATTACGAAATCTATTTTAGTGAAAATAAAACCTTCTATTATATCCTGTCGTTTTATTTTGTTGTTCGTTAAATGTTCAAAGTGTTCCTACTAATATAGTCATTAAACACTTAAATATAGTCATATTTGATGCAGGTTTCTCGAATACTGGGTACATAATCAATATATAATCAATAATTTTATATAAGTAGTCATATTTTTACTATTATATGACGTATCATGATCATTATCCGCCTTTATCCGTCAATGAACGCTAAGATAACCGATCCGTTGCCACTCGCATCCAAAGAGGATATAAACACGTTTTACTCGCATCCAACTACTGGACATGTAGTAGACACTAATTATGGACACACAAATCATTCATCCAATATGGCTTGGTATGGCAATACATACAATCAAATTTATTTTTGTACAAAAAAACAAATGAAAATGCGAATGTGTTAATATTTTTAGTGTGATAGCTGCATTTTTGCCGTTATTTTGGATATGCGTACATTATGTTGGCCTGGAATGAAACGTCGACTTTGTTAATTAGTTTTCATAAGATTTGCTGATTTCTAAATCATTGTCTACCAATTAAAAAAGGCGAAAGCCTTTGTCATTTGTTGCTTATTCCATATATTACAATGTGATTGGTTGGCGAATATTGTGGTGGAGTGTTATGAATGGATGGAATTAAAAGTGATAGTTAATAATTGATGGTGACGTGATGGGCGAAATCGCACACCTTGGCGTTTCCCGCCGTTTCTCCAAATAAAAGACTAAAGATAGTTTCTTCTTCTTCCTTGAAGATTTTGTTACCTCGATTATTAAAACTTCCTCATGGCTGATAGCTTACAAACTAATGCCATAAACAAAACAAAAATAAAAATCATTGCTTGTCAGTGTCACAATGTCATAAAAATTTGCCTAAATTATTATTTTCAAAACAAACAGATTTATTTCTTTTCTGTTCTGTAAATAGATTCAAGATTTTTTATTCATAAGAGAAATACTACAAACTTTTTTATCCCAATGAGCCTTCAAGATAGATTAAAGCCTATCCTAAAAACATTAAAAGCTGTAACAGTATATGGAAGTGGTATTTTATTCGTAGCGTATCATTTTAAGCAAACAAATAGACGTATTGATAAAATTATTAATCCGAATGTTTTAGAAGTTGAGAAGAAATTAACTTCTGAATACATTTACATAGATGACCCTAATTATGATACAGCACTTAGAGAAGAAAATTATAATGAAGTTAGACATACAGTAGGCTTGACACGTATTTGGAAGAGTTTCAAGTATTCATTGGCGTGGAAACTGCTATGGCTGTGTCGTCACGGGACAAAAGAGCAACGGAGTATGGCACTTGAACAATTGGCTGGTTTCAAGAACACAAAAGTATGGGATTGTCTGAAGTTGGCGCAGGCCTTGGACAAAAACACTGCAGTACTTTTAGCACGGACGCGAGGTGCCGATTTGAGATACTTTCTACCACCTCCTGTGCATGTCCGTAGAGCTGCTTTATCATCAGATTTACTATCATTTAAATTCAGAGATATGATTGCGTGTGCGCAAAAAGTGAACCCTCATAGCTGCATACATTATTTCCTTAACAAGTATTTTGTGAATTTATTGGATCATGTAGTAGAGGTGGACAGTGCCCTAACTAAGCCAGACAGTATAAGTGAAAAAGGTCTTTGTGTTTTATGCTTAGATGCATTGTACCATCACCTATTACTTTTTAATCATAAGAACTATGCTGAAGATAATTCAGCTATCAATTTAATTCAATTAGGTCTTTTACCAAGATTAGCAGAAGCACTTCTAAGATATAGAGAAGATGTTGATGTAGATATGGCAGTATTACGTGTTCTTAAAGTTCTAAGTGTTCACACCAATCTTTTGACTGACTTTTTCCAAAATGGCCTTATTGGTGAACTTTCTAGACTATTAAGATCAGATGATATACGATTGTCAAGTTCAGCTGCTGTCTGCTTAGCAAATCTTTCAGGTGAATTCTGTTATAGGCCTGGGCTATATCTACTTCATCCCATTTATAGAACTAGAACACCCCACACGTGTGATATATTGTTGGTACATGGTCTTCGTGGAGGTGTATTTGTCACATGGAGACAAAGGGATAAAAGTTTTACAGAACCAGTTGGTATCATGGATGCTACAGTATCAAAAATTGATGGTAATTTTGGTAAAGAATCACCAGTAAATGAATACTTAGACCCAGATCTGCACCAAGTCATTCAGGATATAATACAGGCAGAAGAGGAAAACCTGTTATCGTCAGTGGAAGTAGTTCTTCAAGATATTCCAATTGTAGCTAAACGTGAGCCAAAAGACAATCATTATACAGCAAACTATAAAAGGATAGCTTTATTGCAAGAGAATGAAGATAAATACAATTATACATATTGCTGGCCAAAAGATTGGCTGCCAAAAGATTGTGATAACTTGAGAATATTGGGCGTAAATTACTGGAGTTCTTTGTCAGACTGGCTAGAACGGTGTCCGTTACAGAATGCAGAGATAATTGCAAGAGCCAATGAATTATCAAGTAAGTTATTTGATGCAGATGTGGGAAAGAATAATATTATATGGTTGGCCCATTCTATGGGTGGATTAATAGTAAAAAAGATTTTAATAGATATTGCTGAGGCTGAGAATTCACCGTATAAAAGTTTATGTGAAAAGACTAAGGCTGTATTATTCTACAGTACCCCACACAAAGGAAGTTCACTTGCCACAATGCCACGGGCTGCTGCAGCTGTACTTTGGCCGTCAAAACTTGTTAAACAGCTCCAAGTAAATTCTTCAATGTTACTAGAAATGCACAATGCATTTATAAAATATGCAGATATGTTTAAGTGGGAGACAATAAGTTTTGCCGAAACTCTGCCAACTCTAATCACTGCATTCAAAGTCCCTGTTCATTTTGTGGATTCAGAGTCAGCAGATCTAGGTCGTGGTGTGTATTATCAACTTCTACTAGATCATTTAACAATATGCAAACCTGCAACAAGGCAATCAATATTGTATACATCAGTATTAGATGTTTTACAACGAACTACAGCAGAGGATGCCAAATTAAGATATCGTAATCCATTTTTACAGAAAGTTATGGACATAATTTACTTAACATTAAGCACTGAAATAAGATTAGCTATTGAAAAGTTGGATCAATATAGAGGCTCTGATAATTATTCTATTGATCGTATACTGTTAGAGGCATTTACTGACGATTTTTTAATATAATTTACACGCACATAATATTATGTAATGTGAATTCCAAAATCACATTTACTTAAATCCTTTCAATCCATTGCTTTATTACAGTATGGTGTCATAACAATTTATTATTCTTTATACATTTTAAATTATTGGTTTGATAAAATTTCTTGTCATATAAAGATTGAAAAGTAAATTGCTTTACATATTTATGGTGTAAATTGTGAAATAAGTAAAAATTTGTAATAATATTTTGATGTTGAGATTGAGATGGTCGGATATAATATGACCATCAGTGAATTATATACAGATATTTTCTATTTATATATAAGTATCAGAGCTGCATTATTAGAATTACTAACTTATCATTAACCTCTTTGAATATTTATATCTTAATATTTAGGATATATGAAACTACAGAAAGATGCTCAATGTTTATGTAATATTTATTTGCGACAATGTTAATGAAACATATTGTTTTATATTAATAATTGATGGGACTACATGTTGTAAGTATTTAAAGTATGTCATAATTGATAATATTTAACATAGTACCTATGAATGTACACAAAATAGAATTTAAATTTTTCTAATGAAAATGTGCTTATTTAAGAAAAATGGATGTAAACATTAAAATCGTTTCCAAATATATAGACTATATTTACATTCAATTTTATTATTTTGTAGGATCTAATAATATATTATGACTACTAGCGGACCCGACAGACATGCTGTACAAAACATTTTCTTGCGGACTGAATTGTGAATCTAAATCAATCTCGAATCCTCTTGAGAACACGAGCAATACTTCATTTGAATCGGTCCAGTCGTTAAGAAGTTCAGTGACAAACATACGTACAGAAGAACTATATAATATAAGTCATGATTAATTTATAAACTTGAAAGTCGAGTATTGAATTGTGCGACATCTAGTAGCGTAGACAAAAACTATTTTAAGTATTCTTCAGACCCGTTAACATTTATAGTAGTTCGTATAAATGTCGGCAGATGGCAGCATCTGCAATTTTATTACATTTACCCTCCATACATTTTATGCAAGTTTTCTGTAGCTAGCTAGACAACAATAAATAGCAATCAATGATAGGTTCCATTTATTCAAGAAACAGAGTAAATAATTTAAGAAAGGCCAAAGGAAAATGTGATAAGCTTTTATGAGCCTTTTTAAATAAAAGACGTTGCAGGCGGCAGGCCTTGAACATTGTTTCTTCCTTCCACGTTGTGTTCAGCAAAAATGTGTAAAGGCAATAGCCATTCATCCAAATCAGCGTCGTCTGTGAAAGGCTACTCTTCAGATGGCGACTTAGATTAAGGTCGTTGAGAGCTTACCGGCTTTCTGAAAATAAATATTATGAAAATCATAAAGTAATAACTACTTATGCAATATTGCTTCTATGCATAGTATTATAAGGCACTAATTCTATGATAAACATGATGTTTCCTGCGGTTCTTCCTACGATTGAATTAAAGAGTCGTTATATACAACTTTAATTCAATTCAATTCAATCATTTATTCACTTATTTGATCATTTATTCACATTTAATGTTTGCATGCTACAAGGATGTGGCTGATTTTTTTTTTGAATTTGTTTTTAAAAGCTAGTAGTCTGAGGTTTGCTCTTCATCTATCTATAGGTGATGCGACGAGGCTCAAACTTTAAAAAAACTTTTGTTGTATTTGGAGGCAATTGAGGGAGCTCCGAGCTCCTAAGATATGGGATATCGATGTCAGGGCGTAGCTTCTAATTTCCTCTCTGATGATCTGTCACACGGTCGATAGTATATATTCGCCACATATGGCGGAAGCGGTGTTGTGTGTGTCATCCATGTTAGTGTGTGTGTAATGCATATGTATATATCTCCTATCCTTTGCCCACCTAGGGCAGGAAATGATTATTCGCAATCGTGATAGGATCCGGAGGATCTAGGAGGACGTCCCTTGGAAATCGTACTGTACCATTAACCCAAATACATTATTCTTTTTTTATCTAATTATTAATTAGAGTCCCAGCAGAATGAAAATCTTGGTTAGACCTTGCAACACACATAACAAATATCAAAACCTTGGCTAAAAGAGTTTAAATGGGGCTTCAGAAGCCGAGGCTACAAGCTCTAGGGAGAAGTAAAGAAGGTCAAATCAGATCTAACTTAGTGCTAAGTTTCCGGGCCGGACAAATGATTCTTGGCCGTCCCGTTTAAATAATAGAATAAAATTATGGGCTGACTAGAAAACTTATCAATACAGTTACCTATTCTGAAATAGATGGTTTCGGTCCCAGTAATGTAACTTCATATGCCTCGATTATGAAGCAGTTACGTATTAAAGAGGGGCTCCTTTAATACGTAACTGCTTCATGGAAGACATAAAGGTGGACGATGGTGGTACCCAGGTCACAGGTGTGCGAATCCTTTCCAATTTTTTTTAATAAAAAAATCATTTCTCCTATTAGTAGGAACCAAAAAGTCCAACTCGAAGTAACGAGATGAAGTCGTCAAAATGTCTGAATTAATCAAATACCCCACATAAACTTAGTAGCTAATACCACATGGATTTAATATGGGTTTTAATAGATGCTATTATTCATAATAGTCATTATAGTTAAAAAAAGAACTCTGTGTCACTTGCACGTTCTGACGCTGCTGATTGGATTTTGATAATATTTGACAAGGACACACATTAGATCCTAATAAAGCTAATTAATTATTAATAGCCTGTATGTAATGAAAGTAAAGTTACACTAGAAAAGTAGGAAATAATGTACTTATTGAAATGTTACAATTAGTTTTCAAAGGTCAAATTGTTGTAAAATATGTTTATTAAAGTGTGAGTAATAATGTGTAAAAATGTGCTTCGAGTTCCGACAAAGGTACCTACAGCCAGGTAAAAGCAATTCACATAATGCTCTTTAATAACTTAGTAACTAGTACTCTAAGATAACCGAGTGGATCTTTCCTTTTCTAAGCCTTATCTTTGCAAATTCGCATGTGCTTGGGTCTCTTCTACTAGACTGTAATATGCGAGAGCCGATAACATATTGATCAATCAGAAGTAAGCTAACAATCTAGGAAAATAGTCATAAGTAAGTATAAACGGGTATTAATTAGGTAAATTATTGGTGTTTGATACGAGTGGCGAGGTATCGGCTGTCTTAGCGCTCATTGAAGAAGACCTAAGAAGACCTAAGAATAGATGAATAAAGGATAAATAATAATGATGAAATAGATCAGGCTATTATTAGCCTGAGTAGCAGAAACAGACCATTATAGATAAAACTATGACGATGTTTACTACAGGGTACAGATATTCACATTTAGAAGACAAGGGATTTAAGAAATAAAAGAATTAGAAAACAATAGTTCAATTGTAAAGAAAAAAATATATATAGTTGGCAGTGGCAATCTAGGCTTAGAAACTTCTTAGGAGGCCATATAATATCTTTTTAAAGAATTTAATCTACTAGAGACGCATAAGGCCAGTAAGATTAGTTTCGCTAACGGAGGCTCTTTAAGGTTTACCCACATTACTGTGTTTAAACGCAACGATAATGGCATACATGTCATGCAGTTTTATTTTGTCACGAGAAATTCTTTTTTTTATGTTACTTAAATAAGCGAACTGGCAAACGTGCCACCTTGTAAGTACCTAATCGACGTCGCATATTCCTAGACATTTTGTGGATAAAGCAGTAGTAATGATTTTACTCTCTGAAAAAAAAACCTACTCCTATCAAAAACCATATTAATCATTGTAGATGTAACTAGTCTCGATATTAATCTGCGACGACGACATCGCTAACAGCGATAGTGTCACAAGATAATATTTCAACACCATTGGGAACGAAAAGCCTATTTATATCTTAAAGTCTCATCCCCTTGTCATACAAATGCTTATTGTATTTGGTAAAGGCAGGAACACACTTACGTGACGCGCCAGAAGCATGTCGGTTTCATACATTTAATATGGTTGCGTGTCGTGTCGTTGCGATACGACACGATGTGCAAATATGTCCCTAACCATATTAAATGTATGAAACAGATATGCTTCTGGCGCGTCACGACACGCCACGACACGTAAGTATGTTTCTGCCTTAATTAAGCTACCGTTGATTATTATTTAGTATTTACCATTAAAATGTCAAAGGGAATGTTGTCTTTTAGCAATATAAATATCACGAATACCAAAAACATTAAATTTTAAAATCGTTAAACGGAAATATCGATACCACAAACGGAATATTTAATGAACCAATTGCAAGTTCCCAGAGAACAGCCGACAGCAGTCATACGGGGAAATAAACTTAAATGTGTTATTTTTGGATTGGCTGATTCTATCCATAATAATAGTATTATGAAAAGGGAAGGCGAAATCATTAGTAAAATCATAGTAACATAAAAGAGCATCATCATCAATTCTTGTCTTTAAAATCAACCGATCCCACTAGTGTTTAAATTGGATTGTATTCTTCTCTTCTGTCTAGTCTATTTCCAGGTAAGTCGGGCTCGGCTTCCAGTCTTAACGTATGGCGGTTGCAGCTGAATATTAATATTTTATATTGAGCAATCTGACCTCAATAACCCATTAACAAGATAAGACTAGTTACGTTAACTGAGACGGGTGTCAGACTTTCAAACTTTTGACGTCTAAGCACTGTCAAAGAACCTTAAATGCCAACCAGAACAACCGGGATGTTGTGCTTTCCGAGGCACGTAAGAGTCTTGTATATATGTGCACATAGTCACCCTTTCGCAGACCAACCCCCTCAAGCGTACCTTAGCCTGATGAATCGACCTGAGCCGGTGTTATTACATAGCTACGAGCCTTTCGTCCAACTCGTATGAGCATTAAAATGTATATTCAACAAATTCGAGAAATTCAATTAAAATAATGCAAGGTCCAATGCCCGTTTTACTCATTGAAAGCAATTTAATTGGAAGTACGGTCTTGAGAGTTTTATACGAGAAAATGAACTTTTAATATTACAGGCTTAGCAGATTATATAATAAAGTTCAAACTGGGTTGTTCCAAAATAAAATATACTGTTTGTTTGAGGGCTTACTGTAATGGGCTAACTCTCTGTAATCAGAATACTCGTATGTCCATATTTATAGTTTACATAGAGAATTTCCAAAGATTAATTAGAATTCGTATAATACATAGCACTAACGAACTACGTATACGAATTCTTATTGTTGTTATAAATTACAATTAGAAAAAACATAATTGAAATTCGAAAATTATGCAGCGCATAGTTACCGTAGATTTGAATAATTTAGATATTTTATAGAAGTCAAGACATATAGATAATACCTGGGTTGTTTAGGAAATGTATGAAATATTATGAATACTACCTATATCTCTAGGAATAAAATTACTAGTGATACCTTATACAGCGGCAATATGTGATAGTATTTAGTAAAGATGGTATAAATAGATTTAAATCTATCAGTGTTAACCGGCCAGTATTTTATACATTATCAAAATATTATATATTAGTATACCCTTTACCCTGGTAATAAAGGGTATACTAAAATACCTATACCCATTATGTACAATATCTAGATATTGCATATACTCGTTACACTTGAATTATACAGAGATTATACCGGCAACATAATTTATTCTATATGCACGACATGGTATATCCTGTACCTTAGTATTTTATGCTATCGAATAAAATATACAAAGAAATATCGATTCTTTTGTACATAAAGCTCTATTGATCTTCTTGCACGGGCTTCACAAAGGTTTTAAAGGCTCCAATAATTTACATTCAAACGTTCTTGGATAGTTATTTTTTTACTTCATTACATAAATTACTATTAATTTCATATGCGTTTGTTATAAGAGTGCACATATGTAGATATACAAATGTTCGGACAACTATTTTGTAATTGACTTGTATGGGATATAAATATTGAAAATCATCAACACGATTTGGCCCAGACCCTAATGAAATGACCCTCGACTAATTTCGAGGACGGGAGTGCTAATTAGACGTAAAATTGGATGTTACATTTCATTGTTAGGCATTATACTATTAAATCAGTTGAAAACGGGATATGTACCATATTTCTTATTCTTATTTCGTGGAGCTCGATATTTCGATATTGTTATGAATGTCATTATCACGAGACATTCAATCAATATCAAAATATCAAAATATTGAGCCTAGAATTTAAAATCTTGTACGTAACTAATTGTATTATCATTTATGCGATTCGTTATTTACTTATTACTATAATTAATCTCGATTATACCTCAGCTTTGCCCGTAAGAGCTTGAAATTTATTGTACAATCGAAGTGAGGTCTTAAAGTCCGTGTTAGCCTAGTTATTACTGTGTATTTGTGTTTGTATATTTACGAGAGATTTTGATTTGTATTGTGTTGTAGAATTTGCAATTTCGTTCACCTAAATGGGTACGTAATTGTATTTTACTATATGTTTGTATTAAACTGAATAGTTCAGAAAGCGGGATTGTGTTGAGTATAATTTATAATCAGATAAAACGGAGAAATCAAAGATTTATAAGGATAAAAAAGATAGCACGATTTTGATTAAGATATATTTGGTTTAGCCGTTTAAGTTTGATATATTGAAATTAAAATTAATTGATCATTCTGTACACACATACACGAGCCATCTCGAGAAATAAGACGCTACGCTTAACCTAAAAATCCTATGCTACTAAGATTATAAATGAGAAAGTTTGTAAGTATGGATGTTTGTTACTCTTTCACGTAAAAACTACTAGATGGATTATTATAAAACTTTACAATAATATAGCTTATACATCAGAATAACACATAGGCTATAATTTATCACCGTACTCCGATGGGGATGGGAAATACGCGGGTGAAACCGCGGGACGCTGCTTGTCCTACTGATATTATAAACGCGAAAGTTTGTTAGTATGGATGTTTGTTACTCTTTTACGTAAAAACTACTGCATCGATTTCGATAAAAGTTTATAATAATATACGAGTAGCTTATACTTACATCAGAATAACATATTATAGGCTATAATTGATCCTCACACACTCTCGAGAATGGCAAGTACGCGGCCGAAACCGTGGGGCGCTGCTAGTAATAAGTAAAAAATAATGGTGTAGATTTAAGTTTAGCACTTGTTTAAGCCCCTGTGGTTTTTGCTGCTAATGTGTAGATACACATGAATCTACACATGAATTGAATTCTCTATGAATTGTATTTATTTGATAGATGAGGAAAAAAGAGATCTTAAACATGTATTTTTTACATTAGTGCGTATATTACAACCTATCATTCTATATAACCTATAAGTCTATCTGTTTAAAAATGTACTATCTATATACTGCAAATGTACACATGAGTGAAACTAAATTGCAGAAAAAGGTGTGAGTGTAAGATCAATACGCGTTGCCATGGAGACGGTGGTTTGGTGGCCCACTTCCCGTGCCAGATACCTCAACAACACACTTATGTATTACCACCAAGTGGCATATTAAAGCCTTGTAAACTCTAAATATGCACATTAGTGCATATTTAGAGTTTACAAGGCGAAGGACGTCCTTCTTAAATAATATTTTTATAATCTGCATTCATTATTACGAAATTCCTTATCTTTTATGAAAATAATTTTATTTGTTGTCTACAGGATATAAAGGATTTTTGTAATATTTTGTTTTTATGTATTATATGTACCTATATAGCTTATGTTAATATTCTAAGATTATTTTATTATAATATTATTTGATATTATTTATTATACATATTAACTAAGATTAAGACTACAACGGCATCTTAGCGGGTTGATATCTATTCCAGTAGTTCCTGAGATTTGCGCCTACAAACAAACAAACTCTTCAGCTTTATATATTAGTATAAGATATATTGTAGGGCAAAAATATTTTATTGAAAAAGTACTTGCTGTACTGTCTTTAGTATGGCGAAGATCTTATTTATTTATAATGATGCAGTTGTTCTTGGTACATAGGTTTCTTAGGCGGTTCTTTATTTTATATTGCGTTGCCCGCATCTTCGTCTGCGTAAACGTTAACGTTATATTTACTGACGTAACCGGACTGATGATGATAATTTTCCGACTTTTTTTTTGAAAGATCAGTTCAGTTTTCAATCAAATAAACTCGGGTCACAAAATTATTCACAGATTTTTTTTACTATTAGATCTGTTCATGTTTATTTTTACTCAAGACTGCCATTACAAAGTAATCTTACATCTAACCTCTTATTTAAATCTACCCTAAAACATCATTCAATTAAACATTGATACCGACAAATAATCGATACTAACAATTACAATATAATATTGATATTTATAAGTCGATTCGATTCGATCGATTACAATATTAATACTCGATTCTGACAAATAATTAATAGTCGATTCTAGCGCTAACGAATGTTCTTTCTTTGGGCACAAACTATATTTGCAAATTGCACCTTTCATTCAAATCGGTTTAGTTCTCCTTAGTTACCTAACACTATTATTGTCGTTTTCAATATTTTCGAAGACAATTTCTCAAACAATGGAACACGATAATTAAAACCGAAACGTAAGGCGTTCGTAGAACTTCTCAGATGAAAGGAAAGTGTTTGGCTGCTGGAAATTGAAGTGTTTACGAAAGGCACCAATTAATTAACATTTCTAATTCACCTCTTTTGTATTTCAATTTTTTTATTTACTCTATTTTCTTTTATGTTCCAAGAAACACGTTGTTTACATTTCTGTATATCAAATCTTCTTATTTACTATTGTGCTATATAGTACTATGTATTTACGTTATTATTTTGTTTGGTTTAATTAGCATTGATAGTTTTGTATTGTATATTAGCGTGTATTAAAAACATGTTGACGACAAAGTAATAGGTAGTATAGATTTTAATACGGGTATACAATAGGATTCTCTGATAAGATAAAAAGTATTCTATAATAATATATAATCTCTTATAATGATCTTAAAGTGAACAGCCCCCATAGACAAGTGGCACAAACGCTAAATGAATAGATTATAGAATAGAATAGAACACATTATATGGGAATGACACTAGCTTATGACATATTGTAATTTGACATCTAGTGTTATTCCCTACAATAACTATTCTATTCTATTATATTCGTTTAGCGTCTGTGCCACTTGTCTAGGGGCCCAGGTTTGAACTTGTCCTTGTAATGAACTTGTCTTTGTTTAATAGGTTTAAACATGATGGTGGTTTAAGCAGGGTCCAATGAGTATGGGCTCGGCCTCTTGAGCGATAGGGTCCGGGTTCGATCCTGACACCAGCCCCACCCTCGTGGTGCCTTGAAATGGGTTTTTATAAAATTTAAGGATAACCAACAATTACTTGGTTATTTATATAAGTAAAGTGTTGTGCAACGACGATGGTCCAGTGGTGGATGGACTCGGCCTTTTATGCGAGAGGTTCCGGGTTGGATCCTGACCCCCCCGTGAGCGTCTTGAAATGGTTCTCAATGTCTAAGTGCACCCCAAAGACGAGACCATCGCTCGCTCACCGGTGAAGGAAAACATCGTGAGGAAACCTGCATGCCTAATGATATTTAAAGTCTTTGAAGGTGTGTGAAGTTTACCAAACCGCATTGGGCCAGCGCACCGGTGAGCAATGGCCCAATACCCTCCTCGCCTCATTTCGAGGAGGAGACCCGTGCCCAGCAGTGGGACATATAAGACTTGTTATTTTTAAACATGTGTAAATATTATCAATCCCCTTCAGTACAGAGCGTTGAACTTAGCATAAAGGCAAAAACACACTTACGTGTCGTGGCGTGTCGTGACGCGCCGGAAGCATATCGGTTTCATACATTTAATATGGTTAGGGACATATTTGCGTGTCGCAACGACACGCCACGACACGTAAGTATGTTTCTGCCTTAAAACTGTCAATGCCTAAATATGAAAGTTTTAAGGCCAATTTTCAATAGGACATTATACAATTATAACGACAGATTAAATATTTCGAGGAATTTATCGTACAGATTATTTCAATAATTCTCCAATTTTAGTTCTAACATTTATTTGGATCTACAAAAGCTTTGAAGACTTTCAATCGTTGAGTTACGGGAGCATCCGTATTGGATTTGATCAATATAACCGTGCAATTGATGCATTTGGATCAATAGATGCGGCCCATTCAGACGCGTCACTGGAAAACCATTTGAAATGTTCGGATTTATAGAAGGAAGGAAAAATATACGATTGGAAAATCCAAGTGAACGCGATAGCCGTACTTGAAATTGAAATTTATTTAAAATTCATTTACTTTCAAGTATTCATTCATTGCTATTGATATGTTTGTTTCTATGGACGCTAATAATACAATATTACAATATTACTGCAAAGTCATATTCAACTAAAAACAATTGGTTACATTACATTACATACATATACATACAAAAATATCAGGCATTGAAATCCGTTATATAAATTAGTATTAATTTTAATAATAAATACTTATTATAATGAAACAACTTTTACGGATTTTATCGCGGTTTATTTAGTTTTTTATGAGCCCGACATATAGGGTAGTTAGACCCGACATCATAGGGTAGTTTTGAATAACTTCGTAACAGTAGGACATCTGACACCTCAGTCCTCCCGTGACCACGGTTGCTGTAAAGTATCCGAAACGTCGGGCTCATAAATCCGTAAAAGTTGTTTCATTATAATGAGTGAAATTCGCGTAAACATAAGAAAACAATAAATAAATACTTATTAATATAAAATAACAAATACAAATATCTTTTTTTCCAAAAAATAATTTTTACACAGGATTTATTAAGTAACTTAAAATTACTATCTCACAGTGCTTCATTTGGAATTAAATTAATGTACTAATATAAAATTAAGTTCTCATCGACGCGACGCGACGGTTGTAATTTCACATCATACACATATTCGATAGGTGAGTATCTTGTACTACATATTGTGTGTGATCCAACTAGCGTTTATCGAAGTATGTTTAAGCAAATTCCTTTGTTCTAAGTATTGAAATTCACTGCAATTAATTTAACAGGAAATAAGATTCATTCATCATCATCATCATCATCAGCAACTGGTTGTATGCGTTCACTAATTTTGTTTTCATTTAAATAGCCTTTTTAGACTACACTCGTCTCTACGCTATTTTTTTTTGAAAGCTAGACTTTTAGGCCTGATGGCCTTTAATCTCGATTAGTAGGTAGTTGAAAAGATGGCTCTCCTAGAAAAAAAACTTACATTTTCTATACAATGATTGTATTGTAATCGCTCATTTCATTATTCTAATGAGACCGGTTGCCGGATTATCATCCATTAACGCATAATTTAATCTGCAATAAGCCGGATATAATATAGTGGAAATGACAAACCTACAGAAATGTCGCATAGCCGAATTGGGTCATCGATCTACCCACACCGTGAAACCTCGGAGGAAGAGAAGATAAGGAATTATCGCTACTTCGTATATACATTGCGCGTTTTTTTATTTAATTTTCACAAAAAACGTTTTTTTTTCTTACAATTTCTTTGGCGTTTTTAATGTGCGTTTTTAAAACTAATAGAAAAATACAAAAAAAATTAAGCCTCTTAAAAAGTTTAGAAAAAGTTAATATCATGATTATAGACCATTATCATTCATTTAGACTAAAAATTTTCAGTAAAGTACTCGAGGAAGCATTTTATCTATTCGTTCTTTGTTCAATATAATATTTATTCGACGATGCCGCAATGTAACGTGGGACGATTATTTACTACTTTTAATACATTACCAAGAGTGGTTTAAATGGGGAATCTTTAAACAACATGAAAAATTCAGCGAGTAGGGGTGAGGAAATGATAATAGTGAATTAATTAATGCGGTTAACTTTTTAAAGTTGGATACCGGACAGAAAAAGGAACTGCCAATTAAAAAACTATGCGGAATAGGTAGATTTTTTCCGGTTGTTAGAGCTACGGCTTATGGTTGATGGCATATGCACCTCATATGCCTCATATCAAGGTAACGGCTACAAATCCCCCGATATCACCACCATCACATTGAGGCTGGGGACCATGCGTACCATGATACGGTATGATGATGCATGATAATCAATGCATGTAACGATACCTTCGACCCTAAATACAACATAGCTTATTTGACATAACAAATAAACAAGATTTCAAATGGTTATTTCCATTAATACAACCTTTTCAAATGGATACTTGCCATGTCTTTGCAGTCTCGTGAACAAGACATTCGTAGACAATGCTGAAATATTCGCTCAAGATGGTGGACTATAGCAGCTGTCAAAATGAGCGCGATAAAGCACAACCCATCTGAAAGAATTTGGCTAAATTTAATTTACTTAAATGATATTCTGATATATATTAATGATGAAAAATAATAAATAATTATAGTAATTAGAACTCCCGGGAGAAGAGAAAATTTATAAATTGGAATTATAACATTTAAAATTTTAATACAAAAAAATTAAATTTCACAATGGCGTCATACTTATCACATTATCATGTCCGATGCGAACCTAAAGATTTTTCTCTCCCAAAAAGTGCTAATCCGGCAATTAATTAGTTATTATTAATTAATTATTATTTTCACTTGAAAGAAATCATGACATTTCTTATTAGATATCTTTCTTCTGGTATAGTGCTCTATGGAGTCCATGGTATTCAAAAATATATTATTCATGCTTATAATAATTACATATTATAACTAGTTATCTCTTCTACAACGGACGATAAATATTCGATCATACATAGTAAAATAAAATGCTTTTTAATTTTCAATCAATCTCAAAAACTTTGATGGAAAAGTCATATAACGTTTATAATTGAATCAAAAGAGTTATCCTCTAATATATTCAAACCTACACAAAAGTTTTAATGACTGAGCGATTTTTAATGAAGTTATAAAGTAAGTAGTATAAGTTTACAATGGAATTGTTCAACTCTGGCCGGTAAGTAATATATAAGTTGAGCACTTTGCCCACCTCGCAACTTCGTCGTTACCCACTAGAAACTTCTGGAAGTACCTGACAATATAATGAACAATGATCCAGTTTATGAAACGTAAGTTTTTGTTGTTAAAGCAAAATGTACGGAGTTTTTAACTTTATTAAGAATTGATTTGTTGGTTTTGATATTTTAATTTGTACGTTTCATCATCAGCAACCCGTATCCATCCATTGTCATAGAATCAACTAAGTTGGCCGCTCTACCATCAAATGGCCATCAGTCCTTCAGAGGTATAGAACTGATAAGACAATCACGTCACTTTTATTCTACTTCATATCGAACTATCAATACAATTTCAACTGAACAATATATTTTCAATATAATACATTGGTGAAATATAGGATTTTAAATTAGCATGATTATTTTCCTTATTTAAACTATTTAAAACGGGATATTTAGACAATGTCGAAATATCGAGTTCAGCAATATAATATTAAAATACATGGTTAATACCCCATTTTAAATAGTTTAAATATTGGTGAGAGTTTCATAATATTCTACCCCATACAGCGACGTAACGTTAACATTAAAAGTTATCTGTGTCCTCATGATGATATCTAAACCTGATAGATTGATCCGCGCGGCTGTTACAATTTTGAAACGCGACATAAAAAGAAGGAACAATTTAAACCAGGTTTACCCCAATGTTATCTATAATAGACTCACGTACGTAGAATTTTAGTACGTCATACGAATTACGCAATGCAGCTCTAAGTGTTTCTACGGACAAAGCAATCAGTTCTCGTGTACGCAAAAATCTAAAACGTTTATTCGACGCTGTGAGTTCGAGTGAGATGAGTTTTGAACATTGTCCACTGTAGGTTCAATTTCCATTCTATTGTTGCGCTCAACTACAGAAGGATCCAGAACACTTTGCCTTAATCTTTATCGTCATAGGTATAAAAATTGTCACGTTTTCTGATCGTATTATCGTCTGAATTTTTTTTCACTTAGTTAAACGACCTAAAATTTTACACTCTCGAGTGCAGATTAGTTTATATTGATTGTATAGTTTCCACATAATTATTAACCATTTAATATTCCACATCATTATATTTTCTCATAATATGAATATTTTCGATCTAGTGTTTATATTTGTTGTTTGTTGTGTGCCTTGGTTTTTATACGGTTAGTGCAATAAATGTTAGTTCAAATAAATAACGTAAATAAACACCAACATTGCCAGATATATTTTGTTTGGATTGAAGCGATGGTAAACTAAAATATTTGACGGGATTAAATATTTCCGTTTTTACCTTTCAATTCAAAGGTAAAAAAACATTACCCAACCAACATCAAATAGAGCAGCTTAATATTAAATATATACCGAATAATTCAATGGAATAAAAAAATATTTTAGCTCTTTGCTGTAAAATTATAACAATTATTATTTCACAGATAATTTATCCTGTAGGCATTATGAACGCCTCATTAGGCATCAGGAAAAAATATATTTATGAGCATTATTAACTTTGATAACTCAACACATGAATGAGGAAGTTACGAGCCAACAAAGACCTTCGCTGAGTGAGAGGCATGGTCACCATAATTAAAGTCAGGGCTGTGTGATCACTTTTATAATTAGAAAAAAAAATAGAATATAAAATAGCATTGTCACGTAATTTAATAGCAAATGCGTCTAATACGGGAAAATTGTTGGATGTTCATGTGTTGTCATAAATGATTTCCGTAAGGAGAAAACAGCCGATATGTTAAGTGAAGAAGTGTAAGGTAGTCACCTTAAGCCATCAAGCTATATACACGTGCAAGGGTTATATCAATAATCATTAAATGCATTCAAGGAAATATAATATTAAATAATCTGTGCGGTTCTATGGATAAAAATGCAGACGTTTGATAAAATTCATGCAAACAGAAGTTATAACTAGGGGAACTAACGCCTTTTATAGTAACTCAGCGACATTCTAGTTGTAGGACAATAGAATATGTTCCTCTCGGTTTTAATGAAGTAGTGAATTTTGCCAGAAAGTTCTACCTATTATTTAATATAATTCTACCTATTATATAATAAAAGTATAATATTATAATCTATAGAACAGAATAATAGAATAATATAACCTGACTAGATAATTTATAATTATCAGATACTTTATTATTAATTATTCATCGTCACCTGGAAAATCAAGTCGTCCGAATCGGTAAAAATCGAATCGATAAAGCATTCGGAAAATCCTTTAGCATTTGATTTATATATTACCAATTCTAAAGCATGCTTTTGCTGTATAATCTATTCTGCTATCGGTAATTACTTAGGCGAAAAGTGAAATGCCATTTATACAGGTCTCATGATCTATATTTACTACAATAAAACTGAAGAAACGGCGTGTCTGTATCTGTACATGGATTTGTTTTTCAAAAAACTGATTGTAGATGATAAAGGGAGTGTGACTGAACACAAAAATACAAGTTTTGAAAATAATGTCCGTCTGTCTGTCTGTCTGTTTGTACACGCTAATCTCTGAAACTACTGGACGGATTTTCATGAAACTTCACTTTTTTTTCACAAAACTTTCACTAATTTCTTCAGCTTAGCCTGGAGCAACATTTAGGCTAAATTTGATCAAAATTGGTGTAAAAAAACCTTATTTACGAAAACGAAGTCGCGGGCACAGCTAGTAACAAATATAGTAAGTATTTATGATCGTCATTGTAAAATATGTGACATAGATATAGTTTGGCTATTCTAGCGACACGACAGGTGTGCTGACCGAGTTTAATAAAGAACATAGTGGCAGCCCTGTAGCCCTGTGTTCAATTATACATTCTAGCATATGTGAGCTATCAGATGACGTAAGGGACTGATGTCATGAGGCCAAGTGGTTCTAGCTCGAGAACAGTCGCGCTACTATCGCTTATCATCCGAACAACGAATGTTTCAGAACTGTTGCATTTTTTATGTTTGTACATTATTATTAGCGCCATAAACATTTTTCCTATTTTGATAGATCTATTGATACCTTGTTATACGAAGAACGATATTTTTACAATAAACAACGATATTTTTTATAATCGTTAAGATACAGATACATATACATATATATATATAATTATAATTATAATCGTTAAGATACAGGTATAGATACAGTTAAGATAATCTTTTTTACCCTGAAAAACAAAGAGTTTGTTGGAAGAGTAGCTTAATCTAATAATAGTCTAAATAATTATACACCTACACGAATTACAAATAATGGATTTCTATGGATTTGATTAATACTGCCTATCGTTGGGAGTGAAAGAATCTGTAAAAAGTAATTTGATAGGAATATACTCTTCGAATTTGGTTTAATACATTAGATGATGATGATGATGGTGATGATAATGATGATGATGATGAGATACATAGTACTTGAACTTATTATCCGCAATTGACATTATTTGTATGTAATTTAAAATAATTTCATGTTACATTTACGGAGATACTGCTGAGCACAGGCCCTCTTTTGCCTGTCATTCTCCTCCATCCTTTACATGTTTTACCCACCAGCTATTCGGTAGTAGAATGTCCTGGACATGGTTGTGAACCATGTCCAGGATATCCATGTCCATCTGCCATTCGGTATCGCCGTCCTCCTGCTATCTCCAACTGTCCTGCTCGACTGCATTTAAATACGTAATAATAATCTGACGTCTTTACACCTAATTTTATAATTACGATGCATACGTGTGTTTTTAATTAGCCTAAAAGAATTGAGCAATTCCTTATATATTCTTCAGTACGAGTACAAAAGAAGAGAATATTTTCATTGTATTGTAATTTTTTATTTCAACATATTACACAATACTTAGACAAGCTTTAACAAAAAAATAAAGGTTTTATTTTAGTGCATTACAGTAAGCTTAAATGTACCTCTAAATGGCTGTATTTAAAACCACGTTCGCATCGACTTTACTCTGGACTGACTTTTTATGTCAGTTTAAAATAAGTGACTCGGCGAAGCTCTTTTTTAAAATAAAAGATAGTTAGCCGCTGTAATTGCCTGTCCCGTATCTGGGAAAGCTATTTAGTGGCAGGAATAAGCAGAAAATACAAACCCATGAAAAAAGCCATAAAGATTATTAGTAGGTCCTACTCCACACGTTTGAATGATATAGAAACAAACCTGGCTCAGCCTAAAGAAGTCCACTGTGGCACATAGGCCTGGTCCTTTGGAGACAAGGTCCGCCCTGATCTATTCGCATTCAGCAAACTCTTGCGCCATCTTAGTCGTGTAAGTAGTGTCGTGTAGAAAGATATGGATATTTCTCTTTAATTTAACAATGTACCTTTTGCATAAATTTTGGTATGTTATAATAGAAAGCGGTCAAGGTGAAAGAAACAGTTCACTCAGTATAGGCTCATACTGTGTTAATGCGTTCTCTATTTTAATGCGTAGGTACTCATATACATAGGTAGCCGATATTTGTGAGAAACGGAGCCAACCTGAAAATAATAGGATACACGGATCCATGTAGACAAGCTCGAAGCACAAAGTCGATCCCTCCCTCCAATTACTACATGATAATATAATCGTATTTCACGCTTCGATGTCGCTCCCGTCTCTCACTCTATCAACAGCAGTAGATGTTTTTTATTGATTATTTGTGAGCGAACTTAGAAGACTAATTTATTATTATTTGTGTAATATGTTTCTGATTTCTATGACGCCAGTCAGAGGTGTCACATTATGACGCAAAGAAATATGAGAACAGCCTATTGTACTTTATTTACCTGAAGTAATATTATGTGTATCAAATAATTTATATATATATTTTAGGGAATATTTTATGAGGATAGCCAGACAATATTTAAGACAAGAGACCGCACCCGTTAAGACAGAACGTTGATGTGATCAATATTATCAAGATTTCCATCCGGTTGCGAAATAAAATTAATAAAAGTGCTTTATGTAAAACTGTAAATCAAATGCAAAATAAACGTTGATAGAAATAGGCTTAGCATTATTTTTTATATATAATTCCAGTGTCACGATGTTTGTGCGGAATGAATTCCGAAACTACTGAACCGATTTTAATGTTTTTTCTTTTAAAATGTGATTTTGACCGAACGAAGTCTGTTGGGTCCGCTAGTATAACTATAAAACTAGCTTGTTGTCTGTGACTTTTCAAGTATTGGTTAAGACCAAACCAATACCAACTAAAGAAAATTGTAAATCTACAACTTACTTACTACAAGGTATACAAGTCACTAAGTAATAAGTATACGCGGTCCAATTGTGACTCGTAGTCGTATAGGCTAAATCTAATACAAATCCGTACCATATCGTACCATCATAATTTAATACGCTTATCATTTTTGAAGTAATCCTTTTTAGGACTACTAGAGCTAAGTAACTCAAACCTTTTTCTGGCAGAAGCAACGCTCAGGATTAACTTATTATTTTAGAGAGATTAACTCAGGACTAAAATTAAAAATAAAATAAAATTAATTAATGAAGTTTTTCTTCCTATTTTTGCGCTTCAGTTGCGCGTATAAAACTCCTATCTATCATTATTTTCGGAATTTTATTTCGAACTATAGAACGAACCCTAGTCTCGTTGTATGATGTATCTATACTAATATTATAAAGAGGTAAAGTCTGTGAGTTTGTTGGGGATGATCTCTGGATGAATACACTGAACCAATTTTGCAAATTATATTTTACCAATAGAAGGCCGTAACTTTCTATTGGTCTATTATCTGTGTGTAATATAGCCTATAATTTACTCTCACAAAAACGAGAAATACGCGACTGAAACCGCGGGGTTAGTATTGGTGTATACGTGCTGATGAGTACTACTATTACTTACTGCTGTATTTATATTATATTTATTCTATCTGAACATAGGCCTCCCTAATGAACGCCAAGACGACTGATCCCATAGAATCATCCAACGCGGATAAAGGCTGATGATGATGATGATGGTTCTATTTGAGCTAATAATGACCCTGTAGAATTTCGTTCCTTTTTAGGGAAATAATATGCCAATGACAATAATTGAAATTTGAACAAGTGTAAGTTTACGATAGAGACTAAACAGACGGAGTTGTTTTGCATTTATAATTTTTGTAAAGTAAATTCCATGTTAGGTTTGTTGATCATGTTTACAGGTATTGATCTCGCCGTCAAACAGATATTGCATTCAGTTCATCCAACATTGATTACCTAGGTTCGTTAGAGAGCTAAACTTGCGCTTATAGGATTTTGGCTGGCTTATTCGGATTCACAGATATTTGATATTTTGCAATCAAATATCCGCCAGCGAACTAAAGTTACCGATATCACGCGAAATTCGTTGAAGTGGTAGTGGGCCGGTCACACACTCAGAAGAACGGATGGTCGATGGGCCATGGGCCGGCCATTGACCAGGTGGGAAGACGATCTCCGTGTAGTGGTCCATGTTGGATGCGAGAGCAAGGGATCGGTCGTCTTGGCGTTCATTGAGGCTATACAGGCTATGTTCAGCAGTGGATGGATAAAGGCTGATGATGATGATGAATCAAATAAAACATGTTAAACTCATCACATAAAAAGCAGACCAAAATTATTACTTAAGATTGTATAGGCAACTATTTTCTGTAGACAGTAAATACATTTTTAAAGTATATATTACAGTATTTACTTTAACAGTATTTTTAAACAGTAATTTATTATAACAGTAAATATATTGATGTAGATGCAACAAAAATACAAGGATACCAACTAACAGATGATGATGATGAATCATTGTAAATCTAAAGAGTGTATTCGAAACCGGTTTAAAAGCTAGGAAATATAATTAGTATACTGATACTCACGCAAAGTTCCCCCCAGTTCCCAGGAAATACTTGTACGAGTATCCTATAATCAATTTGTAAAATGTATCTACAAGTATATTTTATAATACGTAGCAACTACAAATACTTTTAAGATCTAAGACTTGTTTATCTACTTCCTACTATTGTTGGTAGATAATTGTGGTCCGTGTTAAGTGCCTACAGTATGCAACGCCGATAAAAACCTGTTCAATGCATTGCGGCGTAACCTTCATAGATCAAGTTAATTTCATTGAAATACAATAGGAATTGACTTTGTTAAATTATCTTTATTCTTGACAATGATTTGGATGCAATTTTATTCTCCTGTGTTAAATATCTTTAGTAGCCGATTCACTATATTAGTTTTACTTTTTGAACCCTTTTTCTAATATTATAAACACGAATGTTTGTTACTATTTCACGCAAAAACCACAAAAACTTTACACTAATTTAGCTAGGGATATAATAATAATAAGAATTATACATATGCGATAATTTATTAGACCGTATTCTACTCCCACGAAAATGCAAAGTACGCGGGGCGCTGCTAATATATTTATAAATTACTCAACATGAGAAATGTGAGGAAACCTCTATGCCTGATAAGATTCATAGTCTTTGTGATTCAAGAGGCTGTGAAGTATGCTACTCGTATTGGGCCTATGTATATGTGTCGCAGTCATCTGGTTGAATCAGTCATTTGATTGTATCACTTGCACGTTAATCAAATGACGACATTTAATTAAATGACTAGGCCGGACGTTGATTGAACAAGCGTCGCTCATCGTCCAACTAGATAGCGGATTGTAACATAGCCCTTTGAACAGAGCGGACGTAAAATCAGTCAGGTGATTGTAATTTAGTTCATTTTTTTCCCACCGCAGCGTTAGTTGTCACCAAAACAAATATGGCGTAAAACAGCTTGCGCCGATAGCACTTGACTTGGTATTTTTTGACTAAATTTACTATAAAGTGAATTATACGTATTTTAATATTCGCATTCCAATCATATGAATAAAAAGATATGTCAATATGATTCTATAAAAGGAATGCAAATTTTCATGTAGGTCTGTACAGATCGTTGTGTGTTAAAGGAAAATGTGGATCACTATATAGCGATTGCCCGCAGATTCCAAAAAAAAAAAAAATTAATGTACTTATCCTATGTTACCTCTAATACCTCCGAGAATAAGAATACAAAATTTCATGATGATCGGTTGAGTAGTTTTCGCGCGAAAGCGTAACAAACATCCCTATTTTCACATTTATAATATTATTAAGAATCGCCTGGTTCTTGCGTAGGGTAACCGAATTAAGACAAAGCACTCGAAAATAATTTCCACGTTCACTTTGCCCATTTCACATAGTTTCGATGAGAGAGCTTAATTTACTTCCGTTCGCAAAAAATACACGAAAGAAAGTGGCGCCTCTAATAATCACTAAAGAGTAAAGACGTATGAAGCATAAGTTAGGAAAGTATAAAAGAAATCAGACAAAATAAAGTACAAATAATAATTTTGATGATTTAAACATTTAAGCGTTATTTTCCTAATTCACCGGATTACTTACTTACATTACTTTCTTAAAATTTATAAGTATAAATAGTCCCGGAGTATTAAGCAGAATGAAAAAATGTTCTTTGGAAAGAAAGTCGGGAAAATTTTCACTTAACGTGTTTTCCTATCTCTGTTCGTTATATGATATAATGTGATGCAAAATAACATATACCTAACGCGAGTGAAATGTTCTTCAGAATCATTATTATTGGAAGTTATATGCAATAAATATGTAATGAAAATGCACTTTGTTAGACAGTTATCTCTACCCCTTTTTTCAAAAAGGTGAACTCTCCGAGACTTGTATCAAAAATCTCTTGGACATGATTACCGCGCTGACAACTTCGATGTGATAATGAAGTATGTTCATATACTTACATTTAAAATGCTAATTAACCAAAGGGGAAAGCCCATAGGAATATACATATACCTATATACCTAGATATACATATGTCGCAGTCATCTGGTTGAATCAGTCACTTGATTGTATCACTAGCGCGTTAATCGAATGACGACATTTAATTGAATGACTAAAGGAAAACTCGTCAAGTTGTTGAATGTAACATTCAACGTCTTGACTGAACGTCATTTAGCATTGTTGTTGAATGGGATATAGCCGACTTTACAATGTTTTTTTGTGATTCGCAACTTAAAACCTTAAAAGGTAACTTATTTTACATAATAAAAATGAGGACATGACATGACACACCTTATTATGATTTTATATTGTATTTTAAGTATAACAACGTGCTAACATTTATTAAATTATTAGTATGAATAGGCGTATTAATAGATAAATCCATGCTGTCACACTATTTTATTACGAATAACTGCTGTTGAATTCAGTTTGTGCATAATTTTGAAATATACCAAATTTCAATATGAAAATTTTAGATTTCATAACACTAGTTAAATCGCCTGTGCAGCTTCATTAAAATTTGGTTACATACTTGCACCGGGAATGTTTAGTGCAGTTTGAATATCAAATTCTAATGATAAGGTTCTATACACACCTGCCTGGGTCAATACTAGAGTCCAGAGTTAAGTGCGTCACTTTTGCGATTTGTTATCGTTGAATATGTTGTTAATCGAAATTATACTTTTGTAACGTTGCGCTAGCTCGTTACATAATTTTAGGTTTAAATTAAAAATTCAGCAATAGATATTAATATGTTTAAACTAAGCATTTGTAAAATGTAAAAAGAGCGTTTCTGAATTTCTAAGTGTACATCAAACACAAAACCATCGTTCGCTCGCCGGTGAAGGAAAACATCGTGAGGAAACCTGCATGCCTGATGAGATTAATTCTTTGAAGTCTTTGAAGGTGCTTATGTAAAGTTCACTAACCCGCATTGGGCCAGCGCATCGGTGAACTATGTCCCATTACACTCCTCGCCTGATTTCGAGGAGGTGACCCGTGCCCAGCAGTGGGACATTTAAGGGTTGATACTTTCTTTTTGTGGAATGTACTATTTTGAATTTAAAAAAATGATCTTGATTTTTGAGTTCAACCCTTCAACTGCTAAACATATACCTTCCTCTTATAAAACATAATATAGAATATTATAAAGTTGCTTATAACACAACGGACAGTTGAAATAAGGTGGGT
The DNA here is from genome assembly GCA_905333005.2 of Lycaena phlaeas. Lineage (NCBI taxonomy): Eukaryota > Metazoa > Arthropoda > Insecta > Lepidoptera > Lycaenidae > Lycaena > Lycaena phlaeas. The sequence continues at coordinate 4,239,176 of HG995168.1, forward strand.
AGATGTGACTAGAGCCTTATACGAACTCCAATTAGCGATGATATAATATTTGATACAAATAACTTTGCCAAAGTTAGTGCACGGTTCATATTTGCAAATTTCGTTGTGGATAATTGTGGAGTAGATTATGATGATAATAATGTAAATGTTAGGAAATTGGTATTCGTATAGTGAAAAAGTTTAATATTAGCAATATTGATTCGATTTAAGTAATTCTGGTTCAAAAATGGAGTTTTCATCAGATTTATTTATATAAGTCTAGCCCGGCTTATGCGATTTATCTGTTCAATCAGGCGTTTATTCAGAATAGCCCTTGGTTGCAATAAGTAAGAAACGTTGGATATGTAAAAAGCTTAATAAACTGCGGTGAAATCCGAGTAAAAGTTGTTTCGAGCAAAAACATAGCACTACCCCTTACACATAAAGTGGTAGTGCTATGTTGCTTTGCAGCTGAATTGGATCTCCACGACCGCGGTGGTACCACTCACTCACATGGCACCGGCGTAAAGCGACAGCATAGCTGGTATGGCAACGCATCTGCTTATCCTTAGGTTGTGGGAATGATGACCTACGATCATAGAGTCGTAAGTCGTCATTATGAGGCTTTTATTTCATGATAGGCTTAGAGACAGAGTAGAAATGGTTAGTTTATGATACGAATATAGACCTAGGATAAATAAATAGCTTGCTTCGTTACAAGCTTTTGTGGCTCTCGTCCACTTCTTCACACTAATGGACTTCACGACTTCACGACACGGGAATTCACGACGATTAGCATACCTTCTCCAGGAGCTATATCATCATCATCATAGTTATCATCATGTCTTTATGTATCCACCATGCCATGACGATCGATAAAAAAGAAATAATATATATTAATCTTAAATAAATTAATAATATCTCTAAATTTAATATATATTTTAAACGCATTCACAAACAAAATCTAAAGGCTTGTGAAACGTGTATACCTGAGAAAGATTATCGCCAAGATCGGGCTCCTTCAAAGCAATTCTTTGATGAAAAATCCGCGCAGCTTATTTTTCCTTTCATATCGGCTTAGGGTGCAGCAGATATTTTATTCACAACACCTGAAAGTTTAATCCTTGAGAACTTGGTACAAATACCGACCACGAAGAAAAGATTACGTAAATAAAGTAGTTACTTCCCGAGTTTTCATCGACCCCAATAAAAAGCGTTCGAAATGCTAGACAATTCTGATGTTTGATATTAGTCATTTCTGATATTACAGCACTGAAAAATACTCGTCAACTAATTATAACGTAATACTTTTGGGCATAATTAATTTTAGTTTTTATTTATGATAATATTATTAATTATATTACATTTGTACACTGCTTGTGAAATAAAAAAAGTCTCTCGTCAACCTAATTATAGAGTATTCACATATGGCCGATAAATTAACCTTAGTGGAAAATTGTTTTCAGCAGTGGCCGGCCTGTGTGGCAAGGTATCGGTCGTCTTGGCGTTCATTGAGGGATGTTTATGTTCAGTAGAAGATGGATAAAGGCTGATGATGATGATTCACATATAAACCCTGCGCAGACTGAAATTTACTACTTTGGCTGAATTAGAAATTGCAAGCTAAACTTTGTAATCACATCAAATGCGATCCACCAGTTAGACCAACTAATCAAGACTAGCGTTATTAATTAGTTAGGATTGGATAAAGTAGGAAAACATCGTGAGGAAATGTACATGTCTGAGATTGAAAGTCTTTGAAGGTATATGAATTTCACCAACCCGTATTGAGCCAGCGCCTCCGTGAACTATGACTCTGATTGCCTAATTTCGAGGAGAAGACCCGTGTCCAGCAGTGGGACCTAATATACTTTCTTACTTTTAGATAAAGTAAGTAGTCAGGATATTTATCATAATATAATAATATGATAGTTAGAGAAAAGCAGTTAAGTTTGAAGGCAATACGAATGTTCCAGACATGTTAATGACGGATATCACTTACATGCTAATTCATAATTATTATTCGCATTATTTAGCATTAATATTATAAATGCGAAACTAACGATATTCATTTGTATTTTTATTTAAGTTTTCCGCTACGTCTGTAGATAGATATTACAAAGAAGTCTACTGTCCAGATATTACAAAGAAACTTATATAAGGAAGAAAATGCCATCTAAACCATTTTTATTAGATACTTTCAACATTGAACGCGGGTGGAACTGCCATCTGCTAGTACATATGAATAATATTGATACAATACAGTGAGTGATACACATCAAATTGACAAAGTGACGGACAAGACAAAATCTGGAGCATTTCAATCAAGTCCAATTTAGTGTTTAACCTATTCTAAACCTCGTAACTATAATTCCAATGGGCATGTCGATATCTATCTCTATCCTAGGCGTATACGGTTGAAATTTGCTTCTTCTCATGTCCCTGGATGCTACATGATCGGATGCAGAGAGAATTGAATACATAGTAGATGAACTGTGTCGTTCTCTGAGCCCGGAGCTCGCTAACTATATAAACGCCTGGGGGATACTCCTCGCACAATGCATCTTAAACTACATTCATACTATATGCAAATACAATATTCTATAGTACTGACAAATGATGTACCACTTATATATTCTTATATATTTAGTATTCTTGGATTATTAAGTTTTTTCACGTCCGACGTTTCGGATTCTTCACCCTATGTTGATCACGGTAAACTTTCATTGTAAGTAGTAAAAAAACATTTAGAAAATTTGGATGTTACGTTAAAAGTTTCTGTGAGAAGACCATTTCTCAATGTATTTAAGGGCGCCCCCTGAAGCAAATGAAGAGCAAATTAGAAAGTGAAACAAAAAGACAACACACATTCCAAAAAATGGAAAATTAACTCCTTTTTTCTACGCGGCATTTTTTAAGATAAGTTGATATATTTACCTAATATGTTACCTTTAAAAAAATCTTAAACATAATGCTTATATTATGTGTAAAAATGTAACCCTCTGGCGACGTTGAGTGAGACAAAATATGATATTTTATCATAAAGAGTACGGTGTATTACGATTTATGACACCGTCGATTTGTCGTTACGATGTTCATGATTGCATGGGCTTAGTGACGTTTCCGACTTCGTCCTTGATTTCGTAAAGCGTTAGTAACGATCTTGACATACACTATGATTAGTCATTTTTATCGGTGTGAAGCGACGAATCGTACAGACAAATCGTATTTTATAGAGACCTTTAGTAAGGTACAAATATAATACTTTTTATAAGTTATTAAACCTCATTAAGATTTCGACATATCGTGCACTATAATATATTTCGGCTATGGGGTGTAAATTATTGTTACTGTAGAGTGTAGGTATAGCCGAATTTTTTGTTGATTCAAATCCTGCCTATATAACTATAAACATCTGAGATGCCACTTTTTTATTTTTTATCTAATAACTATAACAACAGTTTATTGAAATTTTCCAGCACAACAAGTGTGATTCATATTACATACTAGCTGTTGCCCGCAGCATCGTCTGCGTTAATTTAGTTTTGCAACTATATCTTGATTGAGGATGATTATTTCTACAGCCAATGTCACTTAGTCTTAATGTAGTATTTTTCGCGATGAAGAGCTCTTAAAATCGGGCGAGTAGTTTTTGAGTTAATTCGTAACAATCAAACAAAAACTTTTCGGGGTTGCGTAAATTGCATATAATCGTAGTTAACTATTACATTTATCGCCAGCTACTTTGAGAATGTTAATCTGTCACCGACATTTTCCCGCGTATTTTCTGTTCCCTTCAGATTTTTCCAGGATAAAACTATACTACCGCCTTTTCTTCTTTCTCAAACTATACCCATACACAATTTCATTTAGATCATGATGTTAAGTGGTTAGATTGAATTTATATCAAATCATAACATTTCTCTCACTCACTTCTAAGCGAAAATCGTTTCGAAAAATTGAAAGTGGAATTTACACGTAAATAATAATAAACGTAATAAAATTTCTCATAAAATTTCAATGGATCAGTAGATTTGGAGCCTATTCAATGCAAACAAACAAACAATCAAATTTTTCCTTTTTCTTATATTAGTATAGATGAAACATGCTATATAAACTGTTTTTATAAGATTTTATTAGTTTTTTCGCGCAATCTCGTCACTTTAATGTAGGTATAACATAAATCTTTTTTTTTATCAATTAATACTTAATTAGGTCCTAGATGTAAAGTTGTATAATAAGGTGTTTAAATAGTTAAATTTATTTAACTATCCCACGGGAACTCTATTACTTTGCGCGTTGAAAAGTATTTTAAATGTTAGCCGGGCATATAAAGTACGACCGATAAAACTTTTAGAAACTGTTATTTGTAATTTTTCTTTTTTATTATTATTGTTATATACAATGTTTAACCAAAAATTTGTATTAGCATACCAATTTTTTTACCAAGATTATAAGTTATTGTTGTTTGTTGTTTAATTAATTACAGTTTTTAACTATCCCACAAATATAGTAACACAATGTACCATTAGTAAGTATATTACAAATACATACACAGAACGTATATATATACACAGTGCTAGATTTACGCCTAGGCCCGTGAGGCCCGGGCCTAGGGCGGCATGATTTGAGTGACGGCAAAATTTTTTAAATTCCAAAATTTCAGAGGCGAAAAAAGTAAAGACAGTCAGTCTCCTTTGAAAATGAGTTTTGATTAATTTTTGTAAAGAATTTTCCATATAGTATTATAATTCAATTTTTTTATTTACCTTTCAGTCTATGAATAAGATTTAAATTATTTAAAAGATTAATTATAACCTTTACCGAATGATATCCTATTATTAAGGGCGGCGCCATAAACAGGGACTAGGGCGGCATCTAGCCTAAATCCGTCACTGTATATACACAGCAAGATAACTCTGAATTAGACAGATAGATTCATGTTTTTTCATAATTCATAATACATACTATATGACCTTGGGGTACGATGAGTGTATCTAAATAGCCTGAACCAAACTACACTCATTAAACAACGGACGCAATATAAACAAGCATACACAATAAATATATTATATATACGTACACACAAACAAATTCTGCTCAGATGGTCATATAAAGACATTTGATCATATTATATCAAAAGTCTTAGTTTTAATGTTATATTAACTCAATTTCGTGAACCGATGAAGGAAAACATCGTGAGGAAACCTGCATGCCTGATGAGATTGAAAGTCTTTGAAGGTATGTGAAGTTCATCGGTGAACTATGGCCCATTACCGTCCTCGCCTGATTTCGAGGAGGAGACCCGTGCTCTGCAGTGGGACAATGAGGGTTGATACTTAACTTTATTTACTTTATTATTATTACGTTAGGTTCTAGTCCGAATATTTAATAATGTATTAACCAAACCACTCTTTTATTTTTAGGACAACATGGTAAGATTCTCAGGAGAATTATTGTACTATGATAAGTCAGTAAATAAAATCTATTATGCTGTAAATTAAAGTAGCTTTCCATATCACTTACAGCACAATCTGTATTGTATGTACATGTGTACAAACATACACACATAGCAATGGGTGTTCCTTGTCGTATCGCGTGTTAGGTCGGGCATGTGATAATACTAGCGTATCACACAGCCTTGGCCTAAATACCGCTCATACTGAAATCGTTATGCCGAAACCTTGTACATACAAACACACAAGTGTTTACTGGAAGAATATAGTATTTTGTATTTCATTGATGACAAATAAATATTATTATTAATTTATTCAGATATTGTTACCAAAGAGAAATGGCTTGTGCTGTGTGTGCTGTAACCACATATAATATCATTCAATTAGCAAAAATGTTGCGTAACGAAAAACGGGTAAGGCCATAGAAATCGAAATAATTTATCTTATTATTTAGATTTCTGTGGATTGGCCTCTTAATTAACAATAATCGACGATCGTCATTCGTCAGTTTAGGAAAAGCAAAACCATACTTTCCTGGGAATGGCAGAATAACGGCTAGGCCAGACTAACTTAATTAATATTAATTAAATATTTCAAGGCTAAATAAAAATCTCGCTGGATTTATATACTATACTATACTTTATTATAGGTATAGGCCTACTAGAGTATAGAGAGTAATTTATAATATACTTTTTTATAACTTTAATACGCTTTTTTTATTATTTTTTTATTTTATTTTAATACGCTTGTGCATAAATATTACCCTCCTCGCCTGATTTCGAGGAAGGAGACCCGTGCCCAGCAGTGGGACATATAAGGGTTGATACTTTACGCTTGTGCATTCCGCGGGGGAGTGGGTCTCCCCAGGCGGGTATGTGGGACTCGCTGCACCCGAAAGAAGTGGACGCAGCACTACCCACTAAAACCCGGTGAGTGCCACCACTGCTGCCTTTGGTGAGGCGCCCCATCTACAAGCAACAGGGCATCTGACGGTTAGTCAGTCCCTCAGCACAAAACAACTACTCTCAATGGACAGTAGGATGAGGTAAAATCCCATCCTCACCCCTTGCTTCGTTGTCCCCTCTTCTTATAAGAGGGGTACAAAGAGCCCTTTCGGCTCAATTCGCTTCGCCCAAGGTGTTGGGGTCACCCTGGGCTACTGAGCCCCACCGCCACGACAAGGCCTGAAACGGTGGCGAATTTATATCGTTATTAATGTCAACACATATACTTTTTTAAAAACAAATCATTTTCTTAATGACTATACCTCTCCCCAAACAATTTCTATTCATATAATTAATATGGTAAATGGACACGAGTAGTGAATATAATATGCATGTATGCATATTTATTATACGACTATACATAACAAAAGACAGGGCCGAATTTGATGACACTTTAATTGCAGTGATAATCTATAGCCTAGACTGGTCTAGTTTTATATCGAGGCCCCAGCGGAGGCGTGTCTAGATTGAGCTACGTTAGAAAAAAGCTCTCAGAAGAATAGTTATGCCAACTAATATCCAAAAAATGTTTGTACTAGGCTAGCATAACTTAAATAATAGCGTTTAAAACTATTTTTGTTAAGTTACCCTTAATTTAATAGTAGACAGATCCGAGATAAAAGTGTCTTTGACTAAACTTTATAAAACACTATTTCGACAGTAACACTGGCTTACAAAATATTGAAACATATTTTGAATAGAATGATACAATCCTAAAAAAAAATCAAGTCCCCAGAAAATGGATTTCTGATAAAGCAGACTGGTCTTTATTTCAGGATGAAATTAACAAAAATATATCAAACTTATTTGAATTACTTTTAAAAAGCAACTCAAAATAAATAAATGCAAAAAACTAGACGAGATAACTAGTAGGGAATAGACACTGAATACATGGGAAATAATAATGAAGACGTAAAAAAATCTATAAATGTACATGTAGACTATTAAAAGTTCTGCCCACATGTGGCAGCTAGTTATAGCATAATGTATTAGGTTCTTACATATGAAATTGGCGTTTTGTATGGTCGGAACATAAAGTCGATTTTTATATAATATAATAATTTAATTAATCTAAGTATGTACAGCTGCTATCTTTGCACTTTTGCCATTGTTTCATAGGATGATCCAACCGGATCACCCCATTTCCGATGACGCATAACGGTCACTAGGACCATTAGCATAGATCCAACCGAAAAAAAAAAAAAAAAAAAAAAAACTTTTGCCATTTTGTAGATACTTCATTGATATCTTTTCTAGAAAAAACTATTCGGGCGACAATCGTACAGTGGATATCTTAATTATTCCAATTGAAGCTCCTCTAATTTGGTAGCGATCTGTTGTGCAGTGTGTGGTCTAGCGTTGTCCTGAATCAGCGGTGGCCTAGAGCGATTGACTAGCCTCGGTGGTTTTTCAGCTAGCTTTTCCATCATGGTTCCCAGTTGCTAACAATATACATCTGTGGTAAACGTCTGGCCAGATATAAATATATAAAAAAGATGTAGGGAACGACACTGGCAGTAGTCCACCGAACGCAAACAAAAGTAAATTTTTGCTTGGGGCAGGATTGGGCTGGCTTGCCATTAAAATGGCCTGTACGACAAAACTCTAATTTTGTATGTAAGGATCTAATATTTCGCCAGATATCACAGTATGGAAAATGCTCTCAGCGTATAATCCATGCCGCTGATGGAAGAATGATAGTCATAGGTTAGGGTATCATATAGGTACGTTTATATTATAATATAGAGATAACAGCTATATTCACAGAGCTAGAACCTTCTAGGTTAGTAGCTTTTTATTTTAAGAGTCGTAGATTCTAATTCTAAGCTAATGATTGACAGTGTCTCTCAGGTACTCCCATAGTTATTAATAATGGTCAAGCTAAGTGGTTGATATGATTTAGCTGGTCTGATTAAGTACGCATTCCATACCCCTTGACGTCAGCTTAGACCTGCCTTAGTCGCAACTCGCAATTCACAATCGATAAATTAACCATTTAGAAAGATAATCTTCGTAAGGCTTTTTTATGTTCCGTCCCAAAAAAAAATTCCTCCTACACAAACATATATTTTATTATGACTCTAAAGCTATTCTACTGACAAAGTAGTCAAAAACGTGTTCATGAAACGCATTTAATTCATTAGAAAGTTTCCCCTGCCGATACTAGATGGCGTTTAAATTCAATAAAATAGGGAAGATATTCCGTTATAAGTAAGAGAGTCGATGAGACAATAATAAGACTAAATAGAATAGAAAATATAAACAGTAGTCAACAATCACACTATATGGACTTAGCTTCATGGTAACCTCCTTAGAAATTCAATGCAAACATCTATAGCCATCAAACAAATTATCTGCACTTGGCGGGATACGAAACCGATACCTCTGCGTAGACGACAGTAGCCTGACCACTCGACCAGCCTGCCATCGAACGAGAAGTTCTTACAAATTAAATTTTCTACCTAGAAATTCAAGATCTACCAAGAGGGAAATAGAATAGTCTTATTGGTACGCTCATAATATTATCTTGTATGTGATTTTGTATAACAATTCAGTGTCATAAATAATGAATATACATGTATATAACATTTTTGACTATTTGATGCTATGATATTAAGAATATAAAAAAAAGACATAATGTCATGTTTATGGCGTTTATGGGTTTTATGGTGGTATAAAAATATTTGATCTCGGGAAGAAACAGTTGACTACATTTGTATGATGAAGAGGGCGGCATCTTTTTTTCTAAAGATATTTAGAAGCTAGAAGAGTATAGATCTTAAAGATTATTTCTCTGAAAATCGTTTATAGTTCTTGGTTTTGGAATTAGCAAACGAAGTGGTCTCAAATCGAACTAGCGGAGGATGTATTGATTTCGTTATTCAAAATATATTACACTCATCTAATAAAATAACTCTAACTATTCTACAGCTAACGTAAGTGGTATGAGTGAAGGCCGGGCCATACATAACCCGGCAACGTAATTTCAACTTCTAGATACGGGAATAGAGTGTAAAATTGTGTGTATCAGTTAAAAGATAAGTACATAGAAGTTACTCAAGGTTTGTTAAGTAGTTAACTCGTGTAGTAAAATATTGGTCAAGGGCGTAAACCGAGTTGGTTCTAACTATAAAATATTACTCCTCAAAACTTTTCATTGCTTCTTTTAGAATATACTTTTACTTTATAAATAACCATTTTTAGGTAAGTAATTGGTGGAAACGAGAACTAAACACATACATCATCATTAGGTATCTAGTCTTGGCGTGAACGCCGAGAGAAAAAATCAATAATTCGTGTCCCTTACCTATATACTTCATCATCATCATCATCATCATCATCATCACACGTATTAGTCTGGCATATTATAGAGAAAATAAAAACGTATTTAAGAAATAATTAAAAAATAGATATGTTTAGTTTCAAATTCAGTTTAATCAAAGATAATGCTCTTTTATTAGGGTGTAATTCGTAAGGAATCATTCGATACAAGGAGACTTCTCCAAGATTCTACCCTCAAGAAATATACAATCAATAACTTAATCAGTATCTAATTAGTTTTTAAATACATCCTGCTATTTCAATTTTTGTATCCATAGATAATAGATCTAAGAAATAAAATGTACGCTTTCAAAATGTACTTATTTTTAGGATTACAGTTTCGCTTTATATAAAATGACACTATTTTTATAAAGTAGGTAGTACCTAGGTATATATTATGTTTATTTTTTTAAAAAGAAACCAACAGCATTAAAAATATAAGTACGAAATTTATTATTACCAAAACTATGTATTAATAGACTTATGTTTGATGATACCTGAACTAATAATATTTTTTTTTGTCTTTTAATAAATTTTATATAGCCCAAACTTCTGGTTGTATGTTTAAAGCACAAAATGGCTGCAACGATTGCAGGTTAACGATTTACAACAAATTAATATCCAACTAACCGAATCGCATAAAATTATACTAAACCGTAAAATGTCCAAACGTAAATGCTATAGCTGTTTAAAGAGCAACCAACAGAATCCATGTTTCGAAACCCTTTCATATAATGCTGGTTGATGTTACATTTAAATATAAGCTGGAGAAACGCCAAAATGTCCGGCGACAGAGTCGCTTTGCTCCCGTGAAAATTATAATTAGCAAATTTATATTTACAGTTCCTCCATACTCCCACCGTTTATATCGTATGGCAATTGTCTAGCGGAACAATAGATGTGGTTCATATATTTTTGTACAGTTCATCAAATGTACTATAGAAGAAACTAGAACCAGAAGCATAAAACAGAACCATTCTTCTTCTCTGAATTAGGAGAGGAGACGTTGGCTAAAGTGGAAGATCTATGAGATGATATCATGAATTTTATTGAAATTTTTACTCTAATAATCATTAGCCTTGTTAAATTTTTACACAATAGAGCTTTAAGAATCTAAGCAACATCCTAAGCTTCATTATAACAACGATCGTTCTTAATCATCATCATAATTAGCCTTTACCCGTCCGCTCACATAGGCCTCCCTCAATATATGCCAAGACGACCGATCCCTTGCCACTCGAATGCAAAACGGACCGGCCACTCCATGGAGATCATCTTCTCAACTGGTTAATGACTGACCAACTCTTCATCTACCAAACGAGACGTCCACTCTTGAACCTTATTGGCTCTTGGGTCATCTTTCATGTTTCTAGCACTTTTTAATTACAGAAATAAAACGTTTAAGTCTAAACTGGCCTAACGGTAGTTTTCCCGTATAGCAAATAATAGCGCAACGCTGGTTTCATACTCGGTTGTGTAATTTGGTAGTTTGACCTTGGCCACAGCTTTGAAATGTTATATTGTACCAGGAAAACATGAAATGAAACTATACTAATGAAATACTTTGTATAAAAATTGGGTTCAGGAGTCGCTGATTCAGGATTGATCCACTTACTAGCAGGAGCAGTTTTACCTAAAGGGATGTTCCCTCTCATGTTTGGGTCAATGATAGCTCATTCTTTCAAAATGATCTTACATATTTATTAATCTAAATCATAAAATGATCTAAGTCAATCTGTTCCTATGAGTTTTTTTTAATCAGTACGTAATTATTAAAAAAACTTACAGGAGCAGCTCATAACGACAAACTATTTAAAAAAAAGTTAATATTTGTAACGTTAAAACGTCAATTTCTGTTATCGTGCAGTAGCCCTATTATAAAAAGTACAATATAAATAACGTTATTCTTCAGTTTATTTCACTTTGTTACTCTGTTTTTTACATTCTAATTAACTTCGGGAGCATTTTACCAGACGTAATTAAATTTCATCCGTTTCAGCATTTTGCGGGAAATGGTTTCTACTGTCCTTTTGGTTTCGTTGTTAAAACTCTCGACCAAATCCCCCTTTAAGCAAAAAAGGTTCATACATTTGAAAGCCATGATTAGGCAGGCGTCGGGGATAAAATATAGAACCTACGACTTTGTGAATAATTTCAGGTGTGCTAAACATGAATTTGCATGTGTATTTTAAACGTTTATACTGATATAAATATCTTCTATGTACAAGTGATCTAACAAACTACTACAGTGGAAATGAAAATATGTATTAAATATCATCATCATCAGCCTTTATAGCGGAATAGCGGAAACGGCTATAATGAACGCCAAGACGACCGATCCTTTGCCACTCATATCCAACACTATAATATGCACCCAAATTATAATATGATTTAATTTAATTTGATTATTATATTTTTCCGACTGCTTTATGTCATATTCACGAAGCTTATCCTATGCTGCTCATTTGGCAATCTTACGGCAATGTGAATAAAACAGGCGGTATAGTTACAACACAATTTTGCATCTATAGATATGTACAGATCTCTGGATAGATATGTACAGATAAAGTTGATGGTAATCAGTGTGGAGCAGTTCATCTATCTTTAATAAAAATCTTTTAATGAACTGCATTAGGTGTTCAGAAATAACCAATTCACACTCAGCTATTCCATCAATTTCGTAATAATAATCTTTTAAAAATCTACGCTAATATTATGAAGAGGAAAACTTTGTTTGTTTGTTTGGTTGTAATGAATAGGCTCAAAAAGTACTGGACTGATTTCAAAAATTCTTTCACCATTCGAAAGCTACATCATCCACGAGTAATATAGGCTAATTTTTAGGCTTCCGTAAGATATTTGAGTTTTTCGGACACAAGGTGTAAAAAAACAACCAGAAAAGTTACTTATTTTGCGTACCCCGTTGTAAATCTTAGCTAACGCTAGCTAGCAACAGCTAGTATAACATAATAATATAATGTTCTTGTCTAAGCGATCAAGATACGTACTATCGAATAATCTATTGAATATTCTATAAAACAATGATTTCGCTCGTATACAGTATTATGAAGTGTATTTATAATAATACAAAGTTTCGAACATTATAATACAAAGAATAGAAAAGTATAAAAAATGTCGTAACGCGCAATCGCGTGGTGGGGAGAGATCATTTCTACCGAAATATCGTCGTAAGTAGGCTACTAGAGGGCGATGACCGTCGATTTTCGGCGCGGCGGCGATAGTAACTACGTCACTAGCGACACCTATGGTTGCCCAAACGCCTACTATATTGATTCGACTTAAATCTTTATATGGACTTTACGAGATTCTCTATTATATTTTATGTTTTTTCATTTTTTATTCTCACTTCTATTTTGTATGCTATCATAATATAGGGAAAAGAAAAAAATCGAAATAGATTTTTCCATTTTTCAGAACATTTTTTGACATCATTAAAACGATCTCGCACCATCGGTTCGGGGAAATCTTCTCCATCAAAAATTCATCAAGTTATACCAAGGCTTTTCTGATCAGAGTTTCAGAGACCTAAAAATATAAAATTTCTCCTTATTAATAAATAAGATAAGAATATTATTATTCTAAACAGTACTTGAGGTTGTTTTGTACAGTAAATTTTGTAGTGAAACTAATTGCAGAAGAAATTTTGTGTCTTTCGCACACAAAATTTCTTCTGCTAACAATTCTCGAATCCCATTAAACACACAAAATTTTTATCAAAATTGGTCCAGCACATAGGAAGGGTCCAATCACATACACACTCACAGAAATATTAAGATGGGATAAGTAATAAATCGGTCGTCTTGGCACAGGCTTGGTACAGCAGTGGACGGATAAAGGCTGAAGATAATGATGATGATGGTGATGATGAAGTAATAAATAATTATTTATTCCTGGTCTTGGTCTCGCTTTGCTCCAAACTCTTTAAACTATGTTATTCGGTGCAATAACTGTGGACTTCCAATTCATAAAGATATCCAATAGCGGCTGACCACTCTATACCTGAGTTACATTGATGATGATGATGATGATGTTGGTGGTGGTGATGATGACGATGATGATGATGATCATCATGTTAGCGTGAACTCTAAAGTGTAAAATGAACTGTTAATCTAACAGGAAACACGCGAATATGTAACTATTTTCGTATTCTATTACGTAACAATTTTCGGTAATATTGTTCCTTAGCAAATAACAATAGATCTATATTCTATACTAACAGTCTACAGCTGGTGATCAAACAAACTCTAGTTTGTTTGATCACGCTAATCTCCGCAACTAATTGTATTATTTGAATAATTATATTTTTGCAGCCCATTTTATTGCAGAACATTTTTTTGTTCTATCATCAATAGTTTGCAACGCGCACGCGATGAAAGATTTTTATGACTAATTTTTCACACCAATTCCTTTTATTTTTAGTAGGGATCCCTATTTTTTTTGGAAATGTAATATGGCCCTTGTCATTCAGTGAAGATGCATATTTGTAATGGTGAAAGAATTTTTGAAATAGGTCCAGTATGTAGTAGTAACATAAATGTTTTCCTCCTTGAAATATTAGTTTAGATCTAGATATGAAATATGTGATATTGTATGTGTGGGTGATGATTTGATTGTGGTGAAATAAATGTATGATTGTGTGCGTATTTTAGCATTTCTATTCAATTTTCCCATTGTAAAAACCTCATTTCTGTGTTATCACCAAGAAAATATCTTTCACCTTAATTTTGGGGGTCAAATATTTATATTTTTAAGAATAGATGCGAACAAAGGATATTACAGTCGAGCGGGCACAAAGGCAGATCACGGCTTTCGCGATACGGAGCAGGTTAAACGTTTTGAGACTCATTCAAGCATTAATAGCCAACAGGATTGGCGTAGCAACAGCACACTCCTGCCACTGTCGCGGTGACCATTCATTGTACAAACTACGGACACATTTAAACTCATTTTAATTATTACTATCAGGGTGAAAGCATAATATTTACTAGCAGAATGGTACAGTTAAGAAGTTAAGTTAAAAGTGGTATAGACATGGGCTTTAATTTACTAGCAGAATGGTACAGTTTAATATTTACTAGCAGAATGGTACAGTTAAGAAGTTAAGTTAAAAGTGGTATAGACATGGGCTTTCAGTGACTACATTCTCAGTCCATTTCAAACCTGAAAAAAATATTGATGTGCTCTAAAAAAGAAGAGAATACGTTATGAATAATGAAATAAAACATTTTTTTTTATGTAAAGGCAACAACTTTTTTGTTCCTAGCAAACTAAGACCTTTAGGGCTATTCTGTAAGGTAGTTTTCGAATCTCGAAAGCGGAATCCGCGGTGATTTGATGAATTTGCTTTAAAACTCGACTATATATATAAAGTTCGCTTTCGAAGTGAGCTCTATCGCTCAGGTGAAGCGCGATATCGAAATGGTTTTACAGGTATGCTATATGTATGTACAATGCTTAGTAAATATTTTTACTTTTTTTTAATCTTGTAATTTTTATTATCTCAACAGAAATAATGTAATTCAAAGATTTAATGCATTATATGTTTACATACCTTTATAAGTAATTTAAAAATAAATTCACGCTGACGAAATTAAAAATTATTTACTTCATATATTATATCGCTATTGTAACAAAACCCACATTTGTCTGCAAAGAAAAGTTCCTATAATACCAGTATCAGTTGCTAAAGCAACACGTTTCTCTGCAGGTGAATCTATTAGATTATAGTGGATTTTCTTGGAAAATTCCTTTGTCAGCCTCTTGTAGTGACGTTAACAAAAGAATATTTACAATGCACAATGCGCAGTTCACTTACATAATACTTTAGACTTAAGAAATTTGTATTTATAGAAATATCAAAATACATTAAGCAGTGTGAGATTTTACGGGCGACGGTGCGTTTGTCGAAGACATTATATTATGCTCTCAGCAAGCCATTGATTAATTATGTAATATGAGTTTTGGAATTAATGTTTTTCCTTATAGTTTTCCAGTACCCGTAAAATAATATCTTAAAACCTTCATCATCATCCATTTACTGCTGAATATAGGCCATGAACGCCAAAACGGACTATCCTTTGCCGCTCGCATCCAACACGGACCGGCCACAGCACGGTTAATCTACCCTACGCGCGGCCTTCTCTCTTGAACCTTATTGGCTTCTACTTATAATATTTTAACAGACATGTCCCAAATATTAGTTGAGCATGGTCACACATTGTAGTGATATTAAAATACTAGCTGTTGTTCGCAGCTTTGCCTGCGTTAACAAAGATTTACAACGGGATAATATATAACCTTCCTCGATAATGGGCTATCTAACACTGAATGAATCATTCAAATTCGATCAATAGTTCCTGAGATTAGGGCGTTCAAACAAACTCTTTATCAATAAATATTAGTATATAAGATTTTATGCTTGGCACACAAGCACTTACGTCACTGGTCTTGATATGATGTTAATGTAAATTGATGATGACTTTTATGTAATCGAAGTCTTACATCGATAGAAGAGCGCAATAAGATCCACGTGGAAATCATATTATGATTAACCTTTACCCTATTGACTAAGACTTAAGGGCTAAATTGATAAGTAACCAACAACTCAGTTGATAAGTAAAACATGTATAAACGACATAATATTATTATGTTAGTTAATATAGTGGGATAAATTATTAACGGTTTTCATCAATTTATTCAACTGAAAATATCGCCTTTTATGATTAATCATAGTCTTACTCAACTGTTTTGGATCCATTTGATGTCTAGAATTTATCATGCAAAACTCAAGAGTCCCGACGAATTTCATTTCGCGGCCGCGTGTGAAGTCCCGTGCCACTTGTAGTAAGCTCCATATCATTAAAAAAATGGAATCACGTGAAGCACACTCGAGTAGCTTTCAATGTCCTCAAGAGAGGTGCCATCGAGGAAAGACATTTATTTTTCCTGTGCGTTGTTTTACTAAATTTATTTTATTATGACCAACTCTAGGTTGGAAATTTTAGGAGTTATTGAGAGAGGTCTATGTTCGTATACTGACTGATAATGATAAATATTATGGATATCTATTGAATTATAGCCATTAACAATTTATTTTAAACAGTATATTGTATTTTAAATTTTAGTTTTTTTTTTAAGCTGTCTATACCTATACTAGAACTTTATTCAGAGCCAAATTCGAAAGTTCTATCAAATTTGAAAGCGTTTCCAGCAGTTAGATATATCATTTGCCAGTTGTCCGAAGTTAGTTCGTTAATTGCAGGGAAGAACTTGATATAGGCACCGATTCTATCACCTTGTTGATAAATTTGTTTAGTAACCTTTTATTATACGGATTAAAGACGAAAATAAAGGTACAGATACTTTAGCCGTTGTTAGGTTCGGTTCGGTGCAGAATACATTATCATAATAATCATGCGCGCGAACCGCTATGAATCTTTAATTTGTAATCGATAAAACATACAATTTATATGAACGCACAGGGATTTTAGGGAAAACGCCGACGGAATGTTCTAGATACTAACGTGGCATATTCCGACGGCGAACAGTAAAACCTTTTTATAATAGACTAAATAAACGTGACTAGCAGTTGGATTTTCGCCGTTTCATTTGGCGGGCCCTTTCTGTGGCGGCACATTTTTACCATTTGCCATTAAATAAATTTAAGAGTTTTTTGAAAAAAAATGAAAGGATGTAATTTATTATGAATGCTTTAGTAATATTGTCAATTACAATTATGTACACCTCACCTATAATTTATAATAATAATAATTAGTAAGGCATACCGATGTGCGACGATGGTTCAGCGGTAGGTGGACTCGGCCTCTCATGCGAGAGGTTCTGGGTTCGATCCCGACCCCCTGTGTGTGCTTTGAAATGGGTTTTTCTAAATTTCTAAGTGCATTCCAAACACGAGACCATCGTTCGCTCACCGGTGAAGAAAAACATCGTGATGAAACCTCCATGCCTGATGAGATTGAAAATCTTTGAAGGTATGTGAAGTTCACCAACCCGCATTGGGCCAGTGCATTAGTGAACTATGGCCCATACCCTTCTTGCCTAATTTCGAGGAGGAGACCCGTGCCCAGCAATGGGACATAAAATAAGGGGTGATTCTTGTCTTTTTATACTTTTAAGGTATATCGAAATTTGGATGAAACTGATCCTTTGAATCAAGTTTCCATCGATATCGTTTATTCTCAACAGCCAAAGTATTTCTAACTAGCTGTTGCCCGCAGCTTCGCCTGCGTTAACTTTCCTCTTTAAATCTTTCCTCTTTATAATATTAGTATAGACTAAATAAACGTGACTAGCAGTTGGATTTTCGCCGTTTCATTTGGCGGGCCCTTTTTGTTTCTAGCACATTTTTACCGTTTGCGATCATTAAATAAGTTTAAAAGTTCCATTTTGCAATAAGTAAAAAAAAAATATAAAGGTGTAATTTATTACGAATGCTTCATAGTAATATTGATAAGTAATAATATATAAAATTATGTACACTTCACCTACAATTTATAATAATAATAATTAGTAAGGCATATCGATTTGGAAGAAGCTGATCCTTTGAATCAAGATTCCATCGATATCGTTTATTCTCAACAGCCAGGGTATTTTTAATAAATATTATATTTTTAATAAATAAATATTTATATAAATATTCGTTTAACGTATAAACCAGCTAATTCATTGATCACTCTTATTCCAACTAATCTTGAGCAAAGAATATGCCAACGCAAACATACGTCATTCATTCTCTTGAGTCGAGACGTCGAGTCGGCGAGTTATAATTGATAAGAGTTTCCGCTTGGCTGTGCGTTGTATAATGTTACCTAGTTAGATAGCACTCAGGTGTGAATAGCTTGATTCAAGTCCTCAACTGAAGCGAACTGCTCTTAATTGCACCCAGGCCCTCAATTCCTGAACGTCCAGAACGCTTACAAGTTTCATCATATTCCGTAACATCGAATTATATCTATAGAAATGAAGATACAATAATGTAATAAAAGCATAAAGTACCTGCATGATTTACTAGAGAAAAATGTTCATATCTTGGGAATATTAAAATTTTGGATATATAACAACCTGAAACCAAAGTAAAATGATAAAAATGCTAAGTTCAAATCGCACTCGCACACAAAAGGTTTTGTATGATTATAAATAATATACGAGTTGGAAATTGTAACAAAAATAATGATTCCTAAGCAACTCAAGGACTTTTAATTGGCGTCTTATCTTAATTGGCGTCAACTATGTATGTAAGGGGACACTCTTTAATTTTCAAGGTTTTTATTTTTTGGAATGTCTCTTCTATGCGTACTTAAGACTTGCTTTTTCTCGAATTTCGCGATACTATGGGAAAGTTCATATAGGTCTCCGAACCAAAACCTAAAAGATAAAAAAATATGGTCAATATGGTCTTACAGCACCAGGAAAGGGAAAATTCCGAATAACAAAAAAGTTTTCCAAAAATACTAATTTGCCCACATCGCTTTATCGTGCTATCAGTAAGGCCGCTAATTTTTTATACAACGGATATAGACCTCACTATGTGGAATACATTTGAAGACATACAGATGGACAGGAGGGTAAGCTAATGAGAGTTCTTTTTTACCTTTTTAAATACGGAACCCTAAAACTGAAATAACTCGAAACTTAACAATAACCTTTTCTAATATCTCTCATGTTATTTTTTATCTTTGGAAAGCAAATATGTTCGTTGTCCTTGCAAGAAACATCGTGAGAAACAACTATAAATTATGATTTATTGTAACCTTTTATGTTGAGGTTACTTTTTGCTCATAACTGACCTTCGACTATGTACTAAGAATTTCCGTGTAGGCTCTCATCAAGGGCATGATTGTAGCGGGTTGATAATGGTATTAATATATTCCTATATAGTAACTTTGCTCTAGAGTCAAGACTCAAGAAGCGCTGGCAAGTACACTTACGATAAAATTATGAATAGTGTGAGCATAAGTCCTACAACACTTCGCTGCCATTTAAGAAGGAAGAATTAACCATTACTCAATTACTCTTTACTTTTAGCAAAAAAGCACTCACCTAATATATTACTACACCTACGGACGTCCGAAGTCCTTCCTTCTTACGATGTTATCTTCACTGGTCAGCAAAAGATGTCATGACCACGTGTGGAATTTAAAAAAAGAGTTTATTGTTAAAAAAGAGAGCAGAATGAATTTGTCAGGATGTATTTTTATTACAAGAACGTTAAGGGGTCAAGTTTGCTTTCAAGTCCTTTCAAAAGCCTACAATTTTACCTAATGCAAGCACCCTTTGTAAGATTTAACGTGTATAGTGAATTTCTTATTGCGTTATTACAATTGCAATGCGTATTAGCATGGTCTTGTATAACTGCATGATCGATAATATCCAGTGCATGTGATGTCAGGATTATGGCCGCGTAACATCACATTCCCAACTGCGATACTTTGGACAGGGCTTTGTCTTCACGTGTTGTGTCTATACATACCGTTACACGCAGGGATGTGATACCCTACGTTTCTAGAAACTTCTAGGGTTATGAAACAAAAACAACTATTGTTCCAATATAATGTAAAAATTCTAATGATATTGAATTAAAATTCGTTGCAAAGGTTTGTAAATGCCTACTATTAGACAAAGGCAGATATTAAAAACTAACCGCGTATTTGTCGGCTGTATTTATATATGACTCAATCAATACATGCTATTTATGGTATATGCTCTATGTTATACCTTGCACAAAGCCTGCGGAATCTAAATAGAATAATCATAATGTTTACACCATGGACATTATCTCAACACACGAGAATATTAACATCCATTATATAACACAAATTTATAAACTTGTCGCAACCCTACTTAAGGTTTTGATGTTCATGTCATTAGAAATCTAGTCGGTCACGATTCTGACACAATCGTCGCCATTTTGTTAGAAAGGTTGGTACATTTTTTCACGGGCGTAGGTGAAAGTCGACGGTGAACGGTTTTTGGCACTCGCGAGACGTGGCGAGTTGCTCAACAGGTGTCTTAGCTTCAATCGATAGCCCTGGGACCGAGTTGAGGCTAAATAAAGAGTTTTGTTATTAGACGGTGATGTCAACCCTGATTGTTACATATAAACTATGCCAACGATTTGTACGTGCTTGTGATGCCCGCAATCGATGTATATTTATCGATTTGTTAAACTTTACTCAAACCAATTTCATTTTATCATGAACGATATATGTATTGCAAATTGAGCGATTTGGTAATAAGGCACAGAATTATCACCAATCAGACTTTATCCGTCCACAGCTGAAAATATGCCTTCAAGGAACGCCAATACGACCGATCCCATTGTCACTCGCATTCAACACGAACCGCCCACTTACAATTATATATGACACAAATTAAATCACCTTTATCTAGCGGCTATTAGTTACTTTATTTTGAGGTTAGTTGAGAGCTCATGTAAAATAGATTATGAAATTTAAACAAAATTTAAGGTTAATTAAAAATCTTCAAATCATGTAAATAAAACGTACAATTTGTCGATTAGTATAGCAATGCTCCTGCATGTCTACGCAGAATTAACCTTTCTACTTATCATATTATTTTCTATCTAAAACTATTAATTATAAGTAAATATCTTTTTGATAAGTTATATATGTATAATAATACAGATACATGAAACGCAAATGATAACGAACCACTTAAGAATATTCTAAATATGTCGGTTCTTGCAACTTACTGCGCTTAGTAACAGCCCTTTCACCTTTTTGGCGCGGAGCCAAGAGATATCAGAAAATTCCACTTTTATAGGGGGTAGAAACTGTCGATTCCTCGTAACACTCGATGTTCAATGGGTTCTTTAGATTTCACTATATTTGCTCACATTTCAATGAAGTTCTTCCAGATAGGATTAGATTAGATAAAAGTGAGTTTTATCGATATGTGTGAATATCTTTATAAATATGCACAAAAACAAAAAAGTAATGTGTTCTATGCTTCTTCCGTTTCCACTACGTACAAGACCAATAACTGTTATTATATCCAATAGAAAAAATACGCAAAATTAACTAGAATGGCAGCGTTCCATAAATATTTTTCAAATTGCTTAAAAGAATTCGTCGAGCATAAATATTCAAATAAACTTGAATCTTTACTTTTTTATTACTGTTACGATGTTGTGTTCACTTTAGATATTCATCATCATCGCCCATCCACTACTAATTTACACAACATTTTCCAATATTTCAATAAGATCAATCTTTTATCTAATGATATATAATTGCACGGAGAAAAACACATTTCCAAAATGTATTTCGACCAACGAAAAGTCCGTAAAATTTTATCATGTCTGGCTTAGTGATAATATTGTCCATACTTGTTGATATCCTACTAATATTATAAATGCGAAAGTTTGTAAGTATGTACGGATCGATGGATGCTTGTTACTCTTTCACGTAAAAATATTGAATTGATTGTTATGAAACTTTACTATGCTATAATTTAGCCCCGTATTCCCACGGGAAGGGGAAGTACGCGGGTGAAGCCGCAGGGCGCTGCTAGTGATACATATTCGTATACTAATAACTCTAAAATGGTTTAAATATAATTTAGAATCATGGTTTCCAAATTCAAATCAAAATGCTCGAAATTCAAAAGCATTCAACTTCGTTACCACAATTTAGTCTGATGAACCAGTAATATTAAGTTAATCATTGTAACTGTTCACATCCATAGGATCGCGCCGAGAGCGACCACTGTGAATATTGACATGCAAGAATTTAACCAATCTGCTATCCCCCTCTTCCCCCATCGGATCGCACAGTTCATCTCCCTCCAACACGTTTCACCTCCAAATGCTATTCGGCAGTCGGTTATTCCAGACAGGGCTGGACTCGTTGGACAGGTTTCTAAAAATAGCGGAAACCAGCAATTTTTTTCGAGTAACTTAGGTCCGTTGGTGGGGTCTAATCCGGCAGTTGCGAAACTTCGCTAATAGAACATTCTCTTGATGGTCGATGACTTCTCGTTTCGACACGGCTTTATATACGAAATAAAAATTTGAGAATATGTACAAGATATGTTTAAGTAAATTTTAGTTGCAATAAAGGGAATAGGTAAATATATATAGACAACATCTATAAAATTATTTTATTTAGTTTTACCTTCAGACTTAAAGTAAATTCATACCTTGAATTATAAATTACTTTAAGCAAAAAAAAAAATATATTTTCGGAAAAAAAATTATGGGCTTTACATTTATACATAATATATTTTTTTTTAGATTTAAAGTAGTATAAAAATGGAACAAATTAAAAACTTACTCAAGATCGTTAAATGGCCTCTGTTCGGTAGTGGGCGAATAAGGGTTGATGATGATGAAGATGATTTAATATTTGATAGATATTGCAGAAGCAATTCAACATTCTCTATTTTCTACAGTGAACCTTCAAAGAAAGTCCGCACGCTTTAAAAATACATGAGTTATCTGAAGTCACAGATATAAATTAGCAATATCTTCCCCCTTGAAAGCCGTACTGAAAAAATTTCATACCACATATGGCAATTTCATGAATGTTTTTAGTTCACAATTGAAGTAATATATTTTTTATTAAATATATTTTAAATGATAGACTTAACAGCTCTATTTGTTTTCGTAAAATGTCTAGTTTTCGGAATTTCTTTAAAAATTGCTTTAATAATTTCAGTACAATGTGAATATTGTTCTCATTCCAAAAGTCAAATTTTAAAGGTATAATCTTACTTTTATTTAAAAAAAAGTTACTTTATTCATACCGACGTAGGTTTTAAAATTAAACAGAAGTTTCATCCCTCCGACAACCCCCGCACAAATAAATAGCATACCTATCTCGGAGCATGCAGCGTGAGAATGCCCTTCAGACTTTAATTAAAATTAAATTTTAATGATTGTCGCTTTAATCTTGAATATAATATTTAATTTACATTACTAGCAGTTGGCTGGTCACACTCTCAGGAGAACGGATGACCTTTCAACCAATAGGGTTCAAAAATGGAGACCACGTTTAAGTAGACGAAGTGTTGGCCGGTCATTAAACAGGTGGGAAGACGATCTCCGTGTTGGATAGGAGTGGCAAGATCTGTCGTGTTGGCGTTCATTGTTGGAGGCCTGTGGTATGAATAGAATATTGTAGTAATGATAATATACAAAATGTGTTTTTTTGCTCACCTATATTATATAAATTAAAATTATACACCTATATAAATTAAAAGTGGCTACAAAGTTTTTTAATAAAACTAAAGTTAGTTGAAGTTTAACCTAGTCGCTAGGTCCCTAGATTGATATTGAGGTTGCTAGGTATATTTATATATGCGTATAAAATAAATTTATATATACAAGGAATATGTGTTACGTATACATTCTAAGGGCCGGTTGTTTCAAACCATCTGTTAACGTAAGAGACTTTGTTATTTTAACGTCTGTTAAAAACAACCCTCTTTGGTCACTAACGTTCGTTACCGCCATCTTAGACGATTACATATTTGTTAAAATCGGTCGATGCAACCCGCCCTAAGAGTCAATATTTGTGAGTTTGGAATTATAGGTTGGTACGTTATCACGGAGTGATTAATAATCATCATCAACTAAGGCCAGTTGTCAAGTTGCTTATCCACGTCAATCACAGGACAACTTGACTAGGTTAAGGCCCTGGGCTTTCACGTCGACCACTTTCTACAGACAGGTAGCTTATATATAGTCAAAATTCACACAAGTAGCTTATATAAAGTCAAAATTATACCTTTAAAATAGTATATCAACTTACATTTTATAATACACACAAGGATCGATATTTGTGTTAAGACCAGTAATGTAGTTCCGCCACGCATATATAACCGTATCAAAACGTAAAGTCGATAGGCTGTTACTACGCCAATCGTCGTCATAGCCTCAATAATAAATGATTTTGACAACGGTAGTTTTTCCATTCATTGCAATATCCAATTTTAAGGTAGAGATAAGAAAGAGAAGTATAGAGCACAAACTAGATTAAACTACGAAAAGGTTTTTGAACTAATAAGCAGCGTCCCGCGGTTTTGTCCGCGTACATCCCATTTCTGCAATGACTATAAAACCATTCCTGTGTAATTCTGATGTGTAGGCTATATATTATAATTTTAATTTAATTTTTTGTGTTTTATTTAGGCAATTTTTGTGTGAAAGAGAACTAAACATAGATATGTAAATTCTTACAAATGTTCGCGCTTATAACATCAATATTAGTTTTAATAAAATCCATCAATAAGTTTGTGCCAATTCTTCATCTCGAAATAGTAACATTTCGAGGGACTTTCGAATATATTTTTTTTATTATTTGAAGATCAATAGTGACCAAAAGCTGGTGAGGGTCAGAGGCAGCCGCGGCCCCGTCAGGTCCGGACCGGCCAGGTCATTCTTCGACTTCAGATGGTCATCCTTTTGAGAGAGCTAAGTAAAGGCATTCAACAGTAGACATATTGGATAGACACGACAAGAATAATGTACACGTAATCATTTTAGTATACACAAATATACACGTTTCATTTTAAAACAATTGCAGTAGAAATGATCGTAAAATGACAGCTGTAGTTGAGTAATCCAGAATCCAGGATTGAATCGGAATGTACACGTTAGGTTTAATCGGGTTTAGAGCCAAGTCGGCCGTTAGTCACGTAGCATTATGAAGTGCAGCCAAATTCGCTTGTTAAATTAGGAATTCCGAGAATTGGGGAATATTGGCTTTGATACTTTGGAATGTCATCAACGTGTCTTCGTCATTGACGATATATCGTCATTATCATTCAAAGCTATTTTAAAATTAGGTCATAATACTCTAAGGGCCTGTTTCACAATCTCCAGTTAAGTTTCCAATAGGCTAAATAAGCTTTATTTTTATTTATTCCTTACAAATAGTTTTCATTATTTATTCTAAACATTATTTATGGTGTTAGTATTATACTTATTTTAGTTTGTTAGTGTGTGTTATTAAACTGCGTTAACGCGTTTTGTTGTAAGGACCGCACTGGCGGTGAAAGCCTCCTCCATTTCCTTCCATTTTATTCTGTCTCTTGCCAGTCTGCTCCAGATATTTCCCACCGTGGCAACTATGTCATCACTCCATCTTTTGAATGGCCTTCCTATCCGTCTTTTCTTGTGAATAGGGTACCAATTTGTGACAATTTTGGACCATTTGTTCTCTGGTGATCTTTGGACATGCCCAGCCCATTTCCATTTTTGGGTCATTATGATTTTTGCTATGTCTCTTAGCTTTGTAATTTTCCTGATGTCTTCATTTCTCACTTTATCGCTTAGCTTAAGGCCCAGGAGACTCCTTTCCATGCTATTTTGGCACACTTTGACCTTATGAGTCTGTTTTGTTGTCAAAGGCCATGTTTGTGAAGCGTAGGTGAGACAGGGTACCAAGCATGACTGCATAGCTTTGGTTTTCAGTGTAACTGGTAGATTGCTCTTGAATACCTCCTTCAATGCCCAGTACTTGTTCCAAGTTATTTTGATTCTTCGTTCTACTTCTTTATCATTGCATGACTTAAAGGATAGTAAATGGCCCAAATAAATATAGTCTTCGGCGTATTCGATTTCTGTTGAATCGGATTTTATACTTATGGTTTGCCTATTAGTCATTAATTTAGTTTTCTCCCAGTTTATTTCTAAACCTACCTTTCTGCTTTCTTGGCTGAGTGACTGTATCATGATTTCCATTTCTTTTGGGTCTTCCGAGAGCAGTACTATGTCATCCGCAAATCGCAAATGCGAGAGACGGTTGCCATATATGTTTATCCCTTTATCTTCCCAGTCAAGTGTCCTGAATACTTCCTCGAGTACTGCGATGAAGAGTTTTGGAGATAAGGGGTCGCCCTGTTTCACTCCTCTTCCAATTTTAAAGGCGGAGCCATATTCTTTTATTTTAATTCTAGAATTACTTTTGTTGTATATTTCCTTCAGTATATTGATATAGTTATGGTTCACTCCTTGCCTCGATAGAGCTCGCCAAATTGCACTGTGGGATATTGAGTCAAATGCTTTGCTATAGTCAATAAAGCATATGTAGAGAGGTAGATCGTATTCTTTGTATTTTTCGATGACGAGTTTCAAAGTGTGGATGTGATCTATCGTCGAAAATCCCTTTACAAATCCTGCCTGTTCCACTGGTTGGTGTTCATCTATGATACTAGTAAGGCGTCGGAGTAAAGTCGATGCAAACACCTTGTAGACACACGACGTTAGGCTAATTGGTCTGTAGTTTGATATTAATTTCGGGTCTCCTTTTTTGAAAAGCAAAACTATATCTGAGCACGTCCACTGTTTGGGTATTTCTTTTGTTGATAGTATTAAATTGAATAGGTTTGTTAGTGGTGAAGTGAGAGCTTTTGTACCGGCAATTAGCATTTCGTTTGTAATACCATCAGATGCTGGGCTTTTTTCGGGTTTTAGTAACTTTAACGAGCATTCGATTTCATTTATATTAAATACTGGTACTTCGTTATTGTTTTGAACAACTGTTTCATTGGGTAGTTTTTCGTGGTTTGTGATGTCTTGTGATGAATAAAGTTGCTGGTAAAAGTTTGTGGCTATTTGCATGATTCCATCTGTGCTCGTGACTGTACAATTTTTCTCGTTTTGAAGCTGGTTCATCACGTGTTTTGAGTTGGTTAGATATTTATACGCCCTTTTAATTGCTCCAGATTTTCTAATGTGATTTTCTATAATATTGGCTCTATATTGTCGTATATTTTTCCTAATCTGTTTATTTATTTGTCTATATAGCTTGCTAAGTTGAGTTTTTTCATTTTTTGTTTTATTGTGCTTGTTTTTTAAATAGTGTCGTTGTTGGCTAAGTTCTATAATTTCTGTTGTTATTATTGCTTTCTTTTTGTTATTATAGTTTGATGATTCAAACTTGATGGCACGTTGAGCGCTCTGTAAGATTGTATTCTCTATTATGTCGTAGTAGTTCTGCACCGATGTTGTCGAGTCTGGCTCTATGAATTTGTTGATTTCTGAGGTGTATATTTCGTAGTTAATTTGGTTTCGTCTTGTTATACCGAAGGTTTTACGTGGTAGGTGCCTGCGCTCAATATTTATTGTTATTCTAACCATGCGGTGGTCACTTGGGTGGTGTATGCTATTTATCACACTGCAGTTGTCTATAATGTTCGGTTTGCTTGTGGCAATGAAATCTATTTCGTTTCGAGTATAACCATCAGGTGACATCCAAGTCCATCTTAGTTTTTTGGGCTTTCTGAAGAGCGTGTTAGCTATTTTCAAATTATTCTGAAGGCAAAATTGTACAAATCTTTCACCTCTCTTATTTCTTTTGCCGTATCCGTAGCTGCCCATCACTCTCTTCTCACCTTCTGCTGGTTGCCCAATTTTGGCATTCATATCCCCAAGAAATATAAAGTTTGGGTTACTTTTTTCCAGTAATGTATCTAGGCTAGTGTAAAATTCTTCTATTTCTTTTTCCGTTGCTTTTTGGGTAGGTGCATAGGTTTGACCGATACTATATAGTTTTCCATGCAGCTTGATGTGAATTAATGCGACTCTATCTGTTATACCGATAAAATCAAGGACCTCTACTGACAGTTGTTTTTTAACAAGGAATCCTACTCCATATTTGCCTTTGGTGTGGCCGTAGTTGTAAAGGTAGTAACCGTCCCTGTCTTCTATTGTAAAACCTTGTCGTCTAGTTTCGCTGATGCCTATTATATCCCATTTTAGTGATGATATAGCGTGCTCCATTTCCAGTATTCTTGATTCATTTGCTAGGGATCTTACATTGAAGGTGGCAATGTAGAGCTTGTTATTTTTTCTTGTTGTAGTTGTTGGAGGGTTGTAGTCTTTCGCCCCCGCGGTGACCAGCCGTATTGGGGGACGTAATTCGTTTTTTCTTTTTGAGTTTTTAGTGCTTGTTTGACTTGCGAGAGGAGGCGGTGTTGATTGTTATATTGCGTTTTGATCATGGCTGTCTGGCTGTTTTGACGGGTTGTTTGTATTTTTGTTAACTAAGTAATTGAGCATACTAGGTTTAGGGACTCCTTCTGTAATGCTATATGATCTTTGCAGGGAAGAGTGAGCGGATTTAGGGTTGTTTTTACGTTTTTCTTGTGGCCTTCTATCTGCTACTTTGTGAGGGTTTAATTGGTTAGTCTCGGGAGAAGCAGAGCAGAGCCCAATAGGCTATCGCTAACATATTTGACAGATACTCCATACTCTATCTGTCAAATATTTTGCCGATAGCCTATTGGGAACTTAACTGGAGATTGTGAAACAGGTCCTAAATAAAAGAAAAAAATATAGTAACAGAAGAGCGCGCTCGTTCGATTTATATTTTTTATTTATTATATTTAGACGGTTTTTATGTAAGGTACATCTATTGAGACACAGATTTATAAATAAAGACAGATGGAGCATGCCGAACACTCGAGTGACGTTTCAAAGCGAATACAAATTCAAAAGCGCTCTCAAGTGCTTGACATAGCGTCGTACTCTAAACGTCTATTAGATTGTGTTCGCTTTTCCATCTGTCTTTATTTATAAATCTGTGTATTGATATATATTTTTCACTCATCATCATCACCACCTTTACCACTGCTGAACATAGGCCTCCTTCCATTAACGCCAAGGCGACTTTAATCCTTAGTAATAATAATTAAGAGAGTTTCAGCATCGGCCGTATTTAAACATTTTAATAGTTCGTAAAAGCTAAAATCATAAATGTCAAAATGGTAACTAGGGTTTGTTTCGCGGAGCTTGTTATATCGTCATTGTTTACGAATGCCTTGTTTTTAGACATGAGGCATCTTGAATCGATTTATTATAAATAGTGTTTATTATTCATCAATTTATATTTTATTACTGAATTTTTTAAGTTTTTTAATATTCAGAACCATTTTTTTGGAAGATGTATGGGAATGAATTTTATCCCAGGTTACTTGGCTGGTGACTACTTTACCTAAGTCAAGTTCAGCCGCGTTTTGAGAGTCATGGATCTGGGGAGGCTCCAAGACCTTATATGGGACTCTACTTGGCAGTGCACTACTTTACCTAAATCAAGCCGTATTTTGAGAGTCATGGATCTGCATGCAACAGGAACACTGCAGCGACAGGTTGAACCGTCAAAGGCTAGACTACTCCACGTAAGTAACTACCCGGCTGCAAAGTTGTCCCAACGTCGTGCTTGTACTGGAACAAACTCTCATCCTGGATTGACGAGAGGACAGGACCTCTATTGAAGGTGCATTAATCATAATCAGAACTGGTAGTGATCACACGTGATCATGTACAACAGAGATTATTTGGTTATTATTAGAGAGAAAACTTCTTTTTGCCGCCGCGTTGAGCACTCTTTGATAGGGGAAACTTTTTTAGATAGTAACTTCGCGTCACCGACATGCTAATATGACATTGTCAATAGTAAATATAAAATCATTATTACTAAAATTTTAAATTTCATAATGTCAGAATTCTAACATCCGTATTCAAGAAGCGTACTGGCTAAGTATAAAAACAACACTGCAAAGAACGCTATGCGCTCCTCGTGTCAATAGTCAGGTTTGACAGACGCACAGTGGCGGATTTCACTTAAGTAATGTCTATGAATTGCTTTGAATGAATCTTGCGTTTGGGAGTACTGTGACACCTCATTTATTGTGAATACGTAAAGTAAATATGATTTATTAATTCTACCGGCAGTTTTGTGTCAATCTTTTATGTATGCCTTCGTAAAAAAGACCTTCATTACGAATCAATTATAACAGATGAGCGCACGCAATACTCGTGATGTTTTTATACGATAAATAGATTTGTTGCGTACATAAATACAGTTTCCCGTCCTAGACCACACCTGTCCCGGCACTCGTCCGACCGGTCGCAACACCTTTATATAACTTCCTTCTGGTATTGCAAAAAAGATGGTACTTTATGCAATCGTACTGATAATTGATTTACAAAAGAAAAGAAGTACGATTATCATTTTGTATGTCCAGTTTAAAAAATCGTCTTTGTAATTTAGTATTCGAACGATTAATTATTGTTAAGTAAATATAAATGAAGTTTTATCGATACTATATAGTGTAGTAATAGTAGTTTACGATAAAACATATAGTGTATACTACACTCGTAGTGTAGTATACTACAGCATACATAGCGCGCCTTCGCTATATGACACTATTTTTATTCTTATTGATAAGAAAATATGATTAAAGTTTTTATGGATACTATATAGCATATAATAGCGAATAGTACTATAGTATACTTTATTCCATATACTAGCTATTGCCCGCAGCTTCGCCTGCGTTAACTAAGATTTACAACGGGATCTTAGTACGCAAAATAAGTAACTTTTCTTTTTTACACCTTGTGTCCGAAAAACCCAAATATCTTACGGAACCCTATTTTTTTTTCAGAATAAAATTTAGCCTATGTTACTCGTGTATAATGTAGGTTCCAAATGGTGAATGAATTTTTGAAATCGGTCCAGTACTTTTTGAGCCTATTCATTACAACCAAACAAACAAAGTTTTACTCTTTATAATGTTAGTGTAGATAGATAGCGTGCCTTCGCTATTATGACGCTCTTTATTAATCCTCTGTATTAGCTGCTTCTTTATTTCACCTCAAGCTTCTCGCAACGGCCAAGTTGTTTTGTAATATAAATTACATATTTGTTTTATGGTATATTCGTTTCGTTTTCAGTCCTTTATATTCCTTGATGATACGCCTTGCCGCCTGCGTTTTGTATGTAGATTGTTATTAGAGATAGAACAGTTGACCTTCACAGTTTTGTCGATAGGGTCTTTCGAAAATTATTAGAATGCTTCATGAAAATTGTATAATTATCATCATCAGCGTTTATTTACACAGGCACTCTCAATGAACGCCAAGACGACCGATCCCTGGACACTCGCATCCGATACGGACCGGCCACTGTAAAATATTATTTTGATTTATGTCTCATTGAGTTTTGGCACTCTCTCATACTGTTATACAGTATGTAACAGATCATTTATCTATATATTGCGATGGGAGAGATCAGAGCCGTAAAAAGGGCGGTGCCACCAGTGCCCAGGCACAGGGCGTAGACACTGTGGGGGGCAAGATTGGCTAGACCAAGCAGGACTGTTATTTTTACGGTTTGCTAAGGGCGCAGTTATAGAAGCTCGCACAGGGTGCAAAAAAGGCTATTTACGGCTCTGAGAGAGATGCGCTGTGCTGCGCTCCCTGCTGCATGGGTATTACCATCTTGCTTCTCTTATTTTTTTTATAGCATAGAAGGCAAAAGAGAAAGAGAAGAGAGAGTCGAAGCGTTGCGACTATCGACGCCCATGCACTCCTGCGAGGGAAAACCCTATCCCCCCAATAAGCCACTGGAAACTCACAAACCGCACGAAAATGTATTTTAACAACAAAAGCGAAATAGCCACTAAAAGTACTAGACGTCCAAATAAACTCTGCATACCAAAACAGCGGATAAAGCTCTGTAGTAGTAATGCATATTGTATGGCAGTGTCAATATTTAATAGACTTCCAAAGCACATTATAGACCTAAAGGGAAAAAATTAAAAAAACGAATTATATACTTGGCTTATTTAAAAAATGTATTATAACATAAATGATTACATTACTGGCAAAAAATAATGATTTACAAAAATTTGATTTTGATATTGTAGTATGTCTGAAACGAGCTTACGTCTATATAATTTTAATAATCAATTGTAACATTAGGTACTAGTTATAGCATTTGCACGCTTTTAAGCAGAATATGTGAAACTGTAACTTGAAAATTAACAACATATTGTACACCATATTCTTGGAAATAAAGATTTATTTATTTATATTTAGAAAGATAGCTGAGCTGACACTTTATGCCGATTTCAAGAGAGCGAGAGGTTCTTCCCCAGTCGTACTGGTCCAATTTGGGTGCAAAGCAGCATGAGACTACCTAAAAGGGTTCAGGGTAAACTGAGTTATGTTGATGGGCGAGGTCGACAACCTCTCATCAGGTGGCATGTCAGTTAAACTATCGAACAAATATAAAAAATCCTACCTACTTCCCGTTTACTTCTGGGATATCTGTATGTGGTATCCAAATCCTGAAGTATTCTGGCTGATTACGACCAAGTGAAATTACAACGTACTTCTCGAAAGTGTTAAAAGTTTCATAGTTTTTATTTTGAATATGGCTTTTTAGTTTCATAATATTTTAAGGTGAGGCATTTGAATGTTTGGTAGTATACCTTTCGCTATTGTAGGCAAACGTGAATAAACCTTTAGCCTGTTATTTTTCATCATAATATTTATAATAATTTATAATAATCTAACCAGCGATTAGATACTAGATACCAGAACCAGCGATAGAAAAACACGATTAGTAAAAATTTCCCCAATAGATTTGCAAAGAAGTTTTTAATTTTTTACGACTAATTCTTGCTACTTTGCATTCTTTACTTGTTACTTGGAAATTAAATAAAAAACAATAATAGTTTTATTTATATACCAAATTAGAAAATTATGTTATGTACGTATGTAATATGTTTTATTTTTATGTGACTTTTTTATACTTTCGCCGCTTATGCCGCATACGCGTTTGTGTGCATGTCGTTCGTCTCTTTCTTTCTCTCACGAAAGTAAATTAAACTATCTCATCGAAAGTATGGGAGTTGGGCAGAACGAGCATGCAAATTATTTTCGGGCGCTTCGTCCTAGTGTCAAACAAACAGTCAACATATTTATATAGATCTGCAACAAAGGCTTACATAACCACCGCGTGATTTCCTCGAAGTGCACCTCACCACTTACACTGGCGTATTGCCTATTATGGTTATTTAAGTGACATCACAAAGGGTACGTTATTACCATTATAAGTATATATCTGCGACTCCTACACTCTCAATACAGTACTGAAAATTGCGACGTACCATGTTACCTCATTATTAGCTTATAGAGTTATTTGATTGAAAACCAAGCTGACCTTCCATTTAACACAGATGAATACGGCAGGGAGTTGCCATATTATAAAAAAAATTTTAGAAGACTTAGCAAGCGTGTAGCCAAATAACCTAGTCATAAGTATTAGCATTGCATTGCTGCATGAAGAAAGATATTTGAGCCACTGTCGTTTCGACCATGGCCTCCAGAATGGACACAACAGCCATCAGTTTTACGGCAAGTCCTGCCATTTTGACGTGCCCTTACCTATTGCTAGACCAATGCCCGAATACTCAAACGCAACTCAAAATTGGGAGCTGCTTATATTCAATATATTTTCATAATATGTATGTCTTATAGGAAAATCCCAATGCTTCAATCTTTTCATTTTGGATTTGGCTTGAATTATACTTCGGATATCTGGAACGAAAATCTTAGGGATAAATACCTAACTTAGAATTAATTTCTGTTACAGCTTATGTTCCACTACCTAGTACCTAATCTGTTAAGTTATTGCCTTAGTTGTAACAATTTCGTCATACAAACTGAATACGCCCTCGAAGTTTCACCTATCAAAATTCAATGGGTTGTTTTACGTTTGCATAATTATTTATAAATTGAAAGTTGCCAATATGTAGGTCGAATACAATCAAATAAAATAGATATTGACTTCAATCTATATTAGTTACTGATTCAACTTCCGTAAAATATTTATTTTGTTTTATCGTTATATGAAAAAAAAAATGGTTGTCTGTAAAGTCGGTTTACTGACGATAGTTGAACGTCATAAGAAAATACTGATGGGCCAATTGTGCCTCTTTGTCGCTCGTTCCGCGCTCTCGCTTGCTCTTCAAGCCTTAAATGGAACGCCTCAGAGCGAGGTAACGCCACATAAGTCATGTTTTTTCGTGCGTGCAGCCGGCTCCATCGAATTATAAGTCGTCACGTCGAAATTTCCAATTTCCAATAAATAGTTCTAGAGTGGGGGCCACGTTCGGAAAGACATGGAGTTGGTTAAGATTTAACTAAACTACAAGTACACAGGGCGTGCAGTCGGCTCCATCGAATTATAAGACGTTGTCACGTCAAAAAAAAACTACAATAAAGGATGAAAATCATTGCGTATTTCTTCTATACATTACAATCATTGCTGTGACACACGTAAATGCCTATTTTCCTCATTCACGTCATATTTTCATGTCATATTCTTCCATGTTTTGTTGCAGATTGACTAGCTTGCTACAGAAGTAAAAAGCCTCGAAAATGTTTTACTTGTATAAGATTGTATGTACGATGTTTATCCTGGTAAGAAGCATATGCTTTCAAGTTTAAATTGTATAAAAATAATGGTTGCAAATAATAATAATAATAATGACAAATCGGGTAGTGGTCTAACTCTATCATATAATATGTAAATACATTACACTTAAAATCTGTACATGTATACTATAAACAGATAAATATAATTGGAGTGGATTGGGACACACGGTACATACACCAAAATAACATTGTTTCCAATTTGCGTCTATCTACCAGTTTGTTCCAGTTGATCTCTGTAACGGCTGTAACAATACTGACGGGACTTTCTCTGCCAGATAGCTGATAGAAAAAGGAGTAACTTGTATAATAATAAGCTCTTTATTCAGATCTACATTAGAAATTCATGAAAAAATAAACTACCTACTTATTATCCGTATTTTGCTCAATTTCTTCAGATCTGTTTTCCAGTCGGCAAAAGTCTCCTCCAACCGTTTCCACTCATGTTTACCTTGAGGTACTCTGGTCCATGTGATCCCTGCCACTTGTCTTATATCGTCATCCCATCTTTTTGTGGTCTACTCTTTTCCTTTTACGTTCTCTTGGGTACTATGCCTGCCATTCGTCATGCATGCCTTCTTTTTTTCTTCTCATTTTGCTCGTTATGTCTATAACCTTTGTTTTTCTTCATATACATGGTTTCTCAGTTGATATGACTTTTTCGTATTCATCACGCTCCTTTCCATTGTGTATTGGCACGTTCCAAATTTGCTCGTCGTGCCTTGTTTTAAGGTCCATGTTTGGCTGTACGTGAGAGCTCGTAACATTCAAGTGCTAAGTTTGCTTTTTATATTCATATAATTTTATAAATATAAGGAATATTTTTTACTAGCTTATGCTGTCCCGCGGCTCGGCCTCTGCCAAGGTCTTCCACATAAGTTAGAGCGGGCGATGCTGGGGGTAACAGCTGTAATTCATAACGGCCAAAACTAGCTATTTCTAAACAGTTATAACACTTATAACGATCATCATCATTATTATATTTGTTACCTTGTATTTAGCCCTTTTCTATTAACGAGAAGAGGCCAAAACCTTCATCATCTTCCATTTTTAAATTACACAGGTAATTTTTTTTTATCTATGACCATTAAAATATTAAAATTGACGTGTGGTATTGAATATAATATATATATTTTATATATATATTATGAATATTGAGTAGTAAGCATTTGAAACCTGAGTATTGGTATGTGGATGCCGCATATGTGTTTGTGTGTTTCATAAGTATTTTACGCGTTTGTTACAACACCACGTGACCCCGCGCATAGGAATGTCAACACCAAACCGCATCCACCATGATAAGACGGACGGGCAATCTTGGAGTTCATTTAGATCGGCCATTACCTAAATCATGTATATATTTATACCAAAGTACAGAGATTAAAAAGATATTATGTCCACTTGGGAAAATAAATAATATTTATAAATATTATTCAGCAGTAACACCCCGTTAACCTAGTCCAGTGGTAAGTTCGTGAGAGCTGGTGCTACGGGAAGCAAGGAACGCAAAGAAATATTAACACTATTACACCTCTATGACCTGGGACAAAGCAACATTCAACGATAAAGAAGTTCGAAAAGAATAAAATGTATGAGATTGACATAAGTCGCGCTAAATCACGTGGTCAATGGTCAATATCACGTGGTCAATATCGTAACAAAATCACAAACTGTCTATTAATATTTATTGGCTATGAAATTGTCGTTGATAACTAAGAGAGATGACGAACTTCGAAATCTTCGCTACGAAACGATGTTACTTTGTCTAAGCCCTCTGGTGCCATTGGCCGACCAGCCGGCTGATACTTACATGATAATAAATATATGATCGTGATAGAACTCATAAACATAACCCTTTAACCCGTTAAATTAGTAATAGAATAAACGGCCATATGTGTTACGATAAAAACAATGTTATACCACGCGCATTCATTATCACCATCGTCATTGAAAACTGCATGAAGTGAACTTATCATATTCCGTAGTAATATTAATTGCAAAAGTTGTTACATCTTTCAGTATACCTATCTTTTACTTCTAAACTCCTGATCTGATTTTAATGAAGGCGAAATCAGGCTGACCATGAGGAAATGAATCATCATCATCATCATCACCACCACCATCATCATCGTCATCATAGTCATCATCATCATCATCATCATCACCACCATCATCATCGTCATCATAGTCATCATCATCATCACCACCATCATCATCATCAACACCATCATTATCGTCATCATCATCATCACCATCATCATCATCGTCATCATCATCATCATCATCATCATCATCATCATTAAAATCTATCATAGTGGTCGGCCATCGCGGGGACTCATTTATTAAATTTTCTTAAAACTGTACGGTAAAGAGACGACATGGGCTATAAAAATAATCATACAAATACTAGCAGCGACCCGCGGTTTCACCCACGTCCTTCCCATTCTTCAGGATCAATAGAGCCTGTGTTATTCTGACGTGTAAGCTATATTATTGTAAAGTATCATCCAAATCCCTTCAGTAGTGTTTGCGTGAAAGATTAACAAACCTAAATATACATACATATTATACATCCTTAAAAACTTTCGCAGTTTTTTGTAGGATTTTATTTTTCCATGATGTCTTGTGAACAAGACATTTATAGATAATATCGAAATATTGAGCTCAGCGAAACAGGAGAGACATGGTAAATATCCCATTTCAAATAGTAGTTGTTATTACTGCGCATTCGGCTGTAAATTTAGCAGCAGCTAGTTTTCCAGATTGAGGGTTTTTAAAAACCATCATTGCTTAAAAGTATTAACCCATGTATGTCCCACTGCTGGGCCATAGTTCGCCGATACGCTGGCCCAGTGCGGGTTGATGAACTTCACATACCTTTTAAGACGTTCTATCTCATCAGGCATGCAGTTTTCCTCGCGATGTTTTCCTTCACCGGTGAGTGATTTATTCGGGCGTATGGTAACACGTAGAAATCTTGAAATTTTTTTTTCAAGGCATATGAGGTTGGGGTTCAGGATCGAATCCTGAACCTCTCACACAAGAGGCCGAGTCCATACTCACCGCACCATCGTCGCTCAACACTCCGCATACGGCTGTAAATCTAGACGAAACTGCAGGCAACAGCTAGTTACGAATTGGGGATTTGAAAAACCGACATTGCTATCCAGGTGCAAATTGAGTTAATAAACCTTCTTTAATGCTAGGATATGGTGATGGTTTCACATTTCATGCATAATATTTATTGGTTCATAAAATCAGCCGGCGAAATATCTGCCACCTGCCGGTGACTATTTTGTGAATAATCATGATAACTATTAATATTAACATTATTTTATCCATCGTTAATGTCTTTCGCAGTACATGCGACGAAATTACTTTTATCGGTAAAATTTTGATACCTTGGCTTAATATTTCAAATTTAAGTCGGGATCCCTTTTTTTTTCAATATAATAACATTACTCGCTAATAATGTGGCTTTCATTGTTAAAAGTATTTTCCAAATCGGTTTAGTAGTTTTGGCAACTTCAACGCAAACAGCTCTTCAACGCAAAAAAAGAAACAAACAATCAAATTTTTCCTCTTTAAAACTAGCTGTTATAAATTTATAAAAAATAATATAATAAAAACTAGCTGGTATAGCCTTTTCGCCTGCGTCAACTAAGATTGAAAACGGGTCTCTAACTTTTTGAAAATTTATGTTCCTATGTGCCTATGTTCAGCGTAGTGTAGCTTCCCAACAGTGAAAACAATTTTCAAATCGGTCTAGTAGTTTCAGAGCCTTTTCAATACAAACAAATAATCAAATCTTTCCGCTTTAT
The DNA here is from genome assembly GCA_905333005.2 of Lycaena phlaeas. Taxonomy (NCBI): domain Eukaryota; kingdom Metazoa; phylum Arthropoda; class Insecta; order Lepidoptera; family Lycaenidae; genus Lycaena; species Lycaena phlaeas. The sequence goes on from HG995168.1 coordinate 4,278,048, forward strand.
AATATTAGTATAGATAAAATAATACAAACTTTCAAGCCATAAACTTTCTAAACGATTTATAAGATTTAAAAAGCTTTTAAGATTACTTTAAAAATTAATATTGTTTGAATATGACTGTTACAGTTAAATAAATTAAAATAAAGTAAAAAATGTAAATCCTTTTATCCCTTGCTTGCACTTTTCCATTTGACTTTTTTTTTGTTTCTGTATAATCTACTTATTATAATGATAATCCCGACCCAGTTCCATTATAGAAGATTCTAGAATTCTATAGTGCATCTTTTACTTTCATATTGATATAATAAATAGGTCTTAACGTCAGTCAAGTGCATTCGATAACAGATTACTAGTATGGTTTTGTATGTTTATTTATAAGAACCTTGATGCATCATGAAATCTTTTATGTAGTTTCCGTAGTTATATAATTACGTTTTGGTGTGTTGAAATAAAACATCGAAAACTTAATAATGTTCCAGGTAAAAATCGCGCTGAAAGTATTTCCATAATCCAGCCTGTTACCACTGCATGTTAATTCTTCATGTCGGCACCTTTTACTCATATAATATCTAGGTTATAACAAGCGGTGTGTTTTGTATACTCGAGCATTCTTTTAATGTGTATTTTTCCTAGAAACGGGAGGATCATGTTTAGAACTTCATTTATTACGACAGTAACGGAAACAAACTACTCGTATGTCAAGTAAACAATGGTTAAGGGCGTGTTGAAAATCTAATTGGGTTCCGTAAATTACGGTTGTCTAAGAAACTGCATTATTTAAAAAGAACGTCTTTCCAAAAAAAAAAATCTATAAGCAAAATTAGAATATATTCCATTTTGACGTACCTACTTATTTATTGTGATGTGTGTGATTTTTAATCGTAACCGTAGTTTGACTTTGTTTCAAGAATGGCTCGAAACAAATATACTTCACCAATTTGGGTACTAGTATTTTATTTAGAAAATATGAAGACAATATCAAAACATATTATACGTGTCTATTTTGTATAATATTCAATTATTACATTGCTACACCAAAGTATTGTATGAAACCTTGAAGCTATTATTTTGTTCTAGAACAAGCCGTTAAAATTCAACATGATTAATCATAAATATAAGTAATACTGTAATTTAATTTTAATTCGAAATATAAATAGGTTAATTATAAGGCGGCTGGTAAACAGTTGCACCTGCTGAAGACATTTTAACACGATAACAACTTTAAGCCGTACCAGTTTGAATTGGACTAAGTCAAAATTTATATTATATTTATTTTCTACTAAAATATTTGGTAACATATTACCATAGAGTTTCTGTATACCGTTTTTCACGTTGCTTATAATTTTTTTTAAATAAGAGGCGTCGAAAAAATTGAAACTTATAATTTGTATGAATATTATTAACATTCCAGCAAACACAGAATAACACGCCTGGCGCCTTTATCGTAGCATCTCACCCTAAACGAATATATCGACGGTAAAAAGAAATCAAAGCCGTGACTTTATTTGACTGAGCTTGGAATAATGTCTAGAAGGGGATATTAATCCCCTATAACAAATATCCCCTTCAACTATTGAAGTCAGTGTATTAAATAATAAGATTAAATAAATTAAAGTATAAATAAACTAAAAAACACAATAATGACAAACTAAATTCAAGAAAATTAAATATTTTTTTATACTATACCTATTTGAATATGGAATAACAAAAATATTAAATTGTATAAAAAAACCATGAGGTACTTGATATGCACGATTAAAAGCTAATATGAAAATTTAGTACAAAGCACCACACGTATTTATATAATAGCTCAGTAATGTATTTTTTTTTTGTTAATCCACTTAATTCTTGTATTAAAATTTGGTTTCACATTTTTATTTCGATTTACCATTAACACATTTTTTATAGTTTTTGTTATCTATACTTTACAATACCGAACATAATATGACAATCACTTTAGAACTATTGGGAGACTAAAACAATACAAGTGGTTTGTGGTAACTTGTTAAAGTTATTAAAAGTAAACTTATTAAAGTATTGTATTGTCATCGATCTTGGAAATGTATGAAATATTTCAATTTAATCCGAAGTCTTGAAGTTCGTAAAATATTGTTCAACGTTTCCCATAAATGCCCGTCTGGAGCTAAAAAAGGGTGTTTAAAAAGTAGGAAAGCAACTTCCGCCTTTATCCGTCCCTTGCTTCTCGCTTCCAATATGGAAAGTAAAATTGCGGAAATTTATTTAGTAATCAGCGGAAAATTTAGCGGAAATATATTTTTCTAGTTTATCTGCCTAGATACTACGTACGCCGCCTATCAAGAAATACAGTTTTATTCTTTCGAAGAATTAAATTAATTAAAAAGAAAAAAACTGTATTTCAAGAAATACAGTTTTATTAGCGTGCACATACTTACTGAAAAAGTGACAGAAAAGATATATTAATTTTAATTATATTTTGCATACAAGTACTGTATTTTTATATCTATATTTTATAGTGTTAAGACTAAGTATAATGTTATTAAAACTGAGCTTTCTATCATTTTCCTAAGCAACCCTAAAAATTTTGATTGCGCACCAAACAGGACTTGACCACATGGTCAGGTGACACGAGTTACGACACATTCTATATATCTGTTGATGATCATAATCAGGGGTCCAAACGGTTAAATCTTGTTTTCAATCATTGAAATGATTTTCAGTAAGAATAAGTTCATTATTTATAATTGTAATCCAATAAAAATATATTTATTATTATCTTTATTTAATATTCATATCATATTTTTTTATAATCACTATAAAAAAATCACAACTACTGTTGACTTAATTTGAATATTAGTTTTCAATAGCTTTTAACGAACATTAATTAGCATTAAGACCATCTAAGGGACCGGCGTACAAAACGGATCTGGTTTTAGTTATAATTGAATTCAAAACAAATTATAAACCTTTGTTTATTATTCTTATAACAAAGGGCTTTGACTTTTGGTTCCCAAGATTAAATGCGTTATCTTTATTAAACCTATAACAGTTATAAACCTCGCGAGAGATGTTACGGGTAACTGTTCAGTAACATGCTATTAAGGTAATTTGTTTTACTATGTTTTAAAATAATTGAGCTGTATTGAAACATTTCAAAGTCAAAGTCAAAGTATTTATTGCTATTAAGTGTACAGTATAGTTTCTTAAATATTATAAAAGTATTTAAAACTTATCTTTCAATTGAAGACTGAAAGTAGCGATAGAATGAAAATTATGCGGACAAGGAGTTTTATAGTATTGTAAATATCCATTAATTACTATTTTTGTTACAGCATAGTTTTTTCTATTGCCACAGTAAATTTAAAAAAAAAACATAAACAGGTATCATTGAAAGTACTCTACATTTCCGAAGAACAATAGAGCTTCAGGGTCGACAAGCAAATCTTATAAGATATTTTAAGTACTAAGATACTTAGTAGTGTCTTGGACTAAGACTTCTATAATGGTCGTTTTCTTTATATTTAATTTGCAAAATTTCGAGACTTATAAAATTATAAATTAAGATTTCGGTCTGAAGAAAATTATAAAATTGTACAACTAGAGGCTGATATTCTTATGTATAATATATATAAGAATTAATTGATTATTTAATACGTCACAAACAGTAAAATTTAGAGCCTCTGTAAGTATACGCAAAGATTGTATTCGAATACCTACATGTATCAAAATGCTTTGATATATTTTTATGTTACTCTGAATCGGGCTTCCGAATAAATATTTTAGTTTTCGATAGCGAGAGACCGGATATAGCTAAAGACCTAAATACATTAAATAGATGAAGAGACCAACAGAGAGAATAATATTAACTAAATCTTACTGTGACTAGAATAAAAGTTTACGATTTATATTTTGTCGTCACTACTCACAAAATTAGGACACTAAAAGGCATATCCAAATTCACAAAAATGTTTACGAATGCGTCTGACTTTATACCTATTTTATATTTATTACTCCTATTTTTAAAGATAATCATGAAATAAAAGTAAATAGTATTGTAATAACTGTAAAACTAAATAGGAGAACAATGAATTCTCCTATTACCTTTTGTTATTTATTATTGAATGAATAGAAATGCAATCGTCAATGTTCTCTACATTTTAAGTTTAACATACTTTTCTATTATTTATAATAGTGGTAGATGATGATGATGATGATGATATGTCAAAGTATGCTCATCCACGACGGAATAAATTTAAAAAGAATCAATCAATTTAAAAAGGAGATGAATCCGGAATTGTAAAATTTTTAGTTATAATATATCGTGCGCTACGTCGAAGAAAAGTATCGATAACTCACATATCTGGTATTGATTTAAGGCTGGCAAAATCATATTGATCGGTAGTATTTCAGCGAGGATTTAAGATTTATCCTCCTTGGTCTATTTACAAGTCCTACTTCAAAATTAAAATACGTACGTTATACGTGGCCAGTATCAAGTCGTTTTTCTTTACTCATGAGGTAAGGCTCTATATACATTAATAATAAACAAAATAAAATAAAAATTGATGCCGGTTTTGTTTGTATACAATAAATACTATCAATATTATTGTATACAAAAATCGGTTTTTTAATCATAACATACAAACTACATATTATGTAGTCTGTTTAAAAAAAAATTGTTCAAATATTAAGTTATAAGGAACTAATTCTAAGATATAATTTTGAATGGCCAATTTTGAAAAAAAAAATCAATGTAATTCATAAAAAAAAATTTAAGCCAAGAGCATTCGCCGTGTATCAGAGCAATCATAATTCATCTCCAAATCCCATAGCAACTAATAATACAATGGATTAGGGTTTCGCTCAGCCAGTCTTTTTTTTAGGATAGTCTTATCGAAGTTCATTTTCAAGGGCAAGATACGGCACGCTATTGGGCGATGCCGCATGAGGGCGGGACGAGGGTGCAACCTACATTTCGGGCTTATGTACCCATCCCACGTGTCCCAAAATGTAGAGTTACGGGTGTTAAATAAGTGTAATCAAGGCATTTCATTGGCAATGTATATTAATAAAATTGCAAAGCATACAATCGCACATTAAAAAATCGCAACAGCATAGTAACAAAATACATTTTTTCACAACAGTAAATAAGTCGTTTTAAATTAAGACTCGTAATTGTTCGGTTCGCGTTCGACCGGTGCAAGAGTTTAAATTTTAGGCAGAGGTGAGGTAGGTGCGGGCGGCGGGCACATCCGCTCGCTCGCGGATTGCCCAATTCCCGCCGCGAGCGCCGTCAAATGTTTCGTCATAGCACGATGACTAAACCGAACATTATTACGAGTCAGTATATTTCCAGGCACAGTAACACGAATACACCGTGAATCAACCGCCATGTCATAGCAGAAAATTTAGGAATTTCGCAGCCGAATTAAAACGGCTTGCGTAATCCCCAACGTCACTGCGAACATGTTTAATTGCTGCAACGGATGACCAGCTTCAGATGCGACGATTGTATGCCGACCATATAGGAGAGAGAAAAAGACTGACTGATAAAAAAGTCATGTCGATTTCTCACCCCGACACGACTGGCATTAAGTTCTTCAAAATTTTCTTTCTTCGTTAACTTCTTCGACTGAAAGTAAAGCGATGAACGAGTTCGCGCCAATTGACGATTAGCGAGTCACATGATTAAATGAGAGAGAAAATGTGACTAATTGGCTTCATGGTGTACCTTATCAGTGAACGCGACTAGAATTCTCATTTATTAGACGAATAAAAAATATTAAATAATGTTATAAATTAAACAAAACTATCACGAAAAGTTTGTAACATTATTGAAAAACACTGCGTTTATTTAACACATTTTTTTTTTCAAACTAGCACGACGTATAACAAAAGTAAAACGAAGTTAGAAAATTGTTCTGACAAAGTTAACTTCCACTGTGAATAGAGTTCAGAGGGAACGACTATTCCGAATGACGATCTAAGAGCGAATGGCAGCACGTAATGAGGAGCGATGCCGTGGAGCCGTTGTACGTAAGAGGGGCGCGGGGCGCGGGTGGAGGCGGGGTACGGGAGGGCCGAGCGGTCGCGCGGGGGGCGTAGTGCGCGCGCAGAGAAAGGACGCAAGTGGTGATGTAATCACGATCGATGCACTCCGCTCCATGCGACGCAACACGACGAGCGACGAAAACCATCTAGCTCTATCAATCTTTAAAGTACAAAAGAAATTTAAACGTAAGACTCTACCTAGTGCTCCTACGTCGAATACTGTAAGAATTTTCTACTCTTCAAGACCTACGCTATAGGTCACTGACCGTGGTACACGTGGTCATTACACGTGCTCTAACCAATAGTGGCATGATCGGACACCGAAACCGCCTAGCAACAGCGTGAGCGCAAATTCGTATGAAGCGTTTTGTTAGAACAATGAACATTACTGAGATAATATAACTAGCATTCCGTATTGATCAAAGAATAGCGACTAGCAATCGCTCGGCTGTGTTCGTGTTTCGTCGCTAGTGCTCGGTTCCGATGTAGGTCACACGTGTAAGCGTTATCCCCTCCATGTCGGCCTTGGCTTACTTTAGGCCAACTGGCACCTCCCCTTCTCTGTTAGCTTCACAGTTCACACATTTATCTAGATAAAACAAATGGGTTCTTCTAATACATTTCGGCATACAATGTACTTCTGTAATGTTTTTATAATGTGACCAACATTTATATACAGTGCTATACTTCGATGTAAGTGTTAAAGAAAATAAAAGAAGTTACATTATTATACAATAAACATTTATCGTAAAAGAAAAAATATAATTATAAATATTAAAACCATTAAATAATAAAAATGTTTTTTTTTTATCGTATAACTCTACATTTTTTTTTTTAAATAGTCTAAGCATTAAATAAAATTATTGAAAAATAAATATTATTGCAATTTAAAAGTTGTTTATTTACATAATGCAATTAACTATAGTATGTAACTATAACACATAAAACGATACAAAGTTATAAAAAGGGGCGTTTCTTACCCACTCCTTTGTTTTTACGGTTTGGCGTATCATTCCCGCCGTGGACAATCGGAAAATTACCGTTACTGTATAATGAGGAACGTAGAGAATCATTGAGAGAGGCACGCTACCGAGTGAGCGGTGTTCACTCGACTAGCTTCTATATCTAACGCGAACGACGCGAGGTCGACGGCGACCAGCCCGTCGCGGCCCCATCAAGTCAAACCCACTGCTGATGATGAAAACCGCAGTTCGAGCGACCTCGATCGAATCTAGGACAGCACCCGAAATAACTAGGGCACCGTTACTGCGCAGCCGCTAACGCAACTCATAGGCAAAGCTTGCGTGCCTCGACCAGAATATGTAAAACTGCGGGGAAGGGTAAATTTCTAAGCGTGACCATTTTACAGGTGGAGAGCTGGGGCGGGCGCGGGTCTCACGAGTTTGGTTATCATATTGTCGAAATCGACCTCTTGTGCCGAGGAAGTGGCGTGCACTCTCTTACCTAAAAATATTAATGGGAAACGCTTTCTCTTTCTTATAACATTTGGAGAGTTTACGTTCAAAAACTTTCAATCATAACGTTGGCACACTCGATTTATTAAATAAATAATGTTGTAAATAGAATTATACAATATCTCTTGTATTAAATCATGAATCAGAATGTGAAACGGATATTATGTCATCTTTACATTCCGTCATCAGAAAAATCGTTGAAGGACGATATTATGTACACAAAGTGGCCTACCCACGCCTACTCATGCAAAAGAGTTTACCGAATACACTTTATGACCTATATACTTATTACAAAGGAATACGATGACATATATTTTGTGGATATTGGATTAACAATTTATCCATCGTAATTATCATTAATTAATACCATCATTCATATTTTCAATTTAAAAAACAAAGATTTTTTTTTTCAGAGATAATTATATTTTTTCTCTACATGTAGAGCCCATATTATCTACGTTTAAAAATGGGATGTATTTACTGTATTACTAAAACCGAACAAACAAGTAGGAAATGGTATGAAATATATTTTTAAAATGAATACGAGCTTACGAAATTTTCAAGATATTTTAAATGACGACAGACGTTCAGTTAAAACGCAATGATAGATTTCTGTTTATCTTTATTACTTTATTTTAAATAATATAAGCCTTTGTTACTCGTTTATTTAAATTTCGTTAAAATTATTGCTACCTTTGTTACTTTGTATGGGATAAAGTATAGTATAATATAAAAATGCAAATGAATAAAAAAAAATAAAAAGAAGAATCTTCGTAAATAATAATAAAACATTAGCTTTTGTGTATTTGAATAAAAAAAAGAAAATCTATTAGGTATGTTTTAAACATACAAAGTTACTGTATACGTTTTTTTTATTGTCAATCAAAAAAAAATATTATTTTCTTTATTAAAATTATTGTAAAACAAAAAAACAAACATTAATTTATTAATGTTTGTATCATTAAAACCAATTTTGATTTTTTTTGTATGAATATCTAACTAAAAAGAACAGACAGAAGTGAATAATAACAGATTTTTTTATAAATATTAAATGAGAGTCAATATATAAAATAATCAATAACTAATTTGTGGTAAGTATCGAATCGATATTATCAATCAAGTATTTTTCAAACTTTGTATTGATTTTCGTATTTTGTATATTCGTAATGTTACATATTTTATTAGATATTTAGTAATGTATAGACAACATTGCTAAATATTTTAGGAATGTAAAACTAACTATACTGCACTTCCCTTTGTGTGAACTATAAACTATTGAGCTTTGTCTGCTTTGAAGAGACATTTTAACAGTGATAGCATGACGAAGCAGATTATAATGATGATATAAATGATACTGTATACTAACCATATCATTGATATCATAATAAAATTATAAATAAAATATTTACATAGTATAAAACAAAGTCACTTCCTTTGTATGTATGCTTAAATCTTTTAAAGTACGCAACAAATTTTGATGCCGTTATTTGTAATAGATAGAACAATTCAAGAGGAAGGTTTATATGTATAAGACATGCACAATATATTATCCTGTTGATCCCGTATGATCCCGTTCCTAATTGTTGTTAAAGCAGGCGAAGCTGCGTGTAACAGCTAGTAGTATATAATAATTGATTATAGTATATGTACTATAATCAATTATTATATACTACTAGCTGTTACACGCATTGTATATGTACAATCATCATCATTTTTATGAAAATAGATCTTAGTCATTAGTAATAAAGATCATTTCGAGGAATAATATTAATCAATTTAAGATAATTTAAAAATCTCTATATAGCATCGCGTGTTTAGTTTTTTTATCTCTTGAAAAGAAGTATCAGGACTATAGGGAGGGGGCACTTTTGTATACGGAAGTGATTAAACAGTTTATTAATAGGTTAATGAATTTTATGAGTTTATGTTTCGGTACTTTATTAAAAATGACTATGACTCTTTTGTAGAAATAGACACAAAATCTGAACAGATTTACTATAACCACTATAAGCATGCAGGCAACACAAATGTTTTGGTTAGAAAATTAGTTAAATACTAAAACGAAATACAATCTTGAATCTACTATTGACGTTATAAATAAACTATAGTATAGTTAAACGAAATTTAGCACGAGTGTATCCACAGGGCACCACTAGTCCCAAAAGTCCGCCATTAGAGTCATTTCAGTATTACAATTACAAAATAGTACGTAACTATCGATTACACAAACTGTAATTACATATTGACATTTCATTTTGACATTTAGTCATCATCTATGAACTAAAAAAAAACAATCGTAAAATTATAATGTTACAAGAATAAAATTAAAAAAAAACATGAAGTGCTTTACATAACATACACAACAAAAGAAAATTTAACGTGTGGTCGCTAGCAAATCGCATAATCGCAAAGCGTCACTCACCTGATGGAAGTGATTGTGGTAGTGATGTGCTTCTCGTACGGTCCGCGCGGTGTATTTATCGGTTTTCGCGGCGCTAGTACGCGGGCGCACATCACCGTCGCAGAGTACCGCACTGGCCTCTATACTCTTTGGGCGCCCCTTCCTAAACCGTTTTGAACCTTATCCACCAGTCGATATCAATAAATATTATATTTTATTTGCTTAGGTAGTATAACTAGGTTAAGTCTTATTGTTTGCAATGAATAATTGGAAAACTTATGTAAGAACCTTGAAACTAATATAGGGCATTTTAGCCTGCATATTTTATCCGTAAGCCCTAACGATATCATTATATGAATGTATTCAGGGGTATTAAACTTAATTTTTCACAGAAGGTGGGACGTTCGTATTCGAGAAATATTATAGGATTTCTATTTGAATTTTTTTTATTCAATTATGTATACCTACTAAAGTAATTTATCAACTTCAAAAAAAAATCATTCCCTTGGAAAAATCAAAAATATTATAATAATAGACTTTTTTTGTTTGGCGTGTACAATTTACTATTTATAAATGAAATTAACAGATTTTGTTAATAATTTAAATTGACAGTAATTTTTATTCTAAAAATATCATGTTTGATAAGAAAAATGTTTTAACGAGTTATTTCAAGTTACAATTAACATTTGAGAGATTTGCAACAGCGTGCCAGATGATATCGTTAGCTCGTGTCAGCTACTCTTCACAATTTCCAAGTCATGAACCATCTTCAACGTGGAGCCAACTATTATAATATTGAAAAATAATATTCATTTCACTAACGCTCGACGTTTTCTCATATAATCGGTAAAGACATTTTTGTGAAAATCAAACAATAACAACAATGAGCAAGTAGTGTATATTTATTAACCACCACGCTAACCTAGTCGCCTGGTAAGAACGCACAAACTTGTGTTGCGTGTAACATAGGCTGGAATAAAAAATAATAAACGAACAATAAATTCAAAAAAAAATATACTCAACGAAAGTAAAAAATGAAAACCTCATACTTTCATGCGTGGGTGCAAGTGTTTAAGAAAGAAAGTTAGGACAAGCAACAAATATAATTACTGGCAGAAACTGGCAAAAAGCATAAATGTCTGTGCTACTGTTACATATAATATTATATTAGATAATAATAATAATAATATACTTTATTGCACAGCACACATAATTTATACATTAAATAAAATAATCTTACAGTAAATTGGTACAATTGGCGGCCTTATCGCTTTAGAGCGATTTCTTCCAGGCAACCAGCACAGGAAGGAAATGCACATCTTAGGTTATTCTCGTGTGCGCACGAACCAAATTTGAACCACAACAAAATTAATAGATAAAAATTTAAGCCAATAAAATCAAAGAAAGTAAAAACGAGTACAAAGTAATATTAAACAATTAAAACAATCAAATACAGAGGAATAAAGAAACACGTTAGGTATACATTAATTATGTTCTAGGTAATGTTTTTTGACAAGAGACTTAAAACTTTTTAAACTTTTAGCCTCTTTTATATTAATAGGTAATGAGTTCCATAATCTCACACTCAAAGCATTAAAGGAATTACTGAAATATTTACTTTTTTGTGTGGGTATTTTTAAATTGTATGTAAATACAATTTAAAAATACCCACACAAAAAAGTTTAAAATTAGTAATAATATTATAAATTATAATGAAAGAAATTTACGGATTACGGATACGGGGAGGACTCAGTCCTCCCGTGACCATGGTTGCTGTAAAGTATCCGAAACGTCGGGCTTGTAAAAAAAATGAGATAAAATCCGTAAATTTGTTTCATTATAATGAGTGAAATTCGCCTAAACATAAGAAAACAATAATATTATAAAGCTGAAATAAAGCTTTGTTTGTTTGCTTAAACGCGCTAATCTCACGAACTAGTTGTCCGATTCGAAAAATTATGTCAGTGCTAGATAGTCCATTTATCAAGGAAGGCTATAGGCTATAATCACGTTTATATGACGTTGTTAATCTCAGTTAAGGCGAAGCTGCGGGCAACAGCTAGTAATTGACAAACCAAAAATGTCAGTAACGTGACTGTGACGTCATAACTCTTAGACCATATCACACGTCTTGTCTTAGGATAGATGACACATAATTGTGGACGCATAAACTAGTTCTAGGTATACTAGTTTATGTTCAAGGGCAACGTGGACCACTAACCTACTAGTAAGTGGAACGTCTGCCAGTTTGCCAATTCAACTAACATAAAAAAGATCTGCTCATGTTAGGATATAATAATGTTTTTCTTTATCTACATTACATAGTATAAAACAAAGTTGTTTCATTTGTATGTATGCTTAAATCTTTAAAAGTACGCAACGGATTCTGATGCGGTTTTTTTAGTAGACAGAACAATTTAAGAGGAAGGTTTATACGCATAACATATGCACAATATATTATCCAGCTCAGACCCCGTTCTAAATCTTAGTTAACGCAGGCGAAGCTGCGGGTTACAGCTAGTATAATCATAAGAATAAGAATTTAACGTAATAAAGTTTGATACAAAATTTATTAAAATGTAAATATTACTCTAACTTGTAATATTCATGATGTTAGTGAATGAATAAAGTTGAACTGAAAGAATTCTTACTTAATATAAGACTAGCTGTTGCCCGCAGCTTCGCCTGCGTTAACTAAGATTTACAACGGGATCTTAGTACGCGAAATAACATTTTTTACATCTTGTGTCTGAAAAACCAAAATATCTTACGGAACCCTATTTTTATCAGAATAAAATTTAGCCTATGTTACTCGTAGATAATGTACATGTGTAAATACTCGTAGCTTCCGAATGGTGAAAGAATTTTTGAAATCGGTCCAGTACTTTTTGAGCCTATTCATTACAAACATACAAAAATATGTACAAATCTTTCCTCTTTATAATATTAGTATAGATAAAAATAACTCGGTATCATTCCTTTGGCTTCTTTTCTTTTATTAGTGTTATCGATATTGTTTATCATCATCAACATTATCAGCCTTTTTCCGATCACTGTTACACATAGGCTTGAATGAACGCCAAGACGGCGGAATCCACCAGAATCTAACCAAGACTGCACGGATATCGTCCCCTGTTTAGTTGAGATAAATTTTAACCTACTCCATGTCTTTCCGAATGCGGCCCCCACTCTAGATCTATTTATTGGAATCGAAATGTTCCTATATTTTTCGACGTATATATAATTCGATGGAGCCGGCTGCAAGCACGAAAAAACCTGACTCGGCGTTACCTCGTTCTGAGGAGTTCCATTTAAGGCTTGAAGTGCAAGCGAGAGCGCGGAATGAGTGACAGAGCACAATCGGCCCATCAGTATTTTCTTATGACGTTGTCACGTTCAACTATCGTCAGTAAACCGACTTTACAGGCAAGTGATTTTTATCTTTGTTGAGCTAATACTAGGGTGACTATGTCCAATACTTGCAAGCCTATCTAATACTAATCCAAGGGAGGGATGGCGGGGGATTAATAATCACGCATTAATAATATTCAGTCGGACTATTTGTGCAGGTACTTATATTTTATTATCAATATGTTCGCGAAGTATGAATGTTTTGCTCTATGTTATATAATAAATTGTTATCAAACAGAAGTCCTCTGTGGAGGTCTATTAAAATTCCGCCCTTCGACCGACCTCCGCCACTCAATGATTCAAATCACCGATACAACTTTCCGTTATGCTCTAAAAGCCCTTTGTCCTTTGAATAAATCGCACTCTGATACTCCAAACTAGGCCAATGAGTTGTGTTAGAGCTGGCGCAAACTCAAAACAAACCTGCCGAAACGCTCTGTCGACTTGTTTAATATTGGTTTGAGTTGAATTTCGCTTAGACTGAAAAGGTTATAACTTCGCTCAACATTTCATTACAGGGAACCCTATTGTTTTGTGTGTAACTATGGATGTCTGAAGTCATGATACAGTTTAAATAATTTAGAGATACTTCTCCTCTGTAAAAGAATATATTACAATCTAAGCCAATGTTGTGGTTTTTATATACAATTACATACATGTAAAGTTAAATAAAGCTCTCTGTCATGTCTGTCTTATAGCGTATGCTGTATGTAGCATTCTTCTCTATTTCACCTATGATATTTAAGATTTGCAATTGAAGATTAAATCAATATCAATGACTTAAGACTAAAAAATACTATATTCCATTCATTAGTAGTAGGACTTTGTAGTTGGACTTCGAGAAAGCGAATATAATAATAAGCGCGAATCGTTGTCTATTGTTGTATCGTCCATTATTTTATATTACTATTTCTTTGTCTAAAGTGAATATTTCAGTAGGTACGAATTCATAATAATCTCCAGGGCAAAATAAAGGACACAATCTTGTCGAAAATTAGTCATCTGTAAACTTCAATATGAAGATGACAATGCTAAATGAAAGCTTGTCGTATTATATTTAGCTATCTATATTTGTATGTATCTATGTAAACTCTTATTTACGTTATCTGGTCGTAGTAATACGTAAATCAGCTATACAATTTTGATGTGACGTCCATGTACAATAGTAATACATAAAACTAATTTTAACCGCTTTAAAATTATGATTTGAGTTCTGTACTTGTATTATGTACTACATATTTAACTATAGTATATTAATTTATATAGTATATAGTAAATAGCGTCAATACACCTTACAGTACCATCGATGTACTATTGAACTATCATCGACATATTGTGATATGTATATTTAAATTTGATATTAAAATAGTTGAATAGCTCGTGAAAGTTTAGCGACACGTCTAAACGAGTTCGATATTAATTTGGTGTATTGAATGGAATGTGTATTATCGTATTGAGTGTTGTATTCGTGTCTTTTTTTGACGTAGGGATATTATGCCCTATATGCATGTATACTGACCCTATTTGGGACCAACACTTGGACTGTACATATTAAACCATTGAGCGCGAGTCGCATCTGCAGGCAACAGGAGCACCTCCGTGATAGGCTGCTCTGGCAAAAGGTGAGACTGCTCCTCATTAGAGGGGACTATCCAGACTGTCCGCACTAAGCAGTTAAACGGTAACAGACCGTTAGTAAAATAGTACACATGGATATTAATATACAGTAACCTTTCATAATATCTACTAGCTATTGCATGCAGCTTCGCCTGCGTTAACTAAGATAAAAACGGGTCCCTTACTTCTTGAAAATTTGATATAGCCTATGTTCACCGGGGATAGTGTAGCATCCCAACAGTGAAATAACTTTTCAAATCGGTCAAGTAGTTTCGGAGCCTATTCAATACAAACAAACAATCAAATCTTTCCTCTTTATGATATTAGTATAGATTAGGTTTCAAAGAGACTGATAGCAAAGCAAAAGCCTCATCGCAGTCTTGGTGAAAGGGTTATGACATGAGGAAAAGATAATTAGAAGCGAGTACTATATGCGCACGTATACAACTGTAATTAGTAAGGTCCGGTTCGCACGAGAGTTAATTAAGCGTCGCGTTAAAACCTGACGTTGCCGCGAATTACGAGCTCCGCATTCTCAATTCAATTTAACGTCCAACTCTCAAAGTCGAAAATCCAACATCACTTGACAAAAAAGCGCCGCGCTTTAAAAACGCATTTTTTTAACGCTGCAAAAACGCTAGCTAGCTAATAAAGCAAGCATGGTTAAAACGCTTCCTTGTGCTTCAATTTATATATTAAACTATATATAAACGACATATATTATAATCTTCAAACTTATTCGAGTAATTTATCTTTACATCTAGACATAATATAATATAAATATGTAGATTAGAAAGGCTAAGATAGGACATGAAATTAACACATCATCATCGTCCGCTTCACTTCATCCACTGCTGAACTTTGGCCTCGCTCATTGAACGCCAAGACGGCAATCCCTTGCCACTCGAAAATCACATATCAGTAATTAATAACCATTTATTTTCGGAAGTAACAGTGTGCAGTCATCATCAGTATCACTGGAATGTGAGTTCGTTTCATCAATGATAATCTAGAAAATAATATAATTTCTTGTGTTCGCTCCGACATTAGATAGACTACCAAGATTTAGTAGCCAACTGAATATCACGTCACCCATCATCATCATCAGCCTTTATCCATCCACTGCTGAACTCAAGGGCTCCCTCAATGAACGCCAAGACGACCGATCCCTTGCTACTCGCATCCAACGCTGACCTGCCACTCATTATGAATACTCTCTATGATGACATGCCTATATGTCTTCTTTCCTAATGACATTAACGCTGCAAAGACGCAGTAAGCAGGGTGATAGGTAACCGTCCAGACGGGATATAATAACACATACCACCCACCATTAGTAATTTTTATTCCAACATAAAATGGAACATAGGCCATCCTCAAAGAATTTTAAGACGGCCAAACCCTTGCCACTCGCATCCAACACGGGGCCCATTACACGGAGATCGTCTACCTGGTTAACGGCTGTCCTCCATCGTCAACCTAAGCGTGGTATTATTTTATTTCATAGTTTAATATTATTACAGCAACTATAAAGAACGAAGTCGGGTGAAAAAATAAATAAAATTCTCATCCATTAAGGAGTTCCGGAATGAAATGCACCTTCAATAATTTTGTTACGGGTTAATTTTCAATGATCACTTACCACCAACTACCACCACTGCCATATGACTGTTTTAAAGAAAGATATCTCTCTGCTATTGGCCCATAACGCGTAGGTCTCATTTTATTTTGAAACACGAAAGGGAAAGTTTTTATGACGTACAGCGTTTCAAATCTAGCTGCCACTTTCTCTTGATCCAATTTTTTTTATTCTTGTTTGCTTTTGGTATAGGTACCAAAAGCTTTATTGAGTTGTCTTACTCTTTATCATTTCGAAAATAATAATCTCAAGATAGCTACGAAATTAATAGTAGATACTTTGAGTCACGTCTTTCAAATTATGATTCATAATGTTATTCAGCAAAAGATAGTACTCAAGATTAATAAAGGAATTTTCAATAGAAATTTCATTATTAAAATTTTTGGGATGAAAGTGTCATAGACAATATGAAATAAAGTAACTCCTATTGCATTGTATAAAGTCTATATTGTCTTACAAAATTAAAAATCGTATAATAAAAATTTACAATCATCAGCATCATCAGACTCTATCCGTCTACTGCACCAACATATACAATAAAAAATTATTTGATGAAATTCTAGTATTTATGGATTAATAAAATATGTACAAGGAAAAAGGCACGGTAACACCAAAACATTTAGACCTTTCGAGTGACGTGATATTAAATTTAATTAAGCTGAGTATAAATAGAAAGTTGAGAACAATACGAAATAAGATATAAATCCACAGATATTGTGTTACAAACATAATTCTAAGAATAAGCACATTCAAATGGCAAAGGGTTGGCGTGAGGTCAATGTTGAAATTGTCTATGATCTCCGTTTAATCTTCAGATATAAACATGTCGTAGGTTCCAATTTTATTATTATATCTGTACGTACTAATGTAATAAAGCTACAGAATTTGTTCGTAGCTTCTTTATAAGTAGTATACATTATCATCATCAGCCTTTATCCGTCCACTGCTGAACATAGGTCTCCCTCAATGAACGCCAAGACGACCGATCCCTTGCTACTCGCATCCAACGCTGACCTGCCACTGCACGGAGATCGTCTTCCCATCTGGTCAATGGCCGACCAACACTTCGTCTACCTAAACGTGGCCTCCACTCTTGAACCTATATAGATATACATACTTATATCTATACATTATATAGTTCACTTTCTATTGGAATGGTCAAAATTACCTAAAATTGTTAATTGTTAAGGTTATTTTAGAGGAAGATTAGAGGCACAAGCGCATTTCCCGGCGTTAAAAAAAAGGTATCGATACATTTATATTCCTAGTATTGAGGAAAATCTAAACATATAATTCCACCCTCAGCATGACTATAAATATATTTAGTGTTCCACAATAACACACTTGTACGACCAATATCTTATCTTATCAAGATTGCTTATCTTTTATCGCGTACAGACATAATGCAAAGAATAATGAAGGAATTTTAATACGAGTACCTAGTTAAAACTGTTAACGCTTCCTGATATATTTATTATTAATTTACTATAACCCCCCTCTAAACCTGACTGAAAAGGTGATAACTTTTTATTTATAAATTCTTATTAAGACGCTGGCGGGCTTGTAGATGCTGCAAAGTCTGTATTCTGCTGACGTGTGTGACGAAGAGACGAAGTGTTCGTCGGTCGTTAACCAGGTAAAAGACGTCGGGATCGGTCGTCTTGGCGTTCATTGAAAGTAGCCTGTGTTCGCCAGTGGACGGATAAAGGTCAATGATGATGATAATATTATAATATCCGAAAATCCTTACGCTTTCATTATTTTCGAAGTAAATAAGACTCTTCGAATATTCAGATTTTGATGAGTACACGAAAACTGTCTGAATAATATTATCATCATAACTAACAGCATTTTGACCAATTACTCCATCGATATGATAAACCTGCAACCATCGTCATAATCATATCAACACATCATGTGATCATATATAGGTCGCCAGTCATATTAGACGCTCGCGGAAAATATTACAAGGTTGTTTTTGAAGGGAAAACTTTAGGCGCATTGACCACTTTTAGGTAGAAAAAGCTTGATACTTACGTCATAGTCAACATGCTTCCAATGTGACATCAAATTTTTAGTAACTTTTTTTTACCATAATTTGAAATTTTATAATGACATAATTCTAAGTAAATTATTCATACCATGGATGGAAATGGGCCGGAAGGAAAAAACTCCTAAAATGGAAATGTAGGTCTGCTGTTTTATCAAACATATAATTCAAACAAAAAAAAATCTAATTTTATACCCAAGTAGTAAGCCAAAGGTAGAGCATAAAAATCAAGTAAATAAACTCTTTTTGCTTTTTAAAACGCCTTTAATTTCTATGCAGTAAAAGGTTTGTATAAAAAAATATTATGACTAGGTATGGTTAAGATCAGGACTACATTATCCTTGTTTAGCTTGTAAATCATCATCTAAATGTTTAAAAATGTGTTTTTATATATTTAGAAAATGAATTTTATTTTATTTACATTTATATATTTAAAAAACAATTATTTTGTATCTCATTCTATTATAAACTACTTTTTAAAAACTCCACGTGGGCAAAGCCGTGGCCAAGAGCTAGTAGATAATAATATAAATACTATAGCGCTCAATACATATGCGATGAAGTCCACATGAGACCTAGCTAGCCATTCAAAGATAATATATACGTGCGAAGGCCAACACCAGCAGTCTGTCCCTGAATTATTATAATATAATAATGCATAATAACCACATAATACATTAAAATATTAAAAACATAAAATCTCATATCAATACTTAAATTAAATCATAAATTGTTGTGTTGTGTAAGACATGCTACCTAACCTGTTAGAGGAATAAGAAATATTCTTTTTGATTTAGTTAGAATGTATAATTATATGTATAATTTAATCTACAAGAAATTTTAATTTTCAATTATGGCGTGAACATCTTCTTTATAGTTTTAAATACACAGCGGCATTACTATTATTAGGACGAACATTGTAATCATGCATCAGTTTACAATCAGTAAAGACAATCTATACCATTGACAAAAGCATCATGCTGCTTTGAAGCCAAATTAGGTCGGCCGAAAGGAGAGTAATCTGCATAACCTTTGGTCGTATGGTTGTATATGCGTCGATAATCCTCAAAAGGATCGTTCACCCTCCTATGCTTTAAAAAAGATATGATCCTTGCTACAATCCGCGCACTGTCAGTTCTTATCTGTATTGAGGCGGAGTGTGCGATGACCTTTACAGAATAAATCATACTTATGAATTGAAATTGAAAACATTTATTCATCTAATAGATTTGCAGACGCTTTTGAAATGTTATTGACTCGCTGGCTCTGACACACCCTAACCCAGTTTGCAGAAGAATCGACGACACATATTCAGTGGCTTTTTATCATATTCTTGAATACCTATGGTGAAATATAAAATAAAATTCAGCACAAATAGGGTTGTGGGCACTGCGTTGTCTAATATTATGTACTAATAAAGTAAGTGGCGTTCAAGGAGGCCTAGATTTAACAGTGGATGGATAAAGGCTGGTGATGATGATGATGATGATGACGACGACGACGATTATGATGATGAAAGTAAAAGCGAGGACTTTGTTATCACGCTAAATTCTGGACCAATTTTTAATTTGATACTTCGATTGATGACGAAGATAAATTTTAGATTTTTTTATTCTTAAGTCTCTGAAATCACGTCCCTGAGATGATCCTGTTGCCTGCATATTCGGGATCCTCACAAAGTAGCTGAAGGCATTCGCAGTAAAGTTGGTTTAGTGGGATAGTGCATCAAAAATGCGAGACCCCACATAGATCCAGACACTACAGCTACCAGAGGACCTAGTTTATGCGAAAGAAAAAAATATAAGCGATAAAGTAATTTCATTAACAAGCTCTATAAATATGGAACAATAGAACTCAATATTATAACTGGAATGCTGATAGTATTACATACATTATTTAAAAATTAAAGGAAAATGTTACTGAAATATATCAAGCGCACAATTGCAAAAGAAAGTTGGGTTTATGAGATGCATTTATTATCCTTGGACAACGAGACCAGGCTATAACTTCTTGTTAAGACAGGTGCTAATGGAGAGGACGGAAGCTGTCCAACGAAGAGATTAGCATACAGATAGGCAAAACTCGAAAGTGAATACTAACTAGTTTTTCTATTAAGTTTAACGTTATAGGTTCACTACAACACTAAATTAGCTTTTGTTTTAAGTAATCGTAGTTTCTAATGTTTACGCAAATTTCACTCATTATAATGAAAACAACTTTTAAGGAATTTATCGCGGGTTATTAAAATTTTATTCCCGACGCTCAAGAGTGGAAGCTGATGATGTGGATCGGTAATTAACCAGGTGGGAAGACGATCTACTTTTCCGATGAAGCTTAAAGGGCTTAAGGCCAACAGCATAGGTCCATTGGAAAAAAAGACTGAGGGGCAAAGGATTGATTGTCTTGACGTTCAGGCCTCCTACCTGTGCCCAGTAGTAGACGCATAAAGGTCGATGATGATGATGATTATGCCCGACATTTTGATTACTAGCTTATACTTTATCAATCATCAATCAAGTATCAAAAGCATGATTTTTTTTAATAAATCGCAATAAAATCCGTAAAAATTGTTTTCATTATCATAAGTTATCTTGGATTAACAACTGTATCCGGACTGATAGTTGTTAATTTCCACTTCCAAGATACGTTCTGTTTTTTTAAATTTTATACTTACTTTTACTTGTGCATTTATAATATAAAAAATTATACTTAAAAGAATAGCTGCTCAAATTTTATTACATTTTTCCACACTGGGAAAAGCTAAAGAGTAAAAACTGTTGTGCGTCAGACGGAAAGCGAGCAACCTTAGAGCTTCAGATGCTAATTAGCTTACAATCAAAGGAGTCCGCTTTTAAAGGACTTTCTACAGTTTTTATAAAATTAGTTAATTTTCGACTTTACCGCGTTGAATGTAAAATGCCGCAAAAGAAAATTTATTAACAAAAGGTCCAATTAATATCAGTTTTAGCTTGGTAAAGCCTTAAAATGTAGGTAGATTCTTACTACAAAAGCCTTAGAGTCCATTCTAACAGGAATCGAACCCAAGGCATACATCATCACCATTGTGCTTGGTCTTGATGGGGTCGTAAGAAGTCGTCTGAAATTTGAATACGCAATAGTGCCGGAAAATGTGTTATTGATTCCAGTCATTCTGCCGCCATGTTAATTAGCGTCATTTTTATTATGGAAAAGTTTTACGGATTTAATCGCGGTTTTTTTAGATTTTATTAAGGACTCCTAGTGGTTCTCCCGCGATTCTGGGTGCCTGTAAAGTATACGAAATGTCGGGAGTGTCACAAACTTAATAAGCCGTGATAGAAACCGTATAGGTTCTGTCAGTGAAATTCAGGTCATTTTTTTTAATTTAACAATGATTATTGTTAGTCTAAGGGCCTGTTTCACCACTTCCTGATAAGTGCCGGATAGGCTATCCACAACATATTTGACAGACACTCCATACTCTATCTGTTGGATACCTGGTGGATAACCTATTTGGCACTTCTCAGAAGGTGGTGAAACAGACCCTAAACTAGGAATAATTAGTCTAACTTTAATCGCTGAGTAGTAATTTTCTTGGCGTTAATTAGAGTTCCATTTTATACTATTTAACGGTAGGTACATACTACTTGCAGCGCCCCGCGGTTTCACCCGCGTTCTTCTCATGCCCATGGGGTTGTGAGGATAAATTATAGCCTGGGATATCCATTAGGATACTACTACTACTACTACTACTAAATGGATTTTGATGAAATTTGGCAATAATATTTAGCTTTAGGTCGTCTTGGCGTTCATTGAGGGAGGCCTATGTTCAGCAGTGGACTAATAAAGGCTGATGATGATGATGATAATGATGATTTAGCTTTCATATTAATGTATGCTAAATATTATTGCAAAATTTCATCAAAATATATTTAGTCTTGCTGCACGAAAGAGTATCTAATACACAACCATAAATTTTAAAAAATGTCACGATATTAATATTAGTAGGATACTAAATAACATTAGTAAGATATGCCGAAGATATGACTAGTAGATGTGAAATAGAAATTCTGCCTTACTAATCAGTCAGAATTTCATACATTTTATAAATAATGATAAAGTAACCAAGAATATAAAACCAACATAAAGAACCAACGATAAGTGCTCTTTTATTTGACTTTCCTATTCATGTCGCATCTCCCTTTTACAAAAAAAAATCTGATCTTAAATCCACCTAGATGCGATTCAGGTCACCGGGTCACCCAATTTGAGCTGTATGCGGGGCGGCTCTTTGATTGCTTTGTTCATTCGATTATATTGAATTAGACATGAGATCGAACGGTGTGCAGTTTATTGTTCATGCTAGAACTTACGACGTATAATATAGTTGTTTGTTCTTTTTAATTGACACATTATAATCATCATCATCAGCCTTGATCCGTCCACTGCTGAACATATTAATTGATACAGCAATAACAAAATTCATAATATTGCTTAATTTTTATCCTAACATAGCTTCATCTTTATGTTTTTTCAATATTAATATATTTAAAAACTCTCAGGCTAAGGCGAGTGAAAATCAGAGTAAAGAAGTAAATCTGTCAAATACATGGCAAGATTCTAATGGCAAATGTTGATGATGAATGTTATAGATAAAGGGCCTGCTTACATAAAGTTGGAGAGATATAGGTCAGCGAGGTCTCCCCCGCAGGAGGGAGGAGGTCATGCAACTAGGTGCCCTACTTCCACCCACCCACCTCCTCGAAGCTACGCCGCGGTGAATTAAATATATGTAAATATCCACTGCAGTTGGTGTTGATTACTGGGATGATTAATCCTGGGACATAAAGTATAAATATATAATCCTTACTAATATTATAAATGCGAAAGTAACTCTGTCTGTCTGTAATGCTTTCACGCCTAAACCACTAAACCGATTTTGATGAAATTTGGAACAGAGATAGATTAGACCTTGGGAAAGGACGTAAGCTAATTTTGTTGCGAAAAAAAGCTTAGGGGGGTTTAAATAGGGGATGAAAGTTTGTATGGAAGTTCGTCATTATGCAGAGAAGATGACGCCATGAAACTTTGCATTTAGGCACTTGATAAGAATTAAATAACTATTAATAATTATTGTTCAACCGTTTTCAAGATTTTTACCTATATGGACATGATATAGGAGATGAAAGTTCGCAGGGTAGGTCACAAAAATCTGTCTGAGTTTACTATACGTACGTACAGAACTGCGCTACTCCAAATTTAACACGAGCGAAGCCGCGGGTATCAGCTAGTAACATCATAACTTAATATTTAATAATTGTTATATTTTTTTCGTTGAGAGATTAGCAGTGGACAGGCAGAAACTGATGATGATGATGGTGATAATAAAAAATGTTTTCTTTTTCACCGCATGAATTACAACCCTCTCTCTCTCTCTCTATTAATGCCAAGATGTCCCCAATCCAATCTTCACAAGTCTAGTACATTATCACCTGCTTTGACATGTGCAGTCACCTCGACAATCTGATAACCAGTATGCATTTGAGCGTTAACCAGTGTAACAGGATGACATCTCCCTCCACTTTTGTCTGTAACGGGGTGACTTCTGTGCTATTATGTCTTTGTCTGGCTCTAGGTTCATCCTGGGTGTCTCAAATAAAATGAATGCATTCAGACTTTTATACTTCAGAGCTTGTAATAGCTTGTATTATATAAAAAGTATGTCTATGTAAGTCTGTATATAAAAAGTAGAGGCCGGTGAAAATATTATCATTTATGAATTTTAATTATTAAACAGTATTTTAATTAGAAAGTAAATACCTTAAACAGATAGGAATAAAGACATAGAATTAATTTAATAAAAAATAAAGCGTATCATTGTTTCATTATTATTATTATTGTTTAATAACAAAGATTTATCTCAATAATTCCAGATTTAATAAATATAGGTCATAACATACTAAATGTTTTTAATTTATTCCTAACTGTAGAAATACGACCAACTTTTTTTCTACTTTGTATAAATATTACTATTTTGAATAAATCGGGTTTTACTGCGACGATTTTTAAGCGCTCGAGCTAACAGGGGCTTATATTACTCTGATAAGCGAAATTTCAAATTACCGACATGAACTATTATGATCAATGTCAGGCATAGATAGCAACAGTCATTCATGTTCAATTTACATTATTTTTAACCTTCGTTTGTGAAGGTGAGGGAATGACTAGCCGTCGAGGTGCCCTGGCCCCTGTTGCTAGTAGATCCGGGGCACCTCACCAAAGGTGGCAGTGGTGGCACTCGCCGGGTTTTAGTAAAGTTGTTATAGTATATAAGAAGAATTCAGCAAGAAACTCTGTTGGGTTGCAACATACGTCATACCTAATTACGTAGATTTATTACTATAACACATTTATTACAGTCTTATACATACTATCCTAAGATAAATATAATTTATGTCCTCCTGTCTATTATTCCCTATATATAATCCATCTTATGTTATGAACGCGAAAGTTTGTATGGTTGTTTATCACTCATTGCCGCAAACCTACTAAAATGATTTAGTGAAATCACAATAAAATACTAATACAAAAAAATTAATATACTTATAGAATTACCATTAAAATGGTTTAATACTGGAATTCTAATTTACACCAAGAAAGTAATTTCTCAGCGGCTTAAAACCACTAATTAACACTCGTAGCCTTGGAGACGAGGGCGAAGTCTGCAGTCGACCTAACCTATTTCTAAGAAAGGGTTTGAACGATCTCGTGACCCAGTTGCATGACCCAAATTCAATTTGTCAGCAGAATTAAGTAGCACTGCGCTGGTGCTACTTGATCACCATCACTCTTGAGATATTCTCATTGATGATACCTTCAGATCGAAGTATATTGAGAAGCAATCGCCATTATCAGTATCGTCTCGTTTTGCGAAATCATCTAAAGTGGTAATCTATAGGAAATTATGAAGATGAAAATGTTGAGCCAAAAACTGATTTGCTAATGGATTGACAGTTTCATCATCATCATCATCGTCGATTTTATCTTCGAGCCGTTCAAGTCTGTTGCTGCCGTGTTATTCTCTAAGAATCATTTTCTAGGCGAGCTCATCGCACCTACAGCGTTGACGGCGCTAGGCGTCACAGCGTTGCGACAACGCTGCGATCCTTATAGAATAACATTGCTGGTTTTTCCTAATTACGCTGTTTGTAATCTTTCCAAATGAAATGCCAAATTATTTTTTCTAATCTTTTCTCCATCTATATTTTTGATAGTGTAAGGAGTCCTGATTTTTAAGGAATTAATAAAGGATGTCAGTATTTCCATAGATCTTCGACTACTTCTGTGGCTCAATAGTTAACGCGTTGGCGATGAAGCCGGAGATAGCGGGTTCGAATCCCGCCAGGGAACAAAAAAGTTTCTGTGTTCCTGGGTCATGGATGTGTATTAAACATGTGTATTATATAATAAAAACTAAAATACGTGTTTTATTATAAAAGATTTAAATTATATATTTCCGTTGTCTGATAGCCGTGACACAAGTTCTTCGGAAACCTACCACAGGACCAGATAGTCCGTCACGTGTGGTACGTCAATCTTGACGTGATGTAAAAGGATCCATAGATATTATCATTATATATGTACATACGAGTACCTGCTGCAGCAAAACTGTAAATACATCGTGGTATCATCACAACGACACAGACAAAGAAATTGTTAAATCACATACAGAGTATTTCCTAACTGGAACGGAAATTCCTTTAACAACAGCCAACAGATTAGATTCATTTGGACTGAGTTTCACAATTGATTATAAAAATAATAAAATATGAAATACAACCATTAAGAGAATTTAATTATTTAAATAATTAATTTTGTTATCTTTATTATACTTTTAAAAACGATTTTAATTTCCTATGGAAGGCATGTGTTGTGCCCCGCGCGCTCGACTGCAGGTACCATCAGGGTTAAAAAAGAACACTAATAAGCAATGACTTCTAATACATTCTAACCCTCGTATTCAAGATGCGTACTTGGCTAACTAATGAAACAACACTATGCAAAGAACGCACTGTCTTTGTGCTCCTTGTGTCAGACGCACAGTGGCGGATTTCATTTAAATATTGTCTATGAATTGGTTTGAAGCGAATGAATTTCAGTATAATACTCCTGAAGTTCGAAAATGATGTTTTCATTCATTGAAAATTGATTTTATTACAATTTTTATGTAGCAAAGTAAAGTAAGTAGAATGTTCTTTACATTCTATAGAACTCTGTACTGCGAGTGTTTGAGGCCATATTTCATTTAAGAAAAAAAAAACAATATGTTTTCATTGTTTTTTTCTGGACGTTTTAAAAGATACCATTAAATTCTACTCCTTAAATGTTTTTTTAAATCATAAAACTCTAATTTTATTAAAATAACAATCAATAAAAAAAATTAAAATAAAAAATAATAAATGATCACAATAGAAACAGAAATATCAATATAATAGAGTGCTAGAGTTTTGAAGACAAAGTCATAGCTGTGACGGTATATGACGTTAATGATGACGGCATATTCTACCTCGTAAGCCTCGGTAGCAGCGTCAAAGTTCGTATTAAGGTTCGTCATTTTTAGCGTCAATATAAACAGAATTGCCGTATCTAGGTCGAGAGTCGCCCCTACGTGCCAAACGCACACACCCGCACCAACCCATAGGAGGTACACTACGGTGTACACACACCCGTAACTATCTAGTGGACGTACGTACTCACACAGATGCACCAACCTAATACTGGACGTAAACCACGCACACGCGTGCACTAACCTACTGGACGTACGTACACAACCACACCAACCCAGTGTTGGACGTATGCTACGCACACACTCACGCCGGCCTCGTCCAAGAACTAGGCCGAAAAACTCGCGCATGCGCCGGGCCCATACCTATATACTATTTAGATAGTACCTCGTATTGACATGAGATAACGCCTAGATACAAATTGTACATAAATTTATATAGCATGATACTACCAGTGTCGAGAAAACTAGATGGATCTTCTTAGACGTTTTTAATATTTTAAGACAAATTGTAGTTACTTAAGTTTTAACTTAGGTTTACCTTGGACAAAGGCACGACTGTTATGAAGTCAAGCTGATAGTAGGCGTCAGTTAGATCAGCTATGAGGAATGTTGCTATACTGTCACGCCACCAACTTCATAAGGAAAAAGGATTACGGAACCTAACAGTAATACAATCTTAGTATTACTTGTAAACTTGATTACTGAATAAAGATTATTATTATTATTAGTCAAAAGAGAAGTAGGTACTGTTATATCGCAAGTCGCATGGTTGCATATGTATAGTAAAACTGCTGAGTTTCCCATTGCATTATTCCTAATGCAATAGGAAACCTCTATTTTTCTCTTTGATAATTAAAATTGTTTTTCAATGAGATTGAATTGGACTTCCGTCGGGTGCAGGTCTATTTTAAGTTATCTTTTTCATAATATATTTTAGTGTTGAAATAAAGAATAGTTTTTTTTAAAAAGCAAATCCTGAACCGCTCCGTAATAGTGGTGTCAGAAGTGGGATTCCAGTGTTGAAAAGCCGTATTCGTTCCACTGGAATTCCATAACGGTTCGCGAAAAATAAAAATAAAAGAACTGAACTGTGAAAAATAAAATATATTATACAAACTCTATAAGCCAATTCATCTCCGGAGTGTGATCGTGATCTTAAACAAAAGGCAAATTATTTTAATATCCACTTCGTCAAACTCTATACTGTGTCTCGACAGTCAGCCTTACTCGTAAGCCTGCGGAGCAGTCCAAGTACATCCTGCACCCCATATATCGCTTGTGCAAAACACGCACAGCCATTGTTCCTGTTGCCGTTCTGCCGCCGTTCCTGCCGTCGTTCCTGCCGTGGCTCTGCTGCCACTCTGCCGCCGTTCCTGCTGTCGTTCCTGCCGCTGTTCCTGTGTTTCCTGACGCAGTCGCGTTTGTGGAAACGCGCTGCCGCTGCCTGCTGCCAACTCATCGTTGCTGTGATGCCGTTCAAGTCCCTGGTGATCCTGTCTCTGTGAGTAAAACATATTATTATCTGTTGCTGCTACATTTCAGCTAATATAACTTAATTGAGTGTCTTTCAATATACTTACCTATTTCCTTACCCATCTTTAGTCCTCACGTGAAAAAATATATAAGTAATTAGTAAATTATATACATACATAGTATTATCGTTTTTATATAGGTGTACTTTAAATATCTCTTACAATGTCGACTGAAAGCAAAAAGACAGAAGTTTTATTAACCGAACAATTTCCTATTAATGTTTTGTGTAATTTTATTAGTCCTTATAAAGGAGATCGTGAAACATTAACCGCTTTTCTTACCAATTGCCAAAACGCCTTAGATTTAGCATCAATATCTCAAAAAACATTATTAAATAAGTATATCTTATCGCGTTTAGAAGGTAAAGCTCAAATTGCTTGTTCCAATAAAATTTTTGAAGATTTTAACCAATTAAAATGTTTTCTTAAGCAAAATTTTGGTCAGACAAAGCATTACAATCATTTATTATTAGATCTGCAATCGTGTAAACAACAAATAAACGAATCCGTTTCACAATTCGCACTTCGTATTGAAAGCTGTCTTACTGATTTACAGTCCGAAATCTATAATTCAGAATCTTTAAAAAAGGATATTTCCGGTAGAATCGCTATGACAGAGGACTTAGCGTTATTTTCCTTTTCTCTTGGGCTTCAGCCACGAATTAGTAACAACGTAAGATGCAGAAATCCTAAAAATCTTAATGATGCAATTAATATCGCTCTCGAAGAGGAAAAAATTCAAAACCTCTTACATAAAACTACCAAATCTAATTGTGAAACCTGTGGGAAAATAGGACATGCGACATCGGAATGTTACAGTTTACAGAGGCGCTCAAATCCACGAAATAATTTTTCAAAATACCAAAATCAACCATATTTAAATAATAATAAATTCAACTCCCACGTTTTCTGTCGATACTGCAAAATAGGTGGTCACGACATATCAGAATGTCGTAAAAGGAAATATGATTATGAAAAACGCAATTCGTATAATAAATTTAATAATTATAATAAATCTGAGAACGCGCATCATATAACATACGAGCCGCCGTCGCCGCCGTCGCCGCCGTCGCCGCCGTCACCGCCGTCACCGTCACCTTATCATATTCCGTGTGAAAATGTCGGCAACAATGATTTAAACTAGGTGGTCGGATTACGAAAAAGTGCCGCCGTTTTCCGAATAATTCAGGCACACGAAAACTTAATAAAAAATCAATTATTTCTAAATTTCCTAAATCTAATCATGAATCAATTAATGACTCTTCTTCGGTATCGGTAAATCAAAATCAAAAATTGTCAGACATCGCCACGGGTAACCAGTCCCAAATATGTCTCCAAAATAGAAAATTGTCGGACATCGCCACGGGTAACCAGCCCCAAATATGTGTCCAAAATCAAAAATCATCGGACATCGCCACGGGTAACCAGCCCCAAATATGTGTCCAAAATCAAAAATTATCGGACATCGCCACGGGTAACCAGCCCCAAATATGTGTCCAAAATCAAAAATCATCGGACATCGCCACGGGTAACCAGCCCCAAATATGTGTCCAAAATCAAAAATCATCGGACATCGCCACGGGTAACCAGCCCCAAATATGTGTCCAATCTTTTAAAAAATCTACGAAAAATTCCACCGATACTAAAAATGAAATTGACTCTAATTCTGAAATTCAAATATATGAGATAAATTCATTCATTACAAAAATATCACTACCTTATATTGAATTAAAAACCGAATATTCTACGCGTCTTTTAAGATTTCTTATAGATACCGGTGCGACTATAAGTCTTATTAAAAAATCTAGTTTAGACATCGATAAATATATCTTATCCCGCGAAATTGTAAAGATAAAAGGGATTAATAATTTTGAACATTGCTCCGAATCTATAGGTACATCTCAGATTAATTTTTATATATCTAATAACATTTATAATTATAAATTTCATATATTTAATGATGATGTACGTCTAGAGTATGATGGAATCATTGGTAGTGACTTTTTAGGTTATTTTAAAGCTAGCATTAACTATGACTCCAAATCAATTAATATTTGCGGGCAAACCATAGATATGAACTATGTTCAGCCAACTTATACAATTCCTGCTCGTTCCGAGGCCGTCATCGAGTGCGCAGTGTCAAATTACTCACCTGAGCGTTTTCCGAATAACCAAGGATTATTATTAGATCATACTTTAATTGATGGCATTTATTTTGCTAATTGTATTGTCACAATAAAATCGAATAAGAGAATTAACGTATCAATTTTAAATACCACTGACTCGCCTATCGAAATCAAAAATCACGCTGTAGAGTTAACTCCTTATGATTCACAAAATACTTCTAATATTAAATCGTTACAAACCGTTAATACTATTTCTTATTCTTGTTTAAATAGAGTACAAAAAGTACTTGCTCTTATTCGCTGTTCACACTTAAATAAAGAAGAGAAAGAATCTCTCTTGGAATGTTGTTCACATTATACCGATATATTTCATATGGAAGGTGAACCTCTATCCTTCACGAGCGCGCTTGAACACAGTATAGATTCAGGAGACGCGCCTCCTATTCATGTAAAATCATATCGTTTCCCTGAATGTCATAAGGAAGAGGTCGATTCACAAATCCGAAAAATGCTCAATCAAAATATTATACGTCCATCTATCTCACCTTGGAGCGCCCCAGTATGGGTCGTCCCCAAGAAAATGGACGCCTCAGGTAAAAAGAAGTGGCGTATCGTTATAGACTACCGTAAATTAAATGACGTCACTGTGTCAGAGAGTTATCCTTTACCTCTTATAACCGATATTTTAGACCAATTAGGACATAGCAAATATTTCAGCACCCTCGATTTATCAAGTGGTTTCCATCAACTTAAGATGAATCCAAAAGATGCCCCCAAAACGGGATTTACTATAAATACAAATTCTGACGTTTCTGGGCACTACGAATTCATAAGAATGCCCTTTGGGTTGAAAAATGCCCCTTCCACATTCCAGAGGCTGATGAATACGGTTCTCTCTGGTCTTCAAGGTCTTCATGCCTATATTTATCTTGACGATGCCATAATATATAGCCACGATCTTCCTAGTCATATTTCAAAACTTAAATTAGTCTTTGACCGGTTACGAAAATTTAATTTAAAGTTACAGCCGGATAAATGCGAGTTTCTAAGACGTGAAGTCGCTTACCTAGGCCATATGATTACTGACAAAGGTGTCCGTCCAAATCCTGATAAAATCAAGGCCGTAACTCAATTCCCGATACCTAAAAATCCAAAAGATATAAAATTCTTCTTGGGCCTAGTCGGCTATTATCGACGTTTTATTAATAACTTTTCACAAATCACAAAACCATTGACATCTCTTTTAAAAAAGGATGCAATATTTCAATGGTCTCATGAACAAGATCGAGCATTCGCGATTCTAAAGGATAAATTAACGTCAGCACCTTTACTCCAATATCCAGATTTTAATCAACCTTTCTTATTAACCACCGACGCCTCTAACTACGCGGTAGGTGCCGTATTATCGCAAGGAGAAATAGGCAAAGATAAACCTATCTCATATGCGTCACGAACGCTTAATAATGCCGAAGGTAACTACTCTACCATAGAAAAAGAACTCTTAGCTATTTTATTTGGGGTAAAAACATTTCGCCCTTATTTATATGGTCGTAAATTTAAAATCATAACAGACCACAAGCCGCTAGTGTGGTTGTTTAGTGTTAAAGACCCCGGTTCGAGGCTCATTAGATGGCGTCTTAAATTAGAGGAATATGATTACGAAATTGTGTATAAAAAGGGAAAATTGAACGCAAACGCCGACGCCTTATCTCGCTATCCAATTCTCGCCCTAGACGATAAAAGTGATAATTCAATTATATGTAATCCTACACTGTCACCTGGAAGTGACATCGACTCTCATAATCTTCCGTCAATATCCGAAACTTACGAACAATTTTTACAAATCTCAAAACAACCTGGTGTCATCTTCGATACCGTTATTCAAGAACACAACGAAAGTTTACTAAAAACTAAAATAAAATTAATCGCATATCCAACGTCAATTGATCTAGACGAATCCATTCCGTATTGCAGTGATATCATAGAAGCATCCACAAGCGACCCTAATATCCGAAATGTCGAACGCGAGCTCCATACCTACTATTCAACCTCTAACGATAATCATGTCTTCACACATTTGTTCATTAAATTAAATCATTTTGATGAAATGACTTATAAAGATATATTCAATGTACTTCGCGAATACCGAGAAATGATAAAATACTGGTATTCCGATGAGAAAGAGATAGCATTATCAGATTTTACAGATCCTTTTTCTAAACTTTCATTTACAAAAATATATAATATTATTGCGTTTCTTTTTCATACAACTAATATAAAAATTCATGTTTATCATAATTGTATTAAATATCCGACACCAAGCGAAACCAAACAAATCTTAAGAGATAATCATGACTCACCTGTCGCTGGGCATCCAGGCATCTCTCGTATGCTAGAAAGAATCAAGTCACAATTTTGGTGGAAAAACATGAGACAAGACATCGAAGATTATGTAAAAAATTGTCGCTCGTGTCAAATAAACAAACCTCTACGACAAACCAATAAGGCACCGATGATAATAACTTCCACAGCGTCGCGACCCAACGAGAAAATCTATTTAGATCTGGTTGGTCCACTTCCTGAAACATATGAATATAAATATAAATTTTTACTTACCGTTCAGGATGATCTCACCAAATATTCGCAAGCTTATCCTATGCAGTCGTGTTCGGCTGAAGAAACAGCTAGAACATTCGTTAATTATATTTCACACATAGGAATACCTAAAATGATCATCTCCGACCAAGGCACAAACTTTTGTTCAGACCTTTTTAAGCAGCTAGGAAAATTATTTAATATTAAACATATTTTCGCTTCTCCATATCATCCCCAAACATGTGGCGCTCTAGAAAGGAGCCACTCTACCCTCAAGGAATATTTGAGGTCTTATATAGGCGAAAATCAAAACACTTGGGACCTTTACATCCCAAGCGCTATGATAGCCTACAATTCAAACGTACATAGTACCACAGGCTACAGCCCACTAGAACTATTATTTGGCTTTAAGCCCTATCTACCGTCTAGCATAGACGTTCTCGATAATAACACATATACAGATTATATTCGTGCACTTAATCATCGTCTTTATTACAGCCGTCAAAAGGCTCTACAAAATATTCAAATGTCTAAGGAAAAATCTAAAAAGTATTATGATTCTCGAACAAAGCCTATTATATATAATGCTGGCGATATGGTATATGTCCGTTGCCACCATAAGCAAAATAAGGCCTTATCTCCGGTGTGGAAAGGTCCATATAAAATTATAAAACTAAGTGGTAACCATACCGCAACGTTATTAATTAATCGTAAGCATGTACGTCACCACTTCGATGAAATTAAGCCAGCAAGTGACGACACTACATAGTGTCCTAGGTCAGTAAGTTAGTAGTAACAATAGTAAACATAATAATATAATCGTAACATAACCGCTAACTATATCAGATTACGTATCGCCCATAATTAGTAGTCCGGGCCTTTATTTTGATAAGCTCCTAGATCTTAAGTTTACTAATAACGACTGGAAAGTCGTATCATATATAGATATAAGTCATATTCAACCTAATCTAGATAAAATAGAGTTTTTATTACAAAAGTTAAATGTGTTTTGTGATTCTCTTATGTCATCAAAGATACAGTCGGATTGTATTAATTCGCTTTCAGCACTAAAAATCAGCATCTCATAAATGTGAATAAGTTTTCTTCCGTTTCATATTTGTTACGTAGTGATAAAAGTAAAGATCGTATTAAAAGAGGTCTCATTGATTTAGGAGGCTCTTTCTTAAAAACTATTTTCGGTACTTTGGACGCCGAAGATGCTGTCAAATTTTCGGAAGCAATCAATACTGTACAGACAGATGAAAAACATCTCGCTCATCTTATGAAGAACAATATTCATGTTATACAATCCACTATTTCGTCATTTAATAATTCCATGTCTAAAGTTAACTTAAACGAAAAACATCTTTTAGAAAATATGTTAACAATACATAAAATATTAGACACAATCTCTAACACGAATGACAAGCTGACATTAAAAAATCAAATTAATTCCTTATCAAATTCATTGGAAGCCATAATCCTGACATCATCTTTTGACATCGACGACATCAATAACGCCATATTATTCGCAAAGCTCAACGTTCTACATCCTACTATACTGAGTCCTTATCAATTGTATAATGAACTAGATAAACACCGAAATAAACTTCCTAGCCATTATGATTTGCCTGTACCATTAACGCTACAAAACATACAAGAATTAATAGATATTTCTAAATTAGTTTCTTATTATCATCAAAATAAAATCATAATTGTCCTTCACATTCCTCTAGTCTTACCTCAAACCTATAATCTTTATAATATAATACCATTACCAGTTCCTTACAATATATTGAAACCAGACACTTACATTTTAATCGAGCCAACTAGCTCATATGTGGCAGTAACAGCTGATCGCATGTTCTACTCGCTAATAAGTGACATAGACAAATGTAAATTAATCAGTGAAAAGTGTTATGTGTGTGTGCTCGTCGACTCGTTTTCAGCTATTGCCAACCCTACGTGTGAAACAACTCTGTTAAGTGAAGTGGTAACTAAACTCCCTGATTCCTGTGTAGCTAAAATTATTCATGGTTCTATAGATGTATTCCATAAACTTAGTTTTAATCGTTGGATTTTTGTACAGTCTGAGCCAGGTAAATGTCATATCACGTGTGAGAAATCTGACGTAAATAAAGATGTTATTTTATTTGGAACTGGCATCCTGACCTTGCCTAAATATTGTAAAGCATTTTATAAAACCTTACAGTTTACCGCAGTTGGCGAAACGTCACTCGGCAACGTAACAAATGTGGTGTCAAACTTTAACATTTTACTAGACGATTGTTGTGAACACTCGAAAATTAATAAAACATTTGCTAAGCTTCCACACTCTAGTTTAAAAAATATTGGCAATCTTGACTCACTACTGCATGCAAGCATCCATCTCCATACAATGGAAGATGAATTATATAAATTAGAAAATCCATCTCATTTAGATACATATGGAATTCATTATTTGTCTATTAGTTTGTTAAGTAGTATTATATTCATAATATATCTAATGTTTAAATGTCGAAGAAATGTAACATGTAAAAAATCGCCTTGCTGTATTCAGATTTTCAATCAGTGTCATAATTCAAAATCTCGCACAGATCACCCGACATCTCTTGTTGTCCTTAAGGATAGTAATATTAAAAATGATTCTGTAATGGAGGAAACATCCATCAACACGCCAACTCCTTTGAAAAGAAATGTTATGTTAACTAATATAATAAAAGATCATGAAATGTAACTTTAATGTTAAACAATTTAAATCTGAAAGTTATAATAATGATAATGATAATTGTAATTGGTTCTTAAGTTCTAATATAATATTATATAAACAATAAATATAACTAATGACTTAGAAATCCTATTATATAAATGCTATAATAGTAATTTTGTGTTAATTTAGAATTTAGAATAAAAAAAAGTTTTTGGTAAAATCTTAGTAAATAATATTGTTTTTGTAATTTCGCAATTATTTGTATACTCCAAACGAAAGTCCAATCTCCGCGTTAATCTAAGTTAATCTCTCATCACTTTGAGATGTGATGATCGATCTTAACGGGGGGGTTGTTATATCGCAAGTCGCATGGTTGCATATGTATAGTAAAACTGCTGAGTTTCCCATTGCATTATTCCTAATGCAATAGGAAACCTCTATTTTTCTCTTTGATAATTAAAATTGTTTTTCAATGAGATTGAATTGGACTTCCGTCGGGTGCAGGTCTATTTTAAGTTATCTTTTTCATAATATATTTTAGTGTTGAAATAAAGAATAGTTTTTTTTAAAAAGCAAATCCTGAACCGCTCCGTAATAGTACCCAGAAAGCTAGTAAAATCTAAGTTGAAAACCAAGGAAGTGGATTGAATACTTTGTTGCGATAGCAGCCATAGGATAGTTATGAAAGGTGGATTTTTAATAAGTCAAGTCAATGTTTAAGGCTGTATTTAGCAGTCAGGAAATAATTACTTTTTTATTCGGTATAATTTAAATATACTAAAAAGTAGCAACCCATATATGTCCCACTTGCTGGGCGCAGGTCTCCTCCTCGAAATCAGGCAAGCAGGGACCATATATCGGACCATAGTTCACCAAGACTCTGGCCCGATGCGGGTTGGTGAACTTCACACACCAAAGACTTTTAATCTCATCAGGCATGCAGGTTTCATCAAGATGTTTTCCGGACACTCTCGCAAAAGAGGTCCATTGGACCATAGTCTTCATGAAATATACTAAAGTTATGACGAATTAGAAATGTTAGTATGCTGGCGAATTTTATTTATAACGGGGTGTTATATTATTCCTCAAGTTTTTTGAAGTGAATTTTTTTTTGCCGCGCTGAGTACTTTCTGTTTGGGAAAAATCGAATAGGTTCGCGTCACCGACAAGCTTTTGTATTAAAATTTGAAATTTCATAATTCTAAGCTATAAGTTTTCACTTCTGACGGCAGTTTTCTATAAATATTAATTAACATACAATTGGCCCAGCAAACTTAAACAAGTCGATACAGTAATTCATTCGTCAATAAAAATAAACCCTGAAGCAATATAAATGTACCAAGTTTTAAACTAACTACACCTTAGTATCCTTTTTTTTTAAATATAAAAACTGATTCATGTAAATTATTTACCATGCTCCTAATAAATTTCGAACCAAATCTACATTTCTGTTAAATCTATATATAATATATCAGTGAATTTTTAATACTGTATGAGAATATGATAATGTCGCGCCTTTAATTCGCCCTACTTTTTAATTGTGACATGTCTAAAAGGGGTTACAGCCTACATAGCGGATAGACTTCTATTTAAAATAACAAGGTAAAGCCACGCCAAAAGTTGGTCGCTCGGGGCGTTCCTTTCACTGCTCCGTCTATAAGCCGCCTTTGTTCCTCTGGATTGTTTGAGAGGTTGCAAGTTATATCATAGGATTAATTGAACATACGATTGCTTTTGAGAATTTTTTTGAAGTATCGCTATTTCAGTGATCTGAATTGTGATGGTTTTAAATGTTAAAAATAAACTATATTAATAAAAAATAAATGAACACATAAAAATATGTTTTCTATGCTAATATTATAAAAGAGGAAAGATTTGATTGTTTGTTTGTATTGAATAGGCTCCGAAACTACTTGACCGATTTGAAAAATTATTTCACAGTTGAGAAGCCACGCTATCCCCGGTGAACATAGACTATGTTAAATTTTCAAAAAGTTAGTAAACATTACACACCCCACTAAAACTGCAATGATATAATGTAATCTAAAGTGTGCAAAAAGTACAAAAAAAATCCTTACATCAAACTATTGATTATAGAACAAAATAATGAACAAAGACTTTGCAGAACGTAAAATTATCTACAAAAAATATCGCGACAGTATAATATGTCTATTATAGTTGTGTCACAGTGTTTTTTCATTTATAATTTATAAAGCTGAAGTGGATTTGGAAAATTCTTTCAGTGTTAGATAGCCCATATATCGGGGAAGGCTATTGGCTAAGATCTTTCATGGCTATCATCCCGCTAAGATGCCGTTGTAAATCTTAGATAACGCAGGCGAAGCTGCGGGCAATAACTAGTAAAATATATAGGTACCTATTTGTTCCCAAAAATCTCCGAAACGGCTATACTTTCCATGAATTTTGTATAAATTTAATGTCTTATTTACTTTGAAAAATAACAGTAGCATAGTGCGTTCTCAATGTTTTTCTATAATATATGAACTATACTTTTAGAATATTGCCGTACAAATAATCATAAATGGCGGATACGAAGTAAATGTTTTGTCCAGATTGAATTGAACCCAATGTCTGGCAGTGTGCCAGCGCCATCTACATAAACTGTAAATCTTCAAGGTAACCAATAAAATTAGCTGAAACCAAAAGCTAATTCATACGGCTATTATTTTAACGTAGCAGCTCGATATTTTATAAACCACTATACTGTGGTCTCTTATGTAAGACGTACGTTCGTGGTGTTAGGAAATCAAAAGAAAAGTCATCAATAGTCAATTATCAACGTCACCCATAAATAAAAATGATTTCATTATCTGTTTCCCTTCGCAAGTATCACCTGTAAAACTGTCGTGTCGGTTTATTCTGCACGCCAGCTTGTGCCACCATCCTGGTCCATGTATGTTCAGCTTTATTATGTTCAGTCGAATGCTGGCCCTAATGTCCTATAATCTCAAGATAATAATAATAATAATATCCATGGACACTTTTACACTACGTCAATCTGGTCCCGTCATAAGTTCCCGAAAAACTTGTGTTACGGGTACCAGACGGAAATACATATATTTATTTTATTATATAATACACATATTTAATACACATCCATGACTCAGGAAAACCGAAACTTTTTTGTTCCCTGGCGAGTATCGAACCGGCTACCTCCGGGCTTGCGCGCCAACACGCTAACCATTGGGCCACAAAGATCGTCAAGATGCGAGGATTCGCTTAGGGTGAATTGCTCGTTGTTGCTACCTAATCCTATTTAGTAATTTCGAGAAAAAACCATTCAAGACTGGATTTGTTACTGAAAAATTTCTTGTATTGATTTCCATTGAATATAAATTCTTCAAGTTTGACTGTGCGAGTCCATACTTTAACAAGCTCTTTAAGTCCTATTCAATCCTCGAGCTGAACTAAAGAAAATTTATGTTTCATTTTTCTGAATATCGAAATTCCATTTCCTCTTGATCTACTCTCAAAAGAAATTCAAAATTTTTATCATATGGCAGTATTTTAAGTCTAAGGTACAACTACTCCAAAGAATGCAGAAGCGTTCGTTCCTTTGTTTGAATGTGCTAGTTTATTGATGAAAATTATATGGTTTATTTTTTATTTTAAGCCTTATAATTCGGCGTTAATTATAATAATTTTTATACAGCGTATCTAAGCGTAATTATAATACAGCTTGTAATTATAATATCATCCTTCGATATTCATTTGTTTTGAACTTGTTCTTGTTGATATTCATGGCCGACGTTGATCACTTACCATCACGTGTTGTCTTTCAAGCAATTTTTATAGAAGAGGGTTTTTTTATAAACTACTGTCAGTTTGTCTGGTAGTAATCGGCGTCTCATAGTTACACCAGAATATTTTCAGTTCCCCAAGACAAGTGGCGAACGCTCCGATCATATTTAGTTGAAAACCTTAGTGTTATTGTAAAAAATTAACGCTAAAGCATATGATTTTGTTTATACAAACGTCATTCTAAAAAGGGCCACTTGGCCATGAATTTTTACTTCGCTTAAATCGAATATTATTATTATAATTGGTTAAATTACTTGTCGTAAGCTAGTGTCATACAATAAGTATTCTATTCTATTCGTTTAGCGTCTGTGCCACTTGTCTAGGGGGGCTGGTGTTTAATGTGTGTCTCACGTCATAATAAACAATTGGGATAAAAAAAAACATTCTTGGCATTCATTGAGGGCCGTCAACATTAGACGGATAGAGGCTTCTGATGATGATTTTAACGACAACCCGATGACAAAATAGTTTCGATAGCGTTCATTATCAGATTGTTATCGTGACGATGTAATGGCCTGATTTTGATTATCACCATATTGACGTGACGTAGATAAAAATAAAGAGTGTATACTTATAGATATTATTAATATCATAATTAAAATAATAAAAAATCCATTGATGCCTTCCATATCTTTCACATTTATTATAGTAGGTAGGTAACCTACTGGATGTGGAAATGTGATATACAGGGTGTGTACAACTGTATCAATTTCCTTTGTACTACATGTCAGGAATGGTGTTACTGGAAAATACATACAATACATGGGAATAATTGATCAATATTATTAAAAAACTTTATTTTTCAAACCATAATTAATGAAAATCAGTAAAAAATGCATAAAATCGACTAACTAGTACATAGTCATGTTTAAAAGGAACCGAAGCCTAGATAACAAAACAAAAAGCAGCGGACACATTCATAAAATCTTATAATGCTACAATACAAGGAATCATTTATTCGTTTCACGTATAATCAATCAATTTCAAGAAGATTATCATCACCATCAGCATTATTAAACTATTTCTATTCTCTGTTGACGTGTACATCTATCAACTAACGGGAAGAAACCTACCGATTGAGCTTAAAGGCCATCTGGCCTAAAAGTCTAGACCTTTCGAAAAAAAAACGGGAAGAAGCCCAATGCCCAAACTATAATAATAATAATATGTTGGGACAACTCACACACGGCCATCTGATCCCAAACTAGGCAAAGCCTGTTCTTATGGTAACCAGACAAATGATACATTACTTATATATTTATAAATATATACATATTATAGATCATAAATTACGGCCAGACACAGAACAAATGATCATGCTCATCACAAAAACATTTGTCCTGGGTGCGAATCGAACCCACGAACTTCTGGTTTAGCAGTCAGGGTCGCTAACCACTAGACCAAAAGGCAAGTCACTACTTACAGCACTGCTAGGTTCGCTTCGAGGTCTCGTCGATGAGTATTTTTGTGAGACGCTATGGACGCTTTTTTACACCACGTCAATTTGGTCCCGTAAGTTCTCAAAGGATTTGCCTTACAGATACCAGACATGGGAAATATAATTAATACTTTTTAATATAATATTTTTTATATTATACATGTATTTAAGATTTTTATTATAAGTAATATAATACATATATTTAATACACATCCATTAACCAGGAACACAGAAAACTTTTGTTCTCTTGCGGGAATCGAACCCGCTACCCGCCTTGAGCGCCAACGCGTTAACCATTGAGCTACAAAGGTCGTTAAAGCTCCGTACTATTTCGAGGTTTTGTTCGTAGTTTCCGTAACGTGAGCAACTAGAGCCTGCCACGGGCCACCGCACGTTTTCCTATTTAGGGCGAGTTGCATCGACCGATTTTAAAGAATATGTAATCATTAAAGATGGCGGTAACGAACGTTACTGACCAAAGAGCTTTGTTTTTAACAGACTTCAAACAATGTTTTGAAACAACCGACCTTTAGTAGTAAGTCGGTAGGACTTCTAGTCTTTCCAAATTAAAAAATATAATGCTAATAACATCAACAATTTTCATATCTTCTTGATTCTAAGACAAGAGTACAAACTGCACGATAACAATTGTATTTTATCTAAGTTACACAAGATGTTTAATGGATGTATTATCAGGCATACACGTGAAACTACTATAAAGTAAATAGTCATTAGCGATAAAGTAGCAGATAATACTTCTGACATTTCACTTATTAATAACCTATTTCTCGTGTGTTAGCTTTGCAGAATATTTGTGTATCTAAACTAATAATATGTACATATTCTTATTAGTAAAGAAAATTTTCTTTCATTCCAAAAACGCTTCGAGAATAAATACTGTAACTTGAAGAAATTACAGCAGTGCACGGTTATAGATTGATTATTTTAAGGATAACACTTAAATATTCCTAATATCAATAAGTTTACAAAATCATATTATCATTGGATTAGGTATCTTTAAATTAACGTATGTACCATGTGATTTGATCATAATAAAAAGTGTAATTCTTTTATCGTATTAGAAGATCAAAACATCGCTTTTTAACTTCAAATGGTCTATTAAAGTCATTAGGTAGGAATATTAAAATGTATTTCCCCTTAGAATGTATATAATAAGCTAGCCTTACAACAGGGGGTCTGGGGGCGGTTCGCACCTGGTGTCAGTTGCAGGGTGCTAGACTGTATAGATCACCTTATCTTTAGTATATGTTACTAATAATATAAAGAGGCTTTATTTGTAAGTTTGGATGCAAGTAATAATCTTTCTAGAATATTCGAAACTACTCATTAGATGAAAAATAATCATCTTCACTGAAGGATAATCTTAAAGCACGATCGAAATTATTACGGACGCTAGTATTAAATATTATACTTTTGGGCCTGTTTTACAACCTCCAGATAAGTGCCGAATAGGCTATTCACAACATATTTGATAGATA
This sequence comes from Lycaena phlaeas, assembly GCA_905333005.2. Classification (NCBI taxonomy): domain Eukaryota; kingdom Metazoa; phylum Arthropoda; class Insecta; order Lepidoptera; family Lycaenidae; genus Lycaena; species Lycaena phlaeas. The sequence continues at coordinate 4,320,935 of HG995168.1, forward strand.
GCGTATGGAGTATACGAGTGGCAAGGGATCGGTAATCTTGCCGTGAATTAAGGGGACATAGACAATAATCAGCAGTGGACGGATAAAGGCTGATGGTGATGATGATGTATCCAAATGTTAATGTGTCTATCTCATAACACTCGAGAACTGAAACATTTACCTATTATGCCATCAGAGTAAATAGAGTTTTTCCAATTTCAATATTTCATTATTTTTATTTGATTGGTTTATGCAGGCGAAAAATCCTTTGAAATATAGATCAATTAACAATATTGAAGATATTGCAAACAAGTTGTTGGTGTTTATTTTTTGGTGTATATATTGGTTGAGCATAAAAACATTGGTCCAATATAGAAATCCGTTCAAAGGATTGTTTGAACGAAAAACCATTACTTTATTTTCAGCATACCTCAACGCTGAAACACTATGTACTATGTACACCAACTATAAAATTCCTAGTTTCGTCGGGAATTGGTGATTGGATGGGATATAGGAACCACTTGAAGCATTTTGATTGAACGAATATCTCGCGGCGAATAATCGTAACTGAAAAGTTTGCTTTGAAAATTATAGGAATGTTGCTTTTATATAACATCAATGTATACTAAGTTATTTTTTCTATATTATATTTCTGTTAAGTTTAGTAGTCCGACGAAGTCATGCTTCCTCAATGTTACCTTAAAAGGCCCGCCTCAACTTCAAAAGTAGGTATGTGTATAAAAGTATTTATCACTATCGACATTAAAAGATAATTACATATTATATTTAATTTAACTATCGTGTTTCGATTATTGTGTGTATTAATATAATATTATTTTATTTTAAGTCATAGAAGCATATATTTTTAAAATATAGTAGAAAACATGTACGGGAGTTTCACACATTGTAGAAATTATGTCATTCTTTCTAACAAAATGGCGAAATATCAATTTTCACGACATTAATCACCGAAACGAGTCCACGCGAAGGTGCGGGAAACTAAAAAAGCTAGTTTCGTATGAACAAAGAGTGAAACAACGTCACTTGCATAAATTTGCCCCGAAAGTGGGTAGCTTTCGTAAGCATAACCAAAATTTATAGAGCCTCAATGTTTGATGAGTTTGTACGCGTTAGTTGGTAGATTTCACAAGATACGGAGTTCATGTTATCTCAGCTACTTCGTTGAGTAACGTTGTCGAAATCGTGCTATCTAATAGGATAGTGCGACGCCCGGTTTGGGAGTTAATGAGATAATGGAAACCACACATGTGCGCCGTATTAGTGTGTCAATCCTTAGACTTAGTGAAAATATACTTTAGTAGCGATGAAATACTTTAATGATTATCCAAACTTATCAATAGTCAAGTGAGTAACGGAGGGGTCGAGTGGAGAATGGCTGATGCATCATCATCATCAGCCTCTATCCGTCTACTGCTGAACATAGGCCTCCCTCAATGGCTGATTGTAGAATTAAAATGTCATCCGCAGGAAATTCGCAAATTATCAAAAAAAAAGTAATATTACTAACACTAATTAAACTCATACATCACCTATTGTTTGACTTCATTCTCATCATCAGCCTTTATCTGTCCACTGCTGAACATAGGCGACACTCAATGAACGCCAAGACGACCGATCCCTTGCCACTCGCATCCAACAAGGACCGGCCACTGTACGGTCGTCTTTGGCATCTTTGGCATCTTTATTACCCGAAAATTTAAGGTCTATAAGTGAATAAGGTCCCAAACCTATAAAAATTACACTAAAAAAAAAAGATAGGAAAAAGTCAGGTCTTAAACTCCTCCTATCAACTTTGGCCTAAACCCTAAACAATTGATCGCTCTGATTTTTTTTTCCAGAATGGTCAACTACGTCTGAGCTATAATCAAAATTTCAAGTCTGTGGCTTAGCAGGTCACTTCAAAATCAATTAAAAAATGCACTCGAAGACCCGAAGTTTTTAAAACATAATAATAAGACAGGGAAGTGCACAAGAACAATCTTGGTCATTGTTATGACGAACGGGTTGTAATAATAAAATACATTATTTTTTCACATTTATTTCTACTACTACATCACATATATTAACATTTATATAATTCGAGAAAAACATTTAATATTATGAGAAATATCGAAAGAGATTTACACCCGTATTCACAAACTATGAGGTGTCACAGAAAATATAACAATACTATGCAAAGAACGCATCAGATAGAAGCTCCTGGTATCAATCATCATCATCAGCCTTTATCCGTCCACTGCTGAAAATAGGCCTCTCTCAATGAACGCCAAGACGATCGATCCCTTGCTACTCCCATCTAACGCGGATTTAGTCGCGTTTTATATGGGTTTGACCGACGCAGGTGGCGGATTTCATTTAAGTATTGTCTATGGTTTGAATGACCCTATGCGTTCGGGAGCACTATGCCACCTCATAGTATGAGTATTGTTTGTGAATACGGGTTTTAAAGGCTACATCAATAAATACCTATAGTCCTCGCCACTTTTAAAGTCCTGCGACTAATGCCTGAACTAAATTTGACAATATTGACATTTTGACATCTGTCTGGAGTAAGAAGTTGTGATATTTTAAATTGTTTTACGTGAAATATGGAGCATATAATATAAAGTAAGGTGTAAAAATTTAAGGCCGTATAATGATCGTTAAAGTGAAATAATTTTGTGAATTAGAAAGTAAAAATAAACAACAATTAACCCCGTTAAATAATATGTTTATAAATGTCACAGCCATGACAGGTAAATTTTAGAGATGCCAGAGTCACTTATTTTTGCCTAATTTATGGTTACAATATTATCATTAACTCTATACCTACATTTATCTTATGATATTTTATATGAATATAAATACAAGGTAAAAGAATTAAAACCTTGTTCAGATGAATGATATTTTCAGGTGTTACTGTAAAAAAGGTCGAATAACGAAGGAAGTAACCATGGCAGCAATTACTTCTGAGAAAATCGTCACCCCTTGCAAAAGCCGAACACATCCGAAGAAGCTTGTTTTAGATGAATTCTACTAATCGGTTATACGTAAAAAATACGAATGAAATATTTATAAAAAAAATGTTTTATTTTACTAAAACCTGGCAGGGAGATTTTTATTTTGCTGCTATAATTATTTTTGTCATTATTATCATCATCAGTCTTTATCAATGCACTACTGACCATAGGCCCTATAATTATTTAAATTTTTTTTATTGTACTAAACTTGGTGGAAAATCATTACAATAGAAATTGGCAACATTGAGTTATGAGATCGCAGCGCCGCGTCTATCGGACTTCTAAAGTGGCGATGACTATAAAATACCTGTTTGCTGTCACATTTGCTAAAACATTATGGCGGCTGTACACTCTCCCCGAGACAGTCAGATCAGAGCAACGCGGACCGGAGGGGAGTGGCTATACGCAGGCAATCCTCTCTTTCAGGATACAAGTCCATTTGGACATGAGCGGACAATAAAACTAGTTACAAGCCGCGCTGTTTACTAGACCGAATCTAGTAGCGAAGCTGTAAATGTGTTCTATTAAAATGCCGAATCTATCAGTTTGTTGCTGCAAAAAGAGATCTGTCACGTCAAGCTTACAAAAAGATGACTTTACCGTTCATACATTAGAAATTTTGATTACATTATTTCTGTTTATTTCGGTTAAATAATGAAAAATGGAATAATTATCAGTCCTATTGTTTCGGATTTGTTTACCAACTACGGCCGCTCGCCTTATTACGATCTAAGGAGCAACTTTAAATTTTCACCCCTCTACGATCAACCCCTATTTTTAATAGCAATTTTAATTTTGGCTAATAACGAAATCTGTCGGGGCAGCTAGTTATATTATATTATACGAGTACTATTGTCAAACACCCGTATTTACAAATAATACTTTAAGGTGTCACAGTAAATAATACAACAATACTATGCAAAGAACGCTTCCATCTATGCGCTCCTGGTATTAATAGTCAGGGTTTTATATGGGTTTGATAGAAGCACAGTTGCAGATTTCATTTAAGGTATAGGATTTGGTTTGAATGACCCTATGCGTTCGGGAGTACTGTGTCACCTCAAAGTATTGTTCATAAAGACGGGTGTAATTGTTGTTTTGATACGTAATTTTATATTAATTTACTACAGGGAACTTCAACCATATTGTTTGTTTTTACTTCAGTTTTCCTAAAAATCAGATTGTACGCGAGATAATATGGAAGAACTTATGTAACAACAGACGTACTTGGATTCCTAGAAGGATCACTCTTTTGCTCGAATCATTAAAAGACCTTTGACCTTCAAGCGTAGGCCAACAACAGAAAATGATTGGTCGAGGCTTTTATATTTTTCACAGATTATATCCATCTAGATTATTTCATATTTGTCCATAGACTGCAGAGGTCTGTTTCCATAAAAAAATACCGAAAATGATATTCAAATAATTAATACAAAATTTGGTTCTATTAAAATCGGAATACAGGGTCTAATCTGTGAAAACTAGATAATCCTTTCATATTTCTTTAAGTAACTTGTCCATGTATGAAATAGAGATTTTTATGACATCTTTGTTTCACTTCCAGACCTGATTTTCGTAATCGAAAAACTGTTCATAGGTTTTCACAGTTTTACTGTCCATACTCTAGCCCTACAAGCAAAAACTTACGACTGACTGAAACGTATTAAACAATACAATACGAAAGGAAAACTCGCCAAAGTAATCAAGAATCGTAACGTAATCGTAACGCTACACAACTACTTTACATCAAAGCTTACAACATCAATAATTTTTTGACATTTTTTATATTTTATAATTTGACAATATCCTCTAATGATTTTCTACACACCTATATTTAAATAACACATCGAAGAATTCTATTTCTTATTTACCTAGGTACTATATAAATTCACATTGAGAAAAATATATTTTGCGAAAACTATTTATAAATTTATGTTCATTATCTATGTTTATTGTTGCTATTTAATTGAAGCTAAAGAAAGAAAGCTATTGGTGGAATGTGAAATGTAAATGCATTCTTATCAGATAAGATGAACACAACTAGAAAATGCCAAATTATGTATCAGCAAATGATTAATTAATTAACAAAAATCTCTAATACTAAACTAAAACAAATACTTACTAAAACTATAACAAATGACTACATTAAATACTTAGCCTAAAACAAAATATAAAATATTATTGTCTATTAATAATAAAGCACATAAGAAATTTTTTTTAAGAAACTATGGAATTACAATAAATTAATATATGTATCTTATTATATTACAATAAATTAATTATGTATATTATCACTTAACCCTCTACTTAATTATTTAGTAAAATCAGACATAACCCGTCCTCTGGATTATACCATAATATATAACTACCAAAATAATAACCCCAATTAAATAGTTTTTTTTTAATAATTGGGCGTAGATGCAGCGTAACCCTGCTTTTAACCCTGTATTGTCGAGATAAGAAACGTCTACTTTTTCATAAATTAGGAATATAGCAATATGTCTATAATTTTATAGAAATTAAAGCATTATTATACAAAAATACATTTTATAATATTTTTATTGTCAAAAGTCTGATCCACACAATAAGAAATAGTATCATCTAGTAAATTGGTTACACAAAAAAAATCGTAACGAAAAAAATAAAGCGATGCATGCAAAATGCATAAAAATTTAAGTTAAAATAATGATGTTTTTTTTTGCAAAATCACTACATGATATAATAATTTGAGTCCCCATGATCACATGGTTAACAAAACATAAGCTACAATTACAATTAGGGCTGGCTAACACGATGCTACTTCACGCACGAGAAATGCTTTTGGAACGTATTCACGTATGTAGAAGGTTCTAGAACACTCGCATGCGAGCACGAACACAGCGCAGTTCACGAATGAAACGAACAAACGCTTCAGCAAAGCGAGTTTTCTCGTTTCAGAAGGCGACATGCTTGTCGCGCATGGAACCTCGAATCGTGTCAACCAGTCATTATTCTTGTAGCAGTACCATACATGGGTACATATTTATAGACATGTCTCAGGCACCATGTAACACACAAAACTACCGTGCTGTTTAAGCGATCGTGTTTGATTCAAGTTAACAACGCCATCTATAATTAGATTGGTAAAACTTCATATTCCATGCGTTTCTATTTTATTTGAGAAATAAGATCGGTTTGAAATCTCACACTGAGTATAATCGTGAACTGCGTTTACATTGAGTAAAATACAAAACTATAATTTCACACACATCTTGATTTACATGTAAACAGCCTATCTCCTAAGTTTTTTTTTAATGATTTTTTATGAATATAAATATTTTATTCGTTTGTAAATATTATTGAAATAGATATATTATTTTGTTACGAATATTTTCTATAATTATGAAGTATATCGATCTGAAATATAATTTAGGACTGTATATTTTACAAAATAGTATTTTGTATTACTACATTGTTTCAACAATATATGGATATGAAAATACTATTATAATATCTTTATTCTAAAATCATTAAGCTATATAGAACTATATAATATATAAATATAATATACAGGAATTTGTATACATTAATGTCAGCTTATGTTATTCTTATAAATTTATATTTGTTATTTAAAGAGATATATTTTGTTATGGATGTTTTCCATGACTTTAAGATACAGAGTATATTTTAAGGATCTGAAATATAATTTAGGGCTGTATATGTTACAAAATAGTTTTTTGTATTACATTGCTTCAACAATATACGGATATGAAACTACTATTATATGCTTATTCTAAAATCATTAAGCTATATTTCCAATATATTTATATATTATATAGTTCTCTATATAATATATAAATATAATATACAGGAATTTGTATACATAAATGTCAGCTTATCTTATTCTTACAAATATAAGTAGATCTATAATAGAAGTACGATTATTAGACAGAAAAAATGGAATACACAACACCGTAACAATAATTACGAGTAACAACTACAATAAATATATATTTACGGTATGCATACAGCTACATTATGCTATATTTTAAATTCAATATACCATGTTTATTTTACATCTACTCTTTCATTCACAACCTTCTTTTCATACAAATCAGAACAGAATATTTATGTACACAAGGTTTTATTTGTAAAGTATATAATGCCGCAAGAATACAATACCATATAATAGACACTTACGTTTTTTTTTCAATAACAGCCGTTTACCGTTCAAATTTTTTCATTTATTCACCTATAAATCACCTATTTAATATATTTTGTCTCATTTGCAACAATCAAACTTTTTAAAAGTTTTTTAACATCGATCATAGAAGTTTTTTTTTTAATTTTTTGAACATTTGTTCGCAATTTTTTTTATTTACAACCAACCATATATCTTTTTATTTACACATTCCCAATAGTTCGAGTACATCAAGAGAAAAAATATCATGCATTTTTTTTTATTTGAGAATGTGAACATTCATGAGTCGCAGCTGTTATCGTAAGGAATCTATCTACTTTTCATCACATGTCACAATTCAACATACAAAATATGTATATGATAAACGCATTTATAACATTAAATATAATAATAAATGTCTTAAGTAATTCTTACCACATAAAAAGATGTGTGTGCGATTCACACACGATAGAATCGATTCCCGTCATGTCCTCGTTGCTAATAACTTTCTTCCATCACGCTTCTATTTCAAGCTTCGTGGAGTGTTCTGTCAGCAGCTTTAATCTTCTAAGATTCGAGACATGCTATTAGCCTCAGTCTAAGAAGGTTTAAAAAAAACACCACTATAATAGTAAAAACAACTTAGATTTTTCGTTGTTTCTCATATACGAAGACAGCTGTTGTTTTGGTAACGTCGCCGTTGTTCTTGATAAGCTGCTGTCGGCATTCTTCGTATGTAACTTCAACTCTCCCTTTCAATGCTATCATTACTTTAATTATTTTGATTGCAGCATGAATGTTCCAATCGCATGCCTCCAACGCCTCGACGCACTGTTCCGGTGGTATCTGAAATACAATTGATTTTCATTGATTATTATTATTATTTAGGAGTAAAATTGCTATTTGCATGTCCCACTGCTGGGCACGGGTCTCCTCCTCGAAATCAGGCAAGAAAAGTATCGTGCCATAGTTCACCGAGGCGCTGACCTATTGCGGGTTGGTGAACTTTACACACATTCAAAGAGTTTTAATCTCATCTGGCATTCAGATTTCCTCACAGGCGTTTACAGTCACGTGATAATGCATGATAAATAATGCATTTTAAATAATTTTCAAAATTTTAAGGTAAATAAGTAGACTTTTTAAATGTTATTTTAGGTTTTCAAATACTGTATTTCATATGTAAAACATAACTTTACATAAATTTGTAATATGTGTCAACATCCCTATTGGGCCCTAGTTCACCGATGCGCTGGCGCAATGCGGGTTGGTGAAATTCACATACCTTCAAAGAAATTTTAACCTCATCGTGTAGATTTCCTTACGATGTTTACCGTCACCGGTGGCGATGCCGTTAACGTTTTTCCCTTCATACGAATACAAGTGACACTTATTTCTAGCTCCTAGAGTCCAAATCGCGCGTTGTGATCACTAAAAACTTAAAGGTCCCGAGTGACGTAAACGTTTATGTTCAGAAGTAAATAAAATCCACGCCTATTCGCAGTATTGATTTTTCATCATCATCATCAACCCTTATCCACCCACTGCTGAGCATAGGCCTCCCTCAATGAACGCCAAGACGACCGATCCCCTTGGCACTCGCATTCAACTGCACGGAGGTCGTCTTCCCATCTGGTTAATGGCCGACCAACACTTCTTCTACCTAAATGCGGCCTCCACTCTAAAACCTTAATGGCCCATCAGCCATTTGTTCTTCTGACCGCTTCTTTTACGTAAATTCATGATTTGTGACTCTGTAATTCTCAGACAGTATGGTATTTTAGTTATTTGATTGCGAATAACGATAGAGCCATTCTCTTTATTGTAAGTTGGAGTTATATATTTAGATATTTCTTTTCGTGTTATTTACTATAAATATTTTACGAACTTAGCTTGCAATAAAAACAGTCGGTGGTGGAACTTTGACGTTCAGGTATTACGTGCTTATTAGAATTCTATAATTTTTTTTAATCCATGGAAAAAAATCTTATAGAATGCCTAATTTAAGTCATAAATGACTTGATTTAACGTTAATTATATTCCAAATAAACGCACTTTTATGAAATAAACTTATATGATACTAGCTGTTGCTCGCAGCTTCGCCTGCGTTAACTAATAAAGCGTTAACTAAGATATCAAACACTGAAATGATCATTCAAATCCGACCAGTAGGCTGATGATGATAATGATGATGGTTAATGGTTTTCGAAACGCTAAGACTTATCGTTGTATATTAATATAATGAATTTTATCGGCTAAATTTTACCTACATCTTATGTTACATTTTTTCATTTTTAAGAAAGACTGAATGATTAACACCACACGATTGATGTTGGTATGCAATTCGCACACCATAAGCCTTCCTTGTGCTGACACAGATTTGTGCTATCCTTATTATTTTAGTCATGATATTGGAACCACGTATTAAATTATTATTATATGGTCACCGTTCCTTGGAATGTATGCAATGTGTCAATTTAATCTGACGTCTTGAAGTCGGAAAAATAACGTTTAAAGATTTGGTTGAAAAGATAGATATAATATAGATACAGGTGAAGCTAATAAAAGGGCATATAAATAATGTTCTTTTTGTAACCACAGAGTAAGAGCAGTTTGCATCGGATCGTTTCGATTAAAACTTTCTTACACCGATGCAAAACTACTCTGGCTACTATGGCTTCAAGATTGTTTTCAATTTCTTTATATTTTAAAAAGGCAGCTGCCCTAATTTTATTTTTTATAGCTGCAATATAGCTTAAAACTTTTTGGATTTGATCAAATTACCTGCTGCTTGAGCACTTTTCCTATAATGCGAACTTCGTCAGACTCCACGCCGCGTTGTCTGGACGATGGTTTCAAGTGCGCGAACTCCAGCAGATCTTCAACTGACACGTGATCTGAAAGGAATCAGTTATCATATCACTAGCATCTTTTCACATTAAGTTTTCACTTATTCGAATCTAATCTGGAGATGAAAACCACGAATATTCTTCCTCTATAGAAGCAAAAGCTTCTTGTAGAATTTAAACGGACTACATAATAATTTAAATTTCTTAATGCCCGCTTAAAATAAAATGCAATGAAAATTGGAACGTTATAACATGAGCTTTCCCTAGTAATAATAACGGCAATATTTGATATTATATAATTTTTTTTTAATATTATATATAACGAATAACTCATAATCCCTGTGATTTCTATATCTTTTAACTTTCTGGATAATTTTGTCAAAATATAATAAAATGTGTTTATAAGAGAAGCCACTGACTCCAGATAGAGACATCTAGCCTTGTTTTGGTGTGACTTACTGGACTCACTTAATAGAAACTTGTAAAACATTATTATGTAAAAAGGAGTTATTACTACTATGAGCGCTGCCTTTTAAGTCGTGTCGTTTGCCAACCTCCCGCGATTATTAAAAAAAACCATACGGCAGTTTCATCTTTTTGAATTTAGAATTCGAAAACAAAATTAGAAATATTTTTCAGCTTGGTCGAATAGTTTTACTGTATCGTCTATTCAAAGGTGACCAGTCGGTTGTAAAAATGGAAATATCTAAGGAAAATTTGCGTGCGATAATTTTCCACAACTTTCTAAGGGGATCATCGTGATTTCAGTGCTGTGTGGAGATCACTCCTGTGTTTGGTGATGCAGTTAGCGTTCTATAACAGTCTTAGGACTATTTATATGGCTAGGGCTTTTTATTATACTTATATTATACTATACTATTATATTTATACTATTATAGGGCTAGTATTTAGAATTTCAACGTGAACACTCTAGTCTCAGTCACAAGCTACGTAAAGCTGTCTGGGTCTTCCAGGATGAGCCCGAACCGACAAACATCATACGCTCACAAAGCACTTCAAAAAATTGTTGACCTCGTTTGTGGCAAAGGATGGTCACGTCGCCACTATTATTCTAGAAGATCGCAAGATGGTTACCTCTGACTGGTAGACCACTGTTGGTTTGCCGCATGTCATCACCGAATTTTACACTACACCATGACAATGCACGTGCACCATGACACCGGACGACAAACAAAAATGTTTTGAGCGCCCAAAATGCATTTTTTGCAAATTTGCAAATTTAAGAACATCCGCCTTACAACCCTGGCTTAAGCCCTAACGATTTTTTACGTTCCCCAAAATAAAGCACTTCGTTTAACGTTTCAGCTCACCCTAAGAAGCTGTTGACGCATTCAAATTGGCCATTTTGACTACACCCACATCGTACTGGAATAAATGTTTTAAAAACTGGTTTGAACGCATGCAGAAGTGTATCAAATATCGCGGAGAGTTCATTGTAAAACAATAATTGGTAATAATGTATTAGATTGTCTATACTTTTTTCAAACGACACAACTCAAAAGGCAGCCATCGTATTATTATTATAATACCTACTAAAGAAAACATAATTGTCTTACCTTCACCACGCCGAAGATAAACTTCCTCAAATATGGGGCCGTCCTCACTCATTATATCTCTTCGGCCCAAATAACATGCAAACGGATTCGGCGAGATCTGGGGCAGGTCCTCCCCGGGCTCGAAAGGATTGGGGACATATGTTTCCACATTGTCCTCTTCCTGAGACGGCCCGGGTAAATAGCAACTATCAATTTCTCTATTCCATCTGATGGTGTTGGTGTTTTGGTATATGTTTATTGGTGATTTCTCTGTGTGTTTTTGTGTACTATCAGGTGCATCTACAGTATCACCACTCACGCGAAGTGGGTACTTCCTAAAATGCCTAGGCTTGTCAACTAGCTTCGGCTTATTAGTCTTCGACGGAAGGGGAATTTCAATTGGCTGGAATAGTTTAATTAATTATCAGTTAATATTAGTAAGGAAGTCACGCTCGCTCTGCCCATTTCACTTCGTCTCGATGAGATACATTATTTTACTTCCGTTCGCAAACAAAACAGGCAAAAGACTAAAAAACACGCTTATATGCGGCATAAGCGTCGAAAGTATAGAATAAATTATGCAATTAAATAGTTTTCAAAATTTTCATCAAAATTCGCTAGATAATAGTAGCATTATTATTCCTGAACATTTTAAAGTATGAATACATATAATATTATAATGACACAACTTTTACGAATTTTTATTTATTTAATAAGTCATGGAATCATTTACCATGTAAATATTACTTTTTTACTATATTTTACTTAAAATTTTAAGAATCAAGTATACAAAAAATATTTTTGACTTGTATCACATCGAATACATTGCTTTTTAACCACTACCTCAGTATGTTGTGCAGTAACTAGACAAGCAATTTAAAACGATAATGTCATAATGTCGCATATTTTACCTTCTTTGTTTTATTAAAACGAGAAAGAGATGGTTTTACGTAAATTACTAAGATTGAGCACTTTTAACAACACAATAATGTTTAAATTTGATTGCTTAGGAGGAGACCGTGCGATCAGTATCTACCGCCGTGTTGAATGAACGCTGTCGATACAGACATAAGGTTTATGTTTGTTTGTAATGATTTATGAATTGTATCTGTGTGGGCGCGGTTTAGCGAAGAGTGGTATGAGAGAACTAGTGACATCGTGTCCTATATTTTCAATGAAATAACATAATATATCCTTATTACAAATATCTTTGGGCCGAGCTAACGTCGCCTTGGCACAGACTTCAGTCCTTAACCGTCGTACCAAAACGAACATATTTTCAATTTGGATCAAACTATATTTTATGTTAAAATAAGGAAAATAACTATGTTAATTTAAAATATTATCGAAATCGTTAAATTAATTTCGTTCACCACGGACTAATGAACACGAAATCTTTCTGATTCAAATGATATTGATATAATTTACAAAAATAAATACTCACAACGTCTCCCTCAACGATATCAACTTTATCGTCAATTGCTGTAAGTTCTTCCTCGGTGGGTGATGGATATCTGAAACATGACATATATGAAAAATATATATAAATACTAGCTGTCCCGATAGACTTCGTCTTGCCTGCCACTAAAGGTACTAATATTGCTATAAAAATTAAGGCGTTGATCATAGAGGGGTGAAAATTTAGGGTTGTATGTACTAGTGTATATATTTTTGTATGCTGTATCATAAGAAAATAAAAATGGAAAAATTTGTCAATGAAATTAAACAAAAATATATTTTGGGGTCCTTCATTCTTATCATTTAGGGGGATGACAAATAGATGTTGGCCGATTCTCAGACGTAACCTTTATGCACACAAAATTTAATAAACATCGGTCGAGCCGTTTCGAAGGAGTATGGGAACGAACATTGTGACACGAGAATTTTATATATTAGATAAATACTAGCTGTCCCGATAGACTTCGTTCTGCCAATATTAAAATTGCAATTACAAAATAGGGGTTGATGGTAGAAGGGTGAAAATTTAGGGTTGTATGTATTTTTATATGCTGTATCATAAAAAAATAAAAACAAAAAATTTCGTCCAAAAATTAACAAAAAAAATTTTAAGGGTGAACAACCCCTATCACTTAGGGGTATGAAAAATAGATGTTGGCCGATTCTCAGACCTACTGAATATGCATATAAAATTTCATAAAGATCGGTCAAGCCGTTTCGGAGGAGTACGGTAACTAACATTGTGACAGGGAAATTTTATATATTAGAAGATAAAACAGATAGAATTTATAAAGTCCGCGCCACTTATGAAGTCCTGCGACTAATGCCCGAACTAAATTCGACAAGTCTGACATTTTGATGTCTGTCAATAATAGTGCATGCAGAGAGAAAATTGTAGAATTTAAAATTAATAAGTGTGAAATATGGGACGAAATGTGATAAAAAGTAAAGGCCGTAAGATGATTCTTAAAGTAAAAGAATTTTGTGATTTAGAAAAAGTCTAACGAACTATTGATCCCGTTAAATTGTGTTCAGATGAGAGTCGCTGCTATGACAGGTAAATTTTAGGGATGCCATAGTCGCTCTTTTTTGCCTTATTTATGGCTAGATAGATGATTTATTTTATGGATAGATTCATCATATGTTCACAAAGTGATACCGAACTGAGTCGGATGATGGTGCTGAATTTTCAGATACGAGTGACAGCGATTGTGATTTTATGTTCGGAATAAAACCTCTTGCTAAGGAAGACCATAACTATTGTATTAAAATAAAGACAAAATAATTATAACATTTGTTTTATTTTACTAAAGCGTTGGTACAGATATCCCCTGGAATGTCCAAACTTGCAAATTTTAAAGTTTTTAACTCTTATTATTTTAATTTGATTCTTCTGCCATAATTACTTTAATCATCAGTCATCACAGTTTTTATGCTTCAACTGCTTAATATAGACCTCATAATTAATCATAATTTTTATTGTACTAGCCTTGGTGGAAAATGATTTCACTAGATATTGGCAACATTGAGTTATGATACCGCAGCGCCGCGTCTATCGGACTTTTTATGTGGCGCGGACTATAGCTCAAGATTGACTGAACTGATTTTTATAATTATTGAAGTGAAACTTCTTTAGAATTGTTGTGATTTCAACAACTGCAGCAGCACTACAGCAAATAAAAAAGCGACAGGTAAGTGACACAAGTACAAAAATTGTAGGATGAAGCGGGCAAAGAATGAGACAGAAATATACATACTATTTTATATTATCGGTCTTTCCACTTATACTTTCATTTTTAAACAAATAAACTTTGTAATTATCCCACCCTTGCTATATATATTCATCTCATTCTTTTGTCGATTTACTGAAGTTTCATTTCTATCGTGTGTAAATCGCACACACGCCTTTTTTATATTTGGGTTCGTCTCGGTCTCCAATAACATAGTTTCGAACAATGTGCTGCTCTGCTCAGCTACCTACCGATTGAGCTTAAAAGCCTAAAAGTCTAGACCTTTCGAAAAAAATCCCCTTCAAGCGACAGAAAGCAACTCGCAGTGGTTTTAGTGCGGTACACCGACACCGGGTGCAGGGAGGAAGGCTCACCTATCCCCGGGAACTACATACACGCTTCGCATTTTCACTGCGACAAAAAACGGCTAGTTACTACGCCCACCCCTTATCACCTCGTTGTCTATCCGTTTACTAATCCAACTAACAGACAAAAAGGAAAAAAGGTCAAATCGATAAATCTTGAAATCCAAGCACGTTACCTTGGTTTGTAGTATCTAGCTGTCGATATATAGGGATGTATGGTTTCAGGGACCTTTGGAATGTTCTTGGGCTTCGGTCCTATCTTCGGAAGGCTTGGCTTGCCTAGATCTTGCACCTGGGTTATGTACGACGACGAGGGAGTTGGCTGTTCGATTAATTTTACGTACGCTCTTTTGCTCTCCTCTGTTAGCGTTTCCTGGAATGTACATTAGTATCTTTAGCACAGGCTACACCTGGTTTACACACTTTATAAATTAACTAGCTGTTGCCCGCAGTTTCCCCTGCGTTAACTAAGATTTACCAACGGGATCTTAGTACTCAAAATAAGTAACTTTTCTGGTTGATTTTTTACACCTTATGTCCGAAAAACTCAAATATCTTTGGAACCCTACATTTTTCCAGAATAAAATTTAGCCTATGTTACTTGTGGATAATGTAGCTTTCAAATGGTGAAAATCACGTTTTCTATAAACTGAAATACAGCTTTCTGAACGTCACGAAAAGTGTGTGAGTGCGTGCGTGGTTTTGCGAGTGTGAGTGCGCGTGCGTATGTGTGGGCGTGTGCGTGTGAGTGTGTGTGCGTGTACGTGGACAAGACCGGTACTATAGTATATTTTTTTCTCCGTGCAGCGTTTTTCTTTCGGTCATAAATTATCGTAGCGCCGAAGCAAGTATTTCGCTTTCTCTCCCACTCACGGGCCTTATGGGCGAGCATAATGATGCGCATTATTGTTGTCGATAAGCGTTATCGATAGTGTTTTTAGTTTTGTGAGTATGTGGGCTAGTGACAAAAATAAAAGGAAAAATATATATAAAACAACGTATTTATTAAAATAAGAATAACAATGATTTATAATATATTAAAAATTAAATCTATGTATTAAAAAAAAACTATAAGTATTCAGAGAGACAATTCGCTAAAACTGATTTCTCCTATACTAAATTAGTATAGCACTAATTTTCAGGTACAATGTATAATAAATTACTCGTAACATACGATGTCGGACCACCATTTGTGTTTTTATCGATAATGGCATGGCACCGCTCACCGCCCTAACTGGGCTATAATTTATGACCCAAACTGCTCGGAGAAAAAAAATTATACTAAGTATCGAGGCCCAATAGTTTAACCAACACTAGCCCATTTGTAGTGGACAATATGGACTGCCATAAATTTACTAACATTAAATATATATACTAATCTTATTATTGCTGTCTCCTTGTGATATAATAACGTTTTAAATAAATATTGGTGTGTTACCTGTATATCTGGAACACTCTTGGCTTCATCGCTAAAGTTCCGACGCTCTTGTTTCCCTGCAAGTCACATGCCGTTATCACGTTGTTATTCAGTACAAAGCAACAAACACAACATTCACTGATATGCAATAGTTGCACGATTCTACTATATGAAGAAGAACTACAATTTACTTTCGTGAAACAAGAAGAATAACAACTTATTTGAGTACTTCGTGAAAAGGTAAGAGTACATTCAAGAGAGAAGAACATAAATATAAACAAAAAACAGTGTTACTTGGCTTACGTCAGAGATCAAGAGAGAAAGGAAAGGTAAAATACTGCATAATATGGTACAATGTCTAGGCGCAAACGAATCATAATTAAAACATTATTTAAGTCGACTGTCGGATCCATAGATTAACAGATACTTTTATATAATTAGTGAAAGAGGTTTATCTTTTCATTTTTTTTTTTTGTTTTCCGGAAATATTTTTCTAAAGTATATAAATGTTTCTAAATATTCATGATGGCAGTAAAATGGTTTGAACAGGCCACAGATGAAAAAGCGTAAACTATGCACAACTATTGATCTTTAAAATGTATTTAAAGTCAGTTTATAAAATGTCTTATGTGAGTGAATTTAATTATAGTTTAGTTCATACTCGATAGCCCAAGAAAATAAGTCTTCAAATACCAATTTTGAGAACATTTTTTTTTTAATTACTTTGAACCATTAAATATTATTAAATTAATAAAAAAAAATTAAGAATGTTTGTCAACCTTGTTTGATTCTTGAGAAAGAGGGTCTCATTTTTCAGTGTGGCGAGGAATGACAGACTTTATTATGACGCACCGAAGACATACATTCAGGGATGTCTCTGTGATCAACAGGTTTACAACCGGAAGTGATCACCGATTAGTAAGAGGCGTTATACATGTTACCTTTCAGCGAAAGCGAGTCTAATAAAAATCGACACTCTTTTAAAAAAGGTAATGCCATGCTGGTTTTAAGCCGAATTGGGCCGGCACGACCGGGGTGGTACCTCTCGCTCAAATAATAGCGGCGTAAAGTGACAGTTATGCTGACGCGTTTCGTGCGCTTTGTGACTTTCCGGTGGTCCATTGGGGGATAGGAAAAAGGAAGGCAACGCATCTGCATAACCTTTGGTTGTGTGGATGTTAATGGGCGTCGATAGTCGCAAGTCTTCGGCTGTTCGTTTGCCCTCTTATGCTGTATAAAAAAATTAAAAAAAAACTCTGACCTAACTACCGACAAACCGTGGTAGATCCGATAAATTCCAATTGGAATTAAAGAACCGATTCGAGGTATTGAATGCGGCACTCAGTACCGCGAGTTGTGGTTTTGTATGAGAAAGCGTACTGGCAAGAATTCTAAGCTCTCAAATGAGACGCTCGGGCTTATGAGGAAACACAGAGCACACACAGGCGCCATTTCTACAGAAGTAAAGCTTCTCTCGAAGCAGGTCCGCAAACTAGAGCCAAGACCTTCGCTGCTCAAATTCGCAACGGAAATTACTGATTTTACGGACGCAATTGAGCAGAAGGTTTTTTTATGGGGAAGCTCGAGAGAAACCATCTGCCGAAGATGAGGACAGCTTCTGGCGCGACTGTTACTTCTATGTCTTTCCAAAAACTTAAGATTCAAAGTTGCTGTTATCACCCCTTAGCTTATAACTACCTTATACTACCTTAGGTATATTATATTATCACAGCTTTATTTATTTTTTTAAGAAAAAAGTTATGAGAACATTTTTATGTAAAATTTTAAGCTCTAAAACTTTTATTTAAAGTTTTTTTCTAACACAACGTTACTCCAAAATTAAAAAAAATACACTTTTTTAATTTTTTCACCCCTTATTGGATTTAAAATTGAATGAATTTTGAATTTAAAATTACCTTGACAGTTCGTTTTTAGAATCTTTAAAGTAACTTGTATAAAAAATTCAAGTTTTAAGCTCAATATTTGTATTTAAAGGCCTATTTTTTGAGTATTTGTTTAATGAATTATATGGTTTGAATGTGATGGAAGCTTTAATTCTAACGACGGCTGTTATACTTACTTTTCTTCCAGGACCAACACAAAAATCCGGCTTGTGGAAAAGAAAAACGTTATTCAAGGACATATCATATACTTTTTGTGTGACCAAACAGTTTGTATTAATTTCCTAATACAGTTGGCCACATTATCAGACCACGTCACATTAAAAGCCGTAGCCGAATAGCCAATAATGCCCGTACAGCAATTTAGTTATAGCGTCTGTCTATTTCTACTATCTTAGTACGAACCATGATTTCATACTCGAGCTGCCGTCAAAGAAATTACATACTTTCATTATTGCTGAAGGCAACCTACCTACTAAGGCAGGGGTTATACTGTGACACAACAAGAGTTTTAGTTACATAAATAAACATATATACATAAATATAAGTAAATGGACAAACCAATTCCGATGACTTTTTATTATTTAAAAGCTGTTTTTTCTAGTGATGGTTGTTATTTAGTTAAGCAAACATGTTATATCAAAAAAGGGGTCGTTCGCTCCTTGTTGGAGTTTAAAGGATGTTTTGTAGTTATATATTTTGCATTGTTTTTTATAAAGACTCACCGGACGGTTCTTTTTCAGAGTCATGCTGCGTGCGGTGGTGCAGTGAGTGCACCAGCGGGATCATAAAATTAAACTTAGATTTTTCACAAGGGGTTTCCGGATGCTTCGGCTCTGCGTCCAAGTCGGTCATGGATCTAAAATTGAATCATGTAATTTGAGCCGGACAAACTGGTAGGTCATTATTTTAACCTATATTTCAGGAAAAAAGACAAAACGGGCCGAGTGCTCATATATTGCTGTATGGCTCGTCATTGATTTCACCAGCTTTACTGTATAAGCAATGATACTTCAAACCCTGTTACTAGTAATGTCTTTTTGGCTATTCTTTTTTATTTTAGCTAAAACCAATGTAGCTGACGTGATAGCTGATTGTAAGTACCCCACGTTGCATATGAACAAGCTAGTTTACCACGAACTAGCGCAGGCAATCTATTTGAGCGTTGCCTATCCTAGTATCAGTGCCAGTAATTAATGCCTCTACTGTCATTTTCTCCAAAACACAGTAAAGCTGTATCACGAGAGAACTAAGCAAAAACGCGGCGCAGCACAGCGCATCCGCATTTCTTCTGTGTTTACTCAGTTGCTTAATTTTTATTAATAAGTGTATGTAGTGTTCACTAAATTGGTTTGTGTTTAATTTTAACAGTCATTTTTTATGTGTTATTATAACTGTTTGTGTTCAAAATAAAATAAAAAATAAAATCCCTTCCACCGGTAAAGATACATTATTCTTTCTACAAAAGATGTGTCATCGCAAAAAGCAATTTCTATATCATCTATCTTCCCTGCTTCTTACACTTCATCATTAAAAATAAATAGCTACATTATTATATATCTCCTTTTGAAATTAATAAATGAATTTTCGATTTTTTCTCGCACTAAACTGTTAATGATTTTGGCACGTGAATCAACATCGTTATTCTAGAAGAATACTTTGTAATTTATAAGCTTGTGTCTTACTTCGTGGAAATTTCATTTGCCATTGCCACAGCTGTATCCAGGGTTTTCTTCTCAACTTTGCTCATCAATTTCATTGTTCCCACGTTCAGTCCTTTTTTCTTTTCCGTCTTATTAAGTGTAAGTGATCTGTAATTACCAGGAAACAATAAACAATGAAGGTAATGATAATAAAGAATAATAATATGGCATCTATTCTTAATCAAACTAAAGGTATAACGTAAATTGGATTATGAAACTCAGCGTAATCGTTGTACGTACATAAAAATAAAATTGAGAACCTGAGGGCTTAGACAAAGTAACATTAAAATACGATAACGAAGTTCTAAAATAATAAAATGTAGGGATTGACAAAAGTCGCGCTAAATCACGTGGTCAATCGTTATCGTCACAAAATCACAAACTGTCTATTGGTTATCGATCGTTATTGTCAATATATTATTGACTAGGAAATTGTCATTCAAAATTCAGAGACGATGACGAATTTCTAATCATTGTCTAATCCCTCTGTTCCTTTTTGAAGTCAGCTAAAAACGAATTGCTTTTTATACATTTCTAAAAATGTATGTATAAAATCTAGAGCATTAACAATGATTCCATCATTGTTAATTTCAAGAAATTGAAAGAATCATAATGTAATGCAAAAAGAAAAATAATTTACTGAAACTTATGATTCTATGTGTGTGTGTGTGTGTTTATTTTAGTATTATGTAACAGTAGTGTAATTGTTTTTTACCTTGCACTTTCATTTTCAGCTTGTTGAACTCCCGGCTGAAATCATGAAAATATTTATGTAGATCAAATAATAATAAGAAAATAGCTTTAAGTCGGATTTTCACTTCTTAGT
This sequence comes from Lycaena phlaeas, assembly GCA_905333005.2. Lineage (NCBI taxonomy): Eukaryota > Metazoa > Arthropoda > Insecta > Lepidoptera > Lycaenidae > Lycaena > Lycaena phlaeas. Next base: position 4,341,898 of record HG995168.1, read on the forward strand.
ACAATCGGACGGCGTTCTACTTGTGAGGTGGTGAGGAGGTCTCTTACCTTCTATATCTTTGCCTAAGAGTGAGTTCCACCAACTTACGTTAACGTTAAATATCTTAGATATAACATAATATCTTTCGTTAAATCAATAATTAAGATAAAAATGCGTTACACCATTTAAAAATGGTCAAAATTACGTCATAATTTAATGCTAGCTTTAACCACACACTTTTGTCGGCTAAGGTTAGTATTATGCTAAATTATCATTATCGTCATTCATGTTATTGAATCATTGTATTTTTTTTAGTATAAAATTGATAAATTCCCTTTTTTATTTGATTATTGTTGTATTTTTTCCATTACATAATATCATTGTTATGGGTTTTGGATATTGAGCGAGGTCTGGTGACACCGAAGAACCGATTGCATGGCTGTTTTCACGCCATCTTGTGAATTATAGTAGAACTATGAATACAACCTGTGAATACTGCCATCTTTTAGGAAGTTACATAAAAGTTGGGCAGTATTATAGTGAAAATAAATTAAAATGTTAGCATAATATCGGCCGGATTTTTTTTTTGCTATCAACCCTGGCTCCCGATAACTATAAAGAGCAAATTTTTGTATTGTGCAACGGCATTACGCACGAAGTATAGGTATAAGGAATATGATTTTTTTTTTTTTTTTTTTTTTTTTTTTTTTTTTTTTTTTTTTTTTCGGTTGGATCTATGCTAATGGTCCTAGTGACCGTTATGCGTCATCGGAAATGGGGTGATCCGGTTGGATCATCCTATGACGTTAAAAATTTGGGGGGTTGCCCCCCGCCATGTTCATGGCGTCGGGTTTGTACCTAACTTGGTAAGCTACGGTCGACTGGTTCGGAACGGGTGACGTTAGAAACCTATCGTGAGGGCCGGCCCTCCCCTCCCCCGGTAGCGGGGGAGGCGGGTCAAGCGCGGGACCCGAGCAAGCTGCCGATAGCAGAGTGCTATCGGTGATTACACGGTCTATATTGGTGTCGACTCGTAGCTGATCTGAGCCTATGCTGTCGCGGTTGATCCGGATCAACTGGTCAACGGAGTGTAGGGTTCGACGTCGCATACGACCCCGGGGCCCATGCGGTGTGAATGTGTGCCTAACACCGGCTGTGTTATGTCTGAGTGTGTGTTGTAGCTTACGTCGCGCTTCAGCGTCGCGCTTTAACAGTTCTGTGATTTTATCAACAGGATCGGTTATGACATTCTTAGGTAACCTAGACTTATTAGGTGCTAAGCTATCGGGGGTGAAGGAATATGAACGGTATAGACTTTTCCATAGTATTCATGTACACAATAATAAACCCAGATCTTAGTTCTCGTTTCTGCCACTGGCTGAGCTAGCATGCGTACCGATGCTATTATAGCGGACCAATCAGCGCCACAATACTTGCCGTGTAAAGATTTAAACGAGTACTTCTTAAGAAGGCGCGCTCTACCGGCATAAATTTTGGCCCCTAAATTGAGACCATTCGTTCAACATTACGTTCGCACTCCTTATAAGTGTACTTCGTGGCATTATGGCTAACGTAAACATCACTCGGTTATTGTTAAATTTGACAGTGACTGTAAATAGAGTTTTGATGCAACTCACAAGACGTAGTACACTCCGTTCAAGTATACTAAGATAGTGAAAACTCGGCTTTATATTTACAAGGATGCATTCTAAATATAAATATATACTAGATTTCGAATACATGATTCATACATACAATATAGCTATTACATGATGCATAATACAACTATCTATAATTATTTATAAACAATCAGACCTGTTTGTGTCTGATGTGTTTCGATTTATTGCCTATTGTATAATATTATTTTTAAATTTAATATGCAATAGACAATTTATCGTATTATACAATCTACTACTTCTGGATTCCAACCCGCAATATCTTCTCGATGTGATCACGCCTACACCGATCAATATAAATCAAGAGCTAATGCTAACTTGCTCAGTATATTTTTTTAAACTCTCATAAAGGTTTTAATACAATTTCAATACCAGTGTACGGAGTACTAGTTAGCCGTAGTCTTGAACGCTAGCGCTAGAAATTATGAACAGCTTCACCTCGTATTTTATATTCCAACTTTACAAATCTCAAAACAACAGATCAGTTTTTTATTTAATTATTTTGATTAGGTAATTTATTTTAACCTAAGAGAATAAAAATGTGAAAGCCAATTACAAGTTTTCTATTTCGAGGTAGAGGTTATTAGAGTAAACTTCATAGCTGTACACTCTCCCCGAGACGATCCGAGGCAAGGCAACGCTAGAGTGTAGATGATAGCGCTTACCCGCCTCGGTGCCTCGGCCTGTCATTTATATAGACATATAGACAGACAGAGAGGAGTCACAGCGAGCGCTCTTTATCGAGCTTGTACAGCCCCAATGAAAGTATGATCAATGCACGGCATGCAGAAGATTAGAATATTGAAATGTGCTTGTATTTGTATAAAAATATAAATATAAATACATAGTCTTGCCTTAAACATTGTTTTGAAAAAGGTTATGTTGCGTGTATCATTTATTATTATTACAGTTTAATACATCAATATAAAATATTAATAAAAACAATTATTCAAAAAAAAACCCGACTGAAAAAAATAATCACTGACTGAAATGTCAAAAACCAGCTCTATAATTTAACAAGAAAAGTATAGTACAGTGCACCGTGTATTATATTATTCGATACTCACATAATATATAACAAGTATATTTTAATGTATTAAATTAAATATATTTCATACGTTTATAATTATTAAAGGCAATGAACTAATCTACCAAACACTGAAGTGGAACATTAACAAATCCTTTTATAAGAATCAAAGTATAGATTACAGATTCCAAATTCAAATGTAATATTTCGTTAATTTTTAATTGCAACAGTATTTATGGCCAGACTATGTACAAAGAACATGATCTAGGTAACGAAAAAGCGTGAAAATGTATTTTGACAAACTGTAAATGGCAGAGCGAAACACCCTAAATTATATTATGCGTACTAGCAGGAAATTTGAGCAATTGATGTGGGAAAAAATAATGCGGACGTTATTGCTACGAGAAGTAATATATTATAATTATTTAATTATTGTTATTTTATTGAGTGCTTAGTTATTGTTTTAAAAAAGTATTGTTTTATTACAACTGTACTACTTCATAACATTCGCACCATTCGCTTTCACCGTGTTTCGAGAGTCAATATTTTATAATCGAATATTAAAACTCTAAAAAATCTCTAAAAGTATATTATACTTGTTTAAATATTAAATGATATAAATATTTAATTTTTAAATCTACTTAATATCTTTATAATATATTCTAAATACAATAATTTCATCTTTAAGTTGTAAAAAACGTGCTGAACATAATATTATTGTCTTGAAGCCAGTATTATTATATAAAAATAACTACGACTAATTAAAAAAATTTCCAAACCCATCGTCTTACCCGTTTCATTCGTCCATTTATGCAAACAACTTGAATAAAAGAGACCAATAGAATTTGTTTTAAGTGATTTATATAATAGGAATATAATGATTAAAAGCTAATACAATATAATGATGAAAAAACTAATACAATATAATGATTAAAAGGAAGTTGATGCGTAAGAAAATGATAAACAAAATAACTAGAGATAGAGAAGAATATCTCCGAGCTAAAAGATTTGTGTATTAGCGTTCACGTTTACTACTAAAGATGAAAAAATTATAATTGAAAATGATTATAATATATGTTTATGTTAGATTAAATAAATAATAATGATTAATGATCAAACAAAAATCAAACAAACAAATGTTTAAATTTGGTGGTCAAATTTATATTATACTATTCGCACAGCCATATACACTAGTGATGCAACGATTTGCATTCGCATTTGCTAATATTCGCATATTTTTACACAGTCGCATTCGCGTTCGCCAAACTGCAAATGTTTAGCGAATATGAATATCGCAAAAAACAATTTGAAGATATATGAATGTTAATTAAGTAACTTAAAACCTCGTTGTCACATTATCAGTTATCATTTGGATTTCTTATTTACTTTGATTTGGTAAATTAATGTTAATAGTGAATTTTCATTAGAATTTATGACACAAAAAATATATGTTATTGCAATGTAAACACAATACAGTGTAAAATATATTTAACGAAATCCTTGTCGGTTTCACGCTTTTAATTTAACATAATCATATTCTTAAATAAAACTGAACATAATAATAAAACCAAATACACAATTTGCATTTCATTTCTCCATCGCCATGTGTAAAATAAGTTCATATTTGAATAGAATTTATTTTACTCATGTTTAATAAATTACTATTCACACTTTAACTTAAATTCACTTATTCTACAGAGTAACACAGTCCGTACTTTACAAGGTAGTGTAAGGCCGGGGCTTGCGGAATAATATTTCAGTCGGATAGATTTGTATCTACTCGGCAATTCTAAGAACAAAATACAAATGGAACGCACCTCCTCCACCACCTCTTGTTCTTGTGCCACCTAACCATAGACAGTTGGCACCAAATTTTAACAAAACCTGAATATTCGCTTTTGCGGATGTCAGTGCCAGATATTCGCATTCGCAATCATAATCGCAACGGTTAAATAATTACATTCGTTACGTCACTAATATACACAGGGGCGCGGCGGGCAGTGAATTTCATGGGCCCTTGGCTACTTGGGGTACACTTATTAACTATAAACTAATTGGAAATTATAATTAATAACTGATTTCTATACTTTATAGTAACGACAGTTTGGTAGTTTGGTTTGTTTATTATGTATTTCATATTTTTTCAGCAGCATGTCGCTCTTTATATTCAAGGGACCCTGGACTGCAGCCCAAGAAACCCCTATCTTGATCCGCCCCAGCGTTTGGTACATATGTGTTAAACGCGAATCTAATTAGTGCATGGGATAGAGAGGACATAATATGAAGTAATTTATATGCAAGCCACAATTTGACAGCCACATTTCGAAGTAAAACATGTGCAAGTTAAACTTTAATAATTCAAAATTCAATGTGATTACATTACTGAGTAACCCATGAGATTTTGTAGGTATCTATTTTTCATGTCTCGTTTCACTACTAAAACGAAATGTTTTTATACTCTTTGGTCACTGGTAGAAAGACAGCTTTCAAACTAATACAACAGCAGCTTAGGTTCTTATTCTTAAACAGCAGCTGCTTTCACAACTTTCACTTTTTTTAGCTTCTCAGCCAGGTTTGACAGCGCTCACTTTATCTGGATAAAGTTTGAGTTTGTGTGATCTTAATGCAGATAAACTATGTATATAGATAAATTGTGTATACATACCACTTACAAATTCATACAATAATAATATAGCGATTATATTGTATTTGGTAAATATATTGATGCTACAGGAATATAATTTCAAATTTTAGTCAATGATTCTTAGTGAAAATAAGCACATTGGTTTTATCATGATGTATATGCAAATTTACTATTGGTGATTGAAAATACATTCGCCAAAGTGTACAACAGGTAGCTAAATGTATAAATATGATAAATACATATGAAAATAAATTAAAAGCTAAAGAAAACAAAATAATCTGATGAAAAATAATGTAATAAAAGTTATAAAACCCAAATACATATTACCAAGTTAGTAGGTACCGGATGTGCCGCGTGTTATGTTGTTTGGTACTAAAGAAATTGTATTTTAAAAGGTACTTAAACTAAGGCGGTCAAAAAAGAACAACAGCTCTAGACTAGTAGCCACGGAGTATAGATATAAGGAGTCCGAGCGATATGGGCTTTTCCGTAGCATTTACGTACACAATAATAAACCCAGATCTTAGTTCTTTTTTCTGCCGCTGTCTGCGCTAGCATACAGATGCTACTATAGCGGACCAATCAGCGCCACAATACACGTGTTCTACCGCTATTTTGCCGAACTAAATACTGTCCCCTAAATTACAACCATTCGTTCAACATTACGTTCAGACTCCTTATATCCTTATACTCCGTGCTGATAGCGATCATTTTCTATATAATTCTTACCGTATAATCTGTTGCGCTAAATGTTGTTGTTTATGTACACGCAAGAGCGATGAGCAAAATAACAACGTATACGCAAGAGTAAACGAACAAGTATAATATATTTGGTTGGCAAAAATATTAACCTATAAAGGAATACCTTTCAGTCCCTCTCAACCCTTGAGTGGGGAGTGGCAAGGGATCGGTCATCTTAGTGTTCATTGAGGGAGGTCATATATTCAGCTGTGGACGAATAAAATCTAATGTTGATGATGGGCATGCGAAAGACTTTGATAAAAGATCTGAAGAGAAGTGTCTGTGCTACCGTACATTATACGGCGTACAATCCTATTTAAACTAACCAAGATTCCTCAGTTTTCTGAAGTACAGATGATTAGACAATCCAAGATCCTAGTCATTATCTAGATGCTATGTGGTTTGCAAAATTACAAGGCTATAATCGCTAAATTATATAATTAAATTAAATATAATAGAAATTAAAGCCTTTTTAAAAGAGATAAAAAATTGTCAAATTCTGAAGATTAGGGTTGCGTATCTCGTCCTTAAACTCACCAAGAGGTACAAGGCCTCAAGGTACATACACCACACTCTCACTCTCATGACGAAGTAGAGGCAACTTACGAGGCTATCCCCAGGGCCTTACTTACCACCTATATTAGGGAGTAGGTACCGCATTGCCAAAATAGCTATACGAACAGATAACGAATCGTGTTTAGGGCTACTTAGTGTATTCGTCGATCACAGGGGGCAAGCAAACCGGAACGATGCTTTATGATAGAACGAAGGCATATATTCAGGGATGTATCTGTGATCAACAGATTCAAAACTGGAAGTAATCACCGATAAGCGCCATACATGTAAGCCTTCAGAGAGAGAGAGAAAACACCGATACAAGACACCACTATGGCAGTTGACAAGACACGGCATGCAGGTCGTGGGTGAAAGGTTTTATCTAAGAAAGCGTATTAGCAGGAAATCCATGAGGGAACGCAGAGCACACATAAAAAAAAAAAAAAAAAGGATTGCTGAAGCAAATGACTTGGTGGAAAATCATTACACTATAAATTGGCAACATTGAGTTATGAGACCGCAGCGCCGCGTCTATCGGACTTCTAAAGTGGCGAGGACTTTAGTATCAAATTACTCTATGGTTTTGACAATACTGAATACGGATCCGTCGCAGTGCTATTCTGTAAGAAACGCAGCGCTATCGCAACGCTGTGACAGCGCTGTGAATGCAAATTGGTATTAACTTACGGCGGCTTTCAATACCTATCTTAAAATTTTCTTATCTATCTGGAAATTTTGACACATTTTCTTACAAAATTTGTCAAAATTTTAAGATCGATAAGAAAATTTTAAGATAGATAGGATATTGAAAGCCGCCGTAAGCTTGTCAAACCATATCAAACACACACTAGCGTCGTCAACGCTGTGACGGGAAGGACAAGAACTACTCTACGGCGAGTTATAAAAAAAATAGCGTCGAGCTCGCCTCTCGGCCTTGCCTACAGGCTCGCTTTTAAGTGTCAAATCAAAAAGCTACATTTTTGAGGCTGAAAGTTAAATAATTTAAATTCTAAATGAAATTTAGTCAGAAATATAGTAATTACAGCATTGTACCATAACACCTACAATATAATCGTACTGTTATAATATTGTAATTTTTTGTACGCATAAATGTTATCATGATTAATATATTTTTTTAATGTTATCAAATGTGTACATTTCCCTTGGAAACAGTTTCATTAAGGCCAATTTTAATTATGTACAGGTGCTGTACATAATTAAAATTGGCATAGCATCTTAGTCTCATGATAGTTGCTTATTTTCATATACGACTTAGCACTTACCATGAGTTGGGTATGGGTATGTTGGTCTATGCAAGGAAAACAAATGTCTTTTTTGGAGCTATAATGCTTCGTCGTTAAGTGGGGGTTGCCCCCCGCCAGCCGTGGAGTGTGACTTCCACGGCTTCATGGCGTCGGGTTTGTTCCTGTGGCGGGTCTCAGCCTCACCACCGTCGGATGAAAGATAAATTAAAAAACCTTTATTTCATAAGAGAATTGAGTAACTTACTGTTAAGGAGAGTCCAGGACCAGGTTCTCGAGGTACTTCTGTTATGATGCTTTCCTTTAAACAAAACATTTGCTCGTGATTATCAATTTTATTGTAACTTTCTTACTTCGTGTGCTTTAGTGCTAACACCCGTATTCACAAACAATACTTTAATTTGTCACAGTACGTAAATGAAATCGGCCACTGTGCATCTGTCAAACCCATATAAAACACGACTATTGACACCAGGAGCGCATAGATAGAAACGTTCTTTGCATAGTATTGTTTTATTACTTAGTCAAGCACGTTTAACTAGATGAGCCATCTGCTCCTCTACCTACCGATGGAGCTTAAAGGCCATCAGGCCTAAAAGTCTAGACCTTTCAAAAAAAAAATAGCCAAGTATGCTTCTTGAATACGGGCGTAAGTTTCAATAATACATGGAGGGTTTGCAAAATGTAGGCTGCACTTTCAGCAATTTTAGAGCCATCTCTGTGAAAACATGTTGCAGCTTTTTAAGGTATTTTTTAACAAAGTGATATGCAGCATACAACTAACAGCGGAGATTCTTATTACATTAGGTAATGTATAACGAATCTAGAGGGCGGCGCTTACAGACGTTTCAGAGCCATCTAGTGTGAAAAATAAAGCAATAAAGTATAAGGAGGAATTTCGCACACAAATGTGACATACTGCGACCATCGAACATCGTTGATTAATACTAACATTATTATATTGGGAATTTAGACTGTAGAGGGCGGCACTTGGTAAATTATTTACGATGGAAGCGACATAGTTATAACGAGCTAGAATAGAAAATTCTCAAGTGCAGGGCCAGGTTTAGTGGAGGCAAACCTCGGGCCCACACAAAAGAAGCGCCATCACCAGGGGAAAAAATCAAATTCAAACTAAACAACTTTAAGTTGAAGGGTTTTCGCGTCTTACCTATACCCAGTACAAACACGATTATATTAAATATTAACTGAAATCATCGATTTATATATTTTGGCTCGATCAGGCAATTACTAAATTATGAAATATCCTAAGTGGTAAAAATCCCTAATAGACAATTTTAAGTCTTTCCTCTTGAGTGAGCATCACAGTGAATAAATGACAATGGTGTGGTGCTCGCCCTCGATTTCGTGTGGACTTTTTTTATCCCTTAATATATTATAATATGTAGTTTACATCAGCTTAAAATGAATTTCTGTAAAGTAACGCCTGATTCAACTATGTAATTAATTATTCAAACTATTGTGAAATATAAAACGCAAAAAAAATATTATTTTATAGAACTGAATTTCAGCTAAATCAACAACGATTTGTCGGCGAAAAAAGCTGAGAAAAGAGCTTCTTTCCGCTGTCGCAAAATTTTTTATTTTAGAAAGTCCTAGTTTCCGACTATATTTCAATGTTTGTTAAATTAAATAATAAAAGAATATATTATTATACTTGGTAACAGAATAAATGGTTTTATGAAAATGTCAACTACATTTAAAATGGTCATTTTATTCCCCCCTTGCCTTTTATGTCCCGGGCCCTCCATATATTTTCTAAATCAGACCCTGTTCAAGTGATACCCTGTTCAAGAGGGCGCATATGGGCTCATTTTAGAGCCATCTGGGTATAAAATATTACATCGAGCATCTATAAAGAGATTTTATCCTTGAACTAAAGCGACAAGGTGCTTACAACTAGCACTGAAAATACACTGAATATATACTGCCAACAGAGGGCGCTTTCACCCATTTCAGCGCCATCTCGTGTGCAGTAATGTAAGCGACATGGATGTCATACCGTCAATAATTTCAGAGCCATCTTAACTGAAACCCTGAAGTGTGTGAAAGCGTGTTATTTAAGTACGTTCCTATAAGTACAGGAACCAACATGCATGTCGATTGTAGAGGGCAGCACTATAAGCAATTGCTGAGGCATCAAATAAGTTATGAGCATAATAATTAGGCATGGGGTTTTAAGAACAAAAGGAGAATTCAGATTTTTGATGTAAAATAAACAAAATGAAGTTACAACAAACGGCATGCCGTTTACACACACGTGATGAGCTCATTGACGCTTTCGACCATTTTGTGTGTGGAAGCGTGTATACTATTTTCTTTTTTTTATATACTAGCTGTTGCTCGCAGCTTCGCCTGCGTTAACTAAGATTTACAACGGGATGTTAGCGGGATAATATATCTTTACCGATAAATGGGCTATCGAACACTGAAAATGTTTCATTAAATTCCGACCAATAGTTCCTGAGATTAGCGCGTTCAAATAAACAAACTCTTTAGCTTCATATCTTAAGGATTAAAAGCATGAGTAAAATAAAGTCGTTTAAATGTAGTACAAAAAAATTAAAATTTCTGAATAAAATATGGTTGTTGTGCCTCACTCAACATAGATAGGTATAGTGTGTCGTGGACTTTTTTGTAGATATTTATAAGATCTACAATTAATAAGAACATTTTATGGTTCTATCTTTTATAATTTGGGCAGCGTACGCAAAATAAATAACTTTTCTGGTTGATTTTTTACACCTTGTGTCCGAAAAACCCGAATATCTTCCTAACCCAAAAAATCTGAGTATCAGTGTTTGCTGTTGTCTATGAAACTTATACTTTGCATTGTTAAATACACGAGTATTGCAAGATGGTTCAGTTGGCCTGGCCTATTGGTGTAGTGGTGTGACCCTGACTGCTAAATCCAGAAGGTCGTGGGTGCTATTCCCACCCTGGACAAATGTTTAAGTGCTAAGCATAATCATTTGTTCTGTATCTGGATATTTATCTATAATATGTATGTATTTAGAAATACATAATATATAGATTTGTAGGAATTTGTATCGGTCTAAGTAAAGTGCTATCAATTAAATTTATTTGAATTATTAGTTTTGGGCGACGATGGTCCAGTGATGGGTGGACTCGGCCTCTTATGCGTGAGGTTCCAGGTTCCTAACCTAACTAACTTGACCTATTATCTGTGTAAGCCATTGTGAACCATAAATAAACGTTATTAAACGTTATTATTCATGGGGCTTACTAGTAACATCTACAAATCATAGAAATATGAGCACATTAATAATAATTACGTACCGGAATAATTAAGGCAATGTCTTCTTTAGAATATTACTAACTGTTGCCCGCAGCTTCACCTGCGTTAATTTACATTTTTATTTTTTTTATACATATAATATAATGATTTATACAGCCTATAGGTTCCATTGATTTTTGTCTATATAATTTCATTAAAGCATTGGCAAATTATTTATAGAAACCTGCAAGACTGATGAGATTTCAAGTCCTAATGAAGGTATGTGAAGTTCATCAACCGGCATTGGGCCAGGGCCTCGTGGTGATCTATGGCCCGATACCCCCCTCGCCTAAATTCGAGGAGGAGACTCGTGCCCAGCAGTGGGACATACATATAGTATCTAAAACATACTGATGATAATAAATTACCGTAACATTAAAAACAATTAACTGAATAAAAGACAAACAAAAATTTATATGTCGTCTGAGATGAAAGCAACAATTTTAACCCGCTTTTTGTGAACGAACTTTATACGTGCACTCTTTTTATACATTACTAGAATATTTTGATGCAAATGCATTTTTATTAATACAAGCAGCGCCGCGCGGTTTCAATCGCGTATTTCCTGTTACCCTTGAAGCACGAAGATAAATTATAGCCTATGTGTTATTCTGATGTATACGTTATAGTATTGTAAGGATTCATCAAAATCCATTCAGCAGTTTTTACGTGAAAGAGTAATAAACATCCATCCATACTTATAAACTTTTAAGTTTATAATATTAGTAGGATTCCTCTCCAGCTCTTGCAAATGACAATACACGTGTAACTGTGTAAACCCGTACCACAGAAACATATCCAATTAAATTCTAAAACAAATTGTCCAAATAATTATTATTCATGTTTAAAAGTAAATATATAATAGAGCGACAAAAATGTGGACACTATCCAATTTAATTCTATCTAAAAAGTACAAAGAGTAGTATTATAAATGCGAAAGTTTGTTAGTTCGGCTGGTTGTTTCGTTCTCAGCAAAACGGCTTAACAAATTTGGCTGAAAGTTGAAATAGTTATGGCTTATGCTTTGGATTAGAATATAGGCTACATTTTATCCCGAAAAATTCAAAATTCCTGGGGGATACACATTTGCCACATCAGTAATCGTAATTCATGATCATCAATTCATTAATTAGAATGTCAAAAACGACTAATTGTTAAATATTAATATATATGTATTAGGGCCTGTTTCACAATCTCCAGTTAAGTTCCTAATAGGCTAAATAAAACATATTTGACAGATTTTTGACATATAGAGTATGGTGTATCTGTCAAGTATCTGTCAAATATGTTGCCGATAGCCTATTGGTAACTTATCTGGAGATTGTGAAACAGGCCCTTACTGTACTTTATGTTGTCTGGCCGAGCGTGACATTGAGCGTGACAAATCTTTCAATATAGTTTTAAAGAGATATGTAACATAAACACTGCATTTTAAAATATTAATAAGGATAAGAACTACTTATTAGTTTTTTTTTTTTGACGAAGCTACACCAGCTAGTCCTACTAATCCTGCTAATATTATAAAGGCTAAAGTTTGTGAGTATGGATGTTTGTTACTCTTTCACGTAAAAACTACTGAATTGATTTAAATGAAACCTTACAGTAATATAGCTTATATATCAGAATAACACATAGGCTATAATTTATGTCTGTACTCCCACGGAAATTGGAAGAACGCGGGTGAAACCGCGGGGCGCTAGTAGTTTTAAATAAAATAACAAATACTAAATCTTAGTAAATATTTATTATTTCGTAAAGTTTATTTTTAATGCCGCCCTTGCTTAGTCGCTCAGAAAAGTGCAAAATCTTATTTATCCTTTGATAACATTTTTTCTCATTATTTCAACAGTAAATGTAATAGTTTCTTTCTATGTGAGTGAACTTCTCGGAACCAACGTTGAAAATAACGTCACAAAGTAAAAAGTTCTCTCAGCTAGATATTAAACTGAGAATATTTTCATTATCCTTTATAATGAGCACACTACGGAGGAATTAAGGCCTCGTTCGCACTCTTAGACCGAACGTAAAAAAATTACACAATATGTACTTGTTCACATAAAAGCGTTTTTAAAGCGCGACAGTTTTTGATCAAACGCTGTTGGTTTTTTTTACTTTGAACGTTGAACGTCGAACTAAGGATATGGAACTCCGTGTATTTGTTGTCTGGTTGTTAAAAAAGTGCCACGGTCTTGACACTGTTAGTTGGCTGCGCGCACGCATAGCGCTTGTACATATAGTGCAGAGCTACAGTGCAATAAGGCGACAAATCATGCCTGTTTCACAACCTCCAGATAAGTGCCGAATAGGCTATCCACAACATATTTGACAGATAGAGTATGGAGTATCTGTCAAATATGTTCCGGATAGCCTATCCGGAACTTATCTGGAGGTTATGAAACAGGCCCTTAGATATCATAGTATTCAATATTTTATTACATTCCTCATTTTTTTACAAAGATTCGATAGATTTGATCATTATGCACTTTTAACCATTTAACTATTTAAATTTATACACGGGTCTATAAATTTGTGCATGGATTGTATTAATTTCGCAAAAAGTGTCCTTGTCAAAACTGGTTTTTTTTTTAACTCGAAGCGTGATTGATTACAAACTTCCAAATTGACAAACAAAATATACTATTAAGAGTGTGGCTTAAAAACTAATACTTACTGTGTCAGTGTCGGATATTTCATGATATTCGTGTTCTTCGTCCTTGTCTGAAGAGGCTTCACTCTTTTGAGAGCGGCCGATAGTGGCCGACTTCATCTGTACACATAATCAATTAGTTATTATCAGCTCATTATATGATATTTTTTTATTACACTATGTGTAGTAGTGGAGAAATTAGGCAGTTATGAATCGGAAAAAGCCTGGTTCGTATCTCCAGTCCGAATTTTTTTTCGAGTTCATTTTTTTGAAAAAAAAAAACTTAATCATATTATCACTAAGGGTATATAAAACAAAAAAAAAACTTAGCAAATGCTTGATCAACCAGGAACTATCCATAATACATCAACAATCAATACTACAATAAAAATCAGTCAAAATAATTTCACAATCGGGCGAAATATTGAAAGCTTTCCCGTGAAAAGTGATGTTATTACATGTCTTTTGTTTTTCAGATGTGTTGGTTGTGACGCAATTTATCTGCAAAAACGTCGTAATTAATTTTTATTCTTGAGCGTGTCTCTTCGACGTGCTTTGACATTTAATACAACGCAACGACCCGGCGCGGCGCGGCGTTTGGAGCTATTTATGGCTCCAAATAAGGTACTTTAAAATAACCGCGCGGACTTGGTTTCTATAAAAGGTCTATTTTGCGAGATATATGCCTAGCCTCATTTGATTCGTTATGATAATGTAAAAAAGTATAGTAGCAACCCACATATCCCACTGCTGAGCACGGGTCTCCTCCTCGAAATCAGGCGAGGAGGGTATCAGGCCATGGTTCAGCGAAGCGCTGGCACAATGCGTGTTGGTGAACTTCACACACTTGTAAAGACTTTTAATACCATCAGGCATCCAGTTTTTCTTCACCGATGAGCGAGCGATGGTCACGTGTGCGGTGCACTTAGAAATTTAGAAAACCCATTTCAAGGCACAAGAGTGGGTCAGAATCGAACCTTACCCACTGAACCATCGTCGCTCAGTATGATAATGTATTTCAAAAAAAATATTTAACGTGAATGTTGACTTCTGTACATACAAATATAAAATTTTGAAGCACCCTATTTGGAGTCATAAATAGAGCTATTTATGACTCCAAATGCCTCGCCGGGTCGTCGGTCTGGAGATCCGATTTTAACGATTTGGGAGACATGATTCAAATATTTCAAGGCTAAATTAAACATAAATTTAATGTTTATTACAATGCTAATTCTCATATTAATGTCAAAAAGTAAAAAAAAATCTCTAAAAATCCTAAAACTATGTTAATATTGCAACATTTATCATATAAATTCATTATAATTAATATTTCTGTCTGTCTACTAAAATCTGCCTTCATCTCATCACATGAAGTCAAAAGAATCACTCTAACAGTGTAAGAAAAATCAATCTTAGAATTATGTTGTTTTAACTTTTGTCATGTTACTGTTTTGAAATTTTTATGAAA
This sequence comes from Lycaena phlaeas, assembly GCA_905333005.2. NCBI lineage: Eukaryota > Metazoa > Arthropoda > Insecta > Lepidoptera > Lycaenidae > Lycaena > Lycaena phlaeas. Next base: position 4,357,216 of record HG995168.1, read on the forward strand.
ACACATCCTTTTAGAGATTGAATCTCTAAAAGGATGTGTTTTCATAAAAATTTATATGATAAATGTTGCAATATTAACATAGTTTTAGGACCTTTATGAGCATAAATGGACATTATAGTGAGTCTATAGCGCCTGAATAAGACATAAATAATTGAATAATAAAATAAACACAACTTACCATGCTAATGATGCCTTTACTTGTTGTAGGTTCGGAATGACTTTTGTGTGATTTCTTAAACGACTTCATCTTCACTTCGCTATCTGAAAAATACACTTACATCAGGACACAGGAAATTAAATGGCGTTGCGTTCAAAAGGATAAGTTAAATGAAAGTATTGTATTATAGTTCTATTATATATAGTTCATATCTCGCCAGGGAAGAAAAAAAATTCTGTGTTCCTGGGACATAGATGTGTATTAAATATGTGTATTATATAATAAAAATCTGAAATATAAGTATTAATATAAAAAGTATTAAATTGTATTTCCGTTGTCTGGTACCCGTAACACAAATCTCTTCGAGAACTTACCACGGGGCCAGATTGACGTGGTGTAAAAGCGTTCATAGATATTATTATTATTATAGTTAAGATCTTCAGAAAAAACATCGCTTCGGTTATGAGTTTTTTTTATTTATTATTATTATAGTTAAGATCTTCAGAAAAAAAATCGCTTCGGTTATGAGTTTTTTTGTAAAGCAATTTACAAAAAATTTACTTGAGTATCGCAATAAACCTTCGCCCACACTGAAACGTGGTCACTGGTCACTATGAAATGTTTAACACAAAATAACATAAAGTTAGAAATGTAAAAATATCAGTCTAGTAACGACATTACGTTGCTAAGATTACACAAAGTCCTAAGTAATCCTAACAACAGGTGAGCACAATATTTTACAGAGGAATTTATTTTTTAATCCCTTTACAAATATTGATACGCAGATTGTTTATGCACATCCGATATCCCTTTGGAAATATAACAATACAGGAGGAATGCTTTATGTAAAATTTCTTATTCAAATTCGATGAAGTCCAAAATTTTAAGAACAAAGAAATTAAATATTCATAACTCACGTTCTCATTCTATATTATTTGTAAATCAATTACTGATTCGAAAAAGGTACACAAAATATTAATTATCAAGCTTTAAATTGATGCGCAATTGTGAAAAAAACTCCGCGAATAATAAGGCACCGTACACACGAGCGCTTAATAACGTCGCGTTGAAACCCGAAGTTGGCTCGAGTTACGAGTTCGGCTACTCTATTTGATTTGATTTAAAGCGCTCAACGTCGAGTATCAAACACCACGCTCTAAAAATGCTTTTACGTAAACAAATCCATTTGTGTCTTGTAATTGTATTTTTTAACGCTCTGTAAAAAGCGCTCGAGCTAACGGGACCTTAGACAGAAGATAAAAAGTTCTGCGTATTACCGAGAAACAATTTCAAAGTCATTTGATAACGTGAATTGTACGCCGCTAAGATGTGTACTTACTGGATGCGCCCTTGTCACTGGTGGACACTTTCTGGACATCCTTGGGGTTGAGCAGAGAGTAGGGCGGCGTGGCGGTCAACGCACTCGAGTGCGATGGTGAGTTCAGCAGTGGCACCTGCTCCAGATCCTGCGCGGGTTTGTGCGACGTTGTCATTGTCTTACGGAATGACTGCAGTCATTTTTTTTTTCTTAATTAAAATCGATATAATGCTTCATTACTATTGAAAAATTTCAATAAATTCATATAGATCGCAGTTACAATAAATATATTATATAAATTAAAATACAATACATATAAAAAAATTAACACATAAATTATATTATGTAAAATACTATATAATGTATAAAGTAGGTCATCTTAAAAGATATTAAAAATACAAATAAAATATTTCAATAAATACCTAACTAGCAAAGGAATGAGCGTAGCGAGTATTGTAAAAAAATTGAAAAAAAAAATTGTATCTATTATGTTTTTTAATAATATTCGTTTTAAACAAAGTACAGAGGTTGTTAAACGTTTTAAAAAACTAAACCATATTCATTATGTATCTTAATAAACGTTCTTAAAAAATTTTGCAGCAACCCTATGGAGTTAGCGAGTAAATGCAAAAGAATAGAAGCGAGCGTTTGCCACTTGTCTAGAAGAGCAGCACCCCTAGACAAGTGGCAAACGCTCAATTCTATTCTTTTGCGTTTACTCGCTAACTCCATAGGGTTGCTGCAAATTTTTTAAAGAACGTTTATTAAGACACATAAAGTGTATGGTTTTGTTTGTAAAAACGTCTAAAAACGTATGTAATCCCCCTAGAAAAGTGGCATAAACGCTAAACGAATATAATAGAAAAGAATACTTATTGTATGGGAATTAACTAGCTTACGACATAAAAAAATAATTCAAGAAATATTATTACAATAATATTCGTTTTAAGCGAAGTACAGAGGTTGTTAAACGTTTTAACAAACTAAACCATATTCATTATGTATCTTAATAAATGATCTTAAAAAAAATTGCAGCAACCCTATGGAGTTAGCGAGTAAACGCAAAAGAATAGAAGCGAGCGTTTGCCACTTGTCTAGGGGTGCTGATCTGCCGGTGGTTTTCCAACGCTCATATACTAAAGATGTGGCGCCGTAATACAACTAAGAATATTAAATTTATAATTTAAGGCCTTATATTTTGCACTTTGCTTCAACGCGTGAAAGCCGTTGTTTATAGTGAAAATAGGCTTAATTAGACAGCTTTATATGGAAATGTATGCATATGAAAGCTTCAAAAGAAATATATGTTAATTTTGATCACAGTTAAGGTTAGTGTTGTGTTCAAAACACATTCTCGAATTTTTTTTCTTGATAACAAAAAATCAGAAAGTAATCATTCAAATACAATACATACTACAATATAATAAATAATATAGTAAATACTAGCAACTCGTAAAAGAATATATTTTGTATTATTTGTAAATAAATCGAGATAAATTTAATAACAGCTATATATATATATATATATATATATATTTATCCACCAATAATATAATATATATATCCACCAATCTTTCATCTCACAAAGATCGTATATTTCTAAGCGTTATATCCTCTTTGCGATAATTAGTTGTATCGGTCGGTATCAAGGACTTTATCCTTAATAACATTACTCCTTTCACAAGGTAAAATTCAGTTAAAGTTTTGATATTAAAAATACCAAGTTCATTCTTGGATTTTATGAAAGCACTGAAATTAAATTCCTTGCAGAGGATGGTTCATGTTGGATGCGAGTGGCAGGGTATCGGCCGCTTTGGCGTTCGTTGAGGGCACAGCCATGTTCAGCAGTGGACGAATAAAGAAGGGTGATGATGATATTTCGAAACTCAATTTCAAAGGGTCATTTTAATATAAAAGATGTTTCAATATTGTAATATCGCGTTGCGGCGCTGAGAATAGGCAACTTTAAAATGTATTTGAGGCGGTAAAGCAAATGATGTGCGGGACCATACGCCCTTGGTCAGTGTAATTTTACGTAAAATGGGAAACGAAAAGACGCCGACATGGTACGATATTCCATTCCAATCGAAATAAATAGTATTTATTATTCCTTACAACTCAATTTCAATCTACATCTACACTATATAATATTATAAACAGGAAAACTTTGTTTTTTGTTTGGTTGTAATGAATCAAAAAGTGCTGGACCGATTTCAAAAATTCTTTCACCATTTGAAAGCTACATTATCCACGAGTAACATAGGCTAAATTTTATTCTGAAAAAAGTTCCGTAAGAATTTGGGTTTTTCAGACACAAGGTGTAAAAAATCAACCAGAAAAGTTGCTTATTTTGCGTACTAAGATCCCGTTGTAAATCTTAGTTAACACAGGCGAAGCTGCGGGCAACAGATAGTCGAGAAATAAAAACAACAGTACCTACCCTTCATCATATAATAGCGGACCCGACAGTCGTCCCGTTAAAAATATCGCGCGGAAATAATGTCAATTGAAATGTTATGATATTTAATACGTAGGTTTCAATGTGTTTTCTTTTACATCAATGTAATATGGTCAACCATATTCTGTAGCGTATACTATTTCCATTTCTTTATTTTCTCGATGACAGTTCTAATTTGATAGTTTTAGTGTTGTGACCAAATAAGTAATGATATCACCATCCTCATCATCATCAGCCTTTATCCGTCCACTGCTGAACATAGGCCTCCCTCAATGAACGCCAAGACAACCAATCCCTATTGATATCGATAGCATAAATTTATTATATTTTGAACAAAGACAAATACAACAAAAACATTCAAATATATTTTTTCGTTTCGTTTATTTCGTTTCATTGTCGAGTGTCGAGAGTCACAGTTTTACAAGAGCTTCGAAAATTTTAAAGAAATTGGCATTATCAAGCAAAAATTATTACGTGTACCATCTTGTAGTGAAATATAATATAAGTTAATAAAGTTGTATAAAAGTATCCTGTATCCGGCAATAGTTTAGTTTCTTACATCTTGTAAAAAAATATCGGGTCTGTTATCGTGTTACGTTTATCAATATAGCTCTATCCACAGATTTATAAATATAAAGCTCTATCCCTATAAGTTTCTCCGACTTTGGTATTACCTTGTACGTGTGAAAACGTCATATTTTTATAAAATAATGCATACATAATGTAAAAAAGACGCTCGTTCAAGTTTCAGTCAGGAGCGATCATCAAGAAAATAAAGAAATGGAAATAGTATAATCAATTAATTATCATTAATGATTAAATATTACTTTAACTTTACATTAATTATTATACAAAATCTAGTAAAATATAATTGGCCAATATATATGTTATTTTGTGTAAACTATTAAAACATACAAAACCTAAATATACAAATTCTAAGAGCGAAATTCCAGAGGTTGCAATGGATTCCGTCACATATTGGTATACATGGTAACGAAGAGGCAGACAAATTGGCAAAATTAGGTTGTAACTTATGAACAGAAATTAATATTTTACCTGACTATTCGGAAACATTATCAGAATTTAAAATCATAAATTATAATAATTGGAAAATTCATTTCAATGAAATATCTAAAGAGAAGGGCATATGGTATAAAATTATACAATCTGTGCCTCTGCGAATACATTGTTTATACAAAGTAAAATGAGCAGAGAATTTGTTAAAATATTATTGAGGCTTAGTTAGTTCTGGACACATTCCATCAAACAAATTCGCATACATGATGAAAAAATCTGACACTCCTAATTGTATTCTCTATGGTACAGTCGAAGACCTTCAACATGTTTTGATGGAATGTGTACGCACCCGAGCAGAGAGAGAGAGTCATTTGTGAATAAATATAAACTGAACACATACGATGTAGGAATCATCCACAGTATATTAGCTCAACCAACAGCAGAGGTAGCTAGAGACTTGTGTCGGATGGTTACTGAGCCCCCGCAGTGACTCTCTCTTTGTGAATATAGCTAGGGGTACAATGGAGTTGGCATATTTATAAGAATAAAACCCCTAAATAAATTAAGAATAAAAATAAAAAAGAGCGAAATCATAACAAACTTATAGATGAAATGAATTTTGCGTTTACTGAGAAAACTATATTACGATATTCTCTTGATATTTTCAGGCATTGCAGATGTTTCAGGAACTGTCTGCAGTGAACTGGAAATATAATATAATTACCGAAACGGAACTATCAAGTACCTCCGGCAAACGCGCATAACCTTTAATACCGACAATACACCGGATTTACCTCTACAATTTAAAGCTTCGATTTACAAACAGGGATTTATATCTGCATTGAAAATAAAATCGTAAGAATTCACTGGCATTGCAAAAAGGATTTAATAATTCGTGGAAACTCTCCGATAAAATGTAATTATTTTATCGTAGAGTTTCCACGAATTATTAAAGTTATAAAAATATGTTTTCGCCATATTCTGTGTTTGCACTCTACTATTGATTATTGAGTGTTAATAATCATTAATAATATTCATTAAAATATTTTTTTAAATCATTCTAATGTACAGTGTAAATAAAAACTATAAATAAAGAAACTAATAATTTTTTTGAGAAAGGTTTCCTTTTTTTTTTGGACGGGTATGGGCGGATTTTAGATTTTAGATTCTGTCGTATATTTACAATTGTAATTAAAAACGTAAAGAAGATTCAGAATGAAGAGGTATTTAACTGATACCGATACTGATATATTTCCTTAAAGAAAAATTCAACTCCTTTGTTATTGTAACAAAGGAGACGGTCCATTTCTGGTCTAGTCTTGTACAGTGTAACATATATATTATGTTACATAGATTTAGTTACGAGTTAATGTACTAGTTATTCGTTTTTTAATACTAAATTCATATTCCGCGCGCGAATTTCTTCATTCACCTACTCGATTACTATTGGTCGTGTCATTACGATGTCACGATATGTGGAACGTCTTGAAGTCGTGGCGTGCCGGTTACGGACCGGTCGATCGTTCTTTTTCTGCCTAAGAGTGCTGAGGAGCGCACACGCGCCGCGTTATATTTTAAGTGGGTGAGTCCTTGTAGGAACACACGTGTAACCTTAAGTAATCTCTTTGTAATAATTAGTGCGTAAGCCTTCTGCTTGTAATATTAATGTAAAATGCTTAAATTACTTTGCAACCAAAATGCACTAGCGTCTAGCTTATAATTTAATAGTGTTTTTTTAATATTTAAACAAAGGGCTTTGTGCTCATAATTATTGTGTTCTGTGCTTATATGCTTTTAATGGCCATTTCCGTGTCAACCCTGGACATTCATGGGGGTTGGTTACGGAAAGGCTCACCCGTGTTGGCGTGACGTTTCAGGGTCCCAGGCGTTGCCGTCGTGGTCGGTGCGGTGCTAATCCTGGGCGTGGCCGAGTAGCTGTTGACGGAGTCCAGAAAGGAAGCAGTCGACGGGGACCAGAGCAGTTGGGACCCCACGGATCCCACATACCCACGGATCCCACTATCCACTGATCCCGCTTATCCACGGATCTCACTGATCCCACTGTTACCGCACTTCTCGACCTCTCTCTTCGGGGATCGCACACCTCACTGCTCATCCTGGACCTGCTCACCGCCACGCTGAGCAAAGGAACGGCACGCTGGACGAAGCACGGACCACGTGGCACGAGACCCGGACGCAGTATTCGTTAAGTTCTCTTTTTAATTAGCTCCCAACTTGATATCAGGAATAATAACGAACCTACTCTCTCTTTCAACTTATAATTAACTTATTTAATTAATTATTTACTCTTATTTTTAATAGCCGGCCAACAACATATTTTTCCAAATTAATTTATAACTTTCTTTGTACAACCCTTTAATTCGATAATATATCTTTAACAATTTATATCTTTTATTTTCATTTATTCACATTTACTTCAAATATATCATTTTTTTATAACCGTAACAACAGTATACTATAAATAAACAAATATATATATATATATATATATATATATATATATATATATATATATATATATATATATATATATATATATATATATTTCATTAAAAATAAAATAAATTAGTTTATCGTAATAAGTTACGTGCAAAAAAATTAAAAAATTATCAAGTTTTTCAAATATTAGCTATTTCACACAAAGATGGCGGCTATACGTCATTATTGAAAAATGGCGTCACTCAGGGTACTTTCGTAACTATTTCAAGCTTTGTTATGGAGTTGTTAACTCGTGAATGTGTTTCTTGCATTTTTGTGGATATTTTGACGATTTGGACTTTTTATTTGGACATAGATTTATAGCCATAAACGCCAAAGAAAATATTCATACGCCATTGTTATATCATGTAGTGTTGCATATCTTGGAAATATTAAATTATGCGTACGCTAAAATTGAAAAGAATTTGTGGATATGAACATATTCAGAACTGTTTGAATATTTATTTTCCTTAATATAATTACGTGTACAAAAGTACACCAACGACCCATACAATTTTGGACCGTCTCCTTTTTTGTTATCTTGTTTTATTTAAAAAAATTAAATTATATTTTATATCAGTTTTTAAAAGTTAAAAATTTAAATTTGTACAAGTATATATATTTTACGATGCAATCAAATACCAGTTACAACTGGCATTTGGTATCAACAATCAAAGACAATTGATGTGGCAATCGTGTATGATGCACTTCCTTTCTCTTTAAAATACGTTAAGCCCTGACAATACACCCTATTAATTGAGCGCCTACATATGCATGTAGTATCGAATGTGGTATACGTTGTATATATATAATTTATCTGTAATAACAGTTTAACAGCTAGGAACCAGAGCCGAGAATTCAAGCCTCAATCAAGCCTGTGTATCAAGATTGGTAAGAGACATTTACAAGAGCCTGTGAACTATAGCAATATACTGTTAGTTTAGATTTCAAATTGTTATATACAATGTGAAATGATATGGGTTTTACACAATATATGATGTTAGTAGATAATTTAGATAATTCAATGATATTCGATTAGGTTAACTATTTTGTTCTTACTTTTGAAATTAAGATTTTCGTTGAAGAGTTTTATTCTTGGCCAAATGTTAATTTTTTTTCCAAATTTATAAAATAAAGATACATTCTTAAATAAAATATGTTGTTTTTTTGTTTATTAATAGATTCTTAGCTACCATATAATACATAAAATAATAAACTAAAGTGATTTTTCTAGCATTAGATTTTTCAATCACTCATGTCTCGATTCCATTACAAAACCAAAGCCGCATTAACCCCAAATGTTATACTACAAAATCCGTGACTTTCACTGCCATGAGCAACAGGAGGTCATACCGGCTCCGAGGGTACGAGACCCGCTGGCGCACTCCGCGCTCAAAACAAGATACACCACCCCAGGACGGAGTCACAGGGCATTGTGAACCCTTGTGAAGCCCCACGTACATAAATAAAATATCACTTCATACATGTAGACCAGTTCATTTTATCATGTTAGTTTACATAAGTTGTGTTTGAGTTAGTTGCGCAGGTACGTTTTATGTATATGTTAGTTATTAAACTACGCTACATGAATATGATATATACAAAAGCGTATGTAGTCTGTACTGCTACTTGATACTTACACATACAGCGGGATCCAAGAAAGATATATCACCAAAGTACGCCCCGTCCAAGCCCACATGTCCCGTGTGTTTTAGGTCACCCTGTGGGCTTGAGATCATGCTGCGCTCGACCATGCGCTTGTTGGAGAATGTGTGTCGTTTTACGTCTGTACGCAGCAGTGATGAGCGAACAGAGCGGGTGGAGCTACGGTTCGGATGCGATGATAATGGTCCAGGCACAAATGATGGTTTCTGATGGAAACAGATGGTCATGGAACGCTCTTTAATGTTTCATCGTTTTCAATGATATACTACGAGACTAAAATTGTAATATTTTACACATCTATTACATAAATATTGTCAGCAGAATTGCAGCAGATTTACTTTTAATCCTTTTGCTTAATCGGCGTGAAAGCTCATTATGATAATATTAAAAAGCGTTTATATTAATGAATATAACATTGACACAATGATTGTATGAGTAACATTCGTGTTCGTCAAAACCAACGAATAACAAAGACAGCCCAAAACATGCTAAAATTACACACATAGTATGAAATACTTCTGGAATAAACTTGAGGGGTGCAGGATCAGAACGATTCATGGCACCGAGCACAGTAGGGCCATTCTGTAAGGTCGTTTTCGAATCTTGAAAGCGGAATCAGCGGTGATATGACGAATTTGTACACTTTAAAACTCGACTCTCTATACTTGATATAGGATCAATAAAGTAAAAAAGCTATATCGCTCAGGTGAAACTCGAAATCAAAATGGTTTTTACAAAATAGCCCTACAGGTTACGTTAAAAAATGAGCCCGGTCTGGCTCATGTTTTAATAGTTTCGATGACAGATGTTATAACAGATTACTTCCTATTCTTTCTTTCTCATAATTTTGAATGAAACATCATAAACGGCGTTGCTGGTTGACAGGCAATTCACATGCCACATTTCCAGAATTTTTGATTAATCCTATATTGGTTTAAAATTTGTATAAGGTTGCATCAAAATTATGTCTATAAAAGATATAATTTGTTATTAAGTATTTTATTATACCTACCATGGAAAATACCTCGATAAAACATAATATTTTAAAAATAAAAAAATGTTATAACGCCATCTATGTACGCTGAAATTAGTTACAAATTAAAAGCTGAAACAAAAAAGGGGTCTCACCTCATGCTTCACATATGGTTTTGTTAGGTTCGGATCGAAAATGCCGCATGCACCGTTGGGCAGTACGCCATACCACATGGCCGATTTCGTGTAACTTCTGCAATGGTGGTGATCAAATTCATTGTCATGCAGCATTTTAGCGATCGAGCTTCGGGGAGGGGGATATAAAAATGGCACAATTTCCTCCTATTACAGCAAGTCAACCTTCAATTACATAGTGGAAATATCGATAAATGCGGTGGGTGGTAGCCGGCGAACGTTGGATCAGATAAAAATAGTCTATCTTCTCGGTTATTTAATTCCAATTGTTTCAATGAGATCAGCAGTAATCATGGAGAATATGACGTGTACTGGATAGTAAATTCATCCTTACTAATATTATAAATGTGAAAGAGTGGATGTTTGTTACTCTTTCACGCAAAAACTAATCGAAACATCATGAAACTTTGTACACATATTCTGGGAGGTAATAGAAGTAACATGGGATACTTTTAAGTTAATAAATGGGATTTTTTTGCTAACGCGGCCGAAGCCGCGAGCAACAGCTACTAAACAACAGCTAAAAGGTAAAGGTAAAAGAGTATGTTGAGTAGGAATTAAGATGAAAGGATATTATTAATATCTTATTTGTATCTATAATTAACTATTGAACAGGTACTCGAGACATATCGTTTAGAAATTTTTTGCTGTACCGAAATTTATTACGCCTCCACGAAAATTGTGAGGGTTCGGTTTATTGAGGTTATCGATCAATATATTATTTTAGTGATGTCCTATGTCCCCGAAGTTCGATTTTCTGTGTAAACCGAAGCAACACATGAAGCAGAACAGACATGCATAAGTGTAATTTATTTCAGTAAATATAATTTTCTGTAGAGTTATGGCAAGGAGATCAGCTACCTTACGGAAAATGTTCTGTGTCGCATTAACTATTTATGCGACGCTTTACCAATGCGTTATCTAGCTCAAGATTTAAACAATATTTTATGGCGATAGCACCGTGCCTGTCAAGTACTTTTTTCCAAAAAAAAAAAACATATGTTGATATATGGTAGTAGAAAGAGCAATATGTAGGTATATGTCAATAAGTAAAGTATAAATAATGTTGATGATTTATGTTTTTGTTGTACTTTTTGTTTCAGTGTTTTAAAATTTTGTCTTTTCATTCGTCCACTACACACAAGCCTCTTTTGATTTAAAAAAAACAACCGATTTAGTTGACATTAGTTTGAGCATGTAATTGTAGTAAGAGTAGACTACACTAAAATAATAAAAAAGAACCAACACACGAATAAAATAAAAACAAAAATAATATAAAAATTAAAAAAAATAAAATAAAAAAGTCTCACTCTTTTCCGATTACAATGATTTTCTGTCCAGCCTTGAATTCAAGGAAATTGCTGCGCCTGCCATCTTCTGGCTTTTTGTAGTCGGATACAGCTTCAACCTTTAGAAATAATAATGTTTGTAGAACATTATACATAAGCCAACAAGTATGACTCAATTCCTGTTTTCATGTCAGACTGTGTTACAGAAATGCCTCTAATCAGCTTAAAGTTCGTAGGTACTTCAATAATAGTTGCTGTATATAATTCATTTATATTATACTCGTATGTACAGAGAGTAGAGAGAGATACATGTTAAATCGTAACATTGAAAGGCTTTTGTTCCGCAGTGAATAGTTTTGATAATGATGATTAAAATAGTATTCTGTGTTGGAATGCGAGTCGCAAAACACCGGATATCTTGGCATTCATTGAAGTAGGTCTATGGCCAGTAGTGCACGAATAGAGGCTGATGATGATGTTTAAATTAAGCGTGGTTTCCAACCTCGGAAAGTCACATGTCTAGATTAAAGTTTCAAAAGTGCACAAAAAAATTGGCTTTCAGTATTTTCCATGTGACCTTTCTGTTATAACTTTGAGGACGTGAAGTTAGCCAGTCGGCGTAGGCCAGCGCACAAGTAAAATATACTTAACTAGCTGTTACCCGCAGCTTCGCCCGCGTGAACTTAGATCTGCCGTTCGAATCACGGCAACACGATTTATTTTCTTGCGTATTATTTTGATTTTGCCATATCTCCTAAAGTATTCATTTAATTTGCATGATGTAAAGGGGAAAAATAATCATCATGAAGTGCTTAAGCTAATTAACTGATTAAAAATGATAAGGATTCATACCGTATTTGTGTAAATAACTTTCAAATTATCACGTTATAATTGCCCTTTTTTTTAAGTATTAAATGGATATAGTATGATATCCTTAACAGATAGACATATGCCATCGCGGACTTTTTTGTAGACCTATTTAAGATACACAATTCCTCCATACAGTATTTTGTTATATCTCAAAGGGTTTAGGCAGCGTTTTCGTTGAAAACTTCCAGGCGGCCTATTTTTTTCCGACTCCTCCAACAATTATTGTTATATATTAGCCAATGTATATAAAAACTTAATAAATTATGTACATAAACCTTCCTTTTGAATTGTCCTATCCATTAAAAAAAACATCAAAATCTGTAGCGTAATTTTAAAGATTTAAGCGTACAAAGGGATATAGGGACAGAAAAAGCGACTTTGTTTTATAATATGTAGTGATAACATCTGATTTAAAGAACTTTAAAATGATTGCATTCATAGAAAGATTTTATTCTACTCATGTTAGTTGTAGTGGTTCACTACTAACACTTGGTGTAGCTTATTGAACTACGCTAAGGAACCATAGATTATCTACATCCGTCATATCACAGATTTATAAATAAAGACAGATGGAGCATGCCAAACACGCGAGTGACGCCACCAAAGCGAATACAAATTTATAAGCGAACACAATCTAATAGACGTTTAGAGTACGACGCTATGTCAAGCACTTGAGAGCGCGTTTTAATTTGTATTCGCTTTGAAGCGTCACTCGCGTGTTCGGCATGCTCCATCTATCTTTATTTATAAATCTGTGCGTAGTGTAATAAAAAATAATTGTGTAAATATAACATATGTAAACGTCATCAAGGCTTGAACTAGCAAAGGCCTTTTGGAAAGTTTTGCATTAATCTAAAACGTACAACGTAAAACCTCGAAATACAAATACAATATTGAAAATAAAATGAAAATATGAAACAACGTTAATCCCCGATATTCTAACTGGTGCCAGCTACGATTATTGATTGTAAACAAACTGCAAAAGAGATTAGTAAATAAAACGATATTATACTGAGAAAGCGATGGATGGGAAAGGAGTGGTATGGAATCGGTCTCTTGTGCGAGAGGTTCCGGGTTCAATCCTGACTCCCGGTATACCTTGAAATGGGTTTTTCGCTCGCTCGCCGGTAAAGAAAATCATCGTATGTGAAGTTCACCAACCCGCATTGAACCGGCGGCGCATCGTTGGACCATGGCACAATACCCTCCTCACATTATTTCGAGGGAACAGACCCATGCCCAGCAGTGGGACATTTACGGGTTGATACTTTGCTTTACTTTTTCACGAAAAAGTCGGTAGCGCCGTTCTTCTTCAGTCCGACTATTCGATTAATGGACTTGATTATATTTTTTATCTAAATACCTCTAATTGGATTAATATTTCAAAAACTATAACGTCTACACAATTTTAATGTCGCTATGTCAGCTGTATTTTACTAACTGTAATAAATAGGCTCTGAATATGATGGCATTCGGTGTCGAGACCATTGGTCCGTGGCGTCCTAACGCTTTAAGGCTTTTTAAAGAAATAGCAAAAAGGTTAGACATTACAGGAGACCGAAGAGCTGGCAGCTACCTCGGACAAAGAATTAGTCTAGCTATTCAAAGGGGGAACGCTGCCAGTGTCTTCGGAACTTTGCCTAAGGGGACGCCTTTTAATAAAATATTTTAGTTATTACAATATATTTTTTCGGATTTTAGTTTTAGATTATTTATTATTATTATAATTTATTATATATAATAGATTATGAGGCTACGTTATGAGGTCTCTTTTTGAATTTTGGATAATGATAGTGTAAATAATTTTTTATATAATAAATAATTTTTTATACATTAAATATGCAATGCGCATCTTCTTCATTGTAATAATATATACAATAAATAGTGGAAAAAGTGTAATAAAGTTTCATTGTAGTGGCTATAATATAATTTTCATCAAGGACCGACAGTACATTCAATCAATTATATCTTAGGCCCAGTTTCACAATCTCCAGATAAGTTCCGAATAGGCTATTCACAACATATTTGACGGATAGAGTGTGGGCTATCTGTCAAATATGTTGCCGATATCCGGAACTTATCGGGAGATTGTGAAACAGGCCCTTAGTGTAACAAATATAATTAAAAAATCATATCTATACAATAAGACTACGCTAGCTTATAATATAGTCTTATTTTAAGCCGTCGAGTAGAACGTAGAGCCCGCTACTAATTAGTTTATTATTATACTAGCGGACCCGACAGACGTTGTCCTCTATGTTGTCGATCTAAGCCATTCCCGAGTTCACTTTAAGACACAAATTTAATTAAAAACAGTCCGGCTGATTCAATTATGTCAAGTTCAGTGTAATAAATAAATAAAATAAAAATAAAAAAAAACAATATTACCAACTGCTAGAAAAGATTTGTCATTTTGCAATAGGACTCGCAATATCATATCATCATCCACAGTTAACATAGGCCACCCTCAATGAATGCCTAGACGTCCGATCACTTGCCACTCGCATCTAACAACTTTCTTATTTCTACCTGATTAATGGCTGACCAACTTATTCTACCTAAACATTCCATAAAATGCAAGACTTCATTATTTATTATTTTTAATAAAAATTTTTAATAAAATTTAACTTTTAATATTAAAACTAACAGAATTTTACCTCGTCAAAGGAGTAATGTTATTTATGAAGAAGACCTTTATTCCGACCAGCACCCCTAGAGACAAGTGGCATACGCTGTTACGCTTATAAAAAAAATGATATAAATGGGAATAAATGACAATAAAAGATAAAAATTAGTTATAGTTATATTATGAAATAAATTGTTGTACAAGAAAGTTATAAATTAAATTTAGAAAAATAGGTTGAGGGCCGACTATTAAAAATATGATTAAATTAATTAAGCTAATTAGAGGTTGTAAGAGAGCGTGGGTTCGATATTCCTGATATCAAGTTGGGAGCTAATCAAAAAGAGAACTTAACATAGACTGCGTCCGTGTCTCGTGCCACGTGGTCCGTGCTTCGTCCCGCGTGCCGTCCCGTTGCTCAGCGTGGCGGTGAGCAGGACCGAAGCCAGCACTGTGGTGTGCAGTCCCCGAAGAGAGAGGTCGGGCGAAATGTGGGATCAGTGAGATCCTTGGGTAAGTGAGTAAGTGGGTAGTGGGATCCCAGCTGCTCTGGTTCCCGTCGTCTGCTTCCTTCTGGACCCCGTCCACAGCTACTCGGCCACGCCCAGGAATAGCACCGCACCGACCACGACGGCAACGCCTGGGACCCCACTTAAAATATAACGCGGCGCGTGTGCGCTCCTCAGGACTCTCAGGCAGAAAAGGAACGATCGACCGGTCCGTAACCGGCACGACTCGACTTCAAAACGCTCCACACATCGTGACATCGCAATATTACACGACCAATAGTAATCGAGTAGGCGAATGAAGAAATTCGCGCGCGGAATATGAATTTAGTATTAAAAAACGAATAAAATCTATGTAACATAATATATATGTTACAATACCCCCCCCGTCAGAGAAGAATTTTGCTTCTCTGGCAAAATTCTGAAGAAGGTAACGCGAGAAGAAACTCTGGCACAGCGCTCGAGAGAAAGAGAAAAAAAATTCAACGCTACTGATTCTACTTCTCAATAACAAGATAAGAGTTGTTAACTCATCCGTAGCCGATCACAGAAGTGCTACGCTACGTAAAAAAAAATTTGGCTTCACTGCTACGCTGCGCTACGAGATGTAGACAGCGTATCCGATCATACGTCACTCACATTCATCATCATCCAAATTCTCACAAGCAGCGTGCGTTATCTGTACTACACAAACAACGCCCTGACACACAGAGATATGGTCTACTATGGACACACACTCAAACAGCTACTATGAACCGAAAAATTATATTAAGTTTAATATGCCAAAAAGTATTCCCGATGAAGGCTTTTAGCATGTGTGCATATACTATAATAATATAAATATGTGAAATCGCCACCCGTCCCGGAATTAGATAAGCTATATCAGAGTTAATAACTTATGGCGTAGGCTTAAAATAATATAAAAGTACAATAAAGAGATGTACTCGAGTTATTGCTCAGTGGAATAACTCAAATATATTACCAAAAATACATAACTGGCACAAAAGTCATTGCTCAGTGGAACGACTTGTACCCTAAATACATAACCAGTACATAAGATATGTACCATAACACAACAATCCATGTCATGTACCTATTGTATATGCACGCTTTAGAGATCATCACCCGTCTCAAAAATTGGAATACATAGTGTAAATTTTGAAAAAAGATAACGTTATTACTTAGATCATTAATATTATTGATCTAAGGATTATTATATTATTTCATTACTAAAGCTACCTATTATTTTCAGGTCTTTCATATTAATTAGATAAAAAAATGTATTAAGACAAGTTAAAATCTGGCATATGCCTAACATAATATAACACCTAACATTTTGCCATTTAAATTCAATAATACGTCATACGCTAACGATGACAGTTTAATGTAAGAATAATGTGAAATACCTTATACACTAACACGACTTTAAGCAAAGATAAAAATTTAATATAACGTGTCATCGTGAGTCCTTATTGAAACAAACCCCAGAGATAATAAAAAATAATACACAATAGATAACAACAAGTAAACACAAAAGTATCCGATACAGAGGGTATTCGGAAAAAAAGTGGATAAACAACCCAAGTACAAAGATTACGAGTTATATAACACTTATCACTTATCATTCATTCTTATGATTGAATATTTTATGATTTCATAATTGAAATTTTATATTGTTATAATTATATTCAGTACTTACATTATTCATTTTTGTCATTATTTACACTTATGTTGCATTAATTGAAATTTAAACTAGATTTTAACATTTTATGATTTAATACTTCTAAATCTAATATTTTAATGATTTAATACTTTAAATTTTACTACATTTTAATATGAATTGTACTTGGTTTGTTAATATGTATAATATATTTAGAGAGAACATAAATTAATAACATCACACCATTCACAACACATACATTTAAAAAGACGGGACCATTTCCACACCACCAGACAAACTTAATACCAGGAATATTTTAACCGGTTGGGCGTCATTGTTACGCTTATAAAAAAAATGATATAAATGGGAATAAATGACAATAAAAGATAAAAATTAGTTATAGTTATATTATGAAATAAATTGTTGTACAAGAAAGTTATAAATTAAATTTAGAAAAATAGGTTGAGGGCCGACTATTAAAAATATGATTAAATTAATTAAGCTAATTAGAGGTTGTAAGAGAGCGTGGGTTCGATATTCCTGATATCAAGTTGGGAGCTAATCAAAAAGAGAACTTAACATAGACTGCGTCCGTGTCTCGTGCCACGTGGTCCGTGCTTCGTCCCGCGTGCCGTCCCGTTGCTCAGCGTGGCGGTGAGCAGGACCGAAGCCAGCACTGTGGTGTGCAGTCCCCGAAGAGAGAGGTCGGGCGAAATGTGGGATCAGTGAGATCCTTGGGTAAGTGAGTAAGTGGGTAGTGGGATCCCAGCTGCTCTGGTTCCCGTCGTCTGCTTCCTTCTGGACCCCGTCCACAGCTACTCGGCCACGCCCAGGAATAGCACCGCACCGACCACGACGGCAACGCCTGGGACCCCACTTAAAATATAACGCGGCGCGTGTGCGCTCCTCAGGACTCTCAGGCAGAAAAGGAACGATCGACCGGTCCGTAACCGGCACGACTCGACTTCAAAACGCTCCACACATCGTGACATCGCAATATTACACGACCAATAGTAATCGAGTAGGCGAATGAAGAAATTCGCGCGCGGAATATGAATTTAGTATTAAAAAACGAATAAAATCTATGTAACATAATATATATGTTACAACGCGCCAATTCTATTCCTTTGCGTTTTCTCGCTAACTCATAGGGTTAGTGCAAAATTTTTGAAGAACGTTTATTAAGACACAATGAATATGGTTTAGTTTGTAAAAACATTTAACAACCTTTGCGTTTGCCACTTGTCTAGGGGTGCTGTGCAACTAATTATCGCAAAGAGGATATAACGCTAAGAAATATAGGATCTTTGTGGTCTATAATGACGTTGTGTGTCACGTGTGTGATCTCTCATCCGACCCCGGAAGGAGGCCCACGTTGCTTTATGCTATCAAACAACTGACAGCTATTGCAAACGTGCTTAGCAAGGAGTTACATTAAAAAGTTTTTGAATAACAGTCATTATAATTTCTTAAACTTAAGTTTCTTTGCAATTCACTCATTTTTTCTTCTTCTTCTCCTGACAATAACAAACACAACAAAAAAAATTGGTATGTAAATTACGTTGTCCCCATTCTGATACGATTTATCCCCAGATTTACCACTTACCTCTTCTGGCTGCATTGTCTTTAACCTGGGGCCTAGATCCTTGAACTTGGGTCTGTCGTTGGGCTCGTGAGACCAGCAGTCGAGCATCAACGAGTAGTACGCATCCGGACAGCAGTCGGGGCGTTCCAGGCGCTGGTAACAAAGTACATGTGAGTTTTGTTAAATTAAGCAGAAGAGAAAAGTTAAACCGTCAAAGTGGGAGGGGAGGGCCGGCCCTCCGACTAATAGTTTAACTTCATCCGCTAATGACTCGTCGACCGTATTGGATTTGACTAGCCAAACACCTACTCTCCAGAGTAGCGCGCGCGATATACCGCGCCCCCTGCGGGGCACGGAGGGGGGCGCCCCCCTTTCGAATTTTACTAGGTGAGCCATCTGCTCATCTACCTACCGATTGAGCTTAAAGGCCATCAGGCCTAAAAGTCTAGACCTTTCGAAAAAAAAAAAAAAAAAAAAAAAAGAAAAAAAAAAAAAAAAAAAAAAAAAAAAAAAAAACCGTCAAAGCAAACGCGGGACAAGGATCCTAGCATCCAAAAGAAAAGTGAAACATAAAATACATGTGAGAAGAAGTCTTTATTTTATTTATTTTATTTACAGGAAAACAAAACGGCAATTAAATGACAATATTACAATCTAAATAGTTATAAAGATGCACATTTACATTGTTTTCGCATATGGGTTAAACTTAAACAAAAATAAATTAATGCTGATCTATTTACAAAATATGCATTATATATACATTTATACCGTAAGTAATAAGTATCTGATAAATTTACGCTGAATGTATGCATGGAACCGAAGAAAATAGAAGAACCTTTATAATATTATGCTTCATTTGTACATCTTATATATTTTAACGAGTCTCTTTTTTATTACAGACACGAAGTATTGATACAAGGAGTCGGAACGGTATTCATATACACAATAAAAAAGAGAAATGTTGTGTCGTGGGACACCAGGTAGGAACGAAGTTCCTTCGGCTAAAAAGAAAGATATTATACACTACTCGCTTGTGTATGCGACTGTCGCGCCTGCGCACGTCTCATTTAACGCTTTTTATTCCACGCACTTTTTCTTACGGTTTTACTATCACATTTTTTTCAGTTCGGTCGCGCAGCAAAATCCCTATCCCCTCCAAGCCAGCCGTAAGGAAATTCGTTCCAATAAACCTAAATTTTAATTCTCTTTTCTGCCACTAGCTGCGCTAGAATCGAGTACGTACGGATGCTATTATAGCGGGCCAATCAGCGCCGCATTAATTCCCGCATAAGGATTTAAAAGAGTACTTCTTGAAAATAGCGCGCTCTACCGGCATGAATTCTATCCCCTAAATTGAGACCATTCGTTCAACATTACGTGCCGCCTCCTCGCGACTCTTCACGATTACAGAAATACATCATCTGTGAAAATTCAACATATAGTTATAAAAAGCTATCCAATTTTTAGGCGATTACTCGCAGAACTATTTTATCAATACATATTTCATATCAGACATGATTTTTTTATTATTCTATTTTTTTTACCATCGAACGATTTCATATGAGGCTCTCTCAACTGACCATAATTTATAAATGACCCATGTAAATAAGGTTGAGCTCGTTGATGTCTTTTCAAATCTCATGCGAGGACTACAAAATAAAATACAATTACGGAACTCATTGGTAAGTTATTGAAACAAAGAGCTAAGATGCTATAAATATTTTTATATCAACTCTGATCAAAATAACACACAATATACCTAGTATAGATTAATAGACGTTTTCAAACAGTGGCCGCCTTAGCTTCTGTTGAAACAGGCGCACCAGCAGAGGAGATATAAAGGCTGATGATGATGATCTAATGCGTTAATTTTTAATTTTATGTTATAAATAATAATTGATTCTACATTATTACATTTATTTAATTATATTAATTAAGCATAATCTTAATAGCAAGAATTATTTTTTAATAATTAGGTACGTTAAAGCTGCCAAAAACAAAGTCGTACTCGCATATTCTAGGCTTGGAACTTTTTTAGGCGGAAGAAGACTATTTTTCTTGTAAGATAAATCGTACATCCTACTAATTTTTTAAATGTGCAAGTCTGTAAGAATGTACAGTTTGGTACGCTTTCACGCAAAAAATACTGAATGGATTTTTATGAAACTTTACAGGAATACAGCTCAGACATAGAAATAAGACCTATGATATACTTTATCCTCGTACTCCCATGGGCATTGAAAGTACGCGGGTGAAACCGCAAGACACGGCTATTTTAATATACTTACATTAGTAAGTATGTTAAATGTGAAAGTAGAGATGGTTTTTAAAAACTACTCTTTTGAAAAATACTCAACCGATCATCTTGAAACTTTGTGCATAATTTCTCGAAGGTACATACTAGAAGTAACATAGGATACATTAAAATAAATAAATGCAAACGCGGGCGAAGCCGCTGGCAATGGCTAGTATTTAATAAGTATGTAAAGTGATACATCTTATTGATAATGGAAAATATGTATACATGCCGACTCATTTAATTACGCCTTTAGTTCACTAGTTCATTATTAGAATATTATTAAAAAGCTGAAGAGTATGTTTGTTAGAACGCGCTAATCTCAGGAACTATTGATCAGATTTGAATGGGTTTTTCAGTGCCAGATAGCCCATTTATCGACTACCAATGAAGAGTATTTCAAAACAAGGGACTTTTTTTCCTAATGTGCGCTTTCGCTGTATGCGCTGCGTATACGGTTAAAGTTTCGCAAAAATCATGTATAACAAAAATGTTCATCTTTAAGAGGTCTAAAAAAAAGTCCAGCACAGCATAAGTCTATCATTAAGGGTTAGCTCACTATAACCGTTTTTATACTTACCAAAGAAGACGGTCCAAAATTGTATGGGACGTTGGTCTACTTTTGTACACATAATGATATGAAGGAAAAAAATATTCAAACAGTTTTAATTAGTTCATATCCATAAATTCTTTTCAATTTCAGCGTAAGCATAATTAAATATTTCCAAGATATGCAACACTACATGATATAACATATGTGAATGAATATTTTCTTTGGCGTTTATGGCTATAAATCTATGTCCATATAAAATGTCCAAGTCGTCAAAATATCCACAAAAATGCAAGAAACACATTAACGAGTTAACAACTCCACAACAAAACTTGAAATAGATACAAAAAAAGACGTGTGGCACTCGGGGACTGCCGCGGTAAAGCTATTGCTTAGCATTTTGTATCAACTTATGCAATTAAAATTATTTATTAATTTTATTTATGCAGTATTTCTTTTTCTTTGATATTAATTCAAGTTACACTTTTTGAGCGTGGTGATCGATAAGAAAACAATTTTTTTTCTTTTATTAAATAAATAAAAAGTTAATATTGTGTTATAAATAAGTTGCACGCACACAAACACCGTGTCGAAGACTGCCAAAAAGAAACGACGTTAGACAATGCACGGATTTCAAGCCACACCTCCGTGCCCGTCGGAGTGGGGAGCGTGAGGTTTTTTCGTTACGGAATTTCTGGATTCGGTCCCCGCGCTCAAGGCCCGCGATAGAAGCTATGCAATAGCTAAAAAATTACAAAAGTACCATGAGTGACGCCTTTTTTCAATAAGTTTAAGTAATAGCCGCCATCTTTGTGTGGAATAGCTAATATTTGAAAAACTTGATAATTTTTAATAAAAATTGCACGTAACTTATTACGATACACTAATTTATTTTATTTTTAATAAAATCTATGTATTTTTATTTATTTACAGTATACTGTACAAGACTAGACCAGAAATGGACCGTCTCCTCTGTTCTAAAATAATGCATTATTTGATAAGGTGTTTTTTATAAACATGATATTAATTCTTATCTAAATAATACAGAGGTATGATCACAAGTATTTAATTTAAAACAAAATTGTCCTTTACATCATTCGATTAAAATGAATATTTTAAAAGATATCGCAGTTTTAAAATAACATTACAGTCAAATAATGATCGAACACTGCGATTTACGCATGTGAAGCTGCGAGCAACAGCTAGTTACAAATATAAATGAATCCCATATAATATAAATTGCTACGAATGAATGGCGCTAATTTCAAGGAACTAAATGAGGGCATGGAAACATTTGAAATAAAACATGAGACTGCATTAAGGCGACATGAATAAGAAACGCAACTACAAGATATAAAGTTGATGTAAACACGGGATATAACGATTAATATGCGTACTTTTATAAATTAGCCATATTTGTAACAACTTTATTACTTATAGACGATTAAATATATTCATTATAAACACTATCTCTGTTTCAATAAATACTGTCACTGTATAAATTACATTATCACAATCTTTTAATTATCACAAACAGCACAAATCATACCACTGGTATTAAGTTATAACCATCACTGCATAAATTATCAAAATGTTTTAATTATCGCAACCGCAGCACAAATCATATTATTAGTATTTAAGTTATAACCATCACTGTATAAAAATATCACAATGTTTAGATTATCGTAACCACAGCACAGATCATACAATTGGTATTTAAGTTAATATAACTATCACTGTAAAATTATTTTATCACAATCTTTAAATTATCACAACCACAACACAAATCATACTACTGGTGTTTAAGTTATAATCATCACTGTATAAAATATCACAATATTTAGATTATCGTAACCACAGCACAGATCATACAATTGGTACTTAAATTAATATAACTATCACTGTAAAATTATTTTATTACATTATCACAACCACAGCACAAATCATACTACTGGTATTTAACTTATAATCATCACTGTATTAATTACATTATCACTATCTTTAAATTATCACAACCACAGCACAAATCATACCACTGGTATTAAGTTATAACCATCACTGTATAAATTACATTGTCACAATATTTAAAGTATCACAACCACAGCACAAATCATACTATTGGTATTTAAGTTATAACCATCACTGTATAAATTACATTGTCACAATATTTAAAGTATCACAACCACAGCACAAATCATACCACTGGTATTAAGTTATAACCATCACTGTATAAATTACATTGTCACAATATTTAAAGTATCACAACTACAGCACAAATCATACCACTGGTATTAAGTTATAACCATCACTGTATAAATTACATTGTCACAATATTTAAAGTATCACAACCACAGCACAAATCATACTATTGGTATTTAAGTTATAACCACCATTGTTTAAATTTCTTCCCAATTTTTAAATTATTACACCACAGCACAAATCATACTATTGGTATTTAAGTTATAACCATCACCGTATAAAATATATCACAATGTTTTAACTATCGCAACCACCGCACAAATCACACTACTGGTATTTAAGTTATAACCATCATTGTTTAAATTACTTTATCCCAATCTTTAAATTATCGCAACCACAGTAGAAATCATACTGGTATTTGAGTCGTCACTTATAACCATCACTTTATAAATCCCATTAACACACTACCTTTTTCAATTAGCGCAAACACTGCTAAAAATATCATACCACCAACTACTGCAACTCCCACGCCATGGTAAATGGCCACTATTTAATGGCGAAATTTCACGGTGTTGTGAAAAATATATTTAACGTATTTATGTAATTAAAAAATCCATAAAAACTTTTCAATAGGAGCTATCATTGGCGTGTCTATAAATTTAAAAAAAATCATAAAAAAATAGGTGAAGGTCTATCTCTCACGATCTCTCCTACCTACCTACTATAATAATATATGATTTGTGGTGCGACGTTCAAGGGCAATGGGAGATGTAATAGGCAAATCAGAGAGTCGCATACGTTTAGCGCAAAAGCATCATACACACTAATATTATAAAGAGGAAAAATTTTATTGCTTTTTGCATTGAATAAGCTTCAAAACTGCTGGACCGACTTGAAAAATTCTTTCACTAATAAAAAGACACATTATCAGCGAGTAAAATGGGGTGTATTATATTTTCAAAAAAAAAATGGGATTCCTACTTAAATTAGAAAATCTAGCTGAAAGTTTAGGCGATAAAAATCATAATAAATAAATAATGTTCTATTATATTAACATGATTCTTGATTGGTCACTAAAAAGTCCGTGATAGTATTCTCCTAACTATTATAGTTAATATACGTTAACATTTTTTAAATTTATAAGTTACTTGTTTTATGAATTCTTTTGGAATAGTTTAAATTATTCGGTTAGGACTTTTTGTTAAGAAGTTACGACAGGTATAAAAATATCTAAGTAAGAGAAATGTCACGATTTAAACAAACTGTTTAGTTCCACTAACCATCAAGCATCATCTAAATGAAATTTTGTTTGGGTATAGGTTGTATATTTCTACATCCAGAAAAGGTGATACTATAGTTTTATACTGAAAAAATCTACAAGAACAGCTACGCGGCTGAAACGGCGGCGACGGGTACAAGGTTCTCAAAGTTTAATCGACAATAACACAATTTACCAAACCCTGAAAAGATAAAATTTATTGTTTGACTCAAAAACCGATTTTAAAAACTCTATTATCGTAAAAAAACTGCGTTAACACTGAGTAAACTGCGTTAATACTAAGAGACATTGCCTATAGAAATAATCATCAGCAATCAGAATACGGTTGCAAATCTAAATTAACGCAGGCGAAGCAAATCAAGCTGTTTATCGCCTTTATCATTAGCTAGAAGATAAAGAAGATGTTCCGTCGCATCTGTATGAAAACGCGTGACAATGTAACTAATCTAAGGGCCTGTTTCAGATAAAGTATGGAGTATCGGTCAGATATTTGTCAAATATGTTGCCGATAGCCTATTGGGAACTTAACTGGAGATTGTGAAACAGGCCCTAAGATTTTTCCGACGACTACTCTTTACCTATGAGATTCTGCACAAATACATTAAGCACACAAATTGTAGTACACACAAAATATGCTCTTTGTGACTATAAACATGTAAGGTCTTCTCCTAATCTCTATCGACTACTACTAATCATAATAATAAAAATTGTTTATTTCTTCCACTATATATACTACAAGCTCCCGCAGCTTCGCCTGCGTTAACTAAGATTTACAACGGGATCTTAGCGGGATGATATATCTTCGATAAATGAGCTATCTAACACTGAAAGAAACATTCAAATCCGACCAATAGTTCCTGAGATTAGCGCGTTCAAACAAACTAACTATTTAGCTTTATATCTCAATAGTAATATTTTCTTTCTTACTTTCTTTCCTATAGTAATAATATTATACAATACATATAAAGTTATAAAATAAAGTTTATAAAGTACCACTACTGTATAAATTGCATCACCACACTTATTAAAATATCACCATAACAGTAAAAAATATCCTTATACACTAATTATTATCACAATTACTTTATTATTATACCATCGCGCTATTTAAATTATTATCACCGCAGAACAAAAGTTACCAAATCACTTATTATATTACCACCTAATTTGCTCACTTTATAAAAATTTATACCAATGCGCAATGTGTATTATCATCACTAGCAAAACTACCACCAACCGTTTAGCCCTACAATACCATCCCAAAATCATCATCCCCAATCATCATCATCTAATAAAATTAATAGTAGTATGTCAGACTACTAATTTAAACCCGCTGGTAATTAAAAAAAATACTTACCAAGATACTCCAAAGTAACTTACTACAACGATATTTTTAAACAGCCGGAAAAGTTATAATATACTCAAAGCCTGCGTAGCTCCGCGCGCTTCCGCCACAACCTGATTTATCAAGTGTCGGGACGCAACTGAGAACTGAATACTGATATACGCGGGACCTATATTTGTAAATTGGACGGTCGATTCGGGATAAAATTCATGATATTAATTAATATAATATTATTATATTAATTAATAAAAAAATTATAATCTATTGAAACCCCTGTCATAGGCTTATGTCGATGTTGTGTATTATATTGTAATAAATATATTGGATCAATAAATGTTGAGGTCTAAAATTAGAGTAATAAAAACGTGACCATATTTCGAGGGCTACAACAAACCTGTAATTTGGGAACGTCTATGGCTTCTAGTATTTGTTGGCCCGAGAACGCAACCCACGGCTGGAAGCCATATGTGAACATCTCCCAGAGACAAACGCCATAGGCCCATACGTCACTCGCCGTTGTAAATCGAAGGTATAATATGCATTCTGGTGCGCACCTATGAAAAAAAAAACACATTGTTTTCTTATGTTTACGCGAATTTCACTCATTATAATGAAACAAAATTTTATGGGTTTTATCGCGGTTTGTTAAGTTTTTTTTTTGTGCCCGACGAGGGAAGACTGCCAACTTGTCCCGATATCCGATTTAAAGCTTTATATTATGTAAAGAATATCATGCTGGGAATCGTTTATCTGACAGAATCTGACGTTGGATCATATACCTCATCTTTAAGGTGAATTGCGCTTCGCCGCGCTCCCGTCGGCATGGGTCTTATTGATTCTAAAACAAAACAACTCTGCTGTGTTTCGAAGAATGGGACAAGCAGTGTAATTACTGACACGGAACTTAACATCCTGTCTCGGGATAGGCAATATATATAGCCTGGGATAGCCTTAACGATGGGCGACGGTACACTTAACATCATGTGACTCGTTTAAACGTTTGCCTGACCAACTAACAAAAATGCATAAAAAATTTACAAAAAAGTTATTACAAATATACTTACCAAGCAACCGGCAACTTGAGGTTTACGTTGTAGTTGGTCTGGTAATAGTCCTTGCCCACTCCCAGTGCTCTGGACAGGCCGAAGTCTGATATCTTAACTTTATTCTTATTAAACACTAATATATTCCTAGCTGCAAGGTCCCTGAAAACGTAACGTCGGTTATGTACGATTGTGCCTCAAACATAAAATAAGCGGAGATGATATTTTTTGTGAAAAATGAACAATTAACGTTGATATTTTCATTTATTGATGCTAAGCCCTTGGATTTCGAGGGGTTACGACATCACATAAAAACACAGCAAATGTTAGCCCACAACAGCATTGAAAATTATAAATAAATATTTATTTGCAATAAAAAATTGCAATTGACAATCATCATCATCACCATGTCAGCCAATCGATGCCCACCGCTGGGTATAAGCCTCCTCCAAGGATCTCCACAACGATCGGTCCTGCGCCGTCCGCATCCAGCGGCTTCCCGCGACCTTTACCAGATCGTCGGTCCACCTTGTAGAGGACCTGCCCACGGAGCGTATTCAGACAATATTTTGATATATATTTTTTTTCGTGTAGCTAAAAGACCCGGCTAGGGCCTATGCCCAACAGTGGGCGTCGTTTGGCTGACATGATGATGATGAAAATAACCGATACCTGCTACATTTTATCCAGAAATGAATCATAAACTTCGTGATATAAACCAATAACAGAGGTTTTCGTACTTGATTGAAATTTAGATTCCAAAGAAATATACAAATATACAGAAGAAGAAAAATTGACATAGGATTTCAGTGTTCTGTCCTTGTAGTGTATGTTCAAAATAAACCTGATGATTGGAATAATTGTTTTTGTTCGAGATAAAGTTTCATACAACCGTGAAAATCGGTAGCACTGCTACAAACGTACGGGCATGTGTGCGTGACCACTGGCCACTTGTAGCGTACGCGGCAAGACTTAAAAAGACCTATTTACGCTGGCACAACCAGTTGACAATCTCCGGGGTGAGACTACCACTTATTAGAGGAACCGTACAATGTAGCTCGGCTGAAACCGTTGCCGATCATATACGATTATAGTTATAAATGATGATGATGATAATATATTACCTATTTAATTTAAACATATTATTATTATACGTATTGTTTTGATATGCCAGTGTAGAACTTATATTTTTGTATGATTCACATGACAAAATTTGTTCCCATTATGTAAAGTTTTCTTCAGCAATGGTTGTCTGGAAGAGGCCGCTTGGAGCGGTAAGACCGCCTTTTTTGTACCTACTTCTAAGAAACAATTGTTCTGTGTTTGTGATTTCTATTGTACTCGCACAAAATAAAGTATTTTATTATTAAAGTTCAGGGGATTGTGTCTTGGAACGCTTTCTTAATTAGATCTATGGTTTTATCTTTGAGTAAGTTTTCTTAGCTCAACTATACTGTCTCTATCTTGTCAGCTTTTGATAAACATAATTTTGATAAATGCGAAGCCGTCTCCACTTAAGACTTTCAATTGAAGAAATGATAATTTTTACGCGACTTATAATATCATTTTGAAATTTGGATCACCTATGGGATTCACTTTGTTTTTTTTTTTATATAATATATAATATAATATAATAATATTATAAAGAGGAAAACTTTGTTTGTTTGTTTGGTTGGTTGTAATGAATAGACTCAAAAAGTACTGGACCGATTTCAATAATTCTTTCACCATTCGAAGCTCCATTATCCACGAGTAACATAGGCTAAATTTAATCTGGAAAAAATAGGGTTCCGTAAGATATTTGGGTTTTTCGGACACAAGGTGTAAAAAATCATCCAGAAAAGTTACTTTTTTTGCGTACTAAGATCCCGTTGTAAATCTTAGTTAACGCAGGCGAAGCTGCGGGCAACAGCTAGTTTTATATATATTCATAAATCGTGAAACTAAAATAATATATTTATATTAGTAATGGTAATATTAATTTAAATATGTACTTTCAGTCATATCGCTCCAAGCGAGTGACTACGAAGCCACTGAAATCAGCGCCTCATTGCTGTAATTGTGTGACAAATGCTAAGAGAGAGCGTAAGCTACCTCTATTGTTAGCAATCTTCTATATTAATAACTAGCTGTTGCCCGCAGCTTCGCCTGTGTTAACTAAGATTTACAACTGGAGCTTAGTACGCAAAATAAGTAACTTTTCTAGATTTTTTTTTACACCTTGTGTACGAAAAACCCAAATATCTTACGGAACCCTATTTTTTTTCATATTAATAATTTCATGCAGGGGTACGATAGACTCGATCAAAACCTTACCTGTATAATAAAAGATAAAAAATTAAAGATTTCGAGTCGACAACATATATCCGCAAAATTCGGATTGTCGAGTATTTTGTTAAATTCTAATTGTGCTGACAGACAAATCGCAGCCATTAAAATGCAATGACATAATCGCATATTGACCACTCTAGCGAAACTGTCACTGATATTATTTTTTGTTTTATTTAAGGCATTAGTTTGTAAACTATCAGCCACGAGACGTCAAGGAGCGCAGCTACTCCAAATTTAACGCGAGCGAAGCCGCGGGCAACAGCTAGTATTAATATAATATGTGAGACTATTACTACTACTACTTTGCGATTATGTCTTGATTTTTGTTATAAACTATTTTACTTTCCAAACTCTAACTTCAAGAACAGTCACCATGAAGACACAATATTTTCAATATTATACTTACGCATAAAATGATAACCTCCGTTTTTTAAAGTCGGCTAAAAAATTCTCGGCTCAAGGACTTGCAGACGGAGATAACGAATGCACAATGGTCCGACTAACTATTTCATGAGTATTGAAGCATAAAAAGGTAATGAATGGGAAATAGAATTCGACATGATAGTCGACTACTTACTTATCTGTATAATGTAAAACCAGTGTGGATATCACATTTTCACAAAATGGATTCCGTGCGAGATTTAAATATGTAATCTTTCAATAATACTCTTATGTAAGTAATTGTATTGTATATGTAATATAATATGTTATTTACGACTGGTCCGAAAGTTTGCCGTAGCTGAACTAGTTTTAAAAAGGGTTATAACTATGCTGGGTGTTTCTTTGGCAAATAGGATTTGAAACAAAGAACTCCAAGAGAACTCAAGATACCGATATCACCCGAAGAATAATCTCGTTGAAGTGAGCTGGTCACACACTCAGGAGAAAGGATGGCCGATAGGTCACTAAGGTTCAAGAATGGAGGCTGCGTTTAAGTAGACAAAGAGTTGGTCGGCCATTAACCAGGTGGGAAGACGATCACCTTGAATGGGAGTGGCAAAAGATTGGTCGTCTTGACATTCATTAAGGAAGGACTAGGTTCAGCAATGGATGGATAGAGGCTGATGATGAATTGTAAGTAATTCTAAAAAAAATCTCCCAATTCTCGTCTAGGCTGTCACTATCATATTTTCCTTATTTTATTTTTATTATAGAATCTTCTTATCACATGGGTTTTTCTTACTTACAGATATTTAGTTATCTTAGCATAATTTAAAAACGGATAAGTAAAAATCATCTGTTTATATTTTGACGACCTCTGTGGCTCAATGGTTAGCGTAAATATTAAATATATTTCCGTTGTCTGGTAGCCGTTTTTTTTAATTCTTAATAACCTATGCTGTTGGCTTTTACGCTAAATCGGAGGAGTAGATGAGCAAATGGCTCAATCAAGAGTCGGCGACCGCACGGCTTTCTGGCATCGGATCGGAACTCTTGTTTTCCGTAACACAAGTCCTTCAGGAACTTGCCACGTGACCATATTGACGTGGTGTATCATAAGCGCCCACCGAAATTATTATTACTTACAGTTTTACGTGATATTACAGTATTGAGACATTAATTTTATAAGAGCATTTAAATCTATCAAGTAGCGATTTGATTTGATGAGATGTCACAGTAAATTAGGCAGGAACACACTTACGTGTCGTGGCATGTCGTGACGCGCCAGAAGCATATCGGTTTCATACATTTAATATGGTTAGGGACATATTTGCATGTCGTGTCGTTGCGACACGTAAGTATGTTTCTGCCTTTATTATTCAAGATTTTAACAAAATATTATATCTTAATTTACGTTTAATTAAAAGCAAATGATTTTAATACTCGCTTAACCTATTTGTACAGATTATCTAATCTAAAATTTATTTTTTATAAAATATAATTCTAATTTTCCTATGCTAGAAAAACAAAAGTTATATAATCAAAACAAAATGCCGAGGCCGACTATGAAAGTACTACTCAAGCACCGTAAGTCTACAAAATGTGTCTTCGTTTACTTGCATCGTGTCTGTTTCTTACTACATAACATGTAAAGGTTAAAGGTACTTTCGTATCTTTTTATAGGACAGTAGTTTTATCTGATGGTACCCACATTAGACGATTAACAGATGCGTTGCCGGCCTTTAAAAGATAAATATGCTTTTGACGTGAAAATACTCTATATATATACTAATACTCTATACAATACGTCTAAATACTCGATATTACGGGCAGCATGCACAAAAAATATGACGTCATGTAGCGTTCCGAAAGTAAGAGCGCAGTGCGAACGAGAAAAAGGTATTGGCTCGAACGATCGGCTCAATTCGGTTCGTGCTGCATGTAATGTTTGTCATTGTCACGTCAAACTACCGTCAGTAAACCGACTTTACAGGCAACCATTTTTTTTTTCTTGTAGGTCCCAGTCGTATCCGTTCGGAATGACTTAGTTGGCGGACATCAAGTTAGTGTGCGTCAAATATTATTATTTTTTTGGCCACACAACATCAAAACTATAATTAACACCAAAAAAAACTTTGCAAATGGTGGTCAAGGGCATCATACTCTGTATTATGAATCTAGTGTAGTGGGTGTAGTGCACAAAACTACCCTCACACACATTATAACGTACGTGTGCGAGACTAGGTAGTCTGAACAATTCATTAGAACAATCTCCGTGATCTGACATCTCTAGTCAGCGCTAAAGAACCAAGCCGATCGATGAGTAGTTTATCATCGATTATATTAGAGCCGGCAAAGGTGAAAGCAGTATTCTTGTAGGCGGTGGGAAGGCCTAGACTTAGGCCCTACTGCACACCGAGTTTAGCATGTCATATTTAGCATTCCCCACCGGATGACTACGAAATAGCACATTGTTATTTATGTCGACGAAGTATTTCAATGCCGAGGCGGTTAGGTAAGCCTTCAAATTGTAGAGAAACGACGAATGGTGATTTTTTTTCGTAGGCATGAGTTCAATTTTTGCCGCTACACTTGAATTATTAGAAGTAAATTTCGACGGCTGAAATTTACAATGATATCCCCTGTGGATTGAATCATTATTATTATAGTTGTTGTTGATAGTTACCACTGACGTTATCACAAATTAATTACCTTTCTTAGAAAAGAAGTAAAGTAAAAAAAAATAATCAACATTGATTATGATTATAACAATGATTTTACGTTTGAACTTACCTATGTATCAGTCTTTTGTTTTCCAAATAAGTCATCCCTTCGCATATCTGCTCGGCGAAGTTACAGAGGTTGGTGACAGGAAAGCTGCTCCTCAAGGATACCTCCCGGAGGCACTCGAGAAGCGACCGTAGCGGAGCCAGCTCCGTTACCTAATAAAAGACTTGAAGCTTAAATTTGTGATTTAAGGTTATATAGATATTTTTATATGATTTTCGGAACAATTCACTCATTTGCAGATGACATTTTTCGGTGTTACCATTAGTTCGAAGCAAACAACGCTAATATTTTCATCGAACCTCAATAGCACATGAAAATGTATTGTGCGTGAGACCTCTACTTTTAGCAAGTAAAAACACATGCCAATAGATCTAAAATATAACATAAACATATGTACGAACATATAATGAAGCACTGATATTGTTATTATTAGTTCATAAATATTATTATTTAAAGGGCAATATGATATATGTTATCCATACAAAATCAAAAGTATCTTGAACTGAGATACTTTTGTTGTTACAACAATTAAAAATTGAGCTAAATCTAATTATTTTTTAGTAAGAGCCCGTATACAAATAACGAACGCATCTAAGTATTCAGTATGATATCATATACAAATAATAAAGCATTTACGTATTCGGTCTGAGCTCGAATACATAAAAAATCATCATCAATGACAAATGCATCTAATTTTTAAGTTCATACTTAATGGGCTCATACCAACAAATTTAAAAATCAACGAAGCACACGTGGTCGATAGGTACTTTATGTAAATCACTTCACGATCATTTGCTGAAGTTAATGATCACTAATCATTTGCTGTTAAATGACCAGCTGGTTGAGTGATAATGTGAGGGGACAAATGTACCTAACTATATATAGTTAACTGCAGTTATAATAGTGCTTTACCTAGAACAAGGGAGCTTCCAAGAATTAGCTCAAAACAAACAAGCTAATGGAACCCAAAATAGAATACAAATTGCAAAATACGATTCGCATGTCACATAGAAATCCATGCATGGCTAATTGCTAATGATGGAGATGCCAAAATCGAATTTGATGAAAAATATATTGAAATGACCATTTTTAATTTAGAAATGTATTTTTAAACAAAATATATTTTCTATCTATTTTATGAACTCGGCAAGCTCGCGACAACGTAACAAAACTAAAACCAAGCTTCGCTATTTTGAATTTACCCTACCGAGATGTAACCGCATAGAGAATAATTTAAATAGCTTATACTTTTTCAATGCTAAAACTTATACTCACATTAATGTCTATGCTAAGTTTTAATTTATTACTGTCACAAAAAGCTGTTAATCGGTTCAGGTCTTCTTGAAAATTTAAATGGTCGCTATAATTTTCAATAGTACAGTATATTTTGAGGTCACCCGCGAAGGAAGTTGCAATATTTGAAATATTCACTTATATCATTTATATAAATTATAAGCAACAATGGTCCAATAATTGAGCCTTGCGGAACGCCTGATGTTACGGTGAATAACAGATTCATGATCATTAATTACTACTTTTTGAATCCTATTCGATATACATAGAGAACTTGAACCATCCCGAGAGGTTGCCTCTAAGGTACTAGAATAAGTAGATTTTTGATCGAGTAGGTACTATGATTATTATACCAAGGAGCAATCTCTACTCAAAGGAAGGAATCTTATTTAAATTTAAGACCATGTCAAAGAGATTAATAAGCATGTAGAGTTTACCTTGGCAAGTTTTCCAAGAAATAAGAATTATATTTATTTGCAATATGTGTTGATATTAAAATAAATTTCCACAAAAATATTAATAACGTTTATGCAAAATATCGAACGTTATTTTATAATGCACAAGGGTATTTAGTTCATGATGGAGATTTCACATTAAATTAGTTTCAATCGAGCTTTAATATATTCTGACTAAATTAGGATCTCCGCAAGCCCAGATAATTAGTGACGTTTTTATACCATTAATTGGAACAAAATCTATAAAGCTGTATAACACCAATTACTAACATTGACGGCGCCACATTTGATTACTTTTTAATATTCCCGGGGGAATGCAATGTTCCTACCGGGATAAAACTTGTACTTAACTTAGTAACGTCTTTATTTTACAAAGAACTTCCACATTAATTGAAGTTATCATGATTAACATAGCGTTGTATTCTTTTAATCATCACATTATCATTATAAATCTTCGTCAGTACATTGCATAGAGATGATAAAAGTGGACGATAATAACTCTAGCTCGCAAATGACAGTTTTGGTTACACGTACCTATTACAAACTAATTAACACTAGCTGTTACCCGTATCTTCTCCCACGTAAGCTTAGAATTGGACGGACGTATTCATTGACATTGACGACTAATGATTATGATTATTTGGTTTTCCAGATTTTTCCTCATTATATCTCTAAAAGAAATAAGGCAGCGTTTTCTACGTTTAAGCCTCACAAGTGGCTTAAATTTTTCGGACTCTTACAATAATTATCATATTATGTAGGTTATTATATTATTAATCAATTTACACAAAATCTTGGCAAATTATATACTATCCTGCCCGCGACTTTGTCCGCGTAGAATAGATTGTTTGATTATCTCACTGCTAAGTTGAATCAACGTCTTGGTTTACGTAGAAGGTGAAAAATATATTTTTAATTATACGAATGTTATTGCGGAAAAAAAAGCTAAAAACTAATGTTCTTTTAAAGTACTTTTTTAGTTTTATATCCATACAACATATGCCTGGGAAAAGCACTGTTCGCGTAAATCGAATTACGAAGAAATTTTGTTTTGAGTCTGGTTCCATTGCAATAATTTGATGGTTTAAGGTTTCTTAGGTACACAAATAGAGTGCCAGTTTTTAATTTGATCGAATGTGGGAGAAGGCGCATTTAGAGAATTTAAGACTGCCCGTCGGCCTTGCACATCATAAATGCTCGTAAAGTACTTGATTCATTATTCTTTCGCTGCGATGTTATTTTATCACTGCGATATCTCAAAATATACGTAAAGGTACGTGATGGCATACCTATTATGTATATCTATTAAAGATAAAATACTACCTATATTCATTTTAGGTAATAGTTTTAAGAAATTAGCATTTATAAAACAATAATTCAAAATCAATTTGAACAAAAATGGTACCTACTAATCTTTATCAGCTTTACCAATGCATATTATAGAACTAAGTTCTTCGCAATGTTCTGCCTTCGTAGCATTGCAAAAATTGCCTTCTTTTCATAAGAAATAAAAAAAAAATGGTGGAATATTCCTCTTTCTTTTATCTACAAAAAAGTAAAAAATTATCAGATCGGGCTATGTCCGTAAATGTAAGTTAACGGGGCGAAGCTGCAAACAACAGTTAAGGATATTCTTTATGCGCAACAACGCAAGTTATTTTTGCACTTAAAAAAGCTTACATAAAACATAAAAGTCTATTAAATTACGAAAATTAATCTATTCGAAATAGATTTAAGCCCTAAAAGTCGTTGAATGAGAACGTCTTTTCTTATTAATGTGCCCACTCAATGATATAAATATATTAATGTACCAAATGCTTAGAAGCAAAACTTAAGAGGTAAATAAAAGCAGGTGTTCGCATTTCGCACCGGTGGATAGAGCGCGCCCGAATGAACGCCTCAATAGCTACTTAAATCAGGGCTTTACTGCGTCTCGACCTGCATCTATCATCATCGTCATCAGCTGGTATCCATACATTGTAAGATAAGCCAAAACGAACCCCTACCTACCGATTGAGCTTAAAGACCATTAGGCTTAAAGAAAAAAGTCTAGACCTTTAGAAAATATAAATAAAAAAAGACCCTCACACTCGTAACCAACTAAGGCCTGCGATTGCACTCTATTATAATCATCATTACCAACTTTATTGTCATCTGTTGGCCTTGACATAGAATTACTATCACATAGACTACGTCACTACATCTTAAGTGTAGCCGCCCAAACAAGCCAGGCGCTAATCCCGGACGAACTTCAGTTGAAGCGACTATCAGCAGTATTCACGTCGATTATTGCCTTTTCATATGTATTTTAATACAAGAGTGGGCTAACAGACAGGTTGACCTGGTGTGAACTGATCAAACACATCCATAGAAACCACCAGAGGATTAACATGTGCGTTGCCGGCCTTTCAAATATAAGTACATTCTTTTCTTGAAGATCATACCGGTTCGGTAACACCGTAAATATACAATGTGGTAAGTGAACGATGGCAATTATTTTATTAAATATTGCCACTATTAAGCCTGCTATTCTCTCCTCTGGTTGAAACATTACCTATGTTAGAAACACTGTTGAAATATCTTAGCGTCCTTATAAGTAATAATAATAATATCTATGGACGCTTTTACACCACGTCAATCTGGTCCCGTGCTATGTTCTCGAAGAGACTTGTGTTACGGGTACCAGACAACGGAAATACATATATTTAATACTTTTTATATTAATACTTATATTTAAGATTTTTATTATATAATACACATTTTTAA
Source organism: Lycaena phlaeas (assembly GCA_905333005.2). NCBI lineage: Eukaryota > Metazoa > Arthropoda > Insecta > Lepidoptera > Lycaenidae > Lycaena > Lycaena phlaeas. The sequence goes on from HG995168.1 coordinate 4,394,758, forward strand.
TACACATCCATGACCCAGGAACAAACAAACTTTTTTTTTGTTCCCTGGCAAGATTCGAACCCGCTACCGGCTTGTGCGGCAACGCGCTAACCACTGAGCCACAGAGGTCGTCTGTATATAAGTAGAACTTGCTAAATGTAGAAGTGGCACGGGAAAAATGAATAATATTGTTTCAAATAACGAACAAAATAAACAATTACATATTATGATTCGAAGCTTTTAAATTTCTTTACAATATTCCTAGCGATCTTATTCTAACGCATTAGACCCACTACAAAAACAAATCACTCAGACATTCAATGTCTGAATAATTTGTTTTTACAACACTGAAGAAAAATATCTTCACCCATATTACAATAAGCTAAAGCTGTTTTATATTGGTAACAAGACATCATTTTTTGACTGGAAAAGTCTGGATTTTATTTTGTACGGTAGACATTGTTGTAAATTCATTCATAATGATTTAAGGAAATCAAAATGATGATAGGTATGACAGTTCGTAAAGCTTTGTAATCGATTTTACTTATTAGACTTTAGTCGGATTAGTTTAGTCGCTAGCTAACAAGGTATGTCATCATTTTCATGATAGAAATGTCGGTACACGGGTATCAAAGCACATACGCGTCTCATTATAATAATGTTCATAGAACTTCCGAGAATATCTAAGACTAATAATCATTTATTACTATAATCTAATACTTACTAGCATCAGAGAATCCAGGTGTAGCACTACACCGTATAGCCTCACGATGTTCGGATGCTCTATGCTATGCATCACTGCCGCTTCCTTAAGGAACTCCGTTGAGTTAGAGGTCATTCTCTCATGGCCGAGACATTTTATAGCTACTTGCACCTGAAACATTCCTTCATCGTCATTATCATCATCATCACCATCATCATCATAATCAACCTTTATCTATCCACTGCTGAATATACACCTAGTTTAAAGAACAGCTGATCTCTTGCCACTCGCATTCAACACGGACCAGTCATAGCACGGAGATTGTCGATTTATAAACTCCTACCAACATATTATATTAGTATAGGCACAGGTATTGTGGAGTAAATTTATACAGAGGGGTATGACAAGGACATATAAATAAAGTCATGTCCGTTGTAAGATGAATGATGCAAAACATTCAAAATAAATTATTCAAAATGAAAATGATAGTCTAGGTTCTATAAAATATAAGCGAATTATATTCGTTTTTTTTTTATTACGAGACGTTTCGTATTTTTAAATTAATACATTGTTTAAAAAAAATACAAAGGTCATTTGCATCAAATAAATTGTATTGGTTTTTTTTTCTTTGATTTTTTTTCAATAAAATGTTTTTCTTTTCTTAATGATCACCTAATTTTTTCTAATCACCTCGTAATATGAAACGACTTTACGACTTATTCTCATACCTTGCCAATACATTTGAAAATCATTAAAAAAAAATGGTTGAGCTGTTTCGGAGAGTTATTTTATTACATTTAAAAGCGATAGCGATCGTCTAATTTTTGGAACAACATATAGCTATACAAGAGGACCTAAAACGCCGCAAATATGCATGCATTGGAAATGGGTACATATTTTCGGCGTTTGGAGTCCAGACTCTTGGACCATGGGGCCCGGAGCCTTCCAGCTTTATCGAGGCCTATCAAATCGTTTGATAGATGTCTCACGTGACCAAAAGACTAGCCTGTATTTGGGGCAATGCATCAGCGTTGCAATCCAACGTGGTAATGCGGCCAGCGTTTTGGGAACGTTCCCAGCCGACAGCGATCTGGGACCTATATTTTATTTGTAATACTTTTGTACATAGTTGATTTTAGGTTTTATTTATTATAATTATAGATATAGTTTTGTTATTTGAAAAATGTTACATTTAAAATTCATAGATTAAATAAAAAAATATCTATGCGACATTTATAGACAATGTTTTATATTAATTTTAATACGGATAATTTTGCATCTAGAAGCCCCTTACATTGAATATAATACAAGCATAATATAATCTATTCCGTTTGAGTCTCTTCATGTCACTGCTATATTAAGGTAAATGAATTCATGCTAGAAATGCTCAATCGATCTAGCTAACGTTATATTCATCATATAAATTATAATTATTATGAACGTATCATGTATTGAAGAAAATGATATGTATTTAAATAAATAACAATTTCGTGTCTGGTTCTGTCCGAGGTGTCATAAGCCAGTACTGCATTGATTTTAGGATTTTTTTAACGAAAAAAGATCGGTTAAACTGGACTTATGATAGTTTTAGACTTAAGCCAAAGCAAAGATAAACAAAGATTGTAGAAATCACCAACTCAATACTTGGTATATTGAATACAAAATCCATAATTGCAATGAAATTGATAATAAAGTGAGGGTAAATGCATTCAAATGCTGTAATTAATTATTAAGCTGTCCTCCTTGACTGGCGTCGACTCCCAGAATAACTAATTTAAGATAGTATAAGTGGAACGTTGAGGTTCAATATTTTCGTTAAATGTTTTTGTTAATTGACTTCACTTTGAAGCATTTCAATATTTTTTTTAAAAATGGTTATACATAACATATATTATATAGGTATAGTTTTTAAGTCGGTTTTTGGATTTTCATTTAAAATTAACATTGTCCACAATAATTATAATCCATTTTATCATAAATATTCTATTTTAAAATTCAATTCGCAATAAAAGCGAGCTTATAATGGAGTAGGTAATTGGTACGGCTTTGCTATGCCAATTACGGATTGATATTTTAAAATTGTGAACGTCACGGATGTTTTTATTTATAAAGGCAGCACTATTTATATTCCGAGAAATTGTAATGGTTGTTTTCTTTAGGTAAATGGTTTTGTCTTAGTAATAAAATCGTTTCATAAATAAATAAAATATTAAAAACTCAAATTGGCAGATTTAGAATTATTCTAAAAAGGATGTTCGAATAGAAGAAACAATAGTTAGATCTTCCGATGTGCAAAGAATTATACTTATGCCGTATCATACGAGAGCTTATTTTGTTTTGAACATAATAAAAGTATTTTTTTTTTATAGCATAGAAGCGCAAACGAACAGTCGAAGCCTTGCGACTATCGACGTAACATCCACACAAACAGAGGTTATGCTACGTTACCCTCCTTTTCCCTATCCCCCCAATAGGCCATCGGAAACTCACAAACCGCACGAAAAGCGACAGCTTAACTGTCACTTTACGCCAATTTTATCTGAGCGAGAGGTTCCTCCTTTGCCCAGAGAGGCCCAATTTGGCTGCAAAGCAGCATGGCACTACCTCTTACAGTAGTATCGCTTAGATGGCGCAGTGGCTCGTGCGATGCGAGTTAAGACAAGTTAAATCATTAACTAAAACTAAAGTAAATAATAAACGAGCAAACAGATTTGATGAAGTGATAGCGACATCCCTCGACACAAACTACACCTTAGGATTAGTAGATTATGACATGCTTTTTTCTTGAAGTCCCTTAATCGAATCGGTTCGGAAATACCGTAAGTGGCGGCTTATTCCATGTAGTGGTCCTGCGTGGCAGAAAATTCCTTAAAAAATTGAAATTTTTAAGGCATTTTCTGCGCACTTCGAAACGCGATGTCCGTTAGTGGAATTCTGCTTCAGGTATTACTCCGAACAATTCCTCAGAAGTCAGAACACTTTCCGTGGTAGTGGTAAAATGTGCAGAGAGGTCTGACATCCCTACGCAACGCTAAAGTACCAAGCCGACCTTGCAATCGATAATTCGAGCTGCCCGACGTTGAACGCGCTCAAATAGAAGGAGCTGATATTGGAGCGCTCTTATTAGTAGCACACAAAGCCATATTAGCGATCGCTAATCCGCTCCTCTGAATACCGGCAGATCTGGCAGTTAATGGCATCTTTGACAACAAGAAAGGTATTGATAACTATTGGACGATAGTTGGACGGGTCTAAGCCGTCCTCTCTTTTAAAGATCAGATGAAAAAAAGCTGTATTGTTACTAAATCGAGGAACTTCGCCTAGTGAATAAACTTAAGTACGGGCTCCAACTCAGAAACACCAGTTCATACAACTAACGGAGGGATGCCATCGGGCCCACTCGATAAAGAAGTCCAAAAAAAAAGTTTGCGCACGGAGCACTATCGTAGAATTATTTCCGGCATTAAAGTATCACACCGAGGGATCGTCGGTGGTATTTTTCCCCGGTCATCCAAAGTTGGAGGCAAAAAGAGCTTAGAAGTTCGGTCTTCTCCTTCGCAGTGTGGGCCAACGACTCATCCCTCATGTGCTCTAATAAGGGGGATGGTTTACAAAAAATCCTTTGGACATCCTTGGCAAGAAACTAGAATGCACGAGTGGGACTTAGTTTTTTGTCTCAGCAATAACTCTTTTAAAGAAGTTGGAGACGAAGTTCACTCCTTTCTTGCGCGCTTCTAGGCCACCGGCCGTCTCTCACAAACCGGACGAATCACGATGACATTGCTGTCGCGTTCGCGTCGGTTTTATGTGAGAACGAAGTACTTTTCATGGCGCATCGGCGCATTCAGGTGCAAAGCAGCTTAACGCTTATTAGTGAAAACATTTTACATCACTCATGTCAAGTATTAATTTCGATCGATTCGAATTACTTTTGACGGTTAAGTGGTCGGACAAATAGACTGGAGCGGCAGTAGGTTCATAACATCTAGTAATCTAAAAAAAGATAAATTTTACAGTAGTAGTTTATATTTATATAAGAATGTGATTTTTGTACATACGTCATATTTTTTTACCTTATTTTGCAAATAAGCCTTCTAACGATAGGTTTAGACCAATTGAAAGAAGGAAAACCCTGTGCTTCTTTTCCATAACAACGCCAGAGTTAAATTGGTACTCTTTATCTATGTTCATAGATTCAAACCATGAACCAAAGCACCATTTAAATCTATAAGTAACATCCACTTTGACAGATTTGGCTGGTAATCGATACTTGTTGCTAACACAAATATCGTACGTTTATGAAAGGACAAACAAAACATTATTTTCGAACGTGAATGTGTAGTGTATTAAACATGATTATAATATACATTTTTAATACACCAACAAGAAAAAAATATATAAAATTGTTTCATTTTCCTTTCATTACGCGAACTTTTGACACATAAAAGAAAGTTTAAAACGAGTCGGAACGCACTCGCTTTACACGAGCAAAAGGCACAATAATTACAATGTACTTGTCAAGAAGCAGTAAAGCGAATAAAATAGCCGAGCACGTGGGAAATAGTTCAGTTTTTCAGTTTTATATTTTACACTAGTGTAATTTCCTTTTAAAAAATAAAAATTCTTAATCGCTTTTAATGTAATTTTGAACACTATGCAGTTTGGTCACATTCGGAAGATATACATTAACTTTCAATTTCATTAAACAATCAAACAAGGTATGAACACGTCTGATCGTGTGGAAGGTATATAGTAAAAATGTGTTTAAATAGGATTTGTGTTGAGTGTTTAAGTGACGCAAATAGAATGTTAACAAAAAAGAAAAACTGGGTGACGACGCAAAACGGAATACTTAAGGAAAAACAAATCTGGAAAAATTAAAACCTACTTCCCTCTGGACTCCTCATTTTTATATAACTTAAGAGGACTCGTGTAACAATGTATTTGTTGTTCATCGTCATTATTATGAATATATCCATTAACACCAAGACTGACGATACCCCGCCACTCGCAATAACTCGCGGACCAGCAATAGCAGGGGGATCATTCATCATCATCAGCCTTTATCCGTCTACTGCTGAACATAGGTCTCCCTCAATGAACGCCAAGACGACCGATCCCTTGCCACTCGCATCCAACGCGGACCGGCCTTATGATAAGTAAATACATAGCATACAAACCTTTTGTTTTCCTGTAGTCCAAGTACCCTGCTGCACTACCCCAAACTGCCCCATACCAAGTTCTTTATTTATGCTAATGTCTTCTATGGATATGATGTGCTTAGTGGGTGCTTTGGTGGAACTGTCCAGGTATGGTTGATATTCAGGGACAGCTATTTGCGCACGATGAGACTAAAAATTACAATATTTTTTAATACTATTAATATTTATGATAAGAGGAAAATGACCTTGTTGTTTGACCTTTAGTCCAGACGTTTAGTCTTGGGTTTTTTTCTTCTGTTCTTTTATTTTACATAATTTTATATAATTTCGTTGTAAGGACACTCCTCTCGAAAACAGCGCACTTCCATATTAATATTATTAATGTAAAATTGCTGAGTGTTATGTTTACAAACATTCCTCTTACGTCGATACTTACCAGAAGTACGTATTATTGTTATATGAAATTCAATAAGTCGTAGTTAAAGGTCACTCATAGACAGATATTGCCATGACCAAGGAAGAAGGCGCCTTATTCAGGAGATCACTCTACTTTTTGTAAAACTTTAAAGCTTTTTTTTTCAGGATAGCCTTTGTTAAAACTAAAAATGAACAACCTTGGCTCATCTGTATATGGATGAACTTCAATAAAACGAAAGCAACTTCTAATAAAAGCATTGTTAATAAGAAAACCACCACCCAAAGTTAGCACATGCAATATTAAGACTTATCCAGTAGCCCCAGGAACTATTATTCATTTCATCAATCTAAGATACGATTATTATAAAGTTCTAACTAGTTCTAGTTGCGAATTGGGATTAATGGTTGCCGTGTTGTGAGAATTGATATTTACTTATTTAGTTCGAACTAAAAATGCAGGCCTGGTAAGATTCCTCTTTTTCTTTTACGCCGGGAAATGCACTGACGCATACTGCTGGGGAGTAGGTCTCCCTAGGCGGCTATGTGGGACGACGCAGCTCTACCCACTAAAACCCGGCGAGTGCCACCACTGCCGCCTTTGGTGAGGTGCACCGGATCTGCAAGCAACAGGGTACCTCGACGGCTAGTCAGTCGCTCAGGGGACCGACGCCATCTCCACAGCGATTGTTCTGCACTACAGAACAACCACTCCCAACGTCGGGACAGTACGATGAGGTGAGGTTCCCATCCTCACCCCTTGCCCCCTGCTCTTTTGTCCCCTTCTTATAAGATGGATACAAAGAGCCCCCCTTGGCTCAATTTGCTTCGCCCAAGGTATGCACCGCCACGACAAGGCCTGAACCATGTTGAGGATGGTAAGATTCCGGTAACGTAACCGTAACGTAAAGGTAACAACTAACGTTCAAGTTTTACTGAACTGATTAAGACTGGCCTGTTGTTCTAGTGGATAGTAACCCTGATTGCTAAACCAGAACGTCGTGGGTTCTGTAAGGCTGATAGCCAAACCAGGACAAGAAATTAAAAATATATAATATCCTCTCATCTTAACATACCTCCTCAACATACACGTTTACCCTTTACCTTTTGAATGCAACGGCGAGTTACCATCAGTAAATACATATTTTATAGAATACTAGCTGTTTTTTTTTTATATCATAGGAGGGCAAACAAACAGTCGAAGCCTTGCGACTATCGACGCCCATTAACATCCACATTACCAGAGGTTATGTAGATACATTGCCTTCCTTTTCCCTATCCCCCCCAATGGGCCACCCACAAGCTACACGAAAGGCGACAGCTTAGCCGATTTTATGTGAGCGAGAGGTTCCTCCCCGCTCGTGCCGGTCCAATTTGGCTGTAAAGCAGCATGGGTGATGGAACTACCTCTTATTGGCCAAGGCTACGCCCGCGTTAGCAACTAAAATCCCTTTTTTAAATAATAAGTATCCTACGTTACTTCTAGTACCTCTCAGAATATGTGTACAAAGTTTCATGATGATTTGTCGAGTAGTTTTTGCGTGAAAGCGTAACAAACATCCACGCATACATTTACAATAGTAAGGATGTATCAGTTGTCTGGCTGTCAAAATACAGGCTGTCTTGTTTAGGTTTAGATGGCCGTGTGCGAGCTGCTCCCCAACATGATATAGGTATTATTACGTAACGCAAGTTTTGGTTTTCAGTTTTTTTGTTTAATTCAAGCAATCAAAGTTTTTTCAATAAGTAACTCAATAGTTAATCATTATCATTAACAATTTCATGTAGCTTGAATATTATGTAGCATGTTTATTGCAAGTGCGATAATGAGCTAAAAATCTTAGATTTTTCTTTCCTTCGGAATTTATTCTTCAAATGCTTCAGAATAAATTCCAGCTGGGAGAAATATCTTCGCACAGCTATTAACAATTTACGTCAGTAAATAATAAAAATAAACTATTTGTTTTAAGCGATAATTTTTTTTAACTTTTTTTAAATTTTTTATAACTAAGAAACATAGATAAATATCCATTTCATATTTATGAATAATAGCTGTGCGAAGATATTTCTTAAGATATAATTTTACTCTAACAGTCTGTCACCGTCGTAGACCTATTGATTTTACAGTTCCATGAGTGAGGATATTTCCTATTCCTTTTCAATCTTTTTTTTTTACATTTTAAATTTATCGCGCTTATGAAAATCATTTCATATTTACTCTATTAGCCGTTGTCACTGACTTATTGATCTTACAGTTCCAGGAGTGAGGAAATTTCCTAGTCCTTTTGAATCTTTTTTTACTTTTTAAATTTATCACATTTATGAAAATCATTTTATATTTACTCTATTAGTCTTTATCACTGACGTATTGATCTTACAGTTCTAGGAGTGGGGAAATTTCCTACTCTTTTTGAATTTTTTTTACATTTTAAATTTATCGTATGTATGATAAGGATTCATACCGTATTTATGTAAATAACTTTCTAACTATCGCGTTATAATTGCCCATTTTTTAAAGTATTAAATGGATATAGTATGATATCCCTAAGAGATAGACATATTCCATCGCGGACTTCTTTGTAGACCTATTTAAGATACACAATGCCAACATACATTATTTTGTTATATCTCAAAGGGTTTAGGCAGCGTTTTCATGAAAACTCCCAGACGGCCTATTTCTTTCCGACACCTCCAACAATTATTGTTATATCTTAGCCAATGTATATAAAAACCTAATAAATTATGTACATAAACATTCCTCTTCAATTGTCCTATCCATAAAAAAACCGCATCAAAATCCGTTGCGTTGTTTTAAAGATTTAAGCGTACAAAGGGATATAGGGACAGTAAAAGCGACTTTATTTTATAATATGTAGGGATGATGATGATGTCAATGTTCAGCAATATTAAAAGGCCATTAATTAATCAAAGTCGTCATTACATTATTTTCTGTTCAAAAATCTTTCTGATTTTACTATTCAGATTTTATTCCAATTTTAAAAGAACAAGGAACACGAATTTTATATGCCTATGTAAAATGATCTCAAACATGCACTCCGAGCGTCCGGGAGGTTTATTTATAGAATCAAGCTAAAATCGATAAAGCGCATCTTTACAGGGATACACAAGGGAATTGATAGACATAGAGCCTCGTTTATTCATGTATTAAATGTAAAAAAGTCAAGGTCGTTTACACACGGGTTTGCATAGTATAATTATCAAGATAATTATCAATGTTAATGTTTTAATAATCTAGAGTAAAGTTGTGATTGCGATTAGTTTGGTTGATTTTGTATGCGATTTTGATAGACATATTTAAATACGGAAGAACATGAAGAAGATCTTTGTTTTTGATATAGAATTAAAAGTACCCACTATAATATTGAAGTGAAACTTGTTTAGAATCGTCGTGATTTCAAACCGGGTGCAACGGAAAAAACGACAGGTAAGAGACACAAACACAAAAGAGCGAGAGAGCAAATTTCGGTGTGTATGTATATTGCAGTCTGTTTAATACTTGCTTGTATTTGAGCATTTAACATGTGTTTCACTTCTATCGTGTGTGAATCGCACACACACCATTTTTTTTATTACGTCTTATATACTTGGATAATAAGTGGATAGTTGTCTAATAATTATCGTATTAAGGCAATATTATGTCTGCAACGGTGTGTCGCACAATTTTTTGTTGAAAATCGAAATTGGGAAATAATGGCTGATAAAACAGGTGACACAACGGTTTTCGGATAGGAGGTCTCTGGGCTTGAGCCTTTCGCCTGACGGGGTCCTACAGGTCCGCCGACTAGGGATGGAGGCATTAATGCGGAGGTGGGGAGAGGACCTGGCGCGTCAGCCGTATGGCAAATGCCTAACGGCTGCTCTGCGCCCGGTTCTTGAGCGGTGGATGCGCCGTAAGCGCAAACCTCTCACCTTCCGTCTGACGCAGGTTCTCACCGGGCACGGATGATTTGGTGATTACTTGTGTCGGACGGCCCAAAGGGAGCCGACGACTGGATGTCACGATTGTGGCGCGGCGATGGACTCTGTCCAGCACACCCTCGAGGTGTGCCCGAGATGGGCGGCGCTGCGTCATGATGTGACGTCTGTCATCGGAGGGAACTTGTGTTTGTCGAGCGTCATTACCGGGATGCTTGGCTCTGACGTGTCCTGGACGGCAATGGCCTCTTCCGACGAGACAGTGATGTCCCAGGAGGAGGCCGACGAACGGGTGAGAGAGGAGGCCGCTGACGTAGCCTCCCCCCGTAGACGACGAACGGGGGTGCGACGGAGGCGCTATTTAATGCGCCTTCAATAAAGCCCCTGTGCTCGTGTCGGGCTCGGGATGGGAACCCGGGCCCAGCTTAAGATACGACGTCGTGGGGACTGCCAAGTCGTATTGTGGAGAATCTGGTCTTGCCGGGACTAGTCTATCCCTGAGGATATCCCGTCGCCTGCACAGATCCGGGTCCCTCAAATATAGGGGCTGAAGGCTCACGCAGCGGCTTTAGTGGGGTAGGGCACCCAAATGCGAGTCCCCACACACGCCAGTGCGCCTACCCAGGCCATGGTAAGGTCGTAAATGATTTCCGCTGCGTCATCCAAAAAAAAAAACAGTTTATATAGTTTTAAAACCAAACATAAAATCAAAACAAGAGACAATGATGATGATGGCGCGCACACATACACGCACGCACGCACACAAGCACGCACGTACATGCATGCACGCACGCACATGCACGCACATACATGCACACGCACGCATACTCACGCACGGACACACTAATATTGGAATTAGTCACTATTAAGTGTATGATTATAATTACTAAGCTCGCTGGGACATTAATGTTAAATTTTCCAGTTTAGTGGTTCAGTGATCGTATTTTCGGTAATAAAAATTGAATTTTACTACCACACAAAATCATTAGCCACCAAAACCAATATTTTGTCACCAAGGGGGGAATACCACTAAATTGGGAACTCTGCAAACTTCACACCATGACAGAAAAGGATGGACCTATTCCAAAAAACGAAACAACAGCAACGCTGACAACTATCGTCCGGCAACTGGCTGTATATTCTAAGTATAGTTCGGCCGTATATCCGGCCGTATATTCTAAGTCTTGCTCTCATTACCGACAGTGTTAGCCATCCTGGTGCACCCACGCATTGCCGTGAACTGCTCGTTAGCCCGTAGCAAATAAGGATCAAATGAAGTAAGCTGGTATACTGTCTGCATCAGTGTAATTTTGGTCAGCAATGGTCAACCTGCTTAGCTTAATAATAATAATTAGCAAATTGCTTTTAAAAGCCTTCTTATGTACCAGCGAACCTTGTTAAGTGCCTACAAGATAATTACAAATCCGGTAAGTATTCTGTATCTCAATTGAATATTCACAAGTTGTACCATGACTGAAGACCGCACCTTTCAGCTAAATATATGAGTCCAAATTCAAGCTAAAACTACCTGATGATAACTGATGTACTTATCTATAAATATCCAGATCGTTGATAGTCGATTGCCATTCCTAAGTAAGCCATTCGCTCACCTACTATGGTGCAGCTTAAAGACCAAAAGCATAGACCAATCATAATAAGTCAGCAAAGAATTCAGACGTATATAAAAGAACAGATCTCAAGGATTTTGTTAGCAGACTTTATTGGGGACATGTCCCCAGCGGGCTTAGTGCGCACTCGCTCGCTCTCAGCTCATATGCTGGGGACATCGCGGTATCCTTCTCGTCACGCCACCAAGCGGACATTAGTTGGCGTTGCGGAAATATGTTCTCAAAGCGCCAATAAGAACTGTTCTTCTATTTACGTCTGAATTCTTTGGTAATAGTTAGCGTAAGTCATACTTACACTGGAACATACTTACCATGGTATTAAATAATCACTAAAATATAACCAACCATCACAGCTATCAACAGTACTAAGATCCAGTTTCTAGCATTTTAGATATCATCAGCTTCTTGGTAGACCGAAACCTTGAAGATTTAAACTTACCCTTCTATGACATCATCTTTTAAATTAATGTTAGTCATATAAGCATACATGCAGATTACATTCAAGTCTTAAGATTACTTTATTTATTACACGACACCAATACAGTACTGATATATATTTTTTTGCTTTCAATTAAATCGATTCCGATCTTATTCGATAAAGACATAGAAACGTCGAAATTGATAACGCCTACGATTTGACCTTTTTAGCGTTGATGGTAGATATGAAGTGTAGATAAATCATGGAAACTTTTATAAGTTGATGCGACTAATTTTCGCTTGAACCATTTAAAGCCTAGAAAAAAAGATATTTTCTCTAACGATATTTACGACTGAAAAAACCCTCGTGAATCACAATTTCTTTACTTGAGTGTGACTACTACTATTTGACTGAAAATGTAATAAAATGTACAAATTTATTTGTATTATTCATGTTTTTTTCGACTTACACGACATCAGATTAAGCAAGTACATATTGTTATAGATGGATTAATTGTAAAAATTCGCATCTAAGCGGGATAATATATAGATATCCTCGATAAATGATCAATAACTGAAAGAATCTTTCAAATTCAACCAAAAGTTCCTGAGATTAGTGCGTTAAAACAAACAAACTCTTCACCTTTATACATATATTAGTATAAAATAGAGAAATGATTTGTCCCGATAGATAGCGTTGCAAAAAAGAATATAGGTAGCATATGGCAATATTTATTTTAGCTGGGCTTGAGAAAATTTGTATGTTTTCAAATTACATACTTGAACATTGAAACATACAGACCGAAATATTTGCAGGGATTTGATTAGTGTTAGCAAAGCTTAGGAGAAAGTTACTTACTACCGACCCATACTAATCTTGAGCTGTACATCTTACTCTAAAATAAGAACTAGTGTTAGTAAGCACTCATACAAAACGTTATGTACAACAAGGTATAGAACATTTAGATGTATATTGCGAAATACTTAAATAAACGTTCAGGAATAATTTCACCCTACTAACAGTCCTAATTTTAAGTTGTACTTTAAGATGTTGAAAAGACAACTAAGGTTAAAATACTTTTTTCATTCTCTTGTATATTATATTATTTTATTTAGAATTTGATTGGCTACAATAATCACAGACCATGTGTTGGGGTGGGGATCTGACCATTGATACATTTGTAAATTGCAAAGAAAGACATTGGCAAATTACATAATGTACTAACACATACTGTAATGCGCATAGGTACCACCATACTACTTATTCATTTCAAATGGCTTTAGTCATGGCCCAGACTTAAGGATAACATAATTACTTGCATCGAGACTGCTAAAAGTATTGGTTCAGACAAAATTATTAATCTAGGGCGATATTGACCACTTTCAATACAACACATCGCCCGAATTTGCCATTCTGATCGAAAAACTAAAGATTATTGGACACTTTACTACTATACTAAAATGAAAGAATAATTCAGTACACAAATTTTTGATCTTGTTACATCAAATATTTAGGAAAGCCACGAGGATTTACAAGACAATTGTTATAGGAAGTTAAATACATATTTTAACAAGAAGAAAATACTACAAAATACATCTGCTTGTTCACCATGGGAAGGGGAAAGGTTAGTCAGGTGCTGCTCGCATTACTTGTTAGTCTTGCATTCAGGGTTAGTAATCCTTTGATCTATATGCAATAATTACCATATTTTTTCTGTTCACATGAAGGAACTTTTTAATTTTTGATATGTACGAATTCGGATAGCGTTTAGTATATATCTTTTTATAACGCCTCTGCTCTGGTTTTGAGAATCCGATTTGAGCTAGGTCTTCAATGGCCACATATCTCAATTGGGACAATTTTACAACCTTAAGTATGTCCCTGGAACAAGAGAAAAAAAATTAAAAACGCTTCTCAAATCGCCTCTACAAACTGTAAAACAATAATACATGCAACTATAAATACTAATTCACCAATACAAATTATATGCTAAACAAAATATTGCGCGCCAGCATTATTAGAAATAATAAATATAATTATACATTATTTAGTTTTGTATATTCATGACCAAAAAAAACAAATGCTATGATCTAAATATTTTAATATAAATAAAATGTAAACAAATAAAGAAAAACTACCAGTGGCTTTTGCAAGTGCCATGCTCTCTGCTGCATGGCTATCACAATCTGCTTGTTTCATGCATGAAACAGCTTTGCTGTGTTTTGGAGAGAAGGACAAGACCGGCAGTGTTATTACTGGCACCGAGACTTATCATCTTACATCACAGGATAGGCAAGACATTGTTTCAGGTAAAACTAGGTTATATTCATGAGCAACATCAACCTGTGATGCACTGCCAGTTTAGCTATCTAACTACCATAAAAACAAATATTTAACTTAAGAATGGGAATGCTCCATAAGCAAACAAAATAAAAACTTCAAATTCTTTAATAGCGTAAGAATATCATGAGCTAACAATTTTAAAGGTCATAGGCCAATGGACATAATTATGATCTATGCATTTTGTTCAATATTGATAGATACAAAAACTGTTTTGTAACATTTACCATGTTACATTTTGTTGATTCAAAATGCTTACTTTTAATTATTATTTTTTTACTATCCTACAATTTTTGCAGTGCCAATTTTGCAAATTTAACCTCACAATTTAGCAAATCATCCAAAATTACGCAATAAGCAAATGTGAATAGAATTAATGCCGTGAATATGTAATTTTTTTTTGTGAAAAAAATATGACATAGATGAATAATTCTCGGAATTGCCACAATATCATTAGCATTGTTAGCCTCTAACCTTAATTTATTTTTCTACTTGACATGAACCTTTTTGATCATCATGTGGCCAGCATTAAGCGGCCTAGCATTTATATCCCACTGATACTATTAATGTTTTCATGCAAAATGATCTGATCAATTAACCTCCAGCTGTCCCAAATGCAACCATCCCTTAGGAAGCAGGTATATTAAGAGCTCCTTTACAATTTTTATTTTTTCGTAGGGCTTAGACTATTAGGCCTGACGGCATTTAAGCTCAATCGGTAAGTACAATAATTCCATCCATCTATCAATATGTCATTATTATTTTAATCAACAATGGCTATCTCTCTCATCAAAAAAAAATCTATTGTTTTTCTTTGAAAGAGGTCTATGAACAACAGGAGGTAGAAAGCAGTTGTTAATGATGATGATAGTGATGATGAATACTATCAATTGTATAATATACAAAATTTTTCCGACAACCAAATATTACGAACATACGAACTACAAAAATAATCAAACAACAACGGCATAACAAATAAAAACATTCGCTATTGATGATAAAAGTAACTACGCAACCATGTGACAACTAAAAAATAGTTTAAATTTAGATAGATTAGATAGTACCTCAAATCTAGAATCAGCATCAGCAAATGGTAGGGACAGAACCAGATTGCAACTCAAATAATTTTTGACTTAAATTTTGTTACATTGAAGTGTATGTAAATAAAACACTAGATAAATCAATAATGTTAGTAACATGATTTTTATAAAGGCTAAAATCTGCAAATGATATATTTAAACTCTTGATAGCTACAATTGTTTGTAACAAAAAAAGCAGTGCCATGTTTATATTCAAATTTTAGCCATGCAACAAATGAAAAGCATATATTGTTTTTAGAATGACTGCTATAAGATGTAAACAATATTTCCCCGGGTATGAGCATTCAGTCGCATTGGTGCTTATGTATTTACTGCTGTAATCTTAAATTACAGAAAAATCTGACACATTTTTTAATTTTAAATATATATAAGTTCATTATTGATTACTGCCTCATTCTTTTAAATTCTGTAAAATAAACGCATAGCTAAATTCTAATAATACCGAATACATTTTAATAGATCAATAATCAGAAACATGCGCCCTGGCTTGGAAAAAATGAGAGATCTAAAAGTAAACAAAACGCCCAGCATTTAAACATTATAAATCCAAAGAGATACATTATTAATACCTGAACAGCTCAAAATAATGCAGCAGTTCCGCTTCTTCTAGAAATTCCCGAAGGCCTTCTTGATCGCTGGCTTTGGTCTCTGAAACACAAAACACAAGTTATGAGCCTGTGTAACACATTCCAAATACGATATAAAACAATAACGAATGGTACTTTTATGAAATAAGCCAATATAACTTACCCATTGTAATAGAAGAAGTGGATGCAAATATTATATTTTAAAAGTTACTAAATGAGGTATATAAATCCTCACATAGATACATCCTGTTTAACTTCGTAGAATGTTAACTCTCACTTTGATTATTGAGCTGGAGTGTTGACTGTTGATTTGACTCGTATCTCGAGGCAGATATATTTTTTAATTCTTTGAAATGTCTCTGACCGCGTTACATGCAGTCTTAATGAAAGTTTATAGACGGCGGGAATGTCGCAAACCAAGATTCGTTTGGAGCTTTTTCATTAGGAAACTGCAACTCATACTATAATTTATAGTCTGATCCAAATGTAAGATATTTAAAGCTTAAAAACAGACTGGATAGTGAATGAAAATATTTATTTTTGAGAAGCAGATGCACGAAAAAATGCCCTTGACATTGTATTTAAGTTATAAAATATTAATAATTTACATATTGTTTTCTTATGTTGACTCAAATTTACTCATTATAATTAAGCCTTTTACGGATTCCATCGTGGTTATAAAATCCGTAAAAGTTGTTTCGTCATATAAATAATTAATGTAATATGATTTTCAGAAGTACAATATTATGTTATAATATAGTCAAAGTCAAAGTCAAAAATTTTATTCAAAATAGTACTATCCAAGTATCTTTTTGAAGGTCAATTGAGTCTACCACCGGTTCCAAAGTAAGTCCACTGAGAAGAACCGGCGAAACAAACTTAGTGGAACTAGTCTTTTCAAATACAATATTACAAAAAATAATAATACAAACAATACATAGTACTATACTAGTATAGTATATAAGAAGAATTCAGCAAGAAACTCTGTTGGGTTGCTCCTTTCAAAATATAGTTTACAATTTTTTATAAACATACATGACTACATACATTTATTACTATAACACATTTATTACAGTTATAGTTGTTGGGGTTCGGAAACTTAAAGATTCTACTTAAGATAAAAAAAACTTTATTCTTTACTTCACTATTTAAACAAGAATTTAAGACAAACAGACTATTAATATTTTTAACATAACATGTCCGTTACGACGGTCGCCGGAACGACGCACTCGTATAGGCTTTCCGCGGACTACTCTTTTACTGTCTTAAAAAGCGGCCGTTAGGCAAAGGCGGGTAACAATTCGGTTATTCCCGAAATCGTGCGAATGGTGTTGCCAGCCGTGTGTACACCATGCGCTATACAGTCTTATATACACTATCCTAAGATAAGTAAATAAGTAGATAAATTTAGACCCCGCAATATCCAAAACAAACCAGTGGATGTTAATAAAAAAAAGAAACTCAGCTAGGTAGAAATCGCATAACACGACCAGCCACCACAGCAGCACCTCCACATAGGCCTGGACGCGTGAGCCAGCGTCAACCTCTTCCACATATTAGAGGGAAGTGGAAGACCCATCCCACAACGCCACCACTGCAGTAGTGTAAGCGAGCATGACATGTCATACGTTTCACCTTTACACAAGTTTAGTTCAACACATTGCAGGCTCAAAATTTATCAACATTCTAGATAAAACAGCTTTATAGAAGAGCAATTTAATCCCAAGATTATACATTGTATAAAACCTTATGAGTGAGTGTCTTATTCCCAAGGTGTGGTATATTCAATAAAATATTTTATTTCATAATACGCTTTACCACACAAACGTTCCTTAACAATTTTCTTAAATTTATTAATGGAAAGATTTTGAACGTTTTCTGGGATCCTATTGTAAAATCGTATGTATGTATGTAATGTCCCATAAAAGAAGTACTTTATTAAGTCTAAAAAATGGAACATTCAATTTATATTTGTTCCTAGTATTTATGTTGTGATGGTCGCATTTTTTTAAAAAGTCATTAATATTTTTGCGAACGTATATTAGCCTTTATTATAGCATTAGCATATATCCGCACGTTTGCCGAGGCTTGGCAACCCTTCACAAATTCAAACATGTGGATACAGAGTTTGTCTTGGCTTGCGTAGGTTTGCAAGGGTGTGTGGCCGACCCGACGAGTGTCGGTATTGTGCACAAGCCAAAGGGAACCAAAGAGAATTTGCCGCAAGCGCTTATGAGGCGTCCGCATGCTTGTGAGTTGTGACTAATTGTGAAGGCTTGGGGCTTGCGGCAAGTCACAAACGTGCGGTCCCGGCTTAATAATAAATACTGTGTTCAAAAATTTTTGTTCTTTGTTTAAATACGATTATATTTTATAATACGTAAAAAGTGAGACCATGACATTCCGCCAAATTTTACTTCAGAACTATGATTCCGCCACTAATGAAGTCCTGCGACAAAAGCCGGAATTAAATTAGACAAGTCTGACATCATCTGACATCTTGACATCTGTCTGGAGTGTGAAGTTGTGAGATTTTAAATTGTTTTACGTAAAAATTGGAGTGTTTAAGG
This sequence comes from Lycaena phlaeas, assembly GCA_905333005.2. NCBI lineage: Eukaryota > Metazoa > Arthropoda > Insecta > Lepidoptera > Lycaenidae > Lycaena > Lycaena phlaeas. The sequence goes on from HG995168.1 coordinate 4,413,595, forward strand.
ATAAAAAGTGACGGCCAGTTAAAGTGAAAGAAAGTAAATTAGAAAATAAGATTAAACATCTATTAACATGGCAGAGACATGCTCCCGCCACAGGAACGAACCACATTACACGCAAACATTACGGCCACTAGGACCATTAGCAAATAGCATATAGCATATATACCATAGCTCAAACCGAAAATAAAAAACTCAAATACCTAGGTAGGAACAATTTTTTTTGATAGAACGAAGTCTGTCGGGTCCGCTAGTTTAAAATAAATATATTATGGGACAGAGACACTCTAAATAAATCACTTACTTTTAATTTACATGTATGATTCTTTTTATTTTAATAAAAATAAAACTGTAAAAAATGACAATCCGCCATATTAGGCCAAACACCAACCAGAAAATCGTGACGTCACGATTTTGTAATACCACTACCACACGTTTGTGGCTTGCCGCAAACTCCAAACCTCAACAAGGCACAAACATGTGGACGCGTCGCAAGCGTTTGCGGCAAATTCCCTTTGATTTGTGCACAATACCCACACCCGTCGGATCGGCTACAAACCTTTGCAAACCTACGCAAGCCAAGATAAATTCTGTATCCACATGTGTGAGGCTTTGCCGAGGCTTGCCAAGCGTGCTAACTGTCAAATGATTACGAAAACGTGACGTCATAAACAGACTACAGTATTTTTAAAACGTCGTTTAAATCGTCGTTTTCCTTGTAAACTTTATTTTTTGGGATACACAATATTAATTTTAGATAAAGTAGATACGTAATAACATCGTAGAGTAGTTTTTCAAAATTTGTCAACATGCCTATTTTAGAGATACCAGAGTCACCCATTTTTGCCCAAATTCTGGCTAAAATATTATCATTAATTCTAAACACTCATCTTATGAAAATTTATATTAATATAAATTCAAAGTAAAATAAATAAAACCTTCCTCAGATGAATGAATGATATTCTCAGGTGTTTCTGTGAGAAAAAATCTTGAATAACATATGAAGTAAAAATAGCAATTACTTCTAAAAAAATCTTTACCCCTAGAAAATCCGAACGCAACCGAAGAAGATTGTTTTAGATGATTTCGACTAATCGGTTATACGTATAAAATACAAACGAAATAATAAAAAATAAAAATAAAATGTATTATTTTACTAAAACCTGGTAGGGAGACCGGAGATTTTAATTTTGCTGCCATAATTATTTTTGACATTATTATCATCATCAGCCTTTATCCATTTACTAGGTACTGAACATAGGACCTATTATTTTATTATCATTTTTATTGTACTAGCCTTAGTGGAAAATGATTATACTAGAAACTGGCAGCATTGAGTTATGAGGCCACAGCGCCGCGTCTATAGAACTTGTTACGTGGACTTTATACACCCCAGAATAGTTTAAAAAAAAAAAAATAATTGCCATGAGTTTGTCAGAGCAGCTTTGCTTAGTTTTGTTGAAACTGAATGACGCTGTATGCAGTGCAAAGATGATTATATTTTTAATTTTATAGCTTTCGAATGGTGAAAGAATTTTTGAAATCGGTCCAGTACTTTTTGAACCTATTCGTTACAACCAAACAAACATAGTTTTCCTCTTTATAATATTAGTGTAGAAGTGTAGAAGATGTAGATAAATAGAGTAAAAATATCAGAAAACAATGATTATTTTAGAGTTCTAGCACATAAATTACCATTTCACATATTACAAATCATATTTTTATATGAATTTGTCAACATTCCTTTTGTCATAATAGGTAATCTCTCTCCTCCTCCACTGTCACTTGACAGTAGGCCACTGATTAAAAACGGATTAAACGTATATGACGTATCTCTCTGAATAATTTAAATCCTATTGTTAACGTCTTATAATAGTAGTAATAGGTAGTCAGCCTCATGCTGCTTTGCAGCCAAATTGGGCTGGTACGACCGGGGTGGTACCTCTCTCTCACATAATACCGGCGTAAAGTGTCAGCTGTACTGTCGCGCTTCGTTCAATTTGTGAGATTCCGGTGGCCCATTGGAGAGCGGGGCGCATCTGCATAACCTCTGGTTATGTGGATGTTTCTGGGCGTCGAAAGCCGTAAGGCTTAGACTGTTTTTTTTTTTTGAAGCAGATGGCTCACCTAGTAAAATACCACCCCTCTGGTGCGCGCGATATATCGCGCGCGCTACTCTGGAGAGTAGGTGTTTGGCTAATCAAATCCAATACGGTCGACGAGTCATTAGCGGATGAAGTTAAACTATGTATTAATCTGAGGGCCGTTTATCCCCTCCCCCGTCTGGCGGGCGACGTGGGTCGTGCGCGAAACCCATGCAATCAACCGATAGCAAAGTGCTATCGGTGTTTTCGCGGTTTTGATTGGTGTAGACTCGTCTCGGATTCGAACCTTATCTTAGCCGGTCGAACTGGATCGATGTAGGTATTTATCATGTGTAGGGATCGACGTCGCTAACGACACCGAGGCCCAAGCGGTGTGCCTGAGTACTTAGGTACACACACAACAATACAACATCCGGGGTTAGCCCCGGATGGTGTATTGTTGTGTGTGTATTCTATCTTGAATTTCGCGTTGCGCTTTAGTAGCTGAGCTATTTCGTCCGCTGGATCGGTAGTAACGTGTTTAGGTAACCTAAAATTGAAAAAAAACTTTGAGACTGAGCTGTCAGGGACATAGTTTGCCGCGCGCACTATGAGCGGTTTCGAGTGGAGGAGTGCCTTTTCAAAGTGACGTACTGACATTTTGAAGTCCCTATGTATGTCTATGTTTCTTATGTAGCATGGGCAACCAGTTGCAATGCGTAAGAATTTGTTTTGTTATATCTGCAAACTTCGGCTGTTCGTTTGCCCTCCTATGATTATATAAAAAATACCGCCGTAAGCACTAAGTCAACATAAAAATAAATATGATTTTTCAATATATCTTAAATTATATACTAACAGACAATTACGACAGGGATGTTGACAATTTTTGCGAATATTTTTCAAACGCTTATAAATATCTAATGGAGGCCAACATTTCAATAGCTTTTGCTTAAAAACGTCTAATAGGTATTAAATCTCGCATAATAAAATGTATTTTAAATTTCATTCGAAAACGCTAACATTTGTAACGTCACAATAGTATGTTGAAAAATATCCTAAAAGTTTAAGGTGATAAGGTGATTCTAGTTTAGTTCTTAGTATTATAAGGATTGTGCAGTGCATATTATCTTAACTTATATATTTAAACGAGCAAGGAATTCTTTTATATATATGGAATCGGGATCTCGGAAACGACTTCAACGATTTTCATGAAAGGAGACGGTCCAAAATTATATGGATCGTTGGTGTACTTTAGTACACGTAATGATATGAAGGAAAATAAATATTCAAACAGTTTTAATATGTTCACATTCATAAATTCTTTTCAATTTCAGCGTACGCATAATTTAATATTTCCAAGATATGCAACAATATATGATATAACAATGGCGTATGAATATTTTCTTTGGCGTTTATGGCTATAAATCTATGTCCAAATAAAAAGTCCAAGTCGTCAAAATGAATCACATCCACGAGTTAACAACTCCATAACAAAGCTTGAAATAGTTACGAAAGTACCATGAGTGACGCCATTTTTCAATAATGACGTTTAAGTAATAGCCGCCATCTTTGTGTGAAATAGCTAATATTTGAAAAACTTGATATTCTTTTTAATTTTTTTGAACGTAACTTATTACGATAAACTAATTTATTTTATTTTTAATGAAATCTATATATTTTTGTTTATTTATAGTATAGTGTACAAGACTAGACCAGAAATGGACCGTCTCCTTTGTATACATGGGTTAAAAACGGCGATAAATCGATCTGGCTAGGATAAATTTTTAGAAAACTTTTTTTTTTCCGTGTTTTGAGGCATCGATAAAATATAATTAAAATACGAAGTACGAACGTAAATTTCGCTGTCAAATAATATGTCATGGTAGCTTAGTGGTGAAATTAGGCAGTTAAACCCGAACGAGCCTGGTTCGAATTTCCAGTCCGAATTTATTTTTCCTTTTTTAAGATCATTTTTTTTTTGGAAGAATATCGCATTTTATCACTAAGGGTACCGAACTACCAAAACGCCTGAGAAATTGTTTAAATATGTACAGCATGCGGGAAGTGACCCGAAAAACATCCATACTTTGTGAGGAATATTTGTTTTGAGAGTTGTCAATTTTTTAAAAAGTATTTAAATATTTCTTAGGCAACAATTTGAACGAAATAATATAATATGAATATTTTATTGTAAAAATTTAGTTACTGTTCTATTTTCTGAATATTATTTTTGAAAACTTTTTAACATTTCCGCTATTAAACATTGCCAGCATTGTTTCTGTAGTATCAAATTACTGAGTCATAGCTTTGCGCGTGACGTCAAAGGTTCCACAGCAAGACGAAGGTATAGATAAACCTTCGTGCACAGCAAACATTGTTTGCTTGAATAGGTTTAATTAACATTATTGTAAAATTTTATCAATTAAAATTGATTCATATACACACATCACATATTGATCAATAATACAACTACTTTATAAAGGTGTTTTGCTGTTCCGGAATAGGGATGTCAACAATTTTTAAGAATGTTTTAAATCGTATAATAATAAATATCTAATGCACATTTATAAATCAATAACTTTTGCTTAACTACATTACACGTCTAATGCATATTTATTTCTTAACTCTTGCATAATAATATAAAAATATGTTTCCTAAGTTTCAAATGGATTGTGCCATGAAGGAGTCCGAACATAGGTAATGTTGAACGAATGGTCGCAATTTATATGACAAAAGGCTAGCCTTTTTAAGAAGTACTCGTTTAAATCTATTCGCGGCAAGTATGGTGGCGCTGATTAATCCGTTACAATAGTATCGGTATGCGCTCGATTCTAGCGCAGCCAGTGGTAGAAACGAGAACTAAGGTGAGGGTTTATTATTGGGTATACGAATACTATGGAAAACCTATACCTTTCGGACTCCTTATAATATCTTCGTGGCTTGTGCGATGCCTTTTTGTGTATACCACGAAACTTATAATGTATTATACTCCTATACTCTATGATTTGCTTTCGTCATGCAAGACAAGTGATGCCATTTCCGTTTGTTGTTACGTAACTTATTTTAAATATTGTCAAAAAAAATAATTAAATATATTCAGGAAAAATAATAGAATACAATGTAGTTTTTTTTTTAAATTTTATCATAGAACCTACCATTTTACATCAAAATTTGTTTTCATATGAATACTGTCAATATCCCTATTTCTAATAGCTATCCTTAAAATTGAGACCCGCTAAAGTAATCGAGGCCCGATGAATACACGAAACAAAACACGTAAGTGTTATTGCTTATTTGCTACTTACTACTACTACTGTAACTTATTTGCTAGTAAAATATTAATAATTATTCTATTTTTAGGTTTAGATGGCAGAAAATAATTTAGCTTCTTAGACAATCCTTCTAACTATTTAAAAGTATTATTTGTGATTATATTTTTGGTAAGTATTATAAATTATGCAATCCCAAGGATAAAATGCATATTATTTACACTATATCACAGCATTATCTATAGGTAGGCCTACTTACGAGATAATTTTACTTTATGTATGTAGGTATAATATTATAATAATTTACACTTTTCATTTTTATATTTAATCATGATAATATAATATAACAATAATTTACACATAATTTTACTTTATTCTCTTTTATTATTAAAATCTGTATAATTGATACCTACACTTTATATGTTGTTGTTTTTGTATTAAAAATGTACAGGCTTCCAATCAGAATTTAGATATCCACGAAACATTTAACGTAAACATTTCAAAATAATATAGCCACTATAATTAATTATTTTATGAATAATTAACAAATGAAAATATTTTTTTAAATTTTGTCTTCATTAATAAGTGTAGTTTAATAAATGATGCATTGGATAGAAAGTGAACACAATGTGTGAATTAAAATACTAGTATTTATTTTGTCATCTATTCCTTCTCATAATTTAAAAATGTAGCCAGTTTGCGTTACTATCGTACTGATTTTACCAATATAAATTTTATAAACGTGGCAAAAAATTACCTATATAGTATCTTGGTTTAAAATGTGGCAACCCAACGCCTGAACTTCGCAATCGCAAATATGGCGTTCGTTGCTACTAAATGCAGTAGAGAATAATTTGTATTACTTGTCAATTCTAAATTTTATTAAAAAAAGTCATGCTCATAGTATAAGACTATTCTAACCAGATAAGTGTATTAGACAAGTTTAGTGGTGAAATGTGAATTTGACGAAATGTATGTATACGGTTTTTTTTATAATATATAAAATTATGAAGTCACGTTAAAGTAATAGGTTTTGTGTTTATTTTAATAAATGGCCCATTGTTTAATAAATATTTTGTCATCGCATTGAACTCTTACATTCTTTGTTATCTGTTTATTATTTTTATGTTAAAACAGTTATGTCAAGACAAATATAAATAATTGTAATTTAAATTGTTAATATACATTTGTTAATTGTTTTGGTATTGTATTTAAAAATTAAGTATTTCTTTTTGTATACTACGTGCATACGAACTATTTTATGTACTAGGGTATAGTTTTAAGTAAATGGACGAAATATTTTACGTGTGAATACGAACATGTGTGCGAAAAAGTTTTGGACAATTTTTTTTTCGTAAAGCTCCAAAAAGTTCGTTTTTGAAGATGAAACTGATACAGGTGAGTGTTTTTAAAACTTTTGATATAGTTTTAACATTTACGTAACTGATATCTACATAAATAAAATAATATATCTTATAAAACTTGTGATAAATAAGACTTTTCAAAACTTACTTTTTTCTTTCCTTTTGGTTATAATTTTTTTCAATGATAAAGTTGAGTTCCTATTATTTACTGCAATTAATTCAAATCATTATACACATTGAAATGTTTAGTTACATTGAAAACATATTATGTATATGTTTTGAATGTGCCACACTGATACATACTGTGTTTTGAAGGTTCTAAATATAAGATAACACAATTTAACATTTTTAATCAATGCATATTTTTGTTAAGTATAATAAATAGGTGACTAGGAGAAATTGCTGAGCGCTTCATGTAAATCACAAATCTGGTATAAAAAAAATTCTAACCTAATACAAGTAATGTTAATGACATTATCAATAATATTTATTCTTTGGTTATTTTATACTACACATTTTATACATCTACCATTTCCAGGAATTTATTAACCATTGTTGATTATTAGGTTCAATCAATAATGTAATAATTACCATTTCTTTCTACGGGTCTATATTGAAAATGTCCAGAATGTGGACAGAAGGAGCTTGATAATGATGATGAGGATGATATATTACAATGGATGTATCAAGGTTTGCAGGGTTAAGTCTTATAGAAAAAAAGACGGTTATGATGGTTAAGATGCTAAAGTCGCAAAAGATGAAATACCAGCTACATTTCATATCCTACTTGACAAATTCAAATTTATTCAGTAGAGTTATTAAATGCATGTCCATATTATTATATCGTATAAAATTTTGAATGGATGTCTTGTTATTACTGTCCACGTTCATTGAAAACAGCTTCAATATCCAGCAAACATAATAGTTCACAAGAGGCTGAACGGTCAGAATGTGTCTTGCCTTGTCAATAATTTTATCCCATTCTTTTTCTAACTGACTCTTTAGATTTCCATTTTATATTACATAAGTGACATGACAGACTAAAATAGATTAATCTAAAAAGCAAAACCTATTTATTGTTCATAACAATTTAAACTATTTAGTTAAAAGGAACATCTCATAGCTTTAGAAATCTTAATCCGTCTAGTAAACCACTGACGCCTAAAATACGTCCTTGAATTCAATCAATTCTTAGATTTTATATTACAGCAATTTGAATCACCTTAGTTTGCGGCGATCGAAAGTGAACTTCGAATTCCTCACGTTTCCTACTATGATTGGTAATCGTACACCCAAGGAATATTCAACTAAAACGTTCGCCTCCGCCAACAATCAAATTCAAATATTTTTCGTCTTTGATACAGGATTCTTTAAAAAAATGTAAATGCGAACGTAAAAATTATTTTTATGAACTTATTTAAATTGCCTAATTAATAAATATGAAAAAAATAATATAAATATCCATGAGATATTAGCAATGGCAAATAAATCGATTTGTGATCTATAGCGATACCCATCACCAGTGTACTTTACTATTCACCTACTTACTTATCCTACTTTACTATTTTTCGTATCAGACAACTCATACGTACTTAAAACTTTTGTAGATACATAAATATTATGTATAAATAATGGCCAGACAAAACAAATGATCAATCATCACATAAACATTTGTCCTGGGTGGGAATCGAACCCACGACCTTCTGGTTTAGCAGTCAGGGTCATTAACCACTAGACCAACAGGCCAGTCACCACATCTTATACTCACACGTACATACAAATTACAAGTATATGTATGGCTGTCTTTATAAATAATTTGTTCACAACTTTGATTCTACAATCAGTGATCACTATAAATAGTCTAAATTGATGCGCGTGCGACTAGAAGCTGGCACACATTTCCTACAAGTTTTTATTATTTGTGATTGCTCTTTTATAGAATATACGATAGTGATAAAAATTTAAAGAACATGTAGATTCGATGGGATCAAGAAGTACTACTACCTATATAGTAGTATATAGTATAAGTACTTCTCAACCCATCAATAGCCACGAGTTACTTTTGCTGTTATGCTTCGCCTAAGTGAAATTTTTCGTACATCAAATTCCTTGATCGTATTTCCTGGTAATTTCCTTGTAGGGTATTTCGATAGTCTAACGCTTAACCATATAAAATATTACGCGCAAACGATTATAATATAGCGGTTTACGAAATAGCCAGGATAAATTAATTGCTCATTTATAGTTATCTTATAAGAACCATTTAGCAGTACCTCTACCTTAATATAAAATTTATGTTATTTCCTCAAACTGTTCTCACGCCAAGATAAACAGCGATTGTTCCCTTAGTTGCTCCGAATGTTTCATAAAATCACAAATTACGTTAATTGTAAATACAATTCTTAGATCTAATATTGGTTAGTAATTTGTCACTGTTAACAATAATATTTATAATGAAATATAATATCTCTATATACATATTTCGTAATAAGGAGTCCCGTATGACGTAATTAGCTTCAGGTAATATCGCTCTCTTTAATATTTTGCTTATGTAACAGATGATACATGGTAAATTGGTAAGAACGCAAAATTCGTAAATTTTCAGCTAAGCGAACAAATTCAGTTACAAAGAAATGCTCGTAATATTAATAAAAATCGGCAATGGTCTGTCCGATGACACCGTCAAAAGGCTCGTATAGCTCAGTGACTATTCATCTTCGTTTTCGTTTTTCAAATAAGAACTTTTTCAGAACGTATGAAATTCTACAACGTGCATTCGGTTTTTGAATAAGCGAAACGTAGAGTCATCCTCTGTAGAGTAATAAAACTTCATAAAACGGCAAAGTTGACATTTGTTGAAGTTCATCAGAGCCGATAGGCTATGCATAAAGCAAGTAGCCCTATATGGCCTAACTTAATGCTCTATATTATGACAATGTATAGTAACAAATAAAATAAAAAAAAGAAGTCCTTAGGCATAGAACTTTTAAACACATTGGCTGGGCTGTTGTTTTAGTGGTTAGTAAGCTAGACTGGTTTACCGGAAGGTCTTGGGTTCGATTTCCACCCAGGAAAAATTTCGTGTGATGAGCATGATCTTTAATTGTCTAGGCGTAATTTATCCATAATGTGGTATTAATTATGTAATATCAGTTGTCTTGTCTCAAAATAATATCGTTATTATTATTTACAAGCTGTTGCCCGCAGCTTCGGCTTAACTAAGATTTACAACAGCATCTTAGTGGGATAATATATAACACTGAAAGGATCGTTCAAATCTGACAAGTAGTTCCTGAGATAAGCGCATTGAAACAAAACCCTTCAGTTTTATATATTACGAGTTGTATAATCTACACTTCTACACTAATATTATAAAGAGGAAAACTTTGTTTGTTTGTTTGGTTGTAACGAATAGGCTCAAAAAGTACTGGACCGTATTCAAAAATTAGTAGAGTAACATAGGCTAAATTTTATTCTGATAAAAAATAGGGTTCCGTAAGATATTTTGGTTTTTCGGACACAAGGTGTAAAAAATGTTATTTCGCGTACTAAGATCCCGTTGTAAATCTTAGTTAACGCAGGCGAAGCTGCGGGCAACAGCTAGTATTACCATAAAGTGTGAATCATAATATCATACCTGACCTTGTTGGTTCTGTTTTCCATGAAAGCCTTATTGACAAATAAAAACTTAATTATTATATCACTGAATATATAGGTAATATGTCCAAACGCTAAACCCTTTTTGTCTTTCTCTGCGAAGCTGCGATCGACAGCTAGTAAAGTAATAAATCTTATCGTAGTCGAAAATTACGTCACGCAAAGAATGACACAGGTGATGGTGTATTCAAATGTTTGACGTCATGTAATAAAGATACGTGTCGTATATTTTTTATACATTTCAGGGTTGGGGACAGATAGTTGTCTGTTATCTGTTATAGATAATAGAATTAATAGATGGATAGAATAATTATAGTCTTGACATATCTAAAGGATGCGTGCACCGTGTGTCGTGTTTTAACTTTTTATAGGTATTTTAATTGTACAAGGTGTTAGTAAATGTCAGCGAATATGCCGGACGCCTACCACACAATATACTCGTAGTAGCCACTAATAATATTATTATGTAATAATCTTTTATTAATATATTTTATGTTCATGGATAATGGCTTATGATGATGATGGTGTTTATTATAAATATCAAACTATCAGAAGAAGTAAGTAACGATCGGAGTATATTATCGGTTTTGAATAGAAGCAAAGTTGAGTACCTATAGTAGTCCACAGTCCATACCACGCTAAGGATAAGGACATTTTAATGGCAGTCGTATTTGAAGAGTTTTATTGTCAACAGCAAAAAGAAAAAGAGTGCTCATAATGATGATATAATGGGTTTGGTTTGCTCGGAGTCGTATTTTCAATGAATTATTTGCCGAACTAGTTCTGTAGAAGGTATTGTTTCATTTTAAAGATTTGCTCTGTAGAAGAAAGCGCGTGGTCCATTTTTGATATCGCTTAAGGGTAAACACACAACGACGGTAATTTCCCAAATCATTAAGGCCTCAACGTACGTGTTAGAGGTTTTATAATTACCGCCTATTCTCTAATAACCCATTACAATAACCCGTAAAGTCATCACAGCTCTATAACAATTTTTATTATTATACAACGACCACATAACCCATAGACTCCTAATAACAGGCGAACGGGTTCTGGCGAGACATCTGACTTATAGTTCCCATGTAAGCCGTAAACAATGTACTCAAACTATCGTGTCGTCTCATTCTTTCCCGTTGCGAAATATATCCATTTCTTTTTAACGTTCCGTGATTGGTAATGTATGACATTGAATTAGCTAATCACAGCATTGCAACCTCTTTCGTCTCACCTCAGCTAGTTGCCATAATGCATTTAATACGAAAAATCAAACATTAGGAGTCTATAGGCTGTGTGGTCGATGTTATTATACAACGACTATTTCCTTTCTAGACTAGCCACACGCATGGAATCCATTGATTTGGCGACTTGCGCTACTTGTGTTTTTAACAAAACCCTCTTGAATCCCCGACTTTTATAACGAACGATTTACAAAGGCTTTCAGTTCAAATATGCGCTAATAACTTGAACATGTCAAAGATTTACCTACCGATTGAAGTCTAGACCTTTCGAAAAAATGTCTAAAGATTTTGAATTTGAAATCTTATCGTTTATCTTATTCTGTTTATATAACGTGGCTATCATTATCCCAGGATGACCAACTCGTCCAATCCGCAAGTTGTCACCAGGTCTTTTACTTTGATATTTTTACAATAACTCTTTATTTAACATGTTAAAGATAGTACAAATATTACTGCAGTGTCCCTTTTTCAACACTGCGTACACGTGAAAAAAATTTATTTACTTTAAAATTGAAAAACATATTTCACCTACAGCAAATATTGAATCGTTTTAAATTTTACACTCCGCTTATGTTTCAATTGCTATCAAAATATTTATAAAATAAAATATAAGCTATTTCGTAATTAATAAACACTTTAACGTATGAAAAAAATAAAGTAATTAAACGGGCTTTTCCCAATTTGTTGGATTTATCATGAAAATATTTACAGAGATTAGCGGATCGTTTTAATTGGTGTTGAAAATTCGTTTACTGTATATTAATAATGGAGATTTTTTCAACTTTCCTTTAAAAGTTTCGCACTATTTTACCAACTATGGAAACAAACCGATAAAAATGCAGAACAAATAGAGATGTGTTGATTTTTACATAGTTAAACCTATGATCAATCTTCACACAAACATTTGTCCTGAATGGGAATCGAACGCACGGCTTTCTGGTTTTTCTGGATTTTACTAGGTACTATAAAAAAATAATGGGTGTTTGTTGCTCAATCATGTCGTAATTTAGCAATTAAATAGTGGTCTTGTTGCCTAAAGAACTACATATTCAGGGACAAAGGTAGCCTATTTGCTATTCCCGGTTATAATCTGTCTGCGTTCAAATTTACCTCGATCAGTTGCTAAACCGGGAATAGCAAAAGGGATCCATTAGCGACAAAACCGCTATTTTGGGATTTTAGATAGGTACACGTGAAATGGTGAATTCTATTCATATAATTTTATTCTATACGTAGTCAGTAATTTGTCGAGTCCAGTCCAGTAATTTGCCCAGTTTTATTTTAGAATGCTTTAACCAATCATTAGTTCCTTTAATGGGATCAGTTTCATTTAATACGGGGAATCAGTGGGCGAATTTTCATCAAATCTTTAATTCTGATATGTGTTTCCGTATAATATGTAGTATAGTATAGTATGAATAAGTTAATCTTATTTTCTATTGAAGAAAAAAAAAAACTTTTGTATCTGAAATGAGAAATAATATACGTTAAAGTACTTATCACAAGTGTTTACTTAATTCTCATAACTTCCATCGTTACTGAGAAGGTCATATCAAATCAAATCAATCTTTATTTCGTAGGTAACAACACTCGAAATACGTCAAAAAAATAGCCAATCAAATGTAAAAAGCAAAAAAAAACTCGTTTCAAATGAAGGAAAACGAGAAGGAAAATCCCTAAGGTAAAAATTAAGTACATAATTATCATGTGATGAAGGTAGAATGAATGTCTTATTCCCAAGTGTGGTGGTATCTTCAACAAAACCTTTTATTTCATAATAGGCTTCCCCACACAAACGTTCCTTAACAGTTTTCTTAAATTTACTAATGGGAAGATTTTGAACGTTTTCTGGAATCATATTTTTACACCCATAACATTGTCCCATAAAATACTACTACTTTACTAAGTTTGTATTCTAAAAAATGGAACATTCAATTTCCATTTGTTTAGTTTTCTATTTGTAAGATTCAAAACTCTTGTATTTATGTTGTTTACGTATTTTCTTCCAAACCCATTAATATTTTTGCGAACATACATCACATGAGAAAGTACGTACTGAAAAGCTACAGTCAAGATGGCAATTTCTTTAAACTTTTCTTTTAACCATACCTCGGAACCCAAACAGTAAATAGTTCGAATAATAACCCTTATTATTTTATTACACTTAAATGTAGCAGAGCTGACGGGTTACCTATTAACCTGTCGTGTAATAAAACAGTGCCATCCGCGGCGGTGACATTCTTTTCATTCTATTAAAAATGTGTCCAAACAAAAAAAAAAAACGTTAAACGCCTCCATTGCAGGAAGAAATGCTCCGAGCTAATCGAATAAAACAACACCGGAAATTCCTAGCGGATTTTACGAATGCAGTTTATTTTGAATGAAAAAAGCTCGGGCTTTTTCGAGAATTCTGCTATAGAACAGGTTAGCCAATGTAAATTTAAATAGGGTTGTCGCTATCACTTAGATTTTAAAGTTTAAACTATAACGGCTAGATATCTTGATGTTTTTATGGGTTACCACAGACATGGGACATGGTACACTTCTTACGTGTGTGAATCACACGCACACCTTTTTTTTTTGTTTAACTAATTTTATTAGTAAATTACGTTTAATTTACCACAACCACATAATATTCCTTTAGTTTTGATTATCTTTATGTTATAACTTTATCATATAAACACTCGTCATAAAATAAAAAAAAGGTGTAACAAAGATACTTAAGTTTTTTTAAAATATCATTAAAATATTCACACACGTTTTACGTGGTTCCCATGTCACGATTTTTTAAGTTAAAAATAATAGCTTTTTGTAATATTTTTTCGCTTCATAACACCTTTAAGCGCATTTTTTTTGAAATTTGTTTATTTATGATATTTTAATGTTTTGAAAAAATATAATACACAATAATATTATATTGTATCTTATACTGACGGTGTCGATATTTTATTAGTTCGTTCTTTGTTTCAAATGAGTGCTGTATAAATGATTCTATCTAAAACTAAGAAAAGTGAAATTCATCCATTAATACTATTGTTTAATTGTGTATTTTACAATTTATAACAAACATCATATCCCTCCGGGCATATCCTATGAACTTATCCTAGGTACTAATAAACCTGTCCAGTGTTCGTATATCACAATCATCGAACATATAAACGGATAGAGCAGTAACATAAAAGTGGTCAGTTTATTGTCCCTGACGTAGTAATATAACAAATAGCAATTCAACCAAACTGTGTACGTCTTAACGCCCAAACAACCCAATGACCATCTACCGGCCAATCAGAGCGCAGAACCGTTGCAGCGTCGCAGCACAAATATGGCGGAAATCGTTTTCCGCCTGTATGTTCGATAATCACAATATTTATCATAGGTAGGTACGAATCGTTATGTGTATCAGGATCAATGAAATGTATGAAGTGGCAAGTAAACGCTGAATATAATGTCTTTAGGAGGATTAAGGTATTAAATAATAAAAATAGACTCGATAAAACGTACTTTATATGGTTTGAAGTCACTAATAAGATTATAGAATGAAAGGAGTAGCTATTACCTAGTTACATTGTATCGTTATAGTGTGTACGGAATAATTTAATTGATGCTAACATGCCCTTGATAAATAGAAATTTCTTCAAATCCACGTGAAATAAGATATACAGAATTGGGAGTCAGTTGGTGAACAAAAAATGTAAGGGCCTGTTTCACAACCTCCAGAGAAGTGCTGGATAGGCTATCGGCAACATATTTGACAGATACTCCATACTATATCTGTCAAATATGTTGTGAATAACCTATTCGGCACATATCAGGAAGTGGTGAAACAGGCCCTTAATATAATAAAATGGTTGGAACAACTCGCACACGGCAATCTCAACCAAAACTAGGAGCCTGTATTTATGACCAGACATACATATATGCATATTTCTAATTCATCAATCATCAATTCATCATACATTCTTATATACATATTTATAATATACATACTACACTACATATTGATGATACGCCCAGATATAGAACAAATGAGCGTGCTAAACAGGCAAAAAAATATCCTGGGTGGAAAACGAACCCACATCCTTCTGGTCTAGCAGTCAGGGTCACTGACCACTAGACTTGCATGTCATTTGTCTCGCATATGGTCGAATTAGGATAAGCAATAGAATATTAGTAGCGAGAATAAGCCATTACCACCTGCTTGGGATCCCATAATAAAAATAATAAAATCAAAATCCAAGCATAACATGTCACAGACTAAAGACTTGGATAGCACCCTCTGCATAGATATGACTAAATAAAATATTGTTGTATCATAGGGTAGTTTCGAGTAATTTTTGTAACAGTAGGACATCTGACACCTCAGTCCTCCCGTGACCATGGTTGCTGTAAAGTATCCGAAACGTCGGGCTTGTAAAAAACTTAATAAGCTGCGATAAAATCCGTAAATTTGTTTCATTAATAATGAGCGAGAATAATATTTATTTTTATGTAATGACAATTATTTTAATTGTTTCCTTTGAAGAGTACAATCGGCATAATAGTCTCTTAGTGGTAAGTGATCAGTGTCATCAATTTCAATCAATGCTTGTGATCAGTCAAGTCCTACGTTGATTCTATTGATCTAAATGGAGTAGATAGCTATCGGTTTTAGCGTTATTACTACCTATATACGGAATACAGCTTTGGAGCGGAATACAGTTTGCCAATGCATATGCGCATTAAATGTATGTAATTTTAATGATGTGCATGTATTTAGTTAGAGAACCAATTAATAAAATACGGAAAGTTTTTAATATCCGTATTACCAAAATCTATGCTCAGAAAAAATATTTTGTTAAAACATCGTAACGATTTATGGCAACACAAATATAAATACACAATATTGTTGTATATTGTTTTACTCTTTTTCTTTGTGTTGACTTTATTAAAAAATTAAAGAACAGATTCATATCAATACAAGATCATTTCAATATCAAAATTAAAATGATTTGTTGCAACATATTTTTTATTTATCTCTGCATCGTAACCCTTTTATGGATCTATTAGTACAAGTTTTGTAGAAGAACAATTAAGTTAGTAAAAGAAACCGGGTGTTACTTTGCCGAAATCTATGATATACGTTATTATGCGTTTGTTAGAACTCATTCCTCAAACTACGTAGTATATAAATACATCGTGGTTTGGCGCCTTTCTACATCTACACTAATATTATAAAGAGGAAAACTTTGTTTGTTTGTTTGTTTGGTTGTAACGAATAGGCTCAAAAAGTACTGGACCGATTTCAAAAATTCTTTCACCATTCGAAAGCTACATTATCCACGAGTAACAAAGGCTACATTTTATTCTGAAAAAAATTGGGTTCCGTAAGATAATTAGGTTTTTCGGACACAAGGTGTAAAAAATCAACCAGAAAAGTTACTTATTTTGCGTACGCTGCCTAAACTATAAAAGATAGAACCATAGAATGTTCTAATTAATTGTAGATCTTATAATTATCTACAAAAAAGTCCGCGACACGTTATACCTATCTATGTCGAGTGAGGCACAATACCCATTTTTTATTTACATATTTTTAATTTTTTTGGACTACATTTACATAAACGCGTTTATTATACTCATGCTTTGGATCCTTATCAAAATAAATTATTTCATCACTAAGTACAGTTTATGAAGATAATATTTCGACTTGAATGATTAAAATTGGACGATCGGTTTTGAAGTTATGGCGAAATCTATCTATACTACATATCTACACTAATATTATAAAGAAGAAAACTTTGTTTGTTTGGTTGTAATGAATAGGCTCATAAAGTACTGGACCGATTTCAAAAGTTCTTTCACCATTCGAAACCTACATTATCCACGAGTAACATAGGCTAAATTTTGTTTTGATAAAAAATAGGGTTCCGTAAGATATTTGGGGTTTTCGGACACGAGGTGTAAAAAATCAACCAGAAAAGTTATTTATTTTGCGTACGCTGCCTAAACTATAAAAGATAGAACCATAAAATGTTCTAATTAATTGTAGATCTTATAAATATCTACAAAAAAGTCCACGACACACTATACCTATCTATGTCGAGTGAGGCACAACAATCATATTTTATTCAGAAATTTTGATTTTTATGGATTACATTTTTACTCATGCTTTTAATCCTTAAGATATGAAGCTAAAGAGTTTGTTTATTTGAACGCGCTAATCTCAGGAACTATCGGTCGGATTTTAATAAAATTTCAATGTTCGGTAGCCCATTTTTCGGTAAAGAAATATCATCCCGCTAAGATCCCGTTGTAAATCTTAGTTAACGCAGGCGAAGCTGCGGGCAACAGCTAGTTACCTATAAATTCTAATTTTCCCAAATAGCTAACGACGCAAAAATTCCATGAAAGAACATTAAACATCAAAAAAAAAAACACTTATCAACATAAATAATTCTCCACGTGTATGAAATATTTTTCGTCCCGTAAAAATATAATGGCCTTAGCTTGTAATTAAGGGCTTAACGCTAATCATTTTTAAAACGAATACGTTAATATTTTTATCCGCGCCCACTGTCTAAGCGGCCATTTTGTTTTCTTAAGGATCAATTAGTATGTCGCCCACTATGAAACACGTTTCTGAGTAAATCAGATATGATAATAGCAAATTCCACGAACGAAATCTTCTTCTTTAATAATAATCTGTATAAAGTAATCGGCTTAAATAGTGGAAGATTTTTTATTGACTCCTGCTTAGCAAATAAATGCTCAGCCATTTACAAAGTATGTATCACAATCGGACTATTAAAATCTTAAAAACTAGCAAATTGCGTATTGTTAAAAAAAAGTAAAACTAATAAAGAGACTACAATATGTAGAAGTACTGGGGCTGTCTCGTTTCACAACTTATTAACAATTCAGACACTATTTCATTCGACATTCATTACTAACATTCAGATAGAATAAACTGAATTATATATTCAGTTTATTTTTTCTCCTAAGAAAGTACTTCCCAGACCCCAGTGACCATCGGTTCTGTGAGCCCTGTCCTACGCACTTCCACTTATGTTGGGAAATTCTTTTTTCTTCATTATTGACATAAAATTATTTATCAATAAAAAACAAAATGAGAGTTTTTTTATTGCATTAGTTGCAAAGCTTTATGACTTGAGGACATGTCAGCACTCCCTCAACATAGAGCATTTACATTATTAATGAACCTACAGGTAGGACTGTATCTTAAGTATCAATTAAGTACGACGTCTAAAGCTCTCTGTCTGTGGCAATGGTTGCTGCATATTGAAATGAAAATACCATGTGCCTTAAAACTAATTTTATTACAATTTATTATATGATTTTATCACATTATGATTTTGACAAAAGAGTAACCCCCTAAGTTTTTTTCTCGTTTTTCTTAGAGGATCCTGCATTTCAAACGAGTTTTTTTTATTACTTATTTTGACTATTTCTTTTGACATATTTCAAGTGTACTACAAGTTGTTGCATACAAAATAAAAATATTTTGGTTTAATTTGATTGACTGTTCTATGGATAAAAGAAGTAAAGTTTGTATTATGCAAAAATTAATATTTTGAGCGTTTTCATTTTACTTAGGCTTACTACTAATAAATAACAAAATAAAATATACAGTCAAAAGAAAAAAAAAACATCTCCAACTCCAGGCCAAAAGAGTGTTAGGGCCATCGTTCACCGATGCGCTGGCCCAATGCGGGTTGGTGAACTTCACATACCTTCAAAGACTTAATCTCATCGGGCATGCCGGTTTCCTCACGACGCTTTCCTTTGCCGGTGAACGATGGTCTCGTGTTTAGGGTGCACTTAGAAATTTAGAAAAACTAATTTCAATGCATCATACGATCGAACCCGGACATTCTAAAAGACCTAAAGGGACCGAATCCATACCCACAGGACCATTTTCGTACATGGTATATTTAATTAATGTAATATAATTCTCTCTGTGTGTGTGTAATTCAATAAACTACCTAACGGCTAGACTTATATTCTAGAGGATTTACAATTTAAACTCACAATTCAAACAAAAATGTTTTGTACAAGTCTGTCAAGCCCACGAGTATGAAATAAAAACACTAATATCAAGATTATAAACGTACTCGTATGTATAAATACGTAAAATGTATGCGGTAAAATTGACCGGTAAATCGACGGGTCGCCCGGGGCGGGATGAACATCTAATTTGCGATGTAGCGACAGCTGATTTGGAAAATAAATTTAAAAAACCAGTATGGAACTGCGTAACACTTTTTCGACATTTTGTGCTTTGAATTTTGCTTTTTATTTCATACTAGCTGTTGCCCGCAGCTTCGTACGGATTAAAACTTTTTCATTGGTTTTAATTTTGCATATTTTTGAATCATGAAGCATATTATTTTTATTCTAAATTTAAAGTAGCCTAAGTTACTCTGTCTATACCTGCCAGTAAAAGTCTCGTCAAAATCGGAAAAGGCTAGGCAGATGATGAGATGATGATGCATTTATAAAAGCTGTTATTTTTAAATACAAAAAGACTCTTATTTTTTATCATTTGTACAGATTGTAATATATTTTATTTATATAAGAGCTTTGTTCGTTTCTGGCAATCAAATATTACAGTTTCCTTTATAAAAAATTGCAGTTTCCATTGAGTATCAAGTTTCATACTTTTTATTTAGGTTTTACTTTTTAGCGAACTGCTAGCTTTTTATTACTTTGAAATTCAACATAGAAAATAAGAATCGGTCAAATAAATATATGACTAGCGATGCCAGTTTTGATGTTTTAGTCCCGAATATAATGCTTGTCTTATAAAAATAAGTAATGAAATAATCTAATATAATAAACGCGAAAGTAACTCTTTTTGTAGATAGTAACTTTTTCCGCCAAGGCGGGCGAGAGCTTTTGCTCGTCCTGCCCGGGACTTTCTCGGGGAGAGTGAACAGCTGCTATAAATAAGTAAAGGAAAAATCTTAACCCATATTTTACTTGAGCCGTAACAAACAAGGCATTTATAATCTACACTAATATTATAAAGAGGAAAGATTTGTACCTATCTTTGTATGTTTGTATGTTTATAATGAATAGGTTCAAAAAGTACTGGACCGATTTCAAAAATTCTTTCACCATTCGAAAGCTACATTATCCACGAGTAACATAGGCTAAATTTTGTTCTGATAAAAAATAGGGTTCCGTAAGATATTTTGGTTTTACAAGGTGTAAAAAATGTTATTTCGCGTACTAGGATCCCGTTGTAAATCTTAGTTAACGCAGACGAAGCTGCGGGCAACAGCTAGTCTTAAATATTTTCCACACATGGATGATATGCACGTTTAGCACTTTTTTTAAAAATTCTCATGCAATTCCCCACTACAAAAAGTGCCTCTTACATAATCGACGTACCTCAAAGGGTCAAGATATATGCACTCTACGAACGTTTTGTAGGGCATTAAACGATACGTAAGCATATTAAATGAACCTAAGTCGATTATTTCATATGCTCACGTTTTGATTTTATCATATAATTTATAGTTGATTTGTTATATATTATCCCTCTTATATTTTCTGTCGTTCTGTTTTGATCATTGGCATTATTTATTAATGCGCATGTGTATTATGAATAAATATGGAAAGTGAATTTTCGGTGTGTTTCAACCCTAGAGTTAACTACGTCTCTCACACTTTGTCAAGCAACTCGCCTGCCGAACGGATCTGAGTACGCCAGAGTGCGCCAGAGTCTAATTGTGTGTCGTATTTAACTTACGGCCGTTTAAATATGATTAAAAATAATGTTGAACAGAAAATAAAACAAATGAAAGGAGAAACGATATGACGGGCGGAAGGTAACAAATTCGGTGTCCGGAAAAACAACAACTTCTGTGGAATTAAGTTAAATGGCAAAGTAAACTAGTAAAATTATACTTGCAAGCTTTGTATTTCATATAGTACCAATTATAATTTTTTTTTAACGTTAATAATATGTGGTCTTATGTAAATATTTGTATTTTGAAAAATTGTAAAAGATAAAAATCTTAAACAATTTTTTTATTTGGATTAAAACCTTTTTATATGCCAAACATTTTCAGTTTTTGATTTAAAATATATCGAAATCGAATATCGAAAAAGAGTTGTTTTAATAAAAATATTATTATCATGTCATCATCAGCCTTTATTCGTCCACTGCTGACCTTAGTTCTCCGGCCACTTCACGGAGATTTTCTTCCTACCTGTTTAATGGCAGACCAAAACTTCATCTGTCTTGACGTGGCCTCTACTCTTGAAACTTATCGGCTCATCGGCTACCAGTTCTCTTGAGTGTGTGACCAGCTCCCTGCCACTTTAGCGTGCTTAGCTTAGCCATATTCTCACGTCGGCTATGCCGCAAAGTTTTCTACCAATGATTTCTCCTCATTCGACCGACGGTGCTGAAACGTGGCCTCTAAATCTATGACAGTTCGAAAGTTTGCAATAGACCAATGTGAGATCGTGCAACGTAGATCCAGGAGAGCCAGGTGTTTCTTTGGCCGATAGTAGGTATTTGAGACCAAGACATCCACCAGAGGACTAACGTTACTGATATCACACGAAGTTTTTATACCGTCAATTTATTTTAGTTATGATTGTGAATATTTCTATGTAGCATTTCATTTAATGCATCGACCACATAACCAATAACAGGGGAACGGGTTCTGGGGACACATCTGACTTAGAGTTCCGATGTAAGCCGTAAACAATGTACTCAAACTATCGTGTCGTCTCATTCTTTCTCGTTGCTAAATATCTATTTCTTTTTAACGTTCCGTGCTTGGTAATGTATGATATTGAATAACTTAATCACAGCATTGCAACCCCTTTCGTCTCACCTCAGCTAGATGCCAGAATGCATTTAATACGAAAAATCAAACATTATGAGTCTATAGGTTGTATGGTCGATGATCTCTCTCTCTGAATGCCTCATTTTTACATGATGCCTGTTAATTTAGTACAGTCTAATTCTTCAAGAAGTTCTAAATTCAAGAAACATTCAGTACTAGTCCGCCATATTGGAATTAGAATGGCATCCCATAAGTAAGCACGCATTGCTTTAAAGCTTTAGTTGTAATATTTCATCCAAACATACATACATTGCACGTTAAAGCGTATAAAAATGATAATTTCGAATTTAAGGTCTTGTCAAGTTTCGAATTGCTGTTGTCGAAAGTTACTTTTCATCGAGAACTTTCAGAAGCAACTGCGTGAGAGTTATTTCGAGAGTATGACTGGGCATGTCACATGTGGACAAAACATTTATTGATTCTATCATAAATAGTGTCAAAAAAAAACAAATAAACATTTATAACTTAACCGTCAAAATGAAAACAAATCCATTTGCTGGTATGAACAACAACGAACCCGTAAGTCAAGGCCAGCGTTCAAGCGATTGTTAGCTTTTTCCGCTTGAGGAGTGTCAATAAGGTCTATTTTCTTTTAATCGGTGACCTTGACCTTTCACTTCACTATACACCCCCTGACTTACGTGCTGACCTAATTTACGCTTTGCACGTATGATTAAAATCAAAAAATTAAATCATGATTTTATAATTTAATTTATACGAGTCTGAAAGATCTAACCAGGTAAACGCAATTTCTAAAGCGTTGCAGCTTATTCAAATCAAATCAAATCAAATAATATTTATTTCGTAGGCAAATTACATAGCACTTGAAACATGTCAATTTTTTTTATAAGCTAATGCTAGATTCGCAAAGTAGCAGTTTTCCTCAGAGAAGAATCTAGCAAGAAACTCTGTAGGATTGCTCTTTTTAAAATATAGTTTTACAATTTTTGTAAATACATCAAAATAACAACATACTAATATACATATAAATAATAACAACATGCTAGTTACATAAATTAATTCATATTTGCCTAAAATAAATAAGTAAATAAATTTGGACCCCGCAATATCAAAACAAACAAGAGGATGTTAATAAAAAGAAAACAAAAAAACCAAGCGAGGTAGAAACTGCATAACACGACCAGCCACCACAGCGGCACCTTCACATAGGCCAGGACGCGTGTGCCAGCGTCAACCTCTTCCACATATTAGAGGGAAGTGGAGGACCCATCACACAACGCCACCACTGCAATGGCATAAGCGAGCATGACGTGTCATACGTTTCACCTTAATACAAGTTTAATTTATCATACTGCAGGCTCAAAATTTATATACATGCTAAATAAATACAGCTTGATAGAAGAGCAGTTCAATCCCAAGGATTTGCGTCATCGAAATATTCATTAATCTTATAATATCCTTTTTTACTTAGTTTTTGTTTGATGACAATCTTAAATTTCTTGGGGCATAATTCCTGTATATTAGAAGGGACCCTGTTGTAAAAGCGTATACATTGACCCACAAAAGACTTACTTACTTTGTTAAGTCGACTACTATAGGGCACTAGCTTATTTCTATTTCTAGTATTTACATTATGAATATCTTTTTTTTGTTTAAATAGATGAAGGTTATTTTTGGTATACATTAAATTTGTGAAGATATATTGTGATGTTAATGTTAATATATCAATATTTTTAAAAAAATCCCTAAGAGATTCCCTGGGATCCAATTTATAAATAGCTCGAATAGCTCGCTTTTGCAGAATAAATATGCGCTCGGTATCAGCGGCATGACCCCACAGCAAAATGCCATAGGCCAAAAGACTATGGAAATAACTAAAGTAAAGTAACCTGGCGGTTTGAATATCCGTCAGGTTCCTTATCTTTTTAACCGCGTAAGCTGCAGAACTGAGCTTATCCGCTAACTTGTCAATATGAGGGCCCCATTGCAATCTAGAATCTAAAGAAATACCTAAGAACAAGGTTGTTTCCACAAGGCACAATTTTTCTCCTTTTATCTCTATATCCGTATTAACTTGTCCTACGTTGGGCAGAGTAAATTTAACACATTTTGTTTTCTTTTCATTGAGCACAAGATTATTTGCAGTAAACCACTCAACAACTTTATTAATGGCATTGTTTACGTCGTCATATTTATCCTGTTGTCGTCTAACTTTAAAAAGTAAAGAAGTAACATCCGCAAACAACACTATATCATGACAGTTATTTACAATACTCGGTAGATCATTTATATAAATTAGAAAGAGAAACGGACCAAGAATTGAGCCCTGCGGGACACCCATGGTAACCGCGGACCCACCCGACACTTTTCCGTTTACATCAACCCTCTGTACGCGTCCATGTAAGTAAGACATTATAAACACATATTAAAATTGGCGATGAATATCAATAAAATGACTTGCATTTTTATCTATTTCTGATCAATACTAAAATAAAGCCATAAGTAAAGATTAAGCCGTAAAGCATAGCAGCTATAAAGAAAGCATCTGAAGATAAAAGATACGAGGTCGTCGCCGAAAGTTAAAAAAAAGTGAGCAATTCAACAAGTTTTTAATTCCATTATACCTTCACAAACAGTGTCCATTCATGTTAATATATCGTTGCATCTGATGGAACTATTGAGAAAATCCCCGAATTTCCCCATAGGTCCTGAGAGGTCTTTTCGACGGCCTTTTGAAACAGTCGCTGTTTCTTCGGTGTCTATGAAAGATTTTTCTTTTATTTTCTGGAATAAATTAAAATCGCAAAGTCTCTGCGGCGGGTGACCTCATAAGTCCACGCCTGACGTCGCCAAATATCCGATCGTTTGCTTGGCGGTGTGCGGCGAGGCATTGTCGTGGTAAAGGAAGATCCTACTGCGAGGTCGTTTTCCAAGACAAACAATTATTTCTTAGTACTTACTAAGTCTGCAGTAGCTAATATTTTTAGATTCCTTTAAAGAATTGTTGCGTAATGCATTTTGTTTTTGAAGACACTCTTTCTTCTACGCTTTTGTTGGGAACTCTCCTAAAGAAAACACCTACTCAGCATACTGCCTTATTTATTTGTTTCAATTACACAATTATTTGTACTTACAACTAAGCTAAGACCGTGAAGGGCCAAACGAAGTCTATCATAACTTTCTTTTTGACTTAAATGCCATCAAAAGTTATCTAAAGTAGTCATCTAAGTAAAAATCATTAGGTACACTAAAATTTTCTCGCATTACATAAATTCATGCTGTTGTGTCACAGAAAATTTTCAATTTGCCGCCACATCGAAAAACAAATGATCAATGAAAGAAATTCAATATACATACACACAATAACATTGGCGGATATCCGTTTTCAATATTCAATCTTATTTTTTTGTAATATCGTTTGCAAGTAAAAAGCAAGAAATTTCAGTGCAAAAAGTAAGAATTTTCAGTGTCGCCCATTTCAGAATTTTCATAGCTTTGGATACGTTCGTTTAGATGAAGATAGTTTTGAAGTGAACCTTTTTAAAACTGAATCGTTATGTGTCAAATACCTAAACCATTTGTTGACGTTTACTTCTGATTATTACAACTTTTAGGGCCTGTTTCACAATCTCCCTTTAAGTTCCCTATAGGCTATTGGCAACATATTTGACAGATGTTTGACAGATAGAGTATGGAGTATCTGTCAAACATCTGTCAAATATGTTGCCAATAGCCTATAGGGAACTTAAAGGGAGATTGTGAAACAGGCCCTTACAGTTTTTTTTCAATTGAGATTGAAATAGAAGAAAAATAGACTTACATCATCTCTTTTTAATATATCTTTATTAACTAGCCACCATTATCACACCTCATTATTGTCTAGGTGAAGACAGCGATAAGTTTAATTTTTATAAGGAGGAGCTAGTGGCGCAGTGGTAACAGCCGCGCGGATCGATCCACCAGGTTAAGCAACGCTTGCCGAGGTTGGTTCGTGGATGGGTGACCATCTTTACATACCGAGACTCCGTGCCTCGGAAAGCACCTTAAGCCGTTGGTCCCGGATTCGTGGATCTTTGACAGTCGTTAGGGGTCGTCAGAAGCCTGAGAATCTGACAACCAGTCTTACCGCGGGTTAACGTATCACCCAGTTACTGGGTTGTGGAGGTCCGATAAGCAGTCGCTCCATGTAAAGTACGGGAAGTAATTAAATGAACGGCAATAATAAATTTTGCAGGGCCAAAAAAAATCGGCATTTAAATAATTTGGTTGGCATACAAAGATTTTGTACGCAATAAAATAAATCTGGTAGCAATTCTTGTTTCGCAAATAATTTTGATACTGGTCAAAAATGAAATCATAAATAAGCAGCTTACAATATTATGAGCTCGCATAATAAACATTCGCCTGGCAAAATAACTACTTGAACGGCAAGATTTAAATATTGCCGGTAGAAAAACATGTCTACAAGCAGTATATTTGATTGGTGTGCCATGAAACATGATGAGCAATATATATAAAGCTGCAGGCGACTTTTTTCTTTTGTTTGTTTATTAATATACATTTTTAAATAATAGTTTTTGGTATTACCATTACAAATACGATTTACAAACTAAAATATTGTATAAAAAAAATTGAGGATCTACTCTTTCCTATTTGTTGAGGACAAAAGTACTTTTCAATGAATGCTTTATTTATTTTCTTTACAAATGTATATTTTATATTTATAACGAAACGACTTTACAAAAAAATTATGACTTTTAACGTAGAACGAACTAGAAGCGAGTGAAGTTACCTATATGCAATTTCATTGGATTAATATGGCATAATGGCAGTATATTTGATTAGTATGCCTATTAAAAACATGATGAGCAATATACAGGGTCATTTCTCTATCACTGCGCATATTTTTACGGCAGATTCAGACTCGGTAATATAACCGATTTCTGAAATAAAAAAAAAAACAATTTTTGAAAAATAAAATCGATTTTATTCCCTAAAAAACAGAACTCGTCGACAATGCGAAAGTCATTCATAATAAAATTTTATTACGCACGCACACAAACATAAAACTCGTGAGTTGTGATAAATCGGAGACAAGTACCTATCGGGCATCAGCTATCTTATTGCCACCATACTCCCCGCGCCCGCGCAGCACACCTGCCGTCCCGCCGCCCGCGCCCGCGCCCTTCACCCATCATTCGACATTAAACACTTCACAGTTCAAACTAATCAGTATCCATTTGACCGTGACCTAATTACCAGTGCGTGCGCTATTTTTAGATTTGCTTATAATAACAAAATCAAAAAAGTTATTCGAACCGAGAAGAATCAACTCTCGAGCACCTAATCCGAGGATTTGGCTGCCAACCAAAGGTTATTAGATTTTGGGCAGTTTACTGCACCGATCCATGCCACATCTCAAGGAGGTCATGCCGTGATTAGTCCGGTAGTGGTGAATGCTGTAATAGAGTTTTTTCAATGCGACCCTCGTTCCATCAGCGATGCAGCTCGATAATTCAGTGTTAGCCGTTATTACGTGTGGAGGCTGCTAAATTCCTCAGGATGCCACCCGTATCACTATCAACGTGTTCAAGCACTACATGATAATGATGGTTTGACTCGAGTACTATTTTGCCAATGGTTGTTGTCATACATTGAGTCGACAAATATTTCGTGGACTGACGAAAGTTATCATCAAGTGAGTTTTAGTGTTAATGTTTGGGCAGGGATCATTGGTGACGTAATCGTGGGCCCGTAATTCATTGAGGGACGATTGACTGGCGGTACTTATTTGGAAATGTTACAAAGTGTGATGTGAGTGTGAATAACTTTTATTTTCAACATGATGTTGACAACAACAACATTAATGCAGGTAAGTCTAGTTGATTCCATTTTTTGAATAAACCACAATAAAAAAAAAAACAAAAGTGGTTGATTTTAAAATAATTAAAAAGTTTTTTACTAGTAGTTGTTTATTATGACGTTCCTAAGTCTGTTAAAAGTATAAAAGGATATTGTAATCACAAACTTATTTGCTATGATTACCTACAATATCATGATTATTTTAAAAATAATAAAATAGTTTTTAATTAATAGTTTCGTAGCTCTTTTTTATTATGACGGTCCTAAGGTTCTCTTTAAAATTATGAAGGAAAATGGGAATATTAAGCTTATTAGGTATGTTAAAATATTATGAGCGTGTTGAAAGTAAACATTAGTAATGTGCGTACTATCCCAATGTTTATAAGTATCAACTATCAAAAACTCGAGCGTCGGTAATCGCTATACCTGAAACACTTGTGTGCGTCGCTGAGAGTTGTGTTATTATGAATGACGGCGCGTAGTGTCCATAAATCATGCACTTTTTTAAATATTTTCAATTGATCGTAAATAACTAATTACAAGGTACTATCAATAATTGACTATATTAATCGATGTTCTTACCGAGTTTGAATTGGCTATGAAAATATGGGCAGTGATAGAGAAAACACCCTGTATATGTAGCTGCAGGCGACTTTTTTCTTTTGTTTGTTTATTTATATACATTTTTAAATAATAGTTTTTGGTATTACAATTACAAATACGATTTACAAACTAAAATATAGTATAAAAAAATTTGAGGATCTACTCTTTCCTATTTGTTGAGTACAAAAGTACTCTTCAATGAATGCTTTATTTACTTTCTTTACAAATGTATATTTTATATTTATAACGAAACGACTTTACAAAAAAATAACGTAGAACGAACTAGAAGCGAGTGAAGTTACCTATATGTAATTTCATTGCATTATATTTTATGTCCTGGTTCACACCGGTGTAGGTTTGCGCCATTTGCCGCTAGATGGTGTTGTAAGTATGTTATTGAACCAAATTATAAAAATTGAAGAAAAAATTAATAAATTATATTATCATTCTTAATTAAAGACTAGTGAATTAATTCAGGTCATGACGTCAACAAATCCTGTGTTCATCAGTGGTCCGTCCACTAAAGGCTGATGATAATAATATGATGATGATTTTTTTTTTCTTAAGATTTTATTTTCTTTCAGATTCGTAGATTTATGTAGATAGTAGATAGATTATGCTGATAATAAAAAAATGTAGGTGGTGTGTAAAATAAACAAGCAGTTCAAAGCTTGCAATATTCAATTCAATCATTACGTACAAAAATTAAATCAAAACATTTAACGGTCAATTTTAACGGTTCAAAATTACGCAAGAATGGATCCACAATTTTAAGCATAATAGTAACTAGATGCGTAGCTCAATGGTTAATACTTTCCGCTCGGTTTAAGCCGTACGCTATCGTTCATAAGTTCAAATCCTCCATATACCGTCAGCATTAGGTTGACTTTTCTCTTTTGTTTGTTTATACATTTAAAAAAAAAATTTTTTTGGTTTTACAATTACAAATAAGATTTACAAACTAAAATATTGTGAACAAATTATAAAAATTGAAGAAGAAATTAATAAATTATATTATCATTCTTAATAAAGGACTAGGGAATGAATTCAAATCATGACGCTAAATCCTGTAGACTGGGATTACTGTAACGCAGAATTTAATGAAAAAGAAAGTTGCTTGAAGTTATATTCATGCTACTTATATATGCAGCACAAAATTATTTTTTTTGCTTGCCCTTTGAGTGCTTACCAAAATTTTATTACAGCACATTGCCCCTCATTCAATTAATATGCCGTCCGAAAATAATTACAGCCATCCAGAATGACACAAAATTGCTGTTTGATTTTAAAATGTTTGCTGAACATAAGTTGCCGTCAATTAGTTATTTCTGCTACCAGATTATATTTTTCTGCTCACAAAAATACGAATATTATGCTAGTCATTTAAATAACACCCGTAAAGTACTGGTATTCAGCTGAATCAGGTTAGACAGGAAGCCGAACCCAATATATAGCTGGGAAAAGGCTAGGCAGATGATGATGAGGCCAAGTCAAATAGACAAAGAGAAGTCCAAAAGAGCATTAAATTATGTTAACTTGCATTGTGGCCGGTCTCTTTCATTGTTTCTACATTTCATCCTTGATGCAGTGTTTTAGTGTGCTGCTCTATTTTTATTATATCTCAATCGCCATCTCAATTCTCTTATACTACGAGTATAATAGCTACATGGCTGATATAGTATATATGAGAATCTACATGTATGAAAACGCCACATACTCGTACAGAGCTCCCAAGCCACCGTAGTTAAGTTTAACTAGTATCATTATCATTATCATCATCATCATTATCATCGGAATGGTAAACATATTCTATAAGTATAATTTATTATGTTACTGTAGTTTTTATTTTGCAATAAAGTAGTTTTAACCTTGTTCACCGTGCAACCATAATCCTTAATCGGATCGATGAAAATATCTAGTTACCTCGCCGCGGTTGTCGGTGTTAACTACGTAGCATCATAGTTACGTCATTCCTGTACTTGGGTTTCACGCAATATAACGTTGATAAAAACAGACACAATGTCAGGCTTGGACACTACATTCTTGGTGACAGAGTTTAGTTACTATTGAAAGAGACCTCTAGAGATCGAAATTATACAGTCATCCATCTGAATGTGATTGGCTCAAACTTTTCCTATTATCATCTTCTAAATGCTTATTTGTAAAATGAAGTATATATTTTTTACATTTTGTCTTACAAACGAACAAGAGCTGTTTAGGTGTATGCTATATGTTTGGTCCAGCTAGTCCTATGTCCAGCAGACGAAAAAAGGCTAACATAGGCCTCCTTCAAAGGAGATAATGACGACCGATCCCTTGCCACTCGCAGCCGCCAACACGGACCGGCTGCGGCACGGACATCGTCTTTCCACCTGGTTGATGGCCGACCTATACTTACTACCTAAACGCGGCCTCCACTCCTGAACCTTATTGGCCCATCGCTTTTATGACTAGTATGCTATTATTTATAGACAAGATTAGTACATTTGATTAAGGTCCGTGCAATTATAATTTTACTATTTAAATTCGTGGCTTTCCAAAATCACATCTCTAATTGTAAGCCTGCAACACCAATCAAGCAAAATAAAAATTGTAGGCGCTTAATAAAAGGAGCATATTGTGATTCCAAATAACATAAATTTAAATCCAAATATGATGTTAATAGTTACATTTACACACAAATTTTTCATCGGGTACTTATTAAAATACACCATTATTTCAACCTCCACTAATAAATAGTTGAAAGCCAATGTGTGCAATGTGCATCTAGGTGAAAGCTCACCTAGTTGCACTTTGCATTTGGAGCGTTGTTTGGGCATAGAAGCGGCAAGACCTTTCTAGTAAAATAAAGCTCAGAGTACTTGCATAACATGAGAATATTGTTTAAATGTCAAAAGACAATGCAAGTTCACAAAGCTGCAGGCTACAAGATGAACGAGTTTACGCTAGCGTGTTACGCCTGCGTGATGAAACTGTACTGGAATTAATGTAATGTTGTACATCAGTGTTAGCTCGAGCTCAACATTACCGCGCTTTCCCTTGCTAATTAATTTGTGTTAAATGAGCTTCACTAATCATAGACACGTCTGAGGCACAGCGCTAATTAATTTTATTATACTACGCAAATTGATATTATATGACACATGTAATAATTGCAGTCTTCTTACTATAATAATATGAGCTCACGACACTGAATGGGAATTCACTCGAGCGTCGTATTGTACTTTATGAATCATATCATTGAAGTTTTTGTGAGCTTAAGAAGTGATTCATGAGTATCTTGTTTAATTTCAGGTATTATAACCACATCCCCATGGGTTTTAGGTCATTGGTCACCAACAAACCAACCAGGACATATTTATACTTAAAAAAAAAAAGTATCAACCCTTATATGTCCCACTGCTGGGCACGGGTCTCCTTCCTCGAAATCAAGCGAGGAGGGTAATGGGCCAATAGTCCACCGCGCTGGCCCAGTGCGGATTGGTGAACTTCACATACCTTCAAAGACTTTCAATCTCATCAGGTATGCAGGTTTCCTCACGATGTTTTCCTTCACCGGTGAGCGAACGATGGTCTCGTGTGCACTTAGAAATTTAGAAAAACCCATTTCAAGGCACACACGGACGGGTCAGGATCGAACCCGGAACCCCTCGCGTAAGAGGCCGAGTCCGTCCACCACTGGACCACCGTCGCTCCTATTTATACTTATTGAAGTATAATTTTATACATACTTATTGAAGTCGCCAGATTATGAATTTTCTCTCTCATTAAAATAACAATTATAACTAAAATTTACTTTAAAATAATAATTATAAATATATATATCCTCGTCATATTATAAACGCGAAATTTTGTAAGAAGGTATGGATGTATTTGTTTATCTTCCATGAAAAAACTACTGAAAATTACATGATTTTTCCTAATTGCTAGATAAGTGGCATCACTATCATTTCTGAAAAATGTGAACACATAGTTCCGGAATAAGTAGCAAAAAATAAAATATATATTTGGAATTAAAATCCATCGGGGAAATTTTTACTAACCGTGTTTTCTTAACCTAGTTCGTTAGAATTTATAATGAAAAATAACATACTAAAATTCCTTTCACGTAGTTAACTTAATTTGCTTACAATAGCGAAACGTATCGTAATTTAGCTGCAAAGCACTTCCTCCCAACAATTCATTCATCGGTATCAGTTTGTCTGTATCAATCAGTGTACCAAACACTACCCTCTTTGTTTAATCGCCGTATAAAAGGACGAACGTAATTAAGTTTATTTCCTTCAACCTCAAACGGTATTTCTATTAAAATTTACGACACCAGCTTTACGAGCTTATTACAGGAAAAATAGAAGTAAAGTGAAAAGCAACCGCGAACAATAATTCACCGCCGTAAATGCCTTTAAAATGAATTTCACCCTCACAAGCTCAATGGCTCATGCTCTATTATCGTACCCTTTACGTGGAATTGTTTGCCTCTTACGTCGACTTTACAACGAGTTCCTTGAAAGCCTGCATTGCACCAACAACCCTTGTAATTGTGCCAGTGACCACTTTAAATCACACGACCTACAAAATTATTTGCCTACATTTCGCTTTAAAATATGTGGGAATTTTGTCGTTGCGTCATAATAAATGTATTTGCTGCAAATTTATTTCGTATTTTACATATCGGTCCCGATGTTTATTTACCGACACACCTGTACGAAGTTGAGTCGTTTTTGCCGAGCTTTATGTCATTGTTTCGCGTTTGTTATGGTTTGGACAGCACATATCGGATTTCTCAATTAACTAGTGATCGAACATTGACGTCTCCGCTGTTGAAAATTCAGAGGATGTTATTTTACTTGTGAATACCGATGAAGGAAAACAACGTGAATAAACCTGCATACTTAATAAGATTAAAAGTGTTGGGAGGTGTGTGAGGTTCACCAACCCAATACGCTCCTTGCCTGATTTAGAGAAGGAGGTCCGAGCTCAGCAAAGGGAGATTTTAGGTTTAAAATTAAGGGTTTATTAAAATTTGTATAATCGTCCTTTTTACTTTAGTACCCTGCTGGACATATGCCTATATCAGCTAGCAATAATTACGTTGCATAATGGTCTAAATTTGATAATTGTCGAAGCCATATTAATTTATAATTTTCGTATCATTCAACCATCAAAGGAAAATAATTTTTGATATACGTAAAGTATTGTCTATATAGTATAGCAAAGTAAAAAAAGTACTAAAATACTACACATTATGTAGTACTCAAAGACGTGACCTAGTGAAAGAGACTTTGGTTTTGGCTCATAGCGGTTTTTAAAGCAGAGACTTTGAGACATTGAATGTCTGTTAAAATGCGCCCGTAATATTTTCATTTCATTTCCTTTCACAACTTTCGAGCTTGTGAAAAATTTTGCACATGTATGACATTATAATAATATTTTGCCTTTAGTTAAAATTTTAGCTCTTGAATATTAAATATGAAAAAACAACTTGTTTAAGATACCGCAGTAAATTATTCACAGTATCAAAGTTAATTTTATGTGGCTAAATATTTTTAAAATTCTGTGATAGTTTTTAAGTAAAGAAAGGTTTTAATATTTAAACGGCGAAAAGGATTATCAAGCGTAATCGCTTTATCAGTAATCGGATCGCAGAAATGATAGAGAGCTTTTAAATTTATGAAACGCGGCGGCATCAAAGGAAATCAGTTATTAAATTCGAACGACAAAGACGGTGCAATTTGAGAGTAATATTGTTTTTACGGGGCCGAAACGTGGCCTCTTAATTTACGACCGGTCCGTAAGTTTGTCGTAGCTCAACGTGCTATGGAGCGTGCTATGCTGGGTGTTTTTTTTGGTAGATAGGATTCGAAACGAATACCTCTGTCAGAAACCTAAACTTACCGATCTAACGCAAAAAATAAGCTCGTTGAAGTGGCAATTGGCTGGTCACACACTCAGGAGAACGTATGGCCGATGGACAATTTAGGTTCAAGAGTGGAGGATGCGTTTAGGTAGACGAAGTGTGGCTATTAACCAGATGGAAAGAAGATCTCCGAGCAGTGGCCGATTCGTGTTAGATGCGAGTGGCAAGTTATCGGTCATCTTGGCGTTCATTTAGGGAGGCTTATGTTCAGCAGCACGTAGAAAGGCTGACGATGATGATGATGGTGATAATTGTTTTTATGATTTAGGATTTATAATAAATCGCTTATTTTAATTTGTTCAACGAATAACAAAAATATTTTACACATTCAGCATGTTTTGCTAATCCATGGGTGAGAGTAAAAAGTGCGATAATTATTTTTCACACATGTTGATATAATATGAATATAACAAGAAAATCCATAATTTACGGATATAATACGGTATGTTTTTATTATTTTATATTTATTAACGCTGTAAAGAAATTAGTTTTTAGAATAGTCCATTCGAGCAATTCGCGCTCGAGTGACAAAAAAGAAATTTTCATTTAATATTAATCTTAGTAGTACTCATACACAATTTATGTCTTTCATATTTCCTCTTTACAAATACAGCTCTTGGTATATTTTGTCGTGTTAGTTTACCAGAGGAAGTGTAGAAATGATTCGAGATTAGTGAATCAGTGAGTGATATTATAACGACGGCAAAGCACATCTCAAGATGGCTTTACGTGTACAACTTTATGTGTGACAGTTTTATGTTAAATAAAAATAGTGAAGATTTATATTATACTAGATGTTGCACACGGCTTCGCCCGAGCTAGAAATCCTTTCATGATGATCGCTCGAGTAGTTTAAGCGTAACAAACTTCTACTCTCCTACTTTGTAATATTAGTAAAGATTGTATACCTTGTAACATTAAATATCACTATGGGACGTACAGATTTGGTGGTTTCGTCTAATTTGTGTGTACTATCCGAATGTTACACCTTTATTTTTGGCCGGTACTTTTACTTTTTGGCCCAAAATGAATAATCATTTTGGATGTCCACATATAAAAATATGTTCTGCGACAAAATGAAACAGACAAAGCTACTTACATATTTTAAGACGAGGCACCCGAAAATAAATTGCATGCTAGCTCCGCCCATTTCACACAGTTTCGATCAGACAATTTACTTCCGTGCATACCTAAAAGAAAGAGACGAAAGACTCATGAACACAAACTCATAAGTGGCGAAAGTATAAAATAACTCATATAAAATAAACAACACAAGTAAATAACATAATTTTTACACATTTGTTAGCTTTTTCTTTTTCTTTTCTTCGAAATTTTCAGAACGATAGTTACGCTACTTGCATAACTAACGTTCTGAAAATTTCGAAGTTAGAATAAGAACAGACTATTCTTTGGAATTAAATATATCGGGGAAATTTTTACTAGTCGGGTTTTTCCATGCCAGTTCGTTAGAATATATATTTAAAAAATAACATACTATTATTTCATTCATGTATTTAACTTAATTTGCTCACAATAGCGAAACTGGACAGTGCCAAAAATTCGAATGCCTCGGCTTAACAACTGTTAAAAAACCTTTTGGAAGTTTCTAAACTATTTCAAAAGTTTCACGTTTAAACTGTTTGTGTTTAATGCATGTAGTTATATGAGGTTCCTTTGAAATAGCAGGACGTACGGACGCCTTCAATAACATTGTGATTTATGAAACTGTAAACCTTCTTGTGTGTCGGTCTGTCTGTCCATCACTGTCCGAGTATCTTTGTTACTGTTGGAGTGAAGTAACACAAGTGGCTTGCAGCAATTGTTTACGCTTTGATTTTTTAAAGAAACTTTGTCAAATAATATGTAGAATTTTCGACCGACTACCTGTTAGATAGATAAATTTCACAGTCTCAGCACACAAAATATTAAAGAGAATCTTAAGATAATTTGACCAATATAATGTTGAGTCAAATTTTATCAGTATCAATAAGGCAAACCACTTTTTTTTTTTACTGAACTCACGGGAGTCTATAGTGTCACAGACACAGTGTGTAAGCACGCTTAGGAGCCAGGAGATTAAGAATACACTTATGCTTACTACTAAATGTAATATATTGTTTAGTTTGTAGAAGATAAGAAAAGGGAGAAACTACGTAGCCGGTGTGGAAACTCCAAAAAAAATTTTCGTCTCCACAGAGATGGTCGCGAATTCCTGGCATACTGCCACTACGTTTTGGCAGGTAGGATAGATTTGGTGTATACCGAGAGTAAATGGGATTTGTCTAGTAAATAACTAATACGGGCATGATAATAAAGGTCATTTCAATATTACCAACATTATAACAATGCCTACTGTAGACTGTTTCTATGATTACAATGTAGGATTTAAAAAATAGATATCCTACTGATCTAACTAGGACATCACGAGACTAAGGAAAATTAATAGCTTATTAATAGCATCGAATTAGTAACGGATTTCAGATGGAAAAGAAAAAGTTAATAAATTTATTTTTTATTAAAGTTTATTAATTTATCTTTGTATTCGAATAAGTCGAGGTAGGTTTAAAAATCCTAACCATTAAAGTTTGACATAGAAAAACATTCTACTACAGACACAAGACATAAAAAAAAACACTTTATGCGTGCACACAAACACCAGAATCGCAATTGAACTTACACAAAGTTTTGCACTTCGGCGGTCGTCTGTTGTTAAGCCTCTAAAACTGTTTTATTCCACGATTCATCCCTGGCTAAGTGTACACAGGCTGTACATTAACTTTGTGTAAATTCTGCGACGCTCCGAGATCACGGATAAAAGATTTCATCCGTTTACAATACTCCACTAGCGCTAATTCCTATTGTATTAGCTAAATTACGGCTACAGACAATTTTGTTAGATTACACACAATATAAGCGCTTGTTATTGTAAGTTGTCTGTTGGTTTAAAACGATAGGACTTAAACAGCTAGATTGTTGTTTCTAAATAATTTTGATTTGCTGAAAATTCAGAAGTGTGTTATATACATTTTCGGGTTTCAATCATTTATTTCCTACATTACCTATCCGCTACCAAACAAATCGTTTTCAACGACCTAGGCAGATTTCTCGCACACTAGAAACCCACTTCATTGTCATCCTATCTCGTCTAGGTCTTAAAAATTAAATGTCCTATAATCATGTCGTTTCAATGCCGTATAATTATAATATAAACTGTGTCCTGTTTCCATACAGTCACAATTGAAACGTAATGTTCGATGACAATGGTTCCCGTTGTACGTAAATTATATTAAAGCTCCATTTTTAAAAATAAACTCGAGTGTGATGTCATGAGAAGTGGTACGTATAACACGCGTCCGAGTGACATCACGCCTCAATAATATGCGTATCTGAATTATTATTATTCTCACGGTTTTATGATTCACTAAATGTTGCTCGCAGCGTTGCATGCGTGGACTTATGCGCCTAAAAGGCATGTAGATTGCAGTTATTAAAGTATAAAGTGTTCGGACGTGACAACGGCACTCCTTCAACACATAGGCTTTCCAGTCATCGTTGAACACTGAATTTGTAAAGTATATCCTGTGAGAGATGTGGTTTCATAAAATCGGTCGAGCAACTTTCTGGTGAAATGTATTTTTACCATGGCATTGTAATCGCCCGTCTCTGTTCTTTGTAAGAGGCAATGCCCATCAGAGAACGGAAAAAGTGGTAAAGATAAAAGAGAAAAGCGTTGCCGAGATGATCGTATGTCAGTACAGACAGATGTAAAACAATGGAGCTCTAATTGTAGTTATTTTAAGGGAGCGCTTAGTGATTTCACTCGTGTAGTTCTAGTTTTCGTGGAAATACGGTGATAAAAAAGCCTACTCTAATGTCTGACAATGTAGCTTTTTGTAAAAGATTTTTTTGTTGTTTCAGAATGAGAGTGAAACTAACAAACTCACATTCGCATTTATTGTATTAGTTGTATAGAATACACATTTTTATATAGAGAATCTGTGACTTAGAAACTGGATGCACATCCTAGAAAACTGATTGTTAATTTATGCACATAACAAATAGCTTTAGTGATGGGATGGATCTAGTTCAATATTTCATTGATGTGTTGTGACATCAGGATGTATTGACATCGCTTAGTTTGCGTTTCGTGTGACTCGCCTCTCAAAGCATGACTCGTTTTCAAGGACATTTAGCTTCGGTTAAAATATTTTTTTTTAAAATGCGAGAAAGATTATGCGAATGTAGATATTGTTATGCATGGGGCCCATATTAGATTAATCAGGGACTATGTGTGACGCTAATAAATTAAAATAGAATAAGAAAAGCCAACAATGATGTGGCGTATTA
This sequence comes from Lycaena phlaeas, assembly GCA_905333005.2. NCBI lineage: Eukaryota > Metazoa > Arthropoda > Insecta > Lepidoptera > Lycaenidae > Lycaena > Lycaena phlaeas. The sequence continues at coordinate 4,452,759 of HG995168.1, forward strand.
AATAGGGACGTTCAAGAAAAGAGCATGCATTTGAAAGTCCCGCAACGCACCTGCTAATACTATGGTGTAGCGGGTGTCTATGAATGTCAATATCTATATAAAATACGTACGATTAAAAAGGCACTAAACAAGGAAAGAGCTCGATCTTCTTGGCGTTCATTGAGGTAGGCTTAAGTTCAGAAGTGTTCGGCTAAAGGCCGGTGATGATTCATCAATAGTTTTGTCTACATATCACCTTTTACTAGCTATTTTCGCAAACATTTTCTACATGTACACTTCTACGCTAATATTATAAAGAGGAAAACTTTGTTTGTTTGTTTGGTTGTATTGAATAGGCTCTAAAAGTACTGGACCGATTTCCACAATTCTTTCACCATTCGAAGCTACATTATCCACGAGTAACATAGGCTAAATTTTATTCTGGAAAAAAATAGGGTTCCGTAAGATATTTGGGTTTTTCGGACACAAGGTGTAAAAAATCAACTAGAAAAGTTACTTATTTAGCATACTAATACCCGTTGTAAATCTTAGTTAACGCAGGCGAAGCTGCGGGCAACAGCTAGTCTCATATATTATTACTGTAACAACATCGATTATTTTTTCCAATACTTACATCGTTTTGTTTGTAGAAGACCCTTTATAGAATTGATGGAAAGTTTATTCCGTTGTTTTATTTTATTTTAATGTTTGAAAATATTTTATCTACATTTGTACTATCACATCAATGTGGCAAATTCAATATTTTAGAAAACAAAACAACAATTGCTTTTAAACAAGCGTGAGCCATCACTACCTTTTATGCTAGTCACACTGGTTCAAAATTCTTCTGTTTTTTTCACTAAGTGACTTTATTTCTTCAGTATTACGAACTACCCTGTGTCAATTTTTCTTCTTAGGGTTTAACCCTAAAAACGACGAATTAAATTAATTCGGAATATACTTACTCTGGATGTCATATAAAACCCCCCTCCTCTGATTTGATTTTTAAATTGGATCAGTTTTTGATTCATAAAATACGTAATTTTAGGTCGAACCACAACATTTTCGGCGCTTTGGAATAATTCGGGAAATAGGACTGCTAAATCGGGATATCGGAAGATAATGACTAAAATCGGTAGATCTGACAGGGAACTTTTGCAACGCTACTGGTTTGTGAAGCTAAAAGTTGGTAGTTGTTATAAAAATATCAAGTTGCGTTGCGATTGTCTTTTTGAAATTAAAAAGATGACCCAAATGCATGTGCATAAACTAAAGACGTGAATAAACAAGCTCAAAAGCCACTTTTAACGATTTCGCCTACAAAGTGAAGCTGAAAATCAGAAAATTTTTCACTCCAATAAAAACTGACGAACTTTAAAAAAGCGTCGTGTTCATATCTTTGCATGATATTTTTTTCATTTACTAATTGCTGCTCATACTTTAGAAAGTAAATGTTTATGATATTGATTATAAAATACAGAATAATACACGTTTAAGATTTTTCGATATTCAATGCCTAAAATAAACTATCCACGGCAGCTATCTGAACTTTATAAACGTTATCAACAGTAACCCTTTGTTCTTATTTGTTATTACGTAGCCGTGTCACGTGGTGGGAAAATTACGGTATTAGTGACTACATAAGCAAGTGACTCTCCGAGAGGAGCTCAGAGTGAATCGATTTTTAGCCTTCAAAGGGTTTCATATTCTTATTTGTACTTTACCGTGAAACTAGAGGCGTAAGGCCCATTTTATCTTAAAACGATAACTGTTCGGTTCCTCCTGTATTTGAAAGACGATTTATTTTGCTTACGAGCGCTAGAAATGTCAATGACGTGTAACTCGTGTAACTCAGTGTCCCTATAAAGACGATTCGTAAGCGACCTTACCGATAGCTTGGTACGTACGGTACGTTTTTACAGAGTGTAGAACGAAACCGTTTAAACACAAGACCGTTTTATCACTTCGAATTAAGCCTTCTATTTCGATTTTATTTCTATGACGAGCGCCACAGTTACGTATCACATAGCCTTCGAGTCTTTAGAAACATGATATCTGTTACAAGAAAACAGGGTTCCCCTCGGATCTTTAATCTTATACCTTTAAACGAGCAATTCTTGTATATATATATATATCTATATATAGAATCGGGATCTCGGAAACGGCTCCAACGATTTTCATGAAATTTTGTATACATGTGTTAAAAACGGCGATAAATCGATCTAGCTAGCATACATTTTTAGAAAACTTTTTTTTATCCGTGTTTTGAGGCATCGATAAAATATGATTAGAATACGAACGTAAATTTCGCTGTCAAATAATATGTCATGGTAGCTTAGTGGTGAAATTAGGCAGTTGAGTTCGAACGAACCTGGTTCGAATCTCCAGTCCGAATTTTTTTTTTTTCCTTTTTTAAGATCATTTTTTTTTGGAAGAAAAATTTTATCGTATTTTATCACTTAGGGTACCGAGCAAATGCTCGGTCAACCAGGTACTATTTATTTAACATTTGTAGCGCCTTGGAATTTTCTAAAGACTGTACTGACTGAATGTCTATAATTTGAATAGTACTAATTAAATAAAATGGTGGACGGTGCATATCTTAAGAGATAGGAAAGATAAATGGACCAAGATAGTAACCGAATGGTATCCAAGGGATAGCAAAAGAAACAGAGGTAGACAAACTAAAAGTGAGGACGAAACAGAAAAAACTGCAACCTTTTTTATTACTATAGGTACTTATTATTATACTATGGACCCCGAGTAGCAAGAGACAGGGCGAGATGGAAATCTTTAGAGCAGGCCTTTGTCGCAAGACAAGCTGTTACAGAGTCACAGTTTGCCGATGATGTAGAATTATAAATTGGAATAGATTTTTAATATAATATGATAATAGGCATATGTAGATTGTAAAGAAATTAATTTGTAAGGAAACAACAATAAAGGCTTTTTATTTTATTTATTTTTATTTTATTAATTTTAGATTGAAATATAATACTCAAGTGATACTTTTGTCTCATTTCAATCTATGATAAGATTAATAAGCAACAAAAATATTTACGCCTAAAAACGACAAACAAACACCTGTATAAAAGACGTAGATAGTGCACCCTATAGCCAAGCGCAATCATGCGGCGGAAATGGGCACATTACGTAACACCACATTAGACACTAGATGGTATGTTAATCCTTCAACGTGACAATTATGAGAAAAATCTACCAATAGCATTAATATCAATTATCGACGACTTTCTAGAGGACACCTGCGATATACTTTTTTATTTGCAGTGGGATAGAACGGACAGGTAATAATTTTTTTACGGTTGAGTTCGATCGGTTGCTTATCTTTATCAATCTAGCCCTTCAATAATACTACCAAAGAGGTATTAGCAATAGACATAGCTAACAGGGGGCCTAAATGCAATTAAGAAAGCGTTAGCGAAGATGGACCACGTGATTAAGCGCGGCCTTATGTCAATCCCATACATTTTATTATTTTCGAACTTCGCTAACGCTTACTTAAGGCATTTTGGCTAGGCCCCCTGATCTATCGACAGATGACTTATCATTCGCTTGCTTAAACGGTATTTTAAGTTGAGGTCCAACTTAAAATACCGTTTTAAAATTATTTAGATTTTTAACTTCTAACGTTTTCCTCAAATGTGCCGACACGTTTGTAAGAGGTAGGCCATGCTTCTTTGCTGCCAAATTGGACTGACAAGACCGGGATGGTACCTCTCGCTCATATGAAACCGATGTAAAGTGGTAGCTATGATGTCACATTGTATGTAGTTTCTGAGTTTCTGGTGGCCCTTCGGGGGGACAGGGAAAAAACGCATCTGCATTGCCTCTGGTTTTTTTTTCGAAAGGACCTATGCTGTTGGCCTTAAGGTCTTAAAGCTACATCGGAAGAAGATGAGCAGATGGCTCATCTAAAAAAGCCTCTGATTGTGTGGACGTTAATGGGTGTCGATAGTCGCCAAAAGACGTCTTCGACTGTTCGTTTGCCCTCCTATGCTATATATAAAAAGTTCTCCAAGCGTTTATTGCTGTAATTCTCAATGACATAAAAATTACATTTGGGATTTTCTAATAAAATTTGCACCGTTCGAAATGCGACTAGAGCGAGCGCTTAACACACCGCTTCGTGAACTAGATAGTGGTAATTGATGTCATTTGCCACACGATAAATTTATCACTTATGCCTCTGAGAGTACTAAAAGTTGCGAAAAATATTCTATACCGAAATTTGTCTAGCATTATATCAGTTGGAAAATTGAATATCGAGATATCGTTCAACTTGTTATAGGAAATAAACGTTCTGGCCGTTCCCGTTCCTTTTCCCGTTCAAACTTATACTCGTTCAAAGAGTGTCCATTTATTTGCTTGAGTTGAAAAGTGAAAAGGAAAAGTGTACGGACGCGTAAATTAATATTATGTAGTCACCAAATATAAAAAAATACAATCTCGGAAACAAATTGAAGAAAATAAAATCGAAAAGAAAATTAAGTAATAATTAGTTTTATGAGGGTCAGAATCTACATGTTGGCTTTAAAACTAATATTCTGCTTTCCAATTCAATCGCACATTACCAATAACAAAGAAAAAAACGTTTTTATTTAAATAATCCTACTAATATAAGCGCGTAGTTTCTAAGAATATGCGGTTGTATGTAACGCAAGAACTACCGAATAGATTTTAATAAAACTTTACAATAATATAGCTTACACATCAGTCACACATAGGCCATCATAATTTATCCCTATAAATCCACAGGAATGGGAAGTACATGGGTGAAACCGCGCGGCGCTGCTAGTGTGATTTATAGCTTTAGCAATTTTTTTGTGCTTCTAATTACTGTGATCCCCTGTGCTCTAGCCTCTTCTACGTGTGTGAACTCTTTCGTATGAACGAAGCTTATGAAACTATTGAAACGAATGAAGCTTTTGGGGTTACGAGAGTTATTCATTCTCGTAATCCCGAAAGCTTCAGTCGACCGCTAAGACTTCTGAAAATTGCAGTCCTTGAATCAGGCCTTTCAAACTATATGCCACGGTCAATTAACTGTTAACACACACACACATACACACAGTTATTTATAAATAAGATTAATAAAAACGACTTGGAACCAACATGTAATATTATGTTTAAGGAAGAGCGGAGTCCCCTAATACAGGTGTTTCTTTACAATACAGGAGACACCTGCCACTAATATAGTAGATTGTAAACTTGATTATTGAATTATTAATATTAATAGAACTGATGTTGTTAATAATGATGAATCTGTGTTTATAGGTCCGCCAAATAATAACGTGCTATTATTGTCATTTACAACAAACATATACGAGTAGTCTAATATGAATGGTAGTAATGCGAAGTAATCGATATTGTTGGAACAGATATTTTATATAGACAGGTGTCTGTGAGTGCTGGGGACTGCTGGAAAGTCGCCAGAAGACGTCGTGAGTGACTCGCGTGTGACGCCGCGTATTTTTAACGTAACGGAAAAGATGGCGCGTGTGCCAAAAGTAAAGTTCACTAACATACATTTGGCATGAGCTCCTTTACTAAGTATACTTAGGCTTTAAAGCGTTGATATTTAGATTAATGGCGTTATATGGGCATAGCGGATGAAAACACTTTATTACTAACAAATTGCTCCACCATCATGAATACTCATGTGTTTCATTGTGCATTACTTACTACTTTGACTTTGAGTAATTTTAGGTATTATTATTGATTTGGGAGAAACTAATTAGGCATTGACGAACTATCTAGATCTTTATATGATTTAAAATTAACATGGTTATTTTCATTATTTAAACTATTTACATTTGTATGTAACAAGACATTCGTAGACAATGTCGAAATATCGACCTCCGCGAAATAATATTAAAAAACATGGCAAATATCCCGTTTTAAATAGTTTAAATATCTAGATTTTGTTTAGTAGCTAGGTTCCGGTTGTATTCTTTTATAAATTAGCCAAACACACTCTTGATAGATCAATATTCACCTTAAACTACGTGGGGAGCTTTCGGTGTGTGATTCCGACTTACTTTTTGCCTGGTTTCCCGATCTGCTTTTACTGGAACCGCAGTGTTACGTCATATTTTTTCTATCCTTTTAAAAGCTTCATTTCCTCAATCTTCAATAAATGATTATAATTATTAACATAAAAAGTTTCCGGGCACAGGTCCACCTTCAACCAGATTGGATGACGATCTCCGTGCAGTGATTCTGGTTGGATGAGTGTGGCGGGGGATCGGCCATTTCCGCGTTCATTCATAGAGTCCTGTGTCCAGTAGTGGGCAGAAAATGGTTGTCATCTACCTATAAATAAATAAAAAGGGAACTCCAAAATGTATGTTCACCCATAACTTCACAACTTCTGCATCAAATTAGATTATTCTTTTTTCCGCTAGTTATCGTCAGGAAAAGGGTTATATAAAAAGATGATGACGCAATACGTTTTTTTGTAAGGACAGGACGACGTTTGCCGGGTTCAGCTTGTTTAAAAAATGTATTTGTAAAACTTGAGGAGTAAGATGATATTCTCTATTATCAAAGTGAAGCTGAGATTAGATGGTAGATAAATGCTTCTAATAGAGATTTTAGATACAGACACTTGATGAATACAATGAAGGATGACAATAATTTGATGTGCTGTTGATATGATTTGATGTGATTAAACATACTCCAAATTATCATTTTATTCTATCAAGTGTATCGACCATTTTTTAAATTACTATGTCGCAGTCTGAAGACAAGTGCCATATGGATTTTATTGACAACTCAGTCATTACGCTGCAACTGCGCATTATGCTTTTATTGTTTGAAGTGAGTGTCTATTTTTTTACAAAAATAATTTGCTATTGTATACGTTGATTGATGTATCAATACGCAATTGATAATTCTTGTTGTTGTACAGAAGAACCTACGAAATAGCCGTAAAAAGCTTATTAGTTACAAGGGAAGGTCCAAAAGTTCGTGGAATGAAAGGTTTTTAAATAAAATTAAACGATTAATCTATTCTTTCCTTTAAATATAATTACCCTTAATATATTTATTAGATCTATGAATATTTTTTTGGAACCATCGTTAATTTTTTTTTTTATTTTTTTTACATCAAAATGTGCCTTGCCCCCTTTAGGTACAGTAGTAGGTACCTTATTGTCGTCGTTGAATTCGGAAACAAAAATCTCTTCCCTTTTGTTTTGTGCAAAGCAACCATTACGACTCTGTTCTCGTGAACCGGTGCGTTTTCCTACAAGAGTAATTAATCTTGGTCAACTTTCCTCCACAATTTTCCTTTAATTTTTCTAGTATCGTTGCGCAATGTTCTCCTTATATGGTCCTTCTCTTTTCTTTGGATTCAATCAGTATTATTCCCGCACAATCCCAAAAAAGTAGCCATCAACTTTCCAGCAGAAGCTTACACTTTTGGCAGTCCCCTATTTATGCCATTGCCTGAACTCTTGAATTAATTCACTTTTTCACTTCATAAACACTCATGATCACGCACTCAGAAGAACGGATGGCCGATGGGCCATTAAGTTTCAAGAATGGAGGCCGCGTCTACGTAGACGAAGTGTTGGTCGGCGATTAACCAGATGGGAAGACGATCTCCGGGCAGTGGCAGGTCCATGTTGGATGCGAGTAGCAAGGGATCGGTCGTCTTGGCGTTCATTGAGGGAGGCCTATGTTCAGCAGTGGACGGATAAAGGCTGACGATGATGATGATGATGATGATGAAACACTCATGTTTCATTTCCGGTAACAATCTGCTCCAAAATCTTTGCAAATTCGTCTCCATAAAACTCCAAAAAAATTTTATACGCATCAACGCGCTGCTGTTCACGAAGCGTCATGAGCGTTCTTGGTGCCCATTTTGTACTGACTTTTGTCGGTTTTCATTTTATTCGAAATAATGTAATTACTTGTTGAGCAGATGAGTGTTCGTAAACGAATGACGCAATAGGGCCGAAACTCAAATTGAAATCAATTGACAAAATTAAGAAATCGACCCAACTAAAGATGAGTCCCAAATTATCATGACACTAAGCCTTGTTATTTATTATTTTTATCGTATTTAAAGTATTTATTAGGTTGCTATGTGCACACTGATATTGAATTGTCCATTAAATTCTCCTGTTAGGACTACTGGAAGAAATTCCACTTATGGAATAAATAGTAGGTACCTTTGTACCAATGTTTATTTTTACTATTTCACTAATATATTATGTTTCTCAGTGTTCATAAATTATTAATAATAATAATAATAATATCTATGGACGCTTTTACACCACGTCAATCTGGTCCCGTGCTAAGTTCTCGAAGAGACTTGTGTTACGGGTAGCAGACAACGGAAATACATATATTTAATACATTTTATATTAATACTTATATTTAAGATTTTTATTATATAATACACAAATTTAATACACATCCATGACCCAGGAACACAGAAATTCTTTTGTGTTCCCTGGCGAGATTCGAACTCGCTACCTCCGGCTTGTGCGCCAACGCACTAACCACTGAGCCACAGAGGTCGTTAAATAAATAATAAGCCCCTATTTCCACCTCGTCTCCCATTTCACGAATTTCTTTATTAAATAGTGTGTTGTAGGATCTATTATCTTGTTGTTGATTGTATTAGAAATAATTGTAAAATGTGAAATAAGGAATGAATGATACGGATATCCTTTATTTGAACGAAGAATACAAATTCGTAGAAAGTGCAATATAAAATACGGTATAAATAATAAGTTGGTCGTACCGGAACGCTTGGCAGATGTGGAACATGTGTTAGTTTTTTATGTTAGTTGGATTGGCAAACTGGCAGACGTGCCACCTGATGGTAAGTGGTCTACGTCGCCCATGAACATAAACTAGTTCACCCGGTACAAGTCCAGACAACTGATTTATGTGTTGCCAATTCTGAGACATAAGATTTTATGTCTCGATGCCAGTACTTATACTACCTGCGCCTGCTCTTCTCTTCAAAACGGAGCATAGACGTTTGACGGGAGAAAGAAGAAAGATGGTTGTACTGATGCTGCTGGGAGCACGGCACAGCTGATCCCTCCCACCGCTACTATCAAAATTCGTAATTAATAATAAATAATAATAATAAATCATTTATTTCAGGCACTATGGCCCATAATAAAAGTACGTGTGGCGTGTGTGTGACACAGCAGCGTCATGTTGTTTGGCAATGAAGTCACGGCATTCGAGTCCATAGGACTTTCAAGGCACACAAAAAGATGTTTCAAGTCGATTTTTTTAATGTATTACATTATTATCTACTGGTATTATCGTATTTAAAATCGTAACAAATAAAATATTCCTGAACGGCGGAAATCAACCTAACTTGTACTGTGTTTCTATATCTCTGCTTGTTAACTTTCCACGTCTAACACGTGGGTAGGAGTATTTTTTGATAGCATAGGAGATCAAACGAACAGTCGAAGCTTTTTGACGACTATCGACTTCCACAAACATCCACACAACCAGGGGTTAGGCGGATGCGTTGCCCTCCTTTACCCAATCCCCCCAATGGGCTACCGGAAACTCACTAACCGTACGAAACGCGTCAGCATAACTGCCACTTTACGCCGGTATCATTGCACTACCTCTTTCTGAGAAGTACGGTAAAGTCAATGATATGAAAGTCATCATCATCAGGCATGGCTGTTAGTTACGGTTGTTAGTCTATGCAAGTGAAGCCGCTGAGAATTGTTAAGAGTAAAGTATGTTCAATTGCGCTTGAATATTAAACTGTGTTTTCATCTTACCGTGTCGCCCCGACAGTTGACACATTTGCGTGTTCCCAAAGAGACGGACCGCAGCCGCCGGGGATGTCAGCGAGCGAATACAGTTATCTCTTGTGATACGAATAAATCATGACATACGTATTTGATGTTATGATTCACAGAGCAAAATTACAATCTAAATTATATTCGACAACAGCTGGTCTACAATTACAAATGTATTGAAAAATGACGTTTCAAAACTGTGAAAACTGGAATTTTCACGATGTATAATACATAATATTACAAACTAGCTGTTGCCCGCAGCTTCGTCTGCGTTAACTAAGATTCACAACGGCATCTTAGCGGGATGATATAGCCTATATTATCCCGCGTTCCCGTGGGAAAACGAGGATGAGAATTATAGTCTACGTGTTAATTTGATGTATAAACTATATAATTATGAAGTTTCATCAATATCCATTCAGTAGTTTTTGCGTGAAAGAGTAAAAACATCCTCACAAACATTCGCATTTATAATATTAATAGGATACGTCCGTATTTGTTATTGTTTGCAGTGTTGTATGTATCTCATTTCTTTTTAAAGTTAGGTATTCTCAGTAATAATTCATAGGTAAATTTTTTCTACGGCGGGAAATGCTCTTACGCATCCCGGGGTATGTGAGACTCGCTGCGTCCGAAGATGGTAAAGTGGACGCAGCCTCTACCCACTAAAACCCTTCGGTACTTCTCTCCGTCATACTGAACCGCGGGATGGCGTTAGCGTAGGTACTCCGCGACTAATCATTCATACCTACTAATTGGAACGAAGTTCCTTACGGCAGGCTTGGAGGGGATAGGGATTTTGCTGCGCGACCGAACTGAAAAAAAATGTGATAGTAAAACCGTAAGAAAAAATCCATGGAAAAAAGTGCGTGGAATAAAACCGTTAAATAAGACGTGCGCAGGCGCGACAGTCTCATACACAAGCGAGTAGTGTATAATACCTTTTTTTTAATATAAAAACGATATATGTATTTAATCATCCTTAACAACATTCATATTTACTTTATATTATACATTTCAAGACCGTATGTTTATTTCCAAGAAAAAAATCTTGTTTAAAAACAGTGTGCTTTCAATTGATTTATCGATCATAAGCAACACAAAAGACGGGTATCTTCATGTATTAGCGTAAGGGAATATACCGCTAAGTTTAAACCGTACCGTATAAGTTGTTTGATAAAACTTGAATACAAGCAATTGAACTATAAGAACCTAGTGAATTGCGTTTAAGTGGGCGTTGAAATTGCAATCTCTCTACACTCATGGTAACTATACAATTGAGAAATCATAAGATAATTTGATGGTACTTAATATATAATTCTGTTATCCTATCGACAAAGTGATCTAAATAAAAATTTTATATTGATAATATTTTCTGAATGTTTTTACTTTGTATAGGCGAACTGATTGCTGTTATGTTAAGTCATCGACCACACAACCTATAGACTCCTAATGTTTGATTTTTTCGTATTAAATGCATTCTGGCAACTAGCTGAGGTGAGACGAGGGGGTTACAATGCTGTGATTAGCTAATTCAATGTCATACATTACCAATCACGGAACGTTAAAAAGGAATGGATATATTTCGCAACGGGAAAGAATGAGACGACACGATAGTTTGAGTACATTGTTTACGGCTTACATCGGAACTATAAGTCAGATGTGTCGCCAGAACCCGTTCCCCTCTTATAAGAGTCTATGGGTTATGTGGTCGATGTGTTAAGTGGACCAAGTCGGTAATTGAGATTAACCTGTCCACCTAGACTTGGTCCTTTGTTCTAAGCTTAAGTATATTGCGTGTGCGTGTCTATTATAATGACGTTTTACCTTTACTGAGACGCATGACGTTGGTATCAGTAATCAGTAATCATTTTCAGAAGCATTACTATGATGCGTCAAAGAAGTGATAATAACACATGCCGAGACGATCCAAGCAGAGAGCATACATCTCATTGGTAAAAATGGGTAACGGAAATAATTTAAATATGTAAAATCTTGGCATTAAATTCATCACAAAAAATTGATCATGCAGTTAGATATGTTATGTCGAGTCTAAATATTATATGTATACTAGCTGCCCCCAGATTTAGACTAAATATTTAAAATAAATCATTTATGAACATCTCTTTATACCTGGTTACCTAGAAACGGCTCAGGAAACTTATTTATATGTTGCCAAACTTGATACATAACAAGTTAAGTCTTAGTGCCATTCATTACACTGCCTGTCTGCCCTTCTCTCCGAAACACAGCAAAGCTGTTTCAGAGATGAAACAGACAAGATGAAGGTACCCATTCAGCCGTGAGCGCATTACAGCGCATACGCTGTCTTAATATAGACTCAAGCTGTCACAGCTTTCGTGTGAACTTTTCTATAAAGGGATCGCAAATATGTCTTACACGTCAATGATTCCGAAAATACACTTTAAGCCTATTAGAATCACGTCCCAAGGGAAATCCCCGCCGGTAAAGCTGTTTTCGATATACTAAGCCGTCGGTGTCCAATGTATCTGTTCTATTTCCATCTCGTGTATTATCGGGCTTAAATTCCGTACGTGTATAAACCTGCTGACAATGCACCGGGCTGGCCCTGACCTTCTACCACGGCTGCACGCTATCTACCCGTCAGTAAACATGTCGTGATAAGTCCCATTTGAATTGTTTATGCAATATGCAAAATAAATATGACAGCTTTTATTAGCGCCGCTGGAAAATTAGACAAAGAAAATTTCGATTAACGTTGAGCAAATTGAAATAAATTTCTTTATCGACGGATTGACGTTAACGCATAACCGCTAGATTTCAATGAAGGCCTTATCCCCTTTGAAGGCAAATAATTTGGATCGGTTAGTTAATGGTGTTTTTCACCTAGTAATAATAATAATAATAATATCAATGGACGCTTTTACACCACGTCAATTTGGTCCCGTGCTAAGTTTCCGAAAAACTTGTGTTACGGGTACTAGACAAAGAACTTTTATATATTTAAGATTTTCTTATAATATAAAACACGTATTTTATACAAATTCATGACCCAGGAACATAAAAAACTTTTTGTTCCCTGGCGAGAAACGATTCCGCTACCTCCGGCTTGAGCGCCAACGCGCTAACAACTGAGCCACAGAGGTCGTCAAAGGGTGCCTACTGCCTAGTACATCTGGGTCAGAAATATAATTATCATCCGTTTACACACGACCTGTGAACTATGGACGACCTTGAGCGCAGGCCCGTCTTGACGGGATGGTGTTGAGTTTGAAACTATCGGGATAAAGTTTTAATTGGAGTTATGCGAACGATTTCGAAACTAAAAGTTCATGAGAACCGGATCAACTCTTGGAGGGTGTGAGTTTTATGTCACTAGTTGTTACCTTTGGCGTCTCTTTGATCTTTTACGTTATAACGGAGTTAAGTTAAAACTAAATAATACTAAAAAAGTCTACTAGAAGTTCTATGATTGAGTAAGAATCATTCGTGCATGTTACTTGCAAGTCATATCATCTATACAAAATTTATAAATGCGTGTGTTTACTTGTGAATACCGATGAAGGAAAACAACGTGAATAAACCTGCATACTTAATAAGATTAACGCTCGGTTTCTGAAACGTCGGTCAAAATGTATGTCAACTAGCATGACTGTTAATGGCGGTAACATACGATTCTAGAGTCAAATTTGACACCTTTTCATTATAGTTGTTGTTAAGTCAGCTGATAAGCTGATCAAATTAAGTAATTTTACCATGCTTCTAGCAACTCATTTGACACTTAACAAATGACTTGACAGTTGATTTGTTAATTTTTGCGTTGATAGGCCTTTCGGGAACCGGGCGTAAGTGTTTGAAGGTGTATGAGGTTCACTGACCCGCGTTAGGCTAGCGCATCGATGAACTATAGCCCAATAGGCTCCTTGCCTGATTTAGAGAAGGAAACCTGTGCCCAGCATCGGGATGTGTTGATTAGTATCAGTCATTACATATCATTCATCATCATATCATTATATATAGCATTTTAAATTGCTTATGGTTATAAAATTCTGATGGTGACCAGTAAGTTCTAAGGAGGCAGATCAAGCATAATTATGTCACTGCAAAGTTTCGAGAACAACTACAGGATTATCTTTCTGAGGATTTTTGACTAGTAGTAGACTAGTTTTTAAAGTACGCGATTAAACCTATAATTAGTGAGATTATTTTTTTAACCTGCATGCTTTTTAAACCATGCATGAAGTGTATTTAATTTAACAAATAACTGCTACTGAATGAATATGTTAAATACTGATAATAAAATAACATTCAAAGCGCATTTCAGCCGCGTTAGCTGTTAAACGGTAAATTTTAAGGTCAAGGTTAGATTAATAAGATAAATGTGAATTTCCAGGACTGAAAGTGAAAAGCTTAATAAAGTGGATTTTTTTAATTAACAAGTATGTAGTGAACATTTTAAATTTATGAAATTATTTTCTTATATGTGCCATCATGAAGGTTTGGTTGATCACATTACATAGGCACATCACATCACATAGGCATCGTCTCACTCTTTGTTCTAAATATACTTTGATATATAGTTCTAAGACGTAATTGTGAAAATTTTGTTGATGTCGCCGCGAATGCATCTGTTTTGACTTTATAAGTAGAAAATAAAACGTTAAGCACGTTTTGCGTGTATATTATTTAGTAGTAAAGTAGTAGTAAGTAAAGTATCAACCCAATATGTCCCACTGCTGGGTACGGGTCTCCTCCTCGAAATCAGGCGAAGAAGGTAAGGGGCCATTAGTTCACCGCGCTGGCCCAGTGCGGCTTGGCGAACTTCACATACCTTCAAAGACCTTCAGTCATTATTTAGTAGGTTGGTTGATAATGGCATATATAACGAATATAGTAAGGACTAGCCTCTCACTAAAATATAATATATGCGATTCCATGTGTTCCTAGTTCTAAATTATAATGAATTATAATTGAGACATTCTCAATATTACGGCTTGATAAGTGAAATTTTTAAATATAATAATTGAACAACAATAATAAAAAATTATATCAATTTGATACATACTTACAGAAGATGTAGGTTTTAACATATTTTGTTTAAAACCTATGCTTACCGACTCGACTCCTATGTAAGCCATGTTCATTATCCAAGCATCATCCATCTAAAGAAGATCACAGTCAATTGGCTTTTGCTCTAAATTCGTGTGTTTTCAAAGCCTCTCTGCTATTAACTAACACCAAAAAGGTGGAAGGAAATGATTCTTGGACAAAAGCTCATTACTTTACGTTTCGAAGCTTCGGACAAAGTCTTACGTTTTAGGATTTCATATTCTGTCACTTGTTCCCATCGGCTTACGCCAATCACCAAATGTGAAATGACCATTAGATTGATCTCGAAGAGCGCGGAAGATATGTTAAAACTGCCTAGGAACAGCAACGAATTTAAGAGGCATAGCAAGGATTTAGGCATATTTACATAAAATTATTTTTACACGTAAATTTTACAACCAATTTGACACGTAATTTCGATCTTCTATCATTATCATCACCAGCGTAAGACTATTTTCATTGAGCTCTAAGATGGCCGATATACCGCACTTGCATTAGTCAGAGCCGACAGAGAACATTATTATAAGCTTCAAAATGAACCATCTCAAATAAGTAGTAATATTAATATCATCATCATCATCAGCGTTTATCCATGCACTGCTGAACATAGGCATCCCTCAATGAACGCCAAGACGACCGATCCCTTGCTACTCACATCCAACGCGGATCTGCCACTGCACGGAGATCGTCTTCCCATCTGGTTAATGGCCGACCAACACTTCGTCTACTTAAACGCAGGCCCCACTCTTGAACCTTAATGGCCCATCGGCCATCCGTTCTTCGGAGTGCGTGACCCGCCCGTTGCCACTTCAACGTTTTTATTTTTATTTATTATTAGAGAAGCCGATAGGAGGATTCAATTAGGATACAATATGGCGAAGCTTCCTAAATGCTGCCCGCATTCGCACTTCGCCATATTCACACGTCGACTATACCGCAGAGTTTGAAGACGAAAGTCTTCAACCAATGCGTTCTCCCGTGATGACCTACGGGGCCGAAACGTGGCCTCTTAATTGGCCGACCGGCCGATTGGCCGAAAGGACGACCGGTCCGTAAGTTTGCCGTAGCTCAACGTGCTATGGAGCGTGCTATGCTGGGTGTTTCTTTGACAGATAGGATTCGAAACGAAGATCTTCGCCAGAGAACTAAAGTTACCGATATGACGCGAAGAATATTAATATGATGAACTTAAAAAGTTAAATATAGAAAAGGGAATGGTGGAAGTCTTGAATGCTTTAAATTTAATAGGTATTCAATATAAAATCAAGGTCTTGCTTTGTTCAGCTTTTTAACCGCCCCGACAATACGACTGCTTAAGGTGACCATACGTCCCGCTTTCAGGCAGTCATCCATTATCCCCGACGAGGTCGAAATTTGTTTATTGTTTTTAACATGACTGTCTCGAATGTGCTGTGTAATGATGCTTGGTAAAATTGTCCCGTAATTTTACAAAAAGGATGTCTCTCTCATGAACTAATTACAAGAAAAAGTCGTCAAAAAACGACGTAATAAAAACGAAACATAAATATGTGAGTTGCAAGGTGCAAAATTGTTCCATCAAATATCACCAAAAATGGTCATTATATTTTCAGAACCAATTTAATAAATTATGTCTGTGTTCCGTTTTGTGTTAAAAAATAAATGACCACTTTATCCTTGAATCACTTGCTCTCTCAATCCTTTGTGGATTAATAAACGTACATTTTCAATCATACAAAATGTTGTTCAGAATGCACGTGAAAGCAACTGATTTTTAGTGGTATATTCAAGCTGAGTGGACCAATTCAAAGAGGTTTTTTAGGTCGAGCTTAGTATTAAATTTTATTCGGAGACTATTTTCGACTGTGCAGTTTGAAGGTGTTCGACATTTTTTATAAATTTCTTCACAAATAAAACGTTTTAATTAGTGTGTGTACCACTAAATCCGGATCTCGCAGTAAGGGAATAAAGACCGTCTTGGTGTTTATTGAGATGTCCAGTCGTGGACGGTTACGATGGATGCTAATAAAGTTAGACTCGCCTGTTGGTCTAGTGGTTAGCGACCCTGACTGGTCGTGGGTTCAATTCCCACCCAGGACAAATGTTTGTGTGATGAGCATGATCATATTTTGTTCTGTGTCTGGGCGTAATTTATCTATAATATGTATATATTTAGAAATATATGTGTATCAGCTGTCTGGTTACCATAAGAACAGGCTTTACCTAGTTTGGGATCAGATGGCCGTGTGTGAGTTGTCCCAACATTATTATCACCACAAAGTATGCAACGGGCTGTGGTTATGGTGTAAAAGAACGCTAGGCGGCGTTCTTTCGCGAAGAGTAGTTTTTACCACCATTAGTTGATAATGGCGGAACAAAAAAAATATTTTATCAAAATTAAAGTAACTTCTATTTCAATCTTGTAAAGTATTAAAATAATAGCTTGTAAAATGTAAATTGTTAAACAATACGCGATCGCCGGGAAGTATTAAACGTAATTTATTTATACTATAAAGTTGTAAAGACTCTCCATTATCTAATTTTTATGGCTCCGGCAGTTTATTTACAAGCGCTTATTTTCGACGTTACATTTTTTTAAGGTGAACATTCGGGAACAGAAGTCTTGTGTGGGAACACCCCTTTGTATGTAGGTATGTAACAAAATGTGATGATGTGTTAGATAGCAAGTCTATCTAACACATCATAGATAGACATCATCATCAGTCAATCTTCATCAATATTTTTTTTAATCAAAATTAAAAAAAAAAATGATTAGCCTTTGTCCGTCCTAATATACATTATATATTAAGTTATGCGTAGGTTCAGTAGTGATGGTGTTGTTGTTGTTGATGATGATGGTGATGGTGAATCGTGTCACAAACATTCAAAAACATACAGATGAATTGAAAACCTGATTTTTTTTAAATCAGTTTGATAAAAAAATATTGGTCGTCCGAAAGTTTTAAATCAAAGCTAATAATATTAGAATTTTAATGCTGCTGTTCGTCGTGTCGTGTATGACGACGTCGTGTGTCCTAGAGGATACATGATTAGAACAGCAGGAGCTTTCCTGAGTCACAAAAGATGTCAATTTTTTGTGTCGTCATTACAATGATGTCAGTTTCATAATATGACATTGTCGTTTTTATGCTAAATAATTAACATACATATTTACACTGACAATATGTAGAGGGACTGACGTGCAGCTAATTACGGTGGAGGCGGAACAGCAATTTCCTCCTGCGGTGTGGCAGCTGACGGTGTAAATGATGATCACGTATAAAACAAAGTCCCCCACCGCGTCTGTCTGTACGCAATAAACTGAAAAATTTATTTTCATACTGTTTTCGCCAATATCGTCTATATTTCTAAGGTTTTGTGTAAATTAATTTTAAGCATCCGAATGATCGAGCTTTGCCTCGTAAAATTGATTCTCGGAAACACGAATAAAACGAAAATTTAAAATGATCGAGCTAGACCGATCTATCGCCCTCGAAACCCCACGTGTACTAAATTTCATGAAAATCGTCGGAGCCATTTCCGAGATTCAGATCATATATTATATTACAAGATTGCTCGTTTAATGGTATACGAAACGACATAGGATGAATGAATGCTGTAAGAGTCGGAAAAATTGAAGCCGTTTGAAAGCTTTTATTGAATACGCAGACCTCTCTTTGAGATGTGACAAAAAATCATTTAAGGATATTCCTCCATTATAGTATTATCCAGTGATTAATTACAGACAAACGTCATTAATAATATTTAAAAAGAACCGCACCTGCTTATTACATATTGCACGCGTGCAAAGCCGGGCCAGGGAGCTAGTTTTAATATAAGTACTTTGATGTCATATAATTATCTAAGCGGGCTTAGAATAAGCGGTTGCGCTTTGCGTTCGATGAGATGTACTAGTACAGTATCTTACATGTATCAGGAGTCAGGACTGATATGAGCTTGGTAGCCTTTATTTCTCGGAACTCAATGTACATAATAATATTATTATTTTGTCCCTTTTTATCGATAGTTTGAGATGTAGCAGGGATACGTTTTTGAAAATCTTTTTACAGGACGGATACCGATACAGAAGTTATAATAGAACTAGCTGTTGCCCGCGCTTTCGCCTGCTTTTACTAACATTTACGGACGTAGCCAGAGTCCGGACTGCTGATGATAACTTTTCTGTTTCATTGTTTGTTATATTTCGGTAAGAAATAAGGCAACGTTTTCAAAGTAAGCTCTCATGCCATTTTGTAAGAAGTAGTGCCATGCTTTGCAGCCAAATAGGGCCGGCACGACCGGGTTGGTACCGGCGTTAAGTGGCAGTCGTGCTGTCGCGTTTCGTGTTTTTCGTTTGTGAGTTTCAGGTTGCCCATTATAAGGAAAAGGAGGGTAGATGGGGAAAGGGGCTTACCCGGCCCAGTGAAATCGGGGGCGTTGCGCATTATTTTGAATTTGCTATATTTCCTAAAGTATTCACATAATTTACATGGTGTAAAAGAAAAAAATAATATTCACGAAATGCTCACCCAACTAACGCACGTTATATTTTAGACAATTCACACTATCTTTATAATAATCCTGTGTCTTATTAGTTATTTTGATATGTAAACTATAATATTAATATTGTCAAGTTTTATCAAAATCCATTCGGTAGTTAAAAATTAAAAAAAAGAGTATATAACAACAAACACACATCGATACATTCTTACAAACTTTCGCGTTTATAACATTAGTAGGATTTAACACTTGATTGTGTGGACAGTGCATATTAAAAAAATATCCCAAGGGTCAAATTTTCCTAGTAGGTATTGAAAGAAAAAACAGTTAATTTACGATAAAAATAAAAATTAATTAGTGACATATACTTACTCGTAATACTATCTACGCATATATTATGACATCTGAGGCTCAATGGGTTAAGTCCCTGAAACTGCTTCAGTGTAAATGATAAAAATACGATGAAATTTTCTAAATGGATTTATTTCTTTATCATCAGAGCATTAGAAAATTATTAATTAAGGGACTTAAATTGAGACGTGTAAAAAGTTTTTCTTAGTATTTTTCTCGGAATATCAAGGTGACACGAGTGCACCAAAGACCAAGGGTGTGCTCAAGGATGTGGATACGAATGGATGCAATGACCGGAATAACAAGAACCATTATTATTAGGTCTTGTTATATCGCCCACTCCTGCCATGAGTATCGGAGCGTGAGGATCACAAATGCGTCGTACCTACTTAACTCTTATAAAATTATAACATCATCATCATCAGCCCTTATCAGTCCACTGCTGAACAAAGGTTTCCTTTAATGAACGACAAGACAGCCGATCGCTTGCAATCGCGTCCAACACGGACCGGCCACTGCACGGAGGACGTCTTTCACCTGGTTAAACGTAGCCTCCACTCTAAAATGATATATAAAAAAAATATATTAACCCACCTACTGGACAAAGACAACCCCCCTCCCCCTGATTAACTCTATTTATCGCGGTCCTGTGCCAGCACTGACTAGGTCCTCTTATGGCAAAGACGTCTACGGAATGGTTCCGTAGACCGTAGTCTTCGCCCGTCCTGAAGCACCCAACGTGTGACGACAACGTATGGCTAGTCCCGTTCCATTTTAGTTTGGCGGTTTTTTTTTCACATCAAGCCTAGCCAAAATGCCATTGAGAAAGCGTTAGCGAAGTTCGAAAATGATAAAATGTATGGGATGGACCACGTGATTACGGATAACTGATACATCTAAAAAATGTGGTGTCGTGGTACACCAGGTAGGAACGAAGTTCCTTCGGCTAAAAAGAAAGGTATTATACATTACTCGCTTGTGTATGCGACTGTCGCGCCTGCGGACGTCTCATTTAACGCTTTTTATTCCACGCACTTTTTCTTACGGTTTTACTATCACATTTTTTTCAGTTCGGTCGCGCAGCAAAATCCCTATCCCCCCCCAAGCCTGCCGTAAGGAACTTTGTTCCAAAAGCCAGACAATTATTTGCTTCTAATTCTTGCACTTTATCAAATGATTAGTCGTCAAAGGCATAAGAATAGAAGGTTTGAGATATTTTAGATGTTTTTTGATATAACGCTACTTTTATTATAACTAACTAGCTACCCCGACAGACTTCGTTCTGCCAAAGTACTAATATTGCTATTAAACAATAGGGGTTGATCGTAGAGGAGTATCGTAGACAATTTAGGGTTTGTTTTTTTTTTTTTTTCGAAAGGTCTAGACTTTTAGGCCTGATGGCCTTTAAGCTCAATCGGTAGGTAGGCGAGCAGATGGCTCACCTAGTAAAAATTTAGGGTTGTATGTACTTTTGTATACTGTACGATAAAAAATTAAAAACATAAAAAAAAATAAAAACATAAAAATTAAAAACATAAAAATTTGTACATAAAATAAAAGAAAAATGCTTTGGAGTGTGTCATCCTTATCATTTATGGAGATGAAAAATAGAATTTTGGCGATTCTCTGACGTACTGAATATGCACATAAAATTTCTTAAAATCAGTCGAGCCGTTTCGGAGTAGTTCAATTACGCAATCTGTGACACGAGAATTTTATATGTATGATTAGATGTGTCGCGAGAGTACATGAATGAATTAGTTAATAATCGACATCTTGACATTGTTTCTCACGGTTGCATCGACGCCAAAATAAAAGTAATGGAGCTACACTTCATCTATCACGTTTGCCATATTACGGTTGATAAATGTACTAGCATTGGATACGTCGGCGCGTGACACTATCTATTTCAGGAGGCGATGGTATTGCTCATGATTAATGAGCTCTCGCCGCGATACTATTTGTGTATTATGAACATGAACATAGGTATACCGTGATATGGACTTTTACTTTAAGTACCTAATGATTAACAACTTTGGTTTTTTTTTAGTATTACTTCTTATTGACTACTTTTTTTTACTTATTTCAAGTGTACAAACTGTACTTACGTAATAAAGATATATTTGATTTGATTTTTGCTTGATTCTGAGCTTAAAATGGCGTAAACCTGTAAAGTGCGTTCCGCTGATGAATATTTGAATTGTTCTATTAAAAAGTCAAATTCGTTTATTCAATCTAAATTTTCACGTATTATAAATGCGTGTGAAACAACAAGTTACGATTTCTATAATAAGAGAAGAGCGTAGGTAATTTTTCTTTATAAGTCAGCAACCCACGAGTGTTGATTACTTAGGACTGTAATAATACTAGATAAAGCCATACAAGCTAAAACCAGATAAATCACGTTGCACAGTCTTACGCTTTTCGTATCTGTTGTTTTTCTTATCTGTATCTGTGTGCTATTTACACTCGGCTGAAGTAAAACTTTAGAAGCCTTTTTATACATTGACGTTTAAAAAATTCTACTATGTGTTTTTCACTCACATCAGAAATGCTAGTTGTGGAGCGTAGGTCAGTATTTCTATACACTGTATGGCTTAGTACATTATTGTGATAACGGATAACTAATACATCTAAGAGAGACAAATAATTTGCCTTTAATTCTTCTTGAATTGGCTTGAAAAAAAAACCAAAAGAAGGAATAATTTAATTTTTTTCCGAAAAGTACCAAAAAGTTTTATTCATTTGAACTGAATTACAAAACGTTGCTGCTCTCCACCGGACTACTTTTATCACATTTAGCATCATAAATCATAATATAACGTCAAGGACGACAAAGAAGATTCGATTCGATTGGAATTTAGATGAAAACATTTCCATTTGATCGTATTCCCGCGGGCTATCCATAATGCTTTTTATGAACACGTTTTTCTCTTTCTTGGTGTTGCTTTTTCGTCTCATAAAGCTTTTAAAATCACAACGGCACGATTATGAAGTTTTAGTTCAAAAGTTTATTAATAATTCAATTTATACAAATAGGGTTGCCAGGTTGAAAAATCTAAAAGCCGGACAGACCAGCCAGCTTAGCCAGACATTTGGGTAAAAAGACCGGACACTCAACTTTATTGAGGATTCTGTCTCAATATTTATAGGTAAAACAAAGAAATTATATGTAAAATGAAGCTTTTTTATGAGTATTATACATTTTGTTAAATTCTAGTGAACTAAAAGATAAAATCGAATGCCAAGAGAGTCCTAACCTAAGATTAATTTGACATCGCTCGTTAGCAAAATGTAAAAAGTCTAACCAAGCCGGACACCGTTTATTTTGGCCGGACACGCAATCAAAAAGCCTAACTATGTCCGGCTTTATCCGGACGCCTGGCAACCCTATAAACAAATATTTCACAGTGTTTTTATATCTTTAAACAAGTGCCTCATAAGAATTATTAGTCTTATGCTTGGGTGAGCCACCTGCCCACCTACAGCTCAGATTTAGATTAAAGGCACAAGTAAAAAAAAATGTGTGTGTCAGCTCCTACGCACGACAGGAGTTTACTCTTTTCGAACGGTTATAAAATAAATAGATTAGTGAATATTGGGTAAATAAATGCATTTGTGTGATACAAGCATTTTTATTAAATATACAATGAATTTGTTAAAATACATAACAAAACCATAAAAACATAAACAACAATAATTGAATGCAAGACAATCAGCGTGTATTCGTTTAACGCTTCGTGTGACATCTTCGTGTAACATAGACATCGTGTAAAGGCTAGCGCGCACTAGTTACTTTTGTTACCGTGACTGTTTCGTCACTCTTATCAAGTCCATGGATACTGGTCCGGGAGCCAGGTGAAAATTTGGTCAATCATTTCCTCCCGCGAGATACTTCGTGAGACGTATCAGAGAACAGTATCATAAAGCCTCGTGAACGTCAGCTGGCTCTCGGTTGGGGGGATGAGCGGTGAGAGTAACGCATGACTTTCAGTAGCTTAATATATAAAGATATCATCCATATAAACCACTCCACTGAAAATGAAAAAAATTGTTCATGTAGTCACCAGCTGACGTACAATGTACCATGTCATAACCAGCTGATTTTTTTTTTCGTTAAGATATTGGGCTAACTACAATTTAACAATTATTTCAGCTGAGAGGAAATGACTGATTTGTTTTTTCTACATGATTGGGAGGCTCCCATCCCTCATCCCCCCAACCGCGCGCCAGCTGACGTCCACTAGGCTTTGTAATACTATTCTCTGATACGTCTCACGAATTATCTCGCGGGAGGAAGTTGCTCATGAAGCCCTGTTACTGGCTCCCGGGCTAACGTGTAGAGATGCGCGCATGTTATGACGTGACAAGTGGGTGACATTTATGTACGCCGACCGGCGAACACTCCCGTGATGAAACTGTAACCGCGCCATTAGGTTTTTATGACAGTCATAGACATATCGGCATATGACACTTCGATTTCAAAAAAGTGTTGTCACTGTCACCCTTCGTGAGCGCACCACTTTGGAAACGTGACGTGACAATGACAAAAACTTTAATGTCACGGTGACAAAAGTAACCCGTGCGCGCCTAGCCTAATTGTGGATTTTACTCCCATAGATTTTCATACCCCGGCCTTATATTATTATGTATATGAAAATCGATTAGACTATAAAGTTGTTGCACGATCAGATCACCGCAGATTTCGGCCCGTCTGTGGCGAACCGGGGACTCCGCATTTCCCGCTACCCGAAGGTTATATACAATCTATTGTGAATTCAGTTTGAGCGAATTGTATTTCTATTCATGAAAAAAGTTCTTTGTGCCTTCCGAGAAAATTATTATGCAGCAAGAATATTTTTCATCGTTTTACGTTCCCATTTCAGCCAGTTATCCCATTTCTTTAAATGGCAATCTGAGCTTAGTGTTATTTATTTAAATGTTCTCGATAATTCTGATTTCAATAATTATGTAAATATATGTAAATGCGGTGTAGCCACGTGCCCAATGTTCCTTACTATCCTAATAAAACGTCCTTAATCCTTAGTTTTTACTTTTTTTATTAATATTATAAATGTGTAAGTATGGATGTCTGTTGCTTTTTTTTCAAAAGGTCGAGACTTGCAGGCCTTTAAGCTCAATCGGTAGGTAGATGAGCAGACGGCTCACCTAGTGAAATTTGAGAGGGGGGCGCCCCCTCCGTGCCCCGTAGGACGCGCGGTATATCGCGCTCGTTACTCTGGAGAGTAGGTATGTAGGTGTTTGGCTAGTCAAATCCAATACGGTCGACGAGTCATTAGCGGATGAAGTTAAACTATTAGTCTAAGGGCGATGTTTGTAACGCTTTTACGCGAAAACTACCGAAACGATCATCATTAAACTTTGTACACATATTCTCGGAGGTACTAGGAGTAACATAGGATACATTAAAAAAAAAGTTTTTTGAAATCGGTTAGAAACAAACAAATAAATTAATAATATTAAAAAAAAGAAATGTGGTGTCGTGGGACACCAGGGAGGAACGAAGTTCCTTCGGCTAAAAAGAAACAAAAAAAAAACAAAAACATAAACTAAACACTACTCGCTTGTGTATGCGTCTGTCGCGCCTGCGCACGTCTCATTTAACGCTTTTTATTCCACGCACTTTTTCTTACGGTTTTACTATCACATTTTTTTCAGTTCGGTCGCGCAGCAAAATCCCTATCCCCTCCAAGCCTGCCGTAAGGAACTTTGAATATTACAAGCTTTGTTTGGTTATGTTAGTAAATACAAATAAATAAATACATCAGATGTTAAATGATAAGTAGGTACTTATGAATTTCCATGAGATTGTTGAAAATGTTTTCACACAATATGCTTGTAGCTGGATTAACCTCATTATCTCAATAATTATATCAGCAATATATTGTTTAATGGTTTCGTATATTATTGACAAGGGATAAATAACTATTAATTAGACACACACTGACACACTGATTCTAGTCAACTCGAGATGCGATAGAATGTTGTAGGAAATTAGTATGGAGATAAATAAATAAAACAAAAACGATGTGTGTCAGATTCACACACGATAGAAGGGAGACACACGATAAATGCTCAAATACAAGCAATTATTAATATTGTGCAATATACACACACCGACATTTGCTCTCTCGCTCTTTTGTATTTGTGTCTCTTTCCTGTCGTTTTTTCCGTTGCACCCGGTTTGAAATCACAACGATTCTAAAGAAGTTTCACTTCAATAAATAAAACAATACATAAATCCGTGTCTTGGCTTTAAATGAGGGATGCCTATGTTCAACAGTGGACGGATAAAAACTGACGACGACGACGATGATGATGATGATGATGTTAACTTACATATAGCAAAAAAGAAGATTATAGGGATATAGCTAATTTAATAAGTAAAATATTCTACCAGTACCAGATGCTATTGGGTACTACTGTTGTTAAGTCGAGAATACAGAACAGATGATATTGTATCCAATAGGTTAGAGTAGGTTAGTATTGCTCATAATCCTTGTTTTTGCCTTGTTCTATTAGTAATGATACAATTTAAATTATAATTCAAATATTTATATTTGAAGTTTGGGCCTCGTAAAAACTCTGACCTAGAAAATAAAGTGGTTCCCAAGCTGGAGGCCGGAATTAATGTTTCACAATTTGATTCGACACATTACAACTTCATTATGTTAAGTAATTCATAAAAAATATACATTTTGTGGTGTTGAAAAAATTTGCATAGATTTAGGTGTCTTAGAATAATATATATATATATATATATATATATATATATATATATATATATATATTTGCTTAGTTCAGCTACTTTCCCTTTTTATGCCACCTCCAGAAATATATATAATATATAATACAAACGAGCAGGCAGAATTATGGTGACCATCGACGTACATACACATTTGCACAACCAGAAGTTATTCATGTATTCTTTCCGTATCCCCCCAATGGGCCACCGAAAACCGCACTAAACTCGACAGCATAACTGTCACTTTACGCCGTTATCATGTGAGCTAGAGGCACTAAGCCTACCGTGCCGTCATAATATATTATTGGGCTTTTAATTAATTTAATTCGGCTGCAATTTAACAACGACACTACCTCTTTCTAAACTCATTCCCTACTTATTCTATAACTAGCTGTTACCCGCAGCTTCGCCCGCGTGAACTTAGATTTACGGATTCATCATGTCTGATGATCATTTTCTATTTTAATAATTATGAAGTTTTAGTATTAAAATGGATATAATATGTTATCTTGAAAATAAAGACTTATAACCCTTCGCACACTTTTATAGGCATATTTAGGATACTATTATTATAATATTATTCCACCATAATATGTTGATCATATTATTACGTCTACCAGAGTTGATACACTACGGCCTAAGACACCAGACAACCGCCCGTGCGAATCACGCCAACACGATTTATTTTGTGCTTTATTTTGATTTTGCCATATCTCCTAAAGTATTAATTTAATTTGCATGATGTAAAGGGCAAAAATAATCTTCATGAAGTGCTCAAGCTAATTAATTGATTTAAAATGATAAGTATTCATATCGTATTTGTGTAAATAACTTTTAAACTATCGCGTTATAATTGCCCATTATTTAAAAGTATTAAATGGATATAGTATGATGTCCCTAAGAGATAGACATATGCCATCGCGGACTTTTTTGTAGACCTATTTAAGTACACAATCCCACCATACATTATTTTGTTATATCTCAAACGATTTTTTTTCCGACACCCCCAACAATTATTGTTATATCTTAGCCAATGTATATAAAAACTTAATAAATTATGTACATAAACCTTCCTCTTGAATTGCCCTATCTATTAAAAAAAATCTCATCAAAATCCGTTGCGTAGTTCTAAAGATATATAAGCGTACAAAGTGATATAGGGACAGAAAAAGCGACTTTTATAATATGTAGTGATGTTTTATCAATTTAAAAACACTTATATACTGTTTATTTTTTTCCAGGTAAGCCAGTTTTAAAGTAACGGATATGATGAATGACGAATCCACTCAGGTAAGAATTTCTTACACATCTGATAATTGTCATGCAATTGTTTTGATAAATAACTAATTTATTTCAACATTACTAATCAATTCATCGACTATCCCTTTCTGTAAAGCGCTCAAGTAAAATATACTAAATGCCAAGACGACCGTGTCCTTACTATACGCTAACGTGATATTATTATCACACATTGATTCATAATATCAGTTATCAGCTACGTACCCGAAGATGTGGCCTCAGTATTGACATTAGAGCTTATGTTAGATGGACTAATCAATTAAGCGTAGTTCGAATTAAAGGCGTCATCATTTATCTTATAAGCAATATCTATATTGGATGCGATTAATATCTCTCTCTCTGGTCCCTCCCTCATGACTGAGGATCGTGGCCATCTGTGGATGTGGTGATCTGTGCATGCGATTAATTAGGCTTATGACAAAGTATTTTAAGTGATAGTAAAAGTAATTAAAATTGGGGCCCAATCTTCTATGGATTTCCATTTGTTTAGGAATTATTGCACAAAGTATAATGTTGATGATATTATCGTTGTAGTTTCTATATAATTATTTATTGTCATCGGTTTGACCTCTATATTTGATTAAAGAATTCTTTAATATCCTTGTGAAAATAAGACAAATTAAAGGATGAATGATACGGATACGCTGTATCGAAATGAGATTGACATTTTAGAACGTTCGTGTCTTATCATAGCGCGAAGAGCGCTAGGACACAAACAATGATGGAAAGGCGTGAGGATGCATCAGTTATCGGTGCGGGCGATGATAATCTCCTGATCCCTTCGTCGTGGTACCAATACACGGATACACACCAGTACACGTTCTCCAGTACATGGAATTAGAGATACAGAGTGGATCGTAGGTGTTCTTTCTGAAACTTACTTGTCGATGGTTGGTATATTTCCATTTACATAATATCAACCCCTATATTTGGCACTGCTGCGCACGTCAGCTGTCGAAATCCAGGTGTTGGCCAATACATTGGCTCCATGTTGGTTGGTGAATTTTACGCACCTTGAAAGTGTTACAAGGCATGCAGGTTTTCCTTCACCGATGAGCGAGAGATGTCTCACTTTCAGGTGCACTTAGAAATTTAGAAAACCAATTTTCAGGAATCGCATCTGGACCTGGACTTACTCAAGAGGTCATATACCCAATGTACTATACTCATACCGTACCTAGCTTGTGTAGAGTACCCGCTGTACGCCGGCTAAATATAAAATAAAATAGATTTAGATCTATCATCATCAGCATTTATCCGTCTAATGCTGTAGGTACATAGGCCTCTCTCAATGAACGGCACTTTATTTTCTAAGTGAGACAATCTTGTCTTCCCATCTGATTAATGGCCGATCGACAGTTGAAATAAATATTAATGTTAATCGCCCAGTATTTTTACACTTTTACTCGGTATTGTATAGTATACGTGTGCTTAGTTTGGTGGTACATATTATATAATACAGATGAGACAAATTATATAATATGTAGATGTTACGGAATATCTAACTCAAATATCTGTGTGTGATGTGTACGTAGGTGGGTACCTAGTTGAGGTAGAAACCAACCAATATTGGGCCAGCGCTTTTGGTTATAAAATATTATATTGGATACATTGTTCGTCTGAATGCACAAAACAGAAAATAAAAAACAGCGTTCAAAAGTTGAGAATGCTTGACAATAACTAAACGAACTTTTCCAATCGGGATAAAATTTGTTCTTGTTCGGGGATTGGTAAACTTTCGCTATAAACTTATACCCCTTTCGGAAACTGTGGCTGGAAATTACCAGTGTCAAAGTTTGCAGATCAGCTTTTGACTAATCTAAAACTGGCTGTAGTCAAGTGTATTTCAAAGGAAAGCTTATTAAGCTCTAACAAGTTTTACTCGAATTGTGACCGACCAGAGCGCGGTCTTGACTTTGGCTAGAGGGAGGGCAATGACATTAAGTAGAACAAAGATAATAACAAAAGTAAAGTAAAGGGAATTCAAATAATAATAATATTATATTATGTCACCGTGTAGTGGCCGGTCCGCGTTGGATGCGAGTGGCAAGGGATCGGTCGTCTTGGCGTTCATTGAGGGAGGCCTACGTTAAGTGGACCGATAAAGGCTGATGATGATATCTCACTGCTTCTGAACAAGGGTCTCCTCCTCGAAATCAGGCGAGGAGAGTAATGAGACACATTTCATCCACGTGACGCGCTGGCATAATGCGCGTGGGTGGACTTCACACACCTTTAACTACAATCTCGTCATGAATGCAGGTTTCCTCACGACATTTTTTTCACCGGTGAGAGAATGACAGCTTTTTCAGAGTACGTCAGTAACCGGAAGCTGGTTGACGATCATGATGATGGATCAGTGTTTTTTGCACTCACAAATTGTGTGTCGTAAACATAGCACATCATAATATTATGTAATAAAAAAATATTGCAATATCCTTTTTAATAACGGATGTTTTAGTGATCGGATATATTATGATTTATCTCAACATGATATTATATTAATTATCTTCTATCTTCTATGTAAATAAAAATGAATCGACGAGATGTTTGTACGCACATGACTTAGGAACCTCGGCACAAAATTAGATAATTATTTGTCATGTTGTTTATCGCGAGGGCAAGATTTTTATAAAAAAATGATGATAACGGGACATGGTATGGGCAGTATAACGTTTGCGGGGATTCAGTTTCAGGTTTAGTGGAATCATTATATTATTACTATAGAACGGCAGTAAATTTCTGTCAAAATAATTTCACCTATGATATTATGTTCAGTTACTTTTCTGAAATATACTGATACTGAAGCTACGTGCGACGTAGACGCTTGCATGACATATCTTATCCTTTATCATTATCATCAGCTTACGTCCACTGTTGAACATATGTCCCTCAATAAACGCCAAGACGACCGATCCCTTCTTATCGCAATTAGTTACCTAATTGTGATAATTTTAAACTGCATAGTGCATTATGCGAAAGTGAACCATTTTTGAGTTGTTATATTTTTTTAATCAAAGAACTTTAATTAGAGTGATTTATAAAATGGGTTCATGGAATAGTTCTTCCTTGGGGCTGTATAAGGAACCAACTTTAAAAAATAGCTATCGAGTCATCGCCTAACATTTACACCAAAATGGGCAGGATATACGTCTTGCTGTTATATCATGTTTTGCGTATTAATTACTTTGAGCGAGATCTTTAATACTCTAAATGTATATATGGGTTAAAACGTCGCAAATACTCGTAGTTTCCTCTATCACCGCCCTAACGGGTATACATAAGTCTTATTAGCAATAAAGCTATATATAAATTTGGTGTGTTTGACTTATTACGTTGTTTTTGGCATCGCAATATACGTAATTATGAAATATGAATAATTGATACTAATAAAATAGGGCGGTAATGAAATTGTTTTATCAACGTTGAATATTTGTGTTAAGATGTAAAGCCTATATTCTAATCCAATGTGTAAGTCACCATTTCAACTTTCGACAAAATTAGTTCAGCTGTTTTGCGGTGACAGATCTACAAACATCCAAACCTACAAACTTTCGCATTTATGATATTAGTAAGAGATTACTTAGGCACAAATATTTTATTTAATTAATTATAAGATAGAACTTGGGGCGAGCGAAGTTTGTGATGGAAACCTAGAATAGGTAACGTAAGTTTATGGCGTAACAGATAAAGATCAGTTTTATATGAAAACTTGAATTAAAAATAAAAATGAATCTTATATTTGTAATTTAAGTACATATTTTGCTCCACCGAGTTTCTTAATAAGATGCCTTTGAGCGCTGGAGGAAGAAATAACATTAAAACTACCTCATATCTTTTCAAAGATCAATCTGTAAGAGGAAGTCCCACGTCGATCTGCAGCCAAATTGGGCTGGCACGACTGGGGTGGTACTTCTAGCTTACGCCGGCGTAAAGTGACAGCTATGCTGTCGCTTTTCATGCGGCTTTTGAGTACCTACTTTTGAGGGATAGGGAAAGGAGGGCAACGCATCTGCATATCCTTTGGTTGTGTGGATGTTAATGGACGTCGATATTCGCCAAAAGGCTGAGACTGTTCGTTTACCTTCCTTAGCCTAAAAAAACACGATTTGCGAAAAAAAAGCGTTTTATCCCTGATGGCATAACACTAGGGGTATATATATTGAATTAATCATACGTCACAATTATCTCATTATCATTAACCTAATTATCAGGTACCTAATGTAATGTATCAACACGCTCATGAAGATCAACTTAACCCAGGATATCATATTAAGCCAGATTAAGTAAACTTCATAATGCGTTCCATATCATGTACTTCAGGTCCTTCAGGTAGCATACAACCTGGAATACAGAGAAACATTTCGCCTTAATTAGAATTCAATACCAGTACAAAGAATTCAATACTATATTCTTAAATGGTTAAATTTAAAATATAAAGGTAAATTTAACATTTTAGGTCAGTAATTATTAATAAAAATTGTCTTCATAAACCTAGCCAACGATAAATGTGCAACTAAGGAGATCAGCTAAAGCCGACAAAGTTGAGGGTTTTCAACTCGTGTAGTATTGGAATAGAACTCAAACTTATCTAATATCTAATGCACTTTGTAACTAATCCTGTAGGTTGTCGTCTCGGTTACAGCGCCCTCTGTTACAGTTGGTTTGTACTAGGGACGTCACTAATGCATTGCCGATCCGTAGGTACATTTCACTTGCACCGTATGTAATATATTCATATGATGAAACGTGCGAAAACCTTTCAGTGCATTCGGTGTTCGTGGTTCACGTAATCCTCGTTGTTTGAAAGTTTGGTTTATTATCGGATATGCGTCATAAACTCGTCCAAATACACACGTTGGAAGCCAAATGTTTCATAGTTTTAGTATTAGCCGTATCTGTATAGCGCCATCTGTTAATATGCAACAGCATTGCAACGGCAACAGCTTTCCTTTTTTGTAACATATTTGTTACTTTTCGGCTATGCAAATAATTGGATGCAAAATGAAATGGCGTCGTTTGTCAAGGATGTGAAAGGTAATCCGGTTCACAAGAAAAGTCGTGTGCGGTCAATGTTTCACTATATAACGAAGGCGGTGCAAGAACGAATCGTCCAGCACTGGACGGGATAAGATAATATTGAAATTCTGGTTTAGTGCTTAGGCTACTGGCACTTAATGAAAAGGTCGCGGGTCCGAATCCCGGCCGTGTGTAGATAATTTGTATGATAAATATAGATTTGTATGATTTGGGCTATGGACGTGTATTATATGTATATATACAAATTTAACATAGCTTTTATTACGGGAACAGGTTAATGTTGTATGATTGTTAAATAATATTTATTTTTTATTTTATTATAAAGCATTTATATCTAGTTGTAAGTATATAATTATATTATAGAATAGGTCTCAGCACTTTGTTCATCCAATCACAATATACTAAAATTTCCAAATATATTAATATCCATTATAATAAGTTAATAACAATGGGACGTTATGTACCTATCAATTTTATAAATTTCGTATCTCATTATGTTTGTAGAAAATATGTATTGCCAGGCAATGGAAATAGATATTATTTCACGTCAAAATTCTTCAGAATGTTTCTAAAGAATTAATTATATAATTATAACTCACTCTGACATTGGCAAATCCTTTAGGAAGCTAATAATAAAAAAAGAAGAAGAAGAAGAATATAATTATAATTTTTTAACGTGACTGCTTTTGGTATCTTTAAATAAACGATAATATGATTGATATTGAATTTATATCCACGTGAAGATTGATGAGAAACCTTTATAAAACCATCAAACGCTTTGAAAATTGTAATTACTTAAGTGATTTATTTAAAAATAGGTAAAATATTAAAATACGACGGTAAGTAGCGCCTACTTTCGTGTTCAAAAATACACACTCGCAAGTTAGACGTATCGTGTAAAGCTGCTTGAAATGTAAAATATTTTATAGAAATTAGTTCTGTATTTTCTAAGTTTGTGGTGGATGAAAATAGTGACGCTTTTAATGTATGAAAATATAACGTTGGCTTATGAAGACACGTCATTAAAATTTCCAACAAGCCGCTTATTCAGTCAAATGGCACAGCCACTTAGGTAATAACATAGGGTACGTTACAACTTCATGCAATAGAATAGCATAATATGGCATAAATTAATAATCCCTTTCCTTGCTCGTAACGTTATTAACGAGGCTGTTTATAAATAGATAACATTCCCCTCAATTTAAGGCTTCTTGAAGGGAAAATAAGATTTCGCTCAATTAGAAATATATTAGGCGTTATTATTTAATAAACTAACACGGTTTGTGCTTATTATTTATTATATTCAATATGTGTTGTAATAAATAGTATTTGATTTTGGGATGGTAGGTACTTCACATGGCAATTTGTGTTCGCTATTGGGTGATATTGTTTTTGACAAATATATGGCGTACAGGCAAATGTGATAACATAATATAATAAAAATTCACCCACTTTGTCATTGGCAAATCCTTGAGGAATCTAATATTGATGGAGAAAAAGAAGAAGAGTTTGATAACACCATGGATGTAGTATAATAACAGGATGGCTTACTCGGAAAAAATGTATTTACGAAAGTGAACACTAACTCAACGCATTAAGTATTATATTCTAATGGGCATTACACAGATGCTGATCCGAGCCGAGCGGGATAGCAATATGTAAGAAGTGTGTCTCGTTCTTTTATCTTGCCAGCTTAAAAATGTATTTTATTAAAAATTTGGGCTGATCAAAAATTTCATCGAAAAAAAATGTCTTTTTAATATTATTTTGACAATTGTATGTCTAGAAATTGTAATTGAATTTATTTATTTAAATATATTTCCAATTCAAAAAGAAAACATAAATTATTATTTTGCTTATTTCTTTTATTTCTTATGGTAGCCCAGTTAAGTGTCATCTTGACATTTTGTATTGTAATGGTTGCTATGGTTACTTAAATAACATAATTAGTCAATCAAACTACTATGGTGACCATGATTTTTTTTAAACGAAGTTCCTTACGGCAGGCTTGGAGGGGAATAATAGCAATGCGAAAAGCAATGGTCAGAACGTGAGACAGAGTGACTCCGTACTAAACTTCCCACGTTCCTAATTATTTTAATCAGTTTGAATCCATGGCATCTTTACTTGTTTTGTAATCTTAATTCAAGAATGCGTTATAATGAGAGTAAACCTAAGATTTGCAGTTAATATTTTGGGATGATAATGATAACTCGACCACCTGATGACGGATTCCTGTCAAGTCTGTAGTATGGAAGTATTTGTATTATGTATTTCGTAATCCATCTACTATTCTTCAGATTTTAACCATTGCTAATGTTGGTATTTTCGTTTATAAGTAAGTATAATACTTGTGTCAGATTTTTCAAGCACCCTAAATGCATTCAAGCTAGCTTGCGATATCTGCCGGGGCTAAACGCGCCTTTTGAAGAACTTAAAAACTCGAGATTTATAATATTATGGCAGACGTGGTAAACTCATGCAGCGCTTAAAACTGCATACATCAAGTATGTACTAGTAGGATATAAACCTTACAAAAAAAAATTATTGAAAAAGACGTGTGGCACTCGGGGACTGCCGCGGTAATGCTATTGCATAGCATTTTGTATCAACTTATGCAATTATAATTATTTATTTATTTTAATTATTAATGCAGTATTTCTTTTTCTTTGATATTAATTCAAGTTACACTTTTTGAGCGTGGTGACCGATAAGAAAACATTTTTTTTTCCTTTATTAAATAAATAAAAAAATATAAATATTTTAAACAATATTAACTAATATTGTTTAAAATATTTTTATTATTTTACAATACATGTGTTATATTTTATTGTTATTCGTGCGAGCTTCGTAGTGTCGTACAATACGTCTAGTTGCAAGCACACAAACACCGTGTCGAAGACTGCCGAAAAGAAACGACGTTAGACGATGCATGGCCTTCAAGCCACACCTCCGTGCCCGTCGGAGTGGGGAGCGTTAGGTTTTTTTTTCGTTACGGAATTTCTGGACTCGGTCCCCGCGCTCAAGGCCCGCGATAGAAGCTATGCAATAGCTTAAAAAACCAATAAAAAAAATTAAAATTAAATAAAAATTTTCAATACCCATTTCCTGACAGTTTGAATTTTTGAAAGACATTTGTCCCACCTGTCAAAATCTTATTGTCACCTTATAAGAAAGGGACACACTCCCTAACACTGGCTATCTCTGTCGGCTCGTTTTTCTGTTACGAGTTCTCAGTCCTGTTATATATTATTACGTCCATTGATAACACTTTGTCAAATATGCAAAATACCCAAATGTAAATAGAAGTGTGATGTGTCAGCGTTATGCATAAACCATATAATATAAACCTCTCGAGGTGTCCTGCGTGTCTGATAAAGTAAAAAAAAAAAAATATCGGTAATAATCTTCGCTATCTTTTTAGGAGGGGATATCTGAGTCCAGCAGTAGGACATAATATGAGGACAATTGGTGTACACGTATAAAGTGTATTGCAGATGAGTTTGTATTTAAGCTTTTCCGGAACAAAAGTTGTTTTATGTTTAGTAAATTTTAGCTGAAAAATTATGTAGAATAGATTTTGTTTTATTTTCTTACAGTGGACTCACGAAAGCCATTACGAATTTATAAGGGTGCCTTTTATTTATAATTTTGACTGCAAAAAGGACCCGTGACCGTCATACAATGTTTATACACGCACCTAAAAATAAAGGCATGTAGGAGGTGTTATCTGTGTAACTTGTACGGTATCTTGTTATCAAGTTCCGTTCGTTCTCGCAAAATTTCCAGGAAAATATACTGCGTTTCACCGTGAGCTGTAATGTCGTAGAATTGAATCCTATTTTAGATCGTCTCTTATTTGTCGGGAGTGAAATTACTAGCGTCTGCATGCATAGTCCGTTCGAATCTCGTTGCACTGGGAGTTTGGAATTTTATTTAGAGTTTTTATTTTATTTTATTTAGCGTGGGATGCATCATGCGTAGATACTTTGGCGGCGTCTCATTTGCCAGAGACGTCGGTTTTAGCTGGTGCAGCGGCCGCATGACAAGAAGACCTAAAACGCCGCAAATATGCATGCATTGGAAATGGGTACATATTTTCGGCGTTTGGGGTCGAGACTCTTGGACCATGACCCTTCGACTAATAGTTTAACTTCATCCGCTAATGACTCGTCGACCGTATTGGATTTGACTAGCCAAATACCTCTCCAGAGTAGCGCGCGCGATATACCGCGCCCCCTGCGGGGCACGGAGGGGGGCGCCCTCCTTTCGAATTTTACTAGGTCAGCCATCTGCTCACCTACCTACCGATTGAGCTTAAATGCCATCAGGCCTAAAAGTCTACTAGACCTATCAAAAAAAAAAAAATTTGGACCATGGGGCCCGGAGGCTTTCCGGCTTTATCGAGACTTATCAACTCGTTTGATAAAGTTCTCACGTGACCAAAGGGATGGCCTGTATTCGGGGCAACGCATCAGCGTTGCAATCCAACGTGGCAATGCGGCCAGCGTTTTGGGAACGTTCCCAGCCGACAGCGATCTGGGACCCATATATAATTTGTAATACTTTTGTACATACTTAATTTTAGTTTTTATTTATCATAATTTTAGATATAGTTTTGTTTAATTGTATAAAGTACATTATATTTATTAAGATAGTAATATATATATAGAAACTCTTTACATGTAACTTATTTGTAAAACCGAAAACTACACTTCTAAGATCTCTTACGATACCTTGATTGTTTTTTTAATTTATAATTCAAAGTTTTATTGAACGACCCTGTATCGATCCTGACCCCCCGTGTGTGTCTTGAAATGGGTTTTTCTAAATTTTTAAGCGCACCCTAGGCTCAAGACCAAACAGGAAGTTCACCAACCTGCATTAGGCCCGCGCATCAGTGAACTATGGCCTATTACCCCTGATTTCGAGGAGGAGATCCGTGCCCAGCAAGTGGGACATATAAGGGTTGATACTTTACTTTTTTTTAATTCGAAGATATTGATCACAATGAAAATCATCAATTTTGCATAAAAGTACTGTCGAATGCGCTGGGATAATTATATTCTGGGCAAACCAAAATCTTTTATTTGGCGTTCCAACAGTTAGCTACTAGCATTTACCAAACAAACATTATGATTTATATTAGCCCTTTTTAAATAAATATTCCAAATTCATATTTAAGTATTTCTTACTTTACGATTGCATTATGAGTACAAATTCTTAAAAAATTGAACATAATTTGGAATTGGCGTAAATCTCAAATCAAATCAAATCAAAATTTTTTATGGCAATTGTAGGTGTCTGATGGGAAACCGATGATTAAAGGTGACTCCATTTTTAAGATTTCATGCTTGTCACGGCACATTAAATCTCCCAGCAATAGCTTCACAATAAACACAATTAGTTTAAACTAGGGAAAAAATTGAAAACGATGATCAACTGAAGCATTTTTTCTTATTCGAAGTTGGTATAAATGTTTATAAAGGATAATGGCTGATGATAATGATGATGATGATAATGATGATAAATGTTTATAATTCATATGTAATTAAAAACATATATAGTTTGATGATTGTTAAAGTTAAAACCCTCTCTTTTGACTACGCAGTAGCCGGGATGCGGGTACAAATGACCAACTTTTCATCGCGAGATAATATCTTGAATGTATGGCGTCACATGGAACTGGTACTGCGGGTGGGTACGTCACTCACACTATTGTTTTAAAATAACACGCTTATTACAAGGTGGATGTATAATTATAATTGTCTTAATTATTGTGTTTATCATACACTAGCTGTTGCCCGCAGCTTCGCCTACGTTAACTAAGATTTAGAACGAGATCCTAGTACGCAAAATAAGTAACTTTTCTGGTTGACTTTTTACACCTTGTGTCCGAAAAACCCAAATAGCTTACGGAACCCTATTTTTTTAGAATAAAATTTAGCCTATGTTACTCGTGGATAATGTAGCTTTCGAATGTTGTAAGAATTTTTGAAATCGGTCCAGTATTTTTTGAGCCTATTCATTACAACCAAACAATTGCAAACAAACAAACAAAGTTTTCCTCTTTATAATATTAGACACGTCACAGTATTGGAAGCGCATTGTCAAATAAAAGTAATACACTGCAAGTTGCACGGGTAGACGTCGTCTAGTCGTATGTAGTATATACAATAGCGCTATCTATCATGTCCAAGACTATTCTATTCTATCCCTTAAGTTGAACGGAATTGCAAACAATGTTCAATTTCATTGAAATTTGTTTAGTCATGTCCATCGCGAACACATAACGTGATAGTTTTTTTTTGTATATTAAGTATTATCTTTTTTTGTATATCTACACATAGCCCTACTGTCGTTCATTGAGATTTATGTATTAGACCATTAGAAGAAGCATTATAATCTAGTTGCGATTGTGACACTTCTGCACTTAATCCACAAGCAAAATTAATTTTTATAACTTGCAATGCCCAAAAACCACTGCTACTATTAATATCTTTCGACACGTTGATGTGCACAGATTTTGAAACTGCCCTGATCGTTTGCGCCATCCAGATAAATCTGAGACCATTTTTGTAGACCGTAATTGGTGAATTTCACCTCCTCGCGAGGAGGAGACCCGTGCCCAGCAGTGAGAAATATAAGGGTTGATACTTTACTACTTTTTTAATTGGTGAATTTCAATAAAACTTTTCTGTATAATTGGATATGTAATAAATAGGACAACTTATCAACAACTTCAGTCCATAATAAGCGTATGCCAATTCCTCAGGAAAGATATAATAGTCCTTTATAAACGAGTATACATTTATTTATTGTCGAGCAGAATGTTATAGAATTTTCTAGAATATTCTACTCAACATATTGCAAAGTAAAGTTTTTCATAAATGATGACTTAAAACCCCTATGAACTGCCACCACCGTGTGTGGATTGTTTTATTATGGTGTCATTGTGTCTAATAGATAATTTAGGTCGATGATGGAGATTATGCCTCTGGTAAATCATAGGAAAACTACCGGGCTAAGCTAAATGAAAAAGCCATTTTGTTAATTACAAATCATTTGAAATCCGCATCCATTTGTCAATAGTCAATAGTAATTGGCAGCGTTTAGTTAAATAACTTGCCGTTGTAAAAGCGATTTGTATAAAGCGAAACGCCAGAGGCCATTTACATCCGACTCCACCAACACCGCCGGCGGCTTTTCCCACTTCTCGGAAAATACCAAGTTCACGGATAAATTGTAAAAGAAAAACCGCGTTTATCTTTAATGAAGTAGTTTAAAAATGAACTTAATAAGTCTGCTTGTTAGAGCAACTGATCTTTGTTCTCAGCTTCTTTGTTTAGAGAGAACGTTTCATGAGAATGTTTCTTTTTTTTTTGTTACAAGCCAGTGTTCTGTTTATTATTTTGTTGGGTTTTAGCAGAAAATAATCTTAAGAATTACTTTGTACCTGTTTGTATTTCAGGGTACAATTTTTAATGGTTTTATATAAAAACAAACTCAGTTTAGTACGAGAAGATTTAATAGATCTTTTTAAAAATATAATCCTGAAACCTCAGCTAAGATTAAGCTCTTTGAAGTGGCTGTAGGCTGGTCACACACTCAGGTGAACGGATTGCCGATAGGCCAATAAGGTTTAAGAGTGGCGGCCGCGTTTAGGTAGACGAAGTGTTGGTCGGCCATTAACCAGGTGGGATGTAGACCTCAATCCAGTAGCAAGTACGTGTTGGATGCGAGTGGCAAGGGATCGATCATCTTGGCGTCCATTTAAGGAGGCCTATGTTCAGCTGAGGACGGATGAAGGCTGATAACGATGATAGTCAGGTGGTTTAGTTTATAACATATCTGTATCATATAATACTGACGGGAGGGGAAGGAATGCGCTATATCGCATATCCGACTGCATAGGTATTTTCGTAAAAATAATAAGTTGGGTATTAGTTTTATGAGACAGCTTTGCTGTTTTTCGTAAAATTAGACAGGTCATAGGACAGATAGTGGCATCGATATCTACCATCTCACGCCTTGTCCTGTTTGTCGTTGAACTCAGGCGTGTTCATGGACGATTGTCATCAGACGTGTTTGCCAGTTGCCAGTAAAACCGTAAAACCCGTAAAACCGTAAAAAATTACGAGTATAAATAAATGATATCTATGGACGCTTTTACACCACGTCAATCTGGTCCCGTGCTAAGTTCTCGAAGAGACTTGTGTTACGGGTACCAGACAACGGAAATACATATATTTAATACTTTTTATATTGATATTTATACTTAAGATGGTTATTATACTATACACAAACTTTTTTGGCGAGATCCGAACCCAAATCCGGCTTGAGCGCCAACGCGCTAACAATTGAGCCACAGAGGTCGTCAAATAGAAGCCTATGTCACTCACAAATAACATTGCCTTCTATTAGAATAATACTTCCAATTCCTATTTGAATAATCCCTCTATATGGTAAAATATTTTTTTGAAATCGGTTCAGTAGATCCAGATATATTAGGTACCTCAAACAACTCATAAACTTTTCCTCTATAAAATAGGTATTAGTATATAGATAAAAAACATGTAAAAGACATTAATAGTCATATTCTGATTTATAAACAGGAATATAAATTACCAATATTTATATTCCTGTTTATGAAATATAAAGCTTTTGATATTTCTTGATTACACTACTAGGGTACGTATAACTATACGGTGCTATGAAACTTTTATTTTCTCACTTATTATATTCCTATTTGGCGCCTCCTACTTCAATCCCATCGAGATATGTTTGATTAAGCCGACCCTGACAACCCCTTTAGACGTGCCCGAGATGACCTTATCGTGACTATCAGTGGCACGAGTAAAA
Source organism: Lycaena phlaeas (assembly GCA_905333005.2). Lineage (NCBI taxonomy): Eukaryota > Metazoa > Arthropoda > Insecta > Lepidoptera > Lycaenidae > Lycaena > Lycaena phlaeas. The sequence continues at coordinate 4,494,444 of HG995168.1, forward strand.
ACCTTATGCCAAGGCTAGATTTTTATACAAACTCCAAAATCTAAACACCATTTTTATTCCCTTGATTTACATTGGCACTACATCGTGACTAAGTTTAAAAGGCTTGCTGCTTTTTGTATTAAGATTTATGGCTCGTGGAAGCTTTGAATACTTTTCAACTTTGTTTTTTTTCGAAAGGACTAGACTTTTAGGCCTGACGGCCTTTATACTCAATCGGTACGTTTTTTACTACTTTGCTTTACTAGTATAGCATGGAAAAACTGAAAATGTATATACACCGTGCTACAACCAGTAAAAAGAAAAAGAAAACCGTTTATCCTATTGGCCCTACATGGCGATACCACGTACAGCCAATAGGATAAACGGTCTATAAGTGGATCAAAGTGTTCGATGCAATTCAGATATTAGGACAATCAGGCGGATTAGATTGTAAGTCCAGATTGCACCTTCGCCAGTAAGTAATGCGGACAATAGATATTTATAACTATTACACTGTAATTCGAAATAGAACGCCGTGCATGTGATGACAATACTGAAGCTACGTATGTGTTTAAAATAGAAAGCTGTCTATGTGGGAGACGCGGAAGAGATACGTATTCAGCGCCCTCAAAATGATGATAAGACTATACACAAGAATCACCAAATACCGGTAACAGGATATTATGTATCATATAAAATTAAACTTAGCTTATTTTTCTCTAAATTTTGGTGAAAGCTGGGTTTCAAATTTTACCACATTACTTCGTTACTTTAAGGGTTATTTATTTTACATAATACATACCAGGAAGACCAAGGCAATACTACCAGATAAAAAGTATATCCCATGATAGGACGGAGTACCAAATGCTGACCTAGAAACTTCGGTACGAATATAGCACCCCATGATGATGATAGTTGGTGAATATCTCTTTTTATTTTTCGTAAAGCCTTTAGATTATTTGGATCGTTTATTCGATGTTTTGAAGTCATTACCATTTCTCATTTTTCTATAAATCCCTGAAACCTCTACTTTTGATCAGCGTGTCATTCACCACCACCAACAAATCACCAAATGCGTTTTATGTACTTTTTATGGTCTCCGCGAATTTCACACTTGACCGAGATACATTACTGAGGAATATAATAAACGCGGTATGAATACTAAAAGTTTGCGAAGCTATAAAAACTTCATCTTCTTAAATGAAGATTTGTAAGGATATTTTTTTTTCAGAGCTCGATTCCTATGCGGTTATGTGTTATGGTTACCAGACATAGTAGTACCACAATCCTTGCATTGTGCGTGTCGCGACTATTTTAGAATTTAGAGCATTTAAAATCTTAAAAGGACACGTACTGGCCACTAAAATATCTGTAAGTCTTTTCTAATTTTCTTATAAATTAAATTAAATTATTAAGGCGTATTGTTTCAATGATAGTTTTGACGACCTACCTACCCGTATATATAACCTTATGTTATAATAGTATCTTTTGAATAGCGAACTTCAAAGCCGGATTATTCAAAACTAACTGTTGCGAAGAGATTGCCATTTACTAATATCATAACTTGCCAATGCGGGACCTAACGAAACGTAGCCACAATATTAGTGTTCGAACGTTCGGGTGTTTTAGCGAAAGCCATGCGACGAAATCAGTTTCAAAATATTATATTATACGTCAAAATCAAGGGAAAATAAGTAACGTACTTTTGAGTTGATAATTGTGTTAATTTGATCGTAAATTAGTTGGACACGGGTCCTCTAAATAGTCATCCAGTGTGGGTTCGAACTGGGAACAAAGCCCTGGAATTGGTTCCATTTGGAAGTGTAGTGCATGGCACAAAGTTCGCCATAGTATGTATTTTGAGGTCGACAGGCCCTCCGACCTCCCTAAACCCCATTGATGGTCGAATAATTGTCGCCATTACTTCTAATGCATACCTTAACAATTTAATATGAATTTACCGGTGTTATCTTGATTGCAATATAACTGAAAAAATACACAGTCGGCAAATTGTGTATTTTTATTCTAATTATTACTCTACAGACTGCATTATTCATGTTTCTTTTTATGTAAAAGTGTCACGCCATCGAAGTATTAAAATAATAGAGTGACAATGTTATGTGCAGCGTAGAGGTAACCGGGCAACCATTTCGTGGAAAAGTTTCTGACCAAAATCACTACAATTTAAAAAATGTCGTCCTGCCGAATATATTGTCACCCTCGTATTTCGTACCGAATAAAAAAAACATAGATGTAATCAACAATGTATAAAATTGAAGTTAAATGTAGTGTGAAATAATGAAAAAAAAATCTAAAGGGTCGAGGGTGGCGCTCATTAGCTAAAGAATCAGTACAAAGGGCCAATGGAGAGGTGGCACCTTATGCCACCCCTTTTACTAACGCCATCTCTTAGAGTTTGGTGAAACTATGACCCAACTAGCAGTTTCGCTATTTCCGTACGAGATGGCGCTACGCGTATGCAAAGGTGTTCAGATGAATAATATTTTATTAGGATGTCTCCACTTTTAAATCTTTGATTTTATGGATGTATTTCATAATCGAAATATTTAAATAAGTACCTTTTACTTATTGATGATGAGTAATAAATAAATAGCATAGAAAATACAGTCCGGGAATTTCGAATGATCCCCTCACGTATGGAACAATGAATGTCCCACGGGCGTTGTCGTCGCTAAGTGACGATGATGTGTGACGGTGACAAAAGCGATTTGTCCATATCTAGACTGTTACTATGGACGAGTATTAACATTTTGAATTTTTTTTATTGCTGTTCTATATCGTTTTGTACGCCCACAATTAAAATGATAAAATTTCACAAAAGTAAATACCTAACCAAAATGTAAAAAGACCAAAATTTAATATTTTAGAGGCTAATAATGATGCACTTTCTGAGTAGTTCAAGATATGTAGGTTTTGTTAATACGTTAGCATAACACATCGACAAATGGATCGTAAGAAACAATTCTTGCATTAGAAACATCGACTTACTAATAAATTTATTAGTAAGTCAATGATTAGAAACATTAGATTTATGCCAAGTGTGTAAGAAATTACAATTAATATCCCCTAGCCACATGTACCAAATGATTGTGTCGGATTATCATTTGTTTTTTTTTTAATAAGTGAGCTAACTGTGTAATTTGATTTTTGAATCTAATTAGTACATTGGCATTTGGCGCGTTAGATCAACAAAAACTCTAGTTGAATACAAAACTTCTTTAGGCGCTTCGAACACACTCTCTCTCTAGTCGTGCACTCTTGACAGAGTGGTCGTGGTTTGATGATGATTATGGGGTGGAACTGCATTAGTTCCCGCGATGCGCCTCCACTTGTTGCGATCTTCAGCATTTCGGGAACATTGCGCTATGGTGGTTAGTGTCACAGCCTTTATCAGGTCTGTCCACCGTGTAGGCGTTCGACCTCGCGACCGCTTGCCTCCCACTTGCCCTTGGACAACGAGTCGTTCCATAGAATTTTGGTTTCGAATGACGTGACCAAAGTATTTAAGGATTCGTGTCTGTACGGTCGCCGATAATCTCTCTGTGATGTTTAATTCGTCAAGAATCGAAACGTTGGTCCGAAACGCTGTCCAAGGTATCCGCAACAGTCGTCGCCAGCACCACATCTCGAGTGCATCAATTTTACGTCTATCTTTTTGACGAAGCGTCCATGTTTCAGCGCCATACAGAAATATTGGAAAAACCAAGCTTCTCATCAGGCGGATTTTTGGGGCTTTCGTAATGTTGCGGTTGTACCAGACTTTTTCGAACACACTGGATGAACATAAATCATGGAACTCTCGTCATCGTCACCGAACGCTTTCTTTTTCTTGTATACTGTGTACCTTTGGGTCAAGTTTTGGATGAACAAGAAGCGTGAAACTCGCGTCATCTCGCACGCAACCAATGTGACATTTTAATAAGTATTTTAATAAGTTGTAATATTTCATAATAATTAAACATTTCATAATTGCAGATTTTTTCTTTTTAGATATTATTTTAGTGTAGATAATAATAGATTATTATAATTTACAGCAACAAAAACCTGAATTTCACTAATTATAAAGTAAAAACAGATTACGGTGTTTTATTAGTTTTGAGGTTGTAGAAAATAATCTTAATCTCTGGAGCAAATTTTAAAATTCTTTTCAGTCATAGCGATATAGAAGGCTACGTTATTTGTGAGTGACATAGGCTATAATGTATCCCGTACTCTCGCGGGAAATTTAAGTACGCGTTTGAAACCGCGGGAAGGCCCGCTAGTATTGTATAAATATGTAGGTATAGCGGAGTCGATCGATTCACTAGTACCTAGGTTAAGCAACGCTTGCCGACATTGGTCCGGGGATCGGTGACCATCCTTATATACCGAGACTCCTCCGTGCCTCGGAAAGCACGTTAAGCCGTTGGTCCCGGCTTTCATTCGTGGATATTTGACAGTCGTTACGGATTGTCAGACGCCCGACAGTCTGACAACCAGTCTTACCGCAGGGTACGGTATAACTGGGTTGTGGAGGTCTGTTAGGCAGTCGTTCCATTTAAAATACTGGTATTCAGCTGAATCCGGTTAAATTGGAAGCCGACCCAGTCTCCAGGAGGAGAGAAGGTGGCCTCAGTCTGAATACAATTAATAATATTAATATTATTTTGGGCCAACCCAATCGCGGCCATCTAATACCATAGTCGGCAGAGCCTTTTTGATGTCGCAGTAGAAATGCTTCCTCCTCAATGAAAGCCAAGACAACCGATCCCTTGCCCAACCCAACGTAGACCTTCCACTGCACTGCACCCGTTGTATAATATGTACCAAACCACACATAATCCATACTAATATTATACCGTCAAAGTCATCGGCTGCTCGTGTTACGTTTCGCGCTCTAAATTACTGATCGAATCACGATAATATTTGGCAAGATTATACCCTCGGGAAATACATATGCCGTACTATATAATATACGTCTTATTATTCGCAAATCGTCCGAGCTAGCTTTGGTTGACATCAACATCGCCATCATCATCATCACCAGCCTGGCTACTAAACGTAGGTCTCCTGTAATAAACGCCAAGACGATCGATTCCTTTGGTTTACTGTCGGCTGATAATCCTTCCTAATGATATAAGCCTTTGAAACTTGATTTATGGCTTTGTGTGGCTGCTTAATTAGCAAACTCACCCCCTTTCATTACATTAAAGTATTAAAACACATCAGTTTACTTATAAGTCGCATCACAAACAAACGCAGAATGAAAAAGCGGATGAAGCGGAGGGCAATAGGTTTTTTTTTTACAAATGATTGGCACGTAGAACAAATTGACAATCGCTTAATACGAACACTCCGATGTTGGTGAATGCCAACGGACATTTCACCGCAGTTCCATCTGCTTTCAAATTGAGAACAGAAAATCCTCTAAAATAACCTACAATTTTACGATCGCAAATTTATTTTTTTCGACCGGTGGTTCCGGAGATTGTGTGCTTAAACAAGCGAACAAATAAAGTGTATCTTCGACCTTAGTGCTCTTCCTTAATGATGTAGACCGGTAACAAGCCAAATTGGTTTTCCTTTGTTAGCTTCATGTGTAGGTTTTCCAGTTTAATGCCTGGGAGAAGTTAGAATATGCACTTTCCGTGTTCCTATTTTGAAATTTGTTATATTTATGAAAAAAATGTGTTTCTGGTAAATATGATTTAAATCATCATACGTCCTCTTCTTTCAGGAAAACCTCTAGAGTGCCCAGTTCGAAAATATAATATAAAATATAGTTTCGTTAAAATAAATTCGGTAAAACGTAATTTAACATTTTTATCGTATATCGTACGTCGACATATTGAACAGATTTGAATGAAATTTGGTATGCAGATGGTATGAGCTCTATAACCTGACCTAGAAGCAGGGAATTTTATCTAGGAAAATGAAATAGTTCACACGACAACCTCAATAATAATAAACCTGTATTGGCGTGAGTTCATGAAAATTTTTATAGAGGTATTATAAAAACGTCATTTTCCAAGCGTCCATAAAGTTGAATTTTTCCTGACTTAGACTCCAGCCACGTAGATTTTGATTTTAGTCTTTGAATAATTCAACCTATATTTTTTCTTTAATGAACGCCAAGAGGGAGAAGGTAGCAGTGGCCGTCCACTGCTGAACATAGGTCTCTTTCGTCCACGAATAAAGGCAGACGATGATCAGCTCAGAACAGATCAGCCATATGTCCTACTCAGTCAAGTCATAGTCAAGACAAAATTTAAAATCTTATCCTGTAAGTTACTAAATTGAGGCATGATAACTGCGCAATGTTTAAAGATGATTTAAAGTCGAAGGGCCTATTTACATGTTACTTCGACCCTTTTGGGCCTATTCAACCTATTCTGGCATTAATCCTAGTTGACTGATGTGTGAGTGATTCGAATAGAAGGATTGTATAATAATAGTTGATCAGCAATGATAACAAGAGCTCAAGTAGTTGTCCACACAAAAAGATTAGTAATCTCTTAAGACACTTCCTTTGTCACTCGTCATTTGAGTCTGTCTCGAGGACACAAAGTGAGGGAGGTCCTTGATGTAGAGACGGCTAAGTGTAGCTAATTCGTTTGTCATCGTTTCTTAAATACTTGACCCGTTTCATATTCATCATGTCGATTTCAGATGAAATGCCCATAATATATTATGGTTCATCGTTTTATAGCGTACTTACCTACATAGCATAAGTAGATATACGTTTATAGCGTTTGAAAATTAATGGTTTTAATTATTATATGTGAAAAATTATACTAAAAATAAAAACGGAAACTATTAGAGATAATTTTTTACCGACTACCAATAAGGAGGATTTCTATGTTTTTTATTAACGATATTTTTGAATTGCGAATCGATTTTTTTTATGGAGATAATTACACCATTGGTGATCTACTATTGTTATTTTTTTCTTTGAGTATACTAAAGGACTGCAATTTGACGGCGGTCTGGAGACCATCTGATGATGGAACTGAAAGACAGTCGTGAGAACTCCTTAACGTATTACTTGTGTGTTTGGGTTTGATTAATTTGTATGGAAGAGAATTTTACATCTAAATGGGTTGTGTATGTCATTCGACGATAGACAGGTAAAGAAATTCCTCAGAATTTTCCAGAATCTACCTTGTGTTAGAACTTCATTTAAACCTATTGATGAGTACTTGGCACTCATATGAGTTATGAGCGGTTATTACAGGCCTAATGATGGAGAATATAGACTGTCGATGGAGTTCCTCAACGTTTTACAGCATTTAGCCCTTTATGCCCCTACCCCTATAATATACTTCATACGGTTTAGAATGACAAAATATTTAGTTTGCTAAAAAGTTTTAAAAATGACTTGTTTAAAAAACTTTTTAAAAAACCTCCCGTGACCACGGTTGCTGTAAAGTATCCGAAACGTCAAGCATGTTAAAAACTTAATAAACCGCGATAAAATCCGTAAAAGTGAATGAATGAAACCATTCATTAAAATATAGCATGCACTTCAAATGGATAAGTGGGTAGCGTAGTATTAATTATAGGTATAGAAATTTATTTTTCGCTTCTGAGTACCTATTTCTTACTTTTAAGTCTTCAATAAGTAATTATTTAAAAGTAATTTTGCTGGTGTAGCCCGTCAACTTGCGCAAAGACGTAAGTTAAGCGAGTAAGTAGATTCGCTAACTTGTGGTAGTTTTGGTACGCCAGCGCTTCACAACTTGGCGTAACTCAACGTACTTGGTACAAAATATATTCATACAAGATATTTTAGTAAACATCATCAAGATAAGCATCACCAGCCCTGGCACCTGTTACATCTATTCTCTTGCATTAAAAATTAATGATGAAATTAGCATGAGTATGAAGTAAAAAAGTACCAACCCTTACATTTCTATCTGCTGGGCACGGGTCTCCTTCACGATAGGTTTCTAACGTCACCCGTTCCAAACCAGTCGACCGTAGCTGACCAAGTTAGGTACAAACCCGACGCCATGAACATGGCGGGGGGCAACCCCCCAAATTTTTAACGTCATAGGATGATCCAACCGGATCACCCCATTTCCGATGACGCATAACGGTCACTAGGACCATTAGCATAGATCCAACCGAAAAAAAAAAAAAAACGGGTCTCCTCCTCGAAATCAGTCAGGAAGGGTAATGGGCCAGCGCTTTGGGGCCATAGCTCACCAAAGCGCTGACCCAATGTGGGTTGGTGAACTTCACACCTTCAAAGACTTTCAATCTCATCAGGTATGCAGGTTTCCTTCACCGGGGAGCCAACGATGGTCTCGTGTTTGGGGTGCAGTTAGAAATTTAGAAAAAGAAACCCATTTCAAAGCACACACGGACGAGTCAGGATCGAACCCGGAACCTTTCGCATAAGAGGCCGAGTCTTTTCACCACTGGCCGCCGCCGCTCCGTAGTATGTAATACTTTTTCTTATTTAAAATTTATTTGATTCGTTCAAGTAATCGTATAATACAATTACTTTTCTTTTTCTTCTTCTTCAATATTAGCTTCCTCGAGGATTTGCCAGCCACGAGCTGTTTACTATTCTCTAGAAATGACAAATTAGGAATTTTTTTTTAATGTGAAACCTGTGCCTTGGTTATGTAGAGTGGAATGTCATGACGCGCGCAATTTTATTCCACATTCACTATACAATTTTATTAATTATGTATTGTAATATTAACGCAGTTGTTACACATGTACCGTAACAGCAATTTATTTTATTATGATATAAATTACTTATAACCTTTCAAGAAATTCCATATTTTATTGCTCAGTTACTGAATCCTAAAATATGGAGTATATTTATGACGGCCACCTACCTAGTCCCATAAAGATGTTATTATCAAATCATATATTGCGAGGTGGTTGACCTCAATCTTGGACAATATTCTTATACTAGTTACTGCTACCGGAATTACTTGCATTATTGGATGATTTTTGATGTAATTCTTTATAATAATATCTATGGACGTTTCTACACCACGTCAATCTGGTCCCGTGGTAGGTTCTCAAAGAGACTCGTGTTACTGGTACCAGACAACGGAAGTACATAATATTATATTATATTATATATTATACTTTTTATATTAATATTTACATTTAAGATTTTTATTATATAGGTAATACACATATTTAATACACATCCATGACCCAGGAACACAGAAACTTTTTTCTTCCCTGGCGGGATTCGAACCCGCTACCTCCAAGCGTTTGAGCGCCAACGCGATAACCATTGAGGCACATAGGTCGTAAAAATTGCAATGCAATTTAAATAAGAGTAGATGATTGATATTGAAAGAGATATCTGACATGATGTTGACGATGCCTTCATCATAACCATCATAGATTCATCATCGATTTAGAGATCATATCATCAATTTAGATGGCGCCACATGCGCCATATATTTTCAAGACTAGAGTAAAGAGTTTCTTTATTTTTACGTATGTACATGAATCGTTGATTTTTCTCATATGTCTTCCAAAATTGGCAAACATGCTCACTTAGCTTTATCATATAGAATCTTGGCTCTCCGATCTCCAAAGCAATTGTGGTGCCAAATGCCAACAAACCGGTTGTTTTTGACATATAGGGGGTATTGTGTTTTGGTTTAAAAGTGTAGGAGATTTATCAACATGACAACCGTAGTAGCCATGTTCTGCGTCGCGTGATCGTGTGTTGGCAATATAAAATGTCTGAACTTTTTAGATAGGTCACTCTTTTTGGTGCAGCTTTTTTAGTGGGGTATTTTGAGATAGAGATTTTTTGTTCTCAAAAGGTGGGGTGTTATAAGTTCGACCGCCATCTCTCCCCATCAAACGAGCAGTGAAGCCATACATGCATACAAATAGTCAACGCTATTTACACAACAAACGGGTAATCAAGGAAAATTGGTGAATGTGCTCTACATAACGAATTTAAGTGGCTTAGTCATCCGTGCAGGGGCAGGTCCGCGTTGAATGTGATAAAGGATCGGTCGCCTTGGTGTTCATTGAGGGAGGTCTATGTTCAGCAGTGGACGAATAAAGGCTGATGATGATGATGATGATACTTTTATTTATTTATTTATTTTAATTTTTAGGAGGAACAACAGCTTAAACACTTACAAATACACAATTAACATAGAAACATACAGCTAACAATAGTTCCCCACATATAGAAACAGCAATTACAGCAGAGATACGTCATCAACCACATATCACATTATACCACTAAAATACTGATATATTTTAGTTTATCTTAGTGCATCTATCTCAAGAGTACCAATACAATCAATGAGAGTTAAAGAATGAACCGCTAATCAAATTTCTAACAGACGCACAGCTAGTGTTAAAGAGATCCAAATCAAATTCGTTCGCAAATATATTGAATTTATTACCCGCTCGCCAAATAAAAGTATTTTGTTTATAGTTTGAGGAGACAAGGGGAAGGAAAATAAAAGGATTTTTTCGCAAAGTTTTAGATCGCTTTAAGGTTGTCTCTATTCTAGGATATTCCGGGACGTATTATACGAGCTTCGAGTTATGAAAAGCGAGAAGACTAAACTAAACTGAACACTAACGGAATAAAAGTAGTAAAAACTCTCAGCGAAACTCGCACTCACCTAGATACGTTGACTTTATGATATACCCCAATAAACACAGCTATATTTGAATCACATTTAATAATAAACCGTATCCGTTAACAGCTGGATTATAGCCTCTCAAAAGTTCCAAAGAATTCAGACGTACATAGAAGCACAATTCTTAAGGATTTTTGTGCAGACTTTATTGGGGATAAGTCCCCAGTTCTCGTAGGCTCATATGCTGGGGACATCGTGGTGTCCCTCTCGTTACGCCGCCAAGCGGACGTTTATTCAAAGTGCTCATAAGAACTGTCCTTCTATTCTTTGAAAATACCAAGATGGACACTCCATTCTACAATCTTGTTCGACCAATTAGCACGCAGTGCGCGGCTTTCTGAGGCTGAGTTTATAAGTCCATCCAATGCGCGCGGAGGCGCGAGCGGGTGCGGATAGTCTTCGATTAGGTAATGCAATTTGAGATTTATTGATGTGCCATGAGGGCTCAAATTATATCCCAAATATATCAAAGAGTGTTAGACGCGGGTGCTTAGCGTGCGCGTGTCGTCTGTACGTAGCCCTATAATATGTAGTTTCAGTGTTTTAGGAGATTGTCGTGGAAAAACAAAGTGATACATTATATAATATTTAATAATGTTGGAAAAAGCTTTCCAACCAATAAACAGTGCAGAAGATTTATAGGAAAAGCGTATTTAAACGAAACGAATTCCACTCAAAGGATAATTAAAACGCTTTTAAATGTGTATTTCATTTTGTGAAATAATTCTGATTTCAAGGGGCTTTACATTTAATATACACTTCAAGTTAAAATTATTGTCTCGTTTAACGGAATATGATTGCATATTCATCATTAAATAGAATTTACTAAATATATATGTTGGTGAGTTTAATTAATGCAGCAATTCGTGTGTGTTACGAGGACTTCTATTTAGTACCTACCTATCAGTATTAACAAATATTAATTAATTTAGTTCACGATGTGCGTGATATTTATAGTCCTAACTATTGTCCCTTATTAATCATCGATTCGGTGATAAGAGAGAGCTTTAAGGAAGATATCCGGCGCTCACATAACATGGTTGCTTTGATACTTGTCTTGGAATGCCCAAAGGGACCCTGGGGAAAGTATGTCCCGATTGGGACGCGGCGATGGACTCGACCGGCATATCCTTGAGATGTGCTGCGTCGCGGTCCTACATCGGCCATCGGAGACGGGACTTGTATCGGCCGAACAGTATGACCTGATGCTCTTTCTTTTGCGAGTCAGTAATGTCCCAGAAGTTCCCGCAGGCGACGAAAGGAGGCTTAATGCGTCCTCAGCAACGCACCCATTCTCGTTTGGGCTTTAGGATGGGAATATGGCAAAACATCAAAAAGACTGCAATATTTACGCACTTCATTAACGACATACCTACTACTGAAGAAGAACTTGTTTTATATATAAAAAAATGTACGTAGTTTAAAACAATTTAATACTAATTTTAGACGGTTACAGATATTATGATAGATAATTCTACGTTACAACGTAGCAAGCAGGTTAGACCGCGGGTTAAAAGTAAGCTAATACTGAAACTTATGTATTTGCGTCACCTCAAAAAATACTTTCACTAAAAAATAATTTTAAATATAAAAGTTAGTGTTGTTATATTTGTTACCTCTTAATTTCAAGCGAAAAACGCTCCAAGTGGATTTTTATAAAATTTGGAAACATGATGTCTGTTATAAGTTCAATTTGCCAGGGAAACACAACATTCATTCATTCATTCATTAAGTCATAACATTCCCTTAAAATGAGTTAACGCTTTATTTATGTATTAATTGTACATAATTACCTAAGGCTATGAAAATTTGTGTAGCTAATGAAAATTGGTGGATGAAAGTGACGTGCTGGTATACCCATTGTTTCCCAGTTTATTGTTCCAAACACGTGGTTTCCCCACGGCTGGGTTAATGTGTGGGTGATGTATAATGGGGACATAATTGGATCTTGAAATAGAGCCTTCACGCACAGCTGAAAGCTAATTCTATGTTGGATATAAAATTAACACGTCAGTCACTATTTTCATGAACAATACTTTTTGAAGCTGGATTTCAGCTTAACAATGTTTCATTGACGTCATATTTGCATCAACGCATAATGGGTATCAAATATTTTACACATTTAATAGCGAAGAATAGAATATAATAGGAGCAATATTATCATCATTATCAGGCTCTGTACGTCTAATGGCGGATCCTTTGCCACTGGCGACGACTATAACACGGATATCGTTATTCTATCAAATATATATAAAAAGGTCACTTAGCACGTAGGTCAGTTCTTCTCGAACAAAATTATAACACTCATAATCATCATCATCATTTATCCTTCACTTCTGAACATATGCCTCCTGAAATTAGCGCTAAGACGACTCGATCCCTTGCCATTCGCACCGGCCACTGCACGTAGGTATACCCGCCTATCGGCTGACCAATACCAATTATAACCTGCCATCACCCGAACTTAAATCTTCCATCTATCTATATTTTTTACAAAGAGGAAAGATTTGATTGGTTGTTTGTATTGAAAAGGCTCCTATACTACTTGACCGATTTGAAAAATTATTTCACTGTTGGGAAGCTACACTATCCCCGGTGAACATAAGCTATATTCAATTTTCAAAATATTAAGGACCCGTTTTAAATCTTAGTTGACGCTGGCGAAGTTACGTGCAACAGCTAGTCTATAATAAAACGTAACATATGTTTGGCAATAAATACGATTAGTTGTATTACATAGTGTCAAATTAGTGAAATGTGGTGACATTTGGTGAGACGGTCGGATCCTTAAGGCGGAAACATACTTTAACGTGTCTTGGCGTGTCGTGATGCTTACTGTCGTGACGGTGAGTGTGCACATTTACGTGTCGTGTCGTGGCGTACTCTGATGTTATTTCGGAACACTACTTACTGAACCTTTGCAGTGTTCAATCATACATAATGTTTTCTTCTGATTCGGATAGTGATTTTGATGAAGACCTTCAATCTTCGAGCCATGAGCCACGCGCCGCTATAGAAACACATTTGCCTGTTGTGTCGTGTCGCGTCATAGCCCCCACCACTGCTCTGGCGCAATCGGCTGCGAGCAGTCGGCGCCACGACAGCACGAGTTGCGACACGACACGACATGCAAATATGTCCCTAACCATATTAAATGTATGAAACCGATATGCTTCTGGAGCGTCACGACACGCCACGACACGTAAGTGTATTTCTGCCTTTACTTGTAGTCTTCAGGTAGATTAGACGGAGGCGAGATTACAGTGCAGTGCCTTGATTGTCTAGTTGGTGTTGCGTTTAATTTGGACAGTCGGAAGCGATAATATCTATACATGTTTCTAAATAGTGACAATTTATTAAATTCAATAATGTGTAATTAAAATAAAAGACGCTTGAATTTTATATTGAACATTTTTCTCGCTTGTTCCCCAACTCTGGTATTACTATCATACCTGTGAAATGGGAATTTTCATGATCGCACGCAAAAAACTAAATTCAGGAAATAACAGGACTGGAGTGGGAAGAAATTATAGTAGTAGTTGTTTATCTTCAAAATCCTAGATTATGAGAGTATTAAATAATATAAATATCATATCATTATAGAGCAATGAAATGTCATGATGATTTATTTAAAAACGCTAAGGCTAACGCAACACGGATATCCGTCCAGCTTAGGAGATCTGTTGCTCTATGGATTTGCATGACAATCGCTCGGCACTAAAATTTTAAACACCCGTGAAATAAACAAGAATCACATTTCACATGTCTGCTCTCCAATTGTCTGATATGTAATTGAAACTGTAGCGTTCGTTTTATGAATTTAATAATGATGCTGTCCTGTTAATAATAATGAATATTACATTAATACGGCTGCGATCGGAAAGCGAAAAATATTAAACATTTTTAAGGTTCCGTTCTATCACGAAATTAGGCAGCCTGCAAAGATCTGCCTGCATTATCGTTACTGGAGCCATGTCGACCTCTCCGACAGCCGCCCTGGAGGCACTACTCAACCTGCCACCGCTACATCTGTATCTTAAAATGGAAGCTATGGCAGGGATACATAGAATCTCAGGAGCGAAAAGAGGGAACTGGCTCTCAAAAGCCCTAAATCAGCTCAGGGACTCTGTTAACGATATTCCAGTAATGGGAATGCCATCAGACACCATGCCTCCCAAACTTGTCCAGAATAAACTGTATTCTGTTGAAATCCCACCCAGGGATAACTGGCTAAACAGTCGTATTGTATGGAAACCAGGAAGCCTGAAGTGGCTCCAAATCCGACTCACGAGTAGGATGTGGAATCTTCGGCGAGCTACCCAAGATGGCTTGGGTAAATACTCCTCGATATTCCAAGCAGAGGTATACGCCATCATTGAGTGTGCGACAGCCAACCTGCATAACAACTACCGTAATAGAGTGATATACATTCACTCAGATAGCCAAGCGGCGCTCTCGGCCCTAACCTCAGATACTATAAGTTCAAGGCTAGTCGAGAACTGCAGGCAAATTCTAAATACTCTAGCTTATAACAACAGAGTATTTCTGCGCTGGGTCCCGGGGCACGCGGGTATCGTCGGCAATGAATGGGCTGAAGAACTCGCAAGAATAGGGGCGGGAAGCATACAAATGGATCCAGAACCGATTTGTGGCATCCCGAAAAGCCTTACAAAACTCACCCTAAAGACTCACTGTTTCTATGAAACTTTACAGCTATGGAAGAATACGCCAGGGTTGGAACATTCCAAGGCACTGCTAAAGGCCTATAGCAAAAAGTACTCTTCTGAGGCACTAAAGCTGAATCGGAACAATCTTCGCATTTTGGTTAGGCTGCTTACGGGAAACTGTCGTCTCAATAAGCATATGCAAATAGTCGGGAAGAGTGACACAAGGCTTTGTAGACTCTGCTGCTCAGCAGAGGAAACGCCTATGCACATTCTCACTGATTGCCCCAACCTAATGCATAGACGTAGCTCTATTCTAGGGAAGCATGTATTGCACCCAGAAGAGATCAAATCTCTTGGTGCCAAAAAAGTCCTAGAGTTTATAGAAACAACAGGACTTGGACCGGAACTGTAAATAGAGATGTAAAGAACTCGAGTCTTTGAGTCTTAATTCGATAGACTCGGCTCAATTTTACAAGACTCGGTGTGCTAACAAAACTCAGAGCTATGAGTCGACCCGAGCTCCAGTCCTTTTTCGAAGACTCGAGCGCCAAAATAGAACTCGTATTTCAAAAAAGCTCGAGTCTTAAAAAAGAAACTCACGTCTCAAAAAGAACTCAAGTCTTAAAAAGAGCTCGAGCGTATCGAGTCTTGAGCGTAATAAGGTTGATTTATTTAAAATACATAGTTTATGTGGCAACATGCTAAATGTGGCCTTTAGGCATGGCATTATTATGTTCTGTGTACCTCAAGAGGGATAAAAACGCGACACTTATTTGTTATGTGGGTACGGAACAATATTTATTGCTTTTTATTTTACGCTTTTTTTTGCTTTTTTTTTTTTGCTTTTTCTTTTTTAATATTAGACGTTACAAAAATAATTAAATTACTATTATATCTCACAAAGTTACATATTTTATTTCCTGTTTATTTATAAAGGAACTCCAAATGGAAAAGAACTTGAGCGCGACTCGTCGCGTAAAACGACTCGAGCGCGAATCAAGACTCGAGCGCCATGTTGCGCTCGTGTCTTTATTTAGACTTAAGTGCTCGAGTCTGGGGTTCTTGGTATAACGAGTCGAGCTGTGCAATTTGTCAGCCGAGTCTAAAATTTAAGACTCAAAAGGCTCGAGTTCTTTACATCTCTAACTGTAAATAGTGGTGATCACATTAGATCAACCCTGGTCGCAGTTATACGACGGCAGGCCTTGCCTGGAATAGCCGCTCTTTGAATAATAATAATAAGGTTCCGTTCATTAGAATATTGAAACAATATTACTATAAAATTGCTTCCTTGCCCGCTTGTCTACTGCGGCCGGTATGTCAAACCCAATTAAATGTTGATACATCCCGCTGAAAACGTGAATTGATTTTAAATATATATTTGAGATACACGCGTTGAGACTTTACCCCCAGTGCGCCATGAGACTTTACTTTAAAAAGCCGAATGGCAATTGTCTAGGTTTTTTGAAAAAAAAAGAACAGATTCTATGTTCAATTCATATAAACACTTTAACTTTTACATTTAAATTATTAGAATCTTTGTTCTTATTAACTTACCACGTACTCCATCATACTAAGCTCCAACGTAATTTACAAAGACTGGCTTGATTAGTTCGATGAAAAATAAAATAAAAAATATCCGCTTTTCCCGCCAATTCTTTATCAACTAGGAATTCTGCAATGCACTGTAATTTTATTCTATATCCGATATAAATTATTATCTTCTCTGTTTAGTACAATAGATGGGAAGGTAGCAGGTTTCTTGCATTCCTTATAACGAGCTACAGTAAATTGGATAAGCCTTATTTCCGTGGGGCCTGTTATTGGCAAATCCTGTTTGATTATTTGTGGAACAACTTCAACAAGAGATGATGAATAAAATTATAGTGCAATATATTGTAATATATTATTAAGTCTTTGTTTTCACAATATATTATATTATGACATGGCAGGCTTGCTATGTCAAAAAGGCTATGAATATTGGTGAGGTTTGCCCACCCGTGTTGGGCCGGTTCGTTGGCGCTTTATAGTCTAGATACAAGTAATATAAAATCTTTTTTTGGGAATTTCTGTTTTTTGTTAACAACGCATTGTGCAACACACTAACAACCGTATTCACAATTCAGAAACAATACTTTGATGTGTCACAGTACATAATACTCCCGAACGCATAGAATCATTCAAACCAATTCATAGATAATACTTAAATGAAATCCGCCACTGTGCGTCTGTCAAACCCATATCAAACTCGACTATTGACATAAGGAGCGCATAGATAGGAGCGTTCTTTGCATATTGTTTCATAACTTAGCCAAGTACGCTTCTTGAATACGTGGGTTATTCCAATAACCACTAAATATTCCTAAAATAATATCGTCTGTTATATCTGTGTATGGATATATAAATGAGGGTGTGTGTGTATATATGAAATATAGAAACATGGATAATAACGGTGTACTTTGTATATATGATTTATTTAATAAATATATTAAAATATAATAATGGTCTGAAACCATTATTAATACGCCATCCTATTTGTCCGAAAGCAACATTGTATCTATAGGCCTTATAAAATTTTGTAATTGTATATTATTGTATTTATTAACAGAACCGCTGTTCTTTTTTTAAATAAAAAAATAAAAATATTCATAATTTAAAAAATTGTAAAAACAAAACTGTGACCTATATCTATAACCTTCTAGGACGAGATTACGTAAGGAGGACTAACCTAACGATATTCTTACGACAATTATTGAAACACTTTTTTACTGTCCAATCAAAACCGAATTTGTAGAAAAATTAACTTTAACTTATTTTCAACATAAGAAAATGGTTGAAGTTTCAGATGCTTAAAAACACCGTATAAAAAATAGTGCCGTAAATATAATTAGACCTATTTATAGCGTCAAAATAAAATTAATAGAGATGGAAATACTTTCGGAGATACCTATTAACAAAAAATTAAATAAGTACCTTTCTTTTGGTAAATTAATTTGCTCCTTTTCAATGCATACTTGCAATTTTTAAGTACTAACTAATCATAATATGATATTGTGCCCGCATGTTCCAAATTTGCCGGGCGTCTCCTAAATTGAATTTGATAGCCCAAGCTAGGGTTTACTTCAAAAAGTCAAAAATAATAAATTAACTTGAGAAAAGTGTTCGCGTTTTGCGTTGTCGGTCTTTAAATTTTCAAAATTAAAGAAATAAGAGTAAATTAAATACAAACAAAATTTAATAAAAGATAATTAAAACGGCGCACTTTATGAATTCCAACGTTTTACTGGAACGCAATAATCGAAAGATTTATAATTATTTACTATCTGAAATCCTTATTCGCAGTATTTACTGTAATATAAAATATTAATTAAATATTAAAAATAAAAAAAACCGTATGCAATATTTCATAAAATCCAATAAAAACTACTCGTCCGTATAGAGTACACAAAATTCAACCGTGTAAATAAAAATATGTTGCTGTGATATCCGAATATTGAATGGTATTTTTTAAAGATTTATCCTTTAAATTTTATTCATTCGCAGTAAAAAGTAACAGTTCAATTTTATATATTGGCAATATATTAACTTTTTTATTAATTTAAATTGCAATGAACAAACTAACGTTTGTTTGAAGTGAAGCCACTATGGCCTGCGAGACCTCCCGACCGCCGGTCCTAACCGAAGAGTTCACCAGGCCTGGGAAGTATGCCTTCCTTTTTTTTCTGATGTAGCTAGGCTAATGGCCCTAGTGGTCTTATGCTTCATCGGAGGTGAGGCGAGCCGGTTGGTTTCACCATTGGATGAAGATAAATGGCGTCTGGTTTGTTTAATGTATTAAGCAGATGCTAATTACCAGATGGTAATTATTATAATTATAAATTAGTCGTATGAAATACTTGTGACTTAAGAATTTCGTGACTTTGAAATCAAAAAAAAAAAAACGTAGCGGCGAATTGATAACCTCCTTCCTTTCTTTTTTTGAAGTCGGTTAAAAAGAGGGCAAAACAGAGAAACATTTTAAAATCCAAAATATAATTAGTTCCATTTAGTATATACTACGAGAATCATCTGCATAGCGTATGACATATATGAGTGTAGTCACAGGCAAAATATAGTTATATATACGAATTTCGTATTAGATATTATTTGAAGGTGTGTGAAAGATAGGCCGTACAGCCTTAGACGCTCAAGCGGTGAGGTCCTGGCAGGCGTCTTGGCAGGACAGGCGGCCGCGGAGCGCGTTGTGGAGGACGACGCCACGTCTTCCCGACGGAAGTTCGGAGGAGGTGTTTTGCGCAGCTCCTGACTCTCTTCGGACGGAAGACACGGGACTCAGGAGGCGTCGGCAGGAATGTTTCACGTTGTAGAAGTTGCCCTATACTAGTAGGAAACCCGGTAAGCACTATTCAGGGATCCGAGCCTTTGCGGAGGGTGCCTTGTGTTAGTCAGATTCGGGAGATTCCCCTTTAAGCGGAAGCGAATCGCATTAGTTTTAGCACAGTATAACCAGCGCCAGAGATATGCCGGGCCATCAAGCAAGAGTCCCAACATATCCCAGGCGATGAGGATAGTTCCCCGGGGATCTCAGAGTAAATGCGCAAGGCATTTTCACTGCGATAACAATAAAAAGGACTGAGGTGTTTAAAGGCGGTATATGATAATAATATCCGCATTGGTGCACACACACATGTAAAATTACTATTTATAAGAAAGGGTTTATGTTTCGGTTTACGCCAAAGCCGTCATACTTAACATACATTAACATTACAATCGCGTGCTTAGATTTTATTAATAATCCTTGAAAAATTTTCTCATCGATCCATGCTCGGTGTTTGTAATGTTTTTAATTTCGCTCCTACTTTACGTGCATTGTTTAAATGTTTTATTACTTGACCCTAAATGATAACGTTATATTGAATAGAATAAAATAAAAACGTTTTTTTTTTCTTCCATCTACGCATGCCACTCGTATAGTGACACCATTTCTATCTAATATAAGAAAGCTTTTCTTTGATTTCCTGAATTTCACATTACCGAAGTTTTTTGGTTATTTCATACCACACCTCTCGGATCGGATCTCGGGCACACCTCGAGGGTGTGCTGGGCAGAGTCCACCGTCGCGCCATTATCTTGACATTCCGTCGTCGGCTCCTTGCGGCCCGTCCGGGACAAATAGTCACCAAAGCATCGGCGCCCGGTGAGAACCTGCGTCAGACGGAAGGTGAGAGGCTTGCGCTTACGGCGCATCCACTGCTCTAGGGCCGGGCGCAGAGCAGCCGTAAGGCGTTTGATGCCATTTCTACCTATTGTAACCTTTCTTTATCATTGCCTGGATTTCATATTACCTACCAGCGTTTTTTTTTGGTTGTTCCAGACTTCACCTATCTCATGGGGTTTTTTGTTGCAAAGCATCCAAAGTGCGGAGAAATCTTAATAAATCGCATTAAATACTTAGTAGTTTTATAACAATGAACACGCCAATTAATTATTCCTATTGCTATTAAACTGCTATTTTTCACAGAAAGCACTATCAATTTTCGGCTGTTATCAAAATTTTAGCGAAGCGATGTGGCGATTTCAGTTTCCATCGTTTTTAGGCTTCACAAAGGTTATTAGTAAAGTGCATGACGGATCAGATCAGAGACTATCAATGCTCGGAACATTTATCAGTCAGCAATCTGGCTTTTTGGATTAGTTTTTGATTCGCAGAATGTACCTACCGCTGATTGTCAATAAGCATCATTATACACAGATCTCTTACAGCAAGAGTAGTAGTCAACGAGAAACTTAATTTCATACTAAACATATTACACATAGACACACAGCACAGATTGAATTTTACTATAATATAATATACATTAGGTATATATATTTAGGTACACGAAGTGTTGGTCGGCCATTAACCAGATGGGAAGACGATCTCCGTGCCGTGGCAGGTCCGTGTTGGATACGAGTAGCAAGAGAACGGTCGTCTTTGCGTTGATTGAGGGAGGCCTAGTTCAGCAGTGGACGGATAAAGGCCGATGATGATGATGATGATGATGATGAATATACATGTGAGTTATTTATTATATTTATTTATAGTAAATATTTCTTTCAAATAAATCCACGTTAGTACTGCACCATTTATAATAATTAATTTTATGTAATGTCAACAAAAAAGTGTTGTTACAATAGTGTGATCCTAATTGTAGAACCCTAAAAGGAATTTGCAGATACGTAAGTGTGGGTGAATGAATGAATAAAATAATAACAGCTAGGTGCAAATCAAACATGAACACGAAATTCCCACAGCTTAATTTTCCTGTCTGATTGACTGACGAATCAATATTGTATTTGAGGGATTAATTAACTTCAATAACTAAACTACTAGTGTAATTTCTTCCGCGGTGACCCGTGCAAGCTTGCGTGCGAGTAAGTGGTCATGTCTGTTGACGCGTCTTTAAATCTGAATCCTCCAGCTTAATTACAGAGCGGTCATCTTAGATTTAATAAAAAGGCAATTTACAATTCAAATAATTTTTTTTGTGTTAGTTATATATGATCAAAATAAAACTAGGTATCTTAAGTAGTATTTAAAACTAACACACTCATCAACAAATCGATTATAGGGACAAGCGCTATTTCGCGAATAAATAAAAATAACTAAGACACGTCCTAATTGTATATTAACCTAGTTTTAGTAGCATTGATCTCGAGTAGAAAACGTGTTTTCGACACATTTGTTCTAGATAGTGCTGGTTGGCTAGACTAGTAACGATATTTGAGCTGTTAATAATTTAACCATGTTGAGGTTAGTCCTCACTCAATTTTCTTGATATCAGCGTATTTTTTTTTCGTTGTTTAATTAATAATGGACTTAGAATTCGACAGATAAATACATTCCTATCTCGTGGCGAAGAGAGACGTAATATCGACAGCAGCGCTTTTTTTTGTGTTAAAGATGAAAGATTTAGTTTTGTTTGTTTGTTACGGTTTAAATTTTTTTTAAATAAAAATCGTTAAAAAAATCATTATTAGCATGCTACGTTAACACTGAGTGACATAAGCTATAAATAATCATTTTTAATATGACTACGTACTACTTTAAATGTAAGCGAACAGCTTCTAATTTTTAGTTTCAGAGTTAGTATTTTATATCTACGCCTATATTTGTAACGTTGTTCACCGTAAAATTGCAGTCAGCAGCACCCATTGCATGGGTGATAAAAATCACTTTTAGTCTCGGGTTTGTTCTATTAGTTCGTTTGAGTTTTAACTCACTCTAAAGGGGAATTCCATTACCTACGTGGTTAGCTTCGTTTTAATGGAAACAGATTTGAATGAAGATTTGAAACTTTGAATGTGAAGTGGAAATATTAAAATCCAAGCGAATATGTAATTTTTTTAACATGAACGGTTCAATGTTCGTTTAATCTACTTGCAGCGGATCTACGATTACTTGTACTGAGACACTTAAATGACATCTATATTATACATTTTATATTGGCTACTTGCAATCCTAGATTTTCTTGGTAATAGCAATATGCTTGCTTGTTTTTGTTAAAAATAATTAATTTTAGAGATTACAGTCGACATTTCATCTCAGCACAAGAGATTTGTTATACAGCAAAAGTTCAATGTGAAGCTACCTTCAAAGAGAGGGCACCGTTCAGATTTAATAATGTCTAAGTTTACTACCGGCATCCGCTTCACGAAGCTAGACTCTTTGTCGTAGTTTTCAAATGTACGGAAAGTTGCGAATATCTGTTTGAATGTTATTTATAATTAAAATTATAGTGAATCTCTCAGGACTTAAGAGTATATGATTTATTTTCAAAGCAAAGGAATTTAACATCTATTACCATCCAGTATTTAATTAATATTTTCAAATGAGATGATGAATTATATTCTTACATTAAATCTACGTCGTGGCTTTGCCTACATATTGTTAAAATAAATCACTGTAAAAGGGATACTTAATATAGATTTCATTTTGTTTTTTACGGCCGTTTCATTCAACATTCATTCATTTTCACACGCGAACATTGAACATTTTCAAAATTCCTAAATTGTATTGTATGTTATATTAAGTTTTCACTTATATCGGCTGCCCCTATGACTGTCTATTTTTTTTAAATGTCATTTGTTGGAGTACATGTTCTTTTTTAATCGTATTTTGTTATTAGAATATTGGTTGACAATGCTTATGGTTAGTATGGTTTACGACACATAAGTTTTCTTGGTAAGCTTCATTAGTTACTACCTAAAACTACCCTACTTTTTCAAGTAAAAGTACCCACGATACTTACGATACTGTGGTGAAGGAAATCTATAAAACAGCAAAGTCATTGGTCATGTTAAATTAGCAAGACGGCCGCGTCCCAAAGCGCATACACCGCGCCGGTTTAAATTACAAAGGTGCTGAGGTTTTATTACCAGGGAACCGTGATAAAAAGAAGTAAAAATGAAAACGTGAACCGGTAAACGGTTGGCATTTATAAAACACAAAAGATCAATTGGAATTCCTGTAAGCTAACGCACGTTCGGGCTGAGTGAATTGAAGCTATAATCTGCCTTTATTCCCGTGATCTTGACAAACGTGGTACTGTTGTTATCATAAATATAGAATTGAATTATCTTGTAAATTTGCTGTCCGACACGTAGGTACAGCATTGTAGTATGTCTTACAAGACACTACAGCCTGAAATAAATTATGAGACGTTTTGTGTTGTGTTATTGTGAAGTGTTTTATTTATTAATTATATTTGTGCTATTCACTTCATTCAAAAATATATATTTTTTAACATTCATGTTAGAATTTTTTGAAAGATTCATAATAATAGTAGAGACTAGTGAAGCCAACTTTTGATTTATCCTCCTATGATGGCGTCTACATTGCGCCTGCATCTGATGTTAGCTTATGCATTGCCTGTAGAATTCTGGATAAGAAATTCAATGGCAAGACGACCGTTTTTGATTAGTCTATCTTAAACTTTACTTTTACTTTACATATAGTTGGACACTGTAACGGTTAGTTGGAATGGAATGGCATTGGATAGAATCATGATTTTCTTAAACACAACCTGCACGGAGGATCATTGTCCCATCGCGCTACGAGCTAAGATGCTCCGTAATTCAAATAATCAAACTTTGTTTTGATTACAGCTTATAAACAGAGACAATTAGTTTTCCTCCGCCATTAAAGTCGAATTAACTTGACAAATAGTATTTTTACAGTTGGGGCCATTAGCGGCAGTCGTGATTAGGAACTAAGTCGTTGGCACGGACGGAAGCGCCCTCAGTAAAAGGTTGGGAAGCCCGTTGCATGACTCACTTATGGCTCAGTCTACGTTTTGTGTTAGTGGGTAGACTTTCAGACAGACGAATTACGCAAGCGTTACAGTGACCTGCTAACCTTGACGTCTTTGACTGATTACTTAACGTTAGCGTGACGTTTTAGTGAGAATGAACTAGGCCTCTTGAGTGACACGTCTGGGTTTGATCCTGACCCTCCTTGTCGCGCTTTGAAATGGGTTTATCTAAATTTCTAAGTGCACTCACTCTTTCACTGGTGAAGTAAGAAAACGTGATGAAACCAGGATGTCTGGTGAGACTAAAAATCTTTGAAGTTGTGTGAAGTTAACCAATCTGCATTGGGCCAGCGCATCGGTGAACTACAAAACCAAGCCAACATCCCCCTCGCTTGATTACCAGAAGGAGACTCGTGCCTTACAGTGGGATATATAAGACAATATAATAATTTGTTATTTTTGATGAGAGCGATGGAGATTGCCCCCTTGGTATATTACAAGAGCCCTTGTCCGTTACATGTTCACAGCCATTTTATTGAAGATCCTCGACTAAATTCTTTTGGTAATTTTGATTCGTTCTCTGTAAGCCTTTTTGGTTTACACTCTTGTGACTTAAATAACGTTTTATAAATTATTAATCATTAAAAGGAGAACGGATGACCGATGCGAATAAATCATTGCAGTCTCAAAAGCAGTCTTAATTATGATCATCATACATGTATGATGATCAGAGTCATTTTAAAGCGATGCAGTGAAATATTTTAAAACTTAAAAACAATTTACATATTCGATTTTGCGGTCGGTGTTGCGGACAATTGTAAGCCATTCTCCATCAGTATATTATATATACTTAATAGGTTATTTCAATCATCCGTTACATAATTAAACGTTATGTGTTACCTAGCTACTTAATATTTTACTTGTTGGTTGGATATTATGAAAACCAGCTGTTGCTCGCAGCTTCGCTTGCGTTAACAAAGATTTACCGTGTCCGTCGTTTATTGATGATGATTATTTCGAAGCCTAGACTAAGCGTTAACATACTATTTTAATAATAAAATATATTTTTAAATCGGACCAGTAGTTCCTGAGATTAGCACGTTCAAACAAACAAAATCTCCAGCTTCACATATTAGTACAATCACTGGCAAATAAATTAAAAAAAAAGGTGTGTGTGCAATTCACACGCGATAGAAGTGAAACACATGTTAAATGCAAGCAATTATTAAACAGTCTGCAATATACGTATTACATACACACCGACATTTGCTCTCTCGCTCTTTTGTGTTTGTGTCTCTTAACTGTCATTTTTCCGTTGCATCCGGTTTGAAATCACAACGAGTCTAAATAAGTTTCACTCCAAAAATATTGTTGTAAGTGTACAATGTGCTTTTAATCAATGTTAATATTTTATTCGTCTCTAACGAAGCGTTTACTAATGGGATGGTTACATTTGTCTGGTTCGATGACATTATTTCTGGATGAACTGACGAAAATAAAACAATACGTATTTTATCCAGGCCTTTATTTTTATTGGCATGCGCCATCGCACGTTATTTACTTATATATTCAAATTTTTTTATCATAATCATTATTACTAGAATGTATTCGTACTGTAAGAAATGACTTGCAATAAACGTCACCACAAGGGAAAACAAACTTATTCATATTTCCTCTGGGTGTATATTTGCACATGTTTTATCTATTCGCCCCTAGATTTTAAATTACTTCAATGCCATTTTAGGTTTGTTTGCAAATGAAAATGCGCTTAATTTGAAATTCATGAATATCTCCCGACAATATTGCGGTCCCCGTAAGCGGATCTACTAAATAATGCAAATAGACCTTTCCGAAACGTATAGATTGGATCGGTGATATGATTTATATGCTATTGCATTGTGTGGTCAGTTTCAAATGTTTGAAGACTGCGTTAAGTGTCATGTATCAAATTACTTCGGTGATTTCCTTTACCATAAGTGAATTACCTACCGATTGAGCTTAAAGGCCATCAGGCCTAAAAGTAGACCTTTCGAAAAGAAAACATAAACTGATGTAAAGTTTGCAAGCTCTCACTTCTACCTTGTGGCATAGTATGTTGCTAAGTAAATATGAAGATTAAAAATTTATAGCAAAAGCATTAGCATGACTTTTATAATAAACCTTTTAATTTTTTGTTATCCGCTATGGTTTTAAGCAGGAGCTTAAATCGTAATTTCAGATTTCATTTCGCCGAGTGTAAGATTAATATTTTTATATATTTTCAATAAAGCTGAAACAGACGTATTGTTATAGGTACATGCATATGTTTCTCAATGCTAATTGTCTTTGCAAATGAGAGAACGTTCCTTGGGAACAACACTTTAAAATTCTTTTTAAGATCGCTGATATTAAATTCTTACTTGAAAAGTTGCACTCGTAAAACTAAGTACACACATTGTTTCGTGGTTACTTGTAAGCTTTATTCGTATAACATAGTGTCATTATCTTCCTGGCATCTGGCAAGTGTATGAGTTCGGTAATCATGTTTCAATTAGAAAATTAAAATGAGATATACGAATTTCCGGCAGTATAAATTTCGATATTGTAAGCTTAGTAAGTTGCCTACACGACAACTACACGAATGTAATTTTAGTATGTTATTTTCAATAACATATTCTAACAAACTGGGAAAATATAATTACAAAAAAACCGGATAGATTTTACTTTAAATAAGTAAGTATATTTTGATAATTTCTTTTCTGCTAATTGTTTCGGAGTTATATGTATTCATACGATTGTAATACAGCATAACTATTATTTTTAGAAATAATATTAATGCTGTATTACAATCGTTTCTGAATATTTCGAGGTATGAATATTAATTCACAATTCGTGTCAGCACGAGTCCGACTCGCACTTGGTCGGTTTTTTTTAACACGGAAGTAGATTAAGCTATCTAATGGAAATTATATGAATGAAAAATTATAAGGTGCCGCGTCTTAATTCAAATAAATTGATCCCTAACAGGAAAAGGTTTTTGTTTTTTAATAAAAGAGACAAGTGATTATCTCTACTCGGTGATAAGTAATCAACGATAAACATTGCGGGCTTCAGTCTTATAGTACTGTAGGGGGACTTGGATCTTTTCCCAGGCGAGCTTCAAATTTTATGAGTACGACAAGTATACTCACACTTTGGTTTCATTCATGAGTTTCAGTCTGTAAAAATAAATTTGTATTCTTATTATCTATTCTTATTATCTTATTATACGCCGAACGTATTTGTTCCATATTTTGTTGACGTGAGATCTCATGTACCTTTTTTCATAGCACAGGAGGGCAAACGAACAGCCGAAGCCTTACGACTATCGACGCCCATTAAAATCCACACAACCAAAGGTTATGCAGATGCGTTGCCTTCTATTTCTCTATGCCCGCAATGGGCCACGGGAAACTCACAAAGCGCACGAAACGCGACAGCATAACTGTCACTTTACGCCGGTATTATGCCGGCCCAATTCGGCTGCCAAGCAGCATGACACTACCTCTTTACATACAATAAAATACTTATCATCATACAAAACTTTGCATTTACAAGGCCATTATTTAAATCCGCACGCAGAAAGTGTTAGGAGGAAGGAAAATATTCAAAAAAGTTGAGGTCGTCGTGTCGAAATCCATTACCTCAGGCTCAGAGGTCAGGTCACGTGCCCGAGACGAATAAAATCCCAGCACAATTGTTACTGTTTGAGGCTATCGAAGAAAATAGTGGACTTATTGTGAAGTCGGATGTGAAAGTATTGGACTAAAATACCAGAAAGCTAAACGAGCGTGAGTGGAAAATAAGCCTTTGTGCAAGACGCTTTGTCTGTGTACCATTTTGCAGTGTAACATACATACATATTTGTCTATGATGAACATCTATAGTCTATACCTACTGAAATGATTTTTATAAAGTTTCCTATTCACAATGTGTACACTTTAGTTCAACTTGGTATATTTAGTACATGATATGTACCTAGCAGGTCCGTGTTGGATGCGAGTAGCAAGGGATCGGTCGTCTTGGCGTTCATTCAGGGAGGCCTATGTTCAGCAGTGGACGGATAAAGGCTGATGATGATGATGATGATGATGTGGCGCTGTCGTCTTCATTTGACAGCTACCCGGGTTTCTGATAATTGAGAATTTTATCTTTCAATTCTGATATAGATGTCTTATGTGACTTCAATCTTTTAAATGTTTGAAAATTATTACATTCGAAACACTTGCATAGAAATTCAAAGATATTTGATGATGATGTGGCGCTGTCGTCTTCATATGTGCATGATTTACTCTGATGTTCATACCTATCCTATTTTATATAAATAAAAGAAAAATATATACATATACTTATACAATGTATGCAAATTTGATAAACATCAGTTCAGTAATTTGGAAGTACATTGCGAACGAACAAAGTCAAGAAAAATTTTATTTATAAAGATATATTTGATTTATTTTACCAAGGTACTACCAGGAAAAGGACGGACAATGGACGAGGCGTTCGAATTTCCGACAAAGTACCTTTGATATTGTAAGCAAAATAAGTTAACTACGTGAATTAAATGTTTGTATGTTATTTTTCATCATATTTTCAAACGAACTGGGACAGAAAAACACGATTGGTAATTTTCAGAAACGATAGTAATGCTACCGAATATCTAGCGAATTGGGATTCATGTTTAATGTTTATTAAAAATAATTAATTCAACTCATCCAAAGCGACGATGGTCCAGTGGTGGGTGGACTCGGCCTCTTATCCGAGAGGTTCCGGGTTCGATCCTGACCCGTCCGTGTGTGCCTTGAAATGGGTTTTTCTAAATTTCTAAGTACACCCTAAACACGAGACCATCGTTCGCTCACCGCTGAAGGAAAACATCGTGAGGAAACCAACATGCCTGATGAGATTGAAAGTCTTTGAAGGTGTGTGAGGTTCCCCAACCCGCATTGGGCCAGCGCATCGGTGAACTATGGCCCATTATCCCCCTCGCCTGATTTCGAGGAGGAGACTGTGCCCAGCAGTAGGACATATAAGGGTTGATATTTTACTTTACTTTTTCTTTACAACTCATCGAAACCATGTGAAATGGGCGAACCGTGCGTAGATATTATTTTCGGTTCTTAATGTGTATAAGATTATGTACTCAGAATTTATTTTTAGCTAAGTCATGTTTTGACTTATGAAGCGTTTTGGGCATAAAACAGATTAGCCAGTACCTACCTACATATACGTGCGTATGTAGAATTACTCTAGTTGATTATATGCCACTGTTGAATAGACGTACCCTAGTACGCGTCCAGTTTGCTAATCCAATCCCCGAATGTAATGCGGATCATTTGATGCTTCAAATGAAATTGGAAGCGCAACGTCAAGAGTCTACTTAGATTACCAGGGGAGAATATTTTATTTCCTCAGCACAAAGTATTGTGTTACAAAATTGTAAAGGAAAAATCCTGTGACTTCTTTAAATATTTCATTGCTAGAGATTTTTTATTGTATTATTATTAACCCGTCTTTGTTTGTGTTTTAGTATTGAGTAGTTTTTTTTTTCATTACCTTTATCGCTTGTTATCATACTACTCTTTAAGTAAACATGAAGATTATAAAGTTATTATTAATCCCCTGCACTTAGCTGCATTAGAATGAGTAAAATTACAGAATATAATACGTACCCAAAACTTCAGTTAATGCGCGTATGTTTTGAATCTGACTGAATATAATTACCGACTATCGGTAAAACAAGAAGATTTTTATGTAAGTTTTGTTCGTTAGTTAGTTTACATACGTTTAAACCAACTAACCAGTGAATATTTATCACAGTCATTAAAACTATAGACAAAGAGACTCATGTACGCACTATTTGATGTTTGTATACAATTATTACTAAGGGCCGCATTCTGTGTGTAGTGTCCTAAAACTTATCTTGATAAGAGTGACACTTGGCAAACTTGTTCAACTACTGTCACTCGCAAATAGGTGTAACATTTCCATTGGTTTTCCTACATTCATTTCAATCTGGTTTTACAGCCTCATATATTTACATATCTATTGACATGTATAAAATAGTGGCAATTTTTTTGTTACCTATTTAAAGGAAGTGTATCTGGACAGTTACCAATTTGATCTTATCATAAAAATATATGAAAAAAAAATATATATACACATACAGTGTGTATATTTTTCCGTTACTTTCTTTTTCGAACGAAGTTCCTTACGGCCGGCTTGGAGGGGATAGGGATTTTGCTGCGCGACCGAACTGAAAAAAAAGTGATAGTAAAACCGTTAGGAAAAGTGCGTGGAATAAAAAGCGTTAAATGAGACGTGCGCAGGCGCGACAGTCGCATACACAAGCGAGTAGTGTATAATACCTTTCTTTTTAGCCGAAGGAACTTCGTTCCTACCTGGTGTCCCACGACACCACATTTCTTTTTTTTTCTTTAACGATTTGTTGAAGGTACAACGGATGATGTGAAGAGATAGTTGTGACACAGTAAATTTATATGTAAATAAGTACGATAACAAAGTATTAGTTTGCAATATTGATTTAGTCTCAGACAGTAAAACATTTTACGACGCTCACACAGTTACGGGCTGTTTTATTACCCTTTCCTTATAAAATAAATAATTAAGTACATTTGCATTTTGTTCACAGTAATAAACTGTATACTATTTGCTAGATATTTATGCTTTATTTTCAACAGTATGTGGGTGGTAGGTGGTTGGGTGGGAATGAATATAAAATATGATATACAAAACTACTCATCTTAAAAGTATAAAGTATCAACCCTTATATGTCCGTCTGCTGGGCAAGAGCCTCCTCAACGATATCGAGCGAGAATGGTAATAATAAATAAATAATCTACTTTTTATTAAAAAATATTAATATATCAATATTATGTTACTTACAAAAAAAAATAAAAAAATAAAACGCCGAATTTGCTTTTAAAGTATAAAATTTATTAAATAGATATTGTATTTGTCCTAGGTTTATGTTAGAAAAAGGTTTTGAGACCAACCTGATTTGTCATGTCTGGATATGCATGCTTGTGAGTCATGTCCTGTGTGCCTGAAATAAATTTCTAATTTGAAGAAAATATTATTGTCACAATAAATCACATTAATAATATTTTCATTTTCTCTCTACGTTGAAATTGAAACTATTTTAACAAATATCTAAACGTATTTGGTTCAGTTTCATACTAAAATTTTTAGTAAATCCTATTTAAGATAATTCTTTGTAAAAGCAATAATTGTTAAATTGACATACTTACTAAATTTGGTTTTTCAGTAGAATTTTGTACTAATTTTCTTCGTACATGGAGTAACCATTAGAAAATATTTGAGTTTTAATATTCTCTAAAATCTATTAATTTCCTAAAAATGTCACACAATATGAGGTTTTTTTTTCATTATTTTTTACACGTTAATTTCGTAAAGTCATTGCATGCGATTTAGATATTATTTATGTGTTTTAAATTTCCAAATTTTAAATGTGAGGTGGTTAAATAATATTGATCGAGTTTTAACATTGTGCTTCAGGAGTTGTCATTGAGTTTATTGAGTGAGGGTTGATTCACCTGGCTGTTATCCCGGCCCGTCGACCCGTTTATGGGTCAGTCCTTGTCAGGGGCCATTACGGTGAGAACAATGGGTTCTCGTGATGACCGAAATGGCATATACCTATACAGCATTTAGATGATGTGCCCGTTTTTACTACCTTGTGTTTAATGGCGCCAGATATTTGTGTTTTTGTATTAAGAGATTATTATTTGGTTTGTGTTTGTTGATCTTAATATTTTTTCTAATTGAATGGTATCGAGATATATGACTTGGTTGTTAATACATTATTTGGCGGAGAATAATGTTAGTGACCCGTAACACGTTACGTATTTTAAATTAGAAAATATAAATGTAGCATTCGGATTGCAGCAGCCGCGACACGGCGGTCACGGCCGGGCAGTGCCGTACCACTTCAAATATTATAATATGTAAGCTTACTAATGCATGCGACAGTGCAGCATATCTGCGTACAAAGCGAAGCGATGCTGCAGGACCGCGACAGCATAGTCGCGGTTTCTGAAATCCTAATGCAACCTTAATCAACTTATGCAATTGCCAAATAATGTTCGTGCACATTATGGTAAATATTTTATCATTTAATGTGTAAAACAATTTAAACGAATTTGAGATCAATTACCATAATTAAGCTAGGCTCAGCGCTGGAGATAAACTTGACGCATCGTTCGCAGCGATATTTCCAGATCCGAATCTAGACCCAGTACTGGTTGGTGCGTTTAGGAGGCATTTATTAGGTGGACAGTAAATGGGTATTACGTTAATTATTTTTTTCCGACACCGATGTTAGCATAAAAAAAAGTATCAACCATTATATGTCCCACTGCTGGGCACGCATCCTCTACCTCGAAATCAGGCGAGGAGGGTAATAAACCATAGTTCACCGATGCGCTGGCCTAATGCGTGTTGGTGAACTTCAAGTACCTTCAAAGATTTTTAATCGCATCAGGCATGCTGGTTTCCTCACGATGTTTTCCTTCAGCGGTGAGCGAACGATGATCTCGTGTTTGGGGTGCACTTAGAAATTTAGAAAATCCCATTTCAAGGCACACACGGACGGGTCAGGATCGAACCCGGAACCTCTCGCATAAGAGGCCGAGTCCACCCACCACTGGACCATCGTCGCTCTAGAAGTAATGAATCCGAAAAAATATTCAGTAGTTCACTGTAAGAAGCTGCTTGATGTATATTGATGAATATTGAAAAGAAAAGAATCATAAATAAAACATCTAGTTAGCTTTTGTGATTCGTTAAAATTTAATTCAATAAGTTTCCGATGGCCTACTTTAGCGCTTTAGACTTACACTTTGTTCTTCGAAATAATTAATTAGAAACTTTCTCATAAAAGAATCCTTATATTACAAGTTATACGTTTGTCGTCTCAAAATTTACGAAGCCAACGCTAAAATTACAATTTGAATAGAATGCCGGTGTGTTTGTTTTGCTTTTCACGAAATATACCAGTTACAAGTATTTTGCATTGCTGAGGGCCACGTATGTACACGAACTTAAGTAGGTATATTTATTCACATAATATTTGAACATGCGCTACTTGACCTAGTTCAAGGTTGCAAGGATACCTGAGAATTACAGCTGTAAAAAAAAACGATCGTATTTCCTGATGAGTTGCATTGTCCTTTTGTTTTTAATTACTGTTCTATAGAATCTACATAAACACGCTGTATTAATTGATAGTATCTGGTTGACCGAGCATTTGCTCGGTTTTTTTTTACCCTTAGTGATAATATAATAAAGGTTTTCTTTAAAAAAAATGAACTTGAAGAAAAAGACAAAAAAATAATCGGATTGGAGATACGAACCAGGCTCTTTTCGATTCATAACTGCTTCTCTTAAATTCTCCACTAAGCTATCATGACATATTACTTGACAGTGAAATTTACGTTCGTGTTCTAATGATGTTTTATCATTGGCTCAAATACACGAATAAAAAAAGTTTTTAAAAAATTTATTCTAGCTAGATCGATTTATCGCCATTTTTAACCCGTGTACACAAAATTTCATGAAAATCGTTGGAGCCGTTTCCGAGATTCAGTTTACAAGAATTGTTCGTTTAAAGGTATAAGATTATATACAATGTACATTATAGTATACATATACATAAAACCATGTCGGTTTAAAAATACAAAACACTATCAGTCATCCTACAGAATCTTCTTAGACGCGATGCTGTATTAATTGACCCATACATTGACATACCTTATATGTACATAATATAATACATGAACGCCATACATAACCCTTAGGCAGTAAGATACTTGCCGATTACAAGAAAGCTATAAATCGCCATTCGAACAATGTTGATAATAGTTTTAATGTTGCGTTGAGCGATATTTTTAAAAAAAGATTTCCGTAAATCGCTCCATCACAAGTCATGATTCTAAGCAAATTATGAGAAATATCCGTAAAACAAATGGTCCGGGAGCCAGATGAAAATTTGGTCAATCATTTCCTCCCGCGAGATATTTCGTGAGACGCATCAGAGAACAGTATCATGAAGCCTCGTGAACGTCAGCTGGCTCTCGGTTGGGGGGATGAGCGCTGGGAGCCCCCCACGCATGAAGAAAAATAAAATAACAATTCAGTCACTTCCTCTCAGCTCAAATATTTGTTAAATTGTAGTTAACGCAATATCTCAACGAAAAAATAATAATCAGCTGGTTATGCAATAGCACCTTGTACGTCAGCTGGTGACTAGAACATGATTTTTTTTCCACTTTCAGTGGAGTGGTTTATATGGATGATAGCTTAATATATAAAGATATCATCCATATAAACCACTCCACTGAAAGTGAAAAAAAAATTTCATGTTCTGGTCACCAGCTGACGTACAAGGTACCATGGCATAACCAGCTGATTATTATTTTTTTCGTTAAGATATTGGGCTAACTACAATTTAATAAATATTTCAGCTAAGAGGAAATTACTGGTATGTTTTTTCTACATGATTGTGAGGTTCCCACCCCTCATCCCCCCAACCGCGCGCCAGCTGACGTCCACTAGGCTTTATAATACTATTCTCTGATACGTCTCACGAATTATCTCGCGGGAGGAAGTTGGTCATGAAGACCTGTTACTGGCTCCCGGGCTAAAAGGTTCATGTTTAATTTTTGATTAAAAGTGAATATATACGAATTTGGTCTCATCAATATTTATACTTATTTATGTATACCAAAATTAAATCTGTCACGCACTTCGGTGATCATTTTAAAATGTTATTTTATTAAATAAATATAACGATTAAAGATGCGCCGAATATAGGTTTAACCAAATACGAATGTTCGGCCGAATATTCGGTCCAAAATGTACCGAATACGAATATTCGGCCGAACTTTCGGCGCATCTCTAAAAACGATATTTTTAATCGTTTGACCTAATTTATATTTTGTATTCAATAATGTACTAATGTTACTTATATTTATGTGTATTTATAGTCTGTTTAAAAATATTTCTCTTTTATAGATCTCTCTCAATGGCCGCCTCCACAAACAACCATTTACGTCAGCTGATATTAAGGTAAATAAACTTATCATTTTATTTTCTTTAGTCCATTAATAGTCCAGTGTCGATAATTTTTAAAACAAAAAAAAATCACAGTAGGATGAAACTTATTAGAAAATGAGGGGAATATGATAAAAATGAAAGGAAAAATAAATTACGGGCGATCCGAGTTCGGGAAGAAGCAGGGGCTGGGTTTTAAGGGGGGGGAAATGGTTTATCTCGATTTCCGGTAAAACTACAAGCCCTATGGAATAGAGTTACATGGCAAAGTTGTAGGTAATAAAAGGATCTACAACTTTTGTTTTAACAATTTTTTACATAACCTCAAAATTGATGTGAAAAATTCAAATAACCAAGTTTTTGGTTTTTTATTTTTATCTTTTTGAAAAAAAATATTTTTATACGAAATTTGGTAAAAACTCACCTTATGATGTTCCTAATACACTGTAATTTATTTGATTTAAATTATTTATTTTTTCACCTTATTTCGACCTAATATCAAAAAAGGAAGACTTGGTTTTTAATCAAAAATTCTCGTGTCAAAATATCAGCTTTTTTAAAAAAATCAGTGGACTTTTGGGTCGTTAAAATCTCTACTTTCTGATGTTGTAAAAAAAATATATACATTATCATAGTAAATCTCGAATACTGGCTAACGGTTTTAACAGCTGCTACGAAATAACAGGTATGTAAAAGTTGTAGAAGCCTTGTATAATATTTGTAGAAGCCTATTTATTTCTGTTTTAAGATAATTTATATACCTGAGTGACCTACAGTAAATTTTAGCTAATTCTAAAGAAGTGGGGATGGACCTAGGAGGGTCTGGGCATTACTATATACCTGTTATTTCGTAGTAGCTGTAATAACCCTAAAAGTTGTAGATCTTTTTACTACCTATAATTTTGCCATAAAACTCTTTTCCATAGGAGTTGTAATTTTGACGGAAATCGAGATAAACCATTTTGCCCCCTTAAAACCCACCCCCTCCCTTTTCCCGAACTCGGATCGCCCGTAATTTATTTTTCCTTGCATTTTTATCATATTCACCTTCTTTTCTAATGAGTTTCATCCTACTGTGATTTTATTTCTTTTTTTACCTTTTTTGAAGGCATTGGCACCGGTCTATAAGTCCATAGCTGCTGACTGTAGACGTACATTTTGAAAACAAGCTAGGAGATGTAATAGTATTAAATTGACCATTTTCCCAATTTTCTCGTCCAATGCGATTTGGTAAATTTCACATGCCGCCGAAGACTTATCAGATACGTTGGTCGGTTAACGTTTAATTGGATAAGTTGGAATAGGTTCTGCCGAACATTAAAAAGTAGGCATTTATTAATATAAAAGTGAATTTACTATATTTTATAGGCACAAATGCCGATTTTTAATCGTATCAGCTTTACAGCGATGGTTAATTTTGTAATTTGAAAATAACGAGATAACTGTCGCTAAGTTTATTCGAACTTAGCGATAGCTACTTGACTTTAGGAATATATTCTTCTTCTTATGTATAAAATGAATTAGCTGTTTCTTAGTCTCACTAAAACTCGGGTAGGGCTGGACGGATTTTGCTAATTTTAGTCTTGATATTTTCAGTATATTGTGACGCGACAGTAAGGATAGTACAAAGTCTGTCGGGTCCGCTAGTAATTAATAAGGAAGGAGTAAAATATACATTTTTTTTAAATGCACATGCACTTAGTGACACATGTCTTTATAAGTTGGAGATTTCAAATTTTATGTGATATTAATAGAGATATTAACCGGAGATTTCGGATTTCATGTAATATTAATAAATATATGTGGGATGGGTGTCGAGCAGAAATAAAAAAAAAAGTTACATTAAACCACTTTTTCCTTTATTATGTTCCTCGCCAACGCTTGTGCAAAATCAAAAATCGCCATCTTCCATCCAACCTCTCTTATCCAATCAGCGAGCGTTATTCAC
The DNA here is from genome assembly GCA_905333005.2 of Lycaena phlaeas. NCBI lineage: Eukaryota > Metazoa > Arthropoda > Insecta > Lepidoptera > Lycaenidae > Lycaena > Lycaena phlaeas. Next base: position 4,532,095 of record HG995168.1, read on the forward strand.
CATTCATACCGTCCCTCTCACACATACCTTCTTATTCGTATAACTATCTCTTCCATACAATCTTACATTCCATTTTTCGCATCCTACATTCGGCCATACTGACAAGATGACTGTCCTCAGTCATACATCATCAGTCTCTCTTTATCACATAATTACAAGTTACAATATAGTTTATGACAAAATAGGCAACACCTTACATCTTAATCGAATCTTACAATTTACCTTAACAACAAGAAACAAACATTAAAAAAAAATCTCTTACAATAATATTACAAGTTACTTCTTTATAGATAGTATATTTAAAAAACTGCTTTTACATTACTGCACTTACTTTATGTAATATGTAAACAACCAAAAACAAACAAGTTGTTAAAAATGAATACATAGAGCATCATTTATGTAACTAAATCTAGTCTAGCCTAAGTAAAAATACACTATTGTAATAGAACAGATTAATCAACAAAGCCTTCAACAATGAATGAATGAATACATCAGACTTTATAACAAATAATCATCGATAAAAAGTCAGTTAGGTAAGTACAGGCCACGGTTTCATATAATCTGCAGCAGATAAAGTATTATTAGGTCCTTCAGTAGTAACACTTACCTTTTGTACTTCATAACGGTCATTTCCCTTGACACCTGTGACACGATAAGGTCCTAAAAATTTTGGCTTTAACTTCATCGCTGTACCATACTGAGTCCTCTTTATGGCCACCAAATCTCCTATGCTGTACTTAGTACTGTCTTTTCTCTTTTTGTTGTAGTTTCTATTATTTTCTTCTTGTATGAGTTGAATTTGCTCTTTGGCCTTAAGGCGTAATTGCTCTCTTTCTTCTGTGAACAAATCTCTATCTTCTTGCATAAGTAGGTTGTGAATCTCGATATTTTCTTTAATCTTCATTCTCTTTCCTATCATCAACTCAAAAGGTGTACAGTTAACGCTTCTTTGGAATGTACTGTTTAAGCATTGTTGAACTCGACTTACATAACGATACCATAGATCAGGTTGTTCAATACATAACTTTGTGAGAACAGATATTATTGTTCTATGAATCCTCTCGACTTGACCATTTCCTCTCGGTATGCCTGTGGTGATCTTGACATGTTGTATACCTTCTTTCTCACAGTACTGTTTAAATTCATGGCTAGTAAATGCTGTCCCACGATCACTTATAATCCTACATGGATTTCCAAAATGCTGTTGGTGTATTTTTAGTTTTTCCAATGCCTCCTTGCAAGTTGTGCTCTTTGTAGGAAAAATCCAGACAAACTTAGAGAATGCATCAACAATAGTTAACAAGTAATTATACTGCTTCTTTGTTTCTGTCATGGGTCCAACATGATCTAGATGAACTGTATGCAGAGGTGAGTCTTCCTTTTCTATGGGGTGTAAAAATCCTTCTTGCTTTCCCTCCTTCCTTGAGGCTAAAATACATGGTATGCAGGTTACAATAAAGTCTTCAATGCACTTTGATAAGTCTTTGATATAATAATCTTTATTTATTAAATCCATCATTTTCTTCTTCCCAAAATGACCAATACTATGCACTTTTCTTATCACTTCATTTTGCATTGCCTTAGGAACAACTAGTAGCTTTTGTGGGGTCTTATACAACAATCCATTTTCTAAGAAATAGTCTGAGTATGTTCCACTCTTAAGTATCTCAATTATAGCCTTTAGTCCTTCATCATTTTCTTGGGCCATTCTTATCTGGTCATGCATTTGTCTTGTGAGCACTCCAGTATATAGTGGGCTTCGGCTCAGGGCATCTACGTGCCTCATTCTGGATCCCGACCTGTGTTCTACTGTGTAGTCATACTCTTGTAAGAGTAAAGCCCATCGTGCAACTCTTGTGACTAAATCCTTTTTGCGTAGAGTCATCTCAAATGCAGCACAGTCGGTGACAATCTTAAATGGAATGCCCAATAAATATTTTCGAAACTTCTTCACACCCTCGATAACAGCCAGAGCCTCTAGCTCATAACTAGAATACTTTTTTTCACTTTCAGTAGTCTTGCAACTTGAATAATAAACCGGATGTAGTTCTCCATCATCAGGGCATCTTTGCAAAAGAATAGCAGAGTAGGCATATTTTGATGCATCTGTGTGTAGCTCTGTGGGTAAATCTATATGATAAATCTTTAATACTGGTTTTTCACAAAGTCTCTGTTTCAAAATATTAAATACTTCTCTTTCAACTTCAGTGAACCTAAATGTTTCATTCTTTTTGAGCAGATTTGTTAATGGTGTAGCAATGAGCGCGTAGTCTTTAATGTACTTTCTGAAATAAGAAGTAAGTCCTATAAACGAATGTAATTGTTTTAATGTTTTAGGCTCAGGAAAGTTCATGACTGCATCCACTTTATCAGACGTCGGACTGACTGTACCATTAGCAATTTTGTGACCTAAATAGTCTACACTCTTAGTTAACAATTCACATTTTTTCCAGTTAATCTCTAGCCCATATTCACTAGCAACTTTAAGTACCTCTTTCAACCTTTCAACTCCCTGTTTATAGTCTTCTGAAGTTATAAGGATATCGTCGATAAAAATTAATAAATAACCTTTTGCTATTAAGTCTCTAAACACAATATTGATGAAACGTGTGAAATATTTGGGACAAATTGATAGCCCAAATGGAGCTTTCAAAAACTCAAATTGCCCTGCATGGGTTACAAATGAAGTATATTTTACTGAATCTTCACTGACATTAATATGAAAAAATGCGTTTTTTAAATCAAGCTTACTAAATACTTTTGCACGAGACAATTTATCAATATGATCTTCTATAATAGGTAAAGGGAACTCATCTTTCACCATCTTTGCATTTATCTTTCGGTAATCTACACAAATCCTTGTAGTTCCATTTTTTTTCTTTACTAGAACTAGTGGGCTGGCATATTCTGAAAAACTAGGTCTGATAATACCATGGTCAAGCCACTCACCTATTTGCTTATCAACTTCTTTTTCTTCTAAATAAGAGAGACGTCTCGGACGCTGCGCTATGGGAATGTCGTCGCTTAGAATAATTTTCATTTCGAGTGGAGACTCCTTGACTTTTCTCGGAACGTAATCACTCACCAATCGTTGGACTTCGTCTTGTATCTGAGGATCTGTAACCAAATACTGTGGACATCCTACTTCGCTCGCTACAGCACACAAATGATTTAAACAATAATTGTCGTTCGATTGAGGTAACACCGTAACTGAACCTTTATCGATAACTATTATAGCTTTACATAAAAATTCTTGACCTAATATTATATCGTATGGCATGATCTCATAGGGAACAATATGAAAAACAGTTTCGAAACATTGTTTATCAAGTTCAAAAGACGCAACGAACCTTCCAAGTGATTTAAACTGCCTGCCACCTAGGCCAGTAAACATCGTATCGTCCTTGTCAAATCGTCGAATTTCTAACTCGAAAAATAGTCTCACTGATACTAAATTTAAGTCACTACCGCTATCTATTAAACTAGTAATGTTTTTACCGCAAATCAACACATTCTTCAACGACTTATTATAGTTTTGCTGCCCGTCATTGTTTTTGTTTACATCGAAATCGGAATTGAGAGCCGCCATGACATCTTTTGAAGATGGCCGCTCGTAGTCGCTCTGTGATTGGCCGTTGCCCCGGACATCTTGGCTCGAACACTCCGGAAATTGTCTCTGCGCACAGAACTGTTTTGCCGACGCTAATTTACCACTTCCTCCGCTCGTGGCGCCACAGGACTCGTTCTGTTTAACCGACGCTTGATTCCTTGACTTTATGTTGTCTATGTTTTTCTTGCAATGCAATCCAATATGTCCGAATTCGTTACATCGAAAGCATTTTAGTCCTTTTTCACGATCTGGGCACTCTGCAGAAGTATGATGCATTTTTCCACAGCTAAAACAACGTACCGCCGCCGCTGGCCGACCTTGCTTCCTATGACGACCTGCTTCACCGCTGGAACTCGAAGATTCCTTCATTATACTGCTCTTAAATGTCTCGTATAACTTGAGTTTTTCTTTTAGATCTGGATAAGTCGTGACACCGTATAGCATGATCTTGTTAGTCTCACGATCAGGAATACCCTCGATTATGTATTGAATAGCTACATAATCGGCTAGCTTACCTCGTTTGCCCAGTGCCTTCATTTCGAGCATGTAGTCGTAACAACTTTCGTCTTTGCGTTTTTTCCGCTCACTCATAATTTCGTGGATTTGTTTAGTACTTATAACATCTGGGAACTCTCTGAATAGTGCCGCTTTCAATTCTTCGTAAGTCTTAAAAGTTTTCTCGGTACGGAGCCACGCCGCTGCCGTGGAGGTCAAAGTCCGCCTGGCAATAAGTAGCTGCTGAATTGGATTCAAACCGAAAATTTCCGCGTTATCCTCTACTTCTTGAGCCCATTTCACCGCCGTGTAGGTCGCATCTTTACCAGAGAACTTCGGGATCGCCTCCTCCACGTACATGAGGTTCTGATTTGAAACTGGTGATGTTCGATCATCGCCACCGCCGTTGCCGCCGCCCGTTTTCCGTTCGTCAGGCATATTATTTTCGTCGTAGTCTTGGGTAGAAGTCGTTAGTTGTTATCGTCGAACGTCGTTATTCAAATTTATTGGTCGCTTCCACGTGTCGTCGTTAGTCTTCAAAATCCATTGGCAAACATAAATTTCTGTTCCATCCCGGACGAGCCCCCAAATTTGTGGGATGGGTGTCGAGCAGAAATAAAAAAAAAAGTTACATTAAACCACTTTTTCCTTTATTATGTTCCTCGCCAACGCTTGTGCAAAATCAAAAATCGCCATCTTCCATCCAACCTCTCTTATCCAATCAGCGAGCGTTATTCACCATTCATACCGTCCCTCTCACACATACCTTCTTATTCGTATAACTATCTCTTCCATACAATCTTACATTCCATTTTTCGCATCCTACATATATTGGCTCGAAAGTTCTAATTTTATGTGAGAGAAGCTGGAGATCTCCAATTATATGTGTAACTAAGTGAATGTGTATGTGAAAAATATTCCTAATAACTTCAAGTGACTATTATTCGAACTTAGTGATAGTGATCCCTTTATTTACAAGTTGTGAAAAAAATTACCGTCGCTGTAAAGCTGATACGAAACCCGACAGCACTGAGATGCAGCGTTATTTAATAATTCATTATCGTCACCCGCCGTTCCGGGAGAAATATTAACTGCATTTAGGAATTTATGAATTTCTCGTAATATTCGTTAGCGTTAATTAATGTGGCGTGTTTGCCGACGCCTGATTATGCACATGACGTTTTAGACTGTTTCTGCTTCGACGTGTCTCAGTAAATTTCACCCACCGCATCTCAGTGTTCACTAGGTGTAGTTTTCTAATTATTCGGACATGATGATAAATAATTGCAGTTGAAATGTTGCTATATTATAGTTTTTACTATGCTGTTTAATATATATTTTTAAATTTTCGGACATACAGCGAATTGAAATACCTTGTAGTATTGATAGTAGTAATTCGCCCAAAACCTTCAAACTAAAGATATTGGTGCGAATACCTTTCCTGTCTTGACGCTGCGTTAATTTGTTATGACGCTATCTCACAGACGTATGAAATGTAAAGCTTTAAATATATATATTTTAATTTTGGAACGAAGTTCCTTACGACAGGCTTGGAGGGGATAGGGATTTTGCTGCGCGACCGAACTGAAAAAAATGTGATAGTAAAACCGTAAGAAAGTGTGTGGAATAAAAAGCGTTAAATGAGACGTGCGCAGCCGCGACATTCGCATAAACAAGCGAGTAGTGTATAATACCTTTCTTTTTAGCCGAAGGAACTTCGTTCCTACCTGGTGTCCCACGACACCACATTTCTTTTTATATTTTGCATGACAACTAGACTCTAGCTTTATTCGCCGTATAGTCAAGATTATAGATAACGTCGAAGTGTTATCAGGCAGGCGCTCGCGCGATATTCGGGCCTATTATAATATCTAATTAGTTCTTATCTAATGCGAATACGTAAATCGATTGGCGAATCAGCAAAAGTAAAAAAAGTAAGTAGCAACCCATATATTATGTCCAACTGCAGGACACGGATCCCCTCCTCTAAATTAGGCGAGGAGGGTGTAGTGGGCCATGGTTCGATGCGCTGGCCCAATCTGGGTTGGTGAACTTTACACACCTTCAAAAACTTCTAAGTTGATTGCAGGTTTCCTCACAATGTTTTTCTTCACCGATAGCTTGATGGCATCGGTAAAAGTAGAAAATAACATAATCAAACATTAACATGACTAAAGTTAGCGGAAGGTTTCTAAAAATATGTTTTTTTTTTACAAATAGGTACTAAAATTATGGGTATAGGCATAGTATCTATCTAATATTGCTTAGTAGGGCAAGTTGATGCAGTGATAGGAAACCGGTTGGCTCCAACGGTCCTGATCAGCTGCATAGCCCAATGACGAGCGTTAGTGACTTAGTTTTCACATTCAATCTCATTAAGATTAATTGGTTATAATTAAGGTCAGTCCGTTCTCCTGAGTGTTTGACAAGCCAACTGTCGCAACGAGCCTATTCTTCTTGTGATATCGATAACTTCAGTTCTCTGCCGGAGGTCTCACACACTCAGAAATATGGATGGCCGATGGGCCAATGGGTTCAAGAGTGGAGGCCGATTCAGTATTCATACTTTATATTATCTTAGCGTAGAAATTTAAAAATGTAAATCATCTATGAAAGTTTAGTTAAACTTACATTAAAAAGTAAGTAAGATTTATATATTGAGTTTACTGATAGAATGCTCAAGGAGTAGTTTTTTTTTTTTTATATAACTGAAAAATACTCTATCTAAGTTTTCTCCGAATTTAACTTAAGAGTCATCTTGGTCTCCAACTGATAAAAATAGCGTAATTTCGCTTAATACAATCCCTGTCCTTAAGTGACTTTACGTTAACTAACGTAATGTAGCAAGCAGGCACATAACTAACATGCCCGCATAGTTAAGTGAAGATGCAAACTACCTCAATTGATTAACACAGATACCTAGATTTATTTCGTAATTGCCAAGTCAAGTGTTCGCCAAGTTAATGTCAAATAAACAATTTGTATATATTTTAGAGACTGTTCGTAATTTTTTTTACGATTTATAAAATTACAAATATACACTTCAATTTTATTTATATATGTATAGAAAATGTGACTATTGTTAGTCAGGAAACCACCTCTCTTATAGTCGTAATAAACGTACGTTATGAATAAGAAGTGTCATCGTCCTTATTAGCTCGTATCAGCTGAAAATATGACTTATTTTATGAACGCTAAGATGGCAGAATCCCTGAAGTACAAACCTAAAATAACCTGAATTCATCCCACCCCCAAATTGGTCGTAAAAACCCCCTGTCAAAATAGTTAAAGACTGGCCTGTTGATGTAGTGTTTAGCGACCCTGACTGCTAAACCAGAAGGTCGTGGGTTCGATTCCCATCCAGGACAAGTGTTTGTGTGATGAGCATGATCATTTGTTCCGTGTCTGGGCGTAATTTATCTATAATATGTATATATGTATTTAGAAATATATGTGTATGTATCAGTTGTCTGTTTATCAGAGGAGGAAGCTGTGCGTAGCTTGGGATCAGATGGTCTCGTGTGAGTTGTGTGTATTGTGAGAATCATAAAAAAAAATTATTAGCTATCAATTAGCTTTACTAAGTATATCTAAAGGTATCTAGGGTATCTGATGCCCTCGCTCCAGTTGCTCTCGAATATCCACCGTAACTCCCAAAATATCGTGTCATCTAATGTCAAATCGAAATCCGAACCATTTACCTACTGATATCAACCGAATTTCTGGCGTGGACTGTATTTGCAAATGTTCATTGATTTAATTTGAAATATTGGCTGGGACGTCGTAATTCGAAATCATTTTTTGTATTTGTGTTCCGTGGCCGGTCATCATTATTTCATGATTTGTTGACATTTCGGCATTGATTCTTGGGTCTATCGAACGACATAATGCTAGAATTTGAATTAAAAGTTAATGAGTTGGTATGGTAGATTATACTGTTAGACTATTTTACGGCCAGATAATATTCATAAAATAACTAGCCAATTTTCTATCGATAAAATTAGTGTATCACTTTTAAATAAATATGGTCCTTAAAATATCAGTACCTGGTTGACCGAGCATTTGCTCGTTTTTTTTGTTTTGTTTAATATACCCTCAGTGATAATATGATAAAGTTTTTCTTTTTATATTAAGTTTTTTTTTGTAAAATTTAACAGTCTCTCGAACTGGTACTTTTTTATATATTTTATTTGTATATAAATTTGATTTCGCGTTATAAAATATATAATAAATATTCGAGTAACGCGAAGGTGACTTTTGCGTTTAATAATATTTTAAAGGACTAAGGATTTGATTAAAGCGATAGTATAAGTGTTAGTTTGGTCATAAATATTTTTTATATATTGTTCATTTTAATTTTTAGTACAACACCACCCCTTAGATATACTATGAAATTAATGGTTTCAGTTTAAAATATTATTAAAGGTTAGTTTGTAAGGTAAGAGATAAGCACATAAAAAAATCGATACGCGATACCGGGACGATAATCATAAAACTACGTTCTCATATCTAAACGTAATCGATAGATGCGATAGTCTGTTTGCTGTCGTCGGTTTAAGTTGGGTGCTATTGTTGTACATGATTAATCAATTGGCATACTTACATTTAATTAGATTTTTGTTCAGACAGGCAAATATAGTAAACGATGGTTCTGTCGACTAACTAACCTATAGGACATTTTTGTATTTAGAACGATCGTGAAAAAATAGCAGTCGCATTTAGAATTTCCGAATGACTTCCGGAAATAAAAGCAAAATAGGCAGTTGGCACAGAGTCCTATTTTGTGTCTTTGAATTGATAAATATTGCACGATTCACATTATATTATGTAAAATTAGACTTAAAGTTGATTGGCTCATTCAATATTACTATTCTCGGATCGGTGGTATTGGCGTTCATTGAGGGAGGCCTATGTTGTTTACTTATGTTTACGCGAATTTCACTCCTTATAATGAAACAACTTTTACGGATTTTATCGCGGTTTATTTAGTTTTTTACAAGCCCGACGTTTCGGATACTTTACAGCAACCATGGTCACGGCCATGGAGACCTATGTTTAGCAGTGAACGGAAAAAAGCTGATGACGATGATGATTAGGTCGCATGTAGTGTAGTTTTTTTTTTCTCAATACAACATAACTAGCACAAAAGACCAACACACAACGATAAGAAAGTTCATGTAAAAACTATACATAGGTACATTTGGTTTCGATTTTAAGAAGCTTAAAGTATGGAAATAGTGTAATGTTTCATGCAAAGACGTCACGGATAAAGTACAAAAGATCTTATATTGTACAGGGTAGCGTGTAACGGCGCTGTATCAATATCAGAATAAAGCGGTACGCTGTCGCTGCCCGCGGTCTCGACAGTATGCAGCCTGACAAGCGCCTTTCATAACTAAATTTATTCAATTAAAGCTTTGAATGTGGCTTGCTTGTGAAGTTGTACTATATTATAATTAATGCTATTATTGGATTAAACTGTTGGACTTTGGAGATGACTTGTATTTTCTTTATCATCATCATCTTTTATCCGTCCACTGCGACGATTGGTCCACGGACCATCTCCAACACGGAGTGACCAATGTATGGAGATCGGGTTCCCACCTAGGTCAATGGCCATTGGCTAACACTTCGCCTACCTAAACGGTCCATTGGCGTTCTATTTTTACATTTTATTTTGATTTATATAGCAATAGATATAGTTTTCCTAAAGTAATAGAGCTTATGACAAAAAATACCAATACCCACCACATAAGGTTTATAATGATAAAAATTTGACTAGCGCGAGAGGACCCGTGCGTTAAGTTACAATTAGTGTTCCAAACAATGTGTTTCTAATGTAAATTTGTAAAGATATTTAGTTTTTTTCTATAACTATATTGTGATACCTAGCATCTTACCTTTCGTGATTCTGTGGTGACCAGTAGACATACGAACGTTTTGTCTTTTTGAGGAACGTAACCCTAAAAATTAATGAGAAGCAGAATGTTGTACCACCAAAGATATTTTATAACAAAATATATTCAACCAAACTTAAATGAATTACTCACAATATTGTACAACTATAACGTGACCAACAGATATAATTACACATGAATTAATTATTTCCTAAACGCGTTCAATATTTGTAGACAGTATATTTAGCATTTAGAGAGAGAGAGAGTGAGAGTATAGTTATTTGGCATTCCTAATTTAAGCTTTAATTATTACAAGACTGTGATGATTTTAACTTAAAGTGTAGGATTCAAAATAAACAAAGATTTATTTTAAAGAATTCTTGGTTTTAATTGAAGGGTTAAGGTGATGTTGTGATTGAATCGTTTCTGATCAACACCTTCCCTAATATTGAAAATTATTTATAAAACTCGTCCGCTTTGTTTTGTTGAAATCATTCTGTTTTGCTTCATTTTATTTGTCTGTACTTCAACTTGTTACTTGTTTCATATACCACTTTCAAAGTTTTCCCGCATCGGGTGGACCCCTTGCTGAGCTTTTTTTTTCAAGAATTGCTCGTTTAAAGATATTTCATTATATTTATTATAATAGTGAAATTCTTTTAACAATATTGATACCTAATCTAACAGCGCTCCGCGGCTTCCGTCGCGTAGTTGAAAGAATTTTTTTAATCGGATTATTGGTTCCCGCTTGAAAGTGTAACAAACAAACTCACATTCGTATTTGTAATATAAGTTGGGATTTCAATTAATCTACCTTACACATACGCTCAAAGAAACTAATCCGATCCGTGTACACGTTCAAATATTTACAAGCTTATCGTAGTCGAATCCAAAAGCTTTACAAACGTTCGCGGTCAACATTTATTGAAATATTTAGTTCTTTTTCAATTGCAATATTGATATTGTGGGCAGTGATAGAAGCGATTGGCTTGAGAGTTGAGTCTATTTAGACGCATCTTAGAATCTTTACCTACGAGAAATAACATTTCATTTCAAATAAAATTGAACATGAATTTATATAAAATGTATTTAAGTTGGCGGTTACTTTTGTATGAAATGTACATTTGTACTGAACAGACAACAGTATATATGAGAAAAATTTGCCTCATTTAATGCGTATTGTTACACCATTTTATACGTGCTTTTAGTGAAGCTCTTAAAGGCCGTCTTAAAGACCATCTGAAGAGGCCAGTTTAAAAATCATAATTTACTTACATATTAGTACCAATGAAAAAACCAAACCAGCCCTGTACTTACTAATTAGTGAATATAATATACCATTAATCAAATATAATATAAAGCAAGAGCGGTGGTCTAGTGGGTACATGCTCGGCTTCTTGAGTGAGAGAATCAAGGTTCAATCCTGACAACACCCCCAACCCTTTCAATGGGTTATTCTAAATTCACTCTAATCACTCTAATCATGAGACCATCGCTCGCTCATTCTTGAAGGAAAACATGTATGCCTAATGAGATTAAAAGTCTTTGAAGGTGTGTGAAGTTCACAGGGCCAGCGCCTCGGTGAACTATGGCCCGATACCACCTTCGCCTGATTTCGAGGACCCGTGGCCAGCAATGGGATATAATACCTATATGGGTTGCTACTTTTTTTATTTGGTTTGTTTGATTTTGTTAACTTAACAAACTCTTCCTGCATTTATTAATGATTGAGATATCGCTTTATTAATGTCACTAAATCTTCACTGAACTAAAGTAACGGTTATAGCCCATCACCCTAAAATAACCACCACAAGACCACATGAAAATATGGCCACCACGTCTTTAATTCTTTTATACAATTTATTTAGGCCATTATATATTATTTGCCCTTCTATTCTATCCGCTCAATTCTCAATTCAATAAATCAGTCAAGAGATGGTGTCATACATTAGTTCGCTTGTATTCAGCTCAATGCTCAGTCTAATGATCTGAGCTTCCCCTGTTCCAGTATGTACGCTAATCTTATCGGGCATGCAGGTTTTCTTACTGTTTTCTTTGAAGCGCCGAGACGTCCGCACAGTATATGAACAATGAAAATGCTTTCAGTCGCCCACATCCATGGTCCATTAAATAACGACTTGCGGTAGATGCGATTTTGCTTTGAGAAAAGAATAGAATGTTTTGAATAAAATGTAGACATTTATTGTTCGAATAAAATACTTATCGTTAAAATGAAAATCGAATTTGATTCAAATGTAAATCAATTACGCGGCCGGTTTATTTAACACTATAATAGTATTACTTCATATATTATCTCTATACGTACAAAACATTAACATACTTGCTAGTCCTACTAATATTATAAGCGCGAAAGTTTGTAAGTATGGATGTTTGTTACTCTTTAGCGTAAAAACTACTGAATGGATTTTCATGAAACTTTACAACTATATAGGTTATACATCAGAATAATATATAGGCTATAATTTATCACTGTACTCAAACGGGAATGGGAAATACGCGGATAAAACCGCGGGCCGCTAGTCTACACTAATATTATAAAGAGGAACACTTTGTTTGTTTGTTTGTTTGGTTGTAATGAATAGGCTCAAAAAGTACTGGACCGATTTCAAAAATTCTTTCACCATTCGAAAGCTACATTATCCACGAGTAACATAGGCTACATTTTATTCTGAAAAAAAAATAGGGTTCCGTAAGATATTTGGGTTTTTCGGACACAAGGTGTAAAAAATCATCCAGAAAAGTTACTTATTTTGCGTACTAAGCTTTCGTTGTAAATCTTAGTTAACGCAGGCGAAGCTGCGGGCAACAGCTAGTGTGTAATAAAATTATTAAATCAAAAGGATGTGTTTTAAGCTATCCCTTAAGCCTGGGGGAATTTTATAATCATAAGGCCAATAGACCCGTGACCAGGTAGAGAAAAGAAGTGGTGCATAAAATTTTTAAAGACACAAAATCACATATTTTTAAAGACATACACAGTCTAAAACCAAGCTTTCGAATGATTGTAATCGTCCTTAGGTATAGAAATTTTCGCTATCAGCAGGACGAGTTGGTAACCAGGGGGCCTAGCTTAAATGTCATTAGGAAAGCGTTAGCGAAGTTCGAAAATGATAAAACGTATGGGATTCACATAATGCCGCACTTAATCACGTGGTCCATCTTATACATTTCATCATTTCGAACTTCGCTAACGCTTTCTTAATGGCATTTTGGCTAGGCCCTCTGTGCAACTAAAATAGCCGACGGTTCTTGTAGCTGAAATGATCATTAGCTGCAGCGTCCAATAACGTTATCATGATACGCAGTAGATTGTAAATGAATGGACACCTCCATACTCGTTTTGGGTTGGTTGTAAGAAGTTCAATGAAAGCCTACACCCACAGTGGACGGTGTGATAATGATCTACGTTTTCAGTAGCAAGCGGCTACTGCACTTGGTTTGGCATTCATTCAACCGAATGAGAACATGAATGGTCGTCGTAAATAAATGGTAGAGTGTTAAACTATAGTTGTTAAAATATATTGCTTTCTGGATTGCTAAATTGAAAGCTCTAGTGAAGTTTAACAGAGAAAAAATTGAAACTAGTTTTTAGTTTACAAATCGAGCATCACATTTTTCCCCCTGAATCCTCTTATTGTCGGCCCGTGTAAATTCAGCAGTGAGTTTTTATTAAACAGATTAAACAATATGATTCCGAATGGAGATAACAAAACATTGTTCAATCGCAATATCTAGTGATTCGTGCCGCTTAATACAAATATATCGTATTTAATTTTTATTGTATGAAAAATAAATACTTATTGTTTTGCTGTAATCATTATTTTTCATCGTTAAAACAAAGTATCGGTTGCTTTCCTTATATTTGACCGTATTTTGTAGTATCCTAATATTATGCATATTTTCACATTGAAATCGTGACAGTTAACATATGTTATTACTTATTTTTTAATTTTTTTTTAATTTTATGCACTAGTTTTATTTAATTTTACACGTGAGTTTAAAATTGTCATGCTAATACAATGTACTTCAAAGAAACTAAATCGATATAAGAATATTGTTATGAAGCCAGCTTGTAAGGAAACGTTGAGGTCGCGGTAGTGCGTGTTTATGATCGATGGTGTTGCGTGAGTGTTGGCAGTGGTAAGGTCGAGCGTACGGCGGCGTGGTGCGCTCTTGGGCGGTTGACGGCGGAGCGCCTGCCTTCGCCTTACCCCGCCCTCCGGCACCGCCAATTATACCCCCTCCTCGCTTCGCACCATGTACATCGCATCGCGCATGCCCAACGCGACCTTCATGCGATTTTTGTACGTCACAATTTAGAATGATATGCTTCTCAAGGAAAAATCCCACTAGCCAGTCAGCCCGGTGGTCTATTGGTCGGTGCGTCCCGAGCGGAGAAGTCACGTCGAGTATCTAGATCAGTCGCAGGCATAAGTCGTGCGGTCGGCCGTGTCAAACAGTTGAACACCCGAAAGGGAGCGCGCGGCAGAATCGGTATCGATCTGAGCGTTTCGTGTGGCCGCTCGTACTCGAGCTTCTCACTATATTCGACTAGCGCTCGCCGTCAGCGCCGGCCTTGCTGTGCAGTTCACGCGCCGTATATATACCTATTTCATTCGCGCGATCATGTACGCTGGGGCTAATTGATAACGCGGTACACGCAACGCAACCGACTGCAAGTGCACTCCGGACTTCGACGGGCCGACACGCGTCTGTTTGATCGATTACGACCGACGAACCACCGAAACTTTGGTAAGTCGTCTTTGTTAACTTACAACTTTGTACTTTTTTTTTTTGCTTTTTTATACAAAGCTATTTGAGCGAATGTCAAATAAAATATGCCATTGTCTGATGCATTGTTCGATTTTTAAAACTTTATTTATATTATTTACTTTTATAAAGTGTGAGCTCGCAAAATGTATAAATTTATTCATTGAGTGTTAGTTAGCCATCTGGTTTATATTTCTAAAGTTAGATTGTAAAATCGTAAACGGCGAGCAATCGTTTGGATATTTGTGGATCTGGCCGATGCCGATGCTCCATACTGGCCCCGGTGAATTTTGTTGCTATAATTTTGAATCACCTACATAAATTCAATTATTCATACCGTGTAAATCATCATAAACATAGATGTATATGTCTTTTTCACTGCGCATGACTTAATTTCTTTTGTCGGGCTAAGGTATGACCGGATTGCCGAAAATTTTACCCTATTTTCTCAATATCGTCCCTCGAATCTTGTATCCCGAGAGTCGTAATTCTTACGCAAGTTCGTGTAGATTTGTGACAGATATAACTTAACAAAACATTATACACTTTTAATAATGCGGCATTCAACACGCGACATGGTAAATGGTTAAAAAACATTTTATTAAATCGTACGTCGGTCTGTGAATTCATCCCATATAAACTCAAATAAAAGGACAAAAGGCAATTGCAATATCGGCCTCTGTCGGAAACAAACGTGCACTCGGAATTTTAGCTATATTTCAACTACAGAGAAAAAGTAATTAAATGGACAACCTTTTGCTATGTCGAATGATAAAATATGTACAATTGCTCTAAGTATATTATATTTGTTTAAAAACGTGCTCCTATTTATTTATAAAATAAAAAAGCTAAAGCTTATTTCGTTTTTTCGATAATTTATTCTTACAACATCGCTGCATAGCTTAGATCAAACGGAAGTAACAAAATTTGTGTCAAAAACAGAGATCACTTTTAGAAGAAGCTGCTAAGAGATTGTGCGGCTATTATGTACCTACCTATCTTTGTAAGTTCATTGATTTACAAACGAATAAAATCACAATTATTATATAGGCACATGCTTATAAAGCTTATCGGAATTAATACTATGTATTTATTTATATTTTATTTACATAACAATTATGCTTTTACTTTGAAATTTGTTAGGAGAAATGAATCTGAACATAAATGTGTTTCTATAAATGTAAATGTCTATTATGATATAAATCTATATCAAGGGAATATTTCCGGAGGAATCCTTTATAAATGAAACACTATAAAGGGTTGGAGACGCAGAAACGAAGGAGGTCCATTTTTCTCTGACATTATTATCTGTCACCTGTCATTTCCGCTCTCTGGTTAAAGGTAAAAAGGTTCCGAAGACGCGATGTTTTAATATCACGATACAATACTGTCTATTCCTTTATATCAATTTGTATAACAAAGCTTTTACCGTTTAAGCGAAAATTTATTGATTAGTTTCATTAAGGTAAAAAAGTAACTTGGTGTTTCTCGAGATATTTTTTACACGTAAAATAAGATTGAGCTTGCTAAGAGGCTTTTCATCAAACATCAAAGAATTTATTTATTATCATATAATATAAGCAATCACCATCACTCATTTAATATTTTTTTTATTTAAGGGTTTATTAAAGATTTTTCATTCATTTAGTATACTTCAGGAACCATGGTCTCTTCCGGACTCTTCTTTTTAGTAGCTTATTTGAAATTATAAAGTATCATAATTTTCGCAATCTTAGTACGGGATATGTAACGTTAAAGGAGTAACATTCTTTACACATTTTTTTTCCGAAAGGTCTACTTTTAATCCTGACGGCCCTTAAGCTCAATCTGTAGGTAGATGAGCAGATGGCACAATTTATTAGCAATTCTTATGGGACATTTACAGGTTAGTTAAGTTGAATGCAGATTTTATTGTTTTTATTTGTATTCTATAGTACCTACAGTATTGTATATTAAGTCAATATTCAATGTTGTTTCGTTTAAATTATATTTTATGTGAAGTGCGTTCTCGTATTGCTCCGAGTTATTTATTAAATGTTAATACTGTTTGAATTTCATCATTGGTTGTTTGTTCACAAGTTACTGCATTTGTAATAAAGCCCCTATAAAGCAAATCAATTTTGTAATTTAATCTCTATATCATTAATAATAGGAAAATATTCTATAAACGGACAAAGGATTGCATACATTTTAATATAATAATTTGTGGTAAAGGGGAAAAAACACATATCATGTGTAAAATAGAGTTAATTTAACCATTTTGATTTGAAAGTGCCGCACATTATTTTGCAGATTCAAAATAGGTAAAGATACATTTCTACATGATATTATCGCTGTGAAGTCTCGGAGCTTTTCTAAATGTTAGTTTAATTGAAATGCGCCTGAGATTCCTATTTTATTCATTGAATATTCCGAACCACTTTGTAATATCTGTGCCGAAGCGAAATGACGAACGGGCTTAGTGTCTTGAGGCAGATTTATGTCTATTCCGCTGTAAGCACGTTCTTACGTTTGAGATTCCAATGTAGGTGCATCTCACCTCGCAATAAGTCGATTTTTAAAATAAATACGGGAAAATATTACGGTCATATGATTTTCTTCAAGTGCAATACTTCAGAGCAATGAGAATTCTGTTCGAGTGCCCCTTTCGAATAGAATATCTCTGAGCTTTAATGTAACTGTATATTAAATGAAGTTTGAGACCATTAAAAAGTGGTGTTTTCCGTTTACAAATCATCCGATTGTGAGGATATGGAAATATTATTAGAGGATACAATAAGGTTTTAATGATCGTTAGCGAATAATAGCGTTTGTTCCTTTAAATCACCAATGGATGTATTTTGAAGTAGGTATTTAATATATTTTATGCATAATAACATCAAGCTAAGAGTCTCTTTGTAGCTTATGAAATCTCTGATTTTTCATTAATAATCTATATGAAAAACTGAAATCATTTAAAAAATAAATTTTCGTGGCAGAATTTGAATTCACATCCTTTGGTTTATGTATAGTTAGCGATTGGAACTGTTGCTACACGAATAATCAGATAAATAACCTAACCGCCATCAAAATATTAATTATCATTTCATAAGAATGAATAGTAGTTATTACAATTAAATATTTATACTATATTAAAAGAAAACAATATTGCTCATTATTTATATTATAGCTCAATTTATCTGGAACTAGTTCAGGCATCTCATTTGTAGTGCCTATTTTCAGACATAAAATATAAAGGCTTGGTAAAGATGGTGTTATCAATACAGTCGAGAGCGCGGCACATCCCTCTTGCCTCGTACCTTTGATGTTGAATTTATTGCCTTCATTTTGCTGGATACAATTCTGTTACTTTTAAATTATTCAAATCAAATTATCTATATTTCGTAGGTAGCAACTAGTACACTTGAAATGCGTCAAAAAGTAAAAAAAACTGCAGAATCCACTAAGAAAAACGAGAAAAGAACTTAGAGGTTGCTCTTTTGTCACCAAATTAAAATACATAATTTAAATTCGTCATGTTATTCCTAAGGTTTATTATATTTGACATTGAATGCGTATGTCCAATAAATAATTATTTCTAAGAAGGAAGTAAAGAGCTTAGGCCAATGGAATATTCCTATTTCAAGTTAGTCTACCGATAATGATAATAATAACAAAAATAACTCCACGAAGAAAGTTCGAATAAGCCATCTCAGCGTTCATTAAAACAGTCTCACTTTTGCAATTTTATACAGAAGGGAGTATACTTATGCCTTGCACCCTTCTCATTTATCAATGTCGAAGGAAAATATATTCACAAGGTAAACCATCGTCGGAAAATATCTCACAAAGTTTCCGCTCATGTAGAAATATTGATAATATTAATTAAAGTTGTTGCGCTTGGTCAAAGCGAGTGGACTGTGAAAATATAAGTTAGTTGACTGAATTAGAGTGAAAATGTCTTTGGTTTATTTTAGCTAATTTCTTAATGAGAAATTCTCGATGGGTATCGTCGTATATTCACATTTCAAATTAATTTATTAATTTTGGACTGCCACATACAAATACTGTAGACATGCATACTATAAGATACCTCTTATAGTGCAACGCTGCAAATTGGGCCGCACAATCTTTCTCTCAAATGATGTCCGTCGCGATTCTTGCGGTTTTAGAGTTTTGGGGAGGATAAGGAAAAAGAAGGTAAGGCGTCAGCATTACATCTGTTCCTGTGAATTCGTCAAAAGTCGCCAAAGATTCTACTGCTCGTTTGTCCTCAGAAATAGAAAAGTAAAAAAAAAAAACGGGAAGACTATATAATACCAAGAATACTGTATGATGAATCCGCACACCGCTCCGCGTTTATTTCATCAATCGCTGTGCCTAATTAACGGTTATTTAATTTAAAGCTTACATTAATTATTATCAATTTGTGTTTCGAGTGGGCGTGGCCGCGAATAGTTAGTTATGTATAATAAATAGGTATTAATATATGCATGTATGTAAACTGTTAATTGGAGTATTTGGTGCAGTTCAAAATGCAAATATGTTTTTCATACACTTCATCACAGAATTATAAATAAAAACAGATGGAGAATTTGTATTCGCTTTGAAGCGTCACTCGAGTGTTCGACATGCTCCATCTGTATGGACCATGCCCTGCTACTGTATGGACATCGAATAAGCTTTAATATATAAAAATAACTAAAAAAAGAAACAGTATGCTTCTCTTTTACTCACCCTGCGCTGAGGTAGAGCACGGTGTTTCTTTTGCTACTAACGACTCTAAATTTAATTAACTTTAGAATCAATACTTTGTTGCATCAGGCTAATAATTGTTGTTGTTTGCTTTTTATTTAGACGAACAGTACGTGGTTTCTCATGTACCATTTATTTTATTACTAGCTATTCTCCGCGGCTTCGCTTGTGTTAAATTCGGGGTAACACGTTTCCCCCTTTTCGATTCAAGACATACAAGAGAACTCGGAACAGAATAGTCATTTTTTAACTTTCTACCTTGAAAATTGCTGGATGCTCCATACAATCTTCCACCTCCCCCACACTTTAGGAAAGCAGGAGATAAGAATGTGACAAAAGTAGCCTATGTTACTCTCCGTTCCTTCATCTATCTCCACATAAAAAATCAATTCAATTCATCGCTCCGTTTTGCCATGAAAGACGGACAAACTAATAGACGCATACACTTTCCCATTTATAATATCAGTATGGATTAGAGACAGCCTTTAAAACTAGAAAGTCAAGGGAAATGCTAAAAAATGGAGATGCAAATGTTTTGACTGCTAATTCGCTCCTTAAATTTCGACTTACAAGGTGTGATTTTTAAGTATAATTTTTACTTGTAAAGTCAAAGTTCAAAAATTCGACTAAAGTCTAATAGTACCTATAAGGTTAAGTTTAACGGTATACATTTATTATTTAAAAAAAACCACACATTAGGGCCTGTTTTTGTGTTATTTGACAGATACTCCATACTCTATCTGTCAAATATGTTGCCGATAGCCTATTGGAAACTTAACTGGAGATTGTGAAACAGGCCCTTAGTTAAGTAAACTGTGCTATCATGTAAAATAATCTGCCCTGCGTCATTCATTGGACATGTACAAGGCATAAACAATAGATTAAAAGCCCGAACCTCCAGTAAACTATTGAATTTTAGTGAACCGATGATTTCCAAGTTCATTAGAGTGAACTGTATAAATATGGCTTGTCAATTACCTGGCAGATAACATTTTATTCCAGTTACAAAGTCTAAAATAATTCGAAATAATGTTTATTAAGCGGAAGGGAATTACTTTTTTTCGAGTTAATAAAGATTTGAACCTTATAAGAGTTTAGTCATAATGACTTCACAGTAACTATATTGATAATAATTATTCACAATACATATTTTTTTTATTAATTTCATAATTCATCATCAGCCTTTATCCGTCGACTGCTGAACGATTTTAATGAACGCCAAGACGGCCGTACCTTTATCACTACTGACCAATACTCTGCAGATACAAATTCAGATTACATACACAATTAAATCGAACAGAACTTCTGATAGCTTTCTTTATAATGAAACAAAATTTACGGATTTTATTGCGGTTTATTAAGTGGTAAACATGGTTGCTGTAAAGTATCCGAAAAAAGTATATTGTAAAAAACTAAATAAACCGCGATAAAATTCGTAAATTTTGTTTAATTATAATGAGTGAAATTCTCGTAAACATAAGAAAACAATTTTTGATAGATTTCGTCTATGTTAGGTATATGTTAGATATTATGCATGTTTGTAACAACAACAGCAAGTTGAAGTCCCAGTCATTACGATCAATATCTCATTATTACCCGACATCGCTTCTAGACAAAGAACCGTCTTTATCTACATTTAATATTCAAACCCCATCGAACAGGCAATTGAGTGTAGTGCAAGTGTTTCATAATACAAGAAAATAATTTTCAAACGACAGCGTAACTAATGTTTTGGCTTCATATTTTTCAAAGAAGATACAAGAGATTGAATAATAGAGATGGATCATTAGAATTGTATGCGCGTTTGTTTAATTTTGTTCCCTCGTTTACTTTGTAGAAGTTGTTTATTTTGATATTAATCTAAAGCCATCTAACGATATGCAAACGGACAGACAAGCCATCGACGAGTATGTGATTGATCGTTGCTTTGACAACAAGTTTACCCGGACGAGCCGCACAGCGCTTGCTTTCCATCGGCAGTCAATTATTACTAGTATAATTAATAATTATACTCCTATCATACAATAACAATGGTCATTTTTAAGCTGTTCCCAATTAGGGTTGCCAGGTCGCCAAACCTAAAAACCGGACACCCAACATTATTGAGGATTACGTCTCAGTATTTATAAGTACGACAAAGAAATTGTATGTAAAATCAAGCTTTCATTATGCCTATACATTTTGTTAAATTCTATCGACCTAATAGATAAAATCGAATGCCAAGACAGTCTTAGCTTAAAACTAATTTGGCATTGCTTGTTTGCAAAATGTAAAAAGTCTAATAAAAGCCCGTTACAGATTATTTTGGCCGGACATGCAATAAAAAGCCTAACTATGTCCGGCTTTATCCGGACGCCTGGCAACCCTATTCCCAATAAACGTACAAGTAAAATATACATGCTATTGGTACAATTATTAAGTAAAATGTGCGCTCTCGTCTAAGATTGACCATGCTTAACGCCCGGATGATGGATCTTACGTTAAGAGCACCCTAGGAGCTACATATTCATAGAACGTGCGAGATTTGAAGGTCACGTTCGATACATAACTTATAGTTTGCACACGTAGCTGTAAAAGTCATTGACCAGTAACAGCACGAGATGCGTCTTGTCTTGTCTTGTCTTGTCTCTTTAGAATCGATAGGTCTTATTAGAGCTAAAATGCATTACATGTAAACTGTGGCTTATAAAGATAAAGACATATCAGTTAGACATGAAGGCCGGAGAATCGATTTTCTGGTGGTAAATTAATCCAGCAAGTGCTTAATAAAATTTGCACGATGACAGGCTAGTATTATTTCAACTTGTAGCGTTAGACACTTAATATAAAATGCAAGGGAAATATCTATATTTTGCCCGATCGAAAGTGATAAATTAAAAGCACTGACTTTATACTATGAATACGGTGCCAGTTTGTTTGTTACATTTTCACACGTAAAACGCTCGTGAGTTTTCAAGGTTTTGTCTTAGTTATAATATGAGAATAAATATTAGTCGACGCGGTGTTTGTTGCGGGCAGTCGTTAAGTTATTGATTAATGTCATTTATCAATGAATGGCGACCGCGTACCGGACGATGCTCCGTGGGCAGACCCTCTACAAGGTGGACCGACGATCTGGTAAAGGTCGCGGGAAGCCGCTGGATGCGGACAGCGCAGGACCGATCGTTGTGGAGATCCTTGGGGGAGGCCTATACCCAGCAGTGGGCGTCGATTGGCTGACATGATGATAATGATTCATAAATTACTATTTTTCATCGCTATTTAATTTAAATAGAGTATCTAGACGATAAGTATGATAATACATAATAACAAAACAAGGAAAACAAAATCACATCTAGAAATTCCAGATTTTTCTTTGTTTTAAAACCCCGCGTTTAGTATATTTCTTAAAAATCCTTGGAGCCGTTGTCGAGATTCAGTATGTATCTATATATATAATTGCTCGTTTAAAGATATAATAATAATTAGATACCGTATTAGGTAGAGGAGTGGCATGTGACATAGGCCCTAGGGCACACTATCAGCAACGTATGGCCAATGGGCGTAATCCATGCGGTCATGCAACACGTTGGCTACGTACTAACCGATTATGCATAGCCGCATAGCCTTATTGTTACAGTGTGTGAATACGAGATGAGGCTTGGCGATAGTTCTGATCTATAACAATACAACAACGTAACATGACAAAACAATTGTGCTGATTATATATTTATGATACTAGCTGCCCAGACATACTTTGTTCTACCAAAAGCATATCTAATATCGTTGTTAAAAATTGGAAGTTGTTGGTAAGAGAGTGAAAATTAAGATCTAAATATTTTTTTTCCATGACGTGGGGTATGAAAAAAAATTATACAATTATACTTACATAAAAATATACACATATTTTAAAAAAAAAACTGGGATGAGCCACCCTTGACACTTAGGGATATAAAATTAGCTACAAACCTATTGTCATACTTAATTAATCTACGTATTGAATTTATCAAAATTGATAAAGCCGTTTCAGAGGAGAATAAACACTGAAACTGTGACACGAGAATTTTTTGATATATATAGATTTGATAGATAGATGATGTAGTAGATAAAAAACGTTTGTGTGGTAAAGCCTATTACGAAATAAAAGATTTTATTGAAGATACCACACCTTGGGAATAAGACACTCACTCTTAAGATGTTATGATGTTACATGTTGTATTTATAAAATATTATAGCAACGCCTAAGTTTTTTTTTTTCGTTTTTCTTAGGGGATCATGCATCTCAAACGAGATTTATTACTATTACTTCTTATTGACTACTTTTTTTGACTTATATCAAGTGTACAAGTTGTACCTACGTAATAAAGATATTTTTGATTTTTGATTTTTTTTTATTGGTAGATAAATAACACGCTGTTTGCGTCCTGATAAACGTAATTGACCATGAATTCTTAAGGAATCGTTTTAGCTCTCCAGAACAAAGGACGGACCAGTGACGTTGATGATTACCGTAAATACAACAACAATACACCAGTGTGATCTATTCATACAAAAAAGTAAGCAAGAACAGTTTCAACGCGTTCTATTCAAATACTTGAAAGTATTTTCATATTTGTGGATACGTTTTATACGTGATTCTCCAAAGCGCCAACGTTTTTCAGTTATGATAATATTTTTTGAAATGCACGCTTTGAGAACGGTTTTCTTTTTCGTTTTTCAGCGGCGTAGTCAGTGGTCGATAATCGGCCGGGTTATACAAATATATGTATATTACCAATTCGAGGAACGCAATTTCTCTTTGATTTCAAATTTCGAATGCTAATTAAGCGCAAAACAGAGGCGTGGGATTACCGATTGAATGCGAAAATTTTAATAAACATTATCAGCAACATGTGAAATGTTTTAATGTAAATATGGAGCCGTCATCGGCACACTTTAACCCATTGTTCCTTTTGTTGCGTTTAGTAAATGATACACACGTTGTTTCAACTCGCTTCTTTTCTGTCTGTTACAAATTTTATAATTAATTTTTAATTACTTTCCCGATGAGCTGGGAGCTTAAAACTTTGGACATAGCTCACAAAATGATGACAATGCGATAATAAAATCTAAGATTTTGAAGAAAAAAAAAAACAGTTCGTTACGGATGTTTAGTTTTTTTAGGCGACGATAATACGTTCACGTGTTGGTAAGTGATTATCGAGTATCGATTCTTTTTTTTTCCTGCAAGGTCTAGCCTTTTAGGTCTGATGGTTTTTAAGCTCAGATTACCATCTAATACAGATCCTATATCTTGCAAAATAATTAGCGCATCGTATCGATTCGTGGTAAAATATAAAAAAAAACAAGAAATAATCTTTTGATACAGTAACATTTAAGCAAGTCCAAAGACTGATTTTAAAATTTCGCTTTAAAAGAATTTTTCGATCGTTCCAATTATGCTCATGCTAGTTTTTTTGGAACAAAAGTAAATGTGTGAGAGTGACATGAGAGCGGGCAAGAGAAAAGAGCCCGGACTGTTCTTGATTCCACTTCCATTGGCCCATGTTGGTAACAACAAACAAGTATTTATGTGTAACTTTTTGTTAACTGAAAAGAAACTTATTGAAATAAGTTTATTAGCCGTCTTTTAATCTTGGTACATTTTTTTAGTGTTACTATATTATAATATTAAACATGTTCTGGTCCTATTTGTAGTTGTTTTTGTCCGTTTATAATGCTCATAAAATTCATCCGTTTGATGGTGGAATTGTACCTAATCTATTCCCATATAAAGTTTGGATGGATATGTTGAAAACGTTTATTAATACTTCTGACAAGGTATAAAATTTATTTATTTAATTAACATCTTACTAATATTATAAACGTTAAAGTTTCTAAGTATGGATGTTTGTAACTCTTTCACGTAAAAAGTACATAATGGATTATAACGAAACTTTAAAATAATATCGCTTATACATTAGAATAATACATAGGCTATAATTTATCCCTGTACTCACAGTATCGGTGATATCGGGGGCAGCAACTTGAGAGGACAAGAATGGTTGCAGGTGTAGTCTACGGACTTTGCCTATTGTAAATTGTAAGCAAATTTCCCTTCTCGTCTATTATTAACTATATTAACGACACTAAGTTTGGCAGAATGCCGGGCGTCGACAATTTTGCTGTTAATTAAGGGAGGCCATATTCAACAATACCGCCCTAATGATAATGATGATTATCACAAATGCCTTCACGAACAATAGCTGTTAAATGGCCTTATCAATTTAAACATCCGAATAACAGTATATAAAAATCTAGAGATCTACATTCATCTATACTAATATTAAAAAGAGGAAAG
Organism: Lycaena phlaeas; assembly: GCA_905333005.2. Taxonomy (NCBI): domain Eukaryota; kingdom Metazoa; phylum Arthropoda; class Insecta; order Lepidoptera; family Lycaenidae; genus Lycaena; species Lycaena phlaeas. The sequence goes on from HG995168.1 coordinate 4,557,941, forward strand.
ATTTGACTGTTTGTTTGTATTGAATAGGCTCCGAAACTACTTGACCGATTTAAAAAAAACTTTCGCTTCACCGGGGATAGCGTAGCTTCCCAACATAGGCTATATAAAATTTTCAAAAATAAAAAAGCTAGGCTACAATATTTTTTTTTAGACTTTATATTAACATAATAACACTATCTGTGAAAACCTAAACATGAGTTTTATTTCAAGCTTGTTTTATTAACAGAAATATAAAGAAAATTGAAAATTACTCATGTTTATTCCTCCGAGCTGTATAAAGTGTTATTCTTACTCGGCTCGCCGTACAATAACGATAAAATCATATACTCCGGCCTCATCTGTCTCTGAGGAAGCATGAACTCAGTAACCGTGGCTTATGTTAACATTATATTGTATTGGTTGGGAAGACTGGTACCGTGATACATGCATTTTAATCATTCAATCAGTTTAAGTTATTTTTTTTATAGCATAGGAGGGTAAACGAACAGTCGAAGCCTTTTGGCGACTATGCAGATGCGTTGCTTTCCTTTTCCCTATCCCCTCAATGGGCCACCGACTGACCAAACCGGCCATCTATAAGCTATCTTAAAAGTAAAACTTTTCTTTTCGTTTGTTTAGTCGGAAGGTTAAGAAGTTAATACTATGTTATTAAATATAATACATACTCTAATGAAATCCTAATAGGGTTTCAAACGTTCAAAATGTTTCGTATGTACTCGAAGTCGGCATTAGAGAATTAAAAAGCTGTCCATATTATCATAAGAAGATTATTTCAAATAAATTCAATATCGAGAATAGTATTAACATATATTATTTATTATTATATAGCAAATTATTAATATTAAATGCCATTTCTTTTATCAATTGTTATATCAATTAATATTTATTGTATATATACAATTTAAAACAAAACTCTTTTTCTACTGAGAGAAACAACGAAAAAAGACGATTTTTTCGTTGAACGAACGGACGAAGAAAGATAAACACGATTTTATTTTAATTATATTTTTATATAAATCATAGAAAACTCAACTTATAAAGCGACATTTTATTTATTCATATTTTTGTATTATAAAAAGTTTCATGTGTGTTTAATTAAAATGTGCAAGCAGGCGGAAATATATGAAAACTCGCGGAAATATATAAAAAACGCAAGTGAATACAAATACGCGAGTTATTGGTTTTTGGTATTTTATTTTGATTACTCTAAACTAGAATTTCATCTATCATCATTATCATCATCATCATCATCATCATCATCATCATCATCATCATCAGCCGTTCACTGTTGAAGAGAGGCTAACGAATAGAAAATTTGCATATATTTTGTTTGTAGGTACGTGTGATGCATGCGACAGAAAACTCAACATTTTTTAAAAGTAGCTACAAAAGCCTACAATTATGGAGTATTTGTAAATATTATAATCTTCAAATGTATCTCTTGTCGATTATTGAAACAGACGCCTAGCAGCACGTAGAAAGATTGGTATTCGGTATGAAGTATATAATATATCATTTAGGAGACAATATAACAAATGATATGATGATAACATTCAACTCGGAGTGGGGAGAAGGGGGGGGGGGGGGGTGCAGCGCCAGTTACCTCCTGACCCAGATGGGGGCTGCTCCGATGATGAAATTCGCTGATTTTTGAAGTCGTATCTAGGGCGCAAACCCTTCAATACAATACGGACCGTGGGTTTTAAACGTCCCATTATAACGATATTGAGGTCGATGTTCAGTTGAATGCCGCTCATATATTAAGTGTTCACAGCTTCATTGTCACAGACGAAGTTACTATTGATTTAACTGTCTCTTTTATAATAAAAACGATGTTATATTAAATCGTTCTTGGCGTTCATTGCGGTCTATGTTGATGTGTAGATGTCTCTAGACTGATGATATGAAATTAATCTAATAAGAGATTTACGTTCACTTCAGATTAGGCCCTATTAAATGGGCGCTTTTTATCGAGCGTTAAAAAGCGTTTGAATGAAACAAACGAATACTCATATGTATTTGTTTACAAGACAGCGATTTTATATCGCGGCGCGTTTATATCAAAGTGCCTTAGAAAATACATATAATGCTTCAAAGCAAATCGAACTCTTCCCTTAGTTTTTTAAACTTAAATTGCCTTTAAAACACAACCAAGATCGTCTCATGATCTGTCTATCTAGTATCTGAAAATGGTCAGTGATTTGTTACTGACGTAATACTATATTTCTGTGTCATCGGTCAATCATGCCATCAGTTGGCAAAATAGTTTACGGCGGTAGCTATTCGTTTTCATACAAAACATTAAAAACCACTAGATTCCGGTCAAATGATCGATGGTTTCCACCCACATATAACCTATTTTATATTTGACGGATAACTTCATTCGGTATGTGTCCGAGATGAAATATCGACGAAATTAACAAACATCAAACGAGTCAGGCATTCATCTCGATCATGATATTGAATTTATTACAATTGGCGGATACCCGCCCACCTGCTGAACTAAAATAAAATCGATACTTTTATTAATACTTTGTACATGTCTGGGGTAATTAATACATTGTTCTATAATCTTTGTTTGTTATATTACATTTTTTATGTCACAAGGAGGGCAAACTAAGCAGTTCCGAGCTTAATGGTGATAACCGACGCTATATATACATTCGCACAACCAGAGGTTATGCAGATGCATTGTATCCACCTGATAAGAACAAACTGCACGAAACGCAACAGCATAGCTGTCACTTTACGTTGGTACTATGTGAGCAACAGGTACCATCCTACCGGCCCAATCCGGCTACAATACAAGAGTGGCGCTTTGTCGAACATTTTAGAAAATATAACTTTCGACATCTTAGAGAATTAGAGTTCTGTATTTAATCCAGGTTTTAGTATTTTTGTTCTGAAGTGACTTACCGAGTGAATAACGCTATGCAAAGGGTTGTTATAAAAATGTAATTTAGACAGCGTAACAAAGGTTGTATATTAAAAAAAAATGTTTTTCATCTACGTTGAATTTTTTCGACAAAACGTGTACGCAAAAAATACTACATAGCCTAACAACGTTAAAAATGTGAATCCAGAATGCAATATAGGTTGAGGATGTTAGTGGCTCACTCATTACTAAAGCCAAAGCCACAAAAAATAAAGATTAACTGTCCATAGTTTTAAAATATAAACGCGAAGGCTATTTGTCTGTCATTAAACTTTACATTACGTTACACTCGTTAAAGCATAAGGCTCTAAACAAATTAAAAAAAACTTATTTTAAAAAAGCTTATAGTTAGTCCTGGGGAATAAGTGCTAATTATATAGAGCCCGTTTATGATTTAAAAATATAAAAGTAAGGTCACTAGGGTGAGGCTGTGGGAATCTTCATGTTTATAATACTTGTATAGACAAGTTGTCACATATGATCACTTTTCCATATTGATATCAATAGAGCTTATCAGGTCGCGGGCGTTGTTATCACTCTACAATCAATTGATGTGAGCCTACGCGGAGTTGCTGTTGCGAGGCAGTTGATATTATTGCAGTTTTATATATTTAACATTAGTGCTGTGATCGATCTGTATTGAATGAGAGTGCCGAGGGATCAGTCGCCTTGGCGTTGATTAAATGAGGCCTATGTTCAGCTTAAGTTGTCGTGGCGGTGGGGCTCAGTAGCCTAGGGTGAACCCAGCGCCTTGGCGAAGCGATTGGGCTCTTTGTACCCCTTTTATAAGAAGAGGGGATAAGGGCGAGGACAGCAACCCCGCCTCGTTGTGCTGTCCCGACGTTACGATATTTAAAATATATACAATGTCGGTCGGCAAGTTGACTGGTTTTTATTGCCTCATGCGAAGCGAGCTGAGGTGTGCTCTACGTGTAAAAAAAAATCTATACTAAAATCATTTGTTCTTATTTATCTATGCACTTATTATAATATGAGTGCACTTAAGTCCGGCACTCTTATTTTTCCATAATAATTATTTTGTATAACATAACATTAATAAAATCTATTATATGACAGAGAAATTAGTTAAAAAGAAATATCCTGCCGGATTTTTTTATTATCTTAACTTTAAAATAACACAGCGTGGACGTCCATGATTAATTCAATTATTCAATTATTTTTTTCTGAAGCCAAGTGGTATTAAAATTAGATTTTTAATTTAATACAAGTCTGGACAAGTATTAATGATAACAAGAAAACCTTGTCCGTCATTACTTTTGTAATTTGTACTAAATTTATCAGCAACTCAAATACGTACCCTGATATCTACGTCACATAAAAATTCGCAAAATCAGTCACAAAAAATACGGCACTGGCAATAGTTGGAATGTCGGGCTATTTTCAGCCAATGGAATCATAAACTATATTGGGAACTATATGTTGGAAAGAAGATTGGGTTGGCGTGTCAAAGGTATAAAGGCGAGATTTGACATATAAAGAAAACAAGTAGTAAAATTATAATTTCAAGAGAAAATGCTTATAACATTAAACGTCTAGGTAATTGTAGAAACTAATTTGAAGTGCCTAAACTTTTGCGTGTAGGCCTTTAAAAAAATGAAACTATCAGAAACTTGCGGTACATGTGCTTTATAATAAAAAGTTGACAATGGAGAATACAAAGTATGGCCAGCCAGCTCATAATTATAATATTATGAAATATTGGCATCGCTCAAGTTGATATGTGTCTTATACTCCTTCGCGACCTGTGACTTAGCTAGCCTAAACCGACGCAGTAACAGATCGGTAATGATATCATAACGTGACATACATTGAAATCAATTAAATAATTGGCAATGACGCGAGATTAAATTTTTCATCCAAAAAATAACAAATGTCCCGAAAAAAATTCTCACGTCGATAATTTCGAGTTCTAGAACTAGATACTAAGGGGTTTTAATTAATGAACAAGAAATATAATGATTCAACAAAACTTTAAAAAGATTACTTATTTTCAGAATTTTCATTTATACTTTAATTAACGATAAAGTTTAAGCGAGAGAAGCCCCAACCAACGGCTAGTTGGCTAGTTTTCTATTTAAGAAAAACTTTATCACGTAAGATATATATAGAGAACATGAAACTCAGTAAATTGGTTTACAAGTTTATATAAAAACAGATGTTATGTCTAGGAAGGAAGAAGTTTTCAATTCGGTTGTATTTTTTAAACATTTCCTATTGCAGGACTCGGTCGTTTATTTTCACCATAATAAAGCATCGGTTTACACGCAAGCTTGCCTTGCAATGCTAGTTTTCTACTTCGTTTATTATTATTATACAATAGCAACGCCCCGCAGTTTCACCCGCGCACTTCCCATTCTCGTTGGAGTACGGTGATAAATTTTAGCCAATGGGTTATTCTGATGTGTATATCACTGTTAAGTTTCATCAAAATCCAATCAATCGTTTTGCGCAAAAAAATAACAAACATTCATACGCTCACAATGTTAGTTACCGTACTCCTCCGAAACGGCTTGACCGATTTTAATGAAATTTTTTGTGCTTATCCGGTATCTATGAGAATCGGCCAACATCTATTTTTCATCCCCCTAAATGTTAGAGGTAGTCCACCCCTAAATTTTATTTTTTATTTTTTAGACAAAATTTTTAATTTCTATTTTTTTATGATACAGCATACAAAAATACATACAACCCTAAATTTTCACCCCCCTACGATCAACCCCTATTTTTTAATACCGATTTTAGCAGAACGAAGTCTGTCGGGACAGCTAGTTGGCTAGTTTTCTATTTAAGTTGAGTTGGCTAACATCATTTAAGCTAGTAATAATATATAAAGAGGATATTTTTTTATTTTTATTTTAGATTAGATTGATGATCTTGTGCCAATATTTTTTTCCGTGACAGAGTAACGAACACACAAATACATAATGAATAAACGAATAAACAATTCTTACAAATTTTCGCGTTTTTAATATTAACAGGATCTAAGAAGAATGTTGTGTCATTTTGGTCATGCCTTCACGTTTATGCCTTCTTTTTTAAGGACATAAAGAACCTTCTGGCACTCATTTTAACATAATAGTGCATCATCACTACATTACACATCCATTGATTGAACTCTAGTGTTTTTAATATAATTATGATTGAATCTAGTCGGACCCTGAGGCAAACGAACCAATATATATTGTTATAGAACACTTACTAGGAGAATTTCTTGATCGATTTTTATTCCTCCTGAGAAATTATTTTTTATGAACTAAATGGTGTTGGAATTTAGTTTTCTCATTATTTAAGTCAGGATCCCGGGAGTGCCAAGTTATTATTTGCTACGTTAGATAGCTTTTTGGTACGAATCACTTACAAGCAGATTGTTTCTTAGATCAATTTTCTCTTCGTATTGTCCATCAGTAAGTTCTGAAGGATTATTATAAAAATTTTTAGTTGCAAAAGGTTTACCTTAATTATCATTTTCTACAAAGGGTATCTATATCTCGAGAGAATCGGTTAAAATATTATAAGCCTTATTGCCTAGCGAAGCACAAAGAGTAAACGATTTGGGCAGTATTAATTATAACAGACATTGTTCTAATTAATTCTAAATTATATTACCCGTTTATTCTTTTGTTTTATCGTCCTATTGTAAAGGACGCATTACGGGGAAAAATTGGTGTTTTAATGGGAAATTAAAATGACTACCTTGTTATTCTGAATATCCAAGGAATACGAAAGAACCAAAATTGAATACAGTTTTGTTGATTTTTTAGTCCGCTGTTTAGTTTTAACTTTTTATAAGATTATAACTAAATAAATAGTTTACATATTAAAAGAGTATATTACGAGTAGTAATATTTTTTTAACATATTTTCCTTTATTATGTTATATTATATACATAATTCCTTTTTATGTTGTTTTTGCGTGGATTTAAATAATATTAATGTCACTGGTCATCTGTACCATTTTAAAAATAGTATAAATATATCAATATTTTAAAATATAAAATTATAATAATCTTCATAGAGCCTATTAATAGCACTAATTTTATATAAGAATTAGTTCTTTCTCTAAGACTTGTTCCGTAACTAAGATTTATCTTAAACATAACCTTAGAAGAAGTCCAAAGTTCCACTATATAGTACCTTAGACAAAACGTTATTTAGAACTTTCTTCTTGATTACTTCATTTCTGAGTAGGTTTTTTTATGTAGCCGGCGTGGGGGGTTATTCAATTATTCCACATAACTGAGCTAGATGTTGCGAATGTGGCACCCAGGATCCCAGGCTCAGCGATCGATCAACCAGTACCAGTAATCGGGTTGCGGCTTTTAATGAGTTGGCTAACATCATTTTAATGACATTTCCATGTTCACGTGTTTTGGTACAGATTCGATTGTTCGTGAGGGAGTGACAATGACATTTCCATTCGATTTTCCAGTGTTTGGGAATTTCGTAAACTGGAATGTGCCGCTATGATTTTTCCAATGCTCCATGTCTCTTTCAAATAGCTTTAAATTAAATTCTTTTGAGATAAAAATATTTCAATCCTTTTTTCTCTTAAATCATATTTGTTTGGTAAATTATTCTCATTGTTCTATTTTATTGCAGTGGACATGTTTTGTTTGAATGAAATGAAAATGCTTATATTATAACTAGCTGCCCCGACAGACTTAGTTCTGTCCAAAGTACTAATATGGCTGTTAAAAAACAGGGGTTGATCGTAGAGGGGTCAAAATTTAGGGTTGTATGTATTTTTGTATGCTGTATCATAAAAAAATAAAAACAAAAAATTTCGTCCAAAAATTAAAAAAAAAATTAAGGGTGAACAACCCTTATTACTTAGGGGGATGAAAAATAGATGTTGGCCGATTATCATAGATACCGGATAAGCATAAAAAATTTCATCAAAATCGGTCAAGCCGTTGCGGAGGAGTATGGCAACGTAAACTGTGACACGAGAATTTTATATATTAGATAATACTGCGGCTTACCTGGTTAATGGACGACCAACACTTCATTTACCTAAAGACGAAGTGCTAGTCGGCCATTAATCAGGTGCTAAGACGGTCTCTGTGCAGTGGCCGGTCCGTGTTAAATGCGAGTTTCAAGTGAGGCGTTCATTGAGGCAGATCTATGTTCAGCAGTGGACAGATAAAGGCTGATGATGTATATTATATGATGTATGCTAGAGCTCAGATATTTTATAGCCCAAAAGAAACTCCATATAATATAATTAAATAGTATTTGATACTTATTTACGTTGTTTAACACGCTAAAGAAGTGTAAAAAGAATGGTGTGTAATCAGGTAGAATTGTAGCCACGGTTATTGAGTACAACCCAGGCGTCCACGCTCGAGTTACGGGAAACAATTACAGACAATTAATTATTGATTGGCATATTATATGAACGTGAAACGCTGTTTTGGTAAAAAGGTTCTTTTGTTCTTTTTTCTCCGTATCGGTCAATTAAAAACTGGTTTTTATTCATAAAAAATAAAACGCTAGTCCACAAATATTAACGGTACGTAAATTCGTGATTGAGTGAAAATCGGCAGTACGGATTGAACGCTTTTGCCTCTGACGTGATGCTGACGTGAATTGAGAGTATGGTAAAATCGAACAGCTCCATTAAATTTTTACACCTTCCGTGGCCGTGACAGAGTTGCCGTCAAATGTTTGTGTCAATTAATGTTTGATGAATAAATAATGTTTTTATTTATTTGAAATACACAGTGATAAATCTTCCACGCAAAGTTTTAGTTTGTACTGCGTTATATGTTTATTAGATCTATGAAAGATATTAATTCTAGAAGTTTTCCTTACTTTCGGTAATATTGTAATGAAATTTCATACACTGTGACAATATTGGTTGTTGCCGTGTAAGATACACTACACAGTACACAGCCACACCCTATCTATTTTACTAGGTGAGCCATCTGCTTACCTACCTACCGATTGAGCTTAAAGGCCATCAGGCCTAAAAGTCTAGACATTTCGAAAAAAAAAAACACTATTTATAAGGAGAGACGAAATAATAATCTACCACATTTCATCTATAATGTTCTAATGTTAAAAAGACAAATGATAAACCAATATATTGTGTAACCTCGCCACTCACCAAATATATATAATGTTTGTGCTTAGTTGTTCAGGATAGATTTGGTCAAACTTGTTGGAAGACTATCATATATTTGGCTACATCTGTGTTATCTTTTCAGTTACTGATATCATAAAGTTCTCTTATGAATATTGAAACTTCGTAAAAATATGAAATCAATATAAAAATGTTGATTTGGATATTCAGTAGAAGCCTTCCGAATAATATAATATATTTTTTTAAACTTTATATAATATATTTTTTTTAACTTTGCAAATATGGGCTTCGTTTGTTAGTACTAAAATTAATATATTGCAAGTTTGTACAGTTTAGTTTTTAAAGAAGGGTTTTTAAATGAAACCATTAATAGTCGAAACGATTATAAATTTAAAATACGCGAGCTCTGTCCTAAATATCCAGGATTTAAATAAATTAAGTAAGTATGTAACAACCTAACTAAAAACGATGAAGGTAGTCCACCGGTTTTTTTAGATTGTATAAATGGAACGAAAAGGATTCATTTATCGTTTCAATTATCTAATTCACATCGAGTACTTCTCGAAAAGGTTACATGGCACACAAGGCAGGGATTAAAAAAATACGCGTTGATTAACAGGATTGCTCGATGATTTAACGAGATTAATACAATCTTCAACGAGACCCGGAATACAGACGAGGAAATGTTTTCTGAATGGAACTGTTACGATCGCAATGTTAAGGCAGTACTTTGAGACAACGATTGTAGACTCCGAACGTTATGTCGACATTCCCGGGAGTGAAGCTATTTCAAGCGACATGAAATTGAAGTTAGGCTCCCTCTGCGTAATACGAACGTGAACGATTTTCTCTGGGATTTTTATTGACAATATTTTTTTTTTTTATTAATTAAAAGCAACCATTACCATAAGTAAGCTTTGTATTTTTGTATATTTGTAAGACAGAAAATTTTTATTAAGGAAAATGTGTGCGTGCTTGCACATAAACGCAGGCCCATACACACATGCACGCTCACACACACACACACACACTCACACACACACATTCATACAGTTATGTATTAGAATATGTAGCGTAGGACGTCACATCATGCACCTAATAAATAAATAAAAGAAGGAATATGTCTTTTACATTTATTTTGTAATTTAATTTATAAGTCTAAAGTATCATGTATACTCTAAGATAAGGAAGGGCGGTGATTCCTGGCGCAGGCAAATTTGCCTAAAAGGAGTCCCCGGTATTATAGTTCTATGAAAATTGTTGATACAGATAAAAAAAAAACCATTACCATAAGAAAGTATTTTTGTATATTTGTAAGACAGAAAGTTGTTATTAAGGAAAATGTGTGGGTACCAAAAATTCTCCACCACGGTTTAGGCCTTGTCGTGGCGGTGGGGCTCAGTAGCCCAGGATGAGCCCAACACCTAGGGCGAAGCGAATTGAGCGTGGGGGCTCTTTGTTGAATAGGAGGCAAGGGGTGCGGGCGAGAATATCGCCTTATTGTACTGTCCCGACATTCTCTCTCTGTACAGGTGACGTCGGTCCCCAAGCAACAATGCATCTCGACGGCTAGTCAACTTGCTTGTAGATCCGGGGCACCTCACCAAAGGCGGCATTGGTGGCACTCGCCGTGTTTTAGTAGGTAGAGCTTCGTCCACTTACTAACTTTCGGGCGCAGCGAGTCCCACATACTCGCCTGGGGAGATCCACTCCCCAGCGGGATGCACAAGCGTATTTCCCGGCGTTAAAAAAAGGGTACCAAAATTAAGAAATTAGATTTGGAAGTATATCGATTAATTTTCGTTCACGTTTAAATGTCCGCCGTACAATAGCTATGGTATGAAGGCGTTCACTTTCAAGTTCCGACCTGAGGTTTCAGACGAAGAACGAGGGAAACTGGCAAGCTTAATAACAATTGCTTTTGTATTCATTAGGGAGCCATTTTAATACAACCTCGAAATTCTGTCCCCTTATTATTAGACTGTCCATCTCTGAATACAGGCGTGGTGGAATGCGTCTTGTCTTACCCTATTCCTATTTTTCTGCCATGATCGGCATGGGTGTAGGAATTAGGCAGTAGGTACATTGATATACGATATACCAAAGTAGACTTACACCCGTATTCACAAACAATACTTTGAGGTGTCACAGTAATCCCGAACGCATAGCGTGTTCCAAACCAATTCATAGACAATACTTAAATGCAATCCGCAACTTTGCGTCTGTCATACCCATATAAAACCCGACTATTGACACGAGGAGCGTATAAATAGAAGCGTTCTTTGCATAGTATTGTTTTTTTACTTACCTAAGTACGCTTCTTCAATACGGGTAATAGGTTTGCACACAATGAGGGCTTAGTCCCTGACTGAACTCGTTTTAAATCACGGGTGACATTTCTATTTATCTTAAAAAATAAACTAGTTGATGTCGTTCAAACAGCAATTACATTGTTCTCGAGCTTTTTATTATAAAACCTTTAAATGGTGTTTTGTGAAGCAACGAGATTTTGCAGAAATAAACTCGTACAAGAAAGACTAGAACTAGCTAGCTCTTTGTGATTTACTAGGGCCCTACATCCATTTAATGAATCCAGTTCCTATTGTTGTTCACTACATGACAATCAGTTTATCCAACGAGTTCCAAAGTAATACTTCTTAATTGTAATCGATTTATGTTGTTGGATATATGAGGGAAATTTTGCTCATAACACGCCGACCAAAGTGGCATCACATCAATCATCATTATAATTAGGCTTCGTTAATCACGCCACGCGAAATGAACCCGAGTTTGTAATATGTGTTAGCCAAAATTTGGAGGAAACTTCCCCAGGTAGTTAGTTGTACATTAAAATGTGAACGATCGTAACCCAGGTTATGATCGTGAGGATTTCACTTGATATAAGACAGACTGTGGCATGAGAGATAGTTTTTATTGATTTTTTTTTTACTTTCCAATCTGAAGAAATATACTTTGGATTGGGACGTGAAGATTATTTAGCGATGTAATGTCTTCACGAGAATACAAGATCTAAACCTCAAACCAAAAAAAAAATCCCTTTAAACCTTAAAACCGAGATGAATTTTCACGACCGACAAAAAAATCGTTTACGAAGTAGTTTTCACTAATATATTTATATTTATTTGGAATCCAAAAACACTTCTAATGTATATCGGTGTAGATTAGTTTGGAGCGATAATTACTCACAACTACTCGTGTGAAGTGAATGATGGATGTATAATTAAGCAAATTTGTCATCAATCTTCTTATTATTATATGGTGCACATGTCAAAATTGAAGCGAGCTTACAGTTTCGAATTTGGATCGTCATACGGTCCGACAACAAATATTTCCAAATGCGAGTACCTACAATAATTATGTTCCTTATTACCAAACTAATTTCATTCATGTGCGTTTATATATTTACCGATGTTCTATAGGAACATTCCAAATGTCCACACAATTATGGTAAGTATATAAATAATAGGTCCAATAATATACCCACCGATGTTTCGATTTCAAAGCAATTGCAACCGCAAATTAATGTACGCTCTTAATTAATTATATTATTATGGTGCGAAATTATTTAGATACGTGGAAGCGTGAATATTTGATACGTAATTTTGAATACGTGTCTGTGTTGTCTAGTTTTGTATTCATCAAATTTTTTGGTGATTACAATGGTAAAATTTAATATCACGTATATTATAGAGTTTAATAATATAGAATGCATTTATTGTAGGAAAAATATTGTTCAATAAACGTAATTATATCTTAACTAAGATAATATAATGCCACATCTCTTTCAAAATCTTATTGTCAAGAAGCTTATAAGCTTTCGACGTAACATCTACATAACATTCACGGTTGTCTCTCATAGGTTCTCTAAGAAAATACCTTTGGTAATGTTCTTGAAATGTTTTGAATAGCCCACATCATGTTATACTACGTATATTTTCACTAAGTACAGGCTCTCAGATGAGCTGAATACCCGCGTATCTATGGGTGCCATAATAGAATTTGAAGGTTATTTAAATCTATAAAACATTAATACTAATGATTCGCAACCTAAATTCAAATATTAGTTTAACGTGTCTTTAATATCCAAGAACTAATGGCTAACTAATGAAAAATACTATGCTAAGAATGCACTATCTACGCGCTCCTCCGTCGTATGGGTTTGACAGACGCAAAGTCAAAGACGGACTTCACTTAAATATTGTCTATGAATTGATTTGAATGGCGCATAGGCGTTCTGAAGTGCTGTGACACCTGATAGTATTGTTTGAGAATACAAGTTTCAGACTTGTTCATTTTGACAAAAGACTTTTAAGTTAACATTTGTAATATACAGTAAAATATATCATCGCTTGAAATTTTCATGATATTTCGGAAAATCTTCTGAGTTCGCTATATTTTCATTATCTCTCACGGAGGAGCAGATAAATTTAATATATCAAACTATTTTAAGAGTTCAGCGAGCCAATAAAAATATTGTTCTGTCAAGGCTATGTGGTTTGGATTGGTAAAACGAGTAACGCTAGGCTGCTGTTTCTGCAGATAGAAAAATGTGTTCTTAAATTATTACCGTGCAAACGTGAAACATATAATATGTAGTACGCCCGATAAAGCCAAGGTTTTCAGAAGAGTTATGTTTAAACAAAAGTTTTTGGACGAAGTTGTATTAATTGTAAAAGTCTATTGTGACGATAAAATGTTCATTCAACCCTTCCAGGTTGAAGAAAAACTGGCAAAAAATACGAAAAGTGTATTTCCGTAACAGAATATCATGTTGGAAAATAAAAGTTTATTCGGCCGCAAATAATAAGTTGCTTGCGTTAGGCTGGAAACTTTTCAGACGGACTTGCTACTATACTATCACAATGTTTTTATTTCAGCCCATCTAAATTTTCGCTTCAGGATTATTCTAGCGCGCGTGCGGCTAACACGTTTTTTATATGGGAAAATACGTTGCACGGAATGTTTTTAAAATCGATTTAATAAGAATTGAATGTTATGAAGCAATTTATTTTTATTTGCCCGATTGCATGTGATAGTGCTATAAAAAATTGCTAAGTACACAGTGACGTGAAATAATTGAGAAACACGACGTGAGTGACGTCTTGGCGTTCATTATAGGGGACGTAGGTGCTGGTCCTGCGTCCAGGATAATGAACGGAAAATGTTTAGTGATGATTATGAAGTTGCAATTATAACATAAATAGATGAATATTACCCCTTTAATAGGGAGTCATTTATAGCTTTTTATCGCTATTTTTGTTTGGTTATATTTAAATTTTATATTGAACATTTTAATTTCTTTATTATATAGTTACGATACGATATTACGGACATAGCCGCTGTAGATAATTATATTCTAAGTTATCTTCGTAACCATTACCACAGAGTAATAAATGGTAAAATGCAATGAAACGCTTTATTTATGCTTTGAAAGATTGGCTTCTATTTTACGAGCGATCCCGACATTAACATTCGCGGAGAAATCTCTTAGGTAGTAAATCCGTCGCCGATACATTAAGGCTGTGGTTATTTTCCATGTATATAATCCATGTTTAACTGACCTTAATAAAAGTCAAACGTTAACTTAGCCTATTAGATCTAGATCAGATCGGGTTGTATATAGATAACAGAACCAAAGGCAATACACCCGCCCGACTCGGATACGGCGGTGGTGTTGCTGAGCGAAGCTGGAAAGGCTTTAGAGTGAATACGAGGCCTCTCGACACGTTCAAAATCTGGTCGAGGGCACGGAACCGAGACACTCTTGAGTCTAAATATGAATTTCAGGCATGCCGGTTGACCGTTGACCATAAAATGTCTTCGGGCGGTGACGTGTGAGGAACGTGGAAGGAAGGCGGTGGTAGCGGTGTCGTTAGACATCGCAAATGCCTTCAACAGCGTCCACCATACTGTGATACGAGATGCACTGAACTTTTTTGTAGCGTCCCCGTACATTAGAAGGATTTTGGTGGAGGGCCTCCTCGTAGAGTAGAGTGTTCCTTGCCCACATTTCTCAATGTTTGGCCGAAGGTCGTGAAGACAACAAGTGCGCTGGGAAGACTTCTCCTCGAACATTTGATGACCCAGCGCTGTTAGCAGGCAGCGATACTTCGCATCCATTCGGTTACCTTACCGCGAGAACCAGGTCTAACAGCGCTAGGCGCAACGGGTCATCGGTGTAAGCACTGCACGTTATCGTGGGCGTCAGTCACTGCCCCGGGCGGTGACGCTTGGAATCTCGTGAAAGTTCCGGAAGCATTAGAGTAAATCCTTCGCCATCTGTCTGACAGAGATGCTCATCTCCCATGGTTGCTTCGGTGAGTACCTGTGACGGAAGACCCACAGACGACCCACAGGGAGTCGGTGACAATGTGTCACGATTGTGGCGCTGCGGTGCATTGGGCCCAGCATACCTTTTCAAGTGTGCCCGAGGTTGGCGGCACTGCATCCCAGTATGACGTCGGTAATCGGAGGGGACTTATCTCTACTAAACACCATCCGTGCGGACTCACCTCTGGCCATTAAATATATCAGTAATTTTTGTGTAGTTATTGGTTAAAGATCGTTGGAAGTCTCTCGTTTTGGAGGGCAGGACTCACTTTGGGTCACTGAGCCGTAAAAGTAAGTAAGTAAGTATTGAAGAAGCCTTGATAGAGATTAATTACATTCCGTATCCGCAAATGAATATCTATGTCTGACTCAGCGAGAGAAAAGAACTTAGAATGAATCTTAAACGTCTGCACAAGTTTAAATTAGTTCCTAAGATTGTTTCTATAAGATAAGCCATCACCATTTATTTCAATCTTGCCACCTACTTAGTCTCTGAAATATACTTTAATATATATTTATAATGGTTGCTTTATATATATTATAAATTAATAATAATTGTTATTTAGTCATTACATAAAAGTATTTAACTTTTAAAAATACCGCAGCAATAACAAAAAGCGATTCCCAAAGACATAAAGTGCTTATCAGCTTTTCAATTTTTTTTCCGTTGTCCAGCAACTTTTATTTTGATTTCATCTGCATTCGCTATTTTTGTATCGACATTTTGTCAGAAAAATGAACACGCAAATGGTACAATAATGGTGGCGGGATTGGATATTTCTTTTTTCGATATCGATGGTATATTTACTTACATAGCTGCAAAGGCGTTGTGTTGGGCGACTGTTGTCTTGGTGATTTTTAATTCATTTAATCATATTGTACTTACAAAGTACATTAATCATCATCAGCCTATTCCGTCCAATGATGAGCGTACTCAAATGAACGCCAAGACGGCGGAGCTCTTGCCACTCGCAACCAACACAGACCACGGAGATCGTCTTCCGACCTGGTTAATATCCTGGTACCCCACGTGGCCACAAAGTATCTTATCGGATGGTAATTCAATCTAACTTCAAACCATAGAGCAATTACTAATTGGAGCTAATATTTTATATGTATGATAGCATACCGTAATCTGTAGTCTAATTGTTAGTATCAGATATAGTATAATTTCGAGCAACCGGAGATCGTTGTTTAGTAATAATAATTTAGTAGTAGTGGTAGTGGTAAAATTAACTTGTATATAGTAGTCACTACTATATAGTGATACCACTACTAAGTAGTGGATGGCTGATGGTGATAATAACGATTGTATTATACAGCGTCTCCGGTAAATAGCACGACAGAAAAAGGGTGGTAGACTAAAGGCGGACCTAAAAAAATCTTAAAAAAAAGCCTTTGTAAATTTTTACCGTTTTTGAGATACTTATTATCTTGTAATTTTTTATCCACTTTTATTGCTGTGCGTAGACTAACGGACGTATTATTTTCTTATTTTTAATTTTTATGTAAAATATTTTAGGCTTGTAAGTTGATTTAATATTTCAAATATAATTTACGGTAAATACAATTATGGAACGTCGACAAAAAGAATAAATTTACTTTGTATTTTATTTTTTGCAAATTGTTTTACTCGAATTTGGTGTCCAGCACTGAAAAAAATCTACTCGACTACCATTGCCTATTTAAAACAATAAGTACCTATTTCATCGGAAATTTGGAAATGTATACAAACTACAATCATCTCTTAAATGAGGAATTCGCCCGTCAACCAGAGGTAGAGGAACAAATGACTCAAGGACCCGTAGATAAAATTACGCCTGACGAGGTCAAAATCGCAATTTCAAAAATGAAGATCCGTAAAGCAAACGGTCCGGATGAAATACCTGTTGAATTATGGAAGGCACTAAAAGCAGATGGAGAGGAATGGCTAGCTGAACTATTTAATGATATTCTGAAAAATGAGATAATGCCAGTCTCCTGGAGAAATAGCATTCTTGTGCCCTTCTATAAAGGCAAAGGTGACGTCCGCGACTGTAAAAATTACAGGGGAATTAAACTTACATCGCATACCCTCAAAATCTGGGAAAGAGTCCTAAGTGAGCGCCTCGTAAAACTTGTCACGGTAACAGAAAACCAATTCGGCTTCACGGCGGGAAAAGGTACTACAGATGCTATTCATGCTGTTAGGTTGGTCATGGAAAAAGCACGAAATAACAAACAAAATTTATGGCTAGTATTTATAGACCTAGAGAAGGCCTTTGACCGAGTACCAAGGACAATAATATGGCAAGCTCTGAGGGCACAAGGAGTCCCTGAATGTTAAATAAGACTTATACAGGACATGTACAGCAATGTCCAAACAAGTGTCAGAACCTTAGCGGGAACATCTAAACGTTTTGGCATAAAAGTTGGTGTTCATCAGGGGAGTGCCCTTAGTCCCTTATTATTTAACATCGTTATTAATTATTTGACAGCAAAAATCCAACGCCCCGCACCATGGAACCTCTTATATGCTGATGATGTGGTCCTTGTTTCTGATGAGGACAGATGGCGCTTTACATGTTTACATCGTCTCCGTGTTAAATATAGTAATTAAAATACAAACAGTTTATAATTTAATAAGTGTGTTACAGTGAATTCACCATTAAGTGACAATAACTAAGTGAAAGTGTTATCTGCGAAAACATTTAACTGATTGTGAAGATATCTCTCTGATATTATATTGACCATTGATCTTGAAAAGAAACGTTATGGAGACATGAAATTATTCTAAAGTGAGTTTAACAAACTGTATTAGCACTAATCAAAAGACATTTTAACTATTGGAAAACATTAAAATGACCAAAACGTTGTTTTAGTTATGAACTATCTAACAAAGAACTTTTTAAATGTTAAGCAAAATTAACGGCTGTTTGTAGAATAACTGAGAATTGTGAGTGAGGGCGCCAATGAGCCACAATATGCATCAGTCCCGTAGACCATAAATATAAACAAGTGTTATTCAATATACAACGTATGTGAAGTGAAACCATAAATAAATGACTAATATTATATATTGTGTCCACAAGAATCCATAGTTAGTGAATAATTATCTAAAATCATATAGACGTTACATATCGATCAAGAAAATAGTGCCATCTAGAGGATTCACTGAAAATCAATACCTTATCTTATATACCAAGACATTGTTCCCGCGTACAGTTTAGTAACCTGAACGAATAGAGGGCAGTATAAGCCACAAAATAAAACTATATTTTCATAAATTCCATTCAACATTACAACAAACCTTGGATTCGGTCTTTGATGAGTGGTTACCCCCAGAATAGTTCGTTTTATGTATATATATATTTTTTTTTAGTAATTTAATACTTTAATCTACTTGTCTTTTCCGAACAATAAACAAGTGAAACAGACCCCTAAAGTTGATATTTATTTGAAAAATGGAGGGAAATAATATAACTTACAGAAAAAAAAATAGAACTCGAGCCTTATCTTTATCGGACACAGACTTACATATTTCAAGCAACGAATCATATACCTCCACAATAATGAATTCCACGATGTTTGACGATACTAACAAAAGCCTGCCCATAGATGGCACTCTTGACACATCAATGATTGATGAACTGAAACGTAAGTTAGAAGAAACTCAACAGGAATTAATGTCAGCGCATCAAGAAATAATAAATCTTAATTCAGAAATTACATATCTTCGTCAAATATCTGCAGAAAAAAACAAAAAAATTGAATTATTGAAAAAAATTTCTTCAGAATCTCCCACTAATGTGAATAAGATATCATCTTCAAACAAAAAAAAATTGAGAAAAAATAGAGTAATGGCCGAAAAAAATGTATGTAATACATCAAATTGCACAATTACTGAAATTTCTACATGTGCGGTTGAATTAACCAACACAATTAGTATGTACAATAGTGACAGTAGCCTGACACCTAGAAAAAATTACATTAATAAAAATCAAACAGAAAAAGAAAACAAACAGACATCAACAAATAAACCTAGAATAATATTATTAGGAGATCAACAAGCAAAGGGACTCTCGTCTATGTTATCGAAAAGCCGCAAAGGAAATTGGAATGATAGATATACAGTGACGGCAATGGTAAAGCCATATGCTAAGAGTAGTGAAGTTTTAAAAAGTTGTGAATATTTAAAGGACACTGTCACACAGTCAGACATTGTAGTCTTGCTAGTAGGAAGTAATGATAAGGACCCATACAAATTACTTAGTGAATTATGTATTAGTCTAGAAAAACTGAAAAAATGTAGGAAAGTTATAATACCGGGGGTACAGTTCAATCCACATTTAAATGAAACATTATTAAATTACAAAATGAAACTCCTTACGAAACAATTTGAGAACTCGCTTTTCTTAGACTACATGAATAATTATCAAAGTAACAATAATTCTTTCGGTCTAATCTTTAAATTAAATATAGAAATTGATTACTTAGAATACAGAGAACAATTTTTGACTAACAATAATAATAAGACAAATAAAAATACTATTGACAAACATAATACAACTATCCTCAATAACACACTGACATACGAACAAAATAAAGAAAGATTAGAAAAAAATATTAAAAATAGAATTATCAAAATGGGTACAATACCCTACTATTTTAATAAAGCTAAAATAAATTCAAATCAAAACCAAATTATTCATCGTGATCAACAGCTTTTTCGTATTAAAACCTAAACAAACTAAGTTTACACTGTTTCACCAAAACATTGCGGGTGTACTCAACAAGCTCGATTTACTAGATATAGCCTTAGAGGAATTTAATAATAAAATAAATAAAATTGATGTTATATGTCTAACAGAAACATTCATTAAGCGTGGATCAGAATCTAATCTTAAACTGAGAAACTATAAACTAGCTTCTTCATTTTGTCGAGAAATTAGAAGAGGAGGTTCATGCATCCTAGTAAAAACATTTCTTTCCTACAGAGTCCTTGATATACCAGACTCTGAACCGTACGTCTTTGAATGCTGTGGAGTTGAAATCACCAACTTCAACTTGATCATTATATGTGTATATAGAACACCGTCTTCTAACGTCTCAATTTTTTTAAGTAAATTTGAAAGTGTAATGCGTGTAATAACACGACAACACAAAAAACGAATCATTATGTGTGGTGACATGAACATTGATATGCTTAAGTCTAATAAAGAAACCAATGAATTAAATGCGTTATTAAAAAACTATAATTTTCATAGCCACATTTGCAAACCGACTAGACAGAAAGGCTGCTTAGATTTGATTATAAGCAATCTCAATAATTCATGTGGTAATATACATACTCTAGGCTTATCTGATCATGAAACAGCGCAAAGCATAACAGTCAATATAGACATTAATAACACACATAAACCCCCGCTGACTTTTTGGTTTGAAAATAGAAGAGACTTTGGTAAGGACAATGTAAATAAATTTAAAGATAGTATATCTGCCCTATCATTTAGCAATGTATACACTGAAACAGATACAGATATCGCTTTTAAAGAATTTCATGAACTATTAGTATTATTTTTTAATTTGTGCTTTCCATTTAAAAGATATAAAATAATGCAAAAACCTTTGAAGAACAAATGGCTTACCAAAGGGATTAAGAAAAGCTGCGTAATAAAAAGAAAAATGTACATAAAAAATCGTCTCAATCGCACAGATAGTCTAAATAAAGCCAGATACAACAAATATACAAAAATTTTAAAAAAATGTATACACCAAGCACAAAGAATTGGTTCCACTAATTATTTACAAAATTCAAAAAATAGATGTCTAGCATCCTGGAAAGTCATCAATAACACATTTGAAAACAGAACTTTAAAAAATGAAATAAGTGAGATACATGTTAATAATAATACTATTAGTGACCCTAATCTAATCTGTGAATATTTAAATAATTATTTTATAGACCTGACCAATAATAACATAAAAAATAATTTGACAAATGAAATTAATATACCATTTAACCACAGCAGTATCTTTCTAACACCGATAAATGAAAATGATATTTTAAAAGTTATCTCGACATTAAAAAATACTAATTCTACTGGTTATGACATGCTTAATACAAAAATGATAAAACTATGTGCGCCCTCTATTGCAACTCCTCTTGCGCATCTGATAAATATCTCTTTTATAGAAGGTAAATTTCCCTCAATTCTAAAAAAGTCAATAGTAAAACCAATTTTCAAGAAGGGTGACGCCAAAAATCCTCAAAACTATAGGCCGATAACTCTAGTACCAATAATTTCCAAAATATTCGAAAAAGTTATGTATAATAAGATATATAACTTTCTATGTAAATATAACATATTAAAGAATTCTCAGTTCGGATTTCAAAAAGGAAGCTCAACAGCACTAGCATGTTTCGTGTTAATTAAAAAGATTACAGAATGCTTAAATAAAAAAATCTATCCTGTCTCTCTATTTTTAGATATGACTAAGGCATTCGACTTCGTATCGCATCCAATACTTTTAAATAAATTGTATAAGTATGGTTTCAGAGGACAGGCTCTTAACTGGATAAAAAGTTATCTTAGCAACCGAACTCAATGCGTAGAAATAACAAAAACTTGTAAGAATAACAAATGCATTTTTCAATCCAGCTACCGCCACAATGCATATGGAGTACCCCAAGGGAGTATTTTGGGGCCTCTATTATTCTTAATATATATAAATGACTTGCCCGACGTTACACGGCACGAATGCATCTTATTCGCGGACGATACTACAATAACTATCAGCTGTGACAATTTTATGGATACTAAATATGAATCTAACCTTACCCTTGCTAAAATCATTGACTGGCTAACAGCAAATAATTTAAATATAAACTTAACAAAAACTAAAGCAATTCAATTTCAGACATTCAATAGTAATATTCAAAAACTTGACATTTCCTATAAGAATGATAAAGTCGATAATGTGGATTCAACTGTATTTTTGGGTATAACACTGGATAAACTATGTAACTGGAAGGAGCATATTAACAAACTATGCCATAAACTAGATAAATTTATTTTTGTTCTAAGGAGACTAAGTCAAATAGGAACTCTTGAAGCCAGTTTAATGGCGTATCATGGTTATGTTTCTTCTAACCTGAGGTACGGGATAATTTTTTGGGGTAATTCTGTAGATGGAAACAAAGTTTTTAAAATACAAAAAAAATGTATCCGATCAATATGTGGTATAGGATATATGGACAGCTGCAAACCATTATTTAAATCTTTAAGAATACTGCCGCTGCCCAGTCTGTATATATTCGAGATATGTTTGTTTGTAAAAAAGTATCAATTTCTGTTCACGGAAAAGAAGGATGTGACATCACGTTCCAATAGATACCCACATAAACTTTGTGTTCCACATCGAAAACTAACAATATTTACAAAGAACGCTTACTGCATGTCAATTACGATTTATAACAAGCTACCTAATAACATTAAAGAATTACCATTTCCTTTATTTAAGAAAAGCTTGTTTACATTTCTGCTGGACAAATTATATTATGACATTAATGACTATTTAGAGAATTAAAATTGAATTAACATGACTTTTAAACTGTAATATGTATATTTAAATCAATTAATAATTATGAATTTATAATATGTGAATTTATAATATTAGGAAGACATTATTCTATAAAAATGATAAATTCTAAGCACAATCTTATAATTTTTATAATTACTTAAATTACTTTTATAAATAATGCATGCTCTTAAGCACAACATTTGCACACTCTGTATGAGTAGAATATGCTGGATTTAATTTATAGCCTAAGACCTATGTATATAACCATGTTCAAAGCAAATAAATAATTGAATTGAATTGAATTGAATTGAATTGATAACCTTCAGGAGATCCAAGAAGACTTAGAGCAGTGGAGAAAATCATTGGAACTGAATGGTCTACGCATCAGCAGAACTAAGACTAAATATATGTTCTGCAATTTTGACCCCAATAATAGCGCTAACACCAAGCTTGAGAAAACTGCACTACCGAGAGTAAAATTTTTTAAATACTTAGGATCACTGCTCTCAGATGACGGATCAATTGAAGCAGACATAACCCATAGGACAGCGGCAGGGTGGATTAAGTGGCGGACCTTGACCGGAGTCTTGTGTGACGATAAAATGCCAGTAAGAACTAAGGGCAAGGTTTATAAAACAGCTGTTAGACCTGCGCTTCTCTATGGTAGCGAAACCTGGGCAACAAAAAAGACGCATGAGCAAAAGCTCCACTCAACTGAAATGCGTATGCTTCGATGGGCAGGAGGAGTCACACTCAGGGACAGGGTTCGAAATGAGTACATCAGGGGAAGCTTCAAAGTTGCAAATATAAGGGATAAACTGAGCGAGTCCAGGCTGAGATGGTACGGTCACATAATACGTAGAACGGAAGATCATGTCGTGAGGAAGTGCCTTTCTATGGCTACTATAAAGAAAGGTCGAGGAAGACCTCAGACCACTTGGCTGACGAATGTCCAGAGAGACATGAAAAAACTGGGTCTGCGGGAAGAGGACGCACAGCGACGGACCACTTGGCGTCGCATGATTGGGAAAGCCGACCCCGCGTAACGGGAAAAGGCGAGGCCAAAGAAGAAAGAAGAAGATACAAACAATATTACTTATTTTAAGAATTAAAAATGTTAGAGAATTCTCAAGGGGCAAGTTATGGACTTCAGATGAGTAAGGGATAGCTAATAAATAAATTGTGAATTTTATGAATAGTTTAATTTCAATGTTTAACAGTGTTACTACTAAATATGACTAAGATATTGCATAAGATTTAAGATATTTATATTATTTTCGGCATCAAAAGTTTTAGAGATCGGCCGATCTAATTAATCCATAATCAAATAGATATTTGAACAAAACTGGTTATAATTTGAGTGTATTTCTTACATTTGTATTTACTGGTATAGTATGAATCAATAACATACACATATTTTGTTATTTTTATAAACACATATTTAGTTATTACAGATTTTCGTTACAAATTAAGTATTTAAATAATTTAATTATTTAACTAAATATTAAATATCCTTAATTTTATAAATCCCTAATTAACTTTTACATTTATAAGTTATTCAATCATATTATAATTCTTAAGTCGTCTAAGCTCAGAGTTTAACCTTGACATAACTTTCAATGTATCTAATACAATTAAGAAAGCCGCGGTTGAAGAAAAGTTCTAATAAATTCATTGTGTAAGTATTTCCGGTTTCTTCAAATTCTGTTATAAATTTTATCAGTATCCAGCTAAGGGCTTTTCATTTAGTTTCTAGAAATGACGTTTAAATATCAATATATAAGTAACAATAGTAGCGGCTCGCGGTTTCACCCGGATACTCTCCATTCGCGTACACCCACGGGAATAAATTATAGCTTATGTGTTATGCTGATGAGTAAACTAAATTAAATTGTTAAGTTTCATTAATATTCATTCAGTAGTTTTTGGCGTACAAGAGTCCCAAACATACAAACATATCTACATACTTTGGCCTTAATGATATTGATATATTTAAAAGGATAGCAACGCGCCTGCTAATATTGAAGCGGGTGTCTATGCATGTCGCATAAGCCCCCCGTTCGGAGGAGCGCTTAAAAAGCGTCCTGGTAAAACCGGAGTTTGGCATGCTCAATCAGATTTAACACAAACAACTGTCGGATTGACGTTGATTCAATCCGACAGTGCTTAATAAAAAACCGTTGCGCTTAAAAAACGGCATTGTGTGAACAGATACATGGATATGGATATTTTGTCTCATTCGAACGCTTTTTTAACACTCAGTAAAAATGTGTGTACCATTTGACCCCTATTATTTCTAAAAAAAAATGTCTTACTTATTTTTTTTTACTTAATATAAATTAATGAGTGGGCAAGTCTTAAAAAGTTTGAAAAGCTTGAGATAATATAGCCGCCAAGTATTCGTCAATATCTTATGCCTAATAGTGTTTTCGCAAATGGAGCCGTCCTAGTTTCGCGGGTCTGAAATTTTAAATTGCCTTCTTTATATACAGTTCTTTTATTACCGGATAAATTATGCGTCTAGATAACGTAATATCCCTAGCTAGACGCTGGGACAAGAGGATTCTGTTTTGTGGTACGCGTCTGGATACTCAGCTCGTCTTTTGCGGCTAAATTGCATTTTACAATGTAAAATATCCGCTACCTTTTTATTCTTTATAATAAAAATGGTAGTGAAAGGTAGATGCGGATTTTTTATACAATTATCTAGGTAATATAATAATAATGTATACTTTGTATTTTTTAGTAGTCTAATATAAGTATACTTAGGAAAACGGAAGGCCGATGGGCAAATAAGATTCAAGAGGGGTGGCCGCGTTCAGGTAGACGAAGTGTTGGTCCACCATCAACCAGGTGAGAAGACGATCTCCGTGCACTGACTACTTTGATTTAAATGCGAGTGGCAAGGGATCGGTCGACTCGGCGTTCATTGCGGGGGGCCTATGTTCAGCTGTGGACGCATAAAGACCGATAATGATGATGATGACGATTCGGTACCGGTAATTTAGGTGTTTATAAATTTCCTTTAAACTAACATGATAAACTAAGAGGTGGAATTGTTGGAACTAAGTCAGCATTATAAATATTTACTTACAGGTTATTTACTTGTCCTATAATCAATAACAAATTGATACCTTTGTTATAGATACAACTGAATGTCGATGTTGATCTATAATAAGCCGATCGAAGGGCGTGGGTACGCATTACCTCTGCCCTTGTACTTTACCCGTATTTTACGATGCCACCGAGAAAACTAGGCGTTTCGCTCCCCTGACCCCGATCGATATGTCTTATGTGCGTAAACTAAGTGGGAATAACGCTGTATGAACTTGAGAAACAATCTCTGTATCAAGTTCGCAAAATCGTGAAATGAAATTTGAGCATACTGTATACTTCAGTAAAGCAAATCAAATTATAGTCTCATATATCGGTTTTGTGAAGGGTGGAGGAGGCCTTTACCCAAATAGGGGTCCTTATCTCATAAATAAATCTTTAATAATTATATGTAATTTTCCTTATTTTTAATTTCTAAACTAATACTTACAAAATATATCGTATTGTAAAAACGGAAGTGAAGATATGGAATAAATATTTTTAGGCTTTATTATTATTACTATTATATCGGTTTTGTTATCATCATCAGCTGATGCCTTAGGCCCACCGCTACGTTATTTAATAATGCTATGTGGAGTTTTGAGATAGTATATTCTCACTTTACCCCTACTCCTACAGGTAGATAGATGTATTATTATACCCCGTGTACCAGAGGAAAGGAGATTTATCCGATAAATGAACGCCAATTTTTATATGATAGCCTCAAAGCGTTGCTACGTAAAAATCATAATTGAAAATATATCGATAATAATAAACCTTTTATGAAGTTTAATTAATACTACAAGTGCGGTACGAGATCTTCAGAGTTCCACATAAAATAATGGAACTCTGTTACTTGGCATCTTGTAGTTAGCTGAAATGCTTGAGGGCTTAACGCTTAATGATAATATCGATGAAAATTTCTAATCGTGAGTTCTCGTATATTCGCAGAAAACTAATGTAATATAATCGAATAATTTTGAATAGTGCTTCATGTTGCCAACTTATTTCAAGTATAATAAAGCCAAAAGCTGCAATTCTTACATGCTCGGTATTAAGTCGTATTACGTCAAGAATCGTGCCAAATCTTAAATTCTTACTTTGGACTGACATGAAATATGTCTTTGCCGCATACATTTATTATTTTTAATTTTGTTTTTTAGATAATTCAATCAAGGCAGTGGCTATAGGAGATAGTGTTGGGGAGGGACTGGCCCTCGGGAGAAACAAAAAGAATGCATCGTGTGACCGAGTTTCGTGCTTATGGAGGTTTGAAGCTAAACAACAGGATAAATCGCGCATTATTGATTAAGCTTTCATTAAGAATTTTAATTTTATAATGCGAAGGACGAAAACTAATATAAAAATGTCGTTAGTCTAGAGCTTTCGCGTGCAAGGTACTATAGTGAAAAGATTTATCTTTTTAATAATAAATTATTATTAAAAAATAATACAAATGCTTTTATTACTTTGTTATAAAATTTACAAGAAAAGGAAAAAAAACGCATCAACCATATACATGAATAAGTCCAACTGCTGGGCACGGGTCTCCTCAAAATCAGGCGAGAAGGCTATTGGGCCATCGTTCACCGATACGCTGACATTGGGTTTGATCAGTGGCGAGTTGGTGAACTTCACACATCTTCGCAGATTCTTAATATCATCAGACATGCAGGTTTCCTCGCGATGTTTTCCTTTACCGAAGAGCGAGCAATATTGGGAATATTGCTCGCTCTTCGGTGAAGGTTTAGTTAGGTGAAGGTTCGTCCAAGTGTACTTGAAAAATTGGGAAACCCCATTTCAAGGCACCGCACGTGTCAGGATCGTATCCATTTTGGTAATTTTCAACTAAACATAGACGTCCCGGACAGGCCACTGCACTGACATCGTCTTCCTACCTGGTTAATGGCCGACCAACACTTGGTCTACCTAAACGCGGCCTCCACTCTCGAACTTTAATGGCCCATCGGCCATCCCTTCATCTGAGTGTTTGACCAGCCCACTGCCTCTTTAACGAGGTTATTCTTCGAGTGATATCGGTAACTTTAGTTCTCTGGCGAAGGTCTTCGTTTCGAATCTTATCTGCCAAAGAAACACCGAGCATAGCACGCTCCATCGCACGTTGAGCTACGGCAAACTAGGGTTGTTTAAATTTATTTAGGTACAACATTAACATTAATTAAATGAAAAATATAAATAGGGCTTAGTGCTTATTAATTTTAAACGATTTAAATTTATTGTTCAGATAGCGCGCACGCAACAAAATGTTCTTTGTACTTTAGAACTTTAAATTGTTTATTTTTAGCAGCAGTATTATAATACTCCTATATGAGTTTATGCAAATACCGCACTGAAAGTTGTAAAGAACGATACTTTTACCGTGTGAGGTATCCCGCTTATATATGTGGGTACATCTAACCGATCCAGCGCGTTGACCGTCGTCATATCTCGTTATTATGTATGATATAAATCTGATTCCTGAATAAATTAAATCTCATTATATTAAAGTCGCTCACTGAGACAGGGAGACATCGACACAGGGTATCTTAGGACGTAGTTACTGCAAATATTGATTGAGGTAAAAATGACCTTTAAAAAGCATTTACTAGAAACCAATTGATGAAGAATCTATATTATTTGTAATACTCGGTAAATTCCATATTGTTCTATATAATATGCTTTGTCAACTAATTAACTTCTTTAGCGTCATCTTCAAAGACAATACGCGAGGCACGACACGAGTACAAATTGAGAAAATACTAACAATACATTTGTACTTCGTTGTAACTGTATTTATAGGATGACAAGCGCAGACCCCGTATTTGAAACAATAGAACCGACCTCACAGATCAATATGTAAAACGGTTACATAACAGATGCTTATTAAAAATTCAACTTTGCCTTAGGATTGTCCGTCTATGTATAGTTCTGCTCTTGACTTTCTAGACATCTCTCAAGGGAAAAGGAATTCTGGGTATTGAGGTTGTTGTAAAATTATTTGAGGCTCTGAAGTTAAGAATAAAAATTTAAATTTAGATTCAGCTGACACTTCTCTGATTTTTTATTTGCAGAGTGATCATTTGAATAGACAAAATAAACGATTAAAAACAATGAAAAACGATAGATCGCCTTATTGAAAATCATTAGTCATGACAACGAGAGGGAAATGTCTAGGAAAGGTCCACAATATAATAAAATATCGCCGGGTACGTCTCTAAAATGTATTGATTTCAAAGCCAAGGTCTCAAAGTATCGGTGGAGCTTCTAAAATAAGATTAAATGCGCTTAGAATAGTTATCGCGGCGTCGCTATAAACTGAAATATATTTTCTTTATTAGACACAGCTAGATTGCTTTCTATTCACTCAAATATTTTTGCTGTATTTGTTTGTTTTTCCATACTTAGTACCCTTTTTCATATTTTTACAAAAGTTATGATTCTACTTAGTAGTTTTTTACTTAGATTAATACTTAAACTTAGACATCTTGGATATAAGTAGCTGTATAGAACTTTTGTGTCTCCAACTATTTTAATTAGTCTTGATCCAGATTCTCATTGGACACAAACGCTTTGTCATGTCTTCCAACTTTCATGTTTCAAGAGTTGTATCTTGGTACAAAAACAGAATATTTAATGTGTTTTATTAGACCGGCGTTGGTAACTGCTGGACGTGGATTTTATTTATGAACACCACGACGATCGGTTTCCATCTGTTAGTCTCATAATTTCTATGTTGATCTAACTTTCTGCCTGCGTTCATTTACGTTAAACGTTACAACGTTGATTGACTTAGTTCTGCGATTTCCAAAAAGTCTTCAATTCGTCGATCAGCTTCTTCAAGTTTATTCGGTATTGGATTGATGTGAACTGAAGACAACTGCTAAAACTCGCCCTAAAATAATAATAATAAAATATACGAGGGTTGGGAGTAGTAGAACGCCACGCCACTTCAGGTTGGCATTACTAATAGTACCTAATAGTAAATTAATAGTAAATGACAGCGAAATTGGCTTTCGTATTTTAATGCTATTGTAGCGGTTTTTATAGCCTCATAACACGGATAAAAAAATTCTAAAAATTAATCCTAGCTAGATCGATACATTGCCTCCGAAACCAACCGTGTAGTAAACATTAAAATTACTTTGGAGCCGTTTACGAGATGCAGACTATATATACATACAAAAAAATGTTAATTTTAAACAGACTAACGAACCAATCTCTGCATATTTGACCGCTTCAAACATGTTGCAGCAGTTTTGCTGTTCCATCAAAGCTTTGTACTGTTTGCATTAAAACTATCACTAGTGTCAACTTTTGTATTTCAACAACAACAGCGCGATTTCCAATAGCGACGAAACAGCACAAGCCCGAAGTGGACACATGAAGCCTTAGATCCTTCCAGCGTTCGTGTTCTCCGAACGCCCGAGTTCATAAAACTTTTAATCGAGATATTTCGATGGAATGTTTCGAGTGCACTTTTGCACAGTTTCCGAGCACGCGTGGAGGGAAATCTCCGTAGCTATGGATTTAATTTTTTCACTATGCAGGTTTTTTAATCCGTTTGAATAGAATGCTGGTTTTTTTTTGCAACTGACCTAATATGATGTCGAAGTTTTATCGGCGTGCCATTTCATTTTTTTTAGCTATAACGGCTAATGATTTTTTTTTTGCTTGTTAAAACCAATCAATAAATTTCGTTGCACATGTCTACAGTGTACATTTTTGAAAATGACTATTTTTGCCATTTTACATTCAAGCACGATTTTGTTATATAATAAATTTTAACTATCCACGATTACAACACATAACATGGAACGTCTGCGATTTTATGAAGACATCTTAAAGATAGAAAAGATTACCTTACCCTTATTGAAATTTATTTTGACTCGGGCGTCTCATAAATCTCCCATATAAGTCAGCGCTCCAAGGTTATCAATAACGCTTTGAAGGCTTTCCCCCAAATAGGCTGTAAAAGTAACTGCAAAATTACATTTCTCGTAGTATATTTACAGCGGCTTCGTCGCTATGGTATGCTAGCCATTCTAATGACACTCATGAATGATATCGTCTACAACGCTTTCTGACTTTTGATTAATAAAACGCGTGCCTATGGAATGTAAAATTAAAATTTTCCACATAATATAAAAGCGATCATGAATGCGAAAGCCTTTCATATTTCGAACTGTTCAACAAATATGGATTCTTCATCTGAATATGTAATAAGGACGATGGACTATTATTTGCGAAGTCATCTGAAACAGATCACTTAGTGACTGCATCGTATACTCGTAGATATAGATTGCGACTTGTGTAAAGAGCCAAACGTCAATCTGAGCAATATTATATTGGCGAGAGAGATGAGGAGCATTCATACGTGACATATTTACTCCGTTCGCAGCCCTTTATGTGATACAACAGTTTTTTTTGTATCAATGAAAATTGTAATGTATTATTATATAATGTAAGTTCAAGTTAGTATATTCGTCAATATATAGTATTGGTGATTACCTACGTTTCAACAGTCAGTAACAGTCTCAACGTGTACATCTCGGCTTAGCTCAGTCTCAGAGACGTATTGTGTTGAACCTGTTGTAGCTTTGATAACTGATACTGTTGACAATAGATATCACGAAACAATAACCAATATTACTCTCTAAGGATAATAGATGACCTCTGACTCACGATTCGTGTCATGGCGATTGAAGATATAGTGTGTGTCAATGTTATAAAATCAATAAAATTTTATATCACATCTAACGAGAGCATATCGGAAAACACCTTATTATTTTAATTACCCCTTGATCAGGATAAATATAGTTTTTTTTAAACCAAAGAGTACGTGTAACTTCATATATAACTAGCTGTCCCGACAGACTTCGTTCTGCCTAATATCGCTCTTAAAAGATGGGAGTCGTTTATATAAGGGTGAAAATTTAGGGTGGTGTGTATTTTTTAATACCACATAATAAAAAAATTAAAACAAAAAATATTGTCAATAAAATTAAAAAAAAAAAACATTTTGGGGGGTGAAAAATAAAAAATAAAGGTGAATAGGCCGTCAATCTCAGAAAAAAAAAATATAAAAATCGGTCGAGCCGTTTCGGAGGAGTATGGGAACGAACATTGTGACGCGAGAATTTTATATATTTGATATAGTGAAATATTTATTTTTCGTTAATACCAGCAACCGCTGTGTATTTTCTTTCAATTAATAAATAAAAAAAAGATTTATTCATACATAGTACGATCAGGTGTGCGAGTTTCAAAGAATATTTTTATTTAAATTCACATTTCACTCTCAATGGATGGATGATGATGAAGCTTATAATAATGTATTACTCACACGTGGAATATTCTAGTGAAGTTTACTCTCACGAACAGGATCATAGTGTTATAAATCTGCATCGCAATATAAATATACAGTATACAAACCTTTTAAAATAAACACCGAAATGATCTATCTCCGCCGCTCGTATCTAATATTTTTGCTTTTATGTGCCAGTATGAAATGGTGCATTTCGAATCTGCATTTATTTAGTGTAATGTGGTTTTAACTGCATCGTAGCTAGGAGTAATGAAACTGGTTTGTACTTAGTGCATTTAACACAGGCGTCGATATATATACAAGGTCGTCGATTATAGACAATGGCGATACAATGTATTAAACAGGGTTTGTGTATGACTACAAAAAAGGCTTATGTTGCGAGGACGTAATGATACTAACGGAATTTTGATCAAAATTTTATGTATGACAAGCAGCGTCCTGCGGTTTCACCCGCGTATTTCCCATTCCCCTGGAAGTGCAGGGATAAATTATAGGCTATGTGTTATTCTGATGTCAGTCATTCAGTAGTTTTTACATGAAAGACTAAGAAACTTCCATACTTACAAACTTTCGCGTTTACGATATTAGTAGGAAGTATGATTTTCGTTTAGTGTGAGACAAATCAAAAATAGACGTAAAAAGTAGGTTTCAAATATCTTCCATCAGGTTGATTACTAGTAGCGCTACGCTAATTTGTGAAGTCATTTAATATAATTTGACTGGAGCTTTAACTTCACTCGGGTGATCCGTTTTAACCCATACACAGTTGAGCTTATTACGAAGTACCCCGTTAAAACTATCACATGTAACAGCAAGTTGCTGATGATAATGATAAAATAGCTAGTGATAGTTAAATTGACACGTGTTAAGTGTAAAGCCTCGCAGGTAAGTTGAGGTCAGAGCAAGGCTTACCCTGTTAACGGCTGCGTTAGTGGTACGAGTAATTAATTAACACTGGTTGAGCAGCAGTTAAGGCGAGGAACACTCTAATGGAGCCCCTGTAAAATCTTTCCCCAGCCGCCCGATTTAACGGCCTGAGCTGTTCAAATTATATTTTATAAAGCTTTTGTTAGCGTCATTTAATTATGAGAAAATTATATTCACGTAAAAATTGAACATCGAATATTTGAAGAGCACTTTGTCAATTTGCTGTAGTAAAGGGAATTGGCATGAAATCTGTAAAGTGCTTCTTGGTACGTTCAACCGTGGAAATTATGAGGAAAACATCAAAGGAGTAAGGTATTAGCTTTGAGTGTTTGATTATTGCGACGATTAACATTGATCGAAATAGCATTTTAGCGTCCATTGTGGGGATGCATTTAGGGCGCTTTACTCGCGAATAAAAATTTATTAAAAGACCATAAATTATAAGATAAGTAATTATTGTTCTTTCACTTATGGCTTTGTACCTATTCGATTCTACCAATCATATCGCTGTTTTAGCGAAGTTTCGCTCAGATACAGAAAAGAAATTCAATCTTCAATAATAATTGAGCTATTTAATAGGGAAAGTTTTTTTTTTTAATTTTGATTACAAAAGTATTCAAGGAAAAAAACGACTACAGTATAGAAGCAGTTTCTTCGTTGCCTAAATGAAATGCTTTTATAGTGTTGATGTCGCCGGCAAACGAAAAGGTAGACTCGATATTCAAACGTGACGAGACTTCGATAGGAACGGTTTCTATTCGGTCGATCAATGTTAAAAGAATGTCTAGCCCATTGGGAACATTCGGTGTTATTTCACTCGAATTTTAAGGCTTCTCGTTCATCAGCATCAGTAAATTTCGATTCTATTCGTTTTAAGAGTCTGTCGTATCATCAACATTCTAGTAGACTTATTTGATATAAAAGTAAGGTAAAGTATCTTATCTATCACCTTATATGTCCCACTGTTAAGCACGAGTCTTCTCCTCGAAAACAGGCGAGAAAGGTGAGGGGCCATAGTTCACCGATGCGCTGGCCCAATGCGGGTTGGTTCTCACATACCTTCAAAGATTTTTAATCTCATCAGGCAGGTTTCCTCACGATGTTTTCGTTCACCGGTGAGCGAACGACGGTCTTGTGTTTGGGGTGCACTTAGAAATTTAGAAAAATCCATTTCAAGGCACACACGGGGGGGTCAGGATCGAACCCGGAACTTCGCATAAGAGGCCGAGTCCACCCACCACTGGACCATCGTCGCTCCATTTGCTATAAACAATTTCGTATTTCCGTGGAAAAGCTTAGGATTTGAAGCGCGTTCGACTGCTAGTGTATCTGAATAATGAAACGTACTTTAGGGAGTTAATTAAAGTCATGTGTTGAGTATATGATTGAATTTGCGAAAATTAAATTGGATGAGGTAAAATTGAATCAAAGGCAATCGAAGCGGATGTGTTTGCTCTCCGATATTGCGTCTTGAACGACGCGACGATCCTAACGAAATAGCACGACTCTGTATTATAAATGTCAGTTTCTCTTTCAAATAGAAACGGCGTCTTAACAACTTTTCTGTTTGCTCAAAGACTAAGGATATTCAAATTTCCTGTAGTGTTTATTTAAAGCTAGCGAAACTGTTTCAGATTATTTATTATCTTCGTTGTGTTTGATTATTATTATTAATTTTATAAGTATCAGTTGTTTGTATGATCACTTAAATGTTAAGATACGCCGATGTAAAAAAATCTTCAACATAGGATATATGCCTCTCTCAATGAACGTCTAGACGACCGGTCCCATGCAACTCGCATCCAACACGGACAGGCCTCTGCGCGGAGATTATCTTCCCATCTGGTTGGCCGACCACACTTCGTCTGTCTAAACGCGGCTAGAAAAAGAGGAACTTGGTGTGTATATTTTTTTTCTATCCATATTTGTTCTAGGTTTCAGGACATATTAAGCTTACCGAAAGTTGTAAGCAAATTAAAAAAATATGAAATTGCGAGAGACATTCAAAAGAAACTTCTCGAATTCAAAACGAAATTTAGGAATAAATTCCTTGATAAGAAGATACTTATTGCACTAAACAATGGTTAGATATTCGAAACGATGAAAATGAACAAGATCTGAAGTAATTAGGTTTATTTTCATATCATAAACAGCATACAACAAAATTATGATTTAATTTCACATTGAGTCTGTACACGTTTGTAGAAACAAATAATCGTGATTAAAAATAATTAGCATAATTGGGTGTCGAAAATTTTATTGAGTAATACGTTATATGACGGTGCAATACAAATACCCCGCATGGCTTAAAACAGCTTACCCAGGCTAAATCCAAATGAATATTTGGCTAATAGCTCATTCTAATCAGAATTATATTCCACTAGCTGTTACCCGCAGCTTCGCCCGCGTGAACTTAGGTTTACGAATTTATCATGTTTGATGACGATCATTTTCCATTTCAATAATGACTAAGTTTTTGTATTAAAATGGATATATGTTATCTTGAACATAAAGACATATTATATTCCTATGCAGACTTTCTGTATTATTGTTTTATCTTAGCCAATGTATATAGAAATTTAATAAATTATGTACATAAACCTTCCTCTTGAATTGTCCTATCCATTAAAGAAAACCGCATCAAAATCCGTTGCGTAGCTATAAAGATTTAAGCGTACAAAGGGATATAGGGACAGAAAAAGCGACTTTGTTTTATAATATGTAGTGATTAGTTCTACTGTACCTTTGTTACAGCTAGGTATTTGTGGTTTTATCCTAGACTAGCTATGATCTGCTTATAACGATCTCAGGACGGCCATGTTGAGTTTTTACGATCATATTAGTGCCCGTTTTACGATTCACTAAGACTCGATGCCCGGGTACATTTGATGGACCATGAAACTTAGTCATATTGTTCAAGCGTATAATAATCTTTAGTGACTGATTACGATTTTGTAAATTTCATAATGTGATATTATTATCTAAATGGCGTTGTTCGATGCAGCCACTATTAGGAGAAGTCGCAGCTTCACGTCTTGTTTTAATTTGGTGGACGATTTTTTCTTAGTTTATGTTTGTGGTGTTTTAATTTTTGGAACATAAGTCCACGTGATATATCACGTTTTCCATAAAATCAGGATGTCCAGTTCGAATGCTATAATATATTTAAATAGTAATAAAGGATTTTAAATTAACATGGTTATTTTCATCATCATGAATCAGTCTCGTGAACATGGCATTCGTAGACAATGTCGAAATATCGAGCTCCGCGAAATGACACTAAAAACATGGTAGGTAAATACCCCGTTTTAAATAGCTTAAGTAATAATATAGTTTGAAAAAAGAAGGATATTTATTCGTCTATCTAACGTGTAACAACAATATTATTAGTCACGTATGTTTTTCTTTTTGTACACCATTGGCATATCGTATTATGCGACGAAGGCAAGGTGAAATGGTAATATCATCGACCACATAACCCATAGACTCCTAATAACAGGGGAACGGGTTCTGGGGACACATCTGACTTATAGTTCCGATGTAAGCCGATAACAATGTACTCAAACTATCGTGTCGTCTCATTCTTTTCAGTTGCGAAATATATCCATTTCTTTTTAACATTCCGTGATTGGTAATGTATGACATTGAATTAGCTAATCACAGCATTGCAACCCCTTTCGTCTCACCTCAGCTAGTTGCCAGAATGCATTTAATGCGAAAAATCAAACATTAGGAGTCTATAGGTTGTGTGGTCGATGGGTAATATAGATTTTTTTCACTATCACCTCATAAGTCTCTTGACTGACTTGAAATATGACCTTTTTACACGCTTTTTATTAGCTTCACCTGTATATGTTTGTAACCGACTTCTTTGGGCGCGACTTTGACCCACTTTAAACGGCCCTTTAAACTTTATTGATCTATCAAGGACCGATGACAATACAATAATTGGATAATATTTTTAATAATTGTATTTTTCAATTTGAAGTTAAGCAAAAGCGTATTTTATTTTTAAACTATTAATTATTTAATTCTCGATAAAGCTACCTGCCTTTGGTGAACAAATAATAAACATTCGTTTCTAATAGAATTCATAAAATATAAACTCGAAATCGAGACTTTATCCACAGAATATTTACATAATCCATAAATAATTGCGAAATTGAGATTGATTGATTTTTTCATTTAATTGATTCGAGTATCTCGTAACGTCGTCAATTAATTATTTTCGCGAACCATGAAAAATAATTAATAGTTTCATCAAACGTCAATCAATATTATAGTCCTCGCCACTAATGAAGTCCTGCGACTCAAGCCGGAACTAAATTAGACAAGTCTGACATCCTCTGACATTTTGACATCTGTCTGGAGTGTGAAGTTGTGAAATTTTAAATTGTGTTACGTGAAATATGGAGTGCTTAGGGATAAAAAGCGAAGACCGTATAATGATCGTTAAAGTGAAACAATTTTGTAAATTAGAAAATAAGAATAAACAATTATTAACATTGTTGAATAATACGTTTATGAATGGCACCGCCATGACAGGTAAATTTTAGAAATGCCAGAATCACCCATTTTTGCCCAAATTATGGCTAAAATATTATCATTAATTCTAAACACTCATCTCATGAAATTTTATATTAATATAAATTCAAAATAAAAGAAATAAAACCTTCCTCAGATGAATGAATGATATTCTCAGGTGTATCTGTCAGAAAAAAAAAAATCTCGAATAACACAAGAAGTAAAAATAGAAATTACTTCTAAGAAAATCTGCACCCCTAGAAAAGCCGAACGCAACCGAAGAAGATTGTTTTAGATGATTTTGACTAATCGGCTATACGTATAAAATACAAGCGAAATAATTTACTAATTTTGTCTTTTTTTACTAAAACCTGGTAGGGAGATTTTTATATTGCTGCCATAATTATTTTTGTCACTATCATCATCAACAGCCTTTATCCATTCACTACTTATCCTATAATTAATTATAATTTTTATTGTACTAGACTTGGTGGAAAATTATTACATTAGAAACTGGCAGCATTGAGTTATGAGACCGCAGCGCCGCGTCTATAGGACTTGTTTCGTGGGGCAGACTATAATACCGTACGCGATATGTTCTCGTTGTCAAACATTCCACCTAAACAGTACTGATGAGTTAATATGTACGTGTACTATGTACGTGCACTTCTCTTGGCTCTACGTACGTGCGTCCAGAATATCGGACGGCGCTGAGGTTGTTATTTCCGTGTACTTTTTTTTCTAATTATATTCAACCTCTTTTCTATTGTTCAATCCAGAGCATTTGTGAGGAACATTTAAAATACTTTTATAAAATTTTCCATCCATTCACCCCCGGGCAATATCGGAATATTCGCAAAATCAGACTTCTTTATCCTCTTAAATGATTTCCCCATTTTTGTGCAAGCACGAGGTCGGATTTTATAATTTGTTTTGTGCAAAGGTTTTCTTTCGGTTTGCTTTTATTCGAGGCCATCATTAATTGGACGTGGGAAATGTATTTGGCTACACGACAGTAAAAGTAGAATAATTAATTTTTATGTCAATAACTGTAACAAAATGGCCTGGTCGTGGATATCGTGAAATAAAATGAAAATAAGAAATTGATCACAATTTTAATCAAAAATTTTGAAATGCCAAAAAAAAACTATTGCTGACAAGGAGATTGTTGAATTGAAACAAATCGATCCATTCGTATGAGAGTTACGATGCCACAGACAGACAGACATCGACATCAAACTTATCACACCCCCCTTTTTGCGTTGGGGGTTAATAAAGTTAATTACAAATATGAAATTGAATTCTGGAGTTATTATTGGTTGCTCACCCTTGTCACTTTTATCCTGCTAATATTATAAACGCGTAAGTTTGTAAGAAAGTGTATAAGCTTATGCTTTTATTCTGTATGTTTGTTCTTCTTTCACACAAAAAAATACTGAATGGATTTTGATGAAACTTTACAGTAATTTAACTTGTACATTAGAATAACACGTATGCTACAATTTATCCGTGCTTCCACGGGAATGGAATCTATGCGGGTGAAACCGCGCGGCGCTGCTTTATTTCTATAGGTAACAACCTTATAATATAATATGTAATCCATATATAATATGTTATTATCCTTAGATAATAATATTATGGTGAAAAATTAAAACTATAATTGCGTTGCTCTGAAAAGAGATATTTTATTTTATAATACTTATAATTTAATAATTTTACAAAACATTCTTTACAAATAAATATTTACAAAAATCTTACCTGAAAAGAGAAACAACATTTAAAGCTATTGTTTCACCAGTATTAATTTAACAATATATATAATTCCAAACAGCTAAACTAAAACATTAATAACTAATCTTATAACTAAACAGCTCCATGGCAACAGACGAGTTCTATCTTTAAATATATATACATTATAAAGATATTAAAAACATTAAACCTATTTAAATGAAGTGTAACACTTTATTTACATCTCCCCCCCCCCCTTCTTTTCCTACATTACTTCCACTACTGGAATAATTTTTGTAATGTGGAAAAGATTTGATTCTGTCTTTTTGTGACCTGTATTTACTTTGTAAATTGTATTAGATATTTTATCTATTATTTTAAAAGGTCCTATCTTTAATTCGTCTAATTTTTTTCGGTTTAATCGGTTTCCGTTTTCGACATATACCGAATCTCCGATTTCGAACTCATACTGTTTTCTGTTTTTATCAAATCTTTGTTTATTGTAATTATGTGATTTCATACTATTTTCTAAGGCAATTTTACGATCTTGCAGTAGATGATTATTTGTTCTATTTTGTTTCAGTTCCTCCGGTAAAAGGTCAACATTTTTTCCCTCCAGTAAATATTTTGGAGAAAAGCCT
The DNA here is from genome assembly GCA_905333005.2 of Lycaena phlaeas. NCBI lineage: Eukaryota > Metazoa > Arthropoda > Insecta > Lepidoptera > Lycaenidae > Lycaena > Lycaena phlaeas. The sequence continues at coordinate 4,598,133 of HG995168.1, forward strand.
GTAACACTATGTTCTGTTTCATTATATTTTTCTGTGCACTCGTGAGCAATAGTTGTCCAAGCAATTTTACCTTTCCTTTCATTAATTTTACAACGAATTTTATTAACTAACGTTTGGTTTAACCTTTCGTTTAATCCGTTTGAAAATGGCGCATTAACTGCAGTGAAAACTATAGATATATCTTCTTTTTCTAAAAATTGTTTAAATTCCTTCGAATTTATGCCTGGATATTGATCAGATAGAATCAAGTCCATTTTATAATCTTTTGTTACCTTTTGAACAAGTTTTATAAAATCATTCGCATTCTGAGTTTTGGATGTCAAAATATAAGCGTAACGAGAAAAGTGATCTACTAGGAGATGTAAGTATGTTTTGGTTGAACGAGCACCACCAAATCCCCCTATGGTGTCTATAGACACTATTTCGAATGGATAGGTAGCGGGACCTAAATACGACATTAATCCAAACTTGTTTTTGCTTCTAGATTTATTTTTTATACATACACCACAGTTTTCGCAAATCTTTTTTATGTTATCTAATAAATTTTCAGCTTGATAAAAAGGTTTAATCTTGTTTTCCAATTGTTGTCTTCCTATGTGACAGTAGTAATTATGTACATCCTTTATAAACTTTTTACTAAACTCCTCAGTAAGTATTATCTTTTCATTTTTTCCTATTTTTTTATAATATATATTATTTTTGCATATTAGTTTATTTATATTTTGCTTAATTTTTTCATTTTTATCTTGGTCGTTTAGTATGTCTTCTAACTTAACAAAATTTACTACTTTTAGACTACTTTCTTCATTTTCATATGACTCTAATACCGGGTTTCTACTTAAAGTATCTGCCTCTATGTTATATTTACCTGGAGAATATATTATTTCAAAATTGAACTGTGACAAATAATACGTTAAATCTCCAAGTTCTTCGTCAGTTCTAGCTTTTATATTCATTCTTTCTAAAGGTTTGTGATCTGAAAAAACCGTGAATGTCTTTCCCATAAGCTAGTGCTGCCAGTATTTTACCGCTTCTTTTATTGCCAAGCACTCAAGATATATGGCTTTTTTCTTTTTTTGGGAATCATTTAATTTTTTTGAAAAATATGCACAAGGTTTTTCATCACCGTCTGATTGAATCTGTTTTAAAATCGCGCCTACACCTTGTATGCTAGCGTCTGTATAAATATGTATTGGTAAATCTGGATCAAAAATAGCTAGAATTGGTTTTGAGCAAAGAAGTTTTTTTATAGTATCAAATGATTCTTGGCATTTATTGGACCAAACAAATTTTTCTCCTTTCCTTAGTAAATTATGTAAAGGATCCAATATAATTGAAATATTTGGCACATATTTTCCATAGAAATTAATTTTTCCTAGAAATTGTCGGATATTCTTTTGTGTTTTTGGAATCGGAAATTCTTTTATGGCAATCAAATTATCTTTTAGTGGTGTTACAGTATTGTTTTTTATTATATGCCCCAGATATTTTACAGAGTCCTGTGCAAAATTACATTTCGTAAATTTTAATTTAAAACCTTCTTTTAAAATTGCTTCCAATAACAAAGATATATGCTGAATGTGTTTTTCAAACGTTTCAGAAAATACTAATATATCGTCGATGTAGTTAACAGTAAAATCTGAGAGTTTATACTTTCTTATGATACTACTCAATATTCTTTGAAAAATAGCAGGAGCAGTTTTTAAACCGAAAGGTAAACATGTCCATTGAAAGTGCGCCTCTTGAGTAACAAATGCAGTTTTGTGTCTATCTTCAATTTTAAGAGGTATAGACCAGAATGCTGAGTTTACATCAAATGTTGAAAAATACTTACAATTCCTTGTTTTAATCATTAGATCCTCGATTAGCGGAAATGGTTGTGATTGGGGAACTACTATTTTATTTAATTCACGAAAATCTATACAAAGCCTTGATCTCTTCCCATCTTCTTTTTTAAATGCTAGTGTTACCGGAGCAGCAAAAGGGCTATATGACTCCTCGATTAAATTATTTTTTAGTAATTTTGATATTTGTGTTTCGATTTCTTTCATATCTTCAATAGAGCACCTATACGGTCTTTTACTACAATATTTATCTATCATTAAATCAATATGGGCTTCATAACCTTTTACAGTACCTATATCGTACTTGTCTTTAGCAAATACTGAATTATATTTGTGTATCAATTTATCAATATCAGATTTTTTCTGATGATCTAAATTATTAACAGAAATGTTAAAATTATCTATTATTATATTTTCATTAAAGTTTATTTCATACTCATTATTTATATTTTGTTTTTTATATATTTTTTTATTATAATATATTATATCTTTTTTATTTCCTATAACACTACCTGAACTGCCAGGAATTTCTTCAGTGCTTATAGGATCCTTATCTTTGCTTTTTATATAGTCTTTATTGATAAGGCCATTTTGAGCTATTTTTAAATTGTCATTTTGAGTTAACCGATATTTTTGTATACAGTCTAATCCTACTAGGAAATCATAGTCAAAGTTTTCTTCGTCTATAACAAAAATATCGACATGTTTTTCAATGTCAAAAATTTTTATTTTTAAAGTTACCATACCTATTGTTCTTTTTACGCCATTAATAGTTTTTAAACCTGCATTTTTATTATGAGTAGGTTTTTTTTTTAAAGATAATAACCTTGAATTAATTAAGGACACATTAGATCCAGAATCATAGATTCCTGTTGTTTCCAACGTGTCATTAATTAGTAATTTAATTTTTATTAATGGCGGCACTATTAGTTTTTTGGATCGATTTCATTTAATTCAGCCTCTAGTTCAAAATTGTTAACACTTCTTATTTTATCTTTATTTTGTATATCATAATTTTTAATTTTAAACCAACATTGTGATTCAGGATGGTAACGTTTGCCTTTATTCTCTTTTTCACAAATTTTACACGGGTTAACCATTGGATACACCTTTTTCTCTTTAATATTACTTTCGGAAGGTCCTGTCCTTATACCAAATGTTTTTTTGTTGACTATATTATACTCTAACTTTCTTAAATTATTGAATAAGTCTTCAGTTTTCTTTATACTAACCCTATCAATCTTATCTGTAATAAAATTTGGTAATCCTATGGCAATTAAATCAATTAAAGTTGTTATATTAATAGAACTATTTATTTCTAATAAAAGTCTCTCTTTCTTTATTGCATATTCTAGTAACGAGCCCTGTCTATACTTAAATAACATTGCATACCTGATCGGCGACCAACCTTTATTCGCATATGTTTCACAAAAAATATTTTTCCATATCGCCCATTCTGAATTTATTGTATACTTTATAAGCATAGAACTATACCAATCTAAACAAGAATCTTCTAAAAATAACCTAAAAATTTCAATTTTTTTTATATCTTCTTCTATTCCCATACGAACACATTCCGCCTCAAAAGTAGTCATCCACTGAGACACATTAGTAATCTTGCTATTGAATTTTTCTAAAACAAATTTTTCTACTATTTTTCCAATATTAAAAGATTTTAAATTTTGTGAGTCTTTCTTCATTTCAGCGAAGCGTTCCATAATTTTTATTAAAGAATCTTCGGAAATTCCTGTGGATATTTGTGCTTTTGTTTGTTCCTCTAATAGATACCCCATAAATTGTTTGTTACCATCTTCATCACAGTATACAGCTTTCATCTCTGGATTCATGGATATCCACACCAGTCGTTTCTCGTGCCGTTTTTGTAATGTGGACCTTACTTTTTGAAAGATTTGTGTATGTGTAATTACATCATGTAATTTTACAGGTTGTAACTTATCTGGAATCGTAAAGGTCCGTCCGTCTAAATCTGTGATTGTCGTCACACAAATAATATTTGTTTTCATATCTTCGCTGGCTTTGACCATAAACTCAAATCTTAATTTATCCATTATTCCTGGTAAGCAGCAGCAGAAATGTTGTTTTATAATATGTTATTATCCTTAGATAATAATATTATGGTGAAAAATTAAAACTATAATTGCGTTGCTCTGAAAAGAGATATTTTATTTTATAATACTTATAATTTAATAATTTTACAAAACATTCTTTACAAATAAATATTTACAAAAATCTTACCTGAAAAGAGAAACAACATTTAAAGCTATTGTTTCACCAGTATTAATTTAACAATATATATAATTCCAAACAGCTAAACTAAAACATTAATAACTAATCTTATAACTAAACAGCTCCATGGCAACAGACGAGTTCTATCTTTAAATATATATACATTATAAAGATATTAAAAACATTAAACCTATTTAAATGAAGTGTAACACTTTATTTACACATATTTACAACAAATATAACCCACAGGGGGTTAGCACGATGCATCATCTAATCGAGATTATGATCGATCTGTAATTACAAAAATTGTAAAACTATATTTTGAAAAGAGTACAAAGTTTCTTGCTAGATTCCTCTCTGGGGAAAAATGCTACTTTTGCGAATGAAGCTTATAAAAAAATATTGACATGTTTCAAATTCTATGTGATTTGCCTTCGAAATTAATATTATTTGTTTGGTTTGAGTTTTGAATACAATTTAACGAAATAGGTAGAAGTTAAAATATAAAAAAATAAACAGTCCAACCATTTTCTATGACAATTGGAATATAATGTCAAATATTATTAAATTATAAAGTTAGCACAAATCAATCAAGCGGGCAAAAGTTGTAAACAAACTGAAGTAGGCTACATACGTATATTTATATAAATTTTTAAATTATATAGAATACTAGCTATTGCCCGCAGCTTCGCCTGCGTTAACTATGATTTACAACTGGATCTTAGTACGCGAAATAACATTTTTACACCTTTTGTCTGAAAAACCAAAATATCTTACGGAACCCTATTTTTTTCAGAATAAAATGTAGCCTATGTTACTCGTGGATAATGTAGCTTTCGAATGGTGAAAAAATTTTTGAAATCGGTCCAGTACTTTTTGAACCTATTCATTACAAACATACAAAAATAGGTACAAATATTTCCTCTTTATAATATTAGTGTAGATTTGTATTTAAAATATTTAAAATTTATAAAAATTAATGGGTAGATCATCCTTAACATTTAGGGCCTGTTTCACAACCTCCAGATAAGTGCCGAATAGGCTATTCACAACATATTTGACAGATAGAGTGTGGAGTATCTGTCAAATATGTTGCGGATAGCCTATCCGGCACCTATCAGGAGGTTGTGAAACAGGCCCTTGGGGAGATAAAACATAGATGTCCGATTCTCAGAAAAAATTTAATGGGAATCGGTCTAGCCGTTTCGGAGGAGATTCAGAGAGAGAACCGCGACACGAAAATTTGTATATTAGATATTCATAAATTTTATAAAACTATGAATTCATCAATACAGTTATTAAATATAATCTGTCATAAAACATCAATTTACTGATTTGCAACGTTTCGAATTTATTATTATGCCTTCATCAGGCATCTAAAAACAATACACCACCTTCAATAATACATAATAAAATATATTATTAGTGTTTTTTAATCATCGTCCAAATTCCTGCTAATTTAAAATAAAAATAGTTAAATACAACATGGATGCCAATTTTAGTAATAATAATCTATTATTTGTATGATTCACCTGACAATGAAGTTGAAAATATCATACGTTAGAAGTATTTAAAGTTTATATATCAAAAGTTGTGCGCATCACGTTCAGGCAGTTGAAATATGTTCCGTGTGACAGAGATAAAGCGTTTTTCACGGTACGCCTTCAATTTGTTTGCAGTCGTTGGCGGAATAGGATAGTATAAGACACAAAAATGATTCTCTATTGTGAGTGTTCTGATGTGTATGTCTACGTTTGTGTTGATGGAATTTTCATAGACATCTAAGGAATAAGGCAGTCTAAAATCTGTTATTTTTATCATATATATCGCCATAAAAAATATATTTTATTTTCAAACTAATGTTTATTATTATTATTTTGCAAACAATATTTTAAAACAAAAAACTAAAAAAACACGCTTTAATAGAAAATAGATAGTAAATTTGGATTATGAATAGAAATATATGTACATTATTGAAAAAAAAAGCGTGGAGTGCATATGCATTGACACTCAATAGCTATAAACATTTTATTGACACTATAAAATGCACCCCATAACGGTTTTTAACGCGAAGCTTATAAAGCGCTTATACGTACCTACAGGGCTTAACACACGTTAGTAGTTTGTGGTAATATTTCAAGGATTAACAGTAAATATTATCTTTTAATCTCATTCTAGGTAGGAAATATATAAAATAGAATATAATCAACACTTTTTGAGAAATAGTTTATTCGAGCGACGATGGTCCAGTGGTGGATGGACTCGGCCTCTTAGGCGATAGGTTCCGGGTTCGATCTTGACCCCCCGTGTGTGCCTTGGAATGGGTTTTTCTGAATTTCTAAGTGCACCCCAAACACAAGACCATCGCTCCCCGGTGAAGGAAAACGTCGTGGGGAAACCTGCAAACTTGATGAGGTTGAAAATCTTTGAAGGTCGTTGAAGTCACCAACTCCCACTGGGCCAGCACATCGGTGAACTATGGCCTATTACCCTCCTCGCCTGATTTTGAGGAGGAGACCCGTGTCCAGCAGTGGAACATGTAAGGGTTGATACTTTTATACTTATAAGGAATATTTATACACTGCTACACGCGGGCGTAGCCGCGGGACAAATCTAGTAAATCTATGAAGTCTTTTATCGAGCTACCTAATATTGTTATGCGGGGTATCCGTTCTGAAAAGAGTTTTTTTTAAATATCATTTTCAGTTAGTCGAACTATTTCAAAGCTGAAAGCTTTACACATTTGATAAAGTTACGCTAGCTCTGCATATATTTTAGTTAATACGCTCGAATATATAATTCACTTTGTTATTCTAATTTTTAAATTAACTTAACTTAACTTCTGTGGCTCAGCGACCCAAAGTGGGTCTTGGCCACCGAAACGAGAGACTTCCACTGGTCTCTATCCTGCGCAACCTCTGACCAGTCCTCAACCCCGAGCTCACGCAGGTCAGCCTCCACCATGTCTCCTCCAATTTTTAAATTAGTCATACTTTTTAAAATCATTTAAACTTTTTTCGGATGCTTGGGCAAGAAATGAAGTGTTATTAATTGTTCTGAAATATACCTCGTCACCCGTTAATCAAGGCATAGGCAACGCCTACGGTTGAGGTGCCTAACTCTATCGTTCAAGTTCAAGTTCATAAACGATGTTCAATTCTTACCACCGTATCTTTTTTTTAGTATTTTAATTCAACTGACAACAAATGCTTTATGCTACGCATAATTTATCAAACTAATATTATAAACGCCAAAGTTGGTAAGTGCGGATGTATATTTGTTTGTTACTCTTTCACGTAAAAACGACTTGATGGATTTTGATGAAACTTTACAGTAATATAGCTTATAGATCAGAATAACACAGGCTATAATTTATCACTACTCCTACGGGAATGGGAAGTACACGGGTGAAACCGCGTAGCGCTGCTAGTCATTTCATAAAATGACATTTCAAATGCAATCAATCCTTATAAAACCACTTTGCATGGAAAATTGTGTGTAATGACCCTACTAACTACTAACTTTTGGAACGAGTATAATAAAATATTTTGTGAACATTCTACCCTAAGCGGCCTACCTATTACGGCTTAAAAGATTACGGCCCTTTGAAAGTAAGACTTGATGGATAGACTAGGAGATGATATAGGGTCCTGTCTTTGATATAGATACTTAAAATTAATAATATAATAGATAGTATGTCTGTACGCAATGCTTGGTATACCTGGGTACGTCTCACATCGTTTTCTACGGATTTATATATAAATTTTTAATGTTCACGATAATTTCCCTCATTATTATGGAAAAACTTGCAGATTTTATCGCGGTTTATTTGAATTTATACATGCTAGAAGTTTCGCACATATTAGAGACCACCCACAAACTACGTCACACGTTAAGGGGGGAAGGGGGGGTCCGACCAAGTTACAAGGGGTGGGAGGAGTCTTAGATTTTGTAACGTCACGTGTCCACATCGAAATGTGTAAGTGATTATAAACTAATACTAAAAACATAATTAGAAATTTCAAAGTTGTGTGAAAGTTGCTAAATGTGTGAGAAGGGGGGAGTGACTAGGACGGGGGAGGGGTCGATAGACATGAAGTTCGTCTGACATAATTTATGGATGTCCCCTTACAGCAACCATGGTCACAGACATCTGAATAAACCAAAACAATATTCCTAAAACTTGTGTCCTTATAAAGTTTTCTAAATCAATAGATGCTATTTCTAAAACATCATGCATGCCATATCCACATGAAGAATGTTTTAAATACTAGTTGCATAATGTAAGCCGGCTTAATAGCATGTTTCACGTTTCCATTTAAAAAATGTTGGCATTTCATAAAACTGGCTTTTCACGTCAAATCTATCCTGATTATTGCGTTGGGAATTGCCTCTTTCTTTTGTCACGTCCACGCCATTACTGTGTGAAAGCCTCACTATTTCCGACTTGTCGTGCTCTCGACGGTGTAACTGTGTTACATCCCAGTGGTGTTTTCTCATTTTATTAAAAGCTAAATGCACCATGACATAACTTTTTAGGGTAACGTTATTGGAGATGTGTTAACTAACCTCTTTAGAGCGTATTGAAAGCGTTATTAATTTATGTAGATTTAGAACTTTGCACAAACAAAGCTTGTTTTCACCAAGTATTGGTTTTCACTTGAATCTAATTATATTATCGGACACATAATATTCAAATCTTAATTGAATTAGTTGAATAGTTGTTGTGTTCAAATTGTGTAAAGGACCAATTAAATTGTATTAGCTACTTAATACTGCAATTTTTATTATGATTTCAAATCGATATAGCGCATACGACATAGCGGGGATCGATGTTTCTTGTCACACATTAAACATGAATTGAATTTATAATCGGCCAATTACGTTTTGTAATGAAGGCCGCATATTGTAATATGCAGGCTTTATGTTGTTTGACCGGACATTAGTTAGAGACCGCAGTTCACTTATGTCCAACAGCGAATGAGTAAAGGCACATCAGTAAAGGTCTGTCTCTCTCTCTCTTTCTCTCTCTCTCTCTCTCTCTCTCACACACACACACACACTCTCTCTCACTCTCCCTCTCTCTCTATCTTCCACCCTGGGCCGGCCAGACGACGAGAACACCGCTGGGCTTAGTGGATAGTCTGCGTCCACCTTACCGTCTCTAGAGCGCGGGAGTCCAACGTAACCCCGGGCTCCCCCGGGTGATATTATGCCTAAACGCATTCCCTAGGTAAATAAAATAAAAAGATGTCATTTACATAGCATTGCTGACGAAAGCGAAGCCGCGGGAAACAGCCAGTAAATCTATATTTAAAGCACTATATTCGCAGTTAGATATATGTGTCACCGTTTATTTTTAACAGACTTCTAAAAAAGGAGGAGGTTCTCAGTTCGAATGTTTGTAGTTTTTTAGCTTTGTTCGCGCAGAACTCCGTTAATAACGAATGATATCGATTAAAAAAATATTTTTTTATTTGAAAACCTATGCGTTCTAAGCGGGCCCAAAGTCACGAAGTGGGTATCTGATAATGGAATCTTGGGAACATTTCAAATTGTATGTGTATATTACAATATATTTTTAAATTTTCAGTGATTTGCGGGAATTAATTAAGTTAGTTTTTTTAATACAAAATGAGTATCAGAGATTACATCGAATTAGTAAAAAATAAGCCCCTTTTGTTGTTCATAAAATAACTATAACAATGTTCATAATTAAACAAATTTTCTATACCGATCATTGAAACATAATATTATATATGTTATATTTTACTTTGCTTTTTTGGCGATCTTTTTTGTTGTCTTTTCACCGGAACACGACATCCGGTCACGGATCGCCGTGACTAGTAATTTGAGCAGAAAAAAATTTGTCTGAACTGTACTGTACTGAAAGATAAAAACAAGTTTTTTGATGCTGGTGATAAAGGTGTTGACAACAGTTCATGAAACAAAACTACGTTACATCCGTTCAAATTGGAATCCCTCATCAAGGAGATTAAGATAAGAATACACTTTCAAACATATTCGTCTATGCACCATATATACCGAATAATATAACAGAGAATACTATGTAACTTCACTACCGGGAAAAACTGCCTCAAAATCGAACGTATGATCGCATTATTACCATATGTAGTATTAAGTATAAAAAGGACATTAACATTGCAATATTTTTTTTATAATCTCTATTTTTATGGTCGTTATAATGGCAAGGCGCAATATGCAACTAAAAAGTGCACAAGCCTTAAGTATTTTCCGATAATGCACTCGAAATAGTACGGTGCATTGCGATGGTGGATTATTTATTAAGAGTGTTTGGAAAGGCGGCGCAAACACACATTAGCTCAGCTGTAGAATTTATAGACCTGGAAAGAATTTGCGTGTTTATACACACTTTGTCTACTATTTTCATTGAAGTCTATACTAAGATCTTTTTCAATTTTGTTGATTCTTCATGCCAGACTGTATGTACTTTGGCATAAGGCAGTAAAAAATTCACAACAGTTAGATTTATTCTGTTATATTTATTTCGGACGAATTCGTTGCTAATTTTTATAATCATTGTAAAGTTCAGCACTAGTGTAATTTTTTTATAATATATATTAACGTATACGTAACAACGCATATATAATCTGAATATATAATTCAAAAGAACGAAGCTCTTGACATTGTGCGTTAGATCTCGAGTATATAGCTGTAGACTCCTTCCCTTTCCGTAGTTCCGGTTTCTTTGTCGACTTGACTCTCGCTAAAGGAAATGAGACCGTCACATACCAAGGTCGTGTCGTACGACACGCTCGATACTGTAAAGAGAATAAAAGATTATAAAGAGTACCTCCTATTATTAGTAGACAATTCTAGAGCACAAGGCTTTGTTTAAGTAAATAACCTTTTATACTAATGTAAACGAGTACAAGTGCGTAGCGTTATTTTCTTTTTACTCGAAACAGTCTGCCTCCGCGACATACACAGCTTTTACTGCCCTAAGCGCTTGTATGTTTTGTTCCTTTGGAATAACGAAAAAATAGGGCGACTGTGTAAATTTTGACGGACTACGTTCCCATTTGATAGTGAGTACGAGAGTAGTGATAGTTTTATTGGAATGATGAATATTGATTTATTTTAATAAAGCGAATGGATAGAGCTGTGTTTGTGACAGCAGAATAATCGTTAATTAACAATCAAATTTGTATGGATCATGGCTTATGCAACGGCAGATAAAATGTGATAAAATTTATAAAAATGAACCTCATCTGATAAAAGGATTTTTTTTATCTGTAAAGTTCGGATCCCTCGGATATTGGATAAACTTGAGACAAAATGAACACAGAAAAACGATTGGCGGAAGAATTTTATATCTATTTATTAAGCTAAAAATATCTGTTCTAAATTAAATTAATCAGGCATAAGGTGTGTTTTCGTGTTATCACACATAAAACAAATAAAAACGAAATAATTTGCAACAACCATATGACAGTATTTTCCTTAAATCGATAGCTCACCTAGAATTGTTCTGATGAAGTTTGAAAGTCAATAGACCGGAGGGAATAAATCATTTTGAAAAAAACATATATTCAGATGCCCATAGTAATGTTTTGTACTAATCTGTGTCAAATACGTATCTAAGATGATGGTGTGCTATATTGTACTAATCGATTAGTAAGCTTGTACATATGTATGGACCTTTCATAACCATACAATATATGTGGACACTCATGCATATGTTCCCCGCTACGCCTGATCCTAATATAATCCTAGATTGATTTATAATAGCGTCAGAATTTAATAAAGCTCTAACAATGGAAGCTAGTGAATAGATACGTTCATCATAATTTTTGATATTCAACAGTAAATATAAATAGTTATAGTTAATTTTAATATATTTTGATACATGCTTATTGGGTGTTTATTACATAAGTCCGCCTATCCGCCTTACTTGATTTATATATTTATATAGTATCAAGATTAACTAGTATTATTGTAGGCCCGTGTCTGACCGTTTCTCTGTACAACTTAAAAAGTAAGTGCATCAAATTAAGTACTGCCTTACAATAATAGTAACTAAAGGTCAATTTATTTGTTTAGCTTTCACTCCTAAACATCTGATTAGATTTCGTTAAAATTTGGCTAAATATTCATCATAAGCTGTAAATCTATGTTAACACCGGCTAATTAGCAGGCGACAATAATTGTAATTTGTACATTTTGTTAAGTGATAACTCGTGACAAATTGAATTGAAATGAATATCAGTTGCATTATGTAACTGTTTGGCGCAGCGATCAATCAATCGTGAACGGTCGCGGCGTCTAATCTCATTGGAGACATTTCATCGTAATAAATTTGTATTTGTACTGTGTTTTATTGTATCCATACAATAAACACTTAATTCTCCCTCTATGGAGTTGAATTGGAATTCTGGAAAAGGCAAACGCAGTGAGAATATACAGTTAATTTATTGAACTTCGTAATTGTTGTAATTCGAATTAATTTATTGCCTCACGAGATGATTCAGTAACATTATCACAGACCAATGGTTATCAATCATTCGGGTGATTTCGGTATATACCTTTAAAATATGAAAGAGTAGTGCTGCTTTACATAATTGCCTATCTGATTATAGCTGTGAATGCCTATCAGGAATCCTGATAGACATCCCTATCCCGGATCAGGATCGGGAGTGAAGAGTAACCTTAAAAATCTTATTAAGAAGTAACAAATTCGTGAACGAATTTTATTACGGTTTATTAAGTTTATTACATTACCTATTGATATTTTAATGCTTTAAAATAATTATGGTCTCTAATATACGATTTATGCAACATGGAGGTTTTATTTTCTTGAAGGCGCGTAGAATATACAACTTTTAAATGTATTTGAAGGGAGTGAAGCAAATCAAGCGCCGAACGATTGTCTCGCGAAAGCCACTGTCCCGCGAAGAAAGAAGCGGAGAGATGCCTCGATGGTACGATGTGTCGTTCGAATGACTCGGTATAATATTTATATATTATTTATTTTACCTTAGGAATATCTTAGTCAACTGTCTAAATCAAAATAACAGTTCTCCTTATTCTTATATATATCATAATATCACTGTTATTGATTTCATTTTATCAATATTTTTTTTTTATAAATAATACAGATACAATTGCCGAAATGTAAATTCTCATGCTTACTACAAAAAATAATGACCACAAATTCATATGCAATGAAAGAATGAAATAAATCATTAAAATAGACTATAGTAGTAAATAATATAACTTTTTCTCAATTCGCTAGATAAGTAGCATTACTATCGAAAATTTCCAAGTATGATTATATGGTTCCGGAATAAGTAGCAAACACGACACTTCTTTGGAACTTTAATATATCGGGGAAATATATCGGGGAATACTAAAATTTCAATCACGTAGTTAAACTTACTTTGCGTACAATAGCGAAACTATACTGCCAAAATTCTAATGCCTCGACTTAGTAGAAGCTCTGAAAGTAAAGTAGCTAAACTAACACATTGGACACACAACTTGAAGATCAATTCTGAGAAGTACCTTCGGTTCATATTACTAATTAATCCGTTTAGTAACAAGCTTACGATGTTACTTTATTTTAAAAAAAAAACTTTCTGAGAAAGAATGAAATTTGTCGAATAAGTTTAATATGTGATTTTCTGATAATAATTAATAAAATAAGTTTTATATTATTCGACACTAATCTTTAGAGTACTTAAGTATTTTATTAATGGAAAAGTAATCTTCGTTCTCGAACATTAATGAAATTAGCCTTTCATGATGAATTTAATCGTATTATTATTTTATTTTTTGTTTATGTGACAATTCTTTTAATATTAACTAGCTATTGCCCGCAGCTTCGCTTGCGTTAACTAAGATTTACAACGGGATCTTAGTACGCAAAATAAGTAACTTTTCTGGTTGATTTTTTACACCCTGTGTCCGTAAAACTACGTACGTACGTATCTTACGGAACCCTTTTTTTTCAGAATAAAATTTAGCCTATGTTACTCGTGGATAATGTAGCTTTCGAATGGTGAAATAATTTTTGAAATCGGTCCATTACTTTATGCGCCTATTCATTACAAACAAACTAACAAACAAAGTTTTCCTCTTTATAATATTAGTGTAGATGTAAGTTACGGTAAACTAACAGATAAGGCGAAAGAACAAAAGAGTGCACACGTAATACCGTAAATGAAAAATGTTCATTTAGTCTGAAACCGCTGTTGTAATTTTAATAAAACCTTTTTGTGTATTTTATTGTCCTTGCGACGCAATATTATAAACTCGCATCGCCCCGCGGTTTTATCCGCGTATTAATCATTGCCGTAGGAGTACGGGGATAAATTGTAAGCCTACGTAACTAACAAGTAACGTAGCCTTTGAGAAAAGAATTTTCAAAATCGCTTCAGTGGATCCATATATTACAACAATACCCTACAATCCCAAAAAAAAATAGCCCCCTACAATCTCAGAAACTCACTTTTACTACTTTATAATATTAGTATAGGTAAATAAATTTTAAATAAATTAAACCTTTACCAAAAGTATAATATCTTAATGAACGCTTCGAATATGATATTAAGCATCCTAGTAATGGTTGTAGCTTGATAGCTAACAAGCTTAGACAATTAAAAACCGTCTGTCTTAATATTATTTATATAAACGAATACTAAATCAGTAAGTTGATGTTGAATTTTGTAATTAACAAATTGTTCTCAGTTTCCTATCTCTTATCCTCAAAAGAACGCGGTTTTTACCTCTATTTTTCTTAAAAACAACACCATTATTAGTATCGTTGAAACTCATAAAGTAAAAGAGTCATTAAAAGTATCGAGTTCGAGGAAAGAATAAGAACTTCAATTCTAAAAACAATACCATCTGTATAAGAACAGTGTCGGTTGTTGCATTTGCAAACTTTATTTGTATAAAACGAGACATTCAACACAAATTTACATCTACGTTGAGATGCACGGTAAATAATATACAAAGCGTACGACACTTACGACGTTATACTGCGGAATTGTAATACATGGCTCTGGCACATACATTTATACATTCCTAGATTTCCGCAATATCTTTGTACGGAAATGTAGCTGGGTATTCTGATGTGTCGATGCGGACAACATATTCCAATCAACTCGCTTGTTTATTGTACTAGATTGTTTGGAATTTTGTTAATGTCCGCTCAGAATAGAAATATATATTCCGTATATTTAGTGTTTTGCGAAAACATGCCATTTAAATTTGTGTCCTAAGACTGAATTGGAGTTAGGTGTACGTAGCAAAGTTTTGTATCCAACAGGAAAGAGGATTATGTCCAACATTGGACGGAAATGGTATATAATGATGACGATGATGAAGTCACTGCCAGTTAGTTGTGGTCTGCAATTACTCTAATTTCCTGTGTTGGTATTTTGTGTCTTTTCTACAGATAATAGTTTTCTAAAAATGATAATAGACATCCTGTATTAATTTTTTTAAATAAAATTGAATGAAGGAGGATTTATGAATATATGCATTTTTTAGCGTGCATATGGGAGAAAAGCTAAGCTTTAAGCATCATAATAAAATTACAAATAAAAGGTACGCGAGGGTGTTACATGATGTGCGCAATTCCGCGACAAAGCGCCTTACAAGATATATTTCCAAAGGACGCTCTCATTCACTTTTTTTTGTCACGCTTACAAATGCCTCTTTCATGCCTTATTTAGTACTGGTTTAATATTTATCTTATAATTCATATTCTCTGCTTCGTATAAGAGATAGCGTGTAAAGTGTTTAATCAGAAAAGGTTTTTCTTGTAGGTACTATGATGAGGCTACAAAATTATTTTAATAATAGTTTATTAAGTAAAATGAAACCCTGTAGTTTAATAAAACCTTGTAGTCAAGGTTATTAGTACAAAACCACAGGGTTCTATTACTATCATTTACAAAGGCTTACTTTAGGCTATTGAAATGAGTTTTCCGATGTAGAAAATAAGATTTGATGTCAAATGTACATCTTTACACTACGTTTTTTTTTTTGAGGGGGGTGAAGCAAATGAAGTGCGGAACGATTCGCTTTTGGAAGTCCCTCTACGTAGAAATGAAAGAGAAAGAAAAAACGATACTATGTGGCGATGTTCGAATCGTTCGATTGTATAATTTGTTATTTTATACAAATATATTATTTCAACCGATAAATATTAACTATAGTTCTCCTTCTTATCATTTAACACATATACATCACTGCTATTAATTTTATTAAGATTTGTTTACAAATAATACAGATACAATTGCTACATTGTAAATTTTAATGGTAATGGTAAATGATAATTTCACTTTCAAGTTTTTTTTTTGAAAATGTGTTTTTACCACGATAGTCCAAGGATAAATACAATCAATATTAGCGTGTATTTTTTATGCTTTCAAATTTATACCTATAACCCTGAAAAACTTTAATTAAACCTATTTTAATTATACACAGCGCCTTAAAAATCTTTTAAATTTTCAAAATACCTACTCAAAGTGTCACATTATTGCCATTTTATACATAAAAGAACAAAAAAATAAATCAAAATATATTAATTATTGTAGATTGTACTCAATACCATATTCTATTACATTAAATTGCTTATTAATGTCTTAATAATAATATATGGTAATCGTTGATTGCAATTAAACAATCCCGTATTTAAAAAAAAATGTGTGTTTTACAAAATATAAACACAAAACCGACATTAGGACAAAAGATTCGTGTAAAACGTTGTGTAAAGTTTTAACGAATGCTTCGCTGTAGAGCTCCCAGCAGGATGCATCACACGAAACATCATTATGGCTTTCAGTGCGCCCCCCTTTATCTCAAATAATACGACAGTTTTCAGTAAGTAGAGCGATGCACGATGCTAACAAAACTGTTTGGTATTTCATGACGATTAGGATAGCTGCTAGTCGACTAGCGCCCGATTTCTGAAACGTTGGTCAAAGTGTACGTCAACTAACATGGCTGTTAGTGGCGGTTAACATACGAGTCTAGAGTCAAATTTGACAGCTTTTCATTGTAGTGGCTATGACAGGTAACTGCCAGGCCGATCAAGTGATGTAATTTAACCATAATTCTAGCAACTTATTTGACACATTCAAAGAGATTTGACAGTGGATTTGTTACTGTTATTTGTTTTGACGACCTCCGTGGCGCAGTGGTTAGCGCGGTGGCGCACAAGCCGGAGGTAGCGGGTTCGAATCTCGCCAGGGAACAAAAAAAAAAAAGTTTATTTGTTCCTGGGTCATGGATGTGTATTAAATATGTGTATTATATAATAAAAATCTTAAATATAAGTATTAATATAAAAAGTATTAAATATATGTATTTCCGTTGTCTGGTACCCGTAACACAAGTCTCTTCGAGTACTTAGCACAGGACCAGATTGACGTGGTGTAAAAGCGTCCATAGATATTATTATTATTTATTATTATTACTTCTTGCGTTGATCAGCCTTTCGGAAGCCGGGCGTAAAATTCTGTTCTATTGTATGTATTGGATTCGAATGCTGGTATTGGCGATTCCTATGTATGTAACATGAATGAATGTAGGTATACATGTCTATGTCTATATGACCGCAGTAAATAGTACAGGTACGCAGACCAATAAAGAATTAAATGCCGTTATATAATATAATATGTACTGTATTATGATATCTATGTTTTCTTGAATTTATTTGTAAACATCCTTGCCGTGTTTAGCAGGTGAACGCAGTGTAATTGGTATTAAATAACATGCACATTGCAATATATTTTGACTGTAAGATGCTTTTGAGCGCTAAATAACATTTTAGCGTTCAATTTGCAATCCGTATACAACCACCAAAATACTCAGACGAGTAACTCATACAAAGCGTCGCAATAGAAATTCTTTAGTATAATATTTCGTATGTATAAAGTTTATTTGGTATAATATTTCAATCGTTTATCGCATTTTCTGATACCGGGGGACTTATATTTGACCGTTGACCTCATTCTTTCACTTCAGACGTGACTGAAAACTGATTTGAAATATCTCAATTGATAAAAATGAACGTTTTAATCAGCGCCATATTCTCTATGAATAAAACTTACCTTATTATAAATTTACCTAAATGTGATGTTTAGAGATTGTGTAATGCTCTTTAGCAATGGTTTGGTAATCTGCCGTACGAAAATCGTCCAGATGTTGGATAACGGCATTTTAGTTATACCGTGGCAGTAATGGTTTCATAGTGATGTACAAATCTTCTGATCATGTTGGATGTGTGTCTGGTTGTTACGTCCGATCATCCGTCAAGTAATTTATAAATTTGTAAGTGCTCGTAATCGCGAGGTTTTTATCCGACGGTGGTGAGGCAGAAATCCGTCATAGGTACAAACCCGAAGCCATGAAGCCGTGGAAGTCACACTCAACGGCTGGCGGGGGGCAACCCCCCACTTATTAGAATCACTGGGTGAATCAACCAGCTCACCCCACTTCCGAAGAAGCAATACGGTCACTAGGGCCATCAGCATAGCTCCATCCGAAAAAAAAAAGATCGCGAGGTACATGATCAATACAAGCCCATATATCATTATATATACAAAAAAGTCATTGAGTAAAAACCACGATATACTCTTTTTAAGGCTTGTTACATAATGTCGATGTACCTGTTATATTAGTCGGGTAAATGTAAATCCCGGAGCGCGAAACATTTCTCTAATTACGGCGCACTATCTTGTGGACAGTAATTGGCAGCACTGGTAATGGAGTCGCCGTCAGTATTCTAAACTAACTTGTCCATTTAATACGGCCGACGGTTAAATATTAGCTGCGTTTGATATAGCCAATGAAAATTTTCATTTATGGACTGTATACTGAAATATATTAATCGGGATTATAATTTAAATTTAAACCAAAAAGTTTTTGGTTATTTGTTAGGATATTTATTGATGAATAATAAGGCTTCCACGACGCTTTGCAGGCTTTTAATAATATAGGTGTAACTAATATCAACTTACAATATAATTTTGGAAAAACTAGAGTACTAATTTCCGAGAGAATTAAAATACAATTATGAAGATTACTAAATGATAAATTTTATTATAATCTACTACAGGCTCCCCGCGGTTTCGCCCGACCGAATTGTGAATCTAAATTCTAAACCAATCTCAAATCTACTTGAACACACACAATAGGTTTCATAACAATCGGTACAGCAATTGAAAAGAGAAAATATATTTATATAACTTCCATAGAAATAAAACTGAATCCCCGAAATGTATGTACGCATATAACTTCAGAACCGCTGCATCAAATTAAATATTTTTTTTGTTGTGACTGTTATCGACAGGACAAAATTTGTACGAAAAAAAATGATGATGACTTTGAATATTTTTGGGTGAGGACATGACAACGTTTGACGGGCTCAGCGTGGTATATATGTAAACATTAAATAAAAAATTCTCTGAAAATTTTATCATCAATTTTTTTTTCTAATTATTATTATTTTATTAATTTATATCATTTGAAGATGACATTTCCGACATAGAAATACGTTTTATGAAAAATAATATAATAATAATAATTATCATCAGCCTTTATCCGTCCACTGCTGAACATAGGCCTCCCTCAATGAACGCCAAGACGATCGAAAACTAACTTGATTTTTTAAAAATGTGCGCACTTGAGGTGTTTCAATTTTGTTGCAAATCGAAATATCGACATCTATTTAACCTGTTAACCTCAACTTTCAATAAAATCCGGCGTCTGTCGTGTCTTGAAATTACGTGGTGTTTATAAATAAACTAGTCAAGCGAACTAGTTTATACCTATTAAATTACGTCAGCCAAGTTACAAGGATTAAGTACTAAGGCATTAAGGCCTCAGCCTCGAATTCAGCGGGCAGCGGGGCGGCGGCGGTGGCGGCGCGGGAGCGGCAGGATCTTGCGTAGAAATCAAATGGACCTAGAGGGGGTCTAACCAAAATGCAATTTAGAAAGCGTTGGCGAAGTTAGAAATGATAAAATGTATAGGATGGACAACGTGATTAAGCGCGGCCTATGTCAATCTCATATATTTTATCATTATCGAAATTCGCTAACGCTTTCTTAATGGCATTTTGGCTAGGCCCCCGGTTCTCGAAAACAGCGGAGCGGCAGCGGCGCGCGTCTAAGGTGCCTGCGCCGCATCCGCTGCCGCCCTGCTGCCCGCTAAATTCGAGGCAGAGGCCTAAGTCTTACTTGAGTTCAACCTTCATACATGTTCGTGTTTTCTACACTAATCATTGCAGTTTTTGCGCTGGAACTAGGATGATTAAAAATCATCTGCCATGTAAAAAGTGGATAACGCGCTAGTTAATACATGTCGATTTTCCGGACGATTAGCTCCATCTAGTTGAAGCTGGTCTTGCTACGTCAGATTAAATTACTATGTCATCAGCAACACCTCGCATAATAACGGTTGTAAAGTTTCGATTGAACTACGAAAAGAAGAAACAATTGTGAATTTTATTTTTATTAGAAAAAAAAGGTTAGTCTTCATTTATTACGTTACTTTATAATAGATATGTGTAGGAATAGTAAAGTAAATTTGTTTATTTTATTTATTGTTGTTTATAAGAGCATTACAACCATCCGATGCTTAACAATGAAATACATTGCAATCATCAAATTGACATTTTATTGTTTGTACCATTGCAATCGCGTATTATAATGTACTATAATTATATTATACTAGCTGTTGCCCGCAGCTTCGCCTGCGTTAACCAAGATTTACAACGGCATCTTAGCGGGATGATATATCTTTACCGATAAATGGGCTATCGAACACTGAAATGTTTCATTAAAATCCGACCGATAGTTCCTGAGATTAGCGCGTTCAAATAAACAAACTCTTTAGCTTCATATGTTAAGGATTAAAAGCATGAGTAAAATAAACTCGTTTAAATGTAGTCCAAAAAAATCAAAATTTCTGAATAAAATATGGTTGTTGTGCCTCACTCGACATAGATAGGTATAGTGTGTCGTGGACTTTTTGTTGATAATTATAAGGTTTACAAATAATTAGAACATTTAATGGTTCTATCTTTTATAGTTTAGGCAGCGTATATATATATATATATATATATATATATATATATATATATATATATATATATATATATATGCTAAATAAGTAACTTTTTTGGTTGATTTTTTCCAGAATAAAATTAAGCCTATGTTACTCGTGGATAATGTAGGTTTCAAATGGTGCAAGAATTTTTTAAATCGGTCCAGTACTTTTTGAGCCTATTCATTACAACCAAACAAACAAACAAAGTTTTCCTCTTTATAATATTAGTGTAGACAAGGTGTAGGCGACCATACTACATTAAATCAAAGTAGCAAGCTATACTAAGTCCATACTAGTATTTTGAATCCATCAGAAATATCCTGATGTGGATATTAAAAAAAAATATTTTTATTTCAGACAAAGCAAATATGGAAATATAATAAAACAAATTGGTTCACATACCGATAACAAGCTGCTTAAAAACAATCAGACACAATCAGATATTTTTAAATAACTTTATTTATACAGACTCTTGCTTTAAATACGAAGTTTAATTTAATGTCGTCTCCACCCTGCAATATAACACATGAAAATGGTCAACTACCCCGCAGGGAAGGTGCGGGCTTCGGGCGAGGCTTGGGTCTCAACCCCCCCGCCCCGTTACGAGCCCGTGGGAATAAGCATTTTAAGGACCCTGGCCTCGTTGGCCGGGCAGGTTATAAAGGTCGCCAGGATAAACACGAATGAATTATCAAATTGTGTCGTAATAACAATTCTAACTGATATATTATAAATTGGAAGTATGCTAAGTTTCCGAAGAACTTGTGTTACGGGTACCAGACAACGGAAATACATAAAATTTAATTCATACTTTTTTATATCAATACATATATTTAAGATTTTTATTATATAATACACATCCATGACCCAGGAGCACAGAAACTTTTTTGTTCCCTGGCGAGATTCGAACCCGTTACCGCCGAGCTTGAGTGCCAACGCGCTAACTATTGAGCCACAGAGGTCGTCTATTACTTATATTATTTGGTAACATTCTATGTGTTTATTGTTAATATAATATATTTATTTAAAATGTATAGTCCTTTGATTAAAATGTTTTTTTAATTGTCTCAGTCATGCGTTATTCTTTGGGCATGTATTGGCATGTATTGGCATGTATTGTCTATGGAATATAATATTGTCATATGTTTTTCTATATTTTTTTTTTAATGAATATCACCTGGCATCCGTTATACACCGCTGAAAATAGGCCTCTTTCTATAAACGTCATCATTCATAACCGACTTCCCGCCCCTTTAGTACCGGACGACTGACTTCTTGCCCCATATATTATCCCCATATATCACTGTAATATTTCGACTTGTGCCTTTTACTATTTTGAGTATTTCGTGATCTATCAATCCGAATAGGCGACCGTGTAGCGAATTCGTTATAAAAACTCCGAACCGCGGTAGATAGAGTATCATTTAAGTTTTCTAGGACTACTTAAAGAACCTTGAGAAATGGCACGGCGCCAATGAAATCGGTCTGGTCGATTTTATTTAATGGCTAAAATAATTGCTCAATATTTTCGGCGTGAGCTTTCAAAACACGCTTTATTTCGGAAATTACTTTTTAGGAATTAACTTGCTTCGCCCGTTACATTTCTTTTACGTATATAAATTCTTTGTATCCTACGAAAGCTGTATATAATTTTGAAGAAATTTCACTTTGTGTAACAATGAAATACTTCGGATTAGTTATTTTGGAAAGATTAATTAAATGTTATGTTTGTATTTTAATTAAATGTCATCAATCAAATATTTACGTAGCGTGATTTTTATCGTTAATTAATTTTTTCATCATCATTATTCGTTTATAAAGTCCTCTTGATAAACGAATAATGACCATGTAAGTAGCGTTGTTTTCTTTCACATTGCAACCGATAAACTGATGATAATATTTTGATAAGGTTCTCGTACATTATTGGAATTAGCATTAATTATGTTACTACATAAGCTGTATGTTGTGATGTGTGTTTTTGAAATGCTTTCCTATGTATCGTATTCTACCCACAGATTTATAAATAAAGACAGATGGAGCATGCCGAACACCCGAGTGACGCTTCAACGCGAATACAAATTCTAAAGCGCTTTCAAGTACTTGACATAGCGTGATACACTAAACGTCTATAAGATTGTGTTCGCTTTTTTTTGTTCGTCACTCGCGTGTTCGACATGCTCCATCTGTATTTATTTATAAATCTGTGATTCTACGTATACAATAAGAAGAAATACATAACTTACCATAAATAATAAATCTTAGCATACATAATGAAAGCTCCACATTGCTATTCCACACGGGTGAAACCGCGGGCGGTATTATATAAGTCCAAATTTACTGGTAGACTTAGCTATTTTTGTTTATCTTGCACCCGATCTAAAGTGAGGCGCTCGTGGGCGTCTCTGAGATAGGAGGCATCCATTTGGCTCCCTCATACACGTCTCAATTATGCTACGGCACGTACAATAACACCAACCGAGGTCTCGTCAGAACCTATATTTTGCTCCTTGCGAGATTTGAGGCTACCTTGTATATGTTTAACATCATGATGTCAGATCTACAATGCAATTTACTGTCGAGAGCCTACGAAATACTATGTTCGTAGTTAGTCTTTTTTTATTAATTAATAAATTAATAAGTTATTATTTCGCACAGTGCAGTTTGATCTAAATCTTCTTCTTCTTAAATTTAAGAGCTTCGCTCTTGTCGGTGGAGCTTTTTTCATTCCTTTCTGCACTCCGCCCTTCTCTTGACCTCCTGATACGACATGACCATCAGTTTTTACTTCACCTGGTCCATAAAACTTTTTCTCGGCCTGCCTCGCTTTCTTCTACCTTCTACCTTCTCTTCAATTATTCCTCTTATAAAGTGATCGTGCCGTTTCAAGTGTCCTAACATCTTTCCGCTTCTGTTTTCGATGGTATTTGATCTTCTGGATTTGATCTTGATAATATTTGATCTAAATGGAAATCCTTAATTGCGTGTGTATTCGATACCCAATAACTCTAGAATTATACTCTATATTCTAGAATTTTTAAGATTTCGGTTCATTACAAATGTTTTGTACTGGACTATGAACTTATATGGGTCCGGCTAGTATGGACTATTACTAGTGGATACATTTGGACCAGAAAGATCCTTAAAAACCACAAGCACATAAATGTAGTAATATGAATAAGAATTACACAATATACTGCCATCTCTTGAATATTAAACAGTATATTTGCGGAATACCGGATCTCAGCCTCGACTTTTGTTCTTGAATACGGTTTTTTAATTAATTTGTATCATCTTGACTATATTCAGTTCGTGTTTCCGCAATGTCGTCGTTTATTTTCTGAAATGAATCTTAATAGAATGAATTCTTATTATAATTGAGATATTTTATATGGCACTTTTTCAACATATATTTTTTAATCGATTCCGAAGCTTTTGATACCTAGCTATAGCAACGAGTGAACAACTACTAGAGTCCTTCTAATTTTATAATGTTATTCTTAGTAGGTACTCTTAAGATTCAACATGACAAATAGCAGAAATACCTATGCAGAAAATCTTTAGTGTCTGTATGCTGTATGCTGTGTACATTAAATCCCAAGCAGGTGAAAGGTGTCTCACTCTTAGTGATTTTTGTATTAATTGTCTTAAAGTTCTGAAGGCTTATTAAATATATCTGCTATAATAATAATTCTTCGAGAGTAAATTCTTAAGTTTGCATTGTCTAACTGAATTATGTCTAGGGACGCTACATCGTTAAAATAAGATGGTGATGTTAGTGTTTAAATTGGCGCCAAGTTCATAATTGCGTTACGAAAGCTGTAAGTTGAATAACTGTTTTAACAGCCGATAATTATTATTTTATCTGTGCTCTCCACCAAAAAGTTTCACATCTCGTTGGGGACAATTTTTTACTCTCGGATCTTTGTGCGTTCATCTGGCCGTGAAATTACTCATTAATTCAGACAAGTGCGGCTAAAGATGTTTAACATTTGTTACGTTATGCGGGTTTTAGCATAGTTACCACATTGGCATGTCGGAATAAAAGAAAATCGTTATTCTCCACACGTTTGTGGCGAAGGTTGGAGTTAGCCCGCTTTAGTTTAAGGACAATTGTGCCATAGCCAATTCCCCTCACGTCATGTTTCGGCGGCAACAGAATTTCATGAATATTGCTCGTCATAGCCTCAATTAACAGCCATAGGGTTCCGTGGTAACGCAATTACGACAGACCGAGGACCACGACAAGCATGTGACAGAAACTATCCCCCAGCTAAATTGGTTAGATGCTAGATCTCGTCGAGAATATCTAATCGCTGGTTGTCGGCAACTGTAATTCGTTTTGCTAATTCAATTGTACAAATTGGCGTTTCAATCGTAATAAATGCGAATGTCTCGAAATTTTACCCGGAAATTTGAGAACAAACAGGTTTACAGACGTCTGTTATAATGGTCAATCATTGGAAAATATTCATCTTAAAAAAAATTGCAAATGCTAAATTATCTTTGTCAGTTGGTTGACTCTTTATGCCTAAGCGGAGCAGATTTGGCAAACAGATTTATCAAGATAAGATTTTAAATTCGTAAATGAATACTTTCGAAGATTAGACTGCGAAGAATCTTCATGAAAGTAATACAGATTTGTTTTGTTCCACAGTTTTATTCTTTAAATAAAAATAGATTGCGTAAAATTGTGTGGGCGTGTGTACAAACATGCGTTCTAAATAATGCCGTTTCAAAGTGCTCCCTGATGGTCGCCGTAAACATTGTCATGACCTCGCATCTGGCTCTATGAATTTAACCAATATCTCTTTTATATTGTCTCATGTTAGAGGGTGTACGCTTTTCAATTTTTATCAATTATATATCTTTATCATCCTTTTAATCCGTCCGGCATTTGTCCGTCTATTGCAGACATAGGTCTATATAGTAAATAATTAAAAAATAACGCAATCAATTATGGCGCCACCTATCGATACTAAACAGATCTTATCTCTGATATTGGAGTAAACATGCAAAAAGTATCATGGAAATCGGTTTCGGAGATTAACGACAACGTATCGTGACATGAATTTTCATATACTAAGCTTTGCTATTTGATTTTATGGTAGGTAACATAATTTCAAAGTTCAAGGGTCACCTAGAGAAAATTATTTCGCGCATATAACGTTAGCTAACGAAAGTTTATAACTAGTTCAAATATCACCTAAAACAACTTCTCTGTAGGGATTTGCAACTTACAATGTACGTGTAGAAACGTATTTAATGAATTGTTCTACGCCTGTCCTGTTTTATTAGTGAATTACGGAATAGCAGTCATAATTCAATTCGGCTACAGTTGGAAAGGGTTGGTTGTTTAAACAAGATTGGGGCCGAGCTCATCAAGCCCCCAGGATACTGAATATTGAATCCTTGAAGAAACTTGTAATCCCGTGAACGAACTATTTGTAACTTTGAGAATTTATTTATTAACGTGACAACGTCTAATAACTCTATGTTACGGGCAGCATGCACGAAAAAGATTACGTCATGTAGCGTTCCGCATGCTAGAGAGCGGCACGAGCATCGAGAGAGAGACATTATCGGCTCGAGCAATCAGCTCGGTTCGGTTCGTGCTGCATGTAATGTTTGACGTTGTCACGTCGAACTATCGTCTGTATACTGACTTTACAGACAACCAATTTTTATCACAGTTTATTACTATGAGGATTGTATACATAAAAGTTAATTTATATGAGACCACCTGGAGCTTGCAGATTGGCCCGCACAGACGAAAAAGTCGCTTATGCATTCTCTTGGTAGAGTAATATAAAAAAGGCCAGTCATAGGGTATGTTAATTAAATATATTATGATTTAGAATAAGGATATTGTGCAATTTTTAATTATGATACAAAACATTTTAAATGTCACAGTGGAAGCGTGCGGTGACGATGACGCGAGTTTCATATTTGTTCACCAAAGAGTGCTTAACGTGCCTACAGAAGTTTATACTTCAAAAAAAACAATGAGTGTTTATAATTTAAATATTATAATATTATTTTATAATTTTATTTATCATATTGTTTAATAATATTAGTAAAGATAGAATCTACTTATTTATGAATGTATATTCTTACTTATGTTATAAAATGCAAACGTGTGCTTGAATTTTATGATATTATAATATCAAAATAAAATACATCTACATATAAAAATACATATCTAAACTTTATTATACATACTATATTGATATTGAAAGACTTGTTGCGTTAGGCCAATTATTATAAATACCTTCATATACCTACATATCATAATGTTATCTTTGCGATTTCAGTTGAGGTTATTATTAATTACTACTAATACCTACTAGCCCGGGAGCCAGTAACAGGTCTTCATGACCAAGTTCCTCTCAAGCGATATTTAGTGAAATGCATCAGTACATAGTATCATAAAGCATCGTGAACGTCAGCTGGCGTGCGGTTGGGATGGAATGGGATGGGATGAGCGGTGGGAGCCCCCCACGCATGAAGAAAAAAATCAGTAATTTCCTCTCAGCTCAAATATTTGATAAATTGTAGTTAACCCAATATCTTAACAAAAAAAAAAATTAGCTGGTTATGACATGGTACATTGTACGTCAGCTGGTGACTCGAACATGAAATTTTTTTTTCACTTTCAGTGGAGTGGTTTATATGAATGATATCTTAATATATGTAAGCATATATTAAGCATAAATTAGTTAGGTCGCCGTATTTAACACCTAAATGTATGCGCTATAACGAGGCCTTAATGCTATCAATATTTTTGAAACTTAGGCGCTGCAGACATTAACTCATGCTGCAGGTAACCATATAGTAGTAGATTGGATACATGCGATACTGGTTTGGCACGACAGCGTGTCGTCGTTCCCCCCAACCCCCTCGTGCCGCGTCAATGAAAAGTTGACCAGCTATATTTTACGGGCGTTTGACACAAAATGTCAAGAGTGAAAAACGCGAGTAGAATATTTCTGGCTATGGCACGCGACTGGATTAATATACGTACATTAATCCTGCCTTATATTATAAATGTAAAGGTAAGTTTGTTTGTTTTCCTTTTTTATTGTTAAAAGGTGAATTGACGTAATACTTCGTACCTAGTAAAAAAAAAGTATCAACCCTTCGTGTCCCACTGCTGGGCACGGGTCTCCTCCTCGAAATCAGGCGAGGAGGGTAATGGGCCAATACTTCACCGCGCTGGCCCAGTGCGGGTTGGTGAACTTCACATACCTTTAAAGACTTTCAATCTCATCGGGCATGCAGGTTTCCTCACGATGTTTTCCTTCACCGTCGAGCGAGCGATGGTCTCGTGTTTAGGGTGCACTTAGAAATTTAGAAAACCCGTTTCAAGGTGCACACGGGGGAGTCAGGATCGAACCCGGAACCTCTCGCGTAATAGGCCAAGTCGACCCACCACTGGACCATCGTAGCTCCTAAGGAGAAAATAAATTCACTGAAATAAATACCATGCAGCCATACCTCATTACCAAGCCATCCATGTAAAGATATCTACTTATTCTGAGTTTATGACCTAGCGAAGTGTTAACTGGAGCAAGTTAAAATACAACAATGGTAAATCCGCTAACAAGCAACTTTGGCGTGTTAGTGATATCTTAATTATTCATCAGAGGATATGTTAGCTTGGCAATTTGTTGTTTGATAACTGTTTCCGAATTTCGTGTAACAATATAGGATCTGTTTACATAATTTATCGTCAACTTTGTTGTAAACTTCTACCCGGCCACCTGAGCTTTTAGTACTTACTTGGCTACTGATTATCTTATTATATATTCATATTAATTCTAATCTATTGAATATATAATATTTATTTTTGTACCTAATATTTTGTATGATTTTATTGAGCTATATGATAAGCTAGATGAAAAAAAGAAAGTTTTATGATGTTATATAAAATCAATATAATATTATATTATATATTGTAAAGTAAACTTTGATGTTTGTTTGTTTGAGTGGTTTCGTTTGATCTCTGAATGATGTTTTTTATTTTCGTGGTTCGAGTTGTAACCTTTGCGCGGCGCGCCGCGGCGCTTCGCCCGTATGGTATCGTTTACCTATAGTCGTATGAGGGCCGATACCTATCTATTACCTTAGTTGCTAAATAACACAAAATTTTCACCAAACCACGTTACGATTTTTTGTTTGATCTGTGGGATATTATAGTAAACTCAAAATTAAACCTATTGCATCTATAGTTATATATTTATGACAACGTCATGAAAATGAGACCACATTTATAACAGTGGGTCACATAAATAGCAGATGTTCTTCGAATGTGTTCGAGAAGATTCTATTGGTCAATATTCATTTTATGTTTGCCTGTTTGGATGCAAGTATATTGATAGTTTTTTTTTTTCACAAATACATTATATTTTGCGTCAATTTTCCATTCACTACATAGTAATACTAAATTTCTTAATTTCAAATTAAGCTCATCCAATAGAGTTGAAACTAAAATAATAAGAGGTAAAAAATAAAATGTACCTATTCAACAAACTGTATACTTTCGCCTGTAATTCATAATGCTGAATATATTATAGGCATATGATATGATAAAGGCTAATGGTGATGATGATGGAACTGTATACTTCCATAAAATTTGTGAACGAACGAATATGCTCCTTGCTAGTAGCAGGCCAAGCTCTTGGTCATCATAGTTACAACACTTACACTTCACTTGTTTCAAGCGACATGCGCCTGTAATAGGCTTGTTAGACTCTTAATTTTAATAGGTAAGATATTCGAGTGCTATCTGATATGAAATTCCCGTGTCACAATGTTCGTTCCCATACTCCTCCGAAACGGCTCGACCGATTTTTATAAAATTTTGCGTTCATATCGGGTTGGTCTGAGAATCGGCCAACATCTATTTTTCATCTTCCTACATGATAAGGGTAACCCATCCGGGATTTTTTTTTACGTTACTTATATCGTTGTTAAAAAATGTTTTTTAACAACGATATAAGTACTTTTGACAGAACGAAGTCTGTCGGAACAGCTAGTTTATAAGTATAATTCAATTTTAAACTACAACAAAAACAAAGAATAATAAAGAAATATAAAACGTATTCAAAAATAGATCTCAACTAGTTTTCAAACATATCTATTCCTAGCATCTAGTTACGCTACGTTTAGTTTGCAATAGATATTCCGCACCTGATCTGCTCCGATCAAACTTCTTCGAGACTGTTCATTCCGAGAAGTTTTAAGTATTTTAGTTCATTTCAATTGGAGTCGTATAAATTGTCGACATTATTTTTAGAGCTTGAGTTAAGTTTAAAAATAACAGGTCAGACTATGATGTAAGTAGTATATGTATCGTTCCTATATATTTATAGTATGTGGCATGATAATGTTGATGCATCATCATCATTATTTGCCTTTTACCGCTCACTGCTAGGCTTAAACTTCATTCAATGACACAAAGTGGACTGATCCCGCATCCTGTTAGGAATGGTCAAGTCGTCCCGTCTGGTTCAATGTTAACTGGGTAAGTCCGTCTACCAGAAATATAAGCTGTTCTTCGCCTTTTTCTGCTGTATAGTCATCAGTAGTATACACATTGGAAATAGATAAGAAAATACGATCAGTCAAAGCTACAGAACTTTCCATTCCAATGTATCATAGGGTAGTTTCGAATAACTTTGTAACAGTGGTACGTCTGACACCTCAGTCCTCCCGTGACCATGGTTGCTATAAAACGTCGGGCATATAAAAACTTAATAAACCGCGAAAGAATCCATTAAATATTTTCTATAATTAAGTATAGCTTAAAATGGTAATGGTTTTGTCCCCCACAAATTTGTGAAGTATGTACCTAATTTCAAATACTTTCTCCTCTTAAATACTGTGTATTGTGTTTCTGTCCTAAATAGGTAATAGTTATCAAAATATGATATCCATGATATTCAGTCGGCTATAGCTCATATTTATTTTTTTGAAAAATATTGAATGAAACTTTGTGAATCAAGTTTCACCAAACAAAAAATGGAAATGGAAATGGACGTTTCATACAGTAAAAAGACTGAAAAAAGGAAGTTGTCGGCTATCATATTGTGGGATGGGCTATTTGCCACGCACAAGTTTGAAAAGTTTAAAAATTTTTCACTCTCTTTAGACGAAAACTGGAAAATACCTTTTTTTTTTAATATCTGCTCGGTTTTATTTCAATTTACAGTTTCAATTTACATTTATTTCAATTTACAGTACAATTTTTACCTACAACTAAACCATATATTTTTCTTAGACCCCCGAGTATTTTTATAATTGATTTTATAATTAATTTTATACGTATTCTATTTTATGAATTTATTTCAGTTATTGCTTGTGCTATTGTTATTTAATAAAGACGTTCGTTGCTCTATGATACCTAGTTCTCATAGACAGTGACATCAGACTATTCTTTTACATGTCCCTCTACAGACTTTAAAGATCCATAAAGTATTTATTGATTAATACGATAAAGTGATGAATGAAGTCGTCAGGAAAATTACAAAGCCAAAAGACATAGCAAAAATCATAATGATGAAAACATGGAAAGGGGCTGGGCATGTCCAAAGATCACCAGAGAATAAATGGTTCAGAATTGTCACAAAAACCCTATTCACAAGAAAAGATGGCAAGGAAGGCCATTTAAAAGATGGAGTCATGACTGTAGTTGCCACGGTGAGAAAAACCTGGAGCAGACTGATAAGAGATAGAGTGAAATAGCAGGAGATGGAGACGGCTTACACCCCCAGTTCGATCCTTACAACAAAATGCGTTAACGCAGCCCAGTTTAATAACACACACAATAACAAACTAAAATAAGTACGTATAATACTAGTACTACTAATAAGGTTTAAAATAACGTAAAATATGTGTAAGGATTAAATAAAGCCTATTTTAATTAATACGGTGTCATCTTTTACACATTGAAACAATGATATAATTACATATTTCTCATTTTGAACTATTTTATATTGCGTATTTCGTAAATAGTGTTATTATCATGTTGTTAAATAGCTTTTGATTACGTCGAATTATATTACCAAAATGTGGGGGTTTGTATGATGACGTTAGGTTTTTCGACAGCTTGTCGGCTGGTGAATGAACCGCGTGTAAATTTGATTTCCTCCAATACAACGTGGAAGGCAAACCTCATTAAATTATCACCCCGCGAGCCGCGGCGAGTGTTGCTTGTCGGCAACTTAATACTGCAATAAAATATAATGATTGCTTTAGGGAGGATTTAATATCGTTACGTTGTGATGTAATATTTTTTTTTCTTATTCGCAATATTATCGCTCATTGCTATGGTACATGCGAAAGGAATAGTAAGAGTTGAGAATGTATTATGTATCGCTTGGGCTCTGAAGCTCAAGTTTTGCTGGACAGTGGACGATATGCGAAGACGCGGTTTCTAATCTCTTCAAATAAAATTGAATGATAAAATTGTATAAATTTATTGAATATATTCCCGGACCGTTTCTAGTTTTCATAATACTATTATGCTATAAGTGATTATAAATTTACTTTGCACAATTTATGCAAATAGCTTTTAACCGTTAAATGCATTAATTTTAATCATGACTACTATATCTAATTTTTATAATATAAAAATGGCTCCAATCCGATTACCGTAGAATAGATTGACGGGTGTTACTTGTATTTATCTTTTCCTTGTAGGATTAAATTACGAATCATATTGTGTATCACGAGTTTCGTATATTTGTGTAACTCTTACGAATATCAAAAGAATTAGACTGAACGTTTATAGAATACTAGCTGTTACCCGCAGCTTCGCCTGCGTTTAACAGCAGGATAGTATAAAGCCTTTCTCGGTAAATAGGCTTCTAACATTGAAAGAATCATTCAAATCCGACCAATAGTTCCTGAGATTAACGCGTCCTCCAAGCCTTTTTTCGCGATAAAAGGTAGCCTATGTCCCTTCCCAAGCTCTGATCTACATGTGTACTAAATTTCATAAAAATCGGTGCAGTGGTTTAGGCGTGAAAGCGTAACAAACAGACAGACAGGGTTACTTTCGCATTTATAATATAAGTAGGGATAGGCTGATATAGCGAAACGTTTATTGAATCGTATATTGCGAATTAACTGTGTTGGCACAGGCGCCAAAGGGGCTATAGGGTTGAGCGGCGAGGGGGGAGGCATTTATCTATATCACCAATGCGTCCGTGACATTCACATATCCACACCCAAACATTCACATTGGCCACTATATATCAACTGTTTTATGGGCTCGCTGACTTACGCGTGTAATAACTTTATGACACGATATTATTCAGGCTTATGAGCCCGACTCCTAATGCTATTTTAGGACCGATAGCACATAAGTAGGTACTTAATATATTCCAGCTGAAGATTACTTCATATTTGTATGTAATAATTATAGGCAATTTTATGTACTATAGCATGCAAGTCTCAAGGAAAATTATTTGTCGATTTTACCGTTAGACCTTTTACCCAGTTTATATTTTAGTAGTTAATAATTAATTAATAGAATGAATTAATTATTAATGAATCTCCATTGATCAGAATGATTGTATGATTGTTGAAACATTGCACATTTAGCGAATGGCGAAGAGGATTTATATCAATAAATAGTACTATAGGTAAATTAAAGTTCAAATTCGCCCCTCGGACTGTCCTGTTTGATCTAAACAGCAAATAGCGGGCCTTAGTAACATGTCGTCGTATATTAGACGTTGCGATGTAAACAGAACTGGACACGTTGATTTGTGTAATAGAGAGACGAACGGACATCCGTTCACAAGTAATAGGAAGCTGTCTACTAAACGAAACCCTAAGATATAACAAGTATGTACATATTAAAGACGTAAGAGATTTAGGGATAAATAATTAAATTATAATAAAATAATTATTGTTATGGAGCATAAGGAACTCTTATAGTTATTATAGGATGCGAATAAAAGAAGTTTTCTGATAATTACGAAAAAGTGTGACAATGACAAAATATGATGAACGGGTACCATCTTGCTTTTTTTCTCCCGTCACACACAGCAAAGCTGTTTGCTGGCACAGAGACTTAACATCACATGTCTGAGATTAACTTGTTTGTGTTCATGTGGAGCGTCTGCCCGTTTGCATTTCCAACTAACATAAAAACATAATAATTGGAAAATGAATGAAATTCTATTCTATTCTATTCTAAATTCAAAATCGGACCATGAGGCACAGGCTTCGTAACTTCACCCACCTTCAAGGACTCAAGAAAAAATATACCTAGGCATGTTGGTATGACAAAGTCTCCTAATATAAATGAAATTTATGTTACACGGGTATCATCTTGTTCTTTTACAATTTCTCAATCAAAATATTTACATTAATCTTAATGAGAAAACTAAATTTTGAACGTTGCCTCTTGCTGCCATTGTGCTAAATAAGTAAGATTAAGAAAAGTCTAAGATTCTATTTCTTTTTGTGTATTGAAAACGATTGCACAGTAGATAACTATAATCCACTCCCAAGTATTGCTAGTAGCAATCCGTGAACATCTAAGATAAATATAATCTAGTTAAACATAATGTCGTCTCTATTAAGATTCCATAAATTTTTAGATCGCTAGAAATATTATCTTCAAATACATTTTCAATTACGAAATTACTGTTTTATTAAACGCCAAGACATCAAAAACGCCAAGATGGCGTGTGTGTCCCTCCTAACACCGCGGAGACTGATAACGTAAAGATTAAAATATACGTGGTAAAACGGCGATCTTGATGCGAGAATGTGCGAGTATTATTTAGAGAATAAGGGCGTTGTTGATTATTTTCTCGAAGCTTCTTATCTGTCTGTGTATACTTGTCTTGAGACTTGAGTACTAATACTGTTGTTGTGATGTAGTAATTAGATCAAATATGAATTTGATCTAATTACTACATCACAACAACAGTAAAAATATATTCTTCGTTTATGAAAACGAAGAATATATTTTTATGTTATTTTCTATGTCACCAAAAGCTCTCATAAAATAATTACATGGATGTTTTAATCTATAAATCGTATTTCTCGCACTGACTTGCTATTATTTTCAAATTGCAAATATACTATACAATGCTCGGTTCCAGATGAATACTAGGGATAGAAGATCAGTCGTCTTAGCCTTAGCTTTAGCTAAACGAGTCCCGCAGATGTTTAGGCCAACCAAATAATATTTGGTTCATCACTAGCCTATTTATTTAACCTTAATAATTAACTCGGTAACAATATATATGACTATAATATGAACTTTATACCAATTATATTAAAATACAATATAATAGTCATCTTAAACTCGATTCTACCGTGTTATAATCTCGTGGTATACCTATCGCAAGCTCTTCCGTTGCTCGTAATGAGCAAACGTCGGAAACATGACAGCGGCTAGCAGACATCATTGTTTGTTTGTACACTCTCATATATATAAGAGAATTTGTTCAACACAACGTTTTTATTCATTGCTAGCTAGCGATAAATAGAAACGTTACGCTGAACAAATTTTACAAAACAATTTATTTATATTATGACAAATAAATATATGATTATGGGAAGTTTTATACAACGTGTAATTAGATATCTTTAGAATCAAGTTGCTAAATCGTATTTATACGTCTTATGCATTAATTATTGAATAATTATTAAATTATCACATTATACTCGCAATAATATGATAGATGTAAGTTTAGTTGATATCTGCGATTTTTATTATCATGCTGTGTGTTATGCATTAATTCATCTTCTTGTTACATTAGAAATATTCTTATTACCAATAGAATAATTTAGGAAATATAGAATTCAAATAAGTAAGTTAGATCTTATGCTAGTTGTCTGTAGACTTTTTTGTACTAGTGCGTATATTTTGTGCGGAATTTAATTTCTACAAATTGCTATGTGAATTGCTAAACTTACGTTATTTTTATATCTAATAATCTGAACTACATAAATATAAGTTGAGGCGCATTGAATAACAAACCGGTAAAACATATTACAACTTCTTTGCACAAGTTAAAATGTGCATAAAATTGGCTCGGTACCTATTGATGCCTCTCAGCCGCATTGAAATGCACACAAGACGTATTCAGATGCATGCTTACGGCTGATTTGTTTTGTTGCAGTTGGCAAGATGGGCTGTTTCGTCAGCAAAGACAAACTCACCAAGGAGGACATGGACTTCCTCAAGACTCACACGTCCTACGACGAGACGACGATCAAAGAATGGTACAAAGGATTTAAGGTAATTTATCCAAATGAAAAGTAAATTCAATTTTGAATTTTAATGAACCTTCACAGACAAACAGGCCTTAAACGCCGGAAACGTAATGCTTCATCGGAAATGTTGTATAATGTTGTGTCCGAATGTAATTACACATTTTGTACAACTTTAAAATGCTTTTCGAACTTATTAAAACAACTCTGTGCTATTAAATGGTTATATTTTTGTTCATGAGATTATCCTCATGTATTGCGGATCACGTACAATGTCCACGGTTGTATGCGGTTAAGTTTATTTCATACTTTATTCTTACAGCAAGACTGCCCGAACGGCAGACTAACTCCGGCGAAGTTTGTCGACATGTACAAAATGTTCTTCCCCTCCGGCAACGCGGTTGAATTCTGCGATCACGTTTTTCGCACATTCGATATGGATAAAAACGGATACATAGACTTTAAGGTAACGCTGGTACCGAGTACTGAGTAGTTGTATATTTTGTATGTGCTCTATGCGACTGTCTATGCGAAAACGAGCGAGCTTGCGAAATGCGAACTTTCCATATGCGCTCAGCGAGTTGACATGGCTTAATTAAAATTGTTATTGTTGGATCTTGTATTTTATTTGTGGGCCGCTCGAACAAGAGAGGGCCTACAAGCGAGTTTGCATTGTTGGTGTGTCGCCGGTGGAGATTTTGACGTGTGTGTTTGTTGTAGGAATTTCTACAGGCGATTCACGTGACATCTAGCGGCACGCCCGAAGAGAAGCTCAAATGGGCTTTCCGCATGTATGACGTGGATGGAAATGGAGTCATTGATATCCAAGAGATGACCAAAATAGTTCAGGTAAACGACATAGATGTCGCAATTTATTTAATTTTTTCAACTAGGTACAAGTGTGTGGACATAATATGTTTGTATTACTATTTAATATTAACTTCTCTAAACCTTTTCCGTAAACAGCTAGGTACTTAAAAGTATTTAAAAATAATAATATATAACAATGATAAAAACATTATATCAATATGCACTATGCACGGACCAATTAAACAATTATTAGGGTTTTTTTCTGATCATAGTTTAGCTAGTAATAACATAAGCTATTTGCCTCTAATTCTATAGAAAAAAAAAACTATTTCTAATAGTTTACTACACTAGTGCAGACTGAATGTTAGGCACGGGCAAAATTTTAACATTTCAGTTGGAAAAGTTTTGAGTTCGGAATCGGTAAATAGTTGAAGAGAATTGCCGATAAACGGTAATAGTTGTTTATTTTATAGAACTGAAATAGTCTGCGTAACAAATATATTTGATTTTCATCAACAATTAATGAACAAACTAAAAAGATAGATTTTGTTTAAGTTTTTTTCGAGGATAGCATATCTTGAGACGTAAAATGGTATTCGTGACACTAATTCATACGCTTTCCTTCTTCCCGAGACACAACAATGGTGTTACGTGTAGTTAGGATTGCCAGACGTCCGGATAAAGCCGGACATAGGTAGGCTTTTTGATTGCGTGTCCGGCCAAAATAAACGGTGTGCCGCTTTTGTTAGGCTAAGACTTGGCATTTTATTTTATCTATTAGTTCATTCGAATTTAACGAAATGTATGATACTCATAAAAAAAGAAAATATAAATACTGAGACAAAATCCTCAATAATGTTGGGTGTCCGGTCTTTCTACCCAAATGTCCGGCCAAGATGGCTGATCTGTCCGCCTATTAGTTTTGGTGACCCGGCAACCCTTCGTGTAGTGATGTTTAGCCCATCACTGTTCGTTGATGACGTTTATAGCTAATAGATAATATCGGGATGTTGATGATGATAGAATATTTTAAAGTTTCTACTCGTTTGGATATCAATACGAGCCGATTCCTAGATATTGATTGCACCACCATTTCTCACTTGAACACATATCCAGTCTGATTTGTTTGAGGTAATGAGTAATACGAGTTGAGTTCTTGAGCTACTCGGCCGAGTGACTCCGAGAAGTCCGAGATAGGTACTCTGTCTAATCGACCAGCCAGAATAGTATCGTTAGATTCGATACTATGGGCATTATGTGAAAAACATTTTCTCGTAGCTTTTAAATATCTCAATGCCTACCGTTCTTTTGTTAATCGTAAAAAGTTTCTGCATCGGTGTTAGCGACATAAGGAGTACATAAATTAATATTAAATTTAAAAATAATATTTATAGTTGTTATTTTTTTCCTATATAGAAATTAAAATAAAAGAGAACTTGAACTTTAATTTAAAATATTTGACGAAAAAATATTTTATTGTTTTTGGAACGAAGTTCCTTACGGCAGGCTTGGAGGGGATAGGGGTTTTGCTGCGCGACCGAACTGAAAAAAATGTGATACTAAAACCGTAAAAAAAAGTGCGTGGAAAAAAAAGCGTTAAATGAGACGTGCGCGACAGTCGCATACACAAGCGAGTAGTGTATAATACCTTTCTTTTTAGCCGAAGGAACTTCGTTCCTACCTGGTGTCCCACGACACCACATTTCTTTTTTTTCTTAATAATTTAACTGGGTGTTTGAATCGAAAAATTTCGATTCGATTTACTTTTTTTAAAAATAAATCTATGTCTATACCTATTGTAATTTGATCAACGTATTTATTTAATAATTGAAGCGCCCAATAAGAAAGTATTTAAGGAAGTATTCCATTCAAGGAGGTAAATGTAAGATTGATTAAAACAACTTCGAAGTTAAATTGGTGTTTGAACATAAGATTATAAATTAATTAAGGAAAATTTAATTTGATATTTTTGAATATTTAAAAGTTAAATGCTTGATGGAAGTTATTTTAATCAAAATAAATACATGATCAATCTTTATTCATTCAAGGTTTTTTTTAAATATCAAAATACATCAGTTAGTAAGGGGTAGTACAATTACTGTATTGCAGCCGAATTGGGCCGGCACCTCTCGCTTTATGTGAGCGACATAAATTGACAGCTATGCTGTTGCCCTTAGTGTGGTTTGCGAGTTTCCGCTAGTCCATTCGGAGGGAGAGAAATCGGCATAATTAGTAGTTGTGCGGATATTTCTGGGCGTTTGTAATTGTAGTTACCATAATGCTCTTGATTTCCCGTTTGCCTACTTATGGATTAATAAAAGGTGAAAAGAATTAGGTTAGGCGTTCTGGTTTTTTCATAATGTTTTCCTTTACCAGTGTGCAAACTGTATTGACAAGGCGAGTACGGGAAATTCAAATGGATGTTTAAGTCCGGACTCAGATCATTTTAAGGCAATAATATCATTGTTTTTTTTACAAGAATGTTTAATCATACTTAAGCAGTACTACTTGTTTCTGATTAGTTATTCCTCGAAGTTGATATCGCTGCCAAAAACTAGGAGTAAATAAGTAGGAGTTATATTTAATGAATCCAATTACATTAAACCGAGAAAAGTTCATTACTGGGTTATTGAGAATACGTGACAAATTTAAAAACATCCACATTTTTTTAATTTCATGATTTATATCAAAGCAACACATTCTTTGAAATATTTTATATATATAAGTACATTAATATGTAACCCTCGTAACGAGTGTCTGTGAATATCGCTTACACTTACTATCAGGTAAAGCTCTTGTATATTATATAATAAAAAAAAAACTATAAAAATTGACATTCTTGATATATTCCAAAGACAAAAAAGTATAATAAGTTTATTAGGGCCTGTTTCACAATCTCCAGTTAAGTCCGCAATAGGCTATCGGCAACATTAAACTTAGTGACTTATATTTAAACAAAGCAGTATTTATTCGTGCATGATATGCTATCTCGTATATATTTTTTCTTATAACGCCGTGAATAAGACAAGCGTGTTATATACATTGTCTTGGAACTTAAACGGCCACTCACCTGAATAGACATCAAAAGAACTCTTATACACTTTACGTCTGTCATAACGCCTTTACTGGAGATGGGTAAATGAAGCTACCCTTCATATATATCGCTATGTCAGGTACAAATGTAGGTACACTAGCAAGCCAGTCCTAATATTTTCAGAATTTTGCAAAGGTTTTTAATAACATGTGCTATATTCTTTCCCTGTGCTATATTCTTTTGACGTTAGCGCGTTGGCGCTCATGCCGGAGTTAGCGGGTTCGAATCTCGCTAGGGAACGAAAAATATTTTCTGTGCTCCTGGGTCATGGGTTTGTATTCAATATGTGTAACATAAAATGAAAATCGTAATATAAGTATTAATATGAAAAGTATTAAATATGTGTATTTCCGTTGTCTGGTACCCGTAACACAAGTCTCTTCGAGACCTTAGCACGGGACCAGATTGACGTGGTGTAAAAGCATGCATAAATATTATATTATTCTGACATCATCAATAGCCCATAGTCCAATCACAAACATTTCGGCTTTCAATTAACATCGTAACGGCTACGTACTCCACGGAGATCGGCAACCCATCAAGTTGATATCGACCAGACCGTTATCTTTTTGAAGTTTGTTTGTCTTCCAATTCTGATATGATATTGTTTAATTTATTTACATACCTTTAAATGAAATTTTTCAGGCTATTTACGACATGCTCGGTGCATGCTCAAGTAACCGACCAGCCGATTCGGCCGAAGAGCGCGCTAAAAATATCTTCGCGAAAATGGACGAAAACAACGACGGTCAGCTGACTCAAGACGAATTCCTCAAGGGATGTCTCCAAGACGAGGAACTCTCCAAAATGCTGGCCCCTTAAACTGGTCCCTTCACTCACAGTCGCATTCACCTTATACATTTTATATACCTCACGATAACCCGACGGCGTCGTTATATCAGTTGCTATGTATCAATTTATTAGTCTTTTTGTTTTTTCTACCGCCCACCTCTGACCTTTTACTCTTTGCGTTATATAATTGAAATTGTAATTACCTGGATGAAAATCGATAAGAACAATGTTTGTGCTCTCGGATCCATCAATATATTTTTTCTTTACCTTTGACATTACCTGTGAATCCATAGGATGGCAAATAAATATTTTATGTTGTTTATACAATGTAATGCGATCGTGATGTTATCTGCTGTGACGGTATAACAGTGGTTGGTTTATTTAACGGCGTGATAACTCACATTGAGCTTAGGCATACGCCCGCGTATGAAGAGCGAACTGTTTGATCATATACATCGATCGAAATAACCTGGAATGATTCGGTAGGTATTTTGGATCCACGTGAACTACGAGTATAATTCGAATCTCATTTCGCTACGTCACGTCCGATAGTGTCACAATCCGATACAACGATGTCAGTTTTAAGAACCACACATTTTATTTTACATATTGAATTTAGTATGTGTTAGCTGTCGGATTGTCTCTTACGAATAAGTATTGTGTCCGAACCATAAGTTTTTAGACAATTATTCCCTAAGACATTCTGGTTGAAACTTTACCATCCCGATTAAAATGACTTATTGCACAATAAAAAAAGTCAATGTTATTTTACTACTAACTTATAACTAGCTGTAGGTATTCGAACGGAATCGGTCAGATTGTCATTATTTCAGCAAAGTTTATATCCTATTCTTCAAGAAACGTCTGAGATAATCTAGCCGATTCTGTGTGTTAAGTCAAAGTACGTAAGTCTATTTAAATTCATTACATTTTACATGAGTAACATAAATTATTGTTCAATATCAAATATCGATGTCGTAAGTTTTTCTTGGTGTTAATTCTTCGTAAGTAGAAGACTCGGCTCTTTTCTATTATTTCTCGCCACGATTTTTGCTTTCGTTATCTGCTCTCTCTCTTCCTCTGTATTAAATTTTGTTTGCGATTTTATATGACTCGTGTAACGTTTAAGTTACTTCATAACTAAGCTTTATTTTTACATTTCATGTTATATTTCCCTACTACTGTGCCTTCAAGTACTGTGTATATAGCTTATTCATCCTTGCTTGAGTACGGTTTTAGCTTTCGTGTCGATTCGCTTACTTCTAGTATTTGCATTTAAGCCGAAGTTTTTGCACGAACTTTCCAAATTTATAGATAAGTAATCAATTAGTGTGTCCTAGTCCAATATCTTTTAGATTGTATATTTGTTAGTATATAGGATCATGTAATCGATTGTTTTGTTTTATTACAACATTAACCATGTTTGTACTCGGTCACGATATGAAATCAAAACTCAATTATGAAATGCGAGCTTAATACGCACAAAGATTTACTCTGTGTCATGCGAAAATAGTCTATTCTAAGGTACTAAATTACCGAAATTTTTCTCAACAGTTTTTTTATTAAATAACAGATAAAAAAGTTAAAAAATATAAAGTGTCACTCTTACGCACTGGTAACTAGTTTTTTATTTAACACAAACAAACATTCCAATTATTGTTTTAAGCTAAATATTTATAATCTAGTAAATGCTTTATCGTTAATTTCTTCTCAAACGTTTTATATTTCTTTATTTTATATCGTTGTCAAATGGAGTTTATTCTTATGTTGTTCTGAATGGTATAAGTGCATTATCTAGGTCTTATTACCATAAACACAAAACATCTGCAGTTGTTACTTGGTCATTCGAGAGGTCGTACCATCGATCATTCAATCGCGAATCTAGTTCGATATATCGATTCAATATTGAAATATATTTCTATCTGACCAGCTAAATTGGCTGCTAATAAGGTAACGTCTCATATTGTATCCTATAAATCAAATACATAATGCGGAAGTTGAACTATTATAGCTTATGTTAGTGTTTCTTAAAGATTTATACATATTTGTTAAAAAAATATAAATTTTATTACTGTGCTGTTTTGGTGTCGCGTTATTTTATTTTTTCGTTAATTACTGTTTTTATTTATATATATGTTATTTACTTATTAAGTTTCAAATAATATATTTGATCTATTTCTATTTATTTATTTCTATAGCTCACAAGAAGCCACGCTTTCAGGTATCTGTTATGAAATTTCATTTCCGAGTATTTTAAAGGGCTGTATAAAATTTAATTAAAATTTAACGAGAAATTTTATAACCTTAATACGGTTACGACGTAGAATATTAAAGAAAACATATTGTATGACGGTGGTAATAAAGTCTTTATTAAAATGGACCATGGACGGCAAGGGATCAAAAATAGTCATCTTGATGCGATGTAGCCACAGGGTGTTGTGTCACATATCATGGTTTTGAGGTCAGATTAATGCAAAAAAAAGTTTTTTTTATTCAACCAAGTAATCTCTGCCTTCTACGAGACTCAGTAATGCTTCGGTTATGAACATAATACGAAAAATTTGTATATTTTATTTTAAATGTGGAATTGCAGATTTGTATATTACGATTTTATGAGTTTTGACCATAGTTTATTCATTATAATGAAACAACTTTTACGGATTTTATCCCAGTTTATTTACTTTTTTATGGGCCCGACGTTTCGGATACTTTACAGCAACCATGGTCAGGGGAGGACTGAGGTGTCAGACGTCCTACTGTTACAAAGTTATTCGAAACTACCCTATGATACAACAATATTTTATTTAGTCCTATTTATGCAGAAAGTGCTAACTGAATCTAGTCTGTGACATGTTATGCTTGGATTTTGATTTTATTAGGTATTTTTATTATGAGATCCCAAGCATGTGGTAGTGGCCAGCCATCTTCTCTATTGAAATTAGGATGATTTTTTCATTTCAATTG
Organism: Lycaena phlaeas; assembly: GCA_905333005.2. Lineage (NCBI taxonomy): Eukaryota > Metazoa > Arthropoda > Insecta > Lepidoptera > Lycaenidae > Lycaena > Lycaena phlaeas. The sequence continues at coordinate 4,642,233 of HG995168.1, forward strand.
AAAAACTAAATAAACCGCGATAGAATCCGTAAAAGTTGTTTTATTACAATGAGTGAAATTCGCGTAAACATAAGAAAACAAAAATTTTCATGTTTAAAACTAACTTTTATATAAAAATATGAGCTTCTTTACGAAATACTACGACTTCTAGGGAAAGGCGATTTAAATGATTACGACCACAATAAATAACGATAAATAAATATTCCTAACAATCACCAGGGTTTTTACTATTTTTAATCTAAATCTTCAAAATATTTATAGTTATTACTTATTAGAGGGAAAATTAATAATTTTTATAAATCTATCCTTTGTCTAGGCTATTATTAAACGAGACATTTCTAAATAGTAAGATAAATGATAATATTGTAAAACGAATGCATATTTACTCAAGTAATCTACCTTTATACCTTCCCTGTTACCGCCCCAATATAAAAAATTAAATAAAATATGTAATTTTTATATTTAAAATCATCCTTGATACAAGTATGGTTAAAATCATTTTAATCTGCCTTTTCTCTAGGATTTGATCATTTTTTATTTCAATAATTCATTAATATACCACAGAATATACTGTGTATGCAAACGGTCAAGATATACATATTTTTTCGTTAATTACATTGTTTCAGAAAGAAATATGTCAATTATTATTTTTTGTATATTATATAGTTTCATACAAATAGTACGTAACCATTTTCGCAATATTAATAATTTCTAACTTATCAAATATAAATCAAAATTTATTATAGAATTATTTACTATGCTTTGCAATACATTTGCTTGTTTTGTAAAATGTATTATATACATTAATAAATAAGAGAACCACATGTATACTAAATTGTGATTTGAAAAATCATTGACATTTAGTGAATATAAATTAATTTATAATAACGAAAAAATAATTGTATTAGTTTATAATTCTCTGTGTTATAAAAGAAAAACGTACATTTTTGTAAAGCTGAGCATAATGTTAAACATTAAAAAAACAGCTTAAATTATTATAGTTTGTACTTACAACATCAATATCATGTATACAATATTTAATTTTAATTAAATGGAATGTACCTAAAACCACCAACAGTTTATTTACACAGACTAAATGTATATAATTTGAATTTTCACATTCAATTAAGTTTTGTGTAGGTTTTGTGGTTTACCAATGCATTGTTAATTTAAAATAATTTATTTGAAATGAAGACTTAATTGTGCATTTTACTTAAAATCCAATTATGTTAAGTTTACTTTTAATGTCTTGACAAAACTGTAACGTTATGAATCTCTTTGTTAAGTTGTATTTCACAATTATTACAAGTGTTTTGCGTATCTTAGAAAATATTCGTCGTATTCATTTGTAGATGGGCACATGATAAAATACAATTCCACAATGTCCCTTTAACTCTGTTGTAACTCTAAGAATACATATTTTTAATGATACACATTTTGCCTATTCATGTATAATATACAGATTACAAAAAATAATTCGTACCGTGTACAGTCATTTACGTCCTGTTGTAGCTTTTATTTTATTTTAACGTGCACTTTCAAATACAAATCAAGAGAATGACTGATTTGAGTAAGGCATTAATTTTTTATATATTTATTTCGTGTATGATTTCACTATATGTACACTCCTGTTTTGCTTTTTAGGGAAATAATCTCAATTGACTAAAAGAGAAAATAAAAAAGGTTGTATAACAATATTTTTGAAAAGTATTAAGAAAATAATAAAAATGGGTAAACAAAATAGCAAGCTTAAGCCCGAGGTTCTTGAAGATCTCAAGCAGAATACGGAATTCTCAGGTAAGCATGTTTCAAACAGGTATGCTTACGTGGAGGTTTCCTTAAAATTCGTGTTCACATCAAATTGTCATGTTTTGACGAGATATTGGTAAGTGGTGTTACTTCTGTACTATTTTTTTTTTACCTGGCTCTTCGGAATCCTGACAACATGGCCTTTGTCTATATGTAATGAGCTTATCTTACTCTATCTACTCTTTGGATAAGCCTGTCACAAGGGGTATTTCCTAGCCAATTCGACTTCTAGCGTTTCGTCGGATTTCGTCGGGGATTCGTCGATAAAGTCTAGTTCTTTCATAAAAGTTGTGAACTTATTTGCAAGTCGACATGCGCGACACGGCAAGATTTGGTCTACTCCTTTTTTCGTGTTATCTCTGTATTTCTACTATAGCTAGCACACACGCGATACTCTTCTCGTTCTAGTGATGTCACTAGGAGAGATAACGGGATGTTGTCATTTAAATTTCGTTGTCTCGTATTTTAGGGTAAAATGCAGACATTTTCTCTTTTTCTCTCCCTCTCGTCAAGAGATATCTCGCCTCGATTTCGATTTTTTTTTACCAATAGAAGGCTAATTTATTCGTGGCTATTTATTCCCGTACTCCCACGGGAATGAGTAATACCAACGAATTCAGACGTACATAGAAGGACAGTACTTAGGGATTTTTTGTGCCGACTTTATTGGGGACAAGTCTCCAGTTCGCACTCGCTCGCTCTCGTAAACTCATATGCTGGGAACATCACGGTGTCCCTCTCGTCACACCGCCAAGCGGACGTTTGCATCGCAGAGTTTGTCCTCAAAGAGCTCATAAGAACTGTCCTTCTATGTACGTCTGTATTCTTTGGCAATACGCCGGTGAACCATCGGTGCGCTAGTAGTTATTAATAACACCATGTATAATTCCAGATGCCGAAATACAAGAGTGGTACAAAGGATTTTTAAAAGATTGCCCAAGCGGTCATCTGTCGGTTGAGGAGTTTAAGAAGATATATGGCAACTTTTTCCCGTACGGGGACGCTAGTAAGGTATGGAAAACAATTAGTGAGGAGAATAAAGACCCTCAAATTAATGCATCCTACGTCAATTTGCGGAGCTGTGGTGTGAATTGATTTTTTTTGATGATGATTAAACAGTTGACGACGTCGTAACACTGAGGTAGTGAGGTAGAGAGGTAGTCTCACTGCAGAATTATGCTATACAGGGGTCAGATATGTTTAGCGCCTTGTAATGTATGATTATTTTTTTGCTGACGTCATTATTACATATCAAAACTAAATCTTATTAAATAAGATATACTTTTTTTATTTAGAATTAGTATAAAAGCTCGGGCCTTCATTTAATTTTAGCGATGGACGTGTATATGAGCTAATCATAATGATGATTATGATAAAAAACTGTATAAAAAGGTGTAATAATCTACACCTTAATTTTCCCGTTTTATCAAATTAAAGATGGCGCCATCCAACAGTAAATGGGCGAAACTTTGTAATTTTTTTGATCTGGGGATATGGTTTTAGACCTAACCCAATACACTTTATTGAACTCATTTTTGTATTCAATTACATAGGGCCATATACATATACTAATGCTAAGAAGGTAGCCATACATACTGCTAAAATTGTTTTGAAACCAATCTAAAACACCAATATTACAGTTTGCAGAACACGTGTTCCGCACGTTCGACGCGAACGGCGACGGTACTATAGACTTCCGGGAGTTCCTGTGCGCGCTCAGCGTCACCTCCCGCGGGAAACTCGAGCAGAAACTGAAGTGGGCCTTCTCCATGTATGACCTCGACGGCAACGGGTACATCTCCCGGCAAGAGATGCTTGAAATTGTTACGGTGAGCTAAATTTGCTAACGTTTACCGGTGGGACGGATAGCGATTCAGACTGCATAGGTAAAAAGAAGGGGGATATGCAGTGTAATTGGCACCAAGACTACCTTTAGTCTGAAAATAGGCAACACATAGAGAAATACAATTTATGATTTATATATTTATTTATGATTTATCATTCACAAAACTGACAAATTAACGCCATAAAGTATAGTAGTAAATAGTAGTACGTACTGCTAATATTTCAGTGTTTTATTAGTCATCCCGAAAAGTACTTCGATAGTTTGATAACAATATTTTTATTTTTTTGCAACCATTGTCACGGAAGGACCATGGTGGCTGTAAAGTATCCTAAACGTCGGGATTATAAAAACTCAATAAACCGCGATAAAATCCGTAAAAGCGTTTCATCATAATGAGTGAAATTCTAAATCACAGTCTTATAACTTCTATTTTCTAATCTCAATAAATATAACACGAAGTTATACAATAACTCATAGTTAATATACATAGGTATATTATTCTCACTATGCAGATATTTGTAGACATCAAATTTATTTCTCCGTGGTGCATTGCAGCTGGGCTTCACCTGGCTGCTATCTTTTTTCTTGACTTTTGTCACTGTAATCCTGTACTGTCTCCCGCTTTGAACAGGGAGGGAAACTGGAATTTTTCCTACTCCTCCTAAATTCTTCTGATTAATTTCGTTGCGGGTCCCAAGGCAGTGTTTAACGTATCCCCCGGGCTCCCGGAGATCGTATCAAAGGGTCATTTGGTGGTTGCCGCTGTCGATCCTGGCTATACAGGAGTTGCAGCGGTGGGAAAGTGTGGTGGGCCAAGCCCGATAAAAAAAAAAAAAAAAAAAAAATGAGTGAAATTCACATAAACATGTCTATGGGCGACGGTGGTCACCACAAAAATCTGAATTCTCGGTTGCCTTCTTATGAATGTCTGTAGAGTCGGTATAAGGACGGTAGTTTGACGTGACAACGTCAAACATTATATCCAGCACGAACCGAACTGAGCCGATCGCTCGAGCCGATCATGCCTCTCTTTCGTTCGTGCCGCGCTCTCACTTTCGGAACGCTACATGATATAATTTTTTTCGTGCATACTGCCGGTAATATCTCGACTATTAGATGTTGTCACGTCAAAAATATTTATAACTATTTAAATTAATATAAGTGGCGATCAATATATGAGCTAAATTACATAAAAATCTTGTTTTCTGAAATTTCAGGCTATTTACAAAATGGTGGGTTCTGTAATGAAGATGCCGGAAGACGAATCGACGCCCGAGAAGAGGACCGACAAAATATTCCGTCAAATGGACAGGAATAAAGACGGCAAGCTCTCCCTGGAGGAGTTTATTGAGGGCGCCAAGAGTGACCCATCGATCGTCCGCTTACTCCAATGCGATCCCCAATCGCAGTGATACCTTAAATATTAAACAGTTATAAGCGCTGATAGGGTTGCCACATATAACGGAGGTGTGCACATTTCTACGAATAAGTAAAGCGAAAATTATAACGGAAAAGACAGAAATGTGATAAAATTTACAAGTATGTGCGCATGGCCTTAAACGAGACTAACATAAGATATACACTGCAAATTAATTCTTAGAGACTAATTATACACATAATTATAATGAATGTGGCAACCCTGATCGTGTGGTAACTGAAGGCCTCCCTACACTAGAAAACCGTTGTAAATTTCACCAATTGTTATGCTTTTAAGAGCTAGTGCCGCGGCGTTTAAATGCACTTGATGGTGTTAGTCCTATTCACACTTTTTTGGTACACTGATAGGTTGGCTCAGTGTTGCCATTTTTGTAATAAGGAGGTGGCAAACTTAAATATTATTACTTATTAACAAGGGTTAATTGTGCACTTTTATATATGTAGATAGTCAAATTTTATACCTCAAAAAGGTGTTATTCATTTATATTTGTGTAGTATATTTTCGTCTTTAACGTTACGTTTATCAAAATTAGAATCAAGACAGATAATTTTTACATTTTACATTTCGTATAATATTTTGCGCTCTAAAAGTTAATATTGATATGCCACCTCTATATTTCAAACTCTATGTTGTACAGTATAATGTATGACATATATTTTTTCCCTATATTTAGATAGGTTAACATCCAATCAACTTATTTTATAGTATTACGTGCGAGGTATGTATGACGTATTCGTTGCAACTAGACTATTCAATTAGTCGTATATAAGCCTAAAAGTAATGCGCTAAGTAGAAATATTTTAATATTTCAATGCATACGACTAAGTATACGTAAGTTGAAGTCGCTGACCTGGTTAGTCGAGTCGCAATTGACGTCTATACCGATTGCCATATAGTTTACTATATGGTAGTACCAATCCAGTCAAAATATCCAGTTAATATTGTAGGTATTTATATATAGACATTCGTCGTCACTTATATCACCTGAAACGCTAGCGTTAAATGTATTCACGGTCTGAGGGTTCGTGCAAACAGACGCAGTCATGCGTTGAAGCGGTCGTGTTGTGCGTTTAGTTTTGGTTGAGGCGGAGTCCCGATTGACCGACGCGAACATAAAGGTTGTTACGTACGTGGCCATAGTACAAATTAAGAACGGACGCAAAAACACAACACAAATGCGAATGTTGCATTCGTAATACACGCTTGAATGCACAACCGCATCATGTACGTGCGATCCCTAAACAAAACCTGATCTTAAATTATTATATTATAATATAATATTACATTAGGGTCAATTCGTTGACAATTCTTATGCTATTATTAAAACGATGTAAATGCCATGCGTCACCTTATTACCATATTCTAAACTTATAATACGGTAGCTTTTCGGATTTATTGTAAAAAAGAAAAAAAAAAAACAAAAAAAAATAAGAATAATAAAAATGCCTTCCATTTTGTATGTTTTCCCCAGTGCGGTGTACGTCCGGAAGATGGCGTTGTTTTAAAAATGACATGATATAATCGAGATCTGCTTTAGTTTCACTATGTATTTTATCATTACGTTTAAGTTATTGATAGTCATTATATTTTTTCTTTTTTAATTTGCACAATATTGTACGCAACAACCAATATTATTGTTTTAATGTTAATTTATTCCACGGCATATATACGTCTTGTAGGTGGTACTATTAAGGATTAGTTTTTAATGTGAATTATATAATTATAGTCCTGAGTCAGCCTAAGTATTACTATTATTTTATTATAAAATTGTTTGTGAAAAAAATATATCTTAAAGTAGGTATGTGTATAACAATAGATATTAAGAGTTTTGTTTTATCTGTACGTGTGTACATTTTTATTGATTGTATGTTTACCTACGTGCTATAAAATAACGCGTGGTATGGAAGCTTCTTCGCGATAATAGTACTGCCTAAGACAACAACGATTTTTTTAGAAACCTCGAGTAACTGAATTATCAAATCAATCGGAATTGGTTTCAAAATTAATCGTTCTTTATGGTTTTCATTAAAATTTCAGTGACATTTTTTTTAAGTAGGTAACACTTCTGTAATTTGGGAATCACAAAACAATGTTGGACTGGAACTATGCCTTTCACCGCATAGCATGTACCATTATTGATATTCTGTATACATATCAATTTGTAATTGGTACATGTTAACTATTTGTTCTGTTAATCCCAACTTACTAGTGTATTTTTCTTTCAGACTAGTTATAAATTAAAAGACGTAATTTTATTCCCTCGGCCCGATAGATAGATGTTATATAATAGAATATACGTGTAGCCGACAGGCTTTTGCTTGGTCTGCATATCATCGTTAAAATAAGATTGAAAAAAAACACCAAAGTTAGACTACAGCATGTGTATAAACATATTTCAAGACAATATAATCAATAAATAGTGTTCATAATTTGATAAGTTTGAAAATCTCAATATTTATTGTATTATTATATAATTCGTATTTAAGACGATCATCGATACCATGGCAAAATATGAATCGATAGAAAACTATCGATTTGTGGTGTAGCTTTTGTATTTTCTTTTTATTGTAATTTGACATGTTTTGTAAGTGGCAATTTATGTTCTGTGCTATTTCAGAAAAAAAAACTTTGACGTCTATAACATATTGTGTTTTTCTCGTAAGGAAGTCACAGACTGAATATAATAAATATCATAAACATAAATTGCCACAAATTATTATTATAAGCTTATTATCTCCATTCACATTTTAAATCACAATTATTAATAATTTTATGACAATCACATTATATAGAATAACGTATCGCTAATGTAAGCGTCCTAACTGAATTTAATTTTATTTATACATATATTATTATTATTAGTCATGATTTTATATTATACAGCACAACTATTATTTCGCACAATTATTTTCGTGTTTCATTTTTTTTTCGTTTCTAAGCTTTATTTATATTTTTTTGGATGAAAATGAGTTTCCACCGAAGTAAATTGCCTCGATATGATATTGATTTTAACTATTTTGATGGTCCTTGCGTTGTACGATAAGATCAAAGTTTCGGCATTAAATCGCATAGATGGCGCTGTATTCATAAAAACGCTTTAAACGCAAACGCAATCAAAATAGCTATGATATAATATTAAAACTGTGCCCCTAGAACAAGTCCAGTAACTTTAAAGATTTTAAAAATACTTCTATATGTCGAGTGTGACAATAATTCGAATTTTAGCAAACAAAAATCTGCGCCATCTATGTCACACAACTTGCACTAAGGGTACGATTCGTGTGAGGCATTTTTAATCACCATATCCTAGTCGAAAAAGACACCGATATACGGAACTGAATTAACAGTCTCATCCATTATTTTTTTTTGCGTTGTATGTTTTATGAGATTATTAAAGAATGTGTAGTAGTGAAGAAATATTTTGCAAATGGAAGAATAGATAAAAGGACGTTGCGTCTTAGAAGCTTTGAAATTATTTTCCCTGGAATGGATCGTTTGGTTGTGATAACCTCAACATAAAGGAGCACAGTAGAGTATAAATCGTTTTAATAGATAATAAAATTTAAGAAACGAGAGAAGAACGACGCCATTTGCAAATAGTTTCTTTTATATCACTATGTACAATAAAGTGATAGAGTCATTAGATAGATGTAGATTGGATTGTGGACTTCATTTGTGTACTTTTACATTTGTGTCCACATATATATAACGAAGGGGACTGTCAACATTACCTTTTAGTACTATTATATCACATACAAGCAATTTCTAAATCATAGATATAAATATATTTATTAGGTTCATATGGGGTTACTTTGGCAGTACAGATCGGTGATTTTAATGTACAAATAAAGGAACGAATAAGCATTAATGACGTCCTAGTTAAGAATTGAGAGTGAATATGTGACGGAATTAAAGTACAATCTATGCCCTGCCACTAACATGTGAGCGTATTAGAGGCGCTACCATTAAAAAAAAATCATAAATTATTTTCGATGAAATAAAAATGAAAACACAGATATTCGTAACTAATAATGCGATTTTTTAGAGGTCTAGTCTTTCCTGACTGATAGCCTTTAAGGTCAATCGGTACAGTAGGTGAGCAGATGGCTCACCTAAAAAGAAAACAAAGGCGAAAAGAAAAAACGTACACAGTAATAAACTAGATGGCGCTTATCATCTGAAATAATTTTAAATGGTTAAAAAAAATTAAAAGGTGCATAAGATACAAGATATTGTTTATGTAAATTTTTATAGTAATTACTTATTACTTGTGGATTTTTTTGTTGAAGTAAGACAACAAAATCGTTATTAATCATTTTAAAAATGTCACTTAATTAAATTTTAACAGGTTATTAAAATGGACAAATAGTGAAATACAAAATGGCCGTCGCTGCTGGCTATATTACAGTTACTTTTAACAGTTTTATGCATCTTTTTCTTCTAACAAAAAATCTTTTGTTTGAACGATAGAAGGAGAGAACAATATTCGCTTTTATATCTTCTGGAGATAGTGCAAGGCGGGGCTATTTATTCAATTAGGTTAAAACCAATTTAACCTCATATCAACGTGAATATACAAACGAGTTTTATTATAAGCTAAATTGATGTTATCAGATACAAAACTCCAATAAAGTTATACAAGTATTATAAATCGGCATATTTGCTCTAAAAAAAAATTTAACACGATGTTATACCTATGTTGTAGTTTATATAGAGAACTGCTCACAGCTTAACTGTAGGACGAAAATAAATCCGCATTATTCAACGTGTAAATTATTCGCTATGTGTACAAAGAGATCCATATTTTATTAGATAATTTTAACATATACTGTTAAATGTACGTGGATATTTTATGTAATATTAATGTGACGGTTTCATCAGGGACGGATTTAATACGGGCTAATACATACTAAATGTATGCTGTCAAACAAAATTATCAAAGTACCTGAATATAATACAAGTTTTGAAATCACAACTGAGCATTATATATAGTACAATCAAGAGCGAAGATTGCGATGCAATATTGATTAAGAAAAAAAAACCATTACAATTTGGTATACCTAAGAGTTTTGTGATTTCAGAACAGCCCACAACATTTCTATCCGTCCCTGACTTCCAAGGTGTTATTATAATTATTGTCATGTTGTATGTCAGTAATTTAAAAGAATGAGATATATTTTAGAAGTTTTTAAAACGTTCTAAATGTTTATCTTCGTGTTTCCGTAACTTCGCCATTTCGACGCACGTGATGCTGTTCGTAATTTATTGCTCGAAAAAAAAAACCGTGCAACAAAGTCCTTCCGATGCGGAGTGGCAACGACGCATTCGTCTACGATTATAAAAAAAACATCCATTTGTTCCTGCCTAGGGTTGCGTTACACCCACTATTGTTAAAATGGATGAATCTATGGAGTTTATGCAAACGTAAATATGGTTCAAAATTGATAAAAGCAATAATGTTATAAACCATAAGGCGTTTTACGAAGATAAGATATTTTGTGGGAATGACAACCCTGGCTATGGAAATGCAATGCGACGTTGCATGCGTGTCTGTAACATGGTCGACAATAGTGCATCAATTAGACGAAAAAACGCTAAGTCGTTTCTTAGAATCTGCATAGAATATGCAAATGGTTAAATAAGACGCTTTCCACGAATAAAATTCTGTTCTAAACTCAACAAATTGGTGATTAATGTCCGGTATTATAAGATTACTCTATGATGATTTTATTTCGTGGTCAGTACTATTTCGAATACATTATAAAAAATCCACATAAACATAAATACATTTGTATTGAATTTTCATAATTTTATTGATATTCAATAATGCTATAAAACAGTATAACTTGTTGAATATATATATGGAATCAATAGAAATGTTTGGAAAGGTCATATTTTCTTTGTATATGACGATTCTAACGACATAGCTCATGCATACACGATGTAAATACATGCAACGTCGCTAAAGGTCTAAACATAACGATAGGAACCCGTTCATATAATTACATAAATTTCTTTCGTCTTCCAGTACTTTACAGTACATTTCAATCGAATGAAATACATTTACACTAAAGCAATAACTTCTTAGCAATTTCTTTAGCTTATAAAAAAAATTGTGCTATATTCCTCTTCTAACTTTTGGGTGCTATTCTAAAAGTTTAGGGCTACTTGAATCCCGTGTGACTTTGAAATACAGCAATAATTAATTATTACTATGCAAAGCAGTGCGTTAGATTTGAAACAAAACAACTGTGGTCAAATATGGTCTCTTAAGACTTATACAGGGTGTCCCAAAATTAGCACGTCACACTGACACCGGAGGTGGATAAAAGTTTCGTGGATTTTGAGAAAATAAAATTGAGATTTATTATCAACTGTTATTTCACATTACTTATCGTCTAAGTATTGTTTGTTTCATAATAAGTAACTATTGTTGAGGGAATACTCTTAAAAAAGTAAAATAAAGTGCATTTAAAAAAGGATACTTCTGATACGAACATTACAAAAAAATGGTGATTTTAAAAAAAAACTGGTCATATCTCAAAATCCACGAAACTTTTCTATGGGCATGTTAGGCTTGTTCAATGCGTCTTGGATCCATCTACCTCCGGTGTCAGTGTGACATGCTAATTTTGGGACACCCTGTATAATGAAAGAATTATTTCTAATACAGATTGGTAGAGTGAATGACGGCCCAGACTTTTGGTAGAGTATTGCTTTTCACTTGCTTAACGCATCCCTAATCTTATATCACTTTTATTATAATCACTTAAAATCTATGGTGCATACTATGTTATCTGAAGATTATAGTTATTAAAGTGTTTTCTAAGTAATCTTGTATCTAGCAATATCTAATTTGTTAATCTTGGGACTCTCTAGGGTGCTATTGAACACTTCAACGATTGGTCACACACTTGTGTGGGGGAAAAACTTATTGTATTCTTATATAATTTAGGGCCTGTTTCACAATCTCCAGATAAATTCCGAATAGGCTATCGGCAACATATTTGACAGATACTCCATACTCTATCTGTCAAATATGTTGCCGATAGCCTATGAATGAATGAATGAATGATTTATTTATTTAAGTAACAAAGACTCATTTTGGGCACTTAACCGAAGATTGTGAAACAGGCCCTTAATATATTTTATGCTATCTTGTAGTGCTTAGCTAGGTATATTAAAACCATTTCCATCAGTAAATAAATTTATCACAAAATTTTGTTTCATTTAAAATTGTTAATAGATACATGTTGCATGTAGCATATTATGTTTAACATACAGATTATATATAAAATGTGTAACACTTGTCAAATATATAATTGTATGTTATTCTGAAGGTTTTGGGAATTGGGTAATATAATGGTAAAATAAGTGTGTGACGTATATCGTTGTAAATGTAGGAGCCATGTGTCTTATGAATTAAGGAGCTTCGACTGAATCGAATCAATGTATCGATTGTTTCAAGTCGAATTATCCTTATCGATCGGCTTCAGACCAAAAGGCGTGATTATTAGTACCTAGGAAACATTTGGTTATCATCTTTATTGTAATTTGTGTAAATGATTCGCGTGGTACATATCAGTATGGGGGAAAGATGTTATGGTCTGTGACGTCACTTGACGATGACTACACTGCTGGTTTTTGGTCTGCATCTGTACTCATGAAAGTAACAATAGCACCCGGCATTGCCTAAAGCTTCATTCTAAATTTGTATGAATCGGTGATGCATTGTCTTACTGTGTAGTCAATTTGAATAACCTAACATCCATTTATTTAAAGTTGACCTAGTTCTAATACTATTTTAGAATAATGTTATTATATCTATTTATTAAATCTTTCTTCTCTCAAAGATGTTTTATTTCATCGCCTTTTTTTTATTAAATAGTACTTATAGTCTTTGTACGGTTTCTTTTTCTTTGATTACCGTCGCCCGTAGACGTAAGTAGACCTTATCAAATGTTTTATATAGGTACATAGGATCTTCAAGATGCTACTCGAAGTATATGTAGGTATAGACTGTAAAGATAATAAAAAAGCATATTGCTTGCTATTATCGCTTTTACTACTAGACTGCAATATCTGCAAATATTTTACATATGATGGTCTAGTGGGTAATGGGCTCCGCCTCTTAAGCGAGGGGTCCGGGTTCAATCCGTACCGGTCAAGGAAAACATCGTGAGGAAACCTGCATACCAGTAGGGCTATTCTGTAAAAACCATTCCGATATCGAGCTTCACCTGAGTGATATAAATAGAGAGTCGAGTTTTAAAGAATACACATTCGTCATTATCACCGCGGATTCCGCTTTAGAGATTCGAAAACGACCTTACAGAATAACCCTACTGATGAGATAAAATTCTTTGAAGATGTGCGAAGTTTAACAAGTGATCTATGGCCCAATACCCTCCACGCCTAATTTCGAGGAGGAGACCCGTGTCCAGTAGTGGGACATAATAATATATGGGTTGATATTTTACTTTTTTTACATATATGATACAGGTTAATAGGGATGTTGACTATTTTTTTAAATGATTTTATTTGATAGATATACTATAGATAAACACGAAAAAAAGATTTTTGTAAAGAAATATGTCCAATTTTAACAAAAAATTAAATAAAGAAAAATAGTCTTTAAAAGACAAATAAGTAGACTTTTTAAATGTTATTTTAGGTTTTCAAATGCTGTATTTAATGTGTAAAACATAACTTTACATGAATTTGTAACATGTGTCAACATCCCTATTGTATTTATTTATGTTAATGGTGAATATATTTTTTATCATCGTCAAAAAATGTTCAGATACATAAAAGTAGCATTAGCCAACTTTATGTTTTTTAAATCTAATGAAATTACAGGACTATTGGCACAAGAAACATACATAAATGTGTGTATTTGTGAACATTCTCACCATGTTAACACAATCCCGTGGTAAAAACGGCTAACTAACATTCCAATAGTAATAAGTAATTGAAAATATAATTTACGGTAAAGTATATATTAAAGAATATTATGTCTTAGACCACGTATTACGCAAGTCCTGTAAAATATTTTACCAAAACTTAACTTTTTTTCTATTGCTAAAAAAATATGAGTTATGCGCATGTCATTCGATGCTTGTTGATGCTGTTTCACAATAGGTGGCGCTAGTTTGTAATGGAAGCTAAGCAATAAAATACAAAGTCCAATTTTAAGTAAGTTCATACCTTTTCATTGAAATTAGTGGTTAATATATCATTTTCTATTTAGCTAAAATAAAAAGCTTTATCTATATATAAAACAAAACTTAAATTAAGTTAAGTTAACACCGTTCAATTAAGCTTAAATACAGGTTAACGATGTCAACTTCAATATTTGTTTCTTCAATTACTTAATGTTTATCAAAAATTATGCTTTTCCGGGATTTGATGCCACGACCCCAGAGGAAATCGTAACCCACCTCTGAAATTGCTATTAATATTTGTGCGAGTTGACTATTAAAAATGCGTTTAATTTATATTAATACATCTTTGGATAATTAAAACGATTCAAGATTTGAACCTGTAAATCGTTTACGTGTAGCTTAGGGCTAACCTTTAAATGTAAGTACACTATAACCTATCTAAAACAAAAGAGTACCTAAATACAAATCAGCTCGACTTAGGGGTTTTTTAATGATTCATGATAACAAGTTATCATATTTTAATGGAAACACTAGCTGTACCCCGCAGCTTCGCCTGCGTTAATTAAGACAACGGTATCTTAGCGGGATGATGCTAAATGCTAGATGGCGATATGAAAAAGTCATACAGCCTTACTCGATAAATATCTAAAACTAAAATAATCTCTCAAATCCGACCAATAGTTCTTGAGATCAGCGAGCAGAAGAGTTTGTTTGAAACAAACAAACTCTTCAGCTTTTCAAATTAAATAAAGTTGTGTTATTAAATTTTCTTCAACCAAATTTTCGACTTTTATTTTTTAATGTTTACGCAAATGTCGCATAATATAATGAAATAATTTTATTGATTTTTTTACAAGCCCTACGTTTCGGATATTTTACAGCAACCATGGTAACGAGAGAAGATCATAATAAACCGCGATTAAATCCCACTAACTAAACTCTATAAAAGTTTTTGTTAATCAAATGGTCAGTCTATTTTACCCCATTAATTTTAATGAAGCGTAAAACATTTTAATTAAGTAGTCACTGCTCACAAACAAATATTTACTGTTCATGAGAATTTATTCAAGAAATTTTAGATTATTTTATTTTTAGTCTGGTCTACGTTATTAATTTGAAATGAAGAATTAAAGAAAGGTTTTCGACCAAGCTTTGAAATGTAAAATATGACCCTTCCAATTCTATGCGAGATTAGACAACTCGTACCCTATTTTTACGAACGTGTATTATTGAAATTGTATATTATAATGTAGACTTTATTAAATATAGTCTGTGTATTTTATTTTTCATTATAATAACTTGTATGGTTCATCTTGCTAATATTAGACTGGATGCTATATTCAGTTCATAATAAATTTCCATGAAGCACATTTTAAATACTATTAGCCCCCGTTCGCATAAGCGCTTAAAAATCGTCGCGGTAAAACCCGACGTTAGCTTGAATTTCGAGTTTGGCATGCTAAATTCGATTTAACGTTAAAACCCCAACTTCGAAAATCAAATAGTGCTCAATAAAAAAGCGTTGCGTTTTAAAAACGCCTTCGTGAGAACAGATACATGGGTGTCTATTTGTCTCAACGGTTTTTACCGCTCGGTAAAAAAGCGCTCGTGCAATGTGCTATATAGGTCGTATAATCGTTGAATGAAAAAGCGTAGTCAGCAGTCTATATATAAATAGGCACAAACAATGATAGCTTAAATATCCATAGTAAATGATCAAAAAGTAATACGATCTAATAAACTGTTATGACCCTCACAAACGTTGCCTTTAAGAGAAAAGTTGCATTTTGTAACACTTATCTTGTTTCATATAGTTTCGAAATCATCCAACAAAATAATTTTCCCTAATTTCGCAAGTCTGCTAGTGATTAAACTAAAATACAATATAAATTGAACATATCACTAGCGTAGGTACGAAGGACCTTTCAAATTGCGTATTTAAATAACTCTATATATATATAAACATATGAGTTTATGGAGGCCTGCAGAATTAGTTCTCTCTGTATGGTGTACTATGTAAGGTGGGTCCGAGAGGGGGGACGGGTGGTGGGAGGGCCCCCCTTCTCCACGCCTAAGGGGTCTCGGCCAGAGAAAGTAAAGTATCCTGGTATGGGGAGGCTGCCACTGTCAAACCGATATATATGTATAGGTTTAAACTATATGTGCGCCATAGGCTCTGAGTATCTATTTACATATGGCTGAACGTAATCTATTATGCAGTTATAGCTACAGGCTGGGGGGTTCTTAAATATTTGACATGGTAACGTAAGTGGCATCGATTTAAATGTATTATATATTAAATTGCGATACATGTAATTGAATTGAAATATTTGACGTTTAGAATTAAACTTGTGTTGAAATAAAGTATTTGTGATATTATTTCTGTATTTTTTTTTACGCTTTCTTGGTAATTTTAATTGGCATAGTGGGCTTGTATACTGTTTACACACTTTTATATAGGAAAGGTTTTGATGATGTGGATTTGATGGTACTAACATGTGTGGTCAATAACTTATGCTCTAAACAGGTTAACGAATTGAACGCGGTAGTGTGATAAGAATAAATACTGTTCTCGAGTGTTAGGCGTACTTTTATATTTTTTCACTTATTTCATATTTTGTTTAAAATGTTATGATGAAGTTTTTTTACCGTATCGATTTCAATATTTTTTAGCTATTCCTAAAAAAATTATATACCTTAATTATGTCACTTTCTTATGGTGTCTACTTTTTAAAAACAATTCTTAGTAAAAGAGCATACGGTCTATATTTGAAAAATACACAACATGCCTGCTAATCATCTACTGTAGGGTGTCTATGTCCCTTTCACTTACTATCAGGTGAGTCGACTGCCCGTTTGCCCTTGCCCTCTTGTAAAAAATATAATAGCTTAAACATTAACCCACTGTTTCATAAAAATTTAAATACAAATTCTAGACGATTTTGGTTGGAATAATTAAAATAACAATTGTTAAAGAAATGATAATTTGGACTGTATTTGTCAAGTGTTGAAGTCCATTATAGTTCTGATTAAAAGGGGGATCGAATACGTGTCCAGTCTGTCTGTATATCGCGGGGTTGATATATAGAGGGGATCCTTGGAAATATTTTCACTCTCCGTTTCGACGAGGGATGAGCACAAATAGTGCTTACAGTATATTCCTGAAAAAAATAATTCATCTATACCAATATTATAAAAAGGAGTTATTTGATTTATGAACGCATAGGGTTATTCAAACCAATACATAGTCATTACTTAAATGAGCAAATGTGCGTCTGTCAAACACATTATATAAAATCCCATTATAAAAAAATAAAGCGTCAATTGCATAGTATTGTTTCATTACTTAGCCAAGTACGCTTATTGAATACGAGTGTAAGTAACAAGGGCAATGAAAATAATCATAATTACTGTTACATATTGTAAATCTACAGTCGCGAGCTAGGTTGTGAAAACTAGCTAGATAAGAGTTAATGATTCAAATCCATAACCAATTTTCTTGGCCTTTATTGAGGATATTTATTAAGAAATGATGATGATGATGAATGACCAGAAGCATAATCGTAGATGCGCTGATATTGTCATGGATTTAGCATACACATGGATGTTGATAGTGATTCTCACTTGCATCATCATGCCAGTGAAAGAAGTCCTTAATTCGATTAGTAGTGAAAATTACCCTCTTTTTCATGGACGTAGGGACATTTTTATGGATGTACTGCCAGGTACCTGGGTGGTTCTCGACTCTACGTGGGCCTCTCTTTTGGGCAGTGCCAAACTAAAACCACTGCGAGCGCCGTCAACCGATTTTCCGGGTCCCGAACGTGCTAACAACAGAAGTGAAAATGAACCCTACATCCAAACTAATAAGATCTTTTCAAAATATCTTTATCATTTTTAAAACCGATTCAATTTAATGATTTATTTATTTATCAATTAAAAAACATATAGTATTATAATTTGGCAAAACTCTCGAAGTCGTGCAAGAGTATGTCTACCTGGGGCATACTTTGCAGCTAGGTCGACATAACTTCGAGAGGGAAGCTGATAGGAGGATTCAATTAGGATGGACAGCATTTAGGAAGCTTCGCCATATTCTCACGTCGTCTATACCGCAGAGTTTGAAGACGAAAGTCTTCAACCAATGCGTTCTCCCCGTGATGACCTACGGGGCCGAAACGTGGCCTCTTAATTTACGACTGGTCCGCAAGTTTGCCGTAGCTCAACGTGCTATGGAGCGTGCTAAGCTGGGTGTTTCTTTGACAGATAGGATTCGAAACGAAGGCCTTCGCCAGAGAACTAAAGTTACCGATATCACGCGAAGAATAATCACGTTGAAGTGGCAATGGGCTGGTCACGCACTCAGAAGAACGGATGGCTGATGGGCCATTAAGGTTCAAGAGTGGAGGCCGCGTTTAGGTAGACGAAGTGTTGGTCGGCCATTAACTAGATGGGAAGACGATCTCCGTGCAGTGGCAGCTCCGCGTTGGATGCGAGTAGCAAGGGATCGGTCGTCTTGGCGTTCATTGAGGGAGGCCTATGTTCAGCAGTGGACGGATAAAGGCTGATGATGATGATGATGGTTATAATTTAATTTTATTAAATATTGAATATTATAGCTATAGTTGGCTTACCTGTGTTGCCATGAGAAACGGGCATTTCTAAACTGGCAATCATTTCCGTGAAATGTGGGGCTGCAACAGGATGACCAGCAGCATTGCCAGCCATGCCATTGCCAACCAATGGCAGCCGGACTGGTCGCTTTTAGTCCGCATTGAATGTAACGTATTGTTTGCCTTGAGGCAATAATAAAGTTTTATATAAGACTAGCTATTGCGCGCGGCTTCCGCCCTCTTTAATTTAGATTTACGATTACGTTACTCCTTATTATAACAGCTACCTGCCAGTAAAAGTCCTGCAACAAACAGTCAGACAAAAATTGTTATGAATGTTATTTTGGTATATGAACTGTTTATATAATATATTCATATGCATCTAGTAAAAAGCGGTTATTTAAATGTTACAAACAGACAATCCAATTTTATATGTATGGATAGTGGTGGTAGTTGTCCATTTATATGTAATGCGAAAATGAGACAAAATCGCGAAGGTTTTATGTAAGACCAATTAACTCCTAAGTGTTGTCCTTCACTTTCCTCTTTAAACTTTTTGGTAGACCTTTTTGTGGCTGGCTGTATTCTTTCGTTTTTTTATACCTAAATTTTCCTTTTCCGACTCGAGACATCACGTCTTAATTTAAAATTATTTAACCTATTTCTATTGGTTATTTAAATAACTAATTTTAAGGCGAAAACAGTAGAATAATTTTATACTGATAACAATAAAAAAAAAACACAGTGAAATGCGAACTATAAGCATTCGCTAAGCTTATCACGGTATATTCCCAAAGGTATATTATATAACCTAGACGACAGTAAACTAAACTTTTTATAATTATATTTAAAACGTTTTTGCAAGTATACTTTAGATATTGAAACTACATATTTTAACTGATAAATAAGACTTTACTGATTACAAATAGAAGAAAGATACAGATATAGTTTTACTGGATGATAATTAATCACTTGCCATCAGGTGACTCGTGTGATATTTTGTCTTTCTTATTAATTTGATTATTCTCTTCGAAGATTTTGTCGAAGAAGAGAGAATTGAGATAAGAGGAGTGACATAGGTTTTAACTGAAAAAATCTAATGCCGCTTACGTAGCTAACAGTGGGCTCTATAGGTATAATAAAAATATCATATACTATATAGATTGTAGTAATAATATTATTATATTATAGAACTTGTCCGTAGCGTGAAGTTCGTCAACCCGTGTTTGACTCGCGCACGTGCAAACTATTGCCCTTGCCTACCCTCCTTAACATCGAACAACCCAATTCTGGGTGTGAAAGGCTCAGATCGATTTGTATGTTATTAAATTGAATTCATTATAAATAGTAAATGTCTTAAAATATCTACATTTTGTAAAAATCCCGATACAATTTATAAAGGTTTGATTGCAAGAGAAAATAGCATTCAAGTAAACTGAAATTTATGTAAAGTTTCACAAGATTGTCTTGTGATTTCATTTTTTAATATTACATAAAGTTAATTATATATTTTAAGTGACCGGACTTTAATAACATAATATCAAAATAAAAAATATATATATCAAAGTAGGTAGTACCATCAAAGTATCTTTTTGAACGTTAATTGAGTCTGCCACCGGTTCCAAAGCAAGTCCATTGAGAAGAACCGGTGAAAAAACTCAGTGGAACAACAAGCTCAGTGGAACAATAAACTCAGTGGAACAAAATACATAGTGAAAACAATCTCAAAACTGACGCTATAGTTAAAACAAGCGTTGCGTTAGATTAGATGGGGTGGTGTCCGAGCGGCGCATGTAAATGCCAAACGACACGAAGAGGCGCAGTATCAGGAATAGAAAATGTATATGAAGCCGAGCGAAAAGTCCACTTCACCCCCCTCACCCAGGGGGAGCGGACGTGAGTTCGATTCAAACGAACCGTGGCCCCCCCTACCGATTTTATCATTTCACTTTCAGCTCCGTGCATACCGTCGACATATCGAACACTCTCGAAATACTCTAGATCAAATGTCGAACGACTAATATTAGGACAATGGTCTTAAGTTGGATACCAACGCAAGTCTCAATAAAAAAAATTAGAAACTAAACATCTTTCTTAACACTTCTCTGTTTTTAAGAAGACATTCGTGTTACGAACTTCTTATCTCCATAATAAGGTTTGTTGAAATTATAAGTCTAATCGACTAGATTCATTAGACTAGAAGGACGTAGAACGATAATATATTAAGTGTCATTTCTATAATATAATTAATTTTCTGTAATTTCAATATCTCCATTGACATGTTTAAACAGTTTATGAGAAAACCTCGAACACATTTACTTCTGATTCCGCACCATTACACGCGCTGTAAAACATAATTATGAATTTTATGTTCCCCGAACCCCAAACAAACAGTTTAACCCACGCGAAAAGGGAAAAGAAAAAAATATTCAAAATTAAGAAAATATTTATTTTTCAGTTACGTAAACATCTTTAATTACGACCTGTTCAAATTTTTTTCTGCGCGAGGCCGTCCGGACTCTAATTAACATCTATTATAGGTATTTTGATACAGGCGACTTTTATTTTGCGAGGGCTCTGAGTACACTCAATTAAACGATGTGACATTTTTTTGTATATTTAAACTACTTTCATCCGCGACCGAGAGTGAAATGAATGGAAGCAGGACTTGTTGCTTTGTGCTGTGCTTGTTAGGCTCGGAGTTGGCCGGGGCGCACGTTAGTCTGGTCCAGCCCACCCACCAGGGCACCCGCTCGGAACCCCCTCCCGAATTCTCCCGCCACCCTCTTTAAAAGCCAGTGGCGAGCTTGAAGAGAAAGTGCCGCGTGTGTACACTCACATGCGTAGATCTTTGGCAAGGGGGCAGGATTACGTCCACCCTCATATACGTAAGCGTACTGCCTTCCTACATACATTTGCATAGTCAAAACGTGCGGCAATAATGTATGTGGCCACTGCTCGAGGCGACATCTTTCAATAGATCGCCCTCACGCCCACCCTGCGCTGTCTTCGTACAACTCTAATTAAAATTTGCCTAATAAACGGACTCGTCTAAGCGTCCATTGAGATGTTATCACAAATTCCTATACAATTCCGCATTTATATTGTCAAAATTACAGCTAGATAGCTTAATATCTTCACTAATGCTAAGTATTGTGATAAATTAATACCTGTTAGACTTTTTAAAACTTTAGATTATACTAGCTGTTGCTCGCAGCTTCGCCTGCGTTAACTAAGATTTACAACGGGGGTTGATTTTTTTGCACCTTGTGGCCGAAAAACCCAAATATCTAATTGAATCCTATTTTTTCCAGAATAAAATTTAGCCTAGGTATGTTCGTTTCGACTCGTGGATAATGTAGCTTTCGAATAGTGAAAGAATTTTTGAAATCGGCTCAGTACTTTTTGAGCTTATTCATTACAACTTAACAAACAAACTTTTCCTTTTTATAATATTAGTGTAGAAAAGACTTCGTGTCTTGACTAAGTCTAATAAAATAAAAGTTGATATATTTCGTTTTCACCAAAAAGAGATAGTTTAGTACAACAACAAAAATTATCCTAATTATTGGATAACGATGGGCTAATAAGGTTCATGAGTGGAGGCCGCATTTTGATAGACAAAGTGTTGGTTGGCCACTAACCAGATGAGAAGACGATCTCCGTGTAGTGGCCGGTCCGTGTTGGATGCGAGTGGCAAGGGATCGGTATTCGGTCATCTTAGCGTTCATTGAAGGAGGCCTATGTTCAGCAGTCGACGTCTCTATCAAAATCTAGCTTGTCCTAAAGTCATGACTTTCTAGTAGTAAAGTTGGCAACAAATACGACAAATTTTAAAGCACAATAAACTACATTATTTTGTACATATCTGTTTTTCTTAGCAGTTTGATAAGATATTGTGATCTACTTGACTTAGTTTCAGTAGTTAATTAAAGCTGAGGCAATTCTAAAAGCTACAGTCAACTAAAGTACTGCCGAATTGACCATTACAATTGAATTTTTGAATCGTTGAAATTAGGTAGGACCATTCTAGTAACATTTTAAAAATCTTTATATTCTGAACTCTAAGGCACTAGATGGCGCTTTTCTAATTCTATAGTTATACTGTCGACGCTTCGTAATATTTTTATGCTATCTGTTTGTTTTATACTATTATTGTACGTCTACATAAACACGATTCGAGAATAGCCTATCTCTATAAGCAAGATGGTCGATCCCTGGATCAATTATTACAACTTACACTTCCTTATCACAGGCTTTTATTTTTAACACAAAGCGCGGAACCGCGGTGGAAACAAAAGTGATGTTACTCATGCAGAGTGGAGAGCAATACAGATCTTCAGTGAAGTGCATATATATCTTGAAATATAATGATAATGTTAGTTTTTAAATCGATATTTCCAAATTTCCAATCCTCTCTCACATGAGACAGGCGACTTTGAAGAGTGCCAATAAATAAATGGAAAATACATAGTATACAGTATAATATGTATATAAACAAGATATTATGACCGATATATTTATTACTGGTACTTCTCCACCGTTGCTGTACAATTGTCTTATTTCGTCTAATGATAAGTCTCATTTTAATAAAAAAATCAATAATCTACAACGCCATCTAGTACAATTTTTAAGCACCAGTGTTCAACTTCCAATAGTCGGGCGAAGCTTCGTCGAAAGGGTTAAAAAAAAGTACATACTGACTGAGAACTAGCTCTTCTAGCTAGTTTTACTACTACTATAATATTGTATATTATATACAAGATTGTATATTATATAATATGTACTTTCAGAAAATAAATCTTTCAAAAATATTTACAAAGCGTACAAACAACTAAAACATGTCTTATTATGAGCTACGATTAGAAAGAATACTCTCAAAATAATTCATTTAGAATCTTGAACCATGAAAATACGGTTTATTCTTGTATGACAAGTTGAAATTTGACGATTCTTCAAGACTTTTCTTAGTGGGAACTCGGTAATTTAGGTTAGTAGTAGGTACTGAAATGGTAGCTTACATATCTACTTTTATCATAGCTTTGTTAATAATTATTATATAAATATAATAATATATAAACATAATAAAAATAAAACCGAATTTGTATTCAAATATGAATCTTTCAAACAAAGAATGAATTTTCGAAAGCGAAAACGGCTTTAGTAATTTTCAAAATTTCACATTGAAAATTTAAACGCGGCATTTCGATTTACATAATATAGTAAGTTCACATGTGCGTATAGGTAAGAGGATTTCTTGAAGTTTGGTCGATATAGGGTGGGTGTGGGGGCGGCTTGGACGCTGGGGCCCGCGCGTGTGTGCGTGCGTCTCGGACATACACGTTACGCAGATTTCTCTAACGATTTTCCCGGAGTGTGAAATGTAAAATAAGGGGTTAGAGCCGTCCCCCGCCCGCTAAATTGATGACCGTCCACCCTGGGGGAGATCGGCTCAAATTTAACACATATCGTATTTAAAAGTGAAACACTTGGAGCCCTAAATTCTTCGTTGCCCTTAATGAATACTGTGACGTCAGTATTAATCAAGAATTGATATTAATTACGTCTCGAAATTACGAGGAAGTTTATCTTTTCAATCTAAAAAAACTTTAAATTCGAACTCATTCTAGTTATAAA
The DNA here is from genome assembly GCA_905333005.2 of Lycaena phlaeas. Lineage (NCBI taxonomy): Eukaryota > Metazoa > Arthropoda > Insecta > Lepidoptera > Lycaenidae > Lycaena > Lycaena phlaeas. The sequence continues at coordinate 4,666,740 of HG995168.1, forward strand.
ATTATCTTAATTTATTAATTTTAATTTTATAAGTCTATTATATTATCCTTATGTTAACCTATAGTGATAAATGCCTGTCACTCATTTTTAAAGTAGCAATGTACTGCTCAAAAGTCTAATAAGTTGCACTAATTCTTAGTTTCACAAATTAATTAGTAGTACTTGTGTTCGTACAGCCCGAGTTAATAACGATACTTCGTTTGTATGTTTGTAAACAAGATGCTTTCAACACACTTGAAGACGACAAAGCTATCAATATATTATACTAGTTTACATAACAAAATAAATTATAAATTAAATTATATTATAAGAATGTAAAACACTAACAAAATTTTTATGGAAGCCTTTTTGTGAAATAAAGATTTATTATTATTGTTATTATTATATACTAGCTATTGCCAGCATCTTCGTCCGAGTTAATTGAGAGTACACGTACAGCCATGTTCGGATTGATGATGATTAGTGAGTTAACACTAAAAGATAGTCTGCTAACTAAAAGCTGCCGTAAGCTACGCAGCGAACTTAATGGCAGCTCTTAAAAATAATATTAAAAAGAATGTTTTTTTACCGTTTTGAACATTATTCATTGGTCCTTTGCTCCTATTGGTCGTAAAAGGATGTTATATAGCCTTATAACCTTTTTAGATAAACTGGCTATTTAACAAAAAATATTTTATCAATTTGAACAAATAGTTCCTGAGACTAAATGCCAAACAAACAAACTTTTCAGATTCATAATATTAGTAACAATGTAAACTTAAAAACGGTGCATATTTCAGATTGTATAATTATATTTAATACTAATATTTATATGGTAATCTTTCGATGTCCTGAACCGATTTTGTTTTTTTTTTGCCAATAGAAGGCTACGTTATTTGTAAGTATAATTTATATTATATATAAATATTAATTTATTTACAAACTCCCGCGGGAATGTTGAGTGCGCGGCTGAAACCGCGGGGCGCTACTTGTTTATTTATATATAAAATTAAAACATTGACCTAAAAATGTGAAATAATTATTTCAAAAGTAATTTCAAATTTTCATACACTTAACTTAATATTTTACTGTCTGTGGATAAATAATTTAAGTTAAAAAAATCCTAGTACTACTAATAAAAAGTACAACTATAAGTTATAACATCCCTAAATTAACATTCTAAATTTAAACATAAAAGTTCAAAGCTATAATTTAGAAATGATTGTTTTTCGGCTATATTGAGGTTTTAATTCTAAATAACTATGCTGTGAATTAAACGAATAACAGTGGTTAAGTTACGAAACCGGTCGTGAAGTAAGTCACCCCCGCGGGCTAACTGTTGATGGTTTTTTATGTGCTGCATTCCTATGCACCCCATCCCTTCTAATCCAAGCATCCTTTTCTACGCTCGAACATATTTGGAAACGTACGGCGTACCAATAAATAAAGTGCGCTTTTCTTGTTAATATTAAAATGAAATTTCGATAAAAATAATAAAAAATCTTTTATTGATACTTAAAGATAACATGTACACGTGTAAAATAATATTTTCTAGAACAATTAACAGGATTTATCATTTAAACAATATTTAAAATATGATGTAATTCGTAGAAAACTAAACTATTATAATAGCATAAACATTATACACTTAACTATTAAGAATTAACTACAGCAAATGAACAACTTTAAATAATAAATACAACACTAAATATTTTAGCAAGTATGTATCTACTTAAGAATAGGAAACAATGATTGTACATATAAACGCATAAAAGAAAAAAAAGAGAAAACGTGCTGACCAAATAATATAATTGCAGCGCTGCAGATGCGTGCACATAGTAATTCCTAGAACCTCCTCTAAGAGTTGCATTGTGTGTGTATGTCTCTACACCTGTTTGCGTTTGTGTGGGTGCTGCGATGTTGCCCGTTTTTTTGTGCACTGGTAAATTTGACAACGCCGCGCAATTTTGAGACACCATTTTGAATTCTCTAGTTGTATTGTATTACAACAATTTGGTAAAAATGTTGAGGATTGCTGAATTATTTAATGGTACTTTTAGAACATAAGCCCTAGGTCTCTTGTAGACTGCGTTTTGTTAACAATATGTATTATTTTTAATTTAACCTGCATAAGCCAGGATACATATCTATGATTTTTTACTACATTATAATTAATATCTTTGATTTATGATTTGATTTATTGATCCATAATGCGCTCGTTAGAGAAGCGCGGGCGTCATATAGGTTGAATTAAAGTCATCCGAATTGATACTAATGAGTTAAATTATATACCTAAATTAACATTACAACATCTATATTAATTATTAAATAATATTATTTGCGTTGAGGTAGACGATCTCCCTGCAGTGGCCGTTGTTGGATGCAAGTGGCAAGGGATCAGTCGTCTTGGCGTTCATGTTGGATGATTATAATGATGATATGTTTTTATCGACCGTCTTGGCGTTCATAGAAAGTGCCCTATGCCCAGCGATTTATTAATATTAGAAGTCAGTCTGATCATTTCTTAAAATACGAATTTAAAAATACTTAAGTACTTCAAAATATTTTTTTCTATACTTGATTTTTAAAAATTGTTTGTGACTAGGGTTTCATATTAACTTGTCTTTGAAGAAAATTTTACACTTCAAAGATAAGTACAAAGTACAAACTGACAGGTGAAATTTAGGAATTTTTAAATGATATCTAGATATGAATTTTGTAGTCTAAAAATAAATCTGAATATAATAGAGTGACGATGGCCTAATGGCGGTAGCCTCATCTCTTGACCGAGAGGATCCGGGTTCGACTCTGACCCCGTGTGGTGCCTTATAATAGGTTTTTTTTATTTCTACATGCATAACACGAGACCATTGCTCGCTCAATTTGAAGAGTTCCGATATATAAATGGAAAATACTAATGTGTATGTAACAATATATTAATACAAACAAGGTATCGTGAACCGAACATGATATGTTTATTATTGGTTTTGCTCCACTGTTACCGTACAATAATATTGTCTTATTTCGTCTAATAATAAGTCTCATTTTAATAAAAAAATCAATAATCTACAACGCCATCTAGTACAATTTTAGAGCACCAGTGTTCAACCTCCAATAGTCGAGTGAAGCTTCGTCAAAGGGTTAAAAAAGTCACCGGTGAAGGAAAATATCGTGAGGAAATGTTTTTTGAAACGAATCTACTGGTAAAACTAAAACTTTTGCAAAAATAGTGCTAAGGTGTCTAAGCTATACCTAACGCGGCTCTAAGGCGGTAATCGGATTAAAATTAAATGCGGGCGAATCTGCCGGCTATAAGTAGTCTTTGATATAATTAAGCTATTGCATAGCTTCTATCGCGGGCCTTGAGCGCGGGGACCGAGTACAGAAATTCCGTAACGAAAATAAATCATAACGCTCCCCACTCCGACGGGCACGGAGGTGTGGCCGAAAAGAAACGACGTTAGACGATGCATGCATCGTCTAACGTCGTTTCTTTTCGGCAGTCTTCGACACGGTGTTTGTGTGCTTGCAACTAGACGTATTGTACGACACTACGAAGCTCGCACGAATAACAATAAAATATAACACATGTATTGTAAAATAATAAAAATATTTTAAACAATATTAGTTAATATTGTTTAAAATATTTATATTTTTTTATTTATTTAATAAAGGAAAAAAAAATGTTTTCTTATCGGTCACCACGCTCAAAAAGTGTAACTTGAATTAATATCAAAGAAAAAGAAATACTGCATTAATAATTAAAATAAATAAATAATTATAATTGCATAAGTTGATACAAAATGCTATGCAATAGCATTACCGCGGCAGTCCCCGAGTGCCACACGTCTTTTTTTTTTATATTTTGTAAATTAGTAATATTGAACCTTTCTTAGTCAATCGTTGGCAGTATCAGGAATGTCTATCGATCAGTTGGTGCAAATGTTTATAAAATGAGGGTAATAAGACCAAAAGATACATCAATTAAATCTTGTGTCCTGGTAACACTGGTAAATTTACTTGTTCATTGGGGCAAAGGACTCGTATCCAGCACTTAAAAAAAAATCCAGTTCATGGATGTTTAGTTACCATAGTTTGATCAATATACGAAGGTTTTCCGCTATAAGGATTATGAAGGTGATATTATTAATCTAGAAGATATTTCAGGGTAAGTCTACCTGTTGCCGAAAATTCGAATTCATCGCCCTCAAGATGCAAGGGAATTATCCCATGCACAATGTGTTGCATACGAGATGTACATGTACATCCCATAGGACTTGATATATCAAGTTTCTCGAAATAATTTGTTTCATTAGTAATTTATTATAATGCTTGTAATAATTGATTCGAGAAGATTCTGATTTAATGCTTTGTTTTGTGAGTTGTTTAAGTCTCGTAGGTATGATGTATTTTGAATTTTCTAAGATTCCCGGAATTAGACAATAATTCTTATTTATTTACAATAATTTGTTTTATTGGACAGAGGAAGAGGCAGTCTTTCTCATGGTGGTCAGCGTCGCTCATGGACATGTCTCCCGGGACTTGACCCAGACAATTCATTCATTCGTTGCCTATGTTTACAGTTTTATATTTCTAAACATGTATTACTTTTTATTTCTTGTTTTACATTTTAGTAGGTACTTTTGATGCAATTTGCTGCCGTATCCAACATTATAATCAGCCTTTACTCGTCCACTGCCGTACATAAGACTTGTTCAATAAACGCCAAGCACAGACCACCTAACCTAGGTTGGTATGTCTGTAACGCCAAGACCGACCGGGACCCTTTAACTTTAACTAGGTGAAAATACGCTCTCCTCTTGGCGTTCATTGAGGGAGGTCTATGTGTAGCATTAGACGGATATTACGATGACGGTCTTAATGATGGTGATCCAGTGTAACTTCAGTTTACCAAAGTTCTTGCTCATACTCCAAAATTTCTCATTCTTGGTGGGATTAAATTTAATGGACCGAGCGCTATTGCTAATTAGCTAAGCCGACATAGTATTTTCTTTGTATAATAAAAGATATTTTGTAATAAGAATAATATTTTCACTATTGTATTTTACAAGGTAATTATGACACTAAAACAATATAAGCGGCGCGTCGAAAAGCGCCTTTGATATTTTTACGCATTCATGTGCTCCAGTTTTATGGGCGCATTTTTTGTGTATAGCCTGCAAAGATAATCTACGTTGTTCGAAACACAAATCAAGTAATTTGTATACTTTTACATCTAAAATGTATTAAATAGTAAAATGTATTCATCATCATCACAGCCTTTATCCGTCTATTGCTAAACATAGGCCTTCCTCAATGAACGTCAAGACGACCGATCTCTCGCCACTCCCATCTAACGGGGATATGCCACTGCATCGAGATCGTCCAAAATGTATTTCCGAAACAAAAAAAAATAATTGAAAATTATAGGTACCTTTTATCAGGTCTGTAGGCAAACGATCATCATAGTACCATAGTGCTACCAGGCCCATCTTACCTTCTGAGCACTCGATAGTGCCAAGGGTCTCGCGAACTATGGGCTTAATTTCTATGGGAATATTTGAGTGATAATTTTAAAGATTATAATCTCTGAGTACCCTAATTACTGGTTCATTCCTCTATTACACTTCTCAATCTCACGAACGTTTTCATCGGGGCCCTAGTAGTGCCCCCGGCCTCCAAGCCATAGTTAAAAGACGATACTGGGTTAATAATGCAGATAATAAGATATTCTTAAAGTAGGGACAAGAGAACTACAAGGTTACAAAAAGTTTATCATGTTGTGGGTATTGAATGATGGGACATGAAGCTCAGACAATAAGGGCTAATATCGTATCGCTTACATTGTGGTCGACGGTGACCACATAAAAGTTAGTTCGTGAAACTTTAATTGATAAAATGTGGCTGCATTGCTAGACAAAGAAACATAAAATCAGTATGATTTACATTAAATATTTTTTATTCATAATATTTTTTCTCCAAAAACGACAAGATATAATTAATTAAAGTAATTAAGTATAATCAACAAAGTAATTGGATGCCTAGTGAATTATTAAGGCAGTCGTATGTTCGAATCCCAGCAAAAACAACTCAGCTGTCTTGGCGTTCATTGAGGAAGGCCTATGTTCAGCGATGCACGGATAAAGGATGATGATGATACATCATCATATAGTTGGGGGCGGTACCATCTGTAAACATTAATAATGCCAAATTATAATAGACATATAATTGCACATTCGTCTGCGAGTCTACAAAAATAGGAGCGTTCCTAGAATTGTGCTAGTGACCTTCTAAGTCTGGCTAAAACTAGGTCTTGTTTATTTGACCTACGATTGACTTCTATCAAGTAATTTATCATATATGCACTTTGTTACCCAACAAATTGAAAAATGGTGTAATGATTTATTATGTTTATTCGTTTCTTATATATTATAGGTTCTGTTTTGTTCTTGGCGTTCATCGCGAGAGGCCTGTGTTAAGCAGTAGATGGATAAAGGTAGACAATACTGATGATGATGATTTTGTTACAATCAGGCCAAAATAATTTACAAGAAAACAACATTGTGTATGTTATGATGTACATGTAGGTACATCTAATAATAACAAAACAAATTGCCTAATCTAATACTAACAAAACAAAAATAATGTAAGAAAATCTTTATCAAATTTTTAATAATTGCTTGAAAAATGTTATATAATTCCATGTCAAAAAAATATTTTTTTCGCACTTCAACATGCAAAATTACGCACAAAGACATAGACATTAGACTCACTAGAAAGACTATTATTTTATTAATAGGTATTGGACATACATATTTATTATACTAAAAGAAGTTACCAAAAAAGTGTAATAAAAAAATCCTAATTAATCATGATCTTAATTTCAGAGTTTGAAGACGCCACATTCTCACGTCGTATAGACCGCAGAGTTTGTAGACGAAAGTCTTCAACCCATGCGCTCTCCCCGTGATAACCTACGGGGCTGAAACGTGGCTTTTTAATTTACGACCGGTTCGAGAACGTACGTCAACGTACTATGGAGCGTGCTATGCTTGGTGCTTCTTTGGCAGATAAGGCGATGAAGATGATGATTATGAATGGCCTTTGCCACTAGTTGGCGTAAGTAAAAAAACGTGGAATATATTTTGACATATTATGTAGGAATAAATACAAGTTACTCCTTTTGATTATAAAATACTGAGCTTAGAGCTGTTTTACTGTGAAACAGAAAACCAAAAAAAACAATTTAGATGCTAATACAGTTAAATAACGACAAGGGAATTAAATAGTATTTTTTTCTTTTATTACATAATATAAATAAAACTGAATTTCTTCCAGATAGACGCTGCCCAAATGAGTTTAACGTACTTGTAAGAAAAATTTAATACTTCGAAAAATCTTATTTGTAGCGATTTTCATATTTTTATCTAAAGTTTCTATTGTATTTTAGAAAAAAAAAATCATTTGTATGAAATTATTACTATAATCTTTTAACTATTATATTATAACACCTCTTTTGTGTAGTTCTGCCCTGATAACATTTTACTCGTACATAATAATACTTCCAAGGTATTATATATATAAACAAAACAAATGAATAAAAAAAAGTGTATTGTTCAGTGACATGGTTTTATTAAACAAAGACAAAGCTTTTCTTTTGCTTTGAATAAATCTTCTAATAAAAATTAAGTACATGCAATGTGACATTACTTATTTTTAAATTATTTTAATACCTTGTTAGAAGTAAAACAAGAGTAATTAAGAATAATATTTCAAAGAACTTAGTTATTACATTTTTTTAAATTAAGGTTTTATTTTTTAAATGATTTAAAACGGGATATGTATTTGCATTTTCAATAAACAAGACATTTGTAGATAATATCAAAATATCGAGCTCCGCGAATAAAAAATAAAAAATATCCCGTTTTTAATAATTGAGATGTAAGTACTAAAATCTATTTCTACGTGTTCTAAGAAATTATCTGATAACTTGTTGGCCATTAAATTGGTATATTGTAAACCGTAACACAAATATATATTTGGTACAAATATTTAAAAAAAAAACACCAAAAAAGTGCCAAATGAACAAACATATTCTGATCCCTGTCTATCCTGCAATTACTAATCGAAGAGATTGTCCAAAGACTCCCGAAGCACAACTTGTAAGAGGCTTTGTCATATGCTATATTAATATTAGCATCTTTAGCGATATTATTCTCGGATACTAATTAATATGATTCGAAATGGAGCGCATAGAAAGGATATGATAGGTGACGTGTGAGTCTGTTGCTTCGACTAGTCAGCCCCAATAGACGAGTGGCAAACGCGCCGAATCTATTCTGCTCCCCTAGACAAGTGGCAAACGCGTCGAATCTATTCTGCTCCCCTAGACAAGTAGCAAACGCGCTGAATCTATACTGCTCCCCTAGACAAGTGGCAAACGCGTCGAATCTATTCTGCTCCCCTAGAGAAGTAGCAAACGCGCTGAATCTATTCTGCTCCCCTAGACAAGTGGCAAACGCGCCGAATCTATTCTTGCGATATCCATAGGGTTAAGAAGTATATGGTTTTGTTTGTAAATCGTCTAGTACCGTCTGTGCTTCATTTAAAACGAATGTCATTATTTTAACATTCCTCGGTTCAAATTACAATCCTATAGTGTTATTCCCATATAATAACGCCCGGCTTTTGAAACGTTGGTCAAAGTGTATGTCAACTAACATGGCTGTTAATTTCTGTTAACCATACGATTCTGGAGTCAAATCTAACTTGGAAACTTGGTAGCATTATTTACCAGATATTACATACTCAATGATTTCATCATACTTATCAAAATTAAAAAAATACTTTTTTAGGATCTATTATAGTCTGGTTAATTATTATTACCTGTAGTCTATACGATGTATTTTTTTAATTCCTGGAGCTGACTAAAACTAAATGGTAAAACAATCAATTTTAGAAATCTTAATACTTTTGTGTTTGTGTTTTGTTTTTCGTGATATTAGTGGGATGATGATGATGATGATGAATGCTAGCAATGGAAGAATTATCAAACCCTCGGGAGTTCAGTTATATAGACAGACGCGAGACGCGAAGTCTGAGGCCGAATATACACCAGTAGACATTTCATAAAGAATAACACTTTAAATATTTATATTTTTAATCGTAATCCGTAAAATCATTATGACTTGACATTTAAATGTTCCGACACAAATAAGGTGAAAAACCCTATAAACATAAATGTACCAAAATACAAGCTAAATCGTTTTTTTTTATTTCCACCACGTTGGTCTAGTCACGTGGTCAGGTTATGATGAACGGGATAAATATTATCATCATCATGGGCTGCCTTCTTCATACTGAAGTTTGGAGGTCATCATCCGGCACTCAGTCTTGGGATATGCTTTTCATCTGGTAGTATTTATAATATGTATTTGTATGAGAACTTTCTCATCATCGTACTTAGCGTTATAAAAATTGGTATACATTGGTATATATTACAAATAAATACGATCTACGTAGGGATAAAGATAACGTCACAATAACTACGATAGTTTACCCTGATAACTAAAGTACACGCGGACTTACGCCCGGTTTCTAAAACGATGGTCAAAGTGTATGTCAACTAACAAGGCTGTTAATGGCGGTTAACATACGATTCTAGAGTCAAATTTGACAGCTTTTCATAGCTGTAGTTGTTATGTCAACTGACAGGGTGATCAAATTAAGTAATTTAATCATGCTTCTAGCTTACGAAGAATACAACAATTTTTTTTAACTTCTTCACCGATTTGAAATATTCTTTCACTGATGGGAAGCTACACTATCCCCGGTGAACAAAGGCCATATTAGATTTGTAAAAAGTTAGGGACCCGTTTTTAATCGTAGTTGACGCAGGCGAAGCTGCTGCAACAGCTAGTATTAAATAAAACTAGTCAACTAGTCAATGAAGTACAATAATAAACACTAAACAGACTCTGAAATCTAAATTTGTCATACAAATGTTGGACGCTTAGCGGGAATCTAACCCGCGATGTTGCGTTAGGTTGGCTAGTCTAACCACTAAACCAGGTGGTCATGATCTGTCAACGACGCTGATTCATAGATTTTATTAAAATCGATTTCTAGAATTTGTTTCTAACGGACGTCTATTAAATGTAATGTCAGTTATAGTTACTATTTTATTCAAATATCACGTTTATTTATAGATTTATTATCGACAAAATTGTTCACAATTCTACTTGCTTTGTCGCATAAACTTATTTTTTTCTAAATGCAAAAATGGGATGAATGTTTACCAATCGTCGTTATTTATAATACAGACGAACCTGGCCAAAGTATGTTTTTGAACGACAACTGAGCCTACCACCAATTCCAAGGCAAGCCCACAATCAGAACCGGCGAAACAAACTCAGCCTCTATCAGTCCACTTCTGAACCAATCAATGCCAAGACGACCTATCCCTTGCCAACCACGGACGGCCACTGCACTTCGTCTATATAAACGCAAATACGAATAATAAAAATACGAAACAAAGTCGATGAAATTAATCTTTTCAAATATACTATTACAAACTTTACATGTTATCCTGAAATGCCTGGGAGTTACGCCCCATTCCCAAGGTAAGGTATCCCTCGTGAATTCATTTTTTTATTAGAATAACTACGTTACTTAGAATACCATTAAACGTCTGTGAACTGTTGTTAATTATGTAAATCTAAGAATACTGTTAAACGTTAAGTTATTTTTGACTAACAATTTTAAAGATATAAATGACTTTATGTTATATTGAATACCATTTGTGAACGCTTGTTATATTAACATTTGTATCTGTTAGTAAATATATATAATATTCTATTATATGTATACATATTATATGTATAATATTCTATAATATTACATAAAATGCTGCTGAAAACTTTAATAACTTTAATGTTACTAAAACCATTAAATATTGTCGATTTATACAGAAGTACCTAGTTGACTGAGCATTTGCTCGGTTTTTTTGTTTTGTTTTTTTATACCTTTAATAATAATATTATGATAAAGTTTATCATTCAAAAAAATTAACTTGAAAAAAAAAGACAAAAGTGATCGGACTGGACTCTGGAGATACGAACCAGGCTCCTCTCGATTCATAAGTGTCTAATTTCTCCACTAAGCTATCATGACATATAATTGACAGTGAAATTTACGTTCGTATTCTAATCATATTTTATCATTGCCTCAAAACACGGATAAAAAAAAATCTTAAAATGTATCCTAGCTAGATCGATCCCCATTTTTAAACCGTGTTCAGATTTATATAAATATATACAAGAATTGCTCGTTTAAATGTATAAGATACTGAACGTTTGTCTCTGCGTATATACGTATAGTATAGAATGAGTCCGAGTGTAAAACAGGAGGGAATGTGGAGAGATCGGCATAGTCCGAGAAAATCGATGAGGCACCCCTCATAGTTTGCATGGTCTGTCCGGCGTACTTCCTTCACGAAAATCTTTGCGAATATAAAATTTAACAATATTATATCTATTTATTAAAAACCATCGCTTCAACACATTTAATGGGTACCTATATTTCGGGAATTATTACAGTGTTATATATAAAATATACATGGTTAATTCGTTAAATAAATTTTAAACGCTCAAGTAGTATTTCACAATTAGTTCGAGATTATAAGAAATATAATTATGCTCATTAGCAACATTGTAAAACGAAATAATGTTCCATCTTCCAAAACTAGTTTTCCACAACAATTATACATAATAAAATCATAAAATAAACATAATATTTATCCCTATTTATAATGAATCATCAAAAGTTTGTTTTTAAATACTTCATAATATAATAAAGACAAAATAATTTAAGAAATTAATGAGATATTGTGAATGTAGTGTTTTAAAATTCATAGTTCGATTCGAGTTCGCGTAAAATATTTAAAAAATATATTTGTAAATCAGTCCTAATGTTTTACGGCATTTCCTTACAACAATATAAAATGTGATTTAAAATTTAGAAAATTTCGGTCGTAGGGAACGGGTGGCAGCGTGTCGAGGGTGGGGCTATCGCCGTCCCACTCGGACGCAGCATCACCGGACATTTCGACCGGGCATTTCAATTTTGAGAAAGAGTAGAAGCGTCCCCCCCGCGCCGCGCGCCCCCGCCGCCCCCTCTCGCGCCACCTCTGTCCCGCCAAGGATCTACAAAAGGACGAAGGAGCGATAACTTCATCACGCGCCGCTCTCGCTCGCACTCACGCCATGGTGGGGACGTTGCGAATTGTTATTGAAGTCATGCCCCCGAAGGCGACTTCGGGAAGGCTGTCAGTTGTTACTAAACGTTCGCAGCGTCCGCACCCGGCTCTGACCGCGTCGCGACCACCCGTCACTCTCAGGGCATTACGTCTCCATCGATAAACAAGTGCCAAGTAAACATTACCGTACCTACTGTGATTTAAATTAGATAAAGACAATTAATTTTAAACGCTTTGCAATATGTGACAATAAGTTTTAATGGACCTACAAACTATATTTTAATATATAGACAGTGTGTTCGCGAGTCGACGCTCGGTGCATCGTTCGAGTATCGAAGTTTGTTTTGACAATAAGTAGTATCGGAGTGTTTACCGCGCGCACGTGGCGCGTCGCCCGCGCTTTTATGCTACGGACAAAGTAACACCAAGTAAAACAACAACAAGACTCGCGGGGGAGTGAAACAAAACCATGATATTACCGGGCACAGATTGACACAGCGACTTCCATGTTTGGCGAAACAAATAGCGACGTATATTCATTTTTTTTTCGCTGGAGGAGACGGTGCTCGCCGGTGGGCTGATGTTTTAAATGGCTAGCAGCAATACTGTCTCGTCGTCGTTAACATCGCGGGATTACCACTGCAAGGTTTGCAACCTTTATTTAGATTCTTTAGAATCATTGGAGGTACATTTACAATACCACAAGGAGAATCTTTATGTTAAATGGGGAACACAGAATATACAAAATGACAGTGAGAATAATAATAGCACCAAAGTGAGGAGCGAGACGACTGTGTCGGCGCCCGCCGACTCCAGTGACAATATGATCACCAAACCCAGCCCCGACTTCCAACAGAGGGCCACGCCGGAGACATCAGGACAGTTTCCTCATCCAGCCACACCGCAGAGCTACCACAGTGCACCATCGCCGTACCAAAATGCCGATCAAACAACGTTTTCGCCAGGTACACAATACGCTAATAATTTCTCTCATTCCGGCTTTCCCAATGCACATTCTGAACAAATAAATTGGGAATCTACATCTTATAATCAAGATTACAAGCAATCAAATCGCTTTCATCCATACAATATTCAAGATCGTGTATCTCAAGTATCATCGTCGAGTCCTATTTATGGTCAGCCGCTCAACCAACCGACGCCCTCGCCATCGCCTAACCAGTGTGATAAATGCGGCTTTGTATGCGACTCTGTGGTACAATTAAATGAGCATTGCAACACCGCCCATGCCGGCAGCAGTGGTGGCCCGAACACCGTACCATTAGCCTTTCAACAGTTCGCCCCTAAACAATACAATAGTACAGGGACTTATCAAACAGATAAGATAAAGGAAGAACAAGAGGAGTCATCGGATATATTAGACCTCGACTCTCACAAGGTGGTCTACCAAGGGAATGAGGGGGATGCCCAGAATACGAGCTATGACGAAGCCTCCTCTCAGGTGCGAGATACTAACACCCGCACTGTGCCCATAATGCCATGGGAGGCGAAATTATATAATAATCCGCAAGTTAATGGCGACGTGTCTCTATTCAAAGATCAAAAAATGTTTTCCGAACAAAAACCTTACCCATCTGAGACAAAGATGTATCACGGTGACCAGAAGTTTGGATATTCACAGGACAAATTTTTGCCTGTTCACGGCGATCAAAAATTTCTGCATGTCGATCAAAAACTTTATTCTGGAGTACAAATGCCACCACTGACCGACTACGCAGGATCGGTCGCGTCAAATACGGCGGATCTGAAGCCGCCTTACCGACCTTACGATTCTCCAAATGCCCCGCAGATAACTAGCACACAACCACCAAATCCAGCTTCAGCTATGCCCTCTATCGGAAGCAAAGGCGCTAACTGGAAATCGAACGAAGCTAGAAGACCTAAAACTTATAATTGCACAGCTTGCAATAAATGGTTTACGAGTTCAGGGCATTTAAAGAGGCATTATAATACCACGTTACATAAAAATGCCGTGAGGTCGTCGGGGCAGCCAGATCCGGCTACGATGCCTATATCAACTCATCATCACCCGAGTCGCGATTCGTTGCAAAACCGCGCTCAACAGCAGAACAACGATTCAAGCACTCAAAGTCCAGTTCCAGTAGACGACAGTAGAGGTGTGGATGAAGGAGGTCTTCAAACACCGTACTCGTCCCAGAACTTCGAGCGTTCTCACCGCGTGGGAAGCCTCCAGTCAAAGTCGCAGTACACACATCTTTCACAGGGTAACATAGAAAATAATTTCTCTAATAATCCCTTAGCTAATCATTCTTTACAACATCAAGTAGGATCGCATCCGATTAATATAGGTAGTCAACCGCCGGGGTTAATATCGGTGGATAGTATTCATCATGCGTCGAAGGGTGTCACAATTAGTTCAAATCCCCCAAACGGGGAAGCAGGTCCCTCTGTTACGCCAAACCACCATATGAGGGACCTGCTTTCGGTGTCAACCAGCAATATTATAACCCCGGTACCAACGCAGAATACGCCAGCGCTTACGGCGCACCCGCTGCCTCCATTCAGTCATTTGGGTGTCAACCCATACAGTCCGAGGTCTACGGATCCTTTGGGACCTTCGGTGCCGAACCCCACGCCCCAGTTATTTATAAATCAGAATTTTCAGCAGAGTATAGCACCGAGCTACCCAAACGCGATTGCCCCCCACGTTACGGATATGGTTACCAGCAGCCAGCTTATAGCCAGTCCGGCTACTTCTGGTGAATCGGTACCTCAAGTAGTTAATTTGAAACAAGAAACATCACCTCAACCTGATGGTGGTAGGTTGCCAAGTTTCTCTCAGTTTCATACACATAGATTTGACGTGAACAGCGTCTTAAAACCTAACGTGGGGGGTCAATTCATTGCCGATGATTCCATTGGCAGTTTTATATTTAGTAATTCCGTTAATACTTTACAGAGTAGCGTAGATGTAGAAACCCATAATGTTGGCTACGAGCTCAATATGATTGCTAAGTCCGCAAAGGACAGTGTCATTACGTACAATTTAGATAACGTAAAAGGTTATCAATACAATATTGCGTATAGTGTAGGTGGCAAACCCATCAAAACCACCGATAATCTACTCAATACTAAAAACGGTGTGATACAAATTTTAAAATTAGAGAAAATAGAGAATGTGATGGATTATGCCAATAAGGAGAATTACGGAGTACAAATGACGTCACCGAGTAGACCGGAGAGCGCGAACTCGGAGGAGAGCAATAAATCGTCTAACGGAGTTGCGGCCGCACCCTTGACTGAAAGGAATCTTAAAAAAACCCAACCAAACGTCATTCATAAATGTTACGAATGCGACAAATTATTTAACAAAGCCTGTTACTTAACTCAACATAACAAGACTTTCCACTCAGGTGCAAAACCATTTAAATGCGATCGTTGTGGGAAGCGCTTCTCAGACGGCGTCACATTCGAGAGTCACTATTTAAAACACGCTCATGATAAACCATTCAAATGTCCTGAATGCCCCAAATCGTTTAATCACAAGACAGACTTACGGCGTCATATGTGCTTACACTCTGGTTCTAAGCCGTTCAAATGCGTGCACTGCGGCAAAGGCTTCATACGACAGGATCACATGATGAAACATTTTGAGACACATAAGAAAAAAAATATGCGCTCATCAATGTCATCATCCCCATCTTTGACGTAAAGCAATTATTTCCCATTGTTTTTATTTATAGTGAACGTTTAACATATCATTCGAAAACATTGCAATAAAAAGAAATGTACAATTCTTATCCTTGTTAAATACGTTGCGTCGCAACGATATATTATACACATGTTACGTTTCTATATTTCCTTATAGAAAAATGCGTTCAGTCCGCCAGCTTTGTTTTTTTTTTTTCTGTTCATTCAATCTAACCTTGCCTTCGAGCAAGGTGACTTTACATGTCTGGTGTCTGAGCGCTAAACATGCAATTATATGATGCGGATTGATATCTCGCTTCATGATTCAAGCCGATCCATATCAATTCTACATATTAAAATTTTGTAGACTTAGTAAAAAAATAATTTCAAGTTGTATTTTCCTTTTACAATTAGATATAATAATAATTGTGAGTAGGAGGGTTTTAGTTAAATGTTTGCCTATTGTTGATGTTTACGAAAGTATGTGTGTATTTCGAAACTTACGTAGGATAATTTTTGTAAATATTTTCATATGGGACATATGTCAAGTATTAATAAAATATTGTGGAGATATACATATTCGAATTTCATATCACATTTATATAAGATTTACAAGGATTTAAAGACGCCGATACTGAATATATACGTGAACATACCATATCTTCCTGACAATATTTTAGTAGCGTATACTTCGTCGAGTATGTTCTATTTTTTTACCATTTTGTTAATATTTGAGAATGCTAAATGCGTTTGCGGTGCTTTGGTGCATTATGTTATCGGATTGGATATTTCTTTAAATGTTAATTCTTTCATTTAATATAGGTGCTTCCTTGATTTCTCTGTTAACGTTTGTTTTAAACTTAAGCTGTTCAAGCGAATCTCAGTTACCATTGTGTTATTCGAACGAATTTAGTTAAAACATTCCTGTTTCGTTAGTAGTAGCTAAGCTGTCTTCCGAAACTATGCCAAATGAAAGACGCAAAGCGCAATAAAACAAACGTAAGTCTTTTCCCAGTAGTTTAATATTAAAAGGAAATTCTTTAGCAATAATTTAAAATTAACAATGTAAATGTTTTTGTATAGTAAAGGTTAGATATCATTTTAATTATGAAACTGAAACGTATGTAGTACAATGTAAATATATAGAGACCCAAAAAAAAATTGATTGTATGATGGTACGTACATTTTAAATTATTGTTGTTATTTGTTTTGATTTAATATATAGGTTGTGATCCGGATAGTAAAGTGACGATGACAAGAAAACGAGATGCTATTCCAACTTCCACTATACATTCAATTTTACGAAGGGGTCGTATTCTACTTTATTTATATATAGATGGCATCCTCTGAGTAATTAACATTGTTTTGTCTCTTATTTATATATCGCAATAGACAACAATATCTTCCAACGAGTATGTGCTCAGTGCAATACCATGTCGGTTTAATATTGATGTTTTTGTATTTGAATGTTGATTATATTTCAGAAATATTTTTATACAACGTATAATAAACACATCTACCTCAGCTAACGACTGTATTGAAATTTAATATCATAATATTATATTTGTTAATCACATTTATCATAAAATTAAATAATAATTATACACTGAATAATTCTTGTAATGAAAATAATATTAGAAAAATAAACAGCAGATTTTAATAATTGATTGTATTTTAATGAATTTATAGAAAGCCCTGTGCCAGTTATAAATTTAATGTTACCATTGCAGTCATAGTATACGCGACCAATAAGTTACCAATCACAAGGTTTCGTATATTAATAAAATTATAAAATATATTAAAATAAATATTACAAACGATATAATATACAGTATTATAACAAGCACAGGCGCTCCGTTTACAAAATGTACATGATATTTACATGATAAAATAACATAAATATATATATTGTTGATGAATTTTTTTATATCATAATTGATAAGCAATAAAGTGTCACTGTAATCATCTACCTCATTCTAGATCGTGTTGTGAGGGCAGAGGGTCAGGTGCCTCTATTTGACCTCCATGTCGACAACTCAATACCTCATATTGCCTTCGTGTTTAGTGTTTCTATTTACCATAGACAGGAGACAGTCGCACCCTCGCCCTCTGCCCAGAGAATATTAGATAACATTATGTCGTCAACAACTAATCGGTATGTAAATAATAATTAATCGAAAATTTCCATTTTTATCATCTAAATAGACGAAATAAGTTTCATTAAGTAGAAAGTTAAAAGAACATAATGTAAGATATAATAAGAGCATTGAACAGTGTTATGTATTCATTTATAATTAAATGATTTGTTGAATTCAGTTCAGTAAAACCGGTCAGGTTATCAATGATGGTGTTGTTTTTTTTTATCAAATCCCACACAGACGCCAGCAAGCTCTTACTTTAATGTTATTTTAGCATAAAGCGAAATTTGTTGCTAGCCATCGTTCAAGTGACCCATACAAATTTTAAAATATAATGATGTCACTTGGGCTTGGCGAGAATCATATTTAGATAAGATTTGATTAGTTAGACTTAGTTATAGTGGATAGATCTGTCAAGCCGCCGCGATTGCTAGCGCTGTTTGTATGCTTATTAAATATCTCGGTAACTTTAATCCATAACATTGAACGTAATAGATGGTTAAGATATATAATAAGCATACAAATATTACCTTTGCGAATTACAGCTGTGCGAATAATACAAATGTATTTTTTCAGTGCCAATAACAGTTGTCTACCAAATTGTTTACTAAAACTATATTTTGTGTATTCCTTGGCAATGCATGCCGACTGCAGATCTGTCCGTACATAATAAACTTAATGTCTCATATGGTTGTTTTATTTCCTAACTTTGCTATGCGACCTCTGCTGTGCCCGTTTTATAAATGTGTATATCAAACATCACCCTTTCAGATAATGTATTATAATTCACCTGTGTAATTCATTTTATTTTACTTTATCCTATATCATACATAAACATACAAAGTTAAAAATTTATGTGTATTAATGATATGAAAGAAAGATAAAAGATTTATTTCTGACCTAAAAAGTACATTGATTTAATTGCATTTTAGTTACTTATTCAATTACACAAATATAATGTTAGAGAAACAATAATATATAAATTAATATTAAGTAACTGAAGTATATGTATGTATAAGTATATAATATTTAGAGACTTTGCCAGGCCAATTCTTTAATTCTTTTTGCCAATCCTTTGCAAATATTTAATAATAATAATCTTTAATAGTATCCACCTCGTTCCATCCTCTACTAGGCCTTTTTCAATGAACACTAAAATAGAGGTAATTAATTCATGTGATTTCTTGTCCTGAGAAGAAAGATTGTCTTTTTTAAACAGCCTTTACAGCCGAAACAATCAAGACGGTGGCACCGATGGAGACCAGAGCGCAGAGTCCTTCACACTAGTAAAATAGATGCAGGTTTACTCACGTTTTCCTCACAATAAAGTAAAGTATTTTTATTAATACGATGAAAGCTTGATAAATAAATATATAGCTAATTGAATGTCAATTTGTTACTGATAAATTTAATTTAATTTTTAGTCGAATTAAAATGAATTTTTAATCGAATAAATATTAATAAAAGTGTAAACTTATACTTGCATACCATGACTTGGGCAGAATCGAAAGTAGTATTTTTTTATCAGATGGCAAATATGCCATCTGATGGTAAGTGGTCTACGTCACCCATGACATTTACTAGTCTACCTTTTTTTACGCCGGGAAATGCACTGACGCATCCCGCAGGAGAGTGGGTCTCCCCAGGCAGGTATGTGGGATTCGCTGCGCCCGAATGATAGTGAGTAGACCAGTCCTGGATTTATAAATAGGCCGTATAGGCCGCGGCCTAGGGGCGGCAGATTTCAGAGGAAGGTCACATGAGTTCAGAGGATAAATCAAACACGCGCCATTTACCACTCACACACACACAAACCACTCTCTTTCTTATTTTCGTTTATTCAACCTTAAGGTCTTCTTTAAGGACTACAAATGGAAAATTATTATTTTAGAAAGGTATGGGGCGGCAGAAATAATGTGGCCTATACTCATAAAAAATATAAATCCGGCACTGGAGTAGACGCAGCTCTACCCACTAAAACCCGGCGAGTGCCACCAATGCCGCCTTTGATGAGGTGCCCCGGATCTACAAGCAACAGGGCACTTACAAATCTACCTGGAACTAGTCCAACTTATGTATTGCCTAACCTGAGGCATAAAATATTGAGACTCGGTCTAGTAATTACACTGCCTATTCTGCCATTCTATACACAGCAACGCTCTCTCGGCAGGAAGAAGTAGGATTGTGGTACCCATACCTTAGGGTTTTATTCGAGACTTACATTACTTGCGTCATTACTTTCTTACATTCGATAGTTTTGATGATACGTGAAAATAATTACATATATTATACTAGCGGACTCGACAGACTTCGTTCTGTCAAAACAATTAATTTGCAATAAATAAAATTGCAATCTCAAATTTGAGAAATAAAGTATCCTATCTTTTAAGTTGGAGAAAAGCATACATTTTAAAAGAAAAAACATTAAAATCGGTTAAGTGGTTTAGGAGTTCATTGAGGACAAACATTGTGACACGAGATTTATATATATTAAGATATAATATATACAATAAATACTATGTATGTATGTAATACCGTTTGTTTAATATATTATGTAGAAGGTAATTTTCGTAACTGATCCGATATTAACTCTTCCAATAATACTCAGTTGCTGAACGATGTATGGCATCTTATACTAATATTCATCATCATCAGCCTCAATCCGTCCACTGCTGAACATAGGCCTCCCCCAATGATCGCCAATACTAATTATTATAAGAAGAAAATTTTTTTTTTGCATTGAACAATATCCGAAACTACCGCACCAATTTGAAAAATTACGTCACCTTTATAATGCCACATTATCAGCGAGTAAGATTCCCTTTAAATTGTTTACTCGTACGAAGCTAAGATGGGAAAAATTATAAATCATTTCTTCTGTATTGAAATATAAAATAAAAGAAAATTGAATTCTGCTTGTTCGATACGAATTGAACTCAAAAACTACACGTACGAAAAACTATCTCTTTCACCATTAAAATGCTACGTTAACAATGAGTGACATAGGCATTAGTAACAAAAATTATTTGTTGGAAATGATAATACACATTTTTATAAAGTTTTATCATTTCCGTTTTATCGTTTATAATGTGTAGAGTAAACGGTTGCTAATTTAAGTTAAATCAGGAAAAGCTGTGGGCAAATACTAGTAAATTATAAGTGAATCAATATTACTACAGATTCAGCGGTATAACTCATAAGTTCTTTTCCTAATGCGTTAACATGGTAAATTATCCTTTTCTTATCATGTTATTTAATGTACGGCAACGCCAATATGCAACTATGACATACTAGGTCCTTTCATCATTATCATCATCAGCATTTATTTGGCCACTACAATAGGCTTCCCTCAATGAACGTCAAGGAGATCGATACCTAGCTACTCGCATCCAACACTGAGCGGACTGCTCGGAGATCATCTTCCCAACTAGTTAGTTAAATGGTCGACCAGTAGGTACTACGTCTACCTAAACGCGGCCTGCACTCTCAGTAGTGGTAATAAGGTTCAAATCTTATTGGCCCATTGGTCATCCGTTCTCGTGAGTGTGTCAAGCCAACTTCCACTTCAACTATAGATAGTAAAGAATATGTTATTAGGATGGAGAAGGGCTGATGATCATTATTAGTAAACAAAAGCACGCTGTAAAAAACTAATGTCGATCTCGTTGATGTCTTTTACGTGACACTTGTATTAAAACATTGATCACATAGAGAAAAACATAATGTGGAAAATAAGTAAAAAGTAAAATAATGTATCAACCCATATATGTCCTGGGCACGGGTCTCCTCGCAATCAGGCGAGGAGGATTTTGTGTAACACTTCACCAGCTAACCCAATGCGGTTTGGCGAACTTCATACGCCCACAAAAACTTTCAATATCATCAGACATGCAGGTTTCCCCACGATGTTATCCTTCAACGGTGAGTAAAGTCTCAGTGCCAGTAGTTACACTGTGTATTTTATTTTACCCATTTCTCCGAAACACAGCAGAACTGTTTCTCGGCGCTCAAATGCAGTTTAAAGCTAAAACCGACGACTAAATCCAAAAGCTGAAGACAAAGATGACTAAATTTACAAAAGGTAAAGACAACGAAAACTAAAGATGACGACTAAATGCGAAAGCTAAAGATAACGACAACTAAAAATTATAATCGTTGTCATAAAGATTAGATATTTATACATTTTGATAGCGATTATCAATAGTTAAGTAAGTTTGCTTTGCAAAAAATTAAGACGCTCTTTACACTTTTTAAAATCGTACTCACTAATTAAACACGTATTTTGTAGTAGCCTCAATAACTAGTTTGTGTGGTAACCAAGAAAACATAAATCTACGGACAGTCCTGGTGCACGACAAGTTTTCGTTGCATATTCACTGTCTGGAATGATTGTAAAATTTTTTTTGACCGAGAGAGATTTTGACCCGCCCACCATAGAATATGAAACAATCGTCCCAAGGTAACAGGTCACCGTCCCGCGAGAACATGGTTAGGACTTAGGACATAAGAGGCTCGAAGTAGAAAATAGATGAATCATCATCAGCCTTTATCCGTCCACTGCTGAACATAAGCTTTCATCAAGAACGACATGACGACCGATCCCTTGCCACTCGCATCCAACACGGACCTGCCACTTCTCGGAGATCGCCGTCCCACCTTGTTATTGGTCGCCCACCACTTCATCGACCTAAATGCAGTAATAATAAGATTGTCTAGGCATTCAATCGAAGGTCTATTTATACGAACATACGATATAAAATTACACAGCTCAAAACCTAGAAATTCCTATAAAGTCATAACGTATGTGCACCTATTTAGTCTAGCGTAATGCTTCGAAAGCGAATGCTGACCCACAGTTTTCGTTTTCGTTGGAAGGTCATTGCCGAGGCAACATGCCCACATGATTTTTAGACTTAAATTATTCAATACTTGAATGTTTATGTTGTTTTTCTTTATTACAAACTTCTTAAAATAAAGTCACAGTATAATTTCAAGTAAATGCTTTTACTTGTGTATCTGCATAACGTCTGTTTGTGCGGGCTTTAATAGTCACCAAAAGGCTTTTACTGCTTTTTCTCTCCCTCTCTCTCTCTCTTTCTCTACTAAAAAACTGTACAGTATTACCCATAAGTAGTACCCAGTCACTCAGACGTGACTTAGGCTATGGAAATAATTATTTTTAATCCAGACATTGTATATTTAACTAAAGGTTAAGCTGAGCAGCCCCTACATTTCTAGTTCTCAATAAATGTTAATATTATGAGTGCGAAGAAGTCGTTACGGGCACGGACTTAGCTAAGAGACAGCACAATATACATTTCTTTTCCCATACCCATGTCATGTCTTCGCCTCTTCGGTAAGATATACATCATGCGAAAATCTGCATGCCTAAAAAAATTAAGGTAGAACTCTCCTACACGTGAATGTCAGTCATACTCTAAAGTTTAAACACACCTCGTTTTATTTCGAGGATAAACATAGTTACATAATCATCATCGTATCATAGGGTTCCCTTATCGTTTCTGACCCTTCTAAACTAAAAGGTCGTGGGTTAGATGTTGTCCATCTAGGACAAATGTTTGTACATGACCATCTCTTTTTGCTGATGCAGTGGAAATCCTTTTCGGACACTAGCAGGGCCATAGGTAGGCGCGCTGGCGTGTGTTGGGACTCGCATTGAGTGCACTACCCCACTAAAACCGCGAGCCTTCTGCCGCTATATGAGGGACCAGGATCTGTTGGCTAACAAGGGAGACCCTCAGCGACAGACTGGTACCGGCAAGACCAGACTTTCCACAATAGGGGACGTAAGTGACGCAGCGCCGCCCATGTCGGAGTACATGATCCTTTGTTCTGTGTTTGGGTATTTATCTATAATATGTATGTGTTCAGAAATATAATAATTAAGTATCTATTTTTAATAAATATTTATTTATTAAGTATGTATCAGTTGACTAGTTGTCATAATACACACTGCATAGTTTGGTAACAGATGGCGGTGTGTGAGTAGTCCCTATTATAAGTTTCAGTCAAGGCGTTCATTGCGGGAGGCCTACGTTTAGTAGTGGACGGATAAAGGCTGATGATGATGAGGCTTCAGTAATAAATAAAATCGACAAAGCATTATTAAAGGATAATGGTGGTCTACTAGTGCATATTAAGTTGTAGTTGTGTTGCGGGGCACTGACCACGCCGCTAAAACCTGTCGCGGTGACTCAGTATGGGTATTTCATAAAGATCCTGTGCTATTTTATTATATTATGTACAGTGTATCTAAGACTTTAAATTAGCATGTTTATTCTCACTACTTAAATTATTTAAAACGGAATATTTTCTGTGATTTCTATTTTTATTTATTACTAGTTGTTGCCGCTTTAGCAGAAAAAACCTTCTTTTATGTATCCTATGTTACTTCTAGTACCTTAGAGAATATGTGTACAAAGTTGATGAGTAGTTTTCACGTGAAAGTGTAACCAACATCCCTACTTTCAGATTAATAACATTTTAGAAATATCTCGCTCCGAGTCTCGTTAATACATTTCTAACAAGAAGTAAAAGCCCCTTTTTAAATTGATATTAATATTGTGTGTATTATTATCACAGCCAGCCGATCGCCATCTATTTAATATAAAAATAATCCACGAGAATATTCTAGCTTTAACGAGCTGTTCACAAGGGGCAATAGCTACGGTAAGATCAAAACGTTGTCTGTATAGTATTTAGGTGCAGGACTGCGCATGCTGAGGAACAAAATCAAAATTATAGAGTATGCCGCTAGATAGATAGAAAACTAAGTAATAGAGTCTCTAAATATCTTTCCAGACAGTACGACTACGATTAAACCCGGCGCCATGAAGCCGTGAATGTCACACTCCATAGGGGGCAACACATCTTCATCAAATGGTGAAGCCAACCGGCTCGCCTCACGTCCGATGGAGCATTGAGGCCACTAGAGCCATTAGCATAGCACTTACTATACAAAACTTGCATCTCAAATTGACAACGAAACTTAGAATTAAATTGGGTCTGGGGGCTTCTGGGTTGACTCTTACACTGATAAGCGATGCTAACCATTTATTTTATGTAGCTTCTGTCAGACTTCCATCTATTTCAACCACCAAATAAAACATACGCAACAAATTAGCACCGGTGCCAGAAAAGGTAAAAAGTCACAGACTGCCATGGTTTGGGCATGTTTTTAGACTAGAAACCTATCAGGATAATATTACTTAGTGGGGCAAAGAACATGCGGAACGGTATAGGGAAAGGGAAAATCTGAATAAGAGATTACTTGACGGGATAAAGAGAGATATGAAGGAGCGTGAAGTGACAATTAATGGGCATGAAGCCAGAACGGAGGCACATGATATACAAAGATGAACCCAAATAGATAGCAAATAATGGCTAGGAAGATGATGATGATAAAAAGTAGAAACAAAATATTTCTTTTTTTGCTATTATTATGAATGCCAGACAAAGTTATTTATATCTATTGTAAGTTGTAAATGAGCTAATAAAAGTACTAATTATGTTTATCTGAAAACAATTTCTCATAAATTCCATTCTCAGCGGGCGAAGCAATATTTTGGTCACAATCGCATAACCGGTTGTTGCTCGATTCTGATGCGCATTTAGCGAAGCGCATCATTTAATGCGCAAAATAACATGCAAGACTCGATCGCCCTTCCAGAAAAGCCTTAGGATATTCTTTTGGCTTATATGCGTTCTTTCACTGATCGAGGGAATTCATTGCACGCCTGTCATGGTGTCCTTCCAACGTCTTGGAAACACGTGCGTTTAAAAAGTAACCATGGACAAGCAGCTTAAGTACTAGCAACGAGACTTATCTGACGTCATATGCAACTCCTTTTTTTTGTGATGACGCAGCGGAAATCTTTTTCATACCAGGGTCTTTGGTAGGCGCGCTGGCGTGTGTGGGGACTCGCACTACCCCACTAAAACCGCTGCGTGAGCCTTCAGCCGCTATCTGAAGACCCCGGATCTGCAGGCGACGGGAAACCCTCAGCGACATACACATGCAACTCCTGTAGTTCATCGGTCGAAGTCATGAACAAGATTTTGATCGTTCGAATCAATCGATCGAACGACACGTTCGTTCGTTCTTGTTAACTAAGTAGCTCGACTGTTTGATCTACCAAATAATATATTCACAAAATACATACTAAATAATATATTCACGTGCATTATCCTGTACGTATTGGATGCGAGGGGCAAGGGATCGGTCGTCTTGGCGTTCATTGAGGGAGGCCTATGTTCAGCAGTGGACGAATAAAGGCTGATGATGATTTTTATGATTTATAATAACGAAATATATTCGTTACATAATAGAAGATTTGGTTATTTAGCATTATTATAACATTGGTTCGATTTATAATTTATACGGAATTTAATTAATTTCCGGTCGCACGGTCCTTGTAATAACACACTGGGAGTTTCGTAGGCTCAACTTTGATTCAGACCGCTTTCTACGAATTACTCATCTATCAACAAAAGGTTAACTTAGCTGTTAACCAAATATATCATAAAGAATCTCCGACGTGCGGGAAAATTTATAATTCGAAAACCTCGACGCAGAAACGATTTTCAGATTCACATTTTTTTAAACAACGAAAAAACGTGATTTTAAATTCATTTTCAGGATAAAGGGAGAAAAAAACTATAAAAAAGATATATTTTATTATGCCAGGAAACACTGAGTTAAGGCCAATTGGTGAATACCAAAAATAAATGTTAAATTAATTTATATTTATATGTAGTGTTCACAAATAAAATACATATCTTTTTTTATTATGATGATTTTTATGTACTTATCTAATATGAGGTAAACTGAACATCTACAAAAAATAAAAGTGCTTGAAGTGACTGGATGGAATCGGTGAATTCGCCTGTATTATACGCCATGATGATCGCTTATAAGTTACACCTAATTAATATTACACACATATTTATAGCACTAAATTTAAGTAAAGTATTCAGTAATATAAGATATATCATGCGCTTGGGTGTTGTTATTATACTTATTTTATTAGTTTCTAACTTAAAAGTCGTAGCTATGTATCTCCAAATGCAGAGCTGACCTCATTAAATGGTCATTGGTATTTGTCCAAGGTGAAGCGAATTTGGTGGGTCATCGTATGCAGTATATACACACAGTCTTATTATTTTATTTTTGTGAATTCAAACAGCATTCTATAAGGAAGACTGTCGTCTCGAACGAGTTCATTTTTAAAATCTAAATGCTTCGCGAAATGATCGTTAATATATCGATATTTTATTTAGTTATTCTGGGTTATTTTTAGAGTTTTTTCATCGTAGTTAGAAGTTTAATTCGCCAGATGAAGCAATGAGCAACTTGGCAGTAGATGATCAACGTCGGAGGAATGTCGTCGTTAGGAACATTGTATAAGTTATAGGAATCTATACGGATAAAAAAAATTGTGTCTGTTTGTAATATTAAAATAACCACTTTACACTTAATGTAAATGGATGTATACACGAAAATAACATTTTCACAATTATTGTATGTCGGCTTGTTTTGTGCAGGCTAATCTCTGAAACGGCGTGACCGCTTTCAACGAGATTTTCACACGGACAGCTGATGTAGTAAGGAGCAACCTACCCTATAAAATGATTATCAACGGGCTGGATGCATCCGTAAATCTAAGTCCACGGGCGAAGTCGCGGACAACGGCTCGTTATGAAGAAGAGATAAATTTGAAGTTTCGAAAAAGTTCTCCACAATCTAGTATTTATTGACCTAGGTCCGGGCAACTCATGAATGTGTATTCACATACTGTTGCTAAGCAAAAAGCGCATTAATTTCATCATCGAAACAGTACTTTTGTACGATTTAAAGGAAAGTATCAACGTATATAATATGTCCCACGGCTGGGCACATGTCTTTTTCTTGAAATCAGGCGAGGAGGGGAATGGGCCATAGTTCACCCAATTATTAACAATTCAGCGCTTCCCCAGGCCTGTTGATGGACTTCATATACCAACAAAGACTTTCAATCTTATTAGGCATGTAGATTTCCTCACGAACTTATCATTCACCAAGCGAGAGGTGGAGGAGCAAGCGATGGTCTAGTGTTTAGGGTGCACTATAGAAATTTAGGAAAACCCATTTCATGGCACATGGGGGCTCAGGATCAAACCCGGTACCTCTCGCTGAGACAGAACTGCGCCGTGCCCTCAGCCGCCTGTACCACCATAGGAAACACTTAAGTTCCAGGTAAACTAGCTTATGTTCATGGGTGACGTCTAACACTTACCATTAGGTGGCACGTCTACGTCCTATAATACAATTAACATAAAATATATTTATGTCAGATAGGAAGACGGACTCCGTGCAATGGTCAGTCCATGTTGGATGCGAGTGGCAACTGGCATGCCTCTTGACATTCGACGATAAAGATTGCTGATGATGATGATTTCCCAGCCCGATGGGATGACAATCTGATGCTGAACCGTATACTTGGTATGTGATGCGGATGGCATGACTTGGTATCAATCGAGTGGCCCGATACGCTGATGATGATATTAGTGGCAAATACAAAAACAATATATTTTAGTGGAAATTTCCTCTTCCCTCCTCCCAATCTAGTTTGTGCACGTTGAGTGCAGTGGTAACGACCCCGCGTACTTGAGACTGCGGAGGTCAGTGTCGCTGACGCCATTACATTTTGCAATTATAACTTAGGCTAGGGCCACCACGATCGCACACTTCCTGGGATGTACTATTTTGTATCGTCTCCAAGTTGCGTGACATACTTATTTTTAGCGATGTCATTAACAACCCCTGTCGCCTGTATTATACGGTTTTATTTGGTTCATTATGAACGTAATAAAAAATAAATGATGTCTTCTAATAACTTCATCATCATCAGCCTTTATCCGTCCACTGTTGAACATAGGCCTTCCTCAATGAGCGCCAAGACTAATAACTTATGAGCGGTGATCTATAAGTCAGTATATCGGATTTAGAAATGTGAGAGTATAGGTTCAAATCTGATGTGTTCAATTAGGTTATCGTTAGTTTTTGGTAGCTTCTCAACGTTACGCCAAAGTTAAAGAGCTTAGCCTGCACATAGAAGGTGCATGGACTATGTGCTTACGTTACGTCCCTTTTACGAGATACTTATGTATGCTTTGTGGGTTTGTCTAGATGGAATGTCATAGAAAAGAATGGGATTTTACTATTTAGAACTTTCTAGCGAGCTTATTTATGTGCTTGAACATTACTATTCAAGAATTGGCTCATCCCTACTGCTGCTCTGGTGTCACTGAATTGCACTGCTTTTCCGACTTCTCACAACCGCATAGCAAAAAGGTGCCATGACATGAGTATGCCACAATGCACATATCTCGATAATCATTGTGACAGATTTCAGCTGTACTTCTACATCTAAAACTTCTATTAGCGCGCCTTGGCAAATAAATGCCCTGAAAGCAAAGAGCATATTATATATCTATACATATAATCTATACAAGAGGAGCTCGTAGGGCAGTGGCAACAGCCGGTTAATCCACCAGGTTAAGCAACGCTTGCCGAGGTTGGTCTGTGGATGGGTGACCATCATTACATACCGAGACTCCTCCGTGCCTCGGAAAGCACGTTAAACCGTTGGTCCCGGCTGTCTGGATTCGTGCATCTTTGACAGTCGTTACGGGTCGTCAGAAGCCCGAGAATCTGACAACCAGTCTAACCGTAGGGTACCGTATCATCCAGTTACTGGGTTGTGGAGATCCGACAGTAGTCGCTACATGTAAAATATTCAGCTGAATCCGGTTAGACTGGAAGCCAACCCCAAAATATAGTTGGGAAAAGGCTAGGCAGATGAATGTCATATAATCCATACATACAATATGTATAGATTTTTCATCATCACCTGAATACGTCCAACGCCATCGTACTACATCGCCACTAGCATTTAACGCGATACATTATTGATTTTCATTTTTAGAATATATTTTTATTATTATAAATTCTTTCCTTTTGACACAGATAATAATTTACGACGCATATATGTTATGTTGGTATTTTTATAATGGACTTAGATTTCGGTTTCAATTTGTTTTAACTTAAAATCAAGCTTGTTCTGAGACAGTTTTGTATCAGTTTGCTTCTGTGACTTTACGTGCGGTTTTCTAAGAGACAGCTCAATAACGTCAGTTGTCCGTGGTGATCCAAATATGTGCATATCCCTAGTAGTCATGGACACGGATAATTTAAGCGGTGCACTGATATATATGACGTGCACAACGTGTTTACCTCGATGAATATTTCATTGTTATTGGTAAATCTTTACATTAACTCTGGCGAATATATTTGATTTGCATACCTATATAGGCTGAGTGGAACTGTCTGTCGGGGATTCAATTTTAGTAAGAAAATAATCTAATATTTTCATTATGTGTTTAATTAGTCTAGAGTGTGGTGTGTATTTTGAGCACTCCTAAATATTTGTTGCGTTTCTAATTTTTTAAGGTTATTTTATTATAATTTTTAAGGGTATTAAGCAGAAGAAACGTATAGGAGAATGTGCATAGGTACATTCTCACTGAATGCCCCAACCTAATGCACAGTCGTACCTACCTCTATTCTAGCGAAGCGAAGAGAAGCCAGAAAAGACCTAATCTCTTGGTGCCAAAAAAGTCCTAGAGTTCATAGAAACAACAGGACTTGGACCGGAGCTGTAAGAAGTGGCGATCACAATAGATCAACCCTGGTCGCAGTTATACGACAGCAGGTCTTGCCTGGAACAGTCACTCTTGGAATAATAATAATGGTATTAAATTGATAATGAACCTAAGTTTACTAGTTATAACTATAGTGTATATTATACTTTATAAGACCTAGACTAGCTCACTTACCATCCATCAATATGTCAAACCTTGTGTGCTCGTTTAAAGTGCCTTAAAATACATTTTAATGTGTCCTATTTTAGTAAACTGTAAATGTGAGCAAATTTAAAGGCCTGTTGCAGTTCTAATTGGGATTTGGTGGTCTTGTTCCTCTCTTGGTGTCTCGTTTTATTGAGAGATTCGTCACTTGAGATCTTCTAAGATTTCCGAGTATCAGGTACGGGGTAATCGTAGCACGTGGATATTGTTATAAATAAAGCGCGTGCTGGGTACAGGTATAGGTCCTTAAAGTCCCAGGTAACTTCATAATATTGCTATAATCCTACCAAAACGCAATCGTTGGGCAATAAGCAGCTACTACGAGTAATAACTTTCTTTAATTATTGTTCTTGATATGATATAATAAAAAAACATACAGTCGAATTGATAACCTCCTCCTTTTTTGAAGTCGGTTAAAAATGATACGAATATTTTACCTATTAATTGAGGGAGTAATAATATCAAAGATTGAAAACTATAAGAGAGTAGACTAAGTAAATTATCTCTAATAATAATCAATAGGAATCAGGACATAATGTATTAAGTAGCCTAAGATGAAATTGGATAATTGCCATTTTGGCGTTGATTAAAAGTGTAGTAGTAATAATATGCTGATCATTATGATAGTATAGAGCGATGATGTTGTGGGTTCCGGGTTCGATCCTGACCCCCCGTGCGTGCCTTGAAATGGGTTTTTCTAAATTTCTAAGTGCACCCCAAACAGGACCATCGTTCGGTGAAGGAAAACATCGTAAGGGAATGCCTGATAAGATTTTCAATCTTATCAGGCATTCCCTTACGATGATAAGATTGAAAATATTATCAGGCATTTCCTTACGATGGAGGAAGGAGGAGGAGACTGCCCAGCAGTGGTACATATAAGGGTTGATACTTTTATGATAATGCCAAACGCAATACAAATTGCATTACTAAGTATCATTGCATTACTAACAGCAGCAAAAAAAATCTTTATTTGTGGGCAATATTTGGAAGGCCCCGTTATATGTTACACAATTACAACGGGCACGTGCCTAAAAAGGTTTATCAATGAACTGATTTCAAGTATTAACCCACTACCTGAATGTACCAGGTAAAGCGGAAATGAGGTAAACCTCAATCGTAAAGGTTTTGGCCGTATTCGGACGATGACTTATCAAATAGTATATAGTACCTGCTAGATTACCTGGGTTCTAAAAAGGTTTTGTTATGCAATGCGGTCAATGACCTGATTCGAGTTATTTGGGGTGTATTGGTTAATGGGGTTAGATTTTGATTCAAGTGGATTTTTATGATGGTCAAATTGAGTAAACATGATTAATTGTCGCATGAATAAACGATTAAAATGTATTATCACCTAAGGGACCTACTTACAAATGTTATTAACACGTTGAATAAGAAAGCCATTTCTCGTTTTCACAGGAAAAAAAATCGTTAGAAAACAAGATGTTTATTAATAGAACGATATATAACTTTTTGTTATTACACTTTAAATCGTATCTACTAATAAAATAGGTAACTGTTAATAATTTGTCTTTATTTAAATTATTAAAAATGTCCTATAATACATAATATTATGTAGAAAATTACACACACTACTATACATATTTATCTGTAGTTTAAATATTATTTAAAAGATGCCATTATAGTCATTTAGCAAACGTCTACCTAAACGCTTTATAACGCGATGAGGTAGACGACGTTGGTCGGCCATTAGGCAGGTGAAAAGACTATGTCCGTACATAAGCAGGTCGGCGTTGGATGCGAATAGCAAGTGATCAGACGTCTTGGCGTTCATGGAGGGGGGTCTACGTTCAGCAGTTGACGAATAAGGGCTGATGACGATAATGATGATCATGAAATAATCATGGGCTATTGTAAAACAGAGTTGTTAATAAAGTCTTCTTATTCTTTAGAAGATTTCTCTTTTATTTATGTATTTTACAATGCTGCTTAGTACTAGACTCCTAACTGTATTGAAGAAGTAGATTAATTGAATTGCATAGTAACATAAAGAGTATTGTAATAAAACTGTTTAATTATAAGTTGATAATTGATTCCGTTACCGTAACACAGTGAGATTATTATGGAGTAATTATGTACGTTTTCCACTTATCTTTTGTCGATCTGCATACGGATTTTTAACGCTACTTACGTAATTGCTACGTAGAAATATAACCCATATATTATGTATATATTTTAGAATATGTCACTTATTGTATTTAGAAATAAATAAATATTAAATAAATAAATTAATAAAAAAATAACACTACGTTAACCTGTCGTTACTTCGTAAGAACTTGTATTAGGGATACTATAGAATAATTAATTAAGCAGATTATATAATAAAGAAACAAAGACAATATATGAATAAATATACATATGCATATACCGACATAATATATCTTAAAAATTATCTGTACTTGGCGGGGAACGCACCGGCGCGGCGAGCGCTGCTGCGTAAAGTGACCAGAAGCAATCACTCGAATAGATTTCTGGGCGAAGGATAGAGAAGAAAAGGTTTTTAATTTTGTTTTTATTAGATATTAAAAAAACATTAGAAAAACAATTAATATACTCCATAGTTTTTTTTACTTTTTTCCTGTACAAAATAAATCTTAGGGAAAAAGAAGTATATCCTTTTGGTTTATACTTAATTATCTTATTAAAATCCAACATAATAAAGTTGGCACTAAAGTCCTTGAAACAACTTTTTTTATAAAAACATTTTTTTATAACTTAATCTCACAAAGTAAAGCTCCCGAAAGCACACATAAAGACTGTCTGTAGTTAAAAGACACAAGTCATTTGCAAATCAACTCGGCATAGAAGTTGAGACTCGAAAATGAAAGCTTACTACTGCAGCAAAGAGTCCTTGTAAAAAGTAGACTAAGTTGTAATCATGAACATCGTTAATATGTCCTTGTATCCAGCTTCGAGTAGACTGGCCAACGATACGTAAATAAAAATGATTTGATTCGGAAGAAAAAAACGAGTCTTGCGAGTATTGGTGATTGGCCTTGCCATCTCAAGGAGGTTGCAAGGGGAAACGTTCCTTCACCTACATTGAGTAGCGTTGGTTTGTTCGCGTATTTATCACTTCGACGCATCGACACCTAATAATAGATTTACAAAGAATTTTTGAGCTTGTAATGAACATAAGAAATGTCTAGACATCATCATGAGCCTCTTTACTTGCACTGCTGAATAAGGGCCTGGTTTGTTCGGATATTTATTACTTTAATGCATCGACACCTAATAATAGATTCACAAAAGATTCTTGCGCTTGTGATGAACATAAGGTCTGCCTAGACATCATCATCTGCCTCTATTCATCCACTGCTAAATAAAGGCCTGGTATATTCGGGTATCTATCACTTCGATGCATCGACACTTAATGATAGATTCACAAAGGATTCTTGCGCTTGTGATGAAAACAAGGTCTGCCTAGATATCATTGTCAGCCGCTATCCATTCACTGCTAAATATAGTTATTTCGGGTTACTTCGATGCATCGATATCTGATACTAGATTTACAAAGGATTCCTGAGCTTGTGATGAGTATAAGGTAATCCTAGAGATCATCATCGTCAGCCTCTGTTCATCCGATGCTGAACTTACCCACCCTAGATGAAGGCCAAGACGGCAAAGTTGCCACTCGTATTCAACACAGACCTGCCACTGCACCTTTTTTTTCGAAAGGTCTAGACTTTTAGGCCTAATGGCCTTTAAGCTCAATCGGTAGTTGAGCAGACGCCTCTGCCACTGGTCACTGCCCTGCCCCAGCATTAAAAAGGTAAGAGAGACTTGTGTTTTTTTCTAAGTGTTTATTAGGTCTACTTCAAGATGGTATACCTACCGATTGAGCTTAAAAGCCATCAGGCCTAAAAGTCTAGACCTTTCGAAAAAAAAATCATTAAAAATGGTTGCGATAGCAGAGATCGGCGCTATGAAAAGTGTATTTGTCCAAGGTCTAGATGGATGCGCTTGTATGAAAATAAATTTAATCAAAAAGCTTACCGATGTATTTTATGCCTAAAATGTTAACTTCAAAAATAAATAGTGCAGATAAAAACCTTCTTATGAATTAATTATAAGCAATTCAAAGACACAAATAGTAATATAATTACCAAGAAACTCGAAATAATATCTAGTATTTATATGATGTCGTTGCTCTGGTTGCATTCTTAGGTTTCCTTGTTTGTTCTTATTGCATCGTTAGTCGTGTTTATTGAGTGTATTGCCATTTCAATATATTTAAGACTATACATATATGTATTATATGTTAACATATATAATACAGCAGTCGTTGATTATTATGTTGTTATTGTATAAAAGTTGCTACTTTAATAACAACTACGATATAATATATACAAATTAGGCTAAATTTATTTTAGGAAATGATTCGTTGCTTAGCTAGCTAAGAAGTTCCACACTTTGATCTCAGTAGCTGGATTATTGACTTCACTAGATCTTTTAGTAAGGCTTTTGATCAGGAAGATGAGATGTAGTGGCGAGCAGGCAGTTTTCCCTTGAGTTGAGAGCTATGAGTGTGGTTAAGGTAGTGAGTGCACTCTTAAGTACTAGTTCTGCATAGGGACATAATCCTCAAGATACGCTGGTAATCATATGCGAAACGCGTTCCTTTTCATTACAAAAAAAAATGGCTAAGAGAACAAATACGAAACAGTCGCACTGAATTTTACTTCCCGAAATATTTTGGCACGCTTAAAGTACTAAAAATGAGAAATCATTACAGTTATTAGTGAAAAAAATCCCTACTAGTAGTATAATTATAAAGGCAAAAGTAACTCGGTCTGTCTGTAACGCTTTCACGCCTAAACCACTGCACCGATTTTTATGAAATTTAGTACACATGTAGACCAGTGCTTGGGAAAGGGCATAGACTACCGCGAAAAAAGGCTTGGAGTGGTTTATTTGAATGCACTAATCTCAGGAACTATTCGTCAGATTCGAATGATTCTTTCAGTGTTAGATAGCCTACTTATCGAGACAGGTAATTGATTATTTATATATCATAGTTAACGCAGGCGAAGCTGCGGGCACCAGCTAGTTTTATTATAAAAATATAAACGTTTCTAATATCTGTTATCTGGTACTCATTACTCTCTTCAGACGTCTTATCCTTGGCTAAATTTGGTAAAATTTAGATTATAAAGTCATAATTTAAGTTAATATTCATTATTAGACAATGTAATCATTAAGTTATAAGGTTCATAAGCTTAAAAATGTATATTATATTGTAAAGTAATTTGTTTATGGATAGTCATATTATACATTTCTTTTAACAACGTAATAATTCGGAACTTTCAGCTTTTATTCGGAAGTTGGGAAAGTTTATTGGAATAACATTTATAGATATGAAAATGAATGAATAAAAATTAATATCTATGAAATTGTTAAACAATATATTATCATCTATATTCACATCTAAGCGAAATGTTTTCCCGATGAATAAATCTAGGAATAGTTTTATCCCATTAGTTATAATTATTTAAAACGTTAAATATTGTGTTTAAAACGATTTAAATATTTGTATATAAATAATATCCATAAATATATTGTCAAACCCTTATAATATGTGTCACTGCTGGACACAGGTCGCCTCCTCGAAAGCAGGCGAGGAGGATAGTGGACTATGGCCCGATGCGGCAGTGCAAAATCTGATGACAAATAAAATCACTCCAAATACACAAACATAACAACAGATTGTGTATTAGTATACTAATCATGATATATCATAAGAAACATATTTTATTATCTATTGTTCCAAATCAATGTTTACTGGGAACTGGTGAGTGCAATTAATCCATGTCCTTGAATCTCAGACGACCTCAGGGCCCGAGTTATGCATAAAGAATCAAACGCCGAATTGGAGCTCGGATAAAAACTGGTCGGGCCACTTCTGGGGTGACGTCAGACGACTGCAACGCGACCGCTTCCGACGATAGCCCTAGGCGTATAGAAAACGACAGTTTAGGAAGTGCGCATGTTACATTTTGTCGGGACTTAGGTTCGGATAGATTTTGAATTATTCTAGTTTATCTATTTTAATAACTTGCTTACGAAAAAAAAATATTGTGACGATGCCAGCCATGATTAAAAAAAAATAAAATGGCAGGCCTTAGAAGGAACTTATAATTCATCGTCATCGTCATCGTCACCACCAGCCTTTAACCGTCCACCGCTGAACTTAGGCCTCCGTCAACGAACGCCAAGACGACCGGTCCCTTTCCACTTGCATCCTACATGGATCAGCCACTGCTCTGATCGTCTTCCTACCTGGATTTATTTATTAAAACTTAAATAAAATTTAAACTTAGAATTTAAAAAATCCAATTTTTTATTCACACAATGATAATGGGACAGGTGAATAGATGAGATGCTGACTCCCGCGAATACTCGTAAAGCCAGTTAGTCTTAGAGATTTGGTCGTTTTGACGTTCATTGAAAGATACCTGTGTAAACAATAGCATAATTCTATATGACAAATACAATGAGTTAATGATTTTTATTAATGTGAAACATCTTCCTTACTTTGGAAGTAAAATTGACACAAATGGCGTGACGATAACTGGTATGATTCTCTCGCGTCACTTCACAATTAATTATAAATTCTAATATTAAAAGCTTATATTTCGTGTCTTCCTTTATTCCTCTTCTAATCTTCCTGTCTAGTTACGTCCACTAGTCTATGCTAAGACCATTTATGAAACAAATGAAAAAATAAATTATTACAGACCATTCACCATACTGCTGACCATAGGCCTCTCTCAATGAACGCCAAGACGGCGCCACTAGGATCGAAGAAACAGTCTTAGATTGCATACAAAATCTATTTCTATGTCAGACCTAGTGTGAGCCCGTCCTTAGTCTAACTGTTCAAATAATAAAATAGAAATATTCTAAAATAGATTTAGAATTAATGTTGGCGAGTCAAGGACTGTCTGCAAGAGTGAACAACGTGATAAATCCTCACTATCCGTTGTGTTGAGGTAGTACAATTTTTTACATGAATAATATTATGTACAGAGTACTACAAAGGTGATAATAATATCTTTTTGGTACTCGCATCTTCTATCATCATCACCATCACCACCACCACCACCACGACCAGCATCATCATCATCATCATCACCATCATTTTCATCCTTTTTTTCGAAAGGTCTAGACTTTTAGGCCCGATGGCCTTTAAGCTCAATCAGTAGGTAGGTGAGCCATTTTCATCCTCCACCTTTACCCGTCCACTGCTGAACGACCCATATTCAGCCCTCATTGAACGCCAAGACAACCGATCTCTTGCCACTCACATTCAACACAGACCAGCCACTGCACTGTGAATATAGACTAAAATTACCTAAAAGAAATACAGGGCTTAATTTACATACAATTGCGAGTGTCAGGAATCATCATCGATCCGATGCCCTCTATTATTGATCTACGACTTAATATAACCCAGGATCACCTAGCTATTTTGTACGGGATTTGTGCCACATGAGACAATATAGGTTAGAACTTTTGAAGGCTTTCAGAAAAAAAAAACCAAAGGTAAACAGGAAAAAAGGGCCACCCCGGTGCGCTACTCAGCTAACGCTGATCCTCCCCTATTTTCGAACAACCTAGCACCGCACACCCACCTAGGGTGTGCGGTGCTAGGTGTATCTGTGCAATGCCTTTGGCACATGCACCAGATCTGATCGAGTTGGGGACCGGGGGAACTCCTAGTGGTCATCAATACATGATGATTATAACCCCGGCACAGACGATGTCATGTGTTTCAGGCTGCAAAATAGCGGTCGAGGGTTCGAATCATCCTACAGGGTCATACCATCGGGCTAGATTAACGTGGTGTAGTTGTTGAATAATATCTATTTATTTATTTATAAATATAGATTGATCCGAGGACACGAGACTTCTATCGACGCGGGGATGATGATGATGATGATCCAAAATGGATATTGTAAGATATCTTTAGTATAGCACTAGTTGTGAGTAACGCTTTATTTTTGCAGTGCAAATTTTAGTCCACATTCCGTTGTTGCAACTTGCACTCTTTTTCTATGATAATACACTTTGAATAAGTGTGTTTTACTGGGAGTGCTGTGCCGGCCTTCTTCTCCCTGGGTACCACTTTTCAATTTAAATAGCTTTGCTGTGTTGCAGGGAAAAAGGCAGGACACGAAGAGCATCATTCACACACATCATTCGCACAGAGACAACAGCTTATGTCTCAGACTAGGCAACACATAGGCGAACCTGAACACATAAATGACTTGG
Source organism: Lycaena phlaeas (assembly GCA_905333005.2). Taxonomy (NCBI): domain Eukaryota; kingdom Metazoa; phylum Arthropoda; class Insecta; order Lepidoptera; family Lycaenidae; genus Lycaena; species Lycaena phlaeas. The sequence continues at coordinate 4,706,004 of HG995168.1, forward strand.
CTGGGCTAGTCTCAGGTTAATGGTATGTTCATTGATCACGCTGACAACTTACAATCTGGTTGACTTACAAACTGGTCTCTTTTGTCTATTCCACCAGAAAAAAAAAACTTTCATTAATTCTACTAATTTTCAGTAAAAATTGGAACAGTTTTTTCTGGTGGCTGATCAAACCTTGTCGGAATTTATTAGTCTCGTATAATATAGTGAATATATTTGAATTTGAATATGGAAATACATTTAATCCATATAAATATTGTATATAATTCAGCTATAAATATTACAATTCCGCGAACCACAAATAGGCATTTTAAGTGGAATTTCATTTACTTAAATTCGAATGTGTCGAAAAAGAAATATTCGCGTCGTTAAGGAAGTTACCGGGAATGAAAAAAACACTGATATATTGAAGGTGATACTGCTGGTATTTGTTCTTTTCCGATTTTGTGGTCAATCTACAAGTGCTAAAGCAAGTTTCCTTTGGCTTGGGCGACCAAAATTCTTGTTAATTTAGGACTGTCTTCACTTTTTAACCGACTTCAAAAAAAGGAGGAAGTTATCAATTCGACTCTATGTTTTTTTTTTATGCAACGTTTGCTTGTATCAATAAGGTTTTATAAATTCTACGACAGAATGGTTCATTGAACCAATCTTAACCAGTTCGAATTTATTAAACACAGATAATGTTATGTATGATTACTAGAAATGTCTTCATTAGGTCATATTGTGTATACACTCGTATATATTAAATTAATTATTTTTAACGCATTTACAGTAAAGCTAAATTTTAAAGGGGTTATACGTTGGTAATGTATATTTTTTAAATTTTAGCTATCGCGGTGGTTAAAAGATCGATTGGTGGTTAATTTTCGCCAACCAAGCATTTTCATTAGCAGAATTTTTCTCTTCAAAATAGAAACCTTCTAAAACATTAAGAGCACTCTGCCTGATTTCACGCTTGCTTGACTACCAGCTCATCTACCAGCCTTGTACAACGGCGCGGTCGACAGATACTACCCATGAGCTTAAAGGCCATCAGGCCCAAAAAGTCTAGACCTTTCGAAAAAAAGATACCCTGCAAGCTCAACATAAATATAATTAGCAGTATTCTTCGTTTTACAGCGGCATTATTATAAGACGAACTTCATGTTTATCGATCGTGAATGTTCTAGGAAGTTCTAGAATGATCTAGAGATACGTATAATTATTTAGTTTAATGATACGTTATAGTAATAAAATAATGTACACAAAAATCTTAAATCCTGGTCAACCTTTTATGATTGTATATAAAAACGCCGCGGTTACTCATAGGTCATTGGTGCTGGCTTTGTGTTCTGACATATAATTTAACGATATAAACCATACAAACAAACAACCAAACGATATTGCTAATAGTTAATGATACTGCTCGTTTTTATGTTTATTTTTTATATTAATTTAAACGTCCATATATTGTAGCAATAAATGATTTAAAATAAATTGATGAATGTAGTATTCCACAATGTAAGAGGACGGAATAAAAGGCTTATCAAACATGCACTTTATAAATTGTAGATTTATAGAAAAATACTTGCACACATAAAATGAAATATTTAAATATGTATATTAGTAATAAAAACATGTTTTCACTTGCCATAAATAAGTTTATTAGCAAATAATTACCGAATATCAGTCATTGGGCAGTGACATAACGACACACCAAATTATCATTAGATAAATATTTTTTTCTTATGTTTACGCGAATTCCACTACAGTGAAACAACTTTTATGGACTTTATCGCGGCTTATTTAGTTTGTTCTTATATAAATATAAATGTTATTAATAAAAGATACATGAAAATATCAAACATTAGTACTCTTTTTAGCATGCATATTTTACAGTTTCTTTGGAGGAGCTTTTGATAATGCGGATGTTCAAACAAGCAGACGAACCACATGTTGAGCTGAACCTGAAACTGATATTAGCAACTCATAATGTGTACTTGTGACAGTAATTATGTCTGTCTTGCCATTCTCTCCGAAAGACAGAAAAGCTGTTTTATGGAAGAAACAAGCATGATGGAGCACGGACAGCTCAGCTCCGCCTCACATATCAACTCCTCAATCGGTTTTATGAAAAGTTTGCTGGATTAGATAAACCTACAAACAGAATTATAATTAACTTTAGCGGTTTTGTGACTCACGGCAGATCACATCAGATCAATGAATTCCTTTAATATTTTATGTAGGCGCCTTTTGCGCCATCTATTACATGTGTATATGAATATTTCTTCTGTATGTTTGTATGTGACTGAACTCCTAAAGTGTTGGACTGAATTTGATGAAATTAATTGTGAATGTTCAGACACATTCGTGAAGGTTTTAAATTTACAATTTAGACCGAATTGTTTTGTTTCAGGACGATGTCTGGCGGGGCCACTAGTATTATATATCTATATACATAAGTATATCTAAGTCATATTACGTAATACTAGTTGAGAGTATGATGTGATTCGGTGCGTGTCCGCCAACACGCACAGACCTACCGTCCTACGCTCTCTGCGCAGGTACAAGTTCTCGCGCTCCATTGTTCTCGTAGACAAAGGCTGTGCCCCAGTACTGTCCTTTGTCTATTGTTAGAGTCAGTGTTGCGTCATCCTAGTGCGTTTCGTACAGGTTACAAGTGCTCCTAGATATTGAGGCCGTCAGACGACTCAATCGCGTTTAAACCCGTCCGTTTTATCGCGCGCTTAGAACCGCGTTCGTAATTAAGTGGTGTTCCGGTGCCACATAGTCGCGTTCGTTGTGATAGTGCCGCGTTATTAATCGCTCGCATAGCGAAAAGTGTGTTCCCGAAGCCGAACACGTAAGTTGTTTTCGTTATTTACACACCTACTTGGGTTGCGTCCCGGTACCTGCCCAGGTAGTCGACCGTTTTAATTCCTTTGTTACACACCTCCCGCCAGGCGGGAGGGTAGGAACACAATGGCGTCTTAATGACGACCGGTTTTTGTTTAACATCGACAAACAATAAAACAATGGCGGAACTTAATGACATCCCCAAAGAGGCCCTTATGGCCTTCCTGCGTGAATACGTCCCCGACTTCGAGGTAAAAATAAAAGCCTACGCAAAAAAATCAGGCAGTAGCCACAACAAACAAGTGAGGAGGTTCTCGACCGACTCACCCGCGCCCCCCGCCGCGTCAACGGACGACGGCCCGCTAAGAACCGAGTCCGGCACAGCCGATGCCGGATCGGAAAACACGCGGACTTCCCGCTCGTCAACTCCGTCAGAGGAGGAGATGTCGGTAGCCGGCAGCTCCTCCGAGGAGGAGACCACCAACAGCGGATTCACGGAGGTCCGCAATAAAAAGAAGAGGCGGCGCCCGGACACCGGGTCCGCGCCGTCCTCCGCGCCATCCCCCCCGCCTAAGGCTCCGAAGGTAGGGACCCCGCCCCCTCAGGGCAAGACAGCGGCATTATCATCATCGCCGCAGGTCACTAGGCGCGACCAAGTCGCGTCCCCCGCGCCCGGTACTTCGGCGTCCACCCCAAACGAGGGCATGGACACCGAAACGCGCACGAAAGCGCCCCCCCCGATAGTCGTCCAGGATACCAAAAGCTGGACAATAGTCTCAAAGGCTATATACGCGAAGCAGATTTTATACAAATCTGCACGTTCGTGCGCAGACGGCATAAGAGTCCAAGTGGCGGACTCTAATGACCACCGTAGGTTGACCGCTTTCTTAAGCGCCAACAAAATAGGATACCACACGTACGCGCTCGAAGATGAGCGCGTACTGCGTGTTGTCATCGGCGGTGTCCCCCGGGATATAGACCCGTCCGAAATCAAGGAGGACTTGATCCTCCAGGGATACCCTGTGGAGGAGGTACATAGAATGTACCACCCCCGCAATAAATACAAGTACAAGATGGTACTTGTTATCCTGCCGCTAACGCCGGCGGCGAAAGCCATATTTAATGTCCGGGCCGTGTGTAACATGACCGGGCTAAAGGTAGAGTCCCCCCGTAAAAGGGGCATCATAGGGCAATGTCATCGTTGCCAATTATATGGTCATTCGGCAAGAAATTGCCAGGCGCACCCCAGGTGCGTTAAGTGTCTCGGCGACCACGGGACCTCCGACTGTCCCCGCGATAGGGCCACAGCTACGGAACCACCTAGCTGTGTTATCTGCAGAGGCCAAGGGCACCCGGCTAACTACCGCGGCTGCCCGAAAGCCCCCGCGGTGGTAAGGAAAGGGAGGAGAGCCGGGAAAAAACCTGGTCCTGCTCCCAGATCCACCACCCGACCCAGGGAGGAGAAGTTTGTCCCCGCTCCGCCCCCTAAGACGAACGCGTGGCATGACAGAGCGGCTTCCCAGCCGTCTGCACCCGCAAAACCCGCTCCGGGCCCTCCAAGCCCCCCAGCGGCAGTAAGCAGGCAGCAAGCCCCCCCTGCAAGTACGAAGGTACGAGCAGCCCCCAGCTGTCCCGCTTCCCCCACTGATGAATTCGGGATAAACCTAGCGTTTGTCTTTCAGGCTTTCTGCGATATAGATCCAGAAGAGCTAGCCGTCCTGGCCCGCAAACTACGCGTCGCCACCACCCTACAGCAGACATGCCAGGCATATAGTGAACATGCCACCCTGGTCGCCAAGATTAGGTCCCCCCCCTCTCAAAGCCCTTAAATGGCTACCACGGCTAGGACAAAACCGCGTTCTCTCCGACTAGTGTCGTTCAACGCGAACGGCATTAGCGCGAATTTAGAGGAAATTCGCATTTTCGTAAAAAAATACGATGTTGACGTCCTCCTTGTGCAGGAAACGTTTCTAAAACCATGTAATAGCAATCCGCGTATCCCTAATTATAACATCGTTAGGAATGATAGGTTGCGATCCCGACTCGGAGGTACACTAATTTATTACAAAAGAACACTCCATTGTATCCCATTAGACACACCGCCTCTAGCTTCACTGGAGGCGTCCGTCTGCCAGGTGAGCATGACTGGCCATCAGTCGATCATCATCGCCTCGGTATATCAATCGTGTAATAAAACATTACTCTTCAGCGATCTCAAATCGCTATTAGAACTAGGCAACGCCGTCTTTATAGCCGGCGACCTAAACAGTAAAAATCAGGCATGGGGCTGCAGAGAAAACAATAAAAATGGTATAATTCTCTGCCGCGCCGTTGATGATCTAGCCTGTACAGTAGTCGCCCCAGATGAGCCAACACGCTACGACTTCGCAAACAGCGATAGGAGTAATGTGCGGCCATCCATATTAGACATATGTATAATACGCAATGTATCCCTTCTGGTGCATTCTATTCAAACAGTACACGAGCTTAACTCAGACCACAGACCAGTATTAATTCAATTAGGCAACCCCGAGAATAATACTAAAAATCTAAAGAAAAAGATCATCGACTTTAAATTACTAAATGAAAACTTAAATTCACTTCGCTCGAGTCAACTCGACAACATCCCGGACACTATAGAGAGTCCCGAGGCGGCCATTGCGGCCAGTTCCGACCTTACCGACCATCTGGTAGCGACGATGGAAAAGTCATCTAGGGAGATCTCAACGTCCAGCGATGGACACTGGGAGCTCCCGGATGACATTAAAGCACTCATACGCGCCAAAAACACCGCAAGGCGCAGATACGCTCGCTACCCGGCGGACGAGTATCGTCGTGACCTCCGTAACCTCGAAAGAGACGTTAAAACACGCATCTTAGAGCACAAAGCCGAAAAGTGGGATCGCCTCCTTAGTGAAATCTCACCCTCCCATGTGGCCTACTGGCCACTCGCTCGTTCATTTAGAAAGAAAACGGAGGCATCTATGCCGCCATTAAAAAGACCTAATCGCGCGCCTGCACTAGAGGACGCCGACAAGGCGGAACTATTAGCCGATACACTAGAGAGCCAGTGTACCCCAAACATCACTACCCCCTCACCCTCCATAGGCTCCCACGTAGAGGAGGTAATTAGGGTAGTAGAGTCGAAGACTTCTGCGCCGCCGGAGGGGGATCCTATCCCTCCGACGGATGTAGAAGAAGTCCAAGACATTATCAAACGACTTCACTCCAAGAAGGCCCCCGGGCCGGACGGGATTTCCAACAAAGTCATTAAAATACTCCCACCCGCTCTTGTTTACCTCCTGGTTAGCATTTTCAACGCCCTCCTAAAGGGCTGTAGGTTCCCAGACCAATGGAAAGAAGCTACGGTTATCGGCATACCTAAGCCCGGCAAACCGGGCACGGAACCGTCTAGCTATCGGCCCATCAGTCTACTAAGCTCGATTGGCAAAATCTACGAACGGGTTCTGCTTAAGCGGCTCAAAGCCGTTATAGGCGAAAAGAACCTGTTCATAGACGAGCAATTCGCCTTCCGCGAAAACCACTGCTGTCCAAGGCAAGTCCACCGTATGACCGAAGACATACTCAGAGGTTTCAATAAAAAGAACTCCCGCGATACGTGCGCCGTATTTTTCGATGTAGCTAAGGCCTTCGATAGGATATGGCACGAAGGCCTCGTGTACAAACTGTACAAGCTAGGAATACCGGATAGGCTAGTCATCATCATCCGCGACTATCTGTCAAACCGGTCATTTAGGTATAGGGTCGAAGGCACCCTCTCTTCCCTGAGACCTCTGAGGGCCGGAGTCCCCCAGGGCTCCGTGCTGTCCCCAACTCTATACAATCTGTACACATCAGATATCCCCAGACCTCCGGACGTCAAACTGGCTCTCTTCGCTGACGATACAGCTCTATACGTTACCCACCCTAATGCTAATAGAGCATCGCTATTTCTCCAACGTGCCGTCACCGAACTAGGCAACTGGTTCGCAAAATGGAGAATAGCTATTAACCCCGATAAAAGCGCGTCGATTCATTTCTCTCGTAAGAGAAAGACACGCTTACCTAAACGCAGACAAACATGGTTCACGATGAAACCAATCTTACTAAATAACGTCGTTATTCCCAGAGTTAGACAGGTCAAGTACCTGGGGGTCACCCTTGACAGGTCGATGTCGTTTAGACCACACATCGCCGCGATTTCTAAAAAAGCCCGTTTCGTCAGTAGTAGACTGTACTTCCTCATAAACAAAAAGAGCAAAATGCCCCTCAGGCACAAGCTCACCCTCTATAAATCATGTATCCGCCCCATCATGTCATACTCCTGTGTGGCATTCGCGCATGTGCCTCAGTATAGACTCAGAGGCCTCCAAACGATCCAAAATAAATTCTTACGTGTGGCAACCGGTTGCCCGTGGTACGTAAGAAACATCGACCTACATCGCGACCTCAGACTAGATTCGATTAGGGGCCATTTCAAAGCGATGTCAGAACGTCACTTCGAAAAGGCACTTCTCCACCCGAACCCACTCGTCGTGAGTGCGGCAAACTACACCCCCGATAGCTTAGCACCTAATAAGTCTAGGTTACCTAAGAATGTCATAACCGATCCTGTTGATAAAATCACAGAACTGTTAAAGCGCGACGCTGAAGCGCGACGTAAGCTACAACACACACTCAGACATAACACAGCCGGTGTTAGGCACACATTCACACCGCATGGGCCCCGGGGTCGTATGCGACGTCGAACCCTACACTCCGTTGACCAGTTGATCCGGATCAACCGCGACAGCATAGGCTCAGATCAGCTACGAGTCGACACCAATATAGACCGTGTAATCACCGATAGCACTCTGCTATCGGCAGCTTGCTCGGGTCCCGCGCTTGACCCGCCTCCCCCGCTACCGGGGGAGGGGAGGGCCGGCCCTCACGATAGGTTTCTAACGTCACCCGTTCCAAACCAGTCGACCGTAGCTGACCAAGTTAGGTACAAACCCGACGCCATGAACATGGCGGGGGGCAACCCCCCAAATTTTTAACGTCATAGGATGATCCAACCGGATCACCCCATTTCCGATGACGCATAACGGTCACTAGGACCATTAGCATAGATCCAACCGAAAAAAAAAAAAAAAAAAAAAAAAAAAAAAAAAAGAGTATGATGTTTGTTTGTTTGTAACTTGTGCTAAGCGAGCGCCGTCTATTGCTATTCGGAAAGACGAGCAGGTCAGGCAGCTTAATCCTGGTCACAACCATCGTCCGTAATTGCCTGAATTGGTTCTCGTTCAAGGACTTATTCGACCACTCATCATCGTCAGCCTTTATCCATCCATCGCTGAAGATGGGCCTCTTAATCAAAGCCAAGACCGATCCCTTGCCACTCACATTGAACACGGACCGGCCACTGCATGGAGATCGTCTTCTCACCAGGTCATATTAGTAGCTATTTATATTAAGACCAGGCGCAGATAAAGCCGCGGGCTATCAATAGTTGTAACATATTTCATATTCTGGGTGGCACTTATATCCTGCACACGGTCATACTCACCTTCAAATAATATTATATATAGATATATTATTTCGTTGCTATCGGGTTCTGTTATAACAAGCAATAGATCATTAGATTTTTATAACTTGTATATTATTATATTATTATTATACTTGTATACTATTTTCTTTCTGATATTTACGCGATTCCCACTTATTTAACGAAACCTCTTTAGTATTTATATAATATATACTTATACATAATTAATATATTTTTACAACCTCGGTGGCTCAATGATTAGTGCGTTAGCGCTCAAGCCCGGAGGTAGCGAATTCTAACCCAGTGAACAAAAAAAAAGTTTCGGTGTTCCTGGGTCATGGATGTGTATTATATAATAATTTATCGAGAACAAACAATATAACTCAAAATTGTTACACATATATTAAATCCTTGTCAGTTGCAACTATGCTTTATTCATAAAAAACATGAGGATCTCTAAAGCAGCATAGCCAGACCACACGAGATCAAAACCACCGCCGGTTTCGCTGTAAATGACTTATAAGAAATCGAATTAATGATTTAATATTAGTTTTGAATCATTCATCGCTACTTATTTAGTGTCTATAATACTTATATTTATTATTCATATATCACAGATACCGAGAAACGCGATGATGAATTCAAATATCACGGTCGAATTAATTCAACTGTTGCCAAGCGAGCATTTCTACTGGAAACGTGTTGCACCACACTTGTCTGCCATCACCACAAACCAGCTGCTTTCTTCAAACAACCAAAGCTTCAGGTTTTGGAAATGCAACATAATACAGGCAGTGTAACTGTCTAAAAAAAAGTACAGTAAATTCCTACTGCTGGGCACGGGTCTCCTCGAAATCAGGCGAGGTACTAGGCCATAGTTCACTAAGGTGCTGGGCCAACGCGGGTTGGTGAACTTCACACACCTTTAAATACTTTTAATCTCACCAGGAATGCTGGTGGCCCCACGAAATTTTGCTTTACCGATGAGCGAGCGATGGTCTCGTGTTCAAGGGGCACTTAGAAATGTTGTAAAACCTATTTCAAGGCACCACAGGTGAGATGAGGTCAGGATCAAACTCAGACCCTCTCGCTAAAGAGGCCTAGCCCACCCACTGAACCATCGTGGGGCAATAGTCTAATATCTATATTACTGTTAAAACTTCTTAACCAGTTGAGTATGAAGGTACCCTTAGGTTACACATACAGGGTGTATATAAACGTATGGCAATTCCAGGATATGCAACGCAGTATGTAGGCTACATATACAGAGTGTAGGTATAATATAAGCCTCAGCAAATTCTAGGATATACAAAGCATGAGTAGTTGCTTGATCTGGGACCCGAGCCGTAATATGTCGTTAACAGTAATCACACAGCCCTTGTCTGTCTGTCCGAAACAAAGCAAAGCTGTTTGACGGAACTTCCATCAGTTGTAACTGATACTAAATTACGAAGTCTCATTGAAACCACGTGCTATTTAATTATAATCAAATTTTAATCGTGAATTAGTCTCATGTGTCAGAATGTAATCGTATGTGACATTTAAATTGCGCTGTGGGTTTTATAATGGTACGTTTAACATTTTGGCGGGCAATGAGTACATAATGTGTTTAAAATCTAAGGTTACAATAGTGCGACCATTAATTATGAATAATTATCATGGACTGAAAATAGTTCATAAAATTTTTAATAAAAAATCTATCGAAAATCTACGAGGGATTTTTTTATTTATTGAATTTTTACTAAAGTTATGACACTCAATATTTGGTAAAAAAATATGGTGCATATAGATTTAATTGCCCAAAAATAATAATGACTTTAGCGTTGTCTAACTTTCGTTTAGGAATGTGTAAGTTGATATAATATTTGGTCTAGAATTTTATGAATGTAATGAGGTGATTTTTACGTAGTAAAACAATTATATTATACTAGACACAAATAAAGTTTATTTTTATCATTTATATAATATATTTCTTAAGTTATTAGTGATATGACGCAAAAACTAAAAAAAAATAATTCAATGATACAAACCTAAAAGTCACCTGGGCCTACAGAAGTAGGAATGTTGGATGTGAGAATAGCATAATTTTATTATAGATGATTTTTTTTTTAAAAGATTATAGTTATTAATGATATTATACAGAATTAATGTCAAGAGAAGGATATAATATCAAAATTTTTATAACAAGAGTTTCTTTACCATTTAATTATTTTTTTACTCATAATTTTGTACTAAATATACATGAACCCGATAAATAGTTTTGTAAATAATATAATTCAAAGAAATAACACAGATTTTTACAGATCTTGTTGCGTCTATTGACTCTTGCTGTAAGCTGCAAAGGATTCGCAACATAAGTATTAAAAATCTGTCTTCTTGAAATGAAAAAATAACCGCGATGAAAAACATTAAAACATGTACCATGCCCTGAAAACCACTAAAATCTAAAATATTGGAGGCATAGATAGTCCTTTTAATATCCAAAGTGATAGTCACAGGACGCAGCACAAACGCGATGTTGCGTGGAATTGCACCGTTGCAATAATTATCGCTTCTGGCACATGGCAATACACGCCAGTATGGCTATGATTAATTAGTAACTATTATGCGCCAAAAATGCAGGGCATGTAGCAACACTCATCTGATAGACCTAGTGGACCAAACATTTTTTTTTTGTTTTTTTTAGGGCCTGTTTCACAATCTCCCTTTAAGTTCCCTATAGGCTATTGGCAACATATTTGACAGATGTTTGACAGATAGAGTATGGAGTATCTGTCAAACATCTGTCAAATATGTTGCCAATAGCCTATAGGCAACTTAAAGGGAGATTGTGAAACAGGCCCTTACTGTTCCAGTGTAAGGCGTGGGTCTCAGGTCATACAGGCGGGGAGGATTTTGGGCCATAGTCCACCGGTACATTGGCCCGATGCAAATACACCTTCAAACCTTGGATTTTAATCCATCATGTAGGTTTCCACTAGATTAATCTCTTGTATGTCTTCTATGTTCAGCAGTGGACGGACAGAGGCTGATGATAATGATATATTTTTATGTCATACGTAAGCAACCAACCAAGTAGTCGGAGCCTTACGGTGACTGCCGACGTCAACAGACACCCTTTCTTTTCCCAAATTGCCCCAATGTACTCTGGAAACTCTCAAACCGTACGAAACGCGTTACGCGACAGCATATCTGTCACTTTACGACCAACAATTCGTGTACTTAAACGCGGCCTCCACTCTCGAACCTTATAGGCCCATCGGCCAATCTTCTCTTGAGTGTGTGACCAACCTAATGTCACTTATACGTAAATGTATGAACACATCAAAGTATAATTGAAGTGGATTAAACTCCCATAATATACATTTACATCAGCCAGGGTAAAAATGGTAAATCCTATTTTATAAGACTCACTCATAATGTAAGCTTAACTATGTATAATATTTTCCTTACTTAAAGTTATAATTCTCTTACAATAGTAAATTAACTGAAAGTAGTTAGCGTACCGCTTTCAGGTGTGTACACGTCGGGCACGTAGAGTTAGTTCGTGCCAACCACAGGATAAAGCTTGGCACACACCTAGCCGTTATATTATTATACTTCTAAAAATCTTTGGAATATTTACCATGTTTTTTTTCTGAGCTTGATATTTCGAAATTATCTACAAACTTGCTCACGAGTCTATAAATGTCCCGTTTTAAGTATACTAGTGAACATTAACCATGTTAATGTTTAAAACATTTTTTTTTCATAACATAACTTCATAATTTTATTGTTTTCTTATGTTTACGCGAATTTCACTCATTATAATGAAACAACTATTACGGATTTTATCGCGGTTTATTTAGTTTTTTATAAGCCCGACGTTTCGGATACTTTACTTGGTTAGATCTTGATTTATACACTTTTTATTCTAGCGCGATGTTTTGTATAGAAGCCAATCTGCACAAGGAGGCTCGTGGTAAGTTTTTTTTTTTCATTATTATCGTCCTATAGTGTGGCCAAAAGCCCTTAGTGGTATATCGGAGCTGTAACCATAGTTAATTGTGGTAAGTATTTACTGAAACTCATGGACATAGATACCTAAAGGGTTCATTCGTTGCCGACTTTTAAATCGATTGCCTCATAATTTGTTGCACCCAGTGTGTCCACGCCTTGCTCACCGCGTTTGCAGTGTTATTATAAAAGCCGCAGCCTTTTCAGTGCAGTGAAGTATAATAATAGCTTGTATACATGTACCTAAATGTTCAGGTGTACATTAACCTCAGGGTAAGAATAACGGTAAGACAAGTAAAATGAAATCAAAGGTATCGTGTCAAGTATAGTTTAAGTGATATTTCATAATGTAACCGGTAAAGTCGCATTGAACAATGATGGTCGACGCTATTATGCTTTAAGAGTATAATTACATATTAATTTCATATAATTTAAGCCATTTAAATAATTGTCATGAAGTTAAGAGTTCTTTTTGTTGTTTTTTTTTGGTATACTTCGGCGCTACTATAAATATGAAAAATACGAATTAGTCATGGAGAGTATTATTTCATATACTTAACGATTCTTGTCTCTATGACAATAGACGTCCACCAGTTGCAATATCATCATCATCAGCCTTGGCGTTCATCTATCCGTAAATGAACGCCAAGACAACCGATCCCTTGCCACTCACATCCAACACGGACCGGCCACTGCACGGATATCCAATCGCATCCCAACATGTTAGCAAGCCAAGACTTCGTCTATCTGAATGCGGCAAATATCATACTAAATTATTTATTTCAAAAATTTTCAAACGGATGAATAATAAATTTGTGCAATGTAAATAACAAATCATTTATTTTGAAGTAATTTATTTTTAGGTACAAATAGAGGGTAACTCCGATTTTGATAATCTTCTTCAGTCTTCAACTTCTTTTTGACGTGTTGGCAATGTTTGTAAATTTTAAACGGTCAACCCCGCCATATAATGTGATGGTTTCAAGAATCATCTATTTACATACATAATATTGGATATTTTGATTCTATTTAAAACTATAGTTACATCTACAATAAGTAATAATTTAAATATTTTGTGTGTAACATAATATTTTAACGTACCTATAAATTTTAGCTATGCTTTTACACTGGCATTTTTGCCGTGTTCGAGCTAAATGCGATACATTTCTATCGTACATAGTTTGCAAAATATTTTATGAAGTCTATTTCAAAGTGAATGTATAACATTCTACTTTTGAAGAATAAATAATAAATGATCTAGTTTACATAATTTTAGTGAGAAATCATAAGACGGGCTTTAAAAAAATCATCATCATCATCAGCCTTTATCTGTCCAATTCTTAACAACGTAATTTTGTCTGTATGTACATCAATGATGCTTTAGTAAAGATGGCGTCCATCATACTGCGCGATGTTGACTTGATTCCTCTACGACATATTATACATACATACATGCATACCTCTTGGGTATAGATAGATGACAACAATGAACAGGTTACAGGACAGATTATACGGTAAGAGGATATAGAAAAGGATAGCTATATGTCTAGAATTACGCTTGAAATATAAAATTACGACAATTGTCTGAATCTGACCGCTTCAGTTTCTGCATTATTGTGCTTTATCTAGTTTTCAACGTATAGTTTCAATGATGTACACTAATAACTTCCCCTAGAAAACGTACATACGATAAGTCTGTAAAACCTCCTTTGTGTCACGTCTGCAATGAAAAGTAAATATTCTTTGCTTGTTCTCATCCATCAAGCTAGATGGGAATAAATTAGGATTGTTATTTTAAACACGTGTTTGTGGGGGATTAATTTTATCACATGTATTAGTTGAATTTTTGGAATTGGAAGGCTTTTCGTTCTTTTTTTAATGCATTCGATGCAACAACTTACTGATATAATTATATATTTATTTATTGAAGCACTTTTAAAATTGTTTAACAATATTTGCCAACGTAACCCAAATTAGGTTACATACAATAGAATTAGACGCGTACGGGATATATTTTTATAAATCACTTGCTTATAAGCTTTTAAAGCTAATAGTACCGATATAATAAAACGTATACTAAATCCGATATTTCATTATATTATCATCCCGGATTTCAAATATTCAGTCGATGTTATTAGTAATTAGTACAGGTAATTAGTTCTTTTGGTTTAAATAATATATTGTATATATGCATGACTGTACGAAGTTATTATTTTTGCGAATGAGGTTTTATTAGATGGTTTAGGTATCGTAGTGGGTTTATTATATTATATAACTGTTGACTTTAAAAAATTGGATGAAAACTAAGGACTTTTTATAAATATTTAAAATGTTATTTTTATGCAGCTTTACTATTAAATATGATTTCAATTGTATATGTATTAGGTTTCTTATTATTTCCTTTTATTTTTTTCAATTTTCCAACAACAAAAAAATATATATTATATTAAATAAAATTGTCACTATAATCTAAAGACCATAATCAACATAGACATGATGGTATAATCATATTTATATTTATTTTAAGAAAATAATTGATTTTTTTATTTTACCGTCGTTAACTTGATACAACAAATAATAACAAATATTAAGATAATAAATTATACTATTAAAAAACGACCACCCTAGAGTATTATAAATAAGAGAGAGACAAAAATAAAAAGTGCTAAGTGTGAGGGAGACGAAAAATACAATCAACATGGGTGGTCGGTGATTTTTTTCGCAATTCCTGTTTACAAAGCAAAAAGTACTTTGACCAAACTTAGTATTTGCCTAATGAATCATTATACTATGTTATTTTTTTTTTTGCATTATTATTAGCCATACTGAAGTAAATCAGTATGGCTAATAATAAAATCAGTATGGCTAATAAAGAATTTCAGTAAAGATAATTAAGCATTTTTAATATACATACTCATACCAGATTGTCCCATGACTTTGTTAACCATCAACATCATCATTATCAGAGCCTTGTGGATGGGTTCCTTAATGAACGACAAGAAGACCAAAACCTTGCCATTCGCATCCATATTCATATGTCCATACTATAAATCAATATTCACTTCTGTTTTGTGTCGTGTTATAAAGTAAAAAAAATATAATATTAGTAAGAACTAGATTGGACTTAATTAATTATTGGTCAAAATAATTCTATAATATTCCATAATAATATAATAATTCTACTTATATGCATATTATATTAAACGCGATAGTAAGTAACCATAATATATGGATGTATGTCTGACTCTTGCCCATAAAAATACTAAATGGATTTTGATGAAACTTTACAATAATATAGCTTACATAACAGAAAACACAGGTTATAATAATTTACCCCGTAGACCCACGGTAATGGGAAGGACGCGGGTGAAACCGCGGGGCACTGCTAGCTGTTTATACTACTTTGAAAAATATTTCCTTTATCAGTCATTCTATTAAATAGCTTATACATGGCGAACGATGTAACCAAAATGACAAATTTAATATAGTCTAACGTTTTTTTGGAGCTATGGTAGTAGCCCTATTGGCCTTATACTTCATCGGACGTAAGGTAAGTCGTTGGCTTAACATAGTCTTACGTAGAATCGGTATAGTATTATAGTAAATTCAAATCTACATAACCTCGTTAGCAAGTTTTTGCGGGCCTTTGTCTCACTTATCCTTTAACTTGATATTTATTGACCCTTAAGTTGGCTTTATACGTATAGTTAGCGAGGATCTGGCATGAGTTGAGGACATTAAGTCATAATAACAAAAGTGGGACACCCTGTACGAATTAAGTGCGTTTGCACGACATTAGGATGAGTACACAACAAAATATGCTTGGTTGACAGTTAATATCATTATAAAAGTACATTTTTTGTTTACGTTATTACAAATTATTATGATAAAGATAACTTATTATAACTTATACGTTATGCATTTTTTGTAAAGTAAGGAAAAGAAAATCTAAAATAGTAAAGATTTGATTTTAAAATATATTATAGTTCATTTTTGTACATTGCATGGGTATGTAACGATTCTAAACATAGATTATAATCGATAATTAAAGTAAATATAATATAGCACAGTATTTGTTGCATGTAATATAATGATCCAGAAATGACAATACATAATTATGATTTACAGTAGTAATATTACCAGCTGCTAGACGAAACGACTGGTCACTTCACGGAGATCGACAAACTGTCATCTGAAAATTGAAGTTTAACGAAATAATCATCAATCAAAAATTTGTTATCTATATTTGAAATAAGATACAATTATACATTTTACATTCCAAAGCTTATAACAATTCCTAGAAATGGACCAACCTTGACAATAGAAACATTAACTGTTTTATGATGTCCACGGGAATTTTACTCAAATACTAAATATTATTAAACAAATTTAAACTGATTTTATTGCGGTTAATTAAAACTTGCCATTCACATCCAACACGGAGCGCCCACTGCACGAAGATCTTCTTCCCACCTGGTTAATGGCCGAACAACACTTCGTCTGCCAAACGCGGCCTCCACTCTTGCACCTTATTTGTGCATCAGGCAACTGTGATTAGTAGTCTTGGCGTTCATTGAGAGAGGCCATCAACATCATATCATATCAACAATTGCTCATATAATCATAATTAATCGTGATCGAATACGTCAGAATTTAGTATAATGTAAACGCAGCTTTATAAGAATCAAAGTTTATGATTGTATGAGAGTCGCGTAGTTCACTCGTAGTCTCGGAAGCGGCGGCGCGCTCTACGAGGCCGGTAAAGAAAGCTCGCTTGTATGTCATGATATGTCACTTTTAAGCTCATTGCACACACGTAAAGCTCACATGAAATAAGATCAAGCAATAAGCTATTTTTGTAGTTATTTTTAGTTATTAGAAATGCAAAATGTATTTTCTATTATTATTTTAGACCCAATTTTGTTTCTTTATAGTTTACACTGATTAATTAAATTAGTAAGTAGTTCTGCTTATTAATTATTTTATATTATAAATTATAATATATAATATACATTTTTTTCCTATTTCAGAATCGCCTCTTTATCTTATATCAACATATATAATAGATAAAATTATGATTCGACAATTCATTTTTATCCCGGTCTTATCTACAAAATTTGATATGAATAAAATCTATGATCATCATCAGCCTTTATCTGTCCACTGCTGGGCATAGACCCTTATAATATAAACAACATACTATATTATAATAAATTTAGTAAATTTGGATTAAAATAAAGCGTAGATTAAGCACTAGGAAAAATTTATGACATATTTATTCGTCATATTAAAATATTAAATTATGGTTTTTGTTAGAGAAAACTATTTTTTAATGATAGTCTTCTAACTCTTTAGAGAAAACTATTTTTTAATGATATTCTTCTAACTCTTGGTGATACTATTAATGATGAAATTTATCATACTCTGGTCATGGTTTTTCAAAATTTGCTATTCCAAAACGTTTTTGTGTAATTAGTGAGTAATGGATAGAACTTAAAAAAAGTCGGCGGCTTTGTGTAGTGTAAAAGCTGCCGACAAAAGCTCCGAAATTGTTACCTATTGTTCCGTTTACTGAGCTGTGCTAGTAAATGTGTTTATAGCTTTTTTTTTCAAATCGCAATATACAAAGTACAATTTGACTATTTTAGTAGTTATTACTGATAAAATAGTATAAAAACTTTTTTAACATAAAGCTTTTTCTTTCTTCTTTTCTTTTTCTTAATTATTTCAAATTTTAAAACAACGAGTTTTAATATTTGAAAGAATGTAAAACTAACGAATACAAAGAATGCAATATATCGGGTAAGTATATTATTTTGGAATAATTATTGTTGATGACAAGATCAATTTTCGTTGTGATTTATTTTTCATGGGGAATATAAAGTGCAGTGGCCGGTCCGTGTCAGATGAGGGTGGCAAGGGTTAGGGCGTCCTGGCGTTCATTGAGAGAGGCCTATGTTCATGCATGTTGTTGATGATGATGATTATTTATGATACTACGGCTAGATACTTTTACACGTAAACTAAGCCTTCGTCATGTCATTTAATGAACCGGATTTTATATGTTTGACAATCGATTTAGATCACATCATAAGTCTTCCAAAAAATCCTTTATCAGCGATGGGTAGCTTGCGACCTTGAGAAAAAATGCTCGGACCTATCCTATCAATTTTGTTATCTACCTTTTCAAGTGTGACAAATAATATGTTATGTTATGCTTTATTAGTCTATATGACGTAACAAACCTAGTTTCTGACGCTTGATCAGAACACGTGTATTGCGTTTTAAAATTCGAATGCCATAACTTTCCTAAGCAGCAAATAAATTATGTATAGATGTTATATTGCACCTGTGTATTATATATTTTTAAAAATTGCTTAGCCTATACGTTATAACAAATTATGTATAGCATAATACATGTCATTGCATGTGCATAAAAAAAACTATTCAATCATCTATCGTATTCAACGCTGCACAACATTGTCTGTGCAACAACGGAGCGAGACAGATGCGATGCGAGCGAGACAGCTGTTATAGTTCCCACAACGATTACGTTCACCTGAGGTGTGATAGTGATGCTCATATCATATCGATACTTTGTTACAGGTGATATGCGAAATGTTATCTGTTGTTTTATGTGCAATGCAATTTTAATTTGAGTATTTATTTGCGATTGATTATTTAAACGTATCTCGTGGAGTCAGATTGGAGTTCAATTTGGAAAAAAACTTGTTCCTATCCTATCTAATCCTAGTTTTAAATTTTTATGATTTTATAAATAGAGTTTAAAAATAAATCTTTCACAAATAATTTCTCACAAGTTGGTACATGCTTATTTTCTAAAGTATGATTAATTTATGATAATAATTAGAAAGTAGGTGTGCTACCTACTACAAAATATTATTATAAGTTAATAAAGCAATAGATATTTCAATTTATCGATATAGGGAACTCGCATCACTGGTTAAAATGCACCTTGACAGAACTAAGGAAATGGTTTTTTTTAATCACATCAGTCTTTACAATATATCATCCCTTTATTTTCTCACTGTGCTACATATTCGCTCATGTGGCTTTGTCTGCCTGCATTCAAAGGGGTCTTAGATATGTCCCCATATGTGCAAAATTAGATCAATTGCATAGGGGTACTATTTCCTATTATTTTGCTTAGCGCTTCTCATAATAATATCCTTGGAGTTATTAATTGTTAAAAACGTTGTGGATCGCTGAAGTATTATTATTTATTACAAGGTGGTGACTGAAGTGCTCTCTTTGTTGCTTGGCACCTTAGTTATTTCTTGCACATTCATTTCATGAAGACTAGAATGACAATTAAGCAATTTATAGACGAGATGCTAAGTATTTTCTCGTAGGCCTCTCAATAAAATTACAGTAAAAGACATTATTAGTTTAAGTTTAAATGCGCCAAAATGTGTAATCAATTATATCGGGTAGACCTATGATCTTTAGAGTTTTATTTTTTATTTAATTTTCGGAAAAAAAATATATGATTTGAGCGAAGTAACTTATTGTTTCACTAATGAAATGGTCGAGTAGGATCTCCTAACACGGGTCTCTATGCACATAAAAGGAGGTCGCAACAATAATATTATCTAATATATAAAATTCTCGTGTCACAGTTTTAGTATTTATACCCCTAAGGCTAGATTTATAACGAAATTTAAGATGCACTCAGCAGGTCTATAGAAAGGCTTTAACTAATTTTAGACTTCTAAATGTTAAGGGTAGTTCCCCACAATTATTTTTTTCTAATTTCCCATAAAGATTTTTATTTTTTAATGATTTTAAAAATACTATAATTCTACTAGCAAATCCTATTTTTAATAACGATTTAATTTGGCAGAACGAAGTCTGTCGGGACAGTATTAGATACACATAAAGATTATTATTAATACTTACTAAATTCTTAAAACTAAATTCCAATAGTTAGTACATGTTATGTACAAATTTTTGCAATAAACTACACTAATTCCTCAAAAGCGACGATTCTAAAGTGAAATATGCATAAATCATTTGGCATTTAAAATAAACACAATGGGTCTATCCGGGCGTGGTTGTCGCCGGGGGGTCACCTATTGTGATGGCTCTAATGGTTTCGCTATAGGTTGGCAGGTTGCTGGTCAAGTTGGAGACAAGTTGGTTTCTTCCTGGTTGTCTGAACTGGTTATGGTTGTGATAACAGGTTGGAATCATCTACACTAATATTATAAAGAGGAAAACTTTGTTTGTTTGTTTGGTTGTAATGAATAGGCTCAAAAAGTACTGGACTGATTTCAAAAATTCTTTCACCATTCGAAAGCTACATTATCCACGAGTGACATAGGCTAAATTTTATTCTGATAAAAAATAGGGTTTCTTAAGATATTTTGGTTTTTCGGACACCAGGTGTAAAAAATGGTATTTCGCGTATTAAGATCCCGTTGTAAATCTTAGTTAACGCAGGCGAAGCTGCGGGCAACAGCTAGTGTAAAATATAATCATTATTATCATTAGTTACCATCAATAAAATCGAAATATTTTAGCCTAACTGATGATAAACATAAATCGATACTACGATGATACTTGGTTTTCCTACTTTTACTAACGTTAGGTCTGATGATGACTATTTTTATATACAATGACATATCTGAGAATATCTTGTGTCAAAACTTTTCAGACCAGTTATTTAGGTACTAAAGGTAATATTTAGGTTTATATACAAATACAAAAATCATTTCCTAAGCTTGCATTGTTTTCTGAATAGTATCGTTCCGTCATCATAATTATCTGCCTTTAACCGTCCACTGCTATGCGGCCTATGCCTTCCTCAACGAACACCAAAACGACCAATCTGTTGGCACTCGCTGCCAACACGGGCCGGCCTTTGCACGGAGGTTTTACCATCTGGTTAATAGCCAACCAACATTTTGTCTACATAAACGTGACCTCCATTCTTAAACCTTATTCGCCCAGCGACCATCCGTTTCATGGTCTTATAATACTCACAAAGTAATACCAACATATTAAGATCAAAATGAAGTCCACATTTAAGCGACATTCGAGTCTTCTAAAACAAAATTTTCAACAAAGCTACAATAGTTGGGAAGAATATTTAAGAGAAAACAAGCCAGGAGAAAGGAACAAAAGCTTTCTGCTGAAACAAATTTATTTTTTACGCTTCTTATAATTCACTCAATTGTTTTATACTCTTACTAAGCTCCTATTGTTCAAACCCTTTTGGAAGTTGCTAGGAATTTTTAGTAAGCACGATTAAGTCGTAACGTTTTGAATGAAAAACATTTTTTTAAAACATTTATTAATTAAATATTTTGTGTTTTCGTCGACTTGGAAAAAATCAATATGATTAAACAGCTGCTTTGAAAGATAAATTATTTGCTTTACTTTTTTATTATACTTAAATATTTATCTTTTTCCATTGAATGAAATATATAACTATGATGATCGAGATACATCATCATCAGCCTTTACCTGTCCACTGCTGAACTTCGGCCCACCCAATGAACGACAAATCGACCGACCTAGGCACTGGCATCCAACGTCAACCGTCCACTTTACGAAGATTGTCTTCCCACCTAGTTAATGGACCAATACCCAATGTGTAGATTTTTTTTTTTGGGGTAAACGTTAATGGGACGGAGTATTGGAAGTCTAGTGTTTCTAATTTCTTGTCCATTTCAACGATCTATAGCTCGCATTCCTTCACTGGTCTCAAAAAAATTCACTTCATAATAATACCATAAAAGATCTTTTTGTGATAATTTATTTCATTGTGAAACATTGATATTATATCATTTTTTATACTGATATTTGTGATTTAAATAACCTTTTTTCAAAGAAGTCTCAAGTCATTAATGTATATAGTTATTATATTTGTCATTCTATGACTATATGACTAATAAATTTTAAACTCATAAATATATTACACAATATACAAATAATAAACAAATCAACGTAATCCACCCTTTTCTCTTCATTATTCTGGTCTGGAAAATCAGCTAAATATTCTAGCTTTAAAAATATTTAAATACTCGATGGTGTGTGCAATATAACATCACGTATATTTAAGCTAACAAATTCCATAGAATTCATAGGAGAAGTGCAACGTGCATTTGGCGCCTAGTAAGATACACAATTTTTTTCTACAGCCATTATTAAACTCAAATTCCTAGATACACCATAGAAAATTAAACTTTACACCACACTTATAGATACTACAATCGCATGTACTTAAATTATTTCGGGATAAAATCTAAGTTAATCGTCTTCACGCGTTCGCTTTTCGATTTCTGTCCCAATCTTCTTGGGATAAGGTGGATGTTGGAACGTGAGATGTTGGCGTGCTTGTTCCAGGATAATAATAATGCATTTTTTTGTTATCCCAAGATGGCCGTGTGCGATGCATCCCGTTCGTCTGTGTGCTCGTCTAGGCGTGTAGCAGCTGGGGCTGTTACTTCGAATTTGTGTGCAAATGTACTGCGATGTGTGATTTTGAGGCTTTTGAGGTTTACACGTTTTAATTTGTTTTCGAAAAAGTTTGCTTGTATGTTGTAATCGCTTTGCCGATCGTATAAAATTTAGCATTTTCAATCATACATAAATATATATTTTGCACGTACTGCAAACACAGATGCGTAATATTACAATGTATAATTACATTTTTTTTACAATAGTATTTTAACAAAAATTAGAAATTCTAAAATATGTTTGAAGCCAAAAATCAATCTCAATAGCGTGACACGTTGACATTTAGGTGACAGAACAAAAAACACGACGAAATGTATATTTACTCTGTATCAGTAATTATGCAAAGTTAACCAAGATTCGCCTAGTCACGTTAAGCCATTCGTGCGACTTTTTTGTTATCAAAGCGAAGGGAAATCGATAATAGCGATGGCACCTTAATGACACGATTCCCCTTTTTATTCGTGTTATCAGGAAAATGGATCATTAGAAACTATACCCGTGATTTTATACGACCAATTAATTTCATGATGGCTGTGATTGTAAATTTTGTCAAGGTCTATTCAGATTATGCGTGTTCGTGTACAAGTAACCCGTTTATTACATGGTATTCTATTAATGTAGATCAAGACTTTCATTAATGTCAGAAAACTTTTAAATGATATAATATAAAACCTACATAATAATAAGGGTTCACTTATCACAGACATTATCACATAATAATATAATTTATAATGTGTTAGTATAATATTGCTTATAATTATATTATAATATTTCATATAATTTAAAAGTGACACACCCATGTGTTTTTAATGATTAAATATAGTATTGTACTGCATAGGTCACGCAATGAACGTCAAGACGACTGATCCCTTGCCAATCGCATTCAAGACGTCACGATATCAATATTTAATTTTATAGGAAACTAACTACCTATCTGTGAAAAATACAAATATTCAAAGGGAGATTTTAATAAAAAAAGTACTATAAATAATAATCCGATAAAAGTTTTAAATGTAGGTCAAATAGTACGTCAAATATCAAGATTGTTCGACCGATCTACATGCACACAAGGAAACATTTTTTGCATCGCTAGCAAAGCCATTCCCAAGAACATGTGGCCCGCTAAGTTGCTAGATCAAATACACCATCCTGTCGACATTGAATCTCTCCTATCATTTAAACAAAATACATACACCCGTCCCACTCTAAACCAAAAGTAAACAATAAGTGGGAAAGAGATAACAAGATACCAACGCTTTCGATATTCGATTTAAACAATGCATTCGAGATTGCAGTTTTTAAATTACAAATTAATAATTGCATGGCTGAACTGCTGGACGTTGTTTTTTGGGTGAAAAAACTGTTTTGAGAAAATAGTCATATCCCCAGAATAAATAAGCATACGAATTTTGAGTTCGAATGGGCAAAACAGAATAAAATATTTATAAGTCAATAGTTGATAATCCTAGAAATAACCTTGGTATATATTAATTAAGCGAAAGTTCGTCAGAATGTTTTGAAATTGCTGTTTAGTTTTTGATGAAACTTTACAATAATATAGGTTACACATCAGAGTAACACATAGGCTTTGATTTAGTAGAAACTGATTGTATTAAATAAATTATTGAGGTTTCTTATTAGTCTTAATAAATAATAACAAAGTTTTCATTTTTATATTGTTCTATAAATGTTTTATTAGAAAAATAATATATTCCTAAATGTTTTGTTCTTAGTTTGTATTCAAAACAACAATTAATTAATTATTACGTGGAACGAAGCTTAGCGACTTAACAACTTGAAAATGTTATGATGCGGGCAAACTTAAAAATTCGCAGAAGCTTAAAAAAACTCGATGGGCGGCCATTACTTTGGGTTATTTTAAGTAATACTGGGCGTGACTATGCATTCATATACTTAAATGCTATGAAACAAAAACTGTAACTAATATTTGTACTAAGACAAAGCTTAATATTATGTTCTTAAAAATTTGCAAATGGTATATTTAATTTCGTAGCATGGGATCGGTCGTCTTGGCGTTCAATGAGGGAGGCCTATGTGCAGCAGTGGACGGATAAAGGCTGATGATGATGATGATGATGATGATATTTAATTTCAATTTCAATTCCTAGGATAGCCCTCCTCGCCTGATTTCGAAGAGAAGACCCGAGCCCATCAGTGGACAAAATATAGGGTTGATTGATACTTTACTATTATAACATAAGACGATCTTCGTGCAGTGGCCGGCCCGTGTTGTGTGAGTGATAAGGGATGATGATGATGATGATAATACCAAATATAGTTTACGCACGATAATATTAAAATTATGAAAAATAATTTTATAAGCGTCTTTATTAGTTAGTACTAGCTATTACGAACAGCGCCCGCGTTCACTTAGATTTAAAGCCGTATAAGCTGTAAAATTAAGTCAACGTGGGTGATCGGAGAGGAAAATCTAGTAAAAGAAATAAATATTACCCAACAATCACACCACATTAACCCAATCCCGTGGTATGTTCGTAACACAGACATACCAAACTAGGTTAGGTGGTCTGTGGTCCATAAGAACTTTTATTACGGGTACTAAGAAAGAAAAAATATTTATGAAATTTATATGAGTAAATACAATATAGCACGATCTCTGTGGCTTAATGATTGGTGCGTTGGCGCTCAAGTCCGGAGGTAGCGTGTTCGAATATTGCCAGGGAACAAAAAAAAAGTTTCTGTGTTCCTGGGTCATGGATGTGTATTACGCGTAAAAATAATATATATATATATATATATATATATATATATATATATATATATATATATATATATATATATATATATAATATATATAATAATAAAAATCTTAATAGTATAATATACAAAAAATCTTTAATATATGTGTTTATACAAAACATACTTCAAAGTAACACAAGTTTTCGGAAACTAGCTAACTAGCACGCGACCAGATTGACGTGGTGTAAAACGCGTCCATAGATATTATTATTGTATTATTATTATTATTATTATTATATTATACATAATTATCAATGATCCAATGCAGATATCTTCATTCATCATACAAATTATCTGGATTTGGCGGGATTAGAACCTGAACCCGCTGCGTTAAGTTTCCAGTTACCAGTGTCCTGTAACCACTCGACCAGTCTATAATAATTATAATCTCTTGATCAGAAATTCCTAAATCAACGAACTAATATGATTAACATAAATCGAAATTTCTAGTTCGTGTTTAGAATCCATAACTTCAGTTTAGGTTGATCAGATCGGTTTTGGCGGTGGTGTCTATTATTTACAAATCAATTCAATTCTGTTACGACGATCAAAGCTTTGACAGTGTTTGCTATTGAAATAGAACACACAAATATCTTACTGACTATAGGCAGATATAGTTGTTCTAAAAAATGTTTAACAGTAGAAGGGATGCGCTGTGCCGCGCTCACTGCTGCAAAGGTACCACCATGTTACTTGTTACTGTTGGTAGGGATGTGCTGTGACACGATCTCGACTGCAAGGGTACCACAATTTTGCTTGTTATCGTTTGAAGGAACGCGGTTTGCCGCGCTCTGTGCTGCAAGGGTACCACCGTTTGGAGTAATGCGATGTAGCACTATCTTGGCTGCAAGGGTACCATCTTGCTTGCTACCGGTGGGAAGGATGCGCTTTGCTGCGCTTTCTGCTGCAAGGGTACCACCATCTTGCTTGTTATCGTTTGGAGTGATGCTCTGTGCCGCGCTCTGTGCGGCTGCAAACGTACCGTTTGCTTGTTTTTCCCGTGATATAGCTATGCTGTGTTTCAGGGAGTATTATAGAACAGGTATACGGTAACTACTAGCATAGAAACTTTAAATTTTATGTTACAAGATAGGGAAATATTTTTTCATTTTTAGTTATTTCTTTTGAGTTAATTTGTTTCTGTTCCTGGGCCACGCTTACCCCTTACTATTACGTGGCTCGTCTGCACGTTTTCATATTAAGCTATTACAAAAAAAAATATTTTAAAAAATAATTGAAAAAAATTCTTAACCTATCATACAATGTTGAAATATTAAACTTTTTCCGAAGAAGTTTCTAATGGCGCTCATAGGTGTTTTTTAAGGCTAGTGCATTCCCAAATGCGGGCCCCATACCCTATGGTCGAAGAGCCTACCCGGGTAACCTAAAAACATGTAAAATGCATTACTCAGCGCTATAAAAATCTGTGCAAAGTGCTTGGAGCTCAATAAATACAAAAAAAAAAGTCTCCGTATCCATATTAGATTTTATAATTCGTCTAATACGTACTTTTTATTTTAAGGTAACAATAATGCTATGCGCAAAACTTAATTTGCTGGAGAGATCGAAAAAAGCCAAGGTGGCTGAGGAAAGCCAAAGAGAGCCAGAAAGGCCAAAAAGATATTGTCAGAAGCGGATGGTAAATCCTGAACACGAAGAAAACACTAGATGGCTTGATGGCTACGAAAGGTAAATTTATGTTTAGGCTACTTCTCGTCTCGTCTATCATCTGTCATTCATCTGCTGTCAGTTTCTAGAATCATCTAGCTATACTCGCAGCCTCTTGTACTTGACAAACACTTAATTTTGGATTTCAAGTCCTATGACACGCTGGCATTTAAAAGAGATTCCTGGCAGCTTTGGTCACTCATTTACCAAGTGGAAAGACGATTCGACGACGACCGACGATTTAGTGCATAAAGGCATTAGCCTCTATACACTGAGATTGTCTTTCCACTATAGAGGCTCATGATGATGGTGAAAGTAAAAAAAAATATTGTCAGAATATATTGACAGGAAATTTTTACCTAGTCTATGTGTAATATATAAAAATCTAGTAGGTACTTAGATTTTACCTATGTATTAGATTCCGTTATCCTAGTCAGGTCAAAAGGCATATTAGGTAATGGGTTGAAACCCTAACGTATTCGAAAATCTTATTACGTCCAACGTTATGTGATAGGGTCTTACTTCAAATAACCCAAACTATATGGATGCCTGAGCGCTGTATTATTTGTTATAATATCTATTACGTAGTATTATATTATCTTACATATAATATATTAAAAATACATTTTCGTTTCACATTCTTATGAAAAATATTTATACCGTTAAATAATTACATTTTATGTTATGCAACTTAGAAATACTTTATAATTTTTATTCCCATTACTTGAAGAATCAATGTCTTGTTTCCCCAGCAGATCGTCAACGTTTATTTTATTTCCTCATCTGCTATGTGTAATCTAAATATTAGTAATAATGTAATTTATTAAAATTCTTTTTTCATTGCAGATTTTGTGACAACGAAGAACACAATGACACACATGATAGCATTCGAGTTGAACGTGAATCACCAGATTTATGTCTTTCAGTTCAAAACCTACAGTTTCAGGGGAACTTACAACAAAGAAAGAGACCACGAACTAGTTTTAAATATAAAAAACCTTTGCTTGGACTAAAACATCGTATGTTTGTTAAAGAAGTAGTTGATGATATTGAATTTGATGTTGATAGAGCATCAGAACTCACCTGTTATGGTGACTATGCTAAGTATTACCAAAGTTCCTTATCAAGAAGATCGTCTAGAGAGTCGATTGTAATTTTAAATAAAAAGGAAAATAAAAGCGTGCAAGTAGACATGAAAGATAAAAAACCCAAAAAGGATTTTAAAGTTAAAAAACACGAAGTTAATAAAATGAAAGATAGTAATATTATTACAGACGAAGACGAGAAAGATACAAAAGTGGATTTTCGTAAATACGGTACTAGAAAAAGCTTAACAATAACCAGAGCTGAATGTCCTGAAACAGTTCAAGTGATTAGAGTAGATGTTGTCTGCAACTATAGCAATAGTTCTACAATCTCTGATTACGAAGAAACCAAAAAACAATACACTCATCATATTGAACCTGTCAATAAATGCATAGAAGCAAAAAAAATGATGTTAGCGAATAAATATTTTTTAACAAAAACGGTGAAAACATTAGACGAAAACATATCTGGGGGCAAGGTAACTTTACTCTGTAAAACTTACAGATTGACAGATCGATGCAGGCGATACGAGAAAAAATCAAAAATCTCAAAAGAAATAAACTCAAAGAAATGTAAAGTGCAAAAATAATTTTGTTCGCTGTCACGCAGAAGTTGATCAACTAGAAAAAAATAGATTTATAAAGGAAAGACAATTAATGCTATATATTATTATGGTATACCATGTCAAGTTAATAATAAGGTTCTTTTTGGATTAAATAGGTCGGTGTTCACGTGAAGTAGGTTTAAAGTACCTGCGAGCGCCCTTCAGGCGCCACCCCAATTTTGTTGAGACGCTTCTCAAAGTTTCAAAACTTATAAAACAAAAATTCGAAACTTACTTCCAGACTTGACAAGTTTCTAATTTTGTCATGTTAAATACAAGTAAGCTACAGTTGTTAACATGAGATACAGATTAAGGATAAAAATAAGACTATATTATTGTAAATTATTATGTCTATTGTTTATAAATAAAAATAAATTATTTTACGTCATTTGTAATCACTTAAACTCATTCATTTATCCTTAACTTGTAGTATTCGATGTACATTTCGTTCATTTTTTACATACACGTGATAGAACGCGTTACGTCGATTATTACTTATGACAGAAAGCTCACTTGTTTAAAAAATGCCTTAAAAAAAACTGTACGCCATTTTTCTACATGACTCTTTAGAAATAGCTTCAAATATAGGTCTAAATTTTATCACTATTCACACGTATTTCTATGTTAACATAAATGCACATTATCACTTTCGATATCAAGTCAAGATTTTTTTTAATTTGTCTGGTAACATCGGAATCAATTAAAAAAAGGATCAATCATAAAGTATTTTTTCTTTTAATATCTTCATTGGGTTTGATCAAAACACGCAAAAGTTATAAAATAGGTAGTTTTAAAATTTTCACAACATTTCCAATAACTATTTAAAATATTGCAAGTTTTGAGAGGCGCTGTTTTAATTTAACAAAAAAATACGTAAACTTCTATAGCCGGTGATTTAGTGCGACGTTTCACGTTGTGCACAATCTATTCCGTTTAAGATAATTTAATTCCGAAATCGTTATCTGATTTTAAAATAATTACTACGTTTTGCTGCATTGTTCATATTTATATCTATATTTTAATCGTATTGACCAAAATAAGCGAAATTATTGAAAAAAAAAAACAACTTGGTGTTTGCATGATTTGATAATCTAAAAGGCCTATTCATTGAATTTACACTTTGTTCAGTGGACAGACAAAGGCTGATGATGATGATGATAAAAAGGCTTATGTCATGATCTTCCCTGCAGGAGGATGGTTTATATTTGACTAAATAATAAAAGACGTGGCATTATGTGTGTGAATTTTATAAATATTTATAAAGAAAATTATTTCAGTTGCTACCTTAATTATTAATAATTTATTAATCTAAATTATGTTACAGAGATAAACTATATAAGGTCTAACTACTGACCAGATTACGGTTAAAGTATGTACGGTATATTATTTTCAAATTATATTTGGCATAAAAAAATCTGTATGAATTTTTAAGGCGGCTTATTTTCGAATACTTCTATGCCCGAAACGTCTGGCATGTAAAAAATTTAATAAACCCCGATAAAATTCGTAAATGTTCCATTATAATTAAGATAATATACTTTAAATACGTATGGATAATTAACACTTAAGAGCGCTAAAGTTATGTGACTCTTTAAAATAGATAAAAGAAAGGAAAATAGTAACACTCCCAAAAAAGACAACATTGAAATAAAGATACGTACGATATATTAAGTTAGTTATGTTGAGTATGTGTCAGCGGCCATTTAATGCTTTCAAGATAGTTCGATAGGGTGATAGCAGGGATGTATGTATTGTCGCTAGAGTGAGGTAATTATATGCAGGATGTAATTATCCACAGACTGGCCCAAGCTATTGTTAACTGGACCATTTAGACATAATTAGACTAGGTCTGATTTATACTGTTTATCTAAAATTTAAAAATCATAATACCTGTTTACACAGTCGAGAGTTCTTAGGTAACAAAAAAAATACGGATGAATTGAGGACCGTCTCCTTTTTTGAAGTATTTTAATAAGTTTTTAATGATGCGACGAGTGTACATGTAACATATTATTATTATATGAATTATAATTTCTTCTAAAATACATATTATTTCTTATTATTTAGTCTACTGCTTTGGATTTTAGATTAAACATTAGTGTTCCAATTTAATTAGTGTTATGACATAATATTAGAAAAACAGTGATTCAGCGCCATCTAGTGA
The DNA here is from genome assembly GCA_905333005.2 of Lycaena phlaeas. Taxonomy (NCBI): domain Eukaryota; kingdom Metazoa; phylum Arthropoda; class Insecta; order Lepidoptera; family Lycaenidae; genus Lycaena; species Lycaena phlaeas. Next base: position 4,737,150 of record HG995168.1, read on the forward strand.
AAGAGAAATGTTCTACCACTAGATGTCACTATCATGAAATGGCAGGTTTCAGGATATTTCCGGCGAGCATTTACTCTGAGATAGCGGAGATAAGTATTCGTTTTCTTCTAAAAACATTACGTTTGTATTCATGTAAAATACTTTAAATACTAATAAAAATATTGTTTATAATTTACATGAGATTCAAAACCATCAGATATTACAAAATAATGTAAAAATCTACATGTTATTTATTTTTACTGATGTAAAAAAAAATATGTCGTTAGTAAAATTTAAAAGTCTTAGTTCAAATACTCAAATCATCATAACCGTTAATAAAACAATTCATTTAACTAAAGCTGTAAGCAAAAAAGATCACGATAGAATTAATTTATTCTTATAGTTTTTAAACGAATTAAATTTAAAATATTATGGTGATTAGTTATGCCGAGGTATATGGTGGCAAAAGCTGAAGCGAACAGATCAGTACCAGAAACATAATGATTAACGATCAAAACGGAAACGTTTCTGAATATTAATTTGTAGTGGAGGTCACCGCTGGGCTCGCAAATGTGACACAGCGAAAGGATTGGTACGGACCAGCCCCCCACAGGGTGTGTGTGCCGAATTTATAGGTGTGAGAAATGGAACTTCAGGGTAGCTAAAGGGTGAGGAGGACTTCGGACCACCCTCACTTAGGGGGTTGTAAACTCCCCAATTTGCCCTAGTCCGGCATCCCCCGCTCGAGGCTCGCCCGCTCCTGTCCAAGCGATAAGAGGGAAGAGGGGTGGACGAGAAATGGACGTTTTACGCATAATTTAGAGCAGTAAATGGATTCGAACAATCTCCATACAGCATACCTATCTGGAAGGCATTAGCGAAGACATAATAAATAGTTGGACGCGGGAATAATAGGAAATAAATAATTTACGGCACAATACAAGTTGGGTCGAGAAATATTTTGTGGGTGTATTTTTAGATTTTAACAATAACTTTGTATATACAATAAAATATGAATAAATAGATTTAACCATGTGTAAACATGATGTAATCAGTACATTTCAAGTAGCTTTTTACTAAGGTAGGCGGCAGTTATGGAAATATTAATGATGAATAATTAAGAATCGTCATCAGCAATAATAAAGGTTTCTTATCAAAACATGGTATAAGAAGAGGTTGTATCTAATAAAGCTGGCTTATGATAATCATTAGTATCATCATCATTATCATCATCATCATCACTTATCCGTCCTCCGCTGAAAATCGGCCTCCATCAATGAACGGCATCACCACCGATTCCTTGCAACTCGCATCCAACAGGGACCAACCCACGGAAAGGCGATCGTCTTTCATAACTAAAATCTTTTTTATCATTGAGTATGGTGCTCAACAAACAGAGACTTTAATTTATTTATCTAAACTAGCTATTTTGTAAAGAAAATATATCTTAATTGGAACCGCCTGTTTAGATACAAAGTAAAGCAGGATATTAATTATTGATAGTGTATTAATAATTATAATAAGTAGCAAAAATATAAACTATTTAACAACTTCTGAAATTTTGCCGCTGAATTTTGATACGCTGTATTATATATTTCACTATAATCAGTTCTTTGTCTATGAAAATAATTGAGAAAGGATTCTGTAGTGAAGGGTTGAATAACAACCGTCCCACAACTAACAATATATACAACGCCATCTGTGGACGAGTTAGTGGAACTTTCTAATAGTTTTATTTTTAGTACGAAAGTTTTCCCTATTTGTATTGCTTTGACCATAATATAATATAAATACGGGGCTAATAAAATAATTTTGTAAAATATATTACTAATTTTACTTTTTGTTACTGTCTATGTTGGTGTATTTTCCTTGTAGACCTACGTTATTTGTTACCTATGAATTATGATAATATTATGACCGGATTTTATGATATTACGGAATTATACTGATATCTATAATAAGGCCTCTTCAAAAATAAAAACACAAATATCTAAAAATTTGTAAATTTTTACGTGAAACGACACAATATCTTTTTTTCATCAAACCGAGATCAAGGTTATACTAATGCGGTAGTCTGTATACATTTTTGTCAGTTTTATGAATGACTAGCTGTTGCCCGCAGCTTCGCCTGCGTTAACTAAGATTTACAACGGGATCTTAGCGGGATGATATATCTTTACCGATAAATGAGCTATCGAACACTGAAATGTTTCATTAAAATCCGACCAATAGTTCCTGAGATTAGCGCGTTCAAATAAACAAACTCTTTAGCTTCATATCTTAAGGATTAAAAGCATGAGTAAAATAAACTCGTTTAAATGTAGTCCAAAAAAATCAAAATTTCTGAATAAAATATGGTTGTTGTGAGTCACTCAACATAGATAGGTATAGTGTGTCGTGGACTTTTTTGTAGATATTTATAAGATCTACAATTAGTTAGAACATTTTATGGTTCTATCTTTTATAGTTTAGGCAGCGTACGCAAAATAAATAACTTTTCTGGTTGATTTTTTACACCTCGTGTCCGAAAAACCCAAATATCTTACGGAACCCTGTTTTTTTCCAGAATAAAATTTAGCCTATGTTACTCGTGGATAATGTAGGTTTCGAATGGTGAAAGAACTTTTGAAATCGGTCCAGTACTTTTTGAGCCTATTCGTTACAACCAAACAAACAAACAAACAAAGTTTTCCTCTTTATAATATTAGTGTAGACAACCAAACAAACAAACAAACAAAGTTTTTCTCTTTATAATATTAGTGAAGATGACTTTTGACAAAATGCGAGAAAGACAACTGAATGCGATAGGGCTATTCTGTAAAAACCATTTCGATATCGAGCTTCACCTGATAGAGCTCACTTTACGCTCACTTCGAAAGCGAACTTTATCGATATAAATGGACTTTTTTGGTTATGAAAAGCTTTTAAAAACTCATAGCGTATTGGTGATGATACCATAGATTTTTTTTAGAATGTTTCGATACGCTAAAAAACATTAAAATTTTATCGGAATATCGGAAATTATCGGGCGTTTTCGTATCTTCATCATCATCATCAGCCTTTATCCTTCTTAGCCAAATCTTTCAGTAGTAGGCGTGATAGTGTAACAAACCGTGAAACAAACCTAAAATATTAATTAAAATGAGTATAAATTTAGAGAAATTCTTACTCAAGAAAAAGGAGAGAGGAGGCCGCGTATAGGTAGACGAAGTATTGGTCGATTATTAAATAGTTGGGAAGACAATCTCCGTGCAGTGACCGGTCCGTGTTGGATGCGAGTGGCAAGGGATCGTCTTGGCGTTGAGGGAGGCCTATTTGCTGCCGGATAAAGACTGATGATTATGGATTTAGGAGTCTATAGAAAATAGAGTAAGACTAAGTACTATTAGAATAAAGACTAAAGTACATCGTCGTTGGATTAAAGGAGGCTGCAATAAATGTATGTTTAACATCTGCCTTGATGATGATCATTAGGAATACCCAAGACTTGAAAGTGCATTTAAATTATCTCTAAATTAAACGTTTTTATAATGTATTAAAATTTACATACATTTTACATGCTTGGATCGATTATTTATAATTTAGTTAAAACTTTTAGATATTTATTATACTATCATACATAGTTAAAGCTATTTTACTTAAGATTTGTAAAGAAAATAAACGGTTCCTTAGTTTTACGGTGTAAGGTAAGATAGATTTATAGCCTTTTTTATTATATTCATTGGACAATAACGAAAAGAAAAAAAAACAATAGCATTGTAAAATATAACATTCTTTGTTCTCACACAGAGTTCAAAATTGGTTGTAAACTTTTAGAATACTTTTTTAAAATAAGGGAGGCACGTAACATTTTACCTTAATTCCATTTTAAGTCGTTAATTAATTCATTATCTGCTTAGTTTTAATCATGTGACTTATTCTATTTAGTTGGTATTTAGAATTTTAGAGTCATTTTTTAAAAAGAGTTATTTTATGGGTAGGTAGCAATTATTACGTAAGTACTTAAATTATCTACATCTTATTTATAATATAATATTTTGTTTATAATATAGGCTTATAATTTATACCAGAAGTACGCGGGTAAAACCGCGGGATGCTGCTAGTATCGAATAATTTATGTGTTATAAATTGAAGAAAATCTTAGTATTAATTTATTGTCACCTAATGATAGCGCAAAGGCTTGTACGGATGAAACGTTGGTTACTCTTTTATTCTGTAACAACCATTTCGATATCGAGCTTCAACTGAGTGACACAGCTCACTTTACGTCACTTCGAAAGCGAACTTTATTGATATAGATAGATAGTCGAGTTTTAAAGAATACAAATTCGTCATATCACCGCGAATTCTGATTTCGAGATTCGAATACGACCTTACAGAATAGCCTTACAGGCCTAAGGGTTTCGAAAAAAAAGGGGAAACGGGTACTGCTAGTGTATAAAATGTTTTAAAATTTGGTATTTATTGTTAATTTATATTCAGAACTACTTTGGAACATATTAAATATAACGCATATTAAATGGTTCTTTAGTCTGCATATGAAATACATCTTTGAAATTTGTAATATTTCACTATACATGAAAATTAGCTGTTAAATCTATTACAAAATGAAGATGTATGATCCAGTCGGACGGTGGCATCAGAGTAACTGATGTATTGAATTTTTAACTCCAACCCTTTTCAATCAAACACTGTCGGGTAACGCCGACCAACGCTGACAGACCTTTTTGCGCTCTTTAAATATTCACGTAAATTTCTTAATTTGGACTGCAAAAATGGTGACAGTGGCTGTCTCCGAGATTTGGTTTGTGATTTATCGACTCGATATTTACAGATACAGCGGTTGGATCGAATTAACTTAATATTATTTAAGTAAATAATATTATATTATATCTACGTAACAATATTAACAATAAACAACAATATCAAACTAAAAACTTATAATTAAAAATTAACTCTAAAATATTTATATAAATATTCACAAAAAGAATATGTCATCCAAAATTTCAATCTGGGGCATGGTACCCAGAACACTGGCAGCATTACCTCGCTGATTAGCTAAACTTATTCTCTGAGCGAAATAGCTGCCAGCCTTCTGATCACCCGATGAGAGAATCAGTCGATTCGACATATCCTTCATTATTTATTATTTAAGTTGTATTGTTTCAATTCGTGATTATATTGAATGATACTAGTTAGTGCTGAACGAGAGATGAAAGATATATATAACCTTATTTCTACCAAACTAATATATTCGAGCAAAAAAATTTGGTCCCTATCCATACGCCTTCTAGATTTTAAATATCATTTATAGATATCTCAGTGTAATTTGAATTATATTTTTAAATACATTTATATTTTAAGAATCAATGATTTGAAAGAAACTTATGGCGACAGAATTTTTTTAAAGCCTGATAAACGAATAGCCGGAAACCTTTTGGAAACTTCCACGAACATTAAGACTACCAGATGTGTTGCCCTCCTGTAAATTAACGTCCCGACAATATCAGTCCAGCCATTTCAGAGATCAGCCGAAACAAACAGACAGACCGATAGACAGATAAAAATTGTAAAAAAAATATTTTTGCATATTATGTACCCGTACATAAACTCATATATATCTAGTAAAACGCGGTTATTTTAATATTACAAACAGACACTTAAATTTTATTTAAATGTATAAATAGGTGGTAGTATATATGCAAAAAAATGGTTTTTACTGCCAAGAAACCTACCAACTCTTGTCCAACGAGTAAAAAATGATAGTAACGTGAATTAGTGGGGTGAGTGAAATTGTTTCAGGCGACAGAACTTCAGGAGGGGATGGGGCGAGGTCCAATTTACGGTACAAGACGTACCAATTAAATAATTTCGAGGGTATTTTATGGCATTGCATTATAGTGTCATATAGCTGTATAGTCACTAATGGCATTACGATTGTCTTTACTTTGCTACGCCATTTACCGCTAAATAACAAAATAGGTAGTCTATAAAATACATACAAAAATCAAAAATACTAATAATCATTTAAAATACCTTCAACTGATGTAACTGATGTAACGCCATTATGTTGTATCAAGTCACAACATAAAGATGGCTTGTAAGCGATTTCTATAGTACAGAGTACACCTCTAAAAGAAGTAGAAGAACATCTACTTCTAGAAGACGTAGAAGAACAGAAAAAAGTGTACTCTGTACTATAGATACAAGTACAATAGCTTTATATCACTTTGCATCGCCTATTGACCAATTTGGCAATTCCAAACTTCCAAAATTCCAAATTCAAAACACTAGTTTTAGATTTTAGGATTACGGTAGTTGAATGTGCTTAATGTACATAAATAGATAATAACGTAAGCTAAGTGTTATCAGCAGCATATCTTGCTGTGCTTTTTATAAATTTTATTCATTTTTTATTTTCTTATCGAATTTCCCACACAGGTACTTATATATTCAATTTCCTAATGATCGGCCAAAAGATAGCCGAATTTATCGATGTTATTACGCAAAATTGAGCACTGGGCCTTGAGTACTTATATTTACTTAGTATATTTAGTGTTTCTAATAGATATAATAATATTATCATGGTCATCACGTTAGTTCACTCCTTACTAAAGCCTCTTACAGACAATGCGACAATTTTTTTTTTCAATGTCCAACTCTCTCATCAATCAATCGGCCATCCGTTCTTCTGAGTGTGTGACCAGCCCACTGCCACTCAACGAGGTTATTCTTCGCGGGAGTTACCGATAACTTAAGGAATACACCCTACTTTCAAATCATATCTGCCAAGAAATACCAAGCATAGCTAATAAGTGGGAATACGTTTAAAGAGTAAAAGTCGCGTTTTGGTGGATAAACTGGCGATCGGTCTTTAACCAGGTCAGAAGGCGATATTCGTGCGGAGGCCGGTACGTGTTGATCGGTCGTCTTGGTGTTAATTAGAGGAAATCATTTTTGAAGAGGACGGATATAGCCTGATGATGATGATAACTAATCAGCTATTATCCGCTGTTGAAAGTAGTCTATCAATAAATATGAAGATTATCCTTGTCACTATCCACTCCCATACGATTTAACCGGCCAGCATCGAGATTGTCTTTCTATTTGGTCAACTGTATAGCCATCCCAAACTTGGTTCCATGGTCCATCAGGTCTCTGAGACCAAGAAACAGACCCATAAACGTGATTATTGTTTCTTCTATACCCAGCACTTAAGCTCTGTAAATGGACAAACTAAGAACATAGCAAAGCTTTCAGATTGTTCGAGTTATCCCCGAGATTTCTAATATAGTCTATACTGAAACTTTTACAAAAGCCCATGAATATTTGTAATAAAGACTCCGCTACGGTTATATAATTTCAGTTTTTTTTTATTGGTAAGAAATGACTCATGAGGAGTCCTGTCGTGATAATGGTGCTGTAAAGTGTCTGAAACGTCTGAAAAAATAACTTAATAAGCCGCTATGAAATCCGTAAAAGTTCTCCAAAAACTGGTGACTTTCCGATTTTAAAACCTAATGTATATTATGTTTATGTTTGAGTCACAGGCTTATAAATAAAGACAGATGGAGCATACCGAACACCCGAGTGCCGCTTCAAAGCGAATACAAATTTAAAAGTGCTCTCAAGTGCTTGGCAATTGGCATAGCCTCGTACTGCAAACGTCTACTAAATTGTGTTCGCTTTTGAATTTGTATTCGCTTTGGTGGCGTCACACGCATGTTAGGCATGCTCCACCTGTCTTTATTTATAAATCTGTGGTTTGAGTCTTAAAATCAGGATTTATATTATATTTATTAGAATGCTATTGACAATGATTAAGTTTAATGATTCAGCATTAGTGTGATTTTTGACACTGATTATCACACTGATATGATTATCAGGCACTGATGTGCCCCCTAAGAGGGGGGTTACTATTCCTAAGCCTTTGGTTGGTCTTTGAAGGATTCAACGCATTTTCTCCACCCTTATACTTTTGTTTTTAGGGTTCTTCACTTGGTAATTCTTCGCACTGACCAGCGTTGGATAGTGATCGTTTCCTAGTTTTTCGTTACAATATCAATCCCTGTTTATCCTGAGGCAGATTATATTAGTAACATTCGAGGGGGGCTATTTTATTTTCTTGTCAAACAATGAATAATCCTTTCTAGGCTATATTATGTATTTTACAAAACCAAGACAACTGCACTCTCAATAAAATGAAATATGCATTATTGCAGGCATTTTAACTGTACGTGTAACTCAAAGAAAAGACAAGAACATAATAATATAGTATTATGTAAATAATATCATTATGTTTGATACAATTCGTTTGTTACTGACTATAAACGCCCGTCCCATGTATATGATATTAACTTTTTATTAAAACGCCAAAGCTACACAAAATATTCCATTTTAAAATAGTATAACGAGCGACACAAGCGAACGGTACCGTTGTAAAATCCACGCGCTGGAGATACATATTATTAATAAGAGAATTTAGGCTGGGGAACATCGCAAGTATTCTACTCACCCCAGTAGCCAAGTCCGAGCGCCTGTGTGTGTGCGTGCCTCGCCTGTGTGTTCCATAATAGGTGTGTTCTGTGTTCCGTTCAAATTTTACATCTCACATCTCCTGTATACAGGGTGCTCCAATTTTAATATCTTTATCATCTTTTATTGTTTTCTAATGTTATCACGAATTTCGGAAGCGGGTACAATTTTAAAAATGTCGAGATTGTAAAGAAATTATTAAGCCGCGATAAATTCTGTAAAAAGAATTCTGGTAAAAATCGATAGAACTTGATAGGTCCAACCGTTCATAGAAAAGCGGTGGTGACAGACAGACACGATCCCATTCTTTTTACCATTTAAGGTACGGAACCCTAAGACTGTTTATTTATGTAAATACGGGTGTAAGTTGTTAGTCGTCTTGAATTGATTTTAGGGTGATTAAGAAAAGATTAAACCAAGTTCCAACAGTTATATCATAATCATCATCAGCCTTTATCCATCCACTGCTGAACATATACCTCCCTCAACGAACGCCAAGAGAACCGACAAAGATGGAGAACTTCTTCCAATCTGGTTCATAGTCGACCAATACTTCATCTACCTAAATGCGGTCACACACTCAGAGAACGAATTGCCGGTGGGCCATTAAGGTTTAAATAATGAAAAAGATTTTATTTCTAAGCCAGAGGAATATAGAAGTGTAATATAAAGTAAAAAACGAAATGCATCTTTCTTCGTCACCTTTGATGGAGACAAAATTCGCATGCAAATTTGCATTTCTTATCACCCCTCAAAGGGTGAATTCACAAAAAAATATTACATGTTTTTTTAAATTTTCAAATATAAAAATATTTATTTGTAATCCACCCTCTGTTGAGTAGAAGAATTTGGAGAAAATTTTTCTAAAGAGTTCTAGGTTCATGATTTTTTTTGTTAAAAAATAAACCTTAAGAAGAAACGCTTATTTATTAATGAATGAATGAATAAAAGCTACTCAGTGTTTTTTAATAAAACCTTACAATGTATATGTTACCGGAAATGTATGAAATCTAGGAATTGTATACAAATCCTAGGAAATTTATATAATTCAAAAGTTATTTAGGAAATGTGTAAAATTATTGTTTTTAAAACTACTTAATACATAAATGTCCTAGGAAATGTGCACAACTCCTAGGAATTGTATGTAATTCCAATATCGTATTAGGAAATGTATAAAAATAATGCTTTCTGTAATAAAACACGTTGTTAAAATGAGAATAATAATTTTTATTAGTACTTGTTGAGACAACAACGTTCAGGTAACAGTCGTATCGTAAAATATAATAATCTTCAAATTATCTTACTAATTAAAGCGTCAAAAATCAAGTATCTATCACAAAATCGACTCTTATTATTCTTATAAAGTCAAACTTTCGTTTGGTAAGTAATCAGTCTAATATTTGTCTGATCAGACAAAACAATAACCTCCCCTCGCTTCACTATCCCCGCATACCCATTGATATCTCCAAATATTTACATTTCCAATTGCTTTATAAACAATGTATAGAATTCCTAGGAAATGTGTCTAATATAATTTATTTTACACATTTCCGTGCGATTTTAGAAATTACATACAATTCCGAGGAAATGTATATAATGACGGATTACATACATTTCCGGTAACATATATAGCTTGAATATAATAATAGCACATAATTTATAAACATATTTTGTGAATTTACCAATATCGAATCCTGCGCAGACAAAGTCACTTCCATTAGAATATATAACAATTCATACAAAGAGACTTTACAAAATACACTTGAATGTAATATATTAACATGTTTGTAACAAAGGTAAAAAAGTACATTGTTATGTGATAACATTTTATAATAATAATAATATCTATGGATGCTTTTTTACACCACGTCAATCTGGTCCCGTGCTAAGTTCTCTAAGAGACTTGAGTTACGGGGACCAGACAACGGAAATACATATATTTAATACTTTTTATATTAATACTTATATTTAAGAATTTTTATTATATAATACACATATTTAATACACATCTATGATCCAGGAACACAAAAACTTTTTTTGTGTTCCCTGGCGAGATTCGAACCCGCTACCTCCGGCTTATGCGCCAACGCGCTAACCACTGAGCCACAGAGGTCGTCAAAAAAAATTTTGAAAGTTTGTTTTCTGTAATAAATATCGCGAACAATAATTAATCATGTAGGTAACAATCTTTATGGGTTGTACTTTACTGCAACCGGATTCAATTGTAATAAATTAAATTCGCGTAAGCAACATAATCCAACTTAATTAAGTTAAGTTACCTTAATTGAATAAACTTATTTAAGTCCACTAAGAAACACCCTGTACACGCACGGACATGCGTGCTATGTGTATAGATGAGTAGATATTATTAATTTATCTGTAGCGGAGAACTAACCTGCCGCCCACCTCCCCCAGCACTGTTTGAACTACGGAGTATGCAGAAGACTGCCTAATACGTGGCCACGTACCACCCTGCCTCTAAATTACTTCAGCTTTAATTAAAAGCTAAGTAATTCTGTACATGACAAGTATTTCTACGCGGCTGTGACCTCTGAGGCAAATATATCGATGTTATTATTCTGTTATTAAAATTTATTAACACTGAAATACCAAATACTATCATCATCATCATCATCAGCCTTTATCCGTCCACTGCTGAACATAGGCCTCCCTCAATGAACGCCAACACGATCCCTTGCTACTCATATCTAACACATACAAACACTATATTGGAAATGAAATAAATAAAGTAGGTACGTATATATTATAAGCATTAAGGCGTCGTACTATTTTACACAGTGACGCGAGAGCGTGAAAGCCTTTAGTAACGGAAAAATAGTGTAGTTTATATAAAGTAAAAAGATATTTATATTAAAAGAAGAAAAATAGGATTTTAAAATGTCTTTTTATGAATATTTTTGAAAGTTAAATTTTTACCGAAGTATTTTTTAATCAGTGCAGTGCTGGACTCATTCAACGAATGTCATGACGGCATATTATGATGAAATAACGTTTTAAGATTTTATTGCGGTCTATTGAGATTTTTACATACCTGACGTTTCGGATACTTCACAGGAACCATGGTCACGGGAGGAGCAATTAGAAAACAATGTAACGACATATTTTGGATTTACAACCCTTGTTGGAATCAACCCTTATATTATGTCACGGTCACTCTGGACTGTGTCACTGCTGGACACGGGTCTCCTAATAAGGAGACCCGTGTCCAGCAGTGGGACATAATATACTTACTTACTTACTTTCAGCCAAAACATGTCCACTGCTGGACGTAGGCCTCCCCCAAGGATCTCCACAACGACCGGTCGCGCGCCGCCCGCATCCAGCGGATTCCTGCGACCTTTACCAGGTCGTCAGTCCACCTAGTGGGAGGCCTACCAGCACTGCGTTTCCCGGTACGTGGTCGCCACTCCAGAACTTTTCGGCCCCAGCGGCCATCAGTTCTGCGAGCAATGTGCCCTGCCCATTTCCACTTAATAAGGGAAATTTGTCGGGCTATGTCGGTGACTTTGGTTCGCCTGCGGATGTCCTCATTTCTGATTCTATCACGCAGGGAAACTCCAAGCATAGCCCTCTCCATTGCTCTTTGGGTGATCTTAAGCCTTCTGATAAGGCCCATAGTGAGCGACCACGTTTCAGCACCATAGCTCATCACTGGCAACACACACTGGTTGAAGACTTTTGTTTTCAGACACTGCGGTATTTGGGGGACATAATATAAGGCTGGCCTATTGCCCAGCCCATACGCTGGCCTAGTACGGGTTGGTGAACTTCACATACCCTCAAAGACTTTCAATCTCATCAGGCATTCAGCTTTTCTCACGATGGTTTCCTTCACCGGATTTTTTGCATGTATTTGAATATTTTTAAATTAAGTTAAATTTAAGCTTTATGCCAATATGAAAAAAAACATACAATTTTTATTTTGCGATTCTCAAATAAGGTGACGTTTTTATACATGTATATTAAAAATATTTCGCCTAGAACAATATCTGTTCCTGACAACTTGTCTGTGCCAGGCGTTCTGTGAATGAGAGCTGCGCAGAATACTTACAGACTTACATAAATACTAATGATTGTTCTCGGCTAAAATCTACGTAACACTAGTTGTCGTAAACAATACATGTGACCGTTCAACTTTCGAAACCTTTAAAGTTATTACTTATATTACTTATGTTAATATTTGTTACTGTAGTTTTTTTTTATTTTAGAGTTCACGCATGTCTGACTTACTATCAGCCTAAATGGAGGTTTTGATTTTGTAGAGGTTGAATTTCTAGAACATTCCTTCAGATTTCTCAGCTGACACTGCTAAACACTTTAAGATACTAGTGAAATTAGTCATAGATTTTTACAAACTAACGCGATCACTATTTATATTTAAATATAAAGTAATATGTCTCCCGTGATCATTGCAATTGAAATATTGGAGTAATATCGGGACCTCAATAAAACTACAAACGCGATAGCACCCTAACAAACTAGTATTAATTTTTTTTAATGCATAGGAGGGTCAAGGAGCAGTCGAAGCCTTTACACAAGAATCGACGCCCAAAAACTTTTACACAAGAAGAGGCTATACTTTTCCCTAAAGTATTCCCCGGATAATCACAAACTACGCGAAATGCAACAGCATAGCTGTCTCTTTACACTTACTTCACAAAATCTTTTTAAGGTTATGGTGAGTTTTACACAATTAACACAAATAACACCTCAATGCCATACATGTAAATTAAAAAAAAAGAAATAGCTTATATCAGATGCCCATTATTTAAGTAAAATCTTATATATCTAGGATATTATTGTTGTTGAAACTTCATCAAAGATTAAATTATAACATAAAATCGTTTTGAAGTTTTCTAACATACGTTTAATACTGAAAGTAGCTTTTGTAATATCGACAGATCATTACAAAGTTTTACGGCTTGTACGCCAACAGATTGCTAAATAAAATCGGTGCGACAGAACGAGCAAGATTTTGCAATGGCCGAGTCGGCGATTATGAGAATAATGTACAAAGATAAATTTACCTTTGAGATAACTAGGTATGGATCGTCAAATAGGGTACCTAAATCCTAAAAAACATTTTCGGGATTCAAATTTTAAAACTTCAATTACAAAATAATGGCACTCAAATATTCAATTATTAAATACATACACATATTATATTTATTGTCAAATGTGATGTGTAGTGCATATGGTATTCATTTTATAAATTTTAAAGTATTCTGACTTTATATATTATATTGGTTGATAATTGATATGGCAAAAGAAAATAGTTCTTAAGCCAGCCACTTACCACTAACCACTTCTTAGCCGGTTTATTTATTTTTAATAATTATTAATAGTAATCGATATATAATTTCTGAAATGAATTAAATATAAATGAACAAATTCAAAGACGTTTAAGACTAACCTTCCGGTGTAAGGCTAATAATAAAATAAAGAACCATAAAAGTAAAATAAAATTATATATATAATGGATATTCAATGGGTATACATCTTTATTATTATAAGTTTAATACACCTTTTATTCCTTATGAAAGTTGATGGTACCAATTTAATGTTGCGACGTATCAGTTACACAAGTCATATTTAGTATCGACTATAGGTGATGTGCAGTGGCCGATCCTCGTTGGATGCCATTGGCATGGGATTGGCCGATCCAGGCCGAGGCCATTATGAACTGATGATGACTACGATCGTGATGATGATGATGATGATGATATAAACAATCTAGATAAGTTAAATCATCGATTCGCTTTAACAATGTTATATTTTTTTTAATAAGCGTTTTTATTTTTTATTTTATAAACATTACAATAAAAAAAATCACTTTAGGAAAAATATCAGATGAAACATTCAAAGGTTATACATATTATGGCTTCACTTTTAGAACTATTAATACACATCTAATCTCGATTTGCTTGGGTTATAGTCTTTGAGTCTCCCAAGAGAACAATGTTCAAATAAAATATCTTTCTCTCGCCAACATAATAATTTCTTCACATTATGATCTCAAAGTACATTTGGTATTTTCTTATATTTATTTGGTATTTCGGTGTCTTTAAAATATTTTATATTTAATGCATAGAAAAGATTTATCTATATATTTCTTTCATTCTTTATATCAAAAGGTACAAGAATATTTAATCAGAGGTTAGGTTATTTGAAATAGATTTACTTTTAAGAGATTATAAAAATTAAATTGTAATTGGTACATGCCGTATATTATACCGGATAGTATCACTAAGATCACTTAAGAAATAATTTGGTGGACAAGTTTTTGAACTAGAAATTGTATAAAATGTAACAGAACACATTTCCATCGCCAGGGGAATTTGCACAAGGAGGAACAAGGAAGCGGGGGGCACCCCTTTCTGAGGGGGGGCACGTCCAACGCCCTACATACGTAGAGGGGCTGTTTACGGGCCGGGCACGCACGCTCTGTTCTACAGATTCAGGGCTGCGAGCCGGACATACAGGGCTGCCGCATGGATATTTAACCAACTTTAAATTGGGTGTATAGTGAATAACTTGACAAATATATTTCGTTTTAATAGTATTTTTGGCTTTATATGTATAATGTTTACATTGATATTGCTGTTTAAAAAAATATTGTTTATAAATTAGCATAATTATTACCGATTTATCGTTAATAACTTTCAGGTACGATGGAGTTACTGAACAGACCAATCGAACTATTTATTTTAGTCAGCCTAATATTTTTAATACAGTACAAACTAAGTACTAATAGTTTTGTCACTATAACAAAGAAATGTTTTAATGTTAAACAAAATAATCTGAATTCAATTATTTCAGTACGAGGAAGAGGAGAAGAGAAGAGCCGAATTGGACCAGCACGACCGGGGTGATGGCTCGACCAAATAATACCCGCGTAAAGTAACAGCTATGCTGTCACGTTTCGTGCGATTTGTTTCCGGTGGCACGTTCTAGAAGATAGGAGAGCAACGCATGAAACGAAACGAGATGAAAAGCAGATGCATAACTTCTGGTTTTGCCGATGTCCATGGACGTTGGAGGTCACCGTAAAAGATCTGACTTCTTATGTACCTACTAATTACAGGATAAAATATTAAAATGCGCCTTTACAGTACTAATAGTTAACTACATTTTAAATTGAATTAAAAAAAATATTTCAAATTAAATTCAAACTTTATGTACCTAATCGAATTTGTAACTCCAAACACAAATTTAACGCAACCAATACAACACAAAACAAAAAACAAATTTAAAGTATAAAATTTAAAATATTTAAATTGTAGTTTGATTTAACCCTAGCTACGCACTACGCAGGGCGGGCGGGTGGTGGGCGGGCCGCCCTCTGGCCGACGCGGCCGGTAACACGAGTGCCTATGCGAGGCATGTATCTTGGACGGGCAGATATAACAGAAGTAGCCCCCAGAACCGGCGTAGATGGTAACGATGCGCGAGTTGCTCTGCTATTTTTTTTAAAGAATTCTCTAGAATTTATAAATTGAGATTGATATGGGTTTAGCGTAAAAGTCATCGATGCTTTATTATATTAATAAGAAAAGTTTTATGATTTATTGATGTCCATGACGTTTGCATCCCTCCAATAAATGGTCTAGCGTTATGTATTTAATGAGTTATTTAAATTGCAGACTCATAACCATTAACATCACATAATATCTTAAAAATGCATACATCAGTAAATTATAATTGGCTTCTTAAAGTTGCGCAATCCTTTGATATTCATACAAATCAACCCAGCCACAATAAGCATCTTTCAGTGAACTAGGGTTCTAGTTAAAACTTTTAAATATCACTAAAACTTTTAACCGATTTTTATCTTTATCATTATAAATCTGTAACCTAACATAGCTAACCTTAACTCTGGACCTTTTAAAATATCTGGGAAGGCTACTTACACCGACATATCAAGTAAATCAATAATATACTCTCGCCCAACAAACTAAAATTTTAAAGTAGAGCAAACATGATGCGTACCGAATCTATTTTACATGTTCGCTAGGCCGCCCGCCCTACGTATCGGTAGAGCTAAGTAGGTATCCAACGGCGACGCCAAATATATTTGCGGGGCTCGTATGCTTGTATACTCTTCAGCAAGGTTTCAAATCAGCTCCTATATTTACAAGGAGAAAGCCGATTTCTATTTTCAATAGCGTCCCTTCTAATATACGAGCTTTCCTTTGTTTCTATTTTGTGCCGGATTTTATTAATATTTTCAAGGTTCCGTATCCAAAAGGAAAATAAGCGATATAATAACAAGCGCTCATGCGTTGTGTTAAGAAAGTAAAAAAAAAATTTTTGCGACTTAAAATTGTTTGATTATTTTTATACTATTAAAATAATGTGATTATTATCAACTATGATATTATTAATTGTAGGTATCCAATTTTATTCCTATTTATGGGGAAAATATTTATAGAAAAGCTATCGATCCTTAAGTCAGCGATAAGTTTTTATGAGATGTAACAGTCAAGTAAATTTCTATAAAATAAACAAGTGTAATAAAAATATTCTTGCTCGTTCGTTCTATATTATAGGATGCCTTTTAATTTTATGATCATTAAAAATTTTACGCCGGTACCCATGTGCTGGTCTACATACTAAGGGTCTCTTATACTTAGCGTTGTGTATTCAAATCATAAAAGTGTATGTTGGTTTATCCTACTTTACTCACAACAGTGAAACTGCAAATATGATTTTATACCCCAAACTATAGGGTCTAAAGCATAGCTTTTGTTAGCAAGTTTTTATTTAAATAAGTTATTCCATGACAGTAATTGTAATTATACGGAAACAACTTCAAATTCTTCTTACTATTTTGAATGAATGAATGTAATTATACTATAGAAAATGATAATATAATATAGATTAAAACAGAAGAATAAACTCACGTTAAAAATACTTCGGTATCACTTAACAACGACGAGATATGACGGTACTGTCGTCGTGTTTCGTCCGGTTGGTATACTTGTGTACCAACCCCCCCCCCCCCCCTCCCCACAGACTACTCTGGGAGGGTACCAGTCGCACAAGCACAAGACAATCCTTTTCAAGGAAAAAAGAAAACTTCCAACAGAACCGACGGTTGCTGGGACCGAAGAGCTCTGGAGTGGCGATAATGTACAAGAAACCGCGGTAGGCCCACCAGCTGGTAAAGGTCGCAGGAATCCGCTGGATGCAGGTGGCACAGTTCTAATCCTTATAGAGATCCTAGAGGGAGGCCTATGTCAGGACATAGTAAACAGTAGACTTGTTATTGCTGTTGAATGAATGAAACTATCTTTCCGTTTCCCCGCTCTTCTATTAAAAAGAAAAAGAAACAAAACGTTACAACAAGAAGTAACATGATTTGTCTCTTACTTGGAGAATAATAGGTAATATTTTGTTTTACTGTATTAGTAAAACAAAACCACAAAAATTTACACAGTTCCATCGCCATCATAGTAAATTAATGAGTTTAAAGACTCCTTAAGTGATAGTACTTAAACCGTATGTATTTTTACATATTATACAAAAAAAAAAGTTTTGTATACTTTATATTATGCAGTTTGATTGAGTTGTGTGTAGATGCCCTAAGCCGTAGTTTAATGCATGTCCAACACGTTTGACCGATTTTTTATTATGCCACAAACATTACTGAGGCAGCCCTAAACGGGACCTGTATACGATTTTAACATTTATGACACACATCCTAAGTGTCGTTGTGTTTTATGGCGTAATGATCGAATGAATTATGCTGGGGAATTAAGAATAAATATTATAGTATTCAGAAAAAACTTAGCTGCAATGAATAATGAATGTAACCTAAATAGGGGACCTTTCTTTCTCTACCGGTAGGTATAGAAGGCTAGGTTGGGAAATGGATATTCTATAAGATAGGTATATCTTCACTATATATTATAGTCAAGGTGTAAATAATTTTTGTGTAAATTTACACAATAGGTAGTAGTAGTAGTAGTAAAGTCTATTTGAAAATAGACTTAGTACATTTGTGTTGGCGTTCATTGAAAGAGGCCTATGTCCAGGAGTTGTCGATGAAAGGCTGTTGTGATGATGATGAATGAAGTTGATGATGATTTAAAGATATTTCTGAATTGATGTAAATTTTGAACCTTTTCGTACTTCAATTAAAAATAAAATTGAACAGTTTTATAATACTTCTAATTTTTACAGCTTGAGGACTAGTGTCATTAATGTGGGCTTCTTTTCTCATCGTTAAGTAAAGTAATGACAAAGTAAAGAAATATACTTATTCTAAGCTCTACATGGACACAAGTGCTGGGCATAAACTCTTTAGTCTATACATCCGATCATTGAGCTCAAGTAAGTACTTATTAAAATTAAGTTATAATTATTATATACAAACGTATTAAAAGTATCTATTTTTTGTGATAAGATAACAATCATTTTATCTTCTACAAATCACAAGTGTACTATTTATGGTAAATTGGAAAGTTTCATGTAAAGACGGGTAATAAAAGTTTTTATCGGCATTATTGTTTGATTCATTCCTTACAATGGTAGAGTCAAAGATGGTTCGAGCCTCAATTAAAAAATCATTGATCTATTTGTATGTAAATCATTGATCTATGTGTATTTGTAGTCAATGTTGATGATGATCTCACCGACCGGCTCCAGACTAAAGACTCATATTAGCTCGGAGATGGCTAATGTAGCCTATCTTTACGGTGAAATTTCATTTGGACTGGGGGAACGTGAGTAAACCCTACTCACGATTGTAGATCATGGCAGAGGTTGCACGAGCGCCCTAAAACCGTCGCGTTTAAAACCCGACTTCGGCTTGAGTTGCGAATTTGGCATACTATATTCGATTTAACGTCAAACACTCAACGTCCAAAATCCAACAGTGCTCGATAAAAAGCGTTGCATTTAAAAACGCCTTTGTATTTAAATGGGTATCCATTTGTCTTATTCGAACGGTTTTTTACCGCTCGGTATAAAAGCGGTCGTGCGAACGGGGCCTTATGAGTTCAGTCTTGTTGACATTTCTACGCCTTGTCAGTAAAATGAATCGTTTTATGAATATAGGAAACATTTTATCTCACTACTTATTTCAACTCGACCCAAACGCAAACACTAACACCCGCTAATTCAACCGTTTGGGAGCAACGATGCTCAGACAAACAGACACACTTAGAGTTCAAACTTATAATACATCCTTTTGCAAAAGAGGCTTTTGCTAAGCTCTAAGCTTTTGCTAAATTAACGTCGTAAATGAAATAATTATTTTAAGAGTGGTTACAAAATTGTCCATTTGGGGAAAGGTTAGTGACCGGATCGACGATCAGTGCTTGTTTAATATAGTTTTATTGTGACGTAAAAGAATTAGTACATATTATATCGTTATGAATTAGATAACTATAATGTACATTATAATTAATAAGGGTATTTCGGTAACAGTGTGCAGTTTTGAACAGTAGTACGCCGTACAGCCAGGATAATATGCTAACTGAGCTGTATTTAAGCTGTATAAAAACTTCTTTTAGTGGCTAAATATTTTGTGCATTAAAAATCCCATCTCAAAGATGGTGGTGCCTACTCCGACACCGTAAGGAGATCCGCGATGCTTTTTGGGTGTCTATGAAAAATATTACTATTTACTTTGACTTTAAGTATACATAACTTATCAATTCGTTACCAACAGATTATAAGGGTCTTTTGAGATTTAAATATTGTGTTCTAAGATATTTATTTATCTTTACTTATATCTTAAACAATTTACATGCCATTAGATTTTCACATAAAATATTTTAGTTGCTGATACTTAAGGGCCTTCAAATACATATTTTTAACATCGTTTTATCACCTAGTCTAGAATATCATCGATTTGGTGACGATAACCGCGTCGAGCGGCGTCAATAAACAAGCGTGCGAGAGGCAAATCTGCGAATTCAATTACGGGGTGCGCATTTTTCGGACACGGCCGGGCGAGCCAGCCCTTCCGCCGCAGGCGGCCGCCCCCGCATTGGAAAATTTTCTCTCGAAAATTGAAGATATTTCGTGCCTTTCTCCCTGGGGCCTACTCGTTTCTAGACACTTATGGTCGGCGTCCTCTGGGTGTGCAGGAGGCTTTTTACATAAAGTCCACACGTATAGGTATCGATCGGGGGCGGCTGGACAGGGGGTACGCAGATAACGGCCCCCGCCTCCCTAACGCCCCCCTTCCCCCTTTCATTATGTAAGTGCGTAACGCGTGCTCGCGGAACTGATTAAACCTCTTTTTAAACTGACCCCCTCACGCGGCGATTTAAAACTTGTACGCTTTCGCATTCTTTAAAATTAATCTATACCTGTATTTAAACTAAAAAAGAAATGAACGAGGATCGTCTTAGCGTTCGATGAGAGAGCAAGGTTTTGTTTGATAATATTATTAAAATTAATTAAACTACTGTATAAATAACATAATATTATAAATATTATCTACATATTTTTTTCCACATGAATGTTTTTGTTATATAAGTGTGTAAACGTTCGTATTTCACAGGAAATCTTAAAAACTTGAATGAGAAAATACTTAAAATTTTCACAAAGCGTGTTAAAATAAAAGCATGGGCGCTGTGACAACGATTAATTAATTATTAATTATAAAACGTATTTAAACATGCTTTTTCGTACTACTATTATATCATCATCAACTTAATCGTCAGCTTCCATCCGTTCATAGCTGAACATAATATGCCTTTCTCAATGAACACCAAGACGTCCGTTACTTCCTTGATCGGTTTTTAATTTATTTGTGATTTTTTCATTTTATATTATTTTAATCATTTTACTTTTTATTGTTTAACGCAAACTGCAGGTCATGCAGTTAGGAAATTAATCGCATAAGTAGATATATAATATACCATGAGCACGTGATGTTTTCTATAAAGTTACTAAAAACTCCAAATTCTCTCAAAAGTTCTTAAAGAAAGTTGGAGTGGGAAGATATACAACCTCTAAATATAGCAACGTCACCTGATGAGAATCGAACCCACGACATTTCTGTGTGTTAACTTCGCCACGCACCTTAGTAGTTATGCCTCAAAGCACAAATGCGAGTAATATCCAAATTCTTTAAAATGTATATAACTGATATAATATTTTAAAAGGTATAACAGTTGTATAAAAATTTGCAGCTGTTTAAAAGTTTACTATAACTTTAAGATAAAATAATTTATTTACATATTTAAATATCTAAAAATTATCCAATTAATGTTTACTGCTCTCACGCCATCTGTTATAGTTTTGTTGTACTTGTTAATCCGTCTGCGTACTAGAATGGTGTTGTTACATCGTGGTGAACAACTGCGTCCATTGACGATAGATGGCAGGTTTTATATATTATTTGGAAGAAAGTAGCCGGTGCCCATGAAAAATAATATTTTTGAAACATAATATTATCCTGTATTTTACTAATAAACTTGCTGTTTTTTACTTTTTATTTTTCATAATAAATATTCTTGTTTTGCGATAGGTGGCGCTCTTATTTATGGCATCAAATATCATTTTATGTTAAAATAAATAATAATATAATGAGAATTGTGTGTGTATGGTGCATATTATTCAGTAATCAAAACCTTATATTGCACCAATTTGAGGCAACGGTTTTGTTGAAAAAAGCTTTTATTGTTGAAGTAATTGTAAATCGTAGATGGCGCTAATGAGCTGAATTTATGGTTAGGACGTTTGACATCTCATATTTTAATGTAAAGTATCCGAATGGTCGAACTTGGAAATACAAGCCGCGATTGAATTCGTAAAATCTTCATTTTATGGTAGGTATTAAGGTATTTTATTTTATATTCTTATGATGATAAAGATTATTTATTTAAAAATGCCATGTGATAGTCCAAACCTAAACGTTTAGTAACCTAAAATATAATATGAATAGGCAAAGTTACCCTTGACTGAGACTTCCACTTGTTACTGCTCAAAGGAAAGTGTCGAACAAGAGCAAAGTCATGTTTCCGCCTCTTGTTCCAGAAATTATACAGCGACATGGTTTTCTAGCTAAAGATGGTGTGAAGGGAATTAGTTCTAGTGCAGATGGTAATTTATAAAAAAAAACAACTACAAAATAAAACTGTTCATTTATTTGACGTACGTCGTAAACTTAGCGAACAAGTTTATTCTGTGAAGAAATATTAGGTAAACTTAAAATTTTAAAACGAAATATTTTAATGGAACATTTTTTGTAAAAAAAATCTTAATAAGCCGCGATAAAATCCGTAAAAAGTTGTTTTATTATAATGAGTGAAATAAACATAACAAGCATAAACAATAGAAAACAATATTTTAATACAACCTTTCATGTGTATGTGAAATGATTTAAGTTTTAAATAATACTATTTCTGTGTAATATCAGACTAATTTTACATACTCATATTTATCATTTTGTTGTGCTAAACTACTGGACACATCATCATCATCATCAGCCTTTATCCGTCTATTGCAGAACATAGGCCTTTCGTAATGAACGTCAAAATCACCCCTTCGCCATTCAATAGCCAACCAGCTCTTCATCTGTCTAAATACGGCCTCCGCTGTTCAACCTTATTGGCACATCGGCAGTTCTTCTGATTGTGTGACCAGCCTACTGCCACTTCAACGAGGTTATTCTTAGCGTGACATCGGTAACTCTAGCACTCTGAAGCACGCTTTATAGCACGCTATGACAAACTTTCGGTCAAATCGTAAATGAATATAAATATTTTTAATTAATAATATTATATGTGTCAACTTTTTTTTTAATTGAAATTGGATTCAAAGTGATGGATGGACTCGGCCTCTTATTCGAGAGTTCCGGGTTCGATCCTGAACCCCCCGTGTGTGCCTTGAAATGGGTTTTTCTAAATTTCTAAGTGCACCCCAAAACACGAGACCATCGCTCGCTCAACGGTGAAGGAAAACATCGTGAGGAAACCTGCATACCTGATGAGATTAAAAGTCTTTGAAGGTATGTGAAGTTCACCAGCCCGCACTGGGCCAGCGCGGTGAACTATTGGCCCATTACCCTCCTCGCCTGATTTCTAGGAGGAGACCCGTACCCAGCAGTGGGACACGAAGGGTTGATAATTTTTAATGACTCGTACGAACTATCTTCCATTAAAACTTTCACTTGGGTAACACTTGATTGAGACATCTCTGATTTTTCAGTTACATTACATTTAAGTTCGTAACGGGTTTGTAACTTACAATGAGCGTTCAATCCAAATTTTAACATAAGGGTTTTCGTCTGTTAAAATTGTAGTATTTTGTAAGTGAGATAACGTCTTGAAAATATAATATAATAGACAGACAGAGTACAGACATGTAACGTCAAAACTAATAAATTTTATTCAAATCGGCTTAGCTTTAACGTATTTATAAATAGTAGGAGACGTAACGATTCTCAAAAAAAAAGTTGGATTTCGCATATCCGACGGACTGAGATAAATAATACTCGATTAAATATTAACTAGTTTCTCGTGTGGTCGGCCAGTAACCAGGTGGGAATACAATCTCCGTGCAGCGGCCGGTAAGTGTTGGATGCGAAGGTCAGGGATCGATCGTCTTGGCGTTCATTGAGTTGACGTTCATAGACTGATGATAATAATGATTTTGGTTTTTTTTGTATTGGTTGTAATGCTAGAATTATTATAATGATTCCCTCTATTTATAAATTCACAAGGGACAAAAAGGCTTCGAGAGTCAAGATTGACGATCTCCGTAAAGTTACTAATTCATGTTGGATGAGTGAGGAATGCGAGTGGCAATGGATCGGCTATCGTGCCGTTCGTAGAATGAGATGATGATGATGATGATCATGAACTCACGATTTATGGGTTACGTTGACCATTTAACTCGTGGCCCATCTGTCAAATAATATAAAGAATTTGGACCTACTTTAATAAAAATATAAATAATACAGTCTATATTTATTATGCCCCACTGTTGAGTCTCCTCAGAAATCCTCTCCTGTCTCCTGAGAAATCAGACGAGGAGGCGTTACTAATACATTGACATAAAATTGCTTAATTTTAAGTTAGGCAATACTCTATTGACTACTTGAATACACGAAAATATTCTACCGCCTTAAATCCTGGCAAATTATTATTTAACACTAACTTTATAAAAATCTGTTATGAAGATCAAAGGCATTCATTGAAAGAAGTATGTATGTAAAAATCATAAAAAAGAACCGGCAATATGAAATTAAAAATTTTTAAAACAAGAACTTCATAAACGTTTCAAACAACCTGTTCGGTATGTCGCCGTGGCAGCGCCCTCCTGAAAAGGCATGGCCATCCTGAATGCACGTGATCCCTTTTTCTATCTTTACTAACTTATCTCTCTCAACTTCTGTAACGCTCAAAGCATTCAACGTACTCCCAAGTCAAGCATGCGTAAAGAAGTATTTGTATAAACCTTGTTACATAGCTAAAAGTATTTTCATTATAAAGGACAGAAAATGTTAAGCGAGAACTTCTGTATTGTAAGGATGACTATCATCAAATTATCAATACAAGCATGGAGTTGTTCCTCAATACAATACAATTAGCATGGGCACTGGATCGGTATATTGGAATACGTTTTAAGCGTTTTATATTTACTAGAGATGTAACTTTGTTTTCGATGTATTTCAAAATTAATACCACTCGAAAAATATTTTCCCATTTTATATATTATAACACTTGAATTCACGGATGGTTTAGCAATGATATAAATACGATTAGCACGCGAGGGATTTGTGCTGTAATAATAAATACGTTCTGGATTTATAAATGTTTTATATAAATAGAATTTTCATCTATAATGATCATCAGCCGTCAGCATATTATATAAATTAGAATTGCAAGAATCTAAAGCGTCCAGATTTAATTCAAATTTGAGATTTCATAGACACTTGTTATTCATTGACGGAGGCCTATGTGCAGCCCTCTTCTTCGTTCAGGCCTTGTCGTGGTGGTGGTGTTCAGTAGCCCAGGGTGACCCCAACACCTTGGGCCAAGCGACTTGAGCCGAGGTGGCTCTTCGTACCCCTCTTATAAGAAGAAGCGACAACAGAGCAGAGGGCGAGGGGTGAGGATGGGAACCTTACCTCATCATACTGTCCAGACGTTGGGAGTGGTTGTTCTATGGTGCGGGGCAACCGCTCTGTGGAGGTGGCGTCCGTCCCCTGACTGAGGGACTGACTAGCCGTCGAGGTGCCCTGTTGCCTGTAGATCCCGGGCACCTCACCAAAGGCGGCGTTGGTGGCACTCGCCGGGTTTTTGTGGGTAGAGCTGCGTCCACTTACTATATTTCGGGAGCAGCGAGTCCCACATCTCCGCCTGGGGAGACCCAGAGAGACTAACTGGATGCGTCAGTGCATTTCCCGGCGTAAAAGAAATAGAAGGTGTGCAGCAGTGGACGGATATGTCAACTGACAGGCTGATCAAACTGAGTAATTAAACCATGCCTCTAGCAACTCATTTGACACTTAACATGAGATTTGACAGTTGATTAGTTAATTTTTGGGTTGATCAGCCTTTCGGAAACCGGGTGATAGTGTCTAAAGTCATCTAAAATAAGTCAATAGTTAGTGGCTATATAACTCCACCTTATAGAATTTAAAAATAAAGTTATATTTTTACAAAACGTAGGAAATGTCGCTGGAGGAAAACACGCAAAATGTATATTTCCGAGAATCCAATGATGCCTTATGATATCTATTGCAATATTCTATTTTCGTATCTAGTTATAAATATAATTTTCCTCGTAAATTAATATCGTTCCGTCTTTGATGCAAAGTTATTTTAAGATCTTGATTCTAGAAATAGTATGATCTGAACTTTGGTTCTAAGATTGTAAAATGAAGCTGTGTATTTTCTAAATTCTAAATATAAATATAATAATGATCAACGGTTTGTCTATGACTTTTTTTTGATAACAAACATTCACACTACGTTAACCTAGCCGCGTTTTAAGTCCGTGAGAGCGGAAATTTTATGAAAAAAAGTCTTTACTTTTTTGTGTGCTATATGTTGAATGATATTTTTATCATCAGACGAGGAGGGTAATGGACCATAGTTCACCAATGCGCTGGCCCAATGCGGGTTGGTGAAGTTCATACCTTCAAAGACTTTCAATCTCATCGCTATGTTTTCCTTCACCTTTGAGCGAGCGATGGTCTCGTGCTTAGGGTGTACTTAAAACCCATTCCAAGGCACGCGGGGTTGAGGATCGAACCCGGAATCTCTCGCATAAGAGGTCGGGTCCACTGGACCATCATCACTCAGTTTTATGAATATATATTTCTAGCTGTTGCCCGCCGCTTCGCCTCCGTTAACTAAGATTTACAACGGGATCGTAGTACGCAGAATTAGTAACATTTCTGATTGATTTTTTACACCTTGTGTCCGAAAAACCCAAATATCTTACGGAACCCTATTTTTTTTAGAATAAAATTTAGCCTATGTTACTCTTGGATAATGTAGCTTTTGAATGGTGAAAGAATTTTTGAAATCGGTCAAACAAAGTTTTCCTCTTTATAACATTAGTGTAGATGTAGATGTAGATATATCATATTATTGTATCCACTTACACTTATTGAATATCATATTAGTGTGTAAGAAAATTTGAGAGTAAGAAATTGAACGTTAGATCAGCACATTGTTATGTTTAAAGCACCTTGTTATTGAATACTGAAGAATTACTTTAGAAAATGTATAAATAGCTAACATGTGGTCCTGACGGACGTCGTCCATTATAAAACAGGTAAAGCAACGAAACAAATGAGTATTTATATCAGACTGTTTATCGTTGCTATCCGAAAGTTGCTAAGCAACGAATAAATGGTCAACAATAGTAAAAATTTTTGAACATAGAATACTGAGCGCTATTTCCGTCAGAAAAAAAAGATAAACTCATGAATTGATAATATTTTTGAATATAGAATTGGTATTACTTCCGTTAGAAAAAAATCTTTGTTACCCTAGTTAAGAAGTTTTTCTTCAAAAATGCTGTTAAAATGATGACATACTTTTCACAAAAAGTACAGAAATGTAATATAAAATAATTCCAGCACTAAATCTCAGGCATACAGGTGGTTACAAAGTCGCTACGAAAGTGCTACGAATTTCAATTGCATTATCTCTACTAAGAGATTGAATTATCATGGCTCAGAGAATCTTTTGAAATACACCATCAAAAGATAGTAATCGTCTGAATATGAAATACACCCTCTCACGCAATGATAAATAATACATCAGTTGTATACAACACTAATTTGATACCATACCTTATATTTTCTACTATATTTATTAGTTATTACCCTCCTCGCCTGATTTCGAGGAGACCCGTGCCCAGCAGTGGGACATATATGGGTTGATACTTTACTTATTACTTATACTTATATTTTTGACAAATCTCAGAAGCTTTAATCAAGTTTTTTATGGAGGGGAAGTTATTTGTTTTAAGTAAAAAATACAGATAAAATATTTTTAAAGAAAGTTCAAATTAATAAAAATTCAATTTAATTGTAAAAAGGATTACCATTGGGTATTCGGTTCGAATAATTAATATTGTGATATTATGTTTTACTAGCATTGGCCCGCGGTTTCACCCGCGTACTTCCCTTTATAGTTCGGAGATAATTATAGGCTATGTGCTATTTTGATGTGTAAGCTATATTATTGTATAGTTTTATAAAATATCATTCAGTAGTCTTTAAGTGAGAGCGTAACAAAAATACAAACATCATAATCATCAGCCTTTATCCGCCCAGTGCTGAACAAAAGCATTTCTCAACGATAGCCAAGACGACCGATCCCTTGCCACTCGCGTCCAACTCGGACCGATGGCCGACCAACACTTCTTCTACCTAAACGCGGCCTCCACTCTCGAACTTTAATGGTCCATCGGCCATCCGTTCTCCTGTGTGCGTGACCAGCCATTAGTTCTCTGGCGGTGTTCGTACGTACAAACAGTTGTTTTGAAAGTTTGTATTGATGTATGTACAATACAAACTTTCGCGTTTATAATATTATTTAATAATATTATAATAGGATTTGTGAGACACATTCGTACTAATTAATTAAATTACATTTCACTAAATATAATAATGCTTAATATCACTATTGTGCCCGTTTAATCCTATATTAATCATGATCATCAACATTATGTTTTCCCGTCCACTACCAAACGTACATTAAATGAACGGCAAGACTACCGATTGTAAACGGTAGGTAGAGCGACAATGGTCTAGGGGTATGTATTTCTTGAATCAGATGTTTGAGTTAAATCGTGACCAATTTGGTACATTGAAATGTATTTTTCTAACTCTCCAGGTGCAGCTGTACATATAAATTTTGCGACATGTACATGTAGTGACGATGGCCCAGAGGGCTCCTCCTCTTTAGCGAGAGGGTCCGGGTTCTTAACCCCCCATTTTTGGTTCCTTGATATAAGTTTTTTTTAAACTTCTAAGTGCACCCTGATCACGAGACCATTGCTCACTCACCGGTGAAGGAAAACATCGTGAGGAAACCAGCATGCCTGATGAGATTAAAAGTCTTTGAAGGTGTGTGAAGTTTATCAACTCTGTGAACTATCCCAACCCTGTTCTCACCTGATCTCCAGGAGGAGTGCCAAGCTGTGGGACATAATATGAACAATAATGTATAAATGAACAGTCGTTTCACCTGATAATAAGTGTCGAGCAACATCCATTGTCGACGCTACACCAGAGGATTAAAAAGTCCATTGCCGGCCTTTCAAATATGTACGGCATCTTTTAGATTTTACATATCATCGCTATGGAGACGATATCAGATCCGTATTGGATGCGAGTGGCTAAGGATCAGCCGTCTTGGCGTTCATTGATGGAGGGCTATGTTCGACAGTGGACGGATAAAGGCTGATGTAAAGTAAAGTAAAGTATCAACCCTTTATGTCCCACTGCTGGGCACGGGTCTCCTCCTCGAAATCAGGCGAGGAGGGTAAAGCTGATGATGATGCTATAACAAGTATAGGATAGATTGTTAAGTCGGACGGAAATAGAGAATGTATAATGTGGTCCGGCAATTTTAGATTACAATTCGACTGACTGACTCGGCGACGTCAAATCGAGCGGGTGATTGAAAGGTTGAAATAAACACTGCTTCAACTATAAATATTCTATAACACAGGGTGTATTTTGATCTTATTCTGATTGATTCTTGATGTATCTGATTATCTTTGAAAACGAAAAGGTATGATAGTGTAGTCGTGGCCTGACATGGTAGAAGTGAAAAAAAACGCGAAACATTTTTTTTGTTTTTGGTTGTCTTTTTGAAGTTTTTACTATATGCGGGTTGGTAAACACAAAGATACATTACATTTGATGACAGTGCTTTAAAATACTCGTTTTTTGAATAAAACAGAAATGTAACAAGTGAGTTCATATATATATATATATATATATATATATATATATATATATATAAGGTCTTTGTAAATTAACTACGAACCATTTGGGTACGTGATCTACTGCTTGTGTCAAGACGTTTAGGCACAAAAAAAAATAAGTAAAAATTTGAAAAAAAAATAAAAAGTAATAAAAATTGCATGAAATAAAATCTATTGCATTAAACCGTCTGCCCGCAATACATGTACACAAGAAAAGTATACATAATTAAATCATATTGCAAGAAATTAAACCTATTGCAATAATAAATCGTCCGTGCGCAATACAAGGTCATTTCTCGGGTCATTGGGTTCATGTCTCGACAGCTGATCGACCGCCGCGCGACGTAACGCGGTTTCAACGATTTCATTCACGTTTAAGACCGCCAGATTGATAGCAACATACACAACTAAGTACCTTTTGAAATTTACATCTCATTTAGGGTTTGAAATAATAATAATTATAATTAGTCGTAATAATAGTTAGTTAAGTTCTATGACCTCCCATCACACTTTTTACAGAACTATTTTATAAAATACTTTTTATAAAATCTACGTAATCTTACAACAATAAAATCGCAACTAGAGCAAAAACTAACAACATTATGCATTACAGAGGCGAGGGGGGTGTAATATTTTATTTATTTGTATTTTGTACAATATAGCAACGCCGATGTCTTTTAAAGAAGCCGACAAAGGAAGCGGCAATGCTGTGTGTAATACCGTGATAAAGGATCTTTCACATTAGCATATTTATTAAATAAGGTACTATTTAATAAACTTCTACTACTTTATCAACGTCTGATTAGTATTACAAATTAGTTTTAATTTATGTTATTTTAATAATGTACCGTAAAAAGTAATACGTACCTACTTGCTTATAATTAATTTAAGCATTTATTGGATTGTATCGCTATGGTTACAAGTGTGTCAAGATTGGACTTTCTAATTACAACATTATTATTATTATGGTTAAAATAACAATAATTGATATTAAAACATACCTACGTCAAAAATAAATCAGGCCAAAACTTTTTTTTTACACATTATTATTTTAAACGATATTGCGTCGAGTGTGAAGGAGACTTTACCGGCGGCTTTCTATTGAAAATCATTTAATATTTTAATTTTAATTTTTAGTGTATTTCGAAATCGTGCAAGTGGTGCACGTAAGTTCAGTTAATACAGTGTGAAGTGTCGCGTAATTCATAGCTATTAATGTTTGTTTGTTAAATTTGTGTGTGATCGTTTAAATAAAACATAAAAAAACGTTGTAAGTACTACACTTACTGTGCACTGACGCAGCATTAGGTATCAAAATTGTTTTGGACAATTTTGTATTCCAGTTCTACTACATCATACATGTGATAGTGTGACACTTCGATGAGGATGAAAAGACATTGCCTGAGGCGTGCGTTATTCTGTACAGGACATGGTGGCGGTAACGTCCAACAAAATTAGGGTAAACAAGTTATGTATGTACGTACTTGATTTTACATTAGTTTTTAAGAGATTTTTAAAGTAATTGATATCTGCCTTGAGTGCTACACTACTACTAAATGTCGGTGTAACTAGTTTATGCTAATCTGTCAGTCCAAAGCCTGTAAAAAGTGTGATGGGAGGTCATAGAACTTAACTAACTATTATTACGACTAATTATAATTATTATCATTTCAAACCCTAAATGAGATGTAAATTTCAAAAGGTACTTAGTTGTGTATGTTGCTATCAATCTGGCGGTCTTAAAACGTGAATGAAATCGTTGAAACCGCGTCACGTCGCGCGGCGGTCGATCAGCTGTCGAGAGTCGAGACATGAACCCAATGACCCGAGAAATGACCTTGTATTGCGCACGGACGATTTATTATTGCATATACAACGAAACACCCTTTAATTGCATCTATACTTTATTAAAACGATATATTTTTCGTCTTGGATTTCGATTGATTAATCATGACGATATTTTATATTCCCTTATGATTTTTTTTATAAATGTAGGTACTATGTATAGGTCAACGGGCAGACGAATTACATTACCGTGAGTGGTCAGTGTCTCCCATTAACATTAACCAACCAAGCTAACCTAAAACTAATCCATACAACTTATTCACGTGTTATCATCTACTGAGACAATTTTTTTGAGTTTAATTTCTTGCAATATGATTTAATTGAGTATACTTTTCTTATGTACATGTATTGCGGGCAGACGGTTTAATGCAATAGATTTCATTTCTTGCAATTTTTATTACTTTTTTTTTTTTTTTTAATTTTTACTTATTTTTTTTTGTGCCTAAACGTCTTTACACAAGCAGTAGATCACGTACCCAAATGGTTCGTAGTTAATTTACAAAGACCTTATATATATATATATATATATATATATATATATATATATATATATATATATATATATATATATATAATTCTGCTGTGTGTATCACTGAACTCCGCCTAAACGATTGGACCGATTTTGATAAAATTTATTGTATGTTCAAGTGAATTCAGGAATGGTTTGCATTAACAATTCGGTCATATTATAAGTACAAAGTATTTTACACGGGACAACGTCTGTCGTATTCGCTAGTATTATATTTATTTACTACGATCTTCTTACTAATGTGGTTGTGCTGGGAGTACTTTTAAGCTCATCTATACGAATGAAATGAAGAGGTAATTTCTGAGTTAGGATACGTGTCATTAATATCATCATCCGTCCACTGTTAAACATAGGCCTACCTTAATAAACGCCAAGACGATCCTTTCCCTGCCAGTCGCATCTGACACAGAGCGGCCATTTCTAGGTGAGCCATCTCCTCACCTTCATACCGATTGAGCTTAAAGGCCATCAGGCCTAAAATCTAAATGTCCTTTTCTAATTCTTTAATCTAAAAGACCTTTTGATAAAAATAATAATAATAACACGGGCTGCCACTGCACGGAGATAGAGATCTGAAAATGTAACAAATAACTACGTAACACAATATATATCATCTATGTACCTATCGATCTATCTATTTCTTTATCTACCTTCATCTTCTATCTACTATCTACCTTCACATCTATCTATCTATCTTATCTATCTTATTTTTTCTGTTTATCCATCTATCTATCTACAAGGTTATCTAACATACTTGCTTATAATCTATTCCGTATACCCATTGCCATACTAATCGGAGTTATCAAACATTAATTGCCAAACTGAGATTGGATCAATTAATTTTTGTTCCTTCACCTAACGTGTTCCCATAGGATTTATATAAATTTAGACATATGTTCTTCATAGACTCCAAAATGGCGTAACATGTTTTGATGAAATTTTCGAGTTAGATTAGATTAGTAATATAAATTTTGGCATCGATGAGATCAATAATTTTTTGTTGGTTTTTTAAACTGCAGTATAGGGTTAAAACCCCACTAAGTGGAAATAATTTAAATTTTAAGTATAGAATTAACTTTGTAATACGAATGTATCCTGTCTTTCCCATCCTATTTTTTAATTTTTTAGACCTCGTAACACAAGTTCTAGCGACTAGGTTAAAATCAACTATGTTAACGTAGTCGCTAGGACTTAGTGAATATTAATTTATTTATAATATAGTAAACGAATGGCAAGGTATCGAATCAAATATTTATTGCAATTGTAGGTGTAATAAATGGAAAAATATTGGTCATCTTTGCGTTCATTGAGGTTGTCATGTTCAGCAGTGGACAGATAAAGACTGATAATGATGATACTAAACTAATTATAAAGTAATATAAGTTAGTAGTAAGTCGTACATACTCTACAAGTACAGTACACTACAGTACAGTAGTCAGTAAGTCGTATATCCAGCACCATGTAATTTCGACCTACTCATCTGATTTAAAAAAGAGATGGAAGATTCTTCAGTATAATACTCCGTCATTCCCAAGCGACATAGCCTAGAAAATAATTATTATCAGGGCCTGTTTCACAATATCGGCAACATATTTGACAGATAGAGTATGGAGTATCTGTCAAATATCTGTTAAATATGTTGCCGATAGCCTATTGGACACTTAACTGGAGATTGTGAAACAGGCCCTCAGTGTGATAATGCTTGCGAATTGGCTGCCTACAACTTATTTAGTAACGTAAAAGTAATAAAGACCCGCTACGATAATATTCTGCGTGTGCTACGAGAAGCACGTAACGTAGTAATATAGCGTAGACATGCTACGAGCCGACAGCGGGTGCTACGATAATATTTTTATTCGCATTTTAAAGAGAGGGATTATTTATGCTATCTGAAGTGTATGCTACTTTACAACAAACTAAAATTATGTATGTATATACATCCATACGAGAACGTTAAATAATGTTGTTAATATATAAATAAATAAATTATACTGGTCACTTAGAATTTCTGTAAAATAACTCTATAATATATTTAGTAAACTTTTGGGAATAATAAAATAAGATGCAAAGAAAGTTAAGATTTATGCAAAGATAAATAAATAACTTCAGAAAATTTATAAGATTATTAAATAATAGTTGGTCGTTTAATTATTAAATATTTGACGGCTATCTGGTCAATCGATCAGATTACTGGACACTTTATGCAGCGGTTTCAAGTTCGAATCCCGTCAAGTGCAAATAAAAGGTAAGGATGTCACATCAGGTCATGGATGTGTATATTATATTATAATATTATATTTATACTCGTATACATTTCTTAAATTTATTTCCGTTGATAGTACCCGTAATACAAGCTCTTACGAATTTACCATGGGGCTAAGTTAACGTGGTGTTATTAGGTTAATATTTACTCTTACTCGTGTCTTGTCACTATCATTTTTTATACAAACCTGTGTCCTGATGATAACCAACATGAAAAAAAAAATGATCTAATTTGGTGCAGTGCTTCTGAAGTTATATGCTTACATACTCTTCGTCAATTCATTATTATTTATATCATACTTACTTTACTAATATTATAAATGTGATTGTAGGCATGTTTGTTACGCTATCAGATGAAAACGATTCAACTGATCATCATGAAACTTTGTATTCTCTAAATTCTCTGAAGTACTAGAAGTAACATAGGATAATATATTTAAAAAAACAGATTTCTTTTTCTAACGCGGGCAAAGCCACGGGCAATAGCTAGTAGATCATATAATTATATTTTTTACTATATTACAAATTATAATATTATAAGTATTATAATAATATGTAGACTTAACAAACATTATCTACTTAATCCCTGTAAGATAAATGTTATCCTAGCAAAGGTCTGCGTGAATTGAAAGGCTTAAAATTAAATATTAAGACACTTTAGATTGTACAGGCCGCATTTGATAAAACAAAGACTTAAAGTTACTTGAGCTTAAATCTCACGTGTTTACTAACTGACTGAACTTGTGCTTTTACTACACATAAGGCTGTTAAGGCATGAATATAAAACAGTGAAAGTAGCACGCTTGGATACGTAGTTTGTTTCAATTAAAAATAACGAAAATGTTTTCTTTCTAAGTTGAATTAATTAAGTTGAAGATTAAGTTTTTCGTAGAAAATACATAAAGCTGCTAGCAATGCTTAATGTCGACTTACACATCAAAAGTCGTTACAAGTAACATTTAACTTTAACCAATAATATTACAAACGTTTTCCAATACTATGCAGATAAAACAAAAGGTTTTCAACATATTTTATAGTACTTCGCCAATATACTCAACAAGCTGAAGCATGTGGCCATGGAAGCGGTTCGTAATTCAGAAGGCTCTATGTTGAAGGCTCATGTTACCGGAGAACAGGATATTCTCCTTCCACTCGGCTTAGCACACAGTTCAAACGTGAAAACTTTAGCATCTGAAAAATCTCTTCTTCATTCCAAATTCCTTTTCGAATTCAATGCACATATATGTAATGAAACTTAAATATATAATCGTAATCATCAGCCTTTATCTATCCAAAGCCTAATGTAGCCCTCGTTCAATGAAAAAACGCCAAGATGACCGATCCCTTGCCACTTGCATCCAACACGAATCGGTCACTGCACGTAGATCGTATATCTACCTGGTAAATGGCTAAACAATACTCACATAAATTTGGTGTCCATAAATTTAATGAGATAAAAAATCCTAAACTAAATGTCGGATCATCATTAAAGTAGCTACACATCCAAAACAATTAGGCGCACGAGAGCGACCGAACCCCTCCGCCATAAAAGAGCGTATGCTATTGTTTTCTTATGTTTACGCGAATTTCACTCAAATTGTAACAGAAGGACATCTGACACCTCAGTCCTCCCGTGACCATGGTTTGTTTCATTATAAAGAGCGTATGCTATTTCATGTTTGCAAATAAAACAGAAATCCTGGACCGACAGGTATATTCAATCACCGGATTTAGAGCTTTGATTCTAAAATTAATGTATTTATTCTGACTTCCGCGCTAATTTCAAATGTCAATGAGATTCAGAGATCTGATAAAAAGCAGTTTCCCGTTCTTATTCATCTTGAAGTGTATAAAAGGCACCACAAATCTTAAACATTAATTAACATACATTTTTGTGGTATTAAATATAAATTGCTAACGTCTTAATTTTTCATAACCGAATAAAAACACATTTTATACTCTTTCACAAAATTCCGAGACAAATAGCTCAACGCTTGCATCAAATGTATATTTGAAGTACAGTAAACGCCGTCTTATATATTTATTAATTCTAAAATATGCCTTCAATAATAAGGCAGAACTCTAGGGGATGACATCAAAGATTTTCAAAAACAGAGAGGAACTGGACAGTAAAGACTAGGTTAAAAAATCCAAAACTATTTTAAGAAATTATTATTCTCTCTAATAGAACAATTTCTTAAAGTTATTTTTAGTTACAGATAATTTTAAAGTTAAATTCCATTTCATGGATAATAATTGGAGAGAGTAAAAGTTGGAAAGATTCTCTCCAAGATGAGTGTAACAGCGGATAATGTAATAATACAACAGTGTAAGAATAATATGGGTTAAGTTAATTAATGCTTTTTGAAGTGAAAACCTCATATTGGTAGAGAAAATTTAATAGGTTAGCGTCACCGACATGCTAATGTATGACTTCATTATGAAATTTAAAATATTTGTATTAAAATTTGAAATTTTATAAACTCTTAATTCTAAGTTAACGTATTCACTTTTATCAAAAATTTTTATTAAAAAACCTTGTAGGATAGTAATTCCAATCTAAGGCTTTGATACTATTAATACACGTAAAAAACCGCAAGAATAAATAAAATATATATTACTTTACTCGTTTTTTGCCTTGCTATGTTGTATTTATTATATTTATTGGTAGTAGTGGACTATGTGCCTCGTAGTGCTTCAAAAGGTCAGGACACAGGCATACAAGATTAACTAGGGATGGGAAATCCGAGCTAAATATATTTATGTTCATGCCTCGTGGACGACGTTGACAAATTACAATCGAGTGGCACGTTTGCTTATTTGCGTATCCAAGGTACATAAAAATATAATCGGATGTGCAGTGTATATTGTTTTCTACTGCGTTAAATCTAAGTTTTATCACGCACAGACCTTCGTGGTCTATGTGATATTATTATTATTATATTAAAAAAGGGGGAAAAAATAAAAAAAAACTTGACAAAAAGATTTGATAATCTTCAGAAGATAGACCACGTGTGAGTCATTTGGGCGCGTGTATGACTTAGTAATGTAACACTTACAATTTACATTATTCTTGTTAAATAAATATATAGTTTCAGACTTGATTGATTTATAACAAAATAAAATATAGAACTATAATCCATCATTATCATTAGCCCCTTTCTGTCCACTACTGAACATAGGCATCCCTCAATGAAAGCCAAGACGAATAATTCCTTGCGACCCGCATCCAATATGATCTCTTTACACGGAGATCTTCTCATCTGGTTAAATTATAATCTATATCACAAAATTATAAAACTTTACAAATTATTTACTTTTTAACAAAAGCAGCCTCACTTATGAGATTTATGATATCAAATTAGCTATAATTAGAACAACAATAATTCATCTAATTCGAGAGACGAGGCACTTCTAATCTTAGAAATACTTACCATAGAATTACATTTTATAAAGAGTCCTCCGGTAATGTTTTGGCGATGTAATATTAAAAATTAAAAATGGTAAGCCGCCATTAATACCGCACGAATTAGTTTAATTACAACACGTGAAAGTCGCCTAAATA
The DNA here is from genome assembly GCA_905333005.2 of Lycaena phlaeas. NCBI lineage: Eukaryota > Metazoa > Arthropoda > Insecta > Lepidoptera > Lycaenidae > Lycaena > Lycaena phlaeas. The sequence goes on from HG995168.1 coordinate 4,775,309, forward strand.
TTATTTAATAATTATAGAATAACAATATTTTACTGACAAATAAAAAAAATAAAAAAAAGTATTTTCGGTAATAGGTGTAGCGGTAACTACCATGTAGGTGGTAAAATGACAGATGAATTGTTTGGTGCGGGTGGTCCCCGCATTTTGGCAATGCGAGGGGGTGTGCGGGGGAGTGCGGGGGTAAGCCAGGAGGGTTGGAGCGCGGGGTCGATAAGAGGGTACCAGTATCGCGGCCGACACGGAGGGTGCACGTTCTCTCGCTTATTCCTCCTCGGCATCGATACATCGTCCAGCCCTCATAGTCCTGAACCAAGTAAGTGATTAGTTATAAAAAATACATGATTAAAAAAAAAATTGTTACGAGTTTTAATAATTATCACGACCGCGTTATTTAACTTCGAACCATCATTTTTAATATTTACATACATTAAATGTCATTCACTTTTAGAAATATTTGAATGCGAAAGGCAATATTTTTTATTTTTATTTTAAATAGCAATATTTGGCCTAATATATTTTAAAATATCGGTTTTAATTTATGCCCGTAATTAAAAACTAAGAATTTATTATCTTTGTTGTTCGACAAGTTTTTAGTTTTATTTTTAATTTATATAATATAGTTAATATATTTTTAATGAACCTGAAAATAGTGATAGCTGTAGTTGCCTTTGTGATGTTGTCATTTATTCAAATTATTTATACTCATGATTTAGCAATAAAGGACATTTACTTTATAAGCGATTTCATATATTATATTATTAAGTAAACTTTATTTTTTTTATGTTGATGATATCATCATCATCATCATCATCATCAGCCTTTATCCGTCCATTGCTGAACATAGGCCTCCCTCAATAAACACCAAGACGACCGATATATTAGATGATATATTCTAAAGTAATTCTAAATTAAAACAGATTTTATCCTGTCAAAATTAAATAGTTACTCTGTAACAAAGGCTACGCTAACCGCAGGTACCACCTAGTGATTAGAAAAGAATCATAAATGGAATATCTATTTTAATTTAGCACTCCGATAAAACTGGTCACGAATGCTCTTTCGTTCTATTCGCGGAAAGCATCGCTATGCACTTTTATTCTTTCAACGGATATTTTTAAAAGGATTAAATTTTATCGGACGCGTTAAAATAGAAAAAAAGTATATAAAACGTAGTGAAAATGAAACTAGGACTTACACTGTTTTAAGAGGATGTTACTGGGATGCTAAACTTGCTAACAAGTAATTTATTCGTGTCTATTTATGTTTTTCTAAACGTTCGATTAAAGTTTAAGCGCAAAGTATTAATGTCTTAACCAAAATATGTTTTAAATATTTTGGAATATTGAAATTGACATTTTATGGCACATCATCATCATCAGCCTCTATCCGTCCACTGCTGAATATAGGCCTACCTCAATAAACGTCAAGACGACCGGTACCTTTGACACTCGCATCTACTACGGATCGGCTACTACACAGATATCGTCTTCTCACGGCCTTTCATAATGCGGTTCATTCTTACTTAATAACATTATAATTGTGAAAGCGCGGATGTTTGTTACGCTTTCACGCAGAAACTACTCGACAAATCATCATGAAACTTTGTACACATATTCTGGGAGGTACTAGGAGTAACGTAGGATACTTTTTATTAAAATGGGGATTTTTTTTGCTAACGCGGTGAAGCCGCGGGCAACAACTAGTTTATTATTAAAATCATTATATTTTTTTTCAAATAATCTATTCTTTCATCATCATCAATCATGAGAAATCGATTTTTAAACTATATTATCATTTCATATAAAGTATGTGAAGTTATTGACATTGATAATTACTAACTTCGCATTACATTTTCATCATCGTCATCATCAGCCTGTATCCGTCCACTGCTGAATATAGGCCCACTTCAATGAAAGTCAAGATGATTGATCCTTTGCCACGCGCATTCAACACCACTGCCACTGCACGGAAATAATTTCTACCTTGCGCTTATGTGATTATTGAAATACAAGAGCGGAATAAATACCTCCAAATAAATTATGGATCATAATATAATTATTTATTTATTAAATCATCATCATTATCACAACTATCACCATCGTCATCATCACCATCATCGTCATCATCATCATCATCATCATCATCATCGGCCGATTTGCACACCCTTTGTGTTAAGCTAATAAGCTTTCTTAAAAAAAATTATATACTTGCCTAAATAAATAAAAGAATAAAGGATATAATATTATGGAATTTCGAATCGTGTTTTTCACATTGAGACTAATTGTTACCTTTTTGGGGTTAATTTAGCGGTAATGGCGTTTCGATGGGAAATAACAGATTTTTGTATTTTGCTTTCTGATACGCTAGAGAGTGGTTGTGTTTGTTTTAGCTGACCTGAATTATTCGTGGTCCAGATATCACTCGCGTGTCTGTGTGCTATTTCCGTCCGTGCAAAATTTGTCTATATGTCGGTATTATCATTATTATTATCATCTGTTTTATTATCATATCATTATCATCATCATCATCATCACCATTATCATCATCATCATCATCATCATCATCAACACCACCATCACCATCACCATCATCATCATCATCATCATCATCATCATCATCATCAACATCACCATCATCATCATCATCATCATTTCCGTCCGTGCAAAATTTGTCTATATGTCGGTATCATCATTATTATTATAATCTGTTTTATTATCAGATCATCATCATCATCATCATCATCATGTCTGTGTGCTATTTCCGTCCGTGCAAAATTTGTCTATATGTCGGTATCATCATTATTATTATAATCTGTTTTATTATCAGATCATCATCATCATCATCATCATTATCATCATCATCATCATCATCATGTCTGTGTGCTATTTCCGTCCGTGCAAAATTTGTCTATATGTCGGTATCATCATTATTATTATAATCTGTTTTATTATCAGATCATCATCATCATCATCATCATCATCATGTCTGTGTGCTATTTCTGTCCGTGCAAAATTTGTCTATATGTCGGTATCATCATTATTATTATAATCTGTTTTATTATCAGATCATCATCATCATCATCATCATCATCATCATCATCATCATCATCATCATCATGTCTGTGTGCTATTTCCGTCCGTGCAAAATTTGTATATATGTCGGTATCATCATTATTATTATAATCTGTTTTATTATCAGATAATGATCATCATCATCATCATCATCATGTCTGTGTGCTATTTCCGTCCGTGCAAAATTTGTCTATATGTCGGTTTCATCATTATTATTATCACCTGTTTTATTATCATATCATTATCATCATCATCATCATTATCATCATCACCACCACCATCATCAACATCACCATCATCATCATCATCATCATCATCATCATCAGCCTTTATCCGTCCTCAATGAACGCCAAGACGATCAATCCCTTGCCACTCGCATCCAACGCGGACCTGCCACTGCACGTTGTCCTCGTCGATCGTCTTTCCACCTAGTTAATGTGCGTATATGTATGTGCATAATACACATATTATTAAACTTTTTGCTTCCGCTGCCACACAAAGGATCGACTGTCTTTTTATTGGACTCTTTCAGTGAACGCTAAGTTGACCGAATCACCGATCGTCTTTCGCATTAAACTAGGCCCAGCAAAGCCCCTTTAAAAATCTCATACCATTATAAGTCCGTACATTATGTCCGTAAACTACGTGTCCGTAAACAAGCAAGTCCGTATAAATTATATGGTGTTTACAGTAAGCCATAAATAAGGTTTAAGGGTATTACAATAGTATCACGCTATTACACCAGTCCAATTTATTCAACTATATATTCCTTGTTCGATCCTAATTCGATCTATCGCACAGTTAACTAACCAAATAATTGCCTAATTATAAAATTGATTAAACGCTCGATCCTATAGCGAATTGTCAAGTGAGTCTCTAGATAAATCGATCTAAGATCAGTTACATTAATCATGTAGTTGCTTGATTACCAATCTGCTGATACACAATCAGCCCTCCGATGAAATATCATATCGGATATTCCAGATCAAATGAACTTGTCCTCACTATAAAACACGTACAACTATCGGTGGGGATACGCTGTGACCTGTTGCATGGGTCTTCTTGTCTGGTCCATCTTGCTTGTTGCCAGTGGCAAGAATGCGCTGTACCGCGTTCCCAGTTGCATGGGTACCACCACCTTGCGTATTGCCAGTGGGAAGAATGCGCTGTACCGCGTTCCCAGTTGCATGGGTACCACCACCTTGCGTATTGCCAGTGGGAAGAATGCGCTGTACCGCGTTCCCAGTTGCATGGGTACCACCATCTTGCTTGTTGCCAGTGGGAAGATTACGCTGTAGTGCGTTCCCAGCTGCATGGGTACCACCATCTTGCTTGTTGCCAGTGGGAAGATTGCGCTGTAGCGCGTACCCAGTTACATGGGTACAACCATATTGCTTGCACCATATATATATGCATATTGTGTCTTCTGTAAAACAGCTTTGCTGTATTTTGAAGAGACGAGCAATACAGGCACCGAGACTTAACATTTTGTCTCAGGAAAGGAAACACATAAATATGTTGCTTAGCCTAGATCCAGATAAGTTTTATCCAGGTAAAGTTTATTCCCATAGGCAATGTCCGACCACTTACCATCTGTTATGTCGATATGTTCTACAACCATATTTTTGTCTAATAATCAGCGATTTAGGCACTCAATCAGTCTCTAATCATCTAAGTCTTATCTACGATATACTAATCATCTAATCATCTATCTATCTGTATGTTCATACACGCTTATAGTAAAAACAATGTATCTATACATTAATACATATATGCTATAACGTCGGACGCAAACGCACACTACAATAAATGCAGGGGGCAGGTATATGCTGAATACATATGTAGTTAGTCTAATTGATGATGATAGTGTAAGACAAAGATCAGTCAGGTTTCCATTACGTTGATTGTCAGGCAGTTCAGAGCGTGATGACCAGCCCTCAGGCAAAACAAGCTGGGCAAAAGCAATATCTGTTTCGGGAATTGATTGCGCCTATCACCCCCAGGCATTATAGCACTCTATGTTTGTTGAATATCCGTTGTTTATACACGTGTGGTGACTTTTGTTTCCAAAATTAAAGTCCTTTGTACGTACCTTTTATTTATATTGAAACACCGCAATATTGACGCCCAGCTGTAAAACAATATGCATTTATTTTATCCAACTTGCAATGTGTACATTGAAACGTGTGAAAAGCAATATCCGTAGTAATGGTCAAATCATAAGAAATGAAAACCTAACAATGCGTAAGTAGGGACTTGATGGATAACATAAATAATAAGACGTACTAAGAGGCCTAGCCTTGTGGGTAGCAATATGAACTTGTAAAGACAAGCTATGAGCATTAAGCGAGTTTTTGTTCTAAAGAAGTTTAATAAAACAAAAATATGATCATATTATAAAAATAAAATATTATAATAATATCATCATCATCAGCCTTTTTCCGTTCATTGCTACTGCTAGTGCAATGAACGCTGTTATTAATTATTTTTAGTAAAGCTTAAATAAGAAAAGCAATAAAATTTTAGTTGTGTCCTTTTCACTATTCCACTTCACAAATATTCGGAATAGAATTTCTTTTCGTTATCCTATTTAAACTAGTTCGGATTTTCCCAGACGTAAAAAGTAAAGTACTTTAAAGTCAAGCACTGTAAATATTGCAATTATAATAAAATAATGGTATGACGTTGATACTTTTCACAAAAGTTTCGCTAAAGTTTTCGTACAAAAAACTAGAAACAAGAAAGGAGAAAAACCTTATTATGGACCTTTACCAGGATTTTTAAACCTAACGGTGTCACTTGCGAGAATAAAGGGAATTCCCCGAAAAGTGTTGTACAAAATAAAACAATTTTACAAGCTTCATAATACATGGATGTAAACTCTATAATTGGTATGCCAAATACTATAATTGGCATCGCTGTAAAAGATGAGAAGGCATTTATGAAGTGAAAACTTCTTTTGGCGCATCGCACACAAATTTTTGTAGGTTGTGAATAACGCTGATCAGTCACGCTTTGAAGTGAAAGAGTGGATCGGATGTAACTTCAGACTGCCGAGTGTACCCGACCGAGAAAGATACAGTCAGCTTGCTCTTTGCTGCTGTGTCGCTGTGTTTAATATATCCAATTAGTTTACGTAATAATAATTATTATTTGAACAAGCATGATTTAAACAATCATTTGGATTATATTTTTGATTTTCACTTCTGCCGTGCGTATTAAGCAGACAAATATTTTTTTTGTGATGTTTAACGAAAATTAGGTCTACAAGAAGGTTTTCAGAATACCCATAGCTGGATATTTATAGGTTTAGTAGCTGTCCCGACAGACTTCGTTCTGCCAAAACTACTAATATTGCTATTAAAAAAATAGGGGTTGAAGAGGGGTGATAATTTAGGGCTGTATGTATTTTTTTACGATGTATCATAAAAAAATAAAAACAAAATATTTTGTCTAAAAACTAATTTAAAAAGTAGGAGTGAACCACCCTTGACATTTAGGGGGATTAAAAAAAATATTGGCCGATTCTCAGACCTACCCGATATTCACACAAACTTTAATAAAAATCGGTCGAGCCGTTTCGAAGGAGTATGAGAACGAACATTGTGACACGAGAATTTTATATATTGTTTATGTTATTTACATAGGTAAACTTATGAACTTGTCACTTGCCGGGAAGACACACATAAACAAATTTACCTGTAACTAGCCCAGGCCCGTTTATGTTTTGTCTCTCTTGAGAGACATATTATGTTAAGTCACGACGTCATTAATTACACTGTCTGAATTGCTCTTCAACACAGCAAAGCTGTTCTTCTCTGAAACAAAGCAAAGCTGTTTCACGTTAGAAATTAGCAAGCCGGATTACCTGTGCAGAAAAAAAGCATAGCGCATCCCTCTCACAGGTAAGACGCAAGACCCATGCAGCCGAGCATACATATTTTAACATGTAAAAAAGTCGCACATAAAACAATAACTTCAGTATCACAGCTTAATATTTTCAGAAACTTATATAAACAGCTTATTAATCTTTAGAGTAGCGCAACAAAATTAATAATATCTTAGCTAGAAATGATAATAAGAGCAGCAAAGAGCATTAATTAAATTAAACATCGTCATAACATGTTGCTTTTGTTCAGAGCGAAAATAATGTTTACTAGGAAATTCTAGCTGGTTATTAGCTACATTACAGCTGCGTTCAGAAATTCTTATTGTTCATAAGGTGACTAAAGGAGAAGCTTTAGTCACCTTGTGAACAATAAGATAGTTTCGAAAATAGACCATAAACTATTATAGATAAAGTTCTCATGTTACTGAGCTAGCAATCAAAGTGATCGGTATTTAGTTAGGCTGCGCGGTATCACCGTCTTGTTTGTTTCTCCCCTAAAACAACATTTCTCTGCTTTGAAGACAAGATAGACAATGAATTACGGGCAAAGATAAAAGTACCTGGTAGACCGAACATTTGCTCGGTTTTTTTGTTTTGTTTTGGGATTTATACATGATATGATAAAATTTTTCTCCCGAAAGAAGGAACTTGAAAAAAAAAGAAAATAATAATTGGACTGAAGACAAACCAGGTTCTTTTAGATACCTAATTTTCCATCTGAGCTTTTATAGCATAGTGCTTCACGAAATTTACGTTCGTATTCTAATGATATTGTAGCGGTTTATTATTCCCTGAAAACACGTATAAAACGACATGTCCTAAAAATGTAATAAAGCTACATAGATTTATCTAGCACATGCTAAATTTCATGAAAATTGTTTGAACCGTTTTCGAGATTCAGAATATATAGAAGAATCGCTCGTTTAAAGATATAAGATAAGATAAGGTAAGTAGATGTTCCCGGTCATGTTTATAGGCGACGTCAACCACTTACCTTATAAGAAGTCTGAAAGTTCTTTTATCCAACTAACATAAATATTGAAATAATGAATTCAGGATTCAATTTAAACTAAGACTATTTAGTCTGGTAGTTAACATCATACGATTTGAGTATTTCCAAATAGTGCATATATTATCTTATATATAAAATTCTCGTGTCACGGTGTACGTTATTGAACTCTTCCGAAACGGCTGAACCGATTTTGATAAAATTTTGTGTGCTTATCAGGTAGGTCGGACAACATATATCTAATATATAAAATTTCCCTGTCACAATGTTAGTTACCGTACTCCTCCGAAACGGCTTGAACGATCTTTATGAAATTTTATATGCATATTCAGTAGGTCTGAGAATCGGCCAACATCTATTTTTCATACCCCTAAGTGATAGGGGTTGTTCACCCTTAAATTTTTTTTTTAATTTTTGGACGAAATTTTTTGTTTTTATTTTTTTATAATACAACATACAAAAATACATACAACCCTAAATTTTCACCCTTCTACGATCAACCCCTATTTCGTAATTGCAATTTTAATATTGGCAGAACGAAGTCTGTCGGGACAGCTAGTTTTTCATAAATGTTAAGTGTGGTCCCACCGCTAAATTATTATTTTTTTAACAATTTTTTTTTTGTTTTTATTTTTTTATGATACAACATACACAAATACATACAAGTCTAAAGTTTTACCCCTCTACGATCCACCCCTATTTTTTAATTGCAATTTTACTTTTGGCAGAATGAAGTATGTCGGGACAGCTAGTCTATATATAATATGTACGTATTTATTAAATAAAACACAACTACAAGAAAATTAAATTTAAAATACAATTTTATAGTGAGGACAAAAATAAAACAATGAAGTGAGGGTGTTTGATAAAGAAAATACTTTTATTCTGATACCCTAGATTAAAATGTCGTTAGAATATACTGAATGAAGTTCTTCTACGTTGTGAACATAAAGATAATACTTTGTGACAGTATTTGTGTAGGAGAATACGCGTAGAGCGTCTAGACATAGAAAGAATTACTACTCTGTTAGTTTGCCATATTGTCTATGCATTATTAGGAGAAGATAAAAATACATTGTTTATAAATATTAGTTGGTAAGAAAAATATCCATTTATGTCTCAATGCTCGGGCACAGATATCCTTCTCGAAATCAGATGAGGACGCTATTGCGCCATAGTTCACCGATGCGCAAGCGCAATACATGCTTTACTTAATTTTAATTTTTAAAGTCATACAATCTCATGATGTTTTATTTCACCGGCGATTGGGATCTGGTCTTGTGTTTAGGGTGCACGTATAAATTTAGAAAGCTCGATTTCAAGGCACCAGAATATCAGGATCAAAGCCAGTCTCTTTTCGCTTAAGCAGATAAAAAAAACAAAAAGGAATTATATTTGCATAATTGTTTATTAAGCGCGAAAATGGGCATACTTAATTTAATCAATTAATTATTTTCCGCAGTAAAATAATTATTCAACAGTAACATATTTAAATTAATTAATTATTTAGCACAGTAACATCATTTTTACTTTTCATGACAAACAAAATGTAAGCCACTTTATTTTATGTCTATGAATTAATTTCTACTTAGCAAATGACGAAAGAAACTTTTCGTAAAGTTCTGAACTTTGACGAATTAAGAAATGATATTAACTGTGCAGAAGTTCTTGTAATTCATTCTTTCATATATAATATTCATGCTTTTAAATACGAGGGTGCACAGAGTTGCCTAAATTGACGAGATCTATTTTAATTATAGAACGTTATGCGATAATGCTCAGCTTTGAAAAAGATTTCGATAAATTTAATTGAATTTATTTGATCGTATTGCATTTAATTCGGTTTACCACTAAAATGTTGATTAAGAGAAATTCCTTCTCGTAGCCAAACAACTACTATAAAAACTAGAATCCATTTGTTCTTTCAATGCATTTATCTTATTTGGTCAGTCTGAAAATGCTTTTAACATTAACTCAATTATTTACGATCGATTTTTTTTTCAATTATGGACAAGTGAAACCGGTATCAAGAGGAAAATATAATCGATTATCATAATGCGTATTCGATTCCATAATCGAATCGTTTGGATCGTAAATACTTTAAGTATGTTTAATATGTTTCTAACAAGAACAAAATATGTCCAAAACTAGATATTTTACGGATGTATTATATTTTTTTTCATAAAGGTGTAACCTATGCTATTTCTAATACCTCCAAAAATATGTGTACAAAATTTCTTGATGATCAGTTTAGTAGATTACGTGTGAAAGCGTAACAAACAAACTTACATTCAAATTGATTGTATTAAATAATAAAAATATTAATATATTAATATTTTTATTTTTAACCACTGCTGAGTGCATCTGTCTGTGGGCTTCGGACTTTGGTGGCCAAATGCGAATCATACGCACTTGCCCACGGATTGACATACAATGTCAAAAAGAGTCAAGTTATGGTCTTTGGGGCGGGAAGTAAACGATATGACCAGATACCGCCGGTTATATTAAATAATCATAAGTTACAAAGAGTATATAACTTTAAATATCTTGGTCATGTGCTGACTCCCGACCTCAGGGACGATAGTGACATAGATAGGGAACGGAGGGCGTTGTCGGTGAGAGCGAATATGCTAGCTCGTAGGTTTGCACGTTGTTCTCGAAAAGTTAAGATCACTCTGTTCAGGGTTTTTTGTACATCATTTTACACGTGCAGCCTGTGGGCCAGATACACTCAAAAAGCTTACAACGCCTTTCGTGTGCAGTACAATAACGCCATCAGGGTGCTGTTGGGGCTACCACGCCTCTGTAGCGCATCAGGGATGTTCGCGGAAGCACGAATGGATTGCTTTTACGCAACTATGCGGAAAAGATGTGCGTCCCTGGTGCGCAGGGTGCGGGGGAGCGACAACAGCATCCTGAATATGATAGCGCGAAGATTGGACAGCCTCCATGTCAACCATTGCTGTGCCATAGCCGGAGGTATTGTACAGGAATGGCCTTGTAAAATTACTCATTATTAATGCAATTATTTAACTAACGTAGTCATAAATCTAACTAACAAAATGAGTCTTTGTTACTTAAATGAATAAATCATTCATTCATTCATTCATTCATTGTACCTACTAAGGTACAATATTGATATTCTAAAAGTCTGGGCACATGCCGTTTTAGATTAAGATTTAAATCTATTTTTTCATTTTTAGATTTAAATCTATGTAAAAGCACATAATTTAGAAAAAGTTTTTACGAAGATACCAGATTAATGAGGGTTTGTTTATAACTAACTTTTTTATGTTAACTAACATTGCATAGTTTATAATAAACTCGTATATATTGTAAGAAGTTCTAGTAGTATTTAAAGCCATTCTAAAAATATCGGTATTGTGATAGAGTCGGAACAATTGTGTCCTATGTATAATTATTAGAAAATACACCGTTCGTGTATACAAAGAGCAATAATTAATCAGAACACGAAGGCGGTTTTAAAATGGAGGTCGACACAGCAATTCAGGTTATTTCTAACAATTAGTAAACGACTTTATACGTTTTATTATTAGCATTTCTGCAACGATTGTAGAACTTTTTGTATCGTGTATATAAGTTTGTTTGTTATTTATTATCATCATTAGAAGCAAAACTATGCTGTGCTTTGTAATATTTTTTGTACTTTAGATATTAATAAATAAATATAAATAAATATAATAAGTAATATAGTATAGAGATCGGTGAAAGTCTCTCATTACGGAGGCCAAGACCCACTTAGGGTTATCGAGCCGCAAAAGTAAGTAAGTAAGTATTTTAGATATAAATAGAATAGTTACAGTTGGAGCGGTGTTTGTCTCAATCTTTCAATCATTCGCTTGATTTGACGTCGTCGAGTATGACTCAATCAGTCGAATTGTAATCTAAAATTGCTGGATCATGTTCGATTCGATATTTATCTTGTTTTCCAGGGAACTTACTCATTCATTTTTCAACCTCTTTATTAGTAATTGTATATATTATATTTGTTTATAATAGAGTAGACATTTCTTTTGGACAACCTCATACTAAGTCTTTGATCCAATTTTTTTTAGGTTAAGAGTCACTTACAAAATAAATTCACAAAATGCTGACACATCCACGTAGAGCTTCAAGCGCCATCTTTAAATACCATGTTTTAATAATATATTATAATATCTTGTTATCTTAAAATGTTGGCCCATGTCGTGAAAAATGTGTAGGTAGGATTAAACGTCGTTGAGAGGATAAAGTTAAATAAAATAAAATAAAAGCTTTCAAAGTAAAATAATTTCTGCAATAGGTGTGTGGTTATTGCGATGTTTTTATTTACTAGATTGACTCACGGTTTCCATTATTCATATTTTACACATTTTTTTAATATCTAAGTAATAATTAATAAAGAACAAAAGAGAAGTAGAGTTAGAGTCTATCTGAGATTCAAAATAATGGAAATATAATGTAAAAAATAACACTTATTAAGTATTTAACTCTATTACTATAATTAATTCAACTTTGCCACCAAACTAAATACTTTTGCTTACGGTTTTACAAAGAATAAATTTTCATAAATTTGCTAAGTGGTAAGAGTATGTATAAATAATAATAATTAGTTTTTTATGTGTACTAAGTATACAGTTTTAAGGTAATTTCAATGTTTCTTAACTTGGTCACTGAATACTGAAATATGCGCAGTGTAACCGAAGTATGGAGGCTGAACCCATTTCTTTAAGCTACAAGAATAATTGTAGACACGAGATCATGAAGGTGATAATAAATACGTCACAATTTATAAATGTTGAGAAAATGGGCTCTAAAGTTTTGATGAGTTGTTATTACTAATTATTTATATCAATTTTAGTAATGATGCATATCTACTAATATGAAGTGGAAAAATAAAATCAAAGTGTTTAAATGTGAATTTATTGAAATTACAATGAATTATACTCTTTCATTCGGAGCCTAATTAAAACTTAGGCATATGCTTAAATTAAGTATAAATGAGTAAACTATGTAACTAACAGAAATTTTATAAAAAAAAGTTCAAACTTTTACAAAGTTTAAAGCCTACAATATTCTCATAATTGTAATGATATTCAGGGCTTTACAAACTTCTATCAATAAATAAAAACAAAATAAAAGAAAGGAAAAAATTAAGCACATAACACGTTCATTCAGAACAACTCAATCAGCTGCGCGTTTTCTTGCTGATATTATCTTCTTCATCCGCGTAAAGAGGACATGGATATATTGATTCTAAAACTAAGCTTAAATATCATGACTTTAAGGTTAAATATGGTTTGTAGGCACATAAATCTTCATTAAATGCAAAAAACAGTTTTTATCCAGATGTTAAATATCACTCAATTAATGGATATTCCAAGGCTATAATTAAAATTAAATTTGAATGATTTTTGTTCATTTGCAACTGTTGGTGAAAGCATGTGCATTTCCTGTCGGTTGAAGTAATTTAATGATGGGCTTATCATTTTCGGAAATGCAATAAGCTGAAATTTAACAAGGAGTATTAATAATTATAAATCCTCTTTCTACTTTTCGCTAATTAATATTCAATCCATTCCATTTTTGGTGGGGGTGATGCTCCCGGTTGAATGAGTACCACTTGGATGTTTCTCCCGTGAAACAGCTTTGCTGTATTTCGGGGAGAGAGGAGAGATAATGTAATTACAGGCTCCGAGACTTAACATTATGTTTCAGGATAGGCAACATACATGAGCTTCTTAGATGAACCATCTGCTCATCTTTTCCGATGAAGCTTAAAGGCCATAAGGTCAACAACATAGGTCCATTCGAAAAAAAAAAACGTTTATGAGCTCCAGGTATGAGATACCATCATTATCATCATCATCGGCCTCTTACTGACCACTACTAAACATGGGCCAACGCCAAGACGACCGACCCCTTGCCACTCGCATCCAACACAGACAACAGAAATCGTCCTCCGACCTGTTTAATGGCCGACCAACACTTTGTCTACCAAAACTCGGCCTCCACTCTTGAACCTTATCGGCCCATCGGACGTCCGTTATTATGAGTGTGTGACTGACCCACTGCCATTTCAACGAGTTTATTTTTCGCGTGATATTGGTAACTTTAGCTCTCTAGAGGTCTTCGTTTCAAATCTTATCTGCCAAAGAAACACCTATGAGATATATAAATGCATATATAAAATCATGATCATCATCAAACTTAAGCCTTATTCAATTACCATCAAAGCGATCGATCGATGCGAGGTCTACAGAAATTATATGAAATCAAAATATCAAGTTGAATCCTGTTAGTACTTCAGTAGCAAGTCGAAACAGTGAACTGATACTGCAATTACTAATACGCACTTATAAATGAAATGCTCTCTCTCGATTCAACGGATCAAATAATTAACACTTCCTATGAATATTATTTAACAATCAATATTATCTGATACTACAGCCTTATACTACAACTTTTTTTAAATTTATTTATTTAAAGTCGCTTTTAACAACTATGGTCATTAACGACTACAGAGTATTAACAGTACAAATATTAAATCAAAATATAATAAATAGTTCGTTAATCTTAAAAACTGAAGTGTATTTTTACAATCTGATAAACATTCTTTGAACGTCTTAGAAAGTTTAACAATATTTCTCTCTTTGTTAAACATTGGGCAATCAATTAATAAATGTTTTATATTCAGCTCACTATAATATCTGAAATATTTATTCTTTGGAATTTTAGTGATAAGATGTATATGTGTGACGTTACAGTGACCTATTCTTAATCTATTTAAAACTATTTCATCTCTTCTATTATCTACCTCCAAATTACATTTTTCAAAAACAGATTTTCTTATATCGTACAATGCACTCTTATTATCTTTAACCTAATACCTGTTCTATAGTATTTTAACATTGTATTTCAGTCATTTTTTTATATCAGAAATATTAGAAATCATCAAATTACATTCATTTAATATCGTAGCTTCTCTCGCTTGCACGTCTGCTTTTTTTATCCCCCGGTATGCCTTGGTGACTAGGAATCCAAATTAATTCAATAATAATATATTATATGCAGTAGTTTCAATTAGCTATATTAATTCAATCAATAACAACATCCTTTCTATTACCTCTAAATGCACGAGTCAAGTTTTTTTTGGTGTTAGTTTTGTTGAACAAGATGCAAGGAACACGGTTCAAGATAGGTATAGGATAGGATAGACCTAGGACAGTTATCCTTTTTTATCAAGTCGCTGGTGTTCCCAGGTTTTTGTAAATATAATATAAATGAATAATGCATTTAAATAAATGATCTTTGCACGAGTACATGCTCACTGGACCGATGTGAAAAAATAAAATTCAAAAAGCAGTTTTCAGCTTACCTTAGTATATTATTAGCATTGTAAAAAGTATTGGTCATATGACGATTAAAAGTCGAACTTGACTTATTTTATTAATAGTATTCGATCAATACTTAAGGTGAGACGCTGTTGAATATTCATCTAATCCGCGTCGACGTAATGTAGGAGAATTTTTAAACAAACAAGATAAGAATAAAGTAGGTATATAATTAGTTTTACTTCATAGAAATACATTCTAAGCGACTTTGCAGACACTTCAATGAAAGGATTATTCAAAATGCGCTTACTGCTCTATATTTTCTGTGGTTCTCTAAGAAAATTTTCCACCGGTGCTAAAGCAACCATCATCATAATCATTAGCTGTCTACGTCTGAACAAAGGCCTCCTTTAATGAACTCAGAGACAGTCGATTCTTTATCATTCGCATCCAACACGGACCAGCTGCTGCACGGTCATATTGCTTTTCCACCTAAGAAGACGGAGTTTAGGTCAGCTATTCACAAGATTGGAAGTCGATCTAGGAAAGCTATCACGAATATAAAATCTCTTCGACTTAAGCTGCTTTGGTTACAATTTTAACCCCAGAACGCTAAACTGGTAAGCAGCATCGTAGCTCAACAACACATGGATCGATTTTGATTTTGTTTTTCTGTTTGAAATGTCTGAATTAACCTTGTCTAATGAAAATCGGTTCCAAGAGCGCCGCCGCCAGAAAATGGCGGATAACATGTTTTTTTTTTCAGCTCCCTCAATTTGGATATTAATTAAAAGGGCTCGATTAGTAGAATAAAATATGTAAAACAAATAAAACCCTAGATGGCTAACACAAAATGGCTAGTCATATTTTTTTACAACAAAAGTCAAAATGGGTATCAAATGAAAGATCTTTACCAATTAAATAAAGTACACCGTACTACAGGGAATAAGAAAAAAAGATTAACAACCGAAAAAAAATAAAAACCAAACCTTGATAAAAATATTTTTTTTTGTTTAATAAAGTTAAGTTTTTCACGTTCATATTATTTTTATTGTAGTCGTATGGTCCAGAGATTTTAAATTTTAAATATTGATACTTTTTATTAAAGATTAAAATTAAATGTAAATTACAATTTTGACCTTGTAATGAAAACTACTGAAATTTTTTTATAAGTACAAGCAATTAATACGACGGAAGGTCGTATTAATTGCTTGTACTTATAAAATGTTGCCTCATAATCTTTAATAAAAAGCGATTTTGAGCTTAATGAAAGCTTGTATTACCTTCACGTTCAATGTTGTGAATATTATTTTCTACATTTCGAGCTTCTGCTTCAAGCTTACCGTGCTTTACGCGCTATGCCTTAAATATAATTACATCACCATAAGAATTATATATAACTTAGGTTTTATCTTACAAATATAGAGGCAAAAGTTTTTAGGTTTCGATATTTAGATGTTGGCATTACGTCTGAACCGATTTGGCTGAAAGTTGGTATATTAATGGCTGATACCTCGGGTTAGGACATATGCTATATTTTATCCACAAAAACTCAAAAGTTCCTGCGGGAATCACATTTGCCTTATTAGTACATCATCGCCATCATCAGCATTTATCTGTCCACTGCTCAATAAAGATCGATCGAAGAGAGATCCCGACTTGCATCCAATACGTAACGACCACTCAACGAAGATCGTCTTCCCACATAGTTAATGGCCGACATTAGTACATAGTAATTTTAAATTAAGACTATCGATAAATAAGAGATATGCAAACTGATAAACTAACAAGATGGACTTAAAAGAGATAGAGAGAGTGGAAATGCTTTGGGCACCTGGGAATGGGTCCTCCATAGGATATGTGAGACTCCCGACGCCTTGGACTACAACCGGCGCTGGTATACCACACTAAAACCACTGCTGGTTGCTATCAGCCGCTTGAAGGAGATCCCGGATCTGACTAACACAGCAAGCAGCTGGTTTGCTCAAAACGCTAACCGGGCTACTTCCTAGTATGGAGGAGCTCGGACAACCTGGAGCACCCCCGCGGATCATTTTTACCGGGGCCTGCCAGCTTTCCCAGATTCGAAAGAGGTACTAAACGAGGTTAGACGTACCCTATGTAAGTTAGCCCTTTTTTGTGCCAGTTATGTGACGGGTTCGTTCAATGTCTCCAAAACAAAGTCTTTGTACACGAGCGCCACACAAAGCATTCACCATCGGTACACAGTTGATAGCTTTATAAACTTTGACACTGATTTTTATCCAATATCAACTTTCGCCCGCAGCTTCGTTGCAACTTTATATGACTTTTTACTAACAGAACTTTATATCCTATCGAGTCTTCCTTAATGCACCGTTACAGATCAGTTTAGTTTTATAAATAAATTTTAATAAAATTTTATTGAATAAAACTAAACTTATTCTTTTTGAATTTAATCTACTATTTCAAAATATAAGCACCTTTTCTTTTGTTTATATTTGATGATCAACATAGATATTTATGGTGATATGGCTACCCAGATAGATTTCGTTCCGTCAAAATTATTAATAGATTTGTTAAAAGCAGGAGTGGTCATAGAAGGGTGAAAATTTATGGTTGTATCTATTTTTCAATGCGGTATCATAAGAAAAAGGTAATCTAAAAAATTAAGGCGTTGGCTACTCTTCAAATTTAGGGGTGATAAAAATAAATATTAGCCGATTCTTAGACCTGCTCGATATTTTTAATTTTTTGACTGATTATTGTAACTATCATAAAACATTAATTATATTATTACTAAAGATTTTTATTGCTTATTCGTAGTTAATCGTAGCAACTTGTAGAACTCGTAGAACCTCTACGACGTAGTCAATGCACTTAAGCTAAAATAGCTTCGACTGTTTGAATACGTACAAATTGAAAAAGTAGTTTTATATTGGAGTATCAGAGAACTTAGTCTTGAGTAATGAAGTTCAATTTGTTAGGAGATTCGGCATTGTGGAAGTTTGAGCCTAACTACTTTAGGAAATAAAGTTTCTTTTGTAATAAAGTTGTTATTGATAGTGTTTTCTTACAAAATATAATATTTCATTTACAGAATAACTTATATTGCCATCCTAAAAAAATCTACTTTAATTTATATTTCTTCGCTACGTTTATACCGCAACAGATTGTTTCGCGACACAGGTCTCTGCCGATTTCCATCTCACCCTGTCTCTTAATATTCGGCTCCATAGTAGATCTGCAACTTTTTGGATATTATCCTCCCACCATTGAGTTTGTCCACCTCTGTTCCTTATACTATCTATTGGATACCATTCAATTAGGCCATCGAAAATTGAAATGCATCATCATCATTATCAGCCTTTATTCGTCATCTGCTGAACATAGGCCTCCCTTAATGAACGCCAAGACAACGGAACTAATTAATTAATATTATAAGAAAATAAATACCTAGAAAATCATGTGTTGTATGTACTACCGATGATGTATAAAAAACCAAAGGGCTTTGCTTTTTCTAAATTTTCGAAACTTTTATTTTTATTGCTTTAGATAAACGTCGGTAGGCTATTAACCAGGTAGGAAGTACAGTGGCCGGGCCGTGTTGGTTGCGAGTGGCAAGGGATCGGTCGTCTTTGCGTTTATTGAGCGAGGCCTATGTTCAGCAGTGGAAGAGTAGAGGCTGATTGATGATGATAATAAGAGTCTGTATTTAAATAACATATACTAATAAGAAGCCGAAACCTTTCAAGATTATGTAGAATTACATCTGTAAGATTACGTTCAGCGCGTATAGCTTTATTAGCACCACGCTCAAAGGAATCAGGAGTACAAAGAAGGTTATAAATTTTATTACCTTCGTCTAGCGCCATAAGCGGCAATATGTGAATATGAACACCGCTTTTATGAAAATTCAGTGTTATTCAATAAAACAGTAAAATCATCGTAAAATTGTCCATTTATCGGCATTCATTGAGATGCCTATGTTCAGCAGTGGACGAATGAAGGCTGATGATGATGCTTTTAAAATAATCAAAGAACATTATTGATATCCAGGCTGCATCCGTTCTAAGAAATGCTTGAGCTAGTATTACTATATTTAATTGTCGGTTCCAATATCCGGCTATTTTAATTGGGAATCCCGAGTGGTCTTGAGCTGAGCTCCGAGCTAACAATACTATTCTGTAACATCTAGGAAATAATTATTTTCTAACTCCCAAGAACCAATAATAAATAACTAATACTTTGACTTTAACTAGTATTTAATCATGAACATTTTCCTGAATAACTCAACTCAATGCAACTCAAATTTGCGAGCTGCTTACATTTTGATGACATATGGATTTAAGGCGTGCAAGTAGTTTGAGGAGCCCCTAAATATTTAAGTGGCGTTTGAGAATTCGGGCGTTACTTTAACATCTAGCTCCCGCGGCAAAAGTACAAATCTTTTAGCGTGGATCTGCTCCATATATTATATTTCATAACGATTTAAAACTCAGCCTAAAATTGTATCGATTACGAGGGGAAAATTTCCGTTCGAAGAATTAGAATTCCGGCAAATTGATACCGGCAATTATCGCATTAGCTCATGCGGCAACTCGGCATATATTGGACGTGGCAAATGCAAGAGCTAATGTTACATTGATGTGCGTAACCATTATCCGACAGATAAAACTTTTTTTCATCTTCTTCCTAGCCTTTTCCCTATTTAGGCTAAGCTGTGTATGTCAACACCCTCCACTTTTTCCTGTCGTTGACCACTACGATCTAACGCACCCATTCCAGGTCTTTTTTGATCTTCCTCTCCCTCTGTAGTCACTCACTATTAAGTCTATCATTATCTTTGCTACATGTTCTTATTTTTTTTAGCCTTTTAGCTTTTTCCCTATGGATGCCACGATGAAACTGTCTCTAATATACTCCTGATCTTATCCATCTTTGTGACCCCACACACACACTTAAAAACAATTTATGATGAAACAATTGACTATTATTGAATTTTTAAAACAAATTCCGACCATAATAGATACGGTCTACAATAATTGTTTGTATATTCTCCCACGAGATCTCTAATGTGTGTCTTTGATAAGGATGATAGATAACCTGTCAGATCCATCTCTCTTACCTCCATTATTCCAAGCGACAAAATGACACGTGTTCTAAAAATATCGGAAATGTAGCCTGTTGCTTCGTATAATAGATATTGTCTGTAGAAACACGATAAAAATATAAAGTGTGTTTTATTTTATATATTCTGTGATTTAAAATATTATTATTTTATTTATTCAACCTTAGGAATCTAACTAGATTTATTATATAAATTAAATATTTTATTTAAATCGATAAATAAAAACAACAGTTCTATTTAGCATCTTGTTATCATTGCTTTTTAGTTCCATCAATATTTGTTCACAATTAATACAGATAAAACTGCAAAAATGTAAAGTTTAATGGATACTTTATAGTTTTAATGAAATATATAAATAAAATAATAAAAAATAAAATAAATTAATTATTTCTGAAATTTATTTTAAATACCCATAAATATGATCAAATTTAACATATGTATACAATATTACCCTAAAAAACTTTTAGATCCTATTTTCACACACAGTATCTTAAAGGCATCATTGGTTTTGAAAAACGTATTTTACACATATCGACTTTTTTTAGTTTGAAGTTTGAATTTTAACTTCTTCTTTTGGTTTTTCTTATTGTTGATATTTAATAAGATTAGTGGTAACAATTCTCAATTCTATAACCGGGTAACCAGGTAAAAAAATAATCATTAATAACTAATGTAAAGGGAAGCGTGTGCTAATAATTAAATTATTTGCTCAGGAACCGGCGAGACTTTTTGAGTTGGGTCGTGTTAGTTTGTATTACCGATTATTTCCTCTTAGTTGAAGGGTGTAAGTAAACCTTTTCACCGAGTTTGTTAAATCTTTCGGTCATCTGAGAAACACAATAACAGATTTATAAGTAAACTCGTATTTATTTTAAATCAATATAGTAAATATATGAAAATCGAGTGCTCGATATTAATTATTATAAATATTTCATCAGTAAAAGTAAAGCTAGTAATAAATAAATGTCATTTAATTTTTCTAAAAACAAATTAGATTAGTTTAGGTAGACGAAGTGTTGGTCGGCCATTAACCAGATGGGAAGACGATTTCCGTGCAGTGGCAGGTCCGCGTTGCATGCGAGTAGCATGGGATCGGTCGTCTTGGCGTTCATTGAGGGAGGCCTATGTACAGCAGTGGACAGATAGAGGCTGATGATGATGATGATGGTGATGATGATGATGATGAAATAAAATTTTTAGTACAGTTTGCCAGTAAAGCGTGTTAATAAGCTTTTATTACTTATCTAACTAAATATTATGTATTTATATTACTAGACTACAAAATACCTCCTTTACTTAACTTATCTTTATTATATAAACTATGTTCAATTAAGCGCTACTTCATTTTGTATTAAGTTTTCCAAGAACTCTCTCCTCTCGCTTAAATAGTGCTTACTCAAGCTTGTGAGCAAAATAATTTGTACTCACCAATTAAACTGTTATTACGATCGTCTATAATACTAGCCATCTAAAATTTTAAAGTTAATCATGTAAAACAGTTAAGTATAAGTTTAAAGATGTTATTGCCAAATACAACATATGAAAATAAACATAATAGCCTTATAGAAATTATTAAAATAATGCTGGGCAGGTTTAAACTGTGTATGCTTGTATGTAAAATTTAAATAAATTATAAAGTATGATAATACTACAAACATCAAATTTGGGAGTTTCTGAAGTTGTAGGAGGTAATCTCTAGATAAGTTAAACCGATTTCAAACATTATTTCACCAATAAAAGGCTACGTTATTTGTGACTGACATAGGCCACAATTTATACCCGTAATCCAACGGGAATATGAAGTACGTGAGTGTAATATTTTAATGCAATGTTTAAGTCCTAGTTTTATTATAATACGTAAGGTCCTTCAGGTCATAATAATGAAGATAATTGAAATAATATTATTTGCTCAATAAAACAAATTTTACATTACATTTTCTTTTATTAATTTTACATTGATCACGTTTACGATTATTTACGATTTTCTAGTTTATTTATAGATATTATCTATAAATAAACCACATAGATAGATATTATCTATAAATAAACCAAAAAATCGTAAATAATCGTAAACGTAATCAATGTAAAATTAATAAAAGAAAATGTAATGTAAAATTTGTTTTTTATATATATAAACAAAACCGTGACATAAAATGCTCCTCTTAAACAATCACTTGCCTTGTTTCTATTCAAAACCCAGCGAATGAAATCAGGTGGTATCCAGACGAGCGCGTCCCACAAACATTCCTTCCCTCCACGAAATTTACCAACTCAAGCTATTTGGCCCAATAAAACAAAATTACATTTTACGTTTTATGGTTTATGAGTTTTTCAGTTCGCGTGTGGGACAAAAAGTAGTCAACGAAATCATTCTTGCATTGCCCTTGTTGATGTGAGCAAATGTTGAATTTTTCGGAGATTATATTTTACAATTATTGTAAACTAATTTAGTGATAGGATTTTTTAATGAAAGACAATATAGAGAGGAAGAAAGGGGCTGATGATGATTTCATAATCATTAATTTAGTATATTATATAGATTATTATTTAATTAATTACGTTCGACTAATTTCATAATAAGTCAAACTGTATCAACACTTATAAAATGGAATGTCTAGCCTCCCGTTTTCTTCGTTCGGTCTTAAGTATTTGCGGACTCGTTAATATTTGCATATAATATTATTTATAACGAGAATCAGGTTAATAACTTATATTTAGACTTTATATGTAATTCGATGAAAGTGATTATTTTATCATCATCATCACTTAGCATTTTCTCAACTATATTTTGGGGTCGGTTTCCAATCTAACCGGATTCAGCTGAATACCAGTATTTTACATGGAGCGACTGCTTATCGGACCTCCACAACCCAGTAACTGGGTGTTACTCGGTCGGGCTTCTGACGACCCGTAACGACTGTCAAAGATCCTCGAATAACAGCCGGGACCAAAGTCTTAACGAGGTTACCGTGGCAAGGAGGAGTCTCGGTATGAAAATATCCCATCAGATCCATAGACCAACCTCGGCAAGCGTTGCTTAACCTAGTGAATCGATCCGGGCGGATAACACCACTGAGCCACGAGCTACTGTATACTATTTGAATTTTAAAATAGATATAGATAATGTGGAAGGTGAAATGTGGCTATTGTTGATAAGCAAAGACATTGATACCTCAAAATATCTAAGAATTATGATAAATGTGTGTTGATGCTGATGATGGTGATGAACTAAAGTATGTAAACTGGACTCCTCCAACGAAACTCTCTAGATTTTGTATCTGGACTTCACTCAAAGTATCGAAGAGAACTCGATAGTTGGTACTATTGGCTACTTGAATGACCAAACTTACGAAAGCAAAGTAGTAAGTAGCTACGTGAATGGTCCTTCAATATTAATTAGCCTTACGAGTCTAAAGTTTAATCTACCTTCCTAATGGAAAATGCAGACTTGATAATTATAGTAATTCGGTAGGTAAAGGATGAATGAAAGGAAGAAAAATCTAAAAAGGAAATACACATACGAAAAAAAGTACCATGAATATGATGGGGGCTTAGACAAAGTAAAATGAAAAAACAATTATCAAAGTTCAAAAAAATAAAATGTATGGGATTGACCCCAACACCTTGAGTGAAGCGAATTGAGCCTAGAGGGCTCTTTGTACCCCTCTTAAAAAAAGAGGGGACAAAAGAGTAGGGGCAAGGGGCGAGGTCGGGAACCTCGCCTTATTGTACTGTTCCAAGTTTGGGAGGGGGTCGGTCCCCTGAGGGACTGACTAGGCGTCGAGGTGCTATGTTGCTTATAAATCCGGGGCACTTCATCAAAGGCGGCATTGGAGACACTCGCCAGGTTTCAGCGGGTAGAGCTGCGTCCACTTCAGGCCATTCAGGCCTTCATCATCTTTCAGGCGCAGCGAGTCCCACATACCGGCCTGGGGAGATCCACTCCCCCGCGGGATGCCTATTAGGCATTGCCTAAGCGCATTTCCCGGCGTAAAAAAAATCTTCTGAGCTGTTTCTTTGCTTTTTTCTTCGGTTTGATATTTTTATCTGTAGCCTTATTACTGATAAAATACTCTTATTTAAGGAATGTTTTTATTCAAATTTAGGGATGAAAAAAAAAACACGAGAGAATGTAATTGATATATTTTTAATAGTTAAATGTGTCTGAATACATAGCAAAAGTTTTTACAAATTCTCTTGAAATTCTCGGTACAAGTTTCATAAAGTGGAGGTTAGTTGTTCTTGAACTTTCTGGAAGCATTTTAGCTTGAACCGTTCGAGCAAATTATTTATTTACGAATGGAAAGGATGCACTGGGCCACGCTTCCGTCTGAATGGGATCTTTCCATGCTATCGGGATTCCAATGAGCTATATGGTCAATTCGTTTAAAACTTTAACCTGTACATACGCATAGACGTCAATTGTTTTTGGTATTCTATTATTATCTGTAAGTACTCGGTGCGAAATAGCGACGATGGTCCAGTGCGTATAGACTCTGTCTCTTGTACGAGAGGGCCCGGATTCGATCCTGATCCTTCTTGTACCTTGAAATTGTTTTTTTCTGAATTTCTTAGTACACTCTAAACACGAGACCATCGCTAGCTCACCGGTGAAGGAAACAATTGTCAGGAAACCTGCATGTACCTGTCTGATGAAATTGAAAGTATTTGAAGGTATGTGCAATTCCCAACCCGCATTGGGCCACCGCATCGATAACGATTCATTTATATAGCCCATTACTCTCCACGCTTGATTTAGAGGAGCAGGAGGGGACCTTTGCCCAGCAGTGGGACAACGCGTCTATTAGTTTGCCTATGCGCATGCATAACGAGATTTTATACAATATATTTTGAGATTTTATACAATATATTTTGAGATATTATACAATATATTTTGAGATATTATACAATATATATTGAGATATTATACAATATATTTATTATTAATTACAATCATGAAGCGATTGACGATCCAATTTTTATGGCCGCGGCCTCAAAGTGAGCTGTCTGAGAACGAGTCTGACTAGCAGACCCTGAAATGGGTTTTTCTAAATCGATCTGAATTTTTCAATATCACGTGTTGGTGCACGAAAAGGTCATGAAGAATACATGCATTCCTGAACTGAGATATTTTGAAGGTCACTACACTGCTTTAAATATTCGTATGATTATGAGGAAGACTCCGTGCCCAGCACGATGTCAGTCTCTACATTTTATTCTAAGGAACACAACAGACATTATCTTGTACTTAAAATGTGCTAATGGATCGAACTGTGAATCTAAACCATTCATGAATCCACTTGCTGCAAACAAAAATCATCAAATTGGTTTCAGTTGTTTTTAAAAGAAGTTCAGTTAAATACAAACGAACAGAAGAATTGTATATTTAATTTGGGTCTGTAAAAATATAGGGTTAAAGTAGCAAACTGTTTGATAGTTTTGTCGAGTGTTTGCTGGTTCTAAAATAATATACCGTAAGGCGCGGCTCCTAAGTTCGGAACCGATCTTATAGAGTCCGGCTGACCTCGATAACTCCGTCCCACTTGAAACTGGCGGGAAATAGCGTACGCCATATCGTTTATCAAATGGACATGGCCAAAATATACTTTGATATTTTTTGCTTATTCCATACCAAAACTGTTATCCTATCTCTTGTTTTAATAATATTCTTCCTTTATTGTTTTCAACTCAATTTCAAAATGCATAGGCTAAATTATCATGTATTTCAGTGTTATTTATTTTGTATATGTTAAAAAAAGCAATAGATTAATATTAATAAAAGTTAATCCCTAATATGTATGTACGCACATAATTTCAGAACCACTGGACCAAATTAGATATTTCTTTTTACTGTAGTGGTTATAGTCAGGACAAGGTTATTTCGAATATCCCTCTACCTAAAGTTCAGGCATTGTCGTGGTGGTGGGGCATAGTAGCCCAGGGTGACTCCATCACCTTGGGTGAAGCGAATTGAGCCGAGGTCGCTCTTAATACCTTTCTTCCGTCGAGGTGCCCTGTTGCTAGCAGATCCGGGACCCCTCACCAAAGCTGGCAATGGTAGCACTCAACGGGTTTTAGTGGATAAAGCTGCGTCCACAAAAAGAAAAAAGTTATACGATGACAGCAAAAAAAAATCGGTAAAGGCAGGACGAATAGCAACCATGTTCAAATTATCAATCTAATTTGTTTTTATACGTAGACAACTACATTGTCTACAGCTGTTAAAGGATATGATAAATTACATCGTTATGTTTGATTAATTTCTATTCTATATTTCTGAATGCGGGTTGTGTAACATATGTAATGGCCCTCACGTTCCGTCGCAATAAATAATGAGATAAATTAGCATCACACCCACAAATGAAATAAAGTATAAAAAAGGGAAAATATAGCGTAAAGTTTCGCTTGATATTCTTTATCTTCACTTTACATTTAAGAGCGGTTTCCATCTCCACGGCTGTCCGTTAAAAATAGATTCTACTACGATGTTTGAAACTAAAGGATTTTATTCAATGTCCGATCGATAACAGTTACTAGAAACGCGATGACAAGTCAATTTAAAAGGGACTTCTTTTAATAATATTATATAGTTATTATATTATACTAGCGGGCCCGACAGACTTCGTTCTGTCAAAAAGATTAGGTATGTAGCAGTTTCTTTTTCCTACCTATTTTGTCTCAAATTCGAGAAATAAACTATCCTATATTTTAAAAGCACACATTAAAAAAAAAAACAATAAAATAGGTTCAGTAGTTTCGGAGTTCATCGCGGACAAACATATTGATACTGGAATTATATTATACGAGTATAATAGATTTTAAAGGCTATAACATACAATTTGTATATTATGATATCGTCTATAGTTATACTTGTTATTTGTTACGCCAATATTATTTGTGTGAAATTGTATTTGAAGATTATTTAAAAGCAGTGTTCTTATTTTTCGTCGAATGTTGAAATTAAAATTTGTTCTGTCAAATAATCTAATAGCCTATTAGGGCTTTGTCATATCAGAGGTATAGTGTGACAAAAAGTTAAGTGTACGTCAGCAATTGTGCAGCTTTTCAAGTCTATTGTATAAAATAGTTTCTTATCTTCATCCAAGTTTCAGTAACTTGGGTAACCGGGGAAACTAAATAAAAATGTACTGGCTATTTAGCAAGACTATTAAAATACGAGTAGGTATACTGGATTAATATCCAGTATATTTATAGGCTATTTATATTGATACACATTTTAATATAGATGAATGATAAGCCATAAGCGTTTATAACCTTATAACGTCTTATATTTATATCCTACTCTAATACTTATACATATTTATATTCATCATACATGTTAATTATACTATCAGCAATTCGAGCCTGTGATTGTTGCTTGCAATTCTTTAGCCTAATTTTAATAAAAACTAATCGATTATATTATTTGTTTCTAAAAAACGAATAATTAAGTGTCTCTAAGGTAAAATAAAGCTTTCCATTTGACATAAGAAAAAACGTTTATTTAATAAAAGAAAATGTTTCAATGAGTTTACTTAAAAGAACGCTAATTAGTGTCAGTTTGTAATTTCAATGAATGTTAAGTAACGAGAAATTAAAAAGAATTTAATCGCACTAAATGTAAATTTATGTTTTTATTTGAAGTCTAATGTAGAAAGAGATTGTTTACTAAATAAGTAGTTATACAAAAGTCGTTAATTGCTATTTATTTTTAACCCACGACACAGACTTTCTCAAAGTAGTGAACTTATTTAGTGTCTTTTTAATGGGGAACAGCTTATTTGATATGTTTCATTAAAATCGTCTCAGGCGTTTCAAAGTTTATGCTGACCTTTTAATGTTTTTTTCAATAGAAGGAGCAGAATGTAGTAGGGAAGTGGAAGAGCGTCCTTCACCGATCTGATAACCAGATGAGACATATTTTTTATCAAATATATTGTATAAACGAATATGCCTATAATTACTTGCCTAGCCAAAAGTGCTCATGGCTATTTTCTTCCACGGCTCTTAGACCAATACAACATTACTGTTTCATCGACGTTAACGGTCGTCTTAGCGTTGATGATGATGATTGTTGCATCTATTTTAACGGAACTAATATACTCAAGCCATTAACTGAACTTTCTTAATTCCAATTTACACTATTTTTTCTCAAGGAAATAATATAACTATTTGTATCACGTACCACACGCATTATGTACTAACATACAAAATAACCGTTTCCCACTAAAAGTAGTCACGTAGTTTCAGGCCTCTAATTAAATACGACTTTGCTATTTCTCCTTATTGCTCACTTTGATATGGTTCTAGATATTGCACTGATTTCGCACGACAATTTGTATGCTAGTAGTTTCATTCTGGGAACTTATAATGGGCAGCTTAGCTGCCTACTCACGGTATAACTATTACTAGATGTCACATCACTGAATAATATTGTAGCATGAACATATCATTAGCATCCACTATTAGCATTCATCATCATAATCTAATTATCATCATCATGATTAGCATTAATTTAATTAATTTAATAGTTAAATATTGGCTAACTAACTAACTAACTCCGCTGGCTCAACGACCCAAAGTGGATCTTGGCCTCCGATACGAGATGGCGCCACCGCACCCTATCTTTAGCTATCTCCTCCCAATTTACGACGCCCAGGATATGTATATCTTTTAGTACTTGGTCCTTCCAACGATATTTGGGTCGGCCCACTGGTCGCCGACCGACAGGCTGTTCCTCATAGGCTTTCTTTATCAGCGGGCATTTTTTCGAGGTGGCCAAGCCAGCGGAGCCTAGCGGACTTAACTTCTCCTATAATGTTGGGCACAGATATGATATCTACAAGCTCTTGATTTTTTCGCAATCTCCAGCTTCCATCTTCTCTCTTCACTGGTCCTAGAATTTTTCGAAATATTTTTCGTTCAGCAACGAAAAGTTTGTTCTCTTCTCTTAGCGTTAGAGTCCACGATTCACAGCCATACATAAGGATCGGTCTGATGTAGGTCTTGTGGACGCGTATTTTAGTTTTCCGACGTATAATCTTGGACACTAATACTTTTTGGAGAGCGGCTGCACACATTATTTATAGAAACAAAAATAGTCCATCATAGACTTTTTATGTATGTGAAATAAATAGGACAAATCCAGAAAAACTGATTTAGCACGAGAGCAGAGTTCTAATTTAGCTGACCCATGTAATGGATTTAGAGAAATCCATTTCACACTCTAAATTCACTTATTTACTTTGTTGTTGGAGTAGAAAAGCTTTATATTATTATGAGATTTATCAATGCGTTAGTTTTAAATAACTATTTTATTTTACGCAGTAGCAGACTTAGCTTCACTTTGACTTAATTTTACTTTTTCCTTTTTCAAAATGTTTATTATCGTATATGCAATGCACCTTAAAATTCAGATTTAATATATTTAATGAAATTAAATAGTGTGAAATTATTCAATAAAGTGGTCGAAAAAGAAATTGGATTTGTAGGAAATGAATGTTGATTTGTAGGATATTGTAAAATTTTTATTAGCAGCTAATAAATGCAAGGAAAGACAGGAAGATGTTTTCCTTGGGGTGGCCGCTGCGCATTAGATGCGAGTGACAAGGGATAAGTCGTCTTGGCTTTCATTGTGAGAGGCCTATGATCAGCAGTACACGGATAAAGGCTGATGATGATGATGATAATATATTGCAACGGTGTATAGCAACAGCTTAATCAATAGGAGTTAAGCGCAGATATAACATCAAATAAAAGATTAAATTATCACGATAAAAATATCCGCCTTACACCTAACATGCATAACGAAATGAAATCCTGCAAAGAATATTAATATTTTATTATGCTCATCTATCGTATTTGCAATAAAAATAACTGTTAAGTGATTAAAAACGTGAAAGGAATACTTAATATTATTTTCATGCAAGTTCTTATTATTGTGCTTTTAATAACACTCTTTGGGCTTTGTCTGTTCGAATGCAATGTATTGATTTAAAGTATATTATAATGCGCTAAAAATCCATGACAAAAATGTAACATTAAGGGCGAGTTGCATCGACCGATATCGGTAACGAACGTTAGTGACAAAAAGGGTTGTTTTAACAGACGCTGAAATTTAACGAAGTCTCTTACTTAACAGATGATTTGAAAGAACCGACCCTAAGGGTACTTTCATAGCCAAAATGCTACGTTAACATTGGTTAAAGAAATAATCATCATCAATCAATATAAGATTGCAAATTTAAGTTAACGCAGACGAAGCTGCGGGCAACAGTTAGTTTTAGTTTAAATCCCTTTGAGTGCTGGTCAATTGTTTTCCAATCAAATTTATTTTTCCTTTGAAGAGTAAGCGTAATCAGGTTAGCGTCGTACTATCTAACGGATTGTAGCTTCTTGGTATTGAATGTGACACTCAAATGCGATTTTATGGCTTTATTGTATCATCATCATCGGCCTTTATTCGTCCACTGCTGAACATAGGCCAAGATGGCCGGTCCTTTGCCTCTCGCATCCAACACGTATCGGCCACTGCACGGAGGTCGTCTTTCCACGTTTCTATACGTGACATAAATAAGATTAATCAAGAAGAATTGTTGAAAAATAATCTGATTGGGCACAAGCGCAGATTTTTTGTGTTAGATAAGCCATGCAAATGTATTTAGTGAAAACTATCGTACTTGCAAATTCAATTGCTGGTGAAATAAATCCTTATACATGATCGGTTTAATGCAATGTGTGCGATCCATATAATGCGATCATTTAGACCAGTGATTCCAAAAGTGACCCAGGTAGACCCCCAGGGATCCACAGAAGACTCAAAGGGGGTCCACGATGAGCGTGACAAAAAATGGGGGTCCACAATCGTAAGCGGAGGTCCATGAAAATTAAGAAAATTTATTTGGTTTCCATAGTGAAGTACCAATGAGCCATTCAACCAAGAAGAATGATTTTACTATTATAATGAAATATCTTTAAAGGAGCAAAACAAAAAGGTCAACAAGGGGGGTCCACCTGATGCAGGAAAAGTTTGAAAGGGGTCTACGTAGCAAAAAAGTTTGGAAAACACTGATTTAGACGCTTACCTTAAAACGATCGATCGTATACTACATAGGTACTTGTTTTTAGAACTCGTCATGTATTATACATAAATTTAATACCCGTTAGCTTGAATACGGGTAATCCTTCCGGTTTTAGAATGTTAGTTAAGATGAAAGTTCTAAGCCCGTTAATGTTGAAAACGTAGTTTCCTAAGCTTTGGTTAAATAGGTATAAAATAGCCTTAGTTAGAGTTGAATTGGCGAATTAGTTTTATACTAAACTTACTAATAGTTATATATACTAGTCATTAGTATTATAATATAGTCTTCTAAGTTCACTGCTGTTTTAATGGAATAGATGAGTTGAAGTTTCTGATCATCATATCCTTATCTTTCCCTGCCATTTCCATCCGCCAATAAATATACAGCTCTCTCAATGAACTCAATAACAGAAAATCTTCATCACTAGCATTAAGATCATCAGAAAAATATAAGCCTTCACTTAGTACTTATTGTATAATAATCTGTAATATATATATTAATCACAAAATAACGGTTGGAGACTATTCTTAAGATCTCTCCCAAACCTTCAAAATAAAATTTATTCAAAATAGTATAAACAAAGAATAATTTTGGACGTCAAGTAAATTTACCACCGGTTCCAAAGATACCACTGAGAAAAACCGGTGAAACAAATACAATAATAATAATATCTATGGACGCTTTTACAATACGTCAATCTGGTCCCGTGGTAATATCTCAAAGAGACTTGTGTTACGGGTATCAGACAACGGAAATACATATAGAAACTTTTTTGTGTTCCCTGGCGAGATCGAACCCGCTACCTCCGGCTTGTGCGCCCATAGCGCTAACCACTGAGCCACAGAGGTCGTCGCAATGGAACTAATCTTTTCAAATACTCTACTAGAGTTGGAGTTACCAGAGATTATTTTTTGTCATTTTTTTATAAAACTTACAACATAACGTATATTTACAAAAATACAACTGTTAGAAGGCAAATTAAGAGTTTTCACTGATGTTGTAAATTGCTAGTCCAAAGTGTGCCATCACAACCGCTACGTATTAAAATAAATGGCGTCTTTCTAGTTAAGATGAAATTGTGTGAATTGCTCGTATATAAAAAGCGGCGAAACTTTACAGCCATTTCAACTTTGCGCTTTGAGCTTGAAACACGTATGGGAAAGTTTTAAAAACTATAATGGTTTTATTGCCTTTAAGAACGTCAATATTTTTATTTTATGAGGATAGTCGTTATCGCTTGTACAGTCGCTGTAAAAAGCAGTTACCAATAATGAGTATTCGTTTTTTAGAACCCAGATGTTTACCACAGTACACTTTACCGTACACCTTATCACAGTAATCATTTAAACCATTGCAATAATTATCGTTATCATTACTATCGGGAACAATCCGATTTCTATTTTTCGCATTATTTATTATGATCGCATTTTGGAAACCTTGCAAAGTTACTCACAAGCAATTTAAAAACCGATAATGCAGTTTTATCCTAAGTATAAATTCAATCGTTTATTTACTCCTTAAAACGGGCATGCCTCTAGTAGTAATTATTATATAAACTAGATGTACTCTCAACGTGGCTCCTTGAAAATTCAAAGCGCTTAATGCCGTGGTTTACATTGATATTGGTTTGAATAAAACATTTATAGCGAACTACATAATTGTCTGTATTTACATTTAGAAAACGGGTTCATTGTGTTTACAGAGAAATACTCTATGGATATAAATTATCAATGCTTGGTAAATATAAGAATATCTTTGTAGGCATTATGAATACGAAAGTAAATATTGAAAGTAGACGTAGAGTATTGATATTATATTATACTTTTGTATTATCGTCTGTATGCTCGTGACATTTAGTACGATTATACAATACCTATCCAATACCTTCTTGTTATTATTATTAACACACTATAGAATCCACTACCTTTGTTCACTAACAAACAGTACAGTACACTAACAGCCACATTCCTGAATCGCGCTATCGAAGTTTTATCGTTCGTCGCTATAGGTATATACAACAGAAAATTATAGAAATATTAAAGTTAATTGTCAATTCTTAGATGAGCCATCTGCTCATCTACTCTAAAGAAAAAAATTAAATTATCATTCATCTAACGTATATGTTTCATTGATACGTTTTGAAATTGAAAGGCTTTAAGGCCAACAGCATAGGTCCAATCGAAAAAAAAATCAGTTGTCTGTAAAGTCGGTTTACTGACGATAGTTGAACGTAACAACGTCATAAGAAAATACTGATGGCCGATTGTGCCTCTTTGTCGCTCGTTCCGCGTTCTCGCTTGCACTTCAAGCCTAAAAAGAATGCTTCAGAACGAGGTAACGCCGCATGAGTCATGTTTTTTCGTGCGTACATCCGGCTCCATCGAATTATTAGACGTTGTCAGGTCAAAAAATCTACACATCATTGTCAGGTTTCGTCCTGACTGAGCATACAATCTCGCTCGGCCGGAGATCTCCCTTTGGGGCTTTCGCATAAATCCTACAAATGTACGGATTACAATTTTAGTTCCGATTTCCTCCAATTTCGTATTTACTAACAGGAACACATTAATAATATAATATATTATGATGGCTTTGAAACGGAAATTATTATACATATAAGGATTAATTCATGAAACATTTAGGGTAGTTGAACATCGATATAAAGTGGCAATTAGTAATTTAGCATTCCCTTTAGACTTCTAGGATTTAGATAATATTATTTTTCAACATTATAATCAGCATATCTAACTTTTGTTTTAATTTTTATTTATTAAATTTTGAGGAGGAACAGCTTAAACACTTATTACTCTGGACCTTGGGTAGGTACACTGGAGTGTGTAGGGACTCGCACATGGAAATGCCCTGTCCCACTAAAACTGCTGCGAGTACCTTCAGCCGCTTTTGTGAGGGTCTCGGATGTGCAGCCAACAATATCCATCCCAGTGACAGGCTAGCCCCAGCAAGACCAGAATCTTCAGATATCCGAAAGACTGCCCAACAACTACAAAGCAGTCCCCACGACTAGTCTAGCACCGTGGGAGTACAGGGATAACATTACAGCCTATGTGTTATTCTGATGTATAAGTTACATTATTGTAAAGTTTCACTAAAATCTATTCAGTAGTTTTTACGTGAAAGTAACAAACATTTCTAAATTAACTTGCAAACTTTCATGTTTATAATATTAGTAAGAAGTAAGATTTATTCATTGTCAGAGATCGGATCTTTGGTTAATATACATGTTTCAGATTTATTCTTATTAATATTTAGATTTAATAGAGAAGACAGTAAAATATTGTATGTATACGACTCCCTTGTATACAGAAAAGGCAATGCAAAATTTCAAAGCTAGTCTATTTATATCATAAAGAAGCGGCCTAAGTGCATCTGCATGCTTCGTGGAAAATAGGTTAGGTATGTGTAAAGCATCTCCTTTATTGTGTTTGTTTTGCTTATTTGTACAGTTTCGAATGTTGGTATCGTGTTACTTTCATCATCATTATCATCAGCCGCTATCCCGTCACTGCTGAATATAGACCTCCCTCAATAAACCCCACGACGACCGATCCACGTGACCGATCTACTGCACGTGCGAGTGGCAAGGGTCGTCTAGGCATTCATTAAGGAAGGCCTATGTTCAAAATTTGACGGATAAGGCTGATGATGATGATGAACTATTGCATAATCTATACGTGCACAAGTTTTTACCTACCATAGACATTAAGTTGGCATGCTTGTGTGAAATGTTCGCTACAAACTATAATTTTGTAAAATGAAATCAGTGTTTCACATAAAACAACGAAACCATGCGATCAACAGGTGCGGATGAAGTCCTCCACCGCTTTTCAACGTTAAAATAAACTTTGTTGCAAACACTACACTGGCTTGAATAGCGCAAAATTGTCCACTGGAACCGTGAAATGGTCATTCGACATATGACCTTATTTATTCATTGACTATTTGTTTATTATTAGAACTAAGCGATTGATGTAGAAAATTATAGTTTTAGAAAACAAAGTGCTTAGAGATTTTGATGAAATAAAAAATTTGAAAATATCAAAAAATAATAAATACGTCAAAACATGAGGACAAAATAAAAGAAGATTTTATCAGAAAGCTATTATTAGGATTACAAGTTTTAATTGTAATCATCGAGAGTAGAATCGTAATAAATCAGTGATTTTAAGTAAAAAAAAATTCACCATTTTGATTTGTTTTTTTAATTTCTTCTGAGCTCTGATTGGTACATACAATTCACTGGTTGGTTGAGTAGCTATTACATCAGGGACAAATTACTGACTACTCTCGGATTTTTATGGCTCATATTACTACTTTATCCGGTTTTATGCTCAATGGCTGCACTAGCCTGGCCTTATGTATCTTCCTCGAGACATAATAATATAAAAAAAGATTAAATATTTGACGGAAAATTGCCAGGGATTTCATTCACTATTTCTATATTTCACGGCTTATTGTTAGATAGATAAGCCCCCGTTCGCATGAGCGCTTAAAAACCGTCGCGGAACCCGACGTCGACTTGAGTTGCGAGTATGTCATGCTAAATTCGATTTAACGTCAAACACACAACGTCGAAAATCCAACAGTGCTCGATAAAAAGTGTGGCGTTTTAAAAACGCCTTCATGTGAACAGATACATTGGTGTCCATATGTCCGAATCAAACGTTTTGTATCGCATGGTAAAAAGGGCTCGTATAATATAATATAATATATATAATATTTATATTATGTTTCAAACGTTTAGTAACTGTTTACAATTTCATACTGCAAACTTGCGCCCGTTACCAACATATCTCACGGAAATCCTCTTCCGATTGCCTCTTACATAATACCACATCCGCAAACTCGACATTTTGTAATTTAACGGTTAAAGCCCCGTTATGAAACCGGGTACCGGGTAGGCATTGTATAGGTTCCGATTCAGATATCTTGTATATTTAACCACCATGTTATACCTTTACATAGCTTTACATGTTTAACTAAGAGGTTGCCTTATTATTTCACATTCTTATATTTAGCATTAGTTTTTCACTATTTCGGTGGAATTGCTGCGGACCAATTTACCATAGTCCTGAATCGCGCTATCGGAATTCGACACAAGACCTGCTATATATACAACACATGAAACGATAGCAAGTGGGCTTCGACCTGGTTGAGCATTGCACCTCGCTCGGTTGGATATCTTCGCTTTGGGCCTTGCACTATATACTCACAATTTGAGACCTTGACGTGATACAGAATTTTGCAACTTAATTTAAAACAGATCAGAAATATGATGGTGATGCTGATGATGATGATGATACTCAAAAGATTCGAAGGACACATTTTAATATCACGTATTTCTATTCTCTTTAATTTCTACCCAGAGCTACAGTGACTTTCCTTCCCTCACAAATACTTGTAAAAAGTCGTCTTTTCACCGCACCACGTGAATAAAAGATAGAGATAAATATTGAAGTATATGAACATTCAAATTCCTCACTCGATGTCGCCTAAATAAGCCGAATTACACAAATTTTTGTGGCTGGAGTTTTATTGTATTTAATTCTACGAGTTCATTTTCCCATTTGGCACGTGATCTTTATATTTAAAAGGTCATTCTTTTATTCCAGCTATTGGCAGTTGTTGATTTTTAGGCTGATGGCAGGCATTAACATCGAGATCTCCAATTGGTTATTGGTTATCCAATGGATTATTCCACGGCATTCATTCGTTCCACATCCTAATATGAATGGTATGTTTCGGTGTCAGTAATTACAATAATTTGCTTCCTTTCTTTCCGTATATACAATACTGCAAAGCTTATTTCACGAATGTAACAAGAAGGATGGTGGAAATGATAAAAAGTCTCCATTATGTTACATTTGTATTACATATTTGACATTTGGAATGACGGATAATATTATATTAGATTAGACAGTTAACGTTTTGTCTTTGAGTTAATTTGTAGCCAAGAAACTAACATAATTGTCTGTAACTTCTTCGTTAAAACAGTATATTATCTAATATATTATACAATACAACTATGTAGCTTAATTAGAAACCTGCCCTAGTGACATTGAAAGCCGTATCTGGAGTAAAATCCGTTGAGAAGTTAGGAAAACATCTATACAGAAACAGATTAGAAATACAGGGAACAAAAAGCGATTATGCTTATGCATTTAGCGCTATCCCCAGAAATACATCATCTTGTCTATTTCTATAGCATATTATTCTATAATAATAAGCTATAGAAACGTAGTCCGCGCGCTTATTTTGAAGCACCTTAATTAGTACCAGAAATGGCTCCATACGCCGCGGCGTTTGAAGCCATAAGAAGCCATAATAATTATATATGTATATTATAGATAGGTAGATTAGTGCGCCGCGCCGGCCCTTGTGTAGTATCAAAATATGTGAAAGCACACCGAACGTATCTCTACAAATTAATAGTCACGATTTGATTGTCTCGACAGAATAATCTTTAAACAGTTAGTATACTGATATTTAAGTATTTATATGATAACTAATATTCTCGTAATTTATTAACTGCAACTAACCATAATTTATTCCAGTTAGCTATTTATTTATAACACTAAGGGCCTGTTTCACAATCTCCAGTTAAGTTCCCAATAGGCTATCGGCAACATATTTGACAGATAGAGTATGGAGTATCTGTCAAATTTCTGTCAAATATGTTGCCGATAGCCTATTAGGAACTTAACAGGAGATTGTGAAACAGGCCCTAAACAGTTATCAGCGCCCGAATCATTACCCGCTTTTGGAAAAACTGTACTTCGATGCTTCATTTTTTAAATACTGCTTTTGTTGATGACTAATTTTAAATAATGACGAATATTGTTCGATATTGCTATCATTGTAAGTACTAATATTTAAAATATTTTGGAACGGAAGGCTTGGAGGGGATAGGGATTTTGCTGCGCGACCGAACTGAAAAAAATGTGATAGTAAAACCGTAAGAAAAAGTGCGTGGAATAAAAAGCGTTAAATAAGACGTGCGCAGGCGCGACAGTCGCATACACAAGCGAGTAGTGTATAATACCTTTCTTTTTAGCCGAAGGAACTTCGCCCTACCTGGTGTCCCACGACACCACATTTCTTTTTTTATTATTATGATTTCTTGAAGCTATTTTTCGGTAGTAACGCTCGTTATATACATAATCTTAATCGATTTTGTGTTCTGCTGTTCTGTATAATAAATACTAGATGCTTGGTAGAGAGCAGCAGACATCAAAATATGCAGTGCATAGAATAAATGGAGGCATATCAATACCAAATAATTAGTAACTAAGTTTCAAATACAATTATTGGAAACTGCTAATTCTGAGTAATATTGTTGAATTTGAAACGTGTATTGTATAAACGTGTAACGTGTTTGCTATATGATTTGAATTAAATAATACACATGGGCTGGACACATAGACGAACAGATGGCCGATGGGCCAATAAGGTACCAGAGTGGAGTTGAGTGGAGAAGTGTTGGGACGATCTATGTGCAGTGGCGATCCGTGTTAGATGCGTTATGCAAGGGAACGGTCGTCATGGCGTTCGTTCATTGAAACTTATGTTCAGCGGTGGACGGATAAAGTCTGATCGGTCTGAAAGTGCGACTTCCGGTTAGTCCGACTTCCGGTCCGGCTAGTCTGAAAGGTGAATCAAGTGGAAGGGTGGAAAAGGAACATTAAAATATATTCATTGTTTTGTGCTCTTTTTATCGAAAAACGAACAACGAAGAGATTTGTTCAGAGTATAAGGAAATATATTTATTTATACTGATCATCCTTACTAATATTATTAAATGTGAAAATAGGGATGTTTATTACGCTTTCACGCGAAAACTACTCAACCGATCATGATTAAACTTTGTACACATATTCTCGAAGGTACAAGAAGTAACGTATGATACATAAAAGAAAGGCATTTTTACTAACGCGAGCTTAGCAGTGGGCAACTTCTAGTATACATTATAATAAAACAACTTTTACGGATTCTATAGCTCTTAAAGCCACCATCGTCACGGATTGATAGACTTATATATTTATTTCTCCCGTGAAATATTGTTCTGTTTCCTAAAGCGACACCATGACACACTGACACACCAGTATGTTCCAGAACAGGTGTATGAATTGGGTGAACTAGCCTGGGTGAACACGTTTGTGTTAATGAGTAACAGTGACTATTAACCACGTCGCTCCAATATCAATTAATGTACACAATTAAAAAATTTGCAATAACCAATAAAATAGCTCTAATAGAAATATCGAGAACGTTAATGACTTTCCGAACTATGATTAAAAAAAATCTACAAAAAAATCACAAGTTGTGTAGGAGACGAGAAACCTAACAGTAAATAGAAACGTTTTGAAGACTTGAAATGAATCCGGGTAAAGGACAAAAGGGAATCATTACGTTTTCAAACGGGACTCAGTTATTTCAAATTACAAATGCCTGTACCAAAGTGTCGGTACGATATTCCAATTAATTTGTAGTTATTGGAGTAAATGAAAATGTCGTTGATCGTTTATTAAATAAGACTTCTCTGGGTGCCTAGCCAAATTACCATTAAGGAAGCGTTAGCGAAATTCGAAATGATAAAATGTATAGGATGGACCACTTGATTAAGCGCGGCCTTATGTCAATCCCATACATTTTATCATTTTCGAACTTCGCTAACGCTTTCTTAATGGCATTTTAGCTAGGCCCCCTAGACACGTAGATCAGACCGACTAGATATGGAATTTATATTAGATTATACAATGTATAGTAAAATATATAATTCATCTAAAATAGGCGCATGGCAGCGACATAGAAATCTAAATAATAAGGTATAGGAAGTGCTAAGTGCGCGTGATTTTGTCGCCGCCACAGGTGACGCAGATGGCAAAATTTTTGTATCATATTACATTGCTGGTTATGTTCGATGTTAATATAAGAGCATCGTATCACAAAAAGAAATGTATTACGCAATGAATAATAATTTATTCCTTGGCAACACTCGCTTCGATAGATCAGACCATTTCAATTACCTTATTACGTAGATTTCTATGGCAGCGACCATCTGAACCCCGCCTTCGCCCCGCACACCCCCTTGCTACGGCAAGCGTGAGGTGGCAGATTTCAGGCGGCCCCTATCATACGCCTAATGCTTTTGTATGAATAGTACATAAAATTGCTTACCTGTTACTTAATAACACCTTAGCAACGTACCAATTTTATTTATTATATCAATTCCTTGGCTCATATTTGTCACGGTGTACTGTGGGGAAGTTTGGTGATATTAAAAAAGGTTCGTATATAATATATGGTATGATTTACCTGTATCAAAATGATTATTTTCAACCATTTAATATAGATAGATTTTTTCATGAATACTAAGACACATTCCCTGCTAGAATCGTCCGATAACGATTTGCCTATACACGGAAACTGTTCACTCATCTAGATATAATATTAAAGAGATCGATCGTCTTGGCGTTCTTTCAGGGAGGCCTATGTTATAAAGTGGATGGATAAAGGCTGATGATGATTATATTAATAAATTATTCATTGAGGCCTTAAGATTAATTTCTATTCCTTAATATTATTCTAACTCGGTTTACTTATCTTAATAATTATGCGGCATAATTAAACATATTTCGAATGAAATTCAAAACAGAAAGTAAACGAATCATGCAATCATTCGTAAAGCTTAGCCCCGGAACGGAATCAAATTAAATAATTCCATTGAAGTTAGAGATAACATTGCGATTTACACTTCAAAAGATAAAAACCAATGACTGTGGAAGTGGTGAAAAATTATTGTTCCAGTTATTTTTTACACATGATTCGCATACAACTCGGATAGTTTAATACTTATTGTCATGGCGCCGCGTTAATAAAACACGCAACAAAAAGCAACACTTTATAATATTTTGATATAATGTTTTAGAGCTTTTGTAGAGAAAGTAATTTATAAATTTACTCAATAAAAATTGTAATTATATTATTTTATATGTTTATATTATGTTTTTTAAAATAGTGTCATTTTTATTAACAGTATTATTTGTCAAAGGGACAAAGCTGGAGTAAACTTAAATTATCATTTTAAAGATAACTCGAGTAATTATGGAATGAAATACAACCAACTCATTATATTGCTTTGATACTCCAGAGAAATGACGTTAAAACATTTCAATAAACCGCCATAAAGTCCGTAAAAGTTGTTTCATTATAATGAGAACCTACTTGGTACCTATGTACCTACCTAAATATTGTTCCTTTTTTACGTACGACAAAAAAGGACAAATAAATATAAATTATTTTCATGGAATGCGCCACGAGGGTTAAAAATTGGAGGCCGTATTTAGAACAAAATTTTGCTAGGCCGTTAACAAGGCAGGAAGGGAGGCGGTGGCCGGTCCATGCAGGATTCAAGTGGCAAGGGATTATTATTAAAAAGTGGATTGATAAAAGCTAATGATAATGATTAATATTATTCTTATAATATGTCAAGTAGAAAAATATGCCTATCAATTGTACATTGACGAATACGTCATCAAAGACCACGAAAGATGATTTTAAAATTTAAAGTCATTAAAATATAACCTTTTTTAAAGTTATTGAAATTACGAAGGAAATTTAAAATTGAAGGCTTAGGACTCGGAATTTTCTCTTAGCATCGGCTTTTAATAAACAGGGCACGTAAGTGATCATGTTTCAGATTTAAATAAATTATGCTTTCATTTCTATTCATAATCAAGACAAACCTATATAATGCATTATAAAGTGTTAAAAGTAATTTTGACAAGGTCGAATGAATACTGTACCAAGAACAACAAGCTTTATCTTGATATGAATTCTAATCTAAGAAAAATGGCCGACGAAAATGTCTGGGAGTATTGACGACTTATTTTTAACGATAGTGTCTAAAATATTATAAAACATAATTTATGTAATGTTATTTTATACCTTGAGAATCACCTGGAAAGTGACCATTGTGCCAGGTTACCAGGTAAGCGTAGGATGTAAGTACATACTACATACTACTCAAACGTTCACATGTCGTCCGCTAGAAAATACTTGACGTCTGGCATTATTTTCTAGAATATTGGTCTAAAATTGGGAGAGAAATTATATTGTAGAACAAAGTGTGCTTTCTTACTCAAATAAAAAAGACACAAATAATAATATCCAACAATCAAACCACGTTACGAGTTTTGTGTTACAGGCTATATATAAATAATAATATCTTTGGACATATTTACACCTCGTCAATCTAGTCCCGTGGTAAGTTCTCGAAGAGACTTGTGTTACGGGTATCAGACAACGGATATAAATATATTTAATACTTTTTATATTAATACTTATATTTATTTTTTGTTATATAATACACATAATATTAAATATACATCCATGACCCCGTGCAGATATCTACATTCATCATACAAATTATCTGCACTCGGCAGGATTAGAAACTGCGAACGCTTCGTTGTATCCAGTAGTCTTACTCTCAAGCAGACAGCCGGAATTATTCTTCATAGCTATAAATTTGCGTTTAATATTTTAGAAATTACTTTGTATTACATAAACAAGCTAAGAACCAATCTTACACCAAAGGCTTTTAAAATATTACAAACTCCGCTATGCCAAATGTTCAGGCCGTAGCATATAAACAATTTTATCGTTTTTTGCGGGCTCTACTTTCCATAAAGGAAGTTATTTTTGGGGCACTGAAAGGGGTGATTTACAGTTTTTAGGTTAACATCTATATTGTCGTATACGGAAATACGACTGCACAATTTTT
This sequence comes from Lycaena phlaeas, assembly GCA_905333005.2. NCBI lineage: Eukaryota > Metazoa > Arthropoda > Insecta > Lepidoptera > Lycaenidae > Lycaena > Lycaena phlaeas. The sequence continues at coordinate 4,818,603 of HG995168.1, forward strand.
GAGCAAAATAATTTAGAATATGATCAATTGATGAATTTTGACTAAAAATATAATTTAAGAATAAATAATATCATGTATTACATCATCATCATCATCATCTATTTCCAAGCATCAACGGAGAGTGACAAGGGATCAGTCTTTTTTCTTTTTTTTTCGGATGGTGATATGCTCTGGCCCTAGTGGCCTTAATACTTCATCGGACGTGAGGTGAGCTGGTTGGCTTCACCATTGGATGAAGATGAATATGGGGTTGCCCCCCGCAAGCCGTGGAGTGTGACTTTCACGGCTTCATGACGTCTGGTTTGATAGGATAGGTATTGGTGTTCATTGAGGGTGGGCTATGTTTAGCAGTGGACAGTTACAAGCTGATGATGATTATGTAGTGTATAGTACTAGAGTATGTTCTAATAATATCCATCATTGCATATGCGTTAGTCAAATCAGTAACTAATTCAATACGCTAATTAGAAATTCAATTATGATGAAGCCAGAATGCGTGTTGCACGTGTTCGTGTGTACTATAAAATATATACTATATAAACTTAACGTCACCAGGTACAAAATTAATTTAATAGTGTAACAGGTTTAAATTTTGAACGTGCGGTGGAATCACACTTATTTGTATGATTATATTATGAGTAGCTAGGAAATTTAATCTAATAATATTTGAAAAGCGAACGTTTAGATGTTTGTTACTTTTACACGCAAAAACTACAGAATGTATTTTGATGAAACCTTATAATATAACTTACATATAAGAATAAAGGCTCCCATATACGGACAGTTTTACCTTCACATCTGACTGACCGGATGCAAATCCGTATCATGTGTGTGTTTGGCCTAAGGTAAGCGCACGTCAGTTGGCCGGAGCGACTGAAGCAATTCGTTCATATCGGACTGAACGGATCATGTATGAACATATCAATTCAGCTGACAGCTAACTCTAGCTGTGAGGACGTAGAGATTTCAATTTGTGATTTAGAAATGACCTCGTGGTCAAAATAATTTGGACTTTATTGAGTTATTAAAAAAATATAGCTGCTTAGAAAACAGTGCTCTTCTTTTTCTTCTTTTTTTTACTAGCGCTAAGGCAGACGAAGTATTGTTCGGCCATTAACCGGGTTGGAAGACGATCTTCGAGCAGTGGCCGGATGGAGCCTGGTGATGATGAAACCAGCGTAATATCATAACTCACTTTCGTCCATCATTCACGACCACTCCCTGCAGCGAACCAGAGTGAACTTATGAGATCACGCCATGTATGTGCAGCAATATATTCACTTCGAATTGACGCAGTTTTATCTATCCATTTTTACCTCCTGGGGCATACGGGGGGCCTAACACACAGGCTATAATTTATCCCCGTACTACCACGGGAATGGAAAGCACGTGGTTAATACCATGCGGCCCTGCTAGTAATATATCTAAATAAAAAATAAGGTGTAATGAAACAGTCTTTACCATGGTTTCTATAAAGTATCCGAAACGCCAGGCATGTAAAGATCTTAATAAACCGCGATAAAATCGGTAAAAGTTTTTAATTACGAGTATAATATTTGGAATTTGCGTTAGCATAAGATAACAAAAAGGTCTATTGTTTGATGTAAACGTCAAAAGTATTGTAAATATGATACTGATTGCAACTTAGTACGGCTAAAGTAATAAGAAAGTTTTGGACATAATGTCTGTCTAGACCACCGGCTTTTCACATTGCATCTATAATTAATTAAAGAGAAAGAATCTGGAAGATTTTACACGCATAGTATATTATAAGATTTACTTTGTAAATATTAAAAAGTGCAATACATAAACGATACATTATATAAGGTCTTTCTTACCTTTTTAGGAACAGGATTATGTTCAGGTGAATTACAAACAAAAATTACAACATAGAACATCTATTGTTACCAAAAAGTAATATCTGGCCAATACAATAGATGAGTTTCAACCGGTGTGTGGCTGCGAATGTTCAAAGGCGATGACGTTCAAATTGAAATTCGTTGATATATGAACGGACTCTGCACTCTGAAAGTATAACTCCTCATATTTTAGGGTTCAAAGGGAGTACAGGATTTACATTAATCTTAAAAAACACACTTAAATCTTAGAAATATATAATATCTTATAAATACACCTTAAATGCCTATGTCTTTTGCTTTCTAAAGAATGAAAAAGTACTTACTTCAATAAAATTAGAAAACATGATTTTGGCCAGTTATATCGCTCTTTGACTGTAATTCAAAACATTTTTAACTATTTTTTCTAGATAATAAATAAATAAGTATTTAGAAAAAATAATGGCCCGGACTAATGTCTCACTAAATATATAATAGCACAGATAATAAAACAAACGTTAACTTAAATAGATTTGGTTTGTTTGGTAGGTACTGCAAAATTTGTGTAAAAACATTGCATAAATTTCGCAAAATATTATTTAAATTAGTCCAGTAATTAAAGATTTTATCAGGTACATATTAACTGTGAAATACATTTATGCAAGAATTATGTTAAAGCTCTCTCATAATAAAAACATAAAAACATGCGATGCTATCCATCGACCAAACAAAGACATTCATACAAGCACCATACAATTCTCGGGTTTTGATTCTTCTATTGGATTCAAACCTGAGACCTCAGCTAACATACCTGACCAATATTCAATTCAATAAAATTTATTTTGGCCACTAAGAAACCATATAATTAGGAATGGCTTTTAATTTCCATTAGCTTTAAAGTTGAAAATCTCATTAACATATAGAATTGTAATGCTTCTCGTATTATGCCATTAAAGTAATTTTTTGCCAGCAAGTAGGACGGCTTTTTAATAATTTCCCCATCTACAAGGACGTACAAAAGTCACGATCTAATTAACCTCCCAAAAGAAGCCTGTCATAAAAACGATTTTCTCTTGTCATTTTCCTTTTGAACCAAACAATAAGTTACCTCCAATTAGAAACGTCGGTGTGTTGGACAATTGACAATTTGATGAGGTAGGCACTGTTTATTAATATTGTGGTATTAATAAGCAAATTCATCACATGAAAAAGTTTTTATACACAAACAAACTAGCTGACACCTGATGGTACGTACGAACAAACGTTTTGAATGAGCAATATTTAGTTCTGGCAAATCCCACAGAGAGATTAATATAAGACTGAATTTAGGATGACTTTAAGTTACCTTTTTTTTTCTTTTAATCCGGGAAATGCACTGAGGCATCCCGCTGGGGATCGGGTATTGGAGTCGGGTATGTGGGACTTGCTGCGCCCTACCCCTTTCCCCCTGCTCTTTTGCCCCCTCTTCTTATAAGATGTTCTTATAACGTGTTGGGTTCACCCTGGGCTACTGAGCCCCACCGCCACGACAAGGCTTGAACCATAATAGGAATGACTTTCAGTTAACAATAATATAGACCAACACAAGTTCTTTACGTACATTCAAGCTTTTGCGATTGATTAAAAAAGGTTTAATACTTTAACGATTATTTAAAAAAAATGTATTTTTTATTTGTTAATATATTTTTCTGTGTGAGAACAATAACCTGAAGCGGGTTGTCTATAAGTGTTGGTTGTCCCCAAGATGAAGATTGGTTGAACACTATAAAAATAATAGTCTATCCCTATACGGCTGCAGTTCTAAGTTAAAGCGGGCGAAGCTGCGGGCAACAGCTAGTTCATAATACAATGGCAATATTATGAATAAACATTTCCTGAAATATAATTTTGCATTATGCATAAACTGTCATCGCCGCGAGCAGATTTCCTCTCGCACAATTAATTCCGATTATAATAAGCGCATGCCTATTGCCTAAATGGTACACGGTATTTTCAGACGATTTTATTAATAATAGTAACCTTAAATATACTGACCGATTTACTATATTCTGATACTAGTGTTGCCCGCAGATTTGCCCGCGTTTACTTAAATTTACATCTGAATACGGATCGATGATGCTTATTGTTATAGCCTAAATTACTCTTTATAACTTCAGCTATCTGCCAGAGAAAGTTCCGTCAAAATTGCTCCAGTCGTTTTACAGTTTAGCCGAAACAAACAGCAAGATCTTTCTCCTCTTTGTATTAATATGTTTTTAATAAGCTTTTGTTTTCGGTTGAAAGAAATATTTTCTTTTCAAATTTAAACATGAAATGATTTAATACTTTTTAATTAAATAATTTTCGCTATCAAATATTGTGTCTGAATTTTAAAGTTGTTCCTTAAAATTAATTTTATTCTTTATGAATTCACTATTATGCTTCACATTTTTTTCTGTTTTCAAGAATAGAATCCACTTATATTTTAAAACATTTAATTAAGGGATGCTGACAGTGTTAATTAAAAATACATCCTTTTAATTTGAAATGGTAGTTTTTATGATAGAATCCTAAAATAGACAAACTTTTCTCCCGTTTGTATGATTGATGATAACATATTCGTGTAACATATAATTATACTAGTATATTTTATTGTTACAATTTTCTATTTGTACATGGCAATATTTATATGTAGCTATCAGCTGTAATCTTACAGGAGTAGGAAATAATAAGATCAAAAAGCTACTTGTCACAAAAAGGCGATCTACAAGCGGTATCGTGGGTGTCCGCAATCACTTATTATAAACCGAGGCCTTCCATAAAAAGAAAACGCCTTCGGAATTTCGCAAAAGGGGGAATGGGAAGAAACTTAATACTCTATAATCTTCGTTTTTAAATCTGTCCTCATTATTTTATGTTCCAATCCTTGGACTTTATTGTCCTATCTCGTGTATACGATGTATAAAAAAACACACCCTGCGAGTTTTAATTAATTTTGTATTTAATACTTTTCGATACTCGTTTGGATGTAAAGGGTTTTTAATATCAAACTAACGAGGAACCGATATGAAACATTTTGACTTGGATTTCCAAAGGATTATTTGTAAAATAATTAATAATAATAATAATAATAACTTTATTAGTTGACCAAAAAGTATTACAATCAAATATTTTCGAGCAGGAATTTGAGTTACAATACATTTTATACAATATAATGATTTGCCGCTGTTCCCTAAATTAGGGTAAAACCCTGTGTTTTAGGTTAAACAGAGCTCTCCTGAGAGAAAGTGCAATAATAATCTAATACTGGCAACGCTCGAAAGAACTAGTAAGAGTGCTTAGTATATGGAAATATGTAGGTGTGTATGAGTGGGTCTGTGTGTGTGTGTGTGTGTGTGTGTGTGTGTCTGTGTGTGTGTGTGTGTGTGTGTGTGTGTGTGTGTGTGTGTGTGTGTGTGTGTGTGCGTGTGTGAGTGATGTGTCAAGTGATTACCAAAAGTAAATTTTCAGTGTCTTCATAAGTCAAGTTTTGGAGGAATAATTTGGTTTGGAGTTTGCAACGATGATTATTGAGTTGGACTAACTGTACATGCTTATTTACTTTATTATATAAATATGGCCCCAAGAAAGAAATGAATCTTCTGATGAATGATGTCTTTAGGCCACTTGGAATCTTATATATTATATCTGCACGTCTTTTATCCTGTAAGCTATTTGGGTTAATTGGATGTTTAGCATGTTGATATAGGACCGTTTCTAATATAAAAAGTTGCCTAACTGTAAGTACATTGCATTGCTCATAAAGAAGTTTGGTAGGGAAGAGGAAAGGCCGAGATGTGCATACTTTAAGTATTGTTCGTTGGGCTACTTCTAACCCGTGTATAAGTGTTTTTGAAGCACCACCCCAGCAAGAGATGCAGTAAGTTATAAGTGACTGACAAAGCGCAAAGTAAACCTGTTTAATAATGTGGGATGGGGCAGCTTTTCGGATGTTTTTAAAGACGTATATCAATTTTCTAAGTTTAGAAGTTAAATCAGCAATATGTTGTTTAAAATTTAGGTGACAGTCTAAAATAATGCCAAGATATTTTTGACTTTTTTTCCGGTCTAGAGAAACGCAAGAACATGGATGAGTGTTATCCAGACGGCAAACATGCGCTGTTATAGCATAATTTTGGGAAGGTTGACTGGGGGATCCTAAAGAAAAAGTCATATAACTCGTTTTTTTAATGTTTAGTGACAGTGAGTTTTTAGATAGCCAGTGAGTGACCTCGTTTAACCCTAACTGAGCAACATGGAAAACCTCATCCCAAGAACTAGCGACAAACACAAGGGCTGTGTCGTCGGCGTAAGCAATAATTCTACATTTGTTGAGCGGGAGAAGACAGAGACCGTTTATATAAATGAGGAACAGCGTAGGGCCCAGAATACTGCCCTGAGGGACGCCATATTCTGTAAAAATTTCACGACTCTTATACTGGCCAATCACAACGCTTTGCGTCCTTCCACTCAAATAATTGCTGAAAAGTTGTGCTTGTTTACCTCTTATACCAATGCATTCAAGCTTAGACACCAGTGCAGTCAAGGATACTGTGTCAAATGCTTTTTCCAAGTCTAAAAAGATGGAGAGGCACCTGTCACCACGGTCCATGGCAGCTGTTATTAAATTAGTGAGTTCCAATACAGCATCTGCTGTGGATTTGCCTGATCTGAAGCCAAATTGAGAATTCGCAAGTATATTATTTTTGTTTAAGTAACTAACTAGTCTGTTATTAAGTGCGCGTTCAAAAATTTTGGATAATGCAGGTAGTATTGATATTGGACGATAGTTACCTATAGATGTAGCATCCCCACCTTTGTGGATAGGACGGATGAGTGACTTTTTAAGGCAGCATGGAAAAATAGAAAGATCAAAGCACATATTAATAATAAATGACAGAGGTTTTACAAGAACATGCTTCATTTTTTTCAGAATTATGTTGGGAATTTCGTCCCAGCCGGGAGATGAGTCATCCTTTAAGCTCATGATTAAGAGACCAACTTCATGTTCATCAGTTGGAAGCAAGGCAAAAGAGTTGTTCGTGGTAACATTATTAGGAATGGGAGTTTCATTAAGGTTTATTTCACCAAAATTATTGAGGATCTTGTCTGCTATGGATTTGCCAGTAGAAGCAAAGTGTTTATTTATTAGGTCAATAGATTTATTAGGATTACTTGTTATATTTAAGAGGTCTGATGGGCAATGATCTGATTTTTTTGTTCCAGTGGCCTCCCTGATTATAGACCAGATTTTTTTATTATTGTTTCTTGCTAAAGAAAACTGATTTTTAAGGTAGTTAGTTTTTACTGTTTTAATTAAATTATTGCAATATTTTTTATATCGTTCATAAGTAGTTTTTATAATTGTGTTATCTGTGTTACTTTTATATTTTTTATATAGGTTATTCCGATTTTTAATGCATCTTAATAAACCTTGAGTCATCCAGGGCTTAAGAATTTTTTTTGATTTTGACCGATTACATACAATTGAACTAGATGTAACCATGTTATGTATTTGATCAACCAGCATCTCCATCGCGATATTGGGGTCGTTTAGGCTGTAAATATAGTCAAAGTTCGCATTGTTTGTATAAGTTTCTAATAAGTTATAATCAATTTTTTTCTGATTAATCGGATTAATATTACTGCGCTCAGCATTAAAATGTAAGGCTAGTAAAACAGCTTTATGGTCTGTTATATCTGAGTTAATTATCAATGTGGTCGCCGAATTTTTTGATTTGAGTAAAACATGGTCTAGGCATGAGTTACTTGCGTCTCTAGTGCAAAGACAGTGAGAGGGTAGTAGCCCATGATAAGCTGTGAGATTTAAATATTGTAGGGAATTTGTATTAAGATTGGTGTTACAGTTACTGATATCAATATTTATGTCGCCAATTAAAATTAGGTCCTTGTACGATCGAAGTTGAACTAAGACAGTATCTAAAGAGTACAGGAAGGAGTCTAAATTTGTGTACGCAGGAGATCTATAGATAGCTAGCAAGGCCAGTCTTTGCCCTGATCTAAGTATTATGCAGTTTCCACCATCAAAGACTGGCTCTTCTATAGTTACTATGAGATTGGATCGAAAATATATTACAACGCCCTCGTTTTGATTATTATAAGATTTATTACTGATTGATTTATAGCCATTTATAGGCGGGATGTAAGGTGTACAAGATAACCAACACTCAGTTAAGATTATTATGTCACATTCAATTTTTAGTTGAGCCAAAAATATTAAGAAGCTATCGAAGTTGCGGGATAAACTTCTTATATTTTGTGTTAATATTATAAGGCCGCTAGATGTCGTTGGAATCGCGTGGTAACTATTGTCAACGTTAGTATATAAAGCCCGAGAAACAGAGAGATTATCTAGTTCCCGGGACATTTCGTCGCTTAGATTATCGAAAAATATGTTTTAAAGTATTTTTCCCTAAAAAGTGTCTTTCGTATTTTAGTGTTAGAAAACAAACATGCCAAACATGCTGTCACATTTACATACCAGTAAGAACGGAGACTAATGCCGTGGTATAATATATAGGTATAATTAAGAGAACATCAAAGGATTATCTGCATAAAAGATACTCATACTACATAATTTATACTTTTTCAACGTATAAAAGGATTTCATTAAAAGTTTTTTCTTGTATTTCATTATTGTTTACGTAATTATACTCGTATATACATTATCGATGTCGCCGGGCCGTGTTGGATGTTAGTGGCATAGAACCGGTCGTCTTGGCATTCATTAAGGAGGACCTATGTTTAGAAGTAGGCGGATATAGACAGATCAACAAAGTTTGACATTATTGAACAAGAAGTGGAGAGTTTTGAAATTTTGTGACGCTACATTTTAACAAATTTGTCATCAATCGAAACGAACAAAACGGCGATGGAAATTACTAAGTAATATAAATTTTTATTTTTCTAAGCATTTTAATTTTCTTATTCTCATAGATGAATGTGAATCTAGGGATTCCCCCCAAATCTCACAAATGTGACTCTTCAATATAACAAGGACGATGGATGGGTAAAGAATTTATTGATTATTAGCTGCCCCGACAGACTTCGATCTGTCAAAATTAAACATATCATTTAGTGGGATGAAAATTAGATGTTGTCCGATTCTCAGACCTACCTGATAATTTTATCAAAATCGGTTCAGCCGTTTCGGAGGAGTTCAATAACGTGACACGAGAATTTTATATATAAGATTTACATACTTATTTATTCTATGAAGCAGATTTAATGATGTGATAATTAATGATTTAATACATGAACAGGACGAACAGTATAATGAGATGACGAAACAATGATACCGTATTACCTAAAAGGGAAACTCTGCACATCGATTTGTTACCGGTGCCTGATCATATAAGTTCTAGGGTATCGTGTTAATGAGGGCCTTGATTAATAACTACCAGACTGGAGTATAAATTTACCTATCCAATTATTAACTAAGGCCGTTCGCACCAGCGCTTTTTCTCCGAGCGATAAAAAAGCGTTTGAATGAGACAAATGGAGACCATGATACATGGGAGACCTATGTAATATCTGTTCACGCGAACGCGTTTTTAAAGCGCGGCGCTTTTTTAATTTAGTACTACTTGATTTTCGACGTTGAGCGTTTAACTCTAAATTGAGATTTGCATGCGGAGCTCTTAACTCGCGCCAACGCCGGGACTTAACGTGATGCTTATCAAGCGCTCGTGTGTACGAGGCCTTATACTTCAAATAAATCTGTTAATGACGTTGAGCTGCCATTTCACGAGTAATTCAAGTAAAATAAGGATAAGTGCAAAGTAAAATAATATTTGCATTTCGCGATGTACATTTATGTGGGAAATTTGTCAGCCATAAATATAAAATATATTATGTCCATATTATGATAATTATGATATTAATATTTAAACTTCACTTACTGAAATTTCGCTTTTACATCAGTAAGTGGATGTTAATGTGTATTTCATGAAGTATGCTCGTTGAATTTGGGGCTTTTGCTACTCGCGTCTGATGTCATTCAATACAAACAATCTCTCGACTTATATGTGCATACATTTCACACTATCATCTAATTGGTGAGACTATTACGTATTAGAAATACAAATCAGCACCATCTATTTACTGCTTGTTTATTGTCACCTTGGGAATAAGACACTCTCTCTCAAAATGTTACATATTGTAGTTATAAAATATTATTTACTTATCTCATTTTCTTGACAAAAGAGCAACCCCTAAGTTTTTTTCTCGTTTTTCTTAGGGGATCCTGCATCTTATACGAGTTTTTTTATTATTATTATATATTATAGAGGCGCAGCCGAATGCGAGGGTTGACAGTCGGAACAAGTTGCAAGGACGGTTCCGCACGTGTAATGAACGACTATTTTTAATACAGTTGCGAAAAAATGAAACAATTTAGTGAAATAATAAAAACACAAAATGGCGCTGAACGTAAAAGAATATAAGCATTTTTTTTTTTCACCCATTCTGGTTAGGTAAAGGGAACTATGCCCATACAGCCAAGTATTCAGTGGAATTGTTTTATTGATAAGAAAAAAAAAATTAATAAGATAAAATAAAATAAAACCTAGCCGAACACATTGAATCAAATCATTAAATCTGATATTAAAACAAATTAGTAGCTTCTTTTTAAAAACATTTGCATGAATCATAATAACATCAATGAATTCCTTTTAGTAAAAACTTCGTGGTTGGTTTTTTTTCTTTTTAATATACATTATTTTGACAGTTGGGAAAGAGAACGCACGAGTTCGGAAAAGGTAAAGAAAAAGCACGAGTGTGTAATAGCCCACTTTCCGAACGCTATACGTCCCTGCAATACGCCACTTTTTGAGCAACTGTATTAAAGAGATATTGTTGATTTGATTTGATTTGCGCGAGTATTCCTCATACTGCAAATTCTACATCCATGCCAAGATGTTAGCTAAATTTGAACGTCGCTCATGCTAAAATTAAAATTAATTGTATTCCATTATATCCCAAAAATAGCGACTTGCGTATCATAACAATATAGGCTGTATAACAAATCGATGTAACAAGAACGCGGGTAACTCCCGGCAAACATGTGCTGTTTTTGGATAGTAAATATTTACACGCTCAATATCTCTACGTTACGGAAAATAAACATTGTGTTCTCATTTGTTTTATACGTACGTATCACGTATGGCACTTTTCCTCCCTCACACACACATATTAGTATAGCACACACACACACAAGATAAAATGCAATGTCAACATCAATTGTTCTGAAGACAAAGGTAGGAGAGGTGCTATTACTGACTATAAGGCTTTATATTGACACAAAAGTAGGTTGATGGGCATGGATTACCAAAGACAAAAAAAGATTCCTCGACTTAGTATGTGAGAATAAATGCATCACTGAAACTCACTAATGTAAGTCTTTTTCAATTTTATTTTTATATACTATAAATTATAAATTGTAATAAGGTAGTGTTATTGCATTGCAGCCGAATTGCACCGGCACGAATGGTGTTACCATCGTACCCCTCTCGCTCACATAATACCAGCGTAAAGCATTGGCTATGCTGTCTTATTTCGTGTGGTTTGTGAGTTTCCGGTGGCCCTTATGACATGAAAAAAATGTAAAATAATGTAAGCAAGATACGGTAAAAATATAATTTCAGAAAGAATAGCAGTTTGAAGCGTAATCTTCGTCTTGTAATTCCTTGCCAAACCATTGCTTATACAGTATCATTTTTATATATTATTGCCATTGTAAAAAACTCCTCTTTATGACATAGCAAAATCGGTAAGCAGTAGTTTAATTACGTAATTTTTCGCAATCGATACCATAATGTACTTACGTAAGTATGAGTATAAGTATTACTTTAGCGTCTCCAACTAAACAGTCGTGATGGGTTCGATAAGCTGGTTTGAACAGTCTGAGCTCTGAAGTCGTCGTGTTAACGACAACTTTTAGCAACTTATCAAATGCATCATCCTATTAAAAATATATGACTAATACGCACCAGAAGGTCCATTTTGCACTATGGCTAATACATCGGACTTCAATATAAGATAAGATTAAAACTGAGTGAACTTCGCGCGCTTAGACAAATCACAGCAAAAAGAAACAGGTACATTTGCGGACTTCACTCCGACCATTTCAAATATTATGCGTTTTGGACACGAATTTGGCGAGATTTCGAAGTGATGGCATCATGGCGTTCATTAAACGGCCAAAATCCGACAGTGGGTAGAAAATGGTCGATATGAATGATGATGATGGCTGATGTATATAGTAAAAGTTCTTTGAGACGGACTAGTTTTTATCCGACTTAAAAAAAGGAGGTTCTCAATTCGTTTGTATTTTTTTTCTTGTCTTAATTCAATATGACAATTAATGACTTAAAAAAACCGGTTGAATTAATAAAATATAATAATAATAATACGTTAAGAAGTGTTCTTGAATATGTGTTGAAATATAAATGTGAAATACACAGAAGTTTGATTATTTTTCTCTTTCTGATCCAAATACTTCGCCTCATATTTTTATGAATATGCGAACTCTCATAAAGTGCGCTACAGAAATCTCAGTAATTTAATCCAACTCAACCACAAGATATTTTCCACGCAATATATGGCATGAGTTATGAAGCTTCGAAAAGACGAGCTCTAAGCTTTTGAATTATAAAATATTAGTTTGCTCATTTTGCTCCTTTCTAAAGCATGTAATAGCTTAAAGCGCAGTAATGAAAAATACAAGAATTAATTATGGAGAATATATTTTTTCACTTGTTTTTATTAACCTAACGTATAAATCTAAAACATGACGTGATTGCGTGTAGGTTCTTTTCTTTATTTTAACGTGATAAAAGGGGGCTTAAAAGTTGTGCATTTAGGATACGGATTACAAATACAATATAAAATAAACTCCTGCTATATATTATGTTGCTCATGGATACTCTATACGGCGGTTTTCAATATCCTATCTATCTTAAAATTTTCTTATCCATCTTACAATTTGGACAGATTTTGTAAGAAAATGTGTCAAAATGTAACGATAGATAAGAACATTTTAAGATAGATAGGATATTGAAAACCGCCGTTAATCGGTCAAAATAACAATCCTTTGAAATTTATTGCAAATTATATTCAAAATGTTTGAAGGCCATGTTCAAAATTCTAAAATTGTTACTATACTAATAATATAATATAATATGTTATAAACGCTTTTACACAGGTCAATATTGACTGGTGTAAAAGCCACCAGATGGTCCCGTGGTAAGTTTCCGAAGAACTTGTATAACGGGTACCAGACAAATAATACATGTATTAAAGATTTTCACTATATAATACACATATTTAATACACATCCACGACCCAGGAACACAGATATTTTTGAACCCTAGCGATATTCAAACCTGCTATCTCCCAGCTTGAGGGCCGCCGCGATAACCATTGAGCCATAGGTCATGTAAAGTAACTGCCCCAAAATAAAATTGCTAAGTGAAAAGCCCCTTATCATGGCGGCTGAACACTCTCAGCATCGTCATCATCAGCCTCTATTCGTCCACTACCAAAGATAAGCATATCTCAATGAACAAAGACAACTGTGCCCTCACGACTCGCATTCAACATCGAACCGGCCACTGCACGTAAACGCGGCCTTCACTCTTGATCCTTATTGGCCTATCGGCCATCTGTTTTTCTGAGTATGTGGCCAGCCCACTGCCACTTGAACAGGCTTATACTTCGCGTACACTCTACATTTTCATTTTTTTTTGTTTTGATCACTGTTCGGTATCCTGAATGCTTTACGCGCACCGCTACCCGTTTTCAGTCCCGTATTCATCGTTAAATTAAAATTATAAATATTATTGATACATTTCGAGGAGGCAGGATTTTTTTTTTGAAAATTTCTTTAGTTATAAGGATATTTTTGAATTTTGGACATTACAAATAGTTTTTCAAAATGCTAAAGTTCAAAACCGCTCTCTTACTAAATTGGTACTCATAATAATATAATAAATAATAGATTGGCATAACTTTTACAATTCTTGCTAGCCCCAAATTTGCACTTTAATTTTTTTCTAAATGCCGTTTCGAGTCGAACGAGTGATTTTTTTTTAAACAGCTTAACTTCCCCCAAAACCCTCCTTTTTGAGGGAAGCTTAACAGACTGTATTATATGCACCGTGTAGCAAGATGCGCCGTGCTCAGCTATTTATAAAATAAACTCATTAGATCTTACAGCGCCTTTATAACATTCTCACTAATAATAATTTTAAAATGAAGACATGATATTATGAGTAAAGACGCCAAAATTATTTGAATAAATTTCTATTTTTAAAACGAATTACTTCCTGTCTTCTCATTTTTCATGAATAAGTTATTTATGGTAACTTTATTATAATTATTAAGTGTGTGTCTGTTTGTGAAATGATAAAGATTGGTTTTCTTTTAGCTAATTTGGAAGCTGATTGAATTTTGATTAAATTTAGCAGGCAAATAGATGGTTTCATCAGCATCAGTTTCTATCAGTCCACTGCTGAAAATAGGCCTCCGTGAATGGAAGCCAAGACGACCTAATATCACCTGCCACTCGCATCCAATACGTCCTGGCCACTGCGCTTCCCGCCTTCATCCATTAACCTTATTGGATCCATCCTCCTCCATCCGTTTTCCTGGGTGTGAGATTAGCCCACTGCCGAGCTTATTCTTATTCCTAGATACTTACTTCGGGACACTAATAAAAAACATAATTATCAGTCAAGCTTAATAACAATTAATCAGCCATGATATAAAAGTTCGTACTTCATACTTATGCTAACATTACAAAGTGGTAAGATTAGATTTTTCTTTGTTTGTTAAAAACTCATAAACTACTTAATCGATTAAAAAATCTTTAATCATTAGAATGCGTTAACACAGTGGCATAAGCTATTAAAATAATCATTTGTAATCTGAATACGACTGTAAATTTAAGATAAAAGCGAAGCTGCGGACACGACCCACTAGTCAATAATAGGAGTACGCGACTCGGATATAGCAGTAATGTAGCGGAAAATGGTCCATCGTCTTTCTCATTGCAACCAGCGTTTACGATAATCACATGTCATGCGATCGATAGTGCCAAACGCGAGTTGGGTTGTACTAAGTGCCTTTAAAAACGGTTATATTATTATTTGCTAGATAAATCGAGTGTGCTTTAAAAAGGGGCACACCATTTCTTAATATTTTACTGATTAACTTTACTTTTACTGATCTCTGTGAGTATGCTTTTAAAGCGTGTATGTAACTGAAAACTAAGAAGTTAGCTGGCAAGTCTTGTTTGAGATATCAACCCATATATCCCCTCGCTGGGCACGGTTTTCCTCGAAATCAGGCGAGGATGATATTGAGCTATAGTACACCAATGCGCTAGCCCAATGTGCAATGTGGATTAGTGGACTTCATGCAACTTCAAAGACTTCTCAGCTCAGCGGTAGCTGTGAACTCAAGGTGGACTCAGTAATTTTTAAAAACCCATTTCAAGGCACCATATAGAGGTTATGATCAAACTCGGATCCTTTCACTCAAGACGCCGAGTCTATACTCACTATGATTCACCGAGACGATTCGCTTGCTACTTGACTACTGTCAATATTTGACAGCTCGTATTCACACCAACTTAGATCTTATAATCTTCAGAATAGACTTATGATCTTGACAAAGCACTTTTGCTAGTACCATTAAAAATAAACACTATTTTGAACATGAATTTTAACTTGAATTCATGTTCAAAATAGTGATATATAGAAACATATCTATGGATGCTTTTACACCACGTTAATCTGGTCCCGTGCTAAGTTCTCGAAGTGTTCCGGGTACCAGACAGCGGAAATACATACATTTAATACTTTTTATATTATACTTATATTTAAGATTTTTATTATATAATACACAAAAATACACATCCATGACCCAGAAACACAGAAACTATTTTGTGTCCCTGTCGAGATTCGAACCGTACCCGGGTTCGAATCTTTTCTCCGGCTTGTGCAACAACGCGCTAACCACTGAGCCATAGATGTCGTCATTTGATTCTAGAATTTTCCTAACAGCCACTTGTGTTGCAGGATGGAGCGCTTGCGCTCTATAGACTGGGCGACGCTGCGGCGTAACGGCCACAATATTTTCACCAAGCTGATCCGGACTCGCGACCCGAGGGAGAACGAGGCTACTGATATCCCAGTGCCGGGACGCTATCGTCTTACGGTGAGTACACAATAAATTAAAAAAACCCAGCAACTTATTATATCTGTTTTCAAATATTATTTAATCACAACTTAATAAATATATTATACTTTATACAATTACACAAAACTATATCTAAAATTATAATAAATAAAAACTAAAATTAACTATGTACAAAAGTATTTCTGTCAATTAACGAAATCATAGGCTGAAAATAATGGAGGTTACAAATTAAGTACTCATTATAATGTTATAGTATCAACCCTTATATGTCCCACTGCTGGGCACGGGTCTCCTTCCTCGAAATCAGGCGAGGAGGGTAATGGGCCAATAGTCCACCGCGCTAGCCCAGTGCGGGTTAGTGAACTTCACATACATACCTTCAAAGACTTTTAATCTCATCAGGCATGCAGGTTTCCTCACGATGTTTTCCTTCACCGGTGAGCGAACGATGGTCTCGTGTGCACTTAGAAATTTAGAAAAACCCATTTCAAGGCACACACGGAGGGGTCAGGATCGAACCCGGAACCCCTCGCATAAGAGGCCGGGTCTGTCCACCGCTGGACCAGCGTCGCTCCTTATAATGTTATTTAATTCAATTTCATGTAAAGGAGGCTTACTGAAAATATTCATATAAATATTCACAAAAAGAATATGTCATCCAAAATTCAAGTCAAGTAAATTAGTTTCGAATTCGTTTTTTTATTAAAATGTAACGATGGGTCAATAATTTTATTAGATAGATGAAATTTGGTCAGTCATTAACCAGGTGGAAAGACGATCTTTGTGCAGTTATAGCCGGTCTGTGTTGGATGCGAGTGGCAAGGGATCGGTGCCTGGAGTTCATTGAGGGCGGCCTACGTTCAGAAGTGGACGGATAAAGGCTGATGATGATGATGATCACTAATTTAACGCCAAATTTAAATACTACACCTAATTTCGTTTAGAATAGGTACAATAAATAATAAAAGTTATACCCACAGGGCCATCCCAATTCTATTCCAACGAATGTTGGTAACCGCGATACATAAGTCAATAAATTTTGTCAGCAACACTCGGTTCAGTCGTGAAAGGCTTTCCACAGGGACCAGTCTTACCCGGTATAGTGTAGTTTGACTTTGTACCGATTTGTCTGCTATATCACTACATATTATAAAACAAAGTCGCTTTTTCTGTCCCTATATCCCTTTGTACGCTTAAATCTTTAAAACTACGCAACGGATTTTGATGCAGTTTTCTTTAATGGATAGGACAATTCAAGAGGAAGGTTTATATGTACATAATTTATTAAGTTTCTACATACATTGGCTAAGATATAACAATAATTGTTGGAGGTGTCGGAAAAAAATTGGCCGTCTGGGAATTTCCAACGAAAACGCTGCCTAAACCCTTTGAGATATATCAAAATAATGTATGGTGGGATTGTGTGTCTTAAATAGGTCTACAAAAAAGTCCGCGATGGCATATATCTATCTCTTAGGGATATCATACTATATCCATTTAATACTTTAAAAAATGGACAATTATAACGCGATAATTTGAAAGTTATTTACAAAATTACGGTATGAATCGTTATCATTTTAAATCAGTTAATTAGCTGGAGCACATAATGAAGATTATTTTTACCCTTTACATCATGCAAATTAAATGAATACTTTAGAAGATATGGCAATATCAAAATAATACGCAAGAAAATAAATCGTGTTGCCGTGATTTGAGAGGGCAGTGTAATATGTAATAGTATCCTAAATAGTAAATATGCATGCAGAAAGTCTGCATAGGAATATAATATGTCTTTATATTCAAGATAACATATATCCATTTTAATACAAAAACTTAGTCATTATTGAAATGGAAAATGATCGTCATCAAACATGATAAATTCGTAAACCTAAGTTCACGCGGGCGAAGCTGCGGGTAACAGCTAGTTCAATGATAAAACAAAAACTCATACAAAATATTATAATGAAACAAATTTTCTGGATTTTTGAAAGCCCACCACGGGAGGACAATGAATGAAATTCGCGAAAAACATTTAGAAAACAAATAGTATAATAGTAGCATATCAAAAAAAAATGATCTTTTTGTTCTTGCTTAGAAATTTTATTGTTTGTAAATCAGGCGGTACATTCACGACCGGTTTCTGCAACGTTGGTCAAAGTGCATATGTATCAACTCATAGCTTTTGGTGTTTAAATGGTGGTTAACATACGATTTGAGAGTCAAATTTTACATATTTTCATTATAGTAGCTATGTCAACTGACAGGCCGATCAAATTAAGGAATTTAACTATAGTCGTCGCCACTTTTAAAGTCCTGCGACTAATGGCCGAACTAAATTTGACAACATTGACATCTTAACGTCTGTCTGGAGTAAGAAGTTGTGATATTTTAAATTGTTTTACGTGAAATATGGAGCATATAATATAAAGTAAGGTGTAAAAAGTGAAGGCCGTAAAATGATCATTAAAGTGAAATAATTTTGTGAATTAGAAAGTAAAAATAAACAACAATTAACCCCGTTGAATAAAATGTTTATAAATGTCACTGCCATGACAGGTAAATTTTAGAGATGCCAGAGTCATTTATTTTTGCCTAATTTATGGTTAAAATATTATCATTAACTCTATACCTACATTTATCTTATGATATTTTATATGAATATAAAAACAAGGTAAAAGAATTAAATCCTTGCTCAGATGAATTATATTTTCAGGTGTTTCTGTAAAATAGGTTGAATAACAAAAGAAGTAACAATGGCAGCAATAGGGATGTTGACAAATTTTTGTAATTGATTTTATTTGATAGATATACTATAGATGAACACGAAAAAAATACTTTTGTCAAGATATATGTCCAATTTTAACAAAAAATTAAATAAAGAAAAATGGTTTTTAAAATCGCCCTTGAAATGCTCCAAGCGTCATTACGTCACACACCGCATTCAGAGCTCGCGCTATGTTAGGTGAGTTTGTACTTAGCTCAATGTTCAGTGACGTCATCGCCTTATTGGCGTTTACAGTTACGTGATCATGCATGATAAATAACGCATTTTAAATTAATTTTCTAAATTTTAAGACAAATAAGTAGACTTTTTAAATGTTATTTTAGGTTTTCAAATACTGTATTTAATATGTAAAACATAACTTTACATGAATTTGTAACATGTGTCAACATCCCTATTACTTCTGAGAAAAAAAATCGTCACTCCTGGCAAAAGCCGAACACATCCGAAGAAGCTTGTTTTAGATGAATTCTACTAATCGTTTATACGTAAAAAATACGAATGAAATATTTACAAAAAAAAAAATGTTTTATTTTACTAAAACCTGGCAGGGAGATTTTTATTTTGCTGCTATAATTATTTTTGTCATTATTATCATACTCAGTCTTTATCAATCCACTACTGAACATAGGCCCTATAATTATTTAAATTTTTTATTGTACTAGACTTGGTGGAAAATCATTACACTATAAATTGGCAACATTGAGTTATGAGATCGCAGCGCCGCGTCTATCGGACTTCTAAAGTGGCGATGACTCTATGCTTCGAACAACTCATTTGACACATAACAAGAGATTTGACAGTTGATTTGCTAATTTTTGCGTTGATCAGCCTTTCAGAAACCGGGTGTGAGTTTGTGAAATAATCAATATCCACTTTGTATAAGCTTTTTATAATGAACCCTGAGACGACAAATCCTTTTCCACTTACATCCAACAAGAACGGGGCTTTGCAAGGACATCGTTATAATCAACTTGCAGATTTTCTTTTTATAACAGTAAAAAAAAACCTTTTCAATTTAATATCTATCATACAAATACTATAAAGAGGTAAAATTATATCTACAAAGCCAATTTTGACAAGTATTTTACGAATCGTAGGATGCGTTATTTGTAAGTGACAATGTTTATCCCCGTTCCTTCACGGAAATGTGAATTTTATATTTTTATCCCTATGCTATATTCATAGGGCTTAAAGTTCAAAAGAATAATATATATAAGCATAGTGTATTAGAGATTTAGAATCTTGGCTGAACTAAATAGCAGCATCCTACCCCTAGCATATCTACCCCTCCTTTTGTTAAAGTTATACGAATTCTCGCCAATTCCTTAGGTATTTTAAAAAATGCCGTTACATAGTAACAAGTGTTTTTAATTTTGGAATATTCAAAAATTATTAACGTAATAAACGTTGTGATAATTGGCTATAACAAGTCCAACTTTCAACTTAAACTTTGAACAAGTCAAACCAATTCTCTTGCGAAGTTTTCAGTCCTCGAACTTTATATTTTCATATTTTTTTCATGTTCAAATTTTGAGAGCTTTATCTTTGGACTTTCAGAAGCTAATCCGTCTAACAGAAGAAAAAATGACATGCGGTTTAATTGAACTCACCATTTTGATACCCTAAAACCTTTAGTAATTTCCCTTTTGTAAGCTTATTACTTTATTTTAATCTTCAATAACATAATAGGAATTGGAATAAAAATATTATTTATAATAGGTATTTAAGACTGTTTTTAATGTTGTTTCTTGTATAATATATATTTATATATAATCTGAATCTCGGAAACGGCTCCAACGATTTTCATGAAATTTAGTGTACATCTAGCTAGGAAACATTTTTATGAAATTTAGTTTTTTCCGTGTTTTGAAGCAATGATAAACCGCTACAACATCATTATAATCTTCATAATCACCATTATCAGCTTTTATCCGTCAACTGCTGGACATAGCCCTGCACTCGCATCCAACACGGACCTGCCACTGCACGGAGATCGTCTTCCCACCTGCTTAATGGCCGACCAATTACACTTCGTCTACCTAAATATATTTATTTATCTTAAAAATTTTGGCGGAATTCGATCCCATTACCGATTCGTCAAGTGTCCCATCAAGTCATCAAGTCAAGTGACCTATCGAAAAGCTGACCGTCTAAAATATAATTCAAGTTTCGACGAACTTTAGGTAGTAAATTTTGTCATTCAGCAAATCTATTTTACTGGGCAACCACCTATAACTATGTACCTATAACGTCCAAAAAACCAACACAATTTGTATAAAACAATTTTCTAATATAGATCAGTTCTATATAGAAAATAGTCAATACACAATATATTTCATTATTATATTAATTATTATTATTATTTAATCATTATAAATAAAATATATATAACTCTTTTAATCAACCGCTTGCCGACACTCGCCTCCCATTGTGACAGGTCACCGCACGGTGAATATTACAAACTATTGAGCTGGTTTCATTATAAACCCTTTGACAGGAATTGGATGGCATTTGTTTGCATGCAATACAATACCAAAAGTTTAATTAGTTTAGAAAAACTCTCGTCTAAAATTCTATACCAGTATTGACATAGTTAATCCAAGTTTAATCCCCTGGCGCTCCCGATAGCTATAATAATGGACATGGAAACAAATGTAGCTAACATTTGTTTTTGTTACATACATTTTGTACAAATTGGCATACAGATAGAAGCAAGAGTGATAACCTAATTATTATGTGATCAGATTTCGTAATAATGTTGTCTCACCTGTCATAATCCAGGATTGATATTATATTAACTTCACAATACGCGATAATTAACATCACTAACAACAACGTTTTCTTTGACTTTGGATATAGCTCAATACAATAAATTAAAGTATTATGTTTTAAGATTTTTTATGCACTGTTGTGACATTTGGAGGACAAAGGACAATGAACTTTTGCGCGTTCGCTAGGCGGCGTAAAGAGTGATAGCTTTAAATCGGATACTTAAATAAGTATTAACTATTTTTGTCTGAAAATAGAACCTAAATTAATACAATAAATCTTCTATTGATGTTGTTTTACAAGAAACCCTGTATAATAATAATTAAACCTGTTGGTGGTTTCTTTCAACAAGGTGTCATTTGTAAATTTAGACAAATATACACATTAGTATAACTTATTATTATAAAAACTTCGTATTCATAATTAAGTAATTAAACTATATTAAGGAAGCCATTAGAGATTTGATTTAAACATTAAACATTAAACACTAAGGTATAGCTTTTCGTATACCGCAAAATTTCGTAATCTTAACATACTATTATACATCAGTTACTCTTATTATTTCTCAATATTAAATAAATATCTTCTATATCTTTATAAAGTAACATCCTTATCACTTAAATCTCTCCAAATTCTAACATAAGATAACTTATGCTAATCTAAAACAAAGAGATAACAAAAAAAACCTTCTTCTATCTTATGATCAGTTACAAAAGTTCAGGAATAAATGTTAGGTAAAAATTTGCACAAGATATTGAAATAAATGTTTATTTTATTTTTCATGTTTCACAATTGTGTAACTTCATCTCGGTAGGTTCTACAGCCGATAAAGCTTCATCAGGATACAGAAATGGTTAACAACCATGTATGTACCTTTTGACAAATTTATATCTGATAAAAACATACGGTCTAAGCTCGTTGAATATTACTATCTTACGTTATATCTGGATATAGCTATTGAGCCTAAGTAATAATTTCCTGTTCCTTAGAACTCTGACATTTCATGAGTGTTGGTACTAAGAAAGCTCTCCAGTAAAAAAAAAAGACCCATTTGAGGGAAATAAAAATGCTAGAGATTATTTTTTAATTTTGATGTGACAAAGTCTAATAACTCGATATTAAGGGCAGCATGCACGAAAAAGATGTCGTCATGTAGCGTTCCGCCAAAGAGAGCGCGACGTTGTCACGTCAAACTACCGTCCGTAAACCAACTTTACAACCACTTTTAACTAGAAAAAGATAAATCTAATTCAAATTTATTTAAAGCGATTTAAACTAAATAAAAAATCCGAGTTTATATTATTAATATTGACTTATTAAAAGAACCTATTGATAAATCAACACTTTTCCATACTTTTACAATTTGTACTTCCTTTTTTTAAGTTTTACACCTTACATTATTATAAATAATGGGAAAAACTAATACTTTAAAATAGACGTCCATTATATACTCGTAATAAAAACGGTATAATAACAGCGGTGCACGGCCGTAGATACCTACTGATGGTTATTACCTTTTTAATAGCACACTAGACTGGATTAATACAGAGACAAAATATGAGGTAGGTGAATTAATTATTATGTATGTAGTGGGTAGTAGAAAGGCCCACCCACTGTATTTATCTTCCATGTTATGCGCTGGAAAAGAAAATTACGACTGTACGTAATGTTAGGGATGCATCACTGTATTGTAAGGCCACTTTAAAAAAGCTGTTGTTTGTTTTTATATATATTTATTATTATATTTTTACTCAGAATAACGGCCCATCGTCCGGGCCAATAAAGTTCAAGGTTGCGTTTAGGTAGACGAAGTGTTGGTCGGCCATTAATCATATAGGAAGACGATCTCCATGCAGTGGCAGGTCCTCGTTGGATGCGAGTGGCAGAGGGCCGGTCTTGGCGTTCATTGAGGGAGGCCTATTTTCAGCAGTGGACGGATAAAAGCTGATGATGATGATTTGCTTTTATTACGTATAGGTTTCCATTGCCGCACACAGGTCTCCTCCATAAGATGAAGAGTGTATCAGGTACACCGATTATATGAATTGTCAGTAAAGTTACCTATATGAAGCCACCGACAAAATTTAGCGGAATAAAGTTTTCGTGTGAAGCCCTGGCTAATTGTATTTATTTACGAGTGAAAATACGATCGTTCGAATTTCAAATATTAATATGTCCATATTTTTGAGAGCTAAATCGATTTAAGGCGTCTATTTGAAAATTTGTTCTGCTTCTAGAACATTTTGGTGTTATGATTTTTTAAAATATCAAATGTGGCAAAACTAACGAGTCACTTGATCGATTTCTGGATGATGCAAAGCAAGCATCTGCTGGTGGCATAAAGAATTTACGTGCGGTCGCGATTGACCTTCGATGTTCTGCTACCGAGAAAAATTTGCTAGCAGTAAACAATTTAATTCCAAAAACAAAAGAAATACACATAAATAAATAGCTTCACGCTTAATGTCACACAACTTCATCGAAGCTCAGAAGCTGACACAAGAATGAAGTGACATGATCAATAAATTTGAAAAAGGCTTGTCTCGACGAGTTACGTCATAGTGACAGGTGAGTCCTGGATTTATCGAAACGATCCCGAAACAAAGCGTCATTTGACAGTTTGGCTGTTTCGAAACGAACCAACAACTACCAAAGCGAAAAAGCGCAGTTATTTGATATTTTCTCTACTGCGGGGTATTTCGTGTCATTATCATCGCAAACTCTAAGCTGCATTAACGCTGAACTACTAAATGCTTTCCAGAAGTTTTCACCGCTCGTTGGTAGTACTTTGAAATTTCATTTTTTTTAGTCTTGAACTTTCTGAGTACGTTGGTATTTAAAAAATGCTATGCTGTAATTGTGACATTTGTTCCTTATTATTAATATTCCCTATTAAATTATGTCGATCTTCCCATTAAACTTTGAAGAAATACAACATGAAAGAAATAAAGGTATTATAATACTATTTAGAAGAAAACATGTAAATTAATAATTCCGACATCAGAATTAAATAACTTTAAAGACCATTATTTTAATATATACTTACATTTTATATTTCCT
Organism: Lycaena phlaeas; assembly: GCA_905333005.2. Classification (NCBI taxonomy): domain Eukaryota; kingdom Metazoa; phylum Arthropoda; class Insecta; order Lepidoptera; family Lycaenidae; genus Lycaena; species Lycaena phlaeas. The sequence goes on from HG995168.1 coordinate 4,843,293, forward strand.
TCATTCATTTACATCCGTATCCATAAAAGTTTTAAATGTATTTGATATCCACATCTAAAGAGATTGGGATTTCTTGTTTCCTGCTACACGCTACTTTAAGTTTAAGGATTCCGCCTGAGTCTTTTTTTGGTGTTCAACTGTTTCTCAAGCTCTTAACTTTAGTCGCTTAACTTTGCTCACTTCTAGTCGGGTGAACGTTTTACTAAATGCTATGACGAATGTAGCCGTTTGCTGTTATTAGTGTCATTACTGTATCAACTTTGTACTACAATTATGTAATTGCATGAAGGCATTATTTAATGGTGCAACGAACGCTTACGGTTAGGCCCCGTTTAAACGAACGCTTTTAAAGCGTCGCGGTAAAATTCAATCTAACGTTCTACGCTCAACGTCAAAAATCTTACAGCCAAGCGCTCAGCCAACAGCGCTTGATAAAAATGTTGCACGCTTTAAAAACGCTATCGTATCCATTTGTCTCATTCAAACTTTTATTTAACGGTCGGTAAAAAGCGATCCGTGAATGGGGTCTTACACATAAGTGTAAGACCCCATTCACGAAGACGACGACGACGGTTATGCTTCGCGATAACATCTCGCCAAACATCATTTTTTTAAACAAACTAAAAACTGTTATTAACTTGGTGTGGTGGTTAATAATAATAATTAATTTATTTGTGAAGTTGGTATTTAGTAATTGATATCTTACTTAATTATTCCGTTAGCTCAACGACCTGAAATGGAATTCGTATCTTACAATAAATTCATTTATAAAAGTGTATTATTTATACAAAAAATATAATACAATTTCCTACCAAAGAAATGAAATGAAAGCATTAGTTTACATTAAAAATTATCTCATAAGCGTATTATTACTAATAGGATAATTCCACGAGTTGTGGAATCTATCACGCTGATTGCATTTCCAATATAAGCCGATATCAAGCATTAGTCTTAAAGGATTTTAACGAGGCGAGCTGCTTGTAAGCTAATTAATATCTCTGAGCTCGCATATCGCATATTGATAAAGATCGTATACACAACTAAATCTCAATTAATAGAGGCTATGTTAAGCTGATATTATAAGCTAAGCGTTATTTGATATGATTTATACACATTATTTACATAGATATTTTTTTTCAAGGACTATACTGTCTGGCCTATGTGCTTAGGTATCTTAGATTTGCATATGGATTATCTAATATTTACATAGTAATAACATTGGCAATGTTATTGCTATGTAAATTATTAGTATTATAACTAACTGTTTTAGATAATGCTTATTAACTTAAACTATTAGGCTTCCCCTTGTCTTGCCTTGTTTATGGATGGATCAAGGCTCTATGCTTACTAATGCCTGTTACTTTTGTAAGCTCGGTCTTGACTTGTTTATGAAAGACGAAAATTTCATTATAAGTTAAAATTAAGTTGGTCGTCCGTACGATAATACTGTTGGAAACTTTCCGATTGTGTTTGTCATAGGTTTCAAGGAATATGTTTCTAAGTGACACAATTTATTTTAGAGTGATTGATTCGGTAGGTGAAACGCAGTAACCATTTTCTCGTTAAAATAACTTCCAAAACTCAGCAGTTACGGGACGCCGGGCAGTTAAGAAATAACTTAACATTAGAATTCATCTTATTGATATTATAAATACGAAAGTTTGTAACTATTTGTTGGTCTTTCAGCGTAAAACAGCTTAACTGATTTGTCTGAAAGTTTCGATGGTAACAGCTTTTAGATTATAACATTGACTATATTTTTCCGGATAAATTCCAAATTCCTACTCGAATTACATTTGACTTGTTATAATTAGTAATGATTTATTAATATGTTAATTGAGATGTCAAAAACAATGTAATTGTCTATAAATCGCCCGTACTCCCGGGATTGTAGTAGGTAGTAGGTACTCGGGTGAAACCGCAGGCGCTGCAGCCTGCAGTAGTACATTATCAAGACATGTGTAGCGTTAACACACGTTTGTATTTTATAATAATACTAAGGATATTATTAGGGATAAATAGTACCTCCTTGTTTTTATTTCTTAAGCAAACAAAATACAGCAGCTACATTAAAAAAAAGTTTGTAATTCAAAAAAATAAATAACGCCATGACCGCGTCACGGCATTCAAGTCGATTTCACTGCAAACGCGAACCAATAGATATTTCACATAAAATATATTATTGGTAAAAGTTTAGTTACCGTTGGTACGTTTGCATAATTTTTTCATGAATGTAGTTGTGGAAACAGAAGAATATTCCGTTCTTTAATAGGTGTATTGCGGACACCGAATTCATTGAGTCCCGAGAGTATGACTAGGTCAGCTCTTCTCGCAGTAAAATAATTTGCTTAGTGTATTTCTGGAGTTTTATATAACCATTATGTGCAGGTTTCGTTCGTTCTCAAAACGATTAAACTTAAAATCAATGTTAAGGCTGGTGTTTGTTTGTTGATATCACGCATAACTATCGACGTGTTTTGTGATATGTAGACTCTCCAGCGCCAGGCGCCGATAAACTGAAACTACTGCGGCACCTTCAATTGTGGAACGCAGGTGGTGCAAATAATGCCTCCTTCACACTCCCGTCCTACGTCGACAGAGCTAGACGGACGCGGCATCGTCCTAACTGTCCTATGTGTGCTCTGCGGCCTTTGCAAAACTGTCGCTTGCCCATCCGGCACAAATGCGCACTGAAACAATCGTGTACAGTGAGCATCAGTCAAAAAAAATCGATCAATGGCCGCTCTTTACTTTCTTATATAAATTTGGATATGCACATGTAATAATTAAAAAAAAATAGGAAGAAAACAGGTGACTACAATGTAACTCGTTTTTTAAATAAACGAACTTTACATAGCATTATCATAGCATAATATATTTTCAGGATACGATCTTATCTAGTATTTAAAAGGTTTGCTTCACGTAAAGCTCAACTTTCGCTAACTTTGTTAGGGGCTAAACTAAAACTAATGTTCTTGACGTTTAGAACTCGCCTCATACTGCTTTTAATCTATAAGCTTTATGAACCGTTCAAACTTTTAACCTGATATGAAATAGCTAAGCGGAAATAAGCATTGAATGGAGGTGGACGGGAAAACGGTCATATACTGTTCCGCGCCATGCAACTGTAAGCGGGAAAACGTATTTTATCTTCGAACTGAGGTATTTTTTACCTCCGGCGCAAAAAATACTATAAGTTTTGCCGCTATTAAAAATAATATTATTTATAATCACTGTCTATCAGCAAAACATGTTGATCGGTCATTATTAAATATGGTAAATGTTAATGCTCAGCAGTGGACGGATAAAGGCTGATGATGATGATGATGATCATGAAAGACCGCAATATGGAAGTGTTCACACGACTTTGTGCCAGTGTAAGAACAAGTAGCAGTTGTGCTTTATCACCAATTTAATATATCTTTTTATTCACAGAGATGCTTAACAACAATGGACCTGACATCACTGGGCGTTGGCTCCTGTGTTGGCACAGGAATGTATCTGGTGGCAGGAATGGTGGCACGCAAGTTCGCCGGACCGGGCGTCGCATTATCCTTCATAATAGCAGCCATCGCAAGCATTTTCTCAGGTAAATAATTTAAGAACACTTACGCCCGGTTTCCGAAAGGCTGATCAACGCAAAAATTAACAAATCAGCTGTCAAATCTCATGTTAAGTGTCAAATGAGTTGCTAGAAGCATGGTTGAATTACTCAGTTTGATCAGCCTGTCGTATGTTAACTGGCATTAACCGCCATGTTAGTTGACATACACATTTATCAACATTTCGGAAACCATTTAAAATGTTTTTTTTATTTTTTTAATTAGCAAATATAACAAAATAATGAAAATCACATCGAAGAAATCGATGGAATATTTACGTTGCTATCTTATAAAAGAGATATTTGTTTGAGAAGCTGTTAGATAAATAATTGCATCTTCCTTAAGAAATTTCCAGAGTAATTCTAAGAAAATCGTATTTTTTCATCCTTACATTCTACCAGTATAATAGTTATTTAGTTAAATTAACGGGTGAGTTCGCTTTAAGCCTTGCGATCGTCCGATAGAAAACCAGCGTATTTAATATTATAATAGTCCTCTGTGTCTTGAAAGAAAGGTGTGAAAAAAGTGTAATTACTGTACTGAAGAATAGTACTGTTGAACACTTTTAAGTTTATTTGTGACATCATCAGCACCATCCACTGAACACCGGCCTCCATCAATGAACGCCAAGACGGGCACCCCTTGCCAGTCACATCCAATTCGGACCGGCTATCCGGGAGATCGTCTTCCCACCTGGTTAATGGCCGACTACTTCATCTACCTAAACGCGGCCTCCACTCGTAAAACCAATAAGATAATCTAATAAGGCCGATAATCCCATCGGCTATCCGTTGCCCTTATTTATCTACTTAATTTATACGTACAATAGTATATCCCAAATTAACATATAAATTTTGTCTTTCTTTATATATAATTCTGATGTACGTGTGTAGTCACTAAACTCCTCCTAAACGGTTGGACCAATATGAACATTTTTTTTGTATGCGATAGGTAGAGTGCTTAGATTCATAAATCATTAGCCAGGTTATTTATCTATACTTCAACTAATCGGCTAGATCAATTTGTATTTAAAGTCCATTATATATCTAATTTTTCATTCATCTAATCCATTATATATCCAATATATTGGATCCACTTTTTTTTTCTTTTACGCCGGGAAATACACTGTCGCATCCCGCAGAGGAGTGGGTCTCCCCAGGCGGGTATGTGGGACTCGCTGCGCCCGAAAGCTGGTAAGTGGACGCAGCTCTACCCACTAAAACCCGGCGAGTGCCACCACTGTCGCCTTTGGTGAGGTGCCCGGGATCTACAAGCAACAGAGCACCTCGACGGCTAGTCAGTCCCTCAGGGGACCAACGCCACCTCCACAGAGCGGTTGTTCCGCACCATAGAACAACCACTCCCAACGTGGGGACAGAACGATGAGGTGAGGTTCCCATCCTCACCCCTGCTCTTTTGTCCCCTCTTCTTATAAGAGGGATACAAAGAGCCCCCTCGGCTCAAATCGCTTCGCCCAAGGTGTTAGGGTCACCCTGGGCTACTGGGACCCACCGCCACGACAAGGCCTGAGCCATGGTGGGGTGTTGGATCCACTAGTTCAGTATTAAACAACATAAAATAGTTTTGGAACAGAAGACAAATTAATTTTCTTTTTGTATGAAATTATCTTTATTATTTATATTGATATATTAATATTTTTTATATTGATATATAATTATATAATTATTATTATATAATTGATATATTATTATGCAGTAAAAACAAGAACCAAGTAGTTAAGACAACAAAAGGGTCGACCAAAGAGAGTATCGAGATAAAAACAACGGTTTCAGCTAAAATACACGTGCAGAGGAGTTTTGAAATTTAAACCTGAAACAATTAAAATTCTACGCTATCTTTTAATGGGAGAAGGAGTTTCTTACTAATTGGGTATTTTATTAAGAAAACAGACAATGCTGCGGTATTGTATTTCAAATACAAATTATATTGTTTTTATATTTAATAGAATTATACAATGAACATAATATAACAAACTCAAAAAATCGGAGTTAAAAATGGAATTAGTGAAACCCATGTACTCACTATCATCCTCTATTTTTCCGCCAAGCAACTTTGCATTGTCAGCAAATGGAAAGTAATTACTAGCGACAGCTTGTGACGATAATTCATGAAAAAAATAGATCACTTACTATCAGTACTGTAGTATCATCATAATTATTATCAACAGCCTCCTATATAGTCCTATCCGTCCACTGCTGATCCTTCTTTAATGAGCGCCAAGACGATCCCTTGCAACCAACACAAACTTTCTACAAAATTAATTTCAATTATAAAAGGTAAAGTTTCTTAATTTAAATATCTCATTGTCGAAATAAATCTAACTTGTTACAACTTGAAGTTATTCTTCTGAACATCAAACCACCGTGGTTTCGCCAGTAAACAGGACTGAATATTAGTTACCCGTTTCTATAGCATCAAATATAACCGAACTAATAAAATATTGCTATCGGTATTTCCAATATTGTTACAAAGGACTAACATTATCAAAGCTAAGCTCGATGGAACTTTGTACTAGTACTGCTTTGGATTCCCATTTCGCCTGCATTCATGTTGTGTATTAAAGCAAATTAAACCTATAGAATGCGTTTGTAGTTGCGAATGTATTGGACAAGCTTTGTGTCAAATGTATTTGAAATAATATCAGCGTCGAGCGATGATTAATGTTTGTATCATTGATATACGCTTGTAATAATCAGCAGCGCGTTATTTCATCCGTGTAATTCCCGTACCCGTGGGAGTATGGGGATAAATTATTATAAGCTCTAATTCTGATGTGGAAGGTATATTATTGTAAAGTTCCGTCAAGATCCTTTAAGCTGTTTTTGTGTGAAAGAGCAACAAATATTCAATTATCCAAACTTAGAAACTTTCGCCTTTATAATATTATTTCGAAATGCTAGGCATCATATTATTATCATTACAATTAAAATACACCGTGGGACACTTTCTACTGAACATAAATCTATCTTGATGGTCAGCAAGATTGATGGTACCATCTACTCGTCTTTAATTTGGAAAATCAAAATTCCCATTACTTGGAATATTATTGTTAGACTCATAATATTATTGTAAGACTCAAAAAAAAACAATATTAAAAATATAGTCAATCACGGACTGTATTTTTTTCAAACAAAAAGAAGACAAATAATCGCTATAAAATTGTTTTTTTAATGTTCACTTATTAATTACATGCCGTAGGTCTTCCAAACGGACACCGATTTCAAGGATGAACGTGAAGTTACCAAAATAAAAAAAAACATACCAATTTCAATAAATAATATGCCAGATCCCTACGACCTGCTTAGGATCCCATAATTAAAATAACAAATCAAAATCTAAGCATAATATGAATATGAAATACACTAAAGACTATCTGCGTAGATAGGACCAAATAAAATATTGATGGATTATACTAATAACTTTGTAACAGTAGGATGTCTGACACCTCAGTCCTCCCGTGACAAAACTGAAAATCAGTCAATCTTTCTGAGTTTGACATTTTTGCGATTCTGCAGCACACATATTCTGTATGACACATACTCTAATGTGATGTAATTAATACTGTAAAGACTTATTTTATTTTATTTGTTTGTTAGTTTTTGTTGTTCTCTTTTAATTTGTTTTAAGTTGGAGTTGTTAATAAAAAGTTTATCTATCTAAAATAATCGCTATTAATAATGAAATTACATTACAAATTAAAAGTATTGTCGACATAAGAAAATGACCAGCAAGTTTGACACAAAGAATCAAACGTTAATCACGTTAATCATAAAAGCTTTCATTTCTATGTTGTTATAGATTTCAATGTAATTTATTAATTAATAAATATTGAATCCATACAGTTCAATTATTTTTTTCATCAATATATAAAATATTCCATATAACGAAACTACCTTTTTCAATATTATGCGCTGGTGAATGATTAATACGTTGGAGATACGGTTATCGAATTTTATTGCTGTCATTTTTAATTCTTAATTGCTTTGTTTTATTTCAACAGAATTTACTATACTTGGTGTGTATCTTATATATTTAAATTGTATGTAATCTGAATCTCGGAAACGGCTCCAACGATTTTCATTAAATGTTGTATACACGGGTTAAAAACGGCGATAAATCGATCTGGCTAGGACAATTTTTTAGAAAACTATTTTTTTTATCCCTGTTTTGAGGCAATGACAAAATATGATTAGAATACGAACGTAAATTTCGCTATCAAACGATAATATGCTATGATAGCTTAGTGGAGAAATTAGGCAGTAATGTATCGAAAAGAACCTGGTTCGAATCTCCAGTCCGAATATATATTTTTTATTTTCTTTTTTTTTCTCATTCTTTTATAAGAATAAAAATTATTATATTAGGTATATTAAATGGTATATTAATTATAAAAAACCCAGAAAATGCTCGGTCAACCAGGTACTATTATATAACACAATAAAGGAAAAAAGTGTGGCTCTACTGCGGACGCGGAGAAGCTACACACGTGTAGCTTTACTTTGCAAGAAAATGTCAGTTAATGCGTATGCGTGGGTTACAATGGAGACAATCACGTCATATATTTTCTTACAAAGCAAAGCTTGACATATGTGCGTAGCCTCTTCATGCGCCGCGCTGGAGCCGTACCTTAAAAGAAAAAGAAAGTTATGTGAAAACAATATCATCAAAGTGAAAAACATTCCAGCGCTTTCGTAGACATAATAAAAATTAAAAACAGAAATTTATGTGAAAACAATATCATCAGACTTTTAAACATTCTACCGCTTTCGTAGACATAATAAAAATTCAAAACAGAAAGTTATGTGAAAACAATATCATCAAAGTGAAAGCATTCTAGCGCTTTCGTAGACATAATAAAAATTAAAAAACCTTTGATCATGCTGTAAGCGGATCCAACAAATTAGAGTGCAAGTACATACAAGCAATTATCTTCCAAATGAAGGGAACATGGTTTTTTTACGGCGCATCTCCTTTATTATTTAATATTTTCATGTTTACAAATTCGAGACTTTAAAAAATGATGTTCCATCGACAAAAAATTGCTAACATCATTATCATCAACACTTTCCGTCCACTATTTAAAATAGGCTTCGTTCAATAAAAGCGGATTCCTGGCCACTTGTATTCAACAGAGACTGGCTGTTTCATAAAGATCCACCTTTTCCCCGTCTTCTCAATCGTAGCTTCAACGTCTTGGCGTGATTTTCAAAAAATCATTCCGTCATATAATATGTAGATCTACTTCAATGTATCTTCGAACGGAATATCGAGTGTATGAATAATAACGTATCAATACTAATATATCATCTCCCACTTTTGAGCACAGATCTCTTCCTTGGAATCGGGCGAAGTGCGTCTGCACCATAGCTAAAGGATGCGCTGGCCCAATGATTTTGTTATTCTCATCAGCCCCCCATCAGTCTAGGGGGGCAGACATGGAGATATCCTCACAATGTTTTCCTTCGCCGACAAGCAAGCTATGATCACATCTTCAGAGCACGAAGAGTCCATACCCACCTAGACCATCGTCATTCACTTAGCATTATAAAGTAGAAAATTATACCCGGAGCATGAAATACTCTTAGTGCTGTCCGTTTCTGTAATCTATTGAGCTCTACCAATCAACTTTGTTAATAATATTTGAATAGATAAGCTTTAGATCGCTTTGTAAGAATTCGAATCAATACTTATTGATTTATTCTTCATTTAAAGTTTTTCATGTAAATTAACTTTGTTTTAAATATAAAAGCCTACCTCAACAATCAAGTTGTGAAATTAGAAAAGATGTTTTTGAAATCCTTCTGACAATTTGAGAAATTAAAACCCTGAAACAGACGCTTCAGTATAATTTATGTACGAATATAAGTATAGCAACTATATATTATAATCGTTATCATAAAGCAAATATATTTTTTAACCATTTACGGTCGGAAGAAGATTTGCGAGCAGTGGACGTCCGTGTTAGATGCGATTGGCAAGAGACCGGTTGTCTTGGCATTCATTGAGGGAGGCTTATATCAGCAGTGAATAGATAGATGATGATGATCGCAATCTTATCTTTGTCAGAATACGAATAACCTCGAATATTGTGATTTACAACAACATTTTCTGGAATAACATCAAAATCCAACGTCTCTGTTCGAAGTCAAGTATCGTTGCGATAATCTGAATTAATGGTTCGGCCTCCTCCGGCTGTTTACACGCGCAGCCGTGAAAATCAAATATTTCCAGGATAAAAAATCCTGGAATAAAAATTCGAATGTGTGAATGTTTGCTCCATTTTTTTTGCATTCTAATGAATCACCAGTTTGGTAGCGTTTAATAATTACAGTTGGGATTTCATTTTTTCATATTTCCAGCTAAACTCGGCTGCGGCCTGCGCTTCTGTAGACTGATATTGTTAGGGTGTTAAATAATATGAGACTACTATTTTTGTTTGTTGTAGTAGCGTTTATAAATTTATATACAAATAATTTGCAAAATTAAAGTAAATCTGATTATTAATAAGTCAAGTTGTTTTATCATTCAATTGTTAATCTATTTTATAGACGATAATATTTATTTCAAAGGAAGATTTTTTTTTAATTTTATGGAGAGTGAAACGCTAAGGAAATATAAAATCATATTTTAGAATAAATATCATATTTTTAAAGCCATTCATAATTGAAAGATATTTATTTACACCTTCTGAATTTCTTTTATTTTTTAATAGTATGTTAAGTTAAAGTTTTAATTAAATTATTTTGAGTTAGACGATCTCCGTGTAGTGGCTGGTCTGAGTTAGATGAGAGTGGCAAGAGATCGGTTGTCTTGACGTTCAATGCTCCAAGGCATTCAGCGATGTTAAGTCAAAGTTTAAGGGATGAATATAAAAATATTTGCAATCAAATTTTTATAATATTATAAATTATGGACACATCTGAACAACACCATTACCTGTCCCAAGCTGGAATTGCAGTATTTAATATTAAAATTGGTTGAGATTAGCGACAAACGTGATGACACAGCATTATATAAAGTTCTTTGTCTACAGGTGCTTGTTATGCTGAATTTGGAGTGAGGGTCCCTAACACTACGGGCTCCGCGTATACCTACTCCTACGTCACCGTTGGAGAGTTCATCGCGTTCGTGATCGGTTGGAACATGGCTCTGGAATACTTGGTAAGTCCTTATTTACGGTATTACGGTGTTGACATCCCTTTTGTTTAACTGAGCCTTTGAAGTATTATAATTATATGAGGCAAAGCTTCTTTAAAGACGCTTATGCCGCTCGTGTAGCCGCTCTATCTGTGATGAGCGTCAAATATTTACAGTTCCAATACATGCCTGACGTGCGAGCTATATTTTAGCTTTAGGGCGTCCCTAGGCAATTTTATTTTATTAGTCAGCTCCTCCTGCACTAGTAGTGTTTATATTCTGTCATTAAGTTTTGACGTATCATTTTAATGGTGAAACAATTTTTTGAATTGATATAATAGTTTTTGAGTGATATTGTGGAATAAGTAAGTCAAATCTTTCCTATTTATAACTTGTGTATGGATATCTAAATATATTTATGGAAATATTTTAGAAAATTACATCATCCAAAGCTATAGTCAATATAATTAGCCACCAGTAATTTCATATATTTTTATTTTTTAACGGCATTTTTTTTCAAAACTATTAAATAGAAGGTATCATTGATTCTTCGTTAAATTTTTGCGAATGTGTGTACAAAGTTTCATGATAATCGGCTTAGTAGTTCCGACAATAACGATTAAAAAGCAAACTTTTTAGATATTTAATAAGTAGGTGCTACATAGAACATACCCACGTCCTAAAAGAAGAGCTAATGCCCGATATCACCAATAGGCATCAACTCTTTTTGAAGAACAAGGGTCTCTTTGAATGCACACATAAACAACCAAATCTACAATCACTGTATATTTACATGAAAACGTCTAATGGACCTATTTATAGGGCATCCGTACTCAAAGAACTGATTTAGAAATTATAATATTATTAAACATAAAACGAACTTATATACAAATAAATAAACCTTACGATAATGATAATATCCGAAACTTAATTATATTATTAGAATCACTAAATCACTAAAAAGGCTATGATTGCAAAAATCTTTGCTAGATTAAAATCCAAAAAAATCGCACATCAAAAGCCCGGTGAAAAGTTTTATTACTATAAAAAGAAATCTTAATAAAGATAAAATCTATATATTCGGTCGAGTTAAGTAATCTCTTCCCTTTTTGAAGTCTGTTAAAATATACATTAAAAAGCATACAAAAAACATAAGTAATCTCTAAAAATGGAAAAAACTGAAAATATCGTAACTAAAAGCGGACATCCCTAGCGGAACCATTTTTGACAGTAGTAGCGCTTTGTCTAACGTTTTAAAAGCTTCCATTTCATTGAAGTGCCGGATTAAGCTCCACCGTCCGTACTGGTAATCGGCGCTTAAGATTTAAGCCCTAGACTTAAAGCGCTTACATGAATACGTGATAAAATCATGCCACGCTTTATTAGCTATTCAATTAAATTTAATTAGTTCCACTAATCTTCCATTTCGCACGTCCAGTCTGTGCAAGTATACTTTAGTAGCATTGTCATTAAAATTATCAATTCATTGCTTGGTTTATGACTGGTCAATATAATGCTATTAACGCGAAAGTTTTTATGTATTTTTCTTACTCTTCCACGCGAAAAAGAACATTACAATTATTATAGTACAATTTGAAATGTAATATTGACACTGCACAATTGTATGCCAGACGCATATTATTATTACAGTGGATATTATAAGTATGGTATAAAGTTAAAAGTAAAGTATCAAGCCATATATTTCCTGGCTTTGGGCTCTAGTTTCCGATGCATTGACCCAATGTGGCTTGGCGAACTTCTCAAAGACTTTGGATCTCATCAGGCATGCAGGTCCTCACGATTTTTTTCTTCACCGATGAGCGAGCGCTGGTCTCGTGTTCAGAATGCACTTAGAAATTTAGAAAACCCCATTTCAAGACACAATAGGTCAGGATCGAACCCGGACTCTCTCGCTTGAGAGGCCGAGCCATATCCATTGAACCACTGTCGCTCTAAGTATGGTATGATTAATTATAAATAGCAGAGAAATGCGAGCCTATCTTACGTATATAGAGTGGAAAAGTAAATTTTCATGTAACATTACTTATTCATGATTTTCGAATTTATTTCCACTCTAATCCTGTAGACCTTCTTAGTCAGAAGTTCAGACCGAATAACACGATTATGCTCCGAAAAGAAAGCTCGAGTTTAATATTTATTATTTAAATTTGACAGTCCGATAGACATACCTTGGAGTAAATACATAAATAATTTGGTCGTATTTACAGAATTATAAATATTACTTTTATGTATAATACGTAGGTAATTTTGTATATTATTATTATCATACACATTAATTGCTTGTCTTTTATACAGATTGGTACAAGCGCCTGCGCCCGCGCTCTGAGCGCCTGCTTTGATTCTCTCTGCGAAGGCGCCATTGCCAATTTCCTCGCCTCAAAGTTCGGGACCATTTATGGTAAGTTACGTATGATCTTCATTACACTTTTAAATTTGCAATTTTTTTAGTATAAATATCTTTGAATATTTAGTGTCTACTTAGTAGAATGAAACATAATATTATGATAACAAAATTTACAACAACACGTTTTGTTATCGTATGTTTCTCTCTTCATTTTTAATTACTGATTGGGCAATATTAAATCTTTGTTTGATTTTGTAATCTTAGTTACTAAAATGGTAAAAAAATCGAACAATAATCGTGAAAATTCAATATTATATCTAATGAATAGTTTCATGATTGTTAAAATTATTACTGACATATATGAAGTTATAGTATATACAAATAACGTAAAATTGAAAATAAATAGACTCGTTTTGTTTACGTAACTAATTGGAATATGCTTTTCAAATATATATTTTGATTTGTGCTAAATATTTGCCTGGGTTACATTTTGACATGGTTTTAGTAGCAAATATCAAAGAAAAAAATATTCGTTTGATGCCAATAATTACCTTTACCAAACTGAATCATAAAATTGTTTATTAATTTATTTTTTAACATGGGCAAATAAAACGAAAGATCCTCGCTTCAGTACCATAAAGAACATGATACAGCTAAAATAACTAAATAATAAAATAGAAACCTGTATTTATATTTAATAGTCTTTATTGACTTATTTACAGTGAAGCTTAGGTACTAAAGAATCGCTGTAAGCCGAACAAACGCCATGGATAAAAATACAATAGATGCTGTCAAAGCTATCGGTCCGACATTTCTAAAGCTTATATTTTAAACTTCCAAACACTTTTATTCCTTTTAAAATCCTTTAGAATCCTTTCGATCGAATATAATGTTAACACGGTATCGAATATGAGGCTTGACTTACGCCCGGCTTCTGAAACGTTGGTCAACTTGGCTGTTAATGGCGGTTAAGATACGATTCTAAAGTTAAACTTGACAGCTGATCATCGTAGCTATGTCAACTGACAGGTTGATAAAATAAAGTAATTTAACCATGCTTATAGCAACTCATTTGACACTTAACAAGAGATTTGACAGTTGATTTGTTAATTTTTTTCGAGTTCGAATTCGAATCGAGGAGAAATCATTATTGATGGAGAAAAAAAACTAAACTTTTATTTTTAAAAGCCGATGTGCTATGGAGGAGAATTTTCTAATTTGTATTTTCACGAAATCGGGTTGTATAAAGTACGTGATCGCCTTTACACTATTTAACTCGTCTCAAGTAAATTGCCCCTGTATAACATTTATGTGGCAAATGCCAGCCCTTGCCATCCATCTTTGACATCTATAAAACTTCTACATTGCTACTCTCTAAATATACATTAGAAGCTTGCTTTACTCAAATCATAAAAATTCGCTCTTCAACTACAAAATTATCTACCTATTCATAGGCATCCCTCAATGAACGCCAAGACGGCAGATTCCTTGCCACTCGCATCCAACACAGTCCGGTCACTGCACGGAGACCGTCATCCGAGTCCACCGTCCAACACTTCGCCTACCTAAACATCTTCTATGTATAATTCAATATAAATTTTGTTTTCGTATTATAAAATATCAAATATTTTAGGTGTACATAATCCATTACCCGTTTTCAAACAACAATGAAGGCCTCGTGTATGGCTAAGACAGCTGTCAGGAAATAAGCTTATTTAAGAGACGATTTCGTTTAATTATAATACACTACTTTGTTTTTTGTCATCATCATTATCATCATCAGTTTTATTCGTCCACTGCTAAACATAGGCCACCCTTAATGAATTCCGAAACTATAAGTATCATTGTCATATGAAATATTTAGTTTCTCTGTATGCTGACACAAAATTGTCGTCCGTCTGAAATCAATATATCAACCGTTTAAACAATTACCATGAACCTTGGCCTATACACCGTTAAATTGAAATTCTCAAAGAAAATTTGAATTGAAAAAATTTCGGTATATTAATTCAAAGTACAAACATGATATTAAGTATAGTTTATAACTAAGTAATGACGCTTTGTGAATATGTATGCTAAATTTAAATTATATGGGCACATAGTAAAGTACTATTTATACGTAGAGTCAATGACCTCAATGTCACTAACTACGCCGACATATCGAGATCTGGAAAACGTGAAAAATGTATCCAGTTTAGAATAATAATAATATCTATGGACGCTTTTACACCACGTCAATCTGATCCCGTGGTAAATTCTCGAAGAGACTTGTGTTACGGGTACCAGACAACGGATGTACATAATATATTTAATACTTTTTACATTAATACTTATATTTAAGATTTTTATTATATAATACACATCCATGACCCAGGAACAAAGAAACTTTTTTGTTCCCTTATTCGAACGGGTTATACCTCCGGGCTTCAGCGCCAACACGCTAAACATTGAGCCACAGAGGTCGTCGTGATTGTAAAATTCTTATATATTTAATGTTTTAATTATAATATTAATCTATCATTAAAGAAAAACTTACAACAAAATTATATTATTGTAAAGGAGTATGTAAATGACAAAAATGCTTGGATATGAATAATGATCACAATTTAAAAAAATGATAGGAATCCAGCAGAGTTTCTTGTGGGTATCTTCTCTGACATGGGCACGTTGCGAACCCTTATTATAAACTTAGCCGTTAAGACGATCATAGGTGATCATTATATAGGTCCTATATGTGAAAATCAATAAATAAATAAATAATAAAAATATTAGTTAAACAACGTAACAAAATTACTTCGAAATTTGAATCGATAAGTTTCATACTCAAACTTGAATTAATTACAATCAGATCATACTCGTGGACGACCGCAAATTTAATATGAATTAACTGTCCAATTATCCATTTGCAGGTTTATTAAATTTTACAGATTTTCCCGCGGTGTCACTCGACATGAAAAAATAAGCTATATATACTAATATTATAAAGAGGAAAGATTTGATTGTTTGTCTGAATTGAATAGACTCTGAAACTACTTGACAGATTTAAAAAGTTCTTTCAGTGTTGTAAAGCTTCTCTATCCCTGGTGAACAAAGGCTATATTAAATTTTTTTAAAGTTAGGGACCCGCTTTAAATCTTAGTTGACACATGTGGGGCTGCGTGCAACAGCTAGTCTTAAATAAATTCAAAGACTATATTAGACCTAGTATCTAGATGTCCGACCATTGCTCGGTGTTCTAAGTGTTACTTATTAACGCCATCTACAAGCAGTAGCTACAGCGTTGCTACGCCGTTAAAGCAGTGTTAAATATGATAATGTATGAATAATTTATAAATAGAAGCTTATTATATGGCAGCGCCCCGCAGTTTCTCCCGCGTACTGCACAATCCCGTGGGAGTACGGGGATAAATACTCATTTGACCATCGTCTCATTAGAAAGTATGAAAATATAAGGAAGGCTAACCATATTTAAAAAATATGTATACATACATATATTTCATCGGGCTTGGCCCATCACTAGTTCCCACCGCTGTAACTTCTGATTGCTTAGACAGAGTAATATCGTTTCGTACCGGTAAAAAAATGTCTGATTCCCGAAAAAAACCCGATGAAAAAAAAAACATTATAATCGCCGTCTACTGTCCGCCTTTGTCCGTGCATTGCATAACAAATGCCTTGTATAACAAGTATAGCCAGGATCAACAGCGGTAACCACCAAATGACTCTTTGATACGATTTCCGGGAGCCCTTGTGAGACGAAATTAATCAGAAGAATTCCGGTGGAGTAGGAAATATTCCAGAATGTATTACTTATATATGTTAATAGTATGATGATGTAGGGACCTGTTGGTCGGATTATCGACACAATCACGTCTAATAACGCCGCGTAATAATGACTAAACGACCCGGTGACCACGAGCCCATATTCAATAGAGTAAGCCCACAATGGGATTAGGGCTGTCTCTAATCAATTATTATCTATAAAAACAAATGTAATTGACTATTCTGGGCCTCAGGAGCAAGTTTTTTTTTTTATATCTTCAATTAAAAAAGAATACAACTAAGAATAAACCTATGGATTTAACCGTTTTTACAATGGAGATTAAACAGTTATTTAACTGACAGACTAACGCTCGGTTTTCGAAAGGCTAACAAAAAATTAACGAATCAACTGTCAAATGTCTTGCATCAAATGAATTCTTTTTCTTCTTCTTTTATTTTTGGCATACGAATCAAATGAGTTGCTATTGAATTACTTAATTTAATCAGCCGTCAGTTGACTGTCACTACAATGTCACTACAAAATTGTTGATAGCCACTACAATGTCACTAGAATCGTATGTTAACCGCCATTAACAGATAGAACATGTTAGTTGACATGCACTTTGAGCAACATTTCAGAAACTGGGCGTAGGTCCTGAAAAAAGATGCTTATATTCGATTAAAAAATGATTTTATATTCTACCAGATTTAAAATATACATAATATTTAGAAATGCAGAAAACATGACTTCATTACTTTTCAAAATATTTTCCCTTGGTAACAGGAAAATAGGAAAGTTTTATTAGTAATGTGTTTTTGAATAAAAATTCAAGTCGCAAATGGCCTGGTATTATGACTGCAGTGCCTTTGGTATGGCACACCGCTTTGAGTGTTTTAAGAGTGCACACACATAAGCGAATTTTTTCTTTAGTAATTACGCAACTTAGTAGAAAAACATCATAAGCAAAAAGGAGTAGGTATTATTCACTTATATTTGTGAGTTACTCTTAATGAAATTATCGTTTGAAAGAATCACAATTACCTCTATGCTACGATGGTCCAATTATTAGTATCGGCCACTTAAGTTGGAGGTTCCAGGTTCGATTCTGTTTGGAAATGGGTTTTACTAATTTTCTAATTCCTAAGCGAGAGATCGTTCGCTCACCGTGCCTTATTATTATTTATACATTAAGATTGAAAGTCTTTGAAGTTCACCAAACCGCATTGAGATAGAGAATCGGTGAACTACGTTGCATTATTCTCCTGGCCAGATTACGAGGAGGATACCCGTGCCGTGTTGATTCTTTACTTTACTTTAATAAGTATAGAAACAATATATGTAATATTAAGTTGGATCCAAATGCTTTGGGATTAATCGTCCAAAATAAATACGTCTATCCTATACAGCGCATTTTCATTCACCTATTAGAATACGGGATAAATTCCTTCTTTATTTATTTCTCAAGATAAAATATTTTCTTCCTTGGCGATTTTTCTGCGTGCTCCTCTTTCAATGCTTTGATCGCCGTTTCAGTCAGGATACGTAGATTCCAGATCGTTTACTGGCGCAAGCGGAGGACACTTTATTGTAACTATCAATAGCCCGGTACACGACAGTGCGACTAATGAGGACACCCATATTCCTTTATATGATACATAGATCAGATAAAGTAATATTATATTATGTAAAGTATAAAAATAAATCGCAACCCTACATTTTAATACTATTTCACACTTTGATTTTTTTTCCTGGACAGTATCTAAAATCAGTCTCCTGACAATGAGTGTTGAGTTTTATAATGACTCAGTCACACACTTTGATTGGCGCAATAATTTGATAGTTAGTTACAAGTTCCAATTTTGAATTGTATTTTAAAACATTATTTTTGGCCAGTGTTTTTCCTTTTTATAATGTAACTGACTATGCGTGTGTACTATGAAGACCATAACGCAATAAAAATAGGGTCCATGACCTTTAAAGTGCTTAACCGATTTTGATGAAGCAAGTCTAAGCACCACTGCTAAATGACGAGCTTTCAAATTAGGTGACCGCATCTAAATCGGTTTATCCGTTAAATAGCAGGGCCAAACACACACAAACTGCCACAAGTAGCGGTCAATCTAAAACGGTAAAAAAATTACACCGTCTTTTCTTAAGGAGGTGAAATGATCATAAATAATTCACAAGTTTTAAAAATTATATAATCAATTGGTGAGACGTCCAATACTCATTTTGATCGTTTGTAAATCTATTTAGTGGCAGCCCTATCCCTGAAAGCCTGTAACAATGTTATTTGTTAAACGTATTTGATGTGAACAGGGAATTCTAATGGGTTATAGACATTGTATGATATAAAATACAGTTATGCATCATCTGTAAAGCGTAGTCTGAGTTTAAGATTTATGACAGAAAATTTACAATAACCTGGACAAAGAGGTCCAGTGTTAAATTAATATTACTCCTTGTTATTCATACGCAAGATAAGCAAGTAAATACGATACTTGCCCTATTTTCCTGACATGAAAAATCTGATTCTGAAAAAAATTGCGGTAACTACATGGTCAAAGTCTCGTAAATAATGCAAACAATCTTATAAAAGTATATCATTGAAGAAACGAATACTGGTAAAATTATCTCGTAAGCATCATCATCGTCAGCTTTTTATTCATTCATTGCTGAACATAGGCTCTCGTCAATAAACGCCAAGACGACAGATCTCTTGCCGCTCGCATACTCATTAGCGACTACTGCCTAGAAACCGAAAGCATACCAGACCTTCTATTATTATAAACGCGAAAGTTGACTGGATATATGTTTATTACTATTTCACACAAAAAGTGTTGAATACATTTCGATGAACTTTTGCAATAGTATAGCTTTTACCTCAGAATAACACATAGGCTATAATTATGTCCATACCCAAGGGAATGGGAAGTGCGTGGGTAATAAATGAAAGAAAAAAATGGTTCATAATCCATATATTTTTTATTTAAATTGCCTTTTTGAATTTTTGGTTTTCCCGAGCCAAGAAGCAGACCTGAGTAAGCCTTGTCCTTACTTGTTTTTTTAGATTTAAGTGACCAAAATATTTATGTGGACTTAAAAGTTCAAGTATAAAAATGGTTTTCTATTATGAGTATCTTTCACACACTCTTAATATGTAGCATTCTCGATGACGCACTTAGGATCGGGGTTAGGAGCTCCCTTGCCCTCCCTTAGGATGTCGTTGCTCCTTTATATATATTGTGAAGACTGCCTTTTGTCTTATTTGTATATAAGACAGAACTTTCCGACAAAAAAAAAATTGTCGACTATATTCTCGCAATATTAATATTGGTTAGCCATGGGTAGTAGGGTAGTTAATGTGTGGAAAATAAACAGACTTTTTTAAATTGTTTTATCGATTACAAAAAAATCATCTGAAAATAAATAGTGAATAAAAAGGGTTGATAAAAAGCGATGTCATGTCTTTGCATGATCAAATTATACAGTAGGTTTTCTTGATGATTTTTGTACGCTGTATATATTTTGATGATTTTTTATTACCAAAACCTCAGAAAAAATCCTATAAAAATCTTTTTAATAAGAAGTATTCTTTATTTAAAACCATACTCTTGGGTGTAACAGATTTGGGAATGAAATTGTTATAATTTCATCTGCCGCCCTAGGCTCCAGCTAAAACAGCTTCTTGGTAAATCCGCTGGTGTAAGTAGAGTAAGAGTTGCAAGAGTTTTTACATTGATAAATGTATTTCTTATGAATGATAACAATATTTTCCTCTCATCTCACAGAACTTATTATCCCTTTAACGGAATCGTCGGTATTGATGGTCCATAAACTGTTAAATTTAAGAAACCCTTATATACAGATCAAAAATAGCTCTCTATTATATAATTGCAATAATCCTACTAATATAATAAACGCAAAAGTTTGTATTGATGTATGGATTTATGTTTGATACTTTTTCACGCAGAAACTATTGAATGGATTTTGGATTAATTTTTACAATGGCTTTACATACACATCACAATTGCACAAAGTCTATATTTTATGATATTCCACGGGGAATGGGAAATACGCGGATGAAGCCGCGGAACGCTGCCAGTATATAACTAATAAAATAAAAATGAATAAATGTACAATTATAAATAAAGACGTTAAAAATATATCCACCCAACAACAGATGTGCCTTTTGCAAAAACAATTTTTATGTAAAATGTTCAAAATATTTTATATCAATAATATATTTTTAAGGTTCAATCAAGTCCAATTTTATTATATATGCTTAGATCCGCGAGTTCTTTAGTTTTAGTCGAAAGACTTGCGTTCTTTTAGTATGCAAAACCACATAGTATAGCTCGTTAGTTTTAGACTTATTACAGGAACAGTAAACGTGACTCCTTATTCCAAAGCGGCTTTGATCGTGTTAAGCTTATTACGAATATACGCAGTCTTATTTCAAAGTATATTAAGATTTTTAAGAGTATTCATTATGGAAAATTATTTATTTTGAAAAATAAAAAAATATTTTAACTGCTGTTTCTGTACCTTTTTAATAAATAATGCTATGCTAATTGCCCTAGTAGCTTTGATGCTTCATCGGATATGAGATTAGCTGGTTGGCTTTACCCTGTGTTGAATAAAAAGGGGGGTTGCCTCCCACCTGTCGTGGAGTGTGTCTTCCACGGTTTCATGGCATCGGGTTTGTTCCTGTGGCGGGTCCGCACCATTGTCGGGTGAAATAAGAGCATAGGCGGACTACCCACACCCGAGGCGATTATTATATTACAAAGTATGCCTTGTATTTGTGTCACAGTAGATTTCTTCCAAACGTCTCAGGGAGACGAGTGAAAAAATTTTATGTGTCTAATAAAACAGTACCTTACGAAAATTACAATAAGAACATTCCAGAATTGTAAAATAAATTCACAAATAACTTTTATTGAACAAATTAATGGTGTATTTAGACGTAAAAGCCGAACGGAGCTTAGCCACGCACGGCTTACACGCATCTAACTACTTACGGCAAGTTGATAAAACTTTTTAGTCACTCCCGTCTACATAGTTATTACGGACACTCACTTAACATAACCTTCGATGGAAGCTTGTTTCCGCGCCAAAATACAATCCTCCAAATAATTTCTTTTATATCCGCCCACCACTCGTTTCGACCACTGCTTCTCCCCTGTAACCTGAACTGAGAGCGCCCTTTACGTTTATAATATATAAAGTAACCGGCTTCGCCCGCGTAAAATTTAATTTATGAAGATAGCAGAAAGAAAGATAGCAGATGAATTTAAATTATAAGGATTAATATGATTTTAATTTGAGTATATAGCTTTTTTTAAGTTACCGTTTTATACTATCTTTAAAGTGTTAAAAATTAAAACACAAATTAAAACTATTAAATTAAACCAAAATATATGGTATGTTATTCTTTAGACATAGACATAATATGCCCTATCTAAGACCAGTATAAGATACACAATCCCATCATACAATATGTTATATAATTAAGGGTTTAGGCAGAGTTTTCATTAAGCTCCGATACGACTTATTTTTACGACACCTCCAACAATTTCGTTATACTTTAGCCAGCGCTTACAAAAACTTGACAAATTATTACTATGTGATTCCTGAATAGTGAAACTTTGTGTTATTGAAAGAATTTTTATAATCGGAACAATACTTCCTAAGATTTATCCCCTACAAACACATAAACAAAGTAATAAACTTTACCTCTTTGTGTTGTTAGCATAGACTGATACAATAATATTATATTAGTATAGAAATAGAATAAAGTGTGAGTAGCAAGGGAACTGTCGTCTTAGCGTTCATTGAGGTAGGCCAATACTAAGCAGTGGACGGAAAGGCTGATTATGGTGATGATGATGATAGAATAAAAATTATTCGATATTTAAAGCCATATGAAAAATTTTGATATAAGCCTTCTTTGTTTCACCAGGCAAACCCCCAGACTTGGTCGCCTTTGGAATAACGATCCTGATGACTCTGGTGCTTGTGGCTGGTGTGAAGAAGTCCCTCGTTTTTAACAACATCTTAAACGCCATCAACATGGTCATTTGGGTGTTCATCATGGGCGCTGGAGTATTCTACGTGGACACCAACAACTGGACGCAGCATAAGGGATTCCTACCGAATGGATGGAGTGGCGTAAGTAACCTTATACTCTCAGGCTTTCGATGTGTAGAGAAGCTTCTAGAAACCTCTGCATGTTGAGAAAACCTATTTTTGAGCTAAGATACTTCCTCTGAAATTTTTATCTCTAGAAATTCAACTTTATTATTCAATATGTTTTCATAACTTTTTCAATCTCTGTTTTTATGGTTTTATCTTTATATTAATCTTTCTTTATTTATTATGTTATTATAATGTTAATTTGATGATAAATTAATAAAAACACTAGCATCAGCCACATTAGACAAGTGGCAAACGCTCCGATTATATGCAGTTGCGTTTTCTCGCTAACTTCATAGGGTTGCTGCAAAATTTTTGAAAACGTAGAGAGCAAAAAGAACGTTTATTAAGACATAATATAACGTATATGGTTTTGTTTGTAAAAACGTTTAATAACGTATATAATTCGTTCCCCCATAGAAGAGTGGCATAACCCTATTGAGTTAGCGAGAAAACGCAACTGCATAGAATCGAGCGTTTGCCACTTGTCTAAAGGGGCTGTTTTAAAACTTTTGTTGTTGTAAAACTTTATCCTGATACTATTTCGAACATTTACAAATTCTAATAAAAAAGTGACACTGATAACATTAATGTATCACCCGTCCCGCGAATTCTCGTCAAAAGCAATTTCGTACGTCACTGTACACGGGACAACCGAACCGATAGTGTTTTCACTTTTACTACATTATATTATATTAATATCTCAATTAATTAATTTGTCCGAAATTTTGAGAACCAATAGTAATGCTACGTATGTAGCGAATTGGAATAAATAGAGTATTCACTTGCTAGTTTATTTCATCTGATTTATTTTGTACTTTCGTAGCTTATGCTTTTACGAGTTTTATTAGCGGCGTCACTTTGTTTCATAATTTTTTTTGTCTACGGAAGTAAATTATCTTATAGAAACTAAGTGAATGGGAGGAGCGAGTGTGGAAATTATTTTAAGGCATTTTAAGGCACCTAGTCTTAAATTAGTCGATACAATATATTTTACGGGCGCATGATGATTTCTTTTAAAGACCTAAATATCGGAGGATAGCTAAAAATAAGTTTCAATTCCATTAAATATCGTTTTTTGTTCCTTATTATATATTAATTTGAATATTGATTGTCTATTAATAACGAGAAAGCCTACACGACTAGAATAAAAATATTTATAGACAGTCTCATTATAGATATTAGATATAGAATTTGAATGGTAATAGCCTAAATCAAATACATATTAATAATCTACTCGTTATAACACATTTATTCTAGATTATTCGTATACAACGAATATCATTACCAGGGGGCCTACCCAAAATGCCATTAAGAAAGCGTCAGCGAAGTTCGAAAATGATGACGAATGTATGGAATTGACATAAGGCCACGCTTAATCACGTGGTCCATCTTATACATTTCGAACTTCGCTAACGCTTTCTTAATGGCATTTTGGCTAGGCCCCCAGCATTATAAATCGCTTTGTATATATCATATAGGACATAATATTTTGGGCCGGGAGTCATCGAAAGTATCAGTTATTAACACAAGAAATATTTAAAAATATTCAATACAATAGGCACAACATGTCTTTTTTTATTTTTCACAAGTTTTACGCTTAATGTAGAAGTGAAACTATGCGCCCCGCATGTCGCGCGTTACGTTACGAATATGAAAACTGCGGTATGCCGTCTACAGTATGGTAACAGCATAAGTAGTAAGTAATTTAGCCTAACGTATCTGAACACTAAATATTAATCGAGTAGGTTAAGACGTAGTGAGATAAGTTGATCCATTTTATTCTATTTTTGAAGTGAAAACTTTTTTAGGCGCTCTCCATATAGATTTTTTGTAGGCTGTGAATAAGGCTGAACCGTCACGTCCTGAGATAAATGGCTCGATCGGGTGAACTCGGGACCGCCAGCTAATTGCTCTTTACTGCGGTGTCGCTGTGTTTAATATATTAAATTATTCAATACTTTTTATTATATCATTAATACTTATTTGAACAACCATTTGCCTTACATTTGGTTTTCACTTCTTCCATGCGGTTAGCAGACAAATATTTTTCGCATTTCGCACCTACGACTAAACTCCCGTACTTACTAGTTCATTGTCGAATTCCTTTTCGTTGAATATTATAATTCAACAGGAATTAGTCGAGATCATTAGTTGCCACAAAAAATCGCGTACTGAAACTATCGAAGAACTTTTATTGAGATCTTATAATAAAACATTTAATACCAGCATACTTGCGTTTATGTTTATGTGCGTACTTGGGTTTATGGCGTAGCATCATTTTTCAGTTTCATGAATGATAAATCATAAAATAAATGGTGTAACATTTTTCACCGATTATTTTATTACTATTATAATAAAACAACTTTTACGGATTTTATCGCGGTTTATTTAGTTTTTTATGAGCCCGACGTTTCGGATACTTTACAGCAACCATGGTCACGAGAGGACTTATTACTGTGTTTGAAAAATATATATATTTTTTGTATTAATAACATTTAGTAAATTTTATTTCTGTATTCTCATGACAATATCCTCTATCATATATCCATCACGCGTGGTATGTAGGAATTAATACCGTCCACGTCATGCACACCCTGGACATTTTTTTTTCCAACTCTTTTTCATCCACGGCTGTAAAAGCCTTTCTCAATGCCAAAACCCAATCCCATGCTATTCGCATCCGACAAAGCTAAGCCACCTGGCTAAAATCTAAAATTTTACCTACTAAATGCTACACTACATATTGTACACATGTGCACGGGATTAAGCCTTCTCATTTAACTCAACTAAAGGTGTTACGGGGTTACCTATGAGGGTACGCAATTATTATTCTCTAAACATAATATAATTAATTATGTATAACAATAGTTTATGTTAAATTCTCGTTTAATAGTATTTAAAAACAATATAATTACAATTATGAATTAATATTAATTTTTTATATAATGATTATATTTTGTCAAAGTTTTGTACCTATACCTATCTATCTATATTTAACTAGCTGTTGCCCGCAGCTTCGCCTGCGTTAACTATGATTTATAACGGCGACTTGGTGGGATAGTATGTTGCCTTACAGTCTTTCTCGATAAAAAGGCTATCTAACACTGAAATAATCATTCAAATCCGGACTATCCGCAAAGTCTAGTACCTGAGATTAGCGCGTTCTAACAAACCCCTCCGAGCCTTTTTTCGCGATAAAAGATAGCCTAAATAAAAATCGGTGCAGTGGTTTAGGCGTAAAAGCTTAACAGACGGACAGACAGAGATACTTTCGCATTTATAATATTAGTAGGGATAATTTAATACAGGAACTAATAAATTTTAAATTATTTATGAAAAAAATGCACGACAGTAACATTTTAATTTGACTTGATAGTTATATCAAATAATTATAATTGCTGAAGTTCAGCCTTTCCTTTTGTACAGGCCTACATAAAATATTTCTACTTAAATAATATTCAAACTAACGGCGAGAGTTTTCCATTACAGATGAGTATTTATATTGGATAAAAATATTCGTGTTCATTGAACAAATCGAACTATGGAAAAAATCATATTTTTGCTGTTATTGTTTGATCTGTATTTTTTCGTTTGTTTAATAATACTTCGCATATTTTTTAAATAAACTACATTGTGGAATTACTTGGATTGGTGGAGATATATTATTTAAATACAACGGTAGAGTTCTTTCTACTCAACAATTTTTAAGTAAGAAAAAATTTGTCATAATGATAAGCTGATGATCTTTTTATTTGAGTTCATTATTGGGTGTCTGTATTTCTCCATCATTATCATCATCAGCTTTTATCCGTCCGTGGCTGAACATAGGCTCCCCTTAATGTACGTCAAGATCACCGATCCCTTGGTTCCCTTGGATCCCTCCACGTTATAGGCCGACCAATACTTCGTCTGCCTAAACGCGGTCTCCACTCTTGAATCGGCACTTCGGCCATCTGTTCTCCTAAATATGTGACCAGTTCTCCATATGTACTCTAAGCATCAATTTTTACCATCATCATCTCATTAAGGCGTTACCATAAAACGTCAACATGTCCGTACAACGGTTCGAAATATCGGAAAGAACGCAGCTTATCCTGCCACACCCTCGACCGCAAAAGGCGAAGTGCAAACTGCCTCCATCCACTTTCCTATATTTGGAAATACAGCAGAGCTTCTATTGCCACTATCCTGTCGGCTTCATACTCCATCCACATCGCCGGACACAGACCATAGACAAAACCATGACATAGAAATGATGCAGAGAGTATAGAAGCACTAAGGAACACCTTACTTCTTAGTGATGTGGGTCAAGCGATGAGGGACTATAGACGTACGCTAACGTCAGAACTGTTCCCTCTCCTCCCCTACTAGAATGTAACCTGCTGATGATAGTAGTAGTTCTCTTGATATCACCGTCGTTGTTACGCTAACGAGGTCAGTTGTGATAGCATCAGCGGAATAATGAAGTAGTAATGAGGATCTCGTTTAAACCCAAAGCGTGCCAAAGGCTTTGTTCAATATTCGGTTAGGTCTTAAGGTCCCATTGGACGCTATACGTTCAATACTCCAATACAATAATGACGATACTCTCGGCTGTTACAAAATCATAGAAATCCAGTCAATGCGACATTAGGTAAAGGCGTTTTAGGTTGAATATTATATTATAATTAATAATTAATTAGCTTAACAAAAGACTTTATTAAAGATTGTATAAAACCCATCTAATGGTTATTTAGGCAAAGTCAACTAAATACCATTTTTACGTTTATTTTGCATTTCTCGTGTATGATAGTAACACACAATAATAGTACTCGTTTATTTGTTCGTCATTATTTGTAGAATACTAGTAGCTCTGCAGTTTCATTCGCTTACTTCCCATTCTCGTGGAGTATGGGGATAAATTGTAACCTATGTATTATTCTGATTATTGTAATCTTACAGTACATCCTCCATACATTCTTAAAAATGGTCACGTTTATAATGGTCGTTAAAAACTGCATTATGTGGCAATGCAATATGAAGAAATTAATGTGAAAAAATAGTGATGGCCATATTGTATGCAAGACAAGAGTGATCTTGTCACTTATTCTATCATATATAGGTGCATGTGTAATAGCCCTGTGTTGTGTTCATACTTATTACAACAAATAGAAATAATATTAAGATACCCTAGGTATTATATGCATTGCCTAGTTATTGTATAGAATACCGCAATAAAGATCTCCTAAGCGGATAAATAAGAAGAATCACTTTTCGATTTGTAATTTAATATCTTCATATTTTCCTTATATAAATTAACGTTATCTACTCCCGTATGCTCTTGAATTCTTCTATTGTATACTCAACACAAGAAATATGTGACCTCTTTGCTCACCAATTTTCTTCGTCCTATTGGGGAAATGCCTTAGAGTATGTAACAGATCATGATTTCTGCATTCCTGCATATTCGTTACCCTCAACATTGCCTTCAGTTACTCTGAGTCACGATGCAATAATTGCAAAATTAAAGCAGTTAAACTACACTAAAGGATCCTGACTAGACAATTTGTCTCCTATTTTTTCAAAAAGATGCGCTGTGTACTTGGCTCACATCTCACTATTTACAAGCATTCTGTGAGGACAGACGTTTTCCCTAACATGTGGAAGCATGCTGGAGTTGTACCTGTATTTAAAAAGGTTCAAAGAGATTTTATTACCAATTACAGACCTATTTTAATGTTCTCCCCCGTGTCAAAGGTTTTGAACCATTATTTTACCCCCACATATATAACCACGTCAGAGGTAGCATTATTCAAGCTCTACATGGTTTCATGACTAAAAGGTCAACATTAACGAATCTCGTTACTTATACAACTGGCTTGATTATCGCTGTTGATTGCGGATTCGAAATTGATGCCATTACACTAATTTTTTGAAGGCATTTGACACGTTTGATCACTGTATTCTAGTTAACAAACGTTATGAATCAGGACTACTTTACCCACTCATTTAATGGTGTAGCTCTATCTTCCGTTAATTCACAGTTGTAATCGATGAGTTTGAGTCCATTACCTTTAATCATACTTCTGGTGTGCCACAGGGATCAATTCTGGGTCCGATTTTTTTAATATATTTATAAATGATATATTATTATGCAATGCTCTTACCAAATTAACCATTTATATTATGTTTGCGGACGACCTGAAACTGCGGGCCAATTTTAGGTCATCCTGTGTCGTGGCGCAGCATAGAGGGTCACTGTTTGTTGCAAGAGGATCTTCATAACTGGTCTCTATGGTGTGAATCCAATAAAATGAGATTCAATCTATCAAATATTTCCTAATAATTTTTTCGCGGAAACGAATTAAATTGCAATCTTTGTATTTCCTTAGTGGTGTTAGACCAAATACGGTGTCTGAAATTTGCGATTTTCTTGCGATTTCTCATCTTATGTTGGCCATATTATAGGTGTCACGGGTAGATCTAAGGGATATGTGCTTAGAAGATACTTTGTGGTGAGTGCTTACGGTGGATTCAAATATAAATAGTTCACTATTTTTGTTGCACGTTTTTAGACAATCAATCAGCTCTTTAGCAATATTTTGTCTCGTCCTTGGTTTCGTAGATTTCCCCTTTAAATGCGATAGATATTCCATTTATTAACATTAAAAGTTGTCCGGATTATAAGTCTAAATGATCCGGTGTTGTTATACAAAGTATAAATTGTATATTATATAACTTTATCTATATGAAATTCGCCTTTAATTACGTTTATGGACACGACATTTATACTTCAATAAAATGTAATAATATAAGTATATAATACACTATGTAAACTTTTCATGCCGTCAGGGGGAGTATTAAAAGTATTTGACGGGCCTTATTATACAGAGAAGAATATATCACAGAAGAATCTTTCATCTGACAATTGAATATCCACTTTATTTTATCTAATTGTTTCTATAAACTTTATTTCTTTTGTTTAATAAGTCTTCTATAACAACGAACAAAGCTAAAGTTTTACTAGTAGGATATAATTGCAAACGTTATTTATGTCCCCTTTCGACTAAAATCAATGACCTAAATTTATAATCGTGAATATATAATTTATTCAGTGACTTGGGACTCGAAGGTAACAATTTTAGGAATAGCACAGTATGTTTCTTATTACTTATTTCTAGTGTATTCTTACTTTTAAAAATTTAGGGATTTATATGAATTTGAAATTCGTCAGTTAATTAATTATTTATTTTCTAAATTATTTCGTCTGGCCCAGTTCGCACGAGCGCTTAATGAGCGTCGCGTTAAATAACAATGTTGACTTGAGTTGTGAGCTCCACATCCTAAATTCGATTAAACGTCCAACGCTCAACGTCGAATCCAATAGTGCTCGATAAAAAATCGCTAAACTTTATAAACGCTTTCGTATGAATACAAACATGGGTATCCATTTATCTAATTCAGACGCTTTTATTAAAAAGGCTCGTTAAAAAAGCGCTCGTGCCAACATTAACTTTTAAAATTTAAATGGCATTTTTTATGAATTCATATTGTTTGCATTCTATATTAGATTAGCCAATCAAAAGCGTTTATGGTCATATCGTTCTAACCTCAGAGCAAGTAATTTCATTTCACGATTTGTTGGCGATAATATTCAATATTTGTGTTGTGTTTTCATGCAGATGGCGTTTAAAATACATAATCCACTAGAAGAGCAATAAAAGCATCGTTATTTTTTCATACTGTCAAATAGCCTATTAGAATAATATGGAAAATGAATTGTAATGGTTACAATGTGTTGAAAATATGATGATATTGCTTGATTTATGATATTTTCAGCTTATTACGCACTCAAGGAAGACCTCGAGTGCGTAATAAGCTTAGAATGGAAAACAAAGAAATCTTTTCACATTTAAGATTTAGATTTCTTCAATCTTTATAAAATATTAATTCATTTAGCATTATGAATATAATATATTCGAAAGCTCTCTATCCTTATATAGGCATATGCATATTAATATCAATGAATGTTTCCATTTTATGATCGCCTATATTAATTTTTTTTTATTCATTGCTGTATTTTATTGATATCAATTTTACTCGTGAATCATGGATTACAATTTGTAGAGGCAGTGAGCCTAAAAACTTCAATACCCGCGGTAATTGGTGTTCTGTCTCGCGCTCTCGTCGATATTTTGTGTTTAGGTAAATTCATATTCTTATGCACCATCAAACAGCTTTGCTATTTATGTATGTATATGACGAAGACGAAGTTGATAGCTTCCTATAAGGTGGTTGATCTGACTTGCATTATATTAAAAAACGATAAAATTGTCAGTAAAATAGGAAACAATTTTGTCTTTCATAGAATGTATGACAGTATTTATTATTTGTCGGTTTTACCACGGCGTACAGGGAGGGTACTCAGAAGTGTAAGGCTTAGTTTTGCAACAAAATGTCAATAAATGTGTAATATGCCTATGGGTTGATGGAGACAACCCTAATATTACCGCGCTTCCAGCTTCATAGGCACCACCATCTTGCTTTTTTCTCCCGCGAAGCAGTAGTAGGCATCACATAAACGAGTTGACTAGGCTAGTTCCAGGTAAACCGGCTTATGTTGATGTCGACCACGTATGTATCGAACATAAAATATACATTTTCCTGCAAAGCTTGAGAAACATTCGTTGCTCCTCCGCGCGCCAGTAGCCACGTCCAAAAATGTATAAAGTCTTGAAGAAGCTAGGGTTGCAAATGATAAAAAAATATATTTACTTAATAATAGTCTACTAGACTAGCACCTACAGCAGAAATTATCCACTCAACGCCACATCCATAATATAGTAGCTGTCAACTATATGGAAATAGCTGTCGCCTACAGCATTTCTGAACTGATATGAATGAGACCTTCAAAAAAAGATCTCACATTTGAAAGCCCAGTAACACATCTGCTAATTATTTGCTGTACCGCGTGCAGAGTGCCTATAAATGTCGCTGATCACTTTCCATCAGACTACGCTGGCTCACTCCTTTTTTTGAGCTAATCAGTTTCAATTTCATTTTACTCGCCAACAGATAATGTTTTACGGTACTCAGATCTGGAAGTCTCCAAACAAAGCGAATAATTGTTACTAACGTATCAACACACAGTGCACGTCTGAAATAATTAGTACTGGCGTTTGCATTTAGCTCAAACAAAATTTTCCACAAACCGTTTACTGGGTTTGTAAAATTGTTTGTGAATGCAATACAATGGATCTATAATTGGGCTTTAAAATTTTAGCGCAATCGGTTCGCAAGGTTATAAAGGTTAGTTCCAGGAATTCCATATATGATTTATTTCATTAAAGGTTTATAAGGCAAATATTTTTACATATGATTAGGTTGTTTTTTTTATTCGCTTGGTACTAACCCAGGTAACTTCTTGTATTCAACAGTGGTGATTATATCCTATATATTAAGTATCTGTGCCAATAATTACACTGCAACAAGCTGTGTCCCTGCTATAAATCTTGGAAAACTAAGATTATTGTGTATTTTCCGATCTAACGAAGGTTTCCATCCATCAGGTGTTCAGCGGTGCTGCGACCTGCTTCTACGCGTTTATTGGCTTCGACATCATCGCGACAACGGGTGAAGAGGCACATAATCCGAAACGCTCGATCCCATTGGCTATAGTTCTTAGCCTTGGTATCATTCTATTGGCTTATGTCAGCAGCTCCCTCATGCTGACTTTGATAGGTAAGTCACTCATTGCTCTTTAGTAGTTTTTTTTTTTTGTTATTTATTATCTATATTAAGCCTGAAGAAAAAGCTTTGTACGCCTTTTTAAGAGGATTGCGCAAACGAAGGAATTTTACCCTTATTTTGCATTATGCATACATTCAAAGTTGAATAATGATAATGATGAAGTACGAAGATGGTACGAAGTCTAGTTTTAAGTACTACAGAAATATTTTTTTAAAGCATTAGTTTTTATGTAGCTTTAAACTATATTTGAAGTTTTTTTTATTTGTTTTTTTTTTATTTCACATTAAAAATATTATAAGCCGATGAATAAAATGTACCTAGCTCTATAATTCCATACAATTTTCCCTTTCTTAAGACGTTATGTAACGTAATGCTACAAACAATTATACTAATTATACCATATCTCAATCTCTACCTACAAAAGAAAGATAAGATGAATATGAATAATTTAAATTAAAATAGAAAATCAAATTATCAAATTGCGCATATTTTTTTTTCGTTCAAATAAATATGTAGGTTTTCGTATCCAATTATAAAATAATCAAATATAACTCCACATATCGACAAAAAATATACAAGAACGTGAGCTTTCCAAAATAGAAAAGTGATTTGAAAGAAACGTGGTTTGATTTCAACATTTTGATTACAATATTACAAATGTGAATGTAAAAACGAAATCAATTAAGCTTATTAAATACCGCCTACCCGCTTTCTTCAATGAATATTTCTTTTGAAGTAAAATTAGATGTATGCCACCCTAACGCCAACGCGATTTTTATTAATTTACCCACAGCTTCGCGGGCGTCAACATAAATTCGCCATATAAAAAGTGTATAGGAATACTTATTGATAAGAGCCTAAATCTTCTTATAATAAAATCTATCTTTAAGCATTCAACCAAATCTTACCCACGATCTAGGCATAAAAACATTAAAAGCTATTCATAATATTAAATGATTATGACTAATGTCTAATGCTCAAATATGTTTAAAGCAAAACAATCTGAAAGTAGTATCATTTGAATTAATATCTTTAATAAACTTTAATAGAAGTAAAGTAAAAGTAGCTTCGTCTACCTAAACGCGCTGTTGGTCGACAATTAATCAGATGGGAAGACAATCTTGCAGTGATCGGTCCGTGTTGGATGCGAGTGGCAAGGGAGCGACCGATTTGGCGTTCTTATGAGACTTTTGTTGATGCTGATGATGATGATCATCTAAATATATGTAAACTAAAAGAGTTGCAAAATGACCTGATCTATAAGCAAAATATTCATTTTATATGGAACCATATGAAATGTATTTCTATATATTAATATACTCTTCATTTCTCGCAGTAGGTACTCAGAAAATTTGCATGTCATCAACCCGAACTACAAAGACAAACATTTGACTATGCCTCTCTTCAAATCTAGAAAAGAGTGTACCTATCATCAGACAAGCATTAGGCTATGCCTCTCTTAAAATCTAGAAAGGAGTGTACCTATCATCTATGATTTTAAGAGATTATCAACTTTTACTTAAACACAATGAACTTTGAATTGCAAAGAAAAGAAAGCTAATTAAATAAGCTAAAAATAGCTGAAAGTTCAACAAAAGAATAATCAAATAGCCAAGGTAATTCTAGACCGGATATCGATGTTAACAATATTGCGGCGTAAATAACATTACCATCAAATTGTTTTGCAATTTGCACAGGAAATTGAAAATATTTATTCGAAATACTTCAGCAATTTCTTGAAAATTACCGTGTTATATTGTATGACAGGTGCTGTCAGTTAAGAGTAGACGCTCACCCACACATACGCCATGTTGTTTTCAGTTACATCATAAGTGCGTAACCCGCAAACTCTTGACGTCATAAATTAGCGTCGCCCACACTAACATATGTATCTGATTGAGTCCGCTTCTGATCGGGAATAACCAACTTCAAAGAAATTTTGCTAGCAGCGCAGTCTTACCCACATATTACCCATTCCCGTGGGAGTACGGGGATAAATTATAGCCTTTGATATGCGGATGCTATATTATTGTAAATCCATTTAAATATTCTTGGAATCCATCGCGTCTATGATATGAGTAGCATAAATAATATTACTTTTAAGACACTTTCTATTAGTACCTTACTTTTGTATATATAAAAGACTATCCATACATTACCTTAACCTCTGTATATATCCAGAAATCAGTATGTTTGTAAGTGGTCGAAATCGGCTATGAAGACGCATAAATTAATCTAAAAATAGGCAAGATAAATGATAACTCATACATTACCGTCCTGTCCCTTTCACCGAAACACAGCGAAACTGTTTTACGCAATAAAGCAGTAAGGTACCCATGAGGATGAATCTGGTACACATACAAAAATATTAAAAGTAAAGTATCAAACCATATATTATTATGTCCCATATATGACACGAGTCTCCTCCACGAAATAGGGCTAGGTAATGGGTCATAGTTCACCGATGCGCTGGCCCAATACTATTGCTTTTATGAAACTGATAAATGCTACCGGATATTTTAAATCTCGGTAACTAATAGGCCGTATAGATAAATAAAAATAAAAAATTAAATGGGATCAAAATATTTTTTTAGTAAGATATTTTAAAATTTTAAATAAAAAAAAGCTGCCTGGGCCCGATACTTATTGTTCGTCTAATGTTACAAATAATTAATATCATGCGACTAAATTATCTGTCGATATGTACAGAGAAATGTAGAGGTTTAATTTAATGTCATGACGACCTCACCGACCTGTATTTGCACATAAGCTCATAATTGCTTTGCTGAGAGTTAGGCGAGATCACAACGACAATATCCCTGCATTTTCCCAACAAATTACCGACTGAGACAATATAATTGATGCTATTTGATGTTTCAATTGTCTATTTGCTTCCTATTCTAATCCTGATACCGTAGTATCAGGCAGGTCCATGTTTAAAGCTTCATTGTGAAATCATTTGTATGATTTTTTTTTGTTTTTTCATAGCATAGAAGGGCAAACGAATAGTCGAAGCCTTGCGACTATTGATGCCCATTAACATCCACACAACCAGAGGTTGTGTGGGCCTCCTTTTCCCTATCCTCTCAATAAGCCACCGGGAAATCACAAACCGCACGAAACGCGACAGCATAGCTGTCACTTAACGCTAATTTCATGTGAGCGATAGGTATCAGCCCGGACGTGCCTTCAATTTGGCTGCAAAGCAGCATGGACATGCATCTTACAGTGCCTTATTATTGAATTTATTTATCATTTTCCGTGTTCGTCAGCTGATACATAATGATATATATAATGAATACCAAGCGCAGATTAGTTTACATATTTTTATATAAAGTTGCTTCCCATAAGGCTTTTTGTTATAATAATAATACTGGCTTTTATAAATTATTATTATTATTCTTTTGTATTCAAAATTCTTCAATCATTCTATGTTACTAGGTTACATTGTACTTCA
Source organism: Lycaena phlaeas (assembly GCA_905333005.2). NCBI lineage: Eukaryota > Metazoa > Arthropoda > Insecta > Lepidoptera > Lycaenidae > Lycaena > Lycaena phlaeas. The sequence goes on from HG995168.1 coordinate 4,879,568, forward strand.
AATATAAACAAGCTAATATAAACACGTCTTTTCTTACTTTACTATAATAATATCACAACAATTCGTTATCAGCTCGAATATAGTAAAAGTATTTGCATATTCAATAAAAGTGATACGTGTTTAGTTGTTTGAAGATGCCGAACTCAAATGGAGATACAAATGAACGAGGTATGCGTAGTTCATCAATTGAATCGTTTACCCTACATAATAGACGGGTATAGTACTTGGAATATTCCTATATTGTGGGAAGCAATTATTGGCTACCCAACAGGGATAGACGTTCCGAATGTCATAAAGACGAAGAACGATCAGAAGGCACTAACAAAAATTTGCCTTACCCTTGAAGGTTCAGCAATTACGCATGTACGAAGTGCTACGACGGCAGTTGAAGCATGGAAGGCATTGCAAAATGCATATGAGGATAAAGGAATGGGTCGGCGTTTACATTTAGAAAGGAAATTATATAGGTTGAGACTTGAAGACTGCGACAATAATATTGAGTCGTATATCAACTCTGTTATTTCCACTGCCCAAGATGTAGCAGATATAGACAAAATAATAGATGATGCGTCCATTGCTGCTATTCTGTTGGGAGGTCTAATGTCGAAATATGATCCATTGATTATGGCCCTCGAAAATAGTAACGTAAATGTTACCACTGAGTTTGGCCTTAAATCCTATACACCACCATAGGACGAAGCATATAGATACCAGATATCACTTTATTAGAGAAAAGATTGGTGATAATTCGGTTAGGTTAAAATATACCAAATCATGTGATATGCTCGCTGACATACTAACGAAACCATTGCAGCGTGTGGCACATGGTAGATGTGTACTAGGCTTAGGTTTAGTGTAAATATATTTTTACACGTTTATTTAAAAACTTAGTATACATTTTCTTATTTTTTGTATTGGTATATTTTGAGTTAAATTTTCTTTATGATTACACTTGTAATTTATTTTTTGAGAATTTTGATTAAGGGGGTGTGTTATAATAATAATACTGGCTTTTATAAATTATTATTATTATTCTTTTGTATTCAAAATTCTTTAATCATTCTATGTTACTAGGTTACATTGTACTTCAAATATAAACAAGCTAATATAAACACGTCTTTTCTTACTTTACTATAATAATATCACAACACTTTTAGTGGTCTTTTTGACCGTAACTTGAAACAAAGAAGAAACCTGATTATATTTTCACGAAGATTGATCAGGCGTGCTGAATAACTTATATGAAGCTTTAACATTTAAGTTAGGTTGAGAGTTTCGATTTGGTATTTTCACGTGCAAACATACGCATCATCACATGTTATGGTTTCATCATTATAAGCATGTTTACTGCTAAATAATAATAAGATATCTGAAAGATAATACAATGACTCGCAGACGCTCGACTATTTCGCAGATAACAGATTTTTTTCCTACTTATTTGATTTACTGATATTTTTGACAATTAACTTATTAAATTATTTTTAAATCCTTACTAATATTATAAATGCGAAAGTAACTCTGTCTGTCTGTCTGTTACTTTGATTTTGATGAAATTTGGAACAGAAATAGATCAGAACTTGGGAAAGGACATAGGCTATTTTTTGTTGCGAAAAAACCTTAGGGGAGCTTAAATAGGGGATGAAAGTTTGTATGGAATTTCGTCATAATACATAGAAGAAGACGCCATGAAGCTTTGCATTTAGGCACTTGATAAGTGTCTGTTATTATTAATGCTATTTTAATGTATAAGCTATATTTTTGTGAAGTTACCAAGACTCATTGATTAGTTTTTGTGAAGGTGTAAAAAACATCCATTAAAAATACACACACGAGCTTTCTCGTTTGTACCACGATTTTACCTGAGCACTTCTTATTCCCGTGAGAGTACGGGCTAAATTATAGCTGATATGTTATTCTGCTGTATAAGCTACATTATTGTAAGCTTTTATTAAAATCTATTCACTAGTTTTTACATGAAAGAGTTACAAACATCCATACATATAAACTTGAGTGTTTGTAATATTTGTTTTCACAAAGTTTGGTACCATGCGATACAGTAGGGCTATTCTGTAAAAACTATTTCGATATCGAGCTTCACCTGAATGATAGAGCTCACTTTACGCTCACTTCGAGTATGTGTAAAGTGAACTTTATTGATGTATATAGATAGTTGAGTTTTAAAGAATACAAATTTGTCAAATTCGTCATATATTATTCGATTCCGCTTGCGAGATTCGAAAACGACCTTACAGAATAACCCAACTGATATTTATTGAAATTCTGATATGATGTTCTATTCCATGTACCTATTTATTTTACAAAGTTGTACACTTTTCTCTCCCATAGTTTTTGCCAGTTTGGAGGTTCATGTCGTTAATTAGTGGAGTTTGGACAGTTTAAAAACTTTACCGATCTGACGGCACGCCCAATTATAGTGCGAATGTGAAGCTTCAAAGGTTTATTCATATAAAGGTTATTTTTTTTATAATATCAACGTTTCGTTCGAGGATTATAAAAATATTGTGTGTATTAATACTTTTTAAGGGTTAATTAAAAAAGGATTTCGATTATTAACCTTTTTGCGCATACCATATTTTAGTGATTAACTTATAATATTGTAACCATATTAAATAGTATTTCATAATTATTTCAACTTTTCATTGCGAACAAGCGATGAATTTACAATAAATTATTTTGTACTTTTGTATCATCGGCGTATGAATTCGGACTGCAATTAGCCGGCTTATTTTGGATTTAATTAAATCCCAACAGAATATTAAAAGATGAATCCTCTAAATTCTATTGTATTAAATTAATGGAATTATTTCCAAATAGTAGGTATTCAACAAAAATGAGCATACGACTAAGTTTTCGTAAGAGCTTATGCCATCGTTCTAGCCACATCTTATTTTTCGTGAAGTATTTTGACTTACTTTTTTATTATCTAAACTATTATAATGGACAGACTAACCAAGTCTATACAAAATGGCTCGACTAATTCGAATACTTTTTGTCTGGCCTACCTAAGGTTTTTATAAAAATTGACGCTTCGTGTGCTAGCTGGCGTAACCTTACATAGGTGTATAGCTTTTTTTTAATAAGTAAAGAATTAAAAAAAAACGCTTCGTGTGACATCGTGTAATTATCGTAGTTTGATTTTACTTTAGATTTTCATACCCCGGCCTTATATGGAAATCGATTCTTAAGGAGTAAACTCCATAAACACGTTGATGTTAAATGTCCAAAACGGTATTTAATAGCAGAAACAATAATTACCGGGAACGATGGCTAACTGCTACGTGGTCGCCGATCGACTGCAGATAATGGACGACCATACATCTATACTAATATTATAAAGAGGAAAGATTTGAACCTATTTTTGTATGTTTGTATGTTTGTAATGAATAGGCTCAAAAAGTACTGGACCGATTTCAAAAATTCTTTCACCATTCGGAAGCTACATTATCCACGAGTAACATAGGTTAAATTTTATTCTGATAAAAATAGGGTTCCGTAAGATATTTTGGTTTTTCGGACACAAGGTGTAAAAAATGTTATTTCGCGTACTAACATCCCGTTGTAAATCTTAGTTAACGCAGGCGAAGCTGCGGGCAACAGCTAGTTCATTATATTTTTAATATTATCGTTTGACAAGTCCGAAGTCTGTCCGGGCAGCTAGTTATAGTATAAAAATTGCCATGTTAAGTTAATATCTAATAAAATACTATTATCTCTACACGTTCCATGCTTTTTCAAATTGCGTGCCACTAATGCTGGGGTGGCAAACCTTTATACATCGTGCCCTACGAGCTATGAAATAATTTAACTGATTATTATTATTGACTCGATAATAATACTACTTTTAATACAAAAGTAATATTAGTAAGTGGTACTGCTTACCTACTACTATCTCTCGCTCACATAAAAACGGAGTAAAGTGACAGCTAAGCTGTCTCGTTCCGTGCGGTTTATGAGTCTCAGATGGTCCATTCACCGGCGAAAAGAGGGCAATCTGCATAACGGATTATACGGATGTCTTTTAAGCGTCGGTAGTCACAGGCGGTTTTTCTTATGACATGAAAAAAACTGTAAATTCTCCACAAAAACTATTATACAATCACTTTTTCCACCGCCATTTTATGGCGCCTAAAGCATGATAAAGGCGTATCAAATAGAAGCCTTTACTTAACACTTCATATGAGTAGTCTAGGAGTTTATCCTCGCCGTTTTGCTTAAATATATTTGCTTATCAACACTTTCGTGTATTTACTTGGTGCGGGTCTGAATTGATATTGTTATTTGTTCACTGAACTAATAACTACGTGGTCTAAGACTTGGTATTAACATCACCATCATCAGCCTTTATCCGGCCAAGATAGACGACTGATTTCTTGCCATAAAATACTCTTATGTATATAAATGAGTATTATATTAATATGTGGCGTGCCGTGCGTGGCGTAAAACGCAACATGCTAGCCTTAAGAAGAAGGAGAGGAAGCCGGTATGTCACTAGTTCTGACAGAAGTTTTTTCTTCCCGCTCTCTGGTCCCACGCAATTGTTTGAGGAAGGACGTTATGTGATAAAACGCTACGGAAATATTATGATACTACTGTTTGCATTGTATAACTTACATGTGCTTAATTGTGTAACGCTCAATATATAGATCGGTGATATCAGAGACTTTTATTTGGGGAGACATCAGCTGTCTACCTATCTAGTTAGCCTAAGCTTCCCCAAAAATATAGTAATAGAATATTGTGTGTTTAACACGTTCTTTGTTATCATGTTTTCCATAAAAAATAAATTATTACTCGAATTTTTTTCCTATATTTATGCAAATGACAATTATTAAACATATTTAAAATATTATCGAAATAATACCTTGTAATTGTCTTTTATACTCATCAAAACTAGTCATACCAACAGTTAAAGATTGTTTTACATGTTTATAGCCTTTAAGAAATATAATAATCGAATAATAATAACAATAATTAAATTTGATGTATATAAGTAAAATTTATTATATCATTATTTTTGGCATTTTTTTGTTAGCGTAAGTTTATATGTATAAAGATAATAAATAATAACAATTCATTCATCCATAATTGTGTTAGTATTGTATATATAATCTTATAACTATCCATATTATGCTATTAATGAAAATACATAATATGAATTACTTAATAATGGTACTTAATGCTTATTTTATAATATGAAGATTAGTCAGATAATAGCAATTTTACTCAGGTATCGCAGTTTATAAATGCGAAAATACTTTTCCCCGGATCTATTAGATTAAAATCACAGAAGCCTAAATAAATCCTGACGTTGATCATGGCTCGTGAAAAGCCGGTATAACTAGCTCCCTCTTTCACTATGAGAAACCTGGCAAAAGTCCAAATCGGTTTACGTGAGGCTAATTTGATGGTTTTTGCATCCAGAGCTGGTTTTAGGATAAGAAAATAATCTTCTTTTGTAGCTAATAAAGTTAAGCATTTAAAATCTCCGACGGCCGTCTTGATGTTCATTAAAATAGGCCTAAGTCCAGTACCGGGCGATGAAGGTTTCATCATAATAATCATCGTTGTCACCATGAGGCTATTTTAATAAGTACATAAATTATTCATATATATATTATTTTACTATTTACTACTTATTATTAATTATTCATATAATATATGAATAATTAGTAATACGTAGTAAAAATTAGTAAAGAAATATATTATATTTCTTTTCTAATTATGTATATAATTATAATCATCATCAGCCTGTCTGTCCACTGCTAAACGTGTCAATGAACTGAAACGCAATCGCCCTCAATGAACGCCAAGACGACTGATCCTTTGCCAATCACATCCGACGCGGACCGAACACTACACCGAGACTCTGAGAGTCTTTCCACCTGGATAATTTCCGACCAACACTTCGTCCAAACGCTAACTAGATAAGCGAATTTCGTATGCATAAATTTACATGAACAAACAAACAAGTGACGTTGCCGTTCATCATTTTACACTTATTTTGAGAATAAGCAAACATGGCGTATTTACTTCATTAACTGGCTCAGTACATGTACAAATATTTTACCAATTACAACAGTTATTTATTTTTCCATTACTATTCCTTGAAATTCTAATACGCAAGAGATTGCTAAGCTTCTAGGGCTTTTTTTAGACTTTTTTCCTGCCTAAATATAGGCAGGTAAAAACTTTCCAGCCTTAATGCGCTCAAGCGTGAAGATCATGATCCAGTCACACCGGAATGATCGAATGCCTTGTGAGCGATAACCTAATCATTTAATAGTTATGGGCTTGGCCTCTTGAGTAAAGATATGGGTTCTAACTTGACCTTGACCCTGAAATAGGTAATTCTAAATTTCTCTATCTTATCTCTATCTTAATACGAGAACATCGCTTGATCAGCGGTGAAGGAAAACATCGCGAAGAAACATGTATGCCTAGATGTCAATTATCTTTGAAGTTGTGATCATCAACTTTAGTCCAGTCCATCGCTGAATAATAGTCCAAGATACCGCGCCTAAAGAGCGACGATGGTCCAGCGGTGGATGGACTCGGCCTCTTATGCGAGAGGTTCCGGGTTCGATCCTGGTGAACTATTATACTCATTACCCTCCTCGCCTAATTTCGAGGAGGAGACCCGTGCCCAGCAGTGGGACATAAAGGGTTGATGCTACTTTATACCGCGCCTTATATCAAAAGGAAGACGCTTGCCTTACAATTATGGGACATATTATAAGAGTTCATGATGATTGATTTCTAAATTGATGACGAAAAGAAACGAATAAAGCGCTGTTTGGATTAAAGATAGGATTATATTCAAAAGCGGACAGGAACTGGAGCTGATAATGAGGTCACATTTCACAAAGTCAACAACTTAGTACCTGCGTCTTTAAACTACTTTCTAACAAAACCTCTTTGTAAAATACCCGGTAAAGACCCCTTTCACAACGCCATAGAGTTCGTCATTAACGCAGTCTCTTGTAGCGTGTGATTATAACCCGTTTACGTTCTTTGATCTCACTTCCAACTGAGATTTGCTAAACATAGCATTTACCAAGCTTACGATTTGGTTAATCTTCCTTATGAGATTTATCAAAAGGTATAAGCATTTACGTGTTGAATGTATGTGTTAACGCTCATTGATAACTGAGTCATCCTGGTTAGCACTCATTAGCTTCGCCAGATTTAAGATATCCCGTGACACTAATTAGCATTAAGATAACTTGCATATTCGCATTAGAGAAGAGAGATTTTATTTGAAAGTGTATGTATAAATTCCCTCTAGACCAGTGATTCCCAAAGTGGTCCAAGTCGACCCCCAGGGGTCCACGGAAGACTCGAAGGGGGTCCACGATGAGCGTGACAAAAAATGGGGATCCTTTTTTTTTCGAAATGTCCTATGCTGATGGCCAAAAGGCCTTAGAGCGAAATCGGAGCTGTGGGTTGGCAGGTAGCTTCCCCAAGTTAAACAATCGTAAGCCTATGAAAATTAAAAAAATTAAATTGTTTTCCATAGTGAAGAAACAATGAGCCATTCAACCAAGAATAATTTTACTATTACAATGAAATATCTTTAAACGAGCAAAATAAAATGTCAGCAAGGGGTCCACCTGATGCAGGAAAAGTTTGAAAAGGGGTCCATGAAACAAAAGAGTTTGGGAAACACTGCTCTAGACTCTAGAGTCTAGCAACATTATATTTTGAAATCTATTTAAGTAGTTAATATTAGTGTTATCATACACAACAATAAAGTAATGTTATCTAGAAATATTTGAGTATTTGCAGTGCTATAGTAAAAGCTTCATGTTTGTTTGTTTGTTTTATACCGCATCATGATAGTTGGGTACATAGTGAGACCTTTTTTATCTCAGTAAACATGTGATCTCAACCCTTGAGAAAATAAAAAGTAAACAATTGCTTGTGGCGCCATCTATATTTATATACGACAGGTTTTTCTGTTTATCAACTTTATGTTTATAAGAAATAAAACAAAATAACAGATGTGTAAGACAGTTAATATGAAATATTTTTTCAATAATACAGGATTTATTACTTACTAGCAGCGCCCCACGGTTTCACCCGCATTATAGCCTATGTGTTATTCTGATGTATGAGCTATATTATTGTTAGGTTTCGTTAAAATCCATTCAGTAGTTTTTATGTGAAAGAGTAACAAACATTCAATCATCCATACTTACAAACTTTCGCATTTAGTAGGATAAAAGTTTACATCGTTGACTTAACATAATATATAAATATGTGTAAACTAAATTATAATTAATTGAGAAATTAATCATAATTAATTAATTTAAAACCAGACGAATTTCTTACTTGTTATAGAGTTATTAATAATGAATAATTAAACTAATAATTAATTTTATCATTAGACTTAGACCAACTAGGCGATCGTCCAACGAGTTATAATATAATTTACTATTCAGCAATCCATATTATATTACACCTCTCAAGATTTAATTCATCATAATTATCATCATCTCAGCCTTTATCCGTCTACTGCTGAACATAGGCCTCTCTCAATGAAACCCAAGACGACCGATCCCTTGCCGCTCGCATTCAAGACGGACCGGCCACTGCTTGGGGATCATCTCCCCACCAGGTTAATGGCCGACCAACACTTCGTCTACTTGGCCGGATGGCCCATCGGCCATCCGTTCTCCTGAGTGAGACCGCCCCAGCTTCACATGATGTCGTTAACCTACACATAACTTATATAGGTGGAGGAGGACTTCGTTTCGAATCCAATCTGCCTAAGATTCAATTACAGCCATTAAAATAATAATGCCATATTCAAGGAGATCATTATTAACTTGTAACTATTATAACGTTTGCCATGTATTTTAGGTAATAACTAGCAGCGCCCCGCGGTTTCACCCGCGTTCTTCCAATTTCCGTGTTAGTACAGGAATAAATTATAGCCTATGTGTTATTCTAATGTATAAGCTATATTATTGTAAAGTTTCATTAAAATCCATTCAGTAGTTTTTACTTGAAAGGGTAACAAACATCCATACTAACAAACTTTAACGTTTATAAAGGCAGAAACACACTTACGTGTCGTGGCGTGTCGTGACGCGCCAGAAGCATATCGTTTCATACATATAATATGGTTAGGGACATATTTGCGTGTCGTGTCGTTGATTCTGGCGCGTCACGACACGCCACGAAACGTAAGTATGTTTCTGCCTTAATATTAGTAAGATATCTAAAACGTTTCGGTCTTCGAAGTAAAACTAGCAACTGCTTGGAAAAAGCATCTGAACAATCCCCAACAAAAAACTCTGCTTCATTTGCATTTCTATAGGCGTAATTTTGAATAGGATTGTCAATGCCCAATATGAAATTCTCGCTCGTCAATTTAGTTGACTTCGCCAAACATTTTTACTCATATACCATTAAAGAACTAGAATTATTTTACCGTAAAATTGTTGGCCTAAAAATAGAATGACCTTTTTCTTATTTTTATAACTGATACCTTTTGTTTTTAGGATTTACCGTAAATCGCTTAAATTCCACAATTCTGACAATATGCATCGTCAAAATTATCCATTATCATAACATTAACATATTATTTTCGAATATACTACACTAAGTAGTAATATATTTTTGTATATATTATTATTATAGTAAAGCTTAAGATTCTTCTTTTAGTTCATTTCTAAAACGAGACGAACTCGTAAAATTTTTATTGAATTTTATAGTTCATATGACTAAGGAAGATTCGCTTAAGAATTTAAGAGGATTTAGGTATTTATTTTATTTTAAAGTTGATAATACAGCGGGAAATATATTATACTCCAACTTGGCGGAATTCGAACTGAAATGCGTGCCCACTGCTAATCACCTATAATTCCTCTTTCGTACAAAAATTTAACCTTTTTAATCGACTTCCAAAAAAATCCACTCCAGATTCCTTGTATGTGTTTTTTTTATAAGTTCAACAATATTTTCGCAAATTGTGAACCACTTTTGGTAATTCTATTATTAATCAAATTTTATCATCATATTTCAGTACCTATAGAGACAAGAGAATATTATTTATATAAAACGTAAAAAGCTGAACCTAACTTAATCTTTAATATTTAAAACTACTAGAATATAGCATTAAGTACCGAATTATATCATTTTGTTCTTTCCAGTGCCCTACGATGAAATAGACATGGAATCCGCGTTGATGCAGATGTTCGTCCACGTAAACGCGCCTACCTGCAAGTACATCGTTGCCCTTGGAGCGTTGTCCGGTCTGACGGTTTCTATGTTCGGCTCTATGTTTCCACTGCCTCGGATATTGTATGCAATGGCTCAAGATGGACTGATATTTACGTAAGTATATATTTATAAGCCTTTGATGAGATGTTTTAACTTTTAACCTCCGACACACAAATTTATAAATAAAGACAGATGGAGCATGCCGAACACCCGAGTGACGCTTCAAAGCGAATACAAATTCAATAATATAAACGTGAAAAGTTTGTTTGTTTGAACGCGCTAATCTCAGGATCGGTCGGATTTGAATGACTCTTTTAGTTCTAGATAGCACATTTATCGTGAAAGGGTTATATCCCGTTATAAATCTAAATAACGTAGGCGAAGCTGCGGGCAACAGCTAGTATTAGCATACATTACTCGGTTCTGATTCTGCAGATCAATTGAATACAATATCATAGTCCAATTAATGCAAATACCTAATATCAATAATGCCCTGCCATTATCGTATACAATGTCAATTAGCATAACAAATTGATTAAGCAATCATAGCAGGGCATCATCATCAACCTTTTTCCATCCAATGATTGAAATATGCCTCCTTCCATGAACGTCAAGAAGGACCATCCTTTGTCACTTGCATATACGAGTATGCAGTGTGAAGTGTTTTAGCGAATCAATACTCGTTTTCGCTGTAGCCGAAATCGGCTTGGAAAACATCATCATCATCATCATCATCATCATCACTCGTTAAAATTGGAATAAGTAGATATTCAAGAACTTAATATCCCGTTAAATCTTGATAAATTTATGAGAATTTGTATACTGAGAAATGTATATTTTTATACATAACTACACAAGAATGACCCGTGTTTATATTTTTAGTATAAATGTAGAACCTTACCACAAACAAAATAGAAATCTAGAACAAAGTTTATCGAATAGTCTAAGAGCCCATGGGCTTTTTTTTAATTAAATTAATTTTAATAATCTTTTTTTAAAGCAAGCAAGTCTAATATTATTATTATAATCAAATTATCTAAAATGTAGTGTCGGCCGTCTTAGCGTTAATTGAGGTAGGCTTATGTTCAAAATTGGATGGAAATAGGCTGATGATTAACGATGTATGTTTTCAAAGATTACGGACCATGAAAACAATGCTTATAACATGATAATTGATATTATACATAATTAGTGTGCAAGACAATAACACCATCACTACAGGATCTAAGATCTTGCCTCCTGGGAAATATGATATCATAATTTATATTCAAAATGGTGCATTCCCTTATGATTTACAATATCCAGACTATGAGAGAATTGAATCTAGATTTATTTTACTATTAATTAAATCTATTAGGTCATCAACCGAACTGGCTATCGCTAAAATTAAAGTAGCTTTAAATAAAGAACACTTAATTAACAGGCTTTTATGGACGAATAAAAACCATTTTATCATTTTTTTAGTGTTATATATATATTTTTTTAAAGTTGTGTGTAAGAAATGATAAATTTGTGCGTTTATATGGTCACTTCTTTGGGTGTGTAAAGGATGTCTATGGTGAAATAGACGATGGCATGGGAAGACTGGTAGGCAACGATGCGACAGGAAACAGAAGAGATTGGAAATATAAAGGGAGGCCTACCAGCAGTGAGCAATAATAAGCTGATGATGATGATGGGTCTGTTACTAAATTCCATATAATATAATATGTCATTCACAAAACTCGTTCCTATTTAGGTGACGTTGACTTCAAGTGACTACCAGTCATCTAGAGTAAAAGTATCAACCCTTATATGTCCCACTACTAGGCACGGGTCTCCTCGAAATCAGGCGAGGAGGGTAATAGGCCATAGTTAACCGATGGCTGGCCCATGCTGATGAGGGTTGATGAACTTCACATACCTTCAAAGACTTTCAATCTCTACAGACCTGCAGGGCCTCACAATGTTTCCCTTCACCGGTAAGCGAACAATGGTCTTGAGTTTGGAATGAACTTAGAAATTTAGAAAAATTCATTTCATGCACACACGGACGGGTCAGGATCGAACCCGGTACCTCTCGCATAAGAGGCCGAGCCCACCCACCACTGGACCATCGCCGCTCAGTCATCTAGAGTAGCGTCATGATTTCGTATCAATGAAGTTAATTGGACGTGTTTGATCGCAGGCAATTGGGGCAGATATCTGAAACGGCAGGTACTCCGGCGTTGGCGACCATCTTTGGTGGAGTCACCGCCTCCTTCGTGTCTCTGGTCATACAACTGGAAGTTCTAGTCGAGATGATGAGTATTGGTGAGTATATTAATGTACATTCAATTCGTTTTTCTTCTTCGTATAAATAAAAGAAATAAAATAAAAGAGGGGTGGTGACGTCAATATCCAAAGACCACTACAACAGAGGTATTCCATTCCATATATATAGCTTTTTTTTCGAAAGGTCTAGACTTTTAGGCCTGATGGCCTTTAAGCTCAATCGGTAGGTAGGTGAGCAGATGGTTCACCTAGTAAAATTCGAAAGGGGGCGCCCCCTCCGTGCCCCGCAGGGGCGCGGTATATCGCGCGCGCTACTCTGGAGAGGTGTTTGGCTAGTCAAATCCAATACGGTCGACGAGTCATTAGCGGATGAAGTTAAACTATTAGTCGGAGGGCTCCATATATTATGGCAAGAGACAGGAAATGCCGTAAAAATCAAGTTATTGATTTAGTTATATTTAAGTTGTTGAGTTTTACATTAAACTATATTATAGAATGTACATACATTAAAATATATTCCTAAATCATTAATATTGTACAAATAAGTATGTTTCATTCATACTGAAACATAATACTTGTATTTGCTAAGCAACACGAAAGTTGTTATAATAATATTACGCCCTGTATAAGTTTTATTAAAATGTCAAAATAATGTTTATAAAAGTAGTTGTAAAGTTTGATAGCAGCCGTGCACAAAAGCCTGACAGCTCAAAGCATGGTACGGCCACAATTTTAAAGCTCTCTCGTTTCTCATTATAATTTGTTCAACAATAGAAATCGTCTCGTTTACATGGTAAATAATAATACAAGGCATCGTTTTGAACTAAATTGCACACCAGAAGAAAATCTTAAACTAAATTGCACCCCAGAAGAAAATTTTAAACTAAATTGCACGCCAGAAGAAAATCTTAACCCAATTTCAAACAATTATGCCATTTTATTTGTGAACCAAATTTTTATGATAAAATCTTTATAAGTACGCGTAAATAAATATCGAACGTTATATTATGGCCTGTGATTGAATAAACCTGCAGACTTATTATGGCTACCAGACAACCGATACATACATAATAAGTATTATATACATTATAATTAACCCCCGTTTGCACGAACTCTTAAAAACCGTCGCGCATGTCAAACTAAATTCAATTTAACGTCTAACAACGCGTTGAAAATCCAACAGTGCTCGTTAAAAAGCGTTGCGTTTTAAAAACGCCTTCGTGTGAACAATACATGGATGTCCATTTGTCTCATTCGAATGGTTTTTTACCCGGTAAAAAAGCGCTCGTACAAACGGGGCCTATGCATAGATAATTTACGCTCAGATACAGAAAAAATGATCATTCTCATCATACAATGATTTGTCCTGTGTGGGAATTGATTCTACGACTTTCTAGCTTAGCAGTCTATTACTATTTAATTATATTCACGAGCCCTAAGCTGCATTCCAAACGTATGTCGATCCGCCCCTTTGGGGATTGAACAAAGGACTTGCGAGGTCGAAGTACGATAATTTAAGTGATAACATCGCCTACTCCTAAGTCCTAGTTACTACCTATATGTCAACGTTTTCGAATAAATAACACTACAAAAAGCATATTTTTTAGCGATACCAAAAAAAAAAAAAAAACGAATACAATACAGACCGTATCGGTGGTATACTGTGGTCGAACCCGAGATTACAAAATGAAAAAGCGAAACTCCCAAAAGGATTATGACCAAATTTTAATAAATTTGGTCATAACGAACGTGATATAGTGATGATACAACTCTTGTACATTGCTTTTGTTTTAACGAGAATGCATATTTGCTCTCATCATTATCGACTGGCGTGTTGGTCTAGTGGTTAGCGACCCTGACTGCTAAACCAGAAGGTCATGGGCTCGATTCCCACCCTGGACAAATGTATGTGTGATAAGCATGATCATTTGTTCTGTGTCTGGGCATAATTTATCTATTATATATATGATAAAACAGGCTTTGCCTAGTTTGGGATTAGATGGCCGTGTGTGAGTTGTCCCAGCATATTATTATTTATTTATTATTATTATTATTGGTGTTCTTGCAGTCCTTGCTGTAAAGTATCCGAAGCGTCGGACAGCATCATCACCAGTCTTTTCGTCCTTTGCTGAACATAGGCCATTTTCAAAGACGACTCTTCCCACCTTTTTTTTCGAAGTCGCAGTGGAAATGCTTTCGCACCAGGGCCTCGTAGGGTAGGCACAGGCGTGTGTTGGGACTCGCATTGGGGTGCTCTACCCCACTAAAACCGTTGCGAGCTCCTTCAGCCGCTTTGTGAGGGGTCCCGGATCCGCAGGCAACAGGATCACCTCAGCGACTCTTCCTACTTTCCACTTGCTTAATGGCCGAGCAATATTTTATCTACCTAGCCGCGGCCTCCACTCTTGGACGTCGGGCGTGTAAAAATCTATACCGGATAATAAACCGCAATAAAATCTGTAAGTTGTTTCATTCATTATGAGTGAAATTCGCGTCAAGTGAATGTGCGTCATTATCATTATTTTCAGTCTGTATTCTTTTACTGGTGGTTTTCTCTTTCAATAAGTCAAAAGAGTTTCGAACGCTCCGTCATTCTGTAGTCCAAAAAACTCAACCTATCAAATATCATACCGGCCGCATACTTTCGGTTTCCGAATTCCTTTTCCACGTTCGCTGTTGAATTTTTTCGGTACGAAAAAATGAACGTGTGGCAGTCAATGTATATTCATATCGATTCGATGCATTTGGGTGTCGGAATGCAAACGTATTTATTTTAATGATATTTGAAATTTATATCGGAAAAAGATTTTTTTACTCATAAATATTGGAGGTATAGTATATGTATAAAGTAAAGTATTAACTTATATATGTCGCGTGCTGGGCACGGGTCTCCTCCTCGAAATCAGGCGAAGAGGGTAATGGGCCATAGTTCTCAAATGCGCTGATCCAATGCAGGTCGAGGAACTTCCCATAACTTCAAAGACTTTCAATCTCATCAGCGAGCGATGGTTTCGTAATTAGGGTGCACTTAGAAATTTCAAGATACACGGGGGCTTAGGATCGAACCCGGAACCTCCCACACAAGAGGCTGAGTCCATTCCCACAGGACCATCGTTGCTCATAGTATAGTATGTACATATAATTTAAAATTATCAAATAAGCCATTAGCGAGGTCTTCAAAAAATCTGAGTGGCTTAGTATATATGATTAGATCTTGATAATGATTCTAATATGAATATTTTTTTGCTTTATCTATTAATGAACATATAGTTTTCTTTGATAATAGAACTTTAATAATTCTGTTGAGTTAAATACGTGAATTACAAAGAGTTGATGCGGACAAAGCGAAAACGCTGTTGAATGTTCTTTGTATGCGTTTTGTTTTTGCAGTCTTTCGCTTGTATGTGTTTGGCAATATTATGAGATTCTCTACTATTTTATTGACAATACTCTCTTCTAATTTTACGATGGAATTCGCAATAGACATATACAAATACATTTCCTGAATATCCAAATGATAAAAAAGTAATGTATTATCCGCTCAGCCCCCCTAGACAAGCGGTACAAACGCTAAACGAATAGAATACTAAGGGCCTGTTTCACAATCTCCAGTTAAGTTCCCAATAGGCTATCGGCAACATATTTGACAGATAGAGTATGGAGTATCTGTCAAATATCTGTCAAATATGTTTAATTATTATACGGGGATGACACTAACTTACGGCATATATTTTGACAGCTGCTATGAGAAGCAACCCCAGAAACATATACTATCACGTGAAGAAACCTTTCATTAGCATCTTATAATTTAACCAGAAAAAAATAAGATTCTGTTTAGCAGTTAGCTGATAGGTTCTTATAATAATTATAAATTAATGAAAATACTTAGGGTAAGTCTTTAGGGTTCAGCGTTTTGGGAACGTTCCCAGCCGACAGCGATCTGGAACCCATATATTATTATTTGTAATACTTTTGTACATAATTAATTTTAGTTTTTATTTATTATAATTTTAGATATTGTTTTGTGTAATTGTATAAAGTATACTCGTAATATTAGATTCTTATAAGTTTGTATCTATATTAATCCGCCTTTTGAGGAATTTAAGCCTTTATCTTAATAGATTCACCAACTCGGGAATTCAGAAGATGTTTTGGTCGTCGCTTTTCTAAAATTGAACATTTACTTTCAATAACCAACAGCTTTCAAGTGTTCACGACTGGGCGGAGCGTGTTGTTTAAAGGCAGCTAATTCAATTATGATGATTTCTTTTCAAAACTCCGCTTCGGAATTTCTCATATTGCAAATCACTCTGATATGTTTGTTTTTCACCACATCTGCGCCTTGTTTTAGGAATGCTTTGTTAGCGTGTTCATGACTAAATTTATATTGCTGAACAAACGTTGTTTTCTTGTCTTGTTGTAAGTTTTTTAAATCGTATTAAAATATATTTTTTTATGATTTTTGTTACTCATTTAATTATATTAAATTTACCTTAGAAATATTGAATGTATGAGGATTTTCGACTCCAGGTCAAAATATATCTGCATCGAATGCAGATAATTTTTTTGAGAGCAACTTTATTCTTTTCAAAACTCCCCAATGATAATTTACACGATTTGTGTTAGGACATGGGTTCACTCATACGGTCTTCATATCCTAGACTATTACGACCATGTCTATTGGTGGAAATAGGACTAAGGCGTAGTAAGATGGCGGTATCAGAATCCCAAAATTATCTTGTCATATTAATTTTTCTTTTCCATTATTCCTGAAATGGGAAAGGAGTTTCGATTGAAAGACGAACTTTCAAAACAGCTCGATCTGATAAGAATGTTTATGCGCCTAACGTTTTTCATCGTCATCATAATATCCATCTAATGCTGAACATAGGCCTTCCTTAATTAAAGACGACTTTTCCACGCGCATCCAACACCGATCGGCCACTTTTGAACCTAGCTTCGTTTACTTACAAAGTTACTGACCCACATAAAGAATGCCTTGCAAATGTCGCCAATGAACATTCGGTAGCTGTCTCATCGATCTGTCTCCTAAAACGTATCCAGAGAGCATTCCAATAACTGATTGATGTGAACATTTTCATTACAATTATCCTGAGGATACGATATCAATGATCACAGATACCAGTCATTTACCAGTTTTTTTTATATCATAGGAGGGCAAACGAACAGTCGAAGCCTTGCGACTATCGACGCCCATTAACATCCACAAAACCAGAGGTTATGCAGATGCGTTAGCCTCCTTTTCCCCCCAATGAGTCACCGGAAACTCACAAACAGTACGAAACGCGACAGCTTAGCTGTAACTTTACGCCGGTATTATGTGAGCGAGAGGTTCCTCCACGGTCGTAACAGCCCAATTCGGCTGCAAAGCAGCATGGAACCACCTCTTACTACACGTGAAGGAAGCATCGTGAGAAAACATGCATAGCTGATGATATTGAAAGTCTTTGAAGTCTAGAAGTTCACCAACTCGCATGGGTGAATTATGGCCATTAAAATCAGACGATAAAGCTGTTCTCGTCTGTTTTTCACTAGAAAGCCTGAATAAGATGGAATCCAACAGGCTGAATACGAATTGATGTTGATGTGTTATTTCGACGGACTAAACTAAGCTAACTCACAGCTAAATTAAGCTCTAATAGCTTTGCGTAGTCTACAATTGATTGAGAGGCACGCATGTATATGAGGCCTTTGCCAACAAGATTGGATAGAGGTATTAATTGATGCTAATGCCCGCTTCCTCTTAGTTATACCTTAAGAGCTTTGTGAGCTTTATAAGTGATTATTACTGAGATACTTTACTTAATCAATCACCATAGTAGAGAGGGGGAGGGTGAAGTCTTAGTCAATAACGTTCTCTATGAAAATCAATTAAAAAAAAATTAACAACAAAAAACAAATTTATGCATTGTCTATGTTGAGACAGTCTTAGTTCCATGTCAGAAGTCTTAGTCGGAGCATGAAGGCCTAAAGGCCTTAGTGACTGTAAGACTCATTCACTGTCTTTGTATAAGTGAGCTAAAGGCCTGACCACCTGCTGACTTAATGTTACTAACATACAACTATGTAAACGACGTAGGTACTCACATGCACTCAGTATGAACAGAGTTTCACCGCGGAGACATACATGACATCTTCTACTTTAGCCATCCTCGAGCGCATCAGTGCCAAATTCAGCTTACATTAAATAGACACCAAAGCCAAAACGGGCCAATATTTTTTTTTAAATATATATTTACGCTGCTTGATAGCATAAAAATAATTACGATAGGTATTCGAGCAAATGAAAGTGCACTCAATGTTAAAAAGTTGTTTTAAATTTCCACCGTCTGTCAATACGCCACAAAGGAATTGTTGAAAACATTCAACGTAGCACATAATTAGTGAACTTTAAAAAGCAATTTTTGAAACAATATCACAAGCGAGCGACATCTGAGAACTTTTTAAACGTGCAGATGTAATATCTCATGTTAATTCAACCAATAACTTATAGCTTTGTAAACTTTTATTTCACTCGCATATGCAATTCTTTG
Source organism: Lycaena phlaeas (assembly GCA_905333005.2). Classification (NCBI taxonomy): domain Eukaryota; kingdom Metazoa; phylum Arthropoda; class Insecta; order Lepidoptera; family Lycaenidae; genus Lycaena; species Lycaena phlaeas. The sequence goes on from HG995168.1 coordinate 4,898,623, forward strand.
AGATGGCAATGGACAGGTTACATTAACTAATTTAGACTAATCGTGTGCACTTAGATAAATAGTACAAATAATTATAAACATTACAAATAAGTAAGTACCTACCTAATAGAATATCATAGAAATCTATATATCATATAAAACATAAACAGTAAAATTTTGAAAACGAGTTCTTATTAGAATTAAGCTCTTATTAGAGTAATGAAATATATGCATACCCATACATCTGTTTACACGAAAGCGTTTTTAAAACGCGCCGCTATTTTATCGAGTACCTATGTTAAATATTCAATGTTAAGCGTTTGACTTTAAATCGAATTTAGCATGCGGAGCTCGCAACTAGCACCAACGTTGCGACTTGACGCGACGCTTAAAAAGCGTTCGTGCGAACGGGGCCTAAGTATGTGTTGTTTATTTCGTGATGTATGTAAAATCAACTAAAATAAATGCAAACGCCTTTCAGTATTCCTATTAATCAGATATGCAAACTGTCACCTGATTGCAAGTGCTAGCGTCGCCCATCAACATAAATGGGTTTTAGCTTAGAATTAGTACTTCATTCATGAACAAGCGCTCCTAATGTTTAGTTATTCTATGCATTGCATAGGTACAATTGTATAGAATACCTGAATTATACAGATTTCTGGTAACATAATTATAAAAAACCATTATATTTTTTATATATTATTATATTAAAATATAATGGTTTTTCATATTATTATATAAAAATTATAATGGTTCACTACGATCAAATATCACGATTAACTTTCACATTTATAAAATAGGACTGACACATTCCAGAGAGTCCAGTTCTAACTAATTTGCTTGTAAAATTCTAATCATTGGGCTTTGCGTGCGCTTAACCATTAATTAAAAATTCGTTTGTATATTGCATAGGTCAATGACCGAACTGTAATGGTTTTATGGTAATAATCAACACTATGAACAAAAAAAAACTATTAAAACAAAATATCGAGCTCCGCAAAAAAAGTGATAAACTTATTATAAAACAATTTTATGTTGTCATGCGCCACGTTATCTAAAATCCTACTGTCCTACTAATATTATAAACGCGCAAGTTTGTAAGTATGGATGTTTGTTACTCTTTCACGTAGAAACCACTGAATGTATTTTTATAAAACTTTACAATAACATAGCTTATACATCAGAATAACACATAGGCCATAATTTATCTCCGTACTCCCACGGGAACGGGAATAACGCGGGTGAACCCGCGGGGCGCTGCTAGTGGATTCATATATTACGGTCCCTAACTGATATTCCTCTTCCTGTATTGATAAATCGTAGGTATACTGTATAATCCTCAGTTCCTATTTAGCTTACGTGTGATGGATATCTCGTTGAGTGATTGAGATTGATTACAGACAGATAGACTGTACTATCATGAGTATCACCTTATCTCATACTCATCATCATCATCATCAACAACCTCTACCGCCCACTGCTGAACATAGGCCCCCATCAATGAACATCAAGATGACCACTTAGTCAACCTAAACGCAGCCTCCACTCTTGAACCGAGAATTAAAGTATACTAATTCAAATTCAATATATTATGCATCCTAATAAAGAGAGGTCTTTAGGTAGACGAACAGTTATTTGGCGATTACCAGGTAAGAAGACGATCTCCGAGCAATGACTGGTCCGCATTGGATGCAATTGGCAAGGGATCGTTCGTCTTGGCGTTCATTGTGGGAGGCCTATTTATATATATTCAGCTTTCGGCAGATAAAGGCTGATAATGATGATGACGATGATATATAATGAAAACGTTCCAATAAAAATATCATCATATAACTTTTTATGGGACATGTAGGTCTTCTGTCCCCCTTACATCGCCGGCGGTATACCGCTGTAAAGCACTGCGTGTTGCCTTCAGCCGCTTTAACCCAAGTGCCCCGGACCTGACTAACATTGGAAATTCCCCGCATACATTAAAATAACCTTAGACAAATTAAATGTCACGATATCTGTAACCCCGCATATTATTTATATCTGCAGTGATTTTATTCACATCCATCTTGTTTATGTCTTCGGGGATGTAATATAAGAACTAGCAGCGCCCCGCTGTTTCATCCTCGTACTTCGAATTCCCGTGGGAGTAGGGTGATAAATAGCCCAGATAAATATTCTGATTTAGAAGCTGTGACATTGTAAAGTTTCATTGAAATCCATTCAGTAGTTTTTACGGAAAAGAATAACAAACATCCATCCATCCATACTTACATACTTTCGCGATTATAATATTGCTAGGGTAAACATTATCATCGTTAAAAATAAAATTAATGATCTTATTAAAAATTCCTTCCCTGCATTTCGTTTGAATTTGTGAAAATTTAACCAAAATTTCAGCCCTTACGCTTAGAGTAATCTTATTCAGTAGACTAGACGTATAATTATCCCTATAATTATGCCAATTACAATTGTAGCAATCCGATTCCTAATGAAGTATTAATTACCATCAATTAACCGCTAGGCTTCCGGTTATTATTATAGTATATATTTGTTTAGTATCAATCCACTACTCAGATTTCATAGGGCCGATTTGCTGTCAATAGTTATGTTATTCTAGTTGTAGAAACTTAAATAAATTAGTCGTCACCGGTGTCGCTAAACTATACTATGGAAAACGTACATTACTCTGACATAAAGACTGTTTTTTTATGATATTTAAGATTATCTCTATGATAAATGCTGCTTTATGTATATGATACATTTGGACATTGGGATTTGGTAGCAAATATCCATCCATCAAAACCATGAGTACAGATTATTTAATGTACCTATTCTGGATCAATGATGTCCTTCTTATGATATCTCCCAGTTTTTGGCGTCTAAAGGGCCCGAAAGTCGCCATGTAAGAACGAAGATATTTGGGAAAGAAATAATGCCACTGGCCGCTCGAATAACACTGCATTAATTTTAGGATAACACGTGATTTTACGATTTTGTACGGTTTACATTACAATATAGCTGTACCTTTGTACCTACTCTAAATTTTACTTTTCATAGTTAGTACAAATTGTTTTATTCTGTACATGAATTGTTAAATAAATAAATAAATAAATATACCTACATACATAAGAAGGCGAATAATAGGTACACGACACACTACTTTTATCACTTCCTATTGTATATTATGTTCTGCATTCTTTTCTAAAGATATTGACTTATTTCATCAGGCACCCTGCTCGCCTACACCCTGGTGTCCACCTGCGTGCTGGTGCTGCGTTACCAGCCGCACTCGACCAACCTGATCGAGCTGTTGCCGCACAGCATCCGCACACCTGTCGATCCTGAGGGCACTGCTTCTGGACAGCGGGAGACCGTCTTCGGGGTGAGTATTGTCTGTTCCTAATTAAAATTTTAATTAAATCGTATTTTATTTCCAGTTTTTAAGAATTTCATATTCTCTACTCTTTCCTTAAAATAAATTTGTTATGGGATGACCGGTGTGTCAAATATCTCAAAATCAAAATCCTTTTTTTTTTATAGTAACAGTAAAGTATATTTTTGAACGTCGATGTATTCAAACTTGGTGAATATGTTTTGGGACACGGTTATATAATAACTAGCTGCCCCGAAAGACTCCGTTCTGCCAAAAGTATTCATATTGCTGTTAAAAAAGAAAGGTTGACCGTAAAAGTGTGAAATTTTTCGGCTGTATGTATTTTTGAATGCTGTTGTATAAAAAGAATAAAAGCAATATATTTTATGTAAAAATAAAAATAAGAAGTCAAGGGGTGGACCACAACAGTTACCATTTATGATGGTCGGGGAAGCTTGGCAACAAACACCGTGCCATGATAATTTTATTATTAAATATAAAAATGCTAAAAAAATAATAAAGCAGATTTTTAAGTTATCAGACATGTTTTATAAAAATCGGATTTCAGCTGTTTTCAGATTTTATTTAAATTTTTAAGTTATAGCGATAAGGATTTTTAAAAAGGTTTTCTTTTTCAATATAATATATTTAATTTTTACTTTCTCGACGTTTCAATACTTTAGTGCAACCTTCAGATTTTTGATCAGATAAATTCATTAAAGTCTGATGTAAAAATATAAGAATAAAGTATAAACTCTTATAGACTTGAACCTTCAAGTATTGAGGCCGTATTTAGGTAAACGAACTATTAGTAAGGACTAAGGAGTGTCAAGGGATCGGTCGTCTTAGAGTTCATTAAGGGAGGCCTATCATTAGCAGGGGATGGACAAAAGCTGACGATATTATGATGATAAAATAGTAAATAAATCTCACGTTAATATGATATAATAATACAAGATGATATAATAATACAAGCTGGCGTAATCGGTAATAAATTCGCGACTACAATTTAAGATCTTTTTCTTATACACTTGTTGTATACATACCTATAAAATTTCAAGGAATTCGCTTTATTGTTCATACTACTTTTCAAGTAAAAATATGTACATATAAGATGAAAACACATGATTACCAGAAACACTAAAATATGCCATCCCAAGGCTAAAATTATATTCCATATTTTTAAATATTAAATTTTATTTTTGACTCCTACTATAAATTTAAAGTCAGAATATTTTTTTCGGAAAAATAATAGTCATCATACTATTAACAAAAAAAAAAAACAATGTAACATTAAAAATGAACAAACAATACTTTAATAAAAACCACATAGTATAAGAAAAGCCTTCAGACACGTAGCTTAAATATGATGAATGCAACCGTTTATGCAAAACAGTATATAATTTTGGTAGCTCAGTGATAAATGAACGGGAGCTGTCCTGCAATTTCAGAAATGGAGTGACCGTGACGTGACTAGCATTCCGCTCACCCGCAAGCGTGGAATCCGCTTATTCGGGTGCAAACGCTAATGCACCGACATAAATGCTACTCACACATAGTTTCTATGAAATTGTCTTTGACCGGTACATTATGGTAGTTGACAGTAACAAAAGTAATGGAATGATTTTTAATTATTATGATAATAAAAATCATTTCATTACTTTTGTTTTGTTACTTATAAAAAACAAAAGTGACAAACATTGAATTACAGACCATGACGTCACGAGCTGTGACTCGCGTTTTTTGTCACGTGATCAATTTTCGTATATTTTTTTATTAATAATATTATTAATTAATCTTGTTAATTTCGGTCAGATTTGTTAATATTTTGCAATAAATTATTTTTAATTAGCATAATAATTAAAAAACATTTATTAAAAATTTTTTGAAAAACGTTTATTCAGACACACATATTTTTGTTTGTAAAAACGTTTAACGACGTCTGCAATTCGTTTAAAACAAATATTATTATTATAATATTTCTTGAATGTTTTTTAAACGTCGTGAACTTGTGTCATTCCCATACAATAAGTATTCTATTCTATTCTATTCGTTTCAGCGTTTATGACATTTGTCTAGGGGAGACGAAGTACATATACGTTTTAGACGTTCTTACAAACAAAACCATATACTTTAAGTATGTGTCTGAATATACGTTCGTCAAAGAATTTGCAACAACCCTATGGCGTTATATTATTAGCGTTTATCGCAACTGAGCTTCGGAGCGTTGCCACTTTCTAAGGGAAAAAAGGGGGTTGTACGGAAATGTCATGGGTGGCAGCTGATTCCATGTATTGTTGGCGCGAGGCAGAAAATGCTGTCAAAATCCTCCTGTCATGACAGCAATATACCTAGATATCCCGGATGAGCCTAGATGAACAGGATAGCACAATAGCCCCAGTTTATGTAGGCTTCATATCCTGTTTTAAAGCTCTAAATTTACTTTGGGTAACTTTTAGCAAGTATTTACCTAGGTATTTGACTTGCATAACTGTGGCGTATGCTCCTGTGTAGTTTCATTGAGGTAGAGTTGCAAGTATCCAATAACTACGAAAACAAAGTTTCACTGCAGCTATCCGCGTGCTTATAAGCTAACTGTTTTGTTTGCTTTAGACTATAGTATACATAGTGCGATAAACATTATATTTAAACCCGTGATTTTAATATTGCAACTATTATAATATTTTAACAGTCTGCATTTTAACTTAGATATAATAATAATAAGTTTTAATGTATATTATAATAATAATATCTATGGACGTTTTACACCACGTCGATCTGGTCCCGTAGCAAGTTCTAAAAGAGACTTGGGTTACGGGTACCATACAACGGGAATAAATATATTTAATACTTTTTATATTAATACTTATATTAAAGATTTTTATTATATAATACTCAGATTCTTTTTGTTGCCTGGCGAGATTCGAACCCGCTACCTCTGGCTTGAACGCCAACGTCTAACCATTAAGCCACGGCTTAATGTTTTTTTAATTTAATTCTATAATATTTTTTATTCATTTTAAGTACATTTTTAATTTTTTTTTATTTTGTTATTTTTTTTATTTATAATTATTGAGACGAATATAATGATATATTACAAGTGACTTGTCTGAATATGAAATTACAAAGTCTCTAAACATAGTACACAATAATTGTAATTGTATATGTAATAACTATTATAATTTTATAAGCAGCTACGATATACGCACTGAATCAATTTCTCTTATCTCCTCTAATCATTAATCTATAAACTTTTAAAATTTCTCACACGTGCCAATCACAGGCAAACTATAGTATATAAATACACATAATTTCAAAGTTTTCGCTTTTGTACATTTACGGGTTTCACTAATTAATGGTTTCATGTAGGAGATGTGTGGATAAATCGATGTTCAGTGAAATAATTATTCGATTGTGGGATACCCAATAATTATTTGATGTGTCGTTCAATCCGATTGCTCTGGATTAAGGGAATCATTATTTAATGTACATATTGGACGGTTCTTGGTATTACAATTCAGATGTCACTTTGTATACTTATTTAATTAACTTAATTAACACTTATTACTTATTTGATTCTGTTATGTTTTGGTTTATAAACAAAAGATATAAATCTGTGCTGTTATATAAAAATCCATCTATGACTAAGCCTCAACAGAAAACGTTATATTTCTGCAACGATACCAGAAACCAATAAGTATATAATATATCTAACAAGTATATAATATATTATTTGGCATATCTCTTTTCTAACGCCTGAATAGAGTAAAAAAAATCCTTTGCTTCTGAAAAAAAACGCATCTACAGCAGCCATCTCCTTGTTGTCAACGCTCATTTTCTGGATAGTGTAATCAATTATACGTAAACAGGAATAGTCGCTAAGGCCGCATCTACAGATTTGATTACGTATTCAAGCAGTTTAACGTCCATTTCTTAAATGGCCTTTAGGGTATATAATATGTTCTGTGGGCAGTTCTGTCGACTACAGCAGTGTGCAGGTTAATTGTTTTGGTGAAACCGGACCTTTGCTCGCAGTTTCCCTCGTCTCTTTTTTTATATTTTTGCGCAACATTCTTATTTTGTGTTCAGTGTATGAGATAGCTTTTTTTATTGAGCTTGACAATTTTAATTCCTTCGTGTTGGTGACAACGCTTGCTTCCAAGCCCTTGATTGTTGTTATTTGTCAAGTTCTTGGAGATGAATTCAAATAAAAGGTCACAAAGACCAAAAATGTTTCATATCGGCTTTATACATCTCGACATTCCTCCTGGGAATTTCAACTTGTCGTTGTTTCTGTCCGTGGTTAACCTTCTTGCAACCCAGTGTGCGGTTTTCATAATATGCAATTCGCAATTAAAGATACGGTTTATGCTGTCATCTGAGATCCCTGTAACTTATACAGTATTACCCCCTAAAATACCCCCAATATTTCATTAGTCCTATCTACTTAGTAGACATTTTGTTTCAAGCGGAGATACTTAACGTATAGGTACATATGACACGTTCATTATTACGCTACAAATTTTCAGATTTTTATACACACTGTAAATAGCTAAAATCTAGATTTAACAGGTCATCAATATGTACTTTATATCCAAATAATAAGAGAATGAATTTAACTATAAATACACTCGTCATCACGATGTGATAAAAAGGTAAAGATAACACAAACGCACCTACCAAGATCCTAAAATATGTTTGCTTAGTTAACGAGGAACGTGCTCGCCACCTCGATTTTAAGCCGGATTTACCAAAGACAAGTATTTATAGGATGAAATCGATCAATAAAAAATGCTTACACCAGAAACACTCCAACATTTTACTTTTATCTATAGCATGTATAATTTCTTTATAAATTATATTGAAATTATTCTTTTTTTTTTATTAACCCTATTTCTGCTGATAGGAACGTCCATGTTTCTCTTTTACAGATATTTCGCAACAGATATTATAAATATAATCACGGGAAAATTTTAATGTGACTTTTACGTAAGCAGCTTGGTCCTTCGAGTCAGTACACTAGGCAGGTATATTTTGTCTAGTATTTTAAAATTTATGTTCGTAAAATCAAATGCTTAAAAATACTAAAAAAAATACTTCAATCCTAAAAAATCATATCTTCATCATCATTTTGGGTGGGTCATAACAGGATTAAACTTTCTGATTTATATATTATTTTAACAGGTATTGGCTGCAAAGGTTTTCAACTGGCCATATTGTATCACACATATAAAATACATGCCTTAGATTCCATTCGGTCATATCGACATTAATAGAGGGAGTCCTGTGTCAAACGGAATGAACCAATATTTTTCGTCAGTCATTGGTTAATTTTTTATTTCACACATGACCTAGAAAGCATTCGACAATGGCCGTAGTTTCCGAGCCTTGTAAATATTTTATCGTCACTTTTATGTTTGGTTTGGTTTTGAGTTCTCTAATTCCTATTTGGCGTCACAGGTAAAGTGCTTTTGCAAAAGATGTGACCATGTGGTCACGTCGGGTTTGAATCCTAAAAGGGTAAAGTAAAGTAAGTCGGGAACCGTCCACTAGCTTTTACCATACGAGTTTAAAATTACAACGTACTTATTGTCGTTTACAACGTACTTATTACCTATCCAAACTAAAGCCATGGATGTGTTAGTACAAATATTTTACCTTTAATAATTTTGTTATGATTGGATCAGCCATCTTGGTTGGTGATGACAACGTCTTAATGTGTGAAAAAAATCTATGATCATTTTGTGATATGAACCTAATGTAGAGTAATTGCTAAAATATTTTCTTCTAGATTCATAATGTATTTTCATCTCAAATTTTTTGATAAAGTATAAAATCCTAATCTTTATAATACAATAAACGTGAAAGTTTGTAAAAAAAATATTTGTTGATTTTTCACGGGAAAACGTCTGAACCAATTTGCCTAAAAGTTGAAATGGTGATGGCTTATTTTAAGAGCCTTTTATGCCGAAAATTCCAATGTTCCTACGGGAATTATATTTGCCTTATAGTACTAATTCAAAATTGGATCAATTGAAATACGTCAAAAACGACGATGTAGTCAAAGTCACAAAATTTATATAGTACCAGTCGAACGCAACAAGTTTTTCAGTATAGATGTTTGTTATAATATGATAAACCAAGCTGTACGGCGGGAAAAGCTGAGTATAATCATATTATAAGATTACCAGCCAGTATAACAATATTATAAAAAATATGTTACAATTATCTACTTACAATGTGGATAGCCGAGTCTTATTTTATTTAGATCTAATCTCTCAATGGAAGGCAAATAAGATTAGGAACGAAATAATCAGACATGTCACGCTGAATTAGGACATTGTACTGACAGTGGGCTGGCCACATAAGTCGAGAAATAGTTGGGCCAATAAGATTTAGAAGAGAAGTCCTAATTGGCAATCTACAAAACAAACTGAAACAAACACAAAGATTGTATTTTTATATGGACATATTATGCTATATAGGAATGGGTCATTTTGGAGTTCATTGAGGGAGCCTATGTTCAGCAGTGGACGGATAAAGGCTGATGAGGATGATAATGATAGACTGCTGGTGGGGGTTGTTTTAAGGATAAAGATAAATCATATAATATTAATAATATCGACCCTTGTATATCTTATTGTTAGCCTCAGGTTACCTTCTCGAAATCAGTCGAGGAGGGGAGAGTATTTCGTCATTATAGTTCACCGATGCAGTTGTTTATGGAACAAATATTCATAAAAATACACTTAAGCTAAAGGGAGGCTAGGAGAAATATCTGCCTTTGACACGTTATTAGCTGACAAAAGAATTGAGTACAGCCACGCTTTAACATCGACATCTTAATCAATTTTTTGAGCTCTACACACTTACTATTAATAACACAAAGACTCAATTGACAGGTCGTGTTAGATGGGAATTCTAACTACCACCATAATACGAATGTGTTTGATTCCAAAAGAATGGAAACATGCATCGTTATCGCAACTTATTCAACATATTTAAGATTTTAAAGAGGTAGTGCCATGCTGCTTTGCAGACGAATTGGACCTGGGTGGACGACCGGAGGACCTCTCGCTCACATAATACCGGCGTAAAGTGACAGTTATGCTGTCGCGTTTCGTGCGGTTTGTGAGTTTCCGGTGGTTCATTGGGGGGTTTATCAACCTTTGGTTGTGTGGATGTTAATGGGCGTCGATAGTTGCAAGGCTTCGGCTGTTCGTTTGCCCTCCTGTGCTATAAAAAATATAATATAATATAATATATATATATATATATATATATATATATATATATATATATATATATATATATATATATATATATATATATATATAAATTGGTTTTTAAAATTGCCTTAAGTCAGATAGATGCAATTTACTGATTTATCAAGATAAGCGTTTCATACATATTTATAGTCTTTAATGTAGTAACATATAGGGCAAAATGAGACTGCCCAAAACGAGACAGGACTCCGACTTTAGATATGAGAAACTTAGCTACAGGAAAGGTTTTACCTTTCCTGTAGCTATTTTTTATTATCTTTCCTGTAGTAGCTACATTATTTTGTTTTGCTTTTTTTTTTGCTTTCGCGTACGATAATTTTACCACGGTCCTTACGTCGTAAAGACATGCTACTCCTTCTTTTATATCTAACTTTATAAAAATCAGCTTAAAGTAGATTTTAAATTAGCTCCCTGCAATGCAGGCTCCGCCGATTGTCTATCGCACGTTACGGCAAGTAGGTTACAAGTACAAAAGCCTCGCTATCAAACTACAACTGTCTACTACATCAAGATAGAAGTTCTAGTCCAAGTGACAGCATCGCTGTGGAGTTCCGAGTTCGGAGTATTGGAGTATAGTTTTCGAGTTCCAGAGACACTAATAGATTTTCCAAGCCTTCGGACTAATTTTATATTATAATTGATATGAATTATTTACTAGCTATATGATTTCACGCGTCAGATTAATAGAGACTCTTATCATCATTATCATCATCATCATCAGTTTCCATCTATCCACTGCTGAACAATGAGCTGATATCATGAAATGATCATAGATTTTTTTGTTAACACATTATAAGAACATCACCAACCATTTTCTGTCCATTAGAATGAGAATTTGCATTTAATTAGAATACAAGTAGGTATTAGAGCTATAATATTTGTATTAACATATTCATGGTTTAGTTTGGATCATCATCACCGTTCTCAGCCTTTATCCGTCCACTGCTGAACATAGGCCTCCCTCAATGATCGCCAAGACGACCGATCCCTTGCCACTCGCATCCAACACGGAACGGGCATTGTTCTTCCCAAAAAAAAATATAAACTAAACTTGTAAAATTTAGTAGAACATTTTACCGGAAAAATAAAAATTGAGTAACACGCAAATAAAAATCCTTAAATCCTTATCCTTAAAAAATCGATATCGTTTAAATATGTATCACATATGCCGAAGTACATGACAATGACCGCGAATACGGAATAGTGTAAAAGTCAATAGACCCTAGATAAAGAGACGATATCCTAGCAGGCACACGCATCTGATCCGCGAGTGATCGGCTTTGCATTCATTGATCTATAAATATTTAATACTCACCAAGAGCCTATCTCCCTTGTTAGTACAGTGTGCGAAATAAATTTAATAAATATTAAAATACATAAAAACATACAAAGTATCCAAAATCGTAATTTATTTAATACTCACTAAGAGCCTATTTCCCTTGTTAGTACAGTGTGCGAAATAAATTTAATAAATATTAAAATACATAAAAACATACAAAGTATCCAAAATCGTAATTTATTTAATACTCACTAAGAGCCTATTTCCCTTGTTAGTACAGTGTGCGAAATAAATTTAATAAATATTAAAATACATAAAAACATACAAAGTATCCAAAATCGTAATTTATTTAATACTCACTAAGAGCCTATTTCCCTTGTTAGTACAGTGTGCGAAATAAATTTAATAAATAATAAAATACAGAAAAACATACAAAGTATCCAAAATCGTAATTTATAACATTTCGCAGACTTTTTCAAAATTAGAATGCTACATAATTATATCTTTAGGATAGGCTGTGCTTGATATGATCAGCAGTGGACGGATAAAGGCTGATGATGATGATGATGATACGCTGTCCTGTGCTCCAGGCTACATGTATACCACCATCTTGCTTGTTTATCTCATGGAATAGCTTTGCTGGGCAAAACAGTCAGTGTAAAGAAAGACAAGACGACCGCTGCGGCTCAATGGTTAGCGCGTTGGCGCTCAAGCCGGAAGAGAGCGGATTAGAATCTCTCCAGGGAACAAAAAGTTTATGTTTTCCTGAGTCATGGATGTGTATTAAATATGTGTACCATTTAATAAAAATCTAAATATACGTATTAATATAAAATGAATTATAGCGTGTGACACTTATGTCATAGGAGGCAGTCCCTACACTAGTACATAGTTTTTCTGCAAGGCCCGGTGGTCGCCACTAGTGCGGGACGCGAGAGTAGAGAGGTAGTTGTTTTATTTTCATTTTGACAACTAAGAGTAATTTTAGGTTTTGTAATTTTCTTCTTGATGTACAATTGTTAATAAACATAATAAAACTTATTCCTTATGTTCTTTGACCCTAAATAGTAGTACACAATACTATAGCAAAAGTTAAGCCGTTGGTCCCGGCTGTCATCCGTGGATCTTTGACAGTCGTTACGGGTCGTCAGAAGCCCGAGAGTCTGACAGCCAGTCTAACCGCGGGGTACCGTATCACCCAGTTACTGGGTTGGGGAGGTCAGATAAGCAGTCGCCTCTATTTAAAATACTGGTATTCAGCTAAATCCGGATAGACTGAAAGCCGACCCCAAAATATAGTTGGCTTGACAGATGATTATGAACGTCAAATAAAAACTTGCAACCGTATTTTTTTTGCATATTCTCTAAAAGGAAACTATTAATTAGGCTAATTGTCTAGATGTGACTTATCATGTATTTTTGGGCTAAGGATCAATTGCTACAAATCACAAAAAAATATAGAGAATGTTGGAAACCTTTACCCAACAGTGGAAAATGTAAAACAGTTATATAATTAAATTTGAGGCATCAAGAACAGATCATACGTTCAAAGAAATTTGAACTCAAACACTTGTTTGAAATTGATCATTTATTCCGTCTTGAATATTTTTAATTAAGTTAATCACAACTTACGAGGACCGATCTTTTGTGCCATTTTATGTAACGTTTCTCTAAGTAAAAATATACTAAAGAAATAAAAGATCAAATTTAAATTAGAACTGAAGAATTCTAATTGAACACGTAAATGGAAGATTTTGTAGCAGTGCTTATATACATTGGTATAAAGTTACACGAAGAACGGAGACAGCAGAGCGCCAACTCCTCGGATAAATGTTTCACTAGTCTCATAATTTGTGTAACTATTTTGATTGTATTATTTAAATGTTTGCAAATACTACAAAAATGAAATGGAAACAAGGCCCGTCATTCACACGTTCGGAAAGCTGGTTTAATCCTTACCGGATAAAATTATATTCTTAATAGGATTATGTACGGGTTTTTATTAAATTCTGGCATATTTTTATTTGGACGTTTGGAATATTGTTGGATAAATGATATTTTGTTTGGTCTGACAGCTGCTAGGTTTCATATTAACTTAAACCATACGTTGAGTCATTCAAATATAACAAAAATATAAAAATAGGTATATTTTATTCATACGTCCGTCCATATCTTGGATATTAAATTAGATTCAGTGACATATTATACGCTACATTATAAATATATTATGAGGGCACTCGGAAAGTATCACTAAAAATACTAGAACATATTGATAAAACAATTATATTCGTTATTTTCAAAGTACATTGCACCTCTATACAAAGTCAAGCCAGCTTTCGAAACACTTTTTCATTCTGCTTTCTAAGACCTTCTCGAATGCTGTCACCGCATCTTCCGGCGAGAAAAACTAGATCACATTCAGTTGTTTTTATATTCACTTTAGGCAATAAAAATTAGTCACCCAGTTTCTGACAGGTGTGGTGGTGGTCCGAAAGTCTCCTCTTTTGTACGCTGAGTGCGCGAGCGCATTGTCGTGGTGAAGCAATAGCCGCAGAGCCCTGTATTCGGCCACCTGTCGCTCATGGTATTGAACATTGCAGAAATTTTGTTGTGTAACATTTAGTGTTATATTGCGGTTTTATTTCTCGATGGTTTTGAAAAAGCTTCACTGTGGTATGACGTTTTGTTTGGGATCGTATTATTAATTATTATGTATGTAATTTGTATGTTTTCTTCAGACTAGCCGTGAAAATTTTATCCCTCCTGATAAATAACAGACGTCAAAGAATGAACATTTCTTTCTAGATCCCCCAACAATATACGACCACGCTAAAATACAATATTGTTATTATTATATTGAATATCTTAAATGAAAATCTACAACTTAAGATGGAATAAAATACCGAAATGACATCGTTATGACTAATGGCGTAATTTCGTTAATAAATGTTACATATACCAAAAGTAAATACAAAAAATGCATCAAACCGTAATTCAGCAAAAACAAAAAACCAATTCAAACAGTAATTCAGTAAGAACTAAAAAAACTACATCGAACAGCAATTCAGTTAAAAAAACTACATCAAACTGTAATTCAGTAGAATGTATAAAGTTATCTGCACGTTAGATTGCGGCAAATAAAATTCATTAAACTCCTCTTAGTTTCATTCTTGTAGAGAACAAACAAATAGTTCAATTAATGTTGAATAAAATGTAGTTTCGTAAGTACGTCCATTCTTTGTTTAAGTTGTGAGTGATAAAATAATATTATTCTTTTCGATTTATGGCATCACGAGTATCAATTACCACGGAATAAAAAACATTGTTCTTCAGAGAATCCCTAAGCGAATTAAATAGAATATTAAAATAAGCGAAATAAATAGAATCATTGGTGGTATGAGCACAAATAAAATGATTATTACCCGAATGATAAACCTACGAAATAAAGAAGTAGACTTTACGGCATACGGCGACTTTGCATGCTATTCTCCAAAATCAAACTTAAACAGTAGCTCTTTTAAATAAAACTTAAACGAAACCAGAGGTTCATTCTAAACTGTTTTGTGGTCGCCTAGATTTATCTTCTTATAGGTAATGTTGTGTATAAAAAGGCTTCAAACTATAAATCTATCAATCATCATCATCAGCATTTATCCGTCCACTGCTGAACAAAGGCCTCCTTCAATGAACGCCAAGACGGCCGATCCCTCCCATCAACGCAGACCGGCAACTGCACGAAGATCGTCTTCCCACCTGATTAATGGCCGACCAACACTTTGTCTGCCTATACACCTATACGCGGCCTCCACTCTTGAACCTTGTTAGCCCATCAGCCATTCGTTCTTCTTAGTGTATGACCAGCCCACTGCCATTTCAACGTGCTTATGCTGCTGGATGTTTCTTTGGCAGATAGGATTCCAAACGAAACTGTAAATACTAGATAATAATCGTTTACCATTTCACAGGGTAGCTCATCAGCGCACATGATGGGGTCTGGACAACGTGTCATGGTGCGTCGGGTAACACGCAGGTAACGTAACGTGCTGCTTCGCGAAGTCGCGAGCGCGCTGCGAAAGGCCGGCCGACATGTGCTCATTAATTTTGTATGTTTTTTGTATGTAACATAGCGTGTCCACAGCTCTCCCGATTCCGACGACTCCATCCCCGGAGACGAGAGCGAGGAGTATGGACGCGACGACACTTACCTCATGAATTCCAACGCCGAGAACAAATATTACGGTAAGCGATTGAAAGATGGTCCTAATGTTACACTTGGGATATATTATTGCGAAATTTCTGTTTTTATTGTACTATGTAAACTGATAATATTTAAAACATTACTGGTTTAAGTCTTTATGTTAAGAAGTTGAGGCTTGCGCTGTTCTAATTTTGAATGGATAAATTACTTTAATGTATCAATTGTTGCTAACTTCATTCGGTTGCTTGTATGATACTCATTACTTAAATATTAGGCAATGATAATAGTTATGATCAATGCTAAGTCAGGCTACGTGAAATTCGCAAATGTATTATTTAATTGTTGACTATATGCTTGCGTGGCTTTGCAAATAAATTACTAATGTAAATTATGACTAAGCAACAATACAATGACTTGAACGGACTGAAGATAGCTAAATTTCTGTCACTTCACTAGTTTCCCTCTTCTAATTATTTTTGTATAGGAATACGTGACTCTGTGACTAACTTCAGGCCGTACAAGATAAGCGGATGTGTGCGTTTATTCAAGGAAACTATTATATTTAACAGGGGACGATTGCGGGGAAATGATCACGATACGAGTAGCAAGAAATCGGTTGTCTTGATGTTCATTGAAAGAGGCTTATGTTCAGCAGTGAACAGATTAAGACTGATGATAATGAATGATTATAAGACCTACGCCCGGTTTCTGAAACGTTGGTCAAAGTGTATGTCAACTAACATGGCTGTTAATGGCGGTTAACATACGATTCTAGAGTCAAATTTGACAGCTTTTCATCGTAGTGGCTATGTCAACTGACAGGCTGATTAAATTAAGTAATTTAACCATGCTTCTCATTCGACACTTAAAAAGAGATTTGACACTTCATTTGTAAATTTTTGCGTTGATCAGCTTTTTGGAAACTGGGTGTTAGATTGCTATTGATAATACTTTAATTATTCCTTTATACAACTAATCTCTATGTTTAGTCCCCGGAAGCTGCCCAACTTCTCAATCTCGCTGCAGCCGTTTCTTCGATGCGGTGTATCGTCGGATGCAGGCTATGTCCTACCTGTGCCCTGGTCTGCTGCCCTGGGTTGACGTCGGACCAGCTACTGAAGAGAGCGGTACAGTATATTTACTATCTACTTTATTTTAAAAAGCAAAGTATATTTAAAGTAAAAGGCAAAGTATAAAGTAAAAGGCGAAGTATAAAGTAAATATATTCAAGTAATTTATTAGTCAGACTACAAAGCCGAAAAGGTCGCGTGATTTTATTATTCAGTGTTTGTTTATTTTTGTGTATATCACAGGTATCGATTCGTTATCATGATCTATAACAGTAGACGATGAATCTTTTATGAACTAGTCGCTCAACCAGTCACTGCACTAGTTTCCCAATTAGTCGTTTGACTAGTCGGTCAGTTGTAAAACAGAGAACTAATTACCTATGTGCTACAAAAAGAATATTAAAATCAAAATCGAATTGAACAAAACAAGAAAATTAAATTAAAAGTAAACGTAATTATGGCGTAAATAGTAATACCAAAAAAGCTTTGTTTTGAAAAAAACATACCACTACCAGCACCATCATCATCATCATGATGATCATCATCAATCTCTATCTATAGACTCCTGAACATAGATCTCTTTCGAAATCCAAATCTTTTCTCAAATATATAAAAAATGTACCGAGTAGATACCCTCCCTCTACTCCCTCTACTTCCACTCCATCTACTTTCGAATCATTACCGTCGAATATCCCCGCGTAATGACTCTTTAACAATATGTCGTCAGTATCGATCGTGCATCTCATTTCCTTTGAATAATTCAAATAGCTTCATCCAATATTTACAAGGACATTGTAGCGACTCGCTGATATTAAAATCGTTTAAGATCATAAGCGGAGCACATTTTAAAACGGAAGACAATTCCAATTTCGTTTTATCGTCGATGTCAACAAAGCATAGTGATGGCCTTTGAACTATAGATATTGCATATCGCTATTGATTTATAAAATCACTAGATGTTAACCGCGGCTTCGCCCGCTTTATACATTTACAGATGTATCCGGACAGATATATATTCACTTTATTTTTTGTTACATCTCTAAACGAAATAAGGCAGCGTTTTCTATATAAGCTCCTAAGCGCCTTAAATTTTTCCTCTTTCAAGAATTATCCTTATATTATTTAGCAATTTACAGAAAAGTTTGTAAATTTACAGAAAAATTTGTAACTGAATGGATTTTAATGAAACTGTACAATAATATTGCTTATACATCGAAATAGCACATAGGCTATAATTTATCTTCGCACTCCCACGGGAACGGTAAGTATGCGGGTGAAACCGCGGGGCGCTGCTAGTATAAAATAAAATAAATAAATGCCCCATGCTTCAAATACGTACTTCATAGTAACCATGGTCACTGGAGAACTAACGTCCTACTGTTACAAATAAACTGATACATCATGTTTTGGTTAGTCCTATCTACGTGAAAAGTGCCAACTGAATTTTCGATCTGTGCCGTATTATGCTTGGATTTCAATTAAAATCTTTTATTATTTGGATCTCAAGCAAGTGGTAAATTTGTTTTTTTTTTTTATTTCAATAGCCTCGCGAATCATACTTGTTGGAAATCGGTATTATTTATGAGTACTTATGGTTTATCAAATCTAATATAATAGCGAGCTTTGTTAAGACTATGTTCACTGATTTCTTGTGCTGACACTGCGCTTGCACTAACACCGTTGATATGTTTTAAATCATCCATTAGAATTAGATAATAATATATTCTTTAACGCAAGATCTTTATGGCCTTTAAAAGAGTTACGACAGTTATAATAAAGCTTGTAAGGGCAAATGACACCATAACAATATTATGATAAAAATACCTTATCTTATATGGCTACTTGAAGATGGTTTTAATGGGAGCTCATTTTTACGCTGGACAATGACTCTTTTCATAAATGGTAGCACAATAGAAATTCGCTCAGCAGTGGCCATTTTCACAAGGTCCCAGTGGTGAAGACGTGGCACTTGAAGCTTTTCTCGCAGTACTTACATAACTTGAAATAACTTGGTAACGTACGTCTGTCACCTCAGTCCGCCCTTGACCAAAAGTATGCTTTTAACCAACTAATCGGCTAGATATACATATATAATACGTTGCATAGTATTTAATATGTCATTAATTATATTCAAGAAATTTTATTTACATGTTGTACATAGATCATTATAGAGATGCAAATTTGTATATTTTCTTTTGTGACTCATTCTTATAACAAATGTAAAGATTTGTATCATGTGCTTATAATAAATAAATAGTCACCTAGAAGTCCAAAGCCATAGACGGATCATAAAAAATACTCAAAAGCGCACACACAGCCTTATTTCTTATATTGTGACACAAAAAAGAAATAATAACGAAAGACTCCGCGCCTAAACATTTCAGGTGATATAATAATCAACTAATGGGACTCGAGGGAGCACAAGGGTTGGGATTTCGTCAAAGGTATTGTAATGTGCGTGACTGCTTTCTTTTTGTAGGTTTTTTTATATATTATTTATTTTTTAGTAACTCATTCAGAGTTAGTTCATGAAAGACTTTAATTTTGCTAATTATTTACTAAGAAAAGTGTTTCATCTAAAGAATGTATTTTTTGTAATACCTATTTCTATTTTTTTATAAAAGATTGCACTTACGTTATTCTTTTGTTAGGAATTTGATAAATGTATTATTAAAGCTTCTATTTTAATATATGTAATCGAATTTTAATTTAATCTAATCGAAAGTTACTACTTTTAGAAATAATATAATGACTGTAAAGAAATCAATAAAAATTTATCGTCTTTTCAATGAGTAAACAAAATTAGTAAAATGATTGGCAAATGGTACTTAATAATTAATTACGTATTCCCCTGACATAATAGTATAATATTAAAATTAGGTCTATTCTTTATTAGAAGCTTAAACAAGTAGGTATTTAACTTTTATTTGTTACTTTAATTTTGGTTTATGTTTAGCCTGCGTTAAACTGACAGTAAAATAAGCTAATGCAGTTAAATGTGACGTATCGTAAACTAGTGGTTTTTTGGTGAAATTATTAACCATGATTGGAAAATATTACCACTTGCCATCAGGTAGCACGTCTGCCAGTTTAGGCTAAAAAAAATTTATTCCCAAAAAGACAAATGCACGTATTCACAAACAATACTTTAAGGTGTCACAGTACTCCCGAACGCATAGGGTCATTCAAACCAATTCATAGAATATACACTTAAATGAAATCCGCAACTGTGCTTCTATCTAATCCATATAAAACCCGACTATTGACACCGGGAGCGCATAGATAGAAGCGTTATTTTCCTCTCTTTGTCAAAAAAAAAACCTAAAAAAAAACAAAAAAAATATTTGTAAGCGAATTACCATTGTCACGCAACGTTTGACAAGAGACAACTTGAGTAATTTTACATGTGTCTGGAATCTCAACAAGATTGTACAATGTAGTTAAATTTGTACATGAAGTTGGCGGCGGTAATAATTAAACTTTACAAACTTGTTATGCTTTGCTAATATTATATTTCGCTCGTGACTTTTCCGCGCCGCCTTTTTATTTATATGTGACTTTTATACTTTTAAATTAGTACGGATTGGTATAAAGTGATATTCGGCGCCTAGACCCCAGTATTTATAAGTTTTAGCTTTTTCCACCGCTTCACAAGTTGCACCAGCTCTAGAGTTGGTTCCATGTAGATGGGACATAAGTACACTTTAATATCGAAATATAATAACCACTGGAAGAGATTTAAGCTAGTGGGAGAGATGCGCTGGGACGCGCTTCCGGCTGCATGGGTACCACCATCTTGCTTGTTGCCGTTGTTAGGGATGTGCTGTGGCACAATCTCGGCTGCAAGCGTACCACCATCTTTCTTGTTACTTGTGGGAGGGAGGAGCTGTGCCGCGCTCTCGGCTGCAAAGGTACCACCAATCAACATCATGCTTGTTTCTCCCGTGATTCAGTTTTGTGTTTGGGAGAGAAGCGCAAGAGACAGTGTAATTACTGTAACCGAGACTTACACCCATATTTAAGAATCATACTTGGCTAAGTAATGAAACAACACTATGCAAAGAACGCTTCTATCTATGCGCTTCTCGTGTCTATAGACGACTTTTATATGGGGTTGACTGACGCACAGTGGCGGATTTCAATTATCTATGAATAAGTTTGAATGACTCAATGAAAAACCCTCAGCTTTTTTGTGAATGCCGGTGTTAACATCCTACGCCTCAGTATTGGCAATACATAAAAATGTAGCCTGAGCTCATTCCAGTTAAATTAGTTCTCCATGGTCGACGCCGACTACTTACCAGAGTATGGCTATACAATGTCTGCCAATTTGCCTATCCATCATCATCATCACCATCATCATCATGAACATAGGCCTCCCTCAATGAACGCCAAGATGACCGATCCCTTGCTACTCGCATCCAACACATTAAAAAAATTGTCGTCCTTATGCAATACATCGGCAATTTTGCCGTTTATTAAAAGGGCTTATCTTAACTGTGGAAAAATATTGATAATTTTGATGATGATGATGATGATGCATTATGTATTTATTAATAGCCCTGCAAGATGCTACACTGGATAAAGCTTTGACCGAAAACCAATTTGTATTTAAAGCCTATATGCAAATCGAGTACGCTGCTATCCTTTATACTATTGATGACTTGGAAAGAAACCTAAACTTTGGATAAAGCTTTTGATATAAATGCCCTCGAAGTTAAAGTATTTGGCGCTTTAACAGCTTTTAAAAGCTTTCATAGTATTCCTCTTAAAAGAAAAAATGTTTTATGAAAACGATTTTTTTTTCAAACTAAACATCCTTATCATCATACTCTCGAATGCTTCTCGACAATAACCTTACTAGTTCCCACGGGATGTCACCGACTATAGCCCAAGATACCGTACTCCCGAATCAGTTGCGCGGAATACAGTTGAACCTTATTCCTAGCGTCAAGATGACCTGCCTAGAACATAGGCCTCCTAAATTAGTTTCATAACATTATATGATTAAAAAAGTATAAAAGTAAATTATCAACCCTTTATGTCCTACTGCTGGGCACGGGTCTCCTCCTCGAAATCAAGCGAGGAGGGTAATGGGCCAATAGTTCACCGCGCTGGCCCAGTGCGGGTTGGTGAACTTCACATACAAAGAATTTCAATCTCATCGGGCATGCAGGTTTCCTCACGATGTTTTCCTTCACCGATTTTCACCTTCGTGTTTTGGGGTGCACTTAGAAATTAGAAAAACCCATTTCAAGGCACACACGTGGGGGGGGGGGTCAGGATCGAACCCGGACCTCTCGCATAAAAGGCCGAGTCCATCCACCACTGGACCATCGTCGCTCATTATATTATGATTATTTTAAAATATTTGTAGATTCTTTACAACCCTCTTGAGTGGCAGTATAGAGTGTAAACGGACAAGATGTATTTCATAGACGGCCTAAGGTCAGAAAAAATGATGATGATGATTATGTTACTAATCAATTAACTGTGTGTCCCCAAAATTAATTTATCATTCACTTGGAGCCTTAAATATAATTCAATTATTTATTTCAATATAATCGTAGTATACATTTATTTTATCGACTCAACGCCAGTGTTATCGATAATTGCTTATTTATTTTTTATTTATAATGAATCATCAACAAAACACACACTAAGACAATGAGTAGAGATAATACACGAGTCGTTTACAGAAGTGGTAATTTAAGTGTTATTTTAATTAAAGATGACAGGCAATAATTGTATAGAAGATTAGCTAACTGTTATATAAATGTGAGTGACGAAGGTCCAGACCCAGTGGGTATTTCCCCCGGCTCTTGAGTGAGAGGTTACCTTAGAATTGTTTTTTCTTTTCTAAGTGCACCTGAGCAGACCATCGCTCGCTCAGCCTTGAAAGAAAACATCGGAACCTGCATGCTTGATGAGAATGAAAGTTTTTGAAGGTGTGTAATATTTACCATCCCGCATTTGGCCAGCGCATCGGTAAACTATGGCACATTACCCTCCTCTCCTTATTTCGAGGAGGAGACCCGTGCCCAGTTGTGGGATATAAATTGGTGGATACTTTATATAAAGTGAAGTTGATGGTTATATATACCATCATTTCAACGTATATTTTGACACTACTACTGACTTTCTCACATTATGTAAATTCTAACTGAAAGACCTGAATTTGTTTTTATTTAACTGAATTTATATGGCAAAATAATAAACTCTAGAAAGTTAACGCTTCCTGGGTTTTCATTTCTGCAGTCTATGTTCATTAAAGTGTATTTTCGTTTGTATTTACTTTATACCATAGCGAATAAGTTCCTAGCAGCTAGGGTATCAACGGATTGATTATTGTCCAGGTGGCATAGGCTATATTTAAACCGACTTCAAAAAGACGTTATATTTTCCATGATACGACACTAGTATGTGTTAGAACATTCTTTCCATTAAAATATAGATTGTTTAATATTTAAACTTGATCATTTTTACCAGGCTTTTACGTTATCAAGGCGGTTGGTGTGATGTACGCGCTGATAATATTGTTTGACCTCTTCGCCGCCTATGGAAGCCCCTCGGAGTCTACCTTCACCGCTGTTTCGATGATCATCCTGTTCCTTGCCATCCTGATGATTCTGCTGGCCATTTCTCGGAAACCACAAAATCGGTGAGCCCTTCTAATTTATACAAGCATATTTACTCGATGTTAGTCTATTTCAGTTAGATGGCAGTGATGAAGCTACAGGACACTTTCAGCGGTCGCTGGTTCGAATCCCGCCAGATGAAATTTTTTATGATGTATTAGATGTCTGCATCGGATCATGGACGTGTATACATTAAATAAATTTCTTAAATCTATTTCCATCCCTAATGAGTTCATAGTAACTTGTGTAAGGCCCTGTTCACACGAGCGCTTTTTTACCGAGTATTAAAAAAGGCCGGATTATTTATATTAACCGGATAGATTAACCGGATACCCATGAATCTGTGCACATCAAAGTGTTTTTTAAGCGCAACGCTTTTTATCGAAAACTGTTCGATATTTGACGTTAAGCGTTTGAGGTTAAATCGAATTTAGCATGCGGAGCTCGCATACTCGCCAACGCCGGGATTTATCGAATGCTTAAAAAGCGCTTGTGTGCGGCCTAACACAAGTTCTTACGAACTCACTGAAGTGGGGTATAGAAAAGCGTACATAGTGTACTCCCTCTCTCCTCACGTCCCCAGGTGATGAGGCTCTTCACCACTGGGCTAGGTTAACTTGGTGTGATTATGATAGTTAAAAACATTATATGAAACCTTTGACAAATTCTTATTACACATCTTTAGTGCTTATAGTAATATTATAATCTAACCACAAAGTTCTTAAAGCTTAAAGTTAAAGTGTCGCTTAAGCTGTTTTGTCAATGTGATGCGATGATGGTTTTCTCCCAGTGTTGGACTGGTATATGCGACTCCGTGCCTGCCGTTCGTTCCTGCCATCGCCATCACTGTCAACATCTATCTGATCCTCAACCTGTCCATCTTGACTCTGCTGCGTTTCACCATCTGGATGATTATTGGTGAGTAAATGAAATCCTTTTAACACCGATTTTAAATGACTCGATTATTCTAGTGTAGCTATCACTTGTTTTACTTTCTCTCAATGATCAAAAATATTTCTATTGTTATAACTCATGGGATATAGTACAATCAGAATTTGGATTTGCTGATAGTCTTTCATATATCTTTTTTAAACGAGAAATAACTAAATTGATTCCCAACCGAATTGCGTTCTAAACTGTCTCTGGTAGTTACTCTAAGTTTAATCGGAGATTAGTACCTGAAGTTTAGATAAGTAAAGATATAGTATATAGATATATTTTGTCTTAAGATAAAAAAGATCAAATACAATAACAATAGATAAAATTATATTTTCGTACCCATAACAACAGTATTATAACCTTTATTCCACTAACATGAAATATATCAATTTCAGGGCTCATCGTGTACTTCAAATATGGAATCAAGAACTCTACCCTGGAAACCAACCCGCCTGTACCACGAGCCCCCACACCACCCAGACCCAGCCCCTTGGACCGTACCACTATCCCACCACCACCGACCGAACCCTGCCAAGTTGGAGACCGCAACATCTTCGAAGGCGACGGCAATGGGATGTACGGAAATCATGACCAGTAAGTATTTTTAGCACTATTTTAGCGTGTAGTAATTTTTTTGACCTATGCTGTTCACCTGTTGGCTTTTAAGCTTCATCGGAAGAGGAGATGAGCAGATGGCTCATATAATATAACGTAGTGCCGGGCCGCAATAGGGGTATATAGCTATGTACTACGATGATCCTGCAAACCTCTAGTAGGTTTGCAGGATGCTGCAACAGTCATCTATACCTATTTCGGTGTAGCATGGTGCGGGTGACAGTTCCAGTACCGTTACGTTTTACTCTTGCAAGCCGTCGCAATCAAAAATATATAATTAAGTATTTTATTAATACCTCATTTGTAACATAGTAGATCGCCAATTGCTGTGGTAAATTATATCAAACCCAACCAGAATGTGATAGTCTCCAAATAAAATCAAATGGAAAGAAAAATTAAGCAAAGTCCTATGCGTATAACGTAAAACCATAGACGTGCTTAGTGATGGGATGTACTATACTAGAATGGAAAGTCGATGTTCTTTAAAATAAAAAATGTAATATTGGGCGTAGGTCAATTATTATTGTAGAAAGTCTATCATTATATTAATGAAACAACAGAATCTATCATTATCGTTAAAAAAATTGTCACGAAAAAAATATAAACTTGATTTTGATTATTTAATATAAGTTCAAAGCTACTACTATTTAGCCCTTAAATATATACATTGAAAAGTTTATACACCTAGATATACTGCACAACAGAATAAACACACTAACACACACTACTATTAATAAGAACTATACTTTCGCTGCGAGTATCGTTAGCGATAAAAATAAATTGCATAACGTCACATCTCTAATCATGTGTGTCAACGTCATATTGGCATGTGTCAGCCGCACCAAGCTACACCGCACCGAGTATAATATAGATTCTGTGGCCAATCGGTAGTACTTTTAATGCGATCAGAAGTACCTGTACTATGAGTACTTTTTATTAGCACGTATATAATTATTTCCAAATCTTAACGGGAATTTCACACATTGTTATGAGATGACTTGTCTCATTATTATATTGCAGATTTTATTGCGGTTTATTTGAATTTTTACATATTTTGTATACTTTACACAAGAGTAAGTTTTTTAAATATGTGGGTCGCGACCTCCAGCGGGAAAGGCGAGCATTGCTTGGAGGGTCGCAAGCAAAAAATAGAAATCAAACCAAAGACCTTCTCTATTTCGACAGACACTTTTAACCTGTGTAGAGATCGCATAATATAATATAATGCTATTGAAGGATTGAAAAAAACAGCATTAAAGGACTCAGTATCTTGCGATTAAATTCCGTAAAAGTTGTGTCTCCATATAAGATTCCTTTATGCGTTTTTTCATCATTAATCAAGAATATTATATTATTTTCCTTAAACGCCATCTATGGATCATGGAACGAAACGTCTAAGAACGCTTGATACCACTTTAGCTATTAATTTCTTCTATGACTGACAGGTGGCGTTTTTATAAAATGTTACTTTTCTGGTCTAGATTCGTATGGTATCAAGCCAGAAAGCTGTAAGAGTAAACGGTACCTGAGAATCCTTTGAAAAATAGGTATTTAATTAAAGTGTTACTGTCTCCCTGCCCTACAAGGAACAAGAAAGGGCCAGCTCATACCGTTTTAAATTGAGAGATTATAATTATTATCAAAACAGTATAACGTATACGACTTAGAAAGGAACCCACAAAATATTCCCAGTTGTTTTTTTTTTTATTAAAAAAATACTGGCAACCCTATGTTCTCTTTTTTTGTAAATAGCGTATTTTTAATTTAATAAAAATAATTCCATTCTTAAAAACGACAGACCGATATCAATTTGCAAGTCATGACGAACCGCCTTACTAAAAAGCTCGATAGACTCCTGCCACCGGAGCAGACTGGGTTTCAAAGAAGATTTAGCACCATAGACCACATCCACACAGCACATTATACGGCAAGCTGTACAGAAGTCCCACGAATATAACAAGCCAATTTGCCTTACCTTTGTGGACTATGACAAAGATTTTGCCTCTGTTGAAACCTGGAATGTTCTGAAAGCTCTGCAGGTCGTCACCTCTACCAAAGAACTAAAGTTACCGATATCACGCGAAGATTAAGCTCGTTGAAGTGGCAATGAGCTGGTCTCACACTCAGAAGAATGGATAGCCGATGGGCCATTAGGGTTTAGGTTCAAAATTGGAGACCGCGTTTAAGTGGACAAAGTGTTAAGGCCATTAGCCAGGTGGGAAGATGACCGAGCAGAGTTTTCCAACCAGTGTTAGATGCGAGTGGCAAAAGATCGATCGTCTTGGCGTTTATTGAGGGAGGCCTATGTTCAGCAGTGGACAGCTGATGATGATGAAGTAAATTTGCATCCCCAAAAAACTAGATACTTGATGTTGATGCACAAAAATCGTCTCTTCCACTTCTTATTTAAGAATTAATACTATTAATATTAATTATATATTACTTATTCCCACTTTCAGGTACTCGGATCCGTTACTCGCTTGGCACGTCGCTGAACTGGAGCCTGTGCAGACCACAAGCCGTGGGCACACCAACTCGGCTTACAAGCAAGTTGAGACTCG
Organism: Lycaena phlaeas; assembly: GCA_905333005.2. Taxonomy (NCBI): domain Eukaryota; kingdom Metazoa; phylum Arthropoda; class Insecta; order Lepidoptera; family Lycaenidae; genus Lycaena; species Lycaena phlaeas. The sequence continues at coordinate 4,926,555 of HG995168.1, forward strand.
GTAATTTGTCTTATTACTATAATGTGAGCTAAGCCGGTGTGCTAGGTCTAGATCTCAAATTCGAATGACGAACTTAGTGACCAAAATTCCCACCTCGTGAACTAGGCTTTGCAACACATCAAAATTATCACACCACTTTTTTATGTCTTCTGCCCCTCTAAACAGTGGTAAATGCTCCGAAGCTCAGTTGCGATAAACGCTAACGTAGGGTTGTTACAAAATCTTTGACGAACGTTTATTCAGACAGATACTTAAAGTATATGGCTTTGTTTGTAAAAACGTCTTAAAAAAATGTATACATACATGTACTTCGTCCCCCCTAGACAAGTGGCATAAACGCTACATGAGTATTATAGAATAGAATATTTATTGTATGGGAATGACACTAAATTTAAAAAAAATCGAGAAATATTATAACAATAATATTCGTTTTAAACGAAGTACATACATTGTTAAACGTTTTTACAAATAAAATCATATACTTTATGTATCTGAAAAAACGTTCTTCAAAAATTTTGCAGCAACCCTATGGAGCAAGCGTAAAACTCAACTGCATAGAATAGGGGCGTTTGCCACTTGTCTAGAGGGGCTGCCCTCATAAAAAGTCGCAAGGAAACATGATTTCTAGTAGCATTAAATGTGTGTAGCAGTAAAAGTGGCATCAACCATTGGAATTTATAAAGGCACGTTAATCTTATCGCTGATTTCTTTTATTTAAATGATTTTTTATAACAATTTTAAAAATTTAATACGTTTTCATTGCCTGAGTATAACGGGAATATACTTCAGGGTCTCCTTATAAACACTGTCTATATTGAAATTGTCATTACAGCTACAATGCCAAAACTAACGTGGCCTCGTCTCACACCTCAAGCCGACCACCGTGGGCTTACCCCGACAGCACCTTTGACAGCTGGAACGAATAAACGTCTATAAATATTGATTGTATTCTCTTCGTTTGTTCAAGAAATTGCATGATTTTACGTTGTACTTATTATTGTTAAAAAAAGAAAAAAAAAACATCTCAAATTGTGTTTAGGGAATGAATGGGTAATAAAATTAACTAACACTCAGAGTTCATTACAATAACACGCCTATAAAGGCCAGTTAAGATTTTAGGAGAAAGAACTGTTTTTGGCTACGTTGGTTCGTCAGAGCCGGAGAAAATGACAATATCTTCATCGAGTGACAATTTTGTATGACTTAGTTCAATTATTATTACTATGATATTATTTATATGTGTATTCAGTCAATCGGTTCCCTAGTAATATTACTTTATGTCCCTTTTACTTTGGATGATTTCCCAAATTTAGGATACAAGTAAAAATTCAACTTAGTATGCGTATTACAATTTTGTTATATTATATTTAATATTACTAATAAAATCACAGGATGGTTTTGGATATACAAATACGCATGAAAATATTTTTTTAATAGTGAAATTCACGTTTGGAATGCAGTTGACAAATGAAATAATTTATTACTAAAAAGTTTTTAAGCTTCAGAAAATTTACATTTTATAATAGCCACCTATTTACTGTAGAATCGTTATTTTTTACGTATTTTATTAATTAAATCTATATTTAAGTTAGTGTTTCTTCTGAGTTTCAAACCAGTTAGGATATACGAAACAGATGGAAAATACGCTAACTTGAATGAAATCTAGCATTCTGCCATAGCTCAAAATGTTCCCATTTACTATAGTTAGAAACTCTTTACACGTTAACTAAATATTTACTTATTAATTAATTTTAAACAAAATCCAAAACTAAAACATATCAAATGAATTTTTTATCCTATATTTTTCCCAAACTGAAATATACTAAAATTTATAATAACCTTTAATATTTCACATGTTATTACGTACCTAGTGCGTTGTAATTTTATTTGATTTTTGGAATTCATGTATGATATTATTGGAAATGTGATATTTTAAGTAATATTCTAAATATAGAAAAAAAAACATCATTGTGAATTGATGCTGTAGGTATGCTAAAACAAATTGTAAGTTGGACTATATTAAATAGGCTAGGGCATGTCTACATTCCTAAAACTGAAGAATTATAAAAGTAGATTTTGTCTATAGTTAATTTTATATGTTATATAAGATTTTAACATGACTATTTTCATTGTTTAAACTATTTAAAACGGGATACTTACCATGTTTTTTAATATTATTTCGCGGAGCTCGATATTTCGACATTGTCTGACATTCGTAGACAATGTCGAAATATCAAGCTCTGCGAAATAATGATAAAAAACATTATAAATATCCCGTTTTAAAAAGTTTGAATTATATGTTATAGTTTATGTTTTGGAATTTGTGTCTATACGTTAATTATTAAACTGTGATATTATTTAATAAAAGACACCATTATTTTCAGGACATTCCGGCAGCAATTAGTTTATGTTAAAAAATATAGTCTGTAAATATTTTAATTATATGTTGATATTATGTTTATTGTTAAGGAAACTTTCATATTATTTTAATTATATACAATTTATTTATATAAAAAATATCTAATTCATATAAAAAAAAGATCCTTAATAGTTTTGTTAAAGTTTCTAATTGTTATTAAAGAGACAAAATTAAATGATTCAGAGTAACACATTTTAATCATATACATCCAGTTTTAACTTGTTTTATGTACAAATAATATTATAATTTATCACGAAAGAATTATTTGCCGAGTATAGGAATGTAGAATAAGTCTTTGGTATTGTTGAAATTAGATATTAAGTCTTACATAATGATGTTATAGTACAGTACCAGCTGATCTTTTTATATTCATTGATAAGTTTTTTAATGCTTGTTGGTGCTATCATTTTTTAACATTAGCAGTGCGTCTGCGCACATTCTTATTATAAGCTGTCGTTCTTTTGCTGTTCTCATTTTTTGTATCAAGCGAACCGATGTTTAATTTTACATGATAACATGAGTGGTATAGCAATGCGAAAAAAAATGCGTTATCCTAGTATATATTCTAAAAAGTAAACTTGTTGTACAGCAAAAATAAAACAACCCTAGAATTTGCGAAGCATTAGCGAATGATCCACTCTAGCAAAACATTCCCTATGTACGGTTAGCGTAAAAAGGGAATTTAAGAAAGTAATTGAAAGTTGCGTAAAATGTAAACTGTATGTTGTATATCTTCGTAGGTACATACATTTTGAATTCGTATTAATGTTAGTATTAATATATTTAATCACATATAATAATACTGGATGTAGGAAGTGTTACTCATGTCCCTTGGTGGACAGTTTATAGTTAAATGTGGCGTATATTCATTGATTGTCAAATGTTTCGTAGTTTATAATAATCAGTAATCTAATGTTAGCAAGTTAATGTCTATAATTTCTAGGCAATGCAGTCAAAATGTAATGACAGAAATTGGAGCATTCCATGTACCGTCGGCATAGCAACTTATTGTGAGACGACATGTTAATTTCAGTGAAATATATGCAATTATCTGTGTATCTTATCGTACCCCAATCTTTTGTTAATATTTAGCCCTATACTATGCTATGAAAATAAAGACATTGTGGTTGTGTCTCCTTACTTGGCACCGACATATAGGTACCAACCCCCACAGATCTTCAAAAATATGTCTGGAGCAAGATGTGACTACAGCAAAATATTTGAATCAGAACCAAGCCAAAAATTGTGGCTTTTTATAACACATGGCGTATAGAAAATAAACCAGAACCATGTCTTTCGCATTTCACAAAAGTGACAAATTAAGGTGTTACTGCGACAAATTCCAGGTGGCGCTACACGTAGCAAATGGTTTTTTAAGTGTGTGAGCGCCAAGAAATTAAAAGCACACACATTGGTACAATCCTTCCATTCGTTACACTAGCGCCATTTTGAAAGGTTTTTCAAAACTATTATTTGCAGCTAATTTACGTTATCAGGTGGGTACACTTTTCCAACGTGTCCTTTATAAGATATTTCTCTTTACTTATATTCTATGTTGTAATAAAAACTTGGTGTTTTTACTATATTTTAATAATAACAAAAACATCTATGATACAAACAAGATCGATTTCTTTCCCACAAAATATGGATGGTTGATAGGCATGAAGTAGTCGTGTAAATTTAAATTAAATTCCTAATAATTTTATCAGCAATACCGTATACATCAACACCGTCTAGGAATATTTTAAACAAAGGCCTTAAGCACAAAAAAAATAAGACCAGCTTAAAAATTATTTAATGAATGCTTATTTTGTAATTTTTAGGTCTTAATATATGAATTATGATATCAAATATTAACAAATGATTTGTGTGACATAATTATAAGGCTGATCGAAAAATTTACTTAACCTGACTTAGGTTTGGTATTTTTTATTACAATATAAAATTTTAATAAAAAAATATTAATTTCGAATTTAGACTATACAATTTGATCATGCAGCGGCACCATATAAAGAGAGACGAATGTTAAGGCCTCCTGTAGGCATGTTTCCAAGCTTGGGCCACTCAACAGAATATAGCCGGAGACACCAAAACAAGTCAAAAGGTTCTTGTGGTGGAGTGACTGAAAGTCGCCTAGACAAGAAGGGCATAAACACCCAAAGACGGCCGATTTTTACAAGGTCACGATAAGACAATAAAATGCCACGGTCGTGCAATTGGTTCATAGATTCCAGTCAAAGCACCAGTGACAGCGAAATGTCCCCTCCAAGCACTGCCACAAAATCACCACTTTATCCTGTCTCTATCTCATTTTTCATACACCTCTAGGATGCGCTGGGCCAGGTTCTTCTTTTACTTTATGTCTCAGAATATTAAAAAATATTTACCTACGCAAGAAAAATTTTGTTTTATACGAAATCATAGTCTAATAAATAGGCTTTACAAAACTCTAAGCATGTTGTGATATTAGTTCTACCAAATTTCGAGTAAGTTGGAAAAATCAGGACATAACTAGACGGTGTTGATGTCCATATTATCATTTGTTATAATAATTATATAAAAAAAGTATTCGAAATTTGGTCCAACTTTTTTGTCTTTAAACCTAAAACTACTTTGAACTTCTAACAGGAACAAGAAATTGGTTGTACAAATGAAATAAGATAACTGAAACTAATACATTTTATTAAGTATGTTTTGTAGTACCTATACTCGCCCCCGTGAAACCCGAAAATGTAACGAAGAGTGAGATAAAAAAAAACAAACAAGTAGTTTTATCCTTACTAATATTATAAAATGCACGCGTGTGTTAATTGTAACACATCTCTTTAAAAGTACATATAAAATTGTACATGTGTACTTGGCAAATACTTTGCTTTTGACATTTCAAACGTAAAATTATGAATTAGTACTAAGGCGAAAGTAATTCTCACAGAAACTTCGAATTATTAGAATAAAATGTAGCGCACGTACTATACTTAATCCGAATTTAGTTAAAATAGCAATATATTAGTAAGATTATGAATTGTTACGTATTAGGAAATAACTACAATTTTATTAGTACAAAACATTATGTTTTTTATGCTCTTTATGTTCCTTTTTTTATTAGGTTTGGCAATAAGTAAAAACGACAATAGCAAAAAATATTTGAAACGATAGTTATTGTTGTCGAAACGCTAAAGAAACATGGTAAACTTGCCCCCTTAAACTAGAATTAATCTTACCCTAAAATTGCTTTTTAAATTTTTCACCAGTAAATGTCTATGCTCGTTGAAAAAATGAGAAAATTTGTGAGTTTCTGAGATTGTAGGGCGTAGATAATCAATACATCTACAAAACCGATTTTGAAAATTCTTTTATTAATAGGCTACGTTATTGTGAATATGTGTATATACTGTACTATAATTATTTATTTCCGTACTCCCAAAGGAATGTAAGGTACACCTCTGAAACCGCGGGACGCTGCTATTGGATTCATAAAAAAAGATCAGATTATGAAGACAACGAAAAAATATATTTAGATCCCACATAATTTGCATGTTATCAAATTTTCAATATAAATATTGCATTTGTATTAAATATTTTAATGCACGTGAAACTACCTAAGATACCTAGTACACGGTAAACTGAAGACAGACTTCATCTAGTCTTATATGATACACATTTTTGTTAGTACCAAACGATCCCCATAGAATCACTTTGTTATATTTAGCTGAAAACTCACTGCCTCGGGATTAGGTAAGTGATTTTCATTGATATATCTTCATCTATTATCATGTCACAATAAAACGTGGATAGAAGTTTAATACTTATTTTTTTTTTCATATATTTTAGGCTTTGTATGAGTGTAGAACTTTTATGAGCATGTTATTGATATAAATAGTAATAATTAAGAGCAAAAATCTGAATAAATTTCGAAAAATAACTTGAAAAAATACTTACAAATTTATTATAATGAAACAACTTTTACGGATTTTATCGCGGTTTATTTAGATTTTTATGAGCCCGACGTTTCGGATACTTTACAGCAACCATGGTCACGGGAGGACTGACTGACTGGTGACCGTGGTTGCTTTAAAGTATCCGAAACGTCGGGCTCATAAAAAACTAAATAAACCGCGATAAAATTCGTAAAAGTTGTTTCATTATAATGAGTGAAATTCGCGTAAACATAAGAAAACTCACAAATTTAATAAAAGTTAAAAAATGCACGCAGTTTAGTAGGTCGTATGTAGTTCTTTTCATGACCATCTTCTTACGCTTATTATTCATAAGTGGAGGGGTTTTCTTAAAAGTATCAGTAAAAATACAGCCATAAATATTCAGATTTATTCAGTAATAAACTAATTAGAAAATTTCCTGTAGACATGAAACGTTCAGATTAAAAGTACAGACAAAAAACTAAAAATATACAAAACATTGTATTTACTTAATTCAAATTATTATTTATACTTCATTTACACATTATTTTCACACTTTTCATATGACTATTTGTGTTAAAATTTAACGAACATCTACAGTAAAAATATTAATTTTGAATTCCCTGTAACTTCATTTACTTATTAATCTCCTCCATATTGTGCCCATATTGGATTCCATATTCTGAATTTTCCTGATTTATGCAGACATATCACAAATCTACACTACTTAAATCGAGATAGGTAAGTAAAGCAATCATGGATAAGTTTAAACTCCTTGGAGTATGGTAAAAATTTTCCATTTTACACAATACTTTATTTTTTTACTATAGCAAGAGGTTGCAGTCTTCGCGAGCAAGGTAAGTCTTGAGGTAAAGTTACTATAAAATATAGAGATAATTAGCAACATGTAGAGCTTACACAGGCTATAATTGCAGCACTTCTTTACACATTAGATGCCCTTATTCTTCTATTTTAAATATCTTATAATACATTTTGCAAAAAAGTCGCTTTTTTATAAGTAACAACCTATTAGACAAGCAGTAAAATAGTACATAAGTACCAAGATTTTATTTAGCAAGAAATTATATTATCATCATTATCATAAGCTACTCACTAGCAATCCTATAATGCCAAAACAAAGTAGTGCTAACATAATACATATTATATTAAGTGATTAACGTAGCCTTAACAATATTACTAGCCTTAGTAGCTAGAACTAACAAACGCGGCGGAGCGCTGCAATCGCACGCTTTTTTTTTTTTTTTTTTTTTTTTTTTTTTTTTTTTTTTTTTTTTTTTTTTTTAATGCTAAGTAAACGTGCAGCTAATTATATCGTTTTACCTGGATCCGGGTTTAGAGTCACGGTGTACGTTGCCGGGAGTGGTAGTGCGCAAAGAGGTAGCTGGGAGGTGTAGGGCGGTACGGGAAGCTACTGCACATGCGCAGAAGTACGAAGCCTAGGTGCATCTACGACATCCTAGTGCATCCTTAGTCTTCAAGAGAAGCAGTCGCACACAGCAGTGCTGCTAAAGTGACTTGTCACGGCATAAGAAATCAAAGGTAAGTTATTAATAGATATTTAAAATTAATTGCTTTTTTTTCATCATTCCTTAATTTCAACTTTTATTAATAGTTTTTTTTTTATTGGAAGGTTTATAATAATAATTCTTTAAATTTAAACTTAATTTTTTATGTTACTTTTTTTAACTTTTAAATACTTTGAAATTTTTTAACATTTTTTCCCAATATAATATATTGACTTTTTTTATTTTGATTTAATTAAATAAAAATTTCAAACTTCTAGTTTTCTTAGATTAAATTCATTAAGTTATTATAATTCATAAACATAAACTTTTATTTATATCTCTTAATTTTGTTATTTATTTTTAATACAGTTCTTAATAAATATCGTCAAATTGTTTTATATGTTTATTTATATTATTATTTATATTTCTAGTAATCAAGATATTTCTTATTAAGTTTAGAGAAAGTTCACAAAGTGAAATAATTTTATATTATGTGTTAGTATTTAAAATTATAATGATTCCCGGCCAAGATTTTTGCAATTAGTTTACATTAATTTAATTTAATTTCTTTTTCATAAAGTATTTAATTGAATATATTTATACATTTAAAGAAATATTCTCCTTTGTACCAAAAAAGTTAGGCTTTCACGTTCCATCCACTGTTGGACATGGAACTCTTAGACAATACTTCGATAACTTACATCTTAACAACAAGTCATAATTATTCATCATCATCATTAATTATTCGCTTGTATCGAAAAGTCATAACCAAATAAAATATTTTTATTACCAAATACTTTTTATGTACGCTAATTATTTATATTCGCCTGCGTTAACTAAGATTTACAACGGGATCTCAGTACGCAAAATAAGTAACTTTTCTGGTTGATTTTTTACACCTTGTGTCCGAAAAACCCAAATATCTTACGGAACCCTATTTTTTTTTTCAGAATAAAATTTAGCCTATGTTACTCGTGTGTAATGTAGCTTTCGAATGGCGAAAGAATTTTTGAAATCGGTCCAGTATTTTTTGAGCCTATTCATTACAACCAAACAAACAAACTAAGTTTTCCTCTTTATAATATTAGAGTATATCATCATCATCATCATCATCAGCCTTTATCCGTCCACTGCTGAACATAGGCCTCCCTCAATGAACGCCAAGACGACCGATCCCTTGCTACTCGCATCCAACACGGACCTGCCACTGCACGGAGATCGCCTTCCCATCTGGTTAATGGCCGACCAACACTTCGTCTACCTAAACGCGGCCTCCACTCTTGAACCTTAATGGCCCATCGGCCATCCGTTCTTCTGAGTGCGTGACCAGCCCATTGCCACTTCAACGTGCTTATTCTTCGCGTGATATCGGTAACTTTAGTTCTCTGGCGGAGGTCTTCGTTTCGAATCCTATCTGCCAAAGAAATACCCAGCATAGCACGCTTCATAGCACGTTGAGCTACGGCAAACTTGCGGACCAGTCGTAAATTAAGAGGCCACGTTTCGGCCCCGTAGGTCATCACGGGGAGAACGCATTGGTTGAAGACTTTCGTCTTCAAACTCTGCGGTATAGACGACGTGAGAATATGGCGAAGCTTCCTGAATGCTGCCCATCCTAATTGAATCCTCCTATCGGCTTCCCTCTCGAAGTTATGTCGACCTAGCTGCAAAGTATGCCCAAGGTAGACATACTCTTGCACGACTTCGAGGGTTTTGCCATCGACGTTAACAGGCCTAGAGAGAACGTGCTCATTGAATGACTTTCGTCTTGTCCAAGTTCATCCTAAGGCCCACCCGTCGGGAGGATTCATTTAGACTGTGCAGCATCTCCTGCAAACCCTCCAGCGACTCGGTCAATATAACGATATCGTCGGCGAAACGAAGGTGTGAGAGATACTCGCCGTTAATGTTTATGCCACATTCTGCCCAGTTTAAGGTCTTGAAGACGTCCTCCAAAGCATTTGTGAACAGTTTCGGGGAAAGAACATCCCCCTGTCGCACTCCTCGATGCAGTTGGATTGGTCTTGTTTGACCTCCCGGAATCAGAATGGACATAAAGGCGGCTTCGTATAAACCTCTCACCACTTCAACGTATCGCCAATCGACCTGACATCGCTGCAGAGTTTCCAGAACAGCCCAGGTTTCAACAGAGTCAAAAGCTTTCTCATAGTCCACAAAGGCAAGGCACAGCTCAAGAACAGCTTGTATATATGGCTTAGAAGTGATATCGGTCTGTAGTTTTTAAGAAGGGAGTTGTCACCCTTCTTAAAAAACAGAACGACCTCGCTTCCTTGCCACTCCTTGGGGGAAATACCCCGATGAAGCACGAAATTAAAAATCTTTAGCAACTCTCTTAAAACAGGTTCGCCACCTGCTTTAAGAAGTTCAGTCGTAATTCCGTCCTTCCCCGGAGCCCTTCCCCCTTTCAGCTGCTTAAGAGCCAGACTAACCTCATCCAAGCTGATGTTCGGAAGCTCGCCGGAAAGGTGTCGTGTTAGACTGGCACGCGGATCGTTGTTCCGGGGATCAGGTTGAGGAGCGTGAGACGCATACAATTTGCCATAGAAGTCTTCGATCTCCGATAAGATCTCAGGCCTTGAAGAAACGGTCGCGCCAAAAGCGGTCCTAATCTTCGACAGATGGCTTCTCCCGAGCTTCTCCACAAAAACCTTCGACCCTCTATTCTGCTCAATTGCTTCGGCAATCCGTTGCGTATTTGAGCAGCGAAGGTCTCGGCGTATCAATTTGCGGATCTGCTTCGAGAGAAGCTTTACATCTGTAGAAGTGGCGTCTGTGTGTTCTCTACGTTCCTTCATAAGCCCGAGCGTCTCATCCGAGAGCTTAGACTTCTTGCCAGTACGCTTCCTCCTGCAAAACCTTTCACCCACGACCCGCATGCAGTCCACCACGGCACTTAGTGCCTCGTCAATTGCCATAGTAGTGTCCGATATATTAAGGCTCTCGAATCGGTTTTTTTATTCCAAATGGAATTTATCGGAGCTTACCATGGTTTGTCGGTAGTTAGGTCGGAGTGTAGACCTTATCAGACGGGCTCGCTCTCGCTGAAAACATACATTCATGGTGCCTCTTACTAATCGGTGATCACTTCCGGTTTTGAACCTGTTGATCACAGAGACATCCCTGAATGTATGCTTTCGATCCGTCATAATAAAGTATATCTCGTTCCTCGTCACAGTGTCAGGGCTTTGCCAGGTCCACTTCCTGTGGGGCTTCTTTTTAAAATATGAATTCATTAAAAAGAGCCCCTCTTTCTCGAGAAAGTTGACAAGCATTTGCCCCCTGTGGTTCCGACTGCCGACACCATGTGGCCCTAAACACGATTCGATACCTGATCGTACTCCTACTTTGGCATTGAAGTCCCCCATAACAACATTGAAGTGGACCTTGGAGGTGTTGTGTAAGGCCCTGGAGACATCCTCGTAGGTTGCCTCTACTTCGTCGTCAGAGTGTGTCGAGGTTGGTGCATATACTTGTATCACCTTGAGGTTGTATCTCTTGGTGAGTTTGATTACGAGATATGCAACCCTATTCGACACACTTGAGACTTCGACAATGTTGTTGACAAGGGACTTGTGAACGAGGAATCCCACGCCGCCTTGGGATGGAGTGTCGCCTTCCCTGGAGTAGAAAAGGTGACCCGAAGGCAGAGTTATGGTGTCCTCTCCCTGTCGTCGGACTTCACATAACCCTAAGACGTGCCAACGGATATTGCCCAGTTCCACCTCCAGTTCAACCAGATGGTCATCAAGTCTCAGCGTTCGTCCGTTATACGTAGCCAGGTCAAGTTGGTGGTAGCGATCCTTAGCCCGGGGACTCTTAGCACCCCCTGTCCCACCGTAACCTAGGCTGCTACCGTAGCCAGGAATAGTGGGACTGCCGGGAACTAGGGACCGTCTTTTATAGAGATATAGAGTATATGTAGATATATGTTTATTTATTTTCCACTTTATACTTAAAGAGTATTAATTGTTACAGGTAAATCCAGTGTTTACTTCCAAAGGCCTAAAATCTTTGACATGATGGTCGTCTACGTGACATGGCAAACTATCCTCAACGTATTCCACGTCATTTGGCTGCTGAAATTCTTTTACTATTTGTTCTTATACTACTTCAAGGATGTCAATTCAGTGGAATTCAAGTGTTTGGTGGTCTCTTTTATAAACGGGCTATTGATTAGCGTTAATTTTAAATTTATTCATCACGTGTTTACCACATATGTTGCATCCAACAGCACGTCAAGCGAAATAATATAACTATTTTACTTCATGGTGTCCTGCGTATATTTCGATTATTTTGAATATGTTTAACTTTAATTCGACAACTTATTGTAATTGTTTTATCAAATCAACGGAATTATTTTATATTCGTTAAATAATTTAATATTGTTAAATTTTAATTCTTACGTGGTTACTTAACTAACTTGTACTGTTCTCATTGATTTTGATATTTACGTTTTTTTTATATTTTTATGTTAACTAGTCTTTACAAACTTTTTATTGGTCTAATGACGTTTTCGTCAATACTTATTGACTATATATTTATAATGTGATTTCCGAATTAATGTATCAAATTCGACGTTCACAAGTTTATTAGCTAGGTGTTAGTGACGACAATTTGTCGATTATGTAGAAATTTAGACGTGTCGCTTATAAATGTTCTCGTCTATCGCAACTATCGTATAAATAAGGGGTATTAGGACAATAACTTAAACTTTGTTTGTAATTTTAAAGATCTGTTTATTTTCATTTTAATATCTTTAATTTAGCGTAATTTATTTATTTGTCTATTAAACAACATTTATATTTTAGTATATCAGGTCTTAGACTCAGAACAGGCTAAAGACGAATTTACTTTATATAATATTTCATTTAGTTCTTTTTTTTAATTTATTGTTACGTAATTCTTTTAAAATTGACAAATGTCAACATTTCAATCATATATCAATGTATTTATCAATAGAAACATGTAATCGAATGTTAGAATTAGTATTATCGATAATGTTTCTTGACTTACCTGAGATTACTTAATAATTTTTTATTATTGTTTAATAATTAGATCAAATTTAAGTTTGCTTATATAAAAATGTTACGAAATAATAGACAATACTTAATTTAATCACAATGGAAGTGGATAATTTACAATTAAAGTACTAATTAAAGATTGCGTTTAAGGATTTAAGCCCTAAGTTTTTAATACTAGGTATTACATATTTTTGGGGTTAAGTCAAGAACTTTTAATATTGTTCGTCTGCTAGTTCCGAATCACTGCAGTACAGTACTGTAGTCTAGGAGCTTGTGACGTTTTCAATATCTTTTGCGACTGATAATATATTAATTTAATTTTAATGTATTTTTACTATAATTATATCATAGTCTATTAATCAAATCTATGACGAATCATACAAAAAGTAGTTAGTTTACAAATTTTTCCAATATACAACCAATAAGACTGCTACCATTATACTTGATATTTTTTTCAATGCTTATACTGTAAAAAAATATCTTAACCTTTTATTTAATATTTTACTAACGTAGCCAGCGCCTTGTCTACACGTAGAATGTAAGTTTTTTGTAAGTTTAAGGTAACATTAAGTAGTTTTTTTTTACAAAATTATGTCAATATTTAATCAAATTTACATAAAAAAGAAAATAGCGCAAAAACTTTTAAAATGTTTAATTTAAGTACTCCAAATGTCTGTATGTCTTTTTCCATAAGCAAAATATAAAAAGATAGAAATGGTTGTTTTGTAATATTTGTATGACATATTTTTAAGTATAATGAATTCATTATGTTATACATTAGTAAAAACTGGAACGAAGAGAACCTGCGAAGATTCGGAACTTATGTGTGATAACAATAATTAAATGTATCTCTATATCTCTCTATGTAATAGAATGATTGAAAAATTATAATTTGTGTTTTATTTTCATCTTGGCTAAATGCGATCTTGAATCTTCTTTGATTTTTAACTTTGGGCTATTTCAATTTTACAAAATGCTATCCCATAAATCTTGCGCTGGCAATGTATAAAAATTATAAGCTTATTTTATTACTACTTATAATATTTTAAGTACAACCCCTTGGTAGAATCTGATATAAAATTAATATAAGTTTTTTCCTTTCCTATAATTCAAAAATAACAATGAGTAAACATTTACAAGTTCATCAACTCATCATTTTTGGGGTTTACAAATTTACATTCGTTACTTCGTTTTATTTTTATGATTTTTTAATTTTAAGTCATATATGCTTGTGCGAAATTATTATAATATAGACATCAATATACAGCAGACGTAAAAGAAGGCGTGCGAGCAACCTTACAAAAATATATAAGACATATTCTTCAGAAAACAGCAATACTGATAAATCAATACAGAGACAACCAGTTGGGCCGTAAATTCATAAAATACCAGTTGAATACAATGCAAAAACTCTACACCTTCTGCAGAATAATATTATGAACATTTATTTATAGCTTTGCGATTGACAAACCTTATTTGAGATTCCTAGACACCATATACTATATCTTACCTTTTGAATGTTTATTACCTACCTACTAATGGCGCCTTTATGTCATGGTGTTCATTAAGGGAGGCCTATGTTCAGCAGTGAACGGATAAAAGCTGATGATGATAATGATAATATTTTGCTGCGAAATCATCGATCAAATATACCCTTGATCGATGTGCGAAATACTCCGTATATATGCTAATCTTTTATTATCCAATATTTGATTTGATTATTCATGGCTCTCCAAGACATCTCTCTCTCTCTCTCTCTCTCTCTCTCTCTCTCTCTGTCTGCTTATGAACAGAGAGCAGTAGCTTCCAGAAGTTTTTCCCATTCCTTTTATATTAGTTGGAACTTGGATCGGTAAACTAACAGACATGTCTGTGGCAGGCCACGTGATAGAAAGTGGCTGACCACTAAAGTTTTTGTTGATAGACGACGAACGAGATTACCTGGTCGACCGGAAGGGGGGACCCCTTATGAGTAGTCCACTACACCAGGGCCTGCCTGTCGCTGATCCGTTCCAGTTGCCTGCAGATCGAGGACCCTCAAAAAGCGGCTGATGGCGCTCGCTGATTTAAATATCTCTTAACACTTCCAGGTGTGGATGTCATACCCTAAAGTTTAGTAGCCTGACCGAATGGCCGGAAGAGACCGAATTTATTTCTCCGTGGTGCATTGCAGCTGGGCTTCACCTTGCTTGCTGTATTTCTCTTGACTTTTGTTAGTCACTGCAATCATATACTGTCTCCTGCTTTGGACGGGGAGGGAATCTGGAATATTTCCTACATCTCCTAAATTCTTCTCATTAATTCGTTGCGAGTCCCAAAGCAGTGTTTAACGTATCCCCAGGGCTTTAACGTATCACAGGGTCATTTGGAGGTTGCCGCTGTCGATCCTTGGCTATACATGAGTTGCAGCGGTAGGAACGAGTGGTGGGACAAGCCCGATTTAGCCTGACGAACAGTCTAGATATATGCGAAATGTTCTCTATTATTCTTTCTGAGTTATAAAAAAGGCGATTCACTTACTTATTGCCTGTCCAAAGACATAAAAATATGTTTAGCCTCGGATTCAGTAATTACGCCGCTTGTCCTGCCCATCTCTACAAAAAACAGCCATTTCACGGAACAGGCAGCAGATAGACCCATGCAGACGAGATAGTAAATACTTTGCACCATTTTAAATTTTCAAGCCATTCAAATAATGCTATTACATTAAGTAAATTGAAGCGGACGCTACGTCCACATTCGTAACCAAATTTTCGTAACTGGTTACGAAAAAGGAAACTTTTACCCTGTTTCGTAACCAGTTATGAAACAAGACTTTTTTTTCCATTTTATGAACCAGAGCCTCTAAGTCATGTATGGCCTCCTGGTATTTTTTCCTGGAACAATGATTTGTATTGAAAAAAAAGCGGTGTCAGCGCGGGAGCGGCAGGATCTTTGCGTAGAAATCAAATAGACCAGTTCTTGAAAACAGCGGAGCGGCAGCGGCGCGGGTCTATGTTGCCCGCGCAGCCACCGCCGCCGCCCCGCTGCCCGCTAAATTCGAGGGCGAGGCCTTAGAGTTAACTATAATAAATAAATCCACTTTTTAAAAGATGTATTCACAATACAAATAATTGTTCCAGGAAAAAGTACCAGGAGGCCATACATGACTAAGAGGCTTTGGTTATGAAAATGGAAAAAAGTCTTGTTTCATAACTGGTTACGAAACAGGGAAAAAATTTCCTTTTTCGTAACCAGTTACGAAAATTTGGTTACGAATGTGGATGTAGCGGAAGCGGATGTGGGCTGGTCACACTCAGAAAAACACACGGCCATTGGGCCAATAAGGTTCAAGAGTGGAACGTAATAGACGAAGCGTCGGTCGGCCATTAACCAGGTGGGAAGATGATCTCTGTGCAGTAACCGGTCCGCGTTGGATGCGAGTGGCAAGGGATCAGTCGTCTTGGCATTCATTGAGGTAGGCCTATGTTCAATATTGGATGGCTAGAAGCTATTGGTGGTTATCTAAATCTGGACAGTATACAATACAACTTCTAAAAAATTACGCATAATACCTAAGCATAGTAATTTGAGTGTGTAATCATCATCATCATCAGCCTTTATCCGTCCACTGCTGAACATAGGCCTCCCTCAATGAACGCCAGACGACCGATCCCTTGCTACTCGCATCCAACACGGACCTGCCACTGCACGAGCATCTGGTTGAACTGGAGGTAGAACTGGAAGTGTGTAATAGGGAGGATTAAATATAAGGATAAAAAAACAACGTTATTGAACCGAATGTTTATTCTATTGAACCATCGATGTGCGTTGACTTCGCGTCGCATATCCAGCATTCATTAGCATAATATATTAATAACAATTACGACGTCTACTTACATTACACATAAATTAATAACACATATATAATACTTTTAACGAACATGAGCATATTAGGTTATAATATCTTCCCTCAAAACACTGACAAACCTATTACATGCTATATCAAAACTTAGACACATTCTCTCTGCATTTTACGGAACAGATTAGGATTTTTCTAAATATCTTAGTCCTTGATTAGGAAGTTTATTTAAAAAAAATCTAAGAGCATATTAAAAATCATACAAAAATTACGCCGTATAAGATACCATGTCTAGACTTGATTATATCCTTACCCAATATTAAAAAATACTATAATTTATACTCGTCTGGATAATATTGTTTTTTTTTTGCTTTTTTTTTGGTCCGGTAAGTGGTACATTTCGTAGAGATTACAAGTAAGTGATATTACTTTTATCAGAATTTCAGAATCTATTAAATCATAATAATATGTATAGACATTTGAGTTTGTATAGTGTCTACTTGAATAAGATACATTTTCTACACATTAAATATAAGAATTTATTACTTTAGTAGTAATATCGTTTGAAATGTGTCGGACCCGATCCATACAAAGATGATCTGATACCTAAAATTGTAAATAAAAAATCTGTTAAATTACATACAGTATTTAATCATAATTTAATAAGTACTACACAAAAATATACTTAATATACAAAGTCCAGTGCAGATTTCGTTTCATTATAAATGAGATAAAAATGAAAGGCCAATTTTTTTTTTCCTGGACCATTCGCCACAAATTCAAGGGCATTTTATAGTTCGCACTTGCACACATATTAGACCACTTTGGGAATATAATCTTCTTGTCATAATTCACTTGTAATGTGAATATTTAAACAGTAATAGTGAACATTTTACTCAAAATTATGTCAAAAGATGAAAAAATATAATTGTTGACATCTATAACCAAAGACGCTTTAATTTCACATATTCCTATGATACATTATTTTGTGAAGCTTTCTTAAAATAACTAAATCCGAGAAGGATCTTTTATCATATCAATGCTAAGGCTTCTCGTACTTGTACATTTTTTTCATTATCTATGAAATATTGTTTTTTTAATGTTTAGGCGAATTTCACAGTTTCAGTTCACAGTCGTTGTAAAGTATCCGAAACGTCGGGCTCATAAGAAACTCAATAAACCGCGATAAAATCCGTAAAAGTTGTATCTGTGAAATTTAAATACATAAAGTTCTACTTTCATCAATAATTAATAATTATAAATCTACACAAAACCTAGTAAATGATTATTATTATACCTGAGGTGTACAACTATTATTAGATTTTAGTAAGGTCTACATCCAATCAGCTGAAGATTTACATCAAACAAAGATCATGGAATTGAAGAAAAATACTTTTGATAGACATTTTTAAATCATATTTCAATAATATATTATTTATTATAGGAACCGTGAATCTAAACTTTTTTTAGGTTTCATATGCTAAAAAAATCATATGGAGTCGGCTGCGTAAGTTTATGCTTTGGAATGTCTCAATTGTATTGGTCTCCATCTTATTTTGAATTTCATAATAAACGGGTGTTTTTTTTCTCATATACTTGTATCTACTACTTGGTAATATTAACTTGCATTGATCAGAGTTCGTTGAGTAGTTTTACCTTCAGCATTACATAGAAAGTTTTCTAAATATTAAAAGCTTAAATATTTAGAAAATAATAATTAGAAGTCCACTTCTAATCATAAACGATCCGTTGTTGGTGTTAAAAATACCACGAATAAGTTTTAGGTACAAACATGAACCTTGCGGTACTCCGAAATGTTTTATTTTTACAGAAATGACTTACAAAACAGGCTAGGTTTAACTGATCATGAAGACTCAGAATATAAAAGTCAAAACAGATATTTCTAATGTCATAAAAAAAAACTAGATTAAAAAAACTTTGGCCGAACTACCTACATATTTATTTGAGTAAACAGTACTTGTATATAAATGTATTACTACCCACGTATTGTAAATTTATTTATAGTCATACTAATTATCATTAATACAACAAACACTTTAGTTATCACTAATAATATACAATTCCCAAATTATAGTAACCACTAAAGCTACCTGTTATTGTTTTTTTTTCTATTTTATATTTACATGAAGGATATTTTAAAATCTATGAAGAGACCATTAGTGTCTCACGGACTTACAACGGAAAGGTGTAACAATACTTATAGGAAATGAATTGTAATATATAGATCTTACATTTATTTTATGTCATTATTTATGTCAATCATAAATATTTTGTCAATCATAGCGTTCGATCAACTTCGTCGTTAAAAGGAATTATCTGTTGTATTCATCAATTATCTCCCGTATTTGTTCTTCACAGGTTTTGATATCACAATATTCCAAAAATGGTTTTTTTTTTCACTGGTACATTAATTGTCAGACTCTTAATTGTCAGTACCATTTCACATGTCCGTTGTATTATAGAAAAGTAGTCGAAAATAATGTACATCGTATGAACTTAAAAAATAAAATGACAAAAAAAAATACCTCTAAACAATACAGTACCGTCAACATATTAATAAGTTTTGACGATTGAAAATATTTTTTTAATACAGTTGCTCAAAAAGTAGCGTATTGCAGGGACGTTTAGCGTTCGAAAAGTGGGCTATTACACACTCGTGCTTTTTCTTTGCCTTTACCGAACTCGTGCGTTCTCTTTCCTAACTGTCAAAATAATGTATATTAAAAAGAAAAAAACCAACTACGAAGTATTTACTAAAAGGAATTCATTGATGTTTTTATGATTCATGCAAATATTTTTAAAAAGAAGCTACTAATTTGTTTCAATATCAGATTTAGTGATTTAATTCGATGTGTTCGGCTAGGTTTCATTTTATTTTATCTTATTAAATTTATTTTTTTCTTATCAATAAAACAATTCCACTGAAGACTTGGCTGTATAGGCATAGTTCCCTTTGCCTACCCAGAATGGGCGAAGAAAATAAATCTCTGCTTATATTCCTTTACGTTCGGCGCCATTTTGTGTTTTTATTATTTTATAGAATTGCTTCATTTTTTCGCAACTGTATTAAAAATAGTCGTTCATTACACGTGCGGTACCGTCATTGCGACGGTACGTCATTGCGGTACTTGTTCCGACTGTCAACCCTCACCTTTGGCTGCGCCTCGGCTCGGGTAGACATTTGTCGTAACTCGTTGCAATGACAGGCTTTCCGCACTTGTAACGAAATATACTATTGTGTTGATTGTGCAAAGTAAAATCCGTCGCCACTCCACTACAGGCGTCATACAAAAAGAGCTTTGGCACATATTGAAATTCGTCTCTGAAACAAGACGTTATAATTCCAACAAGATGCAATAAGAACGAAAATAGATTTTGTGGCAAGGCTTACTTCCTTTCGAGATAATTGTAAAATCAGGAATATTTGGCAGTCAATCAAAACTTTTAACATCATTTTGCAGGAAATTAAAAACAAAACTTTACATTAAAGCAAATGATTTAGAATTTTTGCAAAATACTCCTTTAGCTCTACTCTACTCACAGTCCATCTTCTTACTCTTGTTAGTCATGTAGTATTGGGGACTTCATCAATGTTCATTAACTCACAATCACATTTATTGGTCTTTCGTCTCTATTGCTTCAGACTCGTCGTCTTCGGTGGTTTGATCATTTGATCGTTTGTTATCCAAGTTGGTCTCGTCTTTCTCCTCGATGGGACCGTGTTCATTCCTCAAACTGGCCCCTTCACAGGCTCCGGTAGGTCGCAACACGAGATACATCAGAAGATCGGAGAGAGAAATTATTCCAATAACTTTATCTTCCTCGTCGACGACTACAAGACGATGCACCTAAAACAATATTGCAAATTTTAATACGAAAGGAATTTATCGGTATTAAAATATAAAGTAACAAGAAAAGCTATACTGCAAAGTGAATGACGGATATTTTTGTAATAAATTTTTCCCCTTGAATGGTATTTTAAGAATGAAAAATTTTCACTTTTTAAACGACTAAAAGGAAGGAGATAATTGACTCGTGTGGTTACATACTGGACTTCGAATGAATGCCCCATAATTTTTTTGTTCATGTTGCAATCACAACTGTCAGATCATTTGAAAGGAGGTATTTAAGCAATTTAAGGTATTTAAGCCTCTGGCTGTGATGTCTATGGATGTTGGTAGCCACCATAAGGCTCCGAGTGTTCGTTGCCTCCTTATGGTAAAAAAATATGAGAACATTTTTTTTTTGACGTGACAACATACAACGATATTACGGGCAGCATGCACGAAAAAGATGACGTCATGTAGCGTTCCGAAAGCGAGAGCGCGGCACGAACGAGAAAGAGGCATGATCAGCTCGAGCGATCTGCTCAGTTCGGTTTTTGCTGCATGTAATGTTTGACATTGCCACGACAAACTACCGTCCGTAAACCAACTTGACACAGACAACCAATTTTATTAACTTCACATGCAACAATTAGATAATGAGAATGAGAGATGGCTGGTCGTGTTTTGCGGTTTCTACCTCGCTTGGTTTTTCTTTTTATTAACATCCTCTTGTTTGTTTTGATATTGAGGGTTTTAAATTTGTTTATTATTTATTTTAGGCAAATGTGAATTTTATGGAACTAGTATGTATGTTATTTAGACGTATTTACAAAAAATGTGAAACTATATTTTAAAAAGAGCAACCCTACAGAGTTCCTTGCTAGATTCTATAGGAAAAACTGCTACTTTTGCGAATCCAGCATTAGCTTATAAAAAAATATTGACATGTTTCAAGTTCTATATAATTTGCCTACAAAATAAATGTTATATGATTTGATTTAAAAAAAATTCACCTCGGCTCGGACTATCCTCTCCATCACTTCATACAATGTCTCGTCGAGGTTGCACTTCTGAACACCCTCGAACCACTCATTGCGGTGTTCGTTCGCCTTTTTCAGCGACACGTCCAAGTTGTTGTAAGTCTTTTCAGCCGCCAAATTCTGTTAACAATGAAATTTCATCAATAAATATTGCCTTGTAGTCGAAATGAAAATACGACAATTTCAATTTTTGGTCAACCATTTAGGGTTTTGAATGGATAGTTGGATTTTTTTGCCCTTCAGTCAGACTCTCTCGGGTTATTTCATTATCATTATTTATCCGCTATCTCACTGATAATGGATACCCATGTGTCTCTTTACACGAAAGCAATTTTAATGCGCGGCGCTTTTTGTCCTACCTTACCTTTGGATTTTCGACGCTAAATCGAATTGAACATGCCAAACTCGAGCCAACGTCGGGTTTTACTGCGACGCTTTTAAAGCGCTAATGCTAAACAGGTCTCGATGTTTTATTTATTATTACATAATTTAAAATTTAATGGAACATTCAATCAATTTTCGACACTATGAAAAAACGATGTCAGATATCATACAACTAAGCGTTGTATGATATCTGACATCGTTTTTTCATCGCTCAAGATATGAAACATATTCTGTATAAATCAAAATCATTTTTTTTTAAATATCGCATCAAAGTATCTTTTTGAACGTTAATTGAGTTAACCACCGGTTCCAAAGCAAGCAATAGGTGTATAAAGGTGCAATAACCTATTATAACATCTACAAAAAAGTAATGTCATAGAATATTTTTTTTGTAAAGACATTTCACGTTGAACTCCCCATTCGAAACTTAAATGAAGAGTTCCGTACGAGTATCACTTGATGAACTTTTTTCTTGGATCGGCAAACGTTCAGACGAGTCACCTGATGAAGTCATCGAGACCCATAACCATAACCCATAACTTGGGACTAGCCTTACACGAAAGATGGTAAGTCTCGGCGTCTTTCTTGCCCTTCTCTCCGAAATACAGCAAAGTGTTCGAATGTAGAAATAAGCATGATGGTGGTACCTATGCTGTGTCTCCTACACGCCGATACGCACGCACACGCGCACGCACGCACACACACAAACTAACACACACACGCAAGCGCATACGCATACGCATACGCACACGCACTCGCACGCACACGCACACGCACTCGCACGCACACGCATAAGCACACGCACTCGCACGCACACGCAGTCGCACGCGCACACGCAAACGCACACGCACACGCACACGCACACGCACACACACACACACACACACACGCACACGCACACGCACACGCACGGAGATTAACGTGCATGATACTTACAATGACATCAAACTTGGCGTATATATCCTTCAGACGACCATCGGTGTCGATCAGCGGTAAGGCGGAGACACGTCTGTTGACGAACTTTTTGAGGGCGTCAATGATGGAGGTGTCCTCCGTGGCCGTCTCGATATCGTTGAGGGTGCCGATGCGGAGATCTCGCAGCTTACACTGAAGGTACGCCGGCTTTGGCAATTCGTTTATCTACAAAAAATGTCAAAATTGTAATTACAGATTTATAAATAAAGGCAGATGAAGCATGCCGAACACGCGAGTGACGTCACCAAAGCGAATACAATCTAATAGACGTTCAGAGTACGACGCTATGTCAAGCACATAAGAGCGCTTTTAAATTTATATTCGCTTTGAAATGTGGCTCGCGTGTTCGGCATGCTTCATTTGTCTTTATTTATAAATCTGTGATGATAATATTTTCGTAGCATTGAGTATGTCAATTCCGCAAGGTAATTATATGGGGAGGATTCTGCTGATCACAGAAAGCCACTGCCTGCGATCCGAAGAACCGGCCCGATCAGGTAGGAGGAAGTGACAAGAGTTCTGTTGTCTTGGCGTTCCTTAAGGAAGACCTAGGTTCAGCTGTGGATGGATAAAGGATGATGTTGATGATCATATGTAACGTGCCAAGGTCAGCGACGCTCACAAAGTGATTGACAACGGACGATGAAACCACCTTAATTTCCTGGACACAATCATAGAATAATAACTTACATATAGAAACAGGAACCGCAGTATCCGCTTGTGTGTCAAGATGTACAGGACGTTGCCTGTCTCCGGGTCGATGACAGGCAGCCTGTGTATCCTGTTGGCTATCAGCATCCTTATGGCTTCGTACAGAGAAGAGTCCGGCCCGATGGAGACCAAAGGCATCACAGATCCCTTGAGTACCTCTAAAAATAAAACATCAAATTAACTCGTACTCATAAGAGGGCAATCTTTAGTTCTTACTGCGGTTAACAAAGTCTTCGTTAGTGAATTCCTTGTAAAACATGACAATGGTTTTTAGAAGAAAGTTAACTTCTATTAAAGGCAATAATATAAAGTTATGCGTAAAAAGGGCAAGTTCGATTCCTGCGAAAAGCAGATAATTTTTAAGATTACTAATGTTTACTTTAACAAAGGTTAGAAAGGTATAAAGGACGCATATTGTGTCGACTGTGACTCGTTCGTTTGAATACGAAAATTTTGATTCGTCTATCCAACACTAGATGGCGCTACTCTAAGCTCTATACTTAAATTGTGAAAGAACACTAATTGATCACAGGCATAATAAAATCATTGATCGTCGATAAATTAAAAGTAATACATTATTTACGTCACAAGAATTTTTGGATTCTGCCCTCCCACGGGTGAGGTCAAAGTTTTTATAAATTAAAAAAGCAAGCAAGTTAATTTTTATTTATTTCTTAATTTGTATTTGTATTTATTAGTCCGAATTCGTGTTTTTATAAAAATTAAATTTAAGTTTTTATAATAAGTTCCCCTAAGGACCCACACAACATCACAAATCAAGCATAAATTCCTTAAGGCCAACAGCATGGGTCCTTTCGAAAAAAAAAAAACAGTAGCACACTTTGTTGCCTCCTTCCCTTCTCCTTAGCTTATATTTTATTAATGAGCCCATAGATAAACATTTCGATAGGACAATCATCAAGTGTCCGTTTGGCAATAATCAAAACGTCGTAAGCTCCGCAATTAATAAATCCTATCATATTTAATACATATTATAAATAGCACAATTATTACATAACATTGATATTTATATTGGTACGCTTGTTTACATATTACACAATGATGTTATTAGCGGCGATGCATACACAGCAATTTTCCTTATTTTGTTATTAACAATAGCAAGTGTGTCAGAGCAACGACCTCACGTAGGTCAAATTATCGTACTAATATAATATTAGTAAGAATGTATCGATGCATTTTGCTAGTACTTTACGCAAAAACTTGAATGGATTTTGATAAAACTTAGAGTGCTTATAAGGAATTAGAAAAAGAAAGCTAGAAATAAAGCTATAATAATATAGCTTACCCATCAGAACAACAAATAGGCTATTTAATTTATCGAAGTACTGGGAGGGGCTAATGGGTATGTGAATTACGCGGGTGACACCGCGGAGCGCTGCAAGTGTAGTTAGTAATGAATTAAGTAAAATGAGGAGACAAAATATAAAATATATAGGTCTTGTACGAGATAGCCATCAAATGAAGTCAGATAACTAAATCAGTCAACACAGATATCCAGTAAGTAAGTCTAGGTAAGGTTTTGACGGTAGTTTCTAGCTACTCAGCTTTTCTTCCCCATACTTGTAGTGGAGACTAGCAATTTTAAAAGAACCATCAATTTTGAGGATTTCTAGGCGCAGTGGTAACAGCCGCGCGGATCGGTTCACCAGGTTAAGCAACGCTTGCCGAGTTTGGTACGTGGATGGGACCATCCACCACATGGGTGACCATCTGTACATACCGAGACTCCTCCGTGCCTCGAAAAGCACGTTAAGCCGTTGGCCCCGGCTGCCATTCGTAGATATTTGATAGTCGTTATGGGTCTTCAGAACCCCACAGAGTCTAACAACCAGTCTTACCGTGGGGTACTGTATCACCCAGTCACTGGGCTGTGGAGGGTTAATAGGCATTCACTTCATTTAAAATACTGGTATTCAGCTGAATCCGGTTACATTGAGAGCCGACCCCAAAATGTAGTTGGGAAAAGGCTAAGAAGATGACCAACCTTTATCACCTAGCGGTTATCTGCGATAGTGCTCCATCTTGGAAGTCAATGTCATGTTTCGAAAGCGACCATTTCCGCAGACACATACCAGTGCTCATCATCATCAGGCAAATGTCAGAAGTCACCAATCATCACGTCATCACGTCTATTCCCTGTATGTCTGTATATTTGCATGTAGTTTTGTTTTAGCAATAATTACAAGACAATTCTTAATTGAAAAATCTTTCAACGGTATAAACGTTATCACCGAGCGGATGCAATTATCATCATCATCATTCGATTACCGAATCTAAGATAACGCAGGCGAAGCTGCTGGTAACAGCTAGTAGTCTATAAGTCATAAGATCAATGACACCAGAGCACGGAAAAAAAAGGTTGATGATGTTGATGATAATGATGAATAGCATCAAAATTGGTAGGTTAGTAGGTAGGTAAAACATAGATTTGTTTAGGAAGACGATTGCTATCCTGTTTAATATCACCCCGAAGCAAGATTGCTGCAATACGTAGAATATTAATATTATTATTATTTCTCAATCAGAACTTATAACTATTATTACAGACGTGCCTAATGCGATAGCAAAATATGTATAAAGAATGTCAAATTACTGTTACATTGTCTTCAAAAAGACTACGCATTGTATAGCTATGTTCATAGGCAATTTAATGTTTGCATTCTGGAGGATTTTTCTATCTTATCGTTATCTGGGTTTACTTAACAGTGAAAATTTGATTGTTTGTTGTTCGCAAATAGGCTTAGAAACCACTAGACCGATGCGAATAATTCTTTCACACATAGAACGGTACATTATCGAAGCGAGTAACGACGGATATAAATTGTTTAGCCGTGCCAAGTGAGGGTTTGCTAGTCAGACTTAAGTATATTAATATAAAGTCATGTTATTAGAGATGGGCTTAAACGTTAGAAAATATTAATACTGCTAAATGCTAATAATAATTACTTAACACTTAAAATTAGCAGTTAATTTTAGCAACTGTCAAATTTATCACAGACAGATTAATTCTTATTCAACACTCATTATCTAATAGGTATACAACCTAGATAACACACACATAAATTATGTATATTTACGTGTTAGTTATCTAGTAATGAAGATCAGTTTTTATTTAACACTAGTTAAATATAACATTTCCAAATTCAACAGTTAGCAGGTAAAGGTAGAAGGCAAGGTTAGAAGGTAAATCAACTCGACTAATTAATAACAATCGTAAGAGTTGCGACTTGTGACTACTATATTTAACAACTATCTCAGAATTGATTTGACAGGTGTTGACACTAAAAAAATTAGCAGCGTTAATTTAGCAACTTAGCAGCGTTAATTTAGCAACTTATTAATTTTAGACCCATCTCTACCTTAAGTTATGCGTTGGTAGCGAGTCCCGGGGCAGTCTAGTCGTTAAAAACTCAAAAACTCACGTCGCCAAGTCTCCAATCTGTGCTCCTCCAGTTCATCCATAGCGACATTCGGGCTGGTGTAGTACATCTGCAGGATCTTGATGAAGTCGGTGATGGTGAGCATACCGATGAACCTCTGCCGTTGAGAGTCCCATAGCGGCGCGGCTCGAACACCTGTACAATAAAAGAAGAATTGGTTAGAACTATTATTGAGTTTGAGTGATAGAATACCTACAGTGATGGGCAATATCACGGAGTATAGAATACGGTGGTAATAGTGATAGTTTATTAGAATACTGTGACAGAACACCTATTAACAATTAAAAGTAAAAGTATCAACCCTTTATGTCCCACTGCTAGGCACGAGTTTCCTCCTCGAAATCAGGCGAGGAAGGTAATGGGCCGCTTAGATTAACAATTAGATGAGTTTATGTATCACTCTGTAGTTATTCCCTTGAAGTTTGATTTTCTCTCACGCCCTGATAACAAAGCATCGGAACAGTGTTCCTACAGAAATACACCTGTGAATTGTGATTCTCTTTATGTTACCTGTGACAGAGATATGGGAGTAGAAAAATAAATTGAGTTGACGGATATTTCTATTAAAAAATGAACTGATTAAAAAACCTTATACAAAAATCGTCTTTAAGCAATAGCATTTTAAATATAAACATGCAAAAAACTAATGTAAATAGGAATAAATTACAGATAATATGTATTATCATTTATTTTATTATACCATTTTTATCCGAATTCCAAAACTAAAGAATTCACTCAATTTAGGTTTCGACTATTAAAACCCGTCAATATAAAGATATTAAACAGAGAGTTGCATTACATATAGATTTAATAAAATAGAAAATGGAGTGAAAAGATAACAGACTCGAAACATAAACGGATTCGAAAACCAAATACGGATTCCGAACGTATGTGGCCGGGTCTTAACGAGCTTATCGCGGGACTAGCACAACTGTGAACTGTCAAAAAATTGTCTACAATTTTGCCGTATGTAATACCCATTTAAAAAAATTTAAATGATTATTTTTAAGAGATTATTTTAACACGTGAAACTCAAAATTTCTTTTTTTGACGTTTTTGAAAACGTCTATTGTTTGACACGCGACCTTCAACTGCGACCGCTAAACAAAAGCAGCACACACGAGTGGACCTGCTAGTCTTCCGCGATGCTTGAACGCTCTCGACACGAGCGAAAATCGATATATCTCGGGCCACACTGACATTTAATACATTTATTTTTACTATTCCTAGAATCTTCATTTCAATAGAAAATCTTTTTATTTTATAAACTGCAGTAATAAAGGTGAAGGCAAGGAAAATCTTTCATGTAAGAAATGCCAAGTTTAGAACATCGTGGGTTGTTCTCAATACCCGCTCACGCGAAACTGTTGAGAGGATTCGCTCGGTATTGTATGATATAATTAACCTTTGACACCTGTTAAGGTTCCTTCCTGTGTTAAAATTAACTTGATTGAAAAAAAGTAAAGTATCAACCCGTATACACATGTCCCACCGACACTGGTCTGATCCTTAGAATGAGGCGAGGAGGGTATTGGGGCATAGTTTACCGATGCGGCCCAATGTGGGTTGGTTAACTTTACACAACATCAAAAACTTTAAATCTCATCAGGCATGGTTTTCTCACGATGTTTTCCTTTACATGTGAGCGAGCGATTGTCTGTGTTTAGGGTGCACTTCGAAATTTAGGAAAACCAATTTCAAGGCATCCCAAGAGGCCGAGGCCATACCCATGGACCATCGTCACGCACTTAATTAATTTGTTTAACCTTTTAAATTTTCTTTCTTTTATTCGTTCTCAATAAAAAAAAATGTAATTTTAAAATTTACCTCCTATCGATCTTCTATTAGTTATATCCTGTTTTTGTTGGTTTGAAAAAAATATTTTACTGAATTTTCGTAATATATATTATTATTAGTATTCAATGTTCGTATTACATTTTTATTATTAGATTCAAACAAATTTAATTTTTAATAGTTTAAAAATATCATATAAATTGTACCTACACCTTATATTTCAAAAACAAATGGAATCAGCGGATGCGAGGGCGAAGGATGTGACTACGCGTTCATTGAAATGAACCTACATCGAGAGATTGACGAATGGTCATGAAGACGATTATTTTAAAAATTAGAATAGTATATTACTGATGCCGATCTCCACTGAAAAAAAAATAATTTATTTAAAAAGTGTACAACAACATACCAAAACCCGTCCGTAAGAAACAATATCTTGCAGTGGAGACGGCGTAACATTACGTTAATTAACAATAATTAACGACTTTAATAAAAATAAAGTAAAAAGTATTTATATAGGCTTTAATATATAAATATACTTAACAAAACAATCAACAGTATAGGAACGATATACACCTTTTGTCCTGGCAAAATGTCGTATTGTTTCTTACGGAGGCCGCTTCTTGTTCGCTGGACATAAATCACACATTACTATAATGTTTTATCGTTCGCTAGGTTTCATATTGCAAGAATTCGCTATCGTCAGCTCGGCAGACGCTAGCTTATGAATTTATATAATAACATGTCATATTTACCATAACATCGCATCAGCAATTATAAAAGATACACTTTTATACATAAACATATCGCTCGGGTAACAATATCGTAATTTATATCTAATAGGTACTTATAATGTAGGGCGGCTGGTCAAGCTGTCAGGCCACTGGACATTCGCAGCGTTAGCGGGTTCGAATCCCGCAAGTTGCAGTTTATTTGTATGATTAACATAATACGTATACATATGTCTACACCAAGTCATGGACGTGTATTACTTGTATATTTATTTAGATCTGTGATTGTACCTGTAAAATAGATTCCTAACCGACTGTTACAGGAGGGCTAAGTTAACGTGGTGTAATTTAAAAGTAAAAGTATAAAGTGGTTTAATATATACCAGCCATATCCTTAGACGGTCTTAGATATAGCTTTTAGTTTCATTCCGTAGCTGATATTTATATTTACAGCGGCTATATCGATTATTTTTATATCACTAAGTGATAGCGTAGGAAAGGTAATGAAAGTTTATTTTATTATTTTAATACCTACCTCTGCTTTAATAATGGAGATTATCATGAAACTTAAGATTGATTTAATTTGATGTTGATGATATAGAAACGAATTATCTTTGACGATTTATTATGTTATGATGATTATTAATTATTACGTTTCAGAGGCATATTACTTGTAAGAAATTATTAAACGCTAAAAATAGTCATAAAGATCGTTATTTATAAATAGCGATTTTAATTTGGAAAATACATATCAAAGACATATCTTTGATTTAAAAAATAGATTTCATTCGTAACAGCATAATTAATTAAAATAAATTGAAATTAGAATATTATTTCAAATGAAAGGAGAAACTCAACTACGTCATCGCGTTTTCCCTTTATGCTAAAATAACTAGCGCAATTTATTAGTCACGAGAATTCTATAGAAAACGCACATCAAAGGTATTAAATATCTTGGTGGCTCCTCTGAGTTTCAATTTCGTTGAAGTTGAATTATACGTCACGTTGTAAGTCATGTGTCATCATCATCATCATCAACAACACGTTTCCAGTGCATGGACTCGCCCTCTTCTTAACACGCTTTTATTAGCTTCGGACGTATCAGCGGATGTAGGTAACGGAAACTTTGGTCACGACTTTTACCCACTTTAAGACGTCATATTAAATTGAAACATTGCTCACTTTTTAAGGACCGAGGACAATAAAATGATTTATAAGTGTTCCAATATCCTGATCTGGATAATCGGGATAGCACATCGAAGGAAGGCATAAAGTGCGCTTTACGCGCGTAAGCCTTAAGGCATAAATTACATACCTACATCACGTTGTCAGTTCGTATTGTTTGCGAGTGACAAAGCATTAAAATTAAAATAAAATTTATTTAAAAAACTTAGATGCAATAAATTAAAAATAAATTACGGTTTAATAAAAGCGTTTCATTAGAGAATATTTTAGTGAAAAACCACAAGAATATGTGAGAATGTAACCATGTTTTTTAAGTTTCGAAAACCATAATTTAATTATATAAAAGCGGGCAATCAGAATGTTAGTTCATGATATTATTGATTAGCGACATCAATAACAGTAGCTGTATCAAGTATTTACTACAACTGTGGATTTGCAGTTGCGGTGCTTTCAAATATGAATAAACACAGAGACGGTCGATATTTAACTAGGATTCACTGATATCGTCTTCTATGCAGGCTTTGACTTTGATAAGCCCCTGCGGAACATGTACATTAACGCGCTATGCGGTCGGAGTGTTTTGGCGTTAACAATATGTCCAGTAAATGTAATGGATTGAACATGATAATTATAATTCCACTTTTACTCCGATGCATTGGATTCTTCAATGAAACATAATTTAATGCCAGGTTTAACGCCAGTGACCTACACCGAAAATAAACTCAACAAATAAATATACAAGTACGCAGTAGGTATGTATGAACAATCGAACAACTTTTTTCTCGTTTGTAGAGAGAACGTCATCAGGCACGGGACTACTAGTCGAAATTGTGACGGATATTGGGCGCATATTCGCTATCTCGATTAAGTTTGACGAATTTCACACCGCTTCGAACTGTTCTTACCAGCCCCTCTAGAAAAGTGGCAAACGCTAAACAAATAGAAATAGAATAGAATACTTATTGTATGGGAATAACAATAGCTGCTCAAATTAAATGTCGTAAACTAGTGTCATTCCCATACAACAAGTTTTCTATTCTATTTCTATTCGTTTAGCATTTGCCACTTGTCTAGGGCGGATACTTGTTCTCGCTTGTTCTTAAGATCATTCATGATGCATTGAAGAAGACATTTGTGTGCACTACTTGGATTTGTACCATTTCTCGGCTCGAAACCTATATACAAAGACTAAGCCATAAACATTAACTTTAAACAGTTGACTTTGACTTTATTGCATAACGATGAAGGTACAGTTTTGAACACGCAATATAACCTATGACAATGTGACGTCGGGAGGATATTGCCTCGTTCAAGAAATCCGATATATTACATTCCATTTCGTTTCACCTTACACGCTGATATTTTCTACTACGACTTATGAATACAGTCGCATAATGAATAGAATAAAATTATTTAAATTGAAATAAACTACGTCTCTAAAATCACTATATACGCAGTAATTGCTTTATGTAAAATAGGCACACTGTTAGACCGACTTGATGATAGTCAACGTGTAACACTAAATATAATCATTTTAAAATTAGGTCATTATTTTGCAAGCCCTAGTTTATGCCCCTACATTGCCTATCTATAGATGCTAGATCTAGAAGCCAGCACATTGTCTACGATTGAGTAGTTCGCGGCCTAAGAAAACAAAGAATATAATATATTATATATACAAAAATATTTTTATTTTCTTCATGGAATTTCGTCTAGGGATATTTCAAATTGAAAATCTGCAAGCTAACAATTAAATATTACTAGTTCAAAATGGCAGCAAAAAGAAAGCGAACTTTTCATTCCACCTGGTTACAAATATTCCTCTGAGTTAACACAGAAAACGTGTTACATAGAAATTAGTTTTCATTTAAAATGTTACAAAGTTTCAATAAAGCTTTAAAAAAGAAATAAAACTGCTTTGGCAGAACAATATGAACGCTCGCTTCATAGTTTTATCAACGTCCCTTTTCATCTAGAGAGTTTTCACGGAATTTACTTCATACAACAGTCCTGTGATGTGCATTCATTAAATTGTATGGGCGGGTTGCATCGACCGATTTTAACGAATATGTAATCGTTAAAGATGGCGGTAACGAACGTTAGTGATCAAAGAGCGATGTTTCACCAGATGTCACACTTAACGATTGTTAAAAAGTTACGTTAACGTTGACAGCCGGTCATGCCACTGGTTAATATTAAATCTTAAAACATCGAGGGATTAAATATACTTTTATTACAATTTTTCTGAATAGATTCAGTACTATTTTTGAATAACAGTTACTTGACAGAAGAAATAGATATCATGGAGAGAAAAAATAAAGTGTTTCCTAAGCGTACTTATAATTAAGCAGTTTTAGAAAGAGGAAGTACCATGCTACTATGCAGCCGAATTGGGCCGGCATGACCGGGGCAACGCATCATAACCTCTGGTTATGTGCATGCTATAAGGGCGTCGATAGTCGCCAAAATGCCCTCCTATGCTATAAAAAAAATCATAAAATATTCGATGAAGAGTTAATTGATAGATTCCGTGTATCTAAAGAAGTTGAATTTTTAAAACGGCAACCCGAACAATAACAGATCGATCCTTTTAAGATAAAACAACGCTTTCACGTTAACAGACGTTAAACTAGAACGAGATATTCTTCAAATTTTAACACATGTTAAAATTTAACGACATTTCATACGTTAACAGATAATTTTAAAACCGAACCTGTGTGTTATGAAATTGAATTGACAGCTTAATTACTATCTCCCCTGTCCCAATATCCCTCTATCCCATGCATTGACGGATGTCTGAATGCAGTCGATAATTATTTTCATCCTGTGGGAAATGTTTCCTAAAAGGACTATATCAAAGTAAATTGTTTAATCATATTGAACGTGAATTACGCTTGCTATTTTATTATTCCAAGAACTTATTTTGTAAACAGAATTCACTTGTTATCATCATCATCATCATCAGCCTTTATCCGTCCATTGCTGAACATAGGCCTCCCTCAATGAACGCCAAGATATTGTTAGATTATCTATTATATTATCTCTTGTCACTTGTTATACAAAATTAAAATTAAAATCCTTTTATGTAGGTATGTATTTTTATTAATCTTACTTTTTCGATCATCATCATCATCATAGTCTAGACCTCTTTCGACGAACGTTAAAACTGCCGATCTCCGCCACCATCGCCGTTTAATATTTCCGAAGGAACAAAATTGAATGCGTAGTCTCTCGGAGGTCAAAGACTCGCGACCGGCTGGCCTCTACCCCAGTGGTCATGATCCTTAAGCCACTTGACCTCTCTAAAACGGATTGACACCAGTGTCCTCATTCCCCTGACCCTCAATCTGGTTTCATAAGGACTTCGCTCAAATTATGCTGGTTTATAAATAAACATACTCCAATTTTCTTTGCCTCTTGTCATTCAAGGCGTAGAAGGAAAATAAAGTTTTAATGTGTTCTTATTTTGAAAATATGCGAAGCCTTTATACGGTTCTTTGCATCTAGTATAATGTTGGTTTTATTCATGATTTATAAAGAGCTTATTTTTTACATCTCCGGTACATAAAAAGACAGATACACGTCGTAGATTGTTAGTTGACAGGGCTATAAATACGCCAATTAACTTTTATAGTATCGCCTTTTCTTACAGCATCACATATCTAATTATAGTAAGTTCTATAGTTCCAATAAATCTAATAACAAACTCTACAAGTCTATAAATATAGGGTTAAGGTGTAGCAGGTAACTACGATATTTATCTGTTATTTTTATCATCATCATCATTGTCATCGGCCTTTTTTCGTTCAATGCTATACATAGGCCTCCCTCAGTGATCGTCAAGAATCGTCAAGACAACTGATCTTTTGACAATCGCAACAAACATGGACCGGCCACTGCGTAGATTATCTTCCCATCTGGTCAGAGGCCGACTAATCGTCTGCTACTACTACGTCTACCTAAACATATATGTAAAAGAACGACAAGACAAAACTAAATCGATCTCCACACACACGAAGTCACAGTAAGTTATAATCCTACTAATATTATAAATGTGAAAGTTTGTAAGCATGAATGGATGAATGGACGTTTGTTGTTCTTTCACGTAAAAACTACTGAATGGATTATTATGAAATTTTACAATAATATAACTTATACATCTCAATAGTACATAGGCTATAATTTATTCCCGTACTTCCATGGGGATAGTAAATATGCGGGTAAAACCGCGGGACGCTGCTTGTATGTTAATAATTCTAATTTAATTCTTAGAACCATACCTTTAGTTATCGATAGTGTTATCGATGGTTTCTCTTATCGCTCATAAAAACAACGAATATTGTTTGATAGTAATAATAGATTTCATTACATACTGATAACAAACCTTAACAAACACGGATTTAGTTACAACTAATGCTATTTTTGGAAATAATATAATTGCAAATGCCGAAATAATGTTGAAAGAATGGTTAGTTTGTGAATCTAAAGTATATATTCTAAGTAATTAAAGAATTGCGCACAACATTCGCAAGATTTCTAAACGAATTCGCAATTGTGCCAACATAAAAATAAAAATCGCAAGCAAGCAGAATAGACAAAACTACCACTGACCGTTGTAGACGAGGGCGAAAAAGGCTTTCTTGACTAGCAGCTGCGTGTCGAAGACGACCAGCTTTGCTGATGTTGGTATGAGGTCGTAGCACTTGTGGAACTTGAAGAACTTCACGAATATCTGGGATTCATCTTCCTCTGTGAACAAACAAAAATCATTGAAAAAAAACGCTTACAATTTTACATAGCTTGATTATACTTCGAGTGGTTGCACTAATCATCATCCTTCAATCGTCATCATCATCAGCCCATTTCCACCCACTACTGGATTGTCTTTTAATATTAGTGTTGTTCCACTGAGTTTGCTTCGCCGGTTCTTTTCAGTGGGCTTGCTTTGGAACCGGTGGTAGACTCAATTGACGGTCAAAAAGATACTTTGATGGTAGGTACTATGTTGAATAAAATTTTTGACTTTGACTTTGTACCTACATAGTGCAGGTCCGCGTTGGGATACGAGTGGTAAGGGATCGGCCATCTTGGCGTTCATTGAGGGAGGTCTATGTTAATCAAAGGTTAAGTAAAGGCTGATGATGATTATGATGATGATGTACATAGTGACAATAGTCACTCTTATTTAACTTTCGGATATAATACCATAAAATATTCTCATAACGCTGTATTTTAATAAGTAAGTGATATAAATTCAAACGCATCAGCGATATATTATATCATCAAATTTTCCCGCAAAAAACAGTCACGATCGACCCCGACTCTAGACATCTATTTCCGATTAGGCCTAATCGCTAGACCATGATCACAACGAGCAAATTGTTGAGCAAACTAATCATACAACGAGTAATATAATCTATTACAATAACAGTTCAGTAATATTATTTATGTATAATTAATTGCGGTAGTTATTTATTTGTATTTAGCAAACAACGGCTTGGCAAGCGGTCCCGAATCTTTGGCAACGTATTCGAGCATTGAGATAAATCATTATTACAATAATTTTCAATTACTCTATTATAGTAAACAAACAACTTGTAAGCGTAAACTTGAGAAATACTCTAGTTAAAGTCAATTTTAGCTGATAGTTTATTGATTTTAAAATAATTAATGGGTTTTTTCGATAGTATTGGAATATTAGTAAACCTGAAAAATCGAGGTTAATATGATATTACCAATTGAAAAGAACACCGTGGCAGCCTGGGAGATATAGGGGCCCAAAAACGTTGCACACCATGCTAAAGTTTATACTCATTTACAATACTACCATAGAATCCTTTGAGCAGATTTGAATATCGTAAACAAACATGACACATATGTATTCAAATTGGTACTTGGTACGCACGCTTGTGAGCTCCTAGGTACGCAAGCTTGTAAGCTCCATAGATTCATGCCCATACGTTTTCAAGAACACACGGCCATTTGAAATGTGGGACATCTGAAGTAGATGTCCCACATTTCAAATGGCCGTGTGTTAATATATACAATAGACTATTAATATACGAACGACATATGAATTAAGGTCCGCACGCAGGCTTTAAAAAGCCCGAACATACAACGCATCCAAGCTCGTAAGTACACATGCATGCATGCACAATAATTGTTTGCACGCAATCACATGATCTCTCGTTTGCAAGCGCTCGCATAGATACCTATTTAGGTTTATATTTATAAAGACGGAGAAATGTGCTATTTTTTTTCCTCCTTTCCTCATTCAATTCCTCAGCCTCGCTTCACTATCATAAATACAAATATTTTACATATTCCACTTTCATTAGCACTCTTTAATTTAATTCAAATTAAAATAAAATAACACAAACATTACTATTTCTTTTGGGATTTCGTGTTGAATAAACAAGTTTGTAATCATGGAAATAAATGAATGATAGGCTGTCACTGCTGCCACTTAGCATAATTGTTAGAAACCGTCGGCACCTGACATAAGCTCTTTGCGCTGAAGGAATCCAAATTTTATAGACAGTTCACAATATATACGAATACACAAGCTGGTGTAAGTAAATGTATATATAACTGATACGCACATTAAGATATTTTCTATCACCCACATTTGCCTCAATTTACATTACAGCAAATATAATTTTGATAGCCTTCGTCTTTCCAATGCCAAATTTTAACGAAATCTGATCAGCTACATTGGCATGAAGCACCTATCCAGACAGACGGAGTCGCATTCGCATTTTTACGCGGCATCGAAATTGATTTTATCGTTGAAAAATATTGCTTCACTTTCGAAATATAATCCTAAATGCTTTATTTTGTAAATATTCATTTGGGATGGTATCAAGGATAATAGCGATGAAATAATTGTGAAGCTGGTGCGTCAATAATCTTATATAGGTCGAAGACTAAGCCGCTTTTAGAATTTGCTCAAGAGCCGATAAATATAGACATTTTAAGTTCAACGGATAGATAATTGCAAAATTCAATTACACTAGGGGCCGCTGAACGCGCCTTTATTATTGACATTTATATTAGGAAACATCAAAGGACCATTATATTGAGATAAACAATCATATTTTTAACAACTGTACTTTAAGTAGTTCCATAATTAATTAGATACAATATTATAGATAAATAGCAGATTGGGTAATGGGTCTGCCAATCAGCTATTACATTGTATCACAAAGGGGTCCTAGATTTTGTGATGTCACATTTCCACATCTAAATGTCTGAGATTACTTTTTAAAATACGAATTATAAACTGATAAACAAAATTAAATTTAAAAATTGTATTAAACCAATTTCAAAGTGTAAAAGTATTATAATATGTGACGTAACGTTTGCGAGGGAAGAGTCTCACAAACGTGGACAATTGTGACAAGGGCGGAAGTGGGGTCAAAATATCTTGAAATTCGTGTGACGTAATTTATAGACGGCTCGTTGTGTAGATATAAAATTCATTTCACAAAATGTCAACATTTACAGTGGATAATATAATATAATGATATTATGAGCACGTTAATACCGTTCATAATGTCAGCTATGCTAGCACTTGGCAGGAGCGCCGGCGGTGATAGTTTTATGTACTATCACATTCGTATACAAATAATTTCTAACACTTAAGCCTGGCCGTAAATG
Source organism: Lycaena phlaeas (assembly GCA_905333005.2). Taxonomy (NCBI): domain Eukaryota; kingdom Metazoa; phylum Arthropoda; class Insecta; order Lepidoptera; family Lycaenidae; genus Lycaena; species Lycaena phlaeas. Next base: position 4,965,088 of record HG995168.1, read on the forward strand.
TTACTAACATCACACCTTTGTAAACCAAACTCTGTAAGTAATATAGGCATTTTTATTTTATATATATATAAACCTGGCCTTAGCGTTCGGAATCCGTATTCGATTTCCGAATTCATTTTCCGCGTTCGGACACCCGAAAAATTAATATGAATATACTGTGTACACGTACGTTTTTTCCGCACAGAATACATTTTACAATAGCAAACGCGGAAAGTTTTTTAACACAGCTTCGCTGCGGGCGCGTAGCGGCTATGCACGTGTTTTAAAATATCAATGTATTGCGTAGCGTATCCAGAGGCTTGCATTTCAGCCGTGCTATTCTGTAAGAAACGCAGCGCTGTCGGAACGCTGTGAATTCAACTTGGTATTCTCTAAGCTTGTCAAACCATATCAAACACCCTAGTACCGCAACTCTGTGGTCACGACGAGCTCGTTGCAGCGTTGCGACAGCGCTGCGTTTCTTATAGAATAGCACTGCAGACAGTCACATGACGTCTTGCAAAGCGAAACTTGACATAAGCGCGTAGTCTGTCCTTACGCCGCGATGGAGCTGTGCCCTTTGTTTCTTTAGAACATAACTTCTAATAATATTGATAAAATTTAAAAACATCATACTGTTTAAAAATACTAAGTTTTTAAAGCCTACATTTTTTTCAAATATAAAATTAAACAAGTTACAGGAACGCAAATATTTCACCTTGGTGTGTGAAAAATATTGCTTAGAATAATAAACACAGTGAAAGAAATTTTAATATAGCTTCTGTGCATTTTATCTACGACAATGCGCTGAAAATAGCTTTTTAAAAGTGTTTTCAATCGAGGCATTGTTCGCGATAACTTTAAAAACATCGAGCGTGCTACGGACGATAATTAAAATGTTGGATTAAAATGTTCCATGGCAAACATATTCAGATGATAACAGGCTTCAGCGTATCATCACTAAAACCATTCTTATTATGCCATAAGCCTCATTAGCACTCTTCAGTGCTTGAACTTTCTCTCTTTTCCATACTAATATGATAAAGCTGAATTTGTTTATTTGAATGGAATATTGGTTATTACTACGTTAGTACGACCGGAGCTACGGGGCTAAAAAAATATAGTAAGATAAGACAACTAAGGTCAATAAATATCATATGACTTTCAACCGAGACAAGTTTTTTTTCAACTTTGGAGTCTGACGCTGTAATAAATATAACAAATATATTGAGCAAATTGCGAGTACAAGGTTTATCATTACCGTTATGGAACAGGTAAATGTTTAAAGGTATCTATAAATGACAAATTATTTCACGAATACATATTTTAATTCGTTTTCCTGTAATTAATTTAGGGCGTCTTTTCACTTGATTTCATTTCAAGATATTTTTGAAAAAAAAAAATGTATTTTGTGTACGTATATAGAATAAGGGTATTAACTATTAAAATATATTATTAATCTTTAACTAAATGGATGACAACACACGAATGACGGGTGATCTGTTATCAAAGTTTAGTGGCTGTTGCCCGCGGTTTCGCAGACGTTAGCTTAGATTTACGGACGTATCCGGTTTGAAGACGATTATAATCGTAAATAATTATTTTTATATCCTAATTGTAACAGCTACCTACCAGTAAAAGTCCCGTCAGTCCAGTCATTTCAGATATTAGCCGGAACAAACAGACAGACAGACAAAAATTGTAAAACATGTTATTTTGGTATAACCGTATTCCTGTGCATTAGTAAAAAACGGTTATTTTAATATTAATAAACAAATACACCAATCTAATATATAAAATTTCCCTGTCACAATGTTAGTTACCGTACTCCTCCGAAACGGCTTGACCGATCTTTATGAAATTTTATATGCATATTCAGTAGGTCTGAGAATCGGCCAACATCTATTTTTCATCCCCCTAAATGTTAGGGGTAGTCCATCCCTAATTTTTATTTTTTTATTTTTTAGACAAAAATTTTAATTTCTATTTTTTTATGATACAACATACAAAAATACATACGACCCTAAATTTTCACCCCTCTTCGATCAACCCCTATTTTGTAATTGCAATTTTAATATTGGCAGAACGAAGTCTGTCGGGACAGCTAGTTTTATTTATATATATGGATTAAAATCCATTTTTCAGGAATAAGCAAGGGCAAGATAATAATGTTAAATAGACTTTTTGAGGTAAGTTTTACTGAGTTTTACTGAACTACGCAAACATATTTTGCAGAATTAATCAGCATTGAGAAATTATTTATATTATCTTAAATGGAAAACAACATAATTTTCTTAAAAATATAAAGTGTTTAACTAAGTGGATACTTCATGTTTTTATCTGATAAGATAAGATACGGCTACTGCAAGCATTACTAAGAAATAATAGACAATGCATTCAAGTATCATATGAATAGGTAATATGCTTGTAAAACAAAAAAAAAATCGTACATTTATAAACTCTAATACTCTGGAAAAATATCAGAAATATTGCCACCCCCGATAGCTTAGCACCTAATAAGTCTAGGTTACCTAAGAATGTCATAACCGATCCTGTTGATAAAATCACAGAACTGTTAAAGCGCGACGCTGAAGCGCGACGTAAGGTACAACACACACTCAGACATAACACAGCCGGTGTTAGGCACACATTCACACCGCATGGGCCCCGGGGTCGTATGCGACGTCGAACCCTACACTCCGTTGACCAGTTGATCCGGATCAACCGCGACAGCATAGGCTCAGATCAGCTACGAGTCGACACCAATATAGACCGTGTAATCACCGATAGCACTCTGCTATCGGCAGCTTGCTCGGGTCCCGCGCTTGACCCGCCTCCCCCGCTACCGGGGGAGGGGAGGGCCGGCCCTCACGATAGATTTCTAACGTCACCCGTTCCAAACCAGTCAACCGTAGCTGACCAAGTTAGGTACAAACCCGACGCCATGAACATGGCGGGGGGCAACCTCCCAAATTTTTAACGTCATAGGATGATCCAACCGGATCACCCCATTTCCGATGACGCATAACGGTCACTAGGACCATTAGCATAGATCCAACCGAAAAAAAAAAAAAAAAAAAGAAATATTGCACGCGTATTTTGAATACGAAGGCTTAGCTCGAACGGGTTTTATTTTGTGTGTATGTGGTATCCATATGGATAATTGGCGAATTCAATTTGTCGGTAGAAATAAAGCACAGCCGTCCGTTTTATGTTTATGTATCATTTTTATTTTTTTCATAAATTTTTTCCACAGATTCCCTTACATACATAGTACGTGCGTACACATTTAGCCCCTGTTCAGACACAACGGAAAACATGTGATCTCGAAACCACGATTTGCAATCAAAATTTGTAGGCAACTAAAGGTATATGACCACTACAACCCACTAACACGCTACATAATATTTTAACACAAGTGACTCTGCGGGCGTCGCGGTGGAGCAGTGCCTTAATATCGAATCAAGAAATCTTTATTTCGTAGGTAAAGTAAAGTAGCAACCCATATATGTCCCACTGCTGAGCACAGGTCTCCTCCTAGAAATCAGGCGAGGAGGGTAACGGGCCATAATTCAACGAGGCGCTAGCCCAATGCGGGTTGGTGAACTACACATACGCTAAAAAAATCTCTCGCTAAAAATCGTCTGTAACAGGATATACAATTATTGTATTGAAATGTTTGTTCTGCATAAAAGACCCTGTTAAAACATTAATTAATACATACATATTATCATAGTCCTGCGTGTCTGATGAGATTGAAAGTCTTTTGATTGAAAGTGTTGGAAAACATAACAGGGGATAAAATTTTATGGCAGACTTTTTTTGAAGACTTAAGGTTAAATTATGATTAGGACATGATGGTAGAAATTGATCCAGACTGTGTGGGAAATAAGAAACATGTCTGCTGTTGCTCATCCTGGAAACATACTACCGTTCTCGTTACAAATCATTATAATAATTATTTGCAATCATGATATTCATAGACGTAAGCTCCTATTCGAACGCTCGCATCAATTTCCCGAAATGCTATAAGCTTATTGATACCAAATTTCGCATATTGGTTATATTCCAGTCGCGTACTCCTAACGTATGTAAGAGGTAAAATATTTCATGGATTTACAAAAAGATCATATTATTATACATAGGTAATAAATATGTGTTTGGACACATTATTTGAATGACCTTAATTTTTAAAGTCTAAGCTAATCTTCTTGATTATAACTACTCAACTTTAAGGTATTTTATCGCTACGTCCACATCCGTAACCAAGTTTTCGTAACTGGTTACGAAAAAGGAAATTTTTTCACTGTTTCGTAACCAGTTATGAAACAAGACTTTTTTTTCCATTTTCATAACCAGAGCCTCTTAGTCATGTATGGCCTCCTGGTACTTTTTCCTGGAACAATGATTTGAATTGTCTTCTTCTTTTAAAACGTGGATTTATTTAATATAGTTACTCTAAGGCCTTGCCCTCGAATTTAGCGGGCAGCGGGGCGGCGCTGGTGGCGGCGCGGGCAACGTAGACCCGCGCTGATGCCGCTCCGCTGTTTTCGAGAACCGGTCCATTTGATTTCTACGCAAAGATCTTGCCGCTCCCGCGCTGCTACCGCTTTTTTTTCGAGACCAGTGTTGCCACCGCCGCCGCCCAGCTGCGCGCTAAATTCGAGGCAGAGGCCTTACTGTTGTTTCTGCTGCTTTTTTCCGCCTGCGGGGCACGGAGGGAAGCGTCCCCCTTTCGAATTTTACTAGGTGAGCCAGATGGTAGGTGAGCAGAATATGCTCACCTACCTACCGATTGAGCTTAAAGGCCATCAGACCTAAAAGTCTAGACCAGTGATCCCCAAAGTGGTCCAGGTGGACCCCCAGGGGTCCACGGAAGACTCGAATCGTAACTCGGTCCACAATCGTAAGCCGGGGGTCCAGGAAAATTAATTTGGTTTCCATAGTGAAGAACCATTGAGCAATTCAACCAAGAAGAATTTTACTATTATAATGAAATATCTTTAAACGAGCAAAAAAAAGGTCAGCAAGGGGTCCACCTGATGCAGGAAAAGTTTGAAAGGGATCCATAAAGCAAAAGAGTTTGGAAAACACTGGTCTAGACCTTTTGAAAAAACAGCGGTGACAGCGCGGGAGCGGCAGGATCTTTGCGTAGAAATCAAATGGACCGGTTCTCGAAAACAGCGGAGCGGCAGCGGCGCGGGTCTACGTTGCCCTCGCCGCCACCAGCGCCGCCCCGCTGCCTGCTAAATTCGAGTGCAAGGCCTTAGAGTTAACTATATTAAATAAATCGACGTTTTAAAAGATGTATTCACAATTCAAATCATTGTTCCAGGAAAAAGTACCAGGAGGCCATACATGACTAAAAGGCTCTGGTTATAAAAATGGAAAAAAAGTCTTGTTTCATAACTGGTTACGAAACAGTGAAAAAATTTCCTTTTTCGTAACCAGTTACGAATATTTGGTTACGAATGTGGACTAACGGATTTTATCGAGGATTATTAAGATTTTTACATTCCCCACCTTGACCATGGTTTCTGTAAGGTGTTCGAAACGGAGGGTATGTAATTTTATTTATAAAACGCGATAAAATCCGTAAAAGTTGTTTTCTTATAATGTGTCAGAAGTGTCAAATAATTCATGTGTTTCATGGGTTACAAAGTTTGTTAATTTGCTTTTTTTCTTGATCACTTTGACGGGCGACAGTTGAAAGAGTTGGCGTGAAATTATTATAACAATAATAACAGACCATAAGGCCCCGTACGCACTAGCCTTAAAAAACGTTCGAATGAGTCAAAGGATACCCATGTATTTCTTTACACGAAGGCGTTTTTAAAGCCCATTGTTTTTATCGAACAGTGTTTGATTTTCGACGCTGAGCGAGACGTAAAATCGAATTTAAGCATGCAGAGCTCGCAACTGAAGATAAAGTCGGGATTTAACGCGCCGCTTATAAAACGCTCGTGCGAACAGGACCTAAAGTTTGTCTTTAAACTGGTAATCGAAAGTTGTAGGATAATTTATAACCGTCGCTTTTGTTTAAAACGTGATAGAGCTAACACAGTCGACAAGACATACAGGTACATCTTTATACATAGGTACATAAAAAACGCAAGCGAAGTGATGGCCAACAGCTTTGTTACACACCTTATAAGGTATGTAATAAAAGTAATTACTTGAAACTATATTATTTTTATAAGATTGACACTTTAAAAAATACTAAGCCATCTTTGAGTAAGAGTGATTTCTACCGTCTAGTGGGTAGGATACGCTGAGCCGCGCTCCCGGATCCATGGGTACCATACATCTTGCTTTTTTCTCCCGTGAAACAGCCTAGCTGTGTTTCGGAGTCTGTCACGAAGACTTAACATCTCATCATTGTCTCAGAATACGCAATATCGTATAATAATACCTTAAAAGAGGAATTCATCATCATCATCATCACAGCCTTTATCCGTCCACTGCTGAATGTAGGCCTCCCTCAATGAACGCTTGTATGTATATAATCTGAATCTCGGAAAGGTCTCCAACGATTTTCATGAAATTTAGTATACATGGAATTTCGGGGCCGATAAATCGATCTAGCTTGAATACATTTTTAGAAAGTTTTGTTTTATTCGTGTTTTCGATAATCAACTTTACCGAGTTTACTCGGTCATCCGGGAAATGTAAATAGGTTGTCTGAGCTAGATCTATGTAATCTAGTTTATGTTCATGGACGACGTTGGCCACTTACCATCAGGTGGCACGACTGCCAGTTTACCAATACAATTAACATAAAAAAAGTAAATTACAAAATAATATATTATTCTATATTTTCTGATAAGATGGTCTTGATTTATTATAATGAAACAACTTTTACGGATTTTATCGCGGTTTATTTAGTTTTTTATATGCCCGACGTTTCGGATACTTTACAGAAACCGTGGTCATGAGAGGACGATAAAATCCGTAAAAAAGTTGTTTCATTATAATGATTAAAATTCGCGTAAACATAAGAAAACAATGTGGTCTTGATTTTTATTTTCATTAAATCAACCTTGTTAAAAATACTTGAGTTTCTTTGAATACGATACTTAGCTCTACTTAGAATAGATTGCAATAATAATTCTTTCTTTCTTTCAATAAGATTATTGTCTATAGAAGTTATGTCAAATAAATTTATAATGATGAATTTCATTCGAGCGACATATATCGCAACCCTAATTCAAGAGCACTTTTCGCTCGCCTCTCATCCCTATTGCAACCGTTCCACTACTTACTTATCGATCGTACTATTTGAATATGTACAATAGACGCTATATTTTCCTTACAATGTCATTAGCAGTATAAAAAACTAACAAAATAGAATCATTGTAAATTTCAATGAAATTAAATCTTAAACACGGTATTTAAATTCCGTTAGTTGGCACTGGCCGATGTCAATACATGAATCGGTTTACTAAAACAAACATTTCGCACGACTGATTCTTATGTAATATAATATCAACGGGGTATATGGCCGATGGTGAAAGTTACTGTATACTGTATAGGACATAGGTCACCCATGGTAGTAGGACGACTTCAGTAGATATGTTCGGATCTGATCGCCACACTAGAATACATAAACTTCAAAGGAGTTCTGGTTATTACGTGCAAGCGTGCGGAGCGTAACATAAACAAACCGGCACCTTTTAGTAGCCAATCGGCAAGAAACGCCTTCCACGCTCGACCGACGGCTTCGAACTCCTTGATGAGTTCGATCGAGTAGACCGAATCTTCGTCGTCGTCGACGACCAGTGCGGGGTGGTCCGAGTAGTAATGTAGGCGCAGCATGCGTTGAGCACGCGCGTACCCCGACGCGGCGCGCACTCGCGACTAGGCGCACTGATCACTGCGCCGGCCACGGTCTGCTCATCTGGCGTGCGCGCTAAATATAGTCCACACCTGCTACTATTATATCACCCGCTATGTCGATAACATCACTACGGACCATATTAATATTAAATTTAGCCGCTATTGTTGTCCTCAGCCCTCAGGTGAGTTGAGAATCGTCGGCAGGTGCGACTTGTGGAAAACCGAGGCTTGCTTAGTTGATCATTATTTCTGAGACAGCGCCGCTCGTTCGGTGAAGGAATTACTATATGCGCCACACAGCACACTGCTAAGCCGTATAAAGCTCGACACGATTTAAGCTGATTATTTTATATAAGTTGTCATCATATTATATCCAAGACGACCTAACATAGCAAAAAGGGCTACTTGGCTCTTATACTCTTCCTCTCTTGGAAAACATGGCGCGTTAGTAAAACTTTCATACAATTTCACTGCACTATTTTCCTTAACAAACAAAAGTACACGCATGTTGCTTTAGATTTATCTGGGGTTGGATGCATCGTTGAATAGCGGTTTCCAATAACCACATATTAAACCGCATGTTATAAATAAACAAACCAATCCGAGAGCTGTTCTGGATTTATTGACAGATAGTACGTTAATGAAAAAAATTGATGCAGTGTCAAATAATGCAGGCAGATTCGGCAGACACCATAAATTGTGAAGCACGCCCGCCGAAATTAGGGTAAACCTCCGAAAACGTGGAGAGGGCATCTACCATTGCTTTAGAATATACAGCGGTCAGTACAGGTCATAAAACAGAATACGGGGAAGATGGTAGGATATCACGATCGTGAGACGTAAGATAAAGGCCGCCTCAAATCATACCATCATCCGGTATATAATTTGTAATAGCCTAGTCTATCCAACTTTTTTCGAAATTGTTTCATGAAAAAAATAAACATGATTGCAGTACACACACAGCGCGGTAAAACGCAGGCCCTGCAGCTGGTTTGCGCTACGGAGTCCCCATTATTTTGTTGTACGTTCTCAAGGGCCCCTAAATTCGTATTTAGGGTCCCTAAATACTCAAGGGCAAGGGTAAATATGGAGGGTCGACCTTTTACTACATAGTCTGTCTACCTTCGTGTAGTTTTATATAGGTATACTAGCCGAAATTATCCAGTGCCAGATATATATTATACTCTGATGATGATATTGCCTTATGCATATTATGTTTTTGTAGCACGATAAATTCAAGTTTGATTCAATAGCACACAATGATTAAAACTTTTATAGTGGCTACTAATATGTTCGCTGAGAGAGTGTTAATGTTAAACAGCAATATATCATCATCAACAGCCTTACCCATTTACTGCTGAACATAGACCTACCTCGATGAACGCCAGGACGACCGATCCCTGTGATGGTTATTGGATGATTATTATGATGATAGTGATAAAGATGATGGCGACAGTGATAATGATGATTAAGAGCCGTATGATGATATAATGACATAGCGCGCTGCAAGTCTAGTGCGGTGTAATGTAACAAATCCGGAACGCTCCAATGCCGTATAAATTAGTCCTTTGAGCTCGGATCATAGAGATACCTACGCCAAGAGCGCCACCCACCAAACGTCCGCTTTGTTCAGACAAGCCGAGGACCGCTATATCAAACTCTATGGTTGTTGTTCTATGCCAGGGTTGCCATTTTTTTTTTTTTGCGCGTCATAAGTGTTTTCAACAAGTGAATGGCGAGTTAGAATGTTTGAGCCATTAGTGTTAACGATACATACTTAATATTCACTGTTTTATTGAAACAACTTATACGGATTTAGTCGCGGTCTATCAAGTTTTTATTACACTTGCCAAGAAGCTTTTCAATGTTAGGATGGCATAACATTAAAATGCTACCTTTTTATAATTTTATAAAAGCTAACAACATCAAGTGGCACTAAATGCTACTTGACGCATGACAAAGAAAATGGTGACATACAATTGTAAACATGTTGCTGGTATTGACTGAGCTAACCTTCCATCATTTAAATTACCGAGCTTCATCCATCTAACTGTCATCACATCATGAGCCTTGCATTAGGTGGTGATTAGTGTGTCATTCCGAGTGAGCTAGGCATTTTAACATGTACCTATTACATTCTTACATTCTAAATTTAAAAAAAAAATCTTGAGTTTCATTTTATAGAAATATATTTATAATTATATATAGAGAGTAATAAGAATTACTGTTACAGTTTCTGGGTCGTAGAGGTCAGTCTAGGCAGAATAGAAGAGGAGATAAGCGAAAAAGTTTTTTTTTTTAATTTATTCTTCATGTACATACAATTTAATACAACCAATATAATATAAACGTGTGATAAATAGGTGTACTTATCTCTTTAAGAGATCTCTACCAGCAAACCATAAAGAGTGCGTGAAGAAAATATGACAAATAATAGCTCTTTAATCTAAATTTAAATGTGGATACTGATGGACTCAAATCTTAAACTTGAAAAAAAATATAAAAGAAATGAAAAATAGATGTTGGCCGTTTCACAGACCTAGTTAATATGCATACGCAAAAATCGATCGAGCCGTATCGGAGGAATTTGATATCAAATACTGCGACACAAGAATTCTATATATTGGAAAATAAGATTACTAAAAATTAAATATTGCTGAGATTTTTCGCTATGTTCTAAATACAAAAATCAACATCAGAGAAAAGTCGAATTATCTGATAAGGTGAGTGGAACAAATGATATTAATCAAATATATTTTTTGTACATTCAGTACTTAACATTAAAATCTAAAAATAATACAATCTTCGTCTTTTTTCACATTTAATAAAATATTATATAATTTATCTCGCGCAACTGAAATACCAAGAATATTGCCGTTCTAATATTGCGTCTTTCTATCGACCAGGGAAAATCACTATTGGCAACCTCGGCATATGGCATACAACTAAATTTATATTAATATTATAAAGCTGAAGAGTTTGTTTGTTTGTTTGCTTGAACTCGCTAATCTCAGGAATTACTGGTCCGAATTGAATTGAAAAAAATCGTTCAGTGTTCGATAGCCCATTTATCGAGAAAGGCTATATGCTATATATCATCATGCTTAGATGACGTTGTAAATCTTAATTAAAACAGGCGAAGTTGCCCACAACATCTAGTATCTCATAGTATTGATGCTAAGTTACGCCTGTTTCTATTAATATGCTTTTTTTTCTAACAAAAAGAAATCAATCTACACTAGAACGGAAGAGCGATTAGTAAAGATTTGCCGAGGTGAGATGAAAAGTCTCCCAATGAAATTATTCCCGATCCTCGCCTTGTAACAACGTCAGAAGTTGAGTTCGAAACAACGAAATGACTGACATAGTTTCGAAGATTTCCGTCTAAAACCAAACTCACAAACATGGGCATGTATTCTCGTGTATTTTAAGTATAAATATTGGATACACTAATGTTGGCAACTTGTAATGTTTCATATGCGGTTTTGAATAAAGAAAAAGAAGAACTTCGTGACGTCTCTTTGAAAAATGGAAGGATAAGAAAAATAGGGATATGACGACATATTAATTTGGGTCGAACGAGAAACAAGATATATACTAATAATCCAAGACTTGAATAAATATGTTTAACTACAGTACTGGCGTTTAAGTTAATACTAAAGTAATTAAAATGGAAATCCAACCGCACTCAACCAACCAACCAACCCTAATAGAAATACGATTGCAAAATAAGCATTGATCTGGAGAAATTTCACCACAATTTCTACTCGACGTAATCACACGCAGGAGTAAACGGAATAACAACTCCCTTGCATCAATGACAATCATTCCACTTCGCCAGTTTAGGTACATTACACACGGATTTGACAAAGACATGGAAAACACATCATCATCATCATGATCATCATAATCAACATCATCATCTCTTTTATTAAACATTTTGTTTGTCTTATGATTTTGTTGCGACATTTTATATATCTACGTTATTATACTTTTATTTACTACTACGTTGCTGCTATTATTATTAACGATTATTATAAACTACAGCACTGCGAAAAGTCTTAATAGTATTTATTAGTTGTAGTAATCATAAGGTTACTTAGTGCGTTAAGATGGATGAATTGATGTTCGACCATTAACGAGATGGGAAGACCAGTAGCCGGTCCGTTTTGGATGCGAGCGGCACGGGATTGGTCGTCTTGGCGTTCATTGAGGAAGGTCTATGTTCAGCAGTAGACGGAGAAAGGCCGATGATGATGATGATGAAATGTTGCTGTTTAGCATTAGCACTCTCTCAGTGAACATATTATTAATGAATATAATAAAAGATAATATATTTTTCTCATGAATAATGTTTTAATGATTGCGTGCTATTGAATTAAACTTGAATTTATCGTGCTATGTATGTGTATAATTATGTGATATGTTCAAAAGCTGATGATAATGATGAATCACGAGGTAAATAAGTTATAAATTTATGAACTTTCTAATTAGAGCTTATCATTATTCTAGCTTTCATCCCTCCATTGGGTACGGGTCCTTTTTTTAAATAACTCAAGACAAAAAATCATTCTGTTATTATAGACAAGTTACATTCGACTGAAGCGGTCTAATCAGAGCCCCGAACTTAACAACTTTAGATGCGAGCTTCCTTATAAAAATTCAGGCATATTTTGATACTAAAATAAATAAAACGCCAAATTTGAATTAATAAAGTTATGTGGTCAGTGTTTACAAGAATCTGTGCTTTTGTTGAAATACATCTGTCGGACGACTCCTCGCGTTCAATCAATAAACCTGGCAGTCCGCCAACTAAATCGCTAGGTTAAGCTACAAGCCACACAAAATAACAATTCTATTATACCTAATTTACATTGCTAAAGAAGTGGCGAGAAAATATTCGTTGATTTCTCGATGAAAACGTATTTCAACTGAATTAATGGAACTTAATAAGGTCTAATATAATATATACCAGTACATTACCTTCATACCAGTACCACAGACTGCTCTTAAACCCACTAGATTTCATTTTTCAAACACAAAATCACAAAACACAATTGTTGTAACCATGGCACATGTAGGAATACATTGCAAAACTGGTTTGAACACAACACTACGCTCGTATAAATATGATAAAAAAAATGACGATAAGAAACGCCAGATCACACGATTCACGAATGTAGTCGATGTGGATTATTATCGATAAAATTGCAAATAAAATTTATCAGTTAATATTTGCATGCAGTATTAAACGACTTTAAATCGACAAGTGCCAAGTTAAGTATTAAGCTTGTATAATACAATGTGTCTTACTTTTGACTGCTTTTTTCCTTCTCTATTTCTACACTGAAATAAAGTTTTTTGAGGGACTTAAACAGGGGTTAAGCCTAGACTTGGTTATTTTATAATGTATGTGCGTACATATTATGTTGATCTTACCTGCAATTAAATATTTTACTATACTTTATATATAGACAAATGTACTGATTTATAATCAAGTAATATGGATAAAATATTATGCCAAGTAAGATCACAAATTTATCTTTGAGCAATTTAGATCTTTCTTAGTGCTTCCAACGTCACATCAAAATATTAATGTTCAACCTTATTCTATTAAGGAATTAACCTAATTATATTACTAATATAAAATATATTTTAGACTGACACTGAATATTCTTATAATTTGAATTTTAAACAATATTAACATTAACGTGTGAACTAAATTATTTTTATGCATTTCTGCGTAAACATCAGTAAAAAAGTCTTTCTTCCATCTCTTTTCTTATAATAATATTTTCGCACATTTATACACAATAAGATGTTGATGTTAAGATATTGAGATATAAAGTAAGCACAATTTAAATAGCGTTTTTATCTAAATAATTTAAATAGATTCCTATACAATTAAAAAAATGTGTTAATTCGCGTATCGATAAATGTTTTATAGCTCATTTGGCATCCTTATACAGAGGCATGTAATTGTATTTTTCGCGGATACGGTAGATATTACACTACACATACCTGAGTTTGTGTCAGTGTGTGCGTGCGTGTGTGAGTTTGTGTGTGTGTGTGACGACACATTCGTGGTCATGGACTTGACGAGAATATTTTATAGCCATTACGTATGTGTTTGTGTATTTGTTGTTTAACAGTGTATAGTTAAGTCACACAGTCTAAAGTTATAAATTTCCTGAAGTTATAAGCATATAACTCGAGGAAAATTGCTTATGCTTTATATAGTACTATGTAACTATGTTACGTTTTTTTCAAGATCAATTTAAAAAAAAAATATTATAATAAAAGAGGTACAAAGACACTCACTCATCTAGTATCATGTACACGGTTTTTACTTAAACATATACATTACTTATATCAAATCTTACAAAAATCGTACAAAAAATTATAATTCATGATGTTAATCATCATCAGCCCATGTCAATCTTATGCTGCGCCTGGCCTATTTCAAGACAACAATAATTAAAAAAGGAAAAAAATGTCCCGATAAAAATTTTGTGATACACATTTCCTTTATATATACCCTTTATAATATATACTTATACACTCTTTTTACTTCTTCTCGTTTTTCTTAGGGGATCCTGCATCTCAAACGGGTTTTTTTTTATTTTTTATTTTTTTATCATTATTACTACTTATGTTTTGACTTATTTCAAGTGTACAATTTGTACGTACGTAATAAAGATATTTTTGATTTGATTTGATTTGACTTACACATACATATCACCTTTGTCAATGTCATATCAGGTTATCTCCATCTAGTGAGTCAGAACTCAGATCGAATTCAAGACGAGTTGGTGTTTGTCAAGCAAGGAAGCACGTGGTCACAGTTTAAATTCCGACTTGATACCAGAAGGTCGTGCGGTCGTTCTCAACTTCGCGGCTTGCGGGGGAGAACTCCCCCCTCATAAACATTCTTAGATGAGCCATCTGTTTCCTCCTTCTACTACCGATTAAAGGCCTTAAGGCCACCAGCATAAGTCTATTCGAAAAAAAATCTGCTGCCGATTAAAGGCCTTAAGGCCCCCAGCATAAGTCCAGTCGAAAAAAAAACCACATGACACAGTCTCGGTAGGATCTTGGAACGAGGCCCTGCCGTCTATACCGAGACCTTGATCGATATAATCATCAACAGCCAGAATACGTTAACTGCTGACGACATCTGACCCTCTAGACAAGTGGCTTCTAGACTTATAGAATAGAATAGAAACATCAATGTATGAGATTGACGTTCGCTTTCGACAACATTGTAGACAGCAAACGTCAAACTCACACATTGATGTTTCTATTCTATAAACGTTAAAGCCACTTGCCTAGGGTATCTGATAAAATCGATCATTGTGATAATTAACAGTCGGTCGATATTTTATCGAACGCAGAAATGATCATTCCATCAAAGAGTCTGAAGTCTGACTACATCTGAATTCAAGTTATTAATAAGTATAAAGTGATACAGAGCAGATATTTCGATTTCAGATTTCTAATTTCTAAGTGCACCCCAAATACGAGACCATCGCTCGCTTACCGGTGAAGGAAAACATCGTGAGGAAACCTGCATGCCTGATGCGATTTAAAGTCTTAGAAGGTAATGTGAAGTTCACCAACCCGCACTGGGCCAGCGCGGTGAACTATTGGCCCATTACCCTCCTCGCCTGATTTCGAGGAGGAGACCCGTGCACAGCAGTGGGACATAAAGGGTTGATATAGATAGATAGATAGATAGATAGATAGATCACTTTATAAAACACCGAAGATCGACCTTGAAACTAGATGACAATCTCCAATTAGCCGTAACCATTCCAGAAGTTCATCGACTCTTTCTTCGAAAGGGGGTATCTATCGCTGGACGAAAAGAGGTTGAATATAAAAAAGTAAGCAGTATCGGTAAAAATTAAGCCATCCGGAGTTCTGCGCTGCACAGCTAGGCGAATCTTGATTAACTTATTCAACACATAAGTGCTACCGAGTACACTGAGCTATACTAGCTCGACCTTGACGCTCTGGCGTATGACAGTCTGACACACACACAAAGACGCACCCACATGTATTAATGTATACAGTATTAATATCTAATATAAAAGACTGACAGCTTCCGGAATGAAATAAGACGAAGATGAAATATAACAAAAGTGTTCCGAATGTTCAAGAAACATAGTGGAAATTTTACTGGTAGGTATTATGATCTATCTAATATGTATATAAAATTCTCGTGTCACAGTTTTCGTTGCCATACTCTTCCGAAACGGCTTGCTGAAATTTTTGTGCCTATCCGGTATGTCGGCGCCTATCGTGCCTATTCGGGCCTCGTCGGGCGGTGACAGGGCGACAGCGGGGTCAACGCACGGGAGGAGCGGTGAGCGGCGCACGATCGCTCGGCCGCCAGACTGCCACCAGCTGTTGCGCACCAGCATACGGGCATTTCGTTGTCTCACAATAAATATTTATATTTAAATACAGTCCACACTCTTTTTATAACCCCCTTCGAGGCCTTAACATTGGTCCTTCGAGCCTTTGAAGAGGATTCGGGTTTTCGACGCGAAAGTTGAAATTTTGAACGTCAACATCGACAGATTTGACCGTTAAAATACGAACACAGCAAGTGAGAACAAAGAAGTCGTTCCCGTAGCTGCAGCAAGACAACAATTCAAGAAGCTGGTGTCTTTCTCTGGGAGTATATTTACAGTATTTGAGTGAGTTCGTTCCAATTAAAAAGTTTATTTCCCTTTATTTTTCTATATTTTGCCGAAAATAATTAGTGACTTATCTTTAAAATCATAGAAATTAAAATATTTACAAATAAAATATTACTAATAACTTGAATGCATTACAAATTCATTGTGTAGTTCAGTCGTATACGCATCGAGTAAGTTGTCGTGTCCTTGAACGTGACTTTGACCGCAATCCTTTGTCCTTGCATTGTAACGGACGATTGATCGTTAGACAAGGAATTTCAAGTGACCTACTTTTAATATTTACTATTTTTTATTGATTTAATTCATATTTTCACATTCGATTTACCTAAATAATGGCAGATAACATTAAAACATTAATTAAAAAACGTAGTTCAATTAAATCAAAGCTTACAATTTATAATAATTTTTTAAATTTAATTAAAAGTGGTCCCGAAGTATCGGATTTACAGCGGCTAGGCTTACAGGAGCGTTTTAACAAATTCGAAACCCTACATTCAGAATTTGATGACTTACAGACCCACATTGAAATTCTTGCCGACGATGCCGATGCAGCATTTGCGGAACGTGAAGACTTCGACCGTCAGTTTTTCGACCTGGTGGCACTCACGCGCAGCCTGCTCGGTGCTTCATCGAACGGTGCGGGGTCCGAGGCGGGCTTCGGAGACGCTAATTCAGGTGCACATATTTCCAATAGGAATGATTTTGTACGTTTGCCAAAAATCGACTTGCCTCATTTTGATGGGAATTATCAGTGCTGGCTTGAGTTCAGAGACACATTTAAGTCATTAATTCACGACAACCCTAGCATTAATAATATAAATAAGTTTCATTATTTGCGCGCTGCACTTCAAGGCAACGCAGCTTTAATTATTAAAAATATAGATTTTAAAGGCGACCACTACATAATTGCGTGGGATTTGTTGTGCGAACGATACAATAATAATCGTCTTCTTGTCAGTAACCATATTCAAGCGTTGTTCGATACCGAGCCAATAAGCAGGGAGTCGAGTATTGCAATACGCAATCTTGTCGACGTAATAAATAAGAATGTCAGGGCACTTACATCCTTAAACCAACCGACTGAACACTGGGATACTATACTGATCCATGTAATGGTTAAAAAATTAGACATGACAACCAGTCGCGATTGGGAAGAGCACAGAAATACATTTTCCTCTGATAATCCCAACTTATCACAATTTTGTACCCTTTTAAATAGACGAGCGGACTGGTTGGAATCCGTTGAATCTAATATTAGTTCAACATCATCATCAGCTCGAGTTAATCAAACGTTGAATACTAATTATCAAAATAAATCAATTGTTGCCTTAAATAATAATCACACAAACCACACAAAACTCACTCAAATCAACAAAAAAATTAATACAAAATTACATAAGTTAAATAAATGTCCTCTTTGCTCCCAAGGTCACGCTTTGTTTAAGTGCGAGTCGTTTCGAAACCTTAGCATAGAAGATCGCATACAAAAAATTAATGACTTTAATGTTTGTCAAAATTGCTTACGCTTTGGACATTTTGCTAAACAATGCAAGCTTTCGCATTGTAAATATTGCAATAAAAAACACAATACGCTTTTACACTTAGAAGCACATGAACCCAATAAATTTGCTGATCCTTTGCCATCTGCTTTGCTTTCGGCTTCGCCTTCTACGTCTAATGTTGTGCTATCAGCCAATTCTATGCAGCTTGCTACTTCTGCGCATGTTTTACTGTCCACAGCGCTCGTGAACGTGATCAGCGCGACGGGTAAGAAGTACACTGCACGTCTATTGCTGGACAACGGTAGTACGGCGAACTTCGTAACTAAGAGCTTGTCGGATACACTGGGTTTGTCACGACGCGGTACGAGCACCAAGGTAACGGGTATTAATAATCACATATCCACTAGTACACAGTCTTGTCATCTCACAATAGAGTCTTTATGCTGTGCCTTCAAAGTTGATATCGAGTGTTATATTTTGCCCGAAATAACAAAATTGCTGCCGCGTTCTTTCGTGAACATCAATAATGTCCCTATTCCTACAGGTCTTAAATTAGCGGACCCGAACTTTAATGTTCCGTCGGTCGTTGATATCCTGGTAGGGGCAGAAGTATTTTGGAATGTATTATGCAACAATACTATTGACTTAGGCAAAAATCTTCCAAAACTATCGGAAACCAAATTCGGATGGTTAGTGTCAGGTAGTATTTCCCTACAACCTAACAGTAGGTCTAATTTTTCTTATACTCCATGCTTCCATTCCAATGTCACTCCCGATCTTACTCAATTTTGGGAGCTTGACAATGTGTCACCCAAGCATATACATTCTCTTGAGGAACGATTGTGTGAACAAATTTTTCATGAAACTACCGTTCGTAAAAATGATGGTAGGTTCGTCGTCACGATGCCTTTAAAAAGGGATCCCAGCACTCTAGGACAGTCTTATGAAAACACTAAAAAACGTTTTTTGTCACTAGAGCGGAGGTTTAAGCGTGATCCCGCGTTTAAAAACAAATATATCGAGTTTATGCGCGAATATGAACGTCTAGGCCACATGACACTAGACTCTTGCAGTTCTATTGATAACAGCATAACAAAATATTATATACCTCATCATGGGGTTATTCGTAGTTCTAGCACCACTACTCAACTACGCGTAGTATTCGACGCATCGTCCTCTTCTAGTTCGGGAGTGTCATTGAATGACATTCAGATGGTCGGTCCCGTAGTGCAAGACGATCTTTTTAACATTTTAACACGTTTTCGTCAACATAAATATGTGGTGTCCAGTGACGTCGAAAAAATGTACAGGGCAATTGAGTTAACTCCAGAACAACGACCTCTGCAAAAAATTTTATTCCGGTTTGATCCGTCAGAGCCCCTTAAGATCTATACGTTAAATACGGTCACCTATGGTACTGCATCTGCGCCCTACTTAGCAACCAAATGCTTAGTGAGCTTGGCTGACAACATTGCGAATAGTCAAGTCCAATCTGCCATAAGACGGGACTTTTATGTAGATGACTATTTAAGTGGAGGGAGTACCATAGCAGAGACTGTCAACGTTTCAAAGCAGGTTCAATCGGTTCTGGCGTCTGCTAAATTTAACCTTCGGAAATGGAGATCTAACCATCCAGACATTCTAAAACAAATTTCAAATAGCGACAATTTCAATAATATTTTGCATTTCTCTTCAAGGTTTAAATTCTTATCTATCTAAAACTCTAGGTCTTAACTGGGTTTGTGATTCTGACACCCTGACTTATAGTATAAATATTACACCTTCTACTGAAGTCACTAAACGACACATCCTATCTGTCATCAGTCAGATTTTTGATCCTCTGGGCCTTGTAGGTCCTTGTATTGTTGAGGCAAAAATCCTTATGCAACGACTGTGGATAGAAAAATACGACTGGGACGACGAAGTAGCATTAAACATTAAAAATCTATGGTCTACATTCGAAGAAACGGTAATTGCATTAAATACTTTAAAAATTCCCCGTTGGGTTTTGCGTGAAGGCTCTACTATGCACGAAATACATGTCTTTACCGATGCGTCAGAAAAGGCATACGGTGCTTGTGTCTACATTCGTTCACGCAATACAATGGGTTGCATAGGCGTACAACTTCTAGTCTCTAGAAACCGTGTAGCGCCCATTAAGTCAACTACCATACCGAGACTCGAACTTTGCGGAGCTTTGTTAGGTGCAAGGTTGTGTACTAGGGTTCAAGAATCGCTTACCATACCCATTCTTAGATGTAAATTCTGGTGCGACTCAACAATAGTCCTGGGCTGGCTCTCCACTCCTTCTAACCAATTAAAACCTTTTGTTAGGAGCAGAGTGAACGAGATACATGAGAGCACGCGTGATCATACCTGGAGCTACGTACCGTCGAGGGACAACCCGGCAGATCTTGTTTCCCGTGGTCTATCCGCCAACAATATCATAGACTCATCTTTGTGGTGGTCCGGACCATCTTTTTTATTACGATGCGAAAACGAATGGCCAAAAATGCCTAATACTGTGAAACACGATTTGCCGGACGTAGTAACGCATTTCATTAGTGACAATAGTAATCATTCATGTAATATTCATCATTCAGACGTCACCAATCATTCATCAATCATATATAATTTATTAGAAAAACATTCATCTTTAACAAAGGTACAAAACATAATCTCATATTTACAAAGATTCATCTACAATTTAAAACATAAAAATAAATTAAGTGGCAATCTGTCGACAAAAGAACTACAAAATTCATTTAATTTAATAATTCATTATTCTCAGCTAGACATGTTTCCTGACGATTACAAAACTTTAAAATCTGGGAAAAAATTGGCTCGTGATAGTAAACTCATTCGTTTATCAGCATTCATTGATGATCACGATCTCATCCGCGTGGGCGGGAGGCTCGACAACTCCCCCTACGACTTCAGTACCAAGCATCCCATCGTAGTATGTAGTAAGCACATTTTCACAATTAAATTATTTCAAATGCAACATTTAAAACTTCTACACGCTGGCCCTCAATTACTTCTAAGTCACATTCGACAGTCGTTTTGGCCTCTAGGCGGTAGAATATTAGCTAGGTCTGTCGTGAATAAATGTATAAAATGTTTCAGACACAAGGCGCAAAACATACAGCCTATAATGGGTCATTTACCTAGCTCAAGAACTAGTCTCGAATTCCCATTTTTGAACTGCTATGTAGATTACGCTGGCCCAGTATTTTTGGCCGATCGCAAGGGACGCGGCTGCAAACTTACAAAATCTTATATGTGCATCTTTGTTTGCTCGGCAGTAAAAGCCGTCCACTTGGAGCTCGTCACTGATCTTACTACCGAAGCTTACATGGCCGCTCTTAATCGGTTCGTGGCACGTCGGGGTAAACCTCGAAGTATCACGTCTGATAACGGGACAAATTTCATAGGCGCCGCGAACGAAATCTACAGGTTCTTACGTTCATCAAATGTTGCATCTGAAATCGCGCAAGAGGGTATCGAATTCGTCTTTACACCGGCTTACAGTCCTCATTTTAATTCATTGGCTGAAGCCGCTGTAAAATCGTGTAAGCATCATTTAAAACGGTTATTGCATCTCGTACATTTCACTTTCGAGGAGATGGTCACTTGTCTCTCTCTTATAGAGGCGGTCTTAAATTCGCGCCCTCTTACTCCATTATCATCCGATCCCACTGATTATTCGGCACTAACACCTGCTCACTTTTTAATTGGACGGCCACTCTTGTCTGTGCCATGCTCTCAGACGACGGACGCCAAAATAACGACTCTGGAACGATGGAAGCGGATCCAGTACATCCAGCTTCACTTTTGGCGTCGCTTTCATAATGAGTACATTTCCTCACTTCAGCAAAAATGCAAGTGGTTCAGTTCCAGAGGTGAAGTGAAGAAGGGATCCATGGTCCTGATCAAGGACAAGACGACACCGCCGCTGCTGTGGTGCCTCGGTCGGGTCTCCAGGACCTACCCGGGCGTGGATGGAGTCACAAGAGTAGCAGAGGTGAAGACGAAGAAAGGAACCATTCGTCGTGCCTTCAACTGCCTCTGTCCTCTACCTATTGACGACTGACGTCAACCCGGGGAGTATGTCGGCGCCTATCGTGCCTATTCGGGCCTCGTCGGGCGGTGACAGGGCGACAGCGGGGTCAACGCACGGGAGGAGCGGTGAGCGGCGCACGATCGCTCGGCCGCCAGACTGCCACCAGCTGTTGCGCACCAGCATACGGGCATTTCGTTGTCTCACAATAAATATTTATATTTAAATACAGTCCACACTCTTTTTATAACCCCCTTCGAGGCCTTAACAGGTATCTATGAGAATCGGCCAACATCTATTTTTCATCCCCCTAAATGTTAGGGGTAGTCCACCCCTAAATTTTATTTTTTTATTTTGGACAAAATTTTAATTTCTATTATTTTATGATACAACATACAAAAATACATACAACCCTAAATTTTGACTCCTCTACGATCAACCCCTATTTTGTAATTGCAATTTTAATATTGGCAGAACGAAGTCTGTCGGGACGGCTAGTGATCTATATGATGAAAACATCTTGTAGTCGACATAGTTGTAATTCTACATTCTAGTAAATTTTACATTCTATCACTTGTATTTATGTTATTAGTAAACGAAGATGAAATTAACAACAGTGGTCTAATATAAATAAAAACAACAAACAGTTCCTTTTATTATCATACTAAAGGGAACTTAAAGTTTGTTTTTATTTATCGATTGAAACAAGATACATATTTGTAAGGAATGATTAATATATAAGTAATATATAAATGATGACTCGAGCAATTTGCACGAAACGACGTACCACCTCGGCGTATTTATTCATCATCATCATCATCAGCCTCTATCCGTCCACTGCTGAACATAGACCTCCCTCAATGAACGCCAAGACGACCGATCCCTTGCTACCCGCACCCAACACGGACCTGCCACTGCAAATTATTTATTTTATAATTTATTTATTCACTGCGCCTCAATCCATATTTTATTTACTCTTTGTTTTCCTGAGGGCAGGGTTTTTAATGCGACTAAAGCAGCAATGAGTCGGAGTATCACTAAGTACTATTTAGTGGCAAAGGGCAATGTTTGAATTCCTAAAAGGAAAGGAAATTTAAGTCTATATTTGGGTAACTGAAAAACATAATCCGTCGTTCCTAAAAAAACGTTACTTTTCATCTAGTTTTCACGGAATGGAAGCCAGATGAAAATAGCAATGTCATCACACAAAAATGATTTTGGCATGTTATAAAATGCCATTAAAGCCGTTGTTTTTTTATACTTTTGTGTGTTTTTCTACCATTTTTTTTTTAATAATTCATAATAATTTTACACAGGACGTACCTACCAGTCATAATTTCTGTCCTCATATCCATTTTAAAATATCAAAGCCATAAGACGACGTGACCGTAATCCGTCGGTGAACTACATAATACATATTAATACAAAATAAACGTCACGCCCATAGATTCAGTATAAAATTAAGATTTACAAACAAACTGACGCGTAATTATAATAAGCCAATTCTGAAATAGCTTTGAAACTTTCAGAATAAATATTGTTTTATTTATAGATTATCGGTATCGCTCTTCTACGGGCTACGCTTCACTGAGAATTGAAGCCTTTGAAAAAGGATTATTATTGTACTCATAGGTAAAATTCTTTCACATGTACGTTGTTGTAAGTACATAAAACACACGTGTCATTTACAAATGAAAGAAAAAGAATTACAAATTAACATTTTCATCGGATTTTATCTAGGAACATGAAAAGATTTACTTACAGAGCTAATAATTATCGTTTCTTATTTTTGTATGTCTGAAAGTTAATATCGGGTAAGCTCTAAACAAACAAAACTCGGGTATTAAAAGCATGTATTTTTTAAAGAAAATTTGACTATAACTTTAATAGAATGTAGATATTAACAACACATCGTTAAATAAAATGGAAGAAGGCATATTTTATAATGGTACAAGGTTACAAGACGATTCGTTGACTTAAACATCAATACATTTTAATTGTCAATAATATCTAGTTATAGTTTCTCAATGTGCATTTGTTTGGTGCGCGTTCGCCGACCGCCTATTTGGCAGTAGAATAATAAACAGTCCCGCCAGATATACGGACAAACGACCATTTTTAAATAGCACAATATTGCGAACTAAATTCCTTAGAAACTCTGTGAACGTCTTGAATATTTGTTCGAGATTATGAGTTTATATTGTAAGAAATTGCGCACATAAATTTATTTTCAAGTCATTTCATTTTACTAGAAATTATACAGAAATAATTTATAATAAGCGCCGTCTTACAAAGGTATACTAGGAAACTAATTCTCTCCTTTGAGAGATTACACACAACGTGTTCGTACGTGGGAAATGAAATTCTTGGAAAGATGTTATTTTAGTATCCGCGCAGGAAATCATTAGGCTACTTATATCGTCATCATTATGCTTTAGCATTTTGTGCTGCCCACGGGACTGCCAGACAGGCAGACTCCTATCAGTGGCCGCCAAGAAGGCCTTATATGGGGTTCAATCAGATTACACATATTATTATTCATATTAAATCATAGTAATAAACGTTATGTACCAATTGAGTTTGTTATAAACACTAAGTGAAAAAAAAGTAAAACATCAACACGTATAATTATATGTCCCTCTGCTGGACAGGGGTCCCCTCCTCGAAATCAGGCGAGGAGGGTATTGGACCATAGTTCACCGATGCGCTGGCCAAAAACACAGACTAAGACTTTTGA
Organism: Lycaena phlaeas; assembly: GCA_905333005.2. NCBI lineage: Eukaryota > Metazoa > Arthropoda > Insecta > Lepidoptera > Lycaenidae > Lycaena > Lycaena phlaeas. The sequence continues at coordinate 4,989,910 of HG995168.1, forward strand.
ATCTCATCAGGCATGCAGGTTTCCTCGCGATGTTTTCCTTTACCGCTGGGCCAAAAACTCACTGGACAATCGTCGCTCAATGAAATACTTATTGATAGAGTAAGTGGTAAGTACATATACCATTTTTATTTTGACTTTTTGGTTTCACTAGGGAAGAGCTCAAACGCATACCATCGGGACTCTCTAAATTAATAATTCTTTATATGTATTTACAATAACGACGATCCAATAGACATTTTTCTAAGCAGACAATACAAGTTTGGTTTATCAATTTCAAATTTTGATAAAAAATTAAAGGTTTTTATTATATTTAAAGAACGATGAATTATTTCATAGCCATTTTCGTGCTTAAATAAAAACAATAAAATCATTTCCCAAAGACCTTCGAGCCGGATCCTTTACGATTAATTACATGGAATTTCAGTGGCTCATTTTTAATGACATAAACGCTGAGAAATAACTTTAAGAAATTCCCTAAGAGAATAAATTAAAAGATTTAAGTATTTAAAAAATTCATAGTTAAGTCTATGTACTTTGTATACATGACCAGCTTATAAGAACTATTTTGTGAATTAAGAGAGAAATATATAAATAAATACGTTGGCCCTGGTAATATAATATATAACATGCATGAATGTAATTTCAAAGTTATATGTACTCTAGTTTTGTAGATAATTTATAATCTATTTCTCCAAATAAAAAAAAACACTTACCTAAATCAGAAAGACTGACTTTCTCCAAGAAGGGATCTGCTACTGGCAGCTGCAACAATTATGACAGTTGATTATAAAGAACAACTACATAAGAATATTAAATTGGCCGCGTCTGAAATCTGAACGTTTGCGATAAACTTAAAACCTACTAAGCCGATTTGCGATTCCTGATAAAGCTTTTAGTACGTATATGATTTGTCAAGGTTTTGTAAAATGTGTTGTAATCTAAAGACTTATTTCTTAGACTTACTACTTTTATACTCCTGCGCAAAGCGTGGACAAGAGGCTAGTAATATATAAAATACTAATTGTTGCACGCAGCTTCGCCTGCGTCAACTAAGATTTAAAAGGGGTCCCTAACTTTTTGAAAATTTAATATAGCCTATGTTTACCGGGGATAGTGTAGCTTCCCAACAGTGAAAGAATTTTTCAAATCGGTCAAGTAATTTCGGAGCCTATTCAATACAAACAACAAATCAAATCTTTCATCGTTATAATATTAGTATAGACAAGCGTCGACATGACGGTAAGTGAAAACAAAAAAACCATAAACAAGTTCCACTAGTCAAGTCATTTATACATTGCCTGAGGAAATAGACAAAATTGGTTCCTATGCAGATGGCACAGTTATAACCTCATAACCCCTCCGGACGATCGTTTTATCTTTATTAAACGAATAAAGAAAATGTAAACATAGTGTAATCGTAATTTTTAATGTCAATATTTATATGTGTTCGAAATGTAAATAGGATCGCGGAGGTAAGCTGGCCAGAGCTAGGTCTTGTAATAGATAACTTATCTATCGAGGCTTCTTGTATTTATCTGTAGATATATATATGTTTGATTGGCCTTGGTTTCGTAGTAGAAACAATGTAAGTGGGTCTTTGTATCTAGAATTTTATATCAAATGCTAGAAATAAAAGCTATCACTATTATTAATGAAACTATAGCGTATGACACTTATATCATAGCGGACAATCCCTATAATAGTTCCTAATTTAACCGCAAGGCTTGGGGGTCGCTACTAGTGCGGGACACGATAGGAGAGCCGAGAGAGTCAGTTGTTTTCTGAGGCTTGACAACTAAAGGCTAATTCAATGTTTGTAATTTTTCTTCTTTAAGTAAAAATATTATTAAATGTTATAAAGCTTATTCTTTGTGTTCCACGACACTGATAGCACTACACAGTACTATAACTGGCCCCACGTTGAACGCCATTTCTCTCTTAGTTGTAAATCATCAAAAAAACAACTGACTTTCTCATCTCGTGCCTCGCAGTAGTAGCGACCCCCGAGCCGACCGAAATTGTCTGCTATAACATACGTATCACATGCTATAAAATCTTAATTTTAAATATTGCAGGTAGGTATGGACAGAAAAAAAGGCTTTACTCTTGGCTGATGTTTATATAATTATGGTACTGATAACTTACCCCTCTAGAATCTCTAAACAAGATGGCCGCGTGGTGAGGGTCGAGGAAGGCGTCGGAAGCTCTATGGCGGGCGGCAGGCAGGTGACCCAATGAGGAGCGACGCTTCTCCGCTTCTTGTGATGCTGCTCGCCGCAAATATGCACCTGAACACAGACAATACTAGTAATCAGATCCTCTTGTCAGAAACTACGCGTTTCGAATACCACACAACCAAACTTTGTTGGTCCGTTAATACAAACTATAAATCGACATTCAGCGCCAACGATTGTGGAATTATTTTTACGGTTTACAACAGTTCGATATCTCATGCTAATAATAAAGCTAATCCTTTAGAAACAATAGCATTATGCCAACTTATGCAAATTCGTATCATTCTTAAAAAATTACACAATATTTCACATTCAAAACAAAAGTAATAAAATGCAGGCGCACTTTTTTTTAAAGATTAACATACTGCAGAGAATTAAATAAAAAAAAACACATCTACTTTAAATAAAAAATAATACATTTTTATATTTCACTGGATATGAATTTCAATGTAATTTTCTTTAGGAATACGAGTCACTCTTTCACGATATTAAATTATTTGCAAACACAAACAAAACTCTTTTTTTATCATTAATTGTTAAAGAACCACAATCCACATAAAAATAAATAATGAACAGGCTTATATTATTACACTAAGGCACTGTTCATAGGTAAAATAGGCTTAGTTTTTTTAGGAAAATGTATGCATTTGAGAACATTAAGAATACATTAATCTTGATCATATCCATAGAGTCGTATTGACGTGATGAAAACACAAACATAACATTATTAATTAGGACCAAGAAGAAGGAACTAAAGTTATATATGAAGTTAGTGTACCTAGAAAACCTGGACCGAACTCCGTGTTACTACCCAGTAAATTTCATTCAGTTTGATTAACGAAAATTCAGTCCTCTAGTTTTTATCCACAGCGAAGTTATAGAGGGGTCAAAGTTACCTGGACTGCTTCAAGAAATGGATTGTACGGCAGTGCCGCATTATTGCACGACTTGGTTCAACAGATTCTATTCTATAAACTTACAAGCCACTTGTCTAAAGAGGCTGTACTTATATTGCTTATGCCTCAAACTTGTTTCCAGGCAAGTTAGCATAAAGGATTCGTATTACACAAATATTGTTGTAGTCAATATTTGTGTAATAGAAAAATATAAGCTAAGATAATACACATTACATTTTGGAACAGTACTTCTTCTGTATTTAAATCAAAAGCTATTTTTTATATATCGAAGATATTGTTGACGTAGTTCTTTGACGTAGTTCTTTGGCGTAATTTAAGCTACGCGAGTCCAATTTTTAATTAAAAATGGATATCGTTGAAAAGAAAGGGCCGACAAAATGGTTGGAAACATTTATTTTATTTAGAAAGCTAAACAGTTAGAGACATGCATATTGCGCTTCAGACTTTATTAAAAATAAAGGTAAATATTATCGAGCGACGGAACAGGGCTATTGAGATCGTCTTATTTATTTATTGTTATGAGGTACACGTACAGCACTACATATTACAACATTTTGTAAATAGAATATATTAAAAAGGTACAATATCTGATATGTATTACTTGTATATTGTAAGGACTTCATTTCTTAAATTCTAATTCTATTTTGACATCTATTCTCAGGTAGAGTAATATGATATAAATATTTATCCAATGAAATCAAAAAGTTACATACTTCATTATTATATCACTTAGATGCAAGTGGTAAGGTATTAGAAGGCTTGTCATATATATCTGCTTTGTGTTACATGAATAGGCAAATTTCGACGTGCCAGGTGTTGGTAAGAATGCAGCGTGGTCCAAAAACAAACCATAACCTGAGACTATATCAAGCCATTCATGTGTTTCCAATGCTGAGACATAAGATTTTAATTCCCTGCATCAGTAATACACTGCCGGTCCTGTTCTTGTATCCGAAACACTGCTGTTTACGGGAGAAGCAAGCAAGATGGTCGTACCCGAGTAGACGGAAAAGTGGGACAGCGCGGCGCATCCTTTCCACCGATATTTAATGAGTAGAAGTAGTAGGGAGTAGTAGTAGAGATAAAAATTATCAGAAAATAAGTATCATTTAGTTGTTTATAATATTGCCCTACCATTTAATTAGGTTATTTTAATGACAGCTATTAAAATATCGTTATGCTGAATTTATTTTTTGTTAATATTGATGTCAATATCTTTAGAATATCAGCATTTGGTTAGTCAATACTTTTACTATATTTATAAGATTTATTCCGCTTTAATTACCCAAGCGATACTGCCTATGTCTTCGCAATTTTTTGAAGTATCTTTTGATCACCTGTCAATTTTATCATCTAGGTGATTAGAAGGCCCTTAAAAAAGACAAGTACCTATTATATCGTTTTATTTTAAGCACGTGATCAATATTAATGGGTTCGAATAATTGATCCATAGAACGTAGACATAGTTAACTTGACATTTAAGGAATTATTAATAATTATGCCTTTACGCATCCTAAAATAGAAACAATAGGTATTGTTAATTATAACTACAAAAAAAATACAAATATGAAACGGAGAACTGGCTACTTTTTTCATGTTATATAAGTAAGTTCCCCAGTAAGTAGTAATTATCTTCTATATTGTAATTAAGGTGTATTTTATTCCTGTAATATTCTTAGGTGGTATCTATTGGTATACTTTTTGTATAGAATAGAAGATATTTCCGTTCACACGCGTTGAGTGAGAAAAATAGTGTCCAATTAGCCCGGCCAAACGATAACGAAACTTTTGTTTTCTATGCAGTTTTATGAACATTACAATTACATACGAATGTATGGTCCTATATTATAAAAAAAATACTTTATGAGTTCATGATTATCGATTCGTTATATCTCAAAAATTGTGTTTTTAGGTAAAAAAAAAGTTTAAGACATTTTTTTTGAAGCCGTTTTTACACGTCCGGCCTATGGGCAGAAGTATGCTTCATATTTTATACAAGCCTTGTGCTGATGATAAACAACACAACAAAAAAGTCATTTCTCTTCACAGTCTCATCTTATTTGGCGCAGCGGTTCTGAAGTTATACATACACTTCGTGGATGATCTTTCTATTTCTATCTACAATTTTTACGTTAATTTTTTAACTGTGTTTGTAAACTTTGACCACAAGTAAATTGTTTTTCAGATAACGGACCAATGAGGACTTTTTATGTTTTATTTGCAATGTGTTGTGAACAATCCCACCAATATCTATTTATCTTTAGCGAATTTATGTATCTTCACTCTTATATGACCGGATTAAAAAAACAAACATAACTCTTTTTTATTACACCACAAATAAGGAATGTTAAAAAGTTTTCTGTATTGCATGAAGTAATTAATGACTTTTTATTGTGAGAAAACGCAATAAAGATATAAATACCAAGAAAACATAACATACCAAAATGTTATTTAGTCTTTGTCCTAAAAACCTTTTAGTTAAAAAATGTATCAAGTTTAAAACATTCATTTTAATTAGTAATATTTTAATTACACATGTGAAGTTACTACTTTCGCTCCTAAAGGAACGTTTTTTATTAAGTTTTTTACATGTCACACAGAGAAACGTAGTTCATTTAAATAAAATAATTTTGTACTGTAAACAGTCAGTGAATGAAAAGGATTTATAATATAATACGATTATGATGAATTAATAATTACTTTAAAGAGACAAAATTTTCAATATCAATAGCTCATACAGATTTGAATAGCATCAGATTTCCGATATTTTCATTTCATATCATTCGACAATTATGTACGAGGAAGCACTAAAAATTCAAGTTAATTAATTAACATTGAAAATGTTTTCCATCGTCCATTTCCTACACGGGCAATGCAAGGGCGGCAGTACTATTAATAGAAACATCATTACCTTCCTTCAGTATGGTGTCGTAGATTTGATATGTCGCACCACAATCATCTAGAATCGACTTCGTGAACATTTTCTGATCCCCGTCCAGGGACTTGGATCTTGATCTAAACTCTTCGTTTGGTACCGACGGGTCCTTGGCAGTAGCGGGGGCGACGCATGATCCGCGTCTGCCCTCATGCGCTGAGTCGTGGCGCCAATGACCTACTTTCTTCCCGAACGTTCGTATTAGATCTTGTATCGAGTGCTTATGCCGAGGCCCGCTCCCGCTAGAACCCGAACCACGCCTCTCCGATGGAGAGGAGGAAGTGGACGGAGTGCTTTTCCCTTCGGTCACACACTCTGTCAATTTTTGAGCAAAACTCTTATTGTCAAACCGCGACTTGTAGGGCGTGTGAGACAATTTAGTATTACTGATTTCCCCGTATCTCTCACATTTGCTGTACTCGTTCTCTTGTATGTCGTCCATTACATCGTTGTACAATGGCGACAGGAACTGCCTATAATCGTTCCTTGGCACTTGATACGAGTTCATGTTCGTCTGATATCGTTCATCGTCACGTCTTAATTTGGTGTCGGGGCTGTTGGCATTGGGAGAATTCTTTGGGGAGGCATGTCCTTCCATGACGTCGCGAAAGTAGCTGGCGAAGTTCGGATACCGATCTCGCGGACTAGATGCGAAATCGAGTGGGCTGCCTGAAGACCCTCGGAAGCTCCTGTGCGTGCCATAGCCTCGCCGGTTGATAGGGATGGCTCTGGAGGGAGTTTCATTGTGAACGGAGGTGTGTGACTCTTGCGTGCTGAGGGTTGAGTACCAACTTTCTGAGTTTTCCACCTTGTCGATGGGCGCAGTGGTTGCCTCCTGGTGGTGCTTATGAAGGAAATGAGTTATTCCATGCATGTTTGTATCACTGATCACCAATTTGAACAATCATCACTAACCAGTTACTTAGTTCACTGACGTTCTAATTACATTACTGCGCTGCGATCGAATCTCCATCGACTACTTAATGATATAAGAAAATGTTTGTTATCATAGGTGACATACAATTCATTTTTTTTTAAATAGTATAATTTAAAAGAGATCTACAACGATTCTTATCCAAAATAATGAACAGTGTGTGGCTGCAACAGGCGGCCAGAAACATTTTGGCAATGACGGCCAGACTACGCAATACGCATTATTGACATTGTTTTGGTATGGATCTCTAATAAAAGTATACATATTTTGCATGGACTTTGGTTTTTCGTGATAGCCACTCTAGTAATTGCTGAATCTAGTGCCTACATATCGTCATAATTCTTGTTCTTTCTGTAATGAATTTAAATGAAATGTTCACTAACGAAATTTTATGACATGTATGTAAATATTTTTTCCTAGAATTACTTTTTATTTCGTGCTTTTTTGATAATATAAATCAAAAGAAATAATCAACTCGTATCCGCCCACTGCCAGTCATAAAGCTATTCCAAGGACCAATAATAACCAAAATAATATTGAATATATTTTAAGAATTGTTTTGAATTAATTTCGTTTGCAAATTTGTTGCTAGAACTATCTTCGTAAATTGAATTATTAATTTCATGTTCAAATTAATTCTAATAAAAACTCGTCACGTGTATCATAAACGTGTACCTATAATAAGAACAATACACCTAGAACACAAACTCCAAAAAGGATGTACACTATAAACGATGGTATTATGTGAGTAAGGGCTCTCTGGCCTTGGTGAAACTGGTTTTAATTTCGCATGGGGGTTACCGGATCCCGTTTGGGAGTGCAATTGCGTCTCAAGGGAATCGACCTTGGAGCCACAGACCTATTGACATAACGCATGCGCGCCAAAGGTCACCTTCAGAGCGGAAGCCCAAATATCAAACCACTGAGCAAACGTATCACTGATTGTTCCCCGCGATTTCACCCGCGCCAAAATTAAAAAGATTTCGTTTTGTAATAAAGAGCCTAACGAAAAATCATGGACATATGCATCCTTCAGATCCTCAACTACGAGGCAGTCTTGTGTCTTTATGCTAAAAAGCAATATTTTTGGGGCTCAATATTTTAGGCGTCAGACTAACCGAGTGCATTAAAACTCCATCTTGGGTTCCAAAATCAAGGTAGCCGACGTAGCCCTGGCAGCTGCTAAGCTAAAATGGAACAGGTCCGGACACATCTGCCCGATGCCCAACTAGTGTGGGCCAAGAAAACTACAAACTGGGTCCCTTTAAATAGGGTCCAGAGACGCGGTAGACCTCGATAGAGATTAGGTACGGGATGACTTCGACGTCGTTCAAAAGAATTAGCGTAATGCAGCCAACAATAGAGACGAATGATAAACAGAGCTTTTGCTCAGTGGCTAGAAAAAAAAATAGCGCTTATAACATTCCATAATTTTACTTTCAAATAAAAAATCTTTCAATTCCGAATTGTTCCGAAAATTTGTTTAATTGCAGATAGATCGGGCATTCGCAGAAAGTCAAAATATCTGTAAAATCTGTCTGTGTGTATCTTAAACGAAATTACGTTAGTAAAACGTGAAGCATAAACCTTTGGATCCCTATTTAAGTGTTGGGCAAACGGAGGAGTTTGTAATTTGGTATATTTTTACATTAAATGGAGAAAAAGCAGGGAGAGCATTATTTTTGTATGGTATGCATTATAAATACATTAAATTAACTAAATAAAAAATGTTACAGACGCTACGATACGCACATATTTCAAAGTTGAATAATGACGTCAATGTCAAACAATAGATGGTGTGACGTTTAGTTTTTGTTTTGCAAAGAAGTTGTGAGGCATTCGTTTTTAGGTACTGTCAAACCTGTCTGTGTTTGAAGTTGATTTTTTTTTTAATATCGAACCTCGATTGCTTAGCAACCTCTAGTAAACATAAATTGCTTTAGGAGGAATGCATCAAATGTTCTTGATCTTTCAAAACACTATTGGCTGGCACTATAATTTTTTTTAATTATTTTGAGACTAGGCACCTCCTTTTTTGGACTATAAAAAAATAATCCACTTACAAAAAAAATTTAAAGTAAAAGAAGTTAAGTATCAACCTTTATTATATTATGTTCTACAGCTGAGCACTGGTCTGCACCTCGAAATCGGGCGAGGAGGGTATTTCGACATAGTTTACAGTGGATTGGAGAACTTCAACTACATTCAAAAAATTAATCTCATCAGGCATGCAGGTTCCACAATGGTTTCCTTCACCGGCGAGCGAACGGTGGTATCGTGATCGGGTGCGCTTAGAAATTCATAAAAACTTGTATCATGGGACCACGGGGGGTCAGGATTAAATCCGAACCTCTCACTCAAGAGGCCAAGTCCAAACCTAGCACCAGAACAAACAAGAACATCGTCGCCACATCTTTGTATAAACATAAAATGAAAATCCAGTACCTCATCTTTTTTTTAAGTGATTTATTTTAAATCAACGGCATACATTCATTACTAGTTACTCCCTGTACCTTGGACTATTACATAATACCATACGACCACTCTAAGGCATTAGACAAAGTGAGGAATGCTTTTAGTTAAGTTTATGGAAACAGCTTATACGGTGGTATTGATAATTAAAAATCCAAACAGCGGAGCGGAACTGAGGTATCGAGGACAGTCTATTTACATATTAAACAATGATGACAATGAAGCAAAACGAAAAAGTCAGCCCGGGTCACTCATAATAATAGGCACGCTCCGTTCGCGGAAGAGTCATTGTCACACTTTGATAACATTCCTGAATGTTCATAAAATACGCAAGAAGATCTAAAGGTTTGGCTTTAAAAAGATAAAACTAGTTTATGCAATTATCATACACACGATTAACGAAAACAGCCGATAAAGCCGATCCGCGAAATGTAAGTATATATATACACGGTGTACTTGGAAAGTTTGCAAAAACGAAGAGGTATGATAGTATAGGCATAGCCTAACATGATACAAGTGAAAAAAAAACGCGAAATAATAATCCTTTTTTACGGTTATCTTTTTAAACTTTTTTTGTATAGTCCGGTTTGGTAAACATAATGATACAGACATTTGATAATAATGCTTTAAAATATTAGTGTTATGAAAAAAACAACAATGTAATTTGATTATTGAGTACTACGGTTCATGCCGGCCGGACTGCAACAGCTGACTCGCATAGTTCGCTGATCGGAGGAACGAACTCACATACCACGCGCGTCTCGCGGTCAGCGCAAGTTCATAGTGTGTACATCGCGGATTTGCAATACACGAGTCCAAAAATTTTCTTCAAAAACCTGTTCTGGAATAAATGATTATATTATGCGTTATATGGTATATTTTAATATATTTAGTTTATTATTAGGCTTATAACTTTGCAAGCGTCCAAATACACGCTGTATATTCACATTTCCCGTGTAACAAAAAACATATAGTTTTAATTTATTTATGCTTCTATAGGTCTCTATGCTAACATAGTTCCTATAATAATCCTTTACTAAGACTAGCCCTTATTGCGTTTCTTATTAAATATTTCCGTAGCATAGAATGTATTAGTTCTTGCTTCTCAAGCTATATAGCTTCAATAAAATATATATTTACTTTGTCCGTCACAACATAAAACAACCATACTTTTAAATTTATAATAATACTTGATCTCGATGCGGACCGGTGCACGAAAAGTAGGTTTTTCTAAATTTCCCTGAGCACATGAGAAAACTGTATGCCTGTTGTGATAGTCTTAAGAGGTGTATTCAAAGTTCACCATACTGTATCTACAAACGTTTTTTTTTTGTTGTGTAACAGGTAAAATCTCATTTTACTCAACCTACCGCGAAGGTTATTTGTCACTTGATCTTGAAAATAAAAGTGTTTACATTAGTTTTAGCACAAGCCAATTAGGAGAAAACGTAAAAAAATGTACAATATACTTGTATAAGTAACCTCTTTACTGAACCGAGCTTCTATTCTGGCCAGTAAAGAAATAAAATTTAAATTTTTATTTGTTTATATCAGGGTTGTCCAGACCAGAGGTGATCCCAGGATCATCTCTGGTCTGGATTTGTATTAGCCCAAGCTAATACAAATTACAAAATATGTTGGAGGGCCGCAAAAATAAAAAGATAATTAAAAAAAGATTTAATACTTAGAGTTTAAATTATTTAGGGTCTTCTGATGATAGACATTGAAAACTTGTTGTCATACATATAAATAATATTTTAATGTTCTTAATTATTATTAATTTCAGGCGCTTATAAGATTGATAGGGAAAAACAATGAATGTGACTTTTCTATTTTTATATTTCTTTTTTTATTCTTCAATATTACCCAAATTTAAGATTTTTCAAACCAATAAAAAATTTTAGTAATTACTTTGTAGTTATTATTATAGAATCTTTTTTTGTTTGTATTTAAATAAAGAATATAAATTAATGTATGGTTGGAAAATAATTTAATTATACAATATTAAACCGGAATTTTCATAATAATTAAGGCAATTTAAAAATGATCGCATAAAAAAGCATACATATTACATACGGTCGAATTGAGAAACGCCTCCTTCCTTGAAATCGTTTAAAAAATTTAAAATGAAATAATTTTCGGTACTCAAACGCCGATTTCTCCTGTACTAAAATATATTCTATGCAATTAAAACATCATGACAAATTAACGACAATATTATCTCAGATGGTAATCTTATATATTTTAATTCAAAAACAAATGCTGGCAACACTTGGCTGTATCCCTGACATACATAAGCAGTCATCGCGGATATTAATATAAGCAAATAAATACGTAGGTTGTACTAACGTCACTTAAAACACATTTCGCATAATACATGTTGTGACTTCTGGTCGTTACTACTACTATTAGTAACATACAAACTTATAAACACAGGGACCAAGAACATAATTATCAGATCTTTTCATTCAATTACGCCAAGATCTTCGCCTCAACAATTGTAAAAAAAAACACGAATACATGCTGATGAGTATGACGATAACCAATGCACTCACGACCCTTAGCGGTCAAAGAAAAATTCCATAGTCGCCCAGTTAAAATTAATATTGATGTGGACACTGTTTGATTGAGGGACTAAACATCCCTAATTGTATTATGGCTTATTAGGAAGCAAACATTTAGGAACTAATCAACAAAGCCATTCCAGAATTAAACCGAAAACACATTTCATTGATAATATCGATATTATTCGTTTGAAACCTGCATTTCTACACAAACTACGCTGATACGTTTCACTGTGGCTTTGATTCCTGTGGGAATATCGAGACATAATTATACGAGGGACTTACAGAGAAATGCAATGTTATCTAGAATTATAAAGCGACATCGGTTACTTCTATTTCGAGGAAATTTATATGTACAAAAATATTAAATATATGTATGTATTCATTAGCTACCCCGTCAGACTTCGTTCTGCCAAGTTATAAGTGTTGTAAAAGAATAAAAAAATCAACAAAAAAATTAGGAGGCGTCACTTCACCCTCACCATTTTGTTCACCCAAAACAGATGTTGCCGCTTCTCAGACCTAGTCGATATGCACACAAAATTTCAGAAAAATCAGTCCAGTCATGTCGGAGGAATTAGTGACAAACGCCACGACGTAAGAATTGTATATAATACTAGCGGACTCGACAGACTTCGTTCTGTCAAAACAATTAATTTGCAATAAATAAAATTGCAATCTCAAATTTGAGAAATAAACTATCCTATCTTTTAAGTTGGAGAAAAGCACACATTTTAAAAGAAAAAACATTAAAATCGGTTAAGTGGTTTAGGAGGCCATTGAGGACAAACATTGTGACACGAGATTTATATATATTAAGATATACGAATTTAAATTTTAAACAACTGTAACTACTGAAAAACTTCCTTAATTTCCTTATTCGGTTAAAATATAGGTCTTCCGGACTTAACAAAGAATTGATTGACACCGGATGCATCAAAATCGAAAAATTCTTAAATACAAAACATAACTCTACGTTTTCATTTCGGCTTAGCCGTATTTGGAAAATACATACCTATTTGAATTGAATTGCAAGAATATGGTGTATATTTCAAAGGACGATTATGGGTTGATAGTGAATAAGTATCTATAAATATATATTTTGTACACATACGTGATATTTAAACATTGTAACATTGTAACAGAACAGAAGTAAGACAATCGCAGTCATAAAACCTACCTGAACGTGATAAGTGTAATATTGTGTGACGTCAGTATGGAGGCAAATATCGTACTGGTGTGAAACAATACAAAGCAAATCCCATCGAACTTTATTACATCGTTGAAATCTGTGTACACTCTGTCTGGAGCTAAATTGGCGAGAATTTAACAGCACAAAACCACGGAATGACATACAGATTATTTTGGAATTAGGTAACGTTTGCTACGTTCAGTAATCAGTCGTATCGAGAAGGAGCTAACATTTATCTGCCGATGTCTATAATATCTCAAAGCAACTTAGTCTCCTTACCCGGCACAAGAGCTGTTCCTGGATTACCATCATCATAATGATCTGCTACCATACAAAACTGATAACAATAGACTCTTATTGTGTATGCCATAATAATCCTTGCATTGGCCGTTCGGATAAGCCATCGACAAAGAGTCTTTGATTTTTAATACGCTTACACAGTTCCGAAACCACACATACCAAATTAATGGTGAAATAAACTACGACTTCTCGCATTAATAGTTTCAATATTATTTTGTGTTTGGTCGTTGGATAATTTAACATACAGATCATAACATTGAAGAAATGATTTCTTGATATCTTACAATATTACGCTTCTGCACGTGGAAATAACGCACAAAATGAGCGCACTGAGATTATGTTTGTACTCGCGGGCAAAGCCACAGACAACGTCTAGTCTTTAAATGTATATATTCATGAAAAATATAGATTTTTAGTTCTGAAATCAAGCTCTATATTCTTAACTTTAAAGTACATAATAGAGGAAACGACCGTAAAATGACTGTTGCATTCCAACTGCTCTGCGAGGATAAATTACGTGTACCAGACGGGAAAATGTCGGGGCACTTACAAATAACTTAAGTTAATCCATCATGCATAAGAAGGATCTGTAACTGGTGTGTTGAACAATCTGAGATGTGGCGGACTCAACCAAGTAGGTACAAACATACTGCATCGAGTAATAGACTCGAGACTTTATTACTTTTATAGTCTTATAGTGATCAAATAACAAAAAGTCCAACTAATTAAAATTTTGGTGGAGAACTTAAGTTAATAAAGTGTTAAAGTCCCCATAAATCCCATGTGCGCTTCCTAAGTTATTCACGGTCAAAGATTAAAATTTGGGGTTTTTAGAATTTTCCGAGAACTAAATAAAACGTTTATCAAAAAATTTACATGAGACAAAAACAATATTTGAATTATAGTTTTTTTGCATAAATAATAATTATATATTTTTAAAACTAAACTAATATAATATAAACAATATAATGAAGTAAACATATAAATTATAAACAATATTATTTTGCTTTTTTACGGAGCATTAAAAAAACGTTTGATTGATAAAAATGGATATCTGTTCACACGAAGGTGTTTTTAAAGCGCAACGCATTTTTTATCGAGCACTGTTGGATTTTATAGTTTAGTGTTGAACGTTAAATCGGATTTAGCATACGTAGCCCGCAACTCGCGCCAAAATCGGGATTTAAATCGATTCTTATTAAGCGCTCTTGCAAATGGGGCCTATCTGTAAAGAAATCTATAAAACATTGGATGTATACATGCTCATGATGATAGTAATAATAATAATAATAATAATATCTATGGACGCTTTTACACCACGTCAATCTGGTCCCGAACTTGTGCTACAGGTACCAGAATATTAATATTAATACATATATTTAATATTTTTATTATTATATAATAAAATAAATTTAATACACATCCATGACCCAGGAACACAGAAAACTTCTTATTCCCTGGTCAGATTAAAACCCTCTACCTCCGGCTTGAGCGCCAACGCGATAACCGCTGAGCCACAGAGGTCGTCAATTTGTGAAATAGTATGATAAACAGCGATATAGTTGGATGCGAGTGGCAGGGGATCGGTCGTCTTGGCGTTCATTGAGGGAGGCTTATGTTCAGCAGGGGACGGATAAAGGTTGATGATGATGATGATGATGAAACAGCGATATCATTAGCGAAACGTTAATATAATTATAATAACAAAGAATGAAGACTTAAGACCTAGTTCTTATAAAATCTCCGATCAGACAGTGAACTATAATCGTCCAATACTTATTTACTTCATAATTGAATGAAAGTGACTTAGATGTACATAGTTCGATAATCTGTTTACGAAGTCAGGATAGGTCGTCCGTTCAAAGGCCGACTTTCAAGGTTAATTGGAGTATAAAATATTACTTTACCGGTACCATTTAACTAACAATTATACGTATACTGATATAAACTTGATTATAATTGTGAGACAGACGCTATTTTACTTCGAGGTTTATAACGCTATCACATAACTATAACAAACTGATTGTGACGAATTTAAATTTAATTTTTAAGGCGCGGTCTTAGCTCAAAACTTACAAAACTGGGTTTTTTTGACGCTCCGGTACGAGGAAACCCAATGAATATAACTAATGCAAAAAATACAGACCATAGAAAAGGGTCTAAAGAAAATGTGTACGGTCATATAATATTAAATATTTGTTTAATATATCCAATAAAAAAATCGTAATTTCCTTCTCAAAAATAGACTTAGACGTTGGAGTTCTCTGTATTTTCAGCGGTAACAACATATTTTTTTATAAGAATATAATTAGAATATGGTTTTATTAATTATTTGGCCCAACAGATATTGAATTTCATGCGTATATTCTGAGTTATTAAAGAAAAACCCGCAAATTAAATGTTTATTTGCAACAGGGTTACACTTCTGCTTTGCAATTTTTAACCTTATTCAATGTGTGGTAAATGTAGCATTAGATTACGCGGTCATGTTCAGATCTCGGGCGACCCCCGAGCTGGAAGGTTCTGTTACGGACGCTCGTCTTGTGACATAAAACTTTGTGATTTATGCGTAAATTGTAAAAAATGATTGGAATATTTGGGAAAGTATAGGATGGATAATAAGGCTATAATGTTTTTTTGTTGAAATATACGATATTGTGTAATTTGAGTAATTGCACAAACATAACATTCTAAATCCAAAAACATATTGTGGCATTCTATTTATATGCGCATAGAATACATATTTGAATGCGCCAGGTGCAAGCGTGGTTTGTCTGCTACGTCGATCGACCATATCGGTCATGGCTTGCATAGTAAACGTAACATGAACGAAATAATATCATGTTTTCTTTTTAAGATCAACAAAACGAATCATCATCATCCTTTATCCGTCCACTGCTGAACATAGGCCCCTTCTAATGATTGCCAAGACGACCGATCTACCGATCTCTTGCCACTCGAATACAACAAGAACAATATACCATCATCATCATCAGCCTTTATCCGTCCACTGCTGAACTTAGACCTCTCCTAATGAACGCCAAGACGACCGATCTACCGATCTCTTGCCACTCGAATACAACAAGAACAATATACCATCATCATCATCAGCCTTTATCCGTCCACTGCTGAACTTAGACCTCTCCTAATGAACGCCAAGACGACCGATCTACCGATCTCTTGCCACTCGAATACAACAAGAACAATACACCATCATCATTATCATCCTTTATCCGTCCACAGCTGACAAAATACAAAATATTCAATAAACCAAATTTGATACTTTGCAATCATTTTTTACCACAATAAATTTTTATGGAATTGGTTTATTTCACATAAGTACATAGGTAGACGAAATGTTGGTTGGTCATTTTAACCAGGTGGGAAGACGTTCTCTCTCAACGTTTGCTCACTTATCATCATCATCATCAGCCTAAATCCGTCCACTGCCGAACATAGGCCTCCCTCAATGAACGCCAAGACGGCCGATCCCGTGCTACTCTGATCAGGCAGAAGTGCCGTCGATGCGACTTCATCATCATCTGCGATTGTCAATCCGCCTGCTCAGCGTGGCAGTTATGAGCAAAGGCGAATTACAGATAACAGCTTACTTACATATAATTATTGTAAGTAAAAATTATACATCTTTAGTAGTGAAGTGTTTGCTAACTCATAATCATCATCATCATCATCATCAGCTTAAATCCGTCCACTGCTGAACATAGGCCCCTTCTAATGATTGCCAAGACGGCCGATCTACTGATCTCTTGCCACTCGAATACAACAAGAACAATATACCATCATCATCATCAGCCTTTATCCGTCCACTGCTGAACTTAGACCTTTCCTAATGAACGCCAAGACGGCCGATCCCGTGCTACTCTGATCAGGCAGCAGTGCCATCGATGCGACTTCATCATCATCTGCGATTGTCAATCCGCCTGCTCAGCGTGGCAGCTATGAGCAAAGGCGAATTACAGATATCAGTTTACTTACATAAAATTATTGTAAGTAAAAATTATACATCTTTAGTAGTGAAGTGGTTGCTCACTCATCATCATCATCATCATCAGCTTAAATCCGTCCACTGCTGAACATAGGCCCCTTCTAATGATTGCCAAGACGACCGATCTACCGATCTCTTGCCACTCGAATACAACAAGAACAATATACCATCATCATCATCAGCCTTTATCCGTCCACTGCTGAACTTAGACCTCTCCTAATGAACGCCAAGACGACCGATCTACCGATCTCTTGCCACTCGAATACAACAAGAACAATATACCATCATCATCATCAGCCTTTATCCGTCCACTGCTGAACTTAGACCTCTCCTAATGAACGCCAAGACGGCCGATCCCGTGCTACTCTGATCAGGCAGCAGTGCCATCGATGCGACTTTGTCATCATCTGCGACTGCGACTGCTGATGGAGAATTCAATTAGGATGGGCAGCATTTAGAAAGCTTCGCCATATTCTCACGTCGTCTATACCGCAGAGTTTGAAGACGAAAGTCTTCAACCGATGCGTTCTCCCCGTGATGACCTATCATCATCAGCCTTTATCCGTCCACTGCCGAACTTAGACCTCTTCTAATGAACGCCAAGACGGCCGATCCCGTGCTACTCTGATCAGGCAGCAGTGCCATCGATGCGACTTTGTCATCATCTGCGACTGCGACTGCCGATGGAGGATTCAATTAGGATGGGCAGCATTTAGGAAGCTTCGCCATATTCTCACGTCGTCTATACCGCAGAGTTTGAAGACGAAAGTCTTCAACCGATGCGTTCTCCCCGTGATGACCTACGGGGCCGAAACGTGGCCTCTTAATTTACGACTGGTCCGCAAGTTTGCCGTAGCTCAACGTGCTGTGGAGCGTGCTATGCTGGGTGTTTCTTTGGCAGATAGGATTCGAAACGAAGACCTTCGCCAGAGAATTAAAGTTACCGATATCACGCGAAGAATAAGCACGTTGGAGTGGCAATGGGCTGGTCACGCACTCAGAAGAACGGATGGCCGAAGGGCCGTTTAGGTTCAAGAGTGGAGGCCGCACTTAGGTAGACGAAGTGTTGGTCGGCCATTAACCAGATGGGAAGACGATCTCCGTGCAGTGGCAGGTCCACGTTGGATGCGAGTAGCAAGGGATCGGTCGTCTTGGCATTCATTGAGGGAGGCCTATGTTCAGCAGTGGACGGATAATCATCATCGGTTGAACTTTCGTCTTCAAACTCTGCGGTATAGACGACGTGAGAATATGGCGAAGCTATCTAAATGCTGCCCATCCTAATTGAATCGTCCTATCGGCTTATTTAGGATACTATTATTATATATTCCACCATACTTTAATAATATTATTACACCTATCAGAGTTGATACACCATGGCCTTAGACATCAGACCATGGGCGTAGCCAGCTTTGGGCTCAACGTGGGGCAATAAAGGGGTTTTTTTAATTAAGCCGTTTGGGCTGCATCTATGCCAATTTGTTAATGTATAAATTTTGAGGGTTTTCGGACCCGCTTTTTGTTTTGATTAATTGATTGATTTGACATAATAACAAAACAAAAATTATGATAGTTGTTAATATTAGAAAAAATATTTTATGTTTAATTAGGCAGCCTATAGGTGCCAGGGTGGGGCAAGCGCCCCAGCTTGCCTCAGTGTGGCTACGCCCATGCACCAGACAACCGCCAGTTCGAATCATGGCAACACGATTTCTTTTCTTGTGCATTAATTTGATTTTGCCATATCTCCTAAAGTATTCATTTAATTTGCATGATGTAAAGGGCAAAAATAATCTTCATGAAGTGCAGATGCCAATTTACTCATTTACAATGGGATTCATATCGTATTCGTGTAAATAACTTTCAAACTATTACGTTATAGTTGCCCATTTTTAACCGACTTCAAAAAAAGGAGGAGGTTATCAATTCGACTGTATGTTTTTTTTTTATAAGTGTTACCTCATAACTTTTGACTGGGTGAACCGATTTTGATGATTCTTTTTGTATTAGAAAGCTTATGCTCCCCATGTGGTCCCATTTTAATCTAGTCCAGTTCTGATGATGGTATCCATGAGAAAACCAAAAAAGTCATAAATTTGCATTAGGCATGTACGCGACAAATAGATGAATAACTGAATATCACGCCAACCGATTTCGATGATTATTAGTTTATATGAAAGAATATAGTTCAAGGATAGTTTGGTGAAAACTTGGTTAGGTTCTGATCATGGGATCCATAATAAAGTGACGGAACTCTTCAATTCTTAGGAGCAAATTAACGATACTCGGCTGAATTTTTTTATAGGCCATCAGGATATTTGGCTTACGTAACGTCTTTATGGTCCAGTGGTCAAGTAACTGTCGTAGCCAAACATGATGATCAATTCCTCAACGGCTTCCTGTAAGGATGCGGTCTGTGGCAGAAATTCTAATTTGTGTATGCACTCTGTAAAATTGTGTAAGTATGCAAAACATAAAATTATCATCATCATCTCATTGTCATTCTCTGATCGGTCATTGAGGGAGGCCTATGTTCAACAGTGGATGGAGAAAGGCTGATGTCGATGATAATATATGTATTGCATACAACTTTCCAAATCGCTTTTGGCTGTGTGTTAATTTAAATCCTTTCTTTGTTCGTTTTTCATTAAGCCTTGATAAATTTGGGTAAGCCCTCTAAGAAAGTTTACTAGCCTTACTGGCCCTATACTTAAAACTAAAAAGTACAAAATAAAGTTAATTTTAAATGAAAAACCAAAACCGACTTCAAAACTATACCCTCAAATTATGTACAACTAAAAAAATTTAAATAATATTTAAATACTTCGAGTACTACTTTTTAAAATTAGTTATTTTTGGAGTCGGTACCAGCCAAAGCAAAGATAACCTTAACAGACATCTATTCAATACTGGGTGTACTCGTATGAGTACAAAATCAATAATTGCAAAGGAATTTATAATAGATGTGAGAGTATAATATTATGTATTCAAATGCTGTGAATTGTGATTAGACTGTCCTTATTGGCTGGCACCGACTCCCAAAATGACTAATTTTAAAAAGTAGTACTCGAAGTATTTAAATATTATTTAAAATTTTTTAGTTGTACATAATTTGAAGGTATAGTTTTGAAGTCGGTTTTGGTTTTTCATTTAAAATTAACTTTTTTAAAGTATTAAATGGATATAGTATAATATTCCTAAGAGATAGACATATGTCATCGCGGATTTTTTTGTAGGCCTATTTAAGATATACAATTCCTCCATACATTATTTTGTTATATCTCAAAGGGCAATTTAGGCAGCGTTTTCGTTGAAAACTCCCAGACGGCCTGTTTTTTCCGACACCTCCAACAATTATAGTTGTAACTTAGATAATGTATATGTCGCAGTCATCTGGTCGAATCAGTCATTTGATTGTATCACTAGCGCGTTATTGAAATGACGACATTTAATTGAATGACTAGGCCGAACGTTTATTGAACAAGCGTCGCTCATCGTCCAACTAGATAGCGGATTGTAACATAGCCTTTTGAACAGAGCGGACGTAAAATCAGTCAGGTGATTGTAATTTAGTTCATTTTTTTCCCACCGCGGCGTTAGTAGTCACTAAAACAAACTTGGCGTAAAACAGCTAGAAACTGATCCTATGATTATAAATTTTTTGTTTTTTTTTACCTAAACTTTCATTTCACAAGGTGACAAAGACTTAAATTAAAAACTTTCTGGAGTCATAGAGACTTCCATATTTTAATACATTACTTTTAAAAAAATATGATATATTTTTAGCCTATGATAAGACTTAAAATACAATATAAAATCATAATGTTCATTGCTCATTTTTGTTATGTAAAGGAAGCTACCTTTTGAGTTGCGAACTTATGGTCACTCTTAAAACATTACAAAGTCGGCTATATCCCATTCAACGACAATGCTAAATGACGTTCAGTCAAGGCGTTAAACGTCACATTCAACAACTTGACGAGTTGTCCTTTAGTCATTCAATTAAATGTCGTCATTTGATTAACGCGTTAGTGATACAATCAAATGACTGATTCAACCAGATGACTGCGCATATATAAAAACTTAATAAATTATGTACATAAACCTTCCTCTTGAATTGTCCTATCCATGAAAAAAAACCGCTTCAAAATCCGTTGCGTAGTTTTAAAGATTTAAGCGGTTTTTTTTAATAATATGTAGTGATATGAGTAGGAAATGTCTGAATACTTTGTAAAAAAAAAAAAAAAATTTTTTGTTTTATTTAACTAATGATTGTAACTATCTATTATAAACATAAAAGTGTATGCATTTATGCTGGTGGTTACGCTTTTTTATTTTTAATATAACACCCATGTTTACTCTGCTCGTTGCGTATAACCATGCATCTTTCTGTGAGCAAAAATGGTTGATGGCGCGTGTGTGTGTGTTACCGTATCGCGCGTAGATATGCGGTTGTGTGAGTGAAATCGCAATTTCAAATCGTACTAAGACCGCGCCTTAAACGGGCCTTGATTAGCATGTTAGAGAGTGATACCCACACCTCAAACACTAAAGGACTTTAAAGTGTCGACCTTCATTGAAAAGTGCATAATATTCTGAAGTCTGAACTCTATTTTGTGTTTGATCAATGCTTTATAAGGTAAACACAAATATTTGATAGAATCATAACTTCTACTTCAATTTGTATGCGATTAAAAAAATGACCGAACACAAAGTCAGATCTTTATAATTATTTAATAGTAGGTACAATCAATCCGTGCATTAAATGGTACTAAAGTGGCCGCGCTGCATATGTATAAATGATGAATATGTAATTTTATTAAATTACATATATCTTTATTCTTTTCTACACGATATGTTACAGATATGAAATACTCCAAGTGTGATTATTGGCAAGAGTTCACCTGCTTGAGTACATAATACTATTGGTATCTTCATGAAGCAGCTTTACTGTTTCCGTGTAAAAGGACAGGACACAGATTAATGATTGACGAGCATAAATATAGCGAGACCATTTCACATCTCAGAAAAGGTATGCACAAGAATTACATGGGATGTGGCAAGAGCGCTATCCACAGATGTAATCTTCCATGAGCATTTCAGAAAATTTGACGGAAGCTGAGTACGAAGTGAGCTCGTTTAGAGTTGTTCTCATTACACTACTTACAAACATAAAAATACATGTCACATATCTTCTTCTCTCTGCTTCTTATGCTTCTCATAGCTTAAAAGTACTAGCGCTATCATGGTAATTAGTCGATCGTTATATTATTTAAGCGACTTAGGAATTCCAAATACGACTGACGACAACAAGGTCACTTTAACACGCACGAATATAATAAATAAGTCATTTGTAGACATTAAGGGTCTGTTTCACAAAGTACCAGTAAAGTACCCTATAGCTATATGACACATAAATTAATTGACAGATGAATCTTCTAGTTAGTCTTGATTAGGTTTCACCATCATCTTCCCTATAAATTTATTTGGCAGATCCCTATTTGGCACTTACTGGCTTGGCAACCTCGCATTTCATAGTTCCATTTTACGATAAATATGTTTTATAAAAACATTCCATGTTGTAAATATACATGAAAATATGTTTTTATAATTTTAATGTATGTATCATACCATCTTTATACCTTTTATTTACATAGACCTTGTATATAATGTTATCCCTTAATTATTAAACGATCAAAACACAATTTAAATTATTTTGTATATTACTGTTACCGGAACGTCAAATTGTCAAATGTCGTGAAGCTGTCAACCGCGTATATATCTGTCAACTAATTTATCTGACAGATGAATTTGCTAATGGCCAGTTGATCCGACCTATAGTTTACAGGGAACTTTATTAGCCCAATATTGCTATTTGTCAATTGTGAAACAAAAACGTTGTAGTTATGTGGTAAATATGTTGCAAATAGCTTAATTGGAACTTTATTAGGACATTGTGAAACAGACCCTAAATGAAACAAATCAGAGGCGTTAAATAACTTATAGGGCAAAAGATTAATTTTTAATATTAATAGGATGAAAAAAATAATTATCGTGTTAAAAAACGCAATAGGTGCCATACAATACCACCACGTTCACATAGTCCCAAAGTATTCGCGTATGAACTGCCTGATATTTAAATTGCTGTTATTTCGATTCAAACTTATGACTTTTGTGGCAAAGCTGATATACAATAGAAAAAATGGAAGGTTCAAACCTTGTTTTAAAGTAGAGTAATAATATTGACTTCTTATAATAAATAGTTCTGTTTTGTTACAACAAAGATGTTAAGTATGGCTGTGGCTACGATAGAAAGGAAAGACCAAGATATGAACGGAAAGTCAAATTAATATGTAAAAACTTGTATAATAAACAGTAAAAGATTGATATAATGAAAGATATAATAATATAGCACTGAGTTCGTTTAAATATCTACAAGAAATTATATTTAGTTATATGAGACCTATTAAGTTCGCGAGCAATGCCTGTGTAAATGGAACTAATTAAATTATAGTCGGGCGCTTGGAATGGCTTTGAGACATTGGGGTATCATAACATCAAAGCTGTGACAATGATTGTGAGGTCGTAATTTTAATAAGTCACGAACATATACAAATATAGTTCCTTTTTAATAGCAATACTAAATATTTACATAAGCAATTAGCAATACTAAATATCGTAATTTTTAAAAGTCACGAAAAAGTACGTTAATAGTTCTTTTTTTTAAATAGCAATACTAAATATTTACTTATGCGGAAGTATGTATTCATATCAGCTGGATAAAAATATATAAAGCAGATGCGCCTTTAACGGCGGCTTTCAATATCCTATCTATCTTAATATTTTCTTATCTATCTTGAAATTTTGACACATTTTCTTAAGAACAAAATCTGTCAAAATTTTAAGATAGATAGGATATTGAAAATCGCCGTTAGTGGACAAGATCATCCACGAACTAGGCGCGATATTGTAATATGGTAAGTGGTATGGTAAGCTGTTTCAAATAAATAATTTGCCTAAAAAAGTTTATGGACTTAATATAAGACCATTCAGAAATAATTCTTGTTTAAAAGCTAAAAGAACAAAGCGAGTTTCACCTGCTTCCGCTGCTTGGATGCAACTGCAATTTAATTCTCATGAGAAAGATTATTAGCGCGTTTCCGCAGCCGTAGCGTTTAAAATCATAATCCGAAAACGTAGCGGGTGATGATCGCAAAGCAAATCGCTGAACCTGAGCGTAGCCGCGGCCCGTGCAATTCTACTAGCTGCCCGTCGATGCATCTTAATCCGCAAACAACCAAAAAAGGTCGATAACGTATCGTGAGATGTCATCACCATCAGCCTTTATCCGTCCACTGCTGAATATAGGACTTCCTCAATGAACGCCAAGACGACCGATCCCTCGCTACTCGCAACCAACACGGACCGGCCACTGCTCGGAGATGGTCTTCCCACCTGGTTAATGGCCAACCAACACTTCATCTACCTAAACGCGGCCACCACTCTTGAACCTTAATGGCCCATAGGCCATCCGCTCTCCTGAGTGACCAGCCCAGTGCCACTTAAACGTGCTTATTCTTCGCATGATATCGGTAACTTTAGTCCTCTGGCGGATAATTATATGCCAAAGAAGCATCCAGCATAGCACGCTCCATAGTACGTTGAGCTACGGCAAACTTGTGGACCAGTCGTAAAATAAGAGTCACGTCTCTGAACCGTAAGTCATCACGGGGAGAAGGCAGTGGTTGAAGACTTTCGTCTTCAAATTTTTCGGTATAGACGAAGTGAGAATATTGCTAAGCTTTCTAAAAATTGCATGCGCAAACGCAGCGGATGCGTGTGTAAACCGCTTCGTGTGTTCTAAACCTAAGTCCGCGCGGTCCAACTACTATTAATGTTATTATAAATTGTATATATTATCACCTACTCATCGAAATATTTTGATTGAATCAAGGTTAGATACAAACCTTGATACCACGACGGATATTACCTTCACGGTTATATTATTTCTAACATACTGATAAACAAATTATGTATACAACTGCTAGAAGTGTTTGCAACCTTTGTTTCGAGTTTCTCGAAAATTATCGTTCGAGTGCATACATATTTGTGTTCACCTTCTAAAATATCTATATAATTAAGTGGAATCAAATAAAATGAAAGGGCGAAGCAAATATCTATATACGTATAATGCTAACCAAGCGATTGTATTGAAGCACAGGATGAAATGAAAAAGCGCCCTCATACATCCCAGGTCCACACAGAGCCAGTCCACATTAGAAATTAAATTCCCCACGAATTGGGGTATCCTTTCACAAATCAGCTACGATGAAGTTATTCTTTGCTAAGCCTTTCGTTATTTTATATTTTTATTATTGAATTAGTTAGTTTTCATTATTCGCGTTGGAGGCGAATGGCAGTTGGTCGTCTGGGGGTTTATTGAAGGAGCCTTATGTTCAGCAGTGGACGGATAAAGGCAGATGACGATGATAATGATGATCATGATGATTGTTGAATATTTATTACAAGATTCTGATCAAAAAGTCCCTCGAGTACAGAAATCATCATATTTGATACGTATTTCTATATCGACCTTAATACAAAATTCCTGAGAATACTGCTTGGCCGCTTGCCTAATTAAAGAGTACAATTTAAACACTATCTATTCTACGTGTTTAATTTTATTTTCGTACTATAGAAAACAATCAAGAACAACTTATATTAAAACTGAAATTATCGAGAAAAGTAGCAGCAAGTTAATAACTAAACCTATAAAGTTTGTAAAATTTGTAAAAAAACATCAGCAAATATTAAAAGAAAAGAAAAAAAGCGACGATGGTCCAGTGGGTATGAACTTGGCCTCTTGAGCGAGAGATCCGGGTTCAATCGATCGATCGATCGCTATCTTAGTCACGTTCATATAAATAAAAACTACACCAATAAAACTATTTATCAGAACTTTATAATATATCTACTATAAAATACAAAAATGCTTTTCATCCAGACCTGACTATTTTCAACGAAAGCGCACAGCCATTATCACACCTATATGAATAATTCCTAGTCATTTCCAACCTAATCAAAACTATAAGAAATCATTAATATATAGATAGGTATAACTACAAAGTGAAAAGTGAAGATGTAAGTTTGCAAGTTTCAGTTTCAAGTTTCAGCGTGCAGACACTCAAACGTGAGCTTAGAAATCTGCGAGTTACGACGAAATACTTGAGGGCTCTTATATTCAAGGGATCAGAAACAGAGAAACGGAAAATAAAGAACAAACTTATAAAAATAGAATTCGACAAAGAATTCGTAGTAACCAATATATGCCCAAAAGTAAAGCATGCATGTAAATTGATGCATATATCTTTTACTACATTGCATATGCAACTCGCAATTCCAGAAGATATACAAGTTCAATCGATAGTATTGCTGCTTACTATGATTGTATTAGCGTACGTTATTCGTGGTATACATCTAGATAAAGCCTCGATATCGATGTCGGAGCGAGACGTCGCGTCATTTAGTGTGTGGCCTATGTTGTGAGGTCTTGCGTTGCGTGCGAGCACGTAACGTGAGAAAGAGGAGATGTGCTTTATTGCATGTGCAATGATTTTATTACCTCTTCAATATTATTATAACCAGACCACATGACCATATGACAGTTTTAGACATATCCCACCTTCATCTAGATATTCCTTTAGATCTATTAAAGCTAGCAAATATAAAGAAACCTTTATTTTTTACTTATTCATCATTACAAAATCCAGATTACTTGGAACCAATTACGTAAACTTCAATCAGTAATATTTGAAACGCAGCACCCGGTGAGAATAGAGGTCACGGAATGATTGCCCGCGGGGTTGAAACGGAGAGTGGGGATGTAATTTGCATAAGCTATGCAAATTGGTATTTAGATATTTCTTTGATGGTATTTCAATTCATTCAGGCGAGATTTAAAATGTAATTCATTATTCAACTTTAATTTGTTATCTCTGACTTAAATTAGTACACTAGATATAGATGTGCACAGCATTTTTATACATTACACAAATGAAAGATAAACTTTATAGAAATATGACACATCCTGAGAGCTATCAACTGCTACTACGTAAACAATATTTAAACATAAAACCTATTTACCTTTAACGCTACCTTACTGTACAAACACACGTACCCATCTGGCATCCTAATAACAATATAATATATTCATTTATTTATTTTTATGGTCACTTACATAACTGGTTTATTGTTATATTTTTGCGTGTGAAGACGAGTCTCAAATATTCATTTATTTAAAAAAAGGCCGGTAGTCAGCCTCGCTATCAAGGCATAAAAGGCAGTTTATACCAATCTCGATATCTACTTCAAATAGTCATATAAAATCTTTAAGAATGATTGATTTAGCCTTCATGGGTATATCGCTTTGTCAGATATTTAAGATAAGAATGACATAATCAACACATGCTATTGTGTACGTGCAATAAAAATCACCTTATACGCAGTTAGGGAGCAAAACAAAAATTGCATTGAAACTGACAACGAACCATACCAATATGATATACCTATGTTCTTTACGTATAATTTGTAGTCATCGACCATCTGTAGGTACATAACATAAACCCAAGGTGTGTAATGTATGAAACGTATAAATATTATGGTTACGGCAGTACGCCAAGTGTCGCCGGAGCACATGTGCCAAAACGTAAACACAAGGAGATTCGATCGAGCGGACAACCAAAACTCGTATCACACACGACAGTATCAATGCTGTTATCGCTAGCACCTAAGCACCGGGCCGAGCAACGCGTCGCTCTGTCTCGGCGGCTGTGAAACTACTAACTTAGTAAAATAAATAAAACCATTGGCGGGAACGAGAGGGCATCAAAAATGTCATTCTACATGACCGCGTGGCGCACACGCGACTGTATAGGGTTACCAGAAACAGTATTTTATGGATCATTGCGCATGAAGAAAGTTAAACGTGTCAAGGTCTACCTTCGATCAACGATCATTAAAAACAAATAAAAGACGTTGATTTCAAACTTGATATATAGAAAGCATAAACTGCTTATATGGTTGATAATAAATATTTTTTGTCCGTCCAGCCAAATCTAAATGTTAGTTTGGCCCCGGAGGCTCAATAGCAGAATTTAGGAATAAAACTTTATATTTAACTTCATGAATGTTCCATTAGTATCATGTTTCCTTAGATTAAAGCAAAAGAGGAGAAAGAGAGAAAGAATAGGAGAGGATAATACGTCATTGCATGTTCCCCAGGTGCTAAGCATGTTTGTATGTAGATTCTGTTTTCAGAATTTTGCATGTTGTTATTATTAGAATCGTCGTTTTATCATCGATTGCTAAACAGAAGGTTGGGATTGATTTGATTTTGATTCTAAACTATGATTTAAATAGCTAGAAGCTCGATTTTTGACTTTGAAATGGTATTGGACGGTACAATGTTTATTAGTAGTTTTGTTTATTCAAAGAAAAAATACTTAAGACAGAGTAATTTTTAATAAATAATGTTTTTTCGGAACACATCTTTTGATAATAAAATAGAAGCCTCGATTTTCAATTTATATGGTTCAGAAACAAATGCAGCTTTCTTATCTTTGTGTCTTCTAACACTAGAAATTCAGTGACCTAATTTCAGATGAACGTCGTGAATAGCGAATTTGAACTTTAATGCCTAGGGCCTAAGGTGCTTGTTAAAAGATACGTTTAGGAAATTGTCTTAAAAATCATCCAAATGAAGTTGAACGTAAAATCTTTACCCCATCGGTAAATAATTGTGTAACTTTTCCGGTCAGCAATACGTTGAGGGTGTTAAATATTATCTTTCGCGTTGTTTGTCCACGACAAACGTAAGCATCTGACCGATTTTAATAGAATTTCAAATTGTATGTGCAGTTGTATAAAATTCGAGACATAAGCTGGTTTTGAACTCGACAAGTACTAAAGCAAAGCAAAGTCAAAGTCCGGTATCCTAACATTTATTACCCATTAACATTAACGCCGGCCTCAAACGCTCATAATTAAGTAAATAAATCCCGTGCTCCGTGTGAGTTGACACAATTTATAAATTTCAAATCAATTACGCACTTCGCAAATTAGTCGCACGATGTTCTACGAGTATTAGAAGTTATTTTTCATTCGTAACAGAGATTACTCCTTAAAGTAAGTCATTAGAATTTGGAGACTTATTGGAATCATGTCGCAGTTTTCTACGAGCCCCGCAAGGGGCTCGAGGATGCTGCTTAGAGGCCGTGTGACCTCCTGGCTGTGGGTTCTTCCGCGCCCCATCAATATGGGGATTGGCCTACGTGGCTAGCTGACTTTTCCACAGCTGCGGGTTCAAGAGAGCGGCGGGTCACGACGCGCCATCTGTCAGAGTACCCCAGGCGGTCTGCCCTACGGGGTGATTCCACATAGGTGGAGGCCCAGCAGTAGGGCTATTCTGTAAGGTCGTTTTCGAATCTCGAAGCGGAATCCGCGGTGATATGACGAATTTGACGGATTTGTATTCTTTAAAACTCGACTCTCTACCTATATAAATAAAGATCATTTTCGAAGTGACGTACTGAGAGCTCTATCACTCAGATGAAGCTCGATATTGAAATGGTTTCTTACAGAATAGCCCTACAGGAGGCGACCAGCGACACGGGGGCTTATTGGAAGTAAGTACTTTGTAAGAGGTAGTGCCATGCTGATTTGCAGCCGAATTGGGTCGGCACGACCGGGGTGATACTTCTCGCTCATATGATAACGCCGCGAACGCAGTCGCGGTGCGGAGAGTTTCCGGTGTCCCATTGCAGGGAATCGGGAAAAGGATGCATCTGCATAACTTCTAGTTGTGCTGATGTCCATGGTCGATAGTCATTAGGCTTCGACTGCTCTGTTACCACCTTATCATCATATATCGTGTACCTCTAAACGAGCTATTCTTGTAAATAACCTTAATCTCGGAAACGGCTCCAACGATTTTCATGACATTTAGTATACACGAGGTTTCGGGGGCGATAGATAGATCTAGCTCGGTCATTCGAGTACTTGACATAAATAAGTAGACATTCAAAAGATAACTCAAAAATCTATTACGTACAAAGACGTAATTTACTCTTTACATATATTTTGGAACAATGGTCGTTATTTATAAATAACGCAGTAACTCATTCTAAAAATATGAGGGTATCTGTAGGGCTATTCTGTAAAGTCGTTTTCGAATCTCGAAAGCGGAATCCGCGGTGATATGACGAATTAGACAAATTTGTATTCTTTAAAACTCAACTATCTGTCTATATCAATAAAGTTTGCTTTCGAAGTGACGTAAATTGAGCTCTATCACTCAGATGAAGCTCAATATCGAAATGATTTTTACAGAATAGCTCTACAGGTACTCTGCAGTGCCTCTTTACTTTTTCTGGCATCGTTTATGAACTTTACGTGCGTTTGTTCCGGATTTTAGTATGTAAGTACTATTTTTTTTATTCCTTGCACATATAATTTTCGGTTTGGACTCGGCCTCTTATGCGAGAGATTCCGGATTCGATCCTGACCCCCATATGTGCCTTGAAATGGGTTTTTCTACATTTCTAAGTGCACCCTTAAAACACTTGACCATCGCTCGCTCACCAGTGCCTGCATGCCTGATGAGATTAAAGTCTTTGAAGGTATGTGAAGTTCACCAAAACGCATTGGGCCAGCGCATCGGTAAACTATGGCCCATTACCTTCCTCGCCTGATTTCAAGGAGGAAACCCATTCCCAGCAGTGGGGCATATTAACGGTTGATACTTTTTACTTTTTTCCGGTATTAAAGTAAATCTTTAAAACCAAAATCTTTTTAAGTAGGTATCAATATTCATGATTAATGGATTCACCTGTAAAACGTTTAAAAATCTTGAATGTATCCATAATTTAAAATATTCCATTATATTTCTTAGTTAGTTCTAAGATGGCATGATATGTAGTTATACCTTTTAAAGGTTATTCTTTTTAAAAACATCACCATTTTGGCAACTGGCCATACGAGTATATGTGTATGTATAGGTGTGTATGTATGTTATATGCTGTTATATAGGGCTGCTATATATATAGCAGCCCTATATAACAGCAAACAGGAAACAACGACAGAATGCCAAGTGTACATTTTGTTACCTTTCTCATTATGTTAAAAAGGAAGAAAGGTCACTACAGAAGGTAGTACCTATAATAGCTTTAGAAAACACGTTCGGGAACATATCGGTTGACCTTGGAGCACAACGAATTGAATTCGCAAAAGGGGATCGTTAAAAGCCTTGCATAAATACGCAATAATCGTTCCGGGTTGGATCCAAAGTCAGTTTTAACGATACAAAATGCACATTAGCTACTGACACTATTTACTCTATATTAAAATCATCTACTATATTTGGAACTCACATAGGGACTAAAATAGAATCTCCAAAAAAAAATGTAAATTTATAATAATTACCAGAGTCAGAGATAACAATACTACAAAAGGAATTAAAAAAAACATCAACCAGAGTAAGCGTATCCCCAGGTGCAGTGTTGCCAGTGGGTAATAGAAGCAAACTTTAACAGGCCATTTGGCTTCCAAAGATGAGTAATAATTGTAGGTGGCCCGGGCAAAAAAAAAGAGTTCCATATAAAATAAATACAATTTTTATTGTTTGCAATTAATACGCAGTACATGCTTAACAAAATTATTCATTAAATATATTTTGATAAAAGTTTTTCTGTAACTGCTAAACATGCCATAATCTAATCAGCCGTCAAAGTCATTTGATTTGGTAAAGTGTTCAGATTACAGACATACAAGCGTCAAAAGATATGTTGGTTTCGTATAATTAATTTAGCATATATTATCATTATCATCATCTTTCGTCATCATCGTATTTATCCGTCTCCTGCTGGACGCTAGATAAAGGCCGCCAAATCAATAAACTCCAAGACCACCGATCCCTTGCCACTCGCATCTAGCACACAATAAAAAAATAAATCCCTTCCTAACAAATTATGGAGGGTAGAGGTACCTCTACCCCCCTATAACTAACATATACTAACCATGAGAATTCAAAGAGATAGGAATTCTGACAGTTGCTTCTCAATACATTTTAGATAATTTACTGTACGTCCGGAAGAATATAAATGATTTCAATAAGAAATGTGACATTCATAGTAGGGATATACGTAATAAACACAGGCTAGATGCCCCAGTGATTAGACTTACAAAAGTAAGCAACTCTTTTAAATGAAACTGTATACGCTTTTACAATAGGATCCCAGAAAACGTTAAAAATCTATCAATCAATAAATTTAATAAAGTTATTAAAGAGCGTTTGTGTGGTAAAGGATATTACAAAGTAAAAGACTTCATTGAAGATACCACACCTTGGGAATAGGGCGTTCCTCCCAGGCATGAGGATAAAAAAGTGTATTAAGTGTATAAGACTAATTAATAATTATTATTTAGATGACACGAACTCTTGGGATTGTATTGCTCTTTTATCAATTGTCTATCTAGAATGTGGGTAAACTTTGAGCCTGCAGTATTTTTAACTAAACTTGTGTAAAGGTGAAACGTATGACATGTCATGCTCGCTTATGCCATTGCAGTGGTGGCGTTGTGGGATGGGTCTTCCACTTCCCTCTAATATGTGGAAGAGGTTGATGCTGGCTCACGCGTCCTGGCCTGTGTGGAGGTGCTGCTGTGGTAGCTGGTCGTGTTATGCGATTTCTACCTAGCTGATTTCCTTTATTTTTTTTCATTAACATCCTCTGGTTTGTTTTGGATGCTGCGGGGTCTAAAATTACCTACTCATTAATCTTAGGCTCGTGTGCAATATTTCTAAATATTTTATATTTTAAAAAGAGCAACCCAGCAGAGTTTCTCACTATACTAATAAAGTATTATGTATTTCATTTTTTGTAAGAAAATATGAAAAGATTAGTTCCACTGAGTTTGTTTCGCCGGTTCTTCTCAGTGGGCTTGCTTTGGAACCGGTGGTAGACTCAATTGACTTTCAAAAAGATACTTTGATTGTACTATTTTGAATAAAAAAAATTGACTTTGACTTTGACTTTGACTTTGAGAAACGGATACAATACAAATACTCGTTGTGCCCCCAAGTGAATAGTTTCCGAGATATTGGTTTTTGACTAAAACATTTTTTAAGATGGCGCTTGAAACTCCACCTGGATGTCAACATTTTGTTATTCGATGACTTTAACTTTACTACTACTTAACTAATAAATCGAACCTTATTAAAAAATAAATTGGTAATTGAATTACATTTTAAATTTTGTCAACGATAAATTTCTCTTTTATTCATAATTGAAAATCTCAATATACCAGACGTTTTACAATTTACAAACTATATATAGATTAAACAAATCATTCCGATAAAACAATCAAAGCATATAATTTAGATTAGATTACACCATTTTATATTAATTACGTAAACATGCCGTACGCCGAATAACTTATGGCAGAAGAATAAAACTGTAGTACAGTCAACGTTCGGAAAGACGGGGAAAAGACGACCTCCAATTAGATAGAAGGAAGGACCAATCACTGTACTCTGTGTACTGACTTCCGTACAGTCGCGATATAAGTATCACCAAGTATGGAAACTACAAACAAACATTCGAAACGACACACTCATACAAACATGGGTATAGACGCGCAAGCCACGCGGCACTTACTACTGAAAGCACTGCAAGGTTCGCTTCGAAGTCCAAGGGCTTGTGGATGCGCTTTTTTGTTTGTGAGCGTACCATTTCGAGAGTGTGTTCATACTGTACCGTATATTTATTTACGTTCAGTGATCGGCCCGCTAAACCCGCTTATCCCCAAAGATAATAATTAATAGCTTACGTCCGAGTTTGATATCGCCATTAAGTCTTGTTGCTGCTGTTAATTGTTTTGTCGCTAGATTATTTTATAGAGATACGAGCAGTGATCGCATACACGAGTAATAAAATGCAAAAGCACTGTAAAATACTTTTTTAATTGTAATATCTGAAAACTTTCATAACACAAAAAAGGAATGTAGATCCGTTTCCTGGCAATCCGTTTGACTAAGACTTTATTGCGCAGTAAAAGGAGTTTCAATTACAAGGGATTATTGTAGTACTTTCACAAACGACGTCTATGATGTTCCCTGCATAATGAGAGACAACCTTTAGTCCATCTTTTATATTGCATACAGCAATTTAAATTCATTACAAAAGTTTCGGGACATCATCATCATCATCAATGGAGCTATACAAAGTCTACATTTGAAAAGAATCTCTTCCAAATTCATACATCATTTATTACCGAGTCTAACCTATTTGACTCCATTTTTGGCATATTTCATGATAAGCCACGACTATGTAGCATATAGCATATTAGGATGGAATCATTTTCGATACACGTTACGTTAATAAGAATTCACAGGTTATTAACATTCTTTATCGAAATAGCTTTTAGTAAATCAAAGATTAATTGGCTTGGAATTTATAGATAAGTTTACGTTAGTTTAGCGTACGTTTTAAGATTGGTTATGCCGTTCATGCGCAAAACCGTACTTTTTAAACTTATACTTTGACTTTTTCACAAGTTTATTTTTCTTAATTTAACATAATAATAGCTTTATATGAAAGATGAGCGTCTTCTATAAAAGAAAAACCTAGATAGTTTTTTTTTGTAATTTATTTATATTATTTTTCTATAATTATTTTAAAACTACAATATAACGCTGAGATCGAAATTGTTTTTAAAAAAATCTAAAAGATCAAAATTACGTTGTTTGTCTAAAGTCTAAACGTACAGCTCTATGCATACGGCGAAGTAAAAAGACAATCCTTTGTGAATGAGTGTGAGTAAAAGTAGCCGTGAAATACCTAAGCTTGACTTTCCGCGCACTTATGCGTAATAAACGGCGTAATACGCTCTTAATTTTTAACATACAACATAAAATGTTTTCTATTTTTTTTTATTAATTAAGTATTAGTTATGATAAGGTTGAAGTACAATAAGTTTGTCGGCACACGCACCACGCCACCTTCTTGTTGGCGTGCGGTGCTACTCCAGCTTGCTCACTCACTCGCTGTGTACTTGGCTTTCTGACGCGCGCACTCTACGATCTCTTTCGCCTCAGTGGTGTAGTGCAGGTGGGAGAGACACCGGGGTGTGCAGTCCTGCAGCACGTATACCGTTGGGCTCCTTGGGAGTCATGCCACAGAGGTCTTTATGTAAGTGTCGTGTAAGTGGTCGAAATCGTGATTAGCGGCTAGTACATATAGTATAAAGTCCTAGGTACTATCCTCTATGCTATCTGACACCTTAGACCACACGATTAAAACATCGATATCACCATACTAGTGTACCACGAGCTACGTTTGTGTTTTGTGGTTTATATTTACTTAATCATCATCAGCCGACGGCTCTTTAATGAAAATTGTCATTGTATAATTTTGACATTCATCATCATCATCAGCCTGTATCCGTCCATTACGCTGAACATAGGCCTCCTCGATAACGGCCGATTTTTTGCCACTCGCATCAAACACGGACCGGCCATTGCATGGAGATTGTCGTCCTACCTGGTTAATTGTCCATCAACACTTCATCTACCTAAATGCCGCCTCCACGCTTGAAGTGTGTGACCAGCCCATGCCATGACAGTCAATTCCCCGCTACTCGAATCGAACTCTGACTTCAACAATCGTTAACGTTTAACAACTAGCTGTTGCCAGCAGCTTCGCCGTAAGCAAAAAAATGTCCTTTTTTTAATGTAGCCTATGTTACTTCTAACACCTCCGAGAATATGTGTACAAAATTTCATGATGATCGTTTAAGTAGTTTTCGCGTGAAAGCGTAACAAACATCCCTATTTTCAAATTTATAGTTAATAAATAAGAATTAATAGTTCCAAAAAAACTAAAGTCGAGTGGTCGAGTATAAACCTACACAGGTGAAGCTAATAAAAAGCTTGTAAAAACGAACCTATTGGATGAAATATACACAGGATGTACGTTCCGTTTGATTCGCAAAGGCCAATTCAAACGGGTCCGTCGCTAAATAAACCAAAACACGGAAATCACACAGTAACAGAGTTTTAATAAAAGTCCATTTTATTGGAACCACTACACTTTGCACCCTGTGAGTGTCGAAAAAATATCGAAATCATTATACAACACCAAAAGGGGTTATCCAAATTGATTTTTTACGCCCTTCATTTTCATAGCTGGTTTTAAGCTTTTCTCTTCAGACTGACTTTACATATTTTCCAAATTTTTTTCAACTATTAAATTTAAATGGGCAGTGAAGAACTTTTATTTGAAATATTTTTAAGTACTTAAGGGTCTGTTTCACAATATACTAGTAAAGTACCCTATAGCTATATGACACATAAATTAACTGACACATAAATCTTCTAGTTAGTCTTGATTGGGTTTCACCATCATCTTCCCTATAAATTTATTTGGCAGATCCCTATTTGGCACTTGCTGGTTAGTAGGCTTGGCAACCTCGCATTTCATAGTTCCATTTTACGATAAATATGTTTTAGAAAAACATTCCATGTTGTAAATATACATGAAAATATGTTTTTATAATTTAATTGTATGTATCATACCATCTTTATACCTTTTATTTACATAGACCTTGTATATAATGTTATCCCTGAATTATTAAACGATCAAAACACAATTTAAATTATTTTGTATATTACTGTTACCGGAACGTCAAATTGTCAAATGTCGTGAAGCTGTCAACCGCGTATATATCTGTCAACTAATTTATGTGGCAGATAAATTTGCTAATGGCCAGTTGATCCGACCTATAGTTTACAGGGAACTTTATTAGCCAAATATTGCTATATGTCAATTGTGAAACAAAAACGTTGTAGTTATGTGGTAAATATGTTGCAAATAGCTTAAATGGAACTTTATTAGGATATTGTGAAACAAACCCTAAATATACTAACATACTGAATTGTACTACTGCGAAAATTAGGACTCCTAGAAACCCACTAGAGAATCCGTCTTGTAACACACTGACAAATTTCGTCAACCCTTCCATCATCCGCTTCGGTTGGCGTAACTTATAATATTATATATGCGCAAAGTTGGACGTTGTAGCTCAAAATCAAGCCATTATGTACAAATAAAAACGGAACTCATAGATGTGCACAAAATATTCTGTATTCTTATCCACAAGAAGTACAAAAAATGCCAGCAAACTCAGAAAATATATTTATATAAAGATTTCTCATAGGTCCGACTAAGCTTCGGCTTCGACTAAGAAGTTTATAATTTATATTCATCATATAAAAAGGTTCTCTAGGGATATGAACGTGCGACCGTTGGTCTCTTGATATCAAATCACTGCATCGTCATTATCATCATCACCCTTTATTAGTCCATTGTTGAACGTAGGCCTCCCATAATGAACGTCAAGACGACCATTTGCCTTCGAAGTCGCATCCAACATGGATCAGCCACGGATATTGTCTTCTCACCTGGTTAATCACTTGCTACTTTTTAATTACCAAGCAAAGGAGATTGTAAATATTATATAAGTGTAGCTATTAGTAATAAACTCTTCCTATAAACCGCTCTCTTGGTGGCTATAAGTATTAAAATACTTATATGATTATGATATACAAACAAGAAACCAAGTTAAAGTTAGTTGATTAAACGTTAATATCATTATATTATGGTTCATTATATATTATTTTCCACGGATAGATAGTGAAATTGTTTACGTGGGCGACACTGACAACACTGCACGTTTGCCTATCTTAATAAAATATTTAAAAAAACCCTTTAAATTTATAATTATCCACTTTATTTTATGTTTTCTATAATAACATGAATTGCAATTTTCTTGATAGGAAGGTAAGAAACACATTATAGCTGTAACCCGCCTAGTTTATATGTAACGCCATCTAGTGGTGAGCGGACGCAAACTGAATAGAAAAAAACTTAAATCTATGCGCTAACTTTCATAGTAATCTTCGTTTTTTAGTCATCAAAGTGATTTCTCGTCATCGAATCATTATAGTAATATATCGAATAATAAATCGAGCTAACCAAACAGTATTACGATTACATTAATTAACTCCCTAATAGGCTTATTTGAAACATATCATATTTCACCTATGATCAAATCATAATAGCAGTGAAATCAATTATACAATTATTAACATGATATGCATCATATTATGATGTAGAGCCGATATATAGTACTAATTAATGAACTGGACTAAGAAAATCGACGACATTAGATTTATTATTGATACTATATCGCCATAGTGAAATAAATGATACAAAAGTTAAGTTACCAAATAACTTAACTTTTGTATCATCAATATCATTTTGTTGACTTCTGTTAGGACCCGTTCGCACGAGCGCTTTTTTACCGAGGGGTAAAAAACTGTTTGAATGAGACATATGGACACCCATGTATCCGTTCACGCGAAGGCGTTCTTAAAACGCAACGCTTTTTTATCAAGCACTGTTGGATTTTCGACGTTGATTGTTTTACGTTAAATCGAATTTAGCAGCTCAAGCCGACGCGACGTCTGGTTTTACCGCGACAGCATAGGATACGGTATATAAAACGATCTTCACCGAGATGCTTATTTGATGAAACGTATTTTATATTTAATTTAATACGTCAGTAAACATGTTGCTACAACACTAAATTTTTATAAAAATAATTAAAAAAAAATTTAGTCCAGGATATGACTACTAAATAATTTAAAAAAAAAATTAATAATTTCTCCGGTTTGATTATTTGGCAAATTCTATACCAATCGAAAGTAGGAAGCCCATGGAATACGCCGACGTTGGGTTGCCTATTATTTTCTGGTCACAACTCTCGGGTTGCCACGTGTTAAAAGGTAAATCGATACTAGAGCATTTTGCGCCGGTCTGATTATTGAATTGAAATAAAATGATATTAAAGATTATTTATTTATGAATACGGTGGCAGAGGGTTGCCTGTGAAAAATCAGTTCCGAATTCCGGTTGACTAATTTTGAAAATCATATCCTGGACTGAACTTTTTTAGGCAACCCATATGCAATATATTTATTGACATATTAAATTGAATATAAAATAGGTTTCATCAAATAAGCATCTCGGTGAAGGTCGTTTTATATACCGTATCTTAGACTATTAAGCGCTCGTGCGAACGGGGGCTTACTGAACATACGCCTCTCAATAACAGCCATCCTCGCAATAATATATAATCAATGTTTGTAATTTTTACTAGCATAATAATAAGAGTCCAAAAAATAGTAGTTTGTACAAATTGTGTCCCGGGCGATCCGCCGTGTTAGCGTTTGTTTAATTATATTTCCAGCAATGAACGAGAAAGAAATTCATGTTGTTTAACTTGTATAGTGATTTTATTTTAAATTATCGTTTGGTCTGTCAAAACGGGACAATCTTAGCCTCGCTAGTGACAGCTTGACAGACTGCCTGAAAGCGGCACCTATGGTCACGTTAGCTATAACATTTACCACAACACACATGCTCAGTGTGACAATGGACAGAAAAACGAATACGTACACAATATATATCACACCGCTACATAACCACACGATAATTTAAACATTCGCAATCGGAAAAATCGCATTTTTAGGTCACTAAAATATATCACATATAAACTCTAAAAATTCCTACACAGTAGCAACATTTATCGTCACAGATTATAATGTGCGCTACAACTCCGAGCATGTAAAGATCACTTTTCACAAAAAAATATACAATAATGGCAATGAAGTTCAAAATAACTACATGCATCGAAAAAAAAGCAATATAAAAATCAATCTCACCTGCTGCATATTGCTGTTGTTGAGCTATCGCCCTCTGAAACGAAACGAAAAGCAAAATAAATAATAAAAAAATAAAACACAAAAATAGTGTACAACATTATAAAAAGAACAATTAATTCATGATTTTTTTTAAATAGACGATTGACGAAATTCAAAATAAATAAAACATTAATAAGAATTATCATAGTTGGCACAAGCCCAATAATATATTCGTAGGCAGTGATATATTTTATTAAGATATTCAGTTTGTAAGACGGGATAAGCTATGGATATCAACAGGTTCCTTGGCCCTAGCCCTTATCGTGTTTCGTGCAACTTATCCATGCATTGCCTATCGTGAAGATATTGATGCCAGTAATTACACTGCTTCTTATAAAGCACATGAAAGTTATTTCTAGGTAGAAATAAGCACGATAGTGTTACCTAATAAAAACGCCCTTAGATAAATTCTCAATTATTAGAAATATTTCTTAATAGAAAATTCGAAATAATACTTTAGTAGCAAGCTAACTGCATAAGTAATTACCAAATTACAGACTCCACTATGAATACGATCAAAGTTGTATTGAAAGGATTTTGTCATCAGTTCTAATATT
Source organism: Lycaena phlaeas (assembly GCA_905333005.2). Lineage (NCBI taxonomy): Eukaryota > Metazoa > Arthropoda > Insecta > Lepidoptera > Lycaenidae > Lycaena > Lycaena phlaeas. The sequence continues at coordinate 5,030,900 of HG995168.1, forward strand.
TTTAGATGTAAATTGTTAGCTTAATTATCATAGCACGCGCGGAGTACATACAACGATTGCGACATAACGATTTTTCAATATGTTATGACAGTATTGCTGAGTTCCACACCACGGTTAAGGCCTTGTCGTGGCGGTGGGGCTAAGTAGACCCCAACACCTTGGGCGAAACGAATTGGGCCGAGGGGACTCTTTGTACCCCTCTTATAAGAAGAGGGGGCAAAAGGGCAGGGGGTAAGGTGCGAGGACGGAAACCTCGCCTTATTATAGTGTCCCGACGGCCGGGGGTTGGGGTTGTTCTGTGGTGCGGGGCAACCCCTCTGTAGAGGTGACTTCGGTCCCCTGAGGGACTAACTAGCCGCCGAGGTGCCGAGGTAGATCCAGGGCACCTCACCAAAGTCGGCATCGGTGGCACGCGCCAGCTGTTAGTGGATAGAGCTGCGTCCACTTACCAGCTTTGGGCGCAGCGAGTCTCACATACCCGCCTGGGGAGACCCACTCCCCCGCGGGATGCCTAAGCGCATTTCCCGGCATTAAAAAAAAGTATTGCTGGGTTAAGATACATAGGTGAGCCATCTGCTCACCTAGATACCGATTGAGCTTAAAGGTCATTAGGTCTAAAAGTCTAGACCTTCCGAAAAAAAAAACGGTAAGGCTCTAGGTTAATGAAAGAAGTATTCAATATTAATTTTCCAATAAACATTAATTTATTAATTTAATGCAAGTATAGAAATTAGATTAAAGGTTTGAAAACTAAATTTACTATTTTAAAGATGGTTGAAATCGAATAATTAAAGATATACTGTGATAAATTACAGGCGACGTCTATGCAGTGAACACATATACATGGCAATTTTTTTATTAATTCACATTGAGTCAGTCATGATAAATATTAACTAATGTGTAATAGGGTGACAAGCACCTAGCAGATTGTCTGTGCCTTACATAATATTAGAGATCGTTTTATCGTTGTCAGTGTGAAGCGCACTACCGGCACGCCTATCAAAGTATGTACTAATTATTCGTGAGAGGCAGATTATAAAATACATTATATGAAATGAAATGCAATTTTCAGCGCTTAAAAGAAACATTACATTTTAAATATTATAAATACAGCTTTACTAAAAACATTTGTCTTCTTATACTCAATGTTATTTGATTCTATTAATCATTGAATACACACTACGTTGGCAAACTACCTATTTTTAGCAATCACCATTAAGCCTTATAAATTATGTCCCACATATGATTTCGAGGAGACCCATCTCCTCGAAATCAGGCGAGAAGAATGTTGAGCCGTAGTACGCCCAATTCGGATTAGTAATTTCTTCACTCACTTCTGTGTGATATATGTCAAAAAAAAATTGTATGCATAACTTATCTGCGTAGACATCTTAACGGATACAAAATATGACACAAGCCGAACAAAAACTTGACCTTCCGAATGATGGGGTTAAGGATTTCGCCAAAAATATGTATTACTTAATGCGCCTTTTTTCGGTGACAATGGTTTCGGCAACAAAAGCTGACATCGTGCGCATACAACACATGCCATTGAATACATGACGATCATATCTCACAAATAAGTATGACTGACATAAAAAAAAAATTTGCCTGTTTAAAATCATCTTTACATTATTATTTCATGTCGGAGCTTAAATATTCCAACTCTTTATATTTATTTAAAAAACCAAATAAAAAAAAATATTCCAAGTCACAGATTAAAATTTTTAAACGAACGAACGAAATTATGATATAATTATTAGCATAGATAGAGAGTGGATATATGAAGCGGATGACGAATACCGGCTACTGTTTGGCTGATTAATGCAACAATAATATGAGGGTAAGTGAACTTTTGCGGTTTCTATTAAAAACAATTATCGATAAGTCGTTGGTCATGAATGCCTTAGTATTGCTGGACTAGTTAATGTACTTTATACTGAGAATTTCTCAGTATAAAATACATCTCTCATATAATACATTCTCAGAGAAATGCTCTTGAATCATGTAGGTAGAGGAGGATGGGGTTCTAAGTTCTAACCGCACCTTGTTTTCATGAGCATTCCGAGCTTATTTCTACCTCACTTTCGAAAGCTTACAGCTTTGTTGTATTTTAGTAATAAGAGCAAGATATGGGCATTTACAACGTAATATTGCTTCAAAAGACACTCAACGAGTCGCTTGTCGCAACGATGATAACGTTTAAAAAAAATTCACAAGTAATTTAAATGTAAAACTTTCGAACGCAATTTTTTTTTAATACAGTTGCTCAAAAAGTGGCGTATTGCAGGGACGTATAGCGTTCGGAAAGTGGGCTATTACACACTCGTGCTTTTTCTTTACCTTTTCCGAACTCGTGCGTTCTCTTTCCCAAATGTCAAAATAATGTCTATTAAAAAGAAAAAAAAACCTACCACGAAGTTTTTACAAATATTTTTAAAAAGAAGCTACTAATTTGTTTCAATATCAGATGTAATGATTTGATTAAATGGGTTAGGTTAGGTTTCATTTTATTTCATCACATTTCATTTTTATTTCATATCAATAAAACAATTCCACTGAAGTCTTGGCTGTATGGGCATAGTTCCCTTTGCCTACCCAGCATGGGTAAAGAAAAAAAATCTCTGCTTTAATTCTTTTACGTTCGGCGCCATTTTGTATTTTTATTATTTTATTAAATAGCTTAATTTTTTCGCAACTGTATTAAAAACAGTCGTTCAGTACACGTGCGGAACCGTCATTGCAACTTGTTCCGACTGTCAACCCTCGGCTTCGGCTGCGCCTGGGCTCGGGTAGACATTTGTCGGAAGTCACTGCAATGACAGGCTTTCCGCACTTGTAATGAAATATACTATATTCGCACGTCATTTCCGATTACAAAGATATGCCTGGTAGCCTAGAGCTCTGTATCGATATAACGGAATGTGTTTTATGTTGAAATAATGGAAAATAATGAAATGAATTGAAGTCGTGATGGCATGCCAATTGTCGCATGCAACAATATGTATTCTATTAAAATCATGTCGCACTCGATATGAAGATACACATTTACCTGTTGCCTTTTATTTACAACTAGCTGTTGCCCGCAGCTTCGCCTGCGTTAACTAAGATTTACAACGGGATCTTAGTACGCGAAATAACATTTTTTACACCTTGTGTCCGAAAAACCAAAATATCTTACGGAACCCTATTTTTATCAGAATAAAATTTAGCCTATGTTACTCGTGGATAATGTAGCTTCCGAATGGTGAAAGTATTTTTGAAATCGGTCCAATACTTTTTGAGCCTATTCATTACAAACATACAAACATACAAAAATAGGTACAAATCTTTCCTCTATATAATATTAGTATAGATAACATACTCATGTACGTTTTCATATACCTTATTTTGGGATGAACCGCAAAAAATATGTATTGCATGGTTTTATGAAACAACGGTAAAAATGAAACTTTTTTTCACATTATATATACATTAATTCACAAACGAATTAGCGTGGAGCACAGGCACAAATGAGTAATAGTCTATACACTACACGGTCAGCTGATGCGAACTATAGGCGCCGCCATATTTTCCTCCGACCGTCACGCGACATGCAACACAGACGAAAAACGAGACGATGTAATAAGTTTCACTTTAATATTTTTTTTTAATACTAGCTGACACCCACAGCTTTGCCCGCGTTAGTTTTAATTTACAGTGAATCTGAATTGATGGTATTATTTTTATATCTTATGTCACTCAGTGTTTTTTTTAGTTAAGCGAGTACTTTTTGAGTTTAAATCAAATCTTTTCCCTTTATAATAATAATAATATTAATAACTAGGAGCGTCCCGCGGTTCACCGCAGTTCAGTACGGGGATAAATTATAGCCTGTGTTATTCCGATGTATAAGCTATATTATTGTGAAGTTTTAACGAAATCCATTCAGCATTTTTTGCGTGAAAGAGTAACAAACATCCTCACAAACTTTCGCATTTATAATATTAATAGGATTAGTATAGACAAGCTATAACAATGCTCAATAATTAGACTAACAAATGCTATTGATTCTCTACAACTCTGGTGGCTCCGAAGATTAGTGTGATCAAACAAACTAACTTTATTATATTAGTATAGATAAGGAATGACACAAAGGAAATAGAGTCAGCGGTGATCTCCAGGAAGTCCGATCCAAGTTTGATGGGAATGGTCTGCCATTCAGAAGTTTTAACTTTCATTTGAGAATTAACATCTATTTACCGTAAGCGTGTCAATAATTTGCACCAAAAAGTAATCGTGATGATGACGATGATGGTGATGGTGGTTATGGTCGGTCAGTGCATTGGGGACTCTAATATTCGAAATATTTAGATTCTAAAATCAAACTAAGGAGTGGCCTAGATTTTCTTGGCTCACGCTTATACCGAACTCGGCAATACTTTACTAATGTTCTAGTCTTTCTTTTTCAAATTTAAAATGATTAATTAGATACTTTACAAGTTAGGTCTTTATCTCGTTATCAAATTATGAGATATTATGTCCTACTAGCTGCCCCGACAGACTTCGTTCGACAAAAGTACTATATCACTGTTAGAAACCAGGGGTTGATCTTCTACAGATTGAAAATTTAGGATTGTGAATATTTTTAATGCCACACCGCATAAAAAAATGGAAAATTTTGTCAATAAAATTAAAAAAATATTTTAGGCCAAACTTTTCATTTAGTTAGGGGATGAAAAATAGATGTTTTCCGATTTTCCTACCTAGCCGATATGCACATAAAATTTAAAAAAAAAAGACGTGTGGCACTCGGGGACTGCCGCGGTAATGCTATTGCATAGCATTTTGTATCAACTTATGCAATTATAATTATTTATTTATTTTAATTATTAATGCAGTATTTCTTTTTCTTTGATATTAATTCAAGTTACACTTTTTGAGCGTGGTGACCGATAAGAAAACATTTTTTTTTCCTTTATTAAATAAATAAAAAAATATAAATATTTTAAACAATATTAACTAATATTGTTTAAAATATTTTTATTATTTTACAATACATGTGTTATATTTTATTGTTATTCGTGCGAGCTTCGTAGTGTCGTACAATACGTCTAGTTGCAAGCACACAAACACCGTGTCGAAGACTGCCGAAAAGAAACGACGTTAGACGATGCATGCATCGTCTAACGTCGTTTCTTTTCGGCCACACCTCCGTGCCCGTCGGAGTGGGGAGCGTTAGGTTTTTATTTTCGTTACGGAATTTCTGTACTCGGTCCCCGCGCTCAAGGCCCGCGATAGAAGCTATGCAATAGCTTAAAAATCGGTCGAAACGTTTCGGAGGAGTATTGGAACGAACATAGTGACACGAGAATAATATTAGAATATGGTTTATCCGCAAAAATTAAAAAACCTGACTGGTATTTATATTCGTTCGGCTCATTCTGTGCGTAATACAGAGTTATCTGCTTATGAACTTATGAACACCGATATAGTGGATATCCTTTTAAATATATAAAATTGCAAATTTATCCTATATTATCTTACGGATGTAAAGTATTCGTTCACAACAGTTCGTGGCATTCACATAACACACTGAGGTAAGACCGGTACATTGCGTAACACACAAGAACAATTTCAACCTTCGAGTCTTTGATTTAATTATTGCTGATTATTCGTAAAATATTCGTGACGTCAACATTTTCGACAAATTTAGTAATTAAAATAGCCAAATTTAGACAGCTAGTGGAATAGTACAACTATATAATATCTTAATTATACATATTTAGAATACCCCGCCGCATATGTCTATGTAACTCAAAAATAAACAGATTTTTAGTTTACGCCAAATTCTTTTGCCAATGAAAAAAGATCTTTGTGGATGGTATTGGAATAAAGGGGAATGTTAAGCACGCGCGTGAAACTGTGGAGCGCTACTTGTAATATACATTGTATCTACAAGTAGAGTCTACTATGAATATTTGTATATATAATATTTCGTATAATATCTATAACAAGTAATATACATATTAGCTTTGTGCACTCCGCGTCGCGTCTTCGTCGTCAAATCTCACATTAATCCGAACATGTCGCTTCGCGTATTAATACAGTAGCTCCATAATATGTCTGTCATCGATTCCTGTAAATCCTGTGATATCAATTAGCGATTGCGGTTAATCCTGTTTTGGTTGCCATGAATAAATTAAAACATGGAAAAATCACGAAAAACGAGACGAAAACATATTTTTCAGGATAATTGAAATCACCTACGTGGAAGGCCTGAAGTTTTTTCATCCTGTATAAGCTTACCTCATTTCCAAGGAAGAGATAAACAGCGAACTAATTATTTTATTTATTACGGCCCATTACCGAATTCATGTCAAATAAAATTAATCGTAGACAAGGATATATTATTTCGACATATGAGAGGTCATACTTATGCCGAAAAATCTGTACATATTAAATTACAACAACCTGAGGATGCCTCGGTGGAGGATGTAGACTCTACGATTAGTAATCGTAGAGTCTACATCCTGAGGATGCCTCGGTGTCGGGGTGAAACGTGCGTAGATTTTATGGTGGTGGTCTTTTATGGTAGTGTGTGTGGTGGTGGTGCATGCGAGTGTACGCATATGCAGTGTGGGAAAGGAGGGCGGTGCTATATGCATGCATATGCGTGCACTCACACATTTACTATAAAGACTGCATGGTTCGCGGGATACTGCTAATTAATATATAATTTATTATCTTTTTTAAAATGGATTTCCGCAAAGTAACGCCTGATTCTATTATTAAATCTGTACATCACACTTATACCTTTTCACTGAGAATGATCGACATTAGGGTTCCTTGCCTCGAAAAAAAGCTAATGCTATACATCGCCCGCTACATTTCACTAAATAACACGACAACGAGTATCCATAATGCCATTGACATACCCAATATAATCATAAAAAAAATTAAAAAGCAATTTGTCACATTTTAAGGCCAGAAGTAATATAATCGTCAGTATGCTGTATATTATAATATATAGTTTACTAGTGGACTCGACAGACTTCGTTCTGTCAAAACAATTAATTTGCAATAAATAAAATTGCAATCTCAAATTTGAGAAATAAACTATCCTATCTTTTAAGTTGGAAAAAAGCACACATTTTAAAAGAAAAAACATTAAAATAGGTTAAGTGGTTTAGGAGTCCATTGAGGACAAACATTGTGACACGAGATTTATATATATTAGATTGTATAGTCTAGTGGGTAAGAGGTCGGCTTCTTGAGTGAGAGGGTCCGGGTTCGATCCTGAACCCCCGTGGTGCATTGAAATGGGTTGTTCTAAATTTTTAAGTGAACCTGAATACGAAACCATCGTACTAACTAAGGAAAACATCGTGAGGATAGCTGAATTGTTGATGAAATTAATAAATCTTAAATTAAAAAGTCTGAATGTGTGCGTGAACAGCAACACGCTTTGGGCTAGACCATCGGTGAACTATCGCCTCCTCCTTCCTCTTCGTCTGATTTCTAGAAGACCTGTGCCCAGCAGTGAAGCATATAAAAGGTTATACTTTTTAAAAGAGTATATAATACTTTAGAGCGACGACGAGCACCCCAAACACGAGACCATTGCTCGCTCACCGGTGAAGGAAAACATCGTGAGGAAACCTGCATGCCTGATGAGATTGAAAGTCTTTGAAGGTAGTGAAGTTCTCCAACCCGCACTGGGCCAGCGTGGTAAACTATGGCCCATTACCCTCCTCGCCTGATTTCGAGGAGGAGACCCGTGCCCAGCAGTGGGACATAAAAGGGTTGATACTTTTTTTCAGTAATCGATACTTACTTTTTAAAAGTTGTGCTGCCACCAATAAGTGCTTTAAACAGGGCAGAATTAAACGCTGTTTTGTTATGTGATTTAAGCCTATAATTCTGTCATCATCATCATCATCAGTCTTTATCCGTACACTGCTAAACATAGGTCTAATTTGTTAATATTTCTTACATTTAAAGATACAAAAATAGATAATGAAACCCTCCTCCGGTAAGCCAGACTCGCTTTTTTGTCTGCCAGGCTGTTTGTTTTTTGTCTCATACAACTCAATAGACGTGCTACTCAAGTATCTAACACAAAACTCTTTCGTTCTGAGGACAAATAAAGCAAAGTTCAACAATTAAATGATGATGTATAAGTATTTCTTAAATACAGTAACAAAATATTTTTAGACTATATACATCAAAATAATGAACATTTTCTTCCTTCTTCTTTCCAAAAATCACTATTCATGATCGCCATTATCATCATCAGCCCACTGCCGAACGTAGGTCTCCCTCAATGAACGCCAAGACGACCTTGTTACTAAAATCCAACATGGAACGGCCACTGCTCGGAGATCGTCCCCCCACTTGGTTAATTGCTGTCCAACACTTCGTCTACCTAAACGCGGATTTTACTAATGAACTTGATTGGCAAATCCGCCGTCCGTTCGAAATTCAAAAACACTATGAATGTTTTATTTCTTTGTCTATCATGTATACGAATACATTTGTATAATCAATCATGCCAAAGTGCCTGAAATAAATGATTATTATTATTATTATAAGATATCGGACCGGAGTATTTAAATAATCTTTTTCATCATCAGCATCATTAATAACTTCAAGGTTGGAATATTATTATATCGTTCAAAATTATGGCAATCTTAACATAGTGTATAGTGATATAATATACTACACATAGGCTTCATAAGGGGCACTTTTTTAAGTTAAGAACGTAACAAAAATGATTATTACTATTTATAGGGAAACCTTAACGTTTTAGGAATGCTAACAAGATGGATTACACTAAGTAAGCCTATCCGATCTTGTGCCATACATCCGACTAGTGAGTATTAGACATCGTGGCTGATAGCTAATTTATAGTTATTACACCCCACTAAAAACCACCGAGAGTGCCTTCGCCCGCCTACAGAATAATCATCATAAGCTTTAAACCTTACCGAACATGGCCATCAAAGTAGAGCATGGCAAAATAAACCTTGTCTAAGATTATAACCACTATCGCAACAATAACATGGAGCCTGTCTTCATGTCAACAAACATGTCATGATTCGTACTGATGACCTCATGCTTCGAGAGACATGACTCGAGTGAAACTACGCACACTATTCTGCCAACTAATGACCGGACTTCATAAAATTTTCCTATTGTTTTCCTCTGGCTTTGAAGAATTGTATGTTAGCTTTGAACTCCTGAAGCTTTGCTCCTAATTAGTAAACTTCGGAACTAAGACTTTTCTCCTAAAGCTTTGCTCCAAAATTGTCAACTTTAGAATTAAGACTTTTCTCCTAAAGCTTTGCTCCTAATTCGTCAACTTTAGAACTAAGACTCTTCTCCTAAACCTTTGCTCCAAAATCGTCAACTTCAGAACTAAGACCTTTCTCCTAAACCTTTGCTCCAAAATCGTCAACTTCAGAACTAATACTATACTCAACCGCCAATATGACCAGATCGCCATTTCATCAAAAATCAATTCACCTAAGGAAAAATGATGACTTTTTATTAGGTTTCCTTTTTTTGTCCGAAGTAGGAGAGGAGCGGGAAAATGCGTATCCTATACGGACATACAAAATACATGCTTGGTCTATGATGAGGGAACACGTGAGCAAACTTGTAGGTCTTATAAGAGAGAACTTATTGTAAGTTTGTGAAGTTTACCTAGCCTTATCGGGCCAGTGAATTAGGGAACTATGACCCCATGCACTACAAGATTTCGAACGACCAAGTATGACTATGTGAAGTATTAGGTCGAGTATTTGAAGCTTTATATTATACTAGCAGCGCCCTGCAGTTTCATCCACATATTTTCCATTTTCGTGGCGGCACGGTAGACTACTATATGGCTCATTCTGATGTGTAAGCTATATTATTGTAGATTTTCATCAAAATCCATTCAGTATTTTTTGCGTGAAATGGTAATAAATATTGTACATACATCCATATATTTTAAACAGACTTTCGCATTTCATATTTTAGTAGGATAGTTGGATTAGGACTATCTTCCTTCAGTGTCAGGCCTAAGTTAGATGCGATATTTTTCTTAGAAGATTGCACTCAAATTAGAAAATTCCAGTCTTACCGCGGGGTACCGTATCACCCAGTTACTGGGTCGTGGAGGTGCGACAAACAGTCGGTCCATGCAAAATACTGGTATACAGCTGAATCCGGTTAGACTGGAAGCTGGCCCCAATATATAATTGGGAAAAGGCTATGCAGATGATGAGTGCTTAGAAGATTAATTATAAGGTTTCGCATAATAATAGAAGAACCGCACAACAAAACACTGCTGGTTTTCATTGAGCTGGTGTTATACAATGTGGAATTTATTATACGTTCAACTGTGGTATCTTTTCAAATGGTTCCTCCTTTGCGTCTCTCTTAGTTAGCATGAAGCCGTGACGGTGTGATTGCACACATCCGACCGGTTCTCCTATTGTTCTTTTGAATTAATGGCTACTGGATAAATAAACTCATTATTAATGTGAAAATGTCTAGGCAGCAGTCCAAATGTCCTTTTTAACTAAAATTGGATAAAGATGGATAGTATAGTATAGATGTAGCTGTCTCATATGAGAAAAAAAAGAAAAAATGTCCTTCAACTGTAAACTACAGTTGAATAACCGCCAACAATAGCACAGGCTTAGAAAACGAGTACAGTACCTTATCTTATGCTACACCGATTTTGAGGACATAATCGGTAAACGATATCGATCATCCTATCCTATCCATACTCATAACTTATCCATCCTATCTTGACTCATAATTTAAACGCAATAGTCTATCTCTTCCACGCGCCCCATCCACTGATCCGATTTGGATGGAATTTGGCACAAAGATAGTTGAGATCCGAAAAAGGACGTGAGATTTTCTTTCGGAAATCCCATGTGAAAATAAATTATGCGGGTAATATTCAAGTCTCCATTAAATTCGGATAAAAAAGTCGTCAATGAGCTATCAACAAAAACGCTGCCTAGCCCCTTTTGAGATAACTGAGGGCCGGATAATCGAGTTTCTACTGTAATAACAACATGATTATTAACCTTAGCAAGCCTTACCAAATAATAAGCGAAATAAACGTTAGATTTGTAGCGGTTCGATGGAAGGCCGCTAGATGGCATTAGCGGTAGCACTTGTGTTTTCTAACCAAGTATCACCAGGTACTCTAGATCTTCGATTATCCTAGTTTTTATAGTTTTCTAGTTTTCCTGAGTATATTAAATATTTATTTCCATTTCTATTTTGATGATCATTAGTGAGTGAGTTTCATAAATGCGAAACTTTGCTTTCGCTTAACTTCGGAACTAAATGACTTACAGACTTGAAATTTTGGATTTTAAGTATGTTATTATAGCTTAATAGATGACGAAAATTTCTGCGATCTGGTACTATCCTGAGGTTCTCAAATAGGGGCCTGAAAATGCGGCGAAATGGTTCCAGTAAAGATAGTACGGCAGTGCTTGCTACGCGCTCGACTTGACGGGGGCACTACCGTGCCCCCAGTTCTTAAATAGGTGTAAGATCTGTGTCCGTTTGGCGTTAATAGATAAGGATAAAGGCCGATGTTCAGTAAAAACATAACATAATATTTTTATTATAAAAAATTAGAGCTGACAAAACGTTAATTGGAATGCTAAAAAGAAAAATACACAAACACTGTCGACGACCTCTGTGGCTCAGTGGTTAGCGCGTTGGCGTTCAAGCCGGAGGTTGCGGGTTCGAAACCCCCCAGGGAACAAAAAAGTTTCTGTGTTCCTGGGTCATGGATGTGTATTATATAATAAAAATCTTAAATATAAGTATTAATATAAAAAGTATTTAATTAAATATATATTCTTATTCCGTTGTCTGGTACCCGTAACACAAGTCTCTCAAATTTTGCAGCTCATTCTCATTCAGACTCGGCCCAGCACATTCTAGTGGTGTGTGAGAGATGAGCCATACACCGCGACCCCGTGGCAGTACCTGGAGCTTAGAACAACACGGTCCTCCGACACCGTAAGGAGGAAGGAGGTCCGCGTTGCTCTAAGGCCTGGAGGGAACTCTCGCTCTCAAATGAGGTGCGCTGAATGCACAAGAGTTATGAGGCTTGGCAGGCGGTGGTCACCTTCTGCGAAACTACCATTTCGTTGTTTCGTACAGAAAAACCAACGCCACTTCCATCCCTCCCGTCTCTTCTACCTCTCGGCTAATGGTACTCGGGTAATGGTTATTCCCCTGGAGAACCCGGGGAGTGTCCTGTGTTAGTCAGATCTGGGAGTCTCCGCAGTGAAAAAAGAGGTTATTTATTGAATGAGTCCTCCGTCCAATTGGAAATAAAAACAGGAACAACTAAGCAAGCTAGAACGAAGGTGTCGTCATAATTATCGGGTTTATAAACATTTATACATATTATATTTATAATCATCGTATAATTTATATTGGTCGTGTGTAGATATGATACATTTTTAATACCACAATCGTGTTCGGCTAATCATTTCATTTTCCAATGAAGGCTAAACTATTTACTGCAGCTAGCGGCTATTTCAAATGACCTCAGCTGACAACCAACATTTACTTTACTGATCACATATTATGATTCGGTATTTAAAAACCGTTTTTTTTTTTCAAAACGAGCTTTAAAAAAATTGCGTAGCACGGCATGGTTTAAATGAAGAAGTGCAGCCTTTTACAATGAACGCCAAGACGGCCTGACGGTCTTAAGAAAAAAACTCTAGATCTCAAGACACGGAGGAATTAAGAAATTTAAACGAAGGCAAATTCATGACAAATATAAGCTTTCATATACCTTGACGGCTATTATGAAATAAAATATTGTATTGATTTGGATATCATGGATTTTATGACAGTTTATTAATATTTTCCCAAGCCCGACGTTTCGGACATGATCACGGGAGGCGGATAAGATATTTACTCTGAAAGTTTTTGATGTATATAAAAACTATAGGTTTATTTTCGTTAACAAAAGAACAACACAAGACTTTTTCTTCTAATTTTTCTTAATGCCTGCATCCTAACAGAGTTTTTTTACTTATATTTGTACAAGTTGTTATCTAGGAATTAAAGATATTTTGATTTGATTCGAATCAATTTCAAAGGTCTGAGCGTAAAGAACTCAGTCCAGAGTAACATTAAAAGAAAGTGCTTTAAATTGGATAACGAAAATCACTTGAACTGCAGGTAAATTACTAAACGATACTGTTGAATCGCTCTTAAACTTGTAATAAACTAATGAATGGGTGAAACAAAGCATCTACAATGATTAAAATACGCGCTAAAGCAACAGGGAGACTTGAAAGCAGATACTAGTTAATTAAATATTCTACGAGATACCATTGAAAAAATCTAATGACAACAAATACAGTATGATTATTTTTAAACAACTCGCGCAAAGGAGGTTCCTTGTCCGTCTGTATTTAATGTTGTTGTTAAAGAGTAGATATTTCAAAGGTGGTCCAACGATAAGGAATCCAGGATCTGATGATGGCAGCCCAGACAAAACTGTGTTAGCCAAGGTAGTAGATAGTAACACCGACCTCAGAAGTAACAACAAGGGCGTGGTAAGCGCATAAAATGTACATTAGAAAACTGTGAGTTATAGTTTAGGTCAAACATTAATGATTCGCAATTATTTTACTGTCCTAAATTCTTACACATTGTATTTGTTTCGACCATACTAGTTGTTTGCGTTGACTTAGGGTTTAGAACGGATATTACGATAGATTTTTAAGGGTTATAGATTTTGGGCCTATATTTATTAAAGTTTGGTTGTATGTATTTTTGTTATAAAACAAAATATTTTACAGTGTAGGTACTCATTTCTCCGTCTAAGATTTTAGATCAACTTGGTTATAAAATGGTTATGGATAGACCGCCTTGAGGTCCCTTGCAAAAGGTAAGGTAGGCCAAGCAGTCTTGTCCCTTACCTTACTGGTAAATCTGAGTCCTACCTACGACTACACTACGTTAACGTACTACGTGTTTTCTTAAGCATATAAAAAATGACAGTTGCAACGTGTTTTGAGACGTTTGTTTAACCTACTTGTATTATTACTTGCAGCCGAACGACATGTATTTACATGTAACAGTTTAATAACCCCGAATCTAAATATCTTGACGTCTTATCGTGATGGATGAAAGGTTTCCACAGAGCTTAGTAACGTTTGTTTTGTTATAGGTGAACAACATTTGAAGCCTGAGATAACGTCAATTCGGATATCAGAAGTCTGATGACGAATCTGGTGAGTCTACCGAAAATAATCTGTGCCCATTTAAAATTGCTGAAAGTTTTACCAGAGAGGAATCATAGACTAAATTAATTTTAACATAGGTAAACATATTTTATGTGTGATAAGAAATTTGGCCATGTTGCGAAACGAAGGGGGTATTTTACAACGGCGAAATTTCTTATTTTTAATTGTCAAAAAAGGTTCAAGTGGCATTTGTGGCGTTTATGGAGGTTGAGTACAGCAATTACATTAAGGGCCTGTTTCACAATCTCCCTTTAAGTTCCCTATAGGCTATTGGCAACATATTTGACAGATGTTTGACAGATACTCCATACTCTATCTGTCAAACATCTGTCAAATATGTTGCCAATAGCCTATAGGGAACTTAAAGGGAGATTGTGAAACAGGCCCTAAGAATAATAATGATGTTCTCCAAAATGATGTACCGACAACCAAATTATTCCTAATATAGACACTGCAAACTGTACTTTCGTAATTACTTTATTTTATATGATAATTAAATCAGAAAAAATAAAGTACAACCGTTTTGCAATCACATCCTAAATTAAAAGTAATATTAAATATTAAACAAAAAAGAAGTAAGATTATAAAATTGAGGTAGGAAGCATTATATCTACTAAAATACCTTGCATACTTTTGTCTGAATAAAATGAAATCGTATATAATGTAATATTATACATGTTATTTAATTATTGTAATTAAAATTTTCCTTGCAATTTGCCTTTTGTAATACTCGTAAATATTATGTATTAACTTAAAAGCAATGTGGAAATTGCTTCGATCAATTATATTATATTGATCGAAGGGAAATTGTAATAAAAATATGATCCTCTTCTTCATCATCATCATTATATTTTATCCTTACTGGACGTCTAGACGACTAATCCCTTGCCACTCGCATCCAACACGGACTGGCAAATGCACGAAGATTGTCTCAATAATAATATAATATTAATTAATATATTATTAATGATCTCAATGATATAATTTTATTTTTAAGTTTAATATAATTTAATTTTTATTGCTGAATTTATTTGCCCTTCTGTCCCTTAATTTTTGTATTTTTTTTTTCTGGTTTGACAAACAAACGAGCGACAGTCCACTTTACTTGATGGTATTTCCTTAGTATTTTATATAATTGCCATTGCCTGGAGAAAATCGACCACTCCAATAAATCCAAACTTTTAAACGTTTTTTTTTTTGCATTGTAATGTTTTTCAAACCATCTTGAAGAGGTAGAGATTATTTTCTGCGTGTTTGTTTCTTACGTATTTTACATGTCTGTAATTATTCTTACACACATACTGGCGTACAAATTTGAAATATAAACTTGGTTAATAATTATATTTAAAAACACGAATTTTGCGTAGATCGATATTTGGACATTGTATACAAAGTTCTTGTTATCAAGACGAACGTTGTGAGACTTCTTGTGAACAAGACATTCGTAGAGAATCCAAAAATATCAACCTACGCGAAATACAACTGAATCACATGGCAAATATCCATTTTATAGTTTCAGTAGTGAAAACTGTGTAGTGTTAATTTAAAAGATTATACAACAATAAAACTGTGTACTTAATGATTTTCGACTAGGGGTCTATAAATTACTATTATTATAATAAAATTGTACATAATTAGTTAATTTTATTATTATCATCTACTTGTATTTGAATTTTAGCTTGCGATGTTCCTACTTACGTACAAAACCTTTACTTAGAACGAAATTTTAATTCGAAGACTACAGTCTTACAGTTCCCCTTACCTCGATCCCTTCATACTCTTGTCTGGGACCAACTGGGACCAGTCACTGTCGTTATTGTCATGTATACTTACTTGATAAACGACCGGCAGTCTTCGCATACATCAAAAAAGGCTTGTGTCTAGTATTAGATAGATAAGGTTGATTAATAATAATCAATGCCTCGTCCAATGAAATTGTAATTCATATTCGCAAGGTCTTTTTAAATCCTCAAATTGATCATCACCTAGTGATAGTGATGATCATGACTGATGTCCTTAGACCAAGACGTACCCAATTAAAAGATGGTTATATGCAACTACAATTAGTGTTCCATAGCCTAGAAGTGTTTATCGGTGGCATACCGTATCAGGCGCATTATCATTGCACCGATTGGGCTAGTATCAATCACTTCTTACATAAATCAACACTTACTACCGAGTATTGATGATGTCAACACAAATTATACGAGTATATATTTTGTGTATTGATAATTAATGCGAATATATCATCTTTATTCCTATGTTTCTCTAGTATCTCTAACATAAGTAATACTAGCAGACTATATAAATGCCGTGAGTTATATAATGCACTGATGGTAGAGGCCGAGTGTGACGCCAAATGGACATGCTAAATTCATAATGTATTGATTAATAATAATTAATTAAAGACATTGATAAATCGAAATATATTATATGATTAATAATGCTAATAATTAATCATGAATTTACAATATTACGACGCTATTTATAATAAAAGACGCTAAAATATGCAGTCATATCGTGCATTCTACCAGCATATATTGTGTTATACTTGCTCAAATTGTGATCGAGAAGATTCAATTGTTTTAATCTGACAATCCTGCTGCGAGTTGTTACACTACATAGTGAGCAAAATATATTGGAATTATTGGGTTTAAGTAGGCTCGACCTGAGCATGAGGAACTAATCGGTGATGTCTTCCCTATCGCCCCATTCATCAAGGACCACGTAAGTAATGTAAGAAAAGCTTCTAGCATAATATATTATATGTTTTTAATTTATTTTATTATATAATATGTTTTCTAATGTTTACGCGAATACTAGAGGATGCTCGTGACCATGGTTGCTGTAAAGTAACCGAAAGGTCGGGCATGTAAAAATTATAATAATAAACAACGATAAAATCCGTAAAAGTTGTTTCGTTGAGTTTCTACCATTATCAGACTATCATAGACACCTTTTTTGGGTCTTAAAAAATTCAATTGTTATATGTGAACGCAAATACAGCGTCTGCGAATGACAAGAGATTTTATTATGCACAGATTCTGGCCGTGTTTTCTCCCGCTTGATCTTAGTATAATTGCAACTGTACTGTTGTAATTACTGTTTAATAACATATATCCTTCATATATTTTTATGGTATATGTTATATACCGTACTTTATAATACTAAGGGCCTGTTTCACAATCTCCAGTTAAGTTCCAAATAGGCTATCGGCAACATATTTGACAGATAGAGTATGGAGTATCTGTCAAATATCTGTCAAATATGTTGCCGATAGCCTATTGGGAATAGCTAATGCCTATGGGATAGCTAATTGGTGGAACAGGCCCTAAGTTATAATGTACTTCACATTATTCACGACCACTACGACAAAATAATAATTAGTTTAGTGACAAAATTGGAGTAAGGTACTAATCGGGAGGCCTGTTTCTATACAATGACCCAACTAACATAGATAATAATGTACACTAGATATACAAATTAGGTAAAAATAAACAAGATTTATCTAAATTATTATCTTTTACTATCACAGGTGTAAAATGTAAAACAAAACTCGTGTTAGAGACCACTAACATGAGGCTCGAAATTGATAAGATAATAATAAGTAGACTAACTACTTTACCAATTATTATGACCAGCTGAGCTTGTGGTCAAGTGACTGAACGATGCATGCAGCATTCGCAGATTCGAATATAGGTACCTCTGATATTGTTTTATAATGAAATAGAATATGTATTTATATAGTTTTTTTAATCTAACTAAAATGCCGAGGTAATTGGTTAAGGTGGAAAGATGACCTCCGAGCAGTAGCCGGTCCGCGATGGATACAAGTGGCAAGAGATCGGTCGTGTTGGCGTTCATTGAGGTATGAGTATGTTCAGCAGTGGACGGATAAAGGATGTTGATGACGATGATAATGATGATGATAAATTGACAGTAAAAAGAAATAAAAGGAACTATTATTTAATTGCGATTGGCAAGGGATCGGTCGTCTTGGCATTCACGATCTTATGAAGTGGACGGATGAAGGCTGATGATTACTTAATTGTTCTAAAACTCCTTTTTTGCTTTTCTCATTTTTGTAGACAAAAGTAACTTAACCAACGTTTGCCCTAATATAAAGGCAGTATAAGACATAAGAGCACATACAGCAAAATTAATTAATATTTCGTTCGCATATACGAACGATAGAGATTTAGCCCGGACTATCTCCAAGCCGAATTTAATCACCGATTCTCTCAAAACCGGTAAACGGTTTCGAAGTGAGAAGATAATAGACAAATACACACATACAGAATCCATTTAGCTCGAAACTAATCTCAAAGTATGGATATTGAAGGTAGGCGTCCACATGTACGGATCGTAATATTCTTCCACCCGTAAGAGCGTACTCGGCTAAGTAATGAAACAACACTATGCAAAGAACGCTTCTATGTTGTTTTCTAGACGCACAGTTGCAGATTTCATTTAAGTATTTGTCTATTTAGAAAGTTATACAATTTCTTCCACAATGGGAACAAAAATAATTTTCTGTGTTCCTGGGTCATGGATGTGTATTAAATATGTGTATAATTTAATAAGGGTCTGTTTCACAATGTCCTAATAAAGTTCCAATTAAGCTATTTGCAACATATTTACCACATAACTACAACGTTTTTGTTTCACAATTGACAAATAGCAATATTTGGCTAATAAAGTTCCCTGTAAACTATAGATCGGATCAACTGGCCATTAGCAAATTCATCTGTCAGATAAATTAGTTGACAGATATATACGCGGTTGACAGCTTCACGACATTTGACAATTTGACGTTCCGGTAACAGTAATATACAAAATAATTTAAATTGTGTTTTGATCGTTTAATAATTAAGGGATAACATTATATACAAGGTTTATGTAAATAAAAGGTATAAAGATGGTATGATACATACAATTAAATTATAAAAACATATTTTCATGTATATTTACAACATGGAATGTTTTTCTAAAACATATTTATCGTAAAATGGAACTATGAAATGCGAGGTTGCCAAGCCTACTAACCAGTAAGTGCCAAATAGGGATCTGCCAAATAAATTTATAGGGAAGATGATGGTGAAACCCAATCAAGACTAACTAGAAGGTTCATCTGTCAATTAATTTATGTGTCATATAGCTATAGGGTACTTTACTGGTACATTGTGAAACAGACCCTAAAAATCTTAAATATATGTATAGAATAAAAAGTATTAAATATATTTCCATTGTCTGGTACCCATAACACAAGTCTCTTCGAGTACTTAGCACGGGACCAGATTGACGTGGTGTAAAGCGTCCATAGATATTATTATTATTATTATAATGCAAAGACTTCATATTCAATTTTTTTTAAAGTTTATTATTATATTAGTATTATTTTAATGTGTTTAGGCGGTGCAAGTTTTATTAGTTACATCTCATAAATTTATTTTTTGAACATATACTAAATCCACTATGATTAATTATTTATAATAGACTTATTTAGTAACTAGAACAAATGCTAATAGATAATATATTAATAAAAAGTAATTTTGTCTTCTTTGGTCTTGAAAGTGTTAAATATTTTAGTGTTGAGATATGAAATTAAAATGAAAAATATCGTTTTGAAGCCAGACTAGCACTTGGCAGTTTTTAGTGTATTTGATAACGATATTAATTTTTAAAAAATGTTTAAAACGAACACAGACTTTAGATTAATACTTTTAGTAAAACTAAAAATTCTTGCGTTTGTATTTTATTTAATTTGCATATATTATGAGCAGAATGCACTATGTCCATATTTTAGTATATTTAACTTGTTTTTAAATAATAATATAATTAAATAAAACTTTTTTTATATAAGTACATTACAAAAGTCGCGTATTCGGAGTCTACTAAATCCAAATAGAATAAAAAAAGTATAAAAAGTAAAGTACCACGCATGTTTCCACACGATGTTTTCCTTCACCGGTGAGCGAGCGATGGTCTCGTGTTAAGAGCGCACATAGAAATTTTGAAAAATCCATTTCAAGGCACACACGGGGGAGTCGGGATCAAACCCGGAACATCTCGCATAAGAGGCCGAGTCCACTGGACCATCGTCACTCACGTAGATTTCACACACTTCAGATGTCACTCACGTCAATTCTATGTACATGCTTTACTACGCCTGTCGCGAGACCGTAGTACAGAACAGGGACATAGCTACCGTATCAGCCGTATCAATAATAAGGGGCCCGAAAGTGCGTAAGCAACATTCCTAAAACTATATAGAATCCCATTTAAAAAATTTGCAATATATCTCGATACGGTGCCCCCTAGAATTACCTACGTTTTACGGAATCAAGGTTTCAGAGTATTGTTGGGTAGGTTGTATCAGTAATGCGTGAATATGTTTTGTACCTTTTAAGGAAAAACTGTTATTGACATAAACTTGATCATATTTCTAAGGGCCGTTGGGCTAAGGATAAGACCATCGGCCTTCTCATTCATGCCATACTCTAATGTATGTTTGTAGTCTATGCGTTACTTTGATATCAACTAATTGTATAGATTCATGTTTCTTTTGAAATCTTTAACAAAATCTAAATAATATGATACACGTGCATATAAATTTCATAAAATATATGTTAACGTTCCATATTTTTATTTATTTAATTGTTATATCTTTTAGGTAGGTAGCATAAAAACTTAATTTCAAAATTTTTAATTACTTAGATGGACGCGAATTGTAATAACATTAAGATTTATATATAAACTCTTAGTAGAATCTTAAACAAGAATAATAAATATGAAAAACTAGTATTTCTAAATAAGTCAAAACACTCGTAGTCCATCATACAAATGTCGACTTTGAGCGTCGAAATCGCGAGATCTTAAAATAAAGGGGTGATTGGCGAAACAATTAACTCATATACTGGCAATATACTGCCATAGAAAAATAATTAAAAAACAAAACAAGTGACGCAAGTGTGTGTTAGTGTCGTTAAGAAAAACAACAGGAAATTAATTATTGTAACTATTAATGAATGATCAATAACAACTAGTGACTAGAGTTATGGTATACCTTAGTTGACTTTGTAAAGAAGATTTCAAGTTAAGTAACATAAATAACAATTTGAATTATGAACAGAACATGCAAATAATTCAAAACATGTTAAATTAGTAACTTTCGTGTAACGTATTCGTACAATTTGCAGGATTTACATAAAATTCGCAATCGCAACGGAATAAAAAATAGATTTTATTTAAAAATCGTAGTTACCTGTTGATTTGCAATCAAAACTAGATTTTATTTGAAAATCGTACCTGTTGATTTTGAACCTGCGCCTGTTGATTGTGGTATTGCGCGACAAGCTTGACACCACTGAGCTCTAGCGACCTGGGGTCAAGCGATCGACTCCTGGGTTTCTCCGAGTAGAATACATCCTCATCCCGTTTGCCCTTCTTCCATCGAAAGTAGTTGGCCATCACGATCGCACCTCATGTTAATACGGCACTGTTTATTCGCGCATCGTACGTCTGCGCTCGCGCAGGCATCACTTTAAGTACTGAGAGATAACAAGCTTGTCACGGGACGACACGGTTATGCAACGTTACGATATCAGATCGAGACGAGACTGTACGGAACCGTGTAATCAAGGATCATGGTTTTTTTAACCCTAATTATATATGAGCTTCCAGAATCGAGTTCCAACTATAAGTTTGTTATGTTTGAACGTTTTTATTGATAATCCTACGAATATTATAAGCGCGAAAGTTTATAAGATTATATTAATAGTTCTTTTCTGTAGCTTTTGACTATTTCACGTCAAAAGCCACATTATAAAAATAAAAAGTATCAACCCTTATATGTCTCACTGCCTGGCACGGGTCTCCGCCTTCCGCGAAAACCACTGCTGTCCAAGGCAAGTCCACCGTATGACCGAAGACATACTCAGAGGTTTCAATAAAAAGAACTCCCGCGATACGTGCGCCGTATTTTTCGATGTAGCAAAGGCCTTCGATAGGATATGGCACGAAGGCCTCGTGTACAAACTGTACAAGCTAGGAATACCGGATAGGCTAGTCATCATCATCCGCGACTATCTGTCAAACCGGTCATTTAGGTATAGGGTCGAAGGCACCCTCTCTTCCCTGAGACCTCTGAGGGCCGGAGTCCCCCAGGGCTCCGTGCTGTCCCCAACTCTATACAATCTGTACACATCAGATATCCCCAGACCTCCGGACGTCAAACTGGCTCTCTTCGCTGACGATACAGCTCTATACGTTACCCACCCTAATGCTAATAGAGCATCGCTATTTCTCCAACGTGCCGTCACCGAACTAGGCAACTGGTTCGCAAAATGGAGAATAGCTATTAACCCCGATAAAAGCGCGTCGATTCATTTCTCTCGTAAGAGAAAGACACGCTTACCTAAACGCAGACAAACATGGTTCACGATGAAACCAATCTTACTAAATAACGTCGTTATTCCCAGAGTTAGACAGGTCAAGTACCTGGGGGTCACCCTCGACAGGTCGATGTCGTTTAGACCACACATCGCCGCGATTTCTAAAAAAGCCCGTTTCGTCAGTAGTAGACTGTACTTCCTCATAAACAAAAAGAGCAAAATGCCCCTCAGGCACAAGCTCACCCTCTATAAATCATGTATCCGCCCCATCATGTCATACTCCTGTGTGGCATTCGCGCATGTGCCTCAGCATAGACTCAGAGGCCTCCAAACGATCCAAAATAAATTCTTACGTGTGGCAACCGGTTGCCCGTGGTACGTAAGAAACATCGACCTACACCGTGACCTCAGACTAGATTCGATTAGGGGCCATTTCAAAGCGATGTCAGAACGTCACTTCGAAAAGGCACTTCTCCACCCGAACCCACTCGTCGTGAGTGCGGCAAACTACACCCCCGATAGCTTAGCACCTAATAAGTCTAGGTTACCTAAGAATGTCATAACCGATCCTGTTGATAAAATCACAGAACTGTTAAAGCGCGACGCTGAAGCGCGACGTAAGCTACAACACACACTCAGACATAACACAGCCGGTGTTAGGCACACATTCACACCGCATGGGCCCCGGGGTCGTATGCGACGTCGAACCCTACACTCCGTTGACCAGTTGATCCGGATCAACCGCGACAGCATAGGCTCAGATCAGCTACGAGTCGACACCAATATAGACCGTGTAATCACCGATAGCACTCTGCTATCGGCAGCTTGCTCGGGTCCCGCGCTTGACCCGCCTCCCCCGCTACCGGGGGAGGGGAGGGCCGGCCCTCACGATAGGTTTCTAACGTCACCCGTTCCAAACCAGTCGACCGTAGCTGACCAAGTTAGGTACAAACCCGACGCCATGAACATGGCGGGGGGCAACCCCCCAAATTTTTAACGTCATAGGATGATCCAACCGGATCACCCCATTTCCGATGACGCATAACGGTCACTAGGACCATTAGCATAGATCCAACCGAAAAAAAAAAAAAAAAAAAAAAAACGTGTCTCCTCCTCGAAATCAGGCAAGGAGGGTAATGGGCCAATAGTTTACCGCGCTGGCCCAGTGCGGGTTGGTGAACTTCACATACCTTCAATGACTTTCAATCTCGTCAGGCATGCAGGTTTCCTCACAATGTTTTCCTTCACCGGTAAGCGAACGATGGTCTCGTGTGCACTTAGAAATTAAAAAAAATCATTTCAACGCACAGTCGAACCCGGAACCCCTCGCATAAGAGGCCGAGTCCGTCCACCACTGGACCACCGTCGCTCAATAATACATTATACCTATATATAATTAACAGCGCCCCGAGCTTTCACCCGTGTACTTCCCAGTCCCGTGGGAGTACGGGAATAAATGTATAGTGTTATCGTATTGTGTAAGCTATATTATTGTAAAGTTTTATCAAAGTCAATTCATACATGAGTAGTTTTTACGTAAAAGAGTAACAAACATAGTACATCCATTCATTCTTACACTTTCGCGTTTATAATATTAGTAGGAGCGTTTATAATATTAGTTTCTAAGAACATAGAAATTTCTTTTAGCTTGACGACTTCTTTGTCGTTATTAGGCCCGGAAAGATACAAGCGATTTTTGTCCGAGTGTTTAAAAACGTATGAATGTAACAAATAGATACCCATGTATTAATTCTTACGACAGCGTTTTTAGTTTTTAGAAGCGCTGTTGGATTTTCGACGTTGAGCGTTGGACGTTAAATCGAATTGAGCATGCTATATGAATAACATGACGCTTATTAAGCGCTCTTGCGTACAGGGCC
This sequence comes from Lycaena phlaeas, assembly GCA_905333005.2. Taxonomy (NCBI): domain Eukaryota; kingdom Metazoa; phylum Arthropoda; class Insecta; order Lepidoptera; family Lycaenidae; genus Lycaena; species Lycaena phlaeas. The sequence goes on from HG995168.1 coordinate 5,055,452, forward strand.
TAAGTATCCTAAAAAACCTTATAATATGTCCTAAACCAATGCTTAGGACCTCCGACTACATAACGTCACAGATCGAAAGAGGCAGTACATATGTATGCGAAGAATCAGCTTAATGTGCAAGTGACCTAACATAAAAAATTAAAATATAAACCCACATGGGTCCCACTGCTGCATGCTGGGTGGTGGTCTCGTCGTCAGGCGAGGAGGGTAATGGGCCATAGTTTAATAATGTGCTGGCCTAATACGGGTTAGTGAACTTCAAACACGTTTACATTCTTTTAATCTCATCAATCTAGTGATGTTATTCTTTATCAGTCAGTATAATCTCGTGTTCAGGTGCACTCATAAATTCAGAAAAACCCATTTCAAGTCATCACAGGGTGTCAGAATCGAACCCGGACTACTTATAGTGGCCGAGCCTATGTCCACAGGACTAGCGTCAAATATAATAACGGTTAAGCCACAGACTTTGCAAGGGATGGTCAACTTGCTACTAGGAGGGATGCCAATATGGCGGTGCAAGTTCGAATTTTAAACAATGGACAGTCGTGCTATATAATGATCGATTGATATATTCGTATATATAATGATTGATGATGAAATATCGACAGTGATGTCAAAAAGAATGATTCTGTACGTGTGAATGAGACACGGACCATAGTGTAGACTATATAGTATAGAGTATAGAGTATTCTATTACTGACTCACGACGCACTCTGAATATGACCGTCCATGACTTTGTGTAACAATGACTTTGTTTTAGACTGGCTTTTTCCCGCGGCTTCACCCGCGTAAACTTAGGATTACGGACGTATCCGGTTTGATGGTAATTATATTTATAGCCTTATTTGTTCCTTATTATAACAACTACCTGCCCGTAAAAGTCCCGTCAAAATCAGTCTAGCAATTTCAGACATGCAATTCAATTTCACAACAGACAGACAGACAAAGTATGTAAAATATTTTGGTATTATATGTATCGTATATATTTCATAGACATGTTATTACAAAAGCGGTTATTTTAATATTACAAACAGACACTTCCATTTTATTTTATAAGACATATTTTGTAGGCATTCTACTCTTAGTTTAAAAGTCAACATAACGTAAGTCACCCCTCAGATTCAGATGGATATCTGCAGCAGAGTCATTGAAAATGCACCTCTCGGGATCCCTGCTACTGTTCGTAGTCGCGGCAGACATTTGAGCGATGTAATATTTCATAATATGCATAAATGGGGCCGTCAAACAAAAAAAATGGCAATCTGCGGATACAAATGAAAACTTTTAACTTAGAGTTATTATGACACTAGGAATTGAAATTTCAATACCAAAATATCAATTTCATATCAACGTTATGACGTCACATTACGATTAGCGTGTTGGTAACGCGAAAGTATAAGATTTTCCCATACAAAAAAGTGTTCCACGCGGCTAAAGTAGTTGTCAATTCAGTAATTTCGTCAATATCTCACACACAGTATGTTTTATTAAATTTCAACATCGGCCCGTCCTTGTTGAAACACCCTTTACTATCAATAAACTTAATAAACGCTAAACTTACTAAACACATGTCACGATTTGTGGTAGTCGTGTCAAAATTTGGAATACTTTGGTCCGTTCCATTATTTTCACAATACATCTTTTTTTAGCTTATGCTGTCCCAAAGCTGGAACGAAGCCTCCCCCAAGCTCCACCACATATCGCGAACTTGCGCCACCACAGGCCAGTAAGCCTAATATGCGTCTAGCTTAGTAGCTCTGATGCCCACAAGTTATGCCCATTATTGAACGCAGTCTGGACTCTGGTATTTTGCCATCGTAATATAGTATTTAATAATAATTTTACTGCCGTATATAATGCATGATTATTACCTTGCTTATATCTTCTGTGAAACATCTTAGATGTATTTCCAAGAGAAGGGCAAGTCAAGCAGCTAACTATTCCCACCAAGATTTAACATTTCATGTCTTAGGATAGGTCACACTTAAATGTGTTGCCGAGACTATTACTAGTAGAAGAACTAGTAGTTCATGGGCAAGTGGTTGACGCCACTTACCATCAGGTGGCGTCTACCAGTTTTCCAACTAAACACATTTTTAACCGACTTCAAAAAAAGGAGGAGGTTATCAATTCGACTGTATGTTTTTTTTTTTATATATATAATTGTTACCGCATAACTTTTGACTGGGTGAATCGATTTCGATGATTCTTTTTTTATTAGAAAGCTGACGCTCCCCATGTAGTCCCATTTTAATCTAGTCCAGTTCTGATGATGGTATCCATGAGAAAACCATAAAAGTCTTAAATTTGCATTAGGTACGTCCGCGACAAATAGATGAATAACTGAATATCACGCCAACCGATTTCGATGATTATTAGTTTATTTGAAAGAATGTACTTCAAGGGAAGTTTGGTGAAAACTTGGTTGGGTTCTGATCATGGGATCCATAACAAAGTAACGGAACTCTTCAATTCTTAGGTGCAAATTAATGATACTCGGCTGAATGTTTTATAGGCCATCCGGATATATGCCTAACGTAACAGCTTTATGGTCAAGTGGTCAAGTAACTGTCGTAGCCGAATATAATGATCAATTCTTCAACGGCTTACAGTAAGCATGCGATCTGTGGCAGAAATTCTGTCTGTAATTTGTGTATGCACTCTGTAAAATTGTGTATGCAATACACTCATATACGATATATTATCATCATCATCATCATCATCATCATCACCATCATCAGCCTTTCACCATCCACTGTTCAATATAGGACTCCCTTATTAAACGTCAAGACGGCCGATCCCTTGCCTTGAAGTGTTGGTCGGCCATTAATCAGGTGAGAAGACGATATCCGAGCAGTCACGACCGGTCTGTGTTGAATACGAGTTGAATGGATGCGAGTGACAAGGGATCGGCCGTCTTGGCGATCATTGAGGAAGGCCTATGTTCAGCAGTGGATGGAGAAAGGCTAATGATGATTATGAACATGACAAAATTATGTATTGCTTACACAATTCCAAATTGCTTTTGGCTGTGTGTTAATTTAAATCCTTTCTTCGTTCGTTTTTCATTAAGCCTTGATAAATTTGTGTAAGCCCTCTGAGAAAGTTTACTTAAGCCTTACTGGCCCCACTTCAAACTAAAAAGTACAAAATAAAGTTAATTTTAAATGAAAAACCAAGACCGACTTCAAAACTATACCTTTAAATTATGTGCAACTAAAAATGTTTAAAATAATGTTTAAATACTTCGAGGTGAAGTTAGTTAACAAAAATAATTAATCAATGAATATAATGAAACTTATATGTCTTACTTATACTTTTTTAAATTACATAGTTATTTTTGAAGTCGGTTTTGGTTTTTCATTTAAAATTAACTTTATTTATTCTCTTTTTTTTATTGTTTTTTTACTTGTGATTAAATACGCAAAAATGAGTTTTCCCCTTTATTTTCCCTCTGCTGAGAATTATCATTTCGTAAAAGTTTTTCGTTCATTAATTACAGTGATGAAAACAAATCATTTGATGAGGTCATTGTTAGTTGTTGTTTCCTTTACATATACGTTTATAAAATATCAATACATCATGTCGTAATTGTCATAATTGCCGTTTCAAACATGATGCACTAACAAAGAAGCCCAAGAAACAATAATAGTATTTGAAATATTACATATACTATAATTTATGTAACTTACCGTATACAGGTGATGTCATTTGGCGCTTACATCAGTTTAAAAATTATAAATTCTAATTTTAAAAACGATCGATTGCTGATAAAAGATAGTTACTGAGAAATTTTCTAAATACCAATAACAATCTGTAAAAAAGAATGTCAGCCCATATGCCGAGTTTTTTGGAACTATTTTTTTTTTTAATTACAATACAAACGTTAATAATAAATAAATAATTAAATGTAATAAAGGTAACGTTTGTCTAGTGATCACGTTATAAATATATCTCATCATTAAGCCGCGATTTCTTACAAACGTAAGTTTTGAATTTTGCAGACCCGTTGATTATTGATTCTGCTATTACCGTCTTTGTGGTGTTTTTTTAATATGCGGGCCTTAAAGACCTTCCGCGGGCCTTGAACATCCAAATAAATACTAGCTAAATTAATCGAGCCATTTTTGAGTTACATTAATTTTTGGGGTTCCGTTGTTTGCTATCTGGCATCGCATTTAGATTTTCGAAACTATAAGAACTATACTATTAAAACTTGGCAAGTAGATGAATTGTATTCTGTGAGCCACATTAAGTTTTTCATACAAAAATAAAAAGAAATCTATAAATTACATATGTACCTAGAACTGAATTATATGAGGTTCCTAATATTATTTTTTTCTAAGCGCGAGAGACACTTCAAAAGTGGCAAAATGTGTAAAATAATAAAAAAATCCATATCGGTTCAGTAATCCAGAGATTACCCCCTAAAACCTCACAAACTCACAAACTTATAAACAACATAAATAACGGGCATAATACGACAATTTCATTTTTAAACGACTTCAAGGAAGGAGACGTTTCTCAATTCGACCGTATATATGCTTTTTTTGTATGTTTATTCGGGGCTTATCGTCCTTTTTTATGAACCGATTTTGATAATTCTTTTTTCGTTGGAAAGTAGATATTTCCGAAGTGGGCCCCTGTTAAGGAAATCAGGATCTGATGATGGCAGACCAGAGAAATCGAGGGGAACTTTCAAAAATCGTAGGGATGACTAGTGCGTTTCTAAGATTTTTCATTGAGTATTTCAAAGCACTACAATTTCATAAAGTTTTGGAGATGATCTGATGATGGAGCCGAGAGACAGTCGAGGGAACTCCTCAACGAATTACGGCAGCTACCTTGTGTTTGAGCTTGATTAATTAGCACTGATAAGAACTTTGCACCGAGATGGGTTGTGACTGTCATTAGGAGTCTGATGATGAAGACGAAGGGCAATTCAGAGAACTCCTCAACGCTCTGAAGTAGCGATTCTGTGTTTGGACTTAATTCATTTATATTGATGATAACTTTGCACCTATAACGGCCTACCTATAACACCTATAACTAAATTCGGCATATCGCATATCGTTTTTTTCTGAATGAAGAACATTGGCTGGTGAATTAAATGACTGAATTTTGTGTAGTTAGTCCTAGTTTTGTATTCGCCTAGTAGACCTATCAAATAATAAAGAGACGTTTGCGGTAACGAAATAATTTGTGGAATACATCAATTACTCCACGAATTACTGAATTTTAACGACGCAAGAGTAACAATGTTTCGAGTTATTTGCATAATTATGCCTTATTATGCATCAAATAAGTGTGATTATGGATTTTTGTGTAAAAAGAACAATTTAATAAACTCGAAAACTCTGTTTCAACATGCTCGATACCAAATTTAAATTACAGGTTTGAAGTAACTTGTAAATACTTATCTGAGGTGGCAAATGTATAATTCTTTATTATTTATGTATAATTTATATATTATTTATATAATTTATCTCGACAACATATATATATATAAGAATAATAATAATATTTTTAGGTGGGTGTTTAAACTTTTTGAAGTCAAACTTCTTTAGAATCGTTGTGATTTCAAACTCGATGAAACGAAAACATAAATGAGAGAGAGAGAGAGAGACAAACACGTATATGTACTCTATGTAAACTCAGCCAGCGAGAGAATGAGATAGAACATATTAGACGTTCGGTGTGCGTAACTCAAGTAGATGTAGACATCTAGCGGCAAGAAGCTGAAGCTGATGCACTACTACTGTCGATAACAGACAGATTTGATGATTTTTTTTCAATACTGTGAATAAGTACAGTAAAAAAGTTCCTGAATAAAAATACTTTTTTTTATAAGTATTTTTTTTCAGGGACTTTTTAGGAGTTTCACTTCTACCATTTGTGACTTGCACACACATTTTCATTTGCATTTTAATATTAAACTACTTTTAAAAAAATACTAGAATACCTTCAGTAGCATTAAACTACGTTTTGTACTATATCTACATAGAAATGCGTAGCCACCGTCCTGCTTAGTTTCCTACCTAGTACCTTGACAGGCTAAATTCAGTAGGCTCATTAGGAAGTATTATTTCCAGGAACGCTACAAATGGTACTGATATTATGTCAGAGCAATTCGTATCGATCGATCTATGTATGAATTTGTAACAAACAGGGCTGGCTCGCTAAGGGTTTAAAACTTCCTTAAGTGCTTAACGTTAGTTAGACATCGATCAAATATAATCTACACTAATATTATAAAGACGAAAACTTTGTTTGTTTGTTTGGTTGTAACGAATAGGCTCAAAAAGTACTTGACCGATTTAAAAAATTCTTTCACTTTCTCACAGGCTAAATTTTATTCTGGAAAAACCAGGGTTCCGTAATATATTTGGGATTTTCGGACACGAGGTGTAAAAAATCAACCAGAAAAGTTACTTATTTTGCGTACGCTGCCTAAACTATAAAAGATAGAACCATAAAATGTTCTAATTAATTGTAGATCTTATAATTATCTACAAAAAAGTCCACGACACACTATACCTATCTATGTCGAGTGAGGCACAACAACCATATTTTATTCAGAAATTTTGATTTTTTTGGACTACATTTAAACGAGTTTATTTTACTCTTGCTTTTAATCCTTAAGATATGAAGCTAAAGAGTTTGTTTATTTGAACGCGCTAATCTCAGGAACTATCGGTCGGATTTTAATGAAACATTTCAGTGTTCGATAGCCCATTTATCGGTAAAGATATATCATCCCGCTAAGATCCCGTTGTAAATCTTAGTTAACGCAGGCGAAGCTGCGGGCAACAGCTAGTATATTATAATATAATAAAATAATAACATAAATAACAGGTACAGCCAAATCTTCCCCAAATGGAGCCTCCGGCATTGTAGTTTTAAGAAAATTTGTGATGCGGATATTAAAATTATTTTTATTTATTTTATTTTATTAATATAAATTTAAAGTGACGGGTCCTGGTCGAACAATAAAACTGATTTCAGGCCAAGATGTTTACTAGACTGAATATAGTTGCGCTGTTATACGCACGGTCTTAAAATATGCCGAATTGTTCAGTTTTTTGTTGCAAGAAGAGACCTGCCACGTGATATTTACAAAAATATGCCATTTCATTTCATATTTAAGTAATTTTGATCACATTATTAGTATTTATTTCGGTTAAATACAAAAAAATACAATAATTACCAAATACATTGTTTGGTTTCGGTCAAACGACTGATCCAACAAGTGCATGCCAAATATTTTAAAATTCTTGCTGTCACCGAGTGATAGTGTTGTAAAAATTTCATAGTATAAAATGGAAAATGTACAGTTTATACAGCCTCGTCTCTCGTCCATATTTATATTATTTTTTATAGGTAATATTTTATGTTTTATTGGAATATATTTTATTAAATCTAATAAGGTCAGAATATTAAAATTTTGTGGATTTAATTTTATTACTAAGCTATTAAATTCTAAAAATGAATTTATACGTTGGGCCGTCTGCTCGTCGGTCCGTTTGTTCTTCTACTCGTTGCAGATATACTGTTAAACTACTGAACCGATTTTAATAAAATTTTGCCCACACGCTCTATACTTTAAAAAAAATAATGGCCATGAGTTTGTCATACCATCTTTGCTTAGTTTTGTTGGAACTGGATGACGCCGTATGCAATACAAAAATGATCATAATATTATCATTATATTATAAATGCTTTTCTCTGATTGTTGGTTTGATATATTACGATATTATAATAATTTACTAAAGTGAAGTTCAGCCACATTACTTAATTATTTCAGTTTTCCCAAATCAGATTGTACGGGAGATATCCAGTAATAACTTTTGTAATAGACGTACCTGAATTCCTGGAAGAGTCAGTGTCTTTTGCTCGGATCATTTATGACCTTTGACTTTCCAGTGTTGGCTAACAATAGAAAATGATTGATCGAGGCTTCTATCTTTTTCATAGATGATCATATCTATCTAGATTATTCGATATTTTTATTAATGTCAGTGGTGTTTACATAAAAAAAATACCAAAATTAACATTCATTTACGTTGTGCATAATTTGGTAAAACTTGACAATCTTTTTATATTTATTTGTAACTTAATTATCAATGCAAATTGTCTTTCTGAACTGTCTATAAATGATGAAATAGAGATTTTTATGACATCTTTGTATAAATTTCAAAACTGATTTTCAAAACCTAAATATGGAATATATCGATAGTCGATACATGGATAATAACATATTTGTTAAGCCATGGCTGTCACAACTTGACATTTTCCCCCCTGCAAAAAATGACAGATTTTTTTGTATCGGGTATAAACGCCATGGGTGCTCCCCTCTGACACCGTAAAAAGGAAAAAGGTCCGCGATGCTTTTTGGTTGTATAATACGTATCGTTGATTTCTCAATCATTATAAATAGCAATTTATAATTTACAAAGACAAAATAGTCAAGCAAACAATATATTTAAAATACTAAAGAACATAGAAGATAATTTAAAGAACCACCGCTACTCATTGAGCACGAAATTATTGATAATGCAGTTTAAATCAAAGTTTTATTTGAAATAAGAATTCGATAACTGAATTGTTAATTGGAATAATTCTGCTTGATTTTCCAAATTTCACACATGTAAGCTTTCATAGTCAAGAGACAAAAAAATATTAAAAATAGTATCTAATTTGTTGCGATAGTTCTGAAGTGATGTGCGTACATACATTTCGGGGATTTATTTATATTTATATAAATATAGATATTAAAGAGGTACTCACCATTCGTCTCTTCTCAGCGCCATCTACCGGCCCGCCCTGTCCCGGAATCGAAGCCCGGCCACGGAAAATGTCCATCACTTTAGCCATGGCACTCGGTCTCCGGGATACAGAAGCCGTCACCGTATGGTAGTACTGGTGGAAAAAAAAACATTTTATAGAAAATTGTAGTATTATTTGCTGTTGCTAGCAGCTTCGCCTGCGTTAACTGAGATTTACAATATCATCTTAGCGAGAGGATATATAGCCTTTAGTCTTGATAAATGGCTATGTAACACTTAAAGAATCTTCCAAATCCGACCAGTAGTTCCTGTTATTAGCCCGTTCAAACAAACATACTCTTCAGCTTCATATTAATATAAGATTGAAAAGTCCACCTAGCAGATCCTTTTTTGTTTCGGTTGCCAAAACTGTGTATGCTAATTGATTTAAAAGTTTTAACTATTTATTTATTAAGATCTAATACAGTTTTGCATCATTGAAGACATATCTCATTATATTATTCAGATATATTACAAATATTTAATACACGTCCATGATCCAGGAACTAAGAAATTTTTTTTTGTTCCCTGTCGAGATTCGATCCCGCTACCTTCGGCTTGTGCACCAACGCGCTAACCACTGAGCCACAGAGGACGTCAAAGGTCGTTTTATGGATGCATTGTGTCGCGCGTCGTGTGTCTGCATGGTTACCACCACTTTGCTTGTTTCTCTTTTTTTTCTTTTGAAACGGTTTTGCTGTGGTTCGGAGATGGGCAAAACAGGCAGTGCAATTATTTACACCGACACATGACATATTATCACCCGTATTCATAAACAATACTTTGAGGTGTCACAGTACTCCCGGTCGCATAGGGTCATTCAAACAAATACAAAGACAAATTAAATGCTTAAATGAAATCCGCAACTGTGCGTCTAACAAACCCATATAAAACCTGACTATTGATACCAGGAGCGCATAGATAGCAGCGTTTGTTACATAGTTTTGTTTCATTATTTGTGACACTTCAAAGTATTGTTTGTGAATACGGGTGTTGATCTCATGACAATTAACACATTAATAAGTTGACTAGGCTAGTTCCAGGTAAACTAGTTTTTGGTCATAGGCGACGACCACCACTTACCAGCACGTGGCACGTCTGACACTTTTCATATCGAATAAACATAAATTAATAATAACTTTGAAGAGATACTAATCATTGCGAAGTTACTTCAATATAACCTTGTATCACTTTATTATCCTTAAATACAATCAATCAACAATCTTTACACTCAGTTCATGGTTAACTACAAATTTAATACGTAATATGCTGTATATGGTTATCTTTTGACATTCATCATGATTTTCTGTATTTGTGTCAATTCAGATGCTCCGATCAAGGCTATTTATGCGAATTCTTTATAATATGTTATTTATTATATAATATTTATACATGAAAGTTAAGTTACATACAAGCGCACGGAAAAAGTATAACGATTACATCATAATATACCTCGTTGATCTCACAGACAAAACCAAAGATGTTTTTTTCTAAAAAAAACCCGACGCACGCTATGAAATTGAAGTATTTTCGAGTGACAACGTTTTATAATTCGATGGAGCCGGCTGCACGAAAAAACATGACTCATGCGGCGTTACCTCGCTCGGAGGCGTTCCATTTAAGGCTTGAAGTGCAAGCGAGAGCGCGGAACGCGCTTGAAGGCTTGAAGTGCAAGCGACAAAGAGGCGCAAACGGCCCATCAGAATTTTCTTATGACGTTATCACGTTCAACTATCGTCAGTAAACCGACTTTACAGACAACCGGTTTTTGAAGTGAAACTTCTTTAGAATCGTTGTGATTTCAAACCGGATGCAACGGAAAAAACGACAGGTAAGATACACAGATACAAAAGAGCGAGAGAGCAAATGTCGGTGTGTATGTATATTGCACACTGTTTAATACTTGCTTGTATTTGAGTATTTAACGTGTGTTTCACTTCTATCGTGTGTGAATCACACACACATGTTTTTTTTTAAGTGTTAGTTCACTCGCATGCAGCAACACGGATGTAAGCGTATAGTCCATACAGTGGAGACGCTCGATGTCATGAAGTAACACGCCCCTTACCCTCGTGTCGCTGCCAGGATGTGGATGTGCTGAACCGTCCTTCGCCTTGACAGTAGGCGCGGCGGTTGAACTCGACTGTGTCTCGGTTTTCTCCAAATCCGACTTGATCGTCTCTTTGCTTGTTGTACCCGACTTGGTCATGCTCTGGAAATATTAACATTCATATGAATGAAACAGTCGAACACATACGAGAGAGTAATATCAATTATTTTGGTTGAAGTTAAGGCGCGTCCGTGTAATGACGTGAGGTGTTCCAGAGGGAGGGGATCAAGCTAATCTTTTCAAATCTCAAATGTCACTTAGGGGGAGGGGGTCTCGGCAAATATCACATAATTATTTGTCTCGCAGAAAACGAAAATTGCGTTTGTTTCTAGAATAAAATACTTTGGATATGTTGGTTCCGGTAGTCACTCTTGAGGCCGTGTACGAGTCGTCATGGACTGAATTAAAATAAATCTTTTCTTAATTTCTGTTTGATATTCATTGTATTTTAATTTCATTAATGTAATTTTAAATTACGGTAATATTCAAAAATATTATTAGTCTTTGTTAGTGTGCTAAAAAAATAGAACAGGTTGTGTTTTTGTTTCGAGAAGTTTTAAAGAAACTCGCGTGAGATTCTCGACTTCCTCCTCGCTATCTTAAAGTAGGGGGAGAGACTTGAGGAAAATCTCACCAAGAGGGGAGGTGGGTCCAAAAATGACACGTCATCCATGCCAAATATCCGCTGTTGCCGTATGTGAGCTTGTTTACGATTAAAGTACATCGTCAGATTTCTGGAGGGACGTGCTTGGGTTTATCTAATTCTGTGCGGATCTATCCACTATGCTACTTATTTTATAGTGGCAACTAGTCTTACCATCTTAGCTCTCTGGATGGGGTCGCACGAATGGACTGCCTCGGCTAGGCCCGGGTGCCATGACCATCCCACAAGCCCACCTGAGACTAGCCCAGGCAACCTACTCATGAAAACGTTTCCATCTTCTTGTCCCTTCGTTCCAAAGCACAGCAAAAAATGTAGGTAATAGAATCGAGTGTTAATCGAGTAAAGTAAAGAAAATACGGTAATAGAAATGGTATAAAGCGCGGTGAGCATCGCGAACGCGTGTCGCCTATGAGCAGGGCTACATCAATGAATTAATTATTATTCATTTAATAATACATATTAATAAGTAATACATTTCTTTTTGTGATACAATGCTCTTCTATTAGCATCAAACATAAGAAGCAATGTATTAAGTATGATAAATGAAGTCGAAAGATATGCCATTCACTCAATTTATTTGTGAGGTTATGGTTTAAAATTATTTTTAATAAAACATCAATATTAATACAAGAAACTATTTACCGACTAATTTTTATTCCTTTATTATTGTAATTATACGTTATAGAGAAAATTTCCCATTGAAAACACCATTTTTATCTCACTTGCTATGACAAAGTTCTTTTAGCGACTAATCGTAAGTACGCGCGTTGGTGCCATCCGTGTCACCAGTGTGGCGACAAGGTCACGCGCAATTGGCACTTCTATTACCTTATTTTTTAGATTTCTATGGTACCAGATACCTATCGATCAAGGTCATTACCTGCACCGCAGCTTTGACCTGCTGCATGATGGACGGTTGCTTCTTGACATCACCACGCGGGCGCGACTTGAACATGTCAAACAGCGCCGGCCGGCGGCTCACCCCGGAGGTTCCTGGAATGTATGATATATAATTATGTGAACATGTAATGTGGATATTACCACAAAATATATCCTGTCTGTTGTCAAGGGACCCGTGCTGATTATGAGTGGAATTTCTGGTACCGAAGTCCAAGAACGTTCTAGAATTATACTTTCAGAGGGGTATTATTGTATAACATAGGCATAATCGACACAGCTATTCGTCTAGTGTAATACGATAAGCAACTCATGTGTTAGACTATATGAAGATACATTTTAAGGAGCAAAAATTGCTCCGATTTATTCTTAATTTTTACTTTTAACTCAAGCTTACTTCATTACATATCCAGAGATAGGAACATAATGATGTGTTTTTTTATTGCTTTCGAGATCGAATTTCTAAACGTATATTTTCCCTACACTTTAAATGTTCGCCATAAATACTGACCGAAGGTAAACTCATGTAAAAAACAGAGCGCTCACCCGACAAGTACGTGGACTGAAGCCTCAATTTATTACAATTAATAACCAAAGCATGAAAAGATCACGTTTTCGGTAGGCAAATCAGCATTTTTATTACTAATAAGAAATTCTGTAATCGAGAGATAGGCGTATTGTGTTAGATATACACGTCATAGGCGGACAGACACGTTTCTCACATCTAATAGACTTCAATGATTCATCATAGTCATTTTCAACCAAGCCTAATTTGATGTATCTACATAGCAATATATAATTTAAAAAAGTGCGTGCGTACGAATAACACATGGACACAAGTGAAACTATTTTCTAATATTTAATCCACAGAGTATAGGTATAAGGAGTCCAAAGGTAATGTTGAACAAATGGTCTCAATTTAGATGACAAAAGTTTTGCCGGTAGATCACGCCGTCTATAATAAGGACTCGTTTAAATCTTTACGCGGGAAGTATTGTGGCGCTGATTGGTCCGCTACAATAGCATCGGTGCCCAACCGACTCTAGCGCAGACAGCGGCAGGAAAAAGAACTAAGATCTGGGTTTATTATTGTGTACGTGAATACTACGAAGCCCATATCGTTCAGACTTCTTATATTATCTATACTCCGTGATTTAACCACTAAACCAGTGATTCCCGTTTAGTGGAAGACTCGAAGGTTGTCCACGATGAGCATGACAAAAAATGAGGGTCCACAAGCGGGGGTTCATGAACATTAATTTGGTTTCGAGTGAAGAACCAAAAAAAAAATGTTGGCTTGTATTCTCCTATCAATATTGTTAAGAAAATTTTACTTTTATAATAAATATAATGAAATATCTTTAAACGAGCAATTTTTGGAAAAAAAAGCTCAGCAATGGGTCCACCTGATGCGGGAAAACTTTGAAAGTGGTCTATGAAACAAAAGAGTTTGGGAAACTTTGCACTAAACGAATACACCAACCAATAGCTTTGCTTTATGCTACGTTTGCCCTTTCTTACTCTCTCTCTCAATCGGTCTCATTTCCCTCTTCTTTGACAACGTTGCAAATCTTCGTGACGCGTAAAAAAGTGTCACTTCAAAAATGAATATAATATTCTTTTTTATGCTACTTGGTTAGATCAGTTGGTAAGAGTGTCTGGTGGTAAATGGTCGATGTCGAACATTAAGTAGTTGACTTGGAATTAGCTCAGGCAAATTATGCATGTGTTGCCTGTATTGACACACGACATTAAGGGCGACTTGCATCGATTAACGAATATTTAATCGTCAAAAATGGCGGTTACGAACATTAGTGACCAAAGAGCGTTGTTTTAACAGACGTTAAAATTTAACGAGCTCTCTTATGTTAACAAACGGTTGAAACAACCGGCCCTAAGCCTAAGTGCCAGTAGTTACAGTCTATTTTGCCATTCTCTGCGAAACACAGCAAAGCTGTTTCACGTCAGAAACAAGCAGACCAATGCAGCCAGTTTCGCGACACATCCTCCCGCAGATAAAATTGATGGAATTGAAATTCTGGTAATTAACATTATGATAAATAAACTTAGGGGTTGATAAAGGGGTGTCATTCATATACGATCATTGTGTTCCGACATAGCTTTAATAATAAATTTCTATAAAGCCCATCTATAATTTATTCTATATCTTAAAGGCCCTAAAGCCAATAGCAAATCATCTTTGAAAAAATTCAATATCGGCACACTTGAGATATTTCATTACAATAGAACTCGTACAAATTAAACTACGAAAAAAACACATATTCTTTTAGAAATCAAATTTAGATCCTGCCATCATCATCATCATCATCATCATCATCATCGCCATCAGCATCATCATCATCATCATCATCATCATCATCATCATCATCACCATCATCATCATCAGTCTTTACCCGTCCACTGCTGAACATAGGCCTCCTTCGATAGAGAAATATGGAGAAAATTCTGATCTTATCCCAAAACATTTACCATACACACACTTGCCATAGACAATAGCAAAGCATTTACATGCATCCTCATCCCTAAACATGTTTCTATATCCACTGTGCGTGCTATTTATACGAACGTCATTACTAATATGTGACCTCTTTAAATCAGCTACCTTATAGTGAGGCTACTAAAGCAATATGTTAGGTTTTCGAATGTCCCATGTCGCGGATGTACAGTACATCTGACATTACATCATCCTAGCTAGAAACAAACGACATGTGACGTACACGCGTCATCATTACACAATCTAATCATGCATGCGTCAAACGTTAATTGTTCCATCCATTACGGACGTATCGGCCTATCTGATGATTTTAATTGACTTATTCCATCCATTACGGACGTATCGGCCTATCTGATGATTTTAATTGACTTATTATATACATACTGGTGAAAAGTAAAACGGTAAAGTATCAACCTATATATCGTCACCTCCACTGTAAACTTACGAATCTGCCATTTTATCAAAATCGAGTTTCTAGCAAAAAAACTGTCACTTATGTGGTATCGCAAACCCACAGCATTATGTAAAACAAAAATATTAGAGTACTAGCTTTTACTCGCGGCTTCGCTCGCGTTAAATTCGGAGTAGTGCAGTTCCGTACGTACGTATAGTAAACACAGACAGATTTTTTTGAACTACCCTGCGAACTTTCAT
Organism: Lycaena phlaeas; assembly: GCA_905333005.2. NCBI lineage: Eukaryota > Metazoa > Arthropoda > Insecta > Lepidoptera > Lycaenidae > Lycaena > Lycaena phlaeas. The sequence continues at coordinate 5,071,120 of HG995168.1, forward strand.
CTCCTATGTCATGCCCATAATTATAGGTAAAAATCTTAAAAACGGTGGAACAATTATTAATGGTTATTTAATTCTTATCAAGTGCCTAAATGCAAAGTTTCATGGCATCATCTTCTATGTATAATGACGAACTTCCATACAAACTTTCATCCCCTATTTAAACCCCCCTAAGCTTTTTTTCGCAACAAAAAGTAGCCTATGTCCTTTCCCAAGGTCTAATCTATCTCTGTTCCAAATTTCATTAAAATCGGTTCAGTTTAGGCGTGAAAGCGTAACAGACAGACAGAGTTACTTTCGCATTTATAATATTAGTAAGAATAAGGATTGATTTCAGAAGCGCAACAATACTTTTAATTATTATTTTATGGTTTTGAAACGCTCTCCTGTAAAATTTGTTTTTTGTACGATTCGTAAGTTTACCGTAAAGGTGACGATATGTCCCACGGACTTCTTCTTGGTTCTCCTTTTGGGCCATAATTCACCAATGCGCTAGCCCAATGCGGGTTGCTGAATATAACACACCTTCAAAGACTTTCAATCTCATCAGGCATACAGGTCCCTCATGGTGATTTCCTTCACCGGTGAGCAAGCAATGGTTTCGTATTAAGGGTGCACTTTTAACGGTGAAATTTTGAAAAACTTATTTCAATGCACCACTAGAGAAACGAACCCGCACGCTCACGCTCAAGAGGCAGAGCCCACACCCAAAATTTTCTTGTACTTTGCCTTTGCTGTCTAAGGGCGGGTAGTCACCAAAAGGCTTTCAGTGATCGGTTGCCTCGTTATAACAAAAAAGACACAACGTCATATCCTCTGCAGTGGCACCCATAATTCCTATTTCTGCCTCGCACATAATTTATAATGCTATTTTCTCACCGCTTTATATAGGGGCCGTAATAATGAAGTTCTAATATATACGCACCATGTATAGTCTGCTGGTACATGGGGTGTGCTTGTCCATCGTCGGCAGATCCCCGCCGCTTGCGCTCACCGACGGACTGCGTGCTGCGTGTGATGGCGGCATCCAGGCGTTGCTCTGAAATAACATACAATCATACTCAGTATCACGCCACATCAATTATTTATTATAATATACTAGCTGTTGCCCGCGGCTTCGCCCGCGTTAGCATAAACAAAATCCTTTCTTTAATGTACCTATGCCATTTTTAGTACCTCCCAGAATTCGTGTACAAAGTTTCATGATGATCGGTTGAGTCATTATCCCGAGAAAGCGTAACACACATCCCCACTTTCACATTTATAATCTTACTAGCTGTCCCGGCAGACTTCGTTCTGCCAATATTAAAATTGCAATTACAAAATAGAGGTTGATCGTAGAGGGGTCAAAATTTAGGGTTGTATGTATTTTTGTATGCTGTATCATAAAAAAATAAAAACCAAAAATTTCGTCCAAAAATTAACAAAAAAATTTTAAGGGTGAACAACCCCTATCACTTAGGGGTATGAAAAATAGATGTTGGCCGATTCTCAGACCTACTGAATATGCATATAAAATTTCATAAAGATCGGTCAAGCCGTTTCGGAGGAGTACGGTAACTAACATTGTGACAGGGAAATTTTATATATTAGATATAAGCAGCGTCCAGCGATGTCACCCGAGTATTTCCGATCCCCTTGGGAGATATATTATAGCCTATGTGTTATTCTGATGTGTAAGCTATATTATTGTAAAGTTTCATTATAATCCATTCAGTAATTTTAACGTGAAAGAGTTACAAACATCCACCCATCCGTACTTACAAAATTTACATTTATAATATTAGTAGGATAGTAGGATTAAGGATTTTCACTATATCCAAACAGCTGTTACGGATTTCATCACGCACCTCTATCACGGGAGGACCATTGAGGACCACGAGAGGGTTGCTTTAAAATAATGAGTGTAATTCGCGTTAGTATTAGAAAATTATTTGATACAAATAGAAACTTATTTAACTCTAATATGTTACCTTTGTCACACAATCGCTATTTACAACCATTTTCCCGTTCTAGCTCACACCTCACGATATATTTAGATTTAACATTACGTTACAAACCATATCCGACGACTTGAAATTCTTGAACGTTTTCATCATTCGTATTCTACTAATATTATAAACGCGAAAGTTTGTGAGTATGGATGTTTGTAACTCCTTCACGAATTTCTTAACAACTAATTAAGAAATTCGTGAAATTCGTTTAATTCAAAACAACTGAATGGATTTTAATGAAACTTTACATTAATATGGAGCGACGGTGGTCCAGTGGTGGAAGAACTCGACCTCTTATGCGAGGGGTTCCGGGTTCGATCCTGACCCGTCCGTGTGTGCCTTGAAATGGGTTTTTCTAAATTTCTAAGTGCACACGAGACCATCGTTCGCTCGCCGGTGAAGGAAAACATCGTGAGGAAACCTGCAAGCCTGATGAGATTAAAAGTCTTTGAAGGTATGTGAAGTTCACCAACCCGCACTGGGCCAACGCGGTGAACTATTGGCCCATTGCCCTCCTCGTCTGATTTCGAGGAGGAGACCCGTGCCCAGCAGTGGGACATATAAGGGTTGATACTTTACATTTATACTTCTTTACAATAATATAGCTTACACGTCCGAATAACATATATGCGGGTGAAAACGTGATGCGCTGAAAGTAGGAATGTTTGTTACGCTTTCACGCGAAAACTACTCAACCATCATGAAACTTTGTACACATATTCTCGGAGGTATTAGAAATCATAGGATACACTAAAAAAAAGTATTTTTTTTTTTTGATAACACGTGGCGCCGCGGGCAACAGCTAGTAATAAAAAGCTATCATCTAGATACTATCATCAAGATGTTTGACATCAATTTGATATTCGAAGGAAAAGCCTATTCGATTTCCATATTATAGTTGCGAGAAAGTTTTGTTAATCGCTATTTACAATTTGAAAACAGAATTTCCACGGTCGGTCCTACATCTAACCGCTACGTCATTCAGCAAGACATTTTGAGATAGTCTAAATATCGAACTCCGCGGAAAACATGGTAGATATTCCGTATAGAATAGTTTCAATAACATGCTGGATTTACAATATTATTCAGGTCACGTGCCGTAAACACATTCATGGGTGCACTACGGATACAGGTGTCAATAAGATTTAAATTAATTTCCAAAGCCACCTGGAGACTTGGCAGGTGTGCGCTCGTCTGTTACCCGCTACTTGGCAGATCTCTGGATAACGCCACGTACTAGTCATGCGACAATGTAACCACGCCGCGTCAACAACCAAAATAATCCAATACCTATGCGTTACTAGTGTAGTAACTTTTTTTTTTGAGGGAAATCGTGTTTGTCTACATTTCTAAGTGCACCCTGAACATCCGACCATCGCTCGCTTACCGGCGAAGGAAAACATAGTGAGGAAACCTGCACGCCTGATGAGATTGAAATTATTTGGAGGTATGTGAAGTTCACCTACCCGCATCAGGCCAGCGCATCTGTGAACTCTGGCGCATAACCCTCCTCGCCTGATTTTGAAGCGGGGACAGGTGCCCAGCAGAAGGACATATTATATGGATTGATACTTTAATTTAGAGGGAAATCTTCATTAATGTAGCCAGATACAGATACCAGTCCAGATAGGGTGGTTCCCACTCTTGGGCAGTGCATAACCAAACTGAAACCACCGCTTTTTAAGTCCCGGATCTACAAGCAAACGAAAGCACCTGACCAACAGGTTGACCACAGGGGAAGGCCATATTATTTTTCGTAAAGGGAGTGGAAATTATGCCATACTGGGTCCAATCAATGCGAAGGTGTTACATACACCAACTGCTATAAAAAAAATCGCAGACATGGTAATACTGGCAGAAGTGAAAACTTTTAAATTATAAATATTATGACAATGAAATTCAAAATTTTAATAATAATAATTTCAATTTTCGTAATGACGTCATAATATCACATTAGCATGTCGGTGACGCGAATCTATACTCTCGGTGCTCAACTCTGCTTAAGAAGTTTTCACTTTGAAAACCTATATGACACTCAAATTTTAGATTAATTCTATTAAAAGTATTAGACTCATTTTCACTAACAAGGGAAATATTTAAATAACGATAACACATACACCTTTTTATACTTGTATATGATTCTTGTATGGATGATTCATTTTCTTTAATTTTGTATACGTTATTAGACCCATCCCCCTTAAACACGATGTCGTGGGGACTGCTTAGTAGCGGCCGGGCAGTCCCCACTCGCCGCTATATCTGAAGAATCTGGCGTTGTCGGGGCCAGTCTGTCGCTGAGGGTTCCTGTTGCCTGCGGATCCGGTTCCCTCACAAAGCGGCTGAAGAAGCTCGCAGTAGTTTTAGCGGGGTAGAGCACCCCAATGCGAGTTCGAACACACACTGGCGAGGACCTGGTAGATCCGAAAGAAATTTCCATTGCGATATAAAAAAAAATAGGCCAGTAAAAAACTAAAACACCGAGATATATTGTACTCCATAGGGTACTATAGGAATCGTTAGTCCTAGCAAAATTTTGTATATTATCGCACTGTTCGAGCTATGTTTAGCGCATCAGACAATACGTTTACAGAATGAAAATTGGCAAGGTGAAAGAGATTGAAAACTAGCAGACTACGGCTTATTTATCATATCGCATGATGAACAATATAATTACTGAGGTCGCTAAGATATTTAGGACAGGAAAATTACGATCGGAATTATCGTTCGAGTCGCGATTGTAATTAATCTTTAGCCTTATTTACGATCATGGGCTATCGGACTAGCCGAGTAACAATCAGATATGTGAAACAACACTTATCACAGTGTCTATGAATTACTCATACTGACATTACTCATCGTGACATTTATAAGACGTTGATGATGGCATTTGAAATGGCAGTGGGTCGATCATACACTCAGGAGAACGGATGGCCAATGGGCCAATAAGGTTCAAGAGCGGAGACCGCATTTAGGTAGACGAAGTGTTGGTCGGCCATTAACCAGGTAGGAAAACGATCTCCATGCAGTGGCCGATCCGTAATATGATGCAAGTGGCAAGAAATCGATCATTTTGCCGTTCATTGAAGAAGGCCTATGTTCAGCAGTGGACGCATAAAGACTGATGATAATAATAATGATGATGATGATGGTAATTACATATTTGTTTTTCTCTATTGTATTCGAGGATCATAACGAATGCTTACCGCACCCGCTAAATTTATTCCCCTTTTTTTAAAAAACGAAAAACATTGCTCTGCCCTTACCAATGGCCGTATCAAGTGTCATCATTATTTTTTTATACAAACTTTGTCCTTACAATAGCCAACGTGCCGTGATACTGAAGTTATGTGCGTCCATGCATTTCAGCGATTAATTTTATTTATGTATGTATATTTAGTATAGTATCAATTGGTTGATGTAAACTACAAGTGTACGTCTATGAATGTTTTACGGTGTTTTATGTCATCAAGTGATGGCGTTGAAAACTGACATCATTCAATCCATCGTGATGGAAATTTTAACGCCATCAATTTAGCTAACGAATAGATGACCCTACAACATAATATATTGAAGTAAATTCTGGTATCAGCACAAACTATCTCTGCAAAGGCCCCATTATTGTACATTATGAATGAGAACAACACATCCGTGGCTCGGACGCGTCGTTCGACCACAACGCACTCGGGGCGGCCCGACAATCGCCATTTCTAAATAACATAGACAACTTAACGGCTGGCTTGGCTATCAGGCCAAGTCAGTAGTGTCGGTACCAGTCAACATTGACTTTAGTGCAGCGTAACTATCTACACCTAAAATATCAGACTTATAGCAAGCAATCAACATGACATTTGAGCTGAATCAATGAGAAACACAGACACTCTTAATAATTCATATTGCTTTAGACCAGTGATTCCCAAAGTGGTCCAGGGGGCACTCAGAGGTCCACGGAAGACTCGAGGGGGATCCACGATGAGCGTGACAAAAAATGGGGGTCCACAATCGTAAGCGGGGGTCCATGAAAATGAATTTGGTTTCGATAGTGAAGAACCAAAATGGTGACATCTCCTATCAATATTGTTAATGTTACATCTTTAAAGGAGCAATTTTTGAAGAAAAAAAATGATGAGTGAGCACCACGTGATGCAGGAAAATTATTGAAATTGGTCTATGAAACAAAAGAGTTTGGGGAACACTGCTTTAGACCTTCAGTCCCATTAAGGTAATTTTGTTCTACTCTTTCTGACCCTTAAACCCAGTCATTTCTTTGTTTTTGATACCACCACAACTTTAGCCTTATCTATTGACAGTGCCTTCATTTTGAGATGAGCATGCATCATGCAAGTCTATTTTAACGGTATCTATGGTTCCTCAAATAATGAATCACTCATAGAAAAACAACAGACCACAACGCCCTTGCTCAATCAAAATTCACATCAGCTAATTACAAAGGAGACATGGTACATGGTGAGTTCTTTACTAAAATATATACATAAGATCACTGGTGGCACTTGTCAATCAGACCTATGTCCTTGTTCGTATTAAACATAATGTTTATGTGGACTTTGTATTCGCCATTCAAGATTATAATAACCTTACTAAACGAGATTTGTGCTCTGAAGAAACTGGGTTGTTATAGGTTGATTGATCTTAGCATCGTGGTTGATCAAGTATTGACTGCAAATGTATCTAGCTGTAAATCCTACAAAAACTGCAAAGCTGACGTAGAAACTATAGAAAACCCCATCCACCAAACGAACTTTCCATTATTTTCGCTTGGTCAAACAATGATTGGGTTGACCCCGATAATAGTGAACAATCATCATCAGCCTTTATATTTCCACTTCAAAACATATGCCTAAATAACATATAAAAACATATATACCTATTATAAAAAGGAATATTATTATAATCATTTAGCTCTATTACTAAGGTTAACTTTCATACGCAATTTATAAGTTTGCGAATAGCACCCACGCATTGAACAAGGTCTACTACCTTTACAAGTAAATCTATCACCCGTATTCACAAACTTTACTTTGAGGTGTCACAGTACTTCCGAACGCATAGGGTCATTCAAACCAAATTATAGACAATAATACTTAAATGAAATCCGCAACTGTGCGTCTGTCAAACCCATATTAAACCCGACTATAAACACCAGGAGAGCATAGATAGAAGCGTTCTTTGCATAGTATTATTTCATAACTTAGGCAAGTACGCTTCTTGAATACGGTTAAATGTCAAACACATTTAACTTAGTAGCCCTTACTTTGATAGGATAATCTTAATTATCATTTGTAGTGGTTAATTGTACCCTGGTGGACATAGTATATGCCTCTCTTGGCATCTCTCAATTATGGTCAATTAACTGTCGATTCCCGCTTCTCGCATAGAAATAGGATCGGCTACTTCGATATCCGAAAACTAATGAAATTCTTAAAGAATTATAATTGTTTTTAATGATAATGTTACTGTAATTGTTGGCTTGCATATGGACCTCAAGTACTTACACTTTATACGCTATTTTATCAAGAGGAAGTATTTAATAAACACATCTTTAATAAACATTTCTTAAATAATATAATTGAAATGTTTAAATTAAATAAAGATATTCAGTGAAATACCTAAAAATATTTTATTGAAAACTTTAGAGAGGGACAACAAGATTCTGTAGTAAAAATCATAGGCGTATCATTTCAATAGCAGCACAGTGCTAGGATAAAAAAACATAAGCTTGACATTAGTGAACCATCACTAACAGGTTTGGCAAGGTGCCAGCCGTCAGACAGCGTTTTAGCCTAAGCAGATACTAATACAGCAAACATTTACGCCCGATTTACGAAAGGCTGATCTACGCAAAAATTAACAAATCAACTGTCAAGTCTCTTGTTAAGTGACAAATGAGATACTAGAGGCATGGTTAAATTACTTAATTTTATCAGCCTATCAGTTGACATAATAACTACGTTGAGAAGCTGTCAAGTTTAACTCTAGAATCGTATGTTAACCGCTATTAAGAGCCATGATAGTTGACTTACACTTTGACCAACGTTTCAGAAACCGAGCGTAAGTGCGTTGATTTGATTTTGCTTAATATAATGATCTACAACAACGCGATAATGATTCCATATAAAATACCTTTAGATAAAGAATCTTATATTTAACATTCCTAAAAAACTAAACGTAGCCAATTTTTTTTTTTACAAATATTATTTGGTACTAGTGTTTTAAATCAAAGCCAGGTTTCGAATGTTTTTTTATATATATATAGCAGGGTACGTAAAATTACGTAAACCTAAAACTTCTGTGTGGTACAGATAAAAAGATATGTTATGGAAAAAAAAATTTGAATAAATTAATGTTAATGAATTTCCAATTTAAAAATGCTAAGTTAAAAGCATACTCTCAAAATGTATATAGGAAGTCTTCAACACAACCGTAACAATTTATATAAACGATAAACAGAACGACGTAGACAAGAGCCAATATTGTCTGAATCATAACGCTAATAAAAATATTGTTAAGACTGCAACAACGTGCACTCTATGAACTTCATCAATCAGTAACAAGCATTCAATATTGAATGCGAAATAATTTTTATTGACACAAACAAGTCTGACGCCTGCTAGAAATTTATTATATGTAATTGCGTGCGATAGTTTGAAAAATTTAATACTCATATTATCATTATATTGCACTGTCATTTTTACTACTCATGCATAACTAAAGATGCTAGTTTTACTAGCTATAAGGATGATGTTAACGTACTAAAATAAGTACCCATGGTATGTGCATATTATAATGATTTTAGCTTACCTCTTTTCTGTCGCCTGTCGTCACTACTTCTTCGTACTTCTTTCTCCTTCTTTATATTCTTAATTATATCTTTTTCACTTCCAACAGACTGAGCTCCCCAAGTACCAGAACGGGCTCTGGTCGTTTCATTCTTACTAACCACCTCTTCTGTTTGTGATGCATCTTTCTTAACTAATTTATCACTTAACGACTCCTTCGCAAGTAGTGCCTAATTTGAACAAAAAAAATTATAGATTATACACAGTCCACAAACTTTTCTAACGATGCTTCGTCTATTAATCTCAATAAACGTCAATAAGAGTAATAGAATTTGGTATTGGGTTGGTAGATATTAGATTTTGTATGTAAATATTACATCAACAATATTGAATCGTTTCCATGTAGGCGTCATTATATAGTAGCGATGTGTTGTATCAATTTTAGAACAATAGTATTATAATAGTAGTCAGTAACAAACTTAATGAAATATTTTTAATTATTATGGTAAATAAACATACATAACAAGATTTATTATATTTTGAGAAATAAATTTAATAATAACGGCATTTCTACAGTTTCGTTAGAATATACTATGATGAAAAATAAAAAACCTCAAATTTCATTTACGTAGCTAACTTACTTTGCTTAGAATAGCGAAAGAGACACTGCCAAAAATCCGAATGCCTCGTCTTTGTAATGTAATTGAATATAGGTACCTTAATTACTCTTTAATAAAAAAAATCATTCTTAATTCAATTAACAATGGGATTGCTATAAAAGAAAAAATAAATACCCGTTTATCATCAGTCCGTTTCACCCAGATATCTTCAGAACTCGGAAGTAATTCATCTACTGGTGATCTAATTTCTATTAAGCTGCTGTCAAAGTAGTTTTTATCACGATGAAGGTTCTCCCCTGCAAAGATTGATCTAACATTTGGTCTTTGCTCTTCTGCGCCTTTTGTTCCAAAATGAACTGTATGTGCATTGTTTACGTGTGTGCGTAAAGCTCGCTCTATAGGAGCAAGCGGTGGCTCTGTTTTTGTTACTAAAAATTTATGCTTGGCTCCCATTACTGTACGCTTTGATAAATCTTCTTTAGTTTCACTAGATTTACGACTGGATTGTGCATTGTCAATTGTGATGTTTTTACTGTCTTTATTCTTATCTCCTTCAATATCATCATTAGCAGTATCTCCTGAATTCGTATTAGAAGAACTTTTGCTTTTGTGTTGAACACTATCTTTTTTTTCGTCGTCTTCGTCTTCTTCTCGACATTGTGATAAGCGTCGTCTCTCGGTTATCGGAAATGGAGAGGTAGAATTAGAATTCCTACTAGAAAGATTATTGCAGTGATTCATAAAATAATGTTGAAAAAAACTATCTGCTTCTGACGTGTCATCACTATCTCCTTGAATAATATCCTTCAGAGCAGCTAAAGACGTGATAGTGTTATAATTAATAGCGTTTACCAACTCTTCACTATCAGTAGAGTTACCGGTACTATCATTATCATTATCTCCGCCGGCATTGTTACTATCATATTTTTGTACGTCTTCGGTAGTAATCATCTCTTCATTATTATTAGCCATTTTTTCCTTTTTCTCATTTTTACCAAGCTCACTTTTAACAACAGATTTTGTAGTTTTTTTTACTGGATCCATACGCTCGAGTGAAATTAAAATAGTTCAAATAAAATTTAAAGAATCAGGCACATTTAGACAGTCACATGGTAGTTTTCTTCACTTAGGTTATATCACAATATTGTGCACAAATTTCGTCACCGAACATATGACATCGCACAGTCGACTTTTGAAGAAAACAATTCATAAATCTGAAAAGAAGAGATTACTATAATTAGTATACTATTTCCGAATCTTCGGTATCGCATTGCTTACAGATATGATGTGATTATGAAATATATAAATGCTTTACTATTTTGATTTATCATTTCGATAACAGTAATAACTGTATCTAGACTTCACTAGACACAGCCACATGATATTTATAATACTTTTATGTAGAATTGATTGCACGTTTTATGCGTCTTATAAGTATTGATAGATTGTTGCTAGTATGTTTGAAAACGAATGAAATCATTTATATAACACGTATGACGTAGTACAAGCCTAGTGTACTTTTAGTTTAGTTTCTTTTAGTTTTTAGTACTTTTAATAGGTACTAACAATTGCTTTGCTTGACCATAAGCAAAAACTAGATAAAGCAAGCAAACAAACATGACGTAATTAAACAACACGATCAACAACAAAATATAATTAGTAATAGAACAAACGAAACGAACAAAAATCAAACATGATAAAATTAATATGATAACAGTGACGGAAACCAAACTGAAACTAACTGAATGTTTGCACGTCATCGATTCTACACAAAACCAGCGTGTGACTAACACATAAGGAAATTGAGAAACGAGAATCACGTTAAAGTACTTTAACTTTACTTAATTCACTTGAAGTACTTTAAATTTAAAATATGTATGTTTTAACCGGAGTCTTTTTAAGATATTCACATGGATACTTCAGGAATATTTCTATGTTCCAATTAATCATATTATATACGTACACACGTACACATACACGTATATTATCTACGTACATTTTTAAGAAATTCGCTGATGAAAGCGCTCTAAATCCGGGTTTTGTTAGTCTTAAATGATTTTTACTAGCTACAGTCTACGCTCCCTGGGCTAACAGTAATATTTCTTTGGACTAATTTCGTAACATTATCATTATATCGCACGCCTGGCTAAGATGATGAATGATGTTGTCAATTAAAATAGTAGATCTCACTCTATGCTGTAACATGATACATATACAATTAATTAGGATGTTGCAAACAACAATTAGCAAGATTGAAGGGTACTTGCTACCTCGGACACGTCTAGCCACATAAACTTGCCAATCTAAATGTCAAATATTAAATAAGAAAGTGTAACACATGTAAAAAAAAGTAAAAGTGTCAACCCTTATAATACGTCCCACTGCTGGGCAGGCTTTTTTGCTGGGGAGTGGGTCCCCCAGGCGGGTATGTGAGACTCGCTGCGCCAGCTGGAAAGTGAACGCAGCTCTACCCACTAAAACCCTACGAGTGCTACCAATACCACCTTTGGTGAGGTGCCCCTGGACTTGCTGTTGGTCTACTGACCTTGGTTGCTAAACCAGAAAATTCTATTCCCACCCAGGACAAATATTTGTACCAGCATGATAATTTATCCTGTGTCTGGGCGAATCTTAGTTGCCTGGTTGCCATCATCAAGCTCCGCCTAGTTTATAATCAAAAGGTCATGTGTGAATTGTTCCAACATATTACTTATCATCAATATTCGAAACCTTGGAAAACCATAGACATTCGATTCATCCAAAATTTCATTGAACATCATCATCATCACACTTTATCCACTATAGCTGCTGATGATGAACATAGGCCAACCTCAATGAACGGCAAGACGATAAATACCTTCGCTTGTGGATTACCCATCATAACTCTTGAGTCTTGACCCTTCATCATAAATCCCTTGATCAAAAGAAGTTTAAAAACGAATATTTATCTACATTGAAATTAAAAGATAATCGAGTAATTTATAAGATTAATATTTTCCCATCCTTAAATATTTTTCGGTAGTAATCAATGACATTAGGTTAGCTAACAAAAAAGGGTCATTTAATTTATAGGTATTAAACAAAAAGAGGTCGGCCATGATTTTGTTGTGTACGAGATAAATGTTGTAACCTGTTAGATATCTAATAAGTGCAATCACCTAAAAGCGTCACTTCAAACTATTTACACGCTTTATATTAGCCTCACTTGTTTGTATGTTTGTTTGTGACCGACTCCTCTGGGCTTAAAATTTTGACCCACTTCAAACATCGGATTTCATTTAAAATTCTTAGACTTATCGAGGACCCGATAACAATATATTGATTTGTATATTATTATTTTGTTTGGTTTTGGTCAGTACGTCTCTCTTAGAAGCTACCAGACAAAATGGTTCGAAAGCGACTGAAAAATAAACTGAAAATTCTAGAAGTCTTTTGACAACAAGAAACAATTGCTAGTATGCCTAGTCACACATATGCCTAGTCTAAAAAGTCCTATAAATACCGCCAAACAGTGCGACAAAATTATTTCATCCTATCAAGTTTGCGACGTCGTCTTTATGTCGAAACGAAAGCACAGGACGAAACGCTACGAGTCTTTGACAGCAGAATTCTGGTATAAAAACGTAATATAAAATTGTCGAATTTTTAAAACCAACTTAAAATATATATTAAGAATTGAGGATAATACTTTCACCATATTACCCTAGTAATATAAAAAATCTGCGCAAGTCAAATATATGCTTATATTATACTATATGCTTATATATAACTGAATACCTAATATGTACAGCGTCTGAAATTTCAACTTAGCAATTACGCGAATCGATTGGCCAAGCTTTAAATACAAACTATATCAAATTGTATTAAAATAAACCTATGATATTGCATAGCCTGAATATAATCATATACTAACTATGTATAGTAAGTTTGATACTTAAGATTAATGAATGTGCATCGGTAATCGCAAGGACGACGTTATCTACAGCCAATATGCGGCTGGTGTATGCGTTTTTAAGGTTGCCACATTCGAGATTCCGTTTGAAGCCTCGCTACATATGAATTGTAAATATTTTTTGCGAACACCGAACGTTTTAAAGTTTTGCATGTCTTAGGGACATACTAGTCAAGAAAAACAACAACGACCCATTTACAAGTGTTTAATGTTTTAGGGTTTCGTATTCAAAGAGTGCAAATCGGGACCGTATTGCCAAACTTCCGCTGTCAAAATATTAAGTATTTGTTTAATGTTATCATAAGTATAAATTTTCTAATTTTTAAGGACCTCTCCACGTGTATAGGCCTCCTTCATCTCCTCTCATCACCTATAAGTTTACAACCATAAATATAATGAAACAAGAATATCTTCCAAACCAGCCTAACTGCTAAAAATATAACGTGAAAGTTTGTCCTTCTTTAACAACTCAGCAGTTATCTAATAGGAGATATTTAAAATAATTAGAAGTTCCGTAAGCTTGTAAAATTTGTATCAATCCAACGCTTTTAAACAGTCGCTTTAAAAATGCGCTCGTGAGAACGGGGCCTTAAATGGATGGACTTTAAATAATTTCAGTATTTGATTACACGATGGTTGTTATTTTTCAGATTTTAGAATCAACAAATACCACCAGAAATCTTATCATACACACAATTCAGATATCTTAATATTCTTATTTCCTTACGAGCTTATTATAATTATACTTATATTTATCTATGCGGTTTTTCTCAATAAGTACCATTATACACACGTTACAATAAATATTAATGTAGGTCAGTAGGCAAATTCTATAACAGCAACAAAGCAATGTGATATTTACACTTTATAGCAGACGCGTGACATTTCTTCTCAGTTGACCTTTACGTTAGCAGCTGTTGGTTTGTTTTGCTGATCGCGTGGGTTCATTGTATTACGTTGCTATGTAAACAAATTCATTTACATTTAATAACGATTGATATTTTTTTGCAATCACTCAGGAACGTAACTACTGAACAAACTTTAAAAAATGACATTCAAATAATAATCATAGCTTTATCATGGTCTTGCTGTAAATCTACATTAAGGCGCAGTTTTGAATGTTGTTCTTTTGTTTATTAGTGAAGCAAAAAGTCAAGAAAAAAATCGCCGCGATGGTACGATGTTTCGTTCGAATCGGCGAAGTTATCGTTTGTATATTATTTAATTTTCCTTACATATCTTAGCTCAATCAATAAATAAAAATAACAGTTCCCCTTGATGATTAATTTGATTAAGATTTGTTTACAATCAATACACATACGATTGTTAGAACGAAAATTTGATTGGTTATTTTATTATTTTTTGCCAACGAGAAAATTTTACGAATATGTATTTGGACACAACAGTCCACCCATAAATATATATATATATATATATATATATATATATATATATATATATATATATATATATATATATATATATATATATATTTATTTATTTATTTATTTATTTATTTATTTATATAAGCCCATGAACAGCGTCTTAACGGAAGTAAAGAAGCCAATAGCAATTCTGAATATTGAATATTTATTTAGAATATATTCGTTCTGACAAAGTCGTGCAATGTGGTAGCCCTAGCTCGTTACAGCTTAGTGGGTCAAGCGGCGATAGCTAATTATTTAAACTATATTTATGAAGTCTCCGCTAACAGTGACTGTTAGTATACGGTTTGATTATTTTATTTATATTCGATACAAAGTTGCCTTAGGCTGGATTTAGCGATAAGCTCTGGCGTCGGTCATATATTATATCAATAATAGATTGTGACGACAATGTTCGTGCAGTTCACGGTCCTAAGTCCTAACTCCTAATAGAGTGTGAAGTGTCTGGAGATCAGATGTTTTAGTGTTCATTTAAGGAGGTTTTCCAGCAGTGTAAATAAAATTTGTAAAAAAGTAGTAATAAAAAGCAAAAAAAAAAGTAAATTTTACTTTTTTACTTTTTATTGACTACTTTTTGACGTATTTCAAGTGCACAAGTTGCTACCTACTAAATAAAGATATTTTGATTTGATTTGATTTGAGCGGTCAAAAAAATCGATAGTGCTGAATGACACTTTTAAATTCTTAGATGATTTGATATAAAGATGGAATCTTTAGTGTATAGTAGTATTATATATGTTAGTATATGTATTATAATGTTATATCTAGTATTATGTTAGTATATTATATTATGTAGTCATTAAAGAGTACACGTAGGTCATAGTTGGTGTGACAAATTATATTCTTGCTTAATAGTTGATGCCTAAGTTCAGTAGTCTGATAAAGGTGATGATTATAAAGTTCCTACATATTTATCCATTTATTTTCCACCAAAAAGTTTTGAAATCTACTGTTTAACAACTATATCGGTATGAATTTAAACACAAACTATAAATAATAAACATTCAACGATGGGAACTCTATCTACAAAAAGGCAGGAAAACATGTAAAATAACCCGTACCAAAATATGCGAAAACAGCAATAAATTAGTATATTTTTGAGTCGAGTTACGATTCAGGAAACCGTGCCGTCATTATCGTTCACTTACCTATAAAATTACATCCTTTATATCTCTCTCTACTAATATTATAAACACGAGTTTGTAAGAATTGGTGCATGTGTGTTTGTTAGTGATTTTGATGTAACTTACAATACATACTGGCTATTTTTAATTTATCGCCGTACTCCTAATGGGATGGGACGCGGATGAA
Organism: Lycaena phlaeas; assembly: GCA_905333005.2. Taxonomy (NCBI): domain Eukaryota; kingdom Metazoa; phylum Arthropoda; class Insecta; order Lepidoptera; family Lycaenidae; genus Lycaena; species Lycaena phlaeas. Next base: position 5,087,233 of record HG995168.1, read on the forward strand.
TCCGCCTGACGCTGCTATGTACGACATATCCCTCTTAACACGGTCAGGGAGAACGACGCCACAGGCAAAAGAAAGTTTTCAAAATCACTATTTCTACTTATTATAATGAAACTATTTTTACGGGTTTTATCGCGGTTTATTTTAGTTTTTTATGAGCTCGACGTTTCGGATACTTTACAGCAACCATGGTCACAATACCAATATATAAAAGTATAATATATAAAATATAAAAATACCGCGATAAAATCCGTAAAAGTTGTTTCATTATAATGAGTGAAATTCTCGTAAACATAAGAAAACACTATTTATACTTTCTACAATATACAACATACGTTAGATATAAGTATATTATAAAATATTATAAGTAATCTTTACATCTAACAAAAACGTATGAAGCTGGCGCCAATACTACAATAGATCCCATTGCAATAGCAAGTAAGCAATAGCTGTTAATGTGTTCGTGTCTTTTCGACATGTGATGTATTTATAGGTGATGATGTCACGCTTGTTTTGGCAGTGATGGTTTAGCTCTTGTTTAGTACACTCCCAACCTCCAAATAATACGCAGCGAATTCAACTTTGGTATATTATCGAACTGTTGATCACGATTAAAACAACAAAACATGTTTTATTCTACCATTTATGGTCGCTAAAACGTGCATTAAAATGTTTTATTATTAGATTAGTACGCTTTAAAAATATTTTTGTTCCATATTCTAACAATATGATAAACGCGAATGTTTTTAACGCAAAATATACTGAATGGATTTTAATGAAACTTTAAAATAATATAGATTCACATCAGAATAACATGTAATTTATCCCCTCCCATGGGAGTGAAAAATATGCGTATGAAACCAGGAATTGCTGCTAGTATAGTATGATATATGAAACATTCAAATTTATAATTAATTTTGCTATATTGTTTTTAATTACAATTTTCAAGCCGAAATTTTGGGTTTACCGTACATATCTTGAAAGAGACTTCAATTACAATGGTCTAATAAAAATTGATGATGATGATGATAATAAAACATATTTTCTCACTGTATTTGGAAAAATAAAAAAAATATAGTAATTCTGTTTTTGTCTGAATAACGATAATCAGAGATAACAATCTCGGCTTGGATAAATTTTGTACCTACTAAACGTTTTACGATATAACAAGTCATTAAAACGCTAGCTATTTTGGCACATTTCGAAGTTTTTGTCGCGAACATGTAAAAGAATTAGGAGTATTTTAATTTTCAAATAAACTGTGTGTATTTGCTAAGTGGAGATAAACGCATAGCAGATAACGCTTATACTGAGCTTTACACAGGCCGGCCTTTAAATACATTAAGTAAAATTTTATTGGAAGCGTTTCAAAATTCCATCGCCAATTTATGGCCAAACAAAGAGCGACAAACATAAAATTTAAAAAGTATAAAAACTTTTTTATGCATTCCACTGACGTAAGCATTACTTTTTGTCCGGGAGGACTTTGACCTACACAAGTTCTAACGTGGGCGAACCTAATGTTCTGCGGACAATTAATTGTCAATAAGAGAATGTCTAAAGTATAAAGTAGGCTCAATACGTACAAATTGAGTCAAATGTAGGTTACAAATTAATGTGTTTTCTAAAATAGTTGTAGCTATCAGTATTTAACGACATTTTTTAAATTCGAATTTATATCCGCTATAAAATAACAAATTCACAAAAAAAGACAAAAGAGAAAACATGGAAATGCTCAGAAATCACCCCAGATTGCCTAGCAGTATTCAGCTCTGGTTGCTTTATGTGATCAAAAACCATTGATTCATGGTTTTACATGTCCTTTATCAACCCTCCTAATCTTTAAATCTAAACATATTGTATCAGTTATCACGTAAAAATATTTAATGTAGGAGGCACCTCGAACAGTGGTAATATCGATAATCAAATATGTAAGTAGATACCTACTCGAAATAAAATATTCTATACGCTTAGAATGGAGAGACAATTTGTTTGTTTATGCGACCGTAGCAAAACAAACACAAATAATCAAGGTCACTTTGAACGAAAATCAAGCCAAAAAATCAAGATAAAAAAATCTCTCTTATCAATATTATGAGCCCGCAGGTTTGTTCGACACGTGTATAATATACGTGATACTCTGACCACCAAATCTTTATACTACCATCATTGATACGATAATAGAATCGTTTTAAATCACGGGCCTCACTCACAGATAACAATATATTTAAATAATGCGTTACCAATCGGTGTTTGTTTCATTCAATTGAGTATTATATTCATCGGTAGCTTCTGTAGTAACGATAATAGGCATACGTTGGAACATTTAGTTAACACGATATGAAAATAATACGCATTTGTAATATAAAACTCATCAACAGCTCATCTATTGGGCATACGAACGATTCATTATTTTTCGGTTTGATATATGCTAATAGCCCTGGTGGCCTAAATACTTCATCGGTTATGGGGTGAGCCGGTTGGCTTTACCATGTGATGAGACAAAATGGGGGGTTGTCCCCCGCCAGTCGTAGAGTAAGGCTTCCACTGCTTCATGGCATCAGGTTCGTTCCTGAGGCGGGTCCATGAATCACCACCGTAGGATGAAGCGTTACGAACGATTCAATGTAGGCAAACAATCCAAAAACTATATTATAAAACATTGTCATTTTATATTCGAAATCCGATGTAGGCTAATTTTGTATTTATGTCGGTTCTTCATCATTATCATAATAAGCAGCTCTTTCCCTCCGCTGCTGAATAGGTCTTTTTAGGGCGTTGCCTTATTAGTACATTCAAGTCATTTTTTTTTTGGTTTTATGTAGCTTGGCTAGTTCATTTATTGGTTTGGGTCTAATTTAGTAATTAAAATTTTACCCCCCTCGTGACACCAGATCGATCTGATATTCTTTATTTTAAAGTTAATGCTAAAACATTTCTATTATCTCCTTCAAACTTGCCAACTCCACTAAGTGGACGTGTCGCAGACTGTTTTAGAACTTTTAAAGCGGTAGGTTAGCTTAGGTGAGGTTAATTATACATAACTATTAGGTAACTTAAACCATATTTTACTCAGCGCACTGAACGAAAGATCTCAAAAGAAATATTTTGCCCACGTTTTTGCCGCATTTTCGTTGATGCTTCGTTCCTACTGGTCGTATCAGAATCAGATTGAGATTAACAATTATCTCGGATTTATATACTGAAGTATCATATATTATAGATATATAATTCAGCGATGATAAGAAACTTGTATTGTCTTGTTTGTAGCTATCAGAGGTTTATAAAACATATCCCACTAATGCTAAACTATTTAGTTATTAAATGGCTTTCTGTAAAGATTCATTAAGAAATCTTTTGTCTGTTATTAGATATATTATAAATATTTTGTATTATATAATATACATTCCCTATTACAATGACAATGTACCCACACAGAAAAAATCGTTCTAGGTACATTTTTTTAAATAAAATCAAGAACCATTTATTTGGCGGCAGGTTTTAGGTAAGTTTATTATACTAAGAGCCTGTTTCACAATCTCCAGATACGTTCCGAATAGGCTATTCATAACATATTTGACAGATAGAGTATGGAGTATCTCTCTAATATATTGCCGATAGCCTATCCGGCACTTCTGTAATCTGGAGATTGTGAAACAGGCCCTAACCTAATAACTAAATAGTGGTGTAGTTAGACAAAAATAAAATATTACTAAATCTCAAAGATCCCAAATAAATAATTAATGACAAATGAATAATTATAACATACAAAAACGGATTCAACTTAATGATACGCCCGAAAACTCAAATCATTTGAACATAATTCGTAATTGCTTTACAAATTATTTGTTGACAAATTCTAAGTTGCCAGCTGTCTAGCTGGCTATCTAAGACGAAAGTTATTAAAATCGGTATAATTATAATGTGTGAATCTGATCATCATGTTATCAGTTGCTCTATTAGCTCTAATCAAAAATATTGCGATAAGAACAGTGATTAGGGATCCCTTAGCAATTATTCTTAAACAATACCTCGATGTTTACAACGTTATTGTTATATGAGAAAATATGAAACACAGTACAAGTTAAAAGTGTTAACGAATTCAGTCAGTGTTTTAATAAAACTATGTGTAAAAGTTAGGATTTTTCATTACTCTTTATAATATAACATAGGGTAAAAGTAAATATGTCAACAAAATGTTAAATTAACTTATTTGTGTCCCGACTCGAATGGGTAATCCTTATCCTCATTATTATTTTAGTTTTATAATTATTAATTCTCGGAGGAACTAGAAGTAATATAGGATATGATAGATTTTCGTAACATTTTAAATTTTCTATCGTCGTTTCAGCTACGTTTTTACTTTTTGTTTTTAGTTATGACCGTCCCTAGCAGTTACCACCTGGTTCCGTCGAGTAACTACACCTAAAATTTGTTCATGTATTTTCAATATAATATGCTTTAAATTCGTTTATATTTGCATATAAAGCTGAAGAGTTTATTTGTTCGAACAAACTCTTCAGCTCAAGAACTACTGGTCATATTTAAAAGAACCTTTTAGTTATAGATAGCCCATATATATATATATATATATATATATATATATATATATATATATATATATATATATATATATATATATATATATATATATATAACAATTAATTTGCAATAAATAAAATTGCAATCTCAAATTTGTGAAATAAACTATCCTATCTTTTAAGTTGGAGAAAAGCACACTTTTTAAAAGTAAAAACATTAAAATCGGTTAAGTGGTTTAGGAGTCCATTGAGGACAAACATTGTGACACGAGATTTATATATATTAGATATAACGTTAATCCTAAACTAGATGTTAATCCTTTAGTCTTCAAACTAGTGGTGATCTTAAAAATGTTAATCATTATTAATCAAACTAAAAAAAGTTATTGAAGGATGTTTTTAATAAATATATCTCCTATGTATTATTTATATGTATATTAACTAAATCTCATCATAGAAACCCCCATTTATTATAATGTATACAAATGAGTACTGTTTACAGCTTGAATGCAAATTACCTCATCAATAAAATAGGTCTGAATTTGTATAACAACAAAGAAATCTACACATACACATTGTATGTTTGAGAATTGTTTAAGCTGTATCTAAGTATAAACATAATAAACCGCAGTAAAATCCATAAAAGTCGTTTCATTATAATGAGTCCATGCAGTTTTACCTAAGCTAAAATTTAAGAACCACTTTCCCTCATTTGGGCTGTTGTATAGTCTTGTAATTTGTAATGGTATTTGTACTGTTGTGAAATTATATTTGTAGATTTTTTATAGAAATTATATATGTTTTACACTAGCGCAGCCCTGCCCCAAAACCATGATTCACACAGCCTTTAATTGCATGCGGGTGAGTGGGTACCATCATGTTGCTTGTTTCTACCATGAAACAGCTTTTATGTCTTTAGGAGAGAAGCGTAAGACAGGTATATACTTATTGGCATAGAGACTTGACACTTTATCTCAGGATTGGGAACACATAAATTTTTTATGTGTTCCCAATCCTGGATAAGTTCCAAATAAACTAGGTTATATTTAAGGGAAATATTGACCACTTACATTGAAGTGGCGTGTCCTTCAATTTGCATATCAACTAATATTTTAAAATATGTACATTGACTTCAGGCTAAATTACTTAATATTTATTTTTAAATGAAAATAAAATTGTACAATAAACATTATTGTTCAATATGTTAGTTATCTATTCCTGTAAAGTAGGTGTTGTTTTTCAAATAACCTGCTATAAATACTGATGCACCTACATATAAAATGTGGTCAAAGGGTGATAATTGAACCTAGCAAAAGAAATTGAATGGGCAAAATAATCTTAAGATAGATCCTGTTATGTTAGAACAAACTGACACTGAAGACTAGTTTCTTAGACTAGTAAACAGATGCATGTTCCAGAATCTCTTTGCATTCAAAAAAGCTTTCTCAATTCCTAATATTATTACTAATAATACTACATAAACATAATATATGGATGACATAATATAATTGAAATTTATAGTTATGATTGACATCAAACATTATCATAATTTTCATGGGAAAATAGCTTTTGAGGTTGATACAAAAAATAATAGTATTATACAATAAAAAGCATGCATTCTCTTATAATAAAAACATTAAGAGATACAAATGTTTATATAGCTTCATTCTTAGAATAGAGTTAAGTAATTTTTATGCAAAAAAAAATTTTTTAAATAACCTGCAATCTGTTAATAAATAAATAAAATCTAATATGTAATCATTAATATTTATTACAACTTTATGATCCTAAGCTTGAAGTAATAATAAATGTGGAGGTATATGGTCAATAGTGACAGTATCAAATAGTTTGGATGTGATTTGTTTGCATTATTAATTCCCAAAGTTTCTCAATCAATTTTAATCGAACTTAAAATGAAAATTGTTGTAAAATCCCTTTTTCACATTTACCTAAATCCAAATTAAAATTCGAGCACCAGGCTTATAGTCAAAGATGCAATTTTGAAAAAATTATAAAAATTGAAGCTTACTGCACAAGTATCTGCACTTCCCTTATTTAGAAGAGCGTCTACTTCCTCCCTGGCATTGCTTAGCCTCCTCCTTTGTTTTAACATAATTGGGGTAAAATCTAAATAACATTGTAACATAAAAGGAAACCAACTCAAGAGATATTTTTCATCTATCATTCTTATAAGACTAATACTACTAGTAAGACTACTTCTACTTTAGGTTCAAGCACATGAAACAGAAGTAGCTACTAGCTGGCTTCATGGACTGACATTTTTTTCGCATTTTTAAGTAACCAAATTTTTTATTTTTGTTAGAGGGTGGATAATTATAAAAGCGCTATTTAATTAATACCACTCGATATAGTCAGTAATCACCTTATCACGATATTTGTTTATTCTTTCGAGATAAACTGTAATGTATATCAAGAGCAACACGTTTTTATTTCCGTAAAGAACTGATTAAGGTATAATTAAGTTTAGTGTTGTATACACAGAACAAGTGGTGCGATACAAAAACATAATGTGGTGTACGTACATCGGTATGGTAACGAAGGAGACGTGACCAAATTATATGTGGAACAAACAGTAAACACATTAAAATCACCCACATAAACAATATATATTTGTTAGGCGCTTCCGCGGCTGCCAATTTTTCACTCACAATATTGCATAATCTTTGAAATGTCTTTATTAAGTATTTAAGGACATCGTATTAATATCAAATAAAATAGAAAATTATCAATGTGAAACGATACACAACAGTTCACAATACACCAGTTACACCATAATCCACACTCTGCTCTTTAGTCTTTCTCTATAATTTGACAAGCAACTAGAGTTACCAGCTAATATACTAGAATAATAAAATCGAACTCACTACAACCTACCCCTTTTCTGTTGTTTAATATTGGTTTTTGTCCAATAAAAGGTTTATTATTCTAATTAAGCTTTTGTCAATTTAATTCCATTTTTCAGTAAGCCTCTGGCTTATCGTAAAAAATGGCAAACACAATGTTCAGTCATAGAATATGTACATTTATTTATGAAAAAAAATGCTAATATTATATTTTGTCTCCTGAAAACAAACTAACATACTCACAAGCGGTAGTATCCTTTAGTAGTTCGTGCTCACAAGCGTGTGAATAGTGACATAATATATTTGGATGCCTAAATCAAGCTAAATGTTTAAGGCGCTATGAGGAGGAGCGGCGGGAAGCGTAGGAGTGCGTGATTGTGTTTTTTCTGTTAATATTCCTATGATATAATTATTAATAATAAATCCCAATAAATAATTATAATTTTGTATTTTGTTTATTTGGAGTAGTTTTCTATAGTGGTTGTTTTAAAAACCATAGATAATGTGATTGGTAGCGAATGTTGTCAAGGACTGTTCTGGATGGGTGAAGTTGGAAGTGATAGTTTATCGAAAGGGGCGTGGCGTTTGCCGCATTTTCTCCAAATAATAAAATATAGATATTTTACGATAGACTTGATACTGGACATTGGCAATGCACCAAGTGCAATCCATTGATGGAAAGCAAAGAGTATATTATAAACACTACGTTAATAAAAAGTTTAATATTTGAGTCGCGCTCGCACGCTTGCTAAGCCTCGGCAAGCCTCACATGAATTCAAACATATGGATAGACCCTTAGAGCAACACGGTCTAAAGCCGGAACCTCACACCTGTGACTTGCCGCAAGCCCCAAGACCCCCAATACCGACACTCGTCGGGTCAGCCCCAAAACCTTGCAAACCTACGCAAGCCAAGACAAACTCTGTATCCACACGTTTGAATTTGTGAAGGCTTGCCAAGCCTCGGCAAACGTGCGGAACGCTCTTAGAACACGGTCCTCCTTACGGTTCTGTAAGGAGGACAGTGTTGCTCTAAGCCCTAAGGGATAGATCGTCTTGGCTTGCGTAGGTTCGCAAAGGTCTATGGCCAATCAGACGAGTGTCTGGCTGGATTTCAATTATATTCTATAAATCATATCAGGTCAGAATGCATCGCGACGCAGTGCTCGGGCGCGATATACTTACCAACTTGTTCGAAAGAGTATTGTATTACAGACAACAACGGGTGGATTGTTCAAGTTCGCTGCTCCAATTAAAAACGCAATCTTTTTATATTGTTATTGGTTCGCGAATGCTGCGGAAAATTGTTCTGGGGCTGTTTTCTGTATGGGACTGTTTCGGCGGTTTTATATATAGTGACTGTTCTAGTGGTTTTCTATAGTGTTTGTCTTCAAAACTCGATCTATATATTGTAATGTGATTGGTTCGCAAATATTGTGGCGGACTGTTTCGGAATGGATGGATTTGGAGTTATAATTGATTGATGGTGACGTAAGGGACGGGGCCCACCCTTGGCGTTTCCCGCCATTCCCTCTTCTTCACACAAAATATGTGTAGTTTACGTCAGAAATGGCAGCATGGCCTCTCATCTTAACCGGTTCCAACAGGAACAAATATACGACAAAAAAAATGAAAACATTAATGTCAAACAAGACATGACAATTGCCAAAGTCTTGTTTATTTTCGACAAATTTTTACTATCCACAACTAGAAATACTTTCAGTTACTAACAACTAAACTAATAGTTACTTAATAAAAACAGAATGCGGTTAATAACACAGAAAAATAAGAATTTTCACGAATTTAATTAGAAACAAACAAGTTTGACAAGCTGACAAATAATGACAACTCGAGATTTATGACAGTTTCTTTGATGGGTCATAGGAATTAGGAAATTAAAATGTGTGACAGAATGCTTGACAAACATTTTTCCGTCGTCGCAATGTATAACGTTGAACGAATGGTCGCAATTTAGATGACAGAAGTTTTGCCGATAGAGCGGGTCTTCTTCAGTACTCGTTCAAATATTTACGCGAAAAGTATTGTGGCGCTGATTGGTCCGCTACAATAGCACCGATACGCACTCGATTCTAGCGCTGCCAGTGGCAAAAACGAGAACTAAGATTTGGGTTTATTATTGTGTATATGAATGTATGAATATATTATGGAAAAGCCTATATCGTTCAGACTCCTTATATCTATACTTCGTGACCCATGCTGTCGCGGGCGCGACACAGCTTATCCCTGCCCCGGTAAATTAATATTAGTACTCGTATCGGCTAACAGGATGATAACATAAAAAAGGAGCCTCCGATCTACTACGTATATCCATACCCATATGCGGAAGATCAGTGATCTTGGTGTTTTTCATGCGAGCTGATGATTAATCCTATCCTATCTATAAAATAGAATCGAATCAAAGAAAGAAAGGTACAAAGAAAACACCACATAATCTGTTGTCGAATAATTATATTTACATAAAATGCTGTTTGATATGAATTTCTTAGCTTATGTAAAGTACAAGTTAATGAAAATCAACAGATATGTAAATGTATTTATTTATCAAATATTTATTTTATACGAGAACATTATGATCTGGGAGCCAGGTGAAAATTTGGTCAATCATTTCCTCTTGCGAGATACTTCGTGAGACGTATCAGAGAAAAGTATCATAAAGCCTCATGAACGTCAGCTGGCTCTCGGTTGAGGGGATGAGCGGTGGGAGCCCCCCCACGCATGAAGAAAAATAAAATAACAATTCAGTCACTTCCTCTCAGCTCAAATATTTGTTAAATTGTAGCTAACCCAATATCTCAACGAAAAAAAAATAATCAGCTGGTTATGACATGGTACATTGTACGTCAGCTGGTGACTAGAACATGAATTTTTTTTTCACTTTCAGTGGAGTGGTTTCATGGATGATAGTTTAATATATATAAAGATATCATCCATATAAACCACTCCACTGAAAGTGAAAAAAATTTTCATATTCAAGTCACCAGCTGACGTACAAGGTACCATGTCATAACCAGCTGATTATTTTTTTTTTTCGTTAAGATGCAATATCTTAACGAAAAATAATCAGCTGGCTAACTACAATTTAACAAATATTTCAGCTGAGAGGAAATGACTGATTTGTTTTTTCTACATGATTGGGAGGCTCCCACTCCTCATCCCCCCAACCGCGCGCCAGCTGACGTCCACTAGGCTTTATAATACTATTCTCTGATACGTCTCACGAATTATCTCGCAGGAGGAAGTTGGTCATGAAGACCTGTCACTGGCTCCCGGGCTATTAAAAGAGCATCACATACATAATATTATGTATCTAATTTAAAATATACAATTTTATTTTAAATACAACACAAACATTCATGGCGTCAATGTTACAAAAATAATCATTATAAAAATATTATGTACATTGTACCATAAAATTATTTTAGGCAACGATCAGGCTTAAAAATTGTTAAGGGTATCTTTCATTTATTTATATTCATTTATTATAAGCGATTCAATAATTGTGCTTAAAAGTTCTTTTCATATGAATTTTCCAGATTTACTAGTTCGAGATACGTTACCTGAAATATAGCCTCATTTGTTATTTAATAATAATAAAAAAATATTTTAACACGTAATTCACTAAGGCAACCTTAATGCAATGTATCATTAAATCAATAGTTATAATTATCTAGATTTTATTTGTTATTGTCATTAAATAACGTAATATTATGATGGGTACACATATTTAGACGATATTAAAATTCTTACTACGTAACTTAGCCCTACATAAGGTACATAGCGATTATTAGTTCCATCTACAAAAAGGCTAGTAGCCACAATTGGACAAACATCACAAAATAAATTTATATTTCTAATAACTAAATTTGTTAAATATTTTAAGGAACCTAATTTCTTAAGGATATCGCTCTCGTTTCTGTGGTTTTTATAATGTACGTTTTCTCTAGCACATTTCAAAATATCCTTCAAAATTTCAACTTTATATTATATTTTTGCCTACAAATGGAAAGCTTATACTTGCCCTGCGAAAGCTTCTACTTTATGCTTAGGTACTGTCATTCTATAAATAAATACCAGCAAATCTGTACGTATTAAAATGTAAGGCACATGGTATAAACTTGTCAACCATTTAATAATGAAATACAGAGGTCTGTAAAAATTCACAATAAAATCGAAACTATTATATCAATATTACATTAAACTTGACGAAAAATATAGGATATTAAATTAACATTGTTATTTTCATTATTTAAAAATGTTCTAAAATCTGCAACAGGAGTTAGTTTCTAAACTACAATTGCCTGCTACTTTCATAAATTACTTCGTAACCGTAGTGACAATATATTGCCTCGCATACTACGCTACAGCATTCTTTAGCCCGGTTTCTGAAATGTTGGTCAAAGTGTATGTCAACTAACATGGCTGTTAATGGCGGTTAACATATGATTCTAGAGTCAAATTTGACAGCTTTTCATTATAATTGTTATTGTCAACTGACAGTCTGATTATATTAAGTAATTTAACCATGTAACTTTGACACTTAACAAGAGACTTGACAGTTGATTTGTTAATTTTGGCGTTGACCAGCTTTTCGGAAACCGTGCGTTAGTAGTGTGTACCTGAGATGCACGGTGAACTATCTCAAGGGAGAAAAGTTAAAAGTGCCATTTCACATTTGTAATTGTAAATAACAGCTCAAAAACTTTCACAATGTCACTAGCCTATAATAATAATAATGTAAAATATACTGTATCAAGCAGCAGTTATAAACTAATTGTATGTGTATGAAAGTGTGTGCCTAATTATGCTCACACATTTAAAAATTGTCCCTTCAGCTACTGTGGCGTCACCCTTATTTAACACCTTTCGACGAACAATTTTTTATACACAGAGGAGACAATACTCGTTATTTCTTTCCCCCATGATCAGCTATACTGTCTTGCTATTTGTCGTCACACGCCATATCATTAATAGTAGATAAGGCACTGACAAGATCCGACAATGACTGAAATAAAAATAAATCATTTCAATATATTTAATTATAATATAATATAAAATTTCCTAGTTGTGTTCTATATATTTAGACATACAATTTCTTAAAACGATCGCCATGCACAGGCTGGTCCGTGTCGGTTGTCTTGTCGTTCATTGAGGGAGGCCTATGTTCAGCAGTGGATGGATAAAAGCTAATGATGCTGAAGATGATATAAAATAATCCACAAACCGTCTATAAACTATGCTACCTCGCAAGTCGGATAAAGTAGTGTCTACTATACAAAATTTCATCAAAGGTGGTTTTGTCATAGGAGAAAATCAGCTTTTTTTTTCTTTTTTTTTTTTCGGTTGGATCTATGCTAATGGTCCTAGTGACCGTTATGCGTCATCGGAAATGGGGTGATCCGGTTGGATCATCCTATGACGTTATAATTTGGGGGGTTGCCCCTCGCCATGTTCATGGCGTCGGGTTTGTACCTAACTTGGTCAGCTACGGTCGACTGGTTTTTTTTTTTTTTTTTTTTTTTTTTTTCGAAAGGTCTAGACTTTTAGGCCAGATGGCCTTTAAGCTCAATCGGTAGGTAGGTGAGCAGATGGCTCACCTAGTAAAATTCGAAAGGGGGGCGCCCCCCTCCGTGCCCCGTAGGGGGCGCGGTATATCGCGCGCGCTACTCTGGAGAGTAGGTGTTTGGCTAGTCAAATCCAATACGGTCGACGAGTCATTAGCGGATGAAAAACTACTAGTCGGAGGGCCGGCCCTCTCCTCCCCCTCTGACGGGAGAGGTGGGTCGTGCGCGGTACCCGTGCAATCGACCGATAGCAAAGTGCTATCGGTGTTTTCGCGGTTTTGATTAGTGTAGACTCGTATCGGATTCGAACCTAATCTTACCCGATCAATCCGGATCGATGTATTTACCATGTGTAGGGGTCGACGTCGCTCACGACCCCGAGGCCCAAGCGGTGTGACTGAGTACCTAACCCCGGATGTTGTATTGTTATGTGTGTGTATTCTAGCTTGAATTTCGCGTCGCGCTTTTACGTCGCGCATTAATAGCTGAGATATTTCGTCAGCCGGATCGGTTGTAACATGTTTAGGTAACCTAAAACTCTTTGAGACTGAGCTATCAGGGACATAGTCTGCCGCGCTCACTATGAGCGGGTTTGGGTGATGGAGTGCCTTTTCAAAGTGACGTACTGACATCTCTTTGAAGTGGCCCCTAATCGAATCTAACTTGAAGTCCCTATGTAGGTCGATGTTTCTTATGTACCATGGGCAACCGGTTTTGCAATATCTGCAAAGGTTTGAGTCGACTCTGTGGCACGTGCGCGAACGCAACACAGGAGTACGATATAATCAGTCTTATACACGCTTTGTATAAGGTAAGTTTATGCCTGAGGGGCATCTTACTTTTCTTGTTTATCAAGAAGTATAATCGACTCAAAACGAATTTGGCCTTTTTTATTATGTTATTTATGTGCGGCCTGAATGACATCGACCTGTCTAACGTGACCCCCAGGTACTTCACCTGCCCTACTCTGGGGATTATGGTGCCGTTTAGTTTGATCGGCATCATTTGCCGACGACTCTGATTGAGCGTGCCCCTTCTCTTTGTAAACTGAATTGATTGACTTTTGTCTGGGTTAATCTCTATTCTCCATTTAGCAAACCATTCACCTAGCTCGGTGACGGCTTTCTGAAGGGAGCGAGATGCTGTCCTTGCTGACGTATGGGTCACATATAGTGCAGTGTCGTCGGCAAAGAGTGCTAGTTTTGACGCAGGGTTTCTGGGTATGTCGGACGTGTACAGATTGTACAAAGTTGGGGACAGCACGGAGCCCTGAGGGACTCCGGCCCTCAGAGGTCTCAGGGAGGACAGAGTGCCTTCCACTCTATACCTAAAATGCCGGCCAGACAGGTAGTCGCGGATGATGATGACCAGCCTGTCCGGTATTCCTAACTTGTAAAGTTTATAGATTAGGCCTTCGTGCCAAATCTTATCAAATGCCTTAGCAATGTCGAAAAACACTGCGCACGTGTCGCGCGGGTTTCTTTTTTTATGGAAGCCTCTGAGGATATCTTCGGTTATACGATGCACCTGTCTCGGACAACAGTGATTTTCGCGGAAGGCGAATTGCTCGTCTATGAACAGTTTCTTTTCGCTTATGACGGTTTTCAACCGTCTAAGCAGAATCCGTTCATAGATTTTACCTAGTGAGCTTATCAGGCTTATGGGGCGATAGCTAGACGGTTCCGTGCCCGGCTTTCCGGGTTTGGGGATACCTATAACCGTAGCTTCTTTCCATATATCTGGGAATTTACAGCCCTTTAGGAGGGCGTTCATAATGTTTACTAGGAGGATAATTAGGGCGGGCGGCAGTATTTTTAGTACCTTGTTCGAAATCCCGTCCGGCCCGGGGGCCTTCTTGGAGTGCAGGTGTTTAATGATGTCTTGGACCTCATCAACATCCGTCGGAAAGATTGGATCTCCCTCCGGCGGAGCCGTGGCCCTCCTCGCAACCTCCCTATTTACCTCCTCTATGTGGGGCCCTATGGGGGGGATGTTGTCCGATTGGTTTGGGGTGCATTGTTGTTCTAGCGTATCGGCTAGAACTTCCGCTTTGTCGGCGTCCTCTAGTGCAGGTTCGCGGCTTGGTCTATTCAAGGGGGGCATAGATGCCTCCCTTTTGTTTTTTAAAGATCTCGCGAGTGGCCAGTATGCCACATGTGAAGGTGAAATTTCACTAAGGAATCGATCCCACCGTTCCGCTTTGTTTTCGATGATGCGAGCTTTAACCTCTCTCTCAAGATTTCTGAGGGCGCGACGACACTCGTCTGTCCGGTAGCGCGAGTACGTGCGTCTAGCTGCGTTTTTTACGCGAATAAGATCTTTAATGTCATCCGGGAGTTCCCACCTGCCACGTTGAGACGGTGTAATTTCCCTGGATGACTTCTCAATTGTCGCTACCAGATGGTTAGTGAGGTCGGAGCATGCTGATACAGCATCATGAGGACTATCTATTATGTCGGGGATTTTATCGAGGTGACTCGATTTCAATGTTTTTTTAATTCTCGCTTAGTAATTTATAATCTATGACCTTCTGTTTGTTGTTATTGGTATTGTTCAGAGGGTCTCCGAGTTGTATTAAAACCGGTCTGTGGTCCGAGTTAAGCTCGTGGATAGTTTCAATGGAATATACCTGAAGGGAGATATTCCGAAGAATCGCTATATCTAATATAGATGGCTGCTCGTACCGCTCGCAGTTTGCGTGGCTGTAGCGAGTTGGCTCATCTGGGGCGATGACCACACTATTGAGTTCATCGACTGCTCTGCGGAGAATTGTTCCGTTTTTATTGTTTTCTCGGCAGCCCCATGCTTGATTTTTGCTATTTAGGTCGCCGGCTAATAAGACGGCGTTGCCTAATTCGGATAGCGTTTTTAAATCGCTGTAAAGCAGTTGCTTGTTACAGGATTGATATACCGAGGCGATTACGATCGACTGATGGCCGGTCATGCTCACCTGGCAGACGGAGGCCTCGAGAGATTCTAAAGCTGGCGGATCCATCGCTATGCAATGGAGGGGGCTCTTGTAGTAGATGAGCGTGCCCCCAAGCTGGGATCGTGTCCTGTCGTTCCTGACTATTTTATAATTGGGGAGTCTCGGATTTGACATGCTAGGTTTTAAGAACGTTTCCTGCACAAGGAGGACGTCAACGTCGTATTTCTTGACGAATATTTGCAGTTCGTCAATGTTTGCTCTAATGCCGTTCGCATTGAAGGACACTATTCGTAGTGAGTGGGGTTTAACTCTAGCCGTGGTAGCCATTTAAACGTTTGAGTTAAAGGCTTCGATCTGTTGGATCAAAGGGAGGTGATCGATTACCGCTTGTAACAGACCGCTGCCTGAGCGGATTTTATCCGCTAGGATTCTGAGCTCTTTTCGATCAATAGACCTAAGGAAACTTGACACGATGGTCAAGTCGTCCCCTAAACTATCTGTAGTGGGTTGGGGGCGGGGGGCAGGGCGGGAGACTGCGTGCATCGAGATGCTAGCAGGGGGTCCCGTTGGTCTGCTTACAGCCGCTGCCAGGGGGGTTTGTACGGGTGGCGTGGTTTGGGCCGGGGATGTTACCGGCTTGTCCCACGCGTTTGTTGTGGGAAGGGGGGCGGGGATGAATTCTTCATCCCTAAGCGCCTTGAAACGCGGGGTGGCTTTTTGCGAAGCCGTTTTCTTCGTGGCGGGCTTGGAGTATCCCGTTGATTTAATGGCCCTACGCTTTACGGCCGGAGGGGCCTTCGGACAGCCGCGATAGTTGGCCGGATGGCCTTCGTTCCTACAGTTAACGCAGCTAGGCGGCTCTAATGCCGTGGCTCTGTCTCGGGAGCAGTCAGAGGTGCCGTGGTCTCCCAGGCATTTCACACATCTGGGGTGGGCGTAGCAGTTGCGGGCGGAGTGCCCGTAAAGCTGGCAACGATGGCATTGCCCGATTATTCCCCTTTTACGTGGGGGCTCTACTCTCATACCTGTCATGTTGCAGACAGATTTTAAGTTATAAATAGCTTTACCAGCTGGGGTCAGGGGGAGGATAACTAGCACCATGTTGTATGCATAGTTAGTCCTGGGGTGGTGCATTCTATGCACCTCCTCTACTGGGTAGCCCTGATGGTCCAGGTCATCTTTTATATCGGCCGTGTCCATCTTTTTGGGCACGCCTGCTATTACGACCCGGAGGACGCGTTCCTCCTCGAGGGCGTATGTGTGGTAGCCTATGTTATGCTCCTTTAGAAAGCCTGTAAGCCGCCTATGGTCGGAGGGAGTACTAACTTGAACGCGGATACCGTCCGCGCATGTTCGAGCCGATTTATGGTTAATTTTTTTCTCATAAATGGCTTTTGAGATTTTTATCCAGGACTGCGTGTCCTGGACTATCACGGGTGGGGGAGTTTTGATGAATGGCTGGTCTGTGTCCATGCCCTCGTTTGGGGCGGACGATGAGCCGGCTACGGGCGACGTGAGTTGGTCACGCCTAGTTACATGTGGCACAGATGGTGCCTCCGCATGTCTGTCTAATTTGGTAAGGTTCTCCATAGAACCTTTTTTGTTTCCCTGAGGGGGCTTTGCGGCCACTACTTTAGGAGCCTTTGGCGGGGGGGACGGCGCGGAGGAGGTCGTGGACTCCGGGTCCGGGCGACGCCTCTTTTTCTTATTGCGCACTTCGGTGAAGCCGCAATCGTCCTCCTCGGAGGAGGTGCCCGCGATGGACATCTCCTCCTCAGTCGGAGTCGCGCTTGATGAGCGCGTTGATATTGACGACTTTGTCGTCGAAATGTCGTTGTTTGCCGACAGAGACACAGGAGAATCGCTTAGGGCGATCTTCGGCTTGATGAGCTCTAATTTTTCGTCTAAATCCGGGTATTGACTGGCTAGTTGCCTTAATAAGTCCTCTGGGGACACGTTTTTAAAGTGGTGATACACCGCCATGTTTTATTGTTGAAATATTTCTTTTGTTTACAAGGGTAATGGGAATGGAATGTCTATTGTTTAAACTAATTCCATTGTGTACCTGACCCCAGCCGCCTGTGCGGTGGGTGTGTATTGTTTGATCGACTACCTGAGGTAGATGTGTGTATCGGGTAACTTACGTGAAAAATATTTGCGGGATCGCACTTTGCACTATTCGCACGAATACGCAAACGGCACACCGCGCCTAACAACACCGGTACGCGGGTGGTACCGGAACACCACGGAATTGCAAACGGACGACCTATATGAGCGCAGAAAACCTATGCGAGGTTTCCGCGCTAAACGCGCTGAGCCCGGCGGAGCTCTTCACTAAAGACACTTGTACTAACGTAGCCGTGTGTAAACATGGGAAGCTTGAGCGTCTAACCAGCAACAACACAGGACGTTTTGGCTTTACACCCCTTCTTGCTTTCGCAATAGTCGAGTTACCAAAACGAACGGATCACTGGGTTTACGGTCACTCACTAACGATCAAAACAATGAACTCAGCGTAAACAAAGCTCACTGATCTAACCTATCGGACGGACGACTGTACGCGCTGGCGGACGCGCACCGAATGCGGTCGACTGGTATGGAACGGGTGACGTTAGAAACCTATCGTGAGGGCCGGCCCTCCCCTCCCCCGGTAGCGGGGAAGGCGGGTCAAGCGCGGGATAAAATCAGCTGTTGGCGAAGCTGCCACTAGAAGCTTGCACCATGATTTGTGTATATAATTTGTTGCTGCTATATCTCTCATTGGTCTTTTGTATATAAAACTCCTATATACAATAGTTTTTAGTGTACTGGTAATATTGGAATTAGGTAAATTAATATTTATCTGACCTAATGTTAATGTTGGAACCGGCAATATTACATTAAAATTGATATTATGAGTATATATTATTATGCGAAGTTTGGGTAGATTTAACTTACCTTTTCCTTATCTAAACCAGCCAGATTTCCTGACTTAGGTGCCAACTGTAAAAAAAGATTTTAAAATATTTAAATACAAAAAGAAAAAATAATAGCTGCAAAAAAACCAATCTGTCATAATATAGAAAACTACAACACTATAGCCGAGGGGAAATGAATTTCAAACAAGTAAAAACAGTTTGATGCAAGTTATCTCAGGATGTTTTGCATGACTTAAATGATATTTGCACTTTTAACTTTGCAGCAAAATTTCAATTATTTTTATTTTCGGTGCAATTCTTAAATGAAAAAAAATCAAAAGTTAATATTGCAAATCGAGAATAGACTTACGGTACGTATGAGTAATGCCTGTATACACTTATTTAATTTTTCACTATTTTTGTCCAACAATATTATCTTCTTGTTCATTTCCTCTTTTGCCAATCTCATTTTCTCCACTTTGTCCTTATTGTATTGATATCTGTTGACATGTATAAATAAATATTTAAAGTACAAGAATTCATATCTAATTGTAAATAGATAAAAGTTTGTGGAAGATAGGTAAGAAGAAGAATAGGCAAAGTGTGTAAGCTACTACTCAAAACTATTTTCTATCCATACTAAAAAAAACACAATCAATATACAGTGTGTTTGGAGGGTGAGTGCGGATAGGAAAGTGTTGGATAGGTGATGGTGTTGACTACTAGTTGCGCCCAATTGAATAACATTTTGCCCCAAGTATAACGAGTAATCCTCTTTTCGCCTTTTTTTTGCAAAATCTCCATATTTCTAAAATTATAGTATAAAATCTTCCATATTTTCTATATTAATAATTAAAATGTAAAAAAAAAAATATTTAACTTGTTACTTGTTAGTCTAGCCTTATCTGATTCATATTTAATAATTATTTCAGACTAACAACTCAAAAAGAAATAACAATGACGTTTTAAACTTCCAGAAATTGCAATATTAATAAAAAAAAATTAAGATTTTATAAAAAAAGAGGGTTTATTTAGAAAAAAAGGGGATTACTTGTTAGACTTGGTGCAAAATGTTATTCAATTAGGTGCAGCAAGTACCATCACCATCATCCAACACTTTCCTATTCCTACTCACCCTCCAAACATCCTGTATAGAACACAGTTACTTTGTTTTTTACTCACCTAAATTCCATTGTATCACATTGCTTGCATTTTTTTGCAACTGTATCACTAGCATCAATACAGTCTGAACTGTTAACTGAAATAAAAAATTCACTAAATATTCCAATTCACAAAAATAGAGAATTAATAAATACAGAAGTGATGGCGTCACGGCATACAAGTTGATTTTACTGCCAAGGCGCGTCGATACATATACTTTCATGAAAATAATCAAGATTACTTTATTGGGAAGCCAAAGGAACATAAAATTTATGAAACCTATGTTGCGATGCGACCTTTTCGGATGTCATGATGGATGATAACATGCCTAGTACAAAACATTGACCACCTATCATCAATTGATTCATCGGTCATTTTATATCCAACTATGTAAAATGAGAGAGTTATAACACTAAGGTTTTTCACAATAGAAAATATAAAAACCTGAAACCCTGTAAATATTTTTCAAAATTTTACTGATTAAATATTTCTTACATGGTTCAACAATGTTCCAGTCTCGTTTTGCTGGTGGTGTTGGTACTGGTGGAGTCGTTGGGACTGGTGGTGGTATTGGCACTGGCAACGGCTTTTTAAAAGTGGTGGTAGGCACACAGTTCACCATTGAATGAGTTTGTTTTTCTAACCTAAAAAAAGCTTTACTATAATGACATGATACAATATAATAACTGAGCCTATATATTGTAATTTGTAATAGACAACTTTTAGTATACAGTAAGTTCAAACAATGGTCTTACCCAGACTTGGCCTGTACATAAGTTTAAGCATAAGCTGGGTGTTGTCCAAAAATGTTTTTTATTTAATTTCTGGCATATTGTTTTCTTATGTTTACGTGAATTTCACTCATTATAATGAAACAACGGTCACGGGAGGACTGTGTCCTGTGCTATAAAGGTAAAAATATGGTTGCTGTAAAGTTTCCGAAACGTAGGGCTTGTAAAAAACTAAATAAACCGCGATAAAATCCGTAAAAGTTGTTTCATTATAATAATTTCTGGCATATTATGGCACTTTTATGTGTGATTTTAAGGGCATGTTTGGACATATTATGTTGCTTTACTTACTCATTCTGTAAAGGTGGAGGTGGTATGGCAAAGTTTACTGCTGGTTCTAAAATGAAAAGATAAAAGGCATCTTGAGTTTATATTCAAAAGATAACCATGGTGTCAATTAAAGTTACTGAAATTCTTCAATACTGCTACTACAAATTGTCAAATAAAGAATTATTTTAATTCACATTATTTCATCAAACATATTATCATCTTTTATGACAAAGAAATTGCTAAATAATTTATTTGTTTGTTTAGTGGTTTGTCATGGGTTTGACAGACCCACCCAGGACAAATATGAGTTGTCCCAGCATATAATTATATTAAATATACTAAAAAAATTACCTTCAGGTGGTGGAGGCGGTGGTGGTAGCAGTACATGATTATTGTTCAAATGTGCAAAAGTATGGGGAGGCAGGTAGCGCGACCTATAATATTCTTGTTCTTCAAACACACTTGCATGGACATATTTGCAATGTGCACGTGTACATACTTTAGACTGATATTCACGACAAAACACATATACACCATACAGGTCTTCTTGTGTGACATCATTTTTGTGAGCATATTTACACCCAGTTCTCTTACACGTCCCTCTTATATAATCTCTACAAATGTCAACTTTCTTCTTAGAGGTATATTTGGGTTTTGATTCCATTTCCTTGCAGTCAGATGGCATATCAGATTTATCTGAATTAGTTTGCGATTCCATATCCAGTTCTGACTTTACTTGCTTATTTAATGGTAGAAATTCAGTTGGAGGTGGATCCAAAGGGAGTGGAGGCTGTAACTCAGTTTTTTTTTCATGTTTCTCTGCATTTGGCTGCAGTGGAGGATCTGCGACAATACTGGCATCTAGTTTCATTTTATTTTCAAGATTATCCAGTTTTAATTTGAAAAACTTTTTCATTTTTGTGAAATTTGGAGAAGGCCTAAAGTTTATCAAATCCTCTTCAACTCCAACTGTATTGGAGGAATTAGAATCTAAAACACAAAATTATATTTTTTTTAAATATTACCAGAAGTTGGTACTATGAATGTGTGTAGCCTTCAATCTAAAAAAAATATGTTCATGTTCTTTAAAATATTACGCAAAGAAAATAGTACTGTAGACAATTGGTGTAAGAAGTATAATGGAACTGTTTTTTATTAAGTTCCATAATGTGGAATTAAATTAATATCTAAGTTAAGCATCAAAAATAATTTCAAACAATAACTCCATGCTTACAATGCTACTCTTGCACTAGGTGGACAAATAATAAATAAAATTAGTTAAATGGGTAAAATTTTATTAAACTATTTCTAGTTTTTAATTTTTAATTATAGACCAGATCTCAAAGCTGCCATTTCATTGTGATATATTTTCTGACAGACAAAACGTAGACAAGTGAGTAGTATTAGTATGTACTAACATCATATTATGCTTACCTGCTAACCTTGTCAAACGGCCAATTCCAAGTAATATACGTGGAAATTGAACATCTGGTTAGCAGGTAGGCATTTAATGTTAGTGCATACCTACTAATACTTCTCAATCATTCATATTTCGTCCGTCAGAAAATATGTGACGTCTGGCAGCTGTAGGATCTTGGTTCATTGTGAGAAATTGAACAGAAATTGATAGTGTTCATAGTGGTGTTGATCAGCTGCTCTCAGATGTCTTTTGTGATCCATATTCCTCAAATGTTAAGCGTAAATTTACACACGATTAAGATTTATTAATCAACATTGAGGTATTCCTAACAATAATTATATTAAATTGGTTGTATCGCTTACTTTACGATTAAATAATAAATGAACTTTATATACATAATATTGTACATTTAAAAAATATATGTACCTACCTGCCTGCGGTACCTGCATTTACTTAAATAACGTGTCTTTTTCTCAATTCTCTTCTTATAGTGCCTTATCCCAGTCCAGGTTATCCAAGATCCAAGACCCAATGTTATAAAGAACTCTGTGCCAAGACGTGACCAAGACCCAAGCACAAACTATACAATATACAATACATCATAATATCATAGCAATACGGACCTCTCTCCGTAGTAATAGCCAAAAGAATATATTCACTACGTTTTAGCGTCAATGAGTATATAAACAAGAGCCTCAATCAGTATAACTTAGATTTTAGCGTATGTACCCGATACAAATAATGTCTGTCTGCTGCAGGGGGGTCAGCAGTCAGCTTGGCGATTGGCGACGAATGCAAACAATGGCACTATTTGTTAAAAAGAGATAGCGCTCTACGAAAGAATGGGATAGTCGTTTTTTTTTTAAGTTATTGAAATCGAGTATTTTACCCTAAACTGTACAACGTTGTTATTTACTTTATAGACTAGTATTTACTTTATATAACTAGTTAGTTGAATTCTTAAGTACTTGTGCCATTAGTAAATGCATATAGTCTCCCATTTTAGTAATTTTTTTGTTCGTTAGTTGAAGATAATATACTTTTATATTTCCATATATAAAGCATGGAAATATAAAAGTATATTTTTCTTAAATTCTTCTATCAATACCTTGTTTTAATTTATTTCTTTTTTAAATTATATTTCTCTTTTTTATTGTATTCCTTTACTAAAATTGTATTACTTTTTTAATTATAAAAGAAGAAGAAGGTGGAACAAGAGGGTATCTTGAACTGTCACTTTTCTGTATTTATTTCAATACTAATACGGAACCACGTTTGTAACTTATCGCAAGCCCCAAGCCTTCACAAGTCACAAGCATGCGGAAGCCTCGCAAGCGCTTGCGGCAAATTCTCTTTGGTTCTCTTTGGCTTGTGCACAATACCGACACTCGTCGGGTCAGCCACAAACCCTTGCGAACCTACGCAAGCCAAGACAAAATCTGTATCCACACGTTTGAATTTGTGAAGGCTTGCCAAGCCTCGGCAAACGTGCGGTTCCGGCTTTATAATTGATTGATGGTGACGTAAGGCCCCCCCCCTTGGCGTTTCCCGCCATTTCTTCTTCTCCACACGGACTATAATATTATGTAGTGTACGTCAGATATTGGTAGCATGGCCTCTGGTCTTAGCCGGTTCCAACAGGGACAAAATATAGTCCGCGCCACTTGTGAAGTCCTGCGACTAATGCCCGAACTAAATTTGACAAGATTGACATCTTGACATCTGTCTGGAGTAAGAAGTTGTGATATTAATAAATTGTTTTACGTGAAATATGGAGCATATAATATAAAGTAAGGTGTAAAAATTGAAGGCCGTATAATGATCATAAAAATGAAATAATTTTGGGAATTAGAGAGTAAAAATAAACAACAATTAACCCTGTTAAATAATACGTTTATAAATGTCACTGTTATGACAAGTAAATTTTAGACATGCCAGAGTCACTCATTTTTGCCTAATTTATGGTTAAAATATTATCATTAACTCTATACCTACATTTATCTTATGATATTTTATATAAACATAAATACAAAGTAAAAGAGTTAAAACATTGCTCAGATGAATTATATTTTCACGTGTTTCTGTAAAAAAGGTCGAATAACAAAAGAAGTAACAATGGCGGCAATTACTTATGAGAAAATCGTCATCCCTGGCAAAAGCCGAACACAACCGAAGAAGCTTGTTTTGGATGAATTCTACTAATCGGTTATACGTAAAAAATACGAATGAAATATTTACAAAAAAAAATGTTTTATTTTACTAAAACCTGGCAGGGAGATTTTTATTTTGCTGCTATAATTATTTTTGTCATTATTTTCATCATCAGTCTTTATCAATCCACTATTGACCATAGGCCCTATAATTATTATTGTACTAGACTTAGTGGAAAATCATTGCACTAGAAATTGGCAACATTGAGCTATGAGACCGTAGCGCCGCGTCTATCTATCGGACTATATAATATATTATACTCTATGATCGGACTTCTTAAGTGGCGCGGACAAAAAATTAGTTCATGAACATGAGTGACAAGTCACGGATTTTCCAATTTTTTTTCAATTTTAATTTTTAACCAAATATAATTAGTTATCTACTTGCACAAGACTTGCGCTTTCACGAATTTGCCATAGATTTAATGAAATTAAAATGTTCACTCTGACCTTTTTTCTTCTTGTTTTTTTACCCCCTTTGATATTAGGACATCAAAATGTAAAATTCACTGCATTGGTATATAGACATGGTGATCGAACTCCTGTTAACTGCTATCCAAACGATCCATATAGAAATCAATCATATTGGCCGGTACGTTTTGGGCAGTTAACTAATGTCGGAAAAAGGCAGCATTTTGAGTATGGAAGATGGTTACGTGACCGCTACTCGGTAAGATTAATTTTCTCTACATATTTCTATATAAAATAATTTCGAATAAGCAAGCCACGTTGACGAAGCTTTTCGATATTTGAATTAGATGGACATAAAATTTCAGTATGATTGTACTGTAGTAGCAGTACCTAGTCGGTTGGATGCAAGTGCTCCAACCCTTAACTTTAGCCTTCTTAACCAGAGGAGTCATTTATCCTGAAGCTGAAAAATTTGTTGTCAATTTTGAATGACAAAGATAAACATCTGTTTAATACTTAGTATAACTAAATATTTTCACTTTCTAATCTTTCATATTATCTGTGCTTGCATTGATTTTTATATTTTCATTTATGTCTCCCAGCATCTTTTGTCTGAAAAATATGATCCAACTGAAGTACATATTCAGTCAACTGATGTTGATCGCACCTTGATGTCTGCCCAAGCCAACCTAGCAGGTATGAATTGGCAAATTCAACTTATTCAAATAACTTTGTAATAAAATTCCCTTCAGAACATGAAATATAATTTAAAACATATCAAATTTGTCGTTACACTCAATGTATCATTAACAGCAGACCTGATTCTCATTTATTGATTGATTTGAAAAAAAAAAAAAAATTAAGCTGTTTAAACTTTTTTTAAAATTAAAATCTTGTTTTGGTAGTTAGTTCACCATGTGTATTCATTAATGATACTGTGAACGAAATAGTTTAAGAATATTGGTAGACAATTTTTAAAAGTATCCCAAAAAATACCACATTTTGGTATTTTAAACTATATTATATAATGTCATGTAAATACTCCCCTCATGACTTATTTTTTTTAAGGAATGTATCCTCCTGCGGGTAATGAGATATGGAATAATCATCTGATGTGGCAACCCATTCCCATCCACACTAGACCAGAGCATGATGATGAAATGCTAGCAATGAAAAAACGCTGTGAAAAGTATGAAATTGAAAAACACAAGTACATAACCTCTGAAGCTTATTTGGGGGAGCTTAAAAAGTATAAAACTCTCATGACGTAAGTATACATCCAATTATCTTATATCCTTACTTGAGCAATTCATATATACAGGGCGTCCCATGGCCATGCCACATAGAGGGAAAGAACCTTGAATATTGTAGATAGAATGTTTTACTGAAAGAACAAAACTGCATTCATAAATATTAAAATTATTACATGGTTCAGCCAGGAATCAAACATGTTTAATGAGAAAAAAATTTATGCAGTAGGTTTATCATATCGGTCAAAAGGCTTCATCATAAAGGTTTTTTTAAGTAACATAGTGTCGGAAATAAAAGGAACACCTTAAATTTTAACATGTTTTATACAATTTATCATATTATGCTCAATATGTGAAATGGCATATTTTAAGGAGCCCCTAAATATTTAAGTGGTGTTTGAGAATTTGGGGCTTAATAAAATAAAAGTGTTATTTTCATTTTATTTTTCTTTGCAGAAAGCTTATGGCTAGTTTATTATGATTAAAGATAGAATAAAAACATGAAGGCCAATTACAAGTTTTTACTATACCTATATCATAGGAGCCTTAGAAAACAATGAAGGAATTATCTTCCTATAGTGTTTATGGCTGTCTAAATTTTGTCCATCCAAAACACCAATGAGTATTGCTTTCTCATGTATGTTACATTCTATATCAAAGTATGAAGCTATGGCACAATCATAGGTGATCAATGACAGTAGCAGCCACACTGTATGTCGTTGAAATATGTTTGTTATATGCACCAGTAAGCATTAGTACCACCAAACTATTTTTTTTTTCCGAGAAAAAGCGTTACTGTTCTTAGACAGGAAATGCAATGTAGTTAATGGCACTGAGACTTACTCTCTTCAACTACATCTCAAGATACAAATAAATTGCCTGAGCTAGGCCTGAATGAATTATATTAGTTTATATATAATATAAGAATGACATAGAACACTTTTTAACAGTTAACATGAGTTTTTTTTTGTTGTCATATTATAATGTTATCTATATGCATTGATATAGGCCATTACTTTTTAGATATTTGACCAAAAATACTGGGATGAAAGTTAAACATTTTGAAGATATTGAAGATATTTACAGCTGTTTGACTATTGAGAACTTGTATAACTTCACTTTACCTTCTTGGACAGCCACTGTATTCCCTGATAAATTACGAGTGCCTGCTGGACACAGGTACGTTATTGGACTAGTTATCATTAATCATATTATTCAGTAGCTAGTTGTCGACGGATGTGGGTGACAAGTGACTGGTAGGCTAAGCAGGGTAATTTACCTGTCATGGCGGTGACAATCATAAACATATTACTTAACGGGGTTGATAGTTGTTTATTCTTACTTTCTAATTCACAAAATTCTTTCACTTTAACGATAATCATACGGCCTTCACGATAGTTATGCATTTTATTTAATGTTAATTTATACAAATAGCACTGCCTTAATGGTGCTCCACTAAATATTTAGCCAGGAATGGAGTTGAGACAGAATATAATCACTGATTTGCTATTTATTAGTTACCTACCTATTAACTTTCTAATTTAACTTATCAACATAAAGTTAGTAGTTAGTTTAACTTATAAAATATCATATAGGGCTTTGAATGGGAAGAAAAAATTATAGTGGGGTATTGTTTCAGTTTTGCCATATCAGCGGCAACACCCACTATGGCGCGTTTGCTAATCGGCCCATTGGTGAAGCATATAATTAATACAATGGAAAATGTGGTCAACGGAAACAGCACCCTCAAAATGTCTGTATACAGTGGTCACGATTTTACCGTAGGAACCCTTCTTACTGCTCTCGGTGTGTTCGACGGCGTCTGCCCTACTTATACGTCTACTGTGTTCCTGGAGTTGATTGAAGACAAATTAGAAGGTCATGGATATGGTAATGTTCGTATGAATGCTAATGAAAAAATCGCTCTACATTGATTGTCCCTTTGAGCCCCAAAAAAAGTTATAGCAGCAAGTCTCCTGACTTACATAAAATATTGAAATATAAAATTAGTACAATAATAAACTTTAATAGTTACCATTTTTATTCAAAATTAACAATTGTGTATTATTTTTTTAGATCAACAGCAACTGAAATACATAATAGTATGTCATATTAGATTTTTTTATTACAGGAAATGACAACAAGGATTCAAATTATTATGTTCGATTATTGTACAGAAATACAGTACAAATTGTAGAACCAAAAGTGCTGTCTATACCAAATTGTGGTACACTATGTCCTTTACCAAAGTTCATTGAACTGTATTCTCATCTAATAACAGTCAACTGGGAGAAAGAATGTCAAGTAAAGGTATAATTTTATATGAATAATTTGATTTAGCTGGACTGAAGTGCGTAAAAAGAGTGACAGTATTTTTTCTAATATTTACGCAAATTTCACTCATTTAATAATTGAACAAATTTTATGGGTTTATTAAGGTTTACTAAGATATTTACATGCCTGAACTGAAGAGGACTCGCCATTATACTTCTATAAGTTTATCGTATTCTATGATGTGAGCTAGCTCTTAAGATGGTTCTAAACGGGCAATCACTTCATTGATATGTTCAGACTTTTTATTAATTGCTGTGTAGTTTGGTAACTATGGTCAGTTGTCTGACCCTGAGATGGTCAACTAATTGTGCCAGCGTAAACCGGTTTTTTCAGTGGACACGCACACATGCCCTTCGTGCTTGTTGTAGTGCAACCGATTCGCATGGCTGTATAAAGCTTTATTTCTTTACCGTTTCGCTAAATAAAAATAAATAAATACATAAAACCCATTCAGCGGTCTACCCTTCAGGCTCGAACAGAGACCTCTTGTTTATGGAGCGGTGGCCGTTGGAACTAGACCGTCTGACATTCAAAGGAATATTAACGCTTACGCCTTCAGTCTTCAGCTTCTCACCATTAGCATTATTTCAATGTCTTATAGAATACTAATAATACTCTTTTTTTCAGTACTACTACCTTACGGCTGTCTATATATTCCTTTTTGCGCTCGGGGCAAGTTGCTTGACTTGGAAAATGTTATACATACAGTATCCAGCGGTTCTTAGGTAATATGATTCAATTGTTTCATCCCAATATGCTCATTACAGAATTAGATCGTTAGATCAAAGGCGAATACTCTAAAATCCAATTATATACCATTATATTATGTTGGCTGGTTTGACATTTGACAGTGACGTTTGGGTATCTCACTTGTGCCCCTCAAACTACTAAGCACGCCTTAAATCTAAATATTATCAAAATGTAAGCAGCTCCCAAATTTTAGGCAGATCTTGAATTATGTTCCACAAAAACGCCACTCAACGAGTGTTGGCTGTCAAAAGAAACATCCAACCAAAGCCATCCAAAGCAGGTTTTCTAGGTTCTCATGGTTCTTAGATACGTTTTATTAAAATTGGTTTAACTTATGCTGATATAATATTATGTTCGCTGTAAAATGTTACCTTTTTTATATACTCATACCAATAGCGGTTTAAACAAGGCGTATACCTTTTTGTTCATAAGGTCTATTATACTCATGATATAAAAATCTTAATTCGTCTTTTAAAAGTTTATTTAAAAAAATCATATTTTTTTCCATAATTTATGGCCCAATTTCAATCTTTTTTGGGGTTGCACTCGGAAGGCGGACTGTATATTTACATAAATAAAAATATTTTGCAGACCGGCGACCGAGAGGCGTTTACTGCAAATCAAGACTGCAGCGGAGGTTGAAAATCTAAATCCTTAACACTGAAAGTTTATGGACGTGCTATGTGGCTACTGCAAGAAAAGTTTTCTTCATGACGTTTAAAGTGAATTTATATTTTTTTTTAATTAAAAGTAGTGCATAAGAGGCTTATAAAAAGACTGGGATGATATCCATTCACTTTAAGTTTCATATTATGTATCAGTATTAAATATTTGACACAGTACAGTTGGTAGCAAAAAATTTTTTATGGGTGTTTTAAATAGTTGTGACCAACAATAAAACATGTAAATAATATGCTTAGTGGGATATCGTTCTATTTGCTCAAGTCATTAAAGTATTGTATGGTGTACATGTTTAAGAAGACTTTACTGTATTTTTAATACAAGCTTGATACTAAACAATTTGTATATTATTGCCTAGGTACTCGAAAACAATTTATTTCAGACTAAAGATCATAAGGGTTCCGTACAAAATCATAAAACGGGAACTCTATTACTGGGACTGATCACTCGCTACTGAAAAACGAACCGACAGAGATAGCCAGTACCGAGGGAGTGTGTCCCTTTCTTACAAGATGACAATAAGATCTAGTAATGTGGGACAAATTCAAATTTGCTATACTGTGCGTGCGAGCGTGCGTGTGTGTTGTACAATGAATGCTGTTGTTGACCGAAAATTCATAAACTAAACCTTTGTAGGAAAAAATAAAAGAAGTAAGAATTAATAAAGTGGATTCACTATCCGACAAGGAATCCTTCGATGCTTAAAGAATAAAGACATAATGATGACCGTAATGTCGCTGAATCAGGAGTTGATAGAAAGTTTTTGTAAAAATTCCGAAAGAATTGATACGCCAAAAGTTAATCAGATTTTTGCGTCCTCAATTCGATCCCTGGAACAAGTATCTGAATATATGAGATCAGGTAAGTCGGAAATCAAAGAACTGCCTACACGTTGACGCTAACAGGACTCCATGGTGGGATATGGAATCAGAATTATGTTCCTTGAGTCAAGATACGAACCAGTGTTCGAAATTTTTGTAAGAGCTTATCTTATTTATTAAACTCATGAAAGAGCTACAGGGATTAGGAGAGACAACGTTGGACAATTAGTCGACTTCTAAATAGATTCCACGATGATCTCCGTTAATTAAGAAAAAAAATCAAATATGTACCTAGTTGGATAAATTGACTGATTTATTCTCACAAGAAGTCTATGCTATACTATCTAATCTACTTCTATAATAGAGGTATACAGTTATAGTCTTATATTACTAGCATTACTGTATAATATGAAGCAAGGGTACACTGTGTCGCTATAGTAAGGACATAACCAGTGGCGTAGTTAACTATACCGTTCGGGGCCCGTGGCAAATTCATCGGATTCTAGAAAAGACACATTTTTTTTTACTAGATGTGTAATAATAAATGTTGAGAGTTGGAATTCTTCTCCGACTGGGGCCCCTTTCAGCTGGGGGCCCGTAGCATTTTGCCGACTTGCCACCCTGTAGTTACGCCAATGAACACAACAAAGTGTCTTGGATCTGTTAGTTTATTATAATCAAGTAACTTATCGCACTACATACTAGTATAGTAGACTTGGCCCCCGAGGTGTGCCCAAGACGAGTGGTGTTGCGTCGCGATCTGTCGTCGGTAAGCGGAGGGGCTGGGGGCCTAGCCAAAATGCCATTACGAAAACGACAGCGAAGTTCGTTCGTCCGTTCGAAGTTGTGATTGGCTAAATTACGTCGTCGACCGTTCAATCGACGACATGATTTAACCAATCACAACTTCGAACGGACGAACGAACTTCGCTGTCGTTTTCGTAATGGCATTTTGACTAAGCCCCCTGGTCTCTGCTTAGCAAATGCTCACATGCTCACATTGTCACCGCGATGCTCGGTGACGAGGAATCGTGGACGGCGATGATCTCCTGAGAAGAATGTAAAAAGAGGTAGAAGGAGGCAGACAAGCGGGTGAGAGTAACTTGCGAGGAGTAGTCTGTGTTCGTGGGGCTAACCTGTTGCTTAGGTGCTCCTTTGACCTGTAGCGTGCCGATCAAAGACGGTGTTCCTAGACGTTTTAGTTTGGGTACTGCACTTCTAGTGCAGTCCCACATGATAGTCTCATAGGCACATGCGAAATGCATTTGCATGGGTAAAAAGCGGTACTATACAAAGACGCTCGGTGCAAAATATCCCTATCTACTTATTTTTTATAGGATTTAGTATCAGGTTTTATGTCAATAAAATTTTATCGTTACATTGCCTGTATATACCACCAATAGGTATCTGACAACTCATTTGTATAGTTAACCACATTAGATACACTTTATAATAATAAAATTACTTCTTAATTGCTACATTGCCTACAATTACTTTTCAATTAATTTATCACTTATATAATAGGGCTTACTTCAATAGAGCAGTATTGATCTTTCAGTTAGCTTGTAGTATTTTAGTGAATTAAATCCGAAAATGTCAATAAAGATGTTGCTTTGCATACAATTTTTAGGTAAGACCTTAATACCACATTCTAATTGGCCTAAGTAAATTGCGCAGGAATAAGCAATAAATAAGCGTAAGAATTAATTGGTAATTTGATAACATATCGGTAAATTAAATGCGTATTCATAGTCCGAAGACAGATCACAAACCATGTATACTTTGTTTCCAGTAATACTAATTGCAGTACAATATACGACCCAGCATCCGTTAGATGAGAAGAGTCTTGAGAATCGTCGTAAGTTTGTCTACCCATTGGACACGTTGATTGATCCAATTAGTAATATGATGTCGGGACTCTACAAATATATACCTGACTTTAATATGAAGAAAAAGAAACCTTCATCGAAAAGGTCTTGGGTGCTAAAACTTATAGGTCTGTTGCATTAAACTGTACTAAGGGCGCACATTAAGGCGCTGTGCGTAATCAAAATAGGCTAATAGGCTTAAACGTATTTTAGGGAAAAGTAGAAAACATAAAAAATAATGTTTAAGTATTTGTCTTGTTGACTATTGTATTCAAAATAAAATAATGAAACATTTTCTCGATAGAAAATGATTTATAAAATGACTATTAAAATTTACATTCTTCACTTAATTACAGTAATTTTATCTGTATTATAAGTAGACAAATCCTGATGAAATTGACTAGAGTGATATAATATAATGATATGGGTAACTGTTGTTTTTATTTATCTATTAAAATATACCATAATTATTGGAAATAATTGTATGTACCATATTGTAGGTACCATCGCGGCGTCTTTTCGCTTCTCAGTTCTTTTTCATTTCTATATAGAGCAACAAAATCGTCTTGAACTTCATAAACTTTTCCCCCAATTTTCTTTACTATTTCATAATTTTTATTTTACATTCTAGACTTATTTTACTTTTCTAATATAGAGGTGTATATTTAAAACTATAGTCGTATCATATTGAAGCGTAAAAAATATATATTAATAAGTTATGTAATTTTTTATTTCTACTATGATTTTTCGCGTACTGGAAGCGAAAGCATGGGAAGGCGAGGCAATAGACGGAATGGCGATTTGGTGAGGGTCCAAGAAGCTGTTGTATGCAGCACAGGACCGGCCATGTCGGAAATTATTGAGGCAAGAATAATTCTATTTTCAGTAGTGGAAGATTATTCGCTAACGTGTAGGTCGATTTGAGAAACAGGAGGAGGCATTTAAATATACTGTATTTTCATACCTAAAAGCTGTCGTTCCCACGTAGTCCCATTCAAATTTGATCTTTGACTACATTGATATAACGTGAGCCATCTGATCACCTACCTACCGTTTGAGCTTAAAAGCCAATTAGGCCTAAAAGTCTAGACTTTTAATTACCCATTAAACATTAAAAATCTCTAAAAATACTATACTCATGTAAAACTAAGAATGCATTCCGACTGCTGCAAATATCACCACATTTTGGGTGCAAAAAATATACACGACGTAATTTGGGTGGGACCCTAATAACTAATAAGATGGCGCGATGACCTTCACGCATACTGTAGGGCTATTCTGTAAGGTCGTTTTCGAATCTCGAATACGGACTCCGCGGTGATATGACGAATTTGACGGGTTTGTATTCTTTAAAACTCGACTATCTACCTATATCAATAAAGATTATTTTCGAAGTGACGTAATGTGAGCTCTATCTCTCAGGCGAAGTTCGATATTAGAATCAGAATAGCCCTACTGGCCTCTGGTCGAAGAGCTTGGTGGACGCCATTTCCCAGTAGTGGGACAACATAGACTCGATTAAAAAACTTATAATAGGACATGCATAATACCTAATGGTCTTTATTTCTTCATCACACGCTACGCCCACGCGTATCAACCCAATTTCAAAGCGAACTAATTGACCGCAGCGTGTATAAACTTTACACGAATCTTTTGGAGTAATTTCTAGCACATAAATAATTAATTGTTATTTAAAATGAATACACCACTGATCCAATTTTATTTGATTTTTGAATGTCCTAGGTGCAATAGTTTTTCATTTTAAGAAAAGCGCATCTAAATCTGCTTATCTGTAGAGCTACACTGCCAAGTGCCAAATGTAACTAACTCACAGATTAAGTACTAGTTACCACGTAACTAACTACTCCAGATGAAAGGCATGTTTTAGTCAAGTGTAAGACATTTTAAAGGTTGTTAATAACAGCAAACAAAAATAAAACGTTTTTTTAAGAAAAATCGCTATCTCCAGACCAAAATGCTTTTCCAGCTGCTCAGGCAGAGTTAGTAAACGCACTTGCAGATAAATTTTACGTATAAGACCCATAAAACATCGAATTATGATGATGAATACAAGTATATGCAGTATGTAGTTATGACTACAGTTCATCTCAAGAATATAATGCTTCATATTTAAACTAGCAACTAGCAAAGGATAATGAAGAAAGAGTAATTAGATGTAACCTACTTTCACAAACTTGATAACATCGTTTTAATACTATTGTTTCGTATGTACGTTGCGTTAATCAAAATGTATTAAATAGCATGAGAATATGACAAAATGACCGCGAAATAGCAACGAAATTAATGCGCAATATCAATAAAATAAGTTGTTTAGCCGTCGAATACTTTCAGGTCACTTATATTGTTATACGGGCCTCTATTAAAAAAAAATGAAAATATTTATTTTAATATATAGAAACCAGTAGTGGAATGTAAAGATTGATAATGATGACTTAAAGGATAGTATCCTAATAGCCACCAGTTTTTTGGTCCACGTCTGCAACACCATATATTGTGATTTTATTATACACTATAGCTTCCCCAAAAAGGTTACCTATTTCAAAAGTGGATTATTTTATTACCTTTATCAATGATAAAACTACAACAAATGTAAGAAGATTATTTCAAATGTTGTTGATAGTTCCGAATGTTAAAAAAAAGTAAAATATCAACTCTCTACGTCCCACTGCTGGGCACGGGTCTCTTCCTCGAAATCAGGCGAGGAGGGTAATGGAAGGGCAATAGTTCACCGCGCTGGCCCAGTGCGGTTTGGTGAACTTTACATACCTTCAAAGACTTTCAATCTTATCAGGCATGCAGGTTTCCTCACGATGTTTTCCTAAGATTTTCGAATGTTAGTGTTATTATAATTTAGATCTATACAGAGCCCGGAGTCGTAATGATTATTAATCTGGATATAGCGCTCATAGGAATAGAACTCATAGAGTCTTATCCTTGCTATGGTTCAGCTTATATTGGATGGCGTATTAAGTTGTTGGACTTGTTCACTAGCATATCTGTATGGCATCAACTAGCCTTATATGTTCTATAGTTTTAAATAGTCATATGTTTATTCCTGTAGTAAAATTTTGTTCGTAAATTTCATTTGATAGTTCGTATTTTTATACGTGTATCTTTGAGTGCTATTTTTTATGTAGCAGTGGTAATACCATGCCAGTGCTTCGGGTCCCAGTGCTTCGAGTCCCAACACACAACAGACTCGCATTGGGGTGCTCTACCCCACTAAAACCACTGCGAGCGTCTTCAGCCGCTTTGTCAGGGTCCCGGAGCCGCAGGCAACAGGATCACCATCTTTGAGTGTCTAACCTAAGCAAAAATCTCAATAATTGTTTAACGAAATAATATTTCAAGTAGGTATATCAATGAGTAGCAAATTCTGACCTTATGAATGTGTATGTGAGTGTTATAAAATATACGACACGTCAAGAATGTAAAAGAAGGTAGCCATCACGGATAGCATAGATAAGAGTCTAGAAGTCTGGAATTTGAATAATTAAAATAATAGGTGCGTAATGGCGTATTGGTACTACTATATGATAATATAATATCTTATTCACATGGCGCCCTAGTGCGTTTCACATCAAATATATAATTCTTATTGAAAAGATGTAAAAAGTACTTAAGTTATTTAAAGCGGGATAAGTATCATATTTTTCACTATTATTTCGCTGAGCTATATGCTATGTATGAAAATATCACGAGCACAATTCTTTACGTTGTAAATAATGTCGAAATAGGAAGCGAAATAAAAATAAATAACAGTGTAAATATCCTGTTTTTGATTTGTAATGAAAATAACCATGTAAACTTTAAAGCGTAAAAATTTATTTAATTAATACGACTACCTATTTAATTTTTTATAAGTACGTAAATTGAGATTAGATTTTTGTAAAAAGGTGTTTTTATTTATTTACATAATATCTTACTAATCCTTTTTAAAACTGGGGTCAAACGCAAGCAAAGCTTTGATTGCGCGTACCTAAGTATTACTTCATAGGCGAGTTTCGAATCACCGTCACCTATGACCTGAGTCGTGGATCTCCATCCATCCTATAGCTAATAAGTTTCATATATATGTTCAACAACTAACGGTCTATCCTGACTGCGTAGGTTAAAATCGGTCCAGGAGTATCGAAGTTTATTTAATGCTAACAAACAAACAAAGCCTTTTTTCTTTATGTTAGTTGGATGTAGTAGTGGCACTGGTGGTACGTGTCGAAGATCATCCATGAACATAATCTGGAACTAGACTATCTCTATCTCTTTTAAGATGCTATCGCCCGAATACTCAAACGAAACTCTTTGGGAGCTGCTTACATTTTGATGACATATGGATTTAAGGTGTGCTTAGTAATTTGAGAAGCCCGAAATATTTAAGTGGCATTTGAGAATTTGGGCGTAAGTCACAGAAAAGTTATATGATGGAAGAAACAAGCAAGATAGTGGTTGGTACCACTGCAACCGTGAGCGAGGCACAGCTCATCACTTTCTTCGTCCCCCCATCCAGTGGTGAAGCCAACCGGCTCGCCTCACCGCCGATGAAGCATTAAGGCCACTAGGGCCACTAGCATAACTCCGTCCGAAAAAAATCTCCCTCCGAGAAATAAAAAGAAAGTCGGTGTCCGATTAATCAAAGATAAATATTTTTATGAATTATTATTATTATCAGACCGTTTCTTTCCATGCCGTAGACACTCAAGGATGCCCAGTAGAGCTACTTCCAACCACTCGCCTCCGAACATTTTCTTCCATTAAGTATACTTATGTATAATATCTTTTGTAGTCACATTGCTAAATATTTTTTTTATTTGTACATAATACTTTTACCTCATTTAGCATACTTATAACATCGCATTTTAATGTATAGTTACATAATATATAGAGCATATTGTACAACAATCATCAGCGCGTGCCTATTAATTTTCAAAATTTTCAAACCCTTAGCTTCAAACGCATAAGTTTGAATAAGTATTCAAACTATGAAAATATTGTCTTTACCAAAACATATTCTCAAATGAAACTGACATTTCATCAAAATGTAATTTCCTTATATTAATAAGTATATTATTATTCCCCTTATTAATTACCTAATCCCTATTATTAATTTTTTTTTGGTTTTATAATAAAGTGTTTTTTGCAAGTAGTTAAATCTTTTTTCTTATATACATTTTACGCGTTATGATACTAAAATAATTATCAATTTATAATAATTCGCTGACATTGAATCTAATCTCTATTACTATGTATTTACATACTATTATATTATTATTTATTATAATTATGCATTTTAGGCAATCAGTGAACAGTATGTCACGGACAATGCTTATTATTAATTTAAAATTTGAAAAAGAAATGTATAAAATTAAATCCCTAAGACCACAGAATTTTAGATTTTCTAAAAGAAGCACTAAATAGCGATAAGAAGTTCTAAGTTTACTCTACTGAATTTAAGTTTTAATCAGTGCCAAACAAAAATAAAGGTCGACTTTTTACAAGGACTCGAAAAAAAATGCAATGTGAAACAGCATGTATATTAAAATGTCACCGATTATATTTTTTTTGACATTTAACTTGTTCATTAATTCATTTATTATTATTATCAACATTGTTTAATCTTATTAGCATAACCAGAAACTAATAAGTGACCAGTGACCACGGAAATGGGAAAGATCGCCTCATTAATGAAACACGTGGATTTCTTTAGAAAATTTGGTGATCACTTGATAAAGCTAAAAAAAAATACATTAATAATGAACAATGGATCAAACAATACAAAATTAGGCATTTATCACGAGGTGCGCGTGCGCAAGCTAATTAGGCTAGTAACGTAGAGATGCGATTCAAGAAAGACTAGATTTTTTATCGACACTCATATTAAATTAATGAATGAAATTGTAGAATGTACATGTTCTAATCAAACTTTTAAAGGCATTTCTGAGTATAATTAATTATATTGTGAGTTTGATACTTATATTTGTTTTTATCGTGATTTAACCTTTTATTTTATCGCACTAAATATGATAAACAATAAAATTTAGGACCGGATTATTTAACTATCACATTAACAAAGGAAAGTGGAAGGGCAAAATACCATGTTATACATAATATTTACAAGTAATTCTTATGTATAATATTTACGAGGATTTTATTATATTGTATGTACTTATTAATAGTTCTAGCAACACGTGGTGCAACAAAAGAAATGGAAACAGCATCTTGTATCATATTAATTCAAGATAGGCGAAAAAGTTTGAAAACGCTCCATATAATTACGGTTTCTTTGCACACAAACTTAATTTATAAACCTGTGAATTGAAGTTCATAATCAGTTAACTTTAGAAACAAGATTGATCTTATTACCCTTTGTTTTCCCTTTTTTACCTTCTGTTGCATGAAAGCCTATATCGATAGATACGAAACTTTAATGTGAAAATCTTAAATTATTTTTATAACATCGATAACTCCATAACCAGCCCTAACATTGTCGGACTGACAGTGCACCGCGAGGCGACACCCGAAGCCGGTACAAATGAGTGTATCAGAGGTTTCGGTGTTGGAACGGCAGATCAAGCGTGGCCTCCGACCGTTGTGGACCTACACCAAGCCGCTCCGCGGAGAGAGGATCGACCCCAGCATTTACAACACCCGCGGCACCACAACACAATGAGGATACTACCCTTGTAAGTTTATTTACATTATGTGCTTTGCGAATGCGTTTGCGATTTACCGCTATAGCATAAGGCATGGCGATGATTTTTAATATAACAAAAGATTTGTAACAATGAGAAAAGGCACAATCGATATTGCACGTTCTTGTTCGAATGTTGCCTTTCTAATAACATTACGTAGGTACAAGGGTGTAGCAGTGGCCACTTACTGAATATTTATATTCCAACTTCACTAACAGTTGGAACAAAGCAAATAATTGACACTATGTAAAATTTTACTTAAATTTTTGTGTAAATTTCTTAACATAAACATTTCTTTTGTAACAAAATACTCAATAAAACATTTTATATAATTGTGTTCGTTATGTAAAAGTATAAAGTGAATTCAAAATAGCCGATCTATATCATTTGTAAGTAGTTTAACAGTTTATATTGGAAAAATGTTACGTATTGTTTCATAATTCGACTTAAAAACCTCATTAGAACGACTCCGAGTCGATCATAGTTGTAGAATTTTCAAATTAATTGAGAGAAACTGTGAACCGGTCGGAAAGAGGTTTCATGACGAAAGACACCGCGACCTACGATCGAACAATCTAATGTTATGTGAGATGTTGCGAATAGCTCGCACGATCTGCCAAAAAAATAATTCAATGGGTTCATGTCGAAATAAGAGCCGAAAGCTTTTTCATGCTATTCAATAAAAATGGCGTATAGTGCTTTTTAAATGCCTGCAACCTCTAAGTTCCCGGTGAATACAAGTGTGTTCCCATTTTCATTAATTTATTAAAGTATAGTTAGACTAATCATTACAAAGATATTACTTTGGAAATGTTTTATCATGTGGACGATGTCGGAAATGGCCGAGATGAATTAATTTTTTATTTTGTATGTAATTGCTAATTAGTTACGGACACGTTCAATATAATTCAAAATATAATTATAAAAATACTAACAATTTATTTAATTTATAATATTTTATTAGTTATTAAACTAAAAATACAAAAGACTATAATAATTTCAAATGTCTAGTAAATAATTTAATATTACGGTTATACACAAAATTTCTAATTGTACATAGACAAGAATTTTAAAATATATATTATGCACAAAGTGAACGAGGCTATGTCTTAAGAAAATAATGCTTAAAGGCGGGCTGGCCATATGCATTGAATGTAAAATGCGAAGATGCACTTTCGAATAAATCACACTTACGTAAGCCATTGTCTGGATAAGCCAGTCGGGTACAGATACGGCATATTAAAATCTTCTATGGTAACATTATTTTTTATTTTGAAATTGTTAAAGAACAAATTGTGAAACTGCCAGAAAAAAAATGTGATATGAAAGAAGTATTTATCCTCAAAGGAAGCGCTGAGGTATTTACCTCAATTGTTCCAAGGTCATATAAAAGTTGAAACGCTGTGATCAGGTCAGTCTGTGAACTTACGACTGGTTTTACACAATGTAAAAATGTGGCCTAGACTCAATTCTTGATTATTGGAATTTAGTCTCTATACATAATGTTACCTAATTTTAAAATTATATAATATGTTTGAGAACAAAGTCGAAAAAGTTCTAATATATATTTGACGGTTTTTTAATGAACTATCGGGTTCAGTATTGTACCTACTAGTTTACTATTTTAATGTAATACTGGTTAATTTTACGTAAAATATATTTTTCTATTTTTTATCGAAGATGTTAAACTTTTAACGCACGAACTACGATGCTTTTAGACCTTAGTATCTACACTAGTGATGGATAGTGTCGTAGGTCGTGTATTTTTTTAAATGGTTTAATTTTATTTTATTGTGTTTAATTTGTAATCTCAATATTTTTTTACCACTGACCGGACTCATTTCGGCAAAAAACGCAGTTCGAGTAACCGATCGAAGAGTCAAAATTATTAATAAGCATTAACGAAAAAAAGTTTATATTGTTAACGAAAGTAAAATCGAGAGTCTTTTTTAATTGCGTAAAATACAGACATTTAAAATATTTTAAAAAATCTAAAAAAAGTAGAAAAAGTTAACTATCTCGGATTAAAATTAATAGATGTAGATTGTAACTAAACTAACCTGTTTTGATTTCTTTAATGCGAAAAACAACAACAACGACGTCTGATAATTAATTTGCAACGTGATTAGTATGTTCGGTTATCTTTTTTTACTATATAAGTTTATTGTATTGTTTTCTTTTTTAAGTTAGTTGAATAGGCAAACGGGCAGATGAGTCTAATGTTTACGCGAATTTTACTTATAATGAACCAAAATCAAAAGTACCCTTTTTTAAATTTTCAGTACAGTAACAAAAAAAAACATACATACTACAAACTTCCCTTTTTAACCCTTTAGGAGGACATTTTGTCCATTCACCTACACAGATAATTTTTGATCGTAATCAAAAACTTGTATAATGATATAGGTTATCATATTTCTAAGTCTAGAAATGACAAAATTCCATATGAACTAAATTTGCTCACCGGACATGGTTGCTGCTTTGGTGAATAGGTACTTAACAGACACAGACGCTACTTAATGGAAAGTCCTCCCTTTTCTGGGAATAGTTGGGTCTTTCGCCGGGGTTAGCTTGTCTCTGAAGCCTGCAGATCCGGGACCCCGAAAAGCGGCTGGATGCTCGAGGTAGGCTCGAGTAGGGCACTCCCAGGTGCTGGTCAGGGTCGGATTTACCCGAAGGTCCTGGTTACATCGATAACGGAATTCCACGTGATATCAAAAATAATCTTAATCCTCAATTTTAGACTAGCAGTTGTAAGTAAGAGTGCCATGCTGCTAGTGAGAACTAAGAGGTAGTGCCATGCTGCTTTTGCTGCCAAATTGGGCCGGCACGACCGGGGAGGAACCTCTCGCTCGCATAACACCGGCGTAAATTGACAGCTACGTTGTCGCGTTTCGTGCAGTTTGTGCGTTTCCCGTGGCCCATTGGGGGGATTAAGAAAAGGAGAGCAACTCATCTGCATAACCTTTGGTTATGCTGATGTTTAAGGGCGACGGCAGACAACATAAGGCTCCTTAAGACATAAAAAAAATTGTAGATTTGTAGCTAGTTTGAACGCGCTATT
This sequence comes from Lycaena phlaeas, assembly GCA_905333005.2. NCBI lineage: Eukaryota > Metazoa > Arthropoda > Insecta > Lepidoptera > Lycaenidae > Lycaena > Lycaena phlaeas. The sequence continues at coordinate 5,129,783 of HG995168.1, forward strand.
CAAAGATTCATCATCATCATTTTTATCCGTCCACTGCTGAACAGAGGCCTCGCTCAATGAACGCCAAGACGATCGATCCCATGCTACTCGCGTCCAACGCGGATCTGCCACTGCGCGGAGATCGTATTCCCCTCTGGTGAATGGCCGACCAACACTTCGTCTACCTAAACGCGGCCTTCACCCTTGAACCTTAATTACCCTAATTTTTTTTTAAATTAGAAACTTGTAAAAGCGTGTGCTTTATGTTAAAAAGCTGTTCAACATAGTCAATTGGATGTATATGCTGTAGCCCCCAGCCTCGCCCACATCCAATTGGGTCTATACGTTTGGCGTGACGTTAGACAACTTTCCGGTTATTGGTTACCTAACTGTAGAATATATTTTCAATTTGCAAGTGTAGAGATTAGTGCGTTTTAACACGCAAACTCATTAGCTTTATCTTGATGACGGCCATAAGCAAGGTAGCGAGGTTCTACTTAGAGGTCGGATTCGAATCCCGGACGCTGACAATTTGTGTATATATATATTTCATCTGTTATCGGGGCTACTGACAAGTACCTAGATGTATATAAATCATGCTTTTTGTATAAAAATATAGTTTTTATATAAATATTACAAAAAATAGTTATATATAAAATTTTCAACTCAATAATATATTATTATTGATATTTATTTAAAACAATCTGAATCCGGTAAACTTTGTAATATACTTACCCATGCCCTGCTACCATTTTTTTTTACATACAAACTTTGTTATGATGATAATCAACACAACAAAAAAATAATGATCTAAGTGCGGTGGGTCTGAATATGTATACTAGCTGTTACCTGCAGTTTTGTCCGCGCTAGAAAAAAGCATTTGCTTTTTTTTAATGTATCCTATGTTACTTCTTAGTACCTTCGAGAACAAAGTTTCACGATGATCGGTTGAGTAGTTTTCGCTGAAAGCGTAACTAACATCCCTACGTTTACATTTGTCTATAATATTAGTAAGAATTAACCTACTCGACGGGACACAAGTCGAACTCAATATTAAAGACCAAGATCAGCTCCTTTAGACAAGTGGCAAACGCTCGATTCTATTCCTTTGCGTTTACTCGCTAACTCATAGGGTTGCTGCAAAATTTTTTAAGAACATTTATTAAGACACATAATGAATATGGTTTAGTTTGTAAAAACGTTTAACAACTTCTGTTCTTCGTTTAAAACGAACATTATTATTATAATATTTTTTTATTTTTTTAAATATCGTAAGCTAGTGTAATTCCCATACAATAAGTATTATTTTCTATTATATTCGTTTAGCGTTTATGCCACTCTTCTAGGGAGGACGAATTAAATATGTTTTTAGATGTTTTCACAAACAAAACCATATACTTTGTGTCTTAATAAACGTTCTTCATAAATTTTGCAGCAACCCTATGAGTTAGCGAGAAAACGCAAAGGAATAGAATCGGCGCGTATGCCACTTGTCTAGAGGTTCGGAGCTGCCAGACGTCAAGTATTTCTTGTCGGACGTAATGTGGATTATTGAGTAGTATGTATTAGTAATTAGTATGTACTACAATTGTTTTTATTATAATTCTTTTGGACAACTCATACGATAGGTATCTTTCTAAAACACTACTACTAAATTATTGTATATGTGTTAGTCTGAGCTATATTTTATAGAGTTTAAAGATTAAGATTCGAAAGTATAATTAATTTATTTATATTTGGGGAACAAACCAATTGAATGAATATATTAAGTTTTCACTAATAACTACTATATTTAAAAATAATTATAAACAGAACAGTATTAAAACCAAAAATAAAAAAAACAATGAAAGGTTACTATTTTTTAAGTTCGGTTAAAAGTTATTGACTTTTACGTTATCGTGCATTATATCGATTTTATTACAACTATCGTTATACATTTGGCAAGTATATATAAATAAAATATTTTTTGGGGAATTAGACTTACGTGTAGCCTAGGGCATCTAAAATTAATGTTACTCATAAGATAGTCTACTAAATTATTAACAGTTTTAAGTAAAAGTATATAAAAGGTTTGTCTACGCGTTGTTAGAGTTAAATTAAATTAAAGATTAAGTTTTTCCGTGAATGAGTTACAAACATACAAACTTTCGCATTTTTTATATGTAATGTGATTCCCGTGGCCACACGAGGATAAATTATAGCTTTATTTTGATGTATGTTTGAGTTATACATACTAATTTAAAGTTTTATTAAAATCCTTTCAGTAGTTGTTTCATGAAAGAGTATCAAGCGATCATCCATATATTATTTATTATTTTGATGCATACCTAATCGATATTATTATTGTACCTAGAGTTTTAAAACCATTGGATAGTATTTGTGTGATAACTTAGTATCTTTTCACACATTTCGCGTATGTATTATTATTAGGATGTAAAGTTGCAAGATATTTGCATAATAAAAAAATAAAAAATTAATAAAATAAGATAATTATTTATATTGAGATATGTCTGCAATCACTAACATAGTTCATAAGTATTTTTGTAACTAACAAAATATGGATTTTTAAAAAATCTGAAATAAATGTATTATTATTATTATTATTATAATTGTAGAGCTCAGTTGTTATTAAAGCATAATAATAATAGAGATATTATTATTATTAAGAGAAGAGAGTCGGTAGAGGAAAAAAGTCATTTTTAAATTTGCAAAAAAAACCAAAGGAGACGGTCCAAAATTGTATGGGACGTTGGTGTACCTTTGTACACATAATAATATAAAGGAAAATAAATATTTAAACAGTTTTAATATGTTTTTATGCATTAAATTCTTTTCAATTTCAGCGTAAGCATAATTTAATATTTCCAAGATATGCAACACTACAAGATATAACAATGGCGTATGAATATTTTCTTTGGCGTTTATGCCTATAAATCTATGTCCAAATAAAAAGTCCAAGTCGTCAAAATATCCACAAAATACAAAAAACACATTCACGAGCTAACAACTCCATAACAATAGTTACGAAAGTACCATGAGTGACGTCATTTTTCAATAATGACGTTTAAGTAATAGCCGCCATCTTTGTGTGGAATAGCTAATATTTGAAAAACTTGATAAGTTTTTAATTTTTTTGCACGTAACTTATTACGATAAACTAATTTATTTTATTTTTAATGAAATCTACGTATTTTTATTTATTTATAGTATACTGTACCAGACTACACCAGAAATGGACCGTCTCCTTTGTAAAAACTTAAAATCATATTTCATGTCATCAAAATTATTAGAAGCTTTTGAATAACATAGTTACTGCTAGGTCACTTTTATCATATAATGATTTTGAGTATCATAGAAGCATTGGTTAGTTTTGAAAAGTTGATTGTAGTTAATCCTACTCATATTATAAACGCGAAAGCTTGTAAGTATGGATGGATGGATGGACGCATGTTTGTTACTCTTTCACGTAAAAACTACTGAATGGGCTTTAATGAAACTTTACAATAACATAGATTTTACACCAGAATAACACATAGGCTCTTTATTTATCTCTGTATTCCCACGGGAACGGGAAATACGCGGGTGAATCCGCGAAGCGCTGCTAGTTTGTATAATATATTAGTATTCAGTACGAATGATACTGTAAATAAAATACCCTGCTTAACTCCAATCAAATGGACCAACCAAAACCAGAAATAAAATGGATTTATTCATTTTAAAATATCTTTTTCTGGACCTCGTTTAAATTCTCCTGCAGTATCTCTCCAAAACTCCACCAAAACCACTTGCCGACCCTTTTATGTGTTCATCTTATGCGTAAGCTATATTATTGTAATTATTCATCATAATCCATTCAATAGTTTTTGCGTAAAAAAATAACGAACATACATCCTCACAAGCTTTTGCGTTGTGTCACCAATGTCTTCATCATAGATTCTTTCAAATCTTTGGGGTATCTGAAGAAGAGAATAGATTAGTTTATTATCATATAAGCCGGAATTAACCGTTACTTCTCGTGTGCCAAGCAAACTATATCAAACGAAATTCGAATTTTTATCATTCCAAAATACCTCGTGCGTGTAATATTTTTCTACTACACGTTGGAATTGCAACTGTATTTTGTAAAGTTACAAACAGATAATAAATACATTTACTTCTAGTGGCTGACCTCAATTAATAAAGATTATGTATTATAATTTTGCCACAGTTCGCCTCTTGTTTGTACTGAATACTAAAAACTAGATACAGTACATTATCGACATTTTCTGCGTATCGTATTAAAATATTGTAAAATTACAAACATAATTTTAGTAAAGGGACAATCAGTTTACTGGTTTAAAGTTGATCTATAACTTCCATGGACCTAGCATTGTGCTTTTGGCCTTAGAACTGTTATGGGCGACATACGTTTGGTCCTCTGTTACATAACGATGATAGAGTATATAAAGAAGCTATGTGTAGTTCTAATGTGTAAATAGAAATAGCAATTGGAAACACCAACCAGAGGTGAGACACGATAAAGATTCAATACGTACTTACTCAACGATACGAGCATAGACATTTGGTAATAAAATATGCTTGCGTAAGAGCACTATTGACATTTGGTTGCAGCTTGCAAGGCACACACTGTACACTGTTTCTTTCGCACAAGTCTCTTACTTGCGTAAAGTGCAATAAAAAAATAAATTTATGGATTCGCATGCCAATTGAACTGCTCATTACTTCTCATAAGTTGCACAAGGGTTGCCATCTCATCCGATCTTAATTTTATTCTGAAGCAAACAAATCTTCGAATTCAAATTAAAGAATTTATCTAGCTTATTAAATAGGTTTTTTAATGGCCCAATTTCAATACTGTAGCAATAAAATCACAGCACGTTATTTGGCCCATAAAATCCCTTATTTACATGTTCGAGGAGGATATTAAATATAGAATATTTTTTAAACAATATAAATTAAAATATAAAGCGACAGTTACATTACAATAATATAAACATTTAGGGATATCCGCATAGCTGTATTAGGAGTTACAAGAAACTAGGTCTACATGTTTATACGTAGGACCTCTATGCGTGGCAAGACAGTTTTCCGGTGGTTTCGCCACCACTACCGCATGACACAAGGTCGCTCCAGATCTCCATTAGCGGTAGATTGCGACCAACTAACCTTGGTACGGTTACCATTAAACATTCTCCCCTCAAACATAGAAAGCAGAGCATAACTTTTACCATCGCGCGCGGAATTTTAATCGATTTCCAAATATTTCGATGGGGTTTCGAATTGCGATGAACTTTTTGAACTCGACTCGTTTGCATTAGTGATGTGACATTATATAAAATAGAAAGGAGACATGTAATGTTCGGAAGCGGATACGGAAGCGGCTACCTGTTTCGACCCTGTGAGAAGACCTGTTACACAACTATCTATGCGGCGGTGACCTTTAAAGTATGACGTACTAAGTAGTACGGCGCATGTAGTCTACATACCGATGTCACGAGCGCCATTCGCTGGCATTTTCGAGCTTTGACACATCTCGATATTAAAAACGTTGGAGGAAGTATCGAAATATATTGCATTAGCATAAATTTTGCATTAGACGACCCATGGATTCATTGCCTTGACCTTATCACATATTAACATTTAATTCGCGCTTACGTAAAATACCAAATCCGTTTAATCGATGACATGTCATTTTGTTGTTTTAAACTTGTGTTTTCTATACATGAATATAATAAAGGTTGAACATACAAGGACAATTCTGCAAAACCCGATTCGCGTATTATTATTTATCTTTTAGAGGATTAATGGAAACGTTCATTAAACGACTATCGTGTGATCATAGCCTTATTGAATAAGTCCCTGACATTTTATGCATACTCAACATAATTATATTATAGCTTGGCTACAATCAATTAATATTTTGTTCTTAAAATAATTTTCGTGTATTATAATTAAAATTGTAAGTACATATTTTTTGTGACAAGACATTATTGAAATGGGAAGACGTTTTTCGTGCAATCTGTGTTGGATGCGAGTGGCATCGGCAGTGGAGAGATCGGCAGTCTTAGCGTTCATTGAGGGAGGCCTATATTCAGCTGTGGATGGCTGATGATGATGATGATATTTCACGTGCACATATTTTGTATTATTATTTGAACGGTTATTGGTTATGCGATATTTTGAAAAATAAAGGCGTTTATTACTAACACTACAACAGAGAGCCCTTTTTGCGCTCTGTGTGAGCTTCTATAACTGTGCCCTTAGCAAACCGAAAAAAATGATACTCCTGCCCTGTGCCTGTGCACCGGTGGCACCACCCTATTTACGGCTCTGCTATAAAACAAATGGTATTTTCCAATATTTACGCGAATATCAGTTACTATATTAAAAAAAAACTCCCTAGCCTTCCGTGACGATAGTTGCTGAAAAGTATCCCAAACGACGGGTATGTAAAAACCTTAAAAAGCCGCAATAAAATCCGTAAAAGCTGTTTTACTAAAACTATTTTTATAAATATCATGTTTTAAGTATAGGCGTTTATAAGTTTCTCCTACTTTTACCTATTTACTATTTCACTATTTTGTCCAATTAGCATTTGGGCTGAACTGACCTTTCCCAACTGCTAAGAAATGTTACTCGCCAAGTTACGTTTAAGCCAAGCGTAAGCAAAGTAAAGCCAAGTCACTCATTGGATTATTTTCAAAAAGTTAAGCTATATAGTCACTTATTTATCTCGATTATAACTACTCAGCAGAGGAAACACCTATTCACATTCTCACTGAATACCCCAACCTAATGCATAGACGTAGTTCTATTCTAGGGAAGCATGTATTCCACCCACAAGAGATTAAATCTCTTGGTGCCAAAAAAGTCCTGAGTTCATAGAAACAACAGGACTTGGACCGGAGCTGTAAATAGTGGCGATCACAATAGATCAACCCTGGTCGCAGTGATACGAAAGCAGGCCCTGCCTGGAACAGCCACTCTTTGAATAATAATAATGTTTATCTCGAACTTTGTCAAAGTAACGTAAAGTACTTACTTAGGAAAGTAAAGTTAAGTCACTTCACACTTGACAAAGTGAGGTCTAAAGGTTATCTTGTTTATTGTTCTTCCAGGATCGTTATCGCCGCCTGCCTGGCTAGCCAAGTGCTGGCGCGGCCGCAGGAAGACGTGGAGTCACGCCCAGCCCCATCCCGTGGTCTGCTGAAGCGCGGCCCACCCAACAAGGGCAAGACCACCACAACCACCACACAAGCACCAGCGCCGGTATGTACCGTATAATTACTCTACTCTGCAGTTTTGAGCGTCATAAAATAAAATTCCTTTACCAAATATGGGATAATGTAAAGAAAGATAGCGTCACTTCCCTGCATCATGGCATTTGAAATTTCACTGCCAAGGCGCGCCAATAGATGACTAGCTCATGACCTTGCTCAATAATTAAGCTAACAAACGCAAAAATAATTATAAAATCACTAATGGTATTGGAGATTTACGTGCTCAAACCATCTCTTCAGCTTTATGATGTTTATCATCATTATCATCAGCCTCGTCTTATCAAATGCTGAAAACCCCTTGCCCCTCGCATCCAACACGCCAACCAACACTTTGTTTCCCTGAGCACGAATCCACTCTTGAAATTGGCCCTTTTAATATTATTCATAGAAAATTTGTAGCGGATCAACCACAGCGCTACTATCCTGCATCGCGCTGTCAGAATTCCAGTGTCCGTCTGCTATATTATATACAATACCTTACACTAAAGCAAATGGGCTTTAGCCTAGCCGAGCATTGCACATCGCTGGAGATCTCCCTTTGGGGCCTATTGCCATAAGTCATAACCCCCCACAAGTTCTTTATGAAGGACTAACACCTAACTGTTATCATTCTAGAATAAATCTACGTAAAATCATATAGCAACTAGATTCAAGACGGGGAAGCTTCCGATCTCCAATTAGATAGTGACGTAGTAGTTGCTTGTTAAAGTTATTGATGTCTGTCGTCTTGTCGTTCATATACAGGCCTAAGTTTAGCCTTTGTCCGTAAATTGAGGAATTATTAAACTGGGAACATTTTCCCACTTTAAAATATTGATTTAGATAGGGCACTTTATTGAGTATTACTTAAGCACTTCACACTTATCTACAACTATTATGCAATTTGATGAGGCAGGTTTAGACAGGCGTGTGTGCTTGAAAACAAGTCTCAATACTCGTATTTCCATCTCAGCGGTCTGAAGTATCAAGACGTTTAACGCCTATTGGGTATTCATGATATTAAAGCAACACAATCTTGCGTTAGTCCTTTGTAGTGTAACTTGTAAATGATAGTGCTTTTGACGTGTCTCTCAGAGTAAATAACCGATGGTTATAATAGCCGTAATCAGTAATTATATAGTAATTTATACATAAACGAATTACTGTATTAATATTATAAAGGTGAATTGTGTTTGTTTGTTGCTTCTTCATGGCATAAAGGCTGAACTGATTTGGCTAAAAGTTGAAATGGTGATTGCTTATGAATTAGTTTAGAACCTAGGCTACATTCTATCCTGAAAAATTTTAAGTTACTACGGAAGTCACATTTGCCTAATTATTAGTAGACATTCATAATTTCGTCTATTAAAATGTCAAAAAGGACGTATTTGTGAAACGCATACAATTTATATGTACTGGCCGAACGTGAGTCTTTCAATATGATATGATATTTAAGAGATGTGTTTAATACACGATTGCATTTCATAATGTTATGATAGGCAATTCTGTAGTTCTTTGTGAGTTCTTTCTTAATTCCACGCGGACGAATCTGCGGGCACCGTCTTAAAGATAATCTCAAACTACAATTAGCTTTTAAGTTTTCCAAATGTTAAATCTTACAAAACGTCTAAAAATATGATTGCAAATTGCAAACCTGTGGGTAACAGCACTTTAAGCTTTATTATTAACACGAAAGCCCTTTCCACGCTCAAACCACACACCCGGGCGAGCTGCTACCAGCTACAGAAGTCCTTCTAAAAGGTTCTGTAACAGAATCTTCTAGAAGGACCATATATATTTGTTGATTACGCATCTAATAGATTCACGAAGTAGGAGCATGTGCGTCCGTAATTACATAATAACTACTCGTAGTGTAATAAAAACAAAATTTGTTTTTGTTTGCCTAGGATCAATATTCATATACTATAATTATAGATATTGATAAGATCGTCGTGTTCTTAGACTTGTTGTGGTTTGTTGGGTGAATCGTAAATTTGAAGTTTTACAAAAAGCTTATAGCAAATAAAAGATGTGATTTTAATGAAATTTTGGCCGTGAAGTAGTTTTGAGATTTCGGCCACAAGCTTTTTACAAGACGGAGTTTTAAGCTCCATCTGTCAGCAATTTGTGACTTTATGCTCAGTAATCAACATTTAACTTAAAAAAACACATTTAGTAATTCTATTTTACCTGTACTATTATGAAAAATCAAGAATTCAATATTTTAACGCATATGAGCTCCTGACGCTCAGCCAAGAGGATATTTTCCAACTTAATAAAGATAAAGTTACGATAAAAGCTGAGATTACAGATATATACAAATAATAATTCATTGTTATCAAATGCACGTACACAAGTCCTTCTTAGAATATTAAAGACCACTCTGTTAAGTTGCTTTGCTTGTGTCGAGCAAAGGGTAGTGGATTCGAATAAAAATTAATCTGTACGGTATATGTCTTAACTGGTATGTACTAACAAATTAAGCTCGACGCTTTCGAGAACTCTCTAAAACTATCTAACTATATAGTTTTATATTATTAAGATTATTATTATTTATTTTTCTTAGTTGTTTAAACGATATGAAAACTCCTTTAATTTTATTGTAAGAATAATAAAATATAATAAATTTAAAATATAATAAATTTTACACATAGTACGAATACAAATAAAAAAGTCTATGAAATTCAAAAACACCTATTTTTGAATAGGTCGAGAATGATTCAAATTGAAAGGCGATGTTATGATGAGATAAGCTTTATATAATCATAGTGAAATCAGCGCATTACCTTTGACTTTAAGACACAATTGGGTTGCATCACTGATGTCTCACCGTTCACTCACCAGAGATGCCACGTGTACGGTTGTCATTTTTAAGAGGTTATTGTGGGATAACCAAAAGCTAACAATGAAAAAATTCAAGCAATAAAAAGACCCAATGATTCCTGCTCCAAAAACCAACACCCAAATCAATTCCAAAGTAGGAAAATGAAAAGTCTTTTCACTTGGTGGTAAGTTTACAGCATCCATAGACACCCGGGTGTCAGCAAGCCAAGACAAGCCTAAAATCCGGTACATCAGAGGTTTTCGTACATCAGAAGAATCTAGAATTTTAGGCTTGAAGGCCTTTAAGCTCAATCGGTAAGTAATCTACATCAAAGGATTAGCAAGGGCGTTGAGGGCCATTCAAATATGAGGATGTTTTTACTTGAGTTAGCGGTCAAACCTATAACGCATCTCTTGATTCGTCGGGTGTTAAAAACTGGCAACACCAGATTATCCAGGACATGACAGCACATCTGCCTTTGTGTGAATTACATTTTATTTGCTAATTATTAGCATAGACGAGCATGCGGCATATTCTGTATGAGTGCGGATGCTTACGGAGAAGACACACTTATCAAAAGCTTACATGTTAATCAATAGTCATTTCTATAAATAGGATTTGTTATGAAACTAATTATGTTCTTAAGTATTTTTATTAGATATGTATTAGGCCCCGGGCTTTAGGGTGTGGGTAAGGCCTTGAAAATGTCCAGAATTCATTTGAAATTCGGATCAAATTAAAAACGTAAAAGAATGTATGTTTGTTTCTCTTTTACGCATACTAATTATGATAAAACTTTACAATAATATAGCATAACATTAGAATCACATACAATCAAACGCGTAGAGCTGCTAGTCTACACTAATATTATAAAGATAATTTTTTTTTGTTTGTTTGTTTGTTTGGTTGTAATGAATAGGCTCAAAAAGTACTGGACCGATTTAAAAAATTCTTTCACCATTCGAAAGCTACATTATCCACGAGTAACATAGACATTTTATTCTGGAAAAAATTAGAATTCCGTAAGATATTTGGGTTTTTCGGACACAAGGTGTAAAAAATCAACCAGAAAAGTTACTTATTTCGCGTACGCTGCCTAAACTATAAAAGATATAACCTTAAAATGTGTTTCAGTGTTAGATAGCCCATTTATCGATAAAGATATATTATCCGGCTAAAATCCGGTTGTAAAATTTAGCTAACGCGGGCGAAGCTGCGGGCAACAGCTAGTCATAAATAAAGTTTAGTAGGCCGCACATGCTATAGCCAGGGGATTGATTGGTAGATAAACCAATATAACTAGTAATATCAATGTTACGTATATCATCACGTGAATTATTACTCAATAAAACTAATCTAGTTCATGCATGCTGCATGATTTCATCTCGACATTGGTTGGTAAGAGGTGATAGGCGTTCAAGGACTATCCTCATTCCTCCGACAATTTAATGAATGCGTTCAAAACAGTCTACAAGTTTTCCTTGTCAAACTTTGATGTTGACTTTCCGCCTATAATATTAATAATAATAATATAATATGTTGGGAAAGCTCACACACGGCCATATCTGTTCCCAAACTAAGCATCTGTGTTATGGCAACCAGACAACTGATACATACATAAGTATGCCAAATATATAAATATTTCTATACAATACGGTGAAAAAAGTGACTTGAAATGTAATATTAGTGCAAAAAAAAATATTTCCTTCTAAAAAGGTACCGATTTTATGCCTTTACCATTTATAGTAAAAGGTAAATTATAAATGTAGAAACAGAAATATTTCTTATTCTGATTTTTACCGTTAATAATATATGAATCATATATTTTATTGTAATGTATAATATAATCATAATATTATGTTTTAGCCAATTTTGATTGTAATAAATTCTTAAAAGACTTCTGTCATGAAAACTATCTAATTAATACTAAATTATGTATTAGGTCTCATTAACATAATTCCTAAGTGTTAAATTTATTAAAATTCGTGAATTCATTAATCTTCAATCTCGACCTTTTCGATTTTATGATTCGATGTAGACAGAAGACTTGAACATTTTATTTTTAAGAAATACATTGTGTAAGTAATCACTAAAAGTAGTCATTCGCCTCTGAGTATATTTGGGCAATTATAACGCGATAATTTGAAAGTTGTTAACAGAAATACGATATGAATCCTTATCATTTTAAATTAGTTAGTTGGCTTGAGCACTTCATGAAAATTATTTTTCCCCTTTACATCATGCAAATTAAATGAATACTGGAGATATGGTAAAATCAAAATAATACGCAAGAAAAATAATCGTGTTGCCGTGATTCGAAAGGGGGATCTAAGTTCACGCGGGCGAAGCTGCGGGTAACACCTAGTTATAATATAAACCAAAACAAAAGAAATACAAACTACTAGATCGATGTCGACAAAACATATCCAATATCTCTTAGAATACTGCATCCTAAACGGCTCACAGTTAAAACTGTGTCACGGTTACTCTTGGTACTTAAAATTACAACGACCATATTTTTGCATCAAGGGTCAAAAAGCTATTTATTTACAGTAAAAGTGTCCATCCGTGTCCTACGTTTTCCAGCACATTTGGTAACCGTGTGGAGGGCAGGGCTGGAATGCGCTAGGTCACCTTCAGAGCGACCTCTACTCTCCCTTTCTTCTTACATTTTTACAATAACGGTTACATATTGATTGAACTGGTTTCAGATGGCAATGCGAGAGATGGAATGTACAACCTTCGACTCTTGTGTCGTAAATACACGAAATTCAAAAGGAAAGCGCTTTTTTTAGACAAATTGTTTTAATAGATTTGCCCATTAACCGTACTTTATAACTACAACAAGACATATAGTCTATAATATCATTTATAACTATATATATAAAAAAATATAGATAATAAATAACATTTAACGCAGACACAAAAATTACTCACTCTATATGCCGATCTAAATATCAAAACTATTTATCAATATATAAAATATAGATAAATAAATTTGAAATGTCCGTATGTAATTTCAAATTAATAGCCTTTTACAAAATGCATATATGTAATACGAAAGACATGAAAATAGTGACGACAGATAACTGATATTGCAAAGAGTAACTTAGGCTCCAAAAATAATCAACAAGAATCGGAATACTGCTTTAAACTAATTAACCCTGGCGAAACAGCGGACAACAGCTAATTTATAAATAAAACATGTTATTTTTGTTATAATATTTATTTTTGCGAAATTATTACAATGTAAAATTATATGCAATGCTATGTGAGCATCTATACCAGTATTTCATAAGGTTTTGGTAGTCACTTTCAAAATTACAAAAATAGCAATGGGCTTTATGAAAGTTAAGAATAATATAAATATAAATGGCACCTTTTCTAAGTATAATATGAACTATAGTCATAAATTGCAAGAGGTCACTGTCATAAATTATTAGAATAATCATAGAGACAAAGACATCAAACGAAAGAAACCAAAAAACTAACAAAAATAGTGTTTTCATATGGAAAATATGATTACTACCTGTAATATATTGTTTTGTGCATGCATGCAATGCATATAGCATTTTATTATGTGTATAGATATCAAGTTAGTTCATATTATTACTATTATATTTAACACACACAAAGTCACAGCGCTACTTGTAAGTTATAAAGCCAGACAAGGTTTCGTGTCCCATTTAAGTTGATATATGATCCTCTTGATTAGCAGAAATACGCGGTATATTGAGGAAAAAATTACAAAAAACATATACGTGAGGTAGATTATGCGATCTTTTATATTAATTTGAAGATTTCGCAGTAAAACATTCGTCATAGTATTATAAACATAAATTTTGTGTGGTGCGCAGGTGAATTAATCGATATAATAATTACCAGTTACAGTAGATGTATGTGTATGCCTGTAAATCTTAGAGTTCTTTTTACATTTTTTTTTATCATGATTACTTTACAGCATCATAACATTATGTAAAAGTTTTACTTCAGGGAATAAATGAAAGGATTTTACTACAACAATAATAAACTTTTACTTTAAAATTGTGTAGATATGATTTTCGAGCAATATTTTCACACCAATATAAAAGTATCAACCTTTACTGGGCCAGTCCATTAAGGGTATAAAAATCTAAAATATAAAGCACTGGCACAAATGAGTAATAGTCTATACACTCCGCGGCCGAACGTCACGCGACCGTCACAGACGAAAAAGTTTGAAACGATGTAATAAAAGTTTCACTTAAAAACATCTTGGACAAAACCTTAAAGAATAATTGCCCCTATGTGTTTGAAGTCAGTTATTTAATTTATTTATTATGTATTTTGTATTTCTTATTAAAAATAGTATTTAAATTAATAGTCACAGAAAAGCGTGGTTTGATATTTATTCATAATGTATGTATCTTTTAAATGCATATATCTTTTAAACAAAAGAAAAACTATATATTTAATATACCGTTTTACAGGAAGACGCAGAGTACGATGATGATTCGGAATACCCCGCGGAAGGCGAAGCTCAAGAACCCTCCACAGAAGCGCCACCTTCCTCTACCGAGGGCAAGAAGTTAGTGGGCTCAGGCGTGCGTCCTTTCAGAAGTAACACGGACCTCTTGGAGACTTTAAAGAGAAGACGAGCACAGGCCGCTGAAGGTAATACAATGTATAACAGATAATAAAAATGCGACTATCGTTGATCAAAATGGCTAAATGTAGTTAATTATAGAAAAAGATCTAACATAATCTGTTGATTAAAAAAGATGGTAGTTTCAATTTGTCCATAATTATTAGATTTGATTTATTAAAATTATTTAGTACTAGCTGTTGCACGTAGCTTCGCCTGCATCAACTACGATTTAAAACGGGTCCCTAACTTTTTTGAAAATTTAATATAGCCTATGTTCACCGGGTATAGTACAGCTTCCCAACAGTGAAATAATTTTTCAAATCGGTCAAGTAGTTTCGGAGCCTATTCAATACAAAACAACAATCAAATCTTTCTTCTTTATAATATTAGTATAGACTAAAAAATGTCACACACCTCTATCATGAATACAATATAATTAGCTTAATGAGATAGGTCTTTTAGCCTACTTCACAAATGCAATTCGTTCTCGTAACAGAACGGTGACGTGAGAACTGTAAATATTTCAAATAGCCTATATGCGGGAGATATTTCGAAAAGAACTTTTTGTTGTACAAGAGCTCATTGTTTAGAGCAGGGCGCGTTCTGCATACGCGATTATTGGTAAACGTACCACGATCTTACAACGAACAAAACACCAATTTCTTGCATTTTATATTTGAGTAAGTATAGTAACATTACTAGTTACTATACAATCAGTAGTTACTATAGTAACACTAGCTGACCTAACGAATGTTTTGGTAGTAGAATTATTTTGGTAGTAAAATATAAAACAAATGAATAGTCTTCAATTGATGACGCCAACTTCGCCATACGGATCATATTTAATTGTGACCAGTGAAGTCTTGAAATAAGGAAGTCCCAAACCTAAAAAGTAGAAAGCAACTTCTTATTTCTTTATCTTTGCCTATGCATATCATTTTTATTTGTGTTCAGTACCATATATACCATATTCATTCACTGTACATTTATTTTATAGATAGATAGATACTTTTAAGTCCAGAAATGACAAAAGGAGATGGTCCATTTCTGGTCTAGTCTTGTACAGTATATATATAAATAAATAAAAATACATAGATTTCATTAAATATAAAATAAATTAGTTTATCGTAATAAGTTGCGTGCAAAAATTAAAAAAGAATATCAATTTTTTCAATTATTAGCTATTCCACACAAAGATGGCTGCTATTAGTTTAACGTCATTATTGAAAAATGGCGTCACTCACTACTTTCGTAACTTTTTGTATCTATCTCAAGCTTTGTTATGGAGTTGTTAACTCGTGAATGTGTTTCATGCATTTTTGGGGATATTTTGACGACTTGGACTCTTTATTTGGACATAGATTTATAGCCATAAACGCCAAAGAAAATATTCATAACAATGGCGTTGTTATAACATGTAGTGTTGCATTTCTTGGAAATATTAAATTATACTTACGCTGAAATTGAAAAGAATTTATGGATAGATAGATATTAAAACTGTTTGAATATTTATTTTCCTTCATATCACTACGTGTACAAAAGTAGACCAACGACCAATACAATTTTGGACCGTCTCCTTTCCATACAAATATTACCAGGATGGGGTTAATTAATATTTTTTGAATTAGGCATACAAATCGTTCCTACCGTTGGAACCCCATAGCAGGATCGATAGAGGTGACCAGGAAATGGCCCTTTGATATAATCTATGAGCCCGAGGGATGCGTTAAAACCGCAAAGTATTAAGCAGGAGAATTCAGGAGGAGTAGGAAATATTATTATATCGTACAACGTATGAGTTTTGGTACTATACAGTATTATATGTGTATATTTTTGCAGCTAAACACTCAGCTCCCGCTGCGTCAAACCAGGATAACCAAGCTGACGTCCCAGCTAAAGCTAATTACAGTAAGTACAAGGGTTTAAGCCTTCAATTCTGTTTTAGCATTTAATGTTAAACACAAGTTTCCTATATATGTATAACCTTTCCTATATAACATAGCAAATAAATCATAATTACTATCTTTGCCTGATGAACACGTTTTCTAGTTGCTGTCATTCTAGATTATATGCAGAAAAAATTGCTTAGATTGGCATTTATATATCTGTATTTGAATAAACTCAGTTGATCTGAAGAGGATTTATGGCTTTGCGATGATGGCTATATATTTGATAGCGATAATCGTGAAAAATATAAGGTATAATGGACTTCAGTAGATTTATTCACAAGAACTAAATCACGACTCAATCTAGAACTCAATCTAAAGTGAGCGATCACAGAGACAAACTTAGCAGTCGAGTCGTTTTTAGTTAAAAGTGACTTATTTCATTTTCCTAAGAATTTGTGTTAACATACTAGAAACAATATTTGCCATAAACGGGGCTTATAAGCCTATAGACGCCTATACCATGTCTATTATTTAGTTTTTTAGTGTTTATTTTTTATTAAAAACAGGCAAGAAGCGATTCAACACGGCAACACGTGAGACTAAGGCGGAGGACGCACCAGCCGCTAAATCCGGAAAGAGTCGATTTGTTAGGCGTACGTATTGAGATGCCTGTTTATTTAATCAATTTACTTCTTATATGGAATAATAAATTACATGTAATACATAAAATATAAAATAATATAGTCAACAATGCACACATCCACAGTAACAACTAAATTTTTTAATAAACAAGCACGATAAAATGTAAGAAAAATAAACCAGAACAACATGTATTAAATATACACATTGTTCTGGTTCATTTTTACTACATACTACATAGACATATGTATGTCATATAAGTATATTCTAAAAAAGACAACAAATAAAACTACAAAAACACTACAAGAAAATTGTATGACTTTTATTCCATGTGTACCACTGCAATATCACTTATCACTCCAACAATAAAAAAATACACATCATGCATAATATGTACATCTATCCTTATCCACAGCCCTCACAGATTACGCAGAAATCATAAACATACATACATATACATATCCATAAAAACATTATCACTTACCTATTAGGACTGTCGGTACTTTCCTTCATTTCCACACTTTCATATAAGGGTTATTTTTATTTTTTTACAACTTATCATATTAAAATAATATTTTTTACAATTCAAGAAATTTCGGAAACTTAATAGAAATCAAGTGAAAGTTTTGTTCAATGTTGATTTATTTTTTAAACTTATATTTAATTAAAATATCCAGATTCATACACCATAATATTTATGTATATATTCATATCATGTTGATGTCCCGCGCAGCTTCCTCACCAAAGGCGAGTCCGGAGACTGATGGAGAGGAGCCGGTAGAACCCGCTCCCTCTGCAAGGACTGGCAGGACATTCGCCAGGCGGGGCAACTAGCCTGTCCCCCACTCATCCCATCCTGTCCCATTCCTTTCCATCTATCCCGTACAATTAAAGTGATGCCATCTCATATTCAGGTCTGAATTAATCAGTTCCGTAAGAATTAGATTTTTTAATACTTTTTGTAAAATATATGTGTAAGTAATTTTTAATAAATAATTTAAATGTATCTGATTTTTTATTTTGTTTGTGAAGAAGTCTAATTTACTTTGAGACCATCATCATCGTTATCATCAGCCATTATCCGTCCACTTATTCTCAATAAGCCGGAGCCGGATAATCAATGAACGCCAAGACGACTGATTCCTTGCCACTCGCATCAAATATGGACCGGCCACTGCACGGAGATCGTTTCCCGATATGGTTGATGGCCGACCAACACTTCGTCAAATTAAATCACCAAAAAAAAAGATCTTCACTTATGAACCGTATTGGCTCATCAGCTATGTGAGTTCACCAACTATTACCACTTCAACGAGCGTATTGTTCGCGTGATATCGGTAACTTTAAGCTTTCAAACTCTTGGCAACTTTTCGGCAAAAATTATAATGAGATAGAAAATCTCATCAGGCATGAAGGTTTCCTTATGATGTTTTCCTTCACCTGATGGAGCGATGGTCATGGCTCAAGAAAATGTCAAATTATACAAAAATCAGTCGTATATATTTTGTAATAGAACCTATAAGTTTTTATAATGTTTTTATAAAGGCTATGGTAAAAATAAAAATCTTTTGTAGAATAAGGTATAATAAAAAGTCCTAACAATAGTAGTAGGTATCACTGGATACTTTGATAGGTCACTTCTTCAGGACGCGGGTGACTTCAGCCAAGGGTGTAGAGTAGGAGCCAGGTTTCGCCAAGTTCACCAACTGCTCAGCAATCTCCTGTCCTACCCTCACTTGAGCTTCCTTAGTTGAGGCACCTGCGGCACAAATTATCAAGATTTATTTATTTATCCTTCATCATTTATCCTTTTTTATAGGAAAGTTGTAAAAGGTAAATAAGTTTTATTTCAAGATTTTGAACGTTTTAAAGTTGACTGATTTTTTTTTCTAAGTTTTATAATGTGTATCTATCTATCTTGGTATTTTTAGTCAAATACCCAGATATTATTTAAATTATAAGAGGACCCGAAGACGAGATCACCGCTCGCTCTCCGGCGAAAGAAAACATCTCGTGGAAACTTGATGTGATTAAAAGTCTTTGAAGACGTTTGGAGTTCACCAACCTGCATTGGGTCAGCGGATTGGTGAAATATGGGCCGAATACCACTCGTCGGCTGATTTCATGGAGGAGAGTAATTAATAATAAAAGTAACTCTCCTAATTGTTCTGCACTAAATAACCACAAGCTCATTCTATCAAGATAAGCTTGTCTGTACTCGTAGATGGTTGACCGAAACTCCTCAGTGCCTCGGAAAGCACGTTACCTACGCCGTCAATCCCGACCGTTATTCGTGGTACTTCGACAGTCATAACGGATAGTGAGAAACCCTAAAGTCTGACAACCAGTCTGATCACTGAGTACCGAATTACGTTGTTACTGGATTGTAGATATCAACTACATCCGGTTAGACTGGAAGCCACCTCAAAACATAGTTGAGGGAGGGCAGTAGAAACCAGAAGAAGAAGAAGCCAGGGAGAAGAAAATGATAATTCTGACTCTAATAGTTCTTTACGGTAATATAGCAACCGCTGTCCCAGCGTTCACAATAATTTTCCAATTGTTTTCCATTTCCATTAATGGATTTCAGTCACTTAACGATCGCAATGTCTTACCTAAATGTGGAGTTGCGATTACTGCCGGGTGTTGAATGATCTCCAATGTTAAGGGATCCGTGGGCGGTTCTTGTTCAAATACATCGAGAGCAGCTCCACCTACCTACAAAATTAAAATACATTATTATTTGTATAAATGTGGCGTTAATTTCAGAAAGCCGTCATGCCGAAAGTAAGATGGAAGCACTTTAACACCCAGATTGACGCACACAAAGCACGCGATCACGTAAAAAACGGATGGGAAGGAAGTTCTGTGCCGCGCTCTCGTCTTTATTGGTACCGTCCTGTTTGTTTTACCCGTGAAACAGCTTTGCTGTGTTTGGGAGAAAAGGGCAGAATACAGTGTTTTACTAGCATCGAGACAAACATTATGGCTCAAGATAGGCAATATATTTATGATTTGTCTGGGCTATGCCAACTAGTTTATAGTTGTCATGGGCGACGTCGACCCCATTGCAATAAGTGGCACGTCAGTCACTTTGCCCATTCAACAAATATAAAAAACATTGTATTATTAAATATATGCATATCCGTTGTCTGGTACCTGTGATACAAGTACTTCGGAAACTTAGCACGGGAACAGATTGACGTGGTGTAAAAGCGTAAAAAAAAATGTGTCATATTCTCACCCTCATGAGCGACGATGGTCCAGTGGGTATAGGCATTGTCCTTCGAGTGAAAGGGCCCGGGTTCGATATTAACCCCCGGGGTGCGTTGAAATATTTTTTATAAATTTCTAAGTGCACTCCAAACACGAGATTATCCCTCGCTCACCGATGAAGGTAAACATCGGTAGGAAACCTACATGCCTGATGAGATTGAAGTTTTTGAAGGTATGTGAAGTTCATCAATACGTATTGGATCAGCGCATCGATGTACTAAGGCCCAATACTCTCCTCGATTTATTTCGAGGAGGAGACCCGTGCCCAGCAGTGGGACATATATTTTTTTTCCTCTAATAAACGTCAATCTGGTCCTGTGGTAAGTTCTCGAAGAAATTGTGTACTGACTCCCATAGTCAGACAATTGAAATATAATTAATACGTTTATACCTACTACACATAATACGTATACGTAACTTGTACATAACAAGGAAAACTTTTTGTTCCCTGGCGAGATTTGAACCAGGTAGCGACCTGTATGCCAACCTTTCAGCCACAGAGGTCGACAAAGTTGTAACGAATTAATACTTTACATATTCTCACAGCTGCTATCATATAGGCATATGATGGCAGATTTCAGTCATGGCGCAATTTTGCTTTAATAAACATGTATCAATATAATATTGATTTCAAGGTTGGCTCACTTAAGCCTATTACACGAAGAGCATCAGCTGTTCGTGGTAATAAAAACACCATCGATGGAAGTTACATTCTAGAAATTAATTATCGCCAATGTCCGATTGCTATTTTTTATGATACAAAAAAAGATGACCCTAAGAAGAAATTCAGTGGTGCTGACAGTTTAATAATTTGTAAGAGGTAGTTGCAGCCAAATTGGCCGCACCTTTCGCTCTCATGAAATCGGCGTAAAGTGACAGCTATGCTGTCGCGTTTCGTGCGGTTTGTGCGAGGGCATGGCATCTGCACACCCTCGTGTTAAGTGGATGTTAATGGGCATCGATAGTCGCAAGGCTTCGACTGTTCGAGTATATAGTTCCTAAGCTATAAAAACAAAAAGGAAAAAAAGTTGAATTCTACAAAATATTTTAGATTTTTCTATACTGCAAAATATAGAAGGCATGGAAACACGCTTTTCTTAAGATTGGGTAAAATGATTTCATAAAACGTTTTACTTATAACAGTAGTTTGTTTAACAATGACCTTATCTTATATCTAGACTAATTCATTGATAAGTATGATTCAATAATAAGAGAAGAATATGTCGGAATCACACACGTGGACACCAAGAAGAACACAAGTGGAATATAGAAATATATACAATATGTAATATAATATAAAATATTATAAAGAGAAAGATTTGTACCTATTTTTGTATGTTTGTATGTTTGTAATGAATAGGCTCAAAAAGTACTGGACCGATTTCAAAAATTCTTTCCCCATTCGGAAGCTACATTATCCACGAGTAGCATAGGCTAAATTTTATTTTGATAAAAATAGGGTTCCGTAAGATATTTTGGTTTTTCGGACACAAGGTGTAAAAAATGTTATTTCGCGTACTAAGATCCCGTTGTAAATCTTAGTTAACGCAGGCGAAGCTGCGGGCAACAGCTAGTATAATATATAATATGTGTATGTAAAATATATTATATGTATAAAATTAGATTCTTTCCTAACGACAGAAAAGCTTAAAGCAATCGCCTTTTTTTAATATACCAGATTTACAGTACCACATATAAAACCTTTTTCTTTTATTGAAATTTACGACAACTAAGAGCGACGAAAAATGATTGTTCTACATAAAATCCATTTCGCGGGCTGGAACACTACAAAACTAACTTGAACCTTAAACCTTAAGCCTAAATCATAAATGTCACTGATTGTAATAATGTAAATATATTCAGCTACGTGTTAGCTGCTAGCTTTGACCCACTATCAGTAATTGCGATGCCATAATGTCGAGTGTACTGCACGGCACGGTATACAATTGTGGCAAAAATAGTTTTAATAAGCCTTTTGGTTTAATGATTAATGACCCTGACTGCTATACCAGTAGATCGTAGATTCGATTCCCACCCAGGACTAATATTCATGTGATGAATATTATGATCATTGGTTCTGTCTGGGTTTCTTTATAGATATATAAATGTTTATGACATATTTTAGATATAATATGTACCTCTTTGGAAATATAGTGTTAGTTATGCGTACATATTATTATTATTTATTACGTTATTTTTAGTTTCAATACGCCTAAATTTTAGGAAGCTAGAATAACTCTAATACGAATAGAATAAAGCAGGGTGCGGATGTCAATTAGTTGGGTTTATTATCTTTATTCATATTATAGATAGTTTAACTAAACTTTGCGCGCCGCACTAAGCGTGCATGTGCTTGTCATTACACAGTTTTAGTTAGTGTGACAGTGACGCGGTGTTCGTCGTTCACTACCTCACATAAAGCTGCGTAGGTACTACTGGGTACAACTTGAGTCTTAAACTATATACATTTCAGTTTTACTTTTTTTCATCAATAGCGAAATGAGCGATGGTAATTTACAAGAAAAGAACCGTTGTCTATACTAAGTGTCTTACTTGTCCGCTCTTCAACGCTTCTAAGAAATCCTTCTCGTTGATCAATCCTCCGCGACCAACGTTGATGATCTTAACACCCTTCTTGCATTGACTAAGAGATTGTGAGTTAATGAAATCTGTAAGATAATAAGAGATTATCTTCATTTAAAATAGATCTAAGGAATATAACAATAATATATTTTTAGTGTTAAAAAGTAACACTAAAAATATAATATCTTATCTTATCTATCTCTTATCTTAATTTTAAAAAGCAACTTTTAATTAGTGTTTATGTCAATGGAAACAAATAGTATCTTTTGAACAATAAGATATTCATGATACAAATAAAACGAATTAGTCACGAATTATAATGTATTTATGTATCATTATCATCATCATCAATGCCTTCATTCGGCTACTGTTGAGCATAGGCCACACACAATGAACGCCAAGACGACTGATTCCTTGCCACTTGTATCCAACATCAGCCTTTGCACGGAGATAGTCTTCCCACCTGATTATTGAATATTGGCCGACCGACACATCGTCTACCTAAACGTGACCTCCACTCTTGAACATAATTATTAAGGTATACAAAAAAAAAACCGGCCAAGTGCGAGTCTGACTCGCGCACGAAGGGTTTCAGTACCAGAAAAAACGGTAAAATAATACTTTTGTTGTATGGAAGACCCCTCAAATATAATTTTTATTTTATTCTTAGTTTTTTTTAAATAATTGTGGCAATTAAAATACATCTGTGAAAATCTTAACCTCCTTGGTATTACGGTTCTTGAGATCTAGCTCGGCAAGGGGTAGCTATGAAAATGAGCTAAAATATCACGTTTTATGTATGGGAGCCCCCTTAATTATTATTTTTATTTTGTTTTTAGTATTTGTTGTTATACCGGGAACAGTAATACACAATCTGTGAAAGTTCTTGGAAAGTGAAGGTTCTTGAGACGGATAGCGAAGTCTTAATAATAGGGTCCCGTTTTTACCCTTTGGGTGCGGAACCCTAAAAACTTACTTGTCATAATAAGTCTTACTTTGTTAGAATAAAAATAACGTTGGAAATACTTACTACGCGTACTGTCAATGAGTGGCATGTGTAAGGTGATGTAGTCTGCCAATGGCCAAATATCTTCCAGCTTCTCCTTCTTGGTGGTGTGGAACTGTCCGCACTGAGCTGCCGTCACGTATGGGTCGAACCCGATAACCTATTAATAAGGAACAAATTTAAATAGCCGAAAATATTTTATCGTATACAAAGGGTTTATTTAGAGAATACAACTTTTTATAATGCATTTACGCTAGCTTTAAGTTTATGTTTTACGCTAGCTTACTTAACCTTATTGTAATTTTGACACAACATTAAAATAAAAAATCAAGTCGCTTGCGGTATCTAGGATGGACCACGTGATTAAGCGCGGCGCGCCAATTTTATCATTTTCGAACTTCGCTAACGCTTTCTTAATGGCATTTTGGCTAGGCCCTTTGTTCGCTTAGATCTTTAAAACCGCTCAACTGAATCTAATGCAGTTTGCAGCCATGGATACTATTTTAAGAGGAATGCTAACATATATATCCTATGATATATAAATAGTACAGAAAAGCTGAAAAAATATTTTATTTTGCGCCTAAATCAAAGACGCTGACAAAACCTGAAGAGATGGGTCAAATTTATGTACCACGGAATTGTATATCTTAAAAAGATCGATAATGAGGATAACCCACAAAAACTATTTTTATCTTTTACCTATTACAGAAAAAAATACAGAAATATTCCTTATCTAAAAAAATACATACTTTCATTGTACACATTGCTAAGTTGAAAACTGCACATATTTCGGAAAGATGTCAGAGATATAAAAAGCATAATTTCAGGACTTCCAGTGGCAATTGTTTAACTAGTAATATTGATTATTTTTATTTTTGAATAAATAGTGTTTCGCGATAGCAATGGTGTGGCTTTAAATCTAAGGTATCGCGTGCAGAGCTGCGGCCAACAGCTAGTAATATAATAAGAAATTCAAAAAATTGCTAACATTATTTCCAATTGAATTAGGTAATAAGCGTTGCGTGTTTAAAAGTAGATAATATCAATAATTATAGATTCCATGAAGATATGACTATAAAAGGGCTTTTTTCCAAAGGGCTTATACTTTTCGGATTGTTAGCCTTCAATGGCATAGTAGGTGAGCATATGGCTCACTATAAAAATGGCAAGCTATTTAAACATTATTAAAATTGCATTGCAAATGTAGGTATTCTAATTAGATCCTTTATTTGTACAATAATAATAAATTATATTGCGCATGACAAAGGCGTTTTGGCGTTCATTGAGTATGCCCAGGAGACGAATAAGAAATGATGATGATGAAATATATATGTAATTAATAACCAATATAATATCGTTAATAATAGTTCGCATATCGCAGATAGAATTGTAAACGGTAAATGTCTGTTACCACAAAACCACAAAAGCAATACTACTCAAGTAGCTAAACTCAAGGTGATAGGGAAATATGATACTTTCTATGTAATAATCTATATTTTATTATCGATAAGCAAGGTATATTAAAGGGATGGAACGTAAATGCAATGCCAAAAAAATCTGCCTGCCTTATCATAAGCTTATGTGATAAATCACATATTGTATGCAGTACTTAATATTGTAGATATAATAATTGGATACTAAGTAACACAAATTCTAGTATTGTTTATAATAATATAAAAATGACGGTCAGAAAATACATATTATATTATAATTTTATGCCAAAATATGTTTTACACTACTTAGTAAACAAATGCAACTTCTCTAACAATAATATTTTTTTATATCTGTATGTAGTTAATCATTTCAATTTAAAGATATCTAACCAACCTTCATGCCAAAAGCATGCATCCGATTGGCAACCTCGCGCCCGACTCTTCCCAGACCCAGGATTGCCAGGGTCTTGCCATTGAGCTCTGTGCCAGTGTGCTGCGTGCGCTCCCATCTGCCAGCCTTCAGGGCAGCTGCCGCGGGTACCACATGTCTGGCCAGGGCCACTGTCATGCCGCAAGTCAACTCGCAAGCACTCATCGCGTTAGCCCCAGGAGCACTGTGGGTATAATATGATACAATATGTTAGATAAAATGCTGTAGATAGTTCACTTCAACTCAACAATAAAAATTATCCTGCATAACCAAATTATTAATTATGTTAAAGTAGACCAGAAAAAAACATGCTTTCAAATACAAAAACAACATCCAAATCGGTCCAAACGAAGTATGATGTAAGCGGTCAAAATTCTAATACCCGACTAACGTCTGGTTTCTGAAACGTTGGTCAAAGTAAATATCAAGTAACGTAGCTGTTAACATCAAGTCAAATCAATCGAGTCAAATTTGACAGCATTTCACTCTGGTGGCTATGTCAACTGACAGACTGATTAAATTAGGTAATTTATATAGCTGTGCTTATAGCAACTCATTTGACACTTAACAAGAGATTTGACAGTTGATTTGTTAATATTTGCATTGATTAGCCTTTCGGAAACCGGGCGTTAGTGTTAAAATGATGATCGTACGTACTTGATAACAGCGATTCCTCTGGTCTCAGCTGTGTTGACATCGATGTTGTCGAAGCCGGCTCCGGCACGGCCGACCACCTTCAACTTGGTCCCTGCCTCTAACACCTCCTTCGTAACTTGTGTGGCTGACCGTACCACAAGAACCTCATGGTTCTATGGAACAAAAGTGTGAAAGAATAAATGGAAAAGAAAATCTTTTTTTTTTATATAATTGGCAAAATTTTACGCAATTGTCTCGGATTTGAAGCCAAATTTAATTTAAATACCTATTTTTGGGTTAAAAAACTACTAAGACCAAGAAAAATGGCTTATAAGATAAATAGTACCTTAATGGAAATGGTTTCGATACAAACACAAAAGCGCATTTTAGCTGGGTAATTATTAATAACTTAGATACTTTACGGATCCTTTTCAAAGATGAGAGACGATTGGGCAGTCACATGGTATAAACACGCGTGACATCGGATGACCTATGTCGGTCATTGACTAATGATTATGCTCTTTTTGTAAAGTAAATAAATCCAACTAACAATATTATCATCAAAAGTAAGAATGTATGGATGTATGATTGTTACCCTTTCAAGCACAAACTACTGGCTTTTGATGGAACGTTCTAGTAATGTAGCTTACCCATCAGAATAGCACACAGTCTATAATTTCTCCCCGTACTCCCACGGGAATGGGAAAACACGGCGTTGCCATACAGATATGTATAAAGTTTGTGAGTTTGTGAGGACGTGGGGGGTAATCTCTGAATCTACTAAGCCGATTGAAAAATATTTTACCAATAAAAGGCTAGGTTATTTGTCAGTGATATAGACGTGAAGTGATATAAATACGACAGTAATTACCGGTATTTCTTTTAGAAGTTCTTCCTTGGTGATTTTCGGTTTGGTGGTAACTTTGATGCCATTTATGTTGAGGATCTCGGCGCAGTTGGCACCAACTCCGTCCACCACCAATACTGATTTAATATCAACAACCATTTTGCTCAGCTGTAATGTAAACAAACAAACAATTTAAATAAAACACACAATTTTATTATATATCTTATTATAATGAAACAACTTTTGCGGATTTTATCGCGGTTTATTGAGTTTTTTATATGCCCGACGTTTCGGATACATAACATGGTCACGGGAGGTATAACATGAGACGTCCTCCCGTGAGCATGGTTGCTAAAAAACTTAATTAACCGCGATAAAATCTATCACTAAGTATATAATATTACATTTATATTATGTTAAAAAAGATTTTTTTTCGAAGTTTTCACAGTCACGATACCTAATTTATACTGGAATGTGAAAATTTCAACAAACTGCCATAAATTTCGTATAATAATTCCGTCATCAAAAGATTTTGAAGGTAAATGAAAAATAATATTTAGAATATTACAAACTGTTAGTAATTCTGGTACTAACATCATCTTAATTTACATAAACCTTATTAGAGAGATAAAACAAAATTAGCAGCGCTTTATCAGACTAAACAACATAACCATTTCAGTAATATCCTGTTTTATCCCTACACGCTAAAAACCGGTCGCACAAGTCCTGGAAGACTCAACAAACTCACTTGATACTACATTAAATATAAACTAAAATACTAACTAACCTTTGTCAATTTCACAAATAAGTTTTGATTTGTCGAATGCGTACACAAGTTACCTAATCTATATTCATTTATAACAATTGTATACACGTGTAATTGTATATTTGATTTGACCGGTGAAATGTTTATTGTGTGGTGATGAAATATTTTTAATGTGATTAGATAACATGTACTTACTTTGAGACGTGTGATATTGACTGAGGTCGCTGGCTGTCTGCGCGAGCGTTGGCTGTTTAATCGCCAAGCGCTTTATCGGTACTCCTAGCCAGTAAACCCAAGCACACACACACACATTTCAATTGAGCACAAAGTATTAATTATAAAAGTAGTCTGTAGTAAACCTCGTAGTAATGCAATCACCTTAAATCCTATAACTTTTTGCTTACTTTTATACAGACAAAATGTCTAGGTCCATATTTTAATTTGATGCCCTAAATAACCTAACCTAATGATAAGCCTTGTGTAATTCAAGACAAATTGAAGTGTGCATACGTTTATACTCACAGGTAGTTAAAGTAATGCAGAAAAAGTATAGAAGGCAGTAGTATAAAAGTAAAGTATAGTTAAACGTGCACTTTTCTTCTCACTTTGTAACAGACTAAGTTTTGGTACGTATTTAAGTTTGATGCCTAACCTAACCCAATTATAGGCTTTGTATAAGAACCGAGGTAAGCCTTCTTGTAGGAAAACTTGTAGGATAAATAAAAACAAGAAATTAATTACCTATAGAATGACAATGAGTTGGATGCGAGTAGCAAAGGATCGGTCGTCTTGGCGTTCATTGAGGTAGGCCTATGTTCAGCAGTGGACGGATAAAGGCTGATGATGATGATGATGATAGAATGACACAATAATATCAATAAGTGTAATGTAACGTAGGCGTAAGACTATACATAAGTATATTTAATTATTTATCAATTGAATTATTTTTAATTTAATTTATAAATTTAATATTTTGTATGTATTAGTATAGCACATTGCTACTGGTAATAGATATAATAATTATATTGCGGTTTTAGTATGTAAAAATCCCACGTTACCTGGTAACCAATCTTCAAGAACCAATCTTTTAAGAATTTCCGCTGCGTTAAAAAGTATGTGCCATTTTCATAGTCACATTTGGCTCATTCGAAATTTTTGTTTGTTAAACTGGATTCGTGAATGGTTCATTTACAATTCGGTCTACTTCTACAAGACATCTTTATAGAGGGTCTGGCCTGAGATGATAGAAGTGACAAAAACGCGAAACTATAATTTTTTTTGGTTGTCTTTTTAAACGTTTTTTTGTATAATCCAGTTTGGTAAACATAATGGTATATAGACATTGGATGACAATGCTTTAAAATAATCGTTTTTTGAATAAAACAGAAATGTAACAGCTAACCCACAGCAGCGTCGTGCGAGTTGAACGAACTCCCGTACCGCGCGCGTCACGAGGTGATTTTATAGTGTGTATTGCGGGTGTGCAAAATATATAACTCCTAAAATTTTATTAAAAGAAAGTTTCTGAGATAAATGTTTGCATACATTATATAGTACATAAATAGTATTTTATTAGGCTTAAATATTTCAAGCGTTTCAAATACAACCGGTATAATAAATAAATATCCATAACCCATAATACAATTAATAGTGTGTACCAGCCTTACGATAGGCGTGTGGAAGAATACGTTGCCCTGCTGGCCAGGATGGTATCTTAATCTTCAACGATGTGACATCAGCCATAATATTTTTCTCTTGATAAAGTTCATAACATTCATCTATAGGTCTTGATTTTCTGACGATATAACATGTCAGATGTTCTCACCATATCGCCTTACTTCTAAGGTAAAGTCACACTTTTAAAGACCTTCAACATGCAGGCCTTGAAGATTCGCCACCAACTCGCATTGGGCCAGCGCATCGGTGGACTATGGCCCATTAGGCCCATCACTCCCCTCAGCTGAATAAGGTAAATTGTCAACCCATATTTGTCCCATACACACTCCTAAGGAAGTCAACTCGCTACTGCTGCTACTCCTGGGGAACCAGGATCAACAGCTCCAGACCACCAGACGACCGTTTGATATAGTCTGGATGATTTTGTGGGCGAATATAAAATAATGTTGGTATGCATATTTTTATATTCTAATACTAGTGTATATAGTTTCGGAATAGTCCACATTCAAAATCTAACAAGTTATTAAATTTTGAAAAAAGTTTATATATGAAATGTTGAATTCACTTGCACTTTAGTTTTTTAGTTTTCAAATTAGGATTAGACTTTTGTTATAGTCTTGCTCAATCAACACAATAAAAACATGAGCTCGTTTTCCTACTTTTGTTCCAATAACAATGTGTAAGAACTATGCAAAACATCAGCCAACTAAAAGACCTAATTTTTTTTGTTACCTACACATAGCCGTTCTTAATATTGGCTTGACCAATAATAAGTTCCTCAATAATACATCATTTTTATAAGATAGAACCCTTACACAAATATTAATATTTTATTCGGTAAATACTAGTAATGCAGTGTCAGGTCCGCGTTGGATGCGAATAGCAAGGGATCAGTCGTCTGGGCATTCATTGAGGGAGGCCTATGTTCATCAGTGGACGGATAAAGGCTGATGGTGATGATTATGAAGTACTAGTAATATACAACAGGAAAAAATAAACAAGAGTATGCCATTGAATTTAGCTGAAAGTTATTTTATAGAATAATAACGTGACAAGGAAAACATCGTATCATTACAAGATGAATTGCAGTACCTACATTGTTTGTTTAACCCGCCGACCCAGCGTGTTATTGTGTATTTTAATAACCACAAATAGATCAATATTCGCTCAAATATGATGTAACAAAGATTCACGGCTATATAAGACTTCTTCACTGGTAATGCAAAATCAATTCTCGTCAATATCATGCGATACATTAATAAAAACGATAACGAAGTTCGAAAAGAATAAAATGAATGGGATTGACATAGGTCGCGCTAAATCACGTTGTCAATCGTTATCGTAGAAATCACAAACTGTCTATTGGTTATCGATCGTTATTGTTAATATCTTATTGCCTAGGAAATTCTCATTGATAATATCAGTTTAAAATCTCCAGTATAAGCTTAGAAAACTTTCGTAAATATTAAGAAAACTAAGCTGTTATGCTGGTAATTACTTTAGTAATAATTTATTATGTGATTAATGATATAAATTTATAAAACATGATCACAATAGTGATCATCACTAATAATCAAAATTTTGAAAAAGATTTTATCAGATCTTGGTGTTAGTTCTTTTGTTTCGGTGCCTTAGTGCTAGCTATGCCCAAGCAGTAAGGCGCTAAGTAACTAAACATACTAGAACAATTTCTAGCGCACATGCATCGATGCAAACATCCTTGATATTATCTGCCAAAGTGGGCTTTTTTTGCCATCCACCATTATTCTATAGATTTTTGTACGTTTTGTCACTGACACTAAAATCAAATTAATAGCATAATATTTCCGGATATCACAGACTAGTGATTAGTTCTAGAATGAACTCTTTATGGAGCTACAGGCTAACATGAGTTCGTTTTCCTACCCTCGTACCAATAAAAATGTGCAGGAACTATGCAAAGCATCATTCAACTAGAATACCTTAATATTTTTTTACGCACATAAAGCAGTTATTTTTAGAATATGTTAAACGCTTATAATATTTGCAAAATACATTCAAATGTCTTAACCCTCCTCGCCTGATTTCGAGGAGGAGACCCGTGCCCAGCAATGGGACATATAAGGCTTGATACTTTTCTTTTACTTACATTCAAACGTCTAAGTTGTTATATTTTATAACATGCAATTACAACCTATTTTAACAACATAATACTTAATTAATTAGGAAGGGAAAAACAAAACAAATGAAACGATAAACATGTTATGTTATCTTAATATTTAGTTTATTATCACACTTACAAAAGATACAAAAGATATCACGATGGCACTAACTATCAGTGCTTCAGCCGACGTTTAGGGTTACAGGACTAAATGTGAGATAGAATGATTCTACATAAGTTAAAAGTTATCTATATCTACAATATTATATTTTTGTGATCCAAAGAATTATTAGAATGATAACAACACAAAGGCCAATTGTACGAATTTTGTGTATCTTTGTATTTGTATTGATTACGCACATAAGTTATTATTGGACATTCGGCAAGCGATAGTGATCAGAAATATTTGGGACACTTTATAATAGTAACAAACAATGAGCATCTCTGACGTCTATAGAATATTGAACGTTTAAAAAACATTATTGATACATAAACAAAAACATTACGTCATTGTAAGTATTATTACTCCAGTTCAATACAATTTTGTTCTGATATCAATGCTCATTGGTTAAGGGCTACAGCTGTCACCGAGATAGGAATTCAAAGACTAAACTTGTACACTTATTTGTTACATTTATCTCTAATATGTACAAAACGCAAATGATTAGGGAATAACTTTACTGAAAAACTAAACGTCTATGTTTAATAATTATAAGAACCGTACAACTATATACCTAATTACATAGTATAAGAACTGAGAAATTAGTTTACTAACATCCTAATTTCTACACAGTTTGGAAATTAAATTGACTAATATTCAGGACACGCGCTGTTACCTTCGCGCCAGCTTTGATGATAATTTATTGAGTATTAATTTCAACTGTCGCGTGGCGTCGTGTCGTTGAATGATAACCAGAGATAATGGCTCGCTGTTTGTTCGTGCATTGACATTACAATAATGTTTACTATTCTTTTAGTAAGTTTAGTACGTTTTATTTCACGTATTTGAAACACACATTCTACATTAATATAAAATTTCTTAGCCTCACCGTATAAACTTCATGTAAAATCTCACACTTCCTGTGCAGACTTAAATAAGTAGAATGATAACGACATAGAAATAGTTTCTAGCAGCTAGTTTCAATTGAGAAACATTCGATTGTTCGAGAAGTTATTAGGGTTGTACAAATTGTCAATACACGAATAAAATCTGAAGCCAGTCTATTTAGGAAAGTTAAGACGAGCGCGCCCCTCTGACGGGACGTACTGGCCTGGCTCCTACTCCAGCCGCCCGTCTCCTCGCGATGAGAGCGTCCAGACCCCTCAGGGGAGGCGCGGGAGTGGTCTCAGGAGTGGCTGATGTCTCTGCCTCTGCTTCTGTCTCACTCTTCTCTGCGCTCTCACTCTCTATTTCTTCCTCTGCTTCAGTCACCTTTTTAGGTGCTTCCGTTGATGGCTGTAAAATATACACCAAAAGTTAAAAACATGTGCATATTTCCATCTAACATTCGCGAGTTTATGGATGGAGATTAAATGCAAATATGAGTCACCTTTTTTTATATCTAAATTACAACCCTTTATGTCCCACTGCTGGGCACGGGTCTCCTCCTCGAAATCAGGCGAGGAGGGTAATGGGCCAATAGTCCACCGCGCTGGCCCAGTGCGGGTTGGTGAACTTCACATACCTCCAAAGACTTTCAATCTCATCAGGCATGCAGGTTTCCTCACGATGTTATCCTTCACCGGTGAGCAAACGATGGTCTCGTGTTTACGGTGCACTTAGAAATTTAGAAAGAACCCATTTCAAGGCACACAAGGGGGGGCGGGTCAGGATCGAACCCGGAACCTCTCGCATAAGAGGCCGAGTCCATCCACTACTGGACCATCGTCGCTCCGTCTTATTTATATCTAAAGAGTTTTTATTATTGTCAGAATGATAAGCATTCATAAATATACACCTCACCGTCTACTACATTTGAATTTTTGAATTTGTCCCTAGTCATATCTAGCTTGTATCGCCTATCTCTTGGAGATCATCATCACACCCAGTAGAAGGTTGAGTGGGAATAACTTTTGCCTTGATATGGAGACGTTTAATTTATATGTATTATGAACCCATTCTAATGATTTTATTAACAACGTTTTTTTTTATTTTGGCTCCGGTAATTGCACACTAATCGGCGGACACACGTAACATTATGTAAATGGACATGTGTGTGGCCGAAGGATATCAATTGGACAGCGAGAAGGTCGGTGAGCAATAACGTTGCCACAGAACTCTGATATCCGCGTACAGCTCCACGATTTCACTTGCGTTTATTTTAAATTAAGCTGCTTTTGTTATTCGGAAAATAGGCTTCTAATTAAATAACCTTCCTTTACGTTAGATACCTACTAATTCTTTAGGATTATCTTTATATTAACTTACTTGATAGTATGATGGTCAAAATAGAAAGAAAGTATTAATTCATTAATTCTTCCTTTGATCCTCTCTCTATTCTGTCTAAGATTACAGTTAGTTTAGTTTAGTTTAGTCGTTCGAGTCTGATCAGTGTGTAGCGTTTAGGTAACCAGAATAAGGAAAAATGGGATTTTCTAAATTTATTCTTTGTTTACATCGCTTGCAAGCGGTGAATAAAAACATCTTTCTCTTCTTATTAAGCCTAAACGGCTTGACGCTTTCCTTCGACTAGACTCGTGTCTAGCAAAGGAACATAAATATTATGTTGCTTATGCTAGTAAAATTATACCTCAGCGGTAACCCTCTTCTTCAATAGGGGGTTTGGTCTTCGTGGGGCAGCTGTCGCCGCGGTTCTAGGTCTCGGAGATGGGGAGACCTGCAGGCGGTTGCGTATCTTCAAGCCACCACGAGGTTGGTCAGGAGCGGCCGTCACTGGCGCAGCCTGCTGAAAATATAATAAATTGTTATGCACTTAGAGATTATCTACAGTTGAATTATACGAAGCAGCTTCTAAATATATTTTGAACGGGAGGGCGGTATAAGCTAGATTGCTTACAAGCTAGCGATTAAAAAAGGTAACATGGCTGCATCTATTTAGTATATTCGTAACCATGCATTTGTATGCTACTAAAAGATATCTTATCTTTCTTTTCTTAATCAAAATAGAATCTTATTAATTAATATAATATACTAGCTGTGCCCGCGAATTCATCCGTTTGTTATAGTGGTATTTTTTTGTTATTCTAGGCGATTTATTAGAATAAAACAAAAGTTAAAAAAAACATTTCTTCAGCTTCTAAAATGACGAATTTCCATAGAAACTTTCATCTTTTATTTTTTTTAATCGCCTTTTAGGTAAAATTTTCACAAACGTTGAATGTCATATTTAATTATATCTAAATTCTAAACAACAACCTAAGAAACAAGTTTAAATCTTCAAGCTTTAAAAATTACGACATTGGTACAGCAGGTCAGGATAGAACCCGGAGCTCAAACCCAGAGTTCAAATATATTTTAATCAGAATTTTATTCTGTACCTCTCCTTCTGATTCAGACGCCTCATGTGTCTCTGCTGGCGAGGGTTCCACCGGCGCCTCTGATGCAGCATCAGACGGAGCTACGCTGGAGAGTCCAGGTCGTATGCGGGGCGCTGCTCTTAGGTTTAGTTTAGGTCCAGGGCGGAGGGATACAGGCCTGAGACCAGGTTTGCGGCTGTGGAATAAACGTATATTTAAAAAACTGTATTGCATAAGATGTCTGTTAAATAGCTTCGATATCTGTGATAACGTAAAAAATATATCTTGTACCTAATCTTATATATTATATATATCTTTACCTAAATTTCATCTTTACTAAGTGTTATCAATGGAGAAATTTTAATATTCCTTCATACTAGTGGTCATACAATTAAAACTTTAGAACAATATTTTACAACATTTAAATTATGATTAATAATTTTTGAGCATACTTAAAGCAACTACTAGTAGTAGGTGTATACATATAACATTATGTATGTTCCCTTTGTATATATTAGAGAGTACGCACCCAATAGTTCTGACAGGCGCAACTGTTGTTTCTGCAACTTCGCCAGATCCAGTGCTGGCGCCACCGGTCGATGCTGTGGAGTCTACTTCAGCTGATGAAGGGGCTGCTGTAGTTGATACTGAGGCTCTCCTCAATCCAGGGCGTAGGCGAGGTCTAATGACGTTTTAAGGTTTAGTTAAAAATATGCTATCATACAACCATCCAACTTATGACTTTCGTGAAACAAGTTACTTGTGTCTAGGAAAGAAGAGCAGAATAAGCAAACTGGCTAAATGGGCTAAAAAATTACTTTATATCCCTTTGACTAGCGTCAGTAATGCTGACTGTTTTTACTCATAAAAACACATATGGGGCGAATGTTACATTATCAAGACTTTATATATATAAGTTGAATAAGCTTTTAAAAAGCAAACAAAACTTAATGATATTCTATTCATAGATCAATACATGAAATTGAAACGCTATTAAATTTCAAATCTGCAGGGTGTGATAGTTTTTCCTTAAGTATACCACAGACGTTAACGTTTTAAAAGTGCTTGGCAACAGTTATAAAAAATATAACTTTAATGAGATTGGGTTAAGTAAACAAGAAGAGTAGACTAAGCAAGAACGTAACGATTACAGCTCTAATGAGATAAGCTATTATTCACGTGATGATTATGTGCGTTACCTGGGCACAGGTGCCTCACTGGCTACGCTGCTGCTTGCTTCTCCTGCAGGGGCCGCAGTGGTGGAACTTGGGCGAGTCCGGCCCGAGAATAGACCACGACGACCTCCGACAAACGCCTGCCGACAATAAATAGCAACGTCAGATACGCAGAGTCTTCTTCTTCTTTTATATTTGACGTTCGTTCGCCTATTGTTACGTTTGTCAGTTTTATGTTATTATCGTGCACACACATTGCATAGTTAAAAGCTGAGAGGAAATATGAGAGTACATGATAAAACAATTGATAGTAAGCGCAAACACTATGTTTATTTTATGTGATGTTATTTTAATTTTTTTAAAGATTTTAATGTTGTTGTATATCCGCTAAAGGCTAAGTAAAACATTTCAACAGCCTGGATTTTAATAGCTCTTGGTAAATACATTTTAAGGCCACACAATTCGTATACTATGTTTCATTTATTTTATATAATAAGCAAACATTATTTGAAAATATTTTACAATTTTTACTATTCTCTTGATTTTTTTTTTGTAAATGTAAATTTACTGCATATTATGTAAACTAGAACAGGAGACGGACAAAGGACAGAGTGTTATTACGTAGTTAAAAAAAGGATAATTAACTAATTTCGATGTTTTAATTTATTGAAGTGCTAACTTTTTATGGGAGGGCAAACCGTTACGCTTCCCATATGTCTGGCTTCCCTTTCTCTATCGCATGCGGCATCAGTAGGCAAGTTAGAGAGAAGCTGTCCACAGCGCTAGCCTTATTTATATAAAAAAGAATTGAGTTTTAATTTACTTAAACAATTTCAATATTATTTATTTCTCTACTTCTGTCGAGCGTTCCAAGACGCACACGTTTTTTTTATTTATTGTTTTTGGATTCATTCTTAGAATCATACACTTATACATGTATATATTATAATGATTTATGTTTGTTAAATAAGAATGGTCGATAGATGAGAATTACAAAGTATACAAATGATATAAGGAATACAAATGTAGCGTAAATATTATGAATGTAATGTAACAAGGTGGAACTTGTTAAATAACTTTGTGTAAGACATCGATAACATGGTAATGAGTGAATGTTAAAAAATAGCACTACTAACAATCGCATTGCACCAAATCGCTGAAGCACAACGTAATAATTTCGGTCAAGACAGGTAATTGAGTGTTAAGTGCACACCTTAGGTTGTGTGGACGCCTTCTCAGAGGGCGCTGCGGACGTAGAAGATTCGACGGCAGCTGGAGTGATCTTCCGGGCTCCGTTAGGCTTTCCGAAGCGACCTGATAACAAAGAAATCTCATACTATACCTATTGTATTAGAAGAAAACACGCACAGCAATACACATAATGATATAGCTTAAAAACATATTCGTATATAATTCGCAAAAGATCGCATAGCAACTAAATTATCGCCTTAGAACTAATCGCAAAAAATCTATAATAATGAGAAGATAATCGTCGATAGTACATAATATGTTATCTGATAGTTACCATTATTGGTTGTTATCAAACACTATACTATTTACACCATGATAAAATAGGAGATTACTCTACGAGTACTATTTGGCCTTCGTAGAATTTTATCTCTGTATTACCTCTCGTTTTAGTAGATGTTTCTTGTGGTGCCTCGGTAGCGGCACTTGTAGATACTGGGGCCCTAGCCCTGGCTCCAGGTCGGCCCTTGAACCTCGATGGGCGTGTGGGTGCCGCTGTAGTAGTGGTAGTAGTAGTAGTTGGTGCTGGAGTTGTGGTGGTTGTTGTTGTCGTCGTTGTTGTGGTGGTTGTAGTTGTTGTTGTGGGCGTTTCCTCTTCTGTGGTACTGACGTTTTCAGTTGTCCAGGCATCATCGTCTGATGCAGTCGAACCTTCGAAGTTTGAAGAGTCACTTGAAGGACTAATTTCGTTGTTCAGGTTTTCTCCCGCCAAATAAGCATATAAGTCTAAGGCAACCTTCTCCATTGCGGTCATTGTTGTGTATTCGGTTGTCTCCTGCTCATAAGTAGTTGTCAATTTATAATCTGGCGGCAACTTAGATTCATCTACAATTTCTTGGAAGCTTATACCACTAGGAAGACTATAGGTGGTTTCTTTTTGAATTTCTTTGGCATTTGAAAATTCACTAGTCTTAGCTAAGGTTTCTATTTCTTCGGTTGTCGTTTTGCTCTCGGAAGAGTATCTGGTCGGTGGTTCTTTGTATTGCGAGCGAATGTCACCAGAGTTAGTCTTGAAGCTGTCGAGATCGACTAGCTCAGAACTTGGGCGTCTGTAAAGAATAATTATTATTAATAAATTGATTATCAGTTATGATACATAATATACACATTTAGAAACAAATATGAAAGCGACATAGCATTCCTGTATAAAAAACTAGCAACTGTACCTGACATGGGCACGGGTTCTACTCCTAGTCTGGCCAATAGATTCATCGGCAACATTATCAACCTGAGGCCGACCTCGCTGTCTTATTACTTCAGAAGATACCTCAGGGACATTTGTAGTTGTACTTGTAGCTGCTATATTACGTCCCCGAGGTGGGAATCGTGTGCTTGACGGTAGCCTGTTAAGAAAATTTGTATGTATTGTACGTACAATTGAGTTTCCATCTTTTCAGAGACTGGAAACTCCGTGCCTCATCTGGTGGTCCGGGTTGCGATACTCCACTGAGGTGACTCATTACCATAGAATAAATACTTTCTAGGAGGTTATATAAGCTACTATAAATAAAAGTACCATAGATTACAACCATACATAATATTACCACCGCTACCACCAATTACCAGATATTACCTAAATATCCACTAACGCAATAAATAGCATGCATATACATATTTTGATACCGTACGTACCTCTCCACTTCAACTTCCTCTTCTACTGGTGCGGACACAATGTTACGACCACGTGTACGTGTCCTGCTTGTGGGCTGGACTACTTCATTCTGAACTTCAGGAGTAGGTGCAACTGTTGTAGTTGTTGATCTCTCAATAGTGCTATACTTGTTTCTGGCTTTGGTTTCTTTACTTATTTGGTTGTCAATTTCAGCTTTCGATGGTCCGTCATGCCCATTGACCACAGGGGCTTCAGTTGTAGTTACAGGCTTGTCGCTGCCTTCTTTTTTACTTTCTTCCTCTTCGTCGTAATAATAATAAATATATTCATATTCATAATCTTGGCCATTGGGACCCTTTTTAATTTGGATTCGAGAATGTTGTTTTTGTTCAGATCCAGCGGTTTCTAGTTTAACATTAGATGAAAGAAACCCACTGTTGATATCATCAATGGTATCAAAGTTTACTGGAATAAAGTCGTAAGATTTAGGTACGCTTGGTGCTGATGTTGTCAACACTGGTTTTTGTGTAGTTGTACCAGGACTGTTACTTAGTTTTCCCGATTCGGACATTGTTTCTAAGACTGCCAATTTTGGATTAATGTCTACATCACGAACTTTTTCCTTAATTTTAATATCTTCTATTTTAGAAACGGGGATATCAATTTCGATAGATTCTTTAACTCTTTGGGCCTTTTTGTATATAGCTTTTTTGTCTTCTTCAATGGAAACGATACCTTCTGTTGGGTGTTTGTTCTTTCCAGAGTGTGACTTTTTAAAGATTTTTTCATTGCTATCATCGGGCCTTACCAAGCGATGTTGAGGGTGTTTTTCGGGTATTTTGTGAGATGACTCAAAGTTTCTCAGGGGACTTTGCTGACCCGAACTGACTAAAACGTACTCTTCACCGGGACGCGGTTCCGTGATAATGTCAACGTCTCCGTAGACTGTGAATGTAGTGCAAATCAAAAAACATCTGAAACAAGAGAAAAATATATATGAGTGTTTTGTAACTGACGCTACGTTTGTGCAATACACGTAAATATTTTGTGAGTCAGCCATCTGGCTGCTGCGCCTACAATGTACATGTCGCAGCGCATTCAGCCACGAGACACTGTGAGTCATCTAAATCTTTCGTCACCATCACCCGTGCCTACATATTACAAAAGAACGAGGTCCGTACAACGGAAAGTTGCTAAAAAATTAAAAACTTCATAATCGTATTGCATTTGCATCGAGGCCTGTCAGAATTTAGATATTCTGGTATTGCTGTACAAAGAGGTTGTGTGAAAATATGTCGCAAATGATTGCGAGCTGCAATCTGTTATGAGAAGTTAGCGAAAATCGGAGCGTGGGTGAGAATAATTACGCATTCTCATTCCGAGCAAGTGCAGATCGGTGGCGCAACGTGTTACGTTTACTTTCGCTCAGAGCCTCTCTCGTACATCTAACATTGTTGATACTGTACGTGGACCGACCAACCTTGATCAATAAATTGTTTCTAGGGACAACATTCACTATTTGGTCCAATGATTCATATCGCGCTCGCATTGGCGGCATATTCAATTACCATAGGAGGAAGAAAAGAACTTCCGTACAATTTCTTCATTCTCGAGAGCTTCGCCATGCGGAAGCAATTTGAAAATGGCGATCAGAACACTGACTACATTCTAATGTTATTAATATTCGTTTTTATTAGCACTCATAAATATATTTATAAATTAAAGACCAAGATTTTAAATAAAAAATTGGACTTTGTCTAATATTTATTACTGCTGAAAGAATTTTCTATACCTAGTACA
Organism: Lycaena phlaeas; assembly: GCA_905333005.2. NCBI lineage: Eukaryota > Metazoa > Arthropoda > Insecta > Lepidoptera > Lycaenidae > Lycaena > Lycaena phlaeas. The sequence goes on from HG995168.1 coordinate 5,171,106, forward strand.
TACCCACACATTAGGTACTTATTGTTTTTATAGAACCATTACCGGTTTTATTATACTTAAACTTGAGGATATTATTTACATTTTTACATGGCAGATACAATACATCATATTCTCAATTAGGCCTCAATCCAAATATGTGGCCCTTTATTACTTCACTAAAGCTAATTTAGTATTCTTCAAAATAATCTTAAGATGCTTTGAATGCAATAATAATAAACTGATAGAATTTATTGAATTAAACGAGAGACGGCGCCGGCTAGCACATACTACTCACAGTACCGGTTCAATTTCACTAGATGTAAGGTCGGCGCAAGGCTAGGTGAGCGTGGATATTAACTGGACCACTGTAACTAGACCTCTTTGTTCTCCGTATTATTTCATAGATGCTCGTAACATTCATCTCCGTGCAAGAACGGTCGCTCACCGTACGTTTGTCAATGTTGCGCTGACCTATCGAAGTATCGTGTCCTTGTGTCTAATACGCGATCAACTAGGATTTTATTCAACATTGCTAATATATTTAGGCCAAATATAGATTATAAATTAGATTTCAATATCCCTTTATCGTTAACTTTATAGCTATACCATTTAGTGCCTATGCAAAAGAATCTTTTGACTCTAAGAGTACTGCTGGGATCAACCACAGAACAAAAGAGCTGGCACCAGCAGAGGATATAGAACCTGGTTCATGTAGGCAATATTTGTTGATGTTTACGAGTCAAAATTCTTTACGACATTTGCCTTCACCACAGTGTTTTTGGTCATAACAATTTCTATTCAAGAAATTAAAGAAAATCAACAAAAGTCACCCAACAAGATGGTGTCGAGTCACCCGGCTGTGGTGATGGACGATATAAAGACTATTATATAGCGTGCAGTGTACAAGTAAAGTTTTAACAGGGGCAATTATAAATGTGTAATGAGGCGTGATAATTTACTTCAATGTCCGTCAATATATTTCCACACGCTTCTTGTGGCCACGTTTCGACTTTCAGTGTTTATTTTTGTACATTAATGTTAACTTCAGCTCTTAGCTCATTGCTAGAACGCTCAGACTTATTACCAGAGAGATAGGAACGAAAGCAATCACATAGTAACATTTTCCAAACTATTATTGATCATACAATCATTAAGTACACTAACGCCCGGTTTTTGAAACGTTGGTCAAAGTTACATCAACTGAGGTGTCTGTTAATAGCTTAGAGCAACGTGACCCTCCTTCCTCCTTACGGTGTCGCAGAGGAAGATCGTGATCCTCTAAGGTTAATGGCGGTTACTATGCGATTCTAGAGTAAATTGTGAGCTTGTCATTGTAGTGGCTATGTCAACTGACAGACCGAAAATGAGTAATTTAACCCCATTTCAACCCATATTTAACCATGCATCTAGCAACTCATTTGACACTTAACAAGAGATTTGTTAATTTTTGCGTTGATCAGCCTTTTGGAAAACGGGCGTTAATATATGTGTTGATGACGATGTGATGAACAGTCGATATTAGCTTAGATCAACATTAGTAACGCGAAGCAGACTTGCGAAACTTTTCTCTGTATTAAGGTTGCACAGCTCATCTCAGAAACAATAGATGCACGCCTCCTTACATCATATGTCAATCCCTCCCCTCACACTCAACAAGTCTAACTTCAATCAAATGTGAAGACATAATTTGGCAGCCATGATTTCATCGAAATTCGATTAAACGTGGCAGAGCTTTACGGTTTTACCATGTTTGCTCATTTTTATTCATTTCTTCTTTCCTCCTTGGGTAGCCAGTTTTAGCCGTAGATTCCTAAGACATCAAAGCGAGTCCAGGAATATGCTAGAAAACTATATATAAGAAAAGATACTAAAAAATAAGATAAGTGTAAGAAATATTCTCCTCTTCTTTGATGAATCGGTAATGATGATCACGGATCATTTGTAAATATATCCATAGGTCAAGATATTTAAGCAGTGTGAATAATTCGCGATGTTACCACTAGACACAGTTACAAAATGCTATGCAAAGTTGACATTTAATTTTGGTACATGTACAAACTGGTTTCCAGCTCATCAGGTTAATAAATACTCTGTAGGGTAACCATCTTGTTCACCAAAATCCTTATTTAAATTAATTATTGTTTAGTTATAAAATATTAGCTTTATAGAACTCATCACTTCAAATTTCATTGGATTTCATTTAAGAGCGTTTAATCTAAAGGCACGGTAGTCCCCCTGCCAAGTCGAGTGCGAAGCAAACACTGCCGTACCATTCTTTACTGGAACCATTACATTTACCGTAAAAGAATAATATCAGATTAGCATTTAAGGGAAGCCTGTTCTCGTTTACGCCTCTTTAAAAAGCAAGAATCGTTTTTGCACAAGAATTCAATATTTTAACTAAAAACGCTTTAAAATCCTCGATGTAGCACGCATTGTTATTGTACCACTTACAATTTTAAAGGAAGCATAAAAGAAATCACAAAATTTTTTAGACTATCGTAAATACGTACATAATAACAATAATAACAGGTTTACAAGCAAGGAAGTCTACAAAATGCTTGTTATAAAAAATAACAATTCTTTATTGATTTAAATTGTTCTGTAAATATATACAATGAATTAGACATAATTATGCCATGTTTGAGATTCCAATTTAACCAATTATTTCATAAGTAAACGTTTCGGTTAATATCCGAACATCGCTCGCACGGCTCAGACACCTTAACTCTATAGAGTATACAATCAATCGCCTTCCGGGATGAGATTAAAAAAATAAGTTTTAAAAATAAGAAGATTTAAAAATATTCTGCAGAGTATTGTGTTAATTTTTATTTTTGCATTTTATTAAAAATAGTAATATAAGTAATTTTTAATTATTTTTAATAAATAAACCTTGTCACCTCAATTCGACAGTTTGGTTTCATTATGTAACCACAAACCGGTGACTGTATGTCAAGGACTTCTATTCCGTGTTATTTGATGACCAATGAAACTACACAGAGGCGATCCGATTCTATTTATGAATCGAACTTTATTGTCAGCTTTTGTAATACATTTTTTACATTATCTATAGAAACTTTCAGGAAACTGAGCTGATGAATCTAATTCCATTTTTTTATTGGTTTAATATGTTTTCTTATAAGGATAAATAATAAAATGTGGATAAATATCAAAGTATTCATGTCAAAAAAATACAGTTGGTCATGTATTATTTCCCTGTTATTTGATTATAAATTTTCACTTCATATGTCATACTAGTGTCGCTTAAAATCACTTTACACTGTACGCAGTAGCTGGTAGGTTATGGTATAAATAATGTATATTATGTTCAACATGGTCGCACACCTTATGAACCGGTAGTTGTAGGAAGTCATTACTTATGTTTATAGCCCGACATATTTGCGCACACATCTCCAAACTTGGAACAACATAAAATAAATATTTTTTTACAAAAAAAATCTACTTATGCTAGTATAGTAAGTTCATAAGCAAATCGAGTTAAAATTATATCGAAACGATGAATTTATCAGTTACCTAATTATTTTTATTTTGAAATATCTGCTTTTGTATATTTTTACATATTTCGGAACGAGAAAGTACTACGTAATACAGCCAAGGCTGACTCCATTCGACACGAAATCCTTCACGGCTATCAACTTATAGTATACAAGTTAACAAAAATTCCAAATATGCGAGAAAAGGCAACTCATTAACTAATTTTAATATAATACCAAGAAAAAAAGCGGATTTTTTTGTAACATTTTTTTAATAAAAAAAGTTTGTACTTGTCTACCATTAAAGAAAATTAAAGAACATTGAAAGTGAATCAAAAATTCACTTAATTATACTTGAAGTAGACGTATATATATTATGATACATAATATGTAATAATTATAAGAAAAAAATATTATAAAAAACTTCTCAGTTCTCACTGACCGAAGCATTGCAGGTTTTTTATCGAGCATCAAAATATAATTAATCACATGAAATTATTTACAAGGAAAAGCCTTCGAGCAAATATTTAACCGAGAGTGCAATGAACGTAAAGTTTTGACTTACTAAGAAATCACATGCGTTTTTTATGTTGCACTTAAGATTAATATCTTACAAACAAGCCATGAATCATTTTGGAAACGGTAAGTACTCTTTAGTTGTATATATATATTGTGGTATATCTCGTTTCTAATATAAAAGCAGAAATTGTATAAAACCTCGCATTGTCTTTTGTTTTTTTTACAGATACCAAAGGCGATTTTATGTAGAAGTTGAAGGTGGGGTTTTATTTCAATCAATTTAAAAAAATCCTTAGGGTCTGTTTCACAATATACTAGTGAAGTACCCTATAGCTATATGACACATAAATTAACTGACACATAAATCTTCTAGTTAGTCTTGATTGGGTTTCACCATCATCTTCCCTGTAAATTTATTTGGCAGATCCCTATTTGGCACTTACTGGTTAGTAGGCTTGGCAACCTCGCATTTTATAGTTCCATTTTACGATAAATATGTTTTAGAAAAACATTCCATGTTGTAAATATACATGAAAATATGTTTTTATAATTTAAATGTATGTATCATACCATCTTTATACCTTTTATTTACATAGACATTGTATATAATGTTATCCCTTAATTATTAAACGTTCAAAACACAATTTAAATTATTTTGTATATTACTGTTACCGGAACGTCAAATTGTCAAATGTCGTGAAGCTGTCAACCGCGTATATATCTGTCAACTAATTTATGTGGCAGATAAATTTGCTAATGGCCAGTTGATCCGACCTATAGTTTACAGGGAACTTTATTAGCCAAATATTGCTATTTGTCAATTGTGAAACAAAAACGTTGTAGTTATGTGGTAAATATGTTGCAAATAGCTTAATTGGAACTTTATTAGGACATTGTGAAACAAACCCTTAGACTATACATGAGCAGGCTATAGCATATAGGGTATAACTTGCTTATAAATACTTTCTTTCTCTCTTTATATGCCCGACGATTAGATCTGTAATGGTCGTTTCACTATTATGAGTAAAATCCTTATAAATGTTTTTAATTGATATAGTTTAGTTTACTAGTATCTAAGTTAAATAATTCTTAATTGTTTCCTACAATTATGTTTTAGTTTTTGTTTCTTTTTCTATCTGTGTGAATGCTGTGTATATCTTCGAATAGCATGAATGTCAGGTGTTGTACCATATTAATAAATTCTATTTGGGAATGTTGTAATAGGTATTCCTGTTGCTGTACCTATTATAATTAAATACATAAATACTCTAAGAAAAAATCTGATAGATATTGAATTTTCCACTGATAAAATAACGTTTATTATTAAAGTTTGAAGTTCAATCTTCTTACATATTTCATTACATACAGTATAGGCATTACGGTATACGGTATATAGGTATATTATATATAAGTCGTTGGAGCAGTTGTAAAATACAAGGCAACAGACATAAAGCAGTAATAACATTAACTATTTGAATAAATCGGTCATGATTAGATACGCAATATAACTTGACTCGATTTTCGAGTTTTCACGACCAGTTGAATAAATATTCTACAAGTTACCGTATTTGCTTTACTTCCAACTATGCCTGTCATCATTATCAGTCAGCCGTCTAGTTATATACTGTCGATAAACGCCAACGGAAATCAAACTAACATATTATTTCTTCATCTTAATTAGTAATTGGATTTGTTGTAGTAAGACTTACGTCCGTTTACCGAAAGGCTGATCAACGCAAAAATTAACAAATCAACTGTCAAATCTCTTGTTAAATACCTATCAAATGAGTTGCTAGAAGCATGGTTAACTTACTTAATTTGATCAGCCTGTTGACATAGCCACTACAATGAAAAGTTGTCAAATTTGACTCTAAAATCGTATGTTAACCGCCATTAACAGCTATGTCAGTTGACATACGCTTTGACCAACGTTTCAGAAACCGGGCGTAATTATAAGGTTTTATTAGTTAAAAAAAACAAAGAGTGTGTTTCATCCTGCTTTAACTATAAGATATTATGATGTATATTATTTTGATCGTCATGATTTCATCAGCCTTAGCTTGTTAGCTATCTCCGTTTGCCAAAATATGATTATGTTTTATTTTTTTATTTGCTTTTTAAAAACACAATATATTATACCTATTTTACTTGTTTTCGATACTAAGTTTTATACTTAAGAATTTAATTTATATATACTGACAAGCGGATTGGCACATTCATTATCGTACTTCGCTAATGGATTGGATGAATATACACTTATCGATCAAGTCTCTCTGAGGAAAGTAGTTTATCGTTTTGAAACAGTTAAAAAATTGAGTAACTTGTAGTAAAGAAAACAGTAACCCGGTAGTATACTCACTCTGGGAAGTAGTTTATTGTTTTAGAACGTCAAAAAAATATATTAAAGAACTATAAGCCCAGACAACAGGATTGAAATAAGCAGTAAAATAGCACTAGTAAAAAAAACAGTAGTGAAAGTAACAAAAAAGTTTTTATTTCTATATAACGTGTCATCGTTTGCCCAAAAAAATGGGTGGTAATACAACAACGATGTTATCAGCAAAAAATGTGAGGAGAAATGCGGATACGAGTTACGATGTTTGCCGGATGCGTTACATAACAGATTCGTCATAACCTAATATTAGGCTATTTGCACCCACGTGCAAATTCCTATGCAATGTATCATTAGATGCATTTTGCGGTGGAAGCTATTGTAGTAATCGCCTAGATGACATCAACACCAACATAGGACAACAAGGAATCACCAACTGCTAAATAAGAATTGTTTAATTACAAAACAAAATATGCCAAATAAGAAAGTTATATATAGGTCAAGATTCAAGAGTGTTGCTTGGCCATTCGCTAGGTGGGAAGAAGATGGGGGTGGGAAGAGTGGCAAAGGATCGGTCGTCTTAACGTTGTGGGAGGTTTACGGCAGGGGAAGGATAAGGTTGACGATAAAAACGAATTCCTTCGTTGCCATATTTATTATAATTCAAGAAATGAGAAAATGAGCAAAAAGAAATTATAATCGATAACTATTTAATTCTATGCAGGCTGAACCCGGCAAATGACCCACACGCTTAGCGGCATCATCATTTTTACAAAAACACTATCCTTTTTTTTCTTTTTTTTTTCTTTTACGCCGGGAAATGCACTGACGCATGCCGCTGGAGCGTGGGTCTCCCCAGGCGGGTATGTGGGACTCGCTGCGCCCGAAAGATGGTAAGTGGACGCAGCTCTACCCACTAAAACCGGGCGAGTGCCACCAATGCGCTTGATGAGGCCTTGAATACCTTTGATGAGATGCCCCGGATCTACCAGCAACAGGGCACCTTCGACGGCAAGTCAGTCCCTCAGGGGACCGACACCACCTCCACAGAGCGATTGCCCCGCACCACAGAACAACCACTCCCAACGTTTGGACAGCACGATGAGGTGAGGTTCCCATCCTCACCTCCTGCCCCCTGCCCTGTTGTCCCCTCTTCTTATAAGAGGGGTACAAAAAGCCCCCTCGCATTCGGCTCAATTCGCTTCGCCCAAGGTGTTGGGGTCACCCTGGGCTACTGATCCCCACCGCCACGACAAGGCTCGAACCATGGTGGGGAACACAAAAACATTATCCTGACGATAACCACCGCAACAAAAAAAATATCCAATTTGGTTCTGAAGTGAAGAAAAAATTCGTCGAAACAATCTTATTTCTATAAATATATGTTAGAGCAACTAGCGGAGGGCCCTCAATGAAGTTATCTAGTACGCAGCGAGCATGAAAGTGAATTACATAGTTTGTTTTTCTAATAATGGGGGTAGTCACGTGACGAGTCACGCCTTTATTACCGTGCTCACGGTTCCGTTGAACTCGCCTTTTTTTTTCAAATGTTTGTAATTGAAAAATATTTCGGCCGAGCCTATTAATACTTATAAAAACTATGTTGCATCAAGTAGGCCAGACCTTGTTACCTAGTCTGAATATGAAGTTGAATTACATGAAAGTGATTGATAGTGAAATGAATCGCAGTTTTAGTGTACTGTCTAATAAACTCTAAGATTTTATTTCTGATAAAAAAATTTGGTTGTTCGTTTCTTTGGTCGTATAACCGCTTTTTTATTTACCAAAATAAAGCCTACTGTTTTAGGCCTTTCCAGGTTAATCAGTCTTTTTTGTACTCTTAAATTCAATTAATTATTGTCTCTGTATTAAAATAATGTAGCTCAGCCGACTAGATAATGACAGAAAGACAGGCGGAAAAAAAACTTTATTGCTTAACGTTCATCATACTAAGACTATAAACTTGATGTTTATTTATTAGTCTTTCACGCAAAAACGAATAAGGCTTCAGTTTATCCCCGCACATCCCCGTGCTAGTAAAATAATAAATAAATGAAAACATTACTATAAATTCCACTAAATTTCACGTTTACTTTCAAAGTCACGTAAACATACATAGCTAATTAAATAGAAACACACAAACACGATTCTCAGGTGCGATCTGTGAACGGGCATCGTTTCCTTTCGAGAAAATCATCGCTTTCCACCGGCGGGACCGGTTCGCGGCTTGGGCATGTCTGTGACAAATTAGAAAAAGCCACATTTGAACTTGTATTTTATGGCATGTTAATTGAGAAATTTACGCAATGGTAATGTGGACTGGAGATAAGTATTTCGTTATGTTATCGAGAAATTTTACATAGTATCGTGAAAAGAAACTTAATAAAAGCCAGCGTGACGCGGGCTTTGAGGAATTAGGCAAATTCGGAATTGCAGACTATTACAGCGGTGACTACTCTAAATTTCATGCTGAATACATGATAATTAGACCTGGTTCGCACGAAAGATGATCCGACGTTGAACGCGAAATGCTCAACGACGAAAATCTATCTGTGTTTGATAAAAAGCACCATTTCGAGTGAAAAAATACATGGATATCCATTTGTATCATTTAAGCGTTTTTTTTAACGCTCGGTAAAAAAAATGGTCGTGCGAACGAGGCCTTAGTATAGCACCAAATACACACAAACAACAAAATTAAACTATGACGAATAACCATTATTCTCCATATCCTGCCTATATTTAAACTGGTCTTAATCTTTCAAGTTTATTTAACGACTGACCTTATATTTCCTATGATCTACGGAAACCGACATTTATATAACTACCTTGAATATAATTTAAACGACCATAAAATGAAGTAAATATCATATTTTTGTGGTTATCAATTTTGTACTCGTCTAGACTAGGTAGTTATACTTTGTGTAGAGGATGCTTAATGTAGAGTACCTTTTACCACCATTCTATTCTCTTCAGATTTGAACTATCGTTAGATAGGATCTGAATTACATAATACTTATCGTAGAAAAAGGGCAATGTTTGTTTCAACCATGAACATTACATAAGGTTTTTTAGCTAAGTGCATATGCAATTACAATCCCTCTTTTTAATGAAGCAGGTACATATTATAATAGGCTTGTAGACTTGAGCAATAATATACGTATCTCTTAACATAACGTGATCTCAAACGTATAACAAAACAAAGACGACTTTTCATAGAAACGAAGAAGGAAAAAATAGAAATAATATCTATAGATATAGAAAAAATGTAGACATATACAACTATTTTTTGCACTCTTTGTCTCATTTTTCTTATTATAGATTTATTGGAAAATCTGTTGCCGGCATGACAAATCGAACTTCCTATTGGACTGGGACACGTGATCAGGTCGTGCATACGACAGTCTGGTGCAAGGTCTATCTACGAGGTCACCAGTGAATGGGGCCAGGCTTCCACGGTCCCTCTTATAAGTGGAGTAACGAAGACAGTCCTAAGGCGGCTCTCAACGTACTTTCATTTTAAATTTACTATAAGAAAGACACGCATGTATTAGGTAACAATATGTGGGGCTCATGCTATGACAATTATTTTCCTTTCATCCTTGTCTTGTTTACGAGATTCTACTTGAGTGAGAGTGAAAGAGGCAAATAGTATGGGAGTTTAAAAATGATTATAAATTTCTATTACGTATCTCATTATAATGATAAATAAAAGTATATTGTGTATATCAGTTAAATAACAAAAGTTTATTACTTGACTTTGTTAACACACTGTGATCCTACTAGTATTAAACGCGAATAATCCTATGCATGGCTGTTCATTACACTTCTATGCTAAAACTATCGAATTGATTTCAATGAAACTTTACATTAATACAGCTTTAGCATGAGGATAACGTACAGGCTACTTTACATCCCCGGGAATGGGAAGTATGACAAACTGCGGGGTACAGCTAGCTTATAATCCGTAAAGTATTGTTATGTTATTTAAATCTCCTGAAATTTCATAACTCTCTTGTAGGTACATATATCATAATTCAATCAATCCACGTTTGTATTTTCCATTTAATCTTCTATAGCTTTCTCGTGATATGACATCCTTGCCGCGTGATAGTTCACGAATATAATTATTAAATAATTGAACTAGCCGTCCTTGGCCGTATTAGATTGGCATATTAGCACATTGGGCTAAATATGTGACAACACAACAATGGGAATGTAAAAAAAGTTATAATCATACGTTGCATTAGAAAACAACGCGTTCTCACATACGCAATAATGTTATACAAGTGTATCAGCATAAATTAATATCCAATATTACAGCAGCAATAAAGGTTGATAGACAAGATTGTGATATAGCAGTCGGGGAAATCGGCAAACAAATGGGAAGCGGTCAATGCCTTTAAACAAACGATTAAGCTAGGATACATAGGACTCCGCCACGGTTAGGCCTTGTCGTGGTGGTGGGGCTTAGTAGTCCAGGGTTAGCCCAACACTGGGCGAAGCGAATTGAGCCGAGGGGGCTCTTTGCACCCTTCTTATGAGAAGAGGTTGCAAAAGAGCAGCACTGCTTGCTCTTTTGCGCCCTCGTCTTTCCAACCTCATTGTACTGTCCACACGTTGGGAGGGGTTGTTCTGTGGTGCGGGACAGCCTCTCTGTGGAGGTGGCGTCAGAGCCGTCGAGGTGCCCTTTTGCTAACAGATCTGGGGCACCTCACCAAAGGCGGAATTGCTGGCACTCACCGGGTTTTAGTGGGTAGAGCTGCGTCAACTTACCAGCTTTCGGGCGCAGTGAGTTCCACATACCCGCCTGGAGAGACCCACTCCCCGCACGATACGAAGCAATACCAATTTGTTTAAAAAAATATAATTACTAAGCCACCTTGCAATAGATTTATATGCACGGGCAACCCAACCTTATTTTTAAATAGAGTATTGTATCATTTAGGCCTATCTATATTTACTGGGGTTGAGATAATTTAGCCTGTGGTCTATCACAGTCTTAGGACCCTTAAAGTAATTTTTTAGGGATGCAAATATTTGGAAGTACAAGCTCCCCACCTTAAGTAGTGTCTTCGGTGAAATTAGTAACTACTCCATTTTTATGGGCCAGTGTTGAGGGACTACAGACCCGTTATATGATGGATGTGTCACATGCGTTCACGAACGCGCGGTGACGCACTGCGACGCACGGGAGGGTTCATCAACCTGCGCCGGCGCAGATTACAGTCACGCGTTATTAGTTTGGACGTGCGCGGAATAATTACTCAACGCCTTCTGGGTTAAAGGTTGGAAGACATTGAGATTCCACACATTTTTCAAGGTAAGTATGGACATAAGAAATAAATAAGATGTGGTCTAACTGCAGCGGCATGAATTTCTAGCTGTTACAACCCGTCTCCAATAAGCATACTTGGCTAAGTAATGAAACAACACTATGCAAAGAACGCTTCTATCTATGCACTCCTGGTGACAATAGCCGGGTTTTATATGGGTGTGACAGACGCACAGTTGCGGATTTGACATTAGTATTATTAGTATTGTCTATGCATAAATTGGTTTGAATGACCCTATGCGTTCTAAAGTACTGTGACACCTCATAGACTTGGGTTTCATCTGTTTACCCCTGAATTTTTTTAGAGAGATTACCCCTGAGATTTTGATACTTTTGCAACATTAGTCGAACAAAGCTAAAAATGGAATAATGTTACGTTTAAGACTTCGAGGGTAAAGTAAAGGAGTATTTTTTTCGAAAGGTCTAGACTTTTGGGCGTAATGGCCTTTAATCTCAATCGGTAGGCAGGGTAGCAGATTGCTCACCAAGAAATATTAACTAAAGGAGTGTGTCAATTCCCTTTCTCCTAAACCCTCTTCGTTGGTCCGCATGAAGTATGCCAACAACCCTCTTACCCCTGCCACTTTATAGATCTATATAATTTTATATCAGACAATACATATTCATTTAATTCATAATATTAGAAAGTATATAACAATTCTAATTACATTTGTACAATTCCGGAAACTGAAGAATGTAACATCTGATAACTCCTCTGTATCAACGAAGCATCTGCTTACGTCATTGACAACAATATACAATAAAAAAATAAGCGAGCAATCATATTCATTATAATGGTCAGATCATGGTTAGATCTAATTAAGTTGAATTTTAATTTCGTATTGCAGTTAGTTTTTTATAAAAGTTATTGGTGACAGATATAGAGGATAAGTATGTTTTATAGAACATATCTTAATTTCTTAACACCTGTAGAATAAGGTCGGGTTGCATTGACCGATTTCAACGAATATATTGTAATCGTTAAAGATGCGATATAGATATAAGTAACAAACGTTAGTGACCAAAGAGCGTTGTTATAACATATGTTAAAATTTAACGAAGTCTTTTACGTTAGCAGATGATTAAAAACAACCGACCCTTAGTATAAAAGCCCCTTTTAAATCGTGAATTAGACTCTCAAGATAGATTACCTCGATTTTTTAGTCGTGTTTTTTAATTTGACTGGGTTCATTCACACATATTGTGCTTACCGCGTTGGACTAAAATACATGTAGGTATTGATTTTGTCTTTCCACAAAAAATACCGTCCTATTAATGTTCTTTTTAATTTATTAAAGTTTGGATGTAAGGATGTCTGTTACCTTTGCACGCAAAAACTACTAAATAGACTAACCCCACAAAAGTGAAACCCCGTAAATACGTAGGTTATAATTTATCCCCGTACTCCCACGGGAATTGGACGTACGCAGGCGAAACTTTAAATGGTTTTACACATTATAAGGATAAGATATGATATTTTTTATTAAGCACCTCGTCTGCTCATATTCTCTTCTGCATAATACTGAAATTATAAAAAACGTTGTCTTGTTAAATGGCTCCGTGAAAATCTCTTTAATTTAAATGGTAATTAGATAAATATATCTCCTTTCTAAGTTATGTTTTTAATTATGGATATAACAATTAGTACGTAATACATACATGATACATGATAACGTATTTATATAAACAGAGAAATTTCTGCCTCCCTTCATCATCATTATCAACATATCACTCTTCTAATCATGTACTCCTTATTTAGAACTTTTTTTAAAGATTAAAAATATCAATTAATATAAAAGGGCGCCGTGTCGGCGAGACAGAGGTATTCATATGTCATTGGCTATGTTGACACATGCACTGAATCTCAACCAGCGCAGCCAAGCCTGTCACTCACAAAAATATTGCACACAACATCTGAATTACAATTTACAATACGACACACGACATGTTGATAAAACAAAGCCTCATATATTCAATACTTAGGTGTTTCTAGCAACTTCGTCTGCGGCTTAGACTGACAATCGTATTCTGACTGCCGACAATTAATTGGCTATAAAGCGATTAAAATGCGCCTTACGCCTGGTTTCTGAAACGTTGGTATGTCAACTAACATGGCGGTTAATGGCGGTTAACAAACGCTTTTTAGAGTAAAAAAGCTTTACATTGTAGTGGCTGTGTCAACTGCCTGTCAGTTGAGAGTTGAGGCTGATCGAATTAAGTAATTTAATCATGCTTCTAGCAACTCATTTGATACTTAACAAGAGACTTTGCAGTTGATTTGTTAATTTTTGCGCTGATCAGCCTTTCAGAAACCAGGCGTAAGTCACTCGGCATTAGGTGGTATTTTTTTTAATCGAATAAAAAGTTTTTTTATTTTTTGTTTAATTTGATAGATAAACTGACAAACGTGCAACGTGATAAGTGGTTAACTTTGCGTCCCTGAACATAACCTAGTTTACCTGGAACTAGCCTTCTTAGAAAATTTTGTGTTGCCTATTTGAGACAATTTTAAGTCTCGATTTCAGTCTTGTCCTTCTCTCCGAAACACTGCTGAATTATAGATAATCTGTTTGAGTGTGTGCATACTTTTTGACACCCGAAGACTTCAGTTGCGAGTGTCAACGTCGGTAAATTCCAGATATAATAACTTTAAATCAGTTACATTTATAAAGTCATATCAGGTATTAGGTTTAAAAGTTCAAGCACTTGATGTATGCGCGCATGTATTTAGACGGATTAGGTACTCATGTAATGTGATTTTGAAGATTTTTAACTAAGTTAAGATTAAAGACATTTTGACGACCTCTGTGGCTCAATGGTTAGCGCGTTGGCACTCAAGCCCGAAGGTGGCAGGCTCGAATCTCGCCAGGAAATAAAAAAGTTTCTGTGTTCCTGTATCATGGATGTGTATTATATAATAAAAATCTTAAATATATGTATTTCCGTCGTCTGGTACTTGTAACACAAGTTCTTCGGAAACTTAGCACGGGACCAGATTGACGTGGTGTAAAAGCCTCCATAGACATTATTATGATTATCAAGACAGTTTCATAAGTCTGGGTATCAAAGAAACAGCTTTGTAACCTTAATTGTCTCTTTAGTTACTGGCAACACAGTTGCTGTGAGAGTTGTGACCTCATTCACATTCACATTTTAAACACGAAAAAGGTTCTGTAGTTCCCCAATATTCCTTTATTGTGAGCAACCCGCCGTAGCACCAGCAAGGTTGCAATTGCTACATGCTAACGATTCTCCGAGCAGAAAAACAACTTTTACCACAATGCTGACATGAAACGTGTTTCGCAAACAGGAATTTTTTATACGTAAATATGACAACACGGCCTGGCAACACTTCGGCATACGACAGATGAAAGACAATTTTAAATTAATTACACATTACAAATATTTACATACCTACAGAAATATTAATATTGTAAGTATGTTATCAGTGAATTATCTCTTTTAAGTTTCTCCTGTAACACCGATGTTTATCAAGTTAATGAAAGTCACTCTCGCTTACCTCACGATTTTCTAATCTGTTCGTAAAAATGACATAAAATTACTTAACATTAAAATTATCATTTTAATAAAACATCTATTATTAAATATTAGAACTAAAAAAACAGTTCTCTTCCACGCCGACCGATTCGGCTGAAAGTTGAGATAGCGGCTTATATTTTTAATATAAAATTAAAAGTACCTATTGGAATCAATTTGCCTTGTTATCACTAGTTATAATTCACAAATGAGTCAATTGAAAAATCAAAAACGACGTATTTGTCAAACGCACAAAATTTATGTGTAGCTAGCTACCTACTGGCCGAACGCAACAAATGCTTTAATATTAATAATGATCTTTATCAATTAACTAGCTGTTGCCCGCAGCTTCGCCTGCGTTAACTAAGATTCACAACGGGATCTTAGCGGGATGATATATCTTTATCGATAAATGGGCTATCTAACACTGAAAGAAACATTCAAATCCAACCAATAGTTCCTGAGATTAGCGCGTTCAAACAAACAAACTCTTTGGCTTTATATCTTAATATAGTAATAGTAATAATATTATATAAAGCTGAAGAAACTCTTCAGTTTGAGTAGAACTCCTCTCCTGTAGGCTGTACTCCGGCCCAGGCGCGTCACGGCGCGTCACGGTCACGGCATAGCCGCGAATTAATGTTATTTAAATTTTATTAAATTCGTAATATATTTCGAACGGAATTTCCGATTTTAATAAACTAAAAAGTTATTTACAGGCATTTAAACGGCCTTTCTTGAGAAATCATTTATTTAGATACGGATTAAGGCAAAGGTATAAATAACTTGATCTGATTTTGGTCGGATTTTAAACATAACTACAATAGTTGGATACATGCTATCCCGACATGTTTTGTAGATATTAATATGTTCTTTGATATTGTGAAAGATTTTTTGTTCTATCGTCAATAGTTTTCGCAGCGCACGCGATGAAAGATATTTTATAGGCATTTTTTTTTACACCTTGGGTAACATTATTGTAGTTTTAGTAGGGATACTTATTTTTTTTTTACAATTAAAATAGCCTATATTAATCAGTAACAATGTAGCATTCAAATGGTGAAAGAATTTTCAAAATCGGACAAATACTTTTTGAGCAAATTCGTTACAAACATACATACAAACCTTACTCATAACTAATATCTAAACTCGCACGCGCACCCCTTGATGACGCCCATTTTCTAACGCGCCGTGCAGCAGAAACCGTAATATTTTAATTTCGCCATAACTTCAAAACTAAACGTCCAATTTTAATCATTCAAAGTCGAAATATTATCCACATAAACTGTACTTAGTGATGAAATAATTTAATTTGATAAGGATCCAAAGCATGAGTAAAATAAACGCGTTTAAATGTAGTACAAAAAAAATCAAAATTTCTAAATAAAAAAATGTTTATTGTGACTCACTTGACTTAGATAGGTATAGTGTGTCGCGGACTTTTTTGTAGATAATTATAAGGTCTTCAATTAATTAGAACATTCTATGGTTCTATCTTCTATAGTTTAGGCAGCGTACGCAAAATAAGTAACTTTTCTGGTTGATCTTTTACACCTTGTGTCCGAAAAACCCAAATATCTTACAGAACCCTATGTTTTTTCAGAATAAAATTTAGCCTATGTTACTCGTGGATAATGTAGCTTTCGAATGGTGAAAGAATTTTTGAAATCGGTCCAGTACTTTTTGAGCCTATTCATTACAACCAAACAAACAAACAAACAAAGTTTTCCTCTTTATAATATTAGTGTAGATAACACATCTCTTTAGATGGGTTATTAACACGCGAATGCATTTCATAATGTTAGTAAGGGTAAACACTACTTATTTTAAGGGCCTGTTTCACAACCTCCAGATAAGTGCCGGATAGGCTATCCATAACATATTTGACAGATACTCCATACTCTATCTGTCAAATATATTCTGGATAGCCTATCCGGCACTTATCTGGAGGTTGTGAAACTGGCCCTAAACCTAATTAAGCTACTTTTAGTTAAACGCCACGCAGGCGAAGGTGCGGGCACCAGCATAAATAGCCCCGTAAGATTTTAGAGTAAGCGATCGCACAAAAGTACTACTTGACCATATTTTGTATTTATCTAAACAACATTAAAGAATATATTATTCTAATTGTGTCAATTTTTCTACTCATTGCTTTTCGGTTCAAAAATAAAAAATTACGATTATTAAAATCACAATAAGACATTCAAGCAAAATTGCGTTATTTTTCTAGTTACAATTTGAGCGTATTTCAACACGACATAGTTAACCCAAATCAAGTTATTTGTACCACTTTTGTATTGACAATTGCACGCCCATTAAATGTTTATTAATTAGTCAAAACGTTATAAAATTTCGTAAAATGTTCCACATCAAACGTGGCACGTGAGACTGCATTTTGTTAAATTAGATTATGTAACGCATCTTAATTGCCCACGTTAATTTATTTGGCCTATGACGAAACGTTTTATAAAGTTTTATTGTTTGTATATTATGCGTCTTCTAGTGACATTGTTGGAGGCTATTTATCAAATTAATATCGTATATAATGTAGCTGGCAGGTAATAAGTGGTAGGTAAACTAATGATGTTTTATTACAGATGACGTATATTCATTTTGCGCGGTGTATAAATTTGATTCATATTCATACAAGAGAGGTTCTTAACCACCGCGAACCATCAGTTGTATCAGTTGTATGCACAGCCCCTCTAGAGTCTAGACAAGTGGCAAACGCTAATGAATAGAAATAGAATAGAATACTTATTGTATGGGAATAACAATAGCTGCTCAAATTACATGTCGTAAACTAGGGTCATTCCCTTATAATAAGTATTATATTCTATTTCTATTCGTTTAGCGTTTATGCCACTTGTCTAGGGGGGGCTGATATTTGAAATAAGTTCTTAATAATTCTATGGTAGCTAAAGTATGGTCCGTTAAATGCACCGGTTTGACAATGAAGAACATAGACGCAAGCACAAAATTCTTACTAAGATAATGTTAACTAATGTAACTTTCAAGATGTTATAACCACTAACATTAAATGTTAAGAATAAAGTTAGTTTTATTTGAATGCATCTACTGTGTTTTAACTCGTGGTCCTTGTCAATCACACTGAAAATAAAGTGGTGCCGGATCAATAAAAGGTTAGGAACCACTGCTCTACGACATATGCTCACCTCTTACGTATACATAGGTGAATGATATAGACAAGGATACCTGTCGAGTGTTGGGCTTGAAATATAAATTACGACAATTACGGCCGAGAGGTTGTTAAAGAAAATTTAACAAATCAACCGTCAAATTTCTTGTTAAGTGTCAAATAAGTTGCTAGAAGTATGGTTAAATTACTTATTTTGATCGGCCTGTCAGTTGACATAGCCACTACAGTGAAAAGTATGTTAAACGCCATTAACAGCCATGTGACTTGACTAAACTTTGACCAACGTTTCTGCACGCCTTGTGCGTCACCTATCTTTTGATCATTATCATCATCAGCATTTATCCGTCCACAGCTGAACATAAGCCCTGCTCAATAAACGCCAAGATCTATCATCTACATACAATATTATGGGTAGCATTTAGCTATGAACATAAAAAATACCGCTGAAAATCAAGGATTACTCATTTACATGGTTGGATGATAAAATATGGCAGCTGGAATCCTTTATTCATGAACATAAAAATACTACACACTACAAGACCCGACTTCTATTGTATTTAAGTGATTACTCATTTTATGCTCATTGATCGAACCTTTAAGAAGCAGCTTCGCCGAACAAACAAGATGGTATACAAGACAAGCGTGCAATAAGTATTTAAACTACAATATAATTGAAACAAACTTGGCTTATATACAAATATCACTAGTGAGGTTAGAAGTTGTATCGGTAATGTAAAACGTCAAAGGTTCTTATGCCATATTACCAATAGTTCAAATCGTAATTGCAATGTGATTGGGTAAACGGGTGTCGGTAGCGCAATGCAGATGTGGCCAAGGGCAATTGATATTCATAATTCATATCATCAAAGCCACATTTTTTTCGAAAGGTCTAGACTTTTAGGCCTGAAGGCCTTTGAGCTCAATCGGTAAGCGTAGGTAGGTGAATTATTTAAAGTGGGGACGCCACCCTCCGCGGCCCGCAGGGGAGATATGCCATAGGTGTCATAGATGCTTTACTTTTACACACTTTTAACTACCTAAGAACTTCATCATCATCATCAGCTATTAATTAACCACCGTAGAACACAACCCTTAACGACAAGGCGACAATCTCTTGCCACTCGTATCCGATACGGACTGGCCTCTGCACGGAGATCGTCTTACCAGCTTGTTAATGGCCGATCAACATTACGAAAACCGGGACCTCCTCTCTTGAACCTTCTTGGCCCATCGGCTATCCGTTCTTCTTATAAAACTAAGAACTTACCTTCTTGATAAACAGATATGTCTCAGTTTCCATTTCTATTCAGCCTCCCTAGACAAGTGGCAAACGCTTCGAATCCATTCAGTTGCGATAAACGCTAACGCTTTAGTGTTGTTGCAAAAAATTTGATGAACGTTCATTGAGGGATTTTATTTGCAATAACGTCTATACTTCGTTTAAAATTACTATAATATTACTTGAATCAAATTACATGTCGTAAGCTAGTATCATTCCCATACAATAAGTATTCTATTCGTTTAGCGTTTGCGCCACTTGTCTAGGGGGCCAGTTACACCAAATGTAAAAATTCAGATTATCTAATCAAAGTTATTTAAAGACGCATAATATTTTGAGGAAAAAATGTCCATCGTAATATTGACATATATGACAAATATGTTTTATTCATCCGTTATCTCATCGATTACCGCGAAAGGTCATCGGCAAGAAAGTGAAACCGAGCTTCTGTCGGATATTATGATAGAGACGAGTCCCCCCGCGCATCCGCGCACCGCCCCCGCCGCCGCTGACCTACCGCCGAGTAACGCCGCTGACCTACAGCCGACTTACTTGACCAAAATTAAATATTTGAGGACCATCTAGCCAAGTTATGAATGCTTTAACGTAATTCAGGACATCTATGACCTAGCTAGATTATGTCATGTTTAGGTCACACAATCCGAAATATTATCGTATTTGCAACTTATTAAGCCAAATATGGCATATACAAAAGCACCATTATAATCACCTTTGGCCTACGTAATAAATATAAGATTAACAGTATCACACCTATAATAGGAAACGAATATTTTACAAATGGAATCGAATTTACAATTCCCGAAGGCCAACCGGTAGGTACTCATAATTAAAAACAACTCCATTAGTAACTTGAAGAATTCTAACAAGAACTGTCATATAATATATAATGTAATTGATTTATTTTACATTCAAAACAACGTCTTGTTCTTTTTGTTGAAATTAAAGAATAACCCTCGAATTTATTCGCGGAAAACAACGGTCATAAAAACTTATCAGTCAAAGCACTCAACAAAGACCTAAAGGCTAATTCCATCCCACGCAAAACCCATAATAACATTATTTGGCTGTCATTTTTTATTATATTTTAATAATCGCACAAAATAAACATATTGATTATCTCGTATGAAGATAAAGAGTATATTAGAGGTGTAAAGAATAAGTGATTGATAAATTATTACCCGTTCGTTGCTCTTAGCTGCGTTCATCGGTATCGTGATCAAGTCTTAGTCTCTCAAGATGTTCTTAAGTCATTAAACATTCTAATTAGAAGTTCTTTAGAATATCAAGAAATGTAGATAAGTCTTGGATGAGACACGTGACGAAAGGTAATGATATAATATGCTTGCGCAACCATTGTTCACAGCTGTTGCGAATATGTTTATTTTGGCTTGTTCCCAATATTACAACTTCGTATATTTTATACTACTAGTCAGGAACATAGCTTGAGAGAACTATACTTGAGATATTCTTAGATGAGACATCTGTCTTTAAGGCCATATGGCCAACAGCATAGGTCCTTTCGAAAAAATGAGAAACAGTTGAAACTTCAACAACATCAACTTGTATTTAAAAAATATTTTTCCTGAAAGTCTATTTACTTGTGACTATTCCTTGATCATTAGTGAATATTATTTGGTAATTGTCTTAGCGTTTTCTGTCGATGTAGCTTTAAGGCCATAAGGCCAACAGCATAGGTCTTTTCGAAAAAATGAGAAACTGTTGAAACTTCAACAACATCAACTTGTATTTAAAAAATTGTTGTCCTGAAAGTCGATTTACTTGCAACTATTTTTTGATCATTAATTAATTTTATTTGGTGATTGTCTTAGCGTTCTTTGATATGATTATATGTCAGTAGTGGACGAATACGAATTGATAATAATTATAATGATTTAAATGATTCCCCTCTTTAATAAACTTCTTAATTTTAATAAGACCGCTTTGCAACCACATTGAGCCTCTCGGTAACATGTCTGCCGTGTTTTGTCCCAGTGGGGTAAAGGAGGCCCATAGGGATTGAGAAAAGAAGGGCAACGCATCTGCATGACCTTTGGTTGTGCGGTGCTTGCAGTCTCCAAAAGGCTTCGATTGTTGGTCCCACTTTGTGCCATAAATAACATCTTAGGTGGCTATGCTTCAAGAACTCTTAGTTATCAGTCATTTTAGAAACAGTGTAGTTGTAGTGTCGCAGTGGAGAGAACAGTTTTGTCGTGACCTTGTCGGTTTCGGTTGGTTGTATATCTATTTTATAAAGCCACTGTAAATAATATTTGACCTTGTAATACTTTTGACAACAAATGTAATAGTGTATTATAAGAAATAGTAATATTTCTCATGTAATTAAAAATGTGATTTATTGTACAAAATAAAATAATTAACATAATAGGTAATATTAATGTTTAATGTTAGCTTTATACCTTGAAAAAGCTAACAAAAATTGTTTTACAGATTTAAGTGTGACTGCATAATATGTTTGAAGTTTTGAATTAAGATTTTGTTTTAATGATTCATTGAAATAGCATGAAAGCCAATAGTTTTATAATAATTACTGCTTTAAAAGAGAATAATACGTAGAGTAGTATATATGTATATTAAAAATATTCAAACCTTGATAATATCTGCAAAAGTAAGCGAACACGAATTTCATACTTCACTGCACTAGAAGTATGGGCTTACGAAAATAATTTCCGCACCGAGAGTTGATAAACATTGCTAAGTTGTAGAGTATGTCAGTCGCGCTACTTGAGTAGCACTTACCTACATTGTGGACTTAAATGAACTAACGAGTACTACTCATTCACCATAAAAAGGATAGTATGAGTCAGAATCACGTCGGCTTTCGTATCTCCACGTATTAAACTTATCACATTACCGTTTTCACGTACCATATACGATTTGGGAATACGTAATATTATAGTCCAACACTAGATGGTATATCGATAGAATAAATATTCGAAAACAATAGTTGAGTAGAATATAATAAATCAAGTATTATACTGATCAGATTAAAAGTAATTTGAAAGTAAGTATTTATTTATGGGTGTTCGAAATGACATTGTCTAACGTTGGACTTTTGTGAGGGGAAAACATTCATCCATCATTATTTCTGTCCTTAGAATGCAAAAACTCCTCGATATTCCAACTGCTATTGTCTAACATTGGACTTTTTCGAGGAATAAATATTGCTCCATTATTATTTCTATCCGTAGAATGCAAAAAAAATCCTTTAAGTATATTCCAATATTTTTTTATCCTTATCCTACCTATTCCAATTTCATTATTTGTATCCTTAAAATGCAAAAGCTCCTTGATATTCCAATCGTTGTTGTCTAATATTGGATTTTTTCGAGGGGAAAATCTTCGTCCATCATTGTTTCTATCCTTAGAATGCACAAACTTCTTGATATTGCAACTATTATGACTGACTGACATCAGGGATATGAGCAGTAAATGCTGTGTCGCAAGCCTCAACATTAGATGCGGGTCGTGACCTGCCGCTGTCGCCACTCGCCGCCCTTGACATATCGCAGCTTAGACTTGATATCACACTTAGATCGACTAGAGTACCCTCATATCAAGTATCGCGAAATAGTGATTGAAGTATTTCATTGTCAGAACAGTAAATACAATTAAGTGCGAAGTCAGAATGGCACAACAATAAGGAGGGATGTATCGAATATAAGCTAATATCAAAGAAAAAGAAGTATCGAAAACTAATTTGGTTTTGTGACAATCTTGTGAATGATGAAGCAGTTCCTGTTTATAACTAATTTAGAAACCAAAAATGGAATTATTCATTTCAGTGATTGAAAACCATTTTAAAAGAGACTGATAATATTATACTCTGATAATACATACTCTCGACACTTATATCCAAATTTCCAATTTCATAGTTCATCATTTTATTTTACCGTAAGCTTTTCTGGCATAAGACTATACTCTAACATCAGAAAGACAAACCAGTAATTTTTCAGTCTTAACAAAGTCTAACACGTTACCAAATGCTGTTTGGGAACACCGAAAGTATAAAGATTTGTCCGATTATTCGCACATGTCAATGCCGACACAGCACGCACGCAAAACACATAATAGTGAGAAACGCAGCACAAAGCAACAATTATACTAATGACTATTTACGACGCATCCGACGTATAAATTAAAACACATTGTCATTATACAAGGCTGCAGCTTTTTGGACTTCTTACAGGGTTTGTAAAATTCATATTAGCACAATTGTTCATTCATATTAGCAAATTAGTTTATTTGTATCTCGATAAATAATGGCATTAAGTATAGAAATATATAAAATGTATGAGATCTGCAAAAGATAATAATATGATAAAGAATAAAATTAATTTTTAATAAAAAATCAAAAACCGACTTCAAAACTATACCTTAATTAATGTACAACTAAAAATTTTAAAATAATATTGAAATACTTCGAAGTGAAGTAGAAGACGTACCTATACAATTTAAAATCGGGTATTTTTGGAGTTCAAACAAAACAAGAATTACCAAAATCCATTCCCAAACAGCGGAGTAATCGTGTAACAAACATACAAAAAAAAACATACAGACGAATTGATAACCTCCTTCTTTTTTTAAAGTCGGTTAAAAAGGTAGCAACATATTTCCACTAGAAAGAAAACAAAGAATCTTACAACCAAAGAACGGTATAAAGGTAAAAAAAGGTAGGAATATAGCTTGTATATCCTTATTCTTGTATATTCCATACGGACGTAAAACACGGAAATATTTGACATTAAAATACTTATTTTAGGTATTGATTTGTTACGCTAAGCGCTCACTCTTAATTGAATGAAAAAACATGTTTTAAATATTATTCACGTGATCAAACGTGTTTAAAAGAAAACCGAACGCGGTGACATCATCTAAATAGCAACAGAAATGGAAAGTCGAGTAAATATTCAATATGTTCTGTATCGCACGCGCTAGGCGTATTTTGCTTTCTGTATAAATTGTTATGGAATTGCAATTGTAAAGTTATGCAAGCTAACATTTACCATGCGAGGGAAGCGATACGATGCGAACACTAAGCCATATTAATGTGAAGTGAAACGACAAAAAAATCTGACTTCAAAAAAGGTTAATGTATGTATAGCCCCTGCAATGTCTTATATGATAAGATTTACATTTAATGAACAACAAGATTTCAACTTTTAGCGATGATAACCTTGCTTATGCCAATAACATCTCGAAGATTATTTGTATATAAGAAATGTGTCGATCTCCATAAATAAATCTATTTCACGTTACAAAATGTAAATTTAATAAATTAAAGCACCATTAACAAAACGCTATCTTTATGTTTAGTGATGACACATAAGTTATCGAAAGTGATATTTATATTCTCAAAACCATTTAGTTCACACCTCATGATTTGAGACAGGTCTACGTCATGAGGTTAGGTGAGGTGGGTTGTAGTTATTTATGATGATAAACCGCTTCTTGATGCTATTTAACTAAGTTTCTCTCGAGATAGTCTGAAGGCGAAAGTGAAGGTCAACTGAAGACGAGACTTGGAGAGCGGAGACCGGTTCCCAGCAACCACGCACCCGGATCTACTCGCTCACAACCAGTAGCATTGTTTTTACCTCTAGTGACACATACATACTCTACAACAACATGTATATATCGTAATATTATGTATATATTAAAACTATTAAGATATTAGCCATTGCCAAGGAATTTAAAATATATTTTTTTGGTTCCTGTAATACCGTTTTATTTACGTGATATTTTTGTGGCTTTAAAATTATTTAAAAAAAAAATCATGAAATATATGTGCCATTTCGGCGTTCATGAAAGTGACCTATAATCTAGTAGTGGATGACAGAAGGCACAATTATAATGGTACACCCTGTACCCGAAGTAAGAGCTTTTTACGTTTCATAGATGGTTTTTAGAAGCGTAATTTCGTGTAATCTTGCGTTCATGTTAGTGGATACATTTGTAAAAAACTTACATTGTATCTTGTCATATATACATTGTATCTTGAAAAACTTTGCCCAGGTTGTATGTGGCGCGGTCTCGTTTGTTTGGACCACCAACAAAACACATATATTGGGAATTCTTATGATCACGCATTCTCATTTAAATGTGCCATAAAACAGCAGCCTTACAAAAAGAAGTAAGAGTTACAATATTATAGTTTTTACGACCGTATTAAGTTTATATTTATTGGAGTTGATGTTTATGATACATTAAAAATATAATTTCGTGAACGTTACTTACCTAACAATTTTAATCTTATGATTTACGTAAGACACACCGTTGCCCGCGGTTTCACTCGTCTTAGATTTACTAAGAGGCTAACAATATGCTCACATGCTCTGATTAAATACACAAGTTAAATCATACAATAATGAAAAGTTAAATGAATTAGAGTGTTATAACATGCTTGATATTATTATGTGAGAAAC
The DNA here is from genome assembly GCA_905333005.2 of Lycaena phlaeas. Taxonomy (NCBI): domain Eukaryota; kingdom Metazoa; phylum Arthropoda; class Insecta; order Lepidoptera; family Lycaenidae; genus Lycaena; species Lycaena phlaeas. The sequence goes on from HG995168.1 coordinate 5,197,208, forward strand.
GTTATATTCTAAAGGTGCCAACATAGCAATGGTATGTTAAATAAGTTGATTAGTAAAGTGTATTTGCGGCGTGATAGTCTATTACCTAACACTTTCTTTTTACGCGCACCCGAAACTGTATCGGAGAAATTTCAATACACGGCCATTTGTATTCGCCAAGTGAGTGGCCGAATCACGCATAACGATGACAAAACATCAATTTCCTTTTTACGGCGAAAGTAAAACAATTGTGATTTGTGACGATGGTAGTTTGCAGAAACTCACAAACAGTACCTCATGATCCCGCCACACTCATGTTTACAAACTTTAGTAAACTTTTTAAAACATTAGTGTTTGCGGGAGCATTACTTTAAAGTTAAAGTAAAGGAATGCATCGTTCGTCTTCGGAGTTGATCGTCCATCATCGCCGCACCGCCATGGTTGCCTCAATTTATTGTGAAGGTCCTAATGGTTGATAACAAAATGTGAGTAAACATTTTTAAACAGCAGTGTGGCAGCACTATTAATTACAATGTTCTAATGATTTTAATAAGTTGCGTAACAATACGTAGATGAAATCTTCAAGAATAAGGCTCACGCACATGTCACCAACGTTTTATATAACCCATCATAATACTATTCAGTCATTTTGAATTTATTAATAATTTAATTATATAAAGATTGACCTAAATTAATGGCCGAATTAATGGCTGGGATGTGTCCTATTTTGTTGGACTAAAGTAAGTTCAGGTTACATCGCAAGCTTTTCCGCTATTAACTTCGAAACGGCTGTATGCGAGATATTTCGATAGACTATAAACAAAATTAAAACTTACTTACATAAAAACACTATATTAACACGTGGATGATTAAATGCGAAAAAAATTACTAAAATAATTTAAAAATGCGTTATAATATTATATTACAAACGAACGGTGACAAATTATTACTATTACCTGTTTTTTACTTAATTAATATGTGTCATCGAATTTTTTATATGAATGGAGGAAAACGAGGAATGGAATTTAATAGGAAAAATATTTAAATCTGAAGGTCAGCTGGTAACCAGGCCTGTCGTGACTTGAGAGTGGTCGAACCGTGTTTAAAGTATTCAAGTGTTCAGGTCCATACATCCTTTATATTATCGTAAACCTTTAAACGAGCAATGCTTGTATATATAATCTCAGAAACGGCACCAAAGATTTTCATGTTTGGATCTAGATAGGATTCATTTTTAGAATTTGTCATTTTATTCGTGTTTTCAATAATCAACTATACCGAGCTCGGCCATCCACACTTATATTTTAACGAGTCTTGAGTCCTATCGAAGTACTTTGGTTTTTGTAATTTGCACTAATTTAACTATTTAAAAACAATAAGATATAGATAACCATAGACAACCGTATGAATATTTGTTTTATTTTATTATTATGGACACAGTGTACACAGTTATGGACTCATAGATCCTACCCTGATTAAGTACAATATTAAATATTATGTTGACTTAACTTTTGACAGACATTGTTAAATATATAAGTATAGTCTATGCCAGCTATAGTTTTTGCGAGTTAAAAGCTTCTTATGCAACATATAAATTAATCATTGACATACATTCAATAGTATTTAGTATAATTTATTTATGTTTCGTATATTTCATAGATTGATCGTATATTTTAGATTGCGAAACCGCTTACGACGATATTAACGTAACGCTAAAAAGTGATAATGGGAGATGGTATAAGTGATATCTGATAAGGACTTAAGCGAAGGCACCGGAACTCCATCATAATGGTGTGAATACTAATGGAGTAGCGGCAATTGTAGCGGTCTGAGGCCTTCATTATAATGATAAGGATAACAGTTTCTTTCAATTACGTGTTAATTTTAGTCTTTTCGGTTTAATAACACTTTTTTTTTGTTATAGGGGTTGATATTTTGAAGTATTGACTTTTAAACAATTTACTGTAATTATGTATGTAAAAAATGTATAGTGTATCTGAATGCGTATCTATATAATAGCGTAGTATTGTTGTAAAATGTAATATCTACTCCATCGTTTTCATTCGATACAAATATTAAAATAAATGTAAAATGTTTTTAAGTGTAAGCTTATAACTCCATAACATTATAATTCCATATATTTGTAAAGCTATTGAACTTTTTAATAAGGAATGCAAAAATAATCAAATCGAGGTAACTGTTCCCTTTTAGATAAAGCACAATTCATTGTTGGTCCTACGAGTCGGATATTTATATCATACACAACATTTGTATAATACATAGCATTATATTTCGGTAAATTACTACAATAATTATTACATGTACCAAAGAATAACATCAAATCTCTGCTTGCAGTGTGCGCTGGCTATATATTATCACTTCTTAGCGCCTATTTCGTAAGAGAGAAGAGCGCACAAAGAGCTTTCGATCATTGTTACGGAACATGTGTCATACGTGTTACATCGAGTATACGTGTACAAACATTTTATACTATTCCATCTTAAGTTATTACTTGTCTCATTTTCGACTTAAGGAAACCAAGTAGAAATTAGGGAAGGACCATTGTATTTCGAGGAAATATTAAAATAATCTCAACGAACTCTCCGCTTTGATACATAAAAAGTCAATTCAGACGAAATTGCGAAAAATAAAGTAGAGCTGCATAGAACATGACGAAACATGTAAAATGAAATTCGCGTAAAATTTTGCCGAAGCACGAACAATAAGATAAGAAACCAGTAGCCCGGAAGATAAGACAGACAACAAGTAAAATCGTATTAATATTCCAATTGCAGTGAAAATAATTCCCACGTTGCTTCATCACACGTCCTATCATTTATCATACGAAGGAAACTCTTCATTAATAACACAACAACGTCTTTGCACGTGAATTTCAATATTACCTTGTAAATTCACAGACAAATATGAATAACTAATGAATTTCGCAACCACAATCATTAATATGAAAAATGTAATAAAATCATCGTAAAAATAAATGACATATAAATGCGACTTGTTACACTTCCTCGGTTCTTAATGGTCTACTAATAGCAAAGACATTAGGTTTAATGTTTGGACAAATAATGGTGTTACGTAGTTGTATTTTGCATACATGTAACATAAAATAGCAGCAATAAAACATATTTAAAAGTCAATTAAAGCTATAAGATATTATTTTGTAATCATTAAAGATAATGCAAATAGGTAAATATAGAAAAAACGGATGAATCGGGCAGTCTTCGAATCGAACTGTCGATGCTTATTTTATTTTTCTTATTAGACATTTCAGCACATCGACTAGCATAACCTAGTGCATACAGAGGTGCGTCAAGGTAATAGAAAGTATTTGGACGTCTATTCAAGCACTGGAAAATTGCATTAAAAGCTTCCCGCGGAAGAAAGTTTAGCCGCTAATGTGCGGTTGGAAATTTCATACCTCAAATATTTTCACATCTTGATAAATTTCACGATTGAAATATGAAGTGTGTTTACTGGAGGAAATACATATAGGCAGTTTGGGAATTTCACGTTATAGTAATTAGCAAGTTGAGCGTGTCCGGGGCACAATATGCGGGCCTAGTCGTGCATATTTCAAAGCTAACGTTTCGCAGCCTTCGTTGAGAAACCCGCGCCCCCATTCGAGATGTTGAGCAACCCGATTTCCACACGAGAAACTGGAGCATATTTTATACATCCAGATGACTCTGTTAGGACTCGTTGCGTAAAAGCTCCGTTCCGATGCCAACAACGATCTCTTGTCTCAAAGCTCACTGTCCGCTCTACTATTTGCTCTACGAAAATTATATATGAATATAAAATAAACTTACAGTGCTATCCTGGCGTCCATGTTTGTTCGTTTATCCGTCGTGCGGCCTGCGAGCTTCGAGCGTGCGAGCGCTGATAGTGCGTAGCGCCCGGTTCGCGCGTGTTAGAGACTGCAAAAGAAATCTCTGGTGAGCACACGCGCCTTTCTCAAACGGCACAGTTGCGACAGTGAGGAAGCGTCGCACATTTAAATGCAACGTTAATGTCAGAGAGCGTTTAAATGCCAATGCGGCGACCTTTCGGTTTTGAACTGGGTTGCGCAAGGGATCGTGTGAGAAAGGTGGTGTGACGTACCGGGTGGCGCCGAATGCTGCCGGTCGGCGACTAACCTCGCCGCTGCGCGCGCGCCTCTTACTTATAGCCGCGCCCGCCCCGCCCGAGACAGCCTTGCGGACCAAGCGGACGTCCTGGACACATCCTTCGTACTTCCGAAGACCACTTGAAGCCTCAGCTGGATCCAATCCCTGGAATCTCCCGGGGTGAAGACTGCTACGCCGGGCTTTATGTCGCGCGGGAACAACCATCCAAAAGACACTTACAGGTCTGTCGTGAAGCAGATGTGTGTCGCTGTAATGATTTCGGTATTCCGTATTGGAATTTCCAATGAATTTAATTTTACTGTAATATTACGGGTGGGAGGGATGCGCTCTGCCGCAATCCCGGCTACTATCTTGCTTGTTTCTCTCGTGAAACAGCTTTGCTGTATTTTGAGTACAAGACCTGCAGTATAATTACTGGCACAGAGCCTTTATAGTCTCAGGATAGGCAACAAATAAATGCGCTGCTTGGGCTAGTTCCAGGTAAACTAGGCTATGTTGACAGGCGATATGACTTTAAGTAGCATGTCTGCCAGTCTTTACAATTGATATAAAAAGTAGCTGTATTTCAATAGTAAAACTAATTATAATTATAATTATAATAAATTAATTGAAAAACTTTACCAAGACTAAAAGAAAACCAAATCGCTTAGTGCGATAATTTATGGAAATGTATCATCTAATTGAGTTTTGCGATAAAATAATAATTGTATTTGTAAAAATAATTATCCCCTGTGCTAACCACAACAATCAATAGTGCGAGTATCAAAGATCTCAACGCGCTCCGCGTCACTACGTACAAAATACTTCTTGCCTTGCGCGTGTAAACTTCTATTAGTATTACACTAATATTATGAAGGCGAAAGTTTGTAAGAATGTATGGATGTATGTTTGTTACTCTTACACGCAAAAATTACTGAATGGATTTTGACGAAACTATACACTAATATAGCAGAATAACAATAATAATAATTTTCATCGGAATAACACATAGGCCATAGTTTATGCTCGCATTCCCACGGACATAGGAAGGACGCGGGTGAAACCGCGTGGAATTCTAGTTAATCATATCATCATCATCATCACCATCAGCCTTTATTCGTCTGTTATATACGGACTCATAATTATATTTTTTTAACTTACACACGGCCATAAAATCGCAATTTAGACAGATCCTGTATAGTGGCAACCAGTCTATTTAAAAACATACATATTATAGATTAACTAGTTGTCCCGACAGACTTCGTTCTGCCAATATTAAAGTTGCAATTACAAAATAAGGGTTGATCGTAGAGGGGTCAAAATTTAGGGTTGTATGTATTTTTGTATGTTGTATCATAAAAAAATAAAAACAAAAAATTTCGTCCAAAAATTAAAAAAATATATTTAGGGGTGGACTACCCCTAACATTTAGGGGGATGAAAAATAGATGTTGGCCGATTCTCAGACCTACTGAATATGCATATAAAATTTCATAAAGATCGGTCAAGCCGTTTCGGAGGAGTACGGTAACTAACATTGTGACAGGGAAATTTTATATATTTGATTATGCCCAAACAGATTAAATGATCATGCTCATAACACAAACATATTTTGTCCTTGATGGGAACCGGACCCACAAACTTCTGGAATAGCAATTAGACTAGACCAACAGGCCAGTCAGAATTATACTTCCTTAGGATTATAATCTGTGTTCTCGATGAATTAAGTAAGTAAGAAAAAAGAAAAAAAAGTAAGAAATACTCACACTATAATGAAAAACCTTTTACAAATTCTATCGCAGTTTATTAAGTTTTTTATATGCCCGACGTTTCGGATACTTTACAGCAACCATGATCACGGGAGGACTGAGGTGTCAGACGTCCTACTGTTACAAAGTTATTCGAAACTACCCTATACATCAATATTTTATTAGCACTGTCTACGCAGGGCTAAACCTAATAGACCACGATAAAATCCGTATAAGCTATATTACCAATAATAAGTGAAATTCACGTATACATTAGAAAACACACAGTACATAGGTTTTTATACATCGTTTGCTGTAGCTGATCATTATATTAATTTTAAAGTAGGCGTCTCTAATTTATAAAATAACTAGCTTTACCCTGCGCGAGCGGCTAACTATAACAAATCTGAAGGAAAGACATTACAAAAATATTGAAATTAATTGGAACGACAGTGCGCCATCTGTCAAAAATTGTACGTACCAACTCAGAAACCTCATGCAAAACAAAGATATACAGACAAACATTCATTTCATTTTTGCATACATTGACTAGTAGCGACTTGCGGGTACACCCTCGAATCCCTTCTTCCTCCCCGTTACATATTCCCACGGGTACGGGTTAAAGAGTACAAACATACATCCGTACGCGTTTACAATATTAGTTTATAAAAAACTGAGAGAATATTAGGATTGAAGTTTTCGAAGAGTTGCAGAAGATCGATATGAAGCGCATAAATGCGGGCTGATGATGATAAATATTAATACAAAATACTAAGTACACAAAGAGTTGACAAATCTTTTGGATTAATGACCTGACATCTGTGTCACGGCTTTGATATTAAAATTTTGCATTATGTAAACCTGTAAAACTGTAACGTGGCCCAAAATATTCACTTATACTGGCTAATAAATAATACACTTACACCCGTAATTCAATAAGCGTACTTAGCTAAGTAATATGCGCTCCTGGTATCTATAGTCGGGTTTAATATGGGTTTGACAGACACACAGTGGCGGATCTCATTTTAGTATCAATGAATTGGTTAGAAACACGCTATGCGTTCGGGAGTACTGTGACACCTCAAAGTATTGTTAGTGAATACGGGTGTAAGTGTAACTTAACATTATTTATAATATAGTAGTATATTATATGCTTTTTAAAATTGAGAAATGCCCCCTTTTGAAGTCGTTTAAAATACAATTAATAACACATATAAAATATATTCGTCGATCGGGTTGTTGCATTTATACCAAGCATGCGTCAGCATGGGCACGACAATCCTTTCTGACGAATCACTAACATTGTTTATCGGTGCAGCTGCAGAGTGCAGCAACAGCTTTGCGGTATTTCAGGAAATTATTCTTTATTTAAAATTCATGCAGATGCTCTATCATAACATAATATTATTGTCCTCCTCTTCCCATTCCCCAAATGGTCCAACGGTAACTCACAAACTGGACAAAACGCAACAGCATAGCTGTCACTTTACGCCGGTATTATGTGAGCGAAATATACAACCCCGGTCGTGAGGGGCGGTCCTCGGGATAGACAATATATAAATGAGCTGGGTTAGCTCCAGATAAACTAGTTTACGTTCATGGGCGACTTCAACCACTTACTATGTGGTGGCACGTCTGTCTGTTTGAGACTTACCATCTTACGTTGCTAAACACATGAACAAGTTACGTGGGGGAGTCTTAGAGAGACTTGCCGTCCTCTAAGTCACTTATCCTTCCACTGAACAAAGATCTCACTCAACGAACGCCAAGACGACCAATCCCTTGCTACTTGCATACAACACTTCGTCTTCGTAATCGCGGCCTCCACTCGAACCTTATTGTCCCATCGGCCATCGGTTCTTCTGAGTGTGTGACTCTGCCACTTCAATACTCTTTTTCTTCACGTGATATCAGTAGCTCAAGTTCTCTAACATTTATAAATGTTTTAAGTTTAATGATTTATTCATACCTATTTATTATTCAACTCCTTTATAAAAAGACTATTTTTTTCGACTATGCATGCATTTAAGTGTATGACTATTACTTCACTCGCTTTGCAGCCTGAACTGCTAAATGGGTTTTGGCTTGAGAGGAATAGGATACCTACATATTGATTGTTAGAGTAAAAACTAGGTATATATGAAAATATTATAAAATTAATAAAGTTATCTATTTTTTTTCTACATTAAATTGCATTTAATGGGATACCTTACATTGAAACGAACCATTGGATTCGTTAAAAATCTTAATCTCACATCACATGTAATTATATACACATGTAATTAAATATTATTAATGTTAATTTGTTGTTACATTAAAAAAAAATACAAAAGCTCAGCGAGTGTCAGACTTTTATTTAATTAAAATATGTAATATTAAAAATGTGTTTTAACTTTTGCCATTGCCAAGCCAAGCCATTTGAGTTATTATAAACATTGAGGTCGCCTTGTAACATTGTTATCACAATAGCTAATTTTAAAGTAAAAAATGTCAAAAATATGTAATTTTATAATGTATATGATAAATAAAATGTTACTAGATGTAACATGGATAGACTGGGTCATTGTTAGCCTTACTTCTATTCTTAATTGTTAGTCAAATCACGTGTGAAAAATGTTTAAAATAAACACAGAAGAAATGAGAACCTTCTATTTTTTGAAGTAGGTTCAAAATTGTCAGTCATCGTGGCCCGGCAGATATGAAATATTTGTGTTAGAACATCAAGAAGCTCTATAACAAAATATCGAAAAGAATTAAGAGAGCATCATGCCGTTTGCTGTCCCAGCATTCTAGTCAGCTTTACTGTCAAAGCACGTCAACATAAAAAAAACTAATCTCGTAAATAGATATTCCCTAAATATCCTCAGAGCGACAATAATCGAATAGGCATGGACTGAGTCTTTTGAGAGAGCGTCCAAATTTGATCCTGACCCCCCTTTATTACCTTAAAATGGATTTTTATAAATTTCTAAGTGCATCTGAACATGAGACCCTTACTCGCTCACCTGTGAAGGAAAACATCGTGAGGAGACAGGATTCAGGCATGCAGCCTGAAATTTGAAGGCGTGAAGTTCACCAACTAGCGTTGAGCCAAGGGATCGTTGAACTACAACTTGGCTCAACACCCTCCTTGTCTGATTTCGAAGAGGACTCATGCCCAGCAGTGGTGTATATTATAAGGGTTGATACTTTACTTTTAATCTGTACAAATTTTTTGAGTTCCTACAACAACTCTCCCGTCCAATCTTTAGATGTAACTCATACACCCAGAGATGAATTTCAAAGGCCAATAACCGGTAGTAAATCTTTGTGACTTGTGATAAAATGGTAAGTCCTTGATATTTATAAATAATCTAAAATGACGGTCAGGAAGACATTAACGATAAAATATTAATAGGTTTTTATGACGCTCGTGGAAAATTGAGTTTCAATTGAAATATTTAGGGTTTCCACTAAAGACCCTAAGAAAACGGCGCGGCGCGGCGCACGCGAAAACAACATAAAGTCAAAGCCAAAAATTTTATTCAAAATAGTACTATCCAAGTATCTTTTTGAAGGTCAATTGAGTCTACCACCGGTTCCAAAGTAAGTCCACTGAGAAGAACCGGCGAAACAAACTCAATCAGGTTAAGCTGCGCTTGCCGGGGTTGGTCCGAGGATGGGTGACCATCTTTACATATCGGTACTCCTCCTTGCTTCGGAAAGCATGTTAAGTTGTCGGTACCGGCTGTCATTCGTGGATTTTGACAGTAGTTTCGGGTCGTCGGGAGTCCAAAAGTCTGACAAGCAGCCTTACCATGGGGTCCTGCATTACCCATCCACTGGGTTGTGGAGGTCAAATAGGTAGTTGTAAAATACTGGTATTCAGCTGCATCCGGTTAGACTCAAAGCCGACCACAAATATAAAAGGAAAAGGCTAGGCCGAAGAATACAGATTATTTTATAAAGAAAACTATTAATTATTGCAGATATTTTATTTTATATTCGTATACTATCATGCGTTTTATTATATATATTTATTTTAAAAATAACGCATATATTTGAGTTTTTCTTTGCCAACGCAAATATTAAATCATACGTCTTTTATTAATTTATATCTCGCCATCGGGAAACTTAACTTTACGTAAGATGTTTACCGCGACATCTTAATGAAGACGGCCAAGAGATTACCGGTGATCTTGAAATCTCTGGTAACCAGATCTGAGCTGCGGTGGGCAGCCGATACGTCGGAGGTCCGGACAGAATGTAGGTCCCGGCACACCGGAGGACGGTAAACCACACTGCCATATATTGTTACTTTTTACTGCATTTAACCATGGTTTATGAATGTCGTCAAAATACCAGTAGTTGTTTCTATCGTGAAAAGTAGCAGGTTGCCTAGCCAAAATGCCATTAAGAAAGCGTTAGCGAAGTTCGAAATGATAAAATGTATAGGATGGACCACGTGATTAAGCGCGGCCTTATGTCAATCCCATACAATTTATCATTTTCGAACTTCGCTAACGCTTTCTTAATGGCATTTTAGCTAGTCAACCTGCTACTTTTCCCCAGCCCCGCTATACAAGTGATACAAACGCTTAACGAATAGAATAGAATACTTATTGTATGGGAATGACATTAGTTTACGACATGTAATTTTACTCGAGGAATATTATAATAATAATATTGGTTTTAAACGAAGTACAGACGTTGTAAGACGTTTTTACTTTTTACAAACAAAACTTTGTATGTAAATAAACTTTTTTCAAAGTTTTTTCAACAACCCTATAGCTTTAGCGTTTATCGCAACTGCCCTCTAGAGTCTAGACAAGTGGCACAAATGCTAAAAGAATAGAATAGAATACAATACTTCTTATATGGGAATGACACTAGCTCTCAAATTACATGTCGTAAGCTAGTGCCATTCCCATACAATATGTATTCTATTCTATTCGTTTAGCGTTTGTGCCACTTGCCTAAATGGGCTGAATAGCTTCGGAGCGTTTGCCGCTCGTCTAGGTGGGCAGGCCAGTTATCTGGCGCCTAATCATAAAACCCGTATGAAAGCTTTGCTTCAAAACCGCAGTTCAATTATTGATTTACTCGTTTAAGAGCTGCCAAAATGCACGGTGCCACATTTTAGGTTGGAGGTCAAAAGCAGATATCCTGTTGTCTGGCAAATCTACAAATAATTGTCGGGATATGCCGTTCTTATAATGTCTGTAATTATTTTTTCTCACCTATTACCGTTTCGATCATCAAAAGTCAAGGCGATTGAGTATATATAACCAACAATTCGAGTTCTTTATATTTTGATGATTACCTAGAATTAACGCTGACGTGTCATTTTTATAGCGATTTTCGTAAGCCATGTTGAAACTCTGACGTAGATGGCCTTACAGCTACCAATAGACAAAATTTATGAAGTTGGTGATTTTAAAATTAACATAAGGGAAAACAACATAATATGATACGATAAGCCATAAATAACAACTGTAGACTAATATTATTCAGTGTTGAATAGAGGCGATGGGATTTAAAGAAAATTTTAGCGATCTAAGCAGTTAATTTGACATAAAAGTTCTTCTAGGTGCTATAGACAACATTATATACATTGACAGCCCATACAACTCAAAGGACTACATAATATCTTAATAATTCAACGTCCATTATGTATGTATTGGGACACCCTTGAATTTTTTAAATTTTTATTTGTTGATTTTTTTTGTGCTGTAAGACTTTTTCGTGATTCTGGGTCAACGGGTAGTTCCCGTTAAAGGTTTTCGACCCAAAACCCATACGGTATTTGCAGTTTATTTCAGTTAAAAACAAGGTATTGTGTATATAAGTTGATATGATAAATATTGATACTTACAAGTTTTATCGAAATTCTAAAGCCCATAAATTGTTACTGTTTTGACACGGGACCCTGGTTTTTAAACAACGCATAGGGACTATAGACCTCACTCAGTATCTGGTATTAATATGAACTTGCTAGGTCCATCCGTTTCCATCGGATCCGTAAAAATTATGCCTTGTATAGAAGCAAGCATCAACTGAAAAAACGTAGGACTAAAAGAAAAGTCAACACTTTAATATTAAACTGAAACTAAAATGGATAATACATTAAATGAAACATATCGAAAGTTATGTATGTAGCTAATGTCGTTAACTTACGTGTACAGTCAGCTGTTTATAATAACTAGCTGTTGCCCGCAGCTTCTCCTGCGTTAACTATGATTTATAACGTCGATTTAGCGGGACGGTATAAAGCCCTATAGCCTTTCGTGATAAATAGGCTATCTAACACTGAAAGAATCATTCAAATCCGACCCTATTGGACGGATTTGAATTACTGAGATTAGCGCGTTTAAACAAACCCCTCCAAGCCTTTTTCCGCAATAAAAGGTAACCTATTTTCTTTCCCAAGCTCTGGTCTACATGTGTACTAAATTTCATAAAAATCGTTGCAATAGTTTAGGCGTGAAAGCGTAACATACAGACAGACAGACAGAGTTACATTCGCATTTATAATATTAAAAAGTTGGGACAATAAATCATTTATGACAGCAAACCTAGTCTTACTAGTTAGGAAGAATAAGTACGCCGAAGTGGCAGTCGGCTGCTCACACACTTAGGAGAATAGATGGCCGATAAACCAATAAGGTTCAAGAGTGGAGGCTTTTAGATGGACAAAGTCTTGGACGGTCAATTGACCAGGTGGGAAGATGTTCTCCGTTCAGTAGGTGGTCCGTGTTGGTTGCGAGTGGCAAGGGATCGGCTGTCTTGGCGTTCTTGAAAGGGGGACTATGTACAGCAGTGGACGGGCAAAGGCTGATGATGATGATGTAACCAGTCTTCCTGGCTCCTGCTAATCGTGTATTCAGCTTGTAATTTTTAATTATAGAATTGTATTTTTTTTTTTATCGTTGACTTATAATGAGAAAAGTATTTATAATATTTTATTAAAATAACTAATATCTTGTTTCGAATAAAATATTATTAATTAGTTACTAATATAATTAAATTAATTATTTTAATAATATTAGTAACTAGTTGTTTCAGGCGGCTACGCCCGATCCTATGTTACTTATAATACCTCCAAGAATATGTGTACAAAATTTCATGATGATCGGTTAAGTAGTTGTCGCGTGAAATCCTAACAAACAAAATTCACATCACACAAACATAATATTAGTATAGCTTAAGTAAGGTTTGGAAAAGTTGAATAGTTTTCGGTTAAAGTACGTTTTGAAAAAATACACAAACATCGCGAACAACTTATTTAATAATATACGGCTAAAAGTACACGTTAGTGAATTAACGAATTTGATACAATTCAAAATTATTATATTACATCTATATTATCGCTCTTAGCCAACAATCTTGTTTTAATTAATCGATTGCCTATATAACATGCATAAAATATTGTGCACACTTACTGATCCATTATACGGTATTAGTATTTCAGTTGTTCATTGAATTTAATTTCATGAAAAATTAGACACTATGAATTTCAAAGTGCTACTTTGTATACAATTTTTAGGTAAGATTTTTTACGCTTATATTATAAAGAAGTAATATTTGTGAGTATACATAATACAATTATAGTATAGATATTATATAGAGAGAGGTACATAGGTACAATACGACTATAGGTCTTAAAATTAATAAATTTCGAGTTAAAGCATATAATATTTGATATGAATTACTTTGAAGAATCTAAAAACGAACTGTGAAAGTTTTTTTTAAATTTCACCTCCGAGAGGCGGTGAAAAATATAAAAGAATCTGGTTTTTCTTAATTTTTTTTAAATTAATTCTTTAACCCCATTAAAGACAAAAACCTTCAAACAAAAGTTGTAGAGCGTAAAATTTTATATTAAAATGTTCTCAAGTTTTGTCCTAAAACTAAAACTAGATGAGATAGGGTAGCTAGAGAACCTAGTAAACTAAGAAAATACGAAATTGACTTTAAATACGAATTTGAGGTTCAAGCTTTATTTTTGATATAAGCTTAAAACTTATATCGGCCTCCACTCTTGAACGTTATGGCCAGTAAATATCGGCCATCAGTCCTTCTGAGTGTATGACCAGCCCACTGCCACTTCAACCAGCTCATCCTTTGCGTGATATCAGTAACTTTAGTTCTCTGGTGGAGGTCTTTATTTCGAATCCTATCTGCCAAAGAAACACATAGCATAGCACGTTCCATAGAACGTTGAGCTACGCGACGGCAAACTTGTGGGCCAGTCGTAAATTAAGAGGTTACGTTTCGGCCCCATAAGTCATCACAGAGAGAACGCAGTGGTTGAAGACTTCAAATTTTACTTTATAGACGACATTAGAATATGGCTAACCCTCCTGAATGCTACCCATTCCAATCGGCTTCCCTCTCGAAGTTATGACATACGTCTATATATTTAATAATTAATAAATCATATTAAAATTAAATTAATTTTAAATAAAAAACCAAACAGTAAAGTAAAACCAAAGAAAAACCAAAAACCGACTTCAAAACTATACCTTTAATTTATGTAAAACTAAAAAATGTTAAATAATATTTAAATACTTCGAGGTGAAGTTAATTAACAAAAATAATGTACGAAAATATTAATACTTGTAATAGCGATATATAAACGAACGAAAATATTAATATTATTATGTCTTACTTATACTATTTAAAATTAGGTATTTTGGGAGTCGGTGCCAGCCAAAATGATTTAATGATCGATCACTTACTTACCCTTAAAAAAAAACATACAGATGAATTGAAAACCTCCTTCTTTTATTTAAGTCGGTTAAAAATAAGAGAAGAAATGTCGTTTTTCTATATTTTTTTATTCCATATTTTTGTTTTCAGTGATATTATTGGCGGTGCAATATACGAGTGAGCAGCCTGTTGATGATGAATATGGAGTTGGAAGTCGCTCCAGTTTGTATGACGCTGTCAGAGACATCGTCGCTTATAATTTAGTTCCTGGAATAAAAAAATACTTAAAAAACTTATACCTAAGAAACGTAAACCTAAACGACCACCGAAAAAAAGACCGTCACACAAAGAACTACCACCACTACCAGATATAAATATAATTCATGATGAATGTGTATACGGTAACTACGACTATATGAATAGGGTATTAAAATATTTATTTAAATGATAATTTTATGTAATTTACTAATACTTTAAAATTTTATATGCAATAAAAATAAATAAATAATGCATACTGATATGTGTTATATAATTTTAAAAATCATGTTAAAAACCCATATATATATTGAAATTATAATAATAAAGAAATCCAAGCATAACATGTCACAGACTAAAGACTTAGTTAGCACCTTCTGCATAGATAGGACTAAATAAAATATTGTTGTATCATAGGGTAGTTTCGAATAACTTTGTAACAGTAGGACGTCTGACACCTCAGTCCTCCCGTGACCATGGTTGCTGTAAGGTTTCCGAAACGTCGGGCTTGTAAAAAACTAAATAAACCGCGATAAAATCCGTAAAAGTTGTTTCATTATAATGAGTGAAATTCGCGTAAACATAAGAAAACAATAATAAAGAAAGTTTATTCCATTATAGTTGTATTCTTATTTATTATCACCACTGACTCGAGACCAAAATTCTCAGCCCCTCTAGACAAGTGGCAAACGCTCGATCCTATTCCTTTGCGTTTACTCGCTAACTCTATAGGGTTGCTGCAAAATTTCAAGCTAAGCCCTAGTCTACGGCGGAGAGTTCGTTCAAACACGAGGTCCTGAAACCAAGCAGTTTGAACTAGGGCTTATAGTTGGATTATGGATATCCTGAATATTCTAGGTGACACCGAAACTTAATATCCATTTCCCAATTTTTAATACAAGCTTTTATTATACGAGTACTTGTAAAAAAATTAAATGCTTTCATTTAAATAGCAATATTTTTAGTTGTATTTAATCTTACAAATGACTTTCAATATATTATGTTACAAGATCTTGCGAGACAATTAAAAAAAATATTCAGGCGATGGACATTTAATTCTATGTAAAAAATTTATATTGAATAGTAATGTATGCTTAACTTAATATGTTACTGCTTGGTAATGTCATTCAAAATCCAATAAGGCGGGGCAGTGCAAGATGGCGGACAGATTATTTTTCTGCACTTTCTTGATATGGGTTTCGAACAAAAGAATTTGTTAAGAAGATTAGGGAACATAAAAAATAAACTATGATTTTGGTTTAAACTTTGCAAGATTTACTCATGTAGATAAAAAATACAACTAACAAACTAAAACAAATCAGTGCAATCGAAAGAAAACCTTAATCCTAATCGGTTCTCCCTTTTCAATACTACAATACCTCAAGCTCAATAACATAATTATAACATGAATGTTGTGTGATGAGAGTAAAAAAATATTAAAAGCAACATGCCTCTTTCATTTGGATACTTATGATATTGTATTCTTCTTTTCAAGCCTTTACATTTATAAAGTATTAAAACATAATGTGAAAACAGGCTGTCACCCATTTTATGGAGTCGGCCATCTTGATTAGATTTTCCATGAAGTACCCTATTTTACTAGGCAAGTTTATGATTAAAATTATAAAGCACCTATTAATATAATTAACGTTACGTCACACGAATAAAATACGGTACGTACTAAAAATTGTAATTGAAATAAATGAAATTGTAGAGTAATTCAATTATATAATATATAATAATAAATTGACGATAATGCAGCGCTTATTGAATACTACTTTAAATTATCCTCATTGTTAAAGTATCCCACTGGCGCAGAGAGTTCCACATAGACAGCCCCCCGGTCTCGTGGTACCTATGCCTAAACAACGGATCACCCCCATAAGACACAATTTCTTACAACCTTTGCCACTAGGAGTGTTACGCCCGGTTTCTGAAACGTTGGCTGTTAATTGCGGTTAACATACGATTCTAGTCTTTGGCCGCTTTTCATTGTAGTGGCTATGTCAACTGGCGGGCTGATCAATTTATGTAATTTAACCATGCTTATAGCAACTCATTTGACTTGTTGGTTTGTTAATTTTTGCGGTGATCAGTCTTTTGGAAAGCATAGAGGTATTTATTTAGTGTTTCCCCACCATGGATCAAGCCTTGACGTGGTGGTGGGGCTCAGTAGCCTAAAGTAAACCCAGCACCTTGGGCGAAGCGAATTGAGCCGAGGGACTCTTTGTACCCCCTTTGTAAGAAGAGGGCGCAAAAGATAGATGATACAGGGTGGTACTTCTCGTTTATAATATAATATCAACCTAAAATGACAGCTATGCTGTTGCGTTTCGGCGGTTACCGTTGTAGGCGTTTCCGTTTCATTTGTTCGGATTTCTTTGAGCATTGGTAATCGCCATATCTTTATGACATAAAAGAGATCCAGGGGGCCTAGCCAAAATGCCATTACGAAAACGACAGCGACGATCGTTCGTCCGTTCGAAGTTGTGATTGGCTAAATCACGTCGTCGATTATACGATCGAGCGATCGACGACGTAATTTAGCCAATCACAACTTCGAACGGACGAACGATCGTCGCTGTCGTTTTCGTAATGGCATTTTGGCTAGGCCCCCTGTAGATATCACTACTTGTATAAAAGGCTAATAGGGAATTTTGAACAACGAATAGCTAGTATATACAGTACCTATATAGTACCACTGACTGTTCACGTTAGTATGTTAACAACATTAGATACGCTTCATTCCATTTCCTCTTCATAATTGCTACATCACCTACATCATGTTTTAATTAATTTTTACCTGAGTACCTATACAATATAAATAAACACTAATAAAGGCTTTCAGATTAACGCGATATGAAATTGCCTTTCAGTCGTATAATACAATTTATTATTTGAAAAACTAAAGGTTAAAATTGTATATGCTACTCTGCATTTCAAAATGCTATTTTGTATTCAATTTTTGGGTAAGATTTTTTTATACTTGTAGTGCAAAGAGGTCATATTTGTTATTTGTGGATAGTATGTATGTGTAGATCTTTGAAAATACTTATCTAATTAAAATAACAGTACTACAGTGTTCTACTTTGTTTCTTTTTCTGTAGTAGTTTTGTGTTGAGCACAGTAATGAGTAAAGAATATTAATTCCTTCATTGACTCAATCTGCTCCGCATGCACAATTCGATCTAAAATCATACGCTCGTCGTAACGTCGAAAATCCAGTCGTGCTCGATAAAAACGCGTGGCGCTTTAAAAACGCTTTCGTGTGAATAAATACAAGGGACAAGGGTATTGGTGTCATTTAAACGTTTTTTAACGCTTGGTAAAATGGGCTCGTGCGAACGGCGACTTAGACATAATGGTTTTAAATGAATATTTTGTTGTGATGTATACAGCAGGAGTGTTATCTGGTTCCATATAATGATTGTACATACCAGCCAGACCATTCAAGTTACCATTTTTTGATCTGCGGCTTCATCGCCCAGAGATCGCCACTAGTTAGACCTCCATTGAGGACGTAAAGTGTTGAAAAGTAGGGAAGGATATTTAATTTCAAATCTAAAGTCCACTGCGTTGTAAGTTGAATTTAAAAGAAACAATTTCTGATAAAAATGTGCCTTGATAGCTTCTTATTGGCATAAGCTAGAAAGTAAGCTAATACGAACCATATTGTATGTACTATATTGTCTATTTTCAGTTATATTATTGGCAGTGGAACATACCATTGAGCAGCCGTTAGGTGATAATGATGATGATCAATATGACGTTGGTCTCTCCTCCAGTTATATCGACAGTGCCGATGTTTTACCTAAAACGAACCATGAACAAAGTAAAACGTTTGCGACGTACATGATACAACGTAGAAGACCACGAAAGAAAAGACCACCACCCAGACCCTACCCTAGGCCTCCTATTCCTACACCTGCGCCTTTACCTAAAACAAAAAGACCTAATCATAAAAAGCCTAAGGAATTTATCGAGCAGCCAATAAATCTACCAGATGTAGATGTAGATGTGAACATCTATGTGACGGCCGACCTAAGTGACAAAGGTAGCCAAGGAGAAGGTGGAGATGTTGCTCTAAATAGAGGATTAAAATTATTATTAAATTCCCTATTGTAATGTAAAGTCACGGCATGTAAAGTTATGTCAGTTTCCAAATTGATTCATTAAAAAAAACTTTGCCATAGAAGAGTGTTGCATTGAAAATTGTGTGTCACTTTCCGATAACAATGTTCAAATTAATTCAGATCAATGTTTTTTAATCATCTTAAAGTTTTTACGAGGGGGCCTCCTACCGTGGTGTCTTCTATCTTACTTTCTTCTGGCTTAATGCCATATTGGCCAGATGATTGCATTTATTTTTGTTTAAGAATATAAAAGCACGCATGTATGTGACTGTCTCCACTACAACCCGCGAACACGCTACATTAAATTTCATTTTGCAAAGAGAAGCTTTGCAAGAAAATGTAATTTAATGCATTCCGTGACTAAATTGTTCAACAAAAATATTGACAGGTATGTAAATTTTAAAATCATTAAATAAAAGCCTATATTAAAATCGTATTATATTCAATAAAACTTATTAAAAAAAAGTTTCTTGTCATAATTTTATAATTGCATTATTATTTCTGATCACTAACATTAATAATTCATAATTATAATAAGGTATTAAGTGCCTAACACTGTATTAGTACCTGGTTGACGCTCGGTTAATTTGGATTATTTTTTTAATTTTTTGGTTTTGATAAACCCAATTTTTGTTTCTAACGTTAAATCAGACACTCTTTCCGTATTTTTTCATAAAATGTACTTACCTAAATAAGAATTGAAAACTGCCATTAATAGTTTTTCTCCAAAAACTGGACTGGAGACTTCGACTCGATTTCGCCTTCATACACCTTATTACAACATCAACTAGCAGGTTTTAAGTCTTGAACTTGAAAATCCTATAATCAACTAGAAAAGAGTAGACAAGCTTTAGGCGGCTAAAGGTAAGGTTCTTGTTTTTGATCTATTAATATTTAATTGTTGCCTAAAATATAAAACTTATTTGAAAATGCATTATTAAGATTTTTTCCAAACTATGTAGGTACTTAATACGTATGTACCTATTTTAACTATTAATACTCTAGAATATTAAATTATAAATTACACAAAAAGGATTGAATGAAACAAACATTATATAATTTCAATCGTTTATTCACAATGCGTTATAATGAAGTAGCTAATTCATACAGAAATATTTAAAATTGTCATTCCCTTGTATCAAAATTACAATAAGCTGAGCGTCCACTGACTTGGTATTAAAAAAAAACTACTTACAATTATTACAACACGACAGACAAAACTATAATTATCACAATACACTTACTCATCAAAACTTAACATAAATTGAACTAAATATTTACAAATTTGGTTAAACACCTACAAATGTAAAGTGTACAGTTGAAGGAAACCTCATTATCTAATTATTGTGGGTGATATTTGACTATGTAGCCAAGTACGCGAAGTGAAGTATATTAGTTCCCTTTATTTATGAACGGGACAATGGGAAAAACACGAAACGCACACAAAAATACTCAGAACGTATCGCATTTAACGCCGGCTAAATAAAATGAGTCCGTGATATTATTTAGTACATACTTATGTACTACGAGTATAAATGTATGTATATATGTTCCTCCAGTGAAGTCCCGTCCTAAATACTCGGGTACTTGAATAAAATGTCACCGATTAAAATAATAAATCAATATTTAAAAAATATACATGTATACAATCAATGGCTTCATATAAGGTGCCCAAAATAAAGAGCATTCACGAGAATAGTAATTAAATTTATTATAATTAAAAAATATATTAAATTATAATAATCATAAATAAAAGATGTTATTAGGTATTATATGGATATCAATATAACCAATGTTAGAATGGATCTATAATGTGCTAAATTAAATCTATTTTACCCGTAGACACTACAAGAAATGAGTCCGCAGAAAATAATAAAATAAATAACGTAGATTAGTTGGTCGTAATTATCGCTGTAGTAAAAATACTTTTTAATTTAGCTAGGTTTGTATTTTATATTGATAGATCGTATTGTTTCCGGTTACTGGAGGACTAAGATGTCTTAGCGGCTGAAGGCTCACGCAGCGGTTTTAGTCGGGTAGTGCGCCCAATGTAAGTCCCCACACACGCCAGCGCGTCTACCCAAGGCCCTGGTAGGGTCCGAAAAGGATTTCCGCTAAGTAATCAGCAGGACTAAGATGTCTGAAAGTTATCTTTAGTAGCCGAAATAATAAACAAATTCCCAATCATGGAAACGGCCGATAGAAGTGAAACCTTTTAGCTTAAAATTAGAACATTGTATAATATCAAATTTTAGTACCAATAATTTTCGATTTTGTAATAGTCTAAGATACGCTATATAAGGCGACCTTCACCGAGATGCTTTTTTGATAAAATTTGTTTTATATTCAATTTAATATGTCAATAAACATGTGGCATATGGGTTGCCTAAAAAATTCAGTCCAGGATATGATTTTCAAAATTCGTCAACCGGAATTCGGAACTGATTTTTCGCAGCCATCCTTTACCACCGTATTTATAATGAAATAATCTTTAATATCATTTAATTTCAATTCAATAATCAGACCGGTGCAAAATGCTCTAGTATCGATTTGCCTGTTTACACGTGGTAACCCGAGAGTTGTGATCAGAAAATAATAGGCAACCTAATGTCAGCATATTCTATGGGCTTCATACTTTCGATTGGCATAGTATTTGTCAAATAACCAAACCGTAGAAATTAAAAAAAAACATATTTTTTAATTATTAATTAATCATATCTTGGACTAAATTTTTTTAGGCAACCCATATGCAACATGTTTATTGACATATTAAATTGAATATAAAACAAGTTTCATCAAATAAGCATCTCGGTGAAGGTCGTTATATATAGCGTATCCTATGCTATAATGATATCAAAACCTATAAGATTTTCCCCTACCAAGTATTGCTCGAGACGGCTAAAGAAGTTACCACTTCACAAAGTAGGTTCATTACAATGAGTGAAATTTGCAAAGTTATAAAGAAATATAAATATCACGATCAAACAACCATATTTTCACCTCTATCAAGTTTGATGATTAATAAACAATAAAATATTGATGGCAACAGTCATCCTATATCTACGATGGAAAAATCTACAAAACTATTGCTAGCGAACATTTTAAAACACCAAAATTAGAAAGAAACGCATTATATTAAGTTATTTGTTTTATTGTTACAACTATTGTAATTCATTTCACATTATATAGTAATTATTGCAAAAAAGATCCTGCAGTTACCAAATTACTTGCGCAATGCACCTATGAAATTTGAAGTCATGTTCGTGGGATAATTGTGGTGAATTCCTGAAGGAAGAAGGGGTTCGAGTCTGACAGTTAGACAGTATAAGTCTGAATGAAGCATTTATAAAACGTGTTGATAAAGCTTAGACGCTAAAAATATAAAATTCCAACATTATTGACAATAGCACACGTGTCACATCTACTCTATGTTTGAGAAAACTATATATCATAATATTTTTATACTCTTTTACTGATACACAAATATACTAATCTAGCAAAAAGTAACTACAATACGACGCACGAAACCACTTTAGTATTTAAAAGTACTTAGACGACATAATTCCTTCCATAACCGTAGATTATCCAACTCGGGATGGAAGACTATGGCAGAATGTGTTGTACGAATCAAGCTTATCGAACTTGACGATAGAAAGTCGGTAGAAACGCTTAGTTTAGATTCTATAACAATCCATAGATATTGAAATAAACTTTGACAAATCATTGAAATAATTATATTCATATAATATGAAAGATGCAATTATAACTTTTTCGTATAAAAAGGAACAAGAACTACAAAACTTGGCCATTGACATCAGAAATATATGAACATAATACCGATATTGAAGAAAAAAAAACTGATTGAGTATGCTAAGCTGTAAGCTGCAGACGTCATAATGAATTCTATAGTTATTTTGATGCTATGATGAAAATACAAAGGGACACTATAATAACCTCTTTAAAGCAAAAACAGGTACCTATACCAATTAGCGGTATGTCGCCGACGGATCCGGGACATCACATTGAGATAAACTTCAAGACTTCAATTCTTGGATGGAGATCGATGAGTTCAAAAGGGTTACTAAGTAGGGGTCCTGATTGCAAGAACGGAATCAGAGTCAAAGCTAAATCCTGCTTGGTATTTTCCTTTAAGATTAGGTCGATGTATGAAAAGCATTTTATTCCGCGCGAAACTCTCGAAACGATCAATTCGATAATAAACCAAGCTCCTATTTATAGGTTTATATATACCCGCTATAAAATATTCGACAGTTATAATATCAAAATCTACTTAAACTGGATTTTTTCCATTAGTTTTATCAGCAATTAGTTTTCATCCGTTAGCTGATAGGATTGATTTAAATGATGACTTGGCGACCTCGAACTACATTCAAAAGCATAGTCCGCTCGTAAGGAGCTTATAAAAATATAATTAAATAATGAATATACATTTATGTAAAAATATCATATCGCGTATGCTAATGCGGTTATACAAAAGTGTAACAAGTGAAAAAAAAAAAACATACAGCCTTGACTGAGAAACGCGGAGTACACATGTCAATTTCTCAATTATTCGTGTATGTATGTCATTGTGGTCCACACGTCGAAAATAATTTCACATCAATAAGAAATTTATATACCTGTTGATTGGTAAAATCACTAACACTTGAATTTAGACTTTTATTTGTCATCACAATTTGTGTGTAAAATCTAGGCACTTAAATCAATAAGGATTAGTATGGCTCCTATTTGGCTAAAACAATTTTGATGATCCAAGAACTTATGTACATGTCAATTTATACAAAGAAGTTGTATGTTTTTTTTAGTGTATGGATGTATATTTTATTTTGTGTATATCTTTGACAGGATTATATGAATCTCCAACCGGAAAGCTGTCAACGCCATATACACATTGATTCTTATACCTAATGTTTTACTAAATTATTATGAAAATTTGGCTTAAGGCCATCCTAAAACTCCTATTTGTAATAAGATCTATCTGTGTATTAATGGATATTAAATATTTCTCGAATATAGTATCTAGCGAACTACAAAATAAACTGACTGATTTCGATCGTGTTAATAACTGTACTTGTGACATTTTTATATCAGTTTTTTTTTTATTTTAACTATATAGACTAAAGAACTATATGAAGTATTTTAATGTCTCCAATCAAATATATAAAAGTATCGTGTTTATAAATCTTGCGAATTAAAATTTATCCTTGAGTGTTTGGTATTTTTGAAAGTTTGAAAATTAGTCAACAATTCGAAGAACTTCCACAATGTAAAGGTATTAAAAAAGTCACCAAAAGGTACATCATGCGAATAAAATGTGATCATTAAAACCATAGAATATAAATTTATGTCATACGAGCCTTAAAACTATTTAGACTAGACATAATATATACAAGTTTCACTCCATGTTTAGAATACACTTGTTAAAATGTTTTTGTTTAAAAATAATGCATATTTTTAAGGGCCCAAATTTTATGCCCATGTACCAGCACCGGCAATGATTTTTTTGTAAGATTGAATAAAACATTAAGAATATAGAAAAAAATTGATGCAGCATATCGTAATTTCTATTGTCATAAAATTTTATGTAGGGCAGGGTTAAAAAACAATATAAACGCACAGTAACATGCTGTTTATAGGTATTTACCTTGTATATAGATCACAAATATGAGATCACCAATACACTTGAAATAATTTGAATGATTTTACGCTAAGTTAAATGTAACTTACTACATATTCTAAAGTGAATGAAGTTAATAGGGTTTATAATAACAATTATTATCAATATAAGTTACATTTTTTTACAATTTCAATACTTCATAATGAATATATCATATCACTTACCGAATGTTATAAATAGCAATAAAATTAATTTACTAATGTGGCACAAAGATTATGATGAGTGAGCTTCAATGCAAAATAGTGTAATTTTATTTCCGTGCTTATTCCCATCATTAAAACCGCTTCGTTAAGATGAGGCATTCGAAATCAAAGAGAGGCATTTTTTTGGCAGTGTACCCATCGCGATCGTTACCAAAGTAAACTAACGTAAATGAAATTTTAGTACGTTATTTTTCATCGTGTATTCCAACGAACGGGATAGGAAAACATGATTTGTAAAAAACTTCCCGATAGATTCTTACTTCGATATTTTCAGAAACAATAGTAATGCTACTTTTATAGCGAATTGGTATAATCATGTTATTTATTTGTGTGGTTTGTTTTATACTTTCGCATATGTTTGCGCTTAATATCGGCGCCATTTTCTTTCACTTTCGTGCACGGAAGTAAAGTTATATCGAAGCTATGTGAAATGGGAAGATTGTGGAGATTATTTTCGAGTGCCTCGTCTTGAGACGGATGGGTTTGAAAATTTGTAGATACAACGAACAATTTTATTAATAGATACGTGGTTTTTCTTTGTATCACTTCACTTCACTTATCACGTAAATAACTTTGAATATGAAGCATTAAAATTGTGTCTCCGTAAAACACGAAAAAAAAACTTCTCATCACGTGGATTTTATATTTTAATTTTTGTATTTTTTAAGGTAAAAACTATTATTGCTAGCATTACCTTTAATTTAGTTTTAAAATAATACACTTCTTATTTTATTTTACTTTTAATATAGCGCTTAAATTTGTTAACAGAAATACACATTGCACATAAACTAATATTAACATTTTCAAACCCACCTTAAGCTGCAACTGTGTTACACGTTTTGAATTTTCTTTATACTCTAAGAAGTAGTTTTATTTTTTACACATAACACAGTAAATTCTCCGAATTAAAAAAAATTTCAATTTTCTCACGATGAAAGATTAAATGACTTACAAAATAGTAAACCAGATTATAATGTATATATCTACAGTACAAATAATTTTGTACATCCGATAAGCTGTGATTCACAGCTTTTTTTATATGAGGATACACTATTAAATATCCCCAAACCGACATTAGCAATTGTTTTATACATCGGTGATTTTTTTTTACGATTAGTAAAAACGATTCGCCGGTTGTTAGATCACAATATCAATAATATCATTATATTTTCGATCCGCTTAAAAAACAATTTAATTTGCGTAAAAATTCTTCCTTGCAGTTTCTTAAGCAGAACGTTGCACAACATAAAATTCTTTACATAGCGCGGCATATAAAATACTTGTCGCATATTATTAAAATCAGCACCTTTTAACAATTTATAATATTGCGGAATAATTATTGCTTAACTTCGATATTATTAACTACTAATTTCCCTACTATGTATCACAAACAATTTAGGAAACTTATACGGAACTATTGAATCAACAAGCGTAAGCTTCTAAATAGGTTTGCAACTAAATTCTTTCTGCATAATATTATTCCCAATTAGAAATAACTTAGTTGCTTTATATGTTTTTTTTAAACTTCTCACTTATAATTTAAGTTAGTTATAAAAAAGCGATAACCGACTTTATCGTATAAACTTACTCTTAGTTAGATTCTTTGCTTTCATAACATGTAAGATAGCGAGACCGAGTATCCTTGATATTTTAGAAAATAATTATCACTTTTATTTATCAAGAGCTAGTCTCACAAGCATGGCATAATGATGGCCTTGGTATAACTAACTTTGGAATTTTAGTGCATGGTGTTTATTGGCGTTTACCTCGAAACTATTGAGCGGGCAATTAATGTAAGGGCCTGTTTCACAATCTCCCTTTAAGTTCCCTATAGGCTATTGGCAACATATTTGACAGATGTTTGACAGATAGAATATGGAGTATCTGTCAAACATCTGTCAAATATGTTGCCAATAGCCTATAGGGAACTTAAAGGGAGATTGTGAAACAGGCCCTAAATGTCGGAAATTGTCACGGGACCGGTTCTAGAGGATGCATGAATTCACAAAATGTCAAATTGGCAAAACTAAACTAAAGCGTAACAAGCTAATTTCATCAAATTGTTAAAAAAACATCAAACACCTATGCCTATGTTTTTTTTTTAATAAACACGCAATAGTTAGTACGTTAAGTAGAGTACAGTATATTCAACCATAATCGGTTCTACGGAGCCCATCGTCTAAAGGTTCATTTAGGATTCTCATAGGCACTAGTCATTTTGTCGTGGCAAGGTCGCGAAATATCTGACATTTCCATCCCTTGGATATATGTTATATAACCTCTGGTCAGGTCAAGTGGCAAAGAGCCAAGAGGCTTTTGAAACGGGTCCTCGGACATTCCCAAAGGACATGCATATTTGCCCATGTTAGCTATGCAATAAGGACTTCTTGTAAGTTCTAGAAGTATTTTTGAGAAAAGGATTTCTCGTATCGTTCTTACCGAGATAACAACGTTTTGGTCGATCACTGAGGGGGTTGTCAACGCAATCTAACCCCTCGAAATTTGTAATAGGTATATTAATTTCATAGTTAGGAATCTTATAAGGCTGCGCCTACACTGTAGGCTCGCATATAATTTTATCACCATTACAACCATATAAAGTTCTTATTTCTAATCTTGTCTTGTTGGCAGGATTCGTGTTCTTCCTTTCTTACTATCATTCCTCTCTCTATCTCCTTCTCTCTTTCCCTCTATCTCTCACTCTGTGTCAACTTAAGTCTAATTATGCATTAGAAAAAGTTATTGCTATATTTACTTGAATAAATATCTTCACAATTACGTTTCACTGTCAAATGACTGTATTTCGTCACTCAAGTTAAGGCAACTTTTTCCAACGCCAGTGATATGCTTACACCAAGATTTATACGAACAAAATAATTTATATGCCATGGCATTTTCTAGCAAATATTCTACAACATGAAAAAAGGGTTATAATATCTATTTTACTTGAAATTAGTATATTAATGTATAAGGAATATAATATAATAATATATTAAAAGCGATTATAAAATACGTAAAATTTATCCGTGCGCGTCATCAATATGTTTAAAATTGCTGACATCAAATACATTATGTACTGAACGTATTGCGGTGTACTTTTTGTCTCACTATTTGTCCAACTAAAATCTAGAGCTCCAACTATTCTGTGTGCGAAGACTAATTTCTAAAAAAAACTACACATGAAAAAAATCATCTCACTTTGAAATGTCGACTGTAAAAATCGCTTCTAATTTTGTCCCCTGGAAGCTCTAAAACTATTTTATAACAATATTAATGTAATCATTAATAATCAAATTACACATATTTTCATCAAATTTAATGGCTAAGTTACAGCTAAGCTAAAACCTTATTTTAGGCTTATGTTAGGACTAAAATAGTTTGTCCGACAAGAGATGTAAAAACGTTTAAGGTATGACTTAGTATAAACCTGTAAACACTTATATATTAAAATATTTATATTGCTTTTACGAATAAAGCGATTAATACAAAAATCGATTCGATTACATAGTTTCGAGATGTATTGTGCGTTTTAAAATCGAAATCATAATTTAGACGTGACTATTACTAAATATTTTTAACATATGATAGTACTTCTGTACTGACACACGTACAGTCAGCAACATAAGCCATAATTTAACACTAGCTGGTACATAGTTCAAATTGTGCTTATGTGGCTAAGTATACGCTATACGAATGCTGACGATAGCGATAACAAATTTGAATCAAACTCTAAATAATCGTATAAAATATTAATATCACATCATGTTCACATAACTATCGAAGCATTTAGCGTTTAGACGAAAAGTACTAGCCATAGTTAAACTAGTTACATCACCCCGTCTTTACACGACCGTGTGCCTTTATAAATGAACAGGTACACAATCGCACACTATAGACAACCTTGTGTTACAACTTTGTCTATAATATACGCTTAACCAACACTCTATACATGTCAAACGACTTCACCCTTAAAACATTGTTTTAATCCACTGCTCAAAGTATATATTTATTGTTTCAATAAATTGCGAAGTGCTACAAAAGTTATGTACATTAAAAAAATGTGATTCGGTACTTTCTGACATCAATATAATTATTTAATTTTAATAAAATTATATAAAAATAATGGTATGCGAGCAATGGATTCACAACAACATATCAATCTGAACTGAAACAATGTCCATTATTTTCGTGATGATATCAGATATACTCAACCTACAACTATTTCTTTTAAGTCCAGTGTACAGCTATGTATTTTCCAAAATGTCAACAACCACATTAATTACCATATAAATGGCTATGTTTACATATTTTTGGTAATGTTACTAGTTGCTACTTGATGTAGAAATTATAGATTTGACTCAAGAAAAAAGGTTGAGCATATCTACTATAGCGACTACCGCCATAACGAACATTGTTTCAGAATAGCCACATAACAGAGTACGTATGCACGTACGCACACATGCTCACGTGCTTGCACGCATTTACGAACACGCACGCACGTTAACACGCAGGCATGCACGCACGTTTACACGCATGCACGCACGCACGTTTACACGCATGCGTACACGTGCCTACGTACCTTATCACGCGGCACCCATATTACAATCAATACCGGGATACCAATGCATACACAGGTACACTCCACAAAAAAAATATATCACAAAACAGTTACTCAATTTATATATAGATAAAACGAAAACGAAAAAATGTAATTAAATAATTTTTTTTTTTTTTTTTTTATTATTTATCTGAACTGGTTGCGAGGAAGAAATCGTCCAAGTATAGACTTAAATACAACCAGCTTCACAAGTTTTAAGACTATAATTTTATTTTAGTTTTAATTTATTAATGTTTCAATTATTTTTGTGTGCAGCTAATTATTTGGAAATAGCGTATATGGTCGTCCGATGAGGTTGCGGAATGTGGTGTAATTGCTTGACATTTGAAACTTATTTGAGGTCAAGGACACCATTAGTATGCACCTCTAAATTTGTACAAGACGCGACTTTTGTCTGCCAAACCGGTCAGCCGTGTATGTTATTTTAGCGCATCCCGTTTCATAGATAATCTTTATTTTTTTCATTATTTCTTCTTAGATAATTTTTATTTTAAAAAAGAAAAAAAATGATTTGAATGAGTTAGTTATATAATAAAACATATATAATTATTTATTATATGTAAAATTATTGTTATAAGTTAGCGACGTTAAAAAAATGTTAACGTTGTTCTTTTTTTAAATAATGGTTATAATTCGTTGTACCTGGTACACATTGGTACGGAGCGAACCGACTTACAGCCACACTGGTCGAGGCGCGGGGGACCGTTGTTATGGGCGGTGCAGGAGAGGCGTCTCCTCATTGCTAGACCACCTTTCGACGCGACTTCGCTCGTTGCACTTCTTAGTGCAGCACGCCAACGATTCGGTGGGCGCGGCCTGCGAACAAACTCACGTTATTCTTCTGGGACAACTATAGGGAAACCAGAACATATTACAAAAACAATTACGGGCTAAGATAAGAGTTTCTCTGCTCTCCCTCCCTCGCTCTCTCTCTCTCTAAAGTTCTGCTACAACATAGAATCCCGCAGTGAGACTGTGAGAACTGAAGAACACAAGAAACGGTATTATCACCCCCTTTGTGGAACATAGTCGTAAATGATCTTATTACTAAACTCAATAACAAACCAGTAGTAGTCGACGAATTAGCGATACTCATAACCGACAATCAGGCCAATACTAACCTAATTTGGACAGAACTCTGTGCGATAGATGGGTCAACCCTAACAAAACCGAACTAATAAAGTGCGCCAAAAAAAGGCACAACAATTATTCACTCCTCAAACTAGGGAGCGTAACAATTCAATTATGCACAAACGTAAAGTGCTTAGGAATAATCCACGACATTAAATTTAGCAGGAGTCAAAGTAGAAGCCAAACGAAACCTGCTTATAGGCACCTTAACAGCTGGACATGATCACTACAACAAACCTCTTTACTATAGGTATTACTGACGCTGTGTATTTGCGCTTCTTAGGATCTAAAGTGGCAGTAGGAAGTGATTCAGGCTCACATAACGCAAAATAGATGAAAATAGCTTGACCTAATGTACAAGTACAGTACCTGCGATAGATGCAGGTCGTATAGATGTAGCGTGCTGACGGACATGTCTCGCGCCTCGTCGGGCGGCGCAGGCGCAGGCGACTCGAGAGCGGCCCCGAGCGCGCTGGTGCCCAGCCCGCTGCTGGCGCCCGCAAGCCCCGCCCCCGACGGACCCTCTTCCTCGTCGCTGGTTTCATCCATGTCCTGGGCATTTAACACAATATTAGGAACTTAAACCATGTGAACCTGCCGCCCATAGTATTTAGATAAACCTAATTAACTAACCTAACCTAAGAAAAGAAACCTTTTATTAGAATTGGAAACCTTTAAAAGTTAACATATTTATTTTGGCGATGGCCGGCAACGCGTCCCAACTGCCTATAACAATCATGTACTACGTGAAACAGTTAGGCTTATAATTTAGCAACCTTCGAGTGAATGCAAAAAATATATATTTGTGGGGCCTTTGTACGGTCACTTGAATAAGACTTCAAGAAAGAATAAAGATAAGCACATTTATAGACATAAGCACACCTATGTATCACACGTTTATATTATATTAGTTGTAATAAACTGTATGTACATAAAGAATAAATAAAATAAAAAATAAAATAAAGGCTGATTATTATTATTATTCTATTACATATATACAAAGTTTTTTTTTTGAAAAGTTTTAGAAAGAACTAAAGTAGGCCTGATGACCTTTAAGCTCAATCGGTAGGTAGGTGAGCAGATGGCTCACCTAGAAATTAAACATAGGATTAGAGGGAGATTTAAGTATAAACTTTACTAAAAAAATATAATTTACCGGTAAACGAAACTGTTGCTTCTGTTGGTAGTAAGACAGGACGGCCGGTAGTGGTGTGTTGGTGCCGAAGATGCTCTGCTGTATGTACGATCCCAGCATTGTTTTATTCTAAAACAATATGTTAGCGGTACAGATTGTTTAAATAACTTACAAAGTGTAAAAAAGAATATAAAAAGTAACGAAAGACGAGTGGCGATAGAAGGAAGTGAAAAAAATGAGAAGTGGAAATACAGACAAGTCCAAGAGAGTAGTAAAAGTAGTCAAATCTGCTGCGCCCAAATCAAATATGAGAATACATAAGTCTGTGGGTTTGTTTGACGAGTTAATCGCAATAATCTCCGAAACTACGAGTTATTATTGCAATTAATATTGTTGTTATATTTATTTTAGAAGAAATGTTCTTAACAATTTTACAAAAACAACCTAAAATAATGGGGATTTGATTTTTATTTCAATAATATAGCAACAGGATTCTTTTTTTGTTGTTTGTTGAATCGGCGAACGATTCTATTCGCAGCAAAAAATAATTAAACTTTGTAAATTTTACTATAATACAGTCTATACATTTATTGAATACTATTATTATAGTTTTATTTGACTCACCAAGCCGTTGTTATTCGGTATAGCGTTGTACATGCTCTGGCGGAGCGACTTGAGGAACTGCCTTTGAGCTGGCTCCACGGGCTGCCAGCCGGGGTGGCGGCACGAGAACGCAACCAGAGACAACTCTGTCTTACCGTCCTCGCCTTGGTTGTACTGAGTGTTGGCGGCTAGATGAAAACATAAACAAAACTTTGCAGAAAACTTAGTCGTCGCAACATGCGAATTTATGTTAATATTATATAATGTTAATAGTGGCGTTATAAAAATCCTTGAAGAAAGATTAAGACACTATAACGCAGTCATACCAATCATCGTCACGCCATTTGATTATATTTTACTGCCAAGGCAAGCCAATAGATTTTTCCCATCGCCAAAGAAAATAATGTTGACAGGGACGTTGTCCTGCACATCATTTTAAAGCGGCCGAATTGTGAATTATTCAAGTAAATATGTAAAGTTGCTCCCTTGGGAGTACGGGGCTAAATTACAGCCTGTGTTTTTCTGATGTGTAAGCTAAATCATTAAAAAATTTCATCAAAATCAATCCAGTAGTTTTTGCGTTAAAGAGTAACAAACATACAACGATCCATTCTTACAAACTTTTGCGTATAATATCAGTAGGATAGTAGGACAAGAGGGATAAACGAAGACAGCCCGTTGAAGATTCATTAAAACTTACCTTTAATTTTGTCCCCTAGTTTTCCGACCGCTTGCCAGTCTGGATGGCCGTGTCTTCTAATATCCAGCTAAAATGAATTCATAGTCACAATTATCATCAATATTGTCTATCATCATTCTCAACCTTTACCATCCACTGCTGTCTGCCTGGACATAAACTTCTTTTAATGAACAACCAGATGGTTCACTAATTGGTACCTATAATAATACAGCCACTGCACCCTGGAATGTATTCCCTGATCTGTTCCTGATTCCTATCCTGTAACCGAGGCCCCATCCATAACATCTATTACTTCAATAATCATCCACAAAAGAACATGCCGCAAAAGTATCAACTCTTATATTATGTATGTCACACTGTTCGGCACGCCTCTCCTCGATAGCTTAGGCCTTAAGCCCAACAGCATAGGTCCTTTCGAAAAAAAAGGGTCTCCTCGAAATCAGGCGAGGAGTGTAGGGCTATAATTCACCGATGCGCTGGCCCAATGCGGGTTGATGCACTTTACACATATTCAAAGACTTTCAATCTCATCAGGCGTGCAGGTTTCCTCACGATGTTTTCCTTCACAGCTGACCGGCCGATGGTCTCGTGTGAATTTAGAAAAACCCACTCACTGGACAATAGTCGCCTTTTATATTCCAAGATGGCGTCTGTGGGCAGTAATCACTTACCATTATATTATCTACATGCTTGTTCACGAATTTGTCTTACGAGCGTAGGGTAGTTAATAATGATTACTTGTGCGAATGAGCAAACGTCGCCTATGCCGAGGACGCTCACGGTGAAGTTCCTGTAAAAGTCGACGATGTCCAGCGCCCGGCTGCGCAGGGAGAACAGCACTAGTGGACAAAGCAGCGGACTCAACACCTCGAACACTATGTACACCTGCGAACAATAATAATGACATATTATATATTGTATTCTAATGTTTACGCGAATTTAACGGATTATGAAACAAATTTTACGGACTTTATCGCGGCTTATTAGGTTTTTTACACACCCGACGTTTCGGATACTTTACAGCAATCAAAAATCTTAATAAACTACGACTCCCATTACTAGTCTGGAGTTCTTTTTACTAGACTTACACCCGTATTCAAGAAGCGTACTTGGCTAAGTAATGAGATAATACTATGCAAAGAACGCTTCTATCTATGCGCTTCTGGTGTGAATAGTCGGGTTTTGTATGTGTTTGATAGACGTAGTTGCGGGTTTCACTTAAGTATTGTTTATGAATTGGTTTGAATGACCCTATGAGTTCGGGAGTACTGTGACACCTCATAGTTTTGTTTGTGAATAAGGGTGTTAGTCTATCCAGTCTGAAATGGAGCTATGTCCACTTACCAGCTTTCGGGCGCAGCGAGTCCCACATACCCGCCTGACGAGAGTCGGTCTCCTACTGCCCCGCGGGATGACTAAGCGCATTTCCCGGCGTTAAAGAAAAAAAAAAGGCGTATATCACGACGCCCTCAACTTTCAATTGCTGGTCTTACTGCTTTGGTTAACTTCAACAATAAGACGGTACAACTCACCGCCCTGAACTGGAACAGCTGTTGGAAGTGGGCGGCGACGTCCTTGGTGTGCGCGCGGCCCCTCCACGTGGCGGGCAGGTAGTGCACGTGGCCGAGCACCTGCACCAGCAACTCCTCGCCGCGCGCCGGACCCGTGCACGCGCCCAAACTGTCCTCCACTATCAGCGCTCTGAACATTAAACAATCAAATGTTAACAACATATAGAGCATTTAAAAGGATAAATAGTGAAACTACTTTTACGGATATTATAACATAACATAAGAAAATAATAGGATAAATAGTGCCTTGTGATGCAATAAAGCCAGTGATGTGTGACAGTACACTACCATCGGCCAATCATCATTTAATGATTATCAGTCAGATATCAGCGCAACGTCGCAGCACAAAGGCGGAATTTGTTTACGGAATTTTATTACCTAGATACTCTTGACTAGTTTTTGTTTACTTATTTCAAGTGTACAACAAAGACTACTATTGTATAACTGGAGATAGACTGGAAACTCGCATCAAATAGAAGTAAGCTGTATGTGTCGCCATCTAGCTGTTAGAGGGAAACTAAAAATGTATACCTATATAAATGTATATATACCTATTACTTATGTTTATTTATTATTATTATTTGTATTTTTTGGATATAAAGACATATTTTGTGTTTGTAATTATTATTTGTATTGTTGTTGTACCAGTATATAGTATATATTATAATATCTAGTATGCCTATGATATTTTTGTTTACATTTTAGTAGGTATTTTTTACATAATACCACATGCCGCATCAACATTCAACTCGTGTGCATATATAATAAGATATTATGGTATATTGTGAGGCTATGGTGGTTCACAGATTTCCAGCGTTTCTTGAGTTTACGGTTTTTGGATGCGGAAGAGAGTACTCGACTCAACGCAAACGAACTAAACAGTAAACAGCAATTGTAAAACACCACAAAGATATGACACTAACTTAACTCAACGTGAAAATATGTATAACAATCACCAAAACCTTGATTTTGCAATAACACAACACAATGCGCATGAGTTTAAAAATTCAAGTGATTTTATGCATACATAGCGGCCATTTGCAATGCATTTGTTTACATTACTTTGACATTACCTACTAATATGCGCATTGCGCACAAATTCTTTTAGTGTTACCTACAAATATCAAACTATATTATGCTTAAAAAATGATGTAAAGCAAAATATGATATAATATAAATAAAATAACATTAGATTACTATTTAATGAATAAAATTAACGCAAGTTTGTTAATTTGAATAATTATTTTTTTTTTCGAAATACCAAATATGCTTTTCTAATATTTTTAACAAAGCAACACTGAATTTAGTAATTATAGTAAGTAGCGTTTATATTCGCAGCTAGATGTCACTTTTTACTTCAAAATAAATTTTGTTCCTAGTTTCCATACCGTGGTGTACAAGTTGTTACCTACGAAATAAAGATATTTTTGATTTGATTTGTTTTCATACAAAACACATAACATTACCGCTCTAATATGGTTATAAATAACAATAATTTTAGATTTTTAATTAACAGGGTTATTCTAGAACATTTCATCATAGTGTGCAATTATGATATTTCGAAGGAGCGGCAAATGGACAGTCGAATCATCTGGTAATGACAGACATCCATAGACAACCGCTAAGCCAAAAGTTTTGCGTAATATACGTAATGCATAATAATAGCGCGAAAAATGAAATGCTGTAAGTCTTGCTGTCGTACATTTCCGAACATCTACCTGTATAAGCATTATTGTATGAAACATTTACCTGGCAAGTGCGAGCACACATCCCAGTATCGTGATGATGGTCAGCACGTGCTCCACGGTCAGAACGTCCTCGTCGTACACGGACAGCACCACCAGCACGCCCAGCACGCTCGCCGAGAGGAACACCACGTTCCTACACACAAACACACAAATAACTCTATATATATATATATATATATATATATATATATATATATATATATATATATATATATATATATATGTCGCTTCAATCACATATTATGATCACCGGTAATTTAAAATTATCAAAAAAAATTAATAGATTTATGTCATAGTCTAATGCCATACAATTTTTATGGACGCTTTTACAAGATTTTTATTATATAGGTTCTAATACACATTACACATATTGAATACACATCCACGACCCGGGAACACAGAAAACTTTGTGTGAAATGATAAATGATGATAAATGATATATTACAAATAAGCAGAGAAAAGGACGCATATATCACGATCGATCATTTAAAAAGCTATAGGAAAATAAAAAAAATTAATATAAACATACAAATAAGTAATGTAACTCACAACAAATAAATATGTATTTTAAATTTCTTTGATTAATCTTTATATTTATATATATTTCTCCTGTGCATGTGTTTGTCACTGAACTCCTCCTAAACGGCTGGACCAATTTTGATGAATTTTTCCGTGTACCTTCAGGGTGGATTCGAGAATGGTTTAGATTTACAAATGAGCCCGACAAAATTTTTTTGCCGGCTAACTTGTCAGAATTGATTTGTATATAAAGGACAATATTTGTCGGGTCCGCTAGTTAAATATATTATTATATATTGAACGGTGTTTACTTGGCGATAACTGTGGTGATGGGCGATGAGAAGCTCGCCAGGTACTTGGTGGCGGGCTTGTGTGCGCGCGTGAGCCGCTCGCGCAGCTCATGCTCTAACTCATTGAAGTGACGAAGCGTAACGCGCGCGTACAGCGACCACGTGCGCAGACCGAGCGACGCGGGCGAGCGTTTTATCAGCTGCAACACACAATTGAATATTCTAAAGCCGGTACCGCACGTTTGCCGAGGCTTGGCAAGCCTTCACAAATTCAAACGTGTGGATACAGAGTTTGTCTTGGCTTGCATAGGTTTGCAAGGACAATCCGACGAGTGTCGGTATTGTGCACAAGCCAAAGGGAACCAAAGAGAATTTGCCGCAAGCGCTTGCGAGGCGTCCACATGCTTGTGACTTGTGGAGACTTGGAGTTTGCGGCAAGCCACAAACGTGCGGTTCCGGCTTAAGGAACTGAGGAAATGTACGGATTCCCAAGACGGAAAATCTTGAGGTTCCTTTTGACAATGACAAAACAAAACCGTCTTGAGACCATTGACTATCACGCCCGAATTCTCAAACGCCACTTAAATATTTGGGGGCTTATCAAACTACTAAGCACGCCTTAAATCCAAATGTTATCAAAATGTAAGCAGCTCCCAAATTTGAGTTGCGTTTGAGTTTTAGGTCATTACTGTCGTACAATGTCCCAGATGGATAAGATAGATAAGTGAGTCAGTTTGAGCGCCCGTCTGTTTGTCATTCTGTTAGTTAAACCAAAATCTATAGAATAGTTATCATGTTATTTAAATCACGTTTGACGATAAACTAGGCTGAACGTCTCAGAGCATAAATGGAAAATAAATTTGAAAACCATTCATTTGTTATTATTAATTTGTAATTATGGCATAAAGATAACCTCAGCATAGTTGAAGAAGAAGTACAGTATCTGCCAGGCTTGTATGAGCGGTGCGAGGATGAGGTTGACTAGCGCCAGCACTAGGATCTGCTTCTCTAGCTGCCGAGCCAGGACCATGCGCTTCGAGTGGTCCTTGAAACACTCCCGCAGCTGCCAACAGTTCTCCCACGGGCTCCACGGACTAGCTGTTGAAACCATAAAATTTATAGTGTTTTTCCTTTTGAAGTGAAACTTCTTTAGAATCGTTATGATTTCAAATCGGATGCAACGGAAAAAACGACAGGTAAGAGACACAAATACAAAAGAGCGAGAGAGCAAATGTCGGTGTGTATGTATATAGCACACTAATACTTGCTTGTATTTGAGTATTTAACGTGTCTTTTACTTCTATCGTGTGTGAATAGCACACCTTTTTTTAGCACTCATCAAACAATTAGGCGTATGATGACACTCCGAACCCCGCCTTCACCCCGCGCCACCCTTAACGAGGGGTTGTGCGAGACGAAAACGGAGTTCGGGGGGTCGCTGTATTGCGCCTGTTACTTTATTGTTATTCGATTATAATGAATTTCTTAAGATCATGATTTATGTGCGTTTCATCTTTTTGACCTAAGATTAGTACTATAGTACATAAACGTTTTCTAAATTGCTTTTCTTGATTTGTTTAAGTCATCGTAATGACGCACCATCTCACGCTTTAATTGGGGTGTGTAACTGGATAATAATTCGTACAATAATACACTTCTGATTAAAATCGTTGTGGGCATGGTAGTTTTAAGGTATCTTATGGTGGTTTTGTGAGATTGTTTCGCAGGGTTTTGTGGTGAACGCTAATTACAGGATTAGCTAGTAGCGAGAAACGAGCGATGAGCATGAGCTGTAAAAAATAAAATGTTGCCTACGATTTCTCCCCTCCCTCTAGCTTTCCACTATAATTAGGCTATGAAGTGCTAAAAGAATTTTCTCGACTACTCGTTTACATTATATCATGAAAAAATCAAATTCGATTGGTGGTTTCAGCATTAAGTAAAACAAACAAAACCTATAACTTTTGTTACTATAGATAGGTTAATCAGAATAACTTCTATTTGGAAGAAGTCTTATGTTGTGCCCGTTTTCAAATCGGGTGACAAACATAATATTGAAAATTATAGACCAATAAGTAAGCTCTGCACAGTGGCAAAATTGTTTGAAAAAATGGTTTTTGATACCATATTTCCCCAAATTCGACACGCTATATCTGATAAGCAGCATGGTTTTATTAATAAAAGGTCAACTGAAACTAATCTATGTGAGTTTATACATAGAGTGGTTGCTAATATGGATGACGGGTTGCAGGTGGACGTTGTGTATACGGACTATTCCAAGGCTTTTGATAAAATTCCCCACAAGATTTTGCTAGATAAAATACACAAATTAGGAATACATGGCGATTTGCGTCGTTGGATATCAATAGTTCATAATAGAAGTCAAGCGGTGACAATAAAGGGTCACTGCTCAACTTTTGTGCCTGTGCCGTCTGGAGTGCCTCAAGGTTCGCACCTTGGTCCTCTTCTTTTTAATATTTATATTAATGACATTTGCCAAATTATTGAAAATTCTTTTATTCTAATGTATGCAGATGATATGAAAGTATTTCGACCTATATCTAAGACTAATGATTGTACTCTGTCACAAAAGGACTTAGACAGTTTGTGTAGATATTGTTCTGATAACTTTTTACATCTTGATATAAAAAAATGTTCTGTTATTTCTTTTTCACGAAAATTAAATACGATTAAATATGATTACTATATTAATAAAATAATTATTAATAGAGTTTCTGAGGTGCATGACCTGGGCATATACTTAGATAGTAAATTATCATTTAAATTGATGCTGTTGTACAATAGCTTTGTTAGGTCTATTTTAGAATATAGCTCAACCGTCTGGAATCCTATGTACAATGTGCATATAAATGCTATAGAAAGAATTCAGCGTTAGTTTTGTAAATATCTACAAGTTAAAAGTAACCTACTCCACCAACAGTTTCCTCCATTGATGTCATTCGTCAACAGAAGAGTAGACTAGAGAGAGATATAACTTTTTTGTTTAAATTATTAACTTATAAAATTGATTCCCCATATCTTTTAAATCAAATTAATCTTAGATGTCCCAAAAAGATAACACGAAATAAATCATTATTTGTAGTCCCTTTTACCGATACCAAATATGCTCATAATACATTTATATTTCGATCGCGTGATAGCTATAATAAGCATTTTGTTAATATAGATTTTAATGTATGTGAAACTTAAAAATTAAAAAAGTTATTACGCAATAGTTTTAAGGAGTAATCGTTATGATTATTATTAAATACGGTCATTTGTTTTTATTTAAAATTTTTAATTTTATTATAAGATTGTTTATTAAGTATTTTAAGTATAAACCTTAAAATTAGATTATGTTAGTTTATCCTTTCATAATTATTGTATAACTTCAGTTATTTTTCACTGTTTTATCTTGTTTTAGATTGTGTCTGCTCGTTTATATGATTAACTATTTTTGGAAACTTTATTGGTTTGTGTATTGTTTAATATTCTCTTGTCTCAAGTATGATTGTACTGTTTGTTTCCTAAATAAACTAAAAAAAAACTAAAAAAAATAACTTTATAGTATTTTTCACTGGCAGATATATATATATATATATATAAGCTTGTATGTCTCTAAATAAAATATGATGTCACGTTGTTTGTCAGCACTATTCACCTAATCTACTGAACCCATGACAGGACGACTTATGCCCGCTGATAGTTTTATAGATCTTGTTCTCTATACAAATAAATATATATTTCACTAATCGTGTACGTTAAACGTGGTGTACGTTAACCTAGTCCCGTGGCAGAATCGTAAGAACTTGTGCTACGGGTACTAGGAACTAGTAACGGAAGTATAAGTTTATTGACGTGACAACGTCTAATAACTACGGGCTGCATGGACGAAAAAGATGACGTCATTGTCCCGTTAGGCTCATTGCCGCGTTCCGCAAGCGAGACCGCGGCACGAACGAGAGAGGCATGATCGGCTCGAGCAATTGGCTCAGTTTGGTTCGTGCTGCATGTAATGTTTGACGTTGTCACCTCAAACTACCGTCCGTAAACCGACTTTACAGACAACCAATTTTTTTACTATTTAGAAATTCATAAAAACAAATCTTATACACGTCTATGACTTGATGCAGACATACATATTATATTCATCATAAAATAATCTGCAAATGGGGGGAATCGCCTCGCTGCGCTGCGTCAAGTTTCAAGTCAAGTCACCCGGCCGTCAAAGATATTCAAAAAACTAATAATATAGTACTTAGAATTGTACTTACAAAATAAAAGGAACTCCAAATTCCACTTGAGACCTCTGGATAGATAATGAAAGTCGCCAAATATAGGTACATGCACTTGCAACGGTAGAAGGTTCTTGTTTACCATCGCGACCATGTAGTTATTGAACCTGTAATAGTATTTTTCAAAATTCAATGATATGGTACAACTGTTTAGAATTCTAATAATATAAAATATATGAATTTTACTACATTCATTACGATTGTTGTGCCTTTAAATGTTAAGTAAATATACAAAAAACCTTATAAAATTCTCAACTCAATAATAAAAAAGCCCATGACTAAAATGGTTAAACATATTTTTATCCAAATTCAAAAAAGGTTTAAAGAAAGAACCAACTTCAGAAAGATGGTCCAATTCGACTTCGAAATTCTAAAAGCAAGACTGGCAGTAAAGAATTAAAATTTTAAACGAAAGCCCATTCTATATGGCTATAAAAATCTTTAATAATTTGCCTAGTATTATAAAATATAAAGACATTTAATCCATAGGGTATGGGTTAAATATGTGGTAATAAACTAAAAATTATGATTGTTTTATATTTTAATAAATTGATGATAGTAAATCAAATTAAATCACATCTATATTATATTGTAATAAAATAAAAAATATAAATGAGACTAAAAATTTATTGTATGAATTGTAATTTAAATTATTATTATATTGTTTAAGTATCTACTACAAACTATATTGCAATGCTTGTAAAAGGAGCAAGTTTTAAGTACCTTTAAAATATATATGAAACTTTTTACACTTAGTTGCAATAAATACTTTGACTTTGTAATTACTGACGCTGAGACGAGATAGAGAGGTATTGACCTTATGCTTTAGGGTAAGCAGCACATAGATGTTTGGCCTGGGATAGTTCTAGGTACAGTCAGCGTCAGATTGATCTTAGCAGCCAAAGTGCTCAAAAAGATCTGACGGACAGAAATTCAATAATATCTAAGCATTCAAAGTTGTCATATTGATGTTAGCATCCAAAGTAGTCACAACATCTAAGCAACACATTTTCCATATTTATCGGAGCAGCCAGAGTATTCATATACATCTTAGCATACAGACTGTTCACAGGTATCTAAGCATCCAGAGTGTTCAAAAATATCTTGGCATAACGGGAAAATCAATCTTATTACCAGTAATTAAAGTGTATGTGGCTTATATTGCTGGCAGACGTCAGTCTTGGATATGCAATTAATGTCTTGTTAAAAGGAAAACATTACCTTATTAGACGTAGTTAGAGTGTAAAATTAATTAAAACAAACAATATTTACTATTGATTGTCAAAGTTGTAATTTAAAGAATTTTGCTTTTCTTCGATGTTTTTGTCTAAATTTAGATTTTAGATAATAATCAATAGACGATATTGCGAACATGAAATTATACCAAATAGCAAAATGAATATGTAATGGACACAAATTCTATATCTTTTATATAATATATAATCAGAATCTCGGAAACGGCTCCAACGATTTTCATGAAATTTGTATACGCGGGGTTTTAGGGGCGATGAATAGGTCTAGCTAGGATATGTTGTTGGAAAATATCGTTTTATTCGTGTTATCAGTTAATGATAAACCGCCACAATATCATTAGGATACAAACGTAAATTTCGCAATGCAACATTAAGATTGAGTAGCTCAGTTAGAAAATCCGACTTTCTCGAATCCGAAAGAGCCTGGTTCGAATCTCTAGTG
Source organism: Lycaena phlaeas (assembly GCA_905333005.2). Classification (NCBI taxonomy): domain Eukaryota; kingdom Metazoa; phylum Arthropoda; class Insecta; order Lepidoptera; family Lycaenidae; genus Lycaena; species Lycaena phlaeas. The sequence continues at coordinate 5,240,343 of HG995168.1, forward strand.
CAATAAATTTATTTTTCTTTTTTTTTTGTTCCTTTCTTCTTTTGGGAGAAAACCTTTATCATAATATCATATATAAGGGTATCCAAAACAAAACAAATAAAAACCAAATATTTGCTCGGTCAACCTGGTACTTCTATATTATTTGAGCATTCATATTTGTCATCTTGCTGTTGTCACGTAAAATATCATCATCATCGGTTTTTGTCCATGCACTATTGAAAATAAGCTTCCTTTGATGAATGCCAAGACGGCCGACCCCTTGCGACTAGCATCTAAAACTGCCAGTGCACGGGGATCATCTTACCACCTGGCAAATGGCCGACCAACACTTTGTCTAACTAAATACAACCTCCACTCTTTGACCAACCTTACCTACCGCCCTATCGACAACCCGGTACCTAAGTGTTTGATCAACTCTCTGCCACTTCAACTCGCTTATTTCTCGCGTGATATTTGTTACTTTAGGTCTCTGGTAGAGATCTTCGATTCGAATCCTATCTGTCAAAAAAACACCCATCATAGCACGCTCCAAAAAATTTAACTTTGAGCTACGACAAACGTTCTGGTAAGTCGTATATTTACAGGGCACATTTTGGCCCCGTACGTCATCGCGGTGAATGATCAGTGGTTGAAGTCCTTCGTCTTGGAACTCTGAGGCGTAGACGACGCGAGAATATGACTGAGCTTCCATAGAACGGGCACCATTCCAAAGGTCTTCCCTCTCGAAATTCAAACTTTTGTCTAGTCCAAGTTTATTCTAAGGCCCACACGTCGAGTCACTTAAATTGCAGGAAGCCTTCCAGCGATTTATAGCAGTAAAGATAGAGGCGCAAAAAAAACTTTATTATCGGAGTTAGAGCTGGAGTAATCATAAATGAAAGGAAAGTGTCAACCCATATAATATGTCCTATTCCTGGGCACAGGTCTCCTCCTCGAAATCAGACGTAGAAGCTATTGGACTACAGTTCACCGATGCTTTGGCTCAATCCTGGTTAGTGAATCGAGAGGCGAGTGAGCGATGGTATCATACTCAGAGTGTAATCAAAAATTTAGAAACCCATGTTTCAAAGCACTACTTACGGTCATGATTGAACCTCGAGCCCTCACTCCAGAAGAGGCCAAGACTATACCTACGTTTAGCCAGGTGACCAGCTGATTACGTTTATGCAAGATGGGTGCTTATTCCACAAAGCAGGACTAGATCAAATATTATGTATATTATGTTTCCGAAAGCAGACATTTAAATCTGATCGCTTTGATGGCGGCTACACGCGATTATTGTATCATTATTATTTTTCTGACCACTTCCAGACATAGGCCTTTTTCAATGATCATCAATGATGATCAATGATCAGTCGTCTATATAAATTTCTATATATTTTTCTCGATTCCTTTTTTGTAAAGAAATAACAGTATATTATGTCATCATTTATTCTGTTATTATACATTAATTTAAACTTTCAACTCTTAATTTTTGCTGTTAATTTTTCCTTAACTGGTCATCTTTCATTTTATGTATAAATTTTTTATTGTTATTGTTAACTTTGATTTGCCTAATTTGATTTGTTGAATTTTATTTCTTATAAGTTTTATTGCCGGTGCATAATAAATAACTAATAAAATAAAGTAAACTGTACAGGCAATAGTAATAATAATAATATTACTTAAAAAAATCTCAAATATGCATCGCAATTTTAGGTATCATATGAATATGATAGAAGGAGCTAAGAAGTCGGACCAACAACAGGCAATTGGTCTAAAAGTTTTCCGTAGTTCAGTTTCCACTCTATTTCTAGTGGGACATTTTAGCCTTAGGCAGACTTGTTCTAGTTGTAATCAGTAAGAAAGTTAACCTTCAAAATTGATTGACTATCACATGACTAGATAATGGTTTGATGCTAATTGTAAATTTAAAAAAATCTTTCGGTAAGAAGCAACTTTCAGAAATACATATCGGCTTACGTAAATGGACGGATACATGTTGATGATGATAATGGATAGAAAGTTAGTTTTTTAATAAATTATTTATGCTGTCAAAATGGTAATTGTTAAGGACGCTCTACATTCTCGACAAAAGATTTCAGCGAGCATACTATACTCTGAGACACAAGTTTGGGTCGGCTCTACACATTTTTGTTCAGAGCACTTTTTCACTCGTTATATTATGCACGTTTTTTTGTAATGTAATATACTACAACATATATTTATCGTATCAATTATTATTATTATTATTATTATTATTTACGATCTCCGTGCAGTGGCAGGTCCGCGTTGGATGCGAGTAGCGAGGGATCGGTCGTCTTGGCGTTCATTGAGGTAGGCCTATGTTCAGCAGTGGATGGACGGACGGATAAAGGCTGATGATGATGATGATGATGATGATATACTTATCATTAGCGACAAGTTTAAATATAGTTTTTATATAATCTAATCGATATTTTTAAATATCTATATTAGTTTTATGTAATACAAGAGCCCTCTGATTTGGTCACAAACAAAAATTACACACATACTACATAGTCAATTCTTGCCGAATAGGCGAACTCTTGTGTTTGATAAACTTAAATACTTATAATTAATTTTGGCGATAATGTGTAACACACTTTATGATCACATAATTAATGTTTTATATAAAATATTTGCTTTCAACAAATTCTGAAATAGAAAAATAACATATCAAAAACCAAACACATTGAAGGAAAGGGATAGCTTATTAAAAAGACATATGAGGTAAATAAAGACAGATGATACTAATTGAGTATCTACGACTGACGTCTGCCATCAATATAAGTCACATACACCTTAAGTACTGGTAATAAGATTGATTTTCCTGTTATGCCAAGATATTTTTGAACACTCTGGATGCTTAGATACCTGTGAACAGTCTGTATGCTAAGATGTATATGACTACTTTGGCTGCTCCGATAAATATGGAAAATGTGTTGCTTAGATGTTTTGACTACTTTGGATGCTAACATCAATATGACAACTTTGAATGCTTAGATATTATTGAATTTCTGACCGTCAGATCTTTTTGAGCACTTTGGCTGCTAAGATCAATCTGACGCTGACTGTACACTATTTTATGTTCATTGTCGACGTCGACTACTTACCATCAAGTGACATATCTGCCAATTTGCCTATCATCATTTTAAAAAAATGAGTTAGAAATTTTTCAGTAAAATGATGTAGAATATAAAAAAATATCTTTACTATAATAAAACAGAAACAAAATAAATAAATTCGCAATACAGGTACAGAAAGATAAACATATTTTAAAGGTATATTAAATAGGCACAGCATACAGATCTTAAGAAATATATTTACATACAATGTGGAGATTACAAATTGTAAAGTTCACATATGAACAATCTTAGTGTTCACTGAGAGAAGAATCCTACAGATAGACTTAAATTTAAAAAAATGTTCATACATAGGATATCATAGTTAATTTTTAAAAATAGAATCATAGTTCATACAATATGTTGCACGTATATAACTTATAATATTTGTCGCTTACAAGCCTATCCTAACCTAAATCTCTACAAATTGTAATTCAATTATTTGCACATAGTATAATTAGTTCTGGTTTCATCTTGCTTAAAATTGTTATTAATTAATTAAACGCTAAGCAACTATTCACTTTTTTTACACACATATATCTTAGCTTCAACTCCATATCTCTTAATTCATAGTTTCTTTTTATAAGCTTAATGCAGAATAATAATATTATGAATATAGGCTGTTTTTAATAATAATTGCAGGAATATAATTACCTGAGTATCCTATGGTATATATCTAGTTCATTGATCTCCTGTTTGTGAACACACATGTGGTGTTCTGGTTGTGCTTCTCTCACCCTCTCTTGAATGGTGGACCAATTCACCCATGCCAAATCACTCTGCAAATTGTACAATAAATAATATATTTTGTGTAAATAAATTTAGTGATGGCTGGGCGAATCAGTTGGCATGCTAATAGACAGTTTACAAGGTAGTCACAAGTTCAAATTCTAAAAAGTGCAGATAATTTTTATGATGAATACTATTTTAATGATATTTTATGTCTGCACGGGGTCATATATATATATATATATATATACTACTACATACAGTAAATATATTTTTTTAATATTTATAACTATTCCTTGCGCCCTGCTGAAGTACACATGTGACCATATACATATTATATGTCTTACTAACTATATTATACAAAATAGCAACCAATAAACTTAGAGAATGGGGGAATTCATGATTGCTCCTTGTGTTATTTGTTGTCAGACATTATAAAATTAGAATAAATCATGAATACTCATGCAATCATGAATTCTCTCTTTCTTTAAGTTTATTTGTTGCTAATTTGTATATAGTTAGTATTAACTCATAAAAATCATAATTATTTGTCTCTTCACACTATAACACACCAGAGGGGCAGAGGAATAATTACAGACCAGAGAACTGCTATTGCAAATGTCTTATTTTTTTGCACCTTATAGATATTACAGATAAAAACATTAATATAATTACCTCCTTAATTTTTAAAGCATTATTATAAAATAATTTTGTATCATATGCATAATATAAATTATACAATGATATAAATAATCTCATACACCAAATTATTGAACACAATACAATGAGACACCACCTGAAACAATATATTACAAAATCACTAATCAATTCTATATAGAATTATATATAGCCAAGCCACAAAGTTCTGGCAGATTGCCAATTAGAAAAAATAATTCTAATGTTCAAACAGTATAGCATTTATCTAGGAGGGTAGCTACTGCTGAATAAGCTATTTTAATGATAAAAGGCACACAGTATCAGTACATACAGTACGCAAAATTCTTAGGACTATCCCGATTGCTTAACTTGTTTATGGAACCCACTAATTAGTAAGTATTTATCCATCAATGCCATAATATACATATTTAAGATGGGTTAATGGTTCAGAGATGCAGCAGACCTTGACGGAGATGGTGGATAGTGATAGATTTGGTAGTTTAATGCTAATGGTAGTCTAATTCTCACATGCCACTTAAATATTTGGGGCTCCTCAAACTATTAAGCATGCCTTAAATCCATATGTCATAAAAATGTAAACAGCTCCAAAATTTAAGTTGTGTTTAAGTATTTGGGCGTTAATGTTAATTGAAAATACTTTCTCTAATAGTGGTTAGAAAAAGTACCAATCTTTTCAAGAAAAATTATAATAACAAAAAATACAGCATTATTATTTTCACTTACAATGGCACACACAATAGATTGACAAAGGCACATAAGCTTAAGCAAAAATTTTATGCAAGACTAAAGCAAAGAGTAAAAATTCAGGCCAAAGCCAGGTTACAATCATATTAACAAAAGAATAAAATATGACTACTATACTACCATAAATTTTAGCTATTTCTTAGCAGAGGCCTATAGTTTATCTAAGTTTAGTTTAACTTTACATTAGAATACATAATAATAATGATAAAATTATATATAGTTCTTACCATGTCCATGAGATATTTCCAACACATACCGAGGAAGGGTATATGACATCGTTAAGACTAAGTTTCTCACTCCTGTTGGCTTTTGAATCATTTCTAAAAAGTCTTGGGTAATCAACACAGTGCACCAAAAAAGTTGAAAACCATACAATAAATATAAATTGTAGCAAATAGAATAAATCTGATATGATCATAGGATAAAAACCCCCTCTCACGTAATATCTGTACATTCTGGTGAAAAAGGAGTCTAAATCTTCTATGTGATTCCATCCTCCTAAAAAAAATACAAATTATTTGAAACTAAATTGAAAATACGCAAATTCAATATCTCATACTTTTATTTATGGAAGTGATTTGACAGATGATGTTATGTAAAAATACAAAGTTACAGTGTAAACATTATTATACATAATTAAAACATGTGACAATACACAATGATTTTGCAATTTCGAAATATGCGCAAATTTAATTTTGAACCATACAAAGAAAAAAAATTGCTTTGTTTGAAGTCGTTTCGATCGCAAATGCAAAAAATGAGAACAAAGGAATCTATAAAGAGACACATCTGACCCTTTATTGTGTTCTATGTTACCTTTCGTTTGTGGCACTTTGTGAATAATAACATTTGTAGCGTCGTCGTGCTCCTGGTCGAGGGTAATCAAAGTTGTAGTAGCGTTTTGATTATCTCCACATCCAGCTAGCGGCGGGATCGATTCATTGTTCAAAGCGCAATATGTAATATCACGTCTAAAGTGAGACATTTTACATGGAACTTATGTCTTATAACTTTTCCTACACCTAATTTTTACATCGAAGCCATTTATTGTATATACATTTTTAACTTTGGTCCAGAAACGCAATAGAAACTTTGGTTCGTATTATTATTTCAAAAACACACAAATAGTACAAAAATATTATATCACCAATACAACACAGAACTCATGTATATATTTTTAATGAAATTAATATAGTTCAAGGATACAAATAATTTTGTAAGTATAAACAGTCTTTATTGATGAATAAACTACACAAACCAAACGACGAAAATAAACCAGGGAAAACTGACAGACTGACAGCTGTGAGATGAGAAAAACAACAAATAATAATATCGACAGTCGATAACGCTGATCAATGTAAAAAAATATTTTATTATATTTTAACTCATTATAGCGTGTTTTACACTTATCATGTAATCATCAATGATATAATATAGTATTCATTTATCTATATTATATCAAATGAATGAAAAAAAATATTTAATAAATTTTTTTTTCATTCATTTGAGTATATGTACAAGTAGAAAAAGATGAAAGCACTTTATAAACTTTCACAATAATAATTATTATTTATTACCAGCTCTTTTTATCCTTAGTAAAAAATAATTGTTTTTTTTTAATACGATTAATTTAATAAAGTCAAAAAAAATCTTGCATCTTTGATCTTGTTTAATATGAGCTATAGAAAAGAATGTCCAATGTCAATTGTCAATTGTCAGCTGTGTTGTGAAAAACAATTAAAAGCAGTATTTAAATTTTGTAAAAATTTAAAACATTTGTATAAACAATATGCCTATGTAAAAATAATTTATGTAAATAATAGTGTGCTACTAATTAGTGAGAGATATTGTGTTATATCAAATTTATGTAATAAGTTAAAATGTTTATTGTTGGTCTAACTGGGGGATTGGCTACAGGGAAAAGTACAGTTCTTTCAATATTCCGTGAAAATGGTATCGCCGTAATAGATGCAGATGAAGTAGCAAAAAAGGGTAAGGAAAGTTTCATGTATGCATATACAGGTAGAATTAACCATTTTATCTCAACATTTGTTTTTAATAATTCAAACAGTTTTGATACATTCATATCCATGAATTCATCTTAATTTCAGAGGTGACAAATTATTGTTTTCATTATATGCCGCAGTATGTATAAGTATGTTGTATACATATCATATTCTTTAAGTTTTACAAAGGAATATAACATTGTTGATTGGTGTCTTAAAATTGATTTTTATTCTTTGCTTCTATTGTATTTTGAAATACCAATTTATTATATTTATAATGAAAACCATGACCAACATTTTTATTTTGTAGTATACTGTACAAGACCATACCTAAAATGGACTGTCTCATTTCTAATATTTATATGATTTCACTTTTAAAAATGGAGATAGCTTCGGATCCAAGTATAAAATAATAAAACTAAAACCATGTCTAGCATATCAGTTACAGATTTAAGATATTGTTAGTACTTTTTGTATAAATAGGACTAAATTTACTATTGATATACAATGGTGAAATTATGAATAAATTTGGAACCTCAGGTCTTTTGACAACTCAGTGTACCTGTGACCAAAGTTGTCATAAGGCATATATAACAAAAAAGTTTCTGTGTTCCTGGGTCATGGATATGTCTACACTAATATTATAAAGAGGAAAACTTTGTTTGTTTGTTTGGTTGTAATGAATAGGCTCAAAAAGTACTGGACCGATTTCAAAAATTCTTTCACCATTCGAAAGCTACATTATCCACGAGTAACATAGGCTACATTTTATTCTGAAAAAAAATAGGGTTCCATAAGATATTTGGGTTTTTCGGACACAAGGTGTAAAAAATCAACCAGAAAAGTTATTTATTTTGCGTACGCTGCCTAAACTATAAAAGATAGAACCATAGAATGTTCTAATTAATTGTAGATCTTATAATTATCTACAAAAAAGTCTGTGACATGTTATACCTATCTATGTCGAATGAGGCACAATAACCATTTTTTTATTTAGATATTTTGAATTTTTTTGGACTACATTTAAACGCGTTTATTTTACTCATGCTTTGGATCCTTATCAAAATAAATTATTTCATCACTAAGTACAGTTTATGTAGATAATATTTCGACTTTGAATGATTAAAATTGGACGATCGGTTTTGAAGTTATGGCGAAATCTATGTATACTATATATCTACACTAATATTATAAAGAGGAAAACTTTGTTTGTTTGGTTGTAATGAATAGGCTCATAAAGTACTGGACCGATTTCAAAAATTCTTTCACCATTCAAAACCTACATTATCCACGAGTAACATAGGCTAAATTTTATTGTAATATTAGTGTAGATATATGTATTTCTGTTGTCTAGTACTTGTTCTTTGGAAACTTACCATGGGACCAGATTGATGTGGTGTAAAATCATCCATAGATATTATATTATTATATCTAATCAAAAATCATTTATTTCAGTTAAAAAGGTAGTCATAATTTTTTTAAACAGTGTATTCCTGCTCCCTACACTAGGATTCCCTGTATTGTAGGTGACCAGTCTCTTCCCAGATGCAGTTATATTAGTTACAAAAAGAGAAGAACAAATTTACATATACAATATACTAATAGATAAAAATTAACTTAAAATAATTATTAATATTAAGTACAGTTTTTTTTTACTAAGTAATAAAATACATTGTACAAATCTCTCAATCTACAATAAAAATAATAATATTATTGTTAATATTATATGTACTGATTCACATTCTACTACTTTTTTGTAATTCTTGTGTTATAGACTTTTGGGCAATATTGTTAAACCAGGCTAGTTACATATAAATTGTATATCATGCATAGTGGGCACCCCTATATTTATTACAGCTACTTGTAAAATTAATGTCAAAGCTATTTTTAAATATTATGTCTACATTTCTCCCTGCAACTCATCTGCAAGTACTTCTTTAAAACCTTATTCTTTCTTTCTTTTGGTAGCTTGTTCGATGTTTCGAATTCTCTTCTGCTAACTATATATAGATGGTGGTGTCTTGAATGATTGTTGTCTGTTATATTGTGTTCATTACTCTCCTTCAGACTTCTTAACGTTATCCTAGACTATTCAAAAAATGTTTCTCATTTAATAATCTTATTTATTATTTTACAATGTAATCAATCATTCAGAAGTTTTTTTTTTCAATTTGAATAGCAGAATATGATTTTTACTTCTGTTATACATTGTTTTAGTTCTTGAACCAGGGACTAAGGCATGGAAAGAACTAAAGGCTTACTTTGGTGATAAAGTAGTCTACCCGGACGGTAGAGTGAATAGACTAAAATTGGGTGAGATAGTGTTTGATGATATTGAAAAGCGACGCCGACTCAACGCTATCACACACCCACGAATACAGACTGCTATGATGAGGACAGCCATCAGGTACTTTTTCTCTGGACACAAGTACATTGTGATGGAGGTTCCCTTGCTGTTTGAGACTGGGAAAATGCTCACATTCATGCATAAAATCATAACTGTCGTTTGGTAAGTGCTTAACATAAGATACAAACAAGTTGGGCATGAATAAATTTAATACATGTAGTAATAGATTTTATAGTTTTTTTATGTTTTTTGTTTTACTTGAAATAGGATTTTTATCGGGACAAATCAAAAAAGTACTAATGGAAAAAATGACAAGTATATAGCATTTTTTTAATTTTTCATCCTAGCTTAGAAAAGTCCATGCTTTATGATTTCTGATTTGTTTTTACTCACAGTTATATATGTTTTCTACAGCAAAAGATCTACTCTTGCAGCCAAAAAATAAGGTGACAACCTTGAACTAGCTCTGAGTAATATTATAGTACAAAAACAACCTCAAACAAATGTTGCTTACCACTGTTTTCTCATATTATATAACATTATGTTTATGTATAATATTGCTTTTTTACTTTGGTCATATGTTTAAAGTTCTTATGCTTTATTTTTCAGTGAAGATCATCAACAGTTGGAAAGACTACGCAAAAGGAACGATTTCTCGGAAATTGTGGCGAAAAAACGGATCAACTGCCAAATGCCTCTCGAGGAGAAAGTCGCCAAGTCACATTTTGTGATAGATAACTCCGGTGACATTGATAGCACGAGACGGCAAACAGAGACTGTGATCAATGTGCTGAGGAGGTCTAAATTTACATGGTAACTTCGACGACTCTTAAATAACATTAGTTAGAGAATTGGGGTAGAGTCAAAACTGTTGTGAGACACTTGCTGTTCCTCTAAAATTTCTGACTATTTAGGGTAGTCTGGAGAATACCGACGTACAATGTTCTTGAAACTATCGTGCGTACTATCGCGTCCGCTATGATTCCACAGGCAGTAAGGATAAGGGCAATGCGCATATTATTAATTTAACTTCAATAAAAACATTTATGTTGAAAAAAAAGAAAACGCTGGAATTTGCTTACATTATAATGAAACACATTTACGGATTTTTTGCGGTTTATTAAGTTTACGGGAGGACAGTCCTCCCGTGACCATGGCTGCTGTAAAGTATCCGAAACGTCGGGCTTGTAAAAAACTTAATAAACTGCGATAAAATCCGTAAATTTGTTTCATTATAATGAGTGAAATTCGCGTAAACATAAGAAAACAATTTTGGCTACAGTCGAATGGGTCACACTTATTATTAGTCAAGAAGTGCATCGCTCCAATTTTTTATATAATTAGATACCTATTTTTTTATGAATAAAATAAGTAATATAAGTTTATTTAAATTAGAAAAACAACATTTTTACATACATTTTTTCTTAATGGGCAAATTTTTAATTGCCTATCTCCATATTAAGGGCCTGTTTCACAATCTCCAGTTAAGTTCCCAATAGGCTATCGGCAACATATTTGACAGATACTCCATACTCTATCTGTCAAACATGTTGCCGATAGCCTATTGGGAACTTAACTGGAGATTGTGAAACAGGCCCTAAGGATACAATATTTATTACTCTCTTATTTGTGTTGCAGGTATTTCCGCGCGATATTCCTCATAGCGAGTCTCTCGATGTTGTTCGGCGTCGCGCACGTTGTCAGCAATTATTTGGATTACAAGACGTGAGCCTACTTATAAATTGACCTTCGCGAACAAATAAAACTATAAACCAAATGCCTTTTATTTGTCTAGTCTAGTCCTAAAACATTTTTAACTGGAGTTGGCGCTTAAAACAGAAAGTAATGTTCCAAGGGCGTAGCTATCGCTGTATCAGGCTTATCAATAATACGTGACCCTGGAGCTACAGAGGACAAGCTAATGTACGTTCGCATATTTTAATGAATTTAAACATTAAATTAATGAATATTTTGTACCTAGTTATACTTTTATCCGACGGTGGTGAGGCAGAGACCCGCTACAGGAACAAACCCAACGCCATGAAGCCGTGGAAGTCACACTCCACGGCTGGCAACCCCCCACTTACTATATCACTGGGTGAAACCGACCGGCTCAACCTACTTCCGACGAAGCATTAGGGCCATTAGCATAGCTCCATCTGAAAAAAAACCTAATCATAATCTACACTCTCTAAGCTCTCTATTCTCTAAAACATCCTATTTATGACCATAAAACAAGAGGCTTGGGCGTGTAAAGTACTTATATATTTTCTCTATGGCAAAAGAGGTTTTTCAAAATATTAAACACCTGTTCGCACGAGCGCTTAGTAAGTTGTCTGGTCATTTAGGGTGGGAAGCAATCTGTCTTCCTTAAGGCCGGCTCCTCTGAGGGCTGAAGTCCCTAAAGTCTCTGTGCTGTCGTGTGTGTGTGTGTGTGCGTGTGTAATTCCTTGGTGTACACACGTTTATAAATCCCTCAACTTGCTACTATGGCGCCATCTTTATTTGTCACTTTTCAACGGGCACTTTCATACACAGAGACGGTTCTCCTCACTTTATAAACTACATAATTACATTTGAAGTAGCAAATTGCTGTTCTATAGAATGTCAATAGTGACGTGCAGTTAGGCATATTTATCGACCTTACTGTTGACCCTCGCACGTTAATTTGTATTCTGTTTACGCCTTTTGTTGTAGATTTCGTCGATATGGCCGAACGTACGCAAAGAATTGTTCTAATCAATCAGACACGAGTTCGTCATACGTCTTCGTAACTATTTCGATTGTGAATCTCAAAATGGAGGGTCAATTTTATCTGTAAAATTAGTGGTTGAACGCGTAGCTGATGCGCTCAATATTGAGACTATGAACTCTTATACGCCGACGAATAACTTAAGCAAAATATGGCGAGACTGGCACGGAAGACAATAAACTTCACACACCAAATAAGAGAAAGCGAAGAAAATCAGTCATAGACATCGATAACCTTGACGCCGATACCGAAGACTTGTGTACGGCTATTAATTACGAAAGGAGTATCTAATAAGAAAATACTTAGTGCAATCACTAAAGCAAGCTGGATTGTTCTTGAACCAAGATTTTGAAGACCGTTGGATTTAGATACAGACAATAGGTATAACGAACGCAAAATATTGATGGAAATATTTTATATCGTTATGGCAATATATCCTTTTTTACAACCAGTAAAAACATTTGAAATTGCACAAATGTTTCGTTTTTGGACGAAACATGACATAATGCTAAAAATACTGTAAGCCGTTCGTGGACCGATGATACTGCAGCATCTACGTCCACAGTTCCCGTTGGAAAAGAATCGCGATTTATAATTTGGCACGCCGGAACCATTAACGTGTTTGTCGAAAGTTCTCTCATGGTTTTTGCGTACAAAAACTACTGGACTTTATAAAGAAATGAATGAAGAAAAGTTTACTGATTGGTTTACAATATTGTGTAGCCTCCCTAAACGATCATAAAAAGTTGGTAAAAATATTAAATGAACATATTATTATGACTAAAGGAGACAGGAACAGTTTGAAAGAGATGTGAAAATAGATAATATTTTAGAAACGAACTTATAAATAATGTGGATTAAATATAGCTTTTTGTGGCACTTTTTTTTGGTCTCTTTTAATTTGTTCTTTACTTCTCTCATAATTTTAATGCATATAAAGTGTATACAACGAGTATATACTTTTCATATCAATTTTCAGTTCGTTCAAATATATTTAGGTATACTTACATTTATATTTTTGTTTTATTAAACTTTTTTACAGCAGCACCTACGCTTGCAATAAAAACTTAGACTTAGTAACTTGGAACTTAATTTTTTTTCGAGAATAATATTTCACATCACTACTGTAATATGTCAAAACGGCCATCATAGTGTGCCTATAAAGTTCAATGTTTGCACTTGCCACGTCGTTATTGCAACTTTTAGAGTATGTGAGCCTAGGTAGGTTGGTACAGCAATAAATAAGATGCCGACTTCAAAAGTAAACAATGAGGACGTCGTAAACGCAAAAATAAGTAGTGTTTACATTTAAATTGATATAAATTCAAAGGCATGTATAACTATAGGGTCTTTCTTAAAAACACATTTAAACGGTCGAATTGAGAAACTCTTCCTTCTTTGAAGTCGTTTAAAAATTTGTAATATTGGAGAAATTTGTATTTTACTCGTATTGCAAAACACAATTTTCATTAGTACAAGATAAGTTGTAGACACAGAAATTAAAGAAACGCAGTACTTAATTAATTTTATTAGATGTCTTAGCTATGTATTTAGTTCTCATTTATTTTTTTAAGGGCCTGTTTCACAATCTCCAGTTAAGTTCCCAATAGGCTATCGGCAACATATTTGACAGATAGAGTATGGAGTATCTGTCAAATATGTTGCCAATAGCCTATTGGGAACTTAACTGGAGATTTTGAAACAGGCCCTAAATAAGTTTTTTTTTTACTTAGTAAATTCGGTTTACTTAATATATTTTTTTCATAATACCTATTCATTTTAGTAACGTGTAGTAAAGAGGTGTACTTATACAAATTAAAAACTGATTATTTTGTAGTATTTTTTTTTGTGATTCTAGGACATTTCAAACTGCGTTAGATGCTCTATAATCAAAAGGTTTAGATGTATGTGAGATGTTAGCGAGGAGCAGTTTGGCACGATCCCACAGGCCTAAAGAAGGTGGTAAGGTGGAGACATGCTTGCGGGAGTCGTAGTCATCACTGGTCGTTACGGTTGACCCTTCTGTTATCTTTTTGGAATCGGTGGATGAAACGTTATAAAAGGGTTTTGGTTCAGCGAAGTCTCGTCTAATCGGATCATATTTTAGTGAACCGAAAATTGGGCTGAAAAAAAAAGTTTTATTAGCGGATGCGATTTAAATGACGTGAAATGACAATCTACATATGATTAAATGGGTATAGCTGCGGCCGACTTGTGGTTCTAACAAAAACAACAACAACTAAACACTGAAAACTATTTGTCCCTTCCCGGGATTCGAACCCGCTATCTCCGACTAGAGCGCCAACTAAACAACCAATAAGCCACGATGATCATCGACAGATAATATAAAACTAATTCTTACGGTTTATACAGCCCGTGGACATAAAATCGAGGCTCTACTGATTTTTCTGACTCTGGATTATCAGCAAAAGCTAGTTGCCTGGAATAAAAACCTTAATTATAATATACCTATGTATCATCATCATCAGCCTCTATCCGTACTGCTGAATATAGACGTCCCTAAATGAATGCCAAGACGACCGATCCATATGAAGGGGCCCTTATAAAGGGTAAAGATTTCTCACATAAAAAAAAATGTTTGCATACAATTAAAAGAAATATTTATTCATCATAATCATTTATCTATAAGTTTCCAAAATTTTTACAAACAATTCGAAATAAATTAAATATACACTCTCCTTGCCTTTTTTCGGCAAACTGATTTATTAAATCATTTTTAGCTGATTATGACCATAGTTTTTCTAAAGAGTCTTTCTTAATGGACAATAGTGATAGGTCTGATAGGCGTTCATTTCCCATTGAAGTTCTTTGGCAATATCGTCGGGGGGCCCCGTGGCTCGGTGGCCCCGTATAATTGATACGGCTGATACGGTGGTAGCTACGCCCCTGGCACCGAGATCGTCTTAATATATACTTCAATCAAATCAGTTTCAATAGGGATGTTGACTATTTTTTTTTAATTGATTTTATTTGATAGATATACTATAGGTAAACACGAGAAAACGATTTTTGTAAAGAAATTTGTCCAATTTTAACAAAAAATTAAATAAAGAAAAATATTTTTTTAAATTGCCTTATAACGCTCCAAGCGTCATTACGTCACACACCGCATTCTTTTTTTTTTTTTTTTTTTTTTCGAAAGGCTTTTAGGCCAGATGGCCTTTAAGCTCAATCGGTAGGTAGGTGAGCAGATGGCTCACCTAGTAAAATTCGAAAGGGGGGCGCCCCCCTCCGTGCCCCGCAGGGGGCGCGGTATATCGCGCGCGCTACTCTGGAGAGTAGGTGTTTGGCTAGTCAAATCCAATACGGTCGACGAGTCATTAGCGGATGAAGTTAAACTACTAGTCGGAGGGCCGGCCCTCTCCTCCCCCTCTGACGGGGGAGGTGGGTCGTGCGCGGTACCCGTGCAATCGACCGATAGCAAAGTGCTATCGGTGTTTTCGCGGTTTTGATTAGTGTAGACTCGTATCGGATTCGAACCTAATCTTACCCGATCAATCCGGATCGATGTATTTACCATGTGTAGGGGTCGACGTCGCTCACGACCCCGAGGCCCAAGCGGTGTGACTGAGTACCTAACCCCGGATGTTGTATTGTTATGTGTGTGTATTCTAGCTTGAATTTCGCGTCGCGCTTTTACGTCGCGCATTAATAGCTGAGATATTTCGTCAGCCGGATCGGTTGTAACATGTTTAGGTAACCTAAAACTCTTTGAGACTGAGCTATCAGGGACATAGTCTGCCGCGCTCACTATGAGCGGGTTTGGGTGATGGAGTGCCTTTTCAAAGTGACGTACTGACATCTCTTTGAAGTGGCCCCTAATCGAATCTAACTTGAGGTCCCTATGTAGGTCGATGTTTCTTATGTACCATGGGCAGCACCGCATTCAGAGCTTGCGCTATGTTAGGTGAGTTTGTACTTATCTCAATGTTCAGTGATGTCATCGCCTTATTGGCGTTTGCAGTCACGTGATAATGCATGATAATTGACGCATTTTTAATTAATTTTCTAAATTTTAAGACAAATAAGTGGACTTTTTAAATATTATTTTAGGTTTTCAAATACTGTATTTAATATGTAAAACATAACTTTACATGAATTTGTAACATGTGTCAACATCCCTATTATTAACAACAGAATAAGGCCTTATAATAACGATGTGATTTTAACTACTTTTTGGTACATACAAGTAAAGACATTAAATCGTAAAGCTAACACGGCGAAGATTATAAAGTCTAATCTAGTCATCTCTGATGAACACACAAAATGTTCTGTCTGTCTCTGGTTTGCATATTACTATGCATTGCGTAGTTTGGCGTTACCATTATATCATCAATGCTAGAATACTACAAATACTTACAATACTATTGTAATATAACAGGGTAACCGAAACTTGTCCGAACACATTTTCTTGTTAACAATAAAATACAGCTTACATAACGTCGATTTATTTATATGGACTATAAATGTTAGTACGAGTAATATAAAGTGATTGCTCTTTAGTTTCTTGGTTGGTGTGGCATTTATAGGAAACTATTACCTACATACTACATAGTATTTTTTTAAATAAATTTGACTTATTACAGTCTACTGCGGAATGTGAAACTCATAATGCTTCATTTCCAGGTTTCGCTTTAAAATAGATTTTTATTAAAGACGAGTTGAATCTGGTAGACGTTTTGCTGCCGTTACCCATGCCTCGTTATAATATTTTTGATACAAAATTTTTTCTGACACTAACCAACACACAAAAAAACTTATTTGGTGCAGTGGTTTTGAAATCTGAAGTTACGTGTGCATCTGCATTGCGGCGATAATTTTATCTACATTTACATCTACACTAATATTGTAAAGAGGAAAACTTTGTTTGCTCGTTTGTTTGGTTGTAATTAATAGGTTCAAAAAGTACTGGATCGATTTCAAAAATTCTTTCACCGTTTTAAAGCTACATTATCCACGAGTGACATAGGATAAATTTTATTCTGGAAAAAAATAGGGTTTTGTAAGATATTTGGGTTTTTCGGACACAAGGTGTAAAAAATCAACCAGAAAAGTTACTTATTTTGCGTACGCTGCCTAAACTATAAAAGATAGAACCATAAAATGTTCTAATTAATTGTAGATCTTATAAATATCTTATATTATTCAGAAATTTTGATTTTTTTGTACTACATTTAAACGAGTTTATTTTACTCATGCTTTTAATCCTTAAGATATAAAGCTAAAGAGTTTGTTTATTTGAACGCGCTAATCTCAGGAACTATCGGTCGGATTTTAATGAAACATTTCTGTGTTCGATAGCCCATTTATCCCGATCCCGTTGTAAATCTTAGTTAAAGCAGGCGAAGCTGCGGGCAACAACTAGTATTTTATATAGATAAGACGTTTACAGCTCGATGAATAAGATGTTACTAAAATGGTTTACACAGAATTCTTCTTCCTTCCTTCCTTCCTTTTCCAGCTTCCAGCTTCCAGCTTCCAGCTTCCGACGTCTGTTACATATTTAAAATATTATCGCGGTTAGTATTACAATGGCGGTAAATTGCTCTTTTTTTCTATCCTTCTATTTAGGCCTTATGGCAAACTAAGCGGGCGATGGATTTTGATGAAATTGTTGGCATTATTATAGTGCTATGTTTTTATTAATAGGCACATCATCATCATCATCATCATCATCATCATCAGTCTTCATCCACTGCTGAACATAGGCCTCCCTCAATAATAATAAAAATAAAAAATAAAATTCATTTATTTCAGGTATCACCCATAGTATAAGAATCAAACAAATCCAAAATCAATCAATCAACAAGTTACAAATATACATAATAATAATAATAATAAAAATCAAATCATAATATAGAATGTCAAAAACAGCACATAATAAATACAAACAATTAATTTTTGCAAAAACAATAATTTGAGCAATTTTGAAAGAAAAATATAAATAAAATAAAAGTCTATCCTGCCTATGATCAATGAATGCCAAGACGACTGATCCCTTGCCACTCGCATACACAGGCACACAATATGCTATAATAATAATTTTTATCCTAGTACGACCGGAATCCTAAATTAATGTAATGTAGGCGGATTTTTCATTATGATTATATAAAAATATGTACAAAAAGCTCCTGAACATAATTTTTCACGATTGAGCGCGGAGAAAACTCGAGAGGGCATGCGGAGGTTGAGAAGTTTGTGGGCGGGCGCATGGGCGGGAACCAAACGACCCCCAACGCAACCCCTACATTCAATCCGTCGCCGGCCGTCGGGCGAAGCGGCTCGGACGGGAATTATGTAGATTTGTGAAAATGTTCAGAATGGATAGTGAGAATCGTTGCCTGGCTCTCGACAACGGTCCGTTAACCGTTGGAGGTTCGCCGACTTCTGCTAACAGCTCCGACATGTTCCTCTACGATGACTCGTCCATGTCCGACGGCAGCCTATACGCCAGCGACCAGGAGAATCACTCCATGCCCAGAAAAAGGTAAAAATATCGTTTCTAATATTAGAGAATAACCAATTATTATTTTTTACATGCATTAGGTCCATTAGATACATTTACGAATTAATTAAGTTTTTACCGCATACAATTTCTAGGGTTTAATTTTAATGCTAGGAGTTTATTTTCAGTAAATATAAGAAAACAATAGTTTATTTGCATACATCAAATTTGCTTATTATAAAAATGGTTACACATATTACAGTTTTGCTTTGCGTTTTTGCTAGCGTTATATTATATAATAATATATATTATTACTCGATTTCTGAACTTGTTCTTAATCATTATATATATTCGCAGTCTATATTAAAACACTTATAATGAAACTAATTGAATTTTTGCTTGGTTTTTGATTGGATTGGATTACATAATATAACTTATTGATATTTTCATAACATAATAGTATGAGGATTTCATATTAAAACATTTGTGATGTGTCTGTTGTGCTTAATATGTTAAATCAATTAATGAACAAGGTTTTGTTATTAGCGAATGTATAATATTTTTCTGTTGATTCATAATAATTGTATATTATATATGCTTAATCCTCGTGTACTGTTCATTTTTCGATTTAAATAAAATTTTGTCTCTTAAACTTTAGAGATTTATAGATCATTTAAACTGATAGTGCGTCGCTCGTGTATATACCTCAATTGTTTCATAACAACATTGAAATCTCAACATTATAAAAGTATAAAGTGTAAAAGCCCTAAGTTATTTAACCCATAAGATATATATATATATATATATTTTTTTTTTCGTTTTTTTAGGGGATCCTGCATCTCAAACATTTTTTTTGTTACATTTTCAAGTATACAAGTTGTTACCTAGGAAATAAAGATTTTTTGATTTGATTTGTATCATATTAGTTTACATTTGGATTAGGGGCTGTCCATTTTGAGTCTAAGAGGTTTCATGAACCCAAACTCGTAGCAGTTTTACCTTCTACGGTATCGTAGCAACATAACATAGTGTGCCTCAGATTTCCCCAGATGTATATTTCATTATTTTAAATTTTCATAATTATAATCATATAATTATTAATCTAATAGTCCACTTCACGCTTTTTTGTATATCAGTTAACTTTAACTTTAAGGCGCGGTCTTAGCTCAAAACTCACAAAACTGGGTTTTTTTGACGCTCCGGTACGAGGAAACCCAATGAATATAACTAATGCAAAAAATACAGACCATAGAAAAGGGTCTAAAGAAAATGTGTACGGTCATATAATATTAAATATTTGTTTAATATATCCAATAAAAAAATCGTAATTTCCTTCTCAAAAATAGACTTAGACGTTGGAGTTCTCTGTATTTTCAGCGGTAACAACATATTTTTTTATAAGAATATAATTAGAATATGGTTTTATTAATTATTTGGCCCAACAGATATTGAATTTCATGCGTATATTCTGAGTTATTAAAGAAAAACCCGCAAATTAAATGTTTATTTGCAACAGGGTTACACTTCTGCTTTGCAATTTTTAACCTTATTCAATGTGTGGTAAATGTAGCATTAGATTACGCGGTCATGTTCAGATCTCGGGCGACCCCCGAGCTGGAAGGTTCTGTTACGGACGCTCGTCTTGTGACATAAAACTTTGTGATTTATGCGTAAATTGTAAAAAATTATTGGAATATTTGGGAAAGTATAGGATGGATAATAAGGCTATAATGTTTTTTTGTTGAAATATACGATATTGTGTAATTTGAGTAATTGCACAAACATAACATTCTAAATCCAAAAACATATTGTGGCATTCTATTTATATGCGCATAGAATACATATTTGAATGCGCCAGGTGCAAGCGTGGTTTGTCTGCTACGTCGATCGACCGTATCGGTCATGGCTTGCATAGTAAACGTAACATAAACGAAATAATATCATGTTTTCTTTTTAAGATCAACAAAACGAATCATCATCATCCTTTATCCGTCCACTGCTGAACATAGGCCCCTTCTAATGATTGCCAAGACGACCGATCTACCGATCTCTTGCCACTCGAATACAACAAGAACAATATACCATCATCATCATCAGCCTTTATCCGCCCACTGCTGAACTTAGACCTCTCCTAATGAACGCCAAGACGGCCGATCCCGTGCTACTCTGATCAGGCAGCAGTGCCATCGATGCGACTTTGTCATCATCTGCGACTGCGACTGCTGATGGAGGATTCAATTAGGATGGGCAGCATTTAGAAAGCTTCGCCATATTCTCACGTCGTCTATACCGCAGAGTTTGAAGACGAAAGTCTTCAACCGATGCGTTCTCCCCGTGATGACCTATCATCATCAGCCTTTATCCGTCCACTGCCGAACTTAGACCTCTTCTAATGAACGCCAAGACGGCCGATCCCGTGCTACTCTGATCAGGCAGCAGTGCCATCGATGCGACTTTGTCATCATCTGCGACTGTGACTGCCGATGGAGGATTCAATTAGGATGGGCAGCATTTAGGAAGCTTCGCCATATTCTCACGTCGTCTATACCGCAGAGTTTGAAGACGAAAGTCTTCAACCGATGCCTTCTCCCCGTGATGACCTACGGGGCCGAAACGTGGCCTCTTAATTTACGACTGGTCCGCAAGTTTGCCGTAGCTCAACGTGCTGTGGAGCGTGCTATGCTGGGTGTTTCTTTGGCAGATAGGATTCGAAACGAAGACCTTCGCCAGAGAATTAAAGTTACCGATATCACGCGAAGAATAAGCACGTTGGAGTGGCAATTGGCTGGTCACGCACTCAGAAGAACGGATGGCCGATGGGCCGTTTAGGTTCAAGAGTGGAGGCCGCACTTAGGTAGACGAAGTGTTGGTCGGCCATTAACCAGATGGGAAGACGATCTCCGTGCAGTGGCAGGTCCACGTTGGATGCGAGTAGCAAGGGATCGGTCGTCTTGGCATTCGTTGAGGGAGGCCTATGTTCAGCAGTGGACGGATAATCATCATCGGTTGAACTTTCGTCTTCAAACTCTGCGGTATAGACGACGTGAGAATATGGCGAAGCTATCTAAATGCTGCCCATCCTAATTGAATCGTCCTATCGGCTTATTTAGGATACTATTATTATATATTCCACCATACTTTAATAATATTATTACACCTATCAGAGTTGATACACCATGGCCTTAGACATCAGACCATGGGCGTAGCCAGCTTTGGGCTCAACGTGGGGCAATAAAGGGGTTTTTTTAATTAAGCCGTTTGGGCTGCATCTATGCCAATTTGTTAATGTATAAATTTTGAGGGTTTTCAGACCCGCTTTTTGTTTTGATTAATTGATTGATTTGACATAATAACAAAACAAAAATTATGATAGTTGTTAATATTAGAAAAAATATTTTATGTTTAATTAGGCAGCCTATAGGTGCCAGGGTGGGGCAAGCGCCCCAGCTTGCCTCAGTGTGGCTACGCCCATGCACCAGACAACCGCCAGTTCGAATCATGGCAACACGATTTCTTTTCTTGTGCATTAATTTGATTTTGCCATATCTCCTACAGTATTCATTTAATTTGCATGATGTAAAGGGC
This sequence comes from Lycaena phlaeas, assembly GCA_905333005.2. Taxonomy (NCBI): domain Eukaryota; kingdom Metazoa; phylum Arthropoda; class Insecta; order Lepidoptera; family Lycaenidae; genus Lycaena; species Lycaena phlaeas. The sequence continues at coordinate 5,262,772 of HG995168.1, forward strand.
AAAAATAATCCTCATGAAGTGCAAATGCCAATTTACTCATTTACAATGGGATTCATACCGTATTCGTGTAAATAACTTTCAAACTATTACGTTATAGTTGCCCATTTTTAACCGACTTCAAAAAAAGGAGGAGGTTATCAATTCGACTGTATGTTTTTTTTTTATAAGTGTTACCTCATAACTTTTGACTGGGTGAACCGATTTTGATGATTCTTTTTGTATTAGAAAGCTTATGCTCCCCATGTGGTCCCATTTTAATCTAGTCCAGTTCTGATGATGGTATCCATGAGAAAACCATAAAAGTCATAAATTTGCATTAGGCATGTACGCGACAAATAGATGAATAACTGAATATCACGCCAACCGATTTCGATGATTATTAGTTTATATGAAAGAATATAGTTCAAGGATAGTTTGGTGAAAACTTGGTTAGGTTCTGATCATGGGATCCATAATAAAGTGACGGAACTCTTCAATTCTTAGGAGCAAATTAACGATACTCGGCTGAATTTTTTATAGGCCATCAGGATATTTGGCTTACGTAACGTCTTTATGGTCCAGTGGTCAAGTAACTGTCGTAGCCAAACATGATGATCAATTCCTCAACGGCTTCCTGTAAGGATGCGGTCTGTGGCAGAAATTCTAACTAATTTGTGTATGCACTCTGTAAAATTGTGTAAGTATGCAAAACATAAAATTATCATCATCATCTCATTGTCATTCTCTGATCGGTCATTGAGGGAGGCCTATGTTCAACAGTGGATGGAGAAAGGCTGATGTCGATGATAATATATGTATTGCATACAACTTTCCAAATCGCTTTTGGCTGTGTGTTAATTTAAATCCTTTCTTTGTTCGTTTTTCATTAAGCCTTGATAAATTTGGGTAAGCCCTCTAAGAAAGTTTACTAGCCTTACTGGCCCTATACTTAAAACTAAAAAGTACAAAATAAAGTTAATTTTAAATGAAAAACCAAAACCGACTTCAAAACTATACCCTCAAATTATGTACAACTAAAAAAATTTAAATAATATTTAAATACTTCGAGTACTACTTTTTAAAATTAGTTATTTTTGGAGTCGGTACCAGCCAAAGCAAAGATAACCTTAACAGACATCTATTCAATACTGGGTGTACTCGTATGAGTACAAAATCAATAATTGCAAAGGAATTTATAATAGATGTGAGAGTATAATATTATGTATTCAAATGCTGTGAATTGTGATTAGACTGTCCTTATTGGCTGGCACCGACTCCCAAAATGACTAATTTTAAAAAGTAATACTCGAAGTATTTAAATATTATTTAAAATTTTTTAGTTGTACATAATTTGAAGGTATAGTTTTGAAGTCGGTTTTGGTTTTTCATTTAAAATTAACTTTTTTAAAGTATTAAATGGATATAGTATAATATTCCTAAGAGATAGACATATGTCATCGCGGACTTTTTTGTAGGCCTATTTAAGATATACAATTCCACCATACATTATTTTGTTATATCTCAAAGGGCAATTTAGGCAGCGTTTTCGTTGAAAACTCCCAGACGGCCTATTTTTTCCGACACCTCCAACAATTATAGTTGTAACTTAGATAATGTATATGTCGCAGTCATCTGGTTGAATCAGTCATTTGATTGTATCACTAGCGCGTTATTGAAATGACGACATTTAATTGAATGACTAGGCCGAACGTTTATTGAACAAGCGTCGCTCATCGTCCAACTAGATAGCGGATTGTAACATAGCCTTTTGAACAGAGCGGACGTAAAATCAGTCAGGTGATTGTAATTTAGTTCATTTTTTTCCCACCGCGGCGTTAGTAGTCACTAAAACAAACTTGGCGTAAAACAGCTAGAAACTGATCCTATGATTATAAATTTTTTGTTTTTTTTTACCTAAACTTTCATTTCACAAGGTGACAAAGACTTAAATTAAAAACTTTCTGGAGTCATAGAGACTTCCATATTTTAATACATTACTTTTAAAAAAATATCATATATTTTTAGCCTATGATAAGACTTAAAATACAATATAAAATCATAATGTTCATTGCTCATTTTTGTTATGTAAAGGAAGCTACCTTTTGAGTTGCGAACTTATGGTCACTCTTAAAACATTACAAAGTCGGCTATATCCCATTCAACGACAATGCTAAATGACGTTCAGTCAAGGCGTTAAACGTCACATTCAACAACTTGACGAGTTGTCCTTTAGTCATTCAATTAAATGTCGTCATTTGATTAACGCGTTAGTGATACAATCAAATGACTGATTCAACCAGATGACTGCGACATATATAAAAACTTAATAAATTATGTACATAAACCTTCCTCTTGAATTGTCCTATCCATGAAAAAAAACCGCTTCAAAATCCGTTGCGTAGTTTTAAAGATTTAAGCGGTTTTTTTTAATAATATGTAGTGATATGAGTAGGAAATGTCTGATTACTTTGTAAAAAAAAATAATTTTATTTTTTGTTTTATTTAACTAATGATTGTAACTATCTATTATAAACATAAAAGTGTATGCATTTATGCTGGTGGTTACGCTTTTTTATTTTTAATATAACACCCATGTTTACTCTGCTCGTTGCGTATAACCATGCATCTTTCTGTGAGCAAAAATGGTTGATGGCGCGTGTGTGTGTGTTACCGTATCGCGCGTAGATATGCGGTTGTGTGAGTGAAATCGCAATTTCAAATCGTACTAAGACCGCGCCTTAAACACAACAAGCAAAATATTATTTATATAACAATGTTAAATTTTTTAAAACTAGGTACTTAATAATATTGGTTACTAAGTTAATTGTTTTTTATTTAACTTCTAGATAATATCTATTAAAACCTTAAATAAATTCTTAATATCGACTACAAAATATAAACATAATGTCTACTGTTTCCCCCGCTTTGCATAAACAGTGAACAGACTTAAATTTTCTTATACAGTTTACAATCGACACGTAACGTATTAATATCAACATAAACTATAGTTTAAATTCTGCTGTAACCCGGTGCCGAATGCATAGTACATACTTGCATCGTTTGTATTTATTGGTGTATGTGTAAATTACAAAATTTCGCTAGTTTCGCAAGTTACCGATATCACGCGAAGAATAAGCTCTTTGAAGTGGCAATGGGCTGATCACACCCACCCACACACACACACACACACACACACACACACACACACAAACGGATAGCCGATTCCAGACTGCGACCTACGCGCCCTTCTAAACGTAGCCTCCACTACGTTTAGAAGGCCGCGTAGGCCGCGTAGACGAAGTGTTGGTAGGCCATTTACAAGATGGGAAGTCGAACTCCGTGAAGTGGCCAGTCCAACGTCCGTGTTGGATGCAAGTGGCAAGGGATCGGTCGTCTCGGCGTTCATTTAGCGTGGCCTATGTTCGACAATGGACGAATGAAGCCTGATAATGATGATGATGGCCAAAAAAAGACATTTATTAAAATCTAGCCCTCACAATTAAGTTATTTTACTCGTAAGATTTGGTAAATAAACCATTCTACAATTACTTCCTATAAATCCTATCTTTATTAAGTATTCAAATGTTGCTTCTTGAAGGAACGTCATCAGCGATAATATAATAATAATATCTATGGACGTTTTTACACCACGTCAATCTGGTCCCGTGCTAAGTACTCGAAGAGACTTGTGTTAGACCAGACAACGGAAATACATATTATATTTAATGCTTATATATATTAATACATATATTTAAGATTTTTATTATATAATACACATATTTAATACATATCCATGACCCAGGAACACAGAAAACTTTTTGTTACCTGGCGAGATTCGAACCCGCTACCTCCGGCTTGAGCGCCAACGCGCTAACCATTAAGCCACAGAGGTCGTCATATTCATCGTCGATGCTCCTAATGACCATATTATTATTTTTGTTGTTTCTAGAATCAATACAATACAGACAGAGCAAAAATCCCCTGCTATTTATACTGATAACTGATAAAGTATACTATGTTTAGGTCGGAGTGCCGTCGTCTGCACAAGCGACGGACAAGGTGTCCGCAACAACAAATCCAACAGCGACAAGCGGCCAACCTGCGGGAGCGCAAGAGGATGCAGTCTATCAACGACGCGTTTGAAGGACTGAGGGCGCACATCCCTACCCTGCCCTATGAGAAGCGGCTGTCGAAGGTCGATACATTGAAACTTGCGATCGGATATATCAGCTTCCTTGGAGAATTGGTAATTTTTTTATATTTTTAAGAGAAAATAAATTATACAGTCTCATACGGAGAGACTTTTTTTGGACTTTTCTAATACAGCGAAGTGTCGCTTTAAACTCACATGGTATATTTTCTTATTTCCCCAGGTTAAAGCCGACAGAAACGCACCCGAGACGATGCTATCAGGGATAGTCAACAGTCAGAACACAGGACATGAACAGAAGAAAATTATAGTAAAAGGTACGTTCTCATTTCACTTTTTTATAGAAGAGGCGGCAAACGGCCAGTCGGTTCACCTGTTTGTAAGTGAAAGCCCCCTTTCAAATATTGGTTTGCTCTTTTCTTGTTTCCTTTGGTCCCGCTCGTATCGGTTGGGAAATACCATAGTTGACAGCTAATTCCACATCCATCAATTTTAGTAGTTTGTGATCGTGTGTAGTGATCGGTCTATGTTGATCCGATCACTATATCTGACGAGATTTCTAGAAAAAGATTAATCTTTACCCGTCCCGATAATAATCACTATAACCATGACGTATCCGTATTGGATGCAAGTGTAGCAATTGTAGTTTTGTTTCGATAAGGCGTAAATGAAAAGTTAGGTTTCATATTATATTCGGTGAATACCTGTATTTCAAAACTTTTTTACCGAATGTAGTAAGTAGTAGTAGTAGTAGTAGTAGTAGTAGTAGTAGTAGTAGTAGTAGTAGTAGTAGTAGTAGTAGTAGTAGTAGTAGTAGTAGTTGTTGTAGTAGTTGTTGTAGTAGTAGTAGTAGTAGTAGTTGTTGTAGTAGTAGTAGTAGTAGTAGTAGTAGTAGTAGTGAGCTGATTTGATGATGATTGAAGCTTTAGTAATTGACAGGTCGGTGAGTTTCTTCACCCGTCGAGCTGATCAAGTACCATCAGTTTTAAGGCTCTCAGTTTCCAAAAGTAGAAATAGAATGCGTAGGTAACTTAGAAATGACAGGAAATATATTTTCCAAGAAAACATTTATTTTCCGCTTGAAAATAATTGAGTATCCAATTAGCCGATACTCCGGAAGTTTATTTTATAGGTATTGCTGACGTAGGTTGTCTCTCCGTAGATACCTGCGCCTCCAAGGCTATATTAAGAAAGCGTTTATTTTTAACCGATTTCGAAAAAAGAAGGAAGTTATCCATTCGTCTGTATGTTTTTTTTTGTATGTTTGTCACACGATTACTCCGCTGTTTGAGAATGGATTTTGGTGATTCTTGTTTTGTTTGAAAGCTTATGTTTCCGAATTGGTCCCATATTAATTTGATGGACAATCAGCGGCTTTAAGTTATTCCCAAGAATGCTTATTTGGTTGGTTTGTATACCCAGACGATTTCCTCATTTTATTACTTGTCGATGTAATATGAATAATATGAACTAAAACCACTGAATAGGATACTTTGTAAAGTATCAAAGTATTGTGAGGTCATCATCGTCATCATCATCAACTTTCATCCGTCCACGGCTGAACATAGGTTCCCTCAATGAAAGCTAAGATGACAGGTCCCTTACCACTAGCATCCAACACAGATCGGGAACGCAAAAAATTTTGCAAGAAAAAAAACCATATTACTTATGTACCTATAACCATAAAACTAAAAAGTACATAATAAAATTAATTTTAAATAAAAAACCACAAACCGACTTCAAAACTATACCTTAATTTATGCACAACTAAAAATTTTAAAATAATATTGAAATACTTCGAGTTAAAGTAGTTCAAGTATACTATTTAAAATTGGGTATTTTTGGAGTCGGTACCAGCCAAAACATCAATGCCCTTCACAGACATCTACTCAATACTTGGTGTATGTGATTGATCAATAAAATATCCTCTTTGGCTGGCACCGACTCCAAAAATACTCAATTTTAAATAGTATACTTGAACTACTTCACCTCGAAGTATTTCAATATTATTTTAAAAATTTTAGTTGTACATAAATTAAGGTATAGTTTTGAAGTCCGTTTGTGGTTTTTTTTTAAATTAATCACTTAAATAATTTAATTTAAGTTCAATAAATAAAATTATTTCAAATTGCATTATAGAAAATATAAAATTAAATACTAGGTAAGTATATTAACTTTGTAGAAAATATACTTCAGCTTCGCTTTAGTTTTGCGGGATATATCAGATACATATTTGCAAATCTTTCGTTTTATTTGAATTCACAACGTCTTAGTTAATTAATGCTTAAAACTTTTTCATCCGTAATTGATGGTAATATTTATAAAGTACAGCAGTGCTGTTCTGTAAAAACCTTCTCACGCTCACTTCAAAAGCGAACTTTATTGAAATCGATAAAGAGCCGAGTTTTAAAGAATACAAATTTGTCATATCACTGCGGATTCCGCTTACGAAATTCGAAAACGACCTAACAGAATAGCCCTCCAGTAATACAATGATAATATCCTTAAGCATCGATAGGCTATAGGCCGAGGCGATTATATGGAAGGAAGGATATAATGGCGGGCGTTATGGGCAACAGCAAGTGTATGAAGGTTCGTTCAGGGGTGACGGATGCGTCAGACCTGGTCTGTGTCAGGCCGTGACCCTCCGCAATTTGTTTGTGCACCTTGCGCCTATCGATCTGATCCCCACTGCTGATCATTACGGACACGAGCGACTATTATATACATACCAAATAGATAACATTCAAATTCAAATAATATGCCTTTGAACTATAAACGTACGTAGTATAAACTCTAACTAAACATAATATATTATAGTCCAACATATAAATGCAGATAAATTAATAAAATTATATAAAATGTTTATTTTAATTTATTTCAAATCTACACTAATATTATAAAGAGGAAAACTTTGTTTGTTTGTTTGGTTGTAATGAATAGGCTCAAAAAGTAATGGACCGATTTCCACAATTCTTTCACTATTCGAAAGCTACATTATCTACGAGTAACATAGGATAAATTTTATTCTGGAAAAAAATAGGGTTCCGTAAGATATTTGGGTTTTTCGGATACAAGGTGTAAAAAATCAATCAGAAAAGTTACTAATTTTGCGTACTAAGATCCCGTTGTAAATCTTAGTTAACGCAGGCGAAGCTGCGGGCAACAGCTAGTATATTATATAGGTAACAGTACTTAAACCAAAAGAATATTTTTTGTCTGTAACGGCCAATATCTGAAACGCCTTGGCCGATTTCGACGAGATTTTCATTGACCAGTAGATGATGTTATGATGTTAGACAGTAAACTTAGACTATAAAATAATTAATCATCAATCTGGATACGACTGCAAATATTAGTTGACGCGGGCGAAACTCCGGGCAAGCTAGTCATTTAAGGCGCGGACTTAGCTCAAAATTCACAAAACTGTGTTTTTTGACGCTCTAGTACGAGGAAACCCAATGAATATAACTAATGCAAAAAATACAGAGCATAGAAAAGGGTCTAAAGAAAATGTTTACGGTAATATAGTATTAAATATTTGTTCAATATATCCAATAAAAAAATCGTAATTTCCTTCTCAAAAATAACCTTAGACGTTGGAGTTCTCTGTATTTTCAGCGGTAACAACATATTTTTTTGTAAGAATATAATTAGAATATGATTTTATGAAGAATTCGTCCCAACAGATATAGAATTTAATGCGTATATTCTGAGTTATTAAAGAAAAACCCGCAAATTAAATGTTTATTTACAACATGGTTACACTTCTGCTTTGCAGTTTTTAACCTTATTCAATGTTACTAACACACGAATACTCAAACGCAAATTTGGGAGCTGCTTACATTTTCATGATATGTGGATTTGTGGGCGCTAATTGGTCCGCTACAGATTTAAGGCGTGCTTAGTAGCTTAGGAGCCTCCAAGAATTTAAGTGGCGTTTGAGAATTCGGCCGTTAGTTGATAATAGACCACTGACTACTGATCTCCAGGGAGTAAAGAATGCTGTGGGGACCGGCCGTCTATTTTATTCATATACTTAATAATATATTGTCACTTATTCATTTTGTTTAGGGCCTGTTTCACAATCTCCAGATAAGTTCCGGATAGGCTATCCGCAACATATTTGACAGATAATCCATACTCTATGTGTCAAATATGTTGTGAATAGCCTATTCGGAACTTATCTGGAGATTGTTAAACAGGCCCTTAAAATGTGAATGTTTAAAATGCTCTACATGAGCACTATAATAATTATAATAGCCTTCCGTCACAGTCAAGGATGATTATTATATGCTCTCTTAACCACTGAGGTGTTCCTATTGACCCTATGGTCAATGGATCTATATTCTATATCCAGACCTTAAAGAGCGGCTGAAAGGCGACATAGTGCACTCCCAAGCGCGAGTCTCACACAGGCCTGTAGCTAGAGTTTAATTTGGGGTATTGCAGCATTTGTGATAGGTAGGGCAGAAGATAAAGTCGTATTCGTTTCATTATGATTTATCTTAGTTTGGTATTTTTAAGGTACTGCCTTGGTCTCACATATCCAGAAACTTGCCCAAATATCCTGGATACATGCGAAATGCATTTATCCCCGCGCCATCAAAAGGTAGTTTCTCTACTACAGATGTACATTGATGATTTTGAGTTGATAATAATTTGGCACTCTCTCACGTTATGTGCGTGCGTGTCCCTATCTCCACGAGATACAGCTCCAGGTGTGTTCATCCCGTTGTTCCCACGGGATCTCGCGTGACCGCCGCCCATACCGCTCTTCTAATTGATTCACACAATCATTAAAATATATCATCTACAAAAACAATTCAAACTATCACTGGTTATCAAGTTTAATCGCGTAAGCAATGTATGATATAAATATAAAAATATCTAATATTTACGATAAAAATAATTAAAACAATTAGTTTTGTACCACGACCAAACGATTTTAACTGAAATCGTTTGTTTGTGGATCGTGATTAGATTTTTTCAAATCAAAATTTAAAACAAAAAAATCAATTATTTTGTAATATTTGTAATTTTTGACGCTGTTGTTTGCAGAAGGACTACACCATTTGACTAATCAGCATGAAATTTTGTACATGTATGAATTTTCATGGTGGAGGTTTTGATTTTAGATAGATGTTTGAACCGGCCATATCTATCCTTAATCACTTATATATAAGTGTATGTGTATGGTAAATTACAACCAATAAGGTATAATATATACAATAAGGTATAGTACCTACTACAATGATGTTAAAAACGAGTTTCTTAGAGCTTGTCTCCGGACTATTATAAAAATTGATATATTCATTTATTTTTATGAAATTACCTAAGGTGCTGTTTCTTGAAAATACTTTTACGCGATTTTCATATTTATCATATAAATTATTTATGTAAATTATTATCTAACATACTTTGTAAATTTAAATAATCATATAAGAATAATATAATAATCATTTAAGGGTGGAGGCCGCGTTTAGGTAGACGAAGAGACGTAAGACGATCTCCGAGCAGTGGTCGGTCCGTGTTGGATGCGAGTGGCAAATAATCGGTCATCTTAGCGTTAATTGAGGGAGGTTTATGTTCAGCAGTGGACGGATAAAGGCTGATGATGATGATGAAATAATTATATACATTTTTGTCGGATATATGAACTTACCGTGACAGTGGAACCTTGTCGTTATTCATGGAATTGTTGTTACACTTGTTCCGCCGGAGGGCTGGGAGCGATACAGCTGTGGTCGCGGGGTCGACCCCGGGCGAACCGGGGCGAATTGAGAGACGCCAGTGTAAACAGGGAGGAGGACTGCATTAGTACGCTATTAATACTCTCACACCCTCACCACTCGAGATTGAATAAAGGGGATATTTGTCAAAGTGCATTATAAGTGTTTAATAGAATATAATGTTAAATGGTAACATAGAGTAATATGTTGTTTCCAAATGAACTAATTTTACTCAATAGTTATTTGTCATGGGAAGTTTTATTTTTAATTTATTTTATGTTTATATTTATTTTATGTTTATATTTCTTTACGCTTATATTGGTTTATGTAAGATTGACAATGATTTTTTTACTTATTTTTGTATATCCCAAAGGAAATTTTTGAACAAACTTTTTTTTTTTGCTTTCTTAATAATATTGTTACAAAAAAGTTAAATTACTTGGATTCAAATACTTGCACCACAAACATCTGCGAACGATACGCTTTGATTGCTGATGATGATAACGATGGTTATCACTCAATATAATATATACACCCCACAAATACTTTTTATTTATAAAAAAACAATCGTGTTATTTAAAGAAACAATAGTATTATGAGGACCCCAACTCCCCAGTTGTGCGCCACATAATCTTTTTTCAATTAATAAAAACACCTTATCATAACGTAATGTAGGATTTACATTGGGATTATCACGCACGTGCACTGCTCCAGCCCCCCGCACCTCCCCGCACCCCCTCGTACCTACCTACACCTCCCCGCATCTCTCCTCGCAGCCCGCCATCAGCCCCACTGCGAGGGCACTTCACTATGTTTACCGTGTTGTCCGACTAATACAAAAAAACTGCGATAACATCGCATCTATTAATAAAAAAACATTGGCCGCAAATATATTATCTCGGCATCGTAATCTATGACAAAAAAAATAACAATACAAACGTCAAAGCTGTCTATGCACAAAATGATTTAATTAATATTTGGAATTATTATAATTTGAAGGATATTTAAGGTCTTAAACATACCATGCCTATCAAGATATTGATCGCTCGACAAATTTTCGACGCGACAGGCGTACCCACCGTAGAAGTGGATATGGTGACAGAACTTGGGCTATTCCGCATCGGTGTTCCATCTACTGATGTTAAGAAAAACGCAGAAGCGGTACAGTTGAGAGACAACAAGCCTGAATACCTGGGGATGGGAGTGTCGTCCGCCGTGAAGAACATCAACGTTATAATCGCTCCGGAACTGATAAAACAGAATTTCGAAGTGACCATGCAAAAGGAGATCGATCAGTTCATGCTATCAATCGATGGCACTGAGAATAGGTCAAGATTGGGAGCCAATGCCATCATGTGCGTCTCTCTAGTCGTAGCCAAAGCGGGCGCTGCCAAGAAAGGGGTACCCCTCTACAGGCACATTTCTGACTTGGCGGCTGTTACAACCATCATACTGCCAGTACCACACTTTACCATCCTCATGGGCGGAACTCTTGCCTCCAATAACTTACCGTTTCAGGAAAATATTATTATGCCGACCGGCGCCACTACTTTTGCGGAAGCCATGCGTATAGGTACCGACATATATCGTACTGTAAAGGATATTATAAAAAATAAATACGGTGTCGAGTACACTTATGTCAGCGACACTGGTGGATTTGCGATACCTCTTAACACTCACAGAGATGCTATGATTTTCCTAACAGATGCAATAAAGCAAAGCGGGTTCTCGAATAAGGTTGAGCTCGCTCTCAACGCCTCAGCCTCGGATCTGTTCAAGGATGGTGCATATGACTTGCAATTTAAAAGTGCAAACTCTAACCCTCAAGAGTATATCTCTTCAGACAAACTATCTGAATTATATTTGGATAATATTAAAGAATTTGGGCTGTCTTCTGTGGAAGATGCGTTCGATTTAGATGATTGGGCTGCGTGGTCCGTATTAACCGCCCGTACACAGTGTCAGCTTCTTGGAAATGATTTGACTCAGACAAATCTTAGACGAGTAGGTTTGGCGATTGACAAGAAAGCGGGTAATGCGATCGCACTACGAATAAATCAGGCTGCAACTCTAACGGAAGTGATTGAAGCATTTAAGCTGATCAAATCCAACGGTTTCGGCACTGTGGTATGTGACCGTTGGGGAGACACGGATGACTTGTTCCTCGCAGACCTGGTGGTGGGTCTATCTGCGGGGCAGATGAAATGCGGCGCCCCAGCTCGAGAGCATATCGGCAAATACAATCATGTGCTGCGAATCGAGGAGGAGCTGGGAGCGTTATCAAAATACGCTGGCAAAAATTATAGGGCTTAAACAGAAATTTTAATATGCTACGAGTAAATAAATGGTAGACTATCCTTATGATGTTAATAAATGAAATAAAAATATAATAATTTGTAGATAATATACAGTCTTTATCAACATGACCTTGCGTATAAAAATCATCATAAACAGATAAATATATTGATGTAATAGGCAATATAAACCTATTCAAAAATTGCTTAGTATGTCTAAGCAATTTTTGTGATATAACAAGTGAAGTGATAAATAATAACCTTTATTAAAAACTAGGAAACATAATGTATCAGTTATAACAATTACAAATGAATATTTAACAAATTTATATTGTGGTTTTAGTCGTCCCATTTCTGTGGGAGTACAGGAATGAACCCTGTGTGTTATTCTGATTTATCTATACTAATATAATAAAGAGGAAAGATTTGTACCTATTTTTGTATGTTTGTATGTTTGTAATGAATAGGCTCAAAAAGTACTGGACCGATTTCAAAAATTCTTTCACCATTCGGAAGCTACATTATCCACGAGTAACATAGGCTAAATTTTATTCTGATAAAAATAGGGTTCGGAATTTTGGTTTTTCGGACACAAGGTGTAAAAAATGTTATTTCGCGTACTAAGATCCCGTTGTAAATCTTAGTTAACGCAGGCGAAGCTGCGGGCAACAGCTAGTGGGTTATATAACTGCAAAGTCTCATTTTAAAATGCATTCAATAGTTTTAGCATGAAAGACTAACAAACATCCATACCAACTTTCGCGTTTATAACATTAGTAGGATAAGTGATATCGATTCGTAAAACAAACTCCACAGTCCACGCACGACATACAAGACAAAGAACGAACAGTAAATAAAATTATGGCTATTATCTATGCCTACTTTTCTTTAACCTATAATAGCCTATCCAGGAGTACCTACCTATACTAGGCTAAGTAATAATAGTACGTACTTTAAAAATTTCTTTAAGAAATTTTCAAATTCATATACCTACTTACATTCATACACTTTATTAATGATCGCTGCTAGGATAGAATTTTATATATGAACGCTCGATTTTTGATATTATTAAGCTACTACTATACTAATTGTTTTATGGTCAAAATACAGCAGCTAGCGGTAAACTATAGTAATTTCTATACCGAAAGAGGGGACGTGCTGTGCCGTGTGCGATATTGCTTGGGTGTTTCAACATCACTACTTACATATAACATCCGTAAACAACTCGCATCTTTGCTGTTTCGAATAAAATGGCAATTACGGGGACGACCAAGACCATTTTCCTGTCCGGAAACCCAACGCAAAGGCAGTCTGGGATTTACCTATTTATTTGTATATACATCACGTGGGTCAGCAAGTTGTCTATCCAAATAGCATAATAAAGAGATGCCGTGTATTGGACAGTGTGTCGCATATGTCGGTAATAGTGACAAGCGGTCTAATTACCGGAAACGTTCTTTACCACCGCGACTGTCGTGCTGTGATTAGTGTTGTCCATTTAATGTGACCCTCTCCCTATAACACGTGACACTTGCCTCTTGTCAAACCTTTTTAATAAACACATCGACGCAGTTACGGATATACAGACTGTCCGTCTCTTTATGCTGCCTTAATGATTTTGCTTACCTTTTTGTTCTTACCTTTTCGTCCACGATTTATTTTAAAATATAAAAAAAACCAGTCATGCATAAATCGTTGTAATAAAAGATAGCAAAAAAAAAACATTTAACGGTAAAACGTTGAAGAAATTGCTATGCAAGCAATAGACAGCCTTTGTGTACACAAATGTGCTTAACATAACTTTGTGACTGTTATTATGTATTTTTGTTTGTGTGCACAATAAAGTATAATTGATTCATTCAAGTATAATGATAAAGGCTGAAAATAACAATACGTTATTTTTAAGGCTAAGGCCAAAGCTTTGTTAGTAACCGTATTCTTATAACATGTGGGTCAGTAGCAAAATAACAACAAAAACGTTAATTTCAATTATTAAAATAAATTTAAATTTTCTAACAAGCTTGCCCGCCGCTCTCAGCCTGCTCACCAGTTTGAGTGCCGAGGGAATATCTGCACAGGTGTCGTCTTGATGATAGCACTGTACCATCAGTGTAAGCTTACGCAAACATCCCGGATGCACTACACCAAGCGTGGCGGGCCCATCAGCATTCTGAATCTTCCTATAGCTATCCCACAAGCAGCTCACGTAAACCGACTGGAAGTACGCTTTAAAATGTGTCATCTTTACTCACTCTTTCCTCGGACCATAGTCGTGCATGGAGCCAACTTGCGCACAAGCGCCCTGCGTTCTTCTGTCATATCCTATGGTTTTCGGTTCATATTGATAACATAATTTGCCTTTTTTTCGCACTACATTGGCAACAGCATCTATAGTTACATAATTTTTGCAGCGCTAGTGGGTTGGTAGGATCCCACATCGTCGTTGATGGCAATAGAGCCCCTACATACACCTACACAATGATACTAGGTATGTAAAACACTTGTCTTGGCGTTCATTGTGGGAGACCTATGTTCAGTAGCGGACGGATAAAGGCAGTAAATGATAATGTAAAAAAAACCGCGATGAAATCCCTAGAGTAAAATTCGCAGGAACATAAGAAAATTGTGTAATAAAAAAACTAAAACACGTTATCAACATTTAATGGAGCGGTGAGGTCAACCCTATCGGTGTAACAGCGCGCACGTGCACAACCCTCGCTGGGGTCTGGGGTCTGGGGTCCGGGGGAATGTGTGTACGGTAATTGCGGACAAACACTCATCTGGGGAATTGTGCAATTAATTCAGAGATCGGTATGTGAGAACAAACTATTAATTTGTAATAAAAAGATAAAGATACCGTAAAAAAATTAAACGAGATATTTAATATGTTACCAACGGTTTTTTTTTCACTTCTGAAACTTTTGCAATGAGATATTTTGGTACCATGTTTTCACTTTTTCGCGAATCAATATTTCAACTCTGTATCCGAAAATCTTGTTTACGAAACAGTCTAAACTAGATAATATTCCATATAGTTTGAATAGTAAAAATAAATGAAGCGAGCACTTTTAATTTTTCTAAACTTTTTTCTATTTATATATATGTACTTATACTTATATTATACTTATATTGGTTTTTTTTTTTTGTAAAAATGTTTTATCCTCGTGTTCTCCGGTTTCATTATTATATTTTTTGTATCAAAAGAATGAGTGAATAATAAAATATGTCGAATGTGAGGCCGGAAGCGAGGCAGGAGACCCCACTAAATGGATATAATACCTGCCGTAAATTGCCACAAATTACACACTTTTCCTTCATAAATACAATTCCCTATTTGATAACCTCTATCGCTTCAACTGCATATGTCCATTACAAGGTACTAGCTATTGCACGCAGCTTCGCCCGCCTTGTCTTATATGTTATACTAGCGTAAAAGTCTTTTTAAGTAGGCTAAGTAGTTTTTTAAATTTCCTTCTGCCCAAAAGCGCTCAAATGTCACTGAATGGTTCCCATCCTTTTTTTGGTATCATAATTTTATTTTGGTATCATAGGTTTCATCATTTCATATCATAGATTTGGTATCATTGGTTTTTTTGGTATCATAATATTAATAACATTTTATAATAGAAATAAGTTATTTAGTAATAATCAACCTTAGAGCATCACGATCTTCCTTGCGGTAAGGAGGAAGGAGGTCCCGCGTTGTTCTATGTAATCAACAGATAGTATATAATCAATTCTAAGACAATTTTTTGTGTTTTTAATTTCTAGGCTCTGACGCTCTATTCTTTTAACAGGTAATAACTTTCAAGCGCACTCGCTGTCATGGTCCCGCCGTGGTGACCGGCCAGCGGGAGGCACGCTACATGCCAAGATCTGGGTCCCCGAAGACCCCAGAGTCTTCGGATCATCAGACTCAACAAATGTTATAGAAAAGTAGGAATTGAGATAAAATGCCTGAGTATTATCAGCTGATCTCACGTTCTAAGGTTTGCACACATTTGAGAGATGACGCGTTCAAGTGTTCGCGCTTTTTTCCTCTGCTCGTATTGCGTATTCCCTCAGCGCATTTTGCGTTCACTCAGTTTGGCATTTACGCGTTTTGCATTCACACATTTTGCGTAAAACAATTAAGTTCATAAGCCCTACTAATACCGTCAGAATACTGTGAGTACAGTAAGATTTAATTAATTAATTAATACATCATAAGACAACAATAACGCAGAACGCTCGAACGCGTAACAGCTTTGTGTATGTGCGTCGTAAATCGTAATATATAAATTCATTAGTATTATTCATTAACCATGGCACAACTTATATATTATACCTGCCAAAAATGCAAGTTATCTTTTAAAATAATATATTATTATATAGTTGGGTATACCAAAGGTTGGCCTAGGCCCTAGTGCTATATTCAGAACTTATCTTAATTATTTTAAAATGTAAACTATTTCTCTAGTCATCATATTTATCTAAATTATTTATGAAGTCAAATTAGAAATGTAAACCTACTCATATTTATAAAATAAATATTGTACCTACAATTAGGTATAAAAAAGATTAACCAACTAAATATAAAGGTAGTGTTGCTGACGAATTGAAGAAACGAGAGTTAGGGGATGAAATGGTTTTGATGAAGACTTTAATAAAGTGTGGGGCGGTTAAAACCGCGGGAAATAACTAGTCATGATAGCTAGTTTTTCGTGTAGATACTTTTACTTTATATTTCTGTTACTGTATTACATAATATAAGAACATTTGTTTTGAATAAATGAACCTTGTATATAGTCACTGTAAAAATATTAATTGATTTTGTAGATATTTTTTTGTAATGTATATGTAGATAATATCTACTTGTATTAAAAATTACAATTGTATGTAGTGTTTTGCAAAATTACAATTGTATTGTGTGATAACTGATAGTACCAGCTAAAATGGTTTTAATTAAATATGTAAGTAATAAAACAATTAACCTTTAAATTATGTATATAGATTATAGTATGTTCCTAGTTACATAATAATACAGTGCTTTATGCATTTGATATTGTACACTAATCTAGTCAAATATTAATTGTAGATTGAGATTTTATAGTAATTAACATATATTTTAATCTTTAATCGTTTACCTATAATAAACAATATAAATTATTCACTTTAATGTTGTATTTTATTGATATCTCCAAAGCGTTTTATTTTTAGGTATAACTTTATGAACATAGATATCAGACAATATGAGGTAACAGGAAACAGACAGATCCTTAAAGGATAGTTGGTACAACTTTTTTTGACGACCGCATGCATTGCGTTTCGAATTCCCTACCATTCTGTAGTAATTTGTATGATGAATAAACGAATTCTTATTTATAGTCTATCACAAAGTTCATAAAAAATAGTTTTTTTTCTTTTAATAAGTGCTTTAAATAAATAATTCATATTAATTCGTAAACCGTAAGGACTAAGGAGATCCACGTTGTTTTATGTATTAACATGCTTATTAAATTAGCTAATAGCAATTACTGAGGTCGATTTTTTTCGACGATCATCAGTAAAACCGAGTCGGGCTCTTGTACAAAGGATTCAGTACGTACCTATGCAATATTAGATACTATAAAAATAACATACAATATTTTTTTAAGTGAATTTACAACCGTGAATATTTCAAACATCTACAATCTACATGTTGTCGTTATCAAGGGGCGCCGTAAATATTAATTTTGTACTTTTTTTACTATCATAGTTGTAGTTATAGCGACAAACGACAAAGCCTGGCGACAAACGTACGTACACCAGTCTTAGTAATAGGGTCCCGTTTTAGCATTTGGGTACCGAACCCCAAAAAGCATTATATAGGTAAGTACCTATATAATGCTATAATGCTAAGTAGTAAGGTGTATCTATAATAAATAGGTATAATAAAAAATATTTTAATTATATAGGACTAAACGGCCTAAACTACTCTCTACTAAAGCCTGTCTCTAAGCACAAAATATTCATACGAAAGATAGAAGAGTTCAATCAAAACGAATTCACGTGCTCAGAAGAGATACAAACAAAAAAAACAAATCTTCGTACGGTGAAAACATTTACGGCTGTATATTGTCAGCAGGTGGGCTGATTCCCAGGACGGCGAACATCAGGATAAACGACTACGTAATACGTATAACTTTATTGACAGATAATACGGATAAGTGCAACTTGCCTTTAATTTTAAATTATTTTTTAAAATATTAAGATAGAGCGCGAGTATCGCGGTATAGAAATGGAATTGGGCGGATATGGCTAGTTGTGATAATGACAGGTGGTCCACGTCTTTAATATAAGAAAGATGGTGGGGAAATTGTGAATGAGACATACAAGGAAGAGAGAAGATTCACAGAAGAAATGGTGGAATATGCTCAGCAGTGGGCTATTACAGGATGGTGTCGATGATGCGTGAGGCAGAAATGAACATTCTTATGCTCGTCAAATACACTTGATCCATTCCATCGGGTTTCATCATTGTGTCAGGTTTTCAAGATTTACCTACCTACATGCTCTAACGATGTTCGATGGATCAATAAGGCCCAAGAGAGGATGCCGCGTTTAGGTAGACGAAGCGTTGTTCGCCCATTAACCAGATCGGAAGACGATCTCCATGCAGTAGCCGGTCCGTGTTGGATGCGAGACGCAGAGGATCGGTCGTCTTGGCGTTCATTGAGGGAGACCTATGTTCGGATAAAGGCTAATAATGATGATGATATACTAACACTGATATCTGATTATGCTTGCTAGATAAGCGATTACAAACCAAATTATCTTTATTTCGTAAACAACTTGTATACTGTCGTTTTTGGAAGTTAATTAGGTAATAAAAACATGTTTTGATATAATTATTTATTATTATGACTATTCATCCCTTGCGGTATAAAATCATTTCCTTAGTAAAGGTCACAAGTCTTTCTTTTCTTTTACCTGTAGAACCTATTATAAAGTTATAGTAATTTGCTCTGAATAAACTACTTCAGAATCCTTCTTTGATAGTTAAAGGTGATGAAAAATCCTGAATTTATTGTCCTCAACATCTCGTTCTAGTAACTATCATCAACTACGCTCCGTCCATGTTGGTGGCATTAAGCCGTATTCTGATTTCTGCCAGTGCTAAGCTATTTCACTCATTATAATGAAACAAAACGGTCCTCCCGTGACCATGGTTGCTGTAAAGTATCCGAAACGTCGGGCTTGTAAAAATCTACATAAACCGCGATAAAATCCGTAAATTTGTTTCATTATAATTCGTTTATTGCATTTTTAATACATTGGTAATTCTTGTTACACACATCAATTATTTTCCATCTACAGAACCCAAATAACGTTCATGCTTGGATTTGTGTGAGGCACCGCTCACAGGCTTTAGGCGGTGCCAGATCGATATTCGAGGTGAGCTGCGATTGGCTGCAGATGTCTCTTCCCACGCCTAGTCTCCACAATTCATCGCTCTGCCCGGACTACCGAAACTTAAGAACGGCAGTTGCATATTTTCATGAACTAACCAAAGAGGAGGGATAAAAGCTGGCTCATTGCTCCTAAGAAATTTAAGACAGAAGTGAAATAGCCCAACTCGTATTTGGGTAAAAGGCATACTCATCTGATTTCGAAGAGGCATACCTACTTTATTTGCATCGCAGGTGCTAAATGAAGTTAACATCCCATCCATGTATTTGATCTTTTTTTTTTTTTTTCGGTTGGATCTATGCTAATGGTCCTAGTGACCGTTATGCGTCATCGGAAATGGGGTGATCCGGTTGGATCATCCTATGACGTTAAAAATTTGGGGGGTTGCCCCCCGCCATGTTCATGGCGTCGGGTTTGTACCTAACTTGGTCAGCTACGGTCGACTGGTTTGGAACGGGTGACGTTAGAAACCTATCGTGAGGGCCGGCCCTCCCCTCCCCCGGTAGCGGGGGAGGCGGGTCAAGCGCGGGACCCGAGCAAGCTGCCGATAGCAGAGTGCTATCGGTGATTACACGGTCTATATTGGTGTCGACTCGTAGCTGATCTGAGCCTATGCTGTCGCGGTTGATCCGGATCAACTGGTCAACGGAGTGTAGGGTTCGACGTCGCATACGACCCCGGGGCCCATGCGGTGTGAATGTGTGCCTAACACCGGCTGTGTTATGTCTGAGTGTGTGTTGTAGCTTACGTCGCGCTTCAGCGTCGCGCTTTAACAGTTCTGTGATTTTATCAACAGGATCGGTTATGACATTCTTAGGTAACCTAGACTTATTAGGTGCATGTATTTGATCGATACCTTAAGAACTGTATTGGAGTTTGGAAGCCCTAGTTATCCATCATCCCAGACTAAAGCTCGAATAAAAAGCATCTTCAAGATATATTTTTTGTAGCTAAAAGGGCGTATTCTTAAATGTGTTCTAATGCCTGCCCTCCATCCTGCCTGCTGCAAAGTATTCATAAATTAGTATGTACTCTAGATATCTCTTCGCAAATATACAAATCCTAAATTATACATATGCCACTTGAGTAATTATTGTGTTAGTCATCACCCATAAATAAAGATCGCCTGAAACTTCTCAGTTACACTGCAACTTAAACGATTTTGAATTTTTGGGAACTAATGTTAGCAAGGTAAGTTAAGTACGTTAGTAAAATTTTAGTGTTATTTTTCAATGAAAGGAAAACTCTAGTAGTAAAAATTTTCGCCAATAATTTTTAATTCCAAAGAAATGTCCTTTTTTGCTACTTATTCCGGAAATATGGGTAGGTATAATATTCCGGATATCATAATCAGGATTTCGGGTTTCGATTATAATATTATGCGCATTATTGAACCAGTTTTTACTATCGTATTTCATACAATTATTAGTTTTATTGATGTTTTAGGGATATAATTCGAATAAAAAGTATAAAGTGTACAATTATTAGGTGAGTCGTCTGCTCACCTGCAGCTGTACCCCAGTGACATTTAAAGTTTCATACTTGAAATGCTGAAAGGCCAAAAGCATAGATTCTAAAACAACTATCGATTTACAATCGTCAGTATGATCATGATGAAATAATAAAGGATAACCCTTGGTAGTAATAAAACATAGTGACTATGCCTTTTACTTTATTATACTTAATTCATAGGTAACATGCACTTTCTTTGACAATCATATGACTTACCATATAAAAGGTAAATTACAAAAAATATTAGCATGACAATAAATGTTTCAAAATATTACATAAAGATATTCATATATAAATAAATAAATAATATGATAAGTAATTTAATGATCAGCAACCGTTACAAAACATCCAACTTTTTAACACCGAGTGTCTTATAATACTTAGTTATTCATTTATTTCATATAGTGTAATTTCATTTTTGTAGCCTTTATTTTATTTATTTATTCGCAATGCGTCACATTCAGTACGCGCCATGAAACTCGAAATGTAAATTATTGGTTTTACATAATATAGTTGAGCCTGCGCATAATGCATTTTGCATATTAAATACTTTCCAAATTAAATTACGCGTACCATAATGGTCTTTACCGTGTTGATTTTCTAAATTTGTAATCTTAACATCGTGGTGATACACAAAGTTAAAAGCATTTCGAAGACTTCGAAGACTTCGAAGCCTATTTGATAAGATACAAGTGGAGATGAGAAAGTGATAAGGTTACGTAATTTACACCATTTGTAAGATTTTTTTGGGAATAAAAATATGTTGACATGCAAGATTATTATTTAGTACCTATGTCTATTAAACAACCCAATAAAAACACGCTGTATATTAACAATTTTTAATGTGTATAGTGTACCTACTCGTAGTAAAATAATTTGAATAATTATAACAGTGAAATAATACTAGCATTCTACGACATAAATAAAAAGCACATTGGACAAACAAATAAATGATTATTTGTGATTATTTTATTTGCTAGAACATTCTACGACCGAAAAGCAATTGAAATAATAACAAATTGAATCTTTGAACAAGTAAAAATAAATTAACAAAGAACAAATCAAAAGGTCGTCGAACAATTAAATGCGGTCAATAGTGTATTGTTTATTATGTTGCGATAGATTAAATTAGGGCCGATACAGATTATAAACAACGGAAAATGAAAAAAGTAGAACACACAAACGAGGTTTCAACCCAAAAACAACAAGTAGATGACACAACTAAAAAGATTAATGAGTAGGCATGAAAGTCACCAAATTTATTTCAAACAATCTTGATACATGGCCAAATCTGTTTTAGTTTCGACCCCGTATTAATGGACGACTAATATGTATTATAAATACTTTAATTGAATTAGGCAAATAGACATAGATACGATATGCTGAATGTAAAGGTTACGATCGTGTTCTGCTGAATTTCCATTATGTAATGCATAGCCCGATAATTTTTACGACTTAACATTAGCAACGGCAAGATTTTTTAACTCTGCGTTATTAACAATTAAGTAGAAGGCTAGGCTTAGAACGACATCTTAACGGCTGACTAGGATTTCATCAACTATACGAACAAAGTATTTCTTATTATTTAGAAGGCAGGACAGTTTGAGCAGTAGCCAGTAAATCAAATTTTTAGTCTACATGTTAGGAAAAAAGTGGCATAAAAGATCCATGTTTTGAAAGAGTCATTTACCAAACGGATCATCAGAACAGATACATCTGCTGAAGTCGATTCTGATAACTAAAATGATAATAATAACATTATAAGTATATTCGGACTCTTTCAGTTAGAAGAGTCCATATAACGTAATTTCATAAATTTTTTTGAGAAAAACAATTTTTTAAGAAGATATTATTGTTCATATTTATATACATTTTGGTCCTTTCTTTCAAAACTGGCCTTTTTACGCCACTCTTACACTACAATCTTATACACACGTTATAGTTCTTTTCACTCTTTGTTCACACTACATTTAGTGTAACTATAGTTGCTAGATAGATCTTAACATATAGCTTATGTCACATTTTCTACTACCATAATCTACTGGACTCAAAACAGCAGGTTTTTGTTCTTGATAAATAGCCATTATTTATTTTGAAAAATTTAACCAAAAAAATAAACCAATAATGACATTTTTTTAATTAAAAAATAATGATTTTTTACTTTACTTTTACGTTTACATATTTATATTTTTCTATCTGGCTCATAGCCTTATTGTAACAGTGAAATGATACTCATAATGAAACAAATTTATGTAGTACCTATATCATAAAACATTTACATACAAACTAAATGGAATACACATAATATGATGTATAATAGATATAAATGTACGCTCTAATCGATTGCAATCACCCAAACCATCTTATTATCTAATGGATATAAGAGAAAGTTCTGTCATTTTTATACACGAATACTGGATGGATGGATATTGATCGTGGATCGGTGGCATTAACCAATTTGGGCAAAAGTTAAGTTTTTTCTTTGAATGATGAATCGGGGAAGAATAAAGCCAAAATAATTGGAGCATGAATTCATCGGTTCATAACACTGCTTTTGCATAATAAACGGCAGCGGAAGAATGAAAAAACGACAGCACTTTCCATTACCCTCAATACAATCTTATCGTTCACTATCAATCTAGACATACAAGAATAGATCTGCACAACACATATCATTACACGGTATTCATGAGTGTTCCACTAGAAATTTATAAATTCTTACATCTAAATACATTTTACTTCATGCAAAGAATTTCATTTCTAAATTTTAAATGTACTATGATTTTATCATATAACTATAAAGCAAAAGGTCAACAATCGCCACTGCACTTTTTGATTTATTAACCTATATTTCTAACATAAATTCTAATATATAATATAATTTTAGACACAAGCAGAAGCTACATGTAGGCCGAATTTTATGTTCATTATTGACACCACTATAATTTTCAAGGAATACCTAGTACTCGTTTTTTTCTCAGTCGTATGCGATTCCAATAGCATCGTTATGGCGCGTATTACAAAATATCGGGAACTACTGAATGATTTGTATAAATATATATAATTGTTGGAAGAGTCGAAAAAAGTTAAGCTACTTGGGAGTGTTCATAGAAAACCCTGGCTTAATCCGTTGAAATATAACAAAAAAATTTTGTAGATTTTTAAAATTAGATTACTTATTTTAAAAATGTACAAAAAAATATAAGGATAGCATATATATTTATTATTGAAGAATTAGCCTTAACTCGTTATTTATAGACAATATATATTTTATCTTCTGAAAACTAATCCGAATGGAGTAAAATTGTGAACATTGATGAAGAACATAAATGAACTTACTCGGGACCAGCCCAGAGCTTAAAGGCTATCAGGCCTAAAAGTCTAGACCTTACGAAAAAAAAACGGGACCAGCCCTTATTGTATTAAGCCTAAACAACTCACACCTTTGTTCACTTTTTGACGATCTATTCGAAACATTATATGATCCTTCGCCAAAAATAAGTTCGACGTTGGTTTGAGCAAATGTTTAGTGAGATATTTCTTTTGGATTGACTATCTGACGTCATCATCATCATTTATCAGTCCACTGCTGAACATAGGCCTTCTTCAAGACGACCAATACCTTGCCTGCCTGCCTGGCCACAGACTTAGCCACAGGTAAAAAATATCCTACCTAATTTAACCATTGATTAAATATTTCTTCGGTATTGTAAGATTATTGAGAGATCGAGGTACGTACGCTGATATCAGGAAAGGAAAGAATGTGCTACGTTCTATGGCGCCATTCGTGTTCGGAATCACAAGCGGAATCGCCTACGATTGAGAATAAGTTGGCTTAACCGTGCACTTTAATAGGTCACTTAATATATTCCAACAGAACTACTATTGTCACTACTACAAACAGTACAAATGGTCTGCATTGTATTTTGGTGCATATAATAAAAAATCTACTTTGCACCATAATTATCGTATTAAAACTGTGATAAAACACACACATAATGTAATATTTGTTGCAGTTACAACGGGAATTAGCGGGTGAACTGAAAATCGCATTGCAGTGATAAGTGGCGTTGCTAACACTTGTATCCAAAAGTAAATTTAAATAGCTCTTTTAATTACTTTTAGTGCCTAATTAAGATTTAGGTCCTTTAGGACGCCAAGTGTAAATACTAGTTACGCAAGCTACATAATACAATAAATATTTAGTTAGTGTAATAGTGACATTTCATTACATTATATTGTCGCGATCGTACACAGCGAGAAAACACACCACGGACAAATAAATATAACCTTAACCTTGTTCATTACATGACGATTTTACCGTTTAATTAACCTTTGGTTTGTCAGCAGCGGATACTCGTTTGACAGCTTTGAGAAGGAGCGGTTTGTATGCGAAAGCCCACGGCACGAAAATGAGAAACCCGGAGAAATAAAGGCTTTGGTATATCCTCCACCATTTCCAGAATATTTTCAGATCGAATGGAATAAGACTCCAACCCATAAATACTATAGTGTAAGTTTTGAGCAAAATGTAAAGTAAATATTTCATGTAGGACGACCACACCTTATGATATATTTCCGTCTTACTTATGATATCCTCGATTTCTTTTTCCATGTAGATAATAATGAATTCGTTGAAGAAGGTCATGTAGTAGCCGGATCGTATGCCGTGCCAGAGGGCAAGGAACATGAGGGTGAAAAGCTGACTGAGTTGGCGATTACCGAGGAACTTGAGGCGTTTGTAAATATACTCAGCGGCGAAATGGTTGGTGTTGCAGTTGAAGCTGTCGATGTAGTGTTGGAACTTGGTGGCTCCTTCAAACCGCATCAGTTTTATGTTGTTACAGCCATCCCAATTGGATACACCGCCAGGCGTTTTGTTATAAGATAGGCCGAATCGAATGCAAGAGGCTAAAAAAATATATAAGGTTACTAAATAACTAAAAAATAGGAAGCTAATGACTAAGTTAGCCCTGACTAGTCACCTCTTAGAGGCAGCGATAGGCTATTTCATCTGCCACGAATATTTAAGATTTTTATTGCATAATAATACACACATTCAATACATGGATGACACAGGAACACAGAAAACCTCTTGTTGCCTGACGGGATTCGAACCCGCTACCTCAAGCTTGAGCGCCAACGTGCTAACCATTGAGCCCCAGAGTCCAGAGGTACCTGTATGCAGGTCTTATTCCATGAAAGCAAATATGGCCGATTTCCTGCCAAAAAATGTACAAACCCAACGCCATGAAGCCGTGGAAGTCACACTCCACGGCTGGCGGGGGGCAACACCCACTTACTATATCACTGGGTGATACCAACCGGCTCACCCCACTTACTCACCCCGACGACGCATTAAAGGGAAAAAAAGCCAAAAAATGTCTTTCTTTACCCTAGTCAAACTCAATGTAGAATATTTAATAACAAAGCGTTGCTGGACAACCACCTGATAGCATAGTATAGTATAATATCAACCCTTATATGTCCCACTGCTGGGCACGGGTCTCCTCCTCGATATCAGACGAGGAGGGTAATGGGCTATAGTTCACCGATGCGCTGTGCGGGTTGGTGAACTTCACATACCTTCAAAGATTTTCAATCTCATCAGGCATGCAGGTTTCTTACGATGTTTTCCTTCACCGGTGAGTGATGGTCTCGTGTTTGGGTTGGACTTAGAAATTTAGAAAAACCCATTTTTAGGCACACACAGGGGGTCAAGATGGAACTCGGAACCTGCCGCATAAGAGGCCGATTCCGCCCACCACTGGACCATCGTCGCTCGTCGTCGATAGCATAGGTAGAATACAATTTTAATGAAAGCTTATTTCTTAAAAAGCTTAATAAATTGAAAGATATTGAGTTAAACGAATGTTTAACTAACAAACCTACTGTGCAATAATGTAAAAAATTACTTTTATTAACTGTATTTATAAGTTATCGAGTTAAGTTGTTGTTAAATATAAAAAATCCAAATGTTTCTACAATAGCTTGACCAATGAAACGTATTTATCTCAGTATCGCATTATTGTCATTTCCAGCGACACTACATTGTTTGAATACTGTAGTATTCTCCTGGTATAATTTACATCAAGAGATAATACAAAAATAAATGTCCTTGACTACTTGCAACAAAAACTAAGAATGCATTAACATTTGAAACGATGACAAACTATTTAAAAAATATATTAAATTATCACTAAAGACGTGTGATTTGAAACTGTTATTGATCAATTAGATATGTTTTACTTTACAATTTTATTCAAATTATGAATAGTCTGATTGATTTTTTGGGTAAAACTGTTTAAAATGAAAAATTAATAATATTCTGAAGTGATAACCCTAAATGTAGGCTGATGTGGTTGGTACATACATTCTTCATTGAGGTTGGCGTATAAATGCGCGTGGCAGGCGATTGTCCAGCCTGACGTTCAATGAAAAAAGTTTATGACCAACAATGGATGAAAGAAATCTGAAGATATTTACTTATGTAAATTTAACATTATGTTTTTATATAGGGCAATGTATAGGGACGGTTGGACCATCGACGATTATTAAAGAATATAAACGAATCCTACTACAACGTGCATACCTTCAGTGAGCAGCCAGCAGGATATGTACTTGTATAGGGCGAAATGAGCCCACAATCCACTGTAGAAATGTCTGTAGAAAATGGATGTCTCCCAGAATTCATCAGAGAGCATGTATTTCACGTTGAAAACGGACACTGAAAAAATGTATGTTAAACATTAGGATTCATGTAATTTTATAAGACGTTTTACAATCAATCTAATTCTTAATTTATAAATTATAATATTGTTTTCATATGTTTACGCAAATTTCATTCATTATATAATGAAAGAAAGGAGACGGTCCATTTTTGGTGTAGTCTTGTACAGCATACTATAAATAAAAATACATAGATTTCATTAAAAATAAAATAAATAAGTTTATCGTAATAAGTTACGTGCAAAAAAAATCAAAAAATTATCAAGTTTTTCAATTCTTAGCTATTCCACACAAAGATTGCGGCTATTACTTAAACGTCATTATTGAAAAATGGCGTCACTCATGGTACTTTTGTAACTTTTTGTATCTATTTCAAGCTTTGTTATGGAGTTGTTAACTCGTGAATGTGTTTCTTGCATTTTTGTGAATATTTTGACGACTTGGACTTTTTATTTGGACATAGATTTATAGCCATAAACGCCAAAGAAAATATTCATACGCCATTGTATCATATCATGTAGTGTTGCATATCTTGAAAATATTAAATTCTGCTTACGCTAAAATTGAAAAGAATTTATGGATATGAACATATTAAAACTGTTTGAATATTTATTTTCCTTCATATCATTAATGTGTACAAGAGTACACCAACGTCCCATACAATTTTAGACCGTCTCCTTTACGGATTTTATCGCGGTTTATCGAGTTTATTACAAGCCCGACGTTTTGGATACTTTATAGCAACCATGGTCACGGGAGGACTGTCCGTAAATTTGTTTCATTATAATTCTAATATTAATGTGATTTTAGAAATTTCTTCAAATAGAGAACGTATAATATTAAATGTAAGTCTGTACTTCGGTAGTTTGTACTTATGGCTAATTAAACACTAAAAAACATCCCTGATCCCCAATTTTTTTTAAATTTATTTAGCCTTTTTTTAACTGGGTGAGAGATCAGATCTTAGGATTTTTTCCGAGCATACCATGAATATTATTATTAACATATCAAAACTAACAATGTACCACGACTCACGAGACATGTTTATTACTATAATTAAAAATTTAAATTTAAAAAATCGACACATAAAATTATTTACCAGTAGGTAACTACATATGTTCTTTGTCAATAACATCATCTTATATATATAAATATATATTAGAAAACGTCTTAAAAACACATTATGATGAACCTCAAACATTGCAGCTAAATAAAAAAAAATTAGTACCTACTTAAATTCTGGTGGTATTGTTGTATTTTGTTTTAATTTTTTTTTCCGTCGGGAAAATTACTATTATAGTTCCGTCCAGGCTAAACATAGGTTCCCTCAATGAACGCTAAGACGACAGGTCCCTTACCACTAGTATCCAACACAGATCGGGAAGGCCAAAAATTTTGCAAAAAAATAAAAACTATATTACCTACTTATGTATAAACTTAAAACTAAAAAGTACAAAATTAAATTAATTTTAAATAAAAAACCAAAAACCGACTTCAACTAAAAAATTTAAAATAATATTGAAGTACCTCAAGGTGAAGTAGAAGTATACTATTTAAAATTGGGTGTTTTTGGAGTCGGTACCAGCCAAAACATCGATGCCATTCACAGAAATCTACTCAATACTTGGTGTATGTGATTAATCATCAATATCCTCTTTGGCTGGCACCGACTCCAAAAATACTTAATTTTAAATAGTATACTTCTACTTCACCTTGAAGTATTTCAACATTATTTTAAATTTTTTAGTTGAAGTCGGTTTTTGGTTTTTTATTTCAAATTAATTTTATTTTATAATATGTAGTGATACTCACCGCCCACTTGAAATGCTATTAGATAAGAAATGCCTTGGAGAAGTCTCTTGAGAGCTTGATTTTCCAATTCTTTACTTTCTTTGTCAAGAGGGAACATATCAGATATGTAATCCTTGTACCGTCTAAATGAAAAGATAGGTCCAACAAGAAAGCATGCTGGGAAGTATATAAATCCAAACAGTTCAGCCAATGTAGGCGGTGCTTCTAGGGCTGTCTTTCTGTTATTTTCCGATAGCTGTTTAAATTTTAACATTTTTTTACCATCCCACATATCAAAGGAGAGTGCAATCAATTTAAGTGTTAAAACACAATGTGGCATAGTCCATGTAATATCGTACTCCTCAGACTCGGTCCGGGCATAGCCTACCACCAGATAGGTCATATTAAAGATAAAGGTAAAGATAACATTGAACTTTCCGGCACCAAACACCTTTGTTGTAAAATGTATAACAATAGCCGGGATAGCATTATGATATAATGACAATCCAAAATTGAAAAAGGCAATATCTAGCCCAGTTGCTATGAAATAGATGTTCCTATACTTTTTGTACTGCCGTACATATGAGTGATAAATAATAGCCAATGGGAATCCCAACAGGATCGAGATAAGAAGATTTAGCGCAGGTTCCGTAGTGCCTATGAGGTTGGCTAATATTGGTACTGGACTTTTCCCCAACCAGGCTAATAGAGATAGCAGTATGCCAATCATTTTTTTGTTTTCCTGTAACAACAAAACAATATTAAGTAAGCACCATACCGGGCAGAATAATACTAATTGACATTACTGATCTTCATCAAGTAAAGGTTTTTTGAACTAAATCTGAAAAAATCAACCCTGATTGATGGCTGACTCATCATAATCTATGTAAATATTTATTCCCTTAGTTGCCTCCAGAAAGCATAATATGGTGATGTGATCGTAATTTTAAAGCAGTATTGCACCTTGCAGTTTATTGAGATTACGAGCTAAATAAATATTTTTTTATCTTATTGGATTAATGTTTTTTTGTTGTGTGTGATGTGTGAATGTAAAAATGTATTAACATTTTTATTATTAATATCAAAAAATATTCTACTCTGATGAGTCAAAGTCAAATTATTTACATAATTTCTAGGTACTAAAATATTATTATAACTTAATTTTTACTTTATTTGTGCCATAGATATAGACATGCTATTTATTTCTTCCTGAAGACATCTTCTCTTCTTATTGATACATATAACTCGTCCATAACAATTAGCCGCATGACCGCTTAAATCCCGCACATAACATGTCCTAGTTGAAGCGCGGCTCGAAGGCGGTCGCTGCCATGCTCCTAATTGTTTTGGATATGTAGTACCAAGAATAACCATGAATGAATCACACTACAAAATTCATTTGTTTTTTCAACTATTGGCTAAATATTGAATATAAAGTGAAACCTACATATTTTCCCAATGGAAATAAAAATAAAATTTAGTATTATCATCCAATTCTAAAGAAAGGCTTCTTTCTATAAATGCCAAGAAGGCCAAAGACTTCAACTTGCATTCAATTGGTTACTGCATCTACTGTTATATTATAACAATTTTAAACAAGTTTTAATGTAAAATATAATATCTGTATCTGTCATGTCAACAATTAATGTATGCAAATTGCAAAGTAAAATTAATAGAGACAAAATAACAAAAATTAACATATTATATTATTTTTATTTACATGGTTAAAAATGAAATTATTTATTTTAGGGCCTGTTTCACAATCTCCAGTTAAGTGCCCAATAGGCTATCGGCAACATATTTGACAGATACTCCATACTCTATCTGTCAAATATGTTGCCGATAGCCTATTGGGAACTTAACTGGAGATTGTGAAACAGGCCCTTATTGTAACATATAAAAAATACCTATTAGACAAAAGCACATCCTACATTAACTATACGAGTATAATATAGACATAATCAAGGCATGATATTAAATAAATCAATAAGGTATAGGTTAACTACTTAAAATGCAACATGGTAGATGAACATTGCAATGTATTGATTATAAATTTAGCCCCAGTAAATACAATGACTATTGTAACAAACCCAATGCACGCTACTAATAAACATGGGGAACAAAAAATTCATACAAACCAAATGCTAACTATAGGTATACTAATTAATATGAGCATTAGTTCTATTTGCTTTGTACCTTGTTTATTGTTTAATTTTTTTTTATATTATTTAATTGACAAATTGTAAAAAACAATGTTTTGTGGAAATCAATACATATTTTAAACTCACAATCGAGTGACAAGGTATCCGGCTACCCCTTTGTGTTTTGTGTGACTATGAAGAAAGTATTTATGATATCTTACATAAATTATATATAATAAATATTTGTTAAAAGTGTTTTAATTCTATAAAATTTACAAATTCGTTGTTCATACAGAATTAGTACAGGTCTCGAAGCAGGTGTTACATGTTGGATGAGTTACAACATATTCATCTCAAACTGGCTTTCTGCAATTAGTGCAAGCTTTTCGAGTTTTTCTTTGCTTGTGTTTGATTTCTCTGCATAGGTAACAGCTTCCGACGACTGTAATACGCCCTGTAGAATCTCGTTTAGTCTGACTTATGTAAAGAAGTTAGTATAGTATAGAAAGAGATCCAGAATAAATTGAAGGCCTAAATTCTCAGCCAAGATCATTCATTGCATTGCAGATCTCACATGAAATTTTGATGTCACAATGCAATTTTTTGATTCTCTTCTATATATTTGGCACAGTTGTAGTCAAATCGATGATTTCATAAACTTTCTAAGCCTCCTAACTCAAGACCAATTGCGGGTTATGTTCCATGTAAATGATATATGCTGCTAAAGCTGCAATGTCAATGATATTGTAAAAGAGTGCTAAAAGCCACGAATTTGTTCTGCTTTTTACAGTATATACTGTTAAAAGCATATCAATGTTGCCCACTCCGCTTTTAACTTTATTATAACATAAAATTATTTCTGACTTGGCAGTTTCCTTATTACTTTCAACAGCTGATGACATGTGCGTTGACAACAACATTATTACCGCTTTATACTTTTTAGATACAAGCACACAGTTGAATCTTTGCTGAATGCAAAGTTAGAATTAATAATAAAAAATAATACATCACTCTCTCCTTGTGTGCTTCAAATTTGCAGGAAGAAACGGTTTATTTATTCTTACAGTTCTAACTAATGTCAAATTCCATGAATTCAAAGAATGAGCTAGTTGAAGTGGAGTAAAAAACTTTCGCAGTCAAATTCAGTTGTGAATTTTTATATTTAGCTACCAGATCTAATACAGTGCATTCTTTTACATTTCTTTGACGTATGCCATCACTTGACGTACAGTCAGCGTCAGATTGATATTAGCAGCCAAAGTGCTCAAAAAGATCTGACGGACAGAAATTCAATAATATCTAAGCATTCAAAGTTGTCATATTGATGTTAGCATCCAAAGTAGTCAAAACATCTAAGCAACACATTTTCCATATTTATCGGAGCAGCCAGAGTATTCATATACATCTTAGCATACAGACTGTTCACAGGTATCTAAGCATCCAGAGTGTTCAAAAATATCTTGGCATAACAGGAAAATCAATCTTATTACAAGTACTTAAAGTGTATGTGGCTTATATTGATGGCAGACGTCAGTCGTGGATATACAATTAATGTCTTGTTAAAAGGAAAACATTACCTTATTAGACGTAGTTAGAGTATAAAATTAATTAAGACAAACAATATTTACTATTGATTGTCAAAGTTGTAATTTAAAGAATTTTGCTTTTATTCGATGTTTTTGTCTAAATTTAGATTTTAGATAATAATCAACAGACGATATTGCGAACATGAAATTATACCAAATAGAAAATAAATATGTAATGGACACAAATTCTATATATTTTATATAATATATAATCAGAATCTCGGAAACGGCTCCAATGATTTTCATGAAATTTGTATACGCGGGGTTTTAGGGGCGATGAATAGATCTAGCTAGGATATATTTTTGGAAAATATCGTTTTATTCGTGTTATCAGGTAATGATTAACCGCTACAATATCATTAGGATACAAACGTAAATTTCGCAATTAAACATTAAGATTGAGTAGCTCAGTTAGAAAATCCAACTTACTCGAATCCTAAAGAGCCAGGTTCGTATCTCTAGTGCAATAAATTTCTTTTTCCTTTTTTTTTGTTCCTTCCTTCTTTTGGGGGAAAACCTTTATCATAATATCATATATAAGGGTATCCAAAACAAAACAAATAAAAACCAAATATTTGCTCGGTCAACCTGGTACTTCTATATTATTTGAGCATTCATATTTGTCATCTTGCTGTTGTCACGTAAAATATCATCATCATCGGTTTTTATCCATGCACTATTGAACATAAGCTTCCTTTGATGAATGCCAAGACGGCCGATCCCTTGCGACTAGCATCTAAAACTGCCAGTGCACGGGGATCATCTTACCACCTGGCAAATGGCCGACCAACACTTTGTCTAACTAAATACAACCTCCACTCTTTGTCCAACCTTACCTACCGGCCCATCGACTATCCGGTACCTAAGTGTTTGATCAACTCTCTGCCACTTCAACT
Source organism: Lycaena phlaeas (assembly GCA_905333005.2). Classification (NCBI taxonomy): domain Eukaryota; kingdom Metazoa; phylum Arthropoda; class Insecta; order Lepidoptera; family Lycaenidae; genus Lycaena; species Lycaena phlaeas. The sequence goes on from HG995168.1 coordinate 5,297,013, forward strand.
CGCTTATTTTTCGCGTGATATCGGTAACTTTAGGTCTCTGGTAGAGATCTTTGTTTCGAATCCTATTTGTCAAAAAAACACCCATCATAGCACGCTCCATAGAACTTTCAGCTACGACAAACTTTCTGGTAAGTCGTATATTTACAGACCACATTTTGGCCCCGTACGTCATCACGGTGAATGATCATTGGTTGAAGTCCTTCGTCTTGAAACTCTTGAGGTGTAGACGACGCGAGAATATGACTGAGCTTCCATAGAACGGACACCATCTCAATGGTCTTCCCTCTCGAAATTCAAACTTTTGTCTAGTCCAATTAGTTTATTCTAAGGCCCATACGTCGAGTGGATTCACTTATATTGCAGGATCTCCTGCAAGCCTTCCTGCGATTTATAGCAGTTAAGATAGACGCGCAAAATACAACATTTTTATCGGAGTTAGAGCTGGAGTATTCATAAATGAAAGTAAAGTGTCAACCCATATAATATGTCCTATTCCTGGGCACAGGTCTCCTCCTCGAAATCAGACGAAGAAGCTATTGGACTACAGTTTACCGATGCTTTGGCTCAGTGCTGGTTAGTGAATCGAGAGGCGAGTGAGCGATGGTATTATCCTCAGAGTGTAATCAAAAATTTAGAAACCCACGTTTCAAAGCACTACATGCGGTCATGATTGAACCTCGAGCCCTCACTCCAGAAGAGGCCAAGACTATACCTACGTTTAGCCAGGTGACCAGCTGATTACGTTCATGCAAGATGGGTGCTTATTCCACAAAGCAAGACTGGATCAAACATATTATGTTTTCGAAAGCAGACATTTAAATCTGATCGCTTTGATGGCGGCTACACGCGATTATTGTATCATTATTATTTTTCTGAGTTCTGACCACTTCCAGACATAGGCCTTTTTCAATGAACATTAAGATCAGTCGTCTATATAAATTTCTAGCTATTTTTCTCGATTCCTTTTTTGTAAAGAAACAACAGTATAATATGTCATCATTTATTCTGTTATTATACATTTTAAACTTTCAACTCTTAATTTTTGCTGTGTTATTCATTTCCTTAGCTGGTCATCTTTTATTTTATGTATATATTGTGTTTACTTGTTAACTTTGATTTGCCTAATTTGATTTGTTGAATTTTATTTCTTATAAGTTTAATAAATAAATAATAAAATAAAATAAACTGCATAGGCAATATAGTAATAATAATAATTTTACTTGGACAATTCTCAAATATGCATCGCAATTTTAGGTATCAGATGAATATGATAGAAGGAGCTAAGAAGTCGGACCAACAACAGGCAATTGGTCCAAAAGTTTTCCGTAGTTCAGTTTCCACCCTATTTCTAGTGGGACATTCTAGCGTTTAGGTAGACTTGTTCTAGTTGTAGTCAGTAAGAAAGTTAACCTTCAAAACTTGATTGACGATCACATGCCTAGATAATGGATTGATGCTAATTGTAAATTTTAAAAAATCTTTCGGTAAGAAGCAACTTTCAGATATACATATCGGCTTACTTAAGTGGACGGCTACAGGTTGATGATGATAATGGATAGAAAGTTAGTTTTTTAATATATCATTTATGCTGTCAAAATGGTAATTGTTAAGGACGCTCTACATTCTCGACAAAAGATTTTAGCGAGCGTACTATACTCTGAGACACAAGTATGGGTCGGCTCTACACATTTTTGTTCAGAGCACTTTTTCACTCGTTATATTATGCACGTTTTTTTGTAATGTAATTACTATAACATATATTTATCGTATCGATTAATATTATTATTATATTTATTTTATTTACGATCTCCGTGCAGTGGCAGGTCCGCGTTAGATGCGAGTAGCGAGAGATCGGCCGTCTTGGCGTTCATTGAGGGAGGCCTATGTTCAGCAGGGGACGGACGGACGGATAAAGGCTGATGATGATGATGATGATATACTTATCATTAGCGACAAGTTTAAAGATAGTTTTCATATAAGCTGATCGATATTTCTAAATATCTATATTAGTTTTATGTAATACAAGAGTCCTCTGATTTGGTCACAAACAAAAATTACACACATACTACATTGTCAATTCTTGCCAAATAGGCGAACTCTTGTGTTTGATAAACTTAAATACTTATATTATAATTAATTTTGGCGATAATGTGTAACACACTTTATGATCACATAAATGTTTTATATAAAACTAGCTGTTGCCCGCAGCTTCGCCTGCGTTAACTAAGATTTACAACGGAATCTTAGCGGGATGATATATCTTTACCGATAAATGGGCTATCGAACACTAAAATGTTTCATTAAAATCCGACCGATAGTTCCTGAGATTAGCGCATTCAAATAAACAAACTCTTTAGCTTCATATCTTAAGGATTAAAAGCATGAGTAAAATAAACTCGTTTAAATGTAGTCCAAAAAAATCAAAATTTCTGAATAAAATATGATTGTTGTGCCTCATTCGACATAGATAGGTATAGTGTGTCGTGGACTTTTTTGTAGATATTTATAAGATCTACAATTAATTAGAACATTTTATGGTTCTATCTTTTATAGTTTAGGCAGCGTACGCAAAATAAATAACTTTTCTGGTTGATTTTTTACACCTCGTGTCCGAAAAACCCAAATATCTTACGGAACCCTGTTTTTTTCCAGAATAAAATTTAGCCTATGTTACTCGTGGATAATGTAGGTTTCGAATGGTGAAAGAACTTTTGAAATCGGTCCAGTACTTTATGAGCCTATTCATTACAACCAAACAAACAAAGTTTTGCTCTTTATAATATTAGTGTAGATATATAGGATAGATAGATTTCGCCATAACTTCAAAACCGATCGTCCAATTTTAATCATTCAAAGTCAAATATTATCTACATAAACTGTACTTAGTGATGAAATAATTTATTTTGATAAGGATCCAAAGCATGAATAAAATAAACGCATTTAAATGTAGTCCAAAAAAATTATAAATATCTAAATAAAAAAATGGTTATTGTGCCTCACTCGACATAGATAGGTATAGCGTGTCGCGGACTTTTTTGTAGATAATTATAAGATCTACAATTAATTAGAACATTTTATGGTTCTATCTTTTATAGTTTAGGCAGCGTACGCAAAATAAGTAACTTTTCTGGTTGATTTTTTACACCTTGTGTCCGAAAAACCCAAATATCTTACGGAACCCTATTTTTTTCAGAATAAAATGTAGCCTATGTTACTCGTGGATAATGTAGCTTTCGAACGGTGAAAGAATTTTTGAAATCGGTCCAGTACTTTTTGAGCCTATTCGTTACAACCAAACAAACAAACAAACAAAAAATCAAACCTTTCCTCTTTATAATATTTGTATAGATGTATAGATATTTGCTTTCAACAAATTCTGAAATAGAAAAATGACATGTCAAGAACCTAACACATTGAAGGAAAAGGATAGCTTATTAAAAATTGTTTAAGTAAATAAAGACAGATGATACTAATTAAATATCTACGACTGACGTCTGCCATCAATATAAGCCACATACACTTTAAGTACTGGTAATAAGATTGATTTTCCTGTTATGCCAAGATATTTTTGAACACTCTGGATGCTTAGATACCTTTGGACAGTCTGTATGCTAAGATGTATATGAATACTCTGGCTGCTCCGATAAATATGGAAAATGTGTTGCTTAGATGTTTTGACTACTTTGGATGCTAACATCAATATGACAACTTTGAATGCTTAGATATTATTGAATTTCTGTCCGTCAGATCTTTTTGAGCACTTTGGCTGCTAAGATCAATCTGACGCTGACTGTACCTGTATAAATTTGTCCATTTAGGGGGTAGAAATTATTTGCATCACAAGCCCAAATATATGTCATACTTTTCAGGTTTTGATAGCATGTATTGAGTAAAGCCAGTCTGCACACGAAATACATAATATTATAGCTGTTTGTCACTGGTAATACATTAGTACAAATATCTTGTATGGCAGCTTTATCAGCTAACAAACGTTCAGGGCGTGTTACATCATTATAATAATAATAATAATGCCCTTTTATTCCAAACTGCTTTCACTTTTACAATTTACAATTTTAGGTTTTATTAATTTATTATAATATATCCCTCAGTTCGGCGTGCCTCTTGGCATAGGCCTCCTCTAACTCTCTCCATTGAGCTCTGTCTTCTGCAGCTCTGGTCCAGTAAGGTCCTAGGGTTAGCCGGATATCATCACTCCATCTTATTTTCGGACGTCCCTGTCTCCTGATGTCCCCTCTTGGATACCATAAGGTTACTTGTTTGCTCCATTTATTTATTGCGCAACGTAGCATGTGGCCTGTCCAACTCCATTTTAGATGGTCTATACGGGTCGTTATATCTGTTAGTTTTGTCTTCCTTCTAATTTCAGAATTTGGGATTCTGTCTCTTAGCCTAATCCCCAACATACTTCTTTCCATTTCCCTTTCAGTTTTGGCAAGTTTTTCTCTATGTTTTTCTGTTAGACTCCATGTCTCGCAGCCGTATGTCATGCAGGGGAGAATACAGGTATTGAAGGTCTTTCTTTTGATATGCATACCTATGTCTTTATTTTTCATTATTTCTTTCAAAGACCAGTATTTCCTCCATCCGCAGGCTATTCTTTTGTTTATTTCCTTGGACATGGAGTCTTCAGGAGATATAATCTGTCCTAGATAGACATATTCCTTTACATATTCTAGCTTTATTCCGTAGACTTCTATATTTCTTTCGGTGGAGTTTGTCATTAATTTTGTTTTGTCTGCGTTGATTTCTAGACCAACGTTTCTACTTTTTTGGGCTAAGTCATTTACCATGTGTTCTAGTTTCTTAGGATCATCTTCCAGTAGGACAATATCGTCTGCAAATCTCAAGTTATTTAGGCGGTTCCCATTAATTATAATGCCATAGTTGTCCCATTCTAGTTGTCTAAAAATGTGTTCCAGCACAGCATTAAAAAGCTTAGGAGATAGCGGGTCTTCTTGTCTCACGCCTCTGTTTATTGGAAAAGGGTCTCCTTTTGATTCTAATTTAACACAGCTTTTGCTTTTTTTGTATATAGACTTGATTAGTTCTATATAGACATCATCCACCCCTTGTTCTTTTAGACTCAGCCAGATAAATTTGCGTTTTAGACTGTCAAATGCTTTGGAGTAGTCTATAAAGCAGATGTATAGTGTCTTCTTGTATTCATTGTATTTTTCTAAAACTTGTTTAACTGTGTGGATGTGGTCTACAGTACTGTAATTCTTTCTGAATCCTGCCTGTTCAATTGGTTGGTTTTCATCTAAGACCCTTGTTATTCTTTCTAGAATTACCTTTGCAAAGACTTTGTACACATTTGATATTAAGCTTATTGGTCTATAGTTGCCAATATCATCTTTATCCCTTTTTTTATGAAGAAGGATGATATGAGATTCATTCCATCGTTTAGGGATAAGGCCCGATGTTAAAATATCGTTGAATAGTGTTCACGACGACATTAGAATGATGTAAATAATATTGATTTTTTAACACAAACACATAAGAATGCATACTTGTGAGACTTATTGTAATTTTCTAACAGTACATTGTTTACCTTATAGTTTATTAACTTAATCGCAATTTATATTAAACATGTTGGATAATACTTAGAATATAGTTTATAATCGTTGCTAAATTGAAGAAATATTAAGATAATGTTAAGTTTAAAATATTTGAATATGTAAAGAAATGTATAATGTTTATGAGAAAATTCTCATTACAATCTTATTTTGAGATTCCAATTGGGTTAGTAAAATGTCCGTTAGTATAAATCCAATTGGATAAGGGAGACAGCAATAGAAAATGTCAAGCTGGAAGACATTAGACCGAGACATGCTTGTGTAAAAGAGAAAGGAAGTGATATGGGTGTACCCGGAAGTATTCCGCGGGGGACGCGGTAGTATAAATATGTAAAATGTAGATTTTTGATCGTCAGTCCCACATGCATGCTCGGATGTTGATGTCTCATAGGTAAAAATGTATAAAAAGTGAATATTGTTGTATTAATGTATATTGTATGTAAATTGTTTATGGATTGAATAAAGATATTGAGTAAAAACCACTTAAGGGGGTGAGGCATGGAACATTCTAGAAGGTTTCATAGAAATGGTATAAAAGGGTGGACAAAATCGTAGAAATTCATTCGATACAAGTCTCCGAAGCAAGAAAGTAATTAGTAAAGTTATAAAGTGTTAAAGTTAGTCCCTGCCTCATTCCAATAGTACTCTCAATAGTTAATCAGTGTTCAGTATTTTATTTCAAGCCCCTTAGTTCATTTAATAATCATCAACCCGAAGCCAGTCAACTTAAAGTTTAGAATCAGTTTAAAGTCAGTTTCATCACCATAATCACCCCGCTGGTGACATAATCTATAGCCGTAGGCAATCTACGCACATACCGTGCACATTTTATGGTCCTTCGACCCGGGATCCACGGAAAAGGATCCGAAGAAAGAAGAAATTAAGAAAAATCCAGTGCCGGCTAAATCATGTCACAGGCAAGATCGAAGCAGGGAAGCATAGCCGATGCTACGGAGACCCAGGCGAATCCTGACCCACGTCTGGCGGGGGTCAGAACGAGAAGCGGTACAAGCTCGGCTAGGTCAGTAATCCAAGAGGCGCCGGAGGAAAATTCGGCGACCTCAGAGGGCACCGCAGTGACGTCCGAAGGCACAACGGCGACGAGTACAGACACGGAGCGCACTACCTATACTTCAGCGACGGAAGAAACTTTGAGGGACGCGGAGGACACGCGCCAGAACAAGCGTGCGTCGCGTCAATCAACGGAAAATAATAATGGAAAAAATACACAGGTATTAAGGCTACAAGCCGCGGAAAAAGTCGCAGAATTGAAGTTATTAGAGGTACGTGCGTCTCTCGCGCTCGCCCAAGCGAAGTTAGCCACACAACTCGCTGCGGTTGGGGGGGTCGACAATGAAGACCAGCAACCCCCGGCGAAAGAAAATGATGGAGAGCAGACCAGCCCAGTGGAAGAATGGTTAGAACGGCAGACTCAAGCCGACGAGAAAAAGAGGGAAGAAATACCGCGGCCACAGAACACAGAGGTCACATCCCTGGCCGCGGCCCTCACGCAAGCGGTGAGAATGTCTAGAGATGCCCCGAGATTCCTGCAAGATCTGCCGGTATTCAGCGGGCATTGTTCAGGGTGGCTAGCATATAGAGCTACCTATTACGAGACAGAAGAAATGTTCTCGCATACGGAAAATTTAACTAGGCTTAGAAGAAGCCTGAGAGGTGCGGCCCTTGAAGCGGTCAACAGCCTACTTATTAGCCAGCCGGACCCGCGAGCTGTTATGCAAGTGCTCGAGAGAAGATTTGGTCGTCCGGACACACTGGCGATGAACGAAATACAAAAGATTAAGGCGCTGGGTAAACTAAACGATAACCCACGCGACCTGTGCATATTTGCTAATAAGATAGCGAATATTGTTGCCACTATAGAGGCATTGAAGAAAATTCACTATCTCTTTAATCCTGAGTTAGTGAAGAACATAGTTGAAAAATTAACTCCTATCTTGAAAAATAAATGGTATGACTATGCGGCAACAATGAAAGAAGATACTTCAGACTTGAAGAAAATGACGACATTTTTGAATCTCGAAGCGGATAAATGCGGCGCTTATGCACAACCGGAGGACATAATTGGCGAGTCGCAGCTAGAAAGAGTGCCGAGAAAAAGATTTGAAAGAACATACGCAACAGAGGTCGGAAGAAAGAAAGAATGTCCGATATGCAGACAGGATCACTATCTTCCTGACTGCAAGCGATTCACCAACACTCAAGTAAGTGATCGCTGGGAAATCGCGAAAAAACACCGCCTCTGCTATCAATGTTTAAAAGGCACACATCGCCGCGGCAACTGTAACGCCAAGCGATGCGGACAAGAGGGCTGTAGTATGGCTCACCATCGCCTGTTACACCACAAGAAGCCGCCTATGATGTCTTCGACTGCTGAGCTGCCACGCCAGGCTGATGAAGCGACTGCTACCGTCGAAGTGGTGAATAACGCAAACTGTATGAAGAGTCGACAAGCGTTTTTGAAGATCGCCCCAGTCACGATTACCGGGAAAAATAATACCCGAGTCGACACCTACGCGCTCATGGATGACGGCAGCACCGTCACCTTGATCGACGAAGGGCTCGCCGACATATTGGAGCTTGACGGCCCACAAGATAACATGTGGGTCCAGGGCCTTAATGAAACAACAAAGCATGAAAATAGCAAAAGGGTCGACTTCAAAATCCGAGGGCGTTACGATAAAAAAGATTACACCACTCAAAACGCTCGCACGGTACAAAAGCTCGCGTTTACAAGCCAACGTATAGAAAAGAAAGATCTCCGAGACTGTCCGCATCTAAGGGATATAGAAGACCGCCTAGTCTACCAGAACGCTCGCCCTAAGGTTCTCATCGGACAAGACAATTGGGAACTCTTAGTGGCGATGGAAACGAGAACGGGAAAGAAAAACCAACCTGTCGCATCTCACACGCGACTAGGCTGGGTATTACACGGATACCGGTCTTCATATGACAACCCGGTAGCCTTTTGCGGCCATACGGTCGCGACGAACGAAGAAAATAAGGAAAACTCTATGGAGAAAATGATGAAGAGGTTCTTCGACCTAGAAGCCCTCGGTATAGAAGCGCGGAAACCGAAGAACGACCCGGAAGAGCGAGCCCTCCAAATACTCGAGAAAAATAGCCGGAGAACGCCCGACGGTCGCTTCGAAACCTCGCTATTATGGAAAAATGAAAATGAGGAAATTCCGAATAATTATAACGATGCGATGAAACGCCTGAAGTCACTAGAGAAAAAACTAGATCGTGACTCGGGACTGAAAGAAAAATATAATGAACGAATCGAAGATTTATTGAAGTCGGGCTATGCTATACCGGCGTCTGAGCCGCCGGTGCCCGGCCGAACGTGGTACTTACCACACTTCGCTGTCTGCAACCCGTCGAAACCGAAGATTCGTCTGGTACATGACGCGGCGGCGAGATCACACGGCCGCTGCCTGAATGACATGTTACTCTCCGGCCCTGACCTCCTACAGTCGTTGCCGGGAGTAATTATGCGGTTTAGAAAACACCCGGTAGCGGTGACCGCAGATATAAAAGAAATGTTCATGCGCATCAAAATAAGAAAAGAAGACAGAGATGCATTGCGATTCCTGTGGAGGGGCGAGGAAAGAGAAAAAAAGCCCCGGGAATATCAGATGACCTCGGTAATATTCGGAGCCACGTCATCGCCATGTACCGCGCTGTACATCAAAGATAGAAATGCCGCAGATTTCGCGAATGAGTACCCCGAGGCAGTAATCGAGATAAAGAAAAATCATTATATGGACGATTACATCACAAGCTTCGCGGATAAGAAACGGGCGCTCGAGATATCGCGAGAAGTCGATTTTATACACCGTCACGCCGGTTTCGAGCTTCGCGGATGGGTGTCGAATAACGAAGCATTACGACGACACTTCAACGGTAACAACGAGACATCCGTTGTATCAATTGGCGAAAGAAACATAGAGAAAACACTCGGTATGTTATGGGAAGCCCGCGAGGATAAGCTCGGCTTCAACCTCAATGAGGGGAAAATGCCTCGGGAAATCTTGGAAAACAGACGCATCCCCACCAAGAGAGAGGCTCTGAGCATCATAATGTCGCTGTTCGACCCTCTCGGCCTGTTATCGCCCATCACTATGCCGGCGAAGAGATTCATGCAAGAAACATGGCGTTATGGAACAGGATGGGATGAACCTATTCCCGAACAACTCGCCCCGAGGTGGACATTATGGATGGAAAACCTGCGAGGGGTGAAGGATATAAAAATACCCCGGTGTTATAATCTACACCCGGCGGTTATAAGAAGAGAGATACACACGTTTGTCGACGCCAGCGAAGAAGCATACGCGACCGCCGTATACATAAGAATGACGCATCGAGACGGCGCAATAAGAACGACGCTCATAGCAGCCAAGAGTCGCGTCGCTCCGCTCAAGCCGACGTCTATCCCGCGGTTAGAACTGCAAGCCGCTCTCCTCGGCGCCAGACTTACGAAAAGCGTCGAGCGAGAGCACGAATACGAGTTCGCACAAAAAATATATTGGAGCGACTCGCGAACTGTGCTCGCGTGGATACGAGCGGAGCCGCGGGCATATAAAACCTTCGTCGCGCATCGCCTCGCCGAAATCGAAGAGACAACAAAAGTTAAAGAATGGCGATGGGTCCCGACGAAGGAAAACGTGGCTGACGACGCGACGAGACAAACCCCGGCGGATTTCGGAGCCACACACAGGTGGTTTCATGGCCCGGAGTTCTTAAGAAAAACCGAAGACTGCTGGCCCACTGAAGAAAAAAGTAATCGCGAAATCCACACGGGGGAAGAAAAATGTAATGCGACGTGCGGTGCGACAAACGAAAGTTATCTCCCAGACATAGAGAGAATAGAAAAATGGCGGACATTAATACGCGCGACGGGTCGAGTATTACAGTTTATCGATCTATGTCGCATTAAACACACCGTCGCGGCGACAAGGAAAAGAACGAAGAAAAACGAGGAAAGCGACGCAACCTGGGGTCCGCGGAAAACGCCAAAAGTAAACAAAGAAAAGCCCCGCGTTAATCCGCGACGAACGAAATTTATAACTCTCGAGGCACAGTATTTAATAAAGGCCGAAGAAATATGGCTGAGAAAAGTTCAAATGGAATGCTATGCCGAAGAAAGAAAAAGATTAATGGAAAGAAAAACTAAGTCCTCAACGGCGGGAGATCGCCTCGCGTCGCTGAGTATATTTATGGAAAATGGCTTAATAAAGCTTAAAGGCCGTATCGGAGCGGCCGCGGATATAAAACAAGAAACGACTAACCCCGTGATACTGGACGGCGGGCACAAGTATACAAGAATGTACATACAACATGTACACGTCGAAATGCATCACGGGGGCGTAGAGCTCACTGTCAATGAGCTTCGGCAGCGATTTTGGATAACCCGCATTCGACCTACAGTAAAAGGGGTCATAAGAAACTGCCAAGCCTGCCGTATCCGGAAAGCCAAGCCAATGAGTCCGGCCACCGGAGATCTGCCCGCGGCCCGGCTAACGCATCACGCACGTCCCTTCTCATTCACGGGACTCGACTACTTCGGCCCGATTGAAGTGACAGTGGGACGACACAGAGAAAAGCGATGGGTGGCATTATTCACCTGTCTAACGACGCGAGCCATACATCTCGAAGTCGTCACTTCGCTCAGCGCGGCCTCGGCCATAGCCGCGCTCCGGAGATTCGTCGCGAGAAGGGGACAACCGACCGAGCTTTGGAGCGACAACGCGACGTGTTTCAAAGCCGCGGAGAAAGAATTGAAAGAAGCTTGGGAAGAGTACAAAAACGAAGTAAACGCTCGACATATCGTTTGGCGATATATCCCTCCAGGCGCTCCATTCATGGGCGGAGCCTGGGAAAGATTGGTGCGCAGTGTAAAAGAAACACTCCGCGTCACGCTGCATGAAAAACACCCGAGCGACGAAACATTCTACACTCTATTGGTAGAAGCCGAGAATATAATAAACTCGAGACCGCTAACCCACGTGACGGTCAATCCGGATGAACCCGAAGCTTTGACCCCGAACCACATACTTCTGGGGTCAAACAGCCACGTGCCTGCGCCAGGAAAATTTGAAGAAAATGCTTCGACGCGCCAATTATGGAAGCGCGCCCAGCACCTAGCCGACGAATTCTGGAGGAGGTGGGTGAAAGAATATCTCCCACTACTTCAACACAGGCGGGAGCCGCATACCACAGGCTCTACTCCGAAGATAGGCGATGTCGTTATAATATGCGACTCGAACCTACCTAGAAACGTCTGGCCCAAAGGAAGAGTTAAGGCGCTGTATCCCGGACATGACAACGTGGTGCGAGTCGTCGATGTGGAAACCAGCAACGGACATGTGCTTCGGCGTCCCTGTAAGAAGATCGTCGTGCTGCCAGGAGTGTCACCTTCGTGACAGGCGGGAGAAATGTTCACGACGACATTAGAATGATGTAAATAATATTGATTTTTTAACACAAACACATAAGAATGCATACTTGTGAGACTTATTGTAATTTTCTAACAGTACATTGTTTACCTTATAGTTTATTAACTTAATCGCAATTTATATTAAACATGTTGGATAATACTTAGAATATAGTTTATAATCGTTGCTAAATTGAAGAAATATTAAGATAATGTTAAGTTTAAAATATTTGAATATGTAAAGAAATGTATAATGTTTATGAGAAAATTCTCATTACAATCTTATTTTGAGATTCCAATTGGGTTAGTAAAATGTCCGTTAGTATAAATCCAATTGGATAAGGGAGACAGCAATAGAAAATGTCAAGCTGGAAGACATTAGACCGAGACATGCTTGTGTAAAAGAGAAAGGAAGTGATATGGGTGTACCCGGAAGTATTCCGCGGGGGACGCGGTAGTATAAATATGTAAAATGTAGATTTTTGATCGTCAGTCCCACATGCATGCTCGGATGTTGATGTCTCATAGGTAAAAATGTATAAAAAGTGAATATTGTTGTATTAATGTATATTGTATGTAAATTGTTTATGGATTGAATAAAGATATTGAGTAAAAACCACTTAAGGGGGTGAGGCATGGAACATTCTAGAAGGTTTCATAGAAATGGTATAAAAGGGTGGACAAAATCGTAGAAATTCATTCGATACAAGTCTCCGAAGCAAGAAAGTAATTAGTAAAGTTATAAAGTGTTAAAGTTAGTCCCTGCCTCATTCCAATAGTACTCTCAATAGTTAATCAGTGTTCAGTATTTTATTTCAAGCCCCTTAGTTCATTTAATAATCATCAACCCGAAGCCAGTCAACTTAAAGTTTAGAATCAGTTTAAAGTCAGTTTCATCACCATAATCACCCCGCTGGTGACATAATCTATAGCCGTAGGCAATCTACGCACATACCGTGCACAAATAGCTTGGTAAGGATTGGGCTTATTTCTTCTCTGGAGCCTCTGATGAGTTCATTTGTAATATTATCGGGTCCTGGGGCTTTTTCTAGCTTTTGTGACATGATAGCTTTCTGTACTTCTTGTAAGAGTATTGATGGACATTTTTTAAAGTTTGTACTGAGGTTGTTATTGGAGTTCTTTTCCCCATCGATTTCGTTATTTGAGTAGAGAGTTCGATAGTAGTCTGTAGCAAGACTTTGGAGTTTTCTTCAATGTGTTACTTGTTTGGATCTGTTACTTTTCAATTTTGGTATCCATTCCATTCTATATTCTCTTAGTTCTTTATATGCTTTTCTTGTTCCCCCTGTTCTTTGGATTTCGTCTTCTAGTTTTTTCATTCTTCTCTGTTTCCTATCCTTTCTTATGTTTTCTCGAATCGTTTCGTCGTTCGAAAAAAGTGTTACATCATTATCAAACCTTATGATGAGTAGCAGCATTTTGAATCTATCTATCATAGGAAAATGCAGCCCTAAATTATAGTAAGTGACTGCCGACTGGACTTTCAGAGTTCATTCAAATGCTCTTTATTACATCTATGCACCTCACTAAAGATTAGAATACCAAAAAATTCATCCAGTTCTTGTTCTGTGAATGGTTTGAATATTTTTCGTTTCGTTTGCTTGCTAATATCAGGGTAATTTTCCATCAATTTATTATTGTATGCTTCAGTATTTTTGGAATCTTTCCTATTAGTTTGCCTCAAGATTATGTCACACATTTCTTTGGACAAAACATTTTTGAACATTTCCATTTAATCGTAAGGTTTATTAAAGGAGCAGCCCCGCTGTGGACACATTTCAGATTGCCACTGCATTCCATCTTTTGCAATAAAAATATATTCAAGCGGTTCCCCTTCTAAATTTGCATCAGAAGGAACAGTGAGAATCAATGTAATTTTTTACTTCTGCTCCCATCTCAACATCTAAAGTTTCAAAACTACCCCCTTCAACCAAAGGAATATAATCATGTTCATTATCAGAAGCAACAAACTCACCTTTGTCACTAGATTTTGCTAATATTTCTAGTAATTCTGTTGTATTGTACAAACATGTGATCTTTTTTGAGAAATACTGGCTCCGATATTCAAATTGAAATAATTATAAACTCATATATTATTATAAATATACTCATACGATAGAAACAAACATATACAGTCAAATATAAATTTCAAGCAAAATGCATTGAACGGATTTAGTGTTTCTTCATTTCCTACCAATTAAAACCAATTTTTGTATTATTATTTTTTTAACTTTGATTTTATAGCCGTTTCGAATAATTCTATGAACTACGTATCTATAGTGAAGTGAGTACTGAAGGGAGAATATAGGTAATTCATAAAATGTGATGTGTCTTTAAATTTACTTATAGCCCAAAAAATTCAAGTTATTGTTTTTATTCCAAATAAGTACATATTGCCTAAAAATGCAATTGAAACAAAAAAATGTAATAAACAATAACTCTTACCCAGCACCAGTGGCCTTTTGTTGTCAATTTATTCTAAAGTCCAAGAGCAATTTAAACTAAAGTTCGATACAGTTACAATTACTAATAAGACAGAAATAATGAAGGTAATATTAACGATTCAAGTATTTCGAAATACCGTAAGCACTAAGCCGTCGATTATTTTCATATTTACGTCATCGGTCATACAAAACATAATATTCCAAAGTCATCACAGATGTCACTGCAAATATTTTTTTTAGCTATGGATACAAGTATCACTTGTAAGCAACAAAAAGTTATTTAACATTTTAAATAATTTGAAATGTACAATACATTTTTTAATGAAATGAAATCACGTAAGCTTTATTTACGAGTTTTTAACAGAAAAATTATATTATTAGATTTACGAATAACTGAATAGTTTCAATATTATTAATATTATATAATGGAGACGGTCTATTTCTGGTCTAGTCTTGTACAGTATACTATAAATAAATAAAAATACATAAATTTTATTAAAAATAAAATAAATTAATTTATCGTAATAAGTTACGTGCAAAAAATTTAAAAAATTATCAAGATTTTCAAATATTAGCTATTCCACACAAAGATGGCGGCTACTACTTAAACGTCATTATTGAAAAATGGCGTCACTCATGGTACTTTCGTAACTTTTTGTATCTATTTCAAGCTTTGTTATGGAGTTGTTAACTCGTGAATGTGTTTCTTGCATTTTTGTGAATATTTTGACGACTTGGACTTTTTATTTGGACATAGATTTATAGCCATAAGCGCCAAAGAAAATATTCATACGCCATTGTTATATCATGTAGTGTTGCATATCTTGAAAATATTAAATTATGCTTACGCTGAAATTGAAAAGAATTTATGGATATGAACATATTAAAACTGTTTGAATATTTATTTTCCTTTATATCATTACGTGTACAAGAGTAGACCAACGTCCCATACAATTTTGGACCGTCCCAAAATATTAAACTTCGAACATAACTACTTTGTAAAAAAATATGTTTGGTTACTTAATTATTTTTCATAAAAATCTATGTAATATAGCCACAGCTATGAACTTACAAAACGTAAAAGTAACCGCAGATCCACTTCTGGTGAGTCGCGGGAAATGCTGCTTCATTAGTAATTATTAGTCTAATGTAGTTCTTAAAATATTTTTTTTAAATTATTTAAATGCGCTACTGTGGACTATATTATATTATGTCTTACCATTTGGGATAGAATGTAAAGATTTCGGAAATGCCCAAAATCAAATGTGTCCAATGACACACATGACATATTTTAGGGGCTGGTGGAATATTTCCAAAAAAATAGGACTCGTATTTTTCGTTGGTGACAAAGAGTATGTGAAGTGATTTTTAGCTTTCTACCTTGAAAACTGTGAAAAGTCTCATAAACTTTCACCCTCTTTATAGGGGTTGTGGGCGAATTTCCAAAAAAACTGATGCACGATTTTTTTGTAAGTCACAAATAGTCCGCATACCAAATTTTAGCTTTCTACCTTGAAAATTGCGCAATGCTCCATACCACCTCCCATGGTAGTGGGAACAAAAAGTAGCCTATGTCACTCTCCATCGGTCATCCCTTCAACTAAAATCACATCGCTATTATATATTAGTCGCTCCGTTTTGCCATTAAAAACGGACAAATAGATGCACACACTTTCCCGTTTACAATATTAGTATGGATGTGATGTGCATAGCTATGAGCTATATAACTCATTCAATGGGCCACACAACAACATTTAATAAGCTTCACGGTTCACCTATCCAAGAATAATATTGATCTCAAATGTGCCCAGTTACCGCGAATCGATACAATTCAAATTATTTATTTCAGGCAGGTCGAGTTCCATTGTATTTTTAATTTTAATATCATATTTGTTTTTTATGAGCTAATGTAGTACATGACAAAAATACAGTGCTTGAATTGAGGCAAATTTTATAGATATAAGTAATTCATTAAAAATTTTATGAGATTTCATTCTAATTCTTAACTTCAAAAAATATTTTTGTATTTAACAGTTCAGATAGATTTAAGGCTATCTTCGGGGCATTATTTTTTTTCAAGTGTAGTATAGCTAACAGCCAGGGCCGTAGCTAGGGGGGGGGGGGGCATTGTGGGGCAATGCTCTACCTTGAAATCACTATCCCCTACCTTAAAAATACCAAAAACTAAGATAAATTATGATAAAATGAATACGACTTTATCTTCCGCCCTACCTGTAATAAATGCTGCCCTACCCCAAATTAGACTCTAGCTACAGGCTTGCTAAGTGCTAACAGCAGCTGTAATATAATACCTATGTTATGATGAATTCTTACACTGTTCGATTTTTTATTTGTAAATAAAAACGACATTTCATATGAATATTTTATTTCAAATAGTATTGTGATGTGAATGAGATATTAATATAAAATCAATTTTAACAATGTCAAGTGTTTTAATACATATCAATATAATAATTACGTATCATTATGCTGTGAGACAGCATCGCATGGACTTTATTGGCATATGGCATGTATTGCGTAACACTCCTCGTACAGACGGCATAATAGATTGGCTGGATTATCGATGTATTAACTGTCAAAACTATAGTCCAAGCTTAGAGTCCAAGAAAATAATCGGTTTTAAATATGAATTTGAAGTGAAAGCTTGAATTTCTATAATAATTTACTTAGAAAAATTTAAAAACAAACTGTGTAATTTTTCTTAGTTAAGCCCTGAGAAGGGGTGGACACAAAACAAGTGGGTTTTTTAAATTAAGCGTAAAAAAAAACCTTTAAATAAAAGTTGTAGTCGAGTGTAAATATACACAGATACGTTCCCATAACTTATTTTTCTAAAATTGAAATTAAATGAGATACCTAGAAGCTAGGGGGTTGATAACAGCAACTTTAGAAATCTTAAGTTGATGGAAAATTTCAAAAAGTGACTTTTTTTAAACTCTAATAGAGATCTTTTATTGTTTATAACAAAGGTATCATGATCATCATCATCAGCCTTTATCCGCCCATTTCTGAACATAGGCGTCCCTCAAGGGACGCCAAGCCGACCGATCCCTTGCCACTCGTATCCAACACGGACCGGCCTCAAGGCTATAACAATTCGAGACTTTTATTTTGAAATTAAATCGACTTAAGCGATGTTGGACCAGTGGGTATGGACTATGGACTCAGCCACTCGAGTCAGAAGATCCGGGTTCGATCCGTAACCCTCTTGGGTTTTTCTAAATTTATAATTGCAACCTAAACACGAGACCGTCGCTCGCTCACAGGTCACAACATCGCGGGGAAACCTGTATGTCTGATGAGAATTAAGTAAGTAATTAAGTCTTTGAAGGTTCATGAAATTCACCAACCCGCATTGGGCCAGCGTATCGGAGAACTATGACCCAATAATCTCCTTGCCTGATTTTGGTGAGAAGACTTGTGCCAACAGTTTGATATATATACTTTTCATTTTTTTAATCAATCCCATGAAAGTTTGTATTTTTTACGCGTAGAAATTTAATTTTCACCTTTTCTTCTCAAACAGTTATAAAGTACCTGATGAGAGATATTGTGTGGCGGGGCGTCTATTAATTAAGTTAATTAATAAAAGTGGGGAGGAGATTAAAGTAAATATTTTCAGATTTCACTTTATATGTAAAATAGAGCGGGAAATTATTTATAGAATAAAATATGGCCAAATGTAAGATAATTTTTCACTTTTCATTTCATTAATTTTTTAAAAATCCACTATCCTTTAGCTTGTTCTAATTTTTAAAACAGCTAAATGTTTAATATAAGTAATATATACTTTTTATAACTA
Organism: Lycaena phlaeas; assembly: GCA_905333005.2. Classification (NCBI taxonomy): domain Eukaryota; kingdom Metazoa; phylum Arthropoda; class Insecta; order Lepidoptera; family Lycaenidae; genus Lycaena; species Lycaena phlaeas. The sequence goes on from HG995168.1 coordinate 5,315,352, forward strand.
AGTCAATAGGAATATGTGTTCACCATGCGGTTTTTCAAAATAATATAAAATATCACTCATAATACAAAATATTTTCCAATAACAATTGAAAACAAACTGCTCAATTTTTTCCCAACAGACTTCGTTCGTTAAAAGTTCAATTAATTTTTAATTCAAAATTAAAAAAATATATATATAAATATACATAATTACGTGACATTTCCCTCCCGTCCCCCGCTACGATCGCCCCTATCCCCAGAACTCCTTACGTAATAAGTGAACGTAAATTATTATTAATTATTTTATTCCTGTTTGAGAATATCAATGTCAATTTTTTGACCAATTATATAATCTACATATTAAAAATTCTTTTTTCATCGATCGGTATAAGATAAGTCAAATAAAAAAGAAAAATAAAGTATCAACATGAGTCTCCTCTTCGAAATCAGGAGAGGAGTATATTTGGCCATAGTTCACCGATGTGCAGGCCCAATGCGGGTTGGTGAATTTCATGAACCTTCAAAGACTTAATTACTTACTTAATTCTCATCAGACATACAGGTTTCCCCGCGATGTTGTGACCTGTGAGCGAGCGACGGTCTCGTGTTTAGGTTGCAATTATAAATTTAGAAAAACCCAAGAGGGTTACGGATCGAACCCGGATCTTCTGACTCGAGTGGCTGAGTCCATAGTCCATACCCACTGGTCCAACGTCGCTTAAGTCGATTTAATTTCAAAATAAAAGTCTCGAATTGTTATAGCCTTGAGGCCGGTCCGTGTTGGATACGAGTGGCAAGGGATCGGTCGGCTTGGCGTCCCTTGAGGGACGCCTATGTTCAGAAATGGGCGGATAAAGGCTGATGATGATGATCATGATACCTTTGTTATAAACAATAAAAGATCTCTAGAATTAGAGTTAGAAAAAAGTCACTTTTTTCAATTTTCCAACAACTTATGATTTTTTAAGTTGCTATTATCAACCCCCTAGCTTTTAGGTTCAATTTTAAGAAAAAAGTAATGGGAACATTTCTGTGTAAAATTTTACACTACAACTTTTATATAAAGGTTTTTTTTCTAACGCTTAATTAAAAACCCACTTGTTTTGATTTTTTTCTCCCCTTCTCGAGGGTTAATTTAATATTAATTATAATATCATGCCGTCTGTAGGATAATACCCCATTAACTTGTTTCTTTCAAACATTACAAAATATTGCTTAATAATTAATTGATTATTTTAAATACAACCAATATTGGCAATCGTCACAAATATATCTGTAAAACTATATAAAATGTTATGAATCATTTACTTACAATATAAAACTGTAGGAGTCTACTAAAATATAGAAATATAAATAGCAAATCAAATTGTTAAAAACCCAACTAAACAATACTTAAAATAGCCAATCTAACTTAAAAATAGATTATATTACTTTGCAATGTTAAAATATAAAAATGTAATTATTTTGTTTTGTAGGGCTACAGTGGGTAGATTTAGACGGCTCACCTTTTCTATACAATTATATCGTTACGTTCAATCGTGACCATGTAAAAGTATGGATGGATAGACTTGTAATGACGCCTTTTACAGGCAACGTCGATACAAATCACTAGTGTATGATTATAATTAAAAAGAGAGATCTCATACACACGATGTACGCAACGTTCTTTAGAAAAGCATAGACTAGAAAATACATTTTTTTTAATGACAGATGCAAAAGGGGCCGACACATTAAGTATTAGGCTAAGTATAGGTAATCGGAATATTTCAAACTATGGATTAAAAATTTACCTTAAAACAGACTCAACTATTAGCTATTACATTTTACTTATAAATATTTCGTCGTGCGCGCGACAAAGAAATATCGATCCGTTTATACACTTATAAGGCTTCTTCCATTGTCAAAGTATAAATATATATATGTATTAAAATGTGTCTGTCATGCACATACATGTTAAATGAGAACATAGGATTTGAGATAGCATTATCGTATTTGCAAATTTACAATTATTTCATTGTTATGACTGTCATTATCACCATTATAAAGTTTTTAGTTTTGTACTGAATATAGGCCGATTTCAACGAACACAAAGATTGTATGTCACACGAATTTAATGACCCCTCCAACATCCTAGTCATAAATAGTCACATTTGTCAGAAAAAAATTAAATTCATGTTATTAATTTCACGCTTTGTTACCTGGCTGGAGTGACAGTTGATATACACAAGAAATAAACATAGATATATTTATATCAGTGATGTCTTTTAAACAAAATTGTTAAAATAATTCATCAGACAAAAGGTATGTTTGGACAATCACAATCTCCAAAACTCTATGTGTAACAGCTTACGTTATTTCGTACATTTTTACCCATTTGTGTGTTAACTTCCTGTCTTGCTTATTGCACAGCTATCGTCCACTTATAGATACATTAAAAAGTTCACTGCAACTCACCAACGGATTACCTGTAAAAACAGTCAATGCCTTATCCATTGAAGACGAACCTAACCAGTACACTAATTTAAACTACTAACTATGAAAAATATAATATACTAGAAAGTACAAAATACAAGTAAAGGAAATTTCTGAATTGGTACGGTAGATCCAGAAACTACTCCTTACAACTAGTTGATAATATTAGTAAAGATATACATAGTATTTTAAAGGCAGTTGGCAGACGCAGTGCCTAATACTTCTTATTGTATAATTATCGCTATCAATAAAGTCTGTCACATGAGCAAATCAAACAGATTTTTTGCTCACCAGCTACTTACAATCTGTCTACACAAGTATAAAGTAGCTTGGATTAGTTATGGTATATTGTGTGCTTCTGTGACCACTTACCATCTAGATATCATAAGAAAGCATATAAAATCATGTAATGCACATACCACACCGCTATTGATATGGTTGGTAGTAGTAGTACGGCCCGGGATACCTGCCCATCCCATACGAATGGCAGTTCATTTTACTCGACGCCGCCACGGGCGTTGGGGTGGGCGTGGATCGTAAGAGGTGTGGTGCTTGGTCCATTCTCACTTGGCAGTAGGACATATTTGGTGACGCTGCAACATAATACATAGTTTTAACATAGTACAAACCTAGATAAGATCAACAAGAAAAAAAAAGTCGGTTTAATGATTTCGTGAACAAACAAAATTTAAAAAAAAAAACCTGGAATATTTTTCTGAGGATTCTGTACTCACATGTCGTTGGTGTCGGATAGGGCGTGTACTGCTTGTTGGGCGGTGGCATCGTCGGCTCGTAGGTGGGGTAATTGGGCTGTGCTGTAGTGAGGGGCGGCACGGCTGGTTGAAGCGTCGGCAACACTGCAGGCTGCGTTACCGTCGGCAGGGCCACCGAGTACGGCGCCACTGCTGTGTAGCCGGCGCTGGGGGGAGAGGCATTCAGGCGCTGCCCGCTGACTCGATGTAACTCGTTGCTTCCACTCGGTAAGTTCTTGTTCAATTCCAAGTCAAGTCTCTCCGGCGACGATCCAGCTGTATAAACCAAAGCTTAAATTACGCAGTCGTCGTTTTTCATTATATGATTATGAATGATGTAATATTTATTAATTATTATATTAGGTAACAATCTTGTACAACTTACAGTTGGCGAGAAGGTCTAAAAGAAAATTTCGCTCCGGTGTGTGGCTGGTGCCCGGTCGACGCGTCGACTGCAGTAGCTCGTCTAGCCGTAGGGCGGGTGAGGGAGTCTGACAAAAGCACAGAATACAATACAGTTTTTAAACATCTATATATCTAAGTCCTAACACATTTGTATGATCTGCGGGCCTAAAATAGTGACATTGCATGTTTCATAATTTGTACATATGTTTCGTTTTTTTATTCTTAAAATGGCAAGATATTTAATAAAACATAAAACTACCACATATGAATTGCATTAAATGAATCATTTGTTTTGACAGTTTTGGGTGGCAATCCTTAAAATGGTACACTTAGATGAATCGCTGTATATGTCAAATAGAACAATTGTTAGATGTTACACGGGACCTACATTTTTCGTTTCATTTTTCGGAATTTGATGTTATTTTTCAAAAATTCGAGATTTCTATAGAATAGTGGTTACAGGCGGAGGGGAATGAGGGTGAGAGGTAAAGGGAGGGGAGGGGAAGGCTTCCCTTTGGCACCACTCCAACCCTGAGGAGATGATTAGTTTACAAAAAAAAAAAATTAGACTAATTAAATTTTATTATTAAAATCAATGCCCGCCAAATAATCTATTCTAATTTAAAAATTACATATCTATATTATATAATCCGAAATCGAACTCTGATTCCCCGTATTGTTAAAACTAAAAAGTAAAAAATAAATAATAGTTTAAAAAAACTAAAAACACGCTTTTTATAGAAACCCAAACTAAAAAATAGAACATAAATTTTAATAAATTTAAATCAAGAATAGTGTTAAAAATTTCAATAACTATAAATTAATAATAGTGTAAATAAAAAAAAAAATATTTTATTTAAAAAAAAGCGTGGGGTGCTTTTTAAGATATTATCAAAATGATAATCACTCTACTCATATCTGTCAATAAAATATTTATAACTATATAGACACCATGCACCCCACGCTTTTTTTAAAATAAAATTTTTTTTATTTTTTTATTTACACTATTATTAATTTATAGTTATTGAAATTTTTAACACTATTCTTAATTTAAATTTATTAAAATTTATGTTCTATTTTTTAGTTTGGGTTTCTATAAAAAGCGTGTTTTTAGTTTTTTTAAACTATTATTTATTTTTTACTTTTTAGTTTTAACAATACGGGGAATCAGAGTTCGATTTCGGAGAGGGAGCCTGAGAAACGGCTACCAGAACCAAGGAAGGCCGCAGGCGCGCAGATTACTCACGGAGAGTTACATACTGACATACTGACAAACTGACAAACTGACAAACTGACAAACTGACAAACTGACATACAAGTGAAGCTAATAAAAAGCGTGTAAAAAGTGTTTCTCCTACAATTCAGTAAATTGAACATATTACAAATGTTTCATGCAATGTCGCCATTTTAGACCTGCTGCTGTACAGGATCAAAATTATTTTCGTCCATTTGTTAGATATTATGAAACGCGTTTTCGAAAGTTTCCGTTTCTTGATCGTCTCTTCCGAATTGCTTTTCCTTTAGTAATTGTAAGCGTGGCTTAGTGTAGTATAGTTAGATTGCATGGGTAATTTGAGGCTGATATGCACAATTCTCTTAAAACAAAGGATATTGTCACCTCATGTTTTGTTGTCATTAGAAAACTTAATGTATCATACCAAAAAGTATTAATGAAGAATTTTTAATGTAAACCAAATGTTTGAATAACAACACTATTTTTTTTTTTTTAGGAATGGTTATACTAGATTTTCTTCAATAAAAATTCGGATAGAATATGTTTTTTAATTAACTAATGATTACTGTTAGTATATTACACACTTTAACTTACCGTCTTAACTGTCCTTGCATTATTGGAAAAATAGTAGTCCATTAGTTGTAACAGGAACTGTTTAGGTACTGTTGACATGCCCTGCAAACGAACAATTTATGAAACATTCATCTATTATGTAGTATGTATAAACGTTTTAAATTCACATTAAACAGCATTTTAATAATTTAGTCGGCATACGAAGATTTTGTTTGCAATTAAAAAAAATCGGCAGCAAATCGGCAAATAATTTTAATTATGGTCAAAATTAATTCATAAATATTCAGATTACAATACCATGAGTTTGCATAATAAACTTTCATTCGACAAAATAACTACTTGATCAGCACGATCTTATGATTGTTCAGCAGAGAAAACAATATGTCTATAAGCAGTGTATTACAAAATAACTTTTTTTTGCTTACCCCCAGAGTGCTTACCAAAATTGTATTAAACAGGGACAGATCATTCAAAGAATTCAGACGTATATAGAAGGACAGTTCTTATGAGCGCTTTGAGGACAAACTCTGCGATGTAAACGTCCGCTTGGCGGCGTGACGAGAGGGACACGCGGTGTCCCCAGCATATGAGCCTACGAGAGCGAGCAAGTGCAAACTGAAGACATGTCCCAAATAAAGTCGGCACAAAAACTCCTTAAGAACTGTTCTTCTATGTATGTCTGAATTATTTGGCTCATTGCTGTACAAAAATAATAATAGCTATCAAGAATGCAATAAATTGATGCCCTAAGTTGCTGATCAATTAGCTATTTCTGCCCACAAAAATATGAATATTATGCTAACCAGTTAAATAACATCCTATATCTATTTGCTACATTTGTCATTTCAAAAAATAAAAAATACGCTGCAAATGTCTATTCTTAAGAAAATAACATAATTTAAATACCAAAGTCAACTTACTGTCTGGAATGAACTTTGGCTTAGTTGTGATAACACATCCAGTTCAGGTACACCCTAAAAGTAAAAGTTTAGTTTAAAGATTGTCATATATATACATATTTTATTATTTATATAATAACTAGCTGTTACCGGCAGCTTCGCTCGCGTGAACTTAGATTTACGGATTTATCATGTCCGATGGTGATCATTTTCTATTTTAATAATTAAGTAGTAGTACTTAACTAAGTTTTTATATTAAATTGGATATAATATGTTATCTTGAACATAAAGACCCATATCCCTTCGTAGACTTTTTGTAGACATATTTAGAATACTATTATTATATATTCCACCATACGTTGATCATACGTCTACCAGAGTTGATACACTACGGCCTTGGACACTAGGCGCGAGTAACGGAGTGCCTGCGAATCACGGCAACACGATTTATTTTCTTACATATTATTTGGATTTTGCCATAATATCTCCTAAAGTATTCATTTAATTTGCATGATGTAAAAGGGAATGTATTTGTGTAAATAACTTTCAAATTATCGCGTCATAATAGCCCATTTTTTAAAGTATTAAATGGATGTAGTATGATTTCCCTAAGAGATAGACATATGCCACGGCGGACTTTTTAGTAGACCCATATAAGATACACAATTCCATCATACATTATTTCGTTATATCTCAAAGGGTTTAGGCAGCGATTTCGTTGAAAACTCCAAGACGGCCTAATTTTTTCCGACACCTCAAACTACTATTTTTATATCTTAGCCAATGTATATAAGAACTTAATAAATTATATACATAAACCTTTCTTTTCAATCACTATCTATTTAAAAAACCGCATCAAAATCCGTTGCGTAGTTTTAAAGATTGAAGCGTACAAAGGGATATAGGGGCAGAGAAAGCAACTTTGTTTTATACTTTGTAGTGATACAGCTTGAGCAGTAATTCAACAACCCCAGATTTACAATACTTTGTGATTGACTCTATGTAGATGTAGTATTTTACTATTGTGACCATATTATCTAAATTAAATATGCATATTTTCTTAAGCCAGTGTTTTTTTTCTAAATTACATTGCATATTTTGATGGGTATAAATTGAACAGTCGTCTTGGCGTTCATTGAGGGATGCTATATTCAGCAGTGGATGGAGAGGCTGAAGATGATGATGACATTGATTAAATATATATAAATAAATAATACAAGCCAACAAATTGAAAATGGTAAAACTACAGATAAATTTAAAAAGAAAAAAGATATCTACCTGGCGATATTTGTCAACATACATTTTTGACTAGTCTGCTATAATTGTCTCTTTCTCTTTCAGGTTAAATATGCGATTGGAAGAAGAATTTGTGATATTTGTCAACATACATTTTTGACTAGTCTTGTCTCTTTCTCTTTCAGGTTATATATGCAATTGGACGAAGAATTGGCACTTATACGTGGCAACTAAGTCTGCCAACTATTCTTTTTTAATATTTAAATAAATAAGCAAAGAGTTGGCGGGGTATGAGGCGACGGTCGCCCGACCGATGATTAGTGAATTGTGGGTAGTCTACATACTAATCGCCGAGCGCCAACGGTATGAAAAGGAGCGCAATAGCTTACTTTTCGCTTCGTTTTCATTAATGAAATGACACATTGTATTTTTTGTTGTAGAATAATTCTTGTGTCCATGATTTTGCATAGAATATAGGAAAACTAACATTTTATAACATCTTCATTGTTGAGTAAAAAAAAATTATGACTACATAATATATACGATTACGTATGTCTTATATTATACCACCCAATTTTTTTTGGTAGTTATAAAATAGTGGTGTATAAACTATTACATAAGAAGTAAACAATTATTTGACATTGCTGATGTCTCAACTCATGTTTTTCTACATTAAGTGGTATCTACAATGCAGGACTTAATAGATTATTGGTTATACTCACTTCTACATACTCCTCTACAAGCCGGAACATTTCAGTGCTGACAAGAGACCGCAGGAGCTCTTTTTTACGAGTGTAATCTTCCAATCTCTTCTTATATTTCAACACCTGATACTCTTCTTCACACGAAAGCTTGTTGATTTCTTCTTTAAATTCCTCAATCCTAAAATATTGAGCTGATAAATAATATGTAAAGAATGCACACAATAATATGTGATACGTCAAGTGTTTTGTACTCCCTGATTCTTGCAATTTCGTAAGGGTGAATAAAGCGCGAGTTTGCGACCACGAGCTGCATGGACAAATCATACCGAGTCAATGGCACATTGAAATCGCCGCGCAAAATTCATGTGCAACACTCCTCTATTCTCACGATTTATAAATAAATACAACAAATAAATATTACTCATTTATGCCCTTACTCATTGGACTCAATAAGTAGAATTACACACATAAAAATACTTGAAAAAATTACTTTATCTAAAAAAATATTGTTTTTTATATAATAAAAATGTATACATGCCGCTCCAGATGATATAAATGTTAGGATGTTTATATGAAAGACTTTCTGCAATTTGCCAATTTCTCGTTGATGATCACCTATCTATATTTGCAATTGATAAACGATTGTAGTAGAAACTTAACTAACAAGTACGTAACGTTGCGCGTAAAAAGACAAAGCAACCCCAACTAAAATTAAATTGCCATCATATTTGCGTCTGTGCAGTTCTTGGAACAATTTCAAATATTAATGTATATTACGATAGTGTTGTAAAAATACTCGCGCTAAATTACCGAACCATAAAGGTAGAATCTTTTCTAAAGAAATTTTGATGTGGGATATCAAGAATGTGTACCATAAACTTTAAGCAGTACATGTTTGAGACAGCTAATCTTTGTTTCGCACAGCCATTTTAGTAAGTCTGAAATGCGGTGATTCTGTTTACTTTTAATTAAATTCAAATTAATAAATATTTTAAGCTAAGCATTCTAATGGGGTTTTCATTATATTTAATGCTATAAATTCGCTATATTTAATGTTCATAATGCGCGTTGCATTTAAATTAATGTTATGAACATGTATCTTGCCTATTATCAAAAACGACAACCTTATACCGCATGTAATAAGGCTACACAGCTTAGAGTGGGTACTCAAGTGTACTCCCATGCAAACAATTTGTAAATATGTCGGTATAATCAAACCTGTGGTCACGCTGAAGACACTGTTCACACAGAGTGTCTGCAACGATGTTGTCCTCTGTCCGTCTTTTTTTGCTTGCTCCAGCTGAGAACAGAATCAATAAGCGCCAAGCCATAGACAACAACATAATACATCATAGTCAACATTCAATATACATTTTTGGTAAGTGCAGCGTAAAGAATAGGAGAAAATAATAATTATTAATCTATTTTGATAAGCACCAGTTATTAAGTGTATATTTATGTAAAAACAATTTAGTAAAAGAACAAGCCAAATCACAGATTCTTTTTGTTTTGTCAATAAAGATGTTTGTACTTTACTTACACTTAAGGAACTGGTGTTGTTTCTCTTATTCCTTATTGCTTAATTTTTATCAAATAAAATAAAATATAATGGCTTTCAAATACTGTGTTAATTAACTGTAACTATTCAAATGGAAATATATATACATTTTTGTAACTTTCACTTTAACAATTAGCTTTATGTTCAAACTTATATTAATACATTACTAGGTTCATTCCAGCAATAGACAAATGACAGAAAGAAGCACACAAAGTAGATCATTTGCAAGAAAAATCTATACTGTGACTTGCAGATATTGAGATTCTAGAATGCACAAATCTAATTCCTTTTAAAGATTTTTTTTTAATATTCGCTTAAGCTCTCATTAACTGATTATTATTATTCATTTTAATTTTTTTTATCGCTTAGCAAATGATATTTTAAGGATAATCTTTTTTGCTGATAAGTGTAAAAATTAACTTAACAATTGTAATCTTACCATAGCTACATGGTGATAACCTTTTTAATGAATCTGTTTTTATTTGTGCGTGGTTTGGCAATGGAGGTGGAGGGACTGATGCATCAAACCTGAAAATATTATCATAATTGGTTACACAATCCCCAAGACAATGTTAAAAAAATTAGCCATTAATCTATGCGCTAAAATTTAATCAAATACAATATTAGACTGTCAATTACTTACTTGGCCACAGGTGCTGGTGGCTGATTCAGTTGAAAGTTTGTTGGTGTCATCTGAGGTGGCGGAGCTGAAAATATAAATATACAAAATTATACATAAACTTTATGTAAAATATAACACAATGAGTTAAATACTTGATTGAAAACCTACATTCAATAGTATATTCAAACCATTTCACCTACAGTAGAACCTCAATAACTTCTAGGTTTCTGCCTTCATAACTTCAAAAAATAATATGTTCCCTTCCCTTAACCTATCATTAATATGACCCTTAATAACTTAAAACCTCTATAACTTTTAACTTATCGAGGGTCTACTGTATAAGTATTCAATATATTTTACCTGTGTAGACAGGTGTGAGTGGAGGCTGAACTGATGTAGACGGCTGTGTGGGTGGCGGTGGAGGTGGTGGCGGAGGAGGAAGATTGGTGAATTTAAACATTGGAGTCATCCTGGCGAACGTGGTCGGAGTTTCAACCGGCACCGGCAGCGGCGGCGGCGGTGGCGGGGGGCCAACTAGCGACTCCTTTATAAATAAAGCTATCTGCGGAATTGTCTCCGGCATGGATGTAGACATCTGCATCGCTCTATAGCGTTCTTCTAATACCCGAGGAAGCTTACGTTGAGTAAGAAATAAATCCTCTTCTTCTTTGGTTGTATGAAGGTATGTACAGTTTTCACGAATACATCCCTTAGGATTTTGAAAATCGTGGCAGAACTTAAGTATCTCCTTCATCTCTTCGAAAATAAGTTCATGACGAAATTTGCATTGTTTATTCTTATTACATTTACCCCATGTGTAATCTTTACATATACTTAAAGATTTCACTCCCTTCGTTACGTCGCTATTGCTGGTTCCATTTTGAGAAGATTGAGTTTGCCCCGGTAAAGGTGGCTGATTGCTACTAGTTTCATTACTAGTATTCATCGACTGTAAAGATACAATAGAAATTTCAAAAAGGTGTAGTAAAAAAAACAACTTCTAAGTAATATAAAATGCTGTATACACGTACCAGAATATGTCGTGCTAACCAATATGTTCAAAATAATGTGGCCTGTTTTTACCACCTCACGTTTTAATCACAATTGTGAATGAACATATTCATATTATTTACAAATCACCACATGTTTGACAAACTCTTTAAAACACAATTGATCAACTAACAACAAAATGGCGACGCAGTTTTGATTTTGAACTTTTTAAGATTTGACCATTGACGAACAACTTTCCAGTCCCCATTTTTTAAAATTAGTATAATGTCTTTGAATACAAGGATTATGAGTTCCATATTAAAAACATAATTTTCATTTCCATATTAAAATAAAGCTGATAAATTTTCGAATTTGCAATTTGTAAATTCAATGAATTAATGACCATTCATACATTATTTGTATACAAAAAGGAGACGGTCCATTTCTGGTGTGGTTTTGTACAGTATACTAGAAATAAAAAAAAATTCATAGATTTAATTAAAAATAAAATAAATTGGTTTATCCTAATAAGTTACGCGCAAAAAAATAAAATATGTATCAAGTTTTTCAAATATTAGCTATTCCACACAAAGATGGCGGCTATTACTTAAACGTCATTTTCGACAAATGGCGTCACTCATGTTAATTTTGTAATTTGTTGAATTTATTTCAAGCTTTGTTGTGCAGTTATTAACTCGTGAATGTGTTTCTTGCGTTTTTGTGGATATATTTAACGATTTGGCCATTTTATTAAAACATGGATTTATTGCCAAACGTCAAAGAAAATATTCATATGCCATTGTTATATCACGTAGTGTTGCATATCTTGGAAATATTAAATTATGCTTCCGCTGAAATTAAAAAGAATTTATGGATTTGAACAAATTAAAACTGTTTGAATATTTTTTTCTTTCATATCATTATGTGTACAAAAGTACACCAACGTCCCATACAATTTTGGACCGTCTCCTTTAGAAGAATTTCAAAACTAATTTCTATACTAGAGTCCGCGCCACTTTAGAAGTCCGATAGACGCGGCGCTGCGGCGCTCATACTCAATGTTGCCAATTTCTAGTGTAATGATTTTCCACTAAGTCTAGTACAATAAAAATTATAAATAATTATAGGGCCTATGTTCAGTAGTGGATTGATAAAGACTGATGATGATAATAATGACAAAAATAATTATATCAGCAAAATAAAAATCTCCCTGCCAGGTTTTAGTCAAATAAAACCTTTTTTTTTAATAATCAGAAGTAATTGCTGCCATTGTTATTTCTTTTGTTATTCGATTTTTTTTTACAGAAACACCTGAAAATATAATTCATCTGAGCAAGGTTTTAATTATTTTACCTTGTACTTATATTCATATAAAATATCATAAGATAAATGTAGGTATAGAGTTAATGATAATATTTTAACCATAAATTAGGCAAAAATGAGTGACACTGGCATCTCTAAAATTTACCTGTCATTGCAGTGACATTTATAAACATATTGATGTTTATTTTTACTTTCTAATTGACAAAATTATTTCACTTTAATGATCATTATACGGTCTTCATTTTTTACACCATACTTTATATTATATGCTCCATATTTCACGTAAAACAATTTAAAATATCACAACTTCTTATTCCAGACAGATGTCAAGATGTCAATATTGTCAAATTTAGTTCGGGCGTTAGTCGCAGGACTTAAAAAGTGGCGCGGACTCTATTTCCAATTCTTTATTTTCTCGATGACAGTTCTAATTTGATAGTTTTAGTGTTGTGACCAAATAAGTAATGATATCACCATCATCATCATCATCATCAGCTTTTATCCGTCCACTGCTGAACACAGGCCTGAATATAGCTTTATCCCTATCAGTTTCTCCGACTCTGGCATAACCTTGTACGTGTGAAAACGTCATATTTTTATAATGCATACATAATGTAAAAAAGACGCTCGTTCCAGTTTTCAAAGGATCTGTCATCGAGAAATAAAGAAATGGAAATAGTATAGTGAGCTATAGCTCACCTAATAATTATATTTATAATTAAAAAATAACAAGTAATGCACTTGCAAAAAGGAGGGCGCCACTATTTTACTTAAGTCTCAAGCCGGAACCGCACGTTTGCCGAGGCTTGGCAAATCTTCACAAATTCAAACGTGCGGATACAGAGTTTGTCTTGGCTTGCGTAGGCTTGCAAATGTTTGGGTATTGTACACAAGCCAAAGGGAATCAAAGAGAATTAGCTGCAAGCGCTTGCGAGACGTCCGCATGCTTGTGACTTGTGAAGGCTTGGGGCTTGCGGCAAGTCACAAACGTGCGGTTCCGGCTTTATGATAATGGGAAATATAGTCCGCGCCACTAATGAAGTCCTGCGACCAAAGCCAGAACTAAATTTGACAAGCATAATATCTTGACATCAGCTGTCTGAAGCAAAAAGTTGTGCGATTTTAAATTGTTTTACGTGAAATATGGAGCGTTAAGGAATAAAAAGTGAAGACCGTATAATAATCGTTAAAGTGAAAGAATTTTGTAAATTAGGAAGTAAGAATAATAAACTATTAGCCCCGTTAAATAATATGTTTATGAATGTCACCGCCATGACAGGTAAATTTTAGAGATGCCAGAGTCACTCATTTTTGCCTAATTTATGGTTAAAATATTATCATTAATTCTATGTAACATTCATCTTATGACATTTTACATAAATATAAATACAAAGTTAAAGAAATATATCCTTCCTCAGATCACAGATGAATGATACTTTTAGCTGTTTTTGTGAAAAAAAATCTCGAATAACAAAATAACTAAAAATAGCAGCAATTACTTCTGAGAATATCGTCACCCCTGGAAAAAGCCAAATGCAACCAAATAAGACTGTTTAAGATGATTTCGACTAATCGGCTATACCTACGTATAAAAATATCAACGAAATAAATAAAAAAAAAAATGTTTTATTTTACTAAAACCTTGTAGGGAGATTTTTATTTTGCTGCCATAATTATTTTTGTCATTATCATCATCATCAGCCCTCATCCATCCGCTACTAAACCTAGGTACCTTAATAGAAAATGATTAGACTAGAAAATGGCAATTGAGTTACGAGACCGCAGCGCCGCGCCGCTACGTCTATCGGACTTCTTTCGTGGCGCGGACTATAGTCATAAAATTTAATCAAAGTATAAAAAATAAATGTGAAATAAAAATCGTTACTGTAAAAATCTAGCATTTATCAGCGAAGTAGTGTCGACATCATACTTTTCCATTTAGTAAAATGCCCCAAGCCAAGCCCCTGTTGGTATTTCTAAGTGCACCCTGAACGCGAGAACGTCACTCGCTCACTGTTGAAGGAAAATCTAAAGTTGTTAGTGTTACTAGTGTGACAGCTATAAAACATAGGGTCGGAAAAATTCTTACCAGTGCAAACTTCACCACGGCGCAAACAGCCTCCTCGGTCCTCCACAATCCACCCTTCTTGTGTCTTCAATAAAGTTGTTCAAGCTGAGCACGCCTTTTATTTGAAACTAAGAGTAATGAACTTGCGTTCATGGGATATAAGAGGGCTTGCAAAAGTAATTATTGCGATTTATTTTGTGAAATGACGGATACATCAGCACTAGGGCACTCTAGTGATACTTGTGCATTAGAAGGATAATGGGAATAGACTCAGGAACTGTACCTATTACTTTTAACAACTACGCTATGAAATATTAGCATCACTATTCTTAATTTAATAATAAATGTTTATAATATTAAATTACACCAACGATTTTAAGGTTTATGAAGATATTAATATATTTCCCTTTAAATAGTTTTTGTATGAAATAATACGAAACGTGAAATGATAAATGCTAAAATATAAGGAAAATAGTGCTAATAATACATAGATCAATGATATTGATATATGTATTTGTAGTTTGCCCCTTCATGTCCCACTGCTGGGCACGGGTCTCCACCTCGAAATCAGGCGAGGAGGGTAATGGGCCAATAGTTCACCGCGCTGGCCCAGTGTGGGTTGGTGAACTTCAGACTTTCAATCTCGTCAGGCATGCAGGTTTCCTCACGATGTTTTCCTTAACGATCGATGCGAGCGATGGTCTTTGGGATGCACTTAGAAATTAGAAAAACCCATTTCAAGGCACACTTTGGGTCAGGATCGGACTCGGACCATCGCCGCTCAGAACACTTGGTGTTAGTTTATTTTTGTAGATATATTATTTCAATAGATAAATTAATTAAATACGCCTGTTATGATAGTTGTTAGTTATGATTGATAAATAATTAATAATTAAATATTCTGAGAGCAGTGTCACATGATGGTAAGTGGCCAGCATCATCCATAAAATGATTGAGTTCGTCAAGGATTAACTCAGGCAACTTATTCATGCGTTGTCCACCCTGAGAAATAAGATTTGGGTTTCGGTGGCAGTAACTATTGCCTGTATAGCTTTTGAAACACAGCAATACTGTTTGATTAAATATGCCTTCCGCATTTTTAAAATGATGATAACGATGTAGAAGGGATTGCGGGACGGTGTTGGACAATAAACTAATTGACGACGCTTTTATGATTTTTACACAAAAAAAATGTAAAGTCTTCTCTCTCCTCGAAATCAGGCGAGAAGGGTAATGGGCCAATAGTTCACCGCGCTGGCCCAGTGCGGGTTGGTGAAATTCACATACCTTCAAAGACTTTCAATCTCATCAGGCATGCAGGCTTCCTCACGATGTTTTCCTTCACCGGTGAGCGAACGATGGTCTCGTGTGCACTTAGAAATTTAGAAAACCCCATTTCAAGGCACACACGGACGGGTCAGGATCGAAGCCGGAACCCCTCGCATAAGAGGCCGAGTCCGTCCACCACTGGACCACCATCGCTCTTATACTTACACAATAAAAGCAAGGTTAAATTTATTTCACCACGCCATAAAAACGCGTGGCATGCAGTGCGATATAAATTAAAATGTGGGTACTTTTACAAAATAGAAATTACGTTTAGAATAATAAAATTATTAATATGTAAAATTCTCGTCTCCGAACCGATTTTATGAAATTTTATATTGTTGGAATGTGAATTGTCCAACATTTTCTTTTCATATACCTACTCATGATAAGGGTTATTTATTACTGACATTTTTTATATTTATTTTATTTTAGCATTGCAAAATACATACAAAATTTTATTCTTTTGCCGATAAACCACTGTTTTAACAGCATTCTTCGTAATTTTGGCAGGATTTATACGCGGTAATTTATATTCGGGACGAAATTAATTATTATAAAACGAAGTGCCTACGTCATGCTATGGTAATTACTAATGTTTGAGTAAATACTTTTATTAGGATTAATGAAATTACGGTGAATACAATATATTCGAATAACATGTCTAAGCCAATTTTATTTATAAGTTGGATAAGAGACTGACTATTTAATATTTATTTAATAAGTTATTAGACTTCTTAGGTTACTTAAAGGTACAGCAAAAAGAAAGATAGGTAAAGACATCAGGAAAATAGGAAGGTGATTAGAAATGCACTCACCGGAAGACCGGCCACGTCTTTCATAGCAGGCTCAAGCACTCCAGCCAGTTAACGCAACTTTAAAACCCAATAATTTAACTAAAGGGCGCGCCCTTATTAGTAAAACATATAAGACTATTTATGAAACTCAAGTCATTTTGAATATATAAAGATTACACTAGATGTGTCCCTTGCGAGGGTATATTGAGAAGTGAACTTTTCTAGAAAATGGTGTTGCCTACTTAGAATAATTATAATATATTTTTATCCAAATAAAACGATAGCTTTCACACAAGCGCTCTTACTTACCTAAGTTGATTTTAAAATCTAAAATCAAAAGTACACTTGTGTACCACTAAAAATATTTTAAATGCTTTGAGGTGAAGTTAATTAACAAAAACAATATTAACGAAAATATTAAAACTTACAAGTCTTACTTAAACTATTTAAAATTAGGTATTTTGGAGTCGGTGCCAGCCATGGATGTAGGACAGCAATATGTTAGGAGTGTGTCTCGTTCTTTTATCTTGCTGGCTTAAAAATGTTTTTTATTAAAAATTTTGGCTGATCAAAAATTTCATCGAAAAAAATTGTCTTTTTAATATTATTTTGACAATTGTATGTCAAGAAATTGTAATTAAATTTATTTATTTAAATATATTTCCAATTCAAAAAGAAAACAAAAATTATTATTTTGGTTATTTCTTTTATTTCTTATGGTAGCCCAGTTAAGTGTCATCTTGACATTTTGTATTGTAGTGGTTGCTATGGTTACTTATATAATATTAGTAAATCAAACTACTATCATATGGTGACCATGATTTTTTGGAACGAAGTTCCTTACGGCAGGCTTGGAGGGGAATAATAGCAATGCGAAAAGCAATGGTCAGAACGTGAGATAGAGTGACTCCGTTCTAAACTTCCCACGTTCCTAATTATTTTAATCAGTTTGAATCCATGGCATCTTTAGTTGTTTTGTAATCTTAATTCAAGAATGCGTTATTATGTGAGTAAACCTAAGATTTGCAGTTAATATTTTGGGATGATAATGATATCTCGACCACCTGATGACGGATTCCCGTCAAGTATATACCTGGAAGTATTAAGCTATTGCATAGCTTCTATCGCGGGCCTTGAGCGCGGGGACCGAGTACAGAAATTCCGTAACGAAAATAAATCATAACGCTCCCCACTCCGACGGGCACGGAGGTGTGGCCGAAAAGAAACGACGTTAGACGATGCATGCATCGTCTAACGTCGTTTCTTTTCGGCAGTCTTCGACACGGTGTTTGTGTGCTTGCAACTAGACGTATTGTACGACACTACGAAGCTCGCACGAATAACAATAAAATATAACACATGTATTGTAAAATAATAAAAATATTTTAAACAATATTAGTTAATATTGTTTAAAATATTTATATTTTTTTATTTATTTAATAAAGGAAAAAAAAATGTTTTCTTATCGGTCACCACGCTCAAAAAGTGTAACTTGAATTAATATCAAAGAAAAAGAAATACTGCATTAATAATTAAAATAAATAAATAATTATAATTGCATAAGTTGATACAAAATGCTATGCAATAGCATTACCGCGGCAGTCCCCGAGTGCCACACGTCTTTTTTTGTATTATGTATTTCGTAATCCATCTACTATTCTTCAGATTTTAACCATTGCTAATGTTGTTATTTTCGTTTGTAAGTATAATACTTGTGTCAGATTTTTCAAGCACCCTTAATGCATCTAAACTAGCTTGCGATATCTGCCGGGGCTAAACGCGCCTTTTGAAGAACTTAAAAACTCGAGATTTATAATATATGGCAGTCGTGGTAAACTCATGCAACACTTAAAACTGCATACATCAAGTATATACTAGTAGGATATAAACCTTACTGCAATTAAAATTTTCAATACCCATTTCCTGACAGTTTGAATTTTTGAAAGACATTTGTCCCACATGTCAAAATCTTATTGTCACCTTATAAGAAAGGGACACAGTCCTAAACACTGGCTATCTCTGTCGGCTCGTTTTTCTGTAACGAGTGCTCGGTCCTGTTATATATTATTACGTCCATTGTGCCAGCCAAGGAGGACAGTTTCATGATTAAGCACAATACACCAACATACAAAAAATCCCTACATCCACGTTCGTAACAAAAATTTCATAACTGGTTATGAATAAGGAATAGCTTATCTGTGAAAGGTGATGCTATTACACATTTTTATTATTATTCAGGCGTGCCAGTGCGGGAGTTGCGACACAGTTTAACCCAAGAGAATAATATAATCACTACGTAGTTATTTTTTTATGCGTGACTCGTAAGACACCATTTTTGGCCAATTACTGACTTCAAAATGAGTGCACTATCTTTTTGTAGTTTATTATACCAACTATACTATTAGCCCGGGAGCCAGTAACAGGTCTTCATGACCAACTTCCTCCCGCGAGATAATTCGTGAGACGTATCAGAGAATAGTATTATAAAGGCTAGTGGACGTCAGCTGGCGCGTGGTTGGGGGTATGAGGGGTGGGAGCTTCCCAATCATGTAGAAAAAACAAATCAGTCATTTCCTCTCAGCTGAAATATTTGTTAAATTGTACGTCAGCTGGTGACTAGAACATGATTTTTTTTTTCACTTTCAGTGGAGTGGTTTAATTGGATGATAGCTTAATATATAAAGATATAATATATTAAGCTGACGTACAATGTACCATGTCATAACCAGCTGATTATTATTTTTTCGTTGAGATATTGGGTTAACTACAATTTAACAAATATTTGAGCTGAAAGGAAGTGACTGAATTGTTATTTTATTTTTCTTCATGCGTTGGGGGGGGGGGGGGGGCTCCCACCGCTCATCGTCCCCAACCGAGAGCCAGCTGACGTTCACGAGGCTTTACGATACTGTTCTCTGATACGTCTCACGAATTATCTCGCGGGAGGAAATGATTGACCAAATTTTCATCTGGCTCCCGGACCATATACTTTGATTACCTATTACAATAATTAAAATCCCCAAAAACAATAGTAAGTATCTCAAAATAAAATTAAGTCGAATAGATTAGGCAATTTTATGTCTTGGACTATGGTCTATGACGGTAGCATGGACAGTGGTCACTGACAAAAAAATAACGTGCTCTTCTAAATTTCAAAATATTGTGAACTATTGTCACTAAAAGTTTCTTTATAACATTTTTAAATGGTGTGGAGGTAGGTTGATAAAATAAACAATACAGTTAAAACACAGGCAGTTATATATTTACTATAATCACATGTACATAATAAAATTGGACCATGAATATAATAAATAAGTGTCATGTCATAAAATATATTTATGTATTTTTATATAAGCCTTAAAATAACATAGAATAAATTCAAATTTAGGCAAAGGGCTGACCAAATTATTGTTCAATCAAGGAAGCTTTTGTAGGGTTTCAGCCCCTCTAGACATGTGGCAAACGCCAAACAAATACAATAGAATAGAATACTTTACTGTATGGGAATAACAATAGCTGTCAAATTACATGTCGTAAACTATTGTTATTCCCATACAATAAGTATTATATTCTATTTCTATTCGTTTAGCGTTTGCCACTTGTCTAGGGGAGCTGATTATATTGAGACAATTTGGCCGTGGACAGTGATGATTGTATTAAGACAGATTTGACAGTTGATTTGTTAATTTTTGCGTTGATCAGCCTTTCAGAAACCGGACGTTAACTTAGTCATTATTTCATTTCTACAGATACTTTTCAGAGACGACTAATCGTGTACACTCCATATAGTCGGTGTATTTTATTTGTCTGTAGTGTTATTTTTCTCTAGATTGAATTCTTTTAGTAAGCCAATTGTCATAGTCTGCTTTTGATTATATATTGGTACTGTACTTAGTACTAATATTAATCGTACATTTTACTAGGATATTATTGTAAATGAATGCTACGTAAGCTTCTATCGGATGCTTTTTTACATTAAAATAATATTTAGGTATTATTATTTTTATGATATTTTATAATACTTATTTGTTTTAAGTTTATGATTTAGGAAATAACATTTGAGTTATTAAAACTTAATTTGACTATTCATCTTTTTAATTAACTGATGTATCGAATATTGATAAATATCAATATAAATTGTTATATGTAAATACATATTATTATAACAGTTAAAAAAACTACTCACGTAACATTCGGGTGTCAATATAAATACGTAAAACAATATTTTATCTATAGTGGCAAGTGGTTGTAAATAAAGTGGCAGTAAATAAGGTTCTATACGTTTATATTTACATATAGATACATAATATATAATATAAAAGTCTCGACTTTTTTTCGAACGGTACAAATTTTAGATACCTATATTTGCCCACGAATTTGATCCATACATAATAATTATTTACATTCTTATTATTTTATCCTAAACTAAAATATAAAACTAGTAGATGAAAGTTTTATCAAAACATGAATAATAAATTAATGAATTCGTATGCTCTGGCACGTCGGAAGCGAGGATACATTATTTTATTTACAACATGGGGAAAGTGACGGTAACATATGAGTGATATTTATAAGTTGTATTTACAATATGTCATGAAAATGTTAATATTTAAAATCGAATTGAGCGATCAGCTGCCTTCTATGTTCGAAATTATTGCGCGGACTCTGCTAGTCCTTCGTATAAATATCGACTGTTCAGTCATAATCTTTATTTAAAATTAATTAATGTATTTTCTTGCTCAATATAATGAAAGGTTGATAAAATATAAAAAAAGGATAAATTCGATTTCCTAACGAAATCGAATTCGAAATAACGAAAGGCTGTCATTTTAACAACAAAAAATAATTTTGACCGTTGCCCATCGTCAAAAAGTTTTTTTATGTGTAGTATACAAAGAAAAGGCAGATGACAAATGAATCCGCGTAAAAATTCGAACAGAGGCTGGATACGAATAGTTGCGATGGATGAGGGTCAGCGACCTCACGTGTTGGGTTGGAGACCCTTCGGCTTGATCATCATGGACGCGCGTTTCAATGTGTAGTCCCATCCACGCCAGCGGAACCACACGATGCCTGGAAAATTAAATCATATAATACGTCAATATTATCAGTTTACGTTCTTACGTTACGTCATTACACTCTAATGCAATTTAGCGGACCCCATATTATATATTGTTCGTGATGTTTTACATCATCGGGTAGAGAGTGCTATAAAAAAAAGAGAGACTAAGGCCGGTGTACGGTAACATTAAGAAGTAAAACCCTTATCAGGAGTGCATGCTATAATGCACGCCTCTTACTGCCAATCCGCTATTTACATACTTCAAAATCGTTGCATCTTACTGCATAGTGATATATTTATAATAAGTAGAAATATATTGTCATCTTTCAACAATATCTATTCATTAGACAAAATCATATCAAAAGAAAAAAGAAATGCCTCGCTTCGAACTTAAAAATCGCTCTCTTGAAATAGACTACAACTTTTTCCTTCCCCAAATGCATTTAGGGAGGCTCAAACGCATGCTAAACCCTTTAGCATTTGTAATCGATCACTGCCACTACAGTTTTATTTCCGCACATTTTTGTTATGCAAGGCTCCGTTCGCATGAGCGCTTAATAAGCGTCGCGTTAAAACACGACGTTAGCGCGAGTTGCAGGCTCTGCATTCTAAATTCGATTTAACGTCCACCGCCTCGAAAAACCATTGGAGCTATCGAGCTAGATAGAGAGCGTTTTTAAAGCGATCTTTTTTATCGAAAAAAGCCCGCGGCGCTTTAAAAACGCTCTCGTGTGAACAGATATTACATCATGAGTATTTATCTCATCCAATCTTCTTTAATGGTATGGAAGATATTCTTTTAATTACAGCAAACTAATATAATCTGTCAGAGGTCTTGCAAGAATAAATTTGTATTCTTCTCAGGTCAGATGAAATCTAGCCCAGCTCTCACCTTGTCTAGCCGTGAGATCCTGTGGGTCGTGTAAGTACAGTCCATTTAGGCCACGTCCACAGGACTTCCACCACCATCCACCCTTCAGCATGGATGCACAATTCAACGACGACCTGTCGTTGTCTCTGAAAAAAAAACCCAAAGCTGTGTTAGTAGTGTCTTTTTACACGTATGTATATTTCTTTGTCCATGCTTGGATATACTAGATTAGGCCTGGACCTATGATGTCAACATTTACAAACAGCTTAAAGTTCGGGCTAAGATGGTCCTTAATTTGGTCAGTGTACGAGTAGACACTGTTTTCCCGCTAGGGGGTGGGTCTCCCCAGGCGGGTATGTGGGACTCATTGTGCCCGAAAGATGGTAAGTGGACGCAGCTCTACCCACTAAAGCCCGGCGAGTGCCACCAATGCCGCCTTTGGTGAGGTCGGGGGACCTCTCTCGTCGATCTGCTGCAGTGCTAGGAACAGGACACCTCGACGGCTAGTCAGGCCCTCGGAGGACCGACGCCAACTCCACAGAGGGGTTGTCCCGCACCAGAGACCAAACCACTCTCTACGTCGGGACAGTACGATGAGGTAAGTTTACCGTCCTCACCCCCTCGGCACAAGTAGATACTTCATCCAAAATTGTTGCAGACTCGAGATCTTGAAGGACATTTCCTCCAACTAATTTTACTGATATTCCAAAATCAAATTCTCGCAGTGGAAGGGACTTCCGTAAATTGAAAGGATATCAATAAGTCACAGTTGCGCTTGCTGCCACCTAAAGAGGTGACAGCAAGTTTCCAAAAAACTAAGCCGTTAAAGAAGTTGCTGGAAAATTCTGGAAAGTTTAGATACAAGCTTGCACGGGTTTGGTTCGAAGTGACTCTCTCCAATATAAAGCCTGTCCAGATTATCATGATTCATATAACTTAATTAACTTAACGGATTCTACTTTATATGCAAATTACAGTGCACGTTTTGCTTACCTGTTGTATGTGGAGAAGGGACTGTTGTTGGAGCCATACCAGGGATCGTTCAAAGAGTCCCCAGCGCTTCCCTCGTATCCGTCAATCTCCAACTTGTAGTATTCAGACTCGGAATATATCTTGAAGTGTGAATACTGGGCGTACCTTAAAAATAAATATTGGATTATTTTTATGGCTGTGTTGCCGCGTATTAAAAATCCTGAAACAGATCTCGTCTAACCTGAGGTCATCTTAAAAAAAAAGATAGGTAATCGGCAGCTCGGAATTAATGACATTTTTTTATCTTACTAATTTACTTTCACGTAAAAACTACTAAATGCATTTTAATGAAACTTTACAATGATATAGCTTATACGTCAGATCAATATGTAGTCCATAGTTTATCACCGTACTCCCACGGGAACGGGAACTACGAGGGTGAAACCGCGGGGCGCTGCTAGTTTAATATACGTGTACGACTCTATATTAAAAACTTAACCATCATTGCATTAGGCATGCAGACATGTTTCGTCCACTCGCATTCGACCTCAACCAATGATCGCTAAGACGGGCGATCCCCTGCCATAGCAAGGATTGGCCACTGCATACATGTTCATCTACCCTCCATCTCATCGGATGAGGCACAACTCAACGCTTTTAGCCAACCAGCAAAAAAACAGTAAGTATTACTACTACTACTACCTCTTATTGCCGTCGAAATCTTCCAGTTCCACCCTGAGCATGTAATCATCATTGTTAGTAAGCATGTAGATATTCTCATTGCCCAGCCAAAACTCCTTGCTCGGATCGCCGAAGCCATTCTTGTAATCGCTCCAGTCACGGTTGAAATTTTCCGCGGGAACCCCGAAGTCATCGCGCCGATGAATAACCTGGGAACATTTTTTTAGTAGACAAACTGATAGATGGCAAATTGGTCCGTGGACATGGACATGAGTGGACAAGAGACAAGTTCATATGAAACTACCACAAATAAATCATTGCAATTTGATGGTATATATTTTGAACCATCAGTGCCATCATTATACCATAAATACAGCAAGGATTTTTTTTTTCGGATGGAGCTATGCTAATGGCCCTAGTGACCTTATTGCTTCATCAGACGTGAGGCGAGCCGGTTGGCTTCACCATAACACGGCAAAGATTTTTCGGTGGGATAGTAGTCATTTGTAAGCAGAATGACGCTACCCATTCAGGTGACAGCGCATCTCTGTCACCGGCAAACACCACCAAATATAAATTATATAACAACAATAGCACCAAATGTTTTTGTTATCAATTAGAGTCCGCGCCACCAATGAAGTCCTGCGGCCAAAACCAGAACTACGAGACCGCAGCGCCGCGTCTATCGGACTTGTTTCGTGGCGCGAACACTAAATGAAAACAGTTATGAGATTATACGATCATAAATAACACTATTTGCCGATGTGAGAGATGTGCTGTGCCGCGCATTGCACTGTAGGGTATTGGCTATCATCACCTCGTTTGTTTCTCCCGCGAGACAGGGATAAAACAGGCAGTGTTATAACTGGCTCCAAAACTTAACATCTTATGTATCAGCCACTCTAGACAAGTGGCAAACGCAAAACGAATAGAAATAAAATATAATACTTATTGTATCCTAAACTAATTTATGGGCAATATTGATCTCTTACCAACATGCCTCACTGAATCGGATTTCCGCCTCGAACTCAACTCAAATATCAATTTATGCCTCGAATCACATAATTACTTACAGTCCAACCGCCATCAGCTACATTTTGCTCGCAGTACACCTTGAGGAACCAGTACGTGGTGCCACGAATCTGCAGGTAGTAGACTCCCGACTCCCGCATGCCAGCGTTGAGCAGGTCCACGCAGGAGTACCCCTGTAACCGAAACTCGATTAGACTCTCGAAGCGGCGATGACGTCGCTTCAGCATATTAACCGCGAGATTGAACGTGTAAAATTTTCTCTCAGCGATTTTTCATAAAAATAACTTATTTTAGACATTTTCAAGTTAGTTAAAATTTCGTATTAAACTTTAAATTTTGGAGCGAGTAGATTTTTAAGGCATTTGAAGTATATAATTAGCAGCACAAAAAGCAGCGGCAGCTTAAGCAGCTAAAAAAGTTGTCTTAAAAATTTTGGATATTAATATTTATAAGACAACTTTTTTTTTAACTAATTAATACAGGAATGTAAAATTTATATTATATCCTATTTATGAAAAATGTGTTGCATAGCCGATGCTAAACCTAAACATTCGGTTTTTGGGAATAGGTTAAAAATAATGATATGAACAATTTGCGAAGCAAGAACAAAATACATAAATTGTTATATGCGGCTGCTCATGCTTGTCGTGGTGTCGTTTAAATTTAGTATTTAGGTATAAATTATTTTACTATTTCCTAGCTGATCCTGGCCACACTACTGAGACTCACTTTTGTGAGTTCGCTTTGTTTCAAAAATAAGAGACATCAAAATGAAAATTATAGCCAGGTGATAATTTTCATTTTGAAATAAACTAGACTGGATTTTAAAGTAAATGGCGTTTAGCATATGGTTGGAAGTTTCTTCTTTTACATTTTTATTAATACTATAGTCCTGGATCCTTCACGTTTTTGCGAGCTCCTACAATACAACAGTGTCCCTCACTATGAGCTATAATTTGACGCTTATTCTCACAATATGTCGCCAAATTATTCATTTTCCGTCATTTCACGTTGATATAATATCATTTCTCATGCTTTTGTGAAGACTCAGATCTTGCACAATGTACGTTGAAAAATGACGTTAGAAAGTGTTTTTGACAGTGAGCTTGTTGAAACATTTACCTCCATTGTGATATTTCGTTAATGGATGCCAAATTATTAAATATAATAATAACTCAAACGTTCACGTATGTAATAGATATTTCATACTTTACATAATACTTTTCGAAGTATACACGTTAAGCCGAAATGTTATATAAGGAATGCTTTATGTACCTAAGTCTTTGTAGTACAGATTAATGGGAAACAAATGGCATTAATATGCCTATCAGCTTTGGTAGAAATGCGCTGATAATGATGACGATGATAACAAGTAAATAAAAAAAATGTATGGTCTATCGATAATGAGTGGATGGAAATATGGTCTATTGTGAAAATGGTGAAATTAAGAAACGTCTCAATTCTGACCAATATTAATATTAGTTCTCTACAAAAGACATTGCAGAGTTTGTATTGTTAATCTTTCAGAGGGTACCATTGAAAATTCCCGCTCCCTTACATAAATGAAATCATAGAAGGGAATAAAAGATGTGGTCCTCTTTTTCGATTAATAGATAAAGTAATATATTTTTTTTGATGTCGCAGTGGAAATGCTTTCGCACCATACCAGGGTAAGAGCTCGCATTTGGGTACACTACCGCACTAAAGCCGCTGCGAGCGCCTTCAGCCGCTTTGTAAGCATCAGGATCGGCTCAGCGACAGACTGATCCCGGCTAAGCTAGATTCTTCAGATATTTGAGGAACTGCCCGACCGCTAATAAGCAGTCCCCACGACGTCATAATATATTTATGATTTTTATTATAAATACACACATTTTTTTTTTTTTCGGTTGGATCTATGCTAATGGTCCTAGTGACCGTTATGCGTCATCGGAAATGGGGTGATCCGGTTGGATCATCCTATGACGTAAAAAATTTGGGGGGTTGCCCCCCGCCATGTTCATGGCGTCGGGTTTGTTTACACACATTTAATACACATCCATGGCCCAGGAACATAGAAACTTTATGTTTCCTTGCGGGCTACGAACCCGCTACCCCCAGCTTTAAATGCGCTAACCAGCAAGCCACAGAGATCTACAGTGCATCTAAAATTAATTTTGCATCTGTCAGAGAGTCACAACCTTTTTTTTTTTGTGGGTCTCCCCAGGCGGGTATGTGGGACTCGCTGCGCCCGAAAGCTGGTAAATGGACGCAGCTCTACCCACTAAAACCGGCGAGTGCCACCAATGCCGCCTGTGGTGAAGTGCCCCGGATCTTCAAGCAACAGGGCACCTCGACGGCTAGTCAGTCCCTCAGGGGACTGACGCCACCTCCACAGAGCGGTTACCCCGCACCACAGAACAACCACTCCCAACGTCTGGACAGTGCAATGAGGTGAGGTTCCCATCCTCACCCCTTGCTCCCTGCTCTTTTGTCCCCTCTTCTTATAAGAGGGGTACAAAGAGTCCCCTCGGCTGAATTCGCTTCACCCAAGGTGTTTGGGTTACCCTGGGCTACTGAGCCCCACCGCCACGACAAGGCTTGAACCATGGTGGGGAGAGAGTCACAACCTGTGTCTCACGGGTCAATGTATTTAAAATAAATTTTGCATCAATTGGACTTCCCAATTGGATAAAACACTTTTTTCGAGAATATACAGATCTCGCAGCAACCTTAAGAATGATGATGATTACTTATGACTCGCTGAACTTGGCTCTGACGCGCTCGATGACTAATGTTCTACATTCCATCTTCGCAGAGACCCTCCGTGCGCTCTATAGATACGAAGTACTCTTACGAATATCTAGTCAATCGGTGCGCCTTTCCATCGAGTAAAGTGAACCTAACTTTATGATTGTATGAACTAGATTTACGTAACGACAACTTTCCTTGTACCCGTGCCCTGCTGAGGCAATATTTTCATACGATTATGGCATTCGGCTGGAGGCAATATGTTTTAGATTTCAACATACACTCCTTTTTAACATTTCCAATCGCGGAAGAACTAAGATCATCTGATTTAGGCCTGATAAGTGATACGTCTAGTTTTAGATGTATAAGTATTCACTCGTGCCCTATATTTTCGATACAAAATAAAACGTTTTCCACATAATATAATATGAAGCATATTATAATACTCTAATGAATATATATATAATAAATAATTTTCTTATCAACACTAACTGCGTGAGCGACGATGGTCCAGTGGGTATTAGCTCGGCCCCTAGCGAGGGAGTCCGGGTTCGATCCTGACCCCAGTGGTTCCTAGAAATAAATGTCTTTAATTTTCGACTCTAAACACGAGACCATCGTTCGCTCACCGGTATAGGAAAACATGATGATGAGATTGAAAGTCTTTGATGGTGTGTGAAGTTCACCAATAATTCATCAATACTTCATGGGGTGCCTTGCCTAACCTGTCAATACTTTAAGGGTTCTTAGGAGGGATTTCTGAAGTCAAACTTCTTTAGATGCGTCTACAGGATAACTTAGATTTTTTAAGTAAAACTTTTTTAGGCGTGACTAAAGGATAATGACACAGATTTTTTTAAATAAAACTTCTTTAGGTGCGACGAAAGGATAACTCAGATTTTTTAAGTAAAACTTCTTAAGTCGCGACTAGGGAGAATAATAAGATGATTAATTAGTCTAAGGGCCTGTTTCACAATCTCCAGTTAAGTTTCCAATATATATATAATATTTTTTCCAATTCCAATTCCAATATATAACAATATATATATAATAATATTTCCAGATAGAGTATGGAGTATCTGTCAAATATCTGTCAAATATGTTGCCGATAGCCTATTGGGAACTTAACTGGAGATTGTGAAACAGGCTCTAACAGAAGTAAAGCTCAAGATTGTATATTCACAAACTTCTGTATATTCGTTGCTTAGCAACCTGTGCCAAGTGACAAGTGGCACAAACGCTAAATTAATAGAATAGAATAGAATACTTATTATATGGGAATGACACTAGCTGTCAAATTACATGTCGTAAGCTAGTGTCATCCCCATACAATAAGTATTCTATTATATTCTATTCATTGCATATGTGCCACTCTAGGAAGGTTGGTCCACTGTTGGTTAAAAACCAGGATTTTAATGAAATTTTATTTCAGAGTTGATTGCAACTCAGATATTTGTGAAGTTTTACTTTACAAACATACGGGGTGGGTACAATATATGTATAAGAATATCATAATAATATAATTTCCTTTATATGATCGAAGGAAAGAATATCAAATATCAATTAATAGCATATTGATGCTTATTGACGTACAGTGATAACGTAATACTTGAACTTAGGGATAAAGGGAATGTAGAACCTAATTGTTGGGCAATATAGATTGGCTGTTGAGAAATGCGAGTAATAAGGAAATAAGGGAGAGATAGTCTCGGTCACTCGTCGGTGCACATTGCATGGCTGGCTTTGAGGGCAGTCCACCGAAATAGCGCTGGAACCGGTTGGCAGTGTAACACTCACTGTACCACTTGCTTTATCATTGTACTTAACGAAACTTCATTTACGTAATAACTTATGTCCAAGGGTAACACATCTAGTAAATGCAACTTTATTTTGGTTCATTGAAAAAATATATCCATTCGAATATACTCAATTTGCAGACGTGTTTGCGTTCTTACAATTTATTGATACGACATAATTTAATGTTTATATAAGAAACTAGCTGTTGCCCGCAGCTTCGCCTGCGTTAACTAAGATTTACAACGGGATCTTAGTACGCGAAATAAATTTGTTTACACCTTGTGTCCAAAAAACCAAAATATCTTACGGAACCCTATTTTTATCAGAATAAAATTTAGCCTATGTTACTCGTGGATAATGTAGCTTTCGAATGGTGAAAGAATTTTTGAAATCGGTCCAGTACTTTTTGAGCCTATTCATTACAACCAAACAAACAAACAAACAAAGTTTTCCTCTTTATAATATTAGTGTAGATGTAGATAATATAAGCCATCGTCATTATCAATCATGTCAATACTGGCGCTTCAGATTTGTCTGATATGGCCAATGGCAAAAACATTTCAGGATATAATGATATAGGTATAATATAATATATTGTTACAGTAAATTAAACATAGTGAAAGCTTACTATGTATAGCTAAATTTGTAGGATTTTAAAATGCTAGCAGCGCTCCGCGGTTACGCCCGTGTACTCCACATTCCTATGGGAGCACGAGGTTTATATAAACGCCTATGTTTGATTCTGATATGTAACATATATTATTGCAAAGTATCGTCAAAATTAATTTGGCAACACACATACATCCACACATTCTTATTAGCTTTAGCTTTTATAATATTAGTAGGAGAAATGCCTTGTCAAAGAGTATTTAGCATAGAAGAACCTACAATCGGACTGGGATTACCTACTGATACATTTCCTCAGTGTCATTACTCTTTACAACACCCATGTACAACGCACTTCTATCAAATATAATTAATGCAATAAAGATATTGAAATTAATAACTAGCACTTAATAACGATTGCATTAAATATAAATGTAATCACAGATTAACCGTTACAAATTCACGGAATTCGACGAAGTTGTGCAAGTTACAGTTGGTGATTGTCTAAAGAATGTTCTAGAATTGATTTGAGCTGAACACTTAATAGTTGCAG
Organism: Lycaena phlaeas; assembly: GCA_905333005.2. Taxonomy (NCBI): domain Eukaryota; kingdom Metazoa; phylum Arthropoda; class Insecta; order Lepidoptera; family Lycaenidae; genus Lycaena; species Lycaena phlaeas. Next base: position 5,346,593 of record HG995168.1, read on the forward strand.
GATGTGATTAAGTAACAAGCAAACGGCACGGTTAGCGACCGCCTGTCTCTAAAGCAGGAGACATAAATGGCACATAACCGAGACATGTACATTGTGAACCCAGTACTTATATATTACTCAAAGCTTTCATTGAAATACCTATTATATTCATAAATTATCATATCAATTTATGGACCCTATGTTTTGTGTTTATTAATGTGCTAACGAGTTTCAATTATTTCTAAATTCTGCAATCATTTACATCTTAATCTAACTTCAAGTCATACTTACTATATGTTAGTAACACTTCATCATCATTATCAGCCTTTATCTGTCCACTGCTGAACGCAGTCCTCCATCAATAAACAGCAAGATGGCTGACCCTTGCCACTCGCATCCAACAAGCATCGGGCATTGTATGTTGATTGTATTGCAATGGTAACACCATAAAATTCATATTATTGTTAACACTACCACAAGTTAAGACATAAGCTCGACGTAGGACATAAATATAAGTGGTTGTAATCTTAAATAGCCTATATCATTTGGAGAATAGTAATGTATAATAGATGAGGCCGTGGTAATCAAATATGGCCATATAGACTATCAACTCCGTGTACGGCGTGTATGCTGTATATCAAATAAATTATATTTGTGTGTTGAATTAATATGAAATTAGCGAGCGCAAGCTTTAAATTATGAATTTTAAACTGCGCGATCGTATTAAATGATTTCGATTTGAGATTTATGAATGAAAGCAATTAAACTTTAAGCTTTCGTGTATCTGACTCATCTACTTTGCTTTTGCACGTTGCTCATAACGTTGCGCGTACGAATCACTGCCGCTCTCCATCAAGAACGCTTAATATAATAATAATTGTGAATATAAATACGTATCAAGTATTTAAATCGCACAATTAATTCAAATGTTGTTTTATTTTTGATAATAATTCATAGTTAAAACAATGTTAATATTAAGTAATAAAAAGTAACACATTACATAATAGTATGCAGTAAACATTCTAGCGCGCTTGGAATAACGTGTATCCCAAATCTAATAGAAGTACAACTATTACACAATATTCACTATATTACTTCGGAATTCGCTAAGCCATACGATATATCGTGCAAACGTAAAACAGCATTACAAGGAAGAGATAATGTCAACATTAGTACACTCACTTTCACATCTTTGTAGTTGGCGACTATTTCTGACGCGAAAGTGTTATTGCCGATGATAGGTTTGTTCTTCACGCTCGGGAATATGATGCCGCCCTTGCGACTGGTAGGGCGAGGGCTGCTGGGCCCACTACCACTGGTGGCAGCGCCAGGACTGACGGTAGTTACGGGAGTGACCGTCACCGTCGCGTTTCCTGGATTCGTGCTCGATACCACCGGGCTGCTCGGACTGTATGGGACATAACAATTAGTGACTTATACTATACGCCCTAGAATTAAACGCAAGCTTAAACAAATCACACAATTATAAATACATTCGCAATGCTATAATATACCTATGCAGGAAATTTGTGCAAAATTTCGCTAGAGCTTTATTTATATAGAATGATTTCACCTGTTGGCTATTGATGGAGGGGGTGTGGTGTTTGGAGCGGTGCTTGTACTCGGATCAGTAGACGGTTCATCAACCCTGTATCTGTTGGGTGCATATTCAACCAGTCTGTCGATTGTAGGATCGAGCAGTAGTTCCGCAGGGACCGGCCGTTGTGCTAAAGTAGCTACATCGTCTTCTTGCTTCTTCAACCGTTTTTCTACCATGTCCAAATTTTCAATAATAAGATTAGTTTTCACGCGTAAATCATTGTGGATTTGGCCAATAGCACGTTCTTGTCTCTGTGTTTGTGTAAGTAGTTCATCAGATTTTGGCACTAAATCGTCTACGGAGCTTTTTGTACCTACTACTACATCCCAGACTTCATCCATTTTTTCTGACACACTCATCATGGGTATAATCTTTTTAACGAGCGTATCAATTTTGCTAGCTTTTACAGTTGGCGCTGCTGTACTTGTTGTTGTACGATTTTTGAATAACCCATTGACATTTATAGATGCAGATTCAGGCTCCACAATCGCAGCATGGACATCTGCCATCATATAAAGAACTTTACCGAGGTTTTCTGATACAAGGTTAATATGAAATTGCAATTTGCGATCTACAGTTGACATGGACGTTCTCAACTTATCAACTTCCTTTGTGATCTCAGTTACAACCTCCGTGTTAAGTCCTTTAGCGATTTCTATCACATTTAGATTGATAGGTTTCCTTTCACTTGCTTCTGCATTGATATCATCGACGGGAAGGAAATTATTATCAATCTGAGTCTTAAGACCTACTAATTTAGTATCAATGTCGGATACTTTTTGATCCAACGATTCAAGCTTTTTGTCAAGCAATTGCTGTGTCTCACTATGTTTCTTCTCATCTTGCTTTCTATAAATATTTTCAGTGACAACTTCCCCATCATTCTGCCCTATGTGGCTGAACAATTTCAGATCTAAATTACCAAGCTTTGATATGATAGCATCAGTTTTGTGAATGTTGTCATTAACTCTTGAGTCTAACGCCTCCACTCTTCGCATTAGGTGTTCAACCGCTTTATCTAGATTTTCTATCCGTTGCAATTTTGTTTCTAAGGTACTCACGATCACTTCAAACACATTAAATATGTATTGTTCCCTGAAACAAAGAAAAACTACCGTTAGTTGTTTTGTATGAAGACTCAAATGCATGAAAAGTAAGAAACTGAATAGGCTACATTGTGAATTTAAGACTATTATTATAACATTGTGGAATGATCAAAATGTGATATTAAAATATATAAGATTATATATTAGAATAAGAAGATAATATATAAGATTTTTTTATGGATTAATTTGGGTGGAATAAAAACAAATTGCACATTAAGAATAGTAAATAAAAAACCTAGAACGACACACTATTCTTATTATAAACAAATTAGTATCAACATAATGTGAATGAAAACCACTTAATGACGTAGATTTTATAATAATAATAATAATCATACGAATATAATTTATGAGTCATGGCACTAGGCAAATTTTCTAATTCTGCAGTAATTTCACACCTTTCAAGACGGAACATAATATTATTTGCTAAACATATCATATAATATTTATGAGTTTGATTGGCGTATCTAAACATACGTTTTATATTCAAATATCAGATATTACCCATATTGGGATTTACTTTATTATAAAAGTAATACATCTATAAATACGATAAAACAATGAATTAAGCGAATAATAATGATAATTATTGGTTGCAAATTCAGCTATAACTTCAAATAATAATTATATAAACATAAAATTGATGATCGCGTTAAATGAACTGCTACAAAAAGAGGTGGCAAACGTAAGGCGTGTTCATTGAACATGGAACCTCATTCGACTAACACCTATCGATAGTGAAATTCTTATGGAGGTTACCTAATAGCGCGTATCTCACTAGGTCTTACTCACTCGCGGACAGTAGCAAGCGTTTTAAAACGTTGTAAATCTGCAATAACAATTAAAGTCGAATTATATCACTAATGAATTAATATGTGTAATCAGATTAACGAGCAAATCATAATCGAGCAAATAAATTGTCGGCTGTTCAAATTAAAAGGTGTCCTTTCCTTTCTAAACATACTCGAATAACGCGCGACACGCCTCGGGCTGTTGCGTAAGTATTGATTACTAGAATTTATTAATAGCGAAATATTATGTTTTAGTCATGTACACTAGTTATGATTTAACGCTCGCATGGTAGCGGTAAACTTTATTTGTACGGCTAATGGCTGACACCGTAACCGAACTAGTCTACACTAAAGAGGAAAACTTTGTTTGTTTGTTCGGTTGTAATGAATAAGCTCAAAAAGTACTGGACCGATTTCAAAAATTCTTTCACCATTCGAAAGCTACATTATCCACAAGTAAAATAGGCTACATTTTATTCTGAAAAAAAAATAGGGTAAGATATTTGGGTTTTTCGGACACACGATGTAAAAAATCAACCAGAAAAGTTACTTATATTGCGTACTAAGCTCCCGCTGTAAATCTTAGTTAACGCTGGCGAAGTTGCGGGCAACAGCTAGTATTTGATAAAGGCAACTTAATAATTTTAGGTCTATGTTAGCCATTATTGTTAGATACCAGCGTGTTAATGGCTGGATACGGATATACTCGATTACCTGGGCGTTGTAGTATATTCTACATCTCATACTAATATACCTGAAGAGTTTGTTTGTTTGAACGCGCTAATCTCAGGAACTGTTGTTCAGGAACCAAATCCGACATTTGGAAAACTCTTTCAGTGTTAGATAGCCCATTTTTGGATATGAGGAAGCCTATATTATATCATCTCGCTAAGACAGCATCGCAGGCAAAGCTGCGGGCAACCGCACTAGCTGTTGCACTTATATTATAAATCTGAAGAGTTTGTTAATAATATATAAGGCTATATAAATAATAATTATCAATCAGAAATCTAAGTTAAAGCAGGCAAAGCTTTTGGAAATGGCTAGTTTAGAGCATACTTTGCATTACACTTGAGACGAGTATTCGGTTATTCGGTATTCAATTGCTTTGTTTTGCATCAATATTAAGTGAATGCATAGTACATATATGCAATACATTAAGATCCAAATTGCTAAATCATCTCATGCCCAGTGTGGCAATTTCTTAAGCTCTAGAAAAAAAACTATTCCGATCGAATAAGTGAAGAAAACTGCGGAGAACAAGCTACCCTTTATAGAACAGTTTATGCAGTGCATTCCACTGAGACCGCTAGTTCACTTAGCCAGTTTTTTGGTGTTAATTAATACTAGAAAATATATTTATAAAATTCTATTATATTTTTGGCATTATCTGTTCTTATTAGAAGCAGGATTTACAAAACTTGCATGTAATGCTGGTATTTTTAATTTTTTTTAATGTATTGTACATTTTGCTGACGAAAGTAACTTATAAAATTTTGTGTTGTAGCCAATCTCAACGAAATTACACGTTCTATTGTTTCTCGAGTTAGTGCCCACCTACAATTTATTTACTACCGATTCGATAAAAGATATAAGACAAGGTACGATATAAATTTGTATGAAATACATAGACATGTGGCGAAGCACAATATATGCCACTTACCAGCTACCTCGCGAAAGCCTGAGATTTAGCCTTAGGCTTTGTACGTCATTCCCACGTAAAAGTTTAAAAAAATCTCTCGGTATTTCATAATCATTAAAACTCATTTACATATACACCAAATTATTTTAAATATTTTTTTTCTTATTTTCGAAATATTTCAGGTTGGTATTTGGTTATTATTATTTGGGATTTCGTTATTTTTTGTGAAGGTTTTTTTTTGTTTTCAAAAAAATAAATTTCGCTTTACAGTGAAACTGTTTTTGTTATATTGTCTCATTCATGATTTTTTCGCATATTTTTACAAAGTTTTATGAATCTGATAAAGTCGAAGAAGGCGAACAATTGGTATATATGTCAAAATCAAGAATTTCTAACCGACATAAGGAAAAAGAGGAGATATAAGGTATTCCCGGTGGGAGAGATGCACTGGGCCGGCTGCATGATTATCAGCATCATCTTGCCTCATTCTCTCAAGAAATAGCTTTGCTGTAGGCAGCATATAAATGAGTCTATCCAACTAGGAAAAGGACAGATTAGGTTTAGCCTTTGTCTAATCAAAGTTCTTTAAGTACTTGCATAGTGCATACTACATATTTGTAAGTGAAACTCGAATTTTTCGTTCATAAAATATAAATATAATATTGCGAAAATATACTTTATTTTCGTAAACTTTCGTGATCATAAAATCCAATAAAGTTTTTATGTTTTTTTATGATCGCAGTTTTATGAACTACATTTGTATAGTAAATAAATACAAACAAGTTCATAAATATGAGAGTCAATTAAACGGTATTGTGTACTTTGGGCCGCTTTAACTGGTGTATTCAGTACTTGTTCGCACCGTGTAGGCACTGGAGGGCTGCGGTTCGTCGTGTTACGCAAATATTAAAATTATGGACACCGGCCGCAAAGTGGAGCGGTATGAAATCGCTTACATTAAACCCAACTCGTGAACGGCTTACTAATTACACCTGTAAATCTATATTTCTTCTCGGCAACGAAACAGTTTGGATTAAATATTGTTTCGCAACAGTACTAGTCCTCGAGTCTAGATAACAATCCGACTCCAGACTGTACACCTACCTCGCCCGATATGTAACATTTCCTAGTTGTTCAATATGAGAGCAATTTGCAAAGAGATATAATGTTGATAACGTTTTGCAAGAACTAAGGTAAATGATGAGGTCGTTATACAGATTAATATTGTTGTATTTGTACACGGAGAACGATTACAGGACATAAAATAGACTTTCGAGGCCAGCGTATCGCTAAGGTTCCTCCTAATCCTGTTGCCTGCAGACGGTCCTCAAAAGGCGGGTAAAGGTGCTATTGGCTTAGTGTGATGTCCAGGAGCCTTACCCAACGTAGACCTTTTTTTTTTTTACGCAAGATAAAAAGATTTCGTCCGTTCTAATTAGTAGAAGGCTGCCGAACCCTTTTTTTTTCTTTTTCGCCGGGAAATGCACTGACGCATCCCGCTGGGGAGTGGGTCTCCCCAGGCAGGTATGTGGGACTCGCTGCGCCCGAATGATGGTAAGTGGACGCAGCCCTACCCACTAAAACCCGGCGAGTGCCACCAATGCCGCCTTTGGTGAGGTGCCCCGGATCTACAAGCAACAGGGCACCTCGACGGCTAGTCAGTCCCTCAGGGGACTGACGCCACCTCCACAGAGCGGTTACCCCGCACCACAGAACAACCACTCCCAACGTCTGGACAGTACAATGAGGTGAGGTTCCCATCCTCACCCCTTGCTCCCTGCTCTTTTGTCCCCTCTTCTTATAAGAGGCGTACAAAGAGCCCCCTCGGCTCAATTCGCTTCACCCAGGGTGTTTGGGTCACCCTGGGCTATTGTGCCCCACCGCCACGACAAGTCCTGAACCATGGTGGGGACCCAACGTAGACCTGGACCATGCGAGGGCATTAACCTGTGTTATCAAAAAATACTTATAAAACGCGTACCTATCGGTATAAGTGTCGATTCACTTGAACGATTTCAATGTGGTTCAGGGTCTCCTCTATTGTATCAGCTGATTGCGATCGCCTCCGCTCACTGACACCATCACTATCTCTTACCGAGTGGGCTTAGATCAGGATTACTTGCTTGATTTTCATCTGTTTTTGTTTGTATGGGGCTCGACCGATGGGCTTTCATTTGAAGAGGAATGTATAGCAATAGCTACAATGTGACCATATGTGGCAGTATTCTGCCTTTTTGGCAGGCTTTTTTAGCCTCCGGCATGTTGTGGCAAGTAAACGTTTTATAAAATTATCAAAATTCGGAAATCAAAATACCCATAGATCATTTTAAGATGGTCACACTGTAATCAGTGTGACCATCACACTGTAATCAGTGTGACCATCTTAAAATGAGCCTTTAATGTTTAAAGCTATGATAATCTCCAGTTAATAACACATACTAGGCACGATTACGCTTATTCCATATATTAGATATATTCGCTGGTTGTCACATACACTAACATCCTCATACCCGAATATACATACGGGCTTCTGGGCTGCAGCCGAGGGTCACTATCACTTTATATTCAACTAGCTGTTGCCCGCAGCTTCGCCTGCGTTAACTAAGATTTACAACGGGATCTTAGTACGCAAAATAAGTAAATTTCTGGTTTATTGTTTACACCTTGTGTCCGAAAAACCCAAATATCTTACGGAACCCTATTTTAATAAAATTTAGCCTATGTTACTCCAGGATTATGTAGCTTTCGAATGGTGAAAGAATTTTTGAAATCGGTCCAGTACTTTTTGAGCCTATTCATTACAAACATACAAACATACAAAAATAGGTACAAATCTTTCCTCTTTATAATATTAGTGTAGATAAAGTGCCCCATACTGTTGAAAAAAATATAAAATTAAAATCAATTTTGGCAATCCTGAGATTAACGTCTTATTTTGTAGTTATTAAAGAAATGAGTTTGAAATTCAACAAACAAAAAATAACAATTAGCTAATAAAGTGTGCCCCAAATAGCCCAGGGCCTCTTAAATTAAGTGCAGGGGCACTCGACTAATATGTGTATCTATTGAAATGAACATTAGTTCGAATATATTTTTTACAGGCCTTGCAAACTTAGTACTCACACGACTCGCTTACTGGTTATTTTGTTCAGACCACATGAATAATGTAGACACAGCCTTATACGACCATATAAATTCAGAATCCTAAATATCTGTGCATTACCCAACTAATATTATTTACAAACGAATGCTAAATAATATGGTTTGTTGAAAAGTGGAGCACCAGAATTATCCTGGCGAACGTCGTAAAATTAAATTGTATATTTAATTATCAAATAGGTGTGAGAGGTACTCGATACTAGGGCCGTTTCGTAACTTCCATCTTGTGCATTATTGAGATTTGGGCTGAATATGTTAAAACCAGCCATTTATATCCGCAATTGACAGAATTAGAATAAACTGAAATCGAATATTAAGTAGCAAGTGCAATTTCATGTTCAAATATTCCTTGCGTCATGACGTATTATATACGCCTCCATAGAATATTCATTATTCATATTCATAAGTATCATATCAAACTATTTCATGTGGTTTCTGCGGAAAAGAAAAATATTTTTCTAAATTTGATTTCTAGTTCCGAATAATTGTCATATTTTTGGAAACAAATTCTTCCGCTTTTGTTATGTTAGTATGGATCGCCTCATCGGGCAAACGTTGTTTTGTCATGTATGCAAATTAGTCGTAGTAATTAGTAAGTAGTTCGTAGTTTTAGCTGTGCGTTAATAAATAAGTTAGTGTAAGGTTTGTATTTTTCATATCCTTACTAATTCTTACTAATATTGTAAATGTGAAAGTAAGGATGTTTGTCACGCTTTCACGCGAAAACTACTCAACCGATCAATATAAAACTTTGTACACATATTGTCGGAAGTACTAGAAGTAATAAAGAATACATAAAAAAAAGAATTTTTTTTTGGCTAACGTGGGCAAAGCCGCGGGAAACAACTAGTATTTATTTAAAATAGATAACATGGAGTTTTCTAAAATCTCACAAACTTTTAGTAATTATTTGATTACTAAATTTTTTTATTTTATTCAACGCTTCTGAAAGTAGAATTCATGTTATCTACTAAGTAATGACTTACAGATTAATGCGATATTATATATTGGTGGTTAACGTACTTGACTTTCAGGAATCGGTCGATAATATCTAACAAAGAGAAGAAGTAACGATAGATTAATTTTTAAACCACATTTCTGAAAATTAATAATCTCTATGTCCGGTACCATATTTTGGATATTTTTTTGCAATATAATAAAGAATCATAACGTAATGAAATACTTTGTTTCGTAACGTGATAAAACAATATCGGAACCGGTAGGAACTTACAGTATTAATAATAAGGAAGTGTGTTGCAATATCGATTTATATAATTTCATTTTATATTTCTGGTGAAGTCCACGAAACAGTAAAAACAGCTGTTTTTCCGTTCTGTTGGTAAAGCCTCGATATATTATAAAACTACCCGACAGACTTCATGCCTAAAGTATCATCACTATTAAAATAGGGGTTGATTAATAATTAAAAAAAAAACTTAAAAACTACTACTAAACTTTTTTTCAAATTGAAAAGTGGAATAATCTAATCGAATTAGTTTGTTTTCGGTCCTCAATAGATCTACAAGGTTTAAATAAAATCTGGCCGTTTAAAGTGGCTCAAATTCGAAACGTTAAAAAACATCCTAATTAAACTTTATCGTGTAAAACTTCATGTCTTTTTGAGCAATTTTAATTTATATTTGATACGTTAATATTAGTACTACAGTAAAAATAGCAGTTTTTTTTTGCACAAAAAATTGTATCGTATATTTAGTGCAAGGTTGATTTTTTGTTACTGTACTATAACTAGGACATTTTCATTTAATATTGTAATGTTGAGCTACGCTGGTTCAGTGGGTAAAGGGTCCGGGTTCGATCCTGACCCCCATAGTGCCTTAAAATGGGTTTAAAAATTTCTAAGTGCATCTTAAAACACACGAAACCATAACAAAACCACACAAAACCAACCATAAAAACATCATGAGGAAACTTGCATGCTTGATGAAATTGAAAGTCTTCAAATACCTTCAAAGGTATGTGAAGTTCACCAACCCGCATTGGGCCACCGCCTCGGTGAACTATGGCCTAATATAAGGTGTATTGGGATTTGGGCCATAGTAGCCTCTTCTGATTTCGAGGAGGAGACCCGTGCCCAGCAGTGGGACATATGGGTTGATACTTGATACTATACTTTACTTTACTTTTTATTGTAACGTTTATATCGGTATAACGATGTAAGCCACTACAATGAAAACTTTTTCATCAGGTGTAACTATCATCATCAGGTGTAAATATATAAAATAAATGGTGAAAAAAAGTGTAAAAAGAAGTTTTCATTGTAGTGGCTAAAACATGAATTTTCATCAAGGACCAACGGTACATTCAATCAATTATTATATAACGATGTAATGTCAAGTTATCAACAATCACGCGTAATCGCAAAGCGACATTTTGTGTTAACCGCGTAAGAATTTTCTGTAAATAATTAAATTTGCCTTGGTTTTTACAATCACATATTAGTATGTACATAATTTCACATTTTGCAATGTCTTTAGAAATGTAGCTAAGAAATGTGCCCGCTTTCGGCCTCGTTCGATAAAGGTTAAGCCTTAATGTTGTGTAAACATGCAATTAGCGTGTACAGAGCGCGCCGAGGAGTTTACCTGACAAGTAAGGGCACCGTAATTAGATGCAATCATGTCCATGTGAGCTGACTACCAGATGAGGGGGCTAGCAACCCAGTCCAGCATGATGGTAGGGGGCCATCCGAAAGTTACGTCACTTGAATTTCATGATTATTCGACCCCTCTCCCGTCCTTGTGACATTTGTGAGTTTTTCACACCTGTGAGCACAACTTTTGAATTACAATTATTTTTGAAGTGAAACTTCTTTAGAATAGTTGTGATTTCAAACCGGATGCAACGGAAAAAACGACAGGTAAGAGACACAAATACAAAAGAGCGAGAGAGCAAATGTCGCTGTGTATGTATATTGCATACGGTTTAATACTTGCTTGTATTTGAGCATTTAACGCGTGTTTCACTTCTATCGAGTGTGAATCGCACTCATACCTTTTTTATTATTATGCTATTAATTAATTAATTTGAACACAATAATTATTATGTTCAAATCAGGAGAATAAATTGGTGGAAAAATCAAATGAATTACGGGATATTACATATTCTTAAAAAAATCCTATTGTAATATCCCTAAATTTAAAAATCTTTTTTAAATCTGTTAATGAAGCGTTATTTGTATGGTATTGTTTCATTACTTAGCCAAGTACACTCCTTAAAACGGATGTAAGCTTATGTTTTATTTAATGATAACGTTTCTTTTTTTTCGAAAGGTCTAGACTTTTAGGCCTGATGACTTTTGAGCTCAATCGGTAGATAGGTGAGCATCTGCTCACCTAGAAATTATTTGAAAGGGGAACTGTGTACTCCTTCCTACTCAGGAGAGTAGGAGTATGGCTAGTCAAATCCGATACGGTCGGATATCGTTCCTACCAGATATTGACTGCTTATTATATTATAACATAATAGATAAGACCAACAATTTTGGAACTTCCAATACATAAACTAGAACTCAGAATTTGCTTGAAATTACTCTAGAACTTCTCTAGATCTTAAGTTTATCTAAAGGGATGCTTTAAAATATCACAGCAATACTTAATTGAATAAAAAAAATCGTAATATTTGCCCCCTACTATCATTCCTTTAATTGTACCCCCAAATATACCACTAAGCGGGCGACATAAACATAAGACAGGTCGATAACCGTATTTGATATTTCCACACAAATCAATAAATTATAATAAAAACCTCTCAGCATCTCATATGAATTAAGCAAAACAATAATAAAATTTGTAATATGAGGATTTAAAACTAAATTTAAATTATTTATTATTCAATTAACATATCTTATATTTTTGGGATTCCAAATGAGTATTTAAATTTAAGTTTAAATAAAATAATACAAAAAAATGGATGATTTGATTATTATTGCCAAAGGGATCAACATTGTGTGATTGTTAATATAAAAATGTAATAAGTATTTGATAACATATTTCCATGATGAAACTGGCAAGTGGCAATATTTGATAGCCCATGGAAAATTCTATGTTTAACTAATACTCAAAAGAATCAGGCGTTACTTTGCGGAGATTCATTATATAAGATGATAAATTAGATATTAATTAGCAATAATCCCGCGAAACATGCAGTTTTTTCCATATTATTCATATACATAATAATAAACCCAAATCTTAGTTCTCTTTCTGCCACTAGCCGCGCTAGAATCGAATACGTACCGACGCTATTATAGAGGACCAATCAGCGCCACAATACTTCCCGCGTAAAGATTCAAGCGAGTACTTCTTAAAAATGTCGCGCACTACCGGGAAAATCTCTTTACGCTAAATTGTGACCATTCTTTAAACATTACGTTCGGACTTCGGATACAATATTACAAGGGTATTTATACTTCGTGGACTCCGTCTTGTCTCTGCCGATCCATGGGACTGGTTTAGGGTTTTAATCTAGAGTGAGTCAATAACATGCCATAAGTATATTTCTTTATGCGTGTAATAAATTTCGTATGATAGATGAGATTATGAAATTTGAACTTATATTATTTTTGGGGTCGTGTGTTTAGTTAATAGCGAACTTTTATTGGTGAACTTTGTGCAATAAAATTGACTCGACCAATACATTTTTCTAATCAATCTTTCCTTTCAGATATTACTAGCTGCCTCACCATACTTCGTTCTGTCAAAAGTACTAATATCGCTGTTAAAAAACATACGTTAATTGTGGAAGGGTGAAAATTTAGATCATAAAAAAAATAAGAATGGAAAATTTTGTCAATAAAATAAATAAAAATTGGGGTGGGTCACCCTTATCATTTGGGGGATTAAAAATTGATGTTTTATAAAACATTTTATAAAAATCGGTCGAGCCGTTTCGGAGGAGTATTGGAACGAACATTGTGACACGGAAATTTGATATATTAGACTAGCTGTTGCCCGCAGCTTCGCCTGCGTTAACTAAGATTTACAACGGGATCTTAGTACGCAAAATAAGTAACTTTTATGGTTGAATTTTTACACCTTGTGTCCGAAAACCCCAAATATCTTACGGAACCCTATTTCTTCAGAATAAAATTTAGCCTATGTTACTCGTGGATAATGTAGCTTTCGAATGGTGAAAGAATTTTTGAAATCGGTCCAGTACTTTTTGAGCCTATTCATTACAACCAAACAAACAAACAAAGTTTACCTCTTTATAATATTAGAGTAGAAGTAGATGTAGAAGAATTCTAAATAACATTAAAAATTAACCCTAAAATATTCATATACATATTCATAAAAAGAAATCATCCAAAATTCCAATTGAGGGCATGGTACTCAGAACACCGGCAGCATTACCTCGCTGAATAGCTAAACTTATTCTCTGCGCGAAATAGTTCATAAATAGTTCACTTTTAAATAAATTTAAAGATAATAATAGTAGCGACTTCATCGTCATCAGCATCAACATCATCATCAGCCCCATGCCTGAGCGACTTTCAATGAACGTCGATTCAAAATAAGTGAACCATACAGCTAAATTGATGTTACAACAATTCAATAATAATACAATACAAATGCAATAGGTGTACTGAAATTTATTCGCAATCTCTTCTGTAAGTGGTTTATTTTTTTTACGGTTTTTGTTAACGAAACCCACGTACACCCGTTACAGAGCCGTGTCTCGTTGGTACAGTTCCGTAGACAAAGGTATTGCGACAGGAGACATCGGCTGTTGAAGTGTTTATCGTATACTAGCCATGAATACCCGCTTCGCTGAGTTATTTTTAATTGTATACTTATTTGTTAATTTTTTGGGATGATAAAAAGGTTACTAAAACACCTCAGCATATTTTCTACCGATAAGAATGTTGATATACATTTTAAAGCTTTCTAGTTTGCTCGGAGTTATTCTAGATCATTCTAATTTTTTTTAAATCACTTTCATGCAATCAGTTCCCATATCATTTTACAACTTTTCAAATTATTTTAGAATTTTCTAGATTATTCTGGAATTTTTCAGAACATTCTCGATCGATCAGAACATTGGTATATACATATTAAAGCTTTCTAGAACATTCCAGAAGTTTCCTGAACAATCCAGACCATTTTAGATCGATAATAGTCTCACATTTTCAAAGTTAACATCTTTCAACCCCCGTATCTTTTACACCCTTATAATCATCAACTTGCAACCACCTTAGTTCACAATGGAAACCTTGTACCTATTGCCACATACAAACACGTTTCGACTGCGATGCGTAGTTTTGGCTGCAAAGTGAAATATCTCCAACTTTATATATGTATATAAAGATTTATAACGATAATATGTATTTATAATGAAAAGTGAATACTTTCAAATACATTTAGCCCTTATAATATGTTGCTGGCCACCGAACTCAGTCGATAGGGATCTCACCGAAATCAAACGAAGTGGGTAATAAGACATGAAGACTTTTAATCTCATCAGTCTCACTCAAAAGGCCGAGCCAATAACCATCGTCATCGGCTATCGTCGAATTGTTGACACATTTAGCCCCCGTACGCACGAGCGCTTAAAAACCGTCGCGGTAAAACCCGACGTCGGATTGAGTTGCGAGTATGGCATGCTAAATTCGATTTAACGTCAAACACTCAACGTCGAAAATCCTACAGTGCTCGATAAAAAAGCATTGCGTTTTTAAAATCACCTTCGTTCGTTAAAAAAGCGCTCATGCGAACGGGGGCTTTCTGTGAAATCTAGTTCGAGCAATATTGATCATTATAATTAATAATAATTATCTACGTATATGATTATACAATCATCGACTATGACTGAGCTCCTCCTAAACCTATGTGCTGATTTTGAAAATATTTTGTCTTCTATGAATAGTTTATATTCACGATTTGCTCTACTACATAATCTTTTGGATGGATAACTTCTGTCAAGTACTTACGTGATAACTGGTTTCTGGAATAAAACCTAAATGGATCTCGAGCTATGATAAGCCATCTGCGGTATCAATTACTTAATATTTTATACCAGGCTGGCGGCGTTGCATTGGCCTCAATACCCGAGATAATGCAGTACAAATGGCCCATAAAGCCTCCGTGGGATTCTCTGCTTCATAGATCTATTTAATAGCTCCTGTGCCTAAAGCTCTCAATAATGATATTCGTAACCAAGCCTTTTCCGTGCTGTAAGTTAAATAAAGAACACTTTCATAAAATCAATACAACTGCTCAGTTGCTCGCATTCGTGGACCAGTGTAAAGATTTCGTCCCTTCTAATTAGTGCCACCACTGCCGCCTTTGGTGAGGTACCCCGGATCTACAAGCAACAGGGCACCTCGACGGCAAGTCAGTCCCTCGGGGAACCGACGCCACCTCCACAGAGCGGTTGTTCCGTACCACATAACAACTACTCCCAACGTCGGGACAGTACGATGAGGTGAGGTTCCCATCCTCACCCCTTGCAATATAATACAAAAAGCCCCCTCAGCTCAATTCGCTTCGCCCAAGGTGTTGGGGTCACCCTGGACTACTGAGCCCCACCGCCACGACAAGGCCTGAGCCATGGTGGGGGGGGCTGCCGAACCCATCTTCTCGAAGATTAAACTCTTTAATTTTTTTTACTGCTCATCACGAAGAGATAAGACTACAAAGTGCCTTTTCGTAATTGAGATTCACGAATAATTCAAGTATATTCATAGAAGTATTCTCGTCGTTCGAGATTAATGTTCGTTTTAAGTGTATTTCGTTGTAGTATGGCTGCGCTGTGCCGCAGTCCTGTTTACATAGGTACCATCTAGGGGCGTCTTTCCCTTAGGTGCAAGGTGTGCGTCGCACACGGGTGCCGTAGTCCGAAGGGCGCCGAGCGCCGCTCGCAACGGAGCCCCACTTGGCGCTCCAGGATAAACAATCCATATTAATATGGAGTCTTCACCCTGAAACGACCAGAAAAACTGTACTTATACTTTTACCCATTTCATTTTGACCGCGCGCTTGCTAGGGGGCGCTAGGGTAATGTTTGCACACGGGCGCCGCATGGGCTAGAGACGGCCCTGGTACCACCTTTGTGTGTGTTACTACCGTGAAACAGCTTTGCTGTGTTTCGAAGAAAAGACAGGACAGGCAGTGTATTTACTGCCAAGAAATATTATTTGATTTATATAATAAAACATTATAACTAACCAAACTGATCATTCGTATGCATTCTCGAAGTTTCGAAACGCATGACATTCTATCAAATCCTATACATATGCGTAGATAGAGTGTAATTATCGGCAAATGGTAACGTACCCATAGGATATTTCGCAGAAACTAATCGACATAAACTATGGTCATTTCATGTAGTCCTAATGTTTTGAATGTTTGAATCTATTCATTAAGATTATTAGTTCGTAATTTAACGAGAAAATTAGGTACACATAACCAAAGTTACTGTGTGTGTGCATGTGCATGTACTTGTGCGTGTGTGTGTGACAACTTTGTAAACATTTTTGTAAAAAATGTAAGCTGATTGTAGCGCTACCACAGCGCCATATTGGTTTTAATTGAATGATTGCATCTACTCCACTCGAACTGACATAAAAAGATATAGGTAGTATAAAAAGCTTAATGACACAGATAAAGAAAAATCCAAAAATCCTAATTAATTCGAGTCATATTAGAAACATTATACAGTCTTTAGCGGTTTGATGAATCAGTAAGAATGTTACTAATATATGCTTATGCATATTTAAATATTTACTAATATCTATTAACACAGGTAGCTCAATATCCTGAAGAGAATTAGAAAATTGTTCTTGCTTGTAACGGCACGGTTTTAACTTATAAATAAAATACTATTAACTTTTAGGGCATGCGAAACCGCGGGGAGCAGTTAGTATCAAATAAATACCAATTCAAAGATGAACTTATAATGCCACTTGTAAAGATGAACGCGTTAGCTTAGAAGTGAGTGGCCCAGTCCTTGATGCTTTGTAGGAATCGCCGCCGGTCGATTATTTTATAAAGTATTCCACGGCGAGTATCGGACTGCTACTTGCCAGGCATCCCATCGCGGTCATCTCAAATATTTATTACTTTAAATGGATTTGATCTCGTTTTTGCTCGCTCTGGGTGAGCCATACTTATGGCGTATCTACGGCTATCATAAAAACTGCGAGCATTCTCCACGATTCTTATTTCTATTTGTGCATATTATGTCATTAACAGCTCATAATGATGGCTTCCAACAGATGTTGCGCATATTTAAATGTCCACATACACACAAAAAATACATTCACGTGGAAAATATTATCATATCAGAACACGATAATATGACTGGATGTAATTTCACAACATTTTTAGATTCAGTATTCGAGTAGATTTTTAGGACGAAAGTCATCACCAAATGCAGTTTTACGTTTGACTTTTTCTTCTTAATTTTTTTAGAAAAAGCTAGTTCTCTCAAATGGAGCGACTGCCATCTTACCTCCACAACCTAGTAACAACTTAGTAACTTAGTAAATGGGTACCCATTGGTTGTCAGACTATCGGGCTTGCAACGACCCGTAACGCCTGTAAAAGCTTTCTGATGCACGGGAACATTACTAAGAAAAAGAAATAGTAGATAACATAAAAAGTAATTTGTTGTCAAATAATTGAATTTACCTTAAAAAAATTATGGCTTAAACATTTTGTTGTTAAAGATAAATTTATAGGAGACAAAATATTGTGCGGACGCAGCCTAATGTTCCTTATGAACAAGACAGACTTATATAGTTTCGTAAATTCGTAATCTCGCTCCAAGATTAAATACCTCTTTTTCACAATACAAATGATTTCATTTAATATTATCACCTTTGTATTAATCTAAATATTTGTTTTTCGCTAGACTAAAATATTATATTATGCTATTTTAAAAAATAAGGCCTTTCACATATTTAAAGCTGGTACAAGCTGGATAGTACTAGTGACTAGCAGCGTGTATTGCTGATTATGATGATGTCAATACATTTAAAATGGACCAAGCTAGTTCCGACTATAATAAAATCGTTATTAAAACGTGTTACCACTTTTGGATCTCTTATCTTGTAGGCGGTATTGTTTTGTTTTTTTTCGTAAATGTTACAGATGAGCAAGCAGGATATCGTCTGCCTTCATCGTATTCCTGTCTACTATGTTTCCGTGTAAACTCATCATCATATGTATAATCATCATCATCATCACCAACATGACACTTGTTAGATACACACGTGTTCCAATGAGAGATAATCACACTTGTCACAATTATGAGTGCTCTAGTGATTTTTAATTAGAAAATAATAATATAATGGTTTTTACTCTTTACATCAACGTAAAGAGTGTGACTACTTTGTGACGAAATGATAAAGACCAAGTTTCAAATATGTACAGCCAACATTGTCCGATGAATATAGTGGTAAATGACGTGGTCATATCCTTAAATGTTGGTATATTGAGTTTACGGTGGACGGATAATGATGATGATGAAATGAATTTCTTAAAAAAATATTATCTATTATTCGATTATGCTTTAAGTTGCTTGTAGCAATTTAAAGTAATGATTTTTCAACATATTTTTTGGACCAAACTCAACACAACCAGCTGGTAAAATCTAGAGATGTAAAGAACTCGAGCCTTTTGAGTCTTAAATTTTAGACTCGGCTGACAAATTGCACAGCTCGACTCGTTATACCAAGAACCCCAGACTCGAGCACTTAAGTCTAAATAAAGACACGAGCGCAACATGGCGCTCGAGTCTTGATTCGCGCTCGAGTCGTTTTACGCGACGAGTCGCGCTCAAGTTCTTTTCCATTTGGAGTTCCTTTATAAATAAACAGGAAATAAAATATGTAACTTTGTGAGATATAATAGTAATTTAATTATTTTTGTAACGTCTAATATTCTTAGCTTTTGAAAATATTAAATATCATTGTGTTGTAATTATTTATTGTCTCCATTTTTATTCCAATAATTATAAATAATAACCACAGAAGTAAAAAGGTAAGTTAAGTAAAGATTCGTAAAATAAAAAGCAATAAATATTGTTCCGTACCCACATAACAAATAAGTGTCGCGTTTTTATCCCTCTTGAGGTACACAGAACATAATAATGCCATGCCTAAAGGCCACATTTAGCATGTTGCCACATAAACTATGTATTTTAAATAAATCAACCTTATTACGCTCAAGACTCGATACGCTCGAGCTCTTTTTAAGACTTGAGTTCTTTTTGAGACGTGAGTTTCTTTTTTAAGACTCGAGCTTTTTTGAAATACGAGTTCTATTTTGGCGCTCGAGTCTTCGAAAAAGGACTGGAGCTCGGGTCGACTCATAGCTCTGAGTTTTGTTAGCACACCGAGTCTTGTAAAATTGAGCCGAGTCTATCGAATTAAGACTCAAAGACTCGAGTTCTTTACATCTCTAGTAAAATCTCCGTAAGCTTATTAACGTTATCGTTTCGTGTACCATGAAATTATCGTTATTAATATCGAGCTCAGTGCGCTATGATCCTTGGATAAAGTTGCTCACGAGTTGCCACTTACGGTTCACGCACCACCACGTCTGACTATCGTGACCACTTCACAGGGTCTTCTGCACTGAAACTACCAATGAATGCAACATACAATTATGGTACACACACACACACACACAAACACACGCACACAAACACACACACACATACACACACACACACAGATTGTTGAAGCGTATGTAAGGAGGTTCTACACCGCTTCAATATAATGTTCTTTTTTTAATCATTATTTGTTTTTCATATGTCATATTTTTTACTATTTTGTTATCCGTTGTCATGGTAACCTCGTTCCATTAAAATTATTCAAGAAATGTAAAAGTATTATCATTCTATTAATTAATCTCTCTATTAATTCCTTCATGTGGTCGAACTACGAGCCGGATCATAATCATAGAAGAGTCAGATATGATATTTGAGGAATATTATTTAAAAATAATTTAAATCAAGAGAGATTAAGTTGGATGTTGAATGTGGACGAATCAGATATGATAACTAATGGTGTTAAAGATTAAAACTATTTAGTATTTGTTACTCAGTAGATAACCCAACACTCAGGTAATATAATTATTTATAAGGTTAGTTCACCTATATATTATACTGTGAAGAGTTGTTGGTAATTTAAAGTAAACCATTTATGTAAATTATCATTGTTATTTTATAATTGTTAGTTTTAGCCTGATTATTGTGTAAATTACAGGTTGTCCGCACTCGACTCCCAGAATGTCAGAGGAACGAGAATTAATAAAAAAGCGAGGGAGCTTTAAAGGCAGATTAACTGCTTTCATTAAGTATCTCGATTCGCTAAATATTAAAACATTGAACGAGTCCGATGTCACTGAAATACAATTACGATTGGCTAAGATTGAGTCATTGTACGGACCATATGATGAGGTACAGATGCGTTTGGAATGCATCGTAGAGGATGTCCAGGTACAATTTTCCGATCGATCAGAATTTGAATCTAAATATTATAAATATATAGCAAAGGCTCAGAGTCTGTTGAATAAGTTTAATAAAGACAATGATTCGATTAGTAGTAGTAAAAGTACTCATTATAATAACCATAAACTTGTTAAATTACCTACTATTCAGTTGCCAAAATTTAGCGGCTCTTATGAAACTTGGTTGGAGTTTCGCGACACCTTCATTAGCCTTATCCATTCTAACCACGAAATAGATGAAATCAATAAATTTCATTATTTACGCGCTTCCCTGGAAGGATCTGCTGCTGTGGTTATTCAATCTATTGAATTTTCCGCAAGTAACTATTCGGTGGCTTGGCAGTTATTGTGTGAAAGGTTTGACAACAAACGGTTGTTAATTCAAAATCACATATCAGCTTTATTTAATATCGATCCGATTGTAAGGGAATCGTCGTTATCTTTGAAACGTATTATAGATCAGTTAAATAAAAACTTGCGAGCGTTAGAATCGCTTGGTGAACCGGTCCACTACTGGGACACACTTTTGATTTACATTGTCAGACGCAAGTTAGATCAAAAAACATTTCGTGAATGGGAGGAGTTCAAGGGTTGTCAAAATAAGGATAATTTAATAAAGTTTGAGATGTTCATTAGATTTATGCGTAACCGCGCTGATCTGATTGAAACATTAGAACTGTCGCGAAACAATAATATATCCAATTCATTTGTAAAAGGTCCTAAGCTGAAGTCTATGGTGGTTCAAGGTTCTGTCAAGTCTGATACAGATTCAGTGTCGAGAGTTTGCCCTAAATGTAAAGGTAACCATAATCTCATTACTTGCCCACAGTTTCTATCATTAAGTAACAGCGATCGTTTTAAATTATTGCCAGAATATAAGGTATGTTATAACTGTTTTCATAAAGGTCATTTTGCTAATCGTTGTAAAAAGCTGGGTTGTAGATTATGTAAACGTAAGCATAATACGCTCGTTCATATATCGAATTTTAAAGGCATGTCGAATATTCACAACGACAATAGGTTCAACAACGTAACCGATATACCGTCATCATCATCACCGCCATGCACTTCGAGCGACACAAATAATTTAGCCCTTTCAGCTAACGTTGCATCCTGCGATGACCGTCAACAGCGCGAAGTGCTATTATCAACCGCTTTGATAAATGTGTATGATCGTAATAATAGCGTGCACATCGTTCGCGCCGTTCTTGACAGTGGTAGTACTTCGAGTTTTATGACTGAAAGGTTATGTAAAAGATTAAATTTAGAAACGAGTCAAATAAATAGATCAATCTTAGGCATAAATAACGCGAGCTCTCACGTAGGTAAGAAATGTCAAGTTACCATGACATCATTATATAGTAATTTTTCTGCTGATGTGTATTGTTTTGTTTTACCATTAATTACTACTCAGGTACCAAGTTGTCAATTAAATATATCTAATTTAAATATTCCTTCCGAGATCTTCTTAGCTGACCCTACATTTTATAAGCCCTCTGATGTAGACATCCTAATAGGCGCTGACCTATTCTGGGACTTGTTAGGGTCACATAAAATCAAACTCGGTGATGGGAAACCTGTACTGTGCGAGACAAGATTAGGTTGGATAGTCTCTGGTACTGTCAGTAACGAGCATGTTACATTATCTTCTAACAATATATGTTGCAACTTTGCTAAAGATAGTTCAAGTCCTGTTAGTGATATGGACCACATTAGATCCGATTTATCGCGCTTCTGGCAATTAGAAGAGGTACATGTGAAGTCTTCTGATTATTCGCCGGAAGAAAGGATGTGTGAGGAACATTTTATTCAAAATACCTCACGCTTAGCGGACGGACGTTTATGCGTTCGTATACCACTTAAACAAAGCCCGTCTCTTCTTGGTGATTCGTTTCATAGAGCTTCACGGTGTTTTCAGTTTCTTAAAAGAAAGTGGAAAGCTAATTCTAAACTTAATAAAATGTATCACCAATTTACGTCCGAATATCAGTTATTCGATCATGTGACAGAATGTAAACGTGAATTAAACCAAAGTGGTTATTATATCCCGCATCATGGAGTTTTACGCGAATGTAAAGCTATTGATCGATAGAGCGAATCGATGACTTCTCATAGTAAAAATAAACGAGATTTACTTTCAATTATCGCTCGCATCTTTGATCCTTTAGGGCTGTTGTCCCCATATGTTAATAGTAAATGTAATGTTAATGTTAATAGTAATAGCATGAAAATGCTATTGCAAAAAATGTGGTTTAAACAAGTTACCATGGGATGACCCATTGCCACCTAAAATTAGCGCTCATTGGCAAAGCATTATCAAAGATTTACATCTTTTAAATAATTTTCACATTCCTCGCATTATAGTGTATGATTATTTTATGATTAATTGTTGACAACAATGTTCTATGTAATAAATTTATCAATATTAATAACAATTCGATCGTTTTTCTAACTATTTACGACTAGTTCGTTCCGTAGCTTATGTTTTGCGTTTTGTTAGACGTTGCAGGAAGCAATTACCATCTAATATTTTTTAACTGACGATGAATTAAAAGATTCATTAAATTTAATTATTTTGAAATGTCAAAACGAGTCTTTTTCAGAATATAGTTAATTGATTAAAAAAACAAAGTTTACCAAAGAGTAGCCCTCTTTTAAAGTTTAACGTTTATTTAGATGAACATAATTTAATGTGTGTTGGAGGACGTCTGGAGAATTCTAATTTTCTTTACAATAAAAAGCACCCATTATTATTACAGTCCACTCATCATTTTACAAAAATATTATTTTATTATGAGCATAGAAGATTAATGCATGCTGGTCCCCAGTTATTGTTAGCATCAAACAGAGAAAATTATTGGCCTATAGGAGGTCATAATTTAGCGAAGGCTTGTTATCATAAATGTGTGCGCTGTCATCGTATGAAAGGTAGGGTTGTTACTCCTATAATGGGTAACTTATCACAGGAGCGCGTTCTTCCAGGTGGTCATCCGTTTGAGACAACCGGTGTAGATTATACCGGCCCGATGACGTGCGCTAGTCGGCAAGGTCGCGGATGTAAGCTAGTGAAGGTGTATATAGCAATATTTATTTGCTTCACCACCAAAGCTATTCATTTAGAACTTGTAGGTGATTTAACAAGTAATAGCTTTTTATTGGCTCTATATAGATTTATTTCGCGAAGAGGAAAACCGACTCATATTTATTCTGATAATGGTACCTCATTTGTTGGTGCGTACAATGAGCTTTCAAAATTCTTAAAAACTAACAGCGATTACTTGGGTGAAAGTATGGCCAATGATGGTATAAAGTTCCATTTCATTCCCGCGTATACTCCTCATTTTGGCGGTCTCTGGGAGGCGGGTGTTAAGTCAACAAAGTATCATCTTCAGCGAGTGTTGGGAAATTGTAATTTGACGTACGAGCAATTTAACACCATCTTAGTTCAAGTTGAAGCTATATTAAACTCTCGTCCACTAACACCGCTGTCTTCGGATCCTGCTGACTACACGCCGTTGACTCCAGGCCATTTCCTCATCGGTCGTCCGCTTACTTCCATATCACAGCCGAAATATCAAGATCGCTCCACAAATAATTTGACTCGCTTTCAAAGAATCGAGCAACTACGCCAACATTTCTGGGTGAGGTGGAGTAAAGAGTACATTGCTGAATTGCAACAACGCACTAAGTGGCGTTCATGTAAAGACGATTTACGGCTAAATTCCTTAGTGGTGATAAAGGAAGAAAATCTACCACCTCTCAAATGGAAATTGGGACGAATTGTTGCCGTCCATCCGGGCACCGATGGAGTTGTTCGTGTTGCTGACATACAGACGTCAATGGGAGTAATAAGAAGAGCATTTAACAAAATCTGCCCATTGCCAGTAATAGATACTAGTTGAAATTTTCATTTCAACGCCCGGGGGCATGTTGAAGCGTATGTAAGGAGGTTCTACACCGCTTCAATATAATGTTCTTTTTTTAATCATTATTTGTTTTTCATATGTCATATTTTTTACTATTTTGTTATCCGTTGTCATGGTAACCTCGTTCCATTAAAATTATTCAAGAAATGTAAAAGTATTATCATTCTATTAATTAATCTCTCTATTAATTCCTTCACAGATATTATCACAAACACCATCATTAGCCCGTATACATCCATTGATGGAAATATTTTTCTTTTATAGGACGGCTGATTCGGGTATCGTCCAAGTCTTACTGAGCGTGCAGCACAACCTTGCGAAGGTTGTGCTGCACACGTAGTAAGTGCTTAAATTTATTTCCGTTACGGAAATCTATATCCAACATACATATTGTATGCCCTTGATGGGATTTGAACTGACGACCTCTGCATATAACACTTACTCGTACTTTGAATATGGAATTTTTAGTTGAAATCAACGACTCCATCTATTGACGACTAATACGAAGAAAGAAAAAAATATTCCGCACAAACAGGAGACACACATAAAAACACATTTTCGAATACACAAGTACACAACCTAAATATATTAACACACAAAAATGATAACTACAAAGCAGAAATTGTAATATGAAGTGTATGTATCACGTCACGCCAAATCCTGACGCTGATTTTCAATTGAACCAAGAGTAAAATGTTATGTTAGTCGGATATGCAAACTGGCAGACGTGCAAGTGGTCAAAGTTGCTCGCGAACATAAACTAGTTTACCTGGAACTAAACCAATCAACTCACTCCTAAGAGGTGTTGCCTATTCCGAGACAAGATGTTAAGTCTGGATGCAGGGCCGGATTTAGAGATCTAGAGGCCCTTTGGACCAAAATTATTTTTTAAATTAAATAGACAATTTCCGCAGTCGAGTTTTTTTAAATGAATTATAATTTATTGTGAAACCAAGTAGATTTTTTAAATTTGAGATTTTGATGTTTTACTGACCGCTTAATTAGAATGAACAAATATAGATGTAGATCGATTCCTGATGATATTTATGAACAATATAATAATGTTTACACAAAATGCTGTAGGCAAAGGTAAGACAGCGGAAAAACATATCAAAGGAAAAGTTGTTTACTGGTGCTTACTAGCCGGGGTTTGAAAACAAAATCCCAAAAACTTTTTTGTGGAGGCCCCGGGTCGGCCGCACCGGTTGCCCTCCCCTAAATCCGGCCCTGTCTGAATGCCAGTAATTACATGGCCTGTACACCCTCTCTCCGAAATAGAGCTATTTCAAGGAGAGACAAATAAGGTGGTACCCAGCCGTGGGCAGCACAGCACATCCCACCGGTAAATGACATAATTCTTCATGTGATGTACATTTCATCATCAGCCTTTATCCATCCACTGTTGAACATAGGCCTCCCTCAAAGAACGCCAAGACGACCGATCCCTACCGATATACATATACGTTATAACAATATTGTAAGCCACATACAGGTTATTATGTATTAAAAATTAAATTAAATTAATGATATAAAGATGATATTCAAAATGTACATTGTATTGATTGATAACCGATTTTATTTCATACGATGGTATAACGATACTATAATAACTGTTGACATTAGTAATATTTGGTTTCGGCATCACGGAGCGGAACTGGCGATGGAGGCCGCCACTGTTTACGGGCCGTTTATCAAATGCGCCCGCGCAAGGTCCCACACACACAACTAAACAAAAACGTACACACGTACGCAACACTGTATATAAACGGACCCATGCTGTATGCAAGTCGACGTCACGCCGTAACGCAATGTAAACACTAAACGTACAAATGCTGCACGCCGAACGTACACGCTCTACCATAAGACCCCGTACGTACGTGCGCTTCATAAGCGTCGCGTTATAACCCGATATTTAGAGTTGCGAGTTCACCATGCCCAATTCGATTTAAAAATCTAGCGCTCAACGTCGACGATCCAACAACGCTTGACAAAAAAGCGCCGCGCTTTAAAATTTCTTACGTCTAAACGCATTTTAACGCTAGGCACAAAAGCTATCGTGCGAACGGGCATAGAGGGGTTAACGGGCTTGTACGTAAATGCACACACAAGCCAAGAAGTACATTGCGTTTTACGTAAGGACGCATGCTGCACCTAAGCGCACCCGTCATATTGCACGCACCCAACTAATTAAATTACTTTTTTTCGCGAATTATATTAATTCCCTTAACACTAACATCTTTTTTGTGTACACGCACGTATTCTTTCGTTCACGGAATCCACTTTTTGTCTGTTAATCATACATTAATTTATCCGTGTGCAATTGTATATTGCATTCAACAATTAAAACATTAAAAAACATGTCTCTAGTCTCTACATTCATTAGCGCTAACTCGTTTATGTGAGCAAATGTCACCAATCACAATTGTAGGCTTCTTACCGGAGGTCGTACATGAAAAATTCTAAGGTCGAACACAAATATGCATCATTCAAAAATACAATAAAGTTTAGACGATTCAAATACGTGAGAACGAATTATCTTATAATCTTAGATTAGGTCTATTGAAATACGATTGTTACATTTTGTGTATTCTATTAATATATTTACAATACATATAGAATATATCGCATAATTTAGAATTTAATATGTTTTCTAAGTCACTATAATTGGTGTAATTAATGAATTCAAGTCAATCAAAGGATAAAGTATCTAGGTTACGTATATATTTATGAGCATTTGGTGTCCACTTAGATTACGAGACTACGAACTTTTACCTCGTAGGTCAATTATCAACATCACCCGGTCAACATAATATTTGACAGATACTCCATACTCTATCTGTCAAATATGTTGCCGATAGCCTATTCGGCACTTATCTGGAGATTGTGAAACAGGCCCTTAACAACAAAAAAAAAAATCTTACAGTCATCATCATCATTATCAGCCTTTATCCGTCCATTGCTGAACGTGGGCCTCACTCAATGAACTAGAAGACGACCGATCCCTTGCCACAATATTTTACCACAATACCAAGGACAATAATTCTGAATATCTAGTTTGTACTAATAATAGAGCAACGAAAACCACAGACAAGAGCTAGTTCAAACCTAATCGTTTTATTTGCGCATAACTGGTTAGTTAGTTAAACTGGTTTTACTACCGGGAACTAGTGACTATGGTTAAAAACAATCAAAACCTTGCCCATGCGAAACTAGATTGGAAACGTTCATTCGATTTGTATAATTTTTAATATCATATAAATAAATCGTTAGAAATAAAGCAGGTAGGAAGACGATCTCCGTGCAGTGACCGGTCCGTGTTGAACGGAAGCGGCATGGGACCGTCTTGGTAATTGAAGGAGGCTGATCAGTGATCTTCAACAGTAGACGAATAAAGGCTGATGATGATAATGTTGATGATTATCATACTTTTTCATAAACCATTTTAATTTTTTTGGCGAAAATTTTTTAACGTAGATAGTAGTTTGGCTAAGCTTATGTAGCGTTACGGGATTACTAAGAAGGCATTTATAATTAACTAGCTGACCTCACAGACTTCGTTCTGCCATTACTACTAATATTGCTATTAAAAATTAGGGGTTCATCGTAGAGGGGTGAAAATTTAAGGTTGTGTTTATTTTTGTATGCTGTATCATAAAAAAACCAAAAAATGTCTTAATAAATATTATATATTAATATTTGGGATGGGTCACGCTAATCATTTAGGGGGATAAAAAATAGATGTTGGCTGATTCTCAGACCTACGAGATATGATCACAAAATTTCATAAAAGTCGGTCGAGCCGTTTCGGGGGAGTATGGTAACTAACACTGTGACACGAGAATTGTTGTATTAGATGACCTACTTAAAGTTGAAGGGGGAAAGTGTTTTTGTGGGTCAGACCATATCCTTTAAGGTTCTGAATGACCATAGACTCTGACTTATTTTACTAGAATATCATTGTCTGCTCCTTAAGAGGGTACCTCTTTAAATATCCAAATGTAAATTATTATCATTTACTATGTAAATGATAATAATCTAAAAGTTATTGCAATTGATATCAGAAATAGTAAAAGGAATATAGAGCAAGCAACAAAGCAATAAGTTACCCAGGAAATATACCGGTGAATGTTAAAAATAACTGAATATGAAATGATTTAAGAATTGCAAAGATATTTCATCGGTATCCAATTTAGTAGTAAGCTTTTAAGGTAAAAGAGCACATCGCAGTCATATTTAAACACCGCACGCTAGGAATGTCCAGCTTATGGAGTTAATATTGCAGTGTACATATCTTATCAATAATGAAGTTTATTATAATATTCTAGGACAAATATCTGAGCTTTACGATTTCCTTATCCCATACCACTAGAATATTCCATGCCTTTATAGTGCGTTGTTCCATTTTTAAACATATATACATCTAATATTGAACGTTCTATTTTGGAAGTGATAAATAGAAATAAGGAGTTTTTACTAAAGTAAGTACGTACACCTACGACTAACATAGTCTGTACAAATCAGAAAGTGGATATGTACTAGCTTGTGGATAATGCAATAAAGTCTGAATTTAGTCATGTTACTCATTGATGTCGGCCCTGTTAGATTTTTTGCCTGTTAAAATTCATCCGATGTCAAATCATTTAGCTTTTCATATATTCAACAACAAGGCTTAAATACCTTTCTTTGACCGAATTGGTAATGTCAAAATTGAGATAGAAATTGATTCTTTGCAATGCGAAGGTACACAGGGTCGTCCTAAGTGATATAAGACCCTTTAAGTTACCTTTACACTTTCAACACGATATGTTTATGCTCTAACAAAACTCATATCTAAGACGATGGATTGATGATGGATGGACCTACCGATTGAGCTTAAAGGCCATCCGAAAACTCCAGACCAGGGGTTCCCAAAGTAATTTTTATCACGCCTCCCTACTGCATAAAATGAAAATCCCCACGACCCCCATCCCTTGATGCAGTAAGTGCAAGTGAACACGCAGTTGTAAAATAAAATAAGGGTAGGTAATAAAGTCCCAATTTTTTAAAATTATTTTATATATAATGAAGGCGCGGGCGAACTTCGAGTGCGCCCTCTCTTAAATGTCAATCAAATAAAAAAAAATTGAAAATCAATGATCTAGACATTTCGAAAAAAAATACTCTCTGAAAAGTATCTCGTGGTGAAAGTGAAATAGACTTCCCGTGTAGAAAGCCATTTAAATTATTTTTATTAATTAAAATAATAATTATTAATTTAAATTTATAAATAATATATGAAACATAGAAGATTCGCCATTGTCACTGTAAAACTTGTCGCCAAAAAATGTAACATCGTCATCAGTGTAAATAAAACACACGTAAAACACATGTCATGTAGAAGAAAAACGATATGTTAATGTCGATATGATAATTTTAATAACACAAACTCAATACTTAAAAGGACCTTAAAGTAATAAAACCGTCTAGCTTAATATTTAAATGTTATTGCAATATAAACTAAGCACATAATATTAAACCAGGCACATTTGTACAAACGATACGATCAGCAAAACATTACTTCTACCCAATACACAATACACAGGATAAATAAAGATGGCCGAAGGGTATATATACAATAACATTTTAACATGCGGCACAATTTTGTTGATGTTAATTGAAGTCTAAAACATAAATTTACATTTTATTAGATCCGCTTACTGTATAATTAAATAACAAGACGATATTGACGCAAAAATTAATTAAAAACGTTAATTCTCTCGTAAATTAAGTCGGTTCTTGGGCTAGTATAATTTGATTGTAATGGCGGCAAGTAGACTATAAAGAGGATGTCTTTCTGTCCCTTTTTATTTTGTAATTTAACGGTGCTTAAATTTTATGATAATATAATTAATTATCTGTCAATACTTGATAATGATAAAACGAACAATAATACACAAATTATGACAATGCATAAAGAAGTAAAAGATAACGAAATTAAGAACATTAAAGGTATTCATAAATTCTGATTGTAAATTGTTTCCTGTAACTAAATTCGAATATAGTATTTAAATTGCATAAACCTATTAACTTCAGGTTTTTCCTGAGACCGTCCAATCAATATAAAATGGGAATAAAGATGATAAACCTTCAATATTTGAAGGCTTTATCACATGAGGCATGCAGGTTTCTTCTCGATGTTTTCCTTTATCGGTAAGGAAGTGGCAAGGGATCGCTCGTCTTGGTTTTCATTGTATGCCTATGTTCAACATAATGGATAAGGATGATGATCAATTTAATTATAATTGATGATGATGTAAATGAATAACTTTTGAAAGAGAGATTGATTAAAAAAAAACATAGAGTCGACTTGATAACCTCCTCCTTTTTTTGAAGTCGGTTAAAATAGTATAGATTGAATGTACTGTCCTTGATGGAAATTCGTGTTATAGCAACAATAATAAAACTTTCTTAACACTTTTTCCAAAAAAAAGTGTTTAAAAGTGGAAAAAGTGTTAAGAAAGTTTAATTATACTTAGTTGCCAAAATAGTATTGGTAACTCAGAAATGACTATCAAGACAGCCACGGAGCATAAGATTCACTCAGAAAAAAAATCCTTTTTAGTTTTTGATTTGATCAATATTTCGAATTTCATTGAATACAGTAATTATTATTTACTTAAGGAAATAGTACGAGAGCCATTTTAATCCCGGACTGCTTGGTTCTTCATCTAACCGGATGCATTCTAATTTTATGAAAACATCTGGTTGCCGGTCTTTTAGTATATCTGTTCCCGAATCGACGACAAAATGCATGACGCTTTCATGTCGTGATGCCGACTAAATTCTTTTGCGTGCACGTATCTTTACTTACTAATATTACATATGTGAAAGTATTGGCGTAGGTTCCTCAATCACGACAAAACTACTAAAAAGGTTGTGATGAAACTTGGCAGTATTGTAGGATAAATACAAGAATAAACACAGGCCTAGGCTACATACTATCGCGAAAAAATTCCCCTCTCTCCCTATGGAAATCACATAATTATATACTCGTAATGCATTATTATTACATATTATATACATAATTGTAACGTCTATTGAAATCTCAGATAGGACGTATTTGTGAAACGCACACAATTTATATGTACTGGCTGAACGTGAGTCTTTTAATATGATATGATATTTAAGAGATGTGTTATATTAACTTATGCTTGAAACTTATAATATCAGTAAGGATAAACGCTACATACTTGTTTTATAATCTCATTCTAGCAAGGAAATATATATATGTAATACATAAGCTACCTTTTCGTACTGCACCGGCAAGTTTACTATATTTTATTCCATTTTATTTACTTTTATTATTACATATTACTATTCATTCTGTATTCTTATATAATCAACAATATTTTAAATTTGCCGAACATTCATGACGATTAACTTTATTTTTAGTTGCACATGCTTATTTTATTCATCATCATCAGCCCAATGCCACCTATAAAATAGGCCTCTATCAATAAACGCCAATATCTTGTTGACAGCGGTCTCAAATCATATACTGAAAATACATTAGTATACATATAGTAGCCAGTATATGCTGACCTTCGTTATATACGTACCTATACACCTGTCCACGCATATATTCAAGAACCGCTTCACCTTAATCGGTTATACGTTTTAGTGAATTATGCCACTATTAATAAATAATCAATCGTTTGCTCATAAATATAATTTAAAATATGTGATATATGGCTATGATAATATCTAAACTAATTTAGTGTTCTAGATTGATTTAATTGATTCGAGATTAATAGTTTGCTTTTATCGATACTGAAAATCTTGTACAGAATTGGATGAATTAATTATTATGACTCAAGCGTAACTAATAATCGGTAACACCTCCGAATCATTAGACTTGTGTTCTTAAAAGCCTCATTTAATAAACATCTTAACTGTCGGTCACCCAAAACCGCATATGATTTTCTTATGTTTATGCGAATTTCATGTCGCTAAAGAGTCGGTGAGCACTTTCTGTGTAAATAGGACTATAAAATATTATGTATAATATTACATAGTTGAAATAACTTTGTAACAGTAGGACGACTGACACCTCAGTCCTCCCGTGACCATGGTTGCTGTAAAGGATCCGAAACGTATGTAAAAAAACTTAAAAACCGCGATATAATCCGAAAATTTGTTTCATTATAATGAGTGAAGTTCGCGTAAACATAAGAAAACAAAGTTAATAAAGCTCGTTTGTGTGGTAAGGAGATTATAAGATTTATGGACCATATAACACCTTGGGAATAAGGCGTTTCTCCCAGATATTTTGGGATAATAATATGTCAAATTTTCTATAGAATATATAAAAATGATCAGTTCTACTCAGCTTATTTCGCGGTTCTTCGTGGTTACGTTAAAAGACATTATTTACTAGTTTGATTAAAAAAAAATATTTCATTAAATTGGATATCCAATCATACAATCAAGTAAAACGTCGCTCTTCCGTCTGTTTATCACGTAATAAATAATATTTACTTTCTTGTATTTTTTATAGTTAAATAAAGTAAAAAAAGTAATTCATTACTCAATTCAAAAGATTAATTTAAGATTTAAGAGTAAACTAGAATTCATAGATATAAGCAGCTTTCAAACACCAGCCGCTTCTCACTAGCACATAAATCTATAATTACTCAGTAAGAACATATCATTATAAGGTCATGAGTGCATCTTGCATCCACTTATATTTTAAAAGCATTGACTGAGAAGTCTACGCAAACCATCTCGGACACAACATATCTGCATATATAATATTTACTTAAATAAAAATACTTTGCACTTATCACTAATCGCAAGCAGAAAATAGTATGAAATTTTATATGAAGTACAAGCCACATTCTAGAAAACGGAGGATCTCTCAACCCCCAACCAGATGGGTCGACGGATTCCATTCGGTGACCGGTCATAGTAGGATACAAGTGGAAGTGGATCGGCCATCTTTGCGTTTATGTAAACAAACCTGTGTCCTACTCTGGACGGAGCGATGGCGGTATGTTTGCACCAAGAAAGCATAGCCCATGATTTCTTTTGAAATTCATCATCATCATCAGCCTTTATCATTCCCTTGCCATTCGCGTCCAACACAGACCGGCTACACGGAGATTGTTCTCCTATCTGGTTAATACATAATTTATATTCCAGTTCCGACAATGTTTCTCTCAGGACGGTAAAGCAGCGATATCAAGTTTATTATTTAACAAACCATGTACATACGGGAGCCACCATAAAGAGTGGTCTTACTGCAAACACAAACAGTATAAAAGTTGTCAAACTACGCCATCTTACCTAACGGCGGTGGCAATTAAAAGATTTTGTACGTGTTGTTCGCGTGTTACGACAGACACACCCGCAATAATATAAAATTTACATAAATATAACATTAAGTAATATGTTTATCTTAAACAATCGCGCGACGCCATATATCAAAATAATACAATTTTCATTAATACTTAATAGGCTAATTTTATTACGCTTGTCGTGGACTGAACCGATGACAAAGTGAAAACAAATTAAGAGGTAAATTACATAATATTTCGACAAAAAGTTCAACGTCCCATTTTAATATGGAAACCACTTTTTAAAACCAGTCCTTAACTTGATATTTAAACAAGCCGAATGTTAACTTAAGGCCAAAATCGGTACTACTCGTTATGGTTAAAATCGCTTATGTTTGTCTGTGCTCTTAGTAGGCTGTACGGCGTTCTAGGGCCCATCATTCGCAAGTGAGAGGTTGATATATGAAACAAACTTATTCTTTTACAAAAAACTTGATGGACCTCGTTCGCTTTTCCTAGACTTTTTGAAAAATATAAGATCATCTGAAAGTATTCGCCCATACGCTTTGTCTTTTATATGATATGTCTTACCCGCGTTTGCCGTCATATATGTCGCCCAATGCTTTCTTTAACCTATGTCGTTTCTTTATAATGAAACAACTTTTACGGATTTTATCGCGGTTTATTTAGTTTTTACAAGCTCGACGTTTCGGATACTTTACAGCAACCATGGTCACGGGAGGAAAGTTGTTTCATTATAATGAGTAAAATTCGCGTAAACATAAGAAAACAATATGTCGTTTCTCCTATAATTTATGTCACTTTCAGCAATTTCGTTAGGGCGTAGAACGTCAACAAACTAATATAGATAGTTCAACTCAACTTTTCACGCTGCGCTATGTGTGCATGTGCTTTTAATTTTTTTTCATAAGGTCTAGACTTTTAGGCCAAATTGCCTTTAAGCTTAATCGGTAGGTAGGTGAGCAGATGACTCACCTAGAAATTATTTGAAAGGGGGACGCCCTCCTCAGCACGCGCGATACACAGGAGAGTAGGAGTCTGGCTAGTCAAATCTGATATGGTCAGCGAGTCATTTATGGGTGATGTTAAACTATTAGTCGGAGGGCGAGCTTTTTATTTCATAGCTTAATTTTTTAAGGCACTAACAAGGCACTCGTCCTCCACTCAGGTTAAGTTGGACTATCCATATTAGCTTTTATTCTAGCTAATTATATAAGTAGTCTATAGTTTTAGTTAATCTTATAAAAGTATTCTAAATACCGTCTTGTCTTTCATCACCTATTTCCTACAATCAACTGAAAGAGGTTGGTTATGCTTATGATTTTGTGACTTTTGAAACTAAACCTATTATCTTGATATGATAAAGTCCAAAAAAAAATAAATGTAACTTAGTGTGACACAGTTACAAGTCGTAATCATTTCCAGCACATCGTCACAGCACGAATGTCTCCAAGTGCAAGACTACAAGGCCGACGGCTATATGCTCTACATTCATATTTCGATTGTACACTAAAACATCAATACATTACATAACGTAATGTACGCACCTCTCTACGTGTTCTACAAAAATATTACAAAGTAT
Source organism: Lycaena phlaeas (assembly GCA_905333005.2). Taxonomy (NCBI): domain Eukaryota; kingdom Metazoa; phylum Arthropoda; class Insecta; order Lepidoptera; family Lycaenidae; genus Lycaena; species Lycaena phlaeas. Next base: position 5,382,186 of record HG995168.1, read on the forward strand.
ATAGGAAATTTACCAAATGGTAGTTCACTTCTCTAATTAATTTAGGAATTATGTAAATAAATATAATGAATATTAAGAATCGAGAACTTTTTAGTGTCTTAGGCAACCCATTATAAATATAGATTTGCTTCAAACCTTTCTGAACAAAAATTTTCGCCGAATCTAATGTTAGAGTAAACTTTAACAATCATAAATAATAATCCAAAAAATACCTTATTTGTAATAAGTTACCTAAAGCATCTACCCTACTTTGATTATGCAATATTGACTTTTATTGATATTATTAATCTCTTTAATGTGAAGGGACACTAAATCATAGGCCTCCTTCAATGAACGCCAAGACGACCGATCTCTTGCCACACATACATATACAAAGGCTGATGATGATATTGAATGGACAGGGGAAGGGAGGATCCTTTCACTTCCGTTACATATTTAAAGGACAGGACAACCGGTTCCATACATACCAAAATTTGTTCAAAGGTCTCGCGGTTACCTACACATATTTAAACCTGTGTGTCTGTCTACCTATTGTTATATTTTTCAGACCTATCTTAATCTTCGTCTAAAACTATCCTATAGCTTCATCCGCGATCCATGCGATGAACCAAAAATCGGTTTAATCCGATTACACCGCCTTTAATGATTTCTCACAGTGTATTACAGTTCGATTCCTTTCTACGGAATCTATCGTGAGCAAAATTATTCTATTCAAGGGTTCATAACGCACAAAGAATTTTCTTTTTTATATAAAGATTTGTGGTTACAAACTAACAAGTTACCGATATCCATAAAACATTTATTTTTGTAAACTTATTCAATAATACGTTAAAATTATAAATCGTTTCAATCTATCAAATGTCTTAAGTATATGTAAAATTTATTAATTGAAGTAAATTTTATTATTAGTTTGATGATTGATCTGAAGTTTGCATATGCGAAACGGCGAGTACTAAATCAATGATTATCTAGAGTGGGCCATTCCGGTCAAAGGCTTTAGTAAACATAGTATAAGCGCATTACGTAGGCAATAGGCAGTAGGCAAAACTCAAAAGAAAGAAGAAAGACCCTAAAATAGATGGGAGAACGATATAAAACACAGCAAGTCCTAATTATTTTACCTCACTATACCAACGGTGTGGTTCTTACAGAATGACTAATAAAAAAGACTTTATAGTCGTGTTATAAAATCAAAGAAAATAATATTAATATTATAATTATTTACGAGTTTTCTTTTATTTTACTAGAACCACTTTATAAACCTTTTATGGTTAATTTTTATATTTAGATTTTTTTAGAAATATAGGCTTTATATTTTTATTTCATTTTACTAAGCGCATGGCAAGGTATTGGTCGTCTTGGCATTCATTAAGAAAGGCCATGATGATGACGATAATTCACTTTACTCTTGAAGCTAAACTTATACTTTTTATGTAGAGTTAGTAACAGCTTTCTTTAGGCACGATATAATAATTATAATGAACGTTATCAGGAAGCAGGTAGAGATTTATAACCAACATAAATACCTGGATCCGCAAACTCTACGTCTTATTTATAATTACATTTAAATCACGTTTTCTATTTTTAATTTATTTGATATAATAATATTCTTGTATTGCCATGCAATACGAATTTCTTCTAAATTCAAATACATCTGATGATTTCTGTCAGTTCGGCGTGTCATGGCGTCATGGACCGTTGTGTCACCGTGTCAGAGTGGTGTCAGAGGTGAACACCACAACTGAGCGCCCTTTCCCATATGTCAGCCGCTTCAGTACTGCAGGTGAACCAAAACTAAACTTTGGAGTTGAATTTATTGTATACATTATTACATAATACATATGGAAAAACGGATACTGGCGCTTATAATGTGGACTGGAAGTAGGATGCTTAAAATTCCTTGGACTAGTCTCAGTTGAAACGCCAGGGTATTTTTATTCTATAGCAAAGGAGGTCAAACGAACAATCGAAGCCTTGCGACTATCGACGCCCATTAACAACCACACAACCAGAGGTTATACAGATGCGTTGTCCTCCTTCATCGCATCAGGTGGATGATCATATCGACTACCATGAAACAGAAAGTTGCCTTTATTAGACACATGCAGGAAGGTTATATGCACATGTAGGCTCTATGAATTTTCAAGTTTGATTCTCGAGGGCAAGATCCGAGGGAAGGCGAAGCCCAGGCCGTCAGAGGAGAAAGTGGTTAGACGACATTAAAGATTGAACCAAACAAAGCTATACGCATTTGAAGGAAGCGGCATGGGGTCGTAGAAAATTTTGCAACTGACCTGGAACCACAATATGAAAATGGCAATGATGATTTTTTTTTGATGATGATTGATTGCGGAAATAATAAGCTGATAAAGTACTGTAACTAATTCTAGAAAGCTAGTGACCACAGAACTGTAAAATACTAGCGAAAAAATTACAGACTTTATCGCTATATTTTTTTTCGGATGGAGAGGTTATGTTAATGGCTGTGGCCTTAATGCTTCATCAGACGTGAGGCGAGCTGGTTGAACCATTGGATAAAGATGGATGGCAGATTGCCCCCCGCCAGCCGTGGAGTGTGACTTCCACGGCTTCAAAGCGTCGGGTTTCTTACTTTTGCGGGTCCATGTCAAACCACCGTTAGATGAAAGATTTCATCGCTATGTAAAAAAGTCCCAATGTCTCTAATTTAATATAATTACCATACCGATCTACGCTAAAAGTGTAAAAAACATCTTGAACCCGTCAAATGGTTTTATTTTTACATTCAATTGTAATCGAAAACAATACAAATCAATCAAGTCTAATATGAATAAAAAAAACTATTTTTCTTTTTACTATATTATACATTGGAAATAGAGTCAAGATTAATAAAAAACACGCCAGGAAGAAGGAACACTTAAGCATGTTTAGCCCTGATAATGGTACTGATAACATCGTAGTGTATTAAAACTGGTACTCCGCTTCGACGCACAGAGGCCACGAGACTATCTACCACTGTTAATTCAGGATGCCAAAAAATATATGTAAACATGAATACATTCCACAACTACAATTTGTGTTAGATGTTTTATGTGTATTTATAAAATGAATGCACAATTTTTATAAAAAAGATAGAAGAAAAGAAAAAATTGTGGCAAATGCAAGTCTCACAGTACTCATCGACATGTATAGAGCACCGGACGATAAATGTGCTAACACTAATAGTCCATTGAAATGTTACATTTTTTAGGCCTAGCCTTGCGTTTTTTTAGAGGACGCGATTTTATTTTTTTGATGTGTAGGGGCGATCAGTATAAAGCTAAAACCAAGTTTGTGGGGTTGCCACCCTTGTCCCATGGCCGCCATCTTGAATTGAAATTGTTTTTACGATATAAAATCTCTTAAAATAATTATCTGATTTAAAAAAATTGGAAATATTTTTTGTTCCAAATTAAAATCTCTACAACTTTGTTTCAGTAAATTTTAGTCGTAGAACTATAAATAAAAAAGTTATAAGCGAAAATGTTCGGTTAATGTTACAGCTCGGTATAGTACAGATTTTACACTTTTTGTCTTAACAGCTCTTATGTGATGGATACTCTCTAATGGAAAAAACACGCTTAAAAAGTTTATATGCAAATAATAAAAAAAAAATAGTTTTCACTGAAGTTTTTCAACTTCGGTAACTTATGTAACTTTTCAATGGACTATAATGATTTTTAGAAATTTAATAAAAGCCCTCGAGGGGTTAAAATAGGGGTACCTACAGTTTATATGGAATTCTCTCATTTCTGGACTTGGAATTATGAAAATAAGCATATAAAATGTCGATCATAATGAAAAATGATCTGTGTAGGGGAAATGAACAAAATGTCCCTCTAAAGTCTAAAGGGTTAAAAGTTTTTATGATTATTTTTGTCATTTCTAAAACTAAGAGTATGAAAATTGGTATACAGGGTCCCGATAAAAATTACTTCTATGGGGAGAGGGTAACTATGTAATTTTTTTATATTTTGACCACAAAAATATTAACTAGATATAACTTGTACAGCAAAATAGTTTATGATGAGAGATTATAAAAGATAAAGAGAATAGAGATAGACGATCCGATTAGCACTCGCACGGTCAATGAACTCACCAGATTGTCGTGCCAGATTTTGACCAAGTATTACAAAAAGAATTGTCACGTTTCATGAAATACAACATTTATAGACTCCAATTGATAATAAAGATTCGTAAAAAATAACGTAAATTTTAAAGACTTAAGATTTTTTTTGTGTGATAACAGTGAATGATTAAAACCAGAAATGTTGATTTCTATTTAAAATAAGAGTCTAGTATCATTTGATCAATAGTAATCTCCAGCATAGATTCTAAACAAAATCTGGTGTTTGCGTAAACTTGAATCAGCATAAACCCATAAATAAAAGACCTAATGCTTGGATGATGTAAAAATACGCCATGAAGAGTATTAGAAATACTATATTTCATATAAAAATATAATAGGATATTATTTTACTTTTGGCACATTATAATGTTGTTTGGAATTATAAATATAAAAAATGGTAGAAAGATTTATATAGTATATATAACTTACAGTTTTATTTTACAAACGTATAATTTTGGTACCTCAAAGACGCTTTGGTAAATTTATACATAATAGAAGATTATCGATTTCCAGAAACATTTAGTTGTATGTACTTCATTAGATAATTAATAAATAAACCTGTTGCTAGCCTGTGGAGATATGGAGTGGATAGTGGATACGACAGTTGGAGATGTCGACATATGACTACCAAGCTGATGGGATCTTCATACCGTGACCGATCTAGGATGAATCATTATCACCCGGTTTCTGAAACGTTGGTCAAAATAAAATAAACTAACATGGCCGTTAATATCGATTAACATACTATTCTAGAGTCAAACTTGACAGCTTTTTATTGTAGTTGCTATGCCAACTGACAGGCTGATCAAATTAAGTAATTTAACCATGCTTCTAGCAACTCATTTGACACTTAACAAGAGACTTGACAGTTGATTTGTTAATTTTTGCGTTGATCAGCTTTTCGGAAACCGGACGTTAGTAACTAAGAGTTCATTACATTTTCTTATAACCCACAAAACATTTAAATATGTATTCAGTGTGTAAGTGGGAAATGGCTGTTATAATACGATTCAGAACGAATTTTTATTGTAATATATTTCATTCAAAAATAACGTGTAGGATCATCTTAAATGTCTTTAACATTAAGGCGTTTGTAAAGCTTCGCCTTGTAAGAAAATTTATGTGATTGTATCCACTGCAACCCACTATCAGGCTACGCATTAATTGACATTTTCTTGCAAAGCGAAGCTTGACACATTTGGTGGAAATGCGCCTTTACATGTAACGTGCTGCAATCGCGGGGTGTCAGATCCCATTGAAAATCCAGAGGCATCATTATATTTGTTTAAGGGATTATTTTAAAATTATGAATTTGTTTATATAATATTATCATGAAGTTATTTCTCTTCAATATATTATGTAAATATTCAATAGATACAAGAATCTATTGTTAAAAACTGGCAGTCCGATCGATAAGCTCTGACAGCGTTTGTTCTGACAACTTGGTACTTTGCTGTTAATCTGGTGTCTCACTACTAAATGGTAGCATCATTACAGAATTTATAAGAGATAAGCAATATTTAGACGTTAAAAAAGCCGTTTAAACAACCTTTAAAAAAAACATATTGCTTGGTAAAGTAAAGCTATATTAGAACTTATTCTGTCCATATCCTTCTTCCGCTCTTATGATATCTTCTAAAACAGCTAGATTTGTAACTGGGGCGACTTTTTCTTGCATTAATGATTTTCCATTTGTGTCCAAGTAACTTGACTTATACGATAATATCCGACAAGTTGCATTACGTTTTTGATATTCATGTATTAGTTATATTCACACACACACAGTCCTTAATATTTTTATAACTTCCACTAAAGTATACCGGCTTTAAAGAAATAGTTTTTCTTGGAATTTCGTATTTATTTCAGATCTGAACTCGTGCTTTAAAGCACAGTTTGTACACTTTTATAGACTTGGGCCCCGTTCGCACGAGCGATTTTTTTCTCGTTACAAAGCGCATTGTATTCATACCTCGAAATTTTCAGAAACTGAAATTGGGATAAATCATGTTATTCACTTGTGTAGTTTTTATATATGATTTATTTTATACTTCCGCTGCGTATGTCGCATAGGAGTTTGCGTTCATTAGTCTTATTTTATTTTATTAGTCTTTCGTATAAACATCTATACATAAATCTTTTTTATAGCATAGTCGAAGCCTTTTGGGGACTATCGACGCCCATAAACAATTAGAGATTTTTGGATATGCTTGTATTTAGCGCTTCGTAATTGTTTGAACACGTTAGTTTTAGCTATTATTATATTGTTATATTAGACAAACTTGAATATTGAATATCATAGGTATTATATGACCGTAAAGGACCTACATAATATATAAAATATCTCAAACTAAAATTCAACAATTTAAACAAAGACGTATCGTATCTAAAAGATTTATAGAAATAAAAGATGTGAAAATATTCCTCGAGGAAAACCTAAGAGTCTTACGACCGAATTCGCAAGGGCCACTTAAATACTTGAGGGCTCCTCAAACTACTAAGCACGCCTTAAATCAGTAGCGGATCAATCAGCGCCTACAAATCCACATATCATCAAAATGTAAGCAACTCCCAAATTTGAGTTGCGTTTGAGCATTTGGTCATTAGGGTCTAAAAGGTTTATTTTTTGTGTCAAAATAATTTATACATTTTTTTATTACTATACAATCAAAAAATAAATAAACAAAAGTCTTAATTTTAAGATTCCTTTATTTTTAGCAAAATCCTTTCACCTTTGCTATTATATGCAATGTTTACTAAGAAGTTTCTGAATTATTTAAAAGATTTTTTTTACTGAAATCCCATTGTAAATGAGTTGGTATAAGCCGTGTTGTGAATGTTCCTTATGATTGCAAAATGCAAATTAAATTAACGCAAAAATAAAGTAAAGGAATTCGTAGAGTCGATAGTCTAAAATTATACAGCCTGTATCATAGACAACTTCTATATTAACATTCGTAGGCTGATGAAATGATTGCCAGTGCAATAAGGGCCATAAATATATATTAAAACCGGCATGTTGTGACCTTCTGAGAGGACAATACTAAGGTAAGAACTGTTAAGTAATCTGTGCCTTTTCGAAATTGGTTTAAAAATGTATCCGGCAGGCGGCGTTGTGGTCCCTATTAAAGTTGATTAAATACTCGTATGATTATATCATTTACCTTCTCGCGTGAAAGGCGTGTTTAATTGTTGTTATGTAAAAATATTCATTCGCATTAAATGCTTTACTGAACCATAAATATCGAACTGGAATATAAATATACACGTTAAATGCCAAGAAATAATAAGTGCATTAATTATAAAATAATATTTAAACACGAAAATGTTATTTTATACATCATCTAGGCCGGTTTTAGGAGGTTTTATTTTTATTATGAAGATCACTAATGAATATCAAAAGAAACTCTCCAAAAGGAACTAACATCATCAACGAATAATTATCATACATCTTCAAGTTAGATTCCAATTTTAAATTATACACATGCAGAATACATGCGTATGCACAGAATATGTAGGTGGCAGAATATATGCGCATGCAGAATTGGCGCACTCACGGGGGAAAACTTATAGTGATCCAGTTACACATGCGCATGCCCTGGGCAATTGGTTTATGTAACTGCCCGGTTCACGAGAGACAATTATAAAAAGTCGACATTCCTCGTTGCGGAGAAGTCGAGCCTTTAATTAGATGTTTCACATAATCGGCTATTTATTATGTAAAATATTCAGCCAGGCAAAAGGCGATGCGTTTTTTACCACCGTGACGTAACAGATGCAACTAAAGCACTCAATAATATAACAGATATTATTATAATCACATTTGATGATACCACAAATAACACGAACCATTCTATAGGGTAAATGATGCTCAGCCCTCCCCAAAAAATCTATACTGTTGTAGTATATATACTATAGCAAAGAATTGGTTTGTTTAGCTCAGTGTTTCCCAAACTCTTTTGCTTCATGGACCCCTTTCAAACTTTTTCTGCATGGGGGGTCCTTGCTGACCTTTTTTTTTCATTATAATAGTAAAATTCTTCTTGGTTAAATGGCTCATTGATTCTTCACTATAGAAACCAAATTAATTTTCTTAATTTTCATAAGACCCCCATTTTCATTTCATGGACCCCCAAATTTTTTTTCGCTGACGTAGGCACCCTTGCAGGTTGTCATAGACCCCTAGGGGTCGATATAGACCACTTTGGGAATCACTGGTTTAGCTGAGCGTATTAATTTAGCAATTTATTCAGTCTGAATTTAAAAATCAGTAATCGATTGCCGCATTAAAAGGAAGGTTGTTATTTTGGAAAAAAGCTTTTCGTTAACTTTACTCCAAAGCCAATAAAAAAATAAAAAAGCTTTTCCCGGTTATATGTAGCATTGTAGGTGCAGGTGGTAATGCATATGAATTTAACAAAAATTTTCATGGAGCATAGAAATGTAAGGACTAACCAAATTAAAAATTGTAACGTTTACTTTAGGGTACAGTATACTATTTTTTCCTCTTGAGTTGAAAATAAATAATCTGATATTTCAGTCGGAGTATTTAATATTTTCAAAAAATATGTAATATTATGGCAGACAAAAAAAACAAAAACATTCAAAAAAATTTACTAAAGTACAATTTTACTTAAAAATCCCGCAAGTATGAAATAAGATTTAAAATTAGAAGATCAAATATATTCAAAGGTTTTTTCATTTTACATCTTTCGTAACCGTATACCTATCATATCCTGTTACTTATTTTGGAATTTTCTATCAATCTGACTATGGGCTGAGATTGTTTGGAATTCAAATAAACATTACAAAAATAAATCGGCCGTCATATCAAAAGACGAGTCAAATGTCAGTGAACTGTCCGTTGACAATCACATTAAAACCTTTTTTATTGATATTTGTGATCCAAAATACCGGTATTTCTGGAATTACTGGTGGGTGCAAGATTTATCATAATGCTATCAAATATAAAAAAACGTCAGCATCTAGCATGTCAATAACCGCACAACGGTCATCGATAATAATACCGGCCTGCATGTGAAACAGATAAAAAACAATATTTTTTTTTTTCATTCTTCTTTTTTCAAAAAAGTTCTAAAGTTGTAAACACAAATAGATTTAGTTATTAGATAGTACGGGCGAACCATTGAGCCTTTAAATATCGACGAGAACATTTAAGAACTGTTTTGAGTTACATTATATATAAGATAGGACTTTATATCACAAAATTTACACATGACCAATGGAATTCAGAAAAGAGGTCATCTTCTTATGTTGGCTCGTAGATATTAACGTAGTAGTTAACCAGCTTAATGCCCTAATTCTCAAACGCCGCTTAAACGCCACTTAATAATTTGGCTCCTCAAACCACCAAGCACGCCTTAAAGCAATAAGTTATCAAAATGTTCCCAAATTTGAGTTGCGTTTGAGTATTCGGGCATTAGTTTTTTAACGGATAAATCAATACTATGTTAGAGCAAGTATTTCATAATATTTATAACCCCTCAGTATTATTAGTACTACAGATATATAAAAAATTTAAAATAATTTATAATAATAATAATATATGAGGGACTAGAAACATGTTAATCGAAACTTAAAGTCTGCTCACAAATTAAAAAAATTAATTGCCATTTACGACAATTCAAATTGATCGTTAAACGCAAAGAATGCGAAAAACATATTTGGTCACAATTCGGAGTCATTGAGTAAATAAATTGTAAACATCTTAAACGGAAAGCTTTTATTATTTATATGGGCTTATTTGTGTTGGGGACAAAGTGGCTCGGGTAGAGTTTATATCAAATAAAAATTATCTATACTAAAATTATAAAGAGGAAAGATTTGTACCTATTTTTGTATGTTTGTATGTTTGTAATGAATAGGCTCAAAAAGTACTGGACCGATTTCAAAAATTCTTTCACTGTTCGGAAGCTACATTATCCACGAGTAACATAGACAAAATTTTATTCTGATAAAAAATAGGGTTCCGTAAGATATTTTGGTTTTTCGGACACAAGATGTAAAAAATGTTATTTCACGTACTAAGGAAATCCGTTGTAAATCTTAGTTAACGCAGGCGAAGCTGCGGGCAACAGCTAGTTTATAATATTATGATAAAGTTAACTGAAAAGTTGGTTTGTTTGTTTAAACGTTATTCTTTTTTTTTTCTAAATGTCATATTTACTAAATCTGTAATACTTACAAACCACTTGGACTAAAAAAGAACAAAAAAGGTCGAGTTCGATCTAAGCCATCAACATTTTAACCAAACAACATTTTTTAATGTAATAAAATTAATCTTATACAAATTAATGTTTCAATTTTGCTTCTTGACCTTCTGAAACATAGCTTCTTGCCAAATTCCATGATCCTCTTTCAATGGGAAGTATATACCCTATATAGGTTTTGATTCACAGACAGACAAATAGACACACATACAGACGGGAAACGGGAGTTATCCTTTATGGGTCATGTTCTGTTTGACTAACGTAACCATTTAAAAAAATATTGATAATGATGCTTTGTAAATTTTGATCATTAAACTCAAGCGGTCACAGCATAAAACTATATCATATAGAGGCACCGTTAGAGGTCAACCTAGATTACAAATAACTGTGATCTATGAATGATGATGTCAAGGACAAAGTGGAAAAAAACGAGGGCGGGCGGACATAATATGGGATGAAAAATCTGTATAATTAAAAATGAATAGCCAAAATGCGCTAAATTAGGTAATTCTTTTTTTTCTGTTAATTATTATCAGGACAAAGTTTGTATAAAAAATGATGATGACGAGGTTAGGGAAACGAAGTTTCCGCTTGTGACAAATAAATATTACTAATAAATATTAGGAATATTACTAACAACTACCGCATGATTTCGAGGAGGAGATCCATGCCCAGCAGTACAACAACTAAAATATTGCCATTAACACCCAGTTTCCTAAAGGCTGATCAACGCAAAAATTAACAAATCGACTGTCAAGTCTCTTGTTAAGTTCAAAAATTAACAAATCAACTGTTAAGTCTCTTGTTAAGTGTCAAATGAGTTGCTAGAAGCATGGTTAAATTATTTAATTTGTTCAGCCTGTAAGATGACATAACAACTACAATGAAAAGCTGTCTCTGCTGACTCTAGAATCGTATGTCGCCATTAACAGCCATGATAGTTGACATACACTTTGACCAACGTTTCAGAAATCGGGCGTAGGTATTAAAAATATTTAATAAACACATCACATCATCACATCACATCAAACAATGTTGTAAGGCGCATTGAAACTTATTAAATTGCACTTCACATTAAAATATAAAAAATATATGAGAGTGCATCATTTTTCTTTTCGCCTTGCACGTGCACTTGACAAGCCTGCATCATACCTGGAAGTCGTTACTCAGACTCGGCTCGCTTCATTCATGCCCGAGAGCAATAATTCAGCGCTGTCGGTTATGTAAATTGTTTTATAAACTTATTTATTGCACATTATTTATATACATTTCACAATAATTACACATTATATAAAAGATTTCATTCATAAATCCGCGGTAAATCATGTTAAATTAGAACGTAGGAAAGGCTTACCTTTACACGACTGTGTGTTTAGTAAAATTTTATGTAAGAAAGACAAAAGTAACGGAGTGAAGGACGACATTTTGCAACAGATTCGCTTCGACGTGATATTATTGTGTACACTTTTACTAGATATGCGCTCGTTATTTGGCAATACAAAAATTAGACATTTTCCTTAAATAAAATTCATAATTACTATTAAATACGTAATTGGCAAACAATTACATAATAATTATTAGCCACATCTCACGTCCATGACCTTCTATCGACAGCCTTTCTTCGCCGAGAATTCCGATTGATATTCTTATCCATACTAATCAGATTGGATGCGAGAATTACAAAATGATCTAGTCACATATGACAGATTATAACTGCGGTATCGTCATGTCAAGCGTGCGAAAATTCTACGCAACGATTACGTGAACTCTGAAGCGTTGGGGAATGACTCTGAAGAGTTGGTATGAGTTGGACAGACGTGGCGTTGTTCGTTGCTCCTTGACCGAGCAGTGGCGCCCAACAACAATAGCAGTGTGTCGCCCGCGCAGTTCCCAGCGCAAGGGCGGAAGGCAAGCTATGTAACTATCTAACGATCAAACAACGCACATTGTATTGTTTTTCATTTAGAAAACATAATATTATTATAATAAGCGAGGACTTTTCAGATAACATTGAAGGCTTACTGGATTACGACATAGCAAAAAGTTAATTAAAATTACTTGGGTTTTATTCTATTGTACGCACCGTCGATACCGTACGCGATGTAAGAAATTGTATAAATAAGTTAAAATTATCATTTGATCTCTCCTCATGGGACGGGCTCCAAAACACGTTAACATAGATCGATTACACGAACACAAAATGAACTAATTTTATCTTATAACGGGTTATATTCTTGAACGCCGTATATATTCGTAGGTGGTCTAAATGCATACATAATTATATAAGTTTGAGTTGAAAAAGGTACATAAGTTTGGAACATACTGACAGTTTTCAAGAATATCTATCTGTTTTTGGAAAATCTCATTAATATTTTTAACAATCATAAAGTACGTTCTATTTGTTATTTCAACATAAAATCAAATAAAAATCCTCTATTCGTATAAAACTTCAAATCATAGTATCTAATAATGATTATTCGTTACTAATATACAAATAGTACCATGTATTACGTTACACTAAACGGTTGACATAACGTAGTTAGCACTGTGGCGTTATCCTTCATCACTCACGTGTTAGTCTATTCCAATACCACATGTTAAGTATTGAATATACACACATATTTATTAAACCGTAGTATAAACGTTTGTAGTAAATTATTCTGTATCCTCTATGTCAGGTGAGGAGTGCAAGGCAACTCCGCATTGTCAAGTAAGCTTAGGAATGCGAGTTTTCATTCAAAGAGCATTGACTTGTTATATAATTAGAAATATTTTAAATCACTAGCTAAAAGAATCACAGCGTGAAGTCAATATACCGTTGATTAATGACGAGGAAATTTAGTTTGATAGTTTTAAATAATAATCATCATAATATTACTCGGACTAAACTATGTTGATCCAAGCGCATATGCGATCTACATACGTTCCATTTATTTCGGAAGGACGTAGGTAGCGATCGACGACCTCCAACTATTTATAAATAAGAAGACAATCTTAGTGGAGAGGTCGATCCTGCCCCTCTAGACAAGTGGCAAACGCTCGCTTCTATTCTTTTGCGTTTACTCGCTAACTCCATAGGGTTGCTGCAAAATTTTTTAAGAACGTTTATTAAGATACATAATGAATATGGTTTAGTTTGTTAAAACGTTTAACAACCTCTGTACTTCGCTTAAAACGAATATTATTGTTATAATATTTCTTGAATTTTTTTTAATGTCGTATGCTAGTTAATTCCCATACAATAAGTATTCTTTTCTGTTATATTCGTTTAGCGTTTATGCCACTCTTCTAGGGGGAACGAATTACATACGTTTTTAGACGTTTTTACAAACAAAACCATACACTTTATGTGTCTTAATAAACGTTCTTAAAAAAATTTGCAGCAACCCTATGGAGTTAGCGAGTAAACGCAAAAGAATAGAATTGAGCGTTTGCCACTTGTCTAGGGGTGCTGGTTTGATGCAAGCGGCGAGGGATTAGCCGTCTTGGCGTTTATTAAAAAAGTCCTACAAAATTAATATTATTCGTTCATTTATACAAAAAATATTAAAATGGACTTTTATTAGTCAATATCTATACTTAATATTATAAAGAGGAAAACTTTGTTTGTTTGTTTGTAATGAATAGGCTCAAAAAGTACTGGACCGATTTCAAAAATTCTTTCACAGTTTGAAACCTACATTATCCACGAGTAACATAGGCTAAAATTTATTCTGAAAAAAAAAATAGGGTTCCTATTTTATTATATGATATTTGGGTTTGGGATATTTGGGTTTTTCGGACACAAGGTATAAAAAATCATCCAAAAAAGTTACTTATTTTGCGTACTAAGATCCCGTTGTAAATCTTAGTTAACGCAGGCCAAGCTGCGGGCAACAGCTAGTATCTAATAAGGTTCATAGTTCTTACATAGTTCTTATATGTAACATTATCCGATATAATAACTATTTTGTTATAACATTATTTAAATATTATAGGAATAATAGAAGAATACTGTAGCGCCATTTTGGATGGTATATAATATTATCGAGTTCTGTAGGACTTAAAATGAGTCGAGTCCTCCCAGGTAACAACAATAAGCGAAAGTTGACGGTGCAACAAGCCTGGGAATACGTTGACGACATCTAGAGAAAACCCCATTCACTCTTAAATACAACTTTTTTACATTTCACTCGTAATTACGCTTGTTACGATCAAATGAGGAAATTACATCGCGGGAACACGCACTGTCACAGCACAATATGATACGCGTGGTGATTACCTACGCATCCCCAACGCAGTCCTGTAACCATCCACTGTCGAATAATAGTTATGTAAGTTGCGTAAACAAACGGACTGTCAATACATAATATGATGGTAGAAAGGTGGCCAACGTCGTCAATGAATATTTTAATAAAAAATATAATACCTATTCTGATACATAGTAAGTCTTTCGCTTCTCTCCGTATCACATCAGGGCCCCTAGACAAGTGGAATACGCGCCAATTCTATTCCTTTGCTTTTTCTCGCTAACTCATAGGGTTGCTGCAAAATTTTTGAAGAACGTTTATTAAGACACATAAAGTATATGCAGCAATCCTATGAGTTAGCGAGAAAACGCAAAGGAATAGAATCGGCGCGTATGCCACTTGTCTAGGGTGCAGAGCGTTTAACGGTAGAATATTTTTTGGATAGTTTGTGAGTTTAACATTTTAACATATGTGATTTTAACATTGTAAATATTTATGTTGCAGACTGTACTTTTTTTCGAATGGACCTATGCTGTTGGGCTAAGGCCTTTAAGCTTAATCGGAAGAGAAGCAGATGGCTCATCTAAGATCAAGCTGTTCTAGACCGGAGGAAGGGTACCTAACTAGCCGACGTCATGGGCCGCATTGGATGTCATCACAATGAATATTTTAAATTTAGATGCAAGACATTTCCCAAGAGACATTTTGTAATAGTGCATGCAAATCCAACAAGATTATAATACAGACAATGGTAAACTCTTCTATTGTCATAAACGAAAAGAACGCTTCAGCAGAGACCAATCTCTGGTAAACTAGCTTACTCACGGTTTCAACCGCATCATAAAAAATAGTCTATTACTATTTCGCAAAAAAATACTTTTATCCGTCTTGCAGCTCCTGAGATTTACGAGCCTAAGGTCCTGTTTCACTACTTCCTGATAAGTGCCGAATAGGCTATTCACAACATATTTGACAGATAGAGTATGGAGTATCTGTCAAATATTATACAATAATTGCGGATAACCTATTCGGCACTTATGAGGAAGTGGTGAAACAGGCCCTAAACATACTAACTCCACAACTTTATTATTAGTAGAGACGATTTGAAAAACGTAATATGAAACACTCTACAAACGTCTTGATAACAGTGGTTCTGATACTTTAATTTGCAGGAACAAAAGCCTTAATCTTCGTAATCTACATGTCAAATATACCAGCCTTTCTAGAAAAATAATTTTCCAATGAAATTTAATCTGTACTTAGCCTAAACTTTTAAGAGGCACTAGCATTAGAGTACTCTGACCCTCATTTCTTTCGTTACACAAATCTTATTCGTTTCAAGTAAAGTAATTTATGGTATTCAATCACACGTTGTGTTGGAATGCAACGCATATATTACCGGCTAAGATATATTTTGGTTATGAGCAAGGATCATCGCTTATTATTGGTTAAACGCATTTTAGCACATCTTATGCAACAATAAAAAAAGTTTGCTCTCACGGAACGCACTGAGAGCAATCATTAATGGAATATGGTGTAAAATAATGTAATGACAGCGTCGTGCCGTCACGGCATTGGAGTTCACTTTACAAGCGCTGCCATCAGACGCTTCACACCAAAAATAATTCGAGCCAAAGACACTACTACTACAACGATCTCATTTAAAAGCAATCAACTTGTTAGAGGTTGACAACTATGTCTTTGAGTTGTATATAGACAGAGTAAGTTGTATAATGCCGTCTCACGCCTATTAGATAATACATTTCGTATTAATCTTATTTCTCAGTCAATTGAGAAACTCATAAATATTCTTCCGCAGCATTGCGTACCTTATCTGAGCGAGGTTAATGAGAAAGTGACTTTCTTTTGTTGGCACTTTGTTGTCGCCCACCTGAGACTCAGCCTCCAGCCTACTGCAGCCTGCAAGTCATGAAAGGTAACAATCGAATGACGCAACTATGACAATTATCGCATTACATACATTACTACTATCAAGAAATCATTCTATTATACTATCCATATCATTATGTCTAATGAATATTTATATACGAGTACCCATTACGAATTATATAGTAAAATATTCAATAATAAATGAATATAATTTATATTAAATAGGTATTGCCACATGAATTTCTGCAAGATAATAGAGTAAAACCAAAAAATAAGCAGGAGGGTAAATTATAGAATAGTGATAGCAATTCCTTAGAAATCCCTTATCCCTTTCTGTCAATGTCAGGCAATCCGTCTAAGAGACTGAGAGACACTACCTCGTGGAAATTTGCCAAGGGATATTGACAAGATCGCTGGCAATCAAAAAAATAATGTCCCGGTGCACTCTTCAAGAACACAATCCTTACATTGAGATTAATAAATAACCACTATCGCTCTATTACATGCCATCCTCGAGTAGTCATTTGGATACAAATTGCATTGTTTCGGTTTTGACAATAAGCTAATGGTACATGTCGTCATATCGTCTAGGGGGGACTGAGGGGGAGGTGAATTAGGCATGAGAGGGGGCGAAGGGGGCCGCCGCTAGCACGAGCCGTGGTGGGAACGGGGCCCCGCGTGACTCTCGTCACATCACAAATAATGATCCAAGGAGTTAGCCTAAATTCTATATTAGGACAGTTTTACCTATTGTTCTGTTATTTGTCACATTTTCTATTAGCACAGCTGTATATTGCCAGTAATCGTTGGTATTATTTTTGGTGCGTGTCACTTTATGTGAAGCAATCCTTTTGTTTATAGTACGACCCATTGTAAAAATAATATCCGATATTTGGAAAAGCGGACTGGAGTCTGCGCAAAGTTAATCTCTTTTTTTATACAGTGTATGCGTATCATCATCATCATCGCAATCTCAATCGCCAAGACGAACGATCCCTTGCCACTCGCATCCAACACGGGCCGGCTACTTCATGGAGCTTGTCCTCCCACTTGGTTAATGGCCGACCAACACTTCGTCTATCAAAACGCGGCCACTCTTGAACCTTATTGGCCCATCGACCATCCGTTTTTCTGAGTGACAGCCAGTATGACCAGTATGTGTGTATTGGATTCTTTTTTTAAAATTCTTATTTAATGAACTAACATTTGTAAATGTAATTTTACCGATAAATCGTATAGCTTTCACAATGGTCTACCATCCATTTGTAAATGTTTCAATTCATAAAGCTTCTCGTTGTTGTCATGCTGCAATAAGATAATATTATTTTTATCTCCCTTTGTACAATAGTGTATTTTTCATCTTGCATGCGGCCTGCAGGTATTTCTTTAAGTTCTGACGATGCTCATCACACAAACATATTTTGATCATTTGTTATCCCGTAATGTATCTATAATAAATATTATAAAGTGGAAAGATTTGTACCTATTTTTGTATGTTTGTATGTTTGTAATGAATAGACTCAAAAAGTACTGGACCGATTTCAAAAATTCTTTCACCATTCGGAAGCTACATTATCCACGAGTAAAACAGGCTAAATTTTATTCTGATAAAAATAGGGTTCCGTAAGATAGTTTGGTTTTTCGGACACAAGGTGTAAAAAATGTTATTTCACATACTAAGATCCCGTTGTAAATCTTAGTTAACGCAGGCGAAGCTGCGGGCAACAGCTAGTCTATAATATGTATGTATTTGGAAATATATAAGAATGTATCAGTTGTCTGGTTGCCATAAGACAGACCTAATTTGGGATCAGATGACCGTTTGTAATTTGTCCCAATTTATTTATTATTTCTGAAGTCGTATTAAAGGCGAACACCTAACGAACTATTATGAGTCACGCGTGAACGACAAAACATTAAATAATTGTATCATAAATTCGTCCGTTTCCTTGGAGCATGACTGAAATATATTTATGTATTCATCTCCGTAAGCCTACGAGATAAACACGTTGTCACGATTTGAACGTCGAATGTAGACCGAATGCTCATAATTAGTAAAATCAAAACACCAAATCGATTTATATATAGGACATGCCCTGACTAATATTATATGTGCAAATGTGAGTTTGTTTGTTACGCTCTCAAGTCTAAATTACTAAACTGATTCTAAAAATATTTTCACCAATTTGAAACTCGGTCATTAAGCAAGTGAAAAGATATACTCCGTGCAGGGGCCGGTCCGTATTGGATACGAGTGGCAAAAGATCGGCCGTCTTGGCGTGCATTGAGGGAGGCCTATGTTCAGCAGTAGACGGATAACGGCTGATGGTGACGATGATTACGACGAAATTAAGCTACGTCTCTGTCATTACAGATTAATTATTGGCTATATTTTATCCCGGTATCTCATGGGAAGGGAATTACGTGAGTGCGCTGCTCTAGTGAAAAATAAAATTACAATTACTTTACGGTGCTTGCTCGCCAGCTGAACTTGGCTTGCCGCTCCCGCGCGCCTAGAAACGTGAATTTACTTTAAAAAAAAATGTGGTGTCGTGAGACACCAGGTAGAAATGAATTTCCTTCGGCTAAAAAAAGGTATTATAAACTACTCGCTTGTGTATGCGATTGTCGCGCCTGCGCACGTCTCATTTAACGCTTTTTATTCCACGCTCTTTTTCTTAGGGTTTTACTATCACATTTTTTTCAGTTCGGTCGCGCAGCAAAATCCCTATCCCCTCCAAGCCTGCCGTAAGGAACTTCGTTCCAATATTTAATATGATATTGTTACGGGTTGCCTTAGATCTAACTATCTCCGCAATAACTGGCACACACTTAACATTCTACGCTTCTAATTTCTTTCAAATGTTCGTTTTCATGGGCAACACTGACCAATCAACATCATGAGGCGTCTGCCCTTTTGCCTATCCAACTATAAAAAAAGATTTTTTGACAATGAAGAGGTGCTTCGAAATTCCGCAACGAAGAAAAGAGCTATGGCAGAGCTATTGTAATTAGCTAATCGATGCTTACACAACCGCAAGCCAATCGCCTCAGGCACCACGAAGCAAAAATAGCGGCTCTTTAATGAATTAACATTGGAGTGTTTGATTACACAAACCTGAGAAAAAACAGATGAGCCTAGTCTTGGACCAGATTAGGTACGATTTTTATACGACATAGTACAACAATATCTAGTTTTTTTTTTGCAATCGTGGAGAAAATACTTTTGATGCCACCAGTATCGTGGTGATAAATGGCAACGCATTTGCATATCCTTAATTAGGCGGTATGAGCGTCGGTAGTAGTATGGCCCCGTTGAATTTTCAAACATGTGCCTAAATAAAATGTAATTTAAAACCAAAACACTAAGAACTAAGTTTGAAGCAAATCACCGCCAAAAAAAACGCCAAAAATACTTTCTACCTTAACCTCGTTAGGGGATGAATTTTCATAAAATGACTCCGTAGTCTATTTTGTTGTAAAATTTAAAGTATATCGTATTAAGGAATCACGTTGACCCATATAGACTTTCCTCTGCCCGCCTTTTTCGTCTCCTCAGGGATAGAATTTGGAAAAATCGTTTTTTTTTTCGGTTGAAGCTATGCTAATGGCCCTAATGAGGGCAATGCTTCATCGGTAGTGGGATGAGCCGGTTGGTTTCACCCTGTGATCTTACCATTTCTTACCGGATGCCTACGATCTCTCTACGACTTCTATGATCAAGAGTTTAAGCAATGCGTTGATCTGCCAGTCGATCATTCGAAACAAAGTCTTTTATATTTGTTTATAATATAAATCTTAAATTATAAAAAGTTTGATGAGGATGTCATAATGTATCCTCTAAAAGCAACTCATTAATTAAGCATGAAACAATGATTTATAACCTATTCCAATCAAAATATGTAAAGCGACGCTCTTGTTTAAAATTTTACTGTAGGTTTTTAAAATATATTTTTATTGTAAGTTCAAAAGATATAAAAAAATATTCTCAATCTAATTATCTAGACTAATATCCTAATCACATCATTTAAACCTTTCTCTACACACTTTAATGCTTTCGCATGGTCAAGGCTTAACTTAACTTAAGGATCCTGAACTTATGTGGGAACATCATTTAAGACTAATCTGGTGTAATGCTTCCAGAAAACTTTGTGTGATTGGTTCATTATAAACTAAAATATGAACCATATTATAATACAGGTCCACGACGCCAGTACAAACTATATTCACGGTAAATTACAAATTATTCTCAAAGCAATCGAACTTTTTAATTACTGTACTATTCTGGAATAAAGCCTTTCGAGTCGAAGAGCGTAGACAATGCTAAACTTACTCCCTGAAAAGAACTTAGTGGGTGAGAATACCGAGTCTTCCCGAATCAGAGATCTGATCATCAGTAACACCAATCTGCGTCACCAATCACTACAGGCAAGTAATAAAAATAATGAAGCACGCGCGCCAATCCGTAATAAATAATTGTACTAGCTGCTGCCCGCAGCTTTGCCGGCGTTAACTAAGATTTACAACGGGATCTTAGTACGCAAAATAACATTTCTAACACCTTGTGTCCGAAAAACCAAAATATTTTACGGAACCCTATTTTTTATTAGAATTAAATTTAGCCTATGTTACTCGTGGATAATGTAGCTTTCGAATGGTGAAAGAATTTTTGAAATCGGTCCAGTACTTTTTGAGCCTATTCATTACAACCAAACAAACAAACAAAGTTTTCCTCTTTATAATATTAGTGTAGATGTAGATAATGATAGTACTCTGTACCCAAAATGTACTCCACGCATAAGCGTATACCTTTTATTAAGGAGATTACTATTAATCTGTTAAGAGGACGAGGGTGCCATTAATCCCAAGCGGGCTACCTCCTAAAGTTCCTAAACTGTTCCTAAAAGAGATATCGGTTATAGTTATAACGTCGATCTGCGTCACCAATCACTACAAGCACGTAATAAAACTGTGACGTAAGACTGCGCCGCACGCCCGCCCGCCACGCCGTACGCTGCGCTGCGACGCGTACGCAATATCTAATTGTGTAATGAGACTAGGGCTACTAACTTTTTTTTTTTGACTAATAATCACTACTTGAATGAGAAAAAGAGTATTAACGTTAAAATTTGTACTATCTTGGATATATTTTTTCTTAAAAACACGTTTACGATTTGTGGTTGCCTTTATAATTTTATTAGTCGTCTTACAATTTAAGATTGGATTCAAAGAAGCAATTATTTTTTTTTCTTTGCATTAATGCATTCCAGACCAGATCTGTTATAATTTGATACATACAGATACAGATACAATTTGGGTTATTGGACATAATATATGGTAAATTGCATACATGAATACATAATTAGGATATAATACATTTTTGTTGTTAATAATTTTTATATTTATATAGAGTATAATTATTATTCAAAGAGCGGCTGTTCCAGGCAAGGCCTGCCTTCGTATCACTGCGACCAGGGTTGATCTATATTCTATTGTGATCGCCACTATTTACAGCTCCGGTCCAAGTCCTGTTGTTTCTATGAACTCTAGGACTTTTTTGGCACCAAGAGATTTGATCTCTTCTGGGTGAATATCATCATCATCATTATCATCATCAGCCTTTATCCGTCCACTGCTGAACATAGGCCTCCCTCAATGAACGCCAAGACGATCGATCCCTCGCTACTCGCATCCAACGCGGATCGGCCACTGGTGAAAATAGAGTATATTTATTTAAATATAATATGGTAGGCAACCCTAATTAAGTTTACGCTGGTGTGTATTATTTCCAATTCAGCCGAAGACTGTTGACCCACAATTATTATTTTAATAACACAATGGTTACTAATAAAATAACAATTATAACATTGATGCGTTCATAACGTAATATAATATTATATTGTGTGACGGTGACTAGTCATCAACATCTTTGCAATAATTTTTATACATTCCAAAATTATATTTCTCAAAAATGTACAAACATTTTGTAATAAAAAGTACAAAAATGTTGTAACAGACTTTTAAAAACATTTACACATTTTGTATTTGGTTATTACATAAAAAAAATCATACTGTCTCTGTGTATCGCAATATTTACAAAAATAATGAGATTATAATATTTCACAGCATGATTTTGCAGACGAATCGCACTTTTACGAGTTGGGTTCAACGACACCAATCCGCCAAAATGATCGATACCCGTTCGAAGACGTGATATTGAAACAATTATTAAAAAAACATTGAAATCAAACACAAAAAGCAAATAGAAGTAAGTTACGAGGTCTTAAAACTGCAGATTCTTAAATAAATTACTTTTTAATTTTGGTGGAAGTCTTGCCATCTAACTAATGACATTTAAAATAATACTGTTTTTGTTTGTTTCTATTATTCGCTCCTAGTTTAAAAATACGCAATGTTTATATAAAAGAACATTATTTATTTTTATGAGAGAAAGTATTAAAATGCTTCATGTTAAAAAAAATATTTAAAATATATATTAAAACTTTAAAATCGTTGCATAAATTTTAATAATTTGGATCACAGTACAATGTAAGGTTCTGTAACATTGTTTTTTTTAAATGTTGAAATTTGAAATTATTAGGAATATTTCATAACACGACACATTTAGCTAGTGAGCACAAATTAAATTCTTCGAAAAAAAAGTCTTTCTTTTCTTGCGATTGTACTGCTATTATGAAAGCAAATATATCTAAAATATAAAAAAAAATGTCACACTGCATATTATCCAATATCCATAACCCATACATACTTTGGATCTTTAAATCTCATAATGTAATGGATTAATTGAATTCAGTTTGTCACTTTTGGTCCTAGTCACTGACTGCAACACCCAGTCAAACCTTTAATTTACACCGATATAAGAAAGCTAAAGAGTTTACGAGCTAATAAAAAAGCTAATAAAAATAAAACTACCATCATCAGTCATCACAATCAAGTCAACAAGTCATCTCGAAAAATATCATTATTTACATAAGAGATTTCGGTCTTTCATTTTAGTGCGGGTAAAATCTCGGGGGACATCTAGTACGATAGGATATTTAGCGCGTGCCTTACCTTCCTCATACATTAGACGCAGCGACCTCGGGCGTTGCTTGACCACGCTCACGTTATCGGCGCCATCTCCGCCACTTATCGCTAATTAGCATCTGTCTTATCGCTATTCGATGCCAATCTTGTTACGGTACGGTGTGTATTGAATTCGAGTGCCGAAACATGGCATCCGATAAACTCTTTGCACCTTTTAGAACTCACGGCTTTTTTGTTTTGTTTTCGAAGGAGTATCGTGTGGTCACACCTATCGGGTTGTCTGGAGATTACGTCCTCTAACGCCTTCCCTCAACTTCAGGACGTTCCCGACGTATAACAGACGAAACGATGATGAAAGTGTAATAGTAATATTTGGACCTTTCACGAGGGCTTGCCCAATTCACGATTATTATGACATTAGCGGTAATAGCATCGGGTGGCCCCTCGCAACGGTCACGGTTCAAGCCGCAGGCCCGAACCAATGGGCTTCAACAGCTGAAAACGGTTATAGAGAGAACACTTGAAGGAACACACTATCAACATACTATGTTGGGAAATTTAGTCAGCGCCATCACCAGCTAGATGCCATGAAGGCTTTATAAATATTTATATTTATTTTGAATATTTACATTCATGTCAAATTATTCAATCTTGAATAATATCATTAATATTTGGAGCCTATTCAAGTATCATATTATACTAAGAAAGCTAAAATTTGCAAAAAATTATTGATTATATTTATCATGAAATCATAGTATTATGTTTGGTATAGATATATTGTATATAGAGCTCCTTCGTAAGGTCATGTAATTATATGTTGAGTGGCTGATGATTGAGCTTTAAAAATATTAAAATAAGCTACCAAAACACGATGTAAGTAATAATTAATTAGAGCGGTAGGCTAGGTACTAGATGCAGTAAATTACCAAGCTGCCTCGGCGTTCAATGAAGATTTCTTTCTACTCCATCTAAATTTGCTAGTGATGTTACTGACGTTAATGATAATAGGTTTCAGGAATTAGCTGGACCGCTTCCACTCATTACATATTAAGGTCTTATTTCGTCATTTGCTAAAAACGGAGTCAATGTAAGCATATTTTACTTTGAAATACTTTGCGGGCTACAAATATATTAAAATATTTTTAATTACACAATTGAATTTACCTTTAATTCGTATGTGGGATTATTGGAAAAGAATACATGTTTCGTAGGCACCAATGCCACCGTGAGATGTGGCAACGTGTGCGTATAATATTGAAGCTGTGTTTACATCGAGTTACATAAGTAAATTAATAAACTAATATCGCGACGTTTATACACGTGGACAGTCACACACCGTCATTATTAAAGCCCATATTGACACATTTTAAAGTAAATTGATTAAGGGCCTGTTTCACAATCTCCCGTTAAGTTCCCTATAGGCTATAGGCAACATATTTGACAGATGTTTGACAGATACTCCATACTCTATCCGTCAAATATGTTCCCTATAGCCTATAGGGAACTTAACGGGAGATTGTGAAACAGGCCCTAAGTAAGTTAAGCCAGAACTGTAATTCATGGGTACTGGAAGTCTAGAGATAGTGAATACTACCTACTGTATGCCCTAAGACTTTGAGTAAGGGGTACTGTAAGTCTAGAGACAATAAATATGGCGTACTGTATTCCTAAAGACTTTAAGTCCGTTGTACTGCCAGTCTAAAGACAATAAATACGGCGTACTATACGCCCTAAGACTTTAAGTCTCTAACAGTGATTCTGGTGTATTTTTGTCCAGATACTGTGTATGTAATGGGTCAGTCTGAATCCAGAGGACCTTGATAGATGCTATGCAATGCACAATTAACTATATAAATATTATTGATGAAATCATCCATCGCGTCAGCGGCGAAACTTTTAAGAATAAGAAAAGGGAAGTGACGGTCTCAGAGACAAATACCAGTAACAAGTACATTAATTGTCCTTTCAACAAAATGGCGTATTGTAGGGTTAATTTGTCATTCAATAAGAACCTCTAAGTATAATATTGAAAAAAAAAATATATATTTTAATTTTTATTTGAGAAGAAGGGTATGAAACATATTAGTAATCGTGAAATTACAGACATGAATATCGCAGAACAGCTGTGCCGGTAATGCTGTTTATTACGAAAAAATTATAACATTATTTCATAGCATTACGAATTAAATTATTTCACGTATTTTTTTCACATTTGTTACAATTAAAAACAAAAAGTTATTACAGTATCATTTATGCAATTGTTTTTTTTTTTCGTAGTCTCGTTAAAATATGATCGTTACATAAAGTTACATTATGAAGGTGTGTCTAATAATAGTAATGTTTGGAAATATATTGTTTGTACTATATGTACCTAATTTAAAATGAAGTCAAAAAATATGTTTGTATAAGTGTTAGCAATTTTTCTGTTTAGATTATTCTGCTTATTTTTCTTTTATGATCTCATCGAAATCTACACTAATATTATAAAGAAGAAAACGTTGTTTGTTTGTTTGGATGTAATGAATAGGCATCGTTCGAAAGCTACATTATCCGCGAGTAACATAGGCTAAATTTTATTCTGAAAAAAAGGGCCCCGTAAGATATTTGGGTTTTTCGGACACAGGGTGCAAAAATCAACCAGAAAAGTTACTTATTTTGCGTACTAAGATCCCGTTACAAATCTTAGATAACGCAGGCGAAGCTGCGGGCAACAGCTAGTAAAAAATATATTCATAAGTAGGTAGTATAATCAACGTAAAAGCAGTAAAAGAAAAAGCGTTTGTGCTAGTAAAATACTACTTAAACTGTTTTCATCCACTCGAAATGCTCTTTTTAGATACGAAATCCCATTGAAATTCCGATTTGACACGAAGTTAAATTCATAAAAGCGTTGTGAAACTAATTTATTATATCCATAATTAAAACACAACCTTAGAACAAGTAAAATAAAATTTAATATGAACTGTTCGGGTGATTACGAAACATTTTAATTACCGGTGGTTTATATGAAGTGTGAACAGACCAAGGAGAGTGCGAGGTTTAGGGGTAGGTCGTCCGGTGAGCCTAGCTTTACAGTCGTATACAAAAATATATCGTATTCGATTGTATTTTTGAAAAGAGAATATAAGATACCATGATCGTCATAGGTTGCGCAGACAGAGATCGGTGGAAGTCTCTCGTTTCGGAGGCCAAGACCCACTTTGGGTCGCTTAGCCACAGAAGGTAGGTGGGTAGGTATGATTGTCATATGACCGCCTGGCATAAGTCTGCAACTGCTGTGCTTCGGTTCCATCTGTTGAATCGAGTCCAAGCGCAGACGAAAGTATGTCATGTATTATTTGTATTTATTTACGTTTCTCCGTAACTAGTAGGTTCAAAAATAAGCTGCATGTAGGTAGACGAAGTATAATGTCGGCCTTTAACCAGGTGGAAAGATGATCTATGTGCAGTGACATCGTGTTAGAGGCGAGTGGCAAGGTTCGGTCGTCTTGGCGTTCACTGATGGAGGCCTATGTTCAGCAGTGTATAGATAAAGCCTGATGATGATGATTATGTGAAAATAAGTCCTCATTAGATCGAGATCTTTGTTATTTAATTGTCCTAAATGTGTATACATGGTGTTTATACTAAGTAACATATAACCGGGATTAGAACACACGACCATTCAAAAATGTATGCATGCTGTGTCCTTGCCATTATTAATATAAAATTTCTTTAATACATTTCCGATATCCGACACCAACGGCCCGCAACTCAAGTTCACACGAGCTTACGATAGCGTGATGTAGAGTCGTAAACAAAAAACATACCCACTCAAAAATATAGCTTTATTTTTCTGACACAATTGTCGGGCTTTTTTTTAGTCTACGCTAGCTTCTATACTACATGCATAATAAAATCAGCAGCAAACAACCAAACACTAAATTGCAGTAAAAATATATATAACAATTATTGCTTACTCTGGCACTCGAAATATACAAGAACTGATTTTCAAATTTTTTTTTAATTTTTTTGTAAATTGTAAACTGCCGATTCTCTTTTTGTACATATTTTTATTTTATGTGTTTATTTAATTACTTATGAATTAGCAACAGTAGGTATTTTAAATTTTATAAAGACAAATATGAAAATACAAAAAATAGAAAATATAAATAATTACAAAAATATGTGTTGAGCATATCAGGTGCTTAAAAGAATACAAATGCACATGAAACAGAAGTTTAATTATTTAGGTAGAAATAACGAGTTAACGAGTGTACGAGGTTTGAAAAAACGAGACAATTATGCGTCCCAGAGCTTTCTCTCGGAACAATGGGACAAGTTGCCGAAAAACGGGAGAGTCCCGATTAAAGCTGGACGTCTGATCACATTATCCATAAATGAGTGAAGCGCCAACCATGTTTTAATGAACGAATCGCTACAGATTTATAGATTATGCATCGCCTGCAGTTGGTGATACGAAACGAGGACAACTTCACGTCCCATATAAGGGTATAAGATCCCAAAACCGGTGGCGCTGCTCATCCTTGTCTTCATTAGCGATCACATTAATGGTTCTTGTATTAGCCTAAAACATTGATAACCTTCGCGGCCTCCGACTCAGATATCTCGCATATAAACCAATAAATAACCAACCCAATAATGGTAAATCAATAATAACACAAATACAATTTTTTGCTCATAAAATTTATGAAACATAAGTTGTAATGCCCAACATAGTTTTTTTTTAAACTCTGCCATATAGCTTTAGGATTCGTATAATATAATATAAATGATTAAGATATCCCATATACTTAATCTAGATATATTGTCTATATCCTTGTTGATCAGACGTTTATATGTGATACATTTTTGAAGGTTTTAGATTAAGTTTTATTACGTTTAAGTTACGATAAAGTTCAAACTTTGCCTGCTAACATTTTATAGCTAGCAAATGTCGGAAAAAATTCAATATGAATTAAAGTTTAGTCGCTTAGCACACAAAAGCCGTCTCATGTTCACGTGTGGTCTCTATGCAAGAGCCACAGCGTAGTTTCGAAACATTATACCGTAGTAACGACTCGATTATGTCGGCATTACATTTTACCGCATACGCCTCGACCTTCCACTATAAATTCAAATGTATGAATTAAAGTCATAAGTTTTCAACAATCACATTGTTATCGGCTTGTCTTGACGGTCGCAAGGTCACTTATTACACTCGCACTCAGTAACTGGCCCGATTTAACGTACACGCCATTTTAACCTGTATACCTGTGCGTTTGGAGCTAAATAAAGTCCAATATTGACCGTTATCATGTTAGTGTAATAACAATTATGCAGGAACGTGTATCGGAGAGTCGGAACTCGAAAAACAATGGTACGGCCTAAGCCATGGAGTAGTAGGGGTGCGCAGGCAGTGATGTACAGATGCACTATACTATGTTTTAATGCTCTCTGGATGGGCTAATGAAAGCACTCAATGCCATTCACAGTAGATGAATTTACCCAGGAAAGTAATTTACCTGCTTAGAGAGTGATCTCGGTCAAAATATATGTACTGCAAAACTACTTCAGTTTCGCGGTAGACATAAGCAACATTGTACTCATTGGAGGCGCAGTTTAAATCCCCCCAGAGGTAAATCCGCTAAATATATATAATATGACCATCGATTCATAATAGATTATGTCCGATTTAATTATGATAATTGTCATACTTTTGTTGGAGTATGTAACACGCTTGTGAGTAAAGAATAATCGCAACCTTGCCCGTTCAACATTCGAGTCTACATTCTCGTGCCTATAATTTCTACGTCTTATAAATACCAAAGCGCGGCTTAAACTATTTTGTTTCTGATTTATTTAAAAATGTCAATACCATGAGAGAACATAAATTATGAAGTTTGCTATTAGTTATTTCAAATGATATAATATCTGCAACATTATATTAAACGTTAAATTAAATTCAAAATAAGTATAATGAATGTCAAATATAGTAATGGATGAAAAGCTTAATAATACGTTCAGTAGTGCTATTCTGTAAAAACCATTTCTATATAGAGCTTCACCTAAGTGATAGAGCTCAGTTTACGCTCACTTCGAAAGCGATCTTTATTGATATAGATAGGGACTCAAGTTTTAATGAATACAAATTCGTCATATCACAACGGATTTCGCTTTCGAGATTCGATAATGACCTTACAGAATAGACCTACAGGTAATCGAGTTATCAGCATCGCACACAGTATAATGAGTTTATCTGGAAACAGACCAGATAATTCATAACGCCTATCCTGACACATATAGTTAAGTCTACGTGTTACAACCAACAAGTACAAACAAGCAAGATGCAGCTTCCCTCTGCGGCTGCACAGAGCAACCCTAGCACCGAAGGTATTTCACATACACAGTAGGTACTAATAAGTTATTATTCCAGTAATTAAATCGAATAAAAAGCTTTTAATTACCGTACAATCTAACGGCCCATAACCTCATCCAGTATAGCAAGAATACGTTATTATGTATGTATTACATATTCTAATTGACTTTTCTTGCATAATTCACGTTCTACGTAACTTGCATTATCCGATGCTGTCACTCTGCGTACTGACAGCTTTGGGTCCTATTAAAAATGAGGTACCGGGACGCACTCTACTACGACGTTTGCGACGGCCATTTTATTTTTTTCTCGCTGGTCTTTAATATCAGTGATTGACATGACTGCTCATATATTGCTTCGTACGTTTTAAAGTGTTTTAAATTTACAGGCCCGACGTTTCGGATACTTTACAGCAGTCATGGTCACGACAAGTTTCTCCTCATGGATATGAAGAGCGACGAAGAAGGACGGAGGAGGAACGGAACCTTATTTTTTTATTGTTATTAGATAATTATAATAATAAATAATAAAGTTTCGAAAAAATCTAATCTCGGATTTATATTGGTACAAACAAGACTTCAACAATCCGTCAAAAATCATCACATGGCTTGGTACAATTTTCGGTTAAACACAGTACTTACATATTAAACGAAAGGAACCGGTCGCTGGTACTAAATGTATCGATCAAACCAAAGTGGGTACAAGTGACTTTTAAATAATAAAGTTCACAGAGAAAACAAAACCCCTATACATTTCAACATTCCAAATTCCTTCCAAATCTTTTAATACATTTAAAAATAAAAAAGACGTGTTTAATAATAGCTGGCTAATAAAACAAGACGAAGATGATACTATAAATAGTATAATGGCGTATATGTCCGTATACAAAAAGTGGAATAAAATAGAAAGGAATATCAAGAATCAAGATACGAGTAGATATTTCTGGGCCAACGCGGGTAAACGTAAACTTGATATTTTCTGTAAGCAATGTTACAGGTGATAACAGATTTATAAATAAAGACAGATGGAGCATTCCGAACACCCGAGTGACTCTTCAAAGCGAATACAAATTCAAAAGCGCTCTCAAGTCCAAGTGCTTGACATAGCCTCGTACTCTAAACATCTATTAGATTGTATTGCTTTTGAATTTGTTTTCGATTCAGCGTCACTCGCGTGTTCGGCATGCTCCATCTCTCTTTATTTATAAATCTGTGACAGCGATAATAAAACTCCTCTTCAACTAGACGTCAAAACATGAAGACAAGGTTACACTTTTATTTCAGACTCGAGATACGCCTCTAAACGAATTAAGTTACACCTCTTTTTGTTCATGTTAATCCTCAGATTGTGAGGGACTTAGTGTCTTGTGGATTTCGACTTCACCGAATGCGCATGTATAAAGGTTGTAAGCTGTAGGGTGTAGGTACTATCGCCGGATACGCTAATATACTATAACCTCAGTGTGATATAAATGTGAATGTTGTTCGTTGTAGTGCCTACTACCTACAGCCTTCTCAAGGGCGTGTGATAAGCGGTCAGAATATCTATCGAACTATATTTATATGTATTTTACATAATATATTACAAATATATTATGTTTGTACTATTTGACATTTTATTAGTTATAGAGTACATATTGCCATAAATAAAAGCTGTACAAAAGTTTTATTAGTCAGTAAAAGTTAGTTTAGTTAGTCATTGATTACTATTTTATTTGCCACTATTTAGGGTGATAAGTATTAGCAAATTCATGACAACCATTTAATATTATGAGTTTATATTTGGGGTAGGGTAAGACGAAGTGTTGGTCGGCCATTAACCAGATGGGAAGACGATCTCCGTGCAGTGGCAGGTCCGCGTTGGATGCGAGTAGTAAGGGATCGGTCGTCTTGGAATTATTCATTAAGGGAGGCCTATGTTCAGCAGTGGACAGATAAAGGCTGATGATGATGATGATGGTGAAAAGACAAAACGCTGGTGATTTGACATACTTAATATATTATGGTGAACAGGTTAACATCAAGAATTAAAGGAATTTAATTGTAACTGAGATGTCGGTTATTGATCTCATTAACAAAGTGGTATAACACTACTCGCTTGTGTATGCGACTGTCGCGCCTGCGCACGTCTCATTTAACGCTTTTATTCCACGCACTTTTTCTTACGGTTTTACTATCACATTTTTTTCAGTTCGGTCGCGCAGCAAAATCCCTATTCCCTCCAAGCCTGCCGTAAGGAACTTCGTTCCAATTAGTGAGTCGAACTGACTTACGATTGGACGTAAGCGTATGGAGTATGTTTGGAAGCCATTCATCATCATCATGAGCAGAAGCAGCACCTATAACTCCGTCAATTAAGCCCAAGAGAAACGGCGCTTTTCGCGTATGACAAAAACAAGGCATAGCACATTTTTATAAGAGTTTTTTTCTACATTAGCACAAGCGTGTATAACAACAAACTTCATTCAATATAAAGTTGCTAACAGTATACTGCTTTATTGTTAGGTATCTTTTTAGGCACCGATGAAAAGCTCCTCTGTATTCCATTGCTCAACATTACTATAATGTAAGGTTAATTGTGTTCACGTATACTGTAGGCAATGAGTACGTAGGTGCGTATCAATGTACGAAGCTAACGAGTCGTTTGACGTATTCATTTCAAAGCGAAGAAGAAATAAAAGAAATCGGCCTCGTCCGACTGAGCGAGTCCAAGGGTAACAGATAATGTTATTCTAAGCACTCACATAAGTTATGATACATGAAAGGCAATTTTAGTATCAAAATTATAAAAAATATATATAACTAAAGTATACATCAATAACATATACTCACACAATAATATTTAGCCAGTTTATATCAATAATGAGAGATCATATCACATTATATCAAAACATGTAACATTGCATTAATAAAAAATAAAATATATATACAATCAAAGTATACATAAATAATATATTATTGATGTATACTTAATATCTCACACTCGCACGTACTATTAAGCTTCACCCGCAAACTTCCCATTCCCGTGGGAATACGGGAATATAAATGATAGCCTATGTGTTATTCTGATGTATAAGCTATGTCATTGTAAAGTTTTATAAAAATCCATTCAGTAGTTTTACGTGAAAGAGTAACAAGCAGTGACGGATTTAGGCTTGATGCCGCCCTGTTTATTTCGCCGCCCTTAATGCTAGAAAAAAGTAAAGTATCAACCCTTATATCCCACTCCCACTGCTGGGTCAGGGCGAAATTGTTAAGATTTAGTCATTTTTAAAAGCGTTATGTGCATATAATATTTAGTAATGAAACAAAAAGTAAAGAACATCATTCGGTAAAGACTATAATTAATCTTTAAAAAACATAAACTTATTCATAGATTGAAAAGTAAATAAAAAAAGTGAATTGTTATAGAGATATTCTATAGAGAATTCTTTACAAAAATTAATCCAAACTCATTTTCAAATGCAGTTTTCTTTACTTTTTTCGTCTCTGAAATTTTGGCGCCCCTCAAATCATGCCGCCCTAGGCCCGGGCCTCACGGGCCTATACGTAAATCCAACACTACTAACAAGCATCCATACTTACAAACTTTCGCGTTTATAATATAAGTAGGATTATTAAAAATTAAGAACTGAACGCGTCAAGTCATTTGCTGTCACGAAATTCGACATTTACTTTTAAGGCGCGCCATAAGTTGTAGACAATATTTTTAATACACCAATCTCTAAGATAATAATATAATGTATAGTTTCAATTTTTCAAATAGTGATTAACATTGTCTGTCATATTTCATGATGGCAGGATGAAACGAATATAGTGTCCCGTGATGTTTGAGCGTTACATTTCCATGGAGGCGTATCTATTGAATAAGCGATGGGATGTTCGTAAGGTATATTGGGTGACGGACAGAATTAATAGTTTCATACTATTACTTTAGTTAATTTCTGCTAATACTATAATACAATGTACACAGCTTTAATATAAAGACAAATTAATATCTAGATTATATAAATCAAAATATAATATTAACATTTATAAGAAAATATAACATGAAAAGGTAGGTCAAATCAAGGAAAATGAGATAAAGGATCTAAATATGACATGTTTGTAACCTACTAAATGTAAAGTGGATATAATTAGTCCATATACATGTTTAATTACTCTGTCTGTAACACATACGTAAATTATTTTGCTGTTACTCTAGACTCTAAAAACTAAATGATGTGTTTAATTTGTAATTAGGTAGGTACTGATTAAATTAACAAGAACTAAAAAGTGTTAACACACTACAAAAATATGCATAAAATGATATTTTTCAAGTTTATGAATACAATCTTTTATACTCATATTAAGTATAAAGAAGAAAAATTTATTGTTTGTTTGTTTGCAGGCTCCGAAACTACTGGACTAATTTGATTATTTATTTAACTGTAAGAAACCTACATTATCCTACTTCCTGCTAATATTATAAGCGCGAAAGTTTGTAAGTATGGATGGATGGATGGTTTGTTACTGTTTCACGTAAAAACGACTGAATGGACTTTAATGAAGCTTTACAGTAATATAGCTTATATATCATACAACATAAGCTACAATTTATCTCCGTACTCCCACGGGAACGGAAACCGCGGAGCGCTGCTAGTTTTCAATGAACGTAGGGAATTGAATATTAAAATCATGAGAATATCATGAGAACTTCAATGATGCAACCCAAGGTGTGAAAGAAATACCAAAGGAAATCCTTATATTGCGCACGCTGCGATAATATTGACAATAGAGATAGTGATGTAGGTTCTACAGTTTCAAAGAGGACATCAATATCGACAATAACACTCCTCTTTTTGCGTCGGGTATTAAAAGTCTGCGACTAACTATTACAGTTATGTCACTATGAATTATACCATTTACCAAGTCCCATAACTAATACCATTAAATTGATATCTAGTTCAATTGAAATAACATTTTTCACTTTTTCCATTAGCCGTGAATAAAATTGTGATATGTGAAAATGTACTACTTATACGAATCTTATGAGAAAGAAAGAAATTTGGTTTGTTTGTTTAATAGGCTCCAAAACTAATGGACCGAATAAAAATACATCTAAGCAATTATATTAAGGGCCAGTTTCACAATCTCCAGTTAAGTTCCCAATAGGCTATCGGCAACATATTTGACAGATAGAGTATGGAGTATCTGTCAAATATTTGTCAAATATGTTGCCGATAGCCTATTGGGCACTTAACTGGAGATTGTTAAACAGGCCCTAAATGTTAGTACCGTCATCTAAATATAATATTCACATTATCATCGAGCTACATAGAATATAAAATCTTTACCCGTGCGAAGCTAGGACGGACCGCTAGTTATTTATAATTGTCATCGATCAAATATACCCTATATATATTTGATCGATATGATATAGGCTATATATTTTGGTCCATGATATTTTAATAAATAAAATAAATATAGAGTATTTCAAGATTTGTTTCTTTCCCCCTTTATCTTTGTAGTGTTCTTTCGTCGCTGGAGTAATAATACTAACTCCCTTTATAATTAATATTAATAGATCAGGTTCTTAAAAACTACATTCAGTAATAAGTAATACGGCCGGTATCGATGTCGAGTCTGGTCTTGCTCAACAGATAGTATCAGGACCGTAGCACTGGTACACTTATCACAGAGTGAGAGCTTATTTCTTACATTACAAAACACGGCGGCGGAATGCAACCGCTTCCATGTAATTATTACATTTGCCGCGAGCTTGTTACAGTTCGTTGTGTCGGCGAGTATCGGCGAATGTTCGATAAGTTTCGGCAAATTTCGATAAATGACGGTGAGTACGTCCTATTCGATAAGTATTACGCCGGCGATTGTCGCCTCACTTGGCTAATAAACCGTTTCAGATATACAATGTCACATTATTTTTGTTACAAGTCTCCAAACAGTCTCGCTGTGCAGTCATCGAGTAAGTTTCAGTCAAGCTCAAATCTGAAGGTCGCTGTTTTGAAATAATTCCCGCCATTTCTTTGTCTGTCGTTCTTCATTATATTATAGGCACATATTTTTACTAATGAGCCGGAGCTGATGATCTATAGGTACTAATGGTCGTAAAACGGCGGACAAGCCATTTTTCGTTGAGCCATATGGTTGAGACAATACGCCTCAGATAAGTATAATATTGCCAATTGATCAATACAAGGGAAGTTTCACAGTTTCTGCAACACGTCATGTGTGTGTGTGCGTTACTCCTATATCCCTTTCAAGGCTCGTCCAATTTTTGTCAATTTTTTCAGGGGTAGGTATTTCATTTTGGTCAAATTGTATATACCTAACCTAAGAATACGATGTGCGTTAAAAAAAAGTTTTTATATTAGTTTTTTTAATCATACCTATTTAAAATGCATGTCACAATCGTGTCTGCAACGTACATTCGAAATGTTTTTTTCATTTACTTACAATCTTTATAAATTTAATGAAGTGACTCACTATCAAAATGAATAAATTACGAGCATTCATCAGGCATTATATTAAAATATTATTAAAAAATAAAATCTAGATTAATATAAAATTCATCATTAGGCTTATTTTTTATTTTATTAGTTTTTAACTTTAGTAGTCTTGCCTACGGGAAGTGCGAAATTGTAGCTTATTGAGTATTTTCTTGCTGGAATGGGAGAAAAATAAAAGTACTTAGTGTTTTTTATAGAACATGTTTTAGTACGTTTGCATTTTATAATACCTATTAGTAAGGATTAATATTATACAATATACATTACAAACGTGTGCTAGCGTACATAAGTTACTGAATTACTTGTTGCGTTCGGGCTTCGGCCACGGTTCGACACTTACATAGTTTTTGACATTTCACTTGACGTAATTATGAATTAG
Source organism: Lycaena phlaeas (assembly GCA_905333005.2). Taxonomy (NCBI): domain Eukaryota; kingdom Metazoa; phylum Arthropoda; class Insecta; order Lepidoptera; family Lycaenidae; genus Lycaena; species Lycaena phlaeas. The sequence goes on from HG995168.1 coordinate 5,418,971, forward strand.
TGGTGTGCAAATATTTTTTATTGCTATCTCCATATATGGCGTGACAAATTTATATTAAAGTTAAACAGAAAAACGAGGAAGGTGGTTACGGTACGTAAAACAATATAACGGACTTTGAGATTTATAAAAGTATTTTTGAAGCTAGCGGAAATGAACACTTTTTATTTAAAAATAAATATAACAAGAAAGAAATTAAGTTCAATAAAAAAGGCCAAAATATAATGTTGTCGATTGTTTAGGTGGCAAATAATCGTCACTATATATTTCAAATAATAGAACAATATAAGTATCCACGAATCTGTAGACCGACCGTGTCTACGTAGGCCGTGCTTTTTTGTGCACATTGGGAAGTAATAATAACTATTAAAAAACATATCTAATAATTTTTGTCAAATGTAATGGAACGGCTTGTTATATTAACAAAAGGTTAACGAGATTCGATTATTTAGGTAAGCAACATTAGGCGGCTAATGTCGCCCAGTGCGGACTGCGGGCTCGAGTGGCAACATCCTCGCTTCTGTGTCCTTGTTACACATACGAGTATAAGCCGAGCAGTACGCCCGCTTCTCTTCCTGTACCGGCGGTGTTGACATTGACATTTAGACGAGTGACGCAAGGATAATAAGAACATAGGTACACCTGTACGAAACACAGACTCTTCCAGAATCAATATCTATGATACATTTCAGCCATCGCCATAAGTAACCGACAACCTATCTCGTTAGTATGTGATATTTTTTTCCATAAGTTGATTCAGGTTTCATATGCAGCTGAAATTGGTTTAACCTTGACGCATTCAAGCGACACGCAGTTGTACAGTGCATATTCAGCAGTATAAAGTTGTACATAAAGTTCAGATTATTATATCGATATTATTCACTGTCACTTCATTAAGTTGCGCTGTCACTAAGGATGTTTTTTATTTAACCGAATTAAAAAAGTTGTGCTGCCCAATTGTCGATATTTGATGGATATAGCGCATATTTATGAAAGTTTATTTACCTACACATGTAATTTTTGGATTATACTCGTATATACACATTTTTATATGGATCTTCAAATTTGTATTGAATTCTGATTTGTTATACGAGTTGCGAGCGTAGTACTTTTTTAGATCACGACTATTTTTGAAGTCCCGAGAGTTCTCAATTCTCAACCGCACACATGGTGTTTAGAATTAACTACCGACACCATGAGATAATCTTAAGAGTAAATATTAAAAGCCTGTATATGAGTATCTCTATCGCTTATGAAGAAGACAAAGACCTTTAGACATATAAAGCCACAACACAAAGGCAACGAATGAAGATATCAAGTTATCTTCAGTAGGTAACTGTATACGCGTTGTTGGTTTTGGTTTTCACACTCGTAGCTAACAATTAGCATGATCTACAAGTGTAACAATAGGAACGCCTACCTTGACCGCGTTGGAGCACCTACCAGCCACCTGTTCTATCTGACGTGTTCCAGCCCGACGCCAGGCTACATGTATACGTGTCTTGTCTAAGTAGGTGTCTGTGGTATATTTAAAATCTACCGACATCAAAAACTATTATCAAACTATGCAAACTATAATTAATCAATTACAAAATAATTAGTAATTATGTTTTCTAAGATGGAAGATATCAAATTTAATTTAAAATAAGGGAACGTCTATCCAGGTTTGAATTTGTGGACAGACATTGGCCGATCATTAAAACGATTGTTTTTCATTATCATCATCATCAGCTTTTCACGTTGTCGTCATTGTAAACTGCTGGACATAGACCTCCTTCGTTAAATGCAAATATGGATGACGTGTTGGCATCAGCAACCATCACGGATCTGCACGGAGACTGTAGTCACCTGCTTAATGGCGGATCAACACTCCGTCTACCTAAACACAGCCTCCACTCTTGAACCATATTGACCCATTGCCCATCCGTTCTTCGGAGAATGTGACTAGCACTCTGCCATTTCAGCGAACTTACTCTTTGCTGTTTATATTATATATTCATTTTATTGAATACTTAATATTAGGCATTTCAGTTTTTTGTTTTTATTTAACAGTCTATTTACAAATAAGGTTGGTAGGTAGAGACTTTCTAAGTAGGACTGGGTAGGTAGGAAGTTGGTACGTCGCTCTGCTATTCAGCCCCCCTAGACAAGTGGCAGAAACGCTAAACAAATAGTTTTTTTTTTTTTTTTTTCGGTTGGATCTATGCTAATGGTCCTAGTGACCGTTATGCGTCATCGGAAATGGGGTGATCCGGTTGGATCATCCTATGACGTTAAAAATTTGGGGGGTTGCCCCCCGCCATGTTCATGGCGTCGGGTTTGTACCTAACTTGGTCAGCTACGGTCGACTGGTTTGGAACAGGTGACGTTAGAAACCTATCGTGAGGGCCGGCCCTCCCCTCCCCCGGTAGCGGGGGAGGCGGGTCAAGCGCGGGACCCGAGCAAGCTGCCGATAGCAGAGTGCTATCGGTGATTACACGGTCTATATTGGTGTCGACTCGTAGCTGATCTGAGCCTATGCTGTCGCGGTTGATCCGGATCAACTGGTCAACGGAGTGTAGGGTTCGACGTCGCATACGACCCCGGGGCCCATGCGGTGTGAATGTGTGCCTAACACCGGCTGTGTTAACGCTAAACAAATAGAATAGAATACTTATTGTATGGGGATGACACTAGCTTACGACATGTAATTTGCCAGCTAGCGTTATTCCCATATAATAAGTATTTTATTCTATTGTATTCATTTAACGTTTGTGCCACTTGTCTAGGGGAGCTGGGGTTCACTGAAAGGCTTTCGTCTAGTAGTGGACGCGCTGATAATGTTGATGGTATAGTTTCAGAAAATACACTGCGCACAACACATTGGTACCGCGTCCACTGCAGTCCAATAGTGAATGTGACCGTGATGTTTAATTTCCTCATTGTGATATCGACTAACGAAATAATTGTCGAATTAATAAAGTAATAATTACTAAATACGAGTGCACATCTGGTGCAAATCTGGTTTTATTGTAGATGTGCAAATATGGAGGACGGGTGGACCTTCAACCGAATTGCGATTTGCAGTAAAGTTGGGCGTTAGTAGCACACCATGTACGAGACGTATATCTAGCAAATGATAATGGTTATTCAATGATATAGCGACATTTATGGTGCGTTTTCACCGGAGATGAGCTAAGCTGCGTTGCGAGGAATGTGTTTTACAAGACCCAATAGAGACGTTGCGCTGAACGTGGTCCGGCAAATGAAGCGTTTCTATTGGTTCTTAAAAACACATTCCTCGCAACGCAGCTTAGCTCATCTCTGGTGGAAATGCAGCCCTATAGTTAAACCGAGAAGTAATCATCACTTGTTCTTGCCAAAAGCAGTTGGTGTCAACCATCTTTTTTGCTGGTATATATACAAAAGGTATTCTCCTCGTGAAAAAATGCTATACATGCGTCATACCGATAAAACTCTAAATGCATAAGACCCAAAAGAAAAGAAGTAGATGCCGTAACAATTTAATTAAAAAGCACTATGATTGGAATGTATGCAAAGATCAGTTAAAATATAAAACAACAATCGTTTCTTCTAATATAGATTACGTTTTTATGAAACACGTAAAGTGGAGTGCACCGACGCGTGCGGTATGCCTCTCTCATGTATCGCAGATTTCACGCGAAATCTCACCACGTTGCATCCGATTTGTTTTTCTACCATATCAAGAATTTTTCTCATATCCGAGGAAAAAATTAAAAGAAAAAAACGAAAGGTTAAACTAAGTTTCCAATAATTACTTAAATATGACGCAAACCCAAAGAGCAAAAAGGACAGCATAGAGCTACTCCAACGCCGGCCGGAGGTCTTTTTTTATGTCGCAGGCTTTCGCACCATATCAGGGGGCCTAGCCAAAATGTCATTAAGAAAGCGTTAGCTAAATTCGAAATGATAAAATGTATAGGATAGACCACGTGATTAAGCGCGGCCTTATGTCAATCCCATACATTTTATTATTTTCGAACTTCGCTAACGCTTTTTAATGGCATTTTGGCTAGGCCCTCAGGGCCTCGGGTAGGTACACTATCGTGTGTGGGGACGCGCATTGGGGTGCACTAGCCCACTAAAACCCTAAAACCGCTGCGAGCGCCTTTAGCCGTTTTGTGTGGGCCCCGGGTCCGCAGGCAAAAGAATAAATTCTATGCATTAACCTATCCATAATGTTTAGTCCAGACAGCCCATTCATGCATCGCCTGAGTAAATCTCTATGCATGTTATTAAACTGTCTATATTTACACATCAGTCGTTACACGGACTAAATAATAGGAAGGAAGAGTACCATGAGAGAATGTGCGGTAGAGCGCGTACTTTAAATCGGAATATACAATAAGCATCACCAAAAGGATACAAAATGACAACACAAAAGCTCTATATAAAATGGCGGGATATTCTAGTAAAGTACGGTAAAATTAGAACTCATTTTAGCCTAGTTTGTCTCTTGTATTAGGACCTACATCTCCTAGGACCGACTCAAACAAGTACCCCAAAAATTGTACAATAAAAATAATTAAGGTATCGAATGGACTTGGCATAAATATTCCCATCATCACCAGCCTCTACTCCACCTACTGCTGAACATGGCGTCTCTTTAAGCTAACGCCAAGATAACCGACCATTATAGTTAGATCGAACTCCTAAGCCATCAAAATTCACCCCGCCTTTTTCGTCACTGCTGAACATATCCCTCAATGAACGCCAAGACGGCCGATCCCTTGCCACTCGCATTTTACATTTAGTGCTCTTTTGAACATATCTGCCATTCTTATTTTTCTTGCAGTTTCGGTAACTTGTGACCATTACATAATTCAGTTATCTTTAAGCTCTGTAAAAGAATGTCCAATTATTTCATTATGGGAGGGTCCATTAGTGACTTTCTTTTGTTAATTGTCTCAACAAATAAAAACTGCGAGAAGCGTGTCAGTTGTCAGTCAAACAATTTCTAAAATTCAAAATAATTATTATGAAAACAAATGAATGAACTAGCATTATAACACTTGGGAACTATACTTAGTTTGAAGGCCGGCTGTTAACCACAAAGGTCGCCGGTTTGATTCCCGCCAAGTTCAAATAATTTATATCATATTTATATAAGTGTATCGCCGTAACACTAGACAAGGTTCGTGTTCTATTTATTATTATTATTATTATTAATATGCCTATGCTGTCCCACCGCTGGGCAAAGGCCTCCCCCAAGTTTTTTTCACATATCGCGATCCTGCGCAACCGCCGGCCAGCCGGTTTGGTATGCGTCTAGATCTATTTATTATAGAATATAAAAATTGGCTGTAGGGGTCCATACTGCCGGGATATTTGAGTATAAACCTATCAGTTTGATAGCACTTTTTAAAGTTTTTTTCGAGTGATGAGGTGTCAGGGGTCTTAGCGTTAACTGAGGGAGGCCTATGTTCAGCAGTGGACGGATAAAGGCTTAATGCTTTGTTATACATAAAACTTTATTCGGGCATTGTGAAACAGGCGGACACGGATCGGCTACTGCATGGAGATCGTCTTCCCTGCTTAGTTTTATGGTAGGCAAAATACAATAGTTATAGTTTTTAGATTAAATAACTGCACAACCAGTTTTCGTCTACATCTTAATCTTAAGAAAGCCACAAGCGTTGAGGCCACAGCTTTAAATAAAATATGGCGTATTTAATATAAACCATGGTTCGCTCAAATTGATAATAAGTCGTGATCTGTTTATTTTAAAGCATAGGATCCTATAGGTGTTTTTGGATGTTTATACACGCAAAGACCAAATAAGATTGGACCAGCCATCAGATCGGACCATTGAAGTGGTTAGTGGACCAACATTCATGTCGTATCCATATCAAAAGTAAAAGTATACGCATAATCGAGCATGGGTTATTATGTCACAGCGCGGACTTTGTATATTCTGTTTTACTTTCATTTGTTTAATTGTATCGTTCAAAGAATTCAAAATGATTTTTATGCAAATATTTCAGAATAAATAATAAATTCATTTGCAAATTGTCATAAAAAATGCGCATAAAATGTGTGTCAGGAATTTTTAAACTGTATGTAAATTTTTGAAATAATAATAAGCTTCAAGTTGGTGTGTGTTGGTGTGTGCAACTTGGCGCGTTATTGAGGGCACAATGACCACAAACCTCTAATATACCATCTCATGTACTGCGACCATGAAGACAATTTATTTATACATTATCGCTAAGTATGAGTAGGTTTGGAGATGAATGAAAGATTTTTTAATATTATAATTATTGAATGAAAATCTTCTTTAATTATTAGTTATCACAAAATATTTTAGATTGTAAGATAGAGGAAGAGACACGTGGGACAACAGAGGGATACATAGGTAAGGGTACTGTTAATGTTTTAGATAATTTATCTTTTTAAGTTCATGTCATTACCTAGAAACTTTTTGAGCGAAATAAATACATATACCCCCCGAATGAAAGAGCGAGTTTATAGTAGGTACCTACGTGCTCATACAGCATGTGTACTCTAATGTCACAGTATCTGTACGTGAAGCAATTGTTTCCATTACTACAAAACCTACACCTATAAACCGCTGACTAATATTTACATCTGTTTATGAATGAATTACATAAATTACTATCAATCATTTTTTTACATAATACGATCATCTCTGGATTTCGTTAATGATAAAATTAAATATTGTGATGAGTCTACTCGTAGTACACGCAAATTCCTTGTGTTATACAGTCACAATATGGAATGATGAAGTCTCACAGCGATCTCACACATAGTATGAGACGAGAGTTTCATATGAGCCATGGAGCCAAACACAATCTCTGCGCACATGCCGAAACGATTTGTCAACTAAATGTTTTGTAAACAAAGCTCTCCCGCGCATCAACGGGGCCTCAGTTTTTGTGGTTATTACGACAGACACGGGCGCGCCAGTGTACACGACACTCACCTGTTCCTAACCGACGACCGGGAGGAGATTGTGAAGTTCCTGTTGACCCGGGGGGGCGAGGGTGTTACGGGCGCGGGAGGCGAGGTTCGCGGCAGGCGCGTGCCCGCCGTGGACGCAGCCAGCGCTACCACCAACCAGCAGATCAGCATCGCACTCGCGACAACAAAGCGTCACGACTCGGCGACAGATAGGCGACACGACTCGGCGACAGATAGGCGACACGACAGGCGACAGATAGGCGACACGGCGACGCGGGTATCTAGCGCGCGGACGAGTAGCCGACTCGCGCCGGCCGCGCGCCCCACTGCCACCTTGACGTTACCCCACCACCATCCCACAGCAAGGCGGCTTTCACTTCTATAGGCATACCATTTTCCCGCCACGGCCTGTTCACTTGCTGCACTCAACATGGAAAACAATGACACCGTATGGTGTTGCTGGTACCCATAGTCTCCTTTACAGGCTAAGAAAGCACCTTCCATGCAAAAGTCCAAATATGCCATCGAACCAGATTAACGGATAAAATTTAAGAATGATGTATGGACACAATAATAATTAATCGTTTGATAGTTATGAAGTTAAACTATTAACAGTTTCTAAATGTCAAAATGAGTGTCAAGGTTTTTAATAATAATTAACGAAATCGTTTTTCTATAATATTTATGTTTTCTTGCGTTGTCAATAACGTACAGTTTAGATGGCGCAGATGTCAAAACTGATGACAGACTATAGATTAGTGCAGTTAAGAAAGCTCTAGATCTAAACAGTAGGGCTCTCAGAAAGGTCTTACCTTGTTGACCTAGATTGTGCTGTAAGCTTGTAATGTGCGGTTACTTTTACATAAGTGAGGAAATTGCTAGAACATTGATCTCGCCATAACGACAAGCCGCCGGTATAACCCGCGCCTAAGTAGACATCATCGCTGGATCAGTTGTTTGATGGTACAAAAGTTCAACTTCGATGTGAGTTGCGGATTCTTCATATAGGCTTCAGTGTGGTACCTACCATGTTTAAGTTTAACTGTATATATTCATGCGTACTCGTATATCTACAAATCGGATAAAGGCTGATGATGATGATGATGAATCTACGAGCAAGACCCATACTAAAAAACAACAAATCCAGTACAGAGCACAGCTCACTTAGCAAGATTATAATGTCTATTTATTTATTTGCTTACATATAATAGTAACATTATATGAGTTAACAAAGCCCTGCTTATATTATGATGCATTCATTATCTTTGTCTCGTAACTAAAATCTTGAAATGCCTAAATTAGCTGGTAACAGTTCCTAAAATAACGACCTTTTTATGTGACTGATCTATTAAATCCACGTTACCACTAATATATTATAACTACCGTGGAATCATAATATCATCCAATAAGCTAGACTCGAAGCTACATTAAAACTACCAAATAAATAACGTCTACGGTAAAATTTATTAATCCAAAAATATGTATATGTTTCAATAATGTATCACAATAGTAAAGAAACGAATTGCGCTCAAACTTCTGGGCACGGCGTCTTCCGAAGGTAGGTCTTGTTGGATGGCACCGCCACCACGGTCACGCCGCGGGGGAATGTTTTCTCCACGTCCGCTTCAGCCACCGTGGGCAACACCATACAGTCGTCCCCCATCTACAAACACCATCGTAATCAGTATTATTATTATTATTTTAATGACCTACCATACATCTTAGCATATATCTACGTTGTCATGTACACACGTGTAACTTATAGACTATAGTATGTAGACCGAATTTGAACCAAACCATCCTCCAATCCATCTGAACTTGCACCAAAATCATTGTGTTTTTTTTTCAAAAGGACCTATGCTGTTGGCCTTAAGGCTTTAAAGCTACATCGGAAAAGTAGATGTGCAGATGGCTTATCTAAGAAATTTACAGTGTATGAAGATGTCACTTATTGTATACCATGTGTGAGAAATAGTGTTGCTATATGCAAAAGAATAATTAAATACGAGATTAAGGGCCTGTTTCACAATCTCCAGATAAGTTCCGAATAGGCTATCGGCAACATATTTGATAGATACTTGACAGATAATCTGTTTATTTTTCAATAACACAACACAAGTTTATTTTTCAATAAAATTAATAGTTACTAACTACTACTAACACTATGCTAGTATTTTAGCGTTTTAATAGGCGAATGCAAAGTACTTCGATACGTTGAGAATGTAATTTTTGCGGCAACTAATAACTCAACTAATTCGACATATTCGAAGTGTTTCAGCCGGACGCGTGGTGGAAATAAAATGGCTTGACTCAATTAGTTACTAAACTTGACTTTGTTATTCAGGCGCGTTAAGTTAGGTCATAAATATTTTCAATAATAATGCCTAAAGTGTTGAGTATTTATAAACAATTATTTTATATATTCTAGTAACACTATCCTTCACATGTGGTATAAAAATAATTGATACAGTTATACACATCCTGTATATATGTCGCAGTCATCTAGTTGAATCAGTCATTTGATTGTATCACTAGCGCGTTAATCGAATGACGACTTTTAATTGAATGACTAAAAGACAACTAGTCAAGTTGTTAAATGTAACGTTCAACGTCTTGACTGAACATCGTTTAGCACTGTCGTTGAATGGGATATAGCCGACTTAGTAATATTTGATTAGGGTGGACATAAGTTTTACGAGTTCCTTTACATAAAAATAATGAGGACATGAATATAAAATCATAATAAATTGTAATTGTGTTCACGGCAACAAGAACATTAAGTTACAAAGCCCAAATTCTCACATACAAACTGAGCCATAACATTCAACTGACCTTGATTATGTTGTTCGTATTCAGTTAGTTTCATCTCAAAATTTTCTTTAAAAGTATCCGGCGGCGGCGTATTAATAAGTAAATTCATGTTCTCACACTATTTTATTACAAATAAGTCACTTTAATGTAAATTTAGTCAAAAAAATATCAAGCCAGTGTTATCTGCGCGAGCTGTTTAACGCCATATTTGTTTTGGTGACAACTAACGCCGCGGTGGGAAAAAATGAACTATAGTCCTCGCCACTTTTAAAGTCCTGCGACTAATGCCTGAACTAAATTTGACAACATTGACATCTTGACATCTGTCTGGAGTAAGAAGTTGTGATATTTTAAATTGTTTTACGTGAAATATGGAGCATATAATATAACGTAAGGTGTAAAAATTTAAGGCCGTATAATGATCGTTAAAAGTGAAATAATTTTGTGAATTAGAAAGTAAAAATACACAAGAATTAACCCCGTTGAATAATATGTTTATAAATGTCACTGCCATGACAGGTAAATTTTAGAGATGCCAGAGTCACTCATTTTTGCCTAATTTATGGTTAAAATATTATCATTAACTCTATACCTACATTTATCTTATGATATTTTATATGAATTTAAATACAAGGTAAAAGAATTAAAACCTTGTTCAGATGAATGATATTTTCAGGTGTTTCTGTAAAAAAGGTCGAATAACAAAAGAAGTAACTACAACAACAAGAAATATTTAAAAAAAAAATGTTTTATTTTACTAAAACCTGGCAGGGAGATTTTTATTTTGCTGCTATAAATTTTATTTTTGTCATTATTATCATCATCAGTCTTTATCAATCCACTACTGACCATAGGCCCTATAATTATTTAATTATTTTTTTGTACTAGACTTGGTGGAAAATCATTACACTATAAATTGGCAACATTGAGTTATGAGACCGCAGCGCCGCGTCTATCGGACTTCTAAAGTGGCGATGACTCTAAATTACAATCACCTGACTGATTTTACGTCCGCTATGTTCAAAGGGCTATGTTACAATCCGCTATCTAGTTGGACGTTGAGCGACGCTTGTTCAATCAACGTCCGGCCTAGTGATTCAATTAACTGTCGTCATTTAATTAACGCGCTAGTGATACAATCAAATGACTGATTCAACCAGATGACTGCAACATATACTAAAAGATTATGGTAATAGACCCAGGATTTGTCTGTCTGCAGGAGGTTCTTACCTTTCTAGGTATTAATATAAGTGGTAGCCATAATCCTAGTTAGTGATTTTTCACGGACGAAATAGTAAATCAACCAATCATTGATATGTGTGTACGTACCAGCGGCCGAATCATAAAACAATGACCATTAGTTGGCCAATCAGAGCGCAGAACCAGCGTCCCAGCACGTATTGCACGTAATGTGTATGCATACAAAACACAACAACACCGCTCTATTCTGGATATATACTTGACGACTATTAGAACAGGATAGCAAAACGATTGTTGACAATCATAAATAAGGGTCTACAGGTTTAGTAAAAATTTTGTAAAAGAAAAAAAGAAATAAATTTGTTACTTGTAACTATTGTATTGAGGGTTTTTTTAAGATAAGATTTAAATATTTCTATAGTTATTGATTTTTTAAGTGTGTATTTCGCGTTAACTTATACAAAAATTACCATTATTAATTATTTCTTCATTATATAATAAATGTAATGAATATCAATTACTTCAGTTGAGATTCGTCCTTCATGCGTCTTAAGTAAAAGTCTCCTCTAAGGAGGAAATGCTTGAAATTTCTCTTACGGCTTACATTGCCTAATTATTACTTAGTAAATAAATGTACAAATAATGTACAATCTACTTATTATTTTAAATGGACAGTTTGTAAAATTGCAAATTTTAGTAACCAGTAATATATTTATTATTTATATAACCAGATGAGCCAGCCTTATTTTTTAAGATATAATTTTGATTTATAAACAAATCATATGATATCGCCTATCGAAGAGTGCACAGGGACTTTCATAATTTTTTTAAAAGCCTTTATTGTTTTTTTATTTTAATTAAACTATTTTTCTACTAATATCAATTTTTATTGATTATCACTTTGGTAAAGTTATCTAAATTGACCTGTTCATATATCTAAAATATAAAATTTCCCTGTCACAATGTTAGTTACCGTACTCCTCCGAAACGACTTGACCGATCTTTATGAAATTTTATATGCATATTCAGTAGGTCTGAGAATCGGTCAACATCTATTTTTCATCCCCCTAAATGTTAGGGGTAGTCCACCCCTAAATTTTATTTTTTATTTTTTAGACAAAAATTTTAATTTCTATTTTTTTATGATACAGCACACAAAAATACATACAACCGTAAATTTTGAGCTCTCTACGATCAACCCCTATTTTGCAATTGCAATTTTAATATTGGCAGAACGAAGTCTGTCGGGACAGCTAGTTTAATATAAATCAGTAAACGAGCCTACCAAGGCATATTCTTTATGTAAAAAACTATCTGATGAGATTAAATTTATTTTGTTATCATAGGACTGATTGTGATTAAATTTAAAGTTACTATGAACACGAGAGTTAGAGAACTATGTTATGAGATGATTGAAGCTCGATATCCACCGGGCTCTTGGACAAAAGGATAAAGCTTGTAACATTTTTGTCAACGCGTTTCGCTGATACGATCGCTCAATTATACTCAGAATTAATCAGTGTAAACAATATAATGAATGGATATAATGGAAATGTTTACCTTCCAATCAACTGGTGTCGCCACTTTTGCCTTGTCAGTCAACTGAAGAGAATCGATCACACGAAGTATCTCACTGGAAAGACAATATTGATAATATTATAATTAAGGAAACCAAATCTCACAAACTTCTCTGCTAGCAACTCGGTACAGTCATATATTTATATCCAGCTAAACATTAGGAACGGCTTAAGCCGTTTAATGATGTATCACTACATATTATAAAACAAAGTCGCTTTTTCTGTCCCTATATCCCTTTGTACGCTTAAATCTTTAAAACTATGCAACGGATTTTGATGCGGTTTTTTTTAATGGATAGGACAATTCAAGAGGAAGGTTTATGTACATAATTTATTAAGTTTTTATATACATTGGCTAAGATATAACAATATTTGTTGGAGGTGTCGGAAAAAAATAGGCCTTCTGGGAGTTTTCAACGAAAACGCTGCCTAAACCCTTTGAGATATAACAAAATAATGTATGGTGGAATTGTGTGTCTTAAATAGGTCTACAAAAAAGTCCGCGATGGCATATATCTATCTCTGAGGGATATCATACTATATCCATTTAATACTTTTAAAAAATGGGCAATTATAACGCGATAGTTTGAAAGTTATTTACACAAATACGGTATGAATCCTTATCATTTTAAATCAACTAATTGGCTTGAGCACTTAATGAAGATTATTTTTGCCCTTTACATCATGCAAATTAAATCAATACTTTAGGAGATACGGCAAAATCAAAATAATGCACAAGAAAATAAATCGTGTTGCCGTGATTCGTACGGGCGATTGTCTGGTGTCTAAGGCCGTAGTGTATCAACTCTGTTAGACGTAATAATATTACGATCAATCATCAACGGATGGTGGAATATAATAATAGTATCCTTAATATGCCTACAGAAAGTCTGCGAAGGGATATATGTCTTTATGTTCAAGATAACATATATCCATTTTAATACAAAAACTTAGTACTTAATTATTAAAATAGAAAATGATCATCATAACATGATAAATCCGTAAATCTAAGTTCACGCGGGCGAAGCTGCGGGTAACAGCTAGTTATGAAATATAAATGACTAGTTGCCGTTGCCCGCGGTTTCGCCCGCGTTAACAACACATTTTTAGTTTTTACCAACTTACCACTGTGCTGAATAATTAACATATAAGTTCTAACAATTGTTGGAATTATTATATATTTTTAGTAAAATGGACTTGTTCTGTAATTTTGTTTTAATTTTGCCACATATGTACAAAAATAAACAGTCAACTGTTAACATTTCATAATATAACTGAAAACCCTAAAACTGAGGACTCCATAAAATGGCACAACAATAATGAATATGGAAACAGCTAACACTTAATATACACAGAAACATAAACAAATCCTCTCTCACTCAATATCTAATTACATATACTCACTTAAAATTTCTGCCCGTTGTAGCTGGATATAGAAGGGACAATCGATATTTCTTGTTTGGATCCACAACAAACACAGCTCGTGCTGTGAGTGCTATGCCGGCGGGGCTTACTTCATCTTTATCAACCATACCAAGCTTCGTAGCTAATATTCTCTTCTCATCCTCAATGATTGGGTACGGAAATTTTTCATCCTGGCTCAAACCTGCAATTATATTGCATCATGAGTACATAAAAATAATTTTTACCAAAAAAGAAACGACTAAAAACAGTAAACTAAAAACCAAAAAATAAATTTACTTTGCACAAAGTAACACGTATTTTTATTTAGTTAAATCAAAATGAATGAATAATTAATTATTTTATAATTCTGTAGTCGGTGCCAAGTAAAACAATAAGTGTGTATAGATATTATCAATCTTTCTAACAACTTTTGTGATTCAATTATACATATTCAATTTAATACGTTCATGCTATTATAAGAGTTTGTCAAAATAACATATTTTTCTTATACCGTTATTATTTTGTAATTGCTTTGATATATTTAAAAATATTAAGTGTGCTTAGTAATTAAATATTGTAGTTAGGTTGTTGTAGCATTTACTTGGCCCCGACTTCAAAATTATAAAATAATTAATTATTCGTTCATTTTGATTTAACTAAAAAAAAATACGTGTTACTTTGTGCAAAGTAAATTTATTTTTTGGTTTTTAGTTTACTGTTTGAAGTCGTTTCTTTTTTTTGTTAAAAATTATTTTATTTTACACTTTTAAGTGATGGGTAGACCGAAAAATAATATAGGTGCAAAGTTCTCATCAATATAAATGAATTAAGTCCAAACACAAGATAGCTACTCCAAACTATTAAAGAGTTCCCTGAATTGTCCTCCTTCTTCATCATCAGATCGCTAATGACAGTCACAACCCCTCTAGGTACAAAGTACTTATCAATGCTAGTTAATCAAGCTCAAACACGAGGTAGCTGTCGTAGTTCGTTGAGGAGTTCCCTCGACTGTCTCTCGGCTCCATCATCAGATAATCTCCAAACATTTATGGAATTGTAGTGCTTTGAAATACTTAATGAAAAAACTTAGAAACGCACTAGTCATTCATACGATTTTTGAAAGTTCCCCTCGATTTCTCTGGTCTGCCATCATCAGATCCTGATTTCCTTAACATGGGACCACTTCGGAAATATCTACTTTCCAAAAAAAAAAGAATTATCAAAATCGGTTCATAAAAGAGGTCGATAAGCCTTGAACAAACATAAAAAAAAGCATATATACGGTCGAATTGAGAAACGTCTCCTTCCTTGAAGTCGTTTAAAAATACACCAGCAACTTTTCATCACCAATCACAAATAAGATAATACAGTAGAACCTCGATAAGTTAAAGTCCAAGGGGAACACAAAATATTTTACGTTATAGAGGTTTTAAGTTATCAAGGGTCATAATATATTAGTGATAGATTAAGGGAAGGGAACATATTATTTTTTAAGTTATAGAGGTTTTTGAGTTATCGAGGTTTGCGGTATCGAGATTCTACTCTGTTACCAACAGCACCATCCAACAGATCTATATGTCCGCGTCCATTTCGGCCCGCGCCGGACGCTACGAGCGCACGGCACGCAACGGATTTTAGTTTGTTAATTTTTTTGTTTAGAATGGAATACAAGTGCGTCCACTAATCTGCACCAAACGGATCGCATTTGAGTGTGTTACTCAAAAAATACAAAGCGGGCAAAAATCCGTGGGTGCCGTGAGTTCTGTACGTCTGGCGCGGGTAGGCGTACCTTGAAGCCGTACTTTGTATGCCGCCATTTTCTCTTTATCTCACCATAAACTGGCTATGCCAACCTGCTATTAGCTTGGCAAAAATATGGTCAGAAAGGAAACTATGAACAAACGCTCGAAACAGCAAACAAACTCCTAGCCTTATCCCAACTATATTTTGGGGTCGGTTTCCAATCTAACCGGATTCAGCTGAATGCCAGTATTTTACATGGTGCGACTGTTTATCGGACCTCCACAACCCAGTAACTGGGTGATACGGTACCCCGTGGTAAGACTGGACTGTCAGACTCTCGGGGTTCTGACGACCCGTAACGATCGACGATTTACGTTCTTTCCGAGGCACGGAGGAGTCTCGGTGTGTAAAAATGGTCATCAGTCCACGGACCAACCTCGTCAAGCGTTGCCTAACCTAGTGAATCGATCCGCGCGGCTATTACCACGGTGCCACGAGCTCCTCTTTAAATACGAATTAAAGTTCATATTTTTATAATTAAAGATAAACTTGTTCAGGTGGCAGAGGATCACCTGTCTTGGGTAAAAAAAAAAGGTAAAGTATCAACCCTTTATGTCCCACTGCTGAGCACGGGTCTCCTCCTGGAAATCAGGCGAGGAGGGTAATGGGCCAATAGTTCACCGCGCTGGCCCAGTGCAGGTTGGTGGACTTCACATACCTCCAAAGACTTTCAATCACATCAGGCATGCAGGTTTCCTCACGATGTTTTCCTTTCTGTCTTGGGTAGACTCATATAATTATTAAGACGATGAAAAATGTTTACTAACTAAGCAATCTTGATTTTTGGCAATACATCAATATGATTTGTATTCATCAATTAAGTAATATACCTGCATAGCTTTTAATGTCCCGACACCATTCATGATGTGATGATATACTGTCACATGACAGACCAATAACCTTGACATTGCGCTTGGTAAACTCGGGCAGCAATTGCATCACCCTTGCCAGCTCAGTGGTGCATACTGGAGTAAAATCGGAAGGGTGTGAGAAAAGAATACCCCATCTGCAAGATAAATTGTTTAAAAAATAAAATATTAAGCATTTAAGCAAAAGAATGCCTGAATAATTAAGCTTTGATAAAACTGAGCCTATATTAAATATTTAATGATAAAAGTAGATAAGAGGTATAGCAAGACAAACAATAAGTTGATAACGAAATATAATAAGATAGTTTTCACATTGTTGAATATTGTTAAGTGTAAATTAAAAAAAGACCAAGTTTTTATACAGGTTATGGTACAATTTGTTTCGATTATCATATTATATGACCCTACTCAGCACCTAGTTGTTCCTCAATAAATCATCAAAAATAAATCAAAACACATCAAAAATAAATTGTCTAAACAACCATACAAACTCAGATCTTTCAACACTTAACATTATTATATGTATGGTGGCACCCTTCAATCTTTAAAATGTTTATTTTTATTTGTTAGAAGTTATTAATGGTCATCACCAAACAGGTTTTTGACTCATAACCTCTGATGATCTGTGATCTGTCTGACCATTTTCAGCCTTGGTGAGCACTTAAGACTCAAAACATAATTAGGGTATATGTACAGACTACTAGGGTACTGATATGTCTATGGTGTATTCTATAGGGTACTTCTGGTTGACCTAGAATTCTCAATACAGGTTAAAAGTAAGGTTTTAGCACAAGTTAAAAGGGGAAATTCCAAAAAAATTAAAAGTTGATTTCAACGTAAATTCTGGAACTTACAAGTTTCCAAAATAACCTAAATTTGCCCATATCTTTTAATCATATTGACTCAGAACCTTCGTTAAGTACACCTAATAATCGTTCCTGCGAAAATTGGTGGTGGTGACACACAGATACACAGACAGATGAACAAGAAAGTGCCCTTGAAAAGGGCTACTTTTTAAACCTTTGAGGTATGTAATCCTAAGTAGATCTTTTTCTTTTATTTAAGTGAAGATTGCAAGGATAACAAAATATATACTTTATTATTTATTTAAACAGCAAATTAAAATTTATAATCACGTACCAATGTGATTATACATTTCAAAACAAACTATTCTTATATTAAATATTTGTTGATTAATCAATAAAAGATAGACTGAAATAGCAAGCGACAAGTCAAAGACTAACAACATGTTGATAACAGAATATAAGCAAATAGTTTTAGATGATTGAACATTGTTTTGACTTTTTTTTTAATTATTTAATTGGGTTAAGTGCCTGTTTATAAGGAACAATATAATCATAATATGATACAATACCACTCAACGGCAAGTTGTTCCTTGTACACCATCTATGTTATAGGTATAGGTAGGTCATGTTATGCATATAAAGTGTGTGCATTAGTAATTCATGTTATTTAAACTATATTGGGACATTGTTATTATCTAACAGTGTGTATTGAAAATAAAAAATACAATGATGCAATGAATATTCACAATTTTACACATTATTCACATACAATTATACTAGCACATATATCAATATAATATATGCATGTTGAATCTTAGACTTTGAAAGGAGACGGTCCATTTCTGGTGTAGTCTTGTACAGTATACTATAAATAAATAAAAATATATAGATTTCGTTAAAAATAAAATGAATTAGTTTATCGTAATAAGTTACGTGCAAAAAAATTTAAAAAATTGTCAAGTTTTTCAAATATTAGCTATTCAACACAAAGATGGTGGCTATTACTTAAACGTCATTATTGAAAAATGACATCACTCATGGTACTTTTGTAACTATGTGTATCTATGTGTATTTATTTAGTTCCACTGAGTTTGTTTCGCCGGTTCTTCTCAGTGGGCTTGCTTTGGAACCGGTGGTAGACTCAATTGACTTTCAAAAAGATACTTTGATTGTACTATTTTGAATAAAAAATTTGACTTTGACTTTGACTTTATTTCAAGCTTTGTTATGGTGTTGTTAACTCATGAATGTGTTTCTTGCATTTTTGTGGATATTTTGACGACTTGGACTTTTTATTTGGACATAGATTTATAGCCATAAACGCCAAAGAAAATATTCATACGCCATTGTTATATCATGTAGGGTTGGATATCATGTTATATTAAATTATGCTTACGTTGAAATTGAAAAGAATTTATATGGATTGAACATATTAAAACTGTTTGAATATTTATTTTCCTTCATATCATTATGTGTACAAAAGTAAACCAATGTCCCATACAATTTTTTCTCCTAAAATATAATGATGTGTATTTACAATTTCAAATAAGTATGTAAATCATGAGTTCAGGCTTAGGAAAATACTTGTTAATAATGCCATATGCGTTTTATACACTTCTAGTTATTTGATATTTTGAATTTACTTTTTTTTAAACTAGGAGCGATAAATTATAGCCTATGTGATAACCTGATGTATACGCTATATTATTTTAAAGTTTTGTTAAAATACATTTAGTAGTTTTTACTTGAAAGAGTAACAAACATCCATACTTACAAACTTTTGCATTTATAATAATGGAAAAAAAGGATGTTTTATTCAAATTTATAGTATGTAGTGCAATATTTTAGGAGAGAGGTAGGTGGTAGCCAGTAGGATGACAAAAATACGGGCAAGTTACAGTAACGACAGTTTATTAGATATAAGGCGAATTAGTACTACGAAAAATAATAATTGCAGTTCTAGTAAAAGTAAAAGTAATAGCTACAAAAACTTACGAGTTTCCCAACCAAGAGTGGAAATCAATTTCTCCTTCCGTTGTATTTGCAGTAAAGTTAGGAAAAATATCGCCAAGAAGCAACATGTTTATTGTATAAAATATATAATGTTATAATTATTTTCAAAAGATATGAATAATTTTAAACCCAGATTACGAATACCGAATAGGAATATAAAAGTTATCAAAAGTCAAATATCTGAATTTAGTAATATTGTTTTGTTTTTTTTTTTACTTCAATTCAATAAAAAGAGTATTCCACAGCAAAAAGTTGAAATTTGAATGCCGACAGAAAATATAAAATATATACAGTGTTGCCAACTTCCATGGTCTGGATTACCCAAAAACCTAGCTGAAAATCCCTAATTTTGGGGAAAATAAAATCGTTATTCCCCACATATTCCCCACAAGTTAAATTTATCAAATTTTTCGCCTAAACCAAAGTATTTCGTGGATTATTTTGCATTACTTCTTAAAATTATTTGGTTTAAATGCTAGATTGGACATGGGAGCAACATGAAAACATAAAAATAATGATTTTCGGTGAACTCGTAAACATACGAGATATTAAATTGAAAAATGGTTGTCATCCATAGGGGTGCGGGGTGAGACCTACTTTTGTATAGTATTTTATCGATAAAATTTAACGTTGTAATACGTGAGTCAATTATCGGAAATCCGACACCTATAATTCCTATAAACACACTGTATAAATCAAATTTATTTATAACTTATAAGACATATTTAATGATTTTAATTAAGTTATTACAGATCAACTTTTTTTTGTTAACATGTCAATTGACGGATCAAATTTTAGGCATGTCCTTTCTTCATAATACCTTCTCTTTCGGCAATAGGTGCTAATACAGTGTCATTTTACAGGTGATAGCGATTCTCTGTTTTCGAATTTTTCAGAACACTTAATTTTCTTTCGACAAATATATTCCATATCCATATTCCATTATAGCTTTGTATTTTTTACCAAATAAACAACCAGGATCAAACAGTATACATAAAACAATATATTGTGTGAACTCCGAATATGAGAATGATACAATGACACTAAATAATTATCTGCATTCTGCAATACTCTGTTTAGTTCGTTACAATACAGGGACTTCCCCGTTTGATAAACTATAAAATTTGATGGACATAATTGTTGCCATAAAATAATCTCTAAAAGTTTTAAAATCTTCCAGTCGGATAAGTTGAGTTAAATTTAATATAATAATTTATAAATCATACTTCTTATACTAGTTTTATTAGATTTAATTTCAGTTCTAGTGTAAATGCTTAAATTCCCCGCATTTTCCCCACATAAACGCTCTCCCCACAAATTACCCAATTGGCAACACTGAATATATAGTCCGCGCCACTTATAAAGTCCTGCGACTAATGCCCGAACTAAATTTGACAATACTGACATCTTGACATCTGTCCTGAGTAAGAAGTCGTGATATTTTAAATTGTTTTACGTGAAATATGGAGCATATAATATAAAGTGAGGCGTAAAAAGTGAAGGCCGTATAATGATCATTAAAGTGAAATAGTTTTGTGAATTAGAAAGTAAAAATAAACAACAATTGACCCGGTTGAATAATATGTTCATAAATGTCACTGCCATGACAGGTAAATTTTAGAGATGCCAGAGTCACTCATTTTTGCCTTATTTATGGGTAAAATATTATCATTCTCTCTATACCTACATTTATCTTATGATATTTTATATTAATATAAATACAAGGTAAAAGAATTAAAACCTTGCTCAGGTGAATTATATTTTCAGGTGTTTCTGTAAAAAAGGTCGAAAGTAACAATGGCAGCAATTACTTCTGAGAAAATTGTCACCCCTAGCAAAAGCCGAACACACCCGAAGAAGCTTGTTTTAGATGAATTCTACTAATCGGTTATACGTAAAAAATACAAACGAAATATTTACAAAAAAATATTTTATTTTGCTAAAACCTGGTAGGGAGATTTTTATTTTGCTGCTATAATTATTTTTGTCATTA
The DNA here is from genome assembly GCA_905333005.2 of Lycaena phlaeas. NCBI lineage: Eukaryota > Metazoa > Arthropoda > Insecta > Lepidoptera > Lycaenidae > Lycaena > Lycaena phlaeas. The sequence goes on from HG995168.1 coordinate 5,440,386, forward strand.
TTATCATCATCAGTCTTTATCAATCCACTACTGACCATAGGCCCTATAATTATTTAAATTTTTTAATGTACTAGACTTGGTGGAAAATTATTACACTAGAAATTGGCAACATTGAGTTATGAGACCGCAGCGCCGCGTCTATCGGACTTCTTAAGTGGCGGGGACTCTAAATAGAAATCATAATTTCAGGCCCCGGCAATTTTGCTATATAACTTAACTTGACAGTAGGCATGTCAATTTTAAATCGATTAATCGAAAAATCGATCCTTTTAGGTATTATGTATAATCGATTTTTCAGATCGATCTTGAACACTACATCGATTCAATGAATCGATTCATAAACCTCCCGAATCGGAGCGATCGATTCAAAGAACTTAATATTCCTCAACTGGCTGCGGTATTTAGTTTTTTAATTTTTTGCGGTTGTCGGACGCAAAATTCAAGTACTTAGTCGTAATTTGAACGCATCTTAGTGTAAATAACGTAATAATAATGAATGCTTTCATTAATTCGGAGTGGTTTTCTAGTGTTTGTACTTTTTTTTAGGCAATTACGCTTGTTTGAAATTGACGCGATTAATCGAAAATCGATCTTTTAATGCTCGATTTAAACTATAATCGATTCTAGTAAGTTCGATTTGAATTGAATCGGAAATCATTTTTTTTTTAAATGAATCGTCATGCCTACTTGACAGTTGTGACTTGAGAGTTGACACATGGTTGACACTCGAGTCTTCAATCTTGACACTTGACTTCAAATATGTTGCCAATTTTAACTACTAATCGCCTAAGTCTTGGAAGGAAATAAAGTTTACTAAGTAGTTGTATTTTGTTGATTTTCCGTTAGTTAATAGTTTTGCATTTTAATCATTCGGAGTGGTTTACTTAAATGTTTGTTTTAGAAACATAATCTGTATGTATCGTGGTGAATACTGGGGAAGAATGTTCTGGAGGTTTTCTATAGTTCTTCTTTCCGAAACACAGAAAGGTCTTGAATTGAAATTAATAGCATGAAATTAATAACATCAATAATTCATAAACCTTCGGTAAATTATTATTGCTGCCGGGAGCGTGGAACAGTGCACCCCTCCCATCGGTAATTCAAGATAACTCCCACTGCCAGATAAGATAGCTTATAATAATATCAGAAGTACAAGAGAAATATTTAGATATGTGCTTTCTGCAAGTAAATTATTAATAATTCAATTACCTATAGTTAATCACTGCAGAAATTCAAAATACATATTTTGGGCACATTGTTAGGGAACATATAACATAGAACAGTCAAGGATCATTGATCAATTAATATCAATTATCGATACACTCAGTTCATTTGATTTTATTAAATCATCTAAATTACTCACTCACTAACAAATCATCAAATTTTTATCAAAATAACATTAAACCAAGACATTAATTGATTTAAATAATTATATACTACAAGGATCGAATTAAATGTTATATTCTACGGAAAAATTAGAGACTATCATTATATTTTGTTTTGTTTTCAATATTTAAATGATGTGAGTTAATTTGTTATTGAAAAGTCGTTTAAAGTTAGTGAGTTTAAATTTCGTTTCACGGTAACGATTTTATTGGATTACTAATATTTTGGATATTATTTGCCTCCGTTATTTCAAAAGGTCTCATGTCATGGACAGGCAATGAAAAATAATTTATTGTACATTATCTGTGTCTTAATCAATGGCGTCACCGTCAAGAGCCCAACCCGCTGTTTGCTGTTTGTGATTTTCAGCGTTTTTGCTAGTGTCAGATACATTTTATAACAGTATTTTTAGAGAAGAATAATCTAAAGGTGAGGATTATTAATATATTAGCTTCTTTTCAAAATTCGAATCTATGATTTATCGGCGTTTGTTCTTCTACGACACAAAATGGACGTCAAATAATTTAGTGACGTGATTATGTAAAAAAAAAACATTTTTGTGAATTGCTCAAGTATGGTTCCAAAAATTGAATACAAATATTGTTAACTATATTAATCATTCATGTAAGTACTGTAAATAACCAACGTACTAGTAACAAATGCGCGCATGTCCCTATCAGGATTATGCGTAATGGAGGAAAAATGTTACTACCAGAAATAATCTGGTGGCACGGATGACTTTCCAGGTAAAACCTAACGGAACACGTACGCATAGAATCACTAATTGCGATAACCTGTATGTTTTATTTTAAGAGCAAATTTTTCTATTAGTGCTGTGTGATCTATTTACATGACATTTATTGAGGTCGTTGGCCTCTTTTTGTAAGCATTATTCTATTCATTGTATTTGTGATTTGAAGCACATATTGTCTGGATTATGAATTTGCTGTGCGTTATAAGATAAGTCTCTTTAATGTTTTTAGGAAATATCAAGTTGTTACTTGAAGAAACAATTTTATGAGATCATTTTCATGAAAATTAGGACTTTCAATTACTTATATCATAATAACGAAATTCGATGAAAGTAAAAAAAATGTACTTTTAGTAAACATGAAATATGTTGGCATAGCGAATTTTGTCCTTTGTTAAATTTATGTGTTCTCTGTAAATATTAAGAATGTGGTGAATAAAATATTATGTTATCGATTTGCAACCCTTTGTTAGTACACAAAGTATGTATATAACTTAAAAGCTTAAAATATGCATTCTATTTTGCATATAATTGATGAAATTATGTAGTTTCACATGTTTGCTACCAGGTGGCGCTGTAGCTAGATCCATTCTTCATATTATGTGTACTTGGACTACACTTTATAAAAGAAATTGTGTTGTTTCTGTTGATTATATGTTTATGCATACATGTACATTTACTTACTGGCTGATGGTGAATATAATTATTAGATTTTGCTAAAGTATTTGAACACACAACGGAATATAATGGAAAGATGTCATAGTACATATTATATATTGGATACACTTGATATTTTTAATATTATTTTATAGTAATGCATAGAGGCCTAGTCTAAACAAGCTTACTATCTTATTGCTAAGGTTACTATTTAATCAAAGTCATTTAATTTATTACTTATTAAGATTGAGACCTTTCTGCAACAGTTGAGTACTAATAAATGACTAGGCATATTTTTTAGACTTGCAGGAAATATTTCTCATATATATTTGATTTCTATAATTAAAGAGATTTTTTAAAATTAGTTTACTGGTGCCCAAACATTTCTGAAAATTGTATTTAATTATCTCTTAATTTATAACTTACAAACATTGACACCCGGTTTCCGAAAGGCTAATCAACGCAAAAACTAACAAATTAACTGTCTTCTCTTGTTAAGTGTCAAATGAGTCACTAGAAACATGGTTAAATTACTTAGTTATTCAACATAAATATTTGTTCAGCAATGAACAGATAGAGGCTAGTAATAAAGATGATGATGATTACTTTAACTTATTATCATCTTTGCTTGCATTAGCTTGATTTAAACTAACATAGTACAAGAAAAACTTATAAGAGAGTTGTAAGATAGAATGACAAATCTATGTAGGGACTAAAACCATACTAATATCATATATTATTATATGCAGTGTGCAATGCAAGCAATGCATATATTATATTATCATACCAAAGATAATATAATATATGCATTGGCAAATTAATGATAGTGCAGACATAAAAAAAATGTGGATATGCACATCCAGATGTAAAGTATCAACAGTTGTATTAATGTATAAAGTGTAGCATATGTTTGTAGTTTCTTACTTGCATTTATTAAGCGAATTTGTGGAGGACCTGGTGTAAAACGAATACATACTAAATAATAAAAATCATTATTGTAATCAATGTTTTAGTTACATCAATTTTAGTTGTTAGAACACTTTCAGTTAAAATTTGTTCAAACAGTCAGTAAGGCATAGCCACAATCCCCTCAAGGCAATGGTTGCTGTAAAGTAACTGAAACATTGTACATGTACAAATTTTAAGAAGCACCAAAAAAGGGTGTAAAAGTATATTATATAAGTATATATTATATATTATGACTGAAATCCTCAATTTATTTAAAAACAAATAGAGAAATTGCTATGTTCTTTGTTTTTCATTCAGATTTAATTAAAAACTGAATGTTTTAACCCAGAACCAAGGAATTAAAAATGACAAAACAATTGCAACTAATATCCCTTTATTCTGTATGGATAATAACAAAAAAAAAAACCTGAAAACAACTCCTGTATGAGTGAGGTACAGATAACATTCAAAGTTTGCAATTGTTGCAGATATTCGCTTCTTGGTGGCTATGCACCATCAATTGGATACAGAATAAACAATACTGACAATTGAAGCTTGAAAATGCAGACCATAAAGTGTGTGGTAGTAGGAGATGGGGCGGTTGGTAAAACATGTTTACTAATCAGCTACACTACAAACAAATTCCCATCGGAATATGTGCCCACAGTATTTGACAACTACGCTGTGACTGTCATGATAGGTGGTGAACCTTACACTTTGGGTCTATTTGATACAGCGGGTAAGTTGTTTTGTTATTTGATAGTAAATTTTTGATCACTATTGAAAACATTAAACGGATGTATTTATTTTTAAATGAGATGTAAAGAATTACATAAAGTTTTTAAACTCTGGACTTATGACCATTAAAGGGTAATGTAATGTAAACTCTGTGTATTTTTTGTTAATAGGTCAAGAGGATTATGATAGACTTAGACCTCTGAGTTACCCTCAGACAGATGTTTTTCTTGTGTGCTTCAGTGTTGTGAGCCCAAGTTCTTTTGAAAATGTTAAAGAAAAGGTATGAAATTTTTTACATTACACTATTTTTTGCATATTGAATGCTGATAGTTAATTTCATATTAATAAATACAATAAATTTATTTAAAAAACCAACAAATTGTTGTTTGTGCAAATAAGTTTAATTCATTACACATTCACAGAGGAACATTTTCAGGTTATTGGAATAATATAAAACTTATATTTGTACTTGGTAGGGATGAGACTTTTCATTTTCGTAAGACCAAGACAAATTTTGTTCTTCACTAGTATTTGCCTTTTTATTCACTTTTTATTATTCGGCATCTTAACATCTACATTGCTCATCTTTCCTATTAACACAGTTTTACATCATACAATTGTTAACTCTTGCAGTGGGTGCCTGAAATTACTCATCATCAACAAAAGACTCCATTCCTGCTGGTCGGGACACAAATAGACCTGCGAGATGATCCTGCCACTATGGAGAAATTAGCCAAGATTAAGCAGAAGCCAGTTTCTCTTGAACAAGGAGAGAAACTTGCTAAGGAATTGAAGGCAGTTAAATATGTGGAGTGCTCAGCTCTAACACAGGTATTTACAAATGTTACAAATGCTTAAAATTTTTAGTGTAGAGATTTTGTAAAACAGCAACTGGCACACTGGGGCAATGAAATCAGTTAAAATGATATGATGGCAAATGGCATGATGTTGTTATTTCCGAATTTTGTTCCGTATTTTTTGTAAATTTTGTTGAATTATGAATTTTAATATGAAAATAGATGTATCTGCTAGTTTTTTAAATGTTATTAGATAATCTTGCCTTAAGTATTGTTACAAAGAAAACACATATATATATACTTTTTACCTTAGAAAATGTAAAGCTTATTCAAAATAGGTCTCCATTGGCTGCAATATAGTCCTTTGAATGTTGAGGCCAGTTGTTAATAGAAGCACACACACTTTTCATGGGAAAATTCTTCACTGCTAATAGTACAACACACAATAGTATAGATTGTTAGCATACTCTAAAACTGACTATAAATCATAATCTAGCAGATAAAGATTGAACTATATTTGTTGATTTTTATCCAAGATTGAGTAAATTGAGCTTTATGACTTGTTGCCAAGTCTTTTTGAAAAGATAATTCTTTGTTATTAAACATGGTGTTGTTAAGAGGCTTATTTACCTTCTCAAGAATGGAATTTCATATACATTGCCGATATTTTGATGTTGGCCAGTCTTACTGGCTAAATTATCCTTTTAAAAGACGCGACATGGTTCTAGATGCTGTCTTATTCTCTTGAGTGGTGAAACCTTTTACTTTCGAGCTAAAGCTCTTTAAGTTAATAAGCAATGATTATGGTATGAGAAATGCATAAATTTTATTTAGATTGTTTGTGCTTTCTTTTGCCACTGTTAGTACACCATTATATTTTCTATTTCTACCATAAATTATTCTGCCTCAATATATAATACATATTATGTTTGAGATATGATGATGATGATATGATGATATGAGATCTGAATGGAGAAGATTGGAGGAGGCCTTTGCCACCTGGCAAACGGACACACAAAAATGGGTTAAAGGAAACTGTATGAATAACAATAACAAAAACAGTCATGTCCGAAACAAGGCTTAATAATAATAATAATAATAAAATGTTTGAGATATAAAAATATATATCGAAATCAATTCCAAATCTTTAATTGCCTATGTTTTTCATAATCTTCATTTCAAAATATATTTTTTTATGGAACATCATGACTTACATGTTTTTTGAGTTTATAATGTATTAAAAGCATTTCTTTTTACCTTATCATAAACTTTACATTTACTAAAAATGTTACATCTCCTTTGTATAATGATTAACATAGTCCTTTTAATAAAATTGTTGTTGAAGATTAGTCCTTGCTTGTATCCAATGGGTTGGCCGGACGCAATCATCCTGTTATCTAGTCGAAGGTCATTATAATATATTGTATGATTCCGTTTGCCATTACGATGTGAGTGAGTGAGTGTTTATATGTAACTCAAACGCTACACTACCAATTTTATGAAATTCTGTAAACTTGATTTGTAAATGTTTACTTTTGATCTAAAGTACATGATGACTTTGGATAGGTAGGCACTTTTGTCGATATTTATTAAATATAGTATGAGGTGGTCAGAAATACTATATATTTTATTAGTCATCATTATTAAGTATCAACCATTTGCGTCCACTATTTGATGATAAGTCACTTTCAATGACGGACAAATCCCCGCAAACTCTTATTCCACTAGATTCTATATGCATATTGAATACTATGAATAAATTAATGCTTCTTTATATGCTTTTACAGAAAGGATTGAAGAATGTCTTCGATGAAGCTATATTGGCAGCATTGGAGCCTCCAGAACCTGTGAAGAGAAGGAAATGCACTCTGATTTAAGATGCGATCGGCTCCCACTCAAGCCAACTGTAATATTCACTTATTTTTACAACAATAACTATTTAAAGTAATGCCATAAATGAAGATAAAAATAATGAATATTACAGCCGCCCATGACAAGCCCCTCGCGGCGCGATTGGGCGTTTTCCATTTATAACTATTGAAGTCTAAAGATGAAGATTTTATACCATGTCATTTGTAGATGTTAATTTATAACGCTCGTAAGTCATCTGTACCTACTACTATCATCGTGAAATCATTCAATATTTGCTAAGGCTGCAATAACGGCTTTTATTAACCATAATATTGTACTAAGATGGTTATACGCTTTTAATTAAATAGACATATATGTAACCTCATATCTTATTTATTATTCTTATTTTGTCAGTTTTGTATTTTTCTATCATATAGAGTAAGTGGCGGAATCTTTATATTAAATGGTGCAGTGTGCTCTAAAAATATACAGGAAAATATGACGAGACGAAGCTGAGATAGAGCTTAACTGGACACTGACGCGACCCTAATCTTTATACTTCAGGTGACTACTCGCTTTCATTCAAGTTGGCGGCAGCACAGCAAGCTTTGTGTCGTATTATTTACGACATGTACGTATACATCACACGATATTTAAACTATGCAAGCGATTGATAATGTAAAGTTAGTGTTCTATGGTGATTGTTCCGCCCCCCCCGGACGACTATTCCTAATCTGTTAGGATGCTTGATAGTCGATATATAACACCAATATGTAATTATTGTATTGTTGGCTAGCGCAGAAGAGTATATGAGAATCAATTAATTATTAGCATTTAAATTAAGAACAATTAATATAGTATTATGGTAGTGTGCTGCTGCGACTGAATGGGACTGCTCATTCCAACGGTTTGAATTTAACGTGGGCCGCCGTCATCACGCACACTAGCGCCCTCGCCGCACAGTGCTGCCCACACCGCAGTCGCAGATTGTAAATATAACATTGTCAATGTGTTACATTACGAGAAATTATATTGTATTAAATTTAAAGTATTAATATTGATTTGGCATTAATGGACTAATGTGCGTGTATTATTTTATTATTCGACATTTAATTATTGGATTTTATTTTTGTCAGTAAGTAGTTTTAGGTGTATATTAAATAATAAATATAAGATTTTTATTATTTTATTTTTCTCATTTCGTTCTGGGTTTCTAGACTTCCTATAAGCTGGTTCTGTCATTACATATTCAGATAATCTGCTATACGACTTTCAAATTTGCTGTTGATTATGTTGTAGGGCTTAATCAAGGTTTATATCATTGTCTCATATAATCATATATTTATCAATATTTCTTTATAAATTGTTAATCTCATTAAATTCGTAGGTACAATTTGCAATAAGAAAAACGCCAGATGCTATAGATGCTAATAATGATACTAAGTAAATTTGTATAATTTCCAGCTTTTAAATTTCTTGAGGTGGAAGGGGATTTAATTCTTGACTTATATCTAATCAAAATGAAATGAAAAATGGACGGTCCACGACTTGCATCCATTGCCAGATTCATAACTATCATGATACTAGTCTGTAAAGTCTCCTACCATACGAATTACCATATGATAGTATTGAAAAATTTGTCTATAACGAATATATATAAAATGAATGCCATGCTGCGTGTGTGTGACCGAAGTTCTAATTCTTAAATTCTTGCCAATGCAAATGCTATGTGTATGACCTTAAGAAAGCCGAGGTAGTCTTTCCAGCCAGGATCAGGTGAATTGGAATGTATGAATAGATCCTAATAGAGAAGAATACGATTAATAGCAATTAAGCTTTCTGTTTAGATTATTCTATAGCTTGGATCGAGCACTAGTACTCACGTCTCATCTACTTTGGACTGGGATTAAAAGGCAAATAGGCCTGTTTATTACATACACAGTTTCAGTTACACAGTTGTCTTGGCGTTAATAAAAAGGCCTTTTACGTTCATCAGAGAACGGACAGGGGTCTGATGATGATGATAACCAGAAAGCAGACTAGTTTTAACAGACTAATCTTACAATCAAACAGTTATTGTTAGTTTACAATTAATGTGCTAGAGCAGTGGTTCTCAACCTTTTATTAATCACTGAGCACTTTGATTACAGTGTAATTAACGAATCACAAGTTAAAAAATAGTAGAAGCAACAAAATAATACATATAATTGAATCTAAAGGTTAGTGGAAAATCTTAAAAGTTGCATCTCAGTAAGGAAGAGCTTGCTTCTATGTTATTTATCTGTCAAACAGGTAAATTCTGCTGATCTTTCTTGTAGATCTCTTATAATCCGCGAACACTGGCTGGGATAAACAGTGTGATTACCTATTCATAAGGTATTCTCGCTGCTCTTCGGAATGCACTTAAAATTTTTGTCGGAAGAAAAAGTACTAGAACCTTCTTTTTACTCGCTGTATAAGATCTAATACCTCCTTTCTAAACGTCATGTTATCCTCAGCCCATAGATTTTCTTTACATTTTAGACGTGACAGCTTTGACGTAATGATTTTTTAGTATATTTTATTATTGAAATTGCCCCTTTTATATCACTTCAGCATTTCATCGCTTTACTCTATTGTGGTCCTTTTGTGTTTTGCGATCTGTTATGAAAATTTAAAGTAAACATGGGCGATCAACTAAAAATAATTAAGGGTAAGTCTCACTAAAAGACGTTCACAAAAATGGCGTCTTCATTAAAAATACTATTGAAAATGATAATTCCTGATTATTGTGTTAATGTCAATATTAAAATTAAATACATTCAACAATCGTCCAGCCTTTAGCTTTAAAAAAATACTTTTAACTATAGTAATTAAAGCCAGTAAGTATTATTCAATATTTTTTGTTTAGTAATTTGCCTTGTTTAGATTTTAGACTTGTCAAGTGTGTATCGAAGTAGCATATTCAAGTAGATAAATAACATTTTATTCCAAATAATAAACTAAAATAATGTTTGAATACTTTAGATAAACGCCACAGAAGTTCTAGCAGTATTGCTGCGGTACCGATAGAGGGCGCGCGCTCTGAGAGAAAATTGGAAATACGCGGTGTGTTTCTTTATGTATTATCCTACACTTAATCATAAGATTTTATATTAACATTTATTATAATGGTATGTTTGTACGTGGTTTTGATGATGGTTACCATATTTAATGGTAAGGAAAAGTAAAGATGTATGCTATACGCTACTAATAAAAAAACTAAGAATCAAAATCTCTCGAGTAGCTTTTTTACTTTACCTATCATCTCACATTTTAGGTACCTTATAATACGAAATACGTATTATAATACAAAGGGTATTATAATACGTTACTACTACTCTTATACATCACAAACAGAGCTATTTTAGATAACGTCATATTTACGATAGTATAATAGCTCCCTAAACTTGCTTATCGAAGGACCATCAAAGGCTCTCTGACAAGAAGCACGATTCACGAACCTATAATACAATATAAGTACAGACGATGTCTAAACGAGTTTTGTCCATTCTATAGCTTCCATACCAGAGGTGGATGATCAGTTCACCGCTGCAGAATCTCGTTGCAATCAATTGCAGCAAAAGATAGATGCAGTGAGAAATTTAAAGAAGAAAAAGAAATCAAAACGGCGCAGGTACATTTTTGATAAGATATTATGTATACTAGCTAGTCCCCGCGAGTATTCTTACCATAATATCTAAAAAAATGTGCTTCTTTGACTTTTTTTAATACGATTCTTAACCCTGGAGATTGTATAATTGATTTTTTCCTCTTCTCGTCTCCAGCTTTAGTGTAAATTCTTTATATTAGGTACCTATAACTTATCAATAAATATAAATTACCTACTACAGAATGGCGCGCGTCGACTCATAGCAAGACTTTGAATGCACGTTAATTAAACCATACCTACGGTTTCGTTCATTAACCTACGAGTTTATATTATGTTACGTATAAACGGGAATCAACACACACACTAACATTTTTATTATTAGTACTGGTTTATAAAATATGTTTATTTGTTTTTATGTAGGATTCCGGAGCTTCTAGACACGGCTGATAATATTCCTGTAATATCTGTTCACACGAAACCTAAAAAGAGTAAGTATAACGGTCACCGCAGACCGTCGGATTAGCGGCGGAGAGATTTACACAATAATGACCGATTTTAATCGCATCGACGATCAAAAGTGATCGGGTTCTCTACAATACCAAACCGCTAAATGTCCATTAGATTAGAACAACAGTAAGTTAATTTAGATATTAAGTAGCTGTCATAAGTATAAGAAAGAAGGCAACACAATAAAATGTACGATACAACAGAAAGGCTTCTCTTTTTAGTTAGGACAAGAATCTCTCACGCTTTATGCAGGTATGGGATTAATATATTAGGCTAGGACGCAGGAGCTACTTGTACCGATACCGACGCCCATTGACTTTCACAATTTCACACAACTAAAGGCTATGCAGATGCGTTGCCCACCATTTCCCTTTGCCCCTCCCCCTCCCCCCCACCACCTAACGGGTCACTGGAAGCTTACAAACCGCACGAAATGCGACGGCGTAAATATCACTTTACGTCGGCATTATGTGGGCAAGAGGTAACACTCTGTTCATGCCGCCCCAATTCGGCTGAAAAGCAGCGTGGAACAACCTTGATCCTTTTTACCACCGCAAAGCAAACTTGCAAAAAGCAAAAAAAAAATTGGAACGCCCACAGACAAGATGCATCGGTAATGTCGGATGTAGGCTAAGATTTTTACAGATACAATGCAACGGACCAACGTAGATCGCAACGGAGAACGTAGAGGGACTCGTACCTACGTACCGGTGTTCGATGAATTACACGAAAGTTCTAATGTGAGCAAGGAATTTGTTTAAATTTTTTGAAACCACACACACAACACTAAGTAACTAAGTACTTATTATATATATACAGCTTTTTGTCTACACGAGACTTTCATAACAGCATCGGATTATTTCTGCTACCGCTTACCGGTTCATACTCGTAAAATATATGAAGTGTATTTTTGAAAGTTAGATTCCGAGGGAAATATCAAGAGAATATTTTGATATTTCTGTCCTATTAATTTAAGAAGCGCCTTTAGAAGTGTTCGATAAGCGTATGCTAGCGCCCATCGCTGTTAACATTATCCTTTTATACTTTACCAGTGCCGGCATCACCCAATCCATATTATTTATTAATGATAATACTATTGTCCATGTTATATAACAATAAAGATAATAACGATTTATCTTGTAAGAGGCCTAGCGATTAACGTTTATACTATCCTATCTTATTGTAATTAATAATAAAGTCCGTAAAAGTTGTTTCGTTTTAATGTGTGAAATTCACGTAAACATTATAAAACAATATAGGTTACATACGTTATCTCAGTGTATTCGCAGTGCGACAATCGCTTACGCTGGAGAAACGCTAGTGTGCACGAGCCCTAAAAACCCGCTCACGAATTGAATTAGGTACCTATTAAAAACACTTCTCATAGCTCTTAATATAAGGTACGTATTATCTTTGTTTCGTATAGGACGCGCAAGGTGTAGGGCGGTGGAGCGGAGTGCGGCGAGGTCGCGCAGATGGAGATGGTACTTATCACGTGTAATATTAACTGAATTCGGAGCCGTAAATAGGGTGGTGCCACCGGTGCCAAGGCACAGGGCGTAGACTCTGGGGGGCGCAAGAATGGCCAGACCAGGCAGGACTATTATTTTTTTCGGTTTGTTAAGGACCCAGTTACAGAAGCTCGCATAGGGCGCATAAAAGGCTATTTACGGGTCTCACTGAATTTAGGCATTAATCAATTTGGCTCTTATTCTAGATCCATGTAAGCAATTTTTAGACTTGATTTGTTTCAATAATTAATTTCAGTTTATTATATTCAATGCAAGAATACTTTCACAATTTTTAGGATTCCATTTCAAACAGAACCCTTATATAATATTTCGTCTGTCTATTGACCTGGCGCTTACCAAACCAAAACTAACAGAGTACTTCTGACTGACACTCAATCACTATTGTCAATCATATTTGGTAAGAAGTCTGTAGTTTGACACATACACGAATAACCTTATGCGAATTATCAGCGGCGGGTGCTGTGAGTCGCTCTGAGTCGACGGAGGCAGCTTGGGGTGACCACGATACCGCCGACGAACGGCGACATCAGCGACGGTCTGCCACGGATTCTAGCTCAGGGTGAGCATCTACTACTCGAGAAGCATAAAAATTTTGCCCTTTGTTGTAGGGCTATTCTGGAATCCGCGGTGATGTGACGAATTTGGCGAATTTGTATTCTTTAAAACTCGACTCATTATCTATATCAATAAAGTTCGCTCTTAAAGTGTCACGCGCTCTCTATCACTCTGGTGAAGCTCGATATCGAAATAGTTTTTACAGAATAGCACTACTGGGTAGGTAGTCTTTTCATCACTATTAGGTTGTGATAGACTACCCGATTTATACCTACTTACCAAAACATATTCAAATTCATTTTTCTAATTATAAATATTTAGAACAGGTTCATTATAATCATAAGTGGGCAAGAGAACAGTCAGAGCCTTAAGTTGACAACCGACACCCATTATTAGAAATCCACACAACCAGAGGATATACAGATGCATTGCCCTCTTTTTCGAAACGCACGAAAGGCGTACAAGGAAAATAGACGAAAGGAAAATACATACATGAGTATAGGTGTCACTTTAAGTTGGTATTATCCGAGCAAGATTTTTACCACTAGTTACCACTAGTGGTAAAAGATCGACCAATTTGTTTTATATCATGATAGCGGATGAGCCATTATTGTAGTTGTGATATATATGTACATGCGTCCTTATGTGCATGTGTAACTACAGAGAGCTTATCAGCGTAATGGATCGAAAGCTCACGCACACATACACTTACAAACACAAGGATGGCCCACACGCTTGTGAATATAACATAATCAAAGCAGCCTTTAGAACGTCAATTCAAATTAACAACATATCGACTAGGACCCATTCGAATGCACCGATTGCTTTCGTCTTAATACCAAGTGCTAGTACTCAAAGACCCGGGCTATCTCTAAGAACTATATAGATCATCGTCAATTCTTAGACTTTATTCACTTGTCTGAATGTTATGTCCATGAGCTGTAACTTAATTTAGACGAGTCCACAGCAAGGCGCGAGTGAATGTGGAGAAGTCAGCGAACACACACGATTCCGATGTAAGAAGACCTTCTAGTAACAAACGACCAGGTATATTATACTTCTACTTCTTTGATATTGATTAGATAACTGTAATGTAAATATTTAAATTTTATAATATTTGATCACCCTTAAAAACCCTTGAAAAATAAATAAAAATATTGCATTTCGATTAAACTACAGCCTAAATTATAGGGAAAAGTTTCAAAGGTCTTCAAAAAAGTACAAACTTTACAAATAAAATAAATCCTATTTCCTACTAATATTACAAACGTGAGAGTTTGTAACAAACAAACATATTACTCTTTAATGCAAAAAATAAGAAACTTTACTATAATATAGCTTATACTTCAGAATAACACACATGCTATAATTTATCCCCGTACTCCCGCGGGAGTGGAAAGTATAATGTAAATTACAAATATACTGAAACTTTTTTCCTATCTTAATGATATTTATCGAGCTTTATTGTATATTGTCAGACATATATCTTTCAATGAACGACAAGACGGTACCTGCCCGTAAATTGCCCGTCGTAGTCCTATAAATCTCATCATCATCATCAGCCTTTATCCATCCACTGATGAACATAAACCTCCTTCAATTAACGCCAAGGCGGCTGATCCCTGGCCACTCGCATCCACGGATCAACCACTCCAAGAAAATTGTCTTTCCATCTGGTTAATGGCAGATTAATACTAAAAGTATGAAAATCTACAAGATTAAAATGTTTATGTAACTAAAATCATAACTATTATAATAATATTTACAAAAAAATGGTATAAAAACGTTCTTTATTCACCGACAAAAATAAGATATCAGTCGTATCTAGTGTACACAAAGATCATTTGTTGAATGGTAATTAAGTTTCAGAATATGTGAAGGAGAAATCTGAGACGTGGCAGACACAAGCACCTCAAACACGAGGTCGTCGAACCCGGAACAGTACGGGTAAGGGAGGTTATTTTACAGTGTAATACTTATTCGATTTGACCAACCATTTGTTAAAAAATCCTGAACTGCGGAAATTTTTGAGTGATTGTCACGCTACGTCACGAGAAAGAGTGCTGATAAAATTGAATGAAGATTAGCTGATTAATTAATTACAGCATCTTTAGTGTTCAACCAGTGGCATAGTTTGTTCTAACTTGTATGCTTTTTTAGACAAAAAAATAAATAAAATGGTAGTCTAAATAGTAAATGGTTTTAAGAATTTTACTTAGACCCAGTACTAACATCTCGGTAGCCTCTTATGTACTGCTGGTACAACGGTAGCTACGCTTTTGGAAAGACACTTGGTGAAAAGGAAATACATAAATTGGATAATCTATTATTCGAATGTTACAACATAGTTAACATATACTATACACTTAGCTTATCTTCGCATTATTCTGTACTTGAAAATACTGTTCCTTGAAGTTTATTTTCTACTATACATAGATAGATTTAGGAAACAGCCTAAATACATTTCCTAATAATATTGACAAATAATTTAGTTTTACCGCCTTTGTATTCCGTTTATGAGGCAGTTAAAATAGTTATTACTTTATGAGTCTTATCCTTAACTATTTTTTTTTACTTAATTATATTCTTTCTCTCATATCTAGGTACTGGTATAAGTCACGCAGAAGAGAGGCCTCTAGTGGAACTGTTCAACAAAAAGATTGATAATTCGGACGTGGAAGTCACAAGAGGCAGGTTCTATATGGAATATCTAACGTAAAATTGTAACTTTAAAGCTATTAATTTATCTTACTTTGACTTAAATTGGATTCAGAACGGATACACTGCATAATCGGCTTTTGCATCGGATAAATATATGTTTTGTGATGTTTCTCTTCACGGGTTGTTCTACTACTAGTACTTGTCCATATCGCTATCATACGACGCTATTCCCATTCCCTACTCTCCAGAGTAGCGCGCGCGAGTAGAGTAGCTCCGTTTCTCGCAGGGGCGCGCAGTATACCGCGCCCCTGCGAGAAACGGAGGGCCCCTTTTAAATTTTACTAGGTGAGCCATCTGCTCACCTACCTACCGATTGAGCTTAGGTGCCGTAGCGTCGATGCGGATTGACACGTCGCATCGCGCACGTCCTACTAGCGGTTTCACTGCCTTTCATTTGTTGAAAATAGAAAGGTGCTACGGTGTGGAATCGCTTCGTGCTACCTCGTGTCGTCGCCTTCATTGTGCCGTAGCAAAGAATACAGACGTACATAGTAGGCCAGTTCTTATGAGCGCTTTGAGGACCAACTCTGCGATGTAAACGTCTGCTTGGCGGCATAAGGAGAGGGACACCACGATTTCCCCAGCATATGAGCCTACGAGAGCGAGCGAGTGCGAACTGGGGACTAGTCCCCGAAAAAGTCGGCAAAAAACTCATTTAGAACTGTCCTTCTATGTACGTTTGTATTCTTTGGCCGTAGTGATGTGGACAAGCCCTTAAGCGAGAGGTACGATAGAAACCTTATTTATTGACTATTTTAGGGCGTACTTCCCCGCTGATCGTAGATGAGGTCTCCTCAGGACCATTCGGCGATGATGCTGTGTCACACATAAAAGAAAGGGTGAGACATTTTTATCATTGTATTGTTCCCATATGACACTATAATATTACACTGCAATTATTGCCTCAATGCCAATTAATGCCTAGCTTTAATTAAGGCCTTAAGGCCAACAGCATAGGTCCTTTCGAAAAAAAAAAACTACAATTAATGGTGCGCTGATTGTAAATTACAAAAATTTTTGTGACAGAATCGTGGTGTCATTTATGTTAGAAACGACAGCACGAGTCTGAGCTCAAGTACTTCCAAATCACTGGTGAGTATACATTAGCATGTGTCGACAATAGGAGGGGGGTCGCCGTCGCTTCTTGCGCAGTCGGCACTACGAGGAGCCTACAGTTGCGTCACGTATGAAGCGGGCAATGGGGCGCATCGCGGCGGTCCGCACTGACATACCATTCGTGGTGAGCGCCAGTACCGCGCCGTCACACAACCTGGGAGTGAATCTGCAACAGGTACCACTGCAATATATGTACTTACATGATAGTATACAAGTGTATATACAAGTGTGCTCGTATTTGAAAGACCAGTCCTCCTAGACAAGGGCACAAATGCTGAACGAATAGAATAGAATAGAATAACTATTATATGGGAATGACACTATAAAAAATTTACGACATGTAATTTGCCAGCTGGTGTCATTCGGCATTCCCATACAATAAGCATTTTCAATTTATTTAGCGTTTGTGCTACTTGTCTAGGAGGCAGTCTAGCGTCTAGGGCTTCAGTGTATAGACGACGACTAACGGGTGTTTTACAAAGTATAATTTACCTATTGAATAATGTTTGTGAAATATATAAATTTCGCGTCACTTAACTTAGTCGTTTAGTATGGTGTAAGAGCTACACGCATTTAGTATTGATAAATCACTTTAGGTAATTCACCTATGGCTAACCTCTGCCTAACTAAATTGTACTTGTTTTATAACTGTATACGAGAAAAAAAAACAACTGAATATTATTGAACATTCGCACCATTCTAACTGTTGTGCTCCTGTGCTAGGCTTATATAAACTTTTACATATTATATAAATAATATATATACTTCTTTACGTATCAATGTACGAGTAATATTTATTTGTTATGCATTTATATAAAAATAAAGAATAAGTAATTTTTGTCATTGTGATCTATTTACAGATTCTTAACAGTTTGAAAATTCAACAGCCTCCGAAAGGAATACCTCTTTCTCTCGCAAACCATCTAGGTAAACTTAGTTTATGAAACTATAGATAAAGCATTTAGTAGCTAAGCGTTAGTTAGTAGATAAGCGTTAGTTATATATTTTCTCTATTTCAATGTCCATAAAAGCAATATTTTAAGTTATTTTTCAACTAAGCGTTTCTTTCTCTGAAAATAAAGAATAAGTATTTCATTGGTTACCTTTTCATTTTAATTTTGATGTTTAATCATGTTCTTTTAGGTTTATGTCACGTACCTGAAGGTGCCACAAAAAGTTCAGTTTCTGTAAGTTTTTCTACTATTTAAGTATAAAAAGCTTTTTGCTTGTAAAATATGCCTAAGTGAAGTTCTCCTCGAGATCTAACTTAAGAGGCCGATACCACTATACCCACTGGACCATCGTCGAGCGAAGATAATGTTTTATTTTATCCATTATTGTTCTTATTCAATGTGCAATATAAATGCTGGAAACTTATTATTCTAGTTTAAATGTACTACGGCTCAAAAGATCTTATAAAGTTATTTAGATCAAGCTTGAGGCCGCGTTCGCACGAGTTCTTTTTATTGCGCGTTAAAAAGCATATGAATGAGACAAATTGATACCCATGTATCTATTCACACGAAGCCGTTTTTAAAGCGCAACGCCTTTTAAATCGAATTTAGCATGGCAAACTCGCAACTCGAGCCAACGTTTTACCGCGACGCTTTTTAAGCGCTCATGCGAACGGGAGTTTAAGGTAAAGATACGTACGTACTTTACGTACGTATAGGTACGTAAAGGTCTCACCTGTCTATATTTAGTTATTTGGTTTCTTTATCACTTACAGTTTAAAGTATAATAAATCTATGATTTTTAACTTATTTTACTACAGCGTGTACTGGACCCGGGCGAGTTAAACGTGATATGCGCGGGCGGGCGCATGCTGCGGTTGTCGTCGCGTCGCCGTCCGTCTTACGGCAAAGCGCTAGCACTGCTACGCTCGGGAGAGGGCCTCTTGCCTCGTTATCTGCGTGCTATCGTGCGACCGCGTTCTATGTATGAGTGAGTCATTTTTGTTATCTAAGGGTGCTTTAATTCCATTGAGCAATTCTTTCTACGAGAGCGTAGTATGTAGTTGTAAGTTGTGCTCGAAACTGTATTAAGCCAAATAAAAAAAAAACAGTGACATTAAATCATTGCTTAAACATCCAACTATCCATTAAGAATTATTGAACATTTGACCACCTTCACACAATGAAGATGGTTTGATTTTGGTAAAGCGATAAATATGTGATTTTTTTTAATACTCTCGTTCGTCTGTATAATTCGTCGGGTATCACAAGAAAATATGTTTTTAATCAGAGAATGCTCTCATATAACATTAGTGCTAATGTGCCTTTTTTGTTGCAACAAGCATATCTGCAAGGCGTGATGAGTTTATGGGGTCGGTGAAGAGTAGAGACCACAGCGATCACGTGAAGCGTACGCTAGCGGAGTACGCGCACTTGTACCGCGAGCTCGAACGCACCGACGAGCGACTGAGCCAACGGCGCGACAAGCGGCGCGACCCGGCGCTCGAGCTGCGGCGACAGCAGCTGGCCGCGGAGCTGCGGGCGAGGGAGGGACTTATATCTGAGGTGATTAACGGCGGTTTTAAATTTTCTTATCTATCTTGAGATTTTGACACATCTTCTTACAAAATCTGTCAAAATTTTAAGATGGATATTTTTTTTAAGATAGATAGGATATTGAAATTTGCCGTTAATTGATGCGATATAACACGTTATTTACAAACCACGTGTTTTCATAATGTATTTCTTATATTTTTTTTGAAACAATTCTAAGTCAACAGGAAGTAAGTATGGGTTTTGATGTGACACACTGACGGACAGACAGACAAACGGACTACGACATGATTGGTTCGGTTTTGTTATTTTGAGGATCGGAAAGCTATAATGTAAGAAGAGTTAAAGAAAGCAGAAAGCACATTTTAATGACCCATTATTGCTCGATGGCAGGAGGACACCTGAATAGCCTTCCACTGTTGTTAAAAGATAACATTTTATAAGCACTACATCATTAAAATATTTTATGCAGATCGTAGAAGACAACTGTAGGTAAAGGTATTGTTGAACAAGGAAGCGATGGAAAAATTCCACTCATCAGCCAGTCAACGAAGCTTAGACTAAACAGTGCCTAATTTTAGACACTATTTTATTCAATAATTTTTATTAAAAGATCGTAGAAGAGTACGGCGTCGGCGGCGACGCGGCACCGGCTACATTACGTGCTTCAGCTTCAAACGCTGAAGACACCTACCGCCACTCCACCTTCAAACTCAACGTGAACTAGACCAGACCCGGGTCCACGCCATTGAACATGCAAACTATTGTACGAAGCTAAAATGTCCGTATTGGATTGTTTAAAAGATTTTTATGTTAATATACTATTTATTTTTATAAATTATAATGTCATGATGCTGTATAATACCAATTTGTTTTATTTACAATGTTTATGACATGGGCCAATAAGTTTCATGAGAGACGGCTGCGTTTAGGTAGACAAAGTGTTGGTCGGCCATTAACCGGATGTGAACACGATCTCCGTGCAGTGACCGGTCCGTGTTCGATGCAAGTGGCAGGGGATCGGTCGTCTTGGCGTTCATTGACAGAGGACTATGCTCAGCAATGAACGGATAAAAGGACGATGATGATGATGATGATTATGAATTATATATTTAAGGCGCGGTCTTAGCTCAAAATTCACAAAACTAAGTTTCTTTGACGCTCCAGTACGAGGAAACCCAATGAAAATATCTCACGCAAAAAATACAGAACAAAAAAAAATTGGTAATATCAAACAAATATTAAATATTTGTTTGATATTACCAATAAAAATAGTTATTTCCTTCACAAGCTTTAAGCTTTTGATGTCGAAATTCTCTGTATTTTTAGCGGTAACAACATATTTTTTTAAATAATATAGACTGTATGGTTTTATTAAACTGTTAACCAGACAAATATTGAATTGAATGCGTATATTGAGTTATCAAAGGAAAACCCGCAAATTAAATGTTTATTTGCAGCACGGCTACATTTATGCGTTGCAATTTTTAACCTTATTGCCACGCGAAAATCGTACTTTTAAATCGTAGTAATTCCGCGCCTGAAGGCTACTTTTTCTGCGTCCTATCTGCATGAGTACGCACCGAAATAGCTATGCTATGTTTCAGAGAAAGGTAGGACAGGCAGTATAATTACTAACGCCGCTGCTTTTCCACCAGAAATGATGAGTGAAACACAATGCGAGGGATTTTTTTAAGACCCAATATAATAGCTTCATTTACTTTGCCTCGCTCAGCGCATCTGCGACGGAAACGGCTTTGCGGAGCGAGGTTTTTGAACGTAGAAAACAAGCGAAAGACGTATGCAGCAGCTGCCTGTTGCAGCAGCTCCTAAACCCATTTCAGGGACGGTTTCACTTATGAATGTGCGACACGGGAATATGTAAAACGAAGTCTGTTGTGTCAAGTTTCACGGCATTAATGAAGAGCCAGTTGGCAGTTACGTATAACAAAAAGGGCAACGAAGGAGTCGCTTGGGCTAGTCTCAGGTGAACCTGTATCAATTGCCGATATTATCACTTTCCATCAGACAGGGTCGCGCCGCCCCTATGTGCAAAGTATGAGGCGCACACAGGCGCCAAGCATTGAATTAAAATAACATAAACCTAAACTGACCGACCTAATTTTCTTTCGAGTATTTAGCAAATAATAAAAATTAATAAGCTTAAGGGCCTGTTTCATAACCTCCAGACAAGTGCCGGATAGGCTATTCACACCATACCTGTCAAATATGTTGTGAATAGCCTATTCGGCACTTATCTGGAGGTTGTAAAACAGGCCCTAGAAAATAGGCGCTTAATAGGTTCACACACAGGCGCTGTATGGGGTCGGCGCGCGACTGCCTCCAGATTAAACGAGCTCACGAGTCATTAGTGTCCTCACACTCGTTTTTTTGTTTGGTCAATCATCTTACTTCACTATAACAACATACTATATCGAATGCACCCATGTTAATCACACAATTTACAGATATATAGATATAATATATTTATTAAACACACCATAGTCACAAGCTAAATAGCTTAGGTTTCAAAAAAAAACAAAATACATTTATTATCAAATCGAAACACAAGACTGTAAAATTGTTTTGTTATTACTTATTTCTTATCTTTCTATATCTTATATATACTAAATATATCTATGTAATCCACAATAGTTTGATGTGCTTAAACGATAAATTAAATTTTAAGTAGGTAAAAGTAGGTGTGATAAAAATATGAATACTATTGAATTTATTAACAGAAGGCAAAATACCTACTTACATGTTTTGGATACGACTTAGATATGTATAAGTGTTAGGTCCGAAGGTCCGGGCTTTTGCCTCGGCTAACTACATTCGAGATACCTTCGAGGCTGTATTCCATATTGAAAAAATAAATGAATAGAGCTTTACATATTTTGCTCTAGTCGGAAAATCAACCTACCGAAGGAGACACTATATGCAGCATACTTTTAATTTGAAATGTATATTCTATTTTGCATCACAACTAACAAGTGCATGAGGTAGAGATAACAATGAATTGTATAAACTTACATAAATATTTTTCAAGTTTATTGGAATTTACTACCGATAATCGATTTTAATTTTTTAAACGTTTTTCTAAATGTATTGTAAATACCTATATTAATATTAGCTGTCCCGACAGAAGTTGTCGGGACAGCTTTACAGGGACAGGATTTAAGTATTTTTTTGTTGCTAAGCTACTGAGGACCACAGGTTGTTAAACAACGAACAGTCCGATATAAATGCACATTCGTTTAATTTTGTATAATTAATATAAGTAATTACCTATAGCAAAATAATTATGAATCTAAACCATTCTCGAATCCACCTGAAGAAACCTAAAAATTTCATCAAAATCGGCCCAGCCGTTTAGGACGAGTTCAGTGACAAACACACAAAACAAACAAATAAAGGTTAAATAAAATTACTAATATTATTTTATGGTGTGGTGAATAAACAATTTTTAAATGTACTTGAGGGAGTAAAGTAAATGAAGAGTGGGAAGATGCTCTATCGGAAATAGCGATTACCGATAGAGGATATTTTGGGGCAGGCAGCTATGGTCCCGCTACGTAGAAATGAAATAAAACTGAAAAGACGCTGCTGTGGTACGATTTTACGTTCGAATCCCTTAAGTTATCATTTGTATATTATTAATCATTCCTAACATATCTTGTTGCAATCAATATATAGAAACAAGAGTTCTCATTATTGTCATAATATACAATTAATGCAGATAATATTTATACTTCAATTTTATATCACCAAACATTGTATAATACCTACTCATGTTTACAAATAAAATATCTTTATCTTTTATGTTTATACTACTATACTCAGCGGGCTCTACGGCCTGAAGTAGATCTTAGCCTCCGACACGAGATCTGCGCGTTGCGCGCCCTGTCATTAGCGCTCTCCTCCCAGTTTACAGCGTCCAGGGGGCTTAGTCAAAACGCCATTACGAAAACGACAGCGAAGTTCGTTCGTTCGTTCGAAGTTGTGATTGGCTAAATCACGTCGTCGATTCGTTTTCGTAATGGTGTTTTGACTAAGCCCCCATGACGCTTAGGTCTTTTACCCCAATTGGCCCTGGCACCGCAATTGGTTTTCAGTATAATATGGGGATCGTTTATTTCTTCGTATTGTATTCACAAGAATATTTTTTCACGTGGGAGTGTCGTTAACCCACCGTAATATTTATACAGTTTAGCAATAATTGCTAGAATGAAAATTTTTATAGCTATTTTTTGTCATCGAGGTTTTGTTTTCGATATTGTGTCTTGAACACTATTTCCACCCATAAATATCTTTAATCAAATTATATACTTAATAGAATCAGGCGTTACTTTGCGGAAATCCATTTTAAAAAAAAAGATATTAAATTATATATATTAATCAGCAATATCCCGCATAATCATGCAGTCTTTATAGTAAATGTGTGAGTGCACGCATATGCATGCATATAGCACCGTCCTCCTTTCCCACACTGCATATGCGTACACTCGCATGCACCACCACCACACACACACTACCATAAACACCACCACCATAAAATCTACGCACGTTTCACCCCGACACCGAGGCATCCTCAGGATGTAGACTCTACGATTAGTAATCGTTAATTGACGTGCCGACCTGAACACCTGCCTTATATTAGGTGTTTTCCCCACTACCCCCACCAAATAACCGTATTATCAGAGAACTCGTTAGGTCTGTTTGGTCATTCAAAAGTTCTATTATTTTTATGTTTTATTATTTCAAGTTGTTCCAACACACTTAGTCGAAATCCCTTGTCACATTTATGTAGAACCTGTAACGTATGGCTGCTACTAACGCTATGTCCCGTTTCTAATAGGTGTTTTGCAAAATGGGACTTTTGAGGCTGATCGTTTGCAAACGCTGAGATATGTTCTTTATATCTGGTTTCAAAACGCCCTGTCTGGCCTACATATACACCGCTTCATTGTGAACATTTTAATTTGTAAACACCAGATGAATATTTGCAGTCTATTTTGTCTTTATTGCTACAAATATTTCTCAACGTATTATTGGTCTTGTAGGCAACATGGATATCATTATTTCTCAGCGTCTTAGCTATGCGTTCAGATACCGGTCCCATATAGATCAGGCTAGATTTATAATTTTTAACATCTTTAACTGGCGGCACTGCATATAAAAATTTCGTTAAAACTTTATTTTGTGTTTTGTTAATAATATTATTAATAACTCGTGAGTTGTATCCATTAGCTCGAGCAATATGGTATATTATGTCTAGTTCTTTATTATAGTTTTCTTTCGTAAGTGGTATCGACATTAATCTATGTATGTAACTATGAAAAGCCGCCATCTTGTGTTGCCAAGGGTGACATGAAGATATGGGTATAGTGGCATCGGTATAAGTCGGTTTACGGTATATGCCAAAAACGTGTTTATTATTATGTTTCGTAATCGATAAATCGAGAAAATTTAAAGTGTTACCCTCCTCTAATTCTAATTTAAACTTGATTTTTGGATGTTTTTTGTTAAGATCTTTTACGAATACATCAAACTGTCTTTCTGTACCCGTCCAACACAAGATACATATCTATAATAGTATAATATGTTTTTATTCTTGACGATGTGCTTACATTCGAAATCATCCATGAAAATTTCTGCCATCAAGGGACTTAAAGGTGAACCCATTGCTAGGCCATCTCTTTGAATGTAGAACTGGTTATTAAATCTAAAGTAATTCTGTTCCATAGATACACTCGTAAGATCCATTAATTCCCTGCATTCGTCCGGGGGTATTGATTTTTGTTCTAAAGAATTTTTTTATAATCTGTAGTGTTTCTTTACATGGAACATTTGTGAAAAGACTGTCTACATCGAGAGATATTAATGTTGTTCGAGATGGAAAATTTAAATCTTTGATTTTATTTACTAAATTGATACTATTTTTAATAGCATATTTCGGTCGAAAACATAATTTTTCTTTAACAATATTATTTAGTAATTTAGTTAAATGGTAAGCTAGTGATCCGATATAAGAAACAACAGGGCGCATAGGTATATCTAATTTATGTATTTTTGGTAGACCATAAAGAGATGGAGCTTTTGGGTTCATGGTGATCAACTTTTTCTTTGATGATTCGGTATTGAATAAGTATTTAGCATTATTGATTGCCCTTTTAACTTTAGCCATTAATTGTTTTGTTGGATCTGACTGTACTTGAACAAACTCACACATTTACTATAAAGTCTGCATGGTTCGCGGGATATTGCTAATTAATATATATAATTTAATATCTTTTTTTT
This sequence comes from Lycaena phlaeas, assembly GCA_905333005.2. Classification (NCBI taxonomy): domain Eukaryota; kingdom Metazoa; phylum Arthropoda; class Insecta; order Lepidoptera; family Lycaenidae; genus Lycaena; species Lycaena phlaeas. Next base: position 5,466,383 of record HG995168.1, read on the forward strand.
TCAAATTATATATTTTTTAAGCTTTCAAGTGTACATACATTGCTCCGAGTTTTGAAAAATCTTTACATTTAAGATTGATTAGTTAAGCGTATTTTAAATTTTCACAGCGCCATTAGATTTAATATTTTTATTGTAATAATAGAACCTAATTGTAATTTATAATATATAATTCGTTCGTAAGGAGTAACCTCCAAATATGCGATGGGGCTGATATGCAGCTTTACTAGATTTATCGAAAAATATAAAAAAATCTTAATATTAAAAAACTAATACATAAATCAGAAGATTTAGATATTCACAAAAAAATCTTATGTACAAAAATGCATTATGTAAAAAAAGGGAGGACTATGAATTTTTGAGGCCCTGGACTAATACTACCTGGAACCGCTTAATTTACTTAATACCTATAGTAAAGTAACAGAAATTATTTATTACAGAACCTAACTGGCTAATTTTTTTATACATCTATTATTTACAGTGAATAATTGGGACCCATATATTTTCGGGTTCCTACTATAAACTAAGATTCTCAAAACTGTAAAACTAAATGCATTATTAAATGCGCGTATATAACACATGTTTCTTTCTTATGTACTTAATTGCAGATTAAGATTTTAAATTATATTTCATATAATGAATAAACAAAATAATCTAGAATCTCAGTCTGTCGCCTCCGTAACTGCAGCATGGGTCCTGTTGCCTCCTATACAGCTCGTATTCCTCACTGGACGAATCCTTTTGCCAGTTGCTAAGTCTTAGACCGCATCTCTTTGATCTACAACAATTGTATGTATATAGGTATTGTAGCACACGATATTTGTGATCGTAAACATAAAAAAAAAGAAATGCTAAAACAACATTGATAAATAGTAAGTTCACAAACATCCCTAAATCTCTAAAGGTTACCATCATATTATAATTAAAATATGTAAAGTTGTTTAACTAATTATCATCGTAGCAAGTTTAAAATGGAAGCCGTGTTATGTAGGAAAAGAAAATAGGGAAAAATTATGTAATAAGCTAAAGTTAGATTATCTTCAGCCTTTATCTGTCCACTGCTGAACATATGCCTCCCTCAATGAACGCCAAGACGACCGATCCCTTACCACTCACTTCCAAACGTGGACCGGTAATTGGCCGACCAACATGATTGGAGATCGTCGAGATCGTCATTGCACGGAAATCGTCTTAGCACCTGGTCAATATGTATATTGTTTTGTTCATAGTATATGTAACACTTTGTATACTATGCGGTTTTTATCGTTAAATCATAAAAAAAATGTTTTCTTATGTTTACGCGAATTTCGCTCATTATAATGAAACAACTTCCTCCTTCTTCTATGGTCCTCCCGTGACCATGGTTTCTGTAAAGTATCCAAAACGTCGGGCTTATAAAAAACTAAATAAACCGCGATATAATCCGTAAAAGTTGTTTCATTATAAAAAAAAATGTATTTTAATTACCACTAAAATTGTAGTAACTAAGAAGAATGGTATGAGAATCACACATACATTAATAACATTATGGTTCGCTTGTAGTAGGGCTTAGCTCGCTAGCGGGAATAATATAATTTCGCAAACATAAAGAAACATCTTTAAAATACCTACATTTCATCTTATTTTAAATAACAATCAATCATTATTCTGGGATAATAGGATATATTTGCATCTAAAGAATCGGCAAAAGGTAGAATCTGTCAAGATATTCACGCTATTTGGCGTGGCGAAGCACACATTCATACAAAAACACACAAACGCTCGCACAATTTACATAAAAATATGAGTAGCAAAGCCTAATTAAAATTCGCATAGCACATTCATAGCATAAGTGTCACCTGTTAAAGTGCGCAAAAAAATATTCTGATATAAAACATGTTATCTTTCAATTTTATATACTGTTGCGTAGTATGGAATTGTTATAAATTTATTATAATAATCTACACAGTTATTCGTAATATAGTTACCTAGAAATGGCAAATCGTGCAGCTCCCGGCTTTATGCGGTGGACAGTTCTATACCGCCGAATTGTACCTGTATAGAGGAAATTATTACAATCATATTAAAATTAAAACCCACTTAAATTATAAAAATAAATGTAGTCTATTAAAAGCAGTCGTACAATGCTATTAATTAATTATTATTATTAACAATACGAAAACATAAAAATGTAAAACAAATAAAATAATATGCAAATATTGATTTCCCTATAACTTCATTCATTGATATGGTGACGTCACTGATTGCTAATTTAGAAACGACCACAACGGATAGTATAATTAATATTCACAGTACACAGTATATACAGGTTGATTTTATGAAGAACGAACATAATCAGGGACGTGATAGCACTTGGTTTCACAAATCAAAGACATGTATATTCACCAAAAAAACCACATAAATAACAAAATATAAACAAATGTAAGCAATGCATTGTTGGACTTAGAAGATGGTCACTCTATTGTATTATCACGTGTACTTGGCGCGCTAAATTAGACAGACGTTAGTGGTTGGTATAAAATAATCACGTCACTCGTGCGAACGGGACCTTAGCTATGGCTCGCGCTGCATCGTCGGCGTATTTGATGCATCGTATTTTACCTATATCATAATACTGTGTTTACTTTAATCCGATTATGAGGATAATTTTGAAAAAAAATTAAGACTCTACTTGTGATATACTTTTGGAATGAGGATCGTTAGCTCTATACGCTACTTGAATTGTCTGTTCTTCAAAAAATCACACTGTATTTAAGATGACTTACCATTCCGTTGTCTGCGAATGGTTCTCCTACCCCTTTCGTATCCTTCCAAATGGTTATTTAACAGTAATTCATTAGACGCGGTCATTGCTGGGTTGTTATAGCAATACCGGATTCCGTAGTACGGTATGTCTGAACTAGATATGATTCGTCGTGTATGCAAGCGTCGCCTCTGTCTTCGGCGCCTTCGACTTGTCCGTCGTCTATAACGTTCTGCAATCGCCTGCATCAGTTCCTGCTGTGATACCTCGTTGTAATACGGAATCTGAGGTCTGTAGGAGTAACTAAGATGTTCCACACTCGTTCGCTCTGGTCTGTGCAATATTGTTTCCAATTCGTGTATTTCTGGTGCTGACGGGGTCCTAATAATATTAATAAGGAACAAGTTTAATATTTTAAACATACATTTTAACATGTGACTTTATATATGTTTTATTAAAGTGAAACTTTTTATCGTCTCCAACTTTTCGTCTGTGTAACATGTCGCGTGACGATCGGCCGTGGAAGAGGGATAACGTGAAAGGCGCTTGTGAGAGGCGCCTATAGTGCGCATCAGCTGACTGCGTAGTGTATAGTCTATAGACTATTACTCATTTGTGCCATATTTCAGATTTTTATACCCTTAATGGATTATTATTCCGATTTTTTTATTATTTATGTCTATAACGTGAAAAAAGTTTCACATTATATCGTGGTTTCATAAAACCACACTCCTTTTTTTATGCAATTATAGCAACAATTTAATTTTTACATAATATGGAAGAGTTTTGACTGATTTCAGCGTCGTCTACTGATGCGTCCGTAAAACAGTTCGTTAGAAATGAATTAGGAAAGAATAGCAGGAGAAGGAGTGTAAGTACTGGTAAGTAAGTAAGTACTTACTTACCTGCCAGTACTGGCAGTTGTCACCGAGACCATGTCGTGAGGCGTATTATGGGTAGGCAACGAATAAATGAACTGCCTTTACTAGATGCGCCTGCCTACCGCTTTTCGCGGTGCAAATGAACAGTCCCCAGAAAACTCGGGGTTGTTCTCAGTGATATGTAATGATACGCGTCGGTATACTAAAGCCACTGCGAGATGCTTTCATCCACTTGAAGGGGTGTCCCGGATCTGACTAACACTGGACACCCTTGCATTCGACCGGTTCTCTCAAAGGGGCTAACTGAGCTTCGTTAGCATGTGGCGCCTGCGTAATTATTTATATTTCTTTATATACAAAATAAGAATAATATATTAATCATGTAATTAAAATGAATAAAATAATATAATAATAAGAGCATAAAAAAGAATAAGTTATAATTATTAATTTTTATTAAGTACATATACAAATGAAGAACAACTCCTAAATTATGTAATTAAAATGAAACATCTATAAAATATGATTTTAATATGACATCTCTTACGGATTTGTTCCTTGTGATCCAACCAAGTTTATTCCTGATGGTGACCACCTGCTCAATAAATTGCGCCACTCTCGACCCAGCACATCTAGCACCTAGTACACAAAAAAAAATATTACCGGCTTTGAGAAATATTTTGAAAACGCATATTTAAAGAAAAATATGCTCTCTGATCAATAAGTTGCCACCCTATACCCAAAACATCAAGTAGGTAATACACAAAAAATATTTATGTTTTTTTATTTAATTAAGTATATTTTATTTAATAATTAATTTTCTATTACCCGTGCAAACTCACATAAACTGACTTAAAGCACATAATTAATAAAATCCCTTCATTACTATTCAATGAACAGTATTCATTTACATCATTAGCTAATTGAGATGAATAAATTGCCATCAAATATTATCAAACAAACTAAAGCACTATTATATAATAATATTATATTATACATACTAATAAAAGAGAACTATCCCACTAATCCTAATTCTACTAATATTATAAATGCGGAAGTTTGTAAGAATGTTTGTTACACTTTTGCGTATAAACTAAACTAGTATAATACATTAATATATAATTTATCCGCGAAGTCTCACAGGAATAAGAAATACGCGGGTGAAAACACGGGGCGCTGCTAGTGTTATATACGTGAAAGTTTTTATGGATGCATGTTTGCATGACAAAACCTATTGAATTAATTTTGATGAAACTTTACAAGAATATAGCTAACATATTAGAATAACACAACTCACGTACTGCAATGGTAATAGGAAGTATACGGGCGAAACCGCAGGGCGCTGCTAGTCAAAATCAATGTACAGAGATGTAATGAATGTACAGAGATTATCTATCACGGAATATTAAAGTACGAAGGCGGAAGGTAGTAGCTGTTGCCCGCGGCTAGCGTTAGCAAAAAATATTTCCATTTTTTTAATGTATCCTACGTTACTTCTAGTACCTCTGAGAATATGTGTACAAAGTTTCATCATGATGATTTCATCATCATGTTGAGTAGTTTTCGCGTGAAAGCGTAAAAAACATACCTACTTTCACATTTATAATATTAAGTAAGAATATATAGCACTATAATGAAAACTAGTACATATTTTGTCCGCTATTTATCAAAGGATTTCAAAGAAGGAGGTGTTTCTCAAATCGACCGTATATAATAAGTTTTTTCATATATTATATAAATTACAATAAATATAGATAGCAAGACAATGTCACCGCCACCAGACGAAAAGTTTTCATTGTAGTGTTATAAAATATGAATTTACATCAAGGCACATCAGTACAATGAATCAGATATATAAAATATTAATAAATAATTCACCTCATTGTTACGGAAACAATAGAGCACGCAAATGAAAAATCCTTGTGACGAACGAACGAAATGTGTTGTGTAGCTCCACATGGCGAATTCCCAGAAACTGGCGGACATCGGAATTTGAATCATATTGAGGATGTTTGGTATGCCCAGCAGCGGTATTAATATAAGCCCAGCTTTGACTGCTCTGCTGTTTGACAAAATTAATTCAGTTAACATTTCCTGTACGGCTTTGATCCGAGCACTAAGATTAATATGTATCTCCTTTATCTTTACAACATAGTATAAAGTCGCTTCCTTTGTATGTATGCTTAAATCTTTAAAAGTACACAACGGATTTTAATGCGGTTTTTTTAATTGATAGAACAGTTCAAGAGCAAGGTTAATACATGCACAATATAGCGGGATGTGCGGGACATGCGGGATAGTATATTGTGCATGTATTATGCAATATGCATAATACATGCACAATATACTATCCCGCTCAGATCCCGTTCTAAAACTTAGTTAACGCAAGCGAAGCTGCGGGTAGCTGTTTGATATAATTCTAATCATTAGTCAATGAAAGATAATAATTATTAAGATAAATATAAACAAAGGGACGAATTAAAAATGTGGATTATTTTTATTTTATTTCATTGTTCTGTATCAATAGAGAACAGGGTGTTTTTTTTACATCTTAATTTTTTTAGCCACGGACTATTGAATATGACGGTCATATTTCCACAAAATTCTTTGTTATGAATAGTTACAATATTTTCATCGCATTTTAAGGACCCAAAAAATTTATATTCACTGACCTCTTAGGGGTACACGGACCAAAGTTCAAAGAACCCTGCTCTAGAAGAAAGAATATGACTAGAAATTAAGAACATCTTGAATTTTTACCTTGTCCGTTCCAACTCCGAGGTGGATAATCTTTTTAATTTCCGAACGATAGTAATCATAATGTTTATCAAGAAAAATAAGTTCACCTGCAACAAGAGTCGATTATTTATTCCAGTTAGTAATATATATACATGTATGTCATACAATCCTATAGTAAAACCGCAAAAAAAACATAATTCCTTTTTGGCAGTCGATAAGAGGCATGTTTATTCAATTCGAAATTTATGTATCTTCGGTTTTATGTGTACGCTGTCAGTTTAGATATTAAACAGAAACAGAGGGCCTAGACAAAGTAACGTCGTTTCGGCGCAGAAAATAACCGAAATTCGTCATCGTCTGTGAGTTATCAGTGAAAATGATTTTCCCAAAAGATATTGCCAATAGCGATCGATAACCACTAGTTTGTGATATTGTTACGATAACGATGGACCACGTGATTTAGCGCGACTTATGTCAATCTCATACATTTTATAATTTTCGAACTTTGTTATCGTTTTATTAATGTTACTTTGTCTAAGTCCCCTGGTGTATAACGTACCGCAATAACAGCAATTCGTGGTGCCTGACAAATCCAGTAGATTGGGTGGAAGTTGTAACCGTACCAGCAACTGTGAACACATTATACCACTTAAATTGTATTCTATGCAGCGATGGTCTGTTGGATTTTATTAGTCTCCTAGGTATACTGAACTGAGCACAGCTAATATATAGCTCCGTGTTAATTATTGTTAAATATATAGTGTTAAATATATATAATAAAAATACGAGAGATTGACTCCGCTTTTACAATGGATTTTATCGACACTATATTAAAATACCTACCATTAGCACAATTGGTTTATGCACCATTTTTATCGAGATCGGTCAAGCCGTTTTTAAGTTATAAGATATTAATACACACGGACAAACTAACAGGCCATCAAAATAACTGTAAAATTTGAATCGGCGCATTATAAAACGATTTTCTTATCACAAAATTACATGAAAAAAGTCAATATGTAGAACGTTAGATTCCTAGTGTAATATAGATATAGATTTAAATAAATATATATATATATGTATTATAAAATCATTTTTTATATTTCTTATCGATAATCACTTACGTTTTAACCTTTTCTAGTCTATAGTTGACGCCGTTAGCAAGTGCCCACAATAGTGTAATTACCGCTGGCACTCCCCATCCGGCGAGAAAGAAAGTCTTGTAAAACACGTTGGCTCTCATCACAGATCTTGTTACAACGTCATATAAATAGAACCCTTCAATCAAATGCCACACAAACATGGCGGTTATGCAGTACTCCAAAACGATGTAGCTTGCGATGCATAATTTGTGCTAAAAATTTAACAGCTAACAGTATTTATAAAGTCAAAAAATTCAAATCACTTATTAAAATTTTTGTTTTTTTTTTTAAAGTATAGAGTTGAATGCAAACGGCGGTGTTCGACGTCTTGGCGTGCATTGAAAGAGGCCCATGTCCCTTGGATCATCAAACATCAGGAATGATGAAGGGATAGATGGCAATATGCTATGTTAGAAGCCCAGAATGCCATCACAGCCGCCATTGGTGAGGTGCTCGGGATCTACAAGCAACAGGGCATCTCGACGGCTAGTCAGTCCCTTAGGAAACCGACACCACCTCCACAGAGCGGTTGCCCCGCACCACAGAACAACCACTCCCAACGTCTCGACAGTACGTGAGGTGAGGTTCCCATCTTCACCCCTTGCTCTGTTGTCCCCTCGTGTCCTCCCGTGATCATGTTTGCCGCAAAATATCTTAAACGTCGAGCGTGTCAAAAATTTAATAAACGGCGATAAAATCCGTAAAAGTTGTATCACATTGTATGAATTCTCTTACCATGTTTTCAATCCCAGTCACAGATGTATTTGCGGCGGGCACACTGGATCTAAGATGCATCTGGTCTATGTAAATTGTGATCCTAACTAACGCCTGCGCTAACAATGTCCAAAACATACATTTGTGAATCATCGTCCTTTGGTTTCTTAAAACTCTGAGAATAAGGCAGACGAAGGTAACATTAGATTTCTAAAAAAATGCAGTCCAGCTTAATATTTAGATAAGATTAATGAAATTAAATAAAGATAATAATTAGTAACGCATAAATTAAATATAAATTATATCATTGAGAATGTAATTAATTAGCAAGTAAGCTACAAAATTATAGGTACCTGAATTTTGAGAAAATAAACAAAGATACGATCAAAGCAATAGCCGAAACTGAATATCCGACTAATTCCAAAATTCTTGTGTTATTCGCAACATCGTATTTTGTCTGAAACAAAGACGTTTTGTTATGAGGCGTTACATTTTTCTGTATAATAGCTTAAACAACTGCCTCATCTCAAGATAACCTTTACAACTTATAGTGAGTGCTTAAAATAAGCTGCAGACAGCTTTTAATTTTCGCCTTTCTGTGAATCGCTTCAAAGACTCTGTATCAAAAAAGTCACTTTAAGGCACTTTAAAAAGTGTTCTTATTCCATTGTTTAATAAAAACATTTATTGTTTTTATTAAACAATGGAACTCCTCATTAATATGAGGAGTAATCTCCAGAAATATTTGAAAAATCTCCAGAAATATTTGAAAAATCTTATAAATCTTGGAAATTTCATATTTTTTGTATCCAAATATTTTTATGGGGTACCATTTATAATAAACGGCTATAAGGTATAAAAATAATATTTAGTAACATTATATCAAAAAAAAGCTCGATAAATCCTAAAATTTTGAAAATTATTTATTTACGCAATTATGAACCATAATTTTTGGACGGCATAATTATTAAAGATTATTGACTGTGTTAAATAATATTTTGAACAAAATGCCGTACATTTTACAATGACCTTATATCATATTATAGGGTGTAGGGAAAGGGTTTCGACCCCTGGCTTTCGACCCCGGCCCAGGAAATATGTACGGCGTTCATGGGTAAAGCATCTGTATATGTATTCCAAAGGAACTACACAAATGCCGTACAGAAATGAATGACCGGAATGTAGTCTATACAAATATCAACAAATTAAAAGTTTGCACTGACTTCCGGAACCACCATTTTAGTACGGCACTAGGTTTTTCGACATTTATTTTTAATCATCTATAGACTTAGAAAAAAGCCGTACATGATCAATTGGTCGTAATTCATCACTTATTTTTGGGTAATTCCATTTACTCCCGTACTCTCCTGTACCGCTAAAAAATGACGGCATAGTGTTCAGAGCTATTTTCTGATATAGAACAAGCCTTCTAAGCGTTATTCACGTTGGGTCATTTCACAGGTTTTTTTCTTCATGGGCTTGTAGTCTAATTATACACATATTAGTATGCAGATAAAGGTAACAACACAAAAAACCAAAAATTGAAAAAGAAATTAATAATAATGTTAAATAATCAACATTGAATGTTATCCACATTTTTCATTGTGAATGGAAATTCACTGGTAAATGTCTTATAAAATTCCCATAAAATAAGAAACGAATTGTAAGAAAAAAGCTTTATAAGTTCCGTTGCACTAGCTTTTCTAGTAATTATTTAAATATTCATTTATGGGGATGTCTACATGCCGTCGGTATGTAGATTTTTTGCATGTAGAATTTAAGAAGGCAATCGAGTGATTGCCTTCTTATGACATAAATATTATGTAAGACTATGCACATCGTAGACTCTGCGATAATGCCATATTAATTCATCATTGGCAAGACGTGCCACTTGAAGGTGTGATGTATGATTATTAAGAAGTTCATCTAGGACTTTCCCTCAATTCACAGTCTCAGTGCCAACTCATTCATGTCTTGCCTATATAGACAGTATCAGTGCCAGATATTACATTGCCCATCTTGCCCTTCTACCCGAAACACAACGTAATAATTAAAAAAAATGTGGTACCCACACAGACCGCGTAAGTCACAAGTGTCAAGTTCATTTCACGGGTAAACTTAAGAACTATCAGGCAATAGATATAGTACAGTAATACAACGGAAAACGCAATATCTCAAACTCTATCCAGGCTAATGACTACGTTTTAAGTCATTGCATCGTACTTTGATTTTCACTGTATTAGGTAACTTTCAGTAAAATATCATAGACTCTAGTTTACATTTATATACCAATCTATTTCTGTTAACGCAGACCTTAGGGCTTCGTCTGAACACTTTGGGTTTCAATGTCATATACCACATAATTCATTAGTGCTTAAAGCTTGAGAACAAAGATTCAAACTATCACTAGATTTTAATACATTTCATGAAATTAGTTCTAATGTCGACTAGGTGGTTATCATCATCAGCCTCTATCCATCCACTGCTGAACTAGTTTATGTTAAAATAAATCGTTTTAATTAAATTATCACTATTACAATATTCAACAACTTACCAATTCTGGATTCAAAACTCTCAATTTACAATCCATACTTACAGTTTTCAGTTCACTCATAAAACTCAACACTTTCACATCTCACGGCACACAATTCTTAACTAAACTCACAACTAACACTCCACTAATTTGGGACTTTTTGAACATTAGTTTTTGCAAGAGAAGACTTCAACGCTAATCGCGCTGTTAAGACAATAATAAGAAAGGAAAGGAAAAAAAAGTTTCCGATAGTCTTAACTGTTTAGTACTATAAAGAGGGAAATAATCAAGAAGGAACTTTACTGATGGGAGCGTACCGGATGAGTACCACTCTAATCTCATATACTCTCGCTTTGCTGTGTTCCAGAAACATCTTTAACATCTTATGTCTCAAGGCAACAATTAAATAGAGTTGTCTGGCCTTTGAGGTAAACTAGTGTATGTAAATGGCTGACGTCGACCACTTCTCGTAGGGTGGCCAGTTTGCCCATATTAGTAACATAATGAAAGGAACTCCTATTAAGAAGAGTATAGTGGTGTTTTGAGTAGGCTAAAATACTTACAAAAATAGAAAAGATAGTACTCCAAAAAATAAGTGACTTAGTCCAACATAGAACAAAACTTTGCATTTGTAGAAGAAGGCAAAGAAAAAAAAGTTGTGTTCCGGATTGAAGACGACAGGACTAACAAAAACCAAATAAAGTAGTTTTGTTAGTTAAGTTAAATAAGTTAGTCAAAGAGTCAGAAATTTAATCGTCCAAAACCCAACTTACTTTTTCCAAAGATGACATAGTGGGGTTGATGTTTCTTTCCCGCCATTGTTTTTTAAAATACCTAAATGCCGCCATCTCGAAATTTCTAACAGTAATAAAACTTTTATGTACCAAAAGTCCAACTTAGTCTTAGTCTAAAACTTATGAGGCTTGTTACCCCGTAAAAATATTTAACGTAAATTGGTAATCAAATGACGGGCAAATGCATTGAATGCAAGACGCGCAGTGATGGACAGTTCTACCTGGACACCCGGCGAGGGGATTACTTAAATGAAATTTGAAATACGCACGCGCTGATTATTCTAGGAATAGCCCGAAATGATCTGGCTTATTAGTTATACAGGACAAAAGTTCGTTTATGTAAAGGCGCGTCCATATTGCCAAAATGTATTATATTTAATTCCAGTGTCACGATGTTTGTCCGGGATGAACTCCGAAACTACTGAACCGATTTTAAGGTTTTTTTTTAAATGTGTGCTTTTCACAAACCTACAAGATGGGATAGTTTATTTCTCGAATTTGAGATTGAAATTTTATTACTTGCGAATTAATTGTTTTATTAAAAGAACTAAGTCTGTCGGGTTCGCTAGTGTTTTATATATAACGGATAGCGGTCAAAATAATGATCAAGAAAATCATGATCATCAAAAATAACAAATGATCGTGCTCATCACTCAAACAATTGTCTTGAGTAGGAATCGTCAATGTTAAGTACTTTGTAGTTTGTATTTTAAAAAATGAGCCATATCTAAGTCATCGGCATAAGTGAGTAATTTATTAATTACAATGTATACTTATGTAAGGATTACTTATATAAATATATTAAGACACGATACCTACTTCATAGTTTTGTTAATTAAAAAAAAATATAAATGCATTTTGTGATTATTAATTCTACGCATTCGTTTCCAACTCAATATGAATATTATTTTAAATATAATATACAATAGTCAGATATTTTTCTATCGTAGATTGGTATAATGCTACAGCAAAACTCCCTCGAGCTGAAACATGCATTTTACAAAGTTCAATTAAATTTACCTGAGTACGGTTGCTGTTGTCGAAAACTTCTACAAACAAAGACTGAAGTTCAGTGGGAAAACATGGAGTGAAATTTGTCCATCCCTTAACGCTGTTTTCATTCCGTCGACCGAGCCAGAATCCGTTACCACCACATATTCTGTAGGCAAAGTCTAGGGACAAAACATTATAAATGATGATATTATGTAAAATACACATATTATATTAAACGCATTTAACTTTACTGTTGCTTTAAGCAACGAAAAAACATTCTGATATTTTTCTAAAATACGCAGTAAAATGTCCGTTTTTATAAATAACTAGCAGCGTCTCGCGGTTTCACCCACGTACTTCCCATTCCCGTGGGAGTACGAGGATAAACAGCCTGTGCGTCGACTACTTACAATGAGTCGACACGTCTGCTAGTTTGCCAAGTGACTTAAAAGACTTCTGAATAGTTTTAAAATATCGAAGAATATTCACTTATTATAATAAAACAACTTTTACGGATTTTATCGCGGTTTATTTAGTTTTTTAAGAGCCCGACGTTTCCATGGTTCTTTACAGCAACCATGGTCCTCCCGTGACCATGGTTGCTGTAAAGTATCCGAAACGTCGGGCTCTTAAAAAACTAAATAAACCGCGATAAAATCCGTAAAAGTTGTTTTATTATAATGAGTGAAATTCGCGTAAACATAAGAAAAAAAAAATAATATTCACTTACTTGACGGATCACTCAGTCTAACTTTTGGACAACTTTGTTGAACTAGCGTGTTCTCCTGAGTCGGTGGCCAACATAAGTAACTATCAAACGTAGCGTTGCAATATACAGCATCTGCGGAAAGAACACGCTTTACATTTTCATTTTATAAAGTGTAGGAAAGGGAAAGCTTATAATTGATTAAAATAAAGGAGACGGTCCAAAATTGTATGGGACGTTTGTCTACTTTTGTACAAATAATTATTATATGAAGGAAAATGAATATTCAAACAGTTTTAATTTGTTCATATCCATAAATTCTTTTCAATTTCAGCGTAAGCATAATTTAATATTTCAAAAATATGCAACATTACATGATATAACAATGGCGTACGAATATTTTCTTTGGCGTTTATGCCTATAAATCTATGTCCAATAAAAAGCCCAAGTCGTCAAAATATCCACAAAAATGCAAGAAACACATTTACGAGTTCACAACTCCATAACAAAGCTTGAAATAGATACAAAAAGTTACGAAAGTACCATGAGTGACGCCATTTTTCAATAATGACGTTTAAATAATTGCCGCCATCTTTGTGTGGAATAGCATGGGAATAGCTAATATTTGAAAAACTAATTTTTTCATTTATTTTTTATTTTTAATGAAATCTATGTATTTTTATTTATTTATAGTATACTGTACAAGACCATTCCAGAAATGGACCGTCTCCTTTAAGAAACAATATTATAAAATGTTTTTTTCAGACTAAAGAAGGATTTTTAATAAAATAAGACGTTAATTTACAGAAATCCATTACGTCAGATACCTAAGTAATATCATAAACGCGAAAGTCAGTAAGAATGTATAAGATGTATGTTTGTTACTCTTTCACGCAGAAACGATTGAATAGATTTTGATGAAACTTTCAATAAAATAGATTACACTTAAGAATTAGGCATAGTTTATAATTTAAGCCCGCACTCCCACGGGAATGGGAATTACGCGGATAAAACCGCGAGGCGGTTTCTTAGCCATATTTCAGCTTACCTCGTAGAACGCTCGTAGAAACTCGAAACTTTGTTCTTTTTTAACTAAAAATAGTTTGGCTTTATAATAATAGTGAACAATGTAATATAAAATAAGGCTTTGAGCTTTTTAGTTACTTTCCATACAAATACCTATGTTTTATTCATCCGACGTTGATTCGAATAGCCAGTTAAGTATATTATAGTCTATTCGATTTAACGTCTAAGAGTCAACGTCGAAAATCCAACAGCACTGAACAAAAAATCGTCGCGCTTTAAAAACACTTTCATGTGAACAGATCCATGTTTTCTTTTTTCAAACACTTTTTTAATACTCTTTAAAAAGCACTCGTGTGAACGTTACTGAAATCTGTTTTTACAATGAATTTCAATTAAAGCTTGAAAATAGTACTGATAATTTATAAGGTATTTATTGGTTTACGGTTTATTTTTTTTATTTTATTTAACTATGACTACTTTGTAATTGTATCCCATATAATACATTCCGCGCACCCCGCAGTTGTAGGTTGGTAGTAGCCACCTACTTGCCTTGGATGCATAGCAAGAAATTATACGATACCGACTAAGGTAAAGGAAGTGTGGGTCGGCCATTAAAGAGTGAGTCCGTGTTGGATCCGGGTGGATCGGTCGTCTTGACGTTCATTGAGGGAGGCCTATGTTCAGTAGCGCGCGGATAAAGTTTGATGATGATGATGATGATGATGATGGGATGATGGGATGATGGTAGGCTATAGCCTACCATAGACATTATAATTTATCCCCGTACTTTCGCGGAAATGTGAAGTTCGCGGGGCGTTATTATTATAGTACCTACTTAATAGAGATTATCATTCCGTAATTTCATCTGCCCCAAAGTTAAAAATGTTTACTTTTTTAGCTTAATTCAATCTAGAAACACTTAGATTATTCTTTTATATTATTAAAATAAAAGTCTTGCATCATTATTGATTTTATATTATTTTTAATAATATATACAAAATATAATTTTATAATTGACTCGAATTACTACTAGAATTAGTACTAGTTAATACAAGGAAACACTTAAAGGTGGAAGTAAGAAAAAGTAAAGTCATCATCATAAAGCTAAGTAAATCAGCTGCCGCCAACCACATTATCGTGTAATTAAAATACATATTTTTTATTGATAGATTTCTCAAATTTCTTCAATCTTATCATAAATTCAATGCGAAAAAAATTACATCAAAGAATCGAAGTTGCAGAACTACCAATATGATTTAAAATAAACCCTTTTCTTTTGGCTTGTACGTTAAGAAGAAATCTCTGTAATGCGGCACAACAACGGGAGTCTGGCCTGGCAGCCCACAGTTAGTTAACGTGGTTCTAATTTTCTCCTCCTCCAAGTCTTTCATCTCACACAGATCCTTAAGAAAAATATTCCACTCTTCCCAATTGAGTTCAGATTTACTGCAATAGGATGTAAACAAGTTCAATGTCCTAGTTACTTTAATCTTTGAATAGACAATTATTAAAATAGCTTCATTGCTAAAGGAAGACGACGCTTAAGCGCTCGCGTCTCGAGCCTCGAGAAATAAGGCTTCCTTGACTTTTATATTTTTTTATAATCGGAGTTTACTCCTTAATAATCGATTTTCATATAAGGCCGGGGTATGAAAATCTATGGAAGTAAAACCAAACTACGATGTTACAAGATGTCATACTATGTTAATACACGAAGATGTCACGAAGCGTTAATCAAACGCAAGCCCACAGATCCAGTATTTATGTTTATTGTATTACATTATTGTTGTTTGTTTTTATTGGTTTTTTATGTATTTTAACACATTCATTGTATATTTCATAAAATTAGATGTATTACGCATGCTCTAAGTGTCATAAAAATTCAGTTATTTACCAGAACTTACTGATCTATTTATTTTGTAATCGTTCATAAGGAGTAAACTCCTGTCGTGCGTCGGAGCTGACACACAGACTTAGGTATTTCGGCGGTCCTTTCAATTTATGGTCAAAATAGAACGGTGGTGCCTTTAACTTATAGATTGAAGAAATTGTTACCTGAATTTGTTAAACGTGATACCAGTATCTGTCATTGTAAGTTTGCGATCATCAATGATCTTTGCTTGCCTCATCCAATAATCTGAGCGGTACAGAGTTATGGTACTCCCATCGCGTTTATTATCAAGATGCCTCGCAAACTCGTAAAACTGGCCCTCGAGGGTCGCTGGTTCCTCTTCACCCATTTATGATATTTTTTATGAGCTAAGAACATTGTAAGCGTGTTTGATATTATGACTTTTATATTTACATTCGCATTTTATATTCGCTGTAACATATATCTAAATTATACATTATCACAAAGGGAATTTTTATTTTGTAATCGCAAATCCTGATGTTGGGATAATAATAGCGTCCCCAACATTGCTTATTATCATTAAAAGAACCGAATAAATTATATATTTTCTAAAGAAATAAACGGTTTCAATTTTATTTTAATTTAAGCCACTGGTGAATAATTTTTTATCGTATCAATATGACAATGTCTGTAAAGAACTCTATAACGTAGTGAGCTTTTTTCGTGGCGAGATTAGGAGTTCACAATGAAAATTATTATGTTACATATAATATGAAAGAACAATTGATTATATCAAATTATTAAAGTAACATTAACGTAAAAAAGTTTCGCGCCCAATTACAAAGATTGACTCACATGATTGTTGAATACAGTGTCATCGTCGTAAGAAAAAGTGACAATAAGAGAAAGAGATCTAAAAGCTAAGGTATAAGTATTTAGCGGTTATTTTTAAATGTAAGTATAATAATCAGAAATATGATAAAAATGCTGCCATTTTACATTGATTATATTTGTGGGTTTCCATGACAATTGTCAATATCCCTGGCGTTCCGATTCTCAGAATTACACCGAAAATATAAATATCTGAATATTGAGCTGGTACAATCATGACACACTTATTTAAATTATTTATTACGATTAAAAATAGGATATTAGAATGATCGTATTTGTTGAATATTATAATAATATAGGTAATATTATTAAATAAACAATATTCAAACTGACTCTAACCGATATAAGGCTGAAATTCGGTTCTATATAGAAATTTGAAAAATTTAAAATTTGGAAACTAAACTGTGTTAAAAAATAAGTACTTATGTAAGTAATTTCATAATAAATATGTGCTATAATCTAGAATCTTTATTGAAATCACAATTAACATGTTTTTATTATCCGTTTTTGTCGACGTAGACGAAGTTAAAGTGATATTGAAGTGATCACTCTAAGGTTCCATTAATCAACACACTCCTTTACTATGTGAGCTAACGACGGCTTTCACTGATCTTCATAGTTGGAATATTGTCATGTAAAATTAAAGTTAGGTGTCTTGATAACAATTTAATAAGCCGTTATCATTCACAGTGCTCCTATGCTCTTTCAGTTAGGTATATAGCACACCCCCACAAGGCGTTTATTTCACATACATACCAAATTATTACCTAGAAATAATTTAAATTGCAAAACAACGTTTGCACTTTGCCGGGTCAGCTAGTGTAGTATAACTAACATAACATTATTAATGTGTAATTTTCTGTGACACAAAGTACATTTTCGGGAATTAAAGTGTCGTATTTGCAAATGAATCAATATTCTCTTTGATGAAATCAATATTACCCTTTTGCGAGATTTGTTTACAGTTATGTTTAAGCTCTGCCTAATTTGGGCTATGGTCGTGTCTGTGTGTGAGTATTCCTAATCAATATTATTGTTATTATTATGCAGGTTTCCTGACGATGTTTTCTTTTACCGATAAGTGTGTGATAGTCTTATGTTCGGTGCACTTAGAAATTTAGTAAAAACCATTTCAAGGCATAAATGGGGTCAGATCGAACCATGATCGGACCTTTCTCACTCAAGATGGTCGAAGAGGCCGAGCCATAACCCACTAGGGGTTATGGCTCGGCCTCTTCGACCATCGTCCCTAGACACTATCTCCTCTAGGTAAAGTATTCGAATTGGTAATATAAAAACATTAATAAGACGTAAAAGCAAGTGACATTAATTGTTTTGGATAACGAATGATAATTAATAAACGTCACTGTATCTGTCGGTGGCATCTTAGAGTCATCGCCACTTTAGAAGTCCGATAGACGCGGCGCTGCGGTCTCATAACTCAATGTTGCCAATTTCTATTGTAATGATTTTCCACCAAGTCTAGTACAATAAAAAATTTAAATAATTATAGGGCCTAGGCCCTAGGTCAGGTCAGGTAGGTCAATAGTGCATTGATAAAGACTGATGATGATAATAATGACAAAAATAGTTATAGAAGCAAAATATAAATCTCCCTGCCAGGTTTTGTAAAATAAAACATTTTTTTGTAAATATTTCATTCGTATTTTTTACGTATAACCGATTAGTAGAATTCATCTAAAACAAGCTTCTTCGGATGTGTTCGGCATTTGCCAGGAGTGACGATTTTCTCGAGCATTTAACCTTGAAATATAAGTCCTCTTTGTTTACATTTCCAGGTTTGCCTATTAAAATAGTCAATACCGTGTCATTTTCAAACTTTGATGAACAAGATTGTCTCCAAAATCTGAGAACAATCTGCCCCTGGTATACAATTATTTATGATATTATGATTATTACATTGGTTAAGGTTACGGTTAAGGTGGCAACCCATATTTTTACCTAATTCATCGCTGTACATAATTAAGTTTGTCAATTTCTTGTTAATGTTAACAGTATTAGGTGAGAGAGAAGCAATATTTACTTGATTATTGGTTTCATTGGGATACATGGTATTAGATACAAAGCTTTCAGGAATATACTCTACAGGCACCTGATTTGGGTTAACACTCAGCCTTGATTGGTTTGTGGATAAACACTGACAGTTACACTTATAGTTTTGCATTGATTCCACCCGTTCTTCGTTATAATTACACAAGTCAATTAAACCGTTCATTGCTGAGATGTGTCCCGCTATTTCTTTTTGAGCTATTTCATATTTTGTTGTTATGGATCTCAGTGAAGCGTATAATGTTGTTAACTCTGTTTGTAGCTTAAGTGTTTCGGTCTCATATGTGCCTTTAACTTTCTCATATTGACTCTTATATGATATATATTTGGTTTTAACTGAACTATTATTTTTTATTAATTTTGTCACCTTACTGTATAGTGTTTTATTTTTCAGTAAGAGGTGTTGGGTTTTTCTTATATATTTCTTTATATTTCTTTATTCGACGTTATTCCATTTTACATTACAGAAACACCTGAAAATATCATTCATCTGAACAAGGTTTTAATTCTTTTACCTTGTATTTATATTCATATAAATTATCATAAGATAAATGTAGGTATAGAGTTAATGATAATATTTTTACCATAAATTAGGCAAAAATGAGTGACTCTGGCATCTCTAAAATTTACCTGTCATGGCTGTGACATTTATAAACATATTATATATCGGGGTTAATTGTTGTTTATTTTTACTTTCTAATTCACAAAATTATTTCACTTTAACGATCATTATACGGCCTTAAATTTTTACACCTTACTTTATATTATATGCTCCATATTTTACGTAAAACAATTTAAAATATCACAACTTCTTACTCCAGACAGATGTCAAGATGTCAATGTTGTCAAATTTAGTTCAGGCATTAGTCGCAGGACTTTAAAAGTGGCGAGGACTATAGCTCTTACGGTTGCAGCTATTTGAATCAGATTTTTTGAAATAGTTAATTATGTAATCCGCCATTTCGTGACGGCGGCCATCTTGGAACTATTTATATTAAATATAGTTAAGAGCACTCAATAATACAACTTTCAAACAAAAAAAATACAAAATCAAAATCGGTTCAGCCGTTCGCGAGCAACAGTGTCGCAGACCGACACACACACCACTACACTTTTACATCCCGCCGTTTTTGCGTCGGGGGCTTAAACAATATTATAATACTTACCATCATCGAGTGTAAAGTTGGCATACGCCGCGAGGCAGTCTGGTTCGTTGTGAACTTCGTGTAGTGCCGTTACTGTCCCTGAGACGTAGGATACCATTTTTTCGTCACAATTGCCTTCTATACGCACTAAAAGAGAGATATAGGTAAATTGGATTTGCGACAGCAATTTAAATACAAAGTTATACATACATATATTGAAATAAATAAGTTAGCTGACAAATATGGTTTACTAATTTCTATTGTAATTCCAAGTAAGTACCAAAAATACACAAATGAATTGGGAAACGAATTGTTTTCTCAGTATACTCATTTTTAACCACAAAACTTATATAATACCAAATTATATATTAACTATAAAATAGCTACATGAATACGTTTAATAATATTATATAAATACGCATCTATGACCCGAAACGAGATTTGAACCCGCTGGCTGTAAATCTTAATATAGTGTCATCACACGTCACAACCCAATTAATAATAATAATATCTATGGTCGTTTTTACACCACGTCAGTCTGACCCCGTGGTAAGTTCTCGAAGATACTTACTTGTGTTACCAGATAACGGAAATACATATTTAATACTTGTATTACTTTTTACTAGTATTTAATACTTTTTATATTAATACTTATTTTTAAGATTTTTGTTATATAATACACATATTTAATACACATTCACGACCCAGGAACACAGACACTTTTTGTTCCCTGGCGAGATTCGAATCCTCCACCAGCCTGAGCGTCAACGCGCTAACCACTGACTACTGAGCCACAGAGGTCGTCTAATTGAATAATCATAATAGTAATCATCATTATTTTATTTTTATTATTCGTATTTGTAAATAGAATAAATAATATAACGGGATGTTTAAAATAATTAATGATTTTGGTTAAGATAAATAAAGAATCGTCCATGACTCCGGGCGGGTTGGATGTTAAAAATAAACCAGTGAAAATAAATATTCGCCTATTTTGTAAAGCGTAGGTGAATCAGAATTTACTATAGTAGTGTTACTCAACAACATGTGCTGATATATTATGGAAACGCAACTAGTATATAAGTAAGTAGTATTTGTACCGCTAATACAATAACTAATATAATCTAAGAATAGTCCTTCTAAGTTAGATTTTAACGTTTTATGAGTTCAAATTAATTTATGGTTTTTAATGTATATTATATACTATTTTGAGTAATAAACTTGTACTATTAAAGTTAATATATAATATTAGTTTATGAATTAATTGAGTTCAAATTATCGCCGATAATGCAGTGTCGTATTTACCACGTAGCTTAGCGCGAAAGGAAGCCCCGCATATTAATTAAGCCCACATTTTTTTTATCCCGCCTTATCGACATTTTTTCATCATCATCATCAGTCTTTATCCGTCCACCGTTGAACGGCCTCCCTCAATGAACGACAAGACAATTGAAACATATTTGAGCATTTTTTCAGCGAAATTTACATGATGCGATAAAAAGTGAAACGTCACTACTTTTCATTTCTACTAACACAGCTCTTTTATATTTAATCCCAATCCCTAATTAGCCGGTCGTAATTGCTACTTCAGCCCATTGTCTACCTTTAGTATTTCAATAATCTATCAGTGGATCGTTATTACGATTTTTTTCGATCCATCTATGGCGGGCGCATCGGGTTTTTAGATAGGTATTTGCTGCGAGTATTTATATGAAAATGACAGTAATTGTAATTTGTATTCCCATTTTGACCGATGGTTTTGACCGACAGCATTGCTGTCACTTGACGCTGGTATCATGTTAGCGAGAGGTACCACTCCGGTCGTGTCGGCCCATTTGGCTGCAAAGCAGCATGGCACTACCGCTTACAATGGTGCTGATTATGGATTGCAAATGCAAGTATTTTTAAGTGATAATGATAGTGAAATTTAGAAATATAAGCAATGTCTAAATTGGATTATTTATATATCAATCACATTGCACACATGCTTATCTAAAAATTAAAAAAGTTACTTTGCAAAAGTTTTAAAAACTATTAATGAAACAGACAAATTTAAAGTACACCATTGATAAAACATAATATTTGACGAACTTTATTCCTCATCTTTCTGCCCTCTGGACTCGGCTTTTAACATTTAGGGTGAAGTATGCTTATGTTCAGGTTTCGCTCCCGGTACGCTTTCCTACTTGGTCGAGGATCCGATTAGGTCACTAATTGTTTGCACCCCAAACATAAACTCCACCGCTGGGAGGAGGAGAGCCTAGAAGGGTACCCATAAAACTAGAGATTTTTTTTAATTAAAATTAATTTATCCTGTGAATGGCAATTTAGATTTAAATTAAATATAATTTACCCAGCAACGATACGGTTAACCGACTTACACGTAATATTTTAAACATACAAGGCAAGAAACATCTGCAAGTCAGCTATCTGTTCAGAAATAGAATAATATAAAATATACAAACCATTAGAGTCTACGTTTCGTATACAGCTGTGCCACTATGTTATACAAAAGTCTGTGTAACATAAACTTAGATTTGTCAATTGGTTATTTTATATGTATTTAATTTTCAATATGAACACAAACTCTCAGACCAAACATCGACACTCGAATGTTTTCTCGATGAGGATTTTCAGTTTACAAATTTATATTAACCATCTTGTAACCTCTGTTTGATCTCGTTTATTCGCGATCCTGAATTTTCACAGCCGCTGCAACTGAGTACAAATTACCTCCGTCACTGCATTATATTAACCACCAATAATGTCACTTTCTGTGAACCATTCAGCTATACTAGAATATATTTATTTTATGATTTTTATGTCCATAATTGAATCATGGAATCTTTAGTTTTCAGAAATTCATATTTATATAATATAATTATTGAATATTATTATTATTATTAATTATTATTATTTTTATTTTATATTATTTGTATAATATTCGATTGATAGATTATTAATTTATAGAAACATTAATTTAAATGAATTATATATTATTTATTTTAATTGTTTATGTTCCTGTAGTGTTATAATTATTTTTACTTTTATTATACCGCTTTTGTTTTTTCAAACAGGTCAGATACATTTTTATACTAAAATCTGGCACGTCTTTCTAATATTACCACGAGACGAATAATGGTATTCGAATTTGCTCACCCCTTATCACGTTGATGATATTGCTTATGTCCTTAGTTTTGAAGTACGAGTCCGCAAAAGTGAATCTTTCGAGGGCTCTCGTAGATGGATAAGATGTTTTGTGAGGACTATAAAATATAATAAAGGCTTATAAATTTACAACTGTAATATTATATTATGAAGGTTATATAAATGTTAGGTTCGTTAGTTACCTATTAACTTTTTAAATATAGAGATCAGTAAAGATCGGCAATTATAGGAATGTGAATTTTGATCGATTTAATTCGAAAGTAGTGACCATAATATGACCTTAATTGCTTGACATAATATGGTAAATATGCGTGTGCGCTTGGTCCTTTTTTTGACGCAGAGTAATCTTCATGAATGGTTACCGTCCATAATATGTTATGTGGGACTCCAAACACTTGACAGCGCCTTCAGCCGCTTTATGAGGGTCCCGGATCTGCAGGCAACAGGAGCATCTTAGCGGCTGGCCCCGGCGATAGTCGAAAGCCTCCGTTCACGGTTGCGTTTAGCTAAATAAGCTCTTAGGTCATAGAAGTTTTCCATGAATGTCAATCAAATATTTTGAAAAAAAATGTGAGATGTGCACTTAGAATATAATACTCGCCCTCGGTCAATTTCGGTCAATATTTGTTTCATCATCATCATGAGTCTTTTTTCGTGAATTGCTTAACAAATGCCAACTATAATGAACGCCAAGACGAACGATCCCCTGCCACTCGCATACAACACGGACTGGCGGCCACTACACGGCTCTTAGATATTTGTTAATTGGTCATTAAACTAGTTGCTTTTAAGTTTTGAAACCGAAAGGCACAATCAGTGTGGATATTCGCTCACTGATATGCTTTGTAAAACATAATAAATATCGCGCTATAATATTATATAAAATTATAAATAGGAAGCTTGTAAAAGTAGTACGTAGTAGTGCGATTGTTACTTGTTGTGTTATTAAGACTGGAATTTCCGTTTTGCAAGAGACTGAAATTTTATTTACTTCGATGCAAAATCTTTTATTAAAAAATGTTGAAAAAGATGTGTTGTAAATGTACGATTTATTTATAAGCCATTTCATATTCAGACTCGATGTTATTTATACCACATATTATCATAAAAAGGTTATGTAAATTGAACCAAAGACGAAATGTAAAAGTACAGGATCATGAAAATAATGTTTTGTACGTTCTACTGTAGATGAGCCAAGTGGTGGGAGGACTCGGTCTCTTATGCGAGAGGTTCCGGGTTGATCCTGACCCGTCCGTGTGTGCCTAGAAATGGGTTTTCCTAAATTTCTAAGTGCACACACAACCACATGACCATCGTTCGCTCACCGGTGAAGGGAAACATCGTGAGGAAACCTGCATGCCTGATGAGATTGAAAATCTTTGAAGGTATGTGAAGTTCACCAACCCGCATTGGCTAGTACATTCAAGGAGGAGACCCGTCCCCAGCATTGGAATGTATAAGGGTTAATACTTTACTTTTTTACTTTTACGTTCTATTGTAATTTCATGACAAAAACACTAAAATGACCACGTTCTACAGCGCTGTGGCAGGAGCTGGTAGAGTGGTCAGGCTACTCTGCACTTTCGTAGTGGTTGCGGGTTCAAATCTCGCCAGGTGCAAATAATTTGTATAATGAATATAGATCAATCCGGGCCTGACCTAAGATTTCCCGGTGCAGACATCTTTATACAACATAATTTATGCGTATTCATATAAATTTCTTAAATTTATTTCCGTACCTCGTACCTGTGAAACAAGTATTTAAGAACTTACCAGTCTCACCGCGGTGAAAGTGGTCTTGTTATTGAATAATATTTATTTATTTATATTTAAACGAAACTCATGTTTATTTCATACTACTTCGCAATGCAGTGAAAAAGGTCCTGAAAACGATTCGTGATATTTTAT
The DNA here is from genome assembly GCA_905333005.2 of Lycaena phlaeas. Taxonomy (NCBI): domain Eukaryota; kingdom Metazoa; phylum Arthropoda; class Insecta; order Lepidoptera; family Lycaenidae; genus Lycaena; species Lycaena phlaeas. The sequence goes on from HG995168.1 coordinate 5,491,682, forward strand.
TGTCTGTGCTGGGTGAATAATTTATTATTTTTCTGTATGAAATATAGTCAACGATAATAACTATATTTCTATTTTATATGTGAAATTTTCAAGTGTATACCCACTTCAGCAGATATGATCGTTAAAAAGTAACGAAGTTTTAATGCTGTTGTAAAAGTTGTGATTATAAAAGTCCTAGTAGAGACGTGCAATAAAGTCGGTAATCTACAAAATGTAAACAGGAAAACAGATATACGAACACGTGTTTTATGTCGAAAAATGTTATATATATATATATAAATAATTTTAGACGTAAAGTAAAAGTAAAGTAAAAGTTTAAAGTTAGATAAGTAAAAAGTTTAACTTTTTATTGAGTCTACCACCGGTTACAAAGCAAGTCAACTGAGAAGAACCGGCATATACATTTTATTACTAGTCTTATACACACTAGCCTAAGATAAGATATTTTTTATTTAAAGCACGTTTTCTGTATCATCATTATCAGTCTCTATCCTTCAACTGCTAACATATGCCCTTCAATGTACGAAAGAATGGCCGATGTCCTGCAACTAATATCTAACACGGACCGGCCACTGCTTTGTGATTGTCTTTCAACCTAGTCAATGGCCAACCAACACTTTGACTACCAAACTTCTTCTATTTATGTCATAGCTACAATTTATAGCAATGTACTTTTTCAATAACATTTATCCGACGGTGGTGAGGCAGAGATCCGCCACAGGTACAAACCCAACGCCATGAAGTCGTGGAAGTCACACTACACGGCTGGCGGGGGGCAACCCCCCACTTACTATATCACTGGGTGATACCAACCGGCTCACTCCACTTCCGACGAAGTATTAGGGTCAAAAGTTTTTTTTTTCGGATGGAGCTATGCTAATAGCTCCATCCGAAAAAAAAAAAACTTTTTCAATAACTGCTTATCAACATATTATAGATATAGTTAGGATGCGGGTGACGAGGGACTGGCCGTCTCGTTGTTCATTGAAAGATCCATATGTCCAGCAGTGGGCCAAAAAATACTGATAATGTTTAAATTATATATGGGGACATATTATACTTACAGTCTGGCCATAAATACTGAATTATCAAGCATTATCTGACTTCAGTAGTTGGGATGTTTTAGATATGAAAGAGTGACAACCATTATTTGTGAAAAAAAATTAACCTACGGCATACGAAACAAATATATCAAGGTATATTATATAAATATATAATATCCCATCCTCGTCGCCACTGTAAAATATTGGGATATTAAATAATACGTCCTTTTATTCGCATTCATATAATTGACAGACTGACACTAAAAATCGAACGTTATTCAAACGGCGAATAATCTTCCTGCCAGTACAAAATATATCAACGACACATAATATACTAGCGGACTCCACAGACTTCGTTCTGCCAAAACAATTAATTTGCAATAAATAAAATTGCAATCTCAAATTTGAGAAATAAACTATCCTATCTTTTAAGTTGGAGAAAAGCACACATTTTAAAAGAAAAAACATTAAAATCGGTTAAGTGGATTAGGAGTCCATTGAGGACAAACATTGTGACACGAGATTTATATATATTAGAGAATAAGATTACAGTAACATTCTTTAGGAAGTAGTTGAGCCCCTTGAAAACACCATGTTCAACAAGAATGGTCTCTTTAGCAAGTCAGCGCCGGGTCACAACGCTCAATCCACACAATCTTAATAATGAGCTGAACACTGGCCGTCATCTAGTCCCGATCCGCTGGATTATTATTTATGGTCAGTTTCAAAGAATATGCTTTAAATGCCACGATAATTCAGTGCCCCTAAACAATCCATACGACAGGCAATGAAGAATTTTCCTATGAAAAGAGTGTATGCTTCTATTGATAACTGGCCTCAATGTTTAAAGAAGTATTGCAGCCACGGGGATCACTTAGAATAAGCTTTATATATTTTTAATAGTTTTATATAGGACGACCTCTGTGGCTCAGTGGTAAACGCGTTGGCGCACAAGCCGGAGGTAGCGGGTTCGAATCTCGCGAGGGAACACAAAAAAAAGTTTCTGTGTTCCTGGGTCATGGATGTGTATTAAATATGTGTATTATATAATAAAAATCTTAAATATACGTATTAATATAAAAAGTATTAAATATATGTATTTCCGTTGTCTGGTACCCGTAACTCAAGTCTCTTAGAGAACTTAGCACGGGACCAGATTGACGTGGTGTAAAAGCGTCCATAGATATTATTATTATTATTATATTAATGTATTTTTCTAACGTACAATCATAAATGTTACGTACAATTAGTTTTTTTTTAATTATTTTTGTTTCTTTATTTTTAAAGGAGGGTTTTGTTTTAGACACGTCAGCTTCATAATGATGTTTTTTTCTTATTTAAGTATAAAAATGTTTAGGGCAACACTAGATACGTATTTTATGTTTAAAAAAGATTTTACACGAGAGATATGCATTCACATTTTACATTTTAATTTGTATTAAACATTTTGTATTAATCCAACTGTATGTGACAAAGAACGTTTTAATCAATGTAATTACATGTACAATGCAATGCAAGCAATACAATTTTAATCAATAGATACAAGCTTATCTATTGATTAAAATTGTATCGCTTGCTAGGGGAATGCCCCTTGCAATGCCATATCAACAATCTGGTATCAGTTTCAAATCAGCACACACAGACACGTCTTCGTCCTGTATAATAATGTAATTCAAGGATACGTAAACCAAGAACTTTCTGAGAACACCATATTTAAAAGCCTAATTACATTCTGATACCTCTGCGATAATATTTTGTAGTTTTACGCTCTCATATCTCTTTTTCCCTGAATAAAACTGTTTTTTTTTTTCGGAATGTAAATATAATAAATACCTAAGGAATTAAAAGAACCCAGCTTTTTTGCTATAAATAGAAAAGCTATCTATATTTAAAGTATTTAAAACGGGATATTTACCATGTTTTTTAATATTGTTTTGCGGAGCGGTGTCTCGTGAACATGACATTCGTAGACAATGTCGAAATATCGAGCTCCGCAAAACAATATAAAAAAACATGGTAAATATCCCGTTTTATATACTTTAAATAATGAAAATAACCATGTTAGTTTAAAAAGCTATCTATAGTTATAAATTTATCAATGAGAAAATTGATGATAACAAAAGACGGAAAGACGAATCAAAAAGTTTCTTTAACGTGAGATCAACTGGCGCGCCTTGGCACTAAATTTGACTAAAATGTGACGTCGTGACGAGAAAAGGTATGACAGTGTCATACCGCAGCCTATAACTAATTTCAGATTTTAATTATCATAAACATGTGATCGATAATATTTACGAGAGAAAATTAATTAGTCCATAGTAAAAGTGACTTTTATGGAAATACCAATGTGTAATTTCACAGGCCATTGGGATAGGATAACATTTTATTATTGCAACAAAATACTATCATGCGATTTTTGGTAAGATTTTCTTTTATTTTTAGAAAAAAAGCTTTATTCCTAAATATATTGTTAATAATCTAAATAATTCGTAATATTTTTGTCAGCCTTGTAAAGTAGGTAATAAACTATGGACTTATATATCATGGCCCCACTATTGGGCACGGGTCACCTCGAAATCAGACGAGGCTGCTGGACGTGATGGTTCACAGATACGCTGGCCCAATAACCCGCAAGGAAAACCCGCATCTTCAACAACTCTCAATCTCATATTACCCGGCATGTAGGTTTCCTCACGATGTTTTACATCACCGGATAATGAGCGACGGTCTCATTTTCATGTGTACTTAGACACCTACTTAATAATAGTATTTTTGCAGCTAATATTTGTAGTTGTGTTAGCAAGATCAGTCTATTCGCTATATGTCATGGAACTTGGAGAAGGAGATCCTAGAGGTGATGACGGTATACTAGATGTTTTCACTAGTAGGCGGCGGTTACAAGAAATACCCCCACCAACGATTGTGCGCAGAGTAAATGACCCATCAAGAGTTGCCAAAGTAGCAAGTATATACGATATGTTAAAAAAACAAGTAGGTCTTTCAAAATTGAAGGACCTTCTTAAACAAGACAAGACTCAAGTATTAAGAACTGGGAACAATTTATATGTTATGTCGAAGAGAAGAGAAGACGATAATTATTTAATTGAATCAGAGCTTAAAAATGCTTTAGCTCAAAAGTCAACAGCTCTATTGGACAATCCATCTGTTCAAAAGAAGGGGTTAAACGACTTCCTCGTCTTCAAACCTGAAGTACGCGACCCGTTTGTTACTGTTGTTCCAAATGATATATATTATAATAGTGAAAAGAAATGTGTCAATTGGTTAGAAGATTGCAACGCTCAAGGTATCAGAGCTAGAATGTTGAACAAGGTTTTTTCACCATATAAATAAGAATATATTTAATAATAGTTTTATTACTACCTATACTTTAATGGATATATTTTACTTTTTATGATTTTATAGCAAGGTAGGCGAAGTTTTTGGCCATTAACTAGGAGGCAAATCTATCTCCGTGCAGTGACTGCTCCATATTCGATGCGAGTGGCAAGGGTCTTCTTGTCTTTCATTAAAGGAGGCTTATGTTCAGCAGTGGACGGGTAAAGATAATGTTGATGTTTTTATAAATATAACGAATCTATCGTTATGATCATTTTGTAAGAGGTAGTAACTAGTATATATACGAGTAGACTACGCTGTCATAAGCCTTATAGGCTCCAACTGACTTTTAGCAACAACAAAAAAGGAATTCGGTCAATTCGTTTGAGAGTTATGATGCCACAGACAGACATCGACGTCAAACTTATAACACCCCTCTTTTTGTGTCGGGGGTTAGTAAAAATTAAGTTTCTTATGAGGTGGTTATTATTGTGTAGTAAGATATGCCATCTAATGCCAAATTCGTTTTTATGGTAAACTCGCACTTATTTGTAGTTACACAATGACCGCAGTAGCAGCTGCCTATATTATGTCGTTTCAAAAGAGAAAAATGTCCCTTGAAGTATGTTGAAATAACATAGGGTAATTTATATACATTTTAACACAAAATTGAATATATGGCGCTAATTTAATGCTAAAGAGATCTAACACACTGTTGAGTTGTTGTGAAGGTTTGTCCATGTAGTTCATAATAATTCATAGATGGCGTTAAATCAAATTATTTATTTAACTCTGTTGTTTCAGTGTTAGCACTAGTACATAACATCAATCTAATCTAGATGTCTGTTTACTAGTTAACTAAGATTTACAACGGCATCTTAACGGGATGATATAAAGACTATAGCTTTCCTTGATAACCCCATTTATCATAAATTATAAAACTAAAAGAATCTCTAAATCCGACCAATAGTTCCTGAGATTAGCGCGTTCAAGCAAACAAACTCTTCAGCTTTATATATTAGTATAAGATTCAATATCAGAACCAGTACGAGAGGCGTTGCATGTGATGCATGTTCTTCTGCATGGGTAGCACCATCATGCTTACTTCTTCCGGCAGGAAAGAAATAGGGCAGAAGAATAAAGCAACCCATGTAAAAGTCCTACGTGTCTGTATTTATAAACACCCAGATGGCCGATACTTCACTACCCGTATCCAACCAGTCGTCCCATCTAATTTTGATCGACATACCCTCAAGTTCCCGGACGTGGCTTTCACTCCAGAACCCTTACTATTGGTTCTTCAGCGCATGTAGCCGGCGACTGCCACTTATCCGTGTGGTGACAAGTACTTACTTTCTCTGACGGATGACTTCTCGGAGAAACCCCGAACATTTTTCAGAAATGATCCATGCTAGAATATTTGACAACTCGTTGAGTTTTTAAATATAACTATTTTTAATACGAAATTAATAAGGGATTATAATCAGTGGCGTAGCTTATTCTAAATTCTCCGTATCGACATATCCGGCCAATTGTATAATTAATGGCATTTTGGTTATAGTCCATTGAAAAAATTCCAAAGTTACATTTGGGGTTGCGTTTTTTAGAGGACGCAATTTTATTTTTTTTGATGTGTAGTGGGGGTCAGTGTAAAGCTAAAACCAAGTTTGTGGGGTCGCCACCCTTGTCCCACGGCCGCCATCTTGAAAATAAGGGTTGAAATGGTTTATACAATATATCTCTTAAAATAATTATCTGATAAAAAAAAATTGTAGATATTTTTTGTTGCAAATTTAATTCTCTACAACTTTGGTCCAGTAACTTTTTGTCGTAAAACTATAAATAAAAAAGTTATAAGCGTAAATGTTCGATTAATGTTACAGCTCAGTCTAGTAAAGTTTTTACACCTTTTCCTCCTTTTTTTCTTTTCTTTCTTTCTTGTTTCTTTCTTCTTCTTCTGTTCTGCTTCTGCTCCTATTTTTTATTGTGAAGACAATTTCAAATGCTTTTAGACAGAAGTTTAAAAAAAATAGTTTTCACCGAAGTTGAAAAACTTCAGTGAAAACTATTTTTTTTAAATTATTTGCATTTAAACTTTTTAAGTGTGCCTTTTCCATTATTTCATCATGAGTAATTGATATATTTGTAAAAACCTTTTGGTGAAAATAAGAACTGTAAAGGCAAAAAGTGTAAAATCTTTACTAGACAGAGTTTTTCACTTTTTCATTTATAGTTCTATGACAAAAATTACAGAACCAAAGTTGTAGAGAATTAAATTTGCAACAAAAAATATATACAATTTTTTTTTATCAGGTAATTATTTTAAGAGATATATTGTAAAAACAATTTCAATTCAAGATGGCGGCCGTGGGACAAGGGTGGCAACCCTACAACCTTGGTTTTAGCTTTACCCTAAACCCATCTACACACAAAAAAAAAATTGCGTCCTCTAAAAAACGCAAGGTAAGGCCTAAAAAATGTAACGTTTCAATGGACTAATAGTTTTAAGACATTTGCTTATACACTTTGGAACAGTAAATAGTCTTTTGTGCCCTGTGCGAGCTTCTATAACTGCGCTCTTAGCAAACCGATAAAAATAATAGTCCTGCCTTGTCTGACCATACTTGCGCCCCCCAGAGTCTACGCAATGTGCTTGGGCACCGGTGGCACTGCCCTATTTACGGCTCTGCTTTGGAGCCCCGTACCATTGTTACAGATGATAGAGTGGCAGCTACGCCCAATGATAGAAAAATGGGCGTTGCCTATGAACATAAACGAGCTTACCTGAGAATTTTATTCCAAGGAATTTCGCGATTTGCCTATCCTGAGACAAAAGACGTTAGATCTTAGTACCAGTAATTACACTGCCTGTCAGCGGTGGATTGAGAATAGGGGCAGTCGGGGCTAGTGCCCAGGGCGTCAAAATTTCTGGAGCGGAAGAAAAAAAACAGTCTTGGCTTTAGAGCAGTGTTTCCCAAAGTGGTCCAGGTGGACCCCCAGGGGTCTACGGAAGACTCGAGTGGGTCCACGATGAGCGTGACAAAAAATGGGCGTCCACAATCGTAAGCAAGGGTCCATGAAAATTAAGAATATTAATTTGGTTTCCATAGTGAAGAGCCAATGAGCCATTCAACCAAGAAGAATTTTACTATTATGATGATGATTACTTTATAATGAAATATCTTTAAACGAGCAAAAAAAAGGGTCAGCAAGGGGTCGACGTGATGCAGGAAAAGTTTGAAAGGGGTCCATGAAGCAAAAGAGTTTGGGAAACACTGCTTTAGAGTCTGCGTCCACCTTACCATACTTTCGAAGAGAGTCCCACATAACTACACCAAATGGGGCGGCATTTTTTTCCGGTGCCAAGGGCAGCGATTAGTTTAAATCCGGCCCTGCTGCCTGTCCTGTCCTTCCTCTTTTCTCTTCCTCTCTCCAAACACACAGCAAAGCTGTTTCACGGTATATCAAGCAGTATGATTTTGTGCATATTTAACAACAAATAAAACTACAATTTACGTATAATTTTTTAATATTCATTAAACGACAGATTGTCGTGTAAGTATAAAAGAAACGTGTGTAAAAATGGAAGTAAATATGTAACAAGAAGTTACTCGAATGTCAGTATAATTTCAATTGTAGAGTAAGTATAAAATAAACGTTTGTAAAAATGGAAGTTACTATGTGACAAAAAGTTACTCTAATGTCAGTATAATTTAAATTGATTTATTTTACTTATCGACTAGCCGCTTAGTTGGTTGTGGTTTTCCTTTGCTGTAGAAGATATCTAAGAAGAGTCCTGAAACAAAATGGTATATTACGCCTATGTACATGTAGATAAATGGTTTATGCCATGCTTTGTAGCCGAATTGGGCCGGCACGACTGTGGTGGTACCTCTCACTCACATAATACCGACGTAAAGTGACAGCTACGCTGTCGCGTCACGGTTTGGGAGTTTCTGTTAGTCTATTGGGGGAAAAGTTGATGCATCTATATAACCTTCGGTTGTGCAGATATCTATGAGCGTCGGTAATGAATATAACATGACATATATCCACATTTATGTAACTAAAAAGGTGCATGATTATCTTATTAAACTAAAAAATTCAGGAACTGAAAAATATTTATTCTCCTTACTTTATTCTAAATACTATTGGTCTAGTCTCTGAGAGGTCTAGCGCTGTATGCCAAGATATAGGCTATTCCTAGTTTAGCTACAGATGCTTTTAATATTTTATTGATAAGTAATACAATCAATTTCCCATTACTTAATATACACTTAAGATTTTGTACTATTCATAATTAGTGAAATATGTAATAATATACCAATTATTATTATTGTTATTGTTATATAGTGAAATAAACATTATTATTATCAACTTACCAGAGAAGACTAGAATAGCACCAATCCATTGACGCATCAGAAGAACATTACCAAACAGAATTACAGATGCCAATACTGTGAAGAATTTTCTAGTAGTTGTTACCACCGAACATGGCAAGGGTCCAAATTCAGAAACCTAAAAATATATTATTTTAATATATTAAATGCTACCATACAATGCATTTCTTACTGTAATCAGTTAAATAATGCTTTATATTAATATATATTAATATATAATATAATTATAAAGACAGAATTTGATTGCAGTTGTAATTTTTTTTACCATTTACTTTTAGAGATTTGAGATGTAGTTATTTTGTCTTACAAAAAACAAGTTTTTATAAAGTTCTTCTCTTCCTACATTTTAGAAGTCAAGCTGAGCTTAGTAGCGTTCACCTTAATCAGCCTTTTTCCTAATATGCAAAACATAGGCATCCTTTAACAAACGTGGATCACTGCACGAACTTTGTCAGGTGGCAATCACGGTTTATTAATATTTATTGAAGTTTTAGTCGGCCTAGAGTGATATTTTCTATGGTTTAAATATTATATATATATATATATATATATATATCTTTTTATTCCTTTTATAGGTTTAAATAATTAGTAACTTAATTTAATTTATTCTTACCATGAAGAATATAAAGAGTTGTCCAAGAGCACCCATCAGAGCCAAAGCACCAATGTACACAATAACTTCTGGGTACATTCGCACGAAAACAGCAAACTTGAATATTTCACCGCTCAACAGTACACCAATAGATGAAATTATTGTACCCCTGAAAATATTACCTTAATAGAGAATGTACAATAAGTATAGATAATGAAGCATATGTGGTATATATGGGTAGTAGGATTCTAATATTAGTATTGGATGTTTCAATAAAAGCAAAGCAATCCAGATAAATGATTTTTGATAAATAATATACTCATGTACTTATAATTTTCTGACTTAACTGATAAAATAATTGTTACTTAAGAATAATAAGATGTTAATGTGGATTAATTAAATTACAAAAGATTAAAAATTTACAAAAAAATAATAATTATTATTATTATTGACACTAATTTTATAATATTGCATAATTTATATTAGAGTAGCATAAAATTATTTCTGTCCATAAATACAGTCGAAAACAACATTATCTTTATACCATGTCTTAAAAAAGTATTTATTTTCAACTGGGTTGAATACTTCTGATACCTTTTATGTTTTATGACATTTAAGCAAAACAGTTTTTTAAATCTTTATATAATAAAACAAATATAAATAAACATAAAATATATACACTATGCTATATAAAATACATACAGTATACTTCTGAAAAGATATAATTAGAAATGATATAATAAAAAATGGAATAGAAAAAATAAGGCAAAAAAGGAAGAAGAAACTAAATGGGAAAAGGGAGAAATGTGTACTCACTAAAAGAATACATGATAATGATGACACCTTTCCCTCAAGATTGGATAAGTCACATGATGTCATTGTATTTTCTGTAATGGTAAGTATCTATGCAGTTACACATTGTGCATCGCTGCTATGCAAGTTTTAAGTTGTCATATTATATTAAAATATAGCTTAGTATGGTTACATATAAACAAATGCAGATATATATTTTTTTGTATTCATATAAGATTATTCGTAAAAGAAAATTAATCTTTTAATATCTTTAGTCGTTTTTGTAAATTGCAAAGCACTTTCTGCAGTTTTTTATTTAATAACACAAAGTTAATTCAATCTCCCAGTTCAAACAAATCTGTTTTATAAAACAAACTCTAATATTGTAAGTTGTAACAGAAAGGTAATGTTTAAAAAATAACACTCGCTATTAGCTTGTACATAAAACACTAAAAACCACTTACTTTAACTTCGCAATGCATAGTAAAAATAAATATTGCAAGTATAAAAAAGACTCATACCATAAGTTCGTATTCTTCATCATGGAATAGGCTGTTGGAGATGATTCACTTTTAATTCTTTCCTACAAAAGAGAACATCATACTATTTTATGTAATGTTAAAAATAATATACAGCATATTTTTTTTAAGAGTGTGTAAGTCAGAACTTACATTTAGATAAAATATGTATATTATAAGATAAATAATTCTTATTAATATTAAAGGGAAAACAATTTATTAAACACACCAATTATTAGACAGCACATGCAGTCACACAGCATAAATCCTAAGGCAAGATTACATAATATAATATGTTAAGTAGAATCTGAGCTGCCTTTAAACCCTTATTCTGTAGTATTCAATAATTTAAAATATATTGATGATATTGTTAATTATGTAAAAGAAAACATCAAATACCTGCACAGCCCCAGTAAGTCCGTCCATGGTCAGTGACAGACAGAGCAATATTTCTCCGACACCAAAACTTTGCGACTGATCTATTGACTTCTTGCCTTGATCTTTAAACATGAATATCACGATGCCAAATACAATTAAGAATACAAAGAGATATTTCTTAAGTGGATATGATTTGCGGCCTAACAAAACACCCAGTAACATGACTGGGATAGGTTTAGCAGCTTTTCCAACTACCTGAAACAAAGAGAAAACTCAGTTTAAGTTAATCATATTATTTTATATAGTCTGTATATTTGCATAACCTTGCTTAAATATCTATTATATTACAACACCAAAATATATATATCAGAGAATAATAAATAACAATGTGTTTATTATTCTCTGAAATATATATTTTTATGTTGTTGATGCATGGTGTGTACTGTAAGTAAACTAATATAGAATATTTTCAAACTCAACTTTCACCCTAAGTTTTTTCTTTTTAGGGATCTACATAAGCCCTATTGTATTTTAAAGAGAGGGCATTTTAATACATATCGTCGGTGAAGTTCTAACGGTGCGTAAGTCAAAATGGCTACTTTACAGGAGGTTAAAAAACATTATAAAAATGTGTAATCTATTATTGAATTGTTACTTTTTTTTAAATAAACTTCTATTGGTCAGTCATGGTGTTTTGATTGGTTGATACAATGCACACCTTTATTCTTTATCCTGTGCAATTACAACTCTCAAAAAAATCGAAAAATGACTTACACTCTGTCAGAACTTCTCTGACAATATGAGAAATATAACAATTCATATTATCAAGTTTGTCAGCCTGACAAGTGCAATAAAACCAATACTAGCTAGTTATGATCAGTTAAAAATACACCAGTTAATATTTACCTGGGTCGGATAATTAATCCATTGTAGAGCCATATTTGAGCTGACCATGCCTAATAAGTATGTCAGTGCTGATGAGAAGTAGTATATCCTCCTTGTATTATCCTTCTCATGTTTCCACGAAACCTGAAAATTTAATTTAGTTTTTATATCCAACTATAATTATTTATTTAGAATTAATTGTCAAATTTTTGAGAGTACCAACTTTAATCTAATAAAGATAAAATAAGACACAAATAGTACAAAGCTAATATAAAATGTGTAATGTACAAGTTTTTTGAATTACCAGCTACCAGCTACTCCTATCCTATGAGTTTTGATGAAATATATTTTTTTATGACTTAGTTGATATTCAGTTCCTCAGTTAGTATTACTTATCATAACACTTTAATATAATTACGTATAATTGGATCATGTTTATACACTTACCATCAATATTTGTGCGAATATATAATTCACGACACATTGTATTAAAACAAGGGTCAAAACACATGTGAATTTATCATTTTCACCGTATTTTCCTCTCGTTACTTTCTCTTGTAACATACCAAATATAAAATAACATATAAATATAGCACTGGCATAAAAAATAAACCGAATCTCACTTTTAGTTTTAGTCATGTTTATAATAAAATTTAAGAATATATTTTGAGCTTAAATAAAACCAATTAATGTAATTATCCTAGGTTACAAGCTTACAAAATTCAATAGTACACTGGCATATTATAAGATTTGCTGATTTAAAAGACACGTAATACAAAGTTTCATTTATATTTTACAATAATGAAAGTAATCGGTGTGGTCAAATACAGTTAGTACACGTAGAACTAGAAAATATCAATTATAGTGATTTGAGTTTTGACATTTATCTTGACGTTCGAATCGAAAACAGAGATTTCATTTTATTTCAGTAGATGTCACTATATAGGTATAAATCAGTACCATTAAATTCATTGTCTTTATTTGTCTTAGTAGCATTTGATAATAATACATTAGAATACATTATAATAAATTGTTACATTACGTCATTATAAAATATTATATAAATTAATGTCTGTAAATATAATCAAAATATGGACTCGACATTCGACGCATTCCTTTCCCTGAAAGGGATATTAAGCTTTTTGCAGGGATACCACTTTCATAATATCAAGTTCTTTTACTTTGAAGTTATAATTAATAAGGCGAGTTATGAAAGTATAATGAGAGTGAATTAATTTAAAATGCGCGCGCATCACTGTAAGTAACAGACAGGCAGACAAATAGTTTATTGTCTGTGGTTTATTGCAAAAAGAGTACAAACTAGTACAAACGTTTTTCCAAAGATGGCACTTTAATAAAAATTGAAACAGTCATGACACTATTTTAATGTCAAAGATTGAATAAAAACATTCAACAAAATTGATATTAACCATGGTATTTTAAACGTGAATTACGAATTGTTTAATGAATAGATATAAATATATTTAAAAGGGAATAGTAAATTTACAAAAAAATAATGGATTTTGTGAAACATCAATATTCGAAAAACGGAACGTTAAATAAGCGATATGAAAAACAACTCTATTTTCATGTACAAAAGCCTTACTTCTATTGAGAAAACTGGCCTTGAAACTTAACGAAAAAATGTTAGAGCTGTGATAAAGTTATGTGGTGGTAAAGTGCTTAAGGTTATTTCATAGTGGGTAATTAAAAATGTATTCAAAACTATTACCCACATAAAATAACATAATTATTCACTATAAATCTTTGTTTAAAAGAAGCAAGTGTTGTTTGTTTATAAACAATTAAAATAAGTTTTGTTTATGTTTAAAAAGTAAATTTTTAACCAATAAATAACTTCATTCACTTGGACTTACTACTGTGTTTTATATAAAAAGATCAATACTTATTAAAATAAAAGTTTAGTTACCGATTTGATATATGAAGTAAAAGTTTATAATATAAAGTAAAACATTCTTGAAACAAATGTAATGAATGTAGTAAACTTTGTGTGTATGACTAATAATATAAATAAAACTATCAAAACGTGACATAATTTAATAATTGCGGCAAATTCAAAGTTTTACGAAGATCCTAATGTTTTAATTTGGTAAGTGCATATTTGTAAATGTTTTTATTTTAAACTTTATGTTATACTTACATATATTAATAACGTTATGTTTTTTGTTATTGTATATTTATAGTCAATATAATAGAATACATAAATTTAATAAATACTACATGTGTTGAAAAATAAAGACGTAAACGTAATGTATAATATAATATGTATCTATGAACATGTTAAACCCTGTTAAACCTCCTAAAGTTAAAAATTAAAAATTTAAACATTCTGTAACTATTGTAAATATTATGTACATAAGCAAATAAATATTATTTAACGGCCTGTATACATAATGTAACTTAAACATTATTTTTTTAAATCAGATTCGCTTGAGCATGAAATTGCGAATTATTTATTTGTATTACGAGTCCATGTTAGACAGCTTCTATTCACCTGAAAGTAAAGGACCAACGTATCCTGTGACGTAGGTACCTATTATGTGGCCTGCCCTGCAACGTCACGATTTTCTAACCCACTCAGTGACGTAACTACAGGGTGGCAAGTCGGTAAAATGCCCACAGTTGAAAGGGGCCCCCGGTCGGAGGAGAATTCCAATTCCCAACATTTATTATTACACGTTTAGTAAATAAAAATGTGTCTTTCCTAGCATCCGATAAATTTGCCACGGGCCCCGAACGGTATAGTTACGCCACTGAACCCACTGATACAGCTACTGCCTATTATAGCCATCTGAACAGTGCAGCGATACATCGATTCGACAAAATAATAATCGTAACATTAGAAATCCTGTCTTGATGGGGCCTAAGGCTGGGGATGGAAGGGATGACCGTCAAGGTCTAGCACCTCACGGATATCTCTCGTGGACCGATGCAAGTTTCGCGCTTGAAATCTTTTAGCCTAAATAACCGGGTCTTCTTATGGATAATATAAGGTGGTGGAGGGATTTGTTATTTTATTACTGGAGTGTACGTGCATAGGTCGGGTTCGAATTTCGAAAGTTCGAAGAAGAAAAAGTTCGAAAAATATGTTTCCATGTAAAATTCATTTTCGTCACTAGCTGTCCGTTTGGTACCTAGGGTAGATTTTAGAGATTGACAGAAAAATGAGCACTTACCTACTCTAAATGTAAATATGGGTTTCATCAGACCTTTAGACGTCGCGAAAAACTATTTCCGTGATGATGTCTGAACGAAAAAAATCATATAAAATAAACTACACAATATGTAAACAACCTGATTTATTTCGCTGTTTATAAATTTTTTTCAATTCGCAATTTGCTAAGTAGCATGACGATCTTTTCTGAAAATATCAAAGTATGAATGTAGTTCCGAAATAAGTAGCAATAAAAAATAAAGGACATAATATGTTTGAAATCAAAATGTATATAATCATAATGTCGTAACCTATCCCAGCTCGTTAAAATATATGATGAAAAACTTTGCTTACAATAGCGAAAGATACAGTGACAAAAATTCGAATGCCTCGGTAAAAAACGTCGATCGCCACGGGCCTCCCGGCGGATATGAAACATTGATGTTAAAATAAAAAATTATAGTGAATAAAAGTAAGAAATCATAAAACAAAGAAATGGCCAATTCGATTCGCATGTGATGGCATTTGAATCGATTTTACTGCCTAGGGTCGCCAATAGATGACATAAAAACATGAATTTAAGATCTAATTAGCTCATAACTCAATGATGCATTTAGGCATGTGTACTGACATTTATGAAGTAGGTCAGGTTACGAAACTTGTGGTCTGAAGTACCTTTAAAGTTTGATAGCCAATAACCACAGATTAAGCAAAATTGTAAGGTAATTGGGATTTGAATATTATACACATTTGTTATAAGAAAAAATAGCTCCTGCCCCTAAGTCTCACCCGCACCATCTCAGATTGAGTGCTGTATCTGGATTGATGATGATTGTTTTATAGCCTGTATTACTCCGTACTATTGGCGAGTGAATCTCGCATCAAAATTGGCCCAGTGGTTTTAGAGATTAGCCGGAACAAACAGACAAAAAAATATGTACCGTATAATTTATATATTATGCTCTCTTATGTACAGTACTTATGTTATTGCATATGTCAGTAAAATTAGTGTCGAAAAGCTGAACATAAAATAATTTGAACCTAAAATAATTTGCGTATATCACGTTATTACTTATTGTTATTTTCGGAGTTACTGTCAATCAAGGTAGTTTAGGTACAGCAACAAATACAACACCGATCTCAAATAAAATCAAAGTTAATGTAAGTATTATAAGAAGAATAACTTGATTATAAGTTGTAGGTTTATTAGATCGACAAGTTATGAAAACATACAGAAAGAAAGGAAGTCTTAATTTCGTACGTCATATTGTGTCTGTCTTCATAAGAAGATCGAAACTCAATCAACATAGATAATGTGTTCTGTTAAATGTTATGTGAAATGTAATGTAATGGAAATAATAATTTCAGCCATACATCGTATGTAAATGAATACACTGTACGTGTTATCTTGAAAGCCGTTTGCATACATAACCAACTACTGAATATTATCTACGGTGTTATCACCAACCACACCTAGTGTCAACTGATAGCGTCATTGATTGTTATCTCCATACAGATAATCTTGTAAGTCATACGTCTTAAATGGATTGAGTAATATATATAATAGTTAATCTGTATATTGTGTGACAAAAGCACTTCTGGAATGCCTTTATTCTTCTTCTTAGATGGGATAGTATCCTCCTGTTTCATCCCTAAAAGAATATGGCTACTGAATACGTAACGCAAGTCGCGGGATCATCTCCCGCCAAGTGCAGATAATTTGTACAATGATTTTAGATGTCTTTACTAGGCCATGGATATTGAATATATTATAATGTATCTATATAAAATTACTTGAATTTATTTCAAATTCTCATGTATTTACCACGGGGCTAGGTTAATGTGGTGTGGTTGTTGGGTAATATTTATTTATTTATTGTGGTTAGTTAATACTGTGATCCGTCTTAGTATTGGATGTGGCAAGGGATCAGGGGGCCTAGCAAAAATGCCACTAAGAAAGCGTTAGCGAAGTTCGGAATAATAAAATGTATAGGATGGACCACGTGATTAAGCGCGGCCTTATGTCAATCCCATACATTTTATCATTTTCGAACTTTGCTAACGATTTTTAATGTCATTTTGGCTAGACCTCCAGTTGTCCAGACGAATAAAGGCTTATGATGATAATGGTGATTTAGTTATTAGCAGAAATTACATTAAATATTTTGGTTTTCAAAATTATCTTGTAAACGTTTATATTGGGTATGGGCCCATTAGACGACAGATTTTCTGTTGAAGCTTACGATTATTTTTAAAGATGTATGATTATTAATCTATTTTTAATTCTTTTATATAGACATCTAAGAGCGTTAATATGTGCAGATAAAGTATTCAGATTATTTATTTAAGTCAAGTCTCTGATTTAACACTCAAGAGTATAGTAGTATTATATAAAAATACCTGGAGAGTATCGAGAGCTATTAATCAGTAATTTTGTAGTTACTTTGCATGGGTGGAAAAAAAAATCGAATTAGTTCCAAACAGGATGATTTTATAAAAAAAAAAAACAACTTAGAAGTTATTTATTTATGTTATATTATTTGAAAATATGTTACCTAAAATTTATAAAGTAGTAAAATCGTTTGTTAATTTCTTGCTCCTTTCGTGGCTCGGCATCTGATTTCGATGTCTGATTGGAAACTGCATTGATAAGGTTTTTATTAAAGTTTTCAATAGCACAAGTAAGAAAAGTCTGGGCTCATTCGTTATTATTTATTATACGTACAAATTACACGTATACATATTTTAAAAGTAGATAACTATTATAAAAAATTTTGTTCACAAAACATAGAATAAAAAAATCATAAATTTATTGCAATATTATTTACAATTGAAAGTATTTACTTTTTATTGGGAAGTAATTAAATGAACGGCAATTTTAAATTTTGGAGGGCCAAAAAAAATCGGCATTTAAATAATTTGGTTGGCATACAAAGATTTTGTACGCAATAAAATAAATCTGGTAGCAATTCTTGTTTCGCAAATAATTTTGATACTGCTCAAAAATTAAATCATAAACAGTTTACAATATTATGAGCTCGCATAATAAACATTCGCCTGGCAAAATAACTACTTGAATGGCAAGATTTAAATATTGCTCGGTAGAAAAACATGTCTACAAGCAGTATATTTGATTGGTATGCCTATTAAAAACATGATGAGCAATATATATGTAGTTGCAGGCGACTTTTTTCTTTTGTTTGTTTGTTTATATACATTTTTAAATAATATTTTTGGTAGTTATTACCATTACAAATACGATTTACAAACTAAAATATTGTATAAAAAATTTTGAGGATCTACTCTTTCCTAATTGTTGAGGACAAAAGTACTCTTCAATGAATGCTTTATTTACTTTCTTTACAAATGTATATTTTATATTTATAACGAAACGACTTTACAAAAAATATGACTTTTAACGTAGAACGAAGTAGAAGCGAGTGAAGTTACCTATATTTCATTGCATTATATTTTATGTCCTGGTTCACACCGGTGTAGGTTTGCGCCATTTGCCGCTAGATGGTGTTGTAAGTATGTTATTGAAAAAATTATAAAAATTGAAGAAGAAATTAATAAATTGAATTATCATTCTTAATAAAAGACTAGTGAATTAATTCAGGTCATGACGTCGACAAATCCTGTGTTCATCAGTGGTCCGTCCACTAAAAGCTGATATGATGATGATTTTGCTGATATGATGATGATACGCTATCGTTCATAAGTTCAAATCCTCCATATACCTTTAGCATTAGGTTGACTTTTTTCTTTTGTTTCTTTATACATTTTTAAATAATATTTTTTGGTATTACAATTACAAATAAGATTTACAAACTAAAATATTGTGAACAAATTATAAAAATTGAAGAAGAAATTAATAAATGATATTATCATTCTTAATAAAGGATAAAATATTATAAAGAGGAAAACTTTGTTTGTATGTTTGGTTGTAATGAATAGGTTCAAAAAGTACTGGACCGATTTCAAAAATTCTTTCACCATTCGAAAGCTACATTATCCACGAGTAACATAGGCTACATTTTATTCTGAAAAAAAAAATGGGTTCCGTAAGATATTTGGGTTTTTCGGACACAAGGTGTAAAAAATCAACCAGAAAAGTTACTTTATTTTGCGTACTAAGCTCCCGTTGTAAATCTTAGTTAACGCGGGCGAAGTTGCGGGCAACAGCTAGTTCTTAATAAAGGACTAGGGAATTAATTCAAATCATGACGCTAAATCCTGTAGACTGGGATTACTGTAACGCAGAATTTAATGAAAAGGAAAGTTGCTTGAAGTTATATTCATGCTACTTATATATGCAGCACAAAATGATTTTTTTGCTTGCCCTTTGAGTGCTTACCAAATTTTTTTTAACGGGGACAGCACATGGCCCCTCATTCAATTAATATGCCGTCCGAAAATAATTACAGCCATCCAGAATGACACAAAATTGCTGTTTGATTTTAAAATATTTGCTGAACATAAGTTGCCGTGCAATTAGTTATTTCTGCTACCAGAATATATTTTTCTGCTCACAAATATATGAATATTATGCTAGTCATTTAAATAACACCCTTTTTTATTTAGATCTATTTGCATCTTTGGTTATTCAATAAATTCCTACCGTTTTTTTTATTTATTTTTCCTATTAATAATTTTATTTTTCCTTTGTTCATTAAACTAGTCGTCAAATACATAACGAATTTGTCACATATAGTAAAACATGCATTTTTATTACTTTTTACTAAAGCACTGTAATAAATTAAAACAGTGAATATAGTTATGAGCTGTGTCTTTCGATTCATGTGCCGTGCATTAAAGGAAATGTGTCTTTTTCAAATGAAACCTAATTAGCAAAACTACTCTTCGCTATCTCATCTTCTATAAAATCTCTATGTTTTGAATAATATATCACCTTATTATATTACATTTAGTATTCAGAAGGTATATGCTGTTGATGTTGATTCGTTCAAATTGTTAGAATCCACACGCTGTCTGCTGCATAAGCGATGTCGGTCCCCAAATACGATCATTCGGACTAGTTTTCCTGCTCACCAAATTGATAACACCAAACTCTGCATTGCGACAGATGTGGAGCGGTGTTATCTATCCGGGCGAGTTCTGCACAATGCTTCTTTGTGTAGTAGTTTCAAATGTTAATTAACGATAACATACTTAGTTAATGCGAGTTATATATCATATAATGTTTCACGAAGGTTATGAAGTAGCGTTCATAGTTTATTTTTCGGCGGGTAAATTGTTAAAACTATGTTAGTAGAATTTATATAGTAAAATATCACGTCAGCTAGGTGAAATCAATTTTATTGTTGTACTAAAGTAAAGTATCAACCCTTATATGTCCCACTGCTGGGCACGGGTCTCCTTCCTCGAAATCAGGCGAGGAGGGTAATGGGCCAATAGTCCACCGCGCTGGCCCAGTGCGGGTTGGTGAACTTCACATACCTTCAAAGACTTTCAATCTCATCAGGCATGCAGGTTTCCTCACGATGTTTTCCTTCACCGGTGAGCGAACGATGGTCTCGTGTGCACTTAGAAATTTAGAAAAACCCATTTCAAGGCACACACGGACGGGTCAGGATCGAACCCGGAACCTTCGCATTAGAGGTCGAGTCCGTCCACCACTGGACCACCGTCGCTCATTGTTGTAGACTATAAATTATTTTTCAATTTAATCGTACTAATATTATAAGCATGAAAGTTTGTAAGTATGGATGTTTGTTACTCTTTCACATATAAACTACTGAATGGATTTACATAAAACTTTACAATAATATAGCTTAAACATTAGAATAACACATACGCTATAATTTCTACCCATACTCGAATATGGAAATTACGCGGGTGAAACCGCGGGGCGCTGCTAGTATAATATATTGTTGAGCTCACGAATGTTCTTCATAAAACACGTTTTTATAGCCTCCTATCTTTTGCTCGCGGCTTCGCTTGCGTTAAAGTTGATTAAGAAATCGACCGAGTTTGTTCGATGTTCCTTAGCGATGGAGCACATATAAGTCACTGTTATATTTACGTTCTTCACTGGATTGGTACAGCATCCAAAACCTGACGAACTTAAGAAGGTAGTTATGCTCCTCAAATTCTTAGATTGGAGCAAGGTTATCTTTACTGTAATGACTCCTGCGAGGCATTTTATCCATACGATCATACATCTTACAACTACACCTCGTATGATATTTTATCTCACTTAATAATAAATGTGTGAAAAAGGCTAATAATATACTCGTACATGCCCAAAGATAAGTAAATTAACTCTACGACTAAGTAATATCAAAAATAAACTTATCGTTATAATAGATTATCAAAAGATAGTTTAAATATACCTAATAAATAAGTGAATTTAACAACTAAGTACTTATATGTAATAAAATTAATTTCCCACCTAAATTAAATAAATAAATAATATTAGACAAACCTAAACCTTACGACTAAGTATCTAAACGTTTAATTTATCTGCAAAAACAAAATAAAATAATAGCTTGAAATTTAGTAGAAGAAACTAAAATTAGAATTCTTTTAAAATATATTTGTAAGGCTCTTAACGGGATAAAAAGTTTCACATAAACTGGCATCCCCTATGTATTTCGAAAATCCTTCCTTAGTGAGATGTCATAAAGGGAATGCGTGTGCGAAATGTTAAGTTTCTAACTGTAAGGGTTTGGGCCTGTGCGCTGTTTAGTTAAGACTTTCGTTCCTTATTTATCCTCAATATGTAGATTTTGAACAAAAGCTGAAATACTTTTCAGTCATTATTTTTGGTGTACACTATTCATACGACATTGAATGAAAATGTCCAAGTAATAAAAAGTTTCATACAAAGTTATCCCCTATTTCACTTCCTTGGGATTTGAATTTTGAAATATTGAGGAAGTATTCCTTAGAAGATAGGTACCTCTGTTATATGAAAAATACGTGTGTGAAATTTCAATTTTATAGCCTAAAGGGTTCGCCTTTGCGTTGTTACATTAGTTAATCACTTTTGCCTATTCTTTAATATATATAGATTAATTTTTAGTGATTAAAATTATTGATATAAGTAGTTGATCAATTTATAACAGTACAGTATATTTTTTAACTATTTTTTTTCAGGTCACAATGGCGGAAAAGAAACGTGGTGGCAGTTTTCGAAAAATATTTCCAAGCATATTTTTTTCACATAAGAATAAGGATAAACATGCCGCTGCAAATGTTGAAATTGAATCTAAATATTATAATGATAGCAGTTCTAGCAAAAGTAATAAGTATCACAACCCTCGAACCTTTATTGAAAGAAAGGAAAATATGATTCAAGGTAGTATTGAACAAAATGAAAGGATATACGAGAATCTTGCGGTTCCGCCTTCCGTAGCACAAAATGAAAATACTAGCAATTATTCATCAAGTAGCACATTGGTTTCGGATAACTTTAAATATAAACACCATACAAGTGCCAATGAAGATGACCAGGCAAGGTATATGGCGCGACCTCAAGTACCACCAAAACCTCAGCACGAGAAATTATATTCATCGCCAGTCAAAAGTAGAGATCGTCAACAAGAAAAACCTGCTTATCCTGATGTCTATTATCATTCATTAGAAAAACTAGCAGATTCGATATCACCTCTTGATGAAATTGAGATATATCGAGCGTCGCAAGTTCAAGCAAATCCAGCATCAGTAGGAGCGGAGATTAAGAAAGTTAGTACAAAATTTCTAATATCACCAAAAAAGGAAGCTGAAGTACGTACAATACAACCGACCAGAGCACGAAGTTTATCCTTCGACAAGAATAATCCAGAAAGGATAACGAAAAAGGAAATTGTAAATAATGTAACTAACGTTATAGAGAAACCTTATAATTATTCCGCTCCAACATCTCCGATATCTGCATATCATAAATACCCTACTATGCCAACAACTGTTTCGCCATATGAACATGTTAGAAAAACAATGATAGAGGTGGAAGAAAAAAGAAACTCAGTGAGCAGAACAAGTTCTCGAAATAAATCTACACCTTCCCCTAGACCCAAAACACCAACAGCACAAAAAGAAAAAAATAAATCAGCCGATACAATAAATAAAGAAAAAACAAGGCAACAAGTGGAAGCGTTTTACTGGCATAAAATTAAAGAATTGAAACAGCAAGAGGATGAATATCTGTTGAGACAGTCAATAATGAATTCCGCAAGTTCAAAAGTTTCACATACTAACTCCGCCCGTAGCACTCCGAATTCACTAATAATAGATTCGCGTACGAGTAGTTTACAACGTAGAGACGTAAGCTCTAGTTCGAATTCACAATTTTATGCATCCTCACCGTTCACCAGAGCGGCGCCAGAAAGGCGCACAGACACGTTTATTAATTGTCGTACATCTCTAGCGGATTCTGACATAGTTTATAGACACCCAGAAAAGTTATACTCCCAGGTATCACATATAAAAAATCAAATGATATATCGGAAAGGATCTTTGTCTGAAATGTCCAGAAATGTCAGCCAAATCCCGAAAAATGTCTATGAAGATAGAAATTTAAGTAAAGAAATAACATTTGAAAAATCTGACATGGGAAAGACTTCACCATCCGCCTCTAATGAAATGAAACCTGTTAAGAACGTACCGCAGCCACCTAAAAGGACAACAAGTGTAAATGTTGGAAGAAATTACAAAATTGTGAACAATAAAAAAATATTCTTTGGTAACTCTTTATGTTCAGAATCTGAAAGTGGCTCAGAAGCAGGGGAAATACAAAGAATTATGCTGAACACACGCAAGGGTAAGTTTTTCACATAGTTTTTTTTTATTAAATGTTTACTTATTTTTACTTTAAAAAAATCAAGTATATTTGATAAAACATTAATAAGTATTAATTAAGATCGTATGTTTAAGTGACAGTGATCCAATCATATACATCGAAGTTATTTAAGAGTAATACAGTATTTACTGTGTGCGTGAAATAAGCTATGCGGAGAAAAACAGCTAAACCTGAAAATTCTTTATTACGGAATCGTAAAACATGCCGTGCAGTTGAGAAAGAAAAAAATTACTTTATAAAAAAAACTCATACACGTACGAGTTTTTTTATAAAGTAATAAAAGTTTCACTTTAAAAAATATATAACCAGGAATACACATGTCGATCATTTTATTTCATGCTGCATTGTTCGAAACATTTTGCGTAAAATACACTTTGTAGGCAGTCGATATGCGAACCGCGGCACAGACAGCACTTCGCTGAAGTGTAAATACTTCGAATTTACATATTACCTTTGCTGACCTTGACCTTTGCTGAAGTGTAAATACTTCGAAGTGTAAATATTACCCACTTCTGACATCGTGTAGATGTTTCAAGATTACTCGTTTGTTAAATGATATTAAACGCAATGAATGAACCAAAAACATGAAAAATATATTTCCGTAAAGTTTAATCTGCACATAAGATTGCTAGAACCTTTTTGGGTCACATGGTAAATAGTGGTGTAGTAAATAGTGGTCACATGGTAGTCCGCCTGGGGCTCAGTATATCGGTGCGGCGGTGAGGCAGAGACCCGCCACAGGTACAGACCCGACTCTATGAAACCGTGGAAGTCACTCTTCACGGCTGGCGGGGGGCAACCCCCCACTTACTATATCACTGGATGATACCAATCGGCTCACCCCACTCCATCCGAAAAAAAAGTCATACCTACTAGACTATCGAAGTGCAATGAAAATCCTACAGTATTTTTTTTCTTTCTATTAATGTATATTTGTGTCTGAATGATTTACAATAATTCAAAATTAAATAAAACTACTGTTTCTTCCAGTAGAAATCTTCCAGAATATAACTTAGTATCTTGCCTTTTTATGATTTAATATAAACCTAAATCGTTTTCCCGGTTTCTTACAAAGTAATTACATTTTAACGGTACTTAAAGCACAATTCTTATGATAATTACAAAGAGAAATCTTTGAATTGCTTTACACATGAAAAGCTCTCAATGTAAAGTTGTGAGTCGAGTCCAATATTGTAAACGATTTCAAATGAAATGAAACCTGAAACAGAGCTAGAACAATTTCCTGTATTATTATTGTTATAGAGTATTTTATGCAAGTTTTTTAA
Source organism: Lycaena phlaeas (assembly GCA_905333005.2). Taxonomy (NCBI): domain Eukaryota; kingdom Metazoa; phylum Arthropoda; class Insecta; order Lepidoptera; family Lycaenidae; genus Lycaena; species Lycaena phlaeas. The sequence goes on from HG995168.1 coordinate 5,516,911, forward strand.
ATAATTTTTCTTTATAGACTTTTAATTATTGGTTTTAGCTTTTTTCATGTGAAATCATACTTATATTTTTGGATTTTTGAAAAGTGTCTGACATAACTTGACGTCCATAAAATGCTAAGGCATAAAGGAGATTAAAAAGAGGTCAATTGCCAGTCGAACTCGTCCATGAAGGGTGCTGTTAATAAAATTAAATCTTTTCTTTAACTTTAAGTTGCTTGAATAAAAGGTTAATTGTGGTTTACTATTTATGGTGTATTAAAAAAAAAAAAATTTCGTACGAAGTTTGTATGGTAAAGTACAACAGTTTTTTGAAAGTTTTATCATTCGATAATTTTAGAAGAAAGGGGATCACATAATTTACTACTTTGGAAGAATCTCTCGCTCAAACTATTCAGTTTAGAAAAAATAGTATTAGAAACCTTATTGTTATTTTTGAAGACCTATCCATAGATCCTTACCAAAATTTTTGTTTGTTTGATAAAAAAAAAAATATTTTTGTCTGAAAATCTTCATGCGATTCACAGAATACATTCAATTATCAAGTTTCAACAGTACAGTTCTTATAGTTTCGGATAAAAGTGGCTGTGACTTACGGACGAACAGACAGACATGACGAATCCATAAGGTTTTCTATTTTGGCCGTTTTGAACCCTAAAAATGAGAACCTTTCCTTAAATACTTACTTTATTCATTCCGTAAACAGGTAGGTCAAATCCGTCCGAATCCGAGTGGTAAGGGATCGGTTGTCTTGGCGCTCATTAAAGGAGACCTATGTTCAGCAGTGGGCGGATAATAGATGATGATGATGAAACAGGTAGTATTTAATTTCACGAAGTTGACATGTGAAACTGGGAACAATTTAGCTCGTTACTATGAAACACTGCGAAACAAATTAAATAATTGCTTGTACAAAGGCTCTTATCCAAAACTTTCCTTGTTCGCGTTTGTTACTTAGTACCTTAGATAAAGTTTCAGCTTAGGTGCTCATCGCAATCATGAGTTACCTTCGTGACTTTAGTGTGCTTATACTTTGAATAATAATGATTATAAGTATAGATACTCTACCAATAAGACAATTAGGTACAATATCGGTGCTCGACCGACCATCGGTTCGTGCCATCGTATATACGCATAATCTTCAGTGTATAACGTTCGGGGGACCTAGCCAAAATGCCATTAAGAAAGCGTTAGCGAAGTTTGAAAATGATAAAATGTATGGGACCGACATAAGGCCGCGCTTAATCACGTGGTCCATCCTATACATTTCATCATTTCGAACTTCTCTAACGCTTTCTTAATGGCATTTTGGCTAGGCCCCCAGGTCTCTCCCGACCAACCAAACTGGCTGGTTGGACTGGTTATATTACAAACACATACACGAATTGGACACGTTTACAAACTGTTTAATTGGTGATGTCTTCGTAAATGTATAAGGAACGGAAGACTAAGATCATATCGTGTACAGCCCATCGTCACACGAAGGGCACTTCAAGCGAAATATACTACTTTACATTCTTTGATGCGCGAAAAAAAATACTCGATCAAAAAGTTTTGATAAATGTGGTCTTTATGCCACAGAAGTTCATATCAGACTTCAATGAGATTAAGCTCAACTGATTTTTTTTGTTAAGGTTGATAAACGAATTGGCAAACGAACCACCTGATTGATTGCCTATGAATAGGGTGATCATGTCTGCGATTCTCTCATTTGTCCTTAATGCGTCGTAAAAATCAAATAAAGATTACGTTTTAAATATATCATAAATCCATTTTAGACGTAATTTCTACGACCCTCATAATCGAGGCAACAATTAAAATTCATATTTCGAATTACTACAAATTGGATTTTATCTGGGCCTTTCCTATAGTTAAGTACCTTCGTAGTAATTCAAGTTCTACATGAATAATAATGTGTTTTGTTAAACAAACGCGAACTCCATTCTATATTAATTAAGTTATCCCCTTCAGGAGCTTTGTGTCGTGGACGTATTCATGTTTTATACTAACAAGGAGTTCTAGGCCAACATAACTAACTTAGGTATAGTGGGTGTAATATCCTTGTATTTATCATTTATATGGATACTAGAGTATGTGCTATCACTTTTGTAATGTGTCAGAATAGAGTGTAAAAGTAAAAGTAAAGTATCAACCCTTATATTATGTCCCACTTCTGGGCACGGGTCTCCTCGAAATCAGGCGAGGAGAGTAATGGGCCATAGTTCACCGATGCGCTGGCCCAATGCGTGTTTGATAACTTCACATACCTTCGAAGACTTTAATTTCATCAGGCATGAAGGTTTCCTCGCGATGTTTTCCTTCACCAATGAGGGAGCGAGGGTCTCGTATTTGGGGTGTACTGATAAATGTAAAAAAACCCATCTCAAGGCACACACGGACGGGGATCGAACCCGGTACCTCTCGCATAAGAGGTCGAGTCCGTCCACTACTGGACCATCGTCGCTCGTAGATCCTCGCATCTAAAGATAATTCCAACTAAATGAGCTAATGTTCATGGGTGATGGCGACCACTGGCACTTACCAGTAGGTAACACGTCTGCCAGTGTGCAGGATATGTTTAACAGAACTAGATATTGCCGGTTTTAGAAGTGCTCCGGACCGGACAATTTCGTGTGGACAAAAAAAGATTGTGGAAAAAAACGTAGATGTTAGTTATTCTTCTCTTATATTTTGTAAATTCATAAATTTTGTTGTAGATAGGCTTAGTTATGCATGTAATACATATGAAAATATTGTTTTTGCTACAAAAGTAAAAATTACGTATATTTAATCTATATTTAAAATCGTAGCATCGTAACTTGTAGGATACAAGTGGCAGGACTTCGCCCGTCGCGGCATTTTTGAAAGAGACCTAAGTCAGGCGTTGTACGAAAATATTTTTATAGTAAAAATAAGTAAAATTATAGAAGTAATCACAGTAAAATGTTGTGAAACATGTCAGAAATAATACTTTCTTGTGAAATATTAGATTGAATTGTTTCGCTCAAAGATGAATTGAAGAACGCTACGGTACGGTAAATAAGAAAAAATATTATTTTCTATTCAACGGTATTATACTTTCCAAAGGAATACAGCTATGATTGCTTTGTAGTTCAATAGAATTGTAAGTTCTAATTTATTTGTGTTAGAAAGATGTCTAACCTGATGAGGTTATTCCGTCAGTCCTTATTAATGCACTGCTGAACATAGGTCACCTTCAATGAATGCCAAGACGAGCAATCCCTTGCCGCATCCAGCACGGACCGGTCACGATTTATAGATTTTCAAAATGTTATACGGTATCAATGAAACAAAGTTACTAGCTATAATTAACAAAAGTAAATACGAAAACGCGTTAAGTAGGTCATTAGACAAAAAAAATATATAAAAGTAGTCCTTTACAAACCAGCAAAAGGTGGAACATCTTTACATAGTAAAAAATGCAGTGGCTTCTGTCTGTTTGCATTTAAACAAGACACAACGGATTTTAATTCAGCTAAGATAATGATTCAACAGGAAGAGTTATATGTATATACATATTATAGTAGGTCCAAAAAAAACGTAATAAAACAAGCTAAACCTTACGAGATTGATCAAATTATTGTAGAATCTATTATATATCATTCCATTTTATGTCGAAATACTATCTATAAATAGTAATTATAAATAGAAGAGCTGGATTTATCGATTCGTGTTCGGAGAAATAATTATTATATTGAATAGTAATAGTTATTCATCATATTATTATGAAACTATAATATTTTGGTAACCGTTAAAGCGATTCCGACAGAAATTCTAGACATTAATTAAACATTTCATATACATTCGGAACGTAATAAATAAGTTATAATTACACTCCCGGTACGTTTATTTTATATTAAATGGAGGCAAGAGCGCGTAAACATTGTATTGAGAATCAAACAATATATCGATAAAAACGCGACATTTACAAAAGGAAAGCGAACAATGGCCTCCTGTCAACCTGGGATTTCTTCCCGGCAAGCTTAGTATAAAGAAGATAATGGAAATAAAGGAAGTTATTAAAATATATTTATTGCATACATTAAACACTTTTAAATATGTTTCATCATTATCAAGTGCTGAACATAGGCAATTTTTTTTCGCAGTGGATATGCTTTGCGCATTCACCCGGGGATGGGTCGTTGCCGTCCACCTTTGTAAAAGCCATTATTGCCCCAGCCTTTGTACTCGTGAGATCTCCTCTCAGCTAGGTAACTCACCGACTGACCTCCTCTGTAAAAGAAAGAGGCGCACCTCAGCAAGCACCAACGCTACGAGCACCCATGGCGCATAGCCAAGACAGTGGCTGCCACCCAGGAGAGTAATCAAGGGCTACCGTACGGTAACCCCTGATTACTCTCATATCTAACCTTCGCTACATTCTCCGCAGCAAGGCACTGAACATAGGCCTCATTTAATGAACGCCAACACGACCCACCCCTTGCCACTCGCATAAAAGTATCAACAATTATATATATGTCCCACTGCTGGGCACGAGTCTCCTCCTCGAAATCAGGCGAGGAGGGTAATAAGACCGCTCGCATAATTTTACTAAATTAATACTTTTTCTTCCTAGTCATACACTCTTGTCAGAGAGTTTGTGGTCGTATTGATGTTATCAGTGGTGTACGTGGAGGGTCTTCGTTTTCCCTTTCGATTGTCTCTGCTCTGGCCAAGTGACCCCTCTTCCCCCGACTAAAGGCATTCTGGGAGCATTTAACCATGGAGCGATTCCTTCCTGATGTCGTCTGTCCATGGTGTCGGTGACCAGCCAAGGCATCCTTTTTTTCTCTTCTGGCCCCTGAACGATTAGTATACCTGAAAAACGTGATAGACAATATTTGTTTTTATAAGCCAAATTTACACAATTGAATTATACTTATATTATGAATCATCGATTTTTTATAATCATTTAATATAATGTAGGGTTTTCTTATACCGGATCATAGAGAATTACTCTGTTCATGACTGATATGAGTTCCATCGTTATTAAATTAAAATTTATATTTTCTGGTTTGTCCGAGCTTCCTGAATTCTTAGTGTACTCGTACTCGTCTCTCACAAAATGGGCGAAAGTAAATGGCTGGAAATATTTGGGAATTGACATAAGCAGCTTATTTTTAAGACGCGTACCACTACTGGACGACGTACGAAAAAGGCTTATATATTTATGATATATTTCTGTAGGAGGAAAGGAAGGAGAGTTGCAAGACAGGCCGTGTAATTACTGGCATCGGGACCTAGTCTAGTCCCAGGTTAATTTCTTTATGTTCATGGGTGATGGTGACTACTTACCATGAAGCTACCCGTTTGCCTGTCCAACTAAAAAAAATAAAAAAAAAAAATTAAAAAAGTTTAACTTTTCCGATCAATACTTTCCAGCAGACTTTATAATGAGTTAAATGAGCATCCAAACCGCTAAAATCCATTAACAAAGTGGTTAGGAATTAAATATCTCAACGCAAATTAGCCGTTTAGTCTGTTATGGTTATGACCTAAAATTCAAATTGTTATAACTATTACCTATAATATTATTAATAAAGACATCATCATCAGCCTTTATCCGCCCACTGCTGAACATAGGCATCCCTCAATAAACGTCAAGACAACCGACCACTTGCCACTCGCATCCAACGCGGACCGGCGACTGCACGGAGATCATCTTCCCACCTGGTTAATGGCCGACCAAAACTTCGTCTGCCTAAACGCGGCCTCCACTCTTGAATCTTATTGGCCCATCGGCCAAATATAAAAATACAGAGGTATATCTTTCTTAATAATTTTTATTGTCCGTCGTTTCTTTGTCTTGTGAAATTAAAATTATATTTCATCAAAGTATAATCGAAATTACCTACCTATTGAAATTAAACCAACAAAGAGAGACTTACGCCTACACAGACGAATTTTAGGGTTTCAATAAACAATTTATTAGTCAAAGTAAGAAAATGAGCTATTATTATAAATTATTGTATTTTATTGAATCTGTATATAGTTGTGATTATATCATAACTGTATAGAAGGGTATCAGATAAAGAATGTATACAGTAAATCATGTCGTAGTGAAGAGAAAAAAATATAAATTTTTTTTTGGACAGTCTAAGGCGAAGACAAGTCACGTTAATAGTCACCGTCGCACTTATTATAAGCGGGAGCGCTTTGCGCCCCGGATGCTGCCGTTTATCCCCCTTTCATGTGTGATAGAGGGCCCTTATTTGCCCTTTTTAATATGGGTAAATAATATTTCGCTCATTTTTTTGTGCGGTTACACAAATTGTGAAATACATAATTTTGCAATTCAGAAAAACTTTCCACATACAATAAACAAACATACCGTCGCACTTAAACATAAACAAGTGAACCTGAAATAAGCGAAGACAAATATTTACGCTTTCCCTATATGTATTAAGACGTAAGATAAGTAAGAAAGAAACAAACAGGATGTTGGTATAAATGCATCTCTGCCACAGGTAACTGTATGATATGTAATTAATGCCCCGGGCAGACTATTCAGACATCGTCGTGTTCAAAACTAACTATCCTGTATGTCAGACAAACTCAGACAGCATAAATTTTAATAGAGATGGACAAAGGGGGTCCAAATGAAGAGTATAATACGTTAGCAGATTCGTTTTAGAGCCGTGAAAAATTGGCAAGCTCTGAAAATGTGTCATAAATATAATGAAGTTCAATCTTATTGACCCTTATCATGCCAGAATAATCCTAGAGGGCGGAACCCGGATAATGCATGTTTAACATCATGAAACGCAAGATTGTCTGTTTGCCAGTAACATTTTACTTTTTCTTCCTGAAATACGGGTTCTGCAATGCAGATAGGGACATAATTCTTTACCGTTAAAATAAACTTAATGGCCTAAGTACTGTGTAGGAGGTAGGTATTTTATAAAAGGTTTGACCCTCATTATCGCCCTCATATATTATTAGGTAGGATTGCGGTCAAACATATGGTTATTTCAAAATAAAAACGTTTTAATCGACTAGTGGTCAATAACTAATTATTATTTATTGAAACAGAAAATGAAATTTACTAATTTATTTTTACTGTCAAGTTGAATTTCACATATTAATGTATTCGCCGATCAAAAATTTTGGATTAAAAAGTAAAAAGTGCCATACCAACATACGCTCACAAAACACGATCTTTTAAAGAAAATTCGAGAAGCTAAGTGACGACTGTGCATGTAATGACGTATTCAACTTCTAAATAAAGTAGTGGATAAAATTCCACGTGAAATATAGATTATTTCCAGAGCAAAAGTTGTACAGAGTTAGGACGTGGGGTGGCTTTGGCTTGACCGCGTTGAAAGCTTCCACCTTCAAGTTTAATCAATCTAAATTGGATTCCAAGTCTGTGCGATCTGTTCTCTTTGATTAACAGAGTTTATGGATTCCGCAACACATTAACACATAAAATGAGAACATAATAGAACAATAATAATTGTTACATTATATGTTATTACAATAAAATAAAAAAATATATTTCTTGAATGCAATATATAATATTACAACTTTTAAGGATTTTATCGTGGTCTATAAGAACTTAGAATTTCATGACATTCTTGAGGTCAAACTGTTGAAAAAATCCAGCCAGTGGAGCCAGCACAAGAAAATGTTATGTACTCTAATCTAATGTATTGTTAGACGATTACAAACCTAAACAAGCTCTACTTTACTACTACTGCTCTCTCTTAAAAGTACCTATTAAAGCGTCTTTTTTAGGTTTGTGCTAGTGACATAAGATTTATAAATTTTATGATAAACTCAATTGAATATGATTTATATAATAAGTAAACTCTAAATGTTACATGACTTTAAATATTGTTCATGAAACAATTTTTTTTTTTTTTTTTTTTTAATAATAATAATACTTTGTAATAATAATAATAATTTGAATTGTTTACTTAAATATTACCAATTAAAATAAAATATAAAAACATGGAATAACAATTTCTAGCTGTCGCCCGCAGTTTCGCCTGCGATAGCTAAGATATACGACGGCATCTTAGCGGGATGATATATAGACCTTCCTCAATAAATGGGCTATCTGAAACTGAAATAATCTTTTAAATCCAACCAACAGTTCCTGAGATTATCGCGTTCAAACAAACAATCTCAGGGAGTCAAGCAAAGTAAGGAAGCCAGTTATTGCTAATTAATCAGGAAATCAGATGTTACACTATATTATAGACCAGCTGGCCGCCAAATTGCATATACAATAAACAAAAGCGTTATTTTAAAATTTAATTAGTTACTGATGTAAATAAGTAGGTGTAACTTAAAATACTTTAAACCTCAAAATACAATAACAAAAGTGCTGTATGACTTCGAAACGACCGAAGATTTTAACAGAACTAGTCTAAAAACCACCGCATTCGAGATTATATATTTTATAGTCCTAGAGCTTCAGTGCCACAGTCAGTCATACAGACAGCAAATAGAGGTCATAATTATAACACCACTTTTTGTGTATTTGGAGAAACACGGATTTAAAGATTTTGTAATTAAGTCTGAATGGCTAAAAACATTGTCATTTGTAAGCGTTCGGGCTTTTGATGTTCCATTTGAGGATAATCTATTTTTAACTTTTTAACCAATTTTTTTGTACCTTTCGCTGTTTTGTTTTAGAGTTTCAGATTAACAGGTAAATGTATATAAGGAGTTTATTATCAAATTTATTGGTTTATTTCGTAAGGATGAGATTTTATTCTCGTCACAGAAGTTTCTTCGGAATCATTATTATCACCATGTTTACGCTGGACAAATATAATATTACCTTTGTATTTTTATCATCGACTAGATCCAGTGTGGTGATGATTAATAAAGCAATGAAAAATAAAAATAAAGCAACCGGTTATATTTTTTTGCTTAGTTTGCCGTAGCTTTCCTGTGTGATAGGCTTTTTTATACAGGATTCGAAACGTTGATATCCGGAGAACTAAAGTTACCATATCATGTGAAAAATAAGACTCATTAAAGTGGCAGTGGGCTGGTCACACACTCAGGCGAACGGATGGCCGATGAGCCTAGTTTAGGTAGTCGAAGTGTTGGACAGATTCGGATCAGTCGTCTTGGCGCTTAATAAAGCCAATGTTCAGCAGTGGACGAATAAAGGATGATGATGAAGGCGGATGTAGTCCTGCAACAACAGCGCCACCACGTCTTTTAATCGTATCTTCCTTATTGGGAATATCCCATAAGTAGGACTAAACTAAACTCGGTGTGCAAAATAACTTAAATGTGCAAAATTATTATTTATTTTAATTTTTTAAGGAATTGAAGAATGAAATCCCCGTTTTATTGTAATATGTACTTCAAATTGACATAGAACTTTCATGGTACAGTATATAGTACCTATGTAGTACTACTTTTAAAAATGTGCGACATTCGATTATCGACTTTCAGTTGTTTTTTTTTTAATTCAGCTTAGACAAGAAAGGTAAAATACTTCGAAAATAGAATGATTTTTGAAAACGACGTCTCACGCGGAACTAACGCGGCAGGAACAGCTCGCAATATCAATTTTGCATTTTTAGAGGGGACTGCTAATGAACGCACCATGCGATTTTGATTTAAACGATTTTGAGATTTAAACATTGATTTGAAGAACGAACCACGTGGAACACCGCCCCACACAGGTGAATAATAATGAATTGAAAGTGATGGCAGAAGCTGATTTTTTTTTTCTTGAAAGGTTAAAGGTTAAAAGTATATTTTAGGCCTGATGGCCTTTAAGCTCAATCGGTAAGTAGGTGAGCAGATGACTCACGTAGAAATTAAGGTGGAAGCCGATCCGAGCCAAAGTACCCAAGAATTAGCGGCATGGCTTATCATTATTGAGAAGAAAAATACATAATTATTGCGACCAATTCAACATGATTAGTCTAGAAACACGCAGAACCATATTAGATTTGTGTACTCTTCACAAAATTGTGAATGGTACTAAAGATGCCTCGATATTTAAGCAGCTATCAATTAGGGTTCTAACTAGGTCTGTACGTATTCAAAAACTCTTTAACATTCCACAATCTCTGAACAATGTCTCAAAAAACAATCCATTGCACAGAATGTGTCGATTACATAATATTATATGCTCTGATTTCGATGTGTTTAACTGTACCCATCAGTCCTTCAAAGAATCTCTCATTAAGCATCATTGGTGTAATAATTGAATGCTCTGTTTTATGTTTATTTTATATTACTTATTTCTCATAATTGTATTATTGCCTATTTGTTTCTTCTTCTTTTTAATATTGTATTGTTATATGTTTTTCTTTTTGCCTTTGTAACACACTAAAATGACTCGAATTTGTTGTAAGAATGTTGTGTTTAGTTATAATAGGGCTTCAGTGTTGAAAAAGATTCACCTATTTATATTTTTAACGTGCATGTTGAATTATCTGTAGCCTGTAACTATTCCAAATAAATAAAAATAAAAATAAAATAAATTACCTTACCTATTAACATAACTTTAGTATATCAATTACGTCCTTTACGTCAAATTAATAAGATAAAAAATATGAAAAAATGGGTGTCCCTGATTTGATTGATCTACAGAAAGAAACGCGTGTTGAAACCCATAAAAAGGAGACGGTAACCATTTGGTGGTAGAGACCACAGCTGGTGTTATTCACTATAGCTATTTTCGATCTGGTCAAGCAATAACGGCAGATTTCTACTGTGCCAAACTCCGAACAATGATAGCAATACTAGCAATGAGACAGCTCCGACTCATGAATCGATCTTAACAATTATTGCTCTATGATAACGCGAGACCTCAGACAGCACGAGAAACCGTTTTAACTCTACAGGAACTGCAATTAGAAACCATTCGTCAACCTCCGTATTCGCCAGACTTTATTCCTTGATTTAGACAATTTTCTACGTGATAAAAAGTTTTCAGGAGGCAGCACAAAATGCTTTCACACAGTTTGTCGAATCTAGATCACCAGAATTTTAACGCAAAGGCATAATTGACCTTTCTATTAGATGACAGCAATGTTTAAGTAGATAATAATGGTAATTATTTTGATCAAATAAATATGTTTAATAATTATTAATAAACAAAAAATATATTTTTCAGTACAAATCGCCATTTCCATACTTTACCCCCTAATATTACCATTATATCACTAATTATAAAGAAATAACTTTTACCGATTTTATTTTATTTTATCGCGGTTTATTTAGTTTTTTTACATGCCTAATATATTATCATTCTAAAACAATAGACCACAACATAGTAGGATTTTTGTGATCATACGTGACACTAATATTTTAGTATGGAAGTACAGATGACTGTATTTACATCTGTAGCTCTGAGATATCAATTACTGTGCTTTGAGCATTCGAATACTATATCTATCCGCATGCTCCAATGAATTCCCGAACTAGCAAATACTCGAAACACAATAGTTTCCGAATCTGTGGGGGGTCCTTTATCTATTGAACATCTTAATTGGACTAGGTGAATTTAGTTTCAAGTGATTCAGAATACAATCCTACATTTCGGTTAGAAATCAAAAAAATAACATCCTTGTGGTTTCATCATCATAGCATGTGTGACATGACTTTACCCTGTTTTAAAATTAAATCTTTTTTCTTGAAGATATTATTAGTATTATCGTTTTTTTTTAATGCAAATCGATTGTTTTAAATTGATCTTATAATTACGAAGCTTCTTATATATAAACTACTGGAATAGTATTAAATAACTGCATATGGCTTTTTTATTTCTGTCACAGATTTACAAATAAAGATTTACAATTTACAGATGGAGCATGCCGAATACTGAATGAATTTGTATTCGCTTTGAAGCGTCATTCGGGCATTCGGCAATCTCCATCTGTCTTTATGTAAATATTCAATAAGAAAGATTAAGCCTGTATTCGCCTTCAGGTTGCTAACTCTATGTACGCACAAATGTACAAAGAAATTCAATCTGCTTTTTTCACAATATGATTTAGTAAAATAAGAAATCGGCTAACTTACTCACATTTTGTAATACGTGATAACGATATCATAATTAAATATCGAAAGATTAGTAAGATTAAATATTAAATAAAATTTAGCTTCGTTAATTTCTAATAAAATATTATCCCACGTGGAATTTGTGTATCTTATAAACTCCCATTAAAAGCTATTGTACAAAGTTGTTTATTCCGTACTTTTTTCTTCATGAAACTTTCATCAGCTTCGGGAGCTAAAAGCTTAGGGATCAAAACGTCGGACTGAAGGTTTAGAGGGGCCCCGACGGATAAATTGCTAGGGAACTTACAAAGAGCCGTTATTTTAGACCGTCCATTTTGTTGTATAAAGTTTGTAATCTAGTGTTCGAATATTAATTTAATTAATCTTGATCCAATCTACTATTATGCATAGTTTCTTGAATTAACAAGCTTTACGAAAGTTACTCATTGGTTTCGAATGTTTGACTCATGACTGGGTAGTTTTAATGGGAAATATCTATTGCCGCGACTTGACAGTAAAATATCGAAGTAACGGCAATCGCATGCCGTCGTATTTATAATCAAATCTTTCTTTATTTTTATTAATTTCACGTCACTGGAGGCCTGGTCCTGTAAAGTATCCGTTGTTATATAGTTGCTGTAAAGTATCCGTAACGTCGGCCATGTAAAAATCCTAATAAATCGCGTTAAAACCCGTAAAAGTTTTTTCATTATAATTGTAAGAAAGGTATTTAACATCCCCTAACGATATCTTTCTTTTGTTGGTTTCTGTCTACGTTAGATCACTATCTACGTTAGATCTCTGTCTAAGTTAGATGATATGTCGTGACCGTTCCATTTTTTTTATTTAATTACCATCAAAGGCATTTGTTTAAATATGAATGTTACTTGGAGCATAGGAGAAAAGTGAATCCATAAAACAAATTACATCATATTTTTTCTGGCTGAACAGGTAAATTTAAACAGAACTCACAATCACAGCTGGTCGGAAAAGATTTTTCGCAGAGATAAATTTGTCATTTCAGTTTCTCTCTTTTATGTTTTTGTTTGCAAGAATAGGTCTGCGGTTTGAAAAATAAATTACTAACGTTTTGAGAAGTTATAGTTTTAAAAATCAACTTTGTTTTAAAGACAAATTGTTGTAAATAATGTGAAGATATTTATAACAAATTATATGTAACTTATAAAATATAATATAATAAGCAGCTGGCAGCTACCTTGGACAAATAATTAGTCTAGCTATACAAAGGGAACGCTGCCAGTATAAATAATATTATATTTTATTTATAACATATTATTTACGCAAATTACAATCATTATAATGAAACAACTTTTAGGCCCCGTTCGCACGAGCACTTAAAAAGCTTCGCGGTAAAACCCGAGCTTGGCTCGAGTTGCGAGTTTGGCACTCAATTCGATTTAATGTCATACACACAACGTTGAAAATGCAACAGTGTTCTATAAAAAAGCGTTGCGCCTAAATAACGCCATCGTGTGAACAGATACATGGATATTTGGTATCTATTTGCCAAATACAAACGCTTTTTTAACGCTTGGTTTAAAATTGCTAGTGCGAATGAGGCCTTACGGATTTTAATTATTTTGGTATTAATAAACTACATATGATGAAACCCGAAAAAACTCGTAATAGTTGTTACAGTATAATACAAGAGTGTACATAAACTGGCCAAGCTCGAACTGAACTAAGACACGAAGATCAAATTGAACAAAAATATTTTAATTTACTACTAAATTTGATGCTGCATTGGTTTTTACAAAACATTTTCCAGTACGCCGAATTTAAAACAAACCTGAATCCACTTCAACTCTTAAATTTAATCAAAATCGGTACAGCCGCTTAGGAGTAATACTTACTAACTGAAGAATTAATAACTGAAGAACTATATATTTATAAATCTGTGTGAAGAACTATATTAAATTAAGAATTTACTTCAACAGTCTTGTCATTTTGACTTTTGTCTTGTCATTTTCATTTTGTCTTGTCATCTCGCATATTCATACTAATTTGAATAAAATAGACGACTTCTTGGTATTTTTAATATCAAAATGACAAATGAATTTTACGTCGTCAAAAAGTAATTTCACACATGATGAAGTTCGTAATTTTGATCGATTCAAACCAATAAATAATGCAAATATATTTACTTGCTTTATTTTAGATGAAACTATAGTAATTTCAATATACCTATGTCGTGTTATGAATCGAGGAGGAAGGAAGGAGGAGCTTATGGCTCAGTGGTAAGCTAGTAGATGATGATATTATGTCGTTTTAAGAAGAAACTCTGTGCAAATAAGTATTTACTTATTATTATTTTTACATGCCCGTTTCGGTTACTTTCCAAAAACCATGGTCAAGGGAGGAATGAAGAGAGACTGAAGAAACATAAGAAAACAGTCAGTATTTACTTGTTAAGATTAAATTACCCCCAGTGGCAGAGGGACGAACGTTTCAAAAATATAGAAAGGGGAGACCAATCAAGAACGAAATATGATGTATTTATACACTGCCCGCATATTGTAAGAATCAGTGTCGGATTGCGTTACCTATTGTGTTTAATAACCATGGGTTGATACCCTATCCTAGAGTATCAATCACTCGATGACACAAACATTTTGAAGTTCACCATCGTCATCATCATCAGCTATTATCCGTTCACTACTGAACACAGACCTCCCTCATCGAAGCATCTTGAAGTAGACGCGTCTAAAAATGTTTCATGTAAAGTTTTTTAGTTATAATTATTGAAGCTAAATTACACGATATTTAGACGTGAATTGGATTACACCATAAAATTTAATTTATTCCTTAGGAATCTATTACCGGAAAAGGTTAGAACCTATTTCTGAAATAGGTTTTACTTTTATTATAATTTTATGGCGCTATTTTACTAATTTGAAAGTGAAGCTACATGCAATAGCTAGTATCTTAAAATTTTTCAACTGTAGAACTTATTAGATATTTTTTATTTACAAGTCGCGCTCTTCCCGAGCACAATCGCAATGTATGTGTAGTGCAACTCAACTTTGCGCATATTAATGATATATGTGCACGTGTTTGATATTACATAATATCTATCTTTAATTATGCGTGGTAGTGGAGGCTTTACTCCCACACATGTTAACGCTGTGAGATATATGTGTATTTATCCTACTAATATTATAAATGCGAAAGTTTGTGAGTATGGATGTTTGGTACTCTTTCACGCAAAAACTACCGAATGGATTTTGATGAAACTTCATAATAATGTAGCTTATACATCAGATTAACACATAGGCTATAATTCATCCCAATATTCCCACGGGAACGCGGGGCGCTGCTATACTATACATAAATGTGAAAGTTTGTAAGTGTGGGTAGATGGATGTTTGTTACCTTTTCATAATATGCTACTTCCTACTAATATTATAAATGCGAAAGTTTGTGAGTATGGATGTTTGTTACTCTTTCACGCAAAAACTACCGAATGGATTTTGATGAAACTTCATAATAATGTAGCTTATACATCAGATTAACACATAGGCTATAATTCATCCCAATATTCCCACGGGAACGCGGGGCGCTGCTATACTATACATAAATGTGAAAGTTTGTAAGTGTGGGTAGATGGATGTTTGTTACCTTTTCATAATATGCTACTTCCTACTAATATTATAAATGCGAAAGTTTGTGAGTATGGATGTTTGTTACTCTTTCACGCAAAAACTACCGAATGGATTTTGATGAAACTCCATAATAATATAGCTTATACATCAGATTGACACATAGGCTATAATCATCCCAATATTCCCACGGGAACGCGGGTCGGTGCCATACTATATTATATAAATGCGAAAGTATGTAGGTATGGGTGGATGGATGTTTGTTAAATGATTGTGTTTGACGATGTTTAAAAAAAAATATTTCTCAAGGAAGGCTAAAAAATTACTATACTACCTAGCCGCTGGGGCGCCGCGCCGGGGCTGGAGCCTCAGTGCAGCAGAGGGGTTCTACTCAAACTACAAATTCTTCAATTACTACATGTATAATAAGATATAAAGCAGAAGAGTTTGTTTGTTTGAACGCGCTAATCTTAAAAACAGGTCTTAATCAGGTCTATATATCTATATATAATCAATCAGTAATCCATATATAATCTATAACCTTTTTTATATTATATATGGGAGAAGGCTATACACTATATTATCCCGCTAAAATGCCGTTGTAAATCATAGTTAACGCAGGCGAAGCTGCGGGCAACAGCTAGTACATAATAATTGACAAGCGCACGGACTCAGTGTCCCGGGAAAAGTTGAGTTGAACTAGCTATATTATACAATGTGCATTTTTATCCCGTAGCCCTCAAACGTATGGATCCGATGTAGTTATTTTCACTTGAAAGCCAGTTTTTCGTTACTAAAATTATTTAAAACATGATATTTGTTTTTTGGCTTTTATTTTGCGTAGCTCGATATTTCGACATTGATCTACAAATATTTTGTTAACGAGACCAAAGTATGCTTGTAGTCGTTGATGGCATTATGAATGTATACATCCCGTATTCGATAATTTTGTTATTATATATGCATTACAATTAAATTCATACTGAGTTCACACTAATATTATAAAGTACTAGGAGCGGCCCGCGGTCTCACTCACGTAATTCCTATTGCCGTGGAAGTACGGGGATAAATTACAGCCTATTTGTTATTCTGATGTATGAGCTATATTATTGTAAAATTTAATTAAAATCCATTCAGTAGTTTTTACGTCAAAGTGTAACGAACATCTATACTTACAAACTTTCGCATTTATAATATTAAGTACGAAGTGGGATACACATTTGAGCTTTGTTTGTTACAATTTAACCCTTAAAATGCTTCGGTAATATTATGTAACATATTAAAAATAATCATGAGCCCCAATACGTCTGTAAACCTGAGGCTACGGACACCAGCTAATTATAAAATAAATTGTACCGTGCTTTAAATACACTTTATAACCTGAGATACATTTGAATATCAAGAGGATCTCTTCAATGTAAATTTGTCACGTTTATGTATTTAAGATAAGATTAGAGCACGGTTTCAAAGCTTTGACTAAGGTATTAAACGCGCTTTCTAAGTTAGAACCGTTTACCTTGAAATTGAGAATGTTGGTATATATTACACTGAAATTCAAATATATGCTGTCCTTGAGTGTTGTGTACATAAATTATTTGAGTGAGACAAATATGATTGTTAACAGTGTATTAGAATTTTGCTAAATCTTTAAAATTATTATTTAAAAAATACAATAGATAATAATGTTATCTACACAATTTGATATTTCCTTAGGTAGATTTACCCTCCTCCCTGATTTAGAGGAGGAGAACAGCAGTGCAGGAGAACGGCAGTTTTAGTCCCAGCAGTGGGACATATGAGGGCTTTACGTAGATTTATTTTTAATCCCACAAAGGTTTTCTTATCACATTTGTTTTTTTTTTATTTAAAACTTAACACTAATTTATTACAATATAAGATAAGATAAAAATGAACAAAAATAACAAGTTTTATAATATAATAATAGTTTTTTGATAATTACTATAACTTTCTTAGCATTGGTGTAATAAAAATAATAATTCATATTCAAAACTTAACAAGAACATATACAATAATTCATGTAAGTAAATAAAATGTTGAAAATCGCATTACCTTTGCAGAATACATTTCATGTGCGATAAGGCTGGCCGTATAGACCGACTAACACTTAACGCTCTGAAAGCTTTTGGGCACGAACAATACAACGATCACAGCTGAGAATTGTTGTTTTGGACATTTTCTTGTATTCCGTATTCCGTATAAAACGACATACTATGCATTTATCCGTAAAAATAGTTTTCTTTAAATTTTTTACGTAAAATACAAGAATATTTTCCGTATAACAATTTTAGAAAATTTATTTTCACATTATAATGAAACAAATTTAATTAATAAATCGCTATAAAATCTGTAAATTTGTTTCATTATAATGAGTGAAATTCGCGTAAACATTAGAAAACAATTTATTTTCTACTCTAGTTTCTTGCTATTGTATACCTACCTTGTTCAGGCAATCTTTTAACCAAGTAGCTTACTAAGAGTCATTTTCAAGATTTTTTTCCGGATGCTGTTCAGCGCTCTCAGTTGCATGCATACCATTATCTTGGTTTCTCCTTTGAGAAAGACAAGACAGACAGTGTAATTACTAAGAAGAGACTTAACATCTTATGTTTGAGGGTAGTAACACATAAAATATACTATTTAAACAGGGGCAGCTAACTATTTATTATATAGTTATAGCTCTAGTTTCAGGTAAACTAGGCTATGTTTATAGGTGACGTCAACCACTTAACATCAGGTGGCTGATAGCTTGCCTATCCACTAACATATCTCAATAAATGGTTTCTAGTACAGATTTCGCCGGCTTTTAACTCGCCAAACGCAAAAAGCGACAACAGAAATCACCATCAAGGAAAATCAAATACCAATCATCATCCTTAGCCATTATCCGTCGACTGCTGGATGTAGGCCCACTTTAATGAACTTCAATACAACCCTTGCCACTCGCATTCAACCCGGACGGACCGTTATTCTGTATAAAAATATACACAATTGTTTTAAAAGAGCAAAGACAACAATAATTAAAATATGTCTTGAAAATGGAACAATATCTCTTCAAAGGAAGTAAACTCTGAAACTTTAATAATAAAGCCTTCCAGCTAAATAATTTATGTTGAATACATTTGAATGAACTATCAAAAGATAGCGCTTTTCTTTATGAAGTAGCAACTGGATATTTATACTCCGAATAATTCGTGCTTTCTTAAACCCCTGAAGAAAACGTTTTAAGCGAATCTATTTCTACTTATTTTTGAAACATGTAAGAAGTGGTTTATTCGCATTAGATTGGAGCATAAGCAAAATATCTGCTTATCCGATTTCTAGAAAGAGACTTGTCCTGTCAGCTGGAGTTATAAAAGTGGTTTTATGTTCGGTATTGAAATCTGTGCAAATGCAATTTGCAAAACACAAATGCATAGCAATATTTTATCATCTGTACCCGGGTTGTAAGCAAAAATCGCAATAATTTTTTGCTATCTGAAATTTTAAGGTCTGAAATACAGAGATAAGGTCCTATTTCAGAGGTCACATCCAACCCCTCACCCGGCGGATATTTGATTAACATACACCATTTTGTTTTATCGACGTTCGGAATTGGGCGGCCAATATACTAGCTAATACATTTTAGTGAGTCGTGATGTGTCACTCGACCCGGTATCTATTTTATATATAAGCCAAGGCTACATTATTTTCATAAGTGCACGTCGTACAGTTTACTGTGTCATGACCACGTGTGTGTAAACACTGACGTATGTGGACTTGTAGTAATTGATGTGTGCTTTCTCTGTATATCGTCATCATCATCAGCCTTTATCCGACCACTGCTGAACATGGGCCTCTCTTAATGAACGCCAAGATGACCGATCCCTTGCTACTCGCATCCAACACGGACTTGCAACAGCATGGAGATCGTCTTCCAATCTAGTTAATGGCCGAACAACACATCGTCTACCTAAACGCGGCCTCCACTCTTGAACCGTAATGGTCCATCCGCCATTCGTTCTTCTGAGTGCGTGACCAGTCCATTGCCACTTCAACGTGCTTATGTTTCGCATGATATCGGTAACTTCAGTCCTCTATATAGCCAAAGAAGCATCCAGCATAGCACGCTCCATAGTACATTGAGCTACGGTAAACTTGCGGACCAGTCGTAAATTAAGAGGCCTCGTTTCGGCCCCGTAGGTCATCACGGGGAGAACGCATTGGTTGAAGTCTTTCGTCTTCAAACTCTGCGGTATAGACGACGTGAGAATATGGCGAAGCTTCCTAAAATTCTTGGTATATATTCGATTACAATACAATATCCATTCGAATTGTTTATCGTAATAAAACGAGGTATTTAAGCAAAGATACCTTACCGCACCTTACGTGATCAATTTTGAGTAAAGATCTTATGTAATCATTATCACCACATCACCAGGCAAGATATCTTTCACATTAAGACTGCCAATTTCCTGCAATCCCGTTCAACTAAAACTTGTCAACGCACAGATATCACTATCACATCTATCGAGATCAATTACACATCCATGTGAGTGTGGTCTCCACCCCAAAAAAAATGTCCCGCCAGCAACAGTTCTTTAGCTTACGTCGGCCCATTAAAACAAAAATAGCAATAGTTTTTTCCAAAATTGATGATTATATCTGGCGACTCAAGCTTTTTGCTCATTAAACCTGAACAAATGGGTCAATTCAATTGCGTACTTATAACCCTACGGGCTTAGTCATATTATTAGAGGTTTTGATTTCGTATTCACGGTACAAGGGTGCACTCGATCCTTCGTTCGCATGGCTTCTAATTGAAGCGTATTTTCCTTGCCATCTACATAATATAATTATAAATATTAAACTTATATTCAATAGTTGAAAGAGGTAATATTATTGCTTGCTCTCTTTTACATTTAGGATGATAAGAATAAGCCGTTTTTAGGATTGATCAAAGTAAAATGGAAAATCGCGTCGGAGGCTCAGTAATAACTTTTCCGTGTCCCTTTCTATATTGATTGGGTATATTAAGTTCTTTAATTGTTTGATCTAGGGTAGATTATAAAAGGTGAATGTCGGCGAAAGTAATAGTTTATAATATATGAATCATTCATGCTGCTTTAGTAGATGGTTCTGTTAAACAACAATAAAAATCAAAGCACCGTTCTCCAGGTGCTGACAAAATTGTATTACCGGTAATTTTCTAAAGAGTTAAATCTTGATAAATAAGCCAGGAACACGTTTATTAGAATTGATGATAGTACAAACTCGTTTAATGATACTGAATGCACGTAAAAGTTCTGAGTTCACAGGAACAAACAAATTTCCAAGACGTCTGGAACAAGAAGAAACTTTCCCTTTTTCATATCCATGTCAGATGGTGCATTTTAATCTAACTTCAACGTTATAGTTGTTTTTCAAAAGTCGTACGATATTTGGTTGAGTGAAATTTTATTTTGAAACAAAAATTCAATGAAAAATTGATTTGATTAATTTAGACTAACAACTTTTGAATTATTGAGTTAGTTTTTAAACTGGTATGTGAGTGAATATTTCAGTGGCCACAGATTAAATATCAATTTGATTTTTTTTTTAAATTTGGTTAACGATATTATGGATGAAAGTATAAAACCTGGAAATAAAGCTTGCCCAGTAGTAAATGCTAATTAATATAATGGATGAATGGATTTTAATAAAATGAATATTTTAAATCATCAATTAAGATAATATACATAACGTAAAATAAAAATGTAATGGAATTAAGAACCTTCTACATTTACGAAGTCGGCTAAAACAATTTCATAGATTAGTTTCATATCACGATGATTGCTCGATAAGATGAAGATCTTAATATAACATTCGAAAAGAACACTCGATACGTTGCAAAGTAATCTCCATTCATGAATGCCTATAGCGCGAACTTTCCCCGATCAATACTTGAAGCTCTTAGGATAATCGGCGCTCAGTGTAGAAAATACTTGTGGACTTCACCAGTTCACATCACATTAAAAAACAAATCACGTGGCTTTATTTACATCATCATTGCCAATGTGAATTAACTCATACGAAGAAAGTTATGAAGACCAATGAATTTTAAAACCGCATATTTCTAAAAAGGAATATCGGTTGATAATAATGATAATGATGATGATAATGCTTCTACTAGTTAGTGAGTTTATGTTCGCATGAGAATAAGTATTCTTATGCTTATACGAATTTCTCTCATTATTATAAAACAACTTTTTTAAAGATTTTATCGCGCTTTATTTAAGTGTTTTAAAGGGCCACTCCCTCCGTGATGATTCTTGTTGTATTTTTGGGTTGTAAAAAACTTAATGTACAATAAAATCCGAAAAAAGTGCTTATGTATAAAGTGCTTATCATTGTTTGTTAGTAATTTCAGTAAGCGCTTTAAAATGTTTTGTTGCTATTTAACAAATTAACTATTATATGACACATAAATCTTCTACTTCGTTCTGATTGCGATTCACCATCGTCTTACCTTCTATCTTACCTATAAATTTATTCGGCATATAGCTGTTTGGTATTACTGGTTAAGTAGGTTTGGCAACCTCGCATTCCGTAGCTCCATTTCACGAAATATATGTTTTATTAAAACATTCCGTATTGTAAATACACATGAAAATATTTTTTAATTAGTTCAATGTTATGTTTCATAATTCTGTATACATTTTATATAAATAATAAGGGTAGATTTTATTATTATAATTATTACAACGCTATTATAGTGAAGTTGTATTACGTCATAATTTGAGTTCATTTTGAGTTTATCTTCAATTGATAACTCCAATTGTGTGAAACTCCAAATCTGTATATCACAGACTGGAAATATCTCCGTTTGAAATGGAAATTTTTGTAGAAAATTTATAAAAGAAAGTGCTTCTTAAATTTTAAATTAATCGCAAGAGTACTAAAATATTCTAGTGCAAAGTCTTGTTTGTGTTATTTTACATGTTTTATTCCGTATTCCGTTGAACCATAATTCTTAAAAAGAAATAACTTGCGAGCTTTCTGTAAAAGCCTTTCAATACTAGCTGATAACCGCACATCGCCCACACGTATTACGCATCCTAGATTAAATATCGAATAACGTTCCATTATGTGGGTTTTCCGAGTTGAGACATTTTGTGTTGAGTTTAAAAATACTTATTGTATTTATTGAAAACAGTGTTTTAGTTTCAGTTTTACTCTTATATGGGAATGTTGATAATTTATACATTCTTGAATTGAAATGTATAGAGTAAATTTTTTAGTATAGTAAAATGTATTATAAATTTACAAAAAAAAATCTTATGCTGTTTTATTTTTACGATTTAAACTGAAAATTAAACTAAGATTTCAGATCATCGATTCTTTTTAATATTATCTATATAATCCTACTTATAAGCTGTATAGATGGTTTGATTTTATATATCCATAATTATACATCTTTAATTTATTTCCGTATTCTCATGGAAATCGGAAGGTCGTGGGCGAAACCGCGTGCTGCTGGTTATTGTATAGATTCAAGAAAGATAGATTAAAGAGAAACAAACATTTTTCTTTAAATAAGATATTATTTTATTACTTCAACAGTTTAGCAAGACATCAAACGCTCACACTTATCCTATATGAGTTCATCGGGTGTCGTTTAGTAAACATAAAAATAATGTTACTCTTATTGAAAAAATATATTTAAATACCAGTTTGAACGGGAGATACCTCGTCAATATGAAATATTAAAAAAAGTCCCCCGATACCACGATAACACTGCGATCAAAATGTTGCTACAAATACTTAAGAGACCCATATTTATTACTTGCCAGAGGGGTTTGTGTAGATGATTTACAATTCTTTTGTTTTTAATTGTTAACAGTACTTACCTACATGACCGCAACTTATTATAGGTATGTATAGATATCATTATTGTTCGTCAATAGCCATTAATTTTGACTAAGTTACGTCCCCAGAAGGAGGTCCGTGGTGCTGTTAAGAACCCCTTCACCTTTTTAACTCATTTTGAACAATTTTGATTATCTTTTGTACGCAAGGTGAGAAAGATTTGAACATTCTATTTCATTATTTTCATGGGTGGCATTTATATGGCTATGGGTGATTGCCATTAATATATTCATTATTTCTTTTTAAAAATTATCTACTCGACAAGAATAAGAACTCTACTCAGAAAATAATGAAATAGAAAATTCAAATCTTTCTCACCTTGCGTACAAAAGATAATCAAAATTGTTCAAAATGAGTTAAAAAGGTGAAGGGGCTCTTAAGGTCGAATATATAATATACCCCTCTTGGTCTAAGATACGAATATGAAACGAAATATAACGGGCTGATAATAGAATGAGATCTATTTCATTATAAATTTAGTGGATTAGAAAATATATTAAAAATGGGTTTGCTGAAAAAATCCTGGACAGAATAGTAGGTGTTTCTAGTACGTTCAAAACTTTGACGCGCTTTTATGATTAGATTAAAAAGTATTAGACGTGGTCTGAGTATTGATGTCTGCTCTCTTATAACTGGAGTAATATCTGTAGTGAGACGTAAGATATAGTTTATAATTTAGTATAAATAAAATATGTAGGTGGCCTGACGTTTTCAATGGGTTGTATTCTGTAATTGGATGTGCTATCCCCAGGGACATTATATATAATAGAGTGGAGAACGGAAGAGTACGACGTGTAACGCTATTAAATAACTTTGCTATCGGTCACAATACTGTAGTCGGATACCGGTATGGGCTTTCCGCCCAATTAACCCTTCTCTGACTTTCATATCATTAATATTAATGGTTAAAATGTTTTTTTTTGTATTGTGTGATGATTAGGTCAATGTTATCATTTTCGAGATTATAAATGATTATAATCAAATAGACCATGAGATACAATAGAGACCATGAGGTCTCATTGGTGCTATAACTTTAATATGATCATCACAGGTGC
Source organism: Lycaena phlaeas (assembly GCA_905333005.2). Taxonomy (NCBI): domain Eukaryota; kingdom Metazoa; phylum Arthropoda; class Insecta; order Lepidoptera; family Lycaenidae; genus Lycaena; species Lycaena phlaeas. Next base: position 5,541,494 of record HG995168.1, read on the forward strand.
TATAACTTTAATATGATAATTGTCGTCGTTGCAATCGACCCGTCTGTTATGGAGGTACGATGCTTTGGTAAAATGCCATGGTTATCTTCTATACATATCAATTATTATTAAGGTTGTAAAGTATAGGCGGACAAAACCAAAAAAAAAAAGATAAAGTACGAGTATAAACTTTGTGTGGAAATTTTCTTAATACTGGGCTTAGCGGTATGAAAATGGATTACAAATAAAAAATATCTTTATAGGCAAAGATAAAGAAAGAAGTTACATGTCACAAATATAACGAAGTTTAATTAAAGCACATGGTCTGATGACTAAAGTACAAGCGGACGAAGTCGCGGGCAAAAACCTGAGCAAATCTTATATATAAAATTCTCGTGTCACGGTGTACGTTATTGAACTCCTTCGAAACGGCTGGACCGATTTTGATACAATTTTGTGTGCTTATCAGGTAGGTCTGAGAATTCGAGAAAATCTATTTTTCATCCCCCTAAATGATAAGGAATTTTAATTTTGGCAGAACTAAGTCTGTCGGGACAGCTAGTATATTATAAAAACTCGTAGGTATTTGTAAAGTCGTAGTTCACGTAGTCCACTAAATTATTGAAGGTGCCAGAAAATAAATGTATGCCATGAAACCATTTTTATATTCGTAGTAGTAAAATAAAGACCTGTTTTAGACACATTTTACTCTTTCACCGATGATCTGGTGACCTGCCAATTCCATGTACATTTTTTCCTTGGCACGGCCGACCGTTCTGTATAAAAGATAAAACAACAGTTGGTCCGTAATGGGATCTTTTTGTTTTAGCTCGTCCCGCTAAAATGCACTGGAAGTTCTCGTAAACAATGGGTAATGGTTAAAAAAAATCTAAGACAATTCAGAATTATTTGTGTTTTGTGTGTTGCTTAATATATTTCTACGATTTTTGTTTAAAAGTGACGATTGTATTATAAAAGTATTTATTTTTAATTTACAAATTTTACAGTATTGACATGGCAAATAAATTCTTGTGTCGATTTTACTCTATGGCTAAAGAACATTTTGTTGCACATATATAATATAGTGATGGGCCATTAAGGTTCAAAAGTGGAAGTCGCCGAAAAAGTCGTCTTTAACCGGGTGTCGTCACCACCACCACCACTACCACCACCAGGTTTAACCACATTCACTGGGCAGTGGCAATGGTTCATTGAGGGACGAGGCTTATGTTCAGCAGTGGAAGGATAGAGGTTGATGATGATGATGAATGATAATTTAAGTTTCATTTCTTCCACTATGTAGATTTGCTATGTTCTACATATAAGGTTAGGACAGTGTAAATATATAAGAGATCGTCTAATATTGAAATAAAAGCCTCCACAATTAATGTTCGCTTACAAACTCGTAGACCGTAGTAATACAAAGAACGTGTATAGAAGCGATGCATTTTTTTGGTCATAGTATTCAGTTATTACAATAAGTATTTCGCTCCATATATTGATATAATCACTAATCATCCATCAATTTGATGGAGGTGATATATTAATAAAATCACATATTTTAATGGAATTAGAGATCGTATAATTTAAACTGAACTTTTTAAATTACACGATCTCTGATATGACAATCATCTGTTTAATTCAGTCAGTGGATGGCAAGCTTGTTAGGTCTGGTTCGATAATTAGCAGTCTCTATTGAATTGTCTGTGTACCTTATCATGCATTGTCAGCTTGTCAAGAGCATAGTAAATTGGCTTTTATGTTGACGTTCATCAGTACGCAAAGAATTATTTGCAAAACCTTAATGTGCAAAGAAGATCAATATACATGTAGAAAGAATACGCCAATCTCATACACCGTTGTTTCTATTACATTCTATTTCCAAAAACGTAAAAGATACTTGTCTCGAGGGGCTGTCCGTAGCATATCTCGAATAACGAGAAGAAAGTTAAGCTGGTACTTAAAGAAATCTTCGGTAGCTTTGATTGTAAGTCAGTAATTTTTCGCACATTTTGAAAATAAAAGAACCAGTATATAGCCATCAAGACTATATTATATTGAAGAGTACTTTCAAAGACTTGGCCTTTGCAGCATTTTATATAAATCGCAAAAAAAAAACTAGTCATTTATTTTTTTAAAGACAATTCGTAAATGATTAGGTTTACGCCTGAATAAACTTGGACTTACTTACTCTGAAATCTAGTTATTAGGTAATAACTAGTTTTCAGAGTAAGTCTAAGTTTCAGAGTGTAAGTAGGTACTTACAATCGATTATACAAGGGGAGATATTTTAACGAGATCTTATGAAGCGACCTTTACTGTTGACTAATTGATATCGAAAGATGGTAAATTAATATCCAGGACTGTGTAAATTAAACTAACTATTCTAGAATGTACCTGAACATAAATTATATACAATATTTATTTGTTATTTTTTTAATACTATAGATATTTTATGAATCCAATTTATATTAATTCCTTTCAGGCTTTGCTATCACTGACTATCTTTCTGCCTTTTATGATCGTCAAATTAAATCAAAAAGTTTTAAGTAAGTAAGTTTGTATGCAAAAAAGTTTAAAGCAAAAACATATATTATTTCCTAAGACAGGCTATGAATTAATATATAATGGGCAAGGGAAGCTGCGGCGATTGCTAGTATACTTTTATAATAAGGTATTATGTGTTTTTAATGTGTTGGGACAACTCACACATGGTCATCTGATCCCAAATCTGACAATTATGGCAACTAGATAATATACTCATATATTTCTAAATACATACAAGTTATAGATAAATTACGCTCAGGTACTGAACAAATGATCATGCTCATCACACAAACATTAGTCTGTAGGGCTATTCTGTAAGATCGTTTTTGAATCACGAAAGCGGAATCCGCGGTGATATGACGAATTTGACGAATATATATTCTTTAAAACCTGACTATCTATCTTTATCAATAAAGTTCACTTTCGTAGTGAGCGTAAAGTGAGCTATCACTCAGATGAAGCTCGATATCGAAATGGATTTTTACAGAATAGCCCTATGAGGTGGGAATCGAACCCACATGCTTCTGGTTCGGAAGCCAAAGTCACTAATCACTAGACCACCAAGTTGTTATGAATGTTTCAACATGCTTTTGAATCATAAGTGATTCGTTTTAATGATGTCCCTTTTATAAACTGGGTCCCCCTTGAAAATTATTGAAAAAAATCACGTACAGAAACATGAGTACGAAATCGACAATTTTAACACGACGTCAGCTTCTGCAAACACTCGACATGTTTGAATATGAAAAATTTTAATTTCATTTCCATTTTTATTTATCATAAACCATACTGGAATATCACGTCTGAGTAATAATATCAACCGAACACTGATGTGTATATATCTTAGAGCGACGATGGTTCAGGGCGTTCGATCCCGACCCCTTGCGATGCTTTGAAATGGGTTTTTCTAATAAAATCTAAGTGCACTCTAAACACGAGGCTACGTTAGCTCACCGGTAAAGGAAAACATTGTGAGGAAAAATATATGCGTGACGAAATAAAAATGTGTGTGTGTCAGCTCCGACGCACGACTGGAGTTTACTCCTCAAGTACGAGTATCTAACCATACGCAAAACAAAAAAAGTTTAATATAAATACATCGACACTAATAGAAACAAACAAGCCCAATAACATATAGTATATAGGTATAGTCGCCTATACAGCATACCCTATGTACGTCTCAATACACTCACAGCTAAATTAGAAAGTTGCGCACTAAAGGTGCGCACCAAAAACGTGACACTTTTTCGTTAGTTCAGTTGGTTTTACCCCTCGGATTTTTCTCATACCGGGCGCCTTATATATGAAAATCGATTCTTAAGGAGTAAACTCCAATAAACTCCAATAAACTCCAAAAAAGTTTTCTAAGATGTGTGAAGTTTACCATTCATTAATTTAATTAGTCGTTAATAATGTAATTAGTTAGATCTAAGAACTCATAAATTGAATCAATAAATAAACCTACAATACTATATTACAATAGATTGTATGACTTTAAAATTGATTAATATTTTTGACTTGGACTATTTTGTTAACTTTGTGCTCAACAGAATCTGGTATTCACAAAAGCTATCGAGAATTGTCCTGTCATATGTCTAGACACGTCTAGAAATGTGTATCTGATGTACAATCGCATCGAATTTGAATATGACTGTGTGAAAATTTTAATATACTATGGTATATTAAAATAGGTTGCAATATTCACAATCCCTATGAAAATATATAAAACCTCATCGGTTCTCTCATAATAAATTCTCTATAGTTGCACAAAGTCCGCGTTGTTTGTATGCCAACATTTTCCTTGAAATATATTTTATCTGTAGCAGTTTGTAATATTACAATGCATGTTTGGACAACATGGAACATGTACATTGACGTTATTTATATCTCTTGTCAGTGTTTTTTTTATTATAGACTCTAACCCTAAAGATATAAAATGGATTTATGAGTATTTTTCACTCATCACATTATTTACTAAATAAGAATTAACATCTTGTATTAACATCATTTTACTAGTGTGTCATCTTGAAGTTGGGCTATTCTTATTTTAGCGGTCAGATGGGTCTTTTTTCTGAGAGGCTGTATTAAAAAAATATATAATTCTGTACAAAATTCCCTATTCTGCCATAAACATTTTTGATTTACGTTCACATAAGTTATCCCATGTTGCGTGTGTAACATTTTTATAACAATATGTTAGATTTACTTATGGCAAAAGAGCCGGTTACTGATTTTCAGATTAGTATTTGAGCACATAGGCCTTAGGGGTGATATTCCACTATCCCAATATATTTGTCCAAAATTTATTCGTAATTAGAGATATAGGTTTAAAACAGGTGGGTAAATTATGTGCTGCTGTTATACTATTAAAAAAGAAGAAATAATCCAAAAAATCTGTGGGTGAAGTCAGGATTCAAATTACTTGGCTTAGGTCGTGAATTACAAATAGGCGTTTTCTACTTGTATATGATGAACAATTCAATTAATATTGATTAAACTGTTATCGTACACAGAGTTTCCGGATTGGTTTATTAAGCCACAAAAACGAATATTTGACGCTGTTTAAATCATCTTTTAAAGATGTAATAGGCCAATGTATATATAGTCTAAGTGATAAGTTGAAAATGGCGAAAAATAGAGATAAGGCTCTTAAAAATACGTGCGATAGCTCATTTGATTCGGAATGACGTCTAGAAAAATGTATCGGAAATGTGTATTAGCACACAAAAAATTGCAAAAGTTATAAACAAATTAAGTTGCAAAAAAAAAGGTATTTCGTTTTTTGTTAATAACTCCGAAATTATTAACATTTCAGAAATTTTGAAAAAAGATTCTTAAAGAGGAGGAAATTTCCAAAGAAAAACTCCCGACTCCCGGAATTCTATCTCCATTATTTATAATTTTAATTTAACGCTGAAAATAGGCCTCCGCGCGGCATTTTTAGGTAGCGCGCGCGGCTTCAAAACCGAGCACGTCACACTAATTATTTTTTTTAAGGTACTAAATATTAATTTAAAAATTTAAAAAAATTATGGTGTATTTCGAACACTTCAAAGAATTTGCTCCCGTTGGAAATTTTACTCAAAGTTAATTTTTCAACAAATTAGACAAATGTTAACTAACGAAATTTTTTCGAACTTCCGTCCTTATTGCACATTAAAAAAAATGTTTAAATAATTGTCGTATAAATTTTTCACTTCGTGGAGCCCTTCATATAAATATACTTAACAAGATCGCGCCATAAAAGTTTAAAAAATTTTAATACTTTGTTTATAATAATTTTTTAACTTGAACAAAAAACTATGGATTTCTAGTTTTTTGTTCAAGTTAAAAAATTATTATAAACAAAGTATTAAAATTTTTTAAACTTTTATGGCGCGATCTTGTTAAGTATATTTATATGAAGGGCTCCACGAAGTGAAAAATTTATACGACAATTATTTAAACATTTTTTTTAATGTGCAATAAGGACGGAAGTTCGAAAAAATTTCGTTAGTTAACATTTGTCTAATTTGTTGAAAAATTAACTTTGAGTAAAATTTCCAACGGGAGCAAATTCTTTGAAGTGTTCGGAATACACCATAATTTTTTTAAATTTTTAAATTAATATTTAATACCTTAAAAAAAATAATTAGTGTGACGTGCTCGGTTTTGAAGCCGCGCGCGCTACCTAAAAATGCCGCGCGGAGGCCTATTTTCAGCGTTAAATTAAAATTATAAATAATGGAGATAGAATTCCGGGAGTCGGGAGTTTTTCTTTGGAAATTTCCTCCTCTTTAAGAATCTTTTTTCAAAATTTCTGAAATGTTAATAATTTCGGAGTTATTAACAAAAAACGAAATACCTTTTTTTTTGCAACTTAATTTGTTTATAACTTTTGCAATTTTTTGTGTGCTAATACACATTTCCGATACATTTTTCTAGACGTCATTCCGAATCAAATGAGCTATCGCACGTATTTTTAAGAGCCTTATCTCTATTTTTCGCCATTTTCAACTTATCACTTAGACTAATACACAAAAAGGTAAAATACAAACTTTCGGGATGCACGTGTCAGGGATCCTATCCAAAAAAAAAGTGTCACACTACCGAATAAGGGGCTAATTTATAACGTCTTTCAAACTTAGATAATTATTGTGTGACTAAGGAAACACGAAATGCCTAACTTTTGCTCCGCACACATGTTTTAGGTTAGCTTTTAAGACTACCTCATCTATATATCTTAGCTGTAATCATCTCAAGAACAAAAAGTATCATTTGCATTTCTTGTTTATGTATAGAGGCTAAGTTTTCAAGAACCTTCATTTAGAAGTTGTAGACTCTAATGAAATTCCGCTTAAAGAATCTGAATATATATTACGCTAATAAATAAACATGAAAAAACGAAAAAGGGCGAAGCAAATCCGTAAGTAAGTAGGGAAGGTAAACATAATTACCGATTGGCTTTAAGTCTATTTCCGATAAATTTATCGAAGAAAATTTCGTATCACCGTCGATTCATTTAAAATGGTGTATATATAAATAATAAAACATTTACAGATGTTAATTTTGAAAATAAAAAGAGCACTAAAATATTTTTGGGTCTTTTCTTTTGTATTATGGTATGTATTATACATACATACTAATATTTACTGAATACTTATATCTATTGCTAGAAAACTGTACTAAAATCTGTTGAGTTGTTTAAAAGATCCAAGTGAACAGACAGCCGAAGCGAGTTCATTTTATTGTATGTGAAAATAAATATTTTTTGAGGCGTAAAAGGGGCGAAAATCGTGTGGTCACGGCGTAGAGTTTTGACCCAACAACACATCAATTGTGTGTATAGTCCATTCTAAAATTTTTATAGTTTGCTGAATGAAAAAGTTGAGCTTTTTAAGTTTGACCACTGCGAGTATGTTTATCTGTTTGTCGTATTATACGGGTGTACCGATTAGCATGCGTTTTTAAACGACTTCAAGGAAGGAGACATTTCTCAATTCGACCGTATATATGCTTTTTTATGTATTTCAAATCACAGTTTTTAACGGTGAATATTAATTTTTAAAATTTTTAATAAAAATGCTTAAGCATTTTTATTAAAATCTATTCTACAGTTTTAAGATCGTCAGCTTTTTTGTTATTTCCTTGGTTTTTTAAGGTTCATCTTTTATTATCACCAAAAGTGAAGTAGCTACGTGATTTTATCACTATATTCTATCAACAATTTTACAATTATAATGACATAGAAAATATGTAATTTATCATAATATTATAATACTTTTTCAATAAAATAATATTTAATACTTTTCTAGATTCATTTCGAAGAAAAATATATTAATTCATTCAATCACTGACTTCGAGCTGGTCTTAAGATGAACGGTAATATCAAATTAAAAGTCTCGATAACTTCTAGACACTTTCTAGTATTCTCTAAAATCTGATTTTTTATACGTGATTTTTCTTTAATATGATACGGAATATTTGTCAGTTTGTCTCATAAACATTTTACATAGTTCAGTAGTTTTCATTTTATGAATATTTTTGTTTACACGGACGATATAATTTTAGTTTTTGTACGGCTTTTTAGGTGTTTTCATTTACTTATATTAATTAATCAATAATAATTAAAAAAAAATTGCAATATTGTGACGCTTGTTTTAGCACGACGGGAACGTGTAAAAGACAAATAAAAATATTTTATCAAACTGTTAAAACATTTAGTTTAGTATTGAATGAAGGCTACGTTTTTCTTAATATTTCCACGTTTTAAATTACATGAACTATTTAATATTAATTATTGCAAAATAAAAACTGCTTAAAATATAGAAATTTAAATTTTCCGTTATATTTCTAATGATAATAATACTCTTTGGCACTGAACGATAAATGGATATGGCGTCATTATTATTTCATCCACTTGGCTACGAAGTCCAAAAAACGATTCATCCGTTGGCCTCATTCAAACGACTTTATGTGCGTAGGCCGACGATCGTAGCCTTGCTACGTCACTGCTACGAAAGTGTGACTTACGACTTAGTTATGGAACAAATTCACTTACATAATATGAACATCTGCTTTTTATCTATTGAATAAAACAATTTTTTCGGGTGCGTTCGTTTCAATATTTTCCCTAGCTGGTTTACTGACTTCGAATACCGTTCTATGTGAAAATATTTTCGTATGAAAACCGTTTTTTTATCTACAATAGTTTTGTTTATCGAAGGTATTTTCATCGGATGAACGCGTTTGTCCACTTTAGTTTTATATATTTTTATGAACGGGATAGGGGAGGATAAGTTTTATTTCTTTCCAACATGCCCAGGCATCGTCTCCCGGCTAAGTGGGTTGTTACATTCTAACAGTATGCAAACACTCAACATACATCATTAAAAACAAGAGCTTACCTCGTTGACCTTTTTATTTCAATATACGGTTCTTGTATGTTTATTCATAGTAACATCACTAAAAAATAATTTCATGATCTTTAATGATTTATAATATTGATTAGGGATAATCAAATAAAATGACTATTCGAATTTATACTTCAGCTTGAAAATATGGGTTATATTATATTATAATAACTTATTAGCAGCGTCCCGCGGCTTTATCCGCGGATTTTTTTTTCCATGAGAGTACAAGGATACATTATAAGCTACGTATTATTCTGATGTTTCAGCTATGTTATGGTAAAGTTTCATCAAAATAATATATTCAGTAGTTTTTTTTAAGAAACATACATACTGTTACACAAACATTCGCGTTTATATTAGGATGATGATGATGCGAAATTGATCTCTTCTTAAAATATACGACATTTGTTCTCATTTTTCGAGAGAGCATTTACAATAGAAGATATTACCAATAATAAAACGATCAAAGGGACGATGAAAGTGGTTTGATGCGGAAAACACGGAATTATTGCTTTCAACAGTGGAATTTGGATTCCTCGAATACACCGCAATGTCTGAATATATGCCTGTAGTTAATATTGTGTTACCGCATACCATCAATAATCAACGAAATTGCGCTGTATATTTACACAATATGGATTAATTATTAATTATATTATATTTGTACTAAGGGCAAGTTTTCAGGCTATTCTAGACTGGCCTGTGATCATAGCGATTTCAGACGGGTTGCTACCTTGCTCCCGTATATCACTTCGAAGCGTCGCTAATCTGCTTCATTATCATCATCTTCATCAACCGTTTTATGCTCCAGCCCCGGGTCTCCACCTTGAAATCAACCAGGAAGGGTTTTGGACCATAGTCTACCTGTTCGCTAGACCAATGCGGTAAACTTTACACACTGTCTAATATTTTTTTTATCTATTGGATACGCAGGTTTCGTATGTAAATGACATTCATAGACGATGCCGAAATATCGAGCCCCGCAAAATAAAAGTTTTAATATGGTTAATATCCCGTTTTAAATAGTTTTAGGAATCTTAAGTCGGAGCGTTGGTCGGATATTAACCAGGCGGGAATACGATCTCCTTGCCGTGGCCTGTGAGTGTTGGATGCGGCAACACTCACAGGCCACCAGCCGTTTTGACCTTCACTGAGGGATGCTTATTATATATTATTATGATATATTGAACAGTGGACGGAAAAGGGCTGATGATAATGATGATGATGATGAAGTTAGAAATTAGTAGGCTATCTTGAAAGTGACTAAACGGATCGTACGAAACGAGCGGTATCTCAGTAAATAAGGTTTAGGAATGCAAGCCGTGTTTGGGAAAAGGCAGCGTTGATCGCCGGATAGTCTGGAATTTATGATTCAACGGAAAAGGCAATCCAATTAAAATTAATAATGTAGTTATTGGAATAATTGTGTTTTTTCGTTTTTATCTAGAATGTTGAGTGCTTTTAAGTTGTAGCAAGGTGCAGAATAATTGAAGAAAATATCGCTCCAATCTTGTATTATTTTTAGTATTACCGATATTATATTTGTACATTGCTGCAGCTACTAAATTGTGATAATTATGATGAAGTAGCTAGTATTTTCCACCTGCTTGAATTCAGATTCCAAGTTGTTTTCTATTTTTCAAACTAAAATAATATAAACACAATTCTGTGTTTGTGTGATGTATATTCATACATCTACGATATAAATTAATGTTGTAGTGATTTTAAAACGCATTATCATTATCAATACAAAACTTTGTCAAATTATGCATTCCACTTAATCAATTATATTATAAATATATATAAAATACGTGTAAAATACATATAAAAAATAAGATGTCAAATGATGATCCGGGCTCTTCGTTCGATTCAGGCAAAAGGACTCCCTTTCTTTATTGTATTTACAACGGGAAATGCTGTGTGGAGTTATTGGACCTTATTCCCGTCGTTCACTTTTGTTGTCGCACAATCCGCTTAGGAAAGAAATACTCGTGCCATATAGAAAAGCACCTGGATTTTTTAGTTTTTATTGGTAGCGTATTAGATCGGATCATGATAAGTTGTATATTTTAGAATGTCGTTAACTTTCAGAAGTATCCTTTGAAATTAATGATGAGAAATGCCTCAGAATCGAGGCATGTTACTTATAAATTATATTTTTATATTTTATTACAAACCATTGGCAGCTCCGTTTAGTGTGATGTAGTTTACTTTGGTTAAATAATGGAATAGATAATATAACTGTTAACAAACTAAGACACTCAGTAAACAAAACCTTAACGCTTATCATTTTAACATTGTCAACAAATTAAAATTAAAGCTCTACACAACATTTACAGAAAATGAAAGAAAATGCATTGAACTTAAAATTAAAATATAATTACTATATCCGTCATATAAGTTATCTGCATTCGGCGGGATTCGAACCTGCAACCGCTGCGTGGTGTCTAGTAGCCTGATCACTCGACTAGCTGGTCGCGCGGTGGTATTCTAGCAGCATACTTTGTGAAAGCTTTGCTCTGTCGAATTATATTGTTATCAGGAAGATTCAATTGTTTTAATCGGACATTCATGCTGCGACTTAATATTTTCTCGAAATATACGAACTATAGAATTTCCTGAAGAGGTACCACCTAAAAGTAATTTATTTAAAACGTCTAGCAAAAGAAAGTATAAAAATGGATCTTGTTTCATAAAAAAGCAGTATAAATAATGTTGACCCTAGGAAGATAAATGCAAATAAGTAAACGCGGTGATAAAAAGTGAATTAATTATAAGCCGATGTAAGAGCTTGGGCGAAATAAAAATGGGACACGAATTTATGTAGGCTTAAATATTTCTCTGGGACACGAGGATTAACTTTATACTTCTACGATGCGACATGTCCATTGCCAAATTTTCACATTTGCAAATGTAGGCAGTTCTATTATGTGTAGTATGAAATGTAGTTACAACTGGAAACGGCGCTGCGTGCGTAGGTTTGATTCGAGCACGGAACGCTATTTAATCGGCTTAGTGGAGCCGTCTAAACTCATTTCGCTTTTGATGTTTACTCCGGTTAACTTTGCTTTTAGAACTTTCATTATATTTATATCTTTTGTTTACTTATCCTACGATACGGCTTCGTTTTGTTGAAACAAACTATTTTAATATACGTTTGTTTGGGACTAAACTAAGCTTTAAACTTTAGAACTTTATAGCGAAATTGACGAATTGATGGTATCAACGCACTTTAAATTTGGCAGATCGTGCTAAATTCGCACTGGGGCTTGTTACAAGTGGAATCAAAGGATGTGCGATTAAGGTGCATTTTCATTCCTATTGCCAAAAACGGATTTGGTGTTGGGTCATGCGGGTGGCGTCGGGATAGCGGTATACCCACAGCGCAAGGTCGATGGCCGCATCGATCGCCGGCGACAAACGGCGCGCCTGTGCGGCACCGCACACGCCGCGCAACAGGCCCAATCTAACCTCCGCTGTCTATAGTAAAAACACACAGTTCAGTTTCAAAGAGGGCGTCCGAGGACGCAGACGGCGCCCTAAGCGTCGCGGTCGCAGCAGCATTGCGTCGTCGGCGATCCGCCGACTTTCATACACCAATAACTGTGATAAAAAAACACCAAATGTTAGGTAGGCCCGACAGTATCGGCCCCGAGCACGCGCCGCACACCGGTCGTAGTCGCGCCGTATTGTTTACCTTGCGTTTGGTAGCAATGGGTGTGGTTCAATGGCACTTTACACTAGCGTGTCCGTCGAACCGTACGGCAGGTGCCGACGGGGGTGCGCGGTGATGCGCGCGGGGCGGGGGACGGACCACGTGATGTATTACCCGGCACCGCCCCCCCCCCCCACAATTTCCCGATGCATTTAGTCGAACCTGCGCGTTGCATTTCAAACTTTAAGTGTTATATTCCGATGAACTAAACAGGGCGCGTGTTGCAAGCGAAATGCTACCTAAAGGCGGCGCAATATGACGCCGCGACTACGACAGCCCTTGCATCGTTTTCATTATTCAGTGATTGCCGGAAATGTAATTTATTTTAGACATCGGTTAATATTCACAATTTGTATCATATTTGCATGAGACTGAGTCCATTTTACCTTGAGCCAGCATGGGGTGTGGATAGATTCCCATTCATAGATTTTATCATTAGTTGTGAGTTTCGTGTTTACGTCACCTTTTTGTCCAAGATCTGTTTGATAAATATAGGCCTCTCATTAATAAATGTAGGCTGTCGATAAATTTAATTTAGGACCGGTAAGCATCGTTGATGAGGGAAGATCTTTTGCTCATCCTTTGGTATGTAGACTTATTTTAGTTTTTATCTTACACGTCCAAAAATCATAATATTGTTTTACGATTATTTATTTTATTACAATAATGTTTGTTGTGTTTATATCAGTATTCATCACAAAAAATTGATTTTTTTTTTCAATTTTTATTTTTCTAATCCAACATTAACTTTTAAACATTTTGATAATAATTAATTAACGATACCAGCTTTCACAATATCACCTTTGTTGATAAAAAGTTTTTACTCCGCATATCTATTTCAATAACATTTTACAATTTTCTTTTTCGATCATTTTTTTTTGTCCTACACTATTATTATTCAAATACATAACATTTGTTTTATTGAAATATACATTTCCTTCATTATTTTACTGCGCTAGCGATTTGAATTGCATATCATCAGAATGTTTAATGATCGTTCAAAACCTATTCAATCCTGAATCAGTTGCGCGACGACATCAAGGGTTCTTTATAAAATATGTTATTTACTTGTTTAAAATTTAATTTGAATTGTCTAGAATTCCATTTTATTTTATTTGAAGTTATTGGTTTTATTTAGGCAATCATACTATTTTTATTATTCCGTTATGCTTATAATAATAAAGTATTCCGTTATGCTTATAATAATTAAAAAAAATAGTATATTATGGTTGCAAATTATGAATCTTAATATATTTTTATTACATATTCTATAATTTATTTCAAATATGCAAAGATCTAATTTCTAATGTTTTTGAATTAATTTTAATAAAATATAATAAAAAAATTTTTTTTGCAAAATTTACGTATTCTTCAGTGTCAGCTTGTGGTACATGTACTAAAATCAATTCTTTCTATTATTTATATAATGTATAAATAAGTATAAAATAAATCAAAAGTAAATATTTACGTGAACACATCCTACAAATTTAAAATAAGAATCGGTTTTATCGTGAACCGTAAGTGTAAGGCGGCTTCCTTGTAAACCGGTGTCGAGATATTTCTTGGTTACGTCACATACTATTGATAGTATTTCATGAATGAATGCTTCACTGTGATCTAAGCAGTATTTACTATACCGTATAAAATATGATTGATAAAATAAAAGCAATTCATTTATAAGCGGTATCAGCTTAATGATGACGACTTATTTAAAATATATCGCTAACTTTAAAACGTTAACGCAACATTAAAATAATTTTTTTAACCTATTTTTTAGAGACATTGTTTCTTACAAGAAAACTATAATTACAATTGCGATTAAAGTGTTGAATTTATTTATCTACAATACACTTTATTCGCTTTTAAGCGATGGGTAAAAAAGCAATAGGAATTGTTCAGTTGAACTTTGTATATTTTATACTACTAATATTATAAATGCAAAAGTTTGTTTGATTTTTTCTTTCTAGAGGAAAATCGGATCATCATCATTAGCTTTTATCCGTCCACTGCTACACATAGCTCTCAATGAACGCCAAGACGACCGATCTCTTGTCTCGCATCCTATAGGGCCACTGCACCGAGAACACCTACATACAATCCAGAAATGGTGTGGAATGGAGGCTTGTTCACGATAAATTATATTTATAGGTGTGAGATATTAAAATTAAAATACGTTTGTATATTCTTGATACGTCACTTAAAAGAACACACAATAGCTAATCTACATCTAAAAGTTGACGATATAATAGTAGGTCAAGTTTTAAAGTAACTTAGGGCTTGTTTCACAATCTCCAGTTAAGTTCCGAATAGGCTATCGGCAACATATTTGGCAGATATTTGACAGATACTCCATACTCTGTCAAGTAGTAGGTATTCAGAGTGAGTAAGAGTGATCGTTAATGCGATTTTAATGATGATGAAAAGCGAAAAGTGTAGTAAAACTTCGTTTATTAAAAAAAAGCTTTTAACCTTACACTTTAATAGCCTTTTAATAAAGATCATAATTTGCCTAGTTAAATTAATGTAATGTTTTTTAAATTAATTTTCTATGATTTATCTCATTGTTCGTAATAACAAGAAATAAAACAAGCACAAAAAATTTTTCTTCGTGAGTTCTGTGTAGGAGTAATACAATATAAAATAAAGACATATTAATATTTCGCTATGGAACTTTATGGAGTTCTTCCTGTGATATTCAAAGTAAGTGGGTGGGAAAAATAAAAATCTGAATACTGCGTTGAATCAGCATAATTCCGAAGCTCTTTGTTCGTTCGCGGAATATATTAAAAACTGTTTTTAAAAAGGAGTAAATATTTATTACATATTTATTGTCGTGGATTTTAAAGTAGGTAATATTTATTCTATATGAGAATTAAGCTTAACTTTGTTTTCACTACAAAAATTATTTACTTACTATTTTAAACAATATTAGTACCCTTTTAAGGATCATATTTTATAAAATTTGAAGTATTTTACGACATGGCCATTAGTTTTGATTGGGCTTTAGAGAAATAGTTATATTCATCTTGTAGATATCAAGATCATATATTTTTTTTAATTGTCCTATGCTGTGGCCAGAAGACCTTAGAGCTAAATCGGAGCTGTGGGTAGGCAGGTGGCTCACCCAAGCATTAAGATATCAAGTGTGGGAGTAATTTATTCACTAAGGTCATGCAGATAATGAATAAATTATAATATTGACGCATTATTTTATGTTACGGTAATTTTTATAGCAGCTTAGGGATGATTTGAGGTAGATTTCCGATCACATGGGACGACCATCTCCGTGGTAGATGGTCCTGGTTGAAGGCAGGTAGTAGGTATCGTCATTGTAAAAGATCTTTGTACAACGTTAGACGGAATTATTGTGATAATGATGATGAAGCTTAGATAATACGGTATGTGATTATAAAAATCGAACGTCCGCTGATGTTCGTTAAGTGTACGGCTTCGCAACTTAAAGTGCAAAATTCGCAATTACGCTCGACGTTGCTCGCCTAAGTGTAGGTAAGCGAAAGAGTTTGTTTGTTTTTGAAATCGCTTTTTTCTGAGACTGGGATCTAGAAAGTTCTCTGTGCATTTGATAGCTCACCTATCAAAGGTTTTTTAACTTTTCGATGATTGCAATTCGTAATAAGTTGATATTTGTACAACCGGAAGATTGTAACTTGTAAGAACAATTGTTCGAATGGGAAAAATATACAAACAATTTATGAACATTGAAATGCCGACTGCTATATAAAAAAGAAATGTGGTGTCGTGGGACACCAGGTAGGAACGAAGTTCCTTCGGCTAAAAAGAAAGGTATTATACACTACTCGCTTGTGTATGCGACTGACGCGCCTGCGTACGTCTCATTTAACGCTCTTTATTCCACGCACTTTTTCTTATGGTTGTACTATCACATTTTTTTCAGTTCGGTCGCGCAGCAAAATCCCTATCCCCTCCAAGCCTGCCGTAAGGAACTTCGTTCCAATAAAATAATATTACTAAATTATTTTCCTAAATTGTCTTTTACTAAATTGTATTAACTGCAAGTGATTTCTCAGTACACCCACCTGATAACACAAACGCATTCATCCGCCAATTAAGCTATCGACTGAGTTTATGTCTTCTGAGAGCCGGGTTTCTGCCTAGTTTAACAAATTGCTTAGGATCGTACAATGCGAAATAACGGGAGTACGCTTTAAGAAGATAAAAGGAACTAGAAAATTGTTTGTTAGCTTTCGCAATGGGTATGTTATTTTAAGGACATTTTCTCTCAACAAGGCTAGACGGTGAATAAAGTGATTCGGTACAAAATTTATAGAATTATTTACACCACAGATTTTTAAATTGTTCTGAACTTTTATGAATTATTTCTATTATAATATAATATACTATTTTAAGAACAGTTAAACCAAATAAAAAAAAATAGAATATGTAAATGAAAACTTAAAATTTATTTATTTTAGCTAACGTTTATTTATAAATAAATTAAAATTGATAAAAGGTAACCAACAGCGCTACATGTTACAACATTCAAATATAAAATATATAAGGTACAACATCTGATACTCAAAGGCGTTCATTGTAGGTAGAAACAGTATAATAACCAAGGCGTACGTTACAGACTGATACGTTTATGTTGCTGACTCCTTACCATCAGGTGGCAAGTCTGCCAGTTTGATTTTTCAATATGAGACGTAGCTACCTAGTTATCGATCACATTACATTCACATTAAAAATACTCTTAATGCAGCCATCTTACAAAATAGCTTTCCGATGATTTATGTCTTTTTAATTTAACTAATAAAAATTCTCGTTGCTCCATTATATCGAAACTTGTTCAGGCGTTTAATCACGAGAAGGTAACAGATATACAAGTATACAAGAGAGAGCTTAAAAATGTTCAGAATAATTAAACGTCGATGCAATTCTCGTCAATCTCAACTTTATTCGATGAAATTGATTTGTAATTAAATAAAAACTTTAGCCGTCCGCCGTGGAGCTAATAGCTCACCGGCGCAGCTGCCGCTAAGCGAATCAAACTAATGTTAATCCAATAACCCCTTAGAAGCTCTCCATTTACCGGGAAAAATTTCAATCAGTTTTCTATTACCTATGGTATCATTTCAATATACCATAAGATATTTTTGAACACTAAACAATGTGGCACTATTAAGTGAAAAAAATAATTGGCCCATTATTTTTTGTTCTATCATCATCATCAGCCTTTAACCGTGCACTGCTGAACATAGCCTCCCTCAATGAACGCCAAGATGACTGATCCATTACTCTCATCCAACACGGACCGGCCACTTCCCACCTAGTTAATGGCCGACCAACACTTCGTGTAGCTAAACGTTAATTTTGTTATATTCTTATCTAAAATGCCTATTTTGGTACATATGGTTCAATTATTTCAACCCAGCGCAATTGTAATCTATACCCACTTTTTTTTATTTAATCAATATTTGTCCATATTTTCTAAGGTCCTCCTTTTTTACGCCTTAACCCTCAATACATAATCGATTTCAGTCTGTTTTAGCCGTGAATGGGCTACATAAACAAACATACACATGGACACATTTTCTTTCGCACCAAGTACAAGCTGAACCTGACAACCGTTGTCCTTCCCGTACCTTTACCCCGTTATCATCATTTTTTTTTGTAAAAACATTGTCCTAATGATAACCAACACAACAAAAGAAAAACTAAATTGGTGCAGTGGTTCTGAATTTATTTGCGTAAATATGTCTAGTCGATTCATTTTTATATAAAAGAAGAAGATAAAAGATAGATAACAAGTATCGAATTCACTAATTATACTAACACTAAATATCAGTTAAAAGTTCAGCTCTCGAATACTGAATGAGCCCGACTCGCTAACAAGTTTCATTTATTATTCAAAACAAAGTTTGAGTTGTACTAACGTTCGGAATTCTACTAATAATTATTAAAGTTTGCAAGAATGTATACTATAATATCATCATTATCATCATCAGCCTTTATACGTCCACTGCTGAACTTAGGCCTCTTATAATATAGCCATTGGATGCGAGTGACAAGGGATCGGTCGTCTTGGCGTTCATTGAGGGAGGCCTATTTTCAGCAGAGGATGGATGAAGGCTTATGACGAAGAAGTCAGTTTTGTAAACCATTAATATAGCTCATTCCGAAAAAAAGTCAATTTTCACTTACATTTTGCCTGGGAATATAAAGCTATTTACACAAATATCACGACTCAGACATCGTAATCCTGTCCCGACTTTATTGCACTCTTGTAAGTCGTAGAGCAAGCTCCGCAATAACTAGAATAGTTTTGATTGGAAGCTGTATCTGAATCCGCAAGAGCGGCACCACATGCATACCTTATTGTCTGACTTCGGATGTGTTCGCTGCGTGTATTCTTATTGCATTCGTGTTGAATTGTTATTTTGCTTTATTACTTTATTCGTAAAGTTTTTGATTTTTATAAACTGAACTAAACTAATAGCAACATCTTTATTGTCTTGCGAAAAAAAAATTGAAACAAAAAAATCTAGTCAAACAATGTTGTAAAATTATAATGATTCGATTTTGAAGAAGATTTTTGTGTTTGTGTACCTATATATGATATAATCTGTATATAAGACAAGCTTTGCAGCTTATAACTAGTTAATGAAAAACATTACAATGGCTTAAAATATTTTTAAACTAGCCAGTACTTTCCATTCCCATGGAAGTATGGGTATAAATTATGATCTATGTGTTATTGAGAAGCGTAAGCTATATTATTTTAAAGATTCATCAGAATCATTTCAGTGGTTTTTGCGTGAAAGTCTAACAAACATACACCCACAACATTCATGATTTTATTAAAATGATTGATTATGAAATATATCTAAGTAAGTACTCTTTTTTTATGCTCTACAACTTTTGTTTGAAGGTTTTTCTTTTAACACAAAATTAAGAAAAACCCACTTCTTTTATGTTTTTTCACCCCTTCGCGAGAGTGAAATAAAAAAAAAAACTTCCACAGTTCGTTTTTAAGTTCTCCAAAGTAACTTATGTCAAAAATTCAAGCTTGAAGTAGAAATTTCGATTTATAGACATATTTTGTTGAAATATAGAGAAAGAATTTTATTAAAGCTAAATTTTGTATATAAGCATTGGAAACTAAATAAACACTATAGACAGAGTTTCGTGAATAAGACATTCGTGGACAATGTTGAAATATCGAGCTCCGCGAAATAATATAAAAGACATGGTAAATATCCCGTTTTAAATAGTTTAAGAAAGAAAAAAATAATAATTTTACTATTCTCAAAAGAAATTAAGACGATAAAATTACAAAGTAATAATTAACATTTAATTTAAAATCCTATACATATTGACTTTAATTATATCCCAATAAAATTATCACCGCAATAAATTTTAAATTTTAAAATAATGAATCATTAATTGAATATTACAGACTGAGATACGTTTAATTAAAATATTTCCAATATTCGACCGCGTTTCAATTATTATGGTTCAATAGCAATTATTCGGATGAAGTTCATAACAGACTTCAAATTAGCAATCAATAAATGGCAATGGCGATAATATTTGATGAATGATTTAATAGAATCATACATCCTACTAATATTATAAATGATAAATTTTGTATATATGTTACTTTAAATCCATAAAAAATCCCTGCGATATAAAAAAAAAGATATACTTTCTCTCGCGCGACCGTCATGGTGCCCTCAACCTACTTTTTTTATAGCCAGACCAGGAATAAAAAAACCTTCGCCATAGTGCGGAAAATTTTGGAACTAATTCCTGTATCAGCAAATACTATGTTATCCTATTAGATACTGTGGCGACACCATTGCATCATACATCATGCAGGAGTCATATCTTTCTGGTCAAGCAATACATTCAAATAAAATCTTGTTTCGTTACAAAGAGGAAGACAGGCAGTGTACCTGTTGGAACTATATCTAACAGCTTTCTTCTGAAATAGCATATTATGATCGACTATCCTCGCCTGAAACAATGAGTTTCGGTTTCGTTTATATCAATAATCAACAATCTTTACAATAGCCACGTTTGTCAGCTCACCTATTCATACAAAGATATAAAATAGGGCGAATAAATTTGAAAATCCGGCAACTCACGTTAGCACGTGAGTTGCCGGATTTTTCAAGCGTAGCAGATGTATTGTTGCCGCTATCATATTATCATCTAATAAATGAATAAAAAGATTAAAATATATTGTTTTCTAACGTTTAGGAGAATTTCAATCTTTCTCTACTAACTAACTTAACTCTTTACTCATGTTGTGTGTACTATTATGCTTTATTAAAAAAAATAATAAACCGCAAAGAAACCCGCAAAAAGTGTTTTTATTATAAAAAATAAAATATTTATACGAAGGACAGTCAATAGGTTTCGATAGTCATTCACTCTTGCGTGTATCGACGATGTCTTTGTTGCCGTATAAAAGGATAAATCTTTATATATCTCTAAAAAGCTTGAAGCCTATATAATGCGACAAAGAGTGTATGTAACTGAGGGTAACGCGAAAGGTGAGAGGGGACAGGTTATTTGTAAAGTTATTTATCGATTATAATATTTTTAGTATTACGCATTGAAACATGTTACTATAGCTTCATCATCATCATCAGCCTTTATCCATCCACTGCTGAACATGGCATACTTCAACTTCAACCAGCAAGACGACCGATCATTTGCCACTGGCATCCAAAACGGACCGGCCACTGCACGAAAAACGTCTTCCAACCTGTTTTATTGCCGACCAATACTTCGTTTACCTAAACGCGACATCCACTCTCGAACCTTAATGGCCCATCAGCTATCCATTCTCCTAAGTATGTGACATCATCATGGCTCGGTCGTAGCTATTCAGAATTCATTTGAGCTACTATTAGACGGTTCTCGTGGTCTTAAAAATATGTTGATATGATATTATCCTTATTAGAAGATATTTAATGCAGTAACCGCTTTGTATTCTTAAAGATATGTTGATATCAATTTATCCCTATATAGTATACTCAGTTCCATCTCGGTAACCACTAGAATTATACAAAGAATATTACTCATAGAAGGTATTTAATGCATTAACCGCCTATAAAAAATATTTAAAATTTCTATAAATAAATGTATTTTGTGTCATACGACCACTTTATGTAAATTTTAATTTGATAAAACACTAAAATGTGACCGAAATACGCCTTTCCAAAGGGAATAATTTATCCAAGGACAGTTTATTATACACATTATGTCGAGGAGAGATATAATATCCCTAGAATATTATACTACTCAAAGTGGCGCACCTAGATAAAAGCGGGACGGGTCCATATCTTTACTTATTGTTATAGTAATACATTTTTCCCGTTAAAGAACATGATCTTCCTCTCGTAAATATGAGTATCATATTTCTACTTATCTTTAGAAGTTATAACAAAGGAGAACTAAGCGTTGAAAGGGTTATAGGTTTTGTATGTATCAACTATATCAATGTGATCAGATTAGATTACCAATTTCATGTATGTTCAAAAGAATGTATAGAATTTATTTATTAATGATTTAAAACGTCTATAAGATCGGTTTGGCAGTAAAATGAGCTCGAATTCCATTACGTCAAGTGGCACGACGCTGTCATATACTCGATTTTTGAATACTACGATTTTTAATTCGAGTCAGTAATGTTTTATTTTATTAGGTATCAAAGCGTGTTTTTATTATAAATATTTAATACATACCATATTAACGAATACGATTTTAGAAATATGGACCTTATCAGCATATTAAAATTTCTCACTATAACATTATACAAAAGCTGGGAAAAAATGTAAAAAGAGATTCAGAGGAATGAACACTAGAAAATCGAAAAAATACAAGTAATTTTACACGTTTTTATTCATTACGGTTTTTATGTTGCGACTTTTATGGCATGGTTGATGCACTGTCTCCAATTTTCAGCCTAACTTTCTTCAGGCCTTCTTCAAATATTTTTTTTACGTCTTTTAAAGTTTTATTGTTCCTGGTGACGTGCCCCTTTGATTGAGCCCAAACTAACTCTATTGGGTTGAGCTCACAGCCAACTTTTCCACGGCATAGCATTCGTGATTAGATTTTTGTAATTTTACTATATATATCTATTGATTGAGCCTTTATCATTGTAGGTTGATAATGAATTTGTTTTTCGTCCAACCACTAAATTATACATCGACCACATAAATAATATCAGCCTTCCGCCAGTTTGAAGTGAGGATACGCTCGACTTTTCTTGAATGGTACGGTGAGTTATCTAATACGAGCACCGCATTTGGCTTAAAATTTGGCAAAATGCTTTTAAGTCATTCCTCAAAATACTCCGAGTATAGAGGAATGACTTAAAAGGAAATTTGAAATTGAATTTTAAAAAATGCTATCTCGGCTAACTTTTAATTGTAAATTTCTATTCTGCCACATCACTATTTATTTGGGACTAAAAACCTGCAACACTGGAAATGTCATTTTACTGACTACAATTAAAAATCTTACTATAATTATGAATATGATATAATCAATATATTATTCTTCATATCTGCCGGCCAGCATTTATTATTATTATTATTAATATCAGCCGTGGCAGCATTTATTATTATTATTTATTATTACATATTATCGATGTGTAAAACTAGCTCAGTTTGATTGGAATTTATATCACACGTGGGGAGTCGTTAAAGTATGCTGAAGACTTAATAAAATGTGACGATAGCTTAGTTGGTATAGGCCCAACCTGTATAGCTTGGTTTTGAACTTAAATGACGTAGGAAAAACATCGCGATACATGTTCGATAGTAGTAATATATGATAGATAGATAAAAGAGACCTACGTATAAAAGTCATGTTAAACTTTTAAAGCGTCAATCTCTCGGCTGCAGCATATTTCAGTGGTGTTTATTCCTTGTGCCGTGTAATTGTAATTATAGCTTACTAAACCATAAACTCTTAGCGGCGGTTAAGTGTTCCTGGCTCTTAAACACCCGCAATTTGTAAGGGTGGGTGAAGTCAAGACTTGCCTTCGTGTTAAACATGTTTATTATTTTTAGTGTTCTAAAACGTATGAATAGAATACAGGAATTTACATTGACCGTCTGTCACGTAGTTCATCATTTGTATAGTAATATGTATATATCGATATCTTTACATAGTATAAAATAAATTCGCTTCCTTTGTATGTATGCTTAAGTCTTTAAAAGTACGCAACTGATTCTGATGCGGTTTTTTTTTCATAGATAGAACAATTCGAGAAGAAGGTTTATATGCATAATACATGCACAATATATTGACCCGCTCAGATCCCGTTTTAATATAAAAAATAGTAGTAGTAGTATAAAAGCTAATGCTAAAATACTTATAGTATATACTTTAATTTTAAAATTTTATCAACTACTTGCAAATAAAAATTAAAGACAATAAAGTTATTTTTAAATATTAATAAGTGGTTGTGCACCCTTCGTGTGCCAGACTCACGCTCTATTTTTCTTTAATATTAGTCTTTGTATTTTCTTTTAAATATTCAACATCGTTAGCGAGGGCGTTAAAAGCTTTTTCTGATAAGTACCTACCTATATGCAACATTTATAAAGCTGTGCATTGTTATAAAATGCAAAATAAAGCTCATTTTAACATCCACGTTTTCATTATTGATGATATTTTTATCCAATTCAGAAATCTAAACTAACCTTTGTGATAATAAACGGGTAATCCGCCCGTTCCTTCATCCATTGTAACTACTATACTGTAGAGAGCGTTTCATTTTCACAGATTATGTTTTTTTCTGATATCCTAACAAATAAAAACTGTTTTGTAAAAGATCTGCAGATAAGATGAATTATTCGGAAACTATACACTAAGGCACTATTAAAATATTTAATAAACAATAGCTATATATACACTTGGAGTGATCACAGTTGTATTACAAAAGTTTATTCTGAGGTAAAACAAAAAAGATTTTTTTGTCTTTAGTGGCCCTGCGGCTTTTATTAGCTTGAAGGGAAAAGGTCAAGTCAATGAAAATAAATATATCAATACCCATTTTGTATTATGTGCTTTTAAACGGACGAAATAAGGACTTCTCTCGTTCGTTTTTTGACATAGGGACTTATTTCGTTCGTTTTTTGTGCCATCATTATCGACCATTTTCCGCCCACACATAGGCATTCAGTGAACGCTAATATGGAGGATCCGCCACCGCCTCTGGCTTCCAACTTCACACATACAAATAAACACGAAAGTGTAGACAATAGCTTTTAATACCCTAAATGGCTTTTATGAAACAAATTTATTTACTCGGTAAAAGCAGGGAATTGAATTAAATCATTGATTGAATTTCTGTTGTTCAGTTTGTTCAAAGTGGTTTTCACTCTTACCATTGCTGTGACTTTATCGTACTAATTGAAAATTGTAACTGTAATAATAGCTAAATACTTTGTTTACTATTTCTTAAACAGAATAAAATATATTTTTTTCTCAAATTTAATCGGATTAAATAATAAAATGAAACTATTTAACGCAAAAAAGAATGTTATTTTTTCAGACATAGCTTCGCATCATAAATATTAATATCGTCATCATCATCATCAGCCTTTATAAGTCCACTGCTGAAAATAGGCCTCCCTCAATGAACCCCACCACCGATCTCTTCCCACCTGGTTAATGGCCGGCTCTAATATTAATGTGGAAAAAGAAAATTCATATTCATACGAATTCCTATATTTTGATTACAGTTTCATCAAAGCAAAGTCAAATGGGACTTATGAGTTTATATTGACCTCAATGTACGCGCATTAGCCGGAGCATACAAAATTCATGTTACATCAACGAGGTCGCTCATCTCCTTTATTAACAGCCTGATGTAAGCCGTAATATGATTAACGTATTAAAGTACGTGTGCTCCTTTAATTGGGAATTTTTAAAGTAGAGTATTTAAAAATTATTAAATTAATTATTAAAATAGCTAACGTTGAACAACTTTTCCGATTAGAGAAAAATCACGACTGATATACCGAAATGACGGCCAAGCTTCATTAGTGGAGAGGCAATGGAAGTAGAAGAAGAAAGTAGAGTAAAGAAAAGTTTGAATAAGGACGGTTGCATTTTTTTACGTCAACTGCACTTCGTAGCTTGGTTTGTGGCGCATAATCATACATCATGGAGTTTGAATTCTGTTTTGGAAAGACATTCCATCTAATTCTATTCTATAATAAAAGTAAGATCTGAAAGTACAAAAATAAATAATAAAAGACAAGAGCTTTTAGTATACAATTGGTTAAGCATCTATTTGTAATCACGTTAACATTTATTATATCAAATTATAATCAATTTCAGAATTTCTTTGTCAATATGTTCTTTCCACATTACAATAAATTCTTTTTATTATTCGTCATTATTTGCGCAGTATGTTTATCGTCGAATTCCATGTGCCAATATTTACTTAGCTCTCTCATGCATATCACTTTCGAAACACTCCATGTCATTACGCAGACAAGGGAGGGGCTCTCTCTTTCCCTATGCCTGTGTCGAATGTAAAAATAAAAATAAAAGCCCCGGTCTGAAATTTGAAATTGGAATGATTAAAGTGGAGACAATCAAAGGGGCTTTGTTGGCAAAGCTTTGTTTTCGCTCTCAAAAATATCTATTATTAGCATTTTTGCAGCGGTGGTAATCTCTCTAATGAGGTATTACTAGTATTATTTTTTATTTAATTACAAAGTTTATTGTCAGTAATAAAATTGAAGTATAGAGCTTAAAAAACTATTTTTTTTTGCATAAAATAAAACAAGGATTTAAAAAGAAAATAATAAATAGTAGCCGATTCTCAGACCTACTGAATATGCATATAAAATTTCATAAATATCCGACCGATTTTTATAAAATTTTATATGCATATGCATATTCAGCCGTTTCGACGGAGTGTGGTAACTAACTAACTGTGACATGAGAATTTTATTTATCGGAATACAGCAGGTTCAAAATGTTAAGGACATAACTTTTCGAATACCATCGCCACGGTCACAAGGGACTGAGTGCTACTTTCGTAAGTAAAAAAAGTTTTTCAGTATATGTGTGCATATGAGTAATTAATTACCCGCCTCATGATCATCAGGCTGTATCGTCCGCTGCTGTACATAGGTCATATTCAACGAACGACCATTCCCTTCGCATCATACGCTTGAAATATAATACAGAAAATAGGTCCTTATAATCTATGTCCCTTGTAAGCTTTTAGCGTGTTCACGCGTATTGTTCCGTGTTTATGGCCGCAATAAAATGCCGTAACCCATGAAGAATGCTAGCGCCATCTAGTTCAATTTGGACGTACCAATATGTCTTCCGGCTATGCGCAGTTCATAAGTATTAATAGAAACAGAATTAGTTAATTCGTTGACGGCGTATAGCTTTCACGATTCACAGTATACGGATCGAATTAAACAATATATTTTTTTGATATACTAAACATGTAGGCTTTATATTTCTGACTCTATTTTAAATTACTTCTAAAGTTCCTTGTAGTAATTATTTGTGAATGTGTTGTTGATGTTCTCTTCGTTATAATCAAGGTATATATCATAGATTTGTTTGTTTTTGTCATGAAAAATAATATAGTTTAGTTACATCAACGCTGAGGCGTGAACGCTTTTAAACGCATGACTCTCTGATCTTAAAAGACGTGCAAATATTTTAGAGTTTTTTTATATTTATATGAAATTTACACACAAATTATGATTATTGTTATAAATATTTTAATCTAACATATTATGCTTGTTCGGTCAAATTTAATAATACTTAACAAAACTCTACAATTGTAATGTTAGGTTTCAAACCCAAGGATAACTTACGGCCTCAAATTTTGTAAGTTTTCTCCTTATACCATAACGAATACACCACTGGGAAGCAAATCTTTATTTCAGCGTTTATAAGTTTTCATAATTGGCCCTGCTTATACTTGAAGTTTGATGCATTTCTCGAAATGTTCTCAGATTGCATTGCATTGAATATATGTAGCGATACAAACTCTTTATTTACTACAAATCAAATCAAATAATATTTATTTCGTCGGCAAATTAGTAGGCACTTGAAACATGTCAATATTTTTTTTTAAGCTAATGCTAGATTTGCAAAGTAGCAGTTTTTCCCCAGAGAAGAATCTAGCAAGAAACTCTGTAGGATTGCTCTTTTTAAAACATAGTTTTACAGTATATATTAACAGTTAACAGTATATATTAACGTATATACAAACATATGTTGTTATTTAGATTAGAAAAACCGGCAGACGTATCCCCCGGTGGTCGACTTACCTTACCTGAAATTATCCCACGCATCTTATTAATATGTTGCTCTTTACTATCCTTAGACATAACATGTCTGGGTGCCAGTAATTACACTGCTTATCTTGCCCTTCTATATGAAACACAGTAAATCTGTTTCACTCGGAACAGCCCAGCACAACCCTAATTTTGATATATACTGATACCATAAACTTAGTCAAAATCTGATTTGTCTGAATTCGAAATCTCCTAACAGCGTAGTTTTATGTTAAAATCATCATAATATTTTAAAAAGTTATTTTAGTATTGACACCTAATCATTAAATATGTATTAGAGAGCGAGTATGTTCTAATTTGTAATAGATTTATTTATTTCATATGCTCCTGAAGTGATCTAGATAGACGCGATATGCGACATACTCTTGTGTATTAATACAATAAATTATCATAAGACACATTATTTCCACTGCACAAAACTTTATTATCTAGTATATTATACGGCATATAACACAGAGAATATACAAGGAATAGAAAATACAATATACATCAATACTTCTAGAACAGTTAAACTATTATGAAGTACACTTCTTATTTAATTTCCGCAGAAATAAAGCATTCGAGCTTCCGTAACCAGCCGAAGTTATTAACGTTTCCGCAGATTTTTTTTAGAAAGAACAATGAGTTTTTTGCTTTTTTAGTAAACGTAGCGGGAAACTTCGGTGAATATGGCATCTGTTGTTGTTGTATTTTATTAGTTAGGGCGTCAGGTCGAATCGTAACCCCGTCTGGCTTAGAACAATTTTCTGTATTCAAACTTTCGCTTTCAATTTAATGAAACTCACCTATTCAGGCTTGAATTTGAATTAACTTCTAGAATTAATCCGCAATAAAGTTTCCGCTGGATTTGTGTATGAATGGCTTATAAAGTTTCACGTTAAATAAAATAACAATTGTTATTGTATAGTAATCTTTGTATTAACTTGTTTTCAGTAGGATTTGAATTGCGAAAAATTAATTAAAAGGATGTTAAGTTATTTGAACTTTACATCGAAAGCGAGAGATCGATAGTCGAAAAGATATTCTTCCGTTTCTAACATAGGAAGAAAGAAAAAGAATGCCTGCTAGTTATTTGTTCTTAACTGTCATGTTAGCTCAAAAACAGATTTTGTAAGAAAATGATTCTGTGTCAAAATTTAACGATAGATAAGAACATTTTAAGATAGATAGGATATTGAAAACCGCCGTTAACCGACGAAATATCTCACTTCAATGACTATCGTACCGTGTTTCACATTAATAATAAACTAGAAAAAGAAGAACGTAATAAACATAGTAGTAAAAACCGTCGAGCTTCAAATAAATTAAAACCGTAAAATAATTTCCTCTTATTACCGATGTACTGTGAACGGCTTCCGTATTCACGGGAACGGTCTAGCGAGTGGAGGATATACTGCTAATAGGAATTTAATTATTCAGCCGTCGACGTCCCTGGATAATACAATATAAAGCAACTCGTAAACGTTTCTCAATTGTTTACTAATCTAATATATAATTCAATATAATTCGCGTGATTAGCTGAAATAACATCTATTATTACATTTATCAGCACGAACGTCAGTATTACAGGCATCTTTATCCCGTCGCTTGCACAGATCCGGGTCCCTCAAATATAGCGGCTGAAGGCTCACGCAGTGGTTTTAGTGGGGTAGGGCACCCAATTGCGAGTCCTCACACACGCCAGCGCCTACCCTAGCCCTGGTATGGTCGTAAAGGATTTCCGCTGCGTCATCAAAAAAAAAAGTATTACAGGCATGAACGTAGTACCTAACCATTTCCTATTCGCATACTATTTTTACTAGACCAAGATTGTCATCAAATACTCACTAGTACAGCATTTACAGAACGGGTAACCGATAACCGTAGGGCGTCGGCATGTTTGTTTAAAGTCACCCACTCGCAACTCGAAATACTTATTCAAACATTTAGATAAGAAATTCAATAAATGATGAAAAAGAATAAGCGAGTCGATATTGACCTTTAATATTTTTAGTGTTTATTCAATTCTTGTAGAATTAAAATTATCATATAAAAACACAACGCGTTAAAAATATTCTTTGCCTTCATTTTTATAAAATAAACCCAAAAAATATTCTGAGACATCATAGAAAATCGAAGTTGAAAATCCTACAGCACTTAACAAAAAAGCGCCGCGTGTTCAAAACACTTTCGTGTGAACAAATACATGGGTATCCATCCACATAGAGTAAATTGATACTACGGAAAGGTATCCATTTGTGTCATTTAAACGTTTATTTTAACACTCGGTAAAAAAGCGCTCGTTCGAACGCGGCATGTAAACCAAGAAGATAAAACATTAAAACTTTCGGAATAAAGACAATCGAAATAATATCGCATTAATTTGAGGCGTTAATTTGATGAGAATAGGTCTAATTTTGTGAATTTATTTCCATTTATAATTGCTTTTCAATAATTTTGACCGTCAAGTCACGTACTGATAAAAAGTACCTTATAGTAGTATTTTTTCGTTCATTCAGTTGTCGCTGCTAATCGTATAATCAAAATCTGATTATATCTGAACCCCTTTAAGCTGTGAATGAAAGTAGCTATATCCTCTTTGGTTTCGTTTGAAAAGTGTTTGTTGACCTTTGGATATTTTTAGCCATCTCGCTTTTGTAACACCGTAATTTCATTATGTCCCTTGTTCTAAATTTAAAATAACAACGTTTTTTTTAAATTGAATGGTTTGCCTTTGTTTTATGTCCGTTACAAAATTTGTTGTAGGTACTAAATGCAATGGTTCGGGAATTGGGTTATAAATGAGCTTTGTTATAATAAAAATGCACTAAACAAGTTTCGTGTCAATGATTACAAATTGATACACGCTAGGGCCCCGGGCCCCTTTCACCTATCGGGGGCCCTAGGCACAAGGGTAATATAGCCCCGAAACAACAACAATTTATACTCCTGTGGGCTTTAATTTTGGACTAGAAAGAGTAATCATATTAATTAGAACACTATTAAGTAGTCAGCAATCATTGCTTAGCATCCTAAAACTATCACTAGATCGCATTCTGATATTATATAATAACGGTGCCCCATGGATCGCGGGGCCCTGGGCACCTGGTTTGCCTAGCGTGCCAAATGTAAAAGACGGATCTGGATACACGTGAATCTCTAGACAGGAATATGTTGACATGGAAAAATCTATCATAGTAATCATCATATATCTATCTCTCTCTATCACCTGGTTCCTGTAAGATATACAATTTAAACCAACCGGCTCACCGCACGTCCGATGACGTTTTAAGGCCACTAAGGCCAATAGCATAGCTCCATCCTAAAAAAAAAATATAACCGACGTATATGTTTCAGTGACCACCTAAAATTAAATATACTTCTCAAAACTGGAGGAATACGTAGAAAATATATCAGCAGAAGAACCTATGATTTCTAGGGTAAAAGGGTAGCTATTCAAGGCTAGATTAGCCTTGAATAGCTACCCTTTTACTGAAATAATATAGCTTTGTGCAAGATGCGAATGAAATAGTATGAGCTAAATGAATGTTCATTAAAGAAGTGGACGCATTCAGAGAGCAAATGAATAAGACAAGGAAATGCTCGGTTAGGTCGTTCGAAAGCGTTTTTTAATAAGAGCTGCATGCTGCATTGCTGCCGAATTGGATCAGCACGACCGGGGTGTTACGTCTCGCTGAAATGTTTTTGATGTAAATTGACAGCTATGCTGACGCGTTTCCTGCAGATTGTGAGTTTGCATTGGCCCAAATGAGGGTAACGCATCTGCATTACCTCTGGTTGTGCAGATGCGTACGCCTACACTACTGCTAGTACTAGTACTGGTAGTCACCAAAAGCGAAACCTTTTCGTGACTGCCTTTGCCTCCTTTTGATATAAAAAAATCATCTTTAAGCTAATGAAACGTAAAACATTTATAGCGTTTGGGTGGTTGAATATTTCTACTGCGATGTGGAATTTAGTGATGTGCCACAAAATGACACTCAATATAATATTGTTTTTAATATATAGTCTAAACTCTTCACATAAAAATATTTTATTATTTGCAACTCGAATTTGTTATTTCAATTTTATGATTTTATCCAGTAAATAAAAATATTTTAATAAAAGATGTCTCTTTGAAAGTCGTCTCACGATGATACCTTTAATAAGATGGATAAAATAAAATTATATTCAAAGCAATGCAACTATTAATTTTATGAAAATTTTTCAACAAATGTTATCTTTACAAATTTTATATATAGAAAAGCTTTGTATTTTTGCAACGAATATATTCAGAAAACTTCTGGACCCGACACCCCAATATTTTATATGTATTATCAAAAAAAGTAGAGATGTTGGAACAATATGTAACTCTATGGGCCCGTTCGGACGAGCTCTTACTTCGTAGTAAGTTTTTATATGTATTATCAAAAAAAGTAGAGATGTTGGAACAATATGTAACCCTATGGGCCCGTTCGCACGAGCTCTTACTTCGTAGTAAGTTTTTATATGTATTATCAAAAAAAGTAGAGATGTTGGAACAATATGTAACCCTATGGGCCCGTTCGCACGAGCTCTTACTTCGTAGTAAGTAGCTAATACACTTACTAATATTTTTAATTTAAGACATACGAAATAATAAAACTCAGGTTTAATGGACTCAATGATAAAATTTAATTAAAAAATAATAAATAATACGAAGAAAATACTTTCCCGTAATCATAATAATGTTCATTTCATTTATTAGAATCTGCCGATTCAACTAAATTTATTTATTGTAGGCAATGAATAATGACGTACTTATGATTGCTATTAATACTGTAATGCAATTTATCTGAAAAGGGAAGACAAGATTTTTTCACATCATTATGTGAAAACTGTATCATTCTAATAGATGTTATAGAAACGGATGAAGCAGCCATGCGTATTGTCGTATTAATGATTTATTATGTGAATATTATTACGGCTTTTTAATTAAATAATAAACTTTTCATTAGTTAATTACAAAATTTTGTATAGCATATAAAATTATATGAGTTATTGTCTTAAGATATAATGTTTTTTTTTATGAATCCATATCATTTTGAATAATCTGATTGTATGTTTGATAAAATTTTAGCTTCCATATTAGCCGCATTAAATAAACTTCATGGGAATTGAAAATAAAATTTAAAAAAAACAACAAAATACAATCATACATATCTAAATATTATTATACCGAGAACTTATAATAGTGCAACATATTTTTAACAATGGTACGATGAACCCACACAACTTTGTATTTGTGATTTTTTGCTAGTGTTAAAATAAAGTGCCGTGACTCTATCTTTAGATAGAGCTGATAAAATGTACAAGTATTGTTAACGATTTTCCCAAACGTAAAAATGTTGAGCCGTTGGAAAAGTAAAGATAAGTCGGAGAAAACCAAGTCCTCAAGTTCTGGTGGGAAGAAGAAAAGAAAGGGACGGGATAATGGTAAGTCAGTAGTCCTAGCGTTGTAGCAGTTGGTAGGCTTCATTTGGTGTGCTTCTTTTGTCGATTTTTTTGTTATTTACGCTTACAAAGAATAGAATGAATTTGAAATATTTATTTTACTTGCTTGCCAATTGTTTTAAGCTTGAGGTTTGAACTTTGACATTAATCTAGTTGAGGTTTACGTTGTTGTATACAATTGGGTAACTTTCATAAAAAGAAATATAAATGCGAATGAAATAAATTGAAGTTTTTATTTTATTACAAAGGGTTTTCGATTATAGCCACAGTAGAAATTCTGTCGAATTTTACAGTTAATAATATTCTCCTGTTAGTTCAGTTGGAGAGAAATATGAGATGGAAATGTTGAATTAAATATGAAAATATATCCATATTGTACAATTTTATTTCATGAAATAGCTTACTGTTAATACGAATACTGAATGGGTGGCTGTGTTGCATTTCGACGTTGATTTTCATTCTTTTGATGTATTACTAATAAATTAAGTAGACATTGTTCTTTTTCGTTCGTTTTTCGTTCCAAAGTAAAAAGGTACCTTTTTAACTTCTACATTTAATCGAATTTAAATATAGAGACGTTAGCCTGCAGTTTGGATTGTTAAAAAAATCCATAATATTACAATACCAATTTTTGTGCATAATAACTGCAAGTAAGATAACAAAGATAAAATGATTTGATATAAGCGTCTTCGATAACATCGTCATTCACAAATTAATATATTATGTACTGATAGCACAAATACAATTTAGAATACGAAATATAACCTACAAAATGTCTATATTATTAAGATTAAAGGCAACTGAAAGACAAGAATGGAGGAGACACACATACATAGGTATGTAATAAGGCAGCAAAATTATTTGGATCTGTTAAGAACAATAGTACGCAGCAAAGTTTATTGAGGTTGCATTAAGTTTTTTTGCATTAATAATCCTCAATTTTTCGAACCTGTCTCTAAACAATTTATTCATTATTATAATATGTATTAATTTTAAGTAATTTAGTTTTAGAAGACAAATCCTCCTCAATAAATAAAAAAGAACAATTGCGAAAAAAATAGTTACACATCGTCGATTTTAAAAGTTTGATAAAAAATGCATCCATCGTTCATTCGAGTTGCATGAAATATTTCTAAATACGCCGTCTCAATGAAAACGTGTGAAAAGTGCTTTCTCCTTCAACTTTGTGATATCTGTTGAATCAAAATGAACACTATGCAGTCCTTGAAATGGCTTCAGCTCTCGTTGTATCTAGATATGTAATTCATTCCATGGTTTTCATTTCATTTTCTAAAGAGTACGTTTTAATTGGATGTTACTATGGATACTGTACTTATAGCGTCTGTAGTTACTTCGGATTTAGGTACTCAATGCTGAATTTGCAGTGACTAAAATTATCAATTCTATCGTGATTTTCTGTAAATTTGATGATTTTCGTATCAATACAGTGATTTTATATGTATTTGGTGGTCAGTTTAATCACTTCATACGGCTATCGATTCAATCTACGCAATATTGAATTTAATTTGAGCTCGATTATGCTCATTTATTAGCACTATCAATTAAAGCCCTGAATGACGAAATGTGCTTAGTATTTTGGTGTGACAATTTTACTTCATGGAAAAGCAAATTAATTGCTTGCAAGGACCTATCGAATTTATAAAACTAATAATGCTACGGCTACTTGCAAAAAAAAAACCTGTAAACATTGTTTTTTTGTATGTTATGTGAAACATGTGCTTAAGCTATTGTAGCATCGTTTTAAAGAAAACGTAAAAACAAGTTCGTATTGATTGGGAATTTAATTTAGCATTACTTAATATAAAATACTGTAGAGCTATTTTTACTTAGGCTAAATATTTCAGAAGCATAGTCTAAATCTGCCTTATTGTTTTCTTATGCTTACGCGAATTTCACTCATTATAATGAAACAACTTTTAGGGATTTTATTACGGAATCCGTAAAAGTTGTTTCATTATAATGAATCTACCTCATTGTGAATTCGAAACCTTTATGTTTTTGTTTTACGTCGTATCTGATATAAAAGTCCACGTACAAGTCGATGTTAATATTAGTTATATATAGTAATACGATGACTTGGTAATCAATCGTTGCTTTTTACTTTACGGTTTTGCGTTATTTTCAATTGATTTTTTTCCTGCATTAAACCGCATAAAGCTATTAATTTTAAGGTCTTGTATTTGTGGTAGTTATTCGCACCGCTATACGTAATATGAATATTGTGTAGAGATTCGTTTGTTAAATTCAGTTCATGTCACATACAGAGCGCATATTTTGTAATAGTATTGTTGTCCTTTAATGTGTCTATTTTGATTTTAGGCTTAGAAATAATTATTGTCGTTTTTGTTGTTAGTGAA
Organism: Lycaena phlaeas; assembly: GCA_905333005.2. NCBI lineage: Eukaryota > Metazoa > Arthropoda > Insecta > Lepidoptera > Lycaenidae > Lycaena > Lycaena phlaeas. The sequence goes on from HG995168.1 coordinate 5,577,327, forward strand.
GTTTTAAGCGTTAAGATAATATGGAGGTAAAAGAGAGGATCGTTTCTAAAAAATGTATTTGTTTCAGAAGACGATTGGCAGGGAGATCCAAGAATTGATGGTGAGTTGATTTATTTTAAAAACTAGCACTTAGCCTCGTTAATTTATAAATTAACAGGTTAGAGGCAATAATAATTTAGTTTATAAGTAAAAACTGCACTTTTAATATCAATCAAACGCCTAGAATTTGTTCGCGTTAATTAAAATACATATTATTGTGAAATTATGCAAATGTTTTGCATTAAAATTTGTACATTTCTACAAAGATATTGAATCTTATAATCTACTAGCGGACCCAACAGACTTCGTTCTGTCAAAAAGTATATTAAAAGTATATAAAGTATGTAGTAGTTTTACTACATACCAAAACTTATAGTAACTATCCTATCTTTTAAGTTGGAGAAACGCATACATTTTAAAAGGAAAAATGATTCAGTAGTTTCGGAGTTCATCCCGGACAAACATCGTGACACTGGAATTATATATAATAGATAATGAAGTTCTATGAGCACATTACAAAGTAAAAAGTTGTCAGGTCTTGATTTTATCTCTTAAGTAATCTAAATTGTACTTGTGCACAAAATATATACCAGCACCAGTTTATAACCGTAATAATCAATAAAATAGTAAACGGTTTAATTGGTTTGGTGCACAATAGTATACTCGTATATTATAAGGACAAACTAAATTGGATAAAACCAGCAAATTCAAGTTTTCTTCAAAAATTTTTGTTACTAGTTATACTTTAAACATTTTTTAATACATTACTATATAAAAAGTAAAGTATTGACCCTTTTTTGTTCTGCTGCTGCAGTTTCAAGGAACCACAAAAAACCCGGACTTCTCACCCAAGATACTGGCCCCATACCCAATAGATAGATCGTAGCTCTTTCAATACGCTTATACTAGCTTCAGACGTATGTATGTAACGGGATATTTGAACGTGATTTTGATCCCCTTCAAAACGTTGGATTAACTCGAAAGGTATACTTATTGACAATGACCAATGACAATTAAATATTTTAACACATTCGATCGTTATCTTTACTATGATAATCAGGATTAGGGAATTTTTTTTTCCTGAGATCCGGAGTGTCTGCGCCAAGATCAAGAAGGAAAATAAATAATAGTTTGAAAAATCTAAAATAATATGCCCTATATAGAATATCCCATAAAAAATAAAAAATAAATCTTAATAAATTTTAGTTAATAATAGTGTAAGAAAATATGATTTTACTGTAAAAAAAGCGTGGGGTGCATGGTATTAAACGTTATAAATATTTTATAAACAGATATGAGTAGAAGGATTAATTTGATAAAATCCTAAAAAGCACCCACGCTTTATTTTATAATAAAATCATTTTTTCCTACAATATTTTTAAATCAAATTTATTGAGATTTATTTTCTATTTTTAGTGGGATTTTCTATAACAGCGTATTTTTTAGTTTTTTAACCAATTATTTATTTATATAATGATTATATTCTACATATTTAATAGATAAAATATATTATACTCGATAAATACGAAATATGAAAAGAATAAAACATTACAATAAGCACGGCTAAAATGTAAAACAAACTAAAAATATCAACGCTGTTGTTTGGAAGTGTGTTAGTGGCAAGTAAACATAGCGGTTAAAAGTTGACTATTTTTAGTGTCCGTTCTAAAATTGGAGATATGTAACTCTTATGGAATCATCACAGCGTCTGTTTTTATATGTTTGTCCTTGGTTATATATACAGTGTGTTACGTAAGCCATAGTTTAGTCACACTCCATCCTACAGTATAAACTAACGCTTAAAAATTTAATAATTAATTGACCGGCTGCATGAGTCTATCGCGCTTGTTTCTCTCGCCAAGCAGCTTTGCTGTCTTTCGAAGAGAGGGGCAAGACTAGCACCGAAACTTATCATCTTAAGGCTCAGGCTAAGCATCTCATAAATGAGTGGCCAAGTTCCAGGTAAACTAGTTTATTTTCATAGGCGATGTGGACCACTTACTATCAGGTGCTTTCTTAGATGAGCCATCTGCTCATCTAATTTTCCGATGTAGCTTTAAGGCCTTAAGGCCAACAGCATAGGTCCTTTCAAAAAAAAAAAACTATCAGGTGCCACGCCTGCTAATTTGAAATGAACGAGACATGGTTTTTAGATTGCCCGTCACAATCAATGTGAATGAATACTATTCCTTTTTACTTTTTCCTTTTCCTTTTTTTTTACCTTTGGATTTAGCTTCTATAGAGAACATTTTCGAGTAAACCTACAGGAAGGCGCTTGTAATCTTGTTACGATGTTTTTGACTTGTTACATCGCTCGTTCTCAATTTACGCTGGATTTTTATTTCAGCCGGTGATCATAAATTGTGCATGTTTTTGTAAAACACTGGCAGGTTAAAGCACTCAAGCGTTTTCTTTACTACCTTAACCTATTTAGTTAATTTATTTCTTATGTCTTTGGGGGTTACCATTTACGTATACCATTAAATATTTAGGACCTTTAAAAAATGCGACACTAATCCGCTATGAAGTGAAAGAGAGTTTTAGTGTACTGATAAAGACTGATCGTAAGATCAATATACACTTGAGACTAGATTGATAAAAATAAATTTTCTCCTAAGACTCGTTATCGTCGTCTAATTCGACCCGTTTTTTACTTGACCCGTAAGTTTTTCCAACTTATGGAAATAGGTCAAGTATGTCTTCTAGGACTTGGACAGACTAATTGAAGTCCTCAACTTGTCTAGCTTATAAGTACATAGCAAAGATGCATAAATTATATCCAAGCTATAAAAGTAAAGTATCAACCCATATATGTCCCACTGCTGGGCAGGGATCACCTACTCAAAATCAGGACGGGGAGGGTAATGGGCCAATAGTTCACCGCGCTGGCCCAGTGCGGGTTGGTGAACTTAACATACCTTCAAAGACTTTCAATCTCATCAGGCTTGCGGGTTTTCTCACGATGTTTTCCTTCACCGGTGATCGAACGATGGTCTCGTGCACTTAGACATTAAGAAAAACCCATTTCAAGGCACACACGGACGGCTCAGGATCGAACCCGCAACCCCTCGCATAAAAGGCCGAGTCCGTCCACCACTGGACCACCGTCGCTCTAGCTATCCAAGCTATACCTAGTTGTTTTTTAATTTTTTGAACTCGTCTCAATAGAAAAAGAACTTTCTTTTCTTTTTTTTTCTAATTTAATTCTGCTCAAAGGCTGAAAGGATGCGTCATAGATGCATATAAATAGATATCAGGGGTTTCGTTTTTGTGAAATATTCTTAGTAATACGTACCGTTTATAGAAATATGTTAACGAAAAAAGATTGATAACGACAATAGTGCTTAGGTATTGATTAAAAAGAAGACTCAATGTAGTTTTATTAATTTGTAATTTTTACTGACATAAAAATATTTTGACGTTCTGTAGTGCCTTGAAATGGGTTTTTCTTTATTTCTAACGGTAACCTAAACGCGAGACCATCGCTCGTTCACCGGTGAAGAAAAACATCGTGAGGAAAACTGCATGCCTGATGAGATCGAAAGTCTTTGAAGGTATGTGAAGTTCACTAACCCGCACTGGGCCAGCGCGGTGGACTATTGGCCCATTACCCTCCTCGCCTGATTTTGAGGAGGAGATCCGTGCCCAGCAGTGGGACATATATAAGTCACACACGGCCAGTGCCCGATGCACTGAACTACAGTCCAATCCTCGCCTCATTTCGAGAAGGAGATCCGTACCCAGAATATAAAAGGGTTGATACATTGTTACTTTACTTTATCTATGCTTATATTATAAAGAGGAAATATTGGATTGTTTGTTTGTATTGAATAGGTTCCGGAACTACTTGACCGATTTGAAAAATTCTTTCACTGTTGACAAGCTATACTATCCCCGGTGAACAAAGGTTATATTAAATTTTCAAAAAAGTTAGGGTTCCGTATTATAATTCCAAATATGATCACGCAAAAATGCCGCTTTAAATTTTAGTTGACGCAGGCGTAGCTGCGTGCAACGGCTAGTAATATAAATTTTACTTTATTTTTATTTAATTTACGTTTCCGTAAATGTGACTCACATGTTATACTTCACTTGAAGTTCCATTTTGTATATTCATCTAAATGTAGGATATTGGATCTAAATGTAGTTTCGGGGCTAGTAGTATTACAAATGTTTATAAACAGATTTCATGGACATCAAATAAAGTAATAGACTATGCAAATGTTTTTTAATTTATATCAACAACTTGATATCCTGCTAGAATTACTCTTCTTTAAAATTACACCATATTAAAGTCATGTTTATCGATTTATTTCGATTGTTAAATAAAATGTTATTGAACGTCTAATAATTTTAATGTGATTTACTGCAAAAACGTACAAGTTAGTTGAGTAAGAATATAATATTAGCTTTTAAGCTAAAACTTAAAGTTTATCAACTTCGACAATAAATTACTGAAATACGAACAAAACTGACATTTTATGTTTATAAACAAGTATCAAAAACTTGATTATTTGTAGAAATGTCTTTATATATTATTCAGTAGACTTTAAATAAAAAAAATCTATTTAAATATTTATTTATACATTTATAATGATAACAAATATCTATATATAATAAAGAATAAGTGATTTCTTTTATTATTAATTTTATGCTAATATATAAAGCTGAAGTGTTCGGATTTGAAAGATTCTTTCAGTGTTCGATAGACCATATATCGAGGAAGGCTCTATATTATCCCGTTATAAATCTTAGTTAACGCTGGTGAAGCTGCGGACAGCAGCTAGTTGGATAATAATAATTTGTAAGTACGTTACAGTTTACCATAATTACAAACTAGCAAATTCCTAAAAACACGTATCGTAGAAACTGCTATAAGTTCTTCAAAATGATTGAATCTAATTTTTCCATTACGTCCATGGTAGAAATGGTCGGAGGCAATGCCCTGATGCTTCGGAAATAGTCGATAATTGATCAGCGCCAGGGCCGATCGTAATGTTGGTGTTTTCGAATTTCAAAGAATCGTTTACTTTGAAATTAACATATATAAAGTTCTATGTAAAGAATCACGTGATTCACGGTTTGAATTACGACTGCGTTAATTTTTGAGATCACAGACACGTGGAAAATAAGTTTTTTTTTAACTATCGACTCGGTAAGAAATCTACTTGATTGCCGTGACGAAAAACGAAATGTCGCTATCTTATTGTTTAATTGCATTTTGGATATTTGTTAATTTCTGTGAGCGGCAAGAGATCGGTCGTCTTTACGTTCATTGATTGGCTTATATTGCGCAGTAAATGATGATGATTAATTTTAATATTAACTAGCTGTTGCACGCAACTTTGTCTGCGTCAACTAAGTTTTAATACGGATTTCTAACTTATTGGAAATTTTAATATAGCCTATGTTCACCGGGGATAGTGTAGCTTCCTAACAGTGAAAGAATTTTTTAAATCGGTCAAGTAGTTCCGGAGTCTATTCAATACAAACAAACAATCAAATCTTTCCTCTTTATAATATTAGTATAGATATGTGCCGGACTTTCCGTATCGACTAACTTTTTATTTTCATTTATATTTATGGAAATAGTTGTCCTCGATTTTAATTTGCGACAGAAACAAACTAATTTGTGACATAATTACTTTAAAAAATTTGACGTAAAATAAAATCGAACTTTACAGGAAAAAAGCTAAGAGTATCATACTAAAAGTATGATACTACTCTATTTCTGTTTTTTATTAGTCCTCGGTATCAAAATTACAATATATTAAACCCTCAGAGTGTTCTTTATATTAGAAAAGTGAAACAAAATCTACTTATTCAATTCAGTGGAAAGAAGGCAATAAAATAATAATTCCAAAGTATTCTTTACACAGTTCGCTTGAAGTCCTAATGTTGTGTACACTATTTATTGGTTTTCCGAGGAGAGCTTGTGGAATGTAGCTTTAAATTGTATATCGAAACAAATCCCACAAGTCTTTGAGTTCCAACTGTTACTGCAATTGGTTTCATTGATTCCTTTCCACAAACTTTACAATACCATAGCCATTTTGAATGTAATTGTTGATTGTAGAAATATATTTAAAACTTACATATCAATATTATTATTTCTAGGAAGGAATTTCATGATTAATTTTAATCTAAACATATTATTTAGCTATTTTTCATCATCATCGATAGAATAAGTCAAACGCCGTGATGTGGCTGGTCCGTCTTGGATACGATTGGCAAGGAATCGACCGTCTTGGCTTTCATTAAGCAGTTCAGCTGTGGACGGATAGGTCATCACTATTAGCAGCTAGCTTTTGCCTAATGCTGAGCCTCCCTTTTTTCTGCCAATCTTTTGTGTCATCTGTGTTTATACCAAAAGTTTAAAATTTGACGACCTCTGTGGCTCAGTGGTTAGCGCGTTGGCACTCAAACTGGAGGTAACGGGTTGGAATCTCGCCAGGGAACAAAAAGTTTTCTGTGTTCCTGGGTCATGGATGTGTATTAAATTCTTCGGAAAACAACTTCTACACAAGTTCTTCGGAAACTTATCACGGGACTAGATTGACGTGGTGTAAAAGCGTCCATAGATATTATTATTATTTTAGTTTTTCCACCTTATCGGCCCATCTGCCATTCGAGCCATATATTGTTTAGGCCCCCGTGTATCATTGAGAGATAAATTTAAAGAAATTGCCATCTTGACTGTCGCTTCTCAATACATATTTGCTAATGTGATGTATGTCCGTAAAAATATTAATGAATTTGTAAAAAAATGCGACAACCACAATATAAATACCAGAAACAAAAATAAATTAAATGTTCCATTCTTTAGACTGAATAAAGTTAGTACTTCGTTTATGGGACAATGTATACGTTTTTACAATAGGATCCCAGAAAACGTTCAAAATCTTTCCATTAATAAATTTAAGAAAATTGTTAAGGAACGTTTGTGTGGTAAAGCCTATTACGAAATAAAAGATTTTATTGAAGATACCACACCTTGGGAATAAGACACTCACTCTTAAGATATGATGTTACATGTTGTATTTATAAAATATTATGTACTCATTTTATTGACAAAAGAGCAACCCCTAAGTTTTTTTCTCGTTTTTCTTAGGGGATCCTGCATCTCAAACGAGTTTTTTTTTTTTTTTTTTTTTTTTTTTATATACTATTACTACTTATTGACTACTTATGTTTTGACTTATTTCAAGTGTACAAGTTGTACCTACGTAATAAAGATATTTTTGATTTTGATTTTGATTTTGATCTCGTCTCGAATGTTCTGGACATCTTCATGTTGTCATTTATGTAGTCTTTATTAAATTATAGATTTTATATATTGAGAGCTCTCCTACGCTGAACTGTCAATCTACTTAATTAACATTATTAAAATTACATATTGATGAGGTTGTGATTTGTGACATGACGTATGGCATCTCATTCTCAGTCCGCCGGTAGCCATGGTTGCTGTAAATAATATGTTGAAAATACAAATCGTAATAACAACCCACGATAAAATCCGTAAAAAGTATCAATAATTTTTTTTAAGTCTGTGCTTATTAAGTAAATAGATTCGGATGAGATTAATATTTTTATTTAAAAACTGATTCGTTATAATATTTCTTATGATTTTTAAAAATATCTATGGATGTTTTTACACTGCGTCAATCTGGCCCGGTGGTAAATAAAACCCGTGACTTGGGTTACGGATACCAGAAAAGGGAAATATATTTAATACTTTTAAGCTATTGCATAGCTTCTATCGCGGGCCTTGAGCGCGGGGACCGAATCCAGAAATTCCGTAACGAAAAAACCTCACGCTCCCCACTCCGACGGGCTTGAAGGCCGTGCATTGTCTAACGTCGTTTCTTTTCGGCAGTCTTCGACACGGTGTTTGTGTGCGTGCAACTAGACGTATTGTACGACTCTACGAAGCTCGCACGAATCGAGACGAGCTGCTCCGAAAATGAAATACTGCATAAATAAAATAAATAAATAATTATAATTGCATAAGTTGATACAAAATGCTATGCAATAGCTTTACCGCGGCAGTCCCCGAGTGCCACACGTCTTTTTTTTTATTATACGTATACTTAAGATATTTATTTTATAATACACATATTTGATAAACCCATGACACAGGAACATAGAAAAATTTGTTGTTACCTCCGGATTCGAACTCGCTACCTCTGGCTTCAACAGCAGAGGTAGCTAGAGACTTGTGTCGGATGGTTACTGAGCCCCCGCAGTGACTCTCTCTCTCTTTGTGAATAAAGATAGGGGAACAATGGGTTTGGCATATTTGTAAGAATAAAACCCCTAAATAAATTAAGAATAAAAAAAAAAAAACCTCTGGCTTGAGTGACAACGCCCATTGGGAGCCACGATTGTCATCTAATTCCAATAACACAACTTCATCAGGTCTCTAGTGGAGGGCTATTTTTCTTCATACTGGAAGCCTTTTGGCAGCCAGTTTTATGGTAGTATTTCATGTTACATGTTGGAGCGACGATGGTCCAGTGGTGGGTGGACTCGGCCTCTTATGCGAGAGGTTCCGGGTTCGATCCTGAGCCCCGTGTGGGCCTTGAAATGGGTTTTTCTAAATTACTAAGTGCACACGAGACCATCGTTCGCTCACCGATGAAGGAAAACATCGTGAGGAAACCTGCATGCCTGATGAGATTAAAAGTCTTTGAAGGTATGTGAAGTTCACGAACCCGCATTGGGCCAGCGCATCGGTGAACTGTGGCCCATTAACCCTCCTCGTCTGATTTCGAGGAGGAGACCCGTGCCCAGCAGTGGGACATTTAAGGGTTGATACTTTTATTTCATGTTATGTCTTGTTGTCAGGTGGTCTGTCCGATGGGGAGGCCGGGCGCGGTCCGCCTCGAGGGCGAGCCTCCCGCCGCGATGACCCACGACGGCACACGCTCGCAGGAAACCACCTCTACGTACACCAGCATCATCCAGCCCACATCAGCACTATTGACGTCGAGGTAACTAACATGCAATTTTTTTATTACAGCTGCCCCTCTAGACAAGTGGCAAATGCTCTGAAGCTCAGTTGCGATAAACGCCATAGGATTGTTACAAAATTTTTGACGAACGTTTATTCAGACACACACAATATGTTTTTGGGAACTCGGGCGTAAGTATATTAAATATAGGTTATTACCTATATTTAATATACTTCAACGAAACAATCTTCACACATAAGGGTTCCGTACTCCATAGTACTTTCGTCTTTTCCGACAGGCAGCTTTGCTGTACTTTGGAGAATAGGTCGTATGATTCCCGGCTCTGTTAGATACAATATTGCTATTGCTGGTGGTGGACTTGTATTTATACAAGTTATACTTGATATGACTATGATTTTTCCCATAAATGGTAAATCATGAAATGGCTCCTGCCGATTTGCCTATATGATCTTTCTATAAGCTTTTTGAATCGACCTTACGTGTATTGGAATTTCGATTCCATATCCACATGCAGCGCTTTGTGTTTGATATTACAAAGCTTCGTTAAAAAGCTGACGGGAGAGAAAATAAAATGGCTAGAAAACTATTTTCCTGTTAAACGCACGGGTGAAAATTCACACGACAACGTGTGTGATCTTTGGAGTTTTTTGTGCGATCAAAAAACGATTCAAAAAGGAATTCGCAATATTCGTATTTAAGACCAACTCAGTAACATTAGGAATTATTATATTGTAAAGCTTTTGAATAAAGTTGCTCATTCATAAATAATGCTGTTATACTTAATTATGTAAAGCTTTTCGTAAAATAAAAAAATACAGAACTTGTATTAAAAATGAATGGTCAAGTAGCTCTGTTAAAGGTTTGTTTGTTCGCAATTATAAAAGATAAAAATAAGAAAGTAAATATTAAAAACGTTAAATAAATAGGTAAAATAAATTTCATATTATAAATTCACTCAACTCAAACCTCAATTTAATTAGGAAATCACGATTGTCTTTATTTTAGGGATATTAAATTGTAATGTTTTTTTATACTGCATCATCATCATCATCACCATAATAATCATCATCATGTTTTATAAATATTAATTAAAACAAGTTTTTAATTGAAATGAAAACTCCTTTTGGCGCTCCGTACACAGGGGGCTTAGCCAATATACCATTGAGAAAGCGTTAGCGAAGTTAGAAATGATAAAATGTATAGGATGGACCACGCGATTAAGCGCGGCCTTATGTCAATCCCATATATTTTATCATTTCGAACATGCCCCCAGATTTACTTGTAGGCTGTTAGTGAGACTAATCTGTCACGCTATGAGCTCGATCGGTTGAACTCGAGTCCGCCGAGTGTACCCGAGTAAAGGTACACTCGGCACTTCACTGATGCGTCGCTGTTTACTATATCCCTTTTTTTTCTATAAAATCGCAATGGAGCTATCTGATAAAATTCGATTTGTATTTCATCACGGACCCTCTAGCAATGGACGGGACGATGATTATTAATATTTTTATTATTTATCGAATAGTTTTCTGTTTCCTGTGCAATTATATGAAAGTAGAAGTGTCATGCTGAAAGAGGTAGTGCATGCTACAGCACAATATAATTAAGGGTTTATTTAATAACAAATACCTGATAATTATCACCAGTGACAAACGATTATCTTGAAATATGTCTATTCCATTAATTTTCAATGTAAATAATGTTTGAGCTAGAGTATCTGGTTACGTGGACTATCTATTTAGTCGGATGACAGGACTCTTTATCAAACTTAATTAAACAAAGTAAATGACAGACGATAAACAGTGGAAGTGTATTATAGTCAGTATAAATCTGTGTTTGTATGAAAAATGTTGATTAACTGAGGTCCGTATATGAAAAACACATCAAATCAAATCAAATCAAAAATATCTTTATTACGTAGGTACAAATTGTACACTTGAAATAAGTCAAAACATAAGTAGTCAATAAGTAGTAATAGTAATAAAAAAAATAAAAAAAAAACATCACAGATGTACTTTATATTATTAAAAAAATACATATTTAAAACAACCCGGCCCGCTGCAGAACACGGTTCTCCTCCTTGAAGTCAGGCGGTGGGGTATTGGGTCATATTTCACAGATACGCTGTCCCAATGTGGGTTAGTGAGGTTTCATAACGAAGTTTTCCTTCACCGGAGCGAACGATGGTCTCATATTTCAGTGCACTTAGAAATTAAAAAAAACAATTTATGGCACCGCCTGGAGTCAATGATAGAACTCGAACCCTCTCAAGAGGTCAAGCTCATACACAAATTCTAGTCACGTGTTGGATGGTTTCGGTCACAAGAGATCACATTTATTTTAGCTACGCCGTCAATAATAATGGACTTGTGCTGAAATGTGCCCACAGATTGTAATAATATCAGTAAGAGATACTGAAAAGGTTATTATACGAAATATTTATTCTCATAATCATCAGCCACTGTCCGTCCACTGCTGAACATGGCCTATGTTGAACTATGTCCTTTAATGAACGCTAAGACGGCCGATCCTTGGCCAATCTCATTCAACACGGACCGGCCACTGCGACCATAGTTATACATAATATAGGCACTGATTTATAAATAAAGACAGATGGAGCATCCCGAACACCCGAGTGACGCTTCAAAGTGAATACAAATCGTACCGCTTTTGAATTTGTATTCGCTTTGGTGGCGTCTCTCGCGTATTTGGCATGCTCCATCTTTTTTTATTTATAAATCTATGCATATAGGTATAATATGTTCACATATCCATGTGTATCTCGCTGAATGCAGGAGGCAACCGACTGCTCCCATTTTTTTGTAATTTGTTATGTCCGATCAAGTGTATTTGAGAATGGTTTAGAATCACAATTCAATCCACCACAAAATGTTCTGCACAGGAAAATATTTGTATAGTCCACTGTTTCTAGGTATAAACTCTATATATTATATTACATGTATCGTTACTACGTATTTATAACTATAAATGGTATTAAGTAGAAAAATATATTAAAAGGCAACATTTCCCTACACAGCGTCAGAATCTGCTGAAATGGTAAAAATTCCATTTTCCAGTAAATTCACAACAAGTTTGCAAGACAGCTTTATCGATCACGCACTGGTGAATTTCACAATAAGCGAATCTTGAATATTACGAAACGCTACATATAAATCCTATTCGTAAAATAATCTTATATAACTCATACAATCCTCTGAGCGGTCATATGGATATTTTAGTTTGTCCTATTTTTTAAACGACTTCAAGGAAGAAGACGTTTCTTAATTCGACCATATATAATATTATATGCTTCTCCTTATAATTATGATTTAGTGTGGTTTAGATTTAGCGAATCAAATGAAGATCTTATTTTAAAATATAAGGTAATGTTATAAAATAAATAAACTCTCTTTTTTTGTTTGTTATAAAATAAGTCAGATTTTTAAAAATACATATGTAAATATAAACCACTATTGCGGGTCTCTTCCTCGAAATCAGGCGAGGAGAGGAGATAGTTATGGCACTGTTCACCGATGTGCGGACCCAATGCGGATTGTTGAACTTCACATGCTTTCAAAGACTTAATCTCATCAGGCATGCACGTATCCCCACGATGTTTTCCTTCATCGGCGAGCGAGTGATCATACCATTCTGGTTTACATAGAAATATATAAAAACCTAAGTTTTTAATAAATATAATCTTGCGTTAAAGCTTTTGTTTAAAAAGTGTTCCAGAGAAAAAAACTTTAAAATTGAAATTACTAAGGTAAATGGGCTATCACAACGATTCTTTGTTTTGTTACGTTGAAAAACCTTTGAGTTCAGTTCAGAAACTTTTATCAAGATGCAAAGTACTGAGAACAATTTCTTATTACATTTTTAAAAGTAAACATTTTTATGTTATACCTACAGCATTATGAAAACCCGTAAAGGTAAGAAAAATCTAAAATTCTTAAATATCCTCTTCAGCATTACAAACCGACGAGGTCTCCGATGAATGTTCCAGAATACGCCACAGTCACCAAGTTTCGCGAAATGAAGCGACAAATTTTAGACCCACGTGTTGGCAAGGTACAAACAAAAATCAATTGGCTTCTGAACTAACAAAACGCAAACTAACCTGGATATCTAACACGGCTTTTCGCTTCAATATGCACGCAAACGTTCAAAATGTGTATACCGTCGTATTCATCGCTAGTATCCTTTACGGCGCTTTTCGATATCCTATCTTAAATTTTTCTTGTCTATCTTAAAATTTTGACAGATTTTGTAAGAAAATGTGTCAAAATTTCAAGATAGATAAGATATTATTAAGATGGATGTTGAAAACCGCCGTTAATCATTTTTCTTTACGCTCATGTGCTTTTACAATGATGAAATCAATGCAGGTGGTGCATGCAAATGGTGCAAAAAGTGATGGAGTTTCAATGTTATAAGAACTGCAGTATTATGTATAATGATTACGTGTAGACATCTAAGTACAGAACTGAGCTTTAATTGTACATGCGTATTTCGTGTTACTAGGAGCAAGAATAATGCACAATTGTGTTGCAAGGTCTTGGCAAATAGGTCATATATACCGCAATATTGTATTATTGTTGTAAACACTTAAGACTCATTTTACTAAAAGTGAGTTTTAAAGGCATATTTCCATTTAATTTATAATTAAGTTATTCCTAATCCAAACTTTTTTATACTCATCTTACTTTACTTAAATCAAAATTGAACAACATTTATGTTGTAGAATGTAGACATAAGTACTACATAATATTGTTGTTTGTATTGTGCACACATGCTACGAGCCTTTCATGCGTAAGCATATTTCTATTAAATTTATAATTTTTGACGACCTCTGTGGCTTAATGGTTAGCGCGTTGCCGCTCAAGCCGGAGGTAGCGGGTTCACGGAACAAACAAGTTTCTGTGTTCCTGGGTCATGGATGTGTATTATATAATAAAAAACTTAATATAAAAAGTATTAAATATAATATGTATTTCCGTTGTCTTGTACTCGTAACACAAGTCTCTTCGAGTACTTACCACAGGACCAGATTGACGTGGTGTAAAAAGCGTTCATAGATATTATATTATATTATTATAATCCATTTTAATAAAAAAATACTTTATACTTTAATCAAAAATGCAACATGCATGCATGTAGCTTAACGTTAAGTCTTGTAATCACTTAGAACCAGACTCATTTGTACTACATGCAATATAGAAGACGCTCACGACAAATCTTCATCTATCCTAATGCTATATCCAATCCAAAATGAATTTGAATAAGCTTTAAAGTTCCTTTTTACTTGATTACGGCAAATCCTAAAAGATTTTATTTGTATTCATTGTTTATTTCACTACTTATTACCATGTGATCAATGTCAGACTTGTGTTAGATGAAGCCAATTTTTTTCACTTCTAATTCTTCATTCCCTTCCAATCATAAAAGCCCAGACAATATATTATAACGAAAAAAAAAACGTTTTTCAAATATTTTGTTAACATTAAATTACTTTTCAGGATTCTAAGTCAATGAAAATGAAAAAAAGTACTGGTTATGTTTTGGTTTGAGAATCGAGAATATAACCGGAATAGAGCGGTAATTTAATACATTCTTTATGAAAATAGATTCCTCCAAATGACTGGTTGGTTCAATTTATTTTACGTCAATGACAGACTAGTTCTGCGTTTTGTGGTTCACATGCTGCTCGATATGTTTGACAGACCGACAGCCGACGGACATACAAACAGACCAAAACCGAAGGGTCTTGTACAGTTTCAATGATGCCTGAAAAGTGATATAATAATTCATGCAAAAAATTATATAACTAATACTAAAACGTTATCGACTAGGGTTGTTCGTTTAGATTCCAGATTAATTAAGAAATTAAAATATGAATAGCGTTTAATTTTATGGCCTTAATCTAGAATTAAAAATGTTGAATATAGAATTTTATTTTTGTGTACGTAAAATATTTTAAATCATCATAGTATAATAACAACTAAAAGTGAATGTGTAACACTATTTGCTTTAAGTAAAACTAGTGAAGCCATCTTAGATGTGCGAATCAGTTTGTCTATATTTAGGAAAAATGTGCATTGCAGTAATTATTAACATATTTCATATTAGATTTTTAAATTCAAAATATTACCTTAGATATCATAAATCTACCATTAATCTTGAATCTGCAACTTAGCCCACGAAAAGAACCGAATAAATAATATCAGTGTTATCAGTGGTACTTATCTTTTTAATATTCTATCAAATATTGCTTTGTGTTATACTGGTGTGTTCTTTGGAGTCCTGGACGGATATAGTCCTTCTGCGAAGCAGTTATGTCTCTATTATCTTGTAATACTTGCTAAATTGCCATTTCAGTAACAATTTAGTAACATAAAGGATATGTCAGACCTACAACAGATTGGATTTCCGGAAATATGCACGTCCTCACTATTATTCAATGATTAGTCGGAAATTCCAATATCGGAATATCACGAAATTATTATTGCAAAACAATATTACTCGTATATCCACATAAATTATCATGGAAATCCCTCGACAGATTTTCGAAATTCGTATATTTGACCTTTAAAAATTCAAATCAACTTCAAAAAGGATTAAAATAATTGAGTTTTTTAAATCTTCGTGTAAAACTTATGTTAAACTTATTACTCAAATAATTTTATGTAATACAAATTCTTCTATCAAATTAATGTGGGACCTAATTGTAAACATCAGTTTTTAAACAATAAATGAATCGTCAAATTTCATTACCAAGCGACGGAATAACTGTCTCACAGTCATTAAAAAAAAAGTACGCAAGCTTTTCAAGCTTAAATACTTGCATTGACGACATCATCATCATTATCAGGTAGAAAAATAAGGCCTCGTTCAATTAAAGCCAAGACGGTCGATCTTGTGCTACTCAAATTTGTTTAATTAATGATGAATATACTACTAAATGAAGATTATTGTCGTTCGTTCAGGAAGCGCCATCTTGTAGAATCTCAACACACTTTGTGATATGCGTATCTTCTTGTATGCATGGTATTTCAAGTAATACCCAGAGATCATACTGTGTTACTGGCGTTACGTAACGAAATGTAAAACGTACATTTTATATACTTTGAAGTTTATTGACTTGGGCGCATATTTTGATAACTGCTGTTTATTACGAGAGCTTTATTGAATAAAGGACGATAATGACGGCCGCGGGAATATGGAGTTTGGTGTAATTTACTTTCAAAGTGTATAATTTTATTTACTTTCTTTTATATAGGAGCCGTTATTTTCATAAACATCACATTTAATTAGGGTGATATAGAGTTTTTATTATGGTAATTAAATTTTTTCTTATCTTTGCTTATATATAAGTACTTATTCCATCCCACTTGAAACCAATCCTTAATGATATATATTCTACACACAGGATTGATAAGAAATCAAATAAAACAATATTAAGATATTTTTATTAAAAAAAAATATTCGAACAAACTGGGACAAATGTGTGATACAGTTGTCTACAAATGAATTAATAAAATATAATTAAATAAAGAAAATAAAAATATATAACCCTACTTACGTAGTGCTATTATATTAAAGGAAATATTTTACCAATGAAGGAACAATATGCTGCGACGTTGCAATAAGTCAAAAGGCAGTATAATATATTTCGTATACTTTCAGCATGCAACTCTATCAAGAGTATCAATATAATTTTAATTTAACATAAGATTAAACAAAAGAAACGGGTTCTATTCAAGCAAGTAAACGTTACATCTTTACATTTTTCAACATTACCTTCATAATCATCGTCATCTTTATCCGTCCTTCGCTAGACGTGGGCCTTCAATGGACAGGAGCTTAGTCAAAACGCCATTATGTTACGAAAACGACAGCGAAGTTCGTTCGTTCATTCGAAGTTGTGATTGGTTAAATCACGTCGTCGATTGAACGGTCGAGCGATCGACGACGTAATTTAGCCAATCACAACTTCGAACGAACGAACGAACTTCGCTGTCGATTTCGTAATGGCATTTTGGCTAGGCCCCCAGGATGGAACCCGGAACCTCTCGAATAAGAGGCCGAGTCCATAGTCCATACCTACTGGACAATCGTCACTCAATAAAAAGATAGTATAGTGTCATAATGTTGTCTGTATACATATGGTCGATAGTCTGTACTCTGTGTCCTTACAAAATCGCCAAATTTTATCAAACACTTATCACATGAATAAGTGATTAATCTCATTTTGTTACGTAAATAGCTTAATTTTTAATATAATGTAAATAGCGTTATTTTTTTCCTCTTCAACTCAATAGCAATTTATTAAATTACCGAGAAATCTTTGGATACCTAATTACAAACAGTTACACGAGGAAAAACCGAAGTATATTTTCATTAAATGAGAGACCTAAAAAAAGCTTGTAAAATACGCAAAAAAATGTGTGAGTGTAATCTTTAAGCATACTTAAAGAAAACTTGATAAAAATTGGAAATAAATAATTCAAATTTATTATGATCTTGTTTGTTGTCGAATTAGATGGTGTTTAAATAGTGAAAGAATGATATAATATGTGACATACAAACAATGTAAGTTACTATTTTTGAATATAGAATACTGAACATTATTTCCGCCAGAGAAAAATTTCAGCTAATTTCGTCTATTCATACCTTAAGATGTTTTACTATAATAAAGTAACCCCATTGTACGATGATTCTTAAAGGGATTTATGCTCGTAATTGCCACGCTGAGCAGGTCCGCGTTGGATGCGTGTAGCAAGAAATCGGTCGTCTTGGCGTTCATTGAGGCAGGCCTATGTTTAGCAATAGACGGATCAAGGCTGATGATGATGATGATGATGATGATTGTACCATGGAATATTTTTAAACAATATGAACAGTTCAGGTTTGATTTTGCTCATGTGTTTCCTTGAAATCTGTCTAAGGAGAGGCCTTAGGACATGCTGATTTCCAACGATTTCTTTTATGACCGGCTGAATACGATACGGAGTTTTGTCTATATTTCTATCCTATGTAAAGAATGACCTTTTAGCTACGATAGATTTAAGATAGATATCATCATCATCATCATCAGTCTTTATCCGTCCACTGCTGAACATAGGCCTCCCTCAAAATAGATATAGATGATACAAAATAGAGACCAAGAGGTAGTATCAAAACTTGTGTGCTAATGCAAGCTATAATACTGGGCGAAAGTGCTAACATAATGTATATTCATCAAGCTACAAGCTGAGAAATAAAGATATTCAAGTTTATTCAAAATTATTCCTTGGCTAAGAGACATAAGTTTTGTTTGCATCAAAATCTGAAGTTGTTTTGACAATATAATTCTGGATGTTGTTGCTTTTATCAAAGTACAAAATAAATATGTACGATAGTTTTACGCTCGTGAAAATATTGAACAAACATGAATGTATGAAATGGAATTGAAACAAGAATAAAGTAAATCGTTTAGTATTATTTATATATTTGTGTACACAAATGAAAATCTGCCTACGGTAAAGTATTGCTGTTTTTCGAGAACATGGGGTGACAATCTCCGGTTAGTAAATACGGCATTATCACCGTACTATTCTGCATTTAAATCTGTCTACTGAGCTTTTAGCTATCGGTGTTCGTTGTTTTGCGTACTAAAATTACTAACAACTCTGCCATATATTCACGTAAATACCTATTTCATTGTTTTAGAATATTTAATAATGTCCATTTATTATTGTCCATAGTTTAAGAATAAAAATGGATATTAATGCGTATTAATTTAAAATATATCTTTATGGAAGTTTTAGTTTAAGTAACTAATGTTTCACATATTAAGCTATTCTATTCTTTTTTACTTCTCTGCTTATATTTTTCGAACATTAACACAACAGTATTTGATTTTTTAACCGACTCTCGTATTAAATTGAACCTAAATAATATTATGTATCACTAACATATAATATGGCCGATGGGCCAACATGGTTCAAGATTGGTGGCCGCGTTTAGTTACGGTCGAAGTGTTGGCCGGCCATTAACCAGATGATAAGACGATCTCTGTGTCGGAGCCGGTCCGTGTTGGATGCGAGTGGCAAGAGATCGTCGTCTTGGCGTTCATTTAAGGAGGCTCATATTCAGCAGTGGATGCATGAAAGCTGATGATAATGATGCTAATTACATAAAATACTATTGTTTCTACTCCCGTGTTTTCTGTCTATAATTTTTTGTATTGCCGCATTTTATGTACAAGTAAAATAAAGAAGTAATAATGTATTTCATTTTTTCTAGCCTCCTCTGCCACGGTACCCGCAGCCGACAAATACGTTGCTCTTTGACGACGACCCCGGCGTCATGTCGGAAGTGGAAACTGCGTCTACTGGGTTCCGGAGGGGAGGGAAACAACGCTCATCGCTTCCAGTGGTTCGCACTCCGAGCAAGACGCTTGAGAGACCTCTTGGTAATTTTTTATGCCTTTTGTACTTTAGTTATTAGTGAAAATTGGGCCAAGAACCGTGGTTTATTGTTCACTAAATGATCATTTTTAGCATTATAGAGTTATTTCAGTAAATGTAGACGGCCGATTCTGTTAGTTAATAAAGTAAGTTTAATTTGTTTTAGATAATCTTTTAAAATCTTTTAGGCTATTTAATAACCTTAATAAGATTAAGTTAAGAGTTGGGATTGGATTAAGAATCGGACTTCTAAATAAAATTGAATTAAATAAAAATGGCGACAGTCACGTATAATTTAATTAGTTCTGTTATGTTACTGGTCTGAGTTCCCATTGCCACTTTAACAAGCCTATTCTTCGCGGTACCAATGTGGCCGATGGACCACTAAGGTTAAATAGTGAAGGTCGTGCTTAGGCTGGTGGAAAGGCGATCTCCGTGCAGTGGCCGGTTGGTAAGGCAGTTGTCTTGGTGTTCATTAAGAGAGGCCTATATGCAGCTGTGGACCAATAAAAAATGATGATGATAATATTGTATATCTCATTTTTATAATACAAAACAATTGTTAGACAATATAAGAAACAAAGTTATATAAATTAATTAAATTTAATGTAAAAAATTTAAGTCATTATGGAGATATATTTTTTACATAATTTGTAGTAGTTATTGGAAATCTAATTTAAATTTCCTATCTTGAAAAGCTTTAACCCTATGTGGGCCTGTACTTGTCATGCCTTTGAGATGAGATTAAATTGTTTCATTAACACACGACCAACCCTGCGCCGTTCTTGACAGATTCAAACTTACAAGCTTGTAGATCCGAGAAATATTATTTTGTAATTATTAATTTTAACATGTTTCAAAACTTAAAAGCTTAACATATTATAAAAAGAGGATATTATATAGGATAAGACAAACGGTTCTGACGTCAGAGGGTATGCGCTTTTCCAATACGGGTTGTCAAACTTAAAATACCAGTTTTATTTTTAAATTTAATGTTCGAGTTAACCCTTATTCACAATAAGTGTCAGAGTACTCCTGAACCCATACATAGCATATTCAAACCGATGTGCGTCTGTCAAACCCAAATAAAACCCAAGTACCAGTTGACACCAGGAGCGCATAGATAAAAGCTCCTTTTCATAGTATTGACATTAGTATGCATAGAACGCTTCTAACTATGCGCTCCTGGTGGCAATAGTCGGGTTTTATATGGGTATGACAGACGCACAGTGGCGGATTTAGACTGTTGTCTATGAATAGGTTTGAATGACCCTATGCGTTCGGGAGTACTGTGACACGTCAAATTATTGTTTGTGAATACGGGTATTAGTATTATATTGTATACAAAATCACAAACAGTCTGCATATAAATCCGAATTCTCTAGAGTTACGAACAAAGATGTGACGGAACATGCTCTTCACATAGACTTACCACGCGACCGATTTTCGATTGGAGTGTCCGAGCTTACAAGTGCACTCAATTCCTCATCGACTACTAGCGTATCTGTCAGTTAGTCATCCACTAGAATCTGAGCCTCTTCCCTACATTCACTAATTAAATTGCTATTCCTAACCAACCGACGGGACCTTAAAAACGTTTATAACTGGTTTAAGCGTTCAGCAAAAAACTACGCTAACCTGAATATATAAATAGTGTCAAAATGATCTCTTACGTTTACACGAATTCCACTCATAATAAAATAATTTTTACGGATTTTACGGAAGGACTGACTGAGAAGGGCGGAGGGAAGAGTACCTATTCAAAATATCAAGTAAAAAATTTAATAAACCGCGATAAAATCCGTAAAAGTTGTTTCATTATAAAAATATCTTTGCCATTTTTTGCAGAGAGGTCTAATCTGGAATAAAGAAACCTTTAAAAATAACACATAACTTAGGATTATGCTGTTTGTAAACTGACGTACTATTACTATATTAAGATGAGGATTATGATTATGTTATCACACATCAAATAGTGCAGCGCTATGATTAAGTTATATACTTCATTCAAATTTCATATTCGACAACTTCATCTACAATGTATGAAGTTCAAGTGCTTGTCCAGCACACGCTATTCTTTGGAACTATGTCGGATTTAGAAAAAGTCTGTACCTTTGCCATATACAATAGCGCTGTTATTTAGAACATAAATTCTGGAGCATATTTTTTCAATATGTGAATGATTACGAAGAACACAAATAGTATAGTTAAAGGTAAAATTAAGTATTTTTTAAAATCGTATGAGGAAAAAGATGTAGAAAATACACAGTAATGCTAAAGCTGCATAAGTCATAAGCCTAAACTACTTACAAGGACTTATTAGCCTTAATAATACAAATACGAAACACAAATGCGTGGAGGAAGTAGGGTCGGCAGTGCAATTCACTTGACCCAACTATTTAAGCTGGCTTAGCGTAGGGCTACCGTCAACAAAATTATAGAATCCGGATATGACGATTAAGCTCTGTACTGTGACCCGTATATTATCGATTCAGTTTAACCGACTGAGTTAAGGTATATAGTAAAGGTTCTTTATTTTTCATCGCTTAAGTAATAAAATAGGAGGTAAAGATGTAAACGTGAACGATGTGACGATAGTATAGTGGGTAAGGGATCATCCTCTTGAACGAGAGGTGCAGGTTCGATCCTGATCTCCTGGTGCCTTGAAATGAGCTTTCAAAATTTCAAAAAAGTAAATCTTAACACCAGAGATCATCGCTTAATCACCGGTGAAGGAAAACATCGCGATGGAACCTGATGAAATTGAAAGCCTTTGTGCAAACCCGCAATTTGACAGCGTATTGGTGAACTATAGCGCAATATTCGACAGAATATTTGACCCGAGCAGTGGAGGATAATATATGGGATGATAATTATTAGAGACTAGCCGTTCCCTGCCACGCTTCACTGTGGTCGATGATGATGGTCGCGGATATGTGGCTGATGCAAAAAATAGATAAAAACAATCGTTGATGCAGAGTGTATATCATGCTATTATAAATATATAAATTTCAGTTCAATCGGTGCAGAACTTATTGAGTTTTTGAAGCGTACACAAACCGTAAAAACGTAAAACGTATATATATATATAAGATGTAAAAAAACGCACATATTTTCTGCCATTTTGAATTTGGATACGTAAATTTATGAAAATTTTAAAACAAAACTTTGAATAAAAAAAAATGTATGAACGGCAATCATTGAGTTATGATACATTATAAGTGTCAAGTGACCGTAAAAATCAATACCTGCAACGTCGAGCGGATTATACTTTTTTTGCAAGGGCTGGACTTTGTATGCTCATAGTTTGTGTCTATTGTGTTTTTGTAATTTATCGATGGCAGGGTTTTGCTGTGTCGCACTTCTGCCGGTCGAACAGGACAGACACTGTTATTAAACTAAGTACTACTTGAAGTACTTCTATTGTAGGCTAAGCTTAGATGAAGTCGTTCATTTCCGGGCAAGTCCGTTGTTACTTTTTAAAATATTATATAGCCTCACAGCGGTTAGTGATGTTACTCTGAGCAAGTGATCACTGAAAATCAGCGTCTCACCGATGCTCTAATGGTGAAACAAATACAGGGGGTCTTTAAGAAAGCGTTAGCGAAGTTCGATAACGATAAAATGTATGGGATTGACATAAGGTCGCGCTTAATCACGTCCATCCTATAATTTTATCATTAACGAACTTTGCTAGCATTTTGGCTAGGCCCCCCCTGAGCGGCTATCTCTATTGTTCACAATAATAATACCTATATTAAGCTATTGTGTGATTATAACGTCTTGATTTTTGTTGTGAACGTTAAAAGTATTTTTCTTTCTTTCTTTTTCAAACATTCAAGAATACTTGCCTTCCACTGACGTACTTTTTTGCCAGGCAATCTTGGTACCATTATCCCATGTGTACAGAAAATGTAGTTTTTTTTACTGGCACTCATGAGTCCTCATGAGGAGGCATGCTACGTCATGACTCGTGGGGCTATTAGTAGATTGTTAGCGATTACATGCAATTGTGACATGCATGTTTGCATGCAACAACTGCATACGTTTGAATGTAAATAATTGTAGCTCATTGTCTATCGTTCGTAGATCCTTTTTACGGTTCAGTTCAGTGGGGGGAGGAGTTCCTTCCATTGTTCATATTAATTATAGAATAGGTTTAAACGTTATACGTTTCATTCAACTATTTAAAAATATTTTTAAATAGTTAAATGAAAACACTAAAGTCGGTCAAGAGCTATTGCTACGAAGGGAGAAAATAAAATAAACAAAAAATATACATGTGGATAATGGTCTTAAAGAAAAGAAAATTAATTATTTTAGCCTTTTTATATTATAAGCTACACGTGTTCTTCGTGACCCACAAGATAAAAATATCCTCCAAAATCAATAGCCTTTCCAATTAAGACAGCTAATAATTACCAAAATAAATCCGACATATTTCCGAAGACTAGCGTTTGGAACAAATATACACTTGGATCTTAATACCTACATTGTAGATGGATTTGCCGAATTCTTTGTATTGACCAGTAGGGCTATTCTGTAAGGTCGTTTTCGAATCTCGAAAGCGGAATCCGCGGTGATGTGACGAATTTGACGAATTTGTATACTGTAAAACTCGACTCTCTATCTACATCAATGAAGTTCGCTTTCGAAGTGAGCGTAAAGTGAGCTCTATCATTCAGGTGAAGGTCGATATCTTTATGGTTTTTACAGAATAGCCCTACTGTATTGGCGAAGTTATTGCAGAAGTAACTTAAGCTTAGCGCTGTTTGTAAATGTTTATTCAACGATGGGTGTAACCGCTAATACAATCCTAGCATATTCCCTTTGATCTAGGGTCTACATACTTGACAATGATAAGCGGCATAATCCTTGGTGAACCAACAATTAAGTACAGCGATTACTACAGTGACTGACTGAATAAATACCCCAATGCAAATAACATTAATGCGAACATTGTTTGTATTGGCGCCAAACATTTTGTAGATGAAACATACATCATAATACTTACTGATTATTACAGCATCATCGTCATCAGACTTTATCCGTATATTTTGAATTTGCTTCCGTTAATGAACGCCAAGACCAATTTCTTGCCACTCGCATCCAATACGACCGACCTCTTGCACGGAGATCGTCTTACCATCTGGTTAATGGCCGGTCAATACTTTGTATAACTACGGGGCCTCCATTCTTTAAACTGTTAAAATGGCAGTGGGCTGGTCACACACTCAGACCAATATCATAATGTGACTTTTGTAATAATTACGCGAATTTCACTCGTTACAATGAAACAACTTTTACGTATTGTATCGCCGTTTATTAAGTATTTTGCACACCTGAAGTTTCGGATACTTTACAGCAACCATGGTCACGGGTAGACTGAGGAGACGGTGTAACGTCGGACAGATAAAAATACTTAATAAACCGCGATAAAATGCGTAAAAGTTGTTTCATATTAATAATATAACTAATTTAAATACACGTGACTATCGCCATTTTTATTAAATTAATATAAATAAAGTCTGTTATTATATGTTCATGTAGAACATATAATGGAGGAGCTCGTGGCGCAGTCGTAACAGCCGCGCGGATCGATCCACCAGGTTAAGCAACGCTTGCCGAGATTGGTCCGTGGATGGGTGACCATCTTTACATACCGAGACTCCTCCGTGCCTCGGAAAGCACGTTAAGCCGTTGGTCCCGGCTGTCATTCGTGGATCTTTGACAGTCGTTACTGGTCGTCAGAAGCCCGAGGGTCTGACAACAAGTCTAACCGCGGGGTACCGTATCACCCAGCTACTGGGTTGTGGAGGTCCGACACCAGTCGCTCTATGTAAAATACTGGTATTCAGCTGAATCCGGTTAGACTGGAAGCCGACCCCAATATATAGTTGGGAAAAGGCTAGGATGATGATGATTATATGTTCATGTAGAATAACATTTTTGCTATACGTACTTTAAAATTTACTTTTTTCTTTCACAGGTTTGGTGTTCCTACAGTACAGAAATGAAACGAAACGCGCCCTGCTTCCAAACGAAATTACATCTATAGACACGGTGAAAGCTCTTTTTGTGAGAAGTTTTCCCAAACAATTAACCATGCAGTACATGGATAGCCCGCTAGTAAAGATATACATACACGACTCCTCCAAGGACATGTTCTACGAACTTGAAGATGTCCGGTAAGTGTATATTTAATAATATTAATAAGTACTTAAATTCAAGTGAGTAAACTTAGATTTAGGTAATAAAAGCAGTAAACGGTTAAAGTTGAAATTTTTAGATCTATTGTCACAGCTTTCAGCGTTTGTATGATGATGTTGACTTAATGTATTTATTTTAAAACTTTTAAACATATTTTACGAATTTCTAGACGAAATGTTGGTCGGCCAGTAACCAGGTGGGGAGACGATCTTCGTGCAGTAGCCAGTCCATGTTGGATGCGAGTAGCAAGGGATCGGTCGACTTGGCGTTGAGGGAGGCCTATGTTCAGCAGTAGACGGATACAGGCTGATGATAATGACGGAATAAATTTTAGCAAAATTTGAGTGATATTTTTATTAAAGTTTTTAAAATTTAATAGTACAGAAACTTTCGTATAAGAGTCCATCTCGCACTTGGTTGGCCGGTATTTTAATACATCATTAGGTGTATTAAATAGAGATTATAAACCTCTTTATTTGTAATAAATTTCAACTTGTTAGGCTTACTCGTTCCTGAGATAACCAGTGATCACACAGACAGACGTCCTTTTCTTACCTTATTAGGTACGGAAGCCGAAAAATAAGTTTTTTAATAAACCTTACATTACGTTTCCTGTATTAATAAAATATAACTCTTCTAACTTCCTAGCTTCCTAGGTCTATTCAATTCCTAGCTTCCTAGGCTTTTAGCTTTGATCTTGTCAAGTACATCCCGATAGAACCTATTTTATTGAGTATACTCTAAGCTTTCATGTTGTCAGTATAGCCATAAATTCAATCTCAAAACCATTTTTACCGCACCCTTATAATTCACGTTATATTTTTATAGGTAGAACTTATAACTTATTGAATTTGCTGTTAATAGTAATCGAATGTTATAAGTTCATTAATATCTATGCCTGATAAAAGATTTTAGGTTGAAACATAAATATTCAGACATATATTTTAAGATTGAACTAGTTAGTCTGGCACAGTTATTAATTCACTGAATACTAATTTAAAACTCTATATTCGTTGTTATTTATTTAATCCTATCAGACGGTGTTAAAAGTAGCTTATTTATTTCCTTGCTAGACTGAGATAATGAAACAAATTTAACTTGTACTTATCCTTACTAATATTCTAAATTCAAACATTTTTCACGCTTTTACCCACAGATTTATAAATAAAGACAGATGGAGCATGCCGAACTTGTGAGTGACGCCACCAAAGCGAATACAAATTCAAAAGCGAACACAATTAAATAGACGTTTAGAGTACGACGCTATGTCAAGCACTTGAGTGCGCTTCAGAATTCGCTCTGGTGGCGTCACTCGCGTGTTCGGCATGCTCCATATGTCTTTGTTTATAAATCTGTGTTTTTACCTATAAATGACTACCTACTACTAATACTACTATTGACCACTACAATTCGGCGCATGACACCGACTCCACGCCGCTTGGGGCAATACCGGGCTCGGACGGTTGCATTCATACGCCTAATTATTTTGAATTGTACTAACGTTTTGAGTGTGAAATAGATACTTTATTATATAAATTTTGTGCGTTTGAGAACTATTTCATTTTTTATCTTAATTTAAGGTAAGGCAAATTTAATTCCCAGGTATTTGATTTTTTTTGGGATATCTCAGGTTCTAATCCGAGATTCAGTAACTGTCAACTTTGAGCAACAGTTCAGCTTTTTAGCCGTGAATGAGCAACAAACATCTAAACACAGAAACTTTCGCATTTATACTATTAATAAGATTAAGTTCATAGTTTCAGTTTAGGTAGACGAAGTGTTGGTTGACAATTAACCAGATGGGAAGACGATCTCCGTGAAGTAGCCAGTCCGTGTTGGATGCGAGTACAACGTATCGGTCTTCTTGGCGTTCATCGAGGGAGGCGTATGTTCAGCAGTGTACGGATAAAGGCTGATGATGATAATGATGTCCATATACTTAGGTGTTATTAACAATACATTCGTAGATAATACCGAAATATTAAGCCACGCGAAATAAACAAAAATCGCAATACAATTAGTAAAAGTGTCTAAGGTACGTACTACAAAATAGTACCAAAAACTAAATTATTAAATTCAGTCTAGTATTTATATAATAGAAATCTTTGTACGAAATTTCTACATTTTTACGCAGCAGCACCTCTAGTATAAAATTATGCGAAGTAAGGCGGAGCTCTCTTCAGGCGTTTTCTCAGCACTATGCATGGATATAAACACGCATATATACTAATATAACACGCAAGTAACCTACTCCACCAACAGTTTCCTCCATTGATGTCATTAGTCAACAGAAGACTAGAGAGAGATTTAACTTTTTTGTTTAAATTATTAACTTATAAAATTGATTCCCCATATCTTTTAAATCAAATTAATCTTAGATGTCCCAAAAAGATAACACGAAGTAAATCATTATTTGTAGTCCCTTTTACCAATACCAAATATTTTGTTAATATAGATTTTAATGTATGTGAAACTTACAAATTAAAAAAGTTATTACGCAATAGTTTTAAGGAGTAATCGTTATGATTATTATTAAATACGCTCATTTGTTTTTCTTTAAAATTTTTAATTTTATTATAAGATTGTTTATTAAGTATATTAAGTATATACCTTTAAATTAGATTATGTTAGTTTATCGTTTCATAATTATTGTATAACTTCAGTTATTTTTCACTGTTTTATCTTGTTTTAGATTGTGTCTGCTCGTTTATATGATTAACTATTTTTGGAAACTTTATTGGTTTGTGTATTGTTTAATATTCTCTTGTCTCAAGTATGATTGTACTGTTTGTTTCCTAAATAAACTAAAATAAAATAAAAATGTATACTATATATGCGTGCTTACATCCATTAGGAATTTTATTAACGTATGGAACTCTATAAATTCGTTTTCCAGAGAGTTTAACGCCAGAATCGTTTTACCCTACCGGCTATTTGTACTACTCCGCTGAGTCTGTCTCGATAGCCGCTGGCGTTTTCATTTTAGCGACTTCACTAAAAAATATTACTGGCCGTCAAATAAAAGCCTGAAGATTTTGCTTTGTCGTATACAAGGCCTTTTATGAGCGAGTTCGTATGTCACATAAACGTACGAATGCTGATAAATATTGCGTAGAAGATTGAATGAAATCGGAATAGATGTTATAAATATACATATTTATTTTTATTTCAATATTGATTTTGTACCGTTACAGTTGTCATCTTGGCCCTAGTTGGAGGAGGCCTACATCTAGTAGACGGCGATAAAATGTTGATATTAATGATGACTTATATACTACTTATATATTACTTACCTGGGATTTTAAATTTATTTTATTATACATTTTAATAAGTCCAAAGTTTTGTAGTTATTCGATATTTGCATATCTCCTCATTCAATATTTTGATTAAATTATTTCCTTTCAGTTTTTTTTGCCATTAACAAGGATTTTAAGCTTAGTATCCGCTGCCGCTGATTAAGCCAAGTCTTCGAAAAAGAATCCATTATTTTTATTTAAAAAAAAGAATTACAATTAATGAATCGTTAACACTTTTTGTATAGATTAAATACAAATTGGTCATTATAAAGTGAACCGGTGTATATCAAGGGTCTGTAAATCGATTCCAATTAAGGAGCTGAAAGCGATGGAGTGCGAAGGGGTCATTGAGTCGAAGGTCGTGTTGCTTCAAGCAATATTCAAACTATACAGGTACAGGCGTTTACAAACAGACGGGCAAGCACGTTCTAAAGTGTTTGTGTACATACGCTGTCATCTTTACAAACTATTAACTTTTTTTATCAAATATCTCATGCCTACAGCTTATGTCGCATTCAGTTAGATTCGCAGCCTTATTCGGGCTGATAATTATTCGAGATGTAATCATTTTTATAGCATATGTTATTCATTGATAACTAACTAAACATACTTTTCGATTTGCCGTCTAAATCCAAAGTTTCAAAAATTAAACCTTTGTTGAGTATACGTTATGTTAATTTATAGAATAGAGAATATTATATTCGTGAATTTTTTATTTAAACGAATATGTAATCGTTAAAGATGGCGATAACGAACGGTAGTGACCAAAAAAGCGTTGTTTCTAACAGACGTTAAAATTTAACGAAGTCTCTTACGTTAACAGATGATTTGAAACAACCGACCCTAAGTAAAATTATATTCTGTTAATAAATGTGACAGTTAATTAAAGCTACTATTGAAGTATTATATAGGCTTTAGGGTAGGTAAGGCTCGGCCTCTTGATTAAGGTACGGACCTGTCAACCTGACGTGGTGTCCTGAAATAGGTTGTTCTTAAATTTGTCTGTAAACACGAGAAAATCGCTTGTTCATAACCGACAAAAGAAAACATCTTGAGATTGAAAATCTTTGAAGATGTGTGAAGTTCACCAACCCGCATTGGGCCAGCACTGACCCACGGCCCAATAACTTCCTCGTCTGATTTCGAGGAGCGTAACCGTGCCTAACAGGTGGACATATGAGGGTTGATAATGATGATGGTGTTGATCATTTATCATCGGCCTGCTAACGATGTTAATGGAAGCGCTTGAAAATATATTTTCTCTTTCGACTAATTGCCCTGAGATGAAATAATATCCGGTAGGTAATGGAGCTTGTTAAAACTATCCGTTGCCTACGTCATTATACAATTCCGTATGTTTTAAAGGTGATTTAATAATGCCGTATGTGTTTTTATTACCATGAAGGTGACGTTGATCACTTACTATTAGGTGACACGTCTGTCAGTTTGTCTATCCATATATCAATAAAAAAAGCCAAAAACAATGAACACGTAAAGCACGTTGGCATGTAAAGTTGTCTTTTTATGGCATCGTTTCGATAGATATCAATACTTGATTTCCAAACTTTGATCATAATTTTCAAAATTTTAATGCATTTCGAATGCTGCTAGAACAGCCTGAAACTTAGCTATGACAGAGTAGGACGAAAGAGCTTCTAGTATGGTTCTGCTCCTCGGAACCACGCTAAGTGTCTTGGGCCATAGTTCACCGACGCGCTGGCCCAATGCGGGATTTTCAAACACCTCCAAAGACATGTTTTCACGATATTTTTCATCACGATAACCTCATTGTCCTATAAGTAACTTATCGCACATCACCGGGAATAGTAAAATAAGTCAGACTAACATGTTATTTTGAATACTAACTAGCGTTTAATTAAGGGTGTAATTTGTCTAAGTGCTTCATTATTTTTTAAATTTATAACCAAAATAAACCATAACTACTAAATAAAAGTTACTCAGCGAACGCTCTTCCGATGAGAACTAAGAAGCATCTGTACCATCATATCTGATTTATATAAGATCGAATACAATAAATGGCATGGAAGTCTATTTTAGATGTTATAGATACTCGTCACGTATTACGGTTTTAACATAAATTGTGTGGATTTTTTTTTAGAACAGAAAACGTAACTGAGAGATTTGGCGTTAATATATGATGATAAAGATTTTACAAATGACGCGGCTGTTTTTTACGTTTGTCAGACTTTCGAGTGTAACATACATACATCAATATTGACTGTGATTAAATGACTCTTTTTTTTGGTGGGGAATTTCGGCTGACAGTCGCGATCTGTCTATTAGTTCGTTTGTCGATGAATAGATGAAATAATATTTCAGTATTTCTGATATTTATATAAATAGTATTCACTTAAACTTAGATTTTATCGTGGATTATTAATATTTTTTACGTGCCCGATGTTTCGGATACTTTACATCAAACATGGTAATCGGAGGACATGCTAGTGTGAATTTATGCCGTCATAATCATATTTCAAATTGTAAGAATTGAAATTTAAAATTTCATAATATCTTCATCATAAGTTATATATTCGAACAGAACCCGTACTAATATAATGTAGCTCAAGATTGTGTATTTGATAGCCTAATTAAAGAATGTTATAATCTAAAAAGCTATAACTCATTCTTCAAAATATCCTTCAATAAAGTATAGTGATGTCCCACTACAGTAGAGAGGTAGAATGATCAATCTGTGATTTGTGCTTTAAAATTTAATTCATACATTGCACTTAAATATAATATATAAAAATATCCGTATTTCTTATGTAAGAAAAGATTTTTTTTTATTTTCATGTAGTTATTTGTTTTGCTTTTAGGCAAGCTATGGTTTTTTTATTGATACTAATTACAGTAGAACCTCGATAAGTTAAAGTCCAAGGGAAACACAAAATATTTTAAATTATAGAGGTTTTAAGTTATCAAGGGTCAATTAGTGATAGGTTAAGTGAAGGTAACATATTATTTTTTGAAGTCATAGAGGTTTTTAAGTTATCGAGGTTTGAGTTACCGGGGTTCTACTGTATAACAATATTGATAATATGATCAGGGTATATGTTGCAAAGATGCAATACATAGCATCTTTGCACTAATCGACTGATTAACAGCATTAATTCTCGTCTAATGCGACTAACACCGTATGTGTTGCATACTTGAGTAAATCGTTTGTATATAATAATAAGGAAGCTTAATCTGATAGAGCTCTCACAAAGTACGATTAGTCTGTACGATATATATCTGAAGAATATCGTGCCGATTTATACATTAAAAATTCGAGACGAATGGTCGTAAGGCTTAGAGTTTGTGTTATAGGATAAATACGTCTTCAAATAATTCACGTGTACTTCATAAAATAGAAAATTAATTTCCATTTTGTATTTTCGTATCCAATTATAATTTTTTTTTTAATATTTACTTATTAGGTATGTGATTCTTGAAAACTTACTTAAGTATATAGGTATAACAACTTTATTTTTTACTAACATATTACATAAAATGATAAAAAGTTAACCTTCTGGCAACGCTGATTAAAACTAAACGAATCGCTCATTGCGATGAACCATGCATCTCGATTATTCGCTACAATTTTCATGGCTGCGTGGGTTTTGTGCTATTTCCGACAGCATCTTTGATAGTACATTGTTCATGTCAAGATCTAAAAAAGAAGAAAGAACAGGAAAAGATTGACATACACTATCGTTTTAATGAAACAACTTTTACGGATTTTATCGCGGTTTATTTAGTTCTTTATGAGCCCGACCAGTCCTCCTGTGACCATGGTTGCTATAACGTCGGGCTCGTAAAAAACTAAATAAACCGCGATAAAATCCGTAAAAGTTGTTTCATTATAATGAGTGAAATTCGCGTTAACATAAGAAAACAATATATATACTATCGTATCAATTTGTCCGAAGCTACGTATCGTATAAATGAAGAGTACCACATAACTGTATTTGCGGTTCATAAGCGATTCTATTTTTTCGTTGGACAAAAAGTAGCAGCCGTGCTATTCTGTAAGAAACTCAGCGCTGTCGCAATGCTGTGACAGCGCTGTGAAATGAACTTGGTATTCACTAAGCTTGTCAAACCATATAGAACACCCTAGCAACGTCAACGCTGTGCGCCGAAACGAGCTCGTCGCGGCGCACAGCCTTGAAAATGACTCTTACAGAATCAGGGGGCAGATGTCAATACACATAAACATCTAAGTCAATACGAAAATTCTGAAGTCATTGGGCGAAAAATGTAAATTCATTAGATAGAATTGAAAAACATTTTACAAGGGGCATCACTCCATAGTATTAAAGTAAAAAAAGAAAATTAACTTAATTCTCAATATCACACCCCTAGGCGTCTTATAAAATGCATTATTTAATAATTTTCCTATGAAATATATGCACGTTAGCCTTATATTCATTTTCCTACTAAAAATACGCAAGTAAGCCTTACATTAACTTCCTTGAGAAATAAACACTCGTTAGCCTTATATTAATTTCTCTGCAAAATATACATACGTTAGCCTTGCCTCAGTTAGCTTAGTCTTTCTCTGTAAATATTAATAATAATACGTACCTATTATAATTATATTAGGATGCGAGTAGCAAGGGATAGGTCGTCTTGGCGTTCATTGAGGGTTACCCCACCATGGTCAGGCATTGTCGTGGCGGTGGGGCTCAGTAGCCCAACGTGACCCCAACACCTTGGGCGAAGCTAATTGAGCCGAGGGGACTTTGTATCCCTCTTATAAGAAGAGAGGACAAGAGAGCAGAGGGTAAGGAGTGAGGATGGGAACCTCGACTCATCGTACTGTCCAGACGTTGGGAGTGGTTATTCTGTGGTGCGGGGCAACCGCTCTGTGGAGGTGGCGTCCGTCCCCTGAGGGACTGTCTAGTCGTCGAGGTGCCACGTTACTTGTGGATCCGGGGCACCCCACCAAACATGGCATTGGTGGCACTCACCGGGTTTTAGTCGGTAGAGCTGCATCCACTTACCAACTTTCTGGTGCAGCGAGTTCCACATACCCGCCTGAGGAGACCCACTTCCCAGCTGGATGCATGAGTAAAAGAAAAAAACATAAAGGCCTATCTTCAGCAGTGGACGGATAAAGGCTATATATAAATAAATGTTGATGATATATGTTCCAGACTTGTATATATTGTGAACATAGATCTTCACAATGTAAGGGCCTGTTTCACAATCTCCCTTTAAGTTCCCTATAGGCTATTGGCAACATATTTGACAGATGTTTGACAGATAGAGTATGGAGTATCTGTCAAACATCTGTCAAATATGTTGCCAATAGCCTATAGGAAACTTAAAGGGAGATTGTGAAACAGGCCCTAAGCCTTTTAAACACTATGCAAAAATAATGGAAGAGAGTAGAAGTTATAAATCTTACAACAAACAAAGATCATATTTTATATAATCTCAATATCTTAATTTATGGCTTATAAATTAGCTCGGGTAATCTTACCTATTAATACACAGCAAATTGACAACATTTCTTTAAAACATCTTTCCGCTGGTTAAGAGTGGCAATAATATGTACGTGCTAGAAATTATTCAAGTTGCAGATTTAAAAAATACATTGATGAGTATTTAATTAAATCAATCAATTTTCATTAATAATTTAATTTACTTAATACATTTTGTTTCTTTAAATTAGAGATACGGTTGTTGTTATATTCGAGCTACTATTAGGAATATCTGCTTGTGATCGCTTTACTTTGCCATCATGATAATTATTATATCATAAAGCTCTGGAATAGACTAAGTAGGACTGATTTTATCTATGGTTAAGAACAAGCAACGCATATAACCTCCGAGATATTTTCATTGCTGTGTCTACAACTTATGTTAGTGGCTATTCAGCTCGTTAGATTATTCAACTATCATTTTTAATACTTATTAACATTTTTTTTTTAATTTTATTAAAATAAGCCAAGACGCCTTTAATCCAATTTTTAAATAATAGTATCTAATATAAACAAAAGTTTATACAATTGAATGTATTATAGACTAGCGGGTCAACCGAGTATTTCAGATGCCCGCGATAGTACGGGGATAAATTTTAGCCTTTGTCACCCACAAATGACATAGACATCTATTGGTTGAATTCTCGAAATCGGTTCAGTAGAAAAAAAAAGACTTACAGACAATCTTTTTACCTTCATCATCGGCCTTTATCCATCCACTGCTGAAGATAGGCCACCTAAAATGAACGCCAATATGACTTTTAACCTTTACAGTATTTTATTCTTTACGAGAAAGCATATTATCCAGGATTAAATTATTCCTCTCAAATTCAGTAGTGAGCTAAGTTAAAGGGATATTTTTAAAGGGTCCACATTATAACGTACTTTAAACCATAAGTGAACTTACTTTAAGTAGCGTTTCATGCTTTAAAATATGCAACATTTTCTTTGAACTTGCCGTATTTATGTTTTTCATGTTAATACGTGGAGACCGTGTTTAGGTAGCCAAGTGTTGGTCGGCCATTAACCAGATGGGAAGACGATCTCCGTGCAATGGCCGGTTGGATGTGAGTGGCAAGGATCGGTCGTCTTGGCGTTCATTGAGGCCTATAGCAGTGCACGGATAAAGGCTGATGATGATGAGGGTGATAAGGATGTTGCTACGTGAGATGTTTATTTTAAAGTTGATGCCAATTAAAACATTGAAAATTTGCTTTCCTGTTAATATAAAATCATACACTTAAATTTTTCAAGTGAAAAAAAAACATGAACTACACTGCCTCAATCCCCATATACGTCTTTCAAAGAACTCAAAATTCATCGATTTCTCGAATTTGACCTCTAATACGTATCAACTATTGGTCTATAAGCTCAGTAAAATACTTTTATTTTGGTATAACAAGTATGTATGATTGAATCCAATATAGTGAGAATTAATTCGCTATTTACCGAGGTATTTAAGTTCAGATTTCCAACTTTTCAGATTTCCAAACTCCAAAATCACTATTTAAAAATGATTTTTTAAAATTTAAAGTTACACAACATCTAAGTTGATAAATCTTTTGTTTGAATAAAGTTAAATGTAAAATTCAATATATAAAGTTTAATTTCAAATATAAAACTTAAATTATACATAAACCACATTACATTTGATAAAGAGTGACAAGGGAATAGTCGTCTTGGCGTTCACTGGGGGAGATCAATGTTCAGCAGTGGGCGGATAAAGGTTGATAATGATATTAAAATTACTTTATGAATTTATCCGCGTGTAATCTGTTATCAAACGCAATCATCCAAGTGATTACAAGATATATTGGTGGGCTGTATTTAGATCTGCGAACGCCAATCAACCTGAACGGAACAGCTACAATGAACAATTTCCTCTCATTTGATCAACAAAATTATAAATCAACTCCAATCACCTGTTATGCTGTTCCCATACGTTTTTACGTTCAAATGTTTAGCAAGATAAGAAGAACCTTAATTTTATTTGTCTAAAAATAAGGACAAAAAAATATGTGTTAACTTGTAAATGAAATTTCATTGTACCTATTTCGATTATAAATATCTTATTTTGATTAAATGATTGTCTATCTAAGGTTAATGTGTATATGACGTTGACAACTTACAATAAGGTAGCACGTCTCCCAGTTGGCTTATCAAACGGACGTTAAAAATTCCATCCATCAATATATGTTAATAGGATTGCCAGGTAAATGTATACACAACTTTTCGACTGTAAAAGTATAAATTATTACTGGTGTACTTTCTTAAAGATATTATATTATGAGTCTCATCGCTCAGCTTTGAGAACTTTTGCTGAAGATGCTTTATTTTGTACCATAAAAATTGATAAAAGGTGACAACATAAAACTTAAAACTAGGACTATGGACAAATAAACTAGACGTAACGACTAGATGGAAAAAAATTAATGTTAAAAAAATCTGCTTTTTATGTTGTTCGCATAATTAGGTAATTATTAAATACCTTATTTTAATAAAAAATATTAATTATGCATGTATATACATATTTACGAGTATAAAAGTTAACATAATGTATGCTATTTACCCTTATAATTATCACCGTTTGATAACACCTCAATACAGCATTAATCAAGGTATAGAAGTCAAAGATTTAGTGTTTTTTACATACGATCTGTTGATTGAATGTGTAATGTTTCATATAATTAATTATATTTAAATTATTGTTTTCTTATGTTTACGCAAATTTCGCACAATATAATAAAACCTCCCGTGACCATGGTTGCTGTAAAGTATCCGAAACGTCGGGCTTGTAAAAAACTTAATAAACCGCGATAAAATCCGTAAATTTGTTTCATTATAATATATTTAAATTAGAAAAAAATATTTTGAGATTTTTTTTAAATCATAATATAAACCCATCTAGACAGACAACCAAATAGAATAAACAGATTTTGGTATTAAAAATATTATTTCACATGACCTTTTTTTGCTTTACTGTAAAATAAACAAACTGATATGTCAATAGGGGATCAAATAAAAATAATTATTATTCGGAAATACATGTCAATTCAACTTAAATGTTATGAGGGTGTGGGGGCGTAACCGAACTTGCGCCGTGGATGGCCGACCCGCGCGATATATACTCCCAACAGTTTACCTGTTATCTCTGTACCCTTCATACCTAGAGGGAGAGCGGTTCACTCGGCCACAAACTTGTGAATCTCAAAATGAGGAAATTAATATTACATGAGCATGACCATCGTTGCCCGTAAGTGTTTATTGTTTCATTGTTACTTTTTTTATTTGCGATTTATTTGTATATTCGTACAATTGACATAAGTTTTTAACTTCAACTTTCAAAAGTTTCAAAAGTGTTTCGATGTTTTTATTTTGTTCATATGAATATTTTATGCTTCAGTATAAGTTTAAAAACTATGGAATATTTTTAAAGATGTATATGTAGCATTGTTGATTGTTTTATAGGTGTGCTTTTTGTAAATTTTATATGGATGTGTCGTATAAAAAGTGTTGTTTTAAATTTGTTTTAACTATGTGAAAGTTCAATTAAAAGTTTCGCGCACATTTTGAACTTAGAACGTTAAATTGCGTAATATATAAAGTTCCATATATTTAACAATATCTCATTATATATTAACTTCTTTTCAAGTGATCTTCGTATTAAAGTCTCGTTTAAAATATTTTTCTCTTAAACTAGTGATTCTTAGCGATTTTGATAAGACTATTGTTTCAAGGAATTGCTCATTGTTAAAAAACTAGTTTAATTGAATTTTAAGGTAAATAAATAATGGTTTTCATGCGTGTAAACGTTAAATTAAACGGTATTTTTCGAACTAGTAATACGGCATTAGTTATTCGTCGAGACTCATAAAAGTAAGCTTATTTTTTATTGTTAATAACCTGTGGAATGAGAAGTGTTAAAATATATATTTATTATTGTCCTCGCTTTGTTCTCATTCTAATCGAAAAACATGTTTATTAATTGATTCCGCACTAAATAGATTATGAGAAAACAATTATTATCATCAATAGTTCATGAGAATATATAATATATAATAAATCTCAAACTCTAGCTTCAGTTGTTTGTTTTTCATGCACGAATAAATCACAATTGGTTGTTTGTCTTAGATTCCTCATAATGAGCAAACGGTATAAAAACATATTTGAATTTTCCCCAGCTTTTATACGAATTATATTTGATCACGTTTAATCGTTTGTGGATTTTGTTTGGAATATTATTATAAAAGTGTTTAACGAGTCACTACCCATATTACCTATTTTCACAAAATATCCGTTTTATCGAAATATTTAGTACTAAATGTTAATCCATTGTAATGTATTTTATATATTTTTCACTTTGTGGCTTACTTTTGTTTCAATTGTAAATACTATTGTATTTAGGTTAACTATAAGAATATACGTTTAACATTTAGTTATTCGTGCGTAAAAAATATTTTAAATAACGTTAAAATATACGCGTAGGCGACTTAATGCCACGAAAGTTACTTTAATATTTTCCTATTTCAATTTCAAGATTCCTCATTCAATTACGAAAATATTTTTATGAAAATATAAACAAAAATATTAAACAAACTTCTTCCATATTTTATGTTTCAATAATAAAGGTAAAAGGTATTAGAACTTAAGAAAAATCGTATTTAGAAATAAAAGTATCATATCCTATGCTTAAAATAGAATCCTTTTAAATGTTTTTAATTTCAATTAACTTCTATTGAATCCTGAATCCATTTCGCTAATTAACAATTGAAGACGGGGACATATCATCAAAGAGTAATCGAATTTCTGCGGATCGCGAGACCTAACTTCCATTTACATTTCATTTAAGAAGAAATATCTTCCTGATATTTGATAGGTCATAACTTTTTTAACAATGAACTTAGAAATATTTTAATACTTCTTGTTTAGGACATATTATATGCATTTTAGTATTTGTTAATTGTATTATGAAGTAGCTTTTAAAATTGCATTGCTAGTAATACCTATTTTATTTCAAAACGTCTTTTTGATTTTACCGCGTTTATTTTATCATTTAAACCAACTAATAATAATGTTAAAGTATCAAAGTTGAAAGCCTGAATGAATGTGTTCAATGTAATTCTCCGCGTATGAAGCCTCTTATTAGATTTACTACTAAGTGTTTGCTGTCCGGAAGCGTAATTCCTGTGACGTAGTTCTTAATATAAGTTACTAGCGTCGTTTTATTTAATAAATGTAAAATATACCTTCATATTAAACTATTTAGTATCTTTCATTTATTTTACTAAATAATAAGCGTTTGTAGCGATGCGTTAATTGCTAAAGCCTAGATTTGCGAATGTATCTATACTTTTACTTATGTTATGACGATTTGTGTGTTTGGATGTATGAGATAATCAAAACTACTTATCCCATAATTCCACCATAATAATGCTGCGTGATAATTAGAGTAAGTGTTAAGAATTTAAACAAGCGATGGTGGTCTAGTGGGTATGGGCCGGACCTCACGAGTGACAGGCCCCGGGTTCGATTCTGACTCCATCGGTGCATTGAAATGGGGTTTTCTTTTCTATGTCGATCTATACTTGAGAATATAGCGTGATTATCGATATAGAAACCTGCATGCCTGATGAGATTAAAAGTCTCTGAAGGTGTGTGAAATTCACCAACTCGCATTGGGTCAGTGCAACATCCTCTTCAATTGATTTTGTGGAGAAGACCGGCGCCCAGCAGTGGTACATATAAGGGTTGATACTTTTATTTGTTTGAATTTTTTCTACTTAGTGATGTAATAATCATCAGTCCGCATGTATGTGAAATAGCGCGCGCGAAACTAATATATTATCTTTATGTTGTATTAAGCAACATTTGTATTTTCAACAGGGCCCATCTTCGGGACATCCGCGACAGATCGGTGCTGCGGCTTTTTGAGTCCACGGACATTGGTGGAGGAGCATTCCCTGGTGCTGTGGGCGCTGGCTCTGTCTCCATGCCGTCAGGAGTAGCTTCCTGTTCCACTTCAAGCTGGGACCAGGTAATTAAAAATTATCTAATCTAGGCGTATACTAATATTGTATGAGGTCACGTTTAAGCTTATGGAGTTTTTAATGTATGAGCTTCAAATGTACTAAACTAATTAAAAAAATTCTTTTGCGGCGAAAATGTGCCATTGTCGTCTTATATCCAGCAGAGGACAGATTAAAAATATGATTTACGACAATTTAAAATGATAGACATTCGGATTCGGGTCTATAAGGTTCCAGAGTAGAGGCCGAGCTTACGTAGACGAAGTGTTAGTTTGCCATTAACCAGGTAGAAAGACTATCTCCGTGTAGTGGCCGGTGCGCGTTGGAAGCGAGTTGTAAATAATCGGCCGTCTTGGCGTTAGTTGAAAAAGGCCTTTGTCAATGTTGAACGAATAATGTTTGATTATGATGATGATAATCTTATACTAAAATATAAAGCTGAAGAGTTTGTTTGAAGGCGCTAATCTCAGGAACTACTGGCCGGATTGGAATGATTATTTCAGTGTTAGATAGCCCATTTATTAAGGAAGGCTATAGGCTGTATATCATCCGCTAAGATGCCGCTGTAAATCTTAGTTAACGCAGGCGATGCTGCGTGCAACAGCTAGTGTTATATATTTATTGATTCTTATGCAATTTCTAGTCATTTGTATGTTTTATTTGATATTCAACATGAAAAATTATTACAATAATTTGTATTGACTGTGAATATAACAAACAATGATTATTGTATCATATTGCGTACGTTATTTCTATAATTCCTGCACTATTGTTGAGAAGTTTCTCCGTAACTATCATAATATAAGGTTTCCTTGTATGAAGAATACATATCTCAGTGCTTTAATAATGTGAAAAGATAAATAAAATTCATACGTATTTTTCTTAGTGTGATTGAAATCTTAGATTAATACTAGTTGTCCCGACAGACTTCGTTCTGCCAAAATTAAAATTTCAATTCAATAATAGGGGTTGATGTTAGAGGGGTGAAAATATAGGGTTGTATGTATTTTTGTATGTTGTATCATAAAAAATAGAAATTAAAAATTTTGTCTAAAAAATAAAAAAAATTTTTTAGGGGTGGACTACCCCTAACATTTAGGGGGATGAAAAATAGATGTTGGCCGATTCTCATAGATACCGGATAAGCACAAAAAATTTCATCAAAATCGGTCAAGCCGTTTCGGAGGAGCATGGCAACGAAAACTGTGACACGAGAATTTTATATATTAGATTATAGTTAAAAGTATAATAACAATTAATTAATGGAAAAGTATTTCTTCACAATTAACTTTGATTTTATACAGCTTTCAACTACCTGCTATTACTGCTATTAGTGTAGTATGCTACAAATTCTCGCTAGCGCGTCAACA
Organism: Lycaena phlaeas; assembly: GCA_905333005.2. Taxonomy (NCBI): domain Eukaryota; kingdom Metazoa; phylum Arthropoda; class Insecta; order Lepidoptera; family Lycaenidae; genus Lycaena; species Lycaena phlaeas. The sequence goes on from HG995168.1 coordinate 5,619,186, forward strand.
TGTGTTGCAACATGAAAATATTTTGTCAGTAAGCAAGCAAGTATACAGTGTGTTTTAGGCATGACGAAATTTCCATTTTAGACATGGAAGCTTCCTTACCTACTATCTGATTTCATTCGCTTCACTGGTTCAACGTTACGAGGTCACAAGCATAGGTTTTATAAAACCAAAATAAGACCTAATTTTTTTTTTGGGAAACATTGTTTTTTTGTAACTTGATCTAACGGAACGATTTTAATGGATTTTATCGCGGCTTATTAAGATTTTTCGGATCGGCGTTTCGGATATTTTACAACAGCACGTGGCCGTGGTAAAAGTTGTTTCATTATAATGAGTGAATCTCATAAACATTATAAAACAATACTTGTTCTAATTAAAATGCCGACAAGAGTATTTCATGCAAGCGCGCGTATTTGTATTGTATTTTATGAGCAATATTTACCTGCCAAACTTTGCAGCGATCCATCAAAAGGCGTGAAGAGTTTTACCAACGCCTGCGTTTTGCTTTGTATTTTCTGTTGGGCATATTATTGTTTTTGTTTTATTTGTTGTTGAATGGTCGTCTTGGCGTTCATTGAGGGAGACCTTCTTCAGCAGTGGGCGGATAAAGGTTGATGATGATGATGGTGATATTGTTGTTTAACCGCGGTTTTCAATATCCTATCTATCTTAATATTTACTTATCTATCTTAAAATTTTGACACACTTTTTTTACAAAATCTGTCAAAATTTTATTTTTTTCAGATCTCATCGGCTCATCAATCCCTATTATTCAATCATATTTGTAAATGAAATATTTAAGGAATTATCGAATCGGCTGAGATAGAAAAACTTGTTCATTAAAATGAGCCATAAACTTCTAAAAGTGTACTAAGACCTTTTTGATTAACGCAGAATACGAAACAGTATTGCACGAAAACTGTGTTCGATGTTTTGCTGCCGGATTTTAACAATGAATAGAATGTACTGTTATTGTTCAAGCCCCTAACAGGGTTAATGGTGTAAGTGCGGAGGTCTAGTAACATTAATTAACCAACAGACAAGAATAAATACAACAGTAAATTTCGGTACATTTTATTCAGTATATTTTGTATTAAGAGTTTTGTACTAAATGCTGTACATATATCGATAGTTGTTTGATTAGGTATTCATTTTATGATAGATAATTAGGCCGAAGACTTTATTTTGTTGCTTATGAGAATGACTTCTTTGAATGCAAAAAAAAACACATTTAGTCGATGTCAGAAGATTAGATTGAATAAAATATGGACTAGGGGATATTAACATTTCATTTATAAGTTTATTACTAACGTTAAATCTTATACCTTTAGGGACTGTTTCACAATCTCCAGTTAAGTTCCCAATAGGATATCGGCAACATATTTGACAGATACTCCATACTCTATCTGTCAAATAGGTTGCCGATAGCCTATTGGGAACTTAACTGGAGATTGTGAAACAGGCCCTTAAATAAGCAATTCTTGTATATATATTTATATATAATCTGAATGTCGGAAACGGCTCCAACGATTTTCATGAAATTTTGTCCATTGTGATTTTCATGTAGGTTGAGGCAATGATCAACCGCTACAATATCATTATAATACGGACGTAAATTTCGCTATCAAGAAATATGTTATGATAGCTATATAAGTTGAGAAATTAGGCAGGTATGTATCAAAAAGAGCCTTGTTCGTATCTTCAGTCCGATTTTTTTTTCTTTTTTTTTTCAAGTTCTTTTTTTTTGTAAGAAAAACTTTATTGTGTTATCACTAAGGGCTATTCAAAACAAAACAAAATAACCGAGCAAATGCTCGGTCAACCAGGTACTACTTATAAAACATTGAACTTTATACTAAATTTACAAATTTGTATTTCTTCAAAGAGTACATTTTCACAAGCATAAATGAGCACATTATTTAAGTTTTTATAGCCTCATTTTATGAATAGCGTTTTGCAAATATTTTCTGTATTGAATAATATGTATAATTTGTTTACAGGATCAAAGTTACTTCAGCGAACCTGAAATTGATTCCGACTACCACCACCAACACGTGCACAAGACTAAGGTAAGTTTCATCTTCTGGCGGAGTCTTTTACGTGGATTCAAGGTAAGTACTTAATAAGCCGCTTATACACATTCAACAAGATATTCTACGAATCTAATAAGTATTGCATGTCTATATAATTGCGGCTGTAGGAAGAGAAATAGAAATGCAACATCTGTTCGTAATATTAAAATAACCAATTTTCACTAAAATGCATATGCGTATGCGGTACCATAGGTACACCAAAATATTTTTTATACAATTTTTGTCCTACTGTTTGTTTCGGTGAATCTCTGAAACGTATGAACCGATTTCGAAGGGATTTTTACTGATAGATAGTTAATGTAATGAGGAGTAGCTTAAGCTATTAAAATAATAATCATAACTCCGTACATGTCCGTAAATGTAACTTAACACTGGCGTGGCCGCGGGCAACAGCTAGTAAATAAATAATTACTAATATCAACGTTCAACATTGGAAGGTAATACAATAAATAATTGTACCAGTTTATATTATATTATAGAAACGTATTTTGTCTAGTCTTTTTGATAAATATTATATAGCTAGTATATCAATCGAAAACACTCAGAGAGATTCGAACTCTCATGTTTATGCTATCGGAAAATATAAATAATAAAACAACCTTATTGTAATTCATAATTATGAAGGTACGCTTTGGGCCGGCACGACCGGGGAGGAACCTCTCGCTCACATGAAATTGGCTTAAAGTGACAGCTAAGCTGTCGCGTTTCGTGCGGTTTGTGAGTTTCCGGAACTCACAAACTAAGGAAAGGAGGGAAACGCATCTGCATAACCTCTGGTTATGTGGATGTTATGGGCGTCGATAGTCGCAAGGCTTCGACTGTTCGTTTGCCCTTCTAAGATGCTTTAAAAAAAAGTATAAAGAACGACAATACGCAACATTCTTAAGTTCGCCTTTGTGCCTGCGCTAACCTTGTAAATTTTAATTTTATTATCTTGCATATTTTGTAAATTTGTGTGTGTGTACAATAAAGTATATTCATTCATTCATTCATTCATTCTCTACAGTAAAAGCAAACATATATGTTATCGACAGCCACGTGAGCATTATTCACGCAAAGGATATACAACGAGGTCAGGCTTATGTAAAAAGCTATTTGACGTCCAATTTAAATTACTAATGTCCTACACGTGACTCTTACGAATGCTTTAATCAAATCCCATTGAAAGCATTTGGGTATCGTAGGTCTCAATCGATTCAGATATTTCCATTCAAAGAAAACAAATTCTATAAATATTACAGTACCCGTGAATAATTGCTATCAGATAATAAGTCACATAAACCTATTCACCAGGACAGTCATGGCAAGGAATCGGTCTTGGCGTTCATTGAAGGTGGCTCATGGTCTGCATTGAACGGTAAAAGGCTAATGATCATGATGATGAAATGCAGAAAACCTCAACAAAAGTGGAAATAATTATGATATTGATGTAACATAATATGATATCATAAAGTCGGCAGTTGGTTACGTTGGAGGCTTTGTAGACCAATGAGTGCAAGAAAAGTGAGATTTTGCTGATGACTAGTCATCACTTGAAAGTCGGGTCATTCCATGGTTACTGGACATTTAATATTTTTTTCACTTGGTTTTTTTACGCGTATTTCCCATCTCCGTGGGAGTACGGGGATAAATTATAACCTATGTGTTATTCTGATATGTTAGCTATATTATTCTAATGTTTTATAATGATCCATTCAGTAGTTTTTACGTAATAATAATAATAATAATATCTTTATTTGGCACAAATATTACATGTAATGGTATGTATTAGAGTTGACAAATTAGTTAGTGCTTACACAAATTACAAAACTTACAGTTCACAGGGGGCCCCAAACTAGGCAGTGCCTGTATCTTGGGGACCAGTAAATTATATTGTGTCTGAATTTCATCTACATATTAGTAGGAAGTAGGATATTAGTAGGATAATACAATTAACCATCAATCCAAATTTATGAAACGAATAATATTAATATCAACCTGCACGTTTTCTTTTATTTTATTATTAATTTTCAGCGATGAGCGTACATGGCGATGACTTCGTCGAAACTGGTCATGTAATTTTAACAAAAAAATTTAATGTAATCAATAAATGTGGAAAAAGTGATATTTGTATTATTATGTTGGTCTAGTGGTTAATAACCCTACTGAGCCAGAAGGTCGTAGATTCGATTTCCACCCAGGACAAATGTTTGTGTGATGAGCATATTATGATATTTGGTTCTGTGTACCAGCTGTTGTTAGTTTAGATCAGATGGCCGTGTCAACCCCACATATTATTATTTGTATTATCTTATACAGTATATATAAAGCTGAAGAGTTTATTTGTTTCAACGCGCTTATCTCAGGAACAATTAGTCAGATTTGAAAGATTCTTTCAGTTTTAGATAGCTCATTTATCGACGAAGACTATAGCCTATATATTACCCTGATAAGATGTCGTAGTAAATCTTAATTAACGCGGGTGAAGCTGCGGGCAACAGCTAGTTTATTATATCATCAATTCTAAATGAACACTAACGCCGCGTGCCCAGTAATAGTATATGATAAATGATGATGAAATTATGCTGAAACAAATTTAAAATTATGCTAATAAAATGAGTACAAGGGTAATAGGGTTTTTTTAGTTAACAATTTACTTAAACTGAAATCCGAGTAGAAAGAAAACCCTGCTTTACCTCATGAAGTTTCTTATAGTTCTTGTATGCATTGTATGTTACGTACAAGTTTCTATTAACTTAGCCGTTACATGAAATCTTATACATTATGAGTGTGAGGTGCATTAAAGAGGAAGCGCGTATGCAAGCTATCTATATCTGAAAACTCGCTAATATTATTTTACATAAATCAATACACTTAAGTTTAAAAGCCATGCTGCATTGCAGCCGAATAGGGCCGGCACGTAAAATAACAGCTATCCCGCCACGTTTCGTGCGGCTTGTGGATTTTTGGCGGCCCATTGGCCCATTCTGTATAATCACTGACTGTGTGCTGCTGTGACTTCTTTTTCGCCCTGTTACACATACAATGTTATCATAAATAGACTTTGAGTTAGACCTACTACATTTCGAGATTTTGATTAATATTCCTGCGTTATATGTATCTGATGTATTCTTGCTTGTCAGATCCTTGACAAAATGCACGTAGATGTTTGCAATTTAGATTTTAATAATTCTTCTTCTTAAATTTAAGAGCTTCGCTCTTGTCGGTGGAGCTTTTTCCATTCCTGTCTGCACTCCGCCCTTCTCTTGACCTCCTGATATGACACGACCATCAGTTTTTCCTTCACCTGGTCCATAAAATTTCTTCTCGGTCTGCCTCTCATAAAGTGGTCGTGCCGTATCATGTGTCCTAACATATTTTCTCTTCTGTTTTCGATACTTAAGGAATCGATATTTTGACACGCAAGGTGTGTGTGAAAATAACAGTTGTAAATTAGATCTATCGTTTTATTTGTATTCTAATTTATCTCGTGTGATTTTTTTCTACGCTCGTTTTCTTCTTTAAAATTACCAAATTAATGAAATAAAAATTCTTTTTACGTTAATATCTACGTGTGAATTCCGGACATTTTGGAATGTGGAAACGCAACAGGTACGTTCCATTGCATGCAGAGATTATCTGTCATTGCTCATTGAATGGTATGGCTTGATACTGAAAATATGTTTTTGCCATATTTATAAACGATTGACCTTTTTAATTTTTTTAAACGATGATGGAGATGATATTTTAAGGAACAGATTTATGTTTTGTTAAAAAAGAGAGATATATTACAAAATTATTTTATTAATGTAAATGGTAACAAAAGTTAAAGTTCTTATATTACATATTAGTCAAACAATACAATATAAGTCATTTTGCTTCCTAAGGCTACAATAAATAACTTGAATGGCAAGTTTTATATGCGAATAGATTTTCAAATTATATCTATTGCCACTAAAATACGGTATGGTAAATACTGTTTCAAATACAAGATATCAAATGTACGATAAACATAAAAGTTTTAATAAGGCGTGTACCTTATTAAAACTTTTATGTTTATCGTATATTTGATATGAAATTTGAGCCTCATTAATTGCAATACGCTTAATGAAGGTAGCTTGTGAAGATGAAAAATAGTTTATTTTATGTATGAGTAAGATATTTGATCTAAATGTACTGTAATTTAAAGTAAAAAATAATTCATAGAGAATATCATAATAGTAGATACATCGGACTCTTACATTAATACTTCTACGAAATATAAAAAAATACAATTAATGACTTAAACTTTTACGTTAAGGTCGAAATATCATTGGTGGAAACATTCATAATTTTATTAACTAGTGCTTTAAAACTAAACTAAAATATGTTTATTCGACATTCTCTATAGACCTCAATTATTGTCGCTTTTCTGTCCCATGTTATTTTATAAAACATTATTTTATAATAAAATTGGGCTTGCACCTACGACTTTAGTCTTTTTATGGTATTCGTAATGTCATAAACGATGTTAAAAGGCTCTACAAATCGGGAGACCCTTGTAGTAATGCGCTCCGTTGTAGAGTTTCTTCGGAGTACTTCTCCAAGATAATACCAAAGCCTTCTTGAATGGTTCAGGAGTGCAACCGCTGCAGACCTGCATCACCGCCTTTACTTCAGCCTCAGCAGGTTCTCTTTCATCCACCTGAAATATAGCAAAATAATTAACTTTCAAGATTTATTTTACGACACTAAAGTGTATGTTCAGTGAAATTAGGTTCTTCGACACATTGGTCATTTGAGTCTATTTGTTGAAAACTACCGTAGTTGTCGTGGTAGTTATACTTCGGGAAAAAATTGATATTTAGAAAAAATTTCTTTTATAAAGATTAGGATAATGGCATACCGTCATTTTTTGTAAATTCTGAACTGGAATGTTTCCTACAACACCAGCCAATCCGTTCAACAAAGATTGTTGGAACAGGACTTCATCTTCTTTATCGTCTAGTAGATCGGGACTTAACAATGCTTCGTCCACTATCGATCCGTCGGATAGAGCTACGAGCCCGCGCTTGTCTTTTCTACCTGTAAATGTTAATTGACCTTATTAGTTTCGAAAGCGATAAATAATTTTATCAGAATGATAGACAAAAATAGAAAATAATCTAAATTCAAAACAACAATTGCTACAAAGGGCAATCAATTCAAAGAATTTTCTTGAATCGTAATTCGTTTCAGATAAAATACAGACAACACAAACAATATTAAAAAATAACTAATATTGCTTTTGATGTAGTCTCTGTTTTTATAAAAATATGAAGTGAAATGAAAATGAAAGATGGAAAATAAGTTGGCGGCTACTGGCGGATATTAGTAAGAATACGGTTATTTCAGATTTATTTACTTTTAATGTAGGCTATTTAGCAAGAATTAAATTAGAATAGAAGAAACTTACAAATGACTTTATACTTACTAGATGCAACTTCTTGTGCTAAATCTTTCTCTGGGTTATCTCTCTTATCGCGTTTTTTAGAATCCCTCTTGTATATGTCATGGTTTGCTGTGTCGTCAACGTACTGTACGTTTGCTGGATTTAAGAGGGATCCTGATAATAGAACAGTGGTTCCTTTAGATGGTCCTAATGGTCTTGATAAAAATCTCTGGGCTTGATCATTTGAAACGGATAAGCTGACAGGACTGAAAGGTACTTGAGGAATATGATTACCGACAGCATCATTTTGAATTGATTGGATGCTATTTAGAAGTTGTTCTGATACGATTCTGCTGCCCAATTGTCCGTTAACGAATTCTTGTTGAATTTGTAAACCATTAGGCAAATTCACTGGAATCGTTTGCTGCTGATTTGGCCTGGCTAGATTAAGATTTGCGGGTCTTTGTAATTGGCCTCCAACCAATACGTTTCCATTGCCAATAGGGATAGGTTGAGGCGGTGGAGGTTCAGTGGCAGCTTCAGTAGACACCTCCAATGGAGTTCCATCGTGTTTGTAAAGATGCGCGTGGTGATGCTTATGATCTTTGTGAGCCTTTCCAGCTGTTAGAGCAACGTGATAGAGCTGCAGCATAGTTAATTCCCCAATAACACCAGGTTGCTCTGAAAAAAAAAATGTTTGTGTAACATAATGAAATGAATGGAACTAAAGTGTTCTAAAACTTAATTATATTGATACTGAAAATATATTATTTTTTAAAAGCTTGTACATACAAGCTTGTACGCCTTTTTAATATTATGTAAATTACTCAATAATATAACTAACAATATTTCATACGTCAAGAGACTAGATTTCTGGTTTTGTGTAAAGCCTTCTCCACTTGATGATGATGAATTTTTTTTCTTGAACCAGGGCAAATGCTTTGTGTATTCCCCCACCGATAGGTCATCCCCGGGAATATATGGGATTCCCTAACTATCTTCCTGTCATAGCCTATGTTAATGAATGCTTGGAAATTAAAAAAAAAGAACTTACTTATAGGTCCCATTCCGTCTTTGTTATACAAAAGAGATTGCTCTTGACCACTAATTGCTGTACCACCACCCTTTATGATGTGACCTACGAGCTGTTAAAAGATAAACATGTGTATTGTTACTACGATTAACGCCTTAACAAAACCTTATACTATGGTGTGAATATTGCTTTAGCTTTAGAAGTTTAATTTAGTTCAATAAGTTTTCTCTAACCCACACTGTTTGGCTGTAATGTTTTTTAAAGACTTTACGCAGGCTTACACTTTTGCGTAACATAACTGTAGAAACACGAGGAATATGATTTGACTAATATAATAGGGATGTTGACTATTTTTTTTTATTGATTTTATTTGATAGATATACTATAGATAAACACGAAAACAATCCTTTTGTAAAGAAATTTGTCCAATTTTAACAAAAAATTAAATAAAGAAAAATAGTTTTTAAAATTGCCCTTGAAACGCTACAAGCGTCATTACGTCACACACCGTATTCAGAGCTCGCGCTATGTTAGGTGAGTTTGTACTTAGCTCAATGTTCAGTGACGTCATCGCCTTATTGGCGTTTACAGTCACGTGATCTTGCATGATAAATAACGCATTTTAAATTAATTTTCTAAATTTTAAGACAAATAAGTAGACTTTTAAAATGTTATTTTAGGTTTTCAAATAGTGTATTTAATATGTAAAACATAACTTTACATGAATTTGTAACATGTATCAACATCCCTATTAGATGGTTGTCTTCCTTGTTCGCTAGAATATAGAAGAATATAGAAGCTAGAATATGTAATTCTATGCCAGAGAAAAAATCACAGTTTGTTATTACCAAAATAAAAGTTTCAGTTATTTAAGTGGCAATTACTTATTAATTATTATCTTCGTGATACAAGCAATTTAGTTGAAAACGTTTATAAATACAGGATGTACGTTTTCTAAAAGTAAATAATTATTAATATGTCAATTAATGCAGCAAACCTAATAGTTCTCTTGTCATGTCATTGTCAAAATGATTTTCCAGAAGTTTCTACACCAAAATGTAGTAATCGAAAATTGTAAAGAATGCGTAAATTTTGTATAAAAATATTACAATAAAATGTATGGCTGACCGAAACTCGAATTAGATCAGTTTTAAATTGAAAATATTTTCCGGAGATGGTTCTTAAACGTGTGTCTAAAATTTTACGGCTGTTTCAGCTGTCTGCTCCTTTGTTAACGGTTTTAATTTTCAACCTTTTCAACAGTCTTATGAAATGTGGATGTTTACACGTTCACGTTATAATTTTATCCCCCATAGATGCAGGCATGTGCAAACAAAGTTGTGTGTGTTGCTCGCGTTCTCATCCTCTGGGAGCCAATTAATTGGCCATGTCCAGGATATTGTTTGTAACAGTATCACGTTACTTAAAATGTTGCATCCAATATATTGCAGCTTACGTCCTTTGATGCTGCAATATTCCCTTATGTACACAATACAGATCAAGTACTTCGTAGCTTCTCATACACAACGGGGAAATGGTGAATATGTTAATTAATCACCAACTTAGTTCAGTGCACCATCATATGTCTGGTTTAATGAAGGACGTACCTATTTTTACTTTTAATTAATGATAAAAAAGATCTTAAAATACTATATATTTGCTATATAAGACGATATATTTGTGCGATATTAGTCTTTATAATAGTAAAAAAATTGACACCTTAACAATTATACACTACATAAAAATTATAGTCTCTTTGAAGTTGATACATACGCCCGGTTTCTGAAACGTTGATCAAAGCGTATGTCAACTAAAATGGCCATTAATGGCGGTTAACATACGATTCGAGAGTCAAATTTGACAGCTTTTCATTGTAGTTGTTATGTCAACTGACAGGCTGATCTAATTAAGTAGCTCATTCGCCCCTAACTACCGGTTTGACAGTTGATTAGTTAATTTTTGCGTTGATAAGCCTTTCAGAAACCGAGCGTAAAAAACTGGCGGGTAAATTTATAAAGGGATTTTGAACCTTAAATCTTTATTCGATTAAAATACCCTTTTTCGTATACTTTAAAAGAATAACTCACTCTATTGTGGAAGCCTCTGCCGACCCTCTCTGCGTTCACCCAAACCTGCCACTCGCCGGTTTTGCCATTCCACGACTGGCATGTGTGGTACCATCTAAAAAAATAAAGTTATTATATTCAGTTTAGACGAACGTGGTATAGTTTTATGTTTATATTACAGCCTTTATCAGTATAGTATATCATACTTTATCATCATCATCAGCCTCTATACATCCACTGGTAAATTGTTTACCCTCCCTCCCTCAATGAACAACAATACGGCCGATTTTTTGTCATAACACGGATCGGCCGCTGCATCGAATTTGTCTTTCCAGCTGGTAAATGGCCGACAAACACTTCGATTATTTACCTAAACAAACTATATCATAACTAACGAAACTGTCACCGGTATTCACAAACAATACAATGAAGTGTCAGAGTACTTCAGAACGCATAGGGTCATTCAAACCAATTCATAGACAATACTTAAGTGAAATCCGCCACTATGCGTCTGTCAAACCCAAACTATTACACACACAAGAGCGCATAGATGATGTGTTCTTTACAAAGTGTTGTTTCATAAGTTAGCCAAGTACGCTTCTTGAATACCCGATTAAGCCCGAATACTCAAAGCAACTTAAATTTTGAAGTTGCTTACATTTTGATGACATATGGATTTAAGGCGTGCTTAGTAGTTTGAGGAGCCCCCAAATATTTAAGTGGCGTTTGTGACTTCGGGCGTTAGTCACTTCAAAATAAGCAGATATTTAAGTACAAAATTTCTTAGCGAGATTCGAATCAGCGTTCCACCGAAGTAAAGCTCTATTAAATATTGCTCATACCTTATCGCTTTTGGTGTATCGATTACGCACTTTATTATATACCTAGATGGAACCGATTTAATAATGTAATTTGCTCGACTTTTCACTACGTGAGTCCTTAAAAGCTTAAAACCATTACTTCATTACTGTTCGAAGGTTATATTAACTAAAATTAAAATAAGCTTGACATTGAAAACTACATTTTGATATGCAAAATAGCGTTGAGATTCGTAATGTAAAATCATCGAGTATACCTACACCGGAATAGAGCGGTAATGCTATGCGTTTTGTATGAAACCAAATTCCGCCAAATTTGTGCTGTGACGCTGCTCCGGTTCCGCGCTCTGATTGGCCAACTAATGACTATTAATGGATGATTGGCTGATGGGACATACACACAGATCACTGGGTGGTTGAATTACTATTACGTCGGTGACAAACCCCTTTCCAGTTTTTATTTCATTCTTCACATATATAATGTCAACAATAAAATCTCTGTCTGTCTGTTAGTTAGTTGCTGCAGTCTGCTTGGGGGTTGTAAGCGCAATGCGTGAAATTAATAAGAACTATTTTGTACTCAGCCAACTATATTTAACGCCGAATAGTTAAAAGCAATTCACTTCCTAGGTTTCAGAATAATTACCTATTAGTCTGTTATCATGGACCTCTTTCCGACATTTATATACACTAAAGGTTTTGTTAAATACATTAAAAAAAACCGCAAATGAATACACAGACGTGTTTAATACATATTGGGAAAGAGTAGCAAGCAATAACTGATATGAATTTAAAAATATCATCTTTTTCTAATAAAAAATCGCCAAACTTTTCATATATTGCACCTAAAAATTCTCGTTCATGAAAAGTCAAAGTCCATTTACCATTTTAGCTTTATAACGGGAACAGATTTAAAAAGCTTTTCCAAACAGCTATTAGTGTAGTTCCGTCGATGGTTTACCTTGTCGTGACGTGTCGCCCGAGCCATCTGGATATAAATAGGTTACCACCTACCGATTTGCGCCCTCGTGTCTTCCGCCCACTTACGAAATTGTCAAATGAACGTACGCTTGTTCATTTAACAATTTTATATACCGCTTTTAATTTGAAACATGTTTTAGCCGCGGTTAACTGTCGTGACGCCTCCGCTACAGTTCTAGGCTTTTTCTTATGTTCTAGTATTTTTTATGAGTACGCGTATATTCTTTATTTTATTACTTACATTTTTATAAGCAACGAATTTTAATATTAACGTATTAACGTAGATGTAAGTGATCGTCACCTTTTTTTTAGAATGGACCTATGCTGTTGGCCTTAAGGCCTTTAAGCTTCATCGGAAAAGTAGATGAACAGATGGCTCATATATTCACCTATGTACTTTCATGGCTTTTAAGGCTGAGATCTTAAATCTTTTTATTTTAGGTATAATTAAAAAGAAAATAAAATTTAGAAGTGAGACAAGATCTAAGGATACCTTATTACCTGGCACCTATTTAGTCCTACTCTCATGCCATAGTTCCCAAGTTTTAAAGTAGTTAAAAGTAAAAGGTACTCATGTAATTTAAGACCAAATAATAGCATACTTCAGCAAGTATACCCACTTTAAAAGAATATGGGGGTTTATCTCAGATGTTTATATATCTGAATATTTCATATCATGCATGATGACAAAACGAAATATATCTATTGAGTTGAATTCGCGTGAACCACGCGATAGTGTATTTAAGGAAATTGATTGAATTGTTTACATAAAATATAAATTATACCTATCAAATCTAATCTATTTACTTATCTATTTAATTAAGTTCACAAGCGTAAAAGTTATTGCATAAAATCATTATTGAATTACGTAGGAAACACTTAATTGTGTATTTGAAAAACTATTATCGAACTCGTATTACATACAATATTGGTCTGTTTGTGTGGGTGTGATAATGGAAGGAAAAAATATATTTGTTCGAGACTGGGTTAATGCGAGGGCGTGGTTACATGTTGCATACACTCATATCACGTTACTACTAAATAATAGAGTAAATAGACCGAAAAGTATTGCAAATTTGCGAAATTAACTTAACTATGAATAATCAATACTGACTTCCTCTTCTTTGGTTGGGCGTTATAATATATCTTCCGGTAATTTAATGATGCTATATACGATCCTATATTGATTCAGTTTTCATAGATTTTTTGGACCTTAATTGTCTTTCACCCACGATGGATTTAATTGCATGAAATGAAAATATTTATGAACCTTTAGGTAAGTCTTGTGCACATCATGACCTCTCCAGTCAGCTATAAGGTTTCACATTATGAAATTCACGTCCACCTAGCACTCTCTTAACATCACGTAAATAGCGCCTACGCATATTAGCACGCTACAATGGCTTTATGAGAATGGCTGTCAATATCACCTACATACCGTAACTTAACACTAGAGAAAATTTGAAAGGTTCATTAATGAGTGCAAATTTTATCAATTTATCTTGGATAATGCATGTCAAAATTGACCTCAAGATCGCATCATTGTCAATTTATGAGCAGTACATTATAAAACATACGTTATACGTTTGCCAAGTGTGTGTATGGAGCATGGAAAGTAACAATATATAACAGATAGTGAAGTAACAATATAAAAAAACAAAAGCTATGAAATTGTTTAGGATTTGGCAACCTTGTATAAGTAGGTAAATACTAATTAATATTTGTAACAATAAATACTTTTGCACACACAGTTATAAAAAAAAAACAATTAAAACGTGATAAAATGATAGCGAACAATATTTTCGACGAAATGTAAACCAATATGCGGGGCATTGGATAGTTTCGATAGAAAAAAGGACAAACAACGTGTCATGCTGAACAAAACCTCGTTGCCAGTTTTTAATCATCAAACTGAATTGAAAACGGATGTAAATGTGATTGCTGTACTTCCGACCATTAGCGTGAAATTGAAAATAAAGATCATTCAAAGCGGATAAATCTTTGTGAAAACCGGACGGTTGCTGTTCTGCGACTGTATTCAGTCAAATTATTATTGATATTTATTTCATACTTGTTCTCTTGTAACTAATCTTACTAATAGTATAAACGCGAAAGTTTGTAAGTATGGATGTTTGTTACCCTTTCACGTAAAAATTACTGAATGGATTTTAATGAAACTTTACAATGACATAGCTTGTACATCAGAATAATAGGCTATAGCTATAGGCATAGGCTATCATTTATCACCGTACTCCCACGAATGGGAAGTACGCGGGTGAAACCGCGGGTCGCTACTATTACCTACATAAGAAGAAAACATGGTTGATTTTTAATATTATAAATATAGTTTATAAAACGCAAATAAGTCAATGTCAATAATCAAGTTTTACCTAAAGGCAGAAACATACTTACGTATCGTGTCATGTCGTGACGCGCCAGAAACATATCGGTTTCATTCATATGGTTATTATTAATATACATATTTGCGTGTCGCAACGACACGACACAAAAATATGTCCCTAACCATATTAAATGTACGAAACCGATATGCTTCTGGCGCGTCACGACACGCCACGACATGTAAGTGTGTTTCTGTCTTAATAAAGTTAGTTGCTTCACTGTATGTATTATTTTAATGACCATTACAGGTATAAAATATTGAACCCTCAAGCAATCTATTTTGGTGCAACATATTTTTATTTTATTTCAAAACACATTTATGTATTTTAACGTCGACACTAATAACGCTGAAGATTTATTTTCCCTTTGAGTGTTCTTATTTCCAGATCTCAACAGATTTAAATAATTCCCTTACAATTAGAAAGCCACATTATGCAGACGTATAATTTTATCTCAGTAAAACTAACTTTGCAAAACTCATAAGTAGTATAAAATTAAAATAGTCCAGAATCTCGATTCTATATGAACTGAAAAATTTCTGACGTGGCTTATCCATGAATTCATTCACCAATGGCTAATACAAACAGAGTATAATAATTGATATCCCGATTTTAGGCTTCACAATTATAGCATCATTTGAATAATTTAAATGCTTATTAAACCTGACATACATATCGAAATGATTTCGCAATTTCAATTTATCCAAATGATTTTTGTTATTGATGTTGCAATACAATTTATTGTTGCTAATTTTGTAAGACTGCATAACTGGGGTGACACCTCTCGCTCACAAACACCGGCGTAAAATGACAGCTATGCTGTTACGTTTCGCGCGGTTTGTTAGTCACCGGTGACCTATTCGGGGATAGGGAAAATGAGGGTAACATATCTGCATAATATTTGTTTTTGCGGATGTCTGTGTCGTCGGTAGTCTGTAGTCGGCGTTGGTTGTTACCATTAGACTCAGAATGCTTGGTTGCCTTATGGCGTAAAAAAGGTGTAACTATATAGGTATGTTCATGTCTTCTAACTTTATATCATATATTTATTTTGTCTTATTTTTACTTTTCCGGTGTATAAACACGCATATCACAAGTTACATTTCAATCTAAAACGGTTTAAGATAAAATATGTAGATGTAAGAATAACTATGTATTTAGGATCAAAAGTTCCGAGTTTGATGTATCCATGTGCCACTGACAATTTCAACTTTCTCGTCGAGTGACTTGGTCATATCGTTCATTTCCCGGTCAAGGGGACAAATTAATGAATCCGGTCATGACAAGATTTAAATTCTTTTTAGCTGAAATGAAATACCCTACACAAGCCAGCGTATTTATTATGTACTTTATATAAATTATCAACCCTGATTCAGAAGACGTGACACCAGTATAACATCATAAAAAATCGAGGGAAGGGAAAGATTAGCGAGAAGAGAAAATATGCTATCGGAACTCAGTCCAGGGTCTACTGGATGTGGTGGCAACTAAATCTTTCTACTCCAAAACTAATCCTGGAAGACGTAAAGTCATGGGATGGGTTTCAAGCCTCTCTCGCACAAGTACTCGTTCGGCTTTTTAATAAAACAGGTTTGTTTAGAAGACCTTAAAACGGCTCTTCTTCTTAAATTTAAGAGCTTTGCTCTTGCCGGTGGAGCTTTTTCCATTTCTGTCTACACTCCGTCCTTCTCTTGACCTCCTGATACGACGCGACCATCAGTTTTTCCTTCACCTGGTCCATAAAACTTCTTCTCGGTCTGCCTCGCTTCCTTCTACCTTCTACCTTCCCTTCAATTATTCCTCTCATAAAGTGGTCGTGCCGTATCAAGTGTCCTAACATCTTTCCTCTTCTGTTTTAAAAAGGCTAGTCATCAAATTTTTCTCATGACAACGAAACATGGATGACATGGTTGTGGAATAAGGTGATTGTTGCACAGACCAGCTTTGTTCTTTTTTTACTTAATGATACTTCTACTCTCGAAGGTCGTTTTAATTCAAGGCGTTGTTGTGATGGAGATAATCTCCGATAAGGTGATGGTAAAAGTATATTGTGTCCTATATTCAAATGTAAAAGGAATCTTAAAAAGGCTTAACAAAACACAATACGTTCTTGTTGTTGTGATGCCATTGTTATGTTGTATTAAAACTTGAAAGAAGCATTGTGTATAAGAAATATTTCTAATCCGATTATAAAAGGATTTCTATATGTTCGATCTACGAGAGCAAACCTGTTGTCGCGCGTTGCAAAACGAAGGTATATTTCGTAATGTTTCCTGTTCTGTGGATATGTGTTACTTCGTTACTGTCGCATCTAGTTTTAATGACCGGTTGTACTTACAAAATTGTACATAAACTAGCCCACCAGCATGTAATACTTGCATGCTTGTAAGGATTTATTAGAATATATTATTTATTCAAGATGATTTTTGTACTTATATATTTGTAATTATTTTGTACTTTTGCATAGCTTGGAATGTTGTAATCGAAGTCCAAGTCGAAACTACTCTGATTATGTATTAGTTATTTATGAGTTTTAACGTTGTTTTAATGTTTTAACTTCCCAGAAGAAGTGCTTTAATGCTTTTCATTCCCTCTGAGATGGGTCGTCCCCGGAGTAAGACTCCCGGCACCCCCTTCTAGCCCCGGCGTCGGTATACCGCAACAAAACACTGCGAGTTGCTTCCAGCCGTTTGAAAAGAAGTGCCCCTTCTCTCTGATAACCTGAAGCAGCCTCGCCGATGCCGGAACATTTCTACCGAGGCAGAAGGTGCGTATAGCGCTGCCTTCGCGCTCCTGTCCTATGTCAACCGAGCGGGAAGGACATGGCGTCGTCCTCTCTATCCCGCTCTGCGGTTTCTTCTGCGAATTGACAGTTTCGCAAAAGGTAACCGTCGCCTGCAAGGTTGCACCCAACCTAAATTATTTTTAACTATGTGCATTATTAATTCCATCAACGTTTTCCTTTACATGTTAGTACTATGTTTCCAAAGGCAGAGGCATTAAAATTCAGTTCAGTTTTGAATCTAGAAATGCTACAAGATCAAACTTATTTACAATAAATGACATAAAATAATATATGAGAATATAAAACTCGTATCTCAAAGTTACTTCTATACGATCTGTAAAGTCAAGTGTGTGACAAGTCAAAGACTCAGAGAATATCCCTCTCATATTATATTGCACTTGGACAGGTCTTTGAAAAACTGACAGTTAATATAGTTGCTTCAGAACTTATTGTCTTTATTAGGTGTATGTAACAGGTGTATAGCATGTTATAAAAATAGCATAATAAATAGCATGTTATAAATAAAGAGAGTGTAGAGGCCAAAATACAATATTTATAAATATAGCTAGAAGATTAATTTCACTATTGAAAATATGTATGTGTATCATATACACATATACATATGAACGTACTATATTATATTTCAGAAACTGTTAGTCTCCGACGGTAACTTAATAGGCATGCGTTGCAATTATTTTTATTTAACTATATTAATTAGGTACTAAACTGAACCCTAGGATAATTCCGTTATCCGTCTGTCTTTCGGTCTGTCATATCAATATATACCTACAACATTAAAACACTCTTCTGTATTTTTTTTTTAAATTCGTGTAAAGATTAACCTTCATTTTTTTATTGTTTCGTTGTGCCGTGTGATGCAAAATTTAAACACGTTTGGCATTTGTACGTATTTTCATCAACGTGGATGTGTAGGGGCAGTATCGAACGATGTTCGGTGATTTTACTGAATTTTCAATTTCGGGCGTTAAATCGTTCGTTATCATAGATTGTACCCCAAGTGCCACGGACGCAACAAGTCGACGTTTTGATACATTTCAATTTGATATTTGATGATTTTCGGAAATCGATATTTCACTACCAATTACTTAATTTACAAATGTATTTGTGTTTTTTAATTCTCCAATAGAATTTACATCTTTCAATGATAAAGTCAGACAATCTGAATATTAAAAATGGAATGACTGGAAGATGTAATTTTAATATTCGCAAATAAGTTTGATACGCTCGAAAATTATCGCACTCTATGGTTGAGGAAAAGCGATGCATCAGTTTTACCTCTGCAGCGATCGGAAAATTTTAAACGCATAAAAATATCGCTTACAAATCGATTTAGGGCAGAGCGTGCTTGCGGCAGCGTCCTATCATACTAAAGTGGATACGTGCATTTACATTACGTTGGTAATATAATGTTGTGTCTATCTAAATTCAAAACTGAAAAGTGAAATAGGCTATGCATTATATTATACATTGTTGCTATTATTATTTTAAATTTACATTGCATTATTATTTATTGTATACCTGTTACCGACTTCGCGCTATTCTAGCAATAATATATATAAAAATAATTACAACTACATCTGCACATGGTGAGTGTTCATGGTGAATTTTTTGTGACGTAGCATTCTAACTGATGAATTTTTAAATCGGATGAGATCGGATTTAGTTTCAAAGTACTTAAATCAAAATTAACATGACCGTTTTGTAATATTAGTACATATAACCACCATATTCGGTAACATAAATGCCCATCGGTCTAGCCATTTTGGAGCTACTTACAGTCAGACAGACAGAGAATGCAACAGATTAGTATAATTAATGTCAGTAAGTTCCAAAAGTCCTCATCACAAATTTTCTAGACATGAGTTATGTTGAGACTACCTATAGATTTATATATTTACCAAAAAAATAAAAGTAGAGATTTGTTTATGACAACATGCAAGTAAACAAAAGGTAAAAAGTAAGTAGGTTCTAAACAAGATTAATATATTATACAAGCATTAGCAAATAATGCTCAGGAAAGCTTAGTGCTTACTGCCATTTATAGACGATGTAGAGACTTAAAAGGAAATAATAATTGAAAAAAGTAATTGACTCTTCCCCAAACAAATAAACATCTTCAACCACAAAAGCATTGGAAATAAAAGAATAGGAGCCATTTCAAAAGCTCACCACCTGTCACTACAGTTCATATATTTTTTTATAGCCCAGCATGGGTGTCTTATAAAATCCTCATTTATTATAGCTTGAACGAGAGTTTAATTAACCTTTAATTAACCTCCCGTTTATTGTATTTGTAATATATTCACACGAAAGGGAATGCTATCAATAACATTATTTTGTACTTTCTCTAGTCCAGGAAAATATAAGCTATCCTGTAGGAGGCAATCAGGAGTGCATCGTGTTGAATTTGCTATTTGTAGTAATCAGTTGAAGGGGCTACGTTCACCATTCGTTATGACAAGTTTTGCATTTAGCATTATGAAGAAAAAATATTTAATAGAACAAAAATAGATTTAATCAAACTAATGACTTAAGGTCGTATACCACAATTCATATACAAATGTTTAGTAATTTATCAGAACTACATTAGAACATTTTATACGGTCCGCCAAAAGTACTAGTTGTTTATTTAACACATTTTCTCGTCATTCTCTATAAAATGCCATTCCCTCTTCATTCGCTGACATTGTCGTTAGAATATGTTGATTTGGGTTATTTTCAAACTGATAATATTTCAGTAGATCCTATCTTAATATATCTCGATTAGATTACGACATTCAACCGGAATTCATATAGCTTAAATCAATTATTTTAATTTTATTTTTATTTAATTTTCCATCGTATGTGAACCAATCACATGGTTTCATTGACTTCTTGCTGTATCTGATCTTAGTCACTTTATTATTTGTGGGTTTGCAACACGAAAGCGCACCTAATGCTTTTATATTTAAGTTAATTCAAAATTATACTTACGTGTTAAGTTTTAAAGGATAATTCAATCTGAAGAATGTTTGACCGTGGACTGCCATGCTGAAGTAACTTGCTTCGCCGTTGTTAGATACCCAGGCGGAGATCTCTTTAGGACTATCTCCAACTAGAACAATACAACTATGTTAATATACAGCTTATACGATATTTTATTGCTATATTAATACGTACTTGATCTTAGGACACAAAGTCAAGTATCTGAAAAAATCACGTAATGTGTTCTGAATACTGGTAAACTTACGCCCGGTTTCCAAAAAGCTGATCAACGCAAAAATTAACAAATCAACTGTCAAATCTCTTGTTAAGTGTCAAATAAGTTGCTAGAAGCATGGTTAAATTACTTAATTTAATCAGCCTGTCAGTTGACATAGCCACTAGAATAAAAAGCTATCTTTGACTCTATAATCTTATGTTACCTACGTTTCAGACAGCGGGGTTAGAAATTTTATCAACTTTGAGTGGGAATGACCTGTATCGTTAGATATGATGATATTTAATAAACTCACTTTCGTGTTATGTGTTATTGCTGGTGACCTTATAATATGATCATAAGCGATATACAATATGAAACATTTGAAAAATAAAACGATTTCGTCTTCGATACATTAAATATGTAAAACGAGCCGTGTACCGCCATTTTGTTCAATTTGAAGCGCAAAAGCCAAGAGAATATATTTGGAGAGTGATTTGTGATAGCACCGTTTGATATTGTATCAAGTGTCACGCTGCTTGTCACGCTGGATTGCGGCAGTGCTTACATAATAACCAGCTAATAAACTCCTTCCTAATCAAATTAAATCGCGAGATTCCTTTTTTAAATTCATACTTGACACTGTCAGAATGTCGCAAAAGGCGATCGTATGCCAAAAATAAAAGAAGAAAAAGAAGAAGAAACTCCTTCCATTATTTATTCTTCACTCAATTCACGGTGCATAACTGTACACTGTTATATGTAAAAATCAATGAAGTGCGCGTAAGAAACAAATGAGTCTGTAGGTTGAAGTTTATTGAGATAAATTGTTTCGTTTGTTACACCATTAACCTTCCTTGAGATTTTTTTTGTTTTCACTGATGCACAGTAAAAAACCGATGTGCGAATTTTAATTCTAATATATTTATACCGTATCTTCACAACGCTGAAAGCCATGCAAAAACTAATTTATTTAAAAATACCACCTTTCTCAACTTAAATTGATAAGTCTTTCTTTACTTATTGGGATACCTTTACACTGCTTAAACAACTTATAGCCGAGTCATCTATTTTAGAAAAGCCTTTGGAAAAGTCAATTGACTATAAAGTTATTTAGATTACGTTATTAATGTCTTAATTATCGACATAAGTGTAAAATTTGTAAAACACAAAATGGAACGCCCACTTAATAGAACATTCTCTGTTCAAGCACTTACCGTATTCACAAACAACAATATATACTTTCAAACCAATTCATAGACAATACTTAAATGAAATCTGACACTGTGCGTCTATCAAAACCATATTAAACCCGACTATTGACAACAGGAGGGCATAGATTTCAATCTATGCGCTCCTTAGATCTTTGCATAGCACAGTTTTATTACTTAGCCAAGTACGCTTCATGAATACGGGTGTTAATGTCAGCACATTTATGTATTACAAGCGTGAACGCGTCGGCTTGTATCAAACAAATGGTTGTATCCGCCAGTTTTGCTGTGTAATAGCATACATGCACCCAATTCGTTTTGTGGACTAAATACACAATTCATAAATTTACAATTTTAAATGTAAAATCTTTTTTCTCATAAACTTTACGGCTTAAGTAATATTATTATTTGTACTTTTTACAAAAAAAATATTTAAAATAATAATATAATGAAGTCGCAGTCGAAGGGCTACAAAGCTTCAAACAAAATATACGTTTCTAAGAAAAACATTTTTTTAAAATTAATTACATTAAAAATAATTATGATATTAAGAAGGCTTCATTCATAATGTTTATTAAAACATCCTTTCTGTAAATAATTTAAACATTAATTTACGAAGACTTTGGATTAACATTTATTACATTCAACTGAATAATAATTATTGTATTAATAAGCTAAGAAAACCTTGGCCCAACCTATCATTTCTAGAGCAATTATATTATCTTATTCTTATCTTTAGATCTGACACACCAGACAGGTGTTTCAATTTCAGAAATATAATGTATCAAAGCGTCTCCAATACAAAATATGTGCGTATATAATCTTTTATGTAATAATAATGACTACCTATATTTTATTACATATTTATATAATATAATATTTATTATATTATGTGATAATAGGTTTATTTATATTATATGACTCGCCGTTACTTTCACAGATTTTAGTACCGCCTATATTGTAGTTCCGCTATTAGTTTTATAAATCTACATTCAGGTTTTTTTCGTTCATTATACATACATACATTATAGTACGGAAATGTGTACACATTTGAATACTATAATGAACTAGCTGTTACCCGCCCTATGCCTGCGTTAACTAAGATTTAGAACGGGATCCGAGAGGGAAGATATATATTTTATCGGTGTTGCTCTACTATAAACCTTCCTTTTGAATTGTTCTATCTATAAAAAAAATGCATCAAATTCCGTTGCGTACTTTTAAAGCTCTAAGCATACATACAGCGGGAAGCGACTATGTTTTATACTATGTAAAGAAGATGCTAAAGCAACTCTGACCACTTTTCTGTTATTTTAGCTTTACACCCCTAAATCGCTTATTGTATTCCGATCTATTTAAATTTACAAAAATAAATAAGAAATTAAATAATTATAAGTAAGTAAAGGAAGGAAATCCTTTTCTTAACTTTTACTTACTTAAGGAAGGAAATCCTTTTCTTAACGGTACCACCATTTTGCTTATATCATCCGTGCTTTGGAGAGAACGGCAAGACAGGCAGTATATTAATGGCACAGAGATTTCCGGTTTCCGAAAGGCTGATCAACGCAAAAATTAACAAATCAACTAATCAAATCTCTTGTGTGTCAAATGAGTTGTTAGAAGCATGGTTAAATTACATTATTAGATCAGCCTGTCAGTTGACATAACAACTGCAATAAAAAGCTGTCAAATTTGACTCTTGAAACGTATGTTAACCGCTATTAACAGTCATGCTAGATTACACACACTTTGATCAACGTTTCAGAAGCCGGCGTTAGAGGTAATCTACTTTATGTCCATGGGCGACGTCGACCACTGACAGTGGTACCTCTGATAGTTTACTTATTTTACCGATATTAAAAAAAAATATGGGAAGTTAATTTTCTTTGTAAACTTACCAGAATAAGAGAACAGTGGATGATCGTCGGTATGGTTGTGGCATTTGGTCCAGAGGCAAAGAGTGAATTCCTTGAGGTCTGGCATCTGTGTTTCATATTCCACGTACTGGTAATACAACTCCTGGTTCATAGACACTTTGTACACGCTACATGTGTCGGAGCCTTGCGCTGGTAGCGGGTATATGCTGGATGGTTTGTTTGGTAGGTACGGTCTTGAAGGCGTTGGTCTTCTGTTGAGGATTTTTAGATTCGGACTGAAATTACAAGGACATGTTAATTTGCGTAGAATTAAATTATATAAGCAGTGATGATTTCCAAGCCGATTTCGGCTACAGTGAAAAGCTTCTGATTGAACAGGTATAATAAGGTTGAGTGTCAAGTATCATTGCGTTGATGGCATGGCTAACATAGCCTATCTTAGCACGGAAGGTACGTGAGCATCCAGCGCCTGTGAGAACACCATCAATGTGTTTTAAATATTTGATATGTTCTCTCTTTGCATCCTCGCGCCTTCGATTCTCTTCAAATTCGGAACACAGTCAGTACAAAAGAATGTTTCCGAATATAATCAGCAGTATTGGTGGCTGGGGTGAAATGCTCCCTTCTCCAGTGTTACCACACTAGGTTGCTTATGTCTATTGTTATATAGTGTGCTGTGCTCCGCTAGCTGTGTTCCGTGAAAAAATCAGTGTAGTTACAACTTACGTCTCATTATATGCAATACATAAATTAATGGCTTGACCACCTTAAAACTCGTCTGCCTATCTATCCAACTAATGTCCTGAACCACTCCAATCATCGGAAATTGCTGAGTGCTGACTAAACCAATATGATTGTTGTTACTATTGATCAATTTACAACTTTTTTTTCCATTCAAAACATGTGTTCAATACAACGACTCGGTAATATAGAATTCTGTTTCGATTTGATAGAATTCTATTCGCCCAATACAATACCTTTTGTAACATGGGAATATATCAGTGATTTTAATCAGCTTTTTCTGAGATTGCGAGTCGTAAATGAAGTAATAATACATTTTATAAGGTTTCTTAAAGGCAGAAAACGTTAAAATAACACTTCATATATGATATGGTTTATTGAGGGAGGCCTATGTTCAGCAGCGGACGGGTAAAGGCTGATGATGATGATTATGAGATGATATGGTTCTTCGATGAGAGGTATACAATAGTTTATTGTCATGGGTGACGCTGATCACTTACTATCAGGTAGCTCGACTACACCATAAATGAATGAATGTACCTAATAAATACCATTTTGTCTATCCCAGTAAATCCAACTTAAAATGAAACTTATTTAAAAGTCAAACTTTGTATTTGTCTTCTTTATTTTTAAATATTTCATTTTATACCCAATTTTACTTTGTAAAATTTTAAATGATGAAATAAAAATGAATAGTATTCCGATATCTCTGCAAAAAATCTTTTTCTCGTCTTTATGGCAAAGAAAGAAAGGTAGATAAAGAAGTATTTGTACATAAGAATAGGTATTCTAATCCTAATTTAAGAAAACACTTTACCTTGGTATTAACGATCTTTCCGGTGTTTTAGAATAAGAATAAACTAGAGATGATTCTGGAACCAATGGCTGCCAGTCGTCTTCTCTAGTAAATGCCACTCCCAGGAACGTACAAAAGAGTATCAACCGCATTTTCTAGAACAAGCGTAGATTATATTATAAATACATATAAGAACTCGGTCATTTTATCTATCTTGGTCACACATATTATATAATAATATATACTATATCTATAAGAGAAAACATTTTTGTACAAAAAACATAGTTAGCGGCTAAAAGCACAATTAATATAATTATATTACAAACTTAAGAGCTTGCATAGTCACATGTAAAATTCGCATAATGCAATGAAACAACAAATGCATTAATTACTCTAGTATTAATAATAATATGGACAAAATTATTAATGAAATCGACTCCTTCAAACAGCATATTTAAAGCAAATTAATAAAATAATAATAATAGGTATATAAAAATTGCACCAATTATTATGACCGTTCTATAGGCAATGGCAGAGAAGCCACCCATGATAAATGCATACTAGTAGTAAATAGCAGTAATTTTTAGTATTTCCGCTTAATAAAAACAAATTCATCTAGGACTAGACCAGACATCGCTTAAGCATTGCTTATCTTGTGAAATTAGATGCTAAGTTTCGGTGACCGTATATTTAAAAAGATAAGTTTCACTGAGTTTGTTTCATCGGTTCTTCTCTTGCTTGCTTATAATGGGCTTGCCTTAGAACTGGTGGTAGGTCCTAGTAATGAAATTCAAAGGATACTTTGGTGGTATTATTTTAAAATAATTACACAAATCTCCTTTAACTGTCAACACATCAAAGGTGACAAACATGCAGATCCATTTTATACCCTTCATTATCCCTTCAATCATTAAAGGGGAATCGATAAATATCATTAAAGGGGTATCCTTTAATGATATTTATCACTAAATTTGTCCATTATAATATTGACTATTATAAATAGACTAAGTGAACGTTTTCCCTATGTTATTGATTAACGTTTCTATTCATTAACCGTAACTGCATACTCGTATTTTCATAATTAATTATTTTGACATAAATAATCCCGTAATATGCAATCATACACGGACAAACCACAAGCTAAATTATACCATGTTCAATTTTTAAAGCGGCCATCGGCTTAGTAATAAACTGACATAATGAAAGAAGCTGTACTGATTTTATCGCGGCTTATTGAGGTTTTTATAAACCCGACGTTTCGGATACTTTACAGTAACCATGGTCACGGTAGGACTTAATAAAAATAAATCTGTCCTCTTTCTCAGTATCCGAAAAATAGGCTTATAAAAAACTCAATAAACCGCGATAAAATCCGTAAATAATGTATTATAAGAAGTGAAATTCGCACATACATAAGACAACAATAAACAAACTGATATTTCATAATGAATAAACCTATAAAAGTATATATACTAACAAAAAAATCTAAGAAATGTTGAGTTATCTAAATAAGAACGATATCCATTCGACATTACAACTACTTGTTTACAGTGTTTTATGATTAATTGTTGGTCTGGCAAATAAAAAGTTATTATTATTATTGTGACTTACTTCATCACAATTATTATTTAAAATATAAATATAGTATTTTCAACGAATAAATATTATTGGCTTTCTAATTTAGAGATTTATGCTTATTTCTTTAGATTTAGTCCCTTCATTCCTAAAACGTTATTTTAGCTACTTTTGACTAAACGCTTTAAATAACAGCAATAACTATGACGATAAAACTGGATAACGATAGAAACTAGCTAACGTTGATACCTTTCGTATGTTATAAGTCATCATGTCCATCGTTTTTTATTTTCAAATGTGTAATCATTATGTAAACATTACGTGCATATGATGTCAACGCTATAAATCCGAACGTCATAATTTCCAATATAATGTCTACGTGTGAGAAGATTCCAGGTAATATACGATGTTTGTAGTAAATCTGGCACGAAACTCTACCAGGTACTAGCCTAAGCGTTTGGGAGAATAGTCAATGCCAACATTATAATATTAAATGAAAGGTCGATGTAAGTTATTAAGTTTTCCCTTTTTTTGTCCGATTTTTTGTCCGAAACAATTATACTAATAGGTATCACGTATATGTATCACGTGTATCATGAAAACCGCATATTAGTGATAAATGCAGTATTTTTTGACGAATTGATCATATTCATATTAATGCTTTGTAATGAACATAATTAAGAAATCGTGAAATGCCTCAATTTCGAAGAGATTGCCGAAGCCCAAATGGGCAGTGTTATAGGTGTATCTGATATAATATTCATCATGAATTAATCTGTCACAGACGAAAATAGCTGATGTTACTTGATAAGATGTGGGTCTGGACTCTTCTAGAACATTTTTTTCGTCGATGCAATCAAATCAAGAAATTAGAGGGAATTGTTAAGAATCGATAATATTAAGAACTAAAAGAAATCGTATATCAAAGAAAATATTTAAAATAATTGTCTTTCGCTAATGATGTCAGAACGCACACCAAGCGTTGCAACTTGCGGAATCGGCTTATGCCATATTATGCGAGACGTTCGCACACGTCATAGGAAATTCTGAGATTTAATATTTCATTCACAAGGAATACTGGAATGAAATTATTAATATTTCAACTGAAATTACTTGTCGTAGCATCATTTTCTCTGAATCTCTAATATGAAATCGTAATAAAAATCCATCTGCAAATATGATTCGTTTCGAAGAAAAATGTCATAGGTGGATGATATCTGCATGATTGGATATTCCTCTCCTGGAAATGGAAGTTGTATATCCAATGTCATGTATAAAGTACAGCTCACAACGTTTCTCAGAAAGTCAATCGTATGCAATATACGATTGAAATTAGATTCTACAACGTAATAAATTTTATATAAATATTGTTTTATATCGAGCGGCGATGGTCCAGTGGTGGATGGACTCGGCCTCTTATGCGACAGGTTCCGGGTTTGATCCTGACCCCCCCGTGTCTGCCTTGAAATGGGTTTTTCTAAATTTCTAAGTGCACCTCAAACACAAGACCATCGCTCGCTCACCGGCGAAGGAAAACATCGTGAGGATGCATGCCTGATGAGATTGAAAGTCTTTGAAGGTATGTGAAGTTCACCAACCCGCACTGGGCCAGCGCATCGGTGAACTATTGGCCCATTACCCTCCTCGCCTGATTTCGAGGAGGAGACCCATGCCCAGCAGTAGGACATAAAGGGATGATACTTTACTTTATTCTTTTATATCGATTTACGTAATTAGCCGTCAAATGCTGATTTAGAGTAACGTGAAGTATATTAATAAATTTAACTTAATTGAAAGTAAGCGTTCACGTGATTTCAACTCTTTATTGAGTATCAAAAGCTCTTTACTTTGTATATGATGAACGACCAAAAACAAGTCTTAACTACTGTTAACCAATTAGTTGTACGTAAGGCTTTGGGCGAATTAAAAGATAAAATCTTACACATACAACAACCGTATCTACATACGATGCATTTTATTAAATGTGAAAACATGTAAAATGATTACCCAGGTCCATTAACTTAACCGAAAGATAGACAAAATTCTTTTCTACGTTTTTACTTCCATTCAAAATGATATCTTGCGATTTATAACTTGATTTATTAATGCATGAAGTCACCAAAATTATGTTGAAATTTAGTTAAATAATTGACTTCTTTATATTATAACTAGCTGTTGCCCGCAGCTTCGCCTTAACTAAGATTCACAACGGGATCTTAGTACGCAAAATAACATGTTTTACAAATTGGGTCCGAAAAACCAAAATATCTTACGGAACTCTATTTTTTATCGGAATAAAATTTAGCCTATGTTACTCGTGGATAATGTAGCTTTCGAATGGTGAAAGAATTTTTGAAATCGGTCCAGTACTTTTTGAGCCTATTCATTACAACCAAACAAACAAACAAAGTTTTCTTCTTTATAATATTAGTGTAGATGTAGATATAAAGCCGTATAAATCGGCCTTTAAACTAAAATAAGCAAGGAAAATTGACAAAATATAAAAATGCTGGAATGTTTCAACAGTAATTGGCATTTTATATAAATAATTATAAGTCCTTTGAAATATTTTAAATCGGAATCAAACTAAAAATATAAAATTAACGATTTTTCCTCAGAAACACATCGTACAATTTTTTGGGAAATTACCGGAGTCATATTTAAAAACATAGAACACATTAAATAATTTTCTACGCTTTACTTTACCTGATTTGAATAATGAGTTTATATATTATTCTTTATAAGTACCTACTTTTATATCTACTACGTATTGATATACGTCTGTGATCAGCATGCGCAATATAAGCCAATAATTAGTAGCAAAATTGTGGCGCTCTTATAGTCGATTTACAGGCACAGTATCGAGTTGAAAGCAAACATCGATGTCATATTGACACAGCTCCAATAACGTCTGACGCCCTGAGCTGGTGTGATAAAGGATCATTTACTTGAAGGCATTCAACCTTATTCATCGTGACTAGAAATGGGAGGGGAGCAGGTTGATTCCTTGCTTCAATTATTTTAAATATTCCGATTTTCGACTAATTGTCACTTGTCTCTCTTACTTGGAATAGTCGCATCTAGCCGATTATTATCGGTCATGACTACAAGTTTCGCAGTCACCAAGAATTATGTCGTACACAACAAATCTACTTATTTAATAAATTATAATCGACCTACTTATTTCCAAGAAGTTTCTTTTAATAAATTAAGTCACAATAAAATTGTTATGCTAGACATCGATCAACGGTAAAAGTGACATAACATGCCACGCTTCACGTACAGTATAGTTTCGCTTTAATGCTCGTGTGGTAGCTTCGAGAATATACCAAACTGGTTATGAAATGTAAATGAGAAATCAAATGTTGCCGCTATGCATAATTTCTTACAATAATTTCACTGCTAAAAGAAATCGTATGTTGACGAATCGAGTTCTGTTTGTTTACTATAAAGCAGGAACATCAACAGCATCATCCTTTATCCGTCCACTGCCGAGCATGGGCCTCTTTCAATAAACAGTAACATCGCAGTATAATTAAATAATATTACTAACATTTCCTATTAATTTTATAAGTATAAATTATTTCGACTCTGCATTTGAAATGCGGGGTATTAAATAATAAATATATGATAACATATTCAATCGTTTTATTTTAAATATTCAACTAGTTGTCAGCTAGAAATTCTCAGGCCAGGGCCAGATAAATAATAATAAATTAATAATACCAATGGATTTATTGATTAATTATTTTTTACTTACAGTTAAACTACTACTATTTTATCATAGGAAATACATTTTAGGATATAATATAATTAAGAAAGGATATCTTTACATCTATACTTAGATGAATAAAATTTAATAATTACAATCCAAAATTCACTCAATCTCAATTATGCTAAAAAAAGAATAAGCTTTTTTGTAGCATAGGAGGTCAAACGAACAGTTTAAGCCTTTTAGCTACTAACGACGCCCATTAACATCCTCACAATCAGAGGCTGTGCAGCTGCGCTGCCCTCCTTGAGCATATCTCGGCTAATAAAGCACCGGAAACTCGCGAACCGCTCGAAACGCAACTGCATAGCTGTCACTTTACGCCGGTATCATGTGAATAAGAAATACCATCCCGGTCGTCCCGGCCCAATTCAGCTGCTTCATAATAATACGTTACAATCGACTTTTAAAAAGTTAAAGATGTCGAGTTTACAAAACCATTTAAAAAAATTTAATTACCGACAAAAGACGATGAAGATCATTTTAGTTGAATACTGAATAGTCTTCGAGAAGTTCCCAACTCGTAAACTAAACGTAAATTTTATAAGTTATTCGTGTCATAAATTCCTTGGAGGGCTGATCGTAATATCTACCAACTAATTATAAAACTTTATAAGTAATGGTCCCTGGTGTCTTGTCGCTGACTATTTCTCAAGTTTCGTTGGTTCGCTTTTCACCGGGGTGTTTATGGAGTGTTCGCTAACACTGTTTAAGTCTGCGCGAATTTGATAACATCTATGTTACATTAATTCGTTTTGAAATTATAAGAAGTCTTTTTATATTAGTCGAATAGACAAACTAACACACGTGCCATTAGATGGTACGTGATCGACGTATCCCATAAACATGAAATAGCTCATACCTGGAGCTAAATCAAAAAACTCATTTATGTCTCTATCCTGAGGCATAAGATGTCAATTCTGTGTATCAGTAAATGCATTACCTGTTTGCCCTTCTCTCAAAGAAATGCAGCCCAGAGCGCGGCACTGCGTATTCTCCCAAGGGTAAAAAGTTTGCATCTTCTCAAGTATGGAAGTTGCATGTTGATTGCTTTAAAATATAATGTATATCGTTTGCCAGAATATACAGCACTTATAAAATATACAATTTATATTTCATAAAAATCTAGTCATGAACTAAATTATTTGTTTTCCTGCGAATGCGATTAGTTCCTAAACTATTGAGTCCAGAATATGTTTTACGGTTTGGTTCAACTTAAAGGATAGACAAACTTTGGCCACGGAAACTGCCTTGTATTAGTTGATATATATTTAATGGAGCAACGTAAATTCCGCAAAGAAACTTGTAGGTTATGTTCCTGAAATAGGGGTCACATTCAGTGTGTCACTGGAGCCCTAATTACAAGGGAATGCAACCTCCTGGTGATCGATTTAAGTTAAATGTGAGCTGACCGTCTTTGCTTCTTGGAGTAGTTTAGTAGTGGACGTATAGTGGTTTATAATGAACTAGAATTTGCTTCGTTAGCGACGTAAAATACAGGTTATGCTATCTAGGACTTTTTAGAGATTATTTACGTATATAATGAAACAACTTTTACGGATTTTATCGCGGTTTATTTAGTTTTTTACAATCCCGACGTTTCGGACACTTTACAGCAATCATGGTCACGGGAGGACGTTAGTCCTCCGCGATAAAATCCGTAAAAGTTGTTTCATTATAATGAGTGAAATTCGCGTAAACATAAGAAAACAATATTATTTACGTATAGTCGCAGAGATAAAAAAAAAACAAAGCCATTAATAACATTCCTCCAAGAAAAATTTCAACTACAAATAAATAACAAAACAAGATAAAGTAATATTATATGTTAATATTATATATCTTGATAATGTTATGACTATTACTTTTATACTGTATGTAACTTTAGTTATCCTCGACCAATTAGGACAGTAATCAGTCAGAGGCAACATTGACTAACAGTTTCTTGGCAGTTAGTGACATCGATCTAAATTTCGGCACTTGAGGTAAATTTGCATTTAAATTTTTATTTTTAGCTGCTCTGAAAAGGGAAACTAAAAATTTAAATTGGAATGGCCAATTCAAATGGGGATGGGGGATGGGGGGAAAGTTTTAATTTAATATTTCTTTTTTTCATCATTATTATTATTATTACGGTGGTGCAGGACCGCGATATGAAGAAGAACTTAAGAGAGACCTTTGCCCAGCAGTCGGATAGCATAGGCTAATAAAAAAAAGCATATAGCATAATTCTACGCTTGGCTACTATGCGAACATTGCCTGTGTGAAAAGTGAAGTTGAAGCGAATGTTTATAATTATGCTAAGTCATCTCAAAGATAAAAAATTTATAAGTCCATTTCTGATGAAAAAAGGCTCAAAGAAATAACGCTCTGTTATCATACAAGTCATTGAGTCACAGAAGTAAGTAAAATAGTCATCATCAATCCAAATCAAAAAATCTAGAACAAAACGGTAAAAATAAGCGAATTAATAAAATTATACTCAACGAAACCGTTTTATTCAAATAAAGCTGAAACCAGTGAGCAAGGAAAAGTTTCCGCGCAAACTTTGTGGCTTCCAATTTCAATTGCGAACTAAATACGCCATTTAACCTCTTCGCGATACTCGAGCTGGCTACTTTGATTTTACTTTAACCTGTTATACGACTATGTGTAGCGCGTGTTCTTACCTAGCTTTATTTTAGTTCTACTACAACTTCAATAGACAAAGATTGAAAATTTACTGCCATGGTACTTATAAATTAATGAAACGCTAACAGTACTTAGGTATCTCTAAACCTTTAAAATTTAAAAAATAATAGAACTAATGATATATAATTATTGTACTTTGATAATTATTTATCATAGACTTTGGTCGCATTTTCTTTCTTGACTTTAACAAACTTTAGAATTTAATTATGATGGAATTAAGATTACAATTTTAGTATTTTTTCATATCATCGTCGTCAGCCTTTATCCGTCCACTGCTAAAGATAGGCTTTCCTCAATGAACGTCAAGACGGCTGATCCTTTGCCACTCGCATCCAACATGGTTCGGCCACTGCATGGAAATCGCTTTCCCATCCCATTAGCCAAAATTAATGGCCGACCAACACTTTGCCTACCTAAACTCTTTTCGGTCCTTGATATTCCCCTGAGATTGTGGCAAGCTCATTACCACTACAACGTATTTTTATATATAACTTGACCTTGAGTGTAAGTCATGTCTGGAGTATTGAAGTCACTTTTCATTAAATTGGAACAAATCAAATCAAATTTGAAACGAACGAAATAAATCGAAGGTAAAACTTGCACACTTGAAATACGAATATACAATATTCAATGTAAAATATTGAAGATTTATTAATATTAGATAAAATGAATCTTAAAAAATCTTTTTTACCATGACATACGGACGTCTTTCTTTTCTCCTTGGAAAATTTTGCAAAATGTTACTCAGCAGTTAAAATTCACTCTGTGTCTGTTCTATATAATATATTCTATACAAACACATAGAGTGTATGAAAGCTCATACGATTAAATTATAAATTTTAATTGAACTAAGTATCTTTAAACTAATAGGAGCAAGTTATTCAACTGATCTCAACGTAGTTATATTTATGTTGGAAATCGATTACTCAATGTAATGCATAATACCGAATTGTCCAATCAGCTGGTTGTAGAATATCTCAATTCGAATCCTTTGGTATTCAAATCGATTTTGATACTACTATTACTTAAACAGCGTTTCACTTAATACGTACAATAATATACAATTACAAAGAAAAAAGGCCAATAATAGGTTCCCCTTTGTAACGCATACAAACTTATAGATACAATGTTGCATTTATTATATAAGTGTTTGTTGATATTATGTACTAATTTAATCCAGTCGATGTTTAGTATATAGCTTATCTACTGGGCTGGTGAGAATTTGCATTCGATGTGGTGTTACAAGCTAATTATCAATCCACAAATATTCAGTCTATATGTACAATTATTTGTTAGGATATGATGTGTATCTTCTACATATTATGTCATTCACTTTGCCATATTATATTTCAGATATAATATGGCATTATATTCAGATATAATATATATTGGCAATTGTAATAGTTAAAACTGTTATCTAGCGTTTTAATTAGACCGTTGTTATGGTAACGTCACTCACTGAAATAATAAAGAAAAATTTAAAAAAAAAAACCAATTCAAAAAATAAATTTATCGTGAATTATGTAACAAGTCTCATACCATTTATTTGAATCTGCGTTCTAAAATAAGCAATCCTTTGACATGCGATGCCGGCATCTGTCAGGTCCCACAGTGCAGGTCTTAGTACTTAGTACTGTTGAAGTAATGAAAAGCCATCCTGTATAAGTAGATCTGAGAAACGATGAATAGAACCGTTTGAAACAGAAGGCAAATGCTACTATTAATAACGTCTTTATGGGTCTGTAATGAGCTTAGTTATGAATTAATTCAATATATATGCGACATCAAATTATTGTAACTATTAAACGTCTTACTAATATTCTATTTACTCCATTATAGTGAAATTTAAGTTTACACTTACATTCTCCGATATTAATTTATATTGACTATCCTGATAATATTATAAACGCGAAAGATTGTATTTTTGTTATTCTTTCATGCAAAAATATTGAATGGAATTTAATGAAATTTTACAATAATATAGCTTACAGTATACCCCATAAGCTATATTTTTTTCCCGTTCTCCTATGGTAATAGGAAGATGAGGAAACGGTGAAGCGCTGCTGTTAAATACATATTCGCGAAACGTATATTAAAATATTATTATAATTATAATGAAGAGTAAAATCATAATGTATTTTTGAAATATAGTCGTCAGGTTTCGGAAAGCGAATAAATGAATGAAATGAAAGTTTTCATAACATTGCTAATATCTCGGATATTGCTAGACTGAGGTCGACATTGCAATTCACGTGGTACCGGACACGTGAATTATTTCGTAGAAGCGGTTCCATTTCAAATATTTAGAATTATTTCGGTACAATTCTACAAAGTCTAATTGTAAAATTCAAATTTGAATCCATAATACCTATTCAAATTTGAGTTAGTCAAATGTCATTCATCCGAGTGTGGTGGCAGCGAGTTCAATTAAAGATGGCTTAAGACATTTAAATTGAGTTTGATATCAGATGTGATGATGTAAATTAAGTATTGTAGTAATATTAGAAGAAATTGGATCGTGAAAATACAGTCTATATTAAGCAATTACAATTATCCGATGATCATAAATTACGATTGTAATTAAAAAGAGATACAAGTTTTTATATAGACCGTGATTTTCGATGATAACATTAGGTACAACCTATTATGAGTCATTGCGTAAAAGGTCTAAGATTAGCAATATCTCGTAAAAGATAGATAGATACCTTAATACGAGTCATTCGAGTTATTGGCAGTGTACCTTTCGCTACCGTAAGCAAAGTAAGTTAAGGCCGTGAATGAAAGTTTAGTAGGTTATTTTTCATTGGTTTTTCATCATATTCTTACGAACTATGACAGGAAAACACGATTAATAAATAATTTCCCGATAGATAGAAAATTCCAAAGAATTGTCATTTTTTTGCTACTTATTCCGGAACTATATGTATTCATACTTCGACATTTTCAGAAACGATAGTTATGCTACTTATCTCGTGAAATATAAATATATTTAATATGTGTATTATATGATACAAATCTTAAATATATTTATACCATAAAAATATTAAATACACTTCCGATGTCTGGTACCTGTAACACAAGTTCTTCGAGATCTCACCACGGGACCAGATAGACCTGGTTTAAAAAACGTCCATAGATATCATCTAGCGAATTCGAAAAAAAATCATGTAATTTACTAGTGTAGTTTATTTTATATGATTCATTTTATACTTTCGCCGCTTCCGCGTTTGTTTTAATTACACTTTATTACTTGTTCTTCTTATATATACTTGTTATTTGCTTCATCATCATCATCAGCCTTTATCCGTCCACTGCTGAACATAGGCCTCCATCAATGAACGCCAAGTCGACTTATTTGCTTACGAAGGTAAATTAAGCTAAGTATCTCATCGAAACTTTGTGAAATGGGCGTGGCGAGCATGAAAACTATTTTCGGGTTCTTCGTCTTAATCATCATTATTAGAGTACGTATCTTGAATCTATTGGCAATTAAAAAAAAATTAAACAAAATAAAAAATGTTACTTTTAACAAAAAGTTACCTAATCGGGATAGAGAAAGTACGTTTTATTTAATTCACTTTGTCACCGTTTTAATCGGTGTTTGTAATTAATACAGAATTTGAATAGTAAGTTTCATCATCAATTGCATTATTAAGTTTCCTTGTTTGTCTTCTAACGCTTTTACCTTGTTTGGAAACTTGGAGTTAGAATTCCGAGAGGTTTATTATTCTTGTTAACGATTATTCAAGGAAAGCACTCGGGATACTATTGAATTATATCTGTCCCAGCTATCAAATTATGTTCAACCTTAATCTATAGAATAGAAATTTGTAACGATGGATGAAAACATCGGGAATTCTGCATTACTTGATGTTATTAATTCGCATTAAGGCAGAAGATAATTTTTAAAGTTTATAGCAAGTTTTGTTTTATGAAAGACCATATTGTAGACCATGTTAGATAATTTGCCAATGTATAAAATAAGGATGATCGTAGGTAGATGTAACAGTCAATAGCTTATCAGTTTATTGACCATCTAGACATCTAATAAGAGGTTAACAGTATATAAATGGAAATCTTATTAATATTTTTAAAGCTAAGATATTAATATTTTCCAGGAAAATGTTTTCCAAGTTGAATCTACGAGCAAAAACAAGTTGAAATTATATAAGTTGATGTTAAGATAATTAAAGGCAGTGTTTGGCTCGTGCATGTTCATTGATCGAAGTCTTATCAAACTGTTTATTATAAGCCCGAGTATCACGGACAGCTATTGTATAACTTCTGTTAAGTGTACTTTGAAACTGACAATGTGATCCTAACATTACGCAAAAGATAGTTCAAGGAAGTGTCAATATCAGCCGTTCAGAGAAATTCTTGAGGAAACCTTGGTGGATAAAATTCCTTACACTCATTTACGGTACTTTCGCTTCTCAACTTCGCACACAAGTATTTGGCAAAGCTATTAAGGAACTAATAATAAATTAAATTTTATCTTATTAAAAATGAAAGTTACGTTAGCTAGTAAATAATATCACTTTCTTCATAAATCTGTCGAATTATAATGAAACAACTATTACGGATTTTATCGCGGTTTATTTAGTTTTTTATGAGCCCGAGTTTTCGGATACTTTACAGCAACCATGGTTGCTGTTTCATTATAATGAGTGAAATTCACGTAAACATAAGAAAACAATCTATCGAATGCCGAGAACACAAACAATAATTATGTTCAATATACAACAAAACACTAATAAATCTAAATAGCTTATCTACTTACATAGGCTGTATACATATATATATCATGTCAAGAATATACTTCAAACACTTGAATTATGTAACAGTACAAAACTTGAAGAACAACCAAATTGACTTGCGAGATTTGATGCGTGACGATTATTATCAACTACGAAGCTATTTATATTTGTATTATAATTTAAAAAAGAGAAACCTTTAAGTGATGAAAAAAAAAACAATCTAAAAAAGAATAATGTGTTATATAAACATACATGAAGGTAAAAAACAATTGTGACTGGTATTAAAGATGTAACACAAAATAGACTAAAGCGACTAACTGAAGCAAAAGTTATTCAATCATAACAATAATTGGTTTCTGATGTCAGGAAATTAATCAACTTATTGGAGGAGGGAGTCCTAACACGGTGGGGAAATATCATAAATATTGTGTGGATCGAAATTATTATTTTTAATTTTTGACATGGTTCGGAGTTTTCTGAATACAAACACGTAATGTGCAACAATGTGGTTAATGCCAAAGATGTGTTTTATTTACATAAAATAAAAAATAAAGCAAGAGTTATTAAAAAATTATATTCGAAACAATTTAAAAAATAAAAAAATATGCATTCTTAATGCCAGGATCTTTGCTAATTTTTAAACTTTTATTTTCGCTCTATGATTCGAACGAAAACTTTGGGTGATGTATAATAAAATATATAAGTCCCACTAGACTAGATATGCACTTATCTTGTTACGTTAGTGATTGTATCGCAGAGCTCCGGAATAATGGACTACATTGTCTGCTCTATAATAATGTTCGTTATGCTCTCTAACTTCGTTTTAAAATTGTATGTATCTACAAAAATATTATGTGTTCCTGGCCCCTTATTGAATGAATTTCTGTTTCAATAAAATGAAGCAAAAATCAAAGAACATGGATATTATCTTAACATAATCTCGCAAAATATATAATACTTATAACACATCACCATTTTTTTAATCTGAATAGTTTCAACTTTCAAGTCTTTGAAATTTTCCACCCGAATGAAATTTGAAATTGTAATGTGAATTAATCTTATTGTTATTTTGTAAAATATTATTTACGGCTATGAGCGTATTTAAGGCTATAAGGTACACTAAATCTTTTGTACGGTAATGAGGCCGGATATTTCCGTCGTGGACGAGCATAAGAGAATATTAATGATGATGAAGATAAATTGCCTTAACACAATTTCTCATTTTTCTCGATCACTAGCTTTGACTTTCAACCCCTAGTACTTCGACCGGTTTAGTGTAAATATTTTAAGATTGTATTAATATCGATATTATTGACAGTATAATTTACTGCTTATTTAGTATGTAAATATTAAGTTTACGAAATGACTTCATTATAGACGTATGCCCGACGGCTATGGAAACTAATATAGGCAAACTGACTTGATAAGATTGGAAAGCCTTTGGACGGTGTGTTGAATTCGCTGTCATGGATTGCCGTGTGTCTAGATGAATCATAGATAGTCTAATATCTTCCTCTCTTGACTTCGAGAAGGTAGCTAATCCTAAAATCGCTTAGAATGTTAGATAATGTCCAATCTTATAATATGCATAAACAGGATGTTGAAAAAAATACATGTAATTTTTCGGCCGTAACGTAACATAACCCGTCAGTACATATCGAAAAATTTGACTCGACCTTCGTTCTTTCCCCGTTACAATGAAAACACGCGAGCCTTAGGACGTTGATGATCTATATTCAATTCTATTCATGTATTCAGCGAACAAAGAATTGGTGGTCTCTTGTCCGCATAAATTGTCACTTTTCACACCAGCCTGTATCGTATATTTATAGGCAAGGTGACGAAGTAAACATTCCATTTCACTGAATACAATTAAATGCTTTTCTAAACGTCTATTTTATATTTCATAGGCATTCATATAACGAATGTTGTTTGTATGCTAATGCTGACAACACTTTCCTCGTCCGTATTTTATCATTCAATAAACACGAAACTTATGTATGTTTTCTAAGTTATTTTTTATATATTTATGAGAGGTGCTCACAGTTAAATAATATTATATAATTATAAGAGGATTATTATGTCTCTATGAATACTTTTTAGTAGTTATTAGATACAAAACTCATATTTGTTTTATGATAATACAAATAATTATGATATCTATTCATCTAAAATATCTTTGTTACGATTGTGTGTCTTAGAATTTCTGCGACATTGTTGTGTTATATGAACAGATACAAATTTGAGTCACCATGAGCTAAGTCAGAAAAACGGATGGCCGATGGGCCAATAAGGGTCAAGAGTGGAGGCCGCGTTTAGGTAGACGAAGTGTTGGTCGACCATTAACCAGATGGGAAAATGATCTCCGTGTAGTGGCAGGTCCGCGTTGGCATTCATTGAGGGAGGCCTATGTTCAGCAGTGGACGGATAAAAGGTGATGATGATGAGCTAGGTCTAATGAATACTTGTGAGCGACCAATTACGTCAAAGCTTCACCGATCGAAACCATAGGAATATTTGTGTCCACAGTACACACATTTGAATTATATCCCTATAAAACATCTTAATATTTCGTAGACGGTATTAAAATTTCACTTGCTCCGAAGATACGTGATCTAGGTGTTGTATTGGACTCTCAACTAAGCTTTGTACCGCATTATAACTATATGATCAATAAAGCTGCTAATGTAATGGGTTTCATTAGGCGTAATACAAAGGAGTTCAAATCTGTCGAAGCTAAGATACTTTTATATAAAAATTGTGTACGCAGCATATTGGAATTTGGTAGTGTCATTTGGAATCCTGACTACGCAGTTCATTCTCAACGAATCGAGTCCCTACAGCGGTCATTCACAAGACATTTAGCAATTGTCACCCCTAACATCAATAACAGATGTTCATACGATGAGAGATTAAGGATATTTGGCATGAATTCTCTGTCGCAGCGTAGAAAAATGTTGGACCTGGTGTTTCTCCGGAAGCTTGTTGGGGGAACTTCATCATGCCCGGATCTCTTAGAGCGCATAGAAATCTGTGTCCCTAAAGTAAATGCACGCATTAAATGCAAATCGGTTTTCAATGTCCCCAAATACAAGACCAATCTTGGTAAAAATAGTCCCATTGTAAGGCTTATTACCACCTACAATAACTATTGCAAATTGTTTAATCTTGATATATTCCATGACCACTCAACATCATTCAGGAAAAAAATTCTGGCAACTTAAGATTAACATGTGTATGTA
Organism: Lycaena phlaeas; assembly: GCA_905333005.2. Classification (NCBI taxonomy): domain Eukaryota; kingdom Metazoa; phylum Arthropoda; class Insecta; order Lepidoptera; family Lycaenidae; genus Lycaena; species Lycaena phlaeas. The sequence continues at coordinate 5,660,611 of HG995168.1, forward strand.
CTTGTCTTTTCTAATTTTCCGTAAAATAATAAACCAATTGACTGTTGACTTGACACTCTTACTTGACTTGACTTAGGTATTACATATTTATTAACTTAGGACTATTATTGTAATGTTGTTATTTCATCAATAATTTGTAATTTTATAATAAAATCAACTATTTGTCATTTCATGGACTTGTTATGTCGCGGTATTAAGAATAATGTTGTGCATGTCTGTAATAAATGTAAGCACTATCTATCGTTTGACAAATGAAATAATAATGTATCGTGTTTATATTGTTGATATGCCGAAATAAATAAATAAATAAATAAATAAAACACATGTTCTACATGTACTTTTCTAGATTTTTTTATGGTTCCGTACTCAAAAGGTACTAAAGGCAACTATTACTAAGTTATCCCTTCATCCGTCTGTTTGTCACCAGGCTTTATCTCATAAAAGGTGATATATAGACAGTTGAAATTTTTCACACATGGTAATATATGTATTTGCCGCTTTTACAACAAATACTGAAAAGAGAATAAAATAAATATATAAGAGGGGTTTTAATATTTAATATTAATAACAGAAACATATTGTGGTTAATACCTATGTAACATAATATGTTGTCACAACTCATGATCTTTAACTAAAATTAGGGAGAGCCTGTATTTTGGCAATTAGACAACTGACACACTTAAATTTATTTCGTGTCATAATTATTGCAAGTGTGATACTCGCGCCATAACTTAGATTAAAGTGGCATTGCAAACGTCATTCTTTGGGCCTGTTTCACAATCTCCAGATAAGTTCCCTATAGGCTATCGGCAACATATTTGACAGATATTTGACAGATAGAGTATGGAGTATCTCTCAAGTATCTGTCCTATTGGGAACTTATCTAGAGATTGTGAAACAGGCCCTTAATGACTATAATTATAGCACGCTTTTATTAGCTTCAGCCTTTGTGTCTATGTAACGAAAACATTGAACATTTTAGCCCACTTTCAGACGTCAGATTAAGTAAAAACTTTTTCCATTTTTTTACAATAGGTCCGATGACAAGCGTGTTTTGTCGGTTTTTTTAACTATAGTTTATTTGTATACAAATTTGTTAACGCACATAAAACTTATTTCAATCATGCTTAATCATACAGCGCGTGGGCTGTGTCTATGTCTGAAACACCTTCCTGTCATCACAATGTGTATTAAATATTTCCGACTCAACTTTATGACGCGAACCTTGCAACTTTTCTAATAGCGCATTTCAATACGCTGTTTCATTTCATCAAATCTTTTGATTTTGCGATTCAACTTTAAAATTGCTTTAATCCTCATGGAAAGGACATTTTAACATTTACGCAATTTATATAAAATGTCAAATTAAATTTTATCATGAATAAAATAAATTGGATAAGTTTGTCGTTTTATATTCCAATCTATTCCGATTTCCGAGTAAGATTTCGTCATTGGTGTAAAGTAAGTACATTTAAACATACGCAAAGCCCCGGCTAAATTAAATGGGGTTACATTCACAAATCATGCTTTTATTTCTCTCTATTTCTACATAAACAAATGCAGAACTGATGTTTGAATTAAGGAATGAATTACATTATGTTGATCTTTTACACGCCTGACATGTCATAAAAAAAGTTTTCTCGAAACTGAAATTATTTGTTATTTATATCACATTTGTAGGTTAATGAGAGCACTTGCATAAGTCCGTCACATAATATATATTAATGGCAATTATTTTGTTTCACATAGTAAATGATATTGAAAACTAGGAGCGCCCCGCGGACTCACCCGCGTAATTCCCATTCCCGTGGGAGTACGGGGATAAATTATAGCCTATGTGTTATTCTGATGTATAGGCTATATAATTATAAAGTTTCATTAAAATCCAGTCAGTAGTTATTACGTGAAAGAGTAACAAACATCGATACTTACAAACTTTCGCGTTTATAATATTAGTAGGATAGTAGGATAATCTTTTATGGGCGTCCCTGTTTCTATGTCCCTACGTGGTGGATGCGTTGGCTTTTTTTTAAATTGGTCGAAAAAAATATATCGTACCGGAATAAATTTTTATCATTTAAATTACTAAAGTCACAATGCACCGAGTTGCTTAATTAATATGAGCGTTCAATTCACTTTCGCTCGATAAATTATTTCAATGGCAAAGTAAGAAACCATGCGAGTGTTATATTTCTTTTTAAATAAACAATAATATTTACAAACAAAAACATTAATAGTAATTACCTAATTGTTGTTGCATAGATCAAGTCCTGTATTTTTAGTTGTGAGTCTTAATCAGATTTTCGTAAACGTACCTAAATCTTTTTTGCTTTTTTTTATCTGTGGTTGACATTGGACAGAAAAATCGGTGAAATGTATTTACGGTTCTCGATTTAAAACCCATCCTGCGAATTGAATGACCAAAGGCTTTTAAAGTCACAAAGACAAATTGAAATTTAAAAACATACATCATTTTTATACAATACTAGCTGTTACCCGTAGCTTCGCTGCTTTAACATAAATTTACTACCTTACCTGATTGTTGATTATTCTTTCTGTAGATAATGTCACTTAGTATGTGTATAATAAATAGTTTTTAGTGGGTCTTTTAGTTAATTCGTAACAAAGAAATAAAAATCAAACTTTCCCCTTTCTATTAGGAAGATTAGGTCATCATCACCATCACCCGTCCACTACTAAACATATTCATACTTCAATGAACGTCAAGACGGCCGATCTTTTACCTACTTACTACTACCTTGCTCGAGGTACTTGATTGAAAATATGATATTATATCCTATCCAAGATATTGGATAAATGAAATAGGGCATTTTTTTCCCAATTAATCATTAATAATTGATTTATATTATAAATATTTATTAATAATTAATTAATCGTAACATAACATTAAGTGCGCATTTATTTGTATAACTATTAAATATTATGTATATTAAAACTCCAACTTGATATTTTTTTTAACTTTAAAAGGGTACAATTTCGTCATACATAATTATTACACGGTTAACCGTTTACGCAGCGTACGCAAGAAAAGGTTTCAAAAGAAATATATTTCTCCCGTTTTTACCACATTTTTTATTGATGTTACGCTATTGGTTGTAACGGGATTTTATATAGCTAATAACCTTCCTCAATAAATGAACTATTCAACATAAAAGTTAGTTTTCAATTTGAACCAGCAATCTATGAAATTATCGCGTTCAACTAAACAAACAAACTTTCAGCTTTATAAATTCCTAGCTATAGATGATTTTATTCTATGTAATTTCGTTTTAAAACTATCCAAAATTGAGACAATTTTTGAACGTAAGAGTAATTACTGTTACGTCATTAAATTGGTCCAGTACACGTATCCAAACAAGAAAATGTTTTGCAGCGCTCAAGTTATGCAAATGTATGCGTAATTTGACGTTAATGACTATCAAATTATTTTAAAATAAAATACCTAGTGAATGTGGATATTATTATAAACTGTTTGTAAATAATTGTTTTATGAACTCGTTTGAAAATTGTTGTTCTTAATCCTCCTACGGTAAAAGTAATATTATAAACGCGAAAGCTTGTGAGTATGGGTGTTGTTACTCTTTCACGTAAAAACTACTGAATGGATTTTTATGAAAATTTACACTGACATAGCTTACACACCAGAATAACAGATATATAATTTATTCCCGTATTCCCACGGGAATGGGAAGTGCGCGGTTGAAACCGCGGGCGCAGCTAGTAAATAATAAATCTACATTTTTTATCATATTTATGAAAAATCCCAAAGGCATTCACTTCTTTCTTCTTATCAAAACAAAACAAGATTTATATATAATCATTCATATTAGCTAGGCAAGTAAATTTTCAATTATATACAGATATTCATATTCACTTGTCTTCTCTTCAAATTCTTCAAGGCGTTTGATCGACGACCACGCCTAAACGTAAATGAACTGATTATAATTATTGAGTAACATCAAACAACACGAATAATTTAACAAGTCTACTCACAAACTCGAATATCCTTGGCATAATTGTAGTGCATGTTTTCCATATCCGATTTTAATTAAAGGCAAAAAAACACCCGCTTCGAATCGTATATGTTAATAGCTGCTATAGATTTCCTCGCGTATGCAACGTCATTAGCATGTTGTAATTTGTTTTTTAGCAAAATAGTTCAATTGATGAAAAAAAAATTTATTTTTTGTTTGTGTTTTTTGACTAATAAGTTTTTACGAAATTAATTTACATTCTAAATTATGGTAATTAAAATAGTAATAGTGGGTGTGTTGTATAAGAGGTAATTATTTCACAAGCCTTTGGAAATGCTTTTTACTTAAATTTCAATGATACCTTATTTATAATTATTCTTTTACATTCTGTATCTGTGCTATTTCTCCCCCATAATTATAGATAGATTGACTAAAGTCCCGTCATAATTGAATTTTATAACAGTTATCGATTATTATTTGTAGAGTGAATTTTCTGTCCATTTTTGCAATTGCCAAAACTTTTGTACGGCCAATAGCGATGCTATTAAAGATTTACTCTACATTTTTTTTTTCTACAGATTGAATTTAGACCACCATAGAGTATACAATATTGCAGTCCGACTCATTTTTAGTAGATAATTATGATATTTTGAATATCGAATTCGTGGTTTAAAAAAAGTTCCGTTTTCAATATTTTCACCTTAAACTATTTTCTGTGTAATGAAAGCAATTACCAAGATAATGTATGTAATACATTACCTTCACAACAAATAAAACATATACGTTTCGGTAAGCAATTGGTGAGCAATGTTATCTTTTTTCTAAAAAAGTGACTACTTTAAGATATTTTGAGCAGTAAAAAGTGTGATTAAATCTTATTTCTTAGTTGTTAGCAACTATATGAAATTAAAGGAGCAAGTATATGGAATTAAAGGAATGACAATATTCATTTTTTATGATGTGTAACTCTGTTGCCATAAATATTTAATATTTTATCCAACAAATGTATTTTTTTTTTTCGCCATTAACATTGTATCAATATCTAATGGTATGAAACCCTTCGTACGCGTCCAACTCACTCCTGTTTTTTTTTATCAAATAGACCCAATTACCAAGACCATACAATCAGTCAAACAATGGTTGTGATTACAAAATAAAAATTCGCATATATTTTTTTGTGCGATAAATAAATAAAAGCGCCATTTGGGTATCAGGTACGTTGTGAGAATTACGATGTGTACGGATAAAGTGAAATTACTGGCGATTACGTAAAGAGTTCCGGCAGCGAGACCGCCGCGCCGCTCGCGTGTGTCGTGTGTGATCTTTTTGTTTTTACAGAACCACATGACGCGTCGCACGCTAATAGCTACTAGTTTATGTAACTTATATAAAGTAACATTGACTTTACTTTTTCTTTAATTTACATATAAAATATAGAGCCACGGTGGTGGATGAAATCGGCCTCTTATGCGAGAGGTTCCGGGTTCGATCCCCATCCGTGTGTGCCTTGAGATGGGGTTTTCTAAATTTCCAAGTGCACTCCAAACAAGAGACCATCGCTCGCTCTCCGGTGAAGGAAAACATCGTGAGGAAACCTCCATGCCTGATGAGATTGAAAGTCTTTGAAGGTATGTGAAGTTCACCAACCTGTGTTGTGAAGTGAACTATTGGCCCATTACCCTCCTCGCCTTTTCGAGGAGGACACTCGTGCCCAGCAGTGGGACATAAAAAGGGTTGTTACTTTTACATATAAAATATTTCGAGTGTTATTTATACATTAATTATCACGTTTAACTAATCCCGCGGTAAGCTGGCAAGAACTTGATCTAGAAAATTCCGGACCTACCGCAACCGTTCGTACAGTAATTCGACGTGTTATCGCTAAAAGGTAATACGGGTGGTGATTTTTTGCTTTTTTTATCAAAGTCAGTTCAAAAAGTACCTCTATCACTAACGGAAATACGTCCAATTAACATTAACCCTAAATCAGTAAGCCTTACGATTTTCAAAATAATCTCTATAGATTTAAATATGATTAATACTAAAAATTTAATTTTCTCATCGGGACATGGTGTCTTTTTGCATCTTCGTGATGATGATTCAAAGTTACCAATACGAAATATATAAGAGTCAATTATCTCGTCATTCTGAATATAAATCTATAAGTTTATTTATTACTAATATTAAGAGTTTTCTTTTAGTTCCGTTGACTATTAACTTTTACTTTTTATAAACATAATTTAAGACGTGTGATTAAAGGCAGTGGAATTGGTTGCTAATGATAATGAAGATTGCTAATGAATATTGACATGCTAATAAATATTACGAAAGATTATCTCATTGATTATTTTAAAAAAAATGTCATTTTATATAAATTCGTTTATGGGTTCGTTTATGAAATTTGTTTCTCCTTTTTTGTTAGAATTCCATTTTAATCTATTGCTAGGTTGTTAATTACTCGAATTTTATATGTACTGGGATTTTATCCTTTATCCGTAGGTACTTTTTGATTGCCCGCTACGCATATTTGCTGTCCAAAGAAATTTCTTCATTTCTATTTCACGAAGGGTGAAAGCTGATAGGGGCTCTAAATTGGATGTTTTTAATCCCGCCTATTGAAATTCGTTCTGCAATGAACTTTTCACACTTCTAAAATAAAAAAATATACGAGAAAGCACCCAACTCGCGTTGGAACGAAGTTTCCAGATAGTTTTCGAGATCTATTGGAACAGAATCGGATTGCTGTAGTTTTATTGCCTTAAGTTATTTTGGATGTTTGAAAAGAAGCGGTGAAAATATGAAACAATATACATATTTCGAAATGAAAACAAAAAATATTCAAATAATGTGAACCAACATTAATTCCCAAGTAATAAAGTAAAAAAATGTTTTTTTTTTTTTTTAATTTTGTGTGGGAGTCCACGTTTTACCGATTGTAGCATTGTTATTAGATATAATAATCTTTTTTTATTATTGTATACAAATAAGTTACCGTCAAATTTTCGAATGATTAAAATCTACGTTATTTTTAAAACAACAGTAAAATGTATCTACCAGTACCTACCTAAATTCTAGTTTTCCGTACCTCCAAAAACGTTGATTTGATACACGTCTAGCTGTATCTCTAAAAATGACAATTATTTTTATATAGCATACTAGCTGTCCCCATAGACTTTGTTCTGGCAAAAGTACTAATACTACTATTAAAAAACAGGGGTCGATCGTAAAAGGATGAAAATTTAGGGTTGTATGTATTTTTAATGCCATACCATAAAAAATTGTCCAAAAAATGTTAGGGGTGGATAACCCTTATCACTTAGGGGTATGAAAAATAGATAGTAACCAATTCTTAGACCTACTGATATAAAATTAAAACATAAAATTTCATAAAAATCCGTCGAGCCGTTTCGGAGGAGTATGGTATCTAACACGAGAATTTTATAATTACATGATACTCAGTCCTAATTCATAAATGTAGTACACTGGTGGAAAATATTTTTAAATAGGTTAAGCTGTTTCGAAAATGACATGCAAAAAACGTTACTCTCTTATAGTAGAGATTTTTAATGATAGTCAAAGTATGTCCCTGTACAAATTACTTTACCTACTAAAGTTATTTGTATAAATCGTCTCACGGGAATTTCTATTATTTTCAGTCTATAATCTCGATGAAATATATTATGGTAGTAAAATAGGATGTAACCTATTATCGACGTCGCTGATGTGAAATACGTCCGTACATATTGAATTTTATAATCTTGTTAGTGCACACAACCCTTTTAGACTGCGACTAACAAGCATTGCGTAAATCGATAACAATATATATAAAATTGAAGTATGTCTGCTATTTTATAATTAATACATAGTTTAAACTAAATACAACTATTAATTGTTCAAGTAGTAATTTAATGACAGGTTTTGAAAATTTCGTTAAAATTAGTATTTGGGATCAAGGTACCTAATTATGTTTTAATGAAACTTTCGTTTGACATGACAGTTGAACATATACTTTTAAGTTAAAATATTTCTTTCAACGCACTAATCTTATTACGCAAATACACCAAAAAAGAACAAGATAGAAAAACTCCTTTCTCATTTAATAAAGATATCGCGTGCGAGTAAGATATTAATTTAGGACAAGAGAAACAGCGGACGTTTGTTATAAAAATCTAGTAGTGATAAAATGGAATACTTGTAACGAGTATTTTAACAAGTTTAACAAAGTAAGCGTTTCCTGTTCCCGCGAACGTCTAGCAACTAAAGATGTATACTTGATCTTAACAGAAACTAGATTGTTAGTGCCTGCTGCCCGTGATTACGACGTCCCTTAAAGGCTTCCTTGTAGCATAATTATTTATCTAGGTATTTATATTTTTAGCCTGCTTAGCACTTAGATTATATAGTCTCGAATCGCCCTCGTAATCTTGTGTTTAAATAGAATGGTGTTAAATTGAAATGCATCACGTTTATCCGCGATGAATTGCCAAATTGCTAAACCGATTTTGATGTGATTTTACACATTTGTAAGTGTTTAACTAATTTGAGAGATTGTATAATTTTGGATACGATATGCAGCACTGTTGTCTGTCTGCAGTATATCTTTTCGGACCACTAGTTAATTATGAATTGAGAGTACCTACTCTAGTTTCGACATGTCAAAAGAGTAGTTTTCTCGAAATTGAAAAAGGTTTTATTGTTATTTATATGGCACAAGATTAATACGAGTGCACTCACATAAATTAATACAAATAATCTGTCCGTCATATAAAATATATTTCAATAACATTAAATTAATATGAACGTCCAAATCACTGTTGTATTTTTTTTTATTAAATTATACATAAACTAATATATTCAGCAGTGGACGGATTAAGGCCGATGATGATGATGATGAAACTAATATACGACTTAGATTTTCAAAAACATCAGACTATTTATTCGTTGTTAAGGAACTAACATGTCCTGAGCCTAGCTCACTCTCAAGGTGTGTCCAAGATGGGTTGAGCCAAAGAGTACCACTACGTTTAGTTGCGCTGCGTCACGATCTGACATCAGTCATCGGAGGGGATTGTCTCTGCAGAGAGAGGCCACCGCGAAGCTCAGTGATAACAAGTCCTGTAAATCAATAATCTCCTTCTGCGAGACAGTAATGTCCCAGAAAGAGGCCAACATGGGCCAAGTGGGTGAGAGTAGAGGTCGCCGAAGTAGCCTTCTCCCGCAGGCTACGAACAGTGTGCGTAAAAGGCGCTACTGAATGCGCCTCCAGTAACGCTCCTATGTTCGTGTTAGATTCAGGATAGGAACCTGTGCCCAGAATGGATCGACGTCGTGGGAACTGCTTAGTGGCAGTCGGGCCATCCCCCTTCCACGTTTACGTACAGAGTATTTTGATGTTTCTACTTGTCAGGTAGGCTACAAATATACCGTGGGAAAAATATGAGGCGTGCTTTTTTGGACTTTTCCAAACTTCTTTTGATTAAAGTTTTCGAGAATTGTAAGACAGATTAGAAGATGATCTGGTATCCCGCCAATTATATCATTCCTTATAGTCTTCTTACTTGAGTATGACCAATTAAAAAATAAATTAAATATAGAGAGCCAAATCTTTTTTTCTTACTAAAACTCCATAATAAACGTTCTCTTTTTATTCACTTATACATTATGTTTAAAGTCGATCAGAATATCCTACTATTCGACTAATGTAAGTAACTTATTGCGATGTCTTTAAGCCTAAGTAATATAGATTATATGCACTTATTGCATACGCTCTCACGCGGAAATACCTACTATAGGACTATGCATTAAGTTATGAGACATTTATTCATTCATTCATATAACCAGGATACATTACTTGTCCTAATTATTCATTCGAGCTATGATCGTGCGTGATACATTAATTATTATTGCAAAACCGTATCTACTTTTTAAACGACTTCAAAGAAGGAGGCGTTTCTCAATTCTTAAAAGTATTTAAAGTAAGCTTTTTAATTTAAAGTTAAATATTTTAAGATTACTTAGTTATGTATGATAATTTAAATTATTCGTTAATGAATTCAACATACTTAAGATATTTGACTAAAATATTTTAATGGCAACTTATCACTTATTTCATCGTAGCCATTTTGTAATTCACTTTATCAACTAATCTACAAAATGTTTTTTTTTTTTTAATTATTATTAGCGTGTGAATTGAATCACATCGAATTGAAGTTCTCTTAAGTTAAACAATTAATTAATTAATTATAGTGGGCTGGTCACACACTCAGGTGTGACTCGGATGGCCGATGGGCCAGATAGGTTTGGCGGGCAAATTGTTGGCCGGCCAGATGGAACCAGGGGAAAAGACGAGCTTCGTGCAGTGGCCGGCTATTGTTGGATGCGAGTGGCATGGAATCGGATACGGATAGAAACGGAGAGAAATGTTATTAAATTCAGCATATCCTTATGACTTAAGTAATTAATCTTTTTTTGGTAGGAAACATGATCAGCAGTCTCCATATAAAATATTATATCTATAATAATATTCTAAGTGTTTTTAATGGTAATTACTGTTTATTGCAGTTATGACGTATTCAAATAGAATTAGTACCAGTTTATCTAACAGCACTTAGGCCGTACTAGTTATGCTACTTTTACATATAAAGCTGTGTAGTTTATATTAACGTTTTATGTGTAGGTATATTCTTTATTGTGTAGTGTTTATTACACAGACTATAAAAAATAGAAGTGACGGTGTATTTATGCTGTCGTTAAAACAACAGGTGTACACCAACTTTCTTTACTCACTGTGAGTTGCATAATCTATGCGCCACCTTTACGATTATCAATTAGATAAGGTTATATAGTCAAATTACTTATGCTTATACGGATTTTTTTTAATATTTTTTAATTTGATTAAATTAAGAATCAATCATTATTAGGTAAGTATTGTACATATTGTTGTTTATGTAAAATAATAACATGCCATTAATTTCTAATTTGAACCAACATATTAAATTATTTCCTAAAAGTGGTCTTGGCTAAAGTCATACTGCCAAATACTTTATTTACATATTACATAATATAGTATTTGTATAGTAACAATACTTGTCATTAGGAAAAAAATCGCAAAATTTCATTTAAATCGGGTTCGTGGTTTCTCAAGGCAAAACTTCACCACATGTTTTATTTTACAAATACTTTTTATAAGCGTTAATGCAAAATGTTTGTTATTGCAGAATTTCGCCACCGATTTTTAGGGTATGTAGGTCATTTGTGCAAAGGCGTGGGTGTAGCTCCAAACGCCGATGCACTACTGCATGACATTCTTATCGCAGTCTTCACACTCCACTGAATGCTAACTCATTACTTCTGATGGTTATGCGATGACACTGTTGTCTAACACGAAACCTGCCTTAAAATGTATATTCAAGTATGCATATTTTAAGTTTTTTATAAAGATATTCTTTGTATGCTAAAAACAAATTTTTGTATCTTTAGTTTTATATTATACTAGCTGCGCCCTATTCTCGTGGGTAGTATGTGTTATTGTAACGTATAAACATAAATAATTGGAAAATTTAATTAAAATCCATTCAATAGGTTTTGGGTGAAAGAGTAACAAACATCCATTTATCCATCCATCCATCCATACTTACAAACTTTCGCGTTTATAATATTATTAGGATTTATCTACGAATTTATCTGATAAATAATTTCTTGAAGTCATATAAGAAAATAAATTTCAGCGTCGCTGACCATAAAGCTCTGCCAGTTTGCCTAAATAACATCACCTAAAATTTTCGACAATAAAGAAAGAGAGAGTAGAAATTGTATCGAATTTCACGTTTGCAAATACTAAGAGTCGGCCTCTCAGTTATGCCGGCGGCCTATTAAACAACAGTTACGTTATTTGTGTTGTAATCGCTCTCGTTTACACCTAACCTGTTTTATTTAACATCATCATACTAATAATTGTTTATTTGTGCTCAAAATCAATATTGATATACTTAAATTGAGTATTTTAATCGGTTTTAACAGATAATTAATCCATTTTGTTATAAGTACGTAATTTTATTGTTTATCTGTGTTCCAATTTGGCTATACTTAGAATAATCTAAGTTTAAAAATTAATTATCTGCTATAAAAATATTTTTTACCTAAGAGTCTAGCAAACTGATTGTAAAATATAAAAATATACTTGTAAGTCTAATGATAAATTGGCTTTGACACTTACGAAGGTTAGTGGAAAGGTCAAGACTGTGAAAAATTGATACTGTTTTTCACAGTTAGAATAAATATTTTAATTTTAGGCAAGGACTAAAAATGGCTGATTTAGGTATATGTCGTCGCTACTTTAGGGATCTTCTACATTGGAACAATATATTGACTCCACTTTCTGTTCAGAGGGGGATAATTATAATTAAGCACACGTTTACTTTGCACCTAATACGTATAATGTAATTGTTTCGGGTTACTATCAAACAATGGTCTTACGAGGCTAATCAGAGGTTAGGGATAAGGCGCGGTGTTACCTCTACATTCACATAACTGATTTCCTTGACGTTCCAGTACGAGGAAACCCAATGAAAATATCCTACGCAAAAAATAGAGAGCATAGGCAGAGGTAAAATTTTAACCTAATAGAATATTAAGTATTTGTTTATAATTCATATAAAAATTCGTAATTTCCTTCACAAAAATAAACTTTGACGCCGAAGTTCTCTGTATTCTCAGCGGTAACAACATATTTTTTTCAAGAATATAGTTTTATGAAAACTTTGACCGGGCAAATATTTAATTTAATGCGTATGTTCTGAGTTATGAAAGGAAAACCCGCAAATTAAATGTTTATTTGCAGCCCGGTTCATTTATGCTTTGCAATTTTGAACCCTATGCATATGCCGTTGTGTCAGTGAAATCGCATATTTAAATCGTAATCATGCCGCGCCTTAAGACTGACGGATGACCAGTTGGTGTGACATCTTATAACTAGGGGCTCGTCCAGACGCTAAGACATCTGCATGCGGGGCTATAGCGGCGGTTGTTATTTTTACATAAAGTTTCGGATGTAGGGGTCTCTGAAACCACTATCATTTCTCCGCCTATTAAGGCACAAGTGTAGAAAGAGTTTTTTCGTGTCGGTCTTATTCGTGAGAACAAATATGCTCCTTTGTTCTGGTAACATAACATGTTACTCTAAATATCATGTTACAGATAACATAATATGTTCCTAGTCCCTACAGCTAATGATGTGGAATGAATAGAACATTAAAATACTTTTTCTGTCTCCATCTATTGTTTCGTGTGTGAAATAAAAAGTATTGAACTAATTATAAATACTATTTAGCGAACATTAACACTATCGTTTAGTTTTTGTTATCAGTTGACTCATTTTTAAATCCAGGAGAGGGCTAATCTGGTATAGTCTAATTTATATTAAACAATTTTTCAATTGTAAAATCATTTTAGAATTGTCAATCTAACCAAACGAATAAAAATGTTAATAGTATCTATCATAGAGCAACGCGAGACCTCCTTCCTCCTTACTGTGTTCCGTAAGGAAGACCGTGATGCTCTAAGGTATCTTTACTCCCTAAAGTGTTTAAATCTATAGTCCCTAGAGTGTTGACGACGCTCTAGCGCACACACAAAGGTAAATTGAAATCGTTGTATTAAAATTAAAAAAAAAAAATATTTATGCCTCTTTAGAAGAACGCGTACTCAGAAGAATGGATGGCCGATGAGCCATTAAGTTTCAAGAGTGGAGGCCGCGTTTCGGTAGACGAAGTGTTGGTCGACTATTAACCAGATGGGAAGACGATCTCCGTGAAGTGGCAGGTCCGCGTTGGTGCGAGTAGCAAGGGATCGGTCTTCTTGGCGTTCATTGAGATGATGATGATTACGATGCCTCTTTGTGATGTATGTAAGCATTTATACAGAGGAGGGCAACGCATATGTATTAATAAATAAAGGGAAAAAAAATCTGCTGAATCTTCTATTATGTGGTAGTCTATGGGTGTAGATAATCACCATAAGGCTCTGTGGTTGCTTCTTCAGGACCTCTACGCCTTGTATTGTAGTACAAGTCAAACATCAAAAGGTCGTCGTCCGTCTATGATCTTTAAGTGATCGACAGAAATGCAATGATTATAATGAAACTGAAATATTTCTTCGAAATATGTGTAGGGTCACGTTAAGTGTACTGACAGGTGTCAATTTAAAAAATATAATATACTTCTTTACAATATTTAAAATATAGCTTTTATACGATATTTATAATTCACATTTTATTACAGCACACTTTACGTGTAAACAATAGTACTCACTGAGAGCTATTTTTGTATTTTATTGATGAAACCTACGTTTTTTGTTTCATTACACTTATTAACAATGTATAAAACAATAAACTGTAAAAACCACACACATCCAGGTAATTTATAAATGTAGGTAGGTGTACGGATGGACGATTGCTACAAAAGGCCGACGGGATTTAATAAAATGCAGAGCAAAATATATTAATTATTAATATTGTACATTCATACAGTCAATCAACCAACGTGGTCCTCCGAAGCCGGACTTTGAGTCGGATTGAGGTTGAATAATTGGATCAGTCTTCCCGTTTGTTAAAATGGGTCGTCAAAGAAGATCATAATGGGCTGATGATGATGATTTTTTATAGAACAAACAAAACAAGAAAAAGTTAGTTTATGTATAAAAAAGAAGAGGGAAACGGAGAGTAAGAATACCTTACGATATTTAATTATTAACTGACACCCGTCACAGCACCGGAGAAATTACAGGTGCGTTACAGGAGACTATAAATATGATCATTAAGTGAGAGAATTTAAGACAGAAAATACACTGCCATCATTCAAAATATTTATGAGCGCAAGCGAAAACGCATGCAACATATATGCGAATAAACAACATATTCTAGTAAATAGTTGTTTATTAAACGTCCATATTAATTCTTGTTATGTGAAGCATGGAACGTTGAAATGCACTTCATAACAGAAAACCACATTTCCTTCATTTAACAATTTTAACAGACTACTCATATTTGAAAGGCCGGCAACTAATCTGCTAATCTTCTCGTGTAGCGGGTGTCTATGTCCCTTACGCTAACTATCAGGTAAACCGACTGCCCGTTTGAACTCTCTTCTCAAAAATGGATTGTGTATTTTTATGAAACCACGGCAAAAGTGATACTTTTTTTCATATTATGGACATTTAACTAAAAACGAACAAAAAAGCATGGAGCACTGGCACAAATGAATAGTCTATACACTACAGCACAAACAGCTGATGCGAACTATAGACGCCGCCATATTGGCCACCGACCGTCACGCGACATGCAACACACAGACGACAAAGTTTAAGAAGATGTAATAAAAGTTACACTTGAAAAAAGTAGTATATGGTACTCGTAATATAAGTCACTGTAACCCTACTTGATAATCATTATTTTTGATCAGCCAAACGAATCACCCATACTCAATAGAAAGTTCTTGCTTCTTAGTATCATGTAATAATAATAGTGCGACTCCTTTTAAATAAGTTTTTCTCTGTCAGGTTACTCTAGGGCTCATATTCCGCTTATTTAATTCTTTAATTTAGATACACCAACGTCGGGCATACCTGTGTAACATCAGCTTGAATATTTCTACTTAGTATAATTCATCCTCTGAGCTGAATATATATGTAGGTCAAATAATAATGCTATTAATATTTGGGTGGGCGATTACTACGTCATTGATTGAGATTTGAATAATTTTAGAATTGAATTGTTAAAAAAATAATGATCCTTATATAGGACCTTTTTAGTCTTTCCCTATTCTAGTAGTAAAGCAAAAAATAGGTCAATATAAATTTACTTGTATTTTAATGACTTTTCAATAGGTGATGAAATATTTACAGTTTCTTAACAAACACATCATTACATGCCGAGTGAACACTGTACTGTACTTATTCCGATAGAAACTCAATCATATATCAATAAAAATATCATGTAGTTATAAAAAAGTTCATATTAAGTAAACATAAAAAAACCTCTTTAATAATGGAGAAAACCTACTTTTTAAAACTTTCTTGATACTTCTAGATACTAATTATTTGTTTTTCAAACATTTATGTAATACAAACATTTTGTAGCCAAGTTCAAACAGATTAAAGTTTCGTAGCGGGAATAATTCTTCCCAAGTTTCATGAAATAAGACGCCTCATCAAGC
Source organism: Lycaena phlaeas (assembly GCA_905333005.2). Lineage (NCBI taxonomy): Eukaryota > Metazoa > Arthropoda > Insecta > Lepidoptera > Lycaenidae > Lycaena > Lycaena phlaeas. The sequence goes on from HG995168.1 coordinate 5,676,815, forward strand.
TAACATTAATAAAAGTATGATTAATGAAATGTATGAAATTAATATAAATTGTATAAATAACATGAAAATAATATATATAATCACACACATTTACATGATAAAATAAAAAAAATGACGTTACAAAATAATAATCATAAAATCGCATCGCAAACGAAATCGCCTCGCAACGCATAAAAACTCGTGTACCGCAATAATGCGAAATCACTTACGATGTGTCCAAAGTGAATGCAGAGACGAGCACGCACGGGCACAAGAACACAGGCACTGACCAGGCCCGCGTGGTCAACGTCACCCCACTCACTCCAGATCACCGATAAGGCCTTCGTGACAGAAATATGACATTTGGTAATCGTGTTACGTTACACCGCTTAAGAACAATATGTGTATTAAGTTTGCACAACACAACCTTCGTCCAACATCCTTTGAAAATCTTATACTTAATAAATAAATGATATTCACTCGTTTCCGTCTGTTTTCATAATAATGTTAATTAAAAACATTTATCACAGATAATATATTGATGTTGAAGATAGGCTTTCCATCATCGATATCAGTGCTTATACTATTTAAATATAGAATAGACAATAATTAACTAATCATAATTATCGCAGTTAGACCTCCAAATTCCAATATTCCCAATGCTTCCAAAGGAAACGGCTTGCACTAATATTATTAGCGAAAATGTATCATGTATGTGTTCTAATTAATACACAATGTTTTAGTCTATATTATACCTATAAATTTAGTCATAAATTAAAAACAAATATAAATCAAATACAATCAATTGTTAATAAGTTAATGATAGTTTTAAAATAATATAATAAATTAATAAATCACATCTCATGATAGAATTAAAAACCGCATACTATTCTTGGCCGTGCAAAGTATTAGATTTCTTCATCGCTAGACACAATAAAACCATTCTTCATATTGATTGTTGTGAACGTTCATCGCTGAAAAGTGGGATAAATGAATACGATATGAAAATAGGTTCTTCTATCTGCATCTCACGGGACGGCATTTTAGTTGATTCTTGTCAATTAGAATTTTGCGTAACTACGAAAGATTAGATAAGATACAAAAATACGAAAACAATAAGTTGCACCAAAATCTCCAAGGCTCATTCACTACCTTCCACCAAAATATAGAATAAATAAAGTAGTAAATAATATAGTGGACAATGTATAAGAAATATAAAAAACGGTCTTCACATAATATGTGTGTATTTTTGTATTTCAATCCATGCCAAAAAATATGAAATTGATATATTATACATATTATATAATATAAGATGTTTAATTTTTAAATTATATCAATTTAATTTTTGGCCTTTAAAAAAAATAACTATTTTTTAACTCCTGTAAATTTTTTTTTACACGCAGTGCACAAGAGCCATTTTATATTGCACTAAATATTGTGACTATATTGTTCGTATGCTGAGCTAATCATAAGTCACGTTGATTGGAAGGTAAATACTGAATGCGCCACATTCGACAGACAGATTAATGTTCGTTACGAAACATCAACAAAATCAACTGCCTACATTATTTAATTGGGACCATATACGTTTAACGGTATTTTTTTGCATTAAAGTACATAAATTATTAATAATAATCGAACATAATGTTATATTTATTTTTATATTTCATGTGTCGTGTATGGGGGTGAATGTAGGTTTATTTCATTATAGTGAAACAAATTTTATGGATTAACCCAACGCCCGACGTATCTGATATTTTCGGGATACACGAATAGACTAGGCCTCCCATGAGCATCCCCACCACGGTTCAGGCCTTGGCGGTGGGGCTTAGTAGCCCAGGGTGATCCCAACACCTTAGGTGAAGCGAATTGAGCCGAGGGGAGTTTTTTCTTTTACGCTGGGAAATGCATGACGCATCCCGCTGGGGAGTGAGTCTCCCCAGCCGGGTATGTGGGACTCGCTGCGCCCGAAAGATGGATGGTGGACGCAGGTATTCCCACTAAAACCCGGCGGGTAGTGCCACTACTGCCGCCTTTAGTGAGGTGCCCCGGATCTACAAGCAACAGGGCACCTCGACGGCTAGTCATTCCCTCAGGGGACTGACGCCACCTCCACAGAGCGGTTGCCCCGCACCACAGAACAACCGATCCCAACGTCTGGACAGTACGATGAGGTGAGGTTCCTATCCTCACCTCTTGCCCCTTCTGCTCTATTCTCCCTTCTTCTTATAAGAGGGATACAAAGAGCCCCATCGGCTCAATTCGCTTCACCCAAGGTGTTTGGGTCACCCTGGGCTACTGTGCCCCACCGCCACAACAAGGCCTGAACCATGGTGGGGAAAATAGTAATCCCCTGGCTTTATATCCCAACATCTTGCTACAAATGAGGGACACGGTTTGGCAATCCAAAAGTTGTGACATACTTAGCTATTCTCGAATGGAACCAGTTGTCATATATATGGTTAAGCATCTCAACATTGCACCATTTTAGTTGTAGATAAAATGAATGAACACCATTACGATTAGGGCTAGGCTGGTCAAGACAGAATGTCCATCAGATCATGTAGAGATGATATTACTGAAATCAAGGACTTTCTTTAATAATTTTGTATATTACTTTACTTTTGAGCCCTTTCTTGTGAGAAAGATCTGGGAGCTTAGTCAAAACACCATTACGAAAACGACAGCGAAGTTCGTTCGTTCGTTCGAAGTTGTGATTGGCTAATCACGTCGTCGATTGAACGATCGAGCGATCGACGACGTGATTTAGCCAATCACAACTTCGAACGAACGAACGAACTTCGCTGTCGTTTTCGTAATGGCGTTTTGACTAAGCCCCATGTTAAGATATTTTTGAAGGTTCATAGGCCATACAGGCCCATAGACACTAAAAATTTTGACGTTGACGAGAGTGGCGTAAGACTATTTATGTTATGGCCATATTCGTACAAAAATTTTCCATCAAGGAAACATTCTTTCGAAATTAAATTACGAAATTTAGGAAAAATACATATATTTTTATTTATACAAATGTTATTTTTTTTAGTTTGCGATCCTTCATGCACAACTAACAAGCAACGCTAAATATTATGCATAAACCTTGTTATTCTTTGAAATTAAGGTCAAACGAAATGGAAATGTTTTAGGAGCGCCATTATTTAATTCTGTTTATCATATTTTCTCCATAAATAAATATTACAAATACAAAATAACGTATTTTTAGTTCCTCGTTACATCAGTAATTGCACACCTTGTTATTCATTTTCGGAGACGGTCAATACTCATTTAGGCTTCTAAAACAATTTGCGTAATAATAATTATTAATGTTTTATCCGAAAATGTATCTCATGGATACTTACAATGTATGTAGTTTTTTTTTCGATAGGCCTATGCTATTGGCCTTAAGGCCTTTAAGCTTGTAGCTTCGTGTATGACGTAAGATCAAGCTGGTGGCTTCCGGCATGCCTGCTATGGAACCGGCCTTCTGTCCTACACTGGATCATATTTCTTATCTTGTTGCTTAATAGCGAGAAGCATGTATAAGTGGGTATACATTTTATTGCAAATCTAATTTGAAAGTTATCGCAGAACCAGATAAGTTGCGCGGAATAGCTATCAGAACTTATTACCAGGCGCGTGACTCGCCTATAGAATACTTAAATTCAGAACTTCGACCTCTCGCTTCCCAACTTTATATTAATCATGTTAATATTTATGAGATGCTTATTAATAGAAAATATTAATAAAATCATGTTTTGTTATGTCAGCTTCATAAGTCATTTATGGTAAGATGTAGACTGCTAAAGGGACCAAGTAAGTGGAATTCATAAGGGACAAACTTTCAGCCAAGTACTTAGGCTGAAAATTTACATTTCATTGCTTTACTTACGTTGCTTTAATTATTGGTAATACTGTAATTTGATCATATCTTCTGGAATTGAGGTCGTCTCACAGACTTCTTTTGAAACAGATTATTTGGCAAAATCTTGCCAGTCGGTCTGTTGACTAGAACTTGCCACTTCCTTTTGCCAGAATACTTACTCGGAGAGAGTCATCTTGCCTCTTCGTCTGGCCATAATCGTGTATAAACGAGTTGTTTTATGACATACGGGGACAATCGAGGAGTGGGAGCCCTACCGATGCCCAAAAACATCCGTAAAACCAAAGGTTATGGAAATTCGTTGCCCTCCTTTTCCACAACCCCCAATGGACCATCGAAAACTCGCAAACTGCACGAAATGTCACAGCATAGCTGTCACTTTACATTGGTATTATGTGAGCGAGGGACTAACTCAGTCGTGCCTGCACAATTTAGCAGCAAAGCGCACTACCTTCTAATGTGCTCTATTCATTCGATCAAATCGGGGTCTAGATTTGTCTGACTGTATTAGATATGTCAGTTATTAAGTGGGCGGTTAGTTTGTAAATTCTCCACACCTTAAGGCTAAAATAGTTGCAATGAAGCAACGATTAAGAACAGAAAATGTCTACATATCTCAAGTCTCTTATAATAAAATTGTTATTCTGTGATGAAATTGTTTTTAATAGCGTTACATATATAAGTGGTAGCGGTAAGGTAATAAGTAATTAAACTCATAAATAAGTGGTAATTCAGTTAAATGTTTGGATTCCTCCGTTATTTTTTCAATTTAAGATGCTATGATTACAAAAACGTATCCACGTATATGTAGTGTTGTAATAGCTTAATTACTGTTTTTTTTTAATTTTGCTGTTGCATCGAGATTGGTTGCACTTGTTGAAATTATCAGGATGAAGATTAATAACACTTTTAAAGCGCTCAGTTTCGTCAGTGGTAAGTAGGTAATTAGTTATAAGCAATTTAATAGACTATAATAAGTCTTCGCTTTTTGTATATTGTACATGACGTTGTTAATTAATATCATCATCATTATCAACCTCCATCTTTTGCTGAACATAGACCGTGTTGTTGGTGAATATAATTCTGAAGTGAATGTAGTAGATTCTTGTTTATTGAGTATATAAAACATAAATTGTTAAACATTATAGTTAAATATAAAATCCAACACTAGTTGCTCTTATACATTTGAATATTAGGTGTTTATTCTTGAAGACTTTAAAAAAAAGTAAAGTAGCAATGTATATGTCCCACTGCTGGGCACGGGTCTCTTCCTCGAAATCAGGCGAGGATGATATAGGGCCATAGTTCACCGAGGCGCTCGCCCAATACGTCTTCATTAATCTCATCTTCATATTTCTTAATCTCATCAGGCATGCAGGTATCCTCACAATGTTTTCCTTCACCGGTGAACGAGCGATGATTTTGTCGGGTGCTCTTAGAAATTTTAAAAAACCGTTTCAAGTCACCACAAGGGTCGGACCGGCCGGACCTCTCGCTCAAGAGGCCGGGACTACCCACTGGACCATCATCGCCCAGGCTCTTAATTAATATACCAAACCTGACGCCATGAAGCCGTGGAACTCACACTCCACAGCTGGAAGAGGGCAACTATCCATTTTCACCCAATGGTGAAGCCAACCGTCTTACCTCATATCCGATGAAGCATTAAGACCATTAGATAGCTCCATCCGAAATAAAAAGCTTTAATTAACTTATTTTTTTAATATCTATACTTTACCATTTTATAATTTATTTTTTCATTCATAAGAAAGCTTTACCTTTACGAATTTTCTGATAAAAATTCATTACCGAAGGAGAAGATCCGTGCAGATTTAATATTGAATACTAACAAGTTCTGAAGAAAAGTTTCAATCTTGTTCCGTCGCTACAACGTGCTCATAAAAGTTACTAATAAATACGATTTAATGATATCTAAAGATAATTAGAAATGTACTCCACACTCGTTACCCAATAGTTACACAATGCGATATTAACATTCTTAATCAACACAACATAATTTCGCTACGGGTGAATGGATAACAAATAAAATCAAAAATCGTTACACTTTCGCTTACATTACGTTTCTATTACAATATATCTATATTGTCATAGAAACGCAATGTATATATTGTATTCAGGACATATTGCTTAGTGAAAACTTGGACCGTGCGTTTTGAAACTCGATAAAACGAAGAAAAGAAATCATAGACTATACAATATAAACATAGAACAAACATAGACTATAGTCGTACTTTTGTCCTGCGAGATAATGAGTTAGAAAACTGATAATATAATATCTCTCTCTTCCTCTCTCTCTGTCGTTCTCTTTCTCTCTCTCTCTCTCTCTCTCTCTTTGGTCAGCACCTTAATGTTGAGAGATACAATGATTTAAATAAAATTGCTTTTAGAATTGGAACACATTGAATTATCATTTCAGCTACCCTACTCCTGACACTGAATTCATCTATTTTCTTTGCAGTCCTACCGTGTGTAAGCTCTCATATTTTAAAGTGTTTGTGCATATTTGTCATAAGTTTTAATTATATAATATTCCACCCTTGACTTTATAAATCTGTGCCTTGAAAGTTAAACATTAATTCCACGTAAAAAATGTATATATTTAGTACATAGAATAATTAATTATTAAGAAACTATCTTCCGACTACAAACTTTAGCTACTGAATTGTAGTAACAGGTATGCCAACGGCGATAGTTGGTAATTAAAACTTATGACACAGTCTCAGCTGATGCTAGAACTTCTACTCTGAACTACAATATTAGGGTCAACAGCTTTACACCTAGATTTCAGGTACAGATTCAGTAATTTTATTACTAATATAATTATATAACTTTATTACAGTTGCCGTATTGGATGCGAGTAGCAGGGGATCGGTCGTCTTGGCGTTCATTGAGAAAGGCCTATATGCAGCAGTGGACGGACAAAGGCTAATGATGATGATATAAGTATTACCCATTGAGTGATTAATATGGTTTAATGATAGGATATAAATTATCCGTCAAATGGTCCAGTGCGTATGGGCTCGGCTTTTTCTGAGAGAAAGATCCGGGTTCGATTCTGACCCCTATGGTAGGCACCAATGGGTTTTTCTAAACTTCTAAGTTCAGATGTACATGAGACCATTTCTTGCTCACCGGTGCAGGTAAACTTCACGAGGAAACCTGCACGCCTGATGAAATTGAAAGTCTTTGAAGGTGCGTGAATTTTACCAACCCACATTGGGCTATCGCATTTAGTACCTTTGATTTCGAGGAGAGGCCCAGCTGTCGGACATATATGTATAACACCCAAAAGACCCTAATTTTATATATATTTTTAGGGTTCGTTCCCCTAAATGACAAAACGGAACCCTTTTATAATTAGATTTTTGTCCGTCTATGAACGTAATAAGCGTTTTTAAAATTACCGCCATAAAATATTCATTAAATTTAGACATCGCCTAATGTACTACGGAGGAGTACTTAATTAAGAAGGGGGTAAATTTAATGGAATAATAAATAATAACTTAGAAGAATCTAGGAACATTAAAGGTCACTGCATTTAAACATGTTAATGAATTAAATAAGAGAACCAGATTCATAATGAATTGCATAAGGCGTAAACAAGACATCAAAATGTGGGACTTGATTTGCCTACTACGTATGTAAACTGCCACACTTGTAATGAGGTCAACATTTTTTAAAAAACCGTTTCACAGAGGTCCTTCACAATTACCAGCTTTTCACTTCTTGGCTTGGAGAAAATTACATAGAGACGGCAAAAAATATTTATAACATACTTAATTTAAGACCGCTCATTTGGGTGTTTTTGCTAACAAGTGTTTAAAATTGACGATCTCTGTGGCTTAATGGTAAGCGCGTTGCGTTCAAGCCGGAGGTAGCGGGTTCGAATCCCGCCAAGGAATAAAAATGTTTCTGTGTTCCTGGGAAGACGATCTCCGTGCAGTGGCAGGCCGCGTTGGATGCGAGCAAGCAAGCAAGGGATCGGTCGTCTTGGTGTTCGTTGAGGGAGGCCTATGTTCAGCAGTGGACGGATAAAGGCTGATGATGATAATGAAGCATTAATATAAAAATTATTAAATATATGTATTTTGGTTGTAATTATTAAATATATCTCTTCGGTTTCCGTAAGTCTCTTCGGTTACTTACCACGGGATCAGATTGACGTGGTGTAAAAACGTCCATAGATATTATTATTATTAATTACGAGGAATATGAAACATCATTTTAGTTATGACCAATGTATAGACTACTCCTAGCCTGCCTCGTGTTAAGCATCTGTTTGCATGGCTAGTTCCAGGGTAATATTAGATCCATGTGGAACAGCTGTCTTGAAAGATATGCAGGGAAGTTTAATTAGGCCTCTGCCTCGAATTTAGCAGGCAGCGGAGCGGCGGCAGTAGCGGCGCGGGCAACGTAGATGCGCGCTCCGCTGTTTTCGAGAACCGGTCCATTTGATTTCTACGCAAAGATCCTGCCGCTCCCGCGCCGCCACCACCCCGCTGCTCGCTAAATTCGAGGCAGAGGCCTTACTGTCTTCGAGACCGTCTTACACCAGGATGGATGCATGGATGAGTATCAACCTAGCATAATAAATACATTTATGACGCCGCGTGACGGCAATTATGCACGGTTCGTTGAATGCTATCTTTATTGCTGATTTCTTTTTGATGACTCAAGTTGCGAGTTCAAATCTCTCGAAGTGCAGGCAAATATACTAACAGCACCCCGCGGTTTCATCCGCGTACTTACCATTCCCGGGGGAGTGCGGGGATAAATTATAGCATATGTATTATTCTGATAATCGATATTATTGTAAAGTTTCATTAAAACCCATTCAGTAGTCTTTACGTGAAAGAGTAACAAACATCCATCCATTCATCCGTCCAAACATTCTTACAAATTTTCGCGTTTATAATATTAGTAGGATGTGTAATGTGTATCGAATGATATCCTAAGGTTATATCCGTTTCTCGCAATATACGTTTACAAGGCACACATTTATGCTTAAAAACTTTAGAATTCACAAACGCCCTCGAAATCTTTTAAATTAAGTGAATAGTTAATTACAGTAAACCCCTAGGCTTACTTGGCGGGAATGTCGGGAGTCACGTGACATTCAAGGCCTTGAGGTGTTCTTATGTGTCGATGAGACTTAACCAAGTGTTAACCGTTCTATTGAAGCGTGAAACGAAACGTAACTTCGGATTAGCAAGTGTACATTAGATGCATGGTGATGTTGGCGAAATTTTGTAACCCGTCGACCTTATTGACGACAACAATCGTTCTGGAAAGGACGAAACAATTCAAGGTTATCTGTAAAAATGTTGATCAACGAAATGGTGACTTTCTTATTTTGTATTGGTCAGTTAATATTGTGTACATAAGTGCCTATGCAATATCTCGTACGATAATTTTATTACTACTTAATTTTTACGAGTTGAAAAATATGAAAAGCAAAAAGGTTATGATTTTGACCGGCATGTATGTTTGTTCATCTATGCGCTCATAACGTCTAAACTACTTATGAGAATATGACAATTGAGTATCTTGAAAAGCTTCTTCATCGTCCGAGGATAAAATAATATGTAAAGTCATGCAAAATTAAATTTTGTGCCCCATAAGAGGCCCAAGTCTTGCAATATAAAATATTTTGTAATAATACCATGTGAGGTAATTAAACTAAAGCACTTAATAAGCCCATTCTAAAAATACATATAATATTTGCTGTAAGGAAAAAAAGTGTTTAATACTAAAGTAAAATTAAACAATGAAAAAATATTCAGTTATTTTAATTCTTTTTTATTATTAATAAATCAAAAAAAAATTGTTCAAACGCCCTAAAAGTTATGAAACAAGGAAATATACACACGTGAAATTATTATGTTCTTACTTACTAGTTATTTTATTCTGATCTTAACTGCTTACTATGAAAAAATTATACACAGTACCTTTTATTATTTCATAAATAGGTCTTCAGAGAATTTGTAGAGCCCTTTTGTTCTAGAGATTAATTAACTCTTAAGATTGTAAGTAAGTGGCATACGACTACGGAAATTTTCTAGAAAGGTATAAAGGTATAAAATAAAATATACTGTGTGAGTTGGTTTTTTAATAAGTAGTTGATAAGAAGAAAATAAATAACTAGTAGGATATTCGTACCTAAATTGATATATTACAAGAATATAACAATTTAGTTGCGAATATTCTTTGTTTCATACTTTTTAGGCCGTGCTTTTTATAGAGGGTTTCAATTTTTTAAAAATTTTTTTGATTTTGTTTCCGTACGCTCATATGCATATTTGATACCATCGTGATCAATGTAAAATATTGTTCTATTAATTATGAATACCAAATTTGTGATATTTAATAATATATATATGAGACAGTACTATACGACTTATGGGATGTCTATAGTAGCCGGTAAAAGTAGGATAGGCGTGGCGAAAGTTTGACCTTCTCGGCTTACCAACAATGGATGAATAGGGGTGAAAATGATTCGGGCTCGGGATGGGAATCCGGGCCCCACTGAAGACACGACGTCGTGGGAACTGCCAAGTGGTAGCCGGGCAGTCCCCCTATTGTGGAGAATCTGGTCTTGCCGGGACCAGTCCGTCGCTGATTGTTTCCCGTTGCCTGCGATCCGGGTCCCTCTGATAGCGGCTGAAGGCTCACGCAGCGGTTTTTGTGGGGTAGTGCACCCAATGCGAGTCCCCACACACGCCAGCGCGCCTACCCAAGGCCCGTGGTATGGTCCGTATTACAATATCGATATACGAAATAGAAACAAATTATAGAATCCTATCTTAACTTAAGCGTCCATCTTATCTTACTCTCTACCTTTTGTATCGAATCAGTTATGCATATTTATAATGAAGACAATAATTGCTGGGTAATTATATCCTTATTCCTCCAAATTTATATAAATAAGCTACTTCATTTTGAATTCATATTTCGTGTTACAATTACGTAAAACACAAGTATTGCCCTAGAATGGACCGTTACGTAAAGGGAGACACGTCTGCAAGATAAGTAATCATGGAAGCAATTCACCTCAATTTTGTATTGTATCATGATAAATTTAAATGACCAAACTTAAGTGAGCGTTAATTTTGATCGCATAACTTGAATTTCTTCGCTCGAGTTATTAGACTAACGCGTAGAAACTGGCCAAGTGTACACGCACTATGAGAAGGCACCTACATCTTTGCTTTAAGTTAATGTAGGTAATTAATATTAAAATATCCAGGTAGCATTTTATGGACATCCAATCTGAATATGAGATATATTATGATTAATAATTATATAATTATGGGAGCGACGATGGTTCAGTGGGTAAGAGGATCGGCCTCTTGAGCGAAAGAGTCCGGGTTCGATCCTGACCCCCGCCTGAGGTGCCTTGAAATGGAATTTTCTAATTTCTAAATGCACCCTTACCATCGCTCGCTCATCGGTGAAGGAAAACATCGTGAGGAAACCTGTATGCCAGAAGATATTGAAATTCTTTGAAGGTGTGTGTAGTTCACCAACCCGTATTGGGCCAGCGCATCGGTGAACTATGGCCCGATACCCTTCTCGCCTGATTTCGAGGAGGAGACCCGTGCCCAGCAGTGGGACATGTGTGGATTGCTACTTTCTGGTAATTTTAAATATACTAGCCCGAGTGGTGGGCATTTTCTGTAGGAGCCTAAATTGGTAAAACGAAACTAGCCTAAAGTGGTAAAAGATCAATTTGGTCCAACGAAACAAATTAATATTGGTATCTGTTCACACGAAAGCCGTTTTTAAAGCGTGACATTTTTATAAAGCACGGTTGGATTTTCGACGTTGAGTGTTTGACGTTAAATCGAATTATTGAGAATGGCGAACTTGCGACTCGAGTTGACGTCGGGTTCGGAATATCTAGTTATCAGACAAACAAAAATCATATCAGACAAACAAACAAAAATCCGTCCGAAGGAATTACCTTAGAGCAGTCCTCTTGTAACGTAGGATCTTAGTTACCGATGAAAAAAAATATTCTATAACAAAGTAAAGAAGATTATTATGAACTAGCAACGCCTTGCGGTTTGACCCGCGTACTTCCCATCACCGTGAGATTACGAGCATAAATTATAGCCCATATCTCATTCTGATGTGTAAGCTATATTAATGTAAAGTTTTATTAAAATCAATTTAGTAGTTCGTGCGTGACAGAGTAACAAACATACATCTATATATTCTTATTAGCTTTCGTGACTATAATAATCGTAGTATTTATAAGCCTTTTATTGAACAGTCGGTAGAGGGACTTATGTTGAAATTCTCGAAAAGCTTGGCTTAAGAAAATTTATAGGCTTACAATGTGACTTTCTTTTATGTGATTTTAGAATGAAAATATTCAACACATTTTAATAATCCATGCTGGTAATAAAGGGGCGATATTTATTTTTATGAATCTCGCTTCCCAACAAGCAATTCGCAATCACTAATTGCGCTTGACATTCAGGTTTATCCCACTATTTCACTCGTTAGTCAGTAGGTGGTGGAATTGCTTCGTCCATATATGGGGTATTCGTATAAATTATTGCCTATTACATAAATTACAACAATTTGCTAGTGACACTCACATTTTTCACCTCAGCTGCACTGCTAGCTTTAAAATGGCAAATATCAAGGAGTTTAAAAGTGTATCTGGACCAGGATATATTGTTTAAATATTTATCATCATCATCATCAGCCTTTATCCGTCCGTTGTTGAACATAGGCCCCCACTGATCGCCAAGACGACCTATCGATTGCCACTCGCATCTAACACGTACTTAATATCAGGCTTTGATGATTAAACCAACAAACTATCGAAGATACTGTACCTACATGTATTTTGTCTCAGTCATAACCCAATCTGATAACTGTGTGATATCTGTGATTTCTAGGATAACGGAGGAAAAGGAAACGTAACCTTAGAATCAAGAATAATTTTGAAATAGTTTGCAAAATTATTGTAAATTGATAATATTGCATTTCAGGTGATATATTAATAAGTCGCGGACCTTATCTAAAGTCTAAACAGATAAGTATATATATATATATATATATATATATATATAATATACACGGTACATACACCAAAATAGCACTTTTCACAATTTTTATGTGTTTGTTTTGGCAAATCTCTGAAACGGATGGACTGATTGTAATGGAACTTTCACTGGCATATAGCTGATGTAACAAGAAGTAACTTATATGAATGATCATTACCAGTCCGTATACGTCCGTAAATCAAAGTTAACACGCCGGTAGTGTTCCTGATCTCATGAGCCTCTATTTATTGTATGGATGTCGCTATAACTCCTTCACGCAACCCATCAGTCCATTTGCCTCCTTTATATAAAAAATGAAGTATTTCTTTCCCAGTTTGATATTACCTAAGATATAAAGATAAACTTGATGATGATAATAAAAGTTAGATAGTAACGAACAAAAGATAGTAAGGCCTACATGAAAAACCGAAGACAAAGCAGTTTGTAACTTTCGCCTTCTAATTGTTTTTATCAGCTACCTTTATAACACTACCTACAAGCGTTTACTTTCAAAATTTCTGTCGAAGATTGTGTAATGCTGTCTAATTGGCGTTGTTATGCGGAATCGTGGATCGCTCATGTAACATATTATAAGAGATCATTAATATCATTCTGTAATAGATTAACCCTTACTGTTACAAATATACGCATAATTATTTATGTATATTTTGTTAAGAACATACACGAACAATTAAGACTAACAACTTACATAATAGATGACAGAAAGTAAATTAATTAGTATAATATATATTCACAAATTTATGTTCATAGAAAATTTAATTGCTTGATTTAAGTGAGAAACACTTTACAATATAATTGATTTTATAAGCTTATTGTAAGCTTTATTGTATAGGTATATCAGTATTTCAACACGTGAAAAAAATCCGTGCGCGGAATCATTTCTAAATATACAATTTGGTCTAGGGGAATTAAACTTGTTTTAATGTTAATTATTAAATTATAATTTATACACATTCTTATACTGTATCTGTATGTTACATTTATATATCTATTATCTATTTATATGTAAAATAAAATATCTCATTATTAAAACTAATTGTAGGCGTTAAAAGAAACCACAAAGATCGGTGGTTTTCTTTGGATAAGCTCCACCAAATAGTCTTACGGGTGTTTTACTCCAGTCTATTAACAATAATTTATTCCGCTGTAACACAGATTCTTGTAAAGAACACTTTCTATAATTTTGTATCACGAATTCAATACCTATATTTTTTTCTTTTACTGGCGATAGTATTTGAGTGACATCAACGCTACCATCTGGTTGTACGTACAACAAACGATCAAATAATTCCACATTCTTACATACTTTCGGTCCAAGAGATGGAGGAACGTATTCTTTCGTATTATCAATATCGGATCTATATCTATTTATATCGGGTATTTTTTCATTACCCCCTATGAAACTACGCTTATTGTCTTCTCCACTTTCACCGATGATATCACGTTCATTCAGTGCGTTACCAATTTTAATATGTTGGTCAAAATTATTCTTATCTTCACCTCTTTTACTTATGAATCCAATAGATTTTGTTGCTTTGTTGTGAGATGGAAGAAACCCATGATTGTATTTTAAAATTGAAACCATGTTAGGATCAGGACTGGATAAATTTGATATTTCTGAGGCAAGTGTTCTTCCTTCAATCATTGCAACATCATCATGGTCTATTACGACCTTGTTATTATATTCCGGTTTATATTTTAGTCGAATAGTAGGTTGTTTTTTATTTGCCTCGGCGATTCTATGCTCCATGCTATTGAGTGTCTCGCTAGATTCAATGTTTATTTCTCGCGGTCCAAAGTCGTTACTGTACGATTTGACATTATGCCACTTATTAGCATTAGATAAGCTTTTTGTATACATTTTATTATTCTCTATACTTTCATGGTTATCACCATTAGAGTGTTCTTTCGATTTTAAAAAAGGGAGAATATTCATAAAGCTATTGAATTGATCAAAACGTGGTCGATTTCGTATTTTAATTTTAGGCTTAGAAACAAATTGTACTTGTTTTTGGTTCTCATTACTATTAGATTGATCTTCAGAGCCGCGACTTTCTGCGTTTCTGTAAAACCGATGATCTTTATCGATCTTGTTTCGTCCTCTACTTTTAATTTCAACGTTTTGGGGATAGGTCTTTGCGTGTTCTTCTAAAATTTGGGTCCTTAAATTGTCCTCCAATATTTCGACATTTATTTCTGGATGTTTGTTTTCTCGTTTACGTATTTGGTGTACGTCCTGAAAAGTACGCCTTTGAAATTTATAAGGTGCAAAAATTTTCGTTACTTTCATTTCTGAAGAGTACGGAAAATTATCCGAAATCTTCAACAGAGGTATAGTGGCGGGTACTCTAGTTTGCTCTTTATAATTACCGTTAATGCTTTTTAAATAGTTAAGGACATCGTTAGCGAAGCTAGAAGTCGTCCATTGTCCGTATACTTTCTCTTTTTTCTCAACTGGTGGGGGCATCTCTATGTCTGGTATATCTTGCATATAAGTTCGCATTATATTCCGATTAGAGCTTATCATATTATTAAGTCCTTCTGACTGAAATAGATACTTTATAGGAGATTTTTTTATTTTAAATTTCGAAAATGAGTAATCATCTCCTGTCTCTGGGGGAGGAGGAGTTTCGAATTCGGATACATTTGGAACTTCTTTAGTAGATGTCGAAAACGGTTCAAATCTCTTATTGAAATCATTTTGAAATATATCTTTACTACCAAAATCCCAAATATTTATATAGTTCTTATTCTTATAATTTCTATTGTTATTCGGTAAATCAAAAATTTCCGTCTCATTCGCAATTCCTATTTTCGTAGTTTTTGCGTTTAATTCTACCCCGATATCATGTTCATACTGACTAAATGGGCTGTTAAACTTAATGAAACTTCGATTAGATTTGACGAAGACTGGTCTTGTTTCAAAATTTTCTGATGTCTGTGATGTTAGTTGCTGCCCAAGGACAACGTACTTAATGTTATCGTTAGTGCTGTCGGTTAATTTATTCTTGAGAAAAGTTTTTTGTTGATACTGTGGTATTTTTTTCATAGTATAATTTCTTTCTATTGTCGAAGCTAACAATATATTCACGCCGAATACTTCGCCCTCCAATCCATTTGGATTACCTATAAAACAAAAACTATGGATAAATATCCTACTAATATTATAAACGCGAAAGTTTGTAATAAGTATGGATGTAACTTTGTTAGTCTTGGGAAATACTCCGGGGAAGCCATGGGTTGCTACTGGCTATGTTGTAAAGATAAAATAAATTTAAAAAATGTATAAAATAGAGCATTACCATTTTCAGATGTTCCATATCCTAGTATGAATCTGCCTCCTCCCGGTAACACGAAACCATGTAACTGTAAAAAAAAAATATCATAAAAAATATGGTCGCCGGTCCAGTGGGTATGGGCTCGCCTCTTGAGCGAGAGGATTCGATCCCGTCTCCCAGACCTAAATCGGTTTTTCTAAATTTTTAAGTGCACCCTAAACAAGAGACCATCGCTCGCTCACCGGTGAAGAATAACATCGTAAGGAAACCAACATGCCTGATAAGATTGAAAGTCTTTGAAGGTGTGTGAAGTTCAACAACCCGTAGGTATTGGGCCAGCGCATTGTCGAACTATGGCCCCAATAACTAACTCTTCTCGCCTTTGAGGAGGAGACCTGTGACCAACAGTGAAACATATACTTATAACTCAGCCCAAAAAGTAAAGTATCAACTATACTTTTTACAAAAAAAATTGCAGATAACACATTACATTTTGATAAATAATTCTTAATTCTCATACGACCAGTTACATTACTTTTAGTACACACACTTACAGATAGCCTTAAGGCTTAAGGTCTTCAATATTCAAAAGCTAGAATTTCTAGAGTATGTATCTTAGCAATTCAAAGTGAAATATCCGCGCATCTTGAGCTAAGTATTAGTTGTTATAACCTTTACACCTGCGCGTAACAGAATCCAATGAACGCTAGTGAGAACGCAATAAAAGGCACGCTCTGACAGCTATCACACATCACACGCTAAGAGGAAGATTAGTCGTTGTTCACATATAGTTGAAAACTTATTAAATATATTATAAAAAATATTTTACTAAAATTTCTAGTTTTAACATTAATTAAGGGAATTTGAAAATTCCCCAATCAAAGCATTAGATTTTACCTTTTTCCAAGATTTATAAAAATAACTATATGGCTTTGGGAAATGATAACCGATATAGAGGCTGACTTCGTAACCATTTTACTACCCTATGAATGTTTTATCTTCCTAGATATAGTTTTTTTTGCTAAGAAACGCAGTTCACGTTCGATTTTTTGTTAAGCGTGATTGATCATTAAAGATTCCACAAGTTTATTTTCATAATTCCTTTTATGTACGTTTTTTTTTTTCAAAATGTCCTTTGCCTGGCCTTAAAGCCTTAGAGCGAATGTATATTTATGTACGTACGCTGTGTGCTGCTTCACAAGAGGCGAGCCGCCCATCAATGTAGAGTGCCCACGCTCCGAAATCCGATTGGTAGGATAAACAGACGTGGTGCCATGTATCACGCGTGACGTCAACCGCAGTGCTTGATGACACTCTACCATTTATAGATATGTTGATAAGAGGCCCCGATGTGTCCAGCCACAGTCTTATTACACGATTGTTTCCATTAACTAAAAGAAAAATTTAATATTTTCAAATGTACTTTAATGATGTCTATGTTCAACAGTGGATAGATAAAGGCTGATGATGATGATGGATATCACAATTTTGTTAATGGAAGAAGTGATAAAAAGACGTTTTTTTCGCCACAATTTACACATATTGCACACACCAGATACAGATTTATTTTCACGGTGATATGATATTATCCTTTTCAAAGAAATTATGTTTTATATAAAATTGTAATTTATTATATTGTGGCGTTATTGTAACCTTCGCAGCATATTACACTTAGCGTGACACCCGATCGTAACAAGAAAATTATGGGCATTCTGTCTCAACGTACACAGACTATTTTAATAGGCCTCATATTGTATTGTCCCATGTGAAATCATTTCCTTAGTATTAGCAGTCTAGTTTTTATAAATCTCTTGGTTCAAATCATGATATTTTATTTTCACATGGTGGGCTGTCTTATAAGTATAAGTACAACCTTTTTTCAGGATAAGTCAACAACTTTGCTTTTTTTTTAATTAGCCTTTGCTGTCCCACTGCTAGGCAAAGGCCTCCCCCAAGCTCATCCACGTATCACGGTCCTGCGCCACCGTAGGCCTATATAAGTAATATAATAGAAAAATCTTGAAAATATAAGAGGAACATAATTTTTATTGCACAACAGTAATAAAACGCTTAAATCTGTATGTTATACAGTTTTTGTACCACTCGTCAAATTTGGGTAAAATCCATTGTCACCCTAAAATGTCTACTGGACCGAGATAATGTGAGCCAGTGGCCATTCCACTCAGTGCCTGGTCTTCATTAGGAGTAACCGGCAGGACATGTGTTCCCGCTCAACCGCTCAACCCAGTGTTAATCCACCGTCCATATTAAATATGTGAGTACAATTTTTCGAATTATACAAAAACCGCGATCTCAATGTTTTTCGGGATATTTTAGGAGCGTGTATTAAGGTCACGCCCTTAGCTTTAGTGGAACGTACGTATTATATAATAATTTTATCTCATGGTAGAAACTTAAATACGCACCCAGATATGTGAATATGGTTTGATCACCGGAAAATTGAAATATTCGAATCCAAGCGCACAAAGTGAATTCCCTTATCGGAGGTGTGTCCACTTCGTATTGAAGAAACTAAAACAAAACACAACATACACACAAAAATGTAGCACATTTTTTTTTCTTATAATAATTATAATGAATAATTATTCATATAAAATATAAATAAATAATATAAAGGAATACCACTTTTTTAATATATGTTACTACTGGCACTAAAGGCTTTCTACAAAGGACATAAAAATATTAGAGTCTAGAGTCTAGCGGATGTACTAGTGCATTGCATGATTATGTAGCAAGTATATCTTAATTTTGAATTAATTTATTATTTTAGTTATTATTGTTAATTTTTTGAATATGGAAATTGAAACAAATATAAAAACGCATATAACGGTGGTTAGGTTCGTTTAACAGGATGTTCAAAAAATTTGTCTGTCTCTGTGTTATGTCTATGCTCATATCTGCCATCATATAGCCCATATCTGATAAAATAAAGTTGCCACTGCTTGCTAACGTATAAAACCTAGCATCATATTCATTTTATTTTGTCCGAAATACTTGTGTAATATACTAAATTTATTTAAATTCTTATCTCTCTATATAGCTTATCATAGGCCTGTACGTATTTGTATTTGAGAACATCATTAATTAAGGACTACAAAGATAGACTATTTAATCAAGGAAGTAAAAATATTGCGAACCTGTGTAAAACCTCTCTGCGTGAGCACTATTTTGTAAGCTGGACGGTTGATGGAATCAACAGTATTAACGACCAATACAATAAGAAATGTTCGCCACATGGTCTCTGAAATGGCATGCATATAATAATATATATGAAAACCTTGTAGCAAACGCGTTAATCCTAAGATGTGATCATCAATTAATCTTAAATTGTTATTAATAAATAAAGCGCTAAATAACATTTGTCACACAAAAAAAACACAGTAAAACACATTCTTTCGATTTTCAAACAATCTGGATAGCTAAACTATTAATTGCAGCGTTTATCCATCCACTGCTGAACATATGCGTCCCTTAATAAACGCAAAGACGACCAATCCCTTGCCACTCGCATCCAACACGGACCGTCCACTGCGCGAAGATCGTCGCTCATCTGGATAGTGGCCGACCAACACTTCGTCTAGCAAAATAGTAAAAATAACTAGTAGAAACAGTAAAAATAACACATACTATTTAATAATATTAGTACCTTGTACATTAGGATTTTCTTCAAACTATGTTAAAATTATCAAAAAATGTTAACTTACGTTGAATAGCTAATTAATAGTATAAATTATACGAAAAATCTAAATATTAATATGAAACCTGATTTCTTAAACCACAATGTTTCTCAACCACTGCTTAAATTCCCTCGTGTTTACCCTAAGATACCAAAGCTACAACTGACATCTACAATCGCAATATTGTTATTGCTATGAAATTATGTTTACAAACCGCAGATTCCTTATAACACGTTGTTCACAAAGCATCTAAACTTATCTGTAGAAGTTTGTTTTTTATTTGCATACAAAGATTTATAAATCTAAAACATAAAAACAATATAAACATTTATACATTTAATATGAGTGAATTAATCATTTTGGATTTGCCTAAATAAGTAGCCTATATACCTATAGCTATTTAGCCCTGGCAGATAAGGTTGCCTGCCTTGCCTTTTTGCCTTTTTTGCCTTGCCTGCCACCGCTGTTTGGATAACAATACCATGAATGGTGTCCACGACTGTTATAATTCAGCATTTCAACCAGCCAACAGTGTGTTTATTTTTCTTAAAATTCCATTGACGTCCAAAGTATCGCGGACAAACAAAATAACTCACCATAACGAATAATTAATGATGCAAAATCAATCCAGATTTTTTAATAGATTTAACATCTTAAGGTGATTAAATGCACATAAATTACTTATTAAACCACTTCTGTGTCTCAACAAGCAAAAAACAATCTTATATCTTTATGACATTAGCATGGATTTGAAATACGTAGCGGCATAATATATTTGTTTATAAATTTCATCAGAATTCTGTAGACTTGATTCTTACATGGCCAGATTACTCTGTGCACTTTATGCTAAGTCAGTTTTCCCTCACCGCTTTGGCTGGGCGCCCTCGGGGACGTCTATTTACAAAGTTCATAGCCATTTTTACAAACAACGTTCTCAAAGTTAGCTTTCCGACATCAAAGGAGTTAATTATTCAAAACGTACAGCGTTTACCATACACACGTTTAGTTTGAAATTCATTTACATTCTTTCTCTTTATACAACAAAATACCTGAATACAGTAAGGTATGTGTTTATAAACAAGATTATCTATTAAATGATATTTCTTATGATTAAAGTATTATTATAACATTATCTTTTGAATATATACTTTAGAAGGTCTTTTATGAAAATTAAGTGTTTTAATAATATTAAATGAATCAAAGAGACTCATATCATATAACGGCGTTATAAAACAAGAAATTGGTATTTATGTAATAAAAATTTCAAATAACTACCCACGTTTTAAAAAAATAATAATTTACCAGTTACATATTTTGAAAACATGGCGTATTTTGTGATACTTATAATAATTATATGTATGTACTTAATAAACTTATATTTTACTAAGCTATCTGTACTAGAAGAGTGGTCAACTTCATATTTCAAATTTTACACTTTTCTTTTCTATATTTTATGGTGAAGCACTATAACAACGTCAAGTTGTCGTCGAACGTAAATCAGTTCAATTTACGTTCATGAATAATCCAATCATAAATCAGTCCACTCAGGATTAGCTTAAACTATCTTAGATTTGCACCTGCGGTCTCAGTTCCAGTAATTGCACCGGCTCTCCTTACCCGGAAAATGGAAAATCTGAATAGTTATAAATATGCATATATAGAGGTGTATATGTTTGATTTTTGTATTGCAGGTAAAGGCCCCGGCTTACTACATGGGTGCTCCGAGTACCTTACCGCGCGGTGGTTCACTTCTCCGAGCATTTTCTCCTGTGGCCCCGCCTGTACCTGCTGATCGAGTGAAAACTATTCCACCACCAGGTATCAGACATTATAATCATTACTGCAATTCTTATTAGATATTATAATCATTGAAAGTCATTACCAAGGCATATTAAGGCAAGGTTGTGGGTGTTATGGTGCTTTGCATGAGGTACTGTATGTGTAGGTCTCAATGTGCCGTCCAAACCGGTGCGTTCCTACATCCCAGGCAGCGGCTCAGAGCGGTGTTTCCCCTTCGCCGCAGCGGAATGCCCCCGCGGTACCGACCAACTATATAATTTCCCTGGTAACCCCAGCGTCTTGTGGAATAATTTTCGCTTCACATACTTTTTTTGCTTGGAGCTTTGTTAATTTTGCATACTAACGATGTTTGTTGTCTGGAAGGTAATTTTCGTCTTTAGATTCACCATTTTCATGTATTTTGCACACTTAATACGATTTGTGAATTCTGTCCCAAGTTTAAAATTATATCTTATTGATATCTACAGTTAAACGTTTAATATTTTTAATATTTAAATATCCATATTATTACAGTTTCGTACCTAAACAAATTTAGCGTAGAAATGTTTTTGTTATCTCCTTATTTTATTCTTCTATTTGTTACGTTTTTTAACGTCAACAAATACTTTAAGTTATTTATTTTATAGTTTAAACATAAGATTTTACGAGAGATTTTTTTATTCTTATCGTTCTCGTATCTTCTCTTTATATTGATTGATATAATTTACTCATCCCGAACTATGCGTTCTTGGAAATAAGTAATAATGATTCTTTTAAAATAAAGTCTTTATATTAAATGAGTAAGTATTCAATTTCTTTTTTTTTATCGTAAAAAATAACTAGTTCCCTTGCTGATACTATGACACGTGGTTTGATCAAAATTAATTCTGTAAATATATTATTTTTTAACTTGCCGGTTCTGTTGGCATGTTGCGGATTTTTAATAAATGATACGGATTTTGTATATTTTACGTCCATTACTTTGTAACAGTCTGCTAAGTGATGTGTTTTACGGCGGTTTTCAATATCCTATCTATCTTAGAATTCTCTTATCTGTCTTAAAATTTTGACAGATTTTGTAAATGTGTCAAAGTTTCAAGATGAATAGGAAAATATTAAGATAGATAGGATATTGAAAGCCGCCGTTTATTGATATATCAGAGTACTCGTTAGCAAAAAGCGTTCAATTAAATCACGTTTCATAGGTAAGTGGCCGCCAATTATTTATACAAATATCTACCTATTGTTGTTGTATCACTAATATTTCTAGAAAAAGTGGCTAAAGTCTTTTAGAAAATTGAATCGCCTTAAATGTGCTAATAAAATGTTTGCTCTTATCGCAATGCTGTTACCGCAAACTAAAATGTCGCTTAGAATTAATGGCACATATATAATAACAATAAACTAAACACACATTTTTATATTTATTGTTTTTTTAATGTGTGTTTAGTTTTGTTTGGATGTGTGCTTAATTGACTGTCGTATCGCAGCACATACAAGCGACGGTTACATGTCATCGCCAGAGCGCGCGCCCCGCGCTCCGTATGAAGATCCCTACTACGCGCAGTTTATGGGACAAGGTGGCGGTAGACCGACCATCACTCCTGTCATCGACGAAGAGGCTAAGTAATTATTTAATAACTTGTAAACAACTAATTTTTACATTAGTTTTACCAAACTGACAGATACCTTTAAAAATGCTTTAACTTAAAATACATATTGTTAATTAAATTTAGTAGGCATTTTTATGAGGTAATATAACATATTTTTACAATAAAACTTCGTGTTAGGGACAAAGCTTACTCACCGTAAATTTTATACAGCGAGAAATACTGTTACTTTTTATTATGAAGTGGATTTAATGAAGTGTAAATAACCTTTTTATGAGTATTACAACACAGGGGATCAGTAAGAGACGCATTGGTAAAGAAAAAAGAAGTAAAAATATGTAACGTAATATAAATATTATGTAGCAGCTATAGAATGAGCAGTCAATAAATATTCCATTATAATAACATTCATATACTCGTATTAAACATAACATTTTATATAATTACATTTTTAAAAGTTTAAAAATCAGTGTTGCCAAATATATTAATTGCGCTTGACTATTTTACGTTTACCTCAATGTTTAGACATTCTATTGATTTTTTACACAATAAGGAGGCAACCGACGCACTTAGACATCCGCACAAGCAAAGGTTATGCAGATGAGTTGCCCTCCATTTCCCTACACCATGACATATATATAACATGACTGATGTAACATAAATAATCAATTTCAGTGATACCGTCTTGATAGAGGATGGCTACCAGATGTATGGGGTGAATGCTATCACCACAGCACCGCGACCTATGCCGCGTCCCCCGTATGATGCCAGGTAAACTACAGCTCTTCAATATAGGTAAAATGTCATTGTTTGATAATATTATAATAATTAATTGAAGTAAAATACTGTTCTTCTCAATTTTGTAGCATAATAAACCTGATGATTATCTCGAAAGTTTATAAGCCCGAGTCTTAAAGCTGTGCGATATTGTGGCCACAATCTTAGGAGCTTGCGATCTTAAAGCAATTTGGCGAATTCTGGAAAGTTTGTTCACTCTTGAAGAACGTTTTGCTACTGTAAATGTTTCTAGGTTGGGACCGCCAGTTGATGATATGCAGCGTCTTCGTGTAGAGAAAATGGAGAGGCAGCTTGCCAACCTTACAGGGCTGGTACAAAAGGCTTTGCAAGCACCTGTTACTACGGCTCCTACGGTCGCTCCCAGACAGGAGTATCAACCCTACGCGGCTGCTAGACCTGCCCCGCAAGGTATGCTGCTTACGAATATACAATGCAATGATATACAATTAAAATGTGAAGCAAAAACAACGTATAAAGAGACTAATATTATCTTTCTACAGTTTCTGAGTCTATTTTATTGTATATCATTGCATTTATAATTGGCTAATGTAGAAGTCTTAGATTAGTCATATTAGACTGTCGTATAAACGTATATTCATATACCTTACATTATCCTTTCTAAAGGACTCTCTTATAACAGTCATAAAAGTAGACTTTCATATAATATATATTAAGTGGTATTTTACTACCCGATACATCGATGGCT
This sequence comes from Lycaena phlaeas, assembly GCA_905333005.2. Taxonomy (NCBI): domain Eukaryota; kingdom Metazoa; phylum Arthropoda; class Insecta; order Lepidoptera; family Lycaenidae; genus Lycaena; species Lycaena phlaeas. The sequence goes on from HG995168.1 coordinate 5,701,644, forward strand.
GGTAAGGTTTGGATTTTAATGTGGCTTGCGTTTTCCTGCATTCAGATGCCGCGCGATTTGCCAGCAACGAGAGACCTCCCAAGTTAGGGAGGGACAGATTTCGTAAGTTTGATTCGACGCGGTCCGAAATTTCCAAATGCATTGCTAATGTTTATCTATTGCATACATACTAATGAATTCGAAAACACTGCGGTCCTAACGGGCTCGGTAAGTAAATGAAAAATCAAAACCGCAAATCATGGGTTCCACCACATTCTATTAGCTGTCGAGTTAATGCGCCGTCCTAATAGTGAGCTTCTTCCGCACATCACGGAATGTAGACAGGGAAAGTGACGCTTTCTCTCTATTACTACTAACATGTACTGTATAAACGTGGCGATTCGGGACATTTTACAAGTAAAATTTACATTCGCAATGCATTGCTAACTCTCCATATCACGCAGATCGCTTGCTTGCTAATTCGTGTGATTTTTCTTAGTTACAGCTTGATTTCGATAAACAATTACGAACAATATTCATCCGCTGAGTCATTGACGTTTTCACGCTGATTCAGTGTGAAAATGTATCGAATGCTGACGATAGTAGATTCGAGCTATCTTGCTATACATTACAATATTAATTTTGTAAAGAAGCTTTTGAGATGTAGACTGAAGTTGCTGAAGCATTTCGAACCGTGTGTAATTAATAGGATCATAGTAGTTACGGCTAAAGTGAACTAAAAAAGTATTTTGAGGTTAAAGTAGTTACAAATTGGCTTCCCGTAGACATTTGGATTATGTATATATTAAAGCTCGTTCGTATGCCGTACAATTGTTGAGAGAATACGTAGGTGTTGCGTATTTGTTCATACATTGTCACGTGACATCAATCTATCCACACCCATTTTTGATTTATCTAATATTACATACAAACTTTTCTTGCACACACTTGCATCTACATCGAATCTTTCAAATTTCCTAAATCAAATGTATGTTTTTTTTATTCACTTTTGTATTGGCAATACCGAATTGATTTTTCAAAAAAAAATGAATGAGTCTATTTTACGAATAATATAAGTTTTATTTTGAAACCTATGTAACCTGCACTATTGTATTTGTGAAACACTCATACTTTTTAATACACAATCCACTTTTTTGATAATACATCCCTCTGAAAGGAATCCTTTCATGATTCAACACACAGCTGACTGTTGTATATTTGTGATTTCAGAAAAGTCAGTCTCTTTTGAGAAATCGGTATCATTTAGCGATGATCCGCCCGACATGAACTCTCCTAAACAGCATTCGCCTCAACATTCAGGTATGCATATGAATTTTTCAAAAGCTAAAATAGTAAAATTTGGGATGTAAAATTGAAGGTGGATTTAGTTAGGACCCGGTGAAGGTTCTGTAATTGTAGTGGTATATAAATATATTTAAAAAATCTAACATAATGGTATCCCGACAAAAGTATGTTTAATAAGTCATTCAACGTACGTTGAATGGTACTTCCCTTTTTAGTAGTGTTATATAAATTATACGATCCCATGGTACCCTTGCCTGTTCATCTCATAATGAACGAAGGTCCGATAGATCATATTTTATATTGTTTCATAAATATATTACCTGCACATAATTCAGATTTGTTTATCGTAGATATTTTTGTTTATGTTTCCGTTGTTAATATTTATCAAGTTATTTTTTGTCACAAAACACTCAATATATTGATATATAATTAATTTGAGTATACCATAATAGTTTACAACGAATATTCTTATACTAACTCATTATGTTTTTTTGTTAGAATTATATAAACGCTTTAGTCAATTTAGTTAAATTGTTTCCCTGATTAAGTTCAACTAAATCTTTAACTATAGTTTACCTCTTTGTAGTTTTTATCATAACCATGTTCATAACTTTTGTTTCATTCTTTCCGCTTTCTTCTTTGCCATAACAAGCTGATACAAAACCTACAAAACCGGCAATCAAGTCATCTACTTTGCCGAGGACTTCGTCTCAAGGTAAGTCATTTATATCCGTTGAAGTAGATATAATGGTGCGCGTTAATTCAATTACTGCTTTAGTTAATTTAATTTGTGCTACGGTGGCTGGTACTGTGTAAAGTCGAAGGTCCAATTTATAGGTTTTTGGGTCTATTTTACATTCAGCTTAGCTGTTGCTTTACGCCCATCTTCCATCGCTGTTATTGAATCAAATATATATTTGGTTTCGTAACTAATTGTTATATTTTGCGTTTACCATTTTAGAGCGAGATCGGCTTAAACCGGCTCCGCCACCAAAACCAGCTGGGCTAGGGGGACAGCAGCTAACACTAGCTCCCCAGAGGACGTACACGCTGAATGTCCAACCCGACTTCTTTAATCAACTGCAAATTCTTCAAAAGCAAAGTCATGACCTTCGGATTGAGGTTTGTAAATTGTCATAGAATCATAATGCCCTGCGAATGTCTCATAGATGTTTGACTGCGAATCCTATATACGGTGCGTTTGCGACTTGTTTTGTATTATGGATAATGTGTAGTGTATTAGTAACGTTTTCATCCGCAGACTCGTAATCTCCGCCGGTCCACTTTGTCACACGCGATACAGATGAGGCAAATGATGGCTGAAACCATTGTTAAGATTGGCGCTATAGCAGCGTCGTTTACGGAACAAGATCCTAATTCGGTGAGTATACTTAGAAAATATGGCTTTTAATAAGTTAAGTTATAGTAAAAATAATTGAACGAGATTTAGTAGCAGTGAGCAATTTTAAATAAATTTCTATTTTACTGGTAGTATGGATACGCTGTGCTGCATTCCCAAATGTATGGTCACCACCATCTTACATGTTTCTCCCGTGGAACAGCTTTACTATACTTCGGTAGAACAGACCAAGACATGAAGTGTAATTACTGGCACGGTTCAATAATATTTTATGTCTCAGATTAGGCAATACATATTTTTTTTGTTGTCAGTTAAACTAGATTATGTTTATGGACGACATGGTCGCATTTCTGCCGGTTTGTCTATGCAACTAATGTGAAAAAATAACATTTCAGCAACTGACTCGCGAAGAAGAAATCTACAGGCAAGATATGCTTCTGCTCGAAAATGATCTTTACGAGCTGGAAGCTACCGTTGAACGTCTGCGCGGACAAGCGGCTAATAGGTATACTTTACACTCTTGAATATGTTCATATATACACGACACGAGCGACGATGGTCCAGTGGTGGGTGGACTCGGCCTCTTATGCGAGGGGTTCCGGGTTCAATAATGACCCGTCTGTGTGTGCTTGAAATGGATTTTTCTAAATTTCTAAGTGCACGCCAAACACGAGACCATCGCTCACCGGTGAAGGAAAACATCGTGAGGGAACCTGCATGCCTGACTTTGAAGGTATGTGAAATTCACCAACATGCATTGAGCCAGCGCATCGGTGAACTATGGCTGATTATCCTCCTCACCTGATGTCGAGGAGGAGACCCGTGCCCAGCAGTGGGCCTTATAAGCTGATACTTTACTTTACTTCTTATACACGACACGGGGTTCGATTATTATTAGTATATTTTATTTCAACAACCACGCCTCGTCAGGATTTGCGCAAGGTGGAAGGATATTGCGTTATGTGGTCGTTTAACCCACTGCTTCAGTAATTGACGGGCGGTGTTGGCTGCGCACTCGCCTTTTCAGATGGCTCCACCGGGTCTCTCTTTTACGATAGAGAGAAGACGACGGGAGATCAGAAGGAGTCTGCTCCTCGTCTACCGTCGTCTTCTCCAGTCATGCGCTAAAGCCCCGGCATGCTGGTCCCATGGCGCATTACCAGCCAGTATGCATGTCTTTAAATAAGTTAACGCGGGAAAAGCTGATAGCAATAGCTAAATTAATTAAATATTAGGTAGTGAAGTCGTAGGTAAAGTTCTACAATATATCAAGTATTTCCATTTACAATTTAAGGGAAACCCGAGTCAACATGGCCGATATAGAGCGTATTGCCATGGTGCTCTCCAAGAGCAGTAAGACGGTGGCAGATTGGAAATTGAAGTTCCCGATTCTTCAGGACACCATGAAAGCAAAACTTGCAGCTGAAATGGAGAAGGTTATTATACTGTATTTCTAGTTTACTTTAGGCGGGATATTTTTGGTTAAATTTAAATACATGTTTTTCGACAAATTAGAATAATTCACATCTAACCCAGTGTAATTTTATATCTCTTACCGGTTAGCTTGATTGCCCCTGGGTGAAACGGTAATTGATTACAGGAATTTTACTTATCATCAAATTATTATTTCTTGCTTAAACCCGCCAATGTTGCCGAGGTACTAAGCCTCTCATCATTATCATCATCTGCATTCGTCCACTGTCACATAAGTAGGCCCCATTTAAATTGATGAAAGTATAGCAAAGAAAATGTAATGTCATAAAATATTATGTAAAATAATGAGTTCATCAAAACGACAAAATTATAAAAAAACGTTTTTTTATTTATTTTTTTTTAAAGAAAAGACATTTTCAAACCCTGAACACAAAAATACGATTGATCAAAAAAAGTACCTACCGATTGAGCTTAAAGGCCATCTGGCCTAAAAGTCTAGACCTTTCGAAAAAAAAAAAAAAAAAAAAAAGATCATAAAATTTGTTTAAAAGAGAACCCATTTTAAAATAATTCCGATGTTTTGGGGACGTCTGGTTTTTTATTGATGCATTGCTTTTAAAGTATATCCTTTCAGTGTTATTTTATTACAACTTTCAGGTTGTGCGCAAAGAGAAGATGCTGGAAGAAGAACCGGAGCGTCTTGAACTGGCTCTGCGCCGCTGCAAGAAGTTGACGGGAACTCTTGTTACTCTTAAAAGGTAAATACTATTGGAACGCCATATTTCGCTTATCTACAAGCCTAATGCAGGTTAGAAAACTACATGTTTTCTAGAACTTTGAGCATTACATTTCGAGATTTCTTATCTGGCGAGCAAGCTGTATAAATTGAAGATAATGATTTCATTCAATGAGTTAGGTTAGGTTTCATTTTATTTCATGTCATTAAATTTCATTTTTATTTCATGTCAATAAAACAATTCCACTGAAGACTTGGCTGTATGGGCATATGGCCCTTTGCCTACTCAGAATGGGTGAAGAAAAAAAACCTCAGCTTATATTCTTTTACGTTCGGCGCCATTTTGTATTTTTATAATTTTATTAAATAGCTTAATTTTTTCACAACTGTATTAAAAATAGTTGTTCAGTACAAGTGCGGAACCGCAACTGCATTGCAACTCTTTGCAATGACAGGCTTTCCGCACTCGTAATGAAATATACTATTAACGTAAGATTGAATATATAGATTGGCGTGTGTGCAAGAGCAACGGCTGCCAATCGATGGCAGGGTGTCTCCGACTTCGTCCCTGAGCTCTACCATCACGGCCGGGCCCTCTTCAGAGGAATATCACTCTGAAAACGCTTGCCACGTCAACCAAAACAACAAGGTATCCATCATTGCTTAATATAAAATGACTACAAACTACAATTCAAAGATTTCCACAATTAATCTGTAAATCAAATTTTTAATTGAAGTTTGGAGAGTTGTGTCAATATAATACTTTTTACTTCCAAGTATAGGATAAAAGCCATTTAAGAGAGTCGTCATACTATATCAGGTTTTAAAATTACGATCAGAACTATTTCATGTATCATTCGCTTAACAATTGCAGGTTTGCCAAGAGTTTAAAATTTGCATTTTTTTCCAACACTTCGATTTTTTTGCGGAGTGTTTTTTTTTAATTCGATTCTTTTTATTGACCCTAGCAGCTTGTAGGTCTAGTGTTATGCCCTTGTATGTATGCACATTCTTCGCTTCTTAACTTTTTATGCATGTGCCCATTTGGTTTTCAACGGCCAATATTATACTTATACGTATTATGTTCTATACCTTAGCTCTTATATTCTTGTTTGTCTATTATTTTACAATGGAGTGCTATAATAGCTTTTTTAATAATGCGTATTTGTTGTCCTTCAATATTTTAACCCATCTCATGAAAGTTCTGACGAGCATTGTTCCTATGTATTCTGGATACTGTGAATGGATTCGATCCAAATTTTTTTTGTCTAGAAATTATTATTTTTGAACTTTTATTGTAGATAATACCTTTAAAATGAAATTGGCATACTTTGAATTTTGAGAGCGTCATTCTCTGTCACAATTCTTAATTGATAATATGTATGATTAAAAAGCTGTTAAAAATGTCAGCGATTTTGCGAATTAAATCTTTTAACAATATCGATAGTTGAGATAAATAGTATATGACCATCGCCTGAGTTTTAATAGGTTTGTATAGTGGAAACACTGCAAGCCTTTAGATCGAGAAGAGATAGAGAAGTAGTCACCATAGAATAGTCTTATGACGGATCTACGTCGCTTAACATTGTTGTTGGTTTTATGATACACCAGCTGTATGCTGAGCGCGTTGCTAGGCCACCAACTAAAATTAATTCTAAAATTTGAAAAAAGAAAAGACAAATATTAAATTTAATTGCAATGCCATCTGTTGAAAATTGGTCGTACCAACTGAGAAACCTTCGTGGGCTCATGCACTATACATTCTGTTAAGACAGTGTGACATCTATAAAACTTATGACTATTCTGCGTACGAGAGTACATTGTTTATTTTATTAAATGTATTTTCTTGAATCTTGATTAATTTATTGCATCAATCCAATATTCTTATTTCTATTATAGTATGTTAATTCTAATTAGAAATAATTAATGATAACATGTTACCCTAGCTCAGCAGGAGAATAGGCATACAATTTTAAACGACTTTGTAAGAAACAACTTCGATCCGAAAAAGGGGGTTCACTTTATGTGACTCAGGCTTAAAAGATTAGTTTATTGTTTATTTATAGCTATTCTATCTCAAAACTTTTCCGCTCACTAGTACATTGAATCTTCTTCCTATGATCTGCCCAAAATGGCCTTAGGGCCTTTGAGCGAAATCAGTGGGTTGGCAGGTGGCTCACCCGAAATAGGTAGGTTAGCCACATTAATGTACCTGTATATATATATATATATATATATATATATATATATATATATATATATATATATATATATATATATATATATCGCATTATAATAGGACTATTAATATTTATATCAATTGTTATCCTTCAAACCTATATGAAATTACTAGGTACTTAAAATATGGCGTTAAAATAGCGTTACAATAATACCGTGACAGAGTGTGATCGCTAACACAAAAACAGAATACAAACAACTTGAGATTCTTTTGCACATGTCCTGCAACCAACGCACTATCCATCAACGTTGCATTTTAATCCTTGCGCTTCAGGAAAACAATGCCAATTTTACATATAGGAAAAACATCGCCTCATATGCCCTTTTAATAGGAACGAGGCATAATTTTTTTGGTATCTCATTTTTATATAGTTAACATTTTAGGGAACATACCGTTGTCATTAACTTGAATGCATTCATACAACTGTCAGCGATGAAGTGACTCGAAGGTATGACCGGAGAAGCTGGTGTCGTGACTTTGTGACAAGGACCAATTATGACTGGTCTCATATCCGTTATCTTATATTATGATGTTACATCTGTGTTGTTTCCGATTTCTAATGATGAATTTCATCGTCTTTTTTTCCGTGATGAATCTACGTAGTTCGCCTGGAGGCAGAGTCAATACTTCAGAGAAGCTATTGTTATTAACGAGTAATAATATTCTCCGTAATATATCCATATTATTTTTTTATTTATAAACTGCGTTTCAATAATAATTATTTGTATATTTTTTATTCCACATACATATTTTTTACTTTTTATCGTTTCTTGTTATATCTTCCTTTTAATGTTCATCTTATCTTATGTATGTAAATGGACACGAATTTGCTGTATTTATGTAGGCATGTTGGTGCACAATGATTCATGACGCTTTAGCATTACCGTAAGGACTTCGCTTAACTACCATTTTACTATATTATATCATCTTATGCATATTTTTTTCCAGTCCATACAGTTTTGAAAGAATCGGTACGCATGCTTACATATTATATTCATTATAATATTAAGTGGTAGCTAGGTTTACTAAAATATGGACACCGAAAGCTATTTCGGTGTTGATATTTATGTATGGTTTGTTTTATATACATAGAATAATAATATAGAATACCATATTCACAGATAATCATGATTTTTCGAAACATACTTATGAACAACTTTCATCAAATGTAGGATCGTTTGTCGTCAACGTGTCGTAGATATTTTGATCTGAACAAAATGTTCAATTTTTAAATTATTTGCACGAGAAAATCCTACTGTGAAATTGAAAGTTGTCGAACTGTAAAAATATAAGTTAACACTGTAAATATGGCTGTATAAAAATTATATGTTGTAATATCGTCAGCTATATATTTAAAGTAATTATTGCATGTTGGTGTTGTCACTTAAACTGCCTTAATTCTAATTCACTGCTTTTTAAAAAGTATTCCTATGTTTCGGATTTTACTATCATATTTTTTTACGTAGATACTTAGAAGATATTTTACATTATTTTATAGTATGATTTCAGTTGTTTTTCCACTATTGGCATTTCTATAACTACACTATTCAGAATTGTATTTTATATATAAAATCGACTCGTCGAAGCTCTTAGAGCGGTGCATTCAGCAATTTTTAATAAAGCTCTATTTTGAATTAATTAAATTATCTCCAAGTTCTATATGTGCAAGTCATTGTATGTATGTACAATAATCAAATATGCTGGATTATCCCGCTCAGTGGGAACATATAAGTGCAAAAATACGATTTCCATTTGACCAATTGTGGGATAAAGGTGGAAGGCCACAAAGGGAAATCCTCGGCCGAGCAAGATGCAATGCTCGACCAGGCCGAGCCCCACTTGCTATTATGTCAGGTGTTGTATATATAGCGCGCGAACTGTGAAATACTGATAGCGCGATGCAGGGTTGTAGCGCTGACAGGTCCGCTACAACTGCAATCGTGATGGTCTCATAACGGACCTATATTTTGTCATACAGTACCTACCCTTTGTGTTTTTCTAGAAATAAATCATACGACTCCAGCTCCGGTCCGTGTTGTTCTATGTATGAATCATGCTAAAATGTAAAAATAGAACGTGCTGAATTACTCATGCACGTTTTTGACGAAAAGTTTAGTTTTCATGTCAAAGAGACGTTAGAATAGAACTTCAAATACAAATCAAGATAGCATTTATCATCAATCGATTTTCAAATATAAATTACAATTCAAGATTCCCCTACTTCTCTTCTTTCGTACAATTATTTTTTTGATATACATTGCTCAAAAAAACTACTCATGCGAAAATAATTATACGGCATTTTGCGCTGTTATTATCAACCAAAAAAAAAATGAGAGTTCCTCAAAAGTATAACATCACTTTAGTAAAAAGTTTCGTCTATAGTTCCCCTAAATCTCTTTACTATCTAAACTTTGGATTCAAAGAGGTACGAAGATACATTTGGATTTATACAGGTTGCTTTACTCTTATTAGAATGGCTTACTAGAAATGAAATACATTATATCAGTTTACGGTGATGTTTATCTGCTTTATTTAACTGATACTGTTTATATTATTCCCAATAATTTAGTTTTGAATCCGATTGGATAATAGCGGCAACAATCCAAACCGAATTATTATTTAGTTGTAAATGTATCAGAATATTTTACGAGAATATTAATACAATTTTACACATTCTATGCACTTTATCTTTAGATCATAATTCTTATCTCGAACTTTTACTAAATATTATTTGATCATGCCTTAAATTTGCATTTTTTAATAACATAACGTGCTACAGATGAGTAATTAATTGTTTAATAATTATTATCTTTCATATTTTACTACAGTAATTTACTCGAAAAAATATTTTAAGTGTTTTATTTACTTAATTGAAAACGATGTATTTTTTATTTCTTACCACTTTCCTATCAAGTGATTCTACTAACATCTTAGACCTAACTTAGACCAGGGTTTTTATGTATGGCCATGTACAATTAAGTTACTTATAAAATATATAAATTAATAAAAAGTGTTTAAATTCAGTAGACACCTGGTTATTTATTTACGTATTTGGTTTGTGTAGTCAATTATGCATACTATTACAATTTCAAAAGTGGTACGTTACTTCAAATAAAGAATGTGTGTGAAATATTTTCTTTAATTTTGTAACCAGCCAGTAAGAAAATCATAGACAATTAATTCACGTGCATACTTATTAAACGTAGTGTAATAATAATTAATGGAACAGACAATATATATATTACTCATCTGTCAGTATGTAGTTTTATAGTTATTTAACAATATATCTCTATAACACGCATGGTAATGTAGTAAAATGCTTTGTAAAAGGTTGTGCATCGTGCCGTTTTTGTTTCTGTTGCAGCCCGTACTTCAAAGCAGTTGCGGAACAAACACTTGAACCTCAGGAGTCCAAAAACACCGAACGCCCATTTCAATCATCCGAACATACCCATTATTAATTCCATATCCCACGGTTGTAAATATTATTTTTTTCATTAACACTTATCTTTCCGTTATATTATCACCAATCACAACCCGAAACAACCTAATTACATTACTCTACACAATCCCCTATTATCCTAGTGGACAAATTAATAAGTAATCGAGCAATATAGTTGCCACTACCCCTCACATTTGGACCACAGGTAAAAACAATTGCTTAAACAGTACTTCCAAATATATTGTAATGTAAATTGCATAACACAGCACTATGTAAAAGTAAACATAGGTTATAGTAGTCTAACCGAATAGTAGATAGAGCTCACTTAAGCTTATATTTTATTAGTTAATTATAATTACAATTTAAATTTTTAATACAGCTTTATTTATTAGTAGGCAAATGGTATAATTGGCTAAAAACGAACACATTTTTTTAAATTTTTTACTAATGGCAAAATCGTCACAATTGTTAAGAGTGAAATTCTTTCTTGAATTGTTTATGCATTTTATAAATCACATGATAAGTAATTTATGTAATATCTTTTATATCACTTCTTAAGTATTTACTTACGTATTCAATATTTATATATTTACATTTATTTCTACGCCTTTAGGAATTGTCCGAATCTGATCATCACATAGGCTCTATTTCACATGTCATAGGCTGGACACTTTTAATTTTTTTCATCGCCGAATAAAAATCTTATTTGCCACATTAATAATATCCGAGGTACATACCATACTACCTAGAAAGATTGTTTTTTTATTCGACGATGAATACAAGGGCAATCGCCTTTTGTTTATGTTTTATTCTTTTTGAATGATTGTGACCGCATTAGGACATTTAGTTCTATAAATTTCTGTGAATACTGAGTGTTCTTAATGAGTTTTATATTTGAATGATTGTTTCTAAATGTTTTGTCGAGTCAATGTTTGTCTTCGTGTTTTTAATAGCGAGGTTGCAATAATTCGTATAAGCAACAACTGTACAAAGATTTCAAAAACAGAACGATGTAAAAGTAATGATGCAACCTCGCTATTAAAGTATGTGAAGATTGGCGGGCACAGCTAGAAGTTGGTGGAATGGTGCGCAGGGTGCCGGCGTCGGGCGAGTCGCCGCAGCCCGAGGAGCAGGGGAACTGCGACCCGAGAATGCCCTCGATGCATTACTAGACGAGCTGCAAACATTTTCCAAGCCATCCGAACGAGGAAGAGGTGACGGTCCCCTGAGGAGGCTACATTCTTACCCGAGCGGCAGCGACACCGACGCCTCACCGCCTGTGCGAGCGCGCGGCCAGCACCCACCCAAGCCGCCCGTGCCCGAGCGACACCCCGAACTCCTCGCTATGGCTGCCCGAAGAGCCCCCCCACCTCCACCTCCTCGAACAACCTCCAAGTCACCTCTCGCTTCCCCCACATCCCCTTCGTCACCTCCTCGCATTGACCCTTCAGATCCAAACGACGAAAAAGCTGCCTCCCGCCAAGCGTTACTGGAACAACGTCACCAGGAGCTTCTAAAGAAGCAAAAGGCTCTCCAGGAGCAATATGCCCGTTTGCAAATGATCCAGCGGAGTGGGTCAGCTTTGCCAATGAACGCCCAGCCAGACTTAAAGAAAACTGGTAGCGAATCAAATCTATTGACTAAAATGAATTTAAATCTAGCCACAACGAATATATCGGGAAGTATGACCCACTTAGCTGGTGAATGTGAGAACGGCAAATGCGAATTGTCCCCTGAGATATCACAAATAATGGGCCCGGAGGCAGTTTCTACCACTAACAAAGTTTACGAGACTGACATACTGTGACCGTGCAATCCTTGCTTCATATCTGTGTAATTTCTTTCATCTTTAATTCCATAAAACTTTTAATTATTTCCAAAATTTATTTTTGAATCTCCTTAAATTCATGCATAGACTTTTGAAGTTATCGTTCATCACATTACCTGGAATATCATCGCATAGTGATTCTATAATAACGACATACGCGTAATCAAACGATATGGTCTCCTCTACTACGACATAATATTCTCTATTGGCATAATTTTCATGTTAATAAATATAAATTTGAATCTTAGTAGTTAGTATCGATGGTCGATAGATTACAGTTATATAGGATGTCGTAAACCCTTTCCATTCCAACATTGTGTCTACCCTGAGGCCTAGCCAAAATGCGATCAAGAAAGCGTTAGCGAAGTTCGAAATGATAAAATGTATAGGATGGACCATGTGATTAAGCGATATGTCAATCCCATACATTTTATTATTTTCGAACTTCGCTAATGCTTTCTTAATTTCATTTTGGCTAGGCCCCCTCATGCTACTGTGTTGATCACGCAAATTTTCTAAATGTATTTGAATAACATATCAAAGCATTATTTTATCACATGAAAAAATTAACCGTTCGTTATATTCCTGGCAAATTGTGGTTACTTCTTGACACAGTAATTTAAAAAAGCATGTAGTTGTGGTGTACCCTTGTATTAAAAGTATATAAGTGCGATCTTTGATGCCATACTATGCAACGGTGTTTTATGTGTGATATTGCGCAATTGAAATCATAGTTTATCTTACTAATTGTGAGTGGATTTGTGTTCACTGTTTTGCTTTGCGAAATAAAATATTTACCAGTATATTTAAATATCTACTTAATGATAAAATAAATTCTGAAATCACTTTTCGACTTTTCTAGTTAATTTCGTTTTGTCGTTATTCAGAGTCACCATCAAACTCCCTTTATTATATATAGTATTTATTTAAGTAGTATATCTTTATTATTTTATTCACTAATATTATTTTTAAAACTTTCATTAAAACTTAACGAATCAAGCAATTTGCTATAACCTAGTACTTAATAATATTGTACTTTTGACATAATTACTGAAAAGAACATGAATTAACCCATTTCGAATGAGTGTAAAGTCCATCAACCACTCCAGTCTCCGTGTAATCCTAAATTCCTAACACTGAAGTTGAGATATATAATTAGATAATCATCATTAATTAATGAAGAGTAATAATAACACTACCATTTATTTCAAGGAGCCTGTAAAGACCTGGGGGCCTAGCCAAAATGCCATTAAGAAAGCGTTAGTGAAGTTTGAAAATGATAAAATGTATGAGATTGACATAAGGCTGCGCTTAATCACGTGGTTCATCATATACATTTTATCATTTCGAACTTCGCTAACGCTTTCTTGATGGCATTTTGGCTAGGCCCCCTTATACCTATATAAAGTATCGCTAAGATATTAACATTTCCTCCCGTTATGACCTAACTGAAACCGGACTGTCCACGATTTTCCACTTATAACCTTTGTACTGTACATATTACTTATATACCTAATATTTACCCTAGTCTATGAACTTTTTACTCCCGTAGTGTATTTATAAACTGTGCCAAAGCCCCGTTTGAGTTTATTTCCTTACTTTAACGTATTAGGCACATCTTTTAAAAATTATTTCACACACAACGAAATTTTATAAGTTTACTGGTATATATCGAAACATCGTATTTCTATCAGAAACTATTTAATATTCTTGACGGTTTCATTATAGCCCAAAATGATCAGTTAAACCACACACTATTTATAGCCAATATAAAAGATGTCTGATTCTACAGTTTTCTAGAATAGTGAAAACCATTTGTGAAATCCAATCAACATAAAAGTGCGACGCAGCAGAACAAAGACGGAATTAATATTTGTAATGACTGTGATAAGAATAAAGTTACCTAATAAAAATGCATAAGAATTGAATTCTTAGTTTTGTCAACGTGATTTTGTCGTGTCGCGGTTCCATTTCACGCGAGTTTACCTGCAGACATCGATTTGTTGAAACAACATAGTATACTCGCTCATCAAATCCGTCAACAATATTAGCATAGTGTCACTTACATTTCAAACTATGTAGTATATCTGTGGTCAAATTGATGAAATGATAAATTGAGTGATATTGTTGTATAAAGTTCATATGTTAAATATCTTATTTTTAGACTCAAAATATATCTGCATTGTATAGAGTCTAGAATTAGCTATAGAGTATATTATACTATGCCAAATGAATGTGCGCCTCTTAATGTTATTTGCGGGTCATTGACACCCAAAACGTGTTTGTTGAAATGAAACATTTTTTACGGCGTCGAAAATGAGTTGTAATTTACTTTCGAACTGGAACACTCATACAAATATTTTTCTTATTATTTGTATAAGTTTTATTTTTTATTTTTATTAATCTAAAATAATACTGAAAGTAGATAAAAAAAAATAAACAACTCTGTAAAATTTGTGTCATTATTATTAGCGATGCCCTGTTACGGATTGAATATTTTCGTTTTCCAGAAAAATCTAAAAAGTATGTTTCATTTGCTTAGAAAAATTTTACAATTTAATATTATTCATTATATCAACAAACACGTAATGGAAACGCTCACACATTTTTATTATATGTGCACAAAATTTTAAAGCACTTAGATGTTAATTTGTGGGATTGTACGATATTAATAATGATTATAATACAGACAAGTGATTTAGAAAAACATTTATTTTATACGAAGCCGTAGGAATGTGAAATTGATTTTTTTTTTCATTCGCCGCTTGCTTGTACACCTACTTATATTTCACGAGAATAAGAGATACCATAGAATTGAGCCCATATAAAAAGAAATATCCTGTGCTAGCTAGACTAGCTATTTTTATAGTATATTAAAAAATCATTTTAGTTTAGTATATTTTCTGACCGCCGTAACTCGAATGATAACTTTAAAATAAATATTATATTTTTAAGTTATAAATAAGTTGTCAGTTCTTGAACGTTCTTATTTCATGAATATATGAAAAAATAATAAATAAATTGTAAAACTTAAAAGTAAAGAAGGCGTGTTCTATCATAAAGATTTGTTGTAGAAATTAGCGTACATAATTTTGGTGCATTTTATGTTTTATTCAGCCTATTTTTATGGCTTGGTATCCTTAATGCGTGCAATATAAATAGTTAAGAATATGCTTAAATAAAACTAGTTATATTGGTGATGAGTATATTGTATTTTAGAAAACAATATATAAACGCAAAAAAATTGTAATGAAAATTCCCTTTTGGAAATTATCATCCTAAAATTGCACTACGATTTTCGATTAATGTAAAAATGGCGCATTTAAGCTCTGAATGTCTAACAAGTAAGAAGTAAGAACTGTATATTTCAGAATTGGTTGTATTTTTATGGAAACGAATGTGGTTACTAACCACTATATTGGCGTTCTACATAATATTTTGTAAAACGCCAATAATGGGTACTTGTGAATTTGACATTCAAGTTAATGTACTTATCAGCTTTCAACCTAGGAATTGTCTGTCTTACATTCCTAATTTTTTTCTCAATTTTTACCAATATACGTTTATTTTTTTATTGAATGTATTATTATATTAGAATAGTTTTTAATATTTTTGTTTTCTTTATAGACACAAGTATATTGTGCCAAATGTTTGTTATTTTTGTATACTAGCTAGGAAAGCTGAGGCCGTCACACTGGTATGTGGATTTTAAATTCCTAATTAGTAATTAGTAATTCTTAACAGGCTAGAGACGATAGTAACTTTAAATAACACTTACTGTTATATTGGTTATACCGGTGTACCTTGTTTTACTAAAAGGGCTAAGGGGCGAAGGGCTAATTATTATTTTTATAATTTTTAAATTAATTAACAAACCACATTTGTATTCCGTATTATTTTGACAGTCACTTGAGATCAAATTTTTACAACCTGGGTTGACGGCTCAACGAAGAGTAATTTTAAGTACACAATATAATTACCTTATTTAATTAATCATCACAATATTATTTAGTGTTCGTATAATTAATTTAATTGAGTATTTTGTATTTAAATTTTAAGAAAAGCTATGAAATAGTTTGTTGTTATTTTTAATATATTAATTAAGTTTTTCATTGTATTCATGTTTATTTGTATACTTCGTTAATTGATTAGGTTAAAACCTAAATAGCTTCAAAATGTTTTAATGTGGAATTAAATATATACACGTCAAGTTATTTGTTGTTTCCATTGACTGTTGGAGTATTTCTTCAATCCGCTATTATAATATAAGAATATAATAAATATAATGGTCCATTCAAATACGCGCGCACGAACACGCGAATAATCCATTCATACGCTTGTGTTTGCGCTTGTGCCTGTTGACGGAAAGCGTATGAATGCAGCATATTGCATTATAATATAATATTGATAGAAGGCCAAAAATCGTCCTCATTACAAACTTCAGTCAACACTACATAAGAATATTTTAATCGGAATTTATAAAGTATTCTTACGCCTGGTTTCTGAAACGTTGGTCAAAGTGTCTGTCAAATGGCGGTATAACATACGATTCAAGAATCAAATCTGACAGCTTTTCATTGTAGTTGTTATGTCAACTGACAGTCTGATCGAATTAAGTTATTTAACCATGCTTCTAGCAACTCATTTGACACTTAACCACCGGTTTGACAGTTGATTAGTTAATTTTGCGTTGATCAACCTTTTAGAAACCGGGTGTTAGTTATATCTGATGACCGGGTGGTTGAGTGGTCAGGCTACTGAGAATAATACGGTTGCGGGTTCAAATACCGCCAAATATTGATCATTTGTTTGATGAATATAGATCTACACTGGGTCATAAGGGTATGTGTGTTTTCCAAATTACTTACCACGGACATAGGATGTTTTTATAAATGTTACCTACTTCTTTTTATTTAGTTTGTTGTTTAATAATGTTCTAATAATAAAAACTTATTATAAATAATATTCTAATAGCATTAAAAACTTCATCAACTTCATAAATTTAACTTGAATGAAATAAAAGTCGTAATTCACTACACATTTATTTTAATAGCCTAGAGATTACAAAACATCAAGTCTTAAAACTAGATTGGGATGGTTTGTACTTATCGTATGGTATTTCATTTTTTTTCTTCTTAAATTAGTCTCTGATATCTAAGCAATCGATGTGTACACCTGAAAAAATACACTCATATTTAAACACCCAATAGGAAAATGGAACAATAATTATATTATCTAAGGTAACTGTAATGTACATAATCTGGTTGGTCACGTTATTTTAAAAGCTCGACGTTCCCCATGAACATTGAGCTCAAAAGGTACTAGCTCAGGAAGCTCATGCCTTGGCTCTTAATGACAAGGATCGGCGGAAGCGTGAAATCCCGACTTTGGCGCGACTCGCGTGCTCCGCATGCTACTAGTATATTAACGTCCAACGCTCAACATTGAAAATCCAACAGTGCTCAATAGAAATCCACCGCGCTTTAAAAACGTCCATTTGTCTAATTCCAACGTTTTTTTAACGCTCGGTTAAGAAGCGCTCGTGCGAACGCAGCCTAAGTCTATGTGACGGTAATTACACTGTCTGTCCTACCAGTGAGTATTATACTTTTTTAAATATTTTTTGTTATATTAATGCTCTCTAGTTTTTAATTTATTTTTTTAATTATAATTTAAAAGCTCTTTGTTCAATTGTGTATATATCAACAGTAATTAGATATACAAATGTCATGTAAACTCAACTCAAACAAAAATATTATAAATATGTAGTTAGTATATTTCATTTTTTGTAACAGAATATTCGAAAAGATTAGTTCCACTGAGTTTGGTTCGCTGTTTCTTCTCAGTGGGCTTGCTTTGGCAAGTTGACCGGTGGTAGACTCAATTGACGTTTAAAAAGATACTTTGATTCTTCTTCTTCTTCTTTTATTTTTGGCATACGATCGCCTTTTGCGACATTCTGCCAGTGTCAAGTATGGATTTAAGAAAGGAATCTTGCGATTTATCATTTTGAATTATTTTGTTATTTGAAAATTACATAACTAAAGATACTTTGATTGTATTACTATTATGAATAAAAAAATTGACTTTGACATTAGTTTACCTTTTTCCGCAGTTTGATGTTATTGCTGTCGACGTAACTCTGCAGCGCTAGATATATGAATCTGTATTGTATCTTATTCTGCACCATGCCATTCCTCTGGGCGCGAACCAACTTCACCGTTTTGTGAACGTCAATATCACAATTGAATCCTATAACAATAACATTTTAAATTAAAAATCTATAAACATAACCGCAGCCATATACGAGTATATTTCAATAATGTTTTTTTTTTATTGTTATTATAACAGTACAACAGTAATGTCGCAACGCTGGTTAAGACTCAAACGCATGAGAAGACAAATCGCAAAGCATTTAATTTCGCTAGCAATGTATGATAAGTTGTTATGAAAAACCAAAAAAGAAACTACGCCAAGTGTCCAATTTTATCATAACTATTACCTAAATATGATCATATTATGTAATACAATAAATTAGGCTGTTACTTGGAGCCTAAGCTCTAAGGTAGCTTAGAATTAAATATAACGTTGATTTAAAATCTTGTAAAAAAAAAAAAACGAAACAAAACAGAGGTGCTTTTTTATGCCTATATTCTTATTTCTAATATCCGCAAGCCAAATGAAAATTAAATATAAGGTAAGTATTTAAAAATGTTCTAAATTCAAATAATTAATTATATAACTCAATGAATCCTTGATTAAATTATTGTTTTAAATAATTTTTATTTGGAGAGCTATGAAAAAGGATTAATAACAAAAAAATATATAATCAATGATCTTACCAGACAATTTTATTTTGTCAATGAGCATATCGATGACTATGAACGTGCCAGTCCTTCCGACTCCGGCTGAACAGTGCACGCATAATATGTTCTGAAAATTAAAAAAAAAATCGGCTTAATATTTTGAATTTTAAAAAAGGAACACGATTGATACGACTTTTATAATATATACAGATTATTATCTAAATGTTACGAACCTGTTCGGGCGCATTTTTTTCTTGCGTTATTTGGTACATTCTTCTGTTGATGTCACTTAAAAATGTTAAAACCCCGTTCGGCTCTATCGGAGCACCGTGATCTGGCCAAGCCTGTTAATGAAATAATGTCAAAATAAATATGTTTGTAATCGCTAATGGCTTGCCGCTTTGCAGCCGAAATTCCAGTACGATCGGGGTGGTACTTTCACTTACTCATAAACCCTCTCCACCTCAACCAAAGTTACAGATGTCGATTTTTCGTCAAAGTTTTGAATCTATTTTTGGCAAAATGGCGAATTTATTACGTTAATAACATTATGAATTTTAAGATTTAATTGATAAAATTGGATCTATATAGATTATATACACATGTTAACATGGCCCTACAAAACATAGCCCAGCAAGATCAGTAAATTTAGTTTGCAATGAATCATTGTTTCAGCGGCTGTGTAACGTTGGCACCATCTAAAGATTTAAATCTTCCACCATCTTGTTGGTAGTAGTTGGTAGGTGTTAATGATATCACCATCATCTTATCCGCCCACTGCCGAATATGGGCTTCCTTCTATGAACGCAAAGCCGATCTCTCCCCACTCGCATTCTACAGGGAAAGACCATTGCACGGAGATTGTCATTATATTTTAGTACTAGGCCCAAAATTAGTAAAAAACGAAGCTTAAAAATAATATGTAAATTACAATTGCTTATCACTTACAGTGTATTGATATTGGTATATAGCCCTGCAAGTTGTTCCATCACTCACGTCCATCTCCCGTAGTATATAGTCCTCGTAACACGTTTCTGATATGTACTTTACAATGAGATCATCGTACAGCTCCTCGTGGCCCAGAGAAGGCCAGTAGCGTTCACATTTTAGCTAAAAAGGATTCAAATAGGTTCTTTACTTAACGAATGATATGTTTCTGACTTGACAAATTACAAAAATCCTTCAAGGAATAGATAATATTTAAGAGCTTAAGGATCTAGTAGTACAAGTTCTATCAATAGAATTCTCACTCCAATTTTCTACGAATGAAATAGTCTTCGGTACTATAATTAGTGTGCAAGGTTTTTAATTTTATATGAAAACTTGAAGTGCGTCAAATCATGTTGAAGGTATCTGTTACAAAGGCAATCTATTTAAAGCACGTCTGCTAGTAAAGACAATGATGTGATTATATATTATACTAAAATATAATGCTGAAGAGTTTGTTTGTTTGAACGCGCTAATATTAGGAACTATTGGTCGGATTTGAATGATTATTTCAGTTTTAGATAGTACATTTATCTAGAAAGGCTGTTCTCGATATTGATGCCGTTGTATATCTGAGTTGAAAGCGAGGCTGCGGGCTACAGTTAGTCTGTACTATTTATGTTTGTAAGTATTTGATATTTACCTTTCCCTTTTCAGTTTCTTTAGTGATCATCGCTATTACTCTGACGTCCTCCTGCCAGACCATGCGCCAAAAATCGTCTGTAGTATTTGGTAAGCAACCCTGTGTTGCGATGTACATTTTATCTTTAACTGCAAAAAAGGAACAAACTTACTATAATATATTAGAGTAAACCTCCACATTTCTTTTAAATTTTAATTTAGATATTTACTTAATTGTTCTTAACATTTAAATGTATTTTTACGGATATTTATTTCTTCATAAAGTATTTGACTCGTAGCGAAATTAAAAATCTTTACAAACTAAACCCATAAAAAGTTGTTTCAATATAATTAAATTATAAAATGTATACTCACTTATACTCCGACAATAGTTTCCATTTATTTTATCTAACTTTATAAATTTTCTGACTTCCCTCAATGCGTCGTCAGAGAGTGACTTTGATACCAATGGTACAGGGTGCTTCTTTTCGCCCCTCAAAATTAAGGCTGTAACAAGATACAGGGTTGAGTAATGCGTAAAATAACGTTTGATTCATTAATATTTATCAAGGAATAAAACGGGATGTACATTATATATTTTTTGACTATTTCACTTTTGTATACTGCTTATATGTTTTAATATACACCACTATTTTTTAATTACCAAAAAAAAATTGGGTATATCAGTCGCCGCTACTGAACAACTGTAATAAAAAAAGCAAAAATCGTTATTAAAAAAACCCACATCATACCTAATTTTTGGAAAAATGAAATAAAATATTTGTGAACGTACGCGGAGATGACATTCATTGAGAATTTAGGTATGAAGCGACGCCGGTCGGGCGGCGGGCTTATGATTGTAAAGCCGGAACCGCACGTTTGTGACTTGCCGGGACTTGCGACTTTGGGACGCCTCGCAAGCGCTTGCGACAGATTCTCTTTGGTTCCCTTTGGCTTGTGCCACAGACTACTTAGTATATCTGGCTTGTGCACAATACCGACACTCGTCGGGTCGGCCACAAACCCTTGCAAATATACGCAAGCAAAGACAAACTCTATACCCACACGTTTGAATTTGTGAAGGCTTGCCAAGCCTCGGCAAACGTGCGGTTCCGGCTTTATGATTCGTAAATTGTAGGGTAGTCGGCGACCGACGTAACGTATCCGCGCTTTCTTATTTCTTATTCTCATTGTTGCGTTTATAAAAATTTTAAAAAAATTATAAATAATAGTGTGTGTGCGCGTGTGTGTGTGTGTGGACAATGACGGTGGACATTTTGAACAATCACTCAAATACTTTTAGCACTCTAGCTCTTAAATAAGTAGGTAAGTGTGTTCATATTAATTATTGTAAATAATTGTTTACCTAATTCACTTTATTTTTATAAGTATTGATTTATGTATTATCTAATCTCGACTCGATTTGAATGCCAAGTTAATTTTGACTGATAAATTATTTTGAATGGAAAGTTAGAATAATAATAATTGTTAGGTAAGTAACTAACAAAGAATGTGCCTAATTTATTAATTTAGCATTAAACTTTTCGTACTTAATATACTTACATAGTAATTACACAAATAGCAATGGCCGATCTTGGTCGGAGGAGACGCGGGAAGTCTTGGGGTTGATTGAAAGAATAATGTGTCCAGCAGTGTTGGAAGAAAGGTTGATAATGATGATGTCGATGGTACGATAATTCAATATAAAAATGAGACGAATGGATGCATCGATTCACATGAACGCGTTTTTAAAGCGCGGCGCTTTTTTATATAGCACTGATGGATCTTTGATTTTAAGCGTCGGACGTTAAATCGAATTTAGCATGCCAACTCGCAACTCGAGCCAACGTCGGGTTTTACCGCGACGCTTTTTAAGCGAGCTAACGAATTTTATGTAACATTCGATACAATTACACAGACATACGTGCCTACGTGACATTAAACATGGCGCACTAAATCTATTCAGATCGATCCCTTGTATTCCAACAGCACCTCGCATTAGTATGGCGACCACGAACACACAATGAAGATATTTTCCTTGTTATCGCATTAAATTTCAAATCGATCGGAATCGAAAAACAATCGATATTGGCCTTGAACGTCCGTAAACTTATCGATTTTTACAGTAACGATTTCTATAGAGTTGGGAAAGTCGACATTGCGGAACAATCTTATTTACAATCGAAACTCTTGCTATCAATACGTATTACGCAGTTATTTATTTTTATTTTGTTTTCTTTAAATCGACGACTTTATGATTATTATAAGATATCAATGTTTTTCGGTATACTTTTTGTGGTGATAATTTTTAAGAACAAAATTTCAAACAGTGGTCACAAAATGCTTACAACCATAACAGCTATTAAGCCATACGCTTAACCGTAACTCATTAAAACATAATATAGCTGGTATGTATGTATTGTCTTTGAAAACAAAAAGGCATTTTTTGGAGTTTATTGGAGTTTACTCCTTAAGAATCGATTTTCATATATAAGGCGCCCGGTATGAGAAAAATCCGAGGGGTAAAACCAACTGAACTAACGAAAAAGTGTCACGTTTTTGGTGCGCACCTTTAGTGCGCAACTTTCTAATTTAGCTGTGAGTGTATTGAGACGTACATAGGGTATGCTGTATAGGCGACTATACCTATATACTATATGTTATTGGGCTTGTTTGTTTCTATTAGTGTCGATGTATTTATATTGCTATTTTTTTTTTTGTTTTAAAAATTTCAATAATTAACATTGTAATTGTGAAGTTATTTTTGCGTATGGTTAGATACTCGTACTTGAGGAGTAACTCCAGTCGTGCGTCGGAGCTGACACACACACATTTTTTTTTGAATTATCTTAATTGAAACATTTCTTTTGTTTTGTTCTCTCTTTAATCTTTTAT
Source organism: Lycaena phlaeas (assembly GCA_905333005.2). Lineage (NCBI taxonomy): Eukaryota > Metazoa > Arthropoda > Insecta > Lepidoptera > Lycaenidae > Lycaena > Lycaena phlaeas. The sequence goes on from HG995168.1 coordinate 5,725,276, forward strand.
GTACAACTAAAGAGTAAATCTTCAATATATATATATATATATATATGTATATATATATATGTATATATATATGTATATATATATATATATATATATATATATATATATATATATATATATATATATATATATATATATATATATATATATATGAACATTTACATTATATATTTTATGGAAGAGGGGAAGAACGGATAGTGATTTCAGCTGCAGGTAAGTGATAAGATAAGTCCTTAGACATCCGTTACATCATCAGCAAGCGTTGCTAGTCTTTTAAATATGAGTATGCTCTTTTCTTGTAGATCCTTAAGCCATATCGGTTCGGAAATACCGTGGGTGGCAGCTGATTAATTTTTTGTTCTCCACGCTACGATAACATAATGTCAAATGATAAACATCGTGGTAACGTAATCTTTATATTATCTTTACTCATTATAAAACAAATTAACGTACTATACGGTATGTATTAGCGCACGTTTATGTCATAATAAATGTGATCCGGCACTTGGAAGCAATCTATGAATCATGTGATCGAGTATGTGATTAAGCATATCGCAAAAGGTAGGTTATAAAAGGGATTGCTAATCTCCTTTGGTAAGGATGATTCAGTCTGAATCGGAATCTTTGCATTTTTAAACAATTATTAATCAAGTACTAAAATATTTTTTAATTTCAATGCAATGATTATGAAACTCGATCTTAAATTTGTACTAGTTGGTATCTTAATTAGTTATTTTGTTAATAATGATTATAATCAAACAGTTAAAAGCAATATGCTCATAGCTTTGAACTGTCAAATAATTCGAATGATAGATAGATAAATAAAAAGATAGAATGATGTTCCTTTTATTGGTAATACTACTTTTTCTTCCGCAAAAAGGTACAAGAACGAGTCTTTCTGCAATAGACCAAAAGGCGTATAGCTGTTGAATTTTGAGATAAAATCGAGATTTCATTGGAAATAACCATATTAACTTACAATTGACACTGTTGAGACTTTCATTCGATGACTGGACAGAACTGGAGGAGTCGCCTAGTCTTGCTGAGCGAATGTAGCTGGCGTTGATGTAATCTCCTTCAACGCTGTCGCAGCTTCTGCGCAAGATCACGCGCGTCTGGTCATCTAGAAGATAAAACTATTATTAATACATTAAAGTTTTGAAAACAATTTATAGTGGATGCCTCCCGTGGACATAAAAGATAATTTAGTTGAAGATGTTCGAACGTTCGCTTCAGGACCTCTAGACAAGTGGCAAAAACGCTAAAAGCATAGAATAGAATACTTATAGTATGGGAATGGCACTAGCTTACGCCATGTAATTTGACAGCCAGTGTCATTGCATAATGCATTTAGCGTATGTCCCACTTGTCAGGGGGGCTGGACAGACAGGCCAGGCACTTAATATGAGCGTGCATCTCTAGACAGGAGACTGTTGATTAGGATAGATTGCTAGGATTAGGGATCTTGACCGTCCAGGTTAAGAATTCGCTTTTTAGAGTAAAACTTCTATATATACGGGGTTATTATTTTCGAAAAAGCGTTACGGCCCCGTAGATGGGGTAGAGAAAAACCAAGCAAAGAGAGCACATAATAATAATGTGAATATAATATAATATTATAAGTAAATATAAGTTAAATATGAATGTTTCACGACTGTGTCCCAGCGCACTTTTTCTTATTTTTTGTAGCTAAGCTAATTTTGAAATGACTCTGATTAGGTGATGACGTTGAACCCAATCATGTCTCAATGTCAGTATGAGAGTATTAGCACAAGTCACGCTACATTATTGGGCATCTTGATTCATCTATCATAACACTGGCAATTCTGTTTTGGGTTCCGTTAAATTTACAATTTAATTATTAATAAATATTTATTTTAACATATTTACCAAAACACAATTACAGTTTGATAAGTGTCATAAAACCTGTACCAGGTTTGTTTGTTCTCAACTAACTGTAGGTATAACCATCTAGCAAAGATAAGGTTACTAAGTACTATAGATCCTTAATAAACATGGCTATTTTTAACTCTAAAACGGGATATTTAAATCATCAATTCTATAGTCTCGTAAATAGGACATTCTCAGACAAACAAATATCGGGTTCCGTAATACAAAGGTCACCCTTTGTAAATTGTAGTACTATATTATTGGCACACATTTAGGAGAACGGGTGGCCGTTGGGCCATTTACAAGAGTGGAGGCCGCGTTTAGGTAGACGATGTGTTAGTCGGCCATTAACCAGGTGGGAAGACGGTGCAGCGATCGGTCCGTGTCGGATGCGAGTGACAAGGGATTGGTAGTCTTGGTGTTAATTAAAGGAGGCCTATGCTCAGCTATGAACAGATAGAGGCTGATGATGATGATTATTGACAAGTTCAGCTCACATCCTGTTGATGTGTACTACATTAGTAGTTTATAGGCGTACTAAATAATTAGCGTGGAATTCAAATGAGTTACTCATATTGTTTGTAACTTCATTTATTACATAATATCACCTAGAAGGAGTTGCCATTGTAATACATTAAATATTACCTTTTACGTATTTTATTTATAAATTAGTTACGGATTAGCATACGTCGGTTTAATTTAAATTGTTGATGTATCTACGGGGACTTGATTAAATATGTTTTATTAGAACGGCCGAGATCGGTAGTCTTGCCATTTATTAGTTTTTCATGTCCAGTAGTGGGCGATAAAAGTTTATGATGATAGTGATGATGATCTATCCTCCTGCAAAGCTCGTTACAGTGAAGTAGTGAATAATGTTGAAAAAAATTGTGCGCAAATACATAAAAAATGGATTAAATAAAGTGTGCAAATATCCGCGAGAACATTGATAAATTATACTTTTTTATGTTATTGTTTAATTTGCAAACTGGCCGTGACAATCTTGCTTGTTTCTCCCGTAAATCAGCTTTGCTGTATTTTAGAGAGAAGTAGTGACGGATTTAGGTTTCATGCCGCCCTAGGCCCTGTTTATGGCGCCGCCCTTAATTATAAGATATCATTTGGTACAGGCTGTAATTAATCTTTTAAAAATATTAAATCTTATGCATAGATTGAAAAGTAAATAAAAAAATTGAATTATTATAAATATTCTATGGAAAATTCTTTACAAAAATTAATCAAAACTCATTTTCAAAGGAGACTGTCTTTACTTTTTTCGCCTCTGAAATTTTGGAATTTCAAAAATTTTGTCGCCCCTCAAATCATGCCGCCCTAGGCCCGGGCCTCACGAGCCTAGGCGTAAATCTAGCACTGGAGAGAAGGGCAAGATAGGCAGTTTAATAACTGGCACGGAGACTTGACATCTGATGTCACAGAATAGACAACACATAAATAAGTTGCCTGGCCCAGTTCCAGGGTATAAAAAAAAAGTTTATGTTCTACAGAATCTATACCTAACATGTGTGAGTTACTTACACGGCAGTATATTCTTATATCTATTTTTACACGCGTTCTCGGGTCTCAAGCCTTCATTAGTGGTAAAAACTTGCAAGTCTTCGACCCCACTCAACGTGTGGAACTCTTCGTCAAACCCGCTCTTGTTTTGCGGTCTCTGAAAATCTTCCATTTCCTGAAATTATAAATAATTCAGCTATTGTTTCGGATTAAATGTATTTTAGAATTTAGAACAAGTTGCTCGGAGCCTCGACTGTTCGAAATTCAATTTCAATTCGCAATTGTAAATTTCGCATTACATAGTGAAATTAAAGCACAGCAGAAGATATATTTTTTGTTAAAGAACAGAAGTACAGCAGTTATCTTGCGAATAAGTATATTTATATAAAACACCTTTGTATTAAGTTTTAACTGGTAGTAGTGACAATGCCCTAAACCAACGATTACTAAAGTAGACCCGGCATTATTCTGAATCTAAGTTATCTCTATATTATCTAATGTGGTACAAGTATCCTCTTAAAAACTTGGATAGTTCTTAAAATTAATTCCCTTATGAAATAGGAAAAGTATAAACGGAATCATTTGTTAGATGCTTTTTTATGAAGATAAAATGGCATCTTTAGACAAGTGCCATATCGCTTTAAATAACTAAAAAAACATATTAAAGTATTATTTATATTAACACGATACAGAACATAGATAAAACAACAAAGATAAAATACAATACTTTCGCTTAGCTCGCTTGCCGACGCATATTTCAATAGCGTTACATTGATCAGAGGTTTATCGAACAAAAAATATAGAAAGAATTGACCGTCACGGATCGCCCCGCAAATGTGTATATTTACCATTCATAATTTATAAAATTGTATGATGAGAACTCGAAAAAATAAAAACTCACTTTTCTTTATTTTCTTAGAGCTTTCATCACAGAATTTTATTATTAGTTCTAATTTTACTAGTCCGGCAGTTTGTCAAATAGCGTGATACTACACCTAGTCACGACATTCGAGTCCACTTAACTGCTTAAGCGCGACAAGTTCGTATAAAAATTATTATAGGAAAAATTAAAAAAATCATTTCATTACATTGATTACCTGTACTTTTCTCTTGATGTCCTGTGCTCGGAGGCAGGTCCCGCTGACGGGTTGCAGCAGTCGCAGCACGTCACCAGAGTTCTCGATCATGGGATATGACCTGAAGTGCTCAATGAGACCCACCAGGTCGTCGAACTGCTCTCCACTGCCTACGTCGTATTTGTCATGCTAAAAATGTATGTATTATCAGTTACTTGTTCTATTTAGATTCGAATGGTATGGCTCGAATTATTCTACTAACTATTCGAACCTTTGACCTGGTTCGAAAAGCCGATTATCAAATATACAAATAATATGAACAATAATTATAATTCCAAATTTCAGAAGTTTCTAAAGCTATTATACTTTCAGTAATAAAACTAAGGACTTAATTATAGGATATAAAGATATATACGTGATATTTAAATGTATTTGAGATTTCTAAGGGTACCAAGTCTCTTTTTATTTGAAAAAATATGATAAGCGTGGCGTAGGTGAATCTTAGACACTAAAGCAATGAGCGCGAAGAAGACCGATCCATTGCATATTTCAACGGACCGGCCACTGAACGGCGTCTTATCAATTGTTCATTTTAGTAAATTAATTAATATATAAGACTAGCGGATAGCGAACGGCAGACGTGATCCTTTACAAAAAAAAATGTAATTGGCCGTACTGTGAATTTATACTGACTGGCCTGTTGGTCTAGTGGTTAGTGACCCTGATCAACCAGAAGGTCGTGGGTTCGATTCCCACCCAGGACATGAGCATGATAATTTATTTTGTGTCTGGGCGTAATTTATCTATAATATGTATAATGTATATACTTAAAAATATATAGTAGTGTATCAGCTATCTGGTCACCATAAGAACAGGCGTTGCCTAGTTTGGGATCAGGCCGTGTGTGAGTTGTCCCAACATATTATTATTACATTCTCTATTCATTTACACAATAATTTCAGTTCAGTTACATATTATACATGTACAGCAGAATTATAAATATAAAGATATAGTACAAACGAAATCTTACAAATAATATGAAAATAATTACGTGCGCTTATGCGTATTTGTGTATTCTTTAATTGTTAGTTATTTAATATGAATTTATTGTGTTATATAACATGACTGTATCGTTACCGTTTAATTGTAACATAATATTTTAATTACTGTGACTCTGGAATGTAATTAGTAATATAAACTATCACATACCGGATTTGCACTGGAATAGTTGTGAAACAAGTTTTATTAAGAACGCCAGTTGAAAAAGTTTTACTTTACCATACTACGGAAATAAACTATTCGTATCTTTTCAACGAATGAATTCTTTTATTTTTGAAGTCAATTGAAATGTTGGTTAAGTGACCCCAATAATAATAGCGATTCAATCGACACCTCATTGATCGTAAGGGCCCAATCATCATCATCATCAGCCTCTATCCGTTCACTGCTGAACAAAGGTCTCCCTCAATGAACGGAGAAGGCGACCGATTCCTAGCCACTCGCCTCCAACGCGAACCGGCCACTGCACGGAGATCGTCTTCCCACTTGGTTAATGGCCGACCAACACTTAGTCTATCTAAATGCAGACTCCGCTTTTGCACCTTATTGGCCCATCGACCTTCCATACTTCTGAGTGTGTGACCAGCCCTCTGCCCTTTCAACATTATTTATCTATATTTTAGCGTTTATATAATAATTATGCTTTGTAAAAATATATAGATTATGGATGTATGTTTGTTACTCTATCACGCAATAACTGCTGAGTGGATGTTGATGAAACTTTTCAATATTATAGCTCATACATCAGAATAATACAAATGCTATAATTTATCCCCCTACTCCCACGGGTATGTGAAGTACGCGGTTGAAACCCCCGCGGTTTTTGCCAGTGCGCTGCCAGTTTGACTATAAAAGTATTCGTAACGGATTTTTTCTTAACATATTTGTTTAGTATCGAAATTTATAAAAATAATCTATCTAGCGATTCACATGATTCAAGAACGTAATATGAACCGGAAATAGAATAGCCTTATTATTAGCTTTTTTGCGATACGTGATAAGACGTCTAATTAGGTCCCAAATGATTTACGAGGAAATTCGCAGGATGAAGGCACCTTGAACGGTTCAGGACAACGGACGCGTGATACATCGCAATAACTTCCCACAAAACAACCTTGCTCCAAGCGATGAATAACATTTTCGACTTATATAAAACATATTTTTTATATTTCAAAATTTTGTTTCTTATAATCGTAGATGAAACATAATTATATAGGCATTTATCTCACAAACGCTAAAAAGCAGATTAAGCGATATAAAATTTTAATTGAGGCTATATCAATCAACTCCGTATAAAGAAAATTGGCAAACATGATAATTGATGTACGAGACAAAATAAGAAAAAATGATAATTATTCATAACCAAATCACACTTTTTTATATGAGAAGAAAAAAAAATGTGTCATAGGAAAATCATTTATTGAATGGAGGTGCTGACGTGATGGCGCGACTTGTATGTTTCTGGAAACTATGACTCTACTACGAGAAATCATACACAAAGTAATAAATATATCCTAATAAGGCACTAAAATATCGAAGTACCTACGTAGTGAAACAAATGGACATCACAGAGAGCTCCTACGCACTACGCAGGTGACCGCATGCAAAAATATGTTGTAAACATAGAAATCTAAATAATAAGGTAACCTTACTTACCCTTACCTTATTATTTAGATACCCTTACCTTACCCTTACCTTATTATTTAGATAACCTTACCTAATTATTTAGATTTCTATAATTGTGAATTACATTTTTATATGCATTGCGATTCGGTTCCCCGCAAACCGCTGCGATCGCTGTGCGGCCTGCGTTTTCATGCGGTTACCGACTAAAGCGCCTGAGGCGAATAAACGCGTAGTGCATATGAGATCAAAGAATTGACTCATTAATGCCTGGTCTATTAAAGTAAAGAGTAATATTTTATGAATAAAAAAGCTCCTTTCAACGCGTATTCAGTACCTATACGTCATATTGAGACTCGGGATCTTTAAGTTCATCCTTAGGCTGTTGATGACTTGCCTCGATAGACAGTAGACCCAATTTATATAAATACTAGATTAAATTGATTTTGTGAGACATGTAATAGTATTCTTTTTTTAAGAACAAACAATTAATTGTATGTTTACCAATTCTCATGTAATTTTTGTATAAAAACAATTTTCAGCCCTCTTTACATGAGGTAATTAATATTTCTAATAATAATACTTCCTGCCTGCCTCAGCCTGAGCTAACGCTAATCTACACAATACTAGGCAATGTAAAGAAAACCTCCATTACATACTCTACCTAGGTCCATAAGTGTACAGTTCCTAGGGGTTGTGTAGAGGGCCTGCTGTACACCCGCAATATTTGTAAAATAAATAGTACATATTGCATAGATTACCTGCACGTTTCTTCACTTTAGCTATTGTACAGAATATCTAAATTACACAGACTGCCGGTAGCATATATATTAGTATTTCCTAATTATGTTTAACATAAGAAAACCCGTTTTACATCGGAGAAACCACTTTCTGTAATTATACCATGTACGTCACTGTTGCGTGCGGGACACGATTGCGTTGTTCAACTTTTTAAAGAAGAAAATGTCGTCATCAACGTGCAATCATCGATAACAACCTGAACCGGTCTCGATAAATTGTTCAGCCGAGAAAAATGTGAGACTTACAATGGTCACATTTTGTGATAACAATTGAGTTACCATTGTTATCACAAAATATGTGATATGATATTCTGACGGCTGTTATACATTATATTATATAATTCCAGTGACACGATGTTTGTCCGGGACGAACTCCGAAACTACTGCAACGATTTTAATTTTTTTTTTCGTTTAAAATGTGTGCTTTTCTCCAACTTGAAAGATATGATAGTTTATTTCTCAACAAAAAACTGCTACATGCTAAATCTTTTTGACATAACGAAGTCTGTTATATTTTTAATTATTATATTTTCCAAAGAAATTAGAGAAAAAATATGTTGATGACTGTAGCTAGACTATGGTGTCAATATTGCGGGATAACTACTTATACTACAATTTAATGAGGAATGTTTAATTTAAAAAAATGTATTTATTATTAGGTAATACAGTCGATCGGGGTGGGGTAACTTTGACCCGGTCTGTGGTTTATTTTGAAGTTTGTGGTTTTTTTTTCTTCTACTAATATCCAGTAAAGCGCGAAATGGTGGGATTAGAACATGAACTATGTAGTCATAACACATATCATTGATGTTACCATGTGAAAAATACGGAATATAAACGATTTTCTATCGGGTCAAAGTTATCTTGAATAATGGGTAACTTTGTGCCATCGAAATCTGGTGTCGGATTTAAGGTAAAATTTTAATTTTTGAGTGTCTGGGTAAGTTTTGCTTCCCGTTTTTCAGCTTAAGAATGAAAATATGACACCATAGACTATAAAACATCCACATAAACCTTTTAAAAAGCATGAAATGAAAGACTATTAAGATAATCGTAACTTTTATTTCAGACCTACATTGTGTTTGGTATTTTGACATCAAAATTAATGTTATTCTAATAAATGTAATATTTTATAAGCAACATAACGAACCAAAATTTTTTAATTATTAATATCATAAATTGCAAACGAAAATATTGAAAAAACGAAGTATTGTTGGCCACATGAATCTTCCCATTCCATAAACAAAAAGTCAAATAGCCCGTTTATTTAACGACTTGATCAGATTTTAAATACCTAATAAAATTTTCTTGTGAGACAGTTACTTTAACATTGTCTGATTTGGCATAGTCAGGTATTTTTTTTTCAAAACCATTTCTGGGTCCAGTGGATATATTCCGCAGACCTTTACAGTAATATTGACCCGGGCCAAAGTTACCCAGTATTCATTTCGAAATAAGCGATTTTGAGGAAATCAGAAATATTTAGTAAAATAATAACTGAATCGTGGAAAAAATATGTAAAATTAATAGCCAAACTCGAATATAATCTAAATAAAATCAACTCACCTAGAAATTTTCTTTATTTTCTTCCAAATTGATAACTTTTTGAGAGCGACAACAAACCGCGCCAAAAACTTAAAAAGCAAAACTTTTTTTTTTCTTATGTTAAAGTGATGGCTCTTTTTTTCTAATGCGAACTTACGAATCCAGTTATATATAATTATATTTTTGACAAAAAATAAAACCACGCTTAAGTCATTTTGTAGATAAAAAAATAATACACGGGAGTTGTATGAGTGGGCCAATGTTATATTGAAGGTCAAAGTTACCCCGATTGACCAGTATTACTTCTAGATAAAAGTATTATTTATAAACAAAAATATACTTTTATTATGTAATTCAATAGCAATTATATAATTTTTAATAATTTTCATTATAAGTCCTAAAGTTTTAGTATAAAACAGTAATTAAATGTTACATAAACCTTGTCACTTCGATATATTATATTCGGTATTTGAAACGCAATATTGGGGAACTACAATTCTACATTGATTTTATGATTATCATATTAAATTCATTTTCTATGTTAGTATATAAATAATTATATATATATATATATATATATATATATATATATATATATATATATATATATATATATAATTTGTTCATACAGTCTAATGACTGTATGAACAAATTATTTATATACTAACATAGAAAAAAATATTCATTTTTACTATCAAATTTATTATCACACAACTTTTACTACAAGTACTTCTAATAAGTGCGTGTAAATTCCTTTTCGTTGCAATAACAGCGAGTCCCACTTTCTATATCAATACTGGACTATATCATTTATTGATTGGTGACTTTATCGATGTGTGTCATTGTAATAATATTGTTATCACAAGACATTAACTTTTATGGACAAAGCTTAAGTCTGTCGCGCGACTATAGCAATTATGTTGAAATGACGCGTCGCGCTTTTTAGACAGGCGAGCAGATCAATATGACTACTACGCTTTAAACGAGAGCCTGAATATTTATATATTCATATATTCACGTTAGAGTCTATTTTATAATCATATGAATGTATACATATATAATTAAATATAAATATACAAAAATTAAATACGTAAAAAAATAAAAAGCGGTTAGTTACCACTTTTCAAACTTGGCATTATTATCGAAAGTTTTCCTAATACATATATATAAAAAACTGCGAATATAAAAAATATATACATCCATTTCTTTATTATGTTTAAAAAAATCCTAAAGTCAAATATTTGTAACTAAAAGAGATAGATTTAGTATAAAATCTCTTTTTTTTAAGCAAGTAATTAATCTTGCATTTGTATTAAGTGGTCGAGTAACTGTTGAATAGGGAAAGCCGTCACAACTTGTTGATTAAAGATTCCAATACGAATGCAATGGCAAGGAGATTTTACTTGTAAATTGGTTAGTTACTTATATTATATACATATTTTAAAGCAATTTTTCTAGATATTTATTTTGAACAAAAATATAAGATAATTTAACACTATTCTATTTCCTATTTCTATTAAAATAACACTTTATGATATATTTATAAAATTTACAAATTCACTCGAATCAACATAAAAATAATTAACATAAATACCTTGTACGGAAAGACGTATGTCGCCTGTTCATGAAAATTTATCGACAATATATTATGAAAACGCCCAAATCACAATAAGGATTGTATGGAACAAAACTGCGCAGCTGCAAGCTGCACCTATGCAAGTGCAGGTATTTTAATCATAACTTCCACCAACTCTATGATATCCTAGTACCTTTGTTGCAATATTATGCACTAGCTCAATATTACGAGCAACTTCACAGTGGACTGAAGTTAGCTCGCAGAAATGCACCAATGTAAAATGCATCTATCTAGACCAGACTTTCCGCGCATGCCCTGTTTTTCAGTTTGGAATATGAGACCCTGGTACCGTAAAGTCTAGACATGAACAATTAAAATAGAATATCGATAAAATTAAAATGTCAACAACATAAACTTCTATAAATTTATTTATTAATTTATGTGCTTAAAGTTATGTTTCTGACAATTAACATATCCAAAGAACACGTTTGATTTTTTTATTTGCCACAAATTTTCTAAAATACACAGAATTCGTGTAGTAAAAAAAATTGTACCATGATTACAGATATAATTTCTTAATTGCTTATTTGTCTTTCTTAATTTTAACAATATTTTCAATTAAAAATTGTTTCATGTAATCATAAAATGAATTTAGAAAAGGAAGTATTTATTTTTTGTAAGCTTAGTTTCAATACAAAACATTTCTGATCTATATCTCCTTTGGATTACACTTAGATTTTCTTATTTAAGCTTAAAGAAAAAGGCGAAAATTCTGAGCTTCACAGCTTTTTAACATTTTTTTTAAAATAAGAGTGTTAACAATTAAAAAAAACATTAAAAATAAATATCAGTAGTTATTTCGATCGGGCATTTCAAGATTAAAATAAATGAAATTCGGTGGAAATTAGAAACAAAGTTTTTAGTTAGTGTATAATAAAATATATCTTTGAATTGAAAAAAAAGATGTGTGTGTGATTCACACACGATAGAAGCGAAACACACGCTAAATGCTCAAATACAAGCAAGTATTTAACAGTGTACAATATACATACACACCAACATTTGCTTTCTCGCTCTGTTGTATTTGTGTCTCTTACCTGTCGTTTTTTCCGTTGCATCCGGTTTGAAATCACAACGATTCTAAAGAACTTATTCACTTCAAAAAATGTTATCCTTGTTAAGTATTAGGCAAATAATTATTATTAGTAGAATTTGAAAATATATTATTCTCCTATGTTTATATTATTATATTATACAGTCCATAAACAGGGAAAATATTCATCGATAGAATCATTTTAAAGCACTATGTTGTATCTCTACATGTGCACGTAAGATCGATACTGCATGAGCACAGCTAGCTCGTCTGCTGCACATTTATGGATTCCTAGTATTTCGCAGCGTATATAAAACTGGATAGTGCAATTAAATTTTAACATGCATTCTGAAAAAAGTAGGTGTAAAAAAATTCAAATAAATAATATATTTTAACTAAATAAATGAAATTTCATTTTAAAAAATGACGTAAAATGCCTGGATAGCATTTTGTCTTCCAAATTGAGTTATAAATAGAATAGAAAATACATAAATCTTGAAATGAGACTACACTTTTCTCTTGCAGTCGTGTAGAGAAATCTTTCTCAGTTCTGTAGTCCTAGTGCATGCGATAAAAGCATGGGAAAATGTAAATGGGGCTTTGGTAAACCATATTTTTCATAAATCATTTTTTTTTATTTATTACGATAACTAACCTCAACGAAAATGGTGGCAATTGGATATTTTATTAATTGTAAATTTAATTTTCATATATACCTTTTTTTATTATTTAATTTAAGATCCGATACGATGATCCCGTGGGTCTAGTGGGCTCGGCCTCTTGTGCGAAAAGGTCACGATTTAATCCTGACCCTTCGTGGGATGCCTAGACATGGGTTTTTCTAATTTCCTAAGTGCACCCTAAACACAAGACCATCGTTCGCTCACCGGTGAAGGAAAAGATCGTGAGGAAACCTGCACGCCCGATGAGTTTTTGAAGGTGTGTGAATTTCACCAAAACAAATTGGGCCAGCGCATCGGTGACCGCAAGAGACCCGTGCCATGCAGGGGGATATAATAATATAGTATGAGTTGATACTTTACTTAATGTCTATGTGTTTATTCTGATCACGTGATCATTACGCCATTATAAGTGATTGTTTTACAAATCAGTATTAAACGTATAAAATTAATTCTAAACACGATGCTGCTGTGACACAAACAGCAGAAGCAAACGCAGTCAATAAGTCAAGATACTTTAATAAGTAGGTGATAAACCTTTCGAGAATTTTCTGTAACAAGTTTATTTTTCTATAAAAAAATTATGCCACTTTATTTGTTCGAGAACTCTTAAAAACGATAAACTTACTTATTATATAGTTTATTCCAATTTGAAAAAAATATTATTTTTATGGCATTTTTTTTAGTATTCATAGAAAACTCTATAATATTTCTAAAAGTAATGATTGTGAAAGCCTCAACTGTTACTTTCATTAATCACTTTGAAGATTCTAAGTATAAAAAATATTATTTACGAATATATTATGTTTATATACAGAAATATATACATAAACATATTCGTAACATAAGTAGAATATATATTTAATTATTATAATAATTATTTATCGACTAACTTTAATATTTTAAACTTTCTTTAACGTTAGCTATTATAAATATTAAAAATCATAACATCTTTATGAAATCATACACAAAAGTGTTTTCACTATATAAGGTGTTTGTCGTCCGTTCGTGAGTCACTCAACTGCGATGATTTCTTAGAAACTTAACCCTCTAAAATAAGACACAAATGATTCACAATTTAAATTACAAGGTAATGTACCCTTGTGAAATGATTTAGATGTTATTATTTTGATGCAAGGACTTGTATAAGTTTTTTATTCTTCGTTTTATTTGTAATAGCTGTTGTCTGCAGCTTCCCCGCTTTAATATTTACATTTAAGTCCAGATTAATGACAATTAACTTTATACAGCCTATTTTACTCAGTGCTTTAGCCTAATATTAAATTTTTTTTAAAGGATCCTTCTAATATTATAAGCGCGAAAGTTTTCAAGAATATATGGCTGTTTGTTACTCTTTCACACAAAAACTACTAAATGGATTATTATGAAAATTTACAATAATATAGCCTACACATCAGAATAACACATAGGCTATAATTTATTTCCGTACTACCACGGGAATGGGAAGGGGTGAAACCGCAGGGCGCTGCTCGTAGTAGTTATGAAAATAAACTAATTTACATATTTTTTAAGAATACAAGAAGGATCCAAGCTCACCTCTTGGTATACTTACCGCGATCTGTTTTGCCAAATTTTATTAATACTTGACCTTAAGCCTGAGACACAATAGCTTTTAAATTTATAATACGAGTATATATTATACAGATAAATATCAAGAATTGTGTTATGTTATAGATACTTCATAGTCTTATTAGTTTCCTTAACAACAATTAACATTTTAAATGGCCATTCTTTGCAAACGCATTTTTCTCTAATTGTCATGTTAACGAGACTGCTGCACGTGACCTGTTCACGCGTGATACGCTTGATCAAGTTATTTATAATTATTCCAATTAATCATCATCAAATCGTTATCATCCACTGCAATTTGCCTGGAGAAAGAAGATAAAAAGTAAGAAAATTAAATAATAAGAGAAGACTTGATCTAGATCTATTTATCATAATGTTAAATATAATATTATGATGAAGCTAATTATCTTCTACTAAATTGTTAGTTCTTATTTCTTCTAGAAAGAACATTTAAAAATCGAAATAACATTTTAATTCATGTAAAATTTTTGCTAACATTTTTATTTTTTATTTCTATTCGTATCACGTGGTGAATAAAACTTGAAAAATATGTTAACGTGTTATGTAAATATTTACGATTCTTATATTCGGTTTCAAGCTAATAATAGCAGAACGTCTACATATTAAGAAGTATTTGAAACAGATTATAATATTATTGTTATTTTGACAGCGTAGGCTTAAAAGGGTCAGTAGTGATAACCTTACCAATTATGTCCTTTTTATGTAAGTTGGCAGCGTGACATCTGATGGTAAATGGTTGACGTCACCTACGAACTAGTTTACCTGGACTGGCCTAGGATGCTAATTTATGTGTTGCCTATCCAGAGACAAGATATTAAGTCTCGGTGCCAGTAAATACACAGCCTGTCTTACTCCAAAACAGCATAGTTGTTTGATTGGAGAGAGAAAAAAGATGCTGTCCATGCAGCCTGTTGTGCGGTATTCAAATTCAAATACAAATTGTTTTATTTCACACACGAGGCCATTATGTGTTATAATAATTATATCTGTAATTCATATTATATATTCCCCGTGCAGTGGCAGGTCCGTGTTGGATGCGAGTGGTAGGAGATCGGTCGTCTTGGCGTTCATTGAGGGAGGCCTACGTTCAGCAGTAGACGTATAAAGGCTGATGATGATGATAATAATAATTATGTTTATTATTAGCTAATGATGGTAATTACATGAACTACAATGATCCGACGAAAGGGACATGTGGGACACGCAACCATTCAAGACACAGCTAAATAATTAAATCGCATGTTAATCACAAATTCTCTAAATGAAGGTAAAACATCCTTCCCAGATTACAAGTTGAAGGAAAGAGGAACTAGTTAACGTGGATATTTCGATGTCACGGCGATTAGAAGCCAGTTCCTCGTAAGACGTATATGGGTTATGAATCGGCAAAAGTTCGTCGATTTTGGTGTCTATAACCAGATGACTATGCCCACACGTGGTCAAGCTATGACGCCTGTGAACTTGCTCCGGCCATAACAATGTGGATAACAAAAAAATATATCCCTACTTATACAATAATAATAATAATAATAAAGCTTTATTTCTCCCTTACGTTTTACATTATACATTTATACATACACATTCGACAACAATTAAAGTTTAAACAATTCAATATATTAGTACGGTTAGTATTATATCTTTATATTATATGTTAGTGTGTACTTATACAATATAATATTATAAATATGAATATAAGTTTGTTTGTTACGCTTTCACGTAAAACTACTAAACTGATCATCATGAAACTTTGTACACATATTTTTGAAGATATTAAAAGTAACGTAGGATATTTTTTTTATGTACGTCCCTAAATCTAAGTTAACACGGACGGATCCGCGGGCAAAACAGCTAGTAATAATAAGCATGACATTGAGGTTATGCAATACACTTAGGTTATACACTCTAGCCTTGATATACACGATATTATCTAAAATCACAACAATACCTATAAACTTTTTATTAAATACTTACGTATATTTTTAATATAATATATTATTATAATTTATTTATTATTCTCCGAGCCAAACGAGGTGGAAAATTAGGTCAGTGTTTATAATTCAGACGATGGTTTTTGTATTATTTTAATATCAGCATGATAAATTAATATTGGCATCGTTTCAAGTCTTTTTTCGTAGTCAAGGAATAATTACAATAGTTACAAAAAAAAAGAAATTATTTTTTGTATAAATTGATGAAAGAAATCAAAAAAGGGGATTCTTTTGAAATAAGTACTGGCCAGAATCCAGTGAATCAGACAAATTTGAGATCGCGGAGGGCAGCAACCCTCTACCGGAAGTAGTTCGTCAGTGGAGGGACTCGGCAAGAGAGAGGACGTGAGAACCTCATGTCAGTGTGAGGCTGCTGACTGCCATCCGAACAGTTCTAAAGGAGTGGGTCGAGAGGAAGAGTGGTGCGCTCACCTTCCGCCTCACACAGGTGCTGACGGGGCACGGTTGCTTTGGGTAATACCTGTGTGAGATCGCAGGACGAGAAGAAACGACGCGTTGCCACCATTGCGACGCGGACAGGGACATGGCCGAACACACCATCACAGCGTGTCCCGCCTGGATTGAACAACGTGCGGCTCTAACGGCCGCCATTGTCCATTGGATCTGACCTCTCACTGCCAGCCATCATATGCGCCATGCTAAGCAGTGAGACATCGTGGGATGCAGTGGAGTTATTCGCGCAACAAGCTGTCTCCACTAAAGAAGAGGCCGATCATGACGACCGCAACGTCCCGCCTTAGCCGGGGTACTCAGGGTGGCGGTGTGGGGACGCCGTCACCCGTTTAATCGAGTCCCCGAGCGGGCCACGATGCGCAAGGTACTCCTGTGCATTGTGACAATAGAGAGGAAACGATGGGGGGCAACCATAAGTCCGCAGAAGAAGGGTCTGCACGACCAGCAGATGCCCGTCAGCAGAATCTCGGAGTACGCCTACGCCATTCCGCGGCTCAGCAGTATGACGGATAGGAGTACCGCCAGGTTTTAGTGGGTAGAAGCTGCGTCCACTTTACCATCTTTCGGGCGCAGTGAGTCCCACATACCCGCCTGGGGAGTCCCCACTCCCCCGCGGTATGCGTAAGAGCATTTCCCGGCGAAAAAAAAAAAGACAAATTTGAGATCTCACGAGTTCTACTCACAGGGTATGTTCAAAATTTGATTTAGTTGCTCTGTATAAAATCACGTAGTAGGCTTTGTTTTCTTAACAGTATCATAATATGTTATAAAATAAATGTTAAAAAAAATCTAAATAGGTCCACGAAAAAATATCTCATTGTTATTAATATGATAATACTGCCCGGACAGACTCAGTTTTGCTAAAGTACGACACTACCATACGAGAATTATTTATAAGATTATGGTAAGCGTGTACGTGTCGGCATCGTACGCATGGCATGCATTTTTTGTAGAAAAACATCGGCAATTCCGACGCCCAACACCTACTTGGAGGGACAACTTTTGCAATTTGTGCTGATAACGTCACACGGAATGCCGATCAGTTGAATTTATCTTGAGTCCTATACGATCACTGAAAATCAAAACGAAGTGGCATCGACTATGCAATTGCTGGTAGTTGCGTCAGCAACCCGATCGCTGCCGATTGATAAAAATAATAATGCGATGCGTTATACGTCGCGGACATAATATGGACGTTTAACTTAAATAATTATTAATGCCACGTGGTAGATATATTATCATCAATAGAAGTGCGTTCTGCACTTTTCCATAAAAATTGAAGAATGACGTTTGATTGAAACAAAAACCTTTCACACTCACCCGCCCGTTTCACAAAGTTTTGAAGAGAGCGCTTAATTTACTTCCGCGCGCAAAAAAGGAACATTACGACATTGGTCCCGCTAATGAACAGAATTATACGCGGCATAAGTCCCTAAATTATAAATGAGATCAAAATAAATAACGTGATCTTTTTATAAAAATAGAGTTAATACTGTTTAGATTTTATGTTAAATAACTAAGTAGATAATATAATGTCTAAATTTAAAAAAAAAGATATGCGAGTGCAAAGAGATCGGTCGTCTAGACTAAGGGCCTATTTTTGGTATTCGATGATAGTGATGATAAAAGGAAGCAAATTAAGATTTGGTCAAATCAGGAAAACCATCTTAACCTCATATAGGAGCAAGGCTAGTTCATCTCACAACCGGAACAAAATTAAAAGAATCAACAATAGATGTTTCGTTAACCTTGTAAGTTGGCCAACACTTACGAATGTTGTGTAAGTAGCCTAGCCAGATTCCAGACTTGCATTCCTAGGATGTACTCGAACCCACTCACCGTCAAATTTGTGTACAATGTGTGTTACGATGTGCCAAGCACACGAGGCTGTACGCACAGAAATGATCAGAGAAACAAATATGCTCAAAAGCGGCCGCATAAATGCTATCTGAGGCAATTTCTTTTGCCATCCCGTTTAGTAAAAAAAAGTGTCTTAACATAGAAGGAACATTGCTACGTCCCTTTTCATATACAGTGTTTTGTTTTATAGTGTTTACGAGTATGTTTCTTATCTAATTAGGAGGCAACCGAACAGTTGAATAGTCCTTAGACATTGGCACAACCGAAGATTAGGTAGGTAGTGGTTGCCCTCCTTTTACCCCAAAAATGACCACCTAAACTTACTGACTACACTAAACGCGACAAACACCTGGTATTTTCTCTGTTTTCTTCTAAATTTAAATTCTGAATTTTCATACTCTCGTAACAAATTATGCATCTGTTCTATGTCATAACGATTTTGTTTTACTTCGTTTTATTGCTTTTGCCTCATTTAAAAACGATTTCCATAAAAATAAAGCGTTCTCTAATGTAACATGTGCTAAAACGAGCAACAATAACTATGTGTAAATCGGACTCAGGTTTAACATAAATAATCGGTGAATACCCTAAAAATTTATTTTTCTTTTTTTTATCAAATTAAAATCATCCTCGGATGATGACATGACTTGTCATTTTTAACTAAAAGCAGTTAGTACAGTCGTCGTTATCATTATCAACCTAGAACCTAGTAGACAAAAGGCCACTCTTCATGAATAACGAGAACGTAGTGCAAGTTAGGTAATTAATAACAGCCCGATACAGCGATACAAGTATTTTCGTCACAAAAATTAATTATTTTTCGTAAGATATTTCTTCAAACTCATTACTATATAGTCACTATATTTATTATAAGTACGCAATTATTCGACGAACAATAATAACTGTGTCGTTAAAAACGATGATGAAACTGCGTTTTTCTATTGAGAAAAACGATCGCCTGTTATTTCCAAAGAAAACATTTCAATTCTATAATTAGGTGTTTTAGCTGCTTTCTAAACAAAATGTTGTAATTATACAAAAAATCGTTAGAGATATCGTATATATATGTAGTATTTATCCAGAATGTAGCTTATATTTTGCAAGAACTTTATTTGAACGATCATCAAATGCCAAGATATTTGAATTGGATAGACTAAAGCCCGACCAAGCAAACAGACTGTACAGTTATTTTACATATATGTAACTATCCTTTAGGTAGTTATATAATAACAATAATTGTAAACAGTAGTATAAACAGATGTAGTTTAGATAACAAACCAATTGAAAAGCTTTTTAATATGTATGAAAATATAAAATAGGTCTACCATCTGACGGCAAGAAATTAAAAATGAAATTGCGATAGAAGACGTTTCTTCATTTTCATCACTTTTTAAAGGAAATTTGGAGCCAAACCAAAAACAATTCCTCGAAATTTCAGTTCACACATGACATTTTTTCATTTGGATCCTTATCGAAAATCGCTATTTTTTTAAACATTTTTTGCCATCAGATCCTGGTAGACCTATACATACAATTCAAAACTGATCTACTTATATTATTAAATCTGACACAACGATGTATCATTAATATCTGACAAACAACAATATCATATAAATTTACACAAGCATGTAGGAGTAGAGCGGCTAACGATCCACTATATGGAACAAAAACGAGTGGAGGCGTTAATGTTTTAAATTTTTTGTTTACTACACTGGTTGCGTCTCAATCGTACAAAAGACTTGTGAAACAGACTCGATTATATATGGAATAACTTGTTTTAATATTATATTAATGTGGCTGGTTCGTATGCGAGTGGCAAGGGATCGTCATCTTGGCGTTAATTGAGGGAGGCCTATTTTCAGCAATGGACGGATAAAGGCTGATGATGATGACGATGACGATAATATTACAAATTACGTAAAACAGAATCACCAATCACATCAGACTTGGTTCACTTTGGGCGATGTGTGCGCTTGCGCAGCGCTCGCGTCTGATTGGCTACCACTATCCTGCTTGTTTCTCTCGGGAAACGTCTTACTGATGTTTAGGAAAGAAGTACAGGATAGGGAGTGTAATTGCTGAAACCGAGACTTACAATCCAACGCCTCAGAATGAAGAATGTCTAACCGTTTAAAATACCCACAACATACCTATACATATATAAAAAATCACTCGTCAATGTGTTCGTCGGGAATAAACTTGAGGAATAATCAATGAATTTGGATCTCCGTTGCATCATTAGACAAATAATTGAGATTAGAGATAAAATACAAAATGAATATTCATAAAAAATCCCGAACAGCTAAAGCCAAACGCAACTTTAATAATAATAAAATTAAATCAATTTTATAATGACACAACTTTAACGGATTTTATCGCAGTTTATTTAAAACTAAATAAGCCGCGATAAAATTAGAAATATAGATAGAATAAAGTTGAGTGAAATTCGCGTAAACATAAGAAAACAATAAATTTTATAGTTATAATCCAATTATTAATAAAAAAATCTATAAGGCTTAAAACGTAGAATGAAATATGATTGATCTTTACGTATTATGTAGGTACCTACTTCTAATAGCTCTCCATAATATGCTCTACCCCTTTGTAATTGATATTTTCAAGTGGGCGCAAAATGGTGTATTTTTCTACGCCTTCAAATGTAAGTCATAATCACATAACTATAATTTATTAGACCGCAGATCCGTGCGCGTGTTTCTAGACTTATAATATATACAGGCTGGTGTAACTTAACGCAAATAAATTGTTTATAAAACTAACGAGTAAGGTACAATGAATTTAGAACTTTTTAGCGTTTTAACAAAAGCGGCCTTATCTACTTACTTGGCTAAAAAAGTTATGACAGTACGTTTATCTAATTATTCCAATGGTTTATTCATTACGATACGGAAAGGGGCATAATGAAAAAATGAGATGTAATTTTTTTTAAGGGGAAATGAACAGACAAAGGCTTGGGAACATCGACGCCCATTAACATCCACATAACCAGAGGCTATGCAGATGCATTACCCTTCTTCCCAATGGGCAGCCGGAAACTCACATACCGGCGAAAACGCGACAGCATATCTGTCACTTTACGCCAATTTACTGTGAGCGATAGGTACCACCCCATGCCGCCCCAATTTGGCTGCAAAGCACCTTAAAGAATGGCACTACCTCTTCCGTGGAGGTAGATAGGATAGGATTTTAAAATTGGATAACAAAGGATTTGATAATAGGATTCTGTATTATCTAACTAACTAACCTGTCTCCTGATCATCACGTGGCTGACTCGACCACGCACACGGACAGACAGCACGTATTCCCCGGGATGCGTCTGTGACTCCCGGACCAGGAACGAGCCGTTCTTCCCCCTCTCCATCATCAAATGCTCAGCTTCTTTCGCTGACATAATGCCGTGAAACCATCTGCAAATAAAGATAAAGATATGTAGATCCATCCGTTTTATAGCTTAAGAATATGATCTCGTGAGATCTAAGATATGAAAGTGACGAATTATTAAAAGTTTATTAAAAAGCACAAAATACTATAAAAAGTAAAAATAATGTAGTTAATTTTTTTCTTGTTATATTTAAATAATTCAGTTATCCTCCAGTATTACTAACTCCGTATTAAACCGACTTTAACCATATAAAACATCATATTATATTTTCACTTATTTCAATTATTTAAACAAATATAAACTTAAAGAAACATAGTTCAGAGTTAATTATTGGAAACAACTTTGTATTAAAATCGCAATAAAACGTAAGTATAATAATTAATTACACGTTGGCTCATAATAATATATTTCTGTGCTCTTTTTCCTGTAAGTAATAAATTAATATAAAATCAAAACGTAAGTATTTCGTAATAATATAAGATAATAATCATCCATACATTGATTCTATATTAAAGATAGTTCAACTCAACTTCTACACAAGGCGCTATGTTTATGTCCGCTTTTTAATTCAAGCTTTTTTTTACTGCGACAATGATGATGCCGTCGTCATCATCCACTGTCACACATAATAAGGCTGTATAATGATCAATGACAAGCACACAGTGCTGCGCACAGAGTTGAGTTAAACTATCCATAGTAAGATGCCATTATATCTTTTTTTCCATGAGCTTACATTATCCCACAACATATTATTCTAACAACCACAATTGTCCTATTAGTGGTAATAACAAGGCTATATTTGAGTAATTCGTACATCATTTCCTATCTTTAATCTAATTTCTAGGGGATTATTTTTTTATTATTTGTATGATTGGCAAGTTGGCAGACGTTTCACCCGATAATAAGCGCTCGACGCCGTCCAGGAGCAGAAACTAGTTTAGCCCGAACTAGTCCAGGCAACTCATATTATTCCCCATCATGGTTCAAGCCTTGTCTTGACGGGGGGAATAAGTAGCCAAGGGTGAGCCCAGCAGATTGATTAAGCCGAGGGGGCTCTTTGTACCCCTCTTATAAGAAGAGGGGGCAAAAGGATAGGGAGCAAGGGGCGAGGATGGAAACCTTGCCTCATTGTACTATCCCGACGTTGAGAGGGGTTGTTCTGTGGTGCGGGGAAACCCCTCTGTGGAGGTTCCGCCGGTCCCCTGAGGGACTGACTGTGCCCTGTTGATAGCAGATCAGGGCACATCTCCAAAGCCGCCATTGGTGGTGCTCGCCGGGTTTTAGTGGATAGAGCTGCGTCCATTTACCAGCTTTCGGGAGCAACGCAGTACCACATACCCGCCTGGGGAGACCCACTCCCCCGCGGGATGCCTAAGCGCATTTTCCGGCGTAAAAGAAAAAAAAGGCTACTCATTTATTGCCTTGTTTGTTTCTTGCCTTATTAAGTCTCGGTACTAATAATAACACTGCCTTGCCATTCTCTCCGAAATACAACAAAGCTGTTTCACGGGAGAAACAAGCAAGATAGTTGTACTCATGCAACCGGATGCGCGTCATAGCACATCCCTCCCACCGGAAATTATCCTTTAATCATAACTCGTTTAAATTCATTATTATTTATTGTGTACAATCTGAACAACGGTAAATCTCATTTAAATGATTACTTTCTAACAGTGCTTAAAAATACTTCGATATATGAGTACCAAAAAGAGTACCTAATCAATTACAGCTTCAACTACACGGCCGTTTTGAGATCAGCAGCACCCACACTTTTACCATATATAGGTACAAATAAATGTCGTAAATATGAGTTTTTTAATTACATAAACAAGTTACGCGTCGTTGTGATGGCTTCGTACGCCATTAAATTGTAACAAAAAATACAACAAAGAGGTTTCACAAGGCGACAGGAGAATATATAATTACCGATACATTTCCCGACAGACAATCAGTTTTAATTTCTTAACAGTTAATTATATTTACTATGTAACTGTAGTACGGATGTAAATAATAACGACTGATTAAGCAAATATTTAAATGTAGATATAGACAAATACATAATAGGCTTGCCTTTTATTATATTCTTATACTAATTATTGCTGTCTTACGCGCCTTTACATTGATAAACTTTTCTCAAAAATCAATAGCGTACATAGTATAGAATGTACCTATCTATGCATCTATGTATCGATATTTTATCACATACAGCTCGAACTTTGGGAAACAATATCTTTAGCTTCATCATATTGGTAGTTAGGTATTTTACAGACAATAAATAAGCTATTTGTCTGGCAGTTAGTCGAATTCCTACTCCTGTTTACCAAGTTTAATGTAAGTGACAAGACACAAGTCGTAGAAACAAAAATGTAAACTCTTACCATAGACGTTGTTAAAATAATTTTCATTGCAGCAATTCAACACACACCCTTCATCAAGCGGTATATATAATTAATATTATATTATAAAAATAATTTAAAGTAATAAAAAAATATGGATACAGCTAATATTTCCATTTGGTAGAAATAATCTTAGCATTATCCGTTTAAATGAGTAGGAAAAATAAGACTGCATAACAATTAATATAAATTAATAGTACGGAAACAGCCCGGGAGTAAGACAACAATACGACTCTATTGTGTTGTTAAGTAATGTGTTAGTTATGTCCCTACCAGTACCATAAGTTAGACAAACGACTGTCGTCCAATATACGCGTCAAAACAAACTAATAAATTGATAAATTTAATTTGTGTTGCAATTTATCGATATCAAAATTACTTGTCCAAAGCACTTTTTGTTACGCTTGACAGAAATTAATACTTCTAAGCAAAAACAATTAAGTGATATAAAAAAAACTATCACGCCACGCCTGGTCAGGATCATGATAAATAAAAAAATATAACAAAGTCTAAAAAGTATCAATCCTTATAATATGTACTACTGCTGCTCCTCGAAATCAGTCGAGGAGAGTAAAGGACCATAGTTCAGCGATGTGCTAGCCCAATGCGGGTTGGTGAACTTTACATACCGTCAAAGAATCTTATCAGGCATGCAGGTTTCCTCAGGATGTTTTCCTTCACCGGTGAGCGAGCGATGGTCTCGTGTTTGGGGTGCACTTAGAAATTTAGAAAAACCCATTTCAAGGCACACACGGGGGGGTCAGGATCGAACCCGGAACCTCTCGCATAGGCCAAGTTCATACCCACTTGACCATTGTCGCTCATCATAACAATATTTATATAGAAAAAAATATATGATGGCGAAATGGTGTTTGACGTCACGGCGTAAGAGTCGTTTTATTTCTACAGCGTGTCAACAAATATTTCGCTGTAAAAGGTCCGCTAATATACAAAAAGTAGGTAAATAAAAAGTAAAAATTTTCCACGCGAAAAAGGAGACGCGCTAACGTCGTCTTTAACATTAATGCGTTCTTTCTTCAAGCGGTCAGCTAGCCTGGCTGACGCGGCCAAGACTCCTGCTGCGTGATCATATAAATGTCATACAAAAATACATGACACGCAGGCAGAACGATTGAACGCGTGACCATGCGTGGCCGCGGAGTGTATGAACGATCCTTTATCATGAAATAAAAATAGTTTAATTATTATAATAATATGAGCGCTCCTAAAATGCTGAATTTGAATTGTTGCAATATTTGCATGTTATTTTTGGTATAAAATATTATTTCAATAATTTATGTTTTAACCTTGAGTTATATGATTTTTGGATTAATAATTTAAATATTATTTACAAAATGCGTCACAAAGAATAGTAAACTTCACCAGGGAGTCATAAAAAATGAATATATTGTATGCTTTAAACAAAACGCATTACGCGCAGTTTTAGCGTCGTAGTTTTAATGTAAAATGACAACCTAAGATTATTAGGATGATTTCTATTCGTATTATATTATATTTATTTTAGGTAAAGGAATTATACATTAAATACTTTAAATATTTTAATTTCAACTACAAAATATAAATTAATATTAAAAGAGTGCGCAATGCAATGTATGTGTAGTGTTAGATAATAATATTTGCACTATCCGTTTTGTTCTACTTATTATATTCTAAGAAAGACTAAGTATTTAATAAATCTAACTTAGCACATACATATTTTTTTATTTGACGACCTCTGTCTATATAATAATAATAAAAATCTTAAATATATGTATTCTTATCAAAAGTATTAAATTTATGAATTTCCGTTGTCTGGTAACCCGTAACACAAGTTCTTCGACTCTACCATGGGGCTAGATTGACGTGGTGTATTTAAGCGTAAAGAGATATTATTATTATTATTATTAAAAAAATACAACCGACCAAACAAAGCCAACTCCATAGTTTTACAGCTGAGCTCCTTATTCATTATATTTTTATTAAGGTTTTGTTTAAAAATAATAACAACAAAGGCTGCCCTCACGGCCTTCGACTTTCGTGACTCGTTGCCAACATCCACCAGATTAGGAAGTAACTCCTACATCGGTTTCGTCACACTTTCGTCACAATCAAGAGATTTAACTTTTTAATGCCGTTTATATGTAAAATATATTTTATGCAGCTAATGAACGACTTTATAATACAAAAGACATGAAATTGTAAAGTTGTTTTGATAATATTTTGTTCAGTCTATAAACGCAAATCTTAAATTGTGTTGTTACTTAAATTATATTTTGTAAGTAATAATAAAATTTGTGTCAAGTTGAATCTAGATACAATGTTAAGTTAACATATTTTAAACAAATTATCTTTCTTTTTATGTACTTTGTGGTTAAAAAATCTGTCACATTTACGTCAGGTACTTAATCCCCTGACACAAATAGGTTATGACCTGTTTGCTCAAGTGTCCTCAACAATGTCAACTGTGATAAAAATCACTCAGCTGTACCCAGCAATATGAGATGAAGTCGTCCTCGAGTAAAACTTAAACAAATTATCAACTAACAACGACCTTTGGAATATTCCAAAACATTTTTAACCCCCGACGCAGAAAGAGGGGTGTCATAAGTTTGACGTCGATGTCCGCCTATCTGTCTGTGGCATCCTAACTCTCAAAAATGGACCGATTTCCTTGCGGTTTTTTCATTTGAAAGCTAGTATCTGCCCGGTGGTTGTTAGGTATTTTTGGTTGATATCGGTCCAGCAGTTTAAGAGTATCAGCGCTTTTTCAATTTGTTGGAAGGCATTTTTGGCGTAAGATTACTCATTAGCTACGAAAATTTCCTTATACTCCCTACCTACTTGCTGTCGAGGCTTCGCCCACGTTACCAAAAAAAATCTATTTTTATTGTACCCTGCTACTTCCAGTACTTCCAAGAATATGTGTACAAAGTTTTGTGATGATCGGTTGAGTAGTTTTCGCGTGAAAGCGCATAAAACATCCCTATTTTAACAATTATAATATTAGCAAGGATTAAACGATAGTAGTTATACGTTTTCCAATATTATGTTAGGAGTATAAAACCTTTATGGATTCTGCTCATGTCATACTTGTGCCCTAAAATATATATTTAACGATCGACGTCAGCACATATGAGCCATATTAACACAGTTTTAGACCTGCATAGACGATCCAATCTATTTAATTCAGATAAAGTTATAGCAGGTGATTACGTCTTATACAGTTCAGACTTCCAGCTACGGTAAGGCTTATGTAAAGGCGTGGGATCGTCTGTGAACTAAATTTGTATATAAACAACTTCCTTATACCCGTCGTTTGTTGTATAAAGCCTTAAGCCATCATAATGTAGCGCATAAGCATGCATGTAACGTTGTTTTGATTCTCAAGGGCTAGTGATACTAATGATTATTATTATATGATACTTATGACTAGTATTCGAAGATTAATCACTTATATTCACGACTTGACCTTAC
This sequence comes from Lycaena phlaeas, assembly GCA_905333005.2. Classification (NCBI taxonomy): domain Eukaryota; kingdom Metazoa; phylum Arthropoda; class Insecta; order Lepidoptera; family Lycaenidae; genus Lycaena; species Lycaena phlaeas. Next base: position 5,753,336 of record HG995168.1, read on the forward strand.
CAGTGTCGCCGGCGGGCAATTTTTGTTACATATTCCAATAGTGTGAGTAATGTAGACGATATTAAGCTTAACTATTTGAGGCAATTCAAAAAAAAATTATGATTGTTTCTGCTTGTTAATGGATATTTTTTAAAAGTGTTCAACAGATTTTGATGCGGTTTTCACATTCGACTTCTTTATTAACTATGGCTGGCTACTAGGATACGTCATCATACATCATAGAAAGTTGAGTGTTTGTTAGTTAGGAATTAATTAGGAAACTACTCAACCGATTTAAAAAAAATCACTATTAGAATTTTACCAGTCACAAACAGCGAGTGTTATAGAATGTAAAAATAATAATCATCAATCACGGATACTACTGTTAATCTGAGTTAACGAGAAACTGCGGGCTAGTAAAGTATCAACCCTTTGTGTCCCACTGCTGTTGGCACGGTGCTCCTCCTCGAAATCAGGCGAGGAGGGTAATGGGTCAATAGTTCACCACGCGGGCTAGTGAAGGAGTAGAAAATTAGTATTTTTTTCATAATGATAATTTTACGAATATTAATAATTAATTATTGAACAGCACTGACGATAAAACTATTCCATCGTCTTGTCGTTCATTGAGTAAAGCCTATGTTTAGCACTGGATGGATAGGACTTATGATGATGATGATGACATATTATTTAATGATGATGACAGGGTATTTGTTTTTCGGTTGATAAGCTAAATACGAATATAAATGTTATGTTGATGTATTGTGTGTTTACGTCGGTAGTTTTTTTTAATTATGGTAAAAAATCTGTCAAAGACAAATGATGTACAAAAATCAACAGACCATAAAAATATCTATCGGTAATAGCTCTGATTTATCATGTCTCTCCACGTGAGCTTTTAATCCTGGCATTCAGATTTCAGTGATTAAATTCCAGTACTTGACTGCATTTGACCAATTTTTTCCCCAATTGCCGTAAAAGATAACTTGAACTAACACAACTCTCATTTAATGGGACGGGCATGGGTAAATCTGGTGATGTTCATGCACGCTCCGTTAGTAGAGACTGCTTTTATGATCGCATAATAATATATTTTATTATTTAATTATAATACATTATTCTATTACGGATTATTAATACTTCTTTATTGTGTTGTATCTTCTGGATATATATTTTCACTGCCATAGGAGGCCGAAGATCTGGCAGATTCCTCGGACTAAGAATATGTCTTTCTATTCAAAGAGGGAACGCTGCTAGTATCTTCGGAACCTTGCCTAAAGGGACTTCTTTTAATAATATCATATTTTAGTTATGATTTTATATTTCTTTGGGTTTTTAGTTATAGGTTCATTGTTTTATAAATTGTTTTTTCACTGTTTATATCTCATTATAGTAGCAATAATTATTGCCAGCAAGATGTATAATAAGAGGATTATACGTGTCCAAAAAAGCCAAGATAAGGAATTGACTTAAATCCCCTACAGAGGGTAATCCCCGTTGGAATGTTAATATCAATTAATTTTTATAAGTAGGTAATTAACTTTATTTTTTAATATTTATTATTGTGAAAAGTGTGGGAAATTTAATAACAATACACTATTATACCAAGACTTATATACTGAATAGACACATCCTCTAAATACGTCTTCTATCTGTTTTTCTTAACCGACTTCAAAAAAAAAGAAAATTTCAATTCGCCTGTATATTTTTTTTGTTTACAAAAGAGTGACTCTTAAGTTTTCCTCATTTTCCATATGGGGAGTCTGATTTCTTTCTGTCTGTTATATACAATTTTATTGACTACTTTTTTTGACGTAGGTATTTCAAGTGTACAATTTGTTGCTTATGAAATGAATATATGTATTACATATCCTAAGACATGAGATGTTAGATCTCGGTGCCAGTTATTACACTGTTTCTCTTGTCCTTCTTTCCGAAATACAGCAAAGCTGTTTCACGGAAGAAACAAGCAAGATGATGGTATCCATGCAGCCGGGGACACGGCACAGCATGTCCTTGCCACCGGTAACTAGTAAAATCGTGATCATATGATCATCATATAAAAAAATCAACCCTTATATATCCTACTGCTGGGTACGGGTCTTTTCCTCGAAATCAGGTGAGGAGGGTAATCATATAAGAGATTAAAACGTATGCATAACTAGTAGCTGCAAAGTGATAAAGTGTTTAAAAACATAATTTATGTACATAAATTCATTAAATTCAATTCAAGACAGTTTTTATCTCTAATTAATTATTATAATGGAAACTGAAATAGTTTTTTTCTGTAATTACCGAGCTGTTAGAAATTTAAGAAAGCAATGTATGTAAATTAATTATATTTAAGTTAATAAATACTTCGTATTCTAGGTTCGTAGAAACAAACGAATTTTACAAAGAATATCTCATAGCAAATCTGCCGCACTCGCTGTTCTCACAGTAAACGCGTTCCTATGGATCTTCAATGGAATGCTGTTCTTCTACCTTACCACATATATTATAATTATACTATTTTTACTTACTTGCAGAATGGAATACAATATACAAGTAAGCATCAGTGTGCATTATTTTAAGTTAACTATTTTTGTTATTTTCAACCATGGTCTGGTATCTTCTTGAATGAAAATATTTTATCAAAAAAAAATCTTTAAGTTTTAAAATAACAAAATGTCTGTCACGGGACCGTAGATGTATAGGATATTAGAATTTATCGTTGGTAAAAATCGAACCCTGGACCTACCAGCGTCATACCCTTTGTTGTCACGACATTTCAGTCGATTTTACCGCTAAAACAATAATAATAGCGGTTTCACAATAAATGTCTGTTAACATCTCCAAAATAAAGTTACGTTTATTTTAATATACAAGTATAGCTTTAAACTTACTTCTTCAGCATAAAAGCTTTGCTCAGTTCTTTCAGTACCGTAGATACAATTGCCCCAGCCGCTGGCACGGCGAGGACCGAGGCGTCCATACAGGCTGACAGCGCCGCCGGTGCCAACACCCCAAGCCTGCTCAACCGTGGACAATCCTTCGACATCACTGGTGTATTCACAAAAATCAACCACAAGTGCCTACAGCACAGCGCACGACCGTAACCGCTGAACGATCTGCTTCGTGCGCGGTTCGCAACTCGAATGCGGCTTCACGCCACAGACAGGTGTGAGCATTACTATAATCTTATTGGAATTTTGAACGAGATATACCCAATGTAAAACGGACCTTTACAATATGCATTCTGGTCACTATTAATATTAGGTTAGTACCTACCAAGGTCGGCATTACATTTTACTATTTGTCAACCGCTTGTTCATTAGTATTCAAATGTGGCGACTGCGAATTAGGTTTACTGGCATGTAACAAAAGCATGTAAGACAATATCAGTTCATTTACATTATAATAACAAATTATGACTTTTTATCTTGACGCTATTGATCGTGTTAACTTTTCGGGTGTGTCATAAGTCATTGACAGGGTATTTTTTTTATAATTATGATCGTACATTCCAATATTTATTAAACAAAGTCTTTCAAGCCTTTAAAATCTGATAAACAAATGATGGACTCCAAACTGGTCCAAAAACTTTTGCTACTAAAGCACATTATTTCCAAAATATCGTCAAATAACTTTTATTCAATAAGGAGCTTGAAGCTGTAGAGCTTCTTGCTGCTGTAAAGCTCCATCTATCAGTATTTTTTGTGATTTACTCTGTAAGCGTTAATAAAAATGAATCGGTTTTTTTATTCATTTTATCACCTTCACTGTACACAATTTACTGTAGCGCAAGACATTATTTAGATGTGTCATATAAATAAATAAAATATGATCATTATTAAAAATAATAAAGCTGATGATATAATGCATGATTAATTCTCATTCCATGCTATGGAAAGTTTAATGATTATAACCTTAAGAGAAACGCATGAAAGTTGCCATATTACCCGCACACACTCATATAGGTTATGGGCAATACATGCGATGAGGCCATAGTATTAGTAATTTTCCTATTTTAAAGGAAAATTACTATGATATTTATTGACAAAAATATAAACAGGCTTATCATTTCACGTTGAATAGTGTAAGAAACGAGTTATCACATATAATTTCCAAATTTGAATACGTAGGTAGGTATACAAGGAGTAATACAAGTTTATTTTGCGTGTTATAGCCACTACAATAAAACTTTTTTTTTACACTTCTTCATTTATATTTTATATATTATATTATTACGGTTACAATAAAATATAGTGGAAAAAGTGTAAAAAAAGTTTTATTGTAGTGGCTACAAAATATCTATCATATTGCGTGTTTTTCTTTCCTTACGAATAACAATACTTATCTATGACTATGTTATACTATGATATTATGCCGTAAATAAAAAGAAATCATAACGAGAAAGCAAGTGTTAAAAAATATCAACAATTTTTAAACCGGTAAAATTAATTAATTTAAAAACCGTAACTTTCACAGCGTGAAGCGTCTTATTACTTGCGGTATAAAGTACATATTTGTAGACAAATGCGTACATTTTTTTAAATATTATATTGAGAAAAAAAAAATATTATATTTTTTTTACATTTTTGGAAACCTGAAAACGTATTTTTATTGGTGTTTCTTTCCTTTCGGTACTTTGAGCTCGATTTACATATATTTATTTATTTAAATAAAACCTGTTTTATAACGTCTCGATATTTTAGATAAGTATATGTTCAGCCTACAACTACTGATGATACTGATAAAGGTATTTCACCTTTTCTTTTTGGTTTGATAAAGTAAAGTATCAACTTTTGCTAGTTCCACTGCTCGGGTCTCCTCGAAATCAGGCGAGGAGGCTTTCGAGATATAGTTCACAGATGCACTGGCATAATTCGGGTTGGCAAACTTCACAAACCTTCAAATTTTATTATGAATAAGTATTATTTATAAAGTAGTATTTTTCTCGATTTGCTAAGATTAAGTTTGTTAAATTTGCTAAGTTTTAGTTTAGGTAGTAAGTATTTTTTAAGGCAAATTTCATAGATTTAAATGATTTAATACAAAAAAATATAAAAATCGGTTTATAAACGACGAAATTATCCGCGAACAAACATGAAAAAACATGTACATCATACGGTCGAATTGAGAAACGCCTCCTTCTTTAAAGTCGTTTAAAAATATGTAACAAAATGACGTGAAAAATGTTATCATCATTTATTTGGGATCGGCTTTGTATGTCTTGTGTGCCCATTCTGGCCTCATGCCCGTTAGCTCTCCCGTCACTCCACATTCCTTCACATCTCCCTTGATCCCGTCAAGCCATCGTTTGGTCTTCCCCTTCTCCTATATCCTTCCACCCATGCATGTCTATTATAAAAAATAAGAATTTTATTAAATTGAAAAATAGATTTCCGTAAATGTCAGTAATTTGGTGACGGTGATGTGACTCATCTTCCGATACCAGTTTAGAGAAAAGATATTGATTACGACATATATATATACATAATTTCAAGTAATATGCTAATGAAAAAAAATATGCTAAAATTTACAAGTCTGGTTCATAAAATAATAAAATATCCTTAATCTTGAAAAACACTCGAAAAACTTTCCATTGCTTTTATCAATAAATATGTCATGTCGGCAAATCTGTGAACCATGTTAAAGTAAAACCTAAACAAATTTTTCCGGTTTCAAGAACATATATATATATATATATATATATATATATATATATATATATATATATATATATATATATATATATATATATATATACTGAATATCCACTTTAGCAATAAATCGCACCGGGCTTTTTTAAAAATGGAATTTGATTAATACGCAAAAATAAGCAAATTCAGATTTACATTAATTTACCTCTTAAGCCTTTTTCCCAGTAAATATTCACAAATATTGTTAGAAATTTTAAATATTGACTTTTTTAAAAGAACACCAAGATGCAAGACAGACGAACTCATCCCGCGCATATATTGTACACACAAAGAGCTGAGAACTCATTGGGTATTACAAAACTGCACTCCGAACTTTTTCTAAAATATTCGATTGGTTTCATTAAGTATACAGAATCAATTATTTTTTTTACGATATACTTCCTTACATTTTTATACTTTTTACTTCGTTTAGTAGTTTTATGGCATACAAGACTTCTGGCTTTTTCTTACTCATATCTCATAATATCCAACGAAAGATAATACATATTTCATCATCGTCGTCAACAGCCTTTATTCCGAACATAAGCCTTCTTCAATGAACGCTAAGACGGCCGACCAACACTTCGTCTACCTTGTTGTCACTTGTCTCTATTCTTGAACAATATTGGCCCATCGGGCGTCCGTTATCCTGGGTATATAACAACCCACTGCCACTTTAACAAGATTATTATTCGCGCAATATCGGTAAATTTAGTTCTCTAATTTCTTTGGCTACCCAGAACAGCAAGATGTTGTTATACCACTATACCAATCTTTCGGGCCAATCGTAGATTTATAGGCCACGTTTCGTTGTAACTTATGTATAGTAATTACACTAAAATTGAATTAAGAATATAAACAAACCCCGACATATATTATAAACAATTTTGTAGTGGCGTCCATTGTGGACCGATTTCATCAAACATAGCTAAAATATTCACGACTATATCACTTTTCTTATAAAAAAACAAAAGCAAAATCGGTTAATCTGTTTGCAAGATATAATGCCCAAGACAGACAAACACACAGACACGTCAAACTCACAACACCCGGGGGTTAAAAACAATATCAACGACAACTGATTGATATTCACACTTATAAGAAAACCATCCGGGGAAAACCAAACGGAAACGAAGGTGTGTAAAAAATGTAAGGAACTAGAGAGTGCATTGTTTAGTATAATAATGCGGCTTTGCGGCCTTTGAACCCCCGTGATACGATTTGCATTCAACCTCGAGAGTGAGGAAATGAACGATGGCCTTTCCAACTGGTCTACGTGACTTTTGGTGTTGTTTGCGAACCTTCCTATAGGAAGATGACACGGTGCGCCGTATTTGGACATCTATCTTTGTTGGACAGCCGATTAATTCCATCCACGTAGCGAGTGCGTCATGCGCCGCCCGAGGGGATGTCGTGAAAATATAATTGCTCGTTAAATTCGTGTGGTTTGTCAACCTGGCAATGTAAGTGGCACTTTTATTGTAGAAGATGCGGGACGGGCAGTGTGTATAATGCCGAGGCTTACAATCGTCTCATTATTGGCAACGTGTGATTAAGTTGCGTGGGCTTATCTCAGGTTAACTTGTTCATGGGCTATGCTGACCATTTATATAATGCAGCTCGTGGGCCTGCACCACCCAACTAACAAACAGGGATAAGCCAATCCTTGTATCACCCGAGACTATGTATTCAGTCCAGCGAAATGACATGTTGCTTATTGATTATTCTGACACGTAAAATGCCAAAAACTGAGGCATATAAATTATATTGCAGTTCAGATGAGAGCGCGACCCAATCCTCTTAGCAATTAGTGACTTAGACCCCTTACGAGTATGTTCATTGACTTGTCATAGTATGGTTTTACGGTTCATACATCAACTTGCCGATTTCACTAAGCTATACATATATATACCGTGACTTTAGCCATATACATCGTCGCTTAGTACAAAAAGATGAAGTAGGTGTATTTAGCTTTATCCTGTAAGCTACAAATATCCTTCTTTGTAATTTAAAATATAAAATCGATTGTTTATGTATCGAGTCACTTCAAAAATCGGTCTGCAATTAAATTACAACAGCGCTCTCGGCTATAAAACCCTAAATTCGATTTGTTTACCGTTTAAAGGTCAAAGCTTGTCTTTAGAGATGCCCTTGTTCAATCGAGTGGGCAGACCACCGACCGTAAAATAGGAAGAGTTTTTATTTTTATAAAAAGGCTCAACTGTAAGGAACTATGGACTATTATTTTCTTTATAAACTATATACAATGGCGAATGGTACTAGGAACAATAAACGAACTCTCGTCTCTGTCAGCATTATATAGGTATTAATATACGAATATAACATTATATTCACCAGAAATTCTAATGCTTTCGAATTTTTGCAAAGTAAGTGAATGAAATTTTTGTATGTCTTTTTCATCATACCTAATACTTTCTTACAGACTGTCGTAGGAAAACACAATTAGTAGGTAAGAATTTTCTCTGATAGATTGCCATTCCAAAGATGTGTCTTTTTTAATTGTTTTTTGCTAATTATTTATACTTCGGAATTTATCAGAAAACTAGGTACCTAATACTACTAATCTAGCGATTTAGGGAAAATCATGTTACGTAATTTATTGTAAGTGAATTATTTAATACTTTTTGGGCTTATGCCACATACGCCTCTATTCACGTTTTTGTGTCTAAGGCACCACTGTCTTTCGTCAGGTTTTTTTTTTGCGCGCTCAAGTACCTATCTTTTTTTAAGCTATCTATTCAAAACTATGTGAAATGCGCGGAGCGAGCATGGGAATTATTTTCGGGCACCTCGTCTTAATGATGATATTATAGATTTTATATTAGAATAAATTATGATTTGATGACATGAATTGATACATATATGTATATCAATTAAATGTTTAGATTCTTTACATCTCATGTAGAGGAAATTGGTACAGGATATTGTCTTAAAACCATATTTACGAGATTGACCTTCGTAAAAGTTATTTTAAAAATCTATAATTATTAAGTGGCCTTATAAGATAAACACAATGTATTGTGATTCCTGATACTAATAAGTGAAAAAGGTAATAAATCGAAAAAAGTGCAAGAAAATTGTCAGACATGTTTTATTATTCTATATAATATTGTGATAGCAGTTTTTTATTGTTACTAGAACTACATATAAGTACTAAATGTGACTAGATATACGCATACAACACACCACTTAATACTAATTTATGATGTAATGTGAACATAACTTTAATAACACCAATACCATTGTCTTGTGTATACAATACATAATCTAAGAACGACGCATAAAATATTAATGTATACTAACTTACGGGATATACTAAAAAGTATTAACTATTATTTATTCGCTTTAATTCATTAATAACATTTTGCATGTCAATTATTTCAAAAACCAAACATAAGAACTGATGATAATATGTCATCATAAAAAAGCTTTTAACATGCTATTACAAAATCTCGTCGAAATCACCCACTAAAACACTCCATCGCCACATACAGACATATACAACGATCAAAAGTTAGATCACTATGCGTACATCATAGGGGCCTATCTACGGCTATGTAGTGCCCTAATATGTATCAGCCTAATTAATCATACGGGGCCCCAAGCAATAATTAAATGTGTAAGCAACATTCCTAAAACTCCCATTCTCTAAGAATCCCAGTTTTGCACGACATGCTGATAAGGCCCGGCTCGAATAAGCTACGCCCCTGGTATAAGACCTTTTCTTGTGCGTCGAGAATCAAAAATACACGGTAAATAACTTATTTTTTTTAAATTGATATACCACATTCGACACATAAATAAAGACTATCTAATTCGTTTTAAATTCCATAGTATCTTTGTACTAATATTATGAATGATATGCTGGACAGGCAGTGCTATTTCGTACTCTTGAACATCTGAGACATATCTCAGAATGGGCAACACAAATAAACTACCTAGGTTTGGTCCAGGTAAACTTACCATCAGATGCCACGCCTCGAAATTGGCCTATCTAACTAACACTAAAAAAATTAATGATGTCCTAAATATTCTTTACTAATATCTTTTATCTGCGATACGATCGACCAATCCAAAGATTTGGAACGTCGTCTGCTATCCGAAACGTTTGATTCAGCTATATGTTGTTTTCTTTGTGTGAATAGGAAATCATCTGAGTTCGCTCGTTTCTTTTCAATGATAATTATTTCATTGACATCGTCTTGTAGGATATTAAACAAACTGGTGCTTCTCGAGAACTGTCCCAATTTTCGTCGGCGGTATCTCGTGCGACGCTGGTCTTGTGAAGGTTCGTCTCGTCGACTGAGCCAGTAATAATGAGTTATCGGGTCTCTTGGACCCCAATGTCTTGAAGGCTTAAATGAAGATTTAATTTTCTGGAAAAAAAATGTATACCTAAGTATATTTTTTATAATTCTCGCTTAGCTGGTTAGTTCACTATTGTAATAAATGCACTTTTATTTAATTACACTTGGACGAAAAGTAAAACAAATGCAGATGTTAGAAGTAGGACCTTCATATATGATATAAATAATATAATGTATATTAAAAGTTTGTTTAAATAAAGTGTTAGACTTAATTACAAAAATCCATTCCTTAGATTTTATTTCAAACAATAAATATGATAAATTCGCTAGCTTACAAACGAATAATTTAAAAAAACTTGCTCAAAAGGATTCTAATATTAGCACGATATTTTCTTGTATAACAATAGCATTAAAATATTTAAAGATTTATATTAAAAAGTATGACAGTGTAAGCCCTATTAGATCCTTAATGATTTTTAGATTTTTTATTTACAAACACAATATTTGACCTTGATACTTGCCAAATTTCATAATTCTAGGTCAACGGGAAGTGACGTTTTGATGAGCGTGTTTACGAGATCAAAACAAAACGTAAATGGTCACATGTTATACAGCCAAGTTACCTTGACATAGAAGGTTTTTAAAGACACAAGATGTAGTTTTGGACTCTTAATTGATGCATAGATGATAAAAAGGACCTCGACGGACTGAAAAAAATATTCGTATAGTAGTAGTATTTTTGATGGACTATACTTAAAGCTTTTATACTAAAAGAATTGATATCCGAAATTCACTAAAACTAAAAAGCCAAATTATCAATCACACTCCACTTTATGTTATACATCATAACTTCGCAAATTGTATCGCAAAGCAAGATATTGAGAACATAATATTATATGTAAATATAATATCCGAGTACTTATAATATAAATAAACACAGCTGGCAAGGCCATGCCCTTTAGCGAGAATTTGTTTTGTATAAATACACCATTTCGCATTCAAGTGACGCAAGGATAAGCTGTGTTGCCGGACACATTTTTATTTGTTAGCAGATTAACGTCTTACCGAGATAATGTCGTATTGTACTTGCTTAGCTACGGACATAACTCCAAGGGCCGCGATTATGAACAACGATAAACAGAGCGCGGAGACAAGGCCGCTAGCCTCCCATGGCGGTTCCTCCCAATTTGGCTGTTCGATGAACCAACTGGACGCCCACCAGATTGTAAATGGTATGATGATCGCCGGTGCCACATACCAACCGAACACCCATACAATAATCAACTTTCTTTCTGTAAGAAACTCCACGTCTTCCACTAAGTTTCTCCAACCTGAACGAAAAAAAAATTGTATTAGAACAAAATATAATAATAAAGTGCTATATCTTGGCACCGACAAGAGCTTGGCTCTTAAATAGAGAGAGAGAGAGAGAGAGAGATCTTGGTAACATTTAAATTTAACAAGAAAAATCATTATATATAAACTAGCTTCTAGGCTAGCTTTTTATAATTCAAATAATAATATAATTTAAATAATTCCTTTTTTAATGTATCCTATGTTTACTAGTACCTCCGAGAATATGAGCACAAAGTATCATGATGATCTGTTAAGTAGTTTTCGCGTGAATGAGTAACAAACATCCCTACTTTCACATTTATAATATTAAGTAAGGATATATAAAAAGAAAGTGAAAAGTAACAAATTCTGTATTACCGTATACAAGCACAAATGCATATATTTCAACACTCGTCGATATAGCGACTAGTAATGGAACGAATATGTCTTCCAAAAGGGTGAGGAGTGAGGGACCCACTGCTAGCACCGATAGCGTCACTGCTGCGGCCACCACAGAGCTCGATATTGTTATGTATCTCCATTTGCTGCCTCCAACCCGGCGTACCCGATCGTATAAGGGATACAGAAGTATAAGCTAAAAAAAACAAATGAGTGTTAAATAATAATCAAAAATTTTATCGACGTATCATGAAAAATTTTGCATCAAAAATTTTTAGTTGCATCCAATTTTTTTTAGTAACATTAGGACATATGACAATCAGTCCTCTCGTGATCAGGGTTGCCATGCATATTGAACAATCATATTTTACTTATTTTCTCCTTAATAAAATTACTTACTTTTTAACGTATTTACTTATATAGGTAGCGTCATGTCGTATCAAAGTCAAAGGATATATAACTTTATAGGTCCTATATAAGTAGGTATTTTGCTGATTCGTTGCATTGTCCTTACTTACTAGGAAATGAGAATAAAATTAAACTAAAAAGACGTGTGGCACTCGGGGACTGCCGCGGTAATGCTATTGCATAGCATTTTGTATCAACTTATGCAATTATAATTATTTATTTATTTTAATTATTAATGCAGTATTTCTTTTTCTTTGATATTAATTCAAGTTACACTTTTTGAGCGTGGTGACCGATAAGAAAACATTTTTTTTTCCTTTATTAAATAAATAAAAAAATATAAATATTTTAAACAATATTAACTAATATTGTTTAAAATATTTTTATTATTTTACAATACATGTGTTATATTTTATTGTTATTCGTGCGAGCTTCGTAGTGTCGTACAATACGTCTAGTTGCAAGCACACAAACACCGTGTCGAAGACTGCCGAAAAGAAACGACGTTAGACGATGCATGGCCTTCAAGTCACACCTCCGTGCCCGTCGGAGTGGGGAGCGTTAGGTTTTATTTTCGTTACGGAATTTCTGTACTCGGTCCCCGCGCTCAAGGCCCGCGATAGAAGCTATGCAATAGCTTAAAAATCGCACGTATTTTACGTCATCCTTTTCATTTCCCATTCCTTTAAAAGGAAGCAATGATGGTAGGAATTTCTTGATTAAAGATGAACAGACATTATGTTTTTTGTTTGTGTCATATTTTGGATAAGTTAGTTTTGGAGTAATAAAGACGTAAATAAAATTTATATCTTCACATCACTTAAGTCTTTTTACATTGGCTTGGTACTTTCCACGTTTCTTCAAATTATTATACTTTGTTGTTTAATGATTTTGGTAGTGTGTAAATAAATATTTAAGTAACTTATAATTTTAGGATACATACCATACTGATCATCCCTGACAGTATAAACATGACTAATATCAGAAGGGGCCATATAGCCGGGAGCTTCTTGTCAATAGCCACGTGCAGGGTCTGAGCCAAAACCGCCAGGTTGCTAGTGTCTTTGTCCGTGTCTCCGCTGATGCTAAACCAAAATATTATGCCGCACCAACCCATAATAATGTTTGCACCAACTATCCCCAACGTCGACCTGAAAGTTTAAAATGTACTGACTTTTTGGCGTTTTTTATAATCGGTCGTATTGAACACATCTCTCTTTTTTAAAACGAGCCCGTCTTAATATGTATAATATATGTTTCGTAGTAAACCACCACCTTGATGAATCCTTTTGTATCATCGCTTCCTAATAAGAAACCGTTTGTCGAGTGAAAAGGTTCGATACAACAAAAATGGACATAAAACTACTCTACGTCGTTTACTCCTGTTGTTTTATGCATTTCTAAATGAATTTTCTTTTAAGTTCTACATTTAACTAGCAGTGTCGGCGGTTTCACCCGCGTACTTCCCATTTCTGTGGGAGTACGAGCATAAAATATAATAACCTATATCACGAAGCCCTCTACTGGTAAAAAAAAACAAAATCTATGAATCTACTAAACCAGAGAGGTTGAGGGGGTAACCCTAAAACCTCTCAAACTCACAAACTTATAATTTTTACTTTACTTACTACCTACCTAGGATAATTAATTATTCGCAATTGATTTAATGTTTTTGATTAAATGTAATTACCACTCAACATCTGTACTGGCATAAATGGAATCGCCTGATGAAACGAGATACCCGGTAGCCACTTGGGAAGATAAAAGCGCTTGTGTAATGGTCGCCTGCCACATCCTGGGCATCTTGATGTTATCCCAGTCACTGTTGAGCATGAATGTGCACATCCCAGTCTTATCCCCTATAGAGGACACAATTATCACTCCCAAAAGAAACACCAACGGCCCAAACGCGTAAAACATTCTCTTCATCCATTTTATTGGATTGTATAATCTGTAAATTAATAAATGCATATATTATAGTTAATAAAACTACTTCTATTTCCAAAAACTAATATATTATCAAATGCAAGTACGACTTTTAAAAGATTGCATTATTCTACGGATTGATTCCTGTATCTTAAAATTATAGATCTACTTTTAACGAATGATTATGTTTTTGCCAGCTGTCTAATATCATTTGTTTATATTTTAGGTATTTTCATCATTATCACCATCAACCTTTAGCCGTCCACTGCTGACTGAACATAGGCATCCTTTAATAATCGTCAAGACTGCCGATCCTTTGCCACTCGCATCCAACACGGACCGGCCACTGCAGTGAGATCGTTCGCTCCTTTTTAATGGTCGACCAACATTTTGTCTGCATAAACGCGGCCTCCATTCTTGTATCTTATAGGACAACCATGGGCCAACCGTTCTTCTGCCAATTTCCTTACACTGCTGCCGTTTTCATTCATAGAATTTTATAGCTCTAGTTTCAGGATCTAGTCCAATTTAAAAGCGAATTTAATATTGTACGGTTCGAAGTAAATCTTTTCATACTGTCAAAATTATTCAGCGTCGGGCGTTGTATAAAATTTCAATAGCTCATAATGGTGTCGGATATGGAATGTATTGTTTAACAAAATATGATATGACAAAGGGTAATAAATAACGTTGATGACTTACATGAAAGGGAACAACACCCAAAGTACGATGACTATAAAAGCCATCGCCACGTAATACTCTGGCTCCTCCTTCACTGACGCCAACAGCGTCACACTGAAAGAAGTTTTGGATTATGAGCAGCGATGGTACTAGACCATGATAGAGGGTATGACCTAGGCTTCGAAGTAGGAAGAGTATTTTCTCCTAGCTGGGTGCCCTATTTTAGGAGACAGTAGAACATAATATGAGGGTGAAATATGATGGTAATAGATTTACAAGCAACCATTTTATACAATACACGAAAGCTACGTCCAATCTTACACGATAGTAAGAAATTGTTATGTATTTGAGATTTGATTTGTCTGGCTTAGCACTGAATAGTGTGTTAGTGAAATAGCTTAATATACCTCCGTGCTTAAACAAAAGAGACGAAAGACTTATGGACACAAACGCGTATGCGGCATAAGCGGCGAAAGTATAAAATATATATCATATAAAACACACACACACACACAAGTAAATAACACGATTTTCCCAATTCAAAATTGCTATAGTTTCTGAAAATGTCTGAATATACAACACAGTTCTGGAATAAGTAGCAAAAAATAAAAAGGACACTTCTTGGGAATTAAAATCTATCAGGCATTTTTGTACTAATCGTGTTTTTCTATTCCAGTTTCTTAAAAAATCATGTCAATTAGCATCGAATAACCCGCCCCACTTTTTTTTTGTCCTCACTTCACAACTAGTCTATAATCGTTTGAAGTCATAGGACATATAAATTTTTTATCTACAGTACAAACACTGTACGATACAATAAATACATTACAGACACACAAAAACCAATTAACTACACAAGAGTTCTAAGAAGTAAAAATCACCATTAAATAACAGTTAAAACTACTTTACTTTTGACATGACGAAGTACTGTAAATTGTTGCATTCTCCTCCTGGAATATAATAATTTTTAAATGAGTATTATATAGACTAACAAATTTAAACTAGGTATATAGAGATATTACACTTTTATATTGGTTCAAAATATTACAAAAATTAGGCTAGGTATATTCCTTAAAACCTGATCTCGAAGTATACCTACCTATATAATGTAAAAGAATGTATTATAATACCACAGTGTATAATACTATTTACAAATTCATCGTGACATTTTCAATAATACCCATTTATTCTATAATTAGAATATATTATCTGCTATGGCATAATATAGATAATACAAAGAATAATTCATTATCATCATCAGCCTTAATCCGTCTACGGCTGAACATAGGCCTTTCTCAATGAACCCCAAAATTAGTAACAACTAATTCGACCAAATATTTTTTTTTCGAAAGCTTTTAGGCCTGACGGCCTTTAAGCTCAATCGGTACGTAGGTGAGCAGATGGCTCACCTAGTGAAACCAAATAGGTAAAAAACTAATACTAACCAGTGCGACGGTGTCAGGACATTCATAATACTCGCCATAACTGCTCAGCAAGAAGAAGAAGTAAGTGACGCACACTGCTAAGTAACTAATGGTACATATCGAATACAGCAACGACGTAAGCAGTTTTATATATCCGATACCTAAAAATAGTAATGCGATCATAATTATCTCCAGTTATCATATCGTTCTTTATGTGTATAATTTTTGATCTTACTGGTCCCGTAAGATATAATACTAATACTTCCATGAAAAACGAAATATTACGAGTTAAATAT
Source organism: Lycaena phlaeas (assembly GCA_905333005.2). NCBI lineage: Eukaryota > Metazoa > Arthropoda > Insecta > Lepidoptera > Lycaenidae > Lycaena > Lycaena phlaeas. The sequence goes on from HG995168.1 coordinate 5,769,796, forward strand.
ATTATATATTACAAAGTTAAAACAAATCATAAGAATAAAATAAAACATTCAGATATTGGGAAGTCATCAATCCGCATGATAACCCTTACTTTTCTGCATTTCTGTCTACTCTAAGGCATTGATGGCAAAAAGATTTACCACTTGCACTAATGCACCTTTTTTATCAGGACTTTGGGTACACACATTTGGGACTCACGTTTGGGATGCATACCCCACTAAACCACCGCTTTGTGAGGGTCCCGGTTCGGCAGACAAAAGGATCACCTCAGCGACTGTCGGGCCTCGGCAAAGGTCAGACTCTCCCATTAGGCGGACTGCCCGAACGCTACAAAGCCGTCTACGCGACGTCGTGTCTAGCAGGGCCCGGGTACCCATCCCGACCCCGACTCGAGCACATGGGTGTTACTGGAAGCGCTTTAGGTAACGCCTCCACCGCACCTCTGTTCTATGTCCACGGAGGGAGGCCTCAATCCTCATCGGCGGCCTCCTCTCTCACCCGTTCATTGACCTCCTTCTGGGGCTTCACTGTCTCGCAAACGGAGGCCATTTCCGTCCAGGATTCGTCATTACCGAACATCGCGTTGATGACGCTCGGCAGAAACAAGTCCCATCCGACGCACTAATGTACCTGAACCTGGCAAGACTAATCCAGTTGAACCAAGGTAGAGTTTAAAAACTTGTTCATGAGCGACGTCAATTCGTATCAGTTGACTCCTCTATACGTCTATTTAAATAGCTTATTCAGAATGATTACCAATACAGTACATTTTATATGTATACTTTGTGTTCTACAAAATGCAATAATAACATAGGTACCAGTAAAAAATGGCACCGCTCTCCAGACGCCAACCACATCCTGTTGGCTCAGTTGTCCAAGCGCTAGTTGTAGAAGGACTGACGACATTGTGACAACTATCATGGTGATGGTGTATATGATGCCACTGAGGAGGCCGCCATACCGAAAGGCAAGCTTCGGCAGACGCCATGTGCTGGTAAAACTGACAGCAACAGCGAACGTGCAGAGATGAGCTCGAATCAAACGCCAGTTCCACCACTTCTGTTAAACGTAAAAATAAATATTAAAGTAACTTAAATTTAAAAAAATCTAGTATTATCAAATCATTGATCTCATGAACACAATAGAAGTATTAGGGATTCTATAAGTGTTATTAATCACCACAGATTTATATTAACAACAGTCTTAGCTACAATCACACACCATTAAGTTTCGCATATGATCATAATTATAAAATCTATACTACCATACATCTAAAATACAATTTCATCGTATGCTCTTGTTAAAATATGAAATTAACCACTACATATCAAGGAAAACTATTAAAAAGCTTCGTCCATTGTTCACGGTATCAATTTAACAATATCGATTTAACACAATATATAGTCAAAGAAACATGCATCACAGTTCACACCATAATTTTTTGCATAAAAATTACAATTTTTTTTTAAAACAAACAAAACCACTGCCTCCTAAAATGACACGAAAATGCACTTTAAAATATATTAAATATACCTTAATATAATACATGATATTGCAGTCGCATTTGTCTCGTATATTAAAGATATTATATGCGTACACGGATATGCTCGTTGGATGTGTGATCGGGAGACGATGATCGGCCCAGATACAGGAGATAAGAGATATCGAACCTTTTGGATGTGTTATCAGTTTCAAGTGTTCTCCTAGATTGTTTACTTGATAGCACAAATGTCCGCGGTGTTACAAAATATTTGGATGCATAATGACACGTTTCCACTGTTGCTATTTTGTGGTTCTTGAAAATTAATTTATTTTATTCGTTATATGATACCCATAGGAATCGTTTAAATCAGAGGTTCCTAAACTGTTTTGTTTCATAGACCACTTTCAAAATTTTTCTGCATCAGATCGACCCCTTGCTGAGCTTTTTCTTCAAGAATTGACATTTTGGTTCTTCGCTATCGAAATCAAATTAATTTTCATTGTTGTCCCCTGCTCACGATTTTTTGTCACGCTCATCGTGGACCCCCTTCGAGTCTAACCTGGGACTCCTGGCGGCCACCTGGACCACTTTGGGAGTCACTGGTTTAAATAATAGTTTATTTTATTAAATACAGTTTTATCAGTTTAGTTAACGTCGTCATGAATAGAAGATATGACGACGAATAACAAATGACGAATGCAACAGCATTTTTTATTTATTTGGGTAAAACAATTTATCCCGCACAACCAGACAATAAGTAGATATACATATGCATAACCTCTAGTTGTGCGGATGGGAGGTACTCATACGCCGCATGAAACGCGACAGCATAGTTGTTATTTTATGCCGGTATTATGTGAGTGAGTAGTACCATCCCGGTCCTGCTTCAGCAGAATCACATGAAGCAATGGCCGACATAAATAAAATGTGTCATGACATATTGTTCTAAGATACTATTATATTCTTAGATTATTAATATGTCTAGATGGAGTGTCGCCCTACAATCGAAACAAAAAGAACAGGCCAACATTTTCAAAGATGTATTCGTGAATAGTGATACCAGCTACTACAGTTCTCCCATAATCATCCTTTTTAATCTCGTTACACTTCAACACAAGCCTTCATTATAAATAAAAACAATAATGCCTAAAAATTCATGCGTATTCTATGACAGCGGGACGGATACTAAATACTAAGAAAGCATTTAGAGGCTAACAGTTGGACGCTATTTTTTTTGGACGTGTTTTTCGCGCGACACTATCTAGATATATTATTGATCTAAGACTATATTTTTCAAATACTTCATTCATTTATATTCATGAAAGTCACGACGATTTTCGTCGTGAGTCGGTGACACTGAACGTGCTATATAGTTTATCTACTAATTATTACAGATCATCTATTCCTTAGTCCAGCCCTTTGCACGAAATGCGTTCTTTCCAAGAATAGAAGCTAAGGCTTCTAGAACTTTTTATCACCAAGCATTTTCTGGTACACTGTAAAGTATGCCATTCTAGTGAGTTATGAATATAATCCTGTTGCAAAGCGTGAAAAAAGTATGAGACTAAAAATAGGACACAATAAAAAATATATGGTGTCATTTAATGAAATAAAAGTCGTTACATTTTTAAAAGCTTTTATTAAAAATTACCTTAACTAATTTTATTAGCTACTATTAGTCAGAGATAAGATAATTTGCACGGCGCATCCACTAAAGAACAACATATAAACACAACATAGTCATGTAAACCTTAAATAAGATTCAATATTCTTAAGACAATTAATTTTATAATCAAAAAAGGGGTCATTGTTTCTTATTATCATACAAATTTCATAACTCCTCAGAATCTTTAATTTCAACAGTTAAACATATCACATATTCCTATAATAGTCGGTCTGAGGAATTTAATCAATTGTTCTTCAGTGGTGCGCGGCTTCTAAGGTGCCTCCGATAAAATATATTTTCAAATCAAATAGCGCAAGGAAACGCGTTTTCACGATAAAAAATCCGTCTAAATTCATGTAATGCCCTACACTAATACGGTATAAAATTTGAATGTAGTAAGTCGAGAAAGTGGACATTGCACTCTATTTGACAGACAAACAGCGGTGTTTGTAAAGCTTCAAGTAATAATCACTTAAAATGCAGACTCTACAATAATAGAGGCCATCTTATAGGTATTTATGGTAGTTAAAAACAATTCATGTGGAGCCACATTCATCCCATAATATAAATTCAGTTTAGTAAAAAAAACTACTTAATATATTTTATTTAAGAGATAAGTACATTAATAAAAAACACTTTCATAATAGTGACTATAAGTTTGAAGTAATTACTATTACACAATTTCAAAGTAATATCCTACAAATTAAAGGAAGTTAACATTGGCGATATAAAATAATTTAACGAATTATTGTACTGATTATATATAATAACGATTAATATTTCTATTACATATATTATGTTTATGAAACATTCAATATGGACAGTGTGCAGAGCTTAACACAAGTGAGTCCTTGTATAATATACGTGTTTACGAATATACAAGCCAGTAATGCTATAAAAGGTAATAATATATTGCACGTACAGTCTAATAAAATAAATACAAACGATGGTCGATCGATATATCATTACTACATGTAGGCTAAGACATTGAACACTAACATTGTATATAAATAATATATGATTGAATACATTTTAAAATTCGTAAATGAAACCCGCGTTTACTACACGGTGTAGTTAACAAAAAGGAAAATATATCACACGTAACAACAAGGTACTTCAGCAAAAGAGGAATTTGGCTTCATTTAGCTAGAAAGCGAAATTGATTGTTGCCTTAGTCATTATACTTTAAAGTTATGCAATCGTATGTTAATTACATAAAGGAAATGTATTACTAAATTGCGTACTCGCAATTCTCATGTTTGAATCTTAGTAACATCTATTAATTATAAAGCTGGTGCTTAAAATAGGCGAAAATATAGTCTCTGCCTTATTGGATACAACTATGTTTAATATAGACCTTACGTGGGACAGTCGAGCGTTTGTAGACTAAACGTCAACGGTTACTAGATAACTTCAGACTGCGAATGTGCAGTACACACGAACTTCACTCAACTCTCTTCGCACATTGATGTACTCCTAATATAATTTGACCACTTCAAGATCAAGATACTTTGTAAAATAGTCGGTCTCAATGAAATAAATAAAGTGTGAAAATATAATTACATTTTGTTGTGTCAACATTTATTATGTACAATTTTTTCTTCTTTCCTTAGATTTTGGTAGAGTTTTCGAAGATATAAGAGAGGTTAATAAAACTAAAAAGAGTTTTATATTAAGACAATTTCTTTAACAAATTATTTGTACGTAACTTTTTAGAGCTGCTGCTGTATTTCGCGCCGTTAGAGTGTTCAATAAATGGATACCGGCTAAAATTGGCCATGATTGATAGTTTCCCAAACATTTTTGTATGTATCAATTATGACGAAGCTGAATACTTTAGGGGAGATTGTTTGTGACCGATATATGCTTGGCTGTGGACGGATTACATTAACATCTTTATGAAAAATTATAAATTTCTAAAACTATTACTTACTTAAATATTTTTTATAAGAAGTAAAGTAGCTATTTAAATAAAATTGAAGAATTCGTTGGGACTAAAATTCCAGAAATATGAAAATTTAAAAAGAGACAACTTAGATACCCACTTCAAGAGGCATATTTTAAACGACTTCAAACTATTCTGTAGTTAAATTGTTGTGAAAACAATGGAAATAGTTTTATGACGAATCCCAAGCATACGCATGATCGAAACCACCCCACGTATCACTTTATTCTTGAACCTTATTTCTTATTCTTATTCTTGATCACATTTCATCAAATAGAAAATCCAGTCGTTTTGGTCAATTCCGTTGTAATTTAAAACTAGATTAAAATAGTATTGTACATACTTCTTAAATTCTTCAGATACTCGTCAACACCGCACGCGATATATTAAAATATCAATGAAAATTGCGTTAGAGCTTACATGTGTGCGAGTTTACATGCGTGCAAGTTTGCGTGCATGCTTGCGTTTATGTACGCACGGTAGGCGTACGCTGCCGATGAAAGTGCGATCGCTGTTGAATCCATAACGATCTCATTAAGAAACATAAAATTGAATATCATGTTAGTGTCGAATACAGTTTATGATTAAATTTTACATCACTATTTCAATATCAGATAGACTACCATATAAAATCGCTTTAACCCACGCAATGGATATAACAAAATAGATTGCCATATTAATTTCTTTACCTAGAACAGAAATTTTACACATAGTTTAACTCACTTTAAAGAAGTTTTTAATATTAGCTATAGTTCTAAACTGTGAGTGCTCTTTTGAATAGAGTAGAATTGGTTTAATCTGCACAATTTTATCGTTTACACAAATATTGCGTTGCTTTTTTATGCTGACATAAACTTAAGAATAAGCAAGAAACCTGAGTGGTAATAATTCTGTATTACGTATAAGTAAGATTTTCCAAACAAAAATTTTCAGCATTTAACTGAAGAGTCTAAAGGCGTATTATTTCGTTTGAACGCAATTCATTTAAAAAGCGTGGGCGTGCCTGCACACACCGCAGCCTAACGCAAACTCCTCCCCAGTGGGCGGGTGTTGTACATGCAACGGACACTCGTCTGCGGAGCCGGGGAGCTGTTCGCCCTTTGGACCTGAAAAATACAGTAAGTATAATGCTAAGAGTCGACGGCACATATTTATTCGCAAATTAAAAAAATTACATATTTTGTATGCTATATATAATTTTATTGAAAACCTTACCAGCCGGACACTGTGGCAGTAAATGTCTCGGAATGTTGGTGACTCGTTGGAAATCATCGTGACATGCGTTACAGAAGTGGGATGTTCCGAAGCAGAAAAACACTGCCACCTGCAAATCAATTAACATTCGTTACAGTAAAGCTCTAGTAGTTTTAACATATTATTATAAATATTTGGATATTGACAAACACGAAAATTCTATTTTCAGGTCGTTTATTATCATGAAATATATTTTTATGAATTTGTGGTGAACGTAGTTAATTTAGGATTATGTTTTGTTTTGTCACAATACAATACAAAATTACCATAAAATATTTTACTCTGTTAAATATTTTACATTTAAAAGAAAAAAAAATGTATTTGTAAAAGACATTTCGCTATCATTTAATATATGAATTAGGGGCCTAATTGTGACGTAGTTTTGACTTACAGAACAGCAGTATCGGCACTTGTACTCGAGGAAGTCCGCGCCGTGTTTGGGGCAGGTGCGTGCGCCCGCTATGTCGCTGCATGCCCCGCACACCAGTTCCGTTGGCTCCCACCAACCACTGGTCTCTGCCTCGCAGCGCGCCAACCCACCGAAATAAGCCTTAAATAGGATGGGTGACATAAAAATTGGTCTCCTGTTAGGTGTCGCAGGTTTCTGCATGAAATTCTTGAATGCACAGTAAGCGACAAATTTAAATATTGTCTGTTTTTACACAGCTTATTTAGATTTTTGATTTTAAAATTTCTTATTTATTTGCTTCGCCGTATTTGTTTATTTCAACGGTTTTTCTAATAAATGAACTAAAATATGTGTACGACACGAATGCACGTACGTTATATTTACATATATAAATGTATACCAATAATATTTTAAAAAGTAAAGATTTTACTATTTGTTTGCATAGTATAAGCATAGGAAAATTATCAGAGACTAACGTAGTCTCATATTAACTATTTAGCTGTATGAAACCACGATGGACCGCTGGTACTTGTTATAGGAGTAACGTTACACACTTCTATTTTATTTTTTGACTCAGTTTAAAATCAAATGTCATTAAAATATTTTGCATTACCTTGCCGCACTTATGGCAAACGTAGTAGGCATATCGTTCCATGGCGTACGTAGCTGGGTCGGCGAGCGTACGCGCCCGCGCTCCGCCCGCAAGCCCTTCGTACTCGAGTCGCATCAAAGCCTTGCGACGCACCTCCTCGCGCAGTCTGCGAATGGGCGCGAGCAGCTCTTCTAATGTCCAGTGTGTCATGTCCTCCTAAAATGTTTATCATACTTACTTATATATAAAGCTGAAGAGTTTGTTTGTTTAAACACGCTAAACTCAGGAACTACCAGCCATTTATCCAGAAAGCCTATAGGCTATAATGCCGCTAAGATACGCTGTAAATCTTACTTAACGCAGGTGACGCTGCGGGCAATAGCTAGTTTATCATATAAATATAATATAAGATATAATCATGTTCGCTTTCATCTATATTATTCCTAGTATTTAATTTAATTTAAAATAAATATGTCAATAAACATTTGAGATTCTCAATTTACATTAAAATATATACTGTAAGACTGTTCAATATTGTTACTTTATAGGGCACATGTATACCTTGCATATTGGACACTGAGAAAAGGAGAAAGTGATACGCGGTCCGATCCATTTGTTTGCCAGTACTTTTTTGCAGCAATGTAAGTGAAAGACGTGGCCGCAACTCAACTGAAAGTTATTACATCATCATTAATTTATGTATATTTTATTATTTTAAAGTTATCACACATACAAATAATGAGAACAGAAACCTGTAATGCAGGTGCAGCCTGAAGTGGATCAGTGAAACAAATCATGCACATATCATCAGCATCCTGTCGTAAAGAGTCGGCTCCAGCACAGCCGAACAAGCACGGCAAACATGTACGTTCACCACGCACGCCGCCGCATACGTGCCCGCAGCTTAGTACGCGAGCGCACGCCTCACGACCGTGCTCCTATGATGAAGGAAATGATAATTTGATAATATATGTTAAAATTCAGCGGTTCCCGAATGGTGTTCCGTGGAACCTTGGGGTTCCGAAAGAGGCTCTCAGGGGTTCCACGAAAATTCAAGATTTCCATATTGTAAACCGTTTCACCTATATTATAGGTATTAGGTGTTGTAATGTTATAAATGGACGTAATATGTTTACTATATATTTATGTAAACTAAAATCAATTTACTTATTCATGTGTTTTAATAAATAAAAAAGAATAGGCATTTCACTTATTTATCAGATGGATGGTCGGCCTACTGTCTCTTTCCTTCACGAGTCGCGATCGCGGTAAACCTATGTCGATTAGGCACACTTTGACGCATGTACGCGTGTGTGTCATTGTGTCGCATTCTGGATTGAATGTCTTGTACAAAAAATTATGACTGTTTCCGCTACTTACTTCTCTACTCTACTCTACTCTACTTCTTACTTCAGCAATTTCTCAAAGAAAATCATCTTGAAATCGCTACAGACGTGGAATTAATTATACGTGAACATTTAACAAACCTGACAACGTCTTTGGAGGAATATTTTCCAGAAGAAAAGAATTTATTCACACTCCAACAACTTTTCGAATAAAATACGAACCCGAGCCAATTTTGGTTTGGCCTGAAAAACGAATACCCAGGTATCGCTGAAAAGGCTATCATGACCTTACTCCCATTTGTGTCAACTTACAGATGCGAGGCTGGGTTTTCAGCTTACCCCTACACGAAAAATAAGTTTAGGAATAGGTTGAATGCTGCACAAGACCTCCGCATCCAATTGTCAGACATAAAACCTGACTTCAATGTTATTTTAAGGAAAACTATGAAAAGATTTCATTCATCACATTAAATAAAATATTTTTGTTCTAACTAAATAAATGTTTGTATCTTAAAAATCTTTCTTTAACAGTCAAACTGACAAGACACCAATCCAAAAAAGCCTCAGTATGGTGTGATTTTACGCAAAAAAAAAGTTATAGTTAGTTTATTTCTTACTTAAGTTAGGGTTCCGCCCAAAAATGGTAAAAGAAAAAGGGCCAAAAGAATTCGGGAACCGCTGAGTTAAATCTTTGTATATGTATTTATTATGGTTTAGAGTCAAATCAATCAAAGTTAGTTAATTTGTGAGCATCTTAGCTCTGGAACATTTTACGGTTTTTAATGTTAGACTACGTCTTTATCTTGATAATTGGTTTATATTTAATTTTAGTGTTAAATACATTTAAAATACTTACTTGACACTGTTGGTCCGCGCAGACATTTCCAATAGCAAGTAGTCCGGTATTGCCACGCGCGCCACAAAACCGACAAGTGCCGGCCAGGCCCGAGACCGTCGCTGCAGAATTCTCTGTAGTCTCGCAGACACCGGATTCCATTCCTCTGAACTCGATTAATGCTTTCAAAGTACGTCGATCAACTAATAGTAGAAGCCAGAATAGTTTAGCTCGACCGCATCCTTCGTGAATGTCTATACGAATAGCGCTCTCCTCTTCTTTGCATATCTAGAAAATAAATATAAATTAATAATTTTCCTCGTTCATGTATTATGGTATTATAGACATACTAGCTGTTACCCGCGGCTTCGCCCGCGTGATTTTAGATTTACGGATTTATCATGTCCGATGATAATCATTTTCTATTTTAATAATGACTAAGTTTTTATATTAAAATGGATATATTATATGTTATCTTGAACATATAGACACACCCATTCGCTTTCTGTATTTCTGTATGCATATAATGTACTATTTAGGATACTATTATTACACTGCCCGTTCAAATCATGGCCACACGATTTATTTTCTTGCGTATAATTTTGGGTTAAGGTTCAAGAGTAGAGGCCGCGTTCAGGTAGACGAAGTGTTGGTCGGCCATTAACCAGATGGGAAGACGATCTCCGTGCAGTGGCAGGTCCGCGTTGGATGCGAGTAGCAAGGGATCGGTCGTCTGGACGTTCATTGAGGGAGGCCTAGGTTCAGCAGTGGACGGATAGAGGCTGATGATGATGATGATGATGTATAATTTTGATTTTGCCATATCTCCTAAAGTATTTATTTAATTTACATGATGTAAAGGACAAAAATAATCTTCATAAAGTGCTCAAGCCAATTAATTAATTTAAAATGATAAGGATTTATACCTTATTTGTGTAAATAGCCCTATAATTGCCCATTTTTTTAAAGTATTAAATGATAGACATATGCCATCGCGGACTTTTTTGTAGACCTATTTAAGATACACAATTCCACCATATATTATTTTCTTATATAGGGCTTAGGCAGCGTTTTCGTTGAAAACTCCCAGGCGGCCTATTTTTTTCCGACACTTCCAACAATTATTGTTATATCTTAGCCGATGTAGATGAAAACTTAATTGATTATATACGTAAACCTTCCTCTTGAATTGTCCTATCTATTAAAAAAAACGGATCAAAATCCGTTGCGTAGTTTTAAAGATTTAAGCGTACAAAGGGATATAGGGACAGAAAAAGCGACTTTGTTTTATAATATGTAGTGATGTGATTATGTTTCATTGGTATTAATGTTATTGAATTATTTTACCATTGTATGTTTTGTATCTATTATGGGAAATTCCCCGGAGCTACATTCCCATAGGACTGAGTAACAAAGTGTCAGAAATCAATATATTATGTATTTTACGAAGGACATAGTCGTATGGCTTCTGGTCTTTGTTCCAATAGGAACAAATTAAAAAAAACGGAGGGAAAAATATGTCATTCAATAATGAAATCCGTACAAAGTAGTCAATTGAGTTACAAATAATAATTGATTTTGTTTAGTGGCTTTTATCAAACCCTAGAATATATTGGTAAAATGTAAAGAAATAAAATCATAGTTTTTCTTCAAATGATTATTAAATAATACATCTTAAAAATCTCAAATATTTTAGGGTATGTTTCATTGGTATTAATGTTATTGAATTATTTTACCATTGTTTGTTTGGTATCTATTATGGGAAATTCCCCGGAGCTTAATTCCCATAGGACTGAGTAACAAAGTGTCAGAAATCAATAGATTCTGTATCTTATGACAGACATAGTCGTATGGCTTTTGGTCTTAGCTGGTTCCAACAGGAACAAATTAAAAAAACGGGGGGAAAAATATGTCATCCAATAATGAAATCCGTAAAAAGTAGTCAATTGAGTTACAAATAATAATTGGTTTTGTTTGGTGGCTTTTATCAAACCCTAGAATATATTGGTAAAATGTAAAGAAATAAAATAATTGTTTTTCTTCAAATAATTATTAGATAATACATCTTAAAAATCTCAAATATTTTAGGGTATGTTTCATTGGTATTAATGTTATTGAATTATTTTACCATTGTTTGTTTTGTATCTATTATGGGAAATTCCCCGGAGCTACATTCCCATAGGACTGAGTAACAAAGTGTCAGAAATCAATAGATTCTGTATCTTATGACAGACATAGTCGTATGGCTTTTGGTCTTAGCTGGTTCCAACAGGAACAAATTAAAAAAACGGAGGGAAAAATATGTCATCCAATAATGAAATCCGTACAAAGTAGTCAATTGAGTTACAAATAATAATTGGTTTTGTTTGGTGGCTTTTATCAAACCCTAGAATATATTGGTAAAATGTAAAGAAATAAAATAATTGTTTTTCTTCACATGAAATTTCTAGACGCTTCAAAAATATCAAATAATATTTCGCCATTGTCCTTTCCATACAAACTTTCATCCCCTATTTAAACCCCCCTAAGCTTTTTTTCGCAACAAAAAGTAGCCTATGTCCTTTCCCAAGCTCTAATCTATCTCTGTTCCAAGTTTCATCAAAATCGGTTCAGTGGTTTAGTCGTGAAAGCGTAACAGACAGACAGACAGACAGACAGAAAGACAGACAGACAGACAGACAGAGTTACTTTCGCATTTATAATATTAGTAAGGATAATATAATTATATTCTTTATATTTAAATAGAAATATAATCATATATTTTTGGTCGGAATAGCGTACCGCAATACTACTATTACTGTAACAGTTTGTGAGTCACGTGAACCACCTACGATCAGATTGGCTTATTGGCTACTTTCAATAGCCTTATAAACCAAAAAAAGTGATACACTTAATTACCTGTCGGTGGTGCGTTCGTGCGGCCCTGTTTAAATGCAGGAAGCGATCGCATTCAGCGCACAACGCACCGCACGAACGACACTCGATGACAGCGATGGTGGAGCCGTCGTCATGGTTGGCGCAGTGGGGACGGTCTTCATCGGCGCCGTCACGCCCCTTACTCTCGATACCCTCGCCCGGGCCGTTGATGCTGCGCAAAGTATGGTTTATTAAGATTAAAAAAAAAAAACTTTTTTAAATGTAAAGCGAACTCTCTTGTTAATGTCTACGGAATGATAACACGGTGCACTAACTCTCCTCTTGCATATTTCTAAATCGCGTACACTTATTCACTTACCATATCTCTAATATAATTAATCCAGAAAAGGAAGGATCCAACTTTTATTTGTAAGCCTATTAATTAACATTTGTTGTGACAAATTTCTTTAAAATATTACGATGAAACGTACAGTTCAATGTGTTCGTGTTCACACACACAAAGTGCCGCAAGTGCAAGCCACACAGTGGGCGTGGCGACGCAGCGGGCCGGCCGACGGTCCGCCTCCTCAACGTGTGCGACCGCGCTTACGTACTGCGCCAGCGAGTTACGAGTCTCTGCGCCCCATGCTGATGATACTTTGTCCTAGATATATGAAGAGACATAAAAGACAGTACATAAAGATGATTATATTATCATTAAATCATGCACACGAACAGATTTCTATAATATGTTTTATATAATTACATAATTAGAAATAAACTATTGTAAATCATGAATTTACCTCAGCCATATCTGAAAGTAGTTTAGCTACGAGATGCGAGTGCTTTTTCGTAGTCTCTCCTCGCATGAACCAGGCCGCAGGCGGCGTAGGGGTCACACTCGACCCCATGGTCACTGTTCCCGGGTTTGTCCCCCCCGCACCCTTCACCTTCACTTGGACTGTTATAGCTTTTCCCAAATAACATACTAGGTGGTCAAGCAATGTTACCCTGAAATTAAAATCAGATCATCCATTATTATTCAAAGCTTACACTCAGCTTTCTAATCTGATGACAATTTAAAAAATAATTGCATTATTGATGTCACTATAAATAAAAATTAAATCTCGAAATACAGTAACGTTTACCTTGTACTCAAGTCTGCTCCATAATTAAGTGCCGCTAACATTTTCTGGGGCGGTATTTCAGCTATCATTCGACGAAGCAACGATATCACCTGTATGTGCAACAATATTTGTAAATCATCTTCACGTTGAAGTTCCGAATTCGAAATTTCATCCATCAAATGTAATGCATTAAGGACTCCATTACCAGTAACATAAGTTACTCGAACATACTAGTAAACTAAATAAATGAATATTTATTTTGTATATATTTTGATGTTAGATGTGTACAAACTGATTTACCTGTCTCTGTACTCTTTCACTTCCCGTGTGTAGCAACGCTAACAAGTCGTTTAGCAGCTCAGTGCGTTGTGCGAGATGCGCTCGGCCAACCGCACTACCGCTTAGTGCTAGTAACTAGAGAACATAACAAACAACAGCTTCATTTAATGAAAACCATGTGACTAATTTTCTGCCACTCATATTTAGCAAGATACGTTATCCCTATTTGTTAATATTTTATATGCGTAAAGATAATTAAAAATGGAATAAAAAATCTTACGAGAGAAAGCATTTCAAAGCAGTAGTTGTCTTGTTGATGTGTGGTTGTAGGCCTAGGGGGCGTGTCGTCGTCGCGCGCTCGCTCCGCCTCCGCGCATAGTAGCGCCGTCTCCCAATCATCGCGAACGCGGGCCGCCTCGCAACCGATCGCGCACACTATGTGCGACATCACCTGACAATAAAGAAAAGTTAGAATGCCACATTAAAAAGTTGAAGAATTTAGGTTCCGGTTGTCAAGGCTTAGGTTATTGTTGATGTTACAGACAATAACAAAGCTTTTGGTCGAAATTGTTAAAGCAGCTTATTATAGTATACTATATTATATATTATAGCGTACAAGACACGGAAAAAAATCAAGCAACCAGAAAAGGCAAGCTAAAAAACAATAGTTCATAACACACCTGACGTTGTAAAGACGTAAGCTTGTGTCCAGCAAAAAGTATGCCCACAACATGTTCTCTCAAATCGCTGTCGTCGACAGCCGCCTCTTCCGCTATGTTACTTTCTTGACCTGACTCGCTACCACTTTGTTCCCACTCTAGGAGTTTACCAAATACCTATAACATTAATAATAGATGATAATAAATGCTTTCGCCATATATTTTACAAGTGACGTAATGTTAATAGTTAGAGTAGTAGGTAACACAGGTATTACAAAGATATTGAGAAGATTAAGTAGTAGTAATATACCTGTGACGTAAGCAATCGGAAGACTCTAAGCGTGTCTCTCTCTGCGAGCGAGTGTAGCGCGTGCGATGCAGACACGGGCGCATTCGAGTGGGACGCAGTAGGCGCGCCCAGTACACGCACTTGGCGTACACGTACGGCCGCCTCGGGACCACGGACTTCGCAACGTACACGCATTGACGAACTGGTCGTTCCTGAGATAGGCAAAGTAAAAATATTATAATCTGTAGCTACTTCACTGTGAGGCAAACATAAGACTTAATTTTGATTTTCTTTTCTATACCTACATAAAAAAGAATGACCGTAGAAATAAGATTGAGAAACTGGGACGCCATTTGAACAAACTTCTTGTAAGCTTTAAGTTAATTTCATGTCAATTGAGGATGAATACTGTCGTGTTAATTCATTACTTAATCGTTTTTATATATATTTATCAATATATTTATATTAATTTTAAATATCAATAAAATGGCAATACTCACGGGGAAGTGTATAGCAAACCCAAGTGGCAGCCTTCGGGTCAACTTCCATGTCTTGCATGTGATACATTTCGTTTGTGCCGCCGCTGAACAGGAACGACATCATAATCGTCTTGTTCTATAATCATGAAATGAAATACTCGTGTCACTTAATGAAGCTGACACTCAGTCAACTTTAACAACTTTGAGGTGTCATTCAAACCAATACTTAAATGAAATCCGCCACTGTGCGTCTGTCAAACCCGACTAACTACTACTAGGAGCGCATAGATAGAAGCGTTCTTTGCGTAATTATGCATTCCGAAGTACCGTGACAACTCATAGTATTGTTTGTGAATACGGGTATTAGCCACGTTAGAGAAAAAATAATAAAAAAAAACCGAAAATAATTAAAAGAATAATAATTAATTGATGTATTATTTCTAATTATCTCTATTAAAATACGTACCACAGTGTCCCTTGTATTGTCCACATGGACGCACACGATGTGCGGTCTGTCTTCCTGCGACCCGCTGGGGTATGATATTTGCACCCACTTCGCTTTGTTCCTGTCCTCGTCTCCAGACTCCCAGAAGGTTTCAGTGCTGCCATCTGTCAACGCACCCGCCATACCTTGACGCGAGGACACATTTATATCGCACCAGCCGGTCACGTCTGGACAACTCCATATGAAGTTTTGCTGAAACAAAAGATCGTTGTGTAAATCATCGTGTACTTTTTGCTGAATTCAGATTTTAGTGACATGAAATATATACAGTAATATTATTCTGTTTCTTTTATATAAAACTACTTCAAAATACCTTACCATACTTTCTAGATATAGTGTATTATCTGTTGATAATCTTAGTACAAAACTCATGCGGCTATTTCTAATATGCCTAATGTGTGTTGTGTCGTGCATAAGATGTAGATAAACAATTGTAGAATAATTAAGGGTCATATAAACATTATGCCACTGTAACTTCTACTATCCCGATTGCTGGGGTTTCCAATTGGCTCCAGTGCAATACAAAAAAATGTCTAAAGACATATCATAATGGCTATACATCGACCACACAACCTATAGACTCCTAATGTTTGATTTTTCGTATTAAATGCATTCTGGCAACTAGCTGAGGTGAGACGAAAGGGGTTGCAATGCTGTGATTAGCTAATTCAATGTCATACATTACCAATCACGGGACGTTAAAAAGAAATGGATATATTTCGCAACGAGAAAGAATGAGACGACACGATAGTTTGAGTACATTGTTTACGGCTTACATCGGAACTATAAGTCGGATGTGTTGCCAGAACACGTTCCCCTATTATGTGGTCGATGTGGCTATATTACATATTTTTTGTCAAAGAACATCGTCATGTTCAACAATAATAAGCGTACCTTGTTAACGTAGCTGTGGTAGCTCTCGTGTAGGGCGCCAACAAGGCCCTCCTCATATGCGCCGTCCTCGGCGTGTGAAAGTATCTTGCTGATCACACTGAAAACTTGCGATCTACTCCAAGCAGCGTTAACAGGTCATATCGTTTGTTAGCTCAACCACGTTGATTAAAACTTAGGAATACAAAAATTACATGAAAATAAATTGATGTCTTAAATGTACAATATCAATGAAAAGAAATTAAACAGTTTACCAAATTATGTATATAGCATAATTAAAATTATATCATTCCTATTTTAATTTTAAACGTTATTTTCATTTTTGTTTCTTCTAAAGGTCGGTACGATTGAACAAGGAAGACACTTATAGTATTTCAAAATTGCAATGGCTCTTTGAAATGTCGCATTAACTAATTAGCATGAAAATACATATTCTTAACGATTGATATTCGGAATGATGTTAAAAAATAATGTTTTAACGTTCGGTGGAAATATAAAACCAGTATAATATATCAAACCCAAAAAGATTATCATGAAGATACCTATGTAAAAATGCGCGGTCATGCTGCGAGTAATGCAGCGCCCAACATCTTACAGCCTGTAGGTTAGCAGGACTAGCAGGTGGCAATGAGGGGGCTAGCGCGCTCACAGAGCCCAGGAAGGAGTGAAATGCCGCGCGTGCGCCGCGAGCAGACCGCCCACCTGGGCAGATGGCGGTCACGGACGCTGTTGGCGCCGTTAGACGAGACAAGTCATTCACTAAATTCTGGAAAATAAATATTTTTATTTAATAATAGGATTCACAAATATTTTAAAACTTTGTTATGCATGTGCATGTGTATTTGCATATAAAACAACTCTTACGCAAATACAACCAAATAATTTAATATTCTAAAATAATAAGGAATTATAAAAACCCAAAGCTTTAGGTTAGCATTGGACTGATGGAGAATAAAAAGATTGACTATTATTAGTAAGATAATAATAAAAAAATATTGCCTCTTTATTATCTTCAAAGGTCGACGGGGGCGGGACCATCCGTGCGTACTTGTCTAGTGCATTACAAAACCACCACATGACGTCGTGGACGCTCGTCGGTTGCGTCGTTGATCGTAGTAACCAATTCAGAGCCTGGAAATGTAAATTTATTTATAGTACAAGCTAGTCAGAAATCAGTCTCCATCACAATTATTATTATGACTATCAGACTGCTAAATATTATGGACATGACTTGTTAATTTTCTTTTTGATTTTACAAACCATTTATTATACTATTATAGTATATTAGAAATACAAATCAAATAAAAAATTTCATACATTTGAATATTATTAGTAAATAATGATCATAATTGAAGTACAAAAAACACTCACTTCAAACGCATACTGCCTGACGGTATTAATTCTAACCGCTGCATCCATCTTCTGTTGGTGTGAAGGTAAGTCGCGTTTAGCTAGTATAAACGTAAGTACGGGGCTTTGTAATAACGCCTCAGCGTCTATGTTCGGCGGTTCGAACGCTGATACGGCGCACGCCTCGCTTGGCCATTCCCCACATCCGACCAGTTTCTGAAGAGCCGCGCTGGGTTGAGTCAATAATGTTGAACCGGCGCCTGTGCAATTGTATATGAACTTCAATTATTTTGTATTTAAAAGCACAGGTATAGTGTTATATGTAAATTGAAACTGAAAACAACGATGTAGTTACTTTTTCACTAGCTAAATCCTAAATCTTATAACTCGAAAGGAACTTCGTCTTTATCTAATGTTTACATGGATCAACTTTTACGGATTTTATTAGGGATTGTTTCGATTTTTACATAACCGGCACTTCAGATTCTTTACAGCAACCATGGTGACAGGGACCATTGTTGCTATAGCCGCGATAAAATCCGTTATAAGTAATTAATTAATCATAATAAATTGCATTTTTTATTTAGTCCTTGGTATATGTAAATGAGTTAGTAAAACTGTTATGAGTACATATTATTATGCAAAATAGACTTGTTAATAGGAATATTAATAAAATATCTAAATTCAAACACTAAAGCTTATATTAAGAAATGTTGACTATAATGGATCCCGTTGTACCTGTAAGTGAGTCTTGTGGATCCGGTTCGAATCTTGTCAAAGGTGGCCTAGCAGCGTGCGCGAGGTCCCGCCCTCCCGCCTGTCCCATTGACACGGAGCGATGCACGCGCGGGTATTGGGCACTCGATACCTCATTCAGAGCGTATGGGTTCACCTGAGTTAATAACATAAGCTATAAAACTATCATTATATTCATTTAGGTGGCAACATATTTTTAGCTACGCGTTCTTGGATTTACGAAATTCAACGTCGCTATAAGGCATTCGCTGATGTAGCGCACGAATTATGAATCAATCGATACTTAGAAATCTCACCAATGACGCAGCAGGCAAAGGTCTCCCAAGTGAATGGTATCGTGCGGTGTCGGCAGCGGACGTCTTAGGCGCCGCCCCCAACGCAGGTAGGCACTGGAAGGGCGGAGCGGGCTGCCAGACGCTGCCTGGGGGCGTCGGGGGACTCCGCCCAGCTACCTCGTGCCATGGCGATACGTTCATTGATTCTAAAGTTTAGAAACAAATCATATCAGGTAGTTATCTTTCTAAAATCTAATAGAATAAATATTTTATGGTCATGTTAACGTATGACGTCTGATAATTAGCTCAAAATCAAAACTATTTTATTTCTTTAGTTTATTGTAACATAAATTTAGAAGAATGGCTAACCAAATTAAGCTCAAATACACAATATGGTAATGGAATATTTTTGTGAATATACCGGAATTAGTAAGGGGCGCCAAGTCCAATAAGAAGACCGCGTTGTCCCTCATGGTGTGGTGGTCTACGTCGGACTCCAGCCGCTCCTCATGCTCGTACGCCTCGGCCACTGTCTTCGGCTTGTGCTTCGTGTTGGAACTCGCCTTCAACGCTTTCTCTCGGCACTTCTCGCAGTAGATGTACCAAAGCTGGTACGCTGCTAACGTAGCCGGTATTTTCACACCGATAAGGTCTAAAATGTTTTACATATATGCACATAATCAAGCGCAATTAATAAAAAAAAATCATACCACATAAACGACAGAACACTGAAACATCCAAGTAAAAGTTCAAAAACAAGTAACATTGATTATAAATGAATTAAAACTGTAGCAAATGAATCATAATTAACACAATGTCTCTTTACTTGTAAATTAAAACACGACAGTAAATTTATGCAACTATTCGTAATGTTCACACTTCCAAATTTAAAGTAGCGTTGGGTTACGTAACTTTAAACTTGAAACTGTATTATATTTTCAGCTTATACGTTACTATATTTCATGAATTTTTCGTAATTGCATTATCGATGTTATTATATAACAAATTTTAGTGCCAACCTTGTGCCAATTGTCCGCATGATGAGGAGGGTGTGTCGTTGGCCGAGGGGGAGGTGTCAGCACGTTTGTATGCGCCCGCACGGTCGTATCCGCGGGACGTCGGTGCTCTGCACCCGGGATGTAAGTGTCGCATGTGCGCTGCCAATGGTGGAGTCACACTCACACCCCCGCACAGTTCACAGTTTACTGTACAATATAAAATCATATGATTATACGTAAGAGGTGATAAGATGAAACGCCACAAAGGTTGACGGTTAAAGTATATTTTAAAATAACGTATAATAATATCTCAAATCTCTGAATTTACATTTTATTCGTTCCGTCCGTCGTTCAAGCTAATAAACATTTTTAATGAAGTAAATAAATAATAATTTTAGACACACTAGTTTAAGTGTTTATTCTAATTATTAGTATGGTTAAGCATGCAAGTTATTTAGCATACTAAAACATTTAAGAAAAAGATTTTCAACGATGACGTTTGTAATAAGTTACCTGAGTATGGTGTCTTGGTATTTTTCCAGTCCTTTTTCCTACGTATTCCACTTACTGTCTTTACTTCTTCATTTTCATTGTTCTCTGTAGCTTCCTTCTTAAACCTTTAAAGGTGTTAACACACATCAGTTCCACTATTCCTAAGGTACATATTAAGGTGATAATACACCTACCATTATAATTTTATCAATAGTTTTCTCCATAATATGTTAATACAAAGACAACAACGAGGGATTACTGATAATAATCAACGACATATAAAATATGTGTTGTTAGATTGAGAAAATTATGGTTGAAAGAATATAACAGCTTTTGAGGGTAGTTGATTATGGCGTTTAAAAAAATTTGATACTTTACTTGTCAGTAGCTGCATTCAATTGATCAGCTTCATATAGAGCGTCCCAAAGACCTACGAGAGCTCGCAGGGCCGGCGGAAGAACGTTCACTACTGACGGGGTCGAAGCTAAAATGTATAATTTAAAACTATTATAACTTTGTTCGCTGTTATTAATTCAAGTGAGTAATATTAAGCTTTAATTTACTTATTTTAAATGTTTGCATTTCAACACATCAGAATTAACAACACTCGTATTTTTCTCTGTCTACTTCTTTAAAACATATCTTATTCTATTTACGATAGCTTTAATGTGTTCAAACCTGTTTCAGCCGTATGTGAGGAGTCTTCCTCCCTGATCGCCACATCTATATCTGTTTTCCGAGCCCTGCTAGCATACGCCTCGCTGCCAGATCGCGTCAGTGCTTCAAGCGTGGACGGATTAATATGAAGATATTGACCTAACAAATACAAAAGTGATCAACGTATAATAAAATTATTTTTTAAGAAAATAATAATACACATTATTTAATCTCTTTTTGATTTGGAAGTAAATCATTATGAAGCATTAACATAGATATTTTAAACATTATTGAATCTATGCATTTAATCTAATACTTCCCGTTGACATACACTTAGACACTTATAGAACAACTGAATTTACCGGCATTGGAGACTTCAACAGAGTGCCTTTGAGGTCTCAGCAGTGGGTAGTCGTGACTGGCCCCACGAGTCACGACGCGAGCGCCGCACTTTGGTAACTGCGGGTGAAATTTCAAAAACGCAGCGCAGGCTATAGCGTCGTGAACGATGCCTAAAAGTAAAATAAAATCATAATTTAATAGTTTTTAACGAATTACACAATAGTCAATTTACTTCAAATAAAATCATTAGTGAACATACTAATTAAATCACTATCAATAGAAGACTATTAATATTTACTAATTACCCGAAATATCTATATAATATTATTATATTAATATAATCGCACCTTCATGCCACAACAAAGCAGCAAATATAGCTCGTAGACACTCGGCTTGGGCGGGGCTAAGCGCGAACTTGCGTGGCGCGTGAGTGGGCGGGACGTGTCGCGCGGGCAGAGGAGGCGGCGAGCTGCGTCTGTAGCGGCTGCGGCTCGGAAGACGCTCGCGGACCATGCGCTTCGGACTTGGTATATCATCCTATGATAGATATTTAACAATTCAATTCTTGTCATTATAAAAATAACCATTGAATTATCAAATTTCATACAAAATGAGATCTCCTAAAACGTCAACTCTAATAATCATAACAATCAGACAGTAGCGTTGACCGTATCATTTGTCAAATTGGTGGTTGCTAAATATATTTTTTTACAAAAATTCGTATTTGTATATAGTCTTGTCTTGGCGTTCATTAAGGGATGCCTATTTTCAGCAGTGGACGGATAAAGGCTGATGAGGATGATGATGATATAGTATGCTAATCTGAAGTACGCAAAGAATATTTTAGCATACAATAACATGTAGAAGTTAACCTTATTAGGTCCAATACTGAAGTGTACGCCGGTGGGGGCGGGCTGCACGGCGTCCGGCGACGTCTGCGTGCCGGTCTGCGCCAGCCCTCGCGCCCGACACTCCGCCTCCGACTCTATGATCTCCGTCTGTACACATTGTAGCATACCACATAATACGGACACTTCTTGATTGTAAAAAAAAAGGATATATTTTAATAGTTATAAGCGGAACCCATACATATGACCGGTACATGTTAGACAAAGGTGGCAGGGCGCAATCTTGGCGTTTATTAAGAAAACACCCTGTCTAATAGTTGACGTGTAATATTTAAGCTTACTGATTTTTAATTTAATATAGAAACAACATATAAATAAAAAAACATATTATGTAGTTTGATGTAGAAAAAAAATCAGTCTAAGAAAATCTACCATTTACACTTCTTTATGAAGGTCTAGAGAGGTTCTTTCACGTGCTCGTTTTATGTATCTTTAATATTGAGCTCTACTCACCTCTTGCATAGCGTTGACATCTTGTACGTTGTCGCTAGAGCGATGTTTGACAGGCGACCACCACTCTTCACTGTTGCCGTTGCTTCGACGAGGTGTCCGCCTAAAATCATACAGCAATACGTTTTTAGAATGAAAATTTTTTGTAAATTTCGCGCATGTAACACCTTTCGGGGCATAAAGAACTATAATAATAACTCAAATCCCACCGGGGAGAGATTGTATTGTTGATGTATAATGTATATGACAAATATAACTAGCATCGTCCCGCGGTTCCCCCGCAGCCCCGTGCAATCCATTCATTAGGTACGGAGATAAATTATAGCCTATATGTTATGTTATTCTCTATTTTAAAGTTTCATTAAAATACATTCAGTACTTTTTGCGTGCATGTGTAACATACGTACATCTACCATACAATTTTTTTGCATTTGTACTATCAGCAGGTTAAGACGAATATTATGGATACAAATGAGAACACAAAAACTTGTATATATATAATAATTCAACATAACATATACAATTCCTTGAAGACTCGTGCTATCTGCTTCTTATTCATAATTAAAAGGTAAAACCACAAACTATAATAATTCTAGGAAATACAGGACGTGATTATTTCTGAGTATTTATCTATTTTTATTAAGTGGTGGTTCATTCCTCTATACTTAAATAAATACAATTTTATAAACCACAACAACACGCGATTCAGTTTTCTTATTTCGCAAATAAAGGTGTTTTTTTTTATAAATGAATGGAACTGGATCTACCTATATTATTATGTTTTTATTATAACATTAGAATATAAGAGGAACCAAAAGTAATGTATATCTTATATGTGAAATTTTAATCGTAGATGGAATATCGTTAGCCTGTTAAAAAAGCTACATAACCATTAACCTGTTGTAGTTACTTATTCCTTATATGAATGATTATGTACGTTTTATATTCGTTTGCCAACTACTTGCTTAAATCATTAATTAGGGGACACGATAATTATATAACGTGGTGATTAAGATATTTTAATTGATCTGTAATAATGTATAATATAATAGATCACGTTTCGTTAAAGACAATGAGACGATGCATGACGTGTCTTACTGAGTAGTGAGTCACTGTGTTATAAATACTCACTCAAATACGACGTATTAACTAAATGTCAATATATACTCAATATGAACATATCTATAACGGTTGTTTCAACAAAAGCATGTAATAATTTCTATATAGTTTTAAATATAATATAAGCCTAACCTTTAAAGGTAAAGAGAGTCTTATGTAGAAAAGAATGACGAAAAAAATATATTTAAAAATATTTTGTATAATTATTTTATTTTAAAAATATTTGTTTAATTTTATTACATATAAAATTCAGTTAAGAAATAATAGGTGGATCATATGTATATGTTTTATTCTAACGTTTGTCTACAAACCTCGGACTGTGCACCGAAGTGGAGTCGTCGTGTATGAAGCGTTCTCGCTTGCTGGGCTCCGCCCCGTACGACAACTGGCTCGCACCGACATCGCTCTACACCAGTTAAATATACAATCAATTATATAAATCCATATTTTTATAAGAGAATGCTCAGTTTTTCCATAGCTGCTTATGCTCACCCATTTAATGTTGATGAATTAAATGAATGGAAACTGATATAGTTTCCTTCGCCGCAGAGCTAACATTTTTTATGACGTAACACTCGAATCTAATAAACGTCTTACATACTCCACTAGACCAACGTAAGCGAGGGATGGTCTGGTTGCGTATGTACTGGGTCCAAGAATTCAGACGTACATATAGGCACAATTGTTAAGGATTTTTTGTGCCGACTTTATTGGGGACAAGTCCCCAGTTCGCACTCGCTCGCTCTCGTTGGTTCATATGCTGGGGACATCGCGGTGTTCTCTCGTCACGCCGCCAAGCACACCTTTACATCGCAGAGTTTGTCCTCAAAGCGCTCATAAGAACTGTCCTTCTATGTACGTCTGAATTCTTTGACTGGGTCTTTTGAGAGGTGTGGATTCGATGATGTTCTTTTCTGCCTGATGCGATTAAGGTTGACGAGACGAGGCCCGTGCCTAGCAGTAGGACGTATAAGGGTTGATACTTTACTTTTTTACTTTATACGTCACTATCAAGTTCTGGTCATTCGGCTTATATTCTGAATCAGCTGTAGCTTTATATCGAGTGGGTGTATGGTATTATTATAAATATTATTCACTACGTCTAAATATCTAACGAAGTTGTGATTAATTTTATTTAAAATTATCTTTTCTGTCAGACTAAAGATGCGTAATAAATCAAATAATAAACATTTTAGAAACTCACGTCATTGGCGAGGTCACATTGTATCGAGAACGGGAATCGTTGTTCGTCTGAACTTGCGTCTGAAAAAATTATTTGATTGTAAGAAATAATTCTTTAAATGTATATCTTTATTGAAGCACATACGTCATTATTCTATGGTGTCTCGGTTAAACGATTAGTACGTTGAGATTGTGTTACGTGTAAATTATTAGCATAGATTGACAAGTCAATATACAGAATATAATGTCGTAAGTCGTTTCTATACGAGTACTGCTATTCTGCTAGAGTTTCTATACGTCTATACGAGTACTGCTTGAGCTACATTACCATTGTTGGTAGCGTCGACTTCTTCCTCTTTGGGCCACGGAGGCACGTCCGCCTGGGGTTCCCGGTAGCCGCTCAGGCAAGCCGCATATTCCTCCTGGAATAAAAAATACAATAATATATTCTGTAATCAATCTAAATGAGAAGTTCGTACAAACAAATATAATCAAACCCATTAAAATATCTTTTAATAATAGTTCAAAACTAATTTATCTTAGCATAAACTAAATGCGAGTGGCAAGAGATCGATTTTAGTCTTCATTGAGAGATGCCTATATTCAACAGGGGACGGATAAAGGCTGATGATGATCATGATGATTATGGCGAAGACCAATTCCTTAGCAAAGAGTGTAATAATGAAAGCGCGCGCGCACAAAGAACTCAATGTGAGTCAGGTCATCACGATATAACAGCATAATGCCATTCGCTGTCACGGCAATCGATTGCCTATAATATATTCTTACCTGTGGGGATGCTTCATCATCAACAGGCACCAGTAAAGTGCGCTCGAGATGGCGATGGTACTGCAGACACCAGGCAACCCCCGAGCAGCTCTCCGCGTACGCCTGGACCGATTCCGCGCTCAGTCGGACCCACGTGCCGTCTTTATTCACCAGCTACAGATAACAACACATTACAAAAATTATAATACGAGCATACAGCCGCATTACATTTATGATTACCTACGTGGATTTTACCGTCCTCTTCTATTGAATCAAAACTTTATATTATGTATATGATAGAAATCGCAATGGAAAACAGAATTATCGGAGTTGGTCTTTAACACTTCTGCAACTTCTGAGAAACCATTAGTAGTCACTAGTCGTAACAACTTTGATACGATCTCCAGCTTTACAATCTATTCAGACATTTCTTTAAAATTATAGCGAAGTATATAATCATAACATGGCCAGGAAAGGAAAATAAAACGCTTACGCTCAAAACAAATTTAATTATAAAAATTGGTTGCCTGTAAAGTCGGTATACGGGCGAAAGTTTTACGTGACAACGACTTTGAGTGGTAAAATAATTTTAATGTGAATATTCATTCGTATAGTAGGAAGAAGGATGAACTAATAGTAACAATTTAAAACATTTATTTATACAAAGAATTATATTTAAAACATTAATTTATACAAAGAATTATATTTAAAACATTAATTTATACAAAGAATCTCGCACTGAATTTCATATTAACAAAATTTTTTATGTCTGTCTCTCTCGCTCTTAGGCGGGCTAACCATGCCCGAGTGGAAGGGACGCGTGCCTCTCACTCGCTCTCATTGTTAGCGCATAACGTGAGCGGAGCGTAACGCAGTTTCTTGAAGTGTCACCCGGCAAACCAATTTATAAGACGTTGTCACGTCAATATCTTTTTTATCGACTATTACAATGGGCAATGGGCTAGCACCTCGGTGAACTATCGCCCAATAACCCTTCTCGCCTGATTTCGAGGAGGAGACCCGTGCCCAGCAGTGGGACATATTATAAGAGTTGATACTACAAATTAGCTGAACGTCAAATTGTGTAACTGACAAAAAAGAGTTAACTTTAATAATAAGTAGTTTTATCAGGAAGATATTTAAAAAAGGAACGCTTTACCTCCTCCACAAAGGCTATGTACGCCCCCGATGGTACGCGGCCCAGTTCCTCGGCCTGCAGGCTAGGACTGGCACGGACTCTCAAGCCCGCACTGTACCGCGCCGCAAACCGCCTCAACTTCGACGCAGCCACCGGTGGTTGGACACCCTGAGTCCTCTCTACTTGGAGTTCCTCGTTTGTATTTTCAGCCACTTCAACTGTTATCTCCTAAAGAAAGTAGCATATGCATACACATCTAATATCAATTGGTTATTTATAAAATTTTAAATTAACATGGTTATTTTCATTATTAAGACTATTTAAAAATTAATATATATTTACCATGTTTTTATCATTATTTCGGGGAGCTCGATATTTCAACATTGTCGTGAACGTTACATTCGTAGACAATGTCGAAATAACGAGCTCCATGGAAAAACATGGAAAAACAAACAAAAACAACACAGAGACTTAACATACCTGGACTAATTCCAGAAAACTAGGTTTTGTCCATGTTCTACGTCAACCACTTACTATGAAGTGACAAGTCCGCAGGTTTGCCTATCAAACTAACATAATTAATAAGTAGAACCATACATCTCAAACAATACGTTGACATAATATGGCCTGTAACTTCCTAAGACTTCACAATCTAGTACAAAGTATAAGCTTTCTCGTGGCGTATTCCTTCACCGCAACGTAACGTCACATTGTGTCTCGCAATCGCACTTCATGTCAGTTGATGTTTACGTTAAAATAATACAATCATTTTAGTACCTAAATAACAGGACTGTACTCTTACGAATCGGTTTTTGAGTCAGATTCCTAATTTATTTGATAATGTATACTTTGAGGAACCAAGAGACGAGTCTAATAAAAAACATATCTTAATTAAACTATACACGGAATGCATGGCTAATGGGTCAAGTAAAATTACTATTATTATTAATTTATAAAGTACATAGTAGTATATTTAAGAGGACTATGTGGCGATAAATATACCTGGGGAGCCGGCTGATCGTCGAAGGTGCATCGAAAGATGTAAGTGCCAGGCACGGCTGGCAGCCAGCTGGCGACGTACGATCCATCTGGCAGTGCCCGCACCGCGATCCTTTCTACTGGCACCCGTCCATTATTCACGGCATCCACACTGGCACATGAAGCACCGCCCCAAGCGCCGCTGGCAACGCGAAGCTCCTCAAACGAATAGTTTTGAAATGCCTGAAAACAAATTAATTCTTAATTTAACTCTCATATAATAAATTTCAAAGATATGTTCGTTTTTCCAATTCCTTTTTCGCGCTAACACTACCACCTTTCGAAATAACTTAGCAAGCTTATATTAAAATACAATAATCATGTTATTACAGAGAACTAGAAAATGAAGTCGTTATTTCTTTTAGCCTCAAAGGGATAAATACAATTGTACTATTCTAATAGCTCTACTTATAGAAGATCAATTAGATAATTGCAGGAATATTTTATAAACTAATTCACCTTGAAGGAAAAAATCATTTAGTGAAATAAACATAAAGCGTACCTAATTAGTTATTAGTTTAACTATTACCGTATAAGACATTAACTCAGAATTATTGTTTAAGTATTAATTACTATAGTTTAGTTTCTAATGTTTTTACATTAATAACTTAGGTCCTCGCGTTGTCCGTGCAAATGTATCCATTTTCGTGCTCGGTTCGTACATGCCATACATGAGAACTATATTATAATATATTTGAAATAAAGTACCTTCATCATTGTAATGGCGTGAAAACACATAGAATCTCGTACAGTCGGCTGGTAGGACACGTTGGGGCAACTGCTTGTGTGCTCCGTCACAGATGAGCTGCTCTGTCTTGAGCTTTTGTCTTCTTGTCTTTGGACAATCATCTAAAAAATGTTTTGAGTGATACATTTACAGATCCATAGTCAGCACCAGGAAAATGCAATAATGACGTGATCAAAAATCAACTAGGAACCGAATAATTCTGAACAGTGGCGATTTCTATGACAAACGAAGTTATTTGAATTATAAATACTTAATTAAAATCAGTTATTCAGTGTTCTTGATAAAATAATCTTTTATGCTAAAAGATCGTGATAAACTCATTCTCATTCATTAAAAGTATGAAAAATGAACAGCAAGGCAACTCATGTATAATTCCTCTTATGATAATAAATTCCTACATTCTATACTAATAAGTCGATAATTAAAAATTAGCTTCTAGTCTATCTTTGAACGTCAAGAAAAGAATTTTCATTATCTTCAAGCAGAAACCCTATAGCAGACGATTGTGAATTTTCTCTTCGCTTATATTATGTCTATTCATCAACGGAGCATCAATCATTATCGTCATCATCGTTATTTATCCATCTTCTGCTGGACACAGGCCACCCTCAATTAATGCTCAGAAATCTGATACAATTAGCGTAGCATGGATATTCAAAACACTTACATAATACCAAGCTAGAGTTCGATAATTCGAATGTATTGGATAGTTTGTGATAATTTTGATAAGTAATTTAAGGTAACCACAAACGCGCCATTAATATTTACTATCTATTAATATTTATTAAGCTACAAAAATATTTATATTTTACATGTACTTAAAAAAACTCTTCTGTACCCTGTCTTTTTTAATTAAATATAATAATTTCTATTATGAAATAAAATAATTTCTATTATGAAATAAAACAATTTCTATTATGACTACGTTTATAGGTTTATATAGTTTTACATAGGTTTCTATTCCAATAGCGGCTGGATGGATGGATCCTAAACTGTTCCAGGTGGACCCCTTGGTAAACGTAGGTAAACGTAGACCACGTTTTCGTGATTTCGATTCGTGATTGGAGCTCAGCGGTAACGCACTGTCCATTGATATGATCTTCTCTTGAATTCTTCAAATTATTTGTCGACTTTTGGAATTGTGGTACAACTAAATTTCTACAGGAGATCCACCGGAAGCAGCAAACTTTTTAAACGGATCTATGAAATAAATTTGAAACCTCAGCTTATCGACTCTTAGCAACAGGGTTAACTGACCCATGCAGATGGTCGCGCAACATAAAGCGCATTTGATCAGTAACACCGTAAACAGAGAGAAAGAATGAGAATACAATAACATACCTCTACTTTAAGAGCCGGGGAAACTACGATCTCCCCATACTGATCCCTGATGAGGATCGGGAGACTGAGACGAGTGGATGGTCGCACGGGTGTCTGCGGCGCTTTCAATTCACATTTGGATGGCTCAACCCGAGAGGTGGGTGCCAACCACCGCGCCAGTCGTCCACCAGCGGTACTCTCAGCACCGGCCACGAAATCTGTCAGGAACTGCCTCTCCGTGGACGCACACCTGATGACAAACAGAAAAATCATCAGACAACATAAAAAGTGAAGCATGAAAATATAATATCTGATGCAAAATAGCCACGCTTTTAGGAAAATTAAAGTGACAATGCGAAGATTAGGGTTGCGTGGTCTATATTGTAAAGCATCCGTAAAAGTAAAACATATTAAACTAAAACTAAAAAAACTATTAAAAACTAGCTGTAACCCGCAGCTTCGCCTGCGTTAACTAAGATTTACAACGGGATCTTAGTACGCGATATAACATTTTTTACAACTTGTGTCCGAAAAACCGAAATATCTTACGGAACCCTATTTTTTATCAGAATAAAATTTAGCCTATGTTACTTGTGGATAATCTAGCTTTCGAATGGTAAACGATTTTTTTAAATCGGCCCACTACTTTTTGAGCCTGTTCATTACAAACATACAAAAATAGGTACAAATCTTTCCTCTTTATAATATTAGTGTAGACAATAGAATAATGGAATAAATAGGCAATTATTAATTTAAAGTGATTTTGCTAATACATCAAATACTCTTAAACTTAGATGTTTGACAGATACTCCATACTCTATCTGTCAAATATGTTGCCGATAGCCTATTGGGAACTTATCTGGAGATTGTGAAACAGGCCCTTAGAATTATATAATAAAATCTTCTGTGTCCAATATTAAA
This sequence comes from Lycaena phlaeas, assembly GCA_905333005.2. Classification (NCBI taxonomy): domain Eukaryota; kingdom Metazoa; phylum Arthropoda; class Insecta; order Lepidoptera; family Lycaenidae; genus Lycaena; species Lycaena phlaeas. The sequence continues at coordinate 5,800,871 of HG995168.1, forward strand.
CATTAACTACTAAAATACTCACAGTTCAAGATTTGAATATGAATATTGATGTGTTTTGCGTTGCAAATAACTCATATTGTTATTATTCAAATTTATGGTGATGCATATGTATTCGATATGATCAAGGTCAAATTTGGAAGTGAGTTTCTCTATGAATCTATTTGACTTTTACGTACGATCCACAGCGTCTAAAAGTGAACGGATCATTTCCCTTACGAGTTCAAAAAAGAGCTTGATCTATATTTTACACTTTTTGTCCAAATATTAAAATGTTACGTTTCTAGAATATATTTGGTAGCCTCGTATTAAATCTACTTTCTCATAGTATATTAGGTTTTTATCATATTTTATTATATTAAGTTTTTGTATGATTGTTTTATTGCTTGGTCGCTTGATCGGATACTGCAGTCAGGGTTGTCACCACAAGAAACATATAATAGGCTGATGCAATGTATCACTGTATAATAGTCACTGAAATACAAGTGAAATAATATACGACAATATCGTATATTATTTCACTTAAACATAAGTCATAATAATATGATGATGATGATTATAATAGTGAAAGGATTTATTTGCGATAAATTTCCTTCTCGATAATCGCGGCACAAACTAATTCTATTAAAGCTGAAGTAAAGCTGCAAATTGAAAACCTCGAGTGTTCCAGATCAGAGCTAGATCAGCTACACCGACTGTTACTGATACTTAAGCTAATAAAATAACAGTTGCGTAGGAAGGTTAAAGCTTTTATTCTTATACAGGGTGTTTTGAGGATGAGTGTAGGCATTTTAAAGATGGGTTGGGTCGGTCCGTACGATCATTTTATAGTATGAGAACTATGGTCCGATATCCTTTAGTTTTTAAGCTAAGAGCAAAAAACTGTTTTTTTAAATACTTTACACTTCTTGGGTTATGAAGCTAAAAATAAACACAGTATCATATATTTTTTTTTAAATAAAGGATATCGGACCATAGTTCCCATACTGTAAAATGATCGTATGGACCGACCCTATCCGTCTGAAAAATGCCTACACTTATCCCCAAAACACCCTGTATGTACAAAACAAGCTGATCCGACAGAATTCGTTCTGCCAAAATTAAAATTGCAATAAAAAAAATAGGGGTTGATCGTAAAGGGGTGAAAAAAAGTTATATGTATATTTATATGCTGTATCATAAAACAATAAAAACGAAACATTTTGTTTAAAAAAATAGAAAAATAATTTAGGGGTGGACCACCCTTAACATTTAGGGGGATGAAAAATATATGTTGCCCGATTCTCAGACCTACCGGATAAGCACACAAAATTTTATCAAAATCAGTTCAGCCGTTTCGAAGGAGTTCAATAACGTACACCGTGACACGAGAATTTTATAAATATAGGATATTGCCACATCTAGAAACATTTATGTTAATCGGTAAGATTAATAAGCGAATCCTTTAGTAGTTGTCAGATACGCCCAAAGAGTTCTCCCAACAAGCACTCATTGTGCCAAGCCCCAGCAATTGTTCTTTGGTGCCTACTTTGCCACGCATGGTACAAACACTCATGATACCAAACACTACGCGATATCAGACTTCGTAGTACTGACATCACAGTCGACATATTCCTTTTTTTTCAGGACGTAACTAAATTGCTTCAAGACAAAATCAAGTCTACTCGTAATAGGAGACACACCTTTGCAGTGGGACGAGGCGCGGAAACAAAACGCGTATATAAGAGTAACAATTGTAACCGGGTGTGTAACCGGGATCCAACGCGTGGAGCGTTGGATCCCGGTTAGCATCAATAATATACCATATAACCACGATTGGGTGATTCGTTAAAGATGAATAAATCGAAATATAATAATTAATAAAATAATAATTAATAATTATTATATATTAATATATATTATTAATGTAATATTCCAATCTAATAAGAATTACGCTGGGCACGGACCTCCTCCTCGAAATCAGGCGAGGAGGGTATCATGCCATAGTTCACCGAGGCGCTGGCCCAATGCGTATTGGTGAACTTCATACATCTTCAAAGACTTTTTAATATCTTCTGGCATGCAGGTTTCCTCCCGATGTTTTTCTTCACCGATGAGCCAGCGTTGGTCACTTAGAAAATTTTTTTTGGGCGCACTTACAAATTTAGAAAACATAGTGACTTTTCCATCACATATTGTTACTCGTATTAAACAATGACAAGTATGTATGTCCTGTCAACACCAAGAAATAGGAATGTATTTCGTAAGGTTACAACAATAAGTGGTTTTAATCTTTAGCAGACATCAGAAGGGTCTGGTATGTAAATGTTGTAATATATAATATACATTTTCATACAACTTTCAATTATGTTCCTAAGCTGCAACATCAATTCCCGCTCGAACTACATTGAGTAGGTACTCTGTAATATTTTCATATAATCAGACGATAGAGCCTCCAACGAGATATGTACACCTATTTTTCACTCGAAAATATATTATTAAAATAATAATATGATGAAACTATTGTTTTCTAGAAAGCTCAGATCGTTATAAATTTAAAATCATAAGATGTTGTCGATAACTTTTTTACGTAATTCCAGTAATTCTAGTTCGCAGTAACGACGAGGCTTTGTACATCATAGATATTGAATAGGGATGTTGACTAATTTTTTTAATTGATTTTATTTGATAGATATACTATAGACAAACACGAAAAAAAGACTTTTGTAAAGAAATATGTCCAATTTTAACAAAAAATTGAATAAAGAAAAATAGTTTTTAAAATTGCCGTTAAAACGCTCTAAGCGTCATTACGTCACACACCGCATTCAGAGCTCGCGCTATGTTAGGTGAGTTATGACAGTTTGTACTTAACTCAATGTTCAGTGACGTCATCGCCTTATACGCGTTTGCAGTCACGTGATATTGCATGATAAATAACGCATTTTAAATTAATTTTCATAATTTTAAGACAAATAAGTAGACTTTTAAAATGTTATTTTAGGTTTTCAAATACTGTATTTAATATGTAAAACATAACTTTACATGAATTTGTAACATGTGTCAATAGATATATAGTGTGTGTGTCAATCCCTATTAAGTGAACTACAGACTATAGAAATAATACTTAGTTATTAATTTATTGTAGGCCAAACTTTGTCGAAGTCATTAAAGCTCTGTAGAAAATATTTGTGATCGAATTGGCAACGCAATGATAATCTTCGCAATTGTTAATATCTTCACTTCATTCAATATTCTGATATAGCTTTTAATAACGTATATAGGTACATATAAAGATAGTTAATTTACGTGTAATAGTATAATAATAATACGTCATTTTATATCACATCCTTTCCTGTTACTAATGTAGCGGTGTACTTAATATAATTGAACTCTATATGAAAATTTCCTTACCATCCGATAAGACTTGCGGTAAGGCAAGCATTGTGCCGCGATTCCAGCTGCGCGGGTACCACCAAGTTACTTGTTTCCCTCGTCAAACATCGTTGCCGTGTTTCGGAGAGAAGAGTAGACAGCCAGTGTAATTACAGACACCGAAATTCAATATCTTATGTCTCAGGATAGGCAACACATAAATAAGATGCCTGGACTAATTTCAGGTAAACTGGGTTACGTCCATGGCCAATGTTGACCATCAGGTTATTGACTGATCTGCAAAACTACACAATACCTGTACAGTAATTAGTTCTGATCAAAAATAAATGTAGTTTAAAGTGGATATATAAAGCAACGTAAGTGCTGGCGTTGAATTGGATTGACTTTCAAAGGAGGCGTAAGAGGAAGGAGTTTTGCCTCTGGTTTCCACCGCCTTTTTTTTAGATTTCGAAATGTCCTATGCTGATGGCAAAGAGACCTTAGAGCGAAATCAGAGCTGTGGGTTGGCAGGTGGCTTCCCCAAATAGGTTTCCACCGCCATGCACCTAGCAAAGGAGAAAAAAAGAAAAGCTTTGGAATAATGAACGTAATCTCAATATTAAAATCATGCCACAAAATGTTCATTTGAATTAGAATTTGAATTCAAAATATTTAGAAATACCGATATGATAACATACTCCTTCAGAGTAGCTACGTTTGCATAGCTGCGGTCAAACCCGATATCAATATTGTCGTTGGAGACTGACGACTAAATATAGGACGAATTTAATTGAATTAAGCACAAAAGCTGCAATACATGATATTGGAATACGGATTATATTTTCCGCGAAAAGCTTTTTGCGTATATTACGATGCAATGGACTAAGAGTCCCAACTAGTGTTGTGATTATAGAAGCTTAATGTTAATGTAGATATTTAATTATGTAATTTTATAGATAACTAGCTGTTGCCCACAGCTTCGCCTGCGTTAACTAAGATTTACAACGGGAGCTTAGTATGCAAAATAAGTAACTTTTCTGATTGATTTTTTACACCTTGTGTCCGAAAAACCCAAATATCTTACGGAACCCTATTTTTCTATTTTCAGAATAGAATGTAGCCTATGTTACTCGTGGATAATGTAGCTTTCGAATGGTGAAAGAATTTTTGAAATCGGTCCAGTACTTTTCGAGCCTATTCATTACAACCAAACAAACAAACAAAGTTTTCCTCTTTATATTATTAGTGTAGATGTAGATAAGATAAATAATTAGCAGAAATTGGTGGTCTTAAGAATAGTTGGATAAAAACTAAATCTTATTTGGCTTTTTCCGAAAACCGTCAAGTAGAAATCTTTCATAAAAACAACTCGTAACAAAAATGATTCCGCTCCAAAAATCGCGACATCGGAATATTGTATTAAAATGCACTAAACAAAGCTTATGAGCCATTTATGAGCATTGAAAAACATTGCCTCGATGAATCGTCTGTTTTTAATTTAGATTAAACTTACAACTGTGACTCATTTCTGTCATCAACAATGAATACATCTGTCACATCGATAGATTAAGAAAAAAACGACGATTAATTTACTTACATCCGTGTGTAACATACACATTATTAGTTTATTTTCTATTAAATTTAATAGCTTTATGATATTACAAATATGTTTTTATTTTTTTATTAAATATTAAATAATTATTTATAATAATTTATCATAATCTTAATACACAGGTGTGCAAAAACCACTCCTTAACAGATATATCACACGATAAATATGATATCGTTCCTGATTTAAAATATCGCCTATTACTTTAAAGTGTGGTTTAAATAATAAGGTTTAGTGATAATGCTCGATATTTGGCAAAGCCATCTACAACCGATCTATTAAAACACAATCAATTAATTTAAAACAACATTATCAATTAAAATACCTCACTTACAGTTTTTAATAGTATACTTAATACTAACAATTTTTAATATTTAATGAGCTCAAAAGTAAACAACATAATGTAACATATGTACTTAATTTGTAATAATTAGAAAAATCACAAAATAAACAAAAAAAGAACGTAAAAAATATATGCTGACAAGCATAATTAAAATTAATTAAATTATGTGTCGGATATTTAGTTGGTACTTTAGATTTAGGGCCTGTTTCACAATCTCCAGATAAGTTCCGAATAGGCTATCGGCAGCATATTTAACAGATACTTGACAGATACTCCATACTCTATCTGTCAAATATGTTGCCGATTGGGAACTTAACTGGAGATTGTGAAACAGGCCCTTAACACATAATACTCTGTATTCATCTCACGCCCATTCCAGGTAGAGATCTATCGATCTATCGTCCCTAGTATCTGTTTCATAATCCGTCACCAGGGCCCGATTGAATAATGTGGTCTAGTAACATTCGACCAACCCTGAAATTCTATAAAGACGTAAGTTTTAACGATTATTAGCTTACAAAGAGAAGAGCTTCACCCTTTACAAGCTTTATCTGGCACCGTAGAGTTGCACGATCGACATGATCGTATTCAATATCGATCAATAAAATTTAACTGCAGTTTATATATTATATATTTCAAAACTTACGCAATCGTATTGAAAAACATATCCATGAGATAAAAAGTAGATTTTTTTTGTACAATATTTTTTGTATAACATTTCCGTCTAATTGATAGAGAGCTCTGGGTAGAAAAATGTTATGCTAAAATAAATCAATTATTATATTACTTTATTTCTTATCTGATATATTATCTTTAAAGTAAATGTAACATTTAAAGTTCTTAGTTAGCACCGCGTCAATTTAAATACGATATAGTATTTAAGATCTATTAGATTTTTTATAGCGTAGGAGGGCAAAAGAACACTCTCGACGCATATTAACATCCACACAACCATAGTTCATGCTGTTGCGTTGACCTGCTTTTTACCTATCCCCCGTGGGATCCACCGGAAACGAGACAGCATAGCTGTAAGATCACAATGCCGGTATTATGTGAGCGAGAGGTACCAACCCAGTAGTGCCCGTTTACGTTAGCTGCATGCAGCATGGAACTACCTCTTGGCAAATATAATGACACATATCCTGCAATAATCATAATTGTGAATAGATTTACACCGACAAAAATAGCTGTATATGCCGTGGCATGTTGTAATGTTATTATGTATTGTTGGTGGTCATTTCTAATCGTAAACGATAAGACATGTATGATAATAAGTTAACTTAACTTTTCTTTTTATACTACTTCTTTAATTTAAAAAAAATATGTTGAGGATAATAGCCTATCCGGCACTTATCAGGAAGTGGTGAAAAACACCCTTATTATTTTAATTTAAATAAACGTAGACTAAATGACGTCACCTTTATTGAATTTTAGTGTCTCTGTTGCTAATACAAATTTGCAATTAAAAAAACAATAAAAGACAATTAGTCATATTTTAATATAGATACCTAAATATAATATCCATCAACAAGTATACCGATGACGTAATTTTTCGTTACTTTGTTTTTATATTTATTTTCTCCGAAACGATGCCACTTAACTTTTTTGAAGTGATATTAAACGAGAAAAGAAAAAATATAAAAACGTATTTAAATGAACAAAGTCAATTGCAATTAAACTTATAGTGCGTGAAACAATAATTATTTCACTTAATTAGAGATTAGTACTCAAAAATTCTAGGCATAACGATCGTGATCGTGTCATTACAGTTCTCCTAGCGCGTGATGTTATCTATTAGCGTTTAAAATAGCGTTAATAAAATTTCGATCATCGATTTCGATATTAATTGCTGACATCACTAGAGCTGGCAATATGCCTATGGTACAATCGTGATTCGTGCAGTGTGGCCGTCAGTCCGTGCATGACGTTCGTAGCGCGTGGTTGGTCGCGCTCGTGCGCGGCAGTATGTCGCGCCTGCCAGCGTTCTTCGTGCTCTCGGCGCTGATCATCCTTGTGAGCGCCAAACAGCAATATGGCGTGTGTAACCTACCCTACTGCGAGTGCACCCGTGGAATGCATCCCTCATGGATAACGGTCAACTGCACCGTGCCTCGGAGCCAGGTAATGTCTAATTTAATAATTCATTGTATTAGATACGTGGTGATTGGTAGAGCTGTATCCTACACAAAGAAGATGGGTTTCAAATGACACTCGTTGATGTCACAGAACTTGTTTTAGATAATGACTACATTCAGTATACTGTTTGCTTTACCGTCGCGTCGATAAGAGGCTAATTAGTAGATATTTTTTTATAAATGCTCGTCGACCAACACCCGACGTGTACAAACATTAGGCATTTATCTTCTGTGTCTGCATAAATCGAGTACAGTATTTTGATAGAACGTGAATTATCTAGAACACTTTAGATAAATAGAATATTCATAACTTTTAAAGTGAAAACTTGAATTTAAATTTTAAATAATTATTCTACAGTTACGTATCTATAACTATATTTAGCATTCACTTTAAACTTTATGGAGATTATAATTGGAGTCCAAAATAATATAAAAATCCGCGTGTTATATTGTGCAATGCAACAGTTTGTTATTGTAAACAACGCTGGGCCTACCTGAGCCCGGCCCCTATTATGCGTCAGCCCCGACCGATCTTAGAGACAAGCTGTAATTTCCTCCTTAAGAGCAACAGTTCACGAACTCGGGCAACAAGTGGCCGTGTTAGCAAATTGTCTTTATGTTGCACGACACGCATCGTAAAATGTTTCAAAGGCCGACTAACACTCACAGATGGTTTGTGATTTATTTATATTGAAATATGTGTCATAAAAACTGATTTGTCAATAAGATACAAATGTTGTGTATGAATTTAAAAAATAAATTGTTTTTATGTCGAGTAGATTTGAAGGATGTTAACAGAAACGGATATGATTTTATCTATTACACAAATAATTTATGCAATGAATTAACAATATTTTTTAAACATTTATTTAAAAAGCTATTCAAATATATGAAATGGAAATAATAAAACCACAAATACGACTTACAGTAAGCAATCGTACCACATCATTTAGGAATGTATAAGTCAGATAACGAGGTGATAATGATAATAATATGAATAAGATAATATGAATTATTACGTTTATTAATTTGGTTCATCTTTTATATCGACAGCCTCTACTTTTTAAAATAGCATGCAACTAGAAGCAGAAATGTAATCTTATGGTTTATCATCTCAACGCCCAGTTTCTGAAACGTTGGTCAAAGTGTATGTCAACTAACATGGCTGTTAATGGCGGTTAACATGCGATTCTAGAGTCAACTTTGATAGCTTTCCATGGTGGTTGTTATGTCAACTGACAGGCCGATCAAATTTAGTAGTTTAACCATGCTAGCCACTCATTTGACACTTAACAAGAGACTTCACAGTTGATTAGTTATTTTTTGCGTCGATCAGCCTTTCGGAAACCGGGCGTAAGCATATTATAATGTAGTGATATAACGCAAGCCGCTACTTGATTGAAATATAGTTTAATATATAGTTCCGAGTTGACACCTCGTACGCCGACGTACTCTTTTGTAGGCAGTATACCGCTGCGGAAATCATCCACTAGGCGTTCATGACAAGAATCGTAATGCAGTTTGAGTAAGTACGTGCGGAGACGGACATTATAGTATACTATAACAATTGAATATTGGAAGTAAATAAAAAACTAGTAACGAACGATTTATATTTGTGAATATTATCATAAAATCTCGATTTCGCACGAGATTCCTCGCTTTCTACTCTCGTTTCGCTATATTTAAAATTTTCAAATATGCCAGATTTATTATTAGAGATGGCATGACCATATTTTACTATTAAAAAAGGAAAGTATTAATCCTTATAACATGCTGGCCATGGGTCTCGAAATCAGCCGAAGAGGTGTTGTGTCAAAGTTCACCCAGATTCACCCTCATCTTGGTGAAAACCTTCACACACCTTCAAACTTTTCTCTCATAAGGCATGTTTTTTTTTCTTTATCTGTGAGCGTGCGACGGTATTTGTATTCAGGTGCATTTAGAAATTAACAAAAACCCATTTCAAAGCACCACAGGGGGTCATGATCGAGCAAGGATCTCTGCCTCAAGAGGTAGCCCATACCCACCAGAGCATCGTCGCTGGGCAAATAAAGACTGCTTTTTTAATTTTCATCAGCGAGCTCGATCAACAACCATGATAAAACTCATCGACCACATAACCCATAGACTCCTAATAACAGGGGAACGGGTTCTGGCGACACGTCTGACTTATTGTTCCGATGTAGGCCGTAAACTATCGTGTCGTCTCATTCCTTCCCATTGCGAAATATATCCATTTCTTTTTAACGTTCCGTGATTTGTAATGTATGACATTGAATTAGCTAATCACAGCATTGCGACCCCTTTCGTCTCACCTCAGCTAGTTGCCAGAATGCATTAATACGAAAAATCGAACATTAGGAATCTATAGGTTGTGGTCGATGGTAAAACCTAAGATTACAATATTAATAGAGACCTGTTAACAGGTCAAATTCAAAGCGAATCATATTCAAAGCACAAATAATGTAGCCAATAAAACACCGAATGAAATAAGTATTATAGAGTGGCAGTGGGCCGATCTGATAATTTCTAGAACGTAGAATGCATTCAGGCAATTGAATTGGTCGACCCTTGACTACTTGATCAAATGACCTGACAATGCAAGTAAGAGTGGGTTAGTAGAAGTAGATCATAAGAGTAGAAATGAAAAACGGAGTGCCTTTATCCTTAGGGATTATATTTATTATATAAGTTCAACTATAGTACTCGCTGCCCGCCTTATCTTAGCATGGGTGCATGCATGTAATTTAGCATGTGACAACATTAATCTGTGGTTGAATTGGGATAATTTTTTATATCTTTCAACCATAATATAATAAACTCTGAGGACATAATTTCTATGATTCCCTTTTGATACGCATTCCTATGCATACTTGAATTTATTTTCGCGGGTTTTCTTTTTGCGATTACATTTAAAATATTATATACATGAGAACATAATAAAATACAATAAATGCTTAGTGCATTTACTTTGATAAAAGATTATTACTTTTCCGTCTGATTAAGCTTCTCAGTCCCCCTGACGAACGTGGCAATTTTTTTTAGATCAACGCTCTTAATGTACTATCCTTTAAAGGTAGAAATGATTCAGTTATTACTGTATCTGTAGGTAAAAACAGTCGGCAAAATTCATTCAAAAGTTTTCGAGATTATCACGTACAAGCAGACAGACGCGATGAAGATTTTATTTTATAAAATGCTCTATAAAAACTGAAACACTTTCGCTATTACCACATATTCCTGCGTTTGATCAAATTTACTTCTACATCTGCTCTATATCCCGTCAAGCTTTAAAAATGTATTATGATTTTCACCGGTCAAAACCTTTTGCCCCAAATATTCCATTCTATTGTGATTCTGTCTCGCTCGCACTAATTATAGGTTAGAATAGTGTAACGAGACGCAAGTATGTCGGCCGTCTGAATACTGGCTATTTGTGGCGATAGCATTCGCTAATTTGGTTATTAAACTAAAGAGCTTAAATCGCCTCAGGCGCACCTTTAACATGACCGACAAATACAGATCATACACGTCTTAACAAGCATACGATACTTAACAATAATAGAATTCACACTAAAATGTATTTTCTTTCTCCTTGTCAATGTTTACAAAAAAATATTTTGACAAATTCATACGTGAGAATTTGTAAAAAAATTGTTCGTGACAAAAGTTCTATGCGTAGAGTTTTTCTAAATGCTCCACCTATCATCCCAACAGATTTTTATCTTTGACGTGTCACAGTTTAATAATTCATGGATGGTTTCCGTTTATATTTTTATTGCCACATTCAGTGTGGGATCTACTGATGTGACATTTTTGTGATTCTTTTTATTCTGGTTTTGGCCTACAAATATTAATTTTATTTAACACTAATAAAATGGGTACATAAAAGATTTCGTTTGGTTGACTGTGGCATTTAAACCTATAAATCATTTAAACATCATACACATACACAGCAATGTAATATAGGTAAATCGTTTATTTTTATTTTTTTGACAAATTAATCAAAAGCAACAAAAAATGCATTTTCGAATTGCATTTAAATGTGTCAACGACCGTATCCGTGGTACCAGTTAAGCGGGCTTTTTCGTACAATATACGATTATGGCGAACACTGGTCATTTAAACGGTACATAGATATGTAAGGGACAATGACACGTTCTAGATAGAGGCCTGTCTTGCAAACAATTTAATTATAGATTTAATGAATATGATATAACTCTACCAATAAAGTACAAGACCCAAGATATCGATATTTGAAAATGGAAAATAAAAAGATAGACATTTAAAGATAGATAAATAACAAGACACATGCCATAATTTTTAAAGCCCAACATTCTAGTAGCATCATATTTCAAGGTAATTGCCAATTGAGTGAGATCAATTCGGTGTAGAGTCGGGTTATATAAGCGATACCTGTAAAAGTTCATTACGACTTCTCAGAACGGACATTGTTGTACCAGACTGGATGAAAATGGAGCTGAAATTCTAGCAATATTAAATAGCTCATACTTTTGTATTCAGATTTATACACTTCCCTTAATTAAAATAAAAAATGTTTTAAATTTTTATTATATCGAAAATCAATATTATATGAAATTTAATTTTAAACGTATAAATTGCGTATTATTCAAAAACACCCCATCGACATTACAGATATTTTGCTGGCTATTTATGTAGATTCTTAGTATATTGTAAAACTATAAGTTTTTAAATGAATTCACTACATGTATAAATGTGTACAGTGTTTGGTCTTATTATAGAATGAACGTTGGACCTCTTCTTGTCAACCAACGCTTAGGAGATACGCAGTACGCACATTTCTTTTCATATTTATATGTATTAGTAGCGATATAGGTACATACTCTGGGAAGACGATCACTGTGCAGTGGCCGGTCCGTGTTGGATGCGAGTGGCAACAAAGATTTAAATCTTTGAGTGGCAAGGGATCGGACGTCTTCGTGTTCATCAAGAGAGGCCAGTTCAGCAGTGGACGGATAGAAGCTGATGATAATGATACATACTATATTCATAATATATGTATATTTATCTCCATATTCGACTTTTTTTTTTTTTTGATGACGCAGTGGAAATCCTTTTCGGACCATACCAGGGCCTTGGGTAGGCGCGCTGGCGTGTATGGGGACTCGCATTGGGTGCACTACCCCACTAAAACCGCTGCGTGAGCCTTCAGCCGCTATCTGAGGGACCCGGATCGCAGGCAACGGGAAACCCTCAGCGACAGACTGGACCCGGCAAGACCAGATTCTCCATAATAGGGGGACTGCCCGGCTATCACTTGGCAGTCACCACGACGTCGTCGTGACTCCATATTCGACTATCTCAGCTTTAGCTCATTCGATTTCTCACATTCTTATTTATAAAAAATATAAACTTATTAACGCAGTACCGAAACATTACAATCTACGTGCAAGTACCACACAGCCGGAAGTTAATTACTGTTATTCTATCGTATCCCTTGCGAGACCATTGTATGCCATCGGCTCACGTCTACGTACAACATTCTCCATTATAATGTATAACAAAGCTTTGTTCATTCAATTCATGGTTCATACTGTTTTTTGCTTGTAGAAATGAACTTGAGATTTTGTTTATAACAGCTGTTTACTGATAAATGCAGAATAAATACGAATCGTGGCATCAAATTCTGATGGATTAAATTCAAGCGTGCGCTTCTTTCGGGACGACCTATTGTTTGTAGATAAATGAATTATAAAGATAAAGAAGCTTGTGCTTAATTAAAATTGTATGTAACTACATATTGTGTAGTATTTGCAATTATTGAGAGGAGTAATAGTATAATTATTAATGTGGCATTAGTAAGCGACGATGGTCCAGTGGGTATGGGTTCGGCCTTTAGAGCAAAAGAGTCTGGGTTCTATCCTGACCCCTGTAGTGCCTTTAAATATTAAAATGTACCCTAAAAACAAGACTACCGCTAGCTCATCGGTAAAGGAATACATCGTGAGGAAACCTGCATGTCCGATGCGATTAAGTGTTTGAAGGTATGTAAAGTTCACCAACCCGCATTGGGCCAGCGTGTCGGTGAACTGCGTCCCGTTGCTCTCCTCGCCTGATTTCGTGGAGGAGACCCGTGCCCAAAAATGGGACATATATATGGGTTGCTACTTGTTATTGTTGCATTTGCATTGATATGGTTAACTCATAATCTCCAATACAAAAAATAGTTCTAGAAAACACCCAAGCAAGAATCTTAACTACATACTATAATTAGATGCACTATAGTCAAATGACACACTGCCATACAAAACACTATTAGTGTTATGCCAGTAGTAACATAAAATGCACAAGAAAGTAATATCACACGAGACGAGCCCGAGGCGGGTGGAGGCGCCTCGTACGTATAGAAAGCGGGAGCAACGAACAAACCATAAAAAAACGTTAATGAGAGATCGCTTCCTGCCGAGCGGGACGGCTATATTGATAGAGTCACATCGTAAACGACTCCAAACTCTCAATTATACATCGCAAGCGCTCTATGAATGAAAAAATACAACTATAATCATACGTTATTTCCAAACAATATTAATTATACGTAGAATTCCATAAAACGGGTTTCCTATCCGTCAATATCTAGGTAAAACAACATATCGATTTATGTAGTATAATAATATAAGATATACTTAATGATTCTTTCTATAGTGTACAGAATTCGTGGCATACACACGTGACCAGCAAAGTGTGAGACAGTGGATTTATTCATAAAAAGCATCCCATTCATAGTTTCCGTATCACCGCTGCTTTCTGTTATTCTTGGAATAAAATCTAATATTAAAATAACGAGGCCCGTCCTTACTGGATGTTCGCCGAATGTCACCCACTCTCGGCGACTCGATTCCACTCACAACTTTTAAGCTTGCGTCCATCTCTTGCATCGTTATATTATTATAATAAAAAAAATATTATTTGTATGCGATTAATTATCGCCTAATTTATTTTATCCTGTATTATCAGTGGAACAATATATAAAACTCCAATATTGCTATGACACAATTTTAGTATAATACTGTTAACTAAATACTCAGTTTAATTCTAATAAAGAAAATAATTATAATTGTCATTACCTACTCAAATTATGAAATTTTAATCGAACAATCGTCTGAATATCGCAATAAATAGGTAATATCTTAGTACAAGAACTAATTTCGCAAAAATTAAAGGCGATGAAACAAACATAGAAACATGATTTAAAACAGTAATGTTTGAACGAGATTACATCATTCACGGTTTATAGATACTGCATCTCTTAACAGAACAGAAATTTAAAATATGTAACTGGCACACGTTCATTTAAAATGTGACGTGTACTGCAGACTTCGTTGATAATAACATATTTGAGGTGTTTATGAACTCAGTGTAATCCTATCGTGTATACCACATGTACGCTAGCTTTGAGTCATCATCGTTATCGTTTCGTATTCAACCATTGACCATTTAATGAACGGTAAGACGACCCAGACACATACCGTCTAACTAGAACCGTCTATACGAATCGTCCCTCTAATTCAGTGGTTCTTAACCGGTGGTCCCAGGAAGCATCTGAAGCCATCCGCGGAGCCATCCTAATAAGAAGATAGTGACGAGTCAACACAACGCGATCCGCGCTTAATAGATGAATTAGAACAACCCTCCTTTTATTCACATTTAGGTACTTTATATTAATTAACTACAAACAAATTAGCCAAAAAAAATTTGAAAAATGGACCCTCATGACTGTAATCTCCACTGCTCTAGTTGAACTCAGTCTTTCCTTACACATTCAACTCTATCTATTACACTGTTTATTAACGGTAAAATATATATTTTCAACTAAATCATACCAACACCACCGCAAAAAATCGCAGTATGGACCGCCGTAGTGCCATTAGAAATATATGAAACAGACAAATGTGGAATCATAAAAATATTTAAATATACCTAACGGCTGACCTTGCAGGCCGCTCGTACAGAGTTCGTCAGCGATAGATCTCGAATAAAACAACCAATTTAATAATAATTGCGCTTGTATACCTATACAGTATGTATAGGTATACAAGATATAAGTTAAGATTTTAGATAGCGTATGTTTAGGAACAGAAAGGCACAATATGATGATGTTAATGAAACGTTGAATTATTGATTTTATATAATCTGTACTGTACAACAACTATCTCGTTTAAATAGACTCCTTATCATCATCATCATCATTATATACCTTTATCCTTTCACTGCTGAATATAGGTCGTTAATTTCTGGTCTATAAGTACGAACGTGACGCAAAGAATAAGCTCGTTGAAGTGGCAGTGGGCTGGTCGTGTGACCAGGAGAACGAATTGCCGATGAGCCAATAAGGTTCAAGAGTGGAGGCCGCGTTTAGATAGATATATGAAGTCGATCAGCCATTAACCAATAGATTGATAGTTATACAAAACAAATTTCATATAAATTTCCTTTTCTTAATATTTGCGAAACATATCTTTTGTAGTTCCCGTCTGCTTGTAGAGTATGCCTTACGGATTGTATAAGTTCTACCTTGCTTAAATAAACCTAATCGAGAGCGAAAGGTTTTTTCAGGTTTATGGTACATTGATTTTATGTACCAAAATCGTAAAATAATCCACTATAAATTATTTTAGGTGAAGTTAACGATCAGATAGACTCTACCAAATCAAATGTCTTTTAAAATTGACGATAATTTGCAATTAACACAAAAATCCGAAGTTCATGCGGAGACATTTGTATTTAGTTTGGTTTTTTTTTGTAAAGATGAACATGTCATGTTATATTCAAGTTTAATTTTTCATGATTACATTTGTTTCGTTGCCATCAATGTAATGTTAAAGACGTATAAGATAAGATTTATTAGCTTTATTTTGACCTAATGCATTCTAAGACAGGCGGACTAACTCATTCCATGCAATAAAAGATAGATCTAATAATATTATTGTATGTAAAAGCGAATCTAATAAACGATTCTTAAAACACTTTGTAACAGACAGCGCTGAAACGGAAGGTAATTGTAAAACAACTGCAACAAGTCTGTGACATGCGTTTAAACTATTGTTGTACTTGTAAGGATGATTTCAAGGGGCGAGCTTAAGCGCAGTATAAACCGTATGATACAAACAATAAGATTGAATTCATGTTGTAGATTGAAATATTGATATCACCTTCAGTACAGATGCAAATTTAACATACGTAATTTTATTGTCACTGAAGTTAAACATATCCTTGGCTTATTTCTAGAAAAATCTATCAAATTATGCAAGATCTCGCGCTTAATTGACATTCAGATGTTCATATACTCAAACTACTCTCCCGTATGGTTTATTACCAAGTAGTTGACAAAGACAAACCGACAAAACGTTTATTCGTATAGACATATTTGCATTTACATATAAAACTAGCGGACCCGACAGACTTCGTTCTGTCAAAAAAAATTTGGTATGTAGCAGTTTTTTGTACCTGCCTATTTCATCTCAAATTCGAGAAATAAACAATCCTATCTTTTAAATTGAAGAAAAGTACACATTTTAAAAGAAAAAAAAAACATTAAAATCGGTTCAGTAGTTACGGAGTTCATCCCGGACAAACATTGTGACACTGGAATCATGTAAATAGATTGTAGATCAAGCGCTCACACCCATCCATTGTTCAGTTTGTCTTACGTGCAAATTCACAAAAGTACATACTCATTCAAGTTCTAGAGGTCTAGCTTTTAGTTATACGATATAGAACAAGGACGGTGTACGTTGTCGGTGGGATATTTACGATGGAGGTGTTAGATTGTGCGTATGCACATTACATTTGATGCGGACCGTTTTATAAACTCGTTATAAACTGGTTTTGTACTGAAGTCACCGAGTCTGGCGGCCAGTTGTTGGAGAAAAAGTAAATAAAATTTGACGCGATTAACGTTATAATTATAATTAAAAGTACATTTATTATTATACGAATTTTTTATTATATAATCAACTAGCGGACCCGACAGACTTCGTTCTGTCAATAAGATTTGGTATATAGCAGTTTGTTGTCCCTACCTATTTTATCTCAAATTCGAGAAATAAACTATCATATATATTTATAGTTGGTGAAAAGCACACATATAAAGAAAAAACATTAAAATCGGTCAAGTATTTTCGGAGTGACACAAACATCGTGACACTGGAATTATATATAATAGATATATATAAGCTTTTAAATAATATCAATGTACTGCAATTTCGGCTGGTGTTGGTACGTCCAATGTATAACTTCACTTCAAAACTGATAAGATCAGTAAGTTGCGTGCCACTTGAAAGTTTCTTTTCTCCGGTGAATCGAACCTTTAAAGTGAATGGAGTCGACGGTGGGCACTGCGAATAATTTATCGGTAAACCTCCATAAATGGTGTAAGCACCTCGATAAATGCAATTGCAACACAACCGCCCCAACTCGATTTTCTGACTCAGCAATCAAGTGCGCAATAACATGTGAACTTTATATTCTTTTGTAATTATTGAAATTCTTATCTGTAAATAGATATTCACTACAAATTTGCTCATCAAAGTCTACATTACTTAGAGGCAGCAGTAGGTTCATATATCCTGAACAGATTTCAAAATTTCATCATTCAAAATTGATGATTAATGATCAGCACATTTTCTATGTGTATATGTACCTAAATAAGTGATCTTAAATCTCAAATATTACTTTAGTGACCAGAAGATTCTAAGTTTACCTTTCACGTTGTTACATTATATACGTAAGTATATCATAGTGATAATATAAATAACGTCATCTTTGGGGAAACTGCAGCAATTATACTGTAAAGTGTAAATTAATTAAACCAGCATACACAATATGTCATAGACAAGTTAGATTATCTGACCTTTATGTCTGCATTTAATAATATTGTGTAATAATAACACACACAGACAGCTACACCATTGTTGACCACTAATCATCATTCTAATTTCTACTAGAAATGGTGTCTTACGTCTTCTTGACTAAACATACAAACCGATCCGATCATATCTTAGAGTAACAATTATAAAACCCGATAAGATTTAGGAAACCTTGGGGCTACCGAAGTAGTGTAGACTGTAGACACGTTAGTGTGATGTGACCCGATCCAATATTAGATGTTAGGAGACAGTGTATGTTTATTGGTTTAGATACCTGGTTTAAGTACCTGATTGACCGAGCATTTGCTCGGTTTTTTTTGTTTTATATACCCTTTGTAATGATATGTTAAAGTTTTTCTTTAAAAAAAAAGACAAAAAAAGTTATCCGACTGGAGATACCAGGCTCCTTTCGATTCATAACTGCCTAATTTCCCGACTAAGCTATCATGACATAATATTTGACAGCGAAATTTACGTTCAAATGATATTTTATTATAATTTTATTATTGCCTCAAAACACGGATAAAAAAAGTTTTCTAAAAAATCCTAGCTAGATTGATTAATCGCTGTTTGTAACCCGTGTACACAAAATTTCATGAAAATCGTTGGAGCCGTTTCCGAGATTCAGATTATATATAAATATATAGATATTTATATATAATATAAGAATTGCTCGATTAAGGTATAAGATATACATCATTATATACATAGTATTTTTATCATTACTATCATCAGCAGCAGAGTATATTATATTATCTACGATATCAGTATATTATGCTGATATATCAGCCAAACACGCGTTAACTACAATTGACAAATAATAATTGAAGTCTCGCCACACGGAACGTTATTTTATACGATTCGTCCGTCTGTGGGTTTATTTTTATTTGGAATTGCTTATGTGGGAGCGGACGTGTCCTCTACGGTTTTCTTTTGTAGTGTTGCCCGCTCGCTCAACTTACAAGTGTCAGAAGTCTTCAGCTGCGTATAATAATCCGTATAAACGCTCTATACTTACACTTAAGACTACAATTCTGTAACATCCCTTTCCTTTTGTTAAGTTTATTTTTCTGCACATATTTTCTTTGCTCCTTGTATATTATAATTTAAATCATTTACTTTTAATAAATTGTTTCAAAGTTACATTTACATTCGCTGTTGATATAAAATCAATGTTTTCAATTAGAGTTGCAGTTGTAGTGAGTAATAAATTAACCCGAGTCTGATATTTACAAATATATTTTAATTAAAAGGAGGGATTAATAATAAAATATTTAACTAGTTGCTGCCCGCGGCGGTACAAAGTTTCATGATGATTCGTCAAGTAGTTTTTGCGTGAAAGCGTAACAAACATCCACGCTTTCAAATATCATTAGTAAGGACACTTCATGCTTTTAAACGATATGCTTAAGTTTTTAATGCATTTAATTATTTCTTACAAATAATTTTGGTGAGTTAGACAACCGTGGCTTATAATGATGAGGATTTACTAACTTACATAAATTATTTAATAATTACAATAAACATAATATTTCGACTGTCTTATTCATATGCTTAGTGAAAAGTTTAATTAATTCAATTAAATGATTAGTTTAAAGCATGAACCGAAGTAACTTTTGGTTAGCGCCATAACATGTACATTGGTGAGTCAAACAACAGCTTATCTGTCCGTGAATGTGAACAGCTCGATAAGAACAATGAAGTACAAACAACAAGACTGCACTTATCGGAACAGATAAGACGGGTAACGACATCTATTTTGGAAGTCGATAGACACAAAGAACGAAAGAATCAATGCGCGGAAATGCACCGATACAAATTGACAATGGCCGAAAGTGATGACGTCACAATACCACGTAGTAAACACCAAACGCCATGGTAGGTGATCCCATCACTCACCTTCCCCCACTCTAATGTAATTCAATCAGTAGCCCGTATCCTGTTAATGCCCTCTTTTATGGGACAACCAGTATTACTTTACAATTATGCTGCTACGGAGTAACTGTAATAATAAAATATGCACGTTTAAAAAGTAGATATTACATATTATTTAGATAGTATATGACACATCATTATCATCATCAGCCTTTATCCGTCCACTGCTATGACGCGTATTTCATACGTTTTTTTATTGAACAGATTTCATTCTATCATTTTAGATTAATTTTCTCACACATATTAAAATAGTTAATTACATAAACGTATATAGATGAAATCAAAAATTAGGATACTTATATTATATTATTTCACATAAACTGATATGTAATATGATGTGCAGACCTATGTACATATCGCATAAGACACGATAGAAACTAAGATTAAACTAAGATTAATCCGGTATCATACCGGAGCAGAAATACTGCAGACAAAGCTACAATCGTCTTACATGTAGTTGGAATGATGTATAAACCACAATAAATGCATCCGTAAAGTACGTAACATGGTACGTGATTTTGAATAGTCGTTCGTACCTACCTGCACAATCTCCATTTATTATAATAAGATCAGTTTCATTATTGTGAGTGAACAATATGAGTAAAGCCTACGTAATATTAATGTTATTATTCATAGCCTTTAATTTGACGCAGCTTCAGTACACAAAGGGTAAACATATCACTTATAGGCCTAAGTATAGACAAAATAACCGTCAGCGTATCAATTGTAATTATTTAATTATTATTAGCAGTTTGTTATCTTTAGGGCCTGTTTCACAATCTCCAGATAAGTTCCGAATTGGCTATCGGCAACATATTTGACAGATACTTGACAGATACTCCATACTATATCTGTCAAATATGTTGCCGATAGCCTATTCGGAACTTATCTGGAGATTCTGAAACAGGCCCTTATATATATATAATTCTTCTGTACGTGTTTTGACAGCGAACTCCTTCTAAACGGCTGGACCGATTTGAATGATTTTTTTTTGTGTTCAAGTGGATTCGAGGATGGTTTGGATTCACAAATAAGCCCGACAGATGGCGCTGTAGTCCGCATCCAAGTTATTTATCTATACTGCAGCTAAAGCGCTGGATCGATTTGTATCCAAAGGACGTCTGTCGGGTCCGCTAGTAAAGTCCGCTAATAAAATTCGGCGTTCATAGAAAAAGGCATATGTCCACCAGTTGCAACGGATACCCAGAGGTCCCGATGATAACAATTATTTATTTATTTTATTTCGGCATCAAAAGGCCATTATTATTAACTGTTTAAGCAAAAAATTATGTATGTCATCGATTTCTTTTCAGAAACTGGACATCTTGGAAGGAGACCTCCCGAAGACCACGACCGACTTGATAGTCACTGGCGCTGAGGCCCTCATGATAGACGCCAACGCGATATCAGGGCTCAAGGATGCGAGGTACATACACCTGTCCCATATCCGTGTGGTGCTGATGAGAAAATTCGCCGCCGTCAATCTGAATATAGTCAACATGTTCCTGGAAATTGATAATTGCGATGTTCTGCGCATCGAAGAAAGGACCTTCAGCAACATTAAAGGTATGATACTATTTTAATTTGAATATTCTAATATGGTTTAAGTTATTATTCTATATATTAGTGATGTTTTACTCTACTAATGCGGCTATGCGATTGTATTAAATGACGATCTCGAATGTTTTTATAAAATAAATCTGCAGTTGAAATTATATGTATGCACTTTTTACATATTATAATTAATTGATAGTCTAGGTTTGCATCTCTCTTTATTTAAGAGCTTTGCTCTTGTCACTGGAGTATTCGCCACTCATTCCTCCTCTCCGCCAACACCTTCACCTCCTGATACGACATAACCTGTACCTTCTCCTTCATTTGTTGCATATAACTCCTTCTCGGTCTACCTCTACCTCTTTTTCCATCAACCTTTCCCTCTATGATATTATTTATAAACAAGTCATGTCGTATCAGCTGACCAATCAAATTTCCTCTTCGGTTCTCTAGATTTGCATAGTAAAGTATAATTATATTAATATATTTCAAATATGCATGCCATATACCTATATTGCACAGTAGGTAGCCGTAGTATAATGAACATACTTCAAAATCCTTTTCATCGAATATGCGTCGAGTTGCCGAGCGATAATATTGCTAAAGCTTTGCGAATGCTGCGAATTTTGGGGAAAGTGTTGCACCGAAACTTTGCCTCCGCTTATGTTCGATAAAATGATAACTTTGATAGGTGTACTTACAACTATGTAGTATGTAAACTTGAAATATAATTGAAAAACATTATTGTAGATTTTAACTTATACAATATATCTTTTAGGACAACGTATGTCGGGTCCGCTAGCACATTTTATGTAATATATAATGCAACTTATATTTTACCTCATCGCTGCTTGTTTAACATATTTAATATTCCTTTAAATTAATATAATAGTCCCAATTAGCAATTAATAAGATTAGAATCATTTACAAAAAGTGAAGAGCCACATTTTACTACAGAGATGCTGTTTCTGCACGATCCGTTAGACACGCGAACTTAGCAATTTATTTTAGAGAGTAAGATAACGCAAAAACAATTGTACTTATAATAATTTACGGAGTAAAGTATCTAAGTAAAGATATTTTTATTAGTTTTATCAGCTCAGCGACGATGGTCCATTGGTGGGTGGACTCGGCCTCTTATGCGACAGGTTCCGGGTTCGATCCTGACCCCCGTGTGTGCCTTGAAATGAGTTTTTCTAAATTTCTAAGTGCACCCCAAACACTCACCGGTGAAGGAAAATATCGTGAGGAAATCTGCATACCTGATGAGATTGAAAATAGAAAAAGAAAGTATGTGACGTTCTCCAACCCTTACTGGGCCAGCGCATCGGTGAACTATGGCCCATTACCCGCCTTGCCTGATTTCGAGGAGGAGACCCGTGCCCAGCAGTGGGACATATAAGGGTTGATACTTTCATTATCAATTCAGAAATAATTATCGTGAATAAATTATAATAAGAAACTTACGCCCGGTTTCCGAAACGTTGGTCAAAGTGTATGTCAACTAACATGGCTGTTAATGGCGGTTAACATAAGATTCTAGAGTTAAATTTGTCAGCTTTTCATTGTAGTGGCTATGTCAAGTGACAGGGTAATTAAAATTAAGTTATTTAACCATACTTCTAGCAACTTATTTTTAATTTTTGCGTTCATCAGCCTTTCGGAAACCGGGCGTTTATTTGATAGTTAATTAAACAACTTTTTTTTTAAATAAGCGCTTACGTTAGGTGCTAGGTTTATTACGCGTAATAATACTTTGTCAAATAACAAGTATAGCCGACACGTCATAAGTCCTCGTGTGACCTTAGTTTACTGGCCACTTGGACGTCAAGATGCAGACAGATAGGTCCAGCCACTTAATCAAGAACTGTTTCAATACCTAGACAATCTTACTATACCTGGATATTATTATTACACAAGTTTCATATTTTAAACATTTTGTTGCACGTTGACATAATGTATGAAGAAAGCTGATTTGTTTAGTCGGAGCCAACCGGTTTGAATAGTAGAGAGCCATGCGCCTGCGCACCGGAAGATCCTGATTATCGGCTCGACATCTTTCAGTTTCTTGATACTTATTTATGTGTTTTAGAATTGTTCATAGATAATTCTTAGCTTCAAAGTTATCTTTATAGATGACAGTATAATGTAAAATTCCGTTTCTATGTACTTCAAAGACAATTCTAGTAGTATTGAAACCGCGAAAGTTTGTATGTATGTTTGTTACTCTTTCACACAAAATCTACATAAGGGATTAAGATGAAACTTTTCAATTATTTAAGCTTACTCGTCAAATAACGCATGGGCTATAATATTTTGTAATACTTACGCGTTATTCTGATGCTAGTCTTAGCACTTACACGTTTAGTGTAATTTGCTCTTATTGTTACTAAAGTAACGCTAAGAGGGCATCTTTGAATTACGTCACACAAAAGTCGTGATTTTTTTACCCCTACCCCGTCTTTGTCACAAATAGTCAAATTTGTGAGGCTCCCCTTTCCCCAGTGTGTAAACGTATTTAGATTTTTTTAACACATATGTATCTATATCAAATTGAAACAGCGGTTAAGATTTTTTTTATAACTTTAAAAAATTCGAGTTCGTTAAGTTTGACAATTTCTTTTATATGTTTATGCAGGCAATACTGATATTTAAAGTTCATATTTATACAATCAATCGCATAAACAATTAAATATACATATGAATTAATTAATTATTTAATCAAAAGTAAATATTTTCATACAAATTTATTAATTATGCCTATCAATTATCATTACATTATAACTATTTATTAATATATTAACGAAAATTCATTTTGTCTGTATCCAATTAATTTAAAAGAGTCCGTCCCTCTGTTAGTTCATCAGCCTTACACACAACCAGAAACCTTACTGCATGATCTCAGCTCTCAATTTAGGTTAAACAAAAAACCGCGCCAGACGATTGCGCAGCACATTAGTACGACATATGGCACAGAGCCGTGCATTGACGTACATGAAAGAAAAAACGTAAAAAAAATTAATGCTACTTAAATTTTCTTAAACGATACGAATCATTTTTTTTTCATCAGTCACATCGTTATAGGCCTATTTAGACGCGTTTCGAGAAGTCTAGATTCGAAACGAAAAATGATAAATTAAACTATTTAAATGAAGGTATTTTGGCTGTCTAAAAAACGCCAATCCGAATTAGACCAGAATATGTAAATTGATCAAGGATAGGCTTTCATCGATTGTACAGCTACGAATACTGAAGTTCTTCGGCCATATCACTAGAAACACCAATTGTATGGAGAGAATTGTCGTTCAGGGGTCAGTAGAAGGCAAAAGATCTCGTGGCCGGACACCGACGCGATGGACAGACGTCATCAGGAAAGTGACCGACTGCTCTATGGTTGAGTGCTCCCGCAATGCCTCTAACCGAGAGAAGTGGCGTCGCTTAGCCAGATCAGCAACAATCGGCAGGAAAAACGAAGACGAAGGCCCTCATGTACTAACACCGTCAATACAACAACGACCGCTTTGACAAGAGTGTACGACTGGAAGAAGAGATGTAAATTGAGGAAGGCCTAATGTTCAGTAGTGGACGGATTATGTCTAATGATGATGATGATGTAAATTATGATCAAGTTCTCTAAGTAGTGCCTATTTTTCTGGTATAGCTCACCTTTACTAGTTACAACGTCTAAGATCACTTGCACTAGATATAAAATGCAACGTTTAAATTAGAAAAAAAATACTCCTTAGATATTCAAATTATTCGACGTGTCGATGATTTCATTCAGTTCATATTTTCGCAATGTGTTTTTTTTTCTATCTAGTTCACTGGTCATTCTATTTTAGCCGGACCGCAGCGTGTGGCGTGGCATTACGTCCACCGGGTATAAAAATAATTTTATAACACAATAAATAAACATGTTCCACAAAAAAATAAAAACAAATGAATACGATACATTCTACGGTAACCGTTAAACTATTCTTGCATTCAGATCGAAAGATACAAGTATTACGGCTCCTAGGACATAAAAGTTTAAAGTTAGTATTATTGAATTTGTAACAAGTCACCTAATTGGGAATTAATAAATTTGGAAAGGTGTAAAATACATAGTTCCGAGTAAGCGTCTCTCTGCTTATGTATAAATTGCATAAATATTTTATTTCATTAATTTTGATATGAATTACAATGTGAACTTTGGTATTGCGAAATTGAATGTATGTGCAAAATTTTGCGTCTTAATATCGATATATATACATCAAAGGAGAGCATTGTTCATTCATTAGATTGCTATGTACACTAATACCAATGCTAGCGCAATTCATAACGAAATACTATTTGAATAGAAGCACATAGCAAAGTTAATGATCGTGGTATTATAACATTATGCAATATGTCTACGGATTCAATAAGCTTTTTCAATAAAATTATGACATCATGGTTTTTTAATACAATAAGGAAACGCTTTCTGTACTGACTAATCCTAAGCTATTTCTGCCTTGGCTGCAAATATTATCCGCTGCGTACAGACGAATTTAGTCACTTGATTGAGCAAATACAAAAAGTATTTTATAAGCCTAAAACTGAATCATCCGTAAAATAACAGCTTATGTCATGCTTCTTTATCGAAATACTGCAATAATATTGAGAAGAGATTAATTTTGTTATCAGCATCATCTTAGCCCTGTAATCACGCACTATCAACGTAGGACATTAGTTTAGTGATTAGTCTATTAGTTAAAACAAAAAAAACCCAGTAATTATAATAAAATAGACATTTTTATTGTAATTATTATGTAAGAATATACCACACCTCAAATAAAATGAAATTATAGGATTAAGAATACACCAAATTTAGTATTTATATTGAGATAATGAAATAATGCAGTGGCCGGTCAGTGTTGGCAGGTGTGGCAAGAAATCGGTTGTCGTGGCGTTCATTAAGGTACTGATGATGATGATGAATGTAACAATAAAATAAATATGAGATGATCTCATTTGCATCTTATCACGTATTTGCCTCGGGAGTTGACAAACATCAGCCAATATGCATTCGATTTTACGTTAATTGGTCGACTAATGACACAGAGGTCTTATTGAACCTGTTTTAACCTCGGCCACTACGTCGACATCGACTTGACTCCGTTTTAAGAGGACTTGTTTTACAAACAAGCTGTTTTCACTTATAACTGTACCGCGGTAAGGTCTCTATTCCTTGTCGGTGTTCATTTTTTATACATATTAATATACACGGACAGGATATCTGACGAACTTGTCGAATAATATTCAACCTTTAAAATGTTTTAGAATTATAATTTATGTCTGTTTTAATTAGGTTTAAATTTGTGTTGAAATATTGAAAACGCATAGGTAGCGGACAACAGCATTCGTCCACGGTTGCTATCTAAAAATATACGTTTCCCCGCACTCGGTATTCGTGTTTTACAGGATAATGACTCACGGGCCAAGCCGAATGTAATAACAAGTGTGAATGTTCTGTAGACAATAGAGGCGTATTTCGGTCTATTGTAATAATGCGGCAGACTACACGTGCTTTGAACGTGCTTTCGTACGGAAGGGATCTTTCAAACGCGAAATAAAAATAAACAGTTCATTAGATACATTATATAAGTGTATATTTTTGTTATTTTCAGGACCGCTATCTGTGAATATAAAGAACTGCGATTATGTGTCGGTGCAAGGCGAAGCTTTCTCGTGGCTTTTATCGATTAACATAGACGACGTTCGCCAGCTAGAGCTTGGTCCTGGAGCTTTCAAGTTGGACCCAACCGCCGGGAATGTCGGGGAACACGGACCGGGACTATCGGTTAGTATATCACGCTGTTATTTACTATACAATATACGGCTAATAATGCGATTGGTACATAGGCTCTGCGATGTGTATACTCTATCATTATAAGGCGAATTGTTTGTAGCATGTATCATTGATGGGCTATTTATAGCGTATAAAGACGGAAATTTATTTTCCAGATCGAGATGAAAAATCTAACCGTATCCGAATTCAGCGAACAATCATTCGGATCTTCGGCAGCGCTGGTCTCCTTGACTTCTGTAGACGTGCGAGCTATTCGGGCCGGAGCGTTTTCAGCTAACACCTACAATATTGTGATGGCCATAAACTGCTCGTTCGATCTGATCGAAGGAGATTCTTTTGCTACGACATCACTCATAAATAATTTGCAATTTTATGGATGCAAAGTACACCACTTAGCCTCAAAAGCCTTTCAATGTGCTTTTGCAAATCTGAACTTGACGAATACCAGGTTAGTACCATTACTTAATAAAATCCTTAGTTGAAAACGGTACTCACACCGGAAAAGAGTCACTTTTAACAACTGTAATAAATTCTAGGAAAGCCTTATACATAGTTTAATGAACAGATTAATTCTTACAAGATTATGATCACGTATTTAATATTTATCTTAATGTTATAACAACATGGGCAGCTTATTTTTTAGGTTTTGTAAGTTGTAACGTATACTCATGGTTTTTATTTTTCAATGGACTACTGTTTAATGTTTAATAAAACCTAGTACATATTTTGTTTTTGATGATTTTTTAAAGATGGTATGTTCACCAGCAATGTTAAAAAGTTGATGATGATGTAATTTACTTTATATTGGGTTGTTAAAAAGTGTATATTACGGATTATATCAAATGCGTTATTTACTTTTCAGGTTCGATAACATCGAGACAGGCGCAATCAACGCAACTGTGGTAGCAGTTGATATAGTTGACAGCATCTTCAAGATCTTTAATGAGAGAGGGTTGGAGCTATACTCGTGGAATAAGCTCAGAATGGAGCGTAACTCCTTTGATGAACTAGCTCCAAATGCCATAGTCGCACCCGGGAGTACGATACACGAGCTCATTTTTGTGGAAAATGAAATAGAAACTATAAATCCTGGTAGCCTAGGGTTCCTCGGTCCAGCCTACAAAAAATACGCCGATAATGTGATATACAAAAACAACTATTTCGGAACACCGTGCTACTGCAATATGAGTAATTGGTTAGCTAAAGGATTTAACATTGATTCTGCAGAACCCTTCGAAGCTGAAAGTTATTGCACAGTCGACGAAATATTCGCTCGTTGCTTTAACGTTCCTGATCAGAATATGCTATTCAGAAAATTTCATGATAATGTGTGCCATGATAAATCAACAATTCAATGCGAAAAATTTAAATCAAAAGCATCGGGCGAGACCACAGAAATAAAAAATCCCAGATTCCCCCACAAGAAGGATTCTGATGAAGGATTAAGTGAACGCGATAAAAAAGTTATTGGTATCGTTATTGTAACAGCATTAGGGTGTATTATTATAGTATTATTTATAAGCTTGATCAGATGGATGCGACGGCGCGGATATTGTATTAAAATAAAAAATGTTTTACTATCGTCGAACTCATCGTGCGGAGCTTTCTGTGACAGATTGTGCGTATGTAGAGTGAACAACGGACTTGATAATGCTAGATCTATTTCTCAACTGTCTGTTAATGAATATTCAGAACGTCACCGTCTCAATGAGCCAAGAGTACAGGATGTGATTCAAGAAACAG
Source organism: Lycaena phlaeas (assembly GCA_905333005.2). Classification (NCBI taxonomy): domain Eukaryota; kingdom Metazoa; phylum Arthropoda; class Insecta; order Lepidoptera; family Lycaenidae; genus Lycaena; species Lycaena phlaeas. Next base: position 5,830,278 of record HG995168.1, read on the forward strand.
CTATCCCGAGCGCATGTACTGAGGTGGCTATCGCTACAGAAAATAAAACCACACAAACACTGCCCGAAGAATTGACTAAGGAACTATTAGAAAACCTGAAAGAAAAACTCGAGGATCCAGAAAATTATGTCGAAGCCAGAGAAATGATAGAACATCTATACGAACTAATAAAAGTTGAAGAGAGTTGTAATACTAACACTCCTACTCTGGTAAATGTTGAAGAAAATATCTATGAGCTGCCATTTCAAAATACCACTCCAAGAATTGGTAAAAATAAAAAACAAATGATTAGTGTAGGTACAAGAGCACCTTCACTCGACAAACTAACACCACTGTCTCCTTATAATAGACAAACAGCACTGGCTCATGAGTATTTCGAACCAAAGGACTTTGCCGTACATTTGTATGCTGAAATAGCCAATTCTGATAAAGAGAGGAAAACTCTGCTTGGAGCCATTCCAGATTTAGTTGCCGAACAAGCTATACCCCGTGGACCGTACCTGAGGGCCGTTCGTGAAAAAATGAACTCAAGTGGTAGCTCTTCTCCGATTAAATCTTTAAACAGCTCCATCGCTAGTCCTCAACATAACATTTCGACTATTAAATCCAACAAGTCCACTGCTTCGAATAATTCGGGAAAAATGATAAACAGACCCCTCCCTGAGAAACCAGGAAATAATTACTTGGGAGAAGGTCCATCGTATAGACATAGTTAAATATCAATTATATACGTCGGAATTGGGAGGAAACGCTTAATGCTATTCCCGGTATACTGTCACCATGCTAGTGGGATGTGCGCGTGCTCCAACTGCGATGCAATTGCTTAAACAAATATTTCTTTGCTGTGATATTAATTTTGTTTATTATTAATGTAATTGATTCGATACGTGATGACGTAATGCCAGACATTATTCTAGTTTTCTTTGTAAATAATTTATAGATATAAATTTTAAGTTACTTAGCCAACTATTTTAGCTTGTGTCTGTGTATGTTGTTTTAATAATATTGTTAATAATAAGAGTTATAAAGCCGCTTGAGCACATTATATTGTTTATAACTTTATTAAAATTATTAATATTCGTTATGAAGCACTCGAATACCAAATAGTAGTTACCCATTCATTATAGGTTCGAAAAAATCATTGGACAATTAAATTGCTTCAAATGCGGTCTATCTTATTGTTTAATCTATATTTGTAAAGATAATCATATTATAATTGTAAATAATATCACTATATCTTACTACTCTCTCGTCCTAAAGGTTAGTGACTGATTTTGGAATCTTGTTTGTAAAAGACTATATTTCTATATGTATTATAATATATTCTATTTACAATTAGTATCTATTATATTACCATAAGACATGTTTCCAAAATATGGATGTATGAATGTAAGCTGTTGACGATGACAATACATAAATAACGCATTTCTTATTTGTATTTATAAATGTAATTAATTACAGCTGCCCTTAGATGTTACAACATTTAAAAAAAACCTGTTTTTACTAAAAACTCCCCATAATGTATACTGAGCAAAATTGTGTACTCCTCACGTGGTTGGTAATATTTAAAGCGACGTCTATATCATACTAAATATATTTCATAACGTATAGATGGCAAAATCCAGATAATTCAAAGAATCAATTCAGAGTAAATGATATTAATTAAGATCTATTTAGTGATATTTATTTATGTGTATATGAAAGCTTCCTTTTAGATAGGTATATTTAAAGCACTTAGTATATCAAGGTGACTAATTCTTAATTATACAGTTTATAAATAGATTATAATTGACGAATAAAAAATAATATATGCGATATCGAAACCATACGGATTATAACCAATCATATTATCTCAATGTTAAATGTTCCACTTGATGTTCACGTATTTAAATATATTAATGTAGTAGCTTAGTCAATAAAATATATTTCTCTCATTATAATGTAGAAACATGGTGTTGTTCCAAGGATGTTGCATACAAAATAAATGTTGAATGTGATATCGAATTTTATTAATCCCCGACGCGTCTTTTGCGTGTTTCTGTGCTCACTGCTCACTGGTCACTAGGCATCCTGTTCGATATAATATGGTGGTTTTAAGTTCTCAAATATAAAAGTAATCGAGAGGTTTTTTGACATTATGTTTCATCAAAATCGATTCAGCTGCTTCAAAGTTATAAGCTTTTTTGAAGTTACGTGTGACTCAAATTTTGCAATATATTTAGTGTGAAGCCAGCCTTCAAACGACAAAAACAACAGTAAAAATTACAATATTGTACCCCTCACCACCCTAACCTCCGGGGCAGAGGTGGTGTAGATCAGTGTGTTCAACTTGTGCAGCGTTCGGCAGCCCTAAAAAGGTGAAAAACTAGCAGCATCCCGCGATTTTAACCGCATACTTCCTATTCCTTGGTATCACATGGATTTCAGAAGAACTCAGAACGTCGCTACAAGCGACATTTGGCTTTTTTACAGTTTATATCAGTGCCATCACAATACTTATTTATAAAACATCATATTAATACATTAGATATCTACTTGATCAGTTGAACAGATTAGGTGCAAAAAAAAATTACTGAATCACTCGCTACAGCTACTTCTTAAAATTCCAGTGAAACAATCAAACAGATGAACGCTTCTTACCGTCCCAATTTGACGGGCTAGGCCCACCGCTCGTTCCCACCGCTGCAACTCTTGTATAACCATAATCGACAGCGCTAACCGAATAACCGCTTGATACGATCTTAAGAAGCCTGAGTGTTAAATACGATACGATACGTTAAAACTGCCTTGACAGGCAACGAATTTAATCGGAAGAATTCAGAAGGTGTAAGAAATATTTCCAGACAAGCATCCAACAGATGCGCTTAAACTGGAATGGAAAGAATATATTTGAAAACCTTTTTGATCCCTATTGTGGCCGTGTTGTGCTCTATATTTCTAGTGCTGTTGAATCAGAACATTGTATTGAATGTCTATACATTTTGCAATACGCAGGATTGTGTATTTAGACCGTGTCGTATAATATCGCTTTAAAATCTTCTTCTATAAACTACGGAGATTAATTAATTAAAGTTTGGAATTTGGGTGGTACGGTACCTAAGTAAAGGAAAAAATAAAAACCATTAATTTGTTGTTTCATTTCACAAAACATACGTTTTCGAGATCCTGCAACACGCAAGTTACTATCGCGTTTTATTTTCATTTAAAATAAAGGAAGAAATTCTTTGTGTAAGTGTAACATTTAATTCTCCTCTTTAATGTTTTCTGATATTTAATATAATATTGTGTACGTTCATCGATTTCCCTGTCAATTGTTGACCTATTTTATATTACATATGTAGTTCACCCATTCATATTTATTATATTTTAACTTATATAAGCATTATTATTAAATACTTAGCTTAGTTTGAAATCCGTACAATAAAAATAAATAAATACGTTTTTTATATTTCTATTGTTTAACAAAGGGTTGTTTATGAATTTTCATCCTTCCTCCAAATTTGAAATCTTTGTGTTAATGTTGTTTTTGTTTTTTTTGTTGAAATTTCTTTAACAAAACCTCCTTCCGCATGGATGTTTCCATTATAAAATGCATCAAGTGCCCAAAATTTCAAGTGTGTCCGTTAATCCATTCTCAAATCCTTTTCAACACGTGCATCTTTTCTTACAATATTTCCAATCGTTTAAGTTATGTTCAGTGGTCACATACAGACGCAGTGTAGAGTTTTATTTAAAGGAACCATATAAATAATATCAATTTTACGACTATTAGTCGGAAAATTGTTGGGTCGATCAAAAATCATTCTCTACTTCGCGAAGAAGTTGGGGGATACACGACAACTTACAATATATATAATATTTATATTGCAATATATTTTTTTTGGCATTCCGTATTCGGACCTCGTTTATTACGAGCTTACCACGAAGCAAGGGGAAGATGTGATTTCACTATAAATACCAATACCCCTACACAATATAAGTAATACGAAGCCCAGTAGATTAGGAACTGTATGAATATACTCATCCGCCGGAATGATATCACGAATTTAGTTTGAAGTCTCTACATTATGATGTTTATGGGCAATCTGTTTTGCTTGCATTTATGAACGGACGTGCACATAAACGATATTTTTATACCGTCTCAGTACTTTTACTCGTCCACGTAACGGTATCTGAAATTCCTCAATTAAAATATCGTGTAAGGAAAGTTTATGAATCATTGGAGAACATCGGATTTGCAAGTTACATTTATTACGTGTGAAAATTTTCACCCGTGTTCGGACCCAATTATATAGAGATCGATTGAGATTTGAGATATTTAAGTTCATAAGCAGTAATAAAAGTTTTTTTCAAAAGGACCTGTGCTGTTGGCCTTAAGGCCTTAAAGCACACTCAACACTCACACATTACCATAGCCTGTAGGGACTTGTTACGAAAAGTGGGATTTGAAATTTAGAAAAAATATATACAAATACATAATATATTATAGACATCATATTATAACCGAAACAAACCATATTCAAAATACAAGACGCTTGTGCTTGGCGGGATTCGATCTCGCAACCTATACCTCCAGCCACCACTACAAAAGCGTCATACAAGATTACTAGAAAATCACTAGTCTGGCCTCTACAATATTTGATACCATAAGCGATCATTTTTCTAGATTCTGGTAAGGTTATAACAACGTTACTCATGTGTACTATGTGAAGGGCAATATTTGATGAGTTCAAGGAGATCTGTCATCAAATTGACGTCATTTATAATACTACTCATATAAATAGAGGATGGTCATGATAAATGTAGTACCTTATAGTTTGTAATCACTGAAATAGTAACAGGTGTGTGGCAAGTAAAGCCTTTACTTCAGTTGGAGACGTTGGAGTTATAAACTAACCCTGTCTCTGTTATCTCCTTCATTCCGTAACACAGAAAAGCTGTTGCGTGTTACACAAAATAATAAGCGGAATGATACTCATGCAGACGGGCGTGCGGACATGCGCTACAAATGCATGCATAGAGCATACCTCTTCAATGCATGTTCTTTAATTTTTGCCCTTTGTGCCAACTTCAAACCTAACCAAATCTACATATTAGGATACAAACGATACAGTCCTATATGACATCATGGGCGAAGCATTTGACTATAACCATTAATAATATGGATTAATAATTGCACAATTTGGATATGGATCCCTAAAATTATATAAATAACGAAGCACCTATTGAGAGGTGATAGCTGATACATAGTGAGCGGCCGAGATAACCCGGCGACTTCACAGTCACCGCTGAGATAATTCCTATGCGCCTCATGCGGCGGCGGCACCATATGATGTAATCAATATATCCATTTAAACAAACGCTGAGGGTCAAACCATAGCATATTTATTACCGAGATTAACTCACATTCTCTTACTTATTGATAACAGTACTCACTAGATACGACGTTTGTAAAGAAAACAATGTACGATCAACAGAAGCATATAATTCTGAACAAAGCGCCGATGTTTTTATCTGTTTGTAATCAATATTTATCCCCTCATTAAAATTTGTCATTCTAACCTAATAATCCTACTAATATCATACTAATAATATTAACATGAAAGTTTGTAGCAATTTATGGAAAAACATACAGTTTGCTATTCTTTCACCCAAAAACAACAGCATCGATTTTGTTTAAGCTTAACAATAATATAGCTTACAGAACGGAATACCACATAGCCTACAATTTATTCCTGAACCCACACGGACCCCTTTTAGTATTTACGAATAAGAAGTATGCGGGAGAAACCGCAGGGCGCTGGTAGTAAGTTAAAACCATGTTTAATAAAAAAGCTGGAATTTATTACCACGAGATTTTGAGTGTTTCGTGACTTTGTGGTACATCATATTATTATCAGAAAAATTTTGTCAAGAGGTCAAATACACCGACAACATAGCTGAGATTAGTACCTTGTTTTTATCGAAACATTTTTTATTTTGCTAAATAATAAATTAGCCTCCGTCTTATTAGTGTCGGTCATGAGCAAAATACGAAGTCTTAAACAATAGATCTATAGATTAAAGAAATATGCATATACACCAATAAAGTAAACTTTCATCATCAGCATCATCATCATCCTTTATCACTCCACTGCTGAACATAGGCCTCCCTCAATGAACGCCAAGACGACCCATTCCTTGCTACTCGCATCCAACGCGGACCTGCCACTGCACGGAGATCGTCTTCCCATCTGGTTAATAATCTTTAATTGCATAAATTCTGAATAGTGCTCAGATTATGTGAATCCGTTTGGTTCCGTTAAGTCAGTCCTTACCAAAACACTGTTTCACAACTAAAATAGACAGGAAAATGGTACTTAGGTAATGTGAACGCTAAGCTCTACAACTACATTGGTCCATACTCTATACTGTGATTAACTATAGGTAGCAAATAAAACATTTGAAATATTATGTATTTTTATTTTACTTCGATATAACGGACTTCTGCAACATTTAATCAACGACGAAATTGCATTTTGTAATAACTTGTTGTGAGTTACAACAACGTAATTACAAATTAAAACACCGATAGAGCAGCGCTGTCAACAATTATGTATGCACGTAAGCAATAAGCAAATTATAAAGTAATTTACATATCAATAGAAGGTGACATTAATCTTATACGTATGAGGCATTTTATTAAATATGGCAGCCCCGTGGCATAATCTGTGGCGAGATGCGAAGGTCGACTCTGGCGCACCTCAGCGAACTCTGCGTGCCTCAGTCGCAAGCGCGGAATCAGACGCAACGCATGCACGTACGAGCGTGCACACTCCGTATTACAGTTGGCGCGGACGCACAATTCACACGGAACGTCAAACTGGAATATGTCTTATTGTGTTTAATTAAGAGACTATAGTTCGCCGCAATGTTTCATATACCGTCCTACAGCTCATGAGGTATTATATCTTATTTTATGACATAACAAGTAAACACACAGGTATTGTGCGACTGGAACTTGGCATTTTATCAAAGCTATGAGATAAACACGTGCCTCACATCACATAAAATATTAGTATTTGCTTTACTATACAACTGTTACTATTATAATTATTATTTATTCATTACGAAAAGGTTAGAAACGCAAATATAACAATCATTCTACGAATTATTACTTGAACTTGGTTTAAATGTTTTAGGGAATTTTTACAACGGCATTTTGTATGTTTTTGTTATTGTCTGCATTATATTGCGCGTTTTCATAGGTAAATCCTTTGGCTTCAGACTATTTATATGTTGTATGCTACAGCGTAGTATAGACAACAGGAGCATAGAAAACACACTAAAACACAGCTCTTCGGCTGTATGCAGTCAGCATTATTTCCGATATGTGTTACATAGCTGCTCTTGGTCTGCAAACCGAAAAGCTATGTAAGAGAAATGAAAACTCATTTTATCATTATCACTAATCCCGTTGTGTTTCCGTTCAATGCCAAGATTACCTATCCTTGATTAACTAAATTGTTTTGACAATTAAAATGTTAAAAATATCATCATCAGCCTTTATCCTTCAACCGTTGAACAAATGCATCTCTCAATGAACGCCAAGACGGCTATTACCTTGCCACTCGCATCCAACACGGACTGGCCTCTCCACGAAGAACGTCTTCTCATTTAGTTAATGGATGATTGAAAAATATACCCATTAATTTTTTCTGTTATGTATCAGTCGTCCATGAAATCAATAAAGCATCAATCAGAGATCAAAGATCGAAGAACAGTATGTAGCTGATGCAAATAAAAATAAGACACATCGTCCACACAGCAATATAATCATCGTTGTAACCTATTTGAAATACTTGGAATATCTAAAGAATACACCCGCAAATGAATGTTTACTTTTAGGACAATATCATACTCTGATTAAAACGTTATAAATAATCACAATTCTGCTGTACCGATTTACAGTAAGGTGCGACGTCATTTTGGTATACTTAAAATGTAAAATGTGTGTATGTAGTAGTATATTTAAAATTTAACGCAGTACAGTATATACTGTAAAAGTGCTAGTTTATAGGTGACGAATTTATTCAATGATATCGATAGTGGTAGCTGTTAAATTTCTGAACACTGTTGTTCATCAATCACCAATCAAAGCAGTGAGAGTGTTAACAAAAGAAAAAAAATCGCAAGGATTTCTGATGTCGTACTGATACTATATAGTGTCATTCTATAAAGGAAAGAATTCCTCCCAATAAGAGCACTGAAAAATCCTCTCACTGTATATAGGAAAATAGCCGACGTAAAAACATTTTATCTATTACATTATGTGTATATGCTACTTTATATCTACTACACAGGCTCTCCAAAATCATTAAAAACTGTCCTGGCGTTTCAAGGGTTCAACGACCTACGCGTGTACAAAATAATTATATTATAAATATAGAGTTTAACATATAATTTATGTAGGTATGTTGTTTAAAATTACGACTTAATTTTTTTTACGTTTAACGTGCTTCAACCACCGCGTTCGATGTTCTTGGAATGATACGACTGTTTCTTAAGTGAACAAACAAATGATATCAATATCTTAAAAATCCTAAATCATGTTTTAATCTTTTGAACACACTTACACTAGCTGCCCACTGTTTTATCTGCGTACTTCCTATTTTCGTGAGAGTAGCGGGAATAATTATAGCTTATTGGTTATTCTGATGTGTAAGCTGTATTATTGTAAAGTTTTATCAAAATCCATACATTAGTTTTTGCGTGAAAGAGTATCAAACATACATCAATACCTATTCTTACAAACGTACGCTTTTATAACATTAGAAACAATATCAAATTGAATAATTTAAGTGGACTTGGATAACTAAATTTGATATGATAAAAAGTATTGTAAAACTCAAAAGTAGCGGCCCTGAACTTTGTACAAGATTAACTGCGAAATTAGGTAATTCACTAGACTCTGCGAACTTGTAATAAAAACGTGAATCATATTTTTTTTTGTGTATAACTGAAAAAAATTAGGAAGTCCAAAAATTGTAGGAATACCAAATTACTAAATCAAAAAATTTGTTTTAAATAAATTCTTATAATGAAACAATTTTTACTAATTTTAGCGCAACATAATATTAAGATACTACATGCGATATTTTGGATACTTTGATTTACCATGATCACGGACTGAATAAATATCTCAAATCATTTTATTGTAATGAGTCAATTTCGCGTTAACATAATAAAACTAAGTAGGTACCTACTAAACGCTCAACGGAAATATAATGTTGATGATGAAGTAGTAAAGTTATTGGTTAAGTGATTGTCGCGACGACAGACACGAAAGTACGATTGCGGCCGTGCACGTGGTTCTGTGTAAACTGTAAACATTTACGTGGTCCAGGGAAGAGGCTGTTATAGATAAACACAGAGTGCTTTAACCTTACGGCTCACTTGTAATGCTCACAAAACTACACTAATGGGATAAACGAGAGGTATGTGTGTTTTATTGTAGACATAGATGCATACGAGTGGCAAGGGATCGGTCGTCTTGGCTTTCATTGAGGGAGGCCTTTGTTCAGCAGTGGACGGATAAAGGATGATGATGATAGATATAGGTTCCAATTGAAAAAAATAAAAAAACCGTCGCGGGATGACCGCGTGATATGCAATATTTTAATTTAGAAGAATATTGATCTTTTAGAAATATGGCTCTTGTGTGTGGCTTCGTTCGCACTGTGTTTGAAGAAGTATCTTATAAGAAGACCCAAACAAAATTTATTACTATTTATTTGTTTGTGTTTTATCTCCATTATTTTCACGTTTGTTTCACGTAGGTATAAAATTATAAATATTGTGCCTTTGATAATTACGTCGTTTTCAACGTTTCATTTTTTTGGGGTAATGATATATTACTATCTAGACTAAAGCAAATGCAATTCCCGTAGTTTTAGGTGTTGTAAGTACATATTATAATATAAAATAAGATGCAACGCGTGACGTGACAGGATCATTCCGTTTGCAATTACGGCAGTCGAAGCGAATTTATTTCCACGCCGCTTTTAACCAGAATATGACAACCGGATTATAAAATAATAATATGGGTAATTACATATGGTACACTGATAGTAACTAACAGGGTTTTTTTCGAGCATACAAAGTTTCAATTGGTTTTAAAATGAATGTAAAGACTTTCTTTTTTTTATAAACACAACAACAAACATTTTTACACAACAAAACAATCAATACAAAAAAAAATACTAGTAATTATCGTTATTATTGACATCAGCCCTGTGTCTATCATTGCAAAAAAATTTGGTAGCACTGTACCTTCATTAAAACCTCAATAAATATTTCAGTAACAAAATGAAATATTTTATAGTTCATATTAAATGTGTAGCCAATAATAATTAGAGAAACACGTGACCGCTCGCCACCGGCCGTGAATAATTAAATATCAAACATAATATGCAAAATACCGATTCCGGTAATTGAATCGTTTTTTTAATGAAATTTTAGGTATGTCAGGAATATTATTTGCCCATTCACTGCATAGTGAACAATATCATATCAAATAAAAAAAACAGAAAACTAATTATTAAAGAGTCTAGTAACTGTGGTAAACACGATAAATTTAAAAATAAAATTATCTTTCCAAAAACATCTTTTGCAATATATAATTAAGATGTAAAATACGATAAAAATATTTTTATACAACTCGTAGTCCCTGATATAAGCGCGTTGAAACAAAGAAACTTCAATATCCAGACATATTATAAAATGTATTGATAAAGTATTGTTATACGTTTTTGATACCATTTTCGCGTAAATGCAGATTTTTAATTACAATGTACAATCCAGGTACGATAATATTAATCATCATGATCGTAACAATAAGATTTAGCACTCACCAACAGAACAATTAGTCACAGTGAAGAATGAATATACGTGATGCTGACTAATAAAACATAGGTAGGTACTATTCCACTAAAATGACTAATTTTTCGAATATTGTTTTTGCGTAGGTACGTAACGCGACCAAGCGCGACAGTTGTAGGTACCCAACCTTTCCGAAAGACCCGTGTTCATAATTTTTTTTGATCTACTTAAAAATTATATATATTATGCAATACACCGTAGTTTTTTCTTAAATTTATATTCAATATTTTTGATTTGAGTTGATTTGCGCTTCGAAATTACACCCCAGATCAGAAACCATATAATGTAGAGTATATTAGCACTGAGAATTAATAAAGCAATTCAAAGGCGTACGTGACGTGCTATTTATTTTATTAACTTTAGTGAGCTGCAGTTTTGAGAACTCATTATTAACATAAACAAAAACTGAAATAAGAAGCAACGTTCAACAGTTCTATAGAAATGATTGTGACTTCATTGTTTATAAAGAGTTCCACTCTAGTTCTTTTTATTTTGTATTGCTGCTTTCATCGTGCATTAAGAACAAGTTTTAAATTACACTAAAATCATAGAGGTCATCAAAAGTGTAGAATAATTAATTGAATGTATTTAATACAATTATGTATCTTTATCGGTCGTCCACAGTAGTATTCTGAAAAAACCATTTCAATATCGAGCTTCACCTGAGTGATAGAGCTCACTATCTACCTATGTCTAACTTCGGAGGCTAACAGGCAGGCGACGGAAGTCGAAATATCATAATCATCGATTATGATATTTTATTATTATTATTACCGAATAATTCATCATCATCATCAGCCTTTATCCGTCCACTGCTAAACACCCCCCCCCCCCTCAATGAACGCCAAGACGACCGATCCCTTGCTACTCGCATCCAACACGGACACGGATAGCCGATGGGCCATTAAGTTTTAAAAGTGGAGGACGCGTCTAGGTAGACGAAGTGTTAATCGGCTATTAACCAGATGGGAAGACGATCTCCGCGCAGTGGCAGGTCCGGTAATCATTACGATGATTTTTTATTAAACTTTAAATTATCATCATAATTAACTAGAGTAATTTATTATTAAAACATCGGGCTGAGCGTTAATAGCTTTCGGAATTTCAGAATTACTTAATTACTTAAATAATTTAATAAATTCTCTCATAATAAATTGAACAGTTCCACAGAATATAATACCTCATATCAATGTAGCTATTGAGGTCTGAATACTTTCACATATTATACACGCATTTGGCCGGGAGGAGAGAGGTCTCGTCTCATGTGTCACATGTCCTGCCACTCGGGAAGCAACGAGTTAGGGCTAATTCAATTATGTCCACTGGCGATCAAGTCACTGCATTTATCGTAGACAATAAAAAGATTTACATTATACCGCATTTGTTAGGGTAGACGGAATTTTTATCTCTTCGATATACCAAATAATATGAATAGTCTACACTAGATACAGTAGATAAAGAGGAAAACTTTGTTTGTTTGTTTGGTTGTAATGAATAGGCTCAAAAAGAACTGGACCGATTTCAAAAATTCTTTCACCGTTTGAAAGCTACATTATCTACGAGTAACATAAGCTAAATTTTATTCTGTAAAAAAATAGGGTTCCGTAATATATTTGGGTTTTTCGGACACAAGGTGTAAAAAATCAACCAGAAAAGTTACTTTTCTTGCGTACTAAGATCCCGTTGTAAATCTTAGTTAACGCAGGTGAAGCTGCGGGCAACAGCTAGTGTGTCATAAAGGTACGTTTAATTGGATGTGTGTAGAGATTTATAGTGGCAAATTACTTGATATTACAACACCGCCAAGATTCACCAAGAAATATTCCATATTGTATCAAAAAGATGTCACGGATGCATTGTTTATTCTGAAAGAGATCTGGGTGCGAGTCATTTTAGGCTTATTCAGTGTCCTGCCCTTTATGTTAGAATATTGATATTTTATGCCACGATCCTTAGTCATGAGGGAGCGACCAGAGAGAGAGAGAGACAGAGAGAGAGAGAAAGAGAGATTGATATTTTCCATTTTGTCCCCATGCAGATATGCAGGCACCATAGTATATGTTTATATTATATTTTAATTGTATTTGTATTTCGAAAACATTTTGGTTGTAACAAAAAACGTGTTAATCATTTTGTATAACTTTGATTAAACTGTGCCCTCGGTACAAGAATGAACTTCATTATTAAGCTATTGCATAGCTTCTATCGCGGGCCTTGAGCGCGGGGACCGAGTACAGAAATTCCGTAACGAAAATAAATCATAACGCTCCCCACTCCGACGGGCACGGAGGTGTGGCCGAAAAGAAACGACGTTAGACGATGCATGCATCGTCTAACGTCGTTTCTTTTCGGCAGTCTTCGACACGGTGTTTGTGTGCTTGCAACTAGACGTATTGTACGACACTACGAAGCTCGCACGAATAACAATAAAATATAACACATGTATTGTAAAATAATAAAAATATTTTAAACAATATTAGTTAATATTGTTTAAAATATTTATATTTTTTTATTTATTTAATAAAGGAAAAAAAAATGTTTTCTTATCGGTCACCACGCTCAAAAAGTGTAACTTGAATTAATATCAAAGAAAAAGAAATACTGCATTAATAATTAAAATAAATAAATAATTATAATTGCATAAGTTGATACAAAATGCTATGCAATAGCATTACCGCGGCAGTCCCCGAGTGCCACACGTCTTTTTTTTTTTTTGTTTACTTGCCTTAGATTCATTATGAATACGTTTGTATTATACAAGATAAGAATAACACATTTAATTATCTTTAAATAAATATTACGAAATTTTATTTTGCACAAATACAACAAGCAGACTGCTACCTCGACTGTTATATTGAAATGAAATGGTCAAAGTGTAACTAAATGCACACACATATATTTCTCAGTATTCTTATCATTGATCGAAATTTGAAAATCGTTTATATCCATACACCGAAATATTGTAATGTATCTAATTATAATAGACAGTTACAAAGTCAAAATGATACTGAAATATACAGATTACAGACACTAAATAGTAAAAAGTGGACTTATAAATCAAATCAAAATTACGACAAAAAAAAATGCTACATTAATTATGTAATGAAGAATATACCGTTATGTGTAGTGGTCGTGCATGAAAGCATTACTTACGTCAGCACAATAGTTATATGGCTCAATGAAATAAAAACACAGTCATCACATTCATCATCATCATCATCATCATCATTTATCCACTACACTAATCAAAATGATGAACCTTTATTCACGAATCAACTGCATCCCACAACAGCTGACAGGCGAAAATATTACTTTTTATTCAATGAGTCATAAGAAAGGAATTTGATTACCACTTCCACGTTAAGCAAGCCGGTTGGAAACCCTGGGAATTGGGATTGAAGATGTTATGTATGATTGTCACAATATAAATGTCATATAGTACGAGAGATCACGTCAAGGTGGACGAAGTATTGGTCGGCCATTAACCAGATGGGAAGACGAACTGCGAGCAGTGGCCGGTCTGTGTTGGTTGGGAGTGGCAAATGGTCAGGCGTCTTGTCTATCATTAAAGAAAGCATATATTGAGCAGTGGACGGATAAAAGCGGATAACAATTTTTTGCAAAATCCGTCTAGATTATTTTCGAATTCTTTGATATTAGCCATTTTAAATATTTCTTTAAAGATAATTATTAATCATTGATACGGTCTCATAGGTATTGCTTTATATTTATCATAAACTTAAATGTAGAAAAATTGCATTCTCAAAATAAAAACTTTTTCGTATGATACGTGCAGAATACCTGTGATCACTAATCTGATAAAGAACATTTCGATAGGCCTTATTATCATATGCAACATTACCAATTCAAACTTCGTCTTTTTTTAGTCCCGCAACGAAGCCTTAGAAGCCGTTTCTCTGACAAAAAGTTGCAGTAAAATCCGCCGATCTTGCGAATATTGAACAAAACTGTTGGCATAAAGCATAGCGTGTTACGAATTCTGAGAATGGGCCTGGTTGAACCGGTTTAAAATATTTAGACACAAAATTCATAATCTCTATACTCGCTTCGGAAATTTAAATGTGACAGTATCATCGTACAAGGATAAAAAGTTTGTAGTAATATTCCTAGATTTAAAACACTGGCACTGCTCGCCTCTAGGTCGCAAAGCTAGAAATCAATTTTGAGCACGATAGTCACGTCACTGCTGGTTAAGGGATTGGCCTTTTGATTAAGAGGTCCTAGTTCGGTTGTGAGTGCTTTAAAATGTTTTTTTTATTCGGTGCACCTGGATGTTCCTCGCTTGCTCAACGGTTAAGTAAATCATAGTGCATGCTTGATGAAATTAATAGTCTTTGAAGGTGTGTGAAGTTCACCAACTGTATTGGCCCAGCGCATCAGTGAACTATGGCCTATCACCATTCATATCTGATTTCGAGGAGGAGACCCACGCACCATAGTAGGACAAGTAATTATTAAACTATTCCTTTGTTTTAAAGTTAAATAGATTTCTTTAACTTAATTTATTATTAGATATTGTTGAATTTTATATCTCATTAACAAATACCATGTACAAAATTTTATTTAAATTTTAAACGGATAGACTAGGTTATACATATATCATGACGTAAATCCCATTATACGTATCATTAAGTCTACTTAGTCTTCAGTTGACCGACACTTACATTTTCCTGAACGTCTACGTCTATCTCCTTGTTTTCATTACATCGGTTTACTTTAGTTTTTTGATGGATTTCACTAATAATTTATTAGTCCGGAATATTGGCCTGATTTTGATTCAAAACCACACCATACACATTTAGATATTTTAAGGCTATGAATCATTGAGATTCATACAATGTTTCAAGTGCAGTCTTATTCCAGCTACACAAGATTGGTTTTGTAAACAACTAAACTAACAACAAGACTGATTTACTGATTAAAACTAACAATTCCATTCATCATCATCATGAATGTAAAAGTTGTTCAATAAATTGATTTAAAACAATTTATTTAGATACTAAAATGAGCAAGTAACCAAAGTCAAATTAATCTGACTATATTTAACAACGAATTCAATATTTATCAATAATTAACAATGCAATTTCAGATCATACATCCGACTATGTAAATAGCAAGAAAAGACGGAGATCGATATCTCCAAAATATAATTTTAAATATTTCTAAGATATTTGTTTATATATAGGACCTCCTTAATTAGGACATAATCCATAGAAGCCCGATGAGACAGATAAGCGCACGTTGAACATGCAAATATTCCACACGAAGGTGAAGAGACACAACTGCCGGTTGATGACAATATACTAATAAAGATGTCATCCGGCGCAAGGTCAAAGGCGAACAACAAATATGTGAGAATATTATCATTCTTCACGTCTAGATTTTATATACCTACACAGTTATCTCACCAACCTCCTACGGTATATACTTTTCCCTGAGGTGTGTCTGCCCCTGTTGTCTGTGTTTCTGGGTCATGGATGTGTATTATAAATTTATAATAAAAATCTCAAATTTACGTATTGATATGAAAAAAAATATTAAATATAATAAATTTTCATTGTCTGGCACCCGTAACACAAGTTATTCGGAATCTTACCACGTAACCAGATTGACGTGGTGTAAAATTGTCAATAGTATTTGACAGCGTCGTGCCGTTTAGGTCACGGTATACAAGTCGATTTTACTGCCATAGACTTATTACAATTAAAAAACTTGCTCCGTAATACACAATTTCAATAATTGTAATTTTAATGCTAAAAGGTTTCTTTAAAATCCGATTGATAAATCCGCGATCCGGATTACCGTGTTCAAACGAACTCATTAGCTTTATTACATGGGTACAGACTATAGTCTACATTGTCTATATTTGACGACCGGCAGATTGTAGTTCGGCTTCTGAACATTTCACTAATTGGTCGCGGATTTGAATAAGTAAAGTTATAACCCTTATGTGTCCCACTGCTGGGCACGGGTCTTCTCGTCGAAATCAGGCGAGGAGGGTAATGGGCCATAGTTCACCGATGCGCTGGCCCAATGCGGTTGGTGAACTTCACATACCTTCAAAGACTTTTAATCTCATCAGGCACGCAGGTTTCCTTACGATGTTTTCCTTCACCGGTGAGCGAACAATGGTCTCGTGTTTGGGGTGCACTTAGAAATTTAGAAAATCTGATTTCAAGGCACACACGGATGTGTCGGGATCGAACTCGGAACCTCACGCATAAGAGGCCGAGTCCACCCACCACTGGACAATCGTCACTCATTCGAATACCGCCAATTAAATTATTTATGTATTTTTTTATATTTAGTTTCAATTCCTAGTGACGTTTACATACCCGTAATACGACTCAACAAAGAAGCTGGATTAACGTAGTGTTATCGTTTATTAATAGTATCAATTATCATATTTTTATAAACTCCCTTTGGACTTTGTCTCTCCGGGTGCAACTTGTAATTGACTTATAAGTCGGAAGGTAACATAAAAGTGATCCGGCATTGCACAAAAATCACCTATAATAGGTATGAAAAGCTTCAATTCGACGTCTGTACTAAGGTGTTAGAACAATACCATAATTTCCTGGTCGGTCTAATAGTGGCCGGTGTATCGGCGTTGGTGCGTAATGGAAACGATCGCTCCACAAGCGTCCCATACGGAAACGTGGCCACACGTTACAGTTCCGCATTAATTTTACACCGTGCCCACCGCAGACCTGTTGCACTCCACAACTCGACTATTGTGCTCACATTATACGTGATTTTAATTATCGGCTCGTATTACAGTGCAGTGGTAGGTGGAGTTTACGATAGTCGCGACTTCAAATTGATTCATGCGATGTTAACCACTTATCTTCCAGTCCACCATCTGTTATGAAAACATCTATATTTATAGCAGATTCTTAATTATTAATCTTATATATAAAATTTTCGTGTCACGATGTAGGTTATTGAACTCCTCCGAAAAGGCTGAACCGATTATGATGAAAGAAATTGTGCTTATCAGGTAGGTCTAAGAATCGGACATCTATTTTTTATCCCCCTAAATAATAAGGAATTTTAATTTTGGCAGAACGATGTCTATCGGGACAGCTGGTAATCTATAAGGAAAGATGAATTAAAATAATGAAAAGACAGCGTCATGTCTTTGAATTCACGGCATTCGACTCAATTTCACTTTATTGTTATAATCCGATAAGAATAGAACAGAAAAATTAATACATGTCATAACTGGTACAGTGGAAACAAAAAATACGAGATAAATCAAAAACTTTCTCCTTTTTAAATCTGCGTCTACAGTAAGAGGAACCGGCTAAGAAAGCCTTGGTAATTTAATTTAAACCAAAAGTTCGGAGAAAGTAAACTTGCATAAAAATACTAAAAATACTAGATTAGATTTAAACTCAACTACACCGTAACAACGGACCGATAAAGGCTGATGATGATGATGATTACCGTAAGTTCGCAATCTGCTGACGGTTTGCCCAGCAGGATAGGATATATCAAATTGGTATATGTATTTAACTATAGACCCAAACCAGGAGTTATACTAGAAATTATGAAGTAGCCAAAAGAGATTTGGGTTAGTAAGACAATCTCATAGGTAGTAAAACACGACTGGTGTGGAGGTAGTGCCGCGCTCACGGGGGTGCATGGGTTCAATGCTTGTTATATTACGTTGCAGTGTTTCGAAAAGAAAGGCAGGACAGGCTGTGTAATTACTGGATAGGCTATTAACTTGTGGGAAAGCGATGGTAAATACATCGATCCGGATTGATCGGGTAAGATTAGGTTCGAAGCCAATACGAGTCTAAACTAATCAAAACCGCGAAAACACCGATAGCACTTTGCTATCGGTCGATTGCACGGGTTCCGCGCACGACCCACCTCCCCCGTCAGAGGGGGAGGGGAGAGCCGGCCCTCCGACTAATAGTTTAACTTCACCCGCTCATGACTCGTCGACCGTATTGGATTTGACTAGCCAAACACCTACTCTCCAGAGTAGCGCGCGCGATATACCGCACCCCCTGTGGGACACGGAGGGGGGCGTCCCCCTTTCGAATTTTACTAGGTGAGCCATCTGCTCACATACCTTGCGATTGAGCTTAAAGACCATCAGGCCTAAAAGTCAAGACCTTTCGAAAAAAAAGTGGAAAGACGATCTCCGTGCAGTGACTGGTTCTTGTTGGATACGAGTAGCAAGGGATCGGCCGTCTTGGCGTTTACAGTGGACGAATAATATCTGATAATGATAATGATGAAATAATTTGTCTAGCTTAAGACTCTAGACTACGTCATCTTCATGGGTGACGTCGACGACTTACCATCAGGTGACAAGACTGTCAGTATGCTTAGCCAATTAAGACAAAAAAAATCTACGCGTTTTTAGCTAGTCCTATCGATAGCGTACCGTTATTATTAATATTACGAGTATTATTAAAGAAAAATATCGAATTACACACTGAAGAGACATCACATAATCCAGGTCATATATTAAAATGTATCGAGAGCCTACCGAGAAGTAATAAAAATGTATTGACTTGATTCCACAATCTAATCCAATCTTGAGTAGACATTGAAGAGAGAAATAGTTTAAGAGGAAGTACAACCTAGTTCGCCTCGGTGAACTATATATACCCGTGCCCAGCAGTGGGGTGTTTATTTGTTGCTACTTTACTTTTTTACTTTTTACAAAGGAAATTTTAGATATGATAGTATATTGAAAAAACTAACGAAAAAATTAATTCATTATTTTTAATCCCTTGCCGATCTAGTCATCTAGCCTAAGTGCGCGAAAACCAATTATTATTTTTAATTTGTGTAGGAAAGCTTAATTTCCTCTCACATTTTACTGCGAGATTTTCCAAATTATCATAACGTATTTTGCTTCGTAAAAGGATATCGTAAAATATGAGAAACATTCTAACATTACGCATAAACATATTAAAGGAACTTCAACAATGTAATGTATTAATGACAATAGAATCTTTAGAATTTTATCATTATTTCCCTCTTTGTATGGTAGTCCGTAAAACAGACTGTATTTTTTATAGACTTTAAATATAGCGTAGATATATATTATGCGTTATGAAATTTTATTAATAATAATTTTGCCGAATCTAATACCTACCGTCCGCCAGGGCAATGGGTGTTATTGTATTTTATATTACCTAATGTATTTGGGCTGACAAGTAGATTGTACAGTCAGCGTCAGATTGATCTTAGCAGCCAAAGTGCTCAAAAAGATCTGACGGACAGAATTTCATTAATATCTAAGCATTCAAAGTTGTCATATTGATATTAGCATCCAAAGTAGTCAAAACATCTAAGCAACACATTTTCCATATTTATCGGAGCAGCCAGAGTATTCATATACATCTTAGCATACAGACTGTTCACAGGTATCTAAGCATCCAGAATGTTCAAAAATATCTTGGCATAACAGGAAAATCAATCTTATTACCAGTACTTAAAGTGTATGTGGCTTATATTGATGGCAGACGTCAATCTTGGATATACAATTAATGTCTTGTTAAAAGGAAAACATTACCTTATTAGACGTAGTTAGAGTGTAAAATTAATTAAGACAAACAATATTTACTATTGATTGTCAAAGTTGTAATTTAAAGAATTTTGCTTTTCTTCGATGTTTTTGTCTAAATTTAGATTTTAGATAATAATCAACAGACAATATTGCGAACGTGAAATTATACCAAATAGCAAAATAAATATGTAATGGACACAAATTCTATATCTTTTATATAATATATAATCAGAATCTCGGAAACGGCTCCAATGATTTTCATGAAATTTGTATACGCAGGGTTTTAGGGGCGATGAATAGATCTAGCTAGGATATATTGTTGGAAAATATCGTTTTATTCGTGTTATCAGTTAATGATAAACCGCCGCAACATCATTAGGATACAAACGTAAATTTCGCAATTAAACATTAAGATTGAGTAGCTCAGTTAGAAAATCCAACTTACTCGAATCCTAAAGATCCTGGTTCGTATCTCTAGTGCAATAGATTCCTTTTTCTTTTTTCTTTTTTTGTTCCTTCCATCTTTTGGGAGAAAACCTTTATCATAATATCATATATAAGGGTATCCAAATCAAAACAAATAAAAACCAAATATTTGCTCGGTCAACCTGGTACTTCTATATTATTTGAGCATTCATATTTGTCATCTTGCTGTTGTCACGTAAAATATCATCATCATCGGTTTTTATCC
This sequence comes from Lycaena phlaeas, assembly GCA_905333005.2. NCBI lineage: Eukaryota > Metazoa > Arthropoda > Insecta > Lepidoptera > Lycaenidae > Lycaena > Lycaena phlaeas. The sequence goes on from HG995168.1 coordinate 5,851,448, forward strand.
ATGCACTATTGAAAATAAGCTTCCTTTGATGAAAGCCAAGACGGCCGACCCCTTGCGACTAGCATCTAAGACTGCCAGTGCACGGGGATCATCTTACCACCTAGGAAATGGCCGACCAATACTTTGTCTAACTAAACCAACAACCTCTTTGACCAACCTTACCTACCGGCCCATCGACAACCCGGTTTGATCAACTCTCTGCCACTTCAACTCGCTTATTTTTCGCGTGATATCGGTAACTTTAGGTCTCTGGTAGAGGTCTTCGTTTCGAATCCTATCTGTCAAAAAACACCCATCATAGCACGCTCCATAGAACTTTGAGCTACGACAAACGTTCTGGTAAGTCGTATATTTACAGGCCACATTTTGGCCCCGTACGTCATCACGGTGAAAGAGCATTGGTTAAAGTCCTTCGTCTTGAAACTCTCAGGTGTAGACGACGCGAGAATATGACTGAGCTTCCATAGAACGGCCACAACCCTAATGGTCTTTCCTCAAACTTTTGTCTAATCAAAGTTTTTTTGAAGACCCACACGTCGAGTGGATTCACTTAGATTGCAGGATCTCCTGCAAGCCTTCCAGCGATTTATAGCAGTAAAGATAGACGCGCAAAAAAAAACATTTTTATCGAAGTTAGAGCTGGAGTATTAATAAATGAAAGTAAAGTGTCAACCCATATAATATGTCCTATTCCTGGGCACAGGTCTCCTCCTCGAAATCAGACGAAGAAGCTATTGGACTACAGTTCACCGATGCTTTGGCTCAATCCTGGTTAGTGAATCGAGAGGCGAGTGAGCGATGGTATCATGCTCAGAGTGTAATCAAAAATTTAAAAACCCACGTTACAAATCACTACATACGGTCATGATTGAACCTCGAGCTCTAACTCCAGAAGAGGCCAAGACTAAACCTACGTTTAGCCAGGTGACCAGCTGATTACATTCATGTAAGATGGGTGCTTCTTCCACAAAGCAAGACTGGATCAAACCTATTATATTTCCGAAAGCAGACATTTAAATCTGATCGCTTTGATGGCGGCTACACGCGATTATTGTATCATTATTATTTTTCTGACTACTTCCAGACATAGGCCTTTTCAATGAACATTAAGATCAGTCGTCTATATAAATTTCTATCTATTTTTCTCGATTCCTTTTTTGTAAAGAAACATCAGTATATGTCATCATTTATTCTGTTATTATACATTTTAAACTTTTAACTCTTAATTTTTGCTGTGTTATTTATTTCCTTAGCTGGTCATTCTTTTATTTTATGTATATATTGTGTTTACTTGTTAACTTTGATTTGCCTTATTTGGTTTCTTATAAGTTTTGTTGCCGGTGCATAATAAATAAATAATAAAATAAAATAAACTGTATAGGCAATAGTAATAATAATAATTTTCCTTAGACAATTCTCAAATATGCATCGCAATTTTAGGTATCAGATGAATATGATAGAAGGAGCTAAGAAGTCGGACCAACAACAGGCAATTGGTCCAAAAGTTTTCCGTAGTTCAGTTTCCACCCTATTTCTAGTGGGACATTCTAGCGTTTAGGTAGACTTGTTTTAGTTGCAGTCAGTAAGAAATTTAACCTTCAAAACTTGATTGATGATCACATGCCTAGATAATGGTTTGATGCTAATTGTAAATTTAAAAAAATCTTTCGGTAAGAAGCAACTTTCAGAGATACATATCGGCTTACGTAAGTGGGCGGCTACAGGTTGATGATGATAATGGATAAAAAGTTAGTTTTTAATAAATCATTTATGCTGTCAAAATGGTAATTGTTAAGGACGCTCTACATTCTCGACAAAAGATTTCAGCGAGCGTACTATACTCTGAGACACAAGTCTGGGTCGGCTCTACAAATTTTTGTTCAGAGCACTTTTTCACTCGTTATATTATGCACGTTTTTTTTGTAATGTAATATACTACAACATATATTTATCGTATCGATTAATATTATTATTATATTTATTTTATTTACGATCTCCGTGCAGGGGCAGGTCCGCGTTGGATGCGAGTAGCGAGGGATCGGTCGTCTTGGCGTTCATTGAGGGAGGCCTATGTTCAGCAGTGGACGGATAAAGGCTGATGATGATGATGATGATGATATACTTATCATTAGCGAAAAGTTTAAGGATAGCTTTCATATAAGCTAATCGATATTTTTAAATACCTATATCAGTTTTATGTAATACAAGAGTCCTCTGATTTGTTCACAAACAAAAATTACACACATACTACATAGTCAATTCTTGCCGAATAGGCGAACTCTTGTGTTTGGTAAACTTAAATATATTATAATTAATTTTGGCGATAATGTGTAACACACTTTATGATCACATAAATGTTTTATATAAAATATTTGCTTTCAACAAATTCTGAAATATAGTCCTCGCCACTTTTAAAGTCCTGCGACTAATGCCTGAACTATATTTGACAACATTGACATCTTGACATCTGTCTGGAGTAAGAAGTTGTGATATTTTAAATTGTTTTACGTGAAATATGGAGCATATAATATAAAGTAAGGTGTAAAAATTTAAGGCCGTATAATGATCGTTAAAGTGAAATAATTTTGTGAATTAGAAAGTAAAATTAAACAACAATTAACCCCGTTAAATAATATGTTTATAAATGTCACAGCCATGACAGGTAAATTTTAGAGATGCCAGAGTCACTCATTTTTGCCTAATTTATGGTAAAAATATTATCATTAACTCTATACCTACATTTATCTTATGATATTTTATATGAATATAAATACAAGGTAAAAGAATTAAAACCTTGTTCAGATGAATGATATTTTCAGGTGTTTCTGTAAAAAAGGTCGAATAACAAAGGAAGTGACAATGGCAGCAATTACTTCTGAGAAAATCGTCACTCCTGGCAAAAGCCGAACACATCCGAAGCAGCTTGTTTTAGATGATTCTACTAATCGGTTATACGTAAAAAATACGAATGAAATATTTACAAAAAAATGTTTTATTTTACTAAAACCTGGCAGGGAGATTTTTATTTTGCTGCTATAATTATTTTTGTCATTATTATCATACTCAATCTTTATCAATCCACTACTGACCATAGGCCCTATAATTATTTTTTGTACTAGACTTGGTGGAAAATCATTACACTATAAATTGGCAACATTGGGTTATGAGACCGCAGCGCCGCGTCTATCGGACTTCTAAAGTGGCGATGACTCTAGAAAAATGACATGTCAAGAACCTGACACATTGAAGGAAAGAGATAGCTTATTAAAAATTGTTTAAGTAAATAAAGACAGATGATACTAATTGAATATCTACGACTGACGTCTGGCATCAATATAAGCCACATACACTTTAAGTACTGGTAATAAGATTGATTTTCCTGTTATGCCAAGATATTTTTGAACACTCTGGATGCTTAGATACCTGTGAACAGTCTGTATGCTAAGATGTATATGAATACTCTGGCTGCTCCGATAAATATGGAAAATGTGTTGCTTAGATGTTTTGACTACTTTGGATGCTAACATCAATATGACAACTATGAATGCTTAGATATAAATGAAATTCTGTCCGTCAGATCTTTTTGAGCACTTTGGCTGCTAAGATCAATCTGACGCTGACTGTACAAAGCCTTTGAGCTTATTACCAATCTGTTTTATCAAGTTTATAAATCAACTGATTTTTGTATTTACGTTTTTAAATGACCAAAAATGAAATATTGTAGAGAAATTGCCCGCAGCTCCGCCGCGTTAACGTAAATAACACGTACAATCTTATTTGAATCAGAGATGTTCGACCGCCGACCCCTCAAATCTTTGGACGATTTTGTCTATTTCACTAACCTATACAGATAATTTTTAATTCTAATCGAGAACAAATATACCAATTTTCAAACTTTTAAACCCGGAAATGAGATAATTTCATAAACTTTATTCCTCCTGTATTCATAAAAATCCTTTCTTAGTGTTCACTTACATCATGAAAGGAACACCTGCATCTTACTTCAAGTTTCAAGGTTTTGTCTTTTATATTCATAAATATATAGATAGCAGTGACGTAATTTAAGATGTAGGTAAACTATTACGTTGTGATATAAAAGACCTTGAAATGTATGCTAATAAATGTATCTAGTGAACGTAAATATAAGCTTCTTTAAGAAATAACACAAAGCCGTAAAAAAATCACAAAAAATGACCATGAGTTGAGACATGTTTATCTAACAAACCAACGTGGTAAGACAACGGATTAGGTTTACCTCTGGTAAAGGTGGTCTAATTCTAGTTGGAATAGGCTCGGTCACAATCATAGCTTATTATTGGTTTAACGATATAGAGTAGTCTGCAGGGCTATTCTGTAAGAAACTATTTCAATATCGAGCTTCACCTGAGTGATAGAGCTCACATTACGTTACTTCAAAAATGATCTTTATTGATATAGGTAGAGAGTCGAGTTTTAAAGAATACAAATCCGTCAAATTCGTCATATTACCGCGGATTCCGTTTTCGAGATTCGAAAACAACCTTACAGAATAGCCCTACTGGTCTCACAGCTATCACTCGTCTCATGTATCATAACCATGGGAGCTATTATTGCGAACGACGCGTCACATTCCAAGAACTAGAAACCAAACATTATGTCTTCCAAGTAGTATACGTTAAAAATGCATACGCAAATATTTATTAATTACGTATCATTCATTTTTTCATACACTACGTAACTCGTGGATAAAGTCACGGTTGGAATTTAATTTATTTATTGAATCAGAAGCTAGGCTTCGAGATTAATTTCATGAGTAGATTAATAAAAATGTAAGTAGGTAGATGTAATTGAAATCAAGCTTGAAATTTTTCAAGTGCTTACTACATATAGCTTGTTATTCATATGCGGTCTGACTGAGTCTGAGTCATCATGATTTTGTAACGTACATGTTTCACTATCATAACAAAACACTTCAGAATAAACACAATCAATGGCATAGACATAACATAATACTATAGCTGTTTCCTGGATTCCCGTCCAATTATTTCTTTCCCGTATCAAGTAGATTATATATCGTTGTTTCCCGTGTTTTCTTCCTTTTTTTTTTTTTTTTTTCGCAGTGGAAATGCTTTGCGCATTCACCCGTGGATGGGTCGTCCCCGGGGATATGTGGGACTCCCGGCGACCCCAGACTCCTGCAGACGCCGGTATACCTCACTAAAACCACTGCGGGTTGCCTTCAGCCGCTTTTTGAGGAGTGTCCCGGATCTGTCTAGCGTCACCTTATCCAAAGCTATGTTGTTTCTGAATTTGGACCAAATTACACAGTACCTACACAACATGTAATTACAATAGGCTTAGTAATTTAGCAGTCGCGGATAGTAGTGACGCGATTTTTTTTACAAAGATTTCATATATTAGTGATACACGAAGTGGATTTTTCTAAAGTCTCATTATCGTTTTAACCACGTAGTTACCCTGATAAGGTAAATAAATACTTTCAACACTTTTATGCTGGAGATGAGATGCGTTTATTCAATAGACTAATAGTACGAATATTTATATTTAAAAAAAAAACCAAATCAGTTAAGCTTAAAAGGAATTTTAATTACTGATATCTTTCAGAGTGTAGCTTCAAAATACATTAATGCCATTCATGTCCAGACGAAAAGCATAAAGCAAATTCCGCTATTTCATTCTGGACTCAAACTCGAATTCTATAGCGTCCTTAATGCAAAAATAACTTTGCGAGGACGTAATTAGTATAGTCGGGAGACACGCTAAGTTATACTCCTCTTATTAATAACATTCTTACTTGAAACATAAATATCGAGTCCGCAATCTCTAAGTGCAGACGGAGGTAAAGGAATGTCAGCGTGGCTTACAAAATGCCAACCAAACAAACATTAACTAGAACGGTTTACACGGCACAAACGCAACTAACCTTCACTAAATAATATGTCTGTGTTTTATTGATTGTATTATAATTAGTTTTTACAACTAAGTTATCAAAATTATATGTAACTCGTAAAGGTAACATTTAATAAATGCATATATGTAATATGCAGTTCGATGATAGTTTACAGCGGTCTGTCATGGACCATGACAGATGGTATGGTATGGTCATGACTCATGGTAACCGCTTTGATGGCTTCGGAATGATGATATTACGTAGGTACGTCGATTTTTATCTTTATGATAAGTCATGTATATTATGGCTTCGTTCCACCGACACAAATGGATATCAATGGGTCACAAATTGATACCTACCATATTCGCAGAAAGCGTTTTTAAAGCGCGGCGTTTTTTTATGCTCGATAAACGCTGTTGGATTTTTGAAGTAGAGCGTTGGAAATTAAATTGAATTGACAACTACATTTATTTTCATATTACCGGATATACACGTAAAATAAATGAATAATCTAATAAGTACATACATATGTATGTATCTACGTATCATCAAAAAATAAAGCTAAAAACCGTGTCCAAGTACAATAGAAAAAACTTAAAACAAAAAGCATTATTGTTTTTGTTTAACAAATGTGGCGACTCATTGTATTGCCATTTGCCATATATGTAGAGCCAGCAAATAATCTGAGTGTTTTTTTTAATAAGTAAGTGTATGTAATTATGTATGTTTATAAAAAATTGTAAACTATATTTTGAAAGGAGCAACCCAACAGAGTTTCTTGCTGAATTCTTCTTATGTACTATACTAGTATAGTATTATGTATTGTTTGTATTACTATTTTTTGTAATATTGTATTTGAAAAGACTAGTTCCACTGAGTTTGTTTCGCCGGTTCTTCTCAGTGGACTTACTTTGGAACCGGTGGTAGACTCAATTGACCTTCAAAAAGATACTTGGATAGTACTATTTTGAATAAAATTTTTGACTTTGACTTTGACTTTGAATAATCAATATAATGGGAGAGGTCATCAGCACTAGCGGTATCTAGAACTTATCAGCTTCGATAGCCTTGCTAAAATCACAAGCTAGTTCGTTCAGTACTATTCGTGGGCCACCTAGCCTTATCTGATAACGTGCAGCGATAACGACAGCTCTGACTCACATTAATATGAACGTGCCCACTGCACGATCATTTTCAGTATATTTAATAATTATATTAGAATTGTAAAGAAGTGTAGTTTAACATTCATAGAGGATTTTAGTGCAAAATTCGAATTATAGTGTAAAAGTTTGGATCATTAATATTAGTGGATACAATTACAAGAACAAGGAAACAGTTCATATTAAGTTTTAGTGGTGTTGTGTAAACATTATTTATATTAATAATAATTGTTATATATAGAATTATTTGTAAGTATCAAAAATGAAAACGCCGATATGTAGTTATATTGATGAAATGTTTTGATTATGCTACGAAAAGTTATTTTGATATTAATGTTTTTATTTGTATATTAAAAATCAACGATTAAAACACGTGACGAATTTAATATTGTCCATAAACTATAGAGGAACTGTAAATATATTTTATATTTCAAAATTGTATCAGAATCGTTCTGATTGACATGATCGAATGAATCGAAACAATTTAACAGTAACTGGATTTATAAATAATAGAGTCATGTGCATTAGGCATTTTTCATTAAAAAATAATTGCACTTCACGACGTGATACACACCTAACTTCTGTTCGGCACTATACGTATACTTATGTCGAGTAGGTTATCGAAGGTATAGAAGTTATTACCAATTCTAATCAGAAAATGTATGTTTTCAGAGTGAGCTGTGTCGTGCGATGGTTACGTGAACTACTAAGCATGCGTTGGGTGACGTGGTGGTATCTGATGGTAGCGCTGCTGGTGCGAGGGCTTGCCCAGCGATTTGAACCCACGGCATGCGATGATGACGCGTGTCGATGCGATTCCTTCACAAGACTTATATGCAACTGCACTGGGGACTATAAAGTGAGTTGATATTGTTTAAAAAAAGAATTATTTAGGAAAGGTTATTTAAGCAGCATTTGTCTGTCTGTCAGTCATCATCTCTATCATATTTCGCTTTTAATAATTTGACATTTACGTTTGAAGTATGAACTGAAATCGAAGATACTCAAACTTATTATTATCGTATCTAGTAGCCATAACAGAAGTTCGCATTAACATGGCTTTAGATTGTTACTGTGCATAAGATATGTGTATATTGTACACAGGAGCTGACCCTTAGACCGGACGGGGCGTATCGAATACCGTCGAGCGCCACTAGTATAACAGTAGACGGCTGCGAGCGAGTCATCTTCCTCCCGGACACCGTCAGGAATCTCATACAACTGCGTCTCGTGGAGATACGAAACGTCAGACACGTCGTCATCAGTGAACGTTCCCTCACATGGAACCCCTTCTCCAGGGACAGCGAAATAAACCCCGGAATGCGCATATTCATAAACAACAGCACCATAAACGAAATATCATCTCACGCTATACAGGGCCGTGTCAACGATGTAGTTATAAGCAATAGTAGAATTAATAATCTTAGGCCATTCGCTTTTTCTAGTCTTACTGGTGTGAAAACCATAGAGCTCACAAATAACATTTTCGATAACATAGAAATACAATCATTCAAGAAATTCACCACGTCCAACTTTATCCTACGCGGTGGAACAGCTAACACCCTGCCCAGCAGATTCTTGTCGGACGTTGAAGTGACAAATCTATTTCGCATCGAGGGAGTTTCAATCAAACATTTATCTAGTTTGACATTTCTTGTCAGTTTACCAAAGAGAATACTAATAGAGAGTAATATAATAGATACTTTAGACGGAGACAGCTTCCATATGAGCTCCAGAGGTCCCATAACGTTCAGAAACAACACAGTCGCGACGGTCAGGAACGGGGCTTTCCTCGGGTTCACCGCGGAGTCCGAGATTGTCGCAATGATGGGTCGTCAAGAGCTGCTAATAGACAACAACACGATAAGTGAAGTCGTGGCATCATCTCTGACGTACAATCAGTCGTCGTTGTTACTGCGATTGGACGGGTTAAATTTGAATAAGACGTGTACGTGTACGTTGGCGGATGAGTGGAGGGGGGTGGTAAACGAGCAAGGAGGGATCATCAACTGCTGGTACGACTTGGAAGACCATTACATCTCCATACCGACGTACATAGACAGTCGTTGCGGTGCATTTAAACAGACCTTCTGGATTTTCGTAGTCATCGGCATCTTTTTTGTTGCATTGGCAGCAGCTATCGCGATTTACTTTATATTGAAACGCGAGAACGAGAAAAAGAAGAAATTACAGATTGTCATGCCCGATGGGAAGACGTACAGGGAAACTGAATTTCACATAGTCGTGGAGAGAGCGGAGCTCCTAACGACTGACCTGTGAAGTTGAATTTGATCTCTCGCACCGATTGCAAAGCGAAGTGCACAGATAAAAAAAATGTATCGAACATTCCGTAAATATAGAATAGCGCGCTACCTCAGTGAGTATCTAGAAAAATCAGTGCCAATTAAATGTGCATCAGTATTATGCGATATTGTAAAAAAAGTTGTTATTGGTTATCAATGTTGTGTTAAATTATTTTAAATATAAGTTTCCTATTAAAATCAAAGTACAAACATAAATAATGTGAATAGTGTTCCTTGTAATTTTATTGTGCTTAGCGATTTCGAAATGCTTACATGTATATAAAATGCTATGCGAATGTTATACTTAAAATATTTTCACATAAATATTGCTTTATGTTTATCTAGGTATTACAAAAGTATGTGTACGTTCCAGTAAGTCTGCGCTGTGATGAGATCACAGTTCGTACGTGTTGACATTGTGTATCAGCTACTACTACAAATATTAATTATAATTGACAATTATGACATGTTATCAAAGCATATAATGACTTCGCCATTGCATATGAGACGAACATGTCACGACTGAACATGTGGTTCATATTAATGCAAACATACTTCGTGTAATATTTATGCAATAATTTAGAATTCAAACACATTCTGGATAAATAAAGAAAATGTTGTTTATGCATTTCTTTTTCATTACTATGATCGGCTATATTTATTTTCACCACTAAACGATATAATACTGAGTATATTATAGTTTTATACATCCGAAGCTCAAGATTTTTATGCATAACGATTTCTTTATAAAATTACGCTTCGGATGCCATTAAGATATCTATCTAGCTTATTTTAAATACTATTGAAAAATTTAAACAAATTATTAAATGATATATTTTCCGTTACAAAAAGGGTTTTATTGTGAAATATTTAAATATCTGTTATTATTTCTATTGTATAATTGATAGAATGTACTGTCGGTCCTTGATGGAAATTCATGTTATAGTCACTATAATAAAACTTTATATACACTTTTTCCACTATTTATTTCATAAATTAAATAGTGGCAAAAGTGTATATAAAGTTTCATTATAGTGTCTATTTCTATTGTGTCTATATTATGTAGGTACATTAGGATATCTTCAATGCGTAGATCGGATGCAGCGTACTTACTTTATACAGTTAATATCATACTCCGCATTTGCAGATACTTACCTTGCCCAAAACTGGTGCCTTAGACATAAAAAGCTAAAAATCATAAATAAAGCATGAAAAAAAACATAGTTATTGACAATAACATTTTAAAGTATGAAGAAGTTCACAAATCCTCATCCAATTCAGTTGAATTCTTAAATAAAAAACATAGTCAATAATTTTGACGTGACTTTTTTATGCTATTAATAGTTTGAGAGGCAGAGAAAAAGAAATATGTGCTCTCTTTATTTATTTATGTAATCAACCCTATAACAGTCTTATCAGAATCATTTTAATACTTACAAATCGAATAAATATCCACCATACAATTAGTAATTATATTGTCTTATACTTACTAATGCGATCACTGTCCATAAAATACATATTAGTTCTGGTGCCTATCGAATTCATAATTTTGTTGGGCCCTCCATATTTCGGCAATGTTACAATCACGACGACCAAGGGAAGACTACATAAAATGAAGTCTTAATTTAAATAAAATCAAATTGTCAGAGAATATGTTGATTATGATGAATCATCAAATGAGAAGCGGTAATGTTAGTGACCTTTAATTAAAGATATTACAGCGAATTAGCCGGATTAGGAGCACTTTTGTCACACATACTTATGCAATCTTAGATTTATTAGCTTTATAGATTTGCGAGGTGCATTATAAAACGGGACCAAACATTTATTTTCTAAGAGTTATCCTGTCCGCGTTAGCACTGCCTTTCTATAGTATAATAAATCTTTAAAAGCAATGCAGTAGTACTTTTGCCCTTACCTGCTATAACTTAATAGTAAGTAGATACTAATGATTGCGAAAAAAGCCATGCGACTAAATAGAATCATCAAATGTTAATCTTCACTAAAATTTCTGTCATTTTTTTCACTGTGATCATCATCATTATTATTGGTAAGTGTTCTATCTTTGTATCTCAACATGTCTCTTTCAATTAGTGCCAAGACGAGCGATGTCGGTTTCCTCCGTCTTTTCGAACAAATTTTTCGTATTGTTATTTTAAATTTTGCAACGTTGTTGTATATACATTCGACTGAACGACTATTCGACTGGATATTATTTGGCACTGTTAATTTAGTTGTACATCTTGTAAATCTAACTGTAAAACGTTGCTCAGCTACAGTGGAAGCGAAGGCTAAAATCTTCCCCTGGGTGCGTTTTCTTAGTAGTAGGTGTAGCAAGGATGATGAAGGGAGCTAAACCTCACCTGAATCAATTTACTGGTGTATGTGACCTTCAATACAACAACATTTGAACAAACGAACATAATACTCACCGCAACAGCGGCAGACCCTCTAGCACATGATGCACTGTAGGCGGTGAAGAGAGGTGCAGCCCCCTACTGAGTAGCAGCGCCTCGCTCTCGTCTGCGACGTCTTCGTCGTTGGAACTGCCCGCTCCGCCGGCCCCGCCCACCGACATCGCCAGCATTTGCACCTCCATTATTATAGCTGCATAAAAAATATAACATTATATGCGAAAATATTTTTTGCAGTGAAATTTCTTTAGAATCGTTGTGAGAGAGAGAGAGCGTCTAGCACGTAAATGTATAGGATTGAGATAGATAGAACACATTGAATGAGATAAAACACATAAGACGTTCGGGGTGCGGGGGGAGCTCAAGTCTAGCGGCAAGAAGTTAAGTCTCTGTGTCAGTAATTACACCGTCTTTCCTGCCCTTCTCTGCAAAACACAGCAAAGCTGTTTGACGGGAGAAATGACCAAGTTGGTGGTTTTTAAATTACTAGATGCGAATACGCGTCGAATGACACCTCGTTCATAACTTTCGAGAAAGGAACAATGAACCGGAATTAGCGAAAATGACACTTATAGTTCAGTGTCGATAATTTTTGAAACAAAAAAAACGACAATAGAATGAAACTCGAATGCCAGCATTAAAAGAGCAATCTACAAATATAATACAAGGCATCTACAACTTTTACCTGTAGCTGTAATAACCGTTAAAAATATATAAATTATTGTAGTCGAGATTTACTATGATAATGTATATATTTTTTTACTTCATCAGAAAGTAGAGATTTTAACGAACTAAAGGGCCACCGATTTTTTAAAAAAAGCTGATATTTTGACACGAGAATTTTCGATTGAAAACCAGTCTTTCTTTTCTGTAATATCAGAAAGTAAAAGTTGAAATAAGGTGAAAAATAAATCTTTTAAATCAAATAAATTACAGTGTATTTAGAGCATACTAACGTGAGTTTTTACCAAACTTCCTATAAAAATATTTTATTTCGAAAAAGATTTAAATACAAAACCAAAAACTTGGTTATTTGAATTTTTCACATCAATTTTGAAGTTATCAAAAAAATTGTTAGAACAAAAGTTGTAGATCTTTTTACTATCTACAACTTTGCCATGTAACTCTATTCCATAGGACTTGTAGTTTTGCTAGAAATCGAGATAAACCATTTCCCCCCCCCCTTCCCGAACTCGGATCGCCCGTAATTTATTTTTCCTTTCATTTTTATCATATTCCCCTTCTTTTCTAATGAGTTTCATCCTACTGTGATTTTCTTTCTTTTTTTACCTTTTTTGAAGGCATTGGTACCGGTCTATTATAAACTAGACTATGCTGCAGAAAGATTTAAAGAAATAGACATCTTAAAACATATCCTCCCTTCAGTAGTCGGGTTATCGGAAAACGCAGGTGCATATCCGTTGTTATAAAGTTAACATTCAAGAGTGCTATGGCGGTGACAACACAATAGCAAAGCACACCTGCGTGCTCAAGTCACGACCGCCCTATATAAACAGACGTTTATTGAATCATAACTATTGTTTTATTATAAGTGAGAAAACGAGATTGATAATATACTTGTATAAAAAATAAGGTCCTAGGTGGATACGAGTGAATCGGCCATATTGGTTTTCATAAAAAGAATACAGAAGGGGACGGAAGGTTGACGAAGATAATAATGATAAAAGTTCGGATCTAAGATTACGGCCCTTATCATCATCATCATCATCCACATTTATCCATCTACTGGTGAGCATAGGCATCCCTCAATGAACGCCAAGACTACTGATAAACTGCCATTCGCTTCCAACGCGGACCGGTCACTGCTCGGAGATTTTCCTCTCACCTGGTTAATAGTAACGCTTCGAAAAACTAAACGTGATCTCCACTTTGGACCTCAATCAACTATCCGCTCCCCCGATTGTGTGACCAGGCCACTCTACTTGTTTTTATATGAAATGATAATTAGTGCCGTAAATCAAGAAAAGAGTATTAGTTTTCATTATTAATTAATCTATCATAAACAATAATTATGATGTCATATGTCTTTTTTTCTTTTATTTGCTTTTACTCTGCAACTCGTATTTGTGTGAATAACGCTTCAGGAAAAAATATAAAATTTCTTATCTTGTGATCCGTGTTATTTTGAGTCGCCTGTCAATTGTTTTGCCTTTTCATTGATAAGTGTGACCGTGTTAAAATTTGTCATTGACACATTACGCTAGTCGATAAAATAACAATTTGCAAGAGCTTTATTGGAAAATTTTATGTGTACATACACGTATAGATTAAATAAATATCATCAAACTTATTCATTTTCACTCATCATATTTATAAAAAAATATTAGACTAATTATTTTAAAAATAATCTTCTATTAAATATATTTGTTCGAGTGCTAACCGCGTTACCGCGGAATATAATCTTCCCGTGATCACGGCAATTTAATTCATCATCATCATCATCAGCCTTTATCCGTCCACTACTGAACATAGTCCTCCCTAAATGAACGCCAAAACGACCGATCCCTGGCTACTCGCATCCAACGCGGACCTGCCACTGCACGGAGATCGTCTTCCCACCTGGTTAATGGCCGACCAACACTTCGTCTACCTAAACGCGGCCTCCACTCTTGAAGCTTAATGGCCCATCGGCCATCCGTCCCCATTCTGTGGCAGGCCAGAACCACGCACACAATAGCTATAAGATACTCACGGTATGTGAGCGGCGGTATATCAAGGTCTGGTGTCAGCAGCCGCGCCGAGCACGCCGCCCCCATGTACACCAGTTCCATCTCCAACGCCACTAGCCCCTGCCGCTGGGACGTGAACGGAGCGTCCTCGTATCCGACACACAAACAACGAAACCCGTAACGGTTGTCGGCACTGAAATATTATATATTAATTTAGAAAAGATTATATATATATTGGTATACAGGTTATTGTTATCATCATCATCATCATCATCATTAATTCCTAGCCGATTGCGACTACAGCGACTAGCTCGTTCTGTGGGCTAGATATTTCGTCCTTAGGTGGCTGACATAACCTATTTTGTTGACGAACCGTCAGTACACCGTTGATAAAATTATAGGTTATCTTAGAAGGTGGTGTAGGTGTAGAATGTATGGATATGTTTGTTACTCTTTCACTCAAAAACTAAACGCGGGTGAAACCACGGGGCACTGCTAGTCAATCATAATTTTTAAATATTTTGAAAGATACAGCTCGGTTTCGCGTACTTTCCATTCCCGTGGGAGCACGGGGATAAATTATAGCATAAGTGTTATTCAGATGTGTAAGCTATTATAAATTTCACTAAAACCCATTCAGTAGGTAGTTTTTGAGTGAAAGAGTAACAAACATCCATACCTACCTATATAGAAACTTTCATGTTTATAATATGAAGTAGGATTATCATGATGAATAGCGGGATGTGCTATGCCGCGTGTTTCTCCCATGAAACAGCTTTGCTGTGTTTGGTGTGAAGGGCTAGACTGTCAGTGTTATCACTGGCACTGAGATTTAACATCTTGTCTAAGGATCTAGTTCCAGGTAAACTAGTTTATGTTAATGGGCGACGTCGAGCACTTGCCATCAGCTGGCATGATTGTCAGATTTCTTATCTAACTAATTTAAAACAATACATTATCAGCCCGTTTCCGTGCACTATAATAGCTTCCTTTATTAATATTAAACTATATCACTAGCTCACATAACCTACATGATGATAATGGCTGACCGTAATGACGTGTCTTGTAGAAAACATTTTGCTGTAAACCAATTTTTAAATCTAAACAATTCTAAATGCCACTCAATCAGAACTTTAATATCTTAAAGGGAATTCAGTGTACACGCATAGACGAGTTATATCATCATCATCATCAGCCTTTATCAGTCGACTGCTGAACATAGGCTTCTCTCAATGAACGCCAAGACGACCGATCCCTTGACGAGTTATATATAAAGATTATTTGTATAATAATACATAAGGATTAGTTTTTATTTCCTTGCTATGAATAAAAAAAAATAACAAGATAATGAACATTATCTTGTTTAAATTTTTTACAATAATACAATAAATGTTTTTATATACTTGTATCTGTTATTGCTAAAAGAGGTCAAAAATATATAGATACAATATAAAAAATATTGTTTATATATTTGGTATTTTTTCTTAACTAAGTATACTTACTTATTTGACTTGTTATATTCGTTTAGATAATCCGTTGCTGTTTCTAATGAAAATATCACTTCATTACCGGGAACTAGTAATGCCTTTTGGGGCCAATCAGATGCTCTGAAACAAAATTCTTAGTAACAATAGAGGAATTAATAAATCCCCTTTTGATTTCGGAGATCTAGTTCCATAAAAGGCACTAATGTTAATTCAATTATTGTATTACAATCTATAGCCGATTACGGCATGTAAGAAACCTTGATACAATATACATACTGTCACGTCTCTTCTCTTTCTTAATCCACAGTATAAAAATGGTAGTAGATATGCTTTCAATAAATCAGCGGTATTTTATTTTCTTCCCACTATTCACAACATCTTTAATATCATGTTCATTCGTAATAACTTCTTTCAATAAACTTCAAAGACACTCATTGTCATGAAACATGCATGCACCTTAGGCTACTAATATCTGTTTAAACCTAGAGTCCATGCCCAATCTTACATCGATCGATTTTTGTAATCGATTTAAAAAACTTTATTTAGAATTCTGCATAGTTGGCTCCTAATTTAATGTTTTTTTTTCAACCCTAACGCGAAAAGTAGATTATTATTACAAGCTTCCGCTGTGTGTCTGTTGTTCCGTAGCGCCTAAGCCGATTTCGATGCCATTTTCTCTTTCGATATTAGTTTTATTAATATCATTTTAGATATGTTTTATTAAGCGTTCAGTTTTCAATTTTAGTCCTGGTATAAGTAGCGTTGGGTTTTCATAGGTGTAAACTTTTAGTTATTAATGAAATATAGCTACTCACACATTGGAGAGTTTCGGCGTAACGCTAACATATGTACAGTTGTAGTGCATGCACGGCGCGTCTGACCCCGCCTCGTCCAATTCTTCAGACTCTCCGGTCTCTGACGTCAGTTGAATAAGACGCTACAACAAATACAATATTATTACATATTTTTGTATATCATAGAAGCCCTACGTCTATCGACGCCCAAAAACTTCTACAAAACCCGAGTTTAGTATATGCATTGCCCTCTTTTCCCTATAATGGGCCATCGGAAACTCACAAACCGCACGAAACGCGACAGTATAGCTGTCACTTTACGCTGGTCGTGCCGGTCCAATTTGGCTGCAAAGCAGCATGGCACTACATCTTATCTAGTAGTATTACTATCCTAAAATATTATATACCAGTAAATATTCAAATAAACAAGATTGTTATTGTTGTCATATTTAATACATTATATACCTACCTAATATATGAATTACTAGCTGTTGCCCGCAGCTTCGCCTGCGTTAACTAAGATTTACAACGGGATCTTAGTAGGCAAAATAAGTAACTTTTGTGGTTGATTTTTTACACCTTGTGTCCAAAAAACCCAAATATCTTACGGAACCCTATTTTTTTTTCAGAATAAAATGTAGCCTATGTTACTCGTGGATAATGTAGCTTTCAAATGGTGAAAGAATTTTTGAAATCGGTCCAGTACTTTTCGAGCCTATTCATTACAACCAAACAAACAAACAAAGTTTTCGTCTTTATAATATTAGTGTAGACTACCGATAACATAGCTAAATAACATCATTAACGCAAATTCCTAAGTTCATGATCAATTTGCAGTACATTGCAACTTACTAAACCTTATTCAATTAGCAAATCAAGACGCACGTAATATGACCTCATACTCCATTAAATTAGGGTCTGGTTGCTAAAACCATACCTGAATCGCATTCTGAATACAATAAATTTATTATTTGTATATAATCTATTTTGTTTTACGCTAATGTAAGACTGGTATTTAATAATAATAATATCTATGGACGCTTTTACACCGCGTCAATCTGGTCCCGTGATAAGTTTCCGAAGAACTTGTGGTACCAGACAACGGAAATATATTTAATACTTATTTTAATTATAATTTTTGATTATTAATTATTTATACATGTATGATTTTTTAATTATATAATACACATCCATGAACCAGAAACACAAAAACTTTTGTTCCTTGGCCGGATTCTAACCTGCTACCTCCATACTTGAGTGCCAACGCGCTGACCATTAAGCCACAGAGGTCGTCAAAAATATCTTATGATATGTTGATTTTTACTACGTAGTGTGTGTGAGAGAGCTACAACACTGTACATGAAGAAGCTAATTTTATCTATATTAATTTGTCTATATAAGTAAATGAATATTCAAAAACGAACAGGCTACCATTTTATCATGTAAAATTTTATAAATGAAAAAAATAAAATGATCAGTGCAACTAATTTATATTGCCTTCTATAACATGAAGTGTTACGATTCGTGCTGGTTTTATATACACCATTACGTACCTACAATGATATGAGTGAAGTCGCGTTATTTTAAAATACGACTTGGTATTTATTAGCTTATGCCAAATATCAAGTTCTATATTACTTTACGTATATACAGGCTAAGAACAGTACATCGTTACATAGTAACTTGGTATAACAAATGGTAATAATAATACTTATACAATAGCCCGGGGATTCCCAACCAGTGATCCTAAGTGGGCGATCAAAATATTATGTTGCTAAAACAGTATTTGTGGTAATGTAATTACCTACCTATTTGTCGTTTAAATAAAATAAGCCAAGCCCCATATTTCATCATCATCATCATCATCATGGGGTGCCATTTTCATAGTAGAGTTTGGAGGTCAACATTCGGTACTCCGCCCTATCATGAGATACACTTTCCATCTGGTAGTAGTCCAGTCTACTCCTTGATATCGACATACCATTTATATTTAACTATTTATTCATAGTTATAGTCAAAAAAGTAAAATGAATGTGTGTGCAAGTCACACACGGTAGAAGTGATACTCCTTAATAGTCCCTGAATAAAAATACTTATTGAAAAGTATTGAAAAAAAAATATCAATTACAAGCGAGACCTAACAAGTCATATCTGAACTGTTACGACGGCTGCATCTACTTTAGCTCCCCCCGCACCCCGAACGTCTAATGTGTCGTTTGTCATTTACGTGTTTGTCTCTCTCTCTCTCTTGGACTTTCTTTTTCGTTTTATCGAGTTTGAAACCACAACGATTGTAAAGAAGTTTTAGTTCAAAATAATATTTTAGCATAAAATTGCGTATAATAGATTGGGAATCCCTGCATTATAATTAAATGAATGAATGAATGGACGACCGCTACCTTATATACCTTACGGAACGGCGGATCGGCAATTCGGTTGTCGGCCGAGCAGTGGCAGCGGTGCTTGGGCGCGCCGGCCACCGCGTATATGGTGAGAGTGTCTTCGGACTGGGCTGTGATACTACGAGGGTCCATCTCCAACACGATCCAGGATACTTGTGAGGGGAATAGTACCCTGGAGAAAATGTATGTTATATTTTGGTGGTGGTGTCTATATCTATATTAATTTATTATATACACGTTTATACTAACTTTACTTTTAGAAATGGATACTGATGAAATAATATTATAACAGTAAATATGGAGCACCTCACGCCTTTTTACATGATATCAATTTTTTGGTTAATCTTATTAATTCTTACATTAATTTTTAGTTTTATTTACTATTAAAGTATGTCTTTTTAACTATAATCTATTAAGTTGGTACAAACATAATGTGTAAAAAATATTATTTCAACTATTAAAACTGTTTAAAACGAGACAGTTAGGATATAATACATTATCAAGACGAGTTGAAATTAATGGAAAACATGGTTATTATTTCATTTTAGCAGTCGTAATATAAAATTGAAAAATACCATTGAAAACAGTTAACTGTTTAATTATGTCGGTAAGCAAAGACAAACCAACCTCATATTAGACACGGTCGCCTGTTTGTAGGGGTGTTCGCTCTCCAGCCACGTGTAATAATGCGTGGTAGTGGTGGTGGTGATCTCTTCCGCGCTCGGCACCAGCAGGTTCATCGCCGACACATGGGGCAGCAGCTTCCGAACCATGTCCAGAAGTTGGATCACGCTCTACATAAAAAATTATTATCGAATAATATTTTTATTATCATTATTAACGATAATGGTCTAGTATAACCTCAGACTTGAGACCTGAGTATACCTGCATGCCAGATAAAATTAAAACTTAGATGGTGTGTCAAGATGGTGGTTTCAGTCAACCCTCAATGTTGACACACCGGGCAGTTGCATGTTGGCCCATTACAAAATCGTGTTTATGCCTACTTAAACATAAGGAAACGTAAGATTGTCAAATAATAATTATCATTGCCATTCATCCATTATCCATCCATTTTTTGACATATAGCTATTTCAATGACCCCTACTTATTTAGCTTATCTGATAAGTAATTTAGCTTTTGACTTAATTCTGATCAAGCATTAAAAATGCAAAAAAAATCACTTCAAAGTCACTTAGCTAACTTAAGTGGAGTCAAATTAAATCATTCTTACCTTGGAGTCATCTAGCCCCTCTAGGTTAGCGAGGGCGAATGGCAAAAGAGTATTGACAACAGGCGACTGTTGCAGGACTGTGGCGTTCCTCCTCAGGTCTTCAGCGGTGAGTTCGTTTCTCAAGCTACAGAACAAGTCCACGGCCCGGTCGATTATCACCGACGCAACACGAAGCGTCACATCTCGGAGGGCTACTATCAATGAGTCCGTGCTCTCTAACACGTTCAACAGCGGTTTCGTTGTGCTGAAACAATGAATATATATAAATAAATAAAGTAATTAGTAGTAAATAATATATAAAGTGTTTAAAGTAAATATATTAGATATGGCTCTAGCATAAGCTAAGATTTAAAGTCACAGAGACAAACTTATCTCATGGGTATCGAGCGTTTTTAACGATGTCGTATTGTTAAGTGTAACAATATGTCTATAACAATTATAATGAGATCCCTTACTAAAGTGTGTCAAAAATTTGTAAATAAGTATTCCATTAAAAATATTCATGTTTCTGTATTAAAAGAACCTACTAAATATTCCATGCTATATCTTTTCAAATTTCTAGTACAAGTAGGATTAGTAGGAATTTCAGTATAATGCAAGTAATCTGTAAGGATAGTAAAATATCTATCATTTGTGCTATACAACACTACTTAAACCTCATATAATACAAATAATAATCACCAATTTACATAGTATGCATACATAATTATATACAAAATGTACCTGTAGTAAATTAAGCATGGTAACTGTCCCCTGGCGAGAGTGGTGCCGTTGAAGCTTAGAGAGCACGAAGCGAAATTAAAGGTGGTACCGTCGGGTCCCTTCACCGACGGTAGCCCGCAGTCGCCGTTCGTCGTACGACCGCCCTGACTACACAGCCTGAGCGCGTATCGGAGGTCCTCCTAAAAATATATTAACAATTAACATTATAATTTTCATTCATAAATAATTTTACCTCAAAATATGTTTAACGCCTAACATAAATCGACAATATCAGAATCTTGTATCTGTTTCTGGAATCTCAAGTTATACATATTCTGGTATCCTAATCTCATCATGGTGTAAGATTTAATTCAAAATTGAAAATACCACATACACATAAAATATTAAAAAAAACTAGCTGTTGCCCGCAGCTTCGCCTGCGTTAACTAAGATTTACAACGGGATCTTAGTACGCAAAATAAATAACTTTTCTGGTTGATTTTTTAACTTTTTTCAGAATAAAATTTAGCCTATGTTACTTGTGGATAATGTAGCTTTTAAATGGTGAAAGAATTTTTGAAATCGGTCCAGTACTATTTTAGCCTACTTATTACAACCAAACAAACAAAGTTTTCCTCTTAATAATATTAGTGTAGAAATGTTACACATACATAATATTATGTCGTTATTATACAACTTACATACCTTTAATACGACCGGCCTCTCAAATTTAATTTGCATCATATCATGCTGACAGTCGGACGCTGCGAAAGATCCTTGGACAACCTCCAAGCTAACCCAACAGTGAGCAGGATTCATCTCTTCAGACGCACTTCGGAGCTATAATAGAACCATATTTTAATAAAAAGGGTCATTTATAGGCTTCTATTACGAACATTATTAATTTAGCTCATTAAAATAATTGTAGCAGAACAAATAAAAAAGTTAACATTGAGAAGAAAAAGAACATTTATTTTACAGCACTTTTTTTTCATATTATGCCGAGAGTAACCTGGAAAAAAGCTAATTCTCAATTTTTTTAAACCTCGATCTATTACAGAGTAGTCTGAAAGTCCCAATTTGGGTGATTACTTAAATTGGGGCTCAAACTAATATAAATTTTGTATGGCTGAGGATTTTATGTTTGTGTAACTCAAGTGTTTGGGGATTTTGAGAGTTTAATTTTATTTATTTTATTTTATTTATTTTAACACAATTATAACGCCGTTACAGCAAATACCAAGATGACGTTACAAGCAGACAAACAACATAACATAAAAATAAAAACGCATACGATATTACATAATAAATATGACACCTACATATTATAAAGCTCCTTATTTATAAATAACACTTATATAATTATTAGTTATTTAAGGATTTTGTATGTTTATTGACTTTGTGGTTGAGGACTCGACTGTGTTCCGATGTTTTGTGTTCGAGATTTGAATATATGGGGATTATGTCTTTGGGGTCAAAAAAATATAAAGATGTACTAACGCGTACATCGTGCAGCAGCTCCAGCGTGTACTCATACGTGCCCATGCCGCCGTATACGCATGCGCCGACCAGCACCACGCCAGGCCGGTCCACGGTGAAGCAGATCGCGTCCGGACTGCCGTTGCCCGTGTTCCACGACCGAGTCTGGTTCACTCGCATGAACCGGGACGGTGTCGTGAAGTGTTTTATCACTTTTGTGTCGGTGTCGTCCTGCAGAGAAAAAAACGCTTTCACCTTCGCCAGAGAACTAACGTAACCGATATCACACGAGGAATAAACACGCTAGCAAAGGATGGCCGATGGCATGATACAGTTCAATATGAAGGCCGCGTTTTGGGTAGACGAAGTGTCGGCCGGCCATTAACCAGATGGCAAGACGATGTATGTGCAGTGGTCGATACATGTTGAATGCTAGTAGCAAGGGATCGGTCGTCTTCGCGTTCATTTAAGGAGGCCTATGTTCAGCAGTGGACGGATACATGCTGTTGATGATCTATAGCTTCTCCGTCGAGATAGGCCTCTTTTAATAAACGCCACGACGCACGACCAACAGCCACTCGAAATTAACTACTAGTACGGACAGATAAATTATTTCGTAATTATTTCTTTCTGCACCTCTGTTAGCATTTATATAATTTTTTATCCAATACAATAATCGCCTAGTCTCACTTAGAATCGCTTCCTACTTAGAAATCTTTCGCCAAATGTGTATTTACTGTGCATAAAAACTGATCCTGCTATTCTATTCCTTATATTAAAAATTCTCTCTCAAAAGCTATTCGATCCAAAATGATACAATATCACACACCGAAGGAATCTTAAAATAAACATTTGTATCAATAGCATTACTAGCTGTTGCCCGCCGCTTCGCACGCGTTAACAAAAAAACTATCCTTCTTATTAAAGAAATGTATCCTATATTGTTTTCTTAAGTTTACGCGAATTTCACTCATTATAATGAAACAACTTTTACGGATTTTATCGCGGTTTATTTAGTTTTTTTTTACAAGCCCGACGTTTCGGAAACTTTACAGCAACCATGGTCACGGGAGGACTGAAAAGTAAAGTTTCCGAAACGTCGGGCTTGTAAGAAAAAACTAAATAAACCGCGATAAAATCCGTAAAAGTTGTTTCATTATAATGAATGTATCCTATGTTAATTCTAGTACCTCCGCAAACATGTGTACTTACTAAGTTTCATGATGATCGTTTGAGTAGTTTACGAGTGAACAAACATCCCTACTTTCACATTAATATTAAGTAAGAATTAAGGATATAGTTTCTCATCAACATACTCGTATGTGAAGCGCGCTGAAGGACATTTCAGCAACGAGCCTGGCGGTGAGTTTGCAGCAGAACTCTGCGAGCCGCTGCTGTTGCTTGATCTCGCCGTGGTCGTGCGGTTGTCCGCACTGTCTCGTCATCATCTGCTGCTTGATGGGTATCAGCACCACGTCCAACAACTTCGGCACTACGTCTAGGAGGTGCCAGTCCAGGTAACTCGAGTTCGTCTCTTCGGTTTCTGGCAACTGAAATTGTCATAGTATAAATGATAGTGACTTTAACACATTTTTCAATCTAACTAAATATTACGTGTACTGTTCTCTGAATTATTTTGATACAATACATAAATAAATAATAAATTTATAAATATAATAGTAAAGTAAAATCACAAATCTAGCTTATAATTTCTGCCGTGTAACTGTTAAATTTTAAAAATACTAAAATCACTAAGCCCCATTTGTTAGTTAGTCGTACAATATAATACTAAGGGCCTGTTTCACAATCTCCAGATAAGTTCCGAATAGGCTATCGGCAAGATATTTGACAGATACTTGACAGATGCTCCACTGTCTGTACTCTATCTGTCAAATATGTTGCCGATAGCCTATTCGGAACTTTCGGAACTTTGAACTTGTGAAACAGGCCCTAATAATACAAATACCGGTATAGCACTAATATTAGTAAAATTGTATTCAAACCCTGTGCGTTTCTCTATTGTTGGCCCGCGGCGGCACAGGCGGTGGCTTCTGCGAGTGCGAAGCTCTAGGAACTGTTGCCGACTTACATGGCACGTCTTTTACTACCTGCAAACAACGTATGAAAAAAAACGATACTTTATCAAATTTGGTTCTTTAATAAGAACTTCTGATTAATTTTAAATAGGCTATTACACGATCAATCAGTTGATATACGTTACGCCTTGAAAAAGATACGCCTAAAGCTTATCAGAATAGTTTAAGTCTTACTTATCAGCTGTCTAAAAGAGAAGCCATGTTAACAGGGAGCGGTTTCTGAATTATGAATTTTAAATACCGCTAAGGATCAAGCACATCGCTGTTACCTACTGCTCGGAATGTGTTAATTCCCCATGAAAGTCTGTTGATGTGTGTGTCAGAGTTATTTAAACCAAAACGTAATAGAAAACGGTTCTTTTGTAACTACTTAATTCGTTTTCAATGGCCGATGGCGGGTTGGTATAAAGTATTTGATTTTAAATGGTCGGTCGGTATAACCTACCTTGTTCTCAGTGCGACGCGGCTCGGTAGTTGAGGTGCGGCTCTGCGTGAGCGGTACTACGTATTGTAACACGTCGCGTAGACTCTGCGATATGCACATGGCGGCGCACGTTGACGTCAACTCGCGGATCTGACACGACGGTACCACGCCCTCCTGCGAATATCATTAGTATTAACAAACACTCAACATATTAAGGGCCGGCTCTCCCCTCCCCCTCTGACAGGGGAGGTGAGTCGATTTAAGGATACGTACCTTTACGTGATACAATAGAAAGCACAGATGGTTCCACTTCAATATTGGCGTCGGGAAGAACGCGTAGAAACAGGATATGATGGTTTCGTGTGCTTCCGTTAGTATTGAATTCGTCAGCTCCAACGCGAACTGAACGTAGCACACTCGATGCGACTTACTCCGTCCAGGTCTCCGCGGTAGCATCGTGCAAGTAGGCGTCTGATCCGCCATAACACTTTGTATAAAATTCCTAACGTCGGCTATAGCTTCAAAATACGACATATATTCTGGGGAGTTTTTCTTTTTAACGCTTTCTGGGTATACCTCGTTGATATACGACTTGACCAGTCTCAAACATGCCCTTATAATGTACACCAGGCGTTTTTGATGTTTCATTGTGGTTAGTTTGTGATAGTTGATCGGTAGTTGGCCGTTTGAGTTGAGTAGGATCTCTTTGAATGATTTGTAGCTCCATTGTAGGAGAGTGATGAGCGAACGAAAGCAAGACACCGTAACTTTCCTGGATATATTCTTGGAGAGTGCTATGACCGGTTCCCCCGGATCGAGATGTCGGACTGGCATCAAGTGGTCCGGACTTATGACGTTGTACAGGAGACAGGGAATCTGACCGGCGTTTACATCTGTGCCGTTGTTGGATTTTTTGGACGTTTTAAAATGGAAGCCAATTTCGTCGTTTATAACCATCGCCTGACCTGAGGAGCCGCAATCGGAAGACGGCCCGTTTATACACGCCCAAGCAACGTACCATCTGTTTGCCTGTAAAATAATTTATACTCAATAGAACATTATCTTTGCATGATAAAACGATTTCCAACTGTCATAATAACACATAGAAAAAAGTAAAGCAAATCAGGATTTTGTTCAAAACAAAAATTCAGACGATGCACAGATAATTCCGTTCCGAAATTTTGATTTTTAACTCAATCTAAAATTGAGAACTGCAAATAATTCAAGTACAGTTTATCCATCGTTTACGGATGGATATTAATTACTTCAATGTCAAAAAATGTTATCAAAACTCTCTTAGCTTCAATTTTTTTTTCGAAAGGTTTTAAACTTTTAGGGCTGATGGTCTTTAAGCTCAATCGCTAGGTAGGTGAGCAGATGGCTCACCTAGTAAAATTCGAAAGGGGGCGCCCCCCTCCGTGCCCCGCAGGGGGCGCGGTATATCGCGCGCGCTACTCTGGAGAGTAGGTGTTTGGCTAGTCAAATCCAATACGGTCGACGAGTCATTATACTGGTGCTATAAATAAGTGAAAAACTGTAACACACCTTAAGCGCCACAGGGGTCTCGAACAACACGGGAAACTTGTCCTTTGGCGCACATTCATATACGACCTCATCGCTCTCGGTGATCAGCTCCCCGTCTCCTTCCTGATCGCCGCCGTCCAGGCCGATGTCGTACAGTTTGATCTTCGCCGTATAATCGCCGCGGCCACCGAACAGACCGATTCCACCTATTATGTACATTTTATTACAGTAAGTATTATTTGCATCTAAATGATGATTAAGGAAGGAAAATAATAAAGGATTAGGTTTTTTCTTCCTTCTTTGAACGTCAGTTTCGACCCCGTGCGCTGTAGCATGGTGCGGGTGACATTTCCGGTTACTAGTAAACTCCAATAAATTGCATAACGTCACTTCCTTAATCATGTATGTCAACGTCATATTGGCAAGTGTCGCCCGCACCATGCTACAGCGCACAGAGTATAAAGGATAGTAAGTTTAATTTTCTTATGTGGTAATATAAAGCTTACATTTTCTATAAAATTGACGAAGAAATAAATAGACACCTATGTATAAGTAAGTCAAATGCGAAGTCTGTAACAGCTATTATCAGGGAATTTGATTAACCGGTGAGAGAAATGAGTTTTATCGCTTGCAATTTATTTATTTGGATATACAATGTCATCAATGGCATTGATAATAAGTCAGAAACGTGTCTCCCGCTAAGTGAGCTCGTTTATGTTAATCACTAGCCTGTCTGTCAGTTTGTCTCTCCAACTACCGTAAAATATTTGTCAAGCAAGTTACCCAGCAGTATGTCGCTGTCGCACATGAAGCGTATCGCCTCAACGGAGTGTCCGCTGTAGCCCCATCCTCCGCCGTGACTCTCAAACCTGTTCACGGTGAGGAAGTCCTCCACCACTGGCACCACGGGAAGGATGTTGTTGTCTCTCTTGCACTCTACCATGCAGAGTCTTAAAACAAGTAAATAGTTTTAAAAAAATTATTGAAATACCAAATCCTTCTTGAAGTCGATTAAATTAATGCCTATAACCACGTGGACCATGATAACGAATAGATTGACACCATATTCATCAAAATTAGATAAATACTGTTACAAGCCACTGGCAGCACAACAGTCAAACCATAGTGGGTATGACCTATTAATTACCAAATTAATTAATAGAATTATTATACATGACAATAATTGTTGTCTATCGGTTGCAAGCCTTTCGCCACATACCACCACTATAATAGTATCGTTACCACTATTGCGATAACGTTAGCGATGCGTGATTTAGCGCGACTTACGTCAATACCATACATTTTATTATTTTCTACGTTCGTTATCGCTTTTAATGTTATTTTGTCTAACCCATCAGGCCATAGTCTAAATAATTTAAATAAATATAATAAATATATATATAATGGACGCAACTACAAATAATAATAATCTAAATGTTTCACACTTACTTGTTATCATGGGCATAAGTCAGTGAATCCAAACAGCCAAGCAGATGTAGCGCAGCGTGTATCCTTGTAACAGAGCACCCTGGCGTACAGGGTATAGCTAACTCTTGGTTCAACACCGACATGTTCGACAACACTATATTCTCTGTCTCTTTCGTATCGCTATTGCTGACCCACTCGAAATTCTCCACGTGTCTGAAGTCCTCCAATCGCTTCATACACCCATAGTTCGTGTATTCGTATTCAGCGTCGGAGAACGCTTCGGGCTCGTTCGAGCTACATCGCTGTAGTTTGTGGGAATCGAAGGCGAGTATGTTGAAACACTTCATGACTCTCATCTGGGGCTGGTAGCACCACAGCACATCGTACAGGGGGTCGAGACACGCCAACGTATTCACGAAGTCGACTTGCTCCGGGCCCGTCCAAGCGTTGCACGCGCCGTCGTTTTTGTTTATGGTGATACATTTGAATGTGTGTTCGGGACGATTAGGAAGAATCACTGTCAATGAGAAAATTAAATATCTTTTAATATGTATTTTACTCGATAGTAAACTCGTATCGATATACGTGTCACCTGATCGTAAGTCATCGTACATTAACATAAACTACCACATTACTACTACATTAACATAACATAAACCTGGAATGTTATGATGATGATGAATATTAATAATTTATGTTTTGCCTACCCTGAGACATAAGATATTGAGTCTCGGTGTCAGTCATTAAACTACCTATCTTGCTCTTTCCACCGAAAGCTTCCAGCTTTTGGGTGAAATAAGGAAGATAGTGGTACCCTTGAAGCTGGAAGCCTAACCCTAGCATATCGAGCGAAGCGTATCCCTTCCACAGCTTAATAATCTACAGAAAGGATTTTATCTATCTCTGCTCACACAATATCAATAAAAATAATATATTATGTGTATTTGAGTTAGATTATCGTTGTCGTGATGGCGCAAGTATGCTGCTTTTTGTTGTTCACATATTTTAACGATCAAACTGTATGCATTATAGTGTTAATTTCTTGTACTTATGTGTTTTGCTGTTTGTACATATTTTTATATATAAAGTAACAAACAAAGCTTTTAGCCGAAGTGAATAAATGGGTCTATTGTTAAATACCTTTTTTAAAATTGAAAATATTAAAAAACGTCTCAAAATGGCGCTACGAAATGCGACTTCACACTGACTTACCAATACAATTACTATTAGCGGTGATCGTAGAGCTGAAGAGCGTGTCAGTCTTGATGAGAGCCTGCGAGACCTGCACGAAGGTCTGATCACCCGAGGCGGACACCCACACCGCCTTACACGCGTATCGTGGTCCCAGGCGGGGGACCCGCGCGGGTGTTGCGTACCATATGGGGCTGCGGTCCGCGCGCGGCTCGTCGATACGTGGCCGGCCGAGGGATCCCTTCTGTAATACAAATTATAAACCATTGTATATAGGAACGATTAAATATGCAGTTGAGATGGGTTTAGGTGTCATCTTACGGCGGCTTTCAGTATCCTATCTATCTTAAAATTTTCTTACCTATCTTGAAATTTTGATACATTTTCTTACAGAATCTGTCAAAATCTTAAGATCGATAAGAAAATTTTAAGATATATTATAATAAAAACTGCCGTTATAGTAGCAATAAAACTAGAAAGAGCGTTCGATAAATTAAGATCAACATATTAACGGAAATATCGAAATCGATTACACGCTATATAATTGTACCAACTGTAAGGTTCAAAATGATAGATAGATAGAAAAAAAATCTTTATACATTATAAAGGAGAAAAAACATGTAGTATAGTAGTGTAGTGTTTACATAGCATCTAATAAGCTTTGATGACTTCAGCTATCCTCTTATTCAACCATCAGCACCACTTGACATCTTTAGCAACCGGAGAATGAAGTGTTACAGATTATTTTCTTCTAATTACAATTTACAGGTCCGCGTTGGATGCGAGTAGGAAGGGATCGGTCGTTTTAGCGTTCATTGAGGGAGACCTATTTTCAGCAGTGGACGGATAAAGGCTGATGATGATGATGAATTACAATTATTTATCACTTTTGAACCAATTATAGCAGGGGAAGTGCTTAAAAATTGTTTTCCAGAATTTTATTACACGTTTAATTTTATTGAATACCTGGTAGCTGCCAAAAGTGTAGAGTTCACCGTCTCGAGTGAGCACCGCTGTGTGGTTACTGCCGGCCGCGATACCGGCGGCGCGCGGGACTCGTACCCGGACCATTCTGTGGTGTGTTGCCGTGTCCCCCGCACCCAGGGCGCCGTATTGATTCGATCCAAATGTCAACACTTCACCTGTATTGAAGAGAATTAATATTTTATTAAACAAAATAAAATCAGACATTATCGTCGCTTCTTTCCAAGGCGAAGCTAAGTAAACGCAATTCAACTACATAAATAAGTGATATCAAAACGGGATGATTTGAGCAAGATACGTAATTTGCATACTCAAGACTGTAAAAGGAAAAAAAATCACTCATTATAATTATAACTACAAAGGCAGTAAGCAGTTCTAATCGCTGTCACTTCTAGCCAATCATAAAAAATACGTACATATAGGTAAAACCGCGGTATTAGATCCTAGAAACGAGGATCCGCAAATATAAGTTCTAATCCAGTTATTAAACCCAATATCTACACAGCGTTTCAAGGTTTCACATTTCGAAAATACAACCAAATATTTATTTCTATTCGAATTTTTAACTTTTTTTTCCCAAGAGTCTACGTGCGAATACCGACCGTGTTCAGTGAGCAGTACGGTGTGATGCAGGCCGCACGCCACCGCCGCCACCTTGTGCCCACCCGGCACGGCGATACGCGCGGGCGGCAGGCAGCTCACCTTGAGGCTCGCTTCGCGGTCCGCGTCCATCGTGGAACTATGCCCCTCGTATTGTGGGTACTTCGAACTGTCTTTATCTGTGTAAAGTTTTATAGTGTGTAAAAGGATTGAAACAGAAACACATGTACGCAAAATTGCAAAGTAATAATTAAACAAAGCTCATGGATTCTAAACTTAGCTAAATAAGTAACAATTAAAAAAAACAAATAAGTAGTATTTATCTTTGTCATATTATAAAATTGCATATAATAATAAGGCAAATAATTTTCCTATGGAAACTTTGAAGTTTTCGGGATATAATGTAGCCCAATTAATAAATACAAGGTATAAGGCATCGCCATTTTAACTTTCAGCCAAATCCGTTTTGCCGTAAAAGTGCAACCAACATACTAACTTTCACATTTATAATATTATTAAGATAGCATTACCACTGGCAGTATCGGATCGTGCGGAGGCGTCGTCGTCGAAGTCGGTACGTTCGGCGCGCGCGCTCGACGTGGATGCCTCGGCGCAGCGGCGACACACGCCGCACGACGCACAACCGCTGTCCCCCTCGCCGCAACCGCATTTCCTTCACAAACACATGAAATTTTACTTAGAAATACTACAACTTTTTTTATATAGCCAATGATGAGCTAGGCAAAACTGAAGATATGATATGGCGCTTTGAAGTGTTCGTCACTATCTGCTTATTGAAAGCACAACAATTACTGTGTAACAATAAAAAGCTTTCTGGTATATACTATTTCCCGTATAAACGTGAACATTAACGAAATTTGATGATACCTACCATTTAACCACCTGGTCAAAATAGCATTACCTAGTTCGCAAGCTAATCACAGGACAACTGCCCATCCAACAGGCAAAATAACTATCACAAAAGTCATCTCTTGTAAGTATATTGTAACAAGAAACTCACTCGCCGGGTACCCTATTCGGCAGGTTAGCGCAGTGGCAGCCGCTAGAGAAGCCCGTGCACTCGCGACACAGGACGCACACCCGACAGTAGTCCACCGTCCACGTGTGCGCGGCCTGACACAAGCGCACTTCCTCACGGTTACTCAGACGGCGTGATGGATAGCTCTCTGTACGAAACATTAAAAGGTGACACTCAAAAATCTTCAACGAGCAAAAGAGCTTGAAATGATTGAACCAATTTGGATAAAAGGTGTTTAGTCACCGTTAGGATACGTTATCAAATATTGTTCTCTTATGTTTACGCGAATTTCACTCATTGTAATAAAACAATTTTTACGGGATTTATCACCGTTTATTGTGTTTTTTAAATGCTCGTAGTTGCGGATAATTTACAGCAACCATGGTCACGGGAGGACATGGTATGCGGTTTTATACACTCGTGAGCAAAAAAATCGACTCAGGACGCACGCTCGCGGTTAAAAAGCTCTAGAAAAAAATCTAAAGCTTTTATTCTATTTCTGATTTTTGCATCTCAAAGCTGTTAGATTTATCTTAAAATGAGTGGTCAACGTTGTTATTTAAAGTTTTTTTATGGAAATGAAAAAATATTGAATGAAAAGGAGTCAAAGGAATGAAAAAGGTCATCATTAACAGTACAGAAAATACCAGGTTAAATCAAAATATTAATTTTATTGAAATTAACATAATATCAATATTTAGTGTTGCCTCCCCTGGCCCTAATAACAGCTTCTAGTCGCTTCTTCATGGATCGAATAAGTATCTTTACTCGATATTGTTCGATACTATCCCATTCTTTAACGAGCGCTGCTTTGAGGTACGATTTCGTGGCTGGTGCAGGATTTGTAGCCCAAACTTTTCTTTTAAGTTCATCCCACAAATGATCAATAGGATTTAAATCCGAGCTACGCGCTGGCCAGTCCAAGGAGGCAATTTCAACTTCCTGTAAATACTGCCGGACGGAACCTGCAGTATGTGGACGGGCATTCTCGTGAAAAAAGTTTTCACCTTCAAAACTGGTATAGGGTACGACGTGATCTCCTAAAATCTCTTCGATATATCGGTTTTCCGTCAATCCCACCACTTGACCGCTAGTTTCAATGAAAACCAACTCAGTTTTTGACTTCGTTGAAATGCCCACCCACAACATCCAGGAACCTTCGCCAAAGGAAGTGAGGCTTCACTTCCTTTGATGCAATCTGCGCAAATCTTTCTCCAGGTCTTCTGTAAGCTCGTCCTCCTCTATCGCTACCACGCAAGTACACTCTGCTTTCGTATGAGAAGAGAACGGAGCTCCATTATTCTTCAGTCCAATCAACGTGTTCTTTGGCAAATCGTAGGCGGACTGCTCTTTGGGCTGGGGTTAATTTGGAGCCAGTAGCTGGCCTTTTTTTCTCAAGATTAGCTGTCTTAAGTCTTCTTCTGACTGTCCAGCCACTAACAACCGCTTCTCGAGTTTCTCTGAGCTCTTGTTGGACTTGAACGCCAGTGAGTGCCCGATTTCTCAGCTATGTGCTGACAATAAATCGGTCATCTCTCTCCGATGTGCACATTTTCCTTCCAGACCCGCATCTTCGATTAAAGCTACCGGTCTCTTGGTAACGACGGTACACTCTAAAAATAGCAAACTGACTCATGTTCAGCACACGAGCCACTTCACGCTGAGTCTGGATTTATCGTAATAGGGTGACCGCTTGAGCAACTTCTTCACTTGTTGTGTCCATTTTCAGGTAGAATTCTTGTTTGTTGATAACGGAGATGTGTATCGGTTGACGTTTGACGGCTAACAGATAAGGGTGGGTCAGGGAGATAGCCTTTTGTAGGCTCTGTAATCCTTAAATAGCACTATTGTAAACAAGCGTAAAAAGGGGTTGTGTGAGCAAGAAACATTACGATATTTTATATCATTTTAAAGCTAATACTAACAGCTTTCAGATTAGAGAAAGAAATATATATTTTGGCCTTCAGTTTTTTGCCAGTGGCTCGCGACTGTAGGTATGTCGCCTGAGTCGATTTTTTTGCTCACGAGTGTATATTCAAGTATATAAAACCGCATACAAGATGTCACATACATGCGGTCAAACTTATGAGTCTTTTTAAGTCAGGGGCTAGATTTGTTGTTGAGATACAAGATATAATACGCAGAAAAAAGTGGTTCTTAACGGCAAAGTTATAACTTATAAGATATAATTATGAATTATATCTGAGAAGAACACATTAAATGCCATAAGGCTAAAATCTAAAAGTATTTACTTTTAAATTTTAGAAAGGAAATATAAGTCACTCATACTCACTCTCTTTACTATAACCAAACTCTCTTCCACATTGGCCCTTATTGTTAATTCCAAATGTAAATACTTGGCCGTAGTTCGTCAATGCCACAGCATGTGCTTTGCCCAGCGCCACCTACAATTTTGTTTAATGTTATTCTCACACTTCTTCTTCTATCTCTACTCTAGTATTAATACTGAACTATGTATAAGTACCTGTATGACCCTTTCGTGCCTTAGCCCTGTGACGAGACCTGTGGCATCACAGTGTTGTGTGTCTTTGCCGAACATGAGTAATTGTCCTTGTCTAGTCACTAGCGCGGTCGAGCCATAGTTACAAGCCGCATATATCACAAAATGACCCTCAGCCTGTACGCAAAATAATAAAACGATACATTATAGTGCTGCCATACTGCTAAACTAGGTAAACATTTTATAACAGCAAACAATATCAGGTATATTATAATTATTTAATTAATATAAATCATGGAAACTAAGCTAAGGCTTAAATGCTGAAAAAACAAAATACCTATATCATTGAAATCATTGAAAGATTTGATTGTTTGTTTGTATTGAATAGGCTCCTAAACAATTTGACCGATTTGAAAAATTCTTTCACTGTTGGGAAGCTACACTATCCCCGGTGAACATAGGCTATATTAAATTTTCAAAAAGTTAGAGACCCATTTGACATCTTAGTTGACGCAGGCGAACCTGCGTGCAACAGCTAGTCAAGCAATATTTAGATAAGTAAATATTATTGTTTTGTATGTTACTTGGAGTATAATCATCATCATCATCACTTCATGATCGTCAATCATGAGTACAAACATCTTGAAACGTAAGATGGTAAGTCTTAGACCTAGCACGCATTAGTACTGAGAGAGTAAGCGCTGTGTCTGATTTGGGATTCTTTCCGAAAGGACGTTTATAGTTTTCTGGTCTGGTAGAAAAATATACCTTTAGAATTTTCTTTGGTCTTGTTGGTTTGGGTGTCCTCCGATGTTTGTTAGCGTCGCCGTCTTCCCCTCGCCGGGCGATCCCAGTGAACAAAGCCGATCCATTGTCTAACACCAGGATAGCGTGGACTCCCTCGTGTCCCACAGCCACCTGCAGTACATAGAACGTAGTTAAAATTCTCTCAGCTTCATTTAGTCGTATCTGGAGGAGGCTGCCTATGACATGGTATTATATAGAGACATGTTAAGGTAAGGGAACACAACGGCAGAGAGAAGACACTCGTGAGGCTGTCATTAGATATTACCACGCATGCAACAGTCTAATGTAACTAATAATACCAATTACAGTAGAACCTCGATAACTCAAACCTCGAGAACTTAAAAACCTCTATAACTTCAAAAAATAATATGTTCCCTTCCCTTAACCTATCACTAATATGACCCTTGATAACTTAAAACCTCTATAACTTAAAATATTTTGGGTTTTCCTTGGACTTTAACTTATTGAGGTTCTACTGTACAAACACAAGTTTGATTATGTTGATTAAGTATTTTGATTGATTACAGAAATGTCCCACAGAAAATTATTAATTATGTAATAATTTAAACGGCGATTCCTCACTGGAACGGGCAACTACTATCTTGTCTACTACGTTCATGTATTTAATGTTACTTGGACAGGCAAACGAGTAGACGTGCCAAATGGCCCCTTACCAAGTGGTCGACGTCGTCAATGATTATAAACTACTTTACCTGGTACTAGCCAAGGTAACATGAGATGTTAAGTCATAACAAGGAGACATGAAATGTTAAGTCATAACAAGGAGACATGAGATGTTAAGTCATAACAAGAAGACATGAGATGTTAAGTCATAACAAGAAGACATGAGATGTTAAGTCACAACAAAGAGACATGAGATGTTAAGTCTCGGCGCTAGTAATTACACTGCATATCTTGCCCTTCAAATAAAATAAAATAGCTCCCATCTCACCTGTATAACTTTATATTTTCGTATATTCGGTGCCTCGTTTTTGGAGAATACAGTTTCCTTCATCAGAGTCCAGCGACCGGTGTGTGGCGATGGTGCTTTATAACCTAAACTGGTGCCTTTACCGGTATAGTACACCTGTAATATGAGTGAAATTTTAAAAAATGCTTATTTCGTAACGAACGGGTTCAGCATTCAGTTCTATTATTTGATGTTTTTTTTTTTTTAATACTTAAAAATTATAATACAACAAAGACATTTTCAATAATACCTTTCCACTCGAAGTGGTCAATAATCCAAAATCTTGTCCAGCACTAATACCCAATAGTGGATCATCATCATTATCATCAAGCTGCATCGCTACCGGTGCATCTAAGTCCATTATCCTTCTCGAAAGACCATCTTCGAAAGGCGCACGACCAAGTACTAAGGTATGTCTTCTCAAAAGATGAACATTAAATTCCCTTCTAGACGTCAATGTGTGAGTACCAATATCGCTACGTTCAGCACCCGAATCCACGTCGTACATTTTGATAGTAAGACTATCCTGAAATATAATAAAGAAAATTAGTATAGTAAAATATTTGTATGTTTGAGTGAATTACATGAATTAATTTGGTCATGATGTTACTAGCGTTAATGAATAAGCAGAAAATTCCTAGTCAAATAAAGTGAAATGTTCTTATATTTGCCCATACATTTATGACAATGAAGATGTTAATGCGTCGATCCTCTTAGTATTACAGTTTAATTTTTGGCAGACTTTACACACTCAGTTCAAATAGTGACTTACAAAGTTAGTTAGCAATATTAGTCCTAATTGATTTCCGTCAGTAAAAACAGCAGACTTGGGCTCTACGGGTGCAGGCTGCCCAGGATCGAGACGTATTACACTCTTTACTTCCAGTGTGTCCTTCTCTACTTCATACACTTCCGTTTTCTTTCTTCCTATCCGCACATATAGATTATTCTGAAAAATAAACATGATTATTTAGTATATGTTATTGTTACGAATATAAAATTTTAGAACATTGGGTCAATATTCAACTAAAACCACAACACTCCTAAATTATGATAATATAAGTTGTATGCCATGAAAGGATTCAAAACTGACAAATTTCTTACAGCTCACCTTACAGTAACCGAGCCATCCATGGCGATCACTAGCAAAGAAATCCGGCTTGTGTAAGTAAACATGTTGTCTAATGGAACTGCCATACCCAGAACCAATCTTTAATAGGCCTTTCGATGTGTATACATAAAGAAAACAGCCGTCGGACACCAGAGATCGGACAACTAATTCTCCGGGTCCAGCAGTGAGCTGTGGTGGCAGGTCCACAGGGAAACTGGTAACTAGTGATTTGTGCGGAACACCATAGTTCAACCATAAATTGCGAGATGGGGAGCCAAGTATTACTGCTTGAACACTTCTTTGAAGAACAGTTAGATTTATTGGTACCTGCAAAACATGAACAATTTAAGTTGCAAAATAGATATAATTAATGTAATATCTATTTTTTTTTTATTTTATTCTTCTTTATTATACAAGTTATAAAATCATGATTAATATGTAAAAGTTGTTATACAATGCTAAATTCATAATTAACATAACGTATGAATTTGGCATTTTCTTGATATTCTTATAATTCCTGTAAAATTCCTCTAGTGAGGATATTCCGAAGTCAGAGTGACTTTTTGGTTTTATATTTACTAGAGGGTAAATGCTCTGCTAACAATCTTGTTGAAGTATATTAACTATCGTGTCAAGTTTCATAAGCCTTGTTGAATTATTTTCGCATTTAACGTAAGGATACTAAGAAATAAATGTTTTTACCAACCTGCATATACTGCTCAGTAAGAGGGGAGGTTACCATAATAAGAGACGTTACAGCATTAAGTATAAGCTCTGCTTCCCCTCTAGCTACAGATAATGCCAACAGACAAGAACTACTAAGAGCTGTTAAGTTTGTGGGGGTTTCACTTCTACCCATGGGACTACTCCCACAGGATACCTCAACTAACATTGCATGTAGATTTGATATTATCTGGAAAAAATGAATTATTAATATAATAAATATTGACATAAATAACAAATATAAATATTTTATTTTTAACATAGTCAAATCTGTGGACTTACTTCACTTGGTTCATGGACAAGTTCTTCGGGAGCATGCCCTTGTAAAACATCAAGCAAAGCCTTTAAGGATTGTTCACAAAACTGTGCATCAGTAAAACGAGCTTGAGATATAAGGGCAAATACTGTTTTTAATCCAATACTTGTGATCTAAAAGGTAACAATCATAATAAATTATAAAGTAGATAGATTAATGTTAGTAGAATTAAATTCATGGAATATCAAAATAACATGTGTAATTTCTAGCATGTATATTTGCAAAATCAATCCATTTTTACTGTTATATTAAGTATGTTAGAATAGTCAATTGCCATGAATAATAATTGAAATTATGCAAAAATTTTACAGCAATTTATATAAAATTTAAATATTACCCTATAAATACATATAAAGAAATAAATTATTTATCATACCTTAGGTAGTTTGGTAATGGTTGATGTCAATGGTAGATCATCGCAATCACTTTCATCTGATAAATCTTGGTTCGAAATTTGAAGTTGCCTACACCTTGACAAAATAGATTTTCGGACGGTAGCATACACTGCAAACTGAGATGGATTGCCAAGCAAAGCTGGAGCATAGCATACTGCTAGAGCATTTGAAGATTTTAACCTCCTAGATTTGTCCTTCTTATTTAATTTCTTCTGTGGTTTCTTATCAGTTCTTCTGAACAAAATATTCATTGATTATATACTTGTAAGATTTAAATAGAATATAAATAAAGTTACAGATATCACACTAACAGCTGTGGTAATGTGAAAATCATAGGATTAAAGCAGATACAATAACTTAAGCAGATTTGCTATATATTGATATCAATGTAAGTTTATAAAAATTAAACCCATAGCATCGAGCGGTTGCTGTATATTGTTCAAGATGAGTGTAATCTTTATACACCTTTTTAAACATAAATATAGAATAGAAGTAACTGTTTGATACATTACCTGGTGCCACTCCAGCATAGCACACGAAAATATTGCCTATAATTCTCTGGGTCCATGCATTTTAGCTCAGGTATCTGCATTCTTATATCCATGTTATCTAGATTTTATTTCTGCAAAGTATTATCATATAGCTAATTTAAAATTGGCACAGCATAAACCAAAAACATAACTTCATACAAAAATGCGCAGATTCACGAAAACATATCATTCGCCATGGCATTTTTTTTTGATTTATAAAATCCTAAGGAATAAAGGCTAACTATTTAATAACACTCACAAATATTATAAAAATAGTTGCAAATTTTTATAAAATTTAACAATATATTTAAACGTTTCAAGTTAAATTAAATCGAAGTCACTGTTATATTTTCGTACAAAAATAATTGATTGTATCGATTTATTTGGCACACTCCCACGGAAATTTGATTGAATATACGATACCATTGACTTTAAAGTAAATAAGCAAGAATTATTATACACATTAAATAACAATTAAGACATCGCAACAGCAGTCAAAATATGCT
Source organism: Lycaena phlaeas (assembly GCA_905333005.2). Taxonomy (NCBI): domain Eukaryota; kingdom Metazoa; phylum Arthropoda; class Insecta; order Lepidoptera; family Lycaenidae; genus Lycaena; species Lycaena phlaeas. The sequence goes on from HG995168.1 coordinate 5,891,108, forward strand.
TTACAAAATATACATTTTAAAAATATTACGGTAAAATTTTATAATATATTCTTCAAGCATAAAGGTAATTAATTATTTTTAATATATTTGCAAGCTGAAGAATTCACAAATTATGGCATTATTTTTAGTACCTTGGCCAATTACACTCACATACTGATAATTATAGAATTATATTTAGTTTCTTGTAAATTCAAAACTACCGATGGATCGACAGCTTTCAGCTCTAAGGACATTTAAATGTCTTACGTCAAAAAATCAATAAACAGGCGAGTGTTGTTCTTCCCAGCTGACAGTTATGAAATGGTTCTTAATAAAGATGTCGATTTTTACGGAAGATTGTTTTAAAATTGTAGTTTTTTTTTTTTAATATTTGCTTTCATAAATTACGTATCTAAAACTATGTGTTAGTTATATCTCATATAATAGATTTAAGTAACATGGTTAATGTTCAACTTTTTCTTTTTGAAATTAATTTATTTAGGCTTTTTATCGTATTACTAAATTTATTTTTGTGTGTTATTTATTGCATTTTGAAGATGTCAGTCATCATTCCATATAATAGCATATTGTTGAAAAATTTACCGATAATCAAATATTTTACATATCGGCCAAATTAAAAAGAAGCACAAAGGAGATGTTATATCTTTGTATGTTTCCGGTATGTTACTGTACTCTATGTATGGACATTTGTCCACCTTACAGACATACTATAAACTAGCAGACCAAATATAATATTCACAACTATATTTGCTAGAGTAAATTATACCTCCATTTCTTTCTTTCGAAACAAAATGTTATATTTTTATCTCTTTCACTTTTTCTGTTGCAGCACTGATGCACACATAGACAAAACCAAACACGTGGTGTTCACTTGCGTATTATATAGAATAAAACACCATTGTATGTTTCCAACGCTGTAATTCATTTTATCTCAGGCTTATACAAAGTAACATAAACATAGCGCTAGCGCGATTTAACAATAAACATTTTCTTTACTAACGCCATCTAGTTTAAAATGAACACACCAATAAATCTAAGAAACGTAAATTAGCACTAATAATTATAATCCTATTTAACATTTCGCCCACCAAGAACTCTGTTCTTTAATATATCTCAAAAATAAAATTAAAGTACTTATTACACAACACAGAACAAATTAAAATTAAATGTACAAACTCAATAAAACTTAAAAGCATAAGACAATTCTACAGTTTCACTATAGTTTAACATTCATCACTTTTTGGTATGAAACACAATTTATTACATGGTCTTTTACATAAACCTGATTTTGTTTGCAAAGTTACTACTCTCGTAATATTATCTTTACCTGGATGTAAATTTACAATTTTCCCTAATAACCATTTAGCTGGTGGTAAATTATCATCTTTAATTATAACAACATCATTTATTTTAGGTTCGTCTCTCTTAGTTGTCCATTTATATCTATTATTTAATGTTACAAGATATTCTTTAGACCATTTTTTCCAAAAACTATCTAACATTTTTTGACACAATCTCCATCTAGTTACATAAGAACTATTATCATGTGAGTAGTCTTCGTCGGGTATAACGATAAGAGGTTCACCAACCAGAAAATGTCCAGGTGTTAAGGGTAATGGATCGTTAGGATTATCACTCAAATAGGATATGGGACGGGAGTTAAGACAAGCCTCAATCTGCGTAAGAACGGTTGAAAGTTCCTCGAAAGTCAGTATCGTATCTCCGATAACCGTCTTTAGATGACTCTTCGTAGATCGAACTCCGGCTTCCCATAGACCCCCAAAGTTAGGAGCATGAGGTGGTATGAAATGCCACGTGGTTCCTTCATTGATCAACAGCTGTTTAATCTCATTAGGTAGCTTTGAGACAGCTCGATTAAACATTTGACACAATTCTTTATCGGCGCCTACAAAATTCGTGCCATTATCACTGTACAAGTCTTGACAATGTCCTCTCCTCGAGACAAATCTTCGAAAAGCAGCTATAAAGCCTTTGGTTGTTAAATCCGATACTGCTTCTAAATGAATAGCCTTAGTGACCATACAGATAAATAGACAAATATACCCTTTATAGGACTTGGATCCTCTTCCAGGAGAAAATTTAATATTAATGTGTCCAGTAAAATCTACACCTGCGCTTCTAAATGGTCTCGACGGTGTTATTCTTGATTTCGGTAGCTGTCCCATCAACGTGTTATTATTTTGCCTAGCATAACGTACGCAAACTGCACATTGTCGATAACATTTCTTCGTCAATTCTCTTCCTCGTATTATCCAATATTTAGATCTCAAGAAATTAAGCATTATTTGTGGACCTCCGTGTAGTGTTTTGATATGAGCATATGATACAATCAACTTTGTAAAATGGCTTTCATTCGGAAGTATGATGGGATGTTTTTTGTCTTCTTCTTCTTCTGATTGGTTTAGACGACCACCTACTCTCAAAATATTCACCCCATCTAAATATGGGTTCATAGCTTGTAGTAAACTTCTTTTAGGTATATCTTTCTTCGCTCTTAATATTTTAATTTCCTCTTCAAAATATAAATTTTGTGTTTCTCTAATACATATTTTAATTACTTCATTAATTTCAGCCTGTGTCACTATCTTTGTATTCTTTTCTCTTTGTTCTTTAGGTAATTTTAGACTTAAGAATCTTCGACAGTATGCCATTACTCTTAGCATCCGTTGTAGATTTGAAAACCTCGTCCAAATAAATTCTTCTTTTGGTTTTACGATAGTAGTTAAAACCTTGATCAATTTCTCTTCTTCTGTAGTTGTAAAAATTAGATTAGTTTCGTAGTTCTTATTTTGAAGCAAAAAGTCCGGGCCATGCCACCATAGTTCATGTTTAATTAGCTCACTGACAGTTAAACCTCGTGACGCACAATCTGCAGGATTTAAATGGGTACTGACATAATTCCAGTTATCAATATCCAGCATTGTATGAATTTCAGACACTCTATTGCTTACAAATGTTGTCCATCGACTAGGTTCTCCTCTGAGCCATGCAAGAACTACTGTTGAATCGGACCAAGCAAACAGTTTGTCTTTAGATATATTCATAACTTCGGAGACTTCATACAATAACTTGGATGCAAGCAAGGCAGCACATAACTCAAGTCTTGGAATAGATATTATTTTATCAATCGGTGCCACTTTGGTTTTAGATGAAATAAGATGAACTTGTACATTTTGCTGCTCATCTCGAACTTTCATGTATACGGCAGCAGCATATGCTATATTTGACGCATCAGCAAATGCATGTAGTTCGCAGGTAATTCCCTTTTTAGTGCTAAGCCATCTCGGAATCAATATATTTTTCACCTGACTCAAGTCATTTCTAAAATTAAGCCATTCTTGCAATAAATCTTGAGATAGGTTGTCATCCCAGTTTAAATTGGATTTCCACAATTTCTGCATAAATATCTTCGCAACTATTATTACCGGTGAGATCCAACCTAATGGATCGTAGAGTCTCGCTATTTCAGATAGTACTTTTCTTTTAGTTGTCGGCTCATTTATTTCCGTAAATTTGTAGTTATATTCAAAATTATCAGTAGTTTTATTCCAGCAAATTCCCAGAACTTTCATGACATTATCCGATTTAAAAACTAACTTTTGATCATTATTTTGATTTTCTTGTTTTATGTAATTTATTAAGGCTTCACTATTTGTACACCATTTTTGTAAAGAAAAACCTCCAGAATTCATCAACTCATTCATTTCATCAAAAATTTGTATAGCTTGTTCCTCTGTCTCGCATCCTGTTAATAAATCGTCCATATAATAGTCTCTCAAAGTGATGTCTGATGCAACTGGATATTTAACTCTTTCGTCTTTAGCTAGTTGTTGTAAAGATTTCACTGCCAAATAAGGTGCACATGCTGTTCCAAAAGTTAATCTCAACAACCTAAAATGCTTAATGGGTTGATTCACATCATCTCTCCAAAGTATTCGTTGAAAATCAACATCATTCTCATGCACCAAAATCTGTCTATACATTTGAACAATGTCAGCAACTATGCAATAAGGATGATATCGCCATCTCATCAAAATATGTCTTAAATCATCTTGTAATTTTGGTCCCACCAAAAGAGTATCATTTAACGATTTATTATTAGATCCTTTGCATGATGCATCATAGACGATTCGCACTTTAGTTGTTTCTCTATTTTGTTTCACAACAGCATGATGTGGAAGATACACAGTATTGTACTTTTTTATCTCTTCTTTTTCTGTGATTTCTTCCATGTGATTTTGATTAATATAGTCGTCAATAACCTTTTTATATTCTTCTCTTAGTATTTCATTTTTCTGCAGTTTTCTTTCAAGTAAGGTAAATCTATGTAGTGCAATTTTCTCGGATTGATTATTCAAACATGGTAAAGTATAAAAGTCTTTAAATGGTAAGCGTACTTTGTATCTTCCATTTTCTTCTCTCACAGTCGTCTTTTCATATATTTCTTCACATTTTATTTCTTCTTTTGTCATTTTCTTTTTTATTGCATCTGGTTCTCTTTCTATTTCCCAAAATTGCTGTAAAAGCTCATCTTCTTTCACTCGTATATGTAAGTTGATAATTCTTTGACAAGATGAAAACGTCTTATTATCAATGGGACCTGACAAAATCCAACCAAGATGCGTATTTTGCGCAATTGGTCCACTCTTCTCTGGGTGTTTTATCAGGCCTTCAAGAATAATCTCACTATATATCTCGACTCCAAGGATGATATCAATTCTTCCAGGTGCTCCGTATTTTGGGTCCGCTAGGGGCTTCTCTTCTATGTCTGACCATCCCAGTATAGAAATTTTACTCGTAGGCAAAAAGGACGTCAGTGTATGTAATACGTAAGCTTGAACTGGCACAGTAAATTTAGGGTTGTGAATTGACTCTATATTAAATATAACCATATGTTTTATTTTCATCTCTCCATCACCTACACCAGACACAAGACCACTCACAGGAATTCGTTTAAGACCTAAAGATTGAACAGTATTTTCCGTTACAAATGAAGCCTCAGAACCCTGATCAATTAATGCTCTAACTATTCTATTAAAACCATGTGATGATTTGATATTAATTAATGCAGTAGCTAACAGAACTTCACTTTGTTTTTCTTTGGCAAAATGTGAAACAATTTTTCTCTCACCCTCATTCCTTGTAGATGTTTCAGCAACGGGACTGTTCGGTGTAGCACTCTCTATGGTTGAAGGTCCTTGATATGATGCGGTTCTTTCGAAGTGTAATAGTGTGTGATGTCGCCTTCCACATTTGCGGCAGCACGTTGCTCGATGACAGCTCTTTACGTTATGGTTGGAAGCAAAGCAATTAAAGCACAGCTTATTAGATTGTATAAACTCAACTCTTTTGTCTGTAGGCTGTTCTTGAAATTGCTCACACTGAAAAAGAAGGTGTTCTTTAGTACAGAATACGCAAGTTACTTTATTAATATTTTCAATTTTGTTATCCTTTTTCTTCTCCTCTACTTTGCAATGGAATGTATTCTTTTTCGTTATTTGTTTGATAGATGTAGGCTTGCACTCTTCTAAAATTTCTAGTGTTCGAAATCTATTCTCCAAAAAACTAACAAGCTCGTCCCACGATGGTAGGTTTTCCGATTCTTTATTTGAGTCTCTTTCCCACTCTTTTCTAGTTTGAGGATCTACTTTTGACAAAACCAGGTAACTTATTATTGTATCCCATGATTTTGTGTTTATTCCCAGATTATTTAAGGCTTTTAAGCAAGCTGTAGTATTGTCCAGCAAATTTTTTATCTGTGTAGCTGATTCTGCCACGATAGCTTTTTGTGCAAACAAACGTTTCATAACCTCATTAACATTGTGTCTCTTGTTGTTGTAACGTTTCGTGAGTTGAGTCCATGCTTCGTCATAATTACTTTCTGTAGTGGCCAGATTCATCAAAAGCCTTTCAGGTTCACCAGCGAGACAACTCTTTAAATAGTGTAGTTTTTGCACTGGGTTTAAGCTGGAATTTGTATGGATCAACGACACAAACATATCGTGAAACGTCTGCCATTCTTCATAGCTACCCTTAAAGGTGGGAAGTTGTATTTGAGGCAATTTCACTTTATATCCGGCCTGATTGGTTGTGGACATTGAGCTTGATGCAGAAGTTGTTACAGGCATATCCTCTTTTAGCTTTGACTTGTAATCTGTATATATCTCCTCAAACTTGTTATAGATATCATGTTGAAAGTAATCCATTGTTTGTTTTGCTTCTTTAGAAACTTCTTCCACTATACTAGAATGTTTTTTATCAAAGTCTCTCCACATTTTTTCTAGATTCTCTAACCGTGATTCTATGTATGGGCGATTGATTCGACTCTTGGGCGATTTTTTGTAATTATTAAATGCCTTCTCTATATTTTCAAGTAAATCTTCTTGCTTCCTAACTAGCTTCTCCATTTTGTATGTCTTGTAGTAAAGTAAAAGTCGTTTTCGATTCAAATTTTTCTAAGTCGAATGAAGTACACCTTTTCAATATTTTACAAGTGTCGTGTAGAGTAAATATTCCAGTCTTTTTTTTGACTTGTAAATTCTTCCTTTTGCCACAGGTTATGGGTAACTTCGGTCACTCGTTTTGACTCTTATAACTTCTTCAATCTTCACTTTGCTTCACGTTCACCTCACTTTCTTGATTCTTCAATCTTCACGTTCACTATTATTGTCCTTTCCCTGGTTTCGGCACCATGTTCACTTGCGTATTATATAGAATAAAACACCATTGTATGTTTCCAACGCTGTAATTCATTTTATCTCAGGCTTATACAAAGTAACATAAACATAGCGCTAGCGCGATTTAACAATAAACATTTTCTTTACTAACGCCATCTAGTTTAAAATGAACACACCAATAAATCTAAGAAACGTAAATTAGCACTAATAATTATAATCCTATTTAACACGTGGTAAGACGCCATTTTCATAAGCGAAATAAGCTACATATGGCGGCGTCAAACTTACGACGAAGAAGTTATTTCACGTTTATTTTCATTTTGGACGCTATAAATCGGTGATTCCTAAAGTGGTCCAGGTGGAGCCCCAGAGGTCCACGGAAGACACGAAGGGGGTCCATGACATTAATTTGGTTTCGAGTGAAGAACCAAAAAGAAAAATGTTGGCTTGACTTCTCCTATCAATATTGTAAAGAGAATTTTACTATTATAATAAATATAATGAAATATCTTTAAAGGAGCGATTCTTCAGCAAGGGGTCCACCTGATGCGGGATATCTTTAAAAGTGGTCATTGGTCAGTGGTCAAGTAAAATGAGATAAAAGAGTTTGGGAAACACTGCTATAAATGGACCACAAACATTAAAATGTCATGGTAAAGTGTTGTGCGCCTCTTTGTGACACTGCATTTCATAATAAACTTTTAATTTCTTTTAATTCTAAATATTTCTTTTCATCTAAATTTTTATGTGACATTCGACCGCGATAATAAGTTCTTCTTTATCTATATCTATCTTTGTTTTTATTTTTAGGTTAATATCTTTATGTGAAAAATGTTCGTTTTCTTATTTTTTGGCTGATGGAAATGATGATGTATGCTTGATGTGTTCTCCTATAAATGAAGGAGCACAAATTGCCAAATACTTTTTTATTTAAGTACCTTTGCATGTACTGTGTATCCTTTGTTGGAGTCCTAATAATAAATAAATTTGCTTGTTTACATTGAATAGGCTCCAAAACTATTTAGACTGTTTTAAAAATTTCTTTCACCAACATAAAGACATAATATTATCACCGAGTAGCATAAACAAAAAAATGATATCAATATTTAAAAAAAAAATCAAGAAAACAAACGCTTGATGCGTTTGTTTTCTTGATTTTTAGTTTGTTTTCTAGGTATACACGGTGAATTTAGAAGACTTGCAAAAACGAGGAGGTATGATAATGTATAATAAAGACATGGCCTGACATAACAAAAGTGATTTTTTTTAAGGTTGTCTTTTTTATCTTTTTTGTATAATATTATTATCAGATTTGGTTACCATAATGATACGGACATTTGATGACAATGCTTTAAAATAATTGTTATTAAAAAAAATTAACAACGTAATTTGTTTATTGAATACTACGGTTCATGCCGGCTGGACTGCAACAGCTGACTCACAGCACAGGTTGGCGTGAGTGCATAGGGTGTATGCATACATCGTGGACTTCCAAAATACATGAGTCCAAAAATTTTCTTAAAAAAATATTCCTTTGATAAATGGTTATATTCATTATAATACAGTATATTATTATGCCTAAATTTTTGCAAGCCTTATAAACGCACGCATTATAATATTGACAGAACACTTGTGTTTATAGTATATTTTTTTTTCTCCGTGCAGCTTAGGTCATAAATCATATCCCAGTAAGGGCGGTGAGTGGCGCAATGCCACTATCGATAAACACACAAATGGTGGTTCGACCACCTACCATCATGCCTACAGATTAGTAATAATACTAATTTAGTATAAAAGAAATCTGTTTTTCCGAATTGCCTCTCTGAATACCTATAGGTTTTTTTAATACTTTGATTTAATTTTTAATTTATTATATAATATCATTGTTATTCTTATTTTAATAAATACGTTGTTTTATTATTATTTTTTGTTTCATTTTTTTCACTAGCCCACATACTCACAAAACTAAATACACTATCGATAACGCTTATCGATAACAATAATGCGCATCATTATGCTCGCCCATAAGGCCCGTGAGCTACACCTAATTATTATAAATCAAATCAATATAATAATTTTATAATAATTAATCCACGATAGCAAATTTTGTTTTAATTTTAAGTTCAAATATAGGTGGAATTATTTTAAAGTGATAAAACTTTAACATTGTAATATTATTCCTTATTCATTGAAATTGTTCGATATATTATCTACACTAATATTATAAAGAGGAAAACTTTGTTTGTTTGTTTGTTTGGTTATAACGAATAGGCTCAAAAAGTACTGGACCGATTTCAAAAATTCTTTCACCATTCGAAAGCTACATTATCCACGAGTAACATAGGCTACATTTTATTCTGAAAAAAATAGGGTTCCGTAAGATATTTGGGTTTTTCGGACACAAGGTGTAAAAAATCAACCAGAAAAGTTACTTATTTTGCGTACGCTGCCTAAACTATAAAAGATAGAACCATAGAATGTTCTAATTAATTGTAGATCTTATAATTATCTACAAAAAAGTCCCCTACACGTTACACATATCTATGTCGAGTGAGGCACAATAACCATTTTTTTATTTAGATATTTTGAATTTTTTTTGGACTACATTTAAACGCGTTTATTTTACTCATGCTTTGGATCCGTATCAAAATAAATTATTTCATCACTAAGTACAGCTTATGTAGATAATATTTCGACTTTAAATGATTAAAATTGGACGATCGGTTTTTAAGTTATGGCGAAATCTATCTATACAATACATCTACACTATATAATATTATAAAGAGGAAAACTTTGTTTGGTTGTAATGAATAGGCTCATAAAGTACTGGACCGATTTCAAAAATTCGTTCACCATTCGAAACCTACATTATCCACAAGTAACATAGGCTAAATTTTATTCTGGAAAAAAACAGGGTTCCGTAAGATAATTGGGTTTTTCGGACACGAGGTGTAAAAAATCAACCAGAAAAGTTATTTATTTTGCGTACGCTGCCTAAGCTATAAAAGATAGAACCATAAAATGTTGTAATTAATTGTAGATCTTATAAATACTAAAAAACAAGAAAGTCTACGACACACTATACCTATCTATATCGAGTGAGGCACAACAACCATATTTTATTCAGAAATTTTGATTTTTTTGGACTACATTTAAACGAGTTTATTTTACTCATGCTTTTAATCGTTAAGATATGAAGTGTAAGCAACTGTAGCGCCATCTGGCGGCTATAAGTCAGAAACTGGGAACAAGTTCCAGTTTACCTGCGTGTGGCGTGACGTAGTCGTTGTCAAAGTGTGGGTAGGACGGCCGAGCGTTAGAAAGGTCATTAAGTTTGCCTTTAAATAGCGGGGTATAATTGTTAGAGGGGTCTTTCGCGTCTGTGAGTTTGAGGAGGATAAGCTCTGCCCGAATTGTATTGTAAGGTCACGTAAGCCATTGTTTATTTTAATGTGTAAAGTGTAATATGGCGATAGTTCATGTGTGTAAATGTATGGGCAGTGTGAGTAAGAATGTATCTTAAAATATGTACCTGTGAACCTTAATATTGATATTTTTATGGATAATATAATAAATGTTTATATTTAAAACTAGCTAAAGCTAAAGAGTTTGTTTATTTGAACGCGCTAATCTCAGGAACTATCGGTCGGATTTTAATGAAACATTTCAGTGTTCGATAGCCCATTTATCGGTAAAGATATATCATCCCGCTAAGATCCCGTTGTAAATCTTAGTTATCGCAGGCGAAGCTGCGGGCAACAGCTATAAGGCATAATTTACACTGTGATTAACACTTAGATAATGAACATGTAAATTTAACACATTGAATTATTCAGTCTAACTACTAAACCAATATGTATGAAAGAACATCCTGAATACAATTGGGATAAAAATTATTAAAAAAAAAAATGTGCGCCAAGCCCCTAATATTCTGTACGAAATAGTTTCGATATATTAACTGAATTGAGCCATTTTGAATGGCAACGTTTTTTTATAATAATGAGTATAAACTAGCACAAATATATTTCAAAAGCTGTACCAAATAATATGCACAATATGATTTATTATAGATTTTTCATTAAGAAGATCCATAGGAAAATAATATGGAATTTTATTTTCCGACACATTGATCCAAAATTTGATGTAAAAATATCGTATGCGTATGTCAATATTTTTCTTGTAAAAACTTTAATCAATGACTACAAAACTAAGGTTTTTAAAGAATATAAAGTTATCTCAACAATAATAATTTAATTTTAAAATACAACCTTATTCGATAATTTAAATCAATTTATATATACGTTTTTCCGTTGAATTACCGGTTTTTAAGTTTGAGATTCGAACAACACTGGCCCGCGCCATTGTGGTGGTTGATTGGTGTTCCTCGGTGTGTCATTATGACCAGCTTGAGTGTTTTTATAAGTTTTAGGGCTTAAGATATATTTTTAAAAAAGTTTTAGTGAAAATGAAAATCGTGACAATAATGTGTGTTGAACGTTTTAATGCCTGACTAGGTGACAATTTTGAGTCACCACGGTAAGTAAATTAATAAATGTCTGAGGTTATTGTTGTGACATGTAGTTATATATCTAGATTATTTTGTCATCAGCGATTATTAAAAATCCCTTGAAGATGTTTTACACAAAAAATAAAATGCGCTTTTTTATTTCATTAAATTTCTTATACATGTTGCTTTTACATTAAATATAGTTACTGACATTGATTCATACTTAGCCGTACTTGGCGTTGGTCTTACGCTGTATAAAGAAACCAATACCTATTGACGGCATCAAATCAAATAAAGAATATGTATTAAATATTCACTTTGTTACTAATGAATACAGCTATATTACATTTTGGTGGGCTATTTGTTTCATGATATGCTTATGGTCGTATTGTCTGCTTTGTGATGCTTTATTCGTGGACAATACTCAAGGTGCCGTTTTCGATTTAAGGGTATTTAAACACAATCTGTTCGAAAACTTGTGAACTATAATCGTAATATGTTATTTTATTTATAACATCTGACATAACTCAATAGATATTCATTGTCTTTGTAGGTATTGTTAGAAATTATATTGATGATGTTGTTATCATTGCTTATCAAGACATTGCAACTTTAACCATAATATTATGAGATATGTTTGTTATTCCTTGATCAATTATTAATGTAGCTATAGTATTATAACTTATGAATTATTTTAATACCTAATGAGGGACCTATGAAATTTATCAATTGTTTAAACATTTGTAGTATTTGCTAACATTTGATAAGCTATTATTCAATAGTAAATATAAATTAAAGTAGTATAATAAATAAGTACAATTTGTTAATCAGCCACCTTTCATATACATACCTCTAATTTGTGTCCAGAGAGTATTAAATTTATTTGTGATATTAATTTTTAAATTTTATAATAATGATCACTATTTTCACTGAGAGCAAACTATTAATTATTTTCACTAAAAGCAACATTTTACAGAACCTTAAATCTTTATAAAACTAAGAAATAGATCATATTTTAGTAATCGGTTTGTATATAGATAAAGTTAAAACTGCTCATGAACCACAATAAGAAAAGCAGTTTTAACAAAAAGAATCTAGAGCTACACATTACAATATAATATGGTGCATCGAAAAATTTTGTTAAAAATGAGTTATAAGTACAGGTGATGTATAGTGAGGAATTGACTCTCACATTCATGCTTCTAATGCAAGCCTGAATGTGAGAGTCAATTATCTATAGCCTAGTAAGGCTTATTATATTATAGTATAGTAATTACAATATCGTTTTATTATTTTATGTTTAGGTGTACAACAATCACAATTAATCGTCACAAGACTGATCAACATTCAAAAATAGCCTCAAGCAATAATCAAACTTTCAGATAATAAAAACAGCTATATGTTGTTGTAATTGTAAATATTATTAACATTATTCATTAAAATACATAAGAACACATGTAGTGGTTGTGCAATTGGTATAAACATAAAATGATATAATTACAAGATGAGAGTTCACTTTTACTTTTGTGTACTTGTAAATGTTAATGCACTTATAGTTCGTCATCCCAGTAAACATGGTGATAAAAAATGTACCCTTAATCCAAAAAGACCGAAAGTATATATAAATATTTAATATTTAATAAATATAAAAATATTTATTATAATATACCTATCACACTACAAAAATCATGCAATAATGTTGTGTCCTATTTCTTTGTATTGTTATGTTACTGTCCATAATAAACATAATACCAAGCTCTTAAGTTAAATAAATATTCAAATAAAATCTTAGGGCCTCATGTAAAATAATTGAGAAAATTATTATTAACAAATTGAATAATAAATGTATTTTTACACAAAATATGTTTGTTTGTATTATACAAGCAAGCATAATTAACCATTTATTATAATGAAATGATTTCTACTCGCTTACTCAGCAGAGGCCTATATTTTTGCTGAACAGATAACAGTTGAGTCAGCAATTTTTTCACAAGCATAATTCAATGACTTACTGGCATGTGATGGAACAGCTGTGGTATTTTCACATTTTCTATATCTATGTTATTCTGAACATGATAGATGTTCTGAATGTTATAAAAGCAACATTACTTTGTTATGAATCACATACCTACAGCCGAATCAGATGGCAATTGGTGAAACATGTAATATTTTAATCATACAAAAAAAAGTGTTGCATAAAAATGATAAAACAGTTATGTCATCAATTTCTAAAAGACTATTATAAAATATATATTTTTATAAAATCATATGCATCAGTATAATATGCACTGGTGTAAATATTTTGATGATGTTTTGACTGCTTTTATTAAAAACGAAATAGTTTGCCCTGTCGCTATTGTTAGTTTTAGATATAATTATGAAAATAGGTATATGATTTAGTTCAGACAGTTTTCTCTAAATGTAATGTGATGAAACAAATGACACATTTTTTAAATTCCAGCATAAGTGACGGTCAACTGCTATACATTTTCTACCAGTTGTTTAAAAAAAAACAATATCTTACTAAATGGATGTAAAATATACCACCTTTTATATAAAGTAGCGACAGCCATATTAATTAAGAATATTTCTACTATAAATTACTTCTGTAAGAAAAGTCTAGTTTTTTTTTAATGGATTTGTCGCATAGTCCAAATGAGTAAGGACGATGGATGTGGAGTTCATGTCGCATCTCTATGATTTATATTTTATAACTAATATTAACTGTAAACTATCATTAGACTCATCCTGGGCCCTCACTGAAAGAAGGCAGCAATGGAGGTGGGCGCGCGAGCTCTCGATGTGCTGCCACTTCTTCAGGAGCGGGTGGCCTCACTTACCGGGGGCCGGGATCGCCGTGGCGGGCCGATTATTTGGTTTCCAGCAAATTCAAGACGTGATCGTGTAGCACCCGATGACTATAGACGCTTGTTACATTATCTTATTAGCATTCCTAGGTAAATAAATGTTTATTTAAAAATCTATTTGCATTCTATTAATATTTAATGTGTTGCTAAGATGTGATGCGAACAACGAAACGGCACTCTTATAATTTATTGTTATTATAATTTTATTAATGAATGTTTAAATAAGTAATCAGATATTAATTATGATGTGATGACGACCTCTGTGGCTCTATGGTTAGCGCGTTGGCGTTCTAGCCGGAGATAGCGGGTTCGAATCCCGCCACGGAACAAACAAGTTTCTGTGTTCATGGATGTGTATTATATAATAAAAATCTTAAATATACGTATTTCCGTTGTCTTGTACCCGTAACACAAGTTTTTCGAAAACTTACCACGAGATCAGATTGACGTGGTGTAAAGGCGTCCATAGATGTTATTATTATGTATGAAATAATTTTTTAAATAATATATTCACTTGCAGTGAGACCATACGATCACATGGCTTTACAATTTTAATTGATATGAGAGGATCGGCATGGGCTGCAATCAAACCAATTCTGAAAGTTCTTCAAGAACACTTCCCTTCATCCGTCCATCAGGCACTGGTAGTTAAGCCTGATAACTTTTGGCAAAAGCAACGTACTACTATAGGAGCCCATAAGTACAAGTTTGAGGTATGTATTTATAATATTAGAGGAATTCATACAGACATTTGGATATTAAATGTGTGTAGATACTTAAAGATCCAAGCACAGGTTTATTAATAAAGATAGTTGGAGCATGTCGAACACGCGAGTGATGCCACCAAAGCGAATAAAGTCTAATAGACGCTTAGAGTACGACGCTATGTCTAGCACTTGAAAGCGCTTTTGAATTTGTATTCGCTTTGAAGCGTCACTCGGGTATTCGGCATGCTCCATCTGTCGACTGTCTTTATTTATAAATCTGTGGTTCCAAGAATGTTTTCGATAGAAGTAAAATGTAGAAAGTTTGATTTTTAAAGTATTGTGATATAATATCAGCACAAAGTGTGTTAATTTTAGTTATATTGTTTGACGTAAATTGATTTCAGACGACGATGATTAGTTTAGAAGCACTGCCTAAAGTCATAGATAGTTCGCAACTAACGCCTGATTTAGATGGTACATTACAATACGACCATGCACAATGGATTGATTTGAGACTGGTGAGTTTAATTTTTATAACAAACTATCCAGTTTACGACCAAGGTCAGTACATCAATTAAGTTTGCATATGTTGAGTGTCTGCCAACTTTATCTTTGCCATATAAGTACAGGAGAACATATTGAACCAACTCATTGTTTTGTTTTACTAATTATAACTATAGTTAAGGACTATTTATAAACTCTCTAATGTTATTCATATCGATGTCATAAATAGACAAAAAGATGTTCTGGCTTTGATGTCAAACTATCTTTAGTATGGTTTCTTCATTTGACTCGATATTTCTAGGCTTTGGAGGAGTTGATGTGGCAAGCCGGCGAGTTGTTGGATCGTCTGGACGACTTGCAAGAAGACGTGGCTCGTGCTGACTTCGCGGATGACGTCACGGGTGCGAGGCGAGCCATTGATGCACACGCTGACATCAGCAAACGACTGGCCAAAGTGCCCGTTGATGAATTAGAGGCACAGGGTAGGTGGTTTATTCTATTTACAACTGCATATGCACTGATACTGCATAGGAAATGATTTCTTTCCGGCAGAGGAATAAGAGCCCTTAAAGAGATTTTAAATTAATTTTTTTTTATGTTAAGGGCCTGTTTCACAATCTCCAGATAAGTGCCGAATAGGCTATTCACAACATATTTGACAGATAGAGTATGGAGTCCCTGTCAAATATGTTGCGGATAGCCTATTCGGAACTTATCTGGAGGTTGTGAAACAGGCCCTAAAACTATTTAAAATGGGATATTTACGATGTTTATTATTTTTAAATCGTGCAGCTCGATATTTCGACATTGTCTACGAATATCTTGTTCACGAGACTCTTACGTGTCTCATTTCGTGAGACAATGTCGAAAATGTCGCTCTGCAAAATGAAATTAAAAAAAAAATAGTAAATACCCCATTTTAAATAGTTTAAGTAAAAGCTTTAATGTCGAAAAGAAGTTGATTATCCAAATAATAAAGGGTATTTATTTTATTTTTGTTACATTCTCTGTTGCAAAAGATTTAACATGAGTGACTTTACCTTGTGAGGGTCTTATGTTCAGCAGTGGACGGATAAAGGCTGATGATGAAAATGATGATTGTTAAATATTTTTATGATTAAACGCATAATGTTGATCTCGAACAGTTACTACCTATTGTTGAATTTGAATCCAAAGTCAGTTAATTAAAACATATTATGATTGTCTTGCAAAATATTTGAACATTGCATCCGGTATATTTTAGCGATTGTAAAGGCTTTGAATGAATGATTCAATAATTTTACAATTGTCATTAAGATCCGATCTCCTGCACTATTAACTTGGCAATAATTAACCCATAGATCGGTCTTTTTAAGTTCTTATGGCTTACCCTTAATTGTCGAAATTTTAAAAAAAGGTTAATGTATATGAATGAATATGTATGACAACAAACGTAGGTGAATTATTATTAATCTAAATACGAGATATATGTAATGTATACGTGGTCTGATTAGCGTTGTCACTAAATACCTCAGCCACATTGGTCCTGACCGCGTTTGCGTTGTAAATAATTAAAAACGAGGACATCCGTGCTATTTTAACGTCTATCAAATTGATATTTTGCGTATTATCTACATTTTTATATAATAACATAATGCGGCTTATTACGCCTGAATAGCTCACAAACCGGTCGAGTAGCATGTCTGCTGCATCAACGGAGGTGTTGCATGAAGGTCCATAGTGCACCTATTAAGTTTAATGCCTAATATAACCGACTGTTAAACCAAGCCGTACGGTCATGGCAATATGCAATAAATTCGCATGACTCAGTTTTAATATGAAACACATTATCTGGTGCTATTAAAATTTCAAATTAATATTACGTACAAGTGTTTCATAATCGTAATACGCTGAAGGATGTAGGCGCATCGACATGTGCTTCGATTGCTTACGATTTACCGACAACACTGGTATGATGAATATACTTTCACGATTTTAGAGTAGGAGAATATTGAACTGCACTTGCACGAAATTATATCATCTTCCATACGTTTGTGAGCGTTCGCTAAATAATGTTCCGTGTAATGTTATCGATTTTTTTTCATTTAATTTCCTTTTTTCTTGTTTCTTATTTGCATATTTATTTGATTCAATGTAAACTTGGTTACGAAATACAGTGAACAATTATTGATAGTTTTAGTAATGAGTATATTTTTATGTGATCAAGGTGAGCGTGTGGTTCAACGGTTAGAAGCGGCTGAGGCAGCTTGCTCGGAAGCCAGCGGCAGCGGCGACGCGGCGTTCCACTGCGGCGCGCCTACTGCGGTGCGTGCACAACTTACCGCCGTACGCTCGGCGCACGCGCACGCACATAAACTGTGGCAACACAAGAAGATGCAGCTAGACCAGTGCTTTCAACTGAGGCTCTTTGAGCAGGATTGTGAAAAGGTGAGTTTGGTATAAAAAAGTTGTGTGTCAATGTTACACAGTACAATAGTTATATTTAAGATTAAGACTTTGTGATGGGGAAGATATATTGATAAAGGAAAAGAGATGATCAGAGTATTATGATTTATAATAGTTGAAAGAAAGTATGTCGAAAAAAATGTAAATGTGCAAATTGGTAAGTACTCACTCGCTCGCTGATAAGCGGGGCGGTTGATCGGAGTACTTACTATATAGTAGAACTGCACCAAAGTCCGAAGAGCTTACGAAAGCGGATAAAACTAAAGAGAAACGAGAGAGGAAATCAGGACGACATTCGGCGTAGAGAAGTAGTCTTGGCTTCTCTAAAAGGCACATTCTGTTAATAAAATGACTCAAATACACATAGCATTCAACGTGTGCATGCAAGTATCATAAATATT
The DNA here is from genome assembly GCA_905333005.2 of Lycaena phlaeas. NCBI lineage: Eukaryota > Metazoa > Arthropoda > Insecta > Lepidoptera > Lycaenidae > Lycaena > Lycaena phlaeas. The sequence continues at coordinate 5,909,237 of HG995168.1, forward strand.
ATGTTTACAAGAACGCAAATCAATCGAGGCTGTAGAAATTAAATTCAATCAAGACACTTTAACAAAGGTAACAGGTACAATAGGTACAATTGAATAATCCAATTTCCTATTGCAGATGTTAGAATGGATTGTAAACCACAGGACGGCGTTTCTTGCGACATACGTTGAGATAGGCCGCTCGTGTGCCGCCGCGAAAAGACTACAGGAAGAGCATGCAAGGTATTATAATAACTAGCTTTTATTATTATGTTAAAGATATTATATATTTATGTGATAATCATATTTTTAGACACAATAATTAGATGGGTCGAATGTGATTTGAACCGAATTCGAATTGGGGCTGAAGATTCGGTGAAAATAAAAATTCGGTCGAATTCCGGTCGGTTTTATTTTGGCGCTTTTAAATACTAGTGTACGTGAGAATTATTCGATTGTTTAAAACATCCTTTCATAATAATTAAATACCATCCTAAAACCTACTATTTTATTCAATATACTAATTCTAAAAATGATGTTTTGTTACATTCCAAATTTAGTCCTAAGGTTTATAATTTGAAAAGAAAGAAAATAGAAACCTATAGCTAAAGACTGAAGATCATATTTTGTATCAAGAGAATGTTTTTTTCTTTTATTTCATTTTTGTAAATGCTAGTTTGCAATACACTCCAGATAAATTTATACTTGTCAAATGTTCTCGATATCATTTATTTTTCATACGAACAGTCTAGGTCATCAAATCTAGCTCCAAATCCAGAAATATCGGGTAAAGGAAATCAGGTCGTCTCGATGTGGCCTGATTTATTATAAATATAAACGATCCGTCGAATATAAAGATCTTAAATGTTCGTCCGATTGTGAACTTCGTTTTCGTATCTATTTATGCTAATACTAGCTGTTGCCCCCAGATTCGCCTGCCTTAACTAAGATTTACAACGCTTTAATTTGATAGTTTGAACACAATCGATAGCATTTCGATTCATTTCGCATTTGACAGGTGAATTTGAATTAAAAAAGAAAGTTTATATTATGTCATCTATCCTGCTTATATATTCCTTTTATCCGACGCTGGTGAGGCTTGACCCCCCACAGGAACAAACCCGTCGTTATGAAGCCGCGGAAGTCACGCTCCACGGCTGGCTGGGGGCAACCTCTCATCCATCTTCATCTAATGGTGAAGCCAACCGGCTCACCGATGAAGCATTAGGGCCATTAGCATAGCTCCAACCGAAAAAAAAGTTTATATATCCTGCCTTCTTAAGGGGAAGATATAATTACACTTAATTACTGGCATCGACTAGTTCTAGGTACAGTGCATGTTCATGGGCTCATGTTCATAGCTCATCAGTCCGTTTGCCTGTTCAACTGTCATAAAGAATATCTTGGAAAAAAGTTTTTTTTGTTGTTTGGAACAAAAACTCAGGAATCACGTGGGATAGTTGTTTATTTATATTCAGTAACCCTGGCTTAAATTAAGAAGTTTGAATACATTTTGATACACTAAGGATAGTTTAATTAATACAGAAGTAAATCCGCTAGGGGTAATATCGAATCCAGTTACACCCGAAAATGTATGACGTGGATTAGACGGTACAAAATAATAAGTTATTTCTATAATAAAATTAAATTATTTCTATAATACTGTCGCAGTTGATATTCAAAATATTAGAAACCGCTCTCCTAAGGATATTATAGAAAATAACTTATCGATTTGTTTTCAAGTTTTTAGGCGTGGAAAAAAATTGTTATGCCAATTATATTCAATTTAACTGACTTTGTTCATTGTGATGGTCGGTTTCAATAGGAACAGAACCATGGCTATCGAAATAATAATTATTAATCCGTATACGGTTGTAAATCCCAGAGAGAGCAGGTCAAGCTGCGCGCAACAGCCTGTAAACGTGTAACTGAATATGTTAACGGATAAAACGGCTTCCTTGCTTAAAGGTTTTGTAATATATCGAGTGATTTAGTACTCAGAGCACTATGTAATTGCTATAATTTGTAATTACACCGATTATAATTGTAATTGTTTCTAACGTACGAATATAAACACGCCAATATCTATGTAACTGTACATTGTAATTGAAAAAAAATGTAGAAAACACAATATGATAAGTTAATAGCATAATAACTTTGATTTCTTTTTGCTTCGCCTGTGATTCAGCCTTGTATTTCACTTTAAGTGTATTTGACCTATTGTTATCATAGGATTCCTATCGTTCATTTAGTATTTAATATACATAGGTTAGGGTCCATACAATTTTTTACATATAATATATGCCATTAAAATCTAACTGAAAATTTTTGTCTCATTTAATAATGAGTTGCTGTACGAGTAATAATAATTTATTATTATCATCATTATAATATTGTGAGAAAACCTTTTTCAAACGATCGTTACATTATAATGTAGTACCTGGTTGACCGAGCATTTGCTCGGTACCCTTAGTGATAAAATACGATAAAATTTTTCTTCCAAAAAAAAAGATCTTAAAAAAAGGAAAAAAAAATTCGGACTGGAGACTCGAACCAGGCTCGTTCGTATTTAACTGCCTAATTTCACCACTATGCTACCATGACATATTATTTGAGAGCGAAATTTACGTTCGTATTCTAATCATATTTTATCGATGCCTCAAAACACGGATAAAAAAAAGTTTTCTAAAAATTTATCCTAGCTAGATCGATTTATCTCCTTTTTAACCTATGTATACCAAATTTCATGAAAATCGTTGGAGCCGTTTCCGAAATCCCGATTCTATATGTATATACACAAGAATTGCTCGTTTAAATATATAACATATTCAGTTTTATGTTTCAATTTAAGTGCGAATTTTCTTATCATGGCCTAATGTATGGATATTTTGGTTCAATCATTACTATATACACTTAAAAAGGTTTGACTATATTGATATAGGAACAAACAAACAGTGTGTGCAAAAAAGTCACTATTACTTAAGTGAGATGTGTCCACTTGTTTCAGGTTTGCAGCTGCGTGCACTGGTGGCGGTCGGCCGAGTGTCGCGCGCGTCACCACAGCCGCGCGACGTCTCGCCGACAAACGTCACTACGCTGAAACGCAAATCACGTCGCTTGCACATCGTCTCGAACGCGCCTACAAACAACTATCAGCCGGTATGTTGGCTGATTGATAAGGAGTAACTTAGGATGTAATGGAATTGATAATCTCCCTTGAGGGTAGAGACAAGCGGACCTCTCATATGGGATGGAAAAACCTCAACTATTAACGCAGTCTTTAACGTTTCTGCAAATATAACCGAAATATTAAGAGAAAGCATAATTTTACTAATGTAAATTTTTTGTTACTAAAAACACTAAATATCACGTAAATTAATACAAAATCTATCAAAAATTAAACTTCTTTACATAATTCTAATCAGCCTCTTATAGGACGCTCGCTATCTCTTTTTCAACTATCCTAAACGAAAGAGACATCAAAATAATTGTTAGTTAAAATCATATATTTAAAATACTTTGATTTTCATGACAGCTCAAACTAGTTTTTGTTTAAAAAATAAAACAATGGATATGACGGCCACCTGGTGATTAGGTGACGAGTTAACATTTAGATAAGTCAGTCTGTATGATGAACATACACTTTACCGGTATCATAAACCTGACTCAGGTCTGGACGAGCGGTCGGCGGTGCTGTCCCTGTCCGTTGTGTTCCACCACAAGGCCGAGGCGTACGCGTCGGCGGTAGGAGGGTGGGGCGCACAGTGTGCGGTCGCGTTGCAGCTCGCAACGGGCCAGGGAGGCGCGCCGTGCAACGACCCGCGTGCGCTCGAGCAACACGCGCAGCGACACAGACAGCTGTACGAGCACATGTGCCAAGCCTACACTGAGGTATGTATATACACATTGTTATAATATATAGATAACATGTTAAGTTCAGTAGACCTTTTTTAGTGTACCGTTTCTTAAATTGACCTGATCCCTTAATACTTCACTGTCTTTTTCTCAATCTGTCTGTATGGTTTGTCGGACAGATTGCTGATTGACATAGGATGATTTAATTTGACAGGAAGCTACAAATCAAACATGTTGATTGCAACTTGTCTTGTCTTTTCTTTAATTTCAGTTGCTAGTTTATAAGTCTATTTAAAATATATTTTATAATTGGAGGAGGAAATGATTAAATATGAATTTGCTTTCATTTGTTTAGGTTCATTCGACAAGTAAAAAGTTGCTGTACCAACTTGACCATTTAGTTCAAGTTTGTCATCAGACAGATCCTGCAGATATGGTGAGCTTTTGTAAAATTAATTATTATTATTATGCATATCATATTAATCGCAATATCTTTAGCAAAGTATCAGTGGCGAAGGGTGAATATTTTCGGAAGGGAAGCCGAAGTATAACATCTACTTACCAAAATGCTCAGCGCTGATGTACATAATAATATTGTGTTCGAGTTTCAAGTTTGATAATGATGCCATAAAAAGTCAAAATAAAGAGTTAACAAACGAAACTAGTTAATACCCTCAGAACAACTAGCTCCACCTACGACCACTACGATAATTAAGTAATAAATTAACGAATTAATAATTTAATCAATAATTATTAAAAATTACGACCACTACGATAATATACGACCACATAAGAATTGTTTTAAAATACAAATATTTTTTATTGATTATTAATTTTAATTAATTAATAAGTTACTTGATTAATTAATTAAAATTATTTGTATTCTAAAGCAATTCGTCTATTTTTTTAACAAAATATGGTAAAACGCTGTTGTAAAAATTGGTTTTACTTTTAATTTTCACTAATAACTGCTTTTCCACTGACATAATGCCCAAATCCGACAACCTCTAACTACACGATTACGTATAACACACAAATCACAATACAAATTAATTCAATTCACGACACACATTCTAACACTAAGGGCCTGTTTCACAATCTCCCTTTAAGTTCCCTATAGGCTATTGGCTAAGAGTAAGTACCTATAGAGATCGTCATAGCGTGACCGCACAAGAAACAGCAATATTTTTTTTCAGTGTGACCATATAGGGGAATTTTCCCTATATGGTAGGTAATTAGGGAAGTTTATGTAAATGTACGTACGACAACAGCCCGAGTTGACCACTTTGGACTTTTTACTATTAAATATAAATTTAATTTTTAATATTTATTAGGTATCATATTATATAGTTTCAATAATTTTACTACAATACTTGTTGCAACCTCTTCATAGGTACGGTAAGTTTTGTGTGTCTGTATGTTTTTATTACATATTAGGCAAACGACCAGTCAGATCGCCTGGTGGTATGCTATGTCACTAGACTAGGGAAATGAATACTTGCGACTTGCGATATTAATAATACTATTTATAAATTCGGACACTCTTACTTTTTATCTGAAATGTTTATACTACGCTAGAGGGTTCTTTTTCGGTAATAGAGATGGTTTTTCTCAGCACAAGGTTTTACATGTAAGTGAGTAAGGTCAGGTTAAACTGTAAATTTATATCCTGATCTGTAACCGTGTGCACATTATAGTATAATTTATTTGCAATAAAAATAAAATACATTTTTTAAAATAATTTGTATGATATACTGGCCTTTAAATAAAACTAATTTGGTATGCAATTCTCTCTTCGCTTTGAGATGTTTTTTTCATAATAAAATGAATTCTCACCTCAAGATATCTAAGAACACTTGCCTTAATTACCAACGACAGATGATTGTCGAGTGGACTTTGTTCCAATACGTGATTCCTTAATTTCGCAAATACATTAGAAACAACTAATTTTTTAAAAACATTGTCAATCAACTTTGGCAGGCCATTTTTATTATTAAAATAAGCATTACCACGAGTGATTAAAATATGTCTCAGAGATTTTTGTAGAATTCCTACCTTACCTACATGCAGTAGGCAAACTTTTATTACTTTTTACTTTGATGACCTCTGTGGCTCAATGGTTAGCGCGTTGGCGCTCAAGCCGGAGGTTGCGGGTTCGAATCCCGCCAGGGAACAAAAAAGTTTTCTGTGTTCCTGGGTCATGGATGTGTATTATATAAAAAAAATCTTAAATTTAAGAATTAATACAAAAATATTAAATATATGTATTTTCCGTTGTCTGGTACCCGTAACACAAGTCTCTTCGAGTACTTACCACGGGACCAGATTGACGTGGTGTAAAAAGCGTCCATAGATATTATTATTATTACATCTTGAGATGGATAATGCAATCCACCAAAATCTCTTTTTTGAATAAAACTTCTATAATTTATTCTAATTTATGAGAAACAATCGGCAATCGCGGATAGACATTCCTCAAACTTTATTGCTATTTTATTTACTTTACTGCTTCTATTTTTTTGGTATGAAATGTTTTATTTAATGTATTTTACTAGCTGTTACCCGCAGCTTCGCCCGCGTGAACTTAGATTTACGGATTTATCATGTCTGATGATGATCATTTTCTATTTTAATAATGACTAAGTATTTGTATTAAAATGGATATACGTAATCTTGAACGCTTCCCGTTTGGTCCCGTTCGAATCACGGCAACACGATTTATTTTCTTGCGTATTATTTTGAGATTGCCATATCTCCTAAAGTATTCATTTAATTTGCACGATGTAAAGGGGAAAAATAATCTTCATGGAGTGCTTAAGCCAATTAACTGTTTTAAAATGATAAGGATTCATTCTGTGTTTGTGTAAATAACTTTCAAATTATCGCGTTAAAAATTGCCCATTTTTTAAAGTATTAAATGCATATACTATGATATCCCTAAGAGATAGACATATGCCATCGCGGACATTTTTGTAGACCTATTTAAGATACACAATTCCACCATACATTATTTTGTTATATCTCAAAGGGTTTAGGCAGCGTTTTCGTTGAAAACTCCCAGGCGGCCTATTTTTTTCTGACACCTCCAACAATTATTGTTATATCTTAGCCAATGTATATAAAAACTTAATAAATTATGTACATAAACCTTCCTCTTGAATTGTCCTATCTATTAAAAAAAACCGCATCGAAATCCGTTGCGTAGTTTTAAAGATTTAAGCGTACAAAGGGATATAGGGACACAAAAAGCGACTTTGTTTTATAATATGTAGTGATAACATTTTACCAGTATCAAGTAAGTCAATACATTGAATTAAACTTAAAGTGGCAATTTCTGTTACTGTAAATAAGTAAAGGAAATTTAAGACGTAAGGAGATATAAATTAAATTATGTGTATTGACATACCAAGATATTGTTAGCATTATAAATATTTGTTTTTATCTCCATCTCACAACTGAACAACCTGTTTTTTTAACAAGGACAAAAGAAAATCCGTAACCGTAAGGTAAAAAAAAATCACATCATGGCAACACTACACCTCGAACAATTAAAGGTTATGTTTTAATTAATTGTTGAAATTCTACATGTAATCGATATTTAATGAGTTACAACAAGTTGAATTTAAATTAAAACACGATATTATAATCAATTTATTACTACATTCATAATATATTTTCACATCATTAAACAACTTACGAGTGCAATGTTAATCCATCAATTTTTGTTCACTGCGGCTTTTACACCCTAAAATTTTGCAACTCACCACTGCGCATTAACTCAATTCAAATAAATCGCAATAAATCACTGTTTCAAGTTGTGTAAAACTATTAAAATCTCCGAAAAACAAATACGTACGTATTTGTTTGGCAAGAATACACAGTTTGCCAAACAAAATATTTAGTCACGGTGACAGGGACAAAAGAAAAATCTTCTGTCTCTGTTTCTTACACTAAAATTATAACTTGTAGTCTCACTCTAACTCGTGACGTTTAAAATAGGACGACCTCTGTAGGTATTTACTCTTAGGCTATTGGCAACATATTTGACAGATGTTTGACAGATAGAGTATGGAGTATCTGTCAAACATCTGTCAAATATGTTGCCAATAGCCTATAGGGAACTTAAAGGGAGATTGTGAAAGAGGCCCTAAAACAAATAAAATTCGACAAAACAAACAACAAGTTGTTTACAATTCGCGGTTATCTGCCATATGTCAAACTAAAAAGTCAGCAAAATAAAAATGTATTACGCGCCTGTCATATTTAATACCGCTAAAGGCATTCCTAATAAAGTCGTATTACATAAAGTCCTACCAAATAAAATGCATTACGCGCCAGTAAAAGTATTATGCCGCTACATTCATTCTTAATTCGTATCATAACAATTTTACGCCATGACTCATCTTTCTCGCTTGCTCCTACGCGTTTCTAATTAACCTTTCTCCGTAATAAGCCGTTTTGCATCGAGTTATTTCCAAGTATATTCATGCGTGTTAGAACGAGACAGAACATGACGATGAGTTGACAGGTATGAAAAGGATAGATGCATACTATGAAATATTGTTCTATGGAGAAGTAACCCGCTAATAGATCGGCTTGATTCTCTCGGAGATGTTCTGCGCTTGCACATTGCATTGCCTATTAAATTTTGTAGGCGCTTTGTTAATTATTCAAACTATTTCAAATGAGTGAAAAATTTATTGCATAAGTATAAAATTTTGTAGGCGTTTAGTGAATTCAAAGTTTTTTTAAATATCAAGTATGTAATATATTTATTAGATAAAAATGTCGTTGGCCCATAGATTCGATTCGATTTTCTAAGGGAAGCCGACGGGAATCGGGTTATATGGACTCTTCGCCACTGCAAAGTATACATTTACATGAATAGTGAACAGCGACTTTATTATTTATCTATTAGTTTCCAATGCTATGAATAAATTCGTCACAAAATACACCGTTTCGTGCTTGCGTACGGTGCGTATTCATTTTGGCTACATAAACATAGCTAAGAATTGAAATATGTCACCAAATCAGCAGGTACAGATGTATGAACATGCAATTAACTTGGTAGTATTTTAAGGATTCTCCAAAGAAAATTTAATTAATCGACCGATTTATACTACTAGAACGACGGCACGGTGAGTTCAGCGGGCAGTAGCGGCGGTGACCCGGCTGCGGACTACAGCTCGGGCGCGAACCACGTGCTCGCGGTCATACACCAGATCCTCGGACACCACCGCGCGCTCGAGGCCCGCTACCACCAGGCACGACTCAAGCTGCACCAACGACTTGCGCTGTTGCTGTATAAGGAGGACTGCAGACAGGTAATTGACTTATAAATATTATACCGATTAGTTCTTTTAGTGTATGCATATTTATTATATGATTCGTAAAATGTATTACCGATTTATATTATATATATTGACAACCTCTGTGGCTCAATGGTTAGCGCGTTGGCGCTCAAGCCGGAGGTAGCGGGTTCGAATCCCGCCAGGGAACAAAAAAATAGTTTCTGGGTCATGGATGTGTATCATATAATAAAAATCTAATATATATATATATATATATATTAATATAAAACATATTAAATGTATGTATTTCCGTTGTCTGGTACCTGTAATACAAGTTCTTTGAAGAATTAGCACGGGACTAGATTGACGTGGTGTAAAAGCGTCCATAGATATTATTACCTTCAATAGATCGTATCATATACAAAGACATCATAATAATCATCATTATCTTTATCAGCCTTTTTGTCGTTTTCAACCTGACGTAGGCAGATCTTGTAAGAGTTCAATGTTAAAAATCACCAACATCAATTCAGATACGACAATGGACTTCATTTAATGCTTGTGAAGCTATTGACAATTCATATTTTTATATATTATTGCATATTCTATTTACATACTTAGTACAAAAAGTGGACTTAATTTCTATGAAATATTAATTACGATGAATGTTTCAGGTGCTCGATTGGCTTGGTAATCATGGTGAAAAGTTTCTCATGAAGAACACGGGTATAGGAAGGAATCTCCATAAAGCCAGGGTATATCAAAAATCTCATGAACATTTTGAAAACGTTGCTCAGGTATGTATTATTCTTTTAGTAGTTCTTAGTATCTTAAAAATAATAAAAGTTACATATAAATAAATTAATATTCTTTTAGAATACATATACGAATGCTGAAAAGCTATTGGCCGCTGCGGAAGAGTTGGCTCGCAGCGGGGAATGTGACCCGGAGGAGGTGTTGGGCGTGGCTCGTGAGTTGGAAGCGCACGTGGCTGCGTTCGCGGCGCGGGTTGACCGACGGCGGCGGCGGCTCGACCTCACTGTGTTACTTTACACACATGAGAAAGAGGTAACATAGTGCATTACGCATTCTATAGTAATTCAATAAATATGATTAACTGTTATATAATGTGAATTAGGATAATTATAATATGTAGTTAAATAAAAGATAACTTGTAGTTACAGCTGCAAAACATTTTAGTACAATAGCTTCTATTGAATTCTGTTCGTAAAACGAGAATTGTGTTTACAGACACAATTATGGTATAATTTTTAGATTTTGTCAAAAAAATCATCAAACTTACTTTTTACTTATGTTACTTAAAATAATCTCATCATTTAAGGTTGACGATTACCAACATATCATTATGTATTTTACGTCACATATCTATATTCGATCTTCTATCGAATCCACCTATAATTAAATCTTAAATACCACATGTATGTATACCTTCTATGTGTGTGTGTGTGTTAGCTGGTGCAGTGGTTGGAGACGGTGCGCGGCGGCGGCGGTGTGTGCGGAGCGGACGAGAGTCCCGAAGCGGCGCGTCGTGCGCTCGAGCAATGCGCGCAGCACCGCGCTGCTAGCCTTGACGCATGCGCCGCCACCATCGCGCACGGGGAAGCTCTCATGCAGGATCTCAGGTATAGTAATATTTTTATTGTATCCTCTATATGTTAGGCTAATACTTTATAACATACAAACTGCAATGGTTAATATGTTGTGTTAGATTCTCGATACAGTTAAAAACGTTGGCTAAAGTCGTGGTCGAAATTCATCAGGATTACTATTCAGGTGTATTATTATTATTATTATTTAGGGCATGTGCGAGTGCTCTAATGGAATGACGTCATATGTTCGTATGACGTGTTTATTCGTCACCATTTAATATCAAGCGCACCCAGGTCAGCCACGAACTGAATGGTGTATAGTGACTTTAGAGGTCTTCCGTCTGTCTGTGGTCTCACAGAATACTATAGGTAGTTGTGCACATTTCCGCGGCGTTCGCTATATTCTGTTTATGTGTGAGAAGGTTCCGATGAGTACTTTCATTATTGTTAGGTAATATAATAACAAATTAAAATCTATACCTCGAGCGAGTGAAGTAAAACTTCTATGGACGATGGTCCAGTGGGTATGTGCTCGGCTCCTTGAGCGAGAGATAGAGATAGAAGACATAATATTGGTTGATATTTTTTTACTATACAGATAAATAAAACCGGAGTGTCTGTTTGTAATATCAAAATAACCTAGGTTAATGAGAATTTTCAACAACAGAACCAGAACTATCACCCGCACCATGCTACAGCGCAAAGGGTATAGCTATAATAAAAAATAAAAATCGGAAAAAATGGCAGATTACAATATATTTTTTAACAACTCCTTTAATATGGGTGTCACATGAAAGGACATGATTATAAGAATACTGTGTCACAGTATTTCAAATCCACTTATTCCCATTTCAATTTTATGTTATAATATGAGTCGTAGGGTTTTCGAACTTTTTAATTTAATAACGATAAGAATTCAGCTAATGTTAAATATTGTATTTTAAAACGTCTGAAATATGAACGTAATATATAATCTGATTCTAATTTTAAATGCGATTTTTAATAAAGGTCACCAATATTAAGAACTTGAGATTAGTATTTTTTTTATCTCAACAGTTCACTACATCAACTGCAGTGAACTTTTTAGTCGAGACCTACTTTATTGTATTTACATTAATCGAATAAATTCATGGTCCTGGTCATTTTCTACTTATTATTCGTTAGTCTAATGAATTTAAAATTTATTGTCTTTTGAATATAAAATAAAATTCAATAGTACATAATATAATACATCAAAAATTAAATGAACCCAAGTAATATGATATATTATAATAATGGCAAGGGATCGGTCGTCTTAGTGTTCATTGAGAGAGCTCTAAGTTCAGTAGTGGATGATGCGCAGGCTGATGATGATGATGATGATGTAATAATATGTGTATCAATAAGCTTTATTAGTACCCTGCGTCACTAGTTCAAGCAATTTTCTTTAATTTAAAAGTACCTGTACACTGACCCATAAAACGAATTGCTGTCAGCTGTACGATTGTGACATCAATGAACAGTGATTCCCTTGAGGTTGCTTGTGTCCAATATGGAGAGACTCGACAATGTAACAATGTCTGGATAGTTTGTAAGTATAAAATTGTGCAATTTATTTTATTAATTAACTAATGGTATCTTATCTTCAACCACGATGCAACACACGTTGAACCTGTGACAGATCATAGATTGGAGAATAATTATATTTGATTAAAGTTATATCTCTAAAATCTAAAATATCTCTAAACTGATAAATGTGATTCGGTTCCACAACAATATAGTGTGTATGGTCCGCGAATGAGATTCATAGTCACGACTTTGACTTGAATAAAATGTTCGATTTTGTTAGTTGAAAAAAAAAACTTTTCATTCAAGCTTCCTATCAAACTCTAGCTTTACTTTAAAAGTCATACTTTTCAAAATAATAACAAAGTAGCCGATTCCGGCGACTTTAGAGCTTAAAAGTAAACTTTAGTATGTAATGAGTATAAAAAAAATACACTACTTATTTTTATACTCATTACTTACATTCAGACTGGTACAATAAGTACTAGTCTAAAAGCAAGGTTTTGAAACGAAGCTTCTATACGAAAGTACGACCTATCTGTTCTTTTGTCGTCAGTTCCAATAATTGCGCGGAATCCATCTCCATCATCTCATCCTGGTTCCTGCCGGAACTCACTTTATATTCTAATCTAAAACCTTTTTTTTCTAATTTGGAATTTTAAAACAAAGAGCCTCGTGTTTTTGGACATGTATTTTATTTTTAATCTTTATTTTCTCAATTTTAATTCCGCTCATGATGAGTTTCCTATATTTGCTATTCTCAATGCATTTTTTATTTTCCTGAGATATATCGGCAAACATTTTCATAAGATCTTTTTAGTTATTTAAAAAAAATATAATATTTTTTAATAAAATATCGTTCGTTCCAAAATGTTAATCCAGGAATGTAGATTTTTTGTAAGTATGTGTATAATATCTACCTTTACATCTAAAACACCAAAACCATACCACAGTTATTCACAGTGGCAGATTTACTCCAGTTTTACTCCAGTCTTGCTCCGTTGTGACGAACATTCATAAAATATATTTTAATAATGTACGTATCTGCTATTCATCGTAATAATATAAACAAATATTATATATTATGATGAAAGGGCTTTATTTACATTTAACGACCATTTTTTGTTTAGGTATGGAATAAAGTATCCAAAATAAATTCTCCAGAGTTTTGTATTTAAATGTCGAACGTCTAGACGTTTGTCCTTTATGACTAGGGACTGGAAAAAAATGTAGCCCGAATTTTGTATTGTTAACAATCGTTAAAAATATTGAACTTAAAAGTTAAATAACAATTTTATTTCTGGATACATAGGACTGCAAGAAAACTCAATAACCGGATCTCAATCGATGCAATTAAAACGAGTCTCATTTTCGAAATAAACTAACTTTGAATTTGGTGTTCATCAAACCACAATGTCGGGTCGCGCGTTCTCAAGTTGACAAACAAGTAATACAGGTCAAGTTAACTTAGGTTCGATGAAGAGATTATCTAGAATCGTTCGTAATCAAAAAGTTTTCCTTCTCGATTCGCTTTAAAGGGTTGTTATAAACATACATACATTCGTTGATAAAAAACAAATGAATGTGTTCCTTAAAAGGTTAGAAAACTTGTTGCACGCAATGGCACATACGCAAAGCTTTAGTCAACGCTTAAAAAACTTGTCCTTTCGTTAACTGCTACCGATTTGGCTGTTCTGCTGTGCTGATGAATATTTATTGATGTTTACACACCGGGATAGAGTCCATTTATAATATTGATTGACGATTCATTAATTGCTATAATACTATAGGCAATTTGATAATTTGAACAAGAGAGTATACATAGAAGTATCGCTAAAATCAAGTTGAAATATATGCACAAATTTAAAAACATTAGCTTTTAATTTTATATGGTAGTTAACATAGGTTATAATATAATTTATTCAGGAAACGAGTGATGTATGTAAAATAATTTTCTTGAAATTGAAAATCGCCAGTAAATCGGATACATTATTATTGGGAGGTAGCGAGCACAATTTAGCCGTATATCGTGATTCAACGCTAGACTAACTTGTTTACCGTAAGTGGAAACGTGCTTTCAAAGGCACTGGCGCCAGACTATGGGATGACTGGGAGTCTCATGCCCTTTGCGAGCCATCGACTATGCACGACATCGACTTTTTAATGAAAGCTAAAAATACTCTACTCATTAAATGTACTCAGTTCCTAAAGACGATGTTAAAGGTAGTCGGACATTAGTCGGCGTACGCGCCAATATTTTTTTAGCCTTTTTAAATTCTGATCAGCGGAATAGAAATACTAACGCACGGTTTCTGAAACGTTGGTCAAAGTGTATGTCAACTAACATGGCTGTTAATGGCGGTTAACATAAGATTCTAGAGTTAAATTTGACAGCTTCTCATTGTATTGGCTATGTCAACTGGCTGGTCAAATTAAGCAATTAAACAATGCTTCTAGCAACTCATTTGACACTTAAGAGACTTGACAGTTAATTTGTTAATTTTTGCGTTGATCAGCCTTTCGGAAACCTAGCGAAATGGGCATAATTTGCGCATTTCACAAGATGTAGATTGGCGCTTGTTGGTTAAAATTTTATACAAATCATTAATTGTAGAAGTTAGTTAATGATATGTAAACGTGACTAATTACAAGTGAACATAGGTCAACAATCGCTCAATTTGGTAAACGAAGTAATAATATTCAAATTTCTCCAAATGGAACTTGAGAATTGTATTCATAGAGGTAAAAAAAGAAGAGGCTCTTTCTCAAGACTTAAACGGTATGATAGTGATTTTAAATTCGTACTTTGTACGTGTAAGTGATTAAAGTACAATAATTTTAGCATATAATAAAAATATCAAGCTTTTATTCCCACGACCCGATGTTATTGTAAGACAACAATAAAAAATAGTTTTCAACGATCTAGTTATACCTATCACTAACTCATCGAGCACATAAACGGAATAGAGCGTTAAATAGTATTATGTGTTTTGTATGAAAAAAAAAATCGCCTAATTTGTGCTGCTACTTTGCGTTGGTTTCCAACTTTTATTGAACTTACTATAAAATTTATAAAATATAATATTTTATACTAGCATATGCGAGTACAGCTTGCACGCTGTTTCTATCCCTAATGATTTTTTATGGGTAAAGAATGATGTATCGTCATTTGCTGATATAAAAAATGTCGACCTAACACGAGCTATATAATATTGTAGCTATAGGTAGTTACTTACTATTATATAGGTTAAAACATGGTCAAAAAATTATAGCTCTATTTCTACAATATTTCATCGCAAGCGTCTCTCTCTGAACCGTCTGGTTAGAAGTAAAAATTCATGAGATTTCAAATTCACACAGGAGTTTAAGGTTACAAAAATGAATGGCAGCGTTTATTATTTTTACTTATAATGTTTTTAATGCCGCAGAAAAATGTTGATTAGGTTGTCACTTGTCGATGTTTTATAAACAATGGTTAGTTAAAAATTTAAGTATAAGTACTTGTGTACTTTACTTATTATACTTATACGATCTTCGTGAGGTAACCGATCGATGTTGAATGCGAGTTGCGAGGAATTGGCTGTCATGGCGTTCATTGAAAGAGCCGTGGACGAATAGATGTTGATAATGATGATGATACTTGTATTCGAAACACGCTATATCGAATATATTAGTGAACGCACGCATTGAATGCGTTTATAGGATAAACAATTAGTTAATCTATAATTACTCGTAAATGTGATTAAATAGTTGTATATCGTGGGATTGGTACGGTGTTGTATAATAGCGAACGTCCAACTGGGCCACTTGAGGCGGCACTTAAGTTTACAGCCGCATGGGGGGCACTGAATGCTGTCCCTTTATTTTCATATAAACACAAACATACATTATGTAGGTACGTACAACATGTTGATAAATACTTGTTTTCATGTCACATCTTCATTCTACGATTTATACTATTTGTTAATACTATTAAATCGTTTGAATATTATAAAAGTATCTGTTGTCCGTAGCGTCACGGCACACAGCGGTATTCACATTCATGATGATAAATTTTTATATCCCGTAACTTACAAGATCTTTTTAAATATGATTAGTAGTCTCAAATATTACCTCTCATATCGATATTTAAACATTATCTATTTATAATATTACTTTAATTTGAAATCATATATTCAATTATATATGTAATTCTTAAAAACATTAAACGAATCTAAAATCTTATACTAATAGCTGAAGAGTTTGTTTGTTTGAACTGTTTGGTCTGATTTGAATGATTCTTTCAGTTTATATGTATAATCTAAGCTATCGTTGTGATTGTAAACCTTAGTTGACGCAGGCGAAACTGCGGGCAGCTGCTAGTTAGATATAGGTATACGGCGCGGTTTGCAGTCAATTCTATGGACTAAATTCGAGATGTGAAAAATAACCAGACGGTAAACAAACCTCTCAATCCTTAATAGTCAACACCATTAGGTGAAATAATGGTCCACCCGAGTTCATTAATTTAAAATTCGTTTAATAATCATGATTAATTTCATATATCGTCGTCAACATCATTATTTCTACGGAAACGCTGAACGGATCAATCCGTCTTTTTCAAGTTGATTGTCCCTTCGTTTTCGCGGCCAAAATATCCTTTTAACCTAAGTTTTTTCTTAAATAATTAGTGAAGATTTGTCAATTCGACAATTTTCTTGTCCCTCTACCTAGTATTTTAAACGTAGTATCTAAATTTCGGAAAAATAACAATCAACAACCCCAAATATGCAATTTGAGAATAAGCAATGTGTGCATTGTGTAAAAAAACATTAACCGCTGACGCGTTACGGAATCTTACAACTGTGTAACTTTTGACTGAAATCAATAGATTTTAGTGAGAATAATAAATACTAAGTGATTTTTATGGTTATCGATTAAGCCTCGCCATAAGTAGCTATGTATATTTTTTATAAAGAAAATAAAAATCATCTAGCTGACGTTCATATATAAAAAAATACAATAGAATTCACAAGAAAAATATAAAATAAAATAAAAATCACAACTTTTCTTCATTAAAAATAAGACGCAGAATAGAAATTTCCTGTAAGCTAAAACTATAATATGGTTTATTGAATGAATTTTGCTCACTCCAACTAAAGGTATTACTCAATAATATTAGTAAAAGATATTATATTTTGTTCGATATAAAAAATCTCAAATATTCATCAATAAATTTATTTACACAAATATCCACAGTAGGAGTTTTTCTATGAACACACAGATTTTCGTGTACGTTAGTGGGTGCACACTGCACGCTGGCTGCAGGCTCGTATTGACGCCTGTCGTGCAGTCTGTCGTCGGTGTACGGTGCGGAGCGACGTGGCCTCCTCACATCAGTACCTCGCGACTTTTCGCGCCACACGAATATTATCGATTGTAATATAATCTATCGAATATAAGAATATATCGATTCGAATTTTTATTAGAATTTTTTAGTGACTTTTTTATATTTTATTATTGTGATTTTATTCATTACGCGTGGATAATTGTTACGTGTATTGTTGCTGATTTTAATGGTATAATATCCGCGGAATATTGACCTTGGATCGAGATTAGGGCGAAGGCCCCTTGTATTTGGTTTAGGTTTCCGATGCGCCCACCCTCAATCACCGGCTTCGTTACGAAGGGCAAGTTTAATACGATTTTAGGAGTGATGCTGGGCTCTGTAAG
This sequence comes from Lycaena phlaeas, assembly GCA_905333005.2. NCBI lineage: Eukaryota > Metazoa > Arthropoda > Insecta > Lepidoptera > Lycaenidae > Lycaena > Lycaena phlaeas. The sequence continues at coordinate 5,927,226 of HG995168.1, forward strand.
CGTACATGATATATTATTTTCTGTTTGTTTCTGCGAATCATATTATTTATGCACTCAAGTATTTTTTAACTTCCTTGTATGTATTGTAGCTGTTCAAATAAAAAAAATCAAACGAATTTACTCCTATAATTTAATAAAATTTTAGGGATAAATACTAAATAATTCTTTAGATGTATTCTTTTTTTCACAATTTTCTTGTAGTATAGTTAGAGTAGTTATGAAGTTATTATCAAAATATTATACTTTTTAAATAATCACTAATAATTAGCTTTATTAACACGTAAACATATAAAATACTCTCAATAATTGTCAACACCGTAAGAGTAAAGTTATTTTATAACACACATTAAAAAAAATAACCAAGTAGGTATATTTTTATAATTGTAACTTAATTAGTCTTTAAATAAATTACCAAAGTTTGGCGACGCCTAATTAGCATTTCATTTTTTTTCTTCTTTTAATTAGTAAATATATTTTATAATAACTAATTACAATAATGATATTAAAATATCTTTTTATAGTGTTATAAGTTGTTAAGCTGCAATGATATACTATACTAGAAATATTCAAATATCTTGGTGGTTAATTCCTACATTAACTCGCGAGAAAGTAGCTGAGTGCTCCTACATAGTCACTTCATTACAACGCCACACACTTGTTGATATAAAATTGCGGGATGTGCTTGCCGGCATAAATTAATGTTTGCTAAGCGATTTGAACTTTCATAAAGCGCTATAAATACAGTCGATGACGTTTTGCTAGGTAATGTAACATGAATATTACAAGTCAGCAGACGCAGGACGTTGACTGCAACTGACAACGGATCTTGAACTGGATGTTTTAATTGTATTGGCTTAAGATTACTCGACGTTAAAGCTCTATGACGCTTCTTGTAGTTCTTATCGACTTGAGTCAATTGTATATTAAGTTTTAACAAAACATTAGTTCAATAGTGTCGTTACTATTAACTTGCTAGTATGAATTGTGTTATTCGTCTTTCTATACTCAAAAGTCAAAGATATCATAGTGTTGGTCGGCCATTAACCAGATGAGAAAATCATCTCCAACACGGAGATCGTCTTTCAATCGTGGGCCATCCCTTGCCACTCGCATCCAACACGAAACGCGTGTTAGATGCGAGTGGCAAGAGATCAGTCGTCTTGGCGTTCATTGAGAAAGGCCTATGTTCAGCAGTAGACGGGTGACGATGATGGTGATGAAATATATTGTTTCCATTGTTCATAAAATTTCGTAAAAAAGTGTGCGGTAACAAAGTTACATGTTAAATTCGAATTATCAAACAAACTATTCGAACATCTAAATTAATTTTATTATTACTTTTGACTGATTCAATTTTAGTCATAACTGTAAATAATAAAATTTAAAAACGTAAATTTAGATATTACATATGCTTCGTAGTGGCATTGAGAAAAATTAAGACGCTCCGAATACATCATAGTATAATAGCGGGATATCCACGCCACACCAGCAAGGTGGATATCCCTAATAGACGGCAATCTTTACGATTACAGCTTGCTCAGCGTGGCAATTACGAGTCAATGCCTTGCATATGAAAATAGAAACGTCAGCTTGCTAGAGCATAGGTTGTATCATGTATGTTGCCTTATATGTTCTGGTTCTGGCTAGCGTCTACACCCTCTTCTGGAAATCAGGCGAGTCTTTCAGGCCATAGTTCTTGGGATACATATTCTATAACTTGTTATTTTATAGAAAATACAAATCTATTTCGTACAGTATTTTATATAGTCATTAAATATTTATAAAGTCACATATTAGATTATTAACTATTTAACGCCTGTAATCATTCACAATTGAGTGATCAAATTGACGGTTAAGCAAAAAGGTGAAATAGGAATGAAATACATAAATATAACGAGTACACATAAATAATAACTGTTTTGTAAGTAAAAACGCTGGACACGCTTTTGCTCTCTAAATAACAACATTAACTTCAATTTGTTTTGTCTTGATTATTATAATTAAACACATCGTGTTTTCAAACTATACGCTTCAAGCATTTTATAGTACACAGTCCAAACACTCACTTTTGATACTTTTTATAAACCTTCTCAATTCTTGTTCATTTCAATGGGGAGGTTACACGATTTTACATGAACATACACAATTTAACCTGAAACTATACAAGCAACACATTCCCACAGGTACTGCATATCCTGAGACATAAGATGTTAAGTCTGCTAGTATTATACCGCCTGTATTGCCTTTATCCCCGAAACAGAGCAAAGCTGCTATATGAGAGAGCCTAGCAGGCGGGAGTACGGAACACCGCCGGTAAACGTTGAATACAGACGGCGGTTGTAAATTGATGTCTCAATAACGCACGGGACATGTAATGCCGCGGGGAAGCTATGTATTTTGTCGGGAAGTCGGCAACAATGGCTGATGGGTGATTTAAATTGTCTCCCAGTCGCGGCTTCCGGCGCTCTCGTACGGTTAAGGACAAGTGCAGAGCGAACCACGCCCCCCTCTCACGTATCTTATACAAACTCATCTTGTAAATTTTATATTAATACCGAATCATCGATGTAATCATAATCTTATATATACATAAAATTTTCGTGTCACGGTGTACGTTATTGAACTCCTTCGAAACGGCTGAACCGATTTTGATAAAATTTTGTGTGCTTATCAGGTAGGTCTGAGAATCGGGCAACATCTATTTTTCACCCCCTAAATGATTAGTTTTTTTTGACAGAACGAAGTCTGTCGGGGCAGCTAGTAATAATATAATAATAATAATAATAAGGTTTGTAAGTTTGGATGAAGGAGATAATCAATCAAAATTATTCATCCAATTTAATGGCTGTAATTAAATGGCAATTGAATAAATGTATGAGTTATGACGGCCGGCTGGTTGAAGGGTTGGGCTACAGGACGCTTTACGCAGCGGTCGCGGATTAAATTCCGGCAAAGTGCGAATAATTTGAATGATAAATATAGATTTCTGCACCGTATTTACATAAATTTCATAAATTTATTTCCGTTCTTGTACCCGTCACACAAGTTCACACGAGCTTACGGGTCTGGAAGAACGTGGTTTTATTTTGTTTAATAATATTTATTCGATTGCTATTGAGAAGTCCTTTCCTACTGTATACGATTTCTGTTTTTAGATTTGGCTATTTGACTCGTATAAGCGGACGATACCATCTTTTGTATTATTTTTATTGTATTTATTATCACTATTTTAAACTAATATCTTGTAAACTTGCTGAGCGTAATATTCTTTACCCTTTATCTATCTATTGTTGAAATTAAATTTTGATGAAGGAGATGGTAAATATTAATAATTAATATTAATGTAGCTGTTACATCAAAGTCCAAACTGTATGGCCTGATTTTGATCATTCATTTTTTGAATTGCCTTCTGATGTAAAATTTTTATGAGATATTCACGTTTATAACGTTCACCTGCTAAGCTATATAGCCACGTTATAACTGAAAGACAAATAATAAATTCACCAAACTGCTTTGTTGCTGATAGATCCGGAACACCTCAGGCGGCCGAATTGCTACTGTGGTGTTTTTAATGGGTAATGTTGAGGTCTCACATAGATTGGGACTACTGTATCTAGAGATGTAAAGAACTCGAGCCTTTTGAGTCTTAAATTTTAGACTCGGCTGACAAATTGCACAGCTCGACTCGTTATACCAAGAACCCCAGACTCGAGCACTTAAGTCTAAATAAAGACACGAGCGCAACATGGCGCTCGAGTCTTGATTCGCGCTCGAGTCGTTTTACGCGACGAGTCGCGCTCAAGTTCTTTTCCATTTGGAGTTCCTTTATAAATAAACAGGAAATAAAATATGTAACTTTGTGAGATATAATAGTAATTTAATTATTTTTGTAACGTCTAATATTCTTAGCTTTTGAAAATCCTGCTAATATTATAAATGCGAAAGTTTGTGAGTATGGATGGGTAGAATATGTTTGTTACTCTTTCACGATAAAACTATTGGACGGATTTGGTTAAAACTTTACAGTAATACAGGTTATACGTCAGATTAATCTTTCCTATTAAATTAAAAGAGGTAAATATGACAAACAAAATTTAATCATCATGAAAATAATTCTTAACATAAACAAATCACATTAGGTATGTACATATTGTACATACTTAGTACACCTTTATTTTTTATTATATAAACGTTAAGGCCACATTTAGCATGTTGCCACATAAACTATGTATTTTAAATAAATCAACCTTATTAAGCTCAAGACTCGATACGCTCGAGCTCTTTTTAAGACTTGAGTTCTTTTTGAGACGTGAGTTTCTTTTTTAAGACTCGAGCTTTTTTGAAATACGAGTTCTATTTTGGCGCTCGAGTCTTCGAAAAAGGACTGGAGCTCGGGTCGACTCATAGCTCTGAGTTTTGTTAGCACACCGAGTCTTGTAAAATTGAGCCGAGTCTATCGAATTAAGACTCAAAGACTCGAGTTCTTTACATCTCTAACTGTATCCCACCCCTGAGTGGAGACGGAATAGGCATTGTGGGGTTGTAAGTTAAGAGTTTGTAAACTAATACTTTCCATGTTTTTAAGGATGATTACGTACTGACTACCAAGTTAGTATTATTAGTGATTTGAATGATGCGCAATGTTAATTGTTCTCACGATCATTGGTTTTGGTATAGATGTTGCAAGATAGTTACGAAACCGCGTTCACCGCTAAAACATAATCGCCAAATCTTGAATATCCATATGAAATGTTTGAATTAGTAATACCTTTTAGGAAGCCTGCACTACATCACTTTATTTCACTGCAAATTAATGAATATACTTTTGTGGATATTTATGAATTTATTTATCTATAGCACAGACCACCTAACCTAGGTTGGTATGTCTGTGATCCATAGTAACGTGATCTGAATTACATGTTTCTTATGGAGCTGATGTAGTAGCTGCTTTACATTAAAGAAATCACTTATTTTTGTTCCGAATATTCGCCGTAATGAATTTCAACCTGCTCTTTATTAATGTACAAAATAAAAAAGTCTGTGCGAGCAGACAGAGGAAGTACACTAAGTAATAAAATCGCCCTCTGGCTATGGCTTCGAATAAAAGTAATAAAATACAGTAAAACCTTCCGTCAAAGCAATATGCTAAAATGAATGCGATTGAAAAAGGTAAAACAAAACAACTATTTTCTCGTACGTAGGCTGTTGCAGCTAAGAGCTGCTTTTTCCTACGATTAATTGCATTAAAATTTGCATCTCGACGGCTTCAGTCTGAGAGATAATTCTGTTTTTTTTATTCTTCCTAAAGACGCTATCAGACAAAAATGTCTGGTGTAAATTGTGTTTTAAGTATATTTTTAAAAGACAGTTTCAACGTAAACGTTTATTAAAATTGAAGTTTGTCTTTCTGGCATTTAATCTAGTTTAACTACTTGGTACTTTCTTGTTTCAAGTTATTTAGATAATAAACAGGAACTATTGAATGAAAAATGAAGAATGTTTCTTATACCTACATAAGTATCTTAAATTCATTTTTTCAATTCAAAATTATAATTATTTAGTTAAGTAGTAATTTCTTTAACTTTTTAATTTGATTGCCTGATGTTTCATTAAAACGTGTTTCACCAACTACAAATTGTACAACATGCATGCATATATACTCACACATAATTTGAATTTGTTGATCATGATTCAGTAAAATGTCTATGACATAGACATACATAGACTCTATGTATTCATATGAAGTAGCATAGGCCGGGCCGAAATTAATTACCTCGTCGTTTGGATACATATGATTGTGCCTGTCTGGTATAAAGTACCTCGTCTCCCCTCCGACGCAGACCTTTGAGCCGGCTTCCACTCTTCCAACTTTTTAATAACGATGGCTGAGCGAGTATACACACTGTATACACGAATTTATTGATTTTACATTCGAGTTAGTGCTTTCATTAATCCCCTCTGTTCTCTTTTTTGATGAAATCTCTTTGTGCTAATAATGCAACGCAATATACTTATTACATTTTATTTATACTTTGCCTACTAGCCATGTGTTTTAGTCATTTTTATAGTCTTCAGGTCAACATATGGAAGTCCATTTAAGTATATAGTTATTTTAATAACACACATATGATTAAAAAACCATTATTCAGTGCATAGCATAGCAGCAGATAGGTATTGTTATATATGTATATCTATGTAGACATGTTTATTTTTGGTATATCAAAATTCTTGTTTGGTAATATACGATAGAGTATGTTAATTTCATGTTCTCGGTATAATATGACAACAAAAGAATACTATACCATTATAGTTGTGGCACAATATGATGGCCGTTTTGACACATTAATGTAGTATATATATATATATATATATATATATATATATATATATATATATATATATATATATATATATTACTAAATGTCAATTTATTCTCGAAAAAATCATTTCAAATCTGTAATTTTTTTTTAAACATTTTGATTTTTGAAAAAGAAATGCCAAGATTTGTGGTAAACAAGGTGCCCATTAATTATAATCTTATAAAAAGAACTTAAAAATAAAAAATAAATGTTCGCGGGACCCTAATACATATTATAGTTTATAAAGAAATTAAATAAATACATTTTGTTTCCTAAAATTATACATTCGATAAATTTTATGATTAGCCGCACGTCACTATTGACAATAAAGAACAGCAATTTTCTCCTTTAAATTTGATTATTATAATTACGAAACTTCATGAGCAGACAAACGTCAAAACGGCCTTCTTATCGTGCCGCGACTATAGTGTGTTATAGCTGAAGCGCGTCTTTTGTCTTGTATGTAATTATCTTATTTGTCACCACTCAAGTAGAAAGCCTCTCTCGGTCCTATTGTTCGTTTGGACTTGTGGGAATCGGAAGTTCTTGTAAAAGCCTTGTTTGATCTCTTTTAATTTGAATTGGAACATTATACGTCTGGTGTAACAATAGTATTGAACACATTTCTAACGCGAGTGTGAATAGAAATATTCACTGTGTTTATGTGACCTAGAATTATGAATGATTTATGATCAAATGCATTAGGTTCACTCCTATATCTTTACATAACTAACAAAGAGCTAAGTATCTTAAATTAATAAACTTCGTTAGGATAAGTATTTATTTTATTATTTTCGATTGGATTAGAATCGTGTGACTGTTAATCATTTTATATATCGTGTTAGTCTATAATGCGATTAAGACTGTTGATTTTATTGTGGACAGGTAAATTAATTGGTGATTTGCGTTTGTTGTATTCGCATTTCTCGCGTCCGATTGTGTACGCTACTGTCGATGTAAAGTAGCGGCAAATCGACGTAAACGTGTCACGCGAACTGCCCGTAGAAATCTGACATGTTTTTTTTTTCGAAAGCTCTAGACTTTTAGGTTCAATTGGTAGGTAGAATTTGACATGAGCGCAATCTGTTATATTATGTATCTATTTGAGAGTTAACACAATTATAAATAAATAACAAACACAACAAGTTGGCCGTCGAGGCGCTCAGCGGATGTGAAAACTTTATATTATGTGAATATCAGAATTCATAATTATTATAAAATATAAAATACGGCATAAGGATTTGAAAGCGGCTACCGTAGCGCCCCCACTGCGTCGCCGCAATCATGACATGATATCATCATGCCACTCGCCGTCTTGGCATTCGACACGGCGCGCCAATATATTTTTTACAGTAAAAGGAAATTAATGGTATTGCGCAAATGATAATAACACATTATATTTCATGTGAATTAATTTATGTAACTAGCATGTTGTTATTATTTATATTTATATTAGTATGTTGTTATTTAGATGTATTTACAAAAATTGTAAAACTATATTTTAAAAAGAGCAATCCTACAGAGTTTCTTGCTAGATTCTTCTCTGAGGAAAACTGCTACTTTGCGAATCTAGCATTAGCTTATAAAAAAAATTGACATGTTTCAAGTGCTATGTAATTTGCCTACGAAATAAATATTATTTGATTTGATTTGATATACGAGTATTATTTACTAGTATAATTTTCTGCAATGCTGCACTTATCTGGGAGTCTAGACGTATTTGAGGATGTGGCTAGCGATATGGCAGATGCCAGTGGTATAAATCGTATTCCGTACAATATAATGTATTTTAATTTTTTACACAAATTGTGATTCTAAGGTAGTGCGAATACTGAATCGACTATTTCACCTATTTTGATATGTTACTGGAGACTAGCCAATTGTCCATCTGCAACCATTGTTAATACTAATATTATTATACTCATATTTTGAGTTTTATAACTTTTATCCATTCTACTATTATAAGAAGTAATTTTTGCTAATTTTGACGGCTGATCATAACATTTTTTGACCAATATGACCTGATCAATACCATGCTATCACTTGTCACAAATCAAAATATTTTTTTTACAAAATAGTAGGTAAGTGGTAAGTACCACTAAAGTATTATATTGAATAATTAATTATTTTATTAGTTAATTGAATCTACTACTAGGGCTGGTTCCAAAGCAAGCCCACTGAGAAGAACCTAAAAGAAACGTCCTATTTCCAAGGTGTGGTATCTTAAATGAAGTCCTTTACCACACAAACGCTTATTAATTATTATTTTAAATTTATTGATGAGATTTTGAATGTTTTCTGGGATCCCATTGTATAAAAATTAACAGTTGCCTGTGAAATAATTCCTTACTTTTGTAAGTCTAATCACTGGTGCATATAGTCTATTACATTCTATCTGTTTAATTTTTTCTCTAAATTATAAAAGGGATGAAATGTAAATTGCTTGGATAGCCCGCTTCTGCAGCACAAAAACACTGTCTACATCGGCAGCATTTCCTCATAATAGTATGCCATAAGGCATAATGCTATGAAAATAAATAAAATAAACTATTCGCTCTATTTCTTCGTCAGTTAAATGTCTTATTTTTCTCACTGCATATTCAGCTGAACTTGTATATTCGCCAATTTAGCTGTATGGGGACCCCGTACGCTGTAGCGTCTGAAGGACCATCTAAAACTATGCCTAGAAATACTGTAGAGTCCACCAGTTCCAAGTTCTTATTGTCTAGAAGTATAATGGTTTGAATTTGTTTAACATTTGGACAACAACAACAATCTATCCCCATCTCTATTTTATTCCCGAAAGATCTTTTACTATTTATCTCCACCCTTTGAGTTCTAATAATTGTTAAGATAGGAACTCAAAACATGCAGTGCTGTTGCCGTACCGTCTATTTTAAGTGGCGTAATTTCCTAATTAATGTCTCATGTTGTACACAATCAAAGGCCTCGGACAAGTCACAGAAAACTGCCAAAGCATCATACGACTCCTCCCGGGCCTTATGAATGTAGCTAATTTAATTTATATCAGCATCTGTTGTAGAGCACTGAGCAACCCTTTCTGAATCCATTTTTTTTTGTGCAGTTATATATATTTTTATCAAATACTTTACTAAATGTGGGGAGTATAGATATTAGATTAAAGTTAGTAACATCAGATGTACTGCCAGATTTCAAAAAAGGCCAAAACTACTATGAGTTTATTCATTGAGTCAGGAAAAACAAAAAAAAAGGTCATAGTCCGGATACGACTTAATTATCTAAGTTGATGTCTGCAGGGCCTAGGGCAATAGCTAGTTATCAATATTATAATACAGAATGGTTCCTAGAAAGTACATTTTATTTAATATTTTTTTCCAAGGACTGGAAGTGAGAGTAATAACGTGATGCAAGTTTCCTTAGACAGTACTGCCGCATAGCTATAATTCAGTCGCGGCTTCCCGAGACTCGAACGAGTTCCGATGTGTTTGAAGTCGCTTCAACAGGTTTGCAGAACCTCGATTTCGGTACGACCCGAACCGATAACTGTACAAGACCTTGTATCAATGTAACGGATATGGACGATTATATTTACTTTTCATTAATAATAAGAAAATGTGTTACTCTATACATTTATAAGTCCATATAATTACGCATTGCAAATACCGGTGCCGCAAGTAAATCACAGGCAATTTAATACCAAGTTAAGGATACAAGTAATTACAGACATAGTTTTAGGAAATATCATTAGGATAACTAGAAATGCAGTCGTAATATGTAACCATTAGGCTAATGAACTTTCATAATATGTTTTCTGTATCCAATTTTTTCGTCTTTTAGGTCGTATTGTTTTTTCATTTTCTAGAAATGTGAAAGAAAAATTGACTAGACAGACATGTGATTAAAATAAGTATCTAACGTAAATAAACTGCGAATATATCCTAATTAAAACATAAAGTAATATAGAATTTTATCAAATATCTAATTAATTTATCATCTATATTTTTCCTGGTCCAGTTGTTAGGATACGGCTATAAGGGTAGAAAGGCTATAAAGTTGATCGTAAAAGTAAGAATATTATTCCCTGTTCTATTCGTTATTAGCTTATATTTATACAGCCTTACCCTGCTGTTTCACAACCCCTACATATAAAAGTATAACATTGGCAGTCATATAGGGACAGCTGATATTAGTGATGAATCAAATATATTATGTAATTTTAAATTTTCATCGTCGTCATATTAATATGTCGGTAAGGCGAACACATAAGATTTTTCCTTACCTCTAATGCTCAACGCGACGCTATCAAACGAATAGTCTTGAAAACCTTTTTTATGTATAGGTAGATAAAGTGTTAGTCTGGTATTAAAGACGTAGGAAGACGATCTACGTGCAGTGGTCGGTGTTGGATTCGAGTTGCAAGGGCTCGGCTCGGGTCTAGACGTTCATTGAACGAGGCTTTATCTAGCAGATGGCAGATACAGGCTGAAGATTAAAAACCTCTATATTTGGGCTATCAAAAGCAAATAAAAAATCAGACTAGCATCGATTAGAAGGGCCTTCCGACTTATTAATAGATTTTTTAATTACCAGAATATATGTTTTTTATTATTTGTTCAAAAATATCATCATTATGTGTCCACTGCTGAACATTGGCCAATGAACGTCAAGATTACCGATCCTTTGCCACTCGCATCCAACTGTAGACGGATCAAACATATAATTGATTAAAAATTCGTTGTCACTTTCTACGTGCAATGAGCACCAGCCTATGTATAGGGCATACATTTGCCAATTTATCAGCGCGTATTATGACACGACTTTCTATGCGCCTATCACATCATTACTTAGTCCTTTCACGTAAGGTCATTATAATGATAGTCACATTACATTGCACTACGGGCTCGTTTATGTAATTTGCTTACAACAAAACAACGAGAAAGGCGATTTGTCTACAATTTAATAATGGTTATCGTAGAATTGTACTTACATAACAATCGGAAATTGTTTAACCGATCAATAATTTCAAATAATACACAATAATTTTCTTTTATAAATAAATTATTGTTATTTAAACTATTTATGTGTGTAACATGTTTTTTTAGCAATTTTTCGCGGAGCTAGATATTTCGACATTGTCTACGAATGTCATGTTCACGAGACTCTACATTCGTAGACTATGTCGAAATATCGAGCTCCGCGAAATAATGCTAAAAAACAGTAAATATCCCGTGATAAAAAGTTTAAATAATTCAAATAACCATGTTAATTTAAAATCCTAAATTATTGTTATACTTACTGAAATGTAGGTATATATAACACAATCAAACTGGACTATATGTGCACGTGATACTACATACTTAAGAATCAATATGAGAAATTAGGAAGGAATACGTAATATAGGAGCAGGAAGACGTCTATTAGCGACTTTTAATTCCCTTCATGTTCGTGTATTGACCGGACATAAAGTGGCCGTCGATGGACAAACTTTTAATGCCTCATAAAACTGCAATAGGGCTCTAATAGTGGGACCAGTTGAACTACCAATATTCAACCACACCATGGACGGAATGTTTACGAGCGTGATGCACATTAAATTACATATAGGGTTCTTTGACACTTGACTGTCAGTCATTGATGGACAGTTTTACATTAAAGTTTAACTAGCTTTTGCCCGGGGTTCCTCCCGCCTGGAGTTTGAAAGAATAGTTTCAAGTTCATGTGTTTGTATATTAAAAAATAAGTAATGTTTACCTTTACAATTTCTTAAAAGCCCCTTTTTGGAAAAATTGTAGGATAGTCGACCTCCAAGTATACGGGGTGACGTTCTCTGTGCCTGAGCTGGTACAAGTTTCAAGTATATTCGTTAGCCTTGGTGTTTATTGAAGTAGGAATTGGCAGCAACCGGGGTAGAAATCAAAACGATGTATAAAACAATCATGAGATTAACAAACATTCGAGCAAATACAACAAAGTTTATTCATTTGGTATTTGTCAAGTGTGGATTCTGACACTAATATATTATAATAGTAGCTGGCTCATGTTCTCAGAGAGCGATGATATCTCTCGGTTCCAATTGGCTGCCGGCGCGTGAGGAATGCTCCGCTCCGGCGACACTAGAAACCGTCGCCACACGGAATATACATCTCATCAGGCAACTGCACTGCTCTAGCGCACTTCAAATATAATGGGGAAAATAAATGACAGACAAATTACATACAACAAATTGTGATTGTTAGGGATTTATTATATTTAAATTGGAGACGACGTAGATAACATCAGAATGATTTAAATGATATTATGTTTAAATGTAAAAATGCTGCGTACGTTTGTGGTCATGAAACTGAAAAAGTATCCAATGAATTCACATAATTCATATATTAGGTAGGTATATAATGTCGGTATAAAATATACTATCACTGTCATGCGTGTACTTCACTTTCCCGTGGGGTTTAGGGAATAAATTATAGCCTATGTGCTATTCTCATATGTAAGCTATATTATTGTAGTTTTATCAAAAATCATTTAATAGTTTTGGCATGAAAGAATAAAGAGCGTACATCCTTACAAACTTTTGCGTTTATAAGTATTATTAGTAGGATTTTAGTTCGAAGTTAGTAATTTATTATTAATAGGTAAGATAAGGGACATGCAGACATGACCGTAAACTAATTACATTAATTATTACTTTATAATCTCGTACATTGGGTAAGACTTTTAAAGATTCAAATTTTCTTTGTTAAGCATCATCATCGCATTGCGTAATGCCATTTTTTTTGTCGCGGATCACAGTTAGCCAGTACAAAGGCGGGATATTGCTTGTAGTTGCTTTCCGACTTGCGAAACAAACAACAGATTGTACAGCTATTTCTTCAAAACTGCTCCAAGTTGCATTCGCTGTGTCATGTACTATGTTGTATCCATTCTTGATAATTTATACTATAGAATCGTAGTAGAACACAGGGGTAGATGGGTAAAGGCTGATAATGACGATGACGATGAAATATACTTCCTAATTTAAAATAGGCATCATAAATGTAGAAGTAAACGATCATAGTTCTGAATAACCGAAGCCCGAAGGAATAGAGCGTAAGAGATTCACTAACCAACCGTAACATAACAGTAGGTGCCGTTGAATTGTAGGTCACTGTCGACATTAATCACATACCTTTTATTCAATTTATGTGTAATAAGCGCCCATAAACTTGAAATAAAACATTATAATTTTGTATTAATATTCTCTGCGATAGTCTGAACGACTTCGAAGTAACGAACAGTGCGTGTACGGTGAAATGGACATTTTTGTGTAATAATGCTCAAATATCACCGACGCTCTCACAGGCACAAGTCGCCCGTGCGATGCTTACGATGGAGGTTTGTATTGTTCATCGTACTGGCTTTTATGTTTCGTACCTAGACAAATATTATTTCAAGTATTCTATAGAATATTATTCAGTGGAATGTAATGGGTACATATTTGGTTTTCAATTAGGGACTTCATATAAATGTTGATTAATTAATTAGATTTTTATTTCTAAGTGATATTTTTTAATAATTATTTAATTATAATTTATTGACTCTATGTTAACATATACGGTGACATGCCAAAATCACGGGTTCGACTCCCATCGAGCGCAGAGTAGATCACGTACGAACTAGGTGTTTTTTTATCAAAAATCATTTGTTATAAAACAATCTAGTCCTCCTGTTCTGATTATTATTATATTATGATATTAATGTTGATTTAATTTTGTTACTGATATATTATAATGTAATAATGTTAATTGATATTTAATTTAAAAGCTTTTAGTAGCTTATTGTCATCATAATTACTTTCCTACCGACAATAGGCACCATTCAATCCTTTGCGAAAGGGCGGGTGTCGATACTAGGCTGGAGAGCTGTACAAATATTGCACACATTACATATGCCAATCTATGTATATTATACAATAATAATTATAGTATGTATAAACTGTATTTAAAAATGAGGTATTGTTGTTTGGCAGGTCGTCCGGGGACTCGGACGCCGCAAGCACATCCGCGGTGGAGACAACGCTGGAGCGGCTGCGGGGCACGCGCAGCGCCCTCGAGGAGCTGTGGTCGGACCGCGAGCGCCGCCTCGAACTTACCCTGCAGCTGAGACACTTTGAGAGAGACGCCCTGGAGGTGAGCGAAACAATCACACCTTATGTTAACTACCGACGGCCATAGACGTTGGCACAATCAGACGTTATGTAGGCACACTGCCCTCCTTTTCCCGATCCTGCCATTGGATTAAACTCACAATTCGCACAAAAGGCGACAGCATAGCTGTTACCTACCAATAAGCTTTTATACGTTTCGTTTCTTCGCGGAACTGAGCTGGTCAATATGGTGGATCAGCGGCAACGGAATAAAACATTGTGAAGTAAACCCGTATGCGTAATAAATAATAATAATAAATAGTTAAATAATAATAAATAGTTGGTAATGTTTGCTAATACTCTATAAATCTATTTTGATGTATTTTTTAAAATTGAATAACATATTCGATTATATTGCGTATAATTAAGTCTAATCCACAGTATACAGTCATAGTTATTTAATCGATTTTTTATCTGCAATTGCTAACAATGACATTCTTCTCAATATTACGCTTTTTTCCGATAAGATTAAACTTTAATTACCTTATGGATGGATGGCATAGTAAGGTTTGAGCGAACGTTTGTTTTATCAATAAGGAACGAATTGTAAGATTATATTGGAAATTCCATTTTACAAATTGATTACTCTTAGTTATAATTATTTTGCTTTCAGGGACACACAATACCATTCTAAATATTAACTTTCAATAAAGACTGGTATATTTATAATCCTACGATAGGACCATAGCTACATTTCTTTTTAATTAAGAGTGTGAGAGTCGACAATTGAAAGCTGAATCTGCTCAATCAAGCTCTTGTACTGTCACGAATATTTTTTCGTAAAAAATCGTTTCAAGCGCCGCATATCTTACTGGTTAATAGTTATATTACCTATATGAATAAATGATGATTTTATAATATCTTATGTGTTCAAGCTAGAAATAGCGTTAAGTAATAATTTATTGAAATTGATTTAAATTTAGTAATGAAAAGTCAACAGATAGCAGACAGTATAATACAATACAATGTAACTATTTTCCTATTATATAATATATATTTTTCGTCGGAATAATCTGTTAATACCGTTTTTGATATAAGTAACTATGTATTGTAGGTGTCGTCGAGACTGGAGTTATGGGGCGACGAACTGCAGCGCACAGACCCGCCGCGAGACCCGCAACAGGCGGAACAGGCGCTCGCTGCTCACAACGAGAGTGTTGCCAGAATGCAGCACGCCACCTTCCAGGTAATAATAAAACAACAGTAGGTAAGGTTATAATTCAAGTGGGTGCGGTGTTAAATATAATTTTGAAACGAATCAGGAACTTACTTTTAATGGCCGATGTCTAAATTGATATCATAATGTAATTATGATGTATTATGAACTTGTGCGAATGTTTGTTTGAGCGAAAAAAATAGTTTTTGAAATGAATTCAAAAGAAATATTTTACATAATATTATTGTATCAAAAGAAAATTCTGCCAAAGTTAAACATTTCTCAAGCATGTATGTAACCTACTTAAGATACATATAGTACAAAGGCAGGATGTCTGATAAGTTTTTTCCTGGAATTCGTGAATACCATTAATTTGTTATGTTAAAAGTAGTGTTAGCTGCTATCTACTTAACTAAGTAGAGGGATGTTCTTCTTATCTAATGTAAACACTTTTATCTATTTCTATTAATTAAACATTACCTATATATCGGTGTTTGATGAACCCCTTGTAAATGTAACACGCGTTTAATTTATTTGATTAAGTGCGTTAACCCTATTTATTTAATTTTATGTAAATATATTATGAAATTTAATAATTTATGTAAGGATTTATTTTACTTATTGATGATTTGTAAAACTACGTTAAACGATACTACAAAATTCATTAATTTATTGAATATTGCACACAGATTAGTATACTAGACATAAAATATGTCTATAACAGGTACCAAGCCCACTAAGAATAACCCGCTTAATACACTGTTATTATTATTGAGCGACGATGGTC
This sequence comes from Lycaena phlaeas, assembly GCA_905333005.2. Lineage (NCBI taxonomy): Eukaryota > Metazoa > Arthropoda > Insecta > Lepidoptera > Lycaenidae > Lycaena > Lycaena phlaeas. The sequence continues at coordinate 5,943,692 of HG995168.1, forward strand.
CAGTGATGGGTGGACTCGGCCTCTTATGCGAGAGGTCCCGGGTTCGATCCTGACCCCCGTGTCTGCCATGAAATGAGTTTTCTAAATTTCTAAGTGCACCCCAAACACGAGACCATCGCTCGCTCACCGGTGAAGGAAAACATCGTGAGGAAACCTGCATGCTTGATGAGATTGAAAGTCTTTGAAGGTATGTGAAGTTCACCAACCCGCATTGGGCCAGCGCATCGGTGAACTATGACAATTACCCTCCTCGCCTGATTTCGAGGAGACCCGTGCCCAGCAGTGGGACATAATAAAAGGGTTGATACTTTTCTTTTTTTTACACTCTTATTCATATAAGACTTGTTTATCGATCTTGTTTTCTTTGTAGGTGGTCCAACAAGGCCAGGAGTTAGCTGCGGCCATAGCCGAAGCCTCGGATGTAATGGCGTCCAGCTCAGACAGCTCAGAGGGTGCGCCTTTAGACGCCCAGGCGAGGGTGCAGCTGCTACTGGAGTTCTTACACGACCGACAGTTGGACTTGGAGGAGTTGGCAGAAGAGAGACGGGCGCGGTTCGAACAGTGCGTGCAACTCGGTTAGTACCACTTTCATTCCTCATAGCGTGTACGATAAGTGCATTACAATATATTCAAATGAGATACAACGTTATTCATTGTTATGATGAATTTGTTTTTTTTTTTTGTTTTTAAATACTATTTTTATAATTTTGCATTAATACATTCGAAATTTAATTTAAGTATATTTTATGTTAATTTTTTTATTTAGTGGTCTAGTTCGCACCTACTCTACACTCCAAATTAGGCGTCGAAAAGAGCGTATCGTGGTTTTTATAAAAAAGGTGTGTGTGCGATTCACACACGATAGAAGTGAAACACATGTTAAATGCTCAAATACAAGCAAGTATTAAACAGTCTGCAATATACATACACACCGACATTTTCTCTCTCTCTTTTTTGTGTTTGTGTCTCTTACCTGTCGTTTTTTCCGTTGTATTCGGTTTGAAATTCCAACGATTCTAAAGAAGTTTCACTTCAAAAATGTCAATGTACAGTTTTACGTAATTTACTCAACTCAAAAACTCGTCATATATTTAACATTATAAGTACCTACTGTTAATCCATATAAAAACCACATCAAGGGTTATAACATTTTTAAAATGGCCAGTCGTGTATTATTTAAACTATTTACCATGTTTTTTACTATTATTTCGTGGAGCTCGATATTTTGACATTGTCTACGAATTTCATGTTCACCAGACCCAAGTTAATTAACCATGTTAATTTAAACTCACAGTCGCGTATTGTAACAAAATTGCAAATGTCAACTTGTTGTATCGCCAGGTCAATTCCAAAAGGACGCGGCGCAGGTGGTGAGCTGGATCCGCAACGGTGAGGCGATGCTGTCCGCCTCCTTCTCGATACCAGGCACGCTGGCTGAGGCCGAGCAGCTGAAGCGAGAGCACGACCAGTTCCAGGTGGCTGTTGAGAAGACGCACGCCAGCGCAGTGCAAGTGAAGTACAGAGCTGATGCGCTGCGGGCGGCTAATCACTACGACCCGCACACTATTAGGTATGTTGATATTAAACAGTTTAAACATTAGCAATGATACTTTCAATTTGCATCAAAATCGATTAACCCGTTTGAAAGCTAAAAATGTTCCATCAACGCTAAACCTTGTTGCTAATAAGTATTTTTGATAAAAGATGTCGTACTTATTGAGAACATATAATTTAGAAATTGTATGTAACATAACTTATTTCTGTTCTTGGTATCTCAACACAATATGATCTTTCGAACATGTCACGTTACTTATATTTAATTTACTAAGGGCCTGTTTCACCACTTCCTGATAAGTTCCGAATAGGCTATTCACAACATATTTGACAGATAGATTATGGAGTATCTGTCAAATATGTTGTTGATAGCCTATCCAGCACTTAACTGGAGGTTGTTCGGAACTTATCAGGAAGTGGTGAAACAGGCCCTAAAGATGCTAAAATAATTGTACTTTATATTAAAAAATGTATTATTAAAATATTGTGTAATTCTATCAACAGAGAAATATCCGAAGAAGTGACGGAACGCTGGCAGAGATTGGTAACTTGTGCTGAGGAGAGGCACAAGCTTGTGACGGCCTCGCTGAACTTCTACAAGACAGCGGAGCAGGTGTGCTCGGTGCTGGACTCGCTCGAGCGCGAGTACCGCAGGGACGAAGACTGGTGTGGCTCGTCGGCCGCGCCGCCTGCCGACGACAACACACTTGCCCAGAACATGGACAAGGCAGCACAGGTAATAAAACAAAATAACACTTTTAAATAATTGTTACGAAAAAACTTGTCATCTAAGTAGAGAATATTCATACCACATATTATGCATTTTAGAACATGTTATATTTGTTAAACTTCTACTTCAAATGGTATTATTATAAAATACAATTTATCTAGTGTTATCTTATATTGATCTCTGTCGCAAATACAGCTGTCTAGAGCTTTAGCAAAGAAGAAAACTTACTGTTTAAAAGCCTTTTGTTCTTTAATTGAATTAAATTATGTCAATCACTTCGATCGATTCCGAAAACTCAAAATACTACTCATTAAATAACTGTTTAAAGTTAGTATTTTATATTGTTGTGTGTATATAGATGTATTTCTAAAAACCATATATTCTTTAAGGTGGCTGCGTTAATAGTGAAGCACGGCGAACAGAAGGAGGCGTTCCTAAAGGCGTGCACGCTCGCGCGTCGCACCGCCGAGACATTCCTCAAGTACGCGGCGCGCTCGGCGCAGGTGCACGGGCAGACCGCGGCCGCAAGCAAGGCACACCACGAACAGACTCGCGCGATACTCGACACACTGCTGTCGCAGGAGAACAAGGTAATATAATTTTTACACGAATTTCAAACATAATAATCAATCAACTTTAACTGATTTTATCGCGGCTTATGAAGATTCAAACTCGCCGTTTCGAATACTTTACATTAATCATAGTCACGGCAGGACTGTCGTCCGTAAAAAGTTGTTTTATGAGAAGGTAAGAGGATGCGGTGTGCCGTTGGCCCGCATGTATGGTTACTACTCTCCCAATTATGTCTTGCGTGGAATCGTTTGTACTTTGAAACAAAGCTCAACACAAGCAGTATTGTGATATTGATCTGCAGTCGTAAAAAGTTGTTAGCGCTAAATTGAGCCGAATATATTTCGACTTAATGATGTATTAATGGCACTATTTACAGTTGTAGCAGTCACATTTGTTTGCCTATTTACCTGAGCTCAGGTCTTACAGATAAATATTGATGATGATGAAACTACTTTGAGTAAAGTAATCACTGACCGGTGCTAATAATTATAAGACCTGTGCATTAGACCACACTATTGAATCGGACGCTGTTTTGGTTTTATAGAAATACTAGCTGTTGCCCGCGGCTTCACCCGCATTAGCAAAAAAATTGTTTTAATGTAGCCTATGTTACTTCTAGCACCTCTATATGTATACAAAATTTTATGATGATCAGTTGAGTAGTTTTCGCGTGAAAGCGTAACAAACATCCCTACTTTCACATTTACAGTATTTTATATTAGTAAGGAAGAGCTCTAGAGTTTTTTTAGCTTTTAGAATTTTGATTAATTACAATAACGGGCTGATGATGATGATTTCCAATTTGTACAATAGTATGTTTGTATCATAAACTAACTAGTAAATAACATTAGATCACGCCACTTATTGTTTTCCGGGTGGTTGCCGATGCAATAATGCTTTATGATAATAAAAGGATTGCAGATGTAATTTTACATAGGCATATTGTGCACGTCCTTATAATCGCATTGCGTCAATACAAACAATAAATAGTTTACAAAGGCGATTACAATCGGATGTTGATTGTTTACATCCAAACAAATCATTTATGTCCTCATATATTTACGAAAAAAAATAGTTCGTCTTTTCGCTTTTTGACGTGTTGTGTTATGGTATGTTAGTTTACGTCGCGTGTTATACCCGTGTGTCGGTCGAGACAATAAGTCTTTTGTGTGCGCGATGGTATCTCGCAGCACGCGCTGTGACCACGCGCAGTGCCGTTGTCGCCGGTGTACCACCATGACGAGAATCAATCACCCAATCTCGCTCAGTTACGTTTTTGTTCTTCTGTATCCAGTAAATATTTTTATAATATACTTTTTATTAATACTCCTATAGTAACAGTGGAAAGTGTTCAGTTCTAGATACAAATTTAAAAAGATATTTATTGTGAAATATTTTTAAAATTGACGTTCGAGCTATCGTTCTTGTTTCGTTTGTTTCATTACATATGCTAATATTTTTGATAAGGAACGTTGCGTTGACCTTATTGAATTCGAAGGCGCCTTAGAAAATAAGTTTTACCACATTATACTATCGAATTAATCCAAACAAAGTGTAATGATGTTGTAGTTTGTGTTCCAATAATTTTTCAAAGTGTATGTATACAATATAAAACACGTTGTTTTTAGTTAGAAGTTAGTTCAGCACAATTTTGATTATGTGTTACAGGATGTTATATTACAGTGTGTACTGTGTATAAGTTAGTCATGTGATTAAATTAGTGTGTAACAGTGATAGTCCTATATTATCCCAGGCATGTCATCAATCATCACTGACATTTCAATGCTAATTTATATATAATAAGGTGCTATCGTGACAGTAATCATACTAGGTTACATAAGTAACACAAATTGCAAAAATCGGTTCTTACACGTTCATTATGTCAGGTATTGGAACACTGGACGGTGCGCAAGAAGCGTCTGGAGCAGTGTCAGCAATTTGCGTTGTTCGAGCGGTCTGCGCGCGCAGCGGTGGAGTGGATACGCGAGACGCAGGAGCGGTGCGGCGCGGCGGCGGCTGTGGCGGCAGCGGGCGTGGCGCGCGAGAGCCGCGAGCGTGTACGCCTGCTGGCGCAACTGGCGGACGGACTCGTCGAGAAGGGCCACCCGCACGCAGTGCAGATCAAGGACTGGGTAGCCGCTGTGGACGCACGGTACATAATATATTGCGCTAAAACTAATACTTTGCATCGGCAGAATGATTCATTTATTGCTTAATATTGGTGTAAAAAGAAGTAAAGTAGCAACCCATATACGTCCCACTGCTGGGCACAGAGACGCTGGCCTAATGCGGGCTGGTGAACTTCACAGACTTTCAAAGTCTTTTAATCTCATCAGGCATACAGGTTTCCTCGATAGCGTTGGTCAGAGTGCACTTAGAAATTTAGAAAAACCTATTTCAAGGCACCACATTCAGAATCGAACCTGGACACTTTCGCTAGTAATAATATTGTATACTTCTACATATATTACTTAATCATAATCATTTTTACGGTGGGAGTTTTTCCCGTAAAACAGCTCTGCTGTGTATCGTAGAGAAGTATAGAACAGGCAGTGTCAGTGGTGTAAATACTGGCACTGATACTTAACATCTTATGTCCTAAGACAGTGCCCCCAAACTCTTTTGTTTCATAGACCACTTTCAAAGTTTTCCCGCATCAAGTGGACTCCTTGCTGAGTCAAATTCTCTTGGCAATATTGATAGAAGAAGTCAAGTCAACATTTTTATTTTTGGTTCTTCATTCGAAACCAGTTTAATGTTCAGGGACCCTCATTTTTTGTCATGCTCATCGTGGACCACCTACGAGTCTTCCATGGACCCCTGGGGGTCCACCTGGACCACTTTGGGAATCACTGTCCTAGGATGTACAAAGCAATAAAGAGTTGCATGGGCAATACGGAGTAAAATAAAAAAAAACACCTTAATTTTAAAATAGTTATTAAATAATTCTATTCAGACCCTCGTATCTATCTATCTCCTACACAAGCACACGTTAATTTCTAATGTCTAGTTATGTTTCTCAATATTTTGCGAAATGTAACATGATTTACCGACGACTTTAATACAAAAAATATAATATTTATGTCAAATGTTGATTTTTTATGTTCTCGTGTTCAGATATGCTGAGTTCAGTGGATCAATGGAAGGCGGTGAAAGCGAGGCAGAGAGTGACTCTAGCGTGGCGCCCTCTTTAGTGTCTACGCAGTCGGTGGAGAGTGAAACTCGTGCCGAACCTCAACCCACAGCTATCGGAGATGACAAACGACGAAGTGCACGTCGAAAAGAGTACGCTCTCACATATAGCTTTGTTTCAAAAAATCACGTCATTTCAATTTTAAAAGTACCTTTTTGTTTTTTATTCCCTTGAATGCACGTGCACGCACATGTGCAAACTTATCCCATATGTTTTCTTTGCATAAATTAAGTTTGTAAACTTAAAAACACTCTTGATATTGTAATAATTTAAACATAGACCTCTGCTGTCATAAAAGTGACTATTAATTTAAGCATAAAGTAACAGTGATGATCAATGAAATAGGAAAGTTGATTTAAAATGAGTCAAAAGTAATATACCAATATTTGTTATCAACAGATTCATAATGGCAGAACTGCTACAGACAGAACGAGCGTATGTTAAGGATCTGGAGACGTGCATTACCTGTTACCTGCGCGAGATGAGAACCGACCCGGCCTCGGTGCCTGCCGCTTTACAGGGAAAGGTAATATTAATCGAACCACAGTATTATATTGTCTTTACTAACGATTGTAGATTTCCATCTGAATAGTAAAAATAAGCAAAATATAACAAGCCATCAACTTTGGTAACCTAAAATAGTTAAAGCCAGACTAGCATTTATCTTGCTATGTGTACTATCATTAACATAATTCAGTTAACCAATTGGAAATAAGCAGATCAATAGTAATGCTGGCACAATATGTTTCCTTCGATGTATAAACCTCTACTCTCTCACTATAGAGTGGATTTTGCATTAAATTGACATCCTGACCGATTTCGGCCTCTGAACTGCATTTAATATCGATTTTTGCGGTTTCGTTGGTGTCGTGCGCTTTTTGCTATTGTATTCGATTTTTGAACGCACAATAGAGACGTGTTTTTTTTCGATTCTGCTTTCGGTCTGTAAAACTACATCAATACAGTTAATGAATTACATAAGTACTCACAGTCCTATATTTCAATGTGTGTATTGCATAAATATTTATATTGATGACAGGAGGAGTTGATATTCGGCAATATCGAGGAGATACATCGTTTCCACGAGCGCGTGTTCCTCCGTGAGCTGGACAAGTACGAGACAATGCCCGAGGATGTGGGCCATTGCTTCGTAACGTGGGCGCGTGAGTTCGACATGTATGTCTCGTACTGCCGGAACAAGCCCGACAGCAATGCAGCGGTCGTGCAACACGCCGGCGACTACTTCGAGAGGTATGTTTCATCTTCTTGAAATGACTGCTCAACTAATGAAGGTTAACAGTCACCTTTAAATATTTTTCTTTGTCTCTCGTGATACTCGGATTTCACGCAACCACGACTTTTTTTTCTTTTGCGGCAATTTTTCTCGGAGGAGTTTGGATTGGTCATGCCTTAGCAAATGCCCCAAGTATGCGACTTTTTTTTTGCGAAAAATAACTACTTGATCAGCAAGATTTCATGATTGGTCAGTAGAGAAAATGTGTCTATAAGCAGTGTGTAGGAGTGAGCGAAGAATGAGCAATATTGGTAATAAGTGTGGAATATTGTCATGTATATGTCAGTATTGCGGCGATTATTACCAGTCAAATTGCAGTGGTCACAACGTGTTTTATAGAGATTGGTGTAGTTTTGGTGATTTTGCGATTGTTTTATGAGTAAAATTAATAATCATTGTAATGAAGAAGAAATAAAAGTATTTTCCGACTACGAATCGGATGCAGGACGCTGCATTGATAATGAAAAATCGATGCCGATGCCTAAGAAGAAACCAAAACTGTCTGGACTTTTATATGCAACACAAAATGATTTTTTTTGCTTACCCTGTTGAGTACTTACAAACATTTTATTCAGTAGAAGCAGCTAATTGCAGCTTGTATAAATAATATGCTGCACAAAAATTATTACAACCACCCAGAATGACTTAAATTGGTGATTGATTTTGAAATGTTTGCTGGCCACGAGTTGCTGATCAATTAGCTATTTCTGCTTACAGATTATATTTTTTTGCTCATAAAAATACAAAAATTCTAACCATTTAAATAACACCCATATATACTGGTGTCAAGTTAGTTCAATGTATTGCTAACAGATGGCGTACTGTAACCTAGATATTTGTTGAGACTTTACAATATTTTTTCAATGCTGTTTTAGGACTACTGCAACCCTATTTTAATTATAAAACTTTAAAAAAGCTAGCTAAAAATATGGTAAACCAAGATACGAAAATCCAACATCGAAAATATTTGTTACTTTAAATAAACAATCTGTATCTAGATGGCACCGCTCTACACGATTAAAAAATTATAACATAACGAGTGCTAAAAAAATCCTATTCGAAACGAAAACAAGTTTAAAATCTATTTTATTTTTCTTTATTTATTACGCTGCCACAAAACCTTTGTGAGTGATGGTATATTATTGTATCTTATGAAAATGTTACCATATATACAAAACGTACAACTTGTATCAATACAAATCTTGCAGATGCTATTTATAATGGGATCAACAATATTTCTGCACGACATATTTTATCCAACTAAATACACACGCGTGGGTGTAACGTTAGATTTTCCCCACGCTACAATCAACTAACAAAATCCCTCAGACGTTAATGTCGAACACAATACGGGAGATGCCTATTATATTTATAATTCTCGTCTGGGTCTTATTTCGTATTAAATATGAGTCTAGCTCTAAAATTGAAAGATTGCTTGCTCACTATCATAATCAGCTTTTATCTACTGCTGAACATAGGTCTCCCTCAACGAACACCAAAATGGCCTGTGTGGCAATAATATGCAGATTTTATGTGACGCAATGGCCATATAAATAGATAATTACGATTTACCATTTCCATTAGAGTAATATGTTCAATTATTTTAAGTTCGAAATAGTAGTTAGTAGTTCGAAATAATTTTGTAATTTATACTTCTTGAGCGCTATTCTATATATCATTTAATTTATTTCTCGCTAATAATAAACATATTTACAAACCTACTCTCTGTGATCTGTTTCTACTTTTCTACTATGAATATGACAATTTCATATATCTATGGTAAATAAGTATCAAAATTTTGTTGAAATGGACTTAAAGTATTAAAACGGAAGCAAACAAAATAAGTTATTCAAACTTTCATTTATAGTTACACAAAACAATGTTGGTTTTGGGTTTTATTTTCACGAGGTTGTATCATGTATGTAATATTTTACAAGTTACATAATATATTGATTCTTACGCCTTACAAAAAGAAATCTAAAATAACATTGCGGATTCATAAAAAAATCTTTTCTAATTTGTACGTTTTTTGTAACAGGGTTCAGCGTAAGAAGAAACTGGAGCATCCTCTAGCAGCATACCTTATCAAACCAGTGCAGAGGATCACTAAATATCAACTACTCCTTAAAGATCTGCAAGCGTGCTGTGCAGAGGGACAGGGTGAGATCAAGGTGAGGCGTTTACATTTGATGTGATTATTTAACGACTGCATGTTCCTCCCATGAAGCAGCTTTGCTGTGTTACGGAGAGAAGGGCAAGACAGGCAGTGTAGTTACTGGCACCGGTCGTCTTTGCGTTCATTGAGGGATAAAGTAGGCCATGTTCAGGAATGGACGGATAAAGGCTGATGATGATGATAATAAACCAGCTCGCTTCGCCTACGTTTGTTTAGATCTATAAGCATATTCGGACTAGTGATGATTATATCTATAGCCCGTCATTTAACAGTGGTATAGAATTATACAGGTGAAAAAGTATTAAGAATTGGATGTTTAGGTTCAAAGATTACTTTGTATGGACGTTATTATATTAAAATAGATATTTATAGTTTTTATTGGTGTTATGGAATAAAACGACCCCATTTTATAGTGTTAACCCTTTAACCGCCCGACTTCAAATCAATTGTCGTGCGCTGGGGCCCGGCGCTGTGAAACTAAAAATATCGTTTTTGATGGGGAACAGCTTAATAAATAAAAAATCACACTAAACGAGTTGTGGTTTTCGGTCGGAGATATGCGACGCAAGCGAAAGGGACCCGAAAATGTTTGTGGGACAAATCCGACGTAAGCGGTTAAAGGGTTAATAATGATTGAAACTGTTCGCGATCTATTTTAACCTTCGTTACATTTACAAATTCTGCCTATGATTATTTATAGGAAGAAAATTTATTAACATAAATCTAAAATTATAATATCAAAGTAATATTAGTGATAAAATGACATGCGTTACACAGTACGTATCTAATAACTTACGACGTAAAGCTTTTGCGTACGTGCGAAGGTAATGTACCATAAGTGACGCCAGTCTGAACGTGTTACAGCCGTGGGAGTGGCGATGAGCACTGAAATTAACATACCGTATGTTAATTATCCTATATTCGAAGGCTGGAATACATTTTTTGGCACAATTGAAACAGCCACAGTCTTATGTGGTACGCTGTGTTAGCTTGTCGATGTCGTAAAGTCCTAAAATCAGTTTTGAGCCATATTCGTCGTTAATTTCTTGTAACTATCAATTAAATCTACCAAGTGAACATGATTTAATAGACTTATCTTTGAAGAAGTCACTATCGCGATTACATGTGATAAGATTAGATACTTACGTATACATTGCATGGAGAGTAACGTGAGTTAACACGATGGTTGTTTGTCGTATTTGAAATAAATAAGTTTTATATTGTCTAATATTGTATGTGAGTTCCACTAATACGTGTTAAGTGATATTATTTTGATATAACCGTATCATTAAAATAAACTTAAACCTTCCTTGTTTATAGTGTAATATCGTTGTAAAATTCCCCTTATTCCTAGTCATTGTTATTTACTGCTCATTCATGTTCATATGAAGTAAATTTGCGTGACATGTATCTTTATAGCTGGGATAGTCTTCTGAATATTCGTTTATGTGTATTATAAAGTAATTAGTAATGACTAGACTTAGCTTATTTCTAATATTTTGCGTTAATAGTGGTCTGTTTCATGGTTTATTTGTGTAAATAAAAATTGTAATGAACGATTTAAAACCCCATTTTTAAAGGTTCTAATTTAAAAGTTCTCAGATATTTGAAACTTTTGTAGAATACTCGGTATGAAGTCAAAGCAATTGTTAATATTTATTGTATCATCACTAATCACCTCTCCACCTCTCTCTTTCAATTCACAAACACTTGACTAATGAGTCTGAGTATACTATGTTACTAAGATAGCATTCTTGCTCATAGGAATATTTCTACGAATACAAAATGAGTTTTAAAGTAATGAAATAGGTGATTGATACTTTTTCGATTTCAAACAAGTTAACTGGTATAGACTTTATGTTGGTTAAATAAAACTTTTGCTATATAGTTTATAGTTAAAGAGGCTGGAACGGAATCAGTCACATAATTTACAAGGAACTTTTTCGACGGTCATTTGTAATTTGTGACATAGTAAGAGTGTTCTAGCTAAAGATATCAAACACACATCTTACGAACTTGTTATTTTCATTACGTCCTCCCCATAAAAGTGTCTAGTAATAAAATTATTAATAATAATAATGTTCGAGCATTATATCTAGTGATATATATTATATAGTTTGATAGACGCAATTCTTCCATTCATTGTTTGATCTCAATTACCCCCGATTAATATGCATGGAATGAATTAGGCCTCTGATACGAGAATAGATCTGTTCTATTGTTATCTGGTATCTATATATATTTTGTATTTACTTTACTTATTTGTTTATACTTTCAATACGGCTTCAAACGAATTTGCTTTTTCAGCAAACATTTGTGTGAGGGAAAACTTTGTATGTACATATCAGAGCAAACATTTTTGTTGTATTTTTAGTGCTGTTGATATTTCGGAGTAACGCATCAGGGAAATACGTCATCGGGTTTTATTTTTTTTTAAAGCAAAAGTGGCTTTTGAATGAAGTTTTTACGTAAGGTAGCGAATAAACGAATGGAGTCAACCCTAAATTGCGCATTAGCTCAGCGCTTATCATCGTAGTTAACGACATTCTGTAATGGTGCAAACCCATTACGTCCTATCGCCTCAAGATATTTGTATTTCATTTCGACCTAAACACTGATTTGTATGAGCTGACTATTCGTGGCAATTACAAATACGTTTATACTAAAATTTTCCTTGTGCCGTGAATCATTTGTGTGTTACACATTAGTGCACTTGGTGCTTAATTACACTAGTCATTTTATTGTTAATATTATATTCATATTTTACGTGAAATATGCCGTAATTTCACCAAATTTCACTCGTATTTTTGACATCATGTTGAAGTATTTTAGTAGCCACCGTTTAAATCGTATATGGCCAGAGGAATGCCACGATTTCGTACGTGTAAAGTGTTTGTGATGATAATTATTTCAATGTAACTCTTTATTTTTATAATTGAAATTTGTTCAGGACGGATTGGAAGTGATGGTTTCGGTTCCGAAGAAAGCAAATGACGCGATGCATCTGTCTAATCTTGAGGGATGTGATGTACCAATGGACAGCCTGGGTGAGGTGGTACTACAGGACTCCTTCCAAGTTTGGGACCTGCGACAAATAATAAAGAAGTGTCGAGAACGGAGAGTGTTCTTGTTCGACTTGCATCTTCTGCTTGCCAAAGAAGTTAAGGACACGCATGGCAAAGCAAAATACATATACAAGACTAAGTTTATGGTAAGTCATAATAAAATTATTATTATAATTTTATATTTATTTTATAACTATTAAAGTATCAACAGCTATTTCAAAAACAAGTTAAAAATAATTAATAACATATTAATAACTCGTAAAGATATAGTGATTAGTTCACAATACAATTATGTTAGTGTGTCAAGTCAGACAAAGGAGTCACATCATGTGAGTGACGGGAAACTAAATACCCCAGTTACCACTACCAAATAATAAGAAATATACTCCCTATTATTTACATGTATGATTAAGTTTTTTTACTAAAAATAATTTATGTATCCATAAACCAAAACTATTGTCTATTGTAAAAGAAAAACTACAGCATATTTTTTTGCCAGTCATTTTGAAAATTCTCACATACCTTTTAAAACCCCTTTCCTTGATTTTTTCAAGCTGTAAATAACATTTTAATTAAATTTTGTATACTGTATACCGATGAGCGACGATGGTCCAGTGGTGGATGGACTCGGCCTCTTATGCGAGAGGTTCCGGGTTCGATCCTGACCGTCCCGAGTGTGCCTTGAAATGAATTTTTCTAATTTCTAAGTGCACCCCAAACACGAGACCATCGCTCGCTCACCGGTGAAGGAAAGCATCGTGAGGAAACCTGCATGCCTGATAAGATTGAAAGTCTTTGAAGGTATGTGAAGTTCACCAACCCGCACTGGGCCAGCGCGATGAACTATTGGCCCATTACTCTCCTCGCCTGATTTCGAGGAGGAGACATAAAGGGTTGATACTTTACTTTTTTTTTTATACTGTATACCATAGTCACAATTAGTAAAAATAATAATTGAAGTTTGTTTTTAGGATCAAAACACATGTACATTAGTGGGATTCATTTAAATTAACTGAAACATCCAAACACTACAAATATTGACAAATTAGAATTAAAATTATACTTTTGATAAGTGTGAAAATAACAAAAGTATTAAAAATACAGGAATAATAATAAAATTAACAACAGCAACCGAAAATACACCAGTTATTATTACAGCAGTCTATTTATATTAAAATAAGTACAGACAAAGCTTAGATACACTGGGGTCATTGATATGTGCAATCGACATATTATTTATTGCCTATGTGACAGAGAACTACAAGAAGGATAACAAACACACATACAAACAAACCTATATATTCCGTATACTTAATTCCTGTAGGGTTATTCTGTAAGGTCGTTTTCGAATCTCGAAAGCGGAATCCGCGGCGATATGACGAATTTGACGGATTTGTATTATTTAAAGCTCGACTCTCGACCTATATCAATAAATATCATTTTCGAAGTGACATAATGTGAGCTCTATCACTCAGGTGAAGCTCGATATTGAAATGGTTTGTTACAGAATAGCCCTACTGTTGCGTAAAGTGACGTCATGCACACATACAACCATTAGCAAATTGTGAATTGATCGTCTATCAAGTCCGGTTAGTAAGTAATGGTAAATATGCGTGGAACGTATTCGGTCTAAATATATTATGACCGTAGAAAAGCTCGCGAAAAATAAAACAAGCTGCAAGTGAAAATTCCTGATTATTGGACGAATTTTTTTTCATATTTCGGGAATAGGTAAGATAGGATTTATACACTCTAATTTAACACCATAAAATTTGGACATAATCATTTAATTATTGTAAGTAAATATTATTGTATTATTAATACATTTTTTTATAGATTTTGTAATGGTTTCTTAAGTTTTTATATTCCGGTTGATAATTCGTTAATTTCGAAGGACACAATTTTGATGTGAAACTATCTATTAATGCAGGTCAGTAAAATCGATCGCCGCGACGGCAAACGACATGACGTTACATGTCCTAATAATATGTACATAGATTTTCCACATCCGGTGTCATGTGACGAGCAATTTTATTGTACGCAGACATCGGAGTTGGGTGTGACTGAGCACATTGAAGGCGACGAGTGTAAGTTCTCGGTGTGGACCGGGAGACAACCGATGGCCAGCGACTGCCGGATCGTCCTGAGGGCACCCTCGCTTGAGGTCAAGCAGTCGTGGGTGCGGCGGCTCAGAGAAGTTATACAGGTACGTCTTTATTTAAATCATTATTCAAAGTCAAAATTTTTAGTTTAATTTAAATCGCATTTTGTTGCTTAAGTACATACCTTATACCTAACTGGAATAGGGAATAGTGTTATGAGTCTTGAATGAAAACAAAATCCTCCAAATTAGTGCTGCCACGCTGCGCCGGTTTTTTACTCTGATTGGCAGATTGATGGCCATTGAAGTATGATTGGCCGATGGGTTATACATACAGATCGCTTGTTGGATAAATTGCTATTAAGTCTGTTTCGGAATTTCATGGCTCACACTGCTCTGTAGTCATTAAATATCTATACTCTATGAGTAATACTGTGCTGATATTGTTAGCTAGATATGGACGGGGGTTCCTTTTTATTTATATCCATATCCTTCATCCAATCCAACTGACCATCATCATCATATGGACGTAGGCTAGTTACATGACTCTGTAAAATTTTGTAAAACAAATCTTTTGGACATAATAATTGTTGAGTCGTATGACTAGATTTATTGGTTTCATAAGTTTATCTATGTAATAAATATAAATAACGAGTAATTATATTAAATGAATGGGCAACTGATCATTTGCATATTTTCTATTCTGACTATATATTTTTTTTCTTTCTTTCCCTTCGCTATTTCGCTGTGATATTCTTAGCGTCCAAGTATAACGACGTGTCAATAATTTCATTACGCCTCTTGTGCGTCATGAAATTATTGATTCGTAATGAATTTTGCGTCCGCTATATTTGTTCCCTACCAGGTGATATTACGAATTTTAACTTTTTGAAAATTACTATTATAAAACATTCACAAAAAGTAATGATAATAATCGTTAATATGATTGAAAATAGTGAAATGGTATTAATTTTTTATATAAAGTCGACGTAGACCGTCCGTCCACTTTATCTTCTTGCCAATTTTTTGCGGTTTCTGCATCAAGAAATACACAGACAGCACTTACAATATTAACATTGATTACGTTAAAATGAAATTGAAAATAACATCTTTGACAGATAGATATATATAAAAATTTTTGTACTTATTTCCTTTTCAATAAAAATATGTACATTTATTAATGGCAAGTTACTAAACTATTAAAATATCGCAGTATCTGATATGCGGGAGTCGAAAATTGAGATAGAATTCATTAAAAATAGAGGGATTGTTTCAATGGCGTACCTTGTCCTAGCGTATTCCCGTCGACATGTCTGGCATTATTTTCAAATGGGATTTTGGATAGTTTTCGGGCTTTTGTTTAGACACTATAGAGCTCCGGGGCTCCGTATCATAGATACGGCTGATACAGGGCTAACTAACCGGCCTGTATTGATTTCCAAATCACATGTTCATCATTGTCATCATCATCATTATCGATCACGATGTAAATTTCGTTGTCTAGTAAAAGGTATATCATGATAGCTATGTTGAGAAATTAGGCAATTATAAATTGAAAAGCTCCTGGTTCGTATCTCCAGTCCGATTATTTTTTGTCTTTTTTTAATTCAAGTTCATTCTTTTGGAAGAAAAACTTTATCATATTATCACTAAGGGTATTCAAAACAAAAAACCGAGCAAACGCTCAACTTCCTGTATATTTCAACTTACTGTATATTTAATTGGCAATAATTAATAATTAACCGTCTGCATTGTGAATAGGAAACGTACTTGTACGGCAAGCTACCCCCGCAGCCGCCGAGGAGTCCGGCCCGAGTGCGGCCCACTAGCTCGCCAAGATCCAGCAGAGGGTATGTATAAAACCAACAAATTTATATTCATAGCATATTAGCCCTTGACTGCATCTTTGCCCGCGTTTTCTCACACACAGTTAACACACAGCTCGGCTTACTGGTCAATGTCTCGTTTATAAAACAATTGGTCTGATTTAAGTACATAATATAAAACGTCGATGAAGTTGGCGAATTAAATAAATTGTGCATGCAGGAAGACGTTAAACATTATTCGATTCTGATCCCTCGGTTCGTCCTGCAATATTCCAGTTGAGTAATTCGACTTACGATGAGATTATCTACCTGACTGAAACATTGTTCACGACGACTCAACGTTGAGTTTATATACCTATATCATTATGTAGTGTAGTTGTATTTTATGATAACGTCAACTTCACCTGTAAATTTAAACTAGCTTAATCGGGACACACACATAAGATGTAAAGTCTCGTAGCCAGTAATTACACTGCCTGTTTTGTCTTACTCTTCGAAACAGCAAAGCTGTTACACGCGGGAAAAAAGCAAAATGGCGGAACCCAGCCGGAGTCGCTGCACAGATCTATCACTGGCGTACTATAATAATAGCTGACGCATCCTGCTAGTACAGAGCAATAGTGATGTGATTTTATTAATACGACATTTTTCAGAGTAATTTACATTAACTATGTGTATACGCCAACGTTTATGTCGCAAAGAAATTGACGTGTTCATAAGATTGGAGTGTAGCTTCCTTATTATTCATCACTTTATATTGTGTAGCGAGTACGGATATGAGTAAACCAGTATGTTTACGTTACTAATGAGACATATCACCGCAGGGACCTCGACGATACGGACAATGAGAACCAGGATCGAAACTCGCTGACTTCCTACGGCAGCGGCAACACCACAGACTCGGACAAGGTAAGTTAGTTTTAAAGTAAGATAGTTTTTACCAGCAGCATTATCCACGGACTCTTTCTGTTGTGCTATTCGACGGAGAATTACATCAATATGAATATAACAATAATTTCCTTTATGATATATGAAGTGACTTTACATTTCAGAATTCGTCCAGAATCGGTCAAACAGTGACGTAGTTTGTCGATCTCAGTTTTTTTACTATACTATATAGGAGAAGTAATATAAGAATACCTACCTATTCGTGACAAGCTTTCCGGATAATTGACCGTTTTTTTTTCGAAAGGACCTATGCTGTCGGCCTTAAGGCCTTAAAGCTACATCGGAAAAGTAGATAAGTAGATGGCTCATCTATCATTTGACGGATGAAGCCTATAAACTGTTTAAAACCAACGGTTTCTTTACATTATCGGTTATACTCGTGTTTATATGCAAAATAATATAGTAATTAATCGTCTCCTAAAATTACAACTAAAATCTACGGCAAACAAATTAGTATTATTAAAAATAGTATACGTTTCTTTTTAATAGACGGATCGAATAAAAATTATGAATAAAGTTGTTTTATATTCAGAATTCTTCCGATAAAATGTACAATTTGCTATGCTGAAATATATAGATACAATATTCTGTAAAAGGGCGGTATTCAGGGCACCAGGACACGCCCATCATGAAACCAGGACACGGGGATCCCTCCCACCGATAAATACCTGGAAGCTTTTACCATAATCAGTAACATTTGTACCTCATATTATTGCTTTTATCATTTCTATAGACCTTTACGCAATATAAAAAATAATTATAAATAAATAAATATTCACCAAAAATTACCACACCACGTTAACCTAGACACGTGATAAGTTCGTAAGAGCTTGTTTTGCCGGTACTAGGACCAAAAATAAACTTTAGAAAATTATATAAATGCATACACAAATATAAATAAGTTTAAATATATTACATACACCCACGACCCAGTGCTAATATCTACATTCATCATCGGTATTAATTACTAACTGTTGTCCGCGGTTTCGCTCGTGTTAGCAAATACAAACCCTTTTTTTAAGTGTATCCTATGTAGTAGTTTTCTAGTTGTATCTCCGAAAATATGTGTACAAAGTTTCATGATGACCGTTTGAGGAGTTTTCGCGTGAAAGCGTTACAAACATCCCTAATTTCACATTTGTAATATTATTATATAGTAAGGATGCACTTGGCAGGAATCGAATCTGCGACCATTCGATCGGCCACGTTAATAATTTTTACTTTGCAAATGAAAATATAACGTCAAGTTATGAACTAAATATTACCACTGGTAAAGGAAATCGTGACGCGCCTTAAAAATCTTTGAGTAAGTTTATAGAAAAATATTTTTTCAAGAAAATAATATGATTTGTGGGATTCCCGGGTTTTCTTCATCTGTTTGATCTTTCACGTCGGGACTAACTTTTATTACATAAGAAACTAATCAGACTATCTCATTATTTCAATGGCTTTGTTTTATGACACCGTGTTTTGGGTCAGTAAAGCGTTAGGTCGTACAAATATTTATGCAGTATTATTAATGGACTGTCATCATAACCTAATTATTTCGGTATTCAATCAATTTATAAGGATAGTCGTCAGTTTTAATCAATTTTTAGGGGAGATAAAATATTAAACTCTACGTGTCCCACTACTGGGCACGGGGCCTCGCCTGATTTAGAGGAGGGGCCTCTAAATCAGACGAGGAGGGTATATATCATACACATTCAAAGCCTTTCAATCTCATCAGGTTTCCTCACAATGATTTTTTTTGTCAAGCGATGGTCTTTTGTTTAGGTGCATTTAGTAATTTTGGAAAACCCATTTCGAAGTACCACAGGGGTCAGTGGCCCTTTCAGTCAAGAGGCCGTTCCAATATTTACTAGTGACTAGACTATCGTTGCTCAGGAGACATATTACAATATTACTTAGTTAAATAAGATTTAATTTGTTAGTTTGCCGTTTTATAATTAGTATTTTTGGGAAAATATGTCAAATGGCCATACGCTCTTGATAATAATCATGACGTGACATTATTGACTTGATAATAACATGAGCATTTAAAAAAATATTTTATAATTTAACTTTTTCAAAAATTTTACAATGTGGCAATTGTGATAAGAATGTGCGTTAAATAAAAAAATATTAAAAGTTATTGCCTAAAATAGAATTAAAATACCTAACAAGTCTGCTTTCAGAAGACGATGCTAAAATCAATAGAGTATACAATTTCATGAATTATTTTTTTACGCGACATAAATCACATGTTTTTTCGAGTTTATAATGGTATTATTTGCTAGTTCCCTAACGATTTTTCTCGTTATATATCACAATTAAATTACCGGGGGATTCGCTGTGCCGCGCTCGCGACTGCTCGGGTAACATCGTCTTGCTTATTTCTCCCGCTTTGCTGTGTTCCGGGGAGAAGGCCAAGACAAGTATAATAACAGGCGCCGACGTCTTATGTCTCAAGATAGGCACATAGATTGTTCCCCCTGCTAGCTCCAGGTAAACTAGTTTATGTTCATGGACCAGGTCGACCACCTACCATTAGGTGGTAAGTCTACCAGTTTGCCTAACAAACCAACGTTTTAAAGAAAATGGTCGTCTGTAAAGTCGGTTTACGGACGGTAGTTTGACGTGACAACGTTAAAATTACATGCAGCACGAATCGAACTGAGTCGGTCGCTCGAGCCGATCATGCCTCTCTCGTTTGTGCCGCGCTCTCGCTTTCGGAACGCTACATGACATCATCTTTATCGTGCATGCTGCCCGTAATATCGTAAGCTTTCAGACTTCTAAAGTAACAATATTAATTACGATAATTATGTCTTAATAAATATTTCACTGTATCAGGCTAGGCCGACCACTCGTTCCCACCGCTAAATATTTCACGAGTAGACGGGCGTGGACGTATAAACGGTATAAATTATTACATGCGGACCTAAACTCAGTATCTACAATTTTAAGAAGTAAATTGCAATGGCATATGTCCAACAATGAACGGCCAAACGCTTACAATGATGATGCTTTTAAAGCGGATGATATTTATTCATACAATGATACGTAATTAATACCATGCATCTGGATATTCGGACCGTGTTATACCGTGTTCAGAAGTGTTTAAGGTCCATTTAATAATTATATTGAAAGCTTTCGCTTTGCCCGCCGTGCATCATTATTTATTTATAATTTACACAATACGCTATTTACAATTGCTGCATCGGTTACATAGCATGGTTATACGTAAATAGTGTACGGCTAATATCTTCCTCGCCTGTTTTCGAGGTGACACTAATGGGTTGCATGTCGGTCTTCTATAAAAGCCTTCGTATGAACAGTTACATATAAATTATGAACAGGATATCTATTTATCTCATACAAACGCTTTTTTAACGCTCGGTTAAAAAGCGCTCGTGCGTAAGGGGCCTTAGAGTAGACATTACTTTGATTTTGTTGTATTAAAATGACGTCAATCAATGTTACCTTATCATGTCGGTGTCGCAACCTATCTAAGGCTTTCCCCTAGCAAAATGGTATCTAGTGAGTACTGAAGTTTTCACTTTAAAAATATGAATATTGTACAAACAAACAGAGAAAATCACCCTAATAACGAGGTGTTTCGTATCGAATCGAATGGCTCAAATTGCACCTGTTATACGGTATTACGCGAAGATTAAAAGCGCTACTGGACATGACCCCCTTATCACTAATTATTCTCAGGGCCGTGACGTCCAAATCATGGAAATTACACCCAAGAGGTTTTTAATATGTAAGCAGGGGAGCGACTGGGGTGATGAGGTCAGACAACGAAATGTAGACAGTTTGTATGATGAATATATAACTGTCTGATAATAGACCGTTCTAGATTATGAATGTGTGTTTCATTGTCAGCCTTTATCCGGCCACTGCTTAATATAGGCGTCCTTCAATGAACGCCATGACGACCGATCCCTTGCCACTCGCATCCAACACGGACCGGTCACTGCGCGGAGATCGTCTTCCCATCTGGTTAATGACCGACCAACACTTCGTCTACCTAAACGCAGCTTCACCCTTGAATTTTATTAGCCCATCGGCCGTCCGTTCTCCTAAGCGTGTGTCCGTCCTAAGGGAGTTGGGAAAAATCATATTATTTACTCGTTTAGTTTATGTTATTTGATTTATTTTATACTTTCGCCACTTATGCCGCATACGCATTTGTGCTTAATTTAGTCTTTCGTCTCTTTTGTTTGTTCACGAAAGTAAAATAAGCTATCTTATCGAAAGTATGTAAAATAAACGGAGCGAGCGTGGAAATTATTTTCGGGTGCTTCGTCTTAATGTTTTTATATTCATTTGTTATAATAATATTATATAGACGTCTCTAGTATTTGAGACACGACTTCAAGAAATATTCGTTTCTAAAGAATTGCAATTTTATAAAAACTTATCGAGAAAGCTTATAAAAAAACTTCGATGCTTACTATTCATGACAGGAATTTTTGACGAGAACATCCCAGTGCAGTCGAGTGGAGCTTAACCTGTTACGCAAAAAATGTAGATTCAGAAATACATACGTATATAGAATTTCTCCAGGCCAAAACTATTACAATATTCACCCGAATTTAATTTATTTTGGGTTTTGTATAAATTATAGACCTTATCAAGTTTGAAGTGAAAAGCTTAAATGGAAAATTTCTAAATAAAACACTCTGTTTTGATTAAACTCAGCTTATCGGCATAAAAAAAAAAATGTTGATCTCCGCACACACATAAACATTCGGCTAGGCATTACATTGTACAATTCCTCAAATGTTGCAAATTTTGTCTTATATGTGACTGATTTTATTTTGTCAGTTTTAGTGGGTATAACGTTGATCGAGTTGGTTACTTTATAAAACTCTGTCTAAATGTTTAAAAGCATTTGTCTCGGTTTATAGAGACACACTAAATTAACTAAATTAATATGCATTTGGTATCGGTGTATTGATTATATATCATCTATTCTATTCAAGTCACATCCATCTTGAATACACAGTAATACCATTGAAGATTATCACAAATTCTAATATCACGTTTAATCAATTAAGACGTCTGCTCCTGCCTTAGGGAATATTACTCGGTATTGATCTCTTTACCTGCTCCTGTCAGCCCGGTCAATATTACGATTTCTATGATGTTAGTATATAATATAGTTTCCTATGATTCTGCGTTGAGTTATCCCAAAACATTTATTTTAGCAATTATATTTAACGTTTAATACTACCTCCTACCTACATATATACGAATAAAAAATTATCCTTTATGCTTTATACATGTCACCATAGCAGCAGATTACATACGTATATTTGAAGTCGCTTTCTCGTTACTTATGCACCATTATGTCATCAATCATTTAACGAAGTAATCATCCAGCTGTCTCGGAATAAAAATATCCTCATTATTTGCACTGTGTTCTTTATCATTTTATTGTAATGATTAAAATATTCCAACACAATAAAATGATGGAAATAAACGTAAGAGTGATTAAAGTAGCATATTATATTCTATTTTTGAAGTGCTTCGAAAACTTCTTTACTCTTTAGTCGCGAGAGCAACATGCTAATGAGACACTATGATGTTAGTATGAAATTTTTAATAATTAATTAGTATTAAAATTTGAAATTCCATAATGTTATAATTCCAAGTTTTTACTGCTATTGGCAGTCTTTGTGATTGCCTTTTTTTGCTCTGATTCTCAGCGAAAGTTATACTGAAATTGCTATATAAAAACTACCCGATGTTTAATAAATAAATAAGAACATTCCTTAAGTTTGTATACTTGAAACATCAAACAAATAAGGTATTACATGAATTGAAGTAAGCAAGTTTAATGAAAAATAAAAGAGAAACGAGAAAGAAATAAAAATTCCTTATCATTTTCTTTAAATATAAAATTACTTCATAAGCTAAATTATATTATCATCTTATATTTTATGAAATCGTTTGCCTTTACTTATTCAAACCTAATTACTTAAAATCTCGTTGCTTATATTAATCACGAAGGGTTTTCGAAAACACTTGTTGTAAAAGGCAAAACGAATGTGTGTTTATTAAAGTATCCAGACCCAAACAAAGATCGTTTTAAAAACTTCAAATTTTAATTAGGATACTGGGAAAATAATGTAAAATATAAAAAATACAGTATTCTAAGATAACTTATTATTATTTAAAAGTCTTTGTATGTGTGTGAAGTTTTAAAACAAGATTTTCTTATTATGTAAGTATAATCTAAAATAAAATAAGATCGTATTGACACCTAGCGGTAGTTTTAATTTTACATTTATGTCTTCTTTGCCATAACCATAATATAATAACATAACATTCACACCGTTAGCTAAATTATAAAATATTATCGATTAAATTACATAATTATGAACTAGAGTTGAATAAACAAGCTCATAGAGCAATAGTACTTATTGTGTCCTTGGTGTTTTCAATGTGTTTTTCTATAGATCTTGAAAAATCAGATCACTTGTTTCAGTCTCTGAGAGTAGGTACTAGGTACACAGCAAAACTCTTTGGTGGGAGAAATAAGTTTGTCGGTGTTATCCATACAGACGGGCGCGCGGCTCAAAGCGCATCCCATCCGCCGGTATAATTGCTTGTTAATGAAGTTTTACGTTCATTTTCTTGAACATGTTTACGAGAAAGTCTTCATCTACAAAAGTGTTCCTTTGAATCAACTAATTGCGGTGTAAAACATTGTCACAGTGCTTACACAACTTAAGTGATATATTTAAACATTTCTATAATAAAAATATTGAGTTGAATGAAATATTTTCTAATGACAAATATCATCATCAGCATCATCATTATCAACGCCACCACCAGCATCATCGTCATCATCAGCCCTTATCCGCCACTGCTGAACATAGGCCTCAACAATTATACTATGATATTATATCATTTGATAAATTCTGTCTACGACTATATATAGGGTTGGGTTTCGTGTCAAAATGATGCATGATCTGCTTCGTACTTTAACAGTACTTTCTGTGCTGTTTTTTTTTATATATACGAAAAGCACCAAATACAGGGTTAGTGTATTTAAAACTTTTTGAGATTGGAATACCTACTCTGTGCTCGATTCCAATTTGTGTCCAGCCAGATATTTTTATGAAACAAGAGTCTTCCTCGTTGTTTTATTGTGTAACAGGATAGAATAATATTTAACGTACTAAATAATATTATTCTATATCCTACGAGATATTATAATAAATAGAACAACCGAGATGATCCTATTATTTACTTTTTATTAGCCTATGACTTGTATTGACAATATTTCCACACAAAATGTTCTAACATTGCGTGTCCATGAAATCGATTACGTGCATTAGCAATTTACTCTGCTTTACCAGTAATTGTATTTAAACTCATTTGTATATTGGACAGAATACTTCAGGCTGTGTACAAACAATTAATACATTTAATAATTGTTTTATAAAAATATATAATTAAAAAATAATAATTTAATATAAATAAAATAACAATAAAAATAATAAAAACAAAAATAATAATTTGCAATATGTATAAATAATTATACAACACCAATAATAAAAATACACCAATAGAAAACGGACGGATAATATTATGATCATAAATAGTTTTTTAGTATTTGAAGCGACATACAATCTTGCAGAAATAATGCTGTTTTATTATTATGTTCTCGTCTCCATGGAATCACGTGTTTATTTGTTAAACTCGAATATTTTTTTATTTATTTCACATTTACTACGAAGGTCTGTTTAGTAATAGTATTCTATGTTCGCTGGTTAAACTGGATAATTTGTGTTTTCAAATATTTTATATACATTGTCATCGTCTTCCTAGCTATTATGATTTCCATTAATTCGGGGTCTACCTTGAATATATTTTGTCTCCATAATAGCCACAAGCCTAATAGTTATCGCGTCACTTCACTTTCCTATATATCTGCCCTCTTATAGCTTCCGTCCCATTCAACCATCGCTACTTCGGTCTTACTCTATCTACACTCTTCCGTCCGAATTTCACAAAGCACTCTACTTCTGCAAACATGACCAAACCATGCCAGTCAGTGGCATGCCAGTGGTGCTACTTTAAGATTTCCTCGTATGTTCCTGATTTTATCCATTACCATTCACTCGTAGGGTGTCCATCTTAGTCTTCCCATTTCCACCATGTGTATCCGCTCCTCATCGTCGGCTTGCAAGTGGCCAGCATTTGCTGCTGGCCAGCAATTGCTACCGTAAAGTAGCAGGTATATTTTATGTACAATGTACCATTACCAGTACCATTACTCTTTTCAATTGAATCCTAAACTAAAACTACATGCCTATTGTAAAACGACTTCTCGCTTTTATTCACTATAATATTATGTAAGTTTCAAACAACTGAACAACTGAAGTACATAAATTTTGGCATACATTTATGGTCACACAATTTATATTGTTTGAGTTTGTGAGTGTCAATTATAAAACAACGCAATTCACTAATGCACTCCAGCTCGCGAGATAGACAGAAGTGGGCCAAGACTTTAGTCATAACAACTACAATTGCCAAGGTTATGGAAACATTTTAGGGCATTCTTGATTTTTCACAAAGGTAACGCGAAATATACGAAAAACATTTTTACATAAAAATCGCTTACAGAAATATATTTATATGTATAATAATGTGTATTTATAAGTTAGTTAGAAATTTATATCCTATTTTTTCAATTGTTACAATTAAATAATGAGTGAAGTTTTATTAAATAACATTTTACTCATTATTATATTAAATTAAATAAATGATTTTTAACGTATTTTATTGCGGACCAGTGAGTCCTCTTGAGATCACGCTTGCTGTAAAGTATCTGAAATGTCGGGCTTCTTAAAAAAAACCCGTTACATCTGAAATCCGCACAAAGTTGTTTTATTATAAAATTCTCTAATGTCAATAATAAAATGGATTTTATTATTTTCCGCCCCAAGACCAAAAATTATATCGGGTAAATTGTAGGTCAATTATATGCCGGGTGTCGCGGCGTGCCAATAAGTGACTTAAAAATTAGTATCATTGTAAATTAGAGTACTTGTGGTGATTACACTGGGGTCTTTATACCACAATTTACAATCACAATAAAAGCTTAATGAGTGCACGACGTTTAACATATTTTCAGCTCGTGATTCACGTTGAATGAAACACGTATTTTATTATTATTATTCGATATACAGGCAGCGAGATTGATCTATGGTTTTTTTATGTTTTTTGAATGACACATGTCTTGGTAGTTAGTACTTTGTCCCATGCTCTGAATAATCTATTGCTCTGGTTACTACGTGCTTTATTGTATATGTGGATTATTTTAATATAAAATTTCGTGTCCCATTTGGCCTCGATGCGAGCGAGTCGAGCGACGATGGTCCATTGGGTCCGGGTTCGATCCTGACCCTTCCCCTGCGGTGCCTTGAAAAGGATAGATAGATTAGACATATATATTCTTAACATCAGGCGTCGGTGTCTTAGCTTGTTTTTAAGGTTCCGTACCCAGAGGGTAAAAACGGGACCCTATTACTAAGACTTCGCTATGCTTCTGTCCGTCCGTCTGTCACCAGGCCGTATCTTAAGAACCGCAATAGCTAGATAGTTGAAATTTTCAGAGATTGTGTATTTCTGTTGGCGCTATAACAACAAATACTAAAAATAAAATAAAAATAATATTTAAGGGAGGCTTCCATACAACAAAAGTATTTTTTTAACCGTTTTTTCTGGTACGGAACTCTTCGTGTGCGAGTTCGACTCACATTTTTTCATTCGCGGCCGGTTTTTGTACAATAAACCAATCTATGGTTTCATGAACCGAACTCACTTATAGTGGTATTTATTTATTTTACTTTTATATCTGTGTAGTAGTATAGTATATACATCTGTTAAAGTGTACATGGTGAATACATAGTGAATATGTACTGACTGTCAATAAATAGCCTGTACCAATTATAGAAATGGATATGTTGAATGTACCTAGTCTACATTCAAAGCTTGTTCGCTCTTTGTGCGTTGCGAGTGCAACCGAAATCAAAGACCGCCCGCCATACCAAGCTTCAGCTGTCCACCATGTGTCCACCTGGAATTTTAAACGTATACTTTTTCAGTATAATTTACATAAAATGTAAAATAATATTATAACAATACAATTAGGACTGATGGTATTGTTCTTAATTTTTTTCCGTTAAATTTCAACATGCTACTACTTATTAATCATATTGGCTATGGTAGCCTTCATCCTTTGAGTTTAGTTTAAAAGACAAATTGATGCACAGTTTTATGAGAACATGTTTTTATTTGTCATGTCATCAAAACATGTTTTAAATTGTGTTAGAAGTGTTATTATGCATTAAAAATTCTATACAGTACTTACCGCGTTGGATGCAAGTTGCAAAGAATAGGTTGTCTTGGCGTTAATTAATGGAGGCCTATACTCAGCAGTGGACGGATAAATGCTGATGATGATTATGATACAGTCTGTGTATGTTTTCTACACATGTGCAGTGGCCTTGTGCCCTACAAGTTTATTTAAGTAAATTTCCTCTGACTGCGTCCAACACACGCTTTGTCGGTTCTTTTTTAATAATTAGTAGGTCATTTTTTATGACGAAATCATTTGTCTGGTGACATTCGCGTCCGTACGCTTTCATTCGGTGACATTCAGTTCACGATGATAAGCGTCATCATCATCAAGCGTTCCCATATCCGCATCGTACACATCGCACGCGTGGCATCAAACGGATCTTCGTAGGGCGGGGTGCGTCGACCGATTTTAACGAATATGCGATCGTCAAAGATGGCGGTAACGAACGTTAGTGACTAAAGAGCGTTGCTTCTAACAGATGTTAAGATTGAATGACGTCTCTTACGTTAACACATGATTCGAAACTACCGGCCCATAGTATTCATTATATACATAGAGTCCGCGCCACTTTTGAAGTCCTGCGACTAATGCACGAACTAAATTTGACAAGATTGACATCTTGACATCTGTCTGGAGTAAGAAGTTGTGATATTTTAAATTGTTTTACGTGAAATATGGAGCATATAATATAAAGTAAGGTGTAAAAATTGAAGGCCGTATAATTATCGTTAAAGTGAAATAATTTTGTGAATTAGAAAGTAAAAATAAACATCAATTAACCCCGTTGAATAATATGTTTATAAATGTCACTGCCATGACAGGTAAATTTTAGAGATACCAGTGTCACTAATTTTTGCCTAATTTATGGTTAAAATATTATCATTAACTCTATACCTACATTTATCTTATGATATTTTATATGAATATAAATACAAGGTAAAAGAATTAAAACCTTGCTCAGAGGAATTATTATATTTTCAGGTGTTTCTGTAAAAAAAATCGAATAACAAAAGAAATAACAATGGCAGCAATTACTTCTGAGAAAATCGTCACCCCTGGCAAAAGCCGAACACAACCGAAAAAGCTTGTTTTAGATGAATTCTACTAATCGGTTATACGTAAAAAATATAAACAAAATATTTAAAAAAAATGTTTTATTTTACTAAAACCTGGCAGGGATATTTTTATTTTGCTGCTATAATTATTTTTGTCATTATTATCATCATCAGTCTTTATCAATCCACTACTGAACATAGACCGCAGCGCCGCGTCTATCGGACTTCTAAAGTGGCGAGGACTCTACCTACGCATCGCACTTAAGTGTCAATTTCTGTAGGGCTATCCTGTAAGAAACTATTTCAATATCGAGCTTCACCTGAGTGATAGAGCTCACATTACGTCACTTCGAAAATGATCTTTATTGATTTAGGTAGAGAGTCGAGTTTTAAAGAATACAAATCCGTCAAATTCGTCATATTACCGCGGATTCCGCTTTCGTGATTCGAAAACAATCTTACAGAATAGCCTACTGCACAAAAAAAGTTACGATCCGTTTCGAATGCGAACTTATAGTGGACGCTTATCTTTAAACTCCGTTTATGTAGAGTGTAAAGACGGGGACAGTCTTGATGTATTTCACCAATTTAAATTTAAAACAATTAATCTTATTGATACTGTGAAATAGTAGTTAGCAATTTAAGAATGAGATCACTATGTGATGCGTAATCCGGGAATCACAGCGTACAAGTGTCGCCAATCTAAATGTATGTGTAACATATAAAAAATTGACACGACCTTCGTTCAGACCAAACGCTAAACCGTTTTTAATGAAATTGCGTATTTGTATATTTCGCTTCAACTTAGAGAAACATTAGATATACATACAAAATAATATGTTTAGATAAAGTAGTGACTTTGAAATTAACAGTAGGTACAGTTTTGGTATATGGCGAAATGTATGCTGTAAGTTATACAGTGAACCCAATAGACATGCCGCGTAATATCATTAAGTGACTGAGTGGCAATTTGCTTCAAACCAAGGTACTTATATAATAAGTTTCCGTTATTAACGTAAAACGTCAATAATGTAGTTGGGTCAAAATCACCAAGGTGGAGAATTAGCTTTTCCAGCAAATAAATCTCTAAATTTAGTTTGTTTTAGGAAACCGTTATTGTAATATTACTTATCTCTGTTCACATTAAATGTACCTAATATTAATTACTGCAAAAATAAGGTACAATCATTTTTATTTGAAGGAATAACTGCTAAAATCATTTCCGGAACGCGTACGATGTAGCTATCTTCAAACTTTATCATTGGAAATATTCATTAATAAAAAATTAAATGAAAGATTTGTCTTGCTTAGTGGCCTACAATTTTATCTAATATTATTAAGTTATTGTTTTTATCAAGGAAAGAAAATAAATTAAAGAAATACAAGAAAAAATATTGTGTCCGGCAATGCAAACGTCATTTAAGTGAACGAAATTTTGATTATTAGTAAAAATTCAGTTTTTGGGAGCAACATTTAGTTCTTGATAGTACAGTAATTTGAAAGAAATAAACTAACGGTTATCAAGAAATTTTTCACCAAAACAATTAAAAATAGGTTTAAAGTATCTTTTAATTCATTATTTATACAGACCGTACATCAATACATCATCATACCGGGAATGCGGTCCTCAACATAAAATATAAAGAAAATATATTTTGTAGTGTTTTATAACAAATAGTAATGCCAAATATTTAACAATAACAAAGACAAAGATCAAGGATGGATGTCTTCTAAAAAGGGTGAGTTTATTTGAAAAAGTTCCCGGACTTGACGGAGCGTTCTCGAAATGATGATAACGTTCCCGGAATGACTTTTTTAAATAAACACGCTCTTTTTTTTCAAAAAACATGGGAGTTGAAAAAAAAAACTTTTAAAACAGCAAGTTACATAAATAGTAAGTAGTAGTAATACTAAGCTTACTAGTGACATCGAGAAAAAGCCAATGCCAGAAAGATGACATTTTTAGACAAGGTAAAGAAGAAAGAAGAGAGCTAAGGGTAGAGCTTACTATCAGAAATAAAAATGAAAAGATTGTAAAAAACATAGATGAGATAACTGAGAGAGAATAGCGAAAGCAACGAACAATCTGAAAAGAAGCATAAACGATAAAATAGCAAATAATATAAAGCAAGGCAGTATTAAGTATTATTAACAAAATTCCACTTCGCTCTGCTTTATGCTAAGCTGAATTAGATGTAGCACCGTTAGTAAGGAGAAGGTTGGGAAGAAAAGTGGTTCCAACCAAAAATATGATATCAGATAACATGAATATCATAAAAATTACATGGCAAACAGGATCAGAAGCTGACATTACACCATACAGACATTAACGTTATAACAATCAACTATGAATGTCTAAATGTAATCTAAATTTGAATTATAATATGTCAGTTTCCTGAAGCAAAATAGCATTTAAAGCTCTTTCAGTTAATAGTTTTCTCTTTAAATGAAATGTATTGCAACAAATATATCTGCAGGGTAACCAATTGATGTACAAGATCACTTGCAACATCATATTTTACTCCTCATTGTCCGGTGATAAGAAGCATTTAACGTAGCTAGTCTTCGTCAGCAGACTGCGTTAGAATCAATTACTCTTAAAGCTGGTTCATCTTCGAACCAGAACAAGAAAAAACTATATTCAAATCTACTATGGATAGAACCTCTAAGTTAGGGTACGTAACGGTAATGTAAACGTACCTACAAAAAACTGTCAAACACAGATTGTTGCCACCTATTGCCACGTATAGAAAGGCAAGTGTCGAGAAAGATGATGGGCAAATCAAAGTCACATTCTTAAATTTTGTGCGTGAAAATACAAAGAAAAAATAATAGATACTAATATGTGTGAGTGAGTACTTTGCATTTAAGCAAATAATAAGTATTATTTTAACACCATTGGCCATCGCTAAAAACACATTAAAACCTATGGATGTAATTGAAAGCAGTCAAGTCGGATTTAGGTGGACGAAGTGTTGGTCGGCCATTAACCAGGTGGGAGGACGATCTCCGTGCAGTGGCAGATCCTCGTTGGATGCGAGTGGCAAAGGATCGGTCGTCTTAGCGTTCATTGAGGGAGGCCTAGGTTCAGCAGTGGACGGACAAATGATGATGATGATGATGATTATGTAGTCGGATTTGCTGCCATTTCTTAAAAAAAAATCTATTATAATATAATATATCACCAAAGATCTTCATCAAAACATCACCAATAAGAATAGATATTACTATGACATCGAAATACTATGGTGCGCTTACGAAGCATCTTATACACTATACAGTGGTCATACAAGTAATGAAATGAGCATATCATCGAGGTAAACAAAGTCAACCAAGTAATTATTATTGACAATAACGTAAAAAGGCTGGTCATATCTTAAGCAAATTATTATCGGACCTAATTGGATATACCAGCTTAGAAACAAAAAAGAATCATCGAAATCCATAATCAAGCGACGAAGTATTCGTCTCACAAACATAGAAAAACAAAAATATTGTGAATGACGAATTGTGAATCTTCTCTTTTTTGCAGTCGGTTAAAAATATAAGTCTCATCTGGTCCATCACATGAGTGAAGGTTATTCTCCCACGAGCTGTTAGACAATTTCAATATGGCGTTCAAGTTCTACCTCGATATGTCATCATTTTGTGATTTTATACTCAATAAGTGATCTTAATCTTAAACCTTCCAAAAATGCCACGGAAATTGCGAGTTTATTTAACAAGACAGCTGTTTTATTTGTACTGAAATAATTAATTTATGATTATTATTCATAAATACGTTTACGAGGAGAGTTTAATTAGTATATTTAGCTTATGCTTGATCAAAGGAATAATTAAAGGTCGAGGATACTGGTGTTTTAATGTAACCCTGTGTACATTTGTAATTTCTCAATTCACCAAGATCTTAGTATCGAATATACACGCGGTATAAAGTGAAATTGGTTGTTTTAATTTGATTATCTTCAATGAAACCCGTTGATCCATTCAGAGTATAACTTTCAAGACCAATTTTCGTAGAGAGACGAATAGATTCTGTATATTGTATTACTGAATTGGTTTCGGAGCCAGATATGTTTCCTATATGGAAATAACGTACCTACATACGTTTACGCTACCAATTTGAAGAGGCTAAATTAACCTTCATCATACCTTTATATTATTATCAATACGTTCTGCTCTTACCTTTCATACGTATAAGATATATTACAGACGAAAATGATCGCTTATAATAAACACCTGTGCATTTCACGCGATAAAAGCGAAACCGTCTGACAACTGAAAAGTGTGTATACATCTGTAGCTTTTGTAACGTTCCATTTCACCGAGTTTTTAATCACAATGTTTTTACCGCCACCTTTAATACTTTACAAAGGAGTTTGCACTCGAAAAAACCAGTGCAGTAAAAAGTCAACGAGTAGAGTGAGGATACAGTTGTTATTAGATACAGTTGACGGTGGGGGTGCGATGCCCCCGAGCGCCCCCCCACTTTACAGTTTGCCCACCAATTGAGCCTCTCGTTAGGAATTGTAAACTTACACCGTGAAAAATGTTTTACTAATTGCACAATGAAAATGTTGTTACAAATATTGATGTTCCACAAAAATAAAAGGATACCGTCGTCGGGTATATTGATGACGCAATGATCAAAAGTCGGTGTGGATCGTGCTACGGGTAATTTTTCGTATAACTATGGAACTCTGTCAGACGCACGTGCATAAATGTGTTGATCAAGAATAAGTAAATGTAATAAAAGAATATATTAACTTATTGTTGATTGAGCGTTGGTTTGGTGTTGGCGTTCATTGAGGGAGGCCTATGTCAACAGCGGACGGATAAAGGTTGATGATGATGATGATGATAAGAATATGTGTATTTGTTAATGTATGCTCAAATCTTTAAAAGTACGCAACGGATTTTGATGCGGTTTTTTAATAGATAGAACAATTCAAGAGGAAGGTTTACATGCACAATACGTGCATAATATATTGTCCCGCTCAGATCCTTCTAAATCTTAGTTAATACAGGCGAAGCTGCGAGTAACAGCTAGTCTTAGGATATAAAGAAAGTATTCCTGCCGACTGATACGTTAACACAAATTTCTAACGAGCTTAGAATGTTACTTACAAACTCACATGCTAGTCGTAATTGCATGATGAATATAGTCATACCTATTGTTAGAGTACATTTTTGTATTAAAGAACGAATCATAAATTATTATTAAACACTAGCGCGTACCGCTGTTTCACCTGCGTACTTACATTCCCCCAGGAGTACGGGGATAAATTATAGACTATCACTAGTCACAAATAACGAAGTTTTCTATCGCAAAAGAATTTTCAAAATTAAAATTAGTATACAAAATATTACTAATCATAATAATTATTATGATCATTAATTGTGTAATAGGATTCGATACTGCGACCTGTGCATTGGGCACCAGCTGTACTTGTAATATTTCGAATCACTACATTAGTCGAAGGCTAAAGCTTTAAAAAATACAATAATAGCGCACTCTGATGCTTACTTTTTATTTTCTGATTGAAATGGCATTGAGATTTTCTATAGCGGATTAGATTTCAAATCTGTATAAATAAATCTCGCAAACGCACTTTAAAATATGTATAAAATATCGCTCTGTTGAGAAAAAGTTATAGGAGTGTACCAACGACCTCTGATTACAACTCGCTTGCCTTGTTATTATATGAAATTGAGATACTTTCTTATGAAAAGTAAGTTTCGCGCTGTGCCGGATAGGTATGAAAGTTATGAGCGCACAACGATTTTGTAAAAGTTTAAATTCGCAGCTACTAACGAAGTGTCGACCCTGAATCGTTTCATTGGTTTTATTCATTCAATAAAATGCTTAGTGGTAAGACGTGCCCTTCAGTGAGGGTTAGATTTAAATGAATTCGGAAACGTGGCTCAATACAGTGGCTGCGTGGTGAAAGGGCGCGGGCGTAAGATAGCGAGGCGATATAAGCGAGCAACGCGATGCGCGACTTAACGGCAGTGGCGACAGCGCCGCGCGCCGCACCGGACGAGGCGGGCCATACGCACGCCCGCGCGCGCCGCCCGCCGGTATGACCACCCCGCCGCCGCACACCCCGCACCCGCCCGCGCTCGCGCCCGCCACAACCAAACAACACAAAACACGACGCAAAATTTCGCTACCATGGTTCAGGCAGAGCTCCGTGACCACGCCACATGCGGCCCTGTCGCGACAGCATACCATCGACACGCCGAGCTCCTTCCATGCGCGACTACTCAAAGGGAACCGACAACGTCAGGTGAATTATTTTCGCGCCAGAATGAACACCGGAGATCCGCATCGATTACTGCATGCTGCATTAATCCCGTATTTTCTATGCGGATACCCGGTCACATGCTGACAGTGACCTTGACCGCGATCGGGTAGCGCTTATTTAACAACTTAACGCACTTTAAATCAAATCTTTTAAAATCTCTGAAGACTTTAAGAATATCCCGTAATAAATGCATACAGCATTATTATATTTTGTATGGCAATGCATGAGACAGGTCCGCCGCCTGTAAACAGTACGTAACATTGAAAAGGTCAAACATTGAAACCCCGCAGTGTAAAAGTTTTGTATGTGGCACTTTCATTTAATTTTGCGTTTTGATTCGGTCGTTTTTTTATGTTTTGGTCTCGAAAATACTTTCAATTTGCAATTATCCTGTTTTGGTTGAGCTCGTAAAATGTAAACGCCCAAATATAGTAATGTTGTTCTTGTGGACATCTGTTTATGTAATGCTAAACTGAACGATTTCAACATTATATTTTATATTATAATACACGCATAATATACGTTTTACTGCTTGCCTATAGACTACCGGGAATATTTATTGTAATAATAGCAATGGCTTATCATGTGTACTCTGTATATACAAGGAAAACGCTTGATTGTTTGTGTAACAACAATCAGTGAATACTTTTACAAGCATTGTATGTTTATAATTTTATACTAACCGTTACGCTTAACTTTGTGCGTAAAAGCTTTGCGGTTTTGTTAGGACTGACTGTAATATAGAGTAACCGGCTTGGCATTCGTAATTAAGTCAGACAACCGTATGAATTATTTACAGTGTGTAAAATATTGTACATTTCAGTCTGTGCCACAAAAATTGAGCTTACACATAAGCACGCTACATAAACGTGACCTTGAAACAGTCCCGCCAGAAACAAATTGCAAAGGGTTTTTTGATTTGTAAATATTTTTTATTTGTAGCTATATTGAAAAGGTAAAAATTAAAGAAAATTATACATGTAACCTCGTAAAAAATACTGCCACGATCGTCATCGTAATCATCATCACCATAATTATCATTTACATCATCATGATCGTCACTACTAAACACATCGTCATCATCATCAGCACCAGCATCACCATAATTATCATCTACATCATCATGATCATCACCACTAACACATTGTCATCAATGATCAGCACCAGCATCACCATAATTATCATCTTCATCATCATGATCATCACCACTAACACATCGTCATCATTATCAGCACCAGCATCACCATAATTATCATCTACATCATCATGATCATCACCACTAACACATTGTCATCAATGATCAGCACCAGCATCATCATCATCATCATCATCATCATCAAGAATTTTGCATCCGATGTTTAGCAGATTCTTTTTTATGAACGCTACAAAGTTTTAGTTGCTGATTAATCATTTCTTATTATCTCCGGCTGCAATTTATTGTGATCTCCACAGATGATTGAGGCGTAATGGTGTAGCCCACTTAACTACGTAGTGGCATATAATAGTGGTAGGCAATTATACGAAGTGGTGGGTAGATTGGCGATTTCTGCGTTCATTGAATGAGACCAAAGTCCAGTGGTGCCAGAAGTGGACTGATGATAATGAATCAACGAAGTAGGTCACACCGATGACGTGGCTGTCTATCACCATATTACAGAATCTAATTAAGTCTCTTGTTATCCTTGGGTATCGACGCTCGCTGAATAATATTGACTGAATTACAAGTCGACAACTTGGCGTTCTTTGACAAAGACTTTTATACAGCAGTGGACTAAATACTACCAGTGATGATGAATGATGATGAGCTGCCGATCATCATCATCATCATCAGCCTTTATCCGTCCACTGCTGAACATAGGCCTCCCTCATATAACGCCAAGACGACCGATCTCTTGCTACTCGCATCCAAAACTAAAAAACTAAACTACCCTTGGGACCTGTAAATTTCGCAGCACAGAGTAACAAAAGTTAAATGTTTGTTATGATCATGTTATCAATGAGGGACTCGTGCAGCTGTGTAGCTGTGGAGAGATTGTCCCTACACGCAAAAGCCGTGAGTTCAAACCATGCTAAATGCTGAATTAATATAATATATGTTGATGATGATATATGATGAATATAAAATCTTCACAAAACTCGTGTTTACTACGGGCTAGGTTAATTAATATAGCTGCAGTCAATATTTGTTTATTATGCCTTTTTTTCCTTAACGCCGGGAAATACGATTGGGCATCCCGCGGGGGAGTTGGTCTCCCCAGGCGGTATGTGGGACTCGCTGCGCCCGCATGCTGGTAAGTGGACGCAGCTATACCCACTAAAACACGGCGAGTGCCACCAGTGCCGCCTTTGGTGAGGTGCCCCGGATCCACAAGCAACAGGGCACCTCGACGGTCAACTAGTCAGTCCCTCAGAGGACCGACGCCACCTTCACAGAGAGGTTGCCTCGTACCACAGAACACCTTGTTCTTAGGAACTTCGCCCAAGGTGTTGGGGTCACCCTGGGCTACAGAGCCCCATCGTGGCGGGAACATTTGCTTATTATACCTATGTCAATACGATTTATTCCATGCTACATGCATTATTTGATTAAAACAAATCATTATTTACGAAATCACTGTCAGTCATTATTCATAGCACTGAGCTCTTTATTCTCTAAAATTAGGACTTGTCATTTTTCAGAACCTAAACTAATCAAGTAGTGCAAACATAGCTACGATAAAGACACCAACTACGACTAACTTTCCATCTAACACAACGTACTTCTACGTACCGGCGTCACTACGACATCATAATATATTATTAAACGCTTTTATTGCTCGGCGCACTGACCGTGTTCTCGTGCAAAAATGACAGAGCCTTTTAGAGAAAATAGCAGTACAGACTGCAAAAAAAATCTAATAATATATGCAACTCTTAAGTGATAGTTCTTTTTTCGAAAGGTTTACTTTTAGGCCGAATGGCCTTTAAGCTCAATCGGTAGTTGTTTGAGCAGATGGCTCACCTAGAAATTAGTCGAAAGGGGGACGCCCCCATCTTTATCGCGCGCGCGCTGCTCTAGAGTTCTGACTCCTACTGAGTTTGGCTAGTCAAATACGATACTGTCTACGAGTTATTTACGGGTGAAGTTATTACTATTAGTCGAAGGGGCGGTCCTCCCCTCCCCCTTTGGAGGTCCTCTTAAGTGATAGATATCTTCGAGTTTGGGTAAGGGGCTGTCGATTCTTAAAAGGTGTAATTATTTTGCGTAATATATTTTTTTAAGCTGGTCTTTTTGTTTGTTTTAGAAACATGATTTATTTCGGTTAAGTACTTGTAACTTGTAAAATAAAAAGTACATTTAAATGTTGATGATTTAGGTAGAAATCATAAGCTTTTTGTTATTGTAATATAGCGGCGCCCAACATTCAACAATACTTAGGACATTTAGAAAAAAACAGAATAATAAGTTTACAAAAAATGTAACAATAGAAAAGATAAGCTCAATGTGAGCTCGATAGCTGAATTACACAGATATGGCATGGCAGCGGCAGTAGAGCGTGACTGAATTTGTCATATCTACTTCAATCGCCTAAGATACAATCTTGAAAATAACTCGAAATAAAATTACTTATAATTTTTTTGTTGTCTATATATTCGCTGTCGTGAATATATAATACGAAATATATTTTTTTTGTATGTTTGTTACACAATTACTACGCTGTTTGTGAATGGATTTTGATGATTCTTTCGTCGTTTGAAAGCTAATGTTTCCGAATTGGTCCCCTATCAATTTGATCGACATCTAGTAAAGCGGTTGTAAAGTTATTTTCAATAATGCTTTATTGGTTGGTTTTGTATACCCAGACGATTTGCTCATTTTATTACTTGTCGATGTAATATGAATATTTTAAACAAAAACCACTGAATAGGATACTTTGGAAGGGTATCAGAGTATTGTGAGGTCATCATCATCAACTTTCATCCGTCCACGGCTTAACATAGGCTGCTAATCAATGAACGCTAAGATAACAGGTCCCTTGCTACTAGCATCCAACACAGATCGGGCACTCCGAAAATTTGCAAGATAAAATAAGAACTATATTATGTAATAAAATAATAACTATATTATGTATAAACTTTAAACTAAAAAGTACAAAATAAAATTAATTTTAAATAAAAAAACCAAGCACCGACTTCAAAACGATACCTTTAAATTATCCTTACTGTCCTTACTAATATTATAAATGCGATAGTAACTCTGTCTGTTTGTCTGTGTTTACTATACGTACGTACGGAACTGCGCTACTCCGAATTTAACGCGAGCGAAGCCGCAGGCAACAGCTAGTGTACAACTAATAATTTTAAAATAATATTTTAATACTTCAAGATCCACCGACCGACCGACTCCAAAAATACCTAGTTTTAAATAGTATAAGTAAGACATAATATAAGTTTCAATATGTTCGTTA
Organism: Lycaena phlaeas; assembly: GCA_905333005.2. Lineage (NCBI taxonomy): Eukaryota > Metazoa > Arthropoda > Insecta > Lepidoptera > Lycaenidae > Lycaena > Lycaena phlaeas. The sequence continues at coordinate 5,983,338 of HG995168.1, forward strand.
ATTATTTTTGTTAATTAACTTCATCTCGAAGTATTTAAATATTATTTTAAAATTATTAATTGTACATAATTTAAAGGTATAGTTTTGAAGTCGGTGTTTGGTTTTTTTATTTAAAATTAATTGTTTGTTTAAGTGTTTAATGCTGTATACATAATGGTACGGAACCATCCGTGCGCGAGTGAGACTTGCGTTTGGCTGTTTTCTGAAAACGATTATTAAAAGCTCGAATTCGTATCTAAAAAAGAAAACAGAAAAATATGACGGAGCTTTAAAAAAAAACAATGCCGTTGTAATTCTATAGTGCAAATGTTTTTATCCTATTGGCGATATTCCGGTAAAAAGATAAAAATCAAATCTATAACTCCTTATCGATAAGCAATTTAGACATAAACTCTTTGGTTTTGAGGTTACACTAAGAAAATCAATTGGATTTACCTAAAGAAAAAAAACCAAGCAAAGCTTTGTTCGCCAGTTTGAACCAAGTTTACGTGAATTTTAAGAAACAGCGATATCAATGTGTAATATATATTCTTTTGAAGAGTGTAATAAGTTTTATAAACGTGCCTTTGAACATCTATAAGGGTTGGAGATTCGAAATTCTTCGAAAGTAAATATTTTTTTCTTGTTTATCAAAATGTATATTTTAACTTTAAAGCCTTAACGTTTATAAATTTAAATGAATTGGGGAAAACTTAACAGAATAAGGATTAGGGCGCTTTGTAACTTTAGTAAAGTGTGATCTTAAAGTTTCTCGATTGCTGCTTAAAATATTATCAAGTACATTATCTTCAGCCGGTTTTTGAGTTCTCTATAAAATTGAGACATTTAGATACACCGTTTACACTTTGGTACTTGTTTCCTTGGGAGTTGAGACTAATTGATGGGAGGTTTTACGGCAAGCTCACATATTTCATTTGCCAAAGCTGTTTTAATGATCAATTTTCTTTGCAACTTTAGTCTTGCTATGACACGTGCATGAACTATGCAGGTCTGGTATTATTGTGGCTCCGTTTGCACGAGCGCTTTATAAGCGTGGCGTTATAACCCGACGTGGGCTAAAGTTGTGAGCTAGGCATGCTAAATTCGATATAACGTCCAACACGTCGAAAATCCAAAATCCCTTATCAAAAAGCGCCGCACTTTTAAAACGATTTCGTGTGAACAGATACTTGGGTATCCAATTGTTTCATTTAAATGCTTTTTTAACGCTCGATTAAAAAATTTGCTCTTGCGGACGCCTTAAAACGCAACGCAAAAGCTTATCGAGCACTGTTGGATTTTCGACGTTGAGTGTTTGATGTTTAATTGAATTGAAAATGCCGAACTTGCAACTCGAGCCAACGTCGGGTTTTATCGCTACGCTTTTTAAGCGCCCGTGTGCATGTTGGCTAAGCGTATTCAAACTGAACTTATGCATGTCACTAAACGGCATTGACCTCTTGACAATATGGCTCATTTAACAATTCGCCACATAATCATCATCATCATCATTAGCCTCTATCCGTCCACTGCTGAACATAGCCCCCCTCAACGAATGCAAAGACGACCGATCCCTTGCCACTCGTATACAACTCGGACTGGCCACATCTTCCCACTTGGTTAATGGTCGATCAACCATTCGTTTATCCAAACGCGGCTTGCGCTCTTAAACCTTATTCCATCGGCCAATAAGGTTATTGCTTATCTCAACTAATTTTAAAATCAAACCTATACAATATGATATTTAATATTTACATATTGTTTTCGTTCCTCTGAAGATTCTAAGAATATGCATAGCAACCAGTCAAAGCCAATTCTTCTTCCCTTTGGGGTGATTCTCCATTTAATGAAGACAGGCAGTCAGCTCTGCATATTTTTCTTTCAAAGCCAATATTAAAAATATTTTATAGGACGTCCTTGTAGACGCGACGTAAACATGCTACGTATATTAGAAGAATTTACATTCAACTCACTTTAATATTGATTTTGCAAAACTTTGTCGTTGGGCTAAAATGTTCCCTTTGATGGGACGGCTTAGTCTGGTCTATCACAATCGAATGAAGTTAAAGTGGAATCCATTACGTATCCAGAGACAAGTCTTGGCATTAATTTAAGGAGGTGTTCGGTGGTGACAGTGATTATATTATTATACTAGCTGTTTCCCGCAGCTTCGCCTGCGTTTACTAAGATTGGCAATATATAGGTAATACAATTTCCCTTTTTTTTCTTATTATAACAGCTACATACCAGTAAAAGTCCCGTTAAAATCGGTCTAGCCATTTCAGAAATAAGCCGGAACAAACAGACATACTGAAAAAAATTGTATAAATGCTACTTTGGTATATGTACCGTATATATATTCATATGCATGTAGTAGAAAGCGGTTATTTTAATATTACAAACAGACACTCTATTTTTTTTAGTATGTAGGTATAGATAAGGGTCAATTTGTTCCCATCTGAACGAATGATCCAGCCTAGCTATTCTATCTTAACTTAACAAGTTAAATATACATAGAATATGTATATTTAATGTGTATTGATTTAAGCTTTAAGCTTTTTTACATCGTGCTATAAAAGTGAAAACTCTTTTTATTGTGAAATGTTTCTCGATCTTAAAAGTTTATCATTAGTCTTGGAAAGCTTGAATATATATTTAAAAGATTATCCAAACAAAGGGAAACAAGCAAAGCTAATGAATCGTTCAACAGTGTAATCGAGTAAGCAACCTACGATACGAATGGACCTTGAAAATATATTTTCATCGCTAACAGTCGAAAGCATCGGTTGCTCTGATCTGTTGTGATTGCTGACATAAATAGTATTTCATCGATTCTCTTGATTATTTTAATGTATATTGTGGTTAAGAATTACGGAGCTAATTTCTGTAAGGACTATAGTATATTATATAGATACAGTGGCGACATCAATGCACGGTTTTTATATTTCTGTTCATTCAATGCATGAATATTTTAAACGTTTAGAGCTCATATAGTATTGGCAATTGGTAATAAACGAGATAAAATATTTGAAATTTAATGAAATAAAACATTTATCTAATTTATAAAAGTTATACAGTTTGTGGACACGTGACGATTTACAATGTCTTTTTTAAAATGATTTGAATCTAAATAAAATAAATTGGTGTTAAGAAAAGATTCCAAAGAAGGCGACGATTTGTGCCAAGCGTAGCAAAATCACGTCGAGAGGCTGGCTTCGGGTCACGAACAGTCTTGTCATTGTAGTTACATGTATATATTATATTATTTGTTTTTATTTATTATATTTTACTTGTATTTATTACTTGTTTTTATTTTTATACTACTGAGTATCGCAAGACTTATTTTATTCATCTATATAATTATTAAAATATTCACTCACACACTACTACTTGAACGCACGATTGTTATACGTGAATACAGATTGCCTGTAACATTTGTACTCTGCGGTACTGCACAGAGTATAAATGTTACAGGCAATCTGTGTAATTCAGGTATCCTATACCAATATCTATGTACCTAAATCGTTTAAGTTATGTATGAATCACTGGCCGGCTAACATCGATACATACAGATCTGAATGTATTTATTTTACATTTGCGAGTGTACAGCAGGCATAATGTTTCATGCATCGCTTGCACGCTACAGGTATTATATACGTTGCCTAGGTATTGTATGAATCTTTAATGAGAGGAATTAGTAGGATGGTGGTTAATACTTCTCACGAACTGCGAAACTTTGCATTTTTTCAGATTTTTATTAAATATCGCTGAAAATGTTTTAATTGTAATATTCGCTAAATCTACCTAAGCTTAACTGAGTATAATGGTACGGGATCTTCACACAAATACCGCTTAAATCACAAAATCTTCAAAGAGAAATTTTGCACAGCTTTCTCGAGTAAATTTTTCGGTGAGCCTATTAAAGTAACTTTATTTATTATTTTAATAATGTTGTGACTGGCCTACGGTGGCGCAGGACCGTGATACGTGGAAGAGCTTGGGATGAGCTCGGTTTCTTTTTTGTTATAATGAATTGACGCATAATAATTTTTGTCTATCCTTAAATTGAATACAAACAATCTTTTTTGTAATGAAAATTTCTAAAAACGTAACACAATCTAAGTGAAGATAGTTTTAGTCATGTCAGCATCATAAAAATATTCAGATGTACAATTTACTGGTTTCGATATAATACTGCATTAAAATTAAGATCAAAGTGTTTTTAAAATAGGATATACCTTTAAATCCCAGTTTCTGTGTATAATGTAATCTCCATTTGGCGGATTATCCGCCGGTGATCAGTTGCGGAGTTGCGACTGATTAGCTGATGACGTACTTTAGTACTTATAGTCAGGCAACATCGTCTTTAACCTCCTTTATTATTCTGCCGTGCTGATTTTTTAAATTCTGTAGTGATAAATTTACATCCTTTAGAAATATAGATGAAAGTTACCTAAAAATATTTTATTCATATAAACTTGTTCAATATTCTCGCGGGTACCTTTTTTAACAGATTAAATTTTGTCCAAATTTTTATTTTTTACCATGTTATTTATTTCTGGATACTCAAAGGCCACTTGACCAGAGGTTAATATAAAACATCTTGATTGATATGGGTAAGTATATAAGAAAATATTGATTTATTATAAGTGCGATATTAAGACACAGTAATCGCGTCTCACAATATTAGAAAGGCAGTTTTGTCCTAAAAATCTCATAGGCAGTCAGGTCTGTTTTAATTTCTTCGATTCATATGATACACGATACACTTTGAAGCACCAAGGCATAAAAAACCTTTTCTTATATAAATGGCATTTAATCAAAAAAACTTACATTACAAAACTATGAAACAAATAAAAAACTTCGACTAAACTTTGCAAGTTAAAATTATAACAAAATGTGTTAACATCAAGGTTTTAGATGGATAAAAAAACGATACGTAACAACATATCGAACTGTATAATATATAAGATTTACAACGGGATCTTAGTACGCAAAATAAGTAACTTTTCTGGTTGATTTTTTACCGAAAAACCCAAATATCTTACGGAACCCTATTTTTTTTTTCAGAATAAAACTTAGCCAATGTTACTCGTAGATAATGTAGCTTTCGAATGGTGAAAGAATTTTTGAAATCGGTCCAGTACTTTTTGAGCCTTTTTTTTACGCCGGGAAATGCACTGACGCATCCCGCTGGGGAGTCTCCCCAGGCGGGTATGTGGGACTCGCTGCGCCCGAAAGATGGTAAGTGGACGCAGCCCTACTCACTAAAACCCGGCGAGTGCCACCAATGCCGCCTTTGGTGAGGTGCCCCGGATCTACAAGCAACAGGGCACCTCGACGGCTAGTCAGTCCCTCAGGGGACTGACGCCACCTCCACAGAGCGGTTGCCCCGCACCACAGAACAACCACTCCCAACGTCTGGACAGTACGATGAGGTGAGGTTCCCATCCTCGCCCCTTGCCCTCTGCTCTTTTGTCTCCTCTTCTTATAAGAGGGGTACAAAGAGCCCCCTCGGCTCAATTCGCTTTGCCCAAGGTGTTTGGGTCACCCTGGGCTACTGTGCCCCACCGCCACGACAAGGCCTGAACCATGGTGGGGAGTACTTTTTGAGCCTATTCATTACAACCAAACAAACAAACAAAGTTTTCCTCTTTATAATATTAGTGTAGATAATGAAAAAACATTTTCACATAATGTGTTATTATAATCGAAGCATTTTGGCGACTATCGACGACCATTAACATACACACAACCAGAGGCTACGCAGATGCGTTACCCTTCTTTCACCCCAGCGAATTGAGCTCGAGCCTCGAAGGTGTGATACTAGATGTGTGTGATAATAACCAAAAAGTAGCTTAATTTTTTTCTAATATATAGGTAATAATAAATAATAACGTATCTTACAAAATGTTTGTCTACATGATTAATTTGTATAAAAAGTTGCGGTTTGATTTTGAGGCTAAATATATTTTTTGGAAGCCTAGCAGCGCCCCGCGGTTTACCTTAGTACTTCCCAAACCCGTAGGAGTGCGGGGATAAATTATAGCCTGTGTTATAACATCATGACAGTCAATTGATTTAAATCATTATAAAAAAGATTATTAAATATGACCTTTTTTAATTTCTTTTTTTAATTTGAGCGTGAACGTATGTTACACAGTTTTGGATGCATGCTATTTAATATTCAATTCTATAATTCTAGGGTGGCCACATGATTAATACGTACAGGATAAATATATTTTTTTATAACTTCATTATTTATTCAGGTATTGTATCTAGAAGCAATATCTGCGTGTCGTTACTTATCAGTGCGTTATCTTGTATTGGCAAATTCGCTTATCTATGAGTATGGATACAACCGTCATCGAACTTAACGTTCGTGGATACAAGATTCGTTTATTGTCGTCATCCAAACAATTTATCGTTGATGAAATTGATATTTTAAAAAATACTATCCTTCCATAACATCTTTATATTGCTACACGTACACGTACCTTTTTTGTTTGGATAAGACAGAGAAATCCCTTATCAATGTGGCGATGATCTTTGGACAGATCCTGGCCATATTCATAAAGGATTGCTCTGCGAGTGATGTGGGACTTACACCTGAGAGTGCCCGACGCAAACTAATGCCACTGCGATCGATTAACACGTACCTGGGTAACGTCACTGCAACTATAAATGACTGTATAATAAAATATCAGAAGAGAAAGGAACGCACGCAAAAACTACTGAATGGATTTTGATGAAACTTCATAATAATGCAGCTTATACATCAGATTAACACATAGGCTATAATTCATCCCAATTTTCCCACGGGAATGCGGGACGCTGCTATACTGGACTTTATTATCCCGCTAAGATGTCGTTGTAAATCTTAGTTAACACAGGCGAAGCTACGGGCAACAGCTAGTTTTCTATATATAAGAAAATATAATTAATTTAGAAGTGAAAGGAACGAGCATCTATTGTTCTTTTGTTTTAAATATTTCATTAGTTTCTTTAATCCTCCAGTTCCTGTAAAGTATCCGAAACGTCGGGCATATAAAAAACATAATGAACCGGGATCAAATCCGTAAAAGTTGTTTCATTATAATAGTTACTCTTCTCTTGAACACAATATAGAAATGTAACTATCACAGCTTTATAATCCATCCAGCGACTACGGCTTTGTGCACGGACATCAAATTAATGACTGTAATTAATTAACGAAATATAATCACACCGCTTTGATATTTTACCGACATACAATACATATTGACACACACGCACACACGTACACACACACAATCAAACACATACGCACACACATGTGTACTTAGGTATCATTGAAGATATCCTGAGGCTACCTCGGTGTCGCGGTCGGTGCGTAACGTATCTACGTTGATTGTGTGGTAGTACGTGCAAGTACATGTAAAATATGCAGTTTGAAAGGAGGCAGAAAATTATACATTCATATGTTCACTAAGTTTCAAGAATAATTGTGAGCTTAGCTAGACGTAGTGTGGGTCGATTATTTATCAGATGGGAAGACAATGTCCGTCCAGTCACCGGTCAGTTTATACCGGCAAGGGATCTTAGCGTTAAATACAGGAAGCCTATGTTCAGTAGCGGATGGATAAAGGCTGTTGATGATGATAATTTATTTAAAAATAATATTTTGCTATAAATACTGTGTATTTATTGCTAACTAATACAATATTAAATATCTCATATAATGAATTTCCGCAAAATAATAATTCAATTATTGTATTTATTAGAATCGAGCGCTGATTCCAATAAACGCAAATAATTGAGTTAAGTTTATTCGTATCGAGATGTTAAGTACAAAACAACATTAACTCTCAGTTGGTATGACGTAAAATGTTCCGAGGCTAACGATAAACTTGGTGTGAACGGAGACGCTCCAGCGAACTATGTCAACACCTGCTAGAACTTATGACCTAAGCTATATTCCTTTTTAATAGAAGTCATCCGCAGCTAAGATATGACTAAGCGAATACGAAGTACAAAGACAATTGATTCTCCGAAAATATATACATCAGGTAGCATCTTCATATTGAAGTTCGGAGGTCAGTTGGCTAAAATTTTTACGATCCCAGGCTGCTTCTATCTGTTGCTTATAATCCAACAATTTATAGGGTAGGATTAATCCACACATCGTTGAATGTTTACACTCACACTCTTAGATGAGCCATCTGCTCACCTACTGTTCCGATGAAGCTTAAAGGCCTTAAGGCCAATCGCATAGGTGCATTCGAAAAAAAAAACATCGTTCAATGTTCGATACTTTTGTCATGTGTGTTTTGCAGTGCATGTCCTCCACACCATAAAAAAAAGTTGCGTTTTTATTTTAGGGGTTAAATATATTTTTATTTCAAAAATATATTTAACCTAGCAGCGCCCCGCGTTTCACCTCAGTACTTGCCAAACCTGTAGGAGTGCGGAGATAAACGTTATAGGCGATAGGCCTTTGTTATTCTGCTATATGCGCTACATTATTCTAAAATCTTATCATAATCCATTCAGTAGTTTTTGGCGCGAAATAACAAACGTACATCCATCCACCAACAACATAAATTCATACAAACTTTCGTCCTTAAAATACTTTTGGGCCTTTACAGAAAAAAAGGAAATATTTGATTTTTTTTTGTCGGTCACCAAAGTCGTTCCCGCTTTTAGGACCTAATTATAAAACATCACAACTATTTCCCACTTTTACTATATTGAATATCTGGTTTAAGCCTACTGATTATTGTTAAAGATTAATTAAACCTTAAAGCTTTTTAACTAAGATATCATTTAGTACTCTACCTACTAAATGATGTTCCTATCCGACATTGGACGGATGCGTGCTTATAAAAGTACCCTCGGTCAGTAGAAGACTACGACATTGTAAAAATGGATCATAATTAAAAAATGAGTTTGATATCCCTCGTAACTTTTTATCTTCATTAGTTTAATGACTTAGCTTGATAAACCTTATACTCGTAATACTTTGTCGTGAATGCGAACAACAATACATAGACCTGTCAGTATAATTTTTTTTATAAAAAAAGTTTGATAGAACATCGATCTGATCATAACAATGATCGTGAAATACGATATTTGTGTTCACTGTACAGTCCATAGTCTATTGTTTTGTATGCTATATTAGTGAAGTGAAAGTTCTTTAGACGCGAATTTCTGTTAACACGGATTTTTTTCTGATGGAAGTACATAATGGTATTCTTCATTAAAAATAAAATAAGAATCGCACTACGCCACGCCTTTCGAAGATTGATTTATCAAGGACACCATGATCAGATCCTGGTCTCCTTATCGTGGGATTATCTTTGGAATTTCTCCTTGCCAAAAAAAAACATCATATCGGTTGGCGAAAATATTGTTGAACATATACAAAAAAGATACAGACTAACAATAGAACCTTCTCGTTTTTAGAAGCCGACTAAAACTAGTAACTTGCATTGGTCGTGGGTATATTATGTTCTCCACGTTCTCCACGCTTCTCGAAGTATTCCTAAGAACACGCTAATTATTAAGTGGCAGCTATAGTAAAATTAGGATTATTTAAAATTTTCATGAAGTTTTTCTTAAAACGCGCGTAAAGATTACATGAAAACACTTTTATCATATTATAGCATCACCCCACATCGGGCCAGCGCATTGGAGTATTTTGAAGAGTCCTATGTCCTATATGTCCTATAGTCCTATATGTTGAGGAATAGATAAGAGTCAACAATGATAATGCAATAGTAAGCAATCGTTTTTATATTTATGTTATTTCACAGGCTGGTCCAGAGATGACATGGGTGATAGCGGATCACACGTCCGGCGGTGCGGGCGAACTGACTGTAACCAAAGGCCAGCAGGTGGAAGTGCTAGAGGCGTGGCCGTCCCGGGCCGACTGGTGGCTCGTGCGCGTCCCTGGCGAGCCCCCGCAAGAGGGAGCGGTGCCCGTTCACGTGCTCAAGCCGCAGCCACAGCACCCGCAGAAGACTTCGCCCTCCAGACGGCCGCTCAGTCAACCCTGCGATGACACACTGGGTAAGTAACTTAGATATACAATACTACTGTGTTAAAGTCAGGGGCAGGTTGTGTGCAGTCAAAAGTTTACCATAACAACTTGTTGAATAGGCACATCTTTATTTCCTATCTGAAAGTGTAATTAATTAAAGTAATAAAAAATAATAAATATGAGCGACGATAGTCCAGTGGTGGATGGACTCGGCCTCTTGTGCGAGAGGTTCCGGGTTCGATCCTGAAGTGTGCCTTGAAATGGGTTTTTCTAAATTTGTAAGTGCACACCAAACACGAGACCATCGCTCGCTCATCGGTGAAGGAAAACATCGTGAGAAACCCTGCATGCCTGATGAGATTGAAAGTCTTTGAAGGTATGTGAAATTCACCAACCCGCACTGGGTCAGCGCGATGAACTATTGGCCCATTACCCTCCTCGCCTGATTTCGAGGAGGAGACCCGTGCCCAGCAGTGGGACATAAAGGGTTGATACTTTTTTATAAAAAATATATGTAAAAAATATTGCAATAGAGGTGAATGTAATTTGTAAATCATTATGGTTCGTACGAGTATTATATAATGTTGCATAAAACATTTTCACATTACTCATGGTAAATTGGAGTAGGGCAATAACCGGAGTAGGTCTGTGACGGCAAGATTTTGCGGAAAGTTGAAGAGGCACAAGCAGCTTATTTTCTCTCTTGACTTTGCTTTATGTAAAAGGTATTATTACCAGGGTGTTTCACAGAAATCCCTAGCGAATGAGAGTATTAATGTAATCTCCTATGCGCAATAAATTTAATTAATTTACGGCAAGAACTAAGCGATATTAACTATGTTTAAAATTAATCTCTCAGACTCCGAAGAGTCTATAAATATTTTACTTATTAATGTGCTATGTATTAAGTTATGTCCAAGTTTAGAAAAAACTTATTGTGATTTTTTTTTAATTTTAAATAAGCATAATTTAAAACACGTACATTTATAGGTATAGTCCAGGTAAAATAGATAATATACAAAAGTGTATTAAAAAGTTCGAGTCCTAGTCAAGAAACAAAATAAAATATGTATATAATATACTTACAAAAGTATTTTTGCTTGTTTGACATAATTGCCATTTTGCTCGACGCACTTCTTCTACTGGCTTTCTGAAATTCTTGTATACCAGTTTTAAAAAAAGATTCTTCAATGTCCTCAAAATACAGGTTTACAAATGCTTCAACCTCTTCATTCAATAAAATTTTCTAGCCACCGAGGTGTTTCTTGTTTGGAATCCGAATTCAGACGGGAGTCCGAGGGTGCCAAATCAGGAAAATAAGCCGGATGCGAGAGCTATTCTAATTCGAAAGGTTGTTCATCCTTAACACCTTTTTTTTCTAAAAGCAAATAACTTTTTGCCTTTTTTTGCCTTTGCCTCTGCTTTTTTCGGAGTTGGTCCACATAATCTTGTTTTGTCTTGAATTGTTGTTTTGAGTTTGGGAGTACAGTGGTGCACCCAGGTTTCATCGACTGTCACAAATGTATTGAGAAAACCTTGTGGATCAGCCTCGGGTATCTTCAATTATATGATGGTATCCTTAAAGGGTACCATTTAGCGTTCAAAGTTCCATTTAGTGGAAACCTTAGGAAAGCCGAGTTCAATGACAATAATGTCTTACGACTTGCGTTTGTTCACATTAGATGCCTGTGGTATCTGCAATTTCTCTTACAAAAACAATCTACGGTCTTTCAATATGAGATCACACACTTTGCCGATGCTTTCTTCGGTAGTAGACCAAAAAATATTTTTAAAATAATATAATCACTTTTAGGGTTCCGTAGTCAAATGGCAAAAAACTGAATCCTTTATGGATTTGTCATGTCTATCCGTCCGTGGGTATGTTACAGCGACTTTTTTCCGAAACTATAAGAACTATACTGTTGTAACTTGATAAATAGACGCAACATATGAACCCCAGTAAGATTTTCACACAAAAATAGAAAAAAAATATTTTTTTTTTTTGAGAATTCCTCATACTTAGAACTGAAACTCAAGTGGTGTCGCTCCATTTATAATATTGATATTGAACTGTATCTGGTTAGAATGGAAACCGACCTTAAATGTAATTGGGAAAAGGCAAGGCGGAAGAGGTAGAAGATCTATAAACCTAAACATCATAATAGTGGTGCCATGTCTGGACTTTCGAATGCACGTAAAGTTTGTGAACGTCGGTGTTTACATGGGAACGGTGCGTGTGTGAAAAGGATCCGTCGAACTGTACCATGCATTTGCGTAGGTCAGTCCTGGATTAAAGGGGTGCACCCTCAGAAATTATGCGATTATATATGAATGTTAAAGAGTTATAATATATTATATTCTGTAATATTAAATAAAAGTTTCGTGTTATTTCTTATATCGAAGATAGTCTTAAATGTGCTGTATTTGTACTGTTATCAATTATATTTAATTGGTTATTAAAGATTTTTTAACGGCTTATATTTTTTAAAAGTTTTTGATTAATTGAAATCTCTATATATTGGTACTGTATATCTCTAGGTACAGCTTTATACTCTTTATCAGTTACAGATGTGTTAATACGTATTATATCATGTCCAATAGATTTTTAAAATGTCTCCACTGATATAAGTGTAGACAGTATTTCTCGCCTCGTAAAACTATACGAGTATCTCTTAACGCTTGTGTCAATATATGTGAACAATCTGTGGGAGGATTGTAGCCTTAATTGAATTGTGAGACGCTGTACGACGCGACGGATCGGGTTACACATCACAGCGCACGCGGGCGCGTGTACCGTCTGCCGTCTGCCCACCCGGCAACCCAACCCGGTCAACCTGTACCCGAATATATCGCTGCAATTAAACACTTTGTCAATTGAAATTTAAAACTAACATGGCAATTATTCCTTGTGATATTGATATGCATTTGTAGGCGTTTAAGTATTAACGCGTAGAGTACAAGTTGCAGGTTTGTAGATAGGGTAGATCTTAGGGTGGATTTTAGTACTGCTGTCTATACTTAAGTGTGAGTTTAGTTCTGGCATCATCAACAACACTATCCCAATTCTTTTAGATACAATACAAAGACAAAATAAAATGGTCGTGTTTGCATTTTATGCATATTATGTGGACGACAAGATTTATTGTTTTGAAAATGATAATCATATCAAAATAAGAATTAAATTACTTAAAATAATAATGTCGAATCAGATAGTATAGGGCGTCTGATTCATCAAAAACTGACTGGGGCCTTTGATGACTTTGTATAGGGCCTATACAAAGTCATCAAAGGCCCCGGTCAGTTATTGACACTATATAATAAAATTGGCCTCCAGACAGAATTTTTCTCAAAAATATAGACAAGCCTTCAAGCCCTCAAGCCTTGTGTTAAGGACTTATTTTGTTATGCCGGGAAACCGGATAAAATAGAGGTTTATTTGTTTTCGTTAGTTTTGCCGCGCAACGTATCGGGCGTTTGTCCAATACGTCGCCACCGAAGACGGTAGGTCTTCCCCACCCCCACTCATTCATTCATTAATTCGGACGGACATAGTACGAGCTGAACCAGCCGCGTTAATTTTCAATAGAAAATTGCAACCAGGCTAAAGCTCCTTTTATTCAATTAAAACAATGTTCTTTATATGAAAATTATATTTACAAAGGCATATTTATACATATATTATTATGTCTCATAAAACACTTTGTCCGGAAAAGAAAAAAACCTTATAACCTAGGCTTATTAGGTCAGGCTATGTATTAATCTACATAGTGTAATTGCTGAAGTTAAAAACGTTTATCGATTCATTTTCTATTGAAATATGCATGCCTCTTTCATCGTGACACCCAAGGGCTTTCGATGTCTTCCAAAGGGATGACAGATATTTGAAGTTTGCACGCATAGTGTTGGATACAATTTCAGTATTGAGATTAATTGTGTCGAACTGACAGTCGTTGTCAAGATACTATTTTGGGTAATGTTTTATGAATGGCATTCGACACAATACCTGCCTAATTGACAACTTGAAGAACAGATCCCAATTATTTCAGTCTAGTTTTTTGTGGATTCAGCCGATGCTGAGGACATTTTCATTATACAATTTATTACTTCGTCAATAAATGACTAAGGTATTTCATCATGATCATCACTGTTTTACATTCGTTTTTTTAACTACCTGGCTGTTGCCGGTGCTTCACCCGCGTGGCTATTTTTTTTCCTTTAACGCCGGGAAATAGGCTTGGGCATCCCGCCGGGGAGTGGGTGGGTATGTGAAACTCGCGGTGCCCGAAATATGGTAAGTGGACGCAGCTCTACCCACTAAAACCCGGCGAGTGCCACTAATGCCGCCTTTGGTGAGGTGCCCCGGATCTGCAAGCAACAGGGCACCTCGACAGCTAGTCAGTCCCTCAGGTCCCTCCCGTCTTTATAGTATTAAGTATAGCAGTTAATCTACTGCTAGTACTATTAAGTAAAATGATAATGGGTTTATTTTTATAACCCTATCATGTCATATTTTCATCGAGTAATAAATGATCCCATAATAATATAACAAGATATTCTGTAGTATGGTAAATCTAAAATATGGAAACTCATCACAAAATTACAAAATGTCAAGGTCGGTTGTTCATTGTGTAGTTGATTAGATGGCTCTCATGAGTTATTTTTATATGAAACAGATATTAATATCATTCAAGTAAACATCGTTCGTAAAAGTTCGTTTAACAGGCTTTTTTTTAGTACTAACGGGATTTATAAATATTTTATTTACATCAATTAATATTCGCACAAATACAAATGCAATAATTAATTATATATAATAATGCTTAATATTTAATAATAATGCTGAAATGTAGCAAATTAGTGAATTAGTGTTTTTTAATTACCGTCCGAATTCCTGCACATATAAAATAAAGAAAAGTAATAATTAATATCCACATATTATTTCTACACATAATAAAATAATAGTTAGTAAAGCTTTTTTATTTTCATTACATCATGGTGCCCTCTCAGGTGAAGGCCTCCTCCACGAACTTCCATTCATGTCTATTTTTAGCTTTACTCACCCTGGTTTTTCAGTTTTTTCCTGCTATGTTTTTTACGTGATCATCCCGTCATGTGGTCTTCCGAACCTACGTTTGCCTCATTCCGTGTAGTGACATTTATGGTCATATGGAGCTACATGGCCCCTTTTTTTTAGTTTTAGAGCTTAAGTTAGAGCGTCTATTGCTTGTGCGGGTTCTCTTATTTTAGTATGCTTAATTTTTTGCATCTTTTTTATGTTTAGCATACTATGTTTCATTCCCTGCTGGCATGAACTGATTTTGTTTTTTACCTTAGTCTTAAATTTCCATGTTTGGCAGGCGTATGCTAGAGAAGACAGACTCTCTAGTCGCGTTTAAAGAAGTTTTACTGCAAAAATCTAACCGAGACTTTCCGTTTAAATATTGTTTTATTGCTCATAAACGGGATCACACGGGAATAGCCATTGCATCAAATGAAATTCTAAGACCAAGAATAAAATTCTAAGACCGAAAATGTCTTTACATCAGCGTTGTCGCTGCACATTCTACCTTGTCCTATTTCCGAAACTGAAAATACTGAACAAAAATAATTTGTAGAACGGTTTATTTGTGTACCCACAGGTGAGATTTCAGACCCACCGGTATTTACCGGTTTGTGACGTAGGGAATATGAGGTGATAATGCTCGGAATAGATACGCCGGCGATATTGCCTATTCACTGAATGCATTCCTGATGTCCGGTTAATAAATTCAACGCCTGGGATCCTTTCAAGTTCCACACATAGCACTCTCAACATACGTACTAGTTGATTCACAATTTTCGAATTCCCTTTTCACATTTTATATTCCGTTATAATGATAATTTTCCTTTCTGTAACTGTTTTTACTACGACATGTTAATCCAAAAAGTGTTTTTACTTTTTATTAATTGTGTATGTAATCGTTCAATTTGAAGTATTTAATTACGAGCGTGCATACTATTTGTGTGTTAATTTATTACAATATTGTATTTAAATATAAAATTCATTCATTAATACATAAAGAGATGATCTCAAACTATGTGCATATAGTTATTTGTTTTAGTTTTGCCTCTAATAATGATGTAGTCTAGATGTTTTAATTAAACATTGTATTTCGAACGGTTGCTTCATTATATGGGAGGAGATCAAATGTCCATATGCAATTAAAACTTCATTGGAGCAAAATAATCTACCAATATAAGTTACGCTCAAAGTTGGACGCAAAGAAATAGTTGGCGAATCTCATGAAACCGCTACCATGTTGCGACTTATTCTATCCACTCGGAAAGCTGGCTATGTCAATGATTCTTTGAAATTTTTAATTTAAATACTTCTTTTACGTTACGTTACGTTCGAGTAGTACACATGTATACATGCAAAGTTTTTTGTTTATTGAATTAACAAAGTATCATCTCAACATATTAGATTCTGTAGGTTGGAGGCCGCGTTTACGTAGACGAAGTGTTCGTCGGCCATTAACCAGATGGGAAAACAATGATCGGTCCGTGTTGGAGCGAGTGACAGATCGGTCGTCTTGGCGTTCATTGAGAGAGGTCTATGTTTAGCAGTGGAAAGAGTTAGGGTTGATGGTGATAATGAATATATTTATATTCAGCCCCCTGATTCTGTAAGAGTCATTTTCTAGGCTGTACGCCGCGACGAGTTCTTCTCGGCGCACAGCGATGACGTTGCTAGGATGTTTTATGTGGTTTGACAAGCTTAGTGAATACCAAGCTGAATTCACAGCGCTGTCACAACGTGGCGACAGCGCTGCGTTTCTTACAGAATAGCACTGCTGCTTAGCGACTTTTCACGGATTTGAAGTTCCACGCTTATGGTTCAATTTATTATTATGAAAAGCCGTAATTTCAAGAATCTCTATTTACTAAGTATTTTTACCTCTTCATGAAATAAAGACATAGTCATTCAATTATATTGCTTGGTCTATATTTGTTCCATTATGCTCGAACCTGGCTGACGCCTACGCGTATCTTTCACTATCGTATTTACAACTTGTCTATACTCTATTGTTTAACGTGATAATAAAAATGAGAAATTCGCGTCACGAGAGTTTGTTTGCCATGATTACGGGATTGTAACTGGTTTTATATGGGTATGGGAATTATGTACGATATGCTATACAGAAGGGTAAGGAACTCCAGTGGTGCCGCTGTACGTTACATTGCATACAGTATTGCGTGCTTACCTACTTGTGGTCAAAATGCTGCGTTTATATGTATCTGATATTATAATACAGTGAGTATTACAATAGTAATATTGTAACGGTGTATAAAATATGGTAAATTCATTAAATTTTATCGGTGGTTGAAATAACCGATTGCTCATCATTTTATCCACTTGATATAAGTCAAGTGCGCAAATATTAAAATTTAATGGATACCCTTGTGCATAGTACGGTCCAATTATTTTTACCCCGTCCCTCTCGATATTGAAAGTGTAGGGAGCGGAATGCACAACTAAAATATGCACTTTAAAAAAAAAGTTGCTATGATAAAACTGTCTAGATTGTTAACATTGTTGATCATTATATAGAAAAATGTATAAGGTTGAGCGTTTAAAGAAAACGACGACCGGAATATCAATCGATCCTTAGGATAAATCCATGAACGTTTCACTGATATCATCGGATTCGTTAAAATAAGAAAATTTGTATAATATATGTGAAATATAAATTACGCGATGGTATATGTATTATGTGTAATATATAAACTTTTTATACAAGATGCTTTTCCACGATTTTTTTTAAATTACTGCAAGCAAGGTGACGAGTGTCCGTGCGTACGCGCTCACAATAGTAAAGTCGCGAGGTCCGCAGTCCGCACGGCACGTCGTCGTAGGCGTGTAATTTTGATTTATCGGCAAGTTGAAATGGGCGTGCTCGGGTCAGTCGGGCGGGCGGGCTCATCTTCCGTTGCACGCACGCACTCACTTGCACCCGGGAACGCCTCTATACCCGGAAGTCGCAGCCGCCGCCTGCAAAGTTTTCGCAACTTCCGGTGTGAATGCACGCGTCCCACCGCACTCTGTTTACGTCGCGAGATTTATTCGGTTCCGTTACGTCGGCACGATTCTAATTATTTTTTTTAATCTATCGTTCAATATCGCCTCACTATGGCTGCTAGTATGTGTACCGAGATAAACAGCGAGGAAGCTAATATTTTGGCTGCGGGCCAAAAAGAACCACCTGTATGCAACGGGCATGTCCCTCACGCGGAGAACGGTGCTAGCGGAGGCAATGGCCGGGCCCGCTCCTTGCGTACGGCTTATCAAAAAGTGTCCAAGTACCTCTCCTCCATGGGAAACGGTAACCATAACTTGGGTATGTAATTTACGATGACTGTATCTTTCGAATAAAATATTTTAATTTTATTGCTAGCTGTCTGCAGGGCGAATTTATTAAAATTAATTAAAATTAAAATTAAATATTAATAATAAAACTATTAAAATTAATTTAATCATAAATAGACTACAAATATAAAAATAACACAATAAATAGGAATTAAAAATTGATATGAACAATAATTTTTTACGGACGTTAAAATATTACACAAGTATGTATAATAGTTTAGAATATAATTAATTTATCAGATCTATATCGGTACATAATAATCATGCGAATTTCATTTACAATTGAAGTTTCAACACGTATGTATACACGAACCTATACCATAGTATATCCAGGTACATGAAATCCAATCGAATGCTATTCATACATTTTATTGTGAAATTGTCTGTGGAAAATTTTTATTCCTTAAATTAATTTTCAGCTGTGCTTTAAAATATTTCGCATATTAAAATATAAAGCGCGAATATCGAATAATGCTTTTGTTATTTGGTATTACCGTTAATTGAGAATGCCAGTGTTCTGTCTATGAATGTGTTTTTTTTTAATTAACCATAATAATGAAATAAAATTATTTTTACTTGGTTAATGGATAACATGGACCGGATTTTTTTAATGTAAGTTGGATGGGCAAACAGGCAGACGTGCCACCCGATGGTCATGTGGTCAGTGGTCATTTATGTGGTCAGTGGTCTCATCAATGAGCATAGACTAGTTTAACTGGAACCAACCTATGTTAAGTCTCCGCACACTGCCTGTCTTGCCTTTCTATCCGAAACAGCAATGCTGTATAACTCAAGACAGCAAGATGGATGGTCATTCGTACCCGTTCAGACGAGCGGCAAAGCAGAACCCCTCTACTCACTAGATGTGATCACTCGTGTCTCAAAACGGTGTTAGTTTTTTTTAATCTTAAGCTTTTGTTCTGCCTAACGTGATGTCAGCCACTAACTGAAAATAGAGCCGTTCAATAATTCCAACTGAATGCACAAAATTACTAGAGACAATATAGCAGACTATATTATATAGGTTATCTGTGAACAAAAAGCTAGGACCTAAATAAAATATGACTGGAACAACTAGCCTTAAGTCGCATGGCTAAATTTTACCAGCGTCTTTAGCCTAGTCTTTTTGTGCAATAGCTTATACCGAAATTATTATTACACTATGAGCAAATAAAGCAATAATTAATTTCGTTGCAATTTTCGTTGTTAACAATTTATAGGTAAGTACTAAAATTACTTGTCTCGTATAATGTTTTAAAAAAGTATACATGCAGTTTGTATATTGAAGGGTTCTAATGTTCTTAGATGAACCATCTGCTCATCTACTATTCCGGTGTAGTTTTAAGGCCTTAAGGCCAATAGCATAGGTCCTTTCGAAAAAAAAACTTGCGCCGTCCAAAGTTGCTCATCTGAATGTTATAAATTCGCGTATGAATTTATAACATTCACACAACACGTACAACGTAGTCTGTGTTTTCGTAAATAAAAACTCAAGGAAACCATAACTACTAAATTATAAAATGTAACATTTAAAATGTTAGTTTATTGATGTCTGGCGTATTGTTTAGTGGTCAGGTATACGGAGAAGACGAGCGTGAGTCACCACTCACCAGTCACCACGCACGGCCGTGATGCGGCCTTGCGTAAAACTTGAACTCTTTACACGTACACCACACGGGCTATTTAGGCGCCTGTGATACGGTTTCACGTTGAAAACCCACACTTATGTATACGATAGGTTTGTGATATTTTCTAGATTGAGAAGTAATGTTACGAGGACTAATTATGAAATAGAATTTCTAGAATGGTCTGAAGGATTGTTTTGAAAAGGCTTGAAAACGTTCGGATGAATTTCCATGAATATTCTAGAGATAATGGTATCAACATGTATTTTAAGTTGAAACTTTGTCCTTGTTCCATTTCGATACCGTAGAGTTCAGTGATGAATACAAATATGAGCAGGCAAATCCGGGGACTAGATAGAGTTTAGAAAAGGATTATATAAAAATAATGTCCGCTCAAATACGCAAATATATAGGTTAAGTACATACATATAATGCATTTGATTTTCAGTGTAAGCGCTAATTCAGTATCGTATAGATACATCTCCTGAAGTGCCTCTCAAACTATGGACTCTAGGGCCACTCGTATTCTATAGACAACGACCGCATCTTAACATAACGTAACTATATATAACTAATTAGAACTTCTCTATAAAATATTATAATTATATATTATACGAATGAATAGATTAGTTGTTATGACGACTGGTCTATACCAGCCGGACCTAGAGGTCCTAGGTTCTTTTCTGAATATGTGTCTGTATCCGAGTTTTGAATGTATATTTATTTGTGCGATCTTTTGTTGAACGTTATCAGATCGGACCCAATTAAGTGGTGTGATAAGTGATTATATATGTAGGCCCCATTCGTACGAACGCTTTTAAGCGTCGCTTTAAAATCCAACGTTGGCTCGAGCTCCGTATGCTAAATTCGATCTAATGACGAAAATCCAACAGCGCTCGAATAAAAAGCTCTGTGCTTTAAAAACGCGAAAGTAACAAATACCTACACGGGTATCCCTTTGTCTCCTGTAAACGTTTTTTTACCAAGTTTTTTACCAATATTAAGTATAAGGTCATCCTTATACTTAATATTCATTATTCACATTGTTTCATATCTTTGTAGTCCATATATACTCTTGGAGCATAAGATTTTTAATCATCACTCGTTCATCATTCTATTCAGATCGTATTAATAACTCAGAAAAGGAAACTGTTACATATAGCTTATTAAAACAATTACAGTTGAACAAATATATATTTATTGTGTAGACTATTACCGTAAGGCGGACGATAGGATTCCGATTCCGCCCACTAAATGGTTTTGGTCTAGTGAGTTACTATACAGCGATGAAAATATGTCCAGGGCATAATTGTTATAAATAAAATTCTTCTGTGCGTGTGTGTGACTGAACTTCTTTTAAACAGTTTGTCCAATTACGATAATTTTATATAATTTTTATTTTGTGTGCGATACAGTCGAAAAACAATTCGAGAATGGTGTAGATTCAAATTAGGAACATATACGTTTATTGGGACCAGCTAAATGGCTAAAATACTACATCGTCGATTTCATGAAATGATGCCAAGTTTTTGTAGGTCTTCCTAGGTACCGACCTAATAGTATAGGAATTATGTTTTTCCAGCCTTACGCACGCCTTAAATGTTTCTTTTTTATTTTTGCTTGCTACACACCGATGCTCCTGTGATGATGATGATGATCTGTGATGATTGATGGGAATCGCGCAACCTTTGCGCTCAGTGAACCACAGCCTTCAAATGGTTCAAGGCCTTTTACAATTGAAGCTCCTTCACCACTTATAATATCAGATTTCAAGTGAATACGACTATGTAAATGTCGCTTTCGCCACGGCTAACAAGATTAAGTTGGCACGAGAAGTTCACATACGCGGATTCGGCAAGCGTGTAATTGAACTATAACTAAATCCTATCGACTATTGTAAATGTTTTGAGTCCGAGACATTGGAGTTTAAGAGTTTACTTATATGTAAGAGAAGTCCTTTTTTTAATTAGCCTATGCTGTCCTATTGCTGGGCAAAGGCCTCCCTCAAGCTCTTCCACGTATCATGGTCCTGCGCCACCGCAGGCCAGTCTGCTTGGTATGTGTCTAGATCCTCGCGCCGTCTCTCAACTGAAATCCTAAACGCTTTTAAAAAAATTGGTCCGAATTCGATCCGTACAGGGCAACATTTAATACCAGAAGTGTTACATTTATCTTTGTTTAATATCCTTTAAGCTCAATTGGTAGGTAAATTAGAATAGGTGATCCTGGTGCCTACAGATCCGGGACCATCACGGCTGAAGGCGCTTGAAGTGGTTTTAGTTTGGGTAGGGCACTCCCAGGCACAATTCCCACAGAAGGTTAGGGTCTACCCGAGTACCCTGACTACATCAATAAAGGATTTCCATGCGGATGAGTTACCAATCACTCATGCATTACCTAAGTCTAGACCATCCATTACCATTGATGCCTAGGATAATAAGACCTGCTCCCGACTAAACTAGTTAATGTACACGAGTGACGTTAATCACTTTACTAGGTTGAACTTTATATGATGGGTTTAAATGTGAAAATTGTATGTCCTTAATTTAAGCTCTCTATTTAAAGTTTCAAATGAACAAACTTTAATTATCTAAGGTATGGCATGTTCATTTAAAAATAACGTCTTTGATGAGACTTTAATGGAATAATTAATTGGCTCAACCACTATTCAGTTCCTAATGAAACGTTGCTAATTAGCGAGTTCCACACGTGGACATATCTTCAAAGGTGTTCTTAGTTATTCATAAGTTTGCTCTGTTCGACGCAGACGCTACCGTCGCCACCTCACTGAAGTTACACCGTTTATAAAGAAGTAATTGCTTGTAGCTAAGCAATTTCTTGAATAAGTATGCTTGAGGCTAAGATTGTTCGCTACAAATTGTTATTCTGTGACTGAGATAAATTAAAATCCATGCTTAAGTATACTTTACGCATTATAACACTCGTTAATTTTCTACAGAATTTTTGATTAAGAAAAAAATTAAATTTGACTAAAAGCATATATTTATGTGATAATTAATTTCATAACTCCAGTAAAAAGTAATTACTTTCAACGATTTGATGTTTGTTGCACTCTCATACAAACACTACTACGGGTTTTGATGAAACTTTACAATAATATAGCTTACACATCAGATACAGGCTATAATTTATCCCCGTACTCCTACGGGAATGGAAAATGCGCGGGTTAAATCTAAAAAAATGAAATTCACAGCGTAAATAATCACCCAACTGGTGGATTTACATTTACTGTTTTATAAATTTATTTTGTTAAAGGTCATTCGATTTATTGCATTTCAGTATTTAAAACCGTATATTGCTTTAAGCCTAACCTTTTATATACGTATTTACCATTCGTTAAACATTCATTCATATTTACTATTACAGATAGTAAAAAATGTTACATGCTAGCTTTCTACCCATAGTGTAATAATTATTTATGCTCTAATATTATACAGCTTAAGAAATTTGTATAATGTCGGTACGCACTAGGCGGTGTACGGTACACGTGGTATTATTAGTACTTCATTAGAATTATTTTTAATCACGACTTCATAGCGAGATTTTTAATATAAACGGTTCAGTCGAGGCCTTCAACACGGAAAGGCGTTAGTATATCAAAATTCTCAACGGAAACTGTACAAGAACATTATATCGATAGCCACAACTTTTCTGTATATTTTTGGCAGATATAAAATTTGAATTTGTTTTCATTTTGCGGATGTGTATGTTGCGTATGAGTTGTAGTACAATCATTTCGCGTCGCAATCGATTCGTTCGCATTCGACAACCGGCCAATGGGTCGTGCGTGCGAGGCGTCTACCATATTTGAAATTGAATAGGAATTCGTACGGGGCTTGCACAATAATGTCCTGACAGTGGAGCTGACGCTTCCGCGACTCGCGCTACTGTCCACTTTTCGTGTTCCAATGGTGAAACTGCTGTTAATGGACCGCCATGGTAAGTTACCACCATCTCGATAATCCTCTTAGATCAATGAATAAGTTAACATTGAGAATGCCTATCGTTCATGCGATATGAAAAATAAATACACAAAATTAAGATCTAAAGCTCAAAATATTTTTTCTACATAATATACAAACGTGTTTTACTATGCTATTTAAAAAAAGAATGCTAATTGTCTATAAGTTTGAGTAATATAAGTTCTAGATATTAAAAGTACAAAATATATAAAGAGCACGACGTTCGAACTGTTCAAATATAATCAGTCATTAGTGAAAATACACACAAAAATCTCTTTTGCAAACTTATAATGGTAATTCTGATGCTTGTTACAAAGAGAGCTCATTTTGTTTGCGCTAAAGGTACACTTGATTGGAAGTCCCATACATTCGTATTCAAAAGCAATTTGCTTTTAACAAACGATTGCTACAACTATTTATATACATCGAATCGTATCGTCCTTCGCTCCTTGGAACAGATAACTAGAGAGCAGAGAACAAATAAAAACAAATTGCAAGTCACAAAATACGCTACGCTCTAAAATATATTTCTAGAAATCATAATATTATGTATAGTGAAGTTCATTCTGATTGGTAGTCTATTCATGTCCTTTACTCTATAAACTTTGGTCTCTAATAAATCTAGTTTAAAAGAATCTGTATTATTACTTTACGAGTATACTTTTTCTTTACTATATATTAAGGCAAGGTTCACACTGTGCGAGTTGTCGAAGTGACAGTGGATAACTGCTGTCACTGTGTACACTTGACTTTATCAGTCACTTGAGATGGTTGGCTAAGTGACCAT
Source organism: Lycaena phlaeas (assembly GCA_905333005.2). Lineage (NCBI taxonomy): Eukaryota > Metazoa > Arthropoda > Insecta > Lepidoptera > Lycaenidae > Lycaena > Lycaena phlaeas. Next base: position 6,008,140 of record HG995168.1, read on the forward strand.
TTAGATTTTATTTTATGTTCAGCTCCCAAATATCCAAAATAATTAACATGGTAAAATATGCTACAGTAATAGTTGTTCAGTAAGTATTGTGGTTATTGTTCTCACTAACATAAATACTGTTGCTAAGGCTTCTGCATGAAAACTTGGAAATTTGTGTTTTATGATAGTATCTTATAACGGTTTGGTGGATAAGTATGTTTAACTGAAATGTTCATGTATTACGTAAGCAGGGATGTTAAGTCTTTAAAAAAATGTTAAGACTGTTGTAGACATTTTTGGAGGCATTGCGTCATTGATTTTTATAGCATGCAAGCGATTCAATATCATTACTGTGTCATTAAGCGAAATGTATGATTTGTAAATGATTTTAATGACATCGTTAGTAAAATATCGTAATAATCCAAACTAATTGTGGCATTTCTATTATATTTAGATAGTTATTAAGGGTCATTGCCCTGTAATGAATAGGTCTCTGGCTTTGGTGCTTATTTTGGCTATCAATAATATATCCCAAACATGAACTCGCAATGTAATAGGAAGTTTTGATTGGCTTTTAAATTATATACATACAAAAATACTAAGTATCAAATATAAATTTAATAGTATTTTTGTATCTGATATATTAATGTTTTGGGTTATGTAACGATGATGTACAAAGACGTATACGCACATTCGCTATATGGCTCCGGTAACTGGCGCCAGCTCTATACTTATAAATTATTTTAATCCAATGAAAAGTGTGTCATAATATTTTTCTTGGCGCTATTTTGAGACACCGGTGGTGATTGCGAAATGATGTTAAATACCTGTAAATTTTATTCGCGTTTCGTCATGACAATTATTATTTTATTTATTTTATTCCAGTACACTATAAAACAATTGATGCGTCTTCCTTGGATTATATTTTAAAGTGACGTTTGTACTCGTTTGGTGGAGATTTTGTTCACAGATACTTTGAGGTGAATGAGGTGAACCTCCTACCTAGGTATCGAGAACGATGTGAAGGTGTATTAGGTACGGTCACGGTTCCATTTGAAGTGGTGTTCGGTGGTGACGTGATCGTGTCGGAATTCAACCTTAACATTGCCTATGATCGTGGTGGATGCGGTTAAATATAACCCCGCGAGTGTACGCGTCACGCCGATCACCGGACGATGCTCCAAACCTATCCGTTGAATAACATCAAACGCCTTGTTAAAAGCTCACGAGAAACGCATGTCGATTTTTTTTATCAAAAGAGATTTATAAAGTTTAAACCGATTTTATAAATTCTTCTACCAATAGTCTTCTGCTACGTTATTTGTGAGTAACATAGACTATAATTTATCCCCATACTCCCATAGGAATGTGAAGTGTGCGGGTGAAACCGTAGGGCGCTTTTAATATAGATTTATTTTTATCGATTTTTTTTGATTAAATATCATCTGTCTGTCTAGGTACCAATTCGAAATACTCGGCGTGTCATGTGTCAATTGTTAAATGTCAGTACAAAAAAAGATAAAAGCTCGACCCAAAAGCAAATTACCTTTGAACCGAGCAAGACACTTAGATCACAAAGAAATCATTTTAAAATTTTTTAAAAAATCTAGGACAGCTCTAGCACGATTTTCAATATGGAGAGCGAAAATTTATCGCCATTCTGTCATTGCTAGTGGGCATCATTAACAACATTTCCAACTTACTTAAAATAGGAATAGAACTATTTTAACACAAACCGGGACCTTTCATCATCATCATCATCAGCCTTTATCCGTCCACTGCTGAACATAGGCCTCCCTCAATGAACGCCAAGACGATAGATCCCTTGCCACTCGCATCTAACACGGACGGCCACTGCGCGGTAACCTTAAAATGATATAATTAGTAGAAACATAAATTATTATAAAGGTGTATGCTTCGTCAAATCTGTTATGTATGTCACATGTTAAACGGATTAGCGCTATTTTACAACGTTAAGCATTAATAAACAGAAACGTTGATTATTGTTAATATATAATGTTATTATTATGACGAAGTGTTGGTCGGCCATTAACCAGGAGGGAAGACGATCTCCGTGCAGTGGCCGGCCCGCGTTGAATACGAGTGGCAGGGGATCAGTCCTCATGGGGTTCATTAAGGAAGGCCTATGTTCAGCAGTGGACGGATAAAGGCTGATGATGATGATGATATTGTGTTATCATAAAACAAGTAAAACCGTTCCATATTTGTCAATAGACAAAGGCAATACTGTGCTTCAAACCTTCTTTTACAATTTTCTGAAGTCCATTCATATTCATATTAATAAAAAACACGTGACACTCTTCTCAGTAACATACAGTGAAGCCAATGGTTGTTAATTAAAAAGGATGTGTATATTCCTTTGAAATACACGTTTCTTTTATGTTTTTTAAAAAATGTCTGGAAGTGTAATGAAGTTAGTTATTTTTTAAGATATATTTTTCTTCTGAATTAGTGTTTATTCATCACATCGTTCAATGACCTTAGAAAATTTTGTATGCGATTATCGATCGTCATCGACATCCTTACTATGTTTGTTACGCTTTCACGCGAAAACTACTCAACCTATCATCATTAAATTGTACACATATTCTCAGAGATACTACAAGTACAATAGGATACATAAAAAGGATTTTCTTTTTGCTAATGCGAGCGAAGCCGCGGGCAACAGCTAGTAGGAAATAAAACGCCAATTATTTTTGCATAAATAATAGTACAGAAAACATTGTTATAAAAAATATCCTTATATAACAAAACTAGCTGTTGCCCGCAGCTTCGCCTGCGTTAACTAAGATTTACAACGGGATCTTAGTACGCGAAATAACATTTTTTACACCTTGTGTCCGAAAAACCAAAATATCTTACGGAACCCTATTTTTATCAGAATAAAATTTAGCCTATGTTACTCGTGGATAATGTAGCTTCCGAATGGTGAAAGAATTTTTGAAATCGGTCCAGTACTTTTTGAGCCTATTCATTACAAACATACAAAAATAGGTACAAATCTTTCCTCTTTATAATATTAAGTATAGATCATAGTTTCATTTTAAACCCTTTCTACTCTTATTTTCCAAAAATGCTTTTGTTTTTGTTAAATGTAAATTACTGAAGTGGTATGTGCATGCAGATCTATAATTTACGTTTTATTTTACGAGTTACGTGTTGGCACGCTCTGGAAATCTCAAAAATTAATTGTCTAACCTTGATTTTATTCTAACGTAAAGAAATGGTTAATACGAGTCGTAAAGAATATAGGATAAGCACGTTTATGAGGCGGTAAGGCGGTGACATAGCGAATAACAAATCATAATCATTAACGACTAGACCAGGCTGCCTAGTGGTGATGATGACGATGGAGTCCATGCTAGTTATGACTAATCAATAAATTGCAATAACATAAATGTTGACGAATCAAGCTAACAGATTTAGCTGAGTCTATTCGAAATACAAAAGCTTCGATAGCGGCTTTTGTACGTTTGTTTTCTAATTGGATTATCGGAGCTGGCTTATTTGTATGTAATAGATGTTTTACGTAGCAAAAACTTGAAAATTTATTTTTAATATTATAACGTTAATTAATTTATAAATCAATATCATAACGTATAATAGTTGAGTACGAAACAACTCTTTATAATCTGTATCCCAGCGTACAATTTGACGTTAATTAACAAATGTATCATATCCTATATTCAAAGTAATAAGTTTTCTAATGGCGCTGGATTGTTGGCGTGGCTGAGTATCTTCCGACTCTATGTAATCCAATAGCGAATACTTGTGGGACTGGCTGTAACTCGACTCAACTTCTGCCTTTGGTGTGTCTTACCGCACAAAGTTCTTTCTGTTTATTTGGATTTCCCTTTTATGTTATGAATATGAATCTTGATACGGGCAAATTCCTATATATTTTACAGTGAAGACGGCGCTTAAATTAATAAATTACTAGTTATTAAGGAGTATGCGTAGAAATAGCTGACAGGATATTGAACGACATCATCATGATTTATCCACTGCTGAACATAAGCCTCCCTTAATGAACGCCAAGACGATAGATCCCTTGCCACCCGTAATAACACTTATAGACCACTGCTCGGAAATCGTCTTCCCATCTGGTCCATGGCCGATTTCCTGGAATGGAGGCAGTCGTTTGAGCGATGGTAGACATCCGATTATGTGGGATGATAATACTCGAACCGTAGGGAGATTAATTAGCAGAGAACCTACTGTTCTATTATAGGAATACACGAACGCTTCACATGATTATTCGTTACTATACAGTATACATTACTTTGTGCTAATGATTGTTAATACGCTATATTAACAGCAACAAAGCATGTCTAACGAATGACACTATTGTCTGTGCTATATTGGCCTGTAAAATTGATTTAATATTTATTCGTTTTGAAGTGTTCGAGCTACAATTTAACTTTGCTAAGGGCCTGTTTCACAATCTCCAGTTAAGTTCCCAATAGGCTATCGGCAACATATTTGACAGATAGAGTATGGAGTATCTGTCAAATATCTGTCAAATATGTTGCTGATAGCCTATTGGGAACTTAACTGGAGATTGTGAAACAGGTCCTAAATAATATATTTGCTTTTGATCGCAGTTCGGCTTACGACTGAACTGATTATACTTTGATAACCTGCACACTTTAAAAAAAAATACATCCCTTAAACAAACAAATAATTTACAAATAAAAATAAAAAAATCATTTACAATACAAATAAAGCTTTTTTTGTTTCTTGTTTGTAAAGTTCGTTCGTAACATTCGGTACACACGAAACGCTATGCATGTTTTTATATACAAAATACTTCCCGAGTCCAGACTGGTTCGTTTTGAGATATAGAGCTCTATTGTTGTTGTGCTAATATAATTACTGTGTGACACGCAACGCCGAATGTATTTTAATTAATGGAACTTTTGTAAGTGTCGCTCGATATCCACTACACAGCCACACTCCACACACAAGATGTGCCATAAATGTTTTGTTGGATATTTTTTTTGCATTTAAATTATTTAAACATATATTTTGTGATGTTTTTACGCGAGTCGCGAAGTTTCATGTGTGAAATGTGAACTAGGTGTTGAAAAAAGATGTGCTCAATGTTATTTTCCTTTCACAGAAGCGTCTTCTTCGGATCCGGGCGTAAACGTGAGCGCAGCTAGTCCCGGGAAACATAGGAAAGGAATTATTCAGTGAGTAGATTTACATTATATATTTTATTCTTCGTTATAAAACCCGTTTGAAAACCCTTGTAAGATAATCGGCATCAACTGGATAGACACAGGCTGATGATGATGACGGTGTGAGGATTTCTTTAATACACACAAGCTGATAGTACTAGCTGTATCTCCGAGCGAGTCGCTGTCGTTTCCCATGAGTCATCCTTTATCTTTGGTTGGTGTTATCTGATTCTTTGAGCGACAGAGCACTCGGCAGTGTGGTGTGGTCAGGGCACGCAAGCGGCCCGCAACATGTGTGACGACAAGCGGCGCTGCACCGACCTGTGTTGTCCCCTCATAAGGTGGTTATCGTTACATCACACAACCCCCCCCCCCCCTCCCCCCACATTGACCCGTCATTCTCAAAATAAATCTAAAGGATGTCGCCAACTGATCGTCCTATTAGACACAAGGGCAAGTTTATTGATATATTGTTTCATCCTGTACGTGTATATGGTGTTATATATTGCGCTAGTGTGTGATCGTGTGATGGCTATTGTTACGGTTATATCGACATTAAGGTGTACGAAATAATATCGCCGAGTAAATAAAATTTACAATAAATGCACTTAAGAAATTTATTTACCGAGTGAGTGATGAACAAATTAATGACCTCGGAGAAGACGTCTTAACATCTTGATATTATTTCTGTATGAAAAAATTAATCACAACGCTGTAATTTTCCTTGCTTTCGAGAAATCTACACAATTTAAAACGTTATCGGGCACTTTTTATCAAAATACATGTTTATCATTGTTTCGTAACCAAATAAATAGATTCCTATGCTAGATGTTTCACTTATCAATTCCTTTACATTCTCCTTATCTAATCACTCATTGCCATTGTAGTCCTCAACAGCATAATTAGACAAGCACCGTGATAAGATTTGATCACTCCGGTTTGTTTTATTAGTACAACCGCATGCATACATTAGTCGACGACTATCTAATAGGTTTTTAATGTGTAGTGAGCGGTTGCATTACTATTTTGGCTAGCGTCCCGTTGACAGTGTCGCGTCGGCGAACGTCTTGAAACAGTCGCGCTGTTCGTGTGCGAGGTCTTCGCGCCCCAGACCAGCGCCAGTGTTCGTTTTGGCTTTACCTGTTACCCACACTACAATTGATTACAAAATTGTCATACATAATATCGGAGATACAGTGCGCCCGCCGTAACAGCACGCGGCCGACGCGACGGCTCCTTACACTACTTATTGATAACACTATTTGCGCCGACAGAGTGATACGTTTAATTGTATTGTGCTTGTTTGTGAGTAAGCACGCACTGTGCAAAAGTGTTCTAATGTTATGTGTTAGTGTGTTGTGTGAAGACTATGTGGAATCCAATTGTATTCTCAAAGTAAGGACACATTTTTTTAAATCCTTTCGCCCATCGGATATTATTACGTGCGTATGAAAAGCTTCACATCTGAAAATTAACTTTAAGAAATCTTATTTAAACGAACTTTATCACCAACACTAATAATACAACAAAACATAGCGAATATCAAATTAACAATTTATTGAATTACACTCTAATTCATAAACATCACAAATATTTGCATAAATGTGTGGTATAAAAATAAAATGATAATTTTTACAAATATAATTGCTAACACCATAAAAATGTTTTAAAGTAAAACCTTCGAACGTGTTGTTACACAGCAGGCGTCAATTGGCTAGCATTTAAAATTTAAATAATGAGAATTTAGTACGGTACACGCTTCTCAAGTGGTTACAAATTTTCTACAACCAATATGCAAGCTCGGAGCGGGTTACTTTTATCATATTTCGCAACACGAATGTCGCCGCTGTAAAGGGATTAACGTTGCGTAACTTTTTTTTTCACCAATCTTTCATTTCTCGTCTCATAACATCTTTATTGGGTCATCTGTTGGAAATAAACATAAATAAATCTCGCCTCACCCGTCTAAACACGTTGCTATGTTTTTGTGACCGTGTGTCTGTTAAATTTCACAATGACTACTGAGGCGAACGCATAAAATGTTTGAAAACATTGAATCATCTATACCGATATATACAATTAATGTTTCTGTCTCTGCTGTCAAAATACATAAAAATGGTGCCTCGTTAAATATGACAGCATTTAGAGACTTGTATCTCCATAGCTCCATTTGTCGTATGAGTTGCATTCGTAGGTGAAGTGGCTCGATGTGGTTTACTTGGTTAAATAAACATTTAGGGTAAAACCCGAGGGTAAATATTAGGGTCTCTTCAACGAATAGCTTGTAATAGATAAAATACGATATAAATACGATAAGTATCATACTTATTATTTGTGTATTTAATCGAGTAAGTATTAGAGGACGTTCGATTTGATATTATGTTCAGTAGGGCTATTCTGTAAGGTCGCTTTCGAATCTCGAAAGCGGAATCCGCGGTGATTTGACGAATTTGTATTCTTTAAAACTCGACTCTCTACCTATATCAATAAAGATCATTTTCGAAGTGACGTAAAGTGAGCTCTATCACTCAGGTGAAGCTCGATATCGGAATGGTTTTTTACAGAATAGCCCTACTGGTACCGATGATAGTCATGTTTAGATGATATGAATTACTTGATTAACTTTGTTATTTGCTGGTGCCTATGTGACAGCTTACGTGTGTAAGTGAAAATTTTATACATAAAGATCATTGACAATCAAAAACACGCTTTCACCGATACTTGTTTACAATCGATAAATCATGATTGCAAATGCTTTTAATAACGAATATAGAGTTAATTTTAAAATCGAATCTATTTAATGTACCTACAACTTACTTAAGATAATTGATTGATTTGCTTTAGATGATAACAATTGCCATTACGTAATGATATGGGTCCATTCATGCGTTTAGTACGTACATACAAACGTTGAGAGCGGTTTATATATCTGATTACAGGTGCGTGACCTTAAAGGCCGCGGTCTCTGTGGTTGTATCTGTGTCATCGTGTCCGATCCGTTCCTCTTATAAGTTTTCTCTTTAAAATATTACGCGTGGACATTGAATAATGTCGCTGTAGACATTTAATTGCTCTGTCTCATACAGTCACTTTTAATTAAAACCATTTGCTGTATGACCAACGATGCGCAATTTAGGCGAAAGTTACCTTTTAGTTTCCCAACAGCACATAGCACATAAACAGAAGTATATGAATGATAATTTTCTGTAAGAAAATAAAATAATCTCGACCACAATACGGAATTTCATGAACATAACAATAATATTTTCATTAACCAATTCTCTTCAAATCTCGAAGTAGTCATGCCAATAACGCACTATATGCGATTCCATTATGTAAACCATTGTTGAAATTCGTGCAATAATATTATCGATAAATGTGCGCTTTGATTCGCTTTCCAGAAATAACATTACATCCAAAAAATATACGATCTTATGAAAAGTCTCAGCAGTAAACATTCTTTTAAATTAATCAAATTATTGTTATTAACTTATAATGAAACTTGTTCAAAGGCGATGGATTCCTCGGACGGGTAAATCGCAAACTAAAGGAGACAAGGCTGTGAGCGGCGTGAAGTCGCCCGCTTCCTCCGATAAGCCTGCTATGAAGAAGGTCCCATCTGAAAAGAAACTTAAGGTACGTTGATATGTTACACAAAATACTTTTTTCTTCATAGTACTTATTTAGAGCCCAATGGACTTCCCATTGGGAACCAAAGAAACTGTTCCTTTGGTTCTTCTCACAGGTTCATCTCGCTAATATGTAGAATACATTTTACGTATTTTTTTCACTCAGAAAACTTGAGGGAAGCTATATGGCGTTTTTGAGATGGAAAGTTGTTTATCTGATGATAATGAAGATGATGAGATGATAAAGCTCTTAAGTCGTTGTTTTGTCGTAATATTTTCACTAATACTGACATATACCCACTTTTATAGTATTTGTAGAAACTGATATTTGTATACCTACCTAGTGTATAGACAAAAATCAGAAGTGACGAATTTTAATAATTATCAAATTTCGTTTTAGTTCGGTATATTCGATTAATTAAATGAGGGTGTGGCGGCCGCATTGCCGGTGTAACTTTATTTCATGTTACTCCACTGTCTGTATCGGCTCAAGGACGAAAGTACGAATTATCTGTCCTACCCCGGGCCCACACGCCCCTTATTACCCGCGTCTCGATGGAAACGTCTAAATAACGACAAGTCACCTGATCAGAATACCCCGGTGACAAGATTATTATAATCAGCGAATACTGCACCTTCACATGCGGTGTATATTGCAGAGTTTCCATTTTTATTTAAGTTGAAAATAAAATAGATTTTCTGTTACTATTTACTATAAAAAGACGAAAAATTATGCCTAGGAATTTTGTCTGTGTCAAAGTAATTTTTACTAGCATTACCCCACGGTTTCACCCGTGTACTTCCCATTCCCGTGGGAGTACGGAGACAAGTATATTATTGCAAAAGTTTCATTAAAATCCATTCAGAAGTTTTTACGTGAGAGAGTAACAAACATCCATCCATCCATGCTTACAAACTTTCGCGCTTATAATATTAGTAGGGAGTAGGATTAGTAGGATTAGAGCCGGACTGACAAAGTGGAAGAGGTGTCATATAGTGGGAAATGGTCTGCGACACCAATGAACATAATAAAGCTCATCGGGTAACTGACTAGTCCAGTCAACACGTCCACTCAATACACTTTACGAAACACAGCAATACTTCATGAAAGAAAAAAACAGAATGATTGGGTTGCCATGCAGACGGACTCTTAAGTGTAAGGGCGTAAAGTAACATTCTTAATTTATTGATATTGATATTCTTGTGTTTCTTACGCTAGCTACCGTACGTCGACAACGGTCGGGGAGAGGATTTGGAAGTGGAGAACAATGGGGCGACCGCAGCCCTCGACGAGGGTGAAGACGATGCGCCAGACGTGGAGCTGCCGCCGCCCATGAAACCTATACAAGTAAGACAATATTTGTTTTGTAAATAAAAAAGATCACACGAGAGAGAAGTGCAGGTCTTAATCGCGAGGGGAGGTAAAGTGATTTTTTTTTGTTATGTAACAAACAATTAACGGATTTTATATTATTATAAACTATTTATAGATATACTAGATCTTACCATAGTTAAGTGTCGAATTTCATGATTCTAAGTCAAAGTACCTATCCCAGTTTTCGTTTGACAGCCTGACAGATAACTAAGTTGTCCTAACATTAAGAGTTCCATTTTGTCCTTTTTAAGAAACCAGAACCTTCTGAGCTACTCATATATCTACGTTCCGAAAAATTCGGAATATTCGTGGTAAGATTCACGCGATCAATCTTGTAATAAAACTAGTTGTAACGTTTATACGTTTGCGCTCGTAATGAATAAAACTACATTTTATCGGTCTGTTAAGATTTTTATATTCCAATTCCTGAATCTCAACAATACGCGGTAACAACTCGCAGGACTTTGTTCATCCAAAACTTAGTAAATGTCAAAATCTTGAACGATCGCGATAAAAGTCTTTGTAATAGTTTCTTAAAGAGGTCAGGCCGGTTCTAGACTTAATAATTAATAAATATTGAATTATTAGCGTCTAAATTACCTTCGTAGTCAAATTAGATTATGATTTTAGCGTTGTATTTACTGATACGTTTTGTGCAATTAATATAAGGCTTAACCTGTAATATTGCTGCCGGTAGATTCTCATTGAGATAAAATATATTTAGGTCTAATTGGCCATTAAAACTTTATACGAAAATGATTTGAAAACTCATCAAATAGTTTTCCCAATAAATGTACTACTATACTAAGAATATTGCTGGAAACGTTTTCAATATGTCGGAAAAGTTGTTGATTCACAAATTCACTTTATCGTCAATGCAACGTTGTGGGTAATACGAATGGAGGCGTTACAACTTCCGACTCGATCTATTCAATTGAGTGAAGCTAGACAATTATATATTATGTAACTTATGTGATGATGATATGATGCTGATAATGATGTTCTCGTTATATCGTTAGTATGATCACTTCAACCCATTCATAAATCATTATTAAATAATTTATGAATATGACACATTCCATTTTTAAAAATGTGACGATGAACTTACAAGGATCGGATCGGTGATTTTATTGCGGCGAGCACAAGGGCGATAAGACGACACTACTCGGGGTTTGTATCGCGGCGATATATTACACGTCCTTAACGACGATATTAATGTCGCGATATCGTTGCAATTCTTGGAATGTCACGAATTCGTGTTATTCTGAGAATGGCGGTCGTCGGTTGACCTCTGGAGTATGTTTCAGGTTTACCGTCTGTTCGCCCGACCTGTCTGGGCCGCGTCACATTATATTCGAATTATGATTTCGAACCAATTTCATTAACGGGAAAGCTCAATTTGCGTTTGCGCTGAATTCATGAAATTATTAGGGATATTTTAAATTAGGAATTTCATTTTCACGAAAGTCTCAGTCAATTTTCAGTGTTAATAAATATTGTATCTTCGTGTTTCGAGTTGCCCACAGTTCAATTTATACCAGCAAAACCGTATGATTGAATAAATAAGAAGCATGTTGATACCCATCAGAATACCTCTCCGATACAAATATTAAATAATAATAAAAAGACATAATTAAGTCTATTGTATATTTTTGGGAAAAACTTTAGAACTTATCTAGGAATTTAAGTTCATCGATTTTTTTTTAAATTTCTTTCTTACTCGAATGCGCATAAAATAGATGGTGTTAACCGAGACTTATGCATTTTACTCCAGTATTAGCTATATATCTTATACTTATATAAAATTCTCGTGTCACGATGTACGTTATTGAACTCCTCCGAAACGGCTGAACCGATTTTGATAACATTTTTTGTGCTTATCATTTAGGTCTGAGAATCGGACCACATCTATTTTTCACCCCCTAAATGATAAGTTTTCTTTTGACAGAACGAAGTCTGTCGGGACAGCTAGTATTTTATAACCATCTTGTATGCAGATGTTAAAGACTACGCGGAATATAATAAGTACGCTTGAGACACGGACTCCCGACACGTGTTCAAGGCGAGCTCGTTACGTTTCACGGTCCAATGGACCTCCCTTGTCAGGCGCCGGCTATGAATCGCTAACATACCATATTCATGTTATTATTCATTATATTGAAATTTGTGTTTTTCCACCTGACATATAAAAGCGATTGATTTGAACGAGAGAACCCTAGCAACGATAGTCTTCCGACTAAAGTTCGCAATGAAGTCATTCTTGATACAAGTTTATTTTTCTCCCGGCAACTGATAAGCCGATAGCGAGAACTAATCCTTATTGTCTTAATTGTAGTTGATATTGCGGCGTACATTTTTCTATAATACTATAGTAGAAATCAGCAGATGAGCTAAATGATGTAGGTATTGCAATATCCTTCGTGAATATGAAAGAAAAGCTAGACTTAGACAATACTGTATAATTAATTTAAGCCTGAAAAATAGCAAGTATTTAAGTCCAGTGGCTTATCGAAATATTATAAAATTGCTTCGCGATGGTGATCGTAAACACCGTCACCGTAACACACGAAGTTATCCTTTTCGTGTATTAAAATAATATTTATTTGATAACATTCCGACGATGTTAAAACAAAAGTTATTGATTTCGAAACTAAGGCGCGATATACTTGTGCTACGTGTACTATTGAGCTTAAAAGCCATCAGGCCTAAAAGTCTAAACCTTTCGAAAGAAGGATATACTTGTGATTCTGGAATAGAATCCATATACGGGATGAGCTTTAATGTGCCTTAAACAGTACCTGCATATTCTTGTCACTGGCTGCTGGCATAAAGCTGGGCCACAAGCGGCCCGGACACTGATTCACTTTAGCTGATTTAGTTGAACAATATATTATATTATAACATTCATATAACAATATACGTACGGCATGTAATAATTAGGGTCTGTTTCACAATGTCCTAATAAAGTTCCAATTAAGCTATTTGCAACATATTTACCACATAACTACAACGTTTTTGTTTCACAATTGACAAATAGCAATATTTGGCTAATAAAGTTCCCTGTAAACTATAGGTCGGATCAACTGGCCATTAGCAAATTTATCTGCCACATAAATTAGTTGACAGATATATACGTGGTTGACAGCTACACGACATTTGACAATTTGACGTTCCGGTAACAGTAATATACAAAATAATTTAAATTGTGTTTTGAACGTTTAATAATTAAGGGATAACATTATATACAATGTCTATGTAAATAAAAGGTGTAAAGATGGTATGATACATACATTTAAATTATAAAAACCTATTTTCATGTATATTTACAACATGGAATGTTTTTCTAAAACATATTAATCGTAAAATGGAACTATAAAATGCGAGTTTGCCAAGCCTACTAGAGTCATCGCCACTTTAGAAGTCCGATAGACGCGGCGCTGCGGTCTCATAACTCAATGTTGCCAATTTCTATTGTAATGATTTTCCACCAAGTCTAGTACAATAAAAAATTTAAATAGTTATAGGGCCTATGTTCAATAGTGGACTGATAAAGACTGATGATGATAATAATGACAAAAATAATTATAGTAATATATATTATAAATAAAACCTTTTTTTTTTAATATTTCGTTTGATTTTTTACGTATAACCGATTAGTAGAATACATCTAAAACAAGCTTCTTCGATTGTGTTCGGCTTTTGCCAGGGGTGACGATTTTCTCAGAAGTTATTGCTGCCATTGTTACTTCTTTTGTTATTCGACCTTTTTTTACAGAAACACCAAAAAATATAATTCATCTAGCAAGGTTTTAATTCTTTTACCTTGTATTTATATTCATATAAAATATCATAAGATAAATGTAGGTATAGAGTTAATGATAATATTTTAACCATAAAATAGGCAAAAGTGAGTGACTCTGGCATCTCTAAAATTTTCCTGTCATGGCTGTGACATTTATAAACATATTATTTAACGGGGTTAATTGTTGCTTATTTTTACTTTCTAATTCACAAAATTATTTCACTTTCACGATCATTATACGGCCTTAAATTTTTACACCTTTCTTTATATTATATGCTCCATATTTCACGTAAAACAATTTAAAATATCACAACTTCTTACTCCAGACAGATGTCAAGATGTCAATCTTGTCAAATTTAGTTCAGGCATTAGTCGCAGGACTTCAAAAGTGGCGAGGACTATAACCAGTAAGTGCCAAATAGGGATCTGCCAAATAAATTTACAGGGAAGATGATGGTGAAACCCAATCAAGACTAACTAGAAGATTTATGTGTCAGTTAATTTATGTGTCATATAGCTATAGGGTACTTTACTAGTATATTGTGAAACAGACCCTAAATATCGTATTGTGTCGAACAAAGCCTTTATTTGGGGTCGGAAATTGAATACCTCGTAATTTGTGTGTCTGTGTCAAATTAATGCCCACGTAACATCAGGGGTCATTGTGCGAGGCACGTACGAGGCATTGTTGGTGTCCCCGATGTCGGCGCACACTCCCTTGTCGCCGGCTTGGGGGTATGGGAGTAGTACTGAAGTAGGAGTTCATTCATCGCTTACCCCGACCTACGTCCCATACGCTTGTATGTACATACACAGGCTACCAAGTATTATTCTAAAACGGTCGAGGCTAGATCTCGCAGCGAATACAGACGTAGAGGATGCGAGCTCTCAAAATAACCCCTTTATTGCGATTCTCCTGACCTTCGTCATTTTGCTGTCAACGGTTTTACAAGTTCCCAATCGAATAAATAACTAAAACACTTGTTGTTTCGTATTTGTATTACACTTTTGTAAATTTTAAATGTAATGCACTGTTGATAATTTTGCTGAAAAAACGAATTATTTGAAACATTTAAAGTTTCAAAAGAATGCACTTTGTCCCATTAATTACATTACACATCGAACCCTCTTGACACCCCTCTGGGGTTTCTATCAGAATCTATATTGAGACAGTAGACAACATATACCGTAACACGCAGGATTTAAGATATTACTCTCAGCGTGATCATTACTACCATTTTTATTATTTTGTGAATGTGAAGTTGACTATTACCACTCCCACTACTAAGTACAAATCTCCTCGAAAACAAGCGAGGAGGACATTAGGCCATAGTGCATAAAAAAAATATTTTTTCAAATGCCTCACAATTTTTCCTTTATCAGCATTGTGAATGTGATCCGGTACGAAAAACTTAATATTTCAGTCCACCGTCGCTTTTTATCTAACGCAGTGATTCCCAAAATGGTCCAGATGGACACCCAGGGGTCCACGATGAGCGTGACAAAAAATGGGGGTCCACAATCGTAAGCGGAGGTCCATAAGAATTAATTTGGTTTCGATAGTGAAGAACCAAAATGATAGCTTGTCTCGACTTCTCCTAGCAATATTAATGCTAAGAGAATGTTACTATTATAATGAAATATCTTGAATGGAGCAATTCTTGAAAAAAAAGCTCAGCAAGGGGTCCACCTGATGCAGGAAAAGTTTGAAAGTGGTCTATGAAACAAAAGAGTTTGGGAAACACTGATTTAACGTAATCGAAATACAAACTTAAGACAGGTATAATATATATTTGTATGTTCGCAGAATCCGCAAGCGGTTCTTCAACAAGCGCCCATACAAACAGCCGCTGCATCGGAGCCCGCAACACGCGTGAGTGCATAAAATACGATAATCATATTAACATTCATTTTCATACTGCTACAATCGTCTGAATAACTTTCACGCAACTTAACTTGTAACTAACCAGTAGGGGTATCGGTGCTTGACACAGGGGTGACATGTTGGTGAAATTTTCAGAACTCATTGGCCATGGACGCGCTGGAAACTAACGGCGGTCCCGCTGATATCGCCGAGATAGAACAGATTGTGAAGGAGAAAATGGTTCGATGAATATCAGCATGTAGCTACCGCATGACCAATATCTCCTCTTCCGATAGAATTTTCAAACAATAATCGGAATATGAGATGCGATTTTGATGGAGTTTCAGTATACAAGCTCAACGTTGTTACCACCGCTTTGACTGTTTGGCATTCATTTTTTTTTTCGATCTACACGATCGCTTGCGTTTTGTTTGTTTGTAGATAGTCTTTTTATGTTTGTATATTTTGTGTCCATGCATGCGTTTACAACTCAAATGATTTTTTAAATGCTTATCAACATACATTTTAATTAATATTGTTTTATCTCATTTTTTTGTGTCTGTGTTTCTGTTGGATAATTTAAAGTTAAAATAAGAACGTAGTAATAATAGCTTAAGTTTCCCTTTTGTAGTTCACTTCGGGTAAATGATTAAACGTGTTCTCGGAAGCCTCATGCAGAAGAGCTTTGTATTTGTAGCTACTATATGATAAAATTAAATGGAAATGTACGCGGCATGATATTATGAAATTTAACCTATATTTAAAAGCCGTAGTAGAATGAAGTAGTATACGGTGTAACACCGCAAGTGAGTATAACATGCTCATATTAATATTAAGTTAAAATAAATCCGACGCTCGCTCTGTCCATTTTGTATAGTTTCAATGCAATAGCTTAATATACTTCCGTGAACAAACAAGAGACGAAAGACTAATGAACACAAACGCGTATGCGGCATAAGCGGCGAAACTATAAAATAAATCATATAAAATAAACTAAACAAATGAATAATACGATATTTTCCAATTCGCTGCATAAGTAGCAATACTATCGTTTCTGAAAATCTCGAAGTATGAATACATAAATTTTCGGAATAAGTAGCAAAAAAGGACACATGTTTGAATTAAAATGTATCGGTAAAATTTTTATTAAGCGTGTTTTCTTATACCAGCTCGTTAGAATTTTATTACAATGAAAAACATATTTTGCTTACAATAGCGAAAGATACACTGGCAAGAATTCGAATATCTCGTCTTAAAGTTTTAAAGTAAAACTTAAAGTACCTCTGTAGTACTGTAGTAGTAGTAGTGAGCCCAAGCAGTCGTGGGAGTGAGTCATGTCACTAATTTTCATTGTTCTAATCAACTATCATCTATTAATGCTCTTTGTAAAATCAATATTTTATTAATTATTACCTTAATAGAAAAAAAGCAGGAAATACCTATTTCAAAAAATAATCCTTTCTATGTTGCCTGAAATATTGTAGAGTACGTCCATTTAACATATTATATATTTGTTTACACAATATTTCATTGTTTTAATTGCAAATACTTTTCCCATATTCCGGCTAGTTGCATATAATGAACGCTTGCCTGAGGATTCACGAAAAATAAATAATTATTGGTACATATTTTACGTATTTGTTACACATCAAGCGAACCTAGCCTTATACTTTTTAGCATTTAATATTTGTCCGCGTTAAATTATATTCGTATTGAAGTCTTTTTACCGTGCAAGAATGAACTTAATCTAACTTTAAAATGGTCTACAAATGAATACATATTATATAAAAAAAAATATTGATTTCAAAATTCAAACAAATTCAAATAAACTAAAGAATTGCGAGTCGTATTAATGATATCGATTTAATTTTTACTGTGTGTTTATTTTTATTATTATAGAGTAAAAGCTAGGCTGAATATGTAAGATTAGAAGTATGTGTTCAAGACTAAGACTCATACCAATATTGTTTTAGTTTTTTGGTTTTTTCTTGCTTTGCTCATTGCTAATTTAATATAAATATAATCTGTAACGTATTACCGTCCCTAGTATCCATAATACATCATTATATAGTCCATAGGGTTTGCGTGCTTGTTAAATAACGAAAAAACGATATGAACTTTAATTTGGTACAAATAGGAGCAGCATGGTGGTGCCACGAGTGGTCCGGGCCGGTCATGCGATGGGGAAGACGAGGAACCCCACACCCCCGGCGTGGAGAGCACCGAGGCGGCACTCAAAAAGAGGGAGTACGTCCTCCGGGAACTGTACGACACGGAGGAGATTTACGTCGCCGACCTCCGCCTAATCTGCGAGGGATACCTGAAACACATGATGGTGAGTGCCACCAAGCTTCCAAAATGGTATATGTACAAAAGTACAGGATGTTGTAAGGATTTTTTCGTTAGCATTGGGTTCTCTAATAGAATTAATTTAAAATTATGTATTGAAGTATTTGAAACGGGACATAATAATTTTCGAGATTTCTTTCTTGTTCACGATATTGGACGAGAGGTTGATATTTTGACATTATATTAGTATGTCTCATGAACAAGACATTCATAAATAATATTTCGTTTCAAATACCTAACAACAACAATTTAAAATAATTGCACTAGAGACCCTCAGAAATGATAAATAACCCTTTCTATCGTTTTTGGTTTAAGTGTTTCATATACCTATATCGAACACACATGATTTTATGTTAATGAGTCATTTAAAATTGTTTTCTTTAAAAAAATTGCATCGTCATTGAAAATAGGTACTTGTGGTCGTTTACGAACGAACCTCACTTCGTATGAAATTACACTCTCACTGTCACTCTGACAACTAGTTAATACCAGAGTACACAGTACAGCGCTCTGACCGACTATCGATCCCCGAAAGAGCATTTATGCTATCTTTATAATACCGATGAGAAAATTTGTTGTGAACCGAGGTCTGGCTCCTAATAGTATCCCTACCAATATAAAGTGATAAATAAGAACCGCTCTACTATTACTTAGGTTAAAACGTATGCATGCAGTTTAGACAATATCAACTATAGAAAGTAGGCCTTTGTTTTGTCAACGTGTAATTATTATTAATAAATAAATATACACAGGATCCCCACGCCGAACCGCCACTGCCCGAAGGTCTCCGAGACCGGCGCCTGCGCATGATCTTCGGAAACGTCGAGGCCATCTACGAGTGGCATCGCGAGTAAGTACACCGTTCGATACGTACATACGAGGACGTATGTGACGACGCAAACGTTCGCACTCGAGAGTTACGTACGCGATCGTTGTTTACGTACACGTCGGATGTTCACACATCCCTCCAATGCTTTCTAACGTAAGCAAAGATAAGCGGACATGCTTTTTTATACAACTCTGTCCAATGATAAACATTTGTTTCGTTGCATCCGTATAACTATTATTTTAGAATAATATATTTCTATTTTTAAGACGCTAGCGCTTACCTACTAGCTTGCCAAGCGAATGATGAAACCCATTGATGTTCTATATGTTATTGTAATAGCTGTACATGAGCAGCATTATTCAGATATGTGGGATTATAATTTGTACTGCGGCAAAGCAAATTATTTATAAATCTGTTTTGTGTTTACATTACGCTTAAGTAAAATATTGTATATTATATTTTTGTTTCTTTATTTTATGTTATGATGCTATGCGTATAATGTTTAATATTATAAATTGAATGTATAATAATTGAAACATGTAAGTCGTGGATCGCTCACGATGCCTGAATGATGTGTGCAGTAAGTTCGTACGCGAGCTGGAAGGCTGTATGGAGGCGCCGGAACTGCTCGGCCCACTGTTCCGTCGCTTCCTCGAGAAGAAAATGTTCCTGTACGAATCGTATTGCCGCAACAAGCCCGTCTCCGAGTACATCGTCTCAGACCATGAGCATTACTTCAACGAGCTGCGACAAAAGCTCGAACACAAACTACAAGTATGTAACGTATTTGTGATTTAGATATATTCATATCCTAATATACTACTCAGCTACAACAATTAGGCGCTTGACAGGAACTGCCCGAACCCCTCGTCCCGTGGTTCTTCAAATACGCAAAGCGCGGGGCAAAGACGGGATTCGGGCAACTGGCATGCTTATTTTGGTCAAATAGAACACACTTTTGTTTATATAGAAACGCGTGTATTTACTTATTAATACAATTGTAATTTATATTTTTAAATAATAAAACATATGCAGGAACTGCTATAATACGAAACGCCCGTAAATTATAGAGAAAAATACAAACGGATAAATAACAAAGCTAACCTACAGTTCGTAACACAATCTATATGTAGAATATAGACATGTATTGTTCTGGATTTATCAAATTCCAAATTTGCACGTACACGTGAAATTCGGAATCCACAGAAAATTAATTTCGACGCCGCGAACAATCTGATGTGAATTGATTGACTCGTGTGGGAGTCGCGAGGGGATGACATGTTCCCTTCGATTGTGACGTTATTCCAACAATTTAGTTTAAACTGATAATATACTCCGTTCTGTTCATGTATTGGAATATTACAATGTGGCTTATTAATAGAATCTATACATTATCTATTATTCTTATACAAAGTACATAATGTATTTATAAATAGGTTTTACCCACATTAAGAACATAATATGTAAATAATGATATGCTAATAGATTTCCCGTTATTTGTGTCCTATGTGACATAGCTTGAAATATTTACCCAGGAAAACTAAAGGCCACCTTTTTCCTTCTTATTATTGTTGTTTTTTGGGTCGGTGTTAATTATCGTGTGCAATAAAATAATCATATAAAGATTATTAATAATTCTTCATAAATAATAAGGTGTTCTATAAGAAAAGTAAAGGTAATAATAATTTATAATTACTGATCATAAAAATTTACTCATATCGAGCTATAATATCTCGGTCGTTGCCTCGAAAGCAGCTCCCCAAGCTAGTAAGCAATAAATCCTCGATTCGCCTTATAAAGCAGTAATTTTAACACGTTAGAAATATTTTATAGATTGGAGGCCTCATACAATATAATTATTATCAAATTTTTTATAATAACAAAAATGCGTGTGATGAAATAAACGCGAAAAAAGAATAATAATAATAATGGCATTATCATTATTAAAATAGTAATATGTTATTGCATTATACATATCAGGCCAATATGATTTTAATGGTTTTACTATTTATCATTACTATTTTCCCCCCTCTTATGTATGCCACAAAGCATGTCTGTGTTGGCGATTTGACAGCCACAGTCAAAAAGCGGAACTGCGAAATGCGCTCAGGGAAATTGGATTTGATATCATATGCTAGTGAGCAGAGAAAATAAAATCAGAGAGAAATGGAATAGTCATTTTAATGTCGCCTTGACTTTAGGTTAAATATACGTACGTTTGACGTTGCTTAATTAAATTATACCTATTGCGGTGTAGCATGGTGCGGCTGACAGTTCCAGTAACGTTACGTTTTACTCTTGCAAGCCGTCGCAATTAAAAAAATATAATTAAGTATTTTATTAATACCTCATTCGTAAAATAGTTGATCGCCAATCACTGTGGTAAATTAAATCAAACCCAACCAGAATGTGATAGTATCCAAATAAAATCAAATGGAAAGAAAAATTAAGCAAAGTACTATGCGTATAACGTAAAACCATAGACGTGCTTAGTGATGGGATGTACTATACTAGGATGGAAAGTCGATGTTCTTTATAATAAAAATGTATATTGGGCGTAGTTCAATTATTATTGTAAAAAGTCTATCATTATATTAATGAAACAACAGAATCTATCAATATCGTTAAAAAAGTTGTCACGAAAAAAATATAAACCTGATTTTGATTATTTAATATAAGTTCAAAGCTACTATTATGTAGCCCCTAAATATATACATTGAAAAGTTTATACACCTAGATACACTGCACAACAGAATAAACACACTAATTTTCATAATACTATTAATAAGAACTATACTTACGCTGCGAGTATCGATAGCGATAAAAATAAATTGCATAACGTCACATCCCTAATCATGTATGTCAACGTCATATTGGCATGTGTCAGCCGCACCATGCTACACCGCACGGAGTATAGGACTTTTGTTTACCTACGAGACATGCTTTTGTCTAATTACAAACTCGTATTTTTTAATATCCGCTTGCGGTCATGTGAAAACGATATTAAAAATATATTGTGTAGCCTAATGTATGCTAAGTATGTTTCTAAAAAAATGAATGTTCGTGTAACTTGCCTACTATGTGTCCGATGGTTCAGGTGAATGCGAATGTTCGGGGATTGACCGTTTTAGCCTCTAGTCAGTCGGATTACACATGTCCCATTATGTTATGTACACTGTCACCTGGACTATTAGTGTAAAAAAAAATCCATTCCCAATTTCAATGAGAAAGACCCGGACATTTTGTTTTCCAATGTTTAAGCGAATTTTACTTATTACAATGAATAGATTTTTGCGGATTTTATCGCGGTTTATTAATAGTTTTAATACTACATGTTTTTGATACTTTACAGCTACCATGGCCACGGGAGGCCAAAACTATAAACTTTAATAAATCACGATAAAATTAGTAAAACTTGCTTCATTATTACGAGAAAAGTCTTAAGATAGCAGACGAAAACGTTAATAAATTATATAACTAGCTTTTGCCCGCGGCGTCGCTCGCGTTAAGTTCGGGGTAACACGGTTCTCCTTTCCTAATTTAAAGATGAGTAGCATTTAACAGACTGGGGGAAGATTTCCGAAAAAAAGATTTATGTTTTTATTCATTGTACAAACATAAACAAAGATGTGTGTACCGATTTTTAGCTTCCTACCTTGAAAACTGCGAAAAGCCCCATACAAAACTTCATCACTCTTTTAAGGAGTTTGGGGCGGATTTCCAAAAAAGAGAATAGTCCACATACCAATTTTTAGCTTTCTATCTTAAACATTGTGGAATGCTCCATATAAATGTCCACCCCCATTTTAGGGAAGAAGGCGGTTAGAAAGAGACTAAAAGTAGCCTGTGTCGCTCTCCACCCCGTCATCTATCTCCACTTAAAATCACGTCAAATTATTGCTCCGTTTTAATGTAATAGACGGACAAACAAACACACACCCGTACTTTCCCATTTATAATATTTTATATTATAACATATTGTATGGATATGGATAATAATATATTCACGTTAGTTTCTAAATATATTAATTGTACCTTGTGCTTTTCAGCTCGGCGATCTTTTGATCAAACCGATTCAACGCATTCAAAAGTATCACCTGCTGGTGAAGAAAGTTCTGACGTATTCGGAAAACGCGAACGCTCCGCCCAACGTGATCGCAGCTCTGCGGGACGCCGTACAATGCACCTCCATTATACCGAAGAACGCCAACGACATGATGGAAGTGGGCCGCCTGCAGGGATTCACGGTAAGATCACTGCAATA
Source organism: Lycaena phlaeas (assembly GCA_905333005.2). Classification (NCBI taxonomy): domain Eukaryota; kingdom Metazoa; phylum Arthropoda; class Insecta; order Lepidoptera; family Lycaenidae; genus Lycaena; species Lycaena phlaeas. The sequence goes on from HG995168.1 coordinate 6,031,435, forward strand.
TAAACGTACACGTACAAACGCACACCTACAAACGCACACGCACACGCACGCGCGACTGCAGCCTTATAGGTACGCTCGATATAACTCCAATGCCAAATTGTCATTCAATTTATGTGCGTGTGAAATGCAAATGCTGCAAGCGAATAATTGATTTATTGTAATGTTGCTATCGATTATCGCCGAGAAAACTTTTGCCAATAAATTAATGTTTATATAATGCGAAATAATACATTGACTGCGATTGTGAGTGAAAAAATTTATCTATGATTGAACAGTTGATATTTTTTAATAATTAATAACCGACGTAGTAAAGTAAAGTAATAACTCTTTATGCCCCACTGCTGAGCACGGGTCTCCTCCACTTAACATACCTTCTGTGAACTTCACATACCTTCAAAGACTTTCAATCTCATCAGGTATGCAGGTTTCCTCACGATGTTTTCCTTCACCGATAAGCGAATGGTGGTCTCGTGTTTTGAGTGCACTTAGGAATTTAGAAAAACCCATTTCAAGGCACACACGGACGGGTCAGGATCGAACCTGGAACCTCTCGCATAAGAGTCTGAGTCCGTTCACCACTGGACCTGGTATTTGATAATAATGAGTACTAAAACTCATCGATAAAACTCAGAATAAATTCACGTCATGGTTTGATAAAAAAATATGGCAGTTACAGAATTTTTGTTGGTGGAATTAATGAAAACACAATTTAATAACTTCATTTATTCAATATAATTCGTGCGTCATCATGCGAATGATCTGTAAAAATAGCTGCTGCTTGCTGCAGATGATATTTTTCACATAATATGAACTTTGCTTTTTTCTTTATTCACCAGAATACGTCATGAGCGTTTTATAAGAGCTTTTAACAGTAATCGCGATATGATTGATTTTTTTAACTATAGCGCTATTTTTTTGTATACCATATAATTTTTCAGACTTCATGCCTAACACTCAAATTGGTGATATATTTTCAGGGCAATATCGCCGCCCAAGGCAAGCTGCTCTTCAAAGAGCCACTCGTAGTGTCTGATGCCAACAGCGTCAACGACAAGGGGAAGGAACTGCACGTGTTCCTCTTCCAGCAGTGCGCCATATTCACCGAGGCTGTGGGCAAGAAGAGTCAGTTCACCAGCCCCACTTATAACTACAAGGCTCACATCCAGGTACATGTTATTATATGTATATGTTATCATCTCTCTCAACCTACAATCAACGTTTTAGTTCCCTTATTGTGTTGGTTTGGTATCATCGTCTTCTCAATAAACAAGTGAGGACAGATATTATGAATGTAATATTGTAGTTATAGATAACATTAAGTACACTTGACTGTTTTGAACTTGTAACGGAAACGTACTAAAGCTGTCCCCCGGAAGAAATGAGTTGCATGGTGGCAGCCATATAAATACACGCAAATTTATTTCTTCCACTGGTTTTTTTTAAATATTTTTTATGTTAGTTCGATAGGGAATCGGCGAAAGTGGCATCTGATCGTAAGAGCTCGACGTCGCCCATGAACGTATAGTTTAGATGGAACTAGTCCGGTCAACTCATTTATGTGTTGCCTATCCTGAGATATAAGAATGTTAAGCCTCCGTGCCTGTCATTACACTGCATGTCTTATTCTTATTTCCTAAACGCGGCAACGATACACAACCATACCATACAAACCCGAGCAACCGGGAGTGCGTATCCCTGCCACCGGTGTTTATCTACTCACATTAAAGGAATAGAGAACATAATTATTAATCTTATATAAATGTTGTAAAACCTCCGTGGGAAAGGCGTAAATTACATGTGTAGTCGTGAATAAAAAATATATTAGGTTCCACTAAAAAAATCTAGTAATGAAAACCGATTATCTCAATCAAAGCTTTGTTATACCCGTTGGTTATTGGAAAAGACGCTCTATTACTTTCCGAAGTTTTGGGCTTTTAAAATATCGTGAATGTTTGGCTTTTAAGGTCAACAAGATGGAGCTCGAAGAATTGGACGGTAACAACATGTTCATAATACGCGCTACTAACGGCGAGAAGAGGAAGCCGCGTCAGGCGTTCCTGTGTCGCGCTCCCGAAGCTCGCTGCCAGCACTGGATCAGCACCCTCTCCACTATACTACAGTCGCAACTGATATTCGGGGAGCGTCTCGAAAACCCGAGCGCGTTCCTACACCGCGACCCAGCGTAAGTACCGCCCCCAACAGGCCACGCCCACTTGGTTTAACGTGCTTCAGCAAATTAACAACATCACGTAATAATTGCATGCAATTTATTTCGCAAACAGCTTCTATAACTAATCTCCAATGGTATTTCGGAATAAATACACATTCGTTGAAAATATGTCCCGCGGAACCAAAGCTTTAATTTAGCATATTATTATCGTTCATTCGATTACAGTGACAACTAACGATATTTTATTTTATTCATAGTTGTACGCAAATATTCATTTTGTAAGCAAGAGCTAGTTCACTGATATATTGTTATTATTTGTTATAAAGGAAAACATTTATAAATGATTTGATTTTTCGGTTAAAATAGAATTTCAAGGTGTTGTGATGAAATTATGTCCATTTTTATTAAAATTTTCTACGATTAAACATTTAGCTTTTAATTAGATATTTTTGCGGAAAGCAGTTTTTGGAATCGCTATTTTTTTTGCTATAAACGATTATAATAATTTGACCTATCGGACGTTATTTCAAGAAGCTTTTATATTCATTTCAAAAAGTTTAAATATTATTAAAGTTATTATGAAAACTAGCTTATTATTACAAAATGATTTTGGCAAAAATAATGTTATTGGATATCTCTATAAAATCGTCTGAGATTATATTTAAGTACAAGGCATTTCATTATCATTTATCAAGACTATATTTTATGTAAGATATCATTATTATTGCGGTTTGCAGTATTATTTTAAATGGTGAGAATTATATAGATATTACACGATAAAAGTCTCCTACACATTATTGTTCTCTTTATTTTTATTGTATTTGAAATATAAGGCTGGGGAAAAAGTTTCTTCGCATTTTACATAAAATTTTAAAGGTTTTTATAAAGTTCATTTACATTTAACCAAAGTATGCAGGTAGGGGCATGATCCCATTGGTATAAAAATTTTGGGTCTTCTGATTAAAAAACAAGGGGTTCTTGCAGTCCTCTCTTGATGTTAACCTGACACTGTCTAAGGAATTCTGAAGATACAGAAACAGGTGAAAATCTGAAGGTGCAAGGTCAGGAGTATACGGCGGATGCATTAACACCTCCCAGCCAAACTCGTAATTTTGTTGAGTGGCTAAAGATGTGTGAAGTCTAGCATTATCATGGTGGAAAACCACACCCCTTCTGTTGATTAATTCGAGCCGCTATCTCTTAGCTTCTTGATTTAATCTCATCAGTTGTTCGCAGTACAGTGCGGTATCAATGGTCCTAGCTGGCTGTAAAAGCTCTAATGAACAATGCTCTTCCAATCTCAACACACACACAGCATCACCTAGTTGCGAGTTAGCCCGAATTTCACCATAGTCTGTGAAGCCTGACCGGCCCTTGTCCACGATCTTTTTCGTACGTTCTTGTCATACCTGGTCCACTTTTCGTCACCAGTTATCAGCTTCTTCAAAATGATTCGGTTTCATTACGTCGTAATAAAGAATCACAAATGAGTATACGGTTCATTAGGTTTTTTTCAGTGAGCTCAGGGCGCATCCAAATATCGAGCTTTTTTGTTTACCCAGCTTTTTTCAAATGCGCCAAAACCATGTTGTGGTCAATTCCGAGTTCTCCAGCGACATCGTGACAGCGACAGCCATATGCCGATCTTGTTCCACTTTTTCAAAACTGGCATCAATTTTGTCCGTAACCGGGCGACCAGAGCGAGGTGCATCTTTGACATCAAAATTTCCGGATTGAAAACGCTTAAACCAAAGCGGTACTCTCACAGATACTGTAGGTCCATAAGCATCACATTTTTCTTTTCGCGGCTCGATGCATCGAATTTCTATATTAGATTCACTCATTTTAACAATAAGAAAAACAAATGAAAATCACATATTTTCCCAATTTGAATTTGGAATTGTCTTCTTTAAAATTAAAGCTTTTTAATAATACCAAAACCAGCCAGACACAAATGGTATAGCCAAATATATTTTATTACAAATTCATAGTATACTATATGCGAAAAGACTTTGCCCCCAACCTATTATTAAAGCTTATTATTTCTTTTTCTATCCTTGACTATATGAAAATGTACTAAGTATTAATTATAATATGGAATATTTTGGTTATTATGGTTTCTGGACACATGATAAAACACATACGAAAATAAAACTATAGCCATATATCCACATAGCACTTTAACTAATGGCGAAACTTCTGTCATGAAACAGTTTATTACTCAAACGACATCTTTTATTATAAGCTTACAATTATTGAAGGTTATTTTCTTATGTATTTGTAACATTACTTGAACGCTTAAGTTTATAAAAATAATTATATTTAGGTTCGATTAATACTTAATTTTAAACAGCTGATAACGAATGTTATTCATCGTAAACCCTGTCTTTACTCGTCTACTTCTGATGTGCAACTTCAACATAACTATTTCAAAGTATCTGTCATCTATAATTGTTATTTCCTGCTGATTGACACTTGGTTAAAAATCTATCTATCTCCGCATTAGTTATCGTATAAGCTCAAATGTTTATCAATTAGAGTTAGGTATCTTTCAAGCGTAGGCGTCGTTTTGTCGCTGTATGTTTAAATGGCATATTTTAACGGTAGTGAATTCATGTATTATGTGTGTTACAATAAATGTTCGTAGACTAGGGTTTAGGTTGCAATTGAAGAAGACTGGAAATTACGGGAGTGAATGATTGAACTGACATCTTGGACGATAGCGATAGGTATATTAAGTTAGGTTAAAATTAGAGTCTGATATTTCAATTTTAGGTTAGTCGATAGGTTTATTGCTTTTTATCGATCGAACAGTCGATTGCTATCGCAATGATCACGATGCAATAAATAAAAGACTTCGACGCTATGTATGATGAAGTAAAATTTTAATCGTTTTATCGAATTGATTCGTCGTTTACATACTAGTAGTACGTACGTTTGATTGTTAGTACAGTTATTATATGTATTGTAATATTTACACTATCATGTAATGTTATTTGTCCTGTATGATTATTTTGAACCATATTATGTACATGCTATTTATGTAATATGTGTACCGATTTATGTATTGTAAGGTATCTTATTTTGTATTATCACTTCTATACATATTTAAAATATACGTAGTGAATCAAGTATGTTATACACTCAGTGTAGTTGTATGTAATCGATTTGTCTTATAATAATAATTTCTATAAGTATACCTAATTATGTCACATTTCAATATTAAATCAAGCTTTAAACGGATGCGAAATAATGTACGGAGTTAGTCAATGATGATGATTGCTGCATAAATATAATTTGGTGCCGCGTACGGCACACGATGTTAATTGTACGTCACATGTATGCCTTTTGGCTATTGTTTTAATAATTGGGGCCAACTTTATTTATAGTTTATTTAGCCACGTATTTAGTACGTTCTCTCATACACAATCACCGACACGTTACGTAGTTAATAAACTTAGCAATAAGATCGATTGTACCGATCAATGTGAGCTGAACGATCAGTGTAGACGTGTCGTCGCCGTGGTTCTCATCATATAGATATTATAGACACATCCCCATTAAAGAAAGATGGTCGATTGTGAGTCGATTATAGTGTGATACAAATGTGGATATTGAATATGACAGGGACATACCCTGGTTTTGACTCATCACAAAATTAGTAACATGTTTTGGCCATTTAATATTTCATGGATTACCAGAATTAATAGCACGTTACGAATTAACCGCATAATGAAATTAATAAAAAAAAACGTCGAATAACGGAGACTGATTTAATTGTTACTTTCGTGTTAAGATTACATGGCGTATGTGATTGATACAATGTGACTAGTGAGATGTTAAATTAATAAAGTTATCCAATATAACATGCAACGAATTGTACGAGGCTGAGTCCTGCGTGCTCAGGCCTGCCACTCCAGTCAAGTAACAAGTTTCGCGTATACAATGCATTGATCCGAGAACACTCCGTATTAGTGTTGATGTAGGTATATCATGACGTCGAACAGTTAACAATGAACGAAATACACATGTCGTATATAAGCATGATATGCATTGTAATACGTGCTGTGTGTCGTGATAAATAAAGTTTTATTGTGAACGTAAACATGTGATACTTTCCCTGGGTCGTCGAGTCTTCCAACTGGCGAAAAAACTTATGAGATATAAAAGAGTTCATTAATTTTAAGATCAAAATAAATACAAACTCGTGATAGATGTTTGTCGAGTGTTATTTAAGCACCGTACCACGTTCAATGTTTAGGTAGAAATGCGATCATTGTTAACATTACTTCCAACAATCTAGTGAGATCTACTGCGTTTAGGACGTCTAAAGTTACTAGTATTTCATATCTTATTCACTATACACTTAAGTAAAGTCAAATATTACTTGTAGTTAAGCAAATATTCTTGCCTTCGAGTAGTTTAAATTTTAACAACAGTCGTATAAAATGTTCATTTAGAATTCACAATTGTTTTATATTCCAAATAAATAATGTATTAATTTCGATCTGTATGTATATATATATTTTTACTAACTGATTGATGTATATATCGCTACTAATATGATACTGTGTATTTAGTAACTACATGTTACATTGATAACCAATAAATGTGAAATAAAAATGCTTGTGGTTTAATGCTTTTAGTCCCGCATGCTTAATACATTTAGTTGTTTTACTTTATTCGTTTGAGTTACATGGGCCGGGTGCTAGCCAATGGGAAATCGCCGATGCTAATAATTCATTCACTCAGAAATAATATTGTATTGTCATATCAGTAGAGAACAACATAATATAAGCTTTTCGTATGAAATACAGCTTATAAAAAGCCAGAGCCAATTCATACTAAGTTATAATATCTGAAATAAAATATTTAACACAGACTTATCCAGTATTAATATTAGTGGCCTTTGTCAGCAACGGACAGTATACATATAATATAGATGGTACATATGAAACATTATAGTATCCTTATAATAGGCCTTTGTAAATAGAGAATAACCTTAAAATAGGCCTTTCTTACTACTGACATGACAATAATATTTAGTGCTTTCAATCAAAATAGCGAGCTGATTTGCCCAGTTTAGTTTTTTTTAATGTGAAACATCTATGAACCCGAATTGGCAGTAAATTCGACTACAATTACGCTCTTCTCTACTCTTACGCTATCGTTTTTATATTATCTATGAATTCTAATAGTATATAGATGTTTCACATGCCGGGCGTCCCGCGACGGCCAGAGGTTTTTTTTTATTTTAATATCCTATTCCCGTCCCGGTAGCGTGGGTGAGGGGTGGTGTGGGCTCCGTAAGACAGAGAGCGTGCCGCCGTCGCTTGGCGGACGGCTGGCGCCGGAGATGCGGGCGCGTACGCAGCGGCCGCACGCCAAAGCGAACACTATCAACCTGCCCACGAGCGCAAGGGACGACCACAAGAAACTCTCGGCGCCGGTCAGCCCTACCTCGCCCCCACACACTAACGTAAGTTCATGTCACAACAATCTACGTCTCGATCGTAACAAATTTTAAATAGGGTAAATAACACACACACAGCGTATAGTGAAAAAACGTTTTAAGGTTTTTTTAATGTGATTATTATCCAATGAGAAACATTAAATATTAATTAGTATTTTATATCGATAGGCAAAAATAATCAATTCAAATCGTTTTTTCATAGAAAGTAGACACAGGACAGATATTCGTATGCAAATTAGACCACAGTATGGAAATATTTGAACACTCTTGTTTCAGCCAATGTATTGTAGCGTATGTAAAATAATAATCATTCACATTACTTTGCGTTCACTACTCTCATGAAACGACACGTTTTAAATAAAAACAATAACTGAATTCCTTTCCTCTAAAATGTATAAACTTAAAAACTTTCTCAGTGATTGGGCTATCTAATGCAAAAATATTATTTCAAATCCTAATTTAAATTCAAAAATTCAATTTCCCAGACAAAACTTAGACAAAACACTGGACTTGGAAATATTGTGACAGTTTTCATGTGAAGTGTGTTAAACATTATTTTATCCTGCCTTTCTGGCAGGATAAAATATTAAATAAAAACTAATGCTTGGTAAACATAGTCAGGAACACATTATCATTGTTATTTTTATTTAAGACAGACTTATGTCTAAATCAAGATTTTTATTAATATGGTTTTGGTCGAATCCAATAATACGAAGCAGAAACTAAACTGAGATGGTACAAACACGCTCCCTGTAAACGTAGTAACAATCATAAATCCAGTGCAGTAGGATTTTACATTATTCTAGTCCTGATATATTTATACGACTTTTTCCCATGGTATAAAGTATGATAAAGTTTTGCATATCACCAAAGCAAGTGAGGTTTGCTTGTGAAACTGACAGAAAGTGTTCATGTAATCATTAAAACTAGTAAAGCTGCCATGACCGACCTCTAGCAATGACCGAGTTACACTGTCTGTTCCGCACTTCACCCGAGAAATGAGGTTCATGGTCCCCTGGCGCTGCCCTATGGGATATGAAGTAGATAATAATAGTTTCTTAATATTACGTCTCATAAAATGACTGATTTGAGTAAAAACTCAACTAGTAGGATTGTTATTAAGTACTAACTTATGAAAAATATATTTCCTTTTAATTTTTCATCTAAATAACAAATTATATTTATTTGGTGAAAGAAATACCGAATACTGCCAAAATACCTAAAATATAATTTGATAAAAGCTAATCCGGAAATATAAAAACTCTTGCAATATGCGGAAAAATGTGGAATTAAATTTCTGTATGAACTATTGTTCATACAGTATATTGTGTTAATATGCTAACACAATATACTATTGTGACTGTGTGTATTGTGTATAGATAGGGTGACGACATCAATGCAGGATTTTTTATATTTCTGGTCAGGCTATGCAATATACATTCAGAAATGATTAAACAAAAAAAAATACCTAAAATTCTATTTTTATTCTGTTTATATCATCTTAAAACCCTATAAAGAAGGCTTTGTGTTAAAATTTCTGCAAGTGAGTTGTCCAACCGCAAAGCAAAATTACAGAAACGTTTACAGTACGTTTTCTAACCAAATTTTACTACTTTTTGTAAAAAATTTATTACATTTTACCTTGAAGAAACTAACCTATTGACCGAGATCTTGACAACATCTTCAATAGTATAGATAACGTAAGTTAAAAGTACTGTCAGCAAAAAGAAGTGCAAGTGCAGGTCTAGTATTTTAAAAAATAATTTATATATTAATAGGAACAGTATACAGCTTAAAATAATGGATTTTAAAACGACATCCTAGGTACGCATCTAAGAAACTTTATTAAAGGTATATCCTAATTCCATCTACCGGAATCTGTAGGAAATAATAAAATGATAATTTTATGACATCTTCAATATATATTTAGGATATTACGATTACGTTAAGATATTTTTAACTGACTTTAAAAAAAGGAGGTTATCAATTCGACTGTACGTGTTTTTTTTATATTTTATGTTATACATATTTGAATCTAACGATTGATGTGCTAATGATACGAACTGTCGCAGTCGTCATGAACTGACGCAGACGCCTATATAAATAATTAAGAAAAACTACATCTTAAATACAATCTTGTATATTATGCTATTATATTCTATATACATAGACTGGATACACATGATGAAAATAGGATACAAAAACTGAATACACATCATTTATTATTAATTTAATATCGTTGACAAAACACATACTGACTGCCTTAAACTTATGTTGCAGTATAAAAGATAAGATAAAAGATACACATAAATCAATATTATTACTATTGACCCTTAAACCATTAATATGATCGAGTTTTCAAATTACAAATATTATAAGATGCATATAATTTACTAACCATAGTCTGGCTAGATGTTTCATTAAAATAAATATAAGTCTTGTTGTATTTTATTGTAAACATTTATAACTTTATTTTATGCTCTTTCCATATTTTCTTCTACTGCTATTTGAATCAATATCTATGGTACTCTTAATAATGTAAGGCTAGTAGCTGTTTAGAATTATATATAAGTATTTGTATCTATTTATTTGCATGTATATCTTATTTAACGCTTGTCTGTATTTCTTTTGTTGTAGGTATGATAAACACAAGATTGCATTTTTAACATAGACTGTGATAGCGGACCGATTTGACTCAAGACTGCAATTTAGTGTTATGTGATCGGATATATTCTAAGTTTTATTTATTTATGTACATACAAATATTAAATTAAATGTATTCATATACTAATTTGGGGGCGATGGTGTCAGTGAGAGGTGAGCATGCATGGTTTGCTTTTCTGTATTATATTTATCAGTAAAGTAGCCAAGTGAATCATCAACACATTCATAACAGGGTTTATCGAAACGAGCATGGGGACTGAAGCTCCGGCGGGGCACCGGTGGCAGCAGTGGCTCGAGTGGGGGCGTGGGCGGAGGCGTGGGCGGAGGCGTGGGGGAGTCTAGTGAGGGCGTGGTGACGGAGCTGCGGCCTCCCGAGCTGGTGGAACCGGCTGGAGACGTCACCGTGGTGCCTGGTGCCACCGCTATACTGTCGTGCCGCGCCGTTGCCACCCGCGCCACAGCCTCCTGGCGCAAGACCGCCCCTGAAACACGCGCGCTCCGGCACGGAGACCGCTTCGCTATAAATCTCGCCACAGATGGTCTCGCAACACTGACGATACACGCGTGCCGCGCCTCCGACGCAGGTGTATATTGTTGTCTCATAAGCAATGAATTGGGAGGCGTTCAGAGCTCGTCCCGCTTGACTGTCGGCGCAGGAGGAGCGCCTGGCGTGCCGGCAGTGCGGGCACATCCCGGCGGAGGACTTGTCGTCCAGTGGGATGAATCAGAAGCATCGCACTTAGAATACTGTAGGGTTGGAGAAGGAGAATGGCGGCGCGCGACTGAAACACCCGCTGCAGCGAATACACTAGCCCTGGAGGAGTTACCGGCGGGACAATACAGCTTTCGCCTAGTGTGCGCTCGCAGTGGCGCAGCAGGTGCGGCATCAGCGCCTGCCGCGTGCGGCGGTGGCGGCGCTTGGCAACGGGAGCAGTTTGCACGCAGATATGCTGTCGAGGAAGAGATTGGACGTGGCCGGACTGCGCGCGTGTTAGCTGCTCGTGATACGGGAACTGGACAGAGAGTTGCCTTAAAACAGGTTAGTAACGATACATCTTTCATAGCCTTTATTCAAAAAAGCAATACTTTCCAAGCCAATACCATTGAAATATAGATTTTAGTTTTATTTTTGCATAGTTACCTTTATCGTATATATAATTTTGAATAGGTTGTCGCGGGACGCGGTGCGGACGCAATGAGGGAGTACCGAATTCTATCGAGTGGAGCCCACGGAGCGGTAGTTAGGGCTATGGCTTTATTTGCTGAAGTGCCTAGAGCTGGCGCGCACACCATTGTACTGGAACTAGTGGGAGGCGGAGCCCTTTTGGACTGGGCGGCATCGACGCCAGCTCATTACACGCAGCGAGCGGTCGCGACGCACACCGCACAACTACTGTCTGCGCTGCAGTGGTTACACTCGAACAACGTAGCCCATCTGGACGTAAGAGTAAGTAATAATGTAATTATAGTGAACACGAGCTCTTTATTCCAGAAAATTTTGGTTAAATTTTGATCATAGGTAAAGCTTTTGTTGTTCCAACCTTTACAAGGATATTTGATTTATATGTCCCGCCAAGATAAGTTAACTACAAAATTTTTACGTATATCCTTCTATAAAAAAATATTTTATTGCAGCCTGAAAATATACTGGTGGAACTGAGTGGTGCGCAGGCGCAACTGAAGCTGGTAGACTTGGGCTCGGCAGTGGAAACGGGCGTGGCTATGGACGTGAGCGGCGCACGGCCGGCGACAGTCCTGCCCCCCGCACCCGCGCAGCTCGAGTTTGCGCCGCCCGAGTGCGTCCTCGGCCGTCCGCCCGCGTTCGCCTGGGACGCCTGGGCAGCGGGCGTCTTCCTCTACGTATTCCTTACTGGGGTGAGTCTTTTTTTATGAACATCGATGCATCTAGACACTCTAAGCTAGTCAGGTGAGCAGATGGCGCAGCTATGAATAAAACGAATCAATAAAATATACTTATGTATACATATATCCTTCGCACGATGTTTTTAAGCTGAGAAAAAAATATAAAGCCTGCCTTTAAGTTGGTTTATTGTTAATTTTTTTATCCTATTAAAAATGAGCTAATTAATTGTACTAGATACTATTTGTATTCCCATGTTGTTAAATATGTCATTTTTATTTCAGCTATCACCTTTCTTAGACGAATCTATTGAAGAGACTACAGCAAATATTATCAAGTGCGATTATTGTTTTCCACCGGAGCACTGGTCAGAGATAGACGAACGAGCCCAAAGCCTAATAAGAGGCCTTCTAGAGTCAACCCCTGCCCGACGGCTCTCACCGAAAGACGCTCTAGCCGACAGCTGGTTCGATGAGGTATGATCTATACTTAATAATACTTTTTACAGTCCTGGTTGAGAATAAAAATATAAAAATAATAACTAAATAATTAATTATGTAATTGTATGAGAAAAATTTATAGGTTTCAGTGTATATAACATTTTCTAACTTATCATAATAAACTGGTGGACACATAAACTGCATCAACTACAAGAACAACATTCAATTGAATTTTACTACGAAATATGCAAACTTTTTACATTTATTTGTATTAGCCAATAAAGGCTGGTTTATAAACACAAAAACAAAATCAAATTTAAATATGAAACTGTCACAAAATAAAGAAAATTTTCCCTATTAAGGAAATATTGTCAATTTGGTAAAGATTAATTCGTTGTTACGTTTATGTTGTGATTGATGGTTGTTTATTTTTTGTTTTGTTACATGATGAATTATCGATATTAATTGTTTAACTGCTAGTCTCTTCTTATTTTAAACAAGATTTTCTCTGACGAATATGGATGTATCGTCCGAAAAAGTCGCACAAATTGTTGCTCTAGTGCAGCAAGGCCTAACCCAACGAATAATTGCTGCAGATTTAAATATAAAGCAGTCTACGGTTTCTCGAGTTTACAGAAGGTTTATGGAGACAGGTTCATTCCATAGGAGACGTGGAACCGGCAGAACTCGTGTGACAACGACTCGTGACGACAGGTTTATTGTGACGACTTCCTTGCGAAATCGGTCTTTATCGTCCATAAGCATTAAAAATCAGCTCCACCAGGTACGTGACGTAGCAGTTAGTGCACGAACCATAAGAAGAAGGTTAGAAGAGCGTGGTCTCACACCTTTTAGAACCGCAAATGGACCAAAATTATCTGCAGCTCACAGGCAAGCTCGACTAAGATTTGCTCGTGAACATTTAAATTGGACTGAAGAGCAATGGGCTTCCGTGTTATTCACTGATGGGTGTAGGACTTGTTTGTATGATGCTGATGGTCGCAGACTAGTCTACCGTAGACGAGGAGAGCGATTTGCTCAAAATTACATTGAGGAGAGGGTTCCATTTGGAGGCGGATCTTGTATGGTTTGGGGCGGCATATCGGTAGATGCTCGAACCGAACTTGTATTTATTGACCCAAACACACATGGCCGTAATAACAGTGGTTTAACATAACATCGCTATATAACGGAGATATTGGACCCTCATGTGACCTTTTAGCGGATTTATTGGCGGAAACTTCGTTCTGATGCAGAAAAATGCTCGTCCGCACGCAGCGAGACAAGTTCAGCAATACTTAACTGAGGTTGAAATTTGTTCCATGAATTGGTCAGCACGTAGCTCGGATCTCAATCCGATAGAACACGTGTGGGACAACCTAAAAAGAGCTGTATTTAAAATAAATTCGTTCCCAACAACGGTCGTGGAGCCCAGAGTTGCAATGTCACAAGAATGGGACAATACTCAGCAAGATCGTTAAAAAACACTGATTAGGTCGATGCGAAACCGACTTGAATCAGTTATTAGGACAAGAGCAAGTAATACGCCTTATTAAAAACAAAAAAAAACCTTTTCTTTTCTTACTATTGTAAATTTTTCATAATAAAACGTTTTTTGTTCTATTCACGGTTTCATTCCAAAATGCTGCAAAAGGAGTAAATTTTATTTTTTTACTGAGAAAAGTTAGCCTATACACACAAGAATTGATTTTTTTTTTTCAGATTAAGAACCAATCTTAACACTATTGTTAACATAAATCAAAATAGTTTGCATTTTCACTAATTATATTTCATTGAAAGTTAACATGCACTATGATGCAGTTTTTGTGTCCACCAGTGTATATGCAACTCTATGAAATTGTTATGTGTTCAGGCGCCCAGTACGGCTTTGTCGGCGACCCAACTGAAGACGTTCCTGGAGAGGCGGCGGCCAGCAGGGCACGGCAACGCGCTGCACTCATTGCGCTCTCCCAACGACACCTGACCGCTAGCACGCGCGCATGCACGCCCGCACGCCCCGCCCACGCACACCTGACGCGACGCACGCTCGCCGACGCGCCCACATACGACACACGTCTGAACGATACTATTATTATTTTTATAAAAACAACAAAATAAACTCAGAAGAATATAACAAAATAAGTATTCATTCCGTGTATGGTCTGGTGTAAGAGGAATTATGAGTCATTTCAAATGAACATTTTACTGATTATTATTAATAATAAAGTGATTATAGGCGTAAAGTTTGATTGCCTTCTAGTATTGAAGTGAACAAAGCCTTATTCGTAAACTTATTGAAGTATGCAAGGAAGCTAAGCTTACTGGCTAGTTAGATGCCGAATTCCATGTAAAATTCGACATAAATGTTGAATGAAGGTAAAACGAACAAATAATGTAGCCTAATAGTGAATGTAATTGAACGTTTTTACCTTAGGTTTATATTAAGCTGTAGTTTATACAATCGTTCGTATAGTCATTGTGCCCACCTTCGGTTTCGCCTTTCGTTGCGAAACGATTTCATTCTCGTTTATTGCGGCTCTTTTTAGTATTAAATTTTGAATGCCAAAAAAAATTGCTTCGTAACAATCAAGGACAAGGGTAGACCGTATTTGTAATTGGCATTGCTTGTATGGTATTTTTGATATTGTGCGCCGCTGCCTCCTCTTGTAATATATTATTGTTCCAATCGTGGTTCCCATAGTGATGACTTAAATATAAAATTACAGATCTCCCGTTATAGCTAATAAGGGAATGTAATGTAGTAAGTAAAGTGTCTGTGATTTTTGCTAAAATATTTCATGCTTTTTTCCTATTTTAGTATTAGCGTATATTATACTTATTTGTGACCAAATTTCTGAATTGTATTTTATTAAAACGACATTTGTACGTGTCTTGTATTGGATAATAAATATTTAAACATCGATTCTACTCTTTGACATTGCCATGAGTTGGAGACGCTGGTCTGTTCCGATTTAATGTTATTTTAATCACATAATATATTATATTATAATTATATTTTAAGGTCAACTTGTATATAGCTCTAAGCTTTAACGTGTAGTTTCATATTAATTTGCGATCGATCAACAGATAGTTATTATTTAGTATTGAGCAATATATTTTAACAATCTATTAAACTGATATTGTTACATAGTAAGACGCTGGTATATACTACTAAAGAAGCCTAATTTGATTTTTTTTCGTCCAAGATTTTCTGAAAGGAATTGCTATTATAATTATATACATTTTTGTGGCCTGTAATATATTTATTTATTTTAAGTGTATGCTGTATTTGTGTGCGTAATATTTTTATTCTTATATTTACCGTAACATCATACGTTGACTTTATATATTTTACCGTTCAGTACCAATTATTCAAAATAGTCATAGTAGTAATTTTCAATATCCTATCTATCTTAATATTTTCTTATCTATCTTGAAATTTTGACACTTTCTCTTACAAAATCTGTCAAAATTTTAAGATCGATAAGAAAATTTTAAGATAGATAGGATATTGAAAGCCGCCGTTAGTGATTAACACATTAAACATATAGTACTTAAGTATAAAAACATTTAATTTACGAATATGCATTTTTTTTTACTTTGTTAAAACTATATGTATAACAAAACATATGGTCTTAATTGATTATATTATGCACACACGTTACATACGTTAAAACAAATAAATTTACTTAAAAGACGAACGCTTGTCTTATTTTTTTAAATTAATATGAAATTATTTAAACCTAGACCGCGTCTAAATTGAGAGGAATGAGTAATAAGTTTTTTAATGTGTAACCTGAATTATAAAATGAAAATATAAATAATAATATGGACTTTAGAAAAGCTAAAATTTAACAGCATGACAAATCTTAGCTCTTCTTAGACCTTATAATAGCCGCAATAATGTTATTAGATCAAAATTTCATCCCAAACGTGATCAGTTCTGATTGAGATTGATTCTAATCAATACTAATCATTAAAAATAATGCATTATTAACTTTACCGGATTACTATATACGGTGTAAAAATAGCCAGTTACTCGTTCGTCTCATGTTATTGCCAATGTCATATAGTATCTAGTATTTAGTACTGATGTAATATGAATAATTATAAAATAAAATTCCTCGTATAATTTTTTGAAAATGTTCGTTTTATTCAGCGATTACACACCGAATCCATCCACGTAACTCAGTGAAATTACAGTAATTGGATATGGCAAAGTGATTATAATTAAAATTTACATACATACATACCTAACATTATAATTGGCTTATACCATACTTAATATCTTAGCTATCGCAAAATTATAATTAACGCGTGACAAAAATCAACACGCTCGACGAACCAGCAAATATGATAGAATATAAAGGCACGATATGGCTGTGCTCATTGCTCACGCTGGGTTAAGCGAAGCGGGGTCTATCCTACTTTGAGATGAAAATATGTCGCAGCGATAACCCTGGTACTACATTCACATTACAAATTAGATTCATTACTACAAATGAGTAAGTAATAAAAGAAATAAATAACAAAATTATACAATCAAATCTTTATTTCCAAATAAATTACATTACCTACTTGATGACTACTTATTAGTATTTTCATAACGTTTTTTAGTATATCAACTAAATTAAGCTATCATCACATGAAGAACATTGGTCCAAAGTGTAACTCATTAGACGAGTAGCCATATGTATTGACAATTTCCATCAAATTTTATTCCTAATCAATATGTTAGTGCTGTGATTCAACTATTTCAAGAATAGTTGCGTAGCATCCAGAAATGAGACAAATGAGGCCGATTATGATGATTATTATATCTCGTACAAGACGAAAGTAGCACACTCCATACTTATCCGGATACCATATGCAGAGGTCCATCACTCCGGGGAACACCATGGCGAGCAATGACAGACAAAACGCACCGAAAAACGAAATAAATGGACCCAGTGCTGGTATAGCGAGTGCCAAGGCCCCTGAAAATAATGTAAACTTTTATCGTTTAAGGCATACGAATGCATGGTTATTGGTTACCAACAATTGCCTGTTTCTCCGGTGAAACAGCTGTGCTGTGTTTGGCACAAAGACAATCTAACAAAGATTTCAACGGGATACTCAACAAAAAACAAAAAGTTTTACAGTTCTTCCAATTTTATATTTTAAAGAATTGTAATATCTTTTGCATTATATTACAACCGTATTGATATTTCCATGGCGATCCTAATTATTCTTAAGTATTTGTGCGGATACTATTATTTGCTCTATAGCCGAAGAAGCGTTATTTTTTTTTTAAAGCTTTCAATGATCGTTTCGGAAGTAGTCAGCTCTCATAACAGACTTGCTGTGTTCAGAAATATAAAGACTCTTGTACTTTAAGGCATAGCTTCGCCATAGCACATTGAGAGGTTACGCACGTGTGTTAAGCTTCGCTTTGTCCTTCAAACGTTTGGTAATATAAATTAGTGTGTTTCCATGGGTTGTATAGCAGAAGATAACATACATTTTCTTGCAAAGCAAAGCTTAAAATAAGTGCGTAGGCTCTTCGTGCGCCGCAGTGGAGCTGCGCCTTTAATAACATAACTCACATGGTATAACGACCAGCATCACCCTTGTGGCGTAGTCAATGATGACTCGTCTTGATCCTTCGCCAAGTACATTCTTCATCCGTCGCATTATTATTGAATATGCGACAAAATTTTGCAATGGAAACGAGAGAAAAATTGCGATTGCTATAAGAATTTTCGCTGCTTGCGCCTTCCTAGAACATTTTATATTAAATTTTGGATTTAGATAATAAGGGCCTGTTTCACAATCTCCCGTTAAGTTCCCTATAGGCATATTGGCAACATATTTGACAGATGTTTGACAGATACTCCATACTCTATCTGTCAAATATGTTGCCAATAGCCTATAGGGAACTTAACGGGAGATTGTGAAACAGGCCCTAAGTATTATAATGTTAAAAAAAATTGTGTATTTGAACGTATTACTCGACGTAGGTATATGGGGCTATAAATGCGAAATATTAAATTAATTAAATATTCCGAAAACCCTTTTTTAGGACTCTAAGAAACAGACAACGTTTGAGACCATACTTATACCTAAAACAACTACTTACTTTTCCTCCGGAGGCAGATTAAGCGTAATGGAAGCTTGAATTTGGTCGCCGTATTTAATGTATCCGAAAACACCAATCAGGCAGTATATTGCTATAATGATCGCCATACCAATGTTAAATAGACCGAACAAACCGACGAAACGTTTTGGCTCCTTCATATTATACTCAATAGCTAGCACCTACAAAAATATATCAAAAATTAATACACGTTTTATAATATTAATATACTAGCGTCTAACTAGTTATAGAAACTACCTAGTCGATAGTGAACAGAATTGTGAACACCATTTTCAAATAAACACAAAAATATCAAAATAGTCCAGCCGTTTATTAAGTGTTCAGAGGGATTCTTATGCACAGAATAATTCTAATTTCTATACACATTGATAAAGACGCGTAAGTATAAGTACATTATGTATATTTTCTTTATAATTTTAACGTTAATTTAAAATAAAAAAGTTAACGAAGACACGAGTTCGTGGAGGTGATAATATATTACAATATGTAAATCTTGAGAAAATGGTCTCTAAAGTTTTGATAGCGAATCTTTGGCATAAATTGATTTTCTTTTTGTTTAATTACTAATTATTTTCAAGTTTTAGTAACGATGCTGCTGTCATTCGTGAAACATTGACAGTCGTTATGGGTCGTCAGGAGTCCGAAAGTCTGACAAATAGTCAGACCAGAATTAGTCAGTTAGTAGTAGTAGGTACCACAGTCAGGCAGTCGCTCCGTTTCAAATACTGGTATTCAGCTGCATCTGTTTAGACTGGGAGTCGAACTCAAATATAGTAATAATTCAGAAAAGTCTAGTCAGAAAAAGATGATAGACTTAAATTATTAAATATCATACCACGCCAACTGCTTCTAGAGCGAATAGAGCTGTACCAACGAATATCGGGATTTCATTTAGACCCTTAACATGCATCTTCTCCTTTTCAAATGTTAAGTCATCTTCCAGTAAATAGTAGAATACAAGAATCAGCCCTAGGAGAGTAAGTCCATTCGACACGGTAGAGAAGGGGGTCAATAGTTTCAGTTGTTTGACCAAACACGTGACGATCAGCGGTATCAGTAAAATTATAACGTGATACCGCAAAGATATGTCATGCCCGTGGAATTTGCACACCTGTAGCAAAAATAAAATTTAAAAGGTGGAAGACAACCTTAGCATAATACTTATTACATAACCATACCTTAGCATAATAATACTTATTACATAATATACAGGGTGTATTTTGAACGCTTTGAAAAACGAAGAGGTATGATAGTGTAGGTGTGGCTTGACATCATAGAAGTGAAAAAAACGCGAGATATTTTTTTTCATTTTGGTTGTCTTTTTTAACTAATTTGTGTATAATCCGGTTTGGTAAACATAAAGACAGACATTTGATGATTGTGCTTTAAAACCATCGTTTTTTAAATAAAACAGATATGTAACAAATGACGCACAGTCGCGTCGCGTGTACGCACCGCGCGGAACTCAGTCGGTCAGCGCGAGTGCACAGTGTAAACTGTGAAGGTATATGATAAATGGTTATACGCAATATATAGTATAAAAATATTACCCTATTAGGCTTAAATATTTCAAAGTGTTCAAAATACACCCGGTATATATTACAGATGATAGTTGTGGTGATAGACTTTGCATAATTCACCCTAAACTCGTATTCACAATTAATACGTTGAGGTGGCACAGTACTCCTGAACGTATAGGGTCGTTTAAGCCAATTCATAGACAATACTTAAATGAAATCCGCCACTGTGCGTCTGTCAAACCCATAAAAAACCCGACTATTCACACCAGGAGCGCATAGATAGAAGAGTTCTTTGCATGGTATTGTTTCATTACTTAGCCAAGTACGTTTCTTTAATGTGGGTATTAAAAGCTACTATTTCTCTATTTAAAATATAATTTTACTTTACAATTATAACACGTGGAACGTGGGATATAAGGCGATGCTCCACCGCAGAACACAGATAAGCTATACACGCATGCTTGTCAAGCTTTGCTTTGCTATAAAATGTAATATGAATGTCTCCACTGCAACCCACGACACGACACGATAGACATTAATTGTCATTTTCTGTCTAGGCGAAGCTAGACACGTGCGCCCTCGTGGAGGGCGTTGGGCCACGCCTATTAGGCGTAACGAATTCTTAGTGCATACAATTTGTATGGTTCCTAAAAATTATGGTTTAATTTTGACCATCGACATCGTTCTTACATATAGTTCTTATATAACATAATATTAACAGAATATCTCACTTGCTGCATATTTTCGGCAACAAATACGATATAGATGTTACAAATTCCCAGCTGCCATAGTACAAGGACCACGTCAACAAAGTGGTATGTGCACATGGCAGCCCAACGCATGCATGGAGGTCCCGACTGTAGCGACAGTGCCATGGACCGGGGGTAGGTCAGATATCCCCGGCGCTGACGCTTGCACAGCTGATATTGGGCTGCGATCTGCGAAATACTTTTATACTGTATACAAATTTTATAAAGCAGAAGCGTTTGTTTATTTGGTTGGTTTTGGTTTGGTCCGTTTAGACGACGATACAATTATATTTATTTGGTCGCTAGTCGCTACGAATATAAGACATTTTTTTGAAACTTTATTTGAGGTCTTCATTCTTATAAATGCAAGTGTGATAAAAAATACATAACAATAAACTTAACCGTCTCGTGAACATGACATTCGTAGACAATGTCGAAATATCGAGCTCCGCAAAACAATATTAAAAAACATGGTAAATATCCCGTTTTAAATACTTTAAATAATAACAATAAACTGATAATGAATGGGAAGCCTACGGGTAGTGAAGTTTAACTGTGGCTCGAACTAAGTTAAAAGTCAAAAGAATCTAAGTACCTATAAGCGATTTCACTTCGTTTTAACTTTGAGTTAGTTTTACATAATTTGATTTGAAAAAATATTTTGAGATTATATTCTTTGGTAAATTAAGCCCGGTCGTGTTAATAGCGCGTAGGTAATTTTTACTCACAAGTATTTGTATGCAGTACGTTGCGAAGGCTCCGACGAGCAAGAGACCAACGATGCTAGCGATCACGCCGAGGCGGCCCACGGCTTCAGGCATCGCCAACACACCGGCGCCGATACTACCCTTCAGCATGTGTATCATTGTATCCGAGTACCTACAAAGCATTATCGTGCGAGAAGTCACTAAGTGACATTTTTACCAAAATTAGTTTATGACGTAAAAGTGTCTTCAATATCTACCTTATGAAAAGAAAAAACACCAGATTTTTAGTATTTTGGATAATACTTGATAACTACTTGATAAGGCAAAAAATCAGTCAGGGAAAATTAACTAAGGGTACTTGAGTAATTAATGACGAATAAATTTTCAAACCTTTTCTTAATTACTGGAGCTGCACTGCGCATTAATGTTACTTAATTATTTTTCGCATACAATATGTTCGACGAAAATCAATGATAACGACTCTTTAAACGTTAATAAACTGACCAAAATTACATTTTATGAGTATGCGAGAATTAACTATTTATATTATTATTATTTTTCTCAGTAACAGTATAATATATTTTTACATAATTTATTGAATATTAAAGTGTTGGGTAGAAATATCAATATTTTCTTCATAAAAAGTATTTTTGTAACTGGAAGCGTTAAAATGTTATAGCCATTATAACAACAAAAAAACTTTAAAACGCGATTATCTCTAAATCAGCTTTTTGTACTTAATTATTTCTAGCTCTACGACGACGTTATGTATTGTATGAACATGATAATCTCAGTAACTTCTTGTCACATTTAAAATAATGTTTTTGTATGTATGTAAGTATATAGAGCAGAGAGTGGTAAATAAAAAGATTGAGGAGAAAAAGATTTAGCCTATGCCTAGCCACTGCTGGACAAAGGCCTCCTCCAAGCTCTTTCATATATCGCAGTCCTGCGCCCACCCAGGCCAGGTGAGGACGTTACGATAAGTTTTCACCCTAGGTATATTTTGTTTGTTAATTAAATATTGATGTTTTGTTAATTAAATAAACGGTTGGTGACCCATGATAAGTTAACATCAGGTTAAAGACTAAAGACTACGTAATCATGAATACACCATCATCATCATCATCAGCTTGTATTCGTCCACTGCCAAACATAGGCATCTCTCAAAGAACGCCGAGACGGCTTTGACTTTCCACCGGTTAATGGCCTACCAACACCTCGTACGCGACCCCGATCATGTGTGACCAGAACACTGCCATTTTAGGGTACTTAATCTTCGTGTGATATCGTTAATATTAGTTTGGGTGTCTTCATTTCGAATCCGATCTGCCAAAGAAATCACGCTCCATAGCTAGTTTAGCTACACATTATATTTTCCTGTGCAAGTCAGAACTATTTTATACCTTTTCGCGTTTTTTGCTATTTAGTCTTTGGTAAACATCAATGATATTGTTTTCTTATGTTTACGCGAATTTCACTCATTATAATGAAACAACTTTTACGGATTTTATCGCGGTTTATTTAGTTTTTTACAATCCCGACGTTTCGGACACCTTACAGCGACCATGGTCACGGGAGGACAGTCCTCCCTAAAACTAAATAAACCGCGATAAAATCCGTAAAAGTTGTTTCATTATAAAACATCAATGATGGCAAAAAAATAATGTAAAAAAAATTACGATGTTGGCTTCGGCACGTTTCGATGTTTGTGGGGATCATAAGAGTCTTCTTCTTCAGGAGCTGTAAAAAAACATTAGCTGTTCGTTATAAAGTCCCCAAACAGTACATACCGTCCTTAGATCAGTATAGTTAGTAAATGTAACTACATTTTGAGGACCTAAAAAGTGAAAGTAAATACTAATTGCAAAGCAGGTATGTTGCGAGTAATGAAGCTTTATTTTACGTAAGTAATGATTTTATTAAAAAATTACATAGTATATGTCTACCCTTACTTTAATATATTGTCTGAGGATGAGTCCGATCATCCGTAAACTAGAAACTAAACATAGATAGATCACTATGAGACCAGAAAAGTCATATTTGTGTGGAAGGTCAAAAAGTCGGAAAAGTCACAGTATTGTTTATATTATTGTATCAATTTACTTTTGAAATCATAGGATCCCGTTGACAGGAACGCCTAATTTTGAGGCTACCTACTTCATTCATAATTACTATCCATGTATTAATTATTCTGCGCAACTATTCAGGCGCGGCTCACAATGCGGCTGGCTACCTACATGTAGCCAGGCCAATTTGGTCGTACTGTCAATCAATCAATACCTGTTGAAGTCATCTGCTCGACAAGACCAGCCATAAACTTGTAGATAAACATTTTGATGTCTTTTCTTTCCGACCGTCTAGATAGTAACCGTAGTCTTCAACTACCTACAAAAATGAACTAAATCTAATTGATATAAAAAAATAGTATTAAATATACTAGTATTAAAAATATTTCAGACAATATGTGTGGATGATATCAAAACTAATGTCATCTTCTGTCACGGCATTTATATTTAAGCAGTGTGTTAAAAATGTTTTTATTATAACAAATTTATTTTTAAATACGTAAAAATAATAAAACCTATAGAAAATTTACTTTAAAAACCTTTACTACTACTTGTATATATTTTTAAGGTATTAGGAATATGCAATATATTCATCATCACATTATCAAACAACATTTGAAGAGAAACTTATTTAGCGTCTTTGCTTGTTCCTGAATTTAGACTCGCGGGCAGCATACGCAGTAAATTCTTCTATTTCTCTTAATTTTCTCTGGGTTCTACATTAATTTCTGTATTAGAATTAAATTAACAATCAGTAAAATATAGTCAGCTCTTGCGTACAAAATGCAAGCAAGTAATAAAATCTTTTACTCTCTATTTTGACACAAACGTAATCTAAAGTTGAAGTTTTTCGTCGGATCATACAAAATTTATTGTAATTTTCTCTATACTTACCTTTTTAATAATTTAAATCTTTTATGATGAAGATCGTTGATGTCCAGTAAGTAGATCATTCAGAATGTTTGTAACAGAAAATCATCTTAATGTTTTAGGTAAAATATTGTTTCTTAGAGATTTTGATTAGTTGCTAGGGCCCTACAAAGTAAGAGACACGATTTACCAAGTGCTTTCTATCAGCTAGAAAGTGTAACTAATTGAAAATCCATAGTTTTCAGACCTCGTGTGTCGTAGGGCCCATGGAAGCTTTGAGGCAGTCTTCCATGCGTTCAGTGGCTGACGTTACTGTCTTCCGGCGACCTCGTCGTATAGCAGGTACTTTATTGTCTTACTATGACTAAATCTATATGAATTTCGTCTTCTCCAACCATTTTCATGCCTAATGAAACCAAAAAATATTGTTACAAGATTGTGAAGCATTTACGAGTACCTATTCAAGACATTTGCATTAGTTTATTAAATCGATTTCTTTTAACCAAATTCATCCAAAGAGATTTATCTTACAAGATAGTTTATTTATTTGGAGATAAGCTAGGCTTTAAGTATAAGCATCATATATTTTAAGTTTCATCCTATTTGACTATTTTCTCTCCAAATATAAATACATGAAATTATCGCGCAGACCGTCGCCAACGATCACGTTCATCACCAGTTAGGTAAGAAATTATTTCTCACTACTATGTAGAATAAAGCTTTAAGAATAGGCTTAGTCTAGATGTAGACTAAATACTACTAGCTTAAATTTATTCTAGATATACATGTATATTTTTTTACTAAGCTCGACGACAATACTGAAGTACGTATATGTCGGCGTGCCGTCACGGTACGAGTCTTCAGGGTCCATATTTGCGGAGATATAAAACACAGATGTTTTACAATACTTATTATATTTAAATATAACGTATGCACAAAATAAAAGATGTTTACACTTCAACAATTTTTAAACGACTTCACCTGCTGTGGACAGTACTCGCCTTTTTATACAAAATTACAAACAAAGCACTTTTACAAACAAACATATTTCGATATAAAATAAACATAATTACATGTTATTAAATCAGACATGATTTTTAAATATTGTATTACAATTTAATTCCCGTAGGATAATTTATTTCATATTAAACAGGAACGATACCTTAACAAATGACAATCATATTTAAGTTTGATTTTACTAAATAATCTTTTTAAATTCTGATTCGAGTGTATAAAATAAACATATTTATATAAAATAAATTGAAATTAATCTTATAACTAGTTTTACATACATTACAGTTTTTATAACATTTTTAATATTAGCTCGGATGTGACGTCATTTTAACATTTTATCATTAAAATCAATACAGCGCCCATACGGCCATTCTGATCCAGCGCGCTCCTCGCGCTGATCAGTAATCAGTTACAAAATAAGCAATTAATCTATATTAAACTAAATACAAACAGATTTCTTACATCATCACCCATCACGGGATCTAACAAACAATGCTTCACCCATGACGGGATCTTAGCAAACTCAGGCATCACCCATCACGGGATCTAGCCCACACACAGGCATCACCCATCACGGGATCTAGCCCACACACAGGCATCACCCATCACGGGATCTAGCCCACACACAGGCATCACCCATCACGGGATCTAGCCCACACACAGGCATCACCCATCACGGGATCTAGCCCACACACAAGCATCACCCATTACGGGATCTAGCTCACACACAAGCATCACCCATTACGGGATCTAGCTTACACAAGACCAGGTAACAAGGATACGCGTGGTGGCCAGCCAGCGTTTGAGGAAGGAAATTAGGATGGGTAGCTGAAAAAGTCTGATAATTATTGCTCATCCGCCCATACGGCACCCTCTTCATCAAAGAAAGGGTCCGCCTGAGCTACTGGTGCTGGTCGTAAAGAGTCATGACTAGCGATCTTTTCACTACACCCACGAAGGTTAACGTGTTTTAATTTATAACGATCGTTAGGCAATACCTCTAAGACCTCCATGGGTCCTTCGAATTTTGAACCAAGTTTCGTAGTATGTCGTTCATGACGGCGCATGAGGACGAAGTCCCCAACTTTAAATGCTTTTATGGTGGCTTTGCCTTTGTCAAACCTGAGTTTATCCTGAAAAGATCGCTCGTCCATCCTCTTTTTACACAAAGATCTCACGGATGTCAAATCCTCCGTCATTTCATCATCATCAATTTGTAAAAGTTTAATGGTTGGTGGTGAACACTTTTTACCAAACAACAATTCCATTGGACTTTTACCAGTACTTTTGCAGACAGTGCTATTAATCGCCAACTGCAAGTCCTGAATAGCATTGTGCCACGGTTTAGTCAGCTCAGTTATAGACATATTATCTTTAATTATTTTCATAATGCGTTCCACCTGACCGTTTGCCCTGCTAGCTCCCTTAGCTACCACGTGATGTTCGATACCATACTCATGACAACAATTTTTAAATTCGGCTGATGTCATACTTTTGTCTTGGTCCGTTATAAGACGCGTCGGGGTACCAAATATAGTTATGAGTTCACGGAGACACCTAATGGCTGACAAGGATGTGCGGTCGTTAGTATAAACTAAATGAACATATTTGGTAAAACCATCTACAAAAACAAATGCGTACTCAGCCAGACTGCGTTTGCCGTTCATACACCCGGTAATATCGGCGTGCACAGTATGAAACGGTATTGCGACCTTGTCTATCGGGTGTAGTAATACCTGTTTTGCCCCTGAAAATCCCTTACGAATTCTGCAACTTACACAATTTTCTACAAATTTACGAACTAATTTTGACATATTAGGGAACCAGTATTGTTCGCGTATTTTAGCTAGTACTTTTTCCCAACTAAAATGTTGCAAAGAGTCATGATAGTGACATATGAGGTTCCACCGATAATTTTGTGGGACAATAATGAGTTTGCGAGTTTTATTATCTATTTGAACCTTACGTCTCAATAACTTATCTTGTAAAATTACATAGGTATCTGCTATTGTTTGCGGAATGGAATCGGATCTTAATTGGTCAACAATATTTTTTAGTACTGGGTCACGCTTTTGCTCTATGAGAAGCCAATTGTGGTCAAGGTTTGAAGAATTTATCAATAAATGTAAAGTTTTTACCGATGCCCTATTGCTAGTTTTTGAACTGCTTATTTGATCCAAAGGGTTTCGGCTAAAATAATCAGCATGTGCCAACCGGTCCCCCTTACGGTATTCTATGTCAAATTGAAAGTTTTGGAGAAATGCCCACCAACGATGTACCCTGGGACTTAGCTCCTTTTTATGCTTTGATGCCTTAAGTGAATTACAATCTGTTACAACTTTAAAAGGTCGACCATGCAGAAAATGACGGAAATGCTTAATAGCTTTTACGACTGCTAATGTTTCCAGCTCATACGAATGGTATTTACTTTCTACGCTAGTTGTTCGCATGCTAAAGTAACCGACTACGTGAGGACTTTTGTCTCGCCTTTGTATCAAGACAGCGCCGTAACCAAGAGAACTAGCGTCGGTATGTAGTTCACATGGCAAATCAGGATCAAATATCGTTAACAAAGGTGAAGAAGTTAAACGGTTAATTATTTCTTTTCTAGCTTTATCTTGACTTTCAGACCACTTCCAGGGAACGATTGATCTAGTGAGCTCATATAAAGGTGCCATAATTTTTGAAAAGTTTGGGACAAATTTTCTAAAGTAACCTGCAAGACCATTGAATTGCCTAAGTTCTCTCACGTTCTTGGGTATTTCAGAATTAACCAAAGCTGCTATTTTTCTAGGACTAGGTCTTACTGTGCCGTTTTGAATTATATTACCGAGATATTCTACACTAGTTTGTAGAAACGAACATTTTGATATATTTAAAGAGAACCCAGCATCGGTTAGTCGTTTTAATACAAGATTTAAATTATTAATACCTTCTTCGATTGACCTTGACATGACCATGACGTCATCGACATAAATTAGGGCTATACTATCTTTATAATCACCCAAAGCCTTATTTATTGCTCGTTGATAAACGGAAGGCGCGTTACAAAGCCCAAAGGGCATGCGAAGATATTCGAACTGGCCATCTGGCGTTACGAAGGCGGTCTTTTCTATGGAATCTTTTGCAATTGGAAGTCCATGGAACCCAGCAGCCATATCGAGGCAGCTAAAGTAACGAGCTTTACCTAGTTTGTCAATTTGGTCAGCAATTAGTGGAAGAGGGTAGTTATCCCTGACGGTGTTTGCATTTAACTCCCTATAATCAACACAAAGCCGATCCGAACCGTCTTTCTTCTTTACTAAAAGAATGGGGCTACTAAAAGGTGAACAACTGTCTCGGATAATATTGTTTTCTTTTAAGTCATTAATAATACATTTGACCTTTTCACGTTCTAACGGTGATAAGCGATAGGGCCTGCGTTGAACAATTTTATCTGGGTTTTTAAGTTTTATAGTTAATTCACCAGTCTTGATTTGCGAAACACAATTACCAAGTGTAAAGCTAGATTTAAAATTCTCGAGAACATTATGCAATTCTTTTAATATCGCGGGGTCCTTAATCTCACTATTAATATTGAAGCTATAGCGGGTTAATTTAGTTGACTCATTGATAAGTAGTTCGCGCCTAACATATATCCCCTCTTTACTAACAGTTACGCTGAGCCCCGGCGTACTTACAATATCATAACCTACCAGGATGTCGAACTGGGTTTGAGTATCCCCAACCACATAAAATTCTACTTCTATACACACGCCACCAAACACAACCTTGGTCACGATACTTTGTGTGGAAACTACCGGGGAACCGCCTATGCCCATAAAAGCAACATTGACAACCTTTCGCTTTCCAGGAATCGAACCTGCAATCTTATTTCTAATCAAAGAACAATCTGCGCCAGTGTCAAATAAGCATTGGTAAATTTTATTATCTATAGTAATATTGGTTATACTACGATCTCTTGGAGTACAGAAATTAATAGTTTGATTGTTTGTTAATCCCGTACGTTCATTATTTAGTTTACGGTAGCAATTCTTTTCAGAATGGCCTGACTTATGACAATAATTACATTCTATTGATTTAACTGTATTAGAAGGATAATGAGTGTTGGAAGAAAAAGGCTTGGCAGATGGAACAGGTGGACGCTTTTCCTTACACTCTCGGGAATAATGGCCTGGCTTATTACATTTAAAACAAGTAATAGATGGCTTTGCAAATGATTCAGTTACTCGCGGCTGTTTACTTAGCTTACTATTGCCTTCGGAACGCTCCGATTTTCTCTTACGATATGTTTTTAAAATGGCTATTAATTTAGGCAGGGAATCAGGCGTATTCCTTAATAATTCTGACCTAATAAATTCGGGATAAATACCTGTTATCAAGGCGTCGATGACTTCAGGGTCTGAAGCTTCTGGTCTCACACGTTTGAACAGCGTCCAGCCCGTTGTTGCATACTCTGCGTAGTTGTCAGCTTGCTCAGAAGTGTAGCTGCGCCATTTATGCACATCATCAGCATATCGAAACTCCTTGCCGAAGGTTCGTATGAGGTCGTCCTTTATCTGCTCCCACGTGGTTGATTGGAGCGACCACGTGTCTGCCCAAATTTTCGCTCTCCCCTTCAGTTGAAGGATAGCCTTCATTCTTGCTTCTTGCGGTGATATATTGAAGGCCACAATTGTCTCGTCGACATTTGCACACCAGTCACGGATGTCGTGAGAGCGCGTGTCGGGATCAAACGGCGGTAGGTAGAAGTTACCGCGTATTGTATTTCCTGCCGAGTTAGCAGTCAATGCAGCAGTGACCGCGCTTGATGCGGCCTTACTGGTTATAGAAGAAATCAAGCTCATTACGTCTTGTAGCGTAAAGGTCGATTCTGTCTTCTTCTCGGTGCGTGAGGTGCCCAAAATGGGAGATTGGGATCCCACCGCTGCTGTCGGCGTGCCGTCACGGTACGAGTCTTCAGGGTCCATATTTGCGGAGATATAAAACACAGATGTTTTACAATACTTATTATATTTAAATATAACGTATGCGGGTCATTCTATTCTACAACGAAAAAAGTGTGCATCAAAGATATATCTATATAAGTATTGTTATTTTCTATCGTTTTTACAATTTTATAAAGTAAATTGATAAGTATTATTATTTGACAATAGAATTAAAAACATCACTTTATATTAAAGACATATAATACTATGATTCAAGGGCGAAAGTCACGTCCTGTTATCTGTGTATTTTCCAGGTTAGCTCATGTCGATGGTCAAATAAAATATAATAACTCTGTGTAGAAGTTTATTAATATTGCAAAGGTATTATAAATATAGTCTACTATGTGATGTATGAAGCATATATTTTTAGTGCAGTCCAATAATTAGTTCCACATGATTCTACTTGTGTTACAAATTTTTCGTCACATCTGTGATCAAAGGTATTTTTATAAAAAAATAACACGTAGCATTGTCAACCTGGTTTAATATTTTTAAAATAGTAACATTATGAACTTTCATTTACCTCGCAACAACAAAGTGTGTGGTTTATTTTTTCGTTTTGTAACAAAAAAATCTTTTATTTCTTAATATTACCGTGTAAAAGTTCGCTCATCATATCTGTTAAGATTGTACAAAGGTAAATATTTAAAAATGTATGTTAAAAATATTCCGTTTTTATGACTTTTAAAGACTCTTTTCGATGCAACACGAGTAAGCCCGTTAAATCTTGACTTCAACCTAACGGTGCGGGTAATTCAAAATTTTGTCATTTCTATTATCATCACTTCTGTTATTATAGTGATTACAGAAATGATGGAAGATCACGGAAGTGACGTATTTACTGATGGATTTGAATATAGATTAAGTTATGATGCCAGTGTAATGTATATAATTATTAAATTAATAATGATTTTATTGTTATTAGATTGTTTCATTAAAATCCTTGATTTGGTGCGAAATAAGATACATATTTTATAAGTAAAATTTATGAAATATAATATAATATAATCGTTAAAATTATCAACATAATAATATATTTTTGTTTTGCTATAGTTGCAGTATGGCTCATAATACTCGACAAAAGATAAGTATTAAGAAGGATGGAGTAGAACAAGTCGAGCTTGCCATGAGAAGGTATCGAAGTATGATGACTGAAGAACAGCTTCAAGAAAGAAGAAGAAAAGATCGAGAAAGATGTAACCAAAAAGAGGCGCAGGGGTTGATAAAAAGTATTTCGGAGTTGACTCCTCGGGCCAAAAAGACAGTAAAAAAGTTGTGGGCAGTAAGGTCTAAAAGATACCGCGAAAAGAAAAAATCCATAGAACTAATTCGTCAGCAGACTGAAAATTTTATTAATAATTAAACTCCACCAAAAAATTATTTACCATCAAGTTCTAGATCCAGAGCAGAGTGTGGCAAGAAGATAGGGGAGAAAAATAGAAGACATTTAAAATTAGAGAATATATAATAATCCAGGACTCCTTCACGCTCGAAGGCTAAGTTGCGTGGATTGCTTTCCCCAACAAATTTGTACCCACTATGATTATGAATTAGGTGTAATTAACACAGAACTTGCACAAATTAGCCTTCAAGGGAATCCTCAGTCGTCGCCATCCCACAGTGAATATTCTGATTCTACAATTACTATCGGGACCATATCTTCACTGGAAGATAGTTCTGACGAAAACATAATGTTTTAAATTTTAATGTATTTTTGTTGTTTTATTGTTAAAAGTCATAACGACTGATCAAAATTTTTTATCTCGATTATGTTTCTAGTCTGTGTTTGTTAACATTAATTTTGTTAAGTTTTATGCGTATTTTATGATACCATAAAAGATTGTTTTAGTGATGATTTTTTGAGGCGTCATTTCTGTTATCAAATCATTTTTATTTTTTTTAGAATTTGTTATTATTTTTGGAAAATACTTTTCGTTGGTTTATGTTATTATTCGATATGTTAGATATAATAAAGGCGTAATGAATCTCAAGTGCATTTCATTAGTATCACTAATTCTAAACATTGTCATTCCTGTAATACTAATGGTCATTTCTGTTAGCACATTTTTTTAGATTTTTACCATTTTCTTAGAATTTAGCCGGAAGGGAGCTCTGTTTCTTATCCTCGTGTTGATATTTTATTTTATTAAATATAAGAAATCCAAAAAAACTTAATAAAATTGAGATTTTTATTTTTTATTTTTTTGCTGGTCAAAAGTAGAATGACCCATGCACAAAATAAAAGATGTTTACACTTCAACAATTTTTAAACGACTTCACCTGCTGTGGACAGTACTCGCCTTTTTATACAAAATTACAAACAAAGCACTTTTACAAACAAACATATTTCGATATAAAATAAACATAATTACATGTTATTAAATCAGACATGATTTTTAAATATTGTATTACAATTTAATTCCCGTAGGATAATTTATTTCATATTAAACAGGAACGATACCTTAACAAATGACAATCATATTTAAGTTTGATTTTACTAAATAATCTTTTTAAATTCTGATTCGAGTGTATAAAATAAACATATTTATATAAAATAAATTGAAATTAATCTTATAACTAGTTTTACATACATTACAGTTTTTATAACATTTTTAATATTAGCTCGGATGTGACGTCATTTTAACATTTTATCATTAAAATCAATACAGCGCCCATATATACATCGCGAAATAAATTTGAAATTATAATTATATTATACTTTGGTAATAGGCCTATAAAATAATAATGCTTATATGCAAAAGTGTAAGGAATCAAATTTAAACTTATGATTTATTTTTGAAATTCCAATTTGTTCTTGATCTGATTGACTTTGAGTCATGCCATCTTTTTTACAACAAAGGTACACTACTAGTAGTACTATTTATTTCCTTGCAGGTTTGATGGTGCCAAGAAAGACGATTTAAGTGACGACGATAGCCGCGGTGGGGAGACATCACCACCCCAATGCGAAACCCCTACTCAAGAAGATATCGATTCAGAAAACCCAGCTCAATTGTTAGCACTAGTATATACTAGTAATACATATGTATTAGTTAGCTTAAGCATCCTACGTTAATTTGTATGAGCTGTATCAAATTAAAGCTTAGTGCAAAAATTATTAAGACCTCTGTGACGTCACTTTATCTAACTTCAATGTGGCTAAGGTAATTCTGGGGTACTGTAGAAAGTATAATGAATTTATCAATGAAAATGTAAGGGCCCAATTTACAGTCAGTGGAGAAAACACCGAACTTACAAATCGCGCTCGAATTATGGTGTTCTATTATAGCTAAATTGGTTTTTGCTATAGAAGAGGGGGCCAATGGATAGACTGTTCACCTGATGGTAAGTCATAACCGATATTCATAGACACCCCCTACACCAGAGAATTAACAGGTGCATTGTCGGATTTCAAATATGACTAGGTAAATTCTTTTCTTAGCTTCGAAAAGTTAAGTAGGGGCAGCTGTTCTATAGGGCCTGGCAGAATTATGGAATCTGTGCGCAGTATTTTAATGCGACAGCTGACATTTTTTTTAATGTTAGTTTGAATAGGCAAACTGGCAGATGTGCCACCTGATGATAAGTGGTAGACGTAGTCAATGACCATAAACTAGTTGACTTGGAACTTGCCCAGGCAACTAAATAATGTGTTGAGGCATATTAGTGCATAAAGTTTTTATATATCATATTTATTTACCATGCTGGCCGTTTTTATATTTGTTTAATTTTAAAAGTAATAAATAGAATAAATCTGACAGTTCTAGAGACTTCTGAATAAACGCTTAGAGGGAATGTACGTACTTTCATTCCGTAAACCAACAATACCATCAAATCCTTTACATGGTCCTTCGAGCCGGATGGAATATAACCATTGATTAATTAAGGATTCAAGAAGAGGAGATGGAAATATCACGAGTTATTAAATAAAATAAAGATAATTGCTGAGCGGCGGCGTCAGGGACAAAGCTGATGGTCACCGTTCGTCAAGGGCGAAGCTAATATCGCACTATTCAATTATTTTCGTGATTTAATTATTTAACCCATCACTCTTCAGGTATTGTTAGATATTAAGTAATAATTAGTTTTACGGAAATCAAGGTTAGTACTTAATAAATTGATTGTAAACTAATTGCAATTATTAAGATATTATTTGTTCCATTCTAATCGTATAGATACGTAAAATATATAGATTGTTTGTGAGTAGTCATTTGTTTATTAAGACTGTTGCCTAGCTACATAACAAATAAGAATTCATTTGTTTATTAAGATATGCCTAGCTTATATAACTAAATACTTTAAATTGATGTTGAAAAATAACATTTGAGCCTTTAAGGACGTTATTAGGGTGTTTAGGTATAATTACATATTTACAAGTTAGGTATAATTCATAGTTAGATAGGCACATAGTTAATTTTTCTCACAAACTAAAATATAACTCAGAGGTCACGAAAGGAATAAAGTTGTTAATTGTAAAATTTCAGGTTGATTAGTTACATCAGCCCCTTACAATGACAGAAAGAGAGGAACCAAAGCTGCTTAAAAGACGAGCCAGTTATAAGGGACAATTGACTGCGTTTTCCAACTATTTAGATGCATTAAATGTGTCGTTTATGCGATCAGCTGATGTAAGTGAGTTGCAGTTGCGATTGAATAAGGTAAACCTGTTATATGATAAATACGATGAGGTACAATTGGCGCTGGAGTGTGAATCCGATGAATCCAGTTCCTTGATAGATGATAGAGTAAAGTTCGAATCTCATTACTATCGTACTCTTGCAAGGGCTCAAGACATTGTGCACGAATATGAAAAATTAATTAATTTCGACAATGTTAGTGATAAAGGTTCACATTCCCGAAATGTACCAGTAAGGCTGCCCACTATACAGTTACCCAAGTTCAGCGGATCGTACGATAATTGGTTGGAATTTCATGATACCTTCAGGAGTCTCATTCATAACAATAATGACATAGATACCATTAATAAATATCATTATTTACGAGCATCATTAGAAGGGTCAGCAGCAGTCGTGATACAGTCAGTTGGGTTCTCTGCTAGTAATTATGAAGTCGCATGGAACCTCTTATGTGATCGGTTTGACAATAAAAGTGTATTAATACACAATCATTTGTCTGCATTATTCAACATAGAACCGATTACAAAGGAGTCTTCCGTTACATTAAAACGACTCATAGATCAAGTTAATAAAAACTTAAGAGCGTTGGAAACGCTCGGCGAGCCTACCACACACTGGGACACTCTTCTCATTTATATTATTACACATAAGTTAGACTCTAAGACTTATCGTGATTGGGAAGAGTGTAAGGGAGGCTTAGGTAAGGATCAGCCTTTAACTTTTAAGTTTTTTATGGGATTTCTTCGCCGTCATGCCGACTTCATTGAGACCCTAGAAATGTCTCGTATTAGTAATCATAATTTGGCTCAGTCTAGAAAACATAGCTCAAACTTAAGAACACTGGTATCAGTCCAGTGTGTTGACAATACAATAAGTCATAATAATAATATATCGACCAAGTTGTGTCCGAAATGTAACGGCCAACATTATTTAAGCGACTGTTCTCAGTTTCTTGCATTGAGCGATGAAGAAAGGTTAGGATTATTACCTAAGTACAAGTTATGTTTTAACTGTTTACGAAGCGGTCATTTCGCTAATTCATGTAAAAAATCAGGTTGTAAGATTTGTAAACGTAATCACAATACTTTAATTCACATCGCTGATTTCAAATCTAGGCATGTGATAACTGGAACTACATTGACTCCAGATCAGCATCATGAGCCGTCAACGCATGCCTCGACTCCGTCAGTGCCTGGCTGTCTGAACGGGGAGGTGGCACTGTCAGCGAGTGTTACATCGACTAGTGACACACACAATGATAGTGAAGTACTCCTGTCCACCGCACTCGTTACGTTGTATGATTCTCAACAACGAAAACACATAGCTCGTGCCATATTAGACAGCGGAAGTACATCATGCATTATGTCACAACAAATGTATGAAAAATTAAATTTGCCTTATAAGGACATTAATAAATCGGTTCTTGGTATTAATAATTCGATGATTGAGGTAAATAAAATGTGTAACGTAAAAGTTCAATCTCTAAATGAACAATTTACAACAAATATTAAATGTTTAATCTTGCCGACCATCACTGATAAAGTCCCGGCTAAAGAAATAAATATTTCTAACTTACGTTTACCATTTAATATTTCTTTGGCAGATCCTTGTTTTCACAGCCCCTCGAAAATCGATTTAATTTTAGGTGCTGACGTCTTTTGGGATGTTTTAGGATCGCAAAGACTAGATCTAGGTAAAGGCCAACCCGCACTGTATGAAACAAGGCTAGGTTGGATAATATCTGGAACAATTAATTCCAATTTTAAGTCTACCCCTACTGATATTAGGTGTAATTTCTCACGGGTGATCTCCCGTACCCACACTGATGATGATGACACACAAACGCAGCCTAAGCGGTTTTGGCAACTCAAAGGAGTTGACCGTCAGTCATCTCATTATTCTCAAGATGAGAAATCATGTGAGGATCATGTTAATAATAATAACACAGTTAGGTCAGAGGATAGACTATTTTATGTTAAAATTCCTATAAAGGAATATCACCAGTTATTAGGTGACTCATTTCAAAGAGCTAAAGGCTGTTTTTAATTATTATAATTTTAGTGGTCAAGTCCTGTATTTTTACAGAGTCATTTATGCGACTGACCAACCAATCCTGGAGTTATTAATAATCTACCTGTAACTCGTCAGGTAGTCATATTTCATTCAATTTTAAATTCGGTAACTACAAACAGATCCATTATTCGTTTTTCTAATTTATAACGATTAAACCAATAATTTGCGTATGTTTTAAAGTTTATTATTGCTTGCAAAAATAAGGTAAGGATCGATAGTTCTATTACAAGGGAAGAATTGAATATACTTCTCATATCATTAATTAAGTTATATTAAAGTCGATTATTTCAGGGTATTAATTGTTACCACTTAATTAAAAAAAAGGTTATTTAATAATATTCAATGTTTTTCTAGATGAAAATAACATCATGCGTGCTGGGGGTGATTAGCTCACTCTAATTATTAATCTTATGCTCAGTAATATTCTATGTTAATACAGTCCACACATCATTTCATTAAATTGATATATTGTTTTGAGCATATTAAACTCGTGCACGCAGAAATGTAACTTTTATTAGCCTCCATCCGCGAGATGTACTGGCTGTTAGGTGGTCACTCTTTAGCAAGAGTATATTTCCTTCAATGCGTGCGATGCAGTCGATTGGAGTTACACCTAGTTACCCTTTTCAAAATGTAGGCATTGACTATGCAGGGCCTATGATGTCTGCTAGTCACCAGGGACGAGGTTGTAGACTCATGAAGGTATACATAATTATATTTATTTGTTTTGCTACTGAGACAATCCACCTTGAACTAATAACTGACGTGATTAGTAGCAAATTTCAGTCCGCTATGTGTATGTTTGTCAGGTCGTGGTAAGCCTATCAGTTTGTTTTCAGACAAGGGTACCTCATTTGTAGGTACATATAATAAGTTTTCTCAGATTTTAATTAGTTAATTAAATAATAATAATACAATTGTTGGAAACCACAGTCAATGATGGCATAAACTTTCATATTATTCTGGCATATTCACCTCATTTCGGTGGATTGTGGGAGGCTGGTGTAAAATCAACAATATATATCACTAAAAGAGTGTTGGGAAATTGTAATCTAAATTGTTATCACGAATTAAGGCGGTTCAAATTCAAGATTACTGAGGTCGTTATCTACAAGCCCAGATGATTAGACGCCACTCACTCCTGGTCATTATTAATTGGACGGCCTCTCACGTTACTGCCATCACAGAACATTACGAGCCATTCTTCCACATAGTTAACGAGGATCCAGAGCATCGGACAACTCCACCAACACTTGAGCAAGATGATGCAAGGAGTATGTTCCGAACTTCAACAGAAGATAAAATGGTTTGCTCGTAAGGACCCGTTAAATATTAATACTCTAGTTCTTCAAAAGGAAGACAACCATCCACCTTTGAAGTGGAAATTAGGCCGCATGAAGCACAGTATCCAGTTCTGATGACATCAGTCGTGCTGCCGACGTCATTGCTCCACCGGAGTCATCGGAAGATCCTTTAGCAAGATATGCCCCTATTTGATTCTAATAATTCTGTTGAAAGCAAAGCTTTCAACGCCCGGGGGTATGTTGAGGCATATTAGTGCATAAAGTTTTTATATATCATATTTATTTACCATGCTGGCCGTTTTTATATTTGTTTAATTTTAAAAGTAATAAATAGAATAAATCTGACAGTTCTAGAGACTTCTGAATAAACGCTTAGAGGGAATGTACGTACTTTCATTCCGTAAACCAACAATACCATCAAATCCTTTACATAATGTGTTGCCAGAGATACGATATACCTAAGTCTCGGTGCCAATAATTACACTGTCTGTCTTGCCCGTCTCTCCGAAATACAGCAAAACTGTTCCCCGAGAGAAACATTCAATGAAATGAAACATTCAATATTAAAAGACCTATAACAATGTTTATAAAAGTTTCAGCAATGTATTTCCAGATGTCGTGTTGCGACGATGCCGTACTACTCAATACGACCGCCTCTACAGCCGCTTACGCTTGTACCACTGGCTTCGAAGCCACCGCCGATATATCCAGCGTGTCTGAATTACACATCACTGCCAAAACCTGACATTCCAAAGGTAAAACTGGCCTAAAGTAACTCAACCCCCAAAGATTTTTGACTTAGATAAGTAGGTAGTTGTAAGTACTAAGTTATAATTTATAGAATTACTAGCAGCGCTCCAGGCTTTCACCCGCCGTACTTCCCATTATTGTCTTACGCGAATAATTTATAGCCTCTCTTATTCTATTGTGTAAGCTAAGTATATAATTGTAAAGTTTCATCAAAATCAATTCAGTATTTTTACGTTACGTTACTTACTAGAACTAAACTTCTATAAATTAAGATATTTAAATGAAATACAATTTGAATTTAACTTAACAATTTAAGACTTACATTTTTTCATATGTGTACAAATTATAAAGTAGGATATGAAAATGAATTAACACATACCTACTGATGACTTGTCTCAGTTGTATTTATATGTTCTCTATAGTACCGACAGATAAAAAATATGGCGTCACCTGATGGTCAACTTTTAAAGACAATATGTTTTTTTTTTAAATTGAAGGTAAATAGTAAAGAAGCGACACGTGTAGTGTATACCTTGTTGCACCTCCTCATATCGGAGCTACCGTCGGTCGGCTCCCACAATGTCGGCATAGACACCAGCACTGAAGCCAGTGTTGAGAAGTATCATGACATGGGCGTGCAGGTGCAATCTACGTCTAATTTAAGGTATGTAAACGGCACAAAAATTCGAAGAAATAACAAGACCGCATAGATATTTTTTGTATATTTATGCTTTATTTTATCATCATCATCATGTTTAACTTTTATCCGTCCATTGCTGAATATTAGACCTTCTTTAACCCGCCAGAGTTTTTATCAAGAAGTATTAGGGGCAAAATATCCCTATTAATATTATATTAAAATTATTGTTTTTTTTTCTGAAATACTTATTAAAATTTCTTTTCTCTTTTGGTATAGAAATAAGAATGAAGGAGTAGTTTCTGACGGTAAATATTTCATTTTTTTCATATTTTATAATATTCATATTATTATTATAGACCTAAAATATTATATTTTGCTTATTTACTATTCGCTCATTGCTGCGGTTTCTTCCGCCCTAAAATCGAAAAAAAAATCCACAGTAAATAGCCTAAGGTTCCTCAGTAAATAAAAGTTGAAATGGCTTATAACGATGATGATGATTAATTCTTAGGTGAGGCGGAGAAGACTAGTAGCGAGTGGCTAGGAGGAGTGCGAGCCCTCCGCAACTCTCATGTCCGTCTCTTACTGCGACAGTTGCAGCAGCTGCGTCACATAGAGAAGCTAGACCGAGCAATGAAACGAATCCACGCCGGGAAAACCCGCCTTGAAAAAGTGTAACCCTTGATAAATACTCTGATAAACTTGTTGCTTTATTTGTCACCACTTAAATATTGTAGTTGTAATAAAATTATTGTGCGGATTTTGTGATGGTTTATTGCAACATTCCAAATTGTCCTGGAGGATTGAGCCGCATGATTCGTAAACTTATGTAATAATGGCCTTCACCAGTCAGTCACGTTTTGAGGGCCTAGACCTGGAAACAAGAAGACCTCATAGCAGTCTTCGAAGTCGTAGCTCCTCCGACATACCCCCGTTCGTCGACTACGGGGAGAGGCCACATCTCCTCTCTCATTTGATCGTCCTCCTGCTGGGAGTGCCTCTCTCACAGAAGGAAGCCATTGCCGTCCAGGACTTGTCACAGCTAAGAATCGCAATGACGCTCGACAATTTTCTTTCTGTATTTTTTTTAATTATAATAAAATAAGAAATTGGTTTTTTTTTTCTGTTTTACTACTGTGGTCTGTGAGACCTATATTCTTGAAAATTTTCTTAATTCCGTCAAAGGAGCTCTAGGTTCTGGGGTCGTCTGACAAACGGAATAGGTATGGAGGGATCTAGTACCTATGGGATTCACATTTGAGGAACCATAAGAATTAAAAAATATAATAATTTATAAAATATAAATTCGTTTTTACATCTACACCATTTCTAGTACCAGTGTAGGTAATTAAATTGTAACCTTAATATGGCTCTGTATATATTTGTATAGTTAATGAGATTGGACACAGTTTATAATTGCAACAATACATCTAATTAACCTACCGACTATATAATAGAGCCTTCCCTTCAATAAAACTGTATTGAACTATCAGTACTTTCTGGTATTTCACTCGACGATCGATAAAGGCTTTTCAAAATGAGAGTTCTACTTTGCATACAATTTTTAGGTAAGACTTTTGATTATAATATATTTATATTGCAACAATTATTGCTTTGGCAACAAGAAGCAATGGTCACCATCATCATCATCATCATCGTGTATCTGCGACCTATCTCTGCCCACTCTCATCTAACACGGATTGGCCAGTGTACCTACATCTCCTTCCCATCCAACCGATGGCGATCAACACTATCTCTACCTAAACGCAGCCTCCGGGAAGTCTTAATACCTAATATTATAAATGCGAAAGCTTATAGGTTTTAATAAATTTGGTTGTTTTTTGGCCAAACGGTTGCACCGATTATCGTAAAACAAGAGGTGATGGCTTTAATATAGTTTGAATTAGAACAAAATTAAGCTAAATTTTATCCCGAAAAATCTAATCTTCTTGCGGGGATTACATTTGCCATAATATTAGTAATTAATCTAGCCGGTTATAGAGCGGTAACCTAATTTATTAAACTCAAGCTTTGTGTAACAACTAGGTGTAGGTAAATTATAATTAAAGAAAACTCGCTGTTATGAAGAAAGATCAGAAAGAAAAGATTAGTGCTTTCGTGAAATACTCAGAGGGCCTAGCCAAAATGTCATCAAGAAAGCGTTACCGAAGTTTGAAATGATGAAATGTATAGGATGGACCACGTGATTAAGCGCGGCCTTATGTCGATCTCGTACATTTTATCATTTTCGAACTTCGCTAACGCTTTCTTAATGGCATTTTGGCTAATCCCCTTGATCCGGAGGCAAGGGATGGATTTTGACAAGCAGTTTATAGTGTACTAATGCCACTGTCTTGAATCATCATAATATACAATATAATATACTTCTTCGGCTCCAACCCCGAGGCCCGTGGACGTAAAAGACCCCCGGTTTCTAAGCTATTGTATGCATTCTGATAACCAGCAACGTATAAAAATAATAGAATATAATGAAAACACAATCATTAGCTTGGATATTTTTGTAGGATTTTTGTACGCTGTGGGACTAAAGTAAAGGTGACTGTTAGTTAGAATGGTCATAGTAACTTATTAGATTTTACTGTTATAACTATAATAGTACATCTCATAGCTCGAGGAAAAAACAGTAAACCACGTACTAAGTCTGAACTAATTCCACTTTTTGTTTCCAGTAATTCTAATGATGGTGCATTATTCGACACAACAGCCGCTCGATGATGATGAACGCTATGACGGCGAGTTAAGTCTGCGATCATTGCTGGAGGACCTGGATTCGAATCTTTTCGCTCGGTCTCGCGGTGGTCTGAAAGGATACTTATACAATAGAGTGAGAAACATGGTCGATTGGGCGCTACAAAATTACTAGACGTGCACTAAAATATTGTATGATGAATTGTAACGATGTTGTTTTTCTTGAATATTAAAAAAATACATATCCGGCTATTTTTTTATTTTCATATCATTTTTTGTCTCATTCTTAGAATAATTACAATATAGGACGATAGGCTTCTTAAAAGGCTTCATTAAAAACCGAAGCATTAAATCGATTCATACAAAAACTGCACTACTGGTAACCCACTGAGTAATAACCTATAGAAAGGACAAAGGACTTGTATCCAGCTCTAAATAAATAAATAAATAAAGCCTATAGAACAATGGCAAACAATAAATCACCTATGGGAGTGAGACGTGGTCGCTTACTATGGGTCTCATAAGGCTCAAGGTCACCGGCAATGGAGAGAGCGATGCTTGGTATTTCCCTGCATGATCGAATCAGAAATAATGAGACCCGCAAGAGGACCAAAACGACCGACATCGCTCGAAGGATTGCATCGTTGAAGTGGCAGTGGGCGGGACACATAGCGCGGAGAACCGATGGCCCTTGGGGCGGGAAGGTTCTTAAATGGCGACCGCGTACCGGACGACACTCCGTGGGCAGGCCCTCTACAAGGTGGACCGACGATCTGGTAAAAGTCGCGGTAAGCCGCTTGATGCGGACAGCGCAGGACCGATCGTTGTGGAGATCCTTGGGGGGGCCTATACCCAGCAGTGGGCGTCGATTGGCTGACATGATAATAGAACAATGAGCTTATATAATACAGAACGATTGTTCGCGCCACGGAGTAGGTATAGATATAAGGAGTCCGAACGATATGGGCTTTTCCGACTTACGTGGTATTCACATATTATACAGATCTTATAGTCCGCGCCACTTATGAAGTCCTGCGACTAATGCCCGAACTAAATTTGACAACATTGACATCTTGACGTCTGTCTGGAGTAAGAAGTTGTGATATTTTAAATTGTTTTACGTGAAAATGGAGCATATAAAGTGAGGTGTAAAAAGTGAAGGCCGTAAAATGATCATTAAAGTGAAATGATTTTGTGAATTAGAAACTAAAAATAAACAACAATTAACCCCGTTGAATAATATATTTATAAATGTCACTGCCATGACAGGTAAATTTTAGAGATGCCAGAGTCTCTTATTTTTGCCTAATTTATGGTTGAAATATTATCATTAACTCTATACCTACATTTATCTTATGATATTTTATATGAATATAAATACAAGGTAAAAAAATTAAATCCTTGCTCAGATGAATTATATTTTCAGGTGTTTCTGTAAAAAAGGTCGAAGAAGTAGCAATGGCAGCAATTACTTCTGAGAAAATCGTCACCCCTGGCAAAAGCCGAACACATCCGAAGAAGCTTGTTTTAGATGAATTCTACTAATCGGTTATACGTAAAAAATACGATCGAAATATTTACAAAAAAATGTTTTATTTCACTAAAACCTGGAAGGGAGATTTTTATTTTGCTGCTATAATTATTTTTTTCATTATTATCACCATCAATCTTTATCAATCCACTACTGACCATAGGCCCTATAATTATTTAAATTTTTTATTGTACTAGACTTGGTGGAAAATCATTACACTATAAATTGGCAACATTGAGTTATGAGACCGCAGCGCCGCGTCTATCGGACTTCTAAAGTGGCGCGGACTCTAGTTTTTTCTGCCACGCTAGCTGTATATAACGCTAGCATGCAGATGCTACTGTAGCAGACCAATCAGCGCCACAGTACTTAACGCGGACGGACCATTCAACGTCAAAATACTTCCCGCGTAAAGATTTAAATAAGTACATAATATTAAAGAAGACGTGGTCTACCGGAAATTTGCCGAACC
This sequence comes from Lycaena phlaeas, assembly GCA_905333005.2. Taxonomy (NCBI): domain Eukaryota; kingdom Metazoa; phylum Arthropoda; class Insecta; order Lepidoptera; family Lycaenidae; genus Lycaena; species Lycaena phlaeas. Next base: position 6,076,212 of record HG995168.1, read on the forward strand.
AAAACCTGTCATCTAAATTGCGTTCGGACTCCGTGTTCGCACGCTCATTTTGATACACCTAGATATTGGTCTAAGATACGAATATGAAAAGAAATTTAACGGACTGAATAAAATAGGTCTCATTCTATTATCAGCCCGTTAGGTACATTTCTTTTCTTATTCGTATCTCCTATTATATGGATATAGAATAATGATTTTAAACGCTGAGCCCACAGAGTACATTTGTTTCTATAGTAAGTATGGCTGAGCCGTTGTGTCATGTGTAGTTTGAAATGCAATTTCCAAAGCGCTTTTCACAAGCTAGCGTGCGATGCGTATAATATGATACCGGGTTCACACGTTTGTGGCTTGCCGCAAACTCCAAACCTCCACAAGTCACAAGCATGTGGAGTGTGGAGTCATCGCAAGCGCTTGCGGCAAATTCTCTTTTGTTCCCTTTGGTTTGTGCACAATACCGACATTCCTCGGATCGGCCACAAACCCTTGCAAACCTACGCAAGCCAAGACAAACTCTGTATCCACACGTTTGAATTTGTGAGGGCTTGCCGAGGGTTGGCAAGCGTGCGGTTCCGGCTTGAAAACATTTTGATCAATGCTCAGTGTTGCCCGACTGTGATAATATTTTACCGTCGATATTGTTCCACCGATTAGTTTTAAAACATTTGCCACTGATATTTACGTATTTATAATGTAAATGTAAATATAATAACTTTAAATAGACATTCTCGTAAAGATATTATTTAACTTTACTTCGAAAATTATTATTATGAGAAATAATAAATAAAAACACCGAATCTTGATAATTTTGTATACTTAAACCGAATAAAAACACAATAAAACTTAAATGACAGCAAACAAGAGATATAATTATTAACAATGTTACTACTTTTTTATATAAGCGGGAAAAAGATCAACTATCACATTATATCTTACTTAGGGCCTGTTTCACAATCTCCCGTTAAGTTCCCTATAGGCTATAGGCAACATATTTGACAGATGTTTGACAGATACTCCATACTCTATCTGTCAAACATCTGTCAAATATGTTGCCTATAGCCTATAGGGAACTTAACGGGAGATTGTGAAACAGGCCCTTATTCTATTATTTCAAATTAAGCGCTAGCGCGGCAAAGGCATAGATTGCATATTTTAGTCTTCCTCCTTCTTTTACACATCTAACATATAATCTTTATAACGAGAAGGAGGAGTTACATGTCGGCGATTGGAAACGAGAGGACGAGGATGAACGGTATTTACGATAACATGTATTTAAAGTTATTATATTTACACATATAGCTTTTCATGTATTATTTGTAAATTTACTAAATACTAAATAGTTATCAGCGGCCGAAATTCTTCCCGCTTTTGGAAAAACTGCACCTCTAATTGTGACGCCCAATTAAAAAAGTATAAGGTTTAGGGCCTGTTTCACAATCTCCCGTTAAGTTCCCTATAGGCTATTGGCAACATATTTGACAGATGTTTGACAGATACTCCATACTCTATCTGTCAAACATCTGTCAAATATGTTGCCAATAGCCTATAGGGAACTTAACGGGAGATTGTGAAACAGGCCCTTATTGCTTTATTTTTTACAGAGCACTTGTATCAAAACTATCGTTCAGAACTCAGAACTCTTCATTTGCTTAGAATGTAGGTATTACAATATATAAGATGTTACATAATATTGTACATTAATAATTCAGCATCCTTATCCATTTTGTATGCAATGATTATATTTTGTTCTTCTTTCAATTATTAAAAAATAAAAAATAAATAGTCAATGTAAACATACCTTCATCCAGTAGTATTTTTTTCAACATAACAGTTATAAACGATAATAGAAAAAAAATTATCATCAATGCCAATATTTAAAAAAATAGCATACGTGATACGTCACGCTAAACTCTAAAGCATTATTTTAGAGAATGCTCGATTGTACAAATTGTTGAGACTTGAGATGATTGGAATATGTGTTTTTGTGTTGTAATTATTAGAAAACCCCCAAATATTTTAAAACATGGCAAAATAGATGTGGGCAAAAAACTTTTATCCAGCTCCTCATAAATTTAAAAAGAAACATGAATAGGATCAAAACACGTGTGTCCTGTACTACCTACCTAATAAAAAAAGTAAAAAATTGATTTTCATCCTGAGACCTGAGCTAAAATTACAGGACATTTTATGTGTTGAAAATTCATTGTAAGTGTGATTTTATATACATAAAGTATGTGTGTTATTAAAGGAAATTAAGCCGAAAACAACGTTAGTATATGTAATTTCAAGTTTTAAGTACATAATATAATGCTTGTGTGTGCCATTTTAGTTTATAACCGGCATTTACTAGAATTAGATCGTACACTAATTGTTTGGTTCAAAGCTGCTACGCTCTAGTAATGTAGAGTATGTAGAGTCCTAATAAATTATGAAACCAGCATTGTACTTTAGATTCAGATTGAAATGAATAAAAAAAATGCTATTTACAATTACTTCTGATGGGTTTTTTTATGTGTTCTCTGTATAATATGTTATTATTTAATTTGTATTATTTCTATGTTGGATATAATTTGTAGTTGGTATATGTATGCAGTATACACCTTAATGTTACTAATAAAGTATTTATTATATAGCACAAACAAATTATATATAACTTATTTGTAAAATATAATATAACAACTAAAATATTATTATTAAAAGGAGTCCTTTTAGGGAAGGTTCCGAAGATACTGGTAGCGTCCCCGTTTGTTATTAATTGTGACTATTAAGAAGCTGACAAGATCAAATTTTGTAGAAATTGATGTTATTGAAGCAGTACGAATAGTTTTTCAAGGAAAACTATTTGTATATCAAAAAAAAAATATGTTGACATTCATCATGTTTCTACGACCCTAGTCGGACTTATACATACGGATTATGTATAAACATAATTAGCCAAAATTGGCTTGATCTAGAAAAAAATTGCAAAGATCGGTCCTGTCTTAATTTTTTTGATGTATTTGTCTACCGTTAAAAAAAAACTTAAACACAATTTTCACACATTTTCACATTTAATCTTACACTATTATTGTTTTCTAAGCCCGGGGACCTCCAGTAACAGTGGAATCATGCTTACTCTGATATGAATATACAGTGTGCGTTGATGCACCATTCTAGTTGGACCAATGCTTCTTGTTTAATTATCAAGAACATCACAAAAACTGTTATATTGTATTTTAAATCTAAAAAGTGTGTATTACTTACCTGTATTGGAGCTTTTATATAAGAAGTGTAAATAATTAGTTAGTATTTAATATAAACATTATACAATGGGGAACAAGGACAAAAATAATCGAGTAATAGTAGGGAGCTAGTAGGCAGGGCCAAAAACTGGATCCTCAAGGATATTTTGATGTTGACAGTAAAATATACTTTAAGTAAAGCTAAAAAGTAGTGATGTGTGGGAGTAAATGGAATTACCCAAAAATAAGTGAGGAATGATGACCAATTGATCATGTACAGCTTTTTTTTTTAGTCTATATATAATTAAAAATAAATGTCAAAAAACCTAGCGCCGTACTAAAATGGTGGTTCCAGAAGTCAGTGCAAACTTTCAATTTGTCAATATTTGTATACATTACATTCCCGTCATTCATTTCTGTACGGCATTTGTGTAGTTCCTTTGGCATACATATACAGATGCTTTACCCATGAACGCCGTATATATTTCCTGGGCAGGGGTCGAAACCCTTTCCCTACACCCGATATTATATAAGGTCATTGTAAAATGTACGGATCTTGGAAGTCGGGAGTTGTGGCACATTGATTTATGGTTTGACTGCATTGCCAGTCCAGCATTCTTCACACACTGTTGTAATATCTAGTTTGCAAATTAATTTTCTGATTTTTAAGAGTCAAACTTAAAAAGTTTTAATTCCTTCTACAGTAATTATGTGTATGTTCCAAAATGATATCTGTCTTAGGGTAACAAATCTTGTAACATGTAGGTATTATAAATTGTTTTCATTATATTTTATATTATTGTCTTATGTTGTAAAATTTTAATTTCAATCCATTTATAGCAGCTTTGAGTTATATTTGCAATTTGAATTTTATGGCTCTTTTCTGATATCTATACTTCAAGAATATTCTATGTGTATCTTTTTGTAGATACAATGGAATCAGCCGGTGATTGGTGTTTAATTGAAAGTGACCCCGGTGTTTTTACACAATTAATTAAAAAATTTGGTAAGTATTGTAGTATTGTATCTACTGTTACTGACACAAATGACACAACGGTCAGAAACAACTACTACACATACATTTCATTGTGACTTGAATTAGAATGAATTTATGTATATGTATTATTTTCTCTATATCTTTTATGTAATCTGTAAATAATTACAGGTGTAAAAGGGGTCCAAGTTGAAGAAATATGGAAAATTGATGATGCAATTTTTGACAACTTAAGGTAGGTAATAATGTTAAAAAACCATCAACAATAGGGTAGTTTCGAATAACTTTGACAGTTTTGAAAGTATCTGAAAGGTTAGGCATGTAAAAAGTTATGAATGCCATTAAAATTTGGAAAACTTTCACTGTAAAGAGGTTTATTATTATATATTCACATTATAGAGAAGAGTTGTTGCAGATTTTTTTGTTACTGTAATATACAATCCAACGACAAATATTATACTTGGGAAGAACATGATTATGTTTGGGATAGAGCTTTATGTCTTGTGGCTTACATCATTTTTTTTTCAGACCTGTACACGGATTAATATTTTTATTTAAATATTTACAACATGATGAGCCACCACTACCAGTAGTGAAAGATAAACTTCTTGAGAAAATATACTTTGCTAAACAGGTAAATTACATTTTAAAAGATAATACTGGGAAGAATAAAATTTATTTTTAATTAAATGTGTCCGTTTTATTTTATTATAACATATTTATTTTATTACAATATATTATATGAACAGGTCATCAACAATGCTTGTGCGACTCAGGCGGTAATAAGTTTACTACTCAATTGCAATCACCCGGACATTGATTTGGGTCCGGAGTTGACCAAACTGAAGGAGTTCAGTATGTCGTTCGACCCAAAGATGCGTGGCCTGACGCTGAGCAACTCGCAGACAATACGGAATGCACACAATTCTATGTCCCAACAGGCACTATTTGAATTTGATCCAAAGATGTCATCGAAAGTAAGTTTATTGTTTACCATATTATGCATTTGTGAATTATATTTCCAAAACATAAATACTAATAATAAAAAAAAAAATTGATACATATTTATTTTAAATTAGACTATCTATATTATACACATAACCTTTTGTTATTATCATAATTTTAAGGCTACAGCTGTCTACTGCAGGCCTCCTTCCATTTATTAAAGTGGCTAACCCTCACTGATAACTTAGATTAAATACTGCAATCATCATCATAGCATATATGCTATGATGATGATTGCAGTAGTTAAGTAGACCTTTTTAGTAGAGTCTCCACTCTACAACCCTTTTAACCCAGTATTGGTTTGTGTTTTCACCCGTTTGTTGACGAAAATAAAATATTTCCAGGACGACGACGCCTACCATTTTGTAGGGTATATACCAATAGACGGCCGTCTGTATGAATTAGATGGCTTGCGGGATGGTCCCATCGACCATGGACCCATCGCTCCTGAACAAGACTGGATAGATGTGGTCCGACCCATCATTATGAAGAGGATTAATGTGTAAGATATTTTGATATTTTTAACTAATAAAAATGTGGCAAAATATTTCATTTTATTTTGATTATTGTAGAGCAAGAGGATTATTCCGTCAGTTTATTGAACATCGTTTTTTTTCTTCAATTTATTTTAATGTGGTATTAATTACAGGAAATGTGTGTTTTTTTACTAAATATATTTTAAATCATTAGGTACACCGAGGGTGAAATTCATTTTAATCTGATGGCTCTGGTGTCGGACAGAAAAATGATATATGAACGTCAAATAGCTGATATGTTGAAAGATACCCAAGCACTCGGCATGGACGCGAATGAGATCGACAGTGAGATAAGAAGGTTGCGAACCATGATAGAATACGAGGACGCCAAGATGCTAAGATACCAGAAGGAGATGGCTCGCAGACGGCACAACTATCTGCCGTTCATTGTCACGTTGTTGAAGATATTGGCGGAGGAGAAGAAGTTGATGCCCCTGTACGAAAAGGCCAAGGAGCGCGCCTCGAAGAAGGGTGCCAAGAGAATGAAAGTATAACATGAAGCTTCGGGAGGGCCTGGGGCGACTCGCTCGCGTCCCCAGCGCCGCATCTCCCAGTCGAGTCCGTCTCGCGTCCTCCCAGAATCCGAGCACATACTTTATACACTAGGCGACTTAGACGTAATATTCAGAGACTCAAACGAAATGCTACACCAAAGCACCAGCATCGAATACAAAATGGATCCGCCGAGGGAAGTGACATTCCCCGCGGCCCCCGAATGCAGCAGCAACGCTCAGGAACCCGAAGTCATGGATGAGAGCATATTAGACGTCGACGACTCCTTCTGTGAGGGCATTATTGATGTCGACGAATTTGTTATACGCCCACACGTGCAAAACAAGGAACACGACAAGGGATTCGATAATAAATAAAGTTACAATATCAAGAATCAAAGTTACAATATCACTAAGTATTTATGTTAAATACTAAGGGCCTGTTTCACAATCTCCAGTTAAGTGCCCAATAGGCTATCGGATCAGATAGAGTATGGAGTATCTGTCAAGTATCTGTCAAATATGTTGCCGATAGCCTATTGGGCACTTAACTGGAGATTGTGAAACAGGCCCTAAGCATGTTATATAATATAGGTAATATGAAAGAAATATCAATCAATGTTAAATCTAATAAAGTTTTTAGCAATAAAATAAATACAAGGTGTGTCTTCGTAGCGTATTTGCTCAATTTGTAAATTAAGATTAATTCAGTCATCCTGGATGTCATATAAATCTTAATCATCTGATGTATGACTACACAAGATGTGTTTAAAAATATGCTACGAATGAACGGCCTTCGTTTAGACGTGAAATAGTTTTTCTGATAATTAAATGTTCAATTGCAATATTATAATTATGTACTCACAGTAGTTATAGTTCGTAAGATTTTTAGGGCGAGGATGGTTGCAACTTAAAGTAGAAATATCACTAAAAATAACACATTCATTGTAAAATAAACAGTAGCCATCTAGTCATTTATCTATTTTTATCTATTTACTACATTTTAATCCAATATGTAATTTTTATAAATGTAATTTTGAAGCTTACTAGCTATATTTTAACTTAAATCCATTTCATGTAGATGAGTAAATTTTAAAGTTTTAATTAAAAGTAATATTAATAATGCATGCATTGATATATAAAATTTTAATACAATTTACATGTTATAATCTTATCTGTGCATCAATAAAATAATTAATTATCGTCTGTAGTAATTATGTATGGTGTAGCAATAAATATTGATGTCTTAAAACTCGTTTTTTATTCCCCTATTGTATTCACAGATTATAAATATGTTTCCATGCTGGTACCAAGGTTTGATGCTGACTAACAATATTGTTTATGATTTCCCTGACGGAAGAGCCGTGTGTTATTATTTGCTGTGCTTATACAAAGAACAGTAAACTGACACTAATTAATGCAGGTAGGCAGGTATACAAGTAAGGAACCTCTTGAAGCCATCTGGTTTAAGGGTCAAGTTATAAAGGTCTACCTGTAAACAGTAAGTTATTGTTTAGAAGACTCCGAAGTACCCTAAAGTAGCTAATGGAAGGATGCACGCGAAATCTTATATTTGTACATAATATGTATAATGCATTTAAATGTTACTTCATTATGTTACGATAATATGTTGTAAGCTATTAAATTTTTCCCTTTCAAAAAGTGCTTTTGTTTAAGAAGTTTTCCCTTCAAAAATTGTAATTTTTATGCAAAATGTGTAAAATTCTTCATGTTGTGTTCTGTGTGTGAAATGAATATACATATTTATGATATTTATATGAAAAATTCAATTAAAATTGTAGTAGGTAGTGTTTTAATTGTTTAATCGATAAACTGGAATTTGGTTGTGCAAGTCTCCCATCTAGTTCCTCTGTTGTAAAACAGCTTTAGCAATATTTGAAACCAAAGAGCCATGGAGAAACCATATTGTGTGTCTAATATTTGCATTGGATTTTAATAGATGGCGTTGTATGTTACCATAATTTAGTTTTACATGTAAGATGGCGTTAGTTTTACTATGGTTTAAACTTTGAACGAATATTACTAAGTACTACTTAGTAATATTCGTTCACACAGTCCACAGTGTAGATAGATAATATATTTATCTACACTGTGGTAGTACCATAGAGTAATTTGATACTATGGAAAGGTAGTACTATCAAGGTGCACTTTTAAAATGTGGCCGCGAGTGCGCTGGACAGACTTATTCTGAACCTCGGAGGGCAAAGCATCGTCTACAGGCAGCTAACTCCGGAGTCTGCCGGAGTATAGCAACGTGTGGTGCACTCATTAATTGTCCCAGAAGGAGGTCGACGATGAGGTGTGAAAGCAGGCCACCGACGACGCCTCCCCCTGCGGGCAACGAAAGGGAGGCTCTATTTAATGCGCCTCCATTTTCGTCCCTGTGCTCGTGTCGGGTTCAAGTTGGGAAACTGGGCTCAGGATGGCAAGACGTCGTGGATGCTGCTTAGTAGCGGATGGGCAGTACCCCTTAGGTGTAGTCTGGCCTTACACTAGGGCTAACCTGCCGCAGATTTGCACCTGTTGCCTGTGCGCAGTTAGGGTAGGGAATGTATCAGTCCCACATAGGTCCAAGAGCTTTATCCGGTATATTCTGCATATATGCGTTTATGCATTATATTGAGTCAACAAAAAAAGCAATGTGACAACTCTGCTCAACTGTGCTCTATTTAAGTTTACGTAGCCAAATGGCAAAAAACGGAACCTTTACAGATTCGTTATGTCTGTCCGTCACAGCCACTTTTTTCCGAAACTATAAGAACTATACTATTGAAACTTAGTAGATGTAACTATTATGTGAACCGCATTAATTTTTCACAAAAAAAATAGAAAAAAACAAAAAAATTTGGGGTTCCCCATGGTTAGAACTAAAACACATTTTTTTTTAACAAACCCATAATACCTGTGGGGTATCAATGGATAAGTCTTCAAGAATGATATTGAGGTTTCTAATAAAAAAAAAGTTGTTACCTGTAATTTCTAAAATAAGAGAATGATAAAACTATAGTAAAATATAAATAATATAATATAATACTAAATATATTACATGATGTACCGAAATTTTTTTGAACGAGAGCTAGTAATAGTAAATGTTGAATTTTTCATATAAGTTACTTTGAAGAATTTGAAAACGAACTGTGAAAGTTTTTTTATAATTGCATCCCCGGGAAGGGGTGAAAAAATAAATAAGTGGGGTTTTCTTAATTTTGGAGAAACGGCAAGTGTTAGAAGAAAAACCTAAAATCGACTTTTTAAAAATAGACTTTTGAAATAATAATCATATTATAATGGACTGCGTTTCAGTTACACGTTATTATGAAATTAGATCGACAATTCCGTTTTTGATTACCTATATTAAAAAAAAACGTGGCCGATGCCGGATGCGTGTTGGATGCGAATGGCAAGGAGTCAGTCGTCTCGGCGTTCATTGAAGGTGTGAATATGTTTTGTAGTGGATGGATAGGTAAAGGCTGATGACGATGATGACGAAAAAAATTGAACTAGACTTCTGGAGTAATAATTGAAATGTTAGTTTGTATTTTATGTAGATACCTTAATAAATTTTATTTAGAATAAGTACCATCAATGTTTTAAACTAGTTTTTAACATCATACTTTTATGATTCTGCAGGAGTTGATAGTCAAAATAAAAGGCAAAACAAATTAATAGTTTTATTTGAGATATATAATAAGTGAAACAATTAAACTAATGTACTTAGGTATATAGCTATATTTATTAGTAAACATGTATCGTTTTGAAAATGTAATTTACAATCATAATGTAACATGTTCATTTCTAACATCAAATAAAGATACACAGTAGTTATTTACACGATAACATTCAACAATTTAGTTTAACTTTAAATGCGCAAAAAATAATAAATATAAGTTATTAGTAATATTATATATTATCTACTATTATGTACATAGTAATTTTAACATTAAAAGCAACAGTTATTGAATTTTAAAGATAAAACCTAACATTCTACTTATTTAAATACCTAGTAATCTAGTAATCATTTAGTTATGTTGTGTGAAAACAATTGAAATACGAAGTGGATATGTAATAACTTGTGCTCTACGTAATATTATAAGCTTTAAAGCGATATACACTTATGCACATTTTCTTATCTTACTGTACAATTTTTCACAACATGAATAATTCTATGCACCAAAACTTTGATGTTAGAATGAAACAACTTTTACGGATTTTATTTCGGTAAAATATACGTGAAAGATGTTTCATTAATATAATGAGGGAGATTCGCGTAAACATAATATGAAAACAATATTTTGTGTTAAATTTAGTAAAATGATTTAAATCTAAATCCACAAACAAATATAAATAGCAGAATTATTCAGCAATGTTATCTGAATTTTTATTGTTTTATAATTTAGGAGAATAAAGTATAAATATTTTTTATAATAAACATAATAATATGGCTTATTAAAATTGCTTTTACCGATATGGAATCGAAAATAAATCGCACCAAAAATACAGTTCTTCGTGGCCAACATTTTATTTACCTATTATTAATTAATTTACATATAAAAATTTGGAATTTATTTAATAGAAAACTAATATTTATAAGTGATTAAATTGATTTTCTATAAGTTGTTCGTATATTCAATTTATCGTAGTCGAGAAAAAGCGCTAAGAAATAATTTATGAGAAAAAATATTTTAATTTCGCGAGTCGGTGGAAGAGGGCATTTCGCCGTCAATCTTGTGGCGAGCGTGGGCATACGCGTCGGCGAGAGTGGGCCAAGTGTCCGGCGGCTGGGCACCGTTTGCCCACTCCGAAGTTGTAACCTCCGCCGGCCGCTCTATGTTCTCCGTTTTGGTGCATTCCAGCGAAAGAGGTTTCGGTGTTTCAATTCTGCTGCAGATAAAAATATGAAATGAAATCTTTAATTTTCAACGAAATTCGGCTCGTAGTGGAAAAATAGGGGCATTAATTATTACATTATTTAAATAATTGTAGTAATAGTAATAGTGTAATTTAAGTAATTATTCAGTTTCAATTTTGAACGTCTGCGGCAAATTATTGTCCTAGTTAGTTATTTTTCAATCTACCTATTAATAATTACACCTTTTGGTAGTTTTATGTTGTACCTATTACAGCTTCTTTCTAATATGTTTAAATAATAATTATTATTAAAACTACTTTTATTCAACGACTATAAGCCGTCTCCTGTATCTTTGTCCACAAAGTTTGTACCTAATGCTTTTTCAGGAAACCTTTGTTCTTTTGTCAAATTATATAGAAATCGAAATACTGCTTATACTCAGGCCCATCTTTTCCATTGGGCACTCTGGGCAACTGGCCAGGGCCCCGCGATCCATGGGGTATCGTTATTTATATCGGAATATGATCTCGTGATAATTTTAGGAAGTTAATTACTGATTAAAATACTTAGTAGTGTCTTATTACTATCATTACCTACCCTTTCTAAGACAAAATTGAAGCCCTTAAGCCCAGGGCCCCTGATTGAGTTAAGGGGCCTAGCTTATACTTAATACGGGGTTGTATGTAATAGGTTCGCCATGTCAAGGCACGGATAGAAAATACCTCACGCGTTCTGGCGACTGCATGGCGTCGTTAGTGCTGGATATCTCCAGGTCCTCCGTGTAGCTGAGATGTATCTTCTCATTGTCACCACGTTGATCTTTCTCTGTCATAAATATGTATTATTACTGAATGATTTATAGCTTCACTATTGAAGTGATGACAGTTATTAAACATCATTTAGTCGGATCATTAGATATGTTTTTATTTAATAATATATTATATTGAACATTATGAAAGATTCCATTAATAACTTCTTGAACTATAAATGATTAAACTTAGTTGAAAAGGTAAAAAAAAGAAAGAAAAACAGGCATTATTTAAAGTACCTATAGGTACTGTTAGAGCCGTACACTACCCACCCACTACCTACTCCAAAAACTATTTATCCAGTAGCGTTTGGTGCTTATGTATGTGAAGAAGTTACCGTCCACATTGATGGTGGCTTCAGGCCACCCGAGGGAGTCTCCCTCCACATCCACTGGCTCATCCTCAGCATCGTAGGATCGTGACTCCCTCGGCCGCTCCTCGCGTCTCTCATCTTCTAGGTCATAGCCGAGCATGCTCTCGACGGTGTGGTGTCGTTTGCGCGTGCGCAGCTTCAACCGCCGCTGACGGTTCGCGCGTATACGCTGATACGTCTGACAAGTTTTAATGTTTTAACCAGGATCTTTGGGAGCTCCTTTGACTTATTAGAGGTATTTAAAAAAACAAAAGAGTTTTGGCAGGATTTAGAAGTTCACATTGTCAATATATAAATAGGTGGTGAATTTTAAAAGATACTTTCGGAATATGTAGGTACTAATTTATTTACATTAATATTAATTAATAAAAATGGTTAAATAATAAAGTATGTATTAATTAATTGATTTTTAATTTACTTTTTAATACATTCAGAAAGTCCATAAACTAAATAAATTGACGTCAACAAAATATGCCTTACCTCCCAACGAGCATCTTCATCTTGATGGTGCAGCGAGTGGGTGGGTGGTGCCGTCGCGTCCCGGGGCAAGGCGGTCAGGCTGTAGAGGTGCTGCAACTCTTGGAGGAAGTGGGCCTGAGCCACTCCCGGGCCCAGGCGGGCACCGCACACTCCACACGAGGATTTACGTTCCCCGTCCGCTAAACGTGAAAATATACCTTTCTATTAAATTATACAACCTTTTTACACAGTGAAAATATGATTGCACAGTATGGTCACCTATGATACCACCTAAAGTACCTATGGTGGAAAATATCATCTAATCTCTCCTTGCATCTGGCCTTGTTTACAGCGTCTGCCACCGGCGAGGGAAAACTTTATTAGAAAACTCAGATGTCTGAATTTTTTTTGTTAATCTGCGATCAGTCAATAGATTATAATCAGATTTGTTGAAGTAGGTATGACTTTTAGTGAGTTAGGGCCACTGCCTCTGTTGTAGCACATTTGCTCTTTTCAGACGGGTAATTGGGTTCCGCATTAGAAGTGGACTTGTCAATGATCTACGCTACCAGAAAACTTACGAGAAAAGAGATCATGCGAGTCGGAGCAGGTGGCGGGCGTTGGTGTCTCGTCGTCCTTGCAGGGCCTGGGAGAGGCGGAGGCGGCTGACCCGGGGGAGCTGGTGTCGTCCCGGACGGTGTACCCGTGACGATACAGGGGCGGAGTACTGTTGTCGTCTCGAACACTCTACGTATATAGTCAGAAGTTAGCGAGTCTAGTACAAACACATTTACACTAAAAAGTTAGCAAGCTGGCTGACGAAGTAGCATGTAATTTTTGTCTTCTTTTAAAATAATATTTGTAGAAGAATTAAGCAGAATAGTGGCATCTATACAAACTGGCAAAATACAATTTTAAAGTTCATATCAACTTGGCGCGCGACACAATATTTGAGTGTACTTGTCATTCCACAGCTTAATTATATTGTGTGGCATTATATGTTAATTTATAATTATCCTTGCATAGTATAATGAACAGTAAAACTATAATGAGTTGCTCTGAAAACATAATATATACTTAACAAAAAAAAAACAAGTAGAAAAAGCATATAATTGAAATACCCTTAGAGCTTGTCCAACGCTTTGGCCGAGAGCATATTGCTCGCCAAAGTGCCTAGCAAATGCTTTTCCCGGGTACAGAGGATGAAAGGCGCCTCCTATCGGACGAAAGGCTCCACATCCAAAGCTCTGGAGAGCTGGATGCAGAAATTGCGGCGCCATATGGTGTAGGAATCCTTCCATGATGACAGCAACACTCTATAAAATAAGATATATCTTATCAAGTCTTATAATAAAAAATAAAAAAAAACATTTTGCGCTCAGCATAATATTCTAAAAACGAAATTATTATTTTAGAAAAATACTGATTATAAAGGAGACGGTCCATTTCTGGTGTAGTCTTGTACAGTATACTATAAATAAATAAAGATACATAGATTTCATTAAAAATAAAATAAATTAGGTAATCGTAAGAAGTTACGTGCAAAAAATTAAAAAAAAATATCAAGTTTTTCAAATAGTAGCTATTCCACACAAAGATGGCGGCTATTACTTAAACGTCATTATTGAAAGATGGCATCACCCATGGTACCTTCGTAACTTTTTGTATCTATTTCAAGCTTTGTTATGGAGTTGTTAACTCGTGAATGTTTCTTGCGTTTTTGTGGATATTTTGACAACTTGGACTTTTTATTTGGACATAGATTTATAGCCATAAACGCCTAAGAAAATATCATACGTGATTGTTATATCATGCAGTGTTGCATATCTTGGAAATATTAAATTATGATTACGCTGAAATTGAAAAGAATTTACACTATATGAACAAATTAAAACTGTTTGAATATTTATTTTCCTTCATATCATTATGTGTACAAAAGTAGACCAACGTCCCATACAATTTTGGACCGTCTCCTTTGAATAAATAGTTTTATGATTGTTTTACTTTAATAATATTATTCAAGTATCGTTAAAAGAATGGAAAATTCTTCTTCTTTGTAATATTTGGAATTATAAATAACAAAAATTAATGAAAACTACGCCTACACCAATCTTAACTTTCGTTATAATTTATTCCAGGCCTCCGGGAGTCTCTTCAAACAAACGTTTTACGAATTCCTAAGAACGAAATAAAAATCAGATTTACAGCTGCTTAGATACACAAAACCACACGGGAATAGTTAAGTGTTAAACAATCGTGTTACAAGGCTGAATGCTTAGAACGTTCGGGAGCGGACCAGCGTCATTGTAACAATAAACGTAATAGCTTTGTTGATCAACACCGACTCCACGTAACCTACTTGTAGACCATACGATTGTTTCTATTGTTATTTTTATTATTTCAATAATCGCAATACCATCTTTAAAGGAATTCAATATTAGAAAGACTTCTAACGTTGAAATAAGAGTGAGTTTAAAATGAATAGGTTTTTATATGGATTCGATTTGAACGCGTTTCTTATGGAACGTTGAAATTAGGAATAGTCTTTCGTCTTTCTCAGTCTAGAACTAGGGATATAATATATCCCATATATTTTTTCATTATGTTTTTTATTACAGACTAGCAGCGCCTCGCGGTCTTATCCTTATATTCCTCATTCCCGTGAGATTATGGGGATGAATTATAAAAATAAGTATAGTAGAGTATCAACCCATGCATGTCCCACTACTGTACTTCCAGGGGAATGGGAAGTACGAAGCAGTGAAACCGCGGGGCGCTGCTAGTAGAACACAATTCGAAATATCCGCCTTAAATTCCGCCGAAACAAAACATTCTTTATTTAAACGCAAAAGTAACTCTGTTTGTCCGTCTGTCTGTTCTTCACGCCAGTAGTACGCCGTTCAGTAGGTTGAACCGATTTTAATGAAATTTGGTGCAAAGATAGTTTGAAAGCCGAGAAAGGATAGGGAATAGAATAAATTTTTATGTAGTTAAAATCCCGGAACTGTTTAAAAAAAATAAGCTGTCTTGGAGCTACAAACTAGAACGCTGCCTAAACTCTTTGATATTTAACAAAAGTCCACGGAGGCATATTATGTCTATCTCCAGGATACTTTATACATTTTTAAACATTTATATATTATGTGGAAGTTGCCTTGAACATATACCGAGATATAGCTAAATAGACCTCGCGAGCACCTCGTGTAAAAATATTGCCGATTATGAAGACGTAATGTAAAAGCTATTCACACAAATACCGCACTAATCCTTATCATTGCTACAAAGCCCTCAAATGGGTCGTTGCAACTGTTTGTACGCGATAAAGTAAAAAACTATTTGATCACCTTTGTTGCTATAATTATTATAATTTGATTAGTTTTTGTCGAAATTGGTAATTAATCTAAGCATAATAATCTTTATTGTAAGAGTCAGAAAAATTTAAGCCTAGCTTAGATCACATTGGCAATGCTGCCTTATTACCTTTAGAGATAAAACAAAAAAAGTAGACAAATATCAAATAATAATCATCAGTCCGGAGATGTCCTTAAATATAAGTTAACGTGAGTGAAGCTGCAGGCAACAACTAGTACCCAATAATAGTGAAATGATATGGAAATGCTTGAAAATAATTTATTTGTACCAATATATTATGAAAACCTAAATACATTCGACAACCAAACAATTTAAAAAACCTTTTTAAGGGCCTGTTTCACAATCTCCAGTTAAGTGCTTAATAGGCTATCGGCAACATATTTGACAGATATTTGACAGATACTCCATACTCTATCTGTCAAATATGTTGCCGATAGCCTATTGGGAACTTAACTGGAGATTGTGAAACAGGCCCTTAGACTTATATACCTAACTATATTATCTTGTGTAATCAGGCAGTATTTGTGGAGACAGTTATCAAATATACTGGGTAATGATCAAAGGGGTCTTCAGTTTGACAATATTACCTATAACTGTTTGACCTGGTGTTCCAATCAGCGCGTATGTTATATGTTAGCTTCAATGCTGTGTCTCCAATTAGTACTTAGACATTGGTGTATTAGGTTTTGATGTTGTCGCAGCCAATCAGTAAGTAAACAGATCTCCTTTGAGCTAGAGTTAATAGATCCTTATCAAACGGACTACGGATATTAATTAGAAAGAAGTAAGAACTAGCGACAAAGCCCTTGTTGTTCTTTAGAATTAAAAAAAAGTGATAACTACTAAATGTTTTAACGAATATTCATGAAATCATCGTAGGATAGATCTCCTTTGAGATAGAGTTAATAGATCTTTATCAATCGGTCTACGGATATTAATTAGAAAGAAGTAAGGACTACTAAATATCTTAACGAATATTTATGAAATCATGTAAGAATCAATAATCATTGTAAGAATACATTACGGTTAGGTACTAGAAACGCTAATAATTTTAAAACGAAATGAATATTTTGCTTATCTATGAGATATTCATCATACATTCTTTTCCATTCGGTGGATGCGAGAGGGGATTTCCCGTCTTGACTTTCATTCTAAGAGGTTTTATCCAGCGAAAATTGTTTGTAATGCATAAAATATTTAGTGTATCTGTATCTATTGTATAGACGTTCGATGGAGATCACAATTTAGATGGATAGGATTTAGGCAAATGACCACTTAGGTCTCCCTTAATCTGGGCGCAAGACGACCATCAAACCTTTGAGAAATGCAATGGTATGTAAATTTCCTTCCAATTCATGAACACATATCCGAAATAAATAGCAAAAAAGGACACTTCCTTGGAATTAAAATATATCGGTGAAATTTTTAGTAATCGTGTTTTCCTATCCCAGTTAGTTAGAATATGAATATGACGAAATACTTATGAAATTTTACTCACGTAACTTACTTTACTTTCAATAGCGAAGGCTATATTGCCAAAAAATACCTCGTCTTAAAACTTGTATACGTTACGAGTACATTACTTTAATATAAGTGATTAGACTTAAAGTAGGCAATAAAGCTGACTTAAAGCTATTTTGTTCCATTTAAATGACATTTTTCTATAAGAATATCAATCTCGTAAACGATTCTGAAAAGTCGAGCTTTAGTCGAGAGATAATATATAATAAAAAAAAATGCTCTAATTCCCGCTTTAAAAATAGTTTCAATACTTCATTACGTTTTATCATTATGCTATCTACCGCTGCGGATCATCCGAACTGATACGACCTGGACCTTCAAAAAAGGTCATACCAATAATATTTAAAAAACCCGCAACGCACCTGCTAAAAATACTCTCTTCTCTATATAAAAAAAAGGTAGAGAAAACAAATTCTAAAATGAATAATGACACAAAGCTTTCTATGGAAAACATTGAATGAACATTAATTTATTTCTACTCTAAAATTATGAAAATAATAAGTTTTATTCTTATTCCTTTATTATTCACATATTCTTTAACTTTATAAAACACTTTTTATCGATAAATAGACAATAGATACATGTTTCGGAGAACAGGTGGCGCTCGTTTCTCGTAGTGTTCTAGTGCGGTACCGTTAACCTAAACATTTGTGAAAAGAATAGTATGGACGGCGCGGGAAGAGATAAATACACTAACAAATGTAAACTTTATGATATCATACATTTGGTGGTCATACGTTTCCGTTTATCTATTTCTATTTTCGAATGTCCTACTTGAAGTAAGGATTTCGAATATTGTAATGTTTGAGACACTCGGTGCTGTAGTGTTGGTATTTTAATTTTTAAGTTTTAAAAACTAATACATTAAAATCAATAGTTATTTTTGTGAAGTAACATTAAATTACTGAATCGTATATTTAAGAATTTATAAGTATTATATCTAGATATAAATCACTATTTTTTCTCACTAAAATAAAATACTAATAATTTCAATAAACACAATACATACATAAAAGTTGCTAGTAATGACTTTCATCATGATGACTTGGACTATGAATGCATACTATAAATTAATTCAAACTAAATTATATTTTTAAAGTATTTATTAATTTGAAAATAAAATATCGAATAAATTTGATAAGTCCAAATAGGATATTGCACTTAGTCCTGCGGCTTTGTCTATCAGGACCGTATATGAATTTACTAAAGTCTAAACTACTACATACATAGAGTGTTACATATTTAAACTGATGTATAGTAATTATATGAATTCGTCTTTATTTTAGTTAAATCTTTATTTATCTCCGTAGACTATATCACTCGTGGATAATGTAGCTTTCGAATGGTGAAAGAATTTTTGAAATCGGTCCAGTACTTTTTGAGCCTATTCATTACAACCAAACAAACAAACAAAGTTTTCCTCTTTATAATATTAGTGTAGATATAATTTATATAATATGTATGTTGTCTGCGTAATTACTGTCGAAAACCGACGTGACTTGCAATAGTAATATAAGTCAGATTTTAGTAGGCCAATAACAGGCGATAAAACGCACAAATCGTTTTGGAAAGAAATACAGGCCTCTCCTGATTTATGCTCGATAGGAATGCGCCCCTTTTTCAATAAGTTGTGCGATAAGAATCATTGCCTAGTGCCGCGTAATGGCGGCCGAAATATGCAATTAATTCTTTTTTAAAGGCGGAGCGTATGAAGGAACACTTGTTACAGCTTTCAAGACAAAATTGTACTAGAATTCCTGTTACAATGTTCGAGAAGGTTACACACATAGAAATTAAAGTATTTTCGAAGTATAGAATAAAATTACAAAAAGTTTTGTTCTAAAATGATGTTAAATATTCGTCAACTCAAACTATATACCTACATTCTTTTTCATATAGGTAGGTAGCATATAAGTAAATAAAAGCACAAAAATGAAAATGCATTAATTTGCAACGGAATCTTTTTAATGTATTTTATTTGCAGTCCTATTGCTGTGATTTTGTTAAAATGTTGCTATTTTAATTTCTATTATTATTTTTTCAGTTGGAGCTAAGCTAATGGCCCTAGTGGCATTAATGATTCATCAGATGTGATTTGAATTTCTGTTAATGTGAGCAATGTTACGATTAAGGTTTCCAAAGGGCTATTTTTAATTACAATAATGCGTTTAATAAAACATTTTCCTGAAAAATATGTAAATTGACTAATGTTTAAAGTATTATTTTATAATGGACCGACTTTTACGGATACGGATAACGGACGGATTTATTTTTTAAGAAACAGAAACTTGTAGATTTGGAATTTGTTACATACAATTATAATTTACATTTTGTAACGTTAACTCTTAAGGGTTATGCCCTATTGTTAGCATTTGATATACAGCGGTGTCTCATTAAGGTTTTTCATTGTCCTCTCTCATCCGACCCTCAAGGTGCGGCTCCACCGCGGCGCACGAAGAGGCTACGCTCGCTTGTCAAAGTTATATTTGCAAAAAATGTATATGACTGTCTCCACTGTAACCCACGGACACGATACACATATCTTTATATATTCGTATATAAAATTGGAGGTGTGTCCCTATATTTCACTTTGCAGCCAAAACTACGCATCGCAGACAAAAAAGTGTCTGTATGTGGCAATAGGTACAAGGTTCCCATTATGCACTATGGTGGTAGCAAGTCAATAATTATAGGGGTGTAAAAAATACGGGGGTCGAAAGATGACAACTTTGAAAATGTGAGACTATTATTGATCTAAAATGGTCTGGATTGTTCAGGAAACTTCTGGAATGTTCTAGAAAGCAATATACGGTATACCTATGTTGTGATTGATCGATAATGTTCTAGAAAATTCTAGGATGATTTAGAAAATTCCAAAATGTTCTGGCAAGTTCTAAAATTATATGGATAATTCTAAAATCTACGCTTAAATTCTAATCGAATGAGAATGTTCCAGAAAATTATAAAATGATCTGGGAAGTTTTAAAATCTACGTTTAGATTCTGATTTAATGAAAGATGAGAATAGCAATAGGCTATGA
Source organism: Lycaena phlaeas (assembly GCA_905333005.2). Classification (NCBI taxonomy): domain Eukaryota; kingdom Metazoa; phylum Arthropoda; class Insecta; order Lepidoptera; family Lycaenidae; genus Lycaena; species Lycaena phlaeas. The sequence goes on from HG995168.1 coordinate 6,096,900, forward strand.
AAAATTATATCCTCGTACTTCCAAGGGAATGGGAAATATACTAGTGAAACCGCGGGGGCGCTCCAAGTTTATATTATATGAACATTTTATTGAATACTAAGCTTAACACGTGCCTAGCTTCTCTGTGCGCCGCGGTGCAGCCACGCCTCTATATACTCCATTCTTAACGCCATATTTATCTAAAGCTGAAGAGTTTATTTATTTGAACGCGCTAAATTATTTCAGTATTAGATATCCCATTTTCCAGGAAGGCTATCATCCCGCTAAGATCAGTTGTAAATCTTACTTAACGCAGGTGACGCTGCAGGCAACAGCTAGTACATATTAGATAAGTTTGACCGCTCAGTTTGTTGTTCGTGACAATGGACGTCTTATACTCCGATGGGTATGCGGTTTTTTCGCGGTAGTATTAATATGTTTTTGTCAAAATCGGATCTGCTGTTTCATATCTGCTTAGGTAAGCGTTGCGCTTTTTTAACGTCTCTTAATATTTTAGTATCTCCTTGGAAATTTGTCGAGAGAGTTGCCTTACAATTTTTATTGTATCGAACTAAATGAGTTAGCGAAATTTTCATGCAGTCTTAATATATTAATTATAACATATCGGTTATTTATCGATTGTGTACAAAGGGATATAATTTTAAAATATTATTTGAGGTGTCTTAAGCTATACATTATTATTAGCGTTTACGTTCAGTGTTTAAGAGAGGCCTGTTTCAATGAACGCCAAAATAACCGCTAAATATTAGCTTATTGCAGTGTAATGTTTCACCCTAAAATAATTCAATGTTAATAAAGGCTTGGGGGTCGAGAGTCTACTTTTGGGGATCCTTTTCATCTTGTAATTTAACGAACTGATAAATTTACAAATGATTCTTTTCTTCACCTTGTGTTATTTAAATGATATTCCAACATTAGTGGATCAGTAAAAAATTAATTGGCTTTAATCATAGCGAAACCATTTTTTTTCTATGTTTCAAAATTTTTTCCTTATCCTTTATAATTTCAAATGAACTAGTTTAGTATTGATTGTAAAAGTGTTTTTTGAAGCTATGACAAAAACAGTGTTCCAAACCTAAAACTACTTTCAACAAGCGTAATATATTATGCCTTAATTAAAACTTCTTAAGCCAATTATAAGTTATACATAAAATAATTCAAAATACCACCATATTTGTATTAATGCATACTAAAATGATAATTTATTCATAATCTTCACCACTATGAGCTCTGTGTAATGTGTATCTCCTAAGCGGTTAGAGTTTAGACTGATTAAAATGCTATTTTTTTTCATAAATGTTTCATCAAATTCAGCCTCTCTAGACAAGTCGCAAACGCTAAACGAATAGAAATAGAATAGAATACTTATTGCATGGGAATAACAATAACTGCTCAAATTACATGTCGTAAATTAGTGTCCTTCCCATATAATAAGGGCCTGTTTCACAATCTCCAGATAAGTTCCGAATAGGCTATCGGCAACATATTTGACAGAGATATGTTGCCGATAGCCTATTCGGAACTTATCTGGAGATTGTGAAACAGGCCCTAAGTATTCTATTCTATATCTATTCGTTTAGCGTTTGTGCCACTTGTCTAGCGGGGCTGTTCAATTATGTTCAGCGTGCTTTTAGTTATATTATTGGCTAGTTATAATAATCTTTATTGTAATCCATTTAAAATGTGTTCAAAAATCTTCAAGTTTTGGATGTGGATGGTTTAATTAGTGTTATATGAATTAAAAGTTTCGTTTGTTGCTACGGCATATCACACGTTCCATTAATTTTCATTAGTTACGACTGAAGTGCGAACCATATTAATATATCTAATTATAATCTTAATTACATTGATTAAGATATCCACTTCATAGTTATATTGTTACATCAATTATATCGTAATGACATTGGATTTGAATTCACACTATATTTTTTAAGAAAAGTAGAATTTAAAGCATTTTATTGAAAATCAAATAACTCTACTACCTGTTCCAAAGCTGGTCCACTGAGAAGAGCCAGCGAAACAAACCCAGTAAAACTAATCTTTCGATTTTTACAATATCTATGTTTACTAATATTGGAAATGTGAAAGTAGGGATGTTTTTCGTTCCGCTTTCACGCGAAAACTACTAAGCCGATCTATCGTCGGAGGTACTAGAAATAACATAAGATAGATTAAGAACGGAATTATTTTTGCTAACGCGGGCGAAGCCACGGGCAACAAGTAGTATAATTATATCAAAAGAGCACACTATTTATTTTTAAAAATTGCAAGATAAAAATTCTAACTGACACGTTAAAGGTACATTCTTCAAAACTCATGCACGGCAATTTTTGACTCATTACATGGGTAGGGAAACAGGCTGTAGAGTCATGTTGTGGTAAGAGCTTATAGCATATTGCCGTTCTTAAATGATCCCTCTAAGTGATAAGTTCAGGCGAACATTGTTTTTTATCCCGAGACAGACGACCGTTACGTACACTGCTGCGTCTTTCTCTTCAATTCAAAACAGCGAGATGTTCTACGCTACCTCGTTTCACGCGAATTCAGAGATACGCGTGTTTTTCATTGACCACTCCGCTCTATCAGCGTTCGGTTTACGACAAGTTCGAACGTATTCCTCTTAAAATTATTTTACGTGTGCAGTGCACAAAATTGATTTATCGTTAATTATGTTATTTAAAAAACAAAAAAAAAATCGTAAATTTTACGTGAGAAGAAGAAAAAACTTAACTAATTGTCAAGCGACATTGTTAGCCTATATGAAGTCTTCGCCATCAAAACAACTTTGGCTTATGTTGATTTATTCATAGTAAATTATTGTTTTTTAGACTCTTGTCCCAATTATACAAACTTATTTAGTATTTATATTTATGCAAAATGTTAGCCCGATTTACGCGAATTCGTCTTACACGGCCATCGCTTGGTACACCTATCGCGTAAGTATTATAGTGTTACCGATAGACGGTCGCGGCGCACAAAGGTAGAATTTGAAGCCGTTAATAATAAATTCGCATAGCAATTTTAATATTGCATTAAATTACCATTCATATATTAACTAAAAATATTTGTGGCAGCCATGATTCCCAGGAGCGATGGGGGCGTCTGAAAACAACCACACTAAAATTATCTTTATCACTATAAAGTTTATAATGTCCAATTTTTTTTATCACCGGGCTGTATCATATTAGTTTGCAAGGGGATACAGTCTATTGAGGACCAATTTAGCTTCAATGTAGACTTTAATAGAGAACATAAAAAGCATGAAAAAAGTATCAACCTATACACGTCCCACTGCTGGGCACGGGCCTCCTCCTCGAAATCAGGCGAGGATATTGGGCGATAGTTCACCGAAGTGCTGGTTCAATGCGAGTGGTTCAATTTCACACAATTTAGAAGACATTTAATCTCATCGGGCATGCAGGTTTCCTCACGATGTTTTCCTTCACCGGTGAGCGAGCGATGGTGCACTTAGAAATTTAGAAAAACCCATTTCAAGGCACTACAATAATAATAATAACCGTATGTTCAGAATCGAGCCCGGACCCAATCACTCAAGATGCTGACCCCATACTTACTGGATAATCGTCGCACATATAGCATAAAATAACTAATTTTATGCTTTTTAGCTTTTAGCTTATTATAAAAGTATATTTTTGTCATTAAAAATAATTAAAAACATTTTTTTGAGTTGGTTTTAATAGCTACCTACCATTTTAACAAGTTTTTTAATATTTCATACTAGATATATTTTTAGAACTATTATTATAAAAATATTACATTAGCCGAACTAGCTTTTTGCTAGAAAAATAATCTAGTACTGAATCTAGTATTTGATAATAATAATTCCCATTTAAAAACTAAATCTAAATAATTTGTATCTTTGTACAATTTTGATTCTTTTTAAATGTTTAGAGCCTGTATATTTTGTGAAAATACAACGATAAGTAAAATTGTGTTACAATATTTATTATTTATTATATTACGTACATATAAAAAATATAACACTAAAATTGATATAATTGAAACTTAGAAAGTGAAAACTTGGAAGTTATATTACCATCACCGTGTTATTAATGATTATAATATACATCATTTCATGACCACAAATGTGACGAAAAATTTATATTTTTTTTTTAAATATATCATTTAAGCTTAAATCTTTGTAAAAACGATGTAAGGAGATTCAAATTTTTATTTACAAATCTATAGAAATAATAATTAACAATTTTAATTAATGAAAAAAATCCTTACGAATCTTTAATTTACCACTATCACAGGATATTTTTATATGAAAATATTTTTTTAATTTACCAAAATTTATGGTAATAAATATTAAAAAGCATGGGAATAGTTTTACTTTTTTTCTTTATGTACTTTTATATTAAAATGTGTTGTTTCTTTTAAGATTACAATATATTATATAAATTGTTTTGATTAAAACATGTCCAAAAAAAACTATATTTTATATAAATAATCTCACGTCACACAATATCACTGATACCTTAATATCTATGATTATTATAATATTAGTTACCTCTACGCTGCGTTGAAACGGTAAAACTACGATACAAGTGCACCGCGCGAGACACGTGTTTTCAGCTAGGAGACCTTTTCGCGACTGATCTCAGTGGTGGTAGCTTCTGGGCGGGCGCGTCCACGACACGCCCCGTTCAACTCCTGAAAAAAAATAACCGCAAAAATATGGAATCCGTGGAATAGCTCCGTTTCATTCTTTTTTCAATGTAAAAATAAAATAGAGAATACTATTTTTTTTACTATACACAATATTATGATTACTGTATTATTTTATAACGATAGCGGCTTTTTATAAACTCTGATAAAAGAAATAAGAGTATTTTTAATTAAATAATTCAATACTTGATGTAATAAAGGGAGAAAAAACTTACCCTAAACTATAAATGAATCTACCAAAAAGTAATTTCAATAAAAAAAAAATAGTATGAACAAGGAAATTTTCATTTGTACGTGTATAGGGCGGGGCGAAAGACCACTCCCAGCCGCGTATATTTCACAAGAAACCAAATGGATCCGCCGAGGATTTGCATTTTTAAATCGTCTCTACTTTAACAACATTGGATTATTGTATATCATACAAAATTGGGTGCTAAAATTTATACCAAAGCATTTTCCGGTACTTTAACATGAAATCTTCGTAAATACGAACGACACACAATTGCCATTTTGTTATTAAATTAAGAGTCCCTTGATCTCCAACTATGTTTTCCGTTTTCCGATAACATGTTTTCCGTGAAATAAAAGTAGGGTACGAAAAGCATGATCATCTCTGTGTTCGGTAATAGAGGCTGGTATGAAAATATACTTACTACGAACATATCCAGAATATTCCAGAACAGTCCAGAATATTTTTTATTTTATAGAAGAGGCATTGGCCATTAGACAGTCGGCTCGTCTGGTGGTACCTAAGTAAGCAGTGACATTGGATTAGCAGGAGAGAGGAATAGCAGATGGTTGCCGGCATTTAAATATGAGTATGTTCTTTCTTCACGGTCTCCTTAAGTCGCAGGAGTCTGAAATAGGTGGTAGCTGATTTCAAATAGAATCGAATAAAAGAATCGTGTGAGGTGGGAAATGCAACAAAGATTTAAATTATATTTAATTCTTAATTATTCTCGATTTAGAATTAGCTTTAATCTATCGATATTTCGATACGTATAGTTAGACATAATCGGATCATTATCGATAATAATCGGTAGCGTTTGTTGAGTCACATAATATCATTAGTACAGAAGGAATCGGTAACGGGTTACGCGATATCTGTGTTAATGAGGGATCACCTCATTAATACATATAATTATAACTATCATGTTATTCTGGAAACGCTAAGTAGTATTCTATAAACTTCTTAGGCTGGTTTAGTCTTATGTGAATTTTCAGTATGGATTTTAGATTCGAAATTTTCAGTAACCCTATTTTTTTCAGAATCCATCGATCGTATTTAATTAAATTATATTATATTGCTACATTTTTTACTATAGCATTTGTATGTAATATACGCTTGTGGTAACTTCAGTCTTTGTGCCTATGTAACTGAAACTTTGATCATGATTTTCACTTACTTTAAGACCATAAATTAAATTATTACTTTGCATGCTTTTTAATACAAATTTGTATTTTTTTTACTAAAGTTTATTTTGTATTTGCTATCGCTTTATATAAATAAATTCAATAACATTAATTTAGGCAATGATTTCAAGTCTTGTATTATATTATGTTTAATTGCAATGTTATTTTAAATTTAAATATGAATGTTATATTAATCGATGGTTAATTAGTTAATGTCTAATATATTTATCAATTTTCTGTCGCTTGTAAGTAATTGAATAATGGTTGCATGTTGCTATCGAACTTAACTAGTTACTGTATCTAGATTTTAGGATTTAGTTTGTTTGTTATTTTTGATGCAAATTTGCTTGGTGCTATTAAAAAAATCAGATTTACTAAAAGTATTCCCCTAAGAAAAAAATATTTAATAACATTTATTTAAGTATTTCATATATTGTTTTCTTATGTTTACACGAATTTCATCAATTATAATGAGACTACGAGAGAGCCCGGCGTTTCGGATACTTTTCAGCAACTATGGTCACGGGCCTTATATTTCATATAAGGAAAATAAGGAAAAGTCTTAAGGACCACAAATATACCGAATACAACGATTATAATATTATTTTATATGAATTTTCTATTCTACTGTATTTCATGGATAGCCGTCGGAACAAGTGAATGTACATGTGAGATTCAATGTCAAAGAAAAAAATGGAAATCAGGCTATAAAAACTGCTCAAAATCTGTATTGACCAGTCTGCAATCAGTTATCACTAATAAATACTGAAAACCATGAAGAAAGGCCTTTAGTACCCTTTAGGTGAGTTATCTTTGAATATGCAATAGATATACAACACAATAAGCCCTTTTGTATCTTTGGTAGTAGTCTGTTTCTATTCATAGTATTAATCCATTAGCAGGATAAATGGGCTTGATACTGTCTATAATACACACAGAATCTAATAACACAACTTTGGGCTGTCGTTTTATATAAATTATACTCAAAATATATTATTAGCTAAAAAAAGTGTATTTTAGGCTAGAGAAGATTAAGTATTTATGTACCAGGTATTGTAAACAGTAATTATAGTTTGATTTTTTTAAAATTAACACTCAATCAAATTTTCATAACTGTAACTAAACATTTCAATAATGGGGGATGCCCAGAGTCTTGGTCACTGGCACGAAGATAAAGATCAGGTAGGTTTAATTTAGACGGAGTATAAGTAGGTCGGTGGCCTGATAAAGGCTGTTGATGATGATGATGATTAGTAGGACTCACTCAGATTGGTGCCAGCTATTGGAGCTGTGCTTTTCTTTATCAACCTATGCCATTCCTCTTTAGCTAAACGCCCTCCCTTCTCAAAAAAGAGTTGAGTCATTGGTATATTAAAAAAATATAAGTGAAGACTAGAATTAATGTTGAGTCATGTTCAATATATTTGATTTCTATAATTAACTTATATGTTTGTATTGAATTAATTATAATAATGGTGACAGTCAAAGTGTAACAACTGTTTAAAAAAAAAACTTTTTTTTATAAATCAATTAATAAGTTTTCTTGTAAAAAAAAAAAAATCTTTTTGTTCCGGGTAATCTCCGAAACCGTTGGTCCGATTTTATCGCCAAATAACTTTTAGGTATATCTACTTAGGCTTTAAAAATTATCGACTCTACAACTATTACAATATATAGAAGAATATATTATTATAATTTAATAAAACAACAAGGGTATATTTTGGTATGTTTTCTTATCCTACATTGATCCCTACACAAACTTCAGAAAATGTAAGGAGCTTTCTTGTAGAGCTGCTATGGAAACGCTACGCGTATGATATGATTTAGCTTAATTGAATAATAATATATAATTGATAAATCGTATAAGTTTTAACCATTGAACTTTTTCTTAAAATATAAACCCAAAAAGGTTCTGGAATGATCATTCAGGAAGATGAAGATCTGGACTACCTTCAGCTTTACTCCCGGAGGGTTGTTGTTGCGTACATTGAAAGCAAAATTTAATGGTAATGATGTTAAAAAAGTATTTTTTCCGATGATCACAAAAGTTTGGGAAAATTAAAATAAAAGACCGCTGGTATGCCGGTATCCTTATTTCTTACATGAATCAGCTTTGCTGTGTTTTATTAAGACCAGGACTGGTAGTTGGCATGACATGCTAAATTTTAACAAAATATGGGTACAGTTCGTTAGGTGAGGAAAATTTATAGTCCAAGAAAAAAGGGTCTTTAAATCGAAATTTCGAGTTAAAGCTTTAATGTTTGATATAAGTTACTTTGAAGAATTTAAAAACGAACTGTGAAAGTTTTTTTTTTAGAGGACATGTTTGCCATGAGTGGGCGAGACAGGCAGTGACGCCATTTTTACCGAAGTCAGCAAAAGCAAGCAAAATTATTAATTATAATAAATAATAATAAATAGTGATAAATCTAGACTTAGTTTAGTTTAGGTTTAATAGAATAAAAGTTAGATAGATAAAAAACATTTTTTATTACAATAAATTTTGAAATTGCTTACCATCAGCCTCAATACACGCCCTAAATCTTCTTAAAAAATATCTACTTACTAGCCGGGCTTATCCTCGAGAATTGATGTCCTCAGCAGCTTCAGAAATGCTAATGGTAAGCAATTTGAACATTTATTGTAATAAAAAATGTTATTTCGCTATCTGACTTTTATTTTAATAAACCTAAACTAAGCTAAGTCCAGATTTTTCATTATTTTTTTTAATTTTACTTGCTTTTGCTGACTTTGGTAAAAGTGGCGTCACTGTCTGTCTCGCTCACTCATGGCAAACATATCCACTATCCATCTCTGTCATTCATCATTTTGCTATAAAATTAAGAACCTACCAAGAGCTTGTGCGAATGAAAAACATTTGAACCGAGTAAAATGGCTTCGCAAAAATCGGGTTTCTTGAAATTTTTATTTGTTTTCTTGTTTTTTTTAGTATGAAACTAATAAGTATTGTACCATTTTACAATCCTGATTAAATGCGCAAACTTTTAATGATACTTGCCATGGCACTTTAGTACATTTTTTTTAAAGGAGGGCCTTTCAATGTCGACAAATTTTGAAAATTTTAAATTCATAGTTTAACAAAAAGTGTTAATTCTAGAAAACTTGGGGCAATGGTGTCACTATTTTTAACTGGGGTTCTAGAATTGTTATTTAGGGTTACGGTTCCAAAGTTTAAATGAACAAAAGTAATAAAAATTAACCGCTATAACCGAAAAATTGTTACAGTTTGACCAAATTTCTAGGTTTTTCATAAATGCCCATAATTTTCAAACTGCATGGGATAGATTTTTTTCTGACTTTTCTCATGATGGTTATCATCAATCCGGCTACCCTGTTTCGAATTGACGTTGAGTTTTGGGACACCTGTATAACTTCTTTTTATAAGATTTGCAGTTTCTCAAAAATTTCAAAAAACCACTTTCTTAGTTTTTATGTGATTTTGTGAGCAGCAGTTTTCTAACATATAATAATTCGACATTATTTAATTACATAATATACTTGAAAACACAATTTAATATCACCTTGGAATTATACTATGATTAATTAAGCAAATATGATTTCTTTGTGATTAACCACCATTGCCTTACAGTGAAGTTCAATACATTCGCATATATAACTAATAGCATATAGCAACATGATTCAATATGGACTATTTGAAAAAAACTTGCGGCAACTGATGAAAAACAAGCAATGGATGGAATTTAATTAAACGATCGTCTGTGGTGTCTCGCGTAATCCACAATGTTAACAAGTTATAAAAATTATGAATTAATGTCATCCAGACGAGGGGTCGAGATTGCGCGGGCGCGGCGGGGGAGGGGGGCACACAATAGACGACGCTAGGGTGCCCAATAAAAACTTGACAAATGGCGTTTCATAATCGCATCGCATACCGGCGCTCGTCAACGATTCACCTTTTTGTCCAACCCCCGGATAGTACATTTTATTGTCCGGCAAACAAATATTATGTCGACATCGCTTAAGCACGCAATAAGTGGTTTTTGGTGATTTGAGTGAGAGAACAAATTTCAGCGATTCGTACTTGCCCAAATTTTGTGTACAAGAATTATACGGTTTTTTTAAGTGTGCACTATTAATTTCAGGTAGATGAGAAGTCAAACAAGTTTTTAATACAAAGTTAAGAGCTTATGTGTGGAAAAACATCATTGATATATAAGTAACTATAATATGATTTTTTTTCTTAAATCTGATCCCGGTATCACTTGAGAATATAAAAAACGTAAACGTACAAGGAAAAACATAGGGCTCGTTAAGCCGTAAATTGCCAAAACAATTGCCGACGGATAATAAAACGAGAACGCCACCTTGACAAGATCTTGATACATTTCTATATTATTAGCGGTTAATGTCATGTAGATTCGTTTGATTCTATACATAATTTCATGAATTCAAGAAAATAAGATAAATAAACTTTTATGAAGTTACATAAAAGTAACAAATCAAACTAGCTAGGATTTTTATCATTTTTAGAAAACATCGGTTTATCCATGGTTTCAGACAATAAAAGATTGTTTCAATCATAAGAATACGAAGGTTAATTGTCAATGCCAGCATGTACAAGCTTATAAAAGGTCAGTTGAGAAAACAGACGGTTTAGAAACCAGAAGCCCCCGGGATATGTGTCCAGATATTTCCACTACATTTTTTTAACTTTTGGTAGCCAGAGTTCTTTCCTTTGTGGATTTTTTTTATCGAGAGTCGGCATCGCATCCATAACTAATTCGTATTTTTTATTATATTTATTTAAAAAAACAGGGAAATTTTTGAGATTTCCAAAAGTATACATTACTTAATTACATTTGTAAACAAATCAACGTTTTGCAAATATTTTTATTTGCAATTTGGCAATTTTTCAGGTGTAGGACAAACCTACAAAGAAGTCAATGAATAACTCTTTCTCGATATATAATTGCCAACTTGAATATAAAAAAATGAGAAAATATATTATATGCGTGTAGTTTTAAAGTGGAATCTTCTTTGGGTACGCTCACTACTTTTTGGGTGGGCAAAAATCATAAAACTCGCGCCATTGTCACCGAAGGCTTACAGTTACCAGGCGCCACTTCAAATTTTTGTATCAAAATTTGAAATTTTATATTAATGTCAGAATAATTCTAAGTAATGAGTTTTCGCTCCTATCAGCAGTCCCCATACCTGAAATTTTGTTTTATTGGGAAATACTAACTGGTGCACCTTTACACCTTATGCGTGTTACCGAGTTTACTTTTGCTGTACAATGCTTTATAGCAGCATTCCGAATACTTATAATATTGTAACTACATAATTGAGATTTTTTTGTATCCTATTTCTACCGGTGTGAGGGTTAAGCCGTGCCGCACTTTCGACAGCAGCAGCGACGGTTTCACCCGTGTCTTTGGCATTCCCGTGGAAATACGGTAATAAATTATATCATATGTCACTCACAAATAACGTGACCTTATATTGGTAGATGAACTTCCAAAATCTATTCAGTAGATCCAGAGATTACCCCCTACGACCTCAAAAATTTTACTTCTATGATATTAGCATAGATTAAAAAATCAGACTTAAAGTTTGAAATGAAAAATTATGAGATTCGTCTATCGGTGCTATCTAGTTGATATAATCACTATTGGCTCCTTACGTCGTTAGAGTTGAGTCTCAATTAATGTCGCCGCAATGCTCAGAATGTGGTTAGCATTACCGTGCCCTCCCTATCGTGTGTAATTATTGTAAATAGCTTATCTAATATCTGAGTCTTGGTCAGGCATACCTGATTACTGTCAAATCTTAATATAATTAACACTTCAGATGCCAACAACTAATTAGGGACGTATTACTTGTTTAATGTATGCAAAACATCTTCAATTAAGTCGTCTTACAATAATGTATACATTCGTATCTACGGTTCACCATAGGCTTTTCTTCCTAACGATGCCCAAACAGGGATTTTTTGTATTTTAGTCCGACATATTTCGGCGTGCTTCAGGCCTAGGGACCTTTATCGTTACTACGTCTGTAGCTGCTCCCATGTCATTTCTGTTACAAAAAAGTGTGAAAAAGAGAAGCCAGGGGATCGTCGTTTGAATGATCGAGCGATCGACGACGTAATTTAGCCAATCACAACTTCGAACGAACGAACGACCTTCGCTGTCGTTTTCGTAATGGCGTTTTGACCAAGCCCCCTGATTCGTTAAAACAACACAAGGTCACAACTGATACCTGGTGAAAATCTGGTGAAATATTCATTGAGATCATCTCAGGCCGTCGACATACATTATCCGCAATTATTACAACTCAGAAATTTCAACTTGAATTCATGTTGAACTGAATTTACAGAATATACAAATACGTATTTATATGTAACCATTGTTTATCGGCTGTCTTGGCGTTCATTAAAGGAAGCTTATGTTCAACAGTGGACGGATAAAGGATGATAATGATGATTATTATTATCATAAATATATACTATTATTGTACACCTCTAACTTCCAGAAAATATTATTGATTCATGTCCCTAATTGTTAATTAAGAACTTTAAAAATAGTTATCTTATGTATATAGCCCGTAAGTTTATGGTTTATTCTCACATAAAAGTGCTCTGAGGTCATAAAGTAAGTCACGGGCTTATTATTATTACCCACTCCTGGCAGTAAGGAATTCCCCGTAATAAGGGTCGGTACTAGCTCCAAAATATTGTCTCGTGTCACGGCTCCTACCCTCTCACAATATTATTAAAAATAATTTCTCATTTTTATTGCCACCCCCAGTTAGTCAGCGATATTAATGATTTAACCGCAAATATATTGAGTGGCATCAACTATTAAACTATACTATTTTAAAGCACAAAAAAAAAACAATTATTACCTTTAGTATACTATAAAAAAAATTAATAAAAGAAAATCGTTAATGTTATATGTTATGCTGTTTCTAAACCATCATCATGATCATCATCAAAAGCCTTTTTCATCCATTGCTGAACATAGACCTCTCCCAATGAACAAAGGCGGCCGATTCCATGCCACTCGCATCCAAGCACGGACGGGTGTGCATATAGTAGTACGTTGTGTGTGATAGTACTACAGGAATCGATCCCGGACCTTTACCTCAAGAGGGAGAACCCTTACCCACTAGAGTCTAGAGCAGTTTTTCCCAAACTCTTTTGCTTCATGGACCCCTTTCAAACTTTTCCTGCATCAGGTGGACCCCTTGCTGACCTTTTTTTGCTCGTTTAAAGAAATTTCATTATAATAGTAAAATTCTTCTTGCTTGAATGACTCATTGCTTCTTCACTATGGAAACCAAATTAATTTTCTTAATTTTCATTGACCCCCGGCTTACGATTGCGGACCCCCATTTTTTGTCACGCTCATCATGGACCCCCTTCGAGTCTTCCGTGGACCCCTGGGGGTCCACCCTGACCACTTTGGAAATCACTGGTCTAGACCATCATCGCCCCTATGTATATTGTAAAATATTGAAAAGATTAGTTTCACTGAATAGTAGTAGAAGCGGCAGATCGACTCTACATTCAACAAGGTAATTTAATATACAACATTGAATAACATATTTTTTGTAAAAAGACATGCCCCTGGGGCACTTCCCAAATTAGTTTTTTTTAACAATATAACGGGGTGATAACATTAAAGTATTCTGTTTTAATCTCGTTTAATTTGGTTGGTTTGTATAAACAAAAAAAGGAGAATATTTGATAAAACTTTAATTACACTTACGAGATCAGTGAAGTAGCGATGGGTTGTTTAATATGAAAGATATTAAAACACAAGTTAAACCAATCATATCACCGCGGCCCTGTGTACCAACGGTGCAGCCATACTTCGCGCTTCGCCGGTCAAAGCTAAACACTCCAATAACGGATATTGAAGTTGCACCCGACATTATCAACCCTATGTGGACTCCAAAACTACACCAACTATCTACAATATTAAATATATATAATGAGAATAAAGGTGGTAAATCTACACTAATATTATAAAGAGGAAAGATTTGTGCCTATTTTTGTATGTTTGTATGTTTGTAATGAATGGGCTCAAAAAGTACTGGATCGATTTCAAAAATTCTTTCACCATTCGGAAGCTACATTATCCAAGAGTAACATAGGCTAAATTTTATTCTGATAAAAATAGGGTTCCGTGAGATATTTTGGTTTTTCGGACACAAGGTGTAAAAAATGTTATTTCGCGTACTAAGATCCCGTTGTAAATCTTAGTTAACGCAGGCGAAGCTGCGGGCAACAGCTAGTTTTATTATAATTTTATTGTGATAGTCGGCCGTCTTCGTGTTTATAAGTGAGAAGTGAGTAAGAGATGTTTATAAGTGGACGGATGCGAGCTAATAATAATGATAAACAATGTATTTTGATATAAAATGATGAATTTCGCGGAAGTAATGTTCCGTTCGCACGAGCGCTTTTTTACAGAGCTATAAAAAAGCGTTTGAGTGTAACAAAATACACGCGTATCTATTTCTGTCATTTAACGTTTTTTTAACGCTTTGTAATAGGGAAACGAATATAATCAATGTTTACTAGTCATGTAAATTATATTAGCTTGTAATAATAGATTAACCGATTCAATATCCTACCTTTAATAACATTTCTACTATAGACTTGACTGGTGATGATTCGATTACTTCTCATCACATGCCCAGTAAGAATAAATTAAAAAAATATAGAAATATAAAGAAACATATAAGAAAAACCCAACACCTCTTACTGAAAAATAAAACACTATACAGTAAGGTGACAAAATTAATAAAAAATAATAGTTCAGTTAAAAACAAGTATATATCATATAAGAGACAATATGAGAATGTTAAAGGCACATATGAGACCGAGACGCTTAAGCTGTAAACAGAGTTAACTACATTATATGAGTCACTGAGGTCCATTACTACAAAATATGAAATTGCACAAAAAGAAATAGCGGGACACATCTCGGCAATGGATGGTTTGATTGACTTGTGTAATTATAATGAAGAACGGGTGGAATCAATGCAAAACTATAAGTGTAACTGTCAGTGTTTATCCACAAACCAAACAAAGCTGAGTGTTAACCCTAATCAGGTGCCTGTAGACAATATTCCTGAAAGCCTTGTATCTAAAACCATGTATCCCTTGTCCACATTACCTGAGAAAAATCATATCAGTATTTACAGTGATGAAATAGGAAAAAATATGGGAGCCTTATTGTGCCGGTTATATCAGGGAGGGACACTAACTAATCACTGTATGACAGGTGCTTCTCTCAATCAAATCATAGAAGCAATTATTGGCACTACCCACTGTCCCAACACAACATTGATAATTATGACTGGCAGAAGGGGAAATGTGAACCGAAAAAAATTTGTCAAATTTATAGATTTACTCAATAACTTACAAAACATAGAAAGGGTAATTATGTTCACATTTCCCTATTTAAACACACTGCCTCAGGAAAATATAATAAGACATAATTTAAACTTATTATTATATACAATGTCAAGCAATAATAATAATATAATTTTAAATTCGAATAGTAGTAATCATAATAAATTAGAAATATTTGACATAAATAAAATAATTAATTATAAATTTAGTTTTAAGACTAAAGATAAGTTTAACTTATCATATTTTTTTAAAAGACAAATAGCATCATCGCTATCCTCTTTACTATACATAGACCCAGCCAAGGATTTGGCTACACAGACCACTGCTCCTATTGAGCAGTGTCTCTTATCAACACAACAAAGCTTGGAATTCGTTCCAAATAATTTAAACTAGGTTATATGACAAAAGAAATTGTATCTTGCTATACTATGGGGAAAATTAAAGAATGTAATAAAATTAAAACTAGAAAAATTACAGAAAAAAGTAAAATTAATTATTGTAATATCAACCTGGTGCATCAAAACATACAAGGTCTGGTCGGTAAAGAGTTAGAAATAGATTTATTTATTAAATGTTGTAGTATAGACATACTATGTATTACCGAACATTGGCTGAATAAGAACGAAGTTATGTTTAATCTTGGTGATCACCAGGTAGCAAGTTCATTTAATAGGGAAAATGCAATACGAGGTGGCTCCCTAATACTGACAAAAACTAATCTAAAATGTAAAGAAAGAAAAGATATTGTGAGCCTCTCTATTGAGCGCACTGTTGAAATAGCCTGTGTAGAGTTTGAGTGTCTTATTATTGTAAGCGTATACAGACCTCCTAGTGGGCCATATGATACTTTTGAAGAAATTATGGACAAAGTTCTTGTAAAGGTATGTGGATCTAAGAAATATATAATTATATGTGGTGATTTTAACATAAATTTATTAGAAAATAATTCCACCACTATCAGATTTATATCATTATTTAAATCATTCGGCCTCAATAACTTATTCTTAGAACCCACCAGAATAACTTGCACCACGGCTACTTGTATAGATAATATATTTAGTAATGTAACACCATATAGTCAATGTGTTATTAATAAACTTACTTCGGATCACTGTGGATTGCAAGCATCTTTCAAAAACATGAATAGGGAAAATAACTACAAAAAGAAAGTAATGTTTGTCCCTGTCAACGAAAATCGTATTGAGAAGCTTAGGTGCAATATAATGGAAAAACTCTCATATCTTGATTGTAACAAAAATGATCCGAATATTTTGTATGGTAAATTATTTCATTTAATTAAAAATGAGTTTGACGTTGTATTTGCACCTAAAATAAAAACAGTAAATGTAAAAAATCTTAAACCTTTTAATGAATGGGCGACTGTAGGAATTCATAGAAGTAGGCAAAGATTGTATGAACTCTATGATGAAAGGTCATACAACAGTAGTGAAGAATTTAAAAAATATGTAAAATCATACTCTAAAATATTTAAAAAGGTATGCATAACAGCCAAATCCTTACATATCAAAAATACCATATCGAAATCGGATAATAAAATTAAAACAACGTGGAATATAATCAATAAAGAAACTGGTAAAAATAAATATAATAACACTGAATATTCTTTATGTATTGATGGTAAACGAATAGATACTGACAAAGAGGTCGCAACTATCTTTAATAATTTTTTTGCTAATGTTCCATTGGCAACAACAAAAAATCTTATATCCTCTCCTACCGTTGCCGAGACATTACTTAAAAAAAGTGTCAATGAGAATAAACATGTATTTAAATTTCAATATATTTGCCCAAAAGATGTTACTAGTGCTTTTAAACTAATTAATATTAAGAATACTACAGATTTGTGGGGCATGTCTGTAAAAATTATGAGACATATTGTGCATATTATTGCACCGATTTTAGCAATCATATTTAATAAGTGCATTGATTGTGGTGAATTTCCTGATTTAATGAAACATAGTAAAGTATTACCACTTTTTAAATCAGGTAGCAGTACAGACCCTTCGAACTTTAGACCAATTTCCATACTTCCAACTCTCAGTAAAATATTCGAAAAAATTATTCTAAATCAACTTTTATTCTTTTTTAATAAGCATGAGTTACTTCATAGACAGCAATTTGGATTTACCAAAGGTAGATCCACAACTGACGCGGGAGTTGATCTTTTAAAATATATATTTACAGCTTGGGAGGAGTCACAGGATGCTCTAGGTGTATTCTGCGATCTGTCCAAAGCTTTTGACTGTGTTGAACATGCGACGTTAATCAGGAAATTGCACCACTATGGTATCAGGGGTACTGAACTTAAACTACTGGTATCCTATTTAAATAATAGAACACAAAAAGTAATCATAAATGGTAAAAGTTCCGCTGGTACCAAAATAAAAATGGGGGTACCTCAAGGATCCATTCTTGGTCCATTTCTCTTCCTTGTGTATATAAATGACTTGGCTTCACTTATGAAGGACAAACATGAAATTGTATTGTTTGCTGATGATACCTCAGTAATATTTAAAATTAAACGACAGCAAATGATCCTTGACGATGTAAACAATGCTCTTTCGAACATGGTGCATTGGTTTAGCGTAAATAATTTGTTACTTAATTCAAACAAAACTAAATTGATAAAATTTACACTGCCTAATGTCAAGCAGGTGCAAACTAATGTATCACTTAACGGAGAGGTGATGGACTTGGTGGATTCGACCGTATTTCTTGGAATAACCATAGATTGTAAGCTGCAATGGGCGCCACATATAGCCAAGTTGGCTAATAGACTCGGTACTGCGACTTTTGCGATTAAAAAAATAAGAAAAATGACAGATGTAAATACGGCGCGATTAGTATACCATGCTTACTTCCACAGTCTAATGTCTTACGGCATTCTACTGTGGGGGAATGCGGCGGATATTAATACGATTTTCTTGTTGCAGAAGCGAGCTATTCGAACTATATACTGTTTGGGCCCCCGGGTATCATTGAAAGAAAAATTCAAAGAAATTGCCATCTTAACTGTAGCTTCTCAGTACATACTTGCTAATGTGATGTACGTCCGCAAAAATATTAATGACTTTTTAAAAAAATGCGACCATCACAACATAAATACTAGGAACAAATATAAATTGAATGTTCCATTTTTTAGACTTAATAAAGTTAGTACTTCTTTTATGGGACAATGTATACGATTTTACAATAGGATCCCAGAAAACGTTCAAAATCTTTCCATTAATAAATTTAAGAAAATTGTTAAGGAACGTTTGTGTGGTAAAGCGTATTATGAAATAAAAGATTTTATTGAAGATACCACACCTTGGGAATAAGACACTCACTCATAAGGTTTTATACAATGTATAAATTATAAATTTCATAATTTGTTATTTAGACGAAGCGAAACCTTGGGATTAAATTGCTCTTCTATAAAGCTGTTTTATCTAGAATGTAGATAAATTTTGAGCCTGCAGTGTATTGAACTAAACTTGTGTAAAGGTGAAACGTATGACATGTCATGCTCGCTTACGCTACTGCAGTGGTGGCGTTGTGGGATGGGTCTTCCACTTCCCTCTAATATGCGGAAGAGGTTGACGCTGGCTCACGCGTCCAGGCCTATGTGGAGGTGCTGCTGTGGTGGCTGGTCGTGTTATGCGATTTCTACCTAGCTGAGTTTCTTTTTTTTTTTTTATTAACATCCACTGGTTTGTTTTGGATATTGCGGGGTCTAAATTTATCTACTTATTCACTTTTCTTAGGATAAAGATCTTAGGATAAGACTGTAATAAATGTGTTATAGTAATAAGTGTATGTAATTATGTATGTTTATAAAAAATTGTAAACTATATTTTGAAAGGAGCAACCCAACAGAGTTTCTTGCTGAATTCTTCTTATGTACTATACTAGTATAGTATTATGTATTGTTTGTATTACTATTTTTTGTAATATTGTATTTGAAAAGACTAGTTCCACTGAGTTTGTTTCGCCGGTTCTTCTCAGTGGACTTACTTTGGAACCGGTGGTAGACTCAATTGACCTTCAAAAAGATACTTGGATAGTACTATTTTGAATAAAATTTTTGACTTTGACTTTGACTTTGACTTTGACTTTGACTTTGACTTTGACAACTCTAGTCACTTGACATCAAGACGCAATTATCAGTACTTCATTTTCATTTCTTAGTACTTGTAGTAGCTATAGCTATAGACTATAAATGTAGGTTGGACTATAGTCCAACATTTGGAATCCGACCTTGCGATCTTAATATTGCAAAATTCTACGCCCTTCATATTATTCAGTTTTTTTACACTTATTTAACTCTAAAACCAAGGAACGTAAAAAAAAATATCTATTTTTATTAAAATATTCTTATATTATACAGTTTTACTTATTCTACGTTATTATAAAACTTATTTTATGAATAAAATTTTATTTTAGTTAAAACCTGTTTCAATTATCCCAATTGTAGCCGTTTTCTAAAGGAAGAAGAAAATGATGTAAGATTTATTAAAATTATGAAATTTCCAATGGTAGGTTGTCTTATCATGTTGGAAAATGGCATTTTTTTGTAAGGGCAAACGGACTGTCGGCTCCTTAGACTAACCAATAAGTTTTCGGCATTTTCTAAGCTCTTCGTTTATCTAAATATCTTCCATCACTTCTGTGAGTATAGCATTAGCTATGCACTTGAGGTATACGATGGATGCGCCAGTCAGACGGGACAGTGGTACCGCTGGGTCGACGGTGTAGTCGCCTACGTAATATGCTGACGCTACTACCCCGCCGGCAGCGAAGTACAGTTTACATATTACTACTGTAACAAGGTAGAGATAGGTTTTTAAATAAAGAATTTATTGGGGCTTCTTAGCAATAAAATTGAACTAAAAGCTGTGATGGCAAAAGCCAGCCCGGGGCTTATTTTTATTGATCATATGAATTCTAATGTTAACGTAATATGAATATATTCGGTGAAGTTTTAACAGAGCGTAAGTCAAAAATGGCTACTTTCCAGGAGGGTAAAAAAACTTTATAAAAACGTGTAATCTATTATTAAATTGTTACGCGAAGTTACAATTTTTTTAAATAATGGACTTCTATTGGTCAGTCTTTTTACTTTTTTTTACTTTATTATTGGTCAGTCATGTTTTAATTGGTCGACTCGATGCGCGCCTTTATCATTTATTCAATGCAATTACAATTCTCAAAAAAGTCAAAAAATGGCGCACTGTTAGAACTTCATCGACGAATTATATAATATACATATCAGATGAAGCCTTAGCCGGGCGTCCCGTGAGAAACAATTTCATAAATTTTATTTTTTCATATTATAAAAAGAAAATACAGGTGGTTTTAGGAGCAATCTTACAAATTAATTTACAATATACCTGATTCATTTAGGTTAGCGGTCCAGCGAACCTTTTCTTCGATCTTGGGCCGCTTCAGTTCGGCGAGATTAACCACGTGGTCCACTTCTTGCAGCACTTCACGAGACAACTTTAATTCTTCAGCCAGCAGTTCACATACGTCCACTGTGCTCCGTGATGGAATATAATAGTCTGAAGGAGGAAATAAAACTATATTCTCTAGTAAAAGATTGGATAAAAGTAAGTAAGTATTTATTTCTATTGTACTTAGAATATTTATTAGGTTGTTATAATATGCACATTGATTTTGTTTTGTCAATTAAATTCTCCTGTAGTAGGACTACTGGAAGAAATTCCACTTATGGAATAAGTAGTACCTTTGTACCAGTGTTTATTTTCGCCGTTTCGCTGTATATGTTTCTCAGTGTACATAAATTATTAAATAAAATAATTATTCCAACGAATTATACATTATTCATTTATTAAATCTTGTAACATGCATTATAAGCCAATATAAGCTCAATATTTAGATTTTTTCTTACATACCAAAATTGATTTTAGTAAATGCAAAAAGCATTCAGCTTGTGTATTGGTTAGGGCGAGACAGTATTTTTATTGCTGTGACACAATTTATAAAAATACATAATAATATAATCTTTCGTAGTTTTTTTTTATAAAATATAAACAAACGAATTTATGCTTCTGTCGGTGTAAGCTAGACGAAAATCATACCTAGAGCCTTAAACACTTCGGCTTCCATTTTAAAAACATCTCGCATCGTATGCCTCTTGTTAAAGAGCTTTCGTCGTATTACTTTTTCATCTGTTTTAAGAATTCGAGTCGACATTTTGATCGCCAGTTGAATGCAACAGCCGATAATTTTATCTATATCCCGTCTTAATCTGCGCATGTAGGCTTCTACGACGTGGCTCTCTTAAAAATTAATCAAATTAAAATATGCACACATAACAAACAAATATACTATCTTGAATTGTCTAAAGATTTACAAAATTTTTTTAGTTCGATATTTAATCTCTCATCTCTCTTTAACATTTTGAATTAAAAAAAATTGGCAGCCAGACCGATAGAGTTGAGAACTTATAACGTAGAATTATTATTCTGACATGGTAAAGTTTCAAATTTATTAATTATGTCTTAAAATTGTAACCTTCAATTTAGTATATCAGTATCGCGAACCGATAAGATTTCCCCCCATCAAAAATTACTCAACACGGCATAACAAGCGTTCACTTGATTCAGATTATTTTTTAAATATCTATTGACGTTTTACACCGCGTCAATCTGGACCCGTGGATTATCTATTTTGCGGGTTTCAAGTCCACAAGATTTGCTAGTAACAGGACATTAATCTCTAGTCGACTATCTACTCATTTCACAATATGTTGTAAAAACATACCAAGATTACTATTGACTTTGCTGAAGAAAACATTTGCCAAGTATCGTTCTAACAGTTGGCAAGCTTGGCCAGGCACACCATGTTTATATTGGCCAATTCTCTCACACATACTCCAGATAGACGCACGCCCAGCTTCTGTTACGAATGTCATATTCGCGGCTTCGGTAACTAAAAAATTTATATTTTAATTACCCCGAAGAAGTCCAGAACTCTGGAGTGAGGCCACGTTTAGGAAGACAGTGGATCGAATTTAACTAGGTGAGATAAATAAATAGTTTGCGGGAGATAGGTGAAAGGGCCTCAAAGGGAGATCTCTGAGGGAGCGAGATAGTAATATATGCATGGCCAGACGGAATACCACTTAATAGGTGTTGTATATATCGCGGCGAACAGTGGAACTTCGATAGCGCGATTCAGAACTGAAGCGATTATAGGTCCGCCACAAGTATAATGGACGGTCATAGGTGGTTGTGAGGACGGCGACTATCTTGGCATTAATTGAGATCTGAGACTAGATGCTCAGAAATGACTGACAAATATTATTCATCATCGTCATTGTCATCTAACCGACGATGGTTCAATGGGTATCGGCTCGGCCTCACTATAATTAACATGTTTGACATACGAAGTTTGCCTGCAAACACCATCTAGCTTTTAAGCAATCAAGTATGTTAGCAATTTTTTTTCTCAAGTATGTTATAGCAGTTATGTAGCAATTGAAAAAGAACAATACCCCAGTTGTCCACCTTAAATACTTAGCCATGAAACGGTTTTATAAATTTCTAAGTGCAAACTAAACACAAGATCATTATGACTCGTTCATCGGTGAAGAAAAACGTCGTGAGGAAACCTGCATGCCTGATGAGATTAAAAGTCTTTGAAGGTATGTGAAGTTCACCAGCCCGCATTGGGCCAGCGCATCGGTGAATTATGGCCCAACACCTTCCTCGCCTGATTTAGAGAAAGAGACCCGAGCTCAGCATTGAGACATATTATATGGGTTGCTACTCTCAGACATAAACTGGAAGATGAGATATCCAATCGACAGGTTGGACATCTCCCTGACGATCCTGCCAAAGTTAAGGAGTCAAAAATTGTGTAGCACCACATTGTCATTTATTTATAGTTTATTCGTGGTTTATTCAAATAATATTTTAGAAGAAAAACCTATTAACAACATATAAACCTATTTATCTATTGGAATATTTTATTGCTACCATTCAAAGTTGAGAGAAGCGAATCACCGTCGGCTGATCCTAAATCCATTTACAATCGACGTGGAATTCATTAAATGGATTAATAAACAATCTGATAAGCATAATTCGCACTACTTTTGATCATAAGAAATTATCTACCTTAAAAAAATCCAATATAAATATTCAAAGATGTCCCCTTAAAAACTATAAAAAGAATAACTTCGTAATAACAAAATTAATGAAGTAGAAGGAGTTCAAATTATATTTATAAAACTACACATTTCAAAGTAAGTAGGTATATTATTATTATAGTACATTGATAAAAGAACGGAAAAAATATTAGTTCACACGTCGCGCGTAATACTTAAAAATTTAAATTTGGAACGCATTATTTTTGTTCGTCAATTATTTTTGTTAAATTATAAGTTGTTTTATTTCCATAATTTTAACATTTCCAGCTTATAAAAATGATAAAACATTATGTTACTTATAGGTAATTAATTATTCTTTGTTTTAACACATCATACATAAGAAATATATTTTCTAAATATTGTATGATTTCATTAGATGGTGGGGGGAAAAATATTATGTTGTATTTATTATGAAATAGACGGTACTTTGTTAATGAATTGTAAAATAATGAAACTTAGCGTGTTACCTTCTTTTTCATAGTCGTCAGTAAGTGATTTCATCCACTCTGGCCTCAAAACAGATTTTAATAGTTTGACAGAAGACTCCATTTTATGTAATAAGATGACGTGATGTTACAATAAGTAGTTACTTAATGTGAAAATAATAGATTTAATGACTTGTAAATTTTTACATAGATATATTTAAATAGCCGATTTTTCTTACTTATTGTAAGTATTTTTAATTATAATTTCATTTAAATATTTCATTTCATAAATATTGAATTTTATTTACAACGAGATTATGCATAAATTAAAATATTTTTAAGAATAGAAAGAAAGAAATGTAAGAGAATTAAAAATATAAAGCCAAATAAAATATGAAATTACAATCGTGTGTAAGAAATTATAAGAGTATTATTTAATTTTTAAGAAATAAAACAAAGAAGAAATTTTTTTATTACTTATTTTAATATAAATATAAAAGGCAATTAACTATTTTTGCCCAGAATATAATTCGAAATTCAAAAGAAAAATATATTATAGTACCCATCATATTTTATAATTATGTTAGTAGTAAAAAAATATTGTAGCTATGCCCGGGAAGCATAGGTATTATGTTTTTTTACTTACTTACTTTTTCGATGACAATAATTTTCTATTTATTTTATAATGATTAATATGAAGCTTGTTTATGGGTAGAAATTTAGTTTTTTTTCACGAAAACACGACCTTGTCAAATGAAATGAAATGGAAAGTATAATTATTAAGTAAGCTGTTTTTTGCAGATTTAAGTTACAAACACACGTACAATACGTTTTCATATACGAGTATTATAAAGATTATAAGAAAAACGTGACTTCTATATTTTATCTGAGCACATATCTAAATATCCACAGGATATCCTGAACAATTTCGAAGCTCTATTATTTATTATTTAATTAAAAACAAAAACTTCGGTCATCGCATCAAAAATAATATACATATTAATTATTTAAGTAAGTACATAATATAATAATTATTTCTTTACAGTTACATACATACATAATATAATTACAGAATTAGAAAATAAAAACATTAATAATTAGGTAATATCCTTTTTACTTTTATTACCTGTTAATATAATAATATAATCTTAGATCATTAATATATTGTCTAGATGGAGTGTCGCCCTACAATCAAAACAAAAAGAACAGGTCAACATTTTCAAACATGTGTTCGTGAATAGTGATACCAGCTACCTACTACAGCTCTCCCATAATCATCGTTTTTGATCTCGTTACACTTCAACACAAACCTTCATTATAAATAAAAACTATAATGCGTAACAATTCATGCGTATTCTGTGACAGCGGGACGGATACTAAACACGGAGAAAGCATTTAGGGGCCAACAGTTGGACGCTATTTTTTTGGACGTGTTTTCCGCGCGACACTCTATCTAGACACATTATTGATCTAAGAATATAATATAATAAATTCTTTATTTCTCAATCAGCAGTGACATCACATTCTTGAGGCATCCCCATTAAGTAAAGGATTACTTGTGTTGGGGCTGTCTCGCTCATTCCCTTAGTTAATTTTACAATATTGAGAAACTTATACAGATTTAGCATTACATGTTACATTTAATACTATCTAAAGAAAAATAAATTTTATAAATAATAACTTAACCTAGAAATTACTCAGATCTTAATGACTGTGGATATGTTATATAATTTAAAAGGTTATGTTTTAAAAGTCTGTTGGGCATAAGCTTTAAATAAGTTTTTTTTTCTGGTACTTTCAAAGAATATATTATACACACTACGTTATAGGTACTTGTGCATTGCAATTACTTGACTGCTATTTAATATTTGTGAATTGTGGCAAAATCGCTTCCTCTAGTCTACAAGATCGCTGTGATATTATGTTACTCCTGATTTGCCTCGGATGTTATACAATTTCCAAAGAGGTTGATGAGCGCTATGTTCGTGTTCGTTGTCTTCTATCATAGTTACAAAAGGGAGATGGCATGAGATTGGAGCCAAACAGTTAGTATTTCAACATTTTCCGTTGCTAGTAAGAAACTAAGCGATACAATTGCCAACCTCTTACCTCTAGCCAATATAAGATAACCAATCGACTACAAATGGAAATATCTATATCTATACTAATATTATAAAGAGGAAAGATTTGTACCTATTTTTGTATGTTTGTAATGAATAGGCTCAAAAAGTACTGGACCGATTTCAAAAATTCTTTCACCATTCGGAAGCTACATTATCCAAGAGTAACATAGGCTAAATTTTATTCTGATAAAAATATGGTTCCGTAAGATATTTTGGTTTTCCGGACACAAGGTGTAAAAAATGTTATTTCGCGTACTAAGATCCCGTTGTAAATCTTAGTTAACGCAGGCGAAGCTGCGGGCAACAGCTAGTTTTTAATAATGAGGATATCGTCTTACTAAAAGTAGTATTCTCCCATCGATACTGTCATTTTTTTGAAAGTATTTTAAACTTGGAATGGAAATTATTGACGATCTTTTTGTCTCAGGAAGTCGGTACTAGAAAAATCTCGCGAATAAATAAATAGTACCTTGTACTAGTACCGCGAAGCTCATAATAATATTTGACGACCATGAAATTAAACTATTTATATTTATATAATGATGACCATTTTAATATATTTCAGTATTGTATCAATGCCTAAACCTAGTTGTTTTCTTGCGGTTTCGCATGCCCTCAAATTGAAAAAAAGCTTTTCATCCAAGCAAAATGGTACAATATACATTTTAGCAATTATTTGACTAGCAACTACAAAAATATTATTTTTAATTCAACCTTAAGTACTTAGATTATAATAAACAGTAAACAAAATTATTAACAATAATAAGAATAAAACTCATGTGCAAAAATAAAAAAGACAAATCTACAATTAAACTTTATTTGTAAAATACGCAATTGATTTAAAATTGGAAAAGAAAAGATAATATCAACTTAATCTTAGATCAATAATATGTCTAGATAGTGTGTCGCGCGGAAAAAAACGTCCAATAAAATAGCGTCCAACTGTTAGCCTCTAAATGCTTTCTCCGTGTTTAGTATCAGTCCCGCTGTCATAAAATATGCATGAATTGTTACGCATTATTGTTTTTACTTATAATGAAGGTTTGTGTTGAAGTGTAATGAGATTAAAAAGGATGATTATGGGAGAACTGTAGTAGCTGGTATCACTATTCACGAACACATGTTTGAAAATGTTGGCCTGTTCTTTTTGTTTTCATTGTAGGGCGACACTCCATCTAGACATATTAATTAATGATCTAAGATTTAAAATTGGAAAAAAGAAAAGGTAATCAATAGGTAAAAAATAAAGGGAATATCAACTTAAAATATTACGAGTGTGCTCAATTTCAATATCTAAAAAAATATGGTAAATATAAATATACTAGGTATGTAGGAAAATAATATATTGTTATCCTGTGTACCTTCTATATTTATATCTCCAATTATTATAGTCCAATTCTGCTTAGACAAAACCGCAGAATACTATACACTAGTAAGTGTAAAACTTAACATTCGTTTCACATTTCAAAGATATATTGAAATTAATAAAACCTTTTTTAAATGTCATAAATGTTAATCGCATTCCGGAAAATCTGAATGCATCTGGAGTGTAATTACGAGGACGACGTGTACATACGTAATGAGAGGAGGACGGTAAAACTCTCCTGGAGATAAACGACACAGTGGGCGTGGCGGGAGTTGGCGTTGGAAGGCGTTGATTTTTCTCTCTGACCCCGCCCAGCAGAAAATATCCCGCCTTTACACCATTTCGACATCTCAAAATAAAACGATATAATCTAATCCTTGACACGGAGGACCTATGTCGAATAAAACTACGCTTATAATGGATAACGTGTACTTGTATGTTTCAAATGTTATAAGCTTGAAGATGACTATTAAAATATGTTAGTGATTTTATTCAAAGTACGCTTCTTTAAAAAAATTTGGACAATTGATACATTTGATGGTACAAAATTAGTAATAACTAGTGTAGAGTCTTTGCGTAATTAGTGATGAAAAAATTGAATGCAAAGGACAACAGTTGACTGTGTTTTATGTACCTCGATATCAAAGATTTTGTAAAAAAAATGATTATTTTGAGTAAATTAAAATATTGCCCAACAGCAAAAGTATAGGCTGGTAAAAAAATATATTATCTGATAAGAATTTTGGACGTGAAAAAAATTTTTTTAGGACAACGTGAGTGAAGGCGAGATCAATAAGTTTCTAATCATACATGTTATATCCTGGCGGTATACATCCCACGTCTGCATGAAATGAGAAAATAAAACGACGGTTATAACATTAAAAAAATTAAATTCTGACTTTGACATTCTAGAAAAAATATATTAAAATAAAGTTCACGATTAAGTTGTAATCACTCACCAACTATTATTACAGTGGCATCTTTCGATCGATATTAGAAAAATCCTTTCCCAATTTTTACAACCTATTTTAGTGTTGCATTGAAATCTACATTTAAAGGTTTCATGTTATATAATATAAATAATACATTTCTATTCGTCTAGCAACATTCTTATTTATCATTTATTGCTATAATAAATAATTAACCGAATTTGGTTATAATAATCAAATTTCAACCGTTAGTTGACCACTAGTTATTATCCTCGAATAAAGCGTTGAATGATAAAACAACGCATTGCTACGAAGCGTTGCAAATTAGCATGGACATCCATTACACAATCGAACGGCCGGGCGACGGCTTTGCAGGCTTTGCGGGTAGACAGCTCAATTTCAGCGACGGCCCCGGGCCACATCTGCTACACATCCAGCTGATTTAGATAAAACCGTCAAATGATTTTATCATTATGCATTTTAATCGATTTGGAATTCAATACTTATTGTGAGTACACAAAATGCGTGATGATATCATTTTGAATTTGGCTATAATATCATGAATACGAGTTTTATTAAATTTCTAAATTGCTAGAATTTAAATTAAAAAAAAAGGTGTGTGTGCGATTCACACACGATAGAAGTGAAACACATGTTAAATGCTCAAATATACAAGCAAGTATTAAACAGTGTGCAATATACATACATACCGACATTTGCTCTCGCGCTCTTTTGTAATTGTGTCTCTTACCTGTCGTTTTTTCTGTTGCATCCGGTTTGAAATCACAACAATTCTAAAGAAGTTTCACTTCAAAATTAAATTTAAAATTAGTAGCAAGAAAACAATAGTAATACGTTACGTACACTTATAAATCTTACTATGTTACTCTTACTTATATTATAAACGTGAAGGTTTGTAAGTATGAATATTTGCTACTCTTTCACGTAAAAAATACTGAATGGTTTTAATGAAACTTTATAATAATATAGCTTATACATCAGAATAGCACATAGGCTATAATTTATCCATGTACTTCCACGGGAATAGAAAGTACGCAGGTGAAACCGCGGGGCGCTTCTAGATAATTATATAAACATCAATTTAGGGAGGCCTATGTTCAGCAGTGGACGGATAACGGCTGATGATGGTGATGATGAAGTGTTTATAGTTGGAAAGACCGTGAGAAATCGACCTTCACCCATCTAATATGGGACCTCATTTAACCGACATCAAAAAAAGGAGGAGGTTATCAATTAGACTGTATGTTTTTTAATGAATTATTTTTGATATTATATTATAGGCATGCCTATGATAGCCTGCCTATCGAAAAGTGTTCTGGCTAATCATTTTGTCTAAAGAAAGCCAGTCTATAGTATGATTATTCTAAATTATCTTTCCTATAATACCAAATTTTTATTGGTTATCATATGATATCATAAACATGAAGTTAGTCATTTTGATAAGTTCACCCTTTATAGACACTTTTCGATAGGCAAGCTGTCCTAGGCGTGTTTATAAATCAAAAGGCTATTAAAAAAAACATTAAATATAGGTCGTAGGTCTTATCTGTTTAATTAATGGGTGAAATTTGATCTCCCACAGACTCTTGACAGATATTCCATACTCTATCTGTCAAATATGTTGCCGATAGCCTATTGGGCACTTAACTGGAGATTGTGAAACAGGCCCTTAGACTATTTAAATTTTATAACTTAATATGCACTTTTACGATGCTAATTAAAATTCAAGAACGTATATAGATATTTAGAAGATGTTTCTTTTATTGTATTCTTTTCCTTCAGATTTGTATTACAGTACAGTTTTAAAACGCATTGCAACCCCGCTGAAGTGAAACTGTTATTGGTTCCGGGTGATTCCAATTGGCAACCACGGAACATACTGGCTTTGTGGTTAGTGCCGTTGCAAAGGGCTAAAGGTAAAAAAGCTTTATAAAAAGGAATGCATGCTCAAAATATAAGAACTAAAATTATTATGTGATTTTGTATGTTTAATATTTTTGATATTCAAACAGATTAGGTAAAATACACAAATACCTAAAAAAATTACGTGGATGTTTTAGGAAAATTATATTCTACATTACCTAAGTTTTTCAGGAATTAGAATGACACTATGAAATAAAATATTAAATTATAAATTTAATTGAATCATTTATTTAGCACATGTAAAAATATCTAATAATATAAAAATATAATTACGCGGAAAAAGATAATATAGGCAAAAATAAGATATGGTTCAATGACTCTTAAATTAATACAAGCTATTAAGAAGCCTTCTTTGTCCAAATTCGATGCATACCAAAGTAATACTGACAATGTTTGGAAGCGTACAGTTGATTATGTTAATGCTGTTTACAGCACGATGTAAAATTCAGTTTTATGAAGAAATCTGCACGTCGGCTATAATTAACATGTTTGACTTACGAAGTTTGCCTGCCAACACCATCTAGCTTTTAAGCATTCAAGTATGTTACTATACTTTTTAGTATGTTAAGTAATATTATGTAGCAATTGAAAAAGAACGATACCCTAGTAATCCACTTATACACCTTAAATACGTAATAATATAAGTGTTGTTGAGTACAGTATAAGTGTTGCTCTTAAATTATTCTATCTATTTATAAAAATTGCATTCAAATATTTTGTTGAGTAGTTTAAAATATCTAAGCGAACAACGGAAGCGACCTAATTTTATATCATGTACAAGTGCACCCCAAACGCGAGACTATCGCTCGCTTACCGGTGAAGGAAAACATCGTGAGGAAAACTGCATACCTGATGAGATTAAAAGTCTTTGAAGGTATGTGAAGTTGACCAACCCGCACGGGGCCAGTGCATCGGTGAACTATGACCCATTACTCTCCTGATTTCGAGGAGGAGACCCGTGCCCAGCAGTGGGACATTAAAGGGTTGATACTTTTTAATAATGATGGTACATAATAATATATTTATTTCTAAAATGTTCCATTAAAATGATCGAAATTTATGAATTTTATAAAACGTCGCATTAAACTGTATTAGTCGAATGCAATAAACAAAACTATCACACCAAGGAACCGAAATTGATATTTTCACCCCACGACTTGTCTAACACGCTAGGGATTTTTGCGTCAACAACTGATATGTAAATATCCATCCGACTTAGAGGTTTGGAAAATGCTCATATTTATAATATCGTTGTTATTTATTTTTTCCGTTGAAGCATAAAGTATTGCGTATGGAAATGTGGGGATTTGCGTGGCTGTGGAGTTTGACAGGATGACAGTTATAGAAGCAGACGAGGGTTATGGTCGCGATGTCCTGTTAACTTGTTTATTGCCATCTTTTACGATTTTTACTTCCCTATACGTTTCCGTATAAGCGACGGACGTTTTATCGGCAATTACCGGTTTATGTGAATCATATACACTGATATATTTTTGACAATTAGGGTATTATTATGATCAAAGAATTCAGACGTACGAGTATATAGGACAGTTCTTATAAGCGCTTTGAGGACAAAGTTTCTGCGATGCAAACGTCCGCTTGGTAGCTTGACGAGACGACACCGCGATGTCCCCAGCATATGCCTACGAGATCGAGGGAGCGCGAACTGGGGACATGTCCCCAAAAAAGTCGTCACAAAAAATCCTTAAGAATTTTATTTTTATAAAATTCTGAATTATTTGTTATGATATTGTGATATTGCCAGGGAACATAAAATCTGTGTTCCTGGGTCATGGATGTGTATTAAATTTGTATAATATTCTATAATAAAAATCTTAAATACATGTATTTATTTAAAAAGTAATAAATACATTATGTGTTTCCGTTATCTGGTAACCGTACCACTTGTTCGCAGCCAATTATAATAAAATATTTTGTATTATAGCTGTTGGCTGCGAATTTACAACAGTATCCGAACTCATTATTTCTGTGGGTTTAGGATGACCAACTATTTTAAATTATAATAATCGGTAAAATACAACATAGAGGAAAAACTCATTCTTAGTAAATTTTTTAGTTTTTACTCTGGAATATAAATTTTTCAAATAAATTTTGTAGAATTGTAATATGTGGGAATAAAACAATGTTTTAAATACCTACACACTTTTGTTTTTGTAAATTATAATGAATTGATAAAAGTACCCGGATTTTATCCGAAACATCGGGCATGTAATAATCTTAATAAATCGCGATGAAATCCATAAAAGTTGTTTTATTGTAATGTGTGAAATACGCTTAGACATTAGAAAATTATACTTACACACATAAATTCCATCATATATGAGAAAATTATACACACAAACACGAAATCCATCATACAGTGTCCCTCTATTACTAAACAGTTTCTTTTCTTGAATAAAAATAAAAATAATTAAAATGACATGGTTTTTTTGTTATTAAAATTTTTACTTATATCGGTTTTTAATTATTTTCTATGTTTTCCAATATATTTGTCGGTATAATAAATATAATAGAAACTTTTTAAAGTATCAACATTTAGAATTCAATATTCAAATATTGAACACGATATCCAATAAATGGTATCGCGAACAAAGAGATTGCATAGTTTTCTTTGTTCAGTCGCGCGTGTAATGCACGCTCTTATGAGATACCACACACTCGCACAGTTACAAGAAGCCTTAGTTGAATCTTGATAAAAATGTTCTATAGTATTTTCACAGATGTATAAATATACATATTTATGAATCTATGAGTATTTTAATGTATTAGTATAAATTGTTTTCTATAGATGGGAGGACAAACGGATAGGTAGTGGGTTCAAATATTTATTAAAGTTGTATTTTTAAATATAAATAAATATCATATAATATAACTAGCGGACTCGACAGACTTCGTTCTGTCAAAACAATTAATTTGCAATAAATACAATAAATAAAATTGCAATCTCAAATTTGAGAAATAAACTATCCTATCTTTTAAGTTGGAAAAAAGCACACCTTTTAAAAGAAAAAACATTAAAATCGGTAAAGTGGTTTAGGAGCCCATTGAGGACAAACATTGTGACACGAGATTTATATATATTAGATAATGTATAAAATACATCATTTGTAGACAATAAAGTTCTAAAGCATGGGCCCTATGTCTTTTTTGATAATATTTGGGTAGCATAAAATTACTTAATTTATTATATTACTAAAATACATCTAAGTATATAAATAAAAACAAATCGCCAAAATGTATGCAGGTACGCACATAGTTTCAGAACCACTAAACCAAATTAGATTTTTTTTATAGTGTTGGTTATGGTCTGGATATGGTTTGTATAAAAAAATGATGATGAGGCATGGGTAAAGACACGACCACGTTAGCCGGGCTTAGATTGTTATAAAAAAATCTATAACGAAAAGTGAAATTTCATAAATAAATTACATCATCACGTTGTTACCGGTCACGGCATTTCTATCAATTTGATTGCGAATGCGCAACAATAATCAATATTTCACAAAAAAAAAATAGAAAACTTTACTTACTGGCGATTGAATAATAAAAATATTCAGTTTTTCTCTACCATAGAAATTCAGTATTATATAAAAGAATCTCTCTTTATTTAAGAGCTCTTGTCGGTCGAGTATTCTCCACTCACTTCTCTTCTCTGCCAAAACCTTCACCTCCTGATACGACATAACCCGTACTTTCTCCTTTATTTGTTCCACATAAGTCCGTCTCGGCCTCTTTCGCCCTCAATCTTTCCCTTACGATATTTTTTAAAAACGGGTCATGTCGTATCAGGTGACCAATCATACTTCATCTTCGGTTCTCTATATAAAAATAAATGATATTTAAAAAAATATGTTTAAAAACCTTAACATCGATTTAAAAAATGTAGTACAATATATTACTAACGATACCACTTAACGCGCTGTGTCCGTCGTCATCTGATAGCGCTTGATATTGGGAATGATATATGCTGAAATTCCTATACCCCAAACAAAACCCTAAAATAAACACATTACAGCACAAAATAGGGCGCATATAGGAATATTTACACACGTATGAATTGCACATTTAGTTGAGAGGGTGCGAAAAGTTGTTGTTATCTTGAACAGGCCAATTTCGCCAAATGGATACTAAGTCCTAACTTTCCTATCTCTTTTATGTCGTGAAGCTCGCGTTCTTTTAAAATATCGACATACGACATATCGAGTAAGGTACACGCAATTTAGAAAGGATTTTCTTTACTGCCATAGTTAAGTCCTTGTTCGGCGGGATCAACTTTAAACTTTATCGATACTTACAACGTGAAATATGTTTCAAATGGGCTATGAATCATCGACATGCAATTAGTTGACCAACACTAGCGAAGAGTGTGTATGTTGGTATTATTGAATGTCATGACCGTTTAGCTGGCGGTCGTCGGGTGTCGGGAGGGAAGGTTTGCGCTCCACTGGACGCCCTTTGAGGGCAAACCATGCGAGAAGTCATCCACTTATCGTCAGCACGATCTCGTGCCGCCGTTTTTCCCTTTTTTCCCCATCTTTTCGCCTCGACGGCTGTACTCCAAACGTAACATAATTGAATCTACCGGCTCAGATTG
Source organism: Lycaena phlaeas (assembly GCA_905333005.2). Taxonomy (NCBI): domain Eukaryota; kingdom Metazoa; phylum Arthropoda; class Insecta; order Lepidoptera; family Lycaenidae; genus Lycaena; species Lycaena phlaeas. The sequence goes on from HG995168.1 coordinate 6,131,992, forward strand.
CTAGATTGTTTCAAATTAATCACGACATGCGTAAAGACTCATTAAATCATACACGTAATGCTATTAGGCGGTGATATGTCGATCTGAACATGTCACATTGATATAAAATAAGCTTTTGCAAATATGGAATATGTTTTTTATATAATATTGTGATTGTTTATCAAAGTTTACTTTTTATTCGAACTTTAGCTCGATCATCGCAAAATCATAGCATCATAAGTTATTTTTATTTGCTTTTTTCTTTGTATTAATTGATTATTGTTATTATTTAACCATAATCTTTATAAGAAATATTTTTGGGTACATACAAAAAAACCACAGATTTATAAAAAATAATTATTATTAATCTTTTATTTGTAAATCTGTGCAAAAAACCATTATCGATTCGAAATAAAACGTCTTTAGGATCAAATATGAGGGTAACAGAGTTGTTTTTTCTGACTAGAGTAACGCTCACGCTCAGTATTATATTATAATAAAAATAGTAACTAGTATTGGTCGTGATATGTCATTAGTCTACGCTATGTAAAGTAGTGGTATTGCTCATAATAAATTAAGATTATTTTAATTTTTATAAAGTTTAGTTCCACTTGCGGGTAAAGAGTACAAGCACACTGTTTTTACTTTTGAGACTGTGAAAAAAATTGTTTCCTTTTTATCGGATAAAATGTTATATGAATAAATGTCACTCATAACAATGAGAAGTTGTTTGTTCGATTAATGATGATGAGTATAATTTAACGTTAATAGCATTTTGTCTTAAATATTATATCTACGTGGTTAATTCACTGTAATTGTATCGCAAAAATATAACAACTGCAATGCCGATGCACGGCCCTCATTGAACACTATTATTTGGTCGAGAAGATTTTCTATTTACACTACACGTGTAATTGTGACAAGGTTGTATGATTGTATCTTTGTTTTGATTACATAAGATTGTATACCTTAGTTTTTATTTTACTTAAGCCATCGAGAATAGAAGAAATCTAAACAATATAAAAATTTGTTACTACAACTTAAGCGTATGCTGTCAAAATTATTGAAATAATCGAATTGAATATTCGCTTAGCGTGTGCTATGAATTTATTAGAACAAGTATTATCACCAACCACACTTTTTAAAAATACAGATATATAACAATAAAGGCTTAAACAATAAAACAAATTATTTTTCAACAATTGTAGTAAAATTTTGTGTACAATTTGTAATGGTGATTGAGAATAGGTGTTTTAAGAAATTTCTATACAAAAATATCTATCAAAACCAAATAACAAATGAAACCACTCTAGTCACAATATATATTTAATTTGAAACACAGAACTATAATTTGCTTATCCAGCGCCGTTTGGTGTTGTGTTTTAGACACGTATAGTGTAAATCCAAAATAATTTTTGCATATCTGCCACAACTAATTGCGTGGGTCAGCGGCGTCGGATGCAGTTTGCGGTCGAGTAGTGCAGAGGAAAGCCGGTGGACGTTTTGTCGGGGTTTTTGCAGCAGTGGCGAGCCATTCCAGTGTGGAATGCGGCCAGCCGTCGCTGACCGCTCCATTCGTTATACACCAACTAGTGATGTAATAAATATTATATTAAAGTTAAAATTTAGACTCGCTTTATAAATTCAGTATGGTATTATATTTGGTCGGACTAAAGTTAGTTATAAAGTTTTTAATGCTCATGTTTTATTGACAAAAAATATTGCGTCACACACTTTACTTCAGTCAAATTAAATTGCTTGTACTTAAAGCTCTTGATGAAATAACGTTAGATATATTTTCCAGATTTGCGTTGCATTTATTTAAAAAAATAAAGGAAAATGAAATGCAAAATGCTCGTTTTTGTTAGAAAAAAAATTGTGATTGAAATAATTATTATAGTTATAATGATTTAAAGTCTAAATAATTTAAAAAATGAATACATTAAAATATCGTAACATTCTTACGGAAATAAGGAGTAGGTACGTGAGCTTGAGGACCAAAAGTCGATATGGTCTTTATAAAGATACCTTGCAGACCGTTATAAAAGATAAGATACTTTAAATATTTTAAAAATAATTACTTCATTCAAGGGTTGTCGACATACTAATATTTTAGTCTAGTTATTTTTTTTTTAATTTTAGTGTAAAATATTTTATCGATATTACGTAGTGACACGCCTGGTCCGGTCGGTGACGACGTGTTTTGCGCCCGTGACACGTGACGCTGTAATTAGTGCGTGACCGCCGCTCGACGTCACGCCGACACGTCGCGACGTGTTTACAACTTCACCATTGTAATTTGCAGTTGTAAATTTCAGCAAATTATTAATTTAAATATAGTTGACTCAATTTTTGTTGACTGTGTTTTTCGTTGGTTTCAAGTAACCAGATATAAACATATGTGTTCGAATACTACCAAATCCAAATTGTATGTATGAGGGAATAAAATTCATACCGCCTTCTATCGGAAATTGGTTTGATTTCTTTATTTATATAAAAAGTATCAACCCTTTAGGTCCCACTGCTGGGCACGAGTCTCCTCCTCGAAATCAGGCGAGGAGGTATTTATATAAATATCTCAAATATATTTTGTAAAATTTATTTTTAAGGGCTCACAATGAGATTAGCTTATCGTAAAGTAATTTTAAATATTTACAACAAGAAATGTAGTGCTAGCTATACTCCTCAAAACAGTCACTTAAATTGGACTTAACTTATTAGCACATTAGCACACTGTTTGTGTTTCCTAGTAGAATGGGTGCACTGTGTCGCGAAGACGGTTGCATAGGTGCCATCGACTTGTATGTCTACTGTGTAACAGCTTTGCTGTATTTCAGGAGAGAAAAGCAAGACAGATAGTGTAATGTTGGCTTCGAGACTTAACATCTTATATCTCAAATCATAAATGAGATGTCTGTGTTAGTTCCAGGTAAACTAGTTTATGTTCAAGACCCTCAAGGCACTCACCATCAGGTGGTACGTCAGTTTTCCAGATAACAATAAAACACCGTGTAAAAAATAATTACAAACGGTTCAGGAGCAATGAAAGTTTATCACGGAAGCGGAACACGAAAGCATAAAATAAAAAACATGAAATAAAATGTTATGCAATTTAAAAGTGTTACTTGTAAAGGTATTATCTGGCTTACCTTTGAAGCAGATGGTAGTTGCGATCGATCCCGGTTAAATTATATAAAAAATACATTTCAAGCTTCAGATGACTGCGAGATGGTTTCTTTATTAGTTTCCCCGGGGGCCGTTCGCGGGGGGACGTGTGAAAAAATCTCGCCGGGATTAAGAGCCCGTTTATCGGGCTCAGGGCTTCGGCTCGGGGGCTCCGGGGCTCCGCGCTGCGAGCTCAGGGCGGACTTATTGCTGTAATACAATCTCTGTTATGTCGCGCTCGGATTATCCGTATCAGCGTGTTTCGTTGGAAATTACGTGCGTATACGCTAATATGACGTTTTTTGAGTTTACAAGAACGTACGGGAGAATGTTTTCGCTGAGGGTTGAATTTATACTTGATTCAAGTTTATATGATAAAGTAAGAAGTTATCTACAATATTGTATCTGTTAGCATTTTTTTATGTCATAAGGACGCAAGTTGCAACCGAGCAGTCTAAGCCCAATGAGACATCCGCACAACCAAAGTTTAAGCAGATGAGTGGCCTCTTTTTCCCTATCCTTCCCTCCCACAACGGGCCACCGGAAACTTACAATCCGCACGAAATGCGACAGCATAGCTGCCGCTTTACGCCGGTATTATGTAAGCGAGAAACACCACCCCAGTCGTATCACTTGCTGTGGCGTTGACTGCAAATTTGTTGTCAGTGATTAGGATTTATTTAACATGCCTAAGCGTCTTTATAAATATATTTTAAGGAACCTATGTAACTCTGAATATTTTTAATCTAAGAATTTCATCATAAGGGGAAATTAGAAAGTTTTTATTTATTTATTACAACATAACTTAGCTTATAGTTGAAGTAAAACTATTAATTACAAAAGGAGTGTACTTGTGGTTTTACTCATACTGTTAATAAGAAATAAATAATTATTATTATTTGTATTACAAATGTAATGACCGCTCGAGTAAAAACGTGATTCTCAGAATCCGTACCATTTAAACCTCCTTGCCATAAACATTCTTGAAACAGGCAAAGTTACAAATCCTTGCAAATTGAAAACGCTATTATCGAGTGTAAGCAATCTGTTCGCAGATGGTGCGTCTACGAGCTACGGGCTACGGGCTACGGGCTCCGAGCTACGGACCGCTGCGTAGCGGTTACCGAATTATTAAAAACTTTATCGAATAATTGAAGTCATTCGGTGAAACTTTATATAACTTTACATTACCTGTACATTTTGTTAGTGACTTTTTGTTTCTTGTGTAGTTTTTAATCGGATTTAATATGAATAAAAAATATTTTACTTTACGATCTGTAAGTTTATCAATTAATTTGTATGACTTTTAAAATCAATTACTAAAAATAAATATCTACTAGAGTATGATTTATTATGTTCATAAACAAGTGGCTAACAATTTATTACTATGCTTTATTTCTTTTTTAGCTCGAGTATATAAAAATAACTCCAAAAATGCTTTTATTAGAGAGTTTTAAACAAAAAAATCTCACTATGTAGTACATTACGTATTATACTATAAGAGTTTTTTCCAATTTTTTGTAACACCAGCTGAAGCCGTTAAGGCGCAAATCTCGTAAATAAGTGAGATGTTGACGAGCTCTCCGCGAACTGAATTGAAAATGCCCCTTACACTTACGGATAGTTTGTTTCAATGAAATACGTATTACAGAGAACGCTTTAACATGCATAAGATTAGAATTATCACTGACAGTAAAATGATGAATAAAGATTTAAATAATAATACAAATTAAATGAAATTTAAAGTTATTAAAATTTAAAATCATAGAATGAAAATAAAAGTGTGAGAATTGAAGAAAAAAATTGTCATTATGATTTAAATGTAATGAAACCTAAAGTTTAACATTTTTGGCAGGGCATCAACTAGGCAAAGCCTATATATGGCATTATGACAAACAGACAACTGATACATACTAATATTTTCTAAATGCATACATATTATAGATATGAATACCCAGACACGGATAAAATGATCATGCTCATCGTACAAACATTTGTCCTGGGTGGGAATCGAACCCACAACCTTCTGGCTTGGTAATCAGGGTCACTAACCACTAGACCAACATGCCAGTCAATTTAGTGATGAACCGAGATGTGAATGTAGAATAAAAATTAAAATGTGTAAAAATTCAAATATAGTACGTGAACCCTATGAAATATTTAATTAATAATATTACTGGTATATTATACATATTATCATACAAATAATACAAGTAGCAAAGCGTCTCTCTTTAATATCTGGCTAACATCTGTAAAACAAGCATGTTGAGTTAATGGTGTTTGCGAAGTTGCACGAAGAGAAAATTTTAGTTCGCGGCGAGCCCACTAATGCCGTGGGGGGACGGGTGCTCGATTAGTAACATCTGTCAAAACTCACGAATACATTATTTATTGATGTCACTCTGTGGAAGTTCATCGGGATTATTAAAAAAGTTGTGATTAGTAATCGTTATAATGTATTAAATTGTAATAATATTTTCGAGATTTCTATAAAAATCACCTTTAACAGTTTCGAGTTAATCGAAATTTATTTACGAAAAAATATATTTTCAACAGTTTAAGAATCAATGCTTGGTTCTATTTTTGTCTTTATTTTTTTAATGAAGTATTATATTTTAATATTTCATTAAATATTACCTGTTGTTATTTGCAACTATGAACATATTTCTAATGAAATCATTCTTGGAGTTTAACTCAGGCGTACATACGTCACTTCATACTTTGTGAAAGTATCTAAAGGTATATTTTCAGGAAGAAATAATCAATTACTTTGATTTTTTTCTTTCATCGTTTTACAGTATCAGCGACATATGACGGGCAGGATCAAGCGCTATGCTCCTCTCACATTCTTTTTAGTAACTGACAAGTTAAAAAATCTAACATAAATTAACAAATTGGATGAACTTTAATGAAATTAATAGTGACATTTGTACCAGCTTGTAAAGCAAAATGTATGATCGCGGCCGCATCTGTCAGAATATTAGATCGGCGACATTAATCTCTTACCGCAGGGTACGGGCTGCACGCCGCATACCGCACGCCCGCACGCCGCATGCCGTACGTCGCATGCGTGCACGGTGCACGCCCGCACGCTTGCATGTTCGTACGCCCGCACGCTTGCACGCCCGCCATTCACGAGACTAACAATCAAAAAGCCTATTCTGGAGTAAAGTCGCGGTTTACCATCGTTTTCGTACCCGATCTCCGGCCGTAGACTAACATCCGGGCGGGTTGATGAACCAACCTATATCGGTGATGTTATCCCCATTTTGTATTTGCATAATGGCTGTACGAATTGTCACTATGAGAAATGTTTGTAGAACTAAAATACATTTTAGCCGCTCGTTAAATTCGCTATTCAAAAAGTTTAAAGTCGTCATAATATCATATCATATCAATTACATATTATTATATAGTAATAATAATAATTTAATTTTTAATTATAAGTTTTTAGTTTGATATTGCTGTTTATTGTTAATATTGTTACGTAGTTATAAAATGTAATTTAGTTCAATTTTAATAAATATTTACTAAGTGAAAAATAATAATGAAATTATATCATAATTATTGAAAATGTGATCTCAGTAAAATTATTATTATTATTATTTTTGCCGAAGTTTTGAATACCTTACAAGAGCTATCATGGGTCAACTCACAACATCTTTTTTATTTTACATACTTAGGTCGAACGTTACGTGTTACCCCTTATAGTTAACTTTTAAAATATCATCCCTTTGATGTGCAATATTTCTACGTCAATAACTGTTTATGGTGATCAAATAAAGGCATTTTGCAGGCTGCCTTATAAAACACGTAACGGCCAATAACGTATGAGATCTCTTTGTTATTTTGTGGGGCTGAAACTTATTCATCCCGCAAATCCGTTCATGTATGAACCAAATCCTGCCCGGTCACCGATGATTGCATTGTCATGTGTAGTGGACGCTTCTACGCCGAGGTATTCCTTACCGTAATTGGAGGACTTAGGGTATATTTTCACGTAACACCGTTTGGAAGGAGCGGAACCCACGGCGCAAAGGTTTGTAAAACAAGCCGGCCAACGTGATTGGAATGCTTTATTTGACCAGGGAACATATGAGACCGGTATGATGTATGTATTTCTTTTGACGTGAAATCGTTGGATGATGATTTAATTAAAATGTATGTTTTATTGCACGGTTTTATATGTTCCATATTTTTCGTTTTCATATCCATTATTACATTAGTGTTTATATAATTTTGACAACCTCTGTGGCTCAACGGTTAGCGCGGTGGCGTTCAAGCCGGAGGTAGAAGGTTCGAATAAACAAAAAAAAAACAATAAGTTTCTGTGTTCCTGGGGCATAGATGTATATTAAATATGTGCATTATATAATAAAAATCGTAAAAATAAGTATTAATATAAAAAAGGTATTAAATGTATGTAATTCTGTTGTCTGGTACTCGTAACATAAGTCTCTTCGAGTACTTAGCACGGTACCAGATTGACGTGGTGTAAAAGCGTCCATAGATATTGTATTATTATAATGAAAACCACATCAAATATACATGATTATTCCGGGTAATCAAGCTATGTATAAAATTTCACGTAAATCCGTTTATACATCGTGATTAAGCTACAAGTATAAAACTATGAAACAAATTCAGAGAATCAGCATACGAAGAGAATAAATAAAATATGAAAATAAAAGTGCAAAGTCTGAGAAAGGATATGAAAGATCTATACTATATCTATCCTACTTATGCCCAGCAGTGGGACAAATGATACTTTGTTATGTTATTAGTATTGTATAATTGTAGTACTTTATACGTCCCACTGTTGGACAAAAGTAGGTCATATATCTCTCATGCGCTTTCTTAGACCGCTAGCTAAACTTGTAACTATTGTAAAAATGAAAATAGGCCTGTTTTAGCAATGGAAATATGTTAATAAAGTTAACAAATTGATATTAAACATATTTCTATGAGGGTACTTGTATTTCGCGAATAGCGTTAGTGAAAATGTCCATGTTATAGGTGCCTAACAAAAAGTTTCACGCATAACCAAAGCTTGTCACGTCCCTTCAAACTTGTACAATAATGGAAGCGCTCGTGTCACGCACCGCACATGTCGGCTGATGATACCATCAACAAATATTGTTTCTTTTTATAAATAAATTTTGATTATACACATCAATACTGAGAAAAAAAATTTAAGGAAACATTTTTTTATGTAACAAATTTTACTGATTTTACCTAGATTTTTATATGCACAACGATTTAGGCACAACACTAATATTGGTCACTGGACTATTCTCCGATCCATGTACATATATTGTATGTGTAAAAGGCATATGTAGTACCTATAATACCAATTAATGGGCCAATAAGGTTCAAGAGCGGAGATGAAGTGTTGGTCGGCCATTAACCAAAGAAAGAGGATCACCGTGTAGTGGCTGTTCCGTGTTAGATGCGAGTGGCGCGGGATCGATCTTCTTGGTGTTGATTGAGGGAGACCTATGCTCAGCAGTGGATGGATAAAGGCTGATGATGATGGTGAGGATGATGACCAATGCCTATGTTTTTCGGAGATGGACTCTTTAGACATACGTCTTATTATCAACTTATGTTTAATACTTCCTTGTTGATTTTAATAATTATCACGAAAGAAATACCATAAAAACGTTTACGTGTATACTGTATACCCGATATCTATTTCAGTATTAACATAATCAAACGTAAAACCCGACTATAATACGTGGTATCAAAGGGTACAAGACTTTTAAGGCGTGACGTGTTAACCCCATTATCAGTCGGTCGGCTTAACACGCTAAGCCCTTGAAAACGGGCTCGATTTATGTCCACGCCGTAATTCGCCTATCCGATCACTTATTGACCATCTGCTTTTATAATTGCTTAATTGGCTGTATACCTTTAATTAATCATTATCTTCACTTGGAGATGATAATTAGTGGACGCTTTCGGATTCAAGACGTCCATGCCATTAATTAGAAAACAACTGTAATTAATATATAAAAAGTATGTCACCATCATTATCATTATCGCCAGCCTTTATCTGTCCACTGCTGAACCTAGGCCTCCCTCAAAAAAAATTAAGTAAGTAATAATATCAAAAGTATGCCAATTAATATTAATTTCTTAATAATTATTAGTACTAGCGGCTTAATACGAGTATTTATTATAGGATAGGTGTTTTTTGGCAGACGTGCCACTTGAAGAAACTAGCCCAGACAAATGATTATTATGTTGTCTGTCTTAAGACATAATATGCCAAGCAATACCAGTTATCACGCCACCTGTTCGTCCTTCTCTCTAAAATACAGCACAGCTGTTCAGGGGAGAAATAAGCAAGATGGTGGCAACCATGCAGCTGGGAGTGTGACACAGGTATATGGCGGGTAGTTTGATAATCTATTTTTTTTGGTTGCCATTTCTTTCTGAATCTTTTTGCCTAAAGAGGAGAGTCCCAAATGGAAAACGTTTATCTTGTAGCTGACATCAACAACACCCAACTCTATTTGTTAACCGTCAAATCCAATCAAAATGCATACAATGGTTTATAACTAAAATGCATGTACTAATCTAATTATTGAGAATACATGCATATACATTTGAAATCATATTATTCTAAGCGTATTCTGAACATGTATTAAGCGCGTATTCCGAGTGTATTCTAGAGCTGGCGTATTCTGCTACAAACCGCTACGCTAATCCCCGGATCTGTTAAAGCCGTGCATTTCACGCCTCTTTATTACATTAATTTAAATGTTTGCCCGGCGGATTCCCGCTGATCCTCTCCCTGCGACATAAATAAATCTCGATATTCTGATATACGTACGAACAGTTATAATAGTACATGGTCCGATACGATGCAGGCATTTCGCATAATTATAATGAATTTAAATATTCAAACTAAAATCACTGTGAGCGCCTTCGACACTTTTTGAGGGTCTAGGACAGTGTTTCCCAAACTCTTTTGTTTCATGGACCACTTTCAAAATTATCCTGCTTCGAGTGGACCCCTTGCCGAGGTTTTATTTTCAAGAATTAGTCGTTTAAAGAATATAACATTATAATAGTAACATTCTCTTAACAATATTGATAGAAGTCATCATTTTGGTCACTATCGAAACCGAATTCATTTTCATGGACCCCGCTTACGATTGTGGACCCCCATTTATTGTTACGCTCATCGTGGATCCCCTTCGAGTCTTCCGTGGACCCCTGGGGGTCTACCTGGACCACTTTAGGAATCACTGGTCTAGGATTTGCAGAAAATAGTAGCACTTCAGTGACAGTCTGGCCACGGCGAATGACCCGTCTACCCCTCGTAATTGATCGAATGCCATCCTAGTTTCTGAGGTTAGTCTCAAATCATACTTTTAATACAAAACAAATTAAGTTCTTGTGTAATCAGTATCATTTAGAAACAATTGTTTGATAATGTACGACGAATATTGATAAATATCAAGTTTAATCAACAATATAATATTTGTAACCGCACATATTACACATGAAAGCAATTTAATATGGTTTTATAAAGTAATTATATTATTAAATATTTACTACTAAAATAATTGTTTCTCCATGTTTGATTTTGTAATATATTTTTCTAATTGATTTTTGTGTGTTATGTTTTATCTTAAAACTAATCTCACCGGACAAATATTGACAAGTTAGTCTACAAAGACATGTGGTTAAGTAGCCCTTGGCCCATTTTAATCAAATCATGACCTATCGTGGGATTCCTGTAACATATTATATTATCAAAGAAAACTATCCAATTGACATACGAAGTATATATTTTCAGAAAAAAATGCAAAATAAACATAACACGAGTATTTTTTTCTTTTTTTTTTAAATGTTAATTTTTTTGATTTAAATAGTGATGCGGTCTTTCAATTTTTATTCTTTTATAGTACTATATACAAAATTAAACGTGAAAAAAGTCGTGTGGACAAGCTACTGGACACTTCACGCAGTGATCGCAGTTTCGACTCCCGCCAAGTGCAGCAATTTCTATGATAAATATATAAATATATCTGGATCGGGTCATATACATGAATATGTATAATTTATGCAAATTCCCTGAATTTATTTTTGTTCAGCCTATATATATTTATTTATTCAGCCTATATCCGTCTACTGCCGCACATAGGCCTCCCTCAATGGATGTCTAGACGATCCCTTGCCACTCGCATCCAACACGGACCAGCTGCCCGAGACCGTCTTCCCATCTGGTTAGTGGCTCCTGAACCATTCCACTCTTAAACCATATTGGTCCAAGGGTCATCCGTTATCCCTAGAGTGATTTATTTATATTATAGTCAAGTTAAACACTATAAATATTGCACACGTTTGAAATAATCAAATTACTTGCACGATAAATTACGCAGTGGGACTGTAAATGAGAAGTGTCTGAGTGTTAAGTGTGTACAGCCAGAGGTGTAGAGCAGTAGAGCTGTGCCAGGCGCGAGTGGGCTCGCCGGCGGATTACATCTGTCAACGCACCTGGATTCACAGCGACAAACGAGCGTAATTAGTCACTCTAATCCATAGAGATGCAAATGAAAATATTTACTACAGTCGCGGGCGTTAAGTTCAATATTGCTTCATAATCGGATAAACATATATCACTCGACTGAAAATTGTGTTATCGCCGCTGTAAAGTGCTCACAAGTCGCCGCTTTACGAGTGTAGGCGCCGGGGGCATGCAAACATAAAAATTGTCTATCGGGACTAATAGGAGCGAAACAAATAAAAGGATACGTAAATAGAGGATAAATTCCAGTGGGGCTGGAGTGCGCGTAAATCCGCGCGATTTGTATCTGTGACAGGGGTGTGCGGGCCACCCCAACCTCCTCGCCCGCTCTAACAATTAATTTGACAGATAATATTTCTACCGCAACTATAATGAGTATCAACCCTAAGTTTTCTCGAAAATAAATTCTTATGATTACGAGGAATGGGGATTAATGTTTTTTAACAGTTACAGTGCAATTATAACCATCATTCAAGTAAAATATAAGTATGAAAAAATATGATGATTATATATACCTTTAATTATTTATTTTGGCTTACCGTAGTTCAGCGTGCTATCAAGCTTGCTATGCTGTGTGTTTCTTTAGCAGATAGGATTCGAAACGAACACATCCGCCAGAGAACTAAAGTTAGCGATATCACGCGAAGAATAAGTACGTTGTGTGAAAGATGTTTTTGTATATAAGTATGGTTTAGGTAAACCAACTTATCTATATAATTACCATTCTTAATATTATGTACTGTGAATTTTCTATTGACCAATAGATGCAGCTTTTATAAACCTTTGAAGTCCTGCCAGAATTTGAAGAGGAAGAAAGTTTAAAGTTCAAGGGACTCTTGGGCCCCATCTTTATTGAAATCTTTGAAGCCGTTTCTGAACTTATTCTGGACAAACGCTCACATCGACAGACAATCAGAAACATAAAAAAGGCAATTTATATTTTAACGCATCATTTTCTTTTTGTTTAATTTGATTTACATTTTAAAATAACAACTAACTATTTTATCGGTATTATTCTAACAAAACTAAAAATACAAATTCAAAGCGAAAATCACGATTTGTAAAGCAAAAAGGCAACCGCAGAATCCGGCAAGTAACATCTATGCAAATGATATTAAATTAGGAACGCTTAATAACAACTGCCGCACGCCACTGGGCTCCTATGAAGAGGTGCAATTACAATCAATTTCAAATTTACCGTACTAATTGCGTACGACGCGTTTTATATCTGTAATCCCGTGATGGACTGATGTTTCCCTTTTATTAAACGGATTAATTTATGTTGCTTTTAATTTAAAATACACATTAAATTATATCTAAAAAAATATACATTCGTTATTCTGCTAGAAGAATTTCGTGAAAGCTATAATTTTTTGAGCGACTGTGTTCCAGTGGGTAATAATAACAGTAATAATAATAATAATAATCTATGGACGCTTTTACACTACGTCAATCTGGTCCCGTGGTAAGTACTCGAAGAAACTTGTGTTACGGGTACCAGACAACGGAAATGCATATTATATTTAATACTTTTTATATTAATACTTATATTTAAGATTTTTATTAAATAATACACATATTTAATACACATCCATGACCCAGGAACACAGAAACTTTTTTTTTTGTGTTCCCTGACGAGATTCGAACTCGCTACCTTCGGCTTTTGCGCCAACGCGCTAACTACTGAGCCACAGAGGTCGTCAATTTCAATAGGCTCGGCCTATCAAGCGATAGGTTCCGGGTTCGATCCTGACCCCCTGTGTGTGCCTTGAAATGGGTTTTTCTAAGTTTCTAAGAGCAGACCCGTGTCCAGCAGTGGGACGTAAAGAGTTGATACTTCACTTTACTTTTTAGGGCAAGACAGTGATGTATGATTACTTACACAGCGACTTAACACCATAATATGTCTCAGATTAGGCGACATATTAATGTGTTGCGTGGCCTAGTCTGGAACTAAGTAAGTATAATGTAGTATACCAGGCTATGTGCATGGGCCACGTCGACCAGCGACCATCTGCAGGTGACACGTCTGGCAATTAGCCTTTCCAACTAACATAGAAAATAAGACAGGTACTATTAAACGACTGTAAGTATTAATACTGTTCTTAAGTGCCCTCATTTTTAGGGTTCAGTGCCCAAAGGGTAAAAACGGAACCCTAAGGACTTCGCTGTCCGTCCGTCCGTCGGTCACCAGGCTGGTTCTCAAGAACCGAAAGTATCTCAAGTTAGACAGTTGAAATGTATACATGTACACAGATAATGTATTTCTGTTGCCGCTATAGCAACAAATACTAAAAACAAAATAATAATAATAAAGGGGAGCACCCATACAAAAAACCTGATATTTTAGCCCTTTTTCATGGCTACCACTCGCCGAGCTAGATCTCAAGAACCGCAATAGCAAGGAGGTTAAAATTTTCATAGATGTTGTATTTTTATTGCCACTAATAATAAAATAAAAAATAATATTTCATACAACAAAAGTATTTTAAACCGTTTTTTTCTGGTACGAAACCCTTCGTGCGCGAATCCGACTCGCACTTGGCCGGTTTTTTATATAGTTACTATCTAAATTATTAGCAATAAGACGATAATGATAATATTGTATTTATCGTCAATATATTATTGAAATGTTTGTTTTTTGTAATCATTTTACAAGACACTATGATCTATGACCCGTAAGTGATAGTTTAGATAACACCCAGTTTGGGCGCGTATTATTGATATTTTATTCAAGATATCTTAACTTATACATAAATCTGAAGAGTTTGTTTGTTTGAACTCGCTAATCTCAGGAACTTATTGTTCGGATTTGAATATTTCTTCCAGTGTTAGATAGCCTATTTACCAAGGCTATAGGCTCTACATCATCCCGCATACGCATACCTACATCAACGCAGGCGAAGCTGCGGACAACAACTAGTTATTAATAAATATGATAGAATTGCCTTTTTGTTTCTATGTAGCATTGTTGAAAATATTAAGCTATGAGTTTGATTGAGATGAGTTTCTTATTTTAAGGAATACAATCGCTTATGTAGGTAAGCGGATGGCTAAAGTAAAACGTGCAAAGATACCAATTTAGCAGTGCTATCAATTAAATGGTAGTAAATCTTAAAAAGTCATTTATTTATAAATACTGGCATATTATCATTCGCTAATTTGACAAACGTATGATAAAAAATACGTGACCAATAATTTATGTAAACATCCAAGAATAACTCATTATAATATTACTCATCACAAAGTGATGTTGACTATTGATAGTTCAGTTTTATAACAACACGAGTAATCGATAGCCCACCAGCCAGATAGACTCTAAACGAAAGAGCAAGAGGGACGGCATATCACAAAATCAGCTGACCTGAAGTTCTTTCTCGATAAACGTTGCTAGCTCCTATACTAATAATGACATGGTGTTTTTCGAATGGAGCTTATGGCCTTACGGCCTTTCGTCGCTTACCGGTTTGAGTGGGACTTTTCTATTCTTGGCTAATCTATCCCGCTGTTACAAAAGAAAGCTCAAGGACGAGATTTTATCTTTTATTATTATATTAATCAATTTTATATTAATTTCGTATTTCAGGACCATGTGCTTTTTTGTTAAAAATTGTTATGCATAATTGCCCCCTTTTCAATTATCACCAGACAGTTCAAGTAAACCAACTTACATTGTTCAAATGTGTGAAAATGGGTACGTAAAAAAAATTAGCTTATGAAAACAAACTAGCTGTTGCCCGCGGCTTCGCCAGCGTTAGCAAGAAAAACTTCAGTTTTTTTAATGTACTTACCCTATGTTACTTCTAGTACCTGCAAGAATATGAGTACAAAGTTTCATGATGATCGGTTGAGTAGTTTACGCGTGAAAGCGTAACAAACATCCCTACTTCAAAATTATATTATACACTAGCTCTTGCCCGCAGCTTCGCCTGCGTTAGATTTACAACGGGATCTTACTACGCGAAATAACATTTTTTACACCTTGTGTCCGAAAAACCAAAATATCTTACGGAAGCCTATTTTTTATCAGAATAAAATTTAGCCTTTGTTACTGGATATATGGATAATGTCGCTTTCGAATGGTGAAATAATTTTTGAAATCGGTTTAGTACTTTTTGAGCCTATTCATTACAAACAAACAAAGTTTTCCTCTTTATGATATTAGTGTAGATATTATAGATAATAGTATTGATTTCTTTCAGTGTCCCGTTCTAATTTTAAAAATAAGTTTGTTTATAGGCATCAACTTTGAATTTTTCAAAACATCACCAATAATACCTAATGATGATTGAAAAACAATTACAGTCAACACACAAAGGTTATAATTCTTATAACCGTGCAAAAAGTACCAACACAATAATGGTCTGGCTATTGGTACATAGCAGTGTAAATCAGTAAGATGGCCATCAATAGTGCGGTAAGCCGTGCCGTCGGCGCACCTGTGACCGAATGCGATCCGCAAGCCCACAATTCAACACCCCTCGACACCCTACAACTTAACGCCATCAAAAAAACACCCTGTTTATAAAATAACAACTGAGACTTCCATTCATTATGAGGATTACGAAAATAAACAGTCGTAATTTTGTATTAAAGTTTCACTGTTCGGGATTCTTGTAGATTTTAATAGGATTTATAATTTAATAATACGTTGTTAACAATAGTACCTGTGATAAAAAAATGTATCCTTTTAATTTGCAAAAAGAATGAAGTAATTTAAATACTTATTGATTTTGGAATGGACTACATACATACTACAAAAAATATTACAACAGCCTATGTAAAAGTGCACATTCAATTTTTATTTACACTATTACGGTTTTGTGTTCTCATAGAATCGAAAGCCAGCGTCACTCCGTACAAAAGATGCTATAATGGATAAAAGACAAAGCGTAAACTCCCCAAAATAGCGTTTATATCACAGGCAAGCAAATTAAAGGCCGAATAAAAGTCCGTATCATCGTTTTTTCTTAAGAGAGTTGCATCGCAAACTACGTTAAAATGATTTAATTCCCCCAAGATAGCGTTAGCAGCTCTTATTGAGCTTGCCGGCCTCGGGTCGTCGGCTAATAAACGCTTATCAACGCCCTCATTATCACACCCTTAACATCGCTTTAATGTCTTGCTCTTGAACAAAACATATTTAATCACATTTTTTCCCTTGGAAGCGGGAACTTTTTAAATTTCATAAATTCTTGGCGGGAAGTGAAGAGGTGTTCGCAGATGAGCGCGGATAACAACTTTGTAATGGCGTGAAATTATGAAAAGCGGTGTTTTGCGTATCAACTATATTTTATGTTCATTATGTTCTTTGGACAGGACATTATATTTGTTCTTTTTTATAAAAATATCTGGATACAATAATACCTATAGAAGTATCACTCGGAGATTATTTCTAGAAGCTTTGATCGGTAACATCAGCATCAACAACAATCCGAGATAATCACAAAGACATCCAATACATGCACAAAAAATCCTAATCTTTGACAACTTCCATATGAGCTATATTTTTAGTCTGAGTTTTTAGTCGATTTGTTATGACAGCCAGTCTTTAACCGACTTCAAAAAGGAGGAGGTTCTAAATTTGATTAGTATATTTTATTCTAATAATATCATAATAAACCTAGATTGCAAATATGCTACCAATCCGAATGATTAAGTCTAAAAAATTGCCAAATCACTTTTGATTTAAATATTAATAATAAAAAACTAGGCATTTATTTTTTAAATATTATATTTTATAATAGTTATAGTAGAACACTATAGAGGCTCGCTTAGTTATACGGCCTGAGCTTTTCCTCCATCCTTGATCTTTTAAGCCCGACTTCTCGTACGCGGTACTAAATTACAATTTAACACGTCATAAATTTCTGAAACTATCCTCTGTTGTCATCTACGACTTATATACCTCTGTGTATGAGGTTAATAAAACGTGACAACATAAATTATCACAATGTTTGTGAATTTCAGAGAAATTTCACAAAACTTTAACAATTTCTAGTACCTATAGTTTGTACTTTAAATAGTAGAGTCAAAATCTAACATCGGAAATCAAAATACTGACTGCTATTTGTGTTTATCTAATCATCATCATCATTATCATGTCAGTCAATCGACGCCCACAGCTGGCCTTCCCCAAGGATCTCCACAACGATCGGTCCAGGGGGCCTAGCCAAAATGCCATTAAGAAAGCGTTAGCGAAGTTCGAAAATGATAAAATGTATGGGATTGACATAAGGCCGCGCTTAATCACGTGGTCCATAATATACATTTTATCATTTTCGAACTTCGCTAACGCTTTCTTAATGGCATTTTGGCTAGGCCCCCTGCGCTGTCCGCATCCGGCGGTTTCCCGCGACCTTTACCACAGATCGTCAGTCCACATTTTAGAGTAATACCCATTATAAAAAATTGCATTATGAAATCGTACGTGAAAGGTATAATGTATAGAGTGGTTGAGGATGCGCTTTCTTTGTCATAATCATAAGCCTTCATACAATAATGGACGAAAAGACAGATAAAGCTGATGATTAAAACTGTTTTAACTTTTTACATAGTCTACAGATATGTTCACAAACTACAAACCAAATGTAATAAACGGTCATGTCGAACTTACACAAGGGTTAGTATTTGTACTCACAACACAAAGATTTCATATAGTTATTATCACACACAGATAAAAGGCACGTAATAATAATTTAACAGTCATTAAAAAAGTGAATAGAAAATGGCTACTTTACATTCTGATACATATTTATGCGTAAAAAGAAGTCGCAGGTGTATATGCTTTGAGTCGGATTTGTCAAGTATTCTTTTGAGCACAGTCATCCCCTGTGTTTGAACTTAAAATTAAGAGTCAGGAAGCAAACAGTATCGTTGCAGGGAAAAAATAAAAGGGTGTCGCCGACAAAGTATCTCTCGTTACCCGTGATATCCAAAGCAACGCCGAAAGAACAAAATTGAATATTAAATGAAATAATTTATGCCATATTTATCATTTTGCAAATGAACAGTCTCACCTTAATGAAACGTTTAATAAAATATTTTTAATTTCGAATTTAAGAAACGTTGATTAGTATTAACGAAAATGATATAAAATTGTTATAGATCAATATAATTTTTGTTAAACTATTATTGCTTGATAGTGATAAGACAAGATGAACAGAAATTGATTTTTTGAAATTTAAATCAATACTCAGTAATTTTTCTCAATCACTTTAAGTATATATAAACTAATTAATATTTTTAATAACAGATGAATATTGCTTTACAATAAAGTTGCATGAGTATCGTGTAAACGTGACTTTATTCAAAAGTTTGTCTACGGTAGTTAGGCTGCATACACATTAATGTGGCCGGCCGTAAATCACAGAGGATCACGCGGCTATCAGTGACGCAGACCCGCGTCAACACCATCCAATGACACGTCAGCGCCGTAATGAATCACCGTGCACGTATACATGTGTTAAAAGTGAATTTAGTACGTTTTATCAGAAGTGATGCAATTCTAAATCAACAATCAACTTGTCAAATACAAGTTAGTGTTAAAAATATGTTGATTTAGAATTGCATCACGTCAGATACATACCAATTTTATAGAACCAACAGTAATTCCATGATAGGAAATTTTGAAAAGTAAATCAAACTCGGTCGGTACTAAGCATCTATTTTCTTATCTTATCTTTCTTTATATATGTAATTCTTCTGTGAGTATGTACTCCTCCTGAACGGCTGGATCGATTTTAATAAAATTTATTGTGTGTTGTAAAGGATTTGAGAATGGTTTAGATTGATTCGGTCATCCAAGTACAAAATATTTCGCACAGGACAACGTTTGTCGGATCCGCTTGTATAATATATATTTTCAGTTGGCGTGAAAATCCGTACTGGTACAATATTTTACCAACTGTAGGGAGATGAAAGGAATGCGTCTATTTCACCCCATCTATAATCTATAAGATTACTTACGAATCTTAATTTACTTAATTAAAACTTAGAATAAGGATGTCCTTTTAGTTTTTAGTAAAACATAATTTTAGTATAAAGTCGTTAGCCATAAGCATGCTATTGTAAGTTTTTCAAGTAATTTCGAATTCACAGTGACCAAATTAAATTTTTAAAAAATTGTTAATCGTGCCAGTGAAACAATAACATCGCATTAGACTTGTGTCACTTAAAAATATATTAAAAAGTTAAATAAAACATTGGGCAGGTGAAGGTGAGGGGGGAAGGGATCTTCGTTAAGGTTTAATTAAATCGTCCTCGGCGGCCTCTCGCGTTTTAATTCCACCGTTATTAACGCTGTTAAAAACTGAGCAGCCAAAACAGGGGTGGTGTAGAGACTACCTTTATAAAAAAAAATAATTTTCCATAGAAAATTTAATATGGCTATATTTTGAAAATTGTATATAAAGGTAATCCACACAAAGATTGTGATTCGTAGTCGTATACTGTG
This sequence comes from Lycaena phlaeas, assembly GCA_905333005.2. Classification (NCBI taxonomy): domain Eukaryota; kingdom Metazoa; phylum Arthropoda; class Insecta; order Lepidoptera; family Lycaenidae; genus Lycaena; species Lycaena phlaeas. Next base: position 6,152,133 of record HG995168.1, read on the forward strand.
AATGATTAAATGGGTAAGCTTCCTTTACTTTCCCCCCTTTTTCATTAAAACATTATGGGTAAGTATATGAAAAATACAATGTATATTATATTATACAGATATTCGTATTAATATTTCGATAAAAAAGAAGTAACGCAACATAATGTCCAAAATAATAAAAGCTGTAAATTGCGTTCACGCGCTGAGGGTGCAGAAAACTCAGCTATAGTGTTTTTTTATTTCTGAGCTGTGAGAAAATACAGCTATCACTTTTTTAGTTAATTAATTAAAGAACTGTATTTTGTGAACAAGGAAACTTAATGAAGTTTATTAGAAAAAAAACATGTAAATGTGCGACTCTACGCCATTTCATTTACGGTTGGCGCAGATGAGTGGCCACGGTCTTTCCGCAGAGGAACACTTGCGATAAGACGCCACTCAACCTTCTATCCCGCCCCGCAATCTGCACTGGATCCCAACTGTTTGGATTTTAATATTACACTTAAGTGTTGTTACTAAAGACGTCCCTCGCTAAGTGCTAATTTGTCCAAACTTAACGCAAACCATTTAGAATGTTGCCGTCTTTGTAGCAAATATTTGTCTTATTAAACTTGCAGAGGTATTTAGATATTTTATTTGAATTGGGAGTTAATCGCGCTTTATTTTAGTATTTATGCATCTCAACTCAAATTGTAAAAAATATTTTTTGGGTATATTATGTACCGTATAATATAATATTATTATTTATTCATATTATGCATGTAGTAAAAACGGTTATTTTAATATTATAAACAGACACTCTAATTATTTTACTTCTATTCTTACCCGGACTGGTGTCAAGGCTTGTAAATACCTCAGCAGCCCTAGACAAGTGTTATATGCGCCGATCCTATTCCTTTGCGTTTACTCGCTAACTCCATAGGGTTGCTGCAAAATTTTTGAAGAACGTTTATTATAAGACACATAAAGTATAATATGGTTTTGTTTGTAAAAACGTTTAACAACCTCTGTACTTCGTTTATAACGAACGTTATTATTATAATATTTGTTAATTTTTTTAATGTCGTAAGCTAGTGTTATTCCCATACAATAAGTATTCTTTTCTATTATATTCGTTTAGTGTTTATGCCACTCTTCTAGAGGGGACGAATTACATACGTTTTTAAACGTTTTTACAAACAAAACCTTTTAACTTTATGTGTCTTAATAAACGTTCTTCTTCTTGCAGCAACTCTGTGAGTCAGCGAGAAAACGCAAAGGAATAGAATCGGCGCGTATGTCACTTGTCTAGGGGTGCAGGAATGATACCCTTGTTAAGCAATGGTAGGAAAGGAGCAATAATGCTTACATGAATATTCTACCTCCTTAGTTTCAGTTAAGTATTCAAAATCTATATTTCGAGTGATTGGTAGCAAGGAGAAATTTATAATTATTGACGTAAGTGCATGTCTATCATGTTTATTTTTACTATGAAGCAGCAGTATAACAAGAATATAATGGACACCACGTAAACCTATCCCCGTGGTAAGCCGGTCGATGCTGGTTAGAACTAGTGCTAACTTACTACTACTTACTAAGAACGAACATAAATTTAAGGCTTTATAAATATAAACATATTTACATGAAATTAAATTTAATTTTACACGTAGATGATACGGTGCAAACATACAAAGATAATATTATTATGCATCATGCTAATAATTTGCACTTGGTATGATTGGAACCTGCAAACGCTGCGTAAAGTATCCTTTAACCGGTAGCCTGACCAAGCAACCAGCCAGTCATGACTTATGATGTGTAACTTCACTAAGAAAGGTAAGGGGACCAGCGCTCGCCGCACTAAAATTCAATGATGTTACTCCACTTTAGGCTCAAAATAGAAAGACATCTATTTACAACTTCATCTGCAGTTTCCTCCAATAAATGATCTAGCGCAATCAAAATCAATCTTCCCGCTCGAGCTGGATGGCTCTTAGATGTTCCTGGGAAAGAAATTCCCCTATGATACTGGTTTTAACAAAATTAAATTTTTAGACTGTCTCCATCTCATTGGATGGAGACCACTACTCCTGAGTCCTGACCCTGTGGAGTAAGGACCTTGGCTGATGTTCGCAGATACTGTTGTCGTGGATCCAATTATTCGCTCAGAGCTTGCACGCCAGATTTAAAACCCACTGCCACGACAAGAGTGTAGTGCCTCGGTTGCCAATTTTTCTGTCTACTTCTTCTGTAACTACTACTACTACTACTTCTGTAAAACCGCAGAAATAGCTAGTAAGCCATAATATTTTTTTCTTGATGACTATATATTTATAAATCTGTGGATATTCTTATTTCATCAATAGAAAGCATAATATATTGGTAAAGGCTAAGGTAAAGGCGAGAAGTATGATCTGTTATGTCACAGATAATAGTCATAATTTAATGACACCACTTATAAAATAAATGTCCCATTGTCTGTGACGAGCAGTCTTCATTTGTACTGGAATTATATTTTCAGTACTTTTTAATCATAGCTGTGATTATAATTTGTTATTTATATTGTGTCTTTAAAAAATAAACATGCATTTTTATTATTTAAAACTAAATAAAGTGCATGAAATTATTCCTAACTTATAATTTTAGACCTCTGCAACTAAACTAACATTCGATTAAAGTAAATGTCAAAATATAAAGTTGTCACTTGTCAGTTCAGTTGTCATTTGTCAAAGTTGCGTGGTCGTTTGACTGATGTAATGTGTAAAGTGAATAGCTAGTTGATGTTTCGGTATGCATGATGTACAATTTCCATGTAATAGCTCGTATTACGTCTGGACATGCGATCACCGTAATATCAACTACATTAGTAACCTGATTGCAAATATACATTTCATAGATTTTGTCAGTGTTGTGAAGGAATTTAAAATGGTTTCATGACTTGAAGCGTCCGCGGACTTTTGACTAATATAAAAATATATACGGACTAGTAGATATCAATAATGGCTGGAACTACATTACCAGAAAAAGTGTCTCAGATTTATTACACATACGGGTTGTTTTGTTCCTCTTATCCAGCAACCGCTATAGCCCTATCGCTTTCTGTTGTGTTATTGTGTTGGTAAGTGACAGTTCTCGCGGCGAAGTGGAAAATCCTAGTCTCGCAACAGCGCCTTGAGATACGCAGTTGTTAAAAATAATCATATTTATTTTGGAATGTTTTTTTTCAGTTACCCATTGCTCAATGTCCCATTACCGGGAAATATACCCACTGTCGTGAACTTGCCTTTGACGATAAATAATGAACAGTATATCCCCAATGTCTGCGGTGCAAATAACTGTCGATCTAAAGGTGAGAAGCCACAGAACCACTATTAAAAATTAGTGAGAAAATATTTGAAAAATTGAATTCCAAACAATATGATTTCCAATATCAATAATAATATAGCATTAAATATAATATATAATTATTATATCACTAAAATATCTGCAAACATCCTGTTCACAAATTCTAAACATATCTAATACTGCATATAACTACAATAGAAAATTACCTATGTATGTAAACATATTATTGTAACACATGATCGTAATAAATGATATGTTTATGACATTTCAATATAGAAATTATATTGACATAATCAAATCATCAATTATATTTTGGTGATATTCATTAAGTTATCAAGGGTCATATTAGTGATAGGTTAAGGGAAGGGAACATATTATTTTTTGAAGTTGCAGAGGTTTTTAAGTTATTGAGGTTTGAGTTATGGAGGTTCTCATGACAAATGGTATTACAGTAATACCATTTGTCATGATATGAAAGTTATGTATATGTAAAGGGAAATCTTTGTATACCCAATTAAACTCAACACAAATGTGGGATTTTGCATTGTTAGAGTTAGTAAAGCAAAGTGAAATGCTAATATTCAAATATTACAAATACATTAAATTTAAAAAAAGTTTGCATTTGCATGTGTAACATATATTATATGGGCTGTATATTTTTCTTATAATAAAATTTCTCAAATAATTAAAAGAAAGCATTGTTTATTATCAACTTTCTACTGGTTGTTAGCATATTTAGCAGGTTAGAATTGTTAAATGCAAATATTTTTTTAATGACATTTTACCTTATATTTTTATGTAATATTGTTTTAGGTTATCCATTCCAAATGGAGGTATTGCAAAATGAAACACAAAAGCTACCTTATGTGTGGGTAAAAGATAAGCCCCTACTTTACATACATCAAATTATAATGAGAATAGGTATGTACTTTTTACTTGTTATGTCTGCTATTGTAAAATTATCAGCATTCTATAAATATTCAAATAAATGGTCAAAAAGCTAACAAGTGAGCTAAAAACTGCTTCTGGGCTGAGGGTTCCATAAAAAGTATTTGTTGTTCTTGAATTTGACAACAAACTAATACACTGTTAAAGTAATATTATTACATCAATTTTAGATTAATCTTGATTGAAAAAAATATTAATATGTATATATTTCTTAGGACAATAGTGAAGATAATAATCTCCATGTACTAAATGGTCCAAGTTGGATGTGACTTAAAATGCTAGCATATATAATATAATAATATACATTTTGAATTTAATTAATTATGAGATGTTTTTTGTTTTAGGCGTATCACCTTGGAATAGTAATTTAAAGATGTGGGATGCATTCCGTGCACCGTTGCAAGAAGTATTTCGTTTGTTGGAAACTGTGCGAAACCATGAAGAACCAAGTGTGTAAGTATCCTAAGGAAAAATCACTAAAATTCACTTAAGATGTGATGTGATCTAACATATTATATTGTCATATCATTGCATGATTTAGATTTGTACATAAAACTCTGACATCAATATAATACAAAACAATGACGTATTTGAAAGTAAAATTAGACATACTTTTAATGTAATGTGATTAATATTTACTCATAATTAATAGCAAAGTTTGTTCTTGCTTGTATTGATTTAGTCTCATATTTGAAAAAGAATAAGTCATTACAAATGTATATTTGCTTATAGTTATATAAACATTACTAACCAATGTTATTTAATACCGGTGAAGGAAAACATCTTAAGGAAACCTGCATGCCTGATAAGATTGAAAATCTTTGAAGGCATGTAAGGTTCACCAACCCGCATTGAGCCAGCGCATTGGTGAACATTACCCTCCTCGTCTGATTTCGAGGAGGAGACCCATGCCCAGTAGTGGGACTTAAGGGTTGAAACTTTACTATATAAACCTTACTATATATTATATATGACTTTTATGCTCTATTATGAGATGTGGAGCTATGCGAATGTTATGGCTTGTTTTATTAATATTTTGAATTACCATGTTTTTCATAAATGCCAAATGCGAAATATTATATGTTACCATTACTACTATTACATGCTTAGCTATATACATATCTTTTTTTTTTTTAATTGCTGAGCAACTGGATGTATTTTACAAATGTGACTTTCTTTTATTATATTTTTGCAAACCGTGTTTTAAAAACTTACAACTATTCAATTGTGCAATGGCCAATATGTAAAGTGTTTTAAGTGGACTCTTGTATGCTTAATTGTGATTGTAATATATACAAAATAATATGATAATTTACGAAATCTAAGATGTCAGCATGTGCGATATTCATAAAAAATACTTATGATATAAAGTGTGTGTTTAAAGATGTTTTAGGTTCAAAAACCTTTATGATAAAAGGAACTGTATGTGTCACAACTTTTAGTCCATTTATTCTAATGTTCAATGTTGCAATTGCAGAAAGACTTGCTATATTTTTATTTGTGTAAACTGGCAATTTTATTTAACTCATGTTTTAAAGCAAAGCAGTTTGTATAAAACTAAATTGGCCTCTGTAAATTGTGTAAAATAACCTTACATTTTGTTATAATCAATCTCAAAAAAAAAATCTTTTTTATAAACTTTATTTTTAATAACTTAATTTTGCATTTTGCTTAAGCATTTTCTCTTATTACTCAACCTAAACCATATTATTAAAATTTACAAATCACATATTTTAACAACATGTCTCTAAAAGAGTATCTTATACAAATGTGCAAATTCTGTCCACATACTTGTACAAAATAGAGGCTAGCTTTTACTGGTACTTTTTCATATCTTGCAATATGAAAAAGTTGGTACTCTGCTTTTCAATTAAACTCTATTTTTTTGTAATCCAGTAATAAAAAAAAACTGTTTTATGTTTTACCAATTGTTTTTGTCATGGTTTCTCCATATTTTCTGTCTGCAGAAAAGGAACGTTATTGCAGTACTGCTACCATATAGAAAATATAAAACGGATGAATAGCAAAGCCAGCACGGAGCGTGTGTTACCAGAATATAGCTGTCTCCTTTTGTCACCTGCTAACCTTTGGCAACAGAACTTACAGACATTCTCATTAGATGCTAATATTGTCAACACCGTTTACAACTATCAGGTATTGTTATAGCAGTATTGTATGTACTATGCAGTTACATAGCTATTTGGTTCCACCAACCAGCATCTTCTGGAACGAACAACAGCATTGACAATGATTACTATTGTGGGAATCCTATAATGAAATGACAACTAACTGGTCATTAAGCTAGGTGGTAACTCAAAATAAGGTTTGCCTTTCTGGAGCCTCTGTGCTTTAAATTAGATTACTATCTTTACACCTATTTACAGTAGGCGTAGGTAGGTACCCTATGCCTTCACCATACCCTCATCTGTTCACATATCCCTTCTTCTACAAGTTTATATTCACATGCAAGGCATTATCGAGGTAAAGCTATTGGTTGCTGTAGGCGGCTTCGTCAGTGCAGCACCGTGCAGCAGGCCTAAGTCGAAGATATATTTTATATTTACTAGTGGGAGGGCTGCGCTGTGCCGCGCTACAGGTGGCATAGGTACAAAAATCTTGCTTGTTTCTCCCGTCAAACGGCTTTGCTGTGTTTCCGAGAGAGCAAGCAGTGTCATTACTGGCAGATCTTATGTCTCACATTAACTTTGACATTAATGAGGTGGTCTAGCCTGGGCTAGTTCCAGGTAAACTAGATTATGTTCATGGGTGACGTCACTTACCATCAGGTAGGCCAGTTTGCCTATACAACTTATAGGCAACTAACATTAAAAAATCATAGATACGTTGGCCATTTGGTCACATTTGGCTCCTCATAACGTAAATAATTATTTTTGTATAGAATCTCCAGAAAGGGAAAGCGTCAATATCAGAAATGGCTTTCGGTATGCACCTCCGAGACACTGGTATCAAACGGTACCCACTGCGTTCGCGGCCGAGGGTGCTTCAGTACGCCATTACTATATTCTATCAACACGCCGATGAAAGGTATACATTTTATGTTAATAATAAGAACTGCTAATAGGTCGTTTATAATCCTACTAATATTATAAACGTGAAAGTTTTTAAGTATGGATGTTTGTTACTCTTTCACGTGAAAACTACTGAATGGATTTCAATGAAACTTTACAATAGTGTAGCTTAATATCAGAATAACACAGGTTATAATTTATCACAGTACTCCCACGGGAATGGGAATTACGCGCGTGGAACCGCGGGGCTCTATTAGTTTTGTGTAATATTCATCCCATTAGATATATTTTGATGATTAAGCTAATACTAAAATATAAGTTCCGCCAGTTGGAGAGTATGTACATGCATGTGTGATCTGGATATCTGTGTTTTTTTGCTTTTAAAGTACCATTGCATACATGCAACTTCTCTTCATCTTTTGTCACATGCTCGACATTAAAAGCGCCAGTAATAGACATTCTTTATAATGTTCAAAGCTGGAGTTTGTCTTTCTTGGTGTGCTTGTATAACTTTGATATAACAGCTAGCACACCCTTATTTGTTCCACTGTTCAGACAGTGTCTACTCCTCTTTATCTAGGAGGGAGTTATATCATATATGCGATAGTAAACTTCACACACCATCACTGACTTAATTTTATCAGGGATGAAGATTTCCTCACGTTGTTTTCTTTCACTTTTCGGGATGCTACGTACCTAGACATAATCAAGCGCATGATGTTAGTAGAAGATCGTTTATATATTACGTGAATCAACCAGAGTGGATCCTACAACTCACACTTCATTCTCAATCATCTGTGATTACAAATGTTAATTCAAAATTGGAATATTTATTTTCAGGTTCATAAACTCACTCTCGGATAAACTAAGGGAGATGTATCCACTTTACCAAGACCCACCACAGGCCAACACTGGAGAGGTGTCTCTCATATATTATCCTGGACAGTTCAACTATCGTGAATTAGTGCCGTTAATGATAACCTTTATAGGTCTTTTCCTATACGTATATTTCTCTGTAAGAAAGATAGAGTTTATAAAATCTAAATTCGGCCTAGCCGCTTGTTCTGTAGCCACAATAGCGGGCAGTCTTTCCATGTCAATGGGCATATGTTTTTACTTCGGCTTTTCACTAAGTCTACAGGGCAAAGAGATTTTTCCGTACCTGGTTATCATAGTGGGCTTGGAAAATATTCTGGTTCTTACGAAGAGTGTGACGTCAACAGATACGAGACTCGATGTTAAGATTCGACTGGCTCAAGGTCTCAGCAAAGAAGGCTGGTCCATAACTAAGAACCTCCTTACTGAAATAACAATTCTCACCGTAAGCTTCTTTACGTTTGTCCCTTTCATACAAGAGTTCTCGATTTTTATGATAGTAAGCCTCATATCCGATTACTTCATCCAAATGGTGTTCTTCGCCACCATTCTTGGGATAGACGTGAGGCGTATGGAGTTTTATCCTGAGCAGAACAACAAATTATATTTGAAAGAATACTTTAACGGCAATAATGCTCTAAATTGGCGTTTCAATAAAGGATACGTTGAGGATTATAGCATTTCACCGCAAAGGATGACCAAGTCAAAATCGCATCCTAGACTCAATGGACTGGCGCATAATAGTCCTACTGATGTGGTGGCTAAGAGGAATTCCAGTCCGGGCAGCCAGGATACGAGAGTGCCGAAGAGAATCCGCTTGGTCAACATGTGGGCAAGGACCAGATTCTTCCAACGTGCTTTCATGGTGTGGATGCTCGTTTGGATATCTATGATCGTTTACAATTCGGGAATAGTGGAATACTTTATAACGAACATAGACAAAATGGATAATCACGCGGAGCAAAAGAGAGCCAACGAGATTAGGGAGGAGATGCAACAGGACTACACGGCTTACAACAGCACATCGCGAAACCCTTTCATATTCACACCGCTGTTGGAAGTGGACCCACAGAAAACGTCAGTGGATGCTAATGATACGGTGTTCTTGAAATATTCTCCACACTACCGGCCCTGGTCAAGGTATGTTTTATGTTTTATTACATTTTATCGTATTATAAACTATTGCTTATAATTTATATTATACTAATATTATAAGGAGGAAAGATTTGATAAGCTCCGAAACTACAGAGAGGATTTGAAAAAATATTTCACGTGATAAAAGCTACATTATCAGCGAGTAACGTAGTATATTAATTGGTGTACACGTGCTAAACCAAGACGGACCATTAGTTAGCCGTTAGTATAAAATTTTATTGAATTTGGCTAGACTGAAGTTAGATACACATTGCCTACTTCACACTTATCTTTAAACTCTAATGGTTACCTTATTTCCTCCAATGAAACACGTTTTACAGATTTTATCGCGGCTCATTATAATATTTACAGTCTTGACGTTTCGGATACTTTACAAAGGTGCATACATGGTCTCGGTAGGACATCATTAAAATGATTGAAATTCGCATAGACATTAGAAATGAAGTTCCTCAATGTTTATGGGAATTTAACTACTACTTTATTGTCCGCATACTATTTCTGAGTCATTAAACATATGTATAGAATAAAGGTATTTAATATATTTCCGTTGTTTGGAACCCGTAACACAAGTCTCACAAGTATACGTACCTGATGTTATCGACGTCTCGTTATTAGATTTACTGCAGCTGAATGCGACATGACTTATTGAAATTAAGGACATGAAATGTGCTGATACAGCGTATTCCTACAACCGATAAACCATATTAGTGGGTGGGTGGGTATATCGTCTATCTATATTTAGACTTTTGTTCCTATATCTGAATATTTATTAGGCGATTCGTTATGAACCTTCAACCTTACCCAGTAAGCTAACATGTAGTATAGTCCAATTTGTGTAAAAGAATATTTATGATCGTTGGATTATAACAAGGTCCATCTGTTTCGTGTTGTAACTCTGGACTGTTAATTTGATTAATTATTATCAATTCACGATGTCTCGATCGAATGAATGACTCATCTATACATTCAATAGCTACCACACACAATACAATTGTTTTTATTTCATTTGCCAAGGCCTTTGGTACGTTTTTGCATTTGTATTAGATTATATTCTAGAAAATTTTCAATTATTATAATTCCTAATAAAATAATTCATCATAATCATTCGATATTAATAATAATATTTACATATTTTTTACGTAAACGTACACTATAGTATAACCCAAAATCATATACATCTTAATAGAACTACTTTTATATATTAGTGAATAGACAAACTGGCTGAGATGCCACAAATCATTTATTTGTTGCCTATCCTGTGAGACGAGATATTAAGTCTCGGTGCCAGTATCTGTCTTGCCCTTCTCTCCGAAACACAGCAAAGCTGTTTTACGGGAGATCGATAGAGATAACTTATTGATCATCTATTAATAACAAGCTATTGCTTGCAGCTTCGCCTGCGCTAAGATTTAAAACGGGATCTTAGTGGGATTATATAACCATCTTCGATAAATTGGTTATCTGACACTGAAAAAATTATTCAAATCGACCCGTTCGAATCGAATCCTGAAATTAGCGCGTTCAAACAAAAAAACTCCTCAGGTTTATATATTAGTATAAGATTGGTTCATTATGTAAATTGTTAAATAATAATGATTTATTTTATGATCATATTTTAGATTGACACCATACCATTGGTCAACAATACTTTCACAGTACAATGAATCATTAGCGGGACGGTATGTAGTGATACTACCGGCTGTGCTGCTAAGCCACAGAGTCAGCCCTGAGTTGGCAGCAGGAGTTAGACACCCAGATGAGAAAGACCCGCCACCATTACGCTGGCAAGCTTTGGCAGCTGCACTGGATCCTATAGATATTTTGCCTGGTGAGTTTAATTACACCCTAGACAATTAGCTCTATTCTTACTAAACAATACAATTAAATTAATACGCTTAATAGTGGATGGTCGGAAATTAATGATGGATGGTAAAATCTGGTAAAAAATAAAAATATCAAATAATTACTCTAAGAAATAAGTGGAATTTATGGCAAAAAATTTAAATTGATATACATAATATTGTATATGATAATATTGTATATCCAAATATTTCAATGATATTTATTTATTTATTTCCATTTACATTTATTGCACTTACAGTAAAAACCAAGGCGCACAATAAATATCAATCATAAAAATAATTATAATAAATAGGTAACAAATAAACAAACACACAATAACAATGAAAGTAAGTAAGATAAGTATAAAATACACAAAACAATTAATAAATTTAGCTATAATTGTACACAACACTGTTATTCAAATGGATTCTAAAACATACAACATGATTTAGCAAATTCATTGGGTTTCGTAGTAAATATGTCAATATTACTATCATAGGCTAACATATTATTCAATAAGCGAAGCATTGACTGATATGTTTAGAATCATATGAAATAAAAAACAATTACATGTTTATAATCATGGTGACATGGATTCAGTTTGAACATTGACCTCACTACAAAATACACAATACTAATATAATAAACGATTTCAGATTTCGATGCAAGCGATACTAAGAGTCAATCTTATCAATGGGGTAAAGGAACAGAACTGCCCATATATCCAACTACACCCATGGAGATACTCTTGCTGGCCATACTGTGTACTATCAGTGTTGCTGTCATCGCTTATATGATGGTGGTACTTTACAGGTAATAACATTCAGATCAGAAAGTCTAGATTTCTTACTTAAGTTTTCTGTAATAACATTGCAAATTATATGATGAATTTAAAAGATGTGCCACTTAATGCTAAGTAAGTACATATCAATGTACCCCGTGGACAGTAAAGAGTTAGCCGGATCTAATTTGGGTTTGACCAGAAAAAGTTTGGGTTTGACCCAAGCGAAATATTCGTGTGAAGCCTATACTCAGATAGAACATAATACTCAGCTTTGAAAGCAATGACGATTTGATGGTCTTAAATAAGAATTATGGTACAAGTTGTTATAATGACAATTTCTATATTAGTTAACTATTAGAAAAGTAAAAAATATCTCTTTTTTATCATCAGCCTTTATCAGTCTACTACTGAACATAGGATAGGATAAATCATTTCTTTCCCGGAATATACCTATAGTCCAGCCATACGTTCTGTTACAAATGAAATAGCATCTCATCATAGCATCACAACATGATCCAAGATGTACCATACTCTTTGGCTGAGTTTTCACTTTTCACTTTCTAAACACTTGAGTAACTTCTTTAAAACTGTGAGAGTACACTTCATCATTTTGCTTATTGTAGAGTTCTTCAATCATGACATTTTTTTCGTCGGTAAAGATGATATTTCTGTGCCTTTCACCTGCGTAACGCGACAGAATGCGTTTTGATCAATTTACTTACTTTAATTGTAAAGATTCATTTAGGGCATGTCCTGTATATCGACGAGAAGCACCGAGCTTCAGGTCTTGTTATACGTATAATACGCAACAGAGCCCTAAGGGCAATCTTCATTTTTTTTTGTCTTTCACAGACATAGAGTCCGCGCCACTTATGAAGTCTCATAGACGCGGCGCTGCGGTCTCATAACTCAATGTTGTCAATTTCTAGTGTAATGATTTTCCACTTAGTCTGGTACAATTAAAATTTTTAATAATTAAAGGACCTATGTTCAGTAGTGGATTGATAAAGACTGATGATGATAATAATGACAAAAATAATTATAGCACCAAAATAAAAATCTCCCTGCCAGGTTTTAGTAAAATAAAACATTTTTTTCAATACATCGTCTGTATTTTTTAACCGTTTAGTAGAATTCATCTAAAACAAGCTTCTTCGGTTGTGTTCGGCATTTGCCAGGGGTGACGATTTTCTCAGAAGTAATTGCTGCCATTGTTACTTCTTTTGTTATTTGACCTTTTTTACAGAAACACCTGAAAATATCATCTGAGGAAGGTTTTAATTCTTTTACCTTGTATTTATATTCATATAAAATATCACAAGATAAATGTAGGTATAGAGTTAATGATAATATTTTAACCATAAATTAGGCAAAAATGAGTGACTCTGGCATCTCTAAAATTTACCTGTCATGGCGGTGACATTTATAAACATATTATTCAACGGGGTTAATTGTTGTTTATTTTTATTTTCTAATTCACAAAATTATTTTACTTTAACGATCATTATACGGCCTTCACTTTTTACCCCTTTTTATATTATATGCTCCATAATTCACGTAAAACAATTTAAAATATCATAATTTCATACTCCAGACATATGTCAAGATGTCAATCTTGTCAAATTTAGTTCGGCCATTAGTCGCATGACTTCATAAGTGGCGCGGACTATAATATAATATATCCTGTTGATATACGACTATGATATGGCTGACGCACGATATACGACCATGATATGGCTGATACCAGGATTTTGAAATGTCTGAAATAGGACCGACGGCTCCATACCAACTTTGTGCAAGGCGATACATATTGTAATTGAATAATAATAATAAACACGAGATAATATGTGAAATGACGCAAGTCGAAAGAAGTTTTAAAAATACTATTATAAGTGTTCTAAATTCAAAATAATGAAAACATTAAAAAAAAAAAAAAGTTTTTATGTAACAGTATTTATGGCCAGACTAGGTATAAAATTATCGTTATCAAAGCATATATTCTGCCTAGACTTATAACTTGTATACAGTATTCGTGACTCATGTGTACAACGTTACAGATGCATTTGTTCCCGCCACTACGCAGAATGGCGGGCGTCTTGGAGTGAAGACGAGGAGTATAGGAAGATTATTGCCAAGCAACCAGCTGTTCAGGTAAATTAATATGTATGCATATATTCAAATAAATTTTTAAAGATTTACTATCAATTTATTTAAATAAACACAAGCAGCGCTTGTATGTCGCTGTAAAATTGCTACAAAATTACCTTAAATTTAGCAACGGCAGCTACTTATTTTTTTTGTTTTCGATGGAGAAATAATAATGATATTCCGAGTCCTGAAGAGCCGGTGGATCTCTTACCATAGCTATAGTATCAGTGGTGGTATTCCTTGGAATTTGATCGGCCTGGTGCGATGGACTACAATTCCCGCGGAAACTGAAGTCTACTGCACCGGGCCTAAAGCGTGAACTAGACCTGATATGCTTACAATTATGCACAAATAATTCGATTCTAAATTGATGTCTTAATTTAAAAAAAAATTAATTCATAGTTGGTGATGGAAGCAGTTCCTATTGTGGTAGCAGGCCATAGTCAGGAAGTGGAGTGTCTGGTGACTGATGGCGAAAAAATCGTCAGCTCCTGCCTCCAAGGAAATGTGAAAGTCTGGGAGTCGCTGAACGGAGAAATGATCATTAATTTAGACCGCGAAGCGTGAGTACAGCCATTGTACTTATTGAAGAGTAGATAATAATGTCTTGAGAGTTTGTTTGTTGAACGAATCATTGTTCTTAATCAAAGAAACATTTCTTTGACTAAAAAAATAATTTATGTGATATAAATACATACATATTATAGCAGTGAAATGAATATATTTTTTAACCAAGAAAACCAAGAGTTATGATGAAGTAAAGGCGGAAACGTTTCATAAAGGCATGATGAGCCTTCTATTAAAATATGATATACCAGTGGTTTGCTTCCATGTTCTAAAATAGATACTTTGTAAAATCGATTTTCTTTATACTATATGTAATAAAAGGAAGAATATTTGCTTAGTAGAGCTTTGACGTGCATTTATGCACCGAGCCGAGCTTGTATTATGTAATGTATTATAAAATGGGGTTTATGGTAAATGAAAATTAAAATAATCATCAACCTAGATCATAAGAGCAAATGTTGTCTCTCTTGTAAATACCTTAATTATTGTTTGTTTTTATGATATTATGATATTCGTAAATTTTGTTTTAGTGGCCATTTGAAACAATAGCTTGGTTTATAATTAATAGTGTTGACTGAATTACTTGTTGAAAAAAAATTGATTGCAATAATTATTTACAGCTTTTTCAAGTTGCAACATGAACTGTTTGAGAAGAGTAGACAAAAAACGAATGTTATTGAAGAAAGAGTCGTCAAACCGGTAAAAAGTAAGTATAATGTGCTGATGTATACAGTTTTTGGGCATCATTATTGTAGTCTTTCAAAATCAAACTTTCTTACATCCAGAATCGTTCTAGAAATATATAAAATAAAATTGTGAGGAAACCTGCTTGTCAGATAGGAATCTTTTATTCCTTTAGGCCTAGTAGTCATTACTAGACTATTATTCCTAGACTTTAAAATCATGGTGTGAAGTTATAAAATAAGTTCGCTTAGATAACCTATTAAATAACAACCATCCTTTACTAGTTCCGAACGGCTTATTATTTAGGTATAATTTTGATACAAGTTAGTCCAGTCAATCTTGAAATTCGGTGATACATAAGCTTGATGTGTCTTCACTCTTATTTTTTGGCTAATTTGACTGGACTATGTAGAATGGTGCACTATCGTTTGGCAAAATAGGTACGAAAGAAAATTATAACATATTTCACTCAGATACAAAGCTAATGAAAATTCTACGCAATATACACCTTATTATATAAAGTTTATTGCATATATTTCTTTTGTTTAGTTTCAAACTCTACTGGCATAATGGCAGATCCAACGCAACAGGTAAAAAAGTTGTGAATAATTATTTTTACGGTTTTTTATATTTTTATTTTTATTATAGGGTCATAAATGTCTTCTGGGTTAAATTACACGACAATACAGTAGAAAATTATGAATTCTAATTAGCAATATAGTATTAAACTCAAAGTCCACTTCAAGAATAAATATAAGTTGATAAATAATTATTCAAATAAGTTTTTATAAGACTATTTATAACTTTATACTACCACATTATGTGATTGTTTATAGATATTTATTTATTAAAAATTTTAAAATACTTTTATTACAAGTCCACTTGTTTAATTTGAATATATTTTAGTTGGGTATTAGATAATAGTATCAAAACATGTCCAGAATCACTCATCATGATTGATCTATTCCATAAAATAAAAGATAATATAAATTTAGATTATGCAATTAGTGTTTATTTTGAAACGCCTTCAAGGAAGGAGACGTTTCTCAATTCGACCGTATAATATATGCTTTTTTATGTTTGTTCAGGGCTTATCATCATCTTTTATGAACCGATTTTGATAATTCTAATTTCTTTAACAGGAGATGCCACGTCTACGAAAGGGACTAAGCAGTCATCTAAAATCCCTACAGTTCAAGAATAACAACAATCACAGAGATTCGAGCACTTATTTGTCACAAGTTGAAAATACTAAATATGAATTTGCAAAAACTTACAGGTATTTACTGTTGTTTAGTATTAAAATAAGCAGCTGTTGCTTGAGCCTTTGGAATACTACTGAAATAACTTTCCCTGGGCTTAAGACTAATTAATATGATATTATATATATATTGGTAAAATTAAAATAAAAAAAAAATTGTAAGTATCACATAACACTGGTTAATTGGGATTTCAAGAGACCAAGAACAATGTACCAAATATTGAGGGTTTCTTCGAGCTTGGCTCGGTAAAGTTGATTATTGAAAACACGAAAAAACCTTCTTTTTCTAAAAATGAAATTTAGCTAGATCTAATATCGCCTCGAAACCCTCGAAAAATGTATACTAAATTTCATGAAAATCGTTGATGCCGTTTCCGAGATTCAGATTATATACATACAAGAATTGCTCGTTTAAAGGTATGCCATAATTTCAATCTGTATAATGTGGGTACCAATAAAAATAATTTTATTGTTGAATAACTTAACTAGAAAATACCATGACAAAGAATTCAGACGTACAAAGAAGGACAGTTCTTATGAGCAATTTGAGGACCAACTCTGCGATGTAAACGTCCGCTTGGCGGCGTGACGAGAGGAACACCGCGATGTCCCCAGCATATGAGCCTACGAGAGCGAGTGAGTGCGAACTGGGGACGTGTCCCCAATAAAGTCGGCACAAAAATTCCTTAAGATTTGTGCTTCTATGTACGTCTGAATTATTTGACCATGAATACCAATTTACCATTATTTACTATATTATGAATGGAGGTTTACTTATTATTTTTTTTGCAGAGAACTATATTGTTCAGATCGAGGAAACGTGTACGATACAAGAGAGAACATAGATCACAAGCAAAATACAAACAAACATGATGTGAATTGTAACGGGGTGGATGGCAGCGATGAGAATTTCTTTGTGATTAAAGCTAATGATAAATGTGTGAACGGCTTACGTAATAGACACGAGAACAAACATAGTGATAGAACTAAAAGTGATAGTGGTAACATGTTGGACTGGCGGTCTAGGGCTATAAGGGAGTCCCCGATATGGTGTATGGACTTTTGCAATGATCTTATCATATTAGGCTGTGCGGATGGCAGGCTGGAGTTCTGGGAAGCCAGTACAGGAAAATTAATGGTGAGTTATTTCTTAAATGCACTCATTTTATATGTTTCATTTTCACTATAATCGGTAATAAAGTCATCTTCCGATTAAATAACTGACTTTATTAAACATATGAATTTCAGCTTTATTTCTATATTCTTTTCTTTCGTGACGCAAGCAGAAAAAATGGACGAAATGTATTTGGTCCGTTTTTCGCTCTTTTTACATTTGTTGATAGTATACTTTTCAACCTGTACATTACATTTTATGTTGTTAACGTCATGTTTATTAACATAACTTGTTGTGAATGCTAATATCATATTAGTTTAATAATTATATAAGGTTTTTAAATTTTGTGAGTCACATATTATATAATAATAATAATAATTGCCAGTGCGTGTGGTGGTTTCCCGAGCGGCGGACGGACGGTGTGGGCGTGACGCACGTGAAGGCGTTGTCGGGCGCGCGGCGGGTGTGCGCTGCGTCGCTCGCGGGCCACGTAACGCTACTACGATTAGACGTGTACAATGTACAGTCGGGCGCGCATGTGGATTGGAAGTTCAGCACTGCACATAGACGAAGTAATTAAGTTTTTATTTTTATTTATAATATATAACATATTAAAGCTTGGATATAAATTTATTTACATATTGTGGTATGTGACGGTGGATATTGTCTGGTTATCCACCTTGTTTTAGATTAACACTATTATAAACTCATTTCACATGCATTGCTTCTTTATAACATCAAATGCTTCTTTTAGTATATATTCTTTAGTTACTTTTACTTTTGTCACGTTTTAAGAATGATTAGAGACTATTTTATTCTCGTAGCTCACAAGAGAACTGGATCAGCGGACTTGTTACGCAGTGTAAATATGGACGATGATGGATCCAGGGGACGTATGAAGTTTTCCTACGACACGGAGAACATTGATAGTGAAGGTAATAAATAAATAAATGACTATATTTAAGAGAGAGAGAGAGAGAGAGAGAGAGAGAATGCTAGTTTCTTTTAATTCTGGTATAACTTATTTTTATCAAGCCATTATTTGACTATAGTAGGGAAAAGAAGAGTTAAAGTTAAAGTGGGTTTTCTAATACTTATTACTATATTGAATTTTGCGAAAACTAAATATAGTTTTATTGTCTTCCAGTTATTGAAATTAGTAATTATTTTACAGAGGTGGTTTGCGTACGGATCGCGTATTGCCGTCCTCACCAACAGCCAATCACGGAGCTCCATTCAGAGGGGGGAAGGATTCTCACTGGTGGACAAGATCACGTCCTTAAGGTGAGTTTGATTTTTATTCACATAGAGCTAACGATCATCATTTGGCATTAAACTGACAGGAAGAAAATAAGATAACATATTACTAAAACTCTGGCAAATGTGAGTCCAACATATATACAACAATGAATATTACATTGTTCAGTTAGTCAGTCCGATATGTTTTTATACGATTTTACTTTATTAATCTTCAAATCGCTGCTAGTCTATACTAAAAATAGGTAAAGATTGTGAGCTTGTATCTGGCTTGGGTGAGCCACCTGCCAACCCACAGCTCCGATTTCGCTCAAAGGCCTTTTGGTCGCATAGGTAATTGCGAAAAAAAAGCTTGTATCTACTGAGCAAATTAAAAAAATCCTAACAGAAGGCTACGTTATTTGTGAGTGACGTAGGC
This sequence comes from Lycaena phlaeas, assembly GCA_905333005.2. NCBI lineage: Eukaryota > Metazoa > Arthropoda > Insecta > Lepidoptera > Lycaenidae > Lycaena > Lycaena phlaeas. The sequence continues at coordinate 6,171,519 of HG995168.1, forward strand.
TATAATTTATCCCACGAGAATGTGGTACGCCAGTAAAACCGCGTAGTGCTGCTTATATAGAATACTCTTTTAACGACACCCAAATAAAACATAAACAGATTAAAAATAACATGTAACTAGTATAGCTCCTCCATAAATGCTTACTTCTTGTTTCTTTAAAAAGAGAAATAATATTTTTCGGTTTCACTAGGTTTTCTCAAGTGTGGAACTGAATCCTCTGTTCACGTTACACGGCCACTGTGGGCCCATCACAAGCTGCTTTATTGACCACGCCACTCCTACCATAGCTGGCAGCGGCTCGCAGGACGGCCTTCTTTGCGTATGGGATCTGCACACAGGTAACATTTATGGGATATAAAAATACTTTTAATCTGTTAAAACTTGGAATAGATATACTTATTAGTAAATTTAGGGTATATGTTTACATTACATTTATACTATTATTATACATTCACATACTATTATTACGATTTGACAAATTAATAAATATACAAAAAATTATACACTCCTAAAATGTAGATATGTACAATTTGTATAGAAGACTCCAAAAAGTCGATGTTTCGGCTTAAGATATAGGTATCAGAATCTAGATTTGTGTAGAATGTTCTAGTAAAGTGTAACTTTGTTTCAGGCGCGTGTCTGTACAGCATGCAGGCGCACGACGGCGCCGTGACGTCACTGACGTACACTGCGTCGTACGTCGTGTCCGCGGGTACGGATGAGCGGCTTTGCATATGGGACCGGTTCCAGGGGCATATGCTTAACTCTATACACATTGTTAGTAATACTTTCATATTACTTTATACTTACTAATCTAATGTAATCTTACTTCTTGGCGGACAAAATAATTTAGATAAAATTTGACAAATTATGAATTAAAAAAAAAAGAAATGTGCTTTAACAATTCATATTCGTAAATGTAACAATGCAGGCAACTGCTAGTAATCTATAAATGTAACTATTGGGTAACTAAGATAATACAAACTTTGTGTTAGTTTCATAACACGTTATCTTATATACTAAGTAAACAAAAGTGGTACATGTGATTAGTTAAACAAAAAGGCCCAAGATGATCTGGACGAATGTAATACTATAAAAAAACTATGGAACTTCATATTGATACACAAACTTGAATGAGATATAAAGGTACGGTCCGCTTAAGTTATATATTAATATATTTTTATTTAATCTTGTACAGTAAAGTATAATATGGCACGTTAAATGGACTTCTACATTCTTAGAGAATCTGCTGCTGAAGGCTTACATGCTGCTAAAGACTTACTCTGATATCTTTGCTCCAGGGTCTCAGTTACATGAGTCGTATGCTGCCGCTGACGCACACGATGCTCGTGATGGGCGACCGCAGCGGGCTCACGGCGTACGATCTCAGTAGCGGTGACGTCATCCGACGGGTGCTTTTCGGTGAGCGCTTGGATGATTGCATGGAGATGGCATTATTTCTAATACGCGATTTCACGTCGAACCTTTTCTTTGTAGAGTTTCCGTTTTAGTATATAAAGAAAAATTTTATAAAAATCGGAAGGTCAGTTTATCCAGGTTCACTTCAACAATCGAACGATTTGATATAAAATTGCCAATATGTTTCACTTTATCGTTCGAAATTTTAATAAGAAGTAGAGCTGTAAAAAATCATCCGGAAAATTATCATTAGAAATTCCTTCAATACACCGAACTTTGTGTATTTTCTGATGTGAATTACAAATATAGTAAATTATTATGAAATCTGTCGTAAATTTTTTACTAACGTTTGTAAACACTTTAAAATATTTTGTAACAGTCGATAGGGATACTATAATTTAATTTAAAAAAAAAACATACACTTACTAACAAAGTTCTTTATTTCCAGGACAAAGCGACGGTTGCATATTTGTTCGTCAAATATTGCCGCTAAAGGATGCAATAGTCTGTGATTATGCGAACCAGTTGCGAATAGTTCGTTTCCCTCTCGTCTCAAAGCTTGAAATGAAGAACGATTAACCAAGCAACTTCTATAAGTCATAAAATTACTAAACTCAAAAGACGTTTTGAAACGGCAGACTATGTTAGTGTCTTATTTATTACATTTTACAATAAATCATAGATTGTTTATTACAATTTTGGAGCACATCCTGAATAGTATATTTTTTTCATAAAGCAACGAAAAATATAATAGAAGTGTAAGTCTCAAAATCCTATTATTCAAGATAAAATTATTACCAAATTTGATAACAGATACTGAAATAACATACGATACTATGATTTATATTAGTTATGTAAGCCTATTTGTTTGTGATTAGTCCTATTAACGAATTATATTGGATAAGTATGGATTCGCTTTTAAGTATTTTCTAATTTATAATATTATCTGGCTTAGTCTACATGGCACAATCTTGATATGACATCACACCAATAGCACTGTGTATATTAAACACTAACAAAAATGGGTATTATGGCGTGATTCCATTTTCATGTACGTCCCGCACGCACATGCGTTTTTAATTGCGTACATGTACGTAATTAAACGTACTATGCACACGAAAATTTGCATACCCTAAATTATTATTATTATTTATTACAAGATTTTTAAAATATTAGAGCCAATCTTATTACAGCCACTATAATGAAACTTTATTACACTTTTTCCACTATTCATTAAATATTATTATATAATAAGTAGTGGAAATAGTGGAAAAAAGGTTTAATTATAGTTGCTATAACATGAATTTCCATCAAGGACAGTACATTCAATCAATTACAATCTTATTACGGCTATAATAATAATATGGTGGAACAACTTACACGCAGCTATCTGATCCCAAACGTACTTGTATATATTTCTAAATACATATGAAAATTACGCCAGACACGGAACAAATGATCATACTCATCAAACATATTTTGTCCTGGGTGGGAATCAAACCCATTAGCTTCTGGTATATCAGTCAGGTTCACTAACCACTAGACCAACAGGTCAATCATAGTATACAGAAATCAATATTAACCATCATACATTTAATACGCGTTATTTGGGTTTTAAATCTAATTCTAGTATTACAGGTTTAGCACAAACAAAGAATACATTACAAGGCTAACGTGTGTGCTATCGTCGCGAATGTAATGACGCCAATTATGATTGTGATTTAAAGTATCGGAATGTTACATTATATAGAACCAGTTTGTATTAAATTTAAAATTTCTAGCCTAATAAAAGACATTGTATGTAAATATTCAATCCAGAAACTACTAACATTATGTCATCTCTAGTCTATATAAATCAGTTTTTTCTATTAGATGTAGTAGTGTTGTGATTACTATATTATATAAAATAGTAATTTTTTGTATTTATTATAAACTAGATATAGTACTTATGAAATAGTATGTAAGGGAGACAGAGCCGCGTCGACTTTTGAATACATATCTGCTTTTTGGGCGGGACCGCTAATGTACGTGTACGTACTAAACTCCGCCCATAAGCGAATTAGTGTAAATAGTTAAGCGTAGGTCCAGCAAATATAGTAATAGGCATATTAGTTTGCTGGCCTTCATAGGTAAACAACCAGCCTTATATATCTTACTATTGAAATAATCATATTGTACTTTGTGAATAGCCTTTTTATATTATTTTTCAATATATTATATATGTATAGTTTATAAGTGAATATAGGATTCCATTAAATGGGATATATATGTGAACAGTTTTTTGTACGAAAAAATTAAGGCTCTATCTATCTATCTATAAGGCTAATCTAACATTGATATTCAAAATTAATGGTATAAGATTAACATATAAAAAAGAGATTTCTTTTCAAAATTATAGAGTATTTTATTATGTGTTAGCATATGTTATAAAATACCAAAATAATAATTTATTAATCACATTACATATGAAAATCTTATAGTGACATAATAAGATAGTTATTAAGATATCAAATTAAGTAATATTCTTGATACTGATGTTGTTTATATATTGTATAATTTTTGTTTTCTATGATATACCTACAGTAGATTTAGAATTTATATAACTAATTATTATTTGCATATTTCATGTTGTCTTTTTCTTCCATATATTTCTTCCGCAAATGTCTTATTGGTTAAGTTAGTCCTCTTAGAATACGATATTTATTTAAATAAGAAATTTTATCACATTTAAGTAACGAAAACATAATTCCTCCAACAATACATGCTAGTATTTATTTTAGTGACACACTGTATACAATTTTATAGTAAGGGCCTGTTTCACAATCTCCAGTTAAGTGCCCAATAGGCTATCGGCAACATATTTGACAGATAGAGTATGGAGTATCTGTCAAACATGTTGCCGATAGCCTATTCGGAACTTATCTGGAGATTGTGAAACAGGCCCTAAACCTTACACAAAATATTTGTGACCCGGTCACATACACCAAAGAATGGAGGTTATAATAAGTGAATAATACTGTTAGTTGGTTTCTTTTTTAAGGCCGAATATTATGAAAGCCTTTTGATATTGTGTATGTGAGCAAATATTTAACGAACATTGTAGCGATTGTTTTCTTATGTGTACGATATTTTTTTACGGATTAAAAAATCATCTACGGATTGCCGATTATAAAACCGCTATAAAATCCGTAATAGTTGTTTCAATAAAATTGTACGGATTGCTCATTTTATATTATGTTAGGTTTTCGTGTCCATGTGGTACGAATTTGGTACTACCTAATGTAACTGTTATGTTGGTTTTCAGACCTCAATTTTACCTCTGTCCACTGCTAGATAGTACATACTTAAAACGATTGACGTCCTGATATGAATGTATGATAGTTTTATGCAAATGGAGTTTTTTTTATATAATTGTACCATTTTCGCTGGTTTTTATGGGTTTGAAAACTATTGACCATATTTATTACTACATTTATTTATTACCTGTGCTAAAAATTATGTGTTTACACAAAAGTAGTAAATAGTGAATTTACTTTTATGAAGGATTTTATGAAGAAATACTAGTTTATGTTCCCCTTTGTGGAACCATATCTGCCTCTTATTTAACACTCAGGTCTGGTATAGTTATTTGAAACGGTTTTGGTCGAGAGTTTTTAGCTACAATCTGTAACTCCTTTTTTATGAAGGGATTTGGGCGTATTGTTTTGTGCTGTCAGATTTCGAAAAGAATGTATATTTGATATCCCAACTATTTATAAAATAATATAAAAAATGTTAACTTTACCTAACACTTCGGCATCTCATGCAAACTACAACCTATTGTATGGACCAATTAAGGTTAAGTTAGGTCTTTTGTCAGAATACACATGTTTTGATAAGACCAAAACAATCCCCTATATTTCGTGTTTTGTTTCGGTAAATACAAGCTTAAACTAAATCTCTGTACACCCTGTACACGTTGTGTGAAGAAGTATATATTATAACATATTTTACAGAATTATTGGTTAATTCGACGTATTACTATTACTAGGCGATAATGGTGACTATTTACAATAATTTTAACGCCATATTGTGCATTATCCATTAGTGAATCAATTTTGAGTTATCGTGATTCCTGGCTTTTTTTAAATTCAAGAATGCAACTTTAAAAAAAAAAAGTATAACTAAAACATTGAACTACATAAGTTTTAGCTTTGTGATATGGCTAAATGATACATTTTATTTTTTTCTTTTGATATACTTATAAAACTAAAAGATGCTTAATTTTTGCATAGTGCACTTACAATTATAGCAAATAGTCACCCCTTTCAACCAACCAATCGACATGGAGTATAGACGTAAGGGAATCATCTTGTATATAGGCGACAAGATGAAAAAGTGTTCAGCTTTAAACGGCAAATTAGCAACAAGTTATATTTTCAAAAACCATCCAAATAATTACTTGGCGTTCAAAATCCTTAGGGCAGGTTGCATCGATCGATTTTAAGCTAGATCCGCACGCTTGGCAAGCCTCTGCAAACCCTCACAAATTCAAACGTGTGGATTCAGAGTTTGTCTTGACTCGTGTAGGTTTGCAAGGCCTTGTGGCCGATGCGTTGCGACGCGTCCACATGTTTGTGCCTTATAGAGGTTTGGAGTTTGCGGCAAGCCCCAAACGTGTGGATCCGGTATTACGAATATGTAATCGCCAAGAAGACGGTAACGAACGTTAGTGACCAAAGAGCGTTGTTTTTAACAGACGTTAAAATTTAAAAACGTGAAACATCCGGTCCGCAACGCCGCGTCGTCGTCGCGGCAACGCCTTAATTTGTCGGATTTTATCGGACAGTGAACCCTATCTCATTTCATACACAGAGATGGATTTCGTTAGGTACTTTCTATACTCTATGGCCATCGATAAAGATTATTTAGGATCAAGTTTGAATGAGATGCTAATATTATAAATATTCTGTCTACTATTCTTATTTTACAAATTGCGTTTTTTTTGCCAACTAAAGGTACTTAAATGTCCCTTTTAACCGTCCTTAATTTATAGAATATTATTTAAAATGGAAATCTCACAAACACTAAGAACAATAATTGTCATATGTATAGATACAAAAAGAAAAATCACTACAAACCGTGTTTATCTGATATTTTTTATTAAATATAAGATTATTAAAAAAAATACAATGTCCTCCCATTATTATCTTTATTGCTATCAATAATTTTAGTAAAAGTGTGGTTTCCCATATATTTTTGTGATTAGCACGTTTGAACTAATAATTTAAACATAGAAATATATAAAAACACTGTGCAATACATATTAAGTTACGTAAGTAAGTAACATTTATACAAAGCTAATTCATCTTTACCGCCTTGACTACTTGTTTTACTTGCTTTAATATAAATCCTACGAAATTGGTGTGGTTCTGTAATTTAGTTTTATTTATTTAATGTCCATTCCTGGTCTCCGTGTATCATAAATTATTTATGTTTGTATATACGATTTTGTAATAAATATTTAAAAGTATAAATTCTTTCTTGATCACTAGTCCTCGTTTTACCTATGGGTAGAGGTAAGGAGTACCATCTCATATGGGGAAATAGTAGAAAAAATGTCCAGCTGTATGCTATAAATAACAGTTCAAAAACCGTCCGCAATGGCGCTGGTGTAGAAAAAGGGTATGGTATTGGTATACATATTATTTTGTGTTTGTAATTCATTGACGCACACACGTTTAAAAGCTTACCCTTTTGCGACTGTTGCGCCACTCTTATTTAACGCTTTTCGACGGACACTTTTCATACACAGAGATGTTACTCCTTACATCTACCCTCCCATAACTTTACCGCTCAATATACCATTATTATCCTGTTATTTCATACTGGAGTCGGCAGTAAAGTAAAAAATTCAAAAAATCTTGTAGATAAAAATCTCAGAATTATTACAGCGTGACGCAAAAGAGCGACGCCAGCTACACAATACACTCAGACAAAACGTAACCGGTGATAGCAACACATGTATACCGATTGGGCCTCGGGGTGGGTTGGACGTCGTCCCCTACACTACGTTACCACGTCTAGGCTCGAATCAGTAGTCGATGCCAATACAGACCGCGGCCCCGCGCATGACCCGCCTCCCCCGTTAGAGAGGGAGGGCAGGGCCGGAGCCCGGAACTCAAGATAGTTTATTGACTTCAACGTCGACTGTAACTGATTTGATTAGCTCAAGTTTTCCAAATCTAAATACCACGTCCGATAAGAAAATAGGAGGGAGGTCATATAGTAAAGTAATACAACGGAAAGAGGGGGTCTTGCCTCCCAAACTTCACAGTCAAGATACCACGTGGCGGCAGCCGTGGTCAACACTGTGGAATTGGTCCCAGTATTGGTGGCACCTACTGTCGGGCCTTCACTTTGTCATCAGACGGTGGGTGTAGACCTCGTGGAGTCTTATTTCACCCGACGGTGGCCCGCCATAGGAACAAACCCGACGCCATGAAGCAATGAAAGCAGGGCTGGCGGGGGCAATCCCCCATCCAACGGTAAAGCAAAATTTTTATAATGAAGTTTTAAGCCAAGATTCAATAAAATATTATTATAATATTTTAAAATTTAATTCTTATATATTTTGTGTATAGCAAGAAATAATATAAAAAAATACTTTAACCCCTTTTATGCGGACACAGAAAAAACTTAATTGTCAACGTTTGACGTCTGACGCCTGACCTGACATTTGACAGCAAACAAAAATCGCGATTTATATTAATTTGAAGGTCTAACGAGTTGAATTTATTTCAATGAAATAATCCGAGTTGTGTCAATTGTTGCTTCATTACTAGTTCATACTTCAAACAGCAAACTTCATACCTTTAAGCGCTAATCAAATTTGTGATTTCTCTGGTACTGGATACCGCGCACCGTGCTCAAGAGTCCTACTCGATTCATTAGTGTATTAGTTAATTGTGTACCACAGAACTTTTTAAATATTATCAAATCGAAAACAGTTTAAATAAAAGTTAAGATGGCAGAGTAAGTTAACATAGTGACCAACTTAGTTTTCATGGATCATTATCATTTTATGTCCTTGCATGACTTTCAATTATTTCGCTTCTTATAAAATTATTCTTTTCATTTAAATTTCACTTGAAATTATTTTAGAATATGATGTTAAAGTTGAATGAAAGGATAGAATATTATTCTATATTCATTAATTACATAGTATGGGTTATTTATTTTATATTTATTGTTGCACTTACTCTATCAATTCAATGATGGTTAGTTTTTATTACTAACAATTTGAAAAGTGTTCAAAAAATAAGGATACAAAAAGCTGATTTTTGCCCACCCAAATTATCTCTAAAATTCATCCATTGTAAAATGATATAATGTCAACTAAACTAAACTAAACTACTTGTCTAATAAAATTGAGTTTCAACACTTCACACTTTTAAATATTGAGTTTGTAAACTATATTCTATAGGCTGGACGTTTACAATGAAACCTAATTTTTTTAAAGTTAATAATGTTATATTCACACATTTGCTATATAAAACAATGTCAACTAAGTGAAATATCTATAAAAATATGTATATATGTAATATTGCCAAGAATTATGGTATTAATACTTTAAAAGGTTATTTGAAGGTTAACTAAGTATATGACTATGTAGTTGAAATAATTATTTATATAAAAAAGCTTTGCAAATCAAGAAAGAAGAAATATTTAGACTTTTAACTGTGCTTATCATCAACTAACAAACAACAAAAAAGAACAATTTTTTAAAAATAGTAATAGTATTTTACATATTTTCAGAGCTAAAGCAGATATTGCTTTGATTGGTTTGGCTGTTATGGGCCAGAACCTCATCCTGAACATGGATTCAAAGGGCTTCGTGGTGTGTGCCTTCAACAGGACAGTTGCAAAAGTGGGTACTATAACCTTGATTTCAAAACTTGCGACTAATGGATTTTATCCTAAGAAAAATTAAAACCACATGTGCATTATGTAGGTCAATTTATGAATCAACTTAGGAAATGTTGTATATACTTGTTGTATCTATATATATATATATATATTGTCCAACAAGTGTATATATAGAGTTGCCAGGCGTCCAGATAAAGCTGGACGTAGATAGGCTTTTTGATTGCGTGTCCGGACAAAATAAATGGTATCTGGCTTTCCACATTTCTCAAATTAGTGATGCCAAATCAATCTTATCCTAAGACTAATATTATCGATTTTATTTATTATTTAACTAGAATTTAACAAATTCATGATACTAATAAAAAAAGCTTGATTTTACATAAAAAAATTATGTTGTACCTATTAATACAATACAAAATCCTCAATAATTTAGGGTGTCCAAGTCTTTCTACCCAAATGTCCGGCCAAACTAGCTGGTCTATCCAGCTATTAGGTTTGGCGACCTGGCAACCCTATTTGTGAATAGAATGATAAACAATATATTAAATTTAAAATTGATTATGTATAGAAATGCATTGTTTGCTTGGCATTTGTTGACACTGGGCTAATAAGACTTGTTACATTAAAATAATGTGTATTGATTTTTTCACTTTATTTAGGTTGACCAATTCCTTAAAAATGAAGCAAAAGGAACAAAGATTATTGGGGCAAAATCTTTGGAAGATATGGTTGCTAAACTGAAGAAACCAAGAAAAGTTATGTTATTAGTCAAAGGTATGTAGGACTTACTTATTGTATGAAATATATGGAACAATGTCAGATTTATAATTAATCATAGTTTTAAAACTGTAATGTTTTTAGTTTGTACTACTATATTTTTAAATATGCACCTTTTCAAATAACCTTAATATAAACTGCACTATCATGTTTCACTTTATTGAAATGTGATAGTTGAGAATATTTGTCTCCATGACCTTGCAATGTTATAATACTGTTTAGAGGTCAACTTTGTGTTCAGTGACTCTTAAATATATTATAATGAATGTGCATTTAAAATATGCCTATTAAAAAGTGTAAAGTTAATGGAATTTCTTTAGTATAAACCTGTAGAATATTGTTTGAATATACATATTTTTTTAAATAATTATTAATTACTTAATCTGATAATTTTAAAATTTGTTAGTAATGTTAAAAATCGAAATGATAATAAACCAATACAGCAAAAGGTTTCAATAATTAGTGTATAGATAACAAAAGCTAATTGAATTTTCATAATGTTCAAAAAATAATCTGAAAAGTATTATAAAAATAAACATATAAATAAGTATTATAAAATAGGCTAAAAATGGTTGTTTGCAGCCGGATCAGCAGTAGACGAGTTTGTTAAAAAGCTCTTACCTCTTCTGGAAAAGGGTGACATTATTATTGACGGTGGCAACTCCCAATACACTGACACTCAGAGATGGTGCAAGGAATTAGCACCAACAGGCATTCATTATATTGGCATGGGTGTAAGTACATTTCAGATAATATAAACCACTTAATTGTCCAATTACTTAGCTAGGCAATATGCAATAAAGGCAATACTAGGTACCTTAGTAGTAGAGGGACAGTTATTCTGAGCGGCACTAGTTTTTAAACCCTTCTAAATTCTGAAATAGTAAATAGTAACGACTCAAAAATAGCAAAGTATCAACCCATATATTACATCTGGGCTTATCTCCTTCTCGAAATAATGCAAAGAGAGTATTTGGCCATAGATGACCAAAGCACTGCATAATACCGGCTGATGAATTTCATACACCTTGAAGAACGAATAATCTTATCAGGCATGTCTGTTTTCTCACAATGATTTCTTTCACCGATGATCGAGCGATTTACTCATACTCAGGTGCACTTGTAAATTTAAAAATCCCCTTTTTGAGGCACTTCAGGGCGACAGGATTTAACCTGGACTTTAGGTCATGTGGCTTAGCCTATACCCACTGGACTGACATTGCTTATTTATGACTGTATACTTTATATTATTAAAATTTAAAAATTATAGTGTAAATTACTTTTAATACCAGGTAAGCGGTGGAGAGGATGGTGCCCGTTATGGTCCCTCGCTCATGCCGGGAGGTCACACTGCTGCATGGCCACATGTCAAACCTATCTTCCAGGTAATTTTCGTGAATTTTGTTTAACCTATTTCGAAGTTTTTTTTTTGCAATATTATCTTAGTTTAGTTCATGTTCAGCTATGAATAGAATGGAATCTTATTACATTGTCATAATTATCACAAACAAATCCAAGCTTGAGTTTTGTGTAAACAGCCAAGTACACAGTGTTAAAATGGCAGCAGGATGATGATAGTGGTGATGTATAATAAGGATTATAAAAAAAGTTATAATAATTTTTATAAATGTGTTTTTATAAAAAGTTAAAAAAAAACATTTAAAATTATAATAATTATTACGTAAATGACAAATTCTAACCATAGTTCTAAGACTTAATATTTTCATTTTTTTTTAATTATAATGATTGAATACAATAATAAATACTGTATTTTGTAAAATATGAATATCCAAAGAAAAAAAGTTCCAACTTTTAAAAAAACAAAAACGACACCCACAAAGTTGTTTAGTAATTGTCGAGTATTAAACAGGAAAATTAGGCTTGTTCAACTCACATTTTATTATTAACAACTTGGTAAAGTTATATTACAAAGTACCTTCCTTAATGATGTTTCATTGTTACTTTCCCTCTAATGTGTTATTGCAAAACACGGAATTCCTTGTTGGGATGAGTAATACTAATTATAGAGCTATGTATATAGGTTTAAGTTTGTAATTTGTAAACTAATGTGCCTCAAAAGTCAATTCAATCATTAATCTACTACTTGTATAATAAAAAAATGATATAATAATATAATATAATAATATCTATGGCGACTTTTACACCACGTCAATTTTGTCCCATGGTAAGTTCTCGAAGAGACTTGTGTTACCAGATAACGGAAGATACATATATTTAATACTTTTTATATTAATACATGTATTTAAGATTTTTACTAAACAATACACGTCATATTCAATACACATCCATGACCCAGGAACCGATAAACTTTTATGTTCCCTGGCGGAATTCGAACCCGCTACCTCCTGCTTGAGCGTCAACGCGCTAGCTATTGAGCCATAGAGGTCGTCAAATAATAATAAACTAGTTTATATTCATGGGCCATACCAACCATATACCATAAATATATTTTATTTATTTATTTAACAATTCATGTACACAATAAAACAATTTGTACTAACTGTGAAAAGTAAAATTTAGAGTAGGTACAAAGGTACAGCTTATTCCATAGAGGAATCTCTTAATTTATTATTAATGTATTAATAGCATAGACTTACATTCATAATATATGATAAACTATCAGCGCCTTGCGTATGTCCACGTACGTAGAGTAGGGGGATAAATTATAGCCTCTGATGTATAAGCTATATTATTGTAAAGTTTCATTAACATCAATTTAGTAGGCTTCACGTGAAAGTTTTTTTTATGTTTTCTATGGTAATAATTTGGTTTAAACGCTCACTTTATTTTAACTTTGTTCTTAATAATTTATACGTTTCCTTTTCTCATCTATGTTAGAGTCAGCTTCTAGGCTTATCGGATGCAACTGAATAACACTTCTTTGAATTGAGAATCTGGCTATCTGAACTTCACAACCATATTGGGTAATATGGTATCCTTTTTTTCTTTAACGCCGGGAATTCTCTCTCCGGGATTCTCCACAGGCCATGTATGTGGGACGATCAAATTTATAATATATGAGTACTTTATTTCATAGGCTATCAGTGCAAAAGTAAATGACGAACCGTGCTGTGACTGGGTGGGAGAGGACGGTGCAGGTCACTTCGTCAAGATGGTACACAACGGTATTGAGTATGGTGACATGCAGCTTATCTGTGAAGCTTACCACATGATGAAGGATATACTGGGTTCGTATTACTATTTAGATTTATAAAAAGAAATTTCTATCAAGTTATAATAAAAAAATAGGTTTTTCTTTTTTCAACATTTTCACGGTTTAAAAATTTGTAGGTATGGATCAGAGCGAAATGGCACAAGTATTTGACGGATGGAACAAGGGTGAATTGGACTCGTTCCTGATTGAAATAACGAGAGACATTTTAAAATATAAGGACAGTGATGGTAAATATGAACAATCATATAATAAAAACTAATAACTTCATATCCGAAGTATGATATTTCTGGGTAAATGTATATATAACATGTTTACATTGATTTTAGGCAAATTTTTACTACCCAAGATCCGAGATGCAGCCGGTCAGAAGGGAACCGGTAAATGGACTGGCATCAGCGCACTGGAGTATGGTGTGCCAGTCACTCTAATAGGGGAAGCAGTGTTTGCTCGCTGTTTGTCTGCCTTGAAAGGTAAGTCTTTATTTAATCAATATGAACTATTATATTATTAGCTATTCAAAGGGTAATGTTGCCAGTATCAACGGAATCTTGGCTAAAGTGACTCCTTTTAATAATATTATATTTATTTATAAAAAAATTGAATTCCATTAATATGAACTAATAACTAGGTACCTACAATGTGTTATCCAAGGAACGTAATGGAGCCATCCATAAATTACGTCACACGAATTGTAGCACTTTTTAACCCTTCCCCCCGTCCTTATTACATGTTGTCACATTTTCAGAAACCCCTCCACCCTGATGTGACGTCACACATTTTTAAAATTTACGTTTGTATTTAAAAATAAAAGAAAACAGTTAATTTTATTCTTTTCTTACTTTTTTTTATGTAACCATATTATATAACATAAAGTCATTGGAATTTTGATGTAAAATGTTGTTGCTTGAGAGATTATAGAATAGCGAGAGTGCTAAATTATTAATTAATACAGATGTAGTTTGTACATGTGTAATTTTTTATTTACATGTAAAATTCGCGTAGTGCAAATAGCTATCATTTGAACTTTTGTGTATGTATGTATTACTGCCGGTGTAGTAAAATGTATAATCCTTTTCCAGAGGAGAGAGAAACTGCAAGCAAGACTCTTCCTGGCCCCAAGTCTAAATTCAGTGGTGATAAGGCGTCGTTCTTGGGACACTTACAGAAAGCTCTATTCGCCAGCAAGGTGATCTCTTACGCACAAGGATTCATGTTGCTCAGAGAAGCGGCGAAGGTATGTGGTATAATGAAACACTTGAGATTTATTATTATCTGATATTCACGCTTATTTCACTTATTATAATGAAACAACTTTTACGGATTTTACCGCGGCTCCACTTGAGATTTCTTAAATTAATCTTGTTCATTTTAAGAGTTTCATGAAAATTGCGAAGTATTTTCAATGCTTTAACTGCAAATATTCATCTATTGGCATATATTAGATTGGTTAGTTTACTAATGTCATAGGAAATCTAATGTTACACCAGCTTGTCATGCTATTGGAGGAGTGGACTGTATTATTTTATTTTTATCATTATTTACTACTACTAGTAAGTAAGGTTCTATTTTGGCCCCATAGAATAATTGGTTTATCCTGGGAGTGTAAGTAAGTGTACCTATTAAGATAGAGATAATTATACTCAAAGGCATCGACCACATAACCCATAGACTCCTAATAACAGGGGAACGGGTTCTGGCGACACATCTGACTTATAGTTCCGATGTAAGCCGTAAACAATGTACTCAAACTATCGTGTCGTCTCATTCTTTCCCGTTGCGAAATATATCCATTTCTTTTTAACGTTCCGTGATTGGTAATGTATGACATTGAATTAGCTAATCACAGCATTGCAACCCCTTTCGTCTCACCTCAGCTAGTTGCCAGAATGCATTTAATACGAAAAATCAAACAGGAGTCTATAGGTTGCACCCAACGGCAACAACAACGACAACGGTCGATGCTCAAAGGCAACCAAAGTATGATGAATGTGCGCTTAATACGAATCAGTAACCAATAGTTATTTAATAATAATAATAGTCATAATATGTTGGAACAACTCACACACGGCCATTTGTGATCCCAAACTAGACAGAGTCTGCATTATGGCAATAAAGTGATACATACTTCATCATCAGCCTTCATCCTTCCACTGCTCAACATAGGCCTTCCTTAATGAACGCCAAGACATACATTAATGATACAAACAATATGTCTAAATATATAAATTACGCCCAGATACAATAAATGATTATGTTCATTACACAAACATCTGTCCTGGGCGGGAATCGAACCCACAACCTTCTGGTTCGGTAGTCAGGGTCACTAACCACTTGACCAGTATATGCATTATGAATCATATCAGCAACAAGTGACAGAGCACTTTCTATAGTACGTATAGATAAGATATTTAATTGCTATGAGTGTTAAAGTAGGAACAAGGTATACATTTCTATCGTTGATCATCATTCTTCTATCTTTTAAGCACTTATTGTCAATCCATTCCATTTCCCTTATAATAATAATGGTATGCGTTTTGTATGAAAAGAAATTCTGCTAAATTTGTGCTGTGACGCTCCTACGGTTCTGTACTCTGATTGGCTGACTGATGGCCATTGATGTATTATTTATTTAATTTACTTCCCTATCTGGTTTAAAAAAAAACAGACGAATTGAGAACTTCCTTTTTTTTTGAAGTGGGTTCTTAATATGCTCCATGCCTATTATAATAGTGAATGATTCTAATCTTTTGTATTATTGATCGAATATTTTTTTTTGTAAAGTCTTTGTGTCATGTTTGTATGTTTTTTCTGTGTGAAGGTAAACAAGTGGAACCTGAACTACGGCAGCATAGCGCTGATGTGGCGCGGTGGCTGCATCATCAGGAGTGTGTTCCTTGGGAATATTAAGGTATGAATACCAAACTAAATAAAATTTTCTTTTTAATATTTTACAATTTCTTAAAGTTTAAAGTACAGGTACGGTGAATGGATATAATAAAACAATACAAGTGTATCAGAAAATAATTTGGATGGCTAAAAATAGAACCTGAAATTATATTTTCTCTACCTATAACTATACTTTTATTTAAAAGTAACTTTTAATTTGTTATATTTTTAAATTCTAGCCGTATAATGTTCTATTATTGATAAAAACTCCATGAATTCAATCTAAATTATGTAATTTCGAAGGCAAAAAAAAAACTAAAATTATATTTTCTCTATCTATAACTATACTATTATTTAAAGTTATCTATTTTATTTTGTTGTATTTTTAAATTCTAGCCGCATCATGTTCTAGTATTGATAAAGACTCCATGAATTCAATCTAAATTATATAATTTGGTTTCAGGACGCGTTCACGAAGAACCCCCAGCTCTCCAACCTATTGATGGACCCGTACTTCAGCGAGCGCATCAGCGAGTCCCAGCAGTCCCTCCGGCAGGTGGTGGCTCAGGCGGCGCTGGACGGGGTTGCCGCGCCTGCATTCTCCGCCGCGCTAGCCTTCTACGACGGATACCGCTCGGCGGTGCTACCCGCTAATCTGCTGCAGGTAAACATACTAGTTGCATCATATATCTCATACTAGCTGTTGCCCGCAGCTTCGCCCGCGTTAGCAAAAAAATTACTTTTTTTATTGTATTCTATGTTACTTCTAGTAGAGAATATGTGTACAAAATTTCATGATGATCGGTTGAGTGGTTTTCGCGTGAAAGCGTAACAAACATCCCTACTTTCACATTGCTGGGCATAGGTCTGCTCCTCGAAGTAAAGTATTTTTTTTTGTATTCAATATTGTAACTACTTAGGAGTATCTTATTGAATATCAAACTAACTAACTCTATTACCGGTAAAAAATATAAAATAGATATATTATTTTACAATCACAACTTGTTAACCTAGCCCCGTTTGTAAGGTCGTAAGGGCTTGTGTTACGGGTACTAAGAACTAAAATATGATTTTGAAAATAATATAAATAAATACATAATATATTATTCTATGCATTAATGATCCAATGCAGACATCTATAATGTTCATTATAGAAATCATCTGCACAATATCTGCACTAAACCATCGTCGTACATAGAAAACGAAATAATTGATAGTAATATCAAAAAAATGTAATGTTGATATTTTTTTTAAATGAGGACCAGAAGAAAAAAATAACCTTGAGTTTCAAGCTCAACGGGAAATTAGTAAAACTCAATCACAAAATTTAAGTTAGTAAAACATGTGTATAAACTGCATAAAACTATAATATTATTGGGAAAATACTTAATCCCCACATGTTAACCTAATATTAAGTTAACTTAACATTTTAACCAAGTAGTTAGTATATCAGTTAACATAGTGAAAAAATAAGTATGGTTTTTTAGTGCCCAATGGAATAATGTTGTATTAATAAAATAGTATGTATTTATAAAAAAAAATTGTTGACAAAAGAGCAACCCCTAAGTTTTTTTCTCGTTTTCCTTAGGAGATCCTGCATCTCAAACGAGTTTTTTTTTACTATTACTTCTTATTGACTACTTTTTTCTACTTTTTTTTTGACTTATTTCAAGTGTACAAGTTGTACCTACGTAATAAATATATTTTGATTTAATGACGTTTTAGTTTTATTGAAATCAAGCCCGTTGTTACAGGCCCAGAGAGACTACTTCGGCGCTCACACATATGAACTGCTGACCAAGCCGGGAGACTTCGTCCACACCAACTGGACTGGTCACGGCGGGAACGTATCGGCTTCCACCTACAATAATTAATTTATCAGACATTGACATTGTCAAACAAAATATTATATTTTTGTGCTTCCATAAAATATTTGATCCTATTTTGTATTAATATGTTCATTGCAATACATTCCTTGTTATATTTTGTATTATTCAATATTTTTAGGACATTTTAATGATTTTTTTTAATGATCATGACTTAATAATTTGTGGCATTTAAATAACTTTTTTTTTATTAATATGTAAAACAATTTTTATGATGTGCATTCCATAGGGATGTGTTAAGTTATTATTTGTTTTTATAATGTTATTGCAGTAAAATAGTTTTAAGTAATAATGTGAAAATTCGATTTGAATATTATGTATTAATGTTACGGTGGATGTTATTTTGTGGGGCCAATTTGAACTAATAAATCGGGTGCTTTTATAAGGGTTTTATTTTATTTTAGATATAACTATATTAACAATGACATCCAGATATTGGCATAGTGTAAGGTTAAAGCTATGTGTAACTATTAACCATAACATACATATATGATAATAATAATAATAATTACTTTATTTAACAAGAACAAAAGAGCAACCCCTAAGTTTTTTTCTCGTTTTTCTTAGGGGATCCTGCATCTCAAACGTTTTTTTTTATTACTATTACTACTTATTGACTACTTATGTTTTGACTTATTTCAAGTGTACAAGTTGTACCTACGTAATAAATATATTTTTTATTTGATTTGATTTGATTGAACCTTAGAAAGTAATAAATAAACAGAGTGGTCGATCGGTCGGTCCTTCTATGATAACTTTTTAAGTTTGGTTTTTACAATTAAAAAATGGCAACACTTATCGAAACTTTAATATTCAATAAGACATCGCTACTGCAAAAATGTAGCGACTTATACAATTAGTAGACGCCATAATAATAATTCAAAGGCACAAATTCTCTAAAAACATACTTCAATCTAGTTCTAAAAATTGAGTTGGCTAATGGTTTTCTATTAAATAGAAAGTCAATGCTAAAACACATTATTAACATACAAACAAAATTTGTTAGGTATTTAATACCTACCATAGTCCATACCTCTGAATTAACTGATAGTTTAAAAAACGAAAATTTACTATTTAATGTAAAGTTAAAAATTTAAACATCCGTCAACTAAACAATATAATAATTTCTACGTTTTTCTTCCATTTTAGCACAAAAAATAGATACGTGTCTCGAGCGGGCTACAATTGCACAAAATAAACATGAATTCGTTTTTATTTTGTGACAATTGTAAACCGATACTCAAGTCTCGAATGGTCCATGGTGGTCCGTAATATATTGTCCGTAAACGGTGTCTATGTGTGCGTTGCTCGAGCGCGCGTTGTATCAAGATTACCTTATGTTCGTTTTTATTTTGTGGTTTAGCTTTTGCCAGACTGATGTCGCGTCAGCAACGCTGTAGCTCACACTAAATAAGGCCTGGGAAAGCCCTAGGAAACAACGCTGGGGAAACTAGACCAGCTAAGCTGGACGTAACTTTAACTGCTTAATGGCTGCCGCGCAGTCCTACCTTACGAAGAGTAAGTCTGTCGCTGACTTTTTCCTGTTGCCGGCAGATCCAGGACACTCAGAATATGTAGTAGACGATTGTAGACTGTTTAATTAAGAGTAATACACTGCTTTGTAAGGTATTTATTGGAAAAAAATGAACTACTCATAAACTTATTGTACATACCTCAAGAGTGTGAGAGAAAAATAACGAGAAACAATATGATAATTTGTTTGTTGTCACTCTGAAATATTGCAGGTAATAAATATCCCGTCTCCTATCTGTAAAAATCACTGCGGTATAAGCTGAATGGTGGTATGTATACAGACGGAGTCGTGTTACGAAACAAGTAAATAAAAACAGAAAAATTAGAAAACATTTTTATTTTTACCAAATCTTTGAGGAATAATGTAGTAAAACTAATACTAAAAAGTAAAAAGAGTAGTAAAAACAATCAACAATTATTAAACTATAACTAAAATATTAACTATTTAAATATCCAATAATGGACGAAAACTGATTTAGAAGCATCCTGGCTAGATTTATATCACAGTTCTTTCTTCCATACATTTTAATTTATGAGGGGGCTACCGTGAGTGAAAGGCGAGCGCTTTCAAAACTGCTGGCTGACATTTTATTTCTAAAAATTGACCAGTTAATTAACGTCGACGATATTTGATTCCAACACGACAGCAACTTTCGCTCAACGCTCGCTAAAGCATCAATTTATTTCAAAATCAAATATTGTTGAGTAGCCCCCTCGTTAGAGTGTTTGCATTGTTTATTCTTATTACAATAACCCGCTATGACGATGTTGTGGACAGTGCCTGAAAAAAAGGAAACATTCCATAATGAGGAATTTTAAGCATAATATATGGGAAAGCAGTAAAATATAAGAGTGGCAAGGGATCGGTCGTCTTGATGTTCATTGTGGATTCATGTTCAGCAGTGGACAGATAGTCTCATGATGATGATGTGGATGAGGTACTAAAACTCACCCTCTTATTATCCCATGGAAGAAAAACCTTCTCCATTACTTCTACGAAAAAGTTTGGCTAGAGTCTACATCAGCTATAACCAACTTTTCTTGTATGATTAGTGAAAATACCGCGGGACAATATTTATACCTATTCAATTTAATTGACATGAAAATTATAACGCAAAAACGGATATAATATATATTTATTTAAAAGAAAAGTGTTCATTAAAATCCATAAGAATTATTTTAAATGGCTTATAATAAAAAAACAGTGTTAAGTAAATACAAAAAACAATCTTCAAGTTCGGCTTCGCAAAGGCCCGACAGGCCGCAGGATGAGAATAGCCGGTCTAGACCATAGACAAGAAAGACAGTGTAATTTTTGAGTATACTACATAATATACCTGTTCGTTTTTATATTCCTACTTACAGGCTTCCCTTAGTTATTTCATTGCATTCATGTTCCACATAGTACAATCGCGTCAAATACACAAAAGAAATATATTTATTAACACTAAAAATTTCCAACTACCCACTTAAAAACTCACCACAACATTCATGATCGGTCTTCACTAAACAAGATAATAATCGGGCCTGAGAGCGGAAATATTGGATGTATGACATCTTCAATTGGAGTACGTGGCTCCTGAAAAGAAAAAGGCGGTTCAGGCTAAATTTTCTAATAACTAATTGATTGAACCGTTGGTTCTTGATGGAAATTCATATTTCATAATAATAATAAAAATCGTTTCTCATTTATATTCGACTATATTTATTTATGTAATCAAATAGAAATGGAAAAAGTGAAAAAATAATAATATTATTATTATCAAAATTTTCTAAAACCTAATAATATTGGTTTATTACATAATATAATATTATATAATTGTTAGTATTATCCACCAAACTTATTAAGATAGTTATCCTTTTATGGAGGAAATAAGGAGACAATATCTTAATGACAAATTGGTAAAAACTATCTAGGACTTTCTATATACACGCAGTAAAACAAAAAAAAATCTGATTGAATTATTATTTACGTATTAAAATTACGAATTAAATCGTGCATTATATTCACTACCCGCCTAATACGAAGTGCAAATATCTTCAGCTATTTGGGGGTAGTTGGACAACTTACGATTGATACTAGAGATCAAACGTACAATTTCTTAAACTTTAACCTCAACGTATGAAAAATAGTTTTAATTAGTTTTTTTAACGCATATTCCAGTTATTTTTATTATCATAATATATTATACAAGTTAACGTAATAACGTTAATTTTGAATACCAATTAAGAGATACAGATACTTTTAAAGGCATGCTTTTTATTTAGATATAGAAAAACTTTTTAATTTGAATTTAAACAATAAGTAAAATATTATAAATTGTAAAAAATAATTAAGACTTACCCTTTTACACTTCATGGAGGCTTACGAACTTGGCCTTATGTCTTCAAAAATCTGGATCGAAAAGAGAGCGCGAGGTACTTAAAGAAGGCTTTTATAGTCGACCGGCATAGACTATGCGACAAATATCAATTGTCTATTATTATATTATAGGCGGCACATCACTTTACTTGGGGGTATCGATATCGCTCGGTTGAACAAATATTCGGTTTACGAAAAAATATTACAAACTGAAATACAAAAGACCTGTATGCCTGTGCAGGTGTGCCTGTTATAGGGAAAAGAAGGGCAACGTATCTGCATAACCTCTGGTTGTATGGATATTTATGGGTGTATCGACATCGTATATCGTATCGCCAAAAAGCTATAATGGTATCGCCAAAAAGCTTCAACTTATCATTTGCTCTTATATGCTATAAAAATATACCTACCTATTTTTTATAGTCAAATGTAGTCAAACTGAACGTCTACATTTTGCCATGTTTGAACCAAATCTCCAAGTGAAGTGCCGTCATAATATTACAATATGGTTGTAGGAAGGCGTTGCAGTCAATTTTTCCAATAAGTCTTATTATATTTTTAACCGACTTCAAAAAAAGGCTACCCATTCCACTGTATGTTTTTTTATTATTAGCTTTTTCATAAAAAAAACTCAATTAGATTGCTTATCTGTAGACATTTTGTATAAATAAAGTAAAGAAAAAAAGAGAAGCTTTTGAATAATAATAAGTGTGGTTTCAGTTTGGAAATCGTGAAAAATGGAATGAGGGAACCATATCTAATGCGTCAGCATACAAACGGTTTTACGGCTATTTCGAATCGTATTTTGACGGATTCGGTTAGAAATAGCGCGTAAACGCCCATATTAGAGTTTTTAAGATTTCTATTTCAAAAAGACAAAGCATTCAACTGGTCGGTAATCTTAGTATTGAACTCTTAGACCAAGACGGACGAAATATTGACGAAAAGTAGTATTCGTTTGTACTAACATCGTACCTGCTAACCTGATCAAACGGCCAATTTCCAGGTATCAGGTGATCAAGGTACATATAACATTTATAACTTCACGTAAACTGTCATGGCTAATTTTCACATGTTTTAAACAATATTATTAGAAATAACTCCCAGGACCCAGGCACTTGTCGTCGACCATATTGCTTACCAGACGCTTTTAATCTCCCAAATTAGTTGTCTTCGTCCATTCTGATACTTCATAATTTCTGATCTGACTGATCCATGGGCCAATCGCGCCTTAAACTAAATTTTATAGATCGCAGGAGCATTATCTTCGCTCGAGAGCGACGATGGTCCAGTGGTGGCTGGACCCAGGACACTTATGTAAGAGATTCCGGGTTAATAAGAAAAAAAAACTACATACTACATTTTATGTTGTGTTTGGTTTAAAATTATTACGATATTCGTGTTTATTGTACAGTGTAATTTGAATTATTGTATTGTATTGTATCGTTCCAATCGATACGAATATATCGATATAAAAATTTGAATATTTTGATTTTATATTTAAATCGATATTTAACTTGTTTCACAGTTTTATTGTACTACCCTATTGTTCTATTGCTTTAAATATTATTTTATCAAAAAAATTAAAAATTAATTTAATAAATCTATGATATTATAATATATTGGCTGTAAATATTATGTTCTTTTTGAATACCGTAAAACCAGGGGTTTGACACGAAGTCATTATTGACTGATATAATAACAAGACAATAACGTCTATAATAAATATAAAATGTCTGAGAAACAATCAATCAAATTGTAATTTTTCATCATGTTACAATATTATAATTATTCATGCAGTCTTTATACAAACTGATAAAACATATTCCACATACTGTTGGAAAATGATATTTGGGTTAATTTTTACATCGTTTGTGTTGTTTTTGTGGGGTCCATGTCTCAAAAAGGGATTGTGGGCCAAGCCGGGCCCTGTCTTCGCCACGGATCGTAAGAATCGTGTGTTTCAAGTAACTCCTACTAATCAGTGTTGTCGAAATAGATGTTGTTGATTTAGAAATTTGTTTGATTTCTACCAAACCCTCTGATGAAAAATCATTAGATTATAATTCCTGTTTCTGTTACCAACAGGCGGTTACAGGCGGTTTAAATTGAAAGGATTTTTGATAAGCGATTGCCAGTTAGGTAGAAAAATTCAGCGATTGCGATCGTAATCTCTATAGCATAATAAAGTGATACTTTAGACGGCACAAAAAACAGATAATATTTCGGAAATATTTTTCGTTGTAAATACTACATTTGCCTAATTCCTTTTAATCCTCAAATACCAAAAAAAAAAAAAAACTAAACACGTATTTCTTATACGATAAAATATAAACTTTAAAAAAAGCAGTAAGGTGTCGAGGGTGATAACTGGTGATAACTAAGGATTCGGAATTCGGAAAAGGAATTCGGTCCTGTTGAGGTTAATGCACCTATTACACGAAGTTACACAATAACACATAGCTAATATACACATAGGTAGGTATATTATTCGCACTATACAGATATTTGTAGACATTAAATTTATTTCACCGTGGTGCATTGCAGCTGGGCTTCACCTGGCTGCTGTCTTTTCCTTGACATTTGTTAGTCACTGCAATTCTGTACTGTCTCCCGCTTTGAACGGGAATGGAAACTAGACTATATCCTACTCCTAAATTCTTCTGAATTATTTCGTTGCGGGTCCCAAGTGCTTAACGTATCCCCCGGGCTCCCGGAGATCGTATCAAAGGGTCATTTGGTGGTTGCCGCTGTCTATACTGGCTATACAGGAGTTCAGAGGTGTAAACAGCCTTTTTTGCGCTCTGTGTGAACTTCTATATCTGCGCCCTTAGCAAACCGAAAAAAATAATAGTCCTGCCTGATCTGGCCATTCTTGCGCGCCCAGAGTCTTCGCCCTGTACCTGGGCACCGCTGGCACCGCCCTATTTACGGCTCTGCAGGAGTTACAGCGGTGGGAACGAGTGGGCCAAGCAATAATGCACCTATTATATATAAGAACACATTAACCCATATAAAAAATATGTTCCACTGCTGGGCACGGGCCTCCTCGAAGTCAGGCGACGAGAGTATTGGGCTATAGTTCATCGATGCGCTTTATTATTATATTCTATATATAGGTAGATGCAGTTTGTGTCACGTTATCATAAGCCACTAAATTTATTTAAATTATTTTTTTATGCTGTTAGATTGAACTCGCATAGGATAGATTTGGACAAGATTGTGGCTCTTTTGTTTGTGGTGGGACGACTCATCACCTACAACGACATACCAGGCCACCATTATAATATGAACGTCAGAAGATGGTTCTGTGTATGAAAGTGTCTATCGAAAAGCCTTTTTTAAGGATCGCATTACAGATCGCAGGTGGTAGATTTATGAGCCTCAATACAAGAGTATACACACATTTATATATACATATGACGCATTTAATTTGTCTTAATCTGCTACTGCCTACTTTTATACCCAGTATATACTATGACCACTCCCGATTTATTTATTTTTAAATCTCAGTATGGACAGTTTTTAATTTTTTCTCCCATATAGTAGTAAAAGTACTCGTTACCTCTACAGTCTACACTATACACTTGTATATTATCTAGTAAATATAAGTCAGGTAAATAAATGAAAGGCAGTCATAACTTAGGATAATTTAATAAATAATTCCTTAAATTATATAATAAATCATTATTTAATTTAATTACAATTAAATGGTAACTTATGATTTAATAACTAATTACATACTAAATTTAACTTAGATGGCGTTTTCACATTTCCTTATGACTGAAGTAAATATGATGATGTATGGTGTGCGTTAAGCAACACGGTGCTTCTTCCGGTGTCACTTTACGATCATCATCATCATTATCAGCCTTTATCAGTCCACTGCTGAACATAGGCCTCCCTCCCTCCTCCCTCCCTGAACGCCAAGACGTCCGATCCCACTAATACTTATCACTTTACGATGGTATATGATATTTCAAAAATAAAAATAAAAATAAAGATGAATTGAGAACCTCCTCCTTTTTTGAAGTTGGTTATAAAACTCAAAAAGCCGATTTATTCAGTAGACATAGTAGAAAAACCATCTCAGAAATTATGAGTTAAAAAGTTGATGTGTAAGATGTTGATGCTGAATACTTATGCTTTAATAATTATTACCTACTAGGACTAGGCCTCTTTTAATGACGTACTCAAAATCGTTATCATTTTTTAAAATAGTATACCGGTTCCAAATGAAGTCCACTAATAGGAACCGGCGAAACAAATTATGTAATTAAATGTTGTCAAAAGCATATTCAATAAAGCTTTTTTCTTGTGAATTCGCCACACAAGTTAATGTACAACAATTAAAATGTTTTTCTAATATCCAATGAGGAACTTAATACCGTGTTTTAGTAAACATAATATACATAACGAACTCAATGCAATCATAATAACTTACTCCTAGGAAGATAGAAAGATAGGACAGATTAGTTTAGATAGACAGCTGCGTACACAAAAACAATTTTTTAAATAAACAAAATTAATATAATAACAAATTTGGAACGCCAAACACTTTTTAAAAAAGGCAACTTAATTTTAAGGCATTTCACGTGGCTAGGCCACTTACATCCCCTGAAGTATACTCATCTTGTATTGCCACATCTTCACATCTCCATTTATGGAGACCAAGCCACGCAACTTGCAAACAAAAAAGTGACAAGCAGAATTTTAACGTAACCAGTATTAAAGTAAATTTTTTTTGTTGCCAGATTATAAACGAAACCAGAAGCGTAAGTATGAAAAGGAAGGCGAGCACCCCCTTCGAGGCCCGGCAAGGTAATAATGACGTCTGGATGGTGTTCCAGACGTACACGTGTGAAGACCATCTACATCACGGTAATACAGATCAACTGAACACTCATACCAAGACGGATACGTTTTTGAGTATGATAGTGATTTTGTCTCACATGGTACATCCACGGCACGGCAGGACAAGCTACAAGATCATCCGAAGTTCTAAACGTGAACTGGCCGTCTCGATTCTTTTTCAAAGGTTACTAACTCTAAACTACACTTAATACAAACAAAAATATCGACACTACACTGCTAAGCTATGATCTAATAATTAAATTAACACTATTCAAAATAAATCGTCTAATAATTTCTAATCTACGACTAGAATATTTTTGTTTGCTTAAGCCATCTACTTTGTGCGTGTTTATACGAAAAAAAATCAAGACGGTGTCCTCGATTGTCGACCTTCGCGATGTCTAAAATAAGCATTCTATTAAGTTATGTATAATAATAACTATTTTTCTAATGTCTAATATTAAAATTAAAATGTGGAATCTTTTTAAAACTGCCTAAAAATTCTAAAGCCTACGAAATTAATTGTATAGCGTGGAATTACAAGCAAATTCACTATCTCACTCATACGCTAATCATTGATATAAGTACTTAAGTTGTTCTATATGGTTAATAGTAAATAGTCTTCGTATCTGATGTATGTATGCAAAACCATCCAGCACGATTAGTGTTGTCTTGCCGCCCCCCCAAGGGGGAAAGTAAGTACAGTACACGAATTATTACAATTACATGAATCTATAGTCTAGTTATACAATAATCATTACAGACATCGATGATTACAATACACATTAAATACAATATGACTAACAATAAGGTATTTTCGATTGTGTAACTGGAAAAAAAAATCATTTACATTTGTATCGTTGAATGATAAATAAAGCCTTATATATTTCTCCCTCTCTCAAACTTTGTATGTCACATTTAAATAAAAAATACTGTTCCTTATTATGATTGGGTCGTTAGATGTTTATTTCTTTTGTTTAAATCATTTGAAATATTAAAGTCATACTTCTTCTCGCGGTGAGGTTTGAGAAAAAAAAACAAACAATTTTTTTCGAAAGACCTCATTTAAATATAAGGCCAAAACTATATCAGCTATGATAATACATTATACATCATGATATATTCACTCTAAATAATGACTAAAGACCGATTTAGCAGGAGTGTAAAGTGACAAACAGTGGCAATGATAAACAGCAGATGTGTTTGTCTTGGAATAAGTAAGAAGAAAAGGGCATACCTAAACTTTCAAGTTGGCTTTTCAAGGCCATTAACGCACCTGCAAAATCTCAAGTGCAGCTGGTATCTATAGGTGCGGGTGATCACTTGCTGTAAGTTGCACAGACTGTCAATTATAGCCTTTTCAAAATCATAATCAATTTATTATCTACTTATCTCACAAAGTCATAAAAAATGATTTTTGTTATACATTCAATGAAAGTTTTTTACTGATTCTAAAACGTGAATTTTAAAAACTCAACCAGCATTTCGATAAAGCTGTTATGCAATATGATGTTTCTGTATCTATTTTAGTTTTCTTTCGTTTCGACTTATACTGTGTTTAAACAGTGCCATTATAGTATTATTATTGAGACTTTGCTTTTCTTTGTCTCCTAATGTCCGTCAGTATCAGTCAGAGCTGTAACAGTAAAAATGTATTATAATGTTGCCTAATTGTGACATCCGAACGCTATCTACCTCCAAAAATTTTCAAACTAATATGGCTGCAAGAAATAATAGTATTTCTTTCTATTGAATCTAAATTTTTTGCAAAATCTTTTTATTACGTTATGCATAGTAGGTTATTTTGAATAGTTTTATGTGTTGGTTAATTAAAAATTGGTTTGGGTTAGTCGTCATCCCATCCAACGTATTTTCATATAACTTCATTAACAGATACTAAAGTTATATGAAAATAGACTTGATGTTGGTATTATGTACAGTGATAATAGAAAATTAAAATTTGTTCATATTATTACAGGCTACGCACAAAACTATATCTAATATTATAATAAATACAAACTAAAATTAATTGTCTACAAAAGTATTCAAATAAAATATGGGGCCCATATCGCTGTCGACTGGGAACGTTCCCAAAACACTGGTCGCATTACCACGTTGGATTACAACGCTGACGCGTTGCCCCAAATACAGGCCAGCCTTTTGGTCACGCGAGACCTCTATCAAACGAGTTGATAGGTCTCGATAAATCCTGAAAGCCTCCGGGCCCCATGGTCCAAGTCCCGACTCCAAACGCCGAAAATATGTACCCATTTCCAATGCATACATATTTGCGGCATTTTTAATAACATGAACAAATTTTAAAGTTATTAAAGTCGAAAATTAAAATAATAAAAAATAAATAGAATGGCTGGCGAAAGGATAAAGTAGATTCACCATCATCATTACAGTGATTACGCCACGTTGTTAATATACAGAAAACCAATGAAGTGGGCTCAAATATTAACTTCATATACTTCATAGTTTTGGACGAAATCGCCCGATATGATGATTTTGATTCTAGTTACCCGACACCAAAGACTATCACTAAAGCTATTATTTACTAAAGATATGCTTAAGTATTATTGCTTGTTGTAGGCTAATCGCTACTTCACAGAAGTTGCTAGCGATCGTGGCAGTGACATCATCACATCAGGTAGTTAATTCCTACGTTTTTTGGGGTCCGTATTTAACCGAGAGGTCCCGGATTCGACCCCATATATTATGATTGTAAAAGAATTTTCATATAGAGCGTAGGATGTGTACGAGGAGATGAAGTGTGTTAAGTTTGCCACGGTGTATTGGCTTGATCGGTGCATACATATGTGATGGAAAATGATCAGACTATTAAAAGCGAACAATTAAGTAACTAACGCCCGAATTTTCAAATGCCACTTAAATAACTAAGCACGCCTTAAATCCATATTTCATCAAAAAAGCAGCTCCCAAATTAAGTTGCGTTTGAGTATTCGGGCGTAAGTGGGGTTGCACTTGTCGTTCGCTGAAAAAGGCCTGCGTCCAGTGATGGACGAAGTAAGGTTGATAGGATGATGCTGATCAACCTTAGGACCTGTACATTTTAAGCGATCCTATCTGATATGGTGATGAGAATTTAAATCTGAAGTTAACAATTTTATTACGTTTCAAATTTTGTATGGCATAAGAGCCCATGTCATGGAGACCGATCATCCTTAAGTAATTGATTTTCATGCCGAAATAGTTGCAATTGAGAGGGCTTTGACTGTTGGCATTCATTGCGAGAAGCCTACGAGGTGGATGCGGTCGATTGGCTAAGTGCAGTCGAATATTAAGTAGGTTATATCTGACAGCTGCAGCTATATAAACTATAAACGACGAAGTTTATGAACTAGCTTCTCTACAAATGCACTATAATACTAAATAACGCGTGCAATGAAATATAAGAAAAAGGTTTCAAACAGAAGTAAGTATTCATGGGAGGCACCTTTTAGTGACTCTCATAGATTACTATGTAACTTTATAACTATGCTAAAATTAAACTTAAATCCTAATCAATTCCACGGGAAACCCATTAGTGCACCGATGGTTCAGTTGTTCAGGATTGCGAACATAAATGCCCGACTTAGATCCTGCGCAGAGCCTGAAGACATACTCAAATGAACATGAGTTTAGTCACCATCGTATGTTGAACTAGTCAACGTCGCATGCTCTGCTATGATGGAATGATGGAAGACAATGTGAATGCATACTAGACGGTCCCACAGATCGTCACTTAAACACACACACTTATTGCTGATACACTTATATAATATGTACATTTCTTCTGAATTCATACTGAATGCATCGAACGAAACGAATTTTAAAACTCCTCAGAAACGACGTATTCTATGCCCGAAATGCGCGGTTAGAATCTGAAAGGAATAATTAACTTCGATTCGTTCGAAACTTTCGGTTCAGAGACGTTTAATTTTCTACACTAAGAGGTTTTGCTAACTTAACCTAAGTACACATTTCTTTATTTCGTTTTTTTTTGTTTTTTGTCGTTTTTTGTTTTTTTTTTGTTTTTTATGTTTTTTTTGTTTTTTTTTTGTTTTTTGTCGTTTTTTGTTTTTTTTTTGTTTTTTATATTTTTTTTGTTTTTTTTTTTTGTTTTTTTTTTGTTTTTTATACATTTACATAATATGATATAAAATGAGGCTTTATCTCCCATGAAATGTTATTAATTGTCTCTACTACTACTACCCAATAAAAAAACTGCTATTCTTTGCGAAACAGCAAGGATGTTTTAAGGAAGTGATTACCAAGATGATGTTACACTTGTAGCAATGTCATTAACCTCATTCTACTACGAAATATTTAAGGGCAGTGACATACTATGTCTGAAACCATTTTCTTACATCGTTTCTTAAAAATAGTTTGTGCGCAGAATAACTATCCTAAAACTACCTACTTTATTGTATGTACAGCGCGTCATTAATTTTACGCATTTATGTACAAGGCAATCTTACGATTATATTGATGAACTGGACATCTATACTTTATATATACAAGTATGCCCAATAACTATATGATATATACATGAGATAATAATATGTACTGACTAGAGATCCTTTTTTTTTTTGATTACGCAGCGGAAATCATTTCGGACCCTACCAGGGCCTTGGGTAGGCGCACTGGCGTGTGTGGGGACTCGCATTGGGTGCACTACCACACTAAAACCGCTGCGTGAGCCTTCAGCCGCTATCTGAGGGACCCGGATCGCAGGCAACGGGAAACCCTCAGCGACAGACTGGTCCCGGCAAGACCAGATTCTCCACAATAGGACTGCCCGGCTACAGCTTGACAGTCCCCAGACTAGAGATCCTACACTATTCTAATGAAACATCTTCGTTTATTAAGCTTTTACATTCTAGGCTCATTCCTCCTTGCCGAAGAAATGTAAAATCTTAATGACCGATAAAATCATAAGTTGTTTCGGCTAAACGCTATATAACTACATTATTATATTATACATTTTATTACAAACTAGGCCTTCTTACGGTATATGTACTACAAACTATGATATCTTACATTATTATAATAAAACAACTTTTGTGTCGCCATTTATTAAGCTTTTATGTTCTGGAATCTTCGGACGCTATTAGGAAGAAATTAAAAAAAAAAACATAATAAACCGCGACGAAAATCGTATCAAGTTGTTTCATTATAATAAGTAAAACTCGCAAACTATCGGAGACGATTCCTCACATTAAACCGGACTTACCACCTTGCTATATATGTACATAGGCTTTCTTAATGTCAGCCAGACAGGGTATACTTACATTATAATAAATTTTAAAATTGTAGATTATATTAAGGACTTACAATTAAGTACAGAATAATATGGTTTAGGTATTCACATATAAGAATAGGCTATTCTACTAAACTATACACCAATGATATATCATCATAATGATCTGCTTAGCCTTTATCCCAAATTTATTTTGGGATCGGCTTCCAGTCTTACCAGATTCAGGTGAATACCGTATTTTAAATGGAGCGACTTATTTGACCTCCATAACCCAGCAACTGGGTAATACGGTAACCTGTGGTAAGACTGGTTGTCAGATTCTTGGGTTTCTTCTGTATTCCGTAACGTCCTGTAATAGATCCATGGATGGCAGCCGGGATCAACGGCTCAACGTGCACCGGAGGCACGGAGGAGTCTCGGTAGGCAAAGAGGTCACACATCCACGGCCCAACCTCAGCAAGTGTTGCCACGAGCTCCTCTCCCAATCATCAGTTTTAGTATGTAAAGACACACTTATGATTTATAATAATCCTAATTATTTGCCTAACCTTTTCCCCATCTATCATTTGGGGTCGGCTTCCAGTCTTACCAGATTCAGGTGAATACCGTATTTTAAATGGAGCGTCTTATTTGACCTCCACAACCCAGTAACTGGGTGATACTGTAACCTGTGGTAAGACTGGTTGTCAGATTTTGGGCTTCTGACGACCCGTATTCCGTAACGTCCTGTAACAGATCCATGGATGACAGCCGGGATCAACGGCTAAACGTGCACCTGAGGCACGGAGGAGGCTCGGTAGGCAAAGAGGGTCACGCATCCACGGACCAGCCTCGGCAAATGTTGCCACGAGCTCCTCTTCCAATCATTATCACCAATGATTAATGATATTTTATAATATTAAAGATATTTTAAAACTATTTTAAAAATTATATTTACAATGTTTTTCACTTTTATCATGGAGTTTGATATTTTTACATTACTTTTTAGTTTATTCGTAGATAATGAAAATATCGAGCTCCGCGGAAATTAAGTGAAAAATATGACAAATATGTGATTATTTTTACAGTTATCTTTAAGTACCTAGTAATTTAAGATTTATAGAAGCTACACTACGATAAAAGTTCAAATATAATAATATACGTGGAATATAATACTAATGTTAACGCTAACTTAGCCTCCCAAATATATATATACAATTTGGGGCATTCTGCTTAATCTATTGTTTAAATGCGCGTTTAAGATAATGTCATATAAATAGTATAATATATTTAATATTAATCAATACAACTCCTCCCCAAATTATGCATACATTTTTACAAAGTATAAAAGTATTAAAGCCTTACATAACTATTACTATTCCTTATAGCGTATATGGTAAAGATTTCTTCACGTAGGTTTAGGTTAGGTTAGAACGTTGAACATTCATTACTATTTTTATGATATTTATGTATGTATATCAAGTGTGTAGATGGGATGACTAATGTTTCGCGAAGCTACGTAATAACTGTATCGAAATACTGCTACTATCATTAAATAAGCATAAACTCCGAAGAAATAAAATGTAAATGATTGAAATCAAACAAATACTATAATATCGTATCATTTAAAAGGCTGTCTATGAAGATGATCAGACAGATTTATAACGGCAAATATTCTGAAACAGAGAAACAAGCGTCTAAAATTTTATGGATAGCTTGAAAAGGTTAGTGTTCATTTTGTTGTTATTAATGTTAATAGTGAACGGATCCTTTGGTTTATTGAGAATTATTATTATTGTGAATTTATGGTTTTAATTGTGATGTCTATTTTGTAACCTACGGTCTTTTTTAAAAAAAATATCAACAGTACACATTAGAATATACATTTCCAATGTAAATGCACCTTAAATTAATAGATTGAATAAGGTAAGTACTTTGTTAATATTTGCAAACCTAAAAAAGTTAACTGAATTATTACTAGATTTTTTTCTGGAATATTGGAACAGTATTTTATATTTAAATATTTGAGGCTATGATTTTTTTAAAAAGTTTTTACAAATTAAAATATGTTAATTTTTAAATCCATATTATAAAAAAACCCATAATGTCTGAAAACTAATTAAATATTTATTTAGCAAACAACAGTAATATTTTGCTGTTTTTTGAAGTATACTTTAGACATCCTATACAAAATAGTTCTTATGAGTTTTGAGTTTGTTATTATAATATAATCTGACTTTTTAATGCTTTTTAAAAATAACAATTTATGTTTTTATAAAGTATTGTGAAAAAACAAAACATACTTCAAAAGTAATAGAGTGTGTAGACAAAGAATTAACGTGTTTATAAAAAAAGTTACATGATTTTATAATTCTAAAACAGATACGACACTTAGATAGGTAATTGAGAATATTGGTCAAGATTTTAATTACTAGAAGTCTACTAGGGGTCCCATATTAAAGATATGGTCGCGAAAAGCTCTTTTGGGAGTACACTAACATACAAGTGAGAAAATTTACAAATTAAGTTAGTTGTTGTCTTTGACAGCGAATGGAGGTAATAGCAAAGATTTCAATGATGACTTTTTTTAGTTCATTGTTTAGTATTCATAGCGTTTATTCAGTTACTACATTTAGTTTTGATGCTTATGCCACCAAAGTTAATTAGAATTAGCAATAAATCACGTATGTTAATATAGAAAATCCTGGATAAAATTTGCCTGTAGTAGTTTCGCTACAAAAGATTTACTCGATTATAGCCTGTAAATGTACGCTCTATGACTTTGACATTTTGTAGTACTTTTATTTAACCAAAACATTTTAAAAAGCATTAATGTCAACGCACAACACATAAGTATATAATACACATCAAAACTGTTTTTTTTTTTGTTTTTTGTTTTTTAAACACATTCAAGTTTCCATACAGTTTTTTTTTATATTTACAGGCCATGAGAGAAGTATTCTAAATAGTTAAATTGTACATCCTATGGCGTACTACCTTAAACCAAATACTTTAAGCATTAAAACTTACCATCTAAAGTCAATAATTAATATTAATGTATATAATATTATATATAAAATGCTTTATAATAAAATTATATTGAAGCGTATAAATGGCAATTATATTGCATCTTCCCGTTAAAAATATACCACTTTTTTACAAATAGGACAATATGGCCTCATTTCTTTGGTATTAAATAAAAAAACGATCGGCGTCGTTAACAATCACATACTGACAACCAGGCCAAGAGTATAAGGAATAAGGTCATTTGATATATTTTTTTGTTTTATATTTTTTCTTGGATATTGCAAACGAATTGGTACAAATCCCTGTCCTACTATCATTAAGTGATGACTGATTGCGCTTGATAAGCATTATAAAAAAAATATCCCGTTTATTTCTTCGAGTAGGACAGAGAAATGTAGATGTATAAAAAAAAATCTTATCAAGCGGGCGATGGGGTCGTCACATCCCTACGCCGTAAAGTCAAGGCATTCTTTTTTGCAGTTTACATTTCGATATTGTAAGCAAAGTGAATGATATTTTGGTATGTTATTTTTCATCATAAATCCTAATGAACTGGAATAGTAAAACATTAGTGAAAATTTCGGCGATAGATTTAAATTTCAAACATGTTTCCACTTTTTTTGCAATTATTCCGCAACTATATTTAGTACTTCGAAATTTTAAGAAATTATAGTTATGCTACTTATTTAGTGAATTCGAAAAAAATATGTTATTTATTTGCATTGTTTATTTTATCTGATATATTTTATACTTTTTGGAGCTTGTGCCGCATGCAGGTTTTTGTTTATTAGTCTTTCGGAAGTTAATTAAGCTATTTCATCGAAACTATGTGAAATGGGTAGAGTGAGCGGAAAACTATTTTCGAGTGCCTCGACTTAAATATTTCGTTTTTTTTTCATTTCTCAACTATGCAAAAGTTCTCGTTGATGAATTTGCATTTACCTTTCAATTGAGACGTACCTATATAAAATATTATGTAGTTGCCAATTATTCCTTAGAATAAGGTCATTTGATATATTTTTTTGTTTTATATTTTTTCTTGGATATTGCAAACGAATTGGTACAAATCCCTGTCCTACTATCATTAAGTGATGACTGATTGCGCTTGATAAGCATTATAAAAAAAATATCCCGTTTATTTCTTTGAGTAGGACAGAGAAATGTAGATGTATAAAAAAAAATCTTATCAAGCGGGCGATGGGGTCGTCACATCCCTACGCCGTAAAGTCAAGGCATTCTTTTTTGCAGTTTACATTTCGATATTGTAAGCAAAGTGAATAATATTTTGGAATGTTATTTTTCATCATAAATCCTAATGAACTGGAATAGGAAAACATTAGTGAAAATTTCGGCGATAGATTTAAATTTCAAACATGTTTCCACTTTTTTTGCAATTATTCCGGAACTATATTTAGTACTTCGAAATTTTAAGAGATTATAGTTATGCTACTTATTTAGTGAATTCGAAAAAAATATGTTATTTATTTGCATAGTTTATTTTATCTGATATATTTTATACTTTTTGGAGCTTGTGCCGCATACAGGTTTTTGTTTATTAGTCTTTCGGAAGTTAGTTAAGCTTTTTCATCGAAACTATGTGAAATGGGTAGAGTGAGCAGAAAACTATTTTTGAGTGCCTCGACTTAAATATTTCGTTTTTTTTTCATTTCTCAACTATGCAAAAGTTCTCGTTGATGAATTTGCATTTACCTTTCAATTGAGACGTACCTATATAAAATATTATGTAGTTGCCAATTCTGATTAAAAAAACAATATAATAAAACAGATCAGGATAAACAAGATACACTCAGATGAGAAATATTGCCCTATTTAAAAAAATGATATATAAATCGGTAATGATAGAAAAAAAAACATTTTACATAATTAGATCATGAATATTATATAGGTCAAGACAAAATTATATTTTGTCTATCTGTTTTAGAAATAATTTTCTTAATATTTATTAATACTTATATTATACCGCCTAAAAGCAGCATTGTAAAGTTCTTAAATCTAAGGCTTTTATAATGCCAGGACAGTTTAGTACAAGAGGAAAATCGACAAAATTTTCTCATCCCCCGATGTAAACCAATCAACAAATAGGATTCGATGATTTCGAACCTACCTTATTAAGCTACCGTTTGGCCCCCACAAGATTTGCGAAAACAAAAACTAAATCACAACTAGCAATGCAAAGGAAAAAAATAAAATTGGAATATTATTTTAAATACAGCGCAGTTTTTCTTAGAATGCATGTAATAGTGATTTGATGCGTAAATTAACCTTAAATTAATGCGAGTATTATTTTCCTGTTAACTATTTTTATGCTATAAAAATAAAATAATATTTTCATTTTAAAATGTTGTGACGTTAAGCTTTTGTTATTATATTATTTTACTACTACTTTGAAAAAGAAGAAATTAAAATAAAAACCTAATGCTGAATTTGAAAAATGGTGAAAATATGAAAAAAAAGGTATACAATTGTGAATTGCGTAAAGCAGGCGTAATCTTTCTAGAATATTAAATATAAATAAAAACAGAATTCACCTTTAAGGTGAAAACTTATATTTTGAACAACATTGAAATGCGCCAAAACATAACTTTAAGAAGAATGTAAATTTAGAGTCTTAATGACTTATTATCGTGTATATTTAAACTTATTCAAAAATATTATATTGATATATTGGTAGAGTGATAGAATCTAACAGTAGACAAAATATAAATTCTTGAAAATAGTTTAAAACATTTTAGTTTCAAATACTTAGAAAAGTAGTATTTAGCTTATAATATAATAATAATAAAATAGAAGTAGATACATTTAGTTATCCTACAAGAAATATCGATCGAAATATCGATCCCTACCAACAATTGTCTCAGATAAGACCATACCAAAGTTACATTCCTTAAAGCTTTATAATTTAATTTCACTATGTTGTCTTTACTGTTGTTGTACACTTATATAATAGATTATAAATAAACGATAGAATACACCACTATATCAATTGTGCGAATTGACAGCGCTATTTTACTCACTTTAAAAGTGTCCCTTTAAACATTGCTAAACACTAAATCTATAAACTATAAGTATGCATGCTAATTATAAGCTATAAGTAATAATGTATAAGTAAATGCTAGTAGCTATAAGTATGCATGCTAATGAATAAATAGACATTAATCACAAAAGTATACCACTAATTATATAAAACTGAGTGTTCAGAAACAGTCTCTGTATAATTGAACTTTAATTGCACCAATTATACATCCACGACCATTTCGATTTTTTTGCGTCTCATTTGCGTTTGTACCATGGTCGCCGTCATTCACGCCTACCTTCTTGATGACTGGGTCCGGGCTGCTCCTCGTCATCGTCATCAGCGTCTCTGTTTCTGTAAAATAAATATACATAATGTTCATAATGTTCTATATATCTATGATAATTATATTACTAGAGAAACTAAACACAAACACAGAAACAAACTAAACTTTCCCACGTGTCTGTATCCATTATAGCATTATTATATGTAACATAATGAAATAAGGTATCGCTAGTCGATTATGCATGCAGGACAGATGTCCAAGTAGCAGAAGAAGCTTGTTTAAGAATAACCATTATTTAGTGTGTATTGCGAAATTTAAATCAGATTTAACCAAAAATGTGCCCAGCTGACTCTAAATTGATCACAGAAATAAGCAACACAATTGTATCGATGGTGATGATAAGTCTAGCAGATATTTGGAGAAAGGGATGATTGAAAACGATGTATCTACAAAATGTGATGAATGCTTCCCAAATTGCTTCCCTTTTTTCTAGTCAACCTTAACTACCTCAAAAATGACTGTATATTATACGAAGGAAAGCAAATGAAACGGCCACCAAGCTGTGATGTGTCTCACTTCATCAACTTAAAATTTCATAGCGGAAAAAGCTGTAAAAATAACACTTACTTAGTATTTATAGAAACAAGTTTTAAAAATAGAAGAGAACCAAACAAACCATACTTTAAATTAACCCAACGATAATAATGATTGTAGATAATTGTTTGATTGTGAAAAATGATTTTTAATGTTGAAAAGTCTAAAGCAATAATGATAAGAATGATTATTGAAAAATGAGATATATCTAGAACAAATATATGCTTCCTAAAAATCCAACTGCCGATTGTATGAAGTATCTAAAAACACACGAATACTTCCCAAATGGCCGACTACCGATGTGATGTGTATAAAACAATGAGTGGTGATGACCAAGCTGTAAATGTATCTTACTTCATAAACATAAAACGCCAGCCTTTTCGTTGTCATCCATCTAGTTTTGAATGCCATCCTCCGGACTTGAAGAACGAGCTGATAGATATTTAAAAAGATACGATTCAAATTTTAGATGTCCTGTCTCTAGATAGATGGATGGATTATGATGCTTAAGATATTAAGAAAAATAAAATATGCTGATATAATATAAAATTATTATAGATAATATTATATTCTAAGACAATCCAATTGTATTAAATTTTTGTATAGGGTTTACAGTTATCTACAGCTTAGCTTGCGCTTACTTAGATTTACAGCCTTATCTGGATTGATGATCTCTAATCAGCTATCTGTCAATGACAGTCCGTAAAAATCGGGGCACTTCATGGCCTCTCCGAAAAAAATAAACTGACAAAAATCTTAAAAATTGATTTTGTAAGTACTGAAATATATCTTTTGCGTTTATTATATTATATTAGTAATTTTCGCGCAAAAAGAAATGAGATTTGATAAAACTTTGTAATAGTATAATTTACACATCAGAATAAGGAAAAGGCATGTTGAATAATAATATATCCTCGTACTTCCACGGGAATGGAAAGTACGCGAGAAAACCGCGGCGCGCTGCCAGTACTTTCATAATATCTATATACTCGTATAAAGTGGGAGACTGTTCATTTTAAATTACAAACAGACTTATACTTCAGTTTTATTTACTTGTATAGATTTGTATAGTAGTATAAGTATAGTCATTTGTAGGACTAATATGAATAAATTGTGACTGAAGAAAAAATACATACCTGCTGCTGATGAGTTTCGTTTTTTTCTCGCTTTTTTCGGAGCTTGTAGCTGATTTTGGGCTGGGTGATCTTTCGATCTATAATAAATACGAATAATAACATAATAAAAACCGTCTACGATAATAAAATAAGATAAACCGTCACATAAAGGTTAACCGCCCATATGCACAATTTAATTCATCCAGTAATTACGCTGTTTGACGCTGCACTTCTACCAGAAACACAATATCAAGTTTTGATAGTGGAAATATGCAGAATACTGGTTTTCAGACGGGCGCGAGGCAGGCATACAAAGCATCTCACTGATAAGCAAATGTGACTAACCTTGATCTGTTGACTCGTGGAAGGTCCCGCTTCAGCTTGGATTTGTGTTTGACTGTTGACATGGCCCATCTTCGATAAAGGAGGATTCTTGAACGAGTAGGAGAACGCGAGACCACGTCTCAGAGACGCTCTAGAATATTCATAAAGTTTCAAATACGTAAAAATAAATTTACGTAAGCATATAAAAAATAGTAATAAAAAAATGCAGTAATAAGGACTGCCAAAAGAGGTGACAGCTTATAACTTAGAAGACATTATGAGATTGCCAATTTTAGTACTAAATATTAATAATTTATAATTTCGTAAGTACGACATAGCTTTACATTAGCATGTTAGTGATGCGAAATTCTTGAATGAATGATTCAAGAGGCTAAGTTACTGGTTAACTTCACGTTCATATTATTAGTACTGACATTACATTGGCCACTTATTTTACTCAGAAAACGCATTCTTCTTATTCATGCTTTTTCATAAACGTTTGAGAATAGAGTGCGTACCTGGTCGGACTTGGTGGTGGGTAACTGCTGCCTCTATGGTCGGGCGTGAGGTACTGATGTTGTTGAGCCACTATCAAACGATTTCGCTGTAACAGCTCTTGATGTGACTGGTACAGCTTTTGAGACGCTGACGGTATGGTCGGGCTACAAAAGTTAAGGCTCGTTAAACATCCCATCCCAAAGGTCTTTGATAGTGTATCCCCAGTGAACTATGGCTAACACTCTCTTCGCCTTAATTCGACGATATGCGTGGCTAGCAGTCGGACTTATAGGGGTCAATAATAATGGTAATGAGTTAAACTTACAGTACTATACTAGCTAATTTCTTCGTAATGTATGTACTATTACAGAGTTATCTACTAATAAAAGCTAAACGTTGGCCTTTCAAAAGTACTTACCTTGATGTCGACTTTGGTGTAGAAGGTTCTATATTGAGATCAGGTAGGCTATGGACTAGCGTGGCAACATTGTCCTGCGTTTGTACATGAAGAGTTTTCTGTGAGCTTGTTGCAGTATCGGGACTCTTCGATCCAGGGGACTGAAAATATTTATTTATACTCGATGTTTCAAAATATAAAAGCTTTATTATAATTGTAATTAATGGTGTAAGACGAAATTTAGTATGGGTCAAAAATTATAGGATATAATATTTTAGGTTATGGCGTGAACCTAATATAACTAGACAATATCCGGTAAGGAGAAGTGACATGCCTCAAAAACAAAATATAACTTGTGTTATAATGATAAGATTAAATTTCACTAAATATTTTTTAACGCTAAAACTGAGTCCTCACGTGCATCCAAATACTGCCGCGGGTTTCTCATTATCTCGGGCTTATAATCGACTCCTCTACCAGTAGCTGACCTAATACTATAATTTACGTATAATATATATTAGGTACTTACTATTTCTTGTTGAGTGACCACCGAGTCCGACTCACTCTCACTCACCACGTTCACTGTGATCGATGCTACAGCTGTGAACAAAATAACATTATAATTTTCAATATTTTTTTTCTAAATGTATCAAACGAAGTCAAACGTTTAATATTTATAAATCTCTAAGTGTCTCCAGTCGCTCGATAGCAGCAACATCAGAAATTAATAGAGGGTTCCTTTCTGCATTTGTCTAAAGATGGCAACTTTTGACAGAGACCATTCCGTCTTCCGTAAAGCAAGATCCATCCATGAATTACTTGCAATACGGTAGTTGACAGTAATATAAATAATGGAATATTTTTATTTGTTACGGTAATTAATTAAAGACACAGGCTTGCAAAATATTAAGTAATCTGACCAAAAATATATATTATTAGCATATATTATTATATATTGCCTTTCCTGCTCTTCGTTCCGGAACAAAGCAAAGTTGTTTCATAGAAGAAATAAGAGGATGATAAAATATATCGGTCATAAATTCTTCATAAATGATAAATAGTAGGATTATTAAATGTAAGTACTTACTATGGGTGGATCCGTGTGAGTACATAATTCCACCGATAACCTGCTCACTAGAAGCTCCAAGTTTGTAGATACTTCTGCCAATAGTTGGTTGAAGCTCATCGTGAGAAGCAGCACTGTGGAGTATGCAATTTTACTTAAACATAATATTATTGTACCTTAATATTTTTCTTTCTTATTTTTTGGCAATAAAACTCCTAAGAGGCAATATTTACTTGTCCAAGAAATAGAAAAAGAGAATGAATATTTAATTTTATGTGTAAATGTATATTTACATATAAAATATCTCATTTACATATAAAATGATCAAAATATTTGTTCTTTGTTGACTTTCATAATTTACACATTCACACTATTTGGGAACTACATATAATACAATTATACTATAACTTCAATGCAAACTTCTTACCTTGTAGATTGTTGGAAGCTCGATAATCGAGAATTTCGTGAGCTGGCGGTGGATGCTCTCTGCATCAATTGACGAATGCTACGCCGTCCTGGATGTTTCCCTGGGCTTGCTGTATATTCAAAAGCATCATAAGTATTTTTACGAAAACTTCAAATATAACATCAAAACATAGACACATCTGATAAACATCTAAATCCATCAAATATCGAAACAAAAAATTAATCACGATGCCCTAATGTATTTAAATAATTGTAATATGCAATCAAAACACATTTCCAACAACAGTCATGACGTAAAAAACAGAGACACGACATAAATATCCAAATACCTCCAATGTTAAATTTAATTGCGGCTGCTATTGCTAACCTTCTGACTGAAGCCATTGTATGATAGCCTTTGAAAGAATACCAAGAATTTGTTATCATCAGTTTTGTTACATATAATACACCTTGATAGTCTATATCTTAGAAAATTAACATAGTTTCGAAGCTTAGCATCAATCGATTTAGAAGTTCGAGCCAAAGTACTGATAAGATAATGATCCTTCAATTTGCAGAATTCGTACCAGTTACGCGAATAAT
The DNA here is from genome assembly GCA_905333005.2 of Lycaena phlaeas. Lineage (NCBI taxonomy): Eukaryota > Metazoa > Arthropoda > Insecta > Lepidoptera > Lycaenidae > Lycaena > Lycaena phlaeas. Next base: position 6,214,934 of record HG995168.1, read on the forward strand.
GACATAGTTTTAGATTCGACCTATTTCAACCTAATAAAAACATGGTGTACATAATATTGTATATCCGTGTATGCTAATCCGAAATTCCATGAATGAGTTGGTTTATCTTTAAATACAAATCAATTTAATTTAAAAATATCTTTAGAAACAAAAAAAATAACAATAAAACTTAAAAGTTGCGTTTTTATCAGTATGCTCTTTTATTCTTTTGTGAGATTTGATTTCTGCGTGATTTAGTACATTTTTCGTTATACGTTCATATCATACTTTCCTTTTACATTTGCTGCTGAGTTTTTACTCTCTGGTTTTTTTAGTGGACCTTGAAACCGATATTAGGATTAATTAGACATTTTTTTTACTTTTACATTTTACCAACCTTCGAATGATTCTGTGGTGATGGATCCATGAGATACCTCGTAGTCGGTGGAGGCGTTCATGCCACGGTGCAGCATGACGGCAACACTCTCACGTGCCTCGTTCTCAACGATGGAGTCTTCGGGAGAGGGTTCCTGTTGATATTATGAAAAATAATTGCTTTTTTATCCGGCTGCACAGAATTGAGCGTGATTTCAAGTGTATGTTTTATTTCATGTTTCATCCTTTCGCATTTTAGAAGTCGCATCGACTCGATGGTTGCAAAGAATTCAGACGTATATAGAAGTGCAGTTCTTAAGGATTTATTTGTGCTGACTTTATTGGGGACATGTCCACAGCGGGCTAAGTTCGCACTCGCTCGCTCTCGTATGCTCATATGCTGGGGACATCGCGGTATCCTTCTCGCCACGCCACCAAGCGGACGTCGCAGAAATTTTGTCCTCAAAGCGCCTATAGAAACTGTTCTTCTATATACGTCTGGATTCATTGAATGTTGTAAGTTTTGGCACTATGTATATCAATAGGTTGAAAAGTATAAAGATAATGAAATTTTGTTGCTAATTTATATAATTTATATAATCAGTTTTATTTCAATTATTATAAATCTTTTTATACTAACTAAAATTGTTTATACTAATAAATTCAAAAATGCAAATATAAAATGCTAATTTTTCGCACATGAAATATAAATTGTGTTAATATTTTGAAGTGTATAAATAAACATACCCTGCCGCCGAAGGTGTAGTCTGATATGTCCAGCTCCATCTCGCTGAGTTCTCGATGTGGGTTTTTGGCGAACCAGACACTTAGCTCGTACGACATTCTTGCTTCTTGCACTTTTAAATCCCACGTCTAAAAATTTTATTCATAAAAAAAATTTTGATTTGTAAATTTTTATCAATTCTTTACAATTAACTCAGACAAATATATTATTATAATAACTTGTGATAATAACACTTTTCGTTAAAAGTTCATTTAACAAGCGAAGCTTACAGATGCAAATGCAATAAAAACTATTCCAAGAAATACTTAATATTTAAGAAGTTTAACGCAGTAATTTTTAATTATAATACAATAAAGTTATAGATCTGGCATAGTGAAAACCTAAATAAGTAATAATAGTAATTAAATAGTAAACAATATTCATTACAAAATGCTCGTTTGGTGCTGTTTATTTATAGCTCGAATCTTTAGGTGATTCGTTAGCTTACATAGTGTATACCTAGGATATACCTACATATGATAAAGATAATATAAAAATAATATATTGTACTTACCCGCAGTGTCTGTAACGGATTTGGGTCCTTGGCTGTCTCTGATAAGATAAAGCTGGTGTATGACGACCCAACCTCGTCCACTATTACATACACCAATCCAGACATGTCTTTGCTATTTTTGCTTACGAATTTCGGAAATTGGATCATGCGATCGATCATAAATTTAGGTCTACAAAGTAAAATACAATTTAGGAGGCATCATTCGCGCAGCGCACAGGGTAAGGTTAGAAAAGATGGCCCTAAAGGAGAATTAATGGCCACGACAAAAAAAATTACAAAGAAAATTTTCGACGAAAATAATACCCACCTTATCAATTTGTATGGATAGTTTCCTTTTGTCATTTTTTTACACACCAGCAACATATCGGTCAATAGAAAAATATGTACATCAATCTGTAATTAAAAAGTATTTTAAGTACACACATTTAAAGTAATAGCTATAAAAATATTTACACAGTTCGCTGTAATTCGCAAGGCTGACAAAAATCGCAATATAAAAGCTAGAAATTTAAAGCCATAAAGTTATTTTTACATAAAAATTATTACGTTATGTATTATTTTATATATCTAAGTGTTCCGGATGCATCCGTACGCCAAGCAGTTTTTCCGGGACCTTACTTTTTATGCGATTCTAAGTATTTATAATAAAAGCACGAATTGTATGGATGTTTATTACGTTTTCACGCTTAAGCTACCGAATTGATTTTAACGAAACTATACAATAATATTATAGCTTATATATTATATCAGAATACCACATGGGCTAGAATTTGTCCCCGCACTCCCATGGGAATGGGAAGTACGCGAGTGAAGCCGCGGCAAGTTGCTAGTTCGATAATAAAGAAGGTCCAGGTTTTTCACAAATTATCTTGAACATAATTTAGTAGCAATTGAATTATTTTCAACAAAAAAATCATGTAAAATATTTGCAAAAGTAATATCATACTGCAATATCAAACATTTGCTTTGATAGAACGTTATTAGAAATCTTTTAAAACAGCTTGCCTCTTTGACGTTGTCTCTGAACCTAAGGTCACCCTGGTACACGACACAGCGACTTTGAGTTGCCACGCAGTTGACCATAGGAGCTCTCAGGTTCAGCTGCGAGAACATACGGAAGTATTTGTCCAGCTCATCGTCCCTGAAATCCTGAAAAAGTTTTATTTATATTAGTATAGTTTTTAGTTAAGTAGTTGTTTTTGTATAAAATTATTTTACAAAATACCATTTTATTTTACTATTTTCCGAATCAATTTAAATGGTTTACAATTACAAGTATAAAGCTAGACCCCATTCGTTTGAGTTTTCTCTATGTAGCGTTGGTCAACGATTAGCCAAAGCCTTGTGTTGGATGTGGGTGGCAAGTAGGGATGCCTTAGTTCAGCAGTGGATGGATGAAGACTGATGATGATGATGATGTATTGATGTCTGTATAATTTTTGCGCTTACGTTTTAGAGTTAATCGTTTTTTCTTGACAGAGAGGATCAACTAATGATAATATTATTATTTTAATTAATTTTAGGTGTCTATCTTTTATATATAGGTGGATCTTATCATGTTTTGCCTGCTCATATGAAAATTTTATTTATCTCTAGATCACCAATAGTTTTTACAATTTTATAGACACAAGTAAAAAATAATCAAAAGTAGACGATATACAACACAACACAATTGCACAACTACTTACTGATAATTAATCAAAGCTTGCATTGAACAAACACGAGATAAATGATAATTTAGATAATTACAAAAAAATGTCTTCTGAAATGTTTACAAGTATAGAAATAAACATTTTTAGTTTTAATCAATACTCATTTTTACATTTTTAGTTATAGACTTCGTATAACTATACCGGGTGTATTTTGAACGCTTTGAAAGATTTAAGCCTAATAATGTAATATTTATATGCTATATAATGCATATAAACATTTATATCAGAAACGTTTTCTTAAGAATTTTTTAACACTTATGTACTTTGCATGCCCGCGATGTATGCATACACGCTATGAACTCACGCTTACCGCGAGTCGCGACGCGGCTGTGCGTCACTTTTTACATTAAATTTCTGTTTATTCAAAAAACGATTGTTTTTAAGCACTATCATCAAATGTCTGTATCTTTATGTTTACCTAACCGGATTATACACAAAAAAGTTAGAAAAGACAACAAAAAAAAATTCGCGTTTTTTTCACTTCTATCATGCCAGGCCACGCCTACACTATCATACCTCTTCGTTTTTCAAAGCGTTCAAAATACACCCTGTATATTGAATCGTGGAAGAGGTCACACACAGTGGAAATCTTATTGAAGAGCCTAGAAAGACGTAGAACTAGAGAACTCTGGCTTATAACCGTTCTACAAAATGTCATCATTATCAATGATTATATATATTTTCGTGGATATCTAAGAGGCTATTTAAATCTGATTTATGCAATTTTTTGAAGAAGTTTAGTATAATAACTAAATGATGCTGAACTTTTAAATGAATTAAAAAATCTTGATGAAGACATGGGTGTGGAACCGGATCGCATTCCTCCTTTTTTATTAGACAATGTCCTTAGACGGTGCAGCAAATCTATAATCTTTCACACAAATTAGGCGTCTTTCCAAATGCGTGGAAAATAACAAAGGTGATTTTGATGATTTACAAAAAAATTGGCAAACCTATAATAACCAATTTTAGACCAATTTCAATTAATAACTTTAAAAAAACTTAACTTAACTTCTGTGGCTCAGCAACCCAAAGTGGGTCTTGGCCTCCGAAACGAGAGACTTCCACCGGTCTCTGTGTTTAATTATTAACTATTATAGTGAAATCCTAGAGCCCTTGATCAATCTATATGTTATTAAATACTTCAAAAAATATTTAAGTATACATCAACATGGTTTTGTGAATTTAAGATCCATTTCCACAAATTTAGTAACTTTTGTTGAGGACATTTCCAGAGTAATAGAAAGGCAAATAGAAATAGGCTCACGTTATTTATACAGTTTTTAGCAAGGTGTTTCACTGAGTACCTCTCTACATTCTATCTTCAAAACTATGGTCTCTATGATTTCCCAGGTTCTCTCTTGCAATGGTTGACATCATAAATTATTATTATTTTCAAGGAAGAACAATAATTTTTGTCGTAATTAATGGATTTGAATCCATAAGATACTATATCACATGAGGCGTATCACAAGGGATCTCATTTATGACATACTCTTTTTAATGTTTTTATAAATGATATCCGTGAACATGTTGTGAGCATATTACTTAATTCATATTATTCCAGTATGTCAGATTTAAATAGCCTCTGTAACAGATGTCAATGAAATGGCAAACATAGCTGCAGCTCATACAGATAACATGATTGCCTCCTTCAATGAAATACTCTAAGAGACACTGTGAATTTATCACTTCTGCGTATTGCTTCTTACTCTTTGATATGTTGAGCGTAGTCGTGAGCCGTACAGCGAGGGGGAGGGGTGACAAAACTATCACTGACACACTTTGCACAACCGCATCGGTCCCATGTTAATGCACTGTTATAAACACTAATTAATGTTTTTTGTCAAGGCAAGTCCACTTATACGAAATTTTACTTTTAATCATTTATATTAGTTAACACTGAATATGGATCAATATGGATGAATGTTAATCACTTGAAATATATATTTTTTTTACACTTAAAACTTTTAACACTTTTGGCAAGTAAATTAGCAAAATTGTTCGACGTTTAAGAACTCTTCTCTTAACCCGTACAATCCTTAAAGACGATGTTCTCAACAAAATAAACTTACTACTTCGTAACTTTCGATAGAATTGGCAACTTCTTCTAGTTTTTCCAACTCTTCTTGCTGTCGCACTGAACGGTTCAAATCCAAAACGTAGTTCTTCGCAACTGTCTCCTGCGAATAAAATAAAACAATGTACATTAATTTTTTACACCTGTCTATTTTTTTTGTAAGGTGTGTTGGAATATAAAGAAAAGTATATTCTTGGTATAAAGTAAAAATAGGCTTTGTGAATTATTCAGTAATAAATTTTTTAATCATAGAACCTCAAATTCATTCCCAAATTTAAAATATATTTCTTAATGTTCACCATAAACAATCCGGACTAAAATAAAAGTATTTGTTTTATCAGAACCTTTCGATAATTGCTTATAATTATAGGGACAAAAACAAAAGTATTTTGTTATGAAAATAGCTCCACGACAATGTTTTTGATTTCGGTGTTTTTGTTGGACTTTTAGATAATTACCTTTTTCAATGTTTTTCGTTGATGTTTAATTATTAGTAAAAAATAAGTTAAAAAAATGTTTTGTTATAATATTTCAATTATACGAATCCCTTTATGCTTGAGTTTCGTATAAATAAATCTTCATAATCTTTACGTTCATAAAACCTTGATTTATCTGTTTGTAGAATCCTTTTACATCATGAAATAAGATTGTTTCTAATATATTTATTATTATTTATTAAGTATAATATATTAGACATATAAATTTGTATAATATAATGTGTGTAAGGCACATAAATTTATATGGAAATCATTTTCTGAAATTATGATTTATTATTATATAACATGGACTCATATTGGATCTGCTTGTTAATAAATTAAGAATAATCACTACACGTGAATAAACTAACGTTTTTATCTATATTAATAGATAATGGATATCTATATCCCGAAAGAGATGGAAATTACTTGTCCACAGTTTGAAAAGCAAAGAACGCTTACCCAAACTAAATAAATCTAACGAGGTTTATAAGCAAAATATTAGAATTTATCTTTTGTTAATGTTTTCAACGAATAAAACATTTATTAGTGTTTCTGTTTCTCTATTCCATTCGAATATTTTAATTTTTTTTTCAATTTCACGAAAACCCCGTCTAATTTTTGAGTTGTAAGGACACAAAGATATCGAAGCTTAGTTAATAAATATTATTCGTCTTTAACTCTTTCTTAATTCACGACAGTGCCGTTTGCACTAGGAGCTGCCCTCTAGTTACATTAATATATGGAGTTTTATTATCACAAAAAAAACCTGAGTTCAGGTGCGCGCGTACCTTCGGTTATACTCACCCGTCGATCTATCTTTGTCACAACTCAATTACGGCTTGTGGTAAAAGAAATTGCTTGGAATATACCTAATTTTTTTTTAATAAAAATATATTGATTATATTGTTTTTCTTTGTTATTAAATTTGTGGCTGGTTTTAATATATTTTTTTAGATCATGATTGTATTATGCAGAGGAAAATATATAGCAGGTAGAATTTAATGCTTGTGAAAGCAATATTGTTAGCGCTTTGTAGAATGAATACTGAATATGTCTATATTGAATATGCCTATACCTAATCCAAATATTAAATATTACATAAAAATTTTAACTGCGTCGTACGTATTATTATTGTCCTACTATTTTTCACCTCATTTTTTTCAATACTTGCCCTAGATGTGGGTAAGAGTAAGCTAGATTAAGCGTAGGTACATCCATCACTTGTTGGCTGTACCCATACTGCATACAAAACACGCGCTACATACAATACTTTTCTGTCATTATAATTTAGAATCCCGATATACTTTCTAACATAACATAAACTAATAATTATAATCTCGATACCTGGTGAATCGAATATTGTGAAGATTTGCTTTACTTTAAATTATTGAACTGTGCTTGAAAATGAATTCCAATAATATAATTTCAGAACATACAGCGCTAGCGATATTAATTAGTTTTCTGAAAGTATTGTTGACTTGCCGTGGCTGCGATATTTTAAAACTCTCAAAAAATATGTGTGGGTTTTTGTACTTTTTCCAGGAGCTGTAATAGTTAGCGAAATTGGATTCAGTATCTGAAGTTTGTTTGTTTTTACTGCCATTTTGTTTTGCTTCCATTTTTGTAGGTTTTACAAACCTTTTTGAAATCCAAGCATTGTTATAAGAATAACTTTGACCACAGCGACAATATAATGTTACAAGCGCTAAGCGGTAGGTAAAATTCAAAATTACAAGTTTTTATAGTAGAATTAATATTTATTTAGCACGCTCTGTATGTATGTAATGTTACATACATACAGAGCACACTGTATTGTGTATGAAATTTATATTTTCATATCAATTTATTTTTACACAAAGCAAAATTGAGATGATATGGCTTATTCTCCTACATTTTGGACACTAATCACCCTATCCTTGTTTTGTGACTAATAACTCTGAAGCAATTCTAAAATATGAGATGTTAGGAGGGATGCAATATGTAGCGCGATCCCTGCAACATTCTATTTGACTCTACCTTGAAGGTGTTGTTTTTCAGAAGAAGGAATAGAAAAGGCAGTATGTTGATTTTAAGTTCTTGAACAGCGTAGACCATTTATCATTGAATAGTTTGTTTGAATCTACATCTAAAATAAAAATAAAACATTACCATGGCTAGAAGAGAAGTTCGTTCTGGCTCCGTTTCGGTGTGGGTGATAATCCTGCGCAATATGAGACTGTACTTCGTGAGACGCTGCATTGGTTTCACTAGAAAATCCGCTAGCTGGAGTCTGATAAAAAAAAATTAAAATGTAATTTCCTGTGTCTGTATTAATTTTCGTTATAACTATTATCAGCGTATTTCGGTCCACTGCTGGGCATTCTGTTAAGCCGACAAATTATGAAAATCTTTAAAATATAATAAATTAACGGACCCGACAGACTTCGTTCTGTCAAAAAGATTTGGCACATAGCAGGTTTTTGTTCCAACCTATTTTATCTCAATTTCGAGAAATTAACTATCCTATCTTTTAAGTTGGAGAAAAGCACACATTATTTTAAAAGAAAACACATTAAAATCGGTTCAGTAATTTAGGAGTTCATCCCGGACAAACATCGTGACACTGGAATTAAATATAATATATGGGTTTAAACACTGACCCCTACATGTATTCATAAAAAAAATTACGCTGTTTTTTTTGCGCGGATCGGCGGTTTGGGGCAGCGATTGTGTACATTGACTGTGTTCACAAATCACGAACGGCGACGGTATTCCATTTCCACATTTGTTTTGTATCATTCGATTCACATCGACACCACGTATGAAAAACAAAATTGATAAACCAAATGGAATCCGTCGAATCCACTGAATCAAATTCGAATAAGTGTAATAAAAGCTTTACACAGGTTTTTAGAGTGATTAGTTTTGAATACAAAAAATAGCTGTTAATTGATAAAGTGTGTTAAACAACTGAATTCAAATGGAAATTGGCAATGACAAAGAAACGGAACACTTCTATTCCACCATCATCATCAGCCTTCATCCGTCCAATGCTAAACATCTCAAATAGACTGGACCAGCATATACTTCTATTTAAATCGGTTATTTTTTCCTATAAAAGTTATATTTAAAATAAATATTGAATAAAAATATATGTAAATTCTGATCCATGTGTTTTTTCACTTTCTCGCGAGTATTAATATCTATAATATGCTTACCGTTTACACAGCTTGTGCGAGTGACACCAAGCTAAATATATGGCGAACTCTGGGTCGCTGTTAATACTCCTAAGATACTCGACCGTCTTGCTTTGATTCTTCACATATTTTTCATACGGCATAAGAATTTCCCTAAACCGACAAAACCCTGGAGCCATCAATTCCGTATTGAACCTGAAACAAATGCTTTGAGTTAGGTTTGTATGGAGCTAATCTTTGAAAAGCCTCATCTGATTTAAATATTCTTCCACCAGTGCTATGTTACGTCATCACTGAGTGACATAGGTTAAATTAATAACTATAACATAAGTATATATAAGTTAAAGCCGATTAAGCTACAAAGTGCTAACGAAGAATTTGCATATCGTTTCAAAATGTGCGTGTATGCAACCTTTTTTATCCTACATAACTATATAGCATACATATAAAGTTTCAAGATGGTGTTTGTTCGTGTGGTATATTTTTTACAAATAGAGCGACGTCATAAATATATACCGTATGAGTGTGTAACGTCTATTAGATTAAGTTGTATAGCAGTGTATAATCTGTTTCCTAATAAATGATTTGAAGTGAAACTTCTTTAGAATCGTTGTGATTTCAAACCGGATGCAACGGAAAAAACGACAGGTAAGAGACACAAATACAAAAGAGCGAGAGAGCAAATGTCGGTGTGTATGTATATTGCACTCTGTATAATACTTGCTTGTATTTGAGCATTTAACGCGTGGTTCACTTCTATCATGTGTGAATCACACACACACCTTTATTGTTATTATTATTATTGAAGTGAAACTAATTTCGAACCGGATGCTACGGAAAAAACGACAGGTAAAAGACACAGACACAAAAGAACGAGAGAGCAAATGTCGGTGTGTATGTATATTACAGACTGTTTAATACTTGCTTGTATTTGAGCATTTAACGTGTGTTTCACTTCTATCGTGTGTGAATCACACACACACACCTTTTTTATTATAAATATTTACTGACACAAAAAGCGAGATATATTGCACTTTAAAGACATTTTGATTAAGAACATGGAAAGAATTACGTATAACGTGGTTCATAATGAATAAATCTAGTAACTCGATTTTGTACCCAAATATATACAATAAATTGAAGACCATGTCTCATTGAAGTTGGTTAGCGCCGGAAATAATGTGAGCTTGCTCGGCTTCACAGCGGGGAAATGAGTTCACGGCAAAGCCACGGCCGATTAGATTGGCCTAGCTTATTTCACCGATGTGTTTGTTTATCATTAGCAATTTAAATTAAGCTCGCTATTAGGAAAATAGAAATATAAAAATCAGGTAGTTTCGGATTTTCTGCACTTGTATATAACCTATCTTTTAATTTTAATTTGATGGGGAACGAATAATTTTAAAGGTAAATCAGGGGTAATCAGGGGTAAATTACCTAAGATAATATTTTTAGACACTGAGTAGTAAAAAAATGTATTAAGTTTTTTTAAGAAAGTAGAAAATTTTACAACAAAAAAAGGTAATATTATGATCATAGTATGTGGTGTGTACTATTATAATTATGCCGCATGTGCTGAAGCTAGTATTTCTATAAATGATTAATGAAAGCTATAACAATATAGTAAGAATAGGTAAATAGATGAAATAAATATAAATAAATGTTGTAGGTATTAATACTTACGAAGTAACTTCGAAATAAATAAGTTTTATACCATCTTACTCTAAGATTAATAATACATACGCCATATAAAAAACATTATTAAGTTCGAGAAAACAAAACTTTTATTCATGAAAATTTAATTTTACAATAGAAGTTTATAGCAACATAGTAAGAAACACTGTGAAATTAGCACCAATAACCTATTACGACTGATTGAAGCCATCTTTATCTTTAGCCATCTCGATAAAAAAGTCTCGCTTTTGTGTGAATAAATAAATGGGTATACAATTTTGACATTTATATTCTTTTTATTAGGGCCTGTTTCACAACCTCCAGATAAGTGCCGGATAGGCTATCTAGAACATATTTGACAGATAGAGTATGGAGTATCTGTCAAATATGTTCTGGATAGCCTATTCGGCACTTATCTGGAGGTTGTGAAACAGGCCCTTAAATTAATTAACAAATCTTTATTAAATTATTTCAAAAAATTAATATACTTACGGTTTTGCTTCTTGCATTGACACTCTGAGCATCGGCAGAAATGCGACTTGCCAGAATTTCAGGCTAGCATTGAGTAAGTCGGGAAGGTTGGAGAAAAGTCGCTCTGTTTCCACTGCTAGCATTTTACCACTGTCTTGCAACGCATGTGCGGTGGAAATGAAAACCTGGTGAATAATAATTATGTCATTATAATCTTATTAGCTTAGTGGTGAAATTAGCCAGTTAAACCCGAACGAGCCTGGTTCGAATCTCCAGTCCTTTTTTTTTCCTTTTTATAAGATCTTTTTTTTTTCGACGAAAAATTTTATCGTATTTTCTCACTAAGGGTACCGAGCAAATGCTCGGTCAACCAGGTACTTATATTAATCAGCCATATCCATGCACTGCTGGGTATTAGTATCGCGAACGCCAAGAAGGCTGGCGTAACTTGCTTCTTTATTAACATGATATTCTATACTATAATCTTCTTCATCATCATAAGCCTTTATTCTTCCACTGCTGAACATAGGCCTCCATAACACCGCTTTATTTTCTGGACATACGACACGTAGCTCATGCTAATTTGTATTCATAGAATGTTTACATCTTAGAAATTGTTATGTTGTAAGCTTTTTCGAAATTCTTCATTGCAATTAAAAATATAATTTGAGGAGAACTCTACTAAATTATTACCTTAAATCGCATTAACGGATGAGATTATTGTCCCGCAATGGAGCGGTATGCTTACTGGATTATTATATTTGGCAAACAGGCTTAAATTTTGTAATTCCGTTCCCAATGATACAACAAAATAAAATCTGTTATCCGAGTAACAGACATGTTTTCGTATATTTCGTTACATTACTGTATAAACCGCGGATTAATTCAATATCCAAAATGAACGCACTGTGCATATTAATAGGAAATAAAATAGTCTTTTTAATAATTTTAATGGCTTCGACGAATATGTTATACAACAAAATGAACTGACTTATTTTAAGAAATTATTAATAGAACATATTTAGTATTTATTATAAAAATCTTAATGATCATGCATAAAAAAAAAATCATTTCAGAAAAATAAGATTGTAAGTCTTTGAAGGTGTGTAAAGTTTACCAACCCGCATCAGACCAGCGCATCGGTGAACTATGGCCCATTACCCTCCCCGTTCGATTTCAAGGAGAAGACCTATGCCCAGCAGTAGGACATATTAAGGATTGATACTTTTACTAACTGCTCTGATCTGCCTACCGATTTTTAGACCTACTGAATATGCATGTAAAATTTCATAAAAATCGGTCAACCCGTTTCGGAGTACTTGAATTATGCACCCCGTGTCACGAGAATTATATATATTAGAAGTAAAAATTGAGGATCATAGTATAGCATAGAAGTATATATATAGCACCTAATAGCTATAGCTATATTATAAAAATAAGAAAGAAACATTTTTTTGTTTAAAACAATATGTTGTTATTTTTCATTCATACGTGAACAAGGTCGTATATTTCAGACCCTCGCAACCCTACTTTAAACTTGGACAATGAAATATATACATCGACGGGTTCAAGCCTATTGTAAACAGATATTATGATGAGAAAAATTAGTATACCGTACTTTTGTATTGTAAAGATATTTTGACAATTTATTAAAATACAGATTTGAACAGATATTTTTTCCAGTTCTCCGTTTGTAATTGTATGATTCGTTTAATTTCTATTAATTAATTATTATTATGATATATAGTAGAGATGAAACGGATAGTGGTTTGGCTGGATACCGGATACCGAATATTCCGCCAGATACGAAGCCGGAGCGCCGGATATCCGGCCGCCGGATATTCAACAAAAATGTACTGTAAATCTTAGTTAACGCAGACGAAGGTGCGGGCAGCAGCTAGTGACATAATGTTACTAGCTGTTGCTCATGCACACGAAGCGATCAATCTTTCACTTCTCAAAAAAAAAAGAAAAGAAAAGAAATTTCGAATATAAGCGCGTCCGGGTTTAATCGTATCGCACGTGTCAGTTTCTTCTTCTTCTTCAAAATTAATAGCTTCCTAAGGCCCCGTTCGCACGAGCGCTTTTTTACCGAGCGGTAAAAACCATTTAAATGAGACATAATATGGACACCCATGTATCTGTTCACTCGAAAGCGTTTTTAAAAAGCAACGCTTTTTTATCGAGCACTGTTAGATTTTCGACGTTGAGTGTTTAACGTTAAATCGAATTTAGCACGCCAAACTCGCAACTCCAGCCGACGTCGGGTTTTACCCCGACGGTTTTTAAGTGCTCGTGCGAACGGGGGCTAAAGGATTTGCCACAGTTTCTTCTTGTATTTTTACTTGTCATGTTTGATGTCCGTGTGTTTCATTGAATAGAAATGCCATCATTGAAAAAACGATCGCTAATTTGGCAATATTATGATTTAAATAATGACGATAACAAGTACGCGGCCTGTATATTGTGTCAGGCTTAATCTATTATAAAAATATATAAAAAAGCATATATACGGTCGAATTGAGAAACATCTCCTTCCTTGAAGTCGTTTAAAAAGTTATCCATAACCTTTTGTGGTATGATTGGCCTTGTATATAATAATTATATTTTTTAATGTAACTATCCGGTACCCGGCCGGATATTGAGTTACTATTCGGTATCCGGCCGGATAGTGAAAACAAGGCCGGATAGGCCGGATACCGGATAGTTACCGGATATCCGTTTCATCTCTAATGTATAGTGACGTCTCATTTAGTATCGTTCTTATCTTCATCTCACTTAGTATTCTCTCTTCGTCATAAAATTTCACATTACTTAGACTCCTCCCTCCCCGAAATTGTGGCCTAATTTACAAAAAGCATACCAGATTTACTGGCTCAATAATTCCATCAGTACATATAAACTTCGTGGACAATGTTCATCATCATCGTCAGCCTTTATCCGTCCACTGCTGAATATAGACCTCGCTCAATAAACGCCAAGACGACCGATCCCTTGCCACTCGCATCCAATACGGACCGGCTACTGATCGTCTTCCCACCTGGCCAATAGCCGACCAACACTTCGTCTACCTAAACGCGATCTCCACTCTTGAACTTTATAGGCCTATCGACCATCCGTTCTCCTGAGTGTGTGACCAGCCTACTGACATTTTAATGAGCCTATTCTTCGCGTGATGTGGTAACTTTAGTTCTATTGCAATGTTGTTTGAGATTAATTCTCCCAAACTAATTTAAAACAAAAAGGAAATTAGTACCCTAATTTGATTAATTATTGAGGTTTTAAAACGTGATTAAAGGTTATATTTAGTAGAAATATGTGAGGTAGGCCGGAAAATTGTGTAGCAATTTTGTGACGAATTGATATATGAAAGTAGTTATAAGGGTACAATGATTTCAAGTTTTTCCCATTGGCCAAAACTCCGTAAAAAGGTCGAGGAAATTTGTTCCTAAACAACGTGTCGAGACGTGCCATAAACTTTATGTAACTAAAAATCCCTCTTCCAGTCTCGCTTCGACGAATAATAAAGTTTGAAATTTCGACGTCATACAAGTTGAGTACTGAAATAGAATTATTATGAACTACGTAACGTTAATAGTCGATATTAATAACTTTGATACATTCTATTATGCATATTACCATACTGCACCCATAGTTGAACATGTACTTTAGGTACAATATATTCGAGAATGTAAGTTATGAGCTTTTACTCTATTTTACGCTTTACGAAATACGACTTTAAGAGCCTGTTTCACAATCTCCAGATAAGTTCCCAATAGGCTATCGGCAACATATTTGACAGATAGAGTACGGAGTATCTGTCAAATATTTGACAGATATTTGACAGATAGAGTACGGAGTATCTGTCAAATATCTGTCAAATATTTTGCCGATAGCCTATTGGAAACTTAACTTGAGATTGTGAATTAGGCCCTAATATTAAAATCTAATAGAAAGTTAACTAAATTGTTCAGAATATTATCGAGTTATGCGCATAATACATTGAGTTTAATTTAAATTTGAAACACCGACGTGTTTCGAGGCTAGGACTATTTCTAGAAAAAATACTTTTTGAATAATATGCAAACGCTTTAATGTCTCCAATAGTGTGGAATTTATAATTCGCAACGGCTAAAATCTGATATTCTCACTTCATCATCATCACCATCACCATCATCATCATCATCATCATCATCATTATCATTATCATCAGCCTATCATTCAAAGTCAAACCCGGAACCTCTTAAGGTTGAGACATATTTATTGCGTCACCATCATCATCATCATTGCCTGCCTAGTACTACTATTACTACTCCATATTTAGTAATAATCGTAGAAGCTCGTGCTTGCTAACTTAGCACAGCTAAAGTATACAGTAAGTTAGAAACGATTATTCTATACCAATAAAGACTCGTTTTTGAACATACCTAAAAGGCTTTGTCCCCTTTGTTGGCAGGTCGAGTAATTATAAGACATAAAGTAAAATTAATTTGGATGCGCTCATATTATGTTAAAAATCTCTTTACCGTCCCGCCCCAGTTAAATTCCTTCTTTGGAACGTAACACTCGTGAAAAAGGCTTCGAGGAGCCTTTTTGAGATCACCCATGCGTCTGCTCTCCGTATATCTCAACAGTTCTCACAATATTACTTTCATTATGCGTCTTTTTCATCAAACATTTCATTTCTATAGATGACATCGAGTTAAATTAATGTTTTTAAAGATTCTATAAGTTTTTTTATATTAGTTGAATAGGCAAACGGAAAACGTGCTATATGATAAGTGATGATGGTAAGTGATGTTACCAATGAATATAAACAAAAAAAAAAGACGGGCCTTGTAGCTGCGGAAGGGCTCAGCTCTATCCGTGCTGCGTCCACTTACCAGCTTTCGGGCGCAGCGAGCCCCACAAACGCGCCTGGGGAGACCCACTCCCCCACGGGATGCCTTCGTGTATATCCCGGCGTTAAAGAAAAAAAAAGGCAACTCGTTCTATGCTTACCCTGCGACATAAGATGTTAAGTCTCGGTGCCAGTAACTATACTGCCTATCTTGCTCGCTTTCCGAATTGTAGTAAAGCTGTTTCACGGGAGAAACAGCAAGATGGTACCATCTACCACGGCGAGCGTGGTACAGCGCATCCCCACTACGGGTAAATTGAGACTATACCTACTTAATCTTTAATTTCTCAATCAAATTCATTTTAATCAATTGCTGCGTGTAGGTTCATCACCACTTAGACAAAAAAGTTTAAAGATTTTTATAAAAGGGAATTAATTATTAATTGATAATGATTAATTATTAAAGAAATGTTTAGAGGATTTTTTAATATGATGATTAATTAAATATCTGTTTAGGTCATCAATAAATCCGTATTGGTATGTCGATGTTTCAATGAACGATTGCCTGCCACTCGAACCTGTCTTGTGGAACTGAAAAGGGATTGTCTTCCCATGACCCATTTATTTGGAGGTGGACCGAACCTAAGTCGTTACATTTCAATTCCTTTTGTTTAGCAGAAACTTTAAATTAAAGTTATATTTATAAAATGATCTCTATTATTATTAGTAGTAAGTAGTATACGTATAATGGAATGATATTTTACGGTTTACACTTTATTTACGAATGTGATTGAATATACCTAATATCCTCAAGTATAAGTTGTTGATAACTTCTTGTATTCGCCTTATTAGGGGCTATTTGTTTTTTGTTTAGTAGCGTCAATTGAAACGTCAAAAACTACATATTTGTCTAACGCATGAAATTTATGTCTCGCCTTGGCTTCACGCTTCTCCTAACTAGGGTTCAGGCTTGGCAAGACAAGACCTTGGCTTGGCCTAACAAGAGATAGTCTTACGAGGTAGTGCTAAGCTGACAGCTTTGCAGAGAAAGTGCGTCAGTACGATCGGAGTCTTACCTCTCGCTCACACGATACTGGAGTAAAGTGACAGCTTGACTGTTATGTTTCGTACGGCTTGTGAGTTTTTGGTAGCCCATTAGGGGGATAGGGAAAAGGAGGGCAATGCATCTGCATAATTTTTGGTTGGGCGTCGATAGTCGCTTTTCGTTTGCGTTTGTTTAAATATTAGTAAGGATAAACACCACATAATTTTTTTGGGTGTTATATAATATTTTTTTAGCTCCACGTAGGCGAAGCCGCGGACCAAAGGTAGTCTATAATTTCAAGTCGCGAGCTACACCTAATCACGATACATTCATAATGTTCTGGTCGGTGATTAACACTATCGCTGACGGGGTATTTTAAAGCAAGATACTCAGATAGGCCTTGGTGTGGCCTTCAAAACAACCCTGCTTTCGCCTTGAAGGGGAGAATTACATGGTTTTATTTTAGAACTGCTTAATTTTTAAAAACAAAATAATGATTAGAAATAACTTGTTTATATTTATAGGTATGTACATACAATAATAAAAGTCAAGTCTCCCTAACAATTATATCAACGCATAGCCGAAACTGCTAAACCTAATAACTTTTCATGATGGAGGTAAGCACTTAAAAAGAGTTTATAGAAATTCAACATCTTAGGCGTGAAAAAAAAAGGTGACTTAGAAGTATAAATTACATAATATATCAGTTCTCGCTTACAATTAAAAATGTAGCTCGACTACAATCTATGTGGGTAGCGGTACTCATGTAGCATGCATCCCTCCCGCCAAACAAATAGAAACTGCAACTTGAGATGTGTTTTCATATTTTTTTAACGCTTTAAAGGTAAATCATCCATCGATGGCCATCAAACGGCCAATCGCAGCATACATTTGGCGGAATATATTTTCATATAAAACATAACATTACTACTCACTCCATTCTGGTGTTAAGAGTATGGTCGATGAGATGTAGATTGAAAATCTTACTATTAATACGCTACTATAATACACACACACGCACACTCACGCACACAAGCACACACACACTAAAGTCTAACAAAATTCATTTCTATGTATGCCATGTATTTCTATCTTTAAAGATACATTTTAGAACAAAATCATGTGCGAAAGATACAGTTAAAATATAAAAAGGGCTATAAATGTTATAAACGAGTTACATGCTTCAAAGTGTCCCTTTACGTTCTGTGTGAACTAAATTCTACTTGCAAGCTCCATTAAAAATGATGGAGTGGATTACTTAATGATTAGATTAAAATTTCGATAAAATAGTATTACGAGTTTTTTTTTTAAATTAGAACTCAAATACATTTTTGTGGCTTGTATCTATCTATAATAATATTTTAAACGACATTTTTTACTTTTCCAATTATAAGGAACACGAGAAGTAAATAGGTATAATATGGACTTTTTGTAATTCGAAGGCTTGACCTTTTGTATCAGTATAAGCAACACATAAATAAGTTGCCTAGGTTAGTTACAAATAAACAAGCTTCTGTTCATGGGCGGCGTCAAACACTTACCATTAGATGGCACGTCTGCCAGTTTGTCTTTGCAACTAACAAAAAAAAAGGTTCCTTTAGATCGAATCCAGATAATAAAGCATTCATAACAAAGGTAGAAAAGATAACGACAGCAAATAAATGCCTTTATTTGTGATATTTTCATAATCTATATCTTAGAATTGAATTTAATAATTTTAATTTTTTCAGACAAAATAAATGTTAAGATATTCATAAGACACGCCTAGGTCATATTTTGGGCCAAGTTCTAGAAAGCAGAAAATATTAATTGTAAATAAGAAACCTTTTTGTTATCATAACGCATTTAAAAACTACGTTAAAACACACACTAATTACAATAATTCATAACAGTAAGAAAGTGGGGTAATACTTATTCTCAATAAACACACGGTAAGCCAAATTGCTTCTCCCTTGGGGCTGTTTGCATAATGTATCACTTACGGCTGAGCTATATAATTCATATTAAAACTTTTACTCGAACACTGAATGGGCTAATCTCAGAGGCGCTTTGATATAAGCGTTTAGCAGGTAAACTGAAGACTATTGTTACTAGTTATTATATGATTAGGTATGACTGGGTCATAATAGTACATCAGTTTTGAAAGGTTATCAAAAATATTTTTTAATACTAAGCTACTAGCTGTTGCCGCATCTTCGCCTGCGTTAACTAAGATTTACAACGGAATCTTAGCGGGATGTTATATAGCATTTCTTGATACGTGGGTTATCTAAAACTGAAAAAATCTTTCAAATCCGACCAATAGTTCCTGAGATCAGCTTATATTAGTATAAGATATAAAGTGGAATATTTACCACGTTTATAATTTTTATTTCGCGGAGCTTTATATTTATATTAATCAAACTGGCAGACGTGCTACCTGATCACAAGTGGTTGCCGGAGTATGGCGACGTACGGTGCTCCGATTTGGGCGGGGAACCTCACTGCGAGCCTTAAGGCCATACTGCGCTCGGCGCAGCGGGTCGTCGCGGTGAGGGTAATCCGGGGGTAACGCACGGTATCGTGGGCTGCAGCAACCGCTCTGGCCGGCGACCCCCCGTGGGAACTCGTGGCGGAAGTTTTGGCCGAGACATACTGATACGTCTCGGATAGGAGGTGTCTAGGCTTGACCTCTTCGCCTGACGGGGTCTTACGGGTCCGCCGACTAGGGATGGAGGCACTAATGCGGAGGTGGGGGGAGGACCTGACGCGTCAGCCGTATGGCAAACGCGTAACGGCTGCTCTGCGCCCCGGTCCTTGAACGGTGAATGCGCCGCAAGCGCAAACCCCTCACCTTCCGTCTGACGCAGGTTCTCACCGGGCACGGATGCTTTGGTGATTACTTGTGTCGGACGGCCCAAAAGGAGCCAAGGACTGGATGTCACGACTGTGGCGCAGCGGTGGACTCTGCCCAGCACACCCTCGAGGTGTGCCCGAGATGGGCGGAGCTGCGTCATGATTTGACGTCTGTCATCGGAGGGGACTTGTCTTTGTCGAGCGTCATCACCGCGATGCTTGGCTGTGACGAGTCCTGGGCGGCAATGGCCTCTTTATGCGAGACAGTGATGTCCTAGAAGGAGGCCGATGAACGGGTGAGAGAGGAGGCCGCTGACGTGGCCTCCCCCCCGTAGACGACGAACGGGGGTGCGTCGGAGGCGCTACTTAATGCGCTTCCAATAACGCTCCTGTGCTCGTGTCGGGCTCGGGATGGGAACCCGGGTCCTGCTAGACACGACGTCGTGGGCACTGCCAGTCGTAGCCGGGCAGTCCCCTATTGTGGAGAATCTGGTCTTGCCGGGACCAGTCTGTCGCTGAGGGCTTCCCGTGCTAGCCTGCAGATCCGAGTCCATCAGATAGCGGCTGAAGGCTCACGCAGCGGTTTTAGTGGGGTAGGGCACCCAAATGCGAGTCCCCACACACGCCAGTGCGCCTACCCAGGCCCTGGTATGATCGCAAATGATTTCCGCTGCGTCATCAAAAAAAAAAAAAGACTTGTTCACCCGCTAAGCACGACGTCGTGGGGACTGCTTAGTAGCGGTCGGGCAGTTCCCCTTTATCTGAAGAATGAGCTTACTGGGGCCAGTCTGTCGCTGAGGTGATCCTGTTGCCTGCGGATCCGGGACCCTCAGAAAGCGGCTGAAGGCGCTCGCAGCGGTTTTAGTGGGGTAGTGCACCAAAATGCGAGGGTGCCCGAGGTATAGTGTACTTTCCACTGTGATATAAAAAAGGCTACTAGACTACCTTTATGTGTTGTCTATCTTGAGACCTAAGATGTTCAGTCTGGAAGCCAGTAATTACCGGTTTCGACCATATAAAAATACGTAGGTAAAAAATATCTTAATAAGGAATTCCGCAAAATAAAAATGATTATTATCTCACTTTAAATTGACTGTAATAGTGAAAATAATCAATATTCAGTTAGTTAAAAACATACACATTTATACATATGAAGAGCAATAGGATCGTAATATTTGATAAACCGCTTTAAATTCCAATATAAGTAACTCTCAGCAGCTCCCCGCCGTTTTAGCCATATACTTCACATTCTTGTGGAAGTATGGGGATAAATTACAGCACAAATAACGTATGCATCTCTTGGTAAAACAATTTGCAAAATCCGTTCAGTAGATACAGACATTGTCCCCTACGACCTCACTAACTTACAAACTTCACCTCTTTATAAATTAAAGTACTGTATGCTATCATCACCATCATAGGTATAAACGTATCATTTTGAAGAATGTTAATAATTTTACTCCACACAATATCTTCGGAAGCAAAAGCATTCTCGAAAGATCTGGCCGAACTCAATAAACGCATGTGCCTCTAAAGTATTCGAATATTCTTCGAGTGATATCGGAAATTTATGACCATGTTGAACTTCAATTCAAATAGAAGTCAAACTCAAAATTGCCGGTAAAGGAAAACATCGTGAGGAACTACATGGCTGATGAGATGAGAAAGAGAGAGGGTAAAGTCTTTGGAGGTATGTGATGGTCATCAAATCACATTGGGCCAGCGCATGAACAGCGCCCAGGTCAACTATGGCCAACACCATCCTCGTCCAATTTCGAGAAGACCCGTGTCTA
This sequence comes from Lycaena phlaeas, assembly GCA_905333005.2. Lineage (NCBI taxonomy): Eukaryota > Metazoa > Arthropoda > Insecta > Lepidoptera > Lycaenidae > Lycaena > Lycaena phlaeas. The sequence goes on from HG995168.1 coordinate 6,236,691, forward strand.
GCAGTGGGACATATAGAAATTCAAATTAAGAATTTCAAATTAATAGGATCACTACTATCGAATATTTTTCGTGATGAAATATCGCTACCATAAACCCTTACCTAAACACAGGCTTCTCTCAATTAACGCCATGATGTTCTCATAATTACATCTTACTTGCATCGGAGCCCCACATCTAGTGGGGGCCACACTCCACAAACCCTCCGTCCTAAATGAGTTATCCACTCTAGTCCTATTAATTATTCAAGTTCCTGGTTGGCCGAGCATTTGCTCGGTTTTTTTTATTTTGTTTTAAATATTCTTCTGCATAATGTGATAAAGTTTTTCTCCCAAAAAAAAGGCACTTGAAAAATAGAAAAAAATAATCGGATTGGAGATACGAACCAGGGTCTTTTAGATTCGTAACAACATTTTCTAAGAATGTTTCCTAGCTAGATCGATTTATCACCGTTTTTTACCTGTGTATACAAAATTTCATGCAAATCGTTGGAGCCGTTTACCCCTGTGTTTCTGTAGAAAAAAAAAACCCCTCATATGCCACCTTATACATATTGACGACCTTGCGGATGTCAATAATTGAGGTGCCAAGGATCTCTCAACATTAGGGGGTACCCCTACACATAATTGAAAAACCGGCAAAAGTGTGAGTGAAACTCGCATATCGTATCTTTTCATCTAAGTTCATCTTGGGATACTCTAATTATTTATAATAAAAATTTCATGAAAATCCTTGGAGCCGTAACCGAGATTTAGATTATTTATTTATAATATATAATTTTGTATTTGTATTTAGTAGTAGAATTGCTCGTTTAAAGACAAGATAAGATATAGTATAATAAACTCACCTCAAGAATGGAAACTAGATGTTTGATGTGGTCCGCTTCAGTATTGATGAGCTCTTTGATGACTGACTGCCTTGCTTCCTCATTCGGTGACAAATCTGTCAAATAAAATATAAACATAGAAAATATTTTGGAACAAACTTTGGAAAAATACATTATAATTGTTATTTTAGGAGTCGGGAACAGCTAAGGTAAGTACAACAACAAAAAACAAATACGACACCAACTTTAAAATAAAATATTTTTTTTATTTATGAATTCCGTTTTAATTTTATAAAAAAAATATTTACTGTCCAAATTACCGCTATTGCGTCATTCGAGTCGTTCGAGTTAATGAGGTTGAAGCTGCGAGAAAATGTTACATTTATTATTTTCATCATCACCATTCAGCACGCGTCTGTCAACCCAGGGACATAGGCCTCTTACAAAATAAGCATGTAATTCTGTATTCTGGATGTAAAAAAGCAAGCATTCTGATTTAGGATTACGCATCCAATTTGAACAGGTTATTTCAACGATAAGTGCCAATGTCTGTGAAATTCAAATACATTTCAAGATAGAGTCCTAAAGATAAACATTAAATTCCAAAATTGCTTCGACAACAGCTAGTGTAGCATATTTGTAAAATTCCATTAATAAAACCACTTAAATTTTGCTTTTACGACATGCGTCGCGGCTTTTATTAAATATTCACTTAATTTTATGTATCCGTTATTATTACTGCCATAAAATCATCAAGGCGGATCTAGGTCGCAGTATCAGGCTTTACATATGATCATCAACAAGTATGGACCACAGTTCATCATACAATTGGTTACTTTAACAAGAATTTTGATAAGATATTTATTTTAGTGAACAAGACATTCGTAGACAATGGCGAAATAATATTAAATAGCATGATAAATATCCCATTTTATAATAAGATGTATTCATGAATAGAAAATCAGAAAAATGGCCGAAAATAGAGAGGAAATTGTGATACACAATTCCATCGTACATTATTTTGTTATATCTCACACAGCGTTTTCGTTAAAAGCTCTCAGACGGCTTAATTTATTCCGACAGTTTCAGGGTTTTACCCGCGTAGTTGCCGTTTCCGTAGGATTTGCGGAATAAAAACAAATGTAAAGGACTTATGATTGTTTTTATTTCGGCTCTCATATAATCTTTGTACTGAGCTTCATCCAAATCAGTTCAGTGGTTTAGGCGTGATGAAGTGACAAACAGACAAAGTTACTTTCGCATTTATAATATTAAGCTATTGCATAGCTTCTATCGCGGGCCTTGAGCGCGGGGACCGAGTACAGAAATTCCGTAACGAAAATAAAACCTAACGCTCCCCACTCCGACGGGCACGGAGGTGTGGCTTGAAGGCCATGCATCGTCTAACGTCGTTTCTTTTCGGCAGTCTTCGACACGGTGTTTGTGTGCTTGCAACTAGACGTATTGTACGACACTACGAAGCTCGCACGAATAACAATAAAATATAACACATGTATTGTAAAATAATAAAAATATTTTAAACAATATTAGTTAATATTGTTTAAAATATTTATATTTTTTTATTTATTTAATAAAGGAAAAAAAAATGTTTTCTTATCGGTCACCACGCTCAAAAAGTGTAACTTGAATTAATATCAAAGAAAAAGAAATACTGCATTAATTATTATTATTATTTTAAAATAAAACTATTTTTTTTCCCAGGAATATAAATGGCTATTCAGCCATTGTTTCCCGCCGAGTGGCGTCTTCTCTTATCGTTTATTCGTATGCGCCTTATGTTGAAGACGTTTCCTACGATTGATCAGGCGTTACGTATTTATTAGACTCGAGCAGACCACTCGGTCTGTTAGCTTAGTATATATCGAGCAATTGGGAATTCCTAATACTCGTAATACAGTATTGAAACGTAGAACTACAGTTTCTGTACTGCATGTGTGTAGTAAAAAAAAAGTATCAACCCTTATATTATGTCCCACTGCTAGACACGGGTTTCTTCCTCGAAATCAGGCGAGGAGAGTAAAGGCAAAGTTCACCGATGCGCTGGCCCAAAGTGGGTTGGTGAACTTCAGGTACCTTCAAAGATTTTCAATATTATCAAGCATGCAGGTATCCTGACGATGTTTGCCTTCACCGGTGAGCGAACGGTGGTCGTGTTTGGGGTGCACTTAGAAATTTAGAAAAACTCATTTCATGGCACACACGGGGGCTCGGGTTCGAACCCGGAACCTTTCGAATTAGAGACCGAGTCCACCCACCACTGGACCATCTTCGCTCGCATTTTTTGTGCTCTCTGCTCTGCTTGTGTATAATAATATATTATGATTCTACATAAAACTTGAAGGTACTAAGTAAGCAAGCCATTTGATGGTAAGTCGATGCTGGTCAAGATTTTAATCGAGTTCACCCCGGACTAGTACAATAGGCAGCTCAGGCAACAGCTTTTCAGTTCCTTAGATATAAAATTCGACGACCTTTGTGGCTCAATGGTTAGCGCGTTGGCGCTCAAGTCGGGAGGTAGCGGCTTCGAATCCCGCCATAGAACAAATAAGTTTCCGTATTCCTGGGTCATGTACGTGTATTATATATAGAAAAAAAATCATAAATGCATGTGTTAATATATAAAAAGTATTAAATATATGTATGTATTTCCGTTGTCTGGTATGTACCCGGAACTCAAGTTCTTCAGAAACTTACCACGGGACCAGATCGACGTAGTGTAAAAAAGCGGCCATACATATTATTATTATTATAAACATGATAGTCGAAATAATCCTCATTCCAGGAGTAAAGAAATTGTATTCAATAAAAATATTTATTTATATAAGACGCTTTCCATGCTTAAATAAAATTCCTTTGTAAAAATGTGAAGTGTTCTACAACTACAACTTACATCATAAGTAAGCTTATCTGAAGCATTGTCCTCGTACGAGGCTTTCTAGCTTACAGCTTATAGGTAACTATGTTATTGTGTAGTAACTCTCGAAACAAACTTACAGGAGCTTTATAATATTGTAGCCGTCACGGTATATTCATTGAACATTCGCGATAATTGGTTGTTTAGCGATAATGAGAGCTTGACGAAGGTCTAGTGGTAATTGGCCCGGCCTTCGTAAGAGGGTTCGATCCGACGGTGCCTTGAATTTTTTTTTTCTAAATTTCTACGTGCACAAGAATATGAAAACATCGCGATCAAACTTGCAGGCGAGATTAAAAGCCTCATTATTATTGTTATTATTATTATTATTTATATGACTTGAAGACTTTATTCGACATTATAATTAGTTACCGTTTTGTTACATTTATTTTTATTATGAAATTCACACTAATTAGGTTGTTTTGGCATTCATGAGAAGTTCACGTTTAGGTAACATTAATATTAGTAAAGTAATATTGTGTAATAATTTTATAAATAGGAAAGTTGGTAAGTTTGGATGTTTGACGGTCCTTCACGACCAAGCGGCTGAACCGATTTAGCTGAAAGTTGGAATAGTGATGGCTTTATTACTTTGTAAAAGAACAAAGGCTACATATTTTTATCCTGAATTTTTTTAAGTCATTGTGGGAATTACATTTGCTTTTTATTAGTAGTAATTCAAAATCACAGCTATCTTACGTATAAAATTGTCAAGCAAATATTTGCCACAGGATATAACGAAAGAACCAATGTAATTAGATAATAAGCTACTTTTTCCATCTCCACGCAGAAGAGGCTACGGACACTAATTCGTTACCAATATAATACTTATAATATAAGGCTGTAGAGTTTGTGTGAATGCGCTAATCGCAAGAACTACTGTTTATTTGAATGATTCTTTCAGTGTTCGATAGTCCATTTATCGAGGAAGGCTGTGTATATAAACCCCGCTAAGATCCCGTTGTAAATATTATTTATTTAACGCAAGCGACGCTACGGGCAACAGCTAGTCCTGTTATAAAAACCACTGTTCACGAAGTAATCACAGTTTATTAAATTTCGTAAACTTTACAATGAATTTCTAAGTTTTCTATAATGAGTGAAATTGAAAAAGTCACGAGAAGATCAAATCAAAATATCTTTATTTCGTAGGTAGCAACTTGCACACTTGAAATGTGTCTACTTTTGTACGCAAACGGTAAGTACCGGTAGTAACGGTAATATCTCTATTTTTTTTCGTCATTGAATTGCTGTGTTTAATTGTAATTTTGTCCCTGGGTCAAACCACGTGGAGGTATTCGCGTGTTTCTTATCAGCATTATTAAAACATTCTGTGCTCGGATTACACATTACTCCTTGTTCTATCCAATTAATCCACGATAATAATTTATACATTCGATATTAGTATATTATATTGTAACATGTGAATCCTTAGTAATATTATGAATGTGAATTTATTTATTGCTTTTTCACGGCAAAATGGCTGTAGCGATTTGAATGTAACTTGATATAGTGAGCAAAATACTAAAATAATATTTCGTACAGGAACCATGGTTACGGTAGAACCGATAAGTCAAGCTTACCAATGTCTCAAAGTTAGTCTTATTAAACTCGGATTCATTGATTCATTTTAATTAGTCTAATCTTCGCATGAAGTGCTTACAGGAGCTTAAAGATGTGCAAATTCCGTCGCTCGGTTGACGTGGATTACGTACTACCAAAATGTGGATGTCTTATTTTTACGAATAAGAAAAGATTATGGTTAAAAAACTCGGAATCGCGCACGAACGGTTCCGTACCAATAAAGTAAAGTTATATACGGCTATTAATATTTTAGCTAAAAACGTCAACTAGTGTCGATGATGGAAGTAGTATGATTGTTAGCTAGGTTACGATTTCTCTGATTTAATAATATGGTACCGTATCCTATTAGTTTAGCGGACAGGTATCGCTTTTATTATATATGTTTTTGTACAGTGCCCCCTTTAAATATTTATTTTATTTTAGGGCCTGTTTCACAATCTCCAGATAAGTGCCGAATAGGCTGTCGGCAACATATTTGACAGATAGAGTATGGAGTGTCTGTCAAATATGTTGCCGATAGCCTATTCGGCACTTATCTGGAGATTGTGAAACAGGCTCTTAAAATAATTATTTATTAATAACTAAATATTCTGTGAATATTTCAAGCGTCTACCTATTGACGTTATTAGTATCGTGCAAAAAACGTCTGAAAACTCACGTTTACACATCAACAGAATCATTTGTGCAAATTTCAGCTGTCTAGCTTAGTTTGCAGACAGACGGACGAACCATATGGGTACGGAACCTTAAAAACGTATACGGTACGTAACTGTATTTTATTTTACCATCCTAAATGTTTTATAAATTTATCTCTGAACGCTTTACTGGTGCGGAAATGTTTGTGCGGCGCCGCGCCCTGTCTGAATAAGTGCCCAGGATCCTGCTTATTAAAAGTGTAGGAATTTTATTATTCGTGCAAATACCTGTAAGCCTGAACCTAGCGTAAAGTACATAATATCACTCCAATGTATAGTAATCCTTAATAATTTCTTTCTCTCTTAATAATTTAGCACATATTCTTATATGACTTTTACCAATGTAATCCAACTGGTATTATAATCACGAAAATTTGGAAGAATGTATAGATGTATTGTCTTTAAATTAGGTATATGTTGTCTTTGAGGCAAAAACTGTGGAATGGAGTTTGATAAAACTTCATGTAATACAGCTTACTTATCAGAATCATATACGTTTATCCCCGTACTTCCCTGGGTATGGGAAATTAAGAAAAAAAAAACAGGGAAATACCGCGAGGCGCTGCAATTTAATTCATAATAATTATATATTATCCATAAGGACGAAGCTCCATCAGTACGCATGATGTGTAAACTCTACTTGGGTCTTCGTTTCCATCGGAGTAGGTAGTACACACATACACGTATGACCCAATGACCATATGAAACTGTACTGTTGCCTACCACAGCGCACGAAGAGTCTACACACGTATTTTCTACAGTCCACGGACACAAATGCGCACGCGCAAGTACGATTTGTGGAACAAAACTCTTAGGCACCGCATGAACAGCTTGCATTGTGTTGACAGTATTAGCGATGTAAGCGCCTATTGGAGCAAGCCACGCGGGTATCAATGACGTCTGTAGTTCCAAGTCCCTCAGATAGCGGCTGAACGGCACACGCAGTGGATTTAGTGGGGTAGTGCACCCAATGCGAGTCCCCACACACGCTAGCGCGCCTACCCAAGGCCCTGGCAGGGTTCGAAATGGATTCCCGATGCGTCATTAAAAATAAAAATAAAAAATAAAACAAGAGAATCTATGACGTCAATTGATACTTAGCGTGACCGCGGGTTGTAATTGATACAATCAAGTACATTATCTTGCGAAGCGAAGTTTACCGTACGTGCGTAGCCTTTTTGTGCGCCGCGCTGAGACTCCAACTTAATAGTAAAGTACCTGCTTGACCGAGCATTTGTTCGGTACCCTAAGTGATAAAGCTTTTCTTCCAAAAAAAAAGATCTTAAAAAAAGGAAAAAAAACGGACTGGAGATTCGAACCAGGCTCGTTCGGACTTAACTGCCTAATTTCACCACTAAGCTACCATGACATATTATTTGACAGCGAAATTTACGTTCGTATTCTAATCATATTTTATCGATGCCTCAAAACACGGACAAAAAAAATTTTTCTAAAAATGTATCCTAGCTAGATCGATTTATCGCCGTTTTTAACACATGTATACAAAATTTCATGAAAATCGTTGGAGCCGTTTCCGAGATCCCGATTCTATATATATATATACAAGAATTGCTCGTTTAAAGGTATAAGATTAAGCTCGGAGCTAATGGCAGGTAATTTTAGCATTAAAAAGGATTAAAGCGTCCAATATCTGACGATAATAAAATAGAAATAAGCTGATTATTATAATCTATAGATATAATGAATAATAACTATATAATAATACCTACAAACAAATCAAACAAAAGATTTAATATAACAAATCATATGCATGAAGTTATTTTTAAAAGCTTTCTAGTAAAAGCTTCGTCTTCTGCCAAATCTATATTTTAAGCTATCAGAAAGGGTTGGCCTATATTTCAGACGAATTTAATAATTCGTTGTTCTCTTGATTGTGACCTAAATAACACGTGCCAAATCGTGTATAAAATTAATAAGACAAAATGGATACATGTATTTTTATAACAAACTATTATTGATGGGTATAAAACGTGGTCTCGGTAAATCTTATATTGTGAAAAATTTTAAAAGTTTATACTTGCTTAGCTATTTCATTGTTATTAGCTAAGCTATCATCATCATTTAAATGCTCCCCACTGCTGGCACCACCCCAGAGGTCAGCTCATTTTAAGCCTCCATATAAATTTTAAGGTAATTAAAAAGAAAAAACCGAAACATAATACCAGCAAAAAACAAATATTTTGATATGTTTCAGTATTTCGGCACCAATAAGTTGAAAGCCAGATTTCAATTCGGTCAACCAGTGAGATTAATTTAAATGAATGAAATGTGGTTTACTACAGGGTGTGATTAATTAACCGACCATCATATCACTATATGTGGTCAGACATTTATTTTAAAACAGCACTCGCTAAGGATCCAAATTAAGGGTGGTAAGGACTTATCCACAAACTGCTCTAATGCCTGTAGAATTTCACACACTCTAGAATTTCTAATCAGGTAAGCAGGTATGTAAGTCCCTCACCATGTTTCCTTTGACCTCAAAACATTAAACAGTAGTTAAAAAAATATAAAAACAAGAATTTAATTATAAACACAAATTACTCTATAATCAAATATAAGAAATTTGCATCTGTGCTTGTGCTAATTATTTTATCCCTTAGTTCCGTCTGAGCACTTTCAAAACCTTGAAAATATCATGTCTTATCTGCATCTCACTGTTTCTTGCAAACTCATTTAATTTTGTGTTAAAGTTTTCAAATAGCCGCCTCAGAATTTAAGTCAGCTTTAAAATACAATCTTAGTAGGCTTTAGATTTAGGTAAGTTGAATTGTCATGTAGACGATGAACATTTTTAAGGCATCAAAGTATCCATTTATATTTACATTTACCCCCATAAGTTTGTGTCTTATCATGTAGTCGTCGGGTGGTGAATCGATTCAGATGTTATTTTCAAGATTTTTTTAACTATTACCGTCTTATAATAATAATGATTTATTCATTTAAAAAATCATTTATACCATGCAAATTAAATGAATACTAGAGATACATCAGAATCAAAATTCAGTTTTTCAGAAAAATTAAGTCATGATTCGACTGACCCGCTCAGGGCGCCCCGTGATCTAGCGCCAATCAATAAAATAATTAATAATTTAAAAATTTGTAATCATAAAGCGGAAATATTAAAGCTGAACAAATATGGTACTATAATATATTATAATCCTTACCATAATTACTATACGGTAAACTCAAAAAACTATATGGATTTTTGTGGTGTTTTTAACATGAGACAAAATGATTCCCGAGGCAGGTTAAAATATATTATAAGCCAAAATTTTCTATTCATAAATTGGTAATTAATTCAAAGACCACAATTATTATTAATTATTCAAAGGTCCGGGAAAATAAAAGCCGCTTAGCTTAAGAGCTTACATTGAAAACGTTGCCATATTTCCATTAGAGGTATAGCAAAAAAATGGAGTAGAAACATAATGAAAATAAGTCACGTTCGTAATAAAAGCTAGTAATAATTACTAATTAATTATTTATTTATATTTTTTTTATTTTTTATTATTAGATTTAGATTAATAATTAATCAAACTCACACCACGTTAACCTTTATAAGAACTTATATTATAGTACTAGGTAAGGAAATATATGTAGACTGACTGACTTATGGCCACAATACGTAATTACGGACAAAAATATCGGATTTCATTGTAAATGGTGGACCAATAATAATAACACCCGTATTCAAGAAGCGTACTTAGCTAAGTATTGAGACAATACTATGCAAAGAACACTTCTATCTATGCGCTCCTGGTATAAATAGTCTGCTTTTATATGGGTTTGACAGACGTGCAGTTGCAGATTTCACTTATGTATTGTCAATGAATTGGTTTGTGACCCTATGCGTTCGAGAGTACTGTGACACCTTAAAATATTGTTTGTGAATGCTTACGCTAAAATACACAAAATCCTATAATTCATTTACTTGGGCCGTGTTGACATTTAAAATGGAAAATATTTACATCTAATGGACTTCCTTATCTCATCAATGATCTAAAAAAAACCTTTATCGGCAAAACAATTTATTTTTACATTACAAAATCCTTTTACAGTGCTTATTTACATATTTTTGATTAACAGTATCAGATAAATAACAGAGATTCTCTTTAAAGGTATTGTCATTATCCAGCTTTTTTTTTCTAATCTAAGAATGTTTAATTTAAAAAAAAAAAATTACATTTATATTTTAAATCCCGTGGGAGTTTTATTTTTTATCTTTATATATATAGTACACCCCTATTCCTAAATAATACTTTTAGGTGTCACAGTACTACCGAAAGCCCTGTGCGTAAAGTTTAGTTGGAACGACCCTGATGATGTTTGAATGATAATTTATGTCTATGTATTAGTTTGAATAACCCTAATTAAATGAACACCGCAACTGTGCGTCACTCCAACCCATAAAAATCCTGACTATTGACGCATAGATAAAAGCGTTCCTTGCAGAGTATTGTTTCATTACTTAGCCAAGTACGCTTCTTATGGGTGTTATCAATAGGCATTATATGTGACACCTGTACGTATGTGTGCACAATTTTTTTGTGATATGTATTTGTGGGTCCCTGACAACTTTTTTAATCTGTATGATTTATGTTTATATGATACGCCTTAATGCCAGAACTGCTTATTCCTATTATAAAGAACATATGATTGGAAAACTAATTAATAATATCGATAAACCGAATAAAACTATAGTAAAATAATTCATATAATTGTTGCGTTCATTGAGGGAAGCGTATGTTCAGCAGTGGTCGGGTAAAAGCTGATGATAATGATGATATTAAGTCATACTGATTTCATAATAAATTTTAGATAGGCAAATACACCGCCATCCACCGCCAGGATATCTGGGTCGCATGCATTATTACTTACATTATGTAACTACTAGCATTGTAAGGTATATAATTTACAAGATACAACCTTTACGCTCTATAATTTTTAAACTACAGGCCTTTAGTTTGATAATTTATCACAGCAATAATATAATGGACCAATATCATTACTAAAATATTCGTTTATATTAATTGTCACAAAACGAATTGAATTCATTAGGGCACTTTTAAACGCCTATTAAAATATTCATCCACTTTGTCTGACTCGTGTAAAATCTAATTCAAGATCAACCGAGGAAATGTGCCGTACTATTTTTAAAACGCAAATCGGCCCTGGACACTGGAATTTATTTAATTTATCAAATACCAAGTTAGAAGTTAGCTTTGTCACTTCTATTGTCATGAATCGTAATGAAAAGACATCATAAGACTGTGATAAATGCAGGCCATTTGAAAACACTTAATTGATATTATAGCCTGATCTTTTACAGTTAAGTTATTTCAAATGAGTTAACCGTAAAATTTACAAACGCGTATGCGGCATAAGCGGCTAAGTATAAAATATTTATCATTATATGATAAATATTTTATACTTATAACTTATAATAAACGAAAGGCTGCATCCAGGGATCTACGGCGGGACCATTATTGTGGAACCTAATAATGAATCCCCTGCTGGACAAGGCCAATGCACTTGATGCTCACATACAAGCCTTTGCCGACGATCTCTTAATCATTGCCGCGGATGAAAACACCGACAGACTGGCGGAAAAAACTAATACAGCCCTAAAACTATCAGAGGAATGGGGAGAAACAAATAGGCTTAAATTTGCAGCCCATAAAACTCAATGTATAATAGTAACAAAAAGATTAAAATACGACAATCCAAGAATTACATTTTGCGGAATAGATCTAAATATAACATCAAGCCTTACCATCCTTGGCATAATTCTTGATAACAAATTAAACTTCAATGAACATATAGACAAGACCACCACAAAGTGCATTAATATATATAAAATGGTAGCGCGCACAGCAAAAGCAAACTGGGGTCTAAGCCCAGACATAATATATACAATATATCAGGCGAGCCCGTACTGCTATATGCGGCCAGTGTTTGGGAGCCAGCTGTAAAAAGGAAGAATATCAGGGCAAAACTAAACAATATACAAAAAATGTTTGCTTTAAAAATATGCAAGGCCCATAGGACCGTGTCTCTAGCTGCTGGAACTCTACTTTCTAGAATTTTGCCAATACATCTCAGGGTCCTCGAAAATGCAGAGTTGTATAAAATCAAAAGGGGGAAACCAATAGCTGACTACCCGGGTAGACCCCTAGAGACGAGAGTAAGCCCCTTTGATCTGCAACACCCCGCTGACAGGAAAGAAATAACTTACGGACACATAGAAACTATAGACGAAGACAAAGAAATAGGCATGGACACTAGGAAGATATACACGGATGGAAGCAAATTGGAAGGGAAGGTGGGGGCGGCAGTGAGCTGGTGGGAAAACGGATATGAGACAAAAACATATAAAATTAAACTGGAAAACTACTGTTCAGTGTACCAAGCAGAGTTAGTAGCCATACACAGGGCAGTGGATCTTTTAAATAAAACAAAAGAAAAAGGGAAAAGAACATCTATAATATCCGACTCACGTTCAGCCCTCCAGACGATTCAGGATGCGGCCAGCGTAAACCCCATAGCAGTAGGCATACGAACACTCCTAAAAGAACTGGAAAACAAAGGCAACACCGTAAAATTTTATTGGATTCGCGCCCATGTCGGAATACCAGGGAACGAGAGGGCGGATGAGATGGCCAAGTCCGCCGCTATCAAAATCAAAACAAGGGCTGCATACGAAGCCATTCCAATATCCACCGTAAAATGGGCATTACGAAGGGAAACAATTAGAAATTATCAAGAGGAATATGAGGCAAACACAACGAACAAGCAAATAAGACTGTTCTTCACCAATGTCCATGAGGCCCACAAGACCCTGGGTGCCTTCCAAATAGATAACAAAATCACTCAAATGATAACAGGACATGGTGGATTCAATGACTACTTACATAGATTCAAATTAAAGGAAATAAACACATGCCCATGTAATGACGAAGATAGACAAACGTCGATACACCTCCTGTGCGAATGCCCCATGTTTGGCGCGGCAAGACACGAGGTGGAAACAGAAATAAACGAAAGAATCATACCGGACAACTTGCAGGAGCTACTCAAAAATGAAACAAAGAGGAAAAAACTGCTCACATTGATAAAGAAAATAGTAACAACGGCAAACAGGCAAAATTCATAAGGCGGAACATGGAAAAGAAGCGGGAGGGGAGAAAAAAAAAAAAAAAAAAAAAAAAAAAAAACCACAGTCATATAATGTTTTATTGTAGCATTCCCAGTAGTTTAAAGATGTCGCACAATTAAAAGCGACAGTAAAGATTATAATAATAATAAAAACAAAAAAAAAAAAAAAAAAAAAAAACTTATAATAAACCATACTTATTAACATGGTTTTTCAATATTCGCTTGATAGTAGCATTACTATCGTTTTTGAAAATCTCGAAGACTTACATAGAGTTCCGGAGTAAGTGGCAAAAAAAAAGAAAGATACTTCTTTGGAATTAAATTCTATGGGGTTTAGGAATTTTTACCGATCGTGATTTTGTATCCATTAGGATATAATATGATGAAAAATAACATGTTTTATGACTACTTTTATAAAAAGAAATCCACGTTTTTAAAATTAAATTAATTTGAAATAAGAATTCTTGGCTAAACAAAAATTATTTTGATTTGAAATGGCCGGTACTGCAGAACGGCAATTTCATAGGTTTATTCATTATCATGATATTTACGATATTATATTATGTATTATTCAATTATTTGAGGAAATGTTGAATAGTTTATAGGCAGCGATTTTTATTCGCCGCGCCGAATCTTATGGTGTTACATAGTAATTCATTCAATTTAAAGTCAACAAAAATAGAATATTATAAAGGTAAAATTCTGATATCAAAAATATTGTACAGTAGAACCTCGATAAGCTAAAGTCCAAGGGAAACAAAAAATACTTTAAGTTACAGAGGTTTTAAGTTATCAAGGGTCTGTTAGGGATCGGTTAATATAGAGGTATATACATATGTATATATGTATGTACCCTTGTTCCTACAGAAATTTAAGAGATTTCAGCTTCTTTTTTAATGGTGATTGATAATATACTCCCATGTACCTATCCCAAACTGAGCTCTCTTTCTTTTTCAATACATTTTTAACTGCTTCTATAGCTTTTATTTTATCAGCGTGTGTGAGTGTTGTTAGTTTTCTTTTTGAACTCATTTTTAGCCAGTTTTATCACACAATAGAAAAAATGTTTTCAGGAAAATGATCAAAAATTTATGATCAAAGTAAGCCATTTTTTTAAATTAACCGCCGCAATGTTTTAAAGAATTTTGAAGAAGCAATAAATAGGTGACATATGTATTGTTTACGTTGATAGTTTCACTATAGTCGCATAGTGAACAATGTGCAAGCAATAAATACCGAAACCTTTTGTTTTAAACACACTTTAAAAATAACTCATTGACAAACATTTTTATGTTAAAGAGGTTTTTGAAACATTTCTTTAAGTTGCTGAGGGCCAATACAGAAATTACTTATTTAGGTTAAAGAGGTTGCGTATTTTAAGTTATAGTTTTGGTTTTGGGCTCTGAAGGGAAGGGAACAGATTATTTTTTTAAGTTATATAGGTTTTTAAGTTATCGAGGTTTGAGTTATCGAGGTTCTACTGTATTGATATTGATAGAATATACTTATTAAATTACGAATTAGGTGTGTCCCGAGCCGATTAAATTGATATAATTTAACCGTAATCGGTGGGTTTCTGTTATTGTTTATTGTCATATTATATATTATTCGTAATATGAAAATGAAGCGACATTTTAATTAGGACGGTAATAGTGGCTGTACACTCGCCCCGAAACAGTCCGAGGCAGTTCGAGCGCGAGAGTGTAGATAGCGTTCGCCCGCATCAGCCTGTCATTTGTGTATTAACAGACTATAGCCTCACTATAGTGAGACTAGACATAACAAGTGCACTCGAGCGAGAGTGCAAAGTCCCATATAAGATTTCTTTTTCAGACAATCTACCTAGGCTAAAGCGTTTTTTACGATGTCGGATGACGGACGACGATCTCCGTGTCAGTCTCGCAGTGGCCAGTTTTTCTTTTTCAGGAGTCGGTCGTCTTGCGTTCATTGAAAGAGGCCAGGTCCAGAGAATAGATAAAGGCTGATTATGATAAGGATCATTCACAACACCAGTAAAATAGACACGTTACTTCTTTCTTCAGTTCATTTTCTCACTTCAGATATTAGTATGGTAATTATTAGACAACAACAAGTGTTATGTGGTCGATGACGACAACGTACGAAGTATCTTACTACTAACACCAAACTTACAAAAAAGAAAGTTACTACAATACTTGTTATATTTTCTTCGGCTTATCCATTAACAAAAGAAGCAACGCATGTTATATCTATATAGGTATTTGTGTTAATTAAAATGTATTAAGAAATACGAAGCAATGTTTTGTTATTTTATTTATTAAATGAGATTAGCATTCACTTTACACTTGATAATTTCCAGTTTTAATTAAGTGTTTTAACGTGTAACATCTCATGCGTCGTCTAAGAAGAGATGTCGGTGTAGCGACGCGTCTACAACGGCTTGCTTTAATTAATGTAGTAATTAATAAATCTGTATAAGTATTTTATAAACTACAACAACGTGTATAAATTGTGACTCATATAATTGTTGTCTTTATATTATATTAGGTATAAATTAGAAGATAACGAAAAAATATATAAACAAGGCCCTGGTATGGTCCGAAAAGGATTTCCGCTGCGTCATAAAAAAGGACTCTTTTCACAGGAACAAATCAACATACGCAACAAATAAAAAAAAAGTATAAATGCGGGTTTTTGAAAACACACAAATGAGGACCAATAATTTATCTAAAAGAATATAATATTGCGCTTATAATTTTTTTGCGTTAGTGAAATTATTTTATTGTTCTTAGTGAATATTAAGCGACGATGGAATAACGGGTATCGGTAACGGCAGGTAGCTCGTGATCTTTGAGTTGGAGGTCAAAGTTTGATCGTGCCACTCTGTGTTGCCTGGAAATAGGTTTTTCTAAATTTATAAGTGCACCCTGAACACGAGACCATCGCTCGCTCACCGGTAACGGAAAACATCATGAGGAAATCTGATAATTCTGAATTTTTAATATTTGTAATAAGAAATTAACTTCTTCTTCGGTTGACTTTTTTCCAGATATAAATAGGACGTAAGGTATACCTTTTAATTACATAAGAAAGATTTACTTATATGTTTTCTAGCATATCTGCCAAATATACATAAATTAGGGAAAAATAACTTACAGAGTCAAAATAAGGGAAATATTTTACGAGACATACCGCAAAATAAAATCAAACTAAGCTTAAAGGATCGGTCGTCTTGGCGTGTTTTTAAAGGAGGACTTTCAGTAATGGACTGATAAAGAATGATACCAAATCATGACTGCGCTATACCAGTCAAATGCAAGTTTGTTAATCCTTAACAACTAGATCCGTGATTCTCAAAGTAGTCCAGGTGGACCCCCAGGGGTCCATGGAAGACTCGAAGGGCATGGCGTGAACAACGATGAGCGTGACAAAAAGTGGGGGTCCACAGTCGTAAGCGAGGGTCCATGAAAATTAATTTGGTTTCGATAGTGAAGAACCAGAATGATGGCTTGACACTGCTCCTATCTATATACCTATATCACAGTGTAAATAAATTCATACAGTGGTCCAACGCCTTTGAAGTCGCGCGAAATGCCGCTTTTGTGTAGGTATACGTCATTGCTTCAGGGTTGTCACAATGATGTGTTTTATTATAATCTTTTCTACATTTTATGTATTCGTAGTATATGTATGTATGATATAGAAGTATTATTAAGGAGTTTTATTATAAAAAATACAAATGCGTATACAAAAGCTCAGGGTTCGCATGATATACCTATATATTAATTGATATTTTATGCTTGATATATTATATATCAAAATTGATATTTATATTTAAACTAGCGGACCCCACAGACGTTGTCCTTTAGATACGAATCGATAGTGGCAGTACAGATCAATAACCTAGATACCGACTGCAGCGCCATCTGCCGGTCTGATTTGTGAATCTAAACCATTCTCGAATCTACTTGAACACACACAAAGAAAATCACTCAAATCGGTCCAGTCGTTTAGGAGGAGTTCAGTCACATACACACGCACACAAGAAATATATATATTAAGATGTAAAATAATATTTTAAATGTTAAAAATCTTACATCAAGTTATAGTCTAAATACACACACGACACGACATTAACTAATCATGTTGTAACTTAAGTTTGTGACACCCACGTGACCCTGTATTTTTCGGAAGAAAATTCCTTGTTTGTTATAATACTATTGTTAAATATCAAGTTGATGTAAAGTCAAGTCAAGTTAATTCGACTGATAAAATTAATACACTTTTTTTTTCTTCTAGTTAGTAAAATGGATTTAAGACTCAAAATTCAAATTGATTTGATTGATTGATACTCAAAAGATAGATATCGTTGATTTTTAATTTATTTGAAAACTTTGATTATCAATAATAAATAAATGAGTTTAATTTTACGTCCCTGTTTTTAAATTATCAGACATACAAATTATTTCGATTCAACTACTACGAAAATAACATATTAGTGTATTAAATTTGAATGTAATTTTGAAAATATTAAAAAAAAATCTGATATTCAAACGAAACACTATCGGTCGCAAAGCACTTAAATAATCAAATTAAAATGCGACAACCCCGACTGACGTGTCCCAAGCGAGTGTGTGGCAGCTTGGGCTCCCTACCGCGCCTCTCTCACCCCGCACGCCCCGCACGATTGCTCTGTCTAGACGTGTTCGTTGGACCACTGTATGAATTTTTTTACACTGTGCCTATATGATATCTTTAAACGAGCAATTCTTGAAAAAAGGGTCAGCAATAATGCAGGAACATTTTGAAAGTGGTCTATGTAACAAAAGAGTTTGGGAAACACTGAACTAGACCGTCGCATTCAAACAAGTCAAACACTATTACATGATCTAAAAAATTAATACTAATTTACTTTTTTCGTGTGTAAACACACATTAGATATTAGTACTAATTAACTTGTTTTCATTTACCAAAAGTACTCCTCCTAACGTAGATTTTGGAACTGCCAGGTGTGGTTTCTTCAAATGTATAGCGCATCTCTATAAATAGAGCCTATTTATTAGTGAAGACGAATGGTAAGGCGAGGTATTTATTACTGTGATTAATAAGTTACCGAAGATTTATGAAAGTATCATTCATTTCCGTTCGTATAATTTTCTAATGCAAGACAATATTTTATATCTTTTGATTGTAAAACTTGTAACGCTTTGCGTGACAACGGGGACTATTGTGGGCCGATATTTGTTCGGCCAGAACTGTTTTTTATGGCCAATAATTACTAACATTTGGTCAAAATCTGAAATAAGAATTTGCAAGCTTGTTTTCATTTATTTATGGCATTATAGTGACTATTTTGTACAAAACATTTTGTGGCCTACCGAATAATTCTAACGATTACCCGTTTTTATCCACATATTTCTGAACGCTTACTTTTTTGTTAACCAAACGATCGGTCCAGCCGTTTGTACCGTCCACCATGAGCGCATAGATAGATAGCCTTCTTTGCAAAGCATTGTTTCATTACTTAGCAAAGTACGCTTCTTGAATAATTATGGCACCCGTATTGAAGTATTTTCTATGATTTGGTTTGAATTAACCTATGCGTTTGGGAGTACTGTGACACATCAAAGCATTGTTTGTGAATAAGAGAGTTAATATCTTGTTTTAGGATAGCCAACTTAAATTACTATTTAAACAGGGCTAGTTAACTATGTATCATATAGTTCAAGCTCTAGTTCCACGTAAACTAGTTTATGTACATGGGTGACGTTAACCACTTACCATCAGCTGGCACGTTTTATAGTTCGCCTATCTAACTTATAAAAGAAGGGTCTTGAATGGCGAGATGGTTCTATAATATATGCACTTGAAATATAAAATGTCTCTTACAGTGAACTGTGTTACATTCTAAATGTTAATAATAATAATAAAACACTTTTACACCACGTCCATCTTGTCTCGTGGTAAGTTTCCGAAGAATTTGTGCTACGGTTACCAGACAACGGAAATACATATATTTAATACTTTTACGTTAATACATAATATATATTAAAGATTTTTATTATATAAATATTACACATATTTAATACACATCCATGATCCAGGAACACAGAAACTTTTTTGTTCCCTGGCGGGATTCAAACCCACTGCCTCTCGGCTTGTGCTCTAACGCGCTAACAATTGAGCCAAAGACGTCTAAAGTATTAATTGATTGTTATACTGTACGTATCCTATGAGCATGGGTCTTTAATTTAGTAGGGGGGATATATCT
Organism: Lycaena phlaeas; assembly: GCA_905333005.2. Lineage (NCBI taxonomy): Eukaryota > Metazoa > Arthropoda > Insecta > Lepidoptera > Lycaenidae > Lycaena > Lycaena phlaeas. The sequence continues at coordinate 6,256,158 of HG995168.1, forward strand.
ATATATCTATCAATCCTTATAATATTTCCCACTGCTGGACACGAGTCTCCTCCTTGAAATAAGGCGAGGAGGGTAATGGACCATAGTTCATCAATGCGATGGTCCAATGCGGGTTGATTAACTTCAAATACCCTCGAAGATTTTTAATGTCATCAGGTGCTGGTTTCCTCACGATGTTTTCCTTCACCGGTGAGCGAACGATGGTCTCGTGTTTGGGGTGCAGTTAGTAATTTAGAAAAACCCATTTCAAGGCACACACAGGGGGTCAGGAACCCGGAACCTCTCGCCGAGTCCTCCCACTGGACCTTCATCCCTTAGTAGGGGGGATATTGGTATATATTTCACCCTTGCGTTGCTACACTTTAACGAATTTTGAATGTGGAAATCATGAGTTACTTCTAAAGGTATATAATCTGTTCAGGCAATTAATTTTCTCCCGATATTGTCTATTGTTCTTCACCACTCGATAAGTGGTGTTCTAAATTTGGAGTAACCTATTATATTGGAATGAATTAGCCAAGCTTTTAACGACTAGACCAGACTTCCTTAAACTTTTTGTACCACTTCTAAAACTGAAAAATCTGACGGACTTATAAATATTATCATGTCATGTTTTCTGCTGTACATAACAAGGGTAGTTTTCACTTACCGTAATATGTTTTAAATAACTTAACAGTTGTTATAGTTTTTACGGTAACAAACATAATATGTATTTCTTGTAAATATATATTCAGATAAATAAAACTGGAGCTTTTTGTAACATTATGAAAATAACCACTTTTTACTAAATGCATAGAGATGTATTATATTATACGGAACATACACCATAATAACATTTTTTTGTCAATTTTTGTCTGTCTATTTTTCTGTTTAGGGTAAACTCTGAAACTGCTGTACCGATTTTTACGAAACTTCCACTTACATCTGTAAAAATATTCATAACTAATCCGGATACGTCTGTAAGTCTGAGAAAACGCAGGCGAAGCCGCGGGCAGCAGTTAGTTTACAATTAAATTTTCTCAAAATGCACAAGGATTAACAAATTGGACTAGACTATTGCAGAATAGGTACCGATAACCATTTCATAGTTATGTCAGCAAATATATTATATCAGCAAGAAAAAAATGTTTTAAAATAAGCCACAATAATTGTTGCCGCTAGAAACGTTCGCCGAAAACGGCCACAATGGCCATAGTAACTATTTTCCACGAGTGTTTGAGGTGGCGGAGCGGGTCGCAAGCGCCATACCGCCACTTTTCGCCGTGTTTGCGTGATGTGTGTACTTCTTATGATTTTACTCGCATCATTCAAATATTACCACAAAACAAAACAAAAGGAATAAACGAGGACACAAAATAGTAGACATGGCAGTGTTTTAAACCAAAATAATAAATAAATAGATTCATTTGTAATTTAGTGCAGCACTCAGTGTGTTTTACTTAACTCCGCCGAAAAGGATCACTATGGCTGTAGTGGCTAGAGAAAAGTGGAGCCCTAATTACTTTTGTGTCCTTATTCCATGTGCACTTTATATTTATTGATATTTTGGTACTTATTAGAATTTGTATGTACGTTTCATAATTATTAGAAAAGCCCTCAGTGCTCTTACGACCCTGAGTATTCCGAAGAAAAAGGGCACAATGTCAATTATGGCTAGTATAGTCTATTATTTTCCCGCGAATAAAGCTTTAAGGGACAATTTTAGTATAAATATGGGACTATAAGCCTCATAATCAATTTTATATTAAGCCTAGATGCCTTTACGTATGTATTATATATTAACATTGAAACTATCAATTAGTATTGATATAAAACACAAAAAACCTCCCCCTAAAAACTTGGTCATTTGTAATTATGGCACTATTCGTAGGATATGACGATATATTATCACGTATTTAACGACCTTTGTGGCTTAATGGTTAACGCGTTGGCGTTCAAGTTGGGAGGTAGCGGGTTCGAATCCCGCCAGGGAACAAAAAAGTTTCTGTGTTCCTGGCTCATAGATGTGAATAAATATGTGTATTATATAATAAAAATCTTAAATACGTTATGTTTTAGTATAAAAGTATTAAATATATGTATATGTAGATAGTTCAACTCAATTTTGCGCGGGGAACTGTGTGTGCGTAAGCTCGCACACATCACAACTTTAACTGTGTAGCAGTAACATGGCCGTCATTTTCCACTGCTACACAAAATGACAAGCGCACGCACACATAGCGCCGCGCGAAAATTTGCGTTGAACTATCTATTAGATATTTCCATTGTCTGGTACCTGTAAAACAGGTTTATCGGAAACTTACAACGGGAATGGATTGAAGTGGTGTAAAAAGTGTCCATAGAAAAGAAAACGTATCATATCAATGACTTACCTTTCCAGTCGAATATATCGTTGATGTGCTCTGGATTCTCGGCCCACATAAGATACGCGAAGATTTCTTCGGACACCGGTTCCAGGACATAGCCCTCCAGCAGAGGTATCCCATCTCGCTTATATTCCGCCAGCTGATTCGCCAACTCATAGTGAGCCTAAAATATAGGAAACATTTAATATTTGTAACAAAAATATTATAATACACTAGCGGACCTGACACTTGACAGACCTCGTTCTGTTAAAAAGATTTGGTATGTAGCAGTTTTTTGTTCCTACCTATTTTATCTCAAATTCGAGAAATAAACTATCATATCTTCTAAGTTGGAGAAAAGGACATATTTTAAAATAAAACACATTAAAATCGGTCCAGTACTTTCGGAGTTCATTCCGGACAAACATCGTGACACTGGAATTATATATAATAGAAGAAAATAGATAGATAGATTGCGTGGTTCAAGTTGGTTAGTCTGAAGTTACTTTTACAGAATTAAGTGGAACATGTGTTTGTGGTTCTTGTGCAAATATACTAATATTTAACGCTACAATTTCACTTGTTACTTCAGCCCGATTGCGGTTCGGCACTTTGGGTAAATTATATTGCGAGTAAAAAACCCATATATGTCCCACTGCTGGGCACGTTTTTCCCCTCGAAATTAGACGAGGAGAATATGGCTCAATGCGGATTGGTGAACTTCACACACCTTCCAAAACTTTCAATCTCATAGGGCGTGCAGGTTTCTTTAGGATGTTTTCATTCAACGGTGAGCGAACGATGGTCTAGTGTTGAGGGGCTTTACTTAGAAATTTAGATAAATCCATTTCAAGGCACCACATGGACTAGTATGTATTGCTCGTATTGTGAATACTATAAGCAAAATGAAATAACTAAGGACAACTTTTAAAACCTAAAGACTTAAAACGGCTACGTCAATTTTGATACAAATATATCTAAAACCAACTACTAAAACGTGCCTATAAATAAAAAGCAGTTCTAAATAGATACACACATTTAATGACTACGCTGCGCTAAAGGCAGACACGTAAACAAACCTAGCGAACTAACTCATTAAACCCATCTTTTCGCGTCTATGTAAGTAATAATAATAGTAATAAGGAGCCAGCTAAAAGTTGAGAGTTTTTATATAAAATAACAACAATAATAAGAACAATAAAATAATAATAATATTTCAAAATAAAATGTAATTATAGGGTATATAAGGTCTAGACTTTTAGGCCAGATGACCTTTAAGCTCAATCAGTAGGTAGGTGAGCAGATGGCTCACCTAGTAAAATTCGAAACATTTGGACGCTGTGTGAACTATAATGTATCCAAACACCAATTGTACCATATTCTTGCGAATAAAGATTCATTGATTCATAGGTAGCCTTATAATACCTGGGTTTGCTTATTATCATCCGCTGTACCGTTCGCACTAGTAAACGATTTTTTCTTTGTCAAAGTTTCTAAGAATTCTTTGTAAGTTGGAATTCAGATGTCAATTTTAATGAAAAACTTACGGAACACACTTGTTTTTTTTTTACGAGAATTGGCAAATATAAGAAAATAATTATGAATGAATTGATGAATTGCATCAATCATGGCTTCAAAATAATGCTAAGTTAAATTTTTATGAACTCTACAATAAATCTATTTATAGTCGCATAAAGTTAAAGAGAATGGAGTGCGGGATTTTGAGTTTTACCAAAGAATGAGATCGTCTAGGGCTCTCTAAAACATAAAGATGAAATATTTTGATATTTACATTTCAAATGTAATGTGATTATATTAAATTGAAATCAGATTAAATATTTAGTGCTGTTTACTTTTTAAAATTGAAATTAGAAATGTCTTTTTGTTAGACTATTTAATATAGCAGAGTTATACGATTCAGAATTTTTATAAGCATAAGAGTAATTTAAGTCATTTATGCGAAACATAATATCTTATTTCTTCTGTGATGCAACTTCGCTGTGTTGTAATATAATAATAGTTTACCTGAATATGAATTTTAATTATATTAATTTTTAAAAAATTACTCAACTAAACTATGAAACAACTTTTAGGAATTTTAGCCCGACGTTTCGGATACTTTACAGCAACTGGTCACGGGAGGACCAATTTTTCATTATAAGGAGTGAAATTCGAGAAAACTTAAGAAAACAATACGTGAACAATGATAGTCAAGCGCTAATCAATATATAATATGTCCGTAATTTTTTATTACGATCAAAATTATTATGAAAATGATAATGAAAAAAGTATTATGGTAGCATAGCCCTACTTGAAAAAAGCACGCTAACAGCTCTTCGCGAATAATTCCATTGGACGAGACTTTATCATTTGAAATGCAAAAAGAATTTACATCGAGAAAAGAGATGCATAGAATAAAAAAAGGAACTACTTTCATTTAAGATTTTTTCTACCGCTGTATAGGATGCCCTTTGAGCCCCGCAGCCTGCTTATTCTGAATATATTTAGGGCATCATCCGGTTTATTAACTTCATGAAGAAGCTTTATTCTTTATGGTACCCAGGCCTTCATTATCATCATCAACATCATCGTCAGCCTTTACCTCTCTAGTTGAACATAGGCCTCCCTCAATTAACGTTAAGATGACCGATCCCTTGCAACTCGCATCCAACACGGACCGGCCACTGCACGGAGATTGTTTTCCCACCTGGTTTATGGCCGACCAACACTTCGTCTACGGCCTTCACTACTTTGAAATTTTGAAACATCTTTTGTCTTTTTTTTATGTACATTTTGACTCAGTTTTGCACTAGTCAGAGAATGTTATATATATATATATATATATATATATATATATAAAGCATGAAAACTATTCTACTAACTAAATAAGCAAAGCATATAGGAAAGATAGAAAAAAGAAAGAAAGATACGTGTATTAGACACAAACTGGAGACAAACATTAAGGGAATCTTCGTCAATCATGGGAAATCATATTTACGCTATCTTTTGAAGCTTTATGCACGGAAGGTCATGGTACTATCAAGGTCATGTTTGCATAACGGGTATAGGGGATGCGAGACATATTGCCTTATCTGAAACTTTATATGTAGGTTATCCTTCGAAGGTAACTCCAGGATTTTATTATAATGACGAAGGGGGATAATAGAAGGAGCAATTCATGGAGCTGTTGATTTATTCTTAAATATTTTTAGGACAATATGGTGATTTTTATTTGATGATGATAATAATATATTTATATTATTAATATTTCTGGTTGGTCGAGTGGACAGCATGCTGGACATTTACGCAGCGGGTTTTTTTTCTCTCGAATCTACTTTAAGTTTTACACAAAGTTGCATCCAAATCGGTCCAGGCGTTTAGGAGAACAGTGACACGCGCACAGAAGAAATATATAAAGAGAAAGATTATAGCTTCTGATAATATTCTAATTAACTTATTTCTTGAGCGTATAAAATTTATTACTATTAATCATAACTTCAAATTAGTAACAATCACGCTTACTAATCTTTAATTTACCCCTAAAATTAAAATATTAGCGTGGGTTTAATCCTGGTTTAAGCAATTATTTAGCCATAAACTTTAACTTAATTTGACACAAAGGAAGTACTGTACCATATTGTTTATACCGGAACAACATCATGGGTATAAAAATAGAACTTTCCCTACGTAAAATATTTAAAAGTTTTGTACCACTTATTTTGTTACTGACTGATGTTGAGACTGACTTTGTTACTGAATAATTTTGTGACTGATGTTCTTACTATATTTTTTTTTATTAAAAATAATTCTGATGTTTATGTTTTTCGACATTTCTATGTATATTAGCAGAACCAACTTCTGAGGCAGCTAAGTTTATTGTAGAGACTATAACTTTGCATCAATGATTCCCAACCTTTCGGCGAACCTTTGTTTTTCTTAGTTATCTTACTTTATTGTAATTAAGTAGGATTAATATATTATATTAATTGTTAGCAATTAAGTTAAGGATACGTTTGAGGCTCACATTTCTTATGAGACAAATGCCCCTAAATAAATAAGATTTAAAAAAATAATGTTTTTCGCGCATAGGATAAACTTCCACATCAAATGTCTACGCTATAATCTCTGTAATTACGATCTAAAGAAGCGTCTTTATTGTTATGTCGTAATATCTTAAATAAACCAAATTTTGTATTATGCTACTTGGATAGGCAACATAGGCGATTATATATAGGTATTAAAGACCGGGGTACATTGCTGACTCTATTTTGGACTTTAAGCCACTTCGAGCGCATCGAGCCGCTTTTGGGGATCCTGGATCCGCAGACAACAGGGTCTCCTCAGCGTCAAGCTGGCCCGGAGAAAGGACAGACTACTCCTCGTAAGGGCGAGTTCATCTGGGGTAAGCTTAAATACCTCATTAGACATGATCTAAATGCTATAAATTTTACTATGCTATTACCTAAACCGACACGACTTATGAACCTTCTAGCCCCCTAGACAAGTGACACAAACGCTAATGAATAGAATTATTAGAATAGAATACTAAAGACAGAAACACACTTACGTGTCGTGGCGTGTCGTGACGTGCCAGAAGCATATCGGTTTCATACATTTAATATGGTTAGGGACATATTTGCATAACTAATAACCCTAACCATATTAAATGTATGAAACTGATATGCTTTTGGCGCGTCACGACACGCCACGACACGTAAGTGTGTTTCTGCCTTTATTGTATGGGAATGACACTAACTGTCAAATCACGTGTCGTAAGCTAGTACTATTCACATACAATAAGTATTCCATTCTATTCGTTTAATGTTTATGCCACTTGTCTTGGGAGGCTCAAAATATCATTTTCATATTGATTGAAAGGCAAAAAGAACATTTGTAAGACATTCGCGCGCCATGTTCTATCCCTACTAGTTAACATTAACCACCACAGAATGTCATTGATAATAATTTTAAATCAAACACATTTTAACAAAGCCGATGCCACCAGTAAGCGTTTCATATAAATTTAAATTTTGTTTCGCCCAGTTCCTTTTCTGCGTGTAGAGCATTTGCCGCTGTTAAATTTTAGACCAAAATCCAACTTTGTGTTCCACTTTAACTCTGGTTAGTAGCGCTTATATTTATTAGGATCCGTGAAATTTTTATCCAGTATTAGAACTTATTAGCACGTTATATCGGACCACGAAAAATGTAAAATCTACACTAATATAATATTATAAAGAGGAAAACTTTGTTTGTTTGTTTGGTTGTATTAATAGGCTCATAAAGTACTGGACCGATTTCAAAAATTCTTTCACAATTCGAAAGCTACATTATCCACGAGTAACATAGGCTAAATTTTATTCTGATAAAAAATAGGGTTCCGTAAGATATTTTGGTTTTTCGGACACAAGGTGTAAAAAATGTTATTTTGCGTACTAAGATCCCGTTGTAAATCTTAGTTAACCCAGGCGAAGCTGCGGGCAACAACTAGTAGATGATAATATTAGTAGCTTAGTACGCAAAATAAGTAACTTTTCTGGTTGATTTTTTACACCTTGTGTCCGAAAAACCCAAATATCTTACGGAACCCTATTATTTTTTTTCAGAATAAAATGTAGCCTATGTTACTCGTGGATAATGTAGCTTTCGAATGGTGAAAGAATTTTTGAAATCGGTTCAGTACTTTTTGAGCCTATTCATTACAAGTATTACAACCAGGCAAACAAACAAAGTTTTCCTCTTTATAATATTAGTGTAGATCATAGCCCCCTTCTCAATAATTGTGTGCGCAAAACCATACGGGGATTCCTTGAAACAAACAACCTAAAGAGTTTATTTGTTTGTTAAATAAGTGAAGAGTCTTATTGCATTAATGTAGGTAAAAGTACTATTCTTCTATTTCGATCAAATGAACTGAAACGGGCTGCAAATTAATAAAAGCTTATTCGATCGAGACACTGGGAGTACGTGGAATAATGAAATATTCATTAAGCATCCGCCGCTCTCTGCTCTCGATTTAACAAGGGCTACCCCTTCAAATAAAAATATACATTTATTTACTATTTGTATAAAAGGAACTTTTGAAAAACGTCCTTATGGTCGTATAATTTAAATAACTAATTCAAACAATAGATACATTTATAAGCTTACATGGATGTAATATATATTATATTTCGTTTATCGTAAATCCTAATGAATTCGGCTTAAATATATAGTGAATAATAATAATAAAATATTATTCAACAAAAATCATATCACGTTACCCCGATGGTGAAAAGTTCTTTAAAAAAATAAAAAAATCATTTTAGGAAATGTACTATTATAATATTATAATTCAATTATTACAACTTTGATACTAAGAGTAGACATAGCTTAAATGAATTATGTTCTGTCTTTGGTTACAATTATTTTTTCAGTAAAACCTCAAAGATACGAAAATTTTAAACAAGTCAATATATTTTATCGGTCTAAAACTTAAAGAAGAGATTGATTTAAAGTTTAAATCGATCACCATGAAAATTAGAAGGGTCGCTTAGATTAGATTTTGGTTTTTTGATGATTGGCGGATTCATGAGTAGGTACTTATAAGAGTTGCTGAAGGAGTTGCGATTTTATCATTCATTTCTATAGCGTTCCAAAAAGAAGCAAATAGCCTTATCATCCTTATTACTTACGTAGACTGATGGTACTTTATTTATTAAACATTTTGATAACTATCTGTGTAAAATAAAATTTAAGTGGTGGTGCTTTTTTTATATTACATTTTTTTATTTAAATATAGTTCAATAAAGTAACAACATAACACAAACCAGCAGGCGAGCATTTTCTTTTCATAAGCTTCGTTGGTTTTATGTTCAGTATTCAAATTGTTTGGAGAAAATAAAGTCGTAAAGACTATCACAGTAAGTATAAATTAAATTATATATGCACTACTCGTCAGTGTCGTAGTAATATTCATATTTTATTGCCGACGTTGCCGACGTTACAACCGTCAAATTAGACTACTGCCTTTCTTAAGTAAGAAATTTGAATAATGAAAATTTATATTCTAGAATGATCCAGAACGCCATAGGATAAGAATGCGGGAGAGAATATGGTAGTTGATAGTAACAAAAATAATAAAAGGTTTATGGTAATTAAATACACTGGATTGCAAAATATTAAGTGTTCTGACCGAAATATTTAGGATTAATTAATATTTCGGAAATAAAACTAAAATAGGCCCATTGATCGCGTGATAATAAGCGCGAGTTAGAGCTCATGACGTCATGGTCTGCGATGCAAAGTTTGTCACTTGTCAGTATATATTGACCGATAAGGTACTTTCAAAGAAGGCTAAGCAAAACCAATACGAAGCTTACTTGCATCCAAACTTTCCTTTGATAGTTTATTATACTAACATTATAAAGGGGAAAGATTTGATTTATTAATTGTTTGTTTGCATTGACTCCCAAACTTCTAGAACGATTTAAAAAGAAACTCGCATCGTTAGCATCCTATATTATCTCCAATGAACATAGGCTATATTTAAAAAAAATCACAATATTTCCTTTACGTATAAAAAACTATATTATGAGTGAGTAACGATGTCCGTGAAAAAGCCAGGACGCATCGCTTGTAATCCATAAATCTCAAGCCGGGTGGACCACTCAAAAATCATGTTTAATATCTAGTTTAGCTATTGATCATGAGTGTTAAAAATCATGTATAAAAATGTTACATAGAATTAAAAACACTGATTTTTCAAAGGGCACATTACGCTATGGTATTATTAATTAAATGGCTTTACATTTTATAAAATATCAAAAAAAGCCATGAAAAAAGCGTGTAAGCACTTAACCCATATTCTGGTCTGAAGTTGTAACCGTTAAACGGTAGGCAATTACGCGACCCCTGCCATCGCACTCTGCGACATGTAAATGTTACAGCTACAAGCTCGCGCCGTATAAACTGAGTCTCGCACATGTTATATAATTTTTGTTTTATTAACATTATCAACCGTATGCCGCTGTAACGTAGACATTAGAGTAAATACCAAGGCATTCAATATGATGCGAGTTTTTTAAATGTGATAAAAGTTCATATTTACGTATGTTATATTTTATTAAGAGTAACAAGCCGCTTTGCATCTAAATTGGACCAGAACTACAGGGACCATCCCTGTCGTTCTGGTCACATAATACGCCTCTCGCTCACATAATAAGTGACAGCTATGCTGTCATGTCACTCTCAATCATTTTGTAATCTTACTACGTTATTAACAATAAAATAATTAAACATTTACAGAAATGTAATGTACTGGTGCTTTAGATTATAAGTAACTTTTCATAATTAAGTCTAAAACTCCATTTGTACATACATAAATGAACGAAGGACAAAAAAATATAAAAAACGACTAAAAATATTATTCAATGCAAAGCTTAATAGCTTCGAAAGCTTTGAAAGTGGAATAAAATATGATTCTAATGTGGGTACGTGTAGCGTACTCCCATCAATGATCATCCGTTATATTATGATGACATTTCCATTCCACCCCGCCATTTTATAATTGGGAAACGGGTCAATATTGAAGAATTAATCGAATCAAATATTACCTATGGAATTTATTAAATGAATGAATGAATAGATAATGGTGATCTGTGGTAATGACCAATTACGTTATATATTTACGTAACAAATACTTTTGCCAAATCTTTAACAATAGACGTATTCCGGGCCTCGCTATACGAAATCTACGAATACATATCAATAATTAGTCAACGTCCCAATCTTTACCGTCCTATAGATTCAAATTGAGAACCTTATTGATATACTAGACCGCTACGGGAATGTTAAATTGGTAACTGGGAAGTGATATAGCTTACATGTAATATAAGATGAATTACAATGTCTTTCTTTATAATAATTGATAGTACCTGGTTGACCGAGTATTTGCTCGTTTTTTTGTTTTGTTTTAATATTAGTAATCACTACATATTATAAAACAAAGTCGCTTTCTCTGTCCCTATATCCCTTTGTACGCTTAAATCTTTAAAACTACGCAACGGATTTTGATGCGTTTTTTTTAATAGATAGGACAGTTCAAGGGGAAGGTTTATGTATATAATTTATTAAGTTTTTATATACATTGGCTAAGATATAACAATAATTGTTGGAGGTGTCGGGAAAAAATAGGCCGTCTGGGATTTTTCAACGAAAACGCTGCCTAAACCCTTTGAGATATAACAAAAATATGTATGGTGGAAAAATATATATTAATTAGATATGATATTAGATAATATAAAAATGGGAGAGGTTGGTACTAACGATGAATTTCCCTTTTACACTAAATATTTTGAGCATTGTCTCCGAATGCCTTGTTGAAATTCTGAGTCTTTTGAAACTGCTGCACAAGGTTTTGAAGATAATTTTGAAGTTAATTAAAAATCTTAAGTAGATATTTTAATGAGTGTCAAGTTATCTATATAAATAAATAAAATTGAAGTATCTATTTGTAATTTCAAATTCACTAAATTCATTTGAAAGCAAATACGACATTTCCATTAGAATCCATTTTTATTATTATGGTGTGTCTGTCTGTTTGTTCCGGCTAATTCTTGAAATGACTGGGACAATTTAGATGAGATTTTCACTGGCAGATAACTGATATTGTAAAAAGTAATTTAGGCTACAAAAATAATCATCATCAGTTATAAAATGCTGAAGCAGCTGCTAGCTAGGTTATCCATTCGTATCTTTCAATGCTTTCACACTTTATTTTAATGTGTTTAGAATTTGTTATGACAAATTTGGACGAATTTTAGTAACTGAATGCGTCATCACGTAACATAGGCTATATAAGGCTAGAAAATAAGTTATTTTAGATAGATTAGTAGCCTAGATTTGTAGGTGACATGAAATAAAATAAAAAATATTTTTATTGAAAGAGTCTTAAAACCCTTATATTGTGTTGATAAAAACTTATAGGTGGCCAATAACATCCCCTTAACGGGCCCTTCAGGCCCAAAAAGATCGAATATCATGTCCAAGAAATAGATGACGAGTAAAAATCCGTCGTCTTTTCAATCAACGTCCATAAAATACCTTAGATCATAAATTGCGAGCTCAATTTAATTTTTTACTGCGAAAACTTGTACTTTAGCTTTATGTCCGAAAGAATTGAAATCAAAGGAATCGATAATGTGAAAATGGTTCGTCGTTTCAGACGATTTTGATATACAGTAGAGCTGTTCTGTAAAAAACCATTTCGATATCGAGCTTCACCTGAGTGATAGAGCTCACTTTACGTCGCTTCCAAAGCGAACTTTATTGATATAGAAAGAAAGTCGAGTTTTAAAGAATACAAATTTGTCAAAATCGTCATATCACCGCGGATTCCGCTGTCGAGATTGGAAAACGATCTTACATAATAGCCCTGTAGTATTGCTTACTGTTTGTTTTACTTTGTTGCGTGAAAACATTAACGTAACTATTTCATCTTTTTAATTGCTTATGAACGATTGCTTGTTTTCAACACCATTTTATTTTCACAACATTTTGATACAAGCCGAAGCTTCGAAAATAAGCAATAACATATTATGTATTCGAAACGAAGACCTCCGCCAGAGAACTAAAGTTACCGATATCACTCGAAGAATAAGCACGTTGAAGTGGCAATGGGCTGGTCACGTACTCAAAAGAACGGATGGCCAATGGGGCATTAAGGTTCAAGAGTTGGTCGGCATTAACCAGGTGGGAAGACGATCTCCATGCAGTGACAGGTCTGCGTTGGATGTGAGTAGCAAGGGATCGGTCGTCTTGGAGTTCATTGAGCTAGGCCCATGTTCAGCAGTGGACGGATAAAGGCTGATGATGATGATGATATTATGTATAATGAAAGTATGAAAAGAAAAGAAATACAGTGAATGTAATACACGAAGGTTTTCTGATAAATCGTCAAACTTGTAACCTTTTCTTACATATTTTAACATGGGAAGTTACATTGTTTTGAGTTTTAGAAGTTTCGGTATAGGAAAATAGTAATAAAGCGCGAATACGTACAAAGTTCTCGTAAAAGTGTTTCACATGAAATAACTACTAATTATATAAATTAAAGGAAAATAAAAACATTAATATTAATATTAATCGATACGAGAAAACCGGTGAAGAAACTGTCGTGAAGAAACCTACATGACTGATTGAAAGTCTTTGAACGTGTGTAAATTTCACCATCCTGCATTGGGCCAGCGCATCGGTGAACTATGGCCCATTATCCTCCTCGCCTGATTTCCCGAGAAGACCCATGCGTGGCTGTGTGGGACAATATAAAAGTAAAGTATCAACCCATATTATGGGTTGATACTTTACTTTTGTACAAAATAACAAACAATATATATTTGTTATTTATTAAAGTATATCAGTTCTTCTTAGTGCTCTTACACAAGAATTATCATTATTTATTACGGGTAATTAAGTTATTATGTACTCGTATGTTTTTATTTTATATAGGTAGTGCGAGTACTGATGCCTGTATATTATTAATAAATGTATTTTTTTAAATTTAATACAAATTTGTGGGTTTGTGTCTTATAAAATGCTGGAATTTCTTCTGGATTAATATTGAAATTCAATTGTTAAATCATAAAAAAATCATTGAAAAAATGTTATCTATTTTTAAGATATTAAGGTCTAATGACGACCCCTGTTCTATTTTAATTGTTAAAGGTTCCATAATATCTACACCATTTATATAACGAAATCACGAAAGTGATTGAATACCTCCGTCGGAGGTCCTCAACTCCTGATTGAAGTCGAGACCTCTTTCATTTCAAGCTAAAGGAGGAAAACAACGATTATGAAAAAAGTTTGAGAATATCATACCAAAATCACTCAGCTAAGCACAATGCGTGTATACTATTTTGGTAGAAGCGTGTGTAAAGAAGGTATACTAAAATATGGCGAAAATAATGCTCCCTTGGGAATACGATGATAAAATATAGCCTGTCCGATTACTGATAACCTAGCTGTTTATTGATAGTGACTTGTTTTAAATTGGTTTATTGATTGAAGGATGGAAGCTTCGATCAATTATACCTGATCGAAGGATGGAAGCTTAAACCAACACATATTCTCCATTAAAGTACTATTATGAGAATACGGCCAATATGGCGGAGGATTTAATGGCTAAAAATAAACCCTTATACGTCCTTTAACTTTGGACGTTTTAATGATTTTCGTCTCGTTAGTTCAGAATGTACGGACGTGATTACTATCTACTTTTACTGGCAAAGCGTTGCAATGTGATTTTGTAAGTAGAAACCAGATGGAGCATCTAAACTTGCGAGTAGTCTAGCCTTCGCCGTTATCCTGTCGTTGAGGAATTCCTGTTGCCAGGACTCACAAAAGGCGGCTGAAGGCGCTCGCAGGTTCTTTAAGACGTTGTATCGCAGTTTATTAAGTTTTAAATGGCTGATGTTTCGGATACTCTCCAGTAATTATGGAAATGGACTAGACTCTCTTTCTTTACCACCCCAAAATCATATTTTTCGTCGCTCATGCCACACGAAACTTAAAGTCTCATTTTAATTTTACACTTTCGTCATTGAAATCTTAGGCCTCGCTGACTTTAACAATACACAGCCGCAACTACAGTACTTTTTATTTTTATTTTTTTACTAGTTGTTACCCGCGGCTTCGCTCGCGCTAAATTCAGAGTAGCACAGTTCCGTACGTACGTATAGTAAACACAGACAGATCTTTTTTTGAACTACCCTGCGAACTTTCATCTCCTATTTCATACCCATATAGGTAAAAATCTTTGAAACGGTGAAACAATTATTAATGGTTATTTAATTCTTATCAAGTGCCTAAATGCAACGTTTCATGGCGTCATCTTCTATGTATAATGACGAACTTCCATACAAACTTTCATCCCCTATTTAAACCCCCCTAAGTATTTTTTCGCAACAAAAAGTAGCCTATGGCCTTTACCAAGCTCTAATCTATCTCTGTTCCAAGTTTCATCAAAATCGGTTTAGTGGTTTAGGCGTGAAAGCATAACAGACAGACAGAGTTACTTTCGCATTTATAATATTAGAAGGAAAGAAAGGATTAGCCTATGCTGTCCCACTGCAGGGCAAAGGCCTCTTATACTTACGAGTACTAACCTTTATAATAATGTACGTACTTTTATTTTAAATTTGGTATAGAGGTTCCTTTCATAATTTGTTTGAGCACAAAGAAAGAATTTTTAGAAATTTAATTCCTCATCATACAAAACCTATAACTGACTTGTGAAAATTAAATTGACATTTAAAATGCGTGACATGAATTCGGTAATAAGTATGCAGATAATTTAAAGCTAACATAATAGTATGTGAATGAAGAAAGAAAGAAATGAATAAGTAAATCTAAGTTAAGGCAGATGAAACTGCGGGCAAGAACTCGTTGAGTGTATATTATTACCGCCTTTATATGTAGATCCTTTATGAACCGACAGATTACTGATATAGGTCACAGTTTTATATATATAAGATAATATTATATACTGTTTTTAAATTTTTGTCACTAAAAATTAAAGCGGAGTTGGCAATTAGATTAAGACGCATAACATTTTATATTATATAGATTTTATTAAGATAAGTGCTTCGAAGTTATGATATCAATGAAAATCCTAAGACATGAATTGCTTACATAGGTTATTATTAGCCTGACAGGTGCCATGCCTGTTAGGCTAATAATAACCGAAATTAGTTTCACTACTGTGACAGCTGTTTAAATTTGACATGGATTTGACAGCAGATAAACACACAAACAAAATTCAGTATATATTGTTTTCTTATGTTTACGCGATTTTCACTCATTATAATGAAACAACTTTTACGGATTTTATCGCGGCTTATTAAGTTTTTTACAAGCCCGACGTTTTGGACACTTTACAGCAACCATGGTCACGGGAGGATTGAGGGCTTGTAAAAAACTTAATAAACCGCGATAAAATCCGTAAAGTTTAATTATAAAAATTCAATATATTTATGTAATTATTGTGATCAACTTGTCTATGATTCTTTGAATATTAACCTATTGTAGCAGTGCCCTTTAAGTATGACATTTACGTGAATAAGCAGGTGCGCATAGATAATTGAGCGTCTACGAAAACGATACCTTACGATGGTTTCATAAAGGCTGCGTAAGCTTTAATAAGTAAGTTACAAGGGCGATCTAAGCTCTGTCCAATATATTTCTGTGAGAGTTTCGAAACTAGGAAAAAGGGATAATCTTCAGATTGATTTCATTGCAAGCTGCTTTTATCGATATTTGACATTCCCAATGTTGACTTCAAGATTGTTTTTTTTTTCAATATTGAATACGTTTTATATATTATAACGTTTGTAAATAAGGCACAGTTTGTTATATTGAGGCAAACATACTTACTTATCATATATATAGTAAAATATTGTTAAGTATTAGTAACAAACATTTGTATACTGTACTGACATACCTATGTAGGATAAAAGTCCCTTTAAATAAAGAAAAAAAAAACATTTGTAAGTCTAGTTCAGTTCGGAGTTTAGTTTGGAATATTTTTAAAGAAATAATCCATTTGCAGTTCATAACTATTCCACCCGGCTCGAAATCGAATAGAATATTATTTATTATTTTTAATCACTCGAGTAATAGAATAGCTTTAAGATTCCCGAGCGATTTGATCGCTTTTTATTGTTGATATTGTATTAATTTCATATTGATTGCTTGTTCCCTTCATATATTTATTCACTGAGCTAAGCTCGCGGTATCCATCTAACTTCAATATCTTTTACGGGGGCTTTCAATATCCTATCTATATTAAATTTTTCTTATCGATCTTAAAATTTTGAAAGATTTTGTAAGAAAATGTGTCAAAATTTCAAGATAGATAAGAAAATATTAAGATAGATAGGATATTGACCGTTAAACCGTTTTACAAAATAAGATACATGTTTCATTCCAATGAAACTTTTAAGTAATAGTGTTTTAATAATCGAATCCTTATTGTTATTATATATATAAATTAATTTCAACTTGCAGACCCAAAAAAAATTATGACATGGAATAAAAAAACAATACAAAAAAGATTGATGAATTCATCATTGTCATTTTTCTTCCTTTAATCAACATCAAACAATAATCAAAATCAATAATCAATCATTGATCAATAATGATCAATCTTTGATCATTATTGGCATCATTCGATGAACAATATTATCAGTTATTACTACAAATAGAATTCAAACATTAAATTATCGTCAGATACAATATAATAGGACCTATAATTGGCGATAGAATTTCTGTATTGATTGACGGCTACTAATAGATACGTTGATAATTAATATGCTAAACACAGGAAAAGCATTAACCAACATAATATAATAAGGTTCCATTTGATTTGGGTCTCAGTTTCAAATCTAATCAGTTGTGTACGGCACGAACAGACAGGAATATATGAATTTCAATCTCTATCGAAATTGACACCTCTGCATTACCCATGCATTACCACAAATTTTCATCCAACCACATGTAACGTGACATTTGATTTTGGAATCGAAACTTCCATATTGCATTAACATTACTATGTAATTTACCTGTCCTATATTCTGGGCACAGAATCTGGGATTTAAAATAGGTACATCGATTAAAAAAATCGGATTATATTTTTTCTATAAACCTAGTAAATTCACGGGAGCAACGGGGAGTGTTACAATATATACATACAAATGTAAAAATTAAAAACACATTACCTACTTTTTAATTACTAGGATAATAGAGTAAATATGGGAAGAAAGAAATAGATATTCAAAAGGCAAGAGAAAGCAAGGCAAGGCCGTAAAGGAGTTTTTGGCAAGATTTAAATGACGACACGCAAAATGTGCCATATCACGGTGATTTCAGGGGAGACGAAAGTATCAAAGCCAATCGGATACGCCCACATCGACTCCGGACTTAGGACTCTTAAATTTTTTTAAATTTATTTATTTAAAGTTTAATCTACAGCTAATAATATTTTATTTTTATTATATTACATACGGGACAAACGGTTAAGCTATGCGAAAAAGATATATCTCAAATTTCGAATTTTTCGAAGATACCCACATACATACATTATAAAAATAATTAATTAACAAATATTGTTTACCAATCAAAAAGCGTTAACCTAGTAGTGAGAGTTCCAGTAGCCTGACCATTCGATCAGCCGTCATTAAAACAAAAATTTAGCTCTGACGGGTGCGTCTTATCCGTGGTCACATGCGGGCCGAAAGATGGACACTAACGGTGTGACTGGTCCGCAAGCTTAAAGTTGCTCAGCGAGCTATGGAGAAAGCTATACTTGTTGGATTATCTCTAAGGGATAGAATATAAAATGAAATAATTTGACAGAGACTGTCCAGTAGTGAAGTGACTGATGATGATAACGAATTATGTGTTGACCCGACAAAAGTAATGTTAATTATTTACTTGAAAAATTCCGTAAAAAGGTTGTATTTTGTGCCCTCGAAAAGGCTATCTTAGCAGGCAGGCAGGCTGGCTAACAACATTTTAATTATGCTTACGTAATTACTATTCTCTACAAAAACAAAAGTTTTTTTACCACGGTATTTCCAGAGTTCCACTCGGAATCCTGCTGCATTATGTGGTGTAGTGGGCCTGAAACCTACATACGGACTTGTATCTAGATATGGCCTGATACCGTTAGTCAAGTAAGTAAAAAGTTCTATGTTTAAATGAACGATAACAATACATATTTTATACTGGGTATTTTATTTACGGTTTATATTAAATCCGGCCACTTACATCCGACTAAGACTAATTACGGCACAGTAGTTCACAGTACCATCTTCTATGCCTCAATAAAATGGTCTCATTTCTAGCTTCACAATCCTTCAACTCTTACCTGAAAACTGCCTGGGAAATCGAACGTCTTATATATATCTTCTTAGTCTTATATATAGTAAAGAATCGAGCATATAGCCGGATAGAGTAGTATTTAATGTGCACCATATAAAACTGCCTAAATATGTGAGTGACTTGTCAACGACGTAATAGTAATTCAAGTAACCAGTTATTTGTATGTCCATTAACTCGATCATGACCACTAATTAGTTGGCCAATCAGTTTTCAATACCACGCAGCGTTGCAGCATAAATTTGGCGCAATTTGTTTTTATACAAAGCATGACGCTACCGCTCTATTTCGGCTATAAGTGTGCTCTATGAATGAAAGAGACGCGCGAAATATATAAATATAATATATCCGCGGGCAGTATACGAATGGAATAATCAAAATACTTATTCACAAACGTGGAAGCTTAATTGAAAATATTTTCAATGCTACATATGTCACAAAGTGTAATTAAACGATTCTCATATATTATTTGCCGTTCATAAGAGCTTTAAATTCCATATCGCTTCATATAAAATACTTTATGAAAGGCATATACGTTACATTCCTACTGCATTTTCAATTTCATAACAAATATTGCTTTATATTGCTTTTATATTGCACAAACGGTAGCTCAGCAGTATGTTAGGTGCAATCCATGTTATCTGGTTATTTACAATAAATAAACAGGTTTAAGCAGTTTTCAGCAATTTTTTACTTTGTGTTCAGACACAAGTATCTTGCGAAAATTTTCATAGAAAAAGTGATAGAAAAAGTTCTTACGAACTCTCAAATTCTTTTATACAAAATTCAGCACAGGTATAAAAAATCCAAAAGGAGTAAAGAGTATTACTTGAAATTTTTACATAGAGTGTTGAATGTATTTTTCCGTTCTTCTATCTGAATGAATTTTTGAATCAATGTTTGAAAAAATATTTTTCATTCCTTCCTTTCCGCACGCTACGCAAAAATGTTGTAGATAAAAGAAACTATTTCTTTTTTCAAGACCTAGCTATTGCAGGGATATGATATAGTTGATGCTACTTGGAAAGAAGTCATTCTAACTTCCTATCTTACGTCAAACAGCTTTGCTGCGTTTCGATATGAAGGATAGGACAGTAATACCCGTATTCACAAACAATTACTTTGAGGTGTCAGAGTACTCCCGAACGCATAGGGTCTTTCAAACCGATTCATAGATAATTCTTTAGTGAAATCCGCCATTACGCCTCTGTCGAACCCGACTATTGACACGTGGAGCGCATAAGTAGTAGCGTTCTTTGCATAGTGTTGATTCATTACTTAGCCAAGAACACTTCTTGAATACGGCACTGAGATATGTTAGTTGACACGAGTTGTCTGGGCTAGTCCCATTATCCGCTCACCATCAGGTGTCAACATACAAAAACTATAACAGCATCTGAATATCGCAGGCGAGTAGACTAGTAGACGTCCATCACTCATCAGTCCCTTCAGAGATTAATTGGAATTCCAATTTTGTTTGGTCTAGATAATTGCAAAGGCAATTATTACTGTTATATTATTGTTAACACTACATATGGAAACTTAATATAAAATTAAGTGAATTCACCCTGATCAGTAGTTGTTCGTGCCGAAACTTATTTTAAAATGGAGTCTCAGGAAGAAAGATTTGTTATAAAAGCAGACCTAGAAAAAAGCTTTACTATTTTAGATGTCAATTTTATAAATAAAAAGCTGTTTTTCTGTAACTAAGGCTTACAACAGCATTTTACTGGGATGATATATATAGCCTTTCTCAATAAATGGGTGATATAATCATTTAAATCCGACCTATAGCTTCTTAGATTTGCTTGTTCAAGCAAACAAACCTTTAAGCTTTATATATCACTACATATTATAAAACAAAGTCGGTTTTTCTGTCCCTATATCCCTTTGTACGCTTAAATCTTTAAAGCTACGCAACGGATTTTGATGAGGTTTTTTTTAATGGATAGGACAATTCAAGGGGAAGGTTTATGTACATAATTTATTAAGTTTTTATATACATTGGCTAAGATATAACAATAATTGATGGAGGTGTCGGAAAAAAATAGGCCGTCTGGGAGTTTTCAACGAAAAAGCTGCCTAAACCCTTTGAGATATAACAAAATAATGTATGGTGGAATTGTGTGTCTTAAATAGGTCTACAAAAAAGTCCGCGATGGCATATATCTATCTCTTAGGGATATCATACTATATCCATTTAAGTGTTTAAAAAAATGGGCAATTATAACGCGATAGTTTGAAAGTTATTTACACAAATACGGTATGAATCCTTATCATTTGAAATCAATTAATTGGGTTAAGCACTTCATGACGATTATTTTTGCTCTTTACATCATGCAAATTAAATGAATACTTTAGGAGATAGGGCAAAATCAAAATAATGCACAAGAAAATAAATCGTGTTGGCGTGATTCGAAAGGGCGACTGTCTGGTGTCTAAGGCCGTAGTGTATCAACTCCGGTAGACGTAATATTATGATCAATCATCAACGTATAGTGGAATATAATTTAAAAATAGTATCCTTAATATGCCTACATAAAGTCTGCAAAGGGATATATGTCTTTATGTTCAAGATAACAAATATCCATTTTAATACAAAAAATTAGTACTTAATTATTAAAATAGAAAATGATCATCATCAGACATGATAAATCCGTAAATCTAAGTTCACGCGGGCGAAGCTGCGGGTAACAGCTAGTTCTTTATAAATTAGTATAAGTTTTTATTTTTAGATTAAAGTCTAGCATTACATTCATACAAATATTATTAACTAGATGGGAGGACGATCTCATTCATTCTTTGAGGAAGGCTGTGTTTAGCAGTGGATGGATAAAGGCTGATGATGATGATGATGATGATGAAATATTATTTTCATCAGTACATTAATTTCAAAAAGTTACATTAATAATACCCTGTCCTGATTTTGGAGTGGTTATTATATATTGGGTAATGAAACTATTCGTGAAATTTGTAATTAGCTTCAATTATCCACATCCACGTTATTGGAAACTTGTTGGAGTTGCAAGCCATATTTAACTTGATATTTAAATTGTTCGGATGCAATTTAAATATCAAAATCCAAATTTATCTGAATAAAATATTTTAATTGGTTGCAATATAGAACCAATATAAAAGAGTAGCAAAGTAGGTATTTAATTTACGTCCTAAAGCTTGGATTTGTATGAAATTCCTGTAACGACAATAGAGGCTGAAAAATTTAATAAAATATTTTTTTCGTCTACACTAATATTATAAAGAGGAAAACTTTGTTTGTTTGTTTGCTTGTAATGAATAGGCTCAAAAAGTACTAGACCGATTTCAAAAATTCTTTCACCATTTGAAACCTACATTATCCACAAATAACATAAGCTAAATTTTATTCTGAAAAAAAAACAGGATTCCGTAAGATATTTGGGTTTTTCGGACACGAGGTGTAAAAAATCAACCAGAAAAGTTACTTATTTTGCGTACGCTGCCTAAACTATAAAAGATAGAACCATAAAATGTTCTAATCAATTGTAGATCTTATAATTATCTACAAAAAAGTCCACGACACACTATACCTATCTATGTCGAGTGAGGCACAACAACCATATTTTATTCAGAAATTTTGATTTTTTGGACTACATTTAAACGAGTTTATTTTACTCATGCTTTTAATCCTTAAGATATGAGTTCGATAGCCCATTTATCGGTAAATATATATCATCCCGCTAAGATGCCGTTGTAAATCTTAGTTAACGCAGGCGAAGCTGTGGGCAACAGCTAGTATATTATATTATACTTACAATACATAGTAACGTGAAATTACTTTTGGAGATTGCCTTTTATTGTGGTGTAGAAACATTAATTCATTTATACCATTAGAAAGAAAGAAAGAAGAAAGAAAGAAAGAAACATTTATTCAACACTAACAAGAGACACACATGAAAAAAATAAGAACAAAAATACACAGAGAAAACATTTTTCGGTTGCACAGCCTAACATTACAACCTTAAAGAAACATTATATTTAAAAAAGTACATAACCATAAATGAGATATATAATATGTTTTTTTAGTCTAAAACGGTACCGTAACATAGTTATTAAAATATCAATATAAAATTATATAACATGTGCGAGACGCAGTCTGTAGCTGTAACATTTACATGTCGCACAGTGCGATGGGTAGGGTCGTATAATGCCTACCGTTTAACGGTTACAACTTCAAACCAAATTGCAAACGGATCATCATTAATACCTATGTAATAATATAATATAAATTACATCTGTGATATATTTTTTGACCTTTCGATGCTCAAAGAGATAAGATAAGAGGTAAAATATCCATTTATTTAGCATACCATCCTCCACTGAGTCGATTCACTTACATCCGTATTCAAGAAGCGTACTTGGCTAAGCCTACTTGCCTGAAGCCTACTTGGCTAACTAATGAAACAACACTATGCTAAGAACGCTACTATCTATGAGCTCCTCTGCTCATTTCATTTTCTTTTTTAAACTTGGGTGTAAACGCCTGTTATGAGTAAAATACTCGTAATCTTTAGAAAACAGTAATCAATGTTTTTAGTTGCGTTAAACCACCGATGATAAAGTTGTACATTTTATTACGCTTATATTTTTTCAATGTAAAAAAAAATAGCTAACAATCGCACTACGTCAACCTAGTCCCGTGGTAAGATCGTAACTAGTTTTACGGGTACAAACCTATTACTACCTAGTAGTACGCTACACTTTTTTCATTTTCTTTCTTAAACTTGGGTGTAAAGTAAATAGACAAAATACATTAGACACACGTACGGTCCGGTCCTATTTTATCAATATTCAACTCAATAAATCATCTATTACGAATAATGAACATTTATAAGTAACCACAATAAGAAATAGATTAACACGTCACCCATTAACAAACATAATGTATTTTTTGTCTAGGTATATGTGTATACTTAAAGGTCACATTATACACATACAAGTATACACATTTTAATAACACCTTTTCTTTAAGCTTAGCTCCTTCCATAAAAGTGTTACAATAAATATTTGTCTACTCAGTTGGATATTATCTTATGTAATTATTACATTAAACTAACTTATTATCATTAAATTTAAGGCAAATAATCCTACTAATATTAAAAACGCGAAATCTAGTACGAGTTTCTTACTCTTTCTCGCAAACTTAGTGATTGGGTTTGATGAAACTTTACAATATTATAGCTTACAGATCAGTCGCTCTAGACAAGTGACACAAACGCTCAACGAATAGAATAGAATACTTATTGTATGGGAACGACACTAGCTGTCAAATTACATGGCATAAGCTAGTGTCATTCCCATACAATAATTAGTATTCTATTCTATTTGTTTAGGATCTGTGACACTTGTATACTAGGAGGGCTGAATAACACATAGGCTATCAATGTCCCCTTCGCTACTAGTTTGATAATCCAATATAGTCAGTTAGAAATCTTACCACACTACATAGACCCAGAATAAACTTTCAAGAACTTCGTGTTGGGCGTACTGCGTTTAATTTACTTATGATATTACATAAACTAATTGTATCTACCATCAAAGTTATACTGTGAAGGGTTCGTGAGCTTAAAGTATTAAAAAGTTCCGAAAGTTTATATAAAACCTGTTTTTGGAACAAAGTTCCATAAGGGGCGCCGCAGAGGAGTATCCTAGCCTGCAAAAAACTCCCGTAACGTTGAAAAAAGCGTAAGATTTTTATGTATAATAGTCCATGTATGATGGCTATTAACAGTGTCTACGTTGATGATTGTTATTATTATTGCAGCTTCTTTATATTATACATTATTGTTATTATATCCTTACTAATATCACCTAATATTATAAATGTCAAAGTAGGGGTGTTTGTTTTTCTACTCTGAAAACTACTCAACCGACATCACATCATGAAACTTTGTACACATATTCTCGGCGCTACTAGAGGTAGCATAGGATACATTAAAAAAGGATTTTTTTGCAAACGCGGGTGAAGTCACGGCAACAACAGATTCTTATAAATCACTAACAGCCATGACAGATTTCGTTCTGGGTCTTTTGTAACTTATACCCGGCGACGGTAACCGTCTTAGGGTAGTTATCTCCTTATCAAGGAAAGAAAGCTTTATAGGTAAAAAAATGTCTTCTTCATATTGGTACAATAATGTGCATCAAATACATACATAATATGACATATAAGATCTAGATTTTTTAACATACATGATACGTTGGTCGGCTGGTCGAGTGGTCACGCTATTGAACACTTTGCGCAACGGTTGCGGGTTCGATCCGAGATTCGATGAATACAGATGTCTGCACCGGATTTCTTGATAGTATGTATTTATATAGTTCTTAAATTTATTTCCGTTCTTAGTAGGTATCCGTAAAACTAGTTACGAGCTTACCACGGGACTAGGATGACATGGTGTGATTGTTGGCTATTTTTTTTACATTGAAAAAATATAAGCATAATTAAATGTACAACTTTGTCATCATTCTCTTCATGCAAGTTACTAAAAATATTGCTTACTGTTTTCTAATGACTAAGCTAATTTTACTGATAATAGGCATTTGTGGAAAATGTTTTATATTGCAATGTATCGGTTGGTAAAATCACGGGAAACAGAGAGTTTAACGTCATGAGGTTTCAGCGTTGAAATCTATTGTTTCATCTTCTAATTAAATTACTGATAACATTAATTCAATTTTAGTTCAATTTTACACATTCCACTATTTTGTAGTATAATGAAATATAATAATTAATATTAAATAAATGGTGGTTTCAATAATGGACAGCTTTGTTTAAATTTGCCGCTAAATATTTTGTAATATTATATAGCATCATCATGATTTATAGATTTTCTCGCGGCTTATTTTTTTTACGAAACTATACTTTAGCAAGCAAGTAAAGCATCCGAAATGTCGGGCATGTAAAAACCATAAAAAGCCTATTGAAATCCGTAAAAATTGTTACAGTGACTGAAATTCGCGTAAACGTTAGAAAACTTTATCATAATTATCACCATGCCTACTATAGAATAGAATAGAGATTGACGACTAAGGTATGATTAATTATCATTAATTCTTATATAATTTGCTTGAAAACAATCACTAATTGAATATAAAAGCTGTTTATAAAAAATGGCGTCCATATTAAATTATTGTTTACTTTTTTACATTACCGCCTGAATTGGTTGAATTGGTCTTTGTACTCCAACAATGCCATATTGCAATTGATGCAAAAATAATGTCGATCCGTTCAGTTTTGAAAAAAAGAATAAAATAATATTGTATTTTGTTCTTTTTTTTCATACACAAAATATATTTTAAAGTACTTTACGTATTTGTTATAATGATTTTGATTTATTTCATTTATGTTATTATTCACATCACAAGTTATTTGATTTCTAAATAGCATGTATGTACATAATTATTATTATCAACATTTTTATGTCAACTTCAGCTAGACTAGGCCTTTTTAATGAACACAAAAAAACTTTTTTTTGCGTTTAAAAATAGAATATAATATCTAAATGTTCCTCCTATATTCATTATCATAGAGCAACGCGGGACCTCCTTCCTCCTTACGGTGACGCTTTACGATTCATATCGATGTTCCTACATCAATGTATGACATTGACGTTATTATATTTGTTAGATCAAATTACATGTTCAAAGAGAACGTCAATCTCACATATCGATGTTTCTATTATATTCTATTTATCTATTCCGTTTATTATTCCTTTATTATATTATATTCCAACCTTGAAATCGTCGTCATATTCAGGTGGCAGATCGACACTTTGTTTTTTTTTTCGAATAAGGCCTCCACCGAATACCTGGTAACATATAAAATTCTTTTGTCGCGGTGTTTGTTGCTAAACTCAAATTTTGCGTATGGGTGAAACCCATATTTTTTATTAATATTTTTTAATCTTTATTTTATTATGATTTAGCATTAAAATTTCCAATTTCAACTTTTCGATCAACCCTTGTTTTTAACAGTGATATTAGTGCTTTTGGTTGAACGAAGTCTGCTGAGGCAGCCAGTAATTTATAAAGTACTAGCTGTTGCCGCGGCTTCGGCCGCATTGGCAAAAAAATCACTTTTTTTAATGTATCCAATGTTACTTCTATTACCTTCGTGAATATGTGTACAAAGTTTCATGATGATCGGTTCAGTAGATTTCGCGTGAAGGCGTAACAAACATCCCTACTTTCAAGTTTATAATATTAGTACCCAAGGATTGAATTTAATTGCATAAAATATAAAAAAATATATTCTCATATATTCATATTTCGCCACAATATTACTTGTCCACGTTAGTGGGATAGGTAAACTGGCAGACGTGCCACCTGATGATGAGTAGTCGACGTTGCTCACGAACATAAACTAGTGACCTGGAACTAGTCCAGCCACTCATCTACTTGTAGCCTATACTGATACATAAAATCTTAAGTCTCTCACTCAAAGTTCGAGCCCATACTCACTAGATCAAAGTATCACATTCGTCTAGTGAATACATCGTCTTTTTTTTTCAAATTCCATAAGCGTGCTGCTATATCAATAATAAATAAGTTAGTAAATAATAGCAAAAGCTTTGCTATGAGCTTTGTAGTTTACACCGGCTATTATGTAATTATGAGATTCAT
Source organism: Lycaena phlaeas (assembly GCA_905333005.2). Taxonomy (NCBI): domain Eukaryota; kingdom Metazoa; phylum Arthropoda; class Insecta; order Lepidoptera; family Lycaenidae; genus Lycaena; species Lycaena phlaeas. The sequence goes on from HG995168.1 coordinate 6,284,081, forward strand.
GAGGGCATCTCTTTATAGTACACTAATTTGGTCAAAACTTTATTATGTTGTATTACTTTTCACTGTGACGTAGTGAAACCTGTGTAAAATTTAATTGTCATAATTCAAATTTAATTTTAACTTCTTTACGTAGTCCCTCGACAGTTTTTTTTGGGCTAGCTCCACCACTGGTTCCCATAATATATAGTACAGTCAGCCGTGTATAGCCAGGGTCGACAGCGGTAACCAACAAATGACTCTTTGATACGATCACAAGTAGCCCGAGGGACATGTTAAAACTGCATTAGGACCCGCAACGAATTTAATCAAAGGGATTCCGGAGGACTAGGTACGGTTAGCCTTTACGGTTATGGCATATAGTTAGAGCACTTACAGATCATCTCACTACCGATGAAAGCAAATTTTTAAAAAGATATACCTTAAGAAACCTCGTTTCTGTAGAGCAAATACAATGCATCTGTAAAAACAAAACAAGCGACATAGAATTCCCATTTCAGAGTGTGACTACAACTTGACAGGAAGACTGCCAACATAATGGTTCCTGAAGACAGAACGATTGTCAGGTGTCACTTCCAAGTGCAATATATTAAAAAACTGGCAACACCAGTGTACGCAGAAATTCCTTACACTATTAAACATAAATGCTGATTCTAAGTGTCTTATTATACAATCATATTAATGTAAAATAATGGGTAATTAAGATCCTATAGCCAAGCTCCTTTTTAAGGTGACCGCTATCACCACTTGCAATAGTCTAAATTTGGCTTCTAACAAGATTTCGACATTATTTAGGCCATCATATTATACGTTTACTAGTGCAGTGCCCTACGCTTTTACCCGCGTACTTCCGACTTCCGAGGGCGTACAGGGGTGAATTATAGCTAGGTATATTATTGTAAGGTTTCATCAGAATGAATTCATGAGTTTTTACATGAAAGAGAATATTAGTAGGATTTTGAATAAGCGTATTAATAGAGAAAGAAAAGGCTCAGCATTAAAGGATGGGGTGTGACTTGTGAGTTAAAGTCTGATCAAGGCACACTAAAAATCAATATTTGTAAATTTTGCACCGACTTTATTAACAACACACAATAGCTGACCGAAACATGGATCTTTGGCAGGAAATCTGATTAATAGTCTTTGCAACATTACGCAATCCATCCAACATTACTCCTCGACTGATTTAGAGGATTATGCTATGCATTTGTATAAACATAAGAAAACTATATTAAAGAAATTCGACCTATTAAGGCCATGTTTATTTTCATGGTATATTTGGAGTGTTATATTTTGTTTATTGGTATAAAAAGGAACGGTGGCTACAACATTAATGTATTTAGTTTGATGTAGATTCAACCCTCACTTGACTACCGCTAAAGTGTTTTATATGTTTACGGACATACATTGTTAACGGGCGTCGATGAAGGAATATGTCGCGAATAAGCTGTGTACTTCTATAACACGTGTTATGACACGACATCGAAGTTATAATCTGCTTTTCAGGAGTTGACAACATTTTTTTTAGCAACCAGTATTAAAAAATCGATATAACATTTTAGATTCGAAATAACGATAATAATTGATTTAAAGTGAATCTCATATTATGTGTAACTACTACTTATCCAAAACACTTAGGTTCCGTTCAAATCCGACCAATAGCTCCCGAGGTAAGCGCGTGTAAACTAACAAACTCTCCAACTTTATTAATTAATTAATATAAGATATAGAGATAGCCTATTGCCTTACTCGATAAATGGGCTCTCTAAAACTGAACGAAACATTCAAATCAGGCCCTGAGATTAGCGTGTTCTAACAAATAAACTCTTCAGTATCATATTTTAATAACTACACGAATTTCCTAATCATAATGAGTCTTCTTCCCAAATTTGAGAGTATTCGGAAATAATTTCAAGGACCTAGAATTTTCATTGCATTGTGTGCCTCTTTTAGAGACAATGTTAATATTAGGCAATCCAGACCTGTGAGAAAATTTTATGTAGCTTCCTCACGGCTTTCTTAGGTATTAATCTACACATTTCTATACAATAATTTTCAAAAAGTTTATCTACTATCCACTTTTTATGAAGCCTTATTAATATTCCAATTTCAAAAAGCATTTATTTGTTTGTAACTTATTGTCAAACAATGTTGCAATATCAAAATAATATAAACTAAATAGGAGTATTGCAAGAAGAGACACTTGGTCATGAATCATTAAAGTTTGACTGCTTCTCCGGACTTTTGTTATAAACTATCTTTATTGTTTAGGAAACAATAAAGATAGTTTATAATGAAATTTTAAATGTATTTGTTATACAAATTATAGTGATTTTAATAATATTGTTCACAAGTATTTACTTCTTAATGATAAAGACTGAGCACAGTAAGTTACTGTATGCTCTAACTGATCAACCCTAAAGTTAGGAGTTCACATTTCTTAATCTTAATCTATATCCTGCAGTTGACTTGAGTCTTAGATATTTTTACAACTAACACTAGCTATAAACAGGTACTCCAATGTTTATAGATAAATTTCACAATTAAAAAAAAAGAACAATTTAGCCGCATAAAGACAATCACGACACTGTAATACTATAACAATAAAACATCAAACTACGACAACATATTAGAAAAATCTAAAAACCAAAGGAAGAGTGCTATATCTAAAATTTAATTCACACAATCTGCGACTGTAAAAAAATATATCATGCATGAAAGTCTACGAATTTATATCACAAATATAAGTGATTGTGCAGACAAAAGGCGGTTACGCGTTCTAGCGTTGTACGCTCTAGTTCTGAGTTTCTTGTATTTTGACGTTCAACCATATTCTCAGAGTTGATGGGCTTAAGTAATAGCTTTAAGTGTGCTCAACTTGATAGACAGAATGCAATGTGTGTACACTAGAGACAAACGCATTCAGGAAACAATAACGCTTCAATGTCTAGACGAAACACCAAAAGCCGAGCTTAGTGCCCGTGAATTTTTAATAATTATAAATTGATACATAAACGCGTAAAGATAAGAAAGATAAACGCTACGAGACCGCTCTGTCTACACAAACCTTAAAGATATATTTCATGCATGGACTTACAGGATCGCTGCGAGATCCGCTCGGAGAATGTGACCCCGTCACCCCCGGGCTTTCGCTGCGAGCTCGCTCGCGCCTTAAGGACTTAATTTTGGTAGCTTTATTTAACCGCAAGTTAAAAAAAGGTATACGAGCTCAATGAATGAGCTTTCCCATAGGTTCAGACCTGCGTAGAAAACATTATTTTAGTAAGACATTAGACTAGAAGACTTACATTACAATAACATTGAAATAAACTAAATTTAAAACTTATTAAGAAAAACATAAAAATTGTGTAAATACACTGTATTTCATACATAAAATACGTAAGTGTTTCAAGCAAAAACGTAATGTAAAGATTGTTCGTTCTTATAATTTAGGATCCAGACTAACAATACAAATATTTGGAAGTGATAACTTCTTATGGGAGGTCAAACCGCTTCGTTACGTAACGCGTTACGGCGCCAGTCCATATGCCTTCCCTTTCTCTCGCACATACATAAATATAATTAGAATGAGAGAGCTCATTCTAATTATATTTATTATTTATTTATATATTTATAATTATTATTGTTACAAAATTAAATATTTTAACTATTTAATATTATTTATGTAATTATATAAATATCCAAGTTATCACTTCTGTTGGACGTCCCGAGACGCACACGTTTTTTTTTTTTGTGTTTACAAATACTAATATTATTTAACCCTTTGCGATACTTAATTATCTTATTAAGTAGCTGATATCACCTAATCAAAGTTATTATAACTGAAATAAAGTTTGTTGGGACAAGAGATGATTTATGTTGAATGAGAAAGAGTCTCCAACATCGGTGCCTATTACTCAGCGAGCAAAAAGTTGCAATGCATTGTTACTATTAACCATAGAACATGGAATTTATATTAATATACACATTATGTTTTTGTTCTTCTCATAATATTGTTAAATTGTAAATTAATTATTCATCATCATCATCATAATATGTTCGTACGAGCTATTTAAATATAATCGAAAAAAATGCTTCAGGTTACGGTCATAAAATTTTAGTAATGAAAAGCTTTAACAAAACTAGGTACATGTAATTCTTCATTAGTGAACTAGCATGACGCTCGTAGATATTGCGTCAGCAGATTTATGTAAGAATGACGTCAGTATCAGTGAATCATTGTCATGGCTGGATTAGTGTCGGGGATGAAATGATTTGTTTTTATGATTTGAAACCCATTCTAAAATTATACACTATTTTATAAAAAAAAGTTACTAACCAAGCTAATGTTCTTTTATTATAGTATGCATTATTATATTCATATTCAAAAACAATAGAAAAAAGCATGATTGATAAATGCTATTTATCTAAATTCTAAGTTAACATTATGTTTTTATATGTTCATTAAATACATTTTTGTTTGCAGTTACTTGGCTTTGCTTTATCCGTCCACTGTTGAACACAGGCCTTGTGTTGTGCCCAACAAGAGACTTATGTTACGGGTACCAGACAACGGAAATACATATATATTTAATACTTTTTATATTAATACTTATATTTAAGATTTTTATTATATAATACACATATTTAATACACATCCATGACCCAGGAACACAGAAACCTTTTTTTTGGTGTTCCCTGGCGAGATTCGAACCCACTACCTCCGGCTTGTGCGCCAACGCGCTAACCACTGAGCCACAGAGGTCGTCAACACTTGAACCTGTGTCCCAGTGGCAATCCGTCCTCCTAAGTTTACGACCAGTCCATTGAGACTTCAACAAGCTAATTCTGCGCGCGATATCGATAATTTTAGTAATTCTCTGGCAGTTATTTGGAAAGATTAATTAACCAAAGATCGTTCCCTTGAATTTTATTAAATTAATGATTAGCGTCAAAAATACTAAGTCGTTTTGGTTGTAGAAGTATATTATGTTGTATATTTATACGAAAATAACCAAAGTTCGAAAGAATAGCTCGCGTTCCATCGAGAACAATCGAGGGTGACGTCAATGGTTTACTACCAAAGGGCCGAGCCTTGGGTTATGAACCTAATACTTTAAAAGGGTGCAACGTATCGATTCAAGCCTCTGTGAACTTTATAGCTGCTTTATCTTAAATCTATGTTTCATACTAATAATAAACTTTGTTTTCATTTGACTTAAATGAATACGAAACTAGATTATAACGACAGTGAAATATAAATATTAATAGAGAGATTTTTTTTTTAATATAGTACGAGTACAAGAATATTTTAAAAAGTACAGTACCAACTTTTCACCGGTTCGACATGATACCGTTACTTCATCAGTTCATTAATTAATTTAATAATTTAAATGCATTTAATGTTTTCGGAGGTAAAGTGATAACTCATATTTTATTAAATTTGGTAAATTCAATAATACAACTAATATCTTACTTTACTTTCTATTAGTTTCACTATGATGAGAGAGAAAAAATAAAAAAAATTATTACTTTGAAAGTATACTTTTATAAATCTGTTTTTTTTTAAGCCAATATTATACTTGTAAATTATGTACCTGCATAAGCAGAAGTAAATCGAAAAGTAAGCGCTTCGTTTTTTTTCTTTACACGTCTTTAATTTAATTTTGAGTACCAAAATAATATTAATAGTTTATGCTTAGTCTCTGGTGGAATTAATTGCTTAAGTTAAAAAATCTAATTTAATCTGTGAGAAGTCTTTCGCTGCTCAAAACATTTGTTTCTTGATATTACGCAACTATTTCACAAATCGCCACAGATAATATAAAACTACACTAATGGCCTTTCGTTCGTTGTGTTTATACACACTAATATAATTACTGTGAGCTATGTCCTTTGTATGTAAACGAGCTTAGACGAAAAAGTTCTATATTTTATTATATTTATGTGAATTTTTATTCTCAGAAATATATGAGATCTAAATGCAGCCAGCAATGTTTATTTTAAATTATATTTTTCATCTGGCAAAATATAATTTTCATAAAAAAATGGCAGGCAAACACGATAACTAGATAAAAAAAGTACTTATTCACAATATAGTGTGTTACAATTTAACCATCTCCTATATTTATTTATAGAATGTAATACACACATTGAGGCATACTTTATTATTTACGTTTATCTTCTCTGTCAATTTGGGTTAAGGTTCGGTACCAGATGAATAAAGCATCATTGGATCTTCGATATACGCCGATACAACAAAAGATTTTCCCTCGGATTTCTGAGTATCGGCAAAGTAATAATTTCTCCATCAACTCATAATTTGATAGTAATATAGTACTTAAGTACGTAATAGTGCATAGATCATCATTATCATCACCATCCTGTCTGTCTACTTCTGAACATGTCTACTTCTGAACAACTGAAGGATGCGAATGTCAAGGGATCTGTCGTCTTGGCATTAATTGAGGGGGGTACATGTTATATGGGGGTATATATATATATATTGAATTTCAATAAACTTAAACATCTTGGGTTTGTATCCCATAAGTGTTAGTATTTAGTTGTCAGAATTAACATTGACATTAACTGCCAAAGACAATTTTTTCCCTTTGTGTCAATTTGTTTTACATTAAAAATACACTTAATAGAATATTTTAATATTGGGGATAGCATATAGAGAAAATCTGCCACAAAAAGAGCTTAATAGAGCTCGATTAAAATCTGTTTTTCCTTTCCCGCCACTAACACTCCGCATCGGATTAATTTTGAGCTTACAGACTGGCAAAAACATTTCCAAATTAAATATAATGGAATACAAGTACAAACTACAAATAAGAAAATCATAATTATATTTATTATTAATCTATTACAAGAAGTTGTAGTAATAAGAATATATTTTGCATGTTCTTGACCCACTCAGAAAAAATACAACCCATCAGGGACCAAGACAGGTGATAAATATTGAACCTAAGCTGTGATTAGAAATGAATTTACTTTTATAATCTAGACTTCAACCTTATATGCGTTTGTATGACTATCTGCCTGTCATGGTGGTAGATTTTGCAACGTAATAAAGATAGTTTCTAAAGATAAAGATAGTTAGTATCCACGCCGGCCTCATAATAAAATTTTATTAATAAAACAACTAATTTATTGTTTTCAAAACAGTATATTTTTTTTAGTTCATTGTATCAATATTTATCTTAAGTTTTGATTCACACTTATCTCTAGCCGTAGCACAAATAATATATAAAGTTATCGTGTCACGCTATTTGTAGTTAAGCTCCTACAAAACGGCTCGACCCATTCTTATGAAATTTTGTGTGCATATCAGTTAGATCTGTGAATCAGTCAAAATCTATTTTTATCCCCCTTAATATGGGGTGGTCCAGTCCTTAACATTATATTTTTATTTTTTGGTCAATTATTATTATTTTATGATACAGCATTCATAAATACATATAACCCTAAATTTTCACCCTTAGCAGACGAAGTCTTTGACGTTAGGTTAGGTCAGTTACTAGCTATATTATAGTAGTACCGAGTACAATAAAGTAACAAAATTAAACATATCAAATCCTATACAACATTCGACTTTTTTACTTTAGAGTAAAATGTAGTGATTAATTAATTAAAATGAAGTATTGTTCAACTCAGTAATTTTGTTTAACATTGATTTTAATGCTATGCCGCTTACCACCAGAACATGTACTTTTTATTGGGTTTTCGCTTTTGAATATGTACAGCTTAATTGGTTACAGTTAATGGACTACTTTTCGTAGCTTACGAGCTAATTAATATAGGTCAAATACGTTGGATCCGTAGAGTATAATCAATTGATATACAACAGGAAATTTCGAAAAACTATGATGTTTTAGATGCGACTGTGATCAAGTTTGATTTGTAATATAAATTGCTTAGTTCATTGTTAATTAACTAATTGTTTTCCAATCTTTGTTTTTATAAATTACGGCATAAAAGTTTGAATAATTGGGTTTTTATTTAGGTACTTAATAAAGTTATGCCACAAAAAAATATCAAAGTTTTTTATTTTGTTAATTATATATATTTTTTAAATTAACTAAAAATGAAATTTCTAAAAAATGTTATTACATTTTTTTTGGTAATATCTTATTATTGCTGTTTTCGCATCTAATATAGTATTAATTAACATTGGAAAAATGTTTAAGTCATTTGCAATGAACTTTTTTATAAGCAAATAGACTATTTTGGGGAAAAAAAAGTTTTTTTTTACTATCTTATTGCATAGGTGAAATGATAATTAAAAAATATCTTAATTTTTTTTTTTTTTTTTTATAATCGTTTTTTATATTTCAATTGTTTAAATAATTTCTTAAGATTTTTTTTAAATACTCATCATTGACCCTTTTCAATGGAATAACAGAGAAATATTTTTTTTTGTAAAGATTTTAATTGTTTACTAACTTAACAATTTGTTGTAAACAAATAATATTAACCGTTATATATTTTTTTTGTAAAAAATACAAAAATGTTGTGAAAAGTATGTATGTATAATATAGATATAGTTCCGGGAGCTATGACTTCTTTATTTTAAATTTCCTTCTTTTTATTTAAATTTTGTTTAAAGATTTAAATGGTCTATTTTCAAAATTCCTTAAATATCTTAAAAGTTATTATTGAAAAACTAAATACCTTTTTTAAATCTTATTTTAGGAGCTTTATTTCCATTTAACACGTTTTTGAACTTGTTGGTTAGACTCATTTCTGTATTATTTATGATGAAATGTTCTAAATAAAATGTTAAAAGCTAAAGTTAATGTTCTTAGTCAATAACTTCATGTTGAATTTTCTAACTGTAGACAAACCATATAATATATAAGGTGTCATATAATATATCTTTACCAACAGACGAACAACGAAGTAGGTTTCTTTTATACGTAATCTAAAACCTGTTACTAAAATAGATAATTTATCAAAACCGCGAGAATTTAGCGTATACTATAATATGTAAAATAGCATTAATAGTTAACGGTCTGAAACGTTCCTGGCAGGAAATGTGGCGACCGTGTTCCGTAGACCGTCGAGTTACTCGTAGACCGCTACAAATGTTTACGTAAATCAACGACCCGCCTCTACGATACCGACTTTATGGAATTTTCTAGTCATATCCATTTTCTAAGCATTATCACATTATGCTATTCTCCAATATTTTTGTATTTAACGATTTTTTAACACGTTTCTATTAGTTCATCAGTAGTCAAGGAAACTCTTAAACTTTGGATTGTATTAAAAAATTGAAACTAAATTATTGAAAATAATTTTTAATACTAGAATTAAATTGATTAACTATAATTTATTGTTAAAAGCATATGGTGCTTTGTATCAATTTTCTATATTAACTTAAAAACAAACAACAAATACCCATGTAATATTTTAAATAATTAATCTTTTAATTTATCTTGCGCTTTTTTTACAGTAAGTTATTTATTCTTATTCATTTAGAGTTTGCTTTTTAAAGCTATTTTATAGTTTTTTTTAACCCAAATTAAATAAACTGATGACTGTATGTCTGTCTGAAACAATTGTAATTATATTTTGTACTTTGTGTGAAACCTAATGTTTGGGAGATGCGTCGAGCTGTGTTGGAGGATAAAAAGCCTCTTTCTTCAGCGCAAAAAAAACCTTAGACATGATCTGACCCGGACCTGACCTAACCCAACATAGACTTGACCTAACCTAACATCGACCTGACCTAACCTAACATCGACCTGACCTAATGAAAATGTATATTACAAATGTACACATTTTGACAATCGACATAAAACTATCTTTTTTTACCACTATTGTTTTTTAATGTCCGAATTTTAGTCGCTACAATTAAGACATTTTTTCTAGCAATACAAAACTTAAAGTTCCTTATTTGTCTACAAGTACTACCGGTAAAAACAAGTTATTTTTCATCATCATCATCATCCCTTATCCGTCCACTGCTGAACATAGGCAATGAATGTCATTTGTTATTAATTTTATTATTTTGTTATTTTTATTTAATATAAATTTTCATTTGCAATGTTTTTAGTTCCGCCATAAACAAGCCTGCAAGGTTTTGCGGCTTAGAAAAACAGGCCGCCGTGAATTTTATTTAAATTTGGGAATACTCCCGCATTTGCTCATTAATAAAAGAGCGTGAAAAAGTCCGCAAAAGCGACGAACTTTTGATTATTTGATTTATTTTATCAATATACATAATATCTATCAATCTGTTTCAGATCACGTAAGTAATACAAAGTTTTATGCAAAGCCTTGCACGTAGGTAGACTTTTAAATTAATTTTCAACAAATCAAAGTTTTAGTTGAATATTTTTTACTCAGTATCGAAATATATTATACAAGTATATTATTAATGCAATATAATATAAAATACTATATATAATATACTTTTTAAACCTTAGCATTTTTTCTCGAAGCAAATAATAGGTTTCCATCTGTTTTTTACTTGTCTGACCAAACCCTATGGTGAACCTTGGGCCCTACCAATTGATTTGAAATCTTTTTTAAGACATATCTTTTTTTTTTACCCGCGCATTTTGCTAGTACCAATAAACAGATTTTAATTGCATCAATAAAGCTTTTTTTCTCATTACTTCAGATCCTATTGTAGGGTCCCAAAAAAATAATTTAAGAAAATACATTCGCGTATATGCCCCAATCTAAATGCTAACAATTTAAGATAGTTATATCCTATGTAAGCAAATTGTTTTAATCTGTTCTTGCTAATAAATATATTTTTTTATAAATGCCAGTCGCTATAATCATCATTTTGGTACAGATGCAGACAGAAATTAAATATTTAATACATATTTCACAAAAAGTAATAATCTTCTTTAAAAAGTTAGTTTATTTAAATCTAAAAAACGCTTCGCTTAGCTTTTTCAACCAAAAAAAAATCTTATAAATATCTTATATCTATCATATAATACATTGAAAATAAACTTAATTTCTTAAACAAAGGTTAATCAAATATGTAAAGGACTTGCACACAAATTCTTTTTTTTTTAATTTTCATAATAATAATAATAATAATAAAGAAAGAAAGAAAATTAAAAAAAAAGTTTAAACCAAAAACACGTCAAAAATTAAGCGCTTACATAATATGCTGAGCGGTTGGCGAATACAAAACAATATAGTACCGGTTATTTAAAACCCTCGCCTTCAGGATTTTAACATCGGTACGTAAGTATTCAAATATCTTTCTTGGACAGATTTAAAATTACATGCATAAAAGAGCCAAAAATAATATTTTTAATTTGAACTTACTCGAACTAAATGAAATACAATAATTACATTTTAATAATTATTTTTAAATATTGTCAAGTTAATTAAAAATATAACTTATTTGTGTCTTATTAATAAAATATGTTACGAAATTAAAACTTAATGAATTTATTTTAAAGAATTAACATAAAACTTTTTATTTAAAAAAATAAATTCAAATAAAAGAACATTCTACGTAATAATATCTACTTATCGCAATCGACAACACAAATAAATAAAACCAAGAAACGTCTTATCGCTAAACGAGCAAAACTTACCTCAAAATTCGGCAATTCTGGTCGACCCGTTACGCGCCGAGGTTTACGGAACAGGTGTGATTTGTTTCAAAGAAAAGTTAAATTTAAGATATTAACAAGCAACAAATTGCTAATATGAATTTAAGCAAAATTTTCCGAATCGCGGACAAGAGGTGTAACGGAATTTAGGAATCACAAAATTTACAGATAAAACAAATCGTAACGTACAGGAAAGTAAGAAGGCGGCAAGAGCGAGCCCGAGCGAAGCCTCTACTTAACTGGTAGCGAGGGTTGTCTCACCCCGCTTTATATACCCTTCGGGCCATTGTGGCGCAGCTATTACCTGCGCATTTCCCTCCTCCTCACCTTTAGCCCTCCTACGCCTTTACCTTTTACTAGCCATCCCTTTCATTGATATCATGTTAATAAATAATAAATAATATTTGGCAACAAATAAATAAACATAATAAAATTACATTAAATATATGTAGTTTATGTTGTCAAAAATACCTATTTATTAAAAGTTTACATGAAATATGGAAATGTGGAAATGTAACGGATATGAGACAAAAGTTTTCTTGCAGCTATTCCAGTTGTAGTAGAACCTTTGCAACTAGTTGCATTTCATTTGCTATCTCTTTCGTGAATATTTTCTCTACATTTAAATATAAAAATGCAGGTTTAGATCATTTTAAATATAAGATATTTATTTTTTACATTATGTTCTAACTCATATATTTATATTTATTTGATTTAATCTATGAAAATATTTACAATATGCCTTTTAATGTTTTGATGTTGTTTACCGTCGGATAAAATGTGCCTAGCCGTATTTGAAAATAAATGATAAAATTTCTCTCAAACGAGCCTATTTTTGTGATGAAGAAAATTTCAAATGACCCAATAATATGTAATCACGTGTTAGTTATATATAAACATAATTAATTAGTAATAAAACGAAGGCTTTATTATTCAACAAGCATATTTTTCAAGTCTATGCCGATTTTTCTTTGGTGATATTTTATCATGTTAATATATTAAGCTAAGCCTAAAAGCTCATCAATTAACTTTTAATTATTGCCCTTTCTGCCATTCTGTTTATTGGCACACTTTTTAAACAACATTTCATATAAATGCCATATAATATAATGTATTTAAAAAAAATCGAAAAAAAAAATGCGATTTTATTAATCTAAACTAAATACAAGAAAACTTAGTCATGATTATTCTTAAATATATAGTGTGGGAGTCAAAATAAGAGACAAAATAGATTTTAAAGCAACAACATCACAATATTATGTTGATTCATCGAGAAATTATTAAAACTTATTTTATTTACTAAGCTAAACGTGATTATTAACTAATAAAAAATATTTTCAACGCTATTAAGTACGAGTGTAATTGATAAACACAGGTAATGTTGATTTTACAAGCTCATGATTTTGATAACGGAGCCGTCGGCACCAGCTCAGTAGATATAATTATATAATAGGGGAACGTATCTACATAACATTTGGTTGTGAGGGTATCTATGGGCCTCGGTAAGGCTCCTATTGCTTATTTGACTCAGATATAAAAAAGACTAAGCGCAATATATTTTATTTAAAAAAAGAATACAGGAACATATAATATTTTAAATTATGGTCATCTCAGAATATTTAGTCTTTATTCGGCAACAAACATGTATATAATATCATAATTTTAAGCCTACTATTACAATTTTAAACGAAAATATTTGTCCATTTGTAAAATTTTAATATATATTTTAAATATGATATAAATACTATCCAACAATCACACCACGATAAATTAGTCTCTATTTTCTTCACCCAAATTATCTGCGCTTTGTGAAAATCAAAACCGCAAAGTGGTTACTTCGGCACTACGCAGATGTTTGTCACTTAATCACGAAAAAACTACTGACCAGATCTTAATGAAACTTAGCACTGTTTTAGCTTTTAGTATAATGTTTAAAACGACGTTATTTTCAAACGCATAACATTTATAATTTTCTTACTCACAGGCCGAACGCAACAAGTATTTCAATAAAGTAGGTATAAAAAGATATTGTGTTACATTAACACAATATAAGTAGTTTATAATATTGATAGAAGTAGAAAAATACCATTCCTAATTGTTTTTTTTTTCATTCTAGCAACGAAATAAAGATGATTTCGGACTCAAAGACATTTTGTGACATTTTGTTCATAAAAATACGTAAGATGTTGCGGTTATTCATGTCCCTTTTAAGTTTTAGCTGGTTATACAAAACTGTAGTGAAAAATATGCTAGATAGATTTAAGGGAACATTAAAATTTTTAATGCCGTCGGCAACTGCGCTATCAGCAAACTTAAATATTCGTTTTAAACATCAAAAACGATTAAAATTGAAAAATATTAATGATTACATAGTCATCTTAATATACTACCTAATTTTTTATAATAAGGAGCCTTCATTTGTTCACTGCTACATACAACTCTGAACTTGAAGAATATAAATAATATATTTATATTCAATTAAAAATAATTAACACAATTAGGAATTTAATTTACCGGTTTGTAATGCATGATATAAAAAGCTAGCGTTAACTATATTAATTTTCTATTTTTTCTTTCGTTTTCCCGTCATCAAAATTTAAGAATATAATATACTTGATAGTACTATGTTGTTATCTTAGCAGTCACAAATATATTCGTTTTTTACACAATAAAATATAAAGTTACAGAGCATTTAAGTCGAGATGAAAGCTCAGGGTTTCTTTCATTATTAGATTTTATTGCAATTCATACCAGGAACTAATAATATTGAGCAGCCTTCGGAAGAATTAATAATCTCTTTACTCGAATACTTTCAATGAAAGCAATTTATATTGGAATTATTTAATCAAGTGATACATAGTAATTAATTTGTCATAAATTGTTTTCACTTGCGCGAATTTCACTTAATGTAATGAAACAACTTTTACGGATTTTATCGCGGCTTATTTACGCTCGTTTTCAATAACGTAACCGCCGTTATGGATAGAGCTCTATCGGCGATTAACATTGACATCTTATCTATTCTTAATTTGCATTTCACAATCAAAGATAGATTGCAAATAAAGACAGACAGCTGTGCCTATCCGAGGTATTTGTGACGTTTCGATTTTGCTTTAATACATTATTATAGGTAAAAATAGTCTCCAGTTTTTTGTGCACTTCATTAGTGTTTTACTAATTTCATATATCGATATTCCAACAAAACTTATAATAAGTGCTTGATAATTTGGTTACGTACTTTTTTTAATCAAATATTATAATATATTCCCAAATTCAATCAAAGAATAGACCAATATCAAAACGTTTTGATAGTGACATGTGGCATAAAGACAAAGAAGAAGAAAATTATAAATTTATAAAATTATCTTTTAAATTATAACTATAGTCATCGCCACTTTAGAAGTCCGATAGACGCGGCGCTGCGGTATCATAACTCAATGTTGCCAATTTATAGTGTAATGATTTTCCACCAAGTCTAGTATAATAAAAAATTTAAATAATTATAGGGCCTATGGTCAGTAGTGGATCGTTAAAGACTGATGATGATAATAATGACAAAAATAATTATAGCAGCAAAATAAAAATCTCCCTGCCAGGTTTTAGTAAAATAAAACATTTTTTTGTAAATATTTCGTTAGTATTTTTTACGTAATTATATTCATATAAAATATCATAAGATAAATGTAGGTATAGAGTTAATGATAATATTTTAACCATAATTTAGGCAAAAATAAGTGACTCTAGCATCTCTAAAATTTTCCCGTCATGTCAGTGACATTTATAAACATATTATTCAACGGGGTTATTTGTTGTTTATTTTTACTTTCTAATTCACAAAATTATTTCAATTTAATGATCATTATACGGCCTTCACTTTATACACCTCACTAATATAAATTATATGCTCCATATTTCACGTAAAACAATTTAAAATATCACAACTGTTTACTCCAGACAGACGTCAAGATGTCAATGTTGTCAAATTTAGTTCGGGCATTAGTCGCAGGACTTCTAAAGTGGCGATGACTATATATGTATTTCACATCGCACGTTTTGGTTCAATTAACGTGCAAATACAATTCAAATAATTTACTTTTGGTTAATTATTTATTAAAAATGAACTCCGTAAATTTAATATTCTTTATATCTATGAAATAATGCATTGTTATATAATACAGTGCATTCCAATTGTTGTGTTGTGTACTATTGACTATTAGGCCGGAGGTTCAGACTGATAAATAAAAGTGCTTTTCTTGAATCACCGCCGAGAGCGCTTAAAGATAGAAGGATCTGAGCGTAGAGCGAAATGATTTCTGCACATCTCATCTCGCCGTCTTCTGCGAGCCCCGCAAGAGGCTCGAGGATGCTGCTTCAAGGCCTTGTGGCCTCCTGGCAGAGGTTCTATGATTTGTGCGGCAGCCGAGGCCTATATTTATTGCGCTCGGACGGCTCGCAACCGAGTGGGAGTGGGACTATTGCGCTCCCGGCTATGTCTTTATTGAATAAAAACTTTACAATAAATCTTTGTATGAATACAATGTTTTTTACTATCCTAATATTTACAATATACAATAATCTAATGAGATATAACGAATAAATACACTTTAAACTAATAAGCATCGCACAATCTAGTAAGAAATTAACTGTTCATTTTTTGACACTGTATTATCACTATTTATCACTATAAGTCTATTGTCGCGAACACAACTGTCAAGAGTCACACAAAGCCGTAGCAATGTTAAAAGACGATACAATGCTGCTTGTACAGCTTGTTGCGGCTAGCACTGTTATTTCTGTACCGGTACAATACTGGTATCACTGTCGCTGTCATCATCACAATCTATAATCATTTGGAATAACTCCATATGGCTATAATCACAACTATCAAATTCCATTATTTAAGATAAAACAAAACAAAAACAATTTTTAATAGGCTATCCGTATTGTAATCTTCCGAAAATGGCAGATAGCAAATGACGTTACTAAAGTCAGCTCCGCCTATCGGCGAGTAACACAAAACTTTTATTGAAACGCAAGTAAGAGCAATTTGTATGAATGCTCTATCTTCAGTAGGCTATCCGACCTCCCTTCGATTGATAGACAACGGCGATAGGACATGCTATCCGTCGGTAGGTTATTGAAACGCAAGTAAGGGTAAAAGGATAGATTTCTCTATCTCTAGTAAGCTAAACTAACGATAGATACGTTATTGAAAACGGCCGTAAGTGTTTATAGAATAACTTTGTAACGGTAGGACGTCTGAGACCTCTACCCTCCTGTGACCATGGTTGCTGAAAAGTATCCGAAACGTCGGGATTGTAAAAAATATAATGAACCGCGATAAAATCCGTAAAAGTTGATTAAATATAAAATAAGTCATAATATTTTAGTTGCACCTAAAGGATTTTTATAAAATGATAAGGGGACAAGCTTATTTACTTGACAAAAAGACAAAGATAGGTAGATTATAATTGATGTTTTTTTATGTGTCCAGAATAATGTTTATATTTATTCATTTTTAAATCAAATCATTCATTCTATCACAAGAATGTAGTACAATTTTGATGTCTTATGTTAATTCTTAATAACATACTAATAATATAATATGAATGCTGAAGACTTTGTTTGATTGAACGCGCTTATCTCAGGAACTACTGGTCGTATTTGCAAGTTTCTTTCAGTGTTAGATAGACTATTTATCGAGTAAGGCTATAGATTATCTCATCTTTAATTTATTATTTATTTAATATATAAATCTGAAGAGTTGGTTTGTTCGAACGCGTTAATCTCAGATTAGATTGCCCATTTATTGAGTAAGCGTATAGGCTATAATATAATCGTATCTTATATTTATTATTCACTTAAGGCCTGTTTCACAATCTCCAGATAAGTTCCGAATAGGCTATCGGCAACATATTTGACAGATACTCCATACTCTATCTGTCACCGTGTCTGTTTCGTCACTCTTATCAAGTCCACACCTAAAAACTGAGTAAAATATGTTTTGTATCATCATAAGTACCTTGTATATTAATTTGTAACGTTTTTTATAATACAGCGCGGTTTAAGCGCTTTGTAAAACTTGTAATATAAATAAGGACCTCAAAAGCTTAACCCTTTTACGGTGCATACAAGGTTCAAGGGTGTATCGATTGAGTGATATCTTTATTGTTCATTAAGTAACAGTGAATAGTAGTAATTTATTACACTGCTTGATTTGATGATACATATAATTTGTTTCTCCGGAGTTACTTGTAGGCTGGTAGGCTGATTTTGGTTATTTTTTTACTATAACTATTTGAAACGGAATTATTTATTATTTCTTTCATATTAATTAATGGTTCAATAAATTACTAAGACGAATATCTCTTTTTATTCCAGGCAATCACTTCTAAATATTTTAATCTAGCTGTTGCCCGCAGCTTCGCCTGCGTTTACTAAGATTTACAACGGGAGCTTAGTACGCAAAATAAGTAACTTTTTTGGTTGATTTTTTACACCTTGTGTCCGAAAAACCCAAATATCTTACAAAACCCTTTTTTTTTTTTTCAGAATAAAATTTAGCCTATGCTACTCGTGGATAATGTAGCTTTCGAATGGTGAAAGAATTTTTGAAATCGGTCCAGTACTTTTTGAGCCTATTTATTACAACCAAACAAACAAACAAAGTTTTCCTCTTTATAATATTAGTGTAGATTATGTTAGCTGAAGGCAACAAAAAAATCAAAAACACTAGCGCAAGCTCTAGTTTTTGAAGTGACAGCCTTAACTCGGTCGGACCAGAAGCCGTTGTTGATTGTCTTGTGCCGGTTAACGAAATAGTGCAATATTTTTAAAAGGCGATCCATAATTTTCGCAAGGCCGTTCTAGCAGTAATTAAGAGAAATCATATTATAAAAATATCTTACATTTACGTGGTGCAGGTAAGATGAAAACTCGTAGATGAAACTCTAAATCTCTTAAAAACAAAAGGTGATCACTTTATATTATTTTTTGAATAAAGTTTTAAGACTGATATTATTTAAATAAAATGGCGGTAAATAAAAGCGCATCTATGCGTCATTAAAACTTTCTTTTAAGGGCCTGTTTCACAATCTCCAGTTAAGTGCCCAATAGGCTATCAGCAACATATTTGACAGATAGAGTAGGAGTATCTGTCAAATATGTTGCCGATAGCCTATTCGGAACTTATCTGGACATTGTGAAACAGGCCCTTAGACTTTTAGACTGCCACCTACGGTATTTTCAAACTGATACGACATAAGGAATTTCAAGAAAAGAGCGTACTCATATTTGAACAGCCTCGCACAGCTTATGATGCGTGTACGCATATGGCTCACTTTAACACCCGGTAAAACTACTGTCAATTTGCTCCCACTTCTATAAAAGAGTCATTATTTCATCTAAAATATTCTAAAAATTTTTTCTCCCATGCGATGGATACATACATTTCATTCATGTCCTTTTAACGAATTTATTTTAATTAATATTTTTATTTAATTTAGAACGAGAAATATATTTTCACCTCTATTCGTGTGTATTTGTTACTAAGCCATTTCGATTGATGAAACACATCTTGACAAATTCTACGGTTACATATAGCAACTCGGACCACATACTGTTTGTGAATCGAAACAAATTACACACGTGCCCTGAAAAATCTTTCCATGAGCATCAAATTGGTCTTATTTCCCCAAATTACTCACAAATATAAACCCATTCAAGTCTTAAAGAAGAATAATTATTCTTAGGCTGTAAGGTCTTGAATACACGTGTAATTTATGTACTTGCTACATAATTTTGTCATGAATCTTTAGGCCACGTACGCACGAGCGCTTTATAAGCGTTGCCTTGAAATCCAACGTTGGCAGGAGTCGCAAGTTCGGTATGCTCAATTACATTTAACGTCAAACACTGAACGTCGAAAATCTAGCAGTGCTTGATAAAAAAGCGCCGCGCTTTAAAAATTCTTTCTTTTAAATATGAGTATTAATATTTTGTCTCATTCAAACGCTTTTTTAAAGCGTGGTAAATTTGCGAATCTTAAGTACTTCTTTATGCTATTGTCAAACGTTAAAAGTTTAACTTTTAACGTTTAACCATAATATAATAAAGCAGACATCGAATTTATATCATATTAATAGTAGTACCTGGTTGACCGAGCATTTGCTCGGTACCCTTAGTGATAAAATACGATAAAATTTTTCTTCCAAAAAAAAATGATCTTAAAAAAAGGAAAAAAATATTCGGACTGGAGATTCGAACCACTTTACCGGACCACAATACAACACCGGATTTAACTGCCTAATTTCACCACTAAGCTACCATGATATATTATTTGATAGCGAAATTTACGTTCGTATTCTAATCATATTTTGTCGATGCCTCAAAACACGGATAAAAAAAGTTTTCACAAAATGTATCCTAGCTAGATCGATTTATCGCCGTTTTTAACCCATGTATATAAAATTTCATGAAAATCGTTGGAGCCTTTCCGAGATCCCAATTTATATATATATATATACAAGAATTGCTCGTTTAAATATATAAGATTAAGGTAATTATCAATAATCTATACATTTCAATAAAATTTAAGTGTATGTTTGTAATTTCAAATCAACAGCTGGCAGCTGGGCTGATGTAGACCGGTATTTCACTGATAGATAGCTGATGTTATAGCGTGTAACTAAGACTGTATAATAATCATCATCAATCTGGACACGGCTGTAAATCCATGTTATAGGTGAAGCTACGGACAACAGACGGTATGATTGATATGACCATTTATTTATTTATATTTTATTGACGGACTATATTTATATACGGAGACAATACGTATGGCGCTATGAAATTCAATAAATGTACTTACACAAAATATATTTATGCAAAACATTTTACAAATACAACAAAGTTAAAGCTGACGATCAAACGCATATAATATATTTAGATAAATTTACACTCAGTGAGGTAGTATGCAATAATTTCATAACAATACTAATGAACCAAGATCCTAGAGCTGCCAGACGTCATATATTTTCTGATGGACAAAATTTGGACGATTAAGTACTATATGTAACATTGTACGCCTACCTGATTACCTGGTCAAACGGCCAATTTCCAGGTAATCGGGTGATCAAAGAAAATAACGACATGAATTACTTCACGTAAATTCTCATGACTGTTTTTCACGTATGTTTTAGACAATATCGTCAAAAACTAGTCGTCAATACTCCCGGATACCTGTCGTCGGCCATTTTGCTTAACAGATAATCTAAAGCTCCTAAAATAATTAGTTAAATTTACATAAAGCGTTTGGTTAGCAATATGGCCAACGGAAAGTGTCTAGGAGTTTACGACTTATTTCTAAAGACATTGCCCAAAACATACGTGAAAATTAGCCATGAGAAGTTACGTGAAGTAAATAAGGTTATTATGTACCTTGATCACCTGATACCTGGAAATTGGTTGTTTGACCAGGCTAGCAGGTAGGCGAACGATGTTAGTACATACTAATACTACTCTTAGACTAGACTACTAGACTAGACTTGGACTTCTTACATTTCGATCGTCAGAAAATACGTGACGTCTAGCAGTTCTGGGATCTTGATCTATAATATCATTGAGGCATTCAAATTTGATATTAGATTAACATAAGCCGTTCAAAGTTTCCCTTACTTGTAGTACAAGTTCTTAAGAGCTTACCACGGTACTTGTTTAGCGTGGTGTGATGAGTTTATTATTATTATATTATATTTGATGTGAAATATATTTGTGAAATATATTGCTATATATTTTTATTAATAACTTCGCTGCCAATAATATTGACTTAAAGTCGTATCCAAAGTAATAATGATTATTTTAGTATAGTAGCTTTAGTTACTTCTTACCATATCCCGCCACAATCTGTTCAGCTTTTTCAGATATTAGCAAGATGAGACAGAAAGATTAGATTCGTTCAAACTTTGATTTATTGAAAAGCTAAATTACAAACACATAATTAATAATTATTTATTATGTAGATAGCTAGTAAATATTATATTATGTAAATGGTTTCTGACATTTCTCATCTGTGGGGCTTTCCGAGACGTTTATCTTATTTATTTCGAGAAAGTGGGACTGGACAATCAGTCTCAAGGTATATGAGCACCCCCTCCCCCATTTTTTCATGAATCTTTAAAAATTTATATGTGCTTTGCCGGCCGTATGCTATATTTCTATGTCTAAAGACATGCCATTGTCAGGCCTAATATTATATCGCAAAATCTAACGATATCAGGAATTTGTGTAAGATTTTGATGAAAGGGTGTGAGTTCGTTGTTGCGTGCCTCACGCGAGCAACACATAAACAAACTTTGACGTGACGTCAGTTCGTATTATTCTATGAAACTAGAAAACCGATATGAGATTTTCCATTAAAATCATAAGCTGTACAGGCGAATTTCTTCAATGGATAATGACTTAGTATGTAGTTAAGGTAATAAGGCGGACTATTGTCGTGGCAAATAAAGACATGGTACGCTTTGTGTTTGGTGCCGGTGAGCCGCCAGTACGCGATCATTAAAACGAAGTACTTTTAGCTCGTACGTCTAATACTCACTTAAGACGTAAACAAGAACGTCTTGTTAGTTGTTTGTAATATAAATCGCAGACAGCTAAATTAAGGAAAGTACGGAGAACAGCCCCTCTAGACAAGTGGCAAACGCTAAACGAATAAAAATAGAATAAAATACTTATTGTATGGGAATAACAATATCTGTCAAATTAACTTTCGTTAACTAGTATCATTCCCATATAATAAGTATTCTATTCTATTTCTATTTGTTTAGCTTTTGTGCCACTTGTCTAGGGGGGTTGGGATGTCACGAACAAAAGTACCAAAGTTTGTAGATTTTTTTATATATACATTCTCTTTTTAAATATAAATAAATAAATATTATTCAACAATCCCAAGACGTTAACCTAGGCCAATGGTAAGTTCATAAAAACTTTTGTTACGGGTAATATGAACATAAAAATAAGTTTACATAAAAATAAAAAGTAAGTATACATAATAATAAGTTTAAAGAAATTTATTTCTATGTACATGAAACAATAGGTGTATATTATACACACTTATATTTTACACATCCATGACCCGGAGTAGATATATTCCTAATTAATACAAATTATCTACAAGAAGTAGTAAGTAGTTCTAACCAACAAACAACTATTAACTATTGTGAGAGGTTTCTCACTTCTAAGGAAAATGATGGTAAAACGAAATGAGGTAACAGCTTATATACAAATTTAATTTATATTATGCTTTTCAATGCTGAGCTTATTATTTTAGCAGGAAATGATATTTATCTTACAAAATGTAGTGTATACCTGGAAATTGCTCATTAAAATATAATAATTTCTACGGATTTTGTCGCGGTTTATTATCATTTTTACCAGCCCAATTTGTCGGATACTTTACAGCGACCATGGGACCATTCTTCGGTGACATCCGTAAAAGTTGTTTCAATATAATTCATGAGCAAAGATTCTTTGTTCATGCTATCCTCTAAAACGAGGTAGTAAAAGTAAGCCTTGTAAGAGGTAGTGCCATGCTGCTTTGCAGCCAAATTGGGCCGGCACGACCTGGAAGGAGCCTCTCGCTCACATAAAATCGGCGTAAAGTGACAGCTAAGCTGTCGCATTTCGTGCGGTTCGTGAGCTTCCGATGGCCCATCGGGGGGAATAGGGAAAAGGAGGGCAACGCATCTTCATAATCTCTGGTTATGTGGATGTTGTTATGTTACGTCGCAAGGCTTGGACTGTTCGTTTGCCCTCTTATAATATAAAAGAAAAATAAAAAAAAAACGACTGAATAGATTTAAATCTAATTGTGTATTATTTTAATTTTATAGATTGGATTATTTTAGATCCCAGTGATGACGCTACTGTCGAGATTTTTTTGAGTTAAATATAAATTTGGTGCACAGGCTCTAGATAGATTGATTACGATTTTCTCTTTCCATTTTATTCTTGGAAACAAGAAAAACATCAAAGAACAAATCAAAAGAATAGTAAAAATTATTAATATTTGAAAGTTTCTAAAAAAATTAAAACCCTACATGAAGATAAGGTAGACTAAACGAAGGCGATGATAGTCTGGTATGTATGCGATTGGCCTCTTGAGTCCGGGTTCGATACTGACCTCAAGGTGTCTTTGAAATAGGTTTTCCAAATTATTTAAGTGCAAGTGAATACAATACCATCACTAGCGCACCACTAAAAGATAACATCGTGAGGAAACCTGCATGTCTGATGAGATTAAAAGTTTTTGAAGGTATGTAAAGTTCACCAACCCGTATTTGTCAGCGTATCGGCGAATTATAGTCCAATATCACAATAAATCTAGCCTCGCTTGAAGACCCCTTTACAGCAGGGGGGCATGTAAGTGTAAGTTTTTTAGACAAAACGATATTTTAACTAAACAATGTTTGAATGTTATATCCATACTAGCTATAAATACCCGCTTTACTGGGGCATTTTAATAGTACAATTATTTGTTGATATTAGAAATTTTTGGGATGTTTAAATAGTAACTAAACACTCAGCATATTTTCGACCGACAAGAATGTTGATATACCTACATTTTACAGCTTTCTGGTTTGCTATTCTAGATCTTTCTAAAATTTTCTAGAACATTCTCATTCGATCAGAATCCAGGCGTAGATTATAGAACCTCCCAGATCATTTTAGAATTTTCTATAACATTCTCAATCGTTAAAAACATTGGTATATACATATTAAAGCTTTCTAGAACATTCCCGAAGTTTCCTGAACAATCCAGACCACTATAGATCAATTATAGTCTCACATTTTCAAAGTTAACATCTTTCAACCCCCGTATCTTTTACACCCTTATAATTATCGACTTGCAACCACCATAGTGCACAATGGGAACCTTGTACCTATTTCCAGATATAAACACTTTTCGTCTGCGATGAGTCGTTTTGGCTGCAAAGTAAAATATAGGGACACACACCTCCAATTTTATATATATTTTTATATATATAAAGACTTACCTCACTATATTCTGGTATGGGCTTTCTTGTTCTCATTGTTGAATCTTGATATCGCATCGGCATGACTGGGTCTTCGCCGGATACTGCCCGCTGATACGACAATCTTCTGCCCTTGCTGTCTATCTTCCGCTTGTACTGCTCATTCTCCGATATACACGACAAATCTTGTTGCGACTGACAGCTCTGTATTTCTGCTTTCTTCTCATCTTGGTAGAGACGCCGAAAATAATTTGTTAATCCTTCACTTGCTACCCAGGTCACTCTAAAATGAAAATATCAAATTACGTTTTATAATTCGAATGTTTGGACGAAATGTTTTTATTCGATCTCTAAGCTCTTCGAAGATTATTTTGTTAAAATCAGAGCCTATTCTTCAATATTGGGATAAGCTTTGGAATTGATAAATTACGGGTTCAACGAAGACCTTCGCATCGCGTTACCCGTGAATTTATTAACAACGGAGTCTATTACATACGTGAGTGATTTTTTGTCGGCTTTCTCGATAATAATTTCTCAATAACCTAAACTGACCATAGTATACATATTGTTATATTACTAATTTAGGAAAAATGTTCATAAGGTAACATACTTTTAAATAAAAGTTTCAAATATATTATAAGTATGTCACAATGATGATGATCAGCCCGTATTCGTCCAATGCTTAATATACCTAAGCCTATTTCAATAAACGCCAAGATGTCAATTTCTCTGCCACTTGCATCGCACAGCTTAATCCTAACCTTGTATATGCTTATAAATGCATTTTAGTTTTAATTCCTGTAAGAATATTAATAATATTTACGTTAATTATTAATAAATGCCACTGGGTCAAATTTTCGTGGAGGCCTTGAGTTCACCAGAAACAAAGTGTTAAAAGCTCCCAGCAAACCCTGTGCTTCAAAAGGTCAAAATATTTGGATTTTTTAGAAAACATTAAGTTTCATTAAAAAGTACCCAGACTGAAAGATCGTTCATTTTCTACAAAAATAGTCAAAAATAGTAAGAAGGCGACTCTTAGGATAAAATAATCATAATATAAAAATAATGATAATAATTCCTAGGAGTCCCCATGGTAAGAATGACAATAGTCCAGTGGGTATGAGCTTGGCTTCTCGATTGAGAGGGTCCGCGTTTGCTCCTTGGACCCCTGTGGTGCTACAAATGAATTTTTCTAATTTTTCAAGTACACTCTAAACCCGAGACCATCGTTCGCTCACCGGTGAAGGAAAACATCTTGAAGAAACATGTCTGTTGAGATTAAGAGGCCAGTGCGTGGGTGAACTATGGCCTAATACTCTCCTCAGCAGATTTCCTGGAGGAGACCCGTGATAATGGGACACATTATATGTCTTGATACTTTACTTTTACTTTAAGAGTCGCCATTCCTGAGATATCGCATATTATGAGATAATGGAAATTAAAATATGTATTTAAATATAGTTTTGATATCATATTATATATTATTGGTAATTTAATCAAATTTTAAATTAAATTCCGATATGGATATGCAATAAAACATACTTAAAATATAATTTGAGTTTATACGATGAAATGTATTTTTGAGTGGGTATTGAGAGGAGAAGGGGGCGAGGGTAAATTTCTGTGCATACAGTGATTTGTACTAATTGAATTAAATACGGTATGTACAATTTGAAAATTTCATGTTCATCATCATCATCTTCAGCCTTTATCCGTCCACTGCTGAACAGCCTTCCTCAATGAACGCCAAGATGACCGATCCCTTGCACTCGCAATTTATTTACTGGGAAATTTATTTACATGTAATTAGCTAGTGGAATAAAATTATTCTTTAAATAGGTAGACACATTGCGGTTTAAATTTTTAATGTACGATCAAAGCCATGATTAAATAAACATTCAAAGAAGACTAAATGTTCAAAGATGATGCTTACTAGAGAACAGCAAATATTTTAGCGTGTAGCAAAGAATTATGAGATGCCTTTCGGAGAGTTCTTACCTTAATAAAATATTATGCGGGCAAATATTTATAGGAACCACTCCTTTTATTTATGTCTGCTGATATACTTGTATTAAAAGGTAGAACTAAAAATTAAAACTATTTTATTAAGATTCACGGTCTATCGATATGGGCTAACAGAATGTGCAAGGCTGGACCCTTAATTTGTACCTTCCAGGGCTATTTGTATACCAAATTAACTATTTGTATTGTTTATAGAAAAACTAATTTCTAGCCCGTAAAGCCCGTAAATCTGAAAAACGTTAATTAGTGTCTAATATTTACCTATTTGATCTGGTAGCTCGCTTCCTCTGTTGTGACATAGGCGCATCTAGTCCAGAACTCATTGAAATAGCCCGAGACTTTAGCATGTGTTCCCGTAAGAACGATTCATTCAAACCTGTAAAAAGATACCCATTTATTATCTATATTGCATCAAAAATATAACTGCAATGGAGAAGATATTATATTTAATGTGTTTCATATTATGAAAACAAATTCCGCTAAATTTGTGCTGCGACGCTGCACCTCTGATAGGTCGACTGGTGACTATAGATGGATGATTGGTCGATGGGACGTACACACAAGAGTTTAATAGATCGAATTGTTTTAATGTTATTGATATGTCTCTGATCAATTTCATTTTTTTGGCGAGGATTTAATGGCTTCTATTCCTACTCTTTCATGTTTATGCTATATTATAAGTGCATACAGGAATTATTATGACTAAACTGATTCTATCCAACTCGAAATTACTATATTGGAACGAAGTTCCTTACACAGCTTGGCAGGCTTGGAGGGGATAGGGATTTTGCTGCGCGACCGAACTGAAAAAAATGTGATAGTAAAACCGAAAGAAAAAATCCGTGGAAAAAAGTGCGTGGAATAAAACCGTTAAATGAGACGTGCGCAGGCGCGACAGTCGCATACACAAGCGAGTAGTGTATAATACCTTTCTTTTTAGCCGTAGGAACTTCGTTCCTACCTGGTGTCCCACGACACCACATCATTTTTTTTTATCTAAACTCTACCTACCATAGTAAGGTGAACTTATGCCTCTATATTCTTTATGTCACTAATAATATTATGTTGCTTCGATTGTTAAATTATTATAATAATATTGCATTATTATTTCACATACAAATATATAATTACTCAGTATATTATAAATTGTTAAACATACACCACCACAACAAAGGAAATAATATTCATTTTCAATGTCAAGTTCTAATACAGATCCGTAAAAAGAGTAGCAAAATTTAAAAGCTTGATCCTGCCGAAACCGTTTTTTCATCCTTTTAGTTTCGGAAACGGAAAAACGTGTTTCCCGTTTGATCAGACTGCATTAGCGGCGGATCAATACTGCGCTGTGTAGACTTAATTACACATTGGAAAAAAATATTAACGGACGCTACTTTCAAAGGCAAAACCAAAATAAAGGATCACGGTTTTACCTGGACTCCACATATATATTATGTTTACATATCATACTGTGTACACCTAGGATACATTTATTGATTAAGAGCGTTTACGCCGTTTTTGCGCGAATCGGTACTTTACACCATTTTTACAGTCAGTTTTACACCATTACCGGATTATGTTACTTACAGCAAGATAGCTAGGAAATTTCTTACTCTAAATAATTCCTAAAAAAAATATATTTCGATTTTTACAACATCTTTACATTATATCGAGAAAACGCTTGGGATTTATGAAAAGTCTAAAAAATCTACGAATTAACTTTGATTAATCAATAGCAAATAGGTACAAATTTTATGAAAAACATTTTTAATTCATAATAAGAATTTTTTAAACAATATAAAATATCCCAATATTCAATTTATTTTTCACTGATTTATCTACCTAATTTGAACATAATAATTAATGATAACTGAATAATAGAACATCTTCTTGTTAGATGTGAGTGGCAAGGGATCTGTCGTCATGGCGTTCATTGAGGGAGGGGGGAAGGGCTATGTTCAGCAGTGGACGGATAGGGGATGATGATGATGATTTAGACTTGAGTGATAAAAAAGAGCCGTGATATAATATTCTAAAAAAATACAAATAAGGTGTTGTAAAATTCTTTAATGTGTACACTTTGGGTATGTCTATCAAAATATATAATCATTTAGGCCTTCACTTTCCGCACCCCGCAGTTAAGGATTAATTAGTGTTAATATACTATTGGCTAATTTACTTTTAATGGCTTTGATGTTTATCAGGGAATTGTACAATATAACGATGTCTTAGGAAAGTGAAATACGGACCACGGGGGAATCGAATTCACACACTACATTAACACTCGTATTCACAAACAATACTATAAGGTGTCACGGTATTTCAGAATGCAGTACCTGGTTGATCGAGTTTTCGATCGATTTGATAGATCATTTGCTCGGTTTTTTTTTGTTTTGTTTTAAATACACTTAGTGATAAATGATAAAGTTTTTCTTTCAGAAAAATGAACTTGAAAAAAAAGGCCATAAAATAATCGGACTGGAGATACGAACCAGGCTCCTTTGGATTCATAACTGCCTAATTTCTGCACTAAGCTATCATGACATACTATTTGACAGCGAAATTTACGTTCGTATTCTAATCATATTTTATCGTGGCTTCAAAACACGGATAAAAAAGTTTTTAAAAATTTTTTCATAGCTAGATCGATTTATCGCCGTTTTTACCCCATGTATACAAAATTTCATGAAAATCGATGGAGCCGTTTCCAAGATTCAGATTATATATAAATATATTTACAAGAATCTCTCATTAAAATGTATAAG
Organism: Lycaena phlaeas; assembly: GCA_905333005.2. Taxonomy (NCBI): domain Eukaryota; kingdom Metazoa; phylum Arthropoda; class Insecta; order Lepidoptera; family Lycaenidae; genus Lycaena; species Lycaena phlaeas. Next base: position 6,313,490 of record HG995168.1, read on the forward strand.
ATATTCAAACTATTTGATAGACAATACTTAAGTGAAATCCACCTGTGCGTCTATCAAACCCAAACTATTGACACGAGGAGCGCTTAGGTAGTGCATACTTTGCATAATGTTGTTTTATTACGAGTAGTTAGCCAAGTACGCAATACGGGTGTGAATCATTTGTATAACAAAATATATTTCTTTATGAAAAATCTCAAGTTTGTCCCATTCTGCAAACCTTAATGCCAGGAGTAATAAATTGAAGACTTTAGTAATAATTCATGTATACATATTTAAATACATATAAATCTTATATACCTACATATTATGCATATTCACCTACAAGATGTCCTTACTGTTTGAGCTCTAGCATACTTTAGAGTATAGGGCTCGCTACTTACCTCTATATATTAGTAATCCTAGCTTTTTATATCTCGCGGTCAGCGTGAGTTCAAAGCATGCATATACATCGCGGGCTTACAAAATATATAAGCCTTAATAAAAAAAAACGTTTGTGATATAAATGGTTATATGCATATAATATTATAGTATATAAATAGTATATCATTAGGCAAGCTTTGCAAGCGTTTTAAATACGGTGTATTTAGGAAATACCATGGTATACCTATTAAACATATTTTTCTTTAAATAATTTGGAAAATACTCATTACCATTAGAATTAAATGTAAGCATATTATTTTAATTAGTGCACAGGATTTCAAAGTTCCGTAAACATCGAACGAAAACACTTGTAATATGAAAAACATACGTAATTGCAGAAAAATAGAAATAATTGCATTATTGAAGTAAACACAAACAAAGATTTAAATAATATATTGACGATCGCAATGCAGTGGCGTTCATTGAGGGAGGCCTATGTTTAGCAATAGACGGATAAAAGCTTATGATGTTGCAACAAGTCATATTGATAGCCTAATCAATAATTATTATCAACAAACAGTATACATAATTTAAATACAGAATCTAAGACAATGTATTTAAATGAAATTTACTAGTAATGTCCATTTCTAGCTTGAAGCAGAGAACACTGAGTTATATTGAGAGGACGGGTAGAATAATTACTATTCTTCTATGTTAGTAGTTAAGAAAACTACCATACATGCCACCCGATGGTAAGCGGTCGACATCAACATTGTTAACATGGAATTAGCACAGGCAACTATGTGTTCTCTATCCTATGACATAAGATGTTAAGTCTCTGTGCCATCGATCAAATATACCCGAGCTACCGCGCGAACGCTAAAAAGTGTATCGATCCAATTGTGCTTAAAATTGTTCTAAGCACAATTGTGAGTATGTCTCTGGTAATAAATTTTTACGACTTCTGCTATGCGCGTTTTCTTTATTTCAGAACGTTATTGTTTAGAAATAAAAGAGAAAGAAAGAAAATTTCAACTTAACAGCAACTTAGTCCTTAGGACCCTTTTTCGGCTTTAATTTGTAGGTAACTGTGTAACCAGGGTATATTTGATCGATGCTCTGTGCCTGTAATTAAGGTATCTGTCTTATCCTTCTCTCCGAAACACAGCATCGTTCACGATAGAAACAAGCAAGATGATGGTATCCGTGAAGCTGGGAGAGCGGCACAGCGCATCCTTAACCACCGGTGATACAATACTGCTGTCGCTACTCTCTAGGTGTATATACTATCATTATCATCATCATCATCAGCCAATAGTATATACTATACGTATCTTAATTAGTAGCAAAAATAATATAGATATAATCTTTTGGACAGTATAATTTTTTGGGATATGTACTTAACTGTGATATCTTGTGTCGAATTCCGATAGCGCGATTCAGGATTGTGGCGCAGATTAGTTCGACACAATATTAAAATAAAACTATACCTATTATATACTTTGTAAAATAAAAAGAAAATATTAATTTTAAACATTTCAATATGATGAGATCCTAAGACACTGTGGTCACAACTTAAGTATTTAGGACCCCGTACACATTTCTCCGGCTGTATAAAATTACGTTCTCAGCACAAACCAATTTTAAAGTTTTGCTATATGATTCACGGATACTTATGAAAGACAAATATCGATATTTAAATACAACACACACAAAACCAAGGTATACAGGTAATAACTTGAATGATAACAAGTTGGTACAGTAAAATGTCACTTATTAAAAAATACTCTCCGTAGCAGTGGCTTTGACGGGTAGAAAATTAAGGCTTTTAATTTTACGGTCCCGCTAGCATTGTGATTGATGTAATGAATACAGCGCGACCACTATATTCTGAATGTAAAATCATAATGAATATGTACGCAAGGTATTGTTAATCAAGTCAAAAGTCGAATTCTTTCTGTCGGGTTCGAATCTCACTAAATGAAATTTGTATATGAAAACTTAATTAAGCACGCTTGACTTGGATGAGAGCAAGTGAATGCGTGACCAGAGCGTTACGAAAAATGTGATTAGGCGAGGCGAGACGAGTTGATAGAGATATATAAGTAAGTGGACAAAGAAAAGACAGAAAAAGAGAAGTGTTACGTTATAGGGCAAGAGAGGTAGGAGCAAGCATAATTTTATATCTCTCGTAGTCGTAAGATCGCTAAGACCGTGCAAAGAAATATTACTTTTTTAGATGTTTTATGGAAGATTAATTTAAAGAGGATTATATAACAGGCTTAATTAGTTTATTTTTTATTTGATTTTAAGCGTAAATTAATTAGTCTGTTAAGTCTGTGAAAATTGGTTGGAAAAATGAAAAAGAAAATTGGATGAGCCACTTTTAACACTTAGGAGTACAATTAGATACATATTAGAAACACACATTAGAAACATATTCCCAGATCTACTAAATATACGTAATAAATTTTATCAAAATTTAACCAATTTTGATGTTACATAATCCCACGGGAATGGGAATTATGCGGGTGAAACCGCGGGGCGCTTTTAGTTATATATATTAGAGATATATATATTTTGTGTGTGGACTAAAATTATTTTTTTTTAATTAATATATATTTTTTTCTATCTATCTATTAAGTAGGATATTACAAGTACATTATTCCATACAACCGGTTCCCACTAGTATATAAATTCATATAATAATTGTTTTCACTCACATTTAATACAAATGTTTTTCCATCTGTCCTTCATAATATTATCTTACGCATGACGGATTTAAATCTCTATTATATTATTTTATTCGAGTCTCTAAATTATTTTATTCGAGTCTCTAAATTAAATGTTTACAATAGCCCTATAAGCCTTTACTGTGCGAGGTACAATCAACTCCCCTACAATAAGGGAGGCAAAGGGAGGTAAAACTAGAAAGCGACATATTCCTTTTTACCTAGGTAATTAAATACCTAATTATTTCTAAGCTCTTCAAGAAATGTTGCAAGGAATCTCTATCTCCATTATTTAAATGCGCATTTGAATTTATCGATTTTATGAAGAAGAACAAACATTGCTGAATCGTTGTAAAAGTAAACAAAATTCGGGAAGTGAAAAATACTGTTTTACACTTGAGACATCAACGTGGAATAGTAATTTATCACTAATAACAAAAAAATCTTTTTCTGTGATTAGTTCAGAAAAAAACATTACATGGACTTGACATAAACGCAATGTGTGTGCATAGAATACGAAACTTCTCTAATGTAAAATACTTAATACACCGCTATTATAAAGTTCGTAAAAAGTTTTGAAACATCACGAGCATAAGAACCTTATGTTTAACCGGTGGCAAGGCTGGTGTGCCAAGCTTACCTAAAATGCCTTGGTCTGACAGGCTAAGGGTGTTGGAAACTACGCGAGTGTAAAATAAAATATAGTACATTAAACTTACTATGAACACTGTTAGAGATATCGTCTTCTAGGGTTGAGGCAGAGAGAGTGTGCAAGACAGGCTGACTCCCCGCGAGGTTTTGAACGGAGGGCTGCCTGGAGTAGCGGCCGGTCTGACAGACAGACAAGCTGGACACACTGCGAGCTATCGGCGCTGGTGTTGTCACGGTGCTTCTATTCTTCTGATGATCATCCTGAATTATAAAGAAAATATTTTTTTATTGATGTGAAACGCCTATCGATGCGCCTTGGTAGTAGATTATACGGCGGCTTTCAATATCCTGTCTATCTTAATATTTTCTTATCTATCTTGAAATGTTGACACATTTTCTTACAAAATTTTAAGATAGATAAGAAAATTTTAAGATAGATAGGATATTGAAAACCGCCGATAGTCGATTCAAATTTTCTACATACAGAATCATTTTGCTAGTCCCGTAAAAGATGATGATGAGATGATTTGAACATTACAGTATCTTTAACCTAGCTTCTTCATCATTCCATCTATTCAGTAAAAGTCAGGGCTCGGCTCCATCGCAGACACAGATGATACTACAAACGCCAATTAAAATGTCAATTGAAAAAATTGACAATCACCATTGTCAATTTTCATTATCAATTGTCATTGTCATTGCGTAATGTGTCCGTGGGTTGTATTGGAGAATGTCACATACATTTTCTTCCGTAACCCCCATGGATGTAGTAAGTGTTATATAATAATAAGTCCATTGTAACCCCTCCGTGCAACGCGATGGAGTCGCGGCTTAAATGTCAAAACAATAAATCAGAAATAAAGCTTTATTTTTAAACCACTTTTTATAATGGTACATATTATTTTCCAATACTAGCCGAGGATTCGCGACAGTCATAAATGAAATGAGTAGTAAAATTACCAATACTCGAACGTATAATTTAACGTGGACGATATGATAGACCATAAATTCTGTTGCCATTCATTGGCTTATTGCTGACAAGGTACTATTTCTTTCTGTATAATACGAGATGATTACAAAGTCTATATTATATACACAGGACTTATTACACTTTGTTAATGAGTTCAAATATTTTTGTAACAGTCAAGCGATAGTTAGTTTTGATGTACAAATAGTATTTACAAAGTGAATGATAGAAAATAAAAATACCCGATTGGAAAGCGTAGAATATAACGGACGTGTACTTGCATAAAAGGTTGCGTTTAGAACTTTACTGCCGCGATACAATGCATATTGTACACATATTTGGGCACATCTATTTATGAAAGTTCTTTGCTGAGAGATGTATCCATACGGTGGATCAGTAGCGAGCAAAAATTTCGATATTCGAATTCGAATAAAATTAGTCCAACCATCCGGTGAGCGACGATGATATAGTGGGTAATGGACTCGATCTCTTAAGCGAGAGGGTCCGGGAGTGATCCTAACCCGTTGTTTTAAAAAAAATCTTAGTGCACCCTAAACACGAGACCATCGCGCGCTCAATGGTGAAAGAAAACATCGCGAAGAAATCTGCACGCCTGTCGGCCTAGCCAAAATGCCATTAGGAAAGCGTTAACGAAGTTCGAAATGATGAAATGTCTAGGATGGACCACGTGATTAAGCGCGGCCTTATGTCAATCACATACATTTTATCATTTTCGAACTTCGCTAACGTTTTCTTAATGGTATTTTGGCCAGGCCCCCTGATAAGATTGAAAGTCTTTGAAAATGTGAAGTTCAACGACCCGCATTGGGCCAAGGCATCGGTGGACTATAATGGCCCAATTTCCTAGCTTATTTTAAGGAGTAGACCCGCACTCAGTGAAACATATATGGGTTGGTACTTTACTTTTTTTAACCGGTACGCTTCTCGTGTCGACATTTGTAGAGAAAAGCATAGCCACGTTTGGGATGTTAACAGGCTGATGATGTTGTGTATTGTGAAAAAAATATTATTGTAGAAATATATTGTAAAGAAGTTCAAAAGCATCACATTATTTATTTACCGCATTCCTGTCTATTTATAAATGAACTCTTTCCGGTTGAGAAAATGATTATGACAGGTCGCCGAAGGTAGTCCTGCAATGAGGTATTTTAATAAACGCCTACGCGTATCCCTGTATTTGAAAACGTGTCTGGCGCCAGCAGGGCCGGCGACGTCACAGCTGTCAGGTGGAGGTACTGTCTAATGGGGTTAGTTTCCAATTTCTCTATTGAAAATATACCTGACAGTCACAGTGTCTGACGTCACGCGCATTAGCCGATGGTGTGGATTTCAAGCACGCAGCCTTCAGTATCAATGCTCTTAACAGCCTGACATGTATTGTCTGATAGGTTTCTCAGAAAATATCTTGTTATTTAGGTCTCTAATTCATTATCTAGGTATAGTCAATATATTGAAGCTTCAACAATAGGTTTTGTCTAAGTTGACATGTTTCATAAAGCAACTGATATCAAGAAACGAGAGAACATTGGAAGTATGAAACCATACACGTTCCCTATTATGAGGAAATATTATAGGGAGGAATAAAATAGATCTTTGAAGGGCCAGTGCATTGATGAATTAGCCTAATACCCTCATCTCTCTGAGGATGAAACGTCGTGAGGAAACCCTACATGCCTGATGAGATTAAAAGTCTTTGAAAGTGTGTGAAGTTTACCAACCCGCATGCGCCATGTGAACTATGGCCCGATACCCTTCTCGCCGAATTTCGAGGTGGGAATCCGTGCGCAGCAGTGAGACATTAATATATAGGTTGCTACTTTTACGTAATGTCACAATTCTAAGATAAATTTTCACTTTCTATCGGCAGTGCCTATGACTGCGGTTTTTTAATTCATAAAAGACAATCAAAATAATATGTTTTATTTTGGTAGTTAAGTATTGAGAAAAATATATAGAAATTTACTTCAAGTTTTAATTAAAAATGGTTTTGTGCCTTCTTTCTTACTTTCAAATCAACTATCTTTACACAAATATCTTGATGCTTTCCAAGTTATCTAGCGTTGCTAAAAATTTTCTGAAGTATATAGATTAAAATTTGTTCTTAGACTATATTATAATATTTTGCATTTATTTTTATTTTTATAATAGATCTCTAAATCTATTTTGATTGTTTTCAGCTTATCATTATATATTTTAGAATCAACACGTAATCAACATTAAATAATTGCAGATTATATAATATATTAAATAAGTTTTGTCTAAAAGTTTTCGCAATATTTTTCCATATTTTAGTATTTTTAACATTGACTACAAAAGGTATAATTTTTGAAAAAATTAAATTTAAAATTGTTCTCCCTATTGCTTTGTCTAGTTTAAATTACTGCTTCAATAATAAAAGCTGTCATTTTTGTCATTGTCGGAATGATGTACCGAACACGAAGAAACATTGTTTTCTTTATTTTTAACCATATTTTTGTCTTCGGTAAGAAAAATAAATCTGTGTTTTTTGTATTTTTTTAATGTTATGTGGATAGGCAAACTGGTAGACGTACCACCTGATGGTCGCTCATGAAAATAAATTAATTTACCTAAAACTAGGCTAGGATAGGTTATTACCTATCCTAGTTTTAGGTAAACTAATTTACTAATTAACAAATTTTTTTTACGTTTATATCCCCACCATGGTTCAAGCCTTGTCGTGGCGGTGGGGCTCAGTAGTGTAGTAAGCCCAGGGTGACCCCAACATCTTGAGCGAAGGGAATTGAGAACTGACTGGGTAGAGCTGCGTCCACTTACCATCTTTTGGGCGCAGCGTGTCCCACGTCCCCACCTGGGGAGACCCACTCCCCAGTGTGATGTGGAAAAAAAAGATAACACAATTATATGTTGTCTCTTCCGAAAAAAATGCCAGCAATTACTGCCTATCTTATTCTTCTCTCGGAAACATAACAAAGATGCTTACGGAAACTTAAAGCAAAACGGTGGTAACCATGCCGACCCTGGTGTGACACAGCCCACCGGTACTAGCATCATAAAAAATGCATACCTATCAAGAAATAGGTAACGCAAAAACTCAGTTAGGCCTCGCATAATTTATAACTTTAAAACTTCTTAGGTGTAATCCCTTTTGTATACTATTGCTTTTATATATATCGTATATTATGTTATTTTAATATTGTGAGGATAAGTGTTGATAAGACGAGTTTGTTAGCAACGTTAATTCTATATAAATGTTTTTTTTACTATTTTCGTAACTATAAATCATTTTTATCGTTTGTACGTATTTGCCGTTTCGTTATTATGATTTTATAATCTATATAATATGTTTTTAGTATTTATCCTGTGAATAAACATACACATGATAGACATATATTTCTGTATCTTTGGGACCAAATAAATCTATGTGAATAGATAAACTGATTTAGGTGACTTACCTCTCGATTATACATTTCAGGTTGAAAATATTCATCGCTTTTTGCACCTTTCAGTTTATTTCCATTTAAAGATTGAAGTGAACCAGACGTCGTAGATGGTTGCTGACTGGTTCGTTTTTTGAACATCTCAGTAGTATTGCGGAGAAAAATATCCATCTTTTTTCTAAAAAACGAAGGCTTACGTTCAAGTGGTTTCTTTCCAATGTAACTTAAATTCAGTTCTGATTGTGATAGTCCCTCACCCCTGGACAAAATTGATTGATCGAGTGATAATTTCCTCATCCTTGATAAATCATGCTTGACGCTGGGTACTTTGGATGCTGTGTTTTCATTAAATGAGTCCATTTTTTTCATAATACCATTTTCGCCACTCATAATTACTGTATTACTTACATTATCTTGTGATTTACATAATATCCTATTTTCGTCTTGTGAACTATTATTATCACTGGTATATTCATCAACAATAATATTGTTGCCATGTTCAACATCATTTAAATTTTCATTTTTTGCGTCTGTGGCAACTATTTTAAGACTATTATCACCATTGCTGATATGTTCATCAAGAAAATTAATGTTTTTATTTTCATTGTTACTTACATCTTCACTATTAGTATTGGCGGTGACGACTTTAGGACTAATATCATCACTATTACTTAGATTTTCACAATCAGTATTGGTGGTGACGTTTTTAGGATTAATATCATCCCTATCGATATTCTCATCACCAATATGTTTGTCCTTATGTGCATCATTCTCTATTTTTTTATTATTAGTATTTGTGGTATCTTCTTTATGACTAATATCATCACTGCTAACATTTTCATCATCAAAATATTTGTTCTCGTGTTTGACATTATTAGAACTTTCATCATTAATATTTGTAACTACATTAGGATTTGTGGCACTTGCAAGTTCGTATAAACCACCAATCTCTAGAGTGTCATTATTACTAACTTGTTCAAAACAATCACCAGAATTCGTAATATCACTTTTCACTTCGCATTCAGCAGGATCTTCAGTTCGTACGTTATTCATTTTAACGATTATAATTTTAACACTACAGTATTTTTAAAATAAGTATTACACTCAAAAACTTCAATATATTTCACTCGCTTTTTACTGTGTGTTTGTGCTCTTTGATTATCACACTATTTCCTATTTAATGTGTTATATGTTGTATTATGTAGGTCACTATTCACTCAACTATATCTCATGGTCACTATATTATCAGCAGTACGCGTTATTTCACCTGTGTAAATGCTTTAAATATAGCGAAGGAATGACGATAACACTATCGACTAACGAATGTCAACTGCTCAGCACAGATAATAAATATCAAGATAGCGCTCATGAGCGTTTATATTGGTCAATTATCACATAGTTTCAGCACACGAGTGTCGCAGATTCTGTCATGTATATAACTCAGTATTAATAGCAAATTAATTATTTTTTATATTTTTAATTCTTATCTTTAATAGTGAACTTTAATGTATATCGTCATAGAATTTTCCATCAAATGCGCTACATTATAACACGATACATATACGGTTCTGTGTACGTATCGTAATCGATAAGAAAATGATTGCGTGACTTTCCACTTGCCGTATAATACATTTAATTGCTGATTTGTAACGTTCTACTTAAAGCATGTAATACAACTTTTAAAATCCTTGTTAAATGTAATCGCTAAACTCGATTCTTTATGACGAACGTTCACGGGGTACGAAGGGAACGTGATTACCACCGGAGACTAATAACAATCTTATCATCATTATCAGCCTTTATCCTGCTGAACATAGGCCTCCCTCAATGAACGCCAAGACGACCGATCCCTTTCCACTCGCATCCAGCGTGGACCTGCCACTGCACGGAGATCGTCTTTCCATCTGGTTAATGGCCGACCAACACTTCGTCTACCTAAACGCAGCCCCCACTCTTGAACTCTAATGGCTCATCAGCCATCCGTTCTTCTAAGTGCGTGACCAGCCCATTGCCACTTCAACGTGCTTATTCTTCGCGTGATATAGGTAACTTTAGTTCTCTGGCGGAGGTCTTCGAATCCTATGTGCCAAAGAAACACCCATCATAGCACGCTTCATAGCACGCTGAGCTACGGCAAACTTGCGGACCAGTTGAGTGAGCGAGGTATTTTATTTTATTTTGTTGTATTGTTATCGAAATATTACACCAACAGTCAATAATATTTACCAATTGGGTTTTGTTTGTATATTCATTTATTAAAAGAAGTAGGATTTCCATTCAACTAATCAGACTATACCAAACGAAAAAACCACACTTGTATTTGAAAGTTCCAGAAAGCTTCTCTCCTCTCATCCTCCTCTCATCTCCATGATATCGCTGACCACAAAAAAATCCTTCCATCCCATAATGAATTCTCGCAGAATAAAATGGTACGAAAAATTTATTTGTAATGTACGGATACTGGAAATTTTTGTGCGTCTATTTTGATATTGTTTCAAACTTTTAACAACCCCGATTCCGTTTGTGTGGAGTGAATAAAAATGTCCAAACAGTTTTAATGATTACCGCCCTGCCTAACAAAATGACTTTGTATTATGTCTGACTAACGCACACTACAAAAATATTTTCGGCAACACGTATGAACAACTTTTACTGAATATGTCGTTATAAATCCCAGTTGCAGTTATTTTATTTTGTTACAACACTATCACCATCATCATCATCATCATCATCATCATCATCATCACTATCATCATGGCTGTGTATAATATGTGCAATTGAAATGAAACAACGTTTCAGTCCTCTCGTGATATTAAAAAAGTAGCAACCCCTTTATGTCCCACTGCTAAGCACGGGTCTCCTCCTCGAAATCAGGCGAGGAGGGTATCGGGCCATAGTCGACGTGTTGGCCTAATGTGGGTTGGTGAACTACATACCTTCAAAGACTTTTAATCTCATCAAGCATGCAGGTTTCCTCACGATGTTTTCCTTAACCGCTGTGCAAGCGATAGTCTAGAAAAACCCTTTTTATGCATCACAGGGAGGGGGGAGGATTGAACCCGGAACCTCTCAGTCTCAGTGGACCGTCGTCGCATCGCTCGTGACCATGGTTGCTGTTAGTATCCGAAGCGTTGGGCATAACCACAATCCGGATAAAAGTTTTTTTTATTATTACCATACGGATTTATATTAGAATACAAAACAAATGATAATATCTACGCTTTACCATAACAATGACTAAAGTTTTTGGTACAAATACCTATCTAGTTTCTGAAACATTCTAAATATACGCTTATCTTACTCACTGATAAAGTATTCTTTGGACTGATAAAATTAATTAGTATCCGAGTAATTAGCATCTGTCTTTTGAATTATTCTTATATGATTCTTATGGCCATATATCCTGACTCCAGATATATTCGGCGGCTACTTAACTGCTTGGAGATTCTCGTCGTTCATGAGGCAGTACAAGGAAGAAGATCACGAGGCTGGTCGCCGACACGATGGACAGATTTCATTAGGAAAATGGCTCATATTTTCATTCTTAAGTGCTCTCTCAATACCTCTAACGAAGAAAAGTGGCATCGCTAGGTTAGAAAGAAAGAAGAAGCTCTGGTAAAGTTCCTCCGGAGAACCCAGCCATAACTTCTGTCTTTACGTAGAGGTAGACCAAATGTGTTTTTAGTGGCTACAAAATCTCCACATACCGAAGACTCTTCCCCTTAAGAGTCTGGATCTTATTAGAAGATTATCCCCCTCGTCAAAAAAATTGATCAGAGAGAAATAGAGAATGAAGGCGAAGTGCATCCATGTACTCCATTGATACCATCAATACTCCTAATTATCGGTAATAATATATTAATATTATTATTGTTAATTTATCTACTTATTAATCTTAGGTTAGTGTGCAGTTAAAAAAAAATCTTAAACTATATTTTGAAAAGAGCAACCCGACAGAGTTTCTTACTATACTAATATGTATTACATTTTTTGTAAAAGATTAGTTCCACTGAGTTTGTTTCGCCGGTTCTTCTCAGTGGGCTTGCTTTGGAACCGGTGGTAAACTCAATTGACGTTGAAAAGATACTTTGATTGTACTATTTTGAATAAAAAAAATTGACTTTGACTGTGACTTTGATTTATAGTATTTAATTATGTGTAATGATGTTCCACAAATTTATAAACAAAGACAGATGGAGCATGCCGAACACGCGAGTGACGCCACCAAAGCGAATACAAATAAAAGCGAGCACAATAAGCAAGAACAAGCGAGAGAGCGCTTTTGAATTTGTATTCGCTTTGAAGCATCACTCGGGTGCTTTGCATGATCCATCTGTCTGTCTGTATTTATAAATCTGTGTGATGTTCATTAAAATATATATATATATATATATATTATATTCATAAAACAAACATTAATTCATGGAAAACACTCAACATTCCAGTTAGTACTAAATCCTTTCTGAATATACCATTAAACACAACAGCTTTCCCAAAGCTTAGAGATGTAAGGTACACGCTAACGAGAGGTTTTCTTTATAATAGCAAGCTGTTCTGAGATAAAATATAATGACTTCAGTTTATTTTGTTTATATAAATATCTTTAATTGCCTCTTTTATTATCTCAAAACAATATTATCTTAATATCAGCTATTATATGACATGATTAAAAATAAACACAACTAACATTCCTTTTGGGAAAATCAAATGCTTTTCACCGTCAAAAATTATACCTATTATAACTTCAAACACATACTTAACCACTGCGCTTTAGAAATGGTGTTTTAAATACGTCAACGTTTCGGCCAAAGGTTTCGGCAGTACGATACATTGTTAGCAAAAGTATAAAAGATGGTGCGAGAGTTATATATATAACGTATTATAATATTTACAATCTCTCAGCATCTAATGCGGTAATATGGTATGATAGCATGTCGGTGTCGCGAACCAATAAGTTTTTCCCTTACCAATAAATACACCACGCGGCTAAAGAAATTTTCCTTTCGAAAATTTGCTGTAAAATGAATTGCCGTTATAAGTGAAAACTTATAACTTAGAATTATGACATTACTAGCTGTTGCCCGCAGCTTCGACTGCGTTAACTAAGATTTACAACGGCATCTTAGCGGGATGATAATAATATAGTCTATATTATCCTTTGCGTGTATAACCTATGTGTTAATCTAATGTATAAACTATATAATTATGAAGTTTCATCAAAATTTATTTAGTAGTTTTTGCGCGAAAGAGTAACAAACATCCTTACAAATTTTCGCATTTATAATATTAGTAGGATAAAATTACAAAAGATATAAAAAAATCAATTTCGGAATGGCGTCATAGTGTCACATTAGTATGTTGGTGACGCGAAAGTGCTCAACGTGTCCAACGAAGTTTTCACTTCAATAAATTTTACGGCAAGTTACTGTCGGCTCAGATTAGAAATTGGATTAAATCCGCCTTAAAAGGAAGAAAACTAATAATCTAATCTGAATTCAAGCCACGCGTAGTATTTTAATAGTTGTAATAAAGTCTAGTAACCTAAACATATCAAGTGCAAATGAACATCGGGAGAGGATTCTGCAGGGAATAGGTGTAATAATTGAATTCAACCATCGCTATATTGAATACAGTAGACTTCATTACTACAGAAATTTACAGTAAGATACCTAATAAACATTACACTAGGAATTCAATCTGCAAGAATATTGATTTTTCGCGTTCACTTGAATTTAAGTCAATGATACAACTGGTATTTTATCTCGATTCAGTAAGTGAATAAATTTCTGACATTTGTTATGCCTTACAGAATTCCCTCCTGTGGCCATTCATCATCATCAGCCTTTATCCGTTCACTGCTGAAAATAGGCCTCCTTCAATGAACTCCAAGATGATCGATCCTTTGCCACTCGCATCTAACAACAACCGGTCACTGCACGGAGATTGTGATCCCACCTAGTTAGCCGAGCAATACTTCGTCTACATAAACGCAGGATCCACTCTTGAACCTTAGTGGCCCATCGGTCATCGGTAACTTTAGTTCTCTGGCGTCTGGCGAAGGTATTTACTTCGAATGCCAAAGAAAGTTGTGCTACGAATAAGATTGCTTTAATAAAATGCAAAAATATAGATAGGATTCTTAGACGCAAACGTTTTTTTTTCTTTTTTTACGCCGGGAAATGCACTGACGCATCCCGCAGGGAAAAGGGGCTCCCCAGGCAGGTATGTGGGACTTGCTGCGCCCGAAAGATGGTAAGTGGACGGAGCTCTACCCACTAAAACCCGGCGAGTGCAACCACTGCCGCCTTTGGTGAGGTGCCCCGGATCTACAAGCAACAGGGCACCTCGACGGCTAGTCAATCCCTCAGGGGACCGTCGCCACCTCCACAGAGGGGCTGTCCCGTACCACAGAACAACCCCTCCCAACGTCGGGACAGTACGATGAGGTGAGATTTCCGTTCTTACCCTTTGCCCCCTGCTCTTTTGTCCCCTCCTATAAGAGGGATGCAAAGAGGCTCAATTCGCTTCGCCCAAGGTGCTGGCACACCCTAGACTACTGAGCCCCACCGCCACGAGGCTTGAACCATGGTGAGCTCTCAGACACTGCCGTACCATAAAACTAAAATTTTATTAATATTTTATCGCATTGACTTTGACGCCATTGTGACCATATTTATTGATATCTATGAATGCACCAACATTTTTCTTAATTTTTAGTCATTTAGACATACTATTTTTTTTGTTTACATTCATTATGAAGCCATATTCGTCTACGGAATATACAAGTATAACTTCAGACTACCGATCTACAGCTATAATCGCATCCATCTACGTGCACTGAAAGCGCCATTCAATTTGGAGGTCAATCAACCCCGTCTTAAAATATACTTATAATTCATTATTGGTATTCTATTACATATTAGGGCGTGTAAAATTTACAAGGGCGCGGAGAAAACGGCCCCTTACAAGTGTATGTTAAAAAATATCTTGTAGGTTAGGTTAAGTAGACCTTTATTCTGTACGCAAAGTACTTGAGTTGCAAGGTTGAGAAGTTTCATTATTAAAGGTGGTCTTTATTATTATTCAAAATACTTTTACGAATATTTTAAAGAGTAAAATTATAATTAAGTTTTCTGAAAAATTTTACAAATCTTACATCTTTAAACGAGTAATTATATCTATAAATATTCGGAGTTTCGGGTGCAATAAATCGATCTAGCTAATTTGTGCTTTCAGGCAACGAAATTCTGTTAGATTAGAAAAAAAGTTGTATTTCGCCACCATTGGCCATATTATAATGGGTGGGAAATGGGTACGTTTCCGAAACCAGAAGACCACTCCAGTTCTATAATTTATTTAATTAGTATATTTATAGATGTATATGTTTTAGCAAACGAATAACTCTCTAACAATAAAAAAATATGGCTCTTCCTAACATTAAATTTGTTGGCGAGCGGTTATTATAGTTTTTTTTAGCTAAGAGCTAATTTATCGACTCATAAGACAGGTACATCAGTAGACAGCATTGTTAAGCAATACTTAAAATACCGAGTAAAGCTCGATCACCTCGGCACTAGGTATCATAAGTGAGCAAGATGTTATTTGCATTCCATTGTTAACAATTCCAATTATGAGTCTGACAAAAATCTTTTTTCTAAATATCTTACTCGTACTTTTAAATTTATAATTATTTAGGGTAATTCTTAATAAGAGTCACGTAACTTGAGTGGTCAATTTCGACGATAATTTTTAGCATTTAACCCGGGTCACGATCCTTGAAATATCATCATCATCATCAGACTTTATCCGTCCACTGCTGAACATAAGCCTCCCTCGATTAACGCCAAGAAAACTGATCCTTTGTCACTCACATCCAAGACTAAATAATATTATTATTGAAAGAATGATATTATATGTGATACTTTTTTAACAAAATATTACTTTTATTGTTACTTGTATTTATTGTATCATTATATTATAGAATAGCCGGAATTATAAGTATAAGAAAACAAAAATTTGGGAAATATCCATCCCTTGTTGACTAGAAATATTTTTTATGGAAAAATCAATTTGTGCACATAATAGAATATTTGTAATACCGCCGCCATTCATTAAAAAATATATTAAAACTGAACGTTGAAAAGATAGAGAATTAATACTAATGAAGCTCGTGTTTTCGAGTAAGAAAATAATAATCGATAGGTAATATGGACGAGAATGTTCGTTATTAAAGCATGCCGGTAATAAGATCTTGGAACAAAATACGAGTCGATAATAGAGATCGCTTCAAAAACCGATTATCATGTTATACATACATCGACTCGAAAACGGCTGGATGCTATAAAAACAGCTTTCCCGTATGCTGATAGCTATATTATATAAGCTCACGTAAGCACAACAATAACAACAATATTTTCATCATCATCATCGTCATCATCAGCCTATATCCGTCCACTGCTGAACATAGGCCTCCCTCAATGAACGCCAAAACGACCGATCCCTTGCTACTTGAATAATATTTTATAATTATGAAAATTACTATGACAAAAATTAATTTTAAATAAAAAACCAAAAACCGACTTCAAAACTATACCTTAATTTATGTACAACTAAAAATTTTAAAATAATATTGAAATACTTCGAAGTGAAGTATAAGTATACTATTTATAAAATTAATTTTAAATAAAAAACCTAAAACCGACTTCAAAACCATACCTTAATTAATGTACAACTAAAAATTTTAAAATAATATTGAAATACTTCGAAGTGAAGTAGAAGACGTATACTATTTAAAATCGGGTATTTTTGGAATCGATGCCAGCCAAAATATGGCTGCCCTTCACAGGCATATTCTCAATACTTGGTGTATGTGATTGATCATTAAAATATCCTCTTTGGCTGGCACCGACTCCAAAAAGGTATGGTTTTGAAGTCGGTTTTTGGTTTTTTATTTAAAATTAATTTTATTTTGTACTTTTTAGTTTTAAGTTTATACATAAGTAATATAGTTTTTATTTTTTCTTGCAAAATTTTTGGCGTTCCCGATCTGTGTTGGATGCTAGTGGTAAGGGACCTGTCGTCTTAGCGTTTATTGAGGGAACCTATGTTCAGCCGTGGACGGATGAAAGTTGATGATGATGACCTCACAATACTTTGATACTTTCCAAAGTATCCTATTCAGTGGTTTTGTTCAAATTATTTATATTACATCGACAAGTAATAAAATGAGCAAATCGTCTAGGTATACAAAACCAACCAAATAAGCATTATTGAAAATAACTTTAAAACCGCTGATTAGATGTCGACCAAATTAATATGGAACCAATTCCGAAACATAAGCTATCAAACAAAACAAGAATCACCAAAATCCATTCTCAAACATCGAAGTAATCGTGTAACAAACATACAGACGAATTGATAACCTCCTTCTTTTTTTGAAGTCGGTTAAAAATTAACCATGATGCCTCCATTTACCTGAATGGTCAAGGGATCAGGCTACTGGATACTTTACGCAGTTGACGCGGGTTCGAATCCCGTCAGGTATATGCATGGATATAATTTATCCGTAAGGAGGAAGGAGGTCCCGCGTAGCTCTATGTATATGCATGAAATGAAATCTAAAATATAAAATGCTCTTGTCACAGTGTTAGTTACTATACTCCTCTGAAACGGCTTGACCGATTTTTATGAAATTTAATACGCATATTAAATAGGTCTGAGAATCCGTCCGCATCTATTTTTTATCCACCTAAATGATAAGGGTGACAGACCCTAAAATCCTTTTTGTATTTTCTTGACAATTTTTTGTGTTTATTTTTTATGATACAGCATACAAAAATGCATACAACCCAAAATTTTCACTCTTCTACAATCAACCCCTATTTTTTAATAGTACTTTTGGCAGAACGAATATTAAATATATTAATTATATATAAAATATAACACATATTTAATACACATCCATGACCCAGGAACAAATAAACTTTTTTTTTTTGTTCCCTGGCGAGATTCGAACCCGCTACCTCCGGCTTGTGCGCCACCGCGCTAACCACTGAGCCACAGAGGTCGTCAAAGTGAACATATATGTCTACACCAGATCATGGGTGGATGTAATCCTTAAATAATAATATAAATGTGAAAATAGGGATATTTGTTACGCTTTCACGCGGAAACTACTCAACCGATCATCATGAAACTTTGTGCACATATTCTCGAAGGTACTAGAAGTAAACATAGAATACATAAAAAAAGGATATTTTTTTGCTAACACGAGTGAAGCCGCGAGCAACAGCTGGTAATTATATAAATTTCCTTAATATATTTCTGTTCATAGTAGGTATCTATAACACAAGTTTTTACAAACTTACCATACCACAGGGCTAGGTTAAAGCGGTGTAATTTTTCAGTAATATCCTATGGTAATCTATTAAAAATATTTATTGTCGTCTGTTTACATGATAATTACTATAGTTTTATCTTTTTTGGAAACCATAATATCTTATTATTAATAGATATATAATTAAAACAGTAAATTATATTTTGGGGTATCATATAACTTTGTATATCTTTTAACTAACAATGCATTTAAAATAAGGTAATGAAAACAATATTCAAAGTTTATAACAATTTATTCATGCGCATTTTGATTATACCAAACATAAAATATGATTAAAAATTTATATGAAATTACGTACAAAATCAAAGGTATAATTATATTACACAATTCAAAAGATATACTTCCATTTTTCACAACTTCGTTATTTCTTCGAAGGTACATCTGGAACGTCAAACTCGCTAACCTGTGCTTCGACTAACTGTTTGCTCTTCAACTTGATGACCGCATGGCTGGGCACATTGGGATCCTCCATCTCAAACTCTATAAGTCCTGTGGACAAATGATGTAGACACTGTTAATGAGAAAAATTACTGAAGCACAAAATTATGCAGATCCGTCAAACGTGCGATTGAACGGCTGGGTGAGTTTATTAAATACATGTTACTCATAATACCTTTAAACGTTAAATTAAAATATTTGAAATATAAAAGTAAACTGTTAATGCCGGATTTACCAGAAGGGTGAATAAGCCGGAGCCTAGAGCGGCAGTCTTTTAGGGCGATAAATTTGGGGACAAATATTTATTTTATCTTCTGAGGTAATGAGAATATTTCTGCATGACGGTTTTCTAATGCTTTACGGATAGAACTGCAACAAATCTTGCCGATGACTTTTTTCTCTACAAAAAAAAATTGTGAAAATCTTTACAGTCGTAAACCTTCAAAATCCCCAAATCATTATTGTACAATAATAAATAAAGAATAGCATAATATGCGCTTCAATAAATATTGCCAAATAGAAGTTATTCGTACAAATGAAATCATCGTCAAAGTTAGTCTGTCCCCTGCTGCCCACTGCTGAACGTAGGCCTCCGTCAATGAACACCGAGATTACCAATCTCTTATAAACAAATAAAAATCAAAGAATCACAAAGGTGAGAAAAGTAAAAAAACATACTTATTATATAATATAAATTTGCTTAAAATCTCATTATTTTAGTCAATCCAAATTATTATTAAAAAGATTTCAGAACACGTTCCCCTGACTTCTCTTATTCATTTTCAGTCTTTCTGTCTGTTACATTCATCAGCTTAATTAATACCTTTGATAAGTATTATGACTTTATGAAAAGGTTATGAAAACGACATTTCACTCATATTCATAATATAATTTCATATTAGTCAAAGGAACTGTCTAGAAAATGTATTCCTTTTCGTATATCACGCCATAATACCCTTGAATCTTGCAACTACGTCCATCTGAATGTGAATGCAAACTCCACCCGACTGTGAAAGTATTAAATAAGTTATGTCGATGATAAATCGCGGAAATTTTCGTCGGGGTAGATATTATGCAGATGCTATGTACTATTTATTCATTTCGTATTATACTAAGGGACTGTTTCACAAACTCCAGTTAAGTTCCCAATAGGCTATCGACAACATATTTGACAGATAGAGTATGGAGTATCTGTCAAATATCTGTCAAATATGTTGTCGATAGCCTATTGGGAACTTAACTGGAGATTGAAACAGGCCCTAAATGACTATAACAATACCTTGAGACGCTAAGACATTCGTTTGGTTTTCATGTTTTATCAAAATAGATTCAAGTCAAGTGTATGACTATACACTTGACTTGAATCTAAAAGCAAAGACAAGTGTGAAATATAAATTAAAAAGTATCAACCCTTATATGTCCCACTGCTGGGCACGGGTCTCCTCCTTAAAATCGGGCGAGGCGGGCCATAGTTCACCGATGCGATGCATCAAAGCGGGTTGGTGAACTTCACATACCTTCAAAAATTTTCAATCTCATCAGGCATGAGGGTCAGGATCGAACCCGGAATCTGTCGCATAAGAGGTCGAGTGGCCGAGTCCACCCACCACTGGACCATCGATCTGTCCCAATAGCAACATTGATACACATTCAGATTTGTGAATATATATATATATATATATATATATATATATATATATATATATATATATATATATATATATATATATATTTGAGTATACTTATATTCCAATAAAAATATAATGCTTTCATTGTTAACATAAATGATTAAGGAAGTGAACTAAATGGTTGCCAGGCTCAATGGTCAGTCCTGAAATGTCCTTATAACATCATAACGTATTTTATAGCAACTTAAAATATAATATCTTCTTATAACTAACAAACACAACGATCAATGTAACCGTTTACATGCTAACGAGAAACATGTTTTCGTCGATCGTAGGATGTTTTCGTGTTGTTCAATTTCATTGAATGGGTTCATTAAGAAGCAGACTTCTTTCAGATTTATTTATAGCAGTTAAATAATAAAACCCCTTATTGACTATCAAATCGAACAGTAAAATAATATCTGTGACAGTTCTAATGTTTATAACATAGATAGATAAACTTTTTATTCACAGTTCCACATTACACATACAAATTGAAAGAGGAAAACAAAAACTAAATCTAACAAACAAAAAATAAAATAAATCTTTACAACGTCACCAAGATCACATTAAAATACAGAGTATTAGTGCTGCAGAATCTCAAAAAATATAACAAACTTGACTGTATTTTATCGACTTTAGTGGCGCTGTGATACGCTCCGGTCTGCTTGGATACCACTATCAACAGCTCTGCTATTGTGAGGCTTAGGTGCGAGCCAAGGGAAGGTCTCTGACTGAGTAAGACTATCTCATTCGGTCAGAGATTTTCTTTCCTTCGGTCAGACCGAAGCCCATTTGATATGATAGTAGCTGTTGTATATATCGCGCATCGCCAAATACACCCTAGATACACTAAAGACCTACAAGTCCAAGTCGAAAAAGTGTCCCAAGCTACGCCATAGCTAAATTGCAAGTCAAAAAGTAGAAGTCAGATAAAAAAAAATGTTTCATAATTTATTATAACATCAGACTGCTTATATGCATTAATGTAATAATACATACTGCACAATATTTCATTATGTCTATACTAATATTATAAAGAGGTATTTATGAATTGTACGTTTCTAGAGGATATTTTTTTGAAGTACTGATCATTAAAGTTGTTTCACTTACACACTCTTCAAGAATGACATAGCATGTAATTTGTTAAGTTTTATAAACATTGGCTAAAATATGACGATATTAATTGGAAGTATTGTAAAAATTGTGCCGTCTTGGAGTTTTCAATGAAGAAGCGGTCTTACACTTTATGAATAACTAACAAAAATGCTTCGTGGCCTTTTATATCTTATTTCGGTTATAAGAAAAGCCGCGAAAACATATTTTGGACTACAATCCCATGAAAAAAATTTCAAACTGTGAAACGAACCAACGTGAATAACGCTTAGAAGGCTGGTACTATATCAGAAAATAACTTTGAGCACTATGCCGTCATTTCTGAGTAAATGGAATTTCCCAGAAACAAGTGAGGAATTACGACCTCTAAGACTAAGTTTAAAGATTAAAAATAAATGTCGAAAAACCTAGTGCCCTAATAAAGCGGTGGTGCCGGAAGTTAGTGCAATTTTTTGATTCGCCGATATTTGTATAAGCTATATTCCGGTCATATATTTCTGAACGGCATTTGTGTAATTCCTTTTCTATACATAGACCCATGAATGCCGTACATATTTCTAGCGCAGGGGTCGAAACCCTTTCCCTACACCCACATGATTTAAGGTCATTGTAAAATGTACGGCATCTCGTTCAAAATATTTTTTTAAACACAGACAATAATGTTTAATAATTATGCCGTCCTGAAATTATCGTTCATATTTGTCAAAAAAAATAATTATCTAAATTTTAGGATTTACCGAGTTATTGCTGATCATAATTAAACATCATGTACGCCAACAAAAATAAAAGCCGAACCCATTTATATAAGAGATCTAGTCCACTAGATTAAATTGATCAATATTTTGTGTAAATAAATTCATACAGTGGTCCAACGCCTTTGAAGTCGCGCGAAATGCCGCTTTTGTGTAGGTATACGTCATTGCTTCAGGGTTGTCACAATGATGTGTTTTATTATAATCTGTTTTACATTTTGTGTATTCGTAGTATATGTATGTAGAGTACTAGGATTAAAACTAAAAAATAGATATAGAAGTATTATTGAGGAGTTTTATTATAAAAAATACAAATGCGTATACAAAAGCTCAGGGTTCGCATGATATACCTATATATAAATTGATATTTTATGCTTGATATATATATTAAAATTGATATTTATATTTAAATGTAAAATAATGTTTTAAATGTAAAAAATCTTACATCACGACACGACATTCACTAATCATAGCCTAGCTTGTAACTTAGGTTTATGACACCCACGTGACCCCCTATTTTTCGGAAGAAAATTCCTTGTTTGTTATTATACTATTGTTAAGTATCTATTTATACCATGTGTCAAGTTAATTCGACTGATAAAATAATTACACTTTTTTTTCTTCTGGTTAGTAAAATAGACTTAAGACTCAAATTGATTTGATTGATTGATACTCAAAAGATAGATATCCTTGATTTTTAATTTATTTGAGAACTTTGAATATCAATAATAAAAAATAAAAAAATTTAATTCCCTATCTTCAAATTATCAGACATACTTACAAATTATTTCGATTCAAATATTACGAAAAAAACATATCAGTGTATTAAATTTGTATGTAATTTTGAATATATTAAAAAAAAAATATCTAATATTCAAACGAAACACTATCGGTCGCAAAGCACTTAAAATAATCAAATTAAAATGCGACAACCCCGACTGACGTGTCCCAAGCGAGTGTATGGCAGCTTGCTCTACCGCGCCTCCCCGCGTATAAGTATAATATAATATATATCACTACATAGTATAAAACAAAGTCGCTTTCTCTTGTACGCTTTGTACGCTTAAATCTTTAAAACTACGCAACGGGTTTTGATGCGGTTTTTTTTTTTCAATATATAGGACAATTCAATAGGAAGGTTTATGTATATAATTTATCAAGTTTTTTTTCTGTTTCGGAAAAAAGGCCGCCTGGGAGTTTTCAACGTAAGCGCTGCCTAAACCCTTTGAGATATAATGAAATAGTATACGGCGGAATTGTGTATCTTAAATAGGTCTACAAAAAAGTCCGCGATGGCATATGTCTATCTCTTAGGGATATCATACTACAACTATTTACACAAATATCATATCAGTATAAATCCTTATCATTTTAAATCTGTTAGTTGGCTTAAGCACTTCATGGAGATTATTTTTTCCCTTTACATCATGCAAATTAAACAAATACTTTAGGAGATATGGCAAAATCAAAATAATACGCAAGAAAATAAATCGTGTTGCCGTGATTCGAACGGGGGATCTAAGTTCACGCAGGCGAAGCTGCGGGTAACAGCTGGTATATATATATATACTTTATCATTGTAAGAGTCGGTCACATTAAAGCCGCTTGGGAGCTTACATTGAAAACATTACCTCATTTCTTTTAGTTTTTTTTTTTCGAAAGGACCTATACTGTTGGCCTTAAGGCCTTAAAGCTAACTTTTAGAGATTTAACAAAAAATATTATGGTCGGATGTTCCTCTTTTAGGGATTCATAATTTATTCATTCCATAAATATAAGTTAAAGCGGGCGAGGTCGCGGTAAGAAACTAGTTATAAATAATATATTTTTTAATACGAACCTCCTTCAGCGACTACATCTTCTCTGTAATTGTCTTTCATGAACTTGGCCAGTATGTTGTGGTAGAAGAAGTTGGCATTGGTGCGTCCTTCTGGAGTGATTTCCATCTTGGATACTGCTTGGATCAACACGTTCAACTTCTGACGAGCGGTCGAAATCAACTTATCAACTAAAAATAGTCAAAAAGATAAATAATTAAAAATATGTAATAATATATAAAGTGAACGTGAAAGTACGCGCTAATGCTGTTTTCGTGTATTTCTTTAGCTGCATATGCATTACATGAACATGCAATATATTTTATTCAAACTCATGAACAACAAATAATAGTTATCATTGAAATTAAACAAAGAAATTGAACCTATTTTACATGAACAAGACGTTCGTAGCCAATGTCGAAATATTGAATTGCGAGAAATAAAAATTAATAACATCCTAAAAACATGAATGTTACCTTTAAAAATAGTTTTATTATGAAAAAAGGTAAATGATCTCCATGCACTAGCCGGTCCGTGTTGGATGCGAATGGGATCGACCCTCTTGGTGTTCATTAAAGGAGGCCTATGTTCAACAGTGCGCATATAAAAGATGATGATGATCTTACTTAGACATTAAATAATAATAGGCTCATGTAACTGGCATGCAATGTTTCACAAAAAAAATCATAAAATATACAGTCGAGCGAATCATATTTTAGTTTACTCTACGTCAGACGAAATCCAAATAATGTGAGCGGAAAAGATGACAGGCGGTGGTTCTTATATACTCGCACATTTAGCTGTGTCTATCAACTTTTGTTGTTCACAGTACTGTGAGTTAATACGTGTAGACAGAAAGAAGTCTTACCTCTTATCCTTCCTAGTTTTCTTTTTAAAATAACGTGATGCTTTGTTATATTTTCAAAAAATAAAAATGAATTACATAATGGAATTTCAATAATTTTAACTTACAATCGGCTTCTACTTCCGGCACTGTCTGTATTACAATATCATCAATCGCATATTTGATCGCAGACGGAACTCTTGTGTAATTTCTTTGCACGTTCGGAGCACCTGTTCAATATAAGATACCATAATATAATTCAGATTTTAGTACAATCACTGCATATTATGATACCTTAAATAGCGTATTGTTTAATCGACATTCCTTCAAGTTAAAACTATAGGAGTTCGGTTTTTAAATCCGACGCAAAACAAACACAGCTGTGTTATCGTAGTCGGTAATGCCGCGGTAGCAATTAAATGAGTTTTAGACGCGCTATTTTTAATTTGAAAGAACCTTTCCTAGAGGTAGTTCTTAGTTTTAGATTTAAAACTATTCATATCTTATATCTTACCGACGCTGGACAGTATTTGATTGATTTGTTGTAATGACGTTTTCATTTCAATAATGAGTTGTCCCCTTTCGTCCAATGACTTGATGAGGTCCTTCTCTTCACGAGTCTCAGCATCCAGTTCGGCTCGCAGCTTCGTTTTTTCTTTTATGTATCTAAAAATAAACCTCATTACTGTAAGCCATTCACCAGCAATTGATAGTTTTATAGAAGAAGGGCTAAGTACGTCTGCTCTTTTGGTTATAAGTAGTAAGTACCCGCTAAATAGTAAGTAACCGCTGGTCTACATAGCAGTAACATAATATCCGCCCAAAAACACTCTGTAAAAAACCAGCCAAGTCTCGATGGAGCTGCATGATCATCTCTAAAAAGTAAAGAAATCTGGACAATGTCGTGCCAAGTCTAAGGTTCCTTACTGCGATTTCTTTATTATTATAGTTAATGTTGTGCGACTTGGCCGTTGGTACAAAACCAGGTGCTCCATGACACCATTGCTCCAATTTGTCGTCAGAACCGCTACTTATTGGCGATGGAAATGCGATGAATGGCGATTGCCACTTAGAAAACGTTAATTCAATAACCAGTCAAGGCTTGATAAAGCTGCGTATTTCAATAAAATTATATATGTATTTATAATTAATATACACTTGTCTGGCTACCATAAAAACATGCTCTGCCTAGTTTGATATCGGATGCCCGTGTGTCAATGGTCTTAACATAATATATTATATTATTATATAAAATTATATTATTATATCGTTTGTGTTAGTTGGGTAATATAAGCGAACGAGAGAACAAATAACGTGATGGCAATTGGTCAGCCCGATCTTCCTTTTTCAAACACAACGAAGCCTTTGGGCGAAAAAACAGGTCGCTAGGTGATAATCATGCTTATTTAAATGATGAGGGCAATGCGCAATAAAATCTATCTCCTTCGTTAAACTATTACTACTTATTTGTCTAATTAGTAAAGACTGTTAAAATATCAAATGTAGTTGAAGTTGCGGGCGTTACACGTGCTAATATTATGGTCAAATGTCATGAACAAAAACCACTCGGAGAGACACGTGACTCATTTTCGCCTCACAAATAAGGTCACGCGGAAAAAACCCATCAAAGTGTGCGATAAAACGCAGTTTCGGGATAGCAGCAAGTGGCTAATAATTTGTAAGATTTCAGACAACGTTCATTAAAACGTGTCTCGTTTTTTCTTGGAAAGTTTTCATTAGGTTTTGGATGAAAAGAGCAATGAAAGTGACCTGCATTTTTTGGGCTTTATGATTTTAATTGTAGGCGTACTGATTGAAGTTGCCTGAGGTAGGTCCGGGTAAGCTCGTGTTACGACTCTCTGCAGGGATGTTTGATTAAAACCACAACTTTTTTTTATATATGTATATTCGGGCATAGTAACACCCTTAACAACTGCTATTATTATAATGATCTCTCAAGGCAAGCATTCGTGCGCTTTTATACAAATCTATACTGTCAACAGACAGACTGTTAATATAATTACATTATAATTATAATATTTATACATTATGTATAATTATAATATTAATAATAAATAAATTTATATTTATCGATAACAAATATATCAACTTTAATTATTAGTAAGTAATCTTCATGAACAGCTCATTCGTTTGGCGCCACCGCAGTCACATCCGGCTGGTGTTGCCAGTGGTTTGTAACACTCGTTTATTTTCATGAGCGACGCTGACTTCTTACTTATCATATTACATATATACATTAAAATATATAAAAATAATACAATAAATATAAAATAAAAGTTTTATAAAAAGTAACGATAACGCTTAGGGTCTGTTTCACAATGTACGAGTAAAGTACCCGATAGCTAAATAACACATAATATATACTTGACAGATGAATCTTCTATTATAGTTAGGGCCTGTTTCACAATCTCCAGATAAGTTCCGAATAGGCTATTCACAACATATTTGACAGATACTCCATGCTCTATCTGTCAAATATGTTGTGAATAGCCTATTCGACACTTATCTGGAGGTTGTGAAACAGGCCCTTAGTCTTGATTGCGTTTCACCATCATCTTTACCTGTTTTATTTGACAGATCGCTGTAAGGCTACCACTTTAATTGCTTAGTATATAGACATATAGTTTACTGGGAACTTTTTATACCAAATATTGCTATTTGTCAATTGTTGTGAAACGGAAATATTGTCGTTATGTGGTAAATATGTTCCAAACATGAGGTTCCAAATAGCTTATCTGGAATTTTATTTCATTAGTAAACTAGGCTAGTATTTTCATCGGTCCTTAAAATTGTGCAGCTATTATTTAATCAGCCTTTTTTTGTTAAATTGGGAATAAATTTATTCCGTGACCAAATACATATTAAATGAAGGGTGAGTATGAAGGTACACAAATTGATAACTTATCACCTGAGCATGGCATCTGAGCATGGCACCTGACGCATAACGTTAGTTAGTCACATAGCTCGGAGGCTACTCGGTTCACTGAATGTGTTTTCGTCTTGTCTTATTTGAATATATAATGTGTGTCAAAATGTTTCACGCTTGGCGTGCTCCATGTTACCTTTAACATAATCTATTCGATTTTAATTACAACATAGTTGCTACCTACAGCCATACGCGCTTTATCTTAGCATGGCTGATTGATTTTCTGTATATTAAGTAATCACAGTACAGTTCACAATTTATACAGCCTGTTCTATGTCATGGGGAGCGTGTTACAAAATTCATTCGATCCACTTCAACATACGATGTGTAGGTACTCTGTCTCCAAAAATCTGTACCTAAACATTGTACGTTTTATGCGGCTTAGGGATATATTGTCATTTATCTAGCTTATTCAAATGGTAATCTACTAAAATATAAACCAGAAGGCGAATAAACCAGTAGTGGGACGATTCCACTTATTTCGGAAATTATTACAAAATATAAACAAATATTGATAAAGAGACTTTATTAAGTTAAACTTGACTCTCTAACTTATATCAACGCACAAGAGCAAAATAGGGGGATGCAGTTTATTTGTAGGTATATTTATCATATCTGGACTTAGAAGCACACATACGTATGTTACTTCTCAATTACAATTTAAAATAATTTGTGTAGGTGAAACTAGCCAAATTAAATTAAAGGAAAAAAATGGGGTCTTAAAGTTTTTATTGACAAAGCAAAGAAAAAGATAGAAGTAGCTTTTTTCTTATTGGGCGGGGAGGGGGGGACTTTATATGAGGATCCTTCTTTCTAGACTTGAAAAATATGACTAGTCACTTTTCAAAAGTTGCTCACTTCAATAGACGATGTTTCATGTTTTTTATAATGTACTACCAAAATGATGTCGGTTACTAATTTATATGGCAATACGACGTTTGCCCGTCAGCTAGCTAATAATCCTTAGAGCAATCAGCCATAATTATACGACTTGTGCATACAATCCCATGGTCACTAGCGGAACATTCGGAGCGTTACAGATTGATGTCTGATAGAGATGTAATTAATGTCTTCTGAACATTCTGTTTGTTGTGTACACAGCCTAAAGTTCGGAGGAAACGCGTTCTGACAAAGAGCTGAACGTTGCAAGTTAATTAGCCCTTAACTGTGAGTCTATCGATACATCGTTGCTTTTATTTGTTTTATTAGGTATTGTACTACCGTAACATGTAAGTCTTGGGTGATAATTAGAGCGTTGCTCTAATGACATGTTTGTAACAGAGATTCAGTATTAGATATAAATTGTTTTGCCGACTCGATTGAATGATTAAAATAAGATAATCTTGTATATAATAATACTAGCAGCGCCCCGCGGCTTTAATCGCGTACTTCTCATTCAAGTGGGAGTACGGGAATAAAATATAGCCTAGGTATGTCGCTGTCACACATTTAGACCGCCTTCACATTAGGTCGCAAGTAGTGTGGCAGCATCGCGACAGACAGATATATTAAAAAGAGCAGCGCGACAGCCGCGCGACACGTGGTTTTCCATAGCGAATGGCAGCATGGCAGCCGCGTGCGGTCAGTCGGCTTCGTGCCAGTGTTGCAATTACTCTAAGCAAGTCGCGCGGCTGTATTTGTAATGAGAAGGCATCAGCTGTTGCAACGTGGCCGCTGCACTACTTGCGACCTAATGTGAAGGCGCACTTACAAATAACGCAGTCTTGCTACATTTAAAATAATTTTCATAATCGGTTTAGTATATTAGAGGTAATCCCCTACAACCTCACAATCTCACAAACTTTATCTCTTCATGTTATTAGTACAGAATAAATAACTATTTTATTATAAATTATTTAATTCGTTTTTTAACTTAACTAGTAGTATGTAAAGTACTAGTAAAAAATGGCGCGGTAATACTAACATGAACCACTTTTTAGTTTCATCATCATCATCATCATCAGCCATTTTTCGTTCACCGCCAAGACGACCGATCCCTTGCCACTCGCATCCAACACGGACCTGCCACGGCACGGAGATCGTCTTCGCACCTAGTTAATGGCCCACCAACACTTCAACCATATTGGCCCATCGGCCATCCTTTTCAGATTCATTTTTTAGTTTATTATAATTATTTAATAAACCTTGAAATGGATTACTATACAAATCCAATATTGTATAGAATGAAATGAGATAAAGAGGATTAAAAATAAGTAGAAAAATTAAAATTAATCTTATGAATGAAGATGAATCTCTCAGAGCTCCCGGCTTATAAAAGGTATCATTAATGTAAGCCTCGAAGTCTCGACCTTCGCTCACTCATCACAGTAGGATCTTTTTTACAAAATTACATGGATAGAAAATGGGACAGACGAATTATGTGATGGAAAGTAGCCAGCCTTCCATATGAAGATAAGATCAAATGATAAACGCTCCGAATCTATTCAGTTATGACAACCGCTAACGAATCAGCGTTGTTGCAAAAAAAAATGATGAACGCTCACTCAGGCACATAAAAAATGAATATAACTATTGATTTTGTTTGTAAAAACGTCCTTTTATAAAGGGCACACTTGTCCATCAACTTGTACTTCGTTTAATACGAATCTCATTATTACGAGTATAAGATTCCCAGAGTCAAATTGCATTTCGTAAGCTATTATCATTCCCATACAATAAGTATTCTATTCTATTATATTCGTTTAGCGTTTGTGCTAGGAGGACTAGGGTCCTTCAATACACTCCTTGCTTTGACACCTAAGATGTTTAGTGTCTGCGCCATTAATGACACTGTCTGTGCTGCAGCTTGTTTACTGAAACATAAAAAATTTACGGAAGTTTTGAAGAAATTTGTGGTACGCATGGAGACGTTCAGCCCAGCGCATCTCTTGCACAAACTTGTTTTTAAGATAAAATGTTCGAATTTAATATGTTGTTTTTAAGATAAAATTTGTTTTTAAGATAAAATTAAAATATGTTCGAATTTTCAAACTCTCTGTGGCCTGGCAAACTACACGCTTCTTGCTTTAACGGTTTAGGGGTTTCGATGACCGCGAAATTGTTACTTTATTTGGTATCAGAGGGACAAAGACAAAGTAACATCATTTCGTAGAAGAATATTCGTCATCGCCTCTGAGTTATCAATGACAATTTCCTTGCCAATAAGATACAATAACGATCGATAGCCAATAGACAGTTTGTGATTTTGTTACGATAACGATTGACATACATTTTATTATTTTCTAACTTCGTTATTGTTTGTTTCATATTACTTTGCCTAAACCCCCTGGCCCTCTAGACAAGTGGTTTTCACGTTTAGAGAATAGAATAGAAACATCAATGTATGACATTAACATTTGCTTTCGATAGTGTTATAGAAAGTGAACGTTTTCGATTTTTTCGTTTTCGAATTTCGACAGCGAACGTCAATCCCTTACATTGATTGAGCTACTTATCTAGAGAGGCACTTTTATGAATAGTTCAACTTTACACGCGGCGCTGTGTGCGTGAGCTTGTCATTATAGAGCTTAAAAAATTAAAGCTGTCTAATGACAAGCACACGCGTACCACGCGAAAAGTTGAGTTGAACTATCTATAATAATTTTTACTATGCATTCCTAGAACGATGATTTTAAATTGCTTGTAGTATTACTTTCTACTGTATCTGGGGGCACGGTAGTGCCCCCGCCAAGTCGAGCGCGTAGCAAGCACTACCGTACTATCTTTATTGGAACCATTTCGCCGCATTTTCAGGCCCCTATTTGAGAACCTCGGGATAGGACCAGAACGCAGAAATTTTCGTCATCTATTATGCTATAACAACATAATTAAAATCCAAAATTTCATGACTGTAAGTC
Organism: Lycaena phlaeas; assembly: GCA_905333005.2. Lineage (NCBI taxonomy): Eukaryota > Metazoa > Arthropoda > Insecta > Lepidoptera > Lycaenidae > Lycaena > Lycaena phlaeas. The sequence continues at coordinate 6,345,474 of HG995168.1, forward strand.
ATTTAGTTCCGAAGCTAAGCGGAAGCAAAGTTTCGCATTTATGAAACTCACTCACTCATGATCATCAAAATAGAAATGGTACTTCCCATAAACTCAGAGACTTGAAATTTGGAACAGAGTTAGGGTTTAATGGCCACACAAAGGGAAGACTATAAAAACTAGGATAATCAAAGATCTGGAGTACCTGGTGATACCTGATTATAAAACACAAGTGCTACCACTAATGCCATCTCGCGGCCTTCCATCGAACCGCTACAAATCTAACGTTTATTTCGCTTATTATTTGGTAAGGCGTGCTAACTAGGTTAATAATCATGTTGTTATTATATATATACAGTTTAAAGATTTGAAAAGGTTAGGAATTTTATTATGAGTGACGGATTACTGATTATTACTTAATTATTATATTTAAAGAAGTTTTAATTGAAAACTATATTTAATTGTTAGTTATTTAGGTTTAAGTTTTCTAAGTTTAATTTAGATTTAGGCAGTTCTTCAATAATAGATAAATAGCTTTATCAAACCTACAATTGACTGGTTATTAAATCAACGTTTTCCAAGTGACAATCTTCAAGAAAATCTAATAAAATAAATCAATATGCCCACGTTTCTACAAAAAGAAGTGAAATCCGCCCAAAAACAATCTGTAAAAAACTAGCCAATTCTCGATGGAGCTGCATGATCATCTCTGAAAAGTAATGAAATCTGGACAATGTCGTGCCAAGTCTAAGGTTCCTTACTGCGATTTCTTTATTATTGTAGTTAATTTTGTGTGACTTGGCCGTTGGACATTCTTTATTCGTTAGTGGGTACAAGACAATTTTGTTTACACGTAATCTTGTATCTGTTGTTACCGATGTTTGTTAAGAAAGATAATAGCCCTATAAATACTGGTATTGGTAATTGGACGCTAGTGTCTCATTTAAGGCTGTTGTTGTTTGTGCAACACATGCATTCAGCTTTGACAATGCTGACATCTGCTTTCTTCTTTTCGGGGCGTCAAATTGACCACCTTCTTCTATGAACGATTGGAAATCCATCTGTACTGGAAATAATTTTTTATACTCTTTCAGGCTCACCTTTACAAAAGTATTATAATATTTTAAATAAATTACGCCCAGACACAGAAAAAACTATCATGCTCAATACACTAAGATTTTTCCTGGGTGAGAATCGAACCCACGAACTTCTGGTTTAACAGTCAGGGTCAATAACTACAAGACTAACAGGCCAGTCTGTGCAATAATGAGCACTCAGTAATAGGTTACACAAAAATAATTAATAAGCAATTCAAAAATGGCTGGTTGACACGATGCGAGTTCACGCACTAGAAATGCTTCTCGAACGCATTCACATTTCACGTATCGTGTAAACCCTTTGACGAACGCTTCACCAAATAGAGTTTTCTCGTTGGAGAAGGCGGCATGCTTGTCGCGCGTGGAACATCGAATCGTGTCAACCAGTCATTAGGCTGCGTGTCCACCAGAGGTGTGCGAGGGAAATGTGTCGTGCGAGGATGTGTAGCTGTGCTGTGGAAATGTGTTGCCGTTTCCACCAAAGCTGTGCGAGGAAAATGTGTCGTACGAGGATGTGTAGCGGAGCTGTGAAAATGCGCATTAATGTGCGGTACGAACCGTGCGAGGATGCGTTGCTGTGTAATGTGTCGAGGCGGGGGGTGCGGGGTAATAGGACTTACTGGCGTACCGCTCCGTGCTCTCCTCATGGCTCATCCCTCGCAACACATTTCTCGCACACTCTTGAACGCTTGTTTTGTACCTTAAAAAACTCGCACTGCTAAGCCGTTTCCACCAGAGCTGTGCTAAGTGAAGCTAGGTAAATGAAGCAATTCTATTGGTTCTTCAAAAACACATCCCTTGCTACGCATCCTCGCACATCTATGGTGGAAACGCAGAATACATGTGATTATTGTGTGAATCATATATGTGAATAATCTGCATGTGTATATTTTTTCTAGCCTTTAATCAGCAGCATCGGTAACACTAGCTCTAACAACCTCTTATCCTTCTCATATAATCGTATAAACGTATCACCAATAAAAGAGATAAAAGAATCACAAGAAACATTTTTTACATCTACATTAATATTAGTTTGGATGGTCCTCGGACAATATAAATTCAAAGAAGAGAAAAGGGCAATTCATTGCAATTAGTAACGAACGAATACCGTGGAATAAAAGTTTGAACAAATTCCTATGTTCGATTTAGGTCATCTAGACTTTTAAAAAAGTAATGTATCAACCATTATAAGGGCACCGGCCTCCGCCTCGAAATCAGGCGAGGAGAATATTCGGCTTCAGTCCACCGATGCAGTGGCCAAAGGCGGGTTGGTGAATTCGTACGCTTTCAAAGATTTTTAATCTCATCAGGCAGGTGTCCTCATTGTGTTTTTCGGTGAGCGTGCGATGGTCTTATATTCAGTGCATTTATAAATTTACAAAAACCCATTTCAAGACACCATAGGGGGTCAAAATCGAACCTCTCCCACTAAAGTGGCCGAGCCCATACTCACTACAGTCTAGACCATTTTCGCTATTTAGACAGTATAATCAAAAACAGAAAATCTGGTCTTATTATTTAAGTTTATCTTTGTAAAATGTTTTGAAACCACATAAGTTATAAGAGGCTTTGTATGAACGTATGTTATCTTTTAACTGCGACACAAGCAGCTTCAATAATTTTATGTTCAGAATTCCCGCTTTAGAAACAGTTATTAAATTTCATAATCCAATTTCGCGATTAGTAAAGGTTGGTAAATTAATTGACGGGTATATTCACAAAGTTGATGATCGAGCATTGAAATTCTCTTTACCAATTTGTTTGCGAGAATTCCATTACATGTAGTATTTCAAAGGGCCGCGGTGAAGCCGGCTTAACATACACTGCGAGTTGCGACGTAAAATTTAAATTCGATGCAATTTGCTTAATGACTAAAGAGGTAACATTGAAACTAGAATATAATATGTATTTGGAACATTGAAAGAAATCTCAATTAAGTAACGGGCAGGACGTCTTTTGCCCTTCATTTTATTAATTTACCATTTATATTATTTTAATGTACGCGTTAGCAAAAAGATCTTGCAGCTGATAAATTGCCAATATTAAGACTTTATTTTCAAGAAACGAATTTCAATATGGTTATTCAAAAATGCAAAATTATTTCTAGCGTTTTATTTTTACATTATTTCCGACAGTTACAATACATAAAACGAATGCTTATAAATAAAAATATTGTTAACAAAAATGTCCAGTAAAAATTAAAAAATTGTTAAACTCTTTTTATAAAAATGTACGTACGGAACCCTAAACCAAATTGAAATGACATTTAAAAAACAACTTAATTGCTCGAAACCCTTAATGTGCGTAAACAGCGTTTTAACAGAAAGGCACCAGAAATCTTATAAGTTATAAACAAGATCTTGAAAGGAAATGTTTCATCAATACGAAAAATAACAAGTTGAGGAACAAATATTAGATTCATTAAAACAAAAAAGCCTTTTGTTATGCTTCACGCTATTTGCTACATATAAACTGGTAATGTCATAGACATCTTAATAATAATAATAATATTTATATCTATACTAATCTTATAAAAGCTTTGATTATTTGTTTGTATTGAATAGGCTCCGAAACTACTTGACCGATTTGAAAAATTCTTGCACTGTTGGGAAGCTATACTAGTCCGGTGAGCATAGGCTATATTAAATTTTCAAAAAGTTAGTGACCCGTTTTAAATCTTAGTTGACGCAGGCGAAGCTGCGTGCAAAAGCTAGTACTATAGTAATATATATGGTTATAATATAAAGTAAATTAGAACAAACAGCAGCTACGATTAGGGATTAGGGAGGACTCCATTTTCGTTTCCTACCCAGTAATAAATCCCAAAGAAAGTTAGTTATATTTTATTATTTATATTATTAACAATCTATTACCCTCAGCATCGCCCACGTAAGCTTTAATTTACGGACGTATGCAGACTGATAATGATCATTTTATCCTTTATTTTTTGTTAGATCTCTAATGGAAATATGGCAGCGTTTTTAATGTAAGCTCTTATGGTAAGCGGCTTTAATTTTTCCGCCATTTTTACTTGCAATAATTATTACCTTTATTGTATTACTAATTTATACAAAATCTTGGAAAATTATTTACTTACCTAAGCTGCCCGGGGAATTACTGTAACTCATGTTGAAAAAAAACACGATAATGGGACAGACGGACAGATGCGGCGGAGGACTTTACTTATAGCAATGATTATGAGGATTACCGTATTTTTATAAATAGCTTTTACGTTATCACTTTATAATAGCAATATATTTTGAATATTAAAATGGATATAGGTAATATTATGTTAACTTTAACATTAATACATTCCTTCCCGAAATTGACTGTAGGTTTAATTAGATGACACAATTCCACCATACATTAATACACTACTTAGGCCTGTTTCACAATCTCCAGATAAGTGCCGAATAGGCTATCGGCAACATATTTGACAGATAGAGTATGGAGTATCTGTCAAATATGTTGCCGATAGCCTGTTCGGCACTTATCTGGAGATTGTGAAACAGGCCCTTAAGCTTTCAGCCATTTCCGTCTCTGACTTGAGGCGCAATATCACGGGGTGCCGGTCGGCCCTGTTCAATCACTATAATATTTTAGTTAATAGAATCTGGCGTTACTTTGCGGCAATCCATTTTAATAAGATATTAAATTATAAATTAATTAGCAATATATCCCGCGAACCACACACTTTTTGTTGTCTTAAGTGACACTTAACAATTACTTTTAATCGTAGAGTCTACATTCTGAGGAGGCCTCGGTGATTTTGGGGTGGTGGGCCTTTATGGTAGTGTGTGGTAATGGTGCATGCCAGTGTACGCGTATGCGGTGAGGGAAAGGAGGGCGGTGCTATATGCATGCATACCTATGCGTGCACTACACACTTTCTGTAAAGACTTCTTGGTTCGCGGGATATATTGGTAATTAATATATATTAATTTAATATTTTTCAAATAAATTTCGTTGGGCATTATTTAGATTTTGCTATATTATATCTAAAGTTCATTTAATTTGTACGGTATAAAGAGAGAAAAATAATCGTCATGAAATAAATACTTAAATCAACTGACGTAATTTAAATTATGAGTATCAATACTGTGTAAATAGCCAATTAAAAATAATCAATTACTGCTTTATAATGAGTCATTTTTTAAGTATTAAAATGCATTGTATGTTATTCTTAATAGATACATATGGACTTATCCGTAAACCTATTTAAGATACACAAGTACACCATACACTTTTTTGTTATATCTCAAAGGGTTTACGCAACGTTTTCGTGGAAAGCTCCCAGACGGCTTATTTTTTTGCGACTGTCACGGATTTTTTTCCGCCTAGTTCCCGTTGCCAATAAATTTCCGGGATAAAGACTATTTTAGGTCCTTTCTCGGGTCTCAAACTAATTTGCACCAAACATCCAAATCGGTTCAGTAGTTTAGCCTTGAAGAAGAGACAAACAGACAGACCGAGTTACATTTATAATATTAGTAAATATATTATATTAATTACATATTGGTTAAAACTGCAAAATGAATAGACTCTCAAAGGAATGGTTATACTCAGTGAGATTGTTACTATCATTACTTTGTAAATTAGTTGAACTTAATTGTTTCATATCGATCTAACGCGATATGAACTTAAATTTTCCTTATAAAGAAAACTCTCGTTCGTCATAATATAAAAGAATATAGTCCCACTAATACTTTAAATTCGAAAGTTTGTACGGATATTTGTTACTCTTTCACGCAAAAACTACCCAATAGATTTTAATATAAAATAAAATGGCTTATATATGCGAATAATACAAGATCTATAACTTAAAAGTATATTGTGTGAATCGTCCATAACGTAATCCCGCGAAGCTAAAGTCTGAGGGTATACAAAACATAGGGCATATAAAACAATATTGTTGTCTCTCTATATTATGAAATTACATTCAAATGTCAATCTTTTTCCTGTATTTTTTTCTGAATTTATTTATCTGAATATTTCGATGCATTTGACTAACATTATCGCTTGCTGACGGTTGAACATAAAATAACGTAAAATCTATACAGATAAATAAGAATGAATGAATGAATGATTTATTTATTTAAGTAACAAAGACTCATTTTGTTAGTTAGATTTATGACTACGTTAGTTATATAATTACATTAATAATGAGTAATTTTATAAAGGCCATTCCTGTACCATCCCTCCGGCTATGGCACAGCAATGGTTGACATGGAGGCTGTCCAGTCTTCGCGCTATCATGTTCAGGATGCTGTTGTCGCTCCCCCGCACCCTGCGCACCAGGGACGCACATCTTTTCCGCATAGTTGCGTAAAAGCAATCCATTCGTGCTTCCGCGAACATCCCTGATGCGCTACAGAAGCGTGGTAGCCCCAACAGCACCCTGAAGGCGTTATTGTACTGCACACGAAAGGCGTTGTAAGCTTTTTGAGTGTATCTGGCCCACAGGCTGCACGTGTAAAATGATGTACAAAAAGCCCTAAACAGAGTGATCTTAACTTTTCGAGAACAACGTGCAAACCTGCGAGCCAGCATATTTGCTCTCACCGACAACGCCCTCCGCTCCCTATCTATGTCACTATCGTCCCTGAGGTCGGGAGTCAGCACATGACCAAGATATTTAAAATTATATACTCTTTGTAACTTATGATTATTTAGTATAACCGGCGGTATCTGGTCATATCGTTTACTTCCCGCCCCAAAGACCATAACTTGACTCTTTTTGACATTGTATGTCAATCCGTGGGCAAGTGCGTATGATTCGCATTTGGCCACCAAAGTCCGAAGCCCACAGACAGATGCACTCAGCAGAGCCATGTCGTCTGCGTAGCTGATGTTATTGACGCAGACTCCGTCTATACAACAACCGACACTGGCTCCGCTAAGCTCTTCTATCAAATCATTCACATACAGATTGAAGAGCGTAGGTGAGGCTATCCCCCCCTGTCTCACCCCGCACTCCAACCTGTACGGTTCGGATAACGCCGCTCCCCATCTCACATTGTTGACCTGGTTCATATACCAATATTTAAAGATATTAATAAGTTCTACGGGTACTTTAGATTTACTAAGTTTTTCCCATAAAATATCGTATGAAACCAGGTCAAAAGCCGTAGACAGGTCCAGGAAGCACCCGAAGACTGGCGTTTTACGCTCCGTATAGTAATTGACAGTGTGCTTAAGACACAGTATGGCGCTTTCTGTTGACAACTTCGGCTTGAAACCAAACTGGTTGTCATGCAGTTTAACAAACTTATTTAACTGTTTATTAAGCACACTATCAAAAACCTTAGATATTACAGTAGCCAATGAGATTGGTCTATAATTACCCTTATCCCCTAGATCTCCGGTTTTATTTTTGACTATTGGCACAACTATTGTACGTATCATATCAGCCGGTATACAACCGTGACTCAAACAGAAGTTATAAAGCAAAAACAAAACCCGAGGTAGGTGCGGGCCGGCAAACTTTAGGTGCTCAATACTGAGCCCGTCGTGGCCTGGCGATTTGCCTCTACGCATATACTTAATTACAGTAGCTACGTCTTTAACTGAAAAATAAATTTTCCTGTCCACTCCAGGCTCAATATTAAGCGTCGATTGCGGTGGGCCGAGAGGTGACTTAACGGTAAAGTGATCGACAAACATATTGGCAATACTCGCTGGCTCAGTCACACCACCAACGCTCACAGGCTGCCCTGGCTTACACTGCAACTTACTTGTGTGTTTCCAAAAGGAACGAAAGTCATTGTTTGCGTGATTGAAGGCTAGAATATCCATTTTTATCTGTGTTTCATGATCTTGACACCATTTTAAACGTGACCGGAATATTTTCCTGGCCTCACACATTTCAGTATACGCTACTCCAGTTGCAGGTTTACCCTGGAAGTTCCAAGCTTGAAATTTTAGCCTGGCCATTCTGTGAGCTTCGGCAACATGTTTGTTCCAGCCCATTATAACCTTTTTTCTAGATTTGCTATTCTTACGACCCAAAATGGAGGAATCCTTAAGGGCCTGCACTATATTATTATATAACATATCTATTATAGATTTATGACTACTATCGTTACACATTTTGTTACAACAGTCATGCAGCTCGGAAGGAAAGTCAATGGTTTTCAACCTTGTGTGACATTCCTTCCGGTACATTTCAATCTGAGTGGGATTCCTTTCTCCCCATATAACCCTATCTGAACAGTGAGAGTAATCAATATATTTCATAGGTAAAATTACATTCAGATTACATTCTACCACAAGAGGATAATGATCAGACCAAAACACGTCATAAAGAACATACACATTTCGGACAGAGTTGACTGCAGCTTTTGTGACCAAAAAATGATCAAGCCATCTCCTTGCTCCATTTATTTCACTAACATATGTGTAAGTATTACTCGATATACCTAATCTGTCAAAATCTACACAGGACCAATCATGATCGGAGCAAAAGTTTGTCAATTCATAATAAAATTGTTCGTAAGGATGCGCATTATAGTCTCCCAGCATATACACACAATCTATATTAGAGCTGTCTATAATAGCACTCACCGAGCTCAGTATGTCCGTAAACTCCGCCAAGTTCGCGTTCTCATCCGTCGGCATGTACACGCACATCACTAAGAATGACTTTTCATTTAACACTACCTTTATCGCACAAATACGCGGATTATTGCACTCGATTACCACAACACTTTGAAAGACACTGCGCCTCCACAGTAAAGCCACGCCTCCATAGGGCCGGCCACGTAGCACGCCCGCCGCAGTGTCCATGCCAGACACACCAGTACTGCTGAACTCTCTGCTAATAGTGTTCAGTAGAGGTATCTCTTCAGATTGCAACCATGTCTCCTGGAGCCCAATGATATCGGACGCCTTGCAAAGTTGCCGTACGTTTTCGATCGAGCGTTTAATATTTTTACAATTAAATGATACAAGTTTGTAGGTATCCATATTATTTCCGTGCTCGAGCCGCTCCGTCTTGTTTACCAGACGTTTCATTTTTACGTGTCACTTTAAAATTAACGAAGCGACGGAAAATTATTCCTTTCGGCCAGATTTTATCGTCTAGAAACAGAGATAACTTAGTTTGAGGGACGAAGAATTTATACGCGCTGTAGTCACACTGACGCTTAATAGATATTTTTTCCAATTTAACTGTTTCCTGCGTTTTCTTGCAAATATATGTCACAATATCGGACTCGCTTGTATTTTGATGAACGTTGGTTATGAACACAGGTACTTTTCGCTCTGCAGCTCTGAACATTTCATCCTGCTCCACTACGACTGTCCCCATTTTCCCTTCGATGAAGTTTTTCGATTTTTTTCTTTTATTTTGCACAAATGTCCATTTTTTATCATCTCTCATAGCTACTTGCGCGTATGAGTCATTATTTATATTAGCCGATGAAACGCACGCCGTCAGCTGATCGTCTGGCCGCTCGGTAGTACCCGTATCAGTGCTAGGTACCTGCCGCAGTGAGTCATCACACGCATCGACGTTACTCGCTCGCTCCGATACTGGGCAAGTTGCTTGTAACCTACCCTCTAACCGTTTACAATTAATGGAACGGTATTGTAAACTATAATCATCTTCCGGTAAAAGTTCACAACTGATTTTGTTCTCATCGTTGTTTGGAGAAGATTCCTCTAAGAGTGACAAACCAATGGGTCCACTGTCACGATATGCCCCTCTTTTCATATTTATTTTTGCAGCAGAAAACGGGGGCGAAACATTTTCGGAGCTAACACACTCTTTTCTAACTGACTCAAGCTGCTCGACGGTAACGTAGGATGATTTAATATGCATGATATCCGCTTGTACAACAGCTATATCCTTTAATAATTTTGACACATCTAGGTGATCGAACGTTATCGAAGGTAGCTTTTCCAAATCACGAGCTACAAACACAGGCAGCACATCTGGCTCAGTAACTTTTAAAAAATGAAGAATGTCATACAACAAACGGTCTTCTTTTCCTTTTCCCTTGCGTGAGATTTTACGCAACTCGGTAGGCACTGACTCGAAAAGTAACGTATGCGATTTTTGAATATCAGCACTGGTAAACGTCGAAACACATATTTTTACCAAACTTTCTTCGTCAGCTCTTGATAATTTGGCTTTGAGGAAGGCCAAAAGCTCGTCTATTACAATATTACAGCCACTACACTTTACTGTACACGACATTTTCTTTATTTTCTTTCTTTCATAATAAAATGCATTTAACGGAGTGCGCGCACGCACCGCCCGGCCGTGATCGACAGAATGTTGCGTCTGTCTGTAATATTAAAATAACTGATTTTTACTAAATACATATGGATGGTACATAATGATCTGTCCGACCGATTTCGGCCATGGCGACCACTTATGACTCCTGGCAGAGAATTCATCGCTGATGCAATCGGAAATGGCTAATGTAGCCTATTTTTGCGGCGAAACTCCGTGCACACTGAGGGCACATGGTACATAAACCAAAATTTGTTTTTGCTAATCCCTGGAATGATTGGGCAGATTTTCACGGGACTTTCACCGGTAGATAGCTGGTGTAATAAGGAGTGATTAAGGCATCATCAATTTGGATGAAATATAAATTAACGGGGCGAAATCGAGGGCAACAGCGCGGCGGGTCTACGCGGGGACTAGTGTCATAAATATGCAAGGATGCGCAAACTGCCGAATAAATATTGATATTTGAACTGTTTGGTAAACTTTGTATCAATAAAAAATATTAATTCCAATATTAATATAATGTATGAACATTTATAAAATCCAATATCAAATCGTAAATAAATATGAATATTTTTTCTAACGTCGCAGGACAAACATTAATACTAGCAACAGTTATTAATAACTCTTTCATATGCACCAGTATCGTTCTATATGCATTTGATTTTTTAATAAAACCTTGAGAGATGTAAATATCAGGGGTACATCAAAAGGGAGTTTTAATATGAGCTAGTTTTTATTGACTACGTAACATCAAACAGCGCTTGTAAAAACTAATATCAACACTTAATTCCTTTGACGGTCTGGACAGACAGATATGACGAGTGTCCATTGCAATCTAATATTTCAATATCTGCACCAACCTTTGTAAATTTTAACTTTAGGGGGAGCAGGTTAGCAAACAAGATACATGTGACATTCCAACGTGAGCATCCAAAGCCAAATTTATTACATTCGCGAAACTCGAATTTCAATAAAAAATTCGTGGAACTAGAATTCAATTTTAGAGATCCGGTTAGACTGTTCATTTTTGATCATACATATTAAAGTTGACTGATGAAGCGAGAAAATCCAACTATGAGTATCGGCAAGGATAAACTTGTTATGATAGACACTATTCAAGGGAGACTAATATTCTCCATCCTTTCATTAAACTTTTTTTTGCTGTCGCTATGTAAATATCTGGGAACATGTGGCGGTAGACTCCCAGTGCCCCCCAATATCCTAGTCGGTATATCGCACTAAAACCAATGCGAGTTGCCTTCAGTCGTTTGAAGCGAAGTGTCCCATAACATATAGAATTTATTTATTATTATAATTGCTAATTTTTGTCTGTAAAAAATTTTTGGCTATAATTTTGTATCGCATTGTATCTATTTCGATTGTCAAATAGTGAAGGGAAAGTGAAGCTGCCAACCACAAGTATTTATGTACATACTTAATAATGACCCTTTGATACGACCTCAGGCAGCCGGAAGAATACGCTAAAACTGACTTGAGATCCGCAACGAAATTAATCAATCATTAACTCATAACGGCTAATCAGGCTTCCTCCTAGTACTCCTCCGACAATCTGAAGCACGTCCACCAACCGCTGGAATTTTTCTACCGGGGTATCTACCCAACCTTACTCCGAATCGAATCTTTCACAAAACTTAATTTAGTCCAATTTAACGCTAAATTAGCGGAAAATTTAGCGTTTACCGCAAAGAAATCAGCCTTCGTCTTTCCTCTGATATTTGCAGGCACTTCCCTAACCGCCTCAGCCAGCATTAGAATATTGACGTCGACATATCGAAGAATGTGCAATTTCAAACATCATGTGGCTCGAATCGTTGATGACAAGGTTCTCTTAGATCGGCTTGATTCATTGGCGTTGCGTTGAGATGTCGACTCTTTCTGCATCTTGTACCTCATTTACCACGGAGAGCTTGGTAAATGAGGTACAAGAGAACACCGCCTCAATGTCCGGAAATTCATAGCTTTCAATAAATTTTATTATATTTTTATATTGAAAAAAGAATACTGTCAAAACTCGATAAATATAAATAAAAGTTATTTTTACAGTATTGCACTATGTTTCTTAGTTATATATTATAATCATAAAAAATAACTTAAACTTTATAAATCTTTAAAAAAATATTTACTCAATAAAACGTTTTTTAACTATGCTGTCGGCCAGCTTAGTCATTAAACATTATACATAGAGTTTGACTAGAGTTTAAACATTCACGGTAATAACCGCAGAGTCAAATCATTCCGATTAGACGTTAATGGGTCACCGATAGAGTATGCTTCTGGTTATAAAATGCAGAACTTTCAATAACTTTGTCTAATATTTATGACACTTGTGTTTTCAAGTTGTCTACACCTTAATACTTTTGCAACCAACAATTTTTTTTTCACAATATGGACGCGCCTTTGTTTATATTTTTTATTAAAAGCCTAATTATTACAACCTTATTAAAACGCTTAGCTTGAAAAACATTTAAGCGGATCTTTTTTTTTTGTTTTTCATTTTCAATTAAGCATTAGTTGTTCGCCTCACGCCCTGTTCAGCTTCGGGCTTAGCGAGCGTACTCTCTGTGCTTTATTTCAGTTTGATTTGATGGAATTGACGTCGTGACGTCATGACAAAGTTTATTTTTTGTTTGGCATTGTGTTCCATTTACAAAAGCCCTGAAAATTGCAACTAATCCATATTGCTTTTGGATCACAGTCAGAATTTCTACGAAGTGCGCAATATGTACTATATTGCGCACTTCATAGAAATTCTAACTGACGTAGTAGAGTTATTTCGTAATAATTAAAAAGTACTGTGTTCTATATAAAGTTGGTAAAGTATCAACGTCCCACTGGTGGGCACGGGTCTCCTCCTCGAAATCAGGCGAGGAGGGTAATGGCCACCGATGCGCTGGTGTGAGGTGGTAAACTTTACATACCTTCAAAGACTTTCCATCTCATAAGGCATGCAGGTTTCCTCACGATGTATATCCTGGACAGAATTTTTTAGGCAACCCATATGCAACATGTTTATTGACATATTAAATTAAATATAAAATACGTTTCATCAAATAAGCATCTCCGTGAAGGTCATTTTATATTCCGTATCTTAAACTAGGTAGACTCATATGGATTGCAAAATCTGAATTAAATGAATTATTATTATTACTATTATAGATATCAGTGGAGTAATCACACTAGCATTTTTACCTGAAATGAGGTGAGCACAGAAAGCCTAAAATACCCCTCGCGGACAAATTATTTTATATGGTTACTAAATGTGTCTAAACAATATACCTACAGTATTTTCAAAAGGGCTACGGGGCTTCTTATTTAGGTCACTTACTTACATGTCCCACCCACGCGTTAGAATATTTTAATCACGTTCGATGCTATCACGATCATGAAACACGTGAAAAGGAAAATATTTGTAAGAGTACAGTCGGTGCAATAATATGTAGGTTTAAAGAAATTTATTCTCAATAAATAAACTTATTCCACTTGCATGAAAACAATAATAGCTTATTTAATATAGTTACATCCTCGTCGTTTCACTCAACGTTTTTTTTTTAACGTGTGATGGTAATTTTTATGCAGTTATGCCCCTTCGTACGTCAGCATCTTTTTACCATTGTTAGTTCTAGGTTTTGGCAATGTTACAAAATATATTTACGTGATTTTTACCTTCATACGGTGTTTCATATTTTATAATGACGTAATGTGTGACAACCATAGCACCAATTGAATTTATAGATAAAATAATACCATGACAGTATCAAGGATAAATTAAAAATCCGATAACCTCATAAATAGTCCTCCGGTCTCCCGTAACAATGGTTGCTGTAAAGTGTCCGAACCTTCGGTCTTGTAAAGATCTTAATAAACCGATAAAATTCTTAAAAGTTTTGTCAATATATCACGTGCCGACATTAATGTAGGTAATATTTAGGTGAATTTAATGCTAATTGATTATATTATACTTTGTATAAGTTTCATCTCAAGTAGTGAATCATTAAATGGTGCAGTCAACTCTTAAAAGAGTAGATCAGATATTATATACGTTATAACTCGTCAATATGAATTTGCGTTTTACTTGATTTTCGATCTCACCCTTAAAAATACACCAAATTTAAATAAAATGAATATCAATTAGTACTCTCGGTATTTGAAGTAGAGGGAGGGAGAGATAATATTTCCCGCCAATACGCAATAATAATTAATTTGAGTAGTGCTTCCATGATCGCTATAATTTTAAGTGATCAGTAAATTCATTTATTTGAATACAAAGTAATTGCACGAATGTTTAATTTAAAATGTATACATCTCAAATTTCTTGTACTATCGCTTTATTCACTTTTGCAGTACTCTTTATAATTATTAGACCCTTTCCTTTCAGACTAAACTTATCGATAGTCTACTATAATTATTTGTATACAATCATCAGCTCTAAGTACTCTAGAATATCTCAAGATATCTTGAAATTAATTGCAATTTATTCCGAAGGTTTCTCTAACTTTTTTATATTATAACGAAAGCTTTCTTTGAAAATCTACAAGTAACAAGCATGATCACAAATTAAATAATTGCAGACTGCTCATAGAAGACTGTACTGTATACTATTGCTGCTATGTGTACAAATGAGATACGACGCAAGAACGTCATCAAACGTGTAATCCATTTGATACATGCATTATGTTATGGCTGTGCCAAATATTGACTCATAAAATATGAATACCAACCAAAACAAAAACGATCAGTAAAGAGGCAGTGCCATGCTGCTTTGCAGCCGAATTGGGCCGGCACAACCGGGGTGGTACCTCTCGCTCACATAATACCGACATAAAGTGACAGTTATGCTGTCGCGTTACGTGCGGTTTGTGAGTTTCCGTTGGCCCATTGGGGGGATAGAGAAAAAGAGGGCAACGCATCTGCATAATCTTTGGTTGTGGGGATGTTAAAGGGTGTCGATAGTCGCAAGGCTTCGGCTGTTCGTTTGCCCTCCTATGCTATAAAAAAATACCTTAAGAAGACTTAATCAAGTTCGATCAGCATGCATAAGAACCACCGCAAAATATCTACTTTAAAAAAAAAACGCAGCCAAATGGATTGACTTGCTGAGGTACCTACTACAGTGCCACACATACTACGGTATATGCCGCAGACGGGAGTGGACGACAACCGTATCACTGCCACACAAATAAAAGCTTTATGTATACCTAATTACAAAAAAACGAACACATAATGCCGCGCGAAAAGTTGATTGAAACTATATAATAAATTGATTATTAGCTTTTACGAGTACTCACTGAGCAGTCTGTTCTTGGCCAACATTTTTCAAAGAATCCAACATCATGATAGCGTGTTTACGGTCCTCAATGAGTGTGTCCCGCTTCATACTGTTAAGGATCAGCTGTGTCATCAGCCGCTCTGTTTGATATCTCTGTTCTTTAAGCCTTAAAACATAACACCATATTACTAAAATGTTATACCTTAAATCAACATAAAAATCAGCCGAAGACCGCTTAATTGCTGGGCAAATTTTTATAAGACATATCTAAGAAATAATAACAAGCGCTATAATTTTTTTTCAAAATACATGGCGTATAAATCAATTACGAGTTTTTCACCAATTTTTGAACTTAGTATCCATTATTATTGAAACTAATAACAATTATAGTTAATCGATAATTTATATCATTTTTGTATTTAAGTTGGTTTTTTTTTTCAATACATATAGTTTATTGGCACAATCAGTTTATACATAAATAAGTAATTAAGATAAACATAATATATAAAATATGCTTGTTACGACTTCAAACAAATTTCCCGCTATTTAAGAGCATTAATTAGCGACATTTCTTGCTAAGAGGGCATTGAAATCCTTTTCATACATGCATATGGTATTAAGATCGCAGCTTCAAATGGATGTCTAGAATGCTAAAATTTTAATGTATTATAACGTAAGCAGCGTCTACGAAGGACTGTCTGAACAGTGAAGTAGAACTTTGTTTGAAACTGTTTGCTGCTTTAAATTTTCTTACTTTTCGGAAATTAAATTTTACTTACAGCTACTAGGTACGAATACACAATGACCTGTTACTAGGTAGGTATTCTGAATGTTGTGCCCTGCAGTTGGATATAATATTGTTTATTATGTTTTACTATGGGGAAGAGAAGGCCAATTTTTAAAAAAACAAAAGCATATTAGTATTAGTCTTTATAACTACATTAATAAATTAACAGTATTAAAGCGCAGCAAATATTGTATTAAATTATGCGGATTAAAAAAACATCATCAATTAATTAATAATAAAATCAGTACTCTAATACGCAAAAAAAACTCGTTATATGGACTAGAATAAAAATTAACTATTTTATTGTAATAAAATACCAGTGACAAATGAAAATCATTATTAGCAATATTATAAGACTTGGCTTAAATTATATGATTTTAAATGGACAATGTTATTTTCATCTGTCCTTTGAACCTTGTCACGAAAGAATAGATGGAGAGATCTCGGCAAAGCTGAATACCACGCCATCCCCTCCAGATGCAACTAGGAAGGACAGGATATAATTTTGACAATCAACAGTTTTAACCTTGGCAATATTTTATCGAACGAAGACACGAGAGTGGCTCTCTGCAGTCGCTTACAGATTCCCATGACTTCCTCCAACTCCCAGTGCACCGAGTGGCGGCTTCCGGTGTCTTCCTCTTCATATAGTTCATCCAAATTTGTTGCTTCCTAAAACCGTGTATAAAAAAGAAAGGCAATACAATCTAAAAATTTCAGAATCATTAGGTGAGTACATCATTAATATTCTGAATATAGTTTTATCTGTAATGATATTAAACTAATATTCTATAATTGATCTAAGCTGTATGTATTCTAAAATTGGTCTAAAATGTACCTAGATTTTCTCCCAAATTTCACATTTGAAAATGTAATAAAACTGCAATATTCTCCAACAGAGAGAAATATGATAACGAAACGTAGAGTTTAATCATGTGGAATTTTCTAGTAATAAAATGCAATCCCCGATTGGATGAGAGTCGTCCAATTTGAAACATATCAAAATATCCGTGTATTCTATCCGGTTCGGTTAATACGACGGTCAACCATTTGCAAATTATATTTTTGTGATATTAAAATTTATAAATTTTCACAGCGTTTTTTTTTCAGATACATCATCGTCAGATTTGTCCACAAAAAAACTGGGTATTATTTGAAGTGCGATCGAACCCTTTCATCATTTTTTAATATATTGTTATAATATAATAATAATAATATATAGAACAAAGAATAATAAAGAAAAAAGGATTATGTGGTTTTATGAAACCACGGTGAAAGTCAAACTTTTTTTCACATAATAGATATTTAACAAAAAAACAAACAAAATAGCGTGAAGCACTGGCACTAATTATTACTTTCATTTGATTTTAAATAAACATTTTAGCGATGTTCATTGTTTAAATATTTTTATATTATTGCTTACTTGTTGTTTAATCCAATCTTAATAGTACATAATATTCTTATTTTTTATTATCTATGTACTGTTTCTTTAAAATCAAGTTTTTATCAATTCTCTTAGTATTTACTAATTATGTCGATATTACTAAGTTAGGGTTTGTTACACAATATCCTAATAAAGTTCCATTTAAGCTATTTGCAACATATTTACCACATAACTACAACGTTTTTGTTTCACAATTGACAAATAGCAATATTTGGCTAATAAAGTTCCCTGTAAACTATAGGTCGGATCAACTGGCCATTAGCAAATTCATTTGTCAGATAAATTAGTTGACAGATATATACGCGGTTGACAGTTTCACGACATTTGACAATTTGACGTTCCGGTAACGGTAATATAGTCCTCGCCACTTTTAAAGTCCTGCGACTAATGCCTGAACTAAATTTGACAACATTGACGCCTTGACATCTGTCTCGAGTAAGAAGTTGTGATATTTTAAATTGTTTTACGTGAAATATGGAGCATATAATATAAAGTGAGGTGTAAAAATTTAAGGCCGTATGATGATCGTTAAAGTGAAATAATTTTGTGAATTAGAAAGTTAAAATAAACAACAATTAACCCCGTTAAATAATATGTTTATAAATGTCACAGCCATGACAGGTAAATTTTAGAGATGCCAGAGTCACTCATTTTTGCCTAATTTATGGTTAAAATATTATCATTAACTCTATACCTACATTTATCTTATGATATTTTATATGAATATAAATACAAGGTAAAAGAATTACAACCTTGTTCAGATAAATGATATTTTCAGGTGTTTCTGTAAAAAAGGTCGAATAACAAAGGAAGTAACAATGGCAGCAATTACTTCTGAGAAAATCGTCACTCCTGGCAAAAGCCGAACACATCCGAAGAAGCTTGTTTTAGATGAATTCTACTAATCGGTTATACGTAAAAAATACGAATGAAATATTTACAAAAAATGTTTTATTTTACTAAAACCTGGCATCCTGGGAGATTTTTATTTTGCTGCTATGATTATTTTTGTCATTATTATCATCATCAGTCTTTATCAACGCACTACTGACCATAGGCCCTATAATTATTAAAATTTTTTATTGTACTAGACTTGGTGGAAAATCATTACAATAGAAATTGGCAACATTGAGTTATGAGATCGCAGCGCCGCGTCTATCGGACTTCTAAAGTGGCGATGACTCTATACAAAATAATTTAAATTGTGTTTTGATCGGTTAATAATTAAGGGATAACATTATATACAATGTCTATGTAAATAAAAGGTATTAAGATGGTATGATACATACATTTAAATTATAAAAACATATTTTCATGTATATTTACAACATGGAATGTTTTTCTAAAACATATTTATCGTAAAATGGAACTATGAAATGCGAGGTTGCCAAGCCTACTAACCAGTAAGTGCCAAATAGGGATCTGCCAAATAAATTTACAGGTAAGATGATGGTGAAACCCAATCAAGACTAACTAGAAGATTTATGTGTCAGTTAATTTATGTGTCATATAGCTATAGGGTACTTTACTAGTATATTGTGAAACAGACCCTTAATGATGTTAAAATGTTTCTAATTTGCATTACGATTTGCACCTGTAATTGAGGTGACACTCAATTCAATATATTCAAGCTAGTTCTTAAAAGTTTATACTGGTGTTAATTTCGTTGGTGCAACTAAATAAAAAAAACCAAGTCATCTGGTGGCGGTCAAAGAACGCTATTCCTAAAGTACCTCAGAACCTGATCCACTAATCATTATACATATAAAATATAATCTACAATAATATATGAACTTTTTACACGATACCTCTTTGCGTATTAAATTAGGAAATGAATCTGTAAGATAAGCAACTTCTCTCCGAACTATTTTGAGTGTTCGCTCCCTCTCTTTCATATTCGCCTTAATTTCCTTTTCCAGTTTATTAAACTCGAATTTTCTATCATCGAGATATTCCATCGCAAGTTGCCCCATCTCTGTTGCTCCCATCAAGCACTTGCCCTGAGCTCTGCAATCCTGTTTCAGGGCTTCCAGCACCACGGTGAAGTAAGAAGAGTCCTGCAATATTTGAAAAAACACAAAGATATATAAGATAGTATTAAACATACGATGATGACGATGATACGATGATGAAAAAATGTTTTCGATATTTCTATAAATGTATCTTGCTAGAAATTACTTGATACATACATAATTATTTTATCATTTATTTTTATTAAATGACTATTATATATTATTACTATCATTCATCATCGTCATCATCCTTTATCCGTCCACTTTTGAACATAGGCCTCCCTCAATGAACGCCAAGACGACCGATCCCCTGCTACTCGCATCCATCGTCTTCCCATCTGGTTAATGGCCGACCAACACTTCATCTACCGTCTACTATCATTATACGAGTATGATTATTATCATTTATTATTTATTATATTCTCTGCAACAGGTATGACAGATTGAAACAATGATTCCTCACAATATTTTTGGACAGAGTAACACCCTTCTCAATTTATAAATTGGTAGAATACTTAACAAGACCGCCATTGCAACGGTCAGTTCGCCATTACAAGATATCATGTGTCGATTTCATTCTCACATATTTTTGTATTTTTCTACGATAAAAACAAGAAGTAATTCATAAACGTTCCTATAAGCTCGGGAATATTTTAATTCTGAATATTATGTTTGGTACGCACGGACTTATTTGAATCGAGTAAAATGTCGGCGTGACGTAGCGGGAGATGTCAAATAATGCGCAACGTACCTGCCCCAACATCAAAAAACGGGGTACGGAACCCACAAGGTCTGGGACTGTACGCGTGGGCCGAATCAATAGTGCCCTCCATCGGGCTTACGAGTCAGATTTAATTTCTGTTCCTCGAATATTTCATTTTTACATTTCTACGTATTCGCATTATAATAAAGTTCATGCAAATACGTAGAAATGTATTTTAATCAAGTTTCAATAACTCGAATCGTAATAATATTTTTCTTCCTAATAACATACGTCGTATCAGATTAGATTTGAACCACAATACAATATTATCATGCACCGCATCTAAAATTTAATCAAAGTTTAAAGTAAAATTTAATCTTACCTTCTTCAATATATCCAGAATCTTTTTATACATAACTTTAATTGCTAAAGCAGCGTTCTTTTTTATATTAGCTCGCTGCACATAATTAGCTACGGCTTGCTCTTTCTTCTCGGCCGGGAGTTTTCCTCCCACCTCATACAAAAGCCGATCCCTCAATTCCGCAGACTCTAACTGAAAATACATGAAGGAGTATTAACTAGATACCTCTTATTACGAGAAGGCTTCGTCGAATTTTATTTCCGTAGATATTAAAGAAAATTATCTAATAACATGACATGATATTATGAAAGAACCGATACCTGAAGTAGGCACTCTTGTTTGCCGCTTTTCCGTTAGATTAAGTTCGCTTTTGCTAATAAAACTTACAAAAGTTAACGTAATGGATTTGTCTATACTGCTTATTTGTATTTACAGAATTCAGTACAAAGTTATTTCCGGATGGATATTTCGTTAATTACAGACAAAATCTATGAATTAACGAGCAGTGATATGAGTGTAATGATGTTCGATATGCAGTTAACTGAGGCGGGTATTTCGACAGAACGATTCCTATAATATACTCGTGAAGGCAATTCGCTGTGTAATCAAGCAGAGCATATTTCAATATTTCTGTATCAATTTATTTCGTGTGCATTGAATAATAAATTTTCAACTGCAATTAATTGACAAATCAACACAATACAAACGTGCGTTTTAATTATACAAAACAATTTTAACAGTCGCAAAATGTAAAAATCATTTTATCAGAAAAATATTATGGACATTCAAAGGTAAAATGAAAGCACAAAGAAATTTTCATATGAGTGACTCGTTTAATCATTCATAATATTATAGTTCATTTTATATTGTCCTTTGCATCGTTAAAAAACGGTTCCCGTTGTGAAGTTTTTGCTGGAATGTGTGTTCGTAGTACACACATATTGTGTAACATACGTACATAGTCTCAATATACCAAGTTAAGAAACTTGAATTAAATTTAAGGTTTTTTTTATTTAACTAAAAAGTGTCAGTTTTGACTAATATCTCTGTTGATTTTTACTAATCTCTAAGATACTTACATCATTGCTTACAACTTCATACTTACAAGGTTCCTTCACCGCCAATAGAAAAAGTGATAATACTAAATTATACTAGTAGATATTTAGAAGTTTTTTTTTCACAGATAATAGATATATGCACGCTTGGCTGTATAGTATCATATTATGTTGAGTGCCTACTCTTACCACGTGACTACGTATTTATAAACATGAAGGTTCAAAAGCTATTGAATGTTTTATACCTGACTGAGACGGAATTTTTCCATTTTTTTCTTTTTCGTGTAACGTATTCTGTCCAACTGTTTTCTTTTATTAAAGTTCTCTTGATGAATACTTTCTAATACTCTCTGAAAATTATGTTAAATTATTAAATCGTGTATCAAAGAACGCTTGAATATTAACTAGTCATGCTCGGAGTTTCTTAGAAGATGCAAGCGTTTCAAAAGGAGATTGGGACGAGGGAAGCCGTTTGCACGATCATTCTGATTAATATTTCACAATCAAAGCAACAGGAAAGAGAGCGGGATAGACATTAATTACGGACCGAATCTTGTGTCCCCGGACAGACATTGTATGAAAGTACCGTCAAACGATCTGGATTAGTCAGTATTTCGTAATTTTATGCTCAGAAAGTGACAACTTCATCGTTATCATCATCATCCTCATCGGCCCTTATCACGTAACATTGACACAACCGTATAAAAAAAATTATCGGAAATTTAGTGGAAGGTTAAACTGTAGTTTTACTATAAGTTATTCGTAGTATTTTAATTTTATATATTTAAATATATTTTAAAACGTATTGTTATTTTGCATAATGTAAGCTATTTTTAAATGACATTGATAAGAAGTAGTATGAAATTTCTGATTTTGAATAGGAACTGCAAACATGTATAATATAATAATAATTAATTAATTAATATTATTAATTGTTTAATATTTTCTGAACATTTTTGTTTATTACCATTACTTAAATATTAAAGTTATAATATTAAAACAACCTCAAAGCATTTTACGATACGAAAAAAACAATAGCCTAAAGTTATTTTACAACATTGGTTCTACGCGAATCCGTAGGCAATGTAAAATAATAATAAAGGCAAATGTAAGATAAAATGAGTTTATCTCGACTTATAGTCTACTTAAAATGAAATCGTATATATTTTGACAATAACAGCGTCATGCCGTTTCCTGTCACAGTATTTATTCGATTTTAGTACTAACGCACACCAATGTAAGACATCAAAAACGGAGTATCCAGACTTCATTGAAAATTGACCCAAGTAATTCGCCGAGCTATGAGGCTTCCTACGCGGGCTACGCAGTAATCCACCGATATAAAAGATGTATTTTGATTGAAATTTAATCTTATAAAAATCAGGAAGCTTTTATTACTAAATATCAATAACCATAAGGCGCGGTGAATAGACAACTTTAAAGAAGCGAAAAGACGTCCGCGATGGTAACATTATAATGTTTCGCTCGAAAAATCGAAAATACATAAATCCTTACTATTATAAATGTGAAAGCGTGGATGTTTGTTACGCTTTCACGCAAAAACTACTCGACGAATCATCATTAAACTTTGTACGCATATGCTGGGAGGTACTATAGTTGCGGCACGACATGATGGCCGTTTTGACACATTCGAATAGTGATGTAAATGTCAAATTATTCTCGAAAAAAATATAACCAAATCTGTAAGATTTTATTGCAAGTAGTATCTGGTTAAATAGTTTTAATAAAAACTATATCATAATCGCAGTGCGCTCTCAATTTGTACTTTTTGATGCAACGCCAGGTCGAAACTGCTTTGTTTTGCATTGACCATTGACGCGGGTTTGCTGAAGGTAGTAGTTGTGTTGGCCAGCGATCATATTAATTCTTCTATGTGACGATCGTATTAGTCTTCATTTTTTTTTTTTTAATAATTAAAAAAGAAATGCCGAGTTGTGTGGTAAAAAGTACCCCAATATAATTATAATCTTATAAAAATAAAAAATAAATGTTTGTTGTTTCTTCATAAACAATATAATATATTAGGGTCCCCCTAATATATTATATTGTTTATGAAGAAATTAAATAAATAAATTTTGTTTCCTAAAATTATACATTCGATAAATTTTATGATTAACTGCACGTCACTATTGACAATAAAGAACAGAATTTTCATCCTTCAAATTTGATTATTATAATTACGAAACTTCATGAGCGGACAAACGTCAAAACGGCCTTCTTATCGTGCCGCGAGTATAGAAGTAACATAGGATACTTTTTATCAAAAAGGGTTTTTTTTGCTAACAGGGGCGAAGCCGCGGGCAACAGCTAGTATCATTATAATGATACAATTGTTAGTATATAAAATTTTAAAATTTATTTAATTTTTTGTCATCGAGATTTTTTTTTGTCGCGGAAATGTGTTGTTGATAGGTACTTTTAAATGTATAAATCTCTCTAAAAAACTGAATATATACCTGAATTCTTCCAAAAACTTCCCTAAATTATTATATACCTTAAGTCCCCGTCCGCACGAGCGCTTAATAAGCGTCACCGTGTAACCCGACGTTGGCTCGAGTTGCGAGTGTATCGTGCTCAAAAAATGCAAGCTTAAAAACGTTTTCGCGTGAACAGGTACATACCATTTTCTCATTTAAACGCTTTTTTAACGCTTGTGCGAACGGGGCGTACGACTTAACTTTGATAAAATATCTCTCGCCGTTTAAGCAGCTTAACTTGAGTAGACAGCGTTCATCTTGAATACGTCAAAACAATTTGTTAAGAAGTTCGCTAAATCGCTTAAAGGCTGAATAACATATTATAATTTTCACATAAGAGCATGTAAGGGAAAATATAGCTATAGTACGATTTTTATAGTCCTCGCCACTTTTAAAGTCCTGCGACTAATGCCTGAACTAAATTTGACAACATTGACATCTTGACATCTGTCTGGAGTAAGAAGTTGTGATATTTTAAATTGTTTTACGTGAAATATGTAGCATATAATATAAAGTAAGGTGTAAAAATTTAAGACCGTATAATGATCGTTAAAGTGAAATAATTTTGTGAATTTGAAAGTAAAAATAAACAACAATAAACCCCGTCAAATTATATGTTTATAAATGTCACAGCCATGACAGTAAATTGTAGAGATGCCAGAGTCACTCATTTTTGCCTAATTTATGGTTAAAATATTATCATTAACTCTATACCTACATTTATCTTATGATATTTTATATGAATATAATTACAAGGTAAAAGAATTAAAACCTTGCTTAGATGAATTATACTTTTAGGTGTTTCTGTAAAAAAGGTCGAATAACAAAAGAAGTAACAACGGCAGCAAATACTTCTGAGAAAATCGTCACTCCTGGCAAAAGCCGAACACAATCGAAGAAGCTTGTTTTAGATGAATTCTACTAATCGGTTATACGTAAAAAATACAACGAAATATTAAAAAAAATGTTTTATTTTACTAAAACCTGGTAGGGAGATTTTTATTTTGCTGCCATAATTATTTTTGTCATTATTATCATCATCAGTCTTTATCAATGCACTACTGACCATAGGCCCTTTAATTATTTAATTTTTTTTTATTTTACTAGACTTGGTGGAAAATCATTACAATAGAAATTGGCAACATTGAGTTATGAGATCGCAGCGCCGCGTCTATCGGACTTCTAAAGTGGCGATGACTCTAATTCGAGTCAGTAAAATGACAAGTGCAACTGTCACTTATACAAAAAAGGGTGACCCGCTACAATAGTGACGTTCGGCAATCAATAGACTCAGATATTATAATATTTTAGTCATGTTTTATTTTATCAGGTATCAAAGCCTTATTTATTGTAAATATTTGATGCATACCGTATTAACGAATACGATTTTAGAAATATGGACCTTATCAGCACATTAAAATTTCTCACTACAACATTATACAAAAGCTGGGAAAAAAATGTAAAAAGAGATTCAGAGGAATGAACACTAGATAATCAGGAAAATACAAGCAATTTTATGCGTTTTTATTCATTATTATGTTGCGACTCCAATTTTCAGCCCCACTTCCTTCAGGCCTTCTTCAAATATATTTTTACGTCTTCTATTTTAAAGTTTAATTGTTCCTGGTGACGTACCCCTTTGATTGAGCCCAAACTAACTCTATTGGGTTGGACTCACTAGGATTTTTGTAATTTTACTATTTCTATTGATTGCGCCTTTATCATTGTATTTTTTTTTTCATCCAACCACTAAATAATATCAGCCTTCCACTAGTTTGAAGTGGGAATACGCTCGACTTTTCCTGAATGGTACGTTGCGTTATCTAATACGAGGACCGCATTTGGCTTAAAATTTGGCAAAATGCTTTTAAGTCATTCCTCAAAATACTTTGAGTATAAAAGAATGGCTTACAAGACAATTTGATATTGAATTTAAAAAATGCTTTCTCGGCTAAATTTTAATTGTAAAAATTCTATTCAACCACATCATTATTTATTTGGGACTAAAAACCTGCAACACTGAAAATGTCATTTTACTGACTACAATTAAAAATCATACTATAGTTGAAAATTTTCTTCATACAATTTTACAATGCTCCTTTTTAATTAATATCTGTCTCAATACGGTGTCCCGTGCCGGATTTATAAAACGTGAATATGAGTAGATTAAGTCTTGATTTAATTTTAATTCATAATCATCAGACTATATCCGTATAGGGCATCTAAAACCTGCCCCTCAGGACTAGAAGCGTAAGTTTCCCGGATTTCGTAGCTTTTACCTCGGACATTTCAATACCGTTTTCACTCGACATCTTGATTAAAATGTATTTTGCTCCGTACTTGATAGATGAAAACTTATACAACGTATATGACTTTTATAATGAAATATCATTTTAGCGAGGCAAAGTAAGATACGGTATCTAAAACTTTCCAACTAGGGGTGTAAAAATAAGAATTCTATTTTCGTTATCTCATAAAGTTTAGTTGAATCTTGTATATTCGAGTACTGCGTGAATTCAGGTGAATATAGTTATAATTCAATATAACAGTTTCGTGCCTCGGTGTTTGTTACCTCATTCTTTCTTCGTGATACGGCGATTGGTTTTTTTTTTTTGTTAAATTTGCAAAGACGCTGTCACGTAGTATATTTCATACCGTTAAATTATATCCATAAATGTTTTACATGGCAATACAACGTTTATACGGTCAGCTAGTCAATCTATATATTATATAAACGGTAAACCTGACTCCCTGACTTACACCCGTATTCACAAACAATACTATGAGGTGTCACAGTACTCCCAAACGCATAGAGTCATTCAAACCAATTCATTGGCAATAATTTTATTGAAATCCATAACTATGCGTCTCTCAAACCCATATAAAACCCGACTATTGACACCAGGAGCACATAGATAGAAGCGTTCTTTGCATAGTTTTGTTTCATTACTTAGCCAAGTACGCTTCTTGAATACGGGTGTTGTATATTCAACACTACTGACACTAAGGGGTTCCTCTTAAGATGTAATTGAACACTAAGAAAAAAATTCAGAAACTCAACCCCCGAGGAGTAAAATAGAGGGGTAAAGTTTATATTTACTTTATTGTACTTTTCTCTTTCTGGGCTTGAAATATTAAAATAGGTATATAAGTTCTCGATGCCAATTAAAAATTATCTGCGCATGTGAAATGAACCAAATTCTCTCTCTCTGAAAGGGTAGAATAACCTACCCCTCGTAGGGTGGTAAAGTTTTACGGAAATTTCCTCATTTCTGGTTCTGTAATGGGTACTGCTAAAGTATAAAATTGGTATATAGGGTCCCGATTATAAATAGAAATGATGCGTAGCCTAAAATATAAAAAGAAGAAGTAGCCTTCTGCTTATTAGGTATTTCTATGGGACCTCCTTATTTTTAGACTTAAGGATATGACTGGTAATAATTTAAACTATCCGCATGCCGAAGTTGGCCACTTCCCTGAAGATTTTTCATATTAATATATATTTTTTTATTATACTACTAAAAAAACTTATTTGGCAAAACAACGTTTGGCAAGTGAGCTAGTATGGTATAAATACTTCTTGTCACGTTGTCCGCGATAAACTACTAAACTTCGATAGTGATTACATACATCGACCAAGAACCTGCGATGGCC
The DNA here is from genome assembly GCA_905333005.2 of Lycaena phlaeas. NCBI lineage: Eukaryota > Metazoa > Arthropoda > Insecta > Lepidoptera > Lycaenidae > Lycaena > Lycaena phlaeas. The sequence goes on from HG995168.1 coordinate 6,373,592, forward strand.
AGGCCTTCTATACATAATAAGATCTGAAGGTTTCTCTGTGTATATCCCTTAAAAAGGTAACAACGATTTCAGACTATGAAACTTGAGTCGCGGTAGCATTCTCTCAAATTGGTGTGGTGTCTCAAATTCAATATAGTATAAACTATAAAGCTTAGTTTTCTTTTATATTATTAGTGTCCATAGCAACCCTAGAGAAGGGTTAATTTAAATTAAATATACGTTAAAGTTAAAAACTGATTTTTTTATGTTACTTGGAGAATTCTAAAATCATGTTTCCTCAGTAGCCAGACAGTTTCGTTAGTTCCCTATTCTTGCCAGACACATAAAATGTCTACTGTTGATGCGAGCGCGAGCGATATAATACGCGTAAGCGGGTGCGAGTGAGATAGCATTTTTGCGTGCAAAAAAAATTAAAGTGACTATTTTTTTTATGTTAATTTGTTAACTAAAGTGGTCAGCGTCGCCCCTACGAAAGTTGACCCTAAACTAGCCCGAACAATACACTCATATAATAAGCCTATCCTGAGACTAAGGTGGTCAAGTCAAAAAAGAAGCCTACTTGCTTGTAATGTAACACAGTCTCTCCGGCCTTTCTTAAGGAAAAAACAGCACTACTGTTTCATTAAAGAAACAAACCGTGTGATGATAAAAAAACAGCAATACTGTTTCATAAAATACACAAAGCGTGTGATGATACTCATGTAGAAGGGGGCGTCGCTCAACCGCGTCCCTACTTCCGGTAAAAATTAAATATAATATAATTACAATTTACTATTAATAATCCCTTTACATATTGTCTTACCTAGTAGGGCTATTCTGTAAGGTCGTTTTCAAATCTCGAAAGCGGAATCTGCGGTGATATGACCAATTTGTGTTCTTTAAAACTCGACTCTATATCAATAAAGTTCGCTTTCGAAGAGAGCATAAAGTGAGCTCTCAGATGAAGCTCGATATTGAAATGGTTTTTACAGAATAGCACTACTGGATGTTTTTACAAATACAATAAAATATTTTCCAAATTCAAATGTAATATTCTTTGTTTCTTTTCAATTGTAACAGTATTAATTATGGCCAGACTTAATATTTACATCTGTAAATATTTCTTAACGTCTGTATTTTTATATAAAACTCAAGGAAATTAGCAACAGGAAAAAGCTGTAGGATTTTTATAAAGTACAAGTTTTCTTGTTGTTTTGTGTTCAAAAGAAGCCACAATTCCTTGACTCTCTGCGACATACAAAAAAATATGAAAATTGTAGGTCTATTGTTTATGAAGATCTTTGAAGGGGCCATTGTAGTTAAACTTGTTTGAATAAGTAGCAAAAAAGTTCTAAGAACGCAGGTAAAGAAAAACAGATTAATTTTTTTATGCCACGTTACATTATTACTTTATATTTGCGTCTTGCCGAAAATATATTATATTATTATCTAGAATACTTTATATTATAATATCTACGTGGTGTCTGTGGTCTTCTATGCGAGTGGTAAAAAATATGTATTCTAAATACATATTTTCTTTAATTAAATATAGGGAAAATTCTAGTGGTTAAAAGTTTTTTTCAAAGTTTACGTAGCAATAAACGTGTCAGTTGCATATGCAGGCTGGCATACATGCATGGCTGGTTTCGTTTATTAACAAAAAATATATACACTTATTTTTTTTTATTCAAATACTAAGATCTACTTATTTTTGCCTCGGACCATGTGTGATATTGTTTTTGATGTGTCACATCTATTACATTATGTAAAATTTACTCAAACGCCGTGATGTCAAGCGGCATGACGCTGTCGTGTTATGTTGCCCCCACTATACCGTCGCTCTCTACTCCATTGCGTGTTATATCGAGAAGCTTATTACATCTTTAGTTATCGATTTCATTAAGATGTTTTATGCCATGAGGATTTGTCTCATTATTGTCGGAGCCAGTGACAACTGACGCCCATAAACATCCGCATATCCAGAGGCTATGCAGATGCGTTTCCCTCCTTTTCCCTATAAACTCACAGACCACACGAAATACGACAGCATAGCTGTTATTATTCGCTGGTAATTTGTGAGCGAGTATACCACCCTAGTCTTGCCGGCCTAATTTGTTTGACATGCAGCAATTTCACTTCCTTCTACTAAACAATTAGAATTGAATTAAAAGATTAGAAATTATTGATTCTACAACGTCCTGTAATGGCCAACTTGTCTTTGTTAGAAAAGCTTTTTGCGTAATTTGTAGTACTTAGTTCCTTCTTTATGGTTACCATCTTGTCTTGATCAGCCAAGATATACAAGACAGCTTAATCGAAATATATGCACGTAATTTGTAAACATCCCAAGGCAATGTAAATAATTAATAATCAGATTTTGATGATATTATGTCACCAATTTTGTTTCAGGAGAAGTATATATAATTATAAGAACTCAAAAAAAAAGATGGCAATAGGTTGGATAATTATAGGACAAGGGAAAATAGGCCAAAGGGAAAAAGAGAAAATTCATGTTCCTTTCAGAGTTGATTTAAAAATTGTTCTCGATATATAATACTTTGTATGTAGACTAAAAAAAATAAAAAAACGTATCAACTCTTTATGTCCCAGGCTGGCGAGGAGGCTAATGGGCCATAGTTCACCACGCCGGCCCTGTGCGGATTGGTGAACTTCACATACCTTCAAAGACTTTCAATCTCATCAGGCATGCAGGTTTCCTCACGATGTTTTCCTTCAACGGTGAGCGAGCGATGGTCTAGTGTTTGGGGTGCACTTAGAAATTTAGAAAACCCCATTTCAGGGCACACACGAACGGGTCAGGACGGTTCGAACCCGGAACCTCTCGAATAAGAGGCCGAGTCCATCCACCACTGGACCATCGTCGCTCCTTTGTAGAATAAGCGAACGGTTAATCGAAATGTTAACTGGGTCGTATTATCATAGATGGAGTTATATACGAGTAATCCTACGATCCGACGTTAAAAGGAAAAAAAATCTCTTTGGATCGACAAACTGCAGGGTATGCAGGTAATTAACTGGAATCAAAACAGATTCAAAGGAGCTTTTACTGCGGAACATACGCAAATAAAAACACATCATCATCATCACTATCATCAGCCTTTACCCGTCTAATGCTGAACATAAAAGTAAAAAAAAATAACCGCTATAAAACACATACTTCCCGGCCATTAAATTAAACCAAAAGCGCGGCGTACGGTACAATTATGGAGATGTCAGATGAGTATATATACGACGTATGATTCCGGCGCATCCGGCGGTTGCCGGAAATTCAAAAGTCGTATAGAAAAACCTATAACTTGTCGTAAATATGAAAAGTTATATTAAGCAACTACTTAAATATATATTTTAATGTGATGTAATTTAATTAAAAGCAAGTTGGAGGAAAATAAATTTCAGATACTAAAAAAAGTATTTACTTTAAAAAAATGATTTTAACGTCAAAAAAGGCTTTTAAGTTATTTTCTTTATTTTTATTTTTCTTTTTTTTGTTTTGCATTGACCATTGACGCGGGTTTGCTGAAGGTAGTAGTTGTGTTGGCCAGCGATCATATTAATTCTTCTATGTGACGATCGTATTAGTCTTCATTTTTTTTTTTTTAATAATTAAAAAAGAAATGCCGAGTTGTGTGGTAAAAAGTACCCCAATATAATTATAATCTTATAAAAATAAAAAATAAATGTTTGTTGTTTCTTCATAAACAATATAATATATTAGGGTCCCCCTAATATATTATATTGTTTATGAAGAAATTAAATAAATAAATTTTGTTTCCTAAAATTATACATTCGATAAATTTTATGATTAACTGCACGTCACTATTGACAATAAAGAACAGAATTTTCATCCTTCAAATTTGATTATTATAATTACGAAACTTCATGAGCGGACAAACGTCAAAACGGCCTTCTTATCGTGCCGCGAGTATAGAAGTAACATAGGATACTTTTTATCAAAAAGGGTTTTTTTTGCTAACAGGGGCGAAGCCGCGGGCAACAGCTAGTATCATTATAATGATACAATTGTTAGTATATAAAATTTTAAAATTTATTTAATTTTTTGTCATCGAGATTTTTTTTTGTCGCGGAAATGTGTTGTTGATAGGTACTTTTAAATGTATAAATCTCTCTAAAAAACTGAATATATACCTGAATTCTTCCAAAAACTTCCCTAAATTATTATATACCTTAAGTCCCCGTCCGCACGAGCGCTTAATAAGCGTCACCGTGTAACCCGACGTTGGCTCGAGTTGCGAGTGTATCGTGCTCAAAAAATGCAAGCTTAAAAACGTTTTCGCGTGAACAGGTACATACCATTTTCTCATTTAAACGCTTTTTTAACGCTTGTGCGAACGGGGCGTACGACTTAACTTTGATAAAATATCTCTCGCCGTTTAAGCAGCTTAACTTGAGTAGACAGCGTTCATCTTGAATACGTCAAAACAATTTGTTAAGAAGTTCGCTAAATCGCTTAAAGGCTGAATAACATATTATAATTTTCACATAAGAGCATGTAAGGGAAAATATAGCTATAGTACGATTTTTATAGTCCTCGCCACTTTTAAAGTCCTGCGACTAATGCCTGAACTAAATTTGACAACATTGACATCTTGACATCTGTCTGGAGTAAGAAGTTGTGATATTTTAAATTGTTTTACGTGAAATATGTAGCATATAATATAAAGTAAGGTGTAAAAATTTAAGACCGTATAATGATCGTTAAAGTGAAATAATTTTGTGAATTTGAAAGTAAAAATAAACAACAATAAACCCCGTCAAATTATATGTTTATAAATGTCACAGCCATGACAGTAAATTGTAGAGATGCCAGAGTCACTCATTTTTGCCTAATTTATGGTTAAAATATTATCATTAACTCTATACCTACATTTATCTTATGATATTTTATATGAATATAATTACAAGGTAAAAGAATTAAAACCTTGCTTAGATGAATTATACTTTTAGGTGTTTCTGTAAAAAAGGTCGAATAACAAAAGAAGTAACAACGGCAGCAAATACTTCTGAGAAAATCGTCACTCCTGGCAAAAGCCGAACACAATCGAAGAAGCTTGTTTTAGATGAATTCTACTAATCGGTTATACGTAAAAAATACAACGAAATATTAAAAAAAATGTTTTATTTTACTAAAACCTGGTAGGGAGATTTTTATTTTGCTGCCATAATTATTTTTGTCATTATTATCATCATCAGTCTTTATCAATGCACTACTGACCATAGGCCCTTTAATTATTTAATTTTTTTTTATTTTACTAGACTTGGTGGAAAATCATTACAATAGAAATTGGCAACATTGAGTTATGAGATCGCAGCGCCGCGTCTATCGGACTTCTAAAGTGGCGATGACTCTAATTCGAGTCAGTAAAATGACAAGTGCAACTGTCACTTATACAAAAAAGGGTGACCCGCTACAATAGTGACGTTCGGCAATCAATAGACTCAGATATTATAATATTTTAGTCATGTTTTATTTTATCAGGTATCAAAGCCTTATTTATTGTAAATATTTGATGCATACCGTATTAACGAATACGATTTTAGAAATATGGACCTTATCAGCACATTAAAATTTCTCACTACAACATTATACAAAAGCTGGGAAAAAAATGTAAAAAGAGATTCAGAGGAATGAACACTAGATAATCAGGAAAATACAAGCAATTTTATGCGTTTTTATTCATTATTATGTTGCGACTCCAATTTTCAGCCCCACTTCCTTCAGGCCTTCTTCAAATATATTTTTACGTCTTCTATTTTAAAGTTTAATTGTTCCTGGTGACGTACCCCTTTGATTGAGCCCAAACTAACTCTATTGGGTTGGACTCACTAGGATTTTTGTAATTTTACTATTTCTATTGATTGCGCCTTTATCATTGTATTTTTTTTTTCATCCAACCACTAAATAATATCAGCCTTCCACTAGTTTGAAGTGGGAATACGCTCGACTTTTCCTGAATGGTACGTTGCGTTATCTAATACGAGGACCGCATTTGGCTTAAAATTTGGCAAAATGCTTTTAAGTCATTCCTCAAAATACTTTGAGTATAAAAGAATGGCTTACAAGACAATTTGATATTGAATTTAAAAAATGCTTTCTCGGCTAAATTTTAATTGTAAAAATTCTATTCAACCACATCATTATTTATTTGGGACTAAAAACCTGCAACACTGAAAATGTCATTTTACTGACTACAATTAAAAATCATACTATAGTTGAAAATTTTCTTCATACAATTTTACAATGCTCCTTTTTAATTAATATCTGTCTCAATACGGTGTCCCGTGCCGGATTTATAAAACGTGAATATGAGTAGATTAAGTCTTGATTTAATTTTAATTCATAATCATCAGACTATATCCGTATAGGGCATCTAAAACCTGCCCCTCAGGACTAGAAGCGTAAGTTTCCCGGATTTCGTAGCTTTTACCTCGGACATTTCAATACCGTTTTCACTCGACATCTTGATTAAAATGTATTTTGCTCCGTACTTGATAGATGAAAACTTATACAACGTATATGACTTTTATAATGAAATATCATTTTAGCGAGGCAAAGTAAGATACGGTATCTAAAACTTTCCAACTAGGGGTGTAAAAATAAGAATTCTATTTTCGTTATCTCATAAAGTTTAGTTGAATCTTGTATATTCGAGTACTGCGTGAATTCAGGTGAATATAGTTATAATTCAATATAACAGTTTCGTGCCTCGGTGTTTGTTACCTCATTCTTTCTTCGTGATACGGCGATTGGTTTTTTTTTTTTGTTAAATTTGCAAAGACGCTGTCACGTAGTATATTTCATACCGTTAAATTATATCCATAAATGTTTTACATGGCAATACAACGTTTATACGGTCAGCTAGTCAATCTATATATTATATAAACGGTAAACCTGACTCCCTGACTTACACCCGTATTCACAAACAATACTATGAGGTGTCACAGTACTCCCAAACGCATAGAGTCATTCAAACCAATTCATTGGCAATAATTTTATTGAAATCCATAACTATGCGTCTCTCAAACCCATATAAAACCCGACTATTGACACCAGGAGCACATAGATAGAAGCGTTCTTTGCATAGTTTTGTTTCATTACTTAGCCAAGTACGCTTCTTGAATACGGGTGTTGTATATTCAACACTACTGACACTAAGGGGTTCCTCTTAAGATGTAATTGAACACTAAGAAAAAAATTCAGAAACTCAACCCCCGAGGAGTAAAATAGAGGGGTAAAGTTTATATTTACTTTATTGTACTTTTCTCTTTCTGGGCTTGAAATATTAAAATAGGTATATAAGTTCTCGATGCCAATTAAAAATTATCTGCGCATGTGAAATGAACCAAATTCTCTCTCTCTGAAAGGGTAGAATAACCTACCCCTCGTAGGGTGGTAAAGTTTTACGGAAATTTCCTCATTTCTGGTTCTGTAATGGGTACTGCTAAAGTATAAAATTGGTATATAGGGTCCCGATTATAAATAGAAATGATGCGTAGCCTAAAATATAAAAAGAAGAAGTAGCCTTCTGCTTATTAGGTATTTCTATGGGACCTCCTTATTTTTAGACTTAAGGATATGACTGGTAATAATTTAAACTATCCGCATGCCGAAGTTGGCCACTTCCCTGAAGATTTTTCATATTAATATATATTTTTTTATTATACTACTAAAAAAACTTATTTGGCAAAACAACGTTTGGCAAGTGAGCTAGTATGGTATAAATACTTCTTGTCACGTTGTCCGCGATAAACTACTAAACTTCGATAGTGATTACATACATCGACCAAGAACCTGCGATGGCCAGGCCTTCTATACATAATAAGATCTGAAGGTTTCTCTGTGTATATCCCTTAAAAAGGTAACAACGATTTCAGACTATGAAACTTGAGTCGCGGTAGCATTCTCTCAAATTGGTGTGGTGTCTCAAATTCAATATAGTATAAACTATAAAGCTTAGTTTTCTTTTATATTATTAGTGTCCATAGCAACCCTAGAGAAGGGTTAATTTAAATTAAATATACGTTAAAGTTAAAAACTGATTTTTTTATGTTACTTGGAGAATTCTAAAATCATGTTTCCTCAGTAGCCAGACAGTTTCGTTAGTTCCCTATTCTTGCCAGACACATAAAATGTCTACTGTTGATGCGAGCGCGAGCGATATAATACGCGTAAGCGGGTGCGAGTGAGATAGCATTTTTGCGTGCAAAAAAAATTAAAGTGACTATTTTTTTTATGTTAATTTGTTAACTAAAGTGGTCAGCGTCGCCCCTACGAAAGTTGACCCTAAACTAGCCCGAACAATACACTCATATAATAAGCCTATCCTGAGACTAAGGTGGTCAAGTCAAAAAAGAAGCCTACTTGCTTGTAATGTAACACAGTCTCTCCGGCCTTTCTTAAGGAAAAAACAGCACTACTGTTTCATTAAAGAAACAAACCGTGTGATGATAAAAAAACAGCAATACTGTTTCATAAAATACACAAAGCGTGTGATGATACTCATGTAGAAGGGGGCGTCGCTCAACCGCGTCCCTACTTCCGGTAAAAATTAAATATAATATAATTACAATTTACTATTAATAATCCCTTTACATATTGTCTTACCTAGTAGGGCTATTCTGTAAGGTCGTTTTCAAATCTCGAAAGCGGAATCTGCGGTGATATGACCAATTTGTGTTCTTTAAAACTCGACTCTATATCAATAAAGTTCGCTTTCGAAGAGAGCATAAAGTGAGCTCTCAGATGAAGCTCGATATTGAAATGGTTTTTACAGAATAGCACTACTGGATGTTTTTACAAATACAATAAAATATTTTCCAAATTCAAATGTAATATTCTTTGTTTCTTTTCAATTGTAACAGTATTAATTATGGCCAGACTTAATATTTACATCTGTAAATATTTCTTAACGTCTGTATTTTTATATAAAACTCAAGGAAATTAGCAACAGGAAAAAGCTGTAGGATTTTTATAAAGTACAAGTTTTCTTGTTGTTTTGTGTTCAAAAGAAGCCACAATTCCTTGACTCTCTGCGACATACAAAAAAATATGAAAATTGTAGGTCTATTGTTTATGAAGATCTTTGAAGGGGCCATTGTAGTTAAACTTGTTTGAATAAGTAGCAAAAAAGTTCTAAGAACGCAGGTAAAGAAAAACAGATTAATTTTTTTATGCCACGTTACATTATTACTTTATATTTGCGTCTTGCCGAAAATATATTATATTATTATCTAGAATACTTTATATTATAATATCTACGTGGTGTCTGTGGTCTTCTATGCGAGTGGTAAAAAATATGTATTCTAAATACATATTTTCTTTAATTAAATATAGGGAAAATTCTAGTGGTTAAAAGTTTTTTTCAAAGTTTACGTAGCAATAAACGTGTCAGTTGCATATGCAGGCTGGCATACATGCATGGCTGGTTTCGTTTATTAACAAAAAATATATACACTTATTTTTTTTTATTCAAATACTAAGATCTACTTATTTTTGCCTCGGACCATGTGTGATATTGTTTTTGATGTGTCACATCTATTACATTATGTAAAATTTACTCAAACGCCGTGATGTCAAGCGGCATGACGCTGTCGTGTTATGTTGCCCCCACTATACCGTCGCTCTCTACTCCATTGCGTGTTATATCGAGAAGCTTATTACATCTTTAGTTATCGATTTCATTAAGATGTTTTATGCCATGAGGATTTGTCTCATTATTGTCGGAGCCAGTGACAACTGACGCCCATAAACATCCGCATATCCAGAGGCTATGCAGATGCGTTTCCCTCCTTTTCCCTATAAACTCACAGACCACACGAAATACGACAGCATAGCTGTTATTATTCGCTGGTAATTTGTGAGCGAGTATACCACCCTAGTCTTGCCGGCCTAATTTGTTTGACATGCAGCAATTTCACTTCCTTCTACTAAACAATTAGAATTGAATTAAAAGATTAGAAATTATTGATTCTACAACGTCCTGTAATGGCCAACATATACAAGACAGCTTAATCGAAATATATGCACGTAATTTGTAAACATCCCAAGGCAATGTAAATAATTAATAATCAGATTTTGATGATATTATGTCACCAATTTTGTTTCAGGAGAAGTATATATAATTATAAGAACTCAAAAAAAAAGATGGCAATAGGTTGGATAATTATAGGACAAGGGAAAATAGGCCAAAGGGAAAAAGAGAAAATTCATGTTCCTTTCAGAGTTGATTTAAAAATTGTTCTCGATATATAATACTTTGTATGTAGACTAAAAAAAATAAAAAAACGTATCAACTCTTTATGTCCCAGGCTGGCGAGGAGGCTAATGGGCCATAGTTCACCACGCCGGCCCTGTGCGGATTGGTGAACTTCACATACCTTCAAAGACTTTCAATCTCATCAGGCATGCAGGTTTCCTCACGATGTTTTCCTTCAACGGTGAGCGAGCGATGGTCTAGTGTTTGGGGTGCACTTAGAAATTTAGAAAACCCCATTTCAGGGCACACACGAACGGGTCAGGACGGTTCGAACCCGGAACCTCTCGAATAAGAGGCCGAGTCCATCCACCACTGGACCATCGTCGCTCCTTTGTAGAATAAGCGAACGGTTAATCGAAATGTTAACTGGGTCGTATTATCATAGATGGAGTTATATACGAGTAATCCTACGATCCGACGTTAAAAGGAAAAAAAATCTCTTTGGATCGACAAACTGCAGGGTATGCAGGTAATTAACTGGAATCAAAACAGATTCAAAGGAGCTTTTACTGCGGAACATACGCAAATAAAAACACATCATCATCATCACTATCATCAGCCTTTACCCGTCTAATGCTGAACATAAAAGTAAAAAAAAATAACCGCTATAAAACACATACTTCCCGGCCATTAAATTAAACCAAAAGCGCGGCGTACGGTACAATTATGGAGATGTCAGATGAGTATATATACGACGTATGATTCCGGCGCATCCGGCGGTTGCCGGAAATTCAAAAGTCGTATAGAAAAACCTATAACTTGTCGTAAATATGAAAAGTTATATTAAGCAACTACTTAAATATATATTTTAATGTGATGTAATTTAATTAAAAGCAAGTTGGAGGAAAATAAATTTCAGATACTAAAAAAAGTATTTACTTTAAAAAAATGATTTTAACGTCAAAAAAGGCTTTTAAGTTATTTTCTTTAAGCTCTTTTCTTGAAATAAAATCATATTATGATCACACATTTCACAGAAACATAACCTAATATAATGTGAAAGTACCGAAAACTTGAGCGATTGTACAATAGGGCCGCGAGTAGCAGTGTTGCTATGGTTACGCGCGTCTCTCATACTGCATTTCAATTGAAACATGAAAAGTCATTGTCTGAGATCCGGAATGAGAAAAATATACCCTCATCTATTAATTAAATGAAACACTTTTTATAAGCTGATTTCAATATCATGAACTTATAAAAAGAACCTCTTCCACGATATGCCTGCTGCAATTAATAATAATTAATTAATTAACAACTAATTTATTTTTAATGTTTACTCTCTCGTGTTAATTACATGTAATAAGTTAAAACCGCCAATATTTTATATTATATACCTCAATGCCATCTCTATGATTGCTATACTTACCTGCAGCCAGATGATAAAAGGTAGATAAATGTAGCAAAATGTATTTCCCTCACATGATAATTTAAAAATCCAAGTACAATAATAAATGGCGTCGAATTCTAAGCATAATAATGTTTGACTATCTTATAAAAGGCTGATGCAGCCAAAGATAAATTATAGAAATAAAAATTAGCGGAAGCTATGGGAGCTCGTTTTATAAATTCATGATATTGAAAGTAGCTTATAAAAAATTGTTTCATTTAATTAACAGATGAGGATATATTTTTCTAATCCCGGATCTCAGACTATCATGGTCAAACTAACGTGCCTCTAATAATACATAGAAGTTATACAAAGGTAAATTTAGGCGAACAGACATGAACTCACTTAGAATTAGGCCAGACAAAAATCTCTTTTTTTACAGAAGACTTAGGGCATTAAGTGGTGGTGGTCAGGGGTGGTAAGTGTTGGGCAACTTCGATAGACACTCTATACCAGAGAATTAATAGATTCGTTGCCGGCCTTAATACACTTATACGCGAATTAAGATAGTTGTATCTGTTTCAAATTACAATCATAGCCCGTGCGTATTTGCACTCGGTTGAAAAATATAATAATATAATAGACTTACGTCAGCCTGACTATTCATATACGTAAGCTGCAATCGTCTGTGCTCTTGGAAGGCGTTCCGTAAGAACTGCTTGTCTCCATACACAGCCACCGCCAGTTCCTCGCGCTTGTCCGTGATATCCTTCCTGAGCTGGCGAATGTCGCGGGAGTATCGCTTCTTCTGTTTCGCTAGGTCCCCTTCATGGATTTTTCGATCTCTTTCTAGAACACATCATTCTTGTTGATAATTAGTCGCAGGGAAATGAGGATGACAAAGAAGTATTTGTAAGAGACTACTAATTTAATCGATAGCGTATTTATAGTGAAAGAATCCAAATTTATAGTAGACAGTTTAGAAACAACTTTTACGGATTTTATCGCGGTTTATTTAGTTTTTTATGAGTTCGACGTTTCGGATACTTTACAGCAACCATGGTCACGGGAGGACTGAGGTGTCAGACGTCCTACTGTTACAAAGTTATTCGAAACTACCCTATGATACAACAATATTTTATTTAGTCCTATCTATGCAGAAAGTGCTAACTACGTCTTTAGTCTGTGACATATTATGCTTGGATTTAGATTTTATTATTTTTATTATGGTAACAATAAAATCCGTAAAAGTTGTTTCATTGTAATGAGTGAAATTCGCGTAAACATAAGAAAACAAGACAGTTTAGAGTTAAAAAAGCATAGTGTATTATACGGTGGAATTGAGAAACGCCACCTTCCTTCAAGTCGTTCAAAAAGTGGATAGAACGATTTCAAGTTAAATACACGGGAGACACATAAATGAACCGACCAACAGAATCTCAAATTATTTTTTCTACATATGCTCAATAGGGGGAGAGAAGAAAGAGTAAATCATGGTCTCTGATAAATCAAGACACGATTGTTTTTACCCGATATGAAAAGATGAGTGTCATAAGATTGCTAATTGTGTATGAACTGTGTGTTAGCGTATATGCATGCGTGCAGGCACCGTAGCTCTTAAACATAAATAGATTTCGGATGTGATATTTTTTAAATGCAGCCTGCATTAAATAAAAGTGTCAAATCAGTCAAATTATTCCAGCCATATCAAGATACCCACAACCGTATTCATACTATGAGATGTCACGGTAATCCCAAACGCATAGGGTCATTCAAACCTATTCAATTATTCATAGACAATACTTAAGTAAAATCCGCCACTGTGCGTCTGTCAAACACGTCTATTGACACGAGGAGCGCACAGATAGTAGCGTTATTTGCATAGTGTTGTTTCATTATTTAGCCAAGTACACTCTTAAATACGGGTGTGGTTTTTTTTGCTAATGCTATAGGTTTTTATAAGTGCTACCATAAATGTGTAAAAGTATCAACCCTTTATGTCCCACTGCTGGGCACGGGACTCCTCGAAATCAGGCGAGGAGGATAATGGGCCAATAGTCCACCGCGCTGGCCCAGTGCAGGTTGGTGAACTTCACATACCTTCAAAGACTTTCAATCTCATCAGGCATGTAGGTTTCCTCACGATGTTTTCCTTCACCGGTGAGCGAGCGATGGTCTCGTGTTTGGGATGCACTTAGATATTAGAAAAACCCATTTCAAGACACACTCGGGGGGGGTCAGGATCGAACCCGGACCTCTCGCATAAGAGGCCGAGTCCATCCACCACTGGACCACCGTCGCTCACCATATACCATAAATGTGTATAACCATGAATTTAAAGGTATTATAAGACGATATAATGACGACCTCTGTGGCCCAGTGGTTAGCGCGCTGGCTCCAGCCGGAGGTAACGGGTTCGATCCTCGCCAGGGAACAAAGAGTTTCTATATTCGTGGATCATGGATGTGTGTATTAAATATGTGCATATTATAATAAAAATCTTAATTATATGTAATTATATAAAATTATTAAATATAATATGTATTTGTGTTGTCTGGTACCCGCAACACAAGTTCTGCGGATAATTACCACGGGACCAAATTGAAATTTTGTAAAAGCGCTCATAAAAGCATGCAAAGATTTAAATCCTCAAAGGCCTTTGCCTCTATTTGAATAAATGATTTAAATAGCGGAGCAATAACATATGTTATGAAATATTTCGAATCGTTTAACGTTAATGAAGCCGCTTTTCTGTGTACATCAAATAACTTTATCAAACACAGAAAAGCGGTTGAGGAGAATAGAGCAGGAAATGTAATTACTGGTACTGAGAATTGGAATGCCTGGCATTCTAATTCTCAGTACCTTTTCTCAGTACCAGTACTGAAAGCATGAATAAGTAACCTTTTTTCTTCTTTTTTTTTTTGATACAGGGAAATCTTCAAAATAGATAATATATAGCCAGGTATTTTAAGGATTCGTAATCCTATGTGGGACTCACACCTGGACAGTGCATACCCAAAATAAAACCACTGCGAGCGCCTTCAGACACTTTTTGGGTGTTCCGGATTTTGATGCAAAAGGACTACCTCAGCGACAGGCTAGCTCCAGATAAAGGCCAGACTATTCCCCGTAAGGCGGACCGCATCCCTGCCGTTAAGCAGTCCCCTGAATGAGTAAGCTTTTTTCGCAGTGGAATCACTTTACGCATTCATCCGGGGATATGTGGGACCGATACTGCACTAAAACCACTACGGGTTGCCATCAACCGCTTAAAGGAGTGTCCCGGATCTGACTAACACAGGACACATGAATAAGTAACCTGAGCTTGTTCAAGGCCAACTTATTTATGGTCATGGGTAATGCTGATTGCTGACCACTGACAAACAGGTGGTTTGCCTGTCCGTCTATCCGTCTAACAAAAAAAGTGGTTGTCTGGAAAGTCGGTTTACGGACGGTAGTTTAACGTGACAACGTCAAAGATTACATGCAGCATCGTTCGAGCCGATCATGCCTCTCTCGTTCGTGCCTTGCTGTCGCTTTCGGAACGCTACATGACGTCATCTTTTTCGTGCATGCCGCCCGTAATATCGAGTTATTATACATTATCACGTCAAAAATGTACGTTACCTAATTTATATACGAATACGCTTATACTATGACAGGTAATATTACTACAATTTCCAGACAGTCTCGTTAGTGCTCTTAATTGATTTGAAACTGGTATTTACTAAAGCACTCGAAGAAACGCTTGCACTTTGATAGAGGGAAATATCATAAGTACTGACGCTAAGTCTCTAAAGGCGATATTGCTATATTTCAAAAATGAAATACGTAATTTAGATTTCTTCGAGTGGAGTGTACACTTTGAAAACTAAAGGACTTATTAAATTTGTTCTAATAGAATCACAAGCTATTGCCCGCGGCTCGGCTCGCGTTAGGAAAAGAAATCCTTTTTATTATTTAATATAATATCCTATGTTACTAGGAACCCCGAGAATACTTGTACAAAAATTGTGTCTTCTAAAAGGTGTAATGTGATATCTTCAATAAATTATTTTATTTCATAATATTCCTTACAATACAATCTTTCTAATGTTTACTGTAACGTTTCGTTCGATCCTATTGTAAATGCATAGACCCGTAGGAGAAAAGAGGAAAAAGCTGTACATTAAAATGTATTATTAAGTTTTCCTCGTATAAACTTACCATACAATTTTATGAGTCCCCTGTACTGGTTAATTTTATCTTTAATCACCCAGTTTTCATCTTGCATGCCATGAATCCTCACTTTCGCCGCGGATAACATCTCGTATATATTTATTTATCGTTTTGTTCTAGATATTACAAAAGATTATTTATGTATAAATATGTTTGTAATCATAAAATAAATAAAATTATTTACATGTCAAAATTAATGTCAAATTCGTTTCGATTTTGACTTTTAATTATGAAAAAAGTTGTGGTATATGGTAACCCAGGCAGGACCTATACAAGGTGGACCGACGATCTAATAAAGGTCGCGGGAAGCCGCTGGATGCGGACAGCGCAGGACCGATCGTTGTGGAGATCCTTGGGGGAGGCCTATACCCAGCAGTGGGCGTCGATTGTCTGACATGATGATGATGATGATGATATAGTAACCCGACACCGGACGGAGGTCCATGTTGCTTTATGATCGTAACATTAGAATAAATGAAATAGCTTTATGATGAAAATGTGGATAAGTGCGATTTGGGCATACAAACGAAAGGTTTTCATGCCACTACGTGTATATTGTGCTTATTGTATAGAATTTTCATATTTAGTATAATATTGTGGAAGTTGGTTTATGCATGCCATCTAGTAGCGAGAAAAAATAACAACAAAATACTTTATGTGAAAATCCACCAATTTTCCAAATGATCGGTCAATTATAGGTGTAGATTTAAATATATACATTATTAAAGTATATGTTTTATTAAAACCAACATATACAAAGTCAGTACAAAAAGAAGTATAATTACGATTTACTATCAGGATCCCCTATAACAGAGCACAAGCCACTATGCGTCCGATCGATACATTTTGTCCCGTCTGGACAATTACTACAAGTAGGACCTACTTCGTAGATCGGAAATCCCTCTATATTACCAGCTGGTCCATAATTACAGAATGTGTACACGAAAAACTTCCTCTCGTCAAGTTTCTGTCTACTATCAACCATATCTAAAGAACCTCTATGTAAAATCGACTGGCGTGCGTCACCACTCGTGGTACCCAAATCCTCAAATCTCGTAGTCGCGGCTGTTGAAAAATGTTTCGTCCGTCGCAGAATATTCTCCTTAGTTGTTGTCCGTGTATGATTTGTATAGGATACAATTTGAGTGGCTTGCAAGGTTCTTCTCTTGCGGAAGTTGACACATGAAGGTTTCTTTAACGTACAAAGCGCTTGGGAACATCCAATTCGCCAAGTGGAAGCCCAGGTGGCGGCTGAGTACCAATGCGCGTTGCAGCCACCCGGAGCGCTGCAATTGCTTAGCCTGAATGACCAAATATGATCTGAGGGTAAAGATCGAGATCCTGAAAACCATGATCCAACAGCATCAGCTAATAATTGCGCTTCTGTCACTCGTGGCACAACTGGACGGACATCCATATTTTGCAAAACGTTAAATCTGATAGTGTTCCTGCATTCGTCGTGTCTCTTTTGACACTGGCGTGCCCAGACCTCCGCTATTTCTTCTAATTCATCGTCCCAGTACATCTTCCGCATGTTAGAAGCTCGCGGCTGGCCGGCTTCTAGTCCCATTGCTATATTGTCTCTGTGCCTATTGTGGAGTAATAAAATCTGGTACCTCATCCAAGGCGTCATCCCACTGGCAAACAATCTTATACTTTGTTTGTTTTTGGCTAAACACATCGTGTGTTGGTTTTTTAATGAACAGTCTGGGTGAGAACAATAGTCTAAAATATGACTCGTATCATTTTTACAAATAGAAAATCTAAACAGAAAAATACTAAAAAGTAGAAATTTAATCATTTTAAAACTCCTGTCATAATATGTAACAAAATCTTTCATTTCCGTAGTATCAAATTACTCTATGATCTTTCATAAGAACTTCAAATAGATACTTTTAGGTTTCCCTTGCATTACTTTAATCTATGCTTTTAGGTGAAAGCAAATTGTCTATGCACTTAGCGCTCTACGCGAAATAGTAATATAAGCAATAGTACTAAATTTAATTATTATATATTTAAGCTTTTATGTACTATATCTTCATGTATTTTAAGTAATTCATCAATCTTCGTATATTTTAAAGTATTTCATCAACGCCGTACTCTACAATTTAATCATTGCATCAGCTATGTGGTTCGAATTGGTCACGCATCATGTTATTGAAAATCAAATATGAACGCACTTAATTACTAGTAGTAAAACTGAAATTAAGGAGAAAAGGAAAGACTAACATACAATATTTGCGTTTTCTTTGAACGCAAGTGCTGTCAATGTCAAAGATTTATTATAACATTATGGATTAGTAAATAGAGCGAGAAAACACAATATGATACGGTATATTAGAGCGAAATAGATAAACGAGATCATCGCACATTCTACACAATTGACCCCCTAATCCAAGTTGCATGAAAAATGTACAAATTGGTACTATAGATATTTTTTTATAGATTTTACCTTCTGCCTTGCCATACGTATACTGTTACAGTTTACACTAAGTTTTCCTATTATTTTTTAGGTCCGTGGCCAACGATATGTAACGGTTGACGATTGTAAATAGTTTTATATGACAATTAATTATTATTTATATTTACTTTGTTTGATTACAGTGGTTGAAGAGGTGGAATAAAAAAATATTTTCATAGTGGGCAGCTATTTCTATATAGCTTATTATTCCCTTTGCCCCTTTATCTTATCGGGAGCCCAATTTTGAGACCTCTGAACCTGAATTATTCACAAGGGAAGAGTAAACATAGTAATTAGGGTACTACTATGAATTGAAATTTGCAAATATTATTTGATTTTCCTTAAATTATCACTCAAGTATATTCTTATAGCAGGTAATAATGGAACCCATAGATCGTGGGACCCTCAGCACCTGCCCAGAGTCATGGGAAAGACGGGCCTGTTAATTCCTTGAAATTATTAAAGTTACGAAGTACAAAATATATTTCCAAAAGTATTAGAGATCCTTGTGCCGAAACCTTTTTAACTTTCCATATAGATTTTTATAAAAAAAAAATATACTTCCTGTTCTATATATAATAATATAGGTACTTATGTCCCATACTGTGTGTGATTCGCTTCGTATTATTTAACTATAACATTTTGACGATCATAGGTAGAGCTGTCATAATACTGGACGAGTAGCAGCTTAGAGCAACATGTTCCTGCTTCCGGTTTCGGAGGACCTTGTTGCTCTAAAGCGACATCCTCACGCTTGGCCAGCCTCGGCAAACTCTCACAAATTCAAACGTGGATACAGAGTTTGTCTGAGCTTGCGTAGGTTTGTGGCCAATCCAACGAGTGTCGGTTTTGTGCACAAATCAAAGGGAATTTGCCGCAAGCGCTTGCGACGCGTCCACATATTTGTCTCTTGTAGACATCCGGTATAAGGATAGCAGTCGTTAGATCGATTTCGGCCAAGTGAAAAAAATATTAGTAATACAAGTGTATAAAATATGATATAGAACCCACTGGCTGTATAAAAGTGAATCTAATTTGAATCTTTATGCTTTATTTTCCTTGCTAGTGTCCGTATAGGTTTTCTATGATGAAATTAAAGGATATTGAATTGTCATAATATTATCACTTGTAATTATCATTAACATAATATCATAATATACAGGTAATTCTAGTCTGAATCTTGTTTTAATTTATCTGTTTCAAATATAATATCTTAGTAATCTTTAAATTTTTTTTTTAATTTTAAATAACTAAAAACAAACATCATACAAATTTATTAGTTAAAAAACTATATAATATAATTTTCAATTTACATTATTTTAACGTAGATTTTAGTAGCTCCGTCAACGTAAATGATCTACAGTCTACACTAGTAGTAGTAAAATGAAGATGTAGAGTTTGATTGTTTGTACGCGCTAATCTCCAAAACTATGAGACGAATATGTAAAATTCTTTTTAATAATGATATCATAAATATTAATGAAGATTGTTCTTTTTTAATTTTCAAGTGGGTGTCACCTCCACGGTTTCACCCACTTAAATAACCTTTCAAATATTATCGAATAAAGGTGATATTCAATAAGATTTATTAGGCCCCTAAGCATTTTGAACTTACAAAATTAATAAGGCATCATTATCTAAAATGTTTCTATTATATTCTTGAAGCAATGAGATTTTTATCTTTTTTTTTTAATTTTTATAAGAAAATTTCTTTGCTACGATAATTTTTATTCTTGGATAACATTTTTACTCACACATAGATTATATCTGTCAACAAAAGGCTTGTGGCCTCTTTTTAAAATAGACTAAAAATGGAGCATCTCTTGTCTTATGAAAAAAAAAATTATCGTTGCTCATGACAGAAATCATAGAGTAATTTGATACTACGGAAAACAGAAATAAAGTCTTTAGAAATTCTTTTGCCATTACAATTATTCTCATTAAACTTGGCCCTAGACAAACAATATATTATAAGTTAAATAATGGCATACAAATTCATACACATGGGCTTACGGAGTTTCAATTTAGCTATGATGGTGATCGGATACTTCTTCGCCTCAGAACAACAGGACTTGACATCGCTGAATCATTTTTTCATGCTCGGAGTATACGGTGCCTACTCAATAATATCTCAGGGTCTCTTGTTAGAAGCCGGATTGGAAATGGCCTCATATAAGTTCCCAGAAGCATCATTTCTTGTTCTTGGAATTTTTCTGAACTTAATCTGTGCAATATTCGCGTTTGTCGAATTTTATTATACATATTATAATAAAAAAGATATAATCATGAATATAGGTATGGTGTCTGTGTCAAGTATAATTATTTTCGTGATCGATGTTGTGTTTTTATTCATACAATAAATATTTTTGGGTTTTTCCCTTGTAACAAATTCTTACAAGTTAAGAAAATAGGAACAAAGTTAATAATAAATATAATAAGCATTTTATTCCTAGATAATTTGATACATCCTAAACGTTTTAAAAATCAAAAACCAATATTTAAAGAAGTAAGAAGTACCACCTCTAAGTAGGTACAAATATACCGGATAATATATTACATAATATACGGTAATGTACGTCGAAAATTGTTCAATAAGGATGGCAGCAGTCAGAATGTCGGTTTTTAAATGAAGCGCCAAGAAAATATACTAGAACTACTAGAAGTTACCAGAACTACTAGAAAACAAAAAAATATATATAATATACAAACGTCGTGGCGGTGGGATTCAGTAGCCTAGGGTCAACCCAGCACCTTGGGCGAAGCGAATTGAGCCGAGGGGGCTCTTTGTATCCCTCTTATTAGAAGAGGAGGCAAAAGAGCAAGGGGCGAGGACGGAAATCTCACCTCATTGTACTGTCCCGACGTTGGAGGGGTTGTGCTGTGGTGCGGGGCAACCCCTCTGTGTGGAGGTGGCATCGGTCCCCTGCGGGACTGACTAGCCGTCGAGGTGTCCTGTTGCTTGTAGATCCGGGGCACTTCACCAAAGGCGGCATTGGTGGCACTCGCCGGGTTTAAGTGGGTAGAGCTGCGTCCACTTACAACTTAACAGCTTTCGGACGCAGCGAGTCCCACATACCCGCCTGGGGAGACCCCCTCCCCCGTGGGATGCCTTAGCGCATTTCCCGGCGTTAAAAAAATAATAAGGTCTTTAGAAAAAATTGCCTTTCTGCAATACTGGCCACTTCAAATCAAAATATTTTTTATTTGGCCTAGAATTCTAATTTGAAATTAATTTTATTTTAAAAACATGGAATTCTTTTCCAAAAGTATGACCAATTGTTACATTTTCATCGTATTTCAATCTTTTCCGTCGTCATCATACGTTAAAAATTCGAGTAATTAAAGAATAGGAGTGGTAGCAATGCGTTACAAGCGGTACGCAACATCAAAGACGTTTACGTAGCTAACACTGGAAACCAACGCACCACCTGGTATTGGTTTGCTCGCTTCCGTTCTGGAAATTTCGACCTGATAAATGAACCTGGCGGTCGTCCGAAGACTTTGGTCGACAATGACGAATTAAAAGCGATTGTGGAAGCTGATGATACACAATCTACGGCTGAATTAGCAGTAGCTTTCGACGTTAGCGTCAAATCAAAAATATATTGTTTTGACGCTACACTCCACTTGCGTCAAATTGGCAATTTAAAAAACTTGACAAGTTGGTGCCCCACGAACTCAATGCTCACCAGCGCGAAGTACGCGTCGAGACGTGCCTTGAACTGCTCAACAGACTCACGTAATATGAATCAATTTTGAACCGCATTTATTGTTGCCTTCGATGGAAAATGGATTCTGTTTGATAACCGCAAGCGCTCAGCAAGTTGTTTAAGGATCCTGATTCAACACCTAAACAATGCCCTAAACGAAAACTTACCCCGAGAAAAGTGATGGTCACTGTTTGGAGGTCTAGCGCCAGTGTAATTTATTACAGCTTCTTACCGAACGGGGTGAGCATTACTGCAGATGTGTACTGTGAAGAACTAAACACAATGATGGAGAAGCTGGCACCTCTTAATACACAGCAGACGGTCTCGGAGTTGCAAGAAGAAGTTGCAAGAAGCTCACCGGATCTTGTCTACCTACAGACTACTACTTTTTCAGAATTTGGATAACTTCTTGGCGGGAAAAAATTTAATATCCTGATTGCATGGGTGATTATATTTTAGATTAATACAAATAAAAAATACATGAAAAAAATTAGTTTAAATTTTTTCATACAAAACGTTAATTACATATTTACTATTGTTATAAACAGTAGGTACACCAGTACACCAGCGCCAATTTTATTAAGGTACAGTCAAAAAGGGACACTTTTTATTTTTCTTTTATAACATGACAAGATACTCCTTACTCCTATACCCATGGTTGATATCAATTTGATCGGTTTCTGAACAAAAATATGCAGACACCTACCACGTTTTTATCATCCGTTAAATACTGTTTATATTCATTTTTACTCTTTGGTTGGCGATTGGCGTTTACTTAGTCTTAACGCTAAAAATTACAAAGTAATAGTATGAAACGTAATTATATAGGGACTTTATAATTATTTCCAAGGTATGTGCTAGATTTATTTAGAGGTACTACGTAAAGAAAATCCGTATGTAAAAGTATTAAAACCTTACATCCATTGCTATTCTACAAATTAAAAAGTATGTTCTGTGTGACCATTACAAAGTATTTTCTACTAAATTAGTTTAGCTACGAAAAAAGATAATAAATTTTAACACGCTTTTGAAGGGGTTTACTATGATTAGTTACAACTATAATATTGTCTTCGAATCTTAAATTACAAAATATTATAACGAATGGATTACCAGGTTGTGGTTCAAGTTAAACAGTCTACATAATCCTATTTATAATTGTGTCGCTTAACTTTAAACTCGGATAAATCCATTCTACACACTTAGGAGATGATTAAGAAAAGCGTATAATTATCTTAATTCGATGATTTAAAGACAGATTTTTTAATTGAGGCAACAGTAATGAACAAAACAATCCTGTTAAGTACATTCAGTGTTAAAACCTTTCATTATTTCAATAATTAAATATTTAGATTGGATTTACCTTCATTTGATATAATGACATGCAGGCATGACATTTATCTACCTTTGAAAAAAATCAGTGTCGATTTATAGAGTTTTGATTTAACTGATCTGGATTTATCTGGATCTGATACAAATAGTATGGTGCAACTGACGGCCATGTTGAACAAACGCCATCCACTGATTGGCTCTCATGGATGTACCTACATTTGAAATAACCTGGCCCATGGATCTGTCTGATTTTGAAAAAATAAGATTAAAAAAAAAAGTTTATTGCTCAATAACCACAAGGATTTATATACTTTTGATTAAACTGTTTGAGTCTATTTTTTTTTTACTCTGTCTTTTGATACAAAAATTAAAAAAAATCTTAGAATTGTATTTATCCGAGTTTGAAGTTAAGCGACACAATTATAAAAACCGTAACTTTGTACGATAGAAACAGGACGCTCAATTTACGTTTTCATTTACTATAGTAATTATAGATATAGTTTTGTTCCTTTATCATGTTTCTTTGTTCAATATATTTTTAGTAACTTTTTTCAAGTCATAGCTGGCAGCATTGCGATGATTGACATTTGAATTGGGGGCAAAAGACTTGTATCCAGATCTTGATGAATTAAAAACAAATGACATTTGAATTTTGACACTTGTGATGTTGTCAATCGTGATTGTAATAAGGACTTGGCACTTGCTTAATTATTTTGAGTTCTAAATTATATTACCGTAATGCTTGAGTTGCTACTCATCGATATATCTGATTACTTAAAAGTGCTTACTTTGTGTACTATTTCCAATAAAAGTTTTAAAATTTATGTTATAGTGTACTGAGTGTAGTAGTCACTTCATGATTGAAAAGTAATTTCTAATTCAAAATGAGCTTACATAAGTTCAGGTAAAACGTGAATAAATATTGTATTAATAAACATATTTTACATATTAATGTAAACACGTAGTCTGTGGGCGTCAACATATAAACAATAGACTTAGATTTTTTTTGAATACCTTTTATTTCTATTTTTACTCTTTATTTCTTTGAAGATTTACTTAAGGGTATCAGTACAATTATTGTTTTGTTTCAGAATTAAAGCCTTTGAAGACCTACTTGATAATGATGTTGTGGATTTAGATCAAGTGAGGAAGTTAGCATTTAATGGTAAGAAAAAGCATATATAATATCAAATTGAGGAACGCCTCCTTCTTTGAAGTTGTTTAGAATAGATGATCATCTGTTCGTTTATTGGTGTATATAAATTTTAAAAACATTTAATAATCTCAAGATAAATTTCAGGTATACCAGATGATAAGGGGTTGCGCTCATTTATTTGGAAAATTCTCCTTAACTATATTCCACCAGAAAAGAATATTTGGGAATCAACTCTATCTAAAAAACGACAATTGTATAATCAGTTTATAGGTAAAATGTTATGTTATTTATAATTGTTTCAAAATTTTTCCTTATGACAAATGATAAGGAAAAATTTTGATTTTTGTGCTATTTTCCTTCCTATTTCAGTTATTTCTCTCATTCCACACCCATTTGTATATCTAACTGGAACTTTTTGCTACTTTTGGTTGTGAAAATTTATTCAACCAAATATGGTGTAAAGTATTACATGAAGTTTTACACCAGTTTTCACATACTATATGATGGGGAAGACAAGCTTTATACACTCACAATTTACCAAGTGGATGACAACATTTTTGTAATATAACTCAGAAACACAACTTCCCTATATTGTGGATAACTGCAATAACCTTTCTGTTTTGTTTAAACAACTGTCTAAAATTAGATATTATGAAATAAATAGTATGTTTACACTAATTGTAAGCAGTAATTTAAATCGCAACTAATTTAGATAAATAAAATTTATAGATGAAATAATAGTGTCTCCTGGTGGTCCTTCGGATCATCCCTTAAACAACAGTCCCGACAGCTCTTGGGGGACATACTTCAAAGACAATGAGGTTTTGCTACAGATTGATAAAGATGTACGACGGCTGTGTCCAGATATTGCTTTCTTCCAGACTGCAACAGAATTTCCGTGTCCTGTTGTGAGTATAATTTGAACATTATATTCGCTTCTGTACATCATTTGGCCTTAAATACTATTAAAATTAAAAATGAACAAAATATTATATTTGAATTCAGTATCTGTAATTTTAATCTGATTGTTCCTTGTGGTTTTGAGCTAATACATTGAAAAAATATTTTGTAATATTAAAATGGAGTGAGGTGATAATGAGAACCAAGGCTCTGTGATCGCATTACATAAAGAAGGCATAGGGCCAAATACATTTTTTAAACTACATTACATTGTATTTGTAATTGCTATCTCTGCCAACTGAGAAGAAAAAAAAAATGCTATCAGTCAGTTTATGTACCGGGCTATTGATAGGTGTACGAAAAAGGCGATGAAAGGAGCAAGCGAAAGAATTCTAAGAAATCCAGTCAACGAAAAGGGCAATCTAGAATCCTGTCGCGTATTTTAAAAGATAAATTAGGACTTTTCTATAAGAATTACACTTGTAATTTCTTCACCTATAGTCACAGACTACTTAGTATATCTACAGACGGTAATCTCCCATACAAAATTTCTCGCATTCCGGCTTTAATTATTGAATATCACTTTTTTTCAATTTGACGCTTAAGCTATGGATACAAGGATTTTTAGACATTCGACGGAAGCTATGGATACAAGGATTTTAGCCTCGTTAAACGCTAGAATTACGTTGTACCCTTAATTATTATTTAATTTATTAATTATTTGGATTTATTTAATAGTATAAAATGGTAAATAAGAGACATTTTATTTAATTATTATTTTTATTTATCGGTAAAAAAGTTTTCTTAACAATAATAATTACATAATAATATATTACACATAATAACAATGACAACAATGATGATAATTATAAATATATCATAATAATAGTAAAAACTTTTATTTCCGACTACATGCTGCTTACATACAACTAATATACATTTTTTTGTTTCTTTTACGGCGGTTTTCAATATCCCATTTATCTTTAAAAAAAATTATTAATCTTAAGATTTTGACAGATTTTGTAAGAAAATGTGTCAATATTTCAAGATAGATAAGAACATTTTAACATAGATAGGATATTGAAAGCCGCCGTAAGTCTGTTGTGTCGGTCTGTCGTTTTTGGCAAAGGCCTCCTCCATTTCTTTCCACCTTGTACAAGATGTACTGATGTAACTTAATATTCACTGTTCATCAAATCAAAATATTTTGTTTTACATAAGTACTTGTTACTGTTACAAGTGCATCTGTAGGCGACAAGGGCATTGTTTTCATGGAAAAGAACCAGTTAGAAACTACATGGTTACTCTACAAATCATTGGTATTACAATATTATTATGGTACTTAAGTATGGGGGACAGTGTAGGCCCAAAAATAAGTAATCACTTGTTGCTAAATATAAAAAAATAAGATAATTATAACAAAAGTTTACAAGCTTCTGAGTATCTATAAAAACCTACAATGTTCCCACATTCACAAAAGTAGGCAAAAATAACATACATCGTCATCAATGCTGTTACTATTCTGAGCAAAAGGTGGAAAAAAATTAACTGAAAATTATTGTTAAAATCTGAAAAAGTAATTGAAAAGAAAATAAATCTAAGACTTAATCCAACAACCTAACTAGCTTTGAATTACCAATTGAAAAACCAATTCAATTAAATTGATTTTTCAATTAGTAATTCAATTGGTTCTTCTCCAATGAGAAGCCTTTTT
The DNA here is from genome assembly GCA_905333005.2 of Lycaena phlaeas. Taxonomy (NCBI): domain Eukaryota; kingdom Metazoa; phylum Arthropoda; class Insecta; order Lepidoptera; family Lycaenidae; genus Lycaena; species Lycaena phlaeas. The sequence goes on from HG995168.1 coordinate 6,400,684, forward strand.
CACTGGCTCCAAAGCGAGCCCAATGGCTTGCTTTGGAGCCCGTGTTAATTCAATATCTGTAATACCGATATCGGTAATTAACAAAATTCAAAATCAATTGAATTACCGCCATTACAGTGATGAAGGCCTCTCATTGGAGAAGAACCGGTGAAACAAACTCAGTGAAACAATTTTTCAAATGTTACATAGATAATAACTTACAGTTACAGAACAATTAGTAAATAAACCAGAAAATGAAACATGATCAAATTTGTTACACATTTACATAAACATTTGAATGTTATAAGCTCTAATATTCTTACAGCTTTTTGACGAGAAGTTTCTTTCACTGTCCATCATGGCTGTTTTTCATTAATGGCTTTTTAAATCAATTGGTTTTAATTATCTGGCCATCCGGTTCACATGTGTCCCATCTGCATGTGCACCTAAAAATAAATGTGCTTTAGTTTTTCATATAACTTACAGTTACAGCACAATTAGAAATAAACCAGAAAATCAAACATCATAAAATTTGTTATAGGTTTACAAAAGCATTTCAATGTTATAAGCTCTAATATACTTACAACTTTATTGTTTTTCTTGCATTGTTATTTTTATAAACTGGCCTTTATTATCTGACTAGTCTGGCTCACTTATCTTCCATCTGCATATATAGACCTAATAATGAATAGCTTTAGTTTTTTATATAGGTAAACTTCAACTATTCAAAAAATCTTCATTGCTAGTAAAGTCTTTATAAAACTACAGAGTGACTGCCACAGTTTAACCTAATACTTGTCTGCTATTTATCACCTGCAATTAAAATTTCTTTTATATTATATCTTTTATATACACAGTATATAATCAATTTTAGTATCCTAAACAATGCCTGTTTTCAAGTTTGGTGTTTTATGCATGCTAAAGCTTCAAAAGATAATTGAACAAATTTGCAATATTCTACTTTAATAGTCATGACATTCATTGAGAGGCCTATTTCCAGTGAAGAGTAGACAGATTAAAGACAATAAATGATGATAACTGTATCAGTATATTATAAGAATATCAAAAAGGTATACTAAATTCTATTTCTCTTGTTTTTAAATTTCATTTCAAAAATGCTTTTTGCTGTATTGATGGCAAATGTTTATTATCTAATCTAAATTACACCAATTAAATACTCTTAACCTAAGACTTAATTCATAAAATGTTTCCAAAACAGCACTTATGTAGTTCACAATCAAAAACATGAAATGGATACTTTAATTTAATAATGTCTTTTAGGTTTTTCATGATACAAGATGTGTAAGTGTTCGTTCTTAAGTCTTCTTTCTAAGTATTCATTTACTTCCTGAATTACATAACCAAAACAATCTGATGTAGATGCCTCAATAGCTGGATATAGAAATGAATTGAAATACTTAGTATGTTTTAAGTCAGCAAAAAGTACAACATGGACAACATTGTAAAGTTATATATTTGCACAGGAAACAATATACAATTTTAAAATGATAAATTTATTCTAAAAAATAAAAGTAAAGTAGTAATTCATATGTCCCACTGAAAGATCAGGCGAGGAGGGTGTCGGACCATATTTGACCGACATAGACTTTGAATCTTATAAGGCATGCAGGTTTCCTCAAGATGTTTTCCTTCACTGATACGATCCGATCGGTAAAATTTATTGTAGGACTATATATTTTTTTGCCTTAGTTCATACACAACTAACTACGAATTTAATCATGCGAGTCAATATCTTGACTATGCTTTTTATTTAATTAGTAGCAATATTCATTTTAATCAAAATATCATTAGTTTTGTTTAAATATAGATTTTTATATAAAAACTGTTAAGTTCACTAATCTATATGAGGTTATTCTATAAAATCTATAAAATCAAATAATACCATTGACTTACTCGTTCAATCCTTACGTTTCTTTACAGGTTTAGATAATCAGTGATTATCTTTAATATAATTATGGTCTTCATGTTTTTTACCATATTAATTACAAAATAAAATTTAGATCGTAATGGCGGATGCCGGGTTTTTAAAACAAATTACAAAATATGGCGTCGCATGTCATGGCGTCGAAAAAGTGTGACGTCACAGAGAACTGTCAAACTCAATAATTCACGGTGCTCTTTGGTAGCGGAATGCGAGGATTTTTTATTCGAAGTGTACCCCCCGTGCCTATAGTTAAAAAATAAATAAAAATAAAAAAACTGACTAGGCGGTCAAATATTTTTTTTATGGATGAGAAATTTCTTACAAGTGAGAAATATTGCAACAAACTAAATGCTGAAATGCTTGAAATTTACATGCTGAAAGTTCTAAGGAATCTTCCTGATAAGTCAACAGACTACAATGTTATTATTATTATAATTATCTGACTTCAGTGATGGTTTCATCATCATCATGGGGAGTTAGTAAATGATTTTTGTGATTTTAGATTGTGAATAGCAATGGAGTGAAACGTCTTCACAAAAGAGTGGAACAGTCCGTTTTAAACTTTTCAACATTAGAAAGAAGAGGTCTTGGTGTTTCAAAGGTATTTGTCATTTTTTTTTGTAAAAAATTTTTAACGGGCCGTGGGAATAAATGGACTCATATGTCGTGACGGCAAACGGAATGACGCTTTAATGACAAGCATTCTATTTCTTATTGATTACGAATTTTAATATTAACACTTTTATTCGATCAGATCAGTGACATCATACTTGTATTTGTTACCTTCGTTTACAAACAATATTTTGTCCCCAGTTAAGTAACGAAAGGAGACGTACAGACATATCGGGTAACGACTACATCCCCCTGAAGGAAGGTTGTGAGGCGCACTGGGAGGTGGTTGAACGTATGCTGTTTTTGTACGCAAAGCTCAATCCAGGACAAGGCTACGTCCAGGGCATGAACGAAATCATCGGCCCAATCTATCACACTTTTGCCACAGATAGTCAAAAAGAATATCGCAGTAAGTTAAGTTTGAATTAACATTCTAGTTTCTCAATTCAATTTAAGTTAAAGGTTTTATAATCGATTCCTTTTAAGTTTGAGTATTTGTTTAATCTAATTTAATTTTTGGGGCTTTTGTATAGATGACTGACATGTCCCATCGTATACACACTTAAAGCAACGCAGTCTTCCTTACGGAAATCCGACACAGGAAGGAGGTCCCGCGTTGCTCTATGTATACACAATTATTAAGTTTGAGTTCATATGTGGAATATGAATGCTTGCACCGGAGTCATTCACTTCAGAATGATGAATGACTCATGAATCATGGTGAAAAAAGTTAATCCGCTACCAACTAGTATTCCCTACAGCTAAAGATTTTAATACATTTCAGAAGGCAAAACTTTATCAACGAGTTTTAAATATCAATTTTGGTAAATTTACTAACTAAACTGCATGTTTGGCAGAATGTCGCAAAAGGCGTCGTATTCTAAAAATAAAAGAAAAAAGACTTAAATGAAATATGGAGTATTGCAATAATGCACTACAGTCTTAATACCCCCTTAGCCTAATTTGTGAAGCCGTGTGTTAAGACGTATTATCTTAATAACATTTAGCTATTACTGGTTGGATCGATGTCTTGTTTGAACGCCTATAATATAAACTCTATTGAACATCCATAAAAAAATAAACCAGACAAGTGAGATCCTGGATCGTGAGTGGTGGGTTTCAAAAAAAGATTTCTTAAAATGTAACATCAACAACAGTATAAATAGTTTTCTTTTTTTTTCAATTTGTGGGACCTAGCTTTTAGCCAGTTTTCATAATTCTACGTCTATCGGAGATATCTATCCCAAAGGTTTAGGTTTGACATACGGACAGCTGAGTGATCTTAAGGACCATTATTCTTGACATGCACTGGCTTAGAATGGGTTTTTCTAAATTTCTAAGTGCACTCCAAACACGAGACCATCGCTCGCTCACCGGTGAAGGAAAACAGAGGAAACCTGCATGCCTGATGAGATTAAAAGTCTCCCGTGCTCAGCAGTGGGACATAAAGGGTTGATACTTTTCTATTTTTTTACAACGAACGAACATATCGGGATCTCATTGAATTTTAAATTTACAGAATATGCTGAAGCGGATTGTTTCTTTTGTTTTACCAACCTCATGGCAGAGATAAGAGACTTCTTCATACGCACATTGGACGAGACAGAGAGCGGTATCAACTACATGATGTCCAAGCTGAGTAACTCTGTCAAAGAGCATGACAGGGCGGTATGGGATCGCTTAGAGAAGCAGGAACTAAGGCCTCAGTACTATAGTTTTAGGTTTGTTATACGTTTATTGTTTTCTAATGTTTGAGCGAATTTCAGTCGCTATAATGAAACAACTTTTACGGATTTTATCGTGGTTTATTTGTTTTTTTTATGAGCCCGACGTTTCGGATACTTTACAGCAACCACGGGAGGACGGAGGTGTCAGACGTCCTACTGTTACAAAGTTACTCGAAACTACCCTATGATACAACAATATTTTGGTTAATACTATCACAGAAAGTACTAAATGAGTCTTTAATTTGTGACATAGTGTGCTTAGATTTTGATATTTTAATAATGGAATCCCAAATAGGTGATAAGAGCCAGACATCTTCTCTACTGAAATTAGGATATTTTAATTTTTTTCTAATAGCCTCACGCTATTATCCTAGGTTGGAAACAGTGTTTCTTTGCTAAGACATGTGGTATATCACAACCGCTGTTTTAAAAATTGTTTCATTATAATATATATTATTCTTTTGGTAATTTTTATAAGAAAAAATGCCTGCATGCTTGATAAGATTATATTAAAGGAAATCTAGGTATGTACTCGGAATACGTCACCTGCAGGGCTGCAGATGCTTCTGAATATTAATAATATGAACAATTTCAAATTTAATTTAAGAAAACCCTTAATGAAGCAATCATGAAGGGGTTTTTCGAAATATAAGTATAAATAAATATAAGAATTTATTCTGACGACCTCCGTGGCGCAGTGGTTAGCGCGTTGGCGCACAAGCCGGAGGTAGCGGGTTCGAATCTCGCCAGGGAACAAAAAAAAGTTTATTTGTTCCTGGGTCATGGATGTGTATTAAATATGTGTATTATATAATAAAAATCTTAAATATAAGTATTAATATAAAAAGTATTAAATATATGTATGTATTTCCGTTGTCTGGTACCCGTAACACAAGTCTCTTCGAGTACTTAGCACGGGACCAGATTGACGTAGTGTAAAAGCGTCCATAGATATTATTATTATTATTATTATTATTATTATTCTTATAAGCGAAGCCACCAGAAAAGTAGTTGAAGACGCCGCTTAACTCTTCGTGGAAACTGACGCAACGTCGCTGCCGTAACGTACAATACGTAGTCAATCTTTCACTAGAAACTGAAATGATGACGTTATTTCGTATGACGCATACATTCATATACCTACTATGATTTTTTTGCGTTGCTGCATTGTAACACAAATAAGCGCCGTCGTTTTGTTGATGCGTCGCCGCAACGCAGTGTTGTGGCCTTGCCTTTTGTCATATTTTCAATAAACAAGCATTTGCGAATATGAGATCTTTATCAATCTCTTTTCTCTTTCGCACATTTTTGTGTGTCAAATACTGGGGTGATCCTCCCTGGGCCTCCTGACCACGGTATTTATTACTTAATCATATATGGATAAATTACAGAGAATCTTAATGCCTCCTTTTTTGTGATTTACAGATGGCTGACACTACTCCTGTCGCAGGAGTTCTCCCTGCCCGATGTTGAGAGGATATGGGACTCTCTGTTCGCCGACAGCCAACGATTCAACTTCCTCATTTGCATCTGTTGTGCCATGATCATGTTGGTTAACTTTTATCTTTTCTGAAAGTAGAAAAGAAAAAATAATAGGTTCATGGAAAAAAAAAGATTTTGTATTATAGACTTTTTTCTAAGTTAATTGCCTCTCCTATGGAATAATATCGTTGGGATAATCTTAATTAATACAATAATAATAATATAGATCGACCTCTGTGACCTTTCTGAAAGAAATGTGTTGACGATCTCCGGTCACTTGTAGATTCTAGCTATCTAATTAGTGTAAAGTAAAAAAGTTTTGTTTATTCAATATAAGAGTATCTTCATCATCTCAGCCCATAGCCGTCCGCTGCTGGACATAGGCCCTTCCAATGGTTCTCCAGCGCGACCGGTCCATTGCCACTTGCATCCAACGAGACCCTGCGGTTTTCACTAGGTCGTCGGTCCATCTGGCAGGTGGCCGTCCCACGCTGCGTTTGGTGGTACGTGGTCTCCAGTCCAGGATCTTTTTGCCCCATCGGCCGTCCGATCTTCACGCTATGTGGCCCGCCCATTGCCACTTCAGTATCTTATTGAATCTTAAATAACTCTACTACCAAGTATATCTTATCGTATCTTGAAAGAGTTCATTGTCCCGCAATCAGCGATATAATTGCATTGCGGAATGAAAGATTTCCAAAAATTTTGAACTGTTTCGAATTCCATTTTTTTTTTTAGAACCATCAGACACTATATAACATGTTTTTTTTTTGTTATTACAGATTAGTGCGGGAAAATTTACTTACCGGTGATTTTGCCTCCAACGTGAAATTACTCCAAAACTTCCCACCCATGGACGTGTCTCTAATACTGAATAAGGCAGTGGAACTGGTAAAATATTGAATTTACTATCTTATAAGCACTGTTTGTGTTCTAAACTTATAAACTGTATATTATATATAACTGTATCCAAGAATTCAAAATTCAGAGAATAATTAAACGTTATTGTTTCTTTAGGTTTGATTAAATATTAACATTTTGTAAATGGCAACAAATTCACTACATGATTTAAATCGGCCATAAGACTTGTATACGATCTTCATAAATAACATTTGCCATTTGTGTACAATTTTATTTGATAAAAAAGATATACGAAAAAGATAAAAAAACAGTTTATTTGTTTGTTCCTTTTCTATATATGTTTAATGTACTGATACTTATTTAGGTATATAATAATATCATTTTTATTATGTAATCCGTTTTTTTGTTAAACTATGATAAGTACTTTAGCATAGTGTATATTATTGAAGTAGGCAATAGTGAATAGTGTAATTCGTGCAAAAAATATGAAGTTATTACAAAGACATCTAATATCCAATAGACTAAATTATAATATTCTTGCTGTGCCATCGTTTTTAATTTTAAAATTGCAAACTAATTATTGTGGGTAAAATCTCGCAAAATTTTATTTTATCTACCCATGCATTCTCACTATGATTCTCTTTAAAAAAAGGTTATATTTATATACAGGCTCAAATTACTGCCCCAAATAAGTAGATACAATTTCTACTACTTAGACAATATTTTTCATTCTAACATGAGTTACTTTTTTAATATAGATTAATATATACTTAAACATCCAACGTTCTCTAACAATCATCAAATCAATCAATCAAGTCGTCAATCAATGAGTTAATAAACATTATCGGAAGCAAATACACATACTGAAACAAAAAAAAATATTTCTTAACTTGCCATGTCTTTTAAAATTTGGACTTTCCGTTAATTTTGAAAATGTTAGTCTGAAAAAATCTGAATTAGGTTAGGATTATGCAAGTTTAATTACATTTTATCCGTTTATGTAAATTTTAAACCAGTATAGACTAAAGCGTCCACATGTTCGCATAGCACGCATCGCATTAAAAGGGGTACGGACCGACCGCGAGAGCGCAGGTTCGAATCCGATACATGCCGATAACAATTAAGATCGCGCCAATAACGATAGCCCGCTGCTGTCATCTTATACGGCGGCTTTCAATATCCTATCTTAAATTTTTTTATCGATCTTAATATTTTGACAGATTTTGTAAGAAAATGTGTCAAAATTTCGAGATCGATAAGAAAATATTAAGATAGATTGGATATTGAAAACCGCCGATAGTCAGGGCGCACACGGTACGTCGTTCATTGTCACAACTTTATGCATGTCTATGTTATGCATGAGAAAAAGCGACTTAATGTACATAAAATATGAAGTGTCTTAGTTCTATTATAGTGTTAGTTTAGTATATTATCTTAACATATTTGAGACTATAGTCACATTTGTATGATCGCTGCTTAAACATTGTTTCGATCTTTTTACAAGACAAGTTCGAAAATTAGAAATCTTTCTTATTATGTCATCAAAAAGATGTAAGACTAATCTGTTACCCTGTGAATTATTAATCTGACCATATTCTATAATGTATTAAAGTATATTCTATAAAAACCTATTAAAGAGACCTCTAATTTTAATATTGTAAAGTATGCGCAATAATTATACAACGAAAGCAGCCTATCACTAATTTTAGTCGTAGGTAAGTTACAAAGCAATAATTCTGATACCTTGCAATAAAATGTAGTTTAAGTACAATTATTATTATGGTACATTGTCGTAATAATTTTATAATTATTGATTAAGTATACATAATATAGTGAAATTTTAAATGTAAAAATTAATTGAAAATGTATTCAGGTTTATAATAAACTTTATATCACCGGAATAGAACGGTAACGTTGTGATTTACGTGAAAATTCGGATCACAAATACCGCCAAATTTGTGCTGCGACGATCTACCCGTTTTATGTTCTGATTGGCCAACTGATGGACATTAATGGTTGGTACTCCGATGGTATGTACACACAGATCACTGGTTAGTTGAGTTGCTAATTACATTATTTGCATCAGTGACATTTTTTGTTCACATTACTTTGTTATGCTTGAGATTCCAAATCAGATATAAGAATTTCTTAAATCAGTCAAACTTCAACAACAATCAAACTTAATGTTTACTTTAAGTTCGTGAATGTGTGTAAATTGTAACAGAGAAGTAGTTTGAGATCAACTTTATAATGCAAGCATGCCCTGCATTAGTTCTGGCTGTATGTATCAATTAATTGAATGAAAATATATACCTTACATCCTTGAATCCACAATCTGTAGTAGACTCTACGCGGTCTCATCGCAAGCATATTTATGAAGTGGTATGTACAAACTATTCGAATATACATTTAATTTTACTTCTATGATAAAAGTGCTATGTTATATTTGTCACTTTCTAGCAAGTACTACTTATGTTATATACTTATGTTATACCCGTGAATGAATTGAAGCTTCAATACAAATCAATGATTTTGAAATAATTTATCAAAATAGTTTAGAAAACTTATACTGTTGGTATTCATTAATGTAGTGCTAGTTTGTGATGACCACACCATGTATAAAGACCCCGAAGGCGTAGCTACAGCTGTATCATCCGTTTCAATTATACAAGGCCCCAAAGTGTGTAAGCAAATGTATTTAAACAATCCAGAATCGCATTTAATTTTTTGTCGGATATGTCAATTCGGGACTCCTCTAGAAGTAGCTACGTCACTGAAAGTCCCCTTTAACTAAAGCGGTAAAAATGAATACCAGTCTTTTGGCCAAGTAGGCATAGGATTTGTATCCAGCTAATAAATTTTAAAAAAAATCCAGTAATTATCTCAGAATCTCAGTCTACGTTTTGTTTAGAAATAAAATTTTAACTTCTTAAAATCTTTGAGACTGGTACACCGACATTTCGGATTCCATTTTGTAATAATATTAATCTTTTATGTTTTTAAATAAATGATTAAAACAAAAATTGTTGTTTACTTCTTTCCTTTCATATTCAACATTTATGTTGTAAGCGCCTAGCAGGGAATCGCTCATCTTGTCTAAGTGATAAATATCAATTTTAATGGTAAGTTCACGAAGTATAGATACAAGGAATCCGATCGGTGTAGGCTTTTCCATATTATCTATGTACACAATAATAAACCCAGACCTTAGTTCTCTTTTCTGCCAAAGGCTGCGCTAGAATCGAATCGTACCGATGCTATTGTAGCGGACCAATCACCGCTACAATACTTCCCGCGTAGAGATTTAAACGAGTACTTCTCAAAAAAGACGCGCTCTACCGGCAAAAATTCTGTCCCCTAAATTGCAACCATTCGTTCAACATTACGTTCGGACTCATTGTATCTATACTTCATGTAAATATAAATACTAATTTAATTGGATCATTTTGTTGCAAATAGCCTATCACATTATATTATGATGATAGCAGAAGTGTAGCTGCTACTGTATGAGCCAAAGATAAATAAAAAGCATAGATAGAGGATAATAAGTTGAACAAATTCCATAACTACTACGCTCTTTACTCATACGTCAAACTACCTGTGTTGAAACGAGATAGCATTATGTCTTCTGCTCTATCTTTAAGCAATGCGGCCCAAAGATAAATAAAAAGCATAGATAGAGGATAATAAGTTGAACAAATTCCATAACTAATACGCTCTTTACTCTTACGTCAAACTACCTGTGTTGAAACGAGATAGCATTATGTCTTCAGCTCTATCTTTAAGCCATGCGCCCCAAAGATAAATAAAAAGCATAGATAGAGGATAATAAGTTGAACAAATTCCATAACTAATACGCTCTTTACTCTTACGTCAAACTACCTGTCTTGAAACGAGATAGCATTATGTCTTCAGCTCTATCTTCAGGCCATGCGCCACACATTGCCTCGGTGGGCCATATTTGATATTAGTTGGTAGCCAGCTGGATATCAAAGGCCCTATTGTGTTTTGCTAATAATTTGTGGTTTTTAGTATTAAAAGTGAACTTTTAGTTATATTTACGTAATTAACAAGGAATATGGCGTATGTGGTACCAGGGTATTCTTACCAAATGGGTGTACTAAGTGAAAATAATTCAAGTGTATCATTCCACCGGTAAGCTTAATCAAATCAAAGAAATGGCTCCATTGAACCATTTGAGACCAAGTAGAGTAGCCATATCTGTCTCTCTTTATCTTATGATGTACTTCTTAAGAAAGTAAAGGACAGCATTAGCTACTCAGATCCTCCAAGATACACGCTATCTATGCTTTTTATTTATCTTTGATGCGCCCCACATTGCCTCGGCGGCCATATTAGTTGGTAACCAGCTGGATATCAAAGGCACTGTTGTGTTTTGCAAATAATTTTTGGTTTTTTGTATTAAAAGTGAACTTTTAGTTATATTTACGTAATTAACAAGAAATATGGCGTGTGTGGTACCAGGGTATTCTCACCAAATGGGTGTACTAGGTGAAAATAATTCAAGTGTATCATTCCACCGGTAAGATTAATGACAAATATTGTTAATTTAATGTTTATTAAGGTATGAAATACCTGTAGATCTTATTGAATTTTGATCATTGCAAAAGCATGTATTATTTTGTGCATTTATTTTTGCGTATATGCATCATCATTACATAATAATTCTAATTATAAATAACTAATATCAGGTTATTTTGACACCAGATAGTGTTGTACAACTAGTAACATGAAATATCGATAACGTTCGATATTTAGTTTAGTTGTGCTACTAATTATGAACAACAGGTGAACCATTTATTGAATTCATTTTATTTTTGTCAAATTATTACAGCTGTTACCAACAACATTTTTTTTTGTTTCAATACAAGTTTCAATAATATATGTCGCCGCGATAATTATTCGGCGGATAAATATATTAATATTAGTTAATATTATTAATTAAATTGTAATAAGAATTATGTACCAACATTTATATAAAGGTTTATGTGTAGAGTAAATACACTCTTAATTTAAATATCAGTTAGTTCGCCCGTGCCCCATGATGAGAGTTATGTTACCTTAACAAAGATTAGCATAGAATAATGAATTCAACGAATAAGCCCGACACCACCATAAACATCCCTGGCCTAATAGGCGAAGAAACGATTAGATGCTAGTGGTTCCAGGGACGCCAGCATCCGACGCCTTGTGTAAACACATTACACAGCAAACGCCGCCGCCGCCGCCTCTGATGCAGCCGCCGCAGTCGCCTGGACCCGTCTCCCGCAACCACTCCCCTCTGTTAGATATAAATGGGATCATACCGATAGGAAAGTAATTCGTAAGCCACCTCTCGTGAGTAACATAACAATTCGGGCGAACTATTAACAAAAGTACTATTCATCTATTAAGTATTAATTATTGTGATCGATCCTGAGAGACGAAATATAGTAAGTTGAACATATTTTATTAAAAGTAATTGTTATTCACTTATCTTGTTTTTATTAAAACTCTATTAGTTACCTTTAGCTAAAAGGTTCCTTACAATTATTGTAGTATTCCCTATGTAATGTGTAAAATTATATTAACTTTAAGCAGAACCGGTGAATCAATATAAGATCGACGGTTCTGCCTATTTTAAAAGGAACCCCGCTACTAAGCCCTGTTCAAAACTCGATATCAGAAGTGGGATACGAACCTACTCTTTCTGTCCGTATTATTTTATGTTTCAGATTATATTTTCCCACATTGGAAAATCTTGTGTGCCACCATGGATAACCAGAACGAGTCTATGATGCCGACAGTTCCTGCGTGCACCGTGACCGGACCTGTAACTGACGATCAAGGACCAACTACGTCCGACCATGAGACGGCGCTGCAGGCTGGTAATGTACCTCCTGAATTTTATCTGCATATGATAAAGATGATGCAAAACATGAGTAAAAATCTCGCAAAGGATCATGATAAAGTTAAAATTACTGATGTATTTTTGCCTTCATATGACCCTGATGGTAACTTAGGCGTACGCGAGTGGTGTGCTCATATTTCTTCTGCTAAAACTAATTATAACCTCAGTGATTATGATATCCGCATGAAAGCGACTAGCTTACTGAAAGGTCGGGCTAAGATGTGGGCTGATGACTGGCTTGTCACAACGTCAACGTGGGATGAGCTGTGTCAAAATATTATTACTACATTTGAACCTGAGAGTCGCTATTCAAAGGATATACTAAAGTTCAAGGAACACAATTACGATCCTACCGAAGACATTGCCAATTTTCTATCACAATCGTGGATCCTGTGGAGACGGGTTACTAGGGATAAGCTTGATGGTAAAGACGCTGTTGAAGCGGTGATAGGAACGGTGAATGACGAACGTCTTCGGATTGAACTAATGAATGCCAGAGCTGTCTCAGTCCCTGAATTAATTTCTGTAGCCTCCTCTATTCGCGTTAAGCATACTAATAAAAGTGATAATCAAACATCTCCTAAATGTTTTAAGTTTGCCATTGATAATCGCAACGGCTCTTATTGTAACTTTTGTAGGAAACCGGGACATGTTATTCGCGATTGTCGTAACAAAAATGTGTCAGTAGTTGCGGATAAACAAACTAGTGACAGACCTTTAAAGGCCCTTATTTCGCAACCTCGACAAAGTGATAATAAAATTTGTTCATTTTGCTCAAAACCTGGTCATACGTTTGACACATGTTATCGTCGGGAAAAACAAATAATCTCGAACCTCTAATTTAGCCCTTAATGTAACCTGTAATATAAGCTCTTATTTTTAGCCTAATTATAAGTAATACACAAAACTAATAATAAGATAATCAAAACGTTATTCAACAGTGGCGTGAAGTGTTCTGTAATATGCGAGTCATGTTGTTTTAAATTTTCCTGGAAAGCGACGTCAAGTGTAATAGGCCAGTTTCCCGTGATCTCCACTAGTATTTCGACCACCGTAATACTTGTGTTATTGATAACATAAACCTAGAAATCGAATTCCATATTCTGTCCGATTACGAAATGACGTCAGACGTATTGATAGGCGCGAATCCTTTACTTGAAACGGGTTTAACTGTAATGTTGACTCAAAGCAACTTTGTGCTACGAACGTCGCGTCATGCACATGCGATTAACATCTAAATTATTCGTTAATATAAACTAAAATCTAATCGGTGAATCGGAGCTTAAAATGCCTGCATCATAAATATATGGGAATTTTCACGCGCTGTTTCGCAGAAACTAGTGTTCATACGTCATCATCTGAGGAGTGACGTAATCTGTAAATGCCGAGATTTTTCATCCGGCCTTGTAACCATACAGATTTTTTTTTTTAATATTTTTATATACACGGATTTAGATACGCCCTACGTGGATCCGGATTTTCAGTTAATATTGACAAGTGTCTATTCTCTAAACGGTCAATCAAACATCTCGGTACCGTGGTAGAAAACAGTAAGATTCGTCATAGTCCTATGAAGGTCGAGGCCTTGTTAAAGGCCCCAATACCATAATGTAAGACAAGTTTGTCAATTTAACGGCCGGGATACTTGCGGTGTTTTATTGCCAATTTTGGTCGCACTATGACTCCTCTTTATGAGTTAACTAAACAGGGTACTAGATGGCAACGGACTCATGTTCATGAAGAGGCGCGTTAAAAGATCCTATATTACCTATGTATGCCTATTGTATTATATACCAATGCTAGTGGCTTGGCATTGGAGATTGACTTATTCAGATCATTAACGGGCGTTAAAACGTGATGACCTACTTCAGTATGCGCCCAACGGATATAGAAAGCACTCCTATCAGTTTGAGACATGTCAGGAAGGGCGAGCGGATGCAGCATACTGACTAGCTAAGCAAAGTAGTAATCCAAACCCTTTGACAGTCAACGGTTTGACTAATATTCTGGACTGGATAAATATTGAAAAAAAGATGTGATAATCATAGATGGTCTGTGTAATGGTAATAATATTTCTGGAAATGAAAATGTATTGTTCTTAAATATTATGAAAACTAAAACTCTGTCTTATTGTAACAAAAGCTTACCGTCATGCCAAAGTCATTTCAGTGAAGCGGATGATAGCAACACTAAAGAACTGTTTCCTTATGACTAAAAACTATAAGGCTCTAGACTGCATGAAGAGGCACACTGCCCTAGAAGCCTTCAACTTGCCCCTAGTTGCAAAGTTCATAGACCTCGAGCTCGACGTTGATACTATGTCCCTTTAGACTTAATTGACTTGGTTAACATGAATGATGCAATGATTAACATCGAAGTCCTTTAACGTGACGTGCAACAAAAAATGACGCAATCTCTACTATAAGGGATAAACCGAGATTTGATAGAGACAGGTCTGAAATTCAATCATTTCAGCTTGGAGATATATTTTTTTTGATAAAAATAATGTTTCAGAAAACAGACCTCTTTTGGTGTTAAAGTTAGCGTTCCTTAGTTTCAAGTTCACAGGGTTCTAGGAAACAATCGCTATCTTGTAAGAAAGATGAAGGAAGCCATGGGCGTCGCCCATGACCAGCTACGGCACGCCCTACAACCTGGAGAGAGTAGCCATGCGGCCATGTCGCCTCCAGACTACGCGTTGCTTACCCCTAATGAACTACATACAAGAATATAACGGTGAGCAAGTTCCATAATAAAATTTAATATTGATTACTGATGGTATTCTGTTCTTCCACAAAACAAAATTAAATATAGTAATTAAAAAAAAAAAAATAATAATAATAATAATAAAAAAAAAAGATGCTATTGGCGTGTGGAGCCGTCCAATAAGCAAAAAAAAAAAAAAAATAAAAAAAAAAAAAAAAAAAATAAACCAAAAAGATGCTATTGGCGTGTGGAGCCGACCAATAAGCCAAAAAAAAAAAATGAACCGAAAAGATGTTATTGGCGTGTGGAGCCGACCAATAAGCCTAATAATCCTATCCTGAAAGAATAAAAATATCCCCTGTGTACCACGGCGTACAAGACCGCCCAGAGCACAGCATCGACCTACCCAATTATCATTAGAGCCTCTGTTCTATACAGCATCGACCTCTCACCGACCTATCCTTCAAAAAAAAAAAAAAAAAAAAAGTTACTGTTGTCATGTGGAGAACAGTAAAATTTAACGACATATTATACATACTTACTGTTGTCATGTGGAATGAGCAGTAATACTTAATTATATTTACTTGCTGTTATCATGTGGAATGAACAGTAATACTCAACGATATTTACTTGCTGTTATCATGTGGAATGAACAGTAATACTTAACGATATTTACTTGCCTTTGTTGTGTGGAATGAACAAGTAATATTTAGCGATATTTACTAACTGTTGTCATGTGGAATGAACAGTTATACTTAATAACAAAACATTTCAAATATTTATTCTTAGAGAATGAAAACAGCATAAAATACGCTGTATAATTATATTAATTATTATTATAATGGAATGAAATTTATCAGCTGAATTACTATCAATCATTGATTTGAGAAATTTGTGATTGATTTCATCAATCATTAGAATTTTTATAAAAGTATTTTTTTTATTTACCTATGGTCACGTTGAGTGAATGGTAAACAAAAAGTTAAATATTAAAAATGCCTCTACGAATTGGAATACATATTATGAATCGGCTAATGTGTACTGTGGAAGTGCCTGGCCTCACATAAACTATTTTTATTACAGAAAAGACCAGAAGCGATGCAGGGCACGCATCGCACTTCAGTATGGCCGTGTCGCCGCGATAATTATTCGGCGGATAAATATATTAATATTAGTTAATATTATTAATTAAATTGTAATAAGAATTATGTACCAACATTTATATAAAGGTTTATGTGTAGAGTAAATACACTCTTAATTTAAATATCAGTTAGTTCGCCCGTGCCCCATGATGAGAGTTATGTTACCTTAACAAAGATTAGCATAGAATAATGAATTCAACGAATAAGCCCGACACCACCATAAACATCCCTGGCCTAATAGGCGAAGAAACGATTAGATGCTAGTGGTTCCAGGGACGCCAGCATCCGACGCCTTGTGTAAACACATTACACAGCAAACGCCGCCGCCGCCGCCTCTGATGCAGCCGCCGCAGTCGCCTGGACCCGTCTCCCGCAACCACTCCCCTCTGTTAGATATAAATGGGATCATACCGATAGGAAAGTAATTCGTAAGCCACCTCTCGTGAGTAACATAACAATTCGGGCGAACTATTAACAAAAGTACTATTCATCTATTAAGTATTAATTATTGTGATCGATCCTGAGAGACGAAATATAGTAAGTTGAACATATTTTATTAAAAGTAATTGTTATTCACTTATCTTGTTTTTATTAAAACTCTATTAGTTACCTTTAGCTAAAAGGTTCCTTACAATTATTGTAGTATTCCCTATGTAATGTGTAAAATTATATTAACTTTAAGCAGAACCGGTGAATCAATATAAGATCGACGGTTCTGCCTATTTTAAAAGGAACCCCGCTACTAAGCCCTGTTCAAAACTCGATATATACAATCTAGCAAAAATTTATATAATATGATCATAATTCATTAGAACATTTTTAATCATTTTGTACTAAAAATGAATAAATTAAGTCATAAAAATTAAATTATCTTAATAATTTTCAGATGTAATAAAAATTACTAATATAATTATTTTAATAATGTTTTTATTTTATTTTTTATCTCTTCTTCTCTACTATTATAAAATCCTGGCTGCGGCAGAATTCGGTCCAGCGTACTCCGATACCAAAATTTTGTATAGAGACAGTGAAACCCCAAAGAGGTTATAGGGTAGTTTTTAAATTACTTATTCTACGCAGTCAAAGTTGCTACTAACTATTTTATAAAATAAAAAAATGAAATTGATTTTTAGGTTCAATGGATTATTTTATATATTATATAAATAAATGAAATTATAAAATAATTGAATTAAACTAAAAATAATTTCAACGAATTATTTATTTTATTGGAAATTTTTATTTATTTTAATAAATATATTGTTTTTAGTTAGAACAGTATAAAACAGAGAAAAAAATCCATGTGTTACCAGTGGTAACTACTGGGATTTTATTACTTTCTATTACTATTACTAGGATTAAATTTATTCCTCCTCTTCAACACATCTTAGGCCATGATTATGTAGGTATTTTAAAAGTACAAGACTGATTTTGTTTTTATTTTTTATTTTCATTTGCAGATTCTTTGTGTGGAAAAAATCGGAGAGAGCTTCCAATTTATACAAAGTTATACCAATATAACAAACTCGTATTGTTTAAAGGATTATAATATGTGCAAGTGTTCATTTAATAAATAAAAAAATATGGGTATCTTCATACGTGTTTTAATTTACTCGCTTTAACCCTATTATAGATGTAGCTAAGCTGTCATAAATATCAAATTAACTATATAATAAACTATAATTGAAAAATTATAGCCTATGTGTTATTCTGATGTATAAGCTATAGTATTGTAAAGTTTCATTAAAATCCATTCAGTAGTTTTTCCATGAAAGAGTAACAAACATCGATACTTACAAACTTTCGCGTTTATAATATTAGTGGGATATTTTATCCACAAAAGCTTACGATGAATATTGCACAACACTAATCCTGGTGACATCTGTCAAAAATATCTTTCAAAGAAATGGCTCCATTGAACCATTTGAGACCAAGTAGAGTAGCCATATCTGTCTCTCTTTATCTTATGATGTACTTCTTAAGAAAGTAAAGGACAGCATTAGCTACTCAGAGCCTCCAAGATACATGCTATCTATGCTTTTTATTTATCTTTGCTATGAGCCATATCAATTATCAATGATACGAGGGCGGGGGGTCAGTCAGTAACTATATAAATTATCTAAATCCATCTAGAAATAAACAATTAATGACAAAATTTTCATTTTTTTAAATAGCAAGCTTGATATCGGCCAGGGGTGATCATCTTTATCCAATTTTGATACTGATTTGCTTTAGATTTTAGATAGAAACTGCCATAGGACTTTCGAGTCTGTGCGTTTTTGTATTCCTAAAAATGTTAACAAAAAGAAACTCATGAATTTAATGAAACACATTGCATTTAAAGATTTAATATAAATAATAATTACAATGTAATCGATTTGTACATATTCATTGATTGTGAATTATAGAAAGTAAATATTTTATACAAATATAATGTAATTTCAATTATTTTTTCTTTTACACATACATTATAATATTAAAAAATATGGGAAACATGAATGCTTTGTCTCATTGGTGTTAACAAATCTTAGCACACATGATATTACTATATACGATACCTTAATGACAGTGTTTTATTTTTAAATAAAATACATTATCAAGGAACATATTATGATCACCAGACAAACATGTTTTTGAATACTGATCGCTGTAGTACGAAAAACAGAAGCCAATATAGGACTTGTCTTCAATTTGCCATTACATCCATCCGCTTCTTTAGTATATTAAACGCTAAAGCCACATATCCATATTTAATGTTGTGATTGTGAACTTATAATAAAAAGCTTTTTTATGCATAAATATGGCAACCCTGACAGTCGGGGACTAAAGAAAATTATTTAGGTAATATATTGGGCCCTGCAATATGGACTTAATAATATTTAAAACAAATACAGCACCTGAGTGAATAATAATTGGTATCATACCAAGGAATCCCTTCATGTCATTGCTCCCATTGTTAGGTCGACTAAAATGAAAACAGGAATAAATTTGTGCCCCCATCGCACTAAATTTTTAAATAAGAAATTAAAATAACAAGCTCAACTAGCATTATACAAATAACTAATTTTACTCACTGCTCGATGATGTAAAAACTATTGAAAACTGCAATCAAAATTATTTACTTGCATACATTGTATAAAAATTTATTAGTACAAAATGATATAAAATAGAACTACAACAATTTTCAAATGAAATGCCTCGATGTATAAAGTGCAGCTATTTTTTAATCAGAATGACATAGACTAATGCAACATTTTAGCATGTGGCAATAGAGAGATCTAACTAGAACTTGCTTTTATTATTTGAATCACTGCTCAAGTTCGAAACTAAAACTATTTACCAAGACACATTTTTAATTTTTTGTATAATTTATTATGCTAAAGCATAATACAAAAATTACTTATTTAATTCTAGATTGTTTGGTTAATTTGGAAGTAATAGCTAAATTATTTTAGCTAGTAATTGTTAGATTACCATTCTTATTACTAAATGTTGCTTGACGATTCAACTAAGAGCTAACCGGTTGCATGCTGCAATCATTAACTTATACAAATACAAAATACACATATAAACTATTAAAAGCGATTCTGTATTTACGGACACATATATATACTTTTATATCAAACCTCGTCCAAACTCAATATTCTTTCATAGTTTTCTCTCTGGTACAAAACTTTCTTTTACCTAACTTCAATGTCCTACCTTAATATCATCACTACTTACATCTAGAAAATTATGGGTCAGGACGAAATAATTTCTTTTAAAACATCAATAACAAATAACTTGGATAATTGTCTTAAATATTACCATTCTATTTACCTATCTACTTAAGAAAACTATTCCAATCAGAAGAGTACACTAATCTCGTTTGATGTACACATAAAATTTGCTGTTTTTGTATTACACTCAGTACAATCTTAAGCCATTCCATGTTACCTCCTATATACAGTTATAATATGGATGATTAAAAATTTTATAGGACATTTTAGCGACTATAAATATTGAAAAATAGCCCGTATTCTATTATAATTGGATTGTAATATAAGAATGTTCATTTACTATATTCAATTTTTAGATTTAGCAGTACGATGGATAACAAAATAGAACTTTAGGAATTGAACATACATAGTCTTGTTAATATATTGTATAATATAATTTATTTAATACACCAGCCAAGTCAAAAACACATAGTAATAGAAGAATACATGAACATTCAAGAGGACGCAAGCGTGTCTATATAAAGGAATATGTAGGACAATCTTACATGATCCTTTTTCTGGGCTATTTCAAGTACTAATGAGGTTTAGGTTGTAATTTGTCTAAGCAGATTTTTTGAGAGGTGGTAATTCAACACTACATACACAGCATTTTTTTTTTAGGATTTTTATAATTTTTGTCATGTCTCAAAATTTTAAAACTCAATAAAGTATGCATGTTGAAATTTTATTTAGATGACATTTTCAATACTAATAATCCACTATTATTAACTGTTCTTAATACTTTTTTTTAATAAATAAACATATAAAAATATACATCTAAATTATGCATTAAACATTATTCAACACAGATTTAACTTAGTAACATTTTCTTTAAATAAATTATTACTGATTATTTTTAAATGATATTTTATTGGTTCGCCTTTTGATATAAACGATTATGAATTGTTTAAAAATAAGTGATTTTTTAAAATATATATTAAATTGTAATCTCTTTAATTTCTCGTCCAGTCAATTGACCCTGCTGAGATTCTTCTCAATAACATTATAAATCCAGTAAAATATTGATTTACATTAAAAGTTGCATATTAAAAACAAACTTATTATCTCAACTTTGTACCCTATTATAATTGTAAATAATATAGAACTAACAAAACTGTTACACATACATAGTATGATACAAAATCATAACAGATAAAACAACAAACAAAACGCATGTTCCATATGAAGTAATATATAATAATCGAAACAGATGAAAAGTGCAGTCCAGACTTGTAAAGTTTAAGGTACGGTGAACACATAGGCTTCATGGATCCAATGATATTTTCGATTACTTTGATGGTTGGAGATAGTGAAAATGAAATAGCACCGAGTAAACACCTAAATCAGAAATATGCTGTTATAGTAAAGCATAGTGTTACCGGTTTCTTGATTGTGGGAAATTACTGGATTACGCAGCATTTGCATTTCGGTTTCTTCTTAATGGTCACATGTTCGGGTTGCAACGGTTCCTGTGGCGGTGAACGTTGAATCTCTACCTGACCAGCGCGCACTTCTGGGACGGCTGTCCCATTTTTTGTTCCATTCATGGCTTTTGGAGTGCTCTGTTGTATTGGACTGGTTACTTTAGTTTGTGGAGAATCCGGGGGGCTGGCCTGAAAAATTAGAAAAATGAATACTAAGAACTAAAGTAAAAACTAAATGTTTCTAATTATTAGAAATTATTTTACCACTAACGAGGATAACGAAATTTATGATAAGTAAAACGTCATAAGTATCTGCGCTGGAACTGGGGGCGCATAGGTTCAGAGTCCGGAGTCGGGTGAAATGATTTAAACAAATTCAACTGGCCTCGTGAGTGAACTGGTTTTATATGAAGTTTCGTCTCGTGAGTACATGCATGGCAGATAAAATAAGATCCTATACCAAAAAACTCATGTCCCATCTTTAATTTTCAATTTATCATACTTTAATTTCCACAATAATTACAGGACAGCAATTTTCATATTTTGAAATTTTAATTTTAACACCAATATTCAAGAAGCATACTTGTCTAAAGTAATGAAACAATACTATGCAAAGAACGCTTACGATAACTCAAACCTCGATAACTTAAAAACCTTTATAACTTCAAAAAATAATATGTTCCCTTAACCTATCACTAATATAACCCTTGATAACTTAAAATATATTGTGTTTCCCGTGGACTTTAACTTATCGAGGTTCTACTGTATAAGGTAACAAAAATGTGTGGGTCACCTTGTTTAAAAATGATACTTACATTAAGACTATGATCAAGTAATTTCTCTTCTTTTTCGTCGCCTAGCGACACCTCCGGCAGCGCTGTGGGTGTCGGGGTTATGGGCTTGCCTCCCTTTATTAATGATACGATCTCGTCCGCCTCGCGGCTCAGGTCACCGTCGGGACGGAATGGATTGTCCCATCCGCTTTCGGTACTATAAAACAAAAAATAGTCAAAATGAATTTACTAGAATATTACATATTAAGTAGTTCTTTCTTGCGGTTACGAATCTCATAGTTAACTCTCGTAGTTAACACATACTTTTTTTTTTGAAATATTAAATCCGACTCAACAAAAATTTATTTCAAACAAGCTGTTGCCCGCATCTTCGTCCATGTTAAGTTAGATTTACGACGGATTGATGATTGATGATCATTTTTCTACTTTTGTGTGGTTCTCTAAAAGACCAATATACCTCTATATTTATTTATATATCGAAAGGGAATAAGGCTGAATTTCAATGTAAACACCCAAGCGGTTTGATTTTTCCGACTCTCAATGATTTTCCGACTCTCAATGACGTATAACTTACCAATTTACACAAAAACCTGCCTCAGGAATTACTGTGACATGTTACATGAGATACCTATGTTAAAAGCATCCATCCAATACCTAGTAGTTTTTGAGTTTATCGTGATTTACATACCGATAGACAGACAAAACGAAGGACTTTGTTTTATAATATGTAGTGACAATGAATATAAGGAATTATATCGTATGTATGTAACTTTTACATTTTTGCCGTTTTTTTTTAAAGTATAAAAATGAATATTAGTAGTCTTGGGGGAGGCATATACCCAGCAGTGGGCGTCGATTGGCATAATGAAGTAGTCTTTAACATATTGTAGACATGTATAAGATATTAGATACAAAATTCTAGCTTACATATTAATGTAGGGTCTAAAAGTTTAGGTAGTGTAATACACTACCTAAACTTTTAGACTTTTGTCCTGGCATGGACTGGTACCGGGGCCTACAAGCCGTCGTATCACAGTGACGCGAAATTGTTTTCATTGCACATCATTTAAAATAATAAGGATTAATACCCTATTTGTATACTTAAATAGCTTTCCAATTACCGCTTTATAATTGCCCTTTATTTTAAATATTAACATAATATCAATTCCACTATCCATACAGTTTAGTCAGTAAGTATACAAAAACTTAACAAATTATATAATACTAGCTGTTGCTCGCAACTTCGTCTGCGCTAAGATTTTCAATTTTTAGCTTGCCTTGAAAACTACGAAAAGTCCCAAATAAATTTTCATCCCTCTTTTAAGGGGTTAAGGCGGAGTTATAAAACCCCAAACCCCTCTGTGGAGGTGGCGTTGGTCCCCTGTGGGACTGACTAGCCGTCAAGGTGATCAGTTCAGATTAGCCTAAATATTTCACAATCAGTTTCCACTTTGATTAGAACAGTTCAAGAAACAAAAACCAAACAGTATATACTCGTCTTTGAGTTACTTTTCTATACTAATATTATAAAGAGGAAAGATTTGTACCTATTTTTTTATATTTGTATGTTTGTAATGAATAGGCCCAAAAAGTACTGGACCGATTTCAAAAATTCTTTCACCATTCGGAAGCTACATTATCCACGAGTAACATAGGCTAAATTTTATTCTGATAAAAATAGGGTTCCGTAAGATATTTTGGTTTTTCGGACACAATGTGTAAAAAATGTTATTTCGCGTACTAAGTTCCCGTTGTAAATCTTAGTTAACGCGGGCGAAGCTGCGGGCAACAGCTAGTTATCTATATATGTATTAAAATATCTTATGTAAGTAATTCCGTCAACTGAAACATTTTTCCTATTTTAAAATATACCCATACTTAGTTGTATATTACATTCATTGATTGCAATACAATTATTAACATACATATTATCTATTGCTTTATTTGATGAAAATGCTACATATTCTTTACAATAACTTTAGACTGTATCTAATCTTTACTTTATAAACTATCTGTTCAGTGTATGAAGTTATAATTTAGGCAGCTAAACTAAATTTAAAAGCTTAAACTGCACATTGCACTATTAATATAAAGTAGAGAAAAATAAATTTGTCTAATAAAAATAAAAATTCCTTCCAATTACAGTTAAACTATTTCAAATAATAAGCAACACTAACAACTAATATATTAAAATATTTGTATTATAATATATTTTTTTCTTTAATAAACATTCAATGTTTATTCATTTTTGTAAATTCGTGTCAGCCTTGACCAGTAATAATCATTCAATGCTAATCATAAATATACCATGATATATTTTTAGATTCATAACCAGAATTCATTACACATTTTTATGTACAAAATCAGGGTGTTGCCACATTGCTATATTTTTATTATTTATTCCAATAAATTGTGTAAGTATTACTTAGTGATACCATTAATACCATAAAAATATTATAGAGTTACTCCATAGAAATTTTGTTTTACACACATTTTACATATATTATAAAACTTTTGCATAAATTCAAAAAAATACATTTTAACTAAAAGAAATTTCAAAGTCAAATTAAAAGTCTTTGGTCTACTAGTATTATTAAAGTGAAAGTTTGTAAGTATGAATGGATGGATAGATGGGTGTTTGTTACTCTTTCACCATAATGTAACTTATACATTAGAATAACACATAGGCTATAATTTATCACCCTAATCCCACGGGAAGTATGCGGGTGAAATCGCGGAGTGCTGCTAGTGGTCTATAATGACATTAATGTACATTTTTGGCTTCTTTGTGTGTCCTAAGAATACTAGCAGTCTCATCAGATATAAAAAGCTTAAAAAAACTCAATCTGGTATTGTGTTTTATTTACCTTTGTATATAGCACAAATGGTCATTTAACAGTACATGTAGGCTGCAATAAAAAATACAATCTAGTTGGGTTAGGTATTGTTACATACACTATTTATAATCTATGAGATCATCAATCCTATAACTGCTTTTGTTGTAAACTCCATTGTATTGTAGATGTAAACAGACAATAATCACCATGCACATGTGTATGTATCTGTTTTCATGATATCATTTTCAAAATCAATTACACAGGACAAGAACTGTGTTCTTATCACTGTTCAATCACATTATAATTTTGATATCCAAGTATATAATTTGCACACACTTCAATATTGATTTAAGTATATTATATATATTATAGTAACCCTACTATTATAATAAATGTGATAGTTCACAGCATAGAAAAGAAAAACAAGCAAAAACTACTGAATGAATTATAATAAAACTTTACATATAGCTTACACATCGGTATAACACATAGGTTATAAATAATCCCTGCAATCACAAGGGAACAGGAACTATGCAAGTTAAAACTCTGGGGCACTGCTAATTTAATAATAAAAAAAAGACTAGAGAAAGATTAAAAATAATAAAAAGAAAAGCTAATATTTAATAAATCAAATCAAATCAAAAATATATTTATTACGTAGGTACAACTTGTACACTTGAAATAAGTCAAAACATAAGTAGTCAATAAGTAGTTATAGTATATAAAAAAAAAAATAAAAAAAAACTTGTTTGAGATGCAGGATCCCCTAAGAAAAACGAGAAAAAAACTTAGGGGTTGCTCTTTTGTCAATAAAATGAGTACATAATATTTTATAAATACAACATGTAACATCATATCTTAAGAGTGAGTGTCTTATTAATAAAAAAAGACAATACCAAAAAGAGGTTTGTTTGCCTATAATTATCTAATAGCAATCATTTTCATTGTTACCTGTGTAATTAAAAAAATGTACTAATAATAATGGTATTTTTAGTATAAATTTGAAGTTATTTACTTAGTTCTTTTTGATTAGCATAATAGCAATTTGATTATTTTCATAATAAAAGTACCTGATCTGTCTGTTGTACATAGTGTGGTCTGCCATATCTACGTTGGCAGCAGCAGAAAGCAAGTCTGCGTAGAGAATGTAGTCAGACTGGGGTGGCGGAGACAAGCACTGTGGTCTTGCCCCTTGGTAAAATGACACTCGAACTTTTGAACGCTCCGAACTGAAACATTACACACAATACAATTATGACATGTCTATATTCTTGGTATAAGTTGAGGTATCATAAGATAACATAAACTTAGCTGGCAGTAACTTTATATCGTACAAAATGTATTATAAACTATTATTTCGCAACCAGCATTATATAACATTTGCAATGCATTCAAGGTACATTAGCAGGCGAGCAGAATATGTATGTGTTAACCTAAAGTAATTTAGCATCTGCTGTTCTTTTATTAGTAGATGACTATGCTCCTCACCCACACAGTGTCAGCCTTAATATTAAACATCTAGCCACTGTTAGCTTGTTAAATTTGTTGTTTGTGTGAAATACTCTTTAATAAGGCATATTCTTGAATATTAAGTGGTCGCTGACATAATTTTCTTGAAGTCATCAAGAAAACAAGAACTGCACCCACACACAAAGACTTGAGGTCAGAGCAAAAATGCATTCATATAAGGAGTTTTTTATTTTGTATTCATTGAAAGTCAAGAACAAAGACAAGAATCATATAATTATGAACTTTTTAGTGCTATTTTTTTGTGTTAATTTAATTAGTAACATATTTTATTTATTTACAGCACAGCTACATGATACATATTTCAGAACTCATATTTTTTTTATAATTCCTTAATTGAAATCAAATAAATAAAACCAATTGTTGACATAATTCACACTTACTAATTAGTTAATTATGTTTATTCAATTAAGAGTTCAACTGTATGAGCTATAGTATAATATTTCATTTAAATAAGATATCGTTTTATTGTAGAAGTTATTTCATTACATAATATTCGATAATAGCAATTGCATGAAATAACATAGTATAAGAAATGGGGAAAATTCATTACTACATAAACAACAGATATATAAATGTAAATAAATTAAACAAAATAGAAATTAGACAGCAAAATAATAGTAACAAAAAAATATCGCAGGGCGGCCGCGTCCGTACAATGGGCCACAGGGCGGGTCCTCAATTTGGGTTACGAACGGTGATAGTGAAAATATAAATAGAGATTCGGAATGATTTGCCAATGTACGTTTACTACACGTAGGTTGATGATGAGTAATGACCTTGTGTTGTACACTGCTAGATGGAACGGAAAGTCGTTTTGTGTTTATAATTCAGTCCTAGTGACGTCATTATGACCGAATTCTCTACTCAGGAAATTTTGCAAATCACAATATTTGACAAGGTTATATACGAGCACAAACAAAGCCGGTTAATATTTATTTAATTATACGATATATATAATTTTATTTCAATTCCAAAATCCAAAATATCAGCGAAAGAATACCTAATGCGCAGCGTAACAAGAATGACATGAAATTGTGTAAATACCATACCTTTTCTAGACACAATTTATACCGGCGAACACAAAACTTGTAAATATTCACTCTCTCAAATTGATTTTAGATAATTTTATCACAAATGAAAACATCCGCGCAACTTGTAATGTAGGGTTGGGTTAGCAGATTGTACAGAGCTCACAACAGTGTTTCCACAACGTTCACAACATCGATCTCGGAAGTCGCGTTCGCGCGCGGCCGTGGCGAATGGAGCGGAGCGGTTGAAACATACAGCGCTATTCCTGCCAACAGCCAAACTAGTGACGTCCCAACCATTCACGAATCACGATTCACGATTCGATTTCGGTATCGTGCTCGCTTTATAATATTACAATCTTCAGTGTTCAGGTTTCTTATTAAACAACATAACTTATTATTATTACATTTACCGTTTCTTTAATTATGTTTGATATTGTTTAGTTTATTTAATGATTTATAGTCTGATATTAGTACTGTTACTAATAAAAGCCTTTCAGGGCAATTAAAAATTTAATACCTTTTTGATGCATAAATAGGAATCATGATATTATGTCATTTACGGGTTAAAATTATTTTTTGCTACCTACTATTATGATGGTTACTTACGTATTTTTTTTAATACTTTTAATCGCGGTCGGTCCCGGCTTCGCACGTTAAACAATTTATAGGCTATGTTACTTACTGCCACTGGTAATATCTCTCTCTTTAGGTGAAATAATTTTTCAAATCCGGTCAGTAGTTTCGGAGCCTAATCAATGCAAATAAGCAGTCAAACCTTTCTTCTTCATGATATAAACTTATAAACAGGCAAATTAGTAAAAGATTGATTGAGTGGTAAATTAATATACAATTTTGCCCATAGAACTGTTTGCTCTTGCACAAACTGTAGCAACAGTAAATTATTCTATCTTTGATTTGCTTGATCTTCTATGTATGTCTAAGTGTTGTGTGCATTGAGCGAATGGCTGATGACTTTTTTTAAAGAAACTCTTCTAATAAAAACATTAAACACCCTCAAACGGGCAGACGGCACCTGAACATTAGCAGATGCGTTGCCGCTCTTTCAAATATGAGTATGCTCTTTTCTTGAAGGTCCTTGACTCATAGCTGTTCAGTAATAACACGGGTGGCAGCTTTTTGAATATATTGGTAGTGCCAAAGTTTTCTGCCTCGCGGGCAGAAAAAAAAATGCCGCAGTTGTTGTGAATTTCAGGACATCGAGATGGTGTGAGTAAAATTTGGAATTTTGATGCGATCTCTGGTGGTGGAATTCTGCTGCAGGTGTTAGTTCGGACAATAAATAGAAAATTATGTAAGTTTGAATTAAATTGCAATTAAAATGTGGATATCGCGTTAATAGTACCTAGATAATAAATACGTGGTAAATATTGACATTTAGGACTATAAGCACTTTAAGTATTAGATATTTAAAAAAATATTAACTATTGGTATTTGGTACCTATATAAACTACCAATTTACCTACGATTATTTTGTAAATGTTTAATTTTTCAATCGATAAAATATTTTTTGCACCACTTTGTATGTTTTCTCGTTTTACAAATAGCGATTACGTCATGTTGGCTAATATTATGGAATGACCTACCATCACAATAATACGATTTAAATATAACATTCACAGAGATACGACATATAAATTGTTGTCAGCAATATATCAAGGACCTTGGCTTTGTATTTATTGATTGCGGTAAATAGCGATGGATTCAATTAAGGTGGCCAAATCACCTTAGTGATGACCAATAATTCTCCGATCGATGAAAGCGGATAGTCACCTACCGATTAAAGAAAGATGCTGTCATATCATATTTTGGCTCATGGCCTCAGACCAAATAAACAGTATGCCATAAATTATTGTTTCATCATCATCATCATCACCATTAGCCTTTATCTGTGCACTAGGTAATAAAGAATGCCAAGGAGACCGACCCCTTGCCACTCGCATTCAAAACGGAATGGCATATTGTTTATTCGTTTAACAGTTGATACTTATTAAAATAGAATGAAATACTTAAATAAGGAAAAATATAAAGTACATACATACACATTCTATAAAAAGTTTTGCATTAAAATACAAAGCGGTTATTACCTCACGTCGGTTACGTTAATAAATCGCGTTGAAAGAGGATGTGTTCATCTCCCAACAAATAAATAGGAATACCTATACATCTAGTAAAGTAACACAGCTGAAAGACATAATGTTATATAATATTATGTAAGTATACCCAAGAACATAGAGTATAGACTATAATAATCGTTATCAGGCGGTTTACGAATTTCAAAAAAGTATTTAAATAATAGTCGCTAGAAGTTTATTATAATTATACATTCGCCATTTCGCTGAAATTAAATAAATACAACATACTCATTAGAGAAATATAACGTACTCGTCTTCGACGGGCGTATACGGGAATGCAGTCTCCTGGAGGTGCGAGGGCGGGCTACTCTCCGGCTCTTCCTGCAATGGACTTTCATATATGAGAGTCTCAACCATCGAACCCTTGGAACTCCCGAACGACACCCTGTAAAGAAAATTTAAATTAAAACATGATCAAAGTTAGAGCGACGGTGGTCCAGTGGTGGACGGACTCGGCCTCTTATGCCAGGGGTTCCGGGTTCGATCCTGACCCGTCTGTGTGTGCCTTGAAATGGGGTTTTCTAAATTTCTAAGTGCACACGAGACCATCGTTCGCTCACCGGTGAAGGAAAACATCGTGAGGAAACCTGCATGCCTGATGAGATTGAAAAACTTTGAAGGTATGTGAAGTTCACCAATCTATTAGTGAACTATTGGCCCATTAGCCTCCTCGCCTGATTTCGAGGAGGAGAGCCATGCCCAGCAGTGGGACAAATAAGGGTTGATACTTTACTTTTTTTCTTTTTATGATCAAAGTATTAACTACGCGACCTTTACAAGGTCTAACGGAGGAAACGGGTCCCCTCGGGTGATAATGCAACGAGGTTATCAGGAGGACTAACTAAGGTTTCCTCATGATGTGTCTATTGACTGCTGATGTTGACAAGGTCAGGTGCACGAGCCACGAGGACATTGATAAACGGCATACTTTTGGGTATTCCTGGCCCTATTCGGCCACAAAACCGAATCCCTCACAAAAAAAAGCCAATAATACTTTAGTCTAAATATAAACCTATTAAAAAAAAACAATAAAATACAACCTCACTGTAACCTTTTAAACTTAATAATGACTCATAATGAAATGAGGTCAATGTTTACAAGTGCCTAACTATTTCTGGGTCCTCTTGTTAGTGACTTTTATGGCATTGACTACGTGACAGAGTATAAAGTTTTGGACATATTATATTGTAGGCAGCTGCCATCTTTAAGTCCAAATAATAAACACCCACGTGCTCCGAGACCATGGCTTCAAACGATAATTATTCAATCTTATTAATACAGAGATTATAAAAATGATAAAAATAGAATATTATCGTAAAAGTGGCGTATTTTTCCATCCCATTATAGAGGGTCGAAGGGAAAGTTAGAGTCGTATTATTGTGTTATAAGTATTCTTTAGTTATCGATCAGATGATGGTCATCAGATAAATTTACAATTCAATGAGGTGGTATATAAAAGATGAAACTTTAGTTTATTATACCATACTGAGACAATAAAATAAATTAAAGCTTAAAAACTTGTTGAGTTGCTTAAAATGAAATGGTGGTGGTATTATAGGTACCTTAAATTAGTCCGTAGACTAAAAAAACGTGAAACTGTGGCACGCTGTTAGTTTTTCCGCACAGTCGAGGTGTGTAAATAAACATGTTTGCCTTTTATAATAGTAGTAAAATAACTTACTGGTAAAGTGCTTATTTAATAATAAACAAATTATGTTGGGACAACTCACACACGGCCATCTGATCCTAAAATAGGCAAGGTCTATATTTCTAAATACATACATATTATAGATAAATTACGCTCTGACACAGAACAAATGATCATGCTCACTATACAACCATTTGTCCTGGGTGGGAATTGAACTCACAACTTTCTGGATTAGCAGTAAGGTCATTCATAGCAATTAGTTAATAACTACTAGTTAACTATAATTAATAACTATAAAATACTACTAATTAGTATATAGAACAACATGCCAGTCAAAAGTATCTGTTTTTTATCTAATTCTAACAAGGAAGTAGATGCATGATATATTATTCAAACTCCAACGGGCGGATTCGCGGCCAAATACTAGGATCTATTATTATAATAAAGAGAGAGTCTCCGATCATCATTCAATAAAAATAGGTTGACTGTTTAGGGACGCCTGGAAGATGAGAAACAACTATGTCAATATCAAAAGACGTCACGCCGTCGGCCGTCACGGCATGGGTCATCGGCATTAAAATGGACTCATCATTTTACTGCCGAAACCGACCATAGACGTCTCACTTTAAACTTTCACCAAAATATTGTTACAATACTTTATGAATGAGTGACATAGATTATAAAAATAATTAAGACACCTATAAGTTGAAGCAAATTATAAGACAGTTAACTGTATTATGGGATATGAATTAATTAATTGTGAGTTATGATTATTGAAAAGACGATTATGAAATGTGGAAAAGTTATATAAAAATAGCTACATACATTTAATATATTCTAAAAATGACTGTGTATTAGTAAGTGAAGTGCGCGAGCTATAAATAATACACGAAAAAATAGGCCTTTACTATGGCTTATGTAATAAAATTGAAGTTACGAGTTAACAGGGTTCGATAGCTCAAAGGCAATCGCGATCGATCGTTAATGGAAACACGCTAGAACAAAAGGTGGCCAGCTAATTAAAAGCGCTGATGTCTATTAAACAAATATTTACATTAAAAACTTTTTGTTGAAGGCCTGCATGAAAGCTGATGAGTGGCATCTATTGTTGTCATGTCACGTTGACTTATTTTGATTAAATTTAAAAGCTACACATAGAGGTAAAATTAATTTTAAGCGTGTAATATTTGTTTTTATTG
This sequence comes from Lycaena phlaeas, assembly GCA_905333005.2. Classification (NCBI taxonomy): domain Eukaryota; kingdom Metazoa; phylum Arthropoda; class Insecta; order Lepidoptera; family Lycaenidae; genus Lycaena; species Lycaena phlaeas. Next base: position 6,433,420 of record HG995168.1, read on the forward strand.
GTATTTTAAGTATTAATTGCAAGTCTCTCTTATATTTGCGTAATGGTTGCTCAGTAAAATGCTTATTTTTTTATATAATGCTCCTAGTTCCCGCATTGTAAGCCAAGTAACTTGAAGTAGTTATATTTTTCGTTTCGTTCGTGAAATTCATTTCTGAAATAAATATATTTTCATTGTATGTTCAAACAATCAATTAGTGTAGTTTTTTTTGGGAAACTTTATGATTCAATTGTGATATTTTTTTTCAATTTCAATTAAAAAAAATGTTTTATCTTCACATATCAAATTAAACTAAATATATTACATATTATAATCATTAGACTGCTTATAAGTGTGAAAATGCTTGTGAATTACGCGCTTCTTTGCAGTCACACTGTCTTGTCTGCACAGTTGTCAGAACACAATGATACACAGGAGTGTACTGTGCACTGAGGCGCATAGAAGTGGACAGAATCGCACCTATTAGACGCGTAACTGAAGTCCGAATGGATTCCAGAAACGTCCTAAATGCGATGTGAAGTTTAATGATTGCGCTGTTCACCTTTATTGCGTTGCAATTGCGCTCCCGTGCGCTACAATGAGATATAATGCGTTTTGTCAGAGTAAATCATATAATTGTCTAATCAACGCCTACATTATAAGCGCATCACTACAACTCGATTAGACTTTCTAATCGACCTACTTGCAGCCTTTTAAGGTAGCGCACGCGGCGCCTAAACTTTTATACTTATTGTATTATTATATTTGTATCGATCAGTGGCTGCTTAACATTCTTTGTTATATCTGTCCCACTTTAAAGTAACTGATGCTCTTTAAACCGTAATGAACTTAATAAATAATTACAGTATGAAACCTATTGAAAAGAAGAGCGTTGTTCATGACACCCAGTGTTAATATATTTGCTTTATCACAGATAGAATAACTTCAGAATATATAATAATGTGTGTGAAAGGTTTATCGACACAAAATATAAAGTTCATAATCTTCACAGATATGATAAAATTTTAGGGATGTAATAAATAATTTTAACTTAAAGCATTGCGTATTTTATACGATGTTTTAATAAATTAAATTGAAATTTTCAAGCGAACAAAGCCACCGTACTCAATAATATGACATAACAATTCCATCGAGCGCTAATTCGTCCAGAAAACAGGCAATTGGGAGCCATTGAAGGCCCTCTATTGATCTCAATGGCTTTAATTAACTCCATTATCATGAGTTATTATTTATTAGTTCAGTATTTGAAATGTCTAATTCCATGTTTCATTGCCATTATATAAAATTCTAGATAGGTACATATATATTATTTATATGTGGCTAGTGCAAGATTAGTATCAGTATATGACCACTTCGGGATATACCTATGATATGGACCAACTTAACATTTGAAGGTAGGCTGCATAGCTAATAGCGGCAATATATCTACCACTTGTTAGGGAGAAGGAATAGGTAACGACAAAAGCTATTAGCTTCCTAATAGCTTTTATTCTAGAACCTTCTTGTTCTTCAGCGATAAGGTTTCTACTACGACTATATAATAAAAAATCAGTTTGTTAACAGCGATGGCGAAAGAGGTGGCCACTTGTAAATATGATCCTAACACGGAAATATTCCAAATGCGTGCTCAGTGGAAAAAAGTGGACAATTGTAGGAAACAATGGTTTGAACGATGGAGCTGGCTACTGGATGAGCAAGCGTAAGTATAAATAATTCTAATAATAATACTTGAGTTAAGGTTTAATTACATAACATACGAATCAAGATAAAATTAGATTTAGGACCATTCAAAAAATATCATTAAAATCTATATAATAATAAGTAATTCTAGCGTGGAAAAGTAAGAAACACCAATACATATTTACTTTCGCCTTTTTTATTATATTAGTAAGAAAGCCGGAAGTCCTAATAAATGATATACTGATCGATCATCTTTGGGATTCTAAAAATTATTTGGAACATACGTTTATTTTATTTTGCACATCAGCCTCCCTAGACAAGTGGCAGCTTACGCATGTAATTTGACAGCTAGTGTCATTCCCATACAATAAGTATTCTATTCTATTCTATTCATTTAGCGTTTGTGCTACTTGTCTAGGGGGGCATAAGGCTTGTTTCTTAATCTTCTTAAAATCTTAACTATTAAATCACTAAATGATAATAAAGTTACATAAAGAAATATATTATGTTCTATATGCTCAGTACTTTGTAGAAAACATTAGAACTGTAGACATGTTATTTACTTGATGGGGGTGTACGTGGAAAGGTTAAGATCAGGTCGGGGTCGCGCGTATGGACCAGGTAAACTTGACCTTTACTAGAAGGAAAGGAAAATCGATCTAGGTTGATTTATAATGCGACTGGATGTGTAACTAACTCTGACGCAATGGTTTTATATAGTCCATAAATTGTGTCGTATAAGTATTTCGATTTTATCATTAATGTTGTGCCTATATTGTATAATATAATATATCATCATCATCAACCTTTATCCGTCCACTGCTATAATATGTACTTATATATATAAATATATTTTAATATGAAACTTATTTTTTCATATTTTCCAATAGGATTACGATTTAGATGATATTTTGGGTTTAATATTTGGATGAGCTAGCCTTTGTACATATATTACTATAAATCAACGCCTACGCGAGTGAAGCAACATGCAACAGCTTAGCTTAGCAACATAGATTAATGATTGTTTGAATTTATAATATAATGAATAATATCTTTTGCTAATTCACACTCGGACTGTGTTACGTTACGTGACATATAAATCCGTTTTAAGCCTTTAAATGCACGATTGAGCATTTCAAACGAATTCCAAATAAAAGTGCCTATGTATATGGCAATAAATTAATTAGCGCAGACGTAAACGCGGGCAACAGTATTCAATATCTAATATATAAAATTCTCGTGTTACCATACTACTCCGAAACGGCTTGACCGATTTTTATGAAATTTCATATGTATATTTAGTAGGTCTGATAATCGGGTAACATCAATTTTTCATTCCCTTAAACGATAGGGGTGACCTACCCCTAAATATATTATTTTAATTGAATTCACAATTTTTACTGTTTTTATTTTTTTATGACACATACAAAAATACGTACAACCCAAAATTTTCACCCTCTATAATTAACCCCTATTTTTAAGCAGCATAGCACTTTTGGCAGAACGAAGTCTGTAGGGGCAGCTAGTTATGATATAATATTATGGTCATCACATTTTCTATCATTTTATACATATTTATACTTATATCGCGTCCTACATAATTCTTCTCTCTTCTTCTTTTTCAGTTTTTAATATATTTCCCATTGTCACAATATGGTGTATAAATTACTCAGACGTTTTACAAGTAGCTAGTTGAATTGCTCAACCAATTATAAGCTCACGAAATACATATTCGCTTATATTATATATAAGAAGTACTTTTTATTAATTGAGTCTATATGTGGACGAAAAGAGGTTCATAATAACGATGATGCTGAAATTATTCCAAATTTAAACATAATATCAAGTCCTAAAATTAAATCATGTTCGCATACCGTAGGTACAAATTGTGCAATCAACAAAGTGATTATTTTATGAGACGCGTATTTCGGGGGCCTCAACGGGGCGCCAAAAATGATTGGCTAATAATTTTAAATGGGCCATTATTAAATTAGACCTTTGTAGCCAATTATTAGTCATATAATAAGTGAATTTATAGTCGACGCTGTAAATTATCTTTCAATATACCTACTTGACATTTAGGCCCCGTTCGCACGAGAGTTTAATAAGCGTCGCGTTAAAACCCGACATCGGTGCAGTGGGTATACGAGTATGTGAGTATTTATTTGTGTCATTCAATTTCATTTTTACGCTCGATAATAAAGCGCACAGACGCTTTTCCACCGAGCGTAAAAAACTTTTCAATGATACAAAAAATAAATTGCGGCGATTTTTGTCATGAACTGTTAGAATTTGGATATTGAACGATGGACGTTAAATCGAATTGACCATGCGTGCATTCGTGAAAAACGTAATAAATCTAAATGAATGTAAATTATAGGCACTTGGTAGTCTATAAACGACTAGTTAATCTTACACAATGACATACAATATTTATCTGTCGGCCTTGGTACTGACATAACTTTTTATAAGACTGTGTTTACATGCTTAATTATTATGAAATTCATCATCAAATTGTACCTAATATTCGATGATGGAATTTTCAATATTTTCATTTGTTATTAGTTTCCTCCTATTCTGTCACGATCTCATATTTTGTAATAATTCAAGATGTTAGGATATTTGTTAAGATATTAAATTAAGCCATAGTCCATACATATAAAACAATATTAATGAAATATAATATTATATTATTACACCGGGGAACAGAACATCTTCAATTCATGTTTAAGTCATGATCTATATTATGTGCAAAATTATATTCTAATTCAGCTCGGCTGTCCACGCATGATTATGTTGCGAGCAGCTCAAAAAAATTTCACTTTTATGTCCACATAATCATTTTATTCCCTGGCGGCGATTCGAACCCGCTGCCTCACGGCCTGAGCGCCAACGCGCTAACCATTAAGATACAGGAGTCGTCGAAATAAATTAGTAAGTTAGTAAAATTCTTGCAGGGCGACTATACGCGAGGTGAAAGCTCTAAAACAAGGGATAGCTGAAGCTTTGCCACGCGAAACCAAAGAAGACCACAAAAAATCACTAAAGCCAATACCCCCCACGTCCTCTGGCAATATTGGATGGCTTGCCACTAGGTATGTTATCTTCAATGAATATAAGGAACTAACAATATTGGGTATAAGTCAGAAAGGAGCGATTGCGCTCTGTCGTATAGTAAACTAGCTGTTACCCGCAGCTTCGCCCGCGTGAACTTAGATTTACGGATTTATCATGTCTTATCACTTATGATGATCATTTTCTATTTTAATAGTTACTAAGTTTTTGTATTAAAATGGATATGTTATGTGAATATGTTCTCATGAAAATAAATACATAATATTATACCCCTTCGCAGACTTTCTGAAGGCATATTTAGGATACTATTATTATATATTCCACCATACGACATAGTTACGTTGATGCACGCCGCTCGTTCGAATCATGGCAATACAATTTATTTTCTTGCGTATTATTTTGATTTTGTCATTTCTCCTAAAGTATTAATTTAATTTGCATGATGTAAAGGGGAAAAATAATCTTAAGGAAGTGATCAAGCCAATTAACTGATATAAAATGATAAGGATTTATTCTGTATTTGTGTAAGTAACTTTCAAATTATCGCGTTATAATTGCCCATTTTTTTAAAGTATTAAATGGATATAGTATGATATCCCTAAGAGATAGACATATGCCATCGCGGACTTTTTTATAGAACTATTTAAGATACACAGTTCCACCATACATTGTTTTGTTATATCTCAAAGGGTTTAGGCAGCGTTTTCGTTGAAAACTCCCAGGCGGCCTATTTTTTTCCGACACGTCCAACAATTATTGTTATATCTTAGCCAATATATATAAAAACTTAATAAATTATGTACATAAACCTTCCTCTTGAGTTGTCCTATTTATTAAAAAAAACCGCATCAAAATCCGTTGCGTAGTTTTAAAGATTTAAGCGTACAAAGGGATATAGGGACAAAAAAAGCGACTTTGTTTTATAATAACTATGTAGTGAAGTGTTGATGACAACAAAGATTTAAATCGTTAGATATGCCCTCGCCGTCAAAAAGTATGGACATTGTAATTGGTTATGAGCCAGTATTGAGACAATGGTGTCGATTCTGTTATTACACAAATTGTGTAATATTACTTTCTACGTCGCACTGATTGCAAATGAGTGAGCTCACTCATTTGAGGTTGGACACATTTTGGAGCGGTCCTACTATGGCAAGGGCGTATCTACCGATTGAAATCTTTGGATGACAACGCTTCTTGTGTTTCCTTTTCTTTTCTGACTTCAACTTTTCCACACACATTACTATAATTTATTTAGTTGGTTCACACAAGGATATCATTGTCCTTTTTTGTTTTTATCACCAAGCACCTTTAGTTGTGTTTTTGGCTGCTTCAGAACCAGGCAAGACAGTCTTAAGATCAAGACAGTTATCTTAAATATGTATAAGACAAATATCATCTTAGGTAGGCATTGATTTTATGGGTGGTAAAAAACGGTAATATTTAATCTTAAGATTTCTTGTAATTAGAACTTTATTGGTATTTGATAAGGCAAGTTGTAAAAGTAAATTGCTTAACGGGTTTTATGACTCTGTTTTACTTACATCATAATAACTATAATAAATATATTTTCTTCATTCAATCTTAGCAGAGGGTAAAACAAACTTAACAAACTTCGCTTTGTTCTTGGGACAATGTCAAATGTAAAAGCAAATACTGTATATGTAACTATTAAATCTTGGGAGTAGTTAAGTATTCTTAGAACAAGGACGCAAAATATTTACAAACTTATGCTTGATACGAAACATCTACTAACTTCAGATCGGTGAAGTTAAATCGCTGATACTGCTGGTGTTATTTCCCCATTATATTTTTAGAAGAAGAAGAAAAAGTAGTACTAGAATAATAATTGCAAGAATAAATTGAATTTCATATAATAACGTTTCTGGTTATTTGAAATTTTCAATCAAAATACAATACTTTTGTCACAGTATAGGATTCAATCGCGACATTTTCCACAACTGGGTCAGCAGATTTTGTTCTAGTTATAAGTATAAATTACCGATAAAAAAATATTTACCGATACAAACTAAACCCCTCATGGCATTTTGTGATTTTTTTTAACTGTGAAGTACTACCTACATTAGACATTAGGTATATCTTAACCGCTTCTATCGCTCTTATATGATTTTTCTCGCTCTCTCTCAGGTATCATATGCTTTCATGATTACCAAATTCAATATAATAAGTACGATAACAGATTTTAGTGGTTACAGATAGTCAAACCACAAGCGTTTTATACGGTATCGCCAATTTTTTATCTCCAATTACAATGGATTTGTATCAAACATCTTATAAGGCCATTCAAGAAAACCATGAACTTAGCAGATCATTTTCCTGGAGATCACAAATAATTTGGGATTTTCTTTGCAAGCAGCTGCGTTCTATAGTTCTTGATACTTCTTACAAATATCCGTGACGTTTTCACCTCGAATAATGGCAATGGAATATTTTACAAAATGCACCCCTAACTTCCTGCATCTGTCAGATGATTTTGCAGAAAAAAAGTCTTCTGTCTGTGAGTGAATCTGAGTGAAAATCTGAGTGTAAATGAGTTCTGCCTGCATGCAGCTGAGATGTATATTTGATACTTTTAACAAATATTTCTGGCGTTCTTACCTCAAAAATTTAGCTGTAAAATTAACAAAATGATCTGCTAATTTCATTTTGTACAAAATCGAAAAACGGGTTCTGCCTAGTTACAACTAGTAACAAACATTTGTTACTCTTTCACGCAAACCTACTCAACGGATTTTAATGAAATTTTACAATAATATAGTTTATATTTCAGAGTGATACATAGCCTATAATAATTGATCCCTGTACTTTATGGGAAGTACGGGGGTTAAGCCACGGGGCGCTAGTAGATTAAGCTGATGTGACTCATAGTTTGCAATCATCAAAGCTCAAAATACCTTGCGTGCCGAGCAAACATACTGTCACCAACATTATATTATTTTATCGGTCCTCTTTCAAAGTCATACCCTATCTTCAGCCAATCCCAACCTGTTATATTGTCTACATCTACACTTATCTATATCTATATCTATATTAATATTATAAAAAGGAAAGATTTGTACCTATTTTTGTATGTTTGTAATGAATAGGCTCAAAAAGTACTGGACCGATTTCAAAAATTCTTTCACCATTTGGAAGCTATATTATCCACTTCCTTAAGATATTTTGGTTTTTCGGACACAAGGTGTAAAAAATGTTATTTCGCGTACTAAGATCCCGTTGTAAATCTTAGTTAACGCAGGCGAAGCTGCGGGCAACAGCTAGTAATATTATAAAAAGGAAAACTTTGTTTGTTTATTTGGTTGTAATGAATAGGCTCAAAAAGTACTAGACCGATTTCAAAAATTCTTTCACCATTTAAAAGCTACATTATCCACGAGTAACATAGGTTACATTTTATTCTGGAAAAATATAGAGTTCCTAAAATTTGGGTTTTTCGGACACAAGGTGTAAAAAATCAACTAGAAAAGTTACTTATTTTGCGTACTAAGATCCCGTTGTAAATCTTAATTAAGGCAGGCGAAGCTGCGGGCAACAGCTAGTATGTAATAAATAAAAAAATAAGTCTAGTCGGACAAACCCGCGGCCTCCGACTACCACATGAAACTGTGCATTTTCGATTCGGCGACAGGTCGACGCCACAGTTGACTGGTTAGCGGTGTTATTTACGATGACCGATGTACATTATAAAAGTAAAGCTCTGTGAACACTTCCGTTACATTTTAACACTAAGCGGCAAAAATTAATTGCCAAGATAATAACTTGTCAAGAAAATTAAAATTAAACTGAGATTTTGTACCGTAACTCTTGAGACTTGGCGTTTTTTAACACTTAATTAATTAAATAACGGCAAAAAGATTAATAGTTTTGGAGACATGCGCAGACATACATTATATATATATATATATATATATATATATATATATATATATATATATATATACACGCACATCAAATTGTATTTATCTCACTAGCGATTTCAAATTTCAATATTAGCCACGTATCATCATCATCATCAGCTTTTAACCGTCCACTGCTGAACATAGGCCTCCCTCAATGAACGCTAAGACGACCGATCCCTTGCTACTCGCATCCATCGCGGACCACGTAGCCACGTATATTATTTGATTATTTGTAAGCTACTTTTTAAAGTCGGTAAAATGTACAGCGATGTAGACAGACGTGGTTTTAATCAGTTGTCAAATAGCACGTACGTGTATCTGGTTTAGGATGGGATCAATGACCGATAGCGTTCCGCGAACCATGAAGATGTTAAAAAAGTCTGATATCCGGTTCTGGAATTCGTCTAATCTACTTTTTTTGTATTTTGCTTCTATAGTCTAGGGTTATGAATATGGATTCTATTTCTGTAGTTTTTGTAGTGTGGTATATATTTCTCTTACGTTAAATATAAAATTGATAACATGATAAGGATTGATTATTATTATACTACTTATGTACTACATTGATGAACATTATGCAATGAAGAGGAACAGATTAAAATAATCATTATTATAATGGAGATGTCGTCATAATAATGATTATAAATTATAATTGTAGAGAACATGACCTTGATTTTCAAAATGCTAGGACGATGTAATACATATTACATACACAGGTTTGTCGTCATAATCTTGTCTGTCAAATTAAATTAATCATTGCTTTTTGACGGTTCATAACCTTAGATAGTTCAACTCAACTATGCGCGCGGCACAATAATTACGTGAGCTTGTCATTACCCAATACACAGCTTTAATTATGTGTACGCAGTGGACGACAACGCGCGATCGTGTCACTGCCACACAAGTCAAGTCTGTCGTGTCAAGAACACATTGTGCCGCTCGTAAGTTGAGTTGAACTATCTAAACTAATATAATAAATACATTGATGACATGAAAACATGAAGTGGAACATTGCCACCTTAATTTTTTTAAGTACAGGTAAAAAATATTAAAAACCCATCTGACCGAATCGTATAATTGAGCTTTTGATATAAAATATCATGAATTGATATAAATTTAATTTTAACAACATTATAGTGTATATTATTAATATAGTACTTTATTGATTTTTATTTAATTTCTAATTCGATACTGTATCCTATTTTGCATTGATATGGGTTTTCCTAAATTAATACACTTGATCATAAGACCACCGCTCGCTCACTGATGAAGGAAAATCATCGTGAGCAAACCTGCATGCTTGATGAGATTAATTATATAAAGTCTTTGAAGGTGTGTAAAGTTCACCAACCCGCAATTAAACATAACATAAGAATATTGAAAATTGTATTTAAGTTGGTGTGGGCTCTAGAATCTAAAAAGGCCACCACTATTTTGTGTAAATATTTGTTTATCCTTATCGGAAGATAACATGGGTGCATAAATTTCAGACCTGACTGTCAGCTGGAGATTTACACCTCTTGGATTTCACTGCCCCCGAAACGGCTGCCCGACGCGTGGGATAGCAAGGACTATGTCGGCTAAGCACTGAACCACTGGGATCAATTTCTGTCTATCTAATATATATTTTTATTTTTAAAACGAAGTTTGTTGACCCTTGAAGAATGTTAATGAATGGAATTCATGAAATTTTGCAATACAGAAAATATTTGAGCGCCATTTCGAGAAAAATAAAATTGATAAAATAAAACATTGTTTAGAATGAATTCATAAAATTATAAAAAAGTTTTATGAGCAAAACGTAATAACGTCTTTTATATATGTCGTAGTATGATTTGATAAAACGTTTTTTTGCGAAAATACTAGGGATTTTGCGAAAACACGGATAATTAGACATTGGCATTACATTTCTCAATCTTACTGAAAAAAGGTAGGGTTTTTGCAAAAATACTAGTCGCCTTAGGAAGATTGAAAATCCTTAACTCTGATTGGCTTGATTTTGGTTGACAGGCAAACTCTTAATGCGATTGGTTCATATTTTGCCTTGTAGGTTCGAGTATACAATAGGATCCCAGACAACGTTCAAAATCCTTCCATCAATAAATTTAAGAAATTTATTAAAGAAAGTTTGTTTTTACCACACAAATAGGATATAACAAAGTAAGTCTTAATGGAAGATACCACGCGATGGGAATAGGGCGTTCCTCCCAGGAATTTCAGGATAGCATTTAAATTTGTAATAGAATATTTGAAAAGATTAGTTCCACTGATTTTGCTTCGCCGGTTCTTCGTGGTACTATTTTTAGTAAGGTTAAGAAATATTTTATCCTATTATCCTATTGTTAGCTATTTTTTGATTATTTAAAGTAGTTAAGGTCTGATTAATTTTCTGTGATTGATGTGTTCCCCGGGTCACTAGTTTATATTTTAACTAAATTGTTTAGCAAAAAAGCAAAGAAACTATAAATCAAAGGCATCGCCTTTTCTTGCCCTTTAAAATTAAAAATTGATTTTTTTTATTCAAAATAGTTTTTTCTTCCATTAATATATAATTTCCATTAAGACTTACTTTGTTATATCCTATTTGTGTGGTAAAAACAAACTTTCTTTAATAAATTTCTTAAATTTATTGATGGAAGGATTTTGAACGTTGTCTGGGATCCTATTGTATACTCGAACCTACAAGGCAAAATATGAACCAATCGCATTAAGAGTTTGCCTGTCAACCAAAATCAAGCCAATCAGAGTTAAGGATTTTCAATCTTCCTAAGGCGATTAGTATTTTTGCAAAAACCCTACCTTTTTTCAGTAAGATTGAGAAATGTAATGCCAATGTCTAATTATCCGTGTTTTCGCAAAATCCCTAGTATTTTCGCAAAAAAACGTTTTATCAAATCATACTACGACATATAGATGAAAAAAATAATTTCATATTTTTTTTGACACATACTGTATAATATTATGTCATCATTTAAATCTGCCTATTATCGAATATAGCACTGTCAAAACAAAAATGAATAGAGTAGGCATAGTAGTAGTTACTACACAGAATTCGAGTGTGAAATAAACAATGAAAAAAATGATTCAACATTTTATTTTAGTCTATGTGTCATCTTGTTATAGCGTCACTGCTTCACAATAGGTTAAGGTCAAGAGTGAGCTGAAGGTGACATAAATTTCGTTCAATATACAAACACATGTCATTGAGTTAAACAAAAGAATGTGTCATTTGCATAATTTTTTTTTTCAGTGTTAGGGTCTGTTTCACAATATACTAGTAAAGTACCCTATAGCTATATGACACATTAATTAACTGACACATAAATCTTCTAGTTAGTCTTGATTGGGTTTCACCATCATCTTCCCTATAAATTTATTTGGCAGATCCTACCTATTCATCCGGGCACGAAATAAAAAGTTGAAGTTTAAAAAGTGGTAATTAGAGTTATTATTAATTTGTAGGTCATCAAAGGGTCATTTGGTGGTTGCCGCTGTCGATCCTAGCTGTACAGGAGTTGCAGCAGTGGGAATGAGTGGTGAGTCAAGCAAGATAGAAAGCACTAGCCGTAGCCAGGGATTAACAGAGGATATATTTTAACATCTGGACTAAAATTTGACCTAAAATTTTCCGAAAATATTTCCACCTTCAACTTGTGGCTGATGTACCCAACTTGTGGCCGCTGTACCCGTTTGCCTATCCTTCAACAGAAAATCCTCAAAAGTGTGCGGTTATGGAAATGTTTATCTTTTAGAAATGTTTATGCACAAACAAAGGTAGAATTTTAACAGATAAAACAATATTGGCTTTGACGTACCAAATCAGAATAAAACCTTAACAAATATGTACCCCACGGTTTAAACGAATTCCACCGTATCCGCGCAATATCAATAGAAAATTGGATGAACGAAAATACTTCCTAAAATATTATTTTTCTTCTGTCAAAAAGATTTGGTATGTAGCAGTTTTTTGTTCCTACCTATTTTATCTTAAATTCGAGAAATAAACTATCCTATCTTTTAAGTTGGAGATAAGCACGCTTTTTAAAAGAAAAAACCATTAAAATCGGTTCAGTAGTTTCGGGGTTCATCCCGGACAAACATCGTGACACTGGAATTATATATAATAGAAAATAGATAGGAAATAATTATAAGTAAAAATAAACTACGCACGTCTCTCCACTGATATTAAAACTAGTGCTGTAGATCTATAGTGTTACATTAAAAAAAAAACCTGCGTAAAATGTGTAAGTATTACGAGTTCTCACGGAAACTCGAGAAGTTACAAAGTTTTATTTTACAGTTATCAGCAAACTTAATACTATTTCATTATAATATCGTCGATACTACATTTAATTCCTTTCTATAAATGATATTTTAGTCGAAATAATTAGTCATTATTACATACGTTTTGGTGAAAATAGACTTATGCCACTATATTATGTCATATCGTTGTGGTCTAATGTACGTTTTGATCCCATTACTGGCACACCTTATTTTTGATGCCAATTTTGATTTGCCAATTTTTTTTCTCTGCTGGACAATAATGATTCATGTGTGAAGAAATAAATTAATATCATATTATATGCACTAATGCAAAAATTGTAGTCCCTTATATATCAAAAGCTCTCTTATCTTATCTTAACAAACAGACGAAATAACTTTATCAAACTATTATGATAGCTGCTGTTATTTCTAGATTGCTGCATTGATAACTAAAACAGTGTTTCTAATTTTCACAGAAAAATAATTAATACAGAATAGTCAATGATTTTTCCTGTTTTTTTTTTTGGCAGTGCTAGTAATTGCAAGAACATTATCTAATGTGTTTATCCTATTTAAATTTATTTCTTTGAAATATACTTACGTAGTTTCTATGAAAACTAGTTTCGTTTTCTTTATTCAAGTCTCCATGGTGTTAAAGTAGGGCGCAGAGCCTATATTTTCCCCAAGGTCTTACGTTTTATGCCTCACTGTTCCCGCCAATGTGCTATCTTTGTACGTTGCATAGTGGTATTTTTGCAGCAAACTACAACAAAACTAAACGCGTATCTAACAGTGCAAAAATTAACAAGAAATGAACTAATTAGAACTGTACATCATTGTTATAATTTAGTTGTCATAAGAAAACATTTTTTCTTGTTCGTTTGTTTAAATTACTGTGTGGTAAATAACATGTTTTCAAGCAATTATCCGACTTAATCCTCTTATTGTGAGTCTGTGACTCATTTTGTATGATCAAAACCTAATTTGCTCCGCAAATTTTGATTGATGTGATATTAAAGTATGTCGAAGTGGGCTGCGGAAACATCCATTTAAGACATTTCCTCAAATTACATGACAACGGGGCGCATATATTTTTGGCAATATATTCATATTCTTTATTTCGCCATTCCTTTAGTCCCAAGGCTACGCATAAAAGGAATTCCGTTATTCATTCGTGATTGAGTTACAAATATTATTACATCATAATCTGCCCCGTATTCGTCCACTTTTAAGCCTTGACTTTGCCCTTTGACGTCAAAACGGTCAATTGTCTGGGCTTTACACCTTCATCACCTGTATAAAACTATACCGCTATTTTCTAGCCTAGCCGACAATATTATGATATTTGTGATTGACATAATTAGGATAATGATACTCTAATTATGCCAATCACAAATAAAATAGAGCGGTATTTTCCTAACTCTCTTTGTTTGATCCGCCATTTCAAATCTAGATTTTTTTTCCTCTTACGGAAACGTTCTTCGGAAAATCTTATATATCATAAAAATCTCGTGTCAAGGTACGTTATTGAACTCCTCCGAAACGGCTGAACCGATTTTGATAAAATTTTGTGTGCTTATCAGGTAGGTCTGAAAATCGAACACCATCTATTTTTCATCCCTCTAAATGTTAAGGGTGGTTCACCCCTAAATTTATTTTTTTAAACAAATTTTTTATGATACAGCATACAAAAATACATACAACCCTAAATTGCAATTTTAATTTTGGCAGAACGAAGACTGTGGGGGCAGCTAGTAATTATGTATAATTTAATATATCTTGAATGCTGGGAAGTCCACCAACCTTCTGCCTTATGTATAGTATAATAAAATGACTGACCTTTTCAGCGATGTGTGTTTGTTGCCATTACTAAGAAGCTTGTGTTTCGGCTTTTCGTGCGCCCCAGTGGGTGTCGATGAAGAGAACGTTAGGTCACTAGCGAAGGAGCTAGTTGACGAGTCCTTGGATATATTCGTTCTTGCTCTTCTAGCGGTCGACTCTGGACTCCCCGGGGTTGCCAGTTCTAGCGCCAAACGTCCCTTGCCAGGTACCGGGGGTGGTTTTTCCTCGACAGGCACCACATAGGACAGCATGGCTGTCCCGTTTCTCTCTTTATCGCATTAAAGTTTTCACACGTTTTTTGGTTACACCGATACGCACTAGACAGTCATATTTTATTCGGGAAATTCACTGCACCGATCGTTTCGTCCTCGAATCGAAAAGTCGACCTGAAACAAAAAAGAGTGATTAATAAAATGATCATTTCATGAAATCGGATGGATCAAAATCCTTCTAAATTATATAAAAGTATCGAAATTTGATGCGAGTAGCAAGGGATCGGTCGTCCAAGACATTTGACGTTCATTGACGTTCATTGAGAAAGGCCTACGGATAAAGGCTGATGATGATGATCATCAAAATTGAGTAATGTGCACACAACACATTAATTAGGGTCATTACTCGCGATCCAATAATATTGTGTTCACTATCATTAAACAACGAACCATGGGAATCCATATTTATTTGTACTCAAGCCTATAGTTTTAAAAATAACTATTCTTTTTTATGGCGCATTATTCTATAGAATTGGAATTATGAAAACATTTTATACGAGTGTAGAGCTGGGTTCAACTTCATCGTGTAATTGCTCATTGACTGTTATTTAGTACGCTCCAATGATTTAATGTCATCTTTAAATATGATCCGCTGTGGGAATCTCAGTCTCGGCCTTCTGTCTCGACCTATTAACTTTCCTGTGCCAAGTATGTCGACCAAATCACGTGGCCAAGCGAGGTTGGCATAAAATAGTCAATTTTATTACGGCTTGGTTTAGTGGTTAAGTGATTAGTGGTCATAGACACATTAACAAGGAAAGAATATGTATGACTAGACAAATTTTACTGAATATTTTTTATGTGCATTTCAGTGGATTCGAGAATCGAATAAAATCGGAAAATATGTAACACTGAAAGTAAAACATTAAGTAAGGCAAGTTAAGTGGAAAAACTTACACTTCTTTTGCATTGTTTTTCATTTTTTTATCACAATATGTTCTATAATCAATATTTACCTGTGTGTAAACATGTCTATATATAATCAATAAGTGTCACCTAGTAGATGGTAATTAGCTAAACTAGATTTTCTCCTCATGCTATCTACATTAAATTGATTATTATGATTTTACGTAATAGGTAATTCATAAATGGAATTGACGTAATACTAACGTAAGCTACCACAGTATATTATAAGTATCAACTAATAAAATATACTTATAAGTATCAACCAGTACGAAAACTACGAACAAACGCTCGAGACAACACACTCACACAAGCATGCGTATCGACGCGCCCTCCACTCGGCTCTTACTACTGACGGCACTGCGAGGATCGCTTAGGGGTCTCGGTGATGCACATGTGTGTGTGAGTGTGTGTTTCGATTTTTCGTAGTTTCCGTACTGTACCATATTAATGCTGAGCTTATACTGCAATGTTTTAGCGCACTCCATTCCTATCCAGCATCCAGTGGTAGGTTACAATGGCATAGTTAGAGTAAACACTCTTGATATTAAAACAAAAACGGTTAAAAGTACTCAATTTTTTTTAATATCTTGAAATTATACCACAGATTTTAAAGTAGCCAGTGAGCACACATTTTTTACGTGTAGGGGGGCTAATATAAGCTTACGTTTTAGTTTGTGGGATTGCCAGTTTTGTCCATCTTCTGCCATCTTGGAAAAAGGGGCTCCAAGGGTTTTGGCGCTACATCTTGTAAACTAGAACCCTATAGATATTCTTTTTAGCGTCATTATTTGTAGCGTATTAAATTGTCTACAACTTGATTCTGTTAAATATATTTAGTTAAATATATATACAAAAATAAACTTTGAAACTACTTTTATGGTCATTTTACAATAAAATTACATCAGAGCAGTCTTATAAGAGGTTTTACACAACAAGATTTTCATTTCCAATCCAGCGTGTGTTTATATAACATTTTACAATAAGAAAAATCGTAATCGATTAGAAAACGAGATCTAAAAAAGGATTTTTAACAATAATATGAATTATGAGGTAGATAAAGCGAATATTGCACAGCTCTTGCAATTCACGAAATTTTACAGCACATGTACAATTATATTAGGTATTTTTTCTAATAGACCTATTGCTTTTTTAAATGAATTGAATGCTATTAACTTGAATGAATTGAATAAATTAATACTACCTGTCATGCACCTACTTGTTCTAGCCGGATAGTAGATTTAAGTCTGGTGATTTCCCACGTAATAAACCTTTTTTACAATATTAACCGGGAAACAATGGGACTCTACCAGTGACTCATAACTTTTAGGTTTTGTTAAGTTCGAGAAACTCTCAGCTACAAATGAGGCTGCACAGACAAATAGACGGCGAGCCACCAGTCACGACTTACGAACAAGAAACTAAACGGGAATCGAATACGTTTATTAATATTACAGTACATGAGTACGATATTACAGGCTTACCTTCAACACTATTCTTCTAATAATCCTAATTTCACTATTAATAATATCGATGAAATAACCACACCAAGCGAGTATCATTCGCGCTGAGTGCTACGAAAAACTTTTTTTTTTGAAAGGGCTAGACTTTTAGGCCTGATGGCCTAGCTCAATAATTGTTGGTAATGTAACATCATATCGACGGTTATCCGATTATTTTCTTTACATGACTCATAAGTTGGGAGACCTTAATATTTAACAAATTTCATGATCATCATACGAATCATGGTTTACGTTTGACAGATTGACAGATATACGGACGAAGGAACAAGGACGGTTAAGCATTCCACTTTTTTTAAGTGAAACTGCTTTAGAATCGTTGTGATTTCAAACCGGATGCAACGGAAAAAACGACAGGTAAGAGACACAAACACAAAAAAGCGAGTGAGCAAATGTCGGTGTGTATGTATATTGCAGACTGTTTAGTACTTGATGTATTTGAGCATTTAACATGTGTTTCACTTCTATCGTGTGTGAATCGCACACACACTTTTTTTTTGAGTAAGAAAACCAGTAAAGTGCCTTTACACTTTACACAACATCATTCATCATATCAATCGATAATGCTTCTTGGATCCAAACCAAATACAGTACCTACGTCATTGTCCATATCTCTGTACCTTTCTTAGTTTAATGTCTTCTATGCTTCCTGTGCGATAATCTACAATTTGTTTCTCGGTTCTCGCTGATTGAATACATTTTTTACTAAGCGATATTTAATAGCTATACAGAAACGTTTATATCTTAAATATATCGATTAAAAATGTAGTGTAGGTACTAGGTATTATTAAAATTTATAATGAACTATTTTTTCACAAATTTTCCTATTTAGAATGAAGACCTCATTATCTGAGGATAAAATTCCGATAAAAATAAATATGCTTTCACGCTTCAGTAATCTCCCAATAGGGCTTCGAATGTGTATGTTTAGAACTAAAATTTAAAAAATACTAAACAAAATATGTATGTATACATATTACGTATATTTCACGGCGAGGTGCGAACTAATTCCTAATCGCAAACCGATGCTGTGAGCGCACCTTTATAGTGCTTTAATTATTTCAGCGTGCGCCGGATATGCGCGGTTCGAAGATCGCTCTGGCATTGCCTTTGCCAAGGCGATTCGTTATGTAACGTATTGAAATGAAAACATATGTACGTAACATCGACCACAAAACCCATAGACTCCTAATAACAGGGGAACGGGTTCTGGCGACACATCTGACTTATAGTTCCGATGTAAGCCGTAAACAATGTACTCAAACTATCGTGTCGTCTCATTCTTTCCCGTTGCGAAATATATCCATTTCTTTTTAACGTTCCGTGATTGGTAATGTATGACATTTAATTAGCTAATCACAGCATTGCAACCCCTCCGTCTTACCACAGCTAGTTGCCAGAATACATTTAATACGAAAGATCAAACATTAGGAGTCTATAGGCTGTGTGGTCGATGGTACGTAATAACGTTTTTATTATTTCATCCTTGAATATCGAATTTATTATGGCATATTAGATGTATATGTGTACTAAATATCAATATATTATAGATGTCCAATCCAACACTAAATAATGATACATTGTTTCCCGCGGTTTCGGCTATATTGCTAACCTTGTTTAATATAAATTGAGAAATAATTATCATGCTCGATTTCAATTATTTCAGCGCTCATTCATTTTAAATAAACATTTTTTATAAAATATATAATCAAATGAAAAAAAATTTCCTCTTCATGACATTGGTATAGATTATATGAGTTTCTATAAAACAAGATGACAAGAAAACCGTGTGGTAGGCAAACCTATTGGCTATGACATTAGTGAGTTGGCCTCCTCAGCGTTGATGCATAGGTATGCCTAATATAGAAATAAGATGATGCTGATGAGCTATGTATGTATGTATAATATTTTAAGAATAAATAACGATCTCCGAGCAGATCAAATGCTTTACATAAAAGTTTTATCGGAGTACATAAAAATTGTTAAAATTGCTTGCTTATGAAGTTGATGGTAGTTAACACAAAAAATGTCTTGTTAAAACTTTTTACGTAAGTTGCACGGCGCGACTTTTTTAGACTCGAGCTTAAATTAATTGCCATTGCTGGTAGGATCAAGAACAATATGTGGTTCTGTAGCAACCTAACTAGAAACACAATATGAGAATCGTATCGGTGAAGGTAGAGTATGCTCTACCTTGAGGTGTGCCTCAGTATTCTAGCTTGGATCATTTAAAATGAGCATCATATTTCACCTCTGTAACAAGCACACTTTTCAGAAAGGTTTTATTTTTAATTTCTCATTTATTTATGAAATAATATAGGCTCCATATATTATGTCATGTGCCTAATTTTTTTGAGTTGAGTTGAATTAATAGGCTTAAATGCAGTAAGAAACGAATAAACATAATAGATGATGTTTATACATGGAACCCCAAAATGTTGGAAAATTATTTAACACGAGTAAATAGTGTGAATTTGCGAAAAAAATATCACGACTATCTGAGGTCGAATTCGCGATCAACGTCCGACGATATGAAAAAATGTCGAGTCAACAACTCTATATCCACAGTAAAGAACGGCAGAGCGAATGTTTTGCTTCGTTTGGAATTTTAAAGTTGAGGTAATAATAAAAGTATCTACCTAATTTATAATGTGTTCATAAGTAACTTTGTATTCTTTTAAGAACATCTCATTTAATCTTTAAATATTTTTTTTATATTTCTTCGTCATTGAAATACATATTGTTAAATAAACAATTTAAAAGGTACTAAAATTTAGGAGCTGTATATACTCATCTTGTGTGTTTATAAATTTTTGTAAATCTATGAAATTACAATATTTTTGGTAAGATTTTTTTAAGCACCGCTTTATATGGACATAAAAGTTTTTACGAAAATAAATCCTTATAAATTGAAATAAGGTTTCTAAGGCTACAAAACCTAAGTCGAAGTGTTTACTTAAATTAATTTTTTTATGATTTTACATGCACTGACATTGTACATTTTACATCGGTTCTGAAGTAAAGAAAAGCGTATTGATCAAAGTCTTGAAGATAAACAAGATCACTAGGAAATGGGTGATATTTTGAAGGGTCATCAAATCATCTGGGGAACTTGTATACATGAACGATTATTGAATTAATCTATCGCATGGTGGTACCCTTGAAGACTCGCGGCACGACATTTCATACGTTATATTATGTGGGGACACGCTAGGGGATTTAAATTTTAAATGATATAAAATTGTTATGTATGTATTGTGAGATATGTCATATCAAATTCACTCAGATTTTGATGAAATTTGCAATGAGTGGGGTGATAAGTTTTACTAGTAATCAAAACAACGGAAATTTGTTTTTTTTTCTCTTTCGATTCCTGTACGAACAGCGGACATTCATATACAATTAAATAAGACCCTTGATCCATGGGGTTCTAGTGCCTTAAAGTTTTTTTAATGATATAGCAAAAAGGTTTTTCGACATCACAGGAGACCGAAGAGCAGCTACCTCGGATAAAGAATTAGTCTAGCTATACAAAAGAGGAACGCTGCCAGTATCTTAAAACCTTGCCTAAAGGGACTCCTTTTAATAATATTATATTTTATTTATTATATATTTTTTTAAGGTTTTTAGTTTTACGTTAATTGTATTATATTCAATATTTTTATTTTTATGCTTGTACAATCCTTCATAACTGTTTTGTTTTAGATACAGTATTATTATGTTCATATTTATTGTTAATTAAATAAGACAAAAAATACATAACAATATTACTTAATGATGTGGAGAGAATGACATAGGCAGCTAGACTATTCGAGCATCCTCATCTCTCTTTGAAATAAAGTTATTTAGCTGCCATTTAAAAACTGGTCGAGAGCTTTTTAGCCAGGTCTGTGCTGACCTCCAGTGACCCAATTTTGTCTGTTGAAATCAACGTCATTATTTTCACCTCTTATAAATAAATAAAAAAACACAATTCTAGTCGAGTAAGAAATGAAAGAATCATAAATCTTCTCAACATAATTGGTAAAGTTAGATGTTTCATTTAGATAATTTTGAACAACTCGTTGTAAATTATTTAAAAAATCTAATACAAATAAGAAATTTATAAATATATTGTATTATGTGATTCCAAATACACATTTCACTTTATTCTACAAATGGTCAGACATGAGCTGGATTTACTTAACACTGGTGGTCAAAATATCATAACAAATTTTCTCATAGACCCCGTTTCTCAAAAAGTTATAGAATAGCACGGTATTGAATGCCTTTTGAAACTTGCGGTTTACAAGAACTATACACATTTTTTTTAATTACCATGAATTTCACACATCGTTATAAAACCCCTGGGTTCTAAATTTAATTCTCCCTTAGTCCTGATCGTGGTGCAAAATTTATTTTTAAATTTGTATTCGAAATAGAATGTCGAAATCGCCATAAGCCCCTATAGAATCCCGAAATAAGCAATTCTGTTACAAAGAACTAATTCGCTAAATATTAGCACTGGTTCACTGGCCTGTGTTTCATTCTATTTGTTTTTTTTTTCTATGTAGATAATTCCATAATACGTGAGAAACGAGAAAATGTAATACAATTTGAATATATGAATACATAATGGGTTGTTTACTTTTTTTGTTTTAATAATTTTTAATGGCACCTAATATATTGGATACCAAAATATTCCTTATTTGAAATTTTAAGGATTACTTGCAGCGCCTCGCGGTTTCCCCCGCGTACATTATATTCCCGTGGGAGTACGCGGATAAATTATAGGCTTTGTGTTATTTTGATGCCTTTATTGTAAAGCTTCATCAAAACCCGTTCTGTAATTTTTGCTTGAAAGAGTAACAAGCCAACCATTCAGACATCCATACATCCTTACTTCCATACAAACAACAAAATAAAAGAAATAATAAAATAATACGAATACAATTTGATGAACAGTTATGATAGTTCATAACTGTTCATCAAATTGTATTCGTATTATTTTATTATTTCTTTTATTTTGTTGTTTGTATGGAAGTAAGGATGTATGGATGTCTGAATGGTTGGCTTGTTACTCTTTCAAGCAAAAATTACAGAACGGGTTTTGATGAAGCTTTACAATAAAGGCATCAAAATAACACAAAGCCTATAATTTATCCGCGTACTCCCACGGGAATATAATGTACGCGGGGGAAACCGCGAGGCGCTGCAAGTAATCCTTAAAATTTCAAATAAGGAATATTTTGGTATCCAATGATAAAATTAAGAACAAGAAAACCATACAAAAATCGAACCCATAACAGATTGATGCCCAATTTTTGCCTAGAAGCGCGACATATTCTACTAGGAATAAAATTAAACCTATTCTATACTCCCTATTCATCATCATCAGCCTTTATCTGTCCACTGCTAAACCTATGCTTGTCTCGAGGCATATTCCATATTATTACTAACTATAAAATCAACCCGCAAGGACGCACATTCCAGATAAAACTTGTCTATTTGATCGTAAGCATGTAGAATCTTTCCTCCAATTTACAGCTTTACTCCTCCTTGAAATACTTCAAATCTGCTGACATAACTCTGCCACGTTTTCTCGGAGTATGTCGTCTGTTGTCGAATCAGCGCATACACCGACTTACATTTATGAATACAAATACCAGATTTGAATTTAATTGCCACGCTGACGATATATAATTATTTTTGTCATTATTATCATCATCAGTCTTTATCAGTCCACTATTGAACATAGGCTCTATAATTATTTAAATTTTTTATTGTACTAGACCTGGTGGAAAATCATTACACTATAAATTGGCAACATTGAGTTATGAGACCGCAGCGCCGCGTCTATCGGTTTTCTAAAGTGGCGATGACTCTATTCTTATTTTCCAAAGTAAACTATTGTGTTGCCTATTATGTTTTCAAAGTATAAATAATTTAAAATCTCAAAATGTCTCATGTAAGCCTGGCAGCATACGTCTGGCATTTGTATTCGATTTCCGAATTAATTTTCCATCAAATAGGAAAATACATTGACATCCGCGCCGCATACGTTCATTTTTTCCGGACGGAATACACTTATTTTCAATAGCAAACACGATAGAAATAAGTTTTTTTTACGCAAAGATATATTTCATCTCACATTTGCCACAAGCCCACTCAGAAGAGCCTGTGCCGTGGACATCAATTACGATTAACATAATGAAAAGCTATATTATTCCAAAAGTACAATTAAAAACTTATTCAAATTAGCATAGAATAAGTAATATGAGATCATGGTTAATGCACTGAAAAATTTATAGCCGATGAGATGATGAGGTTTTAGAGTCTAAATCAGATAACAAATGGGAACGACGTAAGGTGAGGACCTCCATTAATAGGACGTAATAAAAATTTAGACTTTAAAAGAAACCTATGAAATAAACTCCACCATAATATTATAATCAAATTTACATCGCAGACTTCGTTCCGCATAGATTATACTTTGATGACATTTTGTTGAAGAAATTGTAATTCTAGACGACATTGCGCCGACAGGCTATTTAATATTTTAAAATGAACTAAAATTCTCAGCGGTATCACATTCCTGTGCATAATTATGCAACTGTGCGAAACCGTTAAAGAGCGAAGCATGACTTGTGTGGATATAGCGAGCTTGGGGTCGTGGCTCGTTGATGTATGATAAAAACTAGATACGATCGAATCTATAACGTCCGTACTCCTACACAAGGTATGTGTGGGAATGTGTGATCAGATCACAACGATGTATGTAGGATTTAAGAGTATTTTTAACCGACTTCAAAAAGGAGGAGGTTATCAATTCGATAGGTTTTTTTTATGTATGTACATCGATTACGCTCCCATTTGTGATCCGATTTACATGATTCTTCTTTTAGTGGTGAAACAGTATATTTTTAACCGACTTCAAAAAGGAGGAGGTTATCAATTCGATAGGTTTTTTATGTACCTATGTACACCGATTACGCTGTCATTTGTGATCCGATTTACGTGATTCTTCTTTTAGTGGTGAAACAGTATACGCTGTAGTCATTATTTTATGTTTTTACAGGAATGATTTTACACACAACTTCTTTTTCTCGTTATTATAAAATTCAAAATGCAAAAGGCCGTATTTTGACTATCTAATGAATGGAAGATTAGTGAACATCCTAATGAACACGACATGTGTCTAGTGGGTCACAACATGCGACCGATTTAAAGAGACATCTTTAAATCAGTGTTTTATTATAATTATAACGCAAAAGACAATAGTATCATATTTTTACGCTAAAGCAGGTATTTGCCTGTTTTCATAGAAATCATTTATATTGGAACCTACTCAAATTGCTCATAGCTTAACCGAAAGGTGCGTTCATGCTTTAGTGATCAAACAGTGAGATATTATATTTATAGAAAAGATGACAGACTACCTACTAGACACATACTAACTGGAGCGCATCACCGAGAGAAGACAAATTCTTGTCTATTTTCATCATCCATTAGAAATTAACTTACTATAGCGATAAAAATTAAATTTATAACCAATTAAACAATGTTTATCAACAAAAACCGGTTAAAATTTTTTATTGATCAGTCTAATAAATGTGTCTAGAATAGGCAAAGATTTTTGATAAAAGATTTAGCTTATGCTTAGTTTTTTAATACATTTACGCCCGGTTTCCGAAATGCTGATCAACGGAAAAATTAACAAATCAACTGTTAATTCTCTTGTTAAGTATCAAATGAGTTGCTAGAAGCCATCTAGGATCATGGTTAAATTTCTTAATTTGATCAGCCTGTCAGTTGACATAGCCACCACAATGAAAAGCTGTGTGTCAAATTTGACTCTAACTCTTATCTGAATTGACGAAATAAAATATAACAAATCAAAAGGAATAAAGCTAGTTCCTAATTGTGTCAAGCTTTGAATTAACGTAATGAAAATATAATTTTTGTGAACACTGTTGTATTTTTTAAGTTGGTTGATACGATCCGTATCAAGTGTTACCTCCTTTTGTTGCCATAACTGCCTGCATCCATTTATGCCTAAATAGTTTCAGGTCGATTAGGCATAGCCAGGCAGGGAGGTGATTCTATCCACGCAGCGTATGTTTCTCTTGCCCATCTCCATTCTTAGACCCTTTAATAATCTGACTAACGGCGGTTTTCAATATTCTATCTATCTTAAAATGTTCTTATCTATCGTTACATTTTGACACATTTTCTTACAAAATCTGTCAAAATTGTAAGATGGATAAGAAAATTTTAAGATAGATAAGATATTGAAAACCGCCGTAAATGAACAATGAAGTAATCGGCAAGTACGCTCCACCAGCAGACTTAAACGTTTCAAATTGTTTATGTGAGAACAGACACTTCGAACTAACTTGTTTCGTACCTCGGAAGTAGTTTTTCTCTGTTTATCACAATTTTACGATATGTGTACTCTCCAATCTGCCTATTATCTAACATTACGAAAAACCACAAGCTTAAATTTTAATGTTTGTGCCACTTAATTGAGTGCCACTTAATTAACGTAAGTGTCAATTTGCAATCAAATGTATGACTTTAGGCAACTGAACAATTGAGATCCCGCATTTTCCCAAACTCATCAAATTAAGTGCCTTTCATTCAAAAACGACAGCATTGTATTAAAAAAATCTTGATGCGTTTGTTTAAAACAAAACACATCTCACAACATATCATACACGACGTACTCTTATCAAAGAACCCAACAGATAGCGAAAAACACAAATTAAAATCGCATGTAAAATTATACTTACATTCTTTTATAAAAGATTAATATATAAAATTAGATACTTAGTAGGAAATAGTAAAATAATTATATAGCTTTTTAATTTTTTCTAAGCGTTTCTCTAAATAAAGTCCATGAGTGTTCTATTTTGGTTGTACATTTTAAATCACAATATTATGTAATATGACCTTTATATACCGTATATATCGCAAAGTCCGTAGGTAGAAATTATAAAAACAAAATAATATATTGTTACTAAAAATAAATAACTTCGCCCAACGTATACTATTGTTTTCCTATCTGACATCTTATCGTGGTCAAATTAATTGCTACAAGCTAAAGTTTTAATCTCGATTTCAATATAACATTTCTAGTTATTTGTTTTTTTCCATCTTATTAAATATCACCTCTTAAATATCAAGAGGGCTCTTTATTGAAATCATTATACTAACCCACATCTCTAGACCAGCTATTGACAAGAGTATCTGGTTTCAATTTGTAGTTCATTAAGAAATATGTTAATATTGTAGGTACGTTTTCTTTCATACTGCACCCACCGAATCTAGGGACAAATTGTGCTAGGAATAACAATAATAATAATAATAATATCTACGGACGCTTTTACACCATGTCAATCTGGTCCCGTGATAAGTTTCCGAAGAACTTGTGTTACGGGTACCAGACAACGGAAACACATAATATATTTAATACTTTTTTTTATATTAATGAATATATTTCAGATTTTTATTATATAATACACATTAATGACCCAGAAACTTTTTTGTTCTCTGGCGAGATTCGACCCTACATCCGGGCTTAAGCGCCAACGCGTGAACCATTGAACCACAGAGGTCGTCAAAGCATGCTTTGACAATTCCAAATTTTGTATTTTTAAGTTAAACGTTTAGAACGGTCCACCTGTGTCCTACACTATGCTTATCGATATGGCTAATGGCATTTCTATGTTATAAATAAATGGGGTGAAATGACAGTGGCAACTCGAGACATGTTAAAATCCTCCGATGTAGTTGAATTCTATGAATATCGCTGATCTCTTAGAATCAACTGCCTATTTGCCTCATTTTCTTTAAAAAAAATATTTCCTTACATTGTCATTAATGTAGGCAATGATTTTTAGAATCATCCAGATCAATTTTGACGTGATGTCAATAGTTGGGTTTTTCTTATAAATGTTTGCTTTATCAATTATTACTTTGACCTCAAGATGTAAAGCGTAAGTATGTAAGCTCATGAGAAATTATAAAAATAAATTCTTCAAATGCGTCAACAGTATGAAACGTGCTTAAGCTTTTGGGAAAATGCCAAGTGCCAAGTATTGCCGTTCATTGAAGGAGGCCCATGTGAAGCGATTCTTAAAATTAAAATCAACTAAATATATTATTAACATAACACAATTAATTTGTTTCTTTTACTGAAATTATTATTTAAAGATTAATTAATTCATTAATTTTAAGTTAACGCCATTACATTATAATCTCATTAATCATAATATACTATTCAAATTCTTTTTTTCAATTAACCACTAGGCTCTAAGATATTTAACATTATAATTTAATTTGATTTATGATATTATGTATATTATAAACCAAATTAAATTATAATGTTTCGTATGTCACAAAAATTAAGATCAAATGTGAGTAGATACAGCTTACTTAATGTTGTGTTACTTTGTCCAATGAACTCCTAAGCTGTTGAATTTAAATAAATCTTGTACACTGTGTGAATTTTGATACAACGTGAGAGACAGGATGTTGTCTAGGCCGATATCTACCCAGGCTTTTAGATTTAATTGATATATTTAGTATACATAGTTCTCATTCCCGTGGGATTACGGGAGTAAATTATAATACGAGTATATTCCCGCTTTAGGCTATGAGCTAATAATGTAGCTTTCATCAGGGATAGAATTTTTAAATTAAATTAATTGTTTTTGCGTAAAAGCGTGTCAAACAAACTCACATTTACATTAACAATGTCGTAGTAATAGTAAGGATTACCTTTTTTAACGCACAAACAATTTGCCTTGTGGCGCAAAGTGCCATTTCCGTATACGAACTTCCGTAGAAGCCTCTCAAGATGCAAGTACAGGTGAGAGAACATAATTAAGAATACAAGTCGTGGGAATGCGAGTATTACGCACTGCAACTTTATATTGTCTAGCTCGACTAACACATTCTAATTTTAAACGCATATCAAGAGTAGGTTTTTGTGATAATATTTTATTTATCCATCTAAATAATAAAATTATTTATATTGTAAAAGTTCTGTATAAATCTCACAGATACACATCATGGGCAGTTTTTTTTTAAGAAAAATAATTAGTTCTAAGAAAAAGAATTATGGTAAAATTAATAATTTTAAATTACTTATTTATTATCTTATATGTATATAAAATTTTGGTGTCACGGTGTACGTTATTGAACTCCTCCGAAACGGCTGAACCGATTTTGATAAATTTTTATGTGCCTCTCGAATCGGACAACATCTATTTTTCATCCCCCTAAATTTTACATTTTTTTTTGGCAGAACGAAGTCTGTCAGGGCAGCTAGTTTTATCCATAAAATAAATAATTCTAAGCAAATATATTTTTCGGTATTTCGTTACCTACACACTATTTCCGTTCCGTTTTCATGTTTTATCATCGTGACATGATTTACGTTTTCGATCATCACAAAAATATAGACAAAAAAATTACTACAGTCTGCACAATATAAATCATTCCGGGAAAATGTAGCCGTCGATTTCACGAGAGTGGCAGTTCAATTAAGCGATAAAACTATTTTCTAACAGTTTAATCACTAACAGTTGGTAGGCGGTATATCTAGTATTGTACATCGATGGCGGGTATGACAATATAATAGCATTTCTGAGACAGTGAAAGGTCAGTTCCCCATGAACACCACAAGACTCATGTGCTGATCGTTATCGTCCAATTAATATACTTCGGATCGCCGAGATTAGTAGATTAACGATAATTACCGTCGGTGTTCCCACCGTAAAGATAGCTTAGTTCATTGATATATGGGCGATAGTATTTTGTTAAGTGTTAATAAAACAACTATCAATTACTATAAAAATGAATAAGTAAAATGTTGCCAACTTTTTTATTGTAATAGTTTTAAAGCCTTTTCTACCTTGTGATTATATGCATTTTGGTAGTCAATCTGAAACAAATGGTGTCAGAAGGTTGGAAGTTCATTAACCTATTTTCAATTAATTGCAGAGTCCTTGAGAATTACTGAATGTTTTTTACTAACATAGATATTAGATTCAGGTCGAATCTGTATTTATGAATGCTATACTAGTACTGTACTAATATGTACTTAGAACTGTACTTATGTGTTGTAATCAATATAATATGTACTTATAAAAACAAAATCACCTTTAACCGAGTATATTTGATACTATTACCAATAGTTATTTAAAACTTATATCTAGTTACAATAGTGACAACACAGATTTATAAATAAAGACAGATCGAGCATGCCGTACATGCGAGTAACGCTTGAAAGCGAATACAAATTCAAAAGCGCTCTCAAGTGCTTGACATAGTGTCGTACTCTAAACGTCTATTAGATTGTGTTCGCTTTTGAATTTATATTCGCTTTGGTGGCGTCACTCGCGTGATCGACATGCTCCATCTGTCTTCATTAAAAAAAACTGTGAGTGACAAGTCATTCATCGAAAAATGTCGATTGGAATTTATAAATTAAAAAGCTTCTTTGAGAAAAAAATATTTATCTCACCTAGATATTTTAAGGCATGTTTACTCACTGTCCGGGCAAATGTTCCGTTTAGCAAATTTATTGCAAAAAATAAAAAATAGGTAAAAAGAGAAAGTATAATATTTCAGATCTATATCAGGACTGCTGTGTTGGTTACCGTGAGAAATTCGCTACCGAAGTCGTAAACGAGCCTTACATATATTTACGTGTATGTTTTTATGACATAAACTGCGCCCGCGATTTCGCTCGCGTACTTCCCGTGTGGGCATACAGGGATAAATTATAGCCTGTGTGTTATTCTGGCGTATAAGAAAACTAATATGTGCATATTATGTTTCACTAAAATCCACTCAGTATTACTAAGAGTAACAAACATCCGTACAAACTTTCACGTTTATAATATTAGCAGGATAGGTTCTGACGCCTAGCGAACTTTAAATCGAGTACTTTTGATTTATTTATAATATTTCACGCCCGCAAGGCATCCCGTCACGGCATTTTTTTAATCTTACTATTATTATAATGAAACAACTTTTACGGATTTTATCGCGGTTTATTTAGTTTTTTACAAGCCCGACGTTTCGGAAACTTTACACTTTTTTCCGAAACGTCGGGCTTGTAAAAAACTAAATAAACCGCGATAAAATCCGTAAAAGTTGTTTCATTATAATGAGTGAAATTCGCGTAAACTTAAGAAAACTTACTATTATTGTTATAATTATACGATATTCCGTAAGTTTGGATGCTTGTTGCCATTTCATAAGATGTGTAAGATTTAAATCCTAAGAAAATGTAGAGAACAAATGAAGAAGTAGAGATTAGAGGCGTTTAGCTAATATAATTAATGTAGAGCATATTGTAAGTATAAATATTAGATATATACTATACAACCGAGAAGCTACGTGGTCATATCTCGACCCGAGTGGTCTGTTGATCATGCATTACAGACTATGTATATATGTTATTATTTATATGTATATTAGTATGTTGTTATTTTGATGTATTTACAAAAATTGTAAAACTATATTTTAAAAAGAGCAATCCTACAGAGTTTCTTGCTAGATTCTTCTCAGAGGAAAACTGCTACTTTGCGAATCTAGCATTAGCTTATAAAAAAATTGACATGCTTCAAGTGCTATGTAATTTGCCTACGAAATAAATATTATTTGATTTGATTTGATATGAGGAAATACGGAAGGAAACTTATAATACTGAATATGTCAGCATTTTACCATAATACGCCAACGTATTGGGCCAGTGTATACGTGATGTTATGCCTTAAACAACTTGGTTGAAAACGTATAAAGGCAAAAACATGCCAAAACACGGTACCCATAATAAAGATTAAAGATAAGGCAATGATTACGTAATACGTAGTACAAACACCAAAGGACAAGTGTGCGAATTATAAGAAAGTTCTATTATGTAAGTGCAGGTTGTAATATTTTAAAAATAAACTGCTAAGACTGGTCACTCGCGGAACACGTTTATTGGGACTCCGTCTTATATAAAACTTATATAAGGCTAATATTATATTGAGAAATATAAGAAATGTATTTACATTTGCGTTGACAGGTTAGGTTGTCAACATAATGTCTAAATGGAATGGAATTGTATGTTCCGTCCTCATTTATATAACACCGAATACTGAATTAGAATTTAGTCGGAAAAAAATGCATACGTAAAACTTCTATGCTAATATTTAAAAAAAGTAAAAAGTATCAACCCTTACATGTTCCACTGCTTGGCACGGGTCGCCCTCATCAGGCATGTACGAGTAGGTTTCCTCACGATGTTTTCCTTCACCGGTGAGCGAGCAATGGTCTCGTGGTCAGGGTGCACTTAGAAATTTAGAAAAACCCACTCCTGGCACACGAGGGGTCTGGATCGAACCCGGAACCTCTCGCATTAGAGGCAGAGTCCATACCCACTGGACCATGGTTTGAAAAGAGTGAAAAGTTGCAATTTAATTTAGCGTCTAACAGTGAGTAAAATTTCGTTTAAAGATTCCGTTACATAGATAGACAGATAAAGGTCAGGTAAACGAAGCTAGAAGCTAATAAAAGCGTGTTGAAAAGCAATACTTTTTCTCTGCTCGTACTTCCACTTTACGCCTTACCCCGGATCACATTTCAATAAAATTCCACTATGAGATAGATTTCTTTAACGATTGATATACCTTTTTTTTTTTCGATGACGCAGCGGAAATCCTTTACGACCATACCAGGGCCTTGGGTAGGCGCGCTGGCGTGTGTGGGGACTCGCATTTGGGTGCCCTACCCCACTAAAACCGCTGCGTGAGCCTTCAGCCGCTATATTTGAGGGACCCGGATCTGTGCAGGCGACGGGATACCCTCAGCGACAGACTGGTCCCGGCAAGACCAGATTCTCCACAATAGGGGGACTGCCCGGCTACGACTTGGCAGTCCCCAGCGATTGATATACTTACCTATGCTACTGAACTTAATAAAAATACTAAAATAGTTATTATCAAGCTGAATACGATACTAATATAAAAGTAACACTGAATAAGCCTAAGGCAACAGAAAATTATATGTATTAAGTACTAGACAGGACCCTCTAGTTCTTGTACGAGGTAATTTATTTTTCTATTAGTAATGAGTTTATGAGTCATGTAATTTGTATAACATAATAGGTGTAATTTAAGTTACTCGCACTTGTAAAGAATTAACAGGAAACATTGTGAATCTGTATAAATAAAATTAGTCTGAAGTGATACAATATATTTATTTATCGTGAAATACTTTTTCAAGTAATATTTAAATACTAGGGGACCCAACAGACGTTGTCCTTTGGATACAAATCGATCCAGCCGTTTAGTTGCAGTATAGAAAAATAACCTAGATACAGACTGCAGCGCCATCTGCCGGCCTGATTTATAAATCTAAACCATTCTCGAATCCACCTGAAGGTGCATTAATTTTTTTATTAAAATCAGTCCAGCCGTTTAAGAGGAGTTCGGTGACAAACATACGCACAGAAAAATTTATACATATAAAGATTCGTATGTTATATTGTTTTACTTGTTTAGCAATATTTTATGCCATTTCTGTGTATTTTATTAGTTAGATAGTGTATTCTATTAGTGTGAAAGTAAAAAAACACACACTATGAGATAGACTCTTAATCTATTAGCTCAGCTTCATTAAAATCTTTTATGATATGAATGAATTGAAAGGATGTCATATTTTCATAGTCCTAATTTTCACCTCTGAAGATTCTACCTTGTGACACCATATACCGGTTTCAAACCCTATCAATAACCACACGATTTGACCTTTACAAGTTACCTTATAATTAATAAACTTAAAAGTGTAAGCTAATCACGTTGTGATTTCATTATTAGAAACGTTCTAATCCATTTTCCATTATATAAAATTTAATCTGAATATTTGTCATTGTGAATTTTGATTCGCCAAAAAACGACACGTTTCAGAAACTGAGGCAAGATAACTTTAGGGTCTGCTGTTGTTAGGGTTTTAATTAACGGATTTATTGATGAAAATTAAATAAACCTCAAACCATGGTCTGTTTTTACGTTTATTTCAAGTTACCTTTGATTTTTATTCGGTTAAATTGTCATGATACTCTAGAGACAATAATATTATTTTGAACATCTACCAGCAGAAAGTTAGGGATTAGTTAAGGATATACCTGAATATATTTCATATAAAATGATGGCAAACAAATATTTAATACTAGCAGCGCCCCACGGCTTCACTTGGGTACTTTCCATTTCCGTGGGCGTACGTGGATAAATTATAGCATTTGTGTTTAATTATGTTGTGCAAGTCATATTGTTGTAAAGTTTCAACAAAATCCATTCAGATGTATTGAGCTTAAAGGCCATCAGGCCTAAAAGTCTAGACTTTAGAAAAAAAACATTCAGATGTTCATTCATACATCCTTAATTATCTTCTTCTTTAGGACTAAAAACCATACAAGCGATGATGGTGATTTGTGCACCTTGGTCGTTCTATCCATTTTATCCTGATCAGAATATTATCAGAACCAACTTATTAAATTATTGTATTGTCATCCATCCGTAAAAAGCGTGCAAAATAATAATTTAATCAGAGGGTAAAAATCATGTTCAAAGTTTTAGTTTACAATCACATTACAAAGGCACATCTAAAGCTATTAAAAGCATTTTAATAAAAATTACAAGTTCCGCGAATATAAAATAGTAAATTATTTATAACAATGACCTCACGGCAAAGGGCTTACAGTGCCTTACGTACACTTAGTCATACATGTGTATATGAAGACGTCTGCGCCAAGTATCTACGCAGAGTACGTGTCTAAGGACAATATCTTATGCTAACAATACCTATACGAGTGTATAGGTATTGTTAGGTTACAACTGCCTCTACGGATAGGAACTGGATAAGTCACTGACAGTCGGCATCAAAGAAGAAGAAGGATTTCGGGGTGTCAGATGATCGACACCATTTTGCGACTCGTTATTTTTGGGCTCTATTCTTACATAATATACATGAGCTTAATAATTCATGTCCCTAAATCATTTTGGGCTATGTTTAATGTTGCTGCCTGAATTATAAAAGATTGTTTGAGTTTAGGGTTTAGTTTTAAGAAATATTTAGAATAATAAAGTGAATTAAGAGTAGGTGTTTTATTGTTACGTCTGTTTTTTATTAATGTCCACTTCTGAACCCCAAAAAAGAAAATAAAAACTCACCTATATAACAACAATTAATGTCCTTCGATTTTTAAGAAATTTCATTTTCAGAAAATAAACTTTTATATTTGGAACATATCATTATAGGCGGACTGATAAAGCACCTATTGTCGGCAGTTATTCATAAATGTTAGCAAAAATTATAATATACTGTATTGCCATAAGGCAATAATAATGACGATAAAAAATAATAGAAAGCTAAATTACCTGCTACAGCCTAATATGCTTTATAATTAACTTTTTAATGTTCATAATTTGTAAGGTGACTATTTATTTAGGAATCTCCATTATCATCAGCAAATATTATTATTACTGCTGGGTATAAAACCTCTTTGGATTTTTGGCCATATGATAGCATCATGGATATAAACCTCCTTCATAATATTATGATGGAGGACGGAGACTCTATTATGTTGTATAATATAAACGTTAGGCGTAGTAGTTCGACATTTGCTAAAATATATTATTATAAGGGCCTTTTTCACAATCTCCAGATAAGTTCCGAATAGGCTATTCACAACATATTTGACAGATAGAGTATGGAGTATCCGTCTATGTTGTGAATAGCCTATTCGGAACTTATCTGGAGATTGTGAAACAGGCCCTTAAACTATAAAGTGACCAATAATATTTATTTTACAATTTTAATATTTAAACTATTATTAAAAGTTATGAAGGTAGTAAGTAAATCAAATTGTTTAAATCAATTTTATCGTAAACGGCAATTTTATTGTTTTACATTATATTGAAATGATAATAAAATGGTACTGAATTTGTGAACAAAAATACCTGACCAGAAATATATTATACTGCATCCCTGCATCTTTTACTTAACACATAGATAAAGTCCATATAGAAATTAGTTTAGATTTCTCCGCAATATGGCGAGATTTTTTATTCTTCTGTTTTAGCTATAAATCCATGACACTAGACTTTTTAACATAATTTATTCATTCAAACCAACGAATTCTGTGACCCAGTTTCACTACAACTAACCATCAACGTCAATAAGGAGTGATTCAAGTGATTATTTACAGAATTCGCTAAGTTACGACCATCCAAAAATAGAAAAAGCATGCAATGGCTATCTTTTTATAGATAAAAGGGGCATACGGACAGTCTATTGACCTGGTAAATAATTGCCGATTATCTACATCTAGACTAGATTATAGACTGATTATAGACTTCCTACATCGGAGTTTTCGCAGGTGCTTTGCTGGTCTTTTAAATATAAAATCTACTTAAAACTCCTTAACATTTATCATTGCCAACACTACAAAAAATCAATTGACACGATTACGCTCCAAAAAAAAATTTTTTTTTCTAATTTTTAACGCAGAGCGATATTATATTTCTGCGAACGTTTTCATGTTGTAACTCCGGTTAGGTTATGTTAGTTCGATACTCGTCTCAATCTCGTGAACAAGACAATAAAACTGAAATTTAAAAATACATGTTAAATGTCCAGTTATAAATAGAATATCACTATGTTAATTCAAAATCTATACCGGTTGTTTGAAGAATGATAAATTATAATTTGAATTTAATAATGCATTAAAATATCAACAAAAATGCATTCAATGCAAGTGCATTCTGTGTGCGAACAATTTGCCGGCTTAAAGTTGAGTAGATAGAGCTTTTACGGCCATCCACAGTAGTTGGAATATGAGCATACTTACTACACGAACAGAAAACAACAAACATTGAGTACAACGACCGGATTGCTTTATGTACATATATTTTAGTGACATTTTTTTTATTTAAAATAATTTGAATAGACCGACTAGAGGAGTCGTCCTTCTTTATTCTCTCTGCTTCTTTCTCTTTCTCTCTTCTTCTCTCTACTAACAAGGTTTTTTGGTCCTGGACCGTTCAAATCCATTACATCAATCACGACCTACCTAAAGTGATCGCCAGAAAGAAGAAATTATAATGTAACATAATGCTCAAATTGACAAACAAGATGTGTAAAATCAAGCTCAAATATCCAGAGGTTGATATTACCCACAAGCTATAGACGCATATATTTTCCAAATTAAATTTACAATTTCTCTTACTTAACTTATATCTTTTATGCTTATATGATAGGTATTATTGGTAGTGTAGAATTAAAGGAAAAATTCAATTTAACCCAGGAACCCTTTTATCGAGATGAAATAATATTATTTCCTAAGCGTGTCAAGTTCTATGTACCTACATTTATCGTGACAAAAAATCTATCATTATTCAGTATAAGACACAATATCAACCCAGAACAAGGTAGATAGTATATAGAATAAATTTGGACCAAAAATTGATTTACCGATACTAAGAAATAAGAAAATGGCGTCTTTGTGCAAATCCACGTGCAAGGAGCGGCTCACGTGACTACGACACGTGCCCCATGAATTTTTTCTGACAGTGACAAGTTCTGATTGAATAAATCTTGGTTATATTTTGCATTATACGTCCTAAATATCCGTCATTTTCCTTGTTCCAATGTAAGTTGCATTTTTATACTCAAACTAGCTTTCACCCGCAGCGTCGCCCGCGAGTAGTTAGAAAAAGTATCTTATGTATTTTCTTGCTAGAACAAGAGAAAATAAAAAAATGTTTATTCTTTATAATATCTATTATATAATACAAACATAATAATATATTAATGTAAACTATATTAAAAGACTTGTTGCGTTCATACAGAATATAGGCTTATATAACTTTTGTGTTTTTGACAGTTAGGTACGTTGAAATTTCAATTGATGTGTACTAATCTTCTCTGGCACTGGCAAGAAGAAGAATTAGGTACTAATAATAAGGCAAACGGTGGTCAAACGTTTGAAATTTCTGTAGGAATTTTGGATTTTTTCGGGATATATGATAGCTTATGTACTAATCTATAATATTATAAACCATATCAAGATCATAATTCCAACTTTTAGCCAAATCAGTTCAGCAATTTTGCCGTAAACAGTCAGAATGGTCAACAGACATCAAAACTTACAAACTTTATTTATTAGTTAAAAAGTAAGATATCCAACCAATACTTAAAGCAACGCGGTCTACCGTAAGGAG
This sequence comes from Lycaena phlaeas, assembly GCA_905333005.2. Taxonomy (NCBI): domain Eukaryota; kingdom Metazoa; phylum Arthropoda; class Insecta; order Lepidoptera; family Lycaenidae; genus Lycaena; species Lycaena phlaeas. Next base: position 6,471,156 of record HG995168.1, read on the forward strand.
GAAGAAGGGGGACGCGTTGCTCTATGCCTGTATATACTAATATTGAGCCCCCTTGGAGCAAATGATGTATCTATTTGAAATTGATAAGCGTTTAGTAGACGAAGTGTTGGTCGACCATTAACCAGGTGGGAAGACGATTTCCGTGCAGTGGCCGGTCAGTGTTGGATGCGAGTGGCAAGTGATCGGCCGTCTTGGCGTTCATTGGAGGCTTATATTCAGCAATAGACGGTAAGAGGCTGATGATGATGATGAATCAAATGTAATGAAACAGGAGACGATAGACTTTGATTCTAGTACTTTTTAATGTAATTTTAAACTAGGAGTGTAACATCTTCGACTAATATAGGACTAATGAGTTTTCAAGTGCATCATTAAGTGACTTGAAAGATATCACAAACATTGTACACATATCACAATAAAATATAATATATATTTTATATTTACATGATACATATTTAATGATTTAACACATTATACTAATCATTATAAACGCATAAATTTTAATCGCCTTCGTGATTTTAGACATCCTGATTTTAGTCAAGGATATATTCGTTAAAATGAGCGTTGATCCAACTAGATGGCCTATATAAAAGGTTGAATGATTTGTTATACTAAATAGTCAATAGCGGTTATGTCCAGTATCGGATGTAAGTCATTACCGTCCGGGCACGAAGGTGATTTGAACGGTGCAAACTGATTCACGCATTGGATACCGTAACAATAATGTGCCTAGATGTTCTCCGCGATTTCAATAGTACCAAAATTTCGAAAAAATAAGTAGTAGTCAGATTTGAAAAGTCTAATAATTATTAAATAAATAAATCTTTATTTGCAAGAATATGGTTTACAATTATATGTTGTTAATTTTCAAATTAGAGTTTCACATATTCTGCTTAAAAGCGTGCTAATGTTGTAACTAGTACCTAATGTTACAATTGATTATTAAAATTATATAGACGTAAGCTCGTTTCAGACATATTACAATATCAAAATCAAATTTTTGTAAATCATATTATTAATTTTTGTCAATAATGTAATCATTTATATTATAATACATTTTTGAAATAAGCCAAGTATATAATTCGTTTTTTATTTTTTTCCCTTTAGGTATATAATGTGCTTTGGAAGTCTATTAAATATTGACACTGCCATACAATATGCATTACTACTACAGAGCTTTATCCGCTGTTTTGGTATGCAGAGTTTATTTGGACGTCTAGAACTTTTAGTGGCCATTTCGCTTTTGTTGTTAAAATACATTTGAGAGTTTTTAAATACAAATATGCACGTGTCAAAAATATAAAATTACTTATATTATTTATTTATTATTTAATAATTTATGTACACTGAGAAACATATACAGCGAAACTAATAATACTAATCTTATACTAATACATAAAGGTCGGATTTAAAAGATTATTTCAGTCGATAGCCCGTTTATCGAAAAAGGGTTAGGCTATATATCATCCTGCTAAGATGCCGTTGTAAATCTTAGTTAACGCAGGCGAAGCTGCGGGCAACAGATAGTAATATATGAAGCTGAAGAGGTTGTTTGTTTGTACGCGCTAATTCTTTCAGTCTTAAATAGTCCATTTATCGATGAAGGCTATAGGGAATAGGTTCCGAACAATAGTTAGTTTTGTAGGTATATATATTATTTAAAGATTTCCCAAATTGTCGCCTGTATTTACCCAAAACAAAACAATGATGAATCAGATGATGATAATGACGATCAGATGATGATGACATTGTCGAAACCGCTCGTTTAAATTGTAATAATATATAAAATAAATAGTGGAAATAGTGTAAAAAGTTTCATTGTAGTTGCTAAAACATGAATTTCCATCAAGGACCTACGGTACATTCAATCAGTTAAGAAGTATGTTCATGTAAATGTTCGAACACACAAGAATCGTTGAAATTATTTTTAAATCGTCGTAAACATTAAAATGTTAATAATAAAGCCAATAACTAGAACAGATATTGTAACCGTAGATATGATACAATGATAGACTAGTATAGATTTCTCAAATGTTTTGATATTTTAGATACTTACATAGAATACAGATTACGAACAAATAACGAAAAATGTGCGATAAGATGTTATGTTTATTCGAAAGGCTTTGCTATCGTCTAATACTGTAACTTGCAATTCTTTTTAATAAATCCTATCAAGTTTTATCAAAACTTGATTATTGAGGTTGATATAGTCGATATCAAATCACCATGGACCATAGCATTACATATTAAAAAAAAGAAAAATAAATATTACTAAAAACTTATGGGTTAGTAATATAATTTAGAGTAAGAAAAATATATTAAAATAAATTAACTTAATCTTATTCATTAAATACTATCGCTATTATTGATCCAAATACAGAAACTTCTAGAATAAACCTATCGGTACATACAATTGAGATATGAGGATAATTTATAAGTGGAAGGCACGGTGGCTGGATATTGTGTTACCTATACAGATTGCCTCTGCAACCTACGCTTCTATGACAATAAGGATGGCAAATTGGCTCTTTTTCACGTGATTACCCTAGAAGATGGGAGGGGTCGCCTTGGGACGACCATACTCAACGCAACACGGGCTTGATGAGGCAAAAGATTCAGGCTCACATAATATGTAGTTGTAATAGTCCCCTATTGCAGCCAAGCGAATTCCAATAAATGCGAACGATTGCGACTTTGTCTCGCGACCTCAAAGTTCCGTAAAAAACAAAAAAATAACGCTCAAAACGATTTTCCTTCGCTTCTGAGTTTTACGGTAATACCTAGCTACGAGTATTTGCCAAATTTCATCACGTTAGTAGAAAGGACCATATAGATAGAGAATAGATTTTGGTATGATGGATAGAGATAATATGGACAACGAAGACTTCCGTTGTCATTTTGGAAAAGGTTTTCAACAACCACCCTCAAAATCGCTTTGTACTATAGTCTGCCTGCAGATTAGTTTTTACTATAGTCCTACGTCCGGTTCCCGAAAGGCTGATGATCAACGCAAAAATTAACAAATCAACTGTTAATTCTCTTGTTAAGTATCAAATGAGTTGCTAGAAGCCATCAGGAGCATGGTTAAATTACTTAATTTGATCAGCCTTGTAGTGTTTGTAGTGTATAACTATATAAATAGTTATAGTCACGATCTCGGGCGCTCGGTACGGGTGGGACGTACGTCACTACAGCGAGAGCCATGGGCGAGAGCGGACGTGCGCCTGCGACCAACAAGTATCGTGTGTTGTCGAGCCCGTGTAATTGTGGTATCGGTGATGTTCACCGAGTATACTACAAGCCTGTCAGTTGACATAGCCACCACAATGAAAAGTTGTCAAATTTAACTCTAGAATCGTATGTTAACCGCCATTAACAGCCATGTTAGTTGACATACACTTTGACCAACGCTTCAGAAACCGGGCGTTAGTCTTGTTTGTGCTAAATTATAAGACGACCAACTTATAATGTTAGTCTGTAGTTTCAAGAGAAATATTGCCATTTATCAAACTTCTTACGGGGCGTAAACACTGCACTTCACTGGACTCTTTGGACGAGCCAATTTCCTTTGAAAGTGACTATTAAGTACGTGCTACATTTTAGATATTACGAAAGGAGCAAGTTGGGTATAATGATTTTTTAGCTATCATAAGTTTTAGGTTTTATCTTTGTCTCCATTATATAATTATGTTAAATGTACAAAGCCATATTATGTGTTAGCATTTGCGTTAGCATGATAGCAGAGAAATATATAAACTCTACATTAGTATTGCCATTGTGTCTTATAAATGGTAACATATTAACGATAGTGCGATAAGAGACTATCATTTTGTTAATTTGCGACACTTGCACACAGTATACCCAGTCAGTATAAATTTTCTGCATTATGGCAAAGGTTTATATATTCCTGGTCAGGCTATACAGTAAATACTCGTGTTGAGCTACGGGGCCAAAATGTGGCCTTTATGAGAAGGGTTCGATTACAAGATATCTAACGAAGTCACTCTCGTTCGAAAAGACGCTGCATCACGAAGATATAATATAACAAGCAAAATGGTATCATGATGGTAAAAAGATGGCAGAGGGCCATTTATTTTAATAAAATTCACAATCAATGAAATTATATTATATCACTTTGATGACATAGAAATACACTGGCAAACTGGCAATAAATATCGCATCTACATATAGATAAATGTTGTTACTGGAATTAGAAAATTTAAATCTTACAAGTGCAGTATTGTATCGCTAAGTCGGTGTCGATCGATTCGTAACACTGTTCGCTTGTTTACAATCTCTACGGCTCACTGTTGACCATTTCAATTCATACGTTCATGTTGCTAATTGTTAAAGTATTCGAGTTTTTACAATCAGAGTTCGCGTGTCGGTGGTGTTAACAAATTACAGGATAGTTCAATGTCAATAATCGACTGCTAACAGCATTTAGCTTTATGAATTATGAATAACTGTCGCAATGACAAAGAGAAATAAATCAAAATTATTTCATAAAATATAGGCCTCATCTGGTTATCAGATAAGTGATCACTGAAGGTCCCTATCTCAAGGTCTATGTCCATATATCACGTTTTATGAAAGTTATCTTAAAGATTTAACAGAACTACATAAAAAATCATATTTGAGCAAAAATGATCACGTGATTATTTCTATCGGCACTATCACATCACAATGAACGCTGCAAATCATGCGTGACATTAAAAAAGCACTTACTAGTCATTAAGCATCATGTATATAGATTTGGCACACCCAAGTGACGCGCCTGGCACCCTATTGTCGGAAACGTTTATTGTCATGACATCATGCCACAAGGTCGCATCACAATGCACTTCTAGGAGCAACTTATTATTTTTTATGACCAAGAGAGTCGGGTTACAGAAGCGGGCAGCAAGGAGCGCACTTGTTTTCTCACAAAAATTAAGCCATGGTCAAAAGTAAACATTTTTATTGTGTCATAGAATATACGCACGCAATACACTCTAAAATATAATACCTATTTTTATGTAACGCTAAAATTTTAGTGTGAAGAAGAAGAATGTGGAACACATTCGCATTGATAAAAGATAAATTGGGTTGAGAAAAAAGATAATACGAGAAGAGAATTGAATTGAAATGGCAGAAAAAAGAAAAATTAAGTAAGGAAAAACTAGAAATGCTGCTGATAGATTCTGTCGCTGATGCATCTGTCCATACATCATTTTATCTTTACAAGAAATTAAAAACAATAATTAAGAAATAAAAATTAATCAGCGGAAATCATAGCATAAAATTATCAGCTACATTTCGCTATCGGCACGATCACACCACATTCCTAATCAAAGTTATCCAACGTATAAAATGTATCCGCCGTCAAACAATCTACTCTTTGACACAGCGAGAATAACTGTTCTAGAAACGTCAAAGAACGATTTAAAAGTCGTGCCTATTCTATTGCGAACAGCAACAACGCCACGGATACCTCTTGTCCATTTTATAAAGCACAAAAGTCGTACTTTCCAATTCATTTGAACCGTCAAGTCGATCTTTAAACTTATTTATGACTTGGTCTGTATCTAATTTATTCTTTGCGCATCGTGTTTGGCAAAGTAGTCTATTTATTAGTAATTGCTTATGACCGTGAAGCTGATTTGCTGTTTCTTTTTTGTTTACATACAAAGCAAGTCAGGAATCGTAATTACTAACTCATATAGGACAGGCATCGCATGAAAGTGTATCTTGGGTATTAGGATATTCCATGATTGAACATGGCTGTTATCTATAGCGGTAGATAGCTCGACTCTTCGCCAGTCGCCTATCCAAACAGCATAAAAAATGCGACGGTTATTCCGAAAAATTTAAATCAATTAGATGCGACTCTATATAGAGTTGGCGACACAGTTTTGCGGCATTTGCAATTAGATAAATCTGTTCACTAATTGGCATAACCAGCGTCCTTTGATTGTAGAACTTCCTACATCATTTACTGTCAGCTGTAAGCAGTAAAAAATAGACTATCAATACGATATGAGGTAGAATTTAAGGATTCCGCAATCATGTATCGAACGTATTATATTTGCGCAAATCTATACGAATAAAATAAAGTTGAAAAGTTGTTTTCTTTGATCGCCCTAATCTCTGGAAAAGACGGGTCTTTTTATTTCATAGCCGAGTGTTCCAGGGAGGGGATTAGCTATTTATTTTGGAATAATTGTTTTATTTTAGGCGTAAAAATACGAAAAAATATCATTGGAATGGCATTTTGATTCAATTTTTATTCATGTATGGAGGCTATTGTTTTATGTTACGCCGGATTCCAAATCATTTCTTTTTTTTCATGACATAAGGAGGCAATCCAGCTGTCGGAGTCTTATGGAGACCGACGCGTATAGACATTTAACAAACATACATTTTGCAGATGCGTTGCTCTCCTTTTCCCTATTCCCCCTAATAACGGCAACTTTCGAATCGCACAAAACGAGACAGCATATCTGTCTTAACGTTGGTGTTATGTGAGTGACCCGGTCGTACCGGCCCAAGTCGGCTGTACATAAACGAATTTGATAGCACCCGGCTAAGGGTTATGCTAGCTAGGAATCTACGAATAATAAAATTAATAATCAGAAATTGTATAAAAAATAAATGATTCATTTAGGTACTATTAAAATTTCACGTTCGAATTACATTTAATAAATTTCATATCGGCCCGTGTTGGATGTGAGGGATCGACTGTCTTAGCGTTCATGTAAGGAGGCCTATGTCCAGCAGTGAAAGTAATGGGGCCGATGATGACGTTAGTAGAAATTTAAATTTTTGTACGAGGCAGTGCCGTGCTGCTTTGTAGCCGAATTCGGCAGTGGGCCGGGGTACCTCTCACTCACACAATACCGGCGTAAACTGGCAGTTATGCTGTCGCGTTTCGTGCCTTTTGTAAGTTTTCGGTGGCCCATTAGGAGGAATGGAGAAAACGTGGGCAACGCATATGCGCCATTGCTCGTGTGTCGTGACATCAGTCTTGACAGGAAAAACAATATTTTCCAAAGTGCGATAAACCCCCTGAATAAAATAATTTTTAAAAACATTTACTAGCAAGCTCTTTTAGATTATGCAAGTGCACAATCCACAAACAATTCTACTATTAATACATGAATTTCCACTCATGTAGGTACACGAGTTGAAATACAAAAAGTCAAAGTGGCCAAAAAACCACATTAAAAACAAAAAATAATTATTTTAACCTTTTCTAAGACAAGAACAAACGTCCTGTTTCCTTTCATACATTGAATCATTTAGTTGGTATTTAGTTTAAATTTACCTCATTAGGGTTTAACTTCACCAGATTTACCATCAAAACAGATACACTGAGTATTAACCAACTGAATAATCAGATGCTCTACATAACATACTTTATGACCCAGAATGTTGTGAGTACGAAAATATTATGACTATACTATCCTCATCACCATCATCATCATCACCATCATCATCATCATCATCATCATCATCATCATGATCATCATCATCATCATCATCATCATCAAAGTCATTTTCGTCAACTACCGCTCATAAGCCATATTTATGGTAAAATTGTAGTGAAAAACCAAATAAGTACTGTAATACTCTACACAAAAAGAGCAAAGGTATTCGAAAGACGATCACTTAAACGATCACAATTTATTAAACACCAAAGACATAATATTTTACCACATTTCCAAACTAATAATCTCATTCCGAACATTACTGTATGTTTTTCTTCATCCAACTTTAGTTTTAATGCGTGCCCGATCCGGATTATAGCTAATTATTTCTCCTCGAAATAGATATTGCTTCTGGCTTCATTCGATTACAAACAAAATAATGCGTTACGTTTGACATTAGTCCGTGAACCCAATAGGAATAATAATAATAATAATAATAATATCTATTACGCTTTTAAACCACGTCAATCTGGTCCCGTGGTAAGTTTACGAAGAACCTGTGTTACGGGTACCAGACAACAGTAATAAATATATTTAAGATTATTTTTTTATATAATACACAAATTTAATACACATCCATGACGAGGAACACAGAATTCTTTTTTGTTCCCTGGCGAGATTTGAACCCGCTACCTACGTCTTGAGCGCCAACGCGCTAACCACTGAGCCACAGAGGTCGTCAATAGAGGAACATATTAATACTTTTAAATAAACAAAGCAACCGGCTTAGATAACTCAAACTTTCGAAACATACGAGAATCGCAATTAATGAATGCGATAAAAATAAATCGGCTAAATATATGAAAATAAACATACATTAGGGCATTTTGTTTACAAGTAACAATATAGGCACCGATCGAATTTGTGCCTACAGCAACGTCTATACATATAAGTTATTTTTAGTCGTGCACTAATAACATAGCCTTGAACCTGTAAAATATTTTTGGTAGTAGTCTTATAAATTAAAATAGAAGGCCTTGTCTCGGTACACTTTCATCTATATGCTTCCGCTAGTAGTTCTAAACAAACGCAGGATACCTACGTTTAAACTAGCCTACTGTCTCGACGGCGAACGGAGGAAAATACCTACTTCCTGTCATCACTTACACCGCAAGTCGTTCAGGGCATGACCTCACCTCATGGCACTACCAAACTAGATCATAGTCACCGGTGACGAAATAAAATTACTTTACATATATATTATTCACATAATATAAGACAGCATTTGGCGCGACATTTGTTTACGTTGCGTTATAGACAGTATGGAATAAAAACACATTTATCTGCGTGAACTTAGCATACCTATGATGTAATAAATAATTATATAGCGAATAAATAAACACCGCAAAGTCAACAAATGCACTACAATGTCAACTCTACTACTATATTACAACATATTATATAGTATTCAATTATATATTGCTGTTTTATGACCATATCTGTTCGAACATTATTACAAAGTTAAAAATATTTATAAGTATATGTAATAGAAAATCTATATTTACGAATTTCATTTCTATAAGCTTCAATAACTTGAATCTCAAACGATTCTCTCACCACGAAGTTACCTATTTTATACCGATAGTAGTAAACTAAATTGAAATTGGGTAAATGCTACTTGCGTAATTCACCGCGGGCTCCGTCAACGCTACCTGCATTGAAGGAGTAAAATCAAAGCTAATTTCGATTTAACGTGCTCGTACTACGTACACTCGTACTACGTATAGGACCCTACAAACTTCGGAGGAACATTGCAAGTAATATTAACAACTATATTTGTGTCGGCCTAAAATAATACAAAATGTATGCGGTATGACGCTAATTTGTAGTGTCGGTGTTATTAGGTAATTGAGAGGCAAAATATCCTCTGTAAATAATGTATATTGCAGTAAAAAGTGCATACGTACGTGCACTATATGTACGCCGGGATGCCGGTGCGAGTTGTGCATTCAGGAACTGTCCTCCGATTCGTTTGTAGTCTGGCAACGTATTCAAAAACAAGAGGGAACGAATGGATGCGGCCGGCTGTTTATAAACATTGAAACAGTTAGCGAGATGAGCTACGATCAATACCGCGTCGAGCGCACTACGAACAGCCGGCTGCTGGAGCCGCGGCGTCGACCTCACCTGCCGCACTGAGTCTGTGGAATAGGTACACAGTGCAACCGGCAACGGAGCGCGGAAGAAAGGCAACGATTACAATACTGCGGGAGCGTGCGCGAACGTACAATGCGAACGGCTGGCGACGGCCGTGTGTGCGCCGCCCTAGCTCTTACGTCACGTAGTTTTGACAGCTGGCGCACGAGGGCACGGCGTCGCCGCCGACAACCGCGCCGCGGCGCCACCGGCGGCGCCCCCCGCCCCGCGCACCCCACCCACCTGCCGCCCGCACCCCGCGATCGATAGCGCGCCACATCGCGCGTGACACCGCGACGCCATCGCTATCTCAACTCTCGTTTCTAGAACGATATGCAACGATGCGACATTTTAACTTATTTATGCAGATTTTCATTAACTGTAGTAATTTGCAACAAAAAATTTCTACATTACCAAATTGAATGTTTGAATGAGTGTATTAATGAAAAGTATAAAAGAAACGTGATCTCTGTTTGTTATTAGATGAAATGTAGAGCGGGATTCAATGCGACATGAAATCAAAAATGTTGCATGTAGAATACATACATCACAATTTAACAAGATTATTTTATAATTGCAGCAAGTGTGTCTTATTTTTTTTTTTTTTTTTTTTAGTTAAAGTTAAAGCCGTATGAAGTACTTTAAGTAGCAGGTAGTGTTTTTTATATTTCTTCCGCAATACCTGAGTCACATAAAAAATATCTATTACACTATATTATTATACTAGTGAAAATAATGGTATAGGTTACCATACCGGAAAGTATGCAATATCCTAAAAATATTATGCAAAGGGGTAAGCAAATAAATTTCGTCTGAAACCGCAGACAATACTGCGGGGAAGCCATACAATCCGTACACACGACTCACCTACTTGTAATAAGCTTTTAAACATATAATTTAATGTCACATTTATTTTGCACGACTACTAAAAGTAAACTATCCAAACGCACTATTTACTACCTTGCTATCACCGGTACATCAAGGTTCGCTAAGATGCCTGATGCTTTATGGCGTTAACTGTCATTATTTCCGGGACTACTTCATTCTCAGAGTGGAAACACGTATCAACAAGTTCCCAAGAGTTTTCCCCCCCAAGTTTCCCCCTTTCGTCTAAGATCTTTCTCTTTGTAGTTCTGTATCTTTGTAGTTGATGTTTATCCAAGCCCTGCCCTAGCTTGATATTGTATTGTAATAAACATAAGTGTGTAAGCATTCGCACGACTAGATGTTGCGTTACATTCACAATCCTTTAAAAAAAGCAACCCCCAAGAATCTTTAAAGTTTACTCAACATACCTTAGTCATTCCATAAAGCAAACAACTATTTTTGAATTAAACTGTAGGTAAGGTTCAAACATGGTACTGGTTGGTTGACTTCACTTGACCACATTGAAATTGCTTTGAGAGCTATTTCTTATTCTATAATATACTAGCTGTTGCCCGCAGCTTCGCCTGCGTTAACTAAGATTTACAACGGGATCTTAGCGGGATGATATATCTTTACCGATAAATGGGCTATCGAAAACTAAAATGTTTCATTAAAATCCGACCGATAGTTCCTGAGATTAGCGCATTCAAATAAACAAACTCTTTAGCTTCATATCTTAAGGATTAAAAGCATGAGTAAAATAAACTCGTTTAAATGTAGTCCAAAAAAATTTCTGAATAAAATATGATTGTTGTGCCTCATTCGACATAGATAGGTATAGTGTGTCGTGGACTTTTTTGTAGATATTTATAAGATCTACAATTAATTAGAACATTTTATGGTTCTATCTTTTATAGTTTAGGCAGCGTACGCAAAATAAATAACTTTTCTGGTTGATTTTTTACACCTCGTGTCCGAAAAACCCAAATATCTTACGGAACCCTGTTTTTTTCCAGAATAAAATTTAGCCTATGTTACTCGTGGATAATGTAGGTTTCGAATGGTGAAAGAACTTTTGAAATCGGTCCAGTACTTTATGAGCCTATTCATTACAACCAAACAAACAAAGTTTTGCTCTTTATAATATTAGTGTAGATATATAGGATAGATAGATTTCGCCATAACTTCAAAACCGATCGTCCAATTTTAATCATTCAAAGTCAAATATTATCTACATAAACTGTACTTAGTGATGAAATAATTTATTTTGATAAGGATCCAAAGCATGAATAAAATAAACGCATTTAAATGTAGTCCAAAAAAATTATAAATATCTAAATAAAAAAATGGTTATTGTGCCTCACTCGACATAATCGACTCGACCAAATATCTTACGGAACCCTATTTTTTTCAGAATAAAATGTAGCCTATGTTACTCGTGGATAATGTAGCTTTCGAACGGTGAAAGAATTTTTGAAATCGGTCCAGTACTTTTTGAGCCTATTCGTTACAACCAAACAAACAAACAAACAAAAAATCAAACCTTTCCTCTTTATAATATTTGTATTTTTTCAGAATAAAATGTAGCCTATGTTACTCGTGGATAATGTAGCTTTCGAACGGTGAAAGAATTTTTGAAATCGGTCCAGTACTTTTTGAGCCTATTCGTTACAACCAAACAAACAAACAAACAAAAAATCAAACCTTTCCTCTTTATAATATTTGTATAGATAAAAATATTCAGATACTGATTGAGTGCACTGAGACTTATCATCCTATGTCTTAGTGTAGGCAACCCATTAATGAGTAAACTAGTTTGTTCATCAACGACTTTGGCCACTCACCATCAGCTGGCACTGGCAGCAGTGTTATACATAGACTCTACAAATCCCTCCAAATATTAGGTGTTGAAACTTACCATTATGTTTGTTAATATGTAGTTTATATATCAAACTTTAATTCTATCTGCATCAGTACCTAAGCGGAATCCTCAGTGCACCGATGTGAAAGGGAGACCTTTGACCTTTTCATTTTAAGTTCAAATTCAATATTCCCAGCCATTTTGTGGCGATCCGGTTTCAATTCCTTCACTAGATCATCCAGTTTCGATGTTGAAATTCGAAATTGCAAGCAATTACATTTAACAAGATCCAATTAGTATCTTAAGGGTCGTCGACAGATGCTGTGTTCCAGCTGTTACTGTGGCTGTGGCCGACGACACATCACTAGCTTTTCATGTCTTCAAATTTAAAATCAAGTTTTTATAAATCTTAGTCTATATTTCTGGTTAATTTTCAATCACGCAGCTCTATACAGATCCCCAACATGGTTCAAGCCTTGTCGTGGCGGTGGGGCTCAGTAGCCAAGGGTGAACCCAGCACCTTGAGCGAAGCGAATTGAGCCGAGGGAGTTCTTTGTACCCCTCTTAAAAGAAGAGGGGGAAATTGAGCATGGGGCAAGGGGCGAGGACGGGAACCTCGCCTCATTGTACTGTCCCGATATTGGGAGGGATTGTTCTGTAGTGCAACCTGTGTGTGGAGGTGGCGTCGGTTCCCTGATGGGCTGATTAGCCGTCAAGATTGCTTGTAGATCCGGGGCACCTCACCACAGGCGGCAGTGGTGGCACTCGCCGGGTTTTAGTGGGTAGAGCTGGTGTCCACTTACCAGCTATCGGACGCAGCGAGTCCCACATTTCCCGGCGTTAAAAATAAGCTCTATACAGATACAACCGCATAACTTACGTTTATCGAGGTATCATCGAAGAAACACAAACAATACATGTTTGATTAAATTTATCATTATTTCATTATGTTCATTATGTTATAGTGTCTCAAAACTATATATAACTAAGGCGACCCGTTTGATCAATGAAAAGGACGTATCACCATCATCAACAGCTTCTATTCATTCATTGTCGATCATAGGACTCCTTCAATGAACGGCAAGACTGCCAGTAGATATTAATTGCTAGATATAGTCATACTCCAATCTATTTCGATACTAGCTTGTATCACAATATAACTATCTCCCAACGCTGTTCCATTAAACATATCCCTCAATGATCAGATAAGCGGAAGATGTCGAACACGATAACAATTCAATCGCAATTATCAATTCAAATGCATAATGACAAGGATGTTATGTTAATGCAAGTTTGGAATAAAAAACCACTTCATTAAAATGTTTTTATAATATTATATCATAACGCATACTTCACATACTTGAAGTTTGACTCATTGAATCTAATAGGACAAGTTTGTAATTACCAAAACACCAAAATAAATGAACCTGTTTAACGCTGCCAAGCTTGTGAGTGTCGGGGCGACAATCGCTCTGCGAACGCGGACAAAACCCTTAAACTGTTAAGCGTGCATTATACTGGAGTTATGCTAACAATACAGAGGAACACTTACGCAATCACTGATTCAACGCGATTCTTTCATTACATTCAACTCCAATCCGCTGTCACTACAACGAATCGAAATTAATGTTTCACTACGTAATATATACGGATATAAAAAGTAATGTAAAATACATATAAACATACGATTGTAACACTGTATACAAAGTCAATCTATTCGGTATCTGACATTAAAAATTGGATAGCATTTAAGTACATGTTGATATTGTAGATGATCTAACACTTTTGCATCAATAATCTTATTCTACATCCTGCAATTGAGAAGCTTGGCAGAGTGACTCACAATAAGTTGTCAAAAACTTGTTGGACAACTTGTACACAAAAAGAAAAAACACCAAAACTTTATACTTGTCCATTAGATTCATATAACCTAAAAGTAAAATGTAAATTAATTGTTGTTGTGTCTCCCGCGGGCTGCACCTGCAGGTGTCGTGTCTATTACGTTTGATAAATGAATAGAATTGTCGGTTAGTACACCTTGAGTTGATTCTTGTCGTCGAAGCCGGCTGAATGGCCCGCGTTGCGAACTATGAAGGAGTTCCCGTCGAAGTGCATTCTCCTCTCGCCACGTCTATTAACAATGTACAATCGAACAATACATTTCCCCTTAATATTATATCAGCACATACGAACCGCAGTGTTCGCAGGTTCAGTTTGTGGACTATTGAATTATAAAATAATAGATTGCATTAGCTTATAGTGTGGGGGAAACAAAAACTGTTAATCAGGCATAAAGTTTTCTACATTTTAGTAGTGCTTAGTTGTGTTCACCCAATGCACACATTTTTTTATAACTCCAATGAAACACATAGATAAAGATAGAAAAGAATAGATCTAGATGAAAGATAGAAATGATACATAAAGAGAGATAGACTGTAGAACACCTACTTAAATCGGTAAAAAAGCCACCCAATGTCAAGTCGACGATTCACACTGTTTCTAACAATTGAGTCTAATCATGACTCAAGAATCCCACTGCCCACAGCATATAAACCACAATAACTCTAAAATAAAACGACGAAAATAATTAATTCGCCACATTGTTACAAAAAACAAACTGCATCATCTTTAAACCTTGTCACTTTATTTTTTAGTTTCGAATCCACAGCGGTTTTTACAAACACAGTAAACTTGATGTTTGTGCCTTTTCTGAGGTCAAAAACCTAATACTTTTAGTTATAAATAAAAAAAGCCATTTAAGCATACATTAACCCAACGTGCCGGTAACGTTAAACGTATGTCAAGTTTTTCTTGTAAAAACCAACTCACCTAACAAAGAGATGTTGGGTTTGGCCAAGCGAAGCCGTGCAGTGCAGGAACGGACTGGTGATGGAGGCAGATCCATTGCTCGGACTCGTCCGGAGCTGGTACTTGTGGCTGCAGCGGTGGATTCTGGCAAATGTGCAAAATCTATACTAATTTTACATATTTTGTGAGTTATTTATGAATAATATGCTTACTTAATGCTAACGTACTAGTCCCTTGATCTTTCATATATTATCATCATCATCAGCCTTTATCCATCCACTATTGAACATAGGTATCCCTCAAAGAACGCCAATACAGCCGATCCCTAGCCACTCGCATTCAAACACGGACCGGCTACTGCACGAAGATCCTGTTTCTACCTGGGATATGGCCGACCGACACTTCATCTACCTAAAGGCGGCCTCCACTCTTGAACCTTATTTACCCATCGGCTCTCGTGTGTGAGTGACCAGCCCGCTGTCACTTCACTTATTCTTCGCGTGATATCAGTGACTTTTTGGCGGAGGCCTTCGTTTCGTATCCTATATGCTAAAGAACACCTAGCATAGGACGCTATGGAGCGTACGTTGAGCCACGCCAAACGTTCCACCAGTCGTAAATTAAGGCCTCGTGGGTCATCACGGGAAGAACGCATTGCTTAGACTTTTGTCTTGGAACTCTACGGTATAGACGCCGTGAAAATATGACTAAGCTTCCTCAATGATGACCATCCCAAATGAATCCTCCTCTAGGCTTTATTTTTTATATTTTGTCTAATCTCTTTACTATTACTATTGTCGCCATGTTTGTGAAAAAAAAATTGTAATCATGTAACACGTGTTTTGTGTGCATTTATAGAAACCATTGAGCATATGACCGGAATATAAATGTAAATTGTAATGTTGTGTGTTTTGTATGAAAACAACTCTATCCGTTTGTACGCTCAATGATTTATATTTAAAAATACCAATAGTATTTTTACTATCAAGATCACGGGAGGATGGTTGCTAGAAAAAGGTAGTTAGGTAGTTTCAATCAATAATTTAAAAATAAAACGATATTCGTTTTATATGCACACATGAATTGAGGCGGTGCACTTAAATATGACACCTGCAGGTCTAAAATGGCGACATTGTATGAAACATTTGTAATATGTTCAATTTACTGAATTGTAGGAGAAACACTTTTTACACCTTAAAACGGTGCAATTAAATTATGAAACATCTGCGATTCATATAATTCATGAAACAGATTTGACGTCAACATTGCTATATCAAAAAACGCTAGTGAAGTGGAGAATTATAACTTTACGGTTTTTAATTAATCCCATTTTTTTCATTATTACAATATTTTTTTTAAGTTCAAATAACCTTTTTTTGTAAATCTTTCATGTTACTTTTAAAATTATTGATAAACAACTTGAAATAATTATATTTATGTAATCTTCTAATACAAAATCACACATGGCAATAAAATGTCAGTCACCACGACTGACATTATATTGTCATTGATTTTTTTTTCTTCATTTATAGCAATAAATTTTTAATATTTGCCAGTGTCAAGATTTTTCTAATATATAAAATTTCCCTGTCACAATGTTAGTTACCGTACTCCTCCGAAACGGCTTGACCGATCTTTATGAAATTTTATATGCATATTCAGTAGGTCTGAGAATCGGCCAACATCTATTTTTCATCCCCCTAAATGTTAGGGGTAGTCCACCCCTAAATTTATTTTTTTATTTTTTAGACAAAATTTTTAATTTCTATTTTTTATGATACAACATACAAAAATACATACAACCCTAAATTTTGACCCCTCTACGATCAACCCCTATTTTGTCATTGCAATTTTAATATTGGCAGAACGAAGTCTGTCGGGACAGCTAGTCTAATATATAAAATTTCCCTGTCACAATGTTAGTTACCGTACTCCTCCGAAACGGCTTGACCGATCTTTATGAAATTTTATATGCATATTCAGTAGGTCTGAGAATCGGCCAACATCTATTTTTCATCCCCCTAAATGTTAGGGGTAGTCAACCCCTAAATTTTTTTATTTCATTTTTTAGACAAAATTTTTATTTTCTATTTTTTTATGATACAACATACAAAAATACATACAGCCCTAAATTTTCACCCCTCTACGATCAACCCCTATTTTGTAATTGCAATTTTAATATTGGCAGAACGAAGTCTGTCGGGACAGCTAGTTAAATTATATAATATAGATAGATAATTTATAAATTAGAATAGATAGTTTGGCGGGCATTGATTTTAATAATAAAATTTAACTAGTCTATTTTTTTTGTAAACTAAGCATCTCCTAAGGGTTGGAGTGGTACCAAAAGGAAGCCTTCCCCTCCCCTCCCTTTACCTCTCACCCTCATTCCCCTCCGCCTGTAACCACTATTCTATAGAAATCTCGAATTTTTGAAAAATAACAAATTCCGAATATTTGACATATAGAGCGATTCATCTAAGTGTACCATTTTAAGGATTGTCATACAAAACTGTCAAAATAAATGATTCATTTAATGCAATTCATATGTGGTAGTTTTATGTTTCAAAATATCTTGCCATTTTATGAATAAAAAAAGGAAACATATTATGTACAAATTATGAAACATGCAATGTCGCTATTTTAGGCCCGCTGATCTACATATTAACGATACGCGTGATACTGGTCGCTGTATGTAATAAAACCTTTAAAACCAAGGATATACAGAGATCATCAGTGCAGTGGCCGTTCGCCGTGCAGTGGCTGAATAGAGGCTAATAATAACAATGATGAGTCCAAAAGTATAAGGTAAAGTAGAGCTAATTGATCTCTGGATCAGTCTGATTTAGATCCGTCAGTTAATTTGGACAGATCTCTCCTAGTAATTGGATGCGAAAACATAGGTTTACCCTTAGATCATTAATATGTCTAGATAGAGTGTCGCGCGGAAAACACGTACAAAAAAATAATGGCTAACTGCTAGCCACTAAATGCTTTCTCCGTGTTTAGTATCACTCCCGCTGTCATCGCATACATTCGAGTTTGCTACGCACAATTATTTTGTTTACAATGTCGAGTTGTGTGATAAAAGTGTGCCGAGATTAAAATGGATGATCAAAAATTACGAAGAAAGTACTTACCATCGATATTTTATGATTATATGGCAATCATTCAAGCTGAAAAGTAATATTTTTTTTTGAAAATAAAATATTATTGTTGTTCGCCATTTTTCATTAAACGCCATTGGCGCGTGTGTGTGTTGCCACATTCATACTCAGAACTCCCTAATTAAAATTAAGGTTTTTTTTTAATTTATTTATTGATACAATAAAAATGACAATAATAATATTATAATCATAATATAACATTTTAATATTATATTATAATTAAAATTTTGTTATACAAATTGTAAATACAAATTTTAAATTGTGCAATAAAAACTTGTTATGTTGATCTTCGAAGGCATTTATGGTGGACATTATAAGATTGTCAACATGGTAGCTATGGAAGCTGCTGGGTGGGTCACGTACATTGCGGTGTCGTCGGCGAAGAGCGCTAGCTTCACCGCAGGACTTTTAGGGATATCTGACGTGTACAAGTTGTACAGGGTTGGCGAGAGTACTGAGCCCTGAGGAGTCCCGGCCCTCAGAGGTCTGCGGGAGGACAGAGTGCCCTCTACTCTATATCTAAAGTGACGGCCGGACAGGTAGTCTTTGATGATGATGACGAGTCTGTCCGGTATACCTAACTTATATAATTTATATATGAGACCTTCGTGCCATATCCTATCGAAGGCCTTGGCTACATCGAAAAAGACCGCGCACGTGTCTAGAGGTTTTTCCTATTGAGACCTCTGAGGATATCCTCCGTAATGCGATGGACTTGTCTCGGACAGCAGTGATTTTCGCGAAATGCGAATTGTTCATCTATGAATAGGTTCTTTTCGCCTATGACTGACTTCAGTCGTTTAAGCAGAATCCTTTCATATATTTTACCTAATGAACTTAATAGACTTATGGGTCGATAGCTAGACGGTTCCGTGCCCGGCTTTCCGGGTTTAGGGATCCCGATAACCGTCGCCTCTTTCCATAAGTCGGGGAACTTCTTTCTTTAACATTCTTATTTGTAACTAGCCGTGTACCGCGATATCACCCGTGTAAATACATATGTATAAATTATATATAATTGGGAATAAATATATGTATAATAATATAGCCTATGTTACTAGCTGATGATATGAATCTCTCTATTGGTGTAAGAATTTGCCTTTAAGGCTAAATATTGTAATACTAATTTAATTAACTTAGCAGATTTAATACAACATTCACACACATACAAATGCGTTAGATTAAAGTAGAGTAGTAATGTACTTTTTATTTATATAAGAAAGTATACATTATATTTAATAAAAATAATAGTGTTACTTAAACTGAATATAATGACAACCACCTAACACTTATATTTTTTTAATTAGTCTATTTTTTAATTATGGGAGGTGATTTATGGGAGAACTGTAGTAGCTGGTATCACTAATTTCGATCATATTTTGAAAATGTTGGCATGTTCTTTTTGTTTTGATTGTAGGGCAACACTCCATCTAGACATTAATAATCTAAGGGTTTACCATACGCTGGCCTTGGGGCTTGATCATTTTTTTAATTCTACAAACCTTTAATATTGATATAATATATTAAATTGCTCCAGGTTAGAGGATACCGTAAAGCAAGTGACATTTAAGTAAAGTCACTTATTCGTGTATTGATAAACATTTCCGCGAGGAATCATGATCGAGCACAGACAATCTGGCGGTTGTTAGCATGAGTAAAAGTGTTTTATGAAAATTACAAAAAATATCAACAAGAAATATATATCATATTGCGACGCTCGCAAAATCTTTACCTCGTCATAAAAATAAAACGTTAGAACAGATTCAAGTTTACAAGTCAATGCAGAATCATGTCCTTTAAAAACGTTTTGATAACCTTGAAATTTAGTAAATGAAGGAAGTTCGAATACATTTATCTATATAGATGACGTGGGCGTTGCGATTTAAAGAGCATCCAATTATGTATGCATTTTGGTGATGTGAGAGGGTTATCGAGTCTAAACCGTGCAGAGGCGGACACGTTTTTTACGACTGAGCGAACAGACATATTGTGTAGCTTAAAAATAATTAGCTACTACAATTATAGCGAAAATATAACACTAAACAAAAGACTTAAAATATAAACTTCTTTTCTAAGTTAGCAAACGAGTTGAAACACAAATCCGTTATAGATAGTTCAACTCAACACGAGCGCCGCGCGAAAAGTCGAGTTGAACTATCTGTGATAACATTACGTATGTAATAAGTTATAACTTATAGGAGATGCGAATACCTGACAAGGCCATCTGCCGTCTGGCTGACGCGCACGTTATTGATGATCCAGTTGTCGATCCCGTCGTCAGTGAGCCAGTATTGAGCAGCTTGGAGTAACGACAGCGCCTCGTTGACATACGACGGACCATGGCGGGACTCACTACACAAATAATACGTATATATTTAAGGTATTTAATACTAGAATGAGAAGATATAACGTTCTTCGCCCCTCTAGACAAGTGCTGCAAAATTTTTGAAGAACGTTAATGAATTGGTTTAATTTGTACAAACGTCTACAAACGTATGTATTTCATCCCCTCTAGAAGAGTGGCATAAACGTTAAACGAATATAATAGAAAAAAACACTTATTGTATGGGAATTACACTGGCTTACGACATTAAAAAGAAATATTATAATAATAATTTTCGTTTTAAACGAAGTAGGTACAGACGTTGTTAATTTTGCAGCAACCCTAAGGAGTTAGCGAGAAAACGCACGTGCATAGAATCGGAGCGTTTGCCATTGTCTTGACAGGCATAGTTTTAGTGCCTTTTCTTAAATTGGAACGAACTGTCCAAAATTTCATTAAAATCAGTGTTCGGATGAACGTGACGTCACTAACCGTCAAATATAAAACATGTTCATATTGTCAGAAGTTCATAAACGCACATCGGGCCAGCGCATCAGTGAACTAGGGCCCAATACCCTCCTCGCCTGATATCGAGGAGGAGACCCGTGCCCAGCTGTGGGTCATATAAGCGTTGATACTAACGACGCTAACCACTAACTATTCGGACAGCCACTAACCAGATGAGAAGACGATCTCCGTGCAGTGACTGGTCCGTGTTGAATGCGACTGGCAAGTGACCGGTTGTCTTGGCGTTCATTGAAGGAGGCCCATGTTCAGCAGTCGAAGGATAAAGGCTGATGATGATTATGGTGATGAACCACTTACCGCTAGACTCAGATATTATACATTTACCTCTTTAACTCAGATACATAAAAAAACAATGTTATTGACTATTATAAATACATTTTATACTGCATATTACATAATCATACATCATAAGCTTATTGAAAATTGCGACGACTTTAATATGGAAAGAGATGCATTTTTGAACACAACTTCTTTTGCATATTGGAATTTCCAATTATACTTGACATATATTAAGAATAAACTAACCTAATATCTTAAAAAACTGATAACATTTCCAAACTACTTTAAATTCATGTAATTTATTCATTTATATAATATGTATTAGCTCTGAAATTGTATTTGAAATATTTAAATGTAATATGTATACCAATTTCTTTATAAGCATTTGCGTATTTAATAAAATCCATCATACAAAAACTAAACAACTCAAAACTTGCTGTTTAAATGATAAAAAAATGTATAAATTGTTAATAAGTAGGTACTAAATGTTTTTTTTTTTTTCGCCCCTATATTTTTTATTCAGACGTTTGTACAAAACAAATACCTGCATGGATATAGGTATTATTCAACGTACTACAATAGTCACAATTATCCACTAATAGTTATACTAAATATGGCACCGATTGTAACTGTATCTAAGTAGAGTTACTTGCTACTAGTAAATGTGCTTTATTAGAATTAATCTTAGTATTTAGAATCCTATTATAGTTACAACACTAGAGTATTTCTTAGACCATAGACAATACATACATATTATTATGTCATCATATATGTTAGTCGAAACAGCTAAACGTACAGAAGAGCCATCTATCTTTAAACCATCTAAAACTCTATATTTACCATCACCACCATCTTGTTTCCTCCGTGAAACAGGGCAAGACAGACGGTGTAAGTAATGGCACGGAACCTTAACATCTTATGCCAGGATAGGCGACACGTGAATGAGTGGCCTTAACCAGGTAACCTAGGTTAATAATATTCACGGGCGGCATCTACCACTTACCATCAGGTGGCACGTAGCCAATTTGCCTATTGGTCCGGGAGCCAGGTGAAAATTTGGTTAATTATTTCGTCCCGCGAGATAATTCGTGAGACGCATCAGAGAATCAGTTGGGTGGATGAACGGTGGGAGCCTCCCACTAATGAAGAACAAAAAGGAAATGACAGATTTTTTTTTCTTTTCTTTTCCCACCGCTCATCCCCCCAACTACGCGCCAGCTGACGCCATTTCACTAAATATCGCTTGAGAGGAAGTTGGTCATGAAGACCTGTTACTGGCTCCCGGGCTATATCCAAATAACAAAGAAAAACATGTCGTTGTAGTGTCAAATCCGTACCACATACTCAGCGCCTTGCCTGTCTTGAAACGCCAAGTAACTAATAATAATAAATAAAAAGCATGGTATAAAAATCGATGCCTAATCATACTCGTCTTGCAGCTGTTCATAGAATTTATAGCGAAAATGCTGAGCTTATGAAGTAAGCAGAATATTCAGCTAACATTACAAACGTAGACCAAGGCTTAGGACAATATACTACTACCCAGTTCCCACCTTGGCAGACTAATTGTCATGATTGTATCTTTATACAATCTTTTGAAAATTAACGAGTGGGTAGTTATCTAACGGCGGATTTTAATATCCTATCTATGTTAAAATTTTCTTATCTATCTTGAAATTTTGACACATTTTCTTACAAAATCTGCCAAAATTTTAAGATCGATAAGAACATTTTAAGAAAGATAGGATATTGAAAACCGCCGTAAGTAACCCAGTAAAATTAACGAATGTAGTAGGTACCAGTGAGTGATTTTAAAAATACAATAATAATAATAATAATTATTATTATTATTATATTATAGCTTCAATGCAATACCACAGGCAAATATCGTATCTAACGTTACTGGTTCATCCTGGTGGAAACTGATACACATAAGTAAAAAATTAATTTACATTTTATACCGTATAAATGCATATATATAATAATATATTATATAGAAATCGTACATATTGTGGTCGGTATAATGTTTGCAAAAAACTACTGCGGTAAATTTAAAATATGGCCACATTCAGTTTGATTCAGACTACTCGTTCCTTTTTTTTTTTATTTACCAATTTTATTTTATTCAAATTTAGTTTTTAAACTATATTCAGCTAAATACACACATAATAAATACATACATGTACGTTGTTTTATTTCAATTTATAAATTCCTCTGAACGTATAATTTAAAACGACGCAGTCTCTTGCAGACGAATGCAATTAATACCAAGTTTAACCATTGGGGCAGCCTACGAAACCGTACTGCCTACTAGTCCTTAGGGGCTCTTTATCAAATTATCAGAGTGCATAGATACTTAACACCTAAACACTTAGCACGTTACACTGCGCATATCAGACGAATAAAAACACATATCCCTCTGCAGCCATGGCCCATGGGTGCTATAAAGTAAAGTCGAAATATAAAGAGCCTAACGAACCGTGATACTTAAAATGTAGTCTAATATTATAATCAATCATTCATATTATTATTATCATATAATATTAAGTATACTAGTTATGCCAGTGTTTTACATCGTAATATTTTCATGTACAATCCAGAAATATTGAGTTCCGTGAATGGCCATGTTTCTCGTTTTTAAAGAGAAACATGGTCAAAATTCCGTTTTGTATATTGAGTTGTTGATTACACGGAAAAAAGCCGAGTTAATTTAGAATGTCTTACTTGTAGAACACGTTGAGCGTGAAGTCCTGACTCATGTCCAGGAAGGTGTCGGTTGTGGTTCTGGTACCTGCCGCGTCCACCAGGTACACCAGCGCGCACTGTTCCGCGGTGAACGACACACCTTTGTACCACATTTTTGCATACCTGGTAAAATCATATGAAAAAAATTGAAAATATAATATTCGGAACCTTCAGAACAAAGTCAGAAACTTCAGAAATATTCCCTTAGAAATTGATATGGGAAGGTGAATAATTGTAGAGCCGGTTAAACTTTAACAACAAACTAGCGTCACCAGCAAGGAAAAGCAGCAACAACTTGCCTAAGTCACAATAACAACTCAAGAAACAAATAATGATGAAAAAAAAATAAAAAAATAAAAAAATAAAAAACAAATAAAAATAAAAAAATGACCTGCCATTTGCATATGAATTGCATAGGGCCAGATGAGTGATGTTCATTGAAAGAGAAGCTCTGGCACTTCAGCCTTCACAGGCTGATCATGTTGCCAACATCCATAAAGCATGAAAGTCAAACTTATTACTATACAGTCTGGTCATATAAATATGTACCTACATACAATAAAAAATAAACAAAATATTACATTTGAATTTGGAAAATGTCATTTTGTGAGTCATGTCAATATCATTGAGTTTTCTCACTTTCGGACCAATAACTTGTAAAATATTTTGTAATAGTAAGGATCTAAATACAATTTTTAAATCTCTCCATACTGATGGTACCCATAATTCAAATGTTTGTGTACCGGGCTATTGAAAGGTACATTAAACCCTCCTCTAAATAAAAATATTTTATTTCACGTAGGCCTAGATGATGGTCATTAAAAGACGCGATGGTTTGGATTGGTCGTTTCCATAGAGAAAAACCGGCACGAGACTCTATGGTCAAATCATCGGTATTACAATGAGATCGTTAAAGTAGTAGTACTCAAGTATGGGGGATGAACAAAAATAATAAACATGGAGAAAGTATAATGTTAAAATATATATTCCACAAATCAACATTTCACAATTTGTCAACAATCATCAACAATTTTTTGTGGCCTAAAAATAAAAAAAGACTTAAAAGTACCTTTTAATTGAAAATTCAGTGATCAAAGACAAAGACAAATCAAAGGTGTTGGCTAATTAACGAAGACTTAAAAACGTCCTTTGATCGCCAATTAAACCATACAAGTAACAAAAGCTTTCTTCCAAGGTGACCGCGTGACCAAATTGCGTACAATTTTCGTTTATTCTCATTCAACGTGACCACTTGACCTTTTTTGTAGCTATGGAGTGGCCACGTGACTTTTATTCTCTACCCCTTTCAGCCCACCTAAGGGCAATTAATATTTCTTAAGGGGCAATTAGAATCGCGGTTTCAAAGGAAGTCTTTCTGACGAGCGAGTACTTTTTAATTACTTTTTACTGAAGAATGGTACCGATTTATGTAAATTTTTATTTTGACGACCTCTGTGGCTGAATGGTTAGCGCGTTACCGCTCAAGTCGGAGGTAGCGTGTTCGAATATCGCCAGGGAACAAAAAAAAAATCTATATTCTTAGGTCATGAACGTCTACTAAATAATATGTATATTATATAATAAAATCTTAAATATATTATGTATTTCCGCTGTCTGGTACCCGTACCACAAGTTCTTCGGAAAATTAGCACGGGGCCAGATCGACGTGGTGTAAAAGCGTCCATAGATATTATATTAATTTATATGGCTTTATAAATACTACATAGTACGTAGATAAAAAAAGCTTCTGGAGGTCACGTATGTAAGTAGCTGGGACGACGATCTCTGTTCAGTGGTAGACCGTGAATTATTGCGGGTAGCAGATCTAACTTGACGTTAATTGAAATATTATGATAATAATGATGCAAACATAAGTTTTTAAAACAGATTTACTCTGCAAATCTAGTCTATCCCTTGCCTATCTCATCCATGTTTTTCTTGCCTCCTTACCACGTTTTAATCCATGTCTCTGTAGGTCCCCGGGGAAGCTGGCGGGGGAGTAAATCCCCTTTATAAAATTATTAGATGAGCCATCTGCTCATCTACTTTTCCGATGTAGCTTTAAGGCCTTAAGGCCAACAGCATAGATCCTTTCGAAAAAAAAATCCATGTCTCTGTAGGTTATTCTGGAATCTAGTCTAGGCAACCATTTTAACCACTAAAGCTTTTTCATAATCATCAGAAGCTAAGTATGTATAAGGCCCCGTTGTACTTATGACTTTTTTCAATTACTTGTTTTACTATTTAATATTACCCAACATTAATTTAAATGTATATACATATTTTGTATCATGGTAAATACTAGATACATAATATACATATACAATATGATATAAAAACATCATCATGTTTAAAGTTTAAATTTAGTCCAATATTTAAATATTGATTAACTTAAAAAATCACATAATTCTTCCTATCAAGGCGATGGAGAATTTCTAGTAGGCCATGGCACGGAGCGTCTACTATTAAAACGGAATGTATTTAAATAAAAATAAACAAAATTAGGATAACGATTTCTGTTTTAGGATGCACAACAGATTACCCCAACTAGGACAAATAAAATACCTTTTTTTGTTGTAAATATTCGTCATTTTTCGTCTGTAAAGATTTACTTTCAAGTGTTTATCATTATCACTTACAAGTTTTTTTTACTATTGGTCTTTGGAAATAATATAAGCCCTCTTTCAATGAAAACCAGAAAGGCAAAATTTATTTGGCCACAGAAATAAATAAATTCCGAAATTTCAATTAAGTAATATTTATAATTTTTATTTATATTTTTTTTTATATAGAACAGGGGGCAAAAGGACAGTCGGTTCACCTGATGGTAAGTGATAGCGACATCCACAGACACCGCTACACCAGAGGATTAGCAGGTGCGTTGCCGACCTTCAAATATGAGTATGCTCTTTTCTTGAAGGTCCCTAAGTCGTATCGGTTCGGAGATACCGTGGGTGGCAGCTGATTCCATATAAAGGCAGTACGATGCAGGAAATGCCGTAAAAAACGAGATGTTGTGGATTTCCGAATATCGAGGTACTAAATGGATTTTGGATGAAACTAAAATAATATAGTTTACACATGAAAATAAGACATAGGCTATAATTTATCCCTGTACTCCCACGATAATGTGAAGTAAGCGAGTGAATCCGCGGAGCGCTGCTACTAACAAAATAATTTTATCCAGTCGACGCAATCACACTGCGTCAACCTTGTTCGAGGTAAGCTGGTAAGAATCGGCCGTCTTGACGTCCATTGAAATAGGCTTAGGCCTGGACCTAATGTACTGCTGGTAGCAGACAAAAAAAAGTTGACAGTGATGACCATGATGATGATCAATACCAGTGATAGAGGCAAACTCTATCGGCAAACGGTACCTTTAGTGTTTATTCTTTATAGCTGTGTTCTTCGTATCTTTCAAATTGAAGTAAATTATTCAATGGTTTATCAGTAGGGCTATTCTGTAAAAACAATTACGATATCGAGCTTCACTTGTGCGAGTGATAGAGCTCACTATGCGCTCACTTCGAAAGCGAACTTTATTGATATTATATATAGATAGTAGAGTTTGAAAGAATACAAATTCGTCAATTTCGTAATTTCCCCGCGGATTCCGCTTTCGAGATTCGAAAACGACCTTACAGAATAACCCTATAGAACATAGCAGACAATGTGACGCGTTTCTATACTATATAAAGGTATAAATACACCCATGTACCATTATACAAATTGTTTGCACTTGGCAGGGTTTTCAGCCCACAATTGCGGTGCAGTAATCAGTCACCGGACCACTACACAAGCCGATCGTTAAAGCCATATCTGACATGTGTGCATAATCGCGCTGCATAATACACATATATGAAGTACTTATGTACATAATAATTTGTTTGTCATAGTAGGTAAGTGCTGACTACTCACTAATAGACTGAACCAATTTAGTTGAAATTGATCGTGTTTATTTGAGTAGGTCTATGAATTTTTTCAACATATTATAATGGACCCCGTGGTCAAATGTAATCCAAAACCGTCGTGATGTTTTCGTTGAAAATCTATTTCGTAACCACTGACACGATTCGTAGTATATCATACAAAAATATTTGTCATAAAATCGTGCCTTCTCACAAACAATGTTTCATTATTTTTATTTTGGTATTAATTGAATAAAGAAATGCTAAAAAATAATTATCTCCTTCTATCGTAATAATATTATAAACGCAAAATTTTGCATAAATGTATGGAGGTAACAAATATACCTCCAGGTATGGATGTATGTTTGTAGCCCTTTCACGCATTGTAGACAATGCTGCGTGGATTTTGATGAAACTTTACAGAATAGCTCATAAGCTTTAATTCATCGTACTTTCACGGGAATGGGAAGTACGCGGGTGAAACCGCGAGGCTTTGCTAGTTATCAATAAATATAATGTGTTAACAAAACGCCCAGTCGAGTCCGCTAGTACATGTAGTCTGTTTCGGTACTTTTTGTGCATACAGACTACGGGTGTTTAAAATAAGAAAATAAGATGCTAAAGAAACAAACATAGCCAGGCGTCGCGTTGCGTTTTGAATCAATTGAAAACGCCCGCGTACAAAAAATCCCTACCAACCGCATCTCAATTCAAACGGAATGTGTGCTCGGGAAAGCTTTTCGATATTTCATAATACATTTGCACTTTGGATTCCGTTGCTTTGTTTTGGTGGCTGAATATTTTTACTGTCATGGTTGTGCAATTTTATTTATCTCGTTCATTAGAATTTTCGTCTAAACTTTAAATTATAAATATTAATTGATCCAGAGAATTATAATATGATCCTTAGATGCGATTATATAGAACTTGTATAGTCATTGAACGTGCAGTGAGAGTAAAAAGAAAAGAAGAAAATCAAGCGTGAGTCAAAAACACATTATATTTGAATAAATTTAAATTTATTTACCATAAAAATAGGAGGCATATTTTAACGATAATGGAATTGTAAATGATTTAATCTACGAGTAATCACCATATATACACACTCTACTTCAAAGTCCAAACCCCTCAGTGAAAATATTCAGACCACGTCTTCTGGTCATGTTTATTTCGCTGTTGGGAAACTTGGATACTATCAATAAATTCAAAATGTTACAACATCGGAGGCTACTCTTTTATATTAGAGCGAAATTTACTGGAAACCTTTATTTTTTTTATTCAGACGTAAAGAAATAATACGGTGCTAAATAATTTTTCACTTAAATATTTTTTATTATGAAAATGACGATATTCTTTCGCCCGCAAATACAAGTTTAACCTAAATAATTTGTATTTGAGCGCGTCGGCAGTAAAATTGACTTGAATGCCGTGACGCTATGTCGCTGTAAATCTTTTGTTGTAGATTTTTTAGACGATTAAGATTTAGATTTTTTATTAGACGTAAAAAGAGTAATTCACAATTTCTATAAACAAACGTATGCCAGCTAAACTAATATAATAATATTAAGTAAATATTTACTATATAGTAAAATAAAGTATCAACCCTTTATGTCCCACTGCTGGGCACGGGTCTTATCCTCGAAATCAGGCGAGGAGCGTACTGTTGGTTGGTGAACTTCACATAACTTCAAAGACTTTCAATCTCATCAGGCATGCAGGTTTTCTCACGATGTATTCCTTTACCGGTGAGCGAGCGATGGTCTCGTTTGGGGGTGCATTTAGAAATTTAGAAAAAAACCCATTTCAAGGCACACACGGGGCGGTCAAGATCGAACCCGGAACCTTTTGAATAAAAGGCCGAGTCCATCCACCACTGGACCATCGTCGCTGTGCTAGCATAGTAACATAAATAATATAAAACATAAAAATATATAACTACTAACTATAAGATATATAGGAATTATTATAGTATAATATATAATATTTGTTATTATTAGCATTATAAATGCACAACTAGATTAATATTGTGGGTAAATATTTTCACACTCACTTGTTATTTCCTTGTTGGTGACGTGCTTGAATTTCAACCCGCGACCCGTAGTGGTAGACGCGGCCGTTGGGGTGGATCAAGGCGGCGGCCGCGCCAGACCGTGACAGGGCGAGGATAATGTTGTTCTTCGCGTTGGTAACCCGCACCGCGCCATCCACTGTCATGTCCACCCTAAACAATCGAATAGACACCCGTTACATGGAAGCATTCAACACTATGCCTCATTTAACTGCAGTGGGCAGCTCTGGGGGCCTAGCCAAAATGCCATTAAGAAAGCGTTAGCGAAGTTCGAAAATTATAAAATGTATAGGATGAACCACGTGATTAAGAGTGGCCTTATGTCAATCCCATACATTTTATCATTTTCGAACTTCGCTAACGCTTTCTTAATGACATTTTGGCTAGGCCGCCCGGGCACTCAGATAGAGCCTCGACGAAAACAACCTCAACTTGACGTGGCCTTATTGGCTCATCGGCCATGTGTTTTAGAGTGTGTACCCAGCTCACTGGAACTTCAACGAGTTTATTCGTCGCGTGATATCGGCAAAGTTCTTTTCATATTATACCGACGACAAGATTTTAAGAAAGAAGCACAGTATTAGTATTATTTAGGATTTATCCCTTCATCTATAATATTATATGAATGGGCTTATTGAATTGGCTTAAAAAACCTGGTGGGTGTAACTGCGAGTAACAGCAGATAGTGCTGTAATCAAATCTTACAGACAATTTGATTCCAAGTATAATAAATATACCTTGCATACATTTAGAGATATCATATTATGTAACTGCAATTGATTCGCGCAGGTTACCTATTAGCACCCTAGCTGGGAGAGCACCTGACCCTCAATCCCATTCAACACTGACATTATTCAATATAACAAAACAAACCATCTACTTACCACGAAACAATATTAATTACATAAAAAATATTATTACATAAACATAATTATACCCACTAGGAAAAGAATAACTTCTCTTATAAGTATAGTAGAATAATCTATATTATAAAAAAATGGGTAAAAAAACCTTTTAAAAACAACCTTTTATTTGATGGTCCTAAAAAGAAGAGAGTAACGTTAAATAAAATCAAATCCATAATTTATTTACAACATAGCGAAGAGTTATAAAAATCTCATGTAATGGAGATTGCGGTCGCTCTCCTCCGTAACGGCTCGACCGATTTAATTTTTATGTATATTTCATATATCTAGGTTAGTTAGCGATGTCACCTATGCAGACTATCCCAGAAAAAACTATTTTTTATATTTTTTATCATACAATATATTCGCTTTAAATATTAATATCAAATATCGCAGAATAACGTAGGATCATCTAAAAAGTGCGTAAATAGCAATATGGATAGCTCTAACGTCATGATAATCTCGGCCAACTGGCAGTAATAAGGTCTTCCGCAATTTGTATTAACCTTAACTTTCAAATGTAGGTAAATAGCTCTAGGGCTAAAATGTCAGCCGGTCGACACGGCAAAACGACTTACAAATTGAATTTTCAGCTGTTATACAAAGTTCGGTATTTGGTATGACATGGTAGCTTTTGTAGGCAAAGAACAATTAAAAATGGATGATTACCATGTAGATAACATCTCTACCGTCTGTATATACATCTAATTAGGACATCAATTAGTACACAATGATACATACTTGACTCGATCTCTGAGACGCAGACAAATGGTCCCATGTGGGGTCACTGAGGCGTTGTAACCAGCGCCACTCACAACATCGGTCACCTTAACAAAACAACACTTCAAAGTTAATTGATTACAAAATACAAAGATAACAAGTAATATAGTTGCCCTTTAAAACTAACTTACAAACATACAATGTGAAGAGGACGTGACGACATAAATTTACATTATTAATGAAAATTTTTTAGTCCGTAAAGAAAATTTCAATCCAATAAATGTGAAAGCAATAAAAAGTTTGTTACACTTTGACGCGAAAACAACTCTACCGATCATCATGAAATTTTGTACACATATTCTCAGATATACTATAAGTAACAGATATATTTTAAAAAATGATTTTTTTTTGGCTAACGTGGGCAAAGCCATGGGCAACAGCTAGTAAATAATAAATGTAAACAGTAATGTATCTAATAGTTTTAAATATATAAATTATTTTGAGGAATATCAAAGTTAATTGAAAGGTATGAGCCATAACTTATAAGCTTTATACGCTGCGTATTAAACATATTATACTTATGTCTAAATATATGTATATAATACCTATTGTACTAAAATATTTTATGATAAAATATTTGCTGATCCAAATTAAAGCAGTTTAATGGAGCAAATTTTCACGTGTTTCATCGCGGACTATTTAATTTTTTACATGTTCACCTGCCTTACTTTTCCACTAATTTACAGATCATAGAAGGACTAGGCGACGGATGAGGACACGTTATTTTACTAGAATGTACTGAAATTCGCGTAAACATCACACTCCAATGAAACATTTTAAACCAATTTATAGGCCAATGCCAAATTTTATTTTGCTCTTTAAAATTTTATTTTATATCAGTCTAACCTGGAAATTAAAAACTTTGGCCATAATATTACGGAAAATTTCGTAACTAATTTCGGTATGGACATTTGCATACAGTACAGGTACGTCGCAGATTAACAGAAACGTAAAGTAGCGTTTAGTAACGTTTATTAAATACGAAACGTTACTTCTAGCAAAAAAGGTCAAAACAAAAGCAGGCTACGTTGTGCACCCCTCCAATAATAGTCACTTAGCGATAACTATATAGAGCCTAACTTTAATGATTGTAACATTAGCCTCATTTATTATTACATTTTAATAAAACGTCCGAAACCAATTGGATCGGAAGTGAAAAGAGCTTGTGCAGGTTCATGCTTAAGTGGCGTGTCTTGTGAGTCTTGATATGAAAGGATGACATATGCAGGAAAAGCACTTAAAAGGCATGTTTCGATTTTAGGTCAATTTTGGTCAAATAAATGTAGCGTAGCCGATGTAATTATATCGACGTACAAGCAGTCCCCCTAGACAAGTGGCACAAACGCTAAATGAATAGAAATAGAATAGAATACTTATTGTATGGGAATGAAACTAGCTTACATGTAATTTGACAGCTAGTGTCATTCCCATACAATAAGTATTCTATTCAATTTCTATTCGTTTAGCGTTTGCCACTTGTCTAGAGGGGCAGGAAAGATACCAAAGTAGAAACATTGTTATTTTCCAGGTAGATGATTATTTTACAAGATGGTATCTCTTTATACTAACTTGTTTAGACTGATACACATAGACACATAGATAGATTTAAAGCCACGCGAATAAAGGATTTGGTAGGTATAAGAAGATCACGCATTGCTAGATTTACGCCTAGGCCGGAGAGGCCCGGGCCTAGGGCGGCATGATTTGAGGGGCGGCAAAATTTTTGAAATTCCAAAATTTCAGAGGCGAAAAAGGTAAAGAAAGTACTTTGAAAAGAGTTCTGATTCATTTTTGTAAAGAATTTTCCATAGAATATTAAAAATAATTCAATTTTTTTATTTACCTTTCAGTCTATAAATAAGATTTAAATTTTTCAATTAGCCTTTACCGAATGATATTCTATCATTAAGGGCGGCGCTATAAACAGGGCCTGGGGCGGCATCAAGCCTAAATCCGTCTCTGAGATCACGACTTATTGCAATAATACTTTAGCAAACTCTTGTCTGGACAATTCAAATTGGCAACATACGTTAATAGGTAATGCCATGCTGGGCATTCGAATTTGACCGGCACGACTGGGGTTGTACCTATCGCATAGGGAAAAGGGGAGCAATGCATCTGCAAAACCTTTAGTTGTGCGGACGATTATGAGCGTCGGTAGTTACCATAAGGCTTCGACTACTCGGTTGCCTCTTTAAGACACCCATTGTAAATGTCAGACTTCTTCGACTTTATGTTTATCCATTGCATAATTTTATTAACAAGATATTTGGTCTCAGTTCCATCATCATCAGCTTTTATCCGTCTGTTAAGTTCCATGCCCACATATAAATCGGCCCTGAATAAGCCGATGGTGTACGTAAACTATAGTTGATTTTAAGTACCTAGATCACTACTCATAAAAAATCTGAAAAGCAGCAATCATCATCATCAGCCTTTATCCGTCCACTGCTGAACATAGGCCTCCCTTAGTTAACGCCTAAATGAATAATGAAAAGCTGCAATGTTCGAATAGGTATATTATTATATGCAACAAATACTATGCAATGGATTGTTAAGCACTCAAACGAACGTTAAATCGGTGTCTTGCTCATATTTCAGCGTGCTTTATCATATTTCAATGTATCTGTGCAATTCAATATAATCAATTTTAACGCAACAACGACTTTTGATTCTGAACGTATCCCCTGCCGAGTCTGTCTGAATCCATTAAGATAAGCCGATTATTCAGCATCAGACAAACTGAATTGAACTTTCTAACCTTATTAATGCTATAATGCACAGTTACATTACCAGCGATCTGCTTAAAAACAATCTATATATGTACCTACCCGGTTTTTGATCAGTTTTGTGTTAAATCATGATTTTATTTCATTTTCATCATGAATTCCATTTTACCCTTTGCTTTGTACTAAACTCAGTCAGCCTAACATCTTCAAAACTTCAAAATAGTTTTGTGAGCACAATAATTTAGGATAAGTACTTGTTCAAATTGAGCCAAAACAATCTCCAATATCGCTTTTCTGCTACCTACAATGTGATACTACCAATATAGTTCGGAAGACCCGGCCGACTATAACATACATACACTACATAATATACTAAATTTATTAATTATTATATTGCTTTCAATTTAATGGCAATAATCTTAATCCGAAAATGTAAAAGCAAGCAGTTCAAGCATTTAATAATGGTCACTATCCAAAGGTTGGTTTGTTAAAAATAATTTTAGTACAAATAAGATATTTTTTATCTCTCTTACTGGTGATTTTCCATAAATCACCAAAAATATATAAACGCGGGCGTGGTTGCGAGTACAATGTAGTCAATAATCACTTACAAAGACAACACAATACAATTAGTGTAGTATTACTTCTAAGTGATAGCTTATTAACAAAGTAGTGTTTGCTGGTAGAATCGACATTGATGAGCAAAGACAAAGGCCATTATTTATTATTACAGCAATATTATATATCCATCTTATATATAATATTATTATCTTTATTCCATTAAGGTGTACGCAACAGCGACAAAGACAGTGACTGCGGCTTTAAGTAAATTTTGACACTATACAAAGTAATATGTTATGTGATAATATGTCAGCGTTTCTCATTTGGTGGG
The DNA here is from genome assembly GCA_905333005.2 of Lycaena phlaeas. NCBI lineage: Eukaryota > Metazoa > Arthropoda > Insecta > Lepidoptera > Lycaenidae > Lycaena > Lycaena phlaeas. The sequence goes on from HG995168.1 coordinate 6,506,621, forward strand.
TCGCAATTGGGTATCGGGCTTCGAAATAAAAGTCCCAGGTCATACCATTACCCCCTTGTTTTAAAAAAATACGAGGAGAACTTAACTAAAGAGACAAAGGGGTCAAATTTAAGTACCTTTGTACTTACTGTCCGGTACGAACACTTCTAATACCGTCAACATCTACTCGTATACTTCAGTCATCATCATCATCTGCCTAGCCTTTTCCTCCCGTAATACTTCAGTTTCAAAGTCAAAATATCGAGCTTCGCGAAAAACATGCAAATATGCCGTTTTAAATAGCTTTAGTAATGAAAATAACCATGTTAATTCATATCCTATATAGCCTTATCACCATAATGATCATCATCGACCTTTATCCGCCCACTGCTGAACATAGGCTTCCCTCAACGAACGCCAAGACGTCCGATATAGATATGGCTTTATACTTCTCACTAACTAATGTAAATTGTAATACCTAATTATATTTACAATAACTATTACATTTTACTTCTATTTGCAACAAATGTGTTTTTTAGCTACTATTTCAGAGAGATAAAAAACTTGATTCGGTCACGAAATAGATTTTATAAAATTTACCGAGCCATGGAAGACAAAAATATGGGAACGCTGTTAGAAGTGAACACCAAATAACCTACTTTATAGTTCTAAAATGTATTTGTAGGTAGAGATAAATGTAAAACATTAGATACTATCCGACGTCATTCTACAATTGAATTTGTATTTTAACTGATATAAAAAAAATTAACACCGAAAACAAAAATTGCTCCGCGTTTAATAAAGGCATTTGCCATATTATTTTATATCAATCATTACCCTGTTATTAATGTATAGTGGCAACACTGAAAAAGTTTTTGGAACTTTCCAGCAATTAGATCTTTACCTCCAATTCTCTCCAAGTGTCGTTGTGGTAGATATCATCACCTGGATAATATGGTGCCTTACGTTGTAACGGTGCTCTCCATGGTGGCTGCCAACCAACCGCACCCATTAATTCTACCTGACCAAGACCACCTTCTATAAATTTGCTGTAGTCTTGAAACGCCGAGAGATTCGACTCCTCCTGTATGTACACGTGTAACAGTTAAAATAGTAATTGGCTTACTTTACTTATAACTAATAGATAGATATATTATAAGATACTCTAAGGGCCTCTTTCACAATCTCCAATTAAGTGCCCAATAGGCTATAGGCAACATATTTGACAGATAGAGTATGGAGTATCTGTCAAGTATCTGTTAAATATGTTGCCGATAGCCTATTCGGAACTTATCTGGAGATTGTGAAACAGGCCCTTAGTATTTTTATACTATTATAAAATCTCCGAGCTAAAGCCATTGCAAAGCTACTGTAAAATTGACTTACAGCATATTCATTTCAGCCGAAATTTCAATTCGAAATTTACGCAAGAAATGCATCCACACAATAATTAATGTAATATCTTATAGACCCTTAGAGTCCACATGAAGTTCATAACACAAAGAGAGGTCGATTAAAAATTATATTTTATGGGCTAATAGGTTTTCCTATACCTATTCATCATCATCATCATCATCATCATCAGCCCTGATCCGTCCACTGCTGATTCCTATACCTATTATCTATATATTATTTACTTTGGTAGGTACCTGATTAAAGGAGTGCGCTGTATAAAGACTCCTCGGGCGCACAGGCATTGCATCTTTTCTATAATCTGCACTAGCCATTTTATATGTACAGTTCAAATGTGAGGATTAAAATTTCAAAGATTCACTATTGTGAAAATTATTTAATAACTATCTTTTTTGGCAAATACTACATAATATAAAATCAACATTTCACAGGGTAAGTTTCATTTATTTGTCAATTATTCGTTCTATATTTATAAAGTTATATTTTTTCAAAATTTATATTTGGCCAGCTATAATTAATATAAATATGTTTACAGTAATAAGTAGGTGTAGGAATAATGATATTGTTAATTATATATTTACAAAAGATTCTAGTCTCAGTGTAATATTACAGTAGTCATAATTTATTTAAAGGTCATCAATATTATTTATTATGTAAGTGGTATAATATTTAAGTAAATATCATTATAAATAACATAATAATATGTTTCCCTAAAAGTGATTAATTATTCATATCATTCTAGAAACTATATTATATATTAGTGTTAATAAAATTATAAAATATTTAAGACTTTTTTAGAAAGAGTTTTAAGTTTTTAGTTAAAAATTTTACACGTCATTCTCATTTCTGAACGATAATCTGATGTGGAACGTGTTGTTTAGCTTGCCATGTTAAAAATATTGGAATACTAACTTTACTTTGGACACTCAAAAGTATAATTAACAAAAGTTATAAACAACAGAATAAACTCTTTAATTTTATGAAACTATTGTTCATTTTAAATACCTTATCGCTTAAATAAAAAAATATGAATATTATTATTTTTTCTAGTATATTTAGATAATTAAATAATTGAAATCTTGGCTCCGACATTTAACAGATGTTTCTAGATGTCCGTTAAGTGTTATCAGAAATCAAATTATAATACCTTTTAATACAAATGATCCAAATTGGATTTATTATACTTAACCAAAACTATGTTTATTTTATTGATATTTTAAAATTTTTAACTATAGAAACACTAAAGACCCGCCACGTTTCGCCAGCCTTGTTAGTTGCTCGCGCATCAATCGTCAGTAAATTTTAAGTTCTTGATCCTGTTGCGCGTTTATCGAGGTTTTGTTTAAAAATGAGTGCACCAGCACCAGCTCCTGCATATAAAATTGGAATAGTTAAGCAGGTAATTCATTAATTTGATTTTTTTCAAACATCTATGTTGGTATTCATAGCGGCCGCGAGGCCTCGTGCCCCTGTCGTGTGCCCTGTTGGCACCGCGTCCACAAACTTAAGTTTAAAGAATGATCGATAGTGCTATTGGCCTTTGCACTTGAATTTTTAATATTCACTGAATCCAAATCTATTTTTGTCAAGGAAATCGGCTTCATTTAACTTAATTTTTGAGCGTTGTAAACCCGGGCGTCCAATCTGACGTACCAATACGCTATTTAAATGAATGCTTTGGTGGTGAGTTTACACCTCAAATTGAATGAACGATGAATGGATAAAGGAATATTTTTGTTATTAAAGGTATTATCGGGCGATACAATCGTGATACGAAAGCAGCCGCAAGGGGGTCCGCCGCCTGAGAAAGTTCTAGCTTTATCTGGCATCACCGCGCCTAAATTAGCAAGACAGAGAACTATAAACAAGTAAGTTTTAAAACATCCCTATTTAATACAATTACAATTTTCGTATAATTTGTTTGGGAAACATAATATTTTGTTTTCCCAAACTATTTTTGTAAATAATAAATATATGAATGTCGCCAATTTTAGCTGTAAACCCATAATGTTACTGTTTCATGACTTGAGCGCTCAATGCTATTATAAAGTGAAAGTACACGATAGTGAATGGTATCAGTCAATATTAGGTAACTTAATGAATTACATATTACGATGTAACATAAGTACTGGTAATACAAATGGTAATAATAATGTAACCTGTAATAAATAGATTTAATATAAAACAAAAACCTTAATAGCAATGGCTGGGCATAGACTAAAAATGTATATTAAAATTATGGCACTCTGTTGGTCCAATTGTTCCCTTAGTGGCAATTATTTTGGCATGTATAAGACGTGGGTTTTGCAAACAACTTTTTATTTTTCAGAGCTTTTAGGATAAATTTTAAGCTTTTAAATAATAGGAGACTCATGTCATGTCTATTTGATGTTGGTCAACGTGGAAAGTGAGCCTTGGTGAGAACAGATAGTAGTCTAACAAAAAGCTTTTGTTATTAGATTATTATAAGCCTGTCTATAGCCGGACATAGGCCTCACTATATGAATGCCAAGACAAACATTCTTATACACATATAAAAATAGCTTAAGCGAATGTATTGAAAGTTAATAATAATGTGTTTTATGGTAATATTTTGGTAACTGAAGAATGTTCAGTATATGTTGGTTAACGGTGCTGCCTGTCATTTAAAATCTATGCGAATATCCTATTCATAAGTGTCCATAATTTTGTAAGATGGAAACTTATGTTTTACCTACTTTACTGCGCTCCATGAATACATAGATGTCTTGATACAATGCTAGCTTAATTATTTGTATATACTATCAAAATGAATTGTTATAGGAATAAAAAAGCATTCAATCACTTAATATTCAGTATGTAACTAAGGTTTAAAGTAATCTTCAACATCTAGAAGGCCTTTAAATTACAAATTATTTATTAAAAACTTGAACTAACTAAAAAGATTTTTTATCTACTTTAATCTATTTATAAAGTATGATACATTCAATTTTGGAATATAAAATGTAACCATATAATATGTCTTAACTTTGTTATGTTGAGATAAATTAAGTTACAAATTATTTATAGTTGCTCTGTTCCTACAATATTGTGTGCGAATTTTATTAAGATTATGCAATTTTATAATTTTATAAAATGTGTTTTTTTTTTAAATACAAGATATCATTTGAATAAGGATTTAAATTATGATTTTGCTTGCAGCACTAAAATAATAAGTTAATATTTACAAATTTGTGTTTATAAAATTTGAGTTAATATTTATTTAATTATATTATAATTGTTGCAGTGATACTGAAACAAAAGATGAGCCTTTTGCATGGGAAGCTCGTGAGTTCCTTAGAAAAAAACTTGTTGGAAAAGAAGTAATCTTTACTGCAGAGAAACCACCTAACTCTGCTACGCGAGAATATGGATCTGTGTGGGCTGGAAAAGATCCTACTAAAGATGAAAACATGACAGAGGCATTGCTTGCCGAGGGTCTTGTGAAAGTAAGAGAAGGTGGACGTAATATACCACAGCTGAAGAGATATGTTGAATTAGAGGATGCTGCTAAATCTCAAGGAAAAGGTCTTTGGGGCACAGACTTACAGGTAAGATAACCCAGTCTACTTCAGAAATGTATACTTGTCTGTTTATCTCACACTAAAGTGATTTGATATCAGCAGATCCATAAATTTGAGCAAATGCTCAATCAAAACAATAATATAAACATATATATACATCATCACCAGATCAGACTTCTACCAACAAACAAATCAATTCAATAGAGCAGAACAAACACAACTTTATATCTAGCTGTAGGTTTGCCTGCATCAACTTAATAAATTTATACAAAAACTTGACAAATTATATACTTTAACCTGCCTGGTTTCTTAAACTTCTAGTTGGGATATACATACACAATATCAACTTAATCATAATTAGCATGTCATCCAAAATTGTAAAAATTTTCAATATGTGCGAGGCATAGAAGTTAATATGAAAAATTGTGCAAACAATATTTTTATATATATAAATCATTATTTTCACCATTTTAATATCCAAAACTTACTGACAATGTATATGCAAATTTTCTTGTTAACACAGAACCATGTACGAGACATAAAATGGAGTGTAGATAATCCAAAGCAATTTGTGAACAAACTAAATGGCCAGCCAGTTAAGGCCATTATTGAGTATGTGAGAGACGGTTCAACAGTGAGACTTTGTCTGTTACCTGACTATCTACCAATTACATTAATGCTTTCCGGAATAAGAGTAAGTAGTTATTGTAAGAAAAAAAATTTTTTTTTTGAAAGTTGGTACACTTGTTCATTAATAATTTGATTGTATATCTTCCATTTATTTATCATCTATTTAATAGTGCCCGGCGGTTAAACAAGATGGGGAATCTGAACCATACTCAGAAGAAGCCCGTTTCTTCCTTGAATCAAAATTGCTGCAGAAGGATGTGGAAGTAATATTGGAATCTGTCAACAATAACAACTTTGTTGGTACTATCTTACACCCTCAAGGAAATATTGCTGAAGCCTTACTACGTCAAGGTTTTGCCAGATGTGTTGATTGGTCTCTTGCTGTCATGAAATCAGGTATGTTTTATGGTATAGAACTTGTCCCCCTTGTCCCCTTTTTGTTTGAGTTACAAGATCAGTATTTAATTGTTTTATCATATTAGGAGCTTCAACATTGAGGGCGGCTGAACGTGCAGCAAAGGAAGCTAAACTTCGCATTTGGACAAACTACACAAGTAATGCACCAATAATTGCAGCTAAAGACAAAGAATTTTCTGCAACTGTTATGGAAGTTGTGAATGGTGATGCATTAGTTGTAAAAACGTCTAATAATGTTCAGAAGAAAATATTCTTAGCTAGCATCAGGCCACCAAGAGAAAAGTAAGTGAAAAGCCAAATTTCTAACCAAGTGTCACAATATATTCCAAAAAAATTAGCTTGACAAGAATGAGTTAATATTAATATAATGAATATATATTATCAGGTAATATTACATGTTTTCCTTTCTAGGAACAACCCAGATGAAGAAGGCAAGCAATCACCCAAACCTAAAGGCTTTAAACCTCTTTACGATATTCCATGGCTGTATGAAGCTCGTGAATTCCTGCGTAAGAAGCTTATTGGGAAAAAAGTTAATGTGACAGTTGATTACATTCAGCCAGCTAAGGACAATTTCCCTGAGAAGACATGCTGCACAGTCATGGCTGGTGGCACGTTAGTATTTTGTTAAAACCTTAATGGCATAATTACACAAACACATGTTTGCTTTACTTTATCTAAAACTTAAAAAAAATTAAAAACCTTAGTATACTGTGATATGATCCAAAAAAGTGTCTCTTTATAGGATAGTACCTGGTTGACCGAGCATTTGCTCGGTACCCTAAGTGATAAAATACGATAAAATTTTTCTTCCAAAAAAAATGATCTTAAAAAAAAGGAAAAAAAAATTCAGGCTGGAGATTCGAAACACGCTCGTTCGAACTTAACTGCCTAATTTCACCACTAAGGTACCATGACACATCATTCGACATCGAAATTTGCGTTCGTATTCTAATCAAATTTTATCGATGCCTCAAAACACGGATTAAAAAAAGTTTTCTAAAAATGTATCCTAGCTAGATCGATTTATCACCGTTTTTAACACATGTATACAAAATTTCATGAAAATCGTTGGAGCCGTTTCCGAGATCCCGATTCTATATATATATATATATACAAGAATTGCTCGTTTAAAGGTATAAGATTAATTACCACGACAACATTTTACTAATACATTTTTGTAATTGTTTTTAGAAACATAGCTGAAGCTTTAGTAAGCGAAGGATATGCTACAGTAGTCAGGTACCGAAATGATAATGACCAGAGAAGTTCGCATTACGACAAGCTCCTTGAAGCTGAACTTAAGGCACAGAAGGCTGCTATTGGAGTTCATTCTAAGAAAGACATACATGTAAGACGCACTCACCGCATTCAAGATACCAGCGGAGATTCTGCTAAAGCCAAGAAGTTCTTCCCATTCTTAAAGCGCGCTCAAAAAACAGAAGCTGTGGTCGAATTTGTGGCAAGTGGATCACGTATGAGGTTATACATTCCTAAAGAAAAAGTACTTGTAACTTTCTTATTGGCTGGCATTAACTGTCCAAGAGGTCAACGTCCCGGCATTGGAGGAGCTCCGATGCAAGAGGCGGAACCCTTCGGAGAGGAAGCCCTCCAGTTTACGAAAGAGAAGTGTCTACAACACGACGTAGTAGTTTCTATTGAAGAAATGGACAAAGCTGGTAATTTTATCGGCTGGTTGTGGATTGATAACGAAAATCTATCTGTAGCACTTTTAGAACAAGGCTTAGCTACAATGCACTATACTGGAGAAACATCTGAGTATGCGTCCGCACTTAATAAAGCCGAAAGTAATGCCACCAAAAAACGTATTGGTCTATGGAAGGATTATGTTGAAGCTGGGAAGCAAATTGAAAAAGAGCGCAATGCACCTGTTCAAGACCGTGTTGTCAAGTATGAGAAAGTAATTGTTACAGAAGTAACAATGGAGGGACACTTCTATGTTCAAAATGTTGACATGGGTACTAAGCTGGAAAGCTTAATGGACAAAATACACCAAGAATTCAAAAGCAATGCTCCCCTTCCTGGTTCGTATGTGCCAAAGCGAGGGAGTGTTTGTGCTGCTCGCTTCACCTTAGATGACCAGTGGTACAGAGCAAAGGTTGAAAAGATATCTGACAACAAAATGGCTCATGTCTTTTACATTGACTATGGAAATAGAGAGGTAAATATTCTATAATCTATTTAATCTAAGCTTTCGTTTTATAAAAATATCCTTTGTGTGACTACCATAGCTATCCCAATCATACTATGTACAGTACCAGAATAATTAGTATCTAAAATAAACCATATTCATTCTATAGGTAAAACCAATGAAGAGGTGCTCATAAAATAATATTAATGCAAAAATTTGATACAATTACTAAGATATTCATATTTTCAGGTTATCAACTTCACTCGGTTGGCTCAACTCCCTGCTGGCACAGAGACTGACCCTCCATATGTGACGGAGTATGCCCTTGCCTGCGTGAAATTCCCATCAGATCCGGATGAGAAAGCGGAAGCTGTAAGAGCTCTTTCCATGGATACCCTCAACAAGAAGTTGCTTGTCAATGTTGAATCACGAGGCTCACCACCAACTGTTACTCTGGTGGATCCCAACAACAATGTTGATATTGGGAAGGTAATATTTCACATACAACATAGTAAATTTATATAATAGATGCAATATTAGCCAAGTACTTATTTTTAATAGCTCTATAATGACTTAACATTATCTCCATGGTATACCGGCATTTGGTCGCCATTCCTTCGTTACTAGATTTTGAGGATTATAGCCAAGAGTATACTGCCATTACCAATTTTTCAAAAAATATGATATTATAGTTTTATAAATATAGTTTAAATTTGAATATGCCTATTTACCTCAGGCTCACTAAGGATATAACTATAATTTTTGAAATTATAATATTGGATAATCTGGTAATAGATAATCCATCTGTTTGAAAATACTAATTTGACAGATTGTGCCAAACAGAGAAAAGAATGAGGGTCGCTTATACTATTGCTACATAAAATATGAAAATTACAGAGGCCCTTTGAATCTACATTGCCCTGTGCTATAGCATACATTCGGCTCTATACACAAGCCTAACCGAGAAAAGTATGCTTTAAATACTCCAAATCACTATCCCAGTACAGTGTTATTTTAACATAATTGTTAAATTTCCAGAACCTGATCAAAGAGGGTCTGGTACTGCTTGAGAACACGCGTGAGCAACGACTTGCGTCGCTGGTGAGCGAGTACCGCGCTGCGCAGGAGCACGCCAAGAGCTCGCGCCTCAACCTGTGGCGGCACGGCGACATCACCGACGACGACGCGGTCGAGTTCGGCGCGCGCCGCTAGCGCGAGCTACCCTGGTACGATGCTACCACCTCGCCCTCACACACGCTCAACTGCGCCACATGCACCGCGCCGCACGTCGAGACCATCATTTACACAGTCATCTACGAGTTTTTGTGAAGGCAGCATGGAAGTAACGTACCTTTTTAAGTATAAATCTGCCTTCTCAAAAATATTTTCAATACTCTGATTCGAAAAAATTTTATTTTCTCAATTTTCATTCATCTATACCTTTCTATGTTTTCTAATATCGTTTATACTCCCTCAGTATCAGTGAAACAACTTATATGGATTTTATCCATGTAAAGTTGTTTTATTATACCCATTGTAAAACTGCATATTTATTTGTCTGTCTTAGATATAAAATCTTATTGTTGTTTAAATATATAATAGAAACTGCATGTAGAGACGTAAGGATTTTCTTTTAGATGTTTCAGTGTTGGGCTTAAAGTGCCCCTTATAGAGTTTAACCAATCTTAATAATAATCTTACTATGTCAAGTTATCTGTTAAAGTAATGTTAACAATATATATTAATGGAAAATGTATAGATAGTAGTTGTTTTTTTTTCGAATCAGATATCCATGTCATAAACTATCATGATCAATTTTTAACTGTTGCAAATGTTATTATTCTACAAAGAAATATTAATATTAAGATAAATACACTTTACATTACCTTTAAAAATTATATGTAAATGGGTGTTCGTATGAGTATTAAGTATTTTGGCAATAATCACACTGTAACTGACTAATTGACTGGGCAATTTTTTTATGAAATATATTAGATCCTAACTTAATAATTTTTTTTATATTTTGAAATTTATTGAAGTATTTAAAGAATACAAATTATTCTAAATACAACTATTATATGTTTTTTTTTTGTTGTTGTAATATACATTTTTTATACATACTGATTGTGACATGGCATAATAATTTTTTTTTTTTTTATGTTTACACTGGTATGTATGTTTTATGACGCTTAACTATAATCAGATTCAGAATTTGATTATTTAAGTAAACCTATTGTAATTTTTTTACACAATCTTTGCATAGGAAACGCAATATTTTCATTATTTATTATATTATAGACTCACTGTTTATTATGTACGAAAATTAATTATTTGTAAATTAATAATGCTGAATGATTTAAATTTGATCTTATTTATATTCTTAGACGATGGTGTCATAATATTTCAAGTATGAATTTAGTTATGTTTTGAAAGGAAGTATGTACTCCATATTGAATTAGATTTCTGAAATAATTGTACTATATGAAAAAGTTTATGCTTCGTATTTCGTACTTACGAGTGTATTGTATGATGGCCCTACCTCTTTCAATAATATTAATGAAATAAGACAATTTGTTTTCACACTTGATGAGTACCACGTACATGGTGAATTGTTAAAAACTTGATTAATTGAAATAAATATTTTAGGCAATACATAAGTTTTTTATTCTGAGATGGTGAGAGTAGTGATGTTTTTAAGATTGGATGCATTGTGAACAACCCTATTTTCGATGGTGCAGAAATGAAAGTCAAACCCAGTCGTTTCATTTCTAGACCATGTCTATGCTAGATAATAAAAATCAATATGAACAACTACGAGGGGCGTTCAATGTATTCTCGGTATCGGGGTGATTTGCTAATAATATGGGTAATCTAATTATCTCATTTACTAATGACACTATCTGAGGGTATAAATATAAAATTACCAAGACTCTGCCCCGTCGTTATCCACCGTTCAAAAGTGGTCAAGTGAATTTAAAAGAGGCAGAGAAAGCATTGAAGACGACCCTCGCTCGGGTGGACCCGTAAACGCCCTCACTGAAGAAAATATTAAAAAAGTGGAGAAATTGGTACTTGAAGATACCAGAATAAAAATCGAGATGTTAGCAGAGATGATCAACCTATCTGTGGGTACCATACATGCAATCTTTCATGACCATCTTAATCTCTCAAAGGTCAGTGCAAGATGGGTGCCGAGAATGCTCACCGCGCCTCAGAAACAAGTGCGAGTCGAGTGCTGTAAGGAGTTTTTAGAGCTCTGTGGAGAAGATCCATCGAGTATTTTCGACCGACTGATTACTGGAGATGAGACGTGGGTTCATCACTATGACCCTGAAAGTAAACAGGAGTCCATGCAGTGGGTTAAAAAGGGTGCACAGCCTCCGAAGAAGTTCAAAGTCAAACCGTCCGCTGGAAAAATAATGGCCTCGGTCTTTTGGGATTCTAAAGGTATTTTATTAATAGAATACACTAAAAAAGGCGAAAGCATCACAGCAGCATCATGCGCAACCACTTTGCTTAATTTAAGGGAAGCAATTAAAGAAAAGAGGCGAGGAAAACTCACAGCGGGGGTGTTGCTGCTTCACGACAACGCGCCGGTTCACACGGCCCGCATGGCGAAGGCTGCTGTGCGGAACTGTGGCTTCGAAGAAATTAATCATCCTCCGTACAGTCCAGACTTGGCCCCTAGTGATTACTTCCTATTCCCGAATTTGAAGAAAGATCTTCGTGGAAAGCGATTTTTCGACGATGATGAACTGAAGGCAGCAATTAATACCCATTTTGAGGAGAAGCCAGAAGAATATTTTTTACAAGGTTTAGAAAAGCTAATTCTTCGATCTAACAAATGTATTGAGGGTCTAGGGGACTACATTGAAAAATAGAATTTTTCCAAATTTTTCCGAGTTTTCTTTCATGCCTATACCGAGAATACATTGAAAGCCCCTCGTAAGGACATGACTTTCTTCAAAAATACCTTTCTATAATTACTGCTCTTCGATTATTCATATTATTTCACTGATGCGTCGAAAGGCCGCTATCGGCTACGAGTGTGCGGCGCTTTTCCATATTAATATTATAAAGTGGAAAGGTTTGTATGTATGTTTGTAACGAATTGGCTCAAAAAGTACTGGACCGATTTTAAAAATTCTTACACAATTTGAACGCTATATTATCACTGATTAATACAGGCGATTTTAATCGTAAGATCCACATTGTGTTCCACGATATTAAAAGGACGTCAATATCTACAAAAATGTCGCAGTAGTATGTGTACAACTATTGTAAAGTCACAATAATTACTTTTTAAAATTTAATAGAAATTCCAACCAAAACCAGACCATATTATTTATACCTTTGCATTAATCCTTATCTTAATAAATCATTTCTCAAGCAAGGCTGTTAAAATACCTGCACATTACTTTTTAGTTTATATAATCTGATATTCCATTCAAAAGACCACCTGAGGCTGTGGCCAGTTAGCAAGGTATAATTTCAAAGCAATGGCATAACTACGCTAAGTATATCATAAACCTTACTTCTGTGACTACACAATGCAAGTGACTAACTTCGTTCGACAGATTAAGGATATCAGGATTAGCATAGCCTTTAATATAAAGCTTCTGCTCAACCGATTCGATGCGGCACCAATTTTGGAAATCTTTTCGCCATGGCCGAGGAACAAATTATATATGACCCGACTGGCGTGTCATGCGCCATAGAAATCTATGACACGCCTGGCGTGTCATCAATGGTTTTAACTAGTGGCTAATGACACGATAGGCGTGTCATTTTTTCATCGATTGTAACACCCTCAGATTTAGTATTAGAAGGGTCTGCCCGGAACAAAACTATCAAGATTTTCCACGTAGAATAAGCCTCTCAATATTGTGCGAATTCAACAGTTCCAGGGATTGACAACCTTTTACGCTAGGTACACGAAAGGAGTGTCTATTCGATTTTTTAATTCGATCGAGATTATTGTAACAAAGGGTATCACTACATATTATAAAACAAAGTCGCTTTTTCTGTCCCTATATCCCTTTGTACGCTTAAATCTTTAAAACTACGCAACGGATTGTAATGCGGTTTTTTTTAATGGATAGGACAATTCAAGAGGAAGGTTTATGTACACAATTTATTAAGTTTTTATATACATTAGCTAAGATATAACAATAATTGTTGGAGGTGTCGGAAAAAAATAGGCCGTCTGGGAGTTTTCAACGAAAACGCTGCCTAAACCGTTTGAGATATAACAAAATAATGTATTGTGGAATTATGTATCTTAAACAGGTCTACAAAAAAGTCCGCGATGGCATATGTCTATCTCTTAGGGATATCATACTATATCCATTTAATACTTTAAAAAAATGGGCAATTATAACGCGATAGTTTAAAAGTTATTTACACAAATACGATATGAATACTTATCATTTTCAATCAATTAATTAGCTTGAGCATTTCATGAAGATTATTTTTCCCCTTTACATCATGCAAATTAAATGAATACTTTAGGAGATATGGCGAAATCAAAATAATGCACAAGAAAATAAATCGTGTTGGCGTGATTCGCACGGGCGGTTGTCTGGTGTCTAAGGCCGTAGTGTATTAACTCTGGTAGACGTAATATGATCAACATAATATTATGGTGGAATAATATTATAATAATAGTATCCTAAATATGCCTACAAAAATCTGCGAAGGGATATAAGTCTTTATTTTCAAGATAACATATTATATCCATTTTAATACAAAAACTTAGTATGTAATTATTATAAAATAGAAAATGATCATCATCAGACATGATAAATCCGTAAATCTTAGATTCACGCGGGCGAAGCTGCGGGTAACAGCTAGTAAAATATAAAGGATATACTTAGAACAAAATCATCTTGATTTTATATTCGTTTTTTATAAGAAATATTTTTTTTTTCATTAATGATTTTGAAATACAAGTTTTATCAAATAACGCATAGGTACTCCGTTATCTGCGCATTCGCCATTGTATTATTAAGCTATTGCATAGCTTCTATCGCGGGCCTTGAGCGCGGGGACCGAATCCAGAAATTCCGTAACGAAAAAACCTCACGCTCACCGACGGGCACGGAGGTGTGGCTTGAAGGCCGTTCATTGTCTAACGTCGTTTCTTTTTGGCAGTCTTCGACACGGTGTTTGTGTGCGTGCTACTTATTTATAACACAATATTAACTTTTTATTTATTTAATAAAAGAAAAAAAGATTGTTTTCTTATCGATCACCACGCTCAAAAAGTGTAACTTGAATTAATATCAAAGAAAAAGAAATACTGCATAAATAAAATTAATAAATAACTATAATTGCATAAGTTGATACAAAATGCTAAGCAATAGCTTTACCGCGGCAGTCCCCGAGTGCCACACGTCTTTTTTTTTATGATACTTGTCCATAAGCAATTATAAACCTAATTATATCTAACCTCATTTGAGAATATGAAGCCAAACAACAGCCTTTGAGAATGTGAAGCTTCTGCTTAACTAAAGTAAGTATTATACCTTGTGTCTAATGTCTTCAGGGCACTCTATATATTGCTAGGATGTGTTATAAATAAAACAATTTCATTGAAAAAATATCTCATTTAATTCCAATGATATAAACAAATAAATGCAATTTATTAGAATATTATTATTAATTTTCTTTATTTTTTCAAATTTTACTTTACACATTTCTTTAGTTAGTTACATTTTAATTGACTACCTTTAATACATATACTTTGCATTCAAACGTGTGTGAATAATGACATTTGTACTTCAAATTTAAAATGGTTCAATACATGTTCTAACGTGTACCTATCACCTTAATAGCCGACTGGGATAAATTAGCGACCTTGTAAGATGTGCTAGAAGGATGTTTCGGGAGTGAGGATGCGTCTGTGATATGTACAAGTACCAACGCATTATTTCTGATTGGGTGGACAGATAGGAAAAATCTATAAGTACCTATTTAAAAAGTAGAGTAATTTGCATTCACTAGATGCCAAAGGGAACGCCGAGGACGGTAACATGTATGGAAGCTGAATATACTTTTCTGATTAAAAACAGTTTAAGTATAATATTGAGTATGAAAACGGTTCATATACCTACTTTAAAAAAAAATACACGAAAGAAAAATTGTTACTTTTTTTTTTATAACAATACCTATACGTTTTAGTAATAATCAAATACTATAAATGCATTTTAACGAATAGAACAATACTCTGAATTTCTGAAATATGTAGTTTCAAGAAATTATTATAAAATATTCCAAATTTAAAAATAATGCAGAAAAAACTTACAAAATCTGCTAAGAATTACAAAAATCAAATTAAAAAAAAAATACTTGACTTATTTACCCTTCTCTTTAGATAATATTGTTACAGTATGGGAGTATTAGAGTACATAAATATAATCGCATGAAAGCGCCAAACGAGCGTAACTATTTGAGCTGCAACTCGCGTAAAATAAGTCGCGACTTTAGTATGGAACCGTATAAAACGGCAAATTCTGCGAGGTATTTTACGCGACTGCCAGTTCAAAATGCTGACTGCCAAACATGCTATTGAAAGATGCCTGTCTAAAGTTTGTGTAACTTCAGCCGGGTCAGATTAGATTGCTATTAACGAGGCTTTTTCACACTTTATTCCTGATGAAGACTAACGCATTTATTACACACACAATTTTGGAATCTTACATAATATCAAGAAATTGCATTATAAATAAAAGAAATTGTGCAATTAGTTATTCATAAGGACTAAACACATTTGGCACGATTTAGAATAAAAATGAATTGTACGTTAAATGTGCTAGTCTGATTATAATAAAATACACCAACAAGATAAATAAAAATATCTTACACGTGGACAGAATATATTTTATATATTTAGGCACACTATAGGTATTTTGGCCAGGTAGAGCTAGTAAAAGTTTTCTATATATATACTTGGTTTCTACCAGCACATTGGTCATAGATTAACAAACAAAAGCCGATATATTTAAGCTGGAACCAGTAAGCAATTCTTTAGCGTCCGCAATATCGCATCTAACATATGAAACAAATATATAGGTATATCTGTATGTAAATATGATATCGCAAAAAATATATCTATTGAGTTCACATTGAATATTTTAATATTTATAGTTATTAAATCAAATTATTGCCTTTAATTATTTAATAAATATATAAATAATTAACAGGAATGTAATATACTGTTTACAAAAATAGTCACATTACATTCAATAAATTGACTAACTAATGAAACATTTATATCATCACCAAACATAACACCATTCGTTCTTTAAATTATCTCAACTTCCATACATCGCATCGATAAATTATTATCATAAGATTTATTAAAAAAGATATTACAAGCATATTATTATGAATAATAAAAACGACAAATATTCCATGGCTTATCACGAATTTGTACTACGTAATTGTAATGGATATACATTACAGTGTTACACGGTATGCACAACGATTCTGGTAATGGAGGGATCCTTTAAATTCTCATCGTAATAGGGAATGACGTCATCGGGCAGCGGTGGCACGTTAGCGAGGAACTGTTGTATGGAGGTGTAGTACTCTCTACACGTCCAAGTATCGTCGTGCCCACCTCCCGGCATCACAGCAATTTTTTTGCTCACGGAACCACAGCGGAGGTAAAGCTCTCGCGCCATAGCCGGTGGGACGAGGGCGTCGTTTGACCCGCACATGACTAGCGTCGGTGTTAAAACGTGAGCAATTTTCGATAAGGACATATACTGTAAAGAAAGTGTACATTGAGTAAAAGCGGACAAGTATACTTACTACTACTTACTACGAGTAACTTTTAATTTCGATATAATAAAAATCCTCCCGGTCGATTTCAGTCATTTGTCTTATGAAGACGATTACATCGAACAATTGAGAAAAAGTGAGATGATAACGAGTCATCATAAATCAAAGTGTCAAATAAATATTACCTTATTTTTGTGGAAAAATAGTGGTAGCCATATTAAACATTTCCATTTGAGTATAATTCTCGCCATGTCCGGTATACTTGTGAATGTATTCTCTACAATCATAGCCCAAACCTTATTCTTGTATTCTAGTCTAGAGGCTAAATCGATGGCCACAGCGCCACCTGAAATTGGTTTATTTAGAAATACTTATATTCTTTATTAAGATTTCTGGGAAGAAACTTGTACAGGCATAACAAGCAATAGCTATAGTTAATGTTTTCCACAATGTTGAATATGTCATAAGCTATGTACATTTACTCAGATATCAAGATGATATAGGCATTTTTGTTATTACTTACCTAGTGATCTGCCAAAAAGTATTATTTTGGTGCGATCTATATCATTCCTCTGCATGATATAATCAAAAGCGGCTTGGGCATCTACATAAATACCACGCTCTGACGGAGATCCTTCCGATAATCCATAGCCTCTATATTCTACCATGAGAATATTTATGTTTAGTTTGTGGTAGAAACCAGAAACATTTGATAATCTAGAAAATATGTTTTATTATATTTATATGAAACTACATTGTACAAAATACCTATTCATAAAATAGAGTACAGAGTATGATTATTATTAGAGCCATAATAGATAGAGTGAACATCTTCCTACATACATTCTTATTATTTATAATTCTATTATGAAAATACAGATGTATTAAGAACTAGCTGTTGCCCGCAGCTTGGCCTGCGTTAACTAAGATTTACAACGGGATCTTAGTACGCAAAATAAGTAACTTTTTTGGATGATTTTTTATACCTTGTGTCCAAAAAACCCAAATATCTTACGGAACCCTATTTTTTTTTTCAGAATAAATTTTAGCCTATGTTACTCGTGGATAATGTAGCTTTCAAACTGTGAAAGAATTTTTGAAATCGGTCCAGTACTTTTTGAGCCTATTCATTACAACCAAACAAACAAAGTTTTCCTCTTTATAATATTAAGTATAGATATTGACTAATAAAAGTCCATTTTAATATTTTTTGTATAAATGAACGAATAATATTAATTTTGTAGGACTTTTTTAATAAACGCCAAGACGGCTAATCCCTCGCCGCTTGCATCAAACCAGGATCGACCTCTCCACTAAGATTGTCTTCTTATTTATAAATAGTTGGAGGTCGTCGATCGCTACCTACGTCCTTCCGAAATAAATGGAACGTATGTAGATCGCATATGCGCTTGGATCGACATAGTTTAGTCCGAGTAAAATTATGATGATTATAATTTAAAACTATCAAACTAAATTTCCTCGTCATTAATCAACGGTATATTGACTTCACGCTGTGATTCTTTTAGCTAGTGATTTAAAATATTTCTAATTATATAACAAGTCAATGCTCTTTGAATGAAAACTCGCATTCCTAAGCTTACTTGACTATGCGGAGTTTCCTTGCACTCCTCACCTGACATAGAGGATACAGAATAATTTACTACAAACGTTTATACTACGGTTTAATAAAGATGTGTGTATATTCAATACTTAACATGTGGTATTGGAATAGACTAACACGTGAGTGATGAAGGATAACGCCACAGTGCTAACTACGTTATGTCAACCGTTTAGTGTAACGTAATACATGGTGCTATTTGTATAATAGTAACGAATAATCATTATTAGATACTATGATTCGAAGTTTTATACTAATAGAGGATTTTTATTTGATTTTATGTTGAAATAACAAATAGAACGTACTTTATGAATGTTAAAAATATTAATGAGATTTTCCAAAAACAGATAAATATTCTTGAAAACTGTCAGTATGTTCCAAACTTATGTACCTTTTACAACTCAAACTTATATAATTATGTATGCATTTAGACCACCTACGAATATATACGGCGTTCAAGAATATAACCCGTTATAAGATAAAATTAGTTCATTCTGTGTTCGTATAATCGATCTATGTTAACGTGTTTTGGAGCCCGTCCCATGAGGAGAGATTAAATGATAATTTTAACTTATTTATACAATTTCTTACATCGCGTACGGTATCGACGGTGCGTACAATAGAATAAAACCCAAGTAATTTTAATTAACTTTTTGCTATGTCGTAATCCAGTAAGCCTTCAATGTTATCTGAAAAGTCCTCGCTTATTATAATAATATTATGTTTTCTAAATGAAAAACAATACAATGTGCGTTGTTTGATCGTTAGATAGTTACATAGCTTGCCTTCCGCCCTTGCGCTGGGAACTGCGCGGGCGACACACTGCTATTGTTGTTGGGCGCCACTGCTCGGTCAAGGAGCAACGAACAACGCTACGTCTGTACCCCAACTCATACCAACTCTTGTCATTCCCCAACGCTTCAGAGTTCACGTAATCGTTGCGTAGAATTTTCGCACGCTTGACATGACGATACCGCAGTTATAATCTGTCATATTCAAGACACATTGCAACGTTGAATACTGCAATTCAGTTAAGTCCATAAAATATATTTGCAAATATGTCACGAAAGGCAGTGATATGGCGGTTTTTGGATTGCAATCCTCGAATACCAACGATGAAATTTCACGCTATCAAGTTGGTCGTTATGTGAACTGTAATGAAGCGATTTGGCGTATATTCGCATTTCCCATTCACGAACGTCATCCTACTGTTATACATTTGGCGGTGCATCTGGAGAATGGTCAAACGATTCTGCATTGCCAACCGAGCTGTTTCACGGGCTGCTTCACTTTGCTCTCGTGATTGAGAAGCACGAAGTCGAGCCATACTATTGCGGCGCTGTTCACGTGCAATTTCTTGTTCTTCTTCAGTCCTTTCATTTGCAGTATTTTGTATTCTTCTTGCATTACGGCTTTGTCGGGAAAGATTCGATCGTCTTGGTCGCGGCATTATTAATTAAACTTCACTTCACTTCAATCCACTTGTTAATTATTTATTTAATAGAAATAGTTTTAATATTGATTTCTTACAAATATCAAATTGTCATCCATACGTCATTACATAGCTGTCATTTTACGTCAATTACATAGCTGTCATTTGCGTTTTGTTATTCCAAGTCTGATTCTTTTTTGTTATACCACGTTTTATAGTGACTGACGTTTCATGTTAAGTCACACAGGAACGCTGTCGAACGGGATAAAAAGTATCCTATGTCCGTCTCCTGGCTCTAAGCTACCTCCCTACCAATTTTCAGCCAAATCTGTTCTGCCGTTCTTGAGTTATAAGTGGTGTAACTAACACGACTTTCTTTTATATATATAGATATGGTAAACCAAAAAACTGAATAACATGAAAGTCTGAAATCTATTGAAAATTTTATGTCCTAGTCAAAAAGACAAAATAAAATATATCATCATCATCTTTTCCTTCCATTGCTAAATATAGCCCTCCCTCAATGAATGCCAAGATCCAACACGGATCGGCCACTGCTTCATATACTCAACTGAAAATTTTAGACAGATCTCAAATTTTCTCAATTGATCTCAAAGAATTTGCACTTATGTGGCGTGTCAGTGGGTCACTAAAAAGTCACACAAGTGAAAATTCTTACACAGAAAAGCAACTCAACGAGTTTGCACTGGCCACTGCATGGAGATCGTCTCCCCACCTGGTTAATGGTTATGAATGAATATCAAGTTTGATAGGTTGCACAGTATTTGATTATGTACACTAATAAATGATTGAACAAATTATTTAACCAAAGATGTTATTTAATATTTGGAAAATGGATTACCTTTGGCCCATATTCCCTGCATTACCATGAAAGAATATCATGGTAGGTCTGTGCTTGCTGTTATTCGCTTGTTTTATAAGAAACATGTGTATTTTTAAGCCATCACTATTTCTTATCTTGATACTCTCATATGGCAACTTATAGTTGCTAGGTTGTAGCACAAACACTCTGGAATCTGGCGGATCATTGGGATAATATAGCAGTAAGTCTTGTGCACTATAAAGAATTCCTGTAAATAAAACATAACTTGTAATTGCTTTGAAAATTATTTTATAGTTTCAGTAAAATAGTGTCTCTTACTTTGTTTAATATCTAATTTAAAAACAGTAAGAAGCTAAAATAGAATTTGGACTTTATTGATTTTCCACAACCACAAAGAAATATAAATTAACCTATTATTATTTAGTATACTTGTACAGTAGAACCTCAATAAGCTAAAGTCCAAGGGAAACACAAAATATTTTAAGTTATAGAGGTTTTAAGGTATCAAGGGTCATATTAGTGATAGGTTTAGGGAAGGGAAGATATTATTTTTTGAAGTTATAGAGGTTTTTAAGTTATCGAGGTTTGAGTTATCGAGGTTCTACTGTATATATATTTGTAATAATTATGTTTATATATTACTGCAATATATCTATGATTATATTATCTCATAATTGGAACATATACAATATACAAATAAAAAAGTAGTAAAGTAGCAACCCATTTATGTCCCACTGCTGGGCACGGGTCTCCACCTCAAAATCAGGCGACGAGGGTATCAGGCCATAGTTCACTGAGGCACTGGCCCAATGAAGGTTGGTGCACTTCACACCCCTTCAAAGACTTTCATTCTCATCAGGCATGCAGTTTTCCTCACTATGTTTACCTTCTGTGGTGAGCGAGCGATGGTCTCGTGTTATAGGGTGCACTTAGCAATTTAGAAAAACCCATTTCAAGGCACACAAGGGTGTGGGACCAGTCGCACAAGAGGCCAAGTCCACACCCACTGGACCGTCGTCTCGCCATCTAATATATAAAATTCTCATGACACAATGTTTGTTGCCATAATCCTCCAAAATGGCTTGACCAATTTTTATAAAATTTTACGTACATGTCAGGTAGGTCTGAGAATTGGCAAACATATCTTTTTCATCCCCATAAATTATAAGGATGACTGACCCCAAAGTATATTTATTTACTTTATTGACAAAATTTTCCATTTTTTTATTGATGTGGCATTAAAAAATACACACAACCCTACATTTTTAACCTTCTACGCACAACACATGTTTTTTTTAACAGCGATAATAAAGTCTGTCGGGCAGCTAGTTGTAATATAAAGGTATGTAAATCATAAATTAGTAGAAATGATGCTTGTACCTATATATGATGCTTTATGAATGATGCACATCTTTGCCTAAACAAAACTGTGTATGTAATTTAAGATTCTAAGCATGTCGCACGATAGTCGATACACTGAATAGGTCCTTGTATTTATATGTAATTTTTGTCATGAAAAAAATATCACCTATCGTCAAGAATGGCCTTGAATTATATGTATTTTTACATAGATTTTTCTCTATACTTTACTTATTGTTATTTGCATGTACGTAAATATTCCCGAATATGAATAAATTCATTCTTATCATACAACATAATATGTCACAAAAATTACTTACCTGATATTCCGGTGGTAAATATAGCGAAGGCCACAAAGAAACCATAGAACCAAAAAACAATTATACTAGAAAATAATGTGAAGGTAGATAGCATCCACAGCCTATAAAGTATTATTCGGAGTATGTGATACATCGCTTTAATTTGTTGTTTGTCTTTCATAAATATTTATGCATGCGATGCATTTTGAGCTTCATATAAAAATATTATCATAATTTATAAAACATTGCAACAGTGTTATATTTTAAAATAATTAAAAAAAACTATTTCATATCAAATATATCGGTAAAATAAATCCAATAAAAGTTTTCTGTTTAAATACAATGACAAGTTGTCGTTTTTTTGGTTATTTAGTTTTTTTGTTCCTGTTGGAACAGGCTAACACCAAAAGCCATAATACCAAGTCTGTCGTAAACTATATTTAGTCTGTTAAATGGAGAAACGGCGGGAAACGATAAGCGAGTAAGGAACGTGGCCTGGCTTCAACAACAGAGTATACAGACTGGATACGACGATACGACATTAAATTAAACTGCATATGTAAAACAACTATAAGAGTCTGTATACAAAAATTATCCAAAAATACCTCGTAGTTTAGGCACAGGACAATATTTTCATTTCTATATCATAAACTTTTCACTAAGCTATCACCAAAATATCACGGCGTAAGTAACACGACACTACGCAGTACGCACACTACGTCACGGCCATTGCTATCGGTCAGTGAACCTATTCTAACACAGTTATGTTATATATTTTACAAATATTTTATATTTATGCTATTTAGTTTGTTTGAAAAAATCTTTTTTTTTATATATACGTTAGGACATTTTTGATAGATTCAGAATAATACTAGTATAGCCGTTAAGTTGAATTAATGTCGTATGATCGTATCCAGATTGTAGATATAGGGAGTTCGAATGTAATGTTGAACGAATGGTCGCAATTGACAACATTTCATATTTTAAGCTGCATATATTTTAACGTTATATGAAAGTAAATACAAAACTAGGGCAACTTGTGTTTTTCCGTTTTTAGAAATTATGAACTTTTCATTCATAATTTTAACCCTGAAATTCGGTGTATTCTAAAAAGACGTAAGCGCCAAATGACGTCACTTATGGTGAAATTGCAATAATGCTTTTGATTTCCTGTAACCCGTCAAAAAACTGTCATAAATCTCGAGTTGTCATTATTTGTCAGCTTGTCAAACTTGTTTGATTTTAATTAAATACGTGAATTTTCTTATTTTCCAGTGTTATTAATCTCATTCTGTTTTTATTAAGTAAATATTAAATTTTCGAAAGTATTTCTAGTTGCGGATAGCAAAAATTTGTCGAAAATAAACAAGACTTTGACAATTGACATGTCTTGTTTGACATTAATGTTTTTATCTAAAATACTGGAACGCTAAGGCAAAGGTAAAAACTCATATTAAACCAGGAACATTTGAAAAATATTATAAATCTTGGAATTTTCATATTTTTATATCCAAATGTTTTGTTTTGGTACCATTTATAATAAACGGCTACAAGGTATAACAATAATATTTAGTAACATTATATCAAAAAAAAGCTTGCCGTACATGAGTTTATGATCTTTACAGCAGTTATAGCTCGATAAATCCTAAAATTTTGTAAGTTATTTATTTACGCAATTATGAACCATAATTTTTGGACGGCATAATTATGAAACATTATTGACTGTGTTAAATAATATTTTGAACAAGATGCCGTACATTTTACAATGACTTTATATCATATAGGGTGTAGGGAAACGGTTTCGACCCCGGCCCAGGAAATATGTACGGCGTTCATTGGTAAAGCATCTGTACATATGTATGCCAAAGGAACTACACAAATGCCGTACAGAAATGAATGACCGGAATGTATATAGTCTATACAAATATCGACAAATTAAAAGTTTACACTGACTTCGGAACCACCATTTTAGTACGCCACTAGGCCCTAGGGCCCGTATTCTAAAACGTGACTTGAGCGCGTACCAAAATCTAGTATCAAGGGCAAGTCACGTCTCTGAATACGGCCCTAGGTTTTTCGACATTTATTTTTAATCATCTATAGACTTAGAAAGAAGCCGTACATGATCAATTGGTCGTAATTCCTCACTTATTTTTGGGAAATTCCATATACTCCCGTACTCTCCTGTACCGCTCAAAAATGGCGGAATAGTGTTCAGAGTTATTTTCTTATATAGTACCAGCCTTCTAAGCGTTATTCACGACTCACGTTGGGTCATATCACAGGTTTTTTTTCTCCTTGGGCTTGTAGTCTATTAACGTTCGTTCAAATACAAATCATCTTTAAACAACACAAAGATCTACCAATATTATGCAAACAAATTTTTGTTAAGTAAATGTTAATCTAAGAAATATTGTACTATATACAATAAAGCATATTTAATTAATAATAAAAACTATTTTGTGAATAATAATCATATTATTAACATAAGTGGAACTTTATATATAAATTGTTTTCGATACTGCATTAAAATTCTTATGAGATGAACTCTTCGATTTAATTCTTGCAGGCTAACGGCCAAGAGAATATAATCACTACGTTTACTAACGGTAGCATATATTTTTTTATTAGTCTATGCTGACCTACTGCTGGGCAAAGGCCTAACCCACATGTATCGCGGTCTTGCTCTACCGCAGCTTGGTATCTGAAAAGATTTTAGAAAATTGTATTCGACCGATTTCAGAAAATAGCAGGTAAGGTGGCCGATTGATTAATTATCTTTGAGCTCCAAATGTCTCGGTACAGCAGATTTATGGCAGCAGTAGCTTACTAATCAGACGCTTCAGCTCCAGGATTGTTTGATTTGAATTGCATGAAATAATATAACAATTAGTTGAAGAAAAAATATTTACTTTATTTACATTTAAATATTATTTGAATCGTTAGTAACAAAATATAATAAGTGTATATTTAAAAGGATTGTTTCAAAAAGTTTTTACTGTTATACCAAAGCCAATATGGGCACTTTAATATAATTAAATTAGCATAAAACATGATCATAAGGCCTCACTTTTCTTTTCTTTTTGTATATTTTTACTATTATTATGATTGGTATTAACATCTATGAATACTATAAAAATAATAGCTGCCCTTAACTTTGTAAGCATCATCATCATAATACATACATGGGTTTTTAATTACAAATTTACACTATGTATAATAATATGTATACAATGTCCAGGAAATAATGTAGTGCTTCTTATAAGTACAATAAGATGCATAAAATTGAGTTAGATTATATTGTGGCATCGAAGTTCTAGTCGTGGCATTTAGATTTATAAAAAAAAACTTGTTACTCTTAAAAAACCTCACCAATATTTGAATATACTAATTGCAATACAAAGTACTTACAGACAATATTTCACTGTTTTGATATAAAAAGTTTAGCCATCGGAAACATTTGTAAACCATTAAACATATTTACAAATAAACTGTAATAATGTATATTTTTTACAGGAACAATTAATTGTAAATACAATATTATACTATTAAATAACATATTATGTAATTTACAAATTAAATGTATGAAATTACTAGTATTGTTTGTACTTGTGTTTATAATTTGTATCATTGTTTATAACAAAAATAAGGACAGTCAAATAGGAACATCAGTTATAGTGAATTAAGTAAATATTTATTAAGTTGTATATATTATGTAATTCTTTTTTTATATAAATTAGTGGTGTAAGTTGTATTGAATTTAAATTATTTGAAAAGATTACAAATAATATATTATTGTTTATCTTTCAAAAATAAAACATTAAAATGCATTCCTTATAACAATTTTACTATCAAATAGAAAACCGTTTTCTTTTTATTCTTTTATTTATGATATATTCAATTCAATTAAGTATTTATGAATCTTAAGATTAATTCTATTACAAACACGTGTTATGTACACAATGTTTAACATAAACACACTAGTGATTATCATAAAATCATATTTTCATGTCTATGCCTTTCTATTTTTGCCTTTAAAAAGATTTTTATATTATAGTGAAACATATATTTTATAAGTAACTCTATTTTATGCGATATATATTTAAAATGCTATTAATAAATGATTAAGGTAAAATCATACTTTCGTTAGTAAAACACTTCGAAAGTACATTGAAATACAATGTAATAAAATGTAAATGTGTAATGAAAAGTTAAATGATTTTAAAGTATATATTGTTCTAGAAAATATTTTTGTAAATGTGATATGTTGTGATCGTCGTACCGGTTCCATTTATAATTCGGTTAAAAATGTTAGTTTGTTCCTAAATAACACTTACAATTAAACATATAAAATGCACAAAAACAAATTGCATTACTCTTATACTAAATTAGTTATTGCATCACCAACACCACACAAATATACAAAACTATCTCATATAGGTACATCAAATATTAAATAACAATTTTCAATGATCAATATTAATAATTTTAGATGTTGTAAATCTGTACTAACCTATTCGAGTATAAACAACATTATTTGAGTCTTACAATTATAATCTTAAAGCAATATTTGCATTGATTTACTTTTTAAATGTATTAAGCATTGCAATGACATCAACAAATAACATTCTTGCATCAAGTCAAGTTAACTCTTATATCAATAAAAATAATGCTACAAAAAACCAACAAAACTGCCAATTGTTCTAATATGTGCTATTCAATGCCAATAAATAAAAGTTATGTGCATCTATTTCATTTTAATAGGGAAAAAGATAGAATTTCTATATCTGTCCCATCATTGGTTAGCTTACTGTCAGCTTATTACTGTTTCAAATCGATTAAGAGCATTAGAAATAGCAACATAAAACCTGAATTAATTGAATCAGCACCTCCAATATATTTCTTATTTCTTTTCATTGTTGTGGAGTTTATTGTAATCTATAAACAACGTTCGAACATCTTGTAGTGATGTTTCTATTTGCTTCACAAAGTTTGGTGAGCTCTGTAAGAGAAATAAAATTTATTTATTATTATATTTTGGGCTTTTAACTATGACTTATATAATAAATGGCGAAATTTTTAAAACTTATACTTTGCTATTTATAACTAAATATTATCTGCCACACTAGCATTATATTTAACAGTATGAATATTTTCAAATTATTATTGTAAGGATTGTAGGATAAGTAAATAAAAGCTTTTTTTGATTCACTATGCATCAGGAAATAGACCGGTCACCTAAAACAGGAAATCCTGTGTGTGGACAAGAGATATATTGTTTTTACCACTTTTTTATGGACAGTAAATAATAATCAATTAAATAAAAAAACTTAGTAAAACATGTTTTTTGTATGTGTATTAGTTGTTTCAATGTATTCTAAGATTAATAATAATCATTATTGCCATAGTAATGTACTGCTACAATTTAAATATTTCAATTTGGTTAGAAAATATCAGGATGGAGTAATAAATAGTTTTTTTTCGATAGGCAAATAAATAATATGTTCAGTAATAATTAGGTAAACTCTACTATTACTATTATAGTGTAATACACTGAGCATGGTTCAAATGTTTAAGTATGGGCCATTACATTCAGATGTACTCATACATGGTACATGACATTTTAGCTTGGCAGATTCCATTGACATTGAATAAAATTTCTCTGTAAGGATTGCATTAAATTAAAAATGAATAAATTTTCGCATTGGATGAGAAAAGAAATGTTAGGTGGACTAATATAAATACATGTATTACAAATAACTTACACCTGAATGTTCCTTAGTAGGCTGGACAAGTAATTATTTGAGTTATATGTTTTGATAAGAATAATGCTCATTAAATTTTCATCTGATAATATGGGTATATATTATTATATTAAAAAGAAAAGCAATTTATTTGTGCATTATTTCTAAGTAATTTTGTTTTAGTAATATGTGTATATAAAACGCTCACTGTTATGGGACAGCTTTTCTTGCATGAAACGTGGAAGAAGATAGTGTCTTCTCCGGCAATTATGTAAGACACTCCATAACCATCATCAGCAACGGGTCCAAATCCACCCCCCGCGCTCACACATTTGGGATACTTCTTCAGGTCCAACAAAGAGGTTTGACCTGTTCGTACGAAACATATATTATAGTTAATGACATTTTATGGTGTTATTGTTGTATAGGATAAACTCCTCCTAAGCGACTGGACCAATTTTAACGGCGACTTTTTGCGCATTATTTTGATTTTGATATATTATCTCACACTCACAAATATTGAAATTATCTGGAATGACAGTGGCTCCACCAGTCGAAAATTGGAACTTGGCTAAAAATCATCACATTTTCAAATGCATAGTTTACTATCCTATAAAGGACAAACAGACGAACATTCATTTATATGTATATAGAGATTATTCTTAACACTCACCATGGGGCGTTTGACTCGTAGACAGTCGCCAGGGCTCATTGAACACCTCCTGTAGGAAGGGCGACTCCAGTTCCAGATACTTGGAGACAACGTAGAGACAGAAGAGATGACGGTCGATGCCGCGACCCGCCATCGCGTCTTGATAGCTCAGCTGGTGCCGCTGGCTGGCTTTCTTGAATAGATGCATGCGCTCTTCTACCTGTGATCGAGAGATTTACATTTGAGACATTATTCACTCATATAATAGATATCAAACAATTTACAAGTGAAAAGAAATATAATAGTAGTGTGTATAGTATGTAATAAGGTTGATAACCCGGTGGTTAAAGTGCTGATATAAATATTTGAAGGCATGTGAAAAAAATCAATCCTCACTGATTTCAAAGGTTCAATGTTGTTGTCTTTGAAGCAGGGCTCTTAAAAATAACAAATATCATAATCATCATCAGCCTTTATCCGTCCACTGCTGAACACAGGCTTCCCTCAATTAACGCCAAGACGACCGATCCCTTGCTAATCGCATCTAACATGGATCGAAGATGGTCTTCTAAAATGACAATAATTGAATTTGATATTGTCATATAGATTCAGCATAACTGAAAATAATAATTGCAACCTTGGTTCTCTACTTCTATATAGTAGTAGAGAAACCTACTCTACTTTTTATTCTTTATTAATAAATATAATACTCACAGTGGCATTTGGGTTAGCCATAGACAGAACCCAAGCGGAGCTCTCGTTGGTGCAGGAGCGGACCGTCTCTGTGCGTCCCTCCCTGAACAGCCTCGTCATGGATGCCTCGTAGGTGAGGCAGAACCTCCCGGCCGTCCGGTAGTACGACAGCTGGAGGATCAGCTGGATGAACGCGTCCGGTGACACGCGACAACTCTTCATGAAACCTGTACATTTTTATTATTTTCATAAGCAAATGAGTATATAATTGAGGTATTATTTATTATTAAAATAATGGATGAAATAGAATGTATAAAATAAAAAAAGTAGTAAAGTATCAACCCTTATATGTCCCACTGCTGGGCACGGGTCTCCTTCCTCGAAATCAGGCGAGGAGGGTAATGGGCCAATAGTCCACCGCGCTGGCCCAGTGCGGATTGGTGAACTTCACATACCTTCAAAGACTTTCAATCTCATCAGGCATGCAGGTTTCCTCAAGATGTTTTCCTTCACCGGTGAGCGAACGATGGTCTCGTGTGCACTTAGAAATTTAGAAAAACCCATTTCAAGGCACACACGGACGGGTCAGGATCGAACCCGGAACCCCTCGCGTAAGAGGCCGAGTCCGTCCACCACTGGACCACCGTCGCTTCACCCGTATAAAATAGATAATCTATTTCTAAAAGTCCAGCAATATAAATAGAAACTTTTTATAGTAGTGTTATAATGTAAGTAGTAATATAATGTAAGTAGTATTATAATGTAAGTTCACACTACCCTAAAGCATTTAAAAACGGATTGTTATATTAATGTTATAAAGTTAAGTTCTCTCTACCCTTAAGCATAAAACAGAATGTTACAGTATTGTTATAAAGTTAAGATCTCACTACCCTTAAACATAAAACAGATTGTAATAGTAGCGTTATAAAGTTAAGATCCCACAACCCTTAAGCATAAAACAGAATGTTACAGTAGTGTTATAAAGTTATGATCTCACTACCCTTAAGCATAAATCAGATTGTTATATTAATGTTTTAAAGTTATGATCTCACTAGCCTTAAGCATAAAAAGATTGTTTAATAGTTTTGTAGTTTTAAGATACTTTTACAGGTTCAATATAATGTATACGCACATTGTTGGTATCCTAATGGTATTGCACCGATCCCAAGATGTTATCGTAGGGTTAGGGTATCACATACATACATGTGCAAGTGTATACTTTTTAAGGTTGTGTGTATACACACGCACACATTTGCACCTTTTATTAAGTTTAGAAAATGTTCTTTTCTTTAATTTTTTAAAACATTATTTTACTAATTTTCCTTTGTTTTTGTTGTTAATTTAACCTTAGTGTTGCATTGTATAGTTTCACACTGGCAAGCGGTGATATTCCGTTATTATAGATACTTTTAGTTTTATTATTACTGATGTTTATAACATAGAATAAGGTTATCTATGTGGAATGTCCATAAATAAATAAATAAATAAATACCTGTATGGGTTTTAAATTACTATTATGACCAAACGAAATCAGTAATAGACTATCTAAAACAAATAGTATTTATGTATTTTTTGATTTTAATATGAAACTTTTTAATCGTTTTAAATGTTTATACTGTTTAAATAAATATATAGTCGTTTCCATTTCTATTCTCTTTGGGGCTATATTTGATTTCTAGTTATATAAATTACCTTTTCCATATTTTGTGTACATCAAAATCTTGAGGTCAACATCGTTGAGTAGTTTCTCGGCAACGTTGTATGACACGTCGATGGCTTTCAGCAGGTCCTCATTGTTGAGGTCCCATAGTAGTCGCGTGGGTGCCGGCGGGGGAGAGTCGACTGGGCCCTTCGCGTTACCGTCCTCCTTGTACCTGTGATAGCACATTTTATCATCATCATCAACATTAACCTGTCTCCTAAAATTACTAGACAAATGAGTCTTCAACGAAATACAATACATTCTATGGCTGCAGAAGTGGGGATTTTTTTCTGGTGATTTGAAATATTGATTGAAAAAAATATTATCTTTTTCCAGAGCATTATGTATGTTAAAAAATGTTAAAAAAATGTCATTAAACAATAGTAATGCTTTTTACCCGCATTCGATTTCGGACCAAATGACGTGCTCCCACATGTGGCTCATGACTGGAGCGTCTGCCCTGTAAAGTATATACAGCTTAGCACACTATATAATATAATTCGTACAAAATAAGTCAAAAATATATTAAAACATTTATATACGTAAAAAGTTCATTGAGTGCCTATGTTTAGCGGTGATTGGTGGTGGATGGTGATGATGATGATACGTAAAAAGTATTTAAAAATGAAAAATTGCATTTACTGATGGTAATCAAAGGAGAGGAGAATCTGGTAAACAAACTCACTGGAATTCATCTTTTTCCTAATACGCAAACTTGAACACAAAAAAATTGATAGTAATATTTACATGTAGCGTGAACTGTACTAAATGCAATAAATGTTATAAATATAACATTGGGGACTTACCAGGTATGTTCCGTATTGAATCCGACCTACAACAATATAATATATTAGATAGGTCTCTAAAGCGAAACCGGAAGCAGGTCTGTGTTGTTCTATGGATAGCTATATTATATTTTAACTACTTGCATTATTTTCAGACTTCTTGTTCATTGATAAAATAATAAATCAAATATAATTCTAGGGAAATTATTAGAGATTCAATACTGGTAGCACATAAAGTAAATAATGATGACATTGTTAACTTAAGTCAAAACTGGTGTTTCTAGCTGGAAATAGTTTAGTATCTGCTAATTATAATAAAAGTAAAGTAATGATTAAATACTAACCAGTCCATTAGTACTGAACAAAAGGTTGAAGGACTTGTCAAACCAGCGATCATAGCCCTTGCCGTGGAGCAACACCCTGCCGTATTCATCCAACTTCAATGGATTGTTCTCATCAAATTCATACTCTACGTCATCTGTAAACAAAGTAACATTAATATATTGATAGTTGATTTACAAAATGTGCACAACTTGTAATTTTTAAATTATTATTTGAATCATAAGAAAACACTTTAATAATAAATTAGTCAAAACTTTGTTCAACTGCTTAGATATTTCTCATATCTCAATCCATTATTCTATCCTTTCGCTTATCGCGCCGAGGGTCCTTAAGGTGGTTCGTTTTTCATACAAAAATAAATCGGCATTCACACGCTAAATATTAGTAGATATGCCTCGATATTTGCGTAGGGAATTACTTTGGGATACTTATTTTCGCAAAATCAATAAAATTCCATATTTATAATCTCAGAGATATTATATCAGACGATGAAAAATCTTATAAATTACGCATGTGTGTGTAGTCTCTAATGTGTAACTATACACGAATTTGCGACGTTGCCGACTTGATCAAGAACTGCATGCGACGTTGCCGATCTTATGCTTGCGTATTCTCGCGATCAGAGACCTTATTTTTATACTTTGCAGTTTTGTCAAAAGTATTGCCAGATGAGGGTGTCTCCCTTAAAAATTGAGATTTTTCCAAAACTACTGAGTAAACTTTAGTAATATCGAAATCACATTATTTTTTCAATTATCATACATGATACTTTGGTAATCTGTAAAATAATTGTGTATCGAGTAAGAGTTTAATACGCTTTATAAATAATTTGATTTATATATATTTATATTTATATTAAATTTTATTTTTAACTTTGTAAAATAATATAAAACAACAGTAAAACAACTCTAATATTCATGGGTAATTATGAACGTGCTAAAAGATAATTCGATAATTTGTTTTCTTTATTCTATACCTTGTTGACGGCCTATGCTTGGCTGTCTTATTTATTCTAGTTATATTTAAAACAGATAAGAGCGGCATTAAATCTGTCTTTACCAAAAGCATAATTATTGTTTGCTGAATATTGTATTGTAGAGCAGTGGCGAAATTAGTGAAAAATGTACCCAGTAAAGTGGTATCACTGACACCTATGATTATTGCTGGTGGCTATCAAACAAATGTCAATCTAATTTGTCGAATGTCATTCCCAGTTTTGTTTATTTATATACGTAATTAATTGTGGTTTTGAAATTTAATATAAACAAAAACTTGTATTATTTGGGTTTTGACCTATTTTAGTTTCGAGTAACTAGAGTTCGCGGAGAAAACTTATACAAAAGCTTGTGAAAATAGCGTGTACCAGCACCATGAATCCGACATCAATTGCGAATTACATAAAACATAAGGATTCAGGTCCAAGAAAAAGCAGAAAAAGAGATACCTACGGCTCAGCTAAAGCGCCATCATAGTGTTTCAATAATTATTGCCTGCCTCTGAGGCTCTGACCGAATTTTGTTTGTATTACAAAAGTTGCATAATTTTCAGTCGTGAAGATGTATGGCGTAAAAAATCAAAGAAGAATGAAACATTTTAAAGTGATAATGCAAAAACTCCAAGGTTATATTATAATTTCCTTAGATATATATATAATTTTTTTTTTTTTGATGGCCCAGCGGAAATTATTTACGACCATACCAGGGCCTGGGTAGGCGCGCTGGCGTGTGTGGGGACTCGCATTTGGGTGCCCTACCCCACTAAAACCGCTACGTGAGCCTGCAGCCGCTATATTTGAGGGACCCGGATCTGTGCAGGCGACGGGATACCCTCAGCGACAGACTGATCCCGGCAAAGACCAGATTCTCCACAGTAGGGAACTGCCCGGCTACGACTTGGCAGTCCCCACGACGCCGTGTCTTAATCTGGGCCCGGGTTTCCATCCCGAGCCCGACACGAGCACAGGGGCTTTATTGAAGGCGCATTAAATAGCGCCTCCAACGCACCCCCGTTCGTCGTCTACGGGTTCGTCCTCTCTCACCCGTTCGTCGGCTTCCTTCTGGGACATCACTGTCTCGCAGAAAGAGGCCATTGCCGTCCAGGACTCGTCAGAGCCAAGCATCACGGTGATGACGCTCGACAAAGACAAGTCCCCTCCGATGACAGACGTCACATCATGACGTAGCACCGCCCATCTCGGGCACACCTCGAGGGGGTGCTGGGCAGAGTCCACCGCCGCGCCACAATCATGACATTCAGTCGTCGGCTCCCTGTGGGCCGTCCGACACAAGAAATCAACGAAGCATCCGTGCCTGGTGAGAACCTGCGTCAGATGGAAGGTAAGGGGCTTACGCTTACGGCGCATCCACCGCTCAAGGACCGGGCGTAGAGCAGCCGTCAGGCGTTGGCCATACGGCTGACTCACCAGGTCCTCCCCCCACCTCCGCATTAAGGCTTCCTGCCCTAGCCGGCGGACCCGTAGGAATCCGTCTAGCGAAGGGGTCAAGCCCAAACACCTCTACCCGAGATATAGGAGTATGTCTCGGCCAGAACCTCCTCCACGAGTTCCCACGGGGGATTTTCCTTAGATACCTACCTAAAATAATCGTTATTCCTTTTACGTAAATATTTTAATCTTCTTATTATTTTTAAAATACAGTGTCAAAACTTATGAGAGACAAGTACCAATTTACCATAAAGAAGCTACTTTTGATGATAGCGAGGTGATAGCTGCTGTAGAGGCATTTTGGGAGAGCTCTGATAAATATTTTTTTTTAAAGGGTATTTTAGGTTTAGAGAAACGTTGGACTAAATGTATCGACTTGTTAGGAGACTACGTAGAAAAATAAATTAAATTTAAATTAGAATCGTTGTTTTATTATACTCATTATCATTACTTTTTGATCGCCCCTCGTACATATGTTTAAGATTTCCTTTTTTTTAAGGATCTGCGCCTGTCGGTGGTCTTGCTTGAAGCTCAAGAAGGGTGATAAAATTGAATACCTATGTATTTAGTGAAAAAAAATAAAAATAAAAGACATGTGTAAAAATATTGTTTTATTCAAAAATAACCCCATATTTTATAAAGATAGAGCGACGGTAGTCAAGTGGTGGACGGACTCGGCCTCTTACGCGAGGGGTTCCGGGTTCGATCCTGACCCGTCCGTGTGTGCCTTGAAATGGGTTTTTCTAAATTTCTAAGTGCACACGAGACCATCGTTCGCTCACCGGTGAAGGAAAACATCGTGAGGAAACCTGCATGCCTGATGAGATCGAAAGTCTTTGAAGGTATTTGAAGTTCAGCAACCCGCACTGGGCCAGCGCGGTGGACTATTGGCCCATCACCCTCCTCGCCTGATTTCGAGGAAGGAGACCCGTGCCCAGCAGTGGGACATATAAGGTTTGATACTTTGCTTTACTTTTTTTATAAAGATAGTAAAATGAGATATAAGATAGTAAATAGCTATACAATTATAAATAATATAAAATAATAAAAAAAAAAATATTATAAATAAAAAAACAAAAAGATAAACTTATCTGGAGGAGATTTGAACCACGTACCTAGTGATCGCACGTTCGTGGCATTTACATGTTAGGCCATTACTTATGTTATTGTTTTGATGAAATTAGCGGTTAGAATAATCATAAGAATACAATATGTTAGTGTGAGTGTTTAGTTCAAAATATTATACACCAACTTTCAATCGACATTCTTGAATGATTTTCCTTTGATAAACTAAAATATTATATAAAATATATTAAGCCTAATTGATAAATAGTTCGCGAATATAAATTTTAAGCATCTAAATGCAAAGGTCTATTTGTAAAATAAATAAAACCCTTGTCTTGCATAAGTGGCGTCATCTAGCGAGAAAAGAGAGGTCGGTAACCGAGACGAACCACCTTAAATAGAGTATTTTTATATATAATTGAAAATTAACGGTTTTCAGATTTCAATTGTACTAAGGATTTGTAGCAAAATTATATTTTCTAATAAAAAAGTACCCCAGTATATATTTTAATAGAAAATACCCCATAGATATTGGTTTTTACAGACAGGCAGAAAAAGTGATTTTATAAAAGTTACATTATGTCAATTTATGTTACACTAGCTGTTGCCCGCAGCTTCGCCTGCGTTAACTAAGATTTACAACGGGATCTTAGTACGCGAAATAACATTTTTTACACCTTGTGTCCGAAAAACCAAACTATCTAACGAACCCTATTTTTTTATCAGAATAAAATTTAGCCTATGTTACTCGTGGATAATGTAGCTTTCGAATGGTGAAAGAATTTTTGAAATCGGTCCAGTACTTTTTGAGCCTATTCATTACAAACATACAAACATACAAAAATAAAAAAAAAATAAAAAAAAAAGGTACAAATCTTTCCTCTTTATAATATTAGTGTAGATGTACAATCTAGCCAAAAAGAGTAGAAATTAAAATGTGCAGCATTGTAGTGTCGTCCCGTTTTTCTTGGATTGATTTGAAAGGGACGACGCTACAGTGTTGCTATTTTTTAATTTCTACTGTTTTTGGTAAGTGGAAGGTTGTATAGGATTTTCAAAATGTCGTAGATGTGTAAGATCTTACCTAGGCAAACCATAAAGGCGGCCCGTTCGATACAATGCAGCGAGGTCCTGTTGTGTCCCCTATTAAACATGGTCTGACGTATGTGCGCCCAGTGCGACCGCTCGCCTGCCGTCAGCGCCGCCAGACGCTCTTCACCAATCACCGGCTTTGATGTGTCATCAAGTATCTGTTGCATTTGCCTACAAAGTAAAATTATATCAGTGTCTTTACTTAAAAGAACAGGATACATAGACAGAAGATATGACAGGATACGGACAGACGAGCGATCTGATTGTAAGTAGTCAGCGTCGCCCAGGAACATATATAAATTAACCTAGGACATTCACGTGTACCCTATCCTGAGTCATAGGATATTGAGTCTTGGTACTAGTATTTTTACTGGTTGTATTAGGATATTTCAAAAACGTCCACAATAGTGCTATTGTAGTAAAAGAATAAATGTGTGGGTGTTTAAAAATCCACCACCTGACGCTAGTGGACCCTTACTCAACGCTTTTCCGCGGACACGTCATACAGAGATTACTCCTTGTCATCACCATCCATGGAAAATGTTTTTTTTTAATTCTTTATATTATATTCAGAGGCTTTTGTACCTTATGGACATGTATCAGCCGGAAAATATATTCATATCGGGTAATTTCGTAACATGAAATATTTAGTGAATGTTACTTACACCTGTATTTCGGCGGGGTTCAAAAGTTTCCCACGGTAGTAAACCATGACCTTGAAGTATCTGCCCTTATGGTAGACGGCGATGTGAGTGGAGTCCTGGTAATGCACGATCTTGTCTGTCTCCACGCCCGGCACTCGCACCGTGTTGAACAAGCGTTCATATTGCGATGAACATAAAGGCACCATGTTCTGCAGCATTATCTAAAATATGTTAGAAATCAACTGTAGCCCAGATCTGCCCGTGGTTATGTTAAGTATGTAAAGGTTTTATAAATATTCATCTTTCGACGTACTATGTATCCTAATATAATAAACGCGAATGTTTGATTGTTACTCTATCAAAAACTACTGAAAGGATTTTGATAAAACTTTACAATAATATAGCTTACACATGAGAATAAGACATAGGCTATAATTTATCCCCGTACCCCCATGATAATGTTAAGTAAGCGGTCGAAGCGGCAGCAGTATGAAATAAACACAAGTCAGTGTTTTATTTAGGCCTATGTTCAGCAGTGGACGGATAAAGGTGATAATGAAATGATGATAATGAAGTGTTTTATTTTAATTTAACTTAGTAAGCACTTCAAATAAATTGTCACATAGTATCCATAGAACTACCTCACTAATAACAATATTTCTAAAAATATTAATTGAATATTTATTACACATTTTTGTATAATTATTATACTTACAGGTTCCAATTCTTGTCTCTCAATGAGTCTGCGGAATTTAAGGCACAGATGTATCATGGTGCCGGCCCGCGCCGCCTGCACAGAGGTCACTCGCATCAGTGTGTCCGTGCCGTAGAAATTGGAGTTCACCATCAGGGGGGATCTGCCCCTTAAATACACATACTCTTCCCACCAATCGGAGACGTAGTTGCTTGACCACCTATACGATACAATATTAAAAGGTTATATACAAAAAATGATGATCATGTACGTGTTAAAGACAAATTATAATTCCAGTTATCAATTTAGTACTTAGTAGTGGCATAGTTTTAAAGTTAATATTTATTTCATAGGAATTTGCAATACCTAATTATATATCATAGGTATACTTTATATATTTATATATTAATTGTATATTTACCATGATTTAAGTATAAGGTATCTCTGTAGTTTGACAGCTATTGACTTTTCAAATTCGTCGGCTAACCTCACAACCCTTTCGTATTTCTCGTCATCCAAAAGTGGCCGGACACTTATCAAATACTGAAAAATTGCATCAAACATTTCCTTATAATTTTTTTATCTTTGGTATCTTGAAAGATATCAATCACGCATCAAAATTCTTTCAGATTTTTGGAATTTACTTTTATGGTACCTTGGAAGATACTGTTTCATTTTGAGTTCGAAAGACGAAAAGGACTAAATTCGTTAAGTTTTCAGACCTATGAGAAAATCACTAGGTCCTAGATAGTTCAACTCAACTTTGCGCGTAACTCTGTGTGCGTGCGCTTGTCATTACACAGCTATTTATGTGTGAAGTGGGCGACGACGAACTATTTATATTGAGGTTTTGCTATTTATATAAGCAGTTAGATGTAGAAATATGTGTTTGAATGATAAGATCTGTAACCGTTATAAGAGCTGTAAGTTTTACTATGTCAATAGTATTTAAATTGCTTACTCTTCTCGTAGTGTCCTTAATAGATGGTAGCGGAAGCCTTGGTAGAGAGCCTTGAAAACTGTACAACTTGGGTTTGTTCCACCCGGACAGAACTCTCACAACACTCGCCCACAACAATGTCTTTGTGGATATTTTGGAGCCAGGAGCTCTAGATTCATACATCCAACCCTGAAACAATTATTATCTTCAAACCTTTCACTCGAATTAAATAAACTAAACAATTTTTAAAATCGATCGAGAATTATTCGAGTTTAA
Organism: Lycaena phlaeas; assembly: GCA_905333005.2. NCBI lineage: Eukaryota > Metazoa > Arthropoda > Insecta > Lepidoptera > Lycaenidae > Lycaena > Lycaena phlaeas. The sequence goes on from HG995168.1 coordinate 6,546,165, forward strand.
TCGTAACAAACAAATAAAATTCAAATGTTTATAATATGAAGTAAGTATAGATAATTATGACAAATATTTATTTCAGTGTTATTTGCTGTTTTCACATTAACAGTATATTAAATGCGAAACTGCACTCTCTGCTATGCGTCTTTTTGATTGTGAGAGCTTTTCTTATAGAAAAACTAAGTAACGAAAAATAGTGATAGCAAGGAAGTGTGAAAGTCAGAGTCAAAGTATTTATTGCTACTAAGTGTGAAAAGGTTCTTAAATATTATATTAGCACTTGAAACTTAGCGCCTTTTACCAGCGTTGCAATATTATTACATATTTGTAGAGACCTAACCGACTTGCATTATTACATTTAGAAATAATTTAAATTACAATTTATACAATTACAAATTACAAGTCAATGTCATTAATTAATTAATTCAGTATTATCAATTGAATAGGACATAAAATAATTCAAGATATATTTTAAGTTATTAATATTTAACCGGTAAGGTATCGTCAAATTTATTTTATTTCTAAATACTCCGTTATTGGATTTATTGATACTATAGCATTTTTGGATCAAATGTTTTCTTAACTCTATATTAAACTTTACATTATTTTCTTCATGTCTTATAATACTCGGCAAATTATTAAAGAAGTGAAGGAAAGATATCTCATAAAAAATCTTATGTATCATTTAACCTATCTGTAGTTTAAATTATATATAAGATATGTTATACAACAGATATAAACAATAATCTAAGTCTACGAGTGAAGCCGCAGAGACGTTTTATGATTGTTTTACTGTAACGTTAAGTACTTATTTTTGAAATAAGTAATAGAAATTTTAATGGTGCTAAGTACATGACTGATATTTTTTCACAGTAGCTCATATTTTAAAGACACCACAAAACCCAAAGAAAAAACTCTGATATATAAGTTTTTTTTTAAATATTCTCCTTATTGCGTTTTGGTCGTAAATTTTCTGCAAAAGTACCTAAAGGATGATTTTTAAAATCTCTCATTAACAACTCATGCTAAATAGAAATCCTTCGTCGAGAATCAAAAAAAATTAATTGTCAATTCACTTAAGTTAAAATTAAACTTTAGTTGGAAGTCAAATTATTCCATATTGAAATTGAAAAAATTAATATATAGTAGCTATCTTAATTAGTATTATATAACATTATTAATACACTTATGAGATTAATTTATTAGATATTTCTACATATGAGATTCTCAATAAGATTACGTAATATATTTACAATAGATATGTGGGAATATTAATTATATAAAAATAATTGATTAGATAAAAATAATTAGCATCAACGTAAAACCGCTTTGGGGCAAAATTTATCGATTATTACTTGTATTGTCTGGACATGATAACGTAGATATATATCTGTTCGTAAGTTACGTTATTTAGTGTAATTTAAATTATTATTATATAAATACACACATACGTATGTTTGTGGTTGCAAATATAAAAAAATACCGATGGATTCATTTGAAATCTATACACAACTTTGCATTTATATATAACTAACAGCGTTCCGCGATTTTACCTCTCTCTCTCTTGAAAAAAAAAAAAACCTGCGTAGCTGAAATTCCCGTGGGTGTTATATTATGTTCTTGCAAACTTTCGCGCACTTAATACATAGTAGTATTATAATTTCTCTATAAAAAGTATAGTTTTTTAATGAAATTTACACGAAAAAAAACCCTACTAACCTACAGTACCAAGCCAGGCTAGTTCTGTATGAATATCTATGTTCCAGAATACAAACTTAAAACAATTCAATGTAAAAATAATAAGAGAATAATAGCAAACATGTTTCATATTATTCTGCAACTCACTTGTACAAGTAATAAACGAAAGAAATAAATTAAAAAGTCATGATTACTACACAAATTTTAATGGGATAGTTAAAACTACTAAGCCAATGAAAATAGCAGCACAATTTTAGTGAATTCTTACCTTGTACATAAGCAGGATTTTTAGAAGATACCGCATGAAGAATATAACCGACAGCCACATCGTCAGAGCAGCCAGCAAGCATGCTATCACTTGCCATAATATTGAATCGCTAAAAAAATAAACGTCATTTTACATTCATAATCTATAGACTCCTAAAATAGGGAACTGGCGAAGCTGTGTGACTTCGTATATAGGATGGCGAGTTGTAAAGCCATACAACCTTATAGACTTAGCCAAAGAATACAGACGTACATAGAAGGACAGTTCTTAATGATTTTTTTGCCGGCTTTTTCGGGGACTAGTCCCCAGTTTCCCCACCCCACACGCTCGCTCTCGTAGGCTCATATGCTGGGGACATCGCAGTGTCCCTCTCGTTACGCCGCCAAGCGGACACATCGCAGAGTTTGTCCTCAAAGCGCTCATAAGAACTTAGACTTAACTTTCTTTGACTTAGCTTTCGAAACTGTTGAAACATTAAAAAATCGTTTGCCAAAAATAAAAGAATAAGAAGAAAATATACAAGGAGAAGAACCGATGAGGCTTCCTGAAGTAGTAGTCAGATGGACATAATATGGGACTTACGACTTAAAAAGATAATGTTCAACGAACACGTTTGTTTGAGACCGGTTAATGTCGTTGAACTATCGAATTCGTACAGGATTGTGTGATTTATAGCACTTTATAGCTTTATGCTCAAGCAATAGAAGAATGAACAATAGCATCTCGACTCGTAATTCGTATAGTATTCAAGAAGTTTAATTGATAGATATGAATGTAATTAAATTTGTTACTAGACAACTATTGAGTTAGTACTAGATATCTTCAAACTATTTAACTCACACGCATCAGCTTATTAAGCTGCTAGTGTAGTTTCCATATAATAATAATAATAATATTTTCAGTGGGCTAGTAAAGTTACTATTATAATAGAAACGGCTTTTAGGAAGATAATAATGTTCACTGTACGAATAATCAGGCCCGCCTTTTCCATTGGGCACGCTGGGCAACTGCCCAGGGCCCCGCGATCCATGGGGCACCGTTATTAATATCAGAATATGATCCAGGGATAATATTAGGAGGTTAAACAATTATTGCTAAGTAGAATACTTGGTAGTGTTTAAATTACTATGATTACTCTTTCTAGTTCAAAATTGAAGCCTACAGATGTGTAAATTATTATTTGAGTCGGGGCTCCATTACCCTAGTGCCCAGGGGCCCCGATAGGTTAAAGGGGGCCTAGCGAATAATTAGTTCTTAAAGTTAAAGACCAGGTTAGAGCTGGCACAGGACTACCATAAATGGAGTAAAACGGGGGAGGCATTTGATCCCACTTTGGGATCCAATAGGCTAATTAAAAAGAAATCGTAATGAAGAATAATTCAAAGAGAAGACACAACGTGAAAGAGATCTATAAATTCAATTTGTAATTAAAACACAATATACGAATATTATAACACTGTTGAAACATCTAATATATAAAATTCTCGTGTCACAGTTTTCGTTGCCATATTCCTCCGAAACGGCTTGACCGATTTTGAAGAAATTTTGTGTGCTTATCCGGTATCTATGAGAATCGGCCAACATCTATTTTTCATCCCCCTAAATGTTAGGGGTAATCCAACCCTAAATTTATTTTTTATTTTTTAGACAAAATTTTTAATTTCTATTTTTTTATGATACAACATACAAAAATACATACAACCCTAAATTTTGACCCCTCTACGATCAACCCCTATTTTGTAATTGCAATTTTAATATTGGCAGAACGAAGTCTGTCGGGACAGCTAGTATCATTAAAAATATATGTATCTTATACCTCGGATACGAATAATTATGATGATGATGATGATGATATGTTTGATGATGATGATGATGATACCTCAAGGTCCGTTCATGTGTCGTGATTCAGATAACGTATAACACAAGTTGCTTTCTTCCTATTCAAGATAATGTGGGCGAACACTTTATCTTATCTGGAATACATGCATGGAATGATTTGATTTGATCTTATTAGTACTAGTTAACCGGCATAATGAGACACATAATCAAAATGGCGTTAATTACCAGGACGTCCATAGAATTAAGTCTGTATCTGTCGTCTTGTATGGATTGAAAGGTCCTTTGTTTAGCAAGGAACACAATGTAATTGTTAATTGCAGCATTCACACCTTTTTCTACTATCATAGTGACTTCAGATACTAAAGAGAAGATGTTCTTTTAATGTATCGAACATCGATTAATAATATACTATAGATCGAATGTTTTCAATCTATATTTACTTACCCTGGTAAAAAGCTACAAGCTTTTTGTACTAATCCAAATGGTATGTGAAAACCAGCGAAATGGGCTCCAACCAGAAGGATCCATAGGAAATAAACAGACTGGAGGTGGCCAGGATAGACGCCGTTATTGACGCTGTTCTGTGAACACACATGGTTACATATTATACAAACCACCAACACTATATAATTAACATGTGGCTAGCGAACGTGTACATTTGGCTCAAAATATGACGCTCAATTTTAAGTCTAGTGATATGCTTTTTGTTACATATTTAGAATTTATTTTAATAGAAACTTTAATTTCAAATAAATCGGACCAATCTTCAATTTGTGTTTCCACTGTGCTTTCTGACATGTTAGGTTTTAAGCTTTGATACTAAATATGACTATCTTGAAATTTCTTAGATTATACCTTACATGAACATCTCTACTTCTTCGTACCTCCTTTCTTTGGAAGTTTCTTTATTAAAATCATAAGCTAAATTTCTAAGATCCATTTCTAAGATTTCTGCATTTCTAAGATCCATTTACATCTTTCTGAGCGTTATGTTTTGAAAACTAACTAGATACATACTTGAGTAGATAATATAATAAGTTTTTATACCCTGAATCTTGCTAAGCGCTTCTTCCATGACCGTATACCGGATTCCCATACGAGATATAGAACCTCACGGTCAAAGTTGACATCCCATCCATCGTGGGTGATGGCGAATGAAAACGCGACAGCAGAATGTGCTTCTGCCATGCTTCACGACCTGCAATGTAATAGTACCTTTAATGTCTATATTCAAAGATCCAATAGGTAACGTTCATATACAGAAGGAAATAGAATGAAACAATTTTTTACGGAGTTAACGACGGATTTTCTGTCTGTCTTAACTGTTATAACATATCCGAAAGGCATGGCAAGGCATCCGAAAGGCACCTTTCGGATATACTACAGCAAGCAATCAGGAGGAGGTCATCAAGGAGGAGTGTCACCCCTGAAGTTTTTTTACTAGAATTTTCGAATTAAAGCAGAATGTTCACTTGTCCGACTGTTTCCATGACTATATCACTGTACTAGACATTTATTGACCCCTACACACGAAAAATATCGATCAATTTTCCCGGTAATACCAGACGGTTTTAAATTATCCTATACAGTTTCAAATAATCGGTTCGTTCCTACATCCTGAATATTAGCGTTCCATTTTATTATCTACAAGGTCGCCCTTGTTCTAATGTAGGATCAGCGCCGTGACCCGTCGGAAGTGCTCAATTTTGTCTATGAGTGGTGAACTATGTTTACCTTGAAAATTTTACTTCCCAAATAAATTCGTAATAATATTATTTTTATTATAAGAATGAAGTAAAATTATTACATGAATAAAAATACCAAAATTAGGAAGACCAACCCTAAAATAACTGGCTGTATTACATAGGCTTCATATCAATGAAAACCAACGCACTCTTGTCTCTTCAATAGCTTTCGCTTAGCAATCAAGCTTTCAATACTACAATTATAATTAAAATGGTGTAAATATTGTAAAATGTATTAAGGTTATTACTGAGTACATATACAAATTAGGAGATTGCTAATTTAAATGTTCATTTAAAGATATCAGAAATAACTTTTTTCATTTTTTTAATAGAGCAGAAACAATTAAGAAATAAAAATAAGATTTTGAAATAGCTTGCAAAACTTAAAATGTACCATATATGCATATAACCTTACAGACATGGTATGTTATACTTTCTAATAATAATACATTTATTGTTAAGCACAACATCATTTTATTTTATAGCCAAAAATATTCATTAGGCACATTATTTTCAAGAAATATTGAGTAGCATAGCATATTATTACAATATACAATAAGTCACTGCTAAATACTTATATTTGTAAGTGAAAACAAAAAATGTGATGCTTCCAATATTGATAAAAATTTAGGTCACAAAACCAGAAAGAGATATGAGATAAGTATAGGCACAAGCAACAATAATGAGACATTTTAATTCTATTTAAATTTCTATTTTCAAAATAGTACATGTTACCAGAAGGATATAAATAATCTTTCAACAACTGCATGTCTAACTCGGTTAATGTTTAACATTTGTAAATAAGAGTTAACATGTCCGCATCATATTATGTATTGCAACAAACAGATCATAGTATGATTTGAATTGAAAGTCATACAAGTGTATCCACTTTTTTTACAAACATTATGAATCTGCATTCAACAAGCACTTAGTCAGTGCTTGTTGAATGCAGATTCATGTACCATCTAGTTGTAAACCCTCAATATTATAACAAATATCTTAAGTAGCTTGTGTATCAATAATTATATTTCTGTGGAATATAAAATGCTATGGTATTTGACAGGTTGTCAAGATAAGCTCTTGCGTGTTTTAGTGGCAAGTTTACAAGTGTGTTTAAATATGTTTTCTTTCTGATAAATTGCATATTTTGTTATTATATACCTAATATTGTATGTTCCACATACATATTAGTATACATATTACGGATTGATTTTGAATTACTCTACTTATTATTAAGGACAAAATGACTTCATAAAAAACTTAATTAGTAAATAAATGTTTTTTTTTAACAAAAAATACTAGCCTTATTTTGATAAAGCTTTATATCATGTAACATATTCATCATATGTAAGATTTAATAATTATTTATTATTGACAATTTTAGTATTGTTGCCATTAGTTGCCAGTACTAGGTTTGAGGGTTATATGCCACTGGTAGAAGCTATTTAATATTTAATTATTTACGTATTTTTAATTAAGCATTATAAGGTATGTTGGCAGAACTGTATACACAAGTATTTTTGACTTCACTTAAAAACAAGTTAAAAAACGAGTATGACGTATCGATAGAATAAAAACATGTTCCAAATTCATTTTAAATTCGAATGATCATGTGTGTAAATATACATTCGCTATAGCTTACGCACACATACAAAAAGTATTCGGTATCAAAGTCTAAACTGGGAGCGCAATGTTACGAATATATTTTTTCAGTTAATAGTTTCTATTAAAATATGTTAAACATAAATGATTTATTTTGTTACTTTTAAACTTTCTTTAAAGAATTTGTAATGGTACAATAAAAGTTAATTCACTTCAAATACGAAAATATTATATTTAATACGTAAATATTGTGTGTTTTACATTCCAATAAATTTTCGATTTATTGTTATTTATACTAATACTCACCGTAAGTTTTAATAGAAATGCTGGAGAAAGCACCCACGACAGCAGTACTATTTTAATGTAGGTAGATACCGTAATAACAGTACACAGGTATTTAATTAAACATAACTACGTATTAATATTATTCTCATTATAGTATAATTATAAAAAATTATGTAATGTATAGGATTTGTAATAAAAAATGAACGAAAAGTCACGCTTCCAAGTGTATTGTAATGACCACAAATCAATTTGTACGCCGTATTCGTAGTTCGTAGTGTAGACGAATACGTTGTAGTCTTGTGTCGTTCGCGAACGATGAATGAATAGGAGCCGTATCTTCGCACTGTACTAGAAGAAACGTTTCCGAGCGCGGAGTTGTAATCGGACTATTCGGTCTAATAGCTCTTTTCGGACTCGTACATGTTTTGAACCGCACGATTGTATGTGCGAGCGAGAACGAGAAATAAAATACAGTCACTGTTCGTTTATGTGTCTGAGAATGAGAGCGAGAGCGAATAGCCGATATTAAGACGCTCAGTGCTATTGCTAAAATTATGAACCTTATTCCTATGTAATAAGGTATAATTACGTTCTGAATACACTTGACAATAACAATTCCTACTGAACTGTTAAGAATTGGTAAATGAAATTGAATCCTATTCTTTGAGTGACAAGGCTACATGTTACGTGTAGCATTTCCTTAATAGTACATTTGTACTGCTAAGAATTGTTAACTTAAATTGATCCGTATTTTATATGCAACAAGGCATAATCACGCGAGCATATTCTTAAAAGTACATTTAAACTAAAACAATGGTTAAATTAAATTGATTCTTATTTCATATGTGACAAGGCGCATTTCTGTACTCTATGATACTAATAATACTGACCGACGGCGAAGACCGAATAGAGCTAATAGAGCTAATAGAATGAACTAGTTCACTGTCCGAAATGAACTAGTACGGAGCGATCTTAAAAATGACCGAGTAGGCACAAGACTAATACGTTGTAATAAAAAATAAAAATGCGATTAAAAATGAAGCATAGAGATAAAGATTGACAAGCCAATTGATACCAAAGTCGATGTTGCCCATGTCAGTGCAGTAAAATACGAAGTTTAAAATCGATATTGTGATCTCAATTTTTTTAAATGATTGTAAATTCTAAACATATTAATAAAATTATTAAAAAAAAATTAAGCAGATTGTACTCCAAACTTTTCTTGAATTGAAAATATTCTTCAACTATAATATCCATTTCAAAAGTACACTTACGAGTATGTTGGGCTGTTAATCAAAACCCAATAAAAGTCAAAAACCAAACTGACAAAATGGAAGCTTGTTTTTATTAGCCGAAGGCTGTAATCAACTTTCAGTGCAGTTGGTATTGAAAGATAATACAGACAGAGATAATTATTAAGGAGAAATATTGTATGAAAGCGGCAAATATTATATTATTATAACGTCAAATTATTAACTAACAACTTTTCGAATGGCCACGTCATAAATTTTATTAAAAGTAAAGTTTAATTGGCGCGTGAGCAGGCTCTTAATGTGGTTTACACTGCAAGCTTTAATTATTTAAATATTTATGTGTACTCGAAACTCTGATTGTAGTGATGAACACAAAAATCGATAAACAATCGCGATTTATGTTTATGTAATCATAATAGTGGTGTGCCAATTAAAGACTAAATTATTGATTTTTATTTAAATAAATACATAATTATTCATAATAATTATTTATTAATTTGTAACCACTGCTTTATTTTATAAAAAGTTAATGTTTTTGTTTTTTATATTAAAATCAAAACGTATTATAAAAGAGCCTAGATAGATAGTTTTCTGTATTGGAAACGCGTGCGCGTTCGTGCAGCTATTGCCATTTAGTTTATCTTCTCATATCCCTTCATGATCAATTTTTTTTATTTATTTTACACAATTATTAAAGAAAACTCTCAGATCCTTAATAAAATTATTCATCATAACAAAATCCATTCAGAAATATTTAATTTCCTGATATACTTAGTTTCTATTAAAAGTAGTAGTTGTTTAGATTACTTTAGATATACTACTATAATCGAGAAGAATCGATCCGTAAATATTCCATTTCCGTATCGAATAATTTTGCAACGTCACTATTTAGTACTTGTCATAACGCTGCAACACTGAATTTGTCAAATTTGGAATCGAAATAAAATTCCGAGTATAGGGTATTTTATTTTATGTAACTTAATACAAAAATTAACAAAATAAATATAAAAATTAACAAAATATAGATGTATCTGACTTTGGCAAATCCTAGAGAAAGCTAAAATATAGAAGAAGAAGAAGAAGACACTATTAGAAAATATCCAGATTTGACAATTGATTATTGAAGTAAAATGTAAATCAATGTAAATAAACATTATGTATTCATTACACGACGTATCAGATTCCAGTTAAATTAGATAAAATTATTAATGACGTCTGACCGATTTTAAAATAATAATGTTACTATTAAGCTAATCTAGTTTTTTAATTTTACGATGCCTTTGCGTTCAATAACCAAAGAAAAACTGTTTGTATTTTTTTGTATTTTACTGTTCTGTGTTAGCGTTATTTATTTTTACTTATTTTACGTGCAAGAGAGTTACGAAAGCATTAAACTAACTGGAGATAGATGCTTATCAGAATTGACTTCAATAAAATATCAATTAAATGGTAAGTAGGCACATCTCTTTTAAAAATTAATCCAAGACAGCAACTGAAACTTGTACTTTTAATAGTTAGAGATAGAAACGTTATCGTCAATAGTTTATTAAAATATACATTATACATAACATAGTATACATTAAAATATGTAGATGTAATACTGCTATTTATTTGCCACTGGCACCAAGTTTGTAGTGTAAGGCATTCTATATATAAAATGAAGATTTAAACTTTTTTGCATTTTTCAGTGGTGACAGAGTATAAAAATCGCATTGATAAACAGCTAACTGAAACACAAAAGAAGTTTGATTTGGATAGAGCAAGGTTTAAAGATATAATGGACAGCTGTGTGGCTATGAAGCAACAAACATCTCTCTGTGAGGTAATTTTTATGTACTCGTTAGTAAAAATGAAATATTTACTATACCTGGTAACCTAACCTAAATTGCACACAATCTCTGTTCTGTGTCTGTCACAATCATGTCTGCTTGTTGACTTAAGCCAATGTTAAATAAAATTACAATATTATCATTGTATATAAAATGCTCTACATGTGTTTGCTAGACTAACATAAGCCACTACAGTAGTTTGGTTAAAATTGTATGTATATTTTAAAAGACCTCCTATAAACAAACTTGTAAGATGGCATCATGATTGTGTTTTCATGAAATAAAAATGATTAGTTAAGTAATAAAAAAAAGTAAAGTATCAACCCATATATGTTCCACTGCTGGGCACGGGTCTCCTTGAAATCAGGTAGGAAGGGTATTGGGCTATAATTCACTGACCCAATGCAGGTTGCATTGAGTCAGCGCACTCAAATTAATGATAGGAAATTTGTCTGGTAGATTCACATGTTTAATAAATGTATAGATATCGATAAAAAATAATTTACCATTGAATTCTTTCAGAGCCAGTTTGATGATTTACAAAGCGAATGCAGGAGAGTTAAAGAAGATTTTGACAAACTAACTAAAGAGCTAGAAAAAAGTAGGGCTTAGTTTAAAATAAAGACTTTCACCTATAGAAAATATTTATGAAAAATAGGCAATTTTATTTTATTTTAGCATTTACTTGCTTGTCTATTTTATATGGACCTAACTGCTATGACACTCATAAATTATATTAATGTGTTTTTCTCATTGAGGCTTAACAAACTAGCTTTCTAACAAGAAATTACATTGAATTTATTAAAAATAAAAAAAGCTGTAAATATTATGAATTGGCCCTATTATCTTAACCCTGTATACTTTTTGCTGAAAAAAATAACATTTTTGTTGGACTTAATGAAGAAATAATGTACATTAAAGGAAAACAAACAAAAATGTACAAATTTTGAAATTGTTACTAAGTGCCAATAAAGTGTGGTATTGTAATATTGTAAATATAACTGAAGTTTAAATTATATGATAATTTGTATTCATATTAATATAATAATGTTTTATTAGATTGTAATATAACAAATAATATAATGCCATGGAATTAAGTACTTATGTAATGAAATGCGATAGTATAATATTAATATATTATATGTTTGTTTTATTTCAGCCTGAAACAATGATTTTTGATATATTAAAATTGTGTTATGCAATGGTTTGTTCGTTCACCGTTCCCATCACCATGTTATTTGAACGCCATTAACAAAATTAATACAAGAAAACAAAAATATTGAAATCAAAAGATCCGATATAATATGACTGACTATGCATTAATGCATACACGCGCACTTATCCACACATGCGTGTGCATATGCATGAAGTTGCATGTGTGTGAAAAAGTTCTTTATCTAAATACATGAAAATCTGGATAGACCCTGAACTGAAAATATTGTAATATTATCAGATGATAAGGCGAGAGCGAACAAAATATTATTATCTCATCAGTTTTGTGTTAATAATATATAAGTTTCTCTATTCAGGAATATTAACTATTATTATGAAATCAGTCACTATTGTATTTAATATTCATCATCATCATCATAATCACGTTCAGCCTATTCGTCCACTGCAGAACATAGGCCTTCTTCATTGAATGCCAATTCTTTGCATTATAATGAATATCTTATACGAATAAAACCCTCCTTTTTATTATATTGTATTGCAATGCCATCTAGAAACATTAAACATAAGCGTTTAAGATAATATACACAACGCCATCTATAATTAATAAACTAAGATTACATTATGTTACATTGGCCTCACGGCAGTCAGCAGCTACCTAGAGTCCGCGCCATGAAAGAAGTCCGATAGACGCGGCGCTGCGGTTTCATAACTCAGCTAGTACAATAAAAATTATAATTAACTATGGAGCCTATGTTCTATGTTTTAATTATAGGGGATAGATAAAGGCTGATGATGATAATAATGTCAAAAATAATTATGGCCGCAATCTGTCTAACAAGTTTTAGTAAAATAAAACATTTTTTAAACATTATTTCGTTTGTATTTCATACGTATAGCGAAAGAATTCAGACGTACGTCTGAATTCTTAGATAAGAATATAGCCTATTAGTCGAAATCATCAAAAACAAGCTTCTTCGGTTGCATTCGGCTTTTTCCAGGGGTGACGATTTTCTTAGAAGTAATTGCTGCTATTTTAACTTCTTTTTGTTATTCGAGATTTTTTTCGCAGGAACTGAAACTTGAAAATATCATTCATCTGAGAATATAATTTAATTTAATAACTCTCTTCATGGTCTGTTCCGTCTGTTCTAACTTCTGAATACAAAAAAGTTTTTTTGGTTTAGTCAGCTAGATGTCACTGTAATACATTTAAGTGGAATATTAAAATATTATTAGACTACTTACTATGCTTTAAAACGCGAGAGTTTGTATGAATGTTTGTAATTCTTTCCAGAAATAAAATTAATTTTAAATAAAAAACCAAAAACCGACTGCAAAACTATACCTTAATTTATGTACAACTAAAAAAATTAAAATAATATTGAAATACTTCGAAGTGAAGTAGAAGTATACTATTTAAAATTGGGTACTTTTGGAGTCGGTGCCAGCTAAAGAGGATATTTTAATGATCAATCACATACACCAAGTATTAAGTAGATGTCTGTGAAGTGTGAAGGGCATCGATGTTTTGGCTGGTACCGACTCCACAAATACCCTATTTTAAATAGTATCCTTCTACTTCGAAGTATTTCAATATTATTTTAAATTTTTTAGTTGTACATAAATTAAGGTATAGTTTTGAAGTCAGTTTTTGGGTTTTTTAATTTAAATTAATTTTATTTTGTACTTTTTAGTTTTACGTTCATTGAGGGAACCTATGTTCAGCCGTGGACAGATGGAAGTTGTTGATGATGATGATGATGACCTCACAATACTTTGATACTTTCCAAAGTATCCTATTCAGTGGTTTTCATTCATATTACATCGACAAGTAATAAAATGAGCAAATCGTCTGTGTATACAAAACCAACCAAATAAGCATTATTGAAAATTACTTAAAAAACCGCTAATTAGATGTCGATCAAATTAATATGGGACCAATTCGAAAACATAAGCTTTCAAACAAAACAAGAATCACCAAAATCCATCCTCAAACAGTGGAGTAATCGTGTAACAAACATACAAAAAAAAAAACATACAGACGAATTGATAACCTCCTTCTTTTTTTTAAGTCAGTTAAAAATGACTGAATGGGTTGTATTAAAAGTTAAAACTTTACAATAATATAGATTATAGATACGGAGAAGCTGCCGTGGATGTTATTCATTTAATAATCTTAGAATACTAACAATATACACAAGTACTTTTTCAAAAATGAAACAATAAATACACCCATAATTTACCACACAGCACATTTACATTTATGTATTGTTTCTGTAGATACTACATGATTATCAGCGGCTGAATTATTTCCCGCTTTCGGGAAAATTGCACCTTTACTGCCAACTTCTGTGAATCTGTTTATTGCTGACCCGTCTTTTACATTGGACACACTGGGCAACAGCCCCGCGAAGCATGGGACACCGTTATTAATATCAGAATAATAATATGATCTAGTGATAATTTTAGGAAGTAATTACTGATTCCTGATTTAAATACTTAGTAGTGTTTCAATTTCTATCCGGGCTCCATTACCCTAGTGCTCAGGGCCTCCGATAGGCAAGGCCGTCTTAAACTAGGCTGGGGCCCTGGGGCACACTAAATTGTGGGCCCCTTTTGGAAACTATAAAAGGGAATTATAAAAAAAAATATAAGTACCTTAAGTACCTATGACCATTTATTATAGACTAGCAGTTGCCCGCAGGTTCATTTAAAACTGACCAATATTTTTTATGATTAGCGCGTTCAAACAAACAAACTCTTCTGCTTTATATCTTATGGTAAAGTAAATACCTTCTTAGTTGTAAATACTTCTGATAAGATTACGGTTTTGTAAAAAAGTGTAATGTGTCCGACAAAAATGTTTTGAGAGTAAATGTGTGAAAGAATTTGTAGGTCCTTTGGGGCCCCCATTCTCAGGGGGCCCCGGGCACGGGCCCCGTGTGCCCTTAAGGTAAAGACGGTATTGCCGATAGGTTAAAGGTTTTAAAGGCTAGTTTATTGCTTCTTTTTTTGAAAGAGTAATTATTTATATTATTATTCTAAGGGCCTGTTTCACAATCTCCAGTTAAGTGCCCAATAGGCTATCGGCAACATATTTGACAGATATTTGACAGATACTCCATACTCTATCTGTCAAATATGTTGCCGATAGCCTATTGGGAACTTAACTGGAGATTGTGAAACAGGCCCTAACATTATTACATAACTATCATCCCCTGCAGTTTCTCCGCGTACTTCTTATTCAGACGTGAGCGAACAGGGATAAATTATAGCCTATGTGTTATTCTTATGTATAAGATATATTAAATAAACAATCATTTTATTATTTCAAAAATAGTTATTATTTCATTTTCATTGCCATATTTAGTTCCTACTGTACGTAATCATTTCTTTTCTGCATATTACTTTTACAGAATAACGTCGATGTTTCACATGTAACACGTGCCCACATCGTCACGAGTCACATTTTTTTACTAAAAATATACCTATAGGTATATAGGTATATCGCAGTATCAAAGGACTATTTTTTCTCCGAGTAGAGATTTTGATTGTAAGCAACAGTGCCGTTATGGCAATACAAGTGTAAGTGGCGTAGCGTGCCTTGGCCCCGTATAAATTTTTTTTTTGGGGCGCCGTATAAATATTTTTTCTCACATAAAAAAAAATGTTTGCATAAAATTAAAAGAAATATAAATTTATTCATCATAATTATTTATCTGTAATTTCTCCAAAATTTTACAAACAATTCAGAATAAATTAAATATACACTCTCCTTGCCTTTTTTTCGGCAATCATCTTAAAAAATTTATTAAATAATTTAAAGCTGATGAATGACTTTAGTTTTTCTGAAGATTCTTCCTCTATGGACAATAGTAACAGGTCTTATAGGCATTCATTTCCCATCGAAGTTCATAAGCACTATCATCGGGGGCCCCCATGGGCCGTGGCTCGGGGGCCCCCGATATAATTGATAAGGCTGATACGCCCCTGATGTGTGAATGAAAGAATATGGCCTAAGGCGGTTCTGCCGGCCGATAGCGGAGGTGAGCTTTTGCATTGGAGTCGCAATAAATCCTGCATTACGAGAGAGGTTACATTATTTTACAGATTTTTTTCAGCAATAAGATTTAATCACTGAAGACCGTAATGGTTATTTGTCTTCTTCCAACATTTAGTTTAAACATCAGAAGTGAAAATGCGTTTTAAATATAAACATTTATTATATTATCCATAAAATAACAATATTAAGGTTCACAGGTACATATTTTAAGATACATTCTTACTCACTCTGCCCATACATTTACTCACATGAACTACTGCAATATTATTACACTTTACAAATTAAAATAAACAATGGCTTACGTGACCTTACAATACGATTCGGGCAGAGCTTCGTCCTCCCCAAACTCACAGACGCGAATGACCCCTCTAATAATTATACCCCGCTATTTAAAGGCAAACTTAATGACCTTCATAACGCTCGGCCGTCCTACCCACACTTGGACAATGACTACGTCACGCCACACGCAGGTACACTGGAACCTGTTCCCTGTTTCCGACTCATAGCCGCCAGATGGCGCTACGGTTGCTAACACGGCCATCCTGCATCGTGCATGCCCTCAGGCACGACATTTCTACACATCTAGTCACACAAGAAATATATTAGTATAGAAACACAAATTACCTGTCTCGATTACCATGACTTTCTATTAGGCTGGTGCTAGATTCGTTCGCACGCGTAACCTTATTGTACCTTTAGTCTTAGGTTCCAATAAACGTACGAAAGAAAACAGCACCACCATGACCCTAGTCTATTCTTTATCTACATGGCCACGGTTCACCTTTATGCTTAGGCAAAACCAACCAAACTTTTAGCACCGTCCCTTTAGTCTTAGGTGACGTCTAGTAGTTTGTTTCTATTAGGCCAATAAGATAAAGAAAAATATAACATAAGATAAAGAAAAAGGTAACTTTAACATAATGTCACTTAGAACAATTCATTTGCTTATCTACCACATAATACTATTATACTTATCATTATTCATTCAATAATGTATTACCCGACTTTCCCATTCCCATTAAACATTACCTGAACATTATGGGAATAAGTATCTCACTGCCTCTTAGATTTGATGTTCTATAAGTCTTACCCAATCTATTTTAATATTATCTAAAACGTTTTCAGGTAGGCCCGAAGCCTATAATTATGAGTGTTGGCATCTAGTTAAAATCCAAAATTTCCGTTGCCTCTCTTACTAACACACGCAACTGGTCACAGTAACTATTTATTAGCAACATAACGCACCTCGTGCCTTGCAATGTTTAGCTACCCAACATGTCGGCGTTCCTTTCGTCTCCATCAAATTACAAATCTCTTAACTCTTAAACAAAATAATTGGAAGCCCTCTATTCTGATCACACGACTCGTTATCTCACTGCTTTTACACTCGTATTCCTTTAACCACTCATAAATAAAACGTATTTATCCTTACCAAACCACTTTAAATCCTTACCACAATAAATTCAATAATACTTTTATTTAAAGGACATTTCGTCACATTTGAACGTACAAAAATTGTGATTTTTTTCTCACCTGGTGATCATTTAATATAAAATGACATTTGAACACACTAGAATATCACTTTCATTTAACGCAACTTCATCATACCGAACATAAATTCATCTTTACCTCGTCTAGTCATCAATTCTTTTAAATAATCTGTCATCACCTCTTCTACTGATCAATACCTTTTGAAGAACCTTTCATCACACTCAACGTACCAAGCTCGTCCTAACCTTGTCTAGTGAACAATTCCTTTTGAAAAACTTTTTATTGGACTCAACGTACCAAATTAGTCTTCTATCATCTAGTAATCAATACCATCTAAAGAAAATTTTCTCACACTAGAACATTCAACATACAAGATCTTCTCTTTTTATAAAATACGTAATTATTATACTAAATTAATTATTATGTAAAACATTTTATTTTGTCCTAAAGAGCACTTGCTATTAAAAGACATTTTGTACCATTTTAAATGTATCAAATTCCTTTTTCCATACGACAATAATTGTCCTACTTCCTCGTTCACTATCTCTTATACACTATGTCTTCGTATTATATTCTATCATATCCTCGGCTCATTTCACTATCCATGAATGTACCTTTAACACTGCTAAAAGCTGCTCATCTTGTCCATTACTAGTTTGCCTCTTATCTAAATTAGCCCCTTAATATCACATTGTACAAAGTAAGCTTTACGAAATTAAGTTACCACATGGTCCACTTCCACTTAAAAATCACAAATCACTTAATAACATATAAAAAAAAAAAAATTGAATCGCTTTCACACTTTGTGGCAACAGCTATATCAGACAAGATTAACATACCAGCTGTGTTTGATCCATTACTCAACCATTCACAAGACCACATTCGCACTGTATCGCATTGAGTCGTCTCGACCATCTACTTTCTGCTTTTGCTGTGTTCACGCTGTATATGGCTACCAGCATCCAAGCTATTACTTTATTAACCACACTATAGCCACACAGTGTCGTGAGGATTTATCCACCATCTGTAAAAATAAACTAAAGCCTGGCGCGCTAATGCGCCTATTAAATAATTCACACTAACGTCAGTAAAATTGTGGGGCAATGAGTTGGCCATCCCACTTCTGATTTAAACATCAGAAGTGAAAATGCGTTTTAAATATAAACATTTATTATATTATCCATAAAATAACAATATTAAGGTTCACAGGTACATATTTTAAGATACATTCTTACTCACTCTGCCCATACATTTACTCACATGAACTACTGCAATATTATTACACTTTACAAATTAAAATAAACAATGGCTTACGTGACCTTACAATACGATTCGGGCAGAGCTTCGTCCTCCCCAAACTCACAGACGCGAATGACCCCTCTAATAATTATACCCCGCTATTTAAAGGCAAACTTAATGACCTTCATAACGCTCGGCCGTCCTACCCACACTTGGACAATGACTACGTCACGCCACACGCAGGTACACTGGAACCTGTTCCCTGTTTCCGACTCATAGCCGCCAGATGGCGCTACGGTTGCTAACATTAGTATCTATCTACCTATTTCTCCTGAACATATAGGTATATGTTCAGGAGAACTTCCTACTTAGTTACATGTTTGAAAATTATTCCTACACCAAATCATCGATTAATATTATAACGTGATTATAAATAAATAAATATTACCCAACAACCACAACAGGTTAACCAAGTCCCGTCGTAAATTCGTGAGCACTTGTGCTACGGGTAGGTTTGAAACGGAAATAAATTTATAAAATTTTTATAAATAGGTATAGGACATTTAAAAACGTCGGTGACTTGCTGCAGTCATCTATATTCGTCATATCTACCTCATCATACATAAATTATATATACATGGTGGGATTTCACCTCTCGATCAGCCGGTAGTCAAGATTATAAATGAGTATGTATTGACGAAAATAAATTTAAAAAAATGTAATGTGTGTGATATTTTAAGAATATTTGAGAGTTCGATGGTTAATCCTTACATATCCTAAATTTGCCTGCAGCCACATTTAGGCTATATTTTATCAAAAATAGTACATGAAAAGTAGGAATGTTGATCTAAAGTTAACTACCAAACTTTTATTTGGCATTTCGCTTCGCGAGTGCCTTCGGTGTAATTTTGGCGCCTAATTATAAACATTACATTTATAATATTTGGATGTTTGTTGTTATTTTAAGCAAATACTACTGAATAGATTTGAATGAAACTTTACAATAATATAGCTTACATATCAGAATGAAACATAGACAATAATTTATCCCCGCACTCCCACGGACTTGGGAAGTACGCGGGTAGAGCCGCAAGGCGCTGCTAGTAATATGTAAGTTATATTCATGAACAGAAAGAAAAACGAACTGGCAAGAAGGATAATGATATCATCTTTATTCTGTGCCCTAGGAAAAGTAACTAGATTTCAACTTTGATAATAGCGAATATTTATTCATTGTAACTATACTCGAAGAGCGACGGTGGTCCAGTGGTGGACGGACTCGGCCTCTTACGCGAGGGGTTCCGGGTTCGATCTTAACCCGTCTGTTTGTGCCTTGAAATGGGTTTTTCTAAATTTCTAAGTGCACACGAGACCATCGTTCGCTCACCGGTGAAGGAAAACACCGTGAGGAAACCTGCATACCTGATGAGATTGAAAGTCTTTGAAGGTATGTGAAGTTCACCAACCCGCACTGGGCCAGCGCGGTGGACTATTGGCCCATTACCCTCCTCGCCTGATTTCGAGGAAGGAGACCCGTGCCCAGCAGTGGGACATATAAGGGTTGATACTTTACTATATTCAAGGGAAACCGTCATTCAATCGAACACTCTTAAGTAGGCACTTAAAGAGTGTTCGATTGATAGATACGCGATATTGTTTTTACAGAACTTACTTAACTACTAAGTATTGTATTCTTTATTATAATCTCGGTATAAAAATTTGCAAGATTAGACATGTCCACACCCAAAGTATCAACTATTATTTGTCATATCAGCAAACAACAGAACACTGGACATTTAGCATCCCAAAATAAGGCTCCGACTGTACAAATTGCCACAGATCTTACTCATTCGCACTTTTAATGACATTAGATACACTTAGTAATTGCAACATTACCTCTTCATAATTGCAACATTGCACCTATTATGTTTTAATTAATTTATCACCTATATAATAGCTACCTGTTTCATATACTGTATTCTACTCGTTCAGACTTCAGATCAATCAGCTGGCTATTTGAAAATTCAAAACAGCATTTCAAAATGAGAAAGCTACTTTACGTGCAATTTTTGGGTAAGACTTATCTTTTAAACTTACTTCAAAAAGTAATGATTTCGATGGTTATACTACTAGGTACTCATTACTTACTCTCCACTTACTACTTATTTTATTTCTTGAGGATATACAATTATTTGTTCATTAATCATTTTTTATTTATTGTTTAAAAACAAACAACTGCGCATTGTAGTATTTCGTAATCATAATAATATCCATTTTAATTTGGTGATGTTCTGAAGTTCTGATGAAGAACTTCGGTGACATATGAGTGATATCTTTAGGAAATAGCAGCAAATCTGCCTGGAAAATACGTACGAGAATATTCCTTACGCAATTCAAAATTGGTCTGTATATTCGATTTTTGCACGTCTCAGTGTCTAATATTATGATGACGCTGTCTAATAAGGGGCAAATATAAAATGGAGTAATGAAATTATTGATGTATATTAGGGTAGTTTTCATTAACTTTGTAATATTCTCTCCCCATCTGTCAGCATAGTTCTTCCGTGAACATGGTCGCTGTAAAGTGTCCCATATGTGAGGTATTTGACAAACCTAATAAGCGGCTATTAAATCTGTAAAAAAGTTATTTCATTACAATAAGTGAAATTCACGTAATCATTAAAAACCAATATGCCTATCAGTTTTAATAATACAAAAATCACTTTGCAATGGCAGTCAGCTTATTAAAGAACATTAATTATATACCTCATTGATTGAATGTACTGTCGGTCCTTGATGGAAATTCATTTTATAGCCACTATAAACTTTTTTTTACACTTTTTCCACTATTATGACTTCGTCGTAACCAAAGTCATCATCGGATGATCTGATGATGACTTTTTCGAAACCGGTCGTTTAAATTGTAACTGTAATATTATATATGTCGCAGTGTTCTGGTTGAATCAGTCATTTGATTGTATCACTAGCGCGTTAATCAAATGACGACATTTAATTGAATGACTAGGCCGAACGCTGATTGAACAAGCGTCGCTCAACGTCCAACGAACAAACAACGTCTTTGAAGTTTGAACAGAGCGGACGTAAAATCAGTCAGGTGATAGTAATTTAAAATTTTTTTCCCACCGCGGCGTTAGTAGTCACCAAAACAATTTGGCCTAAAAGAGCTTGCGCAAATAGCACTTGCCTTGATATTTTTATGACTAAATTTACTTTAAAGTGACTTGCTCGTAATAAAATAGTGTGACAGCATGGATTTACCCATTAATACGCCTATTTATACCAATAATTTAATAAATGTTTCGTTGTTATACTTGTAATGTTTTTTTTTCAGTATTATAATAATATTACATTAATAAATGAAACTGATTCTGTGATTATAGATTTTTTTACCTAAACTCTCCTTTCACAAGATGACAAAGACTTAAGTTGACAACTTTCTGAAGTCACAGAGACTTAAAATACAATATAAAATCATAATAAGGTGTATCATATCATGTCCTCATTTTTGTTATGTAAAGTAAGTTACCTTTTCAGTTGCGAACCACAAAAAAACATTATAAAGTCGGCTATATCCCATTCAACGACAGTGCTAAATGACGTTCAATCAACAACTGGACGAGTTGTCCTTTAGTCATTCAATTAAGTGTCGTCATTCGATTAACGCGCTAGTGATACAATCAAATGACTGATTCAACCAGATGACTGCGACATATATACAACAAATAGTAGAAAAAGTGTAAAAAAAGTTTTATTGTAGTGGCTATAAGTTATAACATTAATTATATATTAGCCATTATTAATCATGCGGGAAATGTTTTTTGTCTGAGCCTCGGGGAGCCTTATAATCAATGGCCTACTTCGCTGCTGGACATTGACTCTTTCAATGAACGACGAGATCGCGTTGATGTGACAGCGAGTCACGATCGACCACTGCGTTGACGTCTAATCTGGAGGACGAAGCTCCACCACACACTCAGTAATATTTCCATTTTTTGTTTCCAGTTATACTAATGGCAGTTCAATATTCGACCCAGCAGCCGCTCGATGATGATGAACGTAATGACGGCGAGCTAAGTCTGCGATCATTACTGGAGAACCTCGATCCGTATCTGTACTCACGATCTCGTGGAGATTTGAAAGGGCTTATAATGAATAAAGTGCGAAGCGCCGTAGACTGGGCTCTACAAAATTACTAAGAAATCTCTACACTAGTGAATATTGTATTGTAAATGATACGATGTTTTGAATAATAAAATATTCGATATACCTGGCCGTTTTTATTTTTTGTACAATTCTAATTTCTCTTATTAAATATACTTGTATACTTACGCGGGTGTTACTTTGTTACTTATTATGGGGTTTGTAGTGGACTGCCTGCGTTGCATTCTGTCAGTCGACTTGTGAAAATGACAGAGTGCAAATAATTCGTCGCCAGTCCACAAACTTTCTTCCAGTGACTCCGGCGACGACACTTCAGTAACCACGTCGGCTCGTGGACTAAACATGGAAGAGGGGGTTCAGGAATAACATTTTCTGAGCTTGTTCGATGATACCTCGAACTTGAGTCTTGGCTCTTTCTCAGTTTTGTGGCAAGACACTACGGCAGCCGCAGGAAGGCCTTAAGGCAACAATAGGAATCTCGGTATTATTTGTCAGACTGCTGCATGCTGCCTCCCTCTGGTCGTAACGGTTGTCTGTTCTATCGGATCCAGAGAGGTTGGACGAAGAAGTGTTCTTGCGTTAGCGCGCACGTCTGAGCACTTTAATATCTCCTGCGCATCTGACCTGGTATACTAACATGCCCACAGTGTGTTCGGACCTTTATTAACAAAATAGGGTCCGTAAGCCATGTCAGAGAACACGCCCGATGATAGCAGGGAGTCGAAGTGGTCGCCACCTTTGGCCTTCCTAAGAACAAGCAGTTTTATTTTATTCTCCTATATTAGTATACAGTCCACACAAAATCAAACAAGGCCCTTCGAGCCGGATCAATATTATATATTATATTTTATTTATTATAGTACTATAAGTCAACCTGGACGAAGCTGTGATGTATGTACTATGTAGTACTAACCGGCCTTTGAGGGCCGGTTGGTCGAGTGGTTAGGCTAAGAGCTGATAATATGCATAATGAATATAGTCTGCACTAGGCCATAGAGGTGTATAATATAATGTATCTATATAATTTCTTAAATGTATTTCTGTTCCTATAGGTAGTACCCGTAACACAAGATCTTAGGAACTTACGACTGAGCTAGTTTGAAGTACGACTGAGCTAGTTATTTTGGTTGGTTAATATTTAATTATTAAAAAAAATTGACGTTATTTTATTGAATAATGTCTCTACTTATTTAACACACAAGGTCGTTCTGACCATTATACCATCATGTCACATTATATTTTTATGTATCTCTAAATAATCTCTAAATAAACTAAATTTGACAGTTCCCGAGATTTTTCACGCCTTTTGGGCAGCCATTGTGGTTACAATAAGTGGTTAGATATTTGCATTTATTTGCGATGATTGCTGATATTATCATGCAATGTTTGCTATTCTACGTCAAAATACAAAAAAAGAACCTTACAATAATTGTCCAAAATACTATAATTAGAAGATCAATAATATTTTTTTTTACTTTATGCATGTCAATAATAAAAATAAACTTTTTACAAAAAAGCTTTGTTTTTTTGTAGCCTACACTTACAGCGAGCAGAAAACGGAGGATTTTAAAAATTGATGAAATTAAAGATGAGGTGGGTAGGGAGTGCTGAAAGCTATTATTTTTTTGTGAATTGCAATACAATTATATTAAATTAATTTAAATAACAAGAAATATTCTTTTTTCCAATTTTCTATTTTATACATGTCTATATTTTGGCAGGGTCTGTTGCCGAAACGGCTTGTGTGTATGACGCTGGATACATACATAAACGACGACGACAAACGACATAAAAATTTTTTTTTGGAGTTTACTTCTTAAGAATCGAGTTTCATATAATAATATTTAAAGCCAGGGTTTGAAAATCAATGGGAGTAAAATCAAACTACGATGTTACACGAAGCGTTAAACGAAAAAGGGCGCCTGAGTTTCTCAGGCGCCCTTTTTCGGCTACCACATCCAAGGAATGCAGCAGGCGAGTTACAAACTGTAATTTAACAAATTCATTGTATATTTAATAAAAATAAATGTATCACGCATGTTCTAAGTATAAAAAATACATTTATTTACTTTTCCCCAATCCATTTATTTTATAATCGTTCGTAAGGAGTACTCCTGTCGTGCGCCGGAGCTGACACACACACTTTTTTGTTTCATTTCTTTTTTTTTAATTCCGCTTGTTACAATAATATACTACTTATCATATAAAAGTACTGATTAATAACACTAATAGGAAATTGCTATAGACTGGTCGGTGCAAAAAATACCAAAGATTAACATAAAACGGAAACGTGCTAATCTCAAGACTTGATCCTTACAAACAAAGCGTCAAAGTAGTCCCTTTTTTGTGTGAAGGACAGACTTAACGCGCACATTTTCTTATATCAACATCCAGACATCCATACGACTTCCGATGCCCAACGATAAATTACGTGTAGCATTATCATCGTACTAACAGCGCCCCGCGGCTTTACCCGCCCATTCCCGTGGGAGTATGGGGATTAATTATAGCTTATGTCTTATTCTAATATATAAGCTATATTATTGTAAAGTTTCATTAATATCCATTCTGTAGTTTTTCTATCGAAGAGTAATAAGTATCCATACAGACTTTCACTTATTTAATATTTATAGGATTTAGTGTTTCGTCGAGATTTGCTCATCTATACTATTCTATTAGTTGTTCTAGTGATGATGTTTATTTCTAAAGTTATATGTTAATGTAGTTAAAAAAAGTAGCATTTTATATCATAGATACCGTAAGCTGTTTATTATTATTATTATTATTATGTTTGTTGTGAATAATAAAAATATTTTTCTTTCTTTCTTTCTTATAGCATACCTACACTTTATTTTATAAATTTTTATCTTGTTAAATGTTCACAGATCTCGGAGTTAGTAATAAGTAATAATGTAAAACTAAAATACTTACCTAATTAAATACGGACAAAACAGCGGATACCAGCGATCTAGTGTATATTTTTTAAAATAAATATAACTATTAACTACATAAGACTTACTCACATCGATCATTTTTTTTTGGTTTTTAATTGCTTACTATAACTACGAGAAGCTACAATTCGATAACCACCAATAACATGGTATATAATTTAGATTTTAACGTTAAAATGTGACCGTTTATTGATAAGCCACACATGGCTGAACATAATATTTCTTCTCAATTATCCAGTATCCACGGACTGCAACCTACTCTTCTCGAGCTTTCTGGAATCAACCGGTCACCATACCATTGTGGTCATTCATTTGAAAAAAAAGCCTATAAATACCACATACCACTTGAATTGTAGTAAATACATAATAATATTTTAAATCATCTCTATAATCACTTACCTACTACAATCTTATTTATATAAAATTGCAAGCATCATATTGATTTTTTCTGCTTGAACATAATATACTATGATCGCGAGATAAGGAACTTAAGGATATAGATAGATAGCTAAGACCTCTTTGTGCATTGGTTTCATTATTTCTTCTTTTACGACAGTCGACACAGGCTTTTATTGTTAAAAGTATAAAAAAAGGTTTAATTTTTTTATAGCATAAGAAGACAAACGATCAGTCGAAGCCTTTGGAAACTTACAAAATATCACAGTATAGCTGTCCTTTTACACCTTGAGCAGGAGTTGTGGTACCTCTGCGGCCGTGTCGGTCCAATTTGGTTGCAAGCATGGCACCACCTTTTGCAAAAATCTAATATTTTTACCCATTCCATAATAGGTAAATCGTATGAATATCAAGTACATAATATGAAATAATCTATCAAGTTTTGATGGATTAGGCACACCCTAGACTTCCATTTGAATAGAACCACATACACAAATTAAATGAATTTCATTTTTGATGAATTTTTTATGCAGACCACTGTAATCAATGAAAAATATGAAGAAATCTGGGCAGATATAATGTATGAAAAATATAAAAGCCAAGTTTAATCTTTTTTATTGTTGGCCAACACTTGAAAGCCTTAAAATGATCCGTGCTATGACACTGTTCCTTGATCCAGATACGTCTGTTATTACAAAAGTTATTCCATATCTCTCGTACATTCTGATCTTTAGGAAAATTGAAATAAAAAAGCAAAGTGGCTGAAGTTCACTTTAGTATTTTTTTTATAGCATAGGATAGGAGGGCAAACGACAGCCAAAGCCTTGCGACTATCGACGCACATAAACATCCACACAACCAAAGGTTATGCAAATGCGTTGCCCTCCTTTTCCCTACCCCCCAATGGGCCACCGCAAACTCACAAACCACACGAAACGCGACAGCATAACTGCCACTTTATGCCGGTATTATGTGAGCGAGAGGTACCACCCGGGTCGTGCCGGCCCAAGTCGGCATGCAGCATGGCACTACCCCTTAACAAAATTAATTTATATTTTCTTTTTATTAAATTATTTAATATTATGTATCAAAATAGCAATTAGACAATTAAGCATTTATAATATAATGATAATAATTTATAATATAATGATATAATAATTTATAATATAATGATAATCATCTTAATATATATAAATCTCGTGTCACAATGTTTGTCCTCAATGGACTCCTAAACCACTTAACCGATTTTAAAGTTTTTTCTTTTAAAATGTGTGCTTTTCTCCAACTTAAAAGATAGGATAGTTTATTTCTCAAATTTGACATTGCAATTTTATTTATTGCAAATTAATTGTTTTGACAGAACGAAGTCTGTCGAGTCCGCTAGTATTTCTATAGGTACTGCAATTACTGCGTCATCTAATTCCAGCCATACTAAGCAAAGCTTGTGTTATAGATACGAGTCGTAGGTATTATAATTTATAAACCTACGAATATTTTTTTTGTAAACACAATCTTGTCTGTATGTGTTTACAAAAAATAGTAAAGGGAAACTATAGCCCATTAGCCTCGTCGCTTGATTTCGCGGAGGAAGCCTAGCAGTGGAACATATTATAATAGGTATATGGGTTGATAATTTACTTTACATACAGACACTCCCAGAAAGTTCAATAGTTTCGGAGTCTATCAGCAAGAAACAGACGGACAAACGAAAAACCATTCATTTTTAAAATATTATGGACTTGTTAAACTACTGAATCTATTATAATAAAATTGACAATCGATCGGTAGTCTTAGCGTTCATTGAGGGAGGCCTATGTTCAGCGGTGTACGGATAAAGGCTGATGATGATGATTTTCCCTCCCGCTGCCTTTTTTTTGTAGATTGACAAATCCTTGGCTATTTTTTATTTCTCGAAAAGCTGCCCAGAAATTACATATAATCATCATCATTATCATCAGCCTTTACCCGTCCATCGCTGAACATAGGCCTCTCTCAATAAACGCCAAGACGACCGATCGATTGCCAATTTTATTATAATGAGTTCAGTAGTTTAACAGTCTATTAGCAAATCGAAGAACAAGCACACCGACGAGCATATGGCCCGACATACATAGATTAATTTTTAACTACTTAGGTATATAGCTACTTAGTAATAGTCAATATATTAGTAATAAAATCAGTATACGTAATGGGTACGTATTACATTTGATAAATATAGATTCCAACAAAACAGGATAACAAACTTTTTTAAAATACAAAAGACGAGGCTTTATAAACTTTACCTTTGTAATTTTTTTTTGGTGAAATCGATAAACAACGCTATCGCTCAGTGATAGCGATAATATGATACTATTTTGCATATACTTTTCGGATCAGAAGAGCGGCCGAGCAGCCTTAATTGACTTACAAATCCTAAACGAAGAGACTAATAATTATTGTATTTTTTAGTATGTAACCGAAATAAATAGGAATAATGTTATCAAAATTACTTACGTATGAAAGGTAACGCCATGTTTTTGTAAGTTTGACGTGACAGATCTCTTTTTGCATCAAAAACTTATAGATTCGGCATTTTAATAAAACATGTTTAAAGCTTCGTAACTATATTCAGTCTAGTAAACAGTGCGGCTGCAACTAGTTTTATTATCAGCACATGTCCTAATGGACTTGTACCATGACAGAGGGGATCGTCAGCGAAATATGACCATTCCCCTCCGGTCCATGTTGCTCTATAGGCATTATTATTAAATAATAGTAAAAATTAATATTATGAAACTTATATTTTTCAAGCTTTCGGAAACTAGACAATGGGAATTTTTATAATTTATTTTAGTAGATTATACTGAATCTATTGAAGGCTACACAATTGTGATGTAAGTGTAATCGACAATTGTGTGCAACAAAGGGCATTACGAAGGGCTCCGGACCATCGACGGGGAGTGTGAAAAACGGACCATATTGTTAAACTAAGGCGGCACCGCCCTCGACGCCAAATGGGCGTAGCGTACCAACCCGCAACACCCGGGCTATTTTGAGCGAGATAAAAATACTCCGCACAAACGAATCAGACAGAGACGACGCTAATAGCGGGCAGGGCGGTGCGTCTGCGTCTCGTGACGTCCGCGGGTGTCGCCCACAATCCCGCTCATTCGCCTCTCGCTTAGCGTCCGCTATGTAAACGTGCCTTGTTGTGAATCTAAACAAAATCAGTCAGTCTTCGTTTTGTTCCCGACTGAGTAGTGCGTCTAGGGTCTCGCGTCCGGGTATTGAGAACATGTTGTGCCAGTGAACGTGTCTTATCACGATGCACGCGTTATTTGGAGAGCAGAGTCCGTATGCGTACCGCGGTGGTGCTACCGGAGGATATTCCACAGGCGTAACACCTTATACTTATGAGCAATATAGATACGGTTACGGTGCACCTTACCTCCACCCCCATCAGCAGCATGTTGGAACACCAAAGGACATGGTCAAACCACCATACTCCTACATCGCGTTGATTGCCATGGCCATCCAAAATGCCCCAGACCGGCGCATCACACTCAACGGCATTTATCAGTTCATCATGGAGAGATTCCCTTATTATAGAGAAAATAAACAGGGCTGGCAAAATTCAATCAGACACAACTTAAGTCTCAACGAATGCTTCGTCAAAGTGGCTAGAGATGACAAAAAACCCGGTAAAGGTAGTTATTGGACGTTGGACCCGGATTCGTACAACATGTTTGATAATGGATCGTATTTGCGACGGAGACGCCGGTTTAAGAAAAAGGATGCTTTAAAGGAGAAAGAAGAAGCGTTGAAAAGGCAGCAGCAAATTCAACAGGCTCAAGATGCCCTCGCAGCACAGGAAGCTCTTAGTGCCGCCGATGCATTAGGCCAACCCAGAGATGTGAAGCCTGATGTTAAGCCCCGCATATTCGAGTGTAGACCGAAACGTGAGCCGGGAGCAGAATGTGCGCGATACGATAAGTTAGCTGAACCCATGGATGATTTTAGTGAGCCTAGACTTCCTCCCTCTGCCGTTTATTGTTCGCCGCAACCATATTCATTGGCCGCCGAAGACTTCCGAGCAGCAACGACCGGCTGGTATGCGGCACCAGAACCACCCTCGGAACAACTGCCGCCGGTTTTCCGCGACCTCTTCGAGCCACCGAGTTGTCAGCTGGCGGGTTTTCGGGGTGGGTCGCCGACGTCTGAAGCTTACCGCACGTCGCCCCCACCTCACCACCACTACCGCACACCGGCGCCTTCGTACTACCATCACCAGGCGTGCGTGGCGGCAGGTCCGGCGCCCGCTCACAAATCGTACTGAGATATTGCCCTCAGGTGAGAACACTTATGTATTTATTGCAAGCGCTTTGCGATTTTTATATCCACATAGTGTTGGCGTCGCGAAAACCGCTGTGCGTGTTGCATTCGAGTTAACCCCAGCGGCCGTGGGGTGAGCGTCGGGTCGTTTCGTGACGTGGTTGTGGTTGCAGGAGACCGGCATCGCACGGCGCCGAACGGATTTAGCCCTACGCGTCAGTTCCAGAGTGGATAAATATAGCGCGGTTGCCGGAGATGCCGTGGAACCAAGTGACGGCGCGTCGATAACCACTGTTTACAGATCGGCGGCCGGCCCTGCCGCCTCCCGCTCCGTTCGCACCTCTAGGTATGTCCAAACTTCACATGTGTTAGAAATTATCCCTAACAATGGTTCGCCCGTGGGCAGCATGTGAGCGTGTCCGTTTTTCTGTGAGTATACGGAATGAGCTTTGTTATCTGTCTCCACGACGTTATCGTGTAAAGAAGGTTTTTTATCTCATTATTATACAAGCAGCGCCCTACTGTTTTACCCGCATACTTCCAATTCCCGTGGAAGTACGGGTATGAATTATGGCACATGTGCTATTCTGATGCTATATTATTGTAAAGTTTCATCAAAATCCATTCAGTAGTTTTTGCGAGAAAGAATAACAAACATACATCCATACATTGTTCCTTACCTAAACCTTGGCTTCTACAATTTTAGTGGCAGTAGACGAGATGATAATAAAATAAAAAAAAATAAAAAAAGTAAAATATGCGGATTCCCCCCCCCCCACTTAATGTTTTAATATCAAAAAAACACACTTGAAAATATTTTCTTTCGGAATACTATGTGCTACTAATATGAAGGGTAAACTTAACAGGTCCTAAATAATCCTCATAAATAATGACTATTTTTAAACGACTATTTTGAAGAATATAGAAGAAGAAGAATTGCTTTAAAAACTTAATAATATATAATATACGAGTAGTATTAAATATATCCGTGTATGAATATTATATAAGTGTACCTACCTAAATATCATAAAGTAATACGACATGTAGACTCTATATAGTTACAATCTATTAAATTTTGCTATCTTTTATTATTCTTATTAACTTTTTCGTTCTCTTCTTCTTCGGATCTTCTCTTCTTCTTCTTCTTCGTCTTCGTAGGCCATGTTCATTTCAGTTCATCATTCATCATCTTCACCGCATGCCATCTTCATACTGAAGTTTGATGGTCAGCTTCTGATACTCCGTCCTATCAAAACATATACTTTTCATTTGGTGGCTTAGTCCAGTCCAATCCTTGATGTCATCAAAAAACTATCGCCTTGGTCTTCCTGGTGGTTTTCTACAGGGCGATGTGATTACGGATTATATGTTATGGTAATCATGCGGCAGAAAAAAATGGCTATTGTTAAACCAAAGTAGAATCTTTTAAATGTAAATCTGACCATCTGGTGACCAAGTGTTCGTCCGTACAAACAATTAGAAACACACAGACACGGCAAACTATTTTATTTTTGTTTCCATTTCTAATAACTGGAGAACGAAACTTATTTTATTTAAACTAGTGTTTAAAACGTATGAATACATTATAAGATAAAAGTAAAACATTATGTTACAAGTTTGAGTGTTGTCTTAACACAAATATGCAATGTAGGACATAATTTGATTTTAGCAGTGCGTAAATATAAATAAAATAAATAATAAATAAATTTATTATCCAATAATCATACCTACTACAAATCTTCTATTCTACCTTGTCTAGTTAAAAGGTACTTATAAAAGAATAGATTTTACTTATAATTGTAACGTTATTTATGTATTTATGCAGCGATAACTGATAAGTAGGAATAATAATAATCATCATCATCATCAGCCTTTATCCGTCCATTTGGCGTTCAATGACAAAGGCCTATGTTCAGCAGTGAACGAAAGGTATACTTAACCATAAATACGAATAGTAGGAGTTTCAAAAAAACGTTTATGTGTGTGTATACTTTTATATTAGTCCCGGTTTCGCATAGCTATCATTCCCGTGGGAGTACGGGAAAAATTATGATGGGAAAAAGAAATATTTGTAAACAATACATATTTTATTTTAATCTTAATTTATCTTTAATAAAATGTCATCATAATTTTTGACAGTTTTTCATCAATGACGAGTGATGAACATTAGAACAATATTCATTTGATTCACCGTCAACTCCAAGAACCTGTCACACGTCTATACTTCACCTTTAGAATGTATTTAAAGAATATAAATTATTATTAATTTATTAATACAGTATTTAAGTAACGTGATATATTTTTGTCGTAGGTAAAACGGATATGAAGAAAGCGGGAGGTAAAGAGCAGGGGACAAACACTTTTGCCTATTTGTGAGATAGGTAAAATAAGTTTTTGTGAAAATGACAATGGTGAGAAGTAGTTATATACACTTATTTTATGTAAAATGAAGTTATATAACGACGACCATAGAATATATTACGAATTAGCGAATGACATGTTATAAAATCAGGTAAGTACGTAGAAAATAGAAACACACCAGTGCTTAAGGCAAATGTCACGATTAGGAAATAATATAAATAAAAAAAAATGTAAATATTGTTTTAAATGTAATTTGATGCTTATGTTAGTGATACTGGCCTGTAATAAATTTTAACGAATATGTTTCTAGTCTTAATATTAATGGTATAGCATGTAGGATATGGACATTTTTGATAACAACGTATTAATCTCAGACAGGTAGATTAAACAATGTATATTAGCAATAATTTATTTATAATTATAGATGTCGGATATGCTAAATAAATTGTGAATGTTTTATTAGCAACTTACCAACAGTATTAGTATGAATGAGAGCATTACTCATATATTCCAAAACATTTTACTCATTACATAATATATAATTGTATATGTATATTGTACTATTACAATTAAATACCTATGTATATGTTATATTTATCCAGTGAGTAAATGTATTTAGCAAATTCATGTACAAGAATGGACTTAATTTAATAGAAAATTATTTTATATCTATTTTAACCATCAGAAATATTTGTTTTATTGTTTTTAATATGTGAAATAACCATGCAAATTGCCATTTACTGTGATGGATAGCTAATATTTTTTAAACGATTTTCAAACGCCTAGTTTAAGACAGAGAAGAAAGAAAGGGTTAATATGTAACTCAAAACGGTGTAAGTATTTTAATTTTCTGTTTAAATCTAAGTAGGTTTTTTTGCATGAGTTATTTGGCAGCAAGATATCTCGATTTAACAAGTGAAATAAGTAGCACAAATATGTAAATATGTGTTCTTAAACTAAGCGTGGAAAATCCATAGCAAGTTATATTTAAGTTAGATAAGTACAAGTGTATGATAATTGTAGTGTTAATGTAAGGTGTACGAGATTGTCAGAATGTATGATATATAAGTAGAATAGTAATATTTACATTACAGTTATATATGACAGCAATTGATTTTTATTACATTCACAACCTCTTTGGTCCTATGTTCTTTTTTATTGTATTTTTGGGCGTAAAGCGACACGGGTCTCTTCCAACACCGGAAAGAGGTTGCTCTATGCCTTTTTGGTCCATCCATTGCTTTACAAAACTATAATATTGTTGATTTCCTAAATAGATGACTCCTCAGACACTGGAAGGAGGTTGCTCTATGTCTTTTTGGTCCATCCATTATTTTATAAAACTATAATATTGATGATTTCCTAAATAGATTTCAGAAATCCTATTTTGAACATGTGTGATTCTATCTATTCATTTTGAGTCATAAATCTTGATCTGATCCATAAAGAAACTAATATAATATCTATACTATAGTACGATTTTTGATTCGAGTCAGTAAAATGACATGTGCAACTGTCACTTATACAAAAAAGGGTGACCCGCTACAACTAGTACTAGTAACTAGTGACGTTCGGAAATCAATACTTAGGGCCTGTTTCACAATCTCCCGTTAAGTTCCCTATAGGCTATAGGCAACATATTTGACAGATGTTTGACAGATACTCCATACTCTATCTGTCATATATGTTCCCTATAGCCTATAGGGAACTTAACACTTATTGTGAAACAGGCCCTTAGACTTACTGGACTTAGATATATTTTAGGCATGTTTTATTTTATGAGGTATCAAAGCATGTTTTTACTATAAATATTTAATACATACCGTATTAACGAATACGATTTTAGAAATATGGACATTATCAGCATATTAAAATTTCTCACTACAACATTATACAAAAGCTGGGAAAAAATGTAAAAAGAGATTCAGAGGAATGAACACTAGAAAATCGGAAAAATACAAGTAATTTATACGTTTTTATTCATTACGGTTTTTATGTTATGACTTTTATGGCATGGTTGATGCACTTTCTCCAATTTTCAGCCTCACTTTCTTCAGGCCAAATAATTCTTTTACGTCTTTTAATTTAAAGTTTTATGGTTCCTGGTGACGTACCCCTTTGATTGAGCCCAAACTAACTCTATTGGGTTGAGCTCAAAGCCAACTTTTCCACGGCATAGCATTCGTGATTAGATTTTTTTACTATATATTATATTGATTGAGTCTTTATCATTGTAGGTTGATAATGAATTTGTTTTTCGTCCAACCACTAAATAATACATCGACCACATAAATAATATCAGCCTTCCGCCAGTTTGAAGTGGGAATACGATCGACTTTTCTTGAATGGTTCGGTGCGTTATCTAATAAAAGCACCGCATTTGGCTTCAAAGGCAAAATACTTTTAAGCGATTCCTCAAAATACTCCGAGTATAGAGGAATGGCTTAAAAGGCAATTTGATATTGAATAAAAAAATGCTATCTCGGCTATCTTTTAATAATTATAAAAATTCTATACTGCCACATCACTATTTATTTGGGACTAAAAATCTGCAACACTGAAAATGTCATTTTACTGACTACAATTAAAAATCTTACTATAGATATTTTTTATATAAATTACTTCAAATATAGTTTGAGTGATATCTGAAATATATTTTGTGTATATGTCTTTTTGACTTTGATAGGAAAACAAAAAAATGTTAATCGTGAGTGCTCAGCGAAACCCGTGAACATAAAAAAGTTTAATATAAAAAAACAAATTAAAACTAGAACAAAGATGGTCTTTCTATGGCTATTTTAACGCGCCTTTGAGGTATACAGCAAAGCTGCTTTCTATGTATTGCTGCTCAACAGACAGCGCATATTCATACACGCGTTATCTTTATAGAAATTTGTAACCAAATTTTGTTTCATTACGTTATCATCATCATTATCAGGCCGAATCCGTCCTTTGATGAACATAGGCCTTTTTTTTTGATGACGCAGCGGAAATCCTTTTCGGACTTTATCCCCTACCAGGGCTTTGGGCAGGCGCGCTGACGTGTGTGGGGACTCGCATTGGGTACACTACCCCATTGAAACCGCTGCGTGAGCCTTCAGCCGCAATCTGAGAGACACAGGCGACGGGAAAGATGAACGCCTCACTTAATGAAGGCCAAGACCATCAATCATTCAACACGGACCGTGACCGGCCCGCATGCGATGCATGGCACCATGGTACCTATTCTTATGTTTTATAGTTTTTATAATTACGCAGAGTTTATGCGATCAATAGGTCACCTCTCTGTGCTGCACACAGACTGTGTAGGCTGTGTAGCACGCTTTTATCGGGCGTGCTGGTCGCCTTACGATGTTTTCCTTTGACGGTGAGCAAGCGATCTTAGCGTTTAGGTAGAGTAAGAGCTAGTTCAGACATGGCGGATTCCGCGCGGATGCAAATCGCGCGGTTCTAAACGCAAGTGTTCAGACAGGCGCGGATGTACATGCGGAGTGCCGTTATTCGCATAGGGTGACAGTCCAATCATGGAAGTCGAAGAAGCAATATGTGTGTACTTGTTGCTCCGTAAAAAAGAAAGAAAGAAGAAACGGCAGTATTGGGTGCATCCAATATTACGCGATCGGTTTACTCATGGTCAGTTTCAGACTTTATATCCAAAATTAAGAAGTTTTGAACCAAAATTCTTCAATTATTTGAGAATGTCGATAAATTCATTTGATGAATTATTAGAAATGATGAGTAAACAAATTGAATCTAATGATACCCATATGAGGTCAAGCGTGTCCCCAGAAGAAAAACTCGTGATCACATTAAGGTAAGATATTTATTTTATACGTCAGAATATATATTTTGTACTATAGAAGACTGTGAATCGTCAGTGCTATTGCATGATAAAGGCGATGGAGACTCTCCTGGTACTATTGTAGAATATCCAGTGAAATATCCTTGTGGGTTTGAATATTGTTGGTTTTGCCAAAATACTGCATTAGGCGTGTTTTGCTGGCTCGTGATATGAATAGGCGATGGTAATTTCTGCCCTTTCTGTATTACCTGGAGCAATTCAATTTTAGTAGCCAATCGTTTATTTTCTGGAACTTTCTTTAACTCTTTATACAATGACATGCAAAAAAGTTTATCATCATCATCTTGCTTTGACATACTTTCTTGTATTTGTCTTTGTATTTTATCTCTTGATTCAATACTATTTTCTAATATGTTAGCCAATCGCTCTTCTGAAGTAATTTTAGTTTTCTTCCTTTTATTGGGTACCGGTTGTATTTCACGTGCATTTACAAAATTATCTAGCTTTTGGTCAATGTTCCGAATTTCTTCATTTTTGGCTTCATCTATGTTTGTGATAGTTTCTTTGTTTTCTATCGTCTTCTGAAGAAAAGAAAGCCGGTCGAAATACATGTATTTTGAACCTTTACATGCACCAGAACCAGAAGGAATTGATTTGCCTTTCTTGAATTCCTTATTATAAGCATCACGGATGTTCTTCCATTTTTTTTGTAATGATACACCTGGAACAGAAATCACTATCTTTAACAAATATAAATACAGTAGCGGTTAGGTAATTCAAGACACTCATTATGCTTTAACTAGCGGACCCGGCAGACTTTCAAAACGATACAGATTAATATTTTATTTTTCAGATATCTGGGTACTGGTTGTTCCTTTGGAGAACTACATTACAACTTTCGTCTTGGCAAATCTACAATCACAGGAATTGTCCGTGAAGTATGTGAAACTCTGTGGGAAAAAGTCACAAAAAACGTCATGCCTGAACCCAGCGAAGATATATGGAAGAAAATAGCTAAAGATTTTGAAAAATATGCAAATTTTCCCAATTGCATAGGCGCCATAGATGGCAAGCATATAAGGATTACAAAACCCAAAGATTCGGGTTCTTTGTATTATAATTACAAAACTTTTTTTTCCATAGTACTGTTGGCACTTTGTGATAGTAACTATTGTTTTACTTTCATAGATATCGGATCTTACGGAAAAAGTAGTGATTCTGCAATTTTTAAAAATTCAGCATTTTATAAAAGGTTAATAGAAAAGTCATTACACATACCAAAACCTAAACCAATATCTGAAACAGATCCTAAACCATTGCCATACGTCATAGTTGGCGATGAAGCGTTTGGTTTATCCGAAAATGTAATGCGACCCTATGCAGGTAAAGGGCTATCATATGAAAAAAAAATATTTAATTACAGGTTATCAAGAGCTCGACGTTTTATTGAATGCACTTTCGGAATTCTGGCAAACAAGTGGCGCATTTTTCATAGGCCTATAAACGTGAATATAGACTTTGCCGAAGACATAATAAAGGCCTGTTGCGTGCTACACAATTTTGTTAGAACTAGAGATGGTATACAGTATGAAGATACTTTACATACTGCGCCAATGAGTAATCTTATTACATTACATGCAGGAAGGGGTACACCATCATCATTAAACATTAGAGACAAATATGCTAATTACTTTGTGAATGAGGGTCGTGTAGAATGGCAAGACACGAAAATATGAAATTAAAATTGTTACAGTTCGCGCCAAATAACTAAACTCAAGATGGCGCGTCGCGTTGGTGGGTTGTACATATTACAGTTAATAGCTATACGTTACTGTGGTAACGTGATAGTTTTCCCGCGCTCGTTACGTACCGCCAAACAACGTTATACACATTTCAGTTATTTGGGGTGGACTGTCTATTACAAAACATGTAAACTACCCTGGTAAAATGTATAATTAAATGTCTACTGACCAAAAAGAACCTTCTTTTCCAAAGAATCCTCATTTTCTCCAAAAATCTCCACCAGCTCCTGCCAAGCTCCGTTTTTAATCGTTTTGTTAGAATATTCTGCACATTGGATGTTCCACAAAGCAGGTCTTTTTTCCACCTCATCGATGAATAGCTCGGTGTCGAAGCGATCCATTGTCACCGTCCGATACGCGCGGCTTCCGCGGAGCAACTGAACGCCCTCTAGGTACGTCAAGTAAATAAAACCGAGCGGCGACCGCGCGAATTCATTTTTAGCGGTTGAGCCGCGCGGATTGTCAATCCGTGCGGACAGGTATGAACGATTTGTAAGGCGCTAATGTAATTAGGATCCGCGCGGTTCAACCGCGCGATTTGCATCCGCGCGGAATCCGCCATGTCTGAACTAGCTCTAAGTGTTGATCGGCCATAAACCAGATGGGAAGACGATCTCCGAGAAGTGGCCGGTTCGTGTTGGATGCGAGTGGTAAGAGATCGGTCGTCTTGGTGTTCATCGACGGAGGCCTATGTTCAGCAATGGACGGAGGCTGATAATGATGATGATGAAGCGATCTCGGGAAAATTATTATCAGACTGGAGCCTTATCTGTGCCTCCTAAAATACAGACAGACCAACAGACCTGTTATGTACAGGCTTTCACTAAAAGCACCATGAATCAACTTACATTATTTTCACTCTTTATAAAAATATCCCATAAGTACAAAATATTAAGAGATTCCAATGTAATATGAACACTTTCGAATTTATTTTAGTATGAATGTGCTTCTGAAGTGACAAGTGTTGGTCTGACAAGAGACACTAATAACTCGAGTGGAGCTAAGAGACCAGTAGGTACTTACGTGAATCAGAATATTTAAAGATATTACCTTAAGCGTACTTGCATAATTTAGTTTATATAAAAATCGGTCGCGCTGATTGTCACACACTACGGGCTCCGCTTAGGTTCAAAATACGATTTAAGTTTTTTGCGAACTTCATTTTTTTATACAATGACGGACATCAGAGCCTTAGGTCCCGTTTACACGAGCGCTTAATAAACGTAGCGTTAAAATCTGACGTTGGTTCGGGTTGCGAGTTCGGCTCAATTCAATCTAACGTGCTCCGAACAACGTCGAACATCCAATAGCACTCGATAAAAATGCACCGCGCTTTAAAAACGCTTTCGTATGAACAAATTTAATACACGCGTATCCATTTGTCTCATTAACACTTATTTAACGCTCGCTAAAAAAGCGCTCGGGTGAACAGGGTCTTAGTCATATTTCATAAATAAACGAATTATAGTCATTCAAAAAAAAATATAGCGATTATGTATTATCAACTCCACGTTACCGTCTGTTTAAAAATGGTAAAGCTCGAACTGATGTGGGAAG
This sequence comes from Lycaena phlaeas, assembly GCA_905333005.2. Taxonomy (NCBI): domain Eukaryota; kingdom Metazoa; phylum Arthropoda; class Insecta; order Lepidoptera; family Lycaenidae; genus Lycaena; species Lycaena phlaeas. The sequence continues at coordinate 6,586,006 of HG995168.1, forward strand.
TTAAATAAACTTCCACGTTGAGCACGAAGTTTTCATATTATGATTTATTGAAAAATATTGCTTTTTTTTAATATTACAGGCAGTCACTCTTTTTCGTTTATCTTTTAACTCAATTTCATTTACCTGTCGTTATATATAACTTGACACTCTACCAATTGAGCACAAAGGCGACTAGGAACTTTAGAAAAAAAAGCACTTTACATATTGGAAGAGTTGGATTTTTTTTTAATTAAAAAGCAAATTTAGGAGTGGACCACCCTTAACATTTAGGGGGATGAAAAAAATATGTAGGTCGATTCTCAGTCCTACCCGATATGCACACAAAATTTCTTAAAAATCAGTCAAGTCGTTTCGGAGAAGTATGGTAACACCATGACACGAGTCCCACGGCCGCCATCCCAAAAATAAGGGTTGAAATGGTTTTTACGATATATTTCTCAAAATATTTATCTGATAAAATATGTAAATATTTTTTTTGCAAATTAAATTCTCTACAACTTTAGTCCAGTAACTTTTTGTCGTAGAACTATAAATAACAAAATTATCATAGTTATAAGCGTAAATGTTCGGTTAATGTTACAGCTCGGTCTAGTAAAGTTATTACACTTATATAAAAAACGAACTATAATATTAGAAAAAAAAATATTACATAAAAATATATTTCACGATGACGTCACAACGTCACATAAGATTTTCCTCTACCAAACACTAAACAGTGCTCAACGCTTGTAAAGAAGTGTTCATTTAAAAATTAATTCACATAATTTTTTAATTCATTGCAAATTATATGTTAGTTTTAATTAGCTTTTTAATTCTTTTTCATGTTATTTAAAAAACGAACATAAAACTTTTAATGAAGATTCTAGATAACATAAGTCACCTATACCATTTATTTACCTGTTTTGTTACCTACCGTATATTTGCGTAACCCACTAGCTCCTCGCATCAAAATGGATCTTTCTCGACAAGAAAAAGTTTAGAATGACAGGGATTGAATGAAATTAATATTAATCAGTTGGTACTGGGTGTAGATTTCCAACAAATAAATGGGAATGTATGTGAAATATTAAATGAGCCAGGATTAAGATGCAATGGAAAATGTCATCCAGGTTGACTTGGTATAAGCTGGCCAATTAATTTCGGCTATAATACACGTTAAAAACTCTTTCTAAAATCAAGTGAAATTTAGGTAGTGCCATGCTGCTTTGCAGCCAAATTGGGCCGGCACGACCGGGAAGGTACCTCTCGCTCACATGAAATCGGCATAAAGTGACGGCTAAGCCGTCGCGTTTCGTGCGGTTTGTGAGTTTCCGGTGGCCTATTAGGGGGGATAGGGAAAAGGAGAGCAACGCATCTGCATAACCTCTGGTTATGGGGATGTTAATGGGCGTCAATAGTCGCAAGGCTTCGATTGTTCGTTGGCCCTCGTATGATATAAAAATTATTTTTTTTTGCTTATCAAATTACGAACAATTTTATACAAAAGTATAAACTTCATAAATAGCAAGATATTTTTTGTTACGCACCTTGTAAATAAAATTATTTAATCAACAGAGATTTCGATACTCGAGTGCTCTTCACAGTTGATTTAGACCTTGCATTCCAATGCTAACTAAAAAACTGAAGTGGCGATTCGAGAAGCCGTAGTTCTTGTAACAATGACGGGATACCGACCACTTTTAAAGACCTCACTATCTGGCTTATTTGTATGACGGATACATGACGATGCGAGAGGTGAGGGCTTCACGTTTTCTGGTGGATTGTAGCTGGGTAAACGAAAGAGGATCTTTCTGTCATTCAATGTTGGATTCTTCAAATGTCATCCACCACCCACTATAATACTGTCATTCCTGGTTCATGTCAATAAGACGGCCCCAATCACCAATCGATTCCATTTTCAAGTTGAATAAGTAATCAGCGATACATTATAGAGACACCTATATATTATATAGCTGGTATAAAATTTACATGTCAGGCTTTATTATCATATTATAGCAGCAGTTGTACTGCTACTATAAGATAAGAAAGTACACTACACCCAGAGCAACTTCAGCGTAATAAAGTTAGGATTTTTCTTTATAACTACTATATTGAGATCTGCAGTCCGTGACGCTATGACTCTAACTTAAATCCCGCCAACTTAAATAGATTGTTATCAAATGTCCTGTAACACTGCTGCTATAAATTGGTAACGTTTGTAAATATTATTAAACATTTAATAATCAACAAGCTATCCGGCGACCAGTGGTCAAACTCGGAAGCCACAGCACTGCCTTGCGGCGTAGCATCGACTAAACGACGACGCATTGTAGTACAATGCGATGACGCAACGAAAAATTTGAAAATTGGATCCTACGAATTTCCACGAAATAACTCATATTAGTAAGTCCATGAACTTATGACACTAACCATTTTCCATCATTTCAGTTTCTTGTGAAACACGGACTGATCACTGAACTAGACTTCGTCGCAACGCAGATTAGTGCGCAAACCAAAGATACTCAATACTTTCGTTGTTGATTATAATAAGTATATTTATCACTTTTACTGTTATTTTTTTAAATTACTTTCATTGGTTGGCTACGACGTAATAGTGACACACGTACATTGCTCACTTAGTGACCTTTTTAGAACCTTCACGTCCTTCACATGGTAGTCAAAGAGCTACAGTGTAAATATCTGTTTATAATGTTGGGGTTTTTAATACACATTTTAATTTGATTAAGGAAGGTATGTATCTCTCGTAAACTCGGTTCCAATCATTACGACAGATCACGATATATCGAGATAACGCTAAGATCCCATTTCTCCATACAAGCCATCTACTCACCTACCCATTGATTGCAGCTTAAATACCACCAGACCTAAAACGGGGGTTTTTTTTTTCGAAAGATCTAGACACCTTTTGAAGAAGAAAAAACCCCCGTCTATTAAAAACCTGTGTTGGCAGCTTATTTGTCTACTCTTGTGTCTGATGGTATTATATAATATACTAGCGGACTCGACAGACTTCGTTCTGTCAAAACAATTAATTTGCAATAAATAAAATTGCAATCTCAAATTTGAGAAATAAACTATCCTATCTTTTAAGTTGGAGAAAAGCACACATTTTAAAAGAAAAAACATTAAAATCGGTTAAGTGGTTTAGGAGTCCATTGAGGACAAACATTGTGACACGAGATTTATATAAATTAAGATTAAAAATAGTTTAGAAATACACAGTAACGATAAAGCACACCTTTGTAAATTTCACAAATTTCCAAAAACCGAACGTACATTTCAAGACAATTCACTACAAAGTTCATTGAATAAGGGGTGCTTATTTTGGCAAAGCTTTGCAGTGTATCGGTCAACGACCCGTTGTGTTTATTGTTTTTCTACAATACTCATGTTGATATTGGCGCTAACATTATTTGTTTAAATGGTAACTTTTGGACAGGCTAATTGCGCAAGCTTTTGCAACTAGACATCGAGTGGGTCTTACTGTTTCATCTGAGCTCGCCAATTGGCCTAGACGAAGCCACCTGTTTCACTGACACACTTTTAGATTTTAACAATGAAACTAGATCGAACTCGACTGAACAGGATTGAAATTGAAAAATAACACGCATAAGAAATAATGCGAATTCCTATGATAGATTTGCGCAAAACGTATAATTTCATAAAGCACTCATTTTTACTTTATGATACTCCATACACTTTGAAGTTGTACCAAAACACGAGATGAAAATAAATCGGCTATGCATTCAATAATAAATTACATTATTATACCAAAATATGATGGTTACTCCCGACGTGTTTACATTAAAGAACAATAAATTAATATCAACAATGTCGTAAAATAAGGAGTTATTTGCGTGGGGATTACTTGCTTTTATTATTTTTGATCGTTCAATCTTTTATTAAAATAGAACGTGAATATAATATCATGAACGTTATGGCTATACCCTCAAAGCAGTCTGCAGGCTACTACAGTGAAATCATTTCTAATGCTACTTATTCTTTTATAAGTATGATAGGAAAATTCAGTCCTAGATATGTCGATACGGCATGTATAGTCGCCAGCGTCAGGTCTGCTAATTTGCGGATAAACTGTAATTGGGGGCCAGGCTATTTGAATTCTTCACAGCATAATATGATGATGATGATGATTATGATGCTTTCCAAGCCGATTTTGGCTACAGCGAAAATAAGCTTCTGATAAGTGTGACCTATGTGTCAATTGTCATTGCGTTGATGGGCTCTTACGTGTCTAACATAGCCAAATAACATAATATAGCTTTAATATAAATAATATAATATATAGTGTTCGCCCACCATTGACCAGATGGGAAGACGATCTTCGTACGGTGGCCGGTCCGTGTAGGATGCGAGTGGCAAGGATCTTTTTGTTGTTCATTAAGGCAGGCCTATGTTCAGCAGTGGATGCATTTAAGCTAATGATGATGATATGTATAAACGGCCAAAAATACTGTAAAATCTTACAAAATACTCCTTGAAAGTGTATACGCCACCGAATTTCCACAGTGTGGAGTAAAAAAGAAACAAAAGATCAGCAACATTCAGAGGCGGTAAGAATTGAATTGCCTACAGCAAGCAAATGTGTGAATCCGACACCAGATAGATAAAAAAGAGCTAAGAAGACACTTATCGTAACTGCATTAATTTTTACTTCAAAGGACAGCGGAGTCTCAGTATCTGGTAGCGCCCTCTGAGATCAGAACCCTGGGGATTCATTGATTTTATTTCAGGAATAAGAATTCAGACTTCCTTTATAACGTCTTTCGGATAGTCTCCGCACCTTGCATTTGGGGCAGAGTGAGTCAGCGTCGAAGGTCAACAACCATCTCATCTGTATGGATTATCTCAGTCTTAACGCGATAATTTAATCCTTTGTTTATCCAATGCTTCTAATAGTCCCGCCGGCCCGAATGGTGAGCATGTGAGCGCAGTCATGTATCATACGTGTAACAAAATAATCCGCTGGTTGAGTTACTGCTTTCTACTCACTTCAGGTACTTAAAACAATATTCTTTATTTTAGGTTAGGTTAGTTTTCTCAATCCAAGCAGATGCGTGGGTATCCCTATTGTAGGAATACTTTCTTGGTCTTTGTATAGATCATCTTGGTCACCTTGAGCGATGATGCGAATTCAAGGCGTTTTATATGAAAAATGGCCATCAGTGAATTTACGCCTTTTCTTTGAGGTTTTCTCTGACAGGTTTGTTAAGCTCACCATCAATGCGCTGTTGTCAGTTGCTACTTCGATAGGATGTATGTTTCTTTTCACTTTCATGTCTGGTTCGATATATCAGATATAACTTTTCTATATTTTCGAGATAAATGTCAGATCGTCCAAATGATTTCAATAAAATTCTGTATTTTTTTAAATTGATTCCTCTTTGTATATCGCTGTAAATTGTTCATTCATATATACGACGGCTTTCAATATCCTATCTATCTTAAAATTTTCTTATCAGGTACTAACTCCCATTATCTTATGATGAAATGTGTTTTACATCTTAATACCGGAAGGTATACTGACAAAATGGCGTCTGAGCTCTATCACTTCGCTCCCCTTCTGGCTACACCCAGTATTCATAACTTCATTCAAATTCTTATTGATTGTTCGCCAAGCTACTGTATTTACTTAGAAACAAACTTCCATAAGCTAAATTATGATCAGTATAAGTTTATTGTTGGATAAACTTGCTCTAAACAATAATTGTATGAAGTTATCTTAAACTCAGACCTAGAAAACTTTATTATAATAGAATATTCAAATCATTATATTCGCTTGGCAACAATTTTATTTAATATAGGATTATAATATTATTATAAATATATTCTCCGTAATAATTTCCGTCTACTGCTGGAGATAGTTCAGGTCCGCGTTGGATGCGAGTAGCAAGGAATCGGTCGTCTTGGCGTTCATTGAGGGAGGCCTTTGTTCAGCAGTGGACGGATAAAGGCTGATGATGATGATGATGAAACATAACTCACTAACCCTTACTAACTTTAAATTTACTAATTTCAAATATAGAATGTGAAATTATTATTCACGAATGAAACCAGCAAATACAGTTAAAGACTGAAAGGATAACAATCGAAAGGATTGAAAACATTAAAAGCTTAAGAAATCGGAGAAACTACGAACCTCCCGCGGGGGAAAAAGCAATTTGACTTGACTGTTATCTCACCTCGCACGTTTATATTGAAACTTAGATAAATATTTACTTTATCGAGTCTAATTTAGCACGCCGCGGCCACCGCGCAGTAAATGGCTTTCTTTTGTACGAGGATGCTATAAAATATAAAATCGAAGATTTATGCTAGAATATATTGTTTTTCTTTACTTTAATTTGTAATTTCTGTACTAGGGCAATAATTGTATAGTCGTCGGTATATATAAGTTTCTCAGTATTTTAATCATTTTTAAATGGATCAAAATTATTAATAATTCAAGCAAATTTTTCTTAGTGCAAGACTTACAATTGATGGTCAGTTACCACTAGATGAACACTGTCCGTTTGTCCGATCGACTATATTACAATTTGGGACTTTTTTATAATAAACATTTTTTAAAATTAATTATGTAAACACTAGATGAAGTATAAAAATTGAAATGCACATTTACACACTTTTCATTTCCTTATGCTGTAGTTTTTATACTATTTCTATATTAAAACTACGATAATCCAACAAAAAACATTTTTACTATAAAACGACGTGCCAAGTAGGTACTTACAAAAGTTCAACGCTTATGGAAAATAAAAAAGGGAGTTAATATTCTTCACAAGAAATAATGTAATTTAAAAAGAACCTGAAATATGTCGTAACAAATAAAAATACACACAATAATAATCGATAACTAAAATAAAACTATAATAATAGATAAAGTATTCCATTTTTATTTATATTTTTAACGTATTAAGAATCAATATCCTGTTTCTGCCGATTGACACAAATAGCGTCATGTCAAATTCGGCGACATGTCATGCAAGCCTAAGTGTAAATATGAAATAAAATACTCCTTATTCCCTCATTCCTGACAAGACGGACCACCGTGACAAGTCGGGTTTGATTCCAGCGCGGGATCGTAGTTTAGTTTTAGTTTACGTTTACATTACTAAGCACTTGTTAAGTAAATAAATAAACGCGTTTTAAAATAAACTATACTATTAATCCTTGACTTAGTAACGTTTACGCAACCGTGAGATATTTAAACGTATGATTTGAACTTGAATCTAAATTCTAGTTCGGAATAGACAACAATATGTACTAGTAACTAGAAAATACTAACCTGGGAACTTTGTTTTTGATTAATAATAAATATGTATTACTTAAAATATTTGATAAATCATGAAAATTGTAGTATTCACATTTTCAAGATGCAGAAATTATTAATGAAATGCAATAAGGAACATATTTTTATGTTTATTAATAATAATTAAAATATAGCCTATTTTAATAAATTATAATAATTAATAATGTTAATGAAGGAATCCTTTAGAAAATTGAATACACTTAAATAAAATTAAATACAAAACTTAAACGTTACGTAACATTAATTGATTACATTTTACAGGAAAGTTTACATTCCGCGTTAATGTCTAAATTATTTTTTTCCAAACACAAATCACCCGAAGATATATTGTTCGAATAGATTTATATTTCCCTAGCGAATGTAAATATAGTGAATAATAGATTGATTTTAATATTCACGATTCGGTTCATTCATCGGAATCGAATCCACAATTAGGTGTTTCCCTGAAAGCCGTCTCGAACGAACGCCTGCAAACTGTCATTACAAAAATAGTGGCCCCAGAAAGGGTAGCAAGACATGACACACATGCTGCGTGGTATTTTAATTTCTCTCTTTGTCGTTGATATTCTTAGCCGTTAATGAATTATATAACACTATAACGATGCTTTTTAATAAAAAAATATATGTTTGTATTATTCTTCTGTGCGTATGTCATTGCACTAATGAACGTTTGGGCCGATTTTAATGACGTACGTATGACTATCGGGACTCAGAAGTCGCATGAAATGCGACAGCATAGCTGTCACTTTATGCTGATATAATGTAAGCGATAGGTTCCAATCTTGTCGTGCCGGCTAAATTTGGGTGCAATGCAACTTTAATGCATTGCAGGTTATAATAACATATAGTTCTGCAGTGGACGGTTAGAGGCTGATGATGATGATGATGATGATGATGATGATAATGATGATGAGGATGATGATGATGATGATGATGGTTATTTATCATTTAAAACTATTTCAAGTGCTATATTCACTTGGCCACTGTTTCGTGAATAACATTTGTGGGCAATTTCAAAATATAGAGCTTCGTAAAACAAAAGTAAAAAACGTGGTGAACATCCCGTTTCAAATAGTTTTTTGGATGAATTAACGTGAATAAGGAAAATTTATAATGTCTCTTGATTGTGATGTGATTGGTTTGATTAAAATCTTATAAACATCTAAATAAGACCGAATGGTCCATGGATCGATAAGGTTTAAGAATGGAGGCCGTCGTTTAGGTAGACGAATTGTCGGCTATTACCCAGGTAGGAAGACGATTTCCGTGCAATGGCCGATCCGTGTTGGATTCGGGTGGTAAGGTTCGGGTGGTTCGGCCTTCTTGGGGTTCGTTAAGGGAGGCCCATGTTCAGTAGTGGAGGAAGGCTGATGATAATGAAAATGTTGATGTTGATCTTGTTGTTAATAATGATTATGACGATGATAAAACATCTAATAAAACATGTAACACGACGTGAGAATTTAAAAGAGACAAATTAAAGTCCAAACTATAAATCTTTTCTTTTCCTCATCAACACAAATTAGACGAAAGTGACACGGACGAGACAAAAATAGTAATGCTGACAGTGAAACAAACGTCGATCACCTCACTAATGGTTTTTACATTCCATTTTTCATTTTAACTTATAAATAGATGTAAGCGCACACTATAACGTATGGAACAGACAAATTCAGGTAATACCGTGAAATTTATTTGCGATACGTTCGCGTCTATAAATATAACTTTAACCCACTTTTTGTAAAGTTTGAATGAATAACGATACGTACGTACACGATTTCAAATCATTGGTGATTGCTGATAAAAAAGATATTGTAATAATTGAATATTTAGGTAATATAAAAATTAAATATTTGGACCGTTCGATAAATCGACTCCTTGATTGTAGAATCGCGTATTTTTCTCGTATTTATATCGATAAGTGTAAACAGATTATATTCTTGAACGTATTCTACAATTTAAATATTTATAGAAAAATAAAAATACGGGTTCTCTATGCTCAATAACTTCTGGACTTAACTGTAAGGAAGTTCAGAAAATTTGTCGCTTCTTTTGTTTTGTAATGAAAACCCACAAGTGCTGAATATATATCTTCAACTTGTCTGAAATAGTCTGAACTTGTACCTATGTAGGAAACCAAAGTAGGTAATGGGTAGTAGATAGTATTAACTATTAGTGATCGGGAGAACTTAGCTTTTTACGTTTTTTTTTACAAATAATTCTCATGCGAATTATAAGATTGTAATAAGAAGGCCAATAATTATATACTAGCTTTTACGCGCGACTACTTTAGATATTTTGGCATATGTTTTAATTAGCCCCGTTATAATTGTAATGTGCTACTTGAAATCATTTTCATTGAAATGGCACAGATCATTTTCAATGCGATGACCTTTAGCGAAGAATTCCATTTAAATTTCACCTGCTTAGGGGTTCAATTTCTAAAAATCTTTTCATAAGCCCGGTTTCCGAAAAGCTATTAGTGTTATTTAGTGTTTTTCTTTCTTTCTTTCTATTCAACGCAAAAATTAACAAATCAAGGATCAAGTCTCTTGTAAAGCGTGTACTGAGTTGCTAGAAGCATGGTTAAATTACTTAATTTGATCAGCCTATTGACATAGCCACTACAATGAAAAGCTGTCAAATTTGACTCTAGAATCGTATGTTAACCGCTATTAACAGCCATGTTAGTTGACATACCTACACTTTGACCAAAGCTTCAGAAACCGGGCGTTAGTGCTCACTTCCAAAATGAAAAGAACGCTTGTACCAAATTTCAACAGTGCGTTGATATTATATTCCTGTCAGTGAGTAAGAGTAAGGTCGGGTTGCATCGACCGATTTTAACGAATATATTGTAATCGTTAAAGATGGCGGTAACGGTTAAAGATGGCGGATATTTCAAATCATCTGTTAACGTAAGAGACTTCGTTAAATTTTGACATCTGTTAAAAACTACGCTCTTTGGTCGCTAACATTCGACGAAGACGAGAGAAAAAAGTTGATTACTTAAATGCTATCTAAAATGTAAATCGTATCTTGCCTAGACTTTAGACTTAGATTAACATAATATTATGCTATGTAATATATACATATTCATATTCTATAAATTAGTCTATAAAATGATTATTATATAATTTAGGATTGTAAAATGCTGTAAGTTTTTATGCTCTCTGTCCAAGTTTGTTTACTCTGACAAACATTTACTTAGTAATGTATATAGGCAAAGATTCCAGAGTATTTAAAGAGGAACCAGCAAAGTGACGATGTGACTCTACTAAATTGAATTTGAAAATGTTTGCTATGGGGTTGGTCCGAGGTATTTAAAGAACAATTAGTCGGATGCTTCACAGCCCTTGGGGCAAATATTTGCCTATTCCCGCCAACCCTCTTTCGGGCCTGTGCCGCCCTGGGCGTCCGTTGAAACGGTTTGTAGCTAAATGTTTGCCCACTTTCCCCTATATACTCAGCTATTATATGCAGGCTTCCCCTTTTGACGGCTCCGGCAATTAATTCCTACGTTTGAATGTGTTTGAGGGTAAGCGAGCAGAAAATCAATAATGTTTGTTCAATACGTATACATATATATACCACGTATAGTTGTTATGTTAGAAATTCGAACAGTGGGGAAGCTTATGGATATGTATTTTAATCATTACTTAATCATCTTTAGCTTGGTTTGCGTTATGTGTGTATTTTAAAGCACTTTTCTATTTTTACTGTGATATTTTGATATTAATTAATATTAGTAAATTTTACTTCTATACCTAATATTATCTAATATGAGTAATTTAGCGGATACTTTGGAATATCATCCGTAGACTTGAGATCTTAACTCTGAAATGATTTGCTCTATATTTTTTAAGCTGTTGAATATAAAATATTTTTATTAAAATCAGATAGCTTCAGCGTTGTTATCTGTAAATAGCAATGTCTTTCTTCTCACTTGAAAAAAAGGGAAACGAGTCGTTCTTCGTTTTTATATTTTTCAACATTTTCAGTATTATAGGTGACCACCAGAGCGTTCGTCGCCGGCGGTCCCAACCATACTTACAAAAATACCAGAATGTAATTAAATGTAGATAACTTGCGCTTTATCGACGGCTGTGCGCGTCTGTGTTTGTTTAGTTTGGTATATACGTGTTTTTACGCAACCTGGAAGTCATAAATTGTGAACACCAAATTATGTCGTTCAATGAGTGAACGTACCTTTTCACATTGCATTTTTTTGTTTTTACATAGCGAATATAAAACGTTTATGTATCAGCAATAATAAATATATTTTATAGTCATACAACGGTTCGGAGATATTAAAATATTAAAGAGACATTTGTAATCTTTACGGATTTGTAACGTTTAAATGTGACGTGATCTGATTAGATGTTAATGCGATTTATTAAAATACTCTAGATTTATAATCTGGTTCAGGTTTTTGTTCTTAGGTACAAGGTACAAAAAAAAACCAAAACGTGTAGCTTCAATTCATGTAAAACTATTTTCTTATGTATGAATAGAGTTAAAATATCATATTTGATGAAACCGTAGAATGTATCATCCGTAAACAGTACTTTTGTACACCTTTTTTCCACAAGCAGTAAATTATTCCTCTTTAAGATTTTGCTGCGTATTTCTTAAAAAACACTGTGATATGAAAATGTCAACGTCAAAACTTTTGTGGCTCCGCATGCCTAATTTAATAAGATTAATTAGAACTTGGACTTCCTGTTGGAAACACCTATGTAGGTATTTTTGAAATTATATGGAGGCATGATACTAAATAGAGAATAGTACTAGATATTAAATTTTCTTTAGTGGTAGAAATTCCAAGTTTTTTTTCCTTTTTGTCTTTTGTATTTCACCCTATAACTTAGAGCAACGCGGTCTTCACACCGTAAGGAGGAAGGAGGTCCCACGTTGCTCTAAGCCCTATCTAATATATTACGTGTTTTATGTGTCAAACAAAGCTTATTCTTTCTGTCTAAGTAACGAAATGCAAAAAACTATCAATTATTCCATAGTTGTGTTGTGGTTTTAACCTAACCGTTATTTGGTAAACATTCATAAATATAACAATTTAATGTCCGCGGCACAAACACGTGGTTATTAAGAATGCATGTGTACTTGCGGTGCGGTGTGTTGATCATAACAAACACATTCACAAGGCTCTCCCAACGGTTTACGATGCCGCAAACGACTGTCCGATCTACCACACAATGTACACCTTCATACACGGTTTCTGATTCTTTATATCTCATGTCGGACATCTATTGGCGTGATCTGCCGGTACGTCAAACGGCATGACGAAGACATGACGTGCTGTTACCAATACGCCGCTTCTTTATCTCATTTTTCGCTATAGATTATATTAATTAATAGTTTTAATAGAACTAAACTTAAACTTAATAAACCGCAATAAAATCCGTAAATTTGTTTCATTATTTTTTAAAAATCAATGTAAATGTCTAGCAGTAATCACAACCTGTACACTGAATTAATGTTCCTTTTTTTCAATAACCAATCGCGAATAAGCTTGTAATAGTCCCAAACTATTTATAACGAAATACTCAATTAAACTTACAAAAACATTAAAAAAACCGACACCAGTACGACCTTTTCTGCTACAATTATATCAAAACCCGAAACGTTAGAGTAAACAAAAAATCAATATCCAATATATCTGACGGGGGATTGTACAACAGTTGTCAGAACACACAGATCGAACCCGCAGCTAATGTGGCGAGTAATCCACCTCGCGCGCCACTGTGCCCCCGGGCACAATGAGCCCAATATAATCTGCAAAAACTAACAATATAACAATTACAGCGCACAATTGTGGAGCGAATTTATTGTTAGCGTGGCGCTTAAGTCTTTGTTGGCTTTTTATCAGCAACTTTTGAGACAGTTTCATCATTCAACAATAGGACTGTTTTATGGCTATTGTTGGTGTCTATTTCAGGTAGTAATTTTTTAAGGAATGGCATTTTTATCATTTACCAGTATATTGTTGTAAATTGATTTAATATTATTAGATTGTTGTGAAAATCCACATAAACTTGTCCTACTTCGCTCTCTTTAATTATTTGCTAATATTTATTGTCTAAAATACATTACATGACAAAACACACATACTAATTAATCTAGATTAAAAATAAGATTCTAAAATTATCTAAATTACATTTCTACAGATAATAAATTCAGAATTATTTTCTTAAAACAATAGGAAAGTACTTAAGTCGATCCACCGTACACCAAAATGTCTGGCAGACCTTAGTAAAAAATTGCAAAAAATCAACCCTGACATGTCATTTTGACACCATTCATTCTGTCCGTCCGGCTTGATTTTTTGTCCCAAATCTCCCAAACAGAAGAAATGTAAACATTATTCCAAGCTACTAAAGTATAAAATTGTACGTGTGAAAGGATAACTTCTCCTCGTGAACATTTCTTAATGAATCCCATCGGCCACCATTCATGTCATTCATAAGGTAAACACAAACCTTCGTCAAATATTGGTGTATTTTTTTCACCCTAATTAACTTTTAAAGATTTTTAGAGTAAAAGGCTTTGGTCACTTAGCTTATATATTTAAATAGTTATTCGAAAGAAAAAATATATGAATATTATGTATTGTCTAAGCGTTACACGTTTTACTAAGGTTAATTAGTAATACGTCGTACAAATTAGTCAAGAATCAAAACGACTTGCCACTCGCAAATTTAGGAATCGGTCAAAACAAAAAACAAAATATTTGAAAATGGTGCAACCAAAGTATATTTTTGAACGTCAATTGAGTCTACCACTAAGGCAAGCTGACTGATAAGAACCGGCAAAACAAAACTCAGTGGAATTAACTGGTCGTTTTGGCGCTCATTGAGCGAGGCAGGCCTATGTTCAGCATTGGGCAGATAAAGACTGACGATAACGATGATAAATTATTCATCTCACTGTATAAAATTGTACTAAAATGATCGATGTCTTATTTCTAGATAGAATGACTCATTTTAAAAGGATAGTGAGTTAAATTTTATTTTAAATCTTGTAAAATATCATATATTAATCCTATATTAAAAAATCAATTACGTTACATAAAAGATTAAAAAGTATTTCATTAAAGCTATGCACGTCGAAACAAGTGGCGGCGGTAGGTACTGGACACAATAGCAGGATTAGCGCAGGTTTGTTCACTTTGTTCGCATCCACGACTTACGCCGCGTTCACTTACCCGGCGTATACTTATCCGGTGTTCGCTTACCCACCGTATACTATACCGGCGTACACTTACCCGGCGTATGCAACAGGATCAAAGATCACGCTTCGCCAGACACGTTATCTCTCCTCGCCATGCCCTCAACCCCTTTCAATTTTATTTTCGGAGCGGTTTTAATTCGAAAACGTTGACGGATCAGCATATTTTACTCTTTTGTGATGTTCAATTGGGTACGGCGTGACGGGGATGAGCCATCATTGTTATCATTGGAAGTAAATTAAGATATTCAATGTGAACTCAATTAACAGTGTGTGATATCAATTTTATTACTCTAAGGGCCTGTTTAATACTTGACTTGATGTAATACTTGACAGATACTCCATACTCTATCTGTCAAATATGTTGCCGATAGCCTATTGGGAACTTAACTGGAGATTGTGAAACAAGCCCTAAATCGTTTGTCACTACCGTTTTTGTCAAATCTTAATCATTAAAATTAAAATTAAAAATATTTATTTTTTACAGTCACGAAAGTCAAAAGTCAAATTCTTTAATTCAATGAATTCATTTTTCTTTATTGAATGACAACATATATTATAGTAGTCAAATGAAGAAATAATTCAGTGAACAGAAAAATTTAACAAATAGGTATTCCTACATATTATAAAATGATTGTGCCTTATAATATGATAGCTATTACCGCGGCTTCGCCCGCGTCAGTAAAAACAAATCCTTTTTTATGTATCCTATCATGTTACTTCTAGTACCTCCTACAATATGTGTACAAAGTTTCATGGTGACCGGTTGAGTAGTTTTCGCGTGAAAGCGTAACAACATCCCTACATTTATATTTATAATATTAGAAGCCTTAGGCTTAAAATCAGAAAAAAATGGCCATCCTTCTATTACTTACCTCGAAACGCTGATTCAAATAGAGGATAAAAAGTTATAAAACAGTTGTGACATAGAAAAATAAATCTTTTACAGATGATGAAATATGAAAGTTAAAATCTTAATGATAGCGGATATCCGCGCGGCATTGATGGCTGCCAAATTATTTTATCATAAATATATCAAACGAATGGATGAGGTGAATTTCTGCGTCTTCATCAATCTATCTTCGCTTTTAATTGATCAAACGATTATCGGGAGCGGATAGTATGATGACATCTAAATATAGCGACGTGCAAACTCAAACGAATATCTAATACTAATTTGTAGCGAAAGGAAATTCATTGAAATTCTTTGAAATACATATTATTCTCATTATCATCATCATCATCATCATCCGCCTTTATCCGTCCACGTCTGAACATAGTCACACAGATAGTGTTTTCAGGTCCTGAAGTTAATTCAAGTTGTAATTTTAATTTTAGAGAACGGAAGCCTTATATGATCACTCCGTTTTTCGTCTGTCTGTATGTCTGTCAGACCAAAAACTACAGGGTACATTCTTCATTATCGTACAGCTCCATTTGAAAATTTGAAGAGAAGCTAGGTCTTTTATAGAGGAAATATGATAAAAACTGTTAATTTGTTATCATATTACATAAAAATAACACTTTACGGAATCCTCAGCGAGCCAGTAGGTATTAACTCGAGCTTTCTGTTTTTTTTAATGCTAATATAATAAAAAAAGCACATGGAATACTATTGAATATGCCACAGGTGTTCATTACGATTTTGCCAAAATAAATTAATATTTCAATTTTATTCGTCACATTAATAGAAGGAAGTGCGAGCGGTTTGCGATGACATCTTAAGTTCTTTAGGTACTCACGACTTCAAAGGCAATGCTATTAATTGAGCAATGAGGGAAAAAAACCTGAAAACAAACTTCATGACTGACTGACATGAGCGCGCTCGATTTAAACTGACACTTAAGTATACTTTTTTTATCCCGCATGTAGAGCATTAGACTTAAAAGTGTCAGATTCTAGCCGGCTTGCTAAAAATCTTTAGGATGGAGCGTTTTCTTGCTTTAGCGCCCGAATTTTTATGCCTGCTTTAGGTACGAATAGGCTACATTATAAGTATTTTTACCTACTTGTCAATGCTATCTTGAGCGTATTGTACCATAAGGCGCCATCCATAAATTACGACGACGACATAAATTACACGAATTTCATGATATTTCGACTCCTTCCCCATCCTCGTCACAGTTTGTCACATTTATGAGACACGCCCCTCCCTAGTGTGAAGTTAGTTATCAAGCAATTTTCACATATCTCAATTACCATTATTTAAAAAAAATCTTCAATGTGTTTTTATAACTTACAGCATTTGGATGTGGAGATGTGACGTTTGAACGTCCCAACATCAAAGGAGGCTAATGCTGTGAATAGATGGCTCGGTGTCAGTCTGTCTCATCGTGAGAGTGAGATAGACTTGATCACTGAGCATCGTTCACACCGAGTGATGGCGGCACCATCATTCGGATCGGCGGCAGGCAGCAGTGCCGCCGATGCGCATTCATTATCTGCGATTGCCAATCCGCCTGCTCAGCGTGGCAATTATGAGCATAATTCCCCTCAATGAATCACAAGCCAAAGAGACGGCCCCTAGTTCCCGGCCGTCCCACTATTCCTGGCTACGGTAGCAGCCTAGGTTACGGTGGGACAGGGGGTGCTAAGAATCCCCGGGCTACGGATCGCTACCACCAACTTGACCTGGCTACGTATAACGGACGAACGCTAAGACTCGATGACCATCTGGTTGAACTGGAGGTAGAACTGGGCAACATCCGTTGGCACGTCTTGGGGTTATGTGAAGTCCGACGAGAGGGAGAGGACACCATAACTCTGCCTTCGGGTCACCTATTCTACTCCAGGGAAGGCGACACTCCATCACAAGGCGGCGTGGGATTTCTCGTCCACAAGTCCCTTGTCAACAACATTGTCGAAGTCTCGAGTGTGTTGAGTAGGGTTGCGTATCTCATAGTTAAACTCACCAAGAGGTACAGCCTCGAGGTGATACAAGTATACGCACCGACCTCGACACACTCTGATGATGAAGTAGAGGCAACTTACGAGGATGTCTCCAGGGCCTTACACAACACCTCCAAGGCCCACTTCAATGTTGTTATGGGGGACTTCAATGCCAAAGTAGGAGTACGATCAGGTATCGAATCGTGTTTAGGGCCACATGGTGTCGGCAGTCGTAACCACAGGGGGCAAATGTTAGTCAACTTTCTCGAGAAAGAGGGACTCTTTTTAATGAATTCGTATTTTAAAAAGAAACTCCACAGAAAGTGGACCTGGCAAAGCGCCGACGCTGTAACGAGGAATGAGATAGACTTTATTATGACGAACCGAAGACATACATTCAGGGATGTCTCTGTGATCAACAGGTTTAAAACCGGAAGTGATCACCGATTAGTAAGAGGCACCATGAATGTATGCTTTCAGCGAGAGCGAGCCCGTCTGATAAGGTCTACACTCCGACCCAACTACCGACAAACCATGGCAAGCTCCGATAAATTCCAACTGGAATTAAAAAACCGATTCGAGGGCCTCAATATATCAGAGACTATTATGGCCGTTGACGAGGCACTGAGTGCCGCGGTGGACTGCATGCGGGTCGTGGGTGAAAGGTTTTGTAGGAGAAAGCGTACTGGCAGGAAATCTAAGCTCTCGGATGAGACGCTCGGGCTTATGAGGGAACGCAGAGCACACACAGACGCCACTTCTACAGATGTAAAGCTTCTCTCGAAGCAGATCCGCAAACTAATACGTCGTGATCTTCGCTGCTCAAATACCGAAGCAATTGAGCAGAATAGAGGGTCGAAAGTTTTTGTGGAGAAGCTCGGGAGAAGCCATCTGTCGAAGATTAGGACCGCTTCTGGCGCGACCGTTTCTTCAAGGCCTGAGATCTTATCGGAGATCGAAGATTTCTATGGCAAATTGTATGCGTCTCACGCTTCTCAACCCGATCCCCGGAACAAAGATCCGCGTGCCAGCCTAACACGACACCTCTCCGGCGAGCTTCCGAACATCGGCTTGGAGGAGGTTAGTCTGGCTCTTAAGCAGCTGAAAGGGGGAAGGGCTCTGGGGAAGGACGGAATTACGACTGAACTTCTTAAAGCAGGTGGCGAACCTGTTTTAAGAGAGTTGCTAAAGATTTTTAATTTCGTGCTTCATCGGGGCATTTTCCCCAAGGAGTGGCATGGAAGCGGGGTCATTCTGTTTTTTAAGAAGGGTGACAACCCCCTTCTTAAAAACTACAGACCGATATCACTTCTAAGCCATATATACAAGCTGTTCTCGAGGGTCATGACGAACCGCCTCACTAAAAAGCTCGATGGATTCCAGCCACCGGAGCAGGCTGGGTTTCGAAGAAGATTTAGCACCATAGACCACATCCACACCATAAGGCAAGTTATACAGAAGACCAATGAGTACAACCAGCCACTATGCCTTGCCTTTGTGGACTATGAGAAAACTTTTGACTCTGTTGAAACCTGGGCTGTTCTGGAAGCTCTGCAGCGATGTCAGGTCGATTAGCGATACGTCGAAGTGATAAGAGGATTATACGAAGCCGCCTTTATGTCCGTTCTGATTCCGGGAGGTCAAGCAAGACCAATCCAACTGCATCTCGGAGTGCGACAAGGGGATGTTCTTTCCCCGAAACTGTTCACAAATGCTTTGGAGGACGTCTTCAAGACCTTAAACTGGGCAGAATGCGGCATAAACATTAACGGCGAGTATCTCTCACACCTTCGTTTCGCCGACGATATCGTTATATTGGCCGAGTCGCTGGAGGGTTTGCAGGAGATGCTGCACAGCCTAAATGAATCCTCCCGACGGGTGGGCCTTAGGATGAACTTGGACAAGACGAAAGTCATGTTCAATGAGCACGTTCTCCCTAGGCCTGTTAACGTCGATGGCAAAACTCTCGAAGTCGTGCAAGAGTATGTCTAC
Organism: Lycaena phlaeas; assembly: GCA_905333005.2. Lineage (NCBI taxonomy): Eukaryota > Metazoa > Arthropoda > Insecta > Lepidoptera > Lycaenidae > Lycaena > Lycaena phlaeas. The sequence continues at coordinate 6,605,459 of HG995168.1, forward strand.
CTTGGGCATACTTTGCAGCTAGGTCTACATAACTTCGAGAGGGAAGCCGATAGAAGGATTAAATTAGGATGGGCAGCATTTAGGAAGCTTCGCCATATTCTCACGTCGTCTATACCGCAGAGTTTGAAGACGAAAGTTTTCAACCAATGCGTTCTCCCCGTGATGACCTACGGGGCCGAAACGTGGCCTCTTAATTTATGACTGGTCCGCAAGTTTGCCGTAGCTCAACGTGCTATGGAGCGTGCTATGCTGGGTGTTTCTTTGGCAGATAGGATTCGAAACGAAGACCTTCGCCAGAGAACTAAAGTTACTGATATCACGCGAAGATTAAGCACGTTGAAGTGGCAATGGGCTGTTCACGTACTCAGAAGAACGGATGGCCGATGGGCCATTAAGGTTCAAGAGTGGAGGCCGCGTTTAGGTAGACGAAGTGATGGTCGGCCATTAACCAGATGAGAAGACGATCTCCGTGCAGGTCCGCGTTGGATGCGAGTAGCAAGGGATCGGTCGTCTTGGCGTTCATTGAGGGAGGCCTATGTTCAGCAGTGGACGGATAAAGGCTGATGATGATGATGATGATGATGATGTGACGTTACAAAATCTAGGACCACTGCCACTCCTTGTCACTGTCTTCATTTCTTATTGATGTTCCCTAACTTATATGCGTATTAAACTGATACTACCAAATCATCGAATGCTGCTATAAAACCGAAGAAAAGTTTTGTGAGATTGTGAGTTTCCGGTTGCCCGTTGGGGGATAAGAAAAAGGGGGCAACGCATCTGCATGACCTTTGGATGTGCGAAATGTATGTGTGACTGCTCGGTTGTCTCCACTATGATATAAAAAAAATCAAGTATAATATTTTATTCGGAATATTATTTTACAGCAAGAAAGAAGAAAACTTATGGACAAAATTGTATTGTATTGTAAATAGTTATTAAATGCTTATAATTAAGCATAAAGGCCATCAGGCCTAAAAGTAGACTTTTAGGCCTAATGGCCTTTAAGTAAGTAAGAATTAGCCTTTTCGAAAAACAATTACCTAAAAATGCTCTTTACTAATTAGATTTAATATTTTTGATAAAGTATACATAATATCATAAAACTTTTGATACATTATTCCGATCTCCACCGTTGACTGTCAGCTCCGAACAAACAGCTGCCATTTGGATTTAACTTCCACGCCTAATTTCGGTCGGAAGACTTATTCTACCATTAAATACACACAAATATCCCTTGTACAAACACAACGCCCCTAATATGGAAAACGACGAAAAGAAGGGCTTATCTTTGCGAGTGTATTGAAATAATGGTTTCACAACATAACATAAACATTGTTTAATAAATTGTCTATGAAATTAAATAATATTATGTTTGTTAACATCGGGTTTCTCAGAATCAATAAAGTGAAAAAAAATCTGTAAGTTGCTCACCTTAAGACAAAACTTAGCAATAGAAGTTTAGAAGAAGCTGCGAGAATTTTATCTTATGGAATTATATTGATAAAATTCGATAAAGATTTTTAGTTAAAAAAGATAGCCTCTAGTTATTAAAAATATCTAAGAGTAAGTATAAGTTGTTATTGTTACGAGGTACGTAGCATATCGAGGCCCCGGCGTAGTAGGGGTAAGTTCACGCATCAATTTTATTTAAAAGATCAATTAAACCTCCCCCATCCCTCCAAAACATCTATCTTATCATCATTATTATTATAATCAGCTATCGTCCAATATTGGACATAGGCCTCCATCAATGAACGCCAAGACTACCGGACCCTTAGTTTATATTAGTTAGTGAATAGAGATATATTGGGAATGTTATATGGATCTACAAATGATTTGATATTGAGAAACAAAATGGAGAGTCAAAAAGCGTAAAATTTAAAAGACTGATCATTAATTTACATCTATTCGTCCTAATAGACCATTTAACTGTTTTCTAAAAACCATACAAATAATATTTATTTTAACCTATTATAATTATACTGTATATTTACGCAATATAGTGATAATCTGTGCTGTAAAAACATTTGTTTAATACTAATCGCTCTGTGCATGTTTACAGACGTTTGACGTCACAGCAGATTAGAAAATAAAAATCGTTTAAAGTCACACCATTGGAACCTCAAAACAAATAATTTTATTTTAGGTTTTTTGAAGATAACATACAATATTTTCATTTGTTTTAATGCACTTTTACTTTTAAAATCCACAATCTACGTGGTTGGATAAAAACATCATTATTTTTCATTATGTCAAATAGCCCATTAGCTCTCTGTCGTCTAGGATGATACTGAGCATATTTTTTTATTCCTTACCTAGATCACGTACAAGTATTTGTAACACATACCTATACGATGTATTTTGGCCGGACTAAAGTTAGCTAAAATACCGTAGCCAACATCGCCTCTAGTGATTTTTTTTTTTTTTTTTTTTTTTTTCGGTTGGATCTATGCTAATGGTCCTAGTGACCGTTATGCGTCATCGGAAATGGGGTGATCCGGTTGGATCATCCTATGACGTTAAAAATTTGGGGGGTTGCCCCCCGCCATGTTCATGGCGTCGGGTTTGTACCTAACTTGGTCAGCTACGGTCGACTGGTTTGGAACGGGTGACGTTAGAAACCTATCATGAGGGCCGGCCCTCCCCTCCCCCGGTAGCGGGGGAGGCGGGTCAAGCGCGGGACCCGAGCAAGCTGCCGATAGCAGAGTGCTATCGGTGATTACACGGTCTATATTGGTGTCGACTCGTAGCTGATCTGAGCCTATGCTGTCGCGGTTGATCCGGATCAACTGGTCAACGGAGTGTAGGGTTCGACGTCGCATACGACCCCGGGGCCCATGCGGTGTGAATGTGTGCCTAACACCGGCTGTGTTATGTCTGAGTGTGTGTTGTAGCTTACGTCGCGCTTCAGCGTCGCGCTTTAACAGTTCTGTGATTTTATCAACAGGATCGGTTATGACATTCTTAGGTAACCTAGACTTATTAGGTGCTAAGCTATCGGGGGTGTAGTTTGCCGCACTCACGACGAGTGGGTTCGGGTGGAGAAGTGCCTTTTCGAAGTGACGTTCTGACATCGCTTTGAAATGGCCCCTAATCGAATCTAGTCTGAGGTCACGGTGTAGGTCGATGTTTCTTACGTACCACGGGCAACCGGTTGCCACACGTAAGAATTTATTTTGGATCGTTTGGAGGCCTCTGAGTCTATGCTGAGGCACATGCGCGAATGCCACACAGGAGTATGACATGATGGGGCGGATACATGATTTATAGAGGGTGAGCTTGTGCCTGAGGGGCATTTTGCTCTTTTTGTTTATGAGGAAGTACAGTCTACTACTGACGAAACGGGCTTTTTTAGAAATCGCGGCGATGTGTGGTCTAAACGACATCGACCTGTCGAGGGTGACCCCCAGGTACTTGACCTGTCTAACTCTGGGAATAACGACGTTATTTAGTAAGATTGGTTTCATCGTGAACCATGTTTGTCTGCGTTTAGGTAAGCGTGTCTTTCTCTTACGGGAGAAATGAATCGACGCGCTTTTATCGGGGTTAATAGCTATTCTCCATTTTGCGAACCAGTTGCCTAGTTCGGTGACGGCACGTTGGAGAAATAGCGATGCTCTATTAGCATTAGGGTGGGTAACGTATAGAGCTGTATCGTCAGCGAAGAGAGCCAGTTTGACGTCCGGAGGTCTGGGGATATCTGATGTGTACAGATTGTATAGAGTTGGGGACAGCACGGAGCCCTGGGGGACTCCGGCCCTCAGAGGTCTCAGGGAAGAGAGGGTGCCTTCGACCCTATACCTAAATGACCGGTTTGACAGATAGTCGCGGATGATGATGACTAGCCTATCCGGTATTCCTAGCTTGTACAGTTTGTACACGAGGCCTTCGTGCCATATCCTATCGAAGGCCTTTGCTACATCGAAAAATACGGCGCACGTATCGCGGGAGTTCTTTTTATTGAAACCTCTGAGTATGTCTTCGGTCATACGGTGGACTTGCCTTGGACAGCAGTGGTTTTCGCGGAAGGCGAATTGCTCGTCTATGAACAGGTTCTTTTCGCCTATAACGGCTTTGAGCCGCTTAAGCAGAACCCGTTCGTAGATTTTGCCAATCGAGCTTAGTAGACTGATGGGCCGATAGCTAGACGGTTCCGTGCCCGGTTTGCCGGGCTTAGGTATGCCGATAACCGTAGCTTCTTTCCATTGGTCTGGGAACCTACAGCCCTTTAGGAGGGCGTTGAAAATGCTAACCAGGAGGTAAACAAGAGCGGGTGGGAGTATTTTAATGACTTTGTTGGAAATCCCGTCCGGCCCGGGGGCCTTCTTGGAGTGAAGTCGTTTGATAATGTCTTGGACTTCTTCTACATCCGTCGGAGGGATAGGATCCCCCTCCGGCGGCGCAGAAGTCTTCGACTCTACTACCCTAATTACCTCCTCTACGTGGGAGCCTATGGAGGGTGAGGGGGTAGTGATGTTTGGGGTACACTGGCTCTCTAGTGTATCGGCTAATAGTTCCGCCTTGTCAGCGTCCTCTAGTGCAGGCGCGCGATTGGGTCTTTTTAATGGCGGCATAGATGCCTCCGTTTTCTTTCTAAATGAACGAGCGAGTGGCCAGTAGGCCACATGGGAGGGTGAGATTTCACTAAGGAGGCGATCCCACTTTTCGGCTTTGTGCTCTAAGATGCGTGTTTTAACGTCTCTTTCGAGGTTACGGAGGTCACGACGATACTCGTCCGCCGGGTAGCGAGCGTATCTGCGCCTTGCGGTGTTTTTGGCGCGTATGAGTGCTTTAATGTCATCCGGGAGCTCCCAGTGTCCATCGCTGGACGTTGAGATCTCCCTAGATGACTTTTCCATCGTCGCTACCAGATGGTCGGTAAGGTTGGAACTGGCCGCAATGGCCGCCTCGGGACTCTCTATAGTGTCCGGGATGTTGTCGAGTTGACTCGAGCGAAGTGAATTTAAATTTTCATTTAGTAATTTAAAGTCGATGATCTTTTTCTTTTGATTTTTAGTATTATTCTCGGGGTTACCTAATTGAATTAATACTGGTCTGTGGTCTGAGTTAAGCTCGTGTACTGTTTGAATAGAATGCACCAGAAGGGATACATTGCGTATTATACATATGTCTAATATGGATGGCCGCACATTACTCCTATCGCTGTTTGCGAAGTCGTAGCGTGTTGGCTCATCTGGGGCGACTACTGTACAGGCTAGATCATCGACGGCGCGGCAGAGAATTATACCATTTTTATTGTTTTCTCTGCAGCCCCATGCCTGATTTTTACTGTTTAGGTCGCCGGCTATAAAGACGGCGTTGCCTAGTTCTAATAGCGATTTGAGATCGCTGAAGAGTAATGTTTTATTGCACGATTGATATACCGAGGCGATGATGATCGACTGATGGCCGGTCATGCTCACCTGGCAGACGGACGCCTCCAGTGAAGCTAGAGGCGGTGTGTCTAATGGGATGCAATGGAGTGTTCTTTTGCAATAAATTAGTGTACCTCCGAGTCGGGATCGCAACCTATCATTCCTAACGATGTTATAATTAGGGATACGCGGATTGCTATTACATGGTTTTAGAAACGTTTCCTGCACAAGGAGGACGTCAACATCGTATTTTTTTACGAAAATGCGAATTTCCTCTAAATTCGCGCTAATGCCGTTCGCGTTGAACGACACTAGTCGGAGCGAACGCGGTTTTGTCCTAGCCGTGGTAGCCATTTAAGGGCTTTGAGAGGGGGGGGACCTAATCTTGGCGACCAGGGTGGCATGTTCACTATATGCCTGGCATGTCTGCTGTAGGGTGGTGGCGGCGCGTAGTTTGCGGGCCAGGACGGCTAGCTCTTCTGGATCTATACCGCAGAGAGCCTGAGAGACAAACGCTAGGTTTATCCCGAATTCGTCGGTGGGGGAAGCGGGACAGCTGGGGGCTGCTCGTACCTTCGTACTTGCAGGGGGGGCTTGCTGCCTGCTTACTGCCGCTGGGGGGCTTGGAGGGCCCGGAGCGGGTTTTGCGGGTGCAGACGGCTGGGAAGCCGCTCTGTCATGCCACGCGTTCGTCTTAGGGGGCGGAGCGGGGACATACTTCTCCTCCCTGGGTCGGGTGGTGGATCTGGGAGCAGGACCAGGTTTTTTCCCGGCTCTCCTCCCTTTCCTTACCACCGCGGGGGCTTTCGGGCAGCCGCGGTAGTTAGCCGGGTGCCCTTGGCCTCTGCAGATGACACAGCTAGGTGGTTCCGTAGCTGTGGCCCTATCGCGGGGACAGTCGGGGGTCCCGTGGTCGCCGAGACACTTAACGCACCTGGGGTGCGCCTGGCAATTTCTTGCCGAATGACCATATAATTGGCAACGATGACATTGCCCTATGATGCCCCTTTTACGGGGGGACTCTACCTTTAGCCCGGTCATGTTACACACGGCCCGGACATTAAATATTGCTTTCGCCGCCGGCGTTAGCGGCAGGATGACAAGTACCATCTTGTACTTGAATTTGTTGCGGGGGTGGTACATCCTATGTACCTCCTCCACAGGGTATCCCTGGAGGATCAAGTCCTCCTTGATTTCGGACGGGTCCATATCCCGGGGGACACCGCCGATGACAACACGCAGTACGCGCTCATCTTCGAGCGCGTACGTGTGGTATCCTATTTTGTTGGCGCTTAAGAAAGCGGTCAACCTACGGTGGTCATTAGAGTCCGCCACTTGGACTCTTATGCCGTCTGCGCACGAACGTGCAGATTTGTATAAAATCTGCTTCGCGTAAATAGCCTTCGAGACTATAGTCCAGCTTTTTGTGTCCTGGACGACTATCGGGGGGGGCGCTTTCGTGCGCGTTTCGGTGTCCATGCCCTCGTTTGGGGTGGACGCCGATGTACCGGGCGCGGGGGACGCGACTTGGTCGCGCCTGGTGACCTGCGGCGATGATGATGATGCCGCTTTAACCTTGTTGCCCTGAGGGGGCGGGGTCCCTACCTTCGGAGCCTTAGGCGGGGGGGATGGCGCGGAGGACGGCGCGGACCCGGTGTCCGGGCGCCGCCTCTTCTTTTTATTGCGGACCTCCGTGAATCCGCTGTTGGTGGTCTCCTCCTCGGAGGAGCTGCCGGCTACCGACATCTCCTCCTCTGACGGAGTCGACGAGCGGGAAGTCCGCGTGTTTTCCGATCCGGCATCGGTCGTGCCGGACTCGGTTCCTATCGCGCCGTCGTCGGTTGACGCGGCGGGGGGCGCGGGTGAGTCAGTCGAGAACCTCCTCACTTGTTTTCTGTGGCTACTGCCTGATTTTTGCGCGTAGGCTTTTAATTTCTCTTCGAAGTCGGGCACGTATTCCCGCAGGAGAGCCATAAGGGCCTCTTTGGGGATGTCTGGTAATTCCGCCATATTATTTGTTTGGTTTAAGATGTCTATATAAACCGGTCGTCATTAAGACGCCATTGTGTTCCTACCCTCCCGCCTGGCGGGAGGTGTGTAACAAAGGAAATAAAACGGTCGTCTACCTGGGCAGGTACCGGGACGCAACCCAAGTAGGTGTGTAAATAACGAAAACAACTTACGTGTTCGGCTTCGGGAACACACTTTTCGCTATGCGAGCGATTAATAACGCGGCACTATCTCAACGAACGCGACTATGTGGCACCGGAACACCACTTAATTACGAACGCGGTTCTAAGCGCGCGATATAACGGACGGGTTTAAACGCGATTGAGTCGTCTGACGGCCTCAATATCTAAGAGCACTTGTAAACTGTACGAAACGCACTAGGATGACGCAACACTGACTCTAACAATAGACAAAGGACAGTACTGGGGCACAGCCTTTGTCTACGAGAACAATGGAGCGCGAGAACTTATACCTGCGCAGAGAGCGTAGGGACAAATAGGTCTGTGCGTGTTGGCGGACACGCACCGAATGCCTCTAGTGATTGTACAATCAAATGCTTGATGCGCATTTTCAAAACTATAAAAGTATTTTCTCCAAATTAGACTGTACGTACTCTGTTGCCGAGAAAAACAGCTGTGTCGAATAAACACACTGAAGTGGTACAAAGGGTGATGGGTGGTTTTACCTTTAATGTAAGGAACCCTAAAAGAGTTGCAATGTGGCGCACATATGGACACAATACACAAAGCAATGTTTAAACTTTACTGAAAAACACCCGGTACACATCTTAGGCCTGCAACGGATTAGGTGCCAACAGTACTAACCTTGGGAGCGATAACAGATTTAAATCACTGAGAATCCGGGAATTCATATGATCGGAAACAATATTGGTCGTTGATTAAATACCAAATGTATGATTATATTTTGACGACGACCTCTGTGGCTCAATGGTTAGCCCGTTGGCGCTCAAGCCGGGAGGTAGCGGGTTCGAATCCCGAGAGGGAACTAAAAGTTCCTGTGTTCTTTGGTCATGGATGTGTATTAAATATATTATGTATTATATAATATTTTTCTAATATAAGTAATTATTATGTATTAATATAAAAACCTAAATATTATATGTATTTCAGTAGTCTGGCATCCGTAACACAAGTTCTTCGAAAATTTCCGTATCCATGATGACGAAAAAGATTGAAAGGCGATGAAAATTTAACACTATCAATAAACAAATGACTACTTTTGGAAAAAGAATTCCATGTTTTTAAAATAAAACTAATTTGAAATTAGAATTCTTGGCCAAACAAAAATCATTTTGATTTGAAATGGCCAGTACTTCAGCACGGCAATTTCATTGGGTTTCAGGGTAATGGGCCCTTGTTCACCGATGCGCTGACCCAATGAGGGTTGGTGAACTTCACATACCTTCAAAGGCTCTCGCATAAGAGGTCGAGCCCATTACCCACTGGACTGGAAATAAGTAACAGAAAATGTTAGGATGTTACACAATCACGAGGGGAAGGCAAAGGACTAATGTTTTTGGCGTATTATGACGACCTAGGAAATTTGGATATTGAAACTACAAGCTTTATTTAGCCCGTAACTTCGTCTGTCTTAATTTAGATTGGAACTGTCTTCGAATCGATGAGGAATATTTTGATAGCCTAAGCTATAATTAGCCTTTTTTTAGCCATTCCTTCAATATCATAATATTATATTCTGTTTCCTTGAAATTTTTTATCGAATTAAGAATCAGCGGTACATAATATTCATTTTCGCGTTAAGAAAAGGATATTCAATTGATTGCCCGTTAATGAGATGGCAGACCATTTAACGGACATTCACAATATATGTTCCATTTTCAAAACCAAGATGAAAGAATTAAGATAGAATCTTCGCTCCAGCTTGATTTAAAATAAATAACAAACTGTCCGGCGTAGTCACTCTCAGGTGCGCACTGAATTTTAAGAAAATAATACTTTATTTATTCTGCGCCTGTAACGCGGCGCACTCGTTTATAGAGCACGGTTTTATTATAATGCACCAAAACTATTTAAAATATAATTTTAGCGGATTGTGCGGTGATGGTTGATCTCGGGTTCGAATTCCGCCATTGAAATTGTATTTTTTTGTAAATTTGCAAGGTTTACCAATGCATAAATGTCATAATTAAAATGAAGTCAGAAAATTTGGAATCAATATATATTTTTCCTGTTTTTTTATACGCTTTTCATTAACTTAGCCTGTATGTATGTTTGTTTGTAATCGACTCTTTTAGGCGCAATTGTGATCCACTTTAAACAGCCAGATTTGGTTCAAACTTTGCAGATTTATCGAGGACCGATGACAATACATTACTCGTAATACGATAAAATTAATACAATGTTCAATTTGCAAAACGCGTGTTTTTTTTAGCTTTTTTTAACTATTAATTTTATTTCTTGTGATTTTGCCAAGGAACTTGAAATATTTAATACTGCGAAAATCTTTCTTTAATAGACATATTATCATTAGCGAGGCACATAGTAAATTTCAACAAAATGTCGACCTGTGCGAAGCCGGGACCAGTTAGTTATTTATAAAATAGTCTACCATATACGTATTAATGATACGTTGGATTATAAATGATCTAGTTATATTTATGACTTTGTATAAAAAATATAAAAATGTAGTGTTTGCATAAGAGGCTTAATAAAATTTATTTGAATTGTGAAGTGTCGGTCTTAAGCTACGGTTAAACTTAGTACTTCAATCTGTTTGTTTGGTTAAAGCAACTGGCAACTGCTTGTGACGCTGCACGGCCTTTACTTGTATTGTTGGGTCCAAGGGTAAGGACATAGAGGTTATATCTATATATCGGCCCAATTTTCACTAATAGTTTTATACATTTCTTTGCAAAATGAGCATAAAACTAGAGCCTGTAATTAGCTGGATATCTGTATACTGTCTATTAACTTAACTTCTGTGGCTCAGCGACCCAACGTGGGTCTTGGCCTCCGGAACGAGAGACTTCCACCGGTCTCTGTCCAGCGCAACCTCTGACCTCATGTATCCTATCTATTACTCGACCGTAACCAGGAGAAGCGACAAGAAGGACGAAGCGATGAGAAGGACGAATGCAGGTTTCGAACGTCGCCTGATAAGCGCCTAATTGTTGTGATCTATTATTACTTAATTGATCGTAGAAGAAAACGTCTTTAAAAACTATGGCATACATGTAATTAGGTTTTTTAAAAAAAATGTAATTATTTAAAACTTAATTAAAAGTTTATTAATAGGACTTTTTTTTTATAGTCTATAGACTCGTAAGTTTGTCAAACTCATTTTTTTTAAACTTTTTACTAAGGGCCTGTTTCACAATCTCCAGATAAGGTCATGAGTATGGAGTATCTGTCAAATATATTGTGAATAGCCTATTCGGAACTTATCTGGAGATTGTGAAACAGGCCCTAAGTTTATAAAAACCTATTAGTAGTTAATTTGTTCATGGCTATGCATACACGCCGCTTGTATCTTGGGCCGTGTTTCGCTTCATATAAATCAGTAATTAGCCGCGACGACACTGTAACAACACGGCCACGTGCTCTGGCGCCGCTCTCCAGCCCTTTACGGATCAAGACCATCGCTGCCTTTGCCTAATCTTCCATTGATATAAATATTTGGCTTTACATTCATGAGGGCTAGGTTAAGTCTATTAAAAGAGCGGCATGTAAGCGCTAGCGACAGACTTGTAGACTAATAATAGTCCAAAATGTTCGCGAATTAATTCGATGTTTAAAATATGTGTTCAACATTTTTTATGGTTAGGCAAAAATCCAAACACATGAAAAGAAAGTTATATTCTTTTCATCTCTACTATACCTCAATCTGGTCAAGTGTCGCACATGGTCATCTCTCAATGGAAATTATAGCTTATATATTTTTGGATTCATCATAATTGTTATCACTTATCACCATGTGACTAGGATTCTTGAAGTTAATTTATCGGATTCCATTTTACAGGAAGAATCAAATACTCAAACCAATACTCGTTTTTGAAAGACCGGCAACCAAGTAGTACAAGAAGTATGGATGTTTTTTTTTCGAAAGATTTAGACTTTTAGGCCTGACGGCCTTTAAGCTCAATTGGTAGGTAGGTAAGCAGATGGTTCGTATATCACGCACGCTACTCGGTCGACGAGTCATTAGCGGATGAATAGTATGGAGGACTGTTTGGATATATGGAGGGGAGATGTTGGAAAAGTGTCCACCTGTAAACAGCTTCCTAAACCGTCCACAGTGCTAGCGTAGCAAATGGAAGGATATTTAAAGGTGTGTGTGTGTGTGTGTGTGTATAAATAAACTAGTGTAAGTGTATGTGGATGAATAAACGTGTGAGCATTGTGATTTCTTGTCATACACACGCTTAAAAATTCTTTCACTTGCTAATATGGCGCCACGCTCTCGATTGCTCACCCTAATTTGTCGCATCTCTGCAGACGTACACAGAGCTGGTTTTCCTTACTATCTACCTCCACACCTGTTAATCCTCTGGTGAAGCAGGTGGCTATGGCTGTCACTTAGCACTCAATAAAAATGGTTTTTGTAGAAGGTCTAGATTTTTAGGTCTGATGGCTCTTAGCTCAATCGGTGGGTAGGCAAGAAAAAATGTAAACTAATTTAAATACATTTTTGTTTGCTTAATATTACCCAAATTCTTTCCTCAGTCATGATCACACATAATGTAAAGTCTAAAAAGGGTCACTTAACACTTTATATGTTATCTATTCTGCCTTCCCCAAACATTTACAAATGCCGCTTTTTATATGAAAATTCTAATTTAACAAATTCCATTACACAACCATTATATCCGTGGTTCCCATCAAGTGAGCATGAATGGAGGGCGTGCTTAATTTCGAGCCTCAATGATTATCTCGAACAATCCGATGCGCAAACACTGTCCGTACCCGCCATCTCCGAGACTCCACGTAGGTGTCAAGGCCCACACGGATTTCAATGGGTCCCGGACAATGGACGTCACTCGTGGGTTACCAAATCTGGTCAGTTTTGACAGGTCGTCATGTTTTTATCAACGCCGTCCACAGCGATTGGCGAGTCGCTGCCCAATTTGCGACAATGGCAACACCTAATGCCCATTGTGTTGGTAACGAATTTACAAGTCAGTGTTATTGCGACGTACCAACAATGAGGATTATGTTTTATCCGCTCAAATGACTTTCCGGTGTAGAATAGTTTACCTTATCGGATTAAGCCTCTTCCTGTATGGATTTAATGTTTTATGAGATCTAGAGGAAGTAGCTGCGATTCCTTTAGATCATTCAGTTTGTTGCTGTTCAATTTCTAAACTTGAAAAAAAATCATGTTATGGTTTTACATATCCAGTAGGAACTTAAAATTGGAATACAATTGTATGTAATATTGGATGTAAAAATATATTGTTGTGTATATACATGTACACTAAATTCTTAAATCGCCATCTTCCAACTTAATTCTATAAAGATTTTATAAACTGGTAAAGAACTATATCTAGTGTAGGAACCACGGAGTGCTTAGTTAGTACCATCGCTAGGGGCAAAAACTAATTCACATGTCGTTCAGTGTTAATGTTATCTATATCTATCTCACTACAGTGTATCTTTGTGATCTATCTATAATCTAACTTACAGATTAGATAGTAAAGATTTTTTTAAAAGGTCACAACGAGTCATTGGAATCGCATATAATTTTTATTGTATAACAAATTTTATAAAAGGTGAGTAGAAATATAATACATATTATATAAATGTTTTAAAATGTCATCATTAAAAGGGTTGCCATTTCTAACACTTCAGATTTTAATTTTCAATGTTTGTGCAGCCCATGGGGCGATGACTAAACGTTTCGTGACAGTTTCGATCTACAAAATGGCCAATAAAAGACACTATTGTTAAATACTACAAAAATATATAAAAAATGTTTGTTTAAATTCCCTATACGTAGCCACACGGTGTAGCAGTGGAAGGCGAAAATAAACTTTGTATGTAGAGACATAGGAAGGAGAATAGTGCAACTTATTAATGTTCCATTCAGAATTAAATTTCAATGATTGAGAGCTTCGAGTGTCGTGCTTCGACCACCGGGGGACTCAAATTTGACCTTCTAATAAAAAGTATTTTTTTAAGTATGGCCATACGATGCATTTAAGCGATAAGTACTAACAGTGGCATTTCTTTTGGCTTTATAATAACTATCTAAAAATGTATATGATAATTGCAAATGTATAAATTCAGATAATTTATATACAATACCTATCCAATGTAAAATTAACCTAGGGCGTCTACATAGTGTATGAAAAATTATGAATATTATTGTACATTCTACCTAGGTTATGGATACAATTATTAGGGTTTGTATTATAGAGTACGTGTTGGTACCGACAATATTTAAAATTATATATAAACATGACTAACTGTTTCCCGCAGCTTCGTCTGCGTTAACTAAGATTTACAACAGCATCTGATGATATTAACCTTTCTCGATAAATGGGCTAACTAAAACTGAAAGAATTGTCCAAATCCGACCAATAGTTCCTAAGATATGTTAACAGGCCAGTATTTCATACATAACCGACTCGTTTTAGGTATTCTATAGATTACCTAGGTATTGTTTAGAATACCGGGTAATACAACTGCCGGATAGTATAATTTCCGGTAACATAACTATGATATGAATATCTTTAACAACTTGTTTCAGTCTCAGTTAGCATAGACTTTTTAATGGTATTTTACCTTTATTTATCCCTAAGTCTGATTTAAGCCTAAATGTGTTCCCCTCTTTTGAGCCTTATTGGATCATCGGCCATCCATATTGTTAGCTTTTTTATTACAACCCATTATTATTGACGAAGTATTGACTGTTTATTTTAAGTTGTAATAATTATTCTATTGATTATTCCTGGCAACATCCGCTGTCACGTACTGATATCTGATTGGTCGATTAATAAACTTCCGGTTAGGAATTGGAGGGTAAGAAAAGTATAAAAGATGATATCATTGCGTGGCACGCGGCCATTCTGTTGAAGATAGTTTGAGAGTTAAGAACCTTAAAGAAATATAAGAAGAATTGTTAAAGCAACAAGGTGGTTTGATTACATTAATTTTGGTGCATTTAATAATATTCAAACGGAAATAGAACTAACAGCTACGCCTGAAAATGTTTAGTGGCTCACGCTTGGCGGGTTTTAAAGAATCGTAGGCGTTGTTTCAGAGCCCCTGGGCGGACGCATGCGCACTGACACTCGCGTTATTGAACGTACACCCTCGCCCTGATATAGTTTCCTGCACAACATGCAAAATATATTTTTATGGAATTTCATTATATACATACATTTTGTGAGTAAGATACACAATTTGTATCAGTACAGCATTTAGAATGTTTTTGAATTTTTGTAAAAAAATATCTTGGCGAAGTAGCGCTCGGTTGCTTTTAGCTTTTAGCATGTAGGTAGTGCGATTCGATAAACGTCGTGGCGTCAGATAAATATATTTTATTCTTAAGATAGGCAAAGTACCAACCAATAAACAGGTGAGAAGACCATCCTTGCAGTGGCCGATCCATGTTCGATGCGAGTGGCAAGGGATAGGGGCTGGACGCCGTCTCGGCGTTGGGATTGCAGTCTCGGGTTTGGGAGAAGCAGCCCCATATTCAGCAGTGGACGCATGAAGGGTGATGATGATGATTGGACGATTTTATTTATTTCCTATAAACTTTAGTTTGAGCACGCGTCTTTGCCGAATTTTTGATCTAATCAGTCCTTCAACCAAGTAGATCGACCCGGAGAAATCGTAGTAGGTACCTATGCTACAAAATCCGATATTCAAACTCATTTCACAACTCGAAAAAAAATTGAAAAGCTATCACACTATATTAACACCGATGATCAAAGTTATGGACGTCTGCTGCCAGGTTTAAGGCAATTTCATAAAATAACACTGCCTACTGAAGAACACGCATTGTCATGACTGATTTCGAACTACGCCCGTCAACGCTACGAGCACAATTAAAGAGTAATGTAAAGTAAATACTTGACATTTATTGATGGTTTGATCCGTCAAATGCCAACATTATACCTTGTCTCCTCTAGATTTGAGTCGCCTTTCAATTGGGACCATTGTCGCTTTGTCACTATTACATCCTACGTAAATTATTACTGTAGTGGCTTTATCATTTTGGTATGTTCGGATGTTTATTTAAAAATCTAAATCGCGTATTTAAGCTGAGTAAATTTTAACACATGTATTAGATTTAGTACGTATGAAATGATATAATCTTTAATAACTAGAATTTGGACACAGGTGAATTGAAGGTTAACCAGGGATAGTGAAATAGTCGTGAGATTTACGCGAATGGTTTGAAGTTACGAATTTTTAAAAACATTTTATTTTTATCATAATTATTATCTTAATAAACCAGCAATCTCTGCTTAGTTCTATAGGTACATCTACTTCTCGAAATGCGGTATGCTGTAGGATGTTTTCAGGATAGCCGGGTGGGTTTCGCACTGGGCAGTGTTAGGTTCACGGAACATCTCTGTTCGTCGCCCGCAGGTTAAGGCCTCGTCATCGGCATCATCCTCTCTCACCTGCTCTTCGACTTCATTCTGGGACATTTCTGTATCGCAATCCAGAACTCGCCATCACATTATATATTTTGTTATAGATAATTAATTTAAAAAGAAGACCGTTTTACGTAAACACAATCATAACGAAATAATAATCATATAATATTAAGCTTTCGACGAACTCTGTAGCTCAGTGGTTAGCGCGTTGGCGCACAAGCCGGAGATAGCGGGTTCGAATCTCGCAAGGGAATAAAAAAAAGTTTATTTATTCCTGGGTCATGGACGTGTATTAAATATGTGTATTATATAATAAAAATCCTAAATATAAGTAATAAGTATTAAGATAAAAAGTATTAAATATATGTATTTCCGTTGTCTGGTACCAGATTGACGTGGTGTAAAAGCGTCCATAGATATTATTATTATTATATTATAAGCTGAAATATGAAAGGTTGAAAACATTATATAATCCGCAGGCGTACTCTCTCGGTATAATCAGCTATCGATTCATCGCTAAGTGGATTCCTTGAGGCGGTACAAAGTTTGAGCGATGACCGCGGGGCCTGGAATACCCCACGAATATTAATACGTTATTCCATAGACGGCCAAACTTCAGCGAGCTGTAAGGATTATACTCTGTTCAGGCAGATTAATATCATAAATAATATAATATATTCAATTACAGGAAAATATTTGTGATCTGTTGAATTTTGAACAAGATATTGCGGATTATAAAATACCTATACATTCAAAATAAGAAGCTTTTATATTTGATTAAAGTAATAATTTATATAATCTGAATAGCCTGTGCCATTCATACGCATAGTTTTTCCGCGTATTTCTGAAATAAAACGGTTTTGGCGGGATTCGAAAAGAGCAAAATAGGCAGTATAAATTAAACATTTATCTTACGTATAACGTAACAGAATAGGCAACACACGAACCTATAGGCTAGCCCGAGCATATTTGTGTAGGTCGGTGTCTCATCTAACAATTTGCCTCTTCAACTAACACAAAAAAGTGAATTTAGAAAATGATAACATACTTACACATTTATTTGGCTGGATTCCAACCCGCAACTTGTCCGCCTAGGGCGTATGAAATTGTATGCCGCGATAGGGCAGTGGTTATTATTTAGTTAGGTGAGAATATCAAACCCAAACACTAAAAGAAGCCATATTTTTAAGCATAAAATATTTTTTTTTTTAAATTATACAACCATATGGTATACAGTTTTATATTAACGTGTGTAAGTGTGGGTTCAGTGGCTGGCCCGTGTTGGATGCGAGCGGCAAGGGATCGGCGGATCGGTCTTAACGTTCACCGAGTGAGGCCAATGTTCAAGTGGACGAATACAGGCTGCTGATGATGATGATGAAACGTAGGTAGTGATTTTTTTTTTTGATTATTCCTACTTTCAGTTTTAGGCACTTATTTAGGCTTTCGTTGAAATTTGAGGTTCCCAGCTCCATGACTGTCTTCTTTCTCATAATCACCATAACTTTAACTGAAATTGACTCAAACTAAAATAAGAGATAAATATCGAAATTCTCTATTTATCGTCATAGCTTTCTCTGGAAGTGTTTTATGTCTTGTATGATAAGACCCATGATTTATTTATATTAAAGCCGGTTCAAATTAAATATGTTATAATCACATGAAATTTGTTCATATTACGTCGTCATTACTTTCATAATTTAGGTTTAATTACATTAACAAGTTATTAAAATATTCTCATAATACTAAAATCGTACGGTCAGCAGAGTGCTGGTGGGCTACGTCACAGATGGGTCCGAAGCATGTGTCCTATTGTTTAACAACGGCTGTAAATTCGTCGTAACAGAAAAAACCCTCAGCGAGCTGCATCCATATGGCTTACAATAACAAATTCTTAACCAAAAGTAAACCAACGTATCCCGTGTTCCGCTTTTAGTTGGTACGCACGAAAATGGCATATTTAAAGCCATTTAAGCACTTTTGTTTCCTAGTGATTTGGAGTGTTTGGTTGAACAAATAAATAGGTATATGAAAACAAATATTTACATATCTTTTTATTAGACAAAAAAACGTTAGTAGTTATAGTGTCTTTTTTATTCGTTACTTGCACCAGTTTTGCCCATGTCCTTCATTTTTATGTCAAGTCTATAATATTGTGATTTTGAAATGTTGTAAATGTTGTAACTCAAAAAGCTCTCCGTCTGCGCCGTCTTCTGACTTCCTCAGGCTAAATAAAAAAACTTGACGCCTCTTTCATTCAACATGTTTATATTATTTGGTTATATTAATAAGCGTAGAGATTAGAGCTAACGCATTTATTTCTTATTTAGGTCACCTAACATAGTATTTCTCTATGGTATCAATATGTCCGGCAGAGGACGGGAAACGGTTGGCAATTAAAAAAAAAGGATTTTATCTAATTTAAACCATAAATAGGCAATAAAAGCGATTTTTTTTATTAATTATATTTTTTACTATTTTCAAGTAATTTTTAAACATTCCTTTTTTATTTTTAATAGAATAGCAAAATAAATTAATATAATACTTAAATGTATTATATTAATTTATTGTTCGCTTTCGAGTGCCTCGTTGCGCTTTTGAAGTCATTTTTTAAATCAGCTCATAATATCTGTCAAAGAAACAGAGGGAGGGAATCCGATAGGAGGATCTAATTGGGATTGGCAGCAACCAGGAAGCTTAACCATATTCTCACCTTACCTTAGAGTTTAAAAACGAAAGTCTTTCAACAAATGCGTTCTCCCCGTGATGACCTTTAGGGCCGAAACGTGGCCTCTCAATTAACGACTGGTACAAAATCAACGTGCTATGGAGAGCGTACTATGCTGGGTGTTTCTTTAGCAGATATCACGCAAAGAATAAGCGCATTGAAATGGCAGTGCGTTTGTCACATACGAGAACTGTAGGGCTTTTCTGTAAAAACCATTTCGATATCGAGCTTCACATGAGTAATAGAGCTCACTTTACGCTCACTTCGAAAGTGAACTTTATTGATATAGATAGACAGTTGAGTTTTAAAGAATACAAATTCGTCAAATTCGTCATATCACCGCGGATTCCGCTTTCGAGATTCGAAAACGACTTAACAGAATAGCTTTACAGATGGCCTATGAGCCAATAAGGTTCAAGACTGGAGGTAGCTTTAAGGTTTACCTACGTAAGGTTAGGTAGACTGTGTTGATCAACCATTAGGAAGTTGGCCAAGGGATCAGTTGCATAAAGGCTGATTCTGATGATGCTAATGATAATGATGATAATATGACATACCTCCACATTTATTTGAATAGATTCCAGCTAGCGACTTTGCTCTTCTAAACCGTCTGAAGTTGCATGCCGCGTACTGCTAAAACAGTGGTTATAGGTGAAAATATCAAACCCAACAACTAAAATTAAATACATTAGTTTTGATAGTTCAAAATGTTTATTGGAAAATCAATCAAATTAAGGTATAAATAAGCAATATTTTTATAAAAGACTAGCTGTTGCCCGTCGCTTCGCCCGCCATAATTAGATTTACATCATCATCATCGGATACGTCAGGACTGGTTGTTGATGATGATGATAAATGATGATTTTTCTACTTTAGTTTTTTTGTTATATGTATCTCTAAAGGAAATAAGGCAGCGTTTTCAGAGTAAGGGAAAATATTTTTTTCCGACAATTACAAAAATCACAATTGCATATATTTTTAACCAATTTACCCAAAATTTTGATAAAATTTGTATACTATAACCTGTCTCAAGAATTGCTGTCATGGTAAGAACAGCATATCGCGTGAAAACAGACAGACATACGTGGCAGAGGAATTTGTTTTATAATATGTAATGAATTTAGAAAGCTTATATTCACATTTAAATGTACGTCTTTAATGGAAATATTTACCATGCATTTAATTTTTATTTGCTTAATATTTAGACTTTGTGTTGCATAAATATTTAGACAAAATAGTCACGGTAAATGTGCCAATTTTAGTTTGAAAACAGTATTTTTGTTTGTGTAAGTTAAACTCGTAAACTTTTACATATCTGAATCAAAGGCTCCACCATCATTATTTATATCTGCTATTCTGATATGTTTTGCTTTCGTCACTTGAGATGGCTTGTGAGGAAGACGAGTCCGCAATGCCCTATGAATATTTGGTTGGTTTCCAGTTGGACTAGATCTCTGTCTAGGTCTCATACGATCTTCCATTATACTTGACAATGTTTTATTATTAGTTGACTCAAACATCTCTACCATTTCAACAAAATGATTAATATCTATCGACAGATGCTGCATTTCGTTTAGATGTAAAATATGCTGAAAATAAAACATAATATAAAGTATTTTTAAAAATATATTAATCTCTATGTACAAATATATATTTACTTTACTTATAAAATATAACGTAATAACTAAAATTATCCTCTCCCGGCCGATTTCGGCCACGGCGACTGCATTTAACTCCTGTTTTGTCTTTGGTGTGCTCGCGCGCAGGGCTCGAAAACGTTATTTTAAATAACGGTTTCAAATCGTTCGGAACAGTTCTTTGCAATAACGTTTTTGGGAACGAAAACGAAATAAGAACGTTATTTAATTAACGGTTTCAAATTGCCGTTGACAATAATTGTCACTTCTATAATTACACAAAATTCTTGCATGTATTCGGGTCTCTTTTTGTAGCTCGCGGAACTTTTTGGACACAGTTACTCTTCCTTAGTTTTTACTTTTTATTATTCTTAGAATCTACGACGTAGATTAATACTGAATACCGAAAATCAAAACATTTACTTTGCAATTGCAACTCACCTGAAGTTAAATGATCCATGTTTTTAAATTGTTTAATAATCTTTTTTTTACTCTCGGTTTTCACACCTCAAAGCCGGTATGGGCGCGATCCCGGAATGAATGACAGAAAAATAATAGTTTTTGTTATATCGATCGAGAAAATGGCAAAAACCGGTTAAAACCGTTTTAAGGGTCAAAAACGAAAAAATCATAATGTTCTCAAATAGTGTTCCGAATAGCGTTTCGTTCCGAACGAAACCGAAATAAAATGTTCTTTAGGTATTCAAGGCGATAACGTTTCGAAAAATATAACGTTTTTCGAGCCCTGCTCGCGCGTGACTTATGTAGCCAATTTTTTGCGTTTACGTAATTTATAAATATTTTTTTTCGAATAACTAAAATATAAAAGGAGTCCCTTTAGGAAAGGATTTAAGATACTGGCAGCGTTCCCCCTTAGTCCGAGGTAGCCGCCAGCTCTTCGGTTTCCTGTGATGTCGACTCGACTTTTTGTTATTTCCCTAAAAAGCCTTAAAGCGCTAGGACTCCACGGACCAAGGGTCTTGACACCGAATGGGACAAAATCATATTCGGAGCCTAGACCCCAGGAGCTTTAGCTTTTTCAGCCGCTTCAGCTTCAGCGAACTTTATTATTATATAATATAATAATAATATAGTATAATTATATCTATGGACGCTTTTACACTACGTCAATCTGGTCCCGTGCTAAGTACTCGAAGAGACTTGTGTTACGGGTACCAGACAACAGAAATACATATATTTAATACTTTTTATATTAATACTTATATTTAAGATTTTGGCACATACTTTAATTCGAATCGGTCGAATATATTATTTAAGATTTTTAACAAAAATCTCATTGTAATCGATAAATAAAAACAACAGTTCCCTTTATCTTATACCTTTAAACGAGCAATTCTTGTATATATATATATATAGAATCGGTATCTCGGAAACGGCTCCAACGATTTTCATGAAATTTTGTATACATGTGTTAAAAACGGCGATAAATCGATCTAGCTAGGATACATTTTTAGAAAACTTTTTTTTATCCGTGTTTTGAGGCATCGATAAAATATGATTAGAATACGAACGTAAATTTCGTTGTCAAATAATATGTCATGGTAGCTTAGTGGTGAAATTAGGCGATTAAATCCGACCGAGCCTGGTTCGAATCTCCAGTTTGATTTTGTTTCCCTTTTTTTTAAGATCATTTTTTTTGGAAGAAAATTTTTATTGTATTTTATCACTTAGGGTACCGAGCAAATGCTCGGTCAACCAGGTTCTTATAATTTATAAAAGGCCAATATTATGATTATCATAAATTAATAATATTTGTGTACGCCCTCAAATGCATACTATCTCTAAAAGCGGTTTGATAAAACCTATTTTGAGTATGTACAGCGCCTTAAAGCGACTATGGTATAATGGGCATGGATTTGGCCGTTTGAGTGAGAGGTTTTAGAGATTTTTCTAAATTTCTAAGTGCACACAAGTCCATCGCTCGCTCATCGGGAAAGGAAAACATCGCGAGGAAACCTGCATGCTTGACTAGATTAAAAAACTTTGACGGTGTGTGAAGTTCGCCGATTCGCAGTGGGCCAGCGCATCGCTGAAATTTGGCCCAACGCCAATCGTCTGATTTCGTGAAGGAGACCCGTGACAAGCAGTAAACCTTTACTTTAAGCTATGTAAATTGTGTAAAATAAAATGTAAATATCTATAATAATTAATATCTGAGATAAAATATTAGTCTTCTTAATATATTGATATTTAGAAATTGGAGACTATGACTTGCGTAGAGTTTAATAGATGAGGCTTAATTCCATTAGTGAGTGGTAGTCATGTGCTGTGGCGCCCTCCCAGCTGCATGCGTACACCAATCACCATCTTCCTTGATTCTTCAGCGAAGCTTAACCTTTGCTGTTTAGGAGATAAACACAAGACAGGCAGGCAGGTGTAATTACTGACACCGAAACGCATCTTATGTCTCAGGATAGGCAAAACAAATGAGTTGCTTGGACTAGGTGCAGGTAAACAAGTTTATGGATGATGTCTGCCACTTGCCATCACGTCTGCTATCCAACTAACAAAAAAATGGATGGAACGAGATGTTAATGAGGCTTAAACCTGGCACACATCTTACCTTATTATGGTCATAGGTCAATAAATTATCATGAGACAGCATGAAAAGTCGCACAATCCTCGCATATTTACTACGTACATCGTACACGTTTTGTCCAACCTCATGACCAGGTAAATCTACGTAGTGCACCCTTAAATTGTTAATCCTTTCGACATTCCTTATCGATTCCAGGATGAGTTCTTTTTGGAGATACATCAACTTACTTTTCATTCTATGGATTTTGTCTCCATAGTATATTGCTTGATATCCATGTAAATCTGAAAATGTCAAATGTTATTACTACTGACTAATGAAATTAGAATAATATGTTAACATTTAGTGCACGACAAATAAAAGTAAGGAGAACAATATTCCAACCGCTCTGACATAGGCAAATACTTGAGGAAGCTAATATTAGGAAGAAAGAAAGACGTCGGAAGTCTTGTAACCTGAATATATTTCAATTATAGAAATATTACTAATTTAATTTAATCTGTGTAGATTAGTAGATGAAAAATTGTCTTCCGTGTTCTTGTCACAAAGCTATGTTGATTCGCCTTAACATTTGCGAATTCGCTTTGACACGGATGCATTGTTCTTATGTCCTTCGAGGTCGATTTTATTTGTAAAAAATACAATATTAATCTTTATTGATATTGTTATCGAATAAATAGTTCTTACATAGTAACAGCACAATAATGCATTTTAAAAGCATTTAAAAGTGAAGTATTTTGATCAAGTTTTATTCAATGAATTACCAATAAAAGTGAAACTGAAATGTGATTTTAATTAAAGCTATTAAAATTCGAATAAACAATAGCAATAACACATAATTATTACAGTTGTAAAATGAATCCGATACGCAAACTGTTTTTAACTTTTCCTACTGTATCTGATATACTATGGTTGTAGAACAGTACCACTGTTCTAATCTTAAGCTGGATAGATTATAAATACGTTCGGACTACCTCATTCTATTTTCTTAATCCACACGTTGAACAGTACCTTTGAGGCCAAATTGTGGCATTAGACTGTTCATAATTGCTGCCAGATTAAGGCTACCCGGCTCATCATGCTGCTATCACCAACTCAATGTTACCACTTAACAATTCCACCTGAACTATCTCAAGAACTAAGTGTTGCTCGCAGCTTCTACGTTGTCTTAATTTTTAATCGATTCTAATAAAATATATCATTTTTCATTATGTTTCCTGGGGATCAAGCAAAAAATGATAAGAAAGAGACAGATATATAATAGAAATGGACCTGGTGATTATTTTCAGAAAGTATTATGAGGTCCTATCTTTTTTTTTTCTTTTACGCCGGGAAATGCACTGACGCATACCGCTGGGGAGTGGGTCGCCCCAGGCGGGTATGTGGGACTCGCTGCGCCCGAAAGCTGGTAAATGGACGCAGCTCTACCCACTAAAACCCCGCGAGTGTCACCAATGCCGCCTTTGGTGAAGTGCCCCGGATCTACAAGCAACAGGGCACCTCGACGGCTAGCTAGTCCCTCGGGGGACCGAAGCAACCTCCACAGAGGGGTTGCACCGCACCACAGAACAACCCCTCCCACCGTCGGGACACTAAAATGAGGCGAGGTTCCCATCCTCGCCCCTTGCCCCCTCTTCTTATAAGAGGGGTACAAAGAGCCCCCTTGGTTCAATTATCTTCGCCCAAGGTGTTGGGCTCACCCTAGGCTACTGAGCCCCACCGCCACGACAAGGTTTGAACCATGGTGGGGATGAGGTCCTGTCTTAGGCCATAGGTAACTAATCTATTTCGCAACTAAATTTTATCACAATCCGATAAGGCAACGGCTAGACTGTAAAGTAGGTTATATAAATTTGGTGTCTGTGATCTGTAAAATAAAAAAAAATGTCGCAGTGGAAATCCCTTTCGGACCTACCAGGGTCTCGGGTAGGCACACTGGCATGTGTTGGAACTTGGAACTCGCATTGGGTGCACTACCCCGGTAAAACCACTGCGAGTACCTTCATTCGCTTTCTGAGGGACCTGGATTCGCAGGCAACCCTCAGCGACAGACTGGCCCCGGCAAGGCCAGATTCTTCGGATATAGGGGAATTGCTCAACCGCTACTAAGGAGTCCCCACGACGTTGTGTCTAGCGGGGCCCGGGTACCCATCCCGAGATATATTATAGGTTAGGTACCTATATATATTATAGGTACCTACTACCTACTATAAGTGCCTGTTTCACAATCTCCAGATAAGTGTCGAATAGGCTATCGGCAACATATTTGACAGATACTCCATACTCTATCTGTCAAATATGTAGTCGATAGCCTATTCGACACTTATCTGGAGATTGTGAAACAGGCCCTAAATAATATAAAGAGTTAAAATTGTTCTTATCTCTTTTCTGATCCGTGTATATGGTGATTAGTTGTAATATTAGTCTTCATGGTTATGATGGTATACTATTATTAAAATTGTTCTTTATTGAAATGCCACTAGAATTTATGAAAGAGAAAATAATATGGTACACGAAACACGAAGTTTCAAGGTAAATATGTATTGTATATAGTAGGTAAATTCACATGCATGTTAATGTACAATAAATAGTCCCCCCTAGCATTTGGCAGGCATTGTGGCTGGGGTAACTTTGTGAGGGCGGGGCGAAACGCCCCTTCTACCCTCTGTCTCTTTCCATTACAAAATATTGATTTTGGGCATTGTATTTCACTTATACTGAAATAATTTTAACCAACAATTCACTGTCGAAAATCAAAGGCGACTCTTGGTTTTATAGTGTAATTTTACTGACCAAACTTTACGTTGATATTTTTTTTGACAAGTTTAGAATTTGAATGTATAATATTTAAACACTAGCTTCATGTGTTTTCTAAGTTTTGTATTAAAAAAATTGTATACAATTTTTTATTTTAATTTTACATTCAAATTACCGTTAAAAAGATAAATAACAATGACAGGCTCTGAATAAGTCTATGGGCGGGTTGCATCGACCGATTTTAACAAATATGAAGTAATCGTTAAAGATGGCGGTAAGATATCAAAGTTTAACGAAGTCTCTTACGTTAACAGATGATTTGAAACAACCGACCTTAAGTAGACGACGAACATTAGAACATAATATTTAGTAATAAAAATAACATTATTTGATTACTATCATAGAATATGCACACATTTTTGTATTTCATCCAATTAGCGCCTTGAATTAGGTTTCGTCGGATTAAATGACTTACATGGAACTCTGCATTGCAGGAGAAATCAACAGAAGGGTCTATACCACGAGAAAAGACGCGCCGCAAAACAGTAAGAACATTACTAGGGAAATAACTAAGCTATGAAAAAAATATCATCCATGGTCTATTCATAAAAATTTAGTTTTATATGTTGTACTAATAATTTTAATCACATTCACCAAAAATACGAACTATAGAATAGGAGATTCATATTAACGGAAGTCGAGCCGAGAAACACAAAGTTCACGAATCAGCCAAATCACCAAATACGCACTAGAAATTTAATGAAACAATTTAAATTCATAAATTCAGCGGACGTTGCGGGCCAAGCTAAAACCCAATGGCTGTGTTCATGTGATATCTGGCCTTAAATACCGCTCCAACATTTACATTTTAATTGAACCCTCGGGGTTGCACCGGATAATTTCCAAATGGATTAATTGTGTTCCCACTACGTGAGGAGGGTGCTAAAATATGTTCCGTGGAATAAAATGTACGAAGGGTCCATAAGAAATAGTGAGTTTGTGACTATAAAGATATCTAGTATAAAAAAGAAAAAGTAAAATAAATAGGTAGGTAGGGGTTGAAACAGCTTAGAAACGTTTTCTGTTTTTTTCAACTATTTTCCTTTCTTTTACCAATTAATGCATATCTACTTAATAGCAAAGCTAATTGTTAAGTTATGTTAAGCATATATGTGCATGCATGCATGGTTTCTGTGTAGGTATGGCTAATTTTAGACAGATGGCGCCACTGTAATTCCAATTAATTTCAATATTTCTGTACTCTTTCCTTTTTTATTTCAGTTGGCGGTGTAGCAACGCGCGTAATATACAGCTAGTTTTGTATGAGTCCTTATACAATATGCCCCTCAGTGGACTGTAAATGATGATGACAATGATACATAAAAAGGCAAACTGCTAGATATATAATATAATAATATGCTAAATAACAACAAAAAAACATTCCAAGCTAGCCGTTTAAAGAATACAAAATGCTTGCGTTAGATATTGTTGTTTTGGGTCGTACCATCATGTAAGCTGTACTCATATCACACCTTATCTTAGGATACTAAATGTGGAAAATAATAAGCGTCTTCACCAAGGAGTCACTGAAAATCAGCATCTCACCATTGCTGTAATGGCGAATGACCGCCTCTATTAATATAATTAATAGTAATTTGTATGTGAAACCACTTTGCGATAGCGTCTCCATTTTTGTTATGAATAATAAAAAATGGTAAACAAAGAAGTGGTCTTGAGAACTGTGAAGAAACGTAAACTACAGTACCTTGGACACATAATGCGTAATGACAAATACGATTTACTCCAACTCCATCCAAGGGAAAAGACCGCCCGGAAGAAGGCGTACTTGGCTTGAAAATCTCCGGACATGGTTCAACCTCAGTACAGGATCTCTATTACGTGCAGCTGCCTCTAAAGCAAAAATAACCTTAATGATAGCTGACCTCCGGTAGGAGATGGCACTCCAAGAAGAAGAAGAAGAAGAATAAAATATTTTTCTTTCTTTCTTTCCTTCTTAAATCATAAAGTGTTACCAGCGACTCGCGGTTTCTTTCGAGTGGGCACTTCCCATTTCCGTCGGAGTACGGGAATATATTATAGCCTGTCTTATTCTGGATATATTATTGTAAAGTGTCATCCAAACCCATTCAGTAGTTTTCACCTGAAAGTGCAACAAACATACAAACATCCAAACTTACAAACTTTCGCCTTTATAATATTATATTTAGATGATAAAAGTATATGTATACACACGCTATTTAATCACGGATCTTCTTCTAAAATCTCTCGAATGTATTATGTCAATTGTTCTCATGTGCACCTACATATTATGAAATTATGGCTTCCTGATCTTTCTTTTTCTGCTTGCCTGATCAGCTTAAAATGGTGTGTAATTAACCCCCACGCATTGGGTCGGTTCATCAGTAAACTATTGCTGAACAGTTAACACAAACAACGACGACAACAAAAACAACAACAACAACAACAACAACATCTTAGACCCGTGATGGGTGGACCGTTACCATTACTATGATGATTTTGTAATCAAAATGTATTGATTAACGAGCTTAAGTATTATCAATTAAAATGGGAATAGTTTTTGCACGTAACAAGACTATTTTCGACTCTTGCCGATAATTTACTTATCTATCTATCTGTCATGATCATCAGCCTTTATCCGTCCATTGCTGAACATGAACAATGAACGCCAAGACCACCGATCTCCTACCACTCGCACCCAACACGGTCCGACCACTAGGTATATATACCTATACGAGTATATACCTATATATAGGTATGTATCTATAAAATTACAAAACTCGAAGTGTCTACAAAAATAACGTTTTTATCACAAAGTCCGGCAGTTTAACAAAATGGCTTCCGGTGTTGGCGACAAGCTGTCTGTAGTATCCAACGAGAAATCATTAGCGTATCTCCGAAACATGAAAAAAACAAGTTTCTAATGTCAATTCCATAATAACGCTTACAAAAGTTTTGAGTTGGAACACAGAAATTTCGACTTTACTATGAAGATATAACAAAATCTCCGACATTTGTACAAAATTGGTGAAGACGTGATTTATCGATTAACACAGGGCGGTAGCGTTTCAAATGTCACACATCATTAATAAGAGTCATTGGGGTTTTTTTTTCAAGATTTTTGGACTTTAGACTGTATACATACGAAATAAAAGTTACAAAAATTGTCCTGTGACCTTTCCCTCTGTCATGTTCAAGTGATAAACGACCCATGAGATGTTGGACAAGAAATTAAACAATATAACGGAAGCATTCAGCCATAATATTTTGCATACCTATAATATTTTTTATTCTTTGAGTCAAAATTAACTAGGATAAAGAAGATTGCTGTTGTATTTAATAAGTTTTTTTAATGTAGATATTATAGCGTAGATGGCGTTGGTTAAAAAAAGGTAAGTCGATTACCTAGATTTATTATGGTAAAAAAATTAGCGATTTCATACTCTTACATCTTTTAGTAACCACAATCTACTTTTAGTAACTATAATCTAGGGCACGACCGGAGTAGTACCTCTCGCTCACATAATACCGGCGTAAAGTGGCAGTTATGCTGTCGCGTTTCGTGCGGTTTGTGAGTTTCCGGTGGCCCATTGGGGGGATAGGGACAACGCATCTAAATAACCTCTGGTTATGGGGATGTTTATGGGCGTCGATATTCGTAAGGCTTCGACTGTTCGTTTGCCCTCCTATGCTATAAAAAAAGGTATCGTGCTATTGAAAACAATATAAAATATATATGTTAATAAAGTGTGTCCCGCGTAGCCTAATCCTAATCCACTGTCTTTTCCCGTTCCCAAGTTTCTTACCGTCTAACAGACATGGTGTTGCTTTGGCTGGTTGATTGACTATTTCTCAATTGAGTATTTTGGTGAAACAAAGTGTTTTAATATTAGTACACAAAGGTTAATAGAAGAGTCGTATCGTCATTATAAGCCTATAATATGCGTCCACTACTGAACATGGGCCTCCCTTAATGAACGCCACGATCTCTTGTCGTATAGCCAAAGGCAAATTCATAGATATATAATATATTCTAATATATTATATATCTATGAATTTGCCTTTATATTCTATATATATTCTAATAATAGGCTTCCGATTGCTTTACTTCAAAGGTCTACATAAGACCTTTCCGTAGTATCAATTATTTACTCTATAATAAGACCAATGACCATACGCAGCAGCACTCGGCAGCGCTGAAGTCTGACAGTGAAATGTTGCTAGTAATACCACTTTGCATTCCTCGTTGATAAATAGATTCATATTTTACAATACAGTAGCAATTAAATAGAATATCACACATCATATAAATGTAATTATTTTATTATATTAAGATTGTATTGTATTATAATTAATATAAGAAACAGGGCCAATAAAGTATTAATTATTTTTAAGGCATATCATTGATATATTATATTATATCTAAACCATGCCCATGTTTGAACATATAACGAATAATTTAAAATAATTTTTATATTGATTATATAATAATGTACTGAAAATAATGTGTATTATAATAATAAAATATAATAAGGTATGTTTATAGTTTTATACTATTTTGAATAGTAATACACGTCGTATTACACCTTATTGCGAATTATTTTTGTTATTGTTTTGCGAAGCCTGAAATTAATTATTTCGTGGGTGGTAATGCAAACACCAAATTTTAAAGTAAATTAAAAGTGTTTTTATTATCAACACTTCCAAAAAAAAGCTGTTGATGATATTTTGCGTAATATCTAATTTTAATTTATCTAATTTTAAGGGGAGTACTAAGAAGCTGGCAATATAAACTAGGCTGTCAACTTTAGGGGATTCTCTTTTTTGGCGGGAAGGGAAGAGCGCCTTTTTTTGAATATAAGCAGTAATTTATTTAATTTTTATAGATTTAAAAGTTTTCAAACAATAAGATTAATAAAATGGAGTTAGAAAGCGACGGGGATACCGATGAATTTAAGAAAGCATCTTCGAAAAAAAGAAAACGGGAGAATGCAAACTTCCAAAATGAGGATAAGTATAAACCTTTCATAAAAAATGGTTATACCAGAAAATATCCAGACAATGGTTCGAACGGAGACTTTTCAGTCTTCGTTGAACACACAAATAAAGAAATAAAAATTGGAAACATGAACCCACTAAATTTAAGCAAATTTTTCAAAAACATTAAAGGCGTCTCGGAACGCTCTAGAATAAATGCGAACAAAATAAAAATAAGTTTTAATCAGGCAGCTCTTGCCAATGATTTTTTAAAGGCCAATGTCCTCGCTGAAAACGAATTAAGGGCATACATCCCAGCGGCTTCTGTGGAGAGGGTTGGGGTAGTTAGATTTATTCCTAAAGATGTAAGTAACTTGGAGCTATTTGAAAAAATTACATGCGAAAAAGATATAATAGGAATACGTAGATTTATGAAAAGAGAGAATGGTAAATTGACTCCATTTACAACAATCTCCATAACCTTTTCCGGTACAACCTTACCAGAATATATATTATTAGACGGTTGGAGGTATAAAATTCATTCATATATACCTCCGGTATTACAGTGTTACAAATGCTTTAAATTCAACCATTCGGCAAAAATTTGCCATGGTAACCAAAAATGTTCTAAATGTGCAGAAGATCATTCTTTTAAAGATTGTAGCACAGATAATTTGAAATGTATAAATTGTGGAGGGAATCACCTAGCCATTTCTAAAGAATGTCCCATTAAGTCAGCAAAAATTAATAAAACCAGAATGACGTATTCAATGGCAGCGAATAATGATTATAAAAGTAACTTTCCAGGTTTACCAACTACTTTTAAAACATCAAATAAAAATAAGAATTATTTAAAACATGTTGACACTCCTACTAAAGTTGCTGAAACAAAATCGAAAGAAAATTTCAATATTTCAGAAATTATAAATAACACAAAATTTTTAGATACAATTATAAAAACTCTAGTAACAATAGGAAACTCTAATTCAATAAAAACAACTTCACAGATTAAAGATATATTTATAAAAAATTTAACTGAATAATGGATATATTACGGATAGTACAACATAATATACAAAGTCTAAATACTAAAAAACCATTGTTACATTCTCTTCTATTGCAAAATAAAATTGACATATGTTTATTAAATGAAACTTGGTTAAAATCTTCAAGTCCATACTTCCATATTACAGGATACAATTTTATTTTTAAAAATGCTAAAAATGAACACGGAGGAGTAGCTATATTAATTAAGGACACCCTTAAATTTGTACAGATCTCAACCCCAAATTATCAAGATATCCAAAATATTGCTATTTCATTAGAAACAAAGTCAGGACCAGTAACAATATTATGTGTATATTGTCCACCTAAAAGTAAAAAAATTAACATTAATAAATTAAAACACATTATAAACAGTCTTCCAAAACCATACATAATATCAGGTGACTTCAACGCTCATCACAATGCCTTTGGTAGTACCTTAACAAAGCCCAGAGGAAAAGATTTATATGATTTAATTGATGAAATTGATTTGTGTATACTAAATACAGGTTGTGGTACTACAGTGCGTAGACCAAATGAAAACATTTCAGCTATAGACATCACCTTAGTTAGCCCACAACTGGCTCCATTATGTGACTGGTATGTTGGTGATGACCCATTAGGGAGCTATCATTACCCAACATTTACAGATATAAATATTTCTCCTTCCACTTATACCACGAATGAGAATGTCAATAAATTTATATATAAAAAGGCTAATTGGGACAAATACTACAATTTATCAAAAATTTTTTTTAACAATTTTGAATATTTAAATGGAGATCCAATACAAAAATATAATAATTTTTGTGATATTTTAAATATGTTAAAAAATGAATGCATTCCTAAAATAGAATATAATATAAAAAGTAAATTTAATAAAGCCCCAGCGCCCTGGTGGAATGCTATTTGTGAAGAAGCGGTTAAAAATTGCAAAATTGCCTTACATTCATATCGTAAAAATTTAACTATGCAAAATTATATTAATTATAAAAAATTAGAAGCTTTAAAAAAGAAAACAATAAAAGAGGAAAAAAGAAAAAGTTGGAATAATTTATGTACATCATTTAACCGATATACACCCATATCTAATATATGGAACTTTATTAAAAAATATAAAAGAATAGATACAAGATCCAATAATAAAAGTGATAGTTTTATACAACCGTTTTTAGAAAAATTCTCTCAGAATAAAATAGAACATGATTCCTCATTTATATCTCTATTTAATCTAAATAATTTAGGTAAAGGTGATTTTCTTATCAAAGACTTCAGTTGGAACGAATTTCACAATGCATTAATATCAAGAAAAGATTCAACTCCTGGTCTGGATGACTTCCCATATCTAATGATTAAGAAATTAAATAAAACAGCACAATTAGTACTTTTAAATATTTATAATATGTTATGGTCTAAACAAGTTATTCCTGAATCGTGGAAAACACAATGCATACTTCCAATTTTAAAAAAAGATAAACCTTTAGAAAATCCCAATTCTTATCGTCCTATCTCCCTTACATCTTGTATAGGCAAAATTTTTGAACATATGATTAAAGTGAGATTAGATTATTATACAGAAGTAAATTCATTATTACCTGATTTCCAATTGGGTTTTAGAAAAGGGAAAAGCGCAGTTGAAGGGTTTGTTTCATTTCTGGCTGATATTAAAAATTCACTCATGTCTCACTCTAATGCAATATCAGTATTTCTTGATGTTGAGGGAGCATATGATAATGTTAATTTATATCAATTAATTCGTGTATTGAGTGAGTTAGGTTTACCTGGAAAGTTATTAAAATGGATATATAATTTCTTTTTTCACCGCACTGTATATGTAAAACATAACAATATAATTCATGGACCTAAATCCGCATACAAGGGTCTTATGCAAGGTGCAATACTATCACCAATTCTTTATAATTTATACACATCTCAAATTAAAAAATATGTCAATGTAAATAATGTAAATATTCTACAATATGCTGATGATTTAGTATTATATTCTATAGATCAAAATGTAAATATAGCTTATAATAATATCAACTTAAGTTTGGAGCAATTGTGCAATTATTATAAATTTAAACTTAAACTTAACATTAATTCTAGTAAAAGTTCAGTGATGTTATTTGGTAAAAGTAGTTTGGACACTCAAGTAAAATATAATAATGAAAATATTACTTTTGTTAATGAACATAAATTCTTAGGAATAGTTTTGGATAAAAAACTTAAATTTGATTCTCATATTGAATATATTTGTAAAAGAGCATATAAAAGTATAAATTTATTAAGATGTTTAGCAGGTGTATTTTGGGGTGCTGACCCTAAAATCTTAAGCATGTTATATAAAAATTTAGTAAGAAGTCATTTTGACTACAGTTGTATCGCTTACATTAACGCTAGATCTAGTATTTTAAAAAAGCTAGATATTTTACAGAATAAAGCCTTACGGATTATAACAGGAGCCATGAAATCGACTCCCATAAATTGTATGGAAATTGAGACATGTATTTCACCGCTCATTATAAGACGTCTACTGTTAGCTGAGAAATTTTGCCTTAAGATGTTAGCGAGGAACTCTTCCTTACCTGTTCAAAAACTCAAGCTAACGGAAGAATTATCTAAATTGATTGAACCATCAATATTATCTGCTAAATCAATTAATTCAAATATACTACCACAAATGTCAACGGTATTGCACCTGACAATTAATATGTCAAAAACGATATACACTAGTAGTCTTTGGCCTTTTTATGAATGTAACTTCGACAGTTTATTAAAGAAAAACACTGTAACATATTTTGTAACTGATGAAGACTCTAACAGTAAACGTGAATTTTATAGTTTTTTAGATTCTAAAAAGGAATATTATAAAATATATACTGATGGTTCCAAAACTAGTAAAGATGTTAAATCTGCTTTTTTTGACGCTAATTTAAATTTTACTAAATGTTATTTATTAAACATAAATTGTTCTATTTTTACTGCTGAATGTTATGCAATATATATGGCGTTAGTGTATTTAAATTCCCTTAGTAATATTAGGAAAATATTAATAATTTCAGATAGTAAAAGTGCGTTGGTATCCATAGATAATGTTAATTTAATACACTTCAAAGTTAATTATTTAATATATAAAATTAAAAGTGTAATATATGAATTTAGTTTAAGAGATATTCAGGTAGAATTTGTGTGGGTACCCTCCCACAGAGGCATAGAAGGAAATGAAATAGCCGATCAAGCTACAAGAAATGTATTTGATGAGGATTATAGAGATATAATAAAAACGCCTTTCTCAGATTTCTATCCAATCATAAAAACACAAATAAAAAATCTATGGGAAGAATATTGGAATTTAACTAAGCAGTCAAAAGGACAATGGTTTGCAAACATACAAAA
Source organism: Lycaena phlaeas (assembly GCA_905333005.2). Taxonomy (NCBI): domain Eukaryota; kingdom Metazoa; phylum Arthropoda; class Insecta; order Lepidoptera; family Lycaenidae; genus Lycaena; species Lycaena phlaeas. Next base: position 6,640,575 of record HG995168.1, read on the forward strand.
AAAGTTTAATAGTATTCCATGGTATAACAAAGCTGTATGCGAATCACGAAAATTTACATCCATTATTTCAAGATTAAGATTTGGACATTGCATGGTTCCAGCTCATCTGTATAAATTAAAAATAATAAGTCTACCGAAATGTACAGAATGTGGTGAAGCATTTTCAGATATAAAGCACATTATATTTAATTGTAAAGCATTTGGATTGCAGCGTTTGCTTTTAGTATCAGAAATTAAAGAAATTTGTGAGGATAATAAACTAAGAATACCCCGCCAGATCGAAGAAATTTTAGCCAACCCTATATTTTTTAAACCATTATTCAAGTACATCTGTGCATGCGTGGAAAAAGTATGAAGTGAAAGAGACGTCAAGAACTTTTATTTAATAATTTTATACAAATGTATTATTTAACATTGTTTAGGGCAAAGGACTTGTATCCAGCTCTTAATAAATTAAAAAAAAAAAAAAATGTCAACTTTAGTTGGATTCTCTTTTTTGGCGGGAAGGGAAGAGCGCCTTTTTTTGAATATAAGCAGTAATTTATTTAATTTTTATAGATTTAAAAGTTTTCAAACAATAAGATTAATAAAATGGAGTTAGAAAGCGACGGGGATACCGATGAATTTAAGAAAGCATCTTCGAAAAAAAGAAAACGGGAGAATGCAAACTTCCAAAATGAGGATAAGTATAAACCTTTCATAAAAAATGGTTATACCAGAAAATATCCAGACAATGGTTCGAACGGAGACTTTTCAGCCTTCGTTGAACACACAAATAAAGAAATAAAAATTGGAAACATGAACCCACTAAATTTAAGCAAATTTTTCAAAAACATTAAAGGCGTATCGGAACGCTCTAGAATAAATGCGAACAAAATAAAAATAAGTTTTAATCAGGCAGCTCTTGCCAATGATTTTTTAAAGGCCAATGTCCTCGCTGAAAACGAATTAAGGGCATACATCCCAGCGGCTTCTGTGGAGAGGGTTGGGGTAGTTAGATTTATTCCTAAAGATGTAAGTAACTTGGAGCTATTTGAAAAAATTACATGCGAAAAAGATATAATAGGAATACGTAGATTTATGAAAAGAGAGAATGGTAAATTGACTCCATTTACAACAATCTCCATAACCTTTTCCGGTACAACCTTACCAGAATATATATTATTAGACGGTTGGAGGTATAAAATTCATTCATATATACCTCCGGTATTACAGTGTTACAAATGCTTTAAATTCAACCATTCGGCAAAAATTTGCCATGGTAACCAAAAATGTTCTAAATGTGCAGAAGATCATTCTTTTAAAGATTGTAGCACAGATAATTTTAAATGTATAAACTGTGGAGGGAATCACCTAGCCATTTCTAAAGAATGTCCCATTAAGTCAGCAAAAATTAATAAAAACAGAATGACGTATTCAATGGCAGCGAATAATGATTATAAAAGTAACTTTCCAGGTTTACCAACTACTTTTAAAACATCAAATAAAAATAAGAATTATTTAAAACATGTTGACACTCCTACTAAAGTTGCTGAAACAAAATCGAAAGAAAATTTCAATATTTCAGAAATTATAAATAACACAAAATTTTTAGATACAATTATAAAAACTCTAGTAACAATAGGAAACTCTAATTCAATAAAAACAACTTCACAGATTAAAGATATATTTATAAAAAATTTAACTGAATAATGGATATATTACGGATAGTACAACATAATATACAAAGTCTAAATACTAAAAAACCATTGTTACATTCTCTTTTATTGCAAAATAAAATTGACATATGTTTATTAAATGAAACTTGGTTAAAATCTTCAAGTCCATACTTCCATATTACAGGATACAATTTTATTTTTAAAAATGCTAAAAATGAACACGGAGGAGTAGCTATATTAATTAAGGACACCCTTAAATTTGTACAGCTCTCAACCCCAAATTATCAAGATATCCAAAATATTGCTATTTCATTAGAAACAAAGTCAGGACCAGTAACAATATTATGTGTATATTGTCCACCTAAAAGTAAAAAAATTAACATTAATAAATTAAAACACATTATAAACAGTCTTCCAAAACCATACATAATATCAGGTGACTTCAACGCTCATCACAATGCCTTTGGTAGTACCTTAACAAAGCCCAGAGGAAAAGATTTATATGATTTAATTGATGAAATTGATTTGTGTATACTAAATACAGGTTGTGGTACTACAGTGCGTAGACCAAATGAAAACATTTCAGCTATAGACATCACCTTAGTTAGCCCACAACTGGCTCCATTATGTGACTGGTATGTTGGTGATGACCCATTAGGGAGCTATCAATACCCAACATTTACAGATATAAATATTTCTCCTTCCACTTATACCACGAATGAGAATGTCAATAAATTTATATATAAAAAGGCTAATTGGGATAAATACTACAATTTATCAAAAATTTTTTTTAACAATTTTGAATATTTAAATGGAGATCCAATACAAAAATATAATAATTTTTGTGATATTTTAAATATGTTAAAAAATGAATGCATTCCTAAAATAGAATATAATATAAAAAGTAAATTTAATAAAGCCCCAGCGCCCTGGTGGAATGCTATTTGTGAAGAAGCGGTTAAAAATTGCAAAATTGCCTTACATTCATATCGTAAAAATTTAACTATGCAAAATTATATTAATTATAAAAAATTAGAAGCTTTAAAAAAGAAAACAATAAAAGAGGAAAAAAGAAAAAGTTGGAATAATTTATGTACATCATTTAACCGATATACACCCATATCTAATATATGGAACTTTATTAAAAAATATAAAAGAATAGATACAAGATCCAATAATAAAAGTGATAGTTTTATACAACCGTTTTTAGAAAAATTCTCTCAGAATAAAATAGAACATGATTCCTCATTTATATCTCTATTTAATCTAAATAATTTAGGTAAAGGTGATTTTCTTATCAAAGACTTCAGTTGGAACGAATTTCACAATGCATTAATATCAAGAAAAGATTCAACTCCTGGTCTGGATGACTTCCCATATCTAATGATTAAGAAATTAAATAAAACAGCACAATTAGTACTTTTAAATATTTATAATATGTTATGGTCTAAACAAGTTATTCCTGAATCGTGGAAAACACAATGCATACTTCCAATTTTAAAAAAAGATAAACCTTTAGAAAATCCCAATTCTTATCGTCCTATCTCCCTTACATCTTGTATAGGCAAAATTTTTGAACATATGATTAAAGTGAGATTAGATTATTATACAGAAGTAAATTCATTATTACCTGATTTCCAATTGGGTTTTAGAAAAGGGAAAAGCGCAGTTGAAGGGTTTGTTTCATTTCTGGCTGATATTAAAAATTCACTCATGTCTCACTCTAATGCAATATCAGTATTTCTTGATGTTGAGGGAGCATATGATAATGTTAATTTATATCAATTAATTTGTGTATTGAGTGAGTTAGGTTTACCTGGAAAGTTATTAAAATGGATATATAATTTCTTTTTTCACCGCACTGTATATGTAAAACATAACAATATAATTCATGGACCTAAATCCGCATACAAGGGTCTTATGCAAGGTGCAATACTATCACCAATTCTTTATAATTTATACACATCTCAAATTAAAAAATATGTCAATGTAAATAATGTAAATATTCTACAATATGCTGATGATTTAGTATTATATTCTATAGATCAAAATGTAAATATAGCTTATAATAATATCAACTTAAGTTTGGAGCAATTGTGCAATTATTATAAATTTAAACTTAAACTTAACATTAATTCTAGTAAAAGTTCAGTGATGTTATTTGGTAAAAGTAGTTTGGACACTCAAGTAAAATATAATAATGAAAATATTACTTTTGTTAATGAACATAAATTCTTAGGAATAGTTTTGGATAAAAAACTTAAATTTGATTCTCATATTGAATATATTTGTAAAAGAGCATATAAAAGTATAAATTTATTAAGATGTTTAGCAGGTGTATTTTGGGGTGCTGACCCTAAAATCTTAAGCATGTTATATAAAAATTTAGTAAGAAGTCATTTTGACTACAGTTGTATCGCTTACATTAACGCTAGATCTAGTATTTTAAAAAAGCTAGATATTTTACAGAATAAAGCCTTACGGATTATAACAGGAGCCATGAAATCGACTCCCATAAATTGTATGGAAATTGAGACATGTATTTCACCGCTCATTATAAGACGTCTACTGTTAGCTGAGAAATTTTGCCTTAAGATGTTAGCGAGGAACTCTTCCTTACCTGTTCAAAAACTCAAGCTAACGGAAGAATTATCTAAATTGATTGAACCATCAATATTATCTGCTAAATCAATTAATTCAAATATACTACCACAAATGTCAACGGTATTGCACCTGACAATTAATATGTCAAAAACGATATACACTAGTAGTCTTTGGCCTTTTTATGAATGTAACTTCGACAGTTTATTAAAGAAAAACACTGTAACATATTTTGTAACTGATGAAGACTCTAACAGTAAACGTGAATTTTATAGTTTTTTAGATTCTAAAAAGGAATATTATAAAATATATACTGATGGTTCCAAAACTAGTAAAGATGTTAAATCTGCTTTTTTTGACGCTAATTTAAATTTTACTAAATGTTATTTATTAAACATAAATTGTTCTATTTTTACTGCTGAATGTTATGCAATATATATGGCGTTAGTGTATTTAAATTCCCTTAGTAATATTAGGAAAATATTAATAATTTCAGATAGTAAAAGTGCGTTGGTATCCATAGATAATGTTAATTTAATACACTTCAAAGTTAATTATTTAATATATAAAATTAAAAGTGTAATATATGAATTTAGTTTAAGAGATATTCAGGTAGAATTTGTGTGGGTACCCTCCCACAGAGGCATAGAAGGAAATGAAATAGCCGATCAAGCTACAAGAAATGTATTTGATGAGGATCATAGAGATATAATAAAAACGCCTTTCTCAGATTTCTATCCAATCATAAAAACACAAATAAAAAATCTATGGGAAGAATATTGGAATTTAACTAAGCAGTCAAAAGGACAATGGTTTGCAAACATACAAAAAAAGTTTAATAGTATTCCATGGTATAACAAAGCTGTATGCGAATCACGAAAATTTACATCCATTATTTCAAGATTAAGATTTGGACATTGCATGGTTCCAGCTCATCTGTATAAATTAAAAATAATAAGTCTACCGAAATGTACAGAATGTGGTGAAGCATTTTCAGATATAAAGCACATTATATTTAATTGTAAAGCATTTGGATTGCAGCGTTTGCTTTTAGTATCAGAAATTAAAGAAATTTGTGAGGATAATAAACTAAGAATACCCCGCCAGATCGAAGAAATTTTAGCCAACCCTATATTTTTTAAACCATTATTCAAGTACATCTGTGCATGCGTGGAAAAAGTATGAAGTGAAAGAGACGTCAAGAACTTTTATTTAATAATTTTATACAAATGTATTATTTAACATTGTTTAGGGCAAAGGACTTGTATCCAGCTCTTAATAAATTAAAAAAAAAAAAAAAAAAAAATGTCAACTTTAGTTCCCAACTTTGCCGCCGCAATTGGCATTTCCTTTGAAATAGTTTAGCATCACTTTTTTAAAAGTTTTCTAAAAGTTTCCACTTTCCAATTTGTTTACATAAAATAATACCATATAATTAATTGGATTGTTTGTGTAAAATATTCAAAACTGGTAAATAAATAATTTAATGTACTTTGTGTTATTCGTATACAACACAAAACATTTTTTAAATCGTATATTTTGTTGTATTTTAAACAAGGAAATTTTAATATTTCTATTTAGTAAATATAGTAAATGATATAAAATTTTATGTACCTCGATCTTTACTACGATAATGATATTTATATAATATTCAGCATTATTTGTTTAGCCGCTAAACGACGCATGTCAACAAGCTGTTTGTTTACGGTTTTATTTTAGCCGTTGCTTGCTCGTTGCTAATCAGAGTATGTTTTAATTATGTGAAGTGCGACATTGCTGCGATGTGGAATTTTTAGAATTACTAAGTTATAAAAATGAGAACTGTACCGAAGTGGGTAAATAAAATCCATGAAGCTGAAAAAGTTGATTTATCTAGGTAAGTTAGTATTTTAAGTAACTAAGATTTCAGTGGACGATTTATTCCTTCTTCCTAACAGTTTTCTAAGCTTTGAAACAATTTTATATCATTAATCCTAAATCAATTCAAGTGAACACTTACTAAACTACAAACGGATAAAAAGCTTTATCATGCATGCAGTTACTTTTGACTTACAGTTGTACTAATGTTGTTTTTCACACTTAGTCTCAATATAATACTATTGAACATATAACAAAAAAGTTGTCTTCATCATTTGCTAATAATAAGTTTCTTCTGGTTAATACCAAGATGACCTATCCCAAAACCCACTTTTCCTAAAACATAGACTGGCCACTGCATGAAGATTTTGAACCTATCTTGTACTCAATACCTGCATCTTTCTTTGTTTGGGTTATTACTCACATGAATTACAAATATTTGGAGCCAGCTGATATCTGCATTGATTTCAAACTGAAATGACTTATGAAGGTCATGTTTGGTTTTTCGAAAAAGAGTATACTCAATTCACAAATAGGAGGGATGGGCTGTGTCAAGCTTCCATCTTCATTGCTTGTTGCCCTCTGATGTTTCAGCTATGCTGTGTTTTGGAGAAAAGTCTTAACATCTTATGTCTCATGATAGGCAACATAAATGAGTTGTTTGGCCTAGATAGTTCCATAGCCAAACTAGTTTCTCAATCCTGAAACTATGAATATAATAATAATATCATTTGATTAATAAAAGGAGATATTTAATTATAGTGTACAGACAATATGCTTCAGCCCCGATGGAACACAGCTTGTTGTGGGGGCAGGTGAGAAAGTAATGGTGTATGATCCAAAAGATGGCTCCTTGGTACAACTATTACAAGCTCATAAGGGCCCAGTCAATGCCGTTGCATATTGTAATGATGGAAAAAAGTTTGCCAGCGGCAGTTCAGACAAGAATGTTATCATATGGACATCCAAAATGGAAGGGGTTCTTAAATATTCGTAAGTATAATCTGTATATAAATTTGCTATTAATTGCGAATGATAATAAATAATTTTGCATTTGCTGTGCAATCTGGTTTTTATAATAGATATATCTAGGTAGATACAAAAAGAAACTTGTATCATTTGCTTGCGATTGTATAAAATTTTTGGACATATAAATTATTATTGTAATAATTATGAGTGAGACTTGACTTCAATGTAAAATTTATTGATATATATGTTTGGATTTTGGATTGGATATATATTGCAAATTTTGATTCCATTTTGAATACCTTACAGACACAGTGAAGCTATTCAATGCTTGGCGTACAACCCAGTAACATTCCACCTAGCGTCATGTGCTCTGTCCGACTTTGCTTTCTGGTCAGCTGATGTGAAAGCAGTTCAAAAAATCAAGGTGTCTGGCCGCATCACCAGTTGTGCTTGGTCAGCGAATGGACAACATCTAGCAATAGGTTTGGCTAGTGGTGCTGTTACAATTAGAGATAAGGTAACAGTTTACCTTTATATAACAGTCTATACATTATATTTTCAGAGTACTTTCCTTGGTAAGTGATATTATATTATAAGTGTGGCAGTGAGGTTTCATGATGCCTATTTCATTTAATCAGAACAGCCATCTAGTCTCGTACTAAATTCTGATGCAAAAAAAAAAAGCGCGCTATTATAAATGTGTCTGACTGCGGCATTAAATGGGTAAATCAATTTGGAAGCAGTATTCTTTATTTCAACGTTCTTGGACATATTTTATGAAAGTTGGTTTCATTGTGTCAAAGTCATTGAACCTTGTTATTGATTTGGGAATTTGTGTCAAAAGTATTAATTACCTTTCATTTATTCATAGGTAGTTCAAATTAAATTTACGTGTGCATAGCCTACATAGCTTTTGGCTTTGGCAGTGACGCAGCCGTCGTCATCCACTACCAAGCATAGTTAAAGCTGTGTAATTACAATCACTTTCAGACAGCGCCGCGTCAATCAGTTATACCTTAAGTTTCTATACATTCTGTTTGCTTTATTATATGACAGGTTTAATATTATATGTGATATTTTTTTTAGTTAGGAGAAGAGACTCAGCGAATAAACAGAGATGCTGCTGTTTGGGCAGTAGCATTTTCAAAAACAACTCTTATGGTAACAGATTGGAATGACACCCTATCATTTTATAATGTACAAGGACAACAAATTTTGAAAGACAGAAATATAGGTAAATATAAAATAAAATAAGTCATGCTCCTCCTTCTTTCGAATCATATATCCTCAGGGAACTAAAGTTACCATGCGAAAGATAAGCTTGTTGAAGTGGCAGTGGGCTTGTGTTACACTTATGAGGAACAGATGGCCGATGTGCCAATAAAGTTCAAGAGTCAGATGAAGTTCTTCCCGCCTATGTTAGATGCGAGTGGTAAGGGATAGATCTTATTGGCGTTCATTGAGGGAGGCCATGTTCATCAGTAGATGGTAAAAGGATGATGATGATGTCCGTCTTTATTGGAAATTAACCTATTACCATTTTCTTGTCTACTAGGTATTGTCCTCAGTCTCGCCGTTATATTTATATTTATGTCATATGCATGTAATAAAAATATAAACATATTATTTTAAAAAGTAATGCTTTAAATAAAAGTATAATAGAAAACAGTCATATCCAGATTAATGTTGATTATTTTTATAGTATATTATGTTACTCCTTATAGCATCTGCGTTTTGTCAGTGACAATTGAAACAAACTGACGAACAGACAAACATTATATTAATTTTTCTTTTGATGTAAGACTGCCAATACAATATATTATGATGTCTATACACATTTAGTGATAAGCAGTTTGAATTTGAATTTCATAAATTAAACTATTTCAATTCAGTAATATCTTTATCAAAATCAAAAAATTATATTATTTATATTATCTGTATTATCATAAGATCAATTATTCTTGCTTAATGTTTCTATTCAAATTGACCTCAGTATTGGTCATACTTTAAAACATTTTTCATTATAAGTTATTTCAGTCCAGCCCAGAGCATTTTCCTCATCCTTTGTTAATTAATTTTATCTATGTTATTGTCGTATTGCAAGCGCAGTTCATCAAAATTCATGCATAAAACTAAAATAGGTTCATTGAAAATATTATGATAGCTCATTTCGTCTCAAACTATGCTGAGTATGGTTTGTAACAGTTGACACGTTTGATACCTGCCTTTTTCAGGTATATCAGCATTATCCATGACTTTATTAGGAGCTCTTGTATTGGTTGGTGGAGTTGGTGGCTGGGCCATTCTGACATCTGAGGGTATCGTAATATTCACAACTCCTCTCGATTGGGTCTGGGCCATAGCGCCTTCACAGACATCAAATTCTTTGGTGAGTATATAATACAAGTATTATTATTATAATTAACTTCATTTTTATATTGCTGTAAATTACTGCCTAATATGTGAAACATTAAAATATTTCCAAATTATATCTTGATACAAAAGTTACACCTCAATGCAAAGATTGAATGCAAAAATGTTTTTTGTTTTTATTACATTCATAATTAAAAATCGTTTTTTTTTGGTTTTTATACATTTTGAAATAGCTAGCCTTCTCTTACAAGTTCGTTTGCTTGTTTTGAGATTAAAAAAAAAAAACTTATATTACTCTTCCAGGCAGTAGGCTGTCAAGATGGTACATTGTGGTGCTATCAACTTGTGTTTAATACAGTACACGGTTTGTACCGTGAGAGGTACGCGTATAGAGAGAATATGACCGACGTCATAATACAACACTTGACCACTGGCAATAAAGTGAGGATAAAATGCCACGACAGAGTACAGAAGATAGCGATATACAAACATCGCCTTGCTGTAAGTTTCATTATGTGTGTGTTTTTTTTTATCTGTGATAGCAATAATGACCAAAAGATCTATCATTTCCTTACTTTATTCTATTCGTTATAAAATTTTACGATGAGATGATAGATAGATAGATGCTTCTCCCCTGCCTGGCATACCGGATGCCTTTATAATGAGATATTTTTTTATGGCATAAGTAGGCAAATAAGTTGAACCTTTATGGTGACTACCAAGAGCCCATGACATGCGTATAACCAAAGCTTATGTAAAAGTGTTCCCCTTCTTTTCCCTATCCTCGCAATAGGCCATCAGAAACTCACAAATCGTACGAAACGTGACAGCATAGCTATCACTTTACGCCGGTATTATGGAACTACCTGATACTAAATCCATGTTTGTATTTTAGGTCCAACTACCTGAACGAGTGGTTGTTTATGAACAAGGTGATGATGATGGTATGTTGTATCGGGTTAAAGAGAAACTTGTACAAAAAGCTGAATGTTCATTATTGGTTGCAACCAGTGATTCATTGCTTTTATGCCAGGTAATACAATCAATAAATTTTCATTTATGGTTTAATGCTAATAAAAATGATTTGTAGTCCACAGAGCAAAAGAAATTCTTCCGGGGTAATACATTTCTGGAAGAAGGGAGCTTAAAGAAAGATTCATAGTAATCATTTATTTTAAGATTATTATCATAGTCCTGTACTTTATTAGTATGTAAGAACAATATCTACAGGTTACACTATTTTTATAGGATACAAAGTTGTCTGTGATCGGGATGAGAATACCAAAGTCTTGGACTGTCCCGGCACCAATTAGATATGTCAAGGTGACCACTTTGTATTTTGAAGAAGTTCTGCTTCTAGGATTGTTTAATGGGCAGGTGAGTTAAATATTAAAAATTTATAAACTAAAGTGTTTATTCGAATTGGCTGTGATGATCGGTACGGTTTTAAAATGTTAGGTTATGGTTCGAACCTGACCAGAGAAAATTGTATGTGCATGCATTGCAATGTAATGTATGTGACCATGTCAATATAGCTTGGAAACTGAAGTAAAACATCAACATCAAGCTAACTTCATGCCTAATAGAGGCCCCTTGATAAAATATGTTACATTGAAATTAGCGATGTCTGACCTCCCCTATTGTCACGCGGTCGCACACCTTCTGTGACCCCCCTAGATGTATTTTGTCACGATCCCCTCCAAAATTCGACGATGAGACCATTAGTTGATGAGGATATAATATATCTTTAAACAAGCAATTCTTGTATATAGATAATCTGAATCTCGGAAACGGCTCCAACGATTTTCATGAAATTTTGTATACGTGGGTTAAAAACGGCGATAAATCTCATCTTTAGAAAACTTTTTTTATCCGTGTTTTAAGGCAATGATAAAATATCATTAGAATACGAACGTAAATTTCGCTGACAAGTATTATGTCATGATAGTTTAGTGGAGAAATTAGGCAATAATGTATCGAGAAGAGCCTGGTTCGAATCTCCAGTCCGTTTATATTTTTTTCAAGTTCCTTTGAAAGAAAAACTTTATCATATTATCACTAAGGGTATAATATAAAACAAAACAAAAAATCCGAGCAAATGCTCGGTCAACCAGGTACTGTTGTTTTACTGTGAACAGGCTACAAGATAGTATACTATCAATATTAGAACACTATCCCTAACTGGGGTTAGGATATGTTAAGATCATTATATTAAACAACAGGACTCTTTACATTTAAACAATATATATATAATGTGACCTTTGAACTAGAAATGACCTTACTATATTGTGCAAGACATATCTTGTTTAAAGAAATAAGAGTCTCCTTTAACTAGTCCCTGTAAAATAAATATTGATTAAGTTGATAAGAATACTAATATTTTTTAAGATATGGCAAGTTGAACCGAGTAACGGTGGGTCGAAGATGATCCTACAGATCCCCGGTAGTGTGAGGTGTCTCGACGTGAGCGCGTCCAGGAGTCGACTGGCCGTCGTCGACGAGACGTCTGTTTGTCGAGTCTACAGCCTACCCACCGGTGAACTACTATTTACAGTATGATATTTTTATATTCATTTATAGTTTTTAGAATGACATGACAAAATATACAATTGTATTTATAATATGTATGTATGAGTTTTATGGTTGCCATAGTTATCCGTATTGCCTGTTTAGTGTTAGTATTTGCCTGGTTTAGGATCAGATGGCCAGGTGTAGAGTTGTTGATATTGTTATGTGCATGTGTGTTTCGGCGATATATTTATGACCTGTTTAAGCACCCGAACAAACATATTTTTAATTATTGTTGACGACTTTTTTTTGGCATTATTGAAGTATACCTATCCAACATTATGTGGGTTGCTGATTAATATAACGTATAAACGCTTGCTCTAGGAAGAGAACGTGTCATCTGCGTCGTGGAACTCGTGGTGCGATGAACTGTTATGTCTTTCGGGGGCGGGGCTTCTGTCTATCAAGGCGGGACAGTTCCCTCCCGCTACACAACCGCTCTCCGGATCTGTTGTGGGATTTCAGGTAAAAACTTAAAACCTTAATAGATCATATAAAAACTTACAATTTCAATCTTGTGCTCACTCTGGCTTTTTGGTGAGGCAATTTCTTCTCAAAAATACTTTTGGTTATTAAATTATTTGCGAGCCCCGAGACAGTTTTGACGTTATTCGCGGTCATCCTGAGATCGTATCAAAGGGTGTTTGATGTTTATAGCTAACAGCGGTGTAAACCAATAGTTGGTCTAGCTTGTAATATAAATAAATCTGTGCTTGCGTCCTCGATTTTGTGTTGAAACGAGAATAAATTTCCATTTTAATCTTTTATTTTTATTGCGGTGTAGACTGTGGTGGTAAATAGATATTGGTATATTTCAGGGTGGGCGCGTGTTCTGCTTGCAGTCAAATTCGATGCAAACTATAAACGTTCCTCTGTCTCATGCCGTACACCAGTACATACAACAGAAAATGTTTAAGTAAGTTAAAAATTGAGCGGTGATGGTCCAGTGGGTGGACTCGGACTCTTGAACAGGGTTCGGGTTCGATTCTGTGGTGCATTGAAATTGTTTTTCTAAAATTTAAAGCATATTAATATCTATTTTGACGTTTACCCAAATAAAGCTATAATAATTAATTAAAAAATAAATCTAAACAAAGAAAAAAAAAGAAAAAATTAGCAAACCAAATTTAATAGAAATGGTCATATAAACAAATAATGAATGTGATATCATGAAAAATATTACTTTTCATGCATACTAACTGTGTGATATTTTGTCAGTGATGCATACGCAGTTGCTTGTCTCGGTGTAACCGCGTTGGACTGGGAGCGTCTTGGTATGGCTGCATTGGAGGAGCTTTCTTTTGAAGTTGCTAAAAAAGCTTTTCAGAGGAGTGAGAATATCATTTTCCTGACACTTATTGATCAGATACAGGTAAATGTTTTTTTAACATCTCATATATTACTATTGCATTTTTAATAATATTACGTATTATTATCATGCATAATATTATCATTATTGTCATGTATGACATACATATGTTTAATAGAAGACTCCTAGTGGGAATCTATATTTTTCCATGCCAGGTTGTTATATAGCATTCCCAGGTAGTACGACATTTTATTTATTTAAAAGATATAAATTGCGATAAAGTCCGTAAAAGTTAGTAAAATCAAAGAAGAATAGAAGTTATATCTCTTAAATAATATGTACAAATTTCAGGAGCGTTACGAGGCTGGTGAGAAGCGAGTCGTGATAGTTGGTGACATACACGCGTACAGGGGGCGGTACGCGGACGCGGCGCGCGCGTACGTCAGCGCCGCACGGGACGACCGCGCGCTAGAGATGTACGTCGACCTCAGGATGTTCACTAAGGCACAGGTGAGTGACAATATACAAGTGACATCATGAAATAAAATATGTATTGAAATAAATAATGATCGTAATAATGTATTGATTTCGCATATAAAAGTTAAGATGGAATGTATGGCCGATGGGCTTAAGGTGGGGATTAAGGTTTAAGAGTCGAGGCCGCGTTTAGGTAGACGAAGTGTTGGTCGGCCATTAACCAGATGGGACGACGATCTCCGTGCAGTGGCAGGTCCGCGTTGGATGCGAGTAGCAAGGGATCGGTCGTCTTGGCGTTCATTGAGGGAGGCCTATGTTTAGCAGTGGACGGATAAAGATGATGATGATGATGATATAAAAGTTACATACATATTCGTGTATAATTTGCAATGGCTATTGTATATAACTCAACATCAAGTTAAGTAGTACTATCGAATTTTAGTTTAGTCCGTTTTAACGATATCAGGAGTTCGTGGGTGAAGGTGAAGGGCTCGCAGCGCTAGCTCGGCGAAGGGCGGAATGGGCTCGAAGGGTGAACGAGCCGAAAGCGGCCGCGGAAATGTACCTCGCGGCGGGAGACATCGGCAAAGCGGCCAGGCTGTTGGCAGAGAGTGGCAGGCGGGATATGTGAGTTTCCTATCTCCTTACACAGAAATATCTGGCATATCAAACGTAACAATGTTACAGTGCCACATCACTATTGTGCCCGCAGATATGGCGAAATATGCACGGCACGGCATTGCAACGCACGATGCGTGCTCATACACAGACGTTACATGTCTGTCAGGTTTCCTGCTCAACTAGCATATCTAATGTATAAAATTCTCGTGTCACAATGTTTGTTCCCATACTCCTCCGAAACGGCCCGACCGATTTGTATAAAATTTTGTGTGCATATCGGGTAGGTCTGAGAATCGGCCAACGGCTATTTTACATCGCCCTAAACAATACGGGTGACCCACACCAAAATATTTTATTTTTTTACAAGATTTTCCATTGTTATCTTTTTTTTTTGAGGTTCTGGCGTTAAAAATACACATAATCCTAAATTTTCACCCTTCTACGATCAACCCCTGTTTTTAATAGCAATATTAGTACTTTTAGCAAAACGAAGTCTGTCGGGGCAGCTAGTTATATATAATATGAATAAATATCGCAACGTCGGAAGTATAGTAGGCATCACTAACGATGGTGAATTGATGTGGGAAACGTCACTCCATACAATTATTATTGTATGCAAAATCAAAGACATGTATTCTCAAAACTATGATTCGCTTCAATCAAATCTTCAAATTGAACGTAGTGTACTGTATTTCAACATTGTTGGTAACAACCATCTTTACATTCATACAATTATTTTAATTCAGGTTAATAGAATTGGCGAGGAAAATGGACAAAGGTTCTAGCGAGTCGCTACGCCAACTAGCCGAGGCATTGGAGATGGCGAGCGAGTATCAGACCGCCGCGGACGTGTACAAACGACTGGGCGATTATAGGTGTGTATGTTATAAGCTTACTAATAAACTTCTCGTTTTCATATAAAGCTACTAGCTGATGCCCGTAACTTCATCCGCTTGGAATTAACAAATAAGTATTGTCATCTTTACTAATATTTTAGAATGCAAACATGTGTTAATGTAATACATAATATTACTTTGTGGAAAGACTTTGTAAAGAGGTAGTGCCATGCTACTTTGCGGCCGAATTGGGCCGGCATGACCAGGGTGGTACCTCTTGCTCTCGTAATACCGGCGTAAAGTGACAGTCATGCTGTCGCGTTTCGTGCGGTTTTTGTGTGTATCCGGTGGCCCATTGGGGGATCTGCATAACCTTTGGTTGTGTGGATGTTTATGTGCGTCGATAGTCGCAAGGCTTCGGCTGTTCGTTTGCCATCCAATGCTATAAAAAAAAGACTTGTTGGGTTAAATTTAAAGTTAACATATTAACGTAGTAAAATTACACGTAATAAATCCAATGGTCGGTTTTCAGAAAAGTGGCTCAGCTAGCGGTGTCGTCCAGCGAATGGTCGCAGGCGTTCGCGCTCGCCCGAGAACATCCCGAGTGCAAACACGACGTGTACTTACCTTACGCCCACCAGATGGCTAGGGAGAATAGATTTGTTGACGCGCAAAAAGGTAATTTAATGTGCATAATATGTTAGTAAGTCATACTCTCTTAACATAAAATTAACAATTTATTACAAGTAGGCTATTGAACTACCTGATACGGGCTATTTACCATGTTTTTCATTTTTTTCACGGAGCTCGAGGACAGTAAATATTTTGTTTCAAATGATTGAAGTAATATTGTGTTAATTTTAAATCTAATTGTGTACGAATTAGAATACTCTACATTAAACTAAGCAATTGATATGGAAACGAATGGGTATATGAATCTAAATCCAAGAACATAAGTGGATAAAGAAATTTTAAGAAACCTATTTAAATTCGATGTACCCTCTTCTAAATAGATATGTACATTAAGGCGTCAGATTTATAAATATATAATTAGGGCCTTTAATGTAAACGATATTCTTGCCACATAGAGCAATATCGAGCAATACAATGATGATATATTACTCGGTGATTTGACACCTGCATATTAGGAGTTTAACCAACCAGTTGATCTGTTTGTATGACCTATTGGAAAATCATTCGTCAATTTCCATCGATCGGCCAATCAGAGCTCAGGGCGCAGCGCCGCAGCACAAGTTTGCGGGAATGTGCTTTTATTCCACATATGTTTACATTGTATACATATTTATTCGTAATTTGTTTGTTGGCAGCCTATCACATGGCGGGAGAGACAGCTACTGCTATGCGCGTGTTCTTCGTGCTCGTTAGCAACGCTATTGCAGAAGAACGATTTAGTGACGCTGGATACCTGCATTATCTCCTCGCTATGCAGTATTTGGAGTCGGCTGCTTCCACCAATAATAAGTAATAATACTAATACTAATAAGGAATAATTATAATGAACATAAACTAGAGAATATTTACTTTATTTTTGTATGAAGTATTTATTAACTATTTTGCTTGTTGTATATTTGGTCTGCGAAGTTTATAATCTTCAAATCAAATTTAGTGAACACTATGCAACGCATGTATCAGTTACTTGTGAATAATAAACTTATATGCATGTGTGCATTAAAATTATCATTCTTAAGTCTTTGACGTTTTAAAAAAAGAATAATCTTATTCCTAAAATTCTGAATGATTCAGGCAGCGTAACACGAACCTAAGTCAGTACAAGAGCAACGATCGTCTCGCGCGCGTGTACCACGCGTACGACGCGGTACATCGCTGCGTACACGAGCCGTTCTCATTGGCGCAGCCTGATGCACTGCTCAATGCGTCGCGCTACGTGCTAGCGGTCGTGGACGGAGAACCGCCCCCCGGTGTCTCTATGTTGTATCCTTTTTAATTTACTCTCAATTTGAATGTGTTTTTTGAAGTGATACTTCTTTAGAATCGTCATTTCAAATCGGATGCAACGGAAAAAACGACAGGTAAGAGACACAAATACAAAAGAGCGAGAGAGCAAATGTCGGTGTGTATGTGTATTGCAGACTGTTTAATACTTGCTTGCATTTAACATGTGTTTCACTTCAATCGTGTGTGAATCGCACACACACACCTTTATTATTTTTCTTTACGTGTTCTGTACGTTTATATCAGATTTTCTAATCGATTTAGATGGTTCTTTTTCATTTAAGAACTTTGCTTTCCATGGTACCATTGAATTAGTACTATCAATATCATACTAGTTGTTTTTAAATCATACTCAAAAATATTTACACTTGGACTACAAATATTGATTACTTGTTTAATAATGAATTTTGATTGTCTTGTAGGTATATGTAGTGGTTCAAAGCCACTCTTACTATGTATATAAATTTTATGTACTTATAAATGACTTAAAATAAACATTAAGTTCCTTTGTTAAAAAAGAATCATACTTATTTTCTTATATAAATGTTACATTTTTAATTTATGAAAATACTTTATAAAATTGAGTTCATATCTATATTTAATACAAAAAATATTAACAATGTATTTATTTTATTAGATGTTTAAAATATACGATATTTTATTGGTTCATTTTAAATAATTACGTACATAATGTCCTTAATTACACAGTACAGTTGTTTGTACCTGTGTATGGCGAAACAAGCTAAAGCACTCAACGCAAACACGCTGGCCCGACAAATGCTCGATAAACTTCTTGGACTTCAAATACCACAAAAATTTCAGGTATTTTCGTGTAACGATTAAAAATATAGACAATACAAGAAAAGTTTTAGCAATCTCTGTATTCTTAGTTTATATCAATTTCATATAATCCAAAAATAACTAAAAATCAAAAATTATTTTTCATAGTGTGTAACTTCATTCTTATAATTTAATGTAGCCTGTTGGACCGGTATTGTTTATGGTTTAATTTGGCTAAGTTTATAATGAGGGTTCGCAACGCGCCCATGTCATAGAAGATACCCACAAGAAACTCTGCTGGGTTCCTATTATTCTTTTAAAATTATTTTCTGTAAAAACTGAAATCATTCATAAACCACTATTTTCTTGTACCGCTTCATTATATGTATTAAAATAATCTCTTTCCATATGTATCTTATAAAATAAAACATTTCAGGAGAGTGTGGAGTTGTTGATCCTGAAGAGCGGTGGAAGCGGTAGCGCTGGGCAGGACGACGAGGTGTCCCCGCTGTGTTGGCGGTGTCGTCGGCACACGCCCCCACTGAGCGCGCAGTGTACGAGGTGTCGACATGTACTCGCACACTCTATAGCCACATACGGTAATCACTAATACTTTTAAATCTCTAGCTTTATCTCTAGCTCAGGCTACTGGACACTTTATGCTTAATTTTTTTTACTCATACACGTAACACTAGCTATAACAAACTTAGCACGGGATTAGGTTAACATGGTGTGATATATCATGCTATTCATTTTATTATTCACGAACATTCGCTCATTTGCCTTCATTGACCATCTGAACATTGCAGGAATACTCGTAGCTGAGTTCTGGGCGGATAAAATTAAGGTAGCCATCGACACGCTAAGAAGAAAAAGACTTATTTGCTTACAGTGTAATACTATTAGTATCATCGCATCTAGTATTATAGCCGTGGTTTAACTCGCGTACTTACAATTCCAGTAGGAATACGGGGATAAATTATAGCCTAGGTCATTAATCTGACGTGTAAACTTTACTTAAAGTTTCATCAAAATCGATTCTGATGATATATATAGTGCGAAAGGTCAAAAATTTGTAAGCCTTACACTTATAAAATGTGTGAGCTAAAGTCTAGATAAATTGGGGGTGATAAATTTTTAATCTTTACAGCAGTCTTGAAGACACCAAAAAAACCGAGCCGATAAAAATAGTAATCCAGAACTTACAGCACATGGGACAATCTCGCTAGGGCCAGTTTTAGGATACCCGCGGGGACTGGCGTCTTGGCGTTTATTGAAATAGCCTCCAGCTGTAAACGGAATGTCCTTGTATCAGTACAAAGACAAGTACTCAGGCTGGCAGCTCATTTTTTTACCTCATTTTAGTTATCAAGTCTTATTAAAGTTATTTAGGCACGACGGCCGAGGCACCTATAGCTATATAATATAATACCGGCGTAAAGTGACAGCTATACTGTCACGTTTCGCACGGTTTGTGTTTCAGCCAACCCAGGGAATGGGAGGATAGGGAAAATTAGGGCAACACATCTGTTAATCTCTTATGCAGATGACAAAAATAGGCCACCCATCTTGTCGCTTTCATCTAATTCGAGTGAGAGCCACGTTGAATTCACATACTGGTCGTTATTTACCATCTATGGTTTTGCTCTTCTATTTTTCATTAATAGCTGAAGTAATCTTGACTGTCAATCTTCCATTGCTACCCTTGCACTCTCTATAATAAATATAATCGGTTTTGAGTAAAACCTATATGAAACCACCTATATTTTCTATATAACTATAATAGAGAATATGGGATAGAGGTCTCACGTGAAAAAGGCTGGCCTGTGTTTGGGGCAACGCATCAGCGTTGCAATCCAACATGGCAATGCGGCAAGCGTTTTGGGAACGTTCCCAGTCGACAGAGATCTGTCATACATACTGTTTGTTTAATTGTATAAACTATAATATTGAAGTGAAACTTCTTTAGAATCGTTGTGATTTCAAACCGGATGCAACGGAAAAAAACGACAGGTAAGAGACACAAATACAAAAGATCGAGAAAGCAAATATCGGTGTGTATGTTTATTGTATACTGCTTAATACTTGCTTGTGTTTGAGCATTTAACGAGTGTTTCACTTCTATCGTGCGTGAATCACACACACACACACACCTTTTTATATTGTATGATTTATAGGAAAAAATACGCATACTAACATGTGAATTGTCTTTGTCACTAACAGAAGTCCTGCCGTTGGTTCAGTTCGAGCCGGCCGAGGGTATACCATACGAGGAGGCGTTGGATCTCATAGACCGCATGCCCATACCGGACGTGGAGGTGACGAGCGATGGGGCGGACGTGTTGAGGATAGACCACGAGGTGGACGCCGCTGATCCCTTCCTAAATAAGGTTGAGGAGGTGGGTATCAATCTATGAATTATGGCGTGACGACGAATGACATGCTGCTGTCGTGTCGTGATGCCCCCACTACGCCGCCGCTTTCGACTGTATGTGCGCGGTTTTATTTTATCTTTCGTTATGGATTGTTATAAATGAATTATATTAACATACATGTTCCGCATCTGCCAGGTTTCCAGAGACGAACTTTAAAAACAATATTATTGATGTCGGCTTGTTTTTAAAATTATGCTCAGTAATAATTTCAAAGTGGCCTAATTAAATAGCTCACACTGTCTTTTAAATGTTTTTCATGGTTGCAGTCTCGGCAATAGCGAATTTATAATAAACTACTTACTTAGTATTTTTTTTAAATGTATCCTATGTTACTTTTAGTACCTCTGAGAATATGTGTATAAAGCTTCATGATGATCGGTAGAGAAGTTTTCGCGTGAAAGCGTAAAAAACTCATTACTTTCACATTTATTATATTATATAGCCAAGGATTTAAGGCAAATTGCATGAGATTGGAAAATATCTAAACGAATAATAAAAAATATAATAAAATTAATTAAAGGAGTTTAATAAGAATCTTCCCATCTGAATTGAATGAATTAAAAAAAAACCAATAATTGTAAAAATATTATATTATTTTCAATTAGTGACAGCTAAAGAAACAGCGGTGCGAAGAAGGTTAAATACATAATAGTGTAATGGCCGCAACCAAAAACAGTTAGTGTTTTTAATAAATTATGTATTTAACCTCACAGCCACACTAACACTTTGTTCAGGAGTGGACGATTAAAGGCGGATGATGATGAAAACGTGTCAATAGACATTTTCTAGCAGCTTTATTTTATTGTAGGACGACGACGCTGGTGTGGTGATATGCAGTCGTAACGCACTACTACAGATGAGTCCAGCGAACACCGTGATAGTGACCCGACCGCCTCTCCCGCCCACACTGTACAGGAACATGTTGCCAGAGTTGCCAGTCACTGTCTGCCAGAATTGCCAGAACGTAAGCACGTATACTTTATTACGGATTATATTAAAAGTAGCCTGCCAACGGAAATAACCAAGGTTTGATTGTATCGGTTAGTTACTGGGAATTATTATCTTATTTGTATTGATATGGCCACTGTTTTTGTGTCTATGGAAAGTATTCTATTGGTTTTAGTCAATGGAAAGTATTTTGGTTTTAGTGGTAAGCTTTGTGGACTACAGAGCAATCCTATAAGTATTGCGTTTTTCCTTTTTGAGAATGGAATTCTAAATGTGAAAATAAAATGAATATACTTATTTAAGATTAACATAATACCCGCACTCGTTCCGCCCATTTTACATTCAAATGGCTTGTCTTGAATAGGATAGAAGAACATTTTTGGTTGCTACGAAAGCATGAGCGACGATGGTCCAGTGGTGGATGGACTCGGCCTCGTATTAGAGAGGTTCCGGGTTCGATCCTGACTCCCCGGTTTCGTACTTTAAAAGATTTAAGCATACATACAGAGGAAGCGACTTGTTTTATACTATGTAATAAAGATGTTAAGATAAATCCTCCTATTGCCTGTAACGAAATTTCTTCAGAGTTTACTACGCGGCTATGTTAGTTAAATAATATCAATTAATTAATTTATAGTTGTTCTACATGGAGGACTACGAGATACAAGTGGTGACGAAGGGTCACTGCCCCTTCTGCAGATATCAACCAGAAGTGACGGGGGATGAAAATGATAAAGATGAGTCTCTTCTCAACGGCTCGAACACATCAACGCCGAGGAGTCTCGCCAATGAAAATTCCTGGGACTAAAAAGAAATATACTAATCGTAATGAAAAAAATTACCGTTACGCGACGCCCGGAATTTATGAGACACGTGTGTGTTAATATTAATTTATTATTAATAACAATATATGAATAATGATGAAAAAAAAAATAAGGGCGCACACACAAGAGAGTCGAAAATTAGGCGACTTAGTATAACGGCATGATAGCATCTCTCCATTATTGGCGAAGTACGACGTTTGAGGAAAATACATGCCCCATGCAAAATAAAAATGTCTTTACATATAGCTTTAAAAATACCCGTAAGTATTTTACACAATGTAGTCTTTAAATATTTATATCGACGAAATAATTTTCAGCCATTTTATAAAGAGATTTTTGCTATACAAGAACCCATATTAAGGAGTTTTATGTGAGATCGATTCATACATCGCTTAACCGAATTTGATGATTTGTGGCACATACAAGTATTTTTTTATACTTGCACATTATTATAACTTACCATTAGATGGTGCTGCAAAGACAATTGTGAAATGATACTCTAATGCATGTCCTGCAACGTTGAGTATGTATTTAAAAATACTTTAAATTCTATGATAAAAATAGCTAAGTTTACGTAAAGGCGACGTTTCATTTCAGGCCAGCATGATGTACGCATATCCAAAATAACACTAAAAATACGATTATCACACTAAAAATACTAACTAATTCGGATTTTTTTTTGTACAAAAATAAATTTAATTGTTTGTATTGCCATATCAAGCGCCAGTTTTGTAGTCATACTGAATGAGTGATTTATGTGTGCATGAATTTCGAGCAAAGAATGAGTTTTTTTCTTACTAACAATCATTTAATAATCGGATGTTAAGATCCATTAAGGAAAATATATTGTTTCATGAATAATAGCTTAGTAACCTAACCGGACAGCGCGACAGAAAATATTTTTGTACACGAAAAAAAGGGCCATTTTATTTAAAATTAAATGTTCACATTCAGGGTCTATACAAAGATGAAACGTCTCCTTTCCATTTTATATATAAAATAATATATTTACATTATCAACATATACTACAATATATCAACATATACTACAATATATCAACATATTATTCTATGTCTCCTCCCTGTATGTTTTCTCCTCGAAATCAGATGAGGAGGGTGTTCAGTGTTCACCGACGGGCCGGCCCAATGTTGATCAACTTCACGCACTTTCAAAGACTTAAAATTTTAATTTCATCAGGCGTGCTGGTTTCCTCACGATGTTTTCCTTCACCGGTACACAGGTGTGTGCGTAGTTTGTGTCTATTTCAAACATGCGTGTTCTAAATTTTAACAGGATTTTGCTTATTTATATATGCACCTGGCGGCTGGCACCAGAAATGTATTTCGGATAATTTAAGCACCTATAAGTAATAACATCGGAGGTCAGGCAAGTATCTTGTTTTCGATATAAAAATACACCTGTTGATAATTTGTGGCACATAATATCCTTATATGGTTTTATTATTGAACTATCCGTTTTTCGTAGTCACCCGTGCCGAAAAAGAAAAAAAAAACTTCACTCTTTATTAAAAAGTCTATTATATCTATTGCCATCGAGCATATAACCGGGATAGAGCTATAAATGTTATGTGTTTTGTATGAAAATAAATTCCGCCCAAATTTGTGCTGCTATGCTGCGGCAGTTCTGCGCTCTGATTTGCTGACTAATTGCCGTTAATGGATGATTGGCCGATAGACGTAGTCACAAACCAATGGTTGGTGGAATTACTATTACCTGACAAATGACTTACGAGATTTCGATTTCTATCTCTCGTTACTACTCTATCCGGTTATAATATCGATGATCATTGAATTAGTTCAGGTACAGGAGATAAGCGTTCAAAAATGTACCATCTCTATAGCTTTAATATAATAGTATAGACAAGGATGTAACATTTGCTTTATGTATTTATCAACAAATATTTAATTCCCATAATCGTTTTAAATATACCACGTAAGTATATGTTTTTTTACATATTTCGGATTGCGTAGTAATTTTATATTGACAAAGACCTGACAAATCACATGAGAGTAACCTTTACTTTGATATTGAATGGCCCCTAATTAAGACCTAGGAAACTCATATTAAAGCCTAAACTAGACTGTCCGACTTGACTATATTCAAAACACGGTTACAATTGACATATCTCCTATAGCCGGAAGGAGGTCCGCATTGCTTTATGACCAGCCCGCCTAGGATGCGCTCTCTTCACGAGAGAGAGACATAATGTACTAATGTCTACGGACGCAACATGACATCGTAATTCTTTCGAATTTTGTCGTTTAAATAAGAGAAATTTCTCGATGTCAATACCATATGTATTGACGAGAAGAGACGAGAAAAATTATAAACCCAAATATCTTACCCCTTTTATTTCAGAATATAATTTAGCCTATGTTACTCGTGGATAATGTAGCTTTCGAATGTCGAAAGAAATTTTGGAATCGGTACCGTACTTTTTGAGCCTATTCATTACAACCAAACAAAAAAACAAAGTTTTCCTCTTTATAATATTAGTGTAGATTTAGGATTCTATTATTACGCTACACATTCAAATCACGGCAACACGATTTATTTTCTTGCGTATTATTTTGATTTTGCTATATCTCCTAAAGTATTCATTTAATTTGCATGATGTAAAGGGGAAAAATAATCTTCATGAAGTGCTGAAGCTAATTAACTGATTTAAAATGATAAGGATTTATACCGTATTTGTGTAAATAACTTTCAAATTATCGCGTTATAATTGCAAATTTTTTAAAGTATTAAATGGATATAGTATGATATCCCTAATAGATAGATATATGCCATCGCGGACTTTTTTGTAGACCTATTTAAGATATACAATTCCACCATACATTATTTTGTTATATCTCAAAGGGCTTAGGCAGCGTTTTCGTTGAAAAATCCCAGACGGGAATTTTTTTTCCGACACCTCCAACAATTATTGTTATATCTTAGCTAATGTATATAAAAACTTAATAAATTATATACATAAACCTTCCTCTTGAATTGTCCTATCTATTAAAAAAAAACGAAATCAAAATGCGTTGCGTAGTTTTAAAGATTTAAGTAAAAATTTCGACAAGTTTCTCTTCGGAAGAGATATGTCTTTTTGTCGTGGCGTGCATCTTAGGCGGGCTGTAGTTCTTAATTATTATCATTTTATTGAATAATTTATGTAAAAAAATATGCAAGTATTGATATGTTGCGAATAACTTCTAGAATTTAAGTGCGAAATTTTATCCTTATCTAAAAGCTTTTAAACTGTGAACTAAAGTTACCGATATCACGCTACGAATAAGCACGTTGAAGTGGCAATGGGCTAGTCACGCACTTAGAAGAACGGATGGCCGATGGGCCATTAAGGTTCAAGAGTGGAGGCCGCGTTTAGGTAGACGAAGTGTTGGTCGGCCATTAACCAGATGGGATGACGAACTGCACGGAGTTCGTTGACATCATGAAATAAAATATGTATTGAAATCATGATCATACATATTAAAATATTGATTTCGCATATAAAAGTTAAAATGGAACGGATGTCCGATGGGCCATTAAAGTTCAAGAATGGAGGCGGCTTTTAGGTAGTCGAAGTGTTGGTCGACCATTAAGCAGATGGGAAGACGATCTCCGTGCAGTGGCAGGTCCGCGTTGGATGCGAGTAGCAAGGGATCGGTCGTCTTGGCGTTCATTGAGGCAGGCCTATGTTCAGCAGTGGACGGATAGAGGCTGATGATGATGATGATGATGATGAAAAGCTTTTAAAAGTACATTATATCATGAAATGAATACGATAAAATATACAATATGTTATAATGGTAATTTTATACTCGAACGCCGTATAATGTGAAAGTGAGACGTGAAATTCAATCTTCGCCAGTATGTTATCGTATTCCATACGAGCGCCGCGACAGATGGCCGCTGTACTTACTTCACACCTGTTCTAATACCTAGTCGAGCTTAGAAAGTCTATACGATAACTACAATATATAAAGAAAATAGCAGTGCCCTGCGGCTTCATCCGCGTATATCCCATTCCCGTAGGAATACAGGGATAAATTATAGCCTATGTGCTATTCTGATATAACAAAATGAAATAAGTACAAAAACGCATTCAAATAATCGGATCCTTATTCTTAGACAGATTTATGGGAGGTCATTTTTTAGCCTTTAAGATTTACCATTCGATGGAGACAAGGCAAAAACTTATACTAATACTTTATAACATATTCTTATACCTACCAAACGAATGTACATTTTAAAAATCGGTCGAAAGCATTACGGATTCTTATGACTATAAACACTATGAGCTTTTTATGTAATAAATTATATTATGTCAATTCATAATAAAATTACATTCCGCAGTTAACATTTGTGATGATTAGGAGCAGTGAGGAGGATAACAGACTTATCAGATACATTTTTATGTCGTTGTTGTCGTTGTTTAAAAAGTAACATGACTCTTGTAAGGAGATTAGAGAGACAAAATGTATAATAATGTCTAAAAGAGAAATGATAAATGTCTAAGAAAAAATGTCTAAAATGTCTAAATATTAGAGAGACAGTAATGAAGTCTTTTTTGTTCTATATCTATTAATACTTCTGTGAAGTTCATATTTTCATTTTACACTCTTGATTTTTAAAAATTCATAACTAGTTGCACTAGATTAAAATGATTGTGATACTACAAGTTATTGCTACCTCAATGCTATTAAAATACTTTTTTTGTAGCTGGCTGGGTTCAAACTTGAACTTGAAAATGAAATTAATAATTATTGTGTTTTTTAGTTGACATAAACAAAACTATAACTCTTGGCTGGATTTTATCGTCAATTTTATGTTTACTGCACAATGGGAATAATTTAAGTACATCGAATATACTAAGTTCTAAGCTATTGCGTAATGTATCTTTATTTTAACTCACATGTTTTTATTTATTTCACTGACTTTATTAAGATCTTGATAATGTGTAACATATTGTGATAACAACCACCGTCCATTCTAATAAATTTAGTTAGCACAAAATATATATTTTTTTATTTCAGCCCTGAATACCACTGCTATAAATATTATGAATCTGATCTTAAAAATAAATGAATGAATAATAAAACAGAGCCACTAGCTCCTATATATGCAGAAAATACTTTGAAGTGGCCCAAATTTTGAATCATGGGTGCATGTACCGCACCGCACTGATAAATTATATTATAAGAGGACCCAACAGACGTTATCCTTTAGATACAAATTGATCCAGCCGTTAAGTTGCAATATAGAAAAATAACATAGATACAGACTCCAGCGCCATCTGCCGGGCTTATTTGTGAATCTAAACCATTCTCAAATCCATCTGAACGTACACAGAAAATTTAATTAAAATCGGTCCAGCCGTTTAGGAGTTTAGTGACAAACATACGCAGAGAAGCAATATGGATTTTAAAATCTGAAATAAATGTATTATTATTATTATTAATATATATAGGTATAATGATACATGTGTAAACAGCTACGATTATTTGAAGCGCTGATTTCTATAAATATCACATGCAATTTGAATATATGAATTCTTGTGCAAAATTTCACGTGGTATATTATAAAGGATTACATGCCCATATTATGTTTATTATGTATATCTTATATATTTAAACGAGCAATTCTTGTATATATATATATATATATATATATATATATATATATATATATGTATATTTATATCGGGATCGCGGAAACAGCTCCAACGATTTTCATTAAATTTTGTATACATGGGTTAAGAACGAAGATAAATCGATCTAGCAGCTAGCTAGGATAAATTTTTAGAAAACTTTTTTTTATCCGTGTTTTGAGGCATCGATAAGATATGATTAGAATACGAACGTAAATTTCGCTGTCAAACAATATATCATGGTAGTTTAGTGGTAAGATAAGGCAGTTAAATCCGAACGAGCCTGGTTCGAATCTCCAGTCCGAATTTTTTTCCTTTTTTTTAAGATCATTTTTTTTAAGAAAAGTTTTATCGTACTTTATCAAGCAACGCCATCTTTCAATCAGCGAGTTGAATTATTTAATTTGATATGCAAAAGCTTGTCTAACATGGGTTTGATTCGAGAACTGTAAAGTGACATCTCTGAAAATATCTACTTTATCAGACTTCGTTATGTATACGGTGACGCGTAGTTGAGAGTAAAAAACAATTTATGTTCTTGTCGAAGATTCTTTTCTCGTAGAGGTCTACCTTTGCTACTTTGTACAATTATTAAGGCTTATTTGTTAAAAATGGAATTGAAAAAGTTTTTACTAAGCTTCAAAGTGTCAAAGGTCAAATTACTACAGTGGAACTACACTAAAAACGCTAAAACCGAGGACTTATGGTGCCCATGTAGAATCTAGGTTCCTTAGGTAAATATTACTCAGAACAGTGTTACAGTTGATGAGTTGAGAGCGTATTTTCATGATATTATTCTATGTGATATTATGTTAAAAAAACATTTTTCTCAAAACTATCAACAGAAATACCAAAAGGCAGTTTTACAGGCACCCCAGGCCCTATATGATCCGTCTATTTCACATAATTTCGATGAGACAGCTTATTTTTCTTCCGTGCGCAAAACAAAGAGAAAAGAAAACAGGCGCTTCTAATGAACACAAAATATGCGACCATAATATGCACCACCATATACACCATAATATGCGACCTAAACGCCAAAGTTTAAAATTATTCAGATAAAATAAATTATGCATTACTTGCATATTATAGATATGTTACCGGAAATGTATGTAATCCGTCATTATATACATTTCCTCGGAATTGTATGTAATTTCTAAAATCGCACGGAAATGTATAAAATAAATTATATTAGACACATTTCCTAGGAATTCTATACATTGTCTAAATAGCAATTGGAAATGTAAATATTTGGAGATATCAATGGGTATGCGGGGATATGGGATGATGAGCTTTATCAAATTGGTACCAAGAACGGAATCTTAAAACAATTATATTTTCAATCTCAGATTAATGTCTGTCAAAGAGTTCTTCTTGATGCAGAGGATGTGCCGAGTACGGAGATATCACTACGGTCAGTTGCTAACCTGCAATCCACTGGAACCGGCCAGGGATTTAAAAAGTGCCTTTGCAAGAAAAACTGTACTACAGCAAGATGTCTGTGTAATAAAAATAAATTATTGTGTACTTCCAAGTGCCATTCCGGCTTACCCTGCAAAAATAAATAGCCGTATGGACTGACTTGTTTACATTTTACATAATATAATAATACAAGACTTACTTTAATATTGTCACATTTACAATTATGTACTTAAATATTAGACTGATTACTTACCAAACGAAAGTTTGACTTTATAAGAATAATATAAGTCGATTTTGTGATAGATACTTGATTTTTGACGCTTTAATTAGTAAGATAATTTGAAGATTATTATATTTTAAGATACGACTGTTACCTGAGCGTTGCTGTCTGAACGAGTACTAATAAAAATTCTCATTTTAACAACGTGTTTTATTACAGAAAGCATTATTTTTATACATTTCCTACAATTATATACAATTCCTAGGAGTTTTGCACGTTTCCTAGGACATTTATGTATTAAATAGTTTTAAAAACAATATTTTACACATTTCCTAAATAGCTTCGGAATTATATAAATTTCCTAGGATTTGTATATGTCGTAGTATGATTTGATAAAACGTTTTTTTGCGAAAATACTAGGGATTTTGCGAAAACACGGATAATTAGACATTGGCATTACATTTCTCAATCTTACTAAAAAAAGGTAGGGTTTTTGCAAAAATACCAGTCGCCTTAACAAGATTGAAAATCCTTAACTCTGATTGGCTTGATTTTGGTTGACAGGCAAACTCTCAATGCGATTGGTTCATATTTTGCCTTGTAGGTTTGAGTATACAATAGGATCCCAGACAACGTTCAAAATCCTTCCATCAATAAACTTAAAAAAGTTATTAAAGAAAGTTTGTTTTTACCACACAAATAGAATACTTATAACAAAGTAAGTCTTAATGGAAAATACCACGCGATGGGAATAGGGCGTTCCTCCCAGGAATTTCAGGATTAGCATGTAAATTTGTAATAGAATATTTGAAAAGATTAGTTCCACTGATTTTGCGTAGTATGATTTGATAAAAAACGTTTTATCAAATCATACTACGACATATACAATTCCTAGATTTCATACATTTCCGGTAACAGATAGATAAAATGAACTACGCATTAATTGCATAATATGATTATTTCTAATTTTCTAGATAAGTACCTAAGTATTACTATCGTTTCTATGATTTAATTTCGAAGTATGAATAGTTCCGAAATAGTCTGCATAAATAGAAAAATATGAATACTTTAGAATGAAATTTTACCGGAGAAAATATTAATTGTAAACAAAAAGCTAGCTACTACACTACCAAACAGTCAAATACCTTGTCTTTTAAGAATTTTTAAAAGGATTGTATTACTACATCGAAGGATATTACAAA
The DNA here is from genome assembly GCA_905333005.2 of Lycaena phlaeas. Classification (NCBI taxonomy): domain Eukaryota; kingdom Metazoa; phylum Arthropoda; class Insecta; order Lepidoptera; family Lycaenidae; genus Lycaena; species Lycaena phlaeas. The sequence continues at coordinate 6,671,309 of HG995168.1, forward strand.
GCAAACTTGCGTCTCCTTTACTATTGTACAGTATCAAGACATCTGCATTCTACAGTGCGCGCAATATAATTAATTACCCAACTTCAATCTAGCTTAGATTGAAGTTAGCTTGTTTATAATAATATGCGCGTCACGTATTTTGCATACACAAATCACGAATAGTATGCAACGTCACAAGCTGATTTCAACACGACAAGTTCTATCTCGGGTATATTCTGTTCGTGTCTTCGGAAATATGAACACAGCCTCGTTACGTCTGAATGCACCTTAATTTAAGCACATTGTAAAGGTAGTGCCATGCTGCTTTGCAGCCGGATTGAACTGGCACGACCGGGGTGGTACCTCTCGCTCACATAATACCGGCGTAAAGTGACAGTTATGCTGTCGCGTTTCGTGCGGTGAGTTTTCGGTGGCCCATTGGGGGGATAGGGAAAAGAAGGGCAATGCAACTGCACCTTTGGTTGTGTGGATGTTAATGAGCGTGGATAGTCGCTAAGCTTCGGCCGTTCGTTTGCCCTCCTATGCTATAAAACAAAACTAGTACGCATCGTAAGCATTGCACGCATCGCATAAAACGGATCGAAATTTGTAGTGACAATTGTGTGCGATCCGTATGGGGGCCTAGCCAAAATGCCATTAAGAAAGCGTTAGCGAAGTTCGAAATGATAAAATGTATAGGATGGAGGACCACGTGATTAAGCGCGGCCTTATGTCAATCCCATACATTTTAACATTTTCGAACTTCGCTAACGCTTTCTTAATGGCATTTTGGCTAGGCTTTTGCTGCTTTGTGCTGATTAGTGACGCATTTGTTAAGCTTTCTGTAGTGGACCAATCAGCGCCACAGTTCTGAATCACGCTTTAAGAAATAGATAGTTTTGGCTTTTTTTTATGTCGCAGTGGAAATGCTTTCGCACCATACTCGGGGAGGCATACTGGCGTATGTGCGGACTCGTATTGACATGCACTACCCCACTAAAACTACTGCAAGCGCCTTCAGCCGCTTTGTGAGAACTCGAGAGTCCCGAATCCGCAGGCAACAGGATCACCTCAGCGAGCAGACTGGCCTTGGCAAGGTCAGATTCTTCAGATATAGGGGGGGGAGGACTGCCCGACGCTACTAAGCAGTCCCCGCGACGTCGTGCCTAGCGGGCCTGTATACAATACCTGATACGACAGCAAGCTGGCTTCGGCCTGGCCGGGCATACTACCACTCGGTCGGAGATCTCCTTTTAGGGAATTCCACTAATTCCCACATTTCTATGCAAAGAATACTACGACTCGTGCGATACGGACATGTGGACGCTTACCTTAAATCAACAAAAATAAACTAGAATCACATGTGTTTAAAGTAATTTATTGTTATGTTACGTTTTATGTACTTAACCTAAATTAGTATTATGTTCAACTCTCAGGTTAGCCGTTCACCGTGTCCTAATTAGGACAGGTGTCAAAGTCATGTCTATCGCAGCTGCCACTGATTTTTTGCATTTTGATATAATTTCTAGAAGCTGCCCGCATGGTTTTACATACACGTTACACATGCGTAATGAGTCCCCCTTCTTAAGTTACGTATAAGTTACACCTTTGATTTAATCTGAATGTCTGGATAATTAAGCCCGACCTCGATGTACCCGACTAACAATAACATCGATAGAGTATGTATGTATTCGTAACACCTGCATATTTATATTTGTTAACGTCATGACAGATTTAATATACAAGTATAAGTACTCTACTTTTTAATAATGCACTCGCAGATATATTATGCAAAAGAACACCAATTACATAATTAGACATTATGTGCAGTAGGAAAATTAATTAATAAGGCCAAATTGCACACACATAAAAAAATATCGACAAAAAATTTGTATTTCTTTATCCTTAGCGTATACTATATACCACTTTTGCGTCAAAGAGAATTATCAACTTTACAATATTAATAGGAAATAATTATTTATAGAGTTCACTTCACTCATGAAACACAATTAACTATCCGCAGTCGTGCAAATGTAGGAAGCCATACAATATATTATTAAAATGAATGCGAAAAATATAGCACAACAACACACCCGGCGAACAGACAAGGACAACAGGTCATAAGATTATCATGTTATGTGCTCAAGGATCAAATATGTAAAAATTGGAAAGTCAAAACCTTAATGAGATGCGTAAGAAATATATCTTACGCGTATAAAATACTTACGTAAGTAATATAATTCTATTTTTAGACATCATTCATTTTTAGAATCCTATTATTCAAATTAACATCATGATAAGTAGGAAATAATTAAAATATGAGCTACATGTTATTATAATTACTTACTTCAACATTAATTTTAAATATTCTTTCTTAATAATCGTTTAATTTAATAAGCAACTAGGTATTTGTCAGACAGTATGAAATTTATTTTATTAGTTGTACAATATATTATGTTCTCTTTATTTTAAAACAAGTTGCTATCAAATTAATAGATAACTTTGTAGGCGTTATACCTATATATTAATTGTGCGCGAAAGGCAATTACTTTACTGACTTTATAATGTACTATATTTTTGTTTTTTATTATGAATATGTTTTTTGCTATGAATTAATTGTATTATAAACTAGCTGTTGCCCGCAGCTTCGCCTGCGTTAGCTAAGATTTACAACGGGATCTTGATGATTTTTTACACCTTGTGTCTGAGAAACCAAAATATCTTACGGAACCCTATTTTTTTTTCAGAATAAAATTTAGCCTATGTTACTCGTGGATAATGTAGCTTTCAAACGGTGAAAGAATTTTTGAAATCGGTGCAGTACTTTTTGAGCCTATTCATTACAACCAAACAAACAAAGTTTTCCTATTTATAATATTAGTATAGATAAGTACCTATTTCAATTAAATAAATCGATTAGAAACCTTTTGCAATCAACGTGTTCATGAAAACAAAAACAAATAAAACTTGGAAACTTTTCTTTGTTAACGTAATATTGTGTGATGTGTACTAGCTACTGTATGTCATACATAATGTCAATGTAATTCAATCAAGACTTCAATTTCAAGGATAGCATTAATAGGGATCGATAGTTGATATTCGATAAATATATCTCTCGATTGGCGGCAGGTGACGAGTCCGTCTGTTCGTTTTTGGCGAATCAGAGACTAGCAGGTGCGCGCGCGCAGGTGTCGCCGCGATCTCGGCCGATATCGATATACAGGGTGTTTGTGATCGATAAACATACTCAATATGATGCAAATCACTTTATTTAGATTTTTTACTTTCAGACCACGCAATATGTTTATTGTTTAATTTCACATATAGGATCTTTATAATGATCACTTATGATCGTCTTAACGGCTAAGTTTAAAATGAGGGTTCGCAACGCGCCCATGTCAGAGAAGATACCCACAAGAAACTCTGCTGGGTTCCTATCATTCTTTTAATTGTGATCATTATTTCACAAAATCACTTAAATATAGAGCAATTCATTTCCAAGCGTTTTTATCATTTATATATTCTTTTACATTATAATAGGATTTTAATATAAGTTTTTGTTTAATGATACATTTAAATTTATTAATTGACAAATGTTTTATATTGTCAGGAAGTTTATTATAAAAACGTATACAATTACCCGTAAAGGAGTTACTAATTTTATGGAGCCTTGAGCTGGGCACAGCAAGTTTATTTTTATTTCTAGTATTAATATTATGTTGATCACATTTTTTCTGGAATTTTTGAATATTTTTGTGTACATACATAAGATTTTCAAAAATATATTGGCAATACAATGTCATAATATTTACTGTTTTAAACTTATCTCTAAGTGTGTCTTTTGGACCCATATTATATATTGCACGAACAGCTCTTTTTTTTTTGACGAATATAGCATAAATATCAGCAGCATTACCCCATAATAGAATACCATATGACATAATGCTGTGAAAGTTATATGTTGACCTACACTGACACGAGAGATGGTTTTGGTGCCAGACTGCAAGTAATATTATTTGCACTTTTTCATATTTTTCGTCTCTTTCTCTCTTCCATATTCAATATCACATAATATCTGTTACGCGAAAATTTTAACTTTCTTTAGCTAAGACTACATATTATATAAGATATAATTTTGTGTAACCGTGTACTTACAGCAAAGCTTCTCCCGCAACCCATGAAGACGAGGCATTTGATTTTTTGGCAGTGTACCTTTCACTATTGTAAGCAAAGTAAGTTAACTTCAATATCAATCAACAACAACACTTAAATCATATATTCTAACGAACTTCCATAGGAAAACACGATTGGCAAAAATTGCCCCGGTAGATTTTACTTCCAAAAAAGTGTCCTTTTTCTTTTTTTGCCACTAATTCTGCAACTACAGTGTAAACTCTATATAACGACACCGAAGGGACTGTGCATTTAATGGCGTTATATAGAGTTGTCGTTAAATGGAGAGAAGAGCTTGGAGATTTTTTTCTTTGCTTTTCTATATTGTGGATACGGTAGAGCGACTAAATCCAAAGCGTTTGCCAACATCCCTTATCTGCTCTCCGTTTCTGTTGCGCGTATCATTTTCTTTTACTAGCCATGTTTACAGTTTAAAAGTTTGTGAGCAACTGAGAATATGATAACATATACATAATCCATGATTCTAGTCATAGTCAAAAACAGTCTACACGAGCAAGCAATCCCAATTTGAAAACAAAAGAACGAATTTCTTAGAAAGTTCGGTATACACGATGTCGAGTTTATTGCAGGCTAGAATAAGAAAGCGAAAAAAAACGTACACATGTGCGCAGTTTTTAGCAACTTAGTACTTTTAATTACTTAATCGTTATTGAGAGTGGGTGTGATGCTATGTAGAGTGTATCGTTGTATGGTAGACCAGCTAAACCAACCAAAGGCAATCGATTTCGACGCTTTAGAGAGTTTGTCGTTAAATCGAGTGTCCTTATATAGAGTTTACACTGTATATGTATTAATACTTCGAAATTTCCAGAAACAATAGTAATGTTATTTATCTAGCGAATTGGGATAAATCATGATTGTGTGGTTTATTTTATACTTTCGCCGCATACGTTTGTGTTCATTAGCGGCGCCATTGTATTTCGTCTCTTTTTTTGCTTATGGTAAATAAAGCTATCTCATCGAAACTATATGCAATGGGTGGAGCCAGCGTCGAAATTATTTTCGGGTGCCTCGTTTTAAACTTAAAGCTAATAACACAGATTTATAAATCTCTATACGTCTATTAGATTGTGTTCGCTTTTTAATTTGTATTCGCTTTGATGGCTTCACTCGCGTGTTCGGCATGCTTCATCTGTCTTTATTTATAAATCTGTGGCTAATAAGCAAACTTGTAGCTATAAAAAGAGAACTTCACATTATCTTAGTTCTACAAGTAAAATGGCAGGATAACTGAAATATCAGCCATATAATATGTAAAGAACAAATAATCAATATTAGGTAGAACTTTTGTTCTGTATAATTTAACCACTGGACATTTTAAAAGTGTAGTAGCAGTAGAAAATTGCGTCGTTATGCAACTTCAAGTATTGAACGGTGTAAAGACTTAACAGCTGCTCAGACTTGCTCTCGACCGAAGTAGATTCACAGAGCTCTTTGTATGTAATTATTATATCTTGAGTTTCTTTCCTTGTACTTTCAGGAATAGGTACTTACTCTTGAAAAAAATTAAAAGTATGCTATTAAATATTATGGCGGAATTCAAGCGAGGTATTTAGATACTAAATGATGTTTCGGATATAAAATAATTATAAGTATATTGTGTTATTTGGGATAAGGCTCATATTTATTACAATATTTCATTCTCTATCAAATACAAAATTTTGGCGATAATATTGTGTTGTAACTTTTTTAATTTTATTTATAACCCCACCACCACTCCATTTTCAAGAGATGTATAAGCGGACGTACATATAATATTACTTAAGTTTTACTTGTTTGAAGGCAAATTATATGCTACTTTACAAATATCCTTTATATAATTGTTATTTAACAATTTCATAAAAGTGAACACCCTGTACGTATCTATCTCGACTCGTGCGCTACTTTGTTAACATGCGCGAGATGGGACAGATGCGCCGCGCCATAAGCGCCCATCGCCTATCGACGCATGCAACCAATGGAACCTTCTCAACCATCCGTTGATTACGTAAAATAGAAGATACAAAAATTGAAATTGGATGTAGCCCAATTATTGGTTGGTTCGCATTCTGTCTAGTTCACATCCATATATATCAATAAGATCATCATCAGCCATTTCATCATCATGATCAGCCTTTATCCGTCCGCTGCTGAACATAATCATAATAGATAGATCTTGCTAATGTTAATTTATAAAGCAATAATTGTTATGAGACAGGGGTGTAAAAGTGAGTTCGAGTACTTAAAAGTGTAACTACTTGCAAATTTTCGCGTTATTTATCAAAACCACAATTTCTAAATTTGTGCCTAAATAAATAAATTCTAAATATAAAACAATACATTTTATATTTATGTATACAATTATAATTTAATAAAATAGGCTTTAGTGCAATCCGGTTTCAAATCATCATCGATTACTGGTATTCGAGTACCGGGTGAACGTCCGTGAGTCAATGGGTGCCAAAGAAGCTACTCTACGGGGCTACTGCAGAAGTGAAGGTCGACTTGTTCCTACCGTATCTTACAGTATATTTATAAATCTTTGACTGTTCTTCAAGGTCATCAATGACTTTATGGTATTTTCCCATGCAAAACCGCTGAAACCTTATAGTTTAAAGTGACTCGCTAATCTCACGTTTGAGGTATTACGCAAAAAATGCACCCGTTTTGAGCTCGCTGTCGATGTGATTTTTTTTTAAATATAGACGCTTTGCTTTAATTAAGGTATAATTATTATTTACTAGCAAAAACATATATTTAATGTATACTACGTTGCTTCTAGTAGGTACCTTCGAGAATGTGTGTAGAAAGTTTCATCATGATCGATTGAGTAGCTTTCGCGTGAAAACATCCCTACATTACGTAACATTTGTAATATTAAATAAATAGAAAATATAATTAAGGATAAATACGCTTATAAGATCTTTATTTCCAATTAAAATATCCCTCTCTATATCTGTGATATTATATTCTAATACTTATGCTATTTAAAAAGAATATTTGATATTACAAAAAATACATTTTATCTACATCCCACTTTTGGGCACGCGCCATAGTTTACACACCATCAAAATTTCAAACCATCAAAATATATTAAACCAGGTCCTAACGATGGGTTTTTCTGCCGCTGAAGTAAATGTGGAAAGAGACGGTCCATTTCTGGTCTAGTCTTGTACAGTATACTATAAATAAACAAAAATATAAAGATTTAATTAAAAATAAAATAAATTAGTTTATCGTAATAAGTTACGTGCAAAAAATTTAAAAAAATTCAAATATTAGCTATTTCACACAAAGATATTACTTAAACGTCATTATTGAAAAATGGCGTCACTCATGGTACTTTTGTCACTTTTTTAAGCTTTGTTATGGAGTTATAAACTCGTGAATGTGTTTCTTGCATTTTGGTGGATATTTTGACGACTTGGACTTTTTATTTAGACATAGATTTATAGCAATAAACGCCAAACAAAATATTCATATACCATTGTTATATCATGTAGTGTTGCATATCTTGAAAATATTAAATTATGCGTACGCTAAAATTGAAAAGAATTTATGGATATGAACATATTAAAACTGTTTAAATATTTATTTTCCTTCATATCATTACGTGTACAAAAGTACACCAACGACCCATACAATTTTGGACCGTCTCCTTTTAGATTGACAATTTACAGGAATTGGAACGGTTCGTTCGAACCCAGAATGTTCCGTCTTTAAGCCTGAACATGTAAGAATATAATTGTAGCTTGACAATTAGATATTCTTAATTAGTTCAAAAACACATTTTATTTAGAATATATCATTACCAGCATCAACTTTATCGTCATGTTTAATTCTATTAAATTTTTCATTTGTAACATTGTAATCTCTGGACGTCGAGAGGCTTCGTCGTGTAGTCGAATGAAAACAAAATTAAAAAGTTCCTGCCATCTGTCGGTTCGTATTGGTATTCACTGAGAGAGACATATTTTAAGGGGGCGTTAGCCACCTGACGACCATGACCATTATATGCAGCTAAGTATATATTATATTGTATCGATCGACTCTATAAAAATAAATGTCTCCTTTATTATCTTCACGGTGAAACATGGAAAAGATCAATAATACCTACTTAATATTACTTATGTTAAGTGCGAAGGGTAGTTTCAATATAAACATATTGAAACTACCCTTCGCACTTAACATTTATTAGATACTGTTATAGTTTGTTAGTTTAATAATAATATCCATGGACGCTTTTACACCACGTCAATCTGGTCCTTCCAGGTAGAATTCGAACCCGCCACCGCGACAGAGGTGGTCAATTACCTTTTAATCTACATCTACACTAATATTAGGTATAAAGGCTCAAAAAGTATCTACACTAATATTATAAAAAGAGGAAAACTTTGTTTGTTTGTTTGTTTGTTTGGTTGTAACGAATAGGCTCAAAAAGTACTGGACCGATTTCAAAAATTCTTTCACCATTCGAAAGCTACATTATCCACGAGTAACATAGGCTACATTTTATTCTGAAAAAAAAAATAGGGTTCCGTAAGATATTTGGGTTTCTCAGACACAAGGTGTAAAAAATCAACCAGAAAAGTTACTTATTTTGCGTACGCTGCCTAAACTATAAAAGATAGAACCATAAAATGTTCTAATTAATTGTAGATCTTATAATTATCTATAAAAAAGTCCGCGACACGTTATACCTATCTATGTCGAGTGAGGCACAGTAACCATTTTTTTATTTAGATATTTTGAATTTTTTTGGACTACATTTAAACGCGTTTATTTTACTCATGCTTTGGATCCTTATCAAAATAAGTTATTTCATCACTAAGTACACTTTATGTAGATAATATTTCGACTTTGAATGATTAAAATTGGACGATCGGTTTTGAAGTTATGGCGAAATCTATCTATACTATATATCTACACTAATATTATAAAGAGCAAAACTTTGTGTTTGGTTGTAATGAATAGGCAAAAAATCGATCCAGTACTTTATGAAAGTACTGGATCGATTTCAAAAGTTCTTTCACCATTCGAAACCTACATTATCATACCTACAGTAACCTAGGCTAAATTTTATTCTGGAAAGAAACAGGATTCCGTAAGATATTTGGGTTTTTCGGACACGGGGTGTAAAAAATCAACCAGAAAAGTTATTTATTTTGCGTACGCTGCCTAAACTATAAAAGATAGAACCATAAAATGTTCTAATTAATTGTAAATCTTATAAATATCTACAAAAAAGTTCACGACACACTATACCTATCTATGTCGAGTGAGGCACAACAAACATATTTTATTCAGAAATTTTGATTTTTTTGGACTACATTTAAACGGGTTTATTTTACTCATGCTTTTAATCCTTAAGATATGAAGTTAAAGAGTTTGTTTATTTGAACGCGCTATTCTCAGGAACTATCGGTCGGATTTTAATGAAACATTTCAGTGTTTGATAGCCCATTTATCGGTAAAGATATATCATCCCGCTAAGATCCCGTTGTAAATCTTAGTTAACGCAGGCGAAGCTGCGGGCAACAGCTAGTATATTAAATACAAAACAATCAAAAATAAATACAGCTTATTCGAAATCTCCATTGGTTACAGTCGTTTAAACTTTGAGGCCAGTTATCAATAGAATCACGCATTCTTTCCTTGGGTATTTTCCTCACTGACAAACGTTTGGATTGTTTTAGGGACTCCATATTATCATGGCAATAAGAGTAAGAGCAGTTTCGCACTACGTCCGATGGCGATCCATATCCGAAAACTATAGTAGAGGACTTGTACTTACTGAAGTAGTGGCGGTAGGTAAGTACTGAATTGCTCGGATTTGTTTCAAAAATCGGATTAGTGCGTAAGCAATATCCAAATTCGTTCCGAGTTTTCTAGATCCATATTTTTACGGGTTCGTATCGGATTCCGATCGGACGCAGTGCGAAACCGCTCTAAGCCGTACTCTCTAAAACTGACCATAAATTGTATTCTAGCGGATTAATTTCAGGTCTAGATGACGGCCGGCCTTCAGCTCTGATGAAATCCGGAACGGTGATATCAAACCTAGATTCGGTGGATCGAGCTTTATGACCCGGCGCCGAGTCTTGCTAGAAGTTTGATTCTTAGTTATTGAAAATGGCGTTGTAAAGGGACTTAGTTATCTTCTTAAGAATTGTATCTTGTACACTTGCGCCGATGTTTTGATACGTTTTTCTTTCACAAAAATATGGCTCAGACACTAACTCGTTGATATCCCATCAAACTACTGACTGAAAGTCTGAAGTCGGATAATGCCCACGTATTCAGTTGACTTATTGGGAAGACTCCTTGAAACTTTAGCTTTGAGTATAAAGACAGTCAATTTTTTTAAGTATTGCTAAATTGTAAAACCTTTCGTATACGCGAACAAAAATTTTATGTATCCTCCCGTTGATTTATTATTTTTAAATTAACCCTATTCTTTTTAAATTACCAGTTAGTTAAAATCATGAGTGCGTCTTTTATAGGCTGCAAGTCCTAAGTCATCTTTTAAAATACGCGAAAGGTTTTAGGTGCTATTTTCATAAAATCTTGTTCAAATGGACAGGCATAGAGCAAAGTAATACAACGGAAAAGGACAGGATTTCTTCAAATTATTTCCCTTACTGCTTTATACTTCTTTTTCGTACGAACATAATGTGGATGGCCAGATATTATTCTGTCACAAACAGAGGAGATTTCATTGTACCTATCAATAGCCCAGTACGGCAGTACACACACATTTGACTAATAGCAAGAGAATGAACAGTTTTAATAACTGTACTTGTCTTCATACCTAAAGTAGGTGTGGAAAATAGTATGTAATACAATCACAGCGATTTGGTTCTTTAAATCACCCCACTCCGTTTCAGTATCACAAAATATTTTACAATATTATATTGGCGCGAAAAATGATAAATTCAATGAACAATTCCAATTTCAAATATAATATTTTTAATAGTAACAGCATTAATAGCCAGACTATGTATAAAATGCAAACTATAACACATATTTGATATTACACATAGTATCCTACTAATATTATAAACGTGAAAGTTTGTAAGTATGGATGTTTGTTACTCTTTCACGTTAAAACGACTAAATGGATTTTAATGAAACTTTACAATAATATAGGTTATAATAATATAGGATCAGAATGGCACATAGGCTATAATTTATCCCTGTAATCCCACGGGAATGTGAAGTACGCGGATGAAGCCGCGGGTCGCTGCTAATACAACATATATTGAAGTACTTTTAGCGTTCGACTATTAGTAGCTATAAATTGTTTGCGTTGTTACGTCGTTTTACCATTTCAATTGACTTAATTATGAACTGCTCCTAATAATAAGGCAAAACTTTGATTTTTTCGAAATAAAATATAGCCTATGTGTTTAATTCTGGTACAACATATAAATAAAATTGAAGTGTATAATACGAGATACGCCTGTAAATCTAAGTTAACGAGGGGGAAGCTGCTGAATTGAAGTGCTTTTGAATATCTATCACACCTGGGGTAGCATTCTCAATTTGTAAATAAAACGTACCGTATAGCATATGGTACAGAGTTTTGGGTATAAATCCGATTTATCCGATATATCCGATTATATTACAATAATCGAGTTTAAGATTTCAACTGACAGTTATGAGAAGGGTTGGTCACTTAAGTGTAGTAAGTTTTACGTCATGTAAGACTAACACTAAGACTTCAACTGAGCTTAGATCTTGCTTTCGCCATCACTTTTGATTTCTGCTTGCAATGGCTTAAAAGTTTGTACCCAGAAACTGAACTTAATCTACCTTCATCCTTCAACTTATGTATTACTAGCTGTTGCCCGCAGCTTCGCCTGCGTTAACTAAGATTTACAACGGGATCTTAGTATCTTAGTACGCAAAATAACATTTTTTACACCTTGTGTCCGAAAAACCAAAATATCTTACGGAACCCTATTTTTATCAGAATAAAATTTAGCCTATGTTACTCGTGGATAATGTAGCTTCCGAATGGTGAAAAAATCGGTCCAGTACTTTTTGAGCCTATTCATTTCAAACATACAAACATACAAAAATAGGTACGAATCTTTCCTCTTTATAATTAGTATAGATATAGATAACATCAAGTTTAGAGGAAATCTAGAATTTACAAACAGTTATGGAATTATAACTTAATCATCATCAATTTCTACCATAGAACCATTTCATAGATACCTCACCTAGGTACTATATTTAAGTATATTTAGCATTGGGCAGTCTCCCTATATCTGAAGAATCTGGTCTTGCCGGGCCAGTCTGTCGCTGAGGTGATCCTGTTGCCTGCGGATCCGGGACCCTCAGAAAGCGGCTGAAGGCGCTCGCAGCGGTTTTAGTGGGGTAGTGAATCCCAATGCGAGTCCTCAAACACGCCAGTGTGCCTGACCGAGGTCCTGGTATGGTGCGAAAGCATTTCCACTGCGAAAAAGAGTTACACCGATTTTTATAATTAATATAGTTAATTTAATTTTTATTATAATAAAAATATCAATGGACGTTTTTACACCACGTCAATCTGGTCCCGTGGTAAGTTCTCGAAGAGACTTGTGTTGCGGGTACCAGACAACGGAAATACATATACATTAAGTATATGTATTTCCGTTGTCTGGTACCCGGCATGTGTTATATTAATACTTTTTATATTAATACTTATATTTAAGATTTTTATTGTATAATTACACTTATTTAATATAAATCCATGACCCAGGAACACATAAACGTTTTGTTCCCTGGTGAGATTCGACCTCGCTACCTCCGGGCTTGAGCACCAACGCGCTAACCGCTGAGCAACAGAGGTCGTCAATTGCATACGATTTGTCTATTGTTCTTTGACTTTGACCCTTGAATATTCTTTTTGAAGCCTATAATAAGTCAAAAAAAAAATCTTAAATCCCTCCATTATGAAATGTTACTGAAATTCAAATCGTAAATAAAGCATAAAGTGAAAGTGTAAATTGGACGCCATTAACTGACACGAGGCATTGTGGAATATTTAAAATGAAGCCCTAAACCGAAAAAACAACTCAGGTAGATTCGGCGCTCATTTTTTAGTAGGAGCGTGTCTTGCAGCTGTCTTTAACAATGTGTTTCGGTCTAAAATATCCCCGCGCACGCGGCATCTTACTGCCTTTAAATTTACGGCCAGCTGCCCATCTATCAATATTCCAAATTTTGACACGGTCCTACTTTAAAACTTATCTTCTGCGTGTTTTGATAACGTACATTTAATGGGCACTTTATTACGAAAACATGTGCGTTGGAATTGCTTGCTAATTGGGCTTGTACATTTCACCTTTTTTTTTTAAATTTTAAATCAAAATTAATTCACATCTTATATTAACGAGTGGACGATCTTCTGTACCTACAGCATGTGTGGTTGACGAAAAAAGCTGTGAAAAACAGATTCGCATACCGTAGTTTGTACCTTTCAGGTACGCTTCAAACCTTATAAGTGCGTATTGATCTTGCACAATTGAGTTTTATGGGCAAGGTGGCATTTGATAATATTAACATCATGACGAAGAATTTGTAAGCTTACATTTACAGACGAATATATGAAAAAGATTGTAAATATCATAATAATTAAATTGGCCTTGGTATCGACAGATACCCCTGAAGTTGTGCAAGCGATACATAAAGAATCGTCACTTACTGACAATGTGACAGGTTGCTATATTAATTTCATGTAGCACCCACACAAATTAGCATTAACGTTCGAGGCACTCATTAAGCTCAACCACTGCACTGCAATTGTTATTGGTTCATTGACTAGGTCTAGCCTTTAGGTCCAAAACATATTTAAAAAATGCAAGTTGTAAAGTGTCTATGTTAATGATTATTAATAAAACTGCATTACGAAATATTAATCAATCTTTAAAATTAAGAAAACACAATATGTCGTTTGAGGTCACGGCATTCAAGTCGATTTCACTGCTAAGGCGCGCTAATGCTGCACTAGTCGAAATTCAAGATGGCGCCTTTTAAAATAGACGAACCTTATCCCCACAGTAACCATATGGTAAAGAGGCCATTCAAGGAAATAAAGACCGCTGTCACGTGACGCCTGCATCAACTCGATAAAATTGTGGATTTAATTGAGCTATCAGATAAAGTATTTAACAAAAATAGCTTATTTATATGTGAAGTTCATTTTGATATGGGTAAATCGACGCATGAGCTAATTAATGATTAACGTCGCCCGCATGATAAAAAAAATATGGCGCTTTGCCTAACTTTTTGCTAGGCCCAAGTGACTAATTGAAACGTTTCCTTAAGGCGCAAAATTGGTTGGATATCATTAAAATATTGCGCATTTCCCTGTTTCTCTTTTCAGGTATGCACAATGGTGGTGCATCACGTTAGTTCTACCTTCGTTACATTGGTTTCGATATAAAACAAAAATTATGAGTAGCGCAATGCAAATACATTTATTGATACATCTGAATACAAATATATAGACTACTAGCGAACTGCACTTTTACATGAATTAATTAAAAAATTAAAATTAAAACGTAGTTCAATTTGCATACGTACTTTATCTTGGGAGTATGGGGATAAAATATACCCTATGTCACTCTTAGCCTTCTATTAGCCTACTGGTAAAAAAAAATTCAATACTCCTAATTTACCAAAGTCACAAACCTTTACTTCTTTATAATATTAGTATAGATAAACCCCGCTACTTGATTAGTATTGAATGTTCCACATGTATATGATGAGTTATTATTGGTTGTCTCTATAATTATATCCGGTTCACCTGGCGGTTGCGTGCCCAACCAGCTGCGTTAAGATTAGACCCCGCGAGTTCTACTTTCGGGAGATTTTTATCATACAGGAAAGGATCCAATTTTATATGCATTTACTGATTAAAAGTAATTTATACACACGTGTATGCAAATAACGAAAAGCTTAAAACTACGCTTTTATCCGACTACACTGAAGCCTAACCGTATTATATTATACATGTATAATACTACAGTTAATTATTAGAGTAATATGCATGTATAATATACGCTAATAATGAGCGAGTTGAAGTGGCAGTGCTCTGGTCATACTCAGAGGAATCCGTTCTCCATATCCAGTCGATGGACCAATAAGGTTCAATATGGTAGGTTGTTGAAGTGTTGATCGAATCGAAGACGATATCAGTGCACCGGCCGGTCCCTGTTAGATGCGAGTGGATAGGTCGTCTTGGCGTTCGTTGAGGGAGGCTTATTTTAGTCAGTGGATTAATAAAGACTGATAATGATGATGGTGATCATTTATGCTCCTTATCTGAATTTGATGAGTTGACAATCGATTCTAGTATTTAACTGATTTCCAATATGAGGTATAGTTTTTCGGAGTCGAATATAATTTTAAAGAAAAGTTTTATATTTAAAGTAAAGTGCGAAGGTTATCGCTCTATTGTATTTTGTTAGTATTTTTTCTTATACATTAGAACATAATGTTTGTGATCAAAACATTAGAAAAATTGAGCGACAAATACAAAAACCAGATACGAACATTGTTCCTTCATTCAACATCGAAATCGAATCCATATTCATAAACGCGTGTACGGAACTCTCAGTGTTCCAGTCTGACTTACACCTGGTCGGTTTTTTTTTGTGTAAAACTGCATATTCGATAACACGATTCGATAACATTTAAATATCGTCGTATACCGAATACGACGATATTTAAATGTGTTTAATTTCAGTTTTCATTAGACCCGTTCAGGTTGTAAACCATTTAAATTGCGAGCTTATTATCATTTTTTTCAGTGGAAATGCAAATATTCATCCATTTAAAGTGTATATATTTTCTACGATAATTTTCTTTTGCCGTCGTATAACTGGAAAAATGGCCCACAAAGAACATTAACATAAATAGTGTCCGATCAAAGAAATGTTATTTATATTAACCTATTGACGAAAGGTAAAGTCCTCCCATGTGGTAAAGTAAAGAATCGAATCCGAAATGTCGGACACATCACATATCATACCTATTAACAAATCACGATATTTAAATCTACGTAGTTGTTTCATTAGCTTACATTGATTCTTTTTTTTAATTATTTGTTTTTTATTTTTTCAGTGAATAATATAAATATAAATATTTTTATATAAGCAAAAAATCGATAATACGCATAAATAGAAATTCTTTTATGATTTTATTTATCTTTCTCATTGCATGAGGAAGTTAATTCAATAAACCCTAAAGTTATATGCTTACAAATAGAGCGACGATGGTCCAGTAGTGGATAGACTCGGCCTCTTATGCGAGAGGTTCCGGGTTCGATCCTGACCCGTCCGTGTGTGCCTGAAAATGAGTTTTTCTAAAATTTCTAAGCACACACGAGACCATCGTTCGCTCAACGGTGAAGGAAAATATCGTGAGGAAACCTGCATGCCTGATGAGATTGGAAGTCTTTGAAGGTATGTGAAGTTCACCAACCCGCACTGGGCCAGCGTGATGAACTATTGGCCCACTACTCCTCGCCTTATTTCGTGGAGGAGACCCGTACCCAGCAGTGGGACATAAAGGGTTGATACTTTGCTTTTTTTACTTTTATGCTTACAAATATAACAATTCAAATTATGGATAGGGTAAAGTCATACAATCTTTCACAAGTGGTTTGAAATAAAACACTGATAAAGTTTTTTTTAATAAATACTGCGATAAGTTTATTTAATCGACTGCTCTTATTGAAGTGAGCTTTGTACTGAAGTTTCTTAGCGTAAGTAATAAGAGGATTACAGTTACGGTGAAGTTTGAAATATAATTCCCTAGATATTGTTTCAAATAAGTCGTAATAATGCTTATTGCTTATAATTATAGTAAATACAAGAGTGAACTTTCAGTGACTAATGATTGAATTGCTTGTCGTGTATTTATGGGTATGAAAATTTACCATCATCATTATTAACCCTATTTCAAATGCAAATTTCTTTCGTTAAACGCCAACACAAGGAGCGCATCGAGATTGCTCTAGTGCTAATAGATAGAGTCCCTAAAGTTTAAATTTAATTAAGTTCCTATGAAATATCTCCCTTATTCAATCAACTCAAATATCCACTTTGTACAGGAACCCTTTGTAAGTATATTTTTAAAGGCATTGAGCAATTTCAGAGAACGTTATTGTTAATACAAAGGAAATTTATTATGTTAAAAATATAAAAAGTGCATAAAATAAATTTAACTTTCACGAACTTTTGTAAAGAATATATTAAAATGAGAAACCGAACAATCGACAACTTAAATTACACATAGGATCAAACACACAACGAAATATACTGGTACTAATCCTATCGGGTTGTTCTGTAGTGCAGGGCAACCCCTCTGTGAGGTGGAGTCAGTCCCCTGAGGGACTGACTAGCCGTCGAGGGGCTCCGTTGTTTGTAGATCTGGGACACCTCATCAAAGGCGGCATTGGTGGCACTCGCCGGGTTTTAGTAGGTAGAGCTGCGTCAACTTACCAGCTTTTGGCCGCAGTGAGTCCCACATACCCGCCTGGGGAGACCCACTCCCCCGCGGGATGCCTAAGCGCAATTCCCGGCGTCAAGAAACAGGTTATTATCCTGCCTTTCTATGAAAAACACGACAACGGTGATTCACGGAATATATTTTAGTTTTGGCTATAGTTTTCTAGTCAAGGGACTTTACACTCGATTATGAAGCTATAGAGCTCTCCAAGTTCACCATTCTTTGGAAGATCAAGAAACAAGAGTTCCTGAAGTGTACTTCCATCCTGCGTTTAAGCTTTAGGTTCTCAACAGAGCTGATTGCTTTAGCACTAATTGAGAAACTAGTTCAGTTACCAAACTTCAATACACAAACTAACTCAACGATCGTCCGTCTATGACGCCGTATATTCTCTAATCCTGGATTATGATTTCATTTAAGGGAGATTTGAACTAATATATGCTTTTATTTTATGTTTTTATCTTATTTTGTAAAACGAGTAAGGCTCTTTAGCAATTTTCAGATTTATGGAACATGTACGGAACTCTTGGTATTTCTTCCTAAACTTTCAAAAAAAGGAGGAGGTTTTATGTCCATCTTCGTCGTAATATAATTTTTTGTGTATGATCAACGATATGTTTTGCCAATTGTAATCCGATTTTGAGGTTTTTTTTTGTTAAAATGGAGACATTTTAAGGGAGGTTCCACGATAAGAAACCAGAATATGAATTCCATAGAAATCGAGGGGAATTTACGAAAATCGTAGGGGTTGCCCTCCTAGTGCATTAAATTCATTAATTATTTTAAAGCACTACAATTCAATGAAGCTCTGGAGATCATGATGGGACCAAACACAGTTGAGGGAATTTTTCAAAGATTTACAGAAGTTACCTTGTGCTTGGTTAATTTGTATTATTATGGTACAGGCCTCGTCGTGGCGGTGGGGCTCAATAGCCTAGAGTGAGCCAGCACCTTGGGCGAATCTAGCCGAGGGGGCTCTATGTAACCCTCTTATAAGAAAAGGGCACAAAAGAAGCGAGTCGCGCATACCCGCCTGGATCCTACAACCTAGTCCCCAGCGGGATGCCTCAGTGCATTTTCTGTCATAGAAGAAAAAAAAATGGTCAATTTGTGTTGACGATAACTTTAAATCTAGCTAGGTTGTGATGGATACAGAAGCGCTACCCACTTACCTATTAGAAGTCGGTGCTATACAAGCTAAATAGATAATGTTATTTTTTAACATTAATATTAATAACATTGTTCAACAATGTTATTTTTTAAATTTATTTATTGGACTAAAAAATATTTTGTGTACTTTTTTATTTGTGTAAAAATTCATGTGTTCACAAAGTCAGCCAATACATTTATTCCATTTCCATTTTTTCCATTAATTTTTACTTTTTATTATTTTTCAATAAAGCTAAAACATCTCTTAATCAGAACACTGAAATATGTTTGTGTGAAACTGAAATTATTTTTGAAAATTTATTTGTTTGAACGCGTAATTTCTGAAATTGGTTATAGAACTTAGAATATGCTTATAAAAACTAAGAGATTTTTCCTTCTCTTCATTTGAGATTTTTTTTATTTTAAGTTGGCTACAAAAAAGAGAAAACTAGTAGGTATGAATAATATTTTTTTGCCTCGCAACTTTGCGTTAGAAGTTACACAAAATTTTCATAATCAATACAAATAATAAAAGTGAATATACTGCAAACAACAGGTACGTTGTATGTATGTAAACATAATATTGTTATCATATTAAATGCTTATCATTTTTAACAAAATATATTTTAACAGATTTTAAACACCTATTTAAAAGTAAAGTAACACCTAAAAGTATATAATATTAAAATTATATACTTTTAGTTTTACTTCTTATGAATAATAATAATATTAATATCACATCAGCGGGCACGACAGTTCATTTTTTTATCACACCAAAATAATTGGAAGTTTTCAATTCGTAGAATTTTAAATATTCATTTCATTTAATATTTTAGTTTGTACAACAAAGAATTGAGGATGACCAAAATGTTTCAAATTTTTATTTGTTGTGTATTTTTTTGTCCACCACGGGACGAGCAATAGACGTAAAATGTGTATTTTAATATAAATTCATAACATAGAATTGTCTAAAAGATCCCTGATGAACTTTAAAAAATTTAATAACTAAAATATATTATTAAAAGGAGTCCCTTTAGGCCCCGTTCGCAGATCGCACGCGCGCTTTTTTAGCGCTCGGTCTAAAAGCGCTCGAAAGAACGGGGGCTAAGGCAAGGTTTCGTAGATACCTGCTGGAAGTAATAATTGTTATAATTGAAATAAATAAATTACAAATCATATATATTTGTATGAACGTCAAAGAAAAAATGATAACAATAAGTATATTCCAACGTCAAACTATTTTCCGTAAGGGCATACAAATTGATTTTACTACTAATAGATGTTTCACATCCAAATTCCAAACTTAAAAAAAGTTTCTGTTCGGTCAAAATACGTGAACAATACACCTGTTATAAACTTAATCAGGTTCGTTTTTTTTTTCGAGCCAGACAAAAAATAGTATTTACAAATAACATTGAACAGGCCATAGGTAAAGATTACGGGCACCAGATTGCAAACGTAGTCGAATAGTTGACATTTTGATGTGACAAATATGAAGCTCGATGCGCATATGTCGTTGGTAATATTAATTACTTGCACTTTTTGTTAACATATGGAAAAACCTTGGACCAATATCATGTTGATAAGTACCTTATATGTAAGTAGTTTTCAGTAGCCTTGAATCTCCTTTTAATTACTTATAGTTTTATTATAAAAGTGGAGATTGTAATAAAGATAAATGCAGAATTAATTACGTAAATACGTATGTAATATGTATGCTACAAAAACATCACACACACAGACAATGCAGAGTATGAGATGTATGAGATATATTATGTTACATGTAGTCGATGATGAGAGAGAAAATAAATATTCTTTAACTGCAATAATGAATAGAAATAAATACAAATTCGTAAATAAATTCAGAACTTTCTAAGGTTTTTCAACATTCGGTTTAGATAGTCAATAGTAGTAGTACGATACATAGTATAATTTAGTCTACGGTATATTTGGATGTTTTATTAAAAGCTCTCAACCAGAATAAGCTATTAGACAAGATGTCGTTTCATATTGTCGGCAATCGAGATAATTTAATACTAACTCCGAATTTTGTCGAACGTGGCAATTTCAAAGCTACTAAATGTATTATATGTAATTGATGATATTGTAAATGATGGTTATATATAATTATAACCATCGACTATTATCTGCCCACTGCTAAACACAGGCCACCTTTAATGAACGCCAAGACGGCCTATTTCTCGACCTAGCTAATTATTGGCTGACCAACACTTCGTATTCATTCGAGAGTTGCTTAAAGCACAAAAAATAAAGTTGAATATTCATCAGATGAATTAACATTATATTAATAATAATATATATTTTTTAATTAATCCACACCAAGTCAGTGTTGAATGTGCATAAAATGATTTGTTTTTTTTTTTAATTTTAAAATGTCAACCCAATACAAGTTCTTAGAAGACCACGGAGTAGGCTACGAGGTTAGGCTAAACATATTGTGGTGACTGTTGGTTTGTTTTTACATCAGTGTGAGATCCACTTCCCACTTTCTACAAATCCCTTCTAGACTGAAAGAAAGACTTCTTTTGAACGATGTTTGGCTGGTATATCTTGCATCCATCATATTTGTATCTATTTATTTATATTCTATGTTTTTCTCAACTTTTTATGAATCTTTTGAATAATTTAATGAGAAGTTGATAACTCTACTTGTATTATCCAGTACCGCTGATCGTGTATACAACTAGTGGACCCGATAAAGGTAGACGTTGTCTACTATAAAATAATTTGTAGTAGACCGAAATGCGAATCACATAAACATATTTTTTTATCAAAACTGGTCTAGCCGTTTAAAACGAGTAACATACACACTACACAGTCACATGATAATTTAAAATTAAAGTATGGTCCTTGCTTTATTATTAACTATTCAGATAGTTTAGTAGTCTTTAAATATTAAAAAAAAAATATTTTGTATAAAAGTAAGTTAAGTAAAAGCAATGGCTGAAGGTGAGTGTGTCATAGTGAGTAATTAGTAATTGTCAAAAAATAGTAATGAAAATTCATTTTAACATTTTACAGTTCAAAATATAAAAAAGGTGGTCCAGATTATTCGTATTCTAAAGTTAATAAAACGATTACATCTAATAGAGCCATTTCATAAATATTTCGCATTCATTTCGCTTACTCGACTGATCTTTAGCTATTTGCAAAGTAAATCATCATCATCATCGCCGTCAGCTTTTATCCGCAAACTACCAAACAAAGGTTTCTTTCAATCGCAAACTAAACAGAAACATAAATATTATATTTGTGTTTAGTATAGTAAAAAAAAGTAAAGTATCAACCCTTTATGTCCCACTGCTGGGCACGGGTCTCCTCCTCGAGGAGGGTAATGGGCCATAGTTCACCGATGCGCTGGCCCAGTGCGCGTTGGTAAACTTCACATACTTTCAGAGACTTTAAATCTCATCAGGCATGCAGGTTTCCTTACGATGTTTTCCTTCACCGGTGAGCGAGCGATGGTCTCGTGTTTAGGTGCACTTAGAAGTTTAGAAAAACCCATTTCAAGGCACACACGGACGGGTCAGGATCGAACCCGGACCTCTCACATAAGAGGCCGAGTCCATCCACCACTGGACTATCGTCGCTCGTGTTTAGTATGCTTTTATCATTTTCAACTATCTTGCTTCCATTGAAAATAGACTCCTTTATGAATGTATGAAATGAACACTTTATATTGATATGAGTCCATTTTAAATGACTAAAAACTAACACGCAATACGCTCTTAATTCATTTATTTCATTTCGTTTCCAAAGCACACGTCCCTGACTTAATTCCACAGAATCTGCTGGCTGATGCTTTGCTCTCGTGCGAGTATCCAGTTGCTTCAATATTTGTTTTAGTATTGATTTTGTTACAGCCAGCTTGTTGATTTCGCACTTGTAAAGTTTCCCATATTTCATTAAAGGCTAATCGATCTGTTCATCATATCTTATTTAATGAGCAATTAAAAACATTGTTAGTTAATTTTTAAAAAGCACAAATCAAAGGTTGGCTACAATGGCAATCAATAATGAGGGGAAATATGGTTATTTATTAATCAAGAGCCCTATTAATGTCATCACGAGTGCCATGACGATCGATCCCTTCATCATCATCATCTGACATCAGCCTTTATCCGTCCAATGCTGAGCATGTATCTCCTTCTATTGACGCCAAGACGACATATCCACTACCACTCGCATCCAACACGGTCCGACTACTGAACGGAGACTGGTTAATGACCGACCAACACTTAGTCTACCCAAGTGCGGCCCCGTTCACTCATCTCTAACGTGCTATTATAAACTCAAAAAAAAAGTAAAGTATCAACCCTTTTATGTCCCACTGCTGGGCACGGGTCTCCTCCTCGTAACCAGGCGAGGAGGGTAATGGGCCATAGTTCACCGATGCGCGTTGGTGAACTTCACATACATTCAAAGACTTTCATCTCATCAGGCATGCAGGTTTCCTCACGATGTTTTCCTTCACCGGTGAGCGAACGATGGAATTCTAAGTGCACCCCAAACAAGGCACACACGGACGGGTCAGGATCGAACCCGAAACCTCTCGCATAAGAGGCCGAGGCATCGCCGCTCTCATAAACTCAAACTGTATGTATAAAAACCATAATGTGCGGGGATGTAGTTTTCATTAAATCAGCTTATCCTGATGACCTCTGACATGATAGCCTGATGACCTTTAAGTACCATCGCAATAGTAAGTTTAAAATAACGTTCTGTTTTCATAAAGGAACCAAAGTTGCAATTATCGCGTACGTCCTGCGGTAAAAGCCACAATTTTTGCCCGGGCGTACAGAAAATAATTTGGGCATGGTAATTACAAATACTCTATGCTAACCGAATAGAGGAGAAATATATTGATCTGATTATTAACGTCGGGTTTGAAAAAAACTTAATAAACCACGCGTAAATGTGTTTCATTATAATGAATGAAGTCCTCGTAAACATAAGAAAACTATATTGATTTGATTTGAAATAGTATATTCCCACGACAGGATTCGAATCTGCGACCATTGCACGTATAAGGCAATGCTAGTATTCAGATGTTAAATAGAACACAAAATCGCACACACGATGTTGAGATTAGTTGGGCGGTCTTAGTTGAGTGGACACTGGACAGTGAGCTGGTTGCGAGGCTTCAGGCTGCAACAACTGTTGAGGACATCTGCGCTTCACGCAGCCTGCGTTATACCACTCTATATTAAAGCCTCCGACGCCGCGCCAACCATTCTCGCTGTGAACTCCGAGCGGTGCAGACGCTCGTGCGCGCAAATTAAACGGTTCGCGAACAAAATGCAGTGCTTTAAAATTTGTGCGCTTCTATTTTTTCTAATGACTGTGAGTTGCGCTGAAATAAAAGTTAAACAAGAGCTTCAAGCGCTTGCTGAGCAGATCGAGATCCTGAAAACTTTGCACATGAACGATGTTACCAATCTGAAAAGTGAAATCGAAGAATTGAAGTAAGTTTATTCGTTAAGATATGAAATAATTTTAAAATGCTTTTAATTGTTTGGACTTGATTTTCCTATTATCATTTATTTGTAAAAATAGTAATAAAAAGAGCAAGCTTTAAATAATATACAAGCGAATGTGAATTTTAGGCAAAGCGAATTTGTTTTGTTTAACTTTAGTTTACATATTATACACATCTATTGAATTTTTTTATTATAAATTAGCTTAGCTTTAATTATTTTAAATGTTACCTTGAATGTATCAAGGGATACTTTTTTATAAATATTGTTTTGATATAGAAAGTAAAAGTATTTGAATCCTTTTTCTTAAAATAACTTAAATAATAGTTTATTTAAGTTATTTTTTTAAGATTGTGTAACTTTAATATTTTTTGAAGTACAGCTGTTGATCGCTATGCGTTTTATAATTATTATTATTAAGCAAAAAGTTTCTAATTCTACGTGTGCTTTTTAATATTATTTTCAGGGGTATTTATTTGCACTCTGGATCATATCTTAGAATTTTATTTATTAGTACATGAACCTTATAATGATTATTAATAATAAATAAATCTAAATAATTATTAATCATCATCATCATTGACAAGTACATATTTAATATTCAAACCTGTCTGTTAAAAAATTAAAAAATGTCTATGTCTGTGTATGTAATATAAATCTATGAAATGTATGCTAATTGCTAACAAAACAACATTACATACACAACAGATTTTATTTTAAATAAAGAATATAAAAAAAGAACATGCAGAAATAATCGTACAAACTTTACATAAGTTATTGACAACTGTAAAAAATTTCGTCGCGTTATGAATCTCTTGAGCGCTTTTTAAGAATTCTGTGCCGATGTCAGGGGACGGACTTTCGTAATCTATACTAATATAAATGAAGACTTTATTTAAACTTTGGACGAGAAACCTTTGAAACTATCAGTCGGATATTTTATTAGCCTGATAACCTGATGAATAAGGAAATTTGAACGATTTTTGAAGGA
Organism: Lycaena phlaeas; assembly: GCA_905333005.2. Taxonomy (NCBI): domain Eukaryota; kingdom Metazoa; phylum Arthropoda; class Insecta; order Lepidoptera; family Lycaenidae; genus Lycaena; species Lycaena phlaeas. Next base: position 6,696,608 of record HG995168.1, read on the forward strand.
CATTTTTTAATTGGAGCGAGAAAAACCACTTAGGATAGTTGCTAATATAAGGGCCTGTTTCACAATCTCCAGATAAGTTCCCAATAGGCTATCGGCAACATATTTGACAGATACTTGACAGATACTCCATACTCTATCCGTCAAATATGTTGCCGATAGCCTATTGGGAACTTATCTGGAGATTGTGAAACAGGCCCTAAAACTAAAAGATATTATGTGAGGCTGAGAGTATACAAGGACTTAACATAAACCAGGCTCGTCAGAAACACATTATCTATTTTGCGATTATCTTTAAGTACCACTTTAAGAATCTACCAAGTGCGAGCCATATTTTTTTTGCTTGAAAATGTAAAAAGAATAGGCATTCCTTTTGTACACTAATATTTTTTTATAAAATCCTCAACTTTTTTCTGATAAATTTCTTTGGAATATCATGGCTTAGTGGTCATAACTTGTATCTATATAATGTTCTTAACTTTAGGCAAAATCTCTCCCTAATATCATCATCATCATCATCTCAACGATTTGACAAGATAGCTAATAGAGAACATATTTAGTTCTACAGCTTTGAGCTGACACATTCATCATCATAACTGAATACCCAAACTCTTAGATGAGCCGTCTGTCCATCTAATACTCCGATTAAGCGTTAAGGCCCTTGAAGCAATAGCATAGGTCATTCCGGAAAAAAACTGAATACCCATATAGTATAATATGATAAAAGATAAAAATTATGCAATGCTTATATTTCTTCAATATACTTTTATCCTTTTTTTAATTAATTGCGCTTGCTAGTTTTTAGTTTTAGGGCCATATTGTATGGATGAATGGACTTGATCAATTTGATTAGTCCAGCGTTTTTCAATCTTTCTAAATAATTGAAACCATAAAGCTTCAAATTAAAACACTCCATTTATTTTTAATATTTGATTTTAGAAGATAAGTTGTAGGTACTTTATAGTTGCATGCGCACGATTTAAAATACTTTAAAATTAATGGGTTTATCAACCACGAATTTATCCGCGATTGAATTGAGTAACCGCAGTTGAATTGAGTAACCAACTCCTTTTTTGAAATAGATTAAAACACAAATTTATAAATATGTTTATAAATCTGTGAATTAAAATATGTAATTTGTGATAGATTTATTATTAACAGATTTCCATGACTTGTTGTACATGTGTGAATATCCAAAAGCTATAAAGATAAATGAAGATAAAAAGATAAAGGAACACGACCAAAAGTCCAGGATGATGGCATTTGTCAGTTTTGCTACTTGCGCATAGTATATTAAGGTAGCATTTTGACTGAGCTTAAAGGCGTAAGACCTTTCGAAAAAAAAAGAAAAAAAATATTATTTTGAGATTTTATGCCATAACTATTTTTCACTTCTGTTAACAATTCAGGGAATCTAGAATATTTTAATTATCATACAAGCGCCTCCTTCATTATTTTAGTGCTTGTAGTTTCCAACTTATATTGTATTGTAATGTGTTACAGGATACCTTTCATTTTAAAAAGTACTAGAAACATTGTCGTTTTATCGTTAAAGTTATATTGGAGTGAAACAGTCATTTTGAATCCAACGATCTTTAATTTTATAAGAGAGTCGAACTAAAAAACTCTATGGAAGAATTAAAAGTAAAAAAAGCAATTTAATACTTAATATTTATCACTCGCGCTCTTATCGCAATAAATCTATCACTTTGATCTTCAAATACTTGCAACTTTTCGAAACCAGTATACAAGCGACAAATAGCTGCTTATTATTAGTGTTATTAATTCCATATGACTTCATAGTCTCCGAATTTCGAAATTTCTCCATTAATTATATAGTTTTATTCGTCTAGCGGCCGAATTAAATTAAACTGTGTATCCACGCTGTATCGGCATTTTAAAAACACCTGCGCTAGTGGAAGAGCGAGTTCAGAACGGGCTTTGGGCGCTATATGTCCGTACGTTCTTACATAAAAAAAACTTCAACCGAGATAAACCTTGTACATTGCAAAACAGAAAACTCTCGGTTATAATCCTTATTTCAAGGACATAAGGGAGAACGTCTGACGCTGGAATACCGGCGCGAAGGAAGATAGCACTCGATATTAACAAAATAAGTGTGCATACTTGAATGCAATGTCGCCAGCTGTTTTCTGGTTTTGTTAATCAATTTTTACTTACGGCCTCCCCGCTCGGCGTCACTATTGTGTACGTGATACTGCATATAAATTTAAATTATATCCTTTTACCTCGTATTAAATGTAATATTTCCTAACATAAAAAATCCATCCAGAAAAATGGGAAGCTTTTTGCGTCGCCATTATCCTTATTGAAAAAGTTATTAAACACTTTCGAACCTGACCGTACCAATATTTGACTATTGGGCTTAAAAAGTCATATTACTTTGGATTAGCTGTTCAAATTTTTTTTTGTAATAAGTATTTCAAAAATGAGTTTATATGTAGAATATGTATCGCCATAGCAAGTGCGTGTGTTTATTGTTAATTAAATAAATATCAATTTTCAATTCACACTATGTATGTTTCAGTAAATTATTTTCATCAAATCGTTGTTTCTATATGTTTAATTTAAACCAAAGCATATTATGATTCTTTTTCTTTCATAAGGAATCTTTAGCGAATATTCGAACCATGAATATTGGGTTTGAATAACGTTTTCGTAATATTAAAGTACCGTACCTATTTACATATAAATATTGTTCGACACATTAATTGCTCTCAGAGCCCAACGCGAACTTATATATTATGTTGTACTCGTATTGTATTATTTAATATATTTTTATGAACTAATGTAAAAAAAATGTTAGAATTCGGTTTATTCGTTTGAAAATAAAAAAAAGCTAGAATAATTATTTATTTTAATTTTAGTTTTGGCAACAATTAGTTTCTTATAAATTATAGTACAAATAAAAATCTTTAATAATTTTGGAAATTTATTGTAAGTATTGTTTAGCTGTTCCAATGTATAATATTCATGATGGTAACATCTGTCTTACTATAATTACTTGCACGCATGAAATCAAGCCGTGTTTGTTGGGACTTGGGGGGGCAAACATCTGGCAGTAGAGGTATGTTTATTTATACCCGATCGGAAGTAACGTCCCCACATCCGCCATAGCACGTGTGCTCGAACCAAATATTATAAATGGTTTTTTAATTTATTTCATCAATGGCTCGCGAAAACTTTGTACCGTGCGCAATAAAACCTTTGAATAGTGTTAGCAGCTTATTGTTTTGCCCTCCGTACTTTGTTGTAGTGTTCAATAAGTTTTCTGTGCTAATATTATAATGGATAAAGTTAGTTTGTTTAAAATTTTATTTTAAACTGGGGAACGACTAACGATATAATCACAGGCTCTGTTACGTTTGTAAATCTCAAATAACGTATCAAATAATTAAATAATGTGCGATTACATTTTGAATGATAAATATTTGTAATGGATTGCGTGGTATGAATAATGTTAGAATTTCAATTGACAACAAATAAACCTCAAAACTCACATAATTTCAAATAAACCAGATCCAAACGATGCTTTGGTAAAATGATACTATTATCACTTCTAAACAACTATTTGTTTGTTAACTTATCGATTCGAAATTTTTTAAATAATTATTAACGATAAACACTAAAAATATTTTTGTAAATATAGAGTAAAGATAAAAAAATTAAAAGTTTTTTTCACAACACACATTTCGTTAGAAATCGTGGAGCGTATTAGGAGCGCAGCGTTTTTTTCTAATATCTAACAGTGGCAGGTGGTACATTTTTATCCAACGGCATTTGGCCGATGTAAATTTAAAAAAGACGAAGTTTGAATTGTAACCTTATGCGCTGTCAATACAACTTATTCAACTTTTTAATTTTGACCACGCGTTTTCGTACACCTGTATAATTTTAATATGGTAACACTAAACAGGCGACATTAGACTGTATCTCAATTGTGCAGATGTTATTATCGTGCCCAGGATAGGGACGGAGGGTCGTTTATTTTATTAATAAGTTCGGTGAACAAATGTCGTTTCCATATGCTCGGCTAAACATAAACAGCAGCGAAGTGAATTATGATAGGAAATCTAATTATGGTGGTGGTTAGTTGGTTGTATTTAAAAATATATATGATACCTTATGTCGCTCGCTATTTATTCCTAGGTGCTTATGACCAACAGTGACCTCTGTGGCTCAATGGTTAGCGCGTTGGCGCTCAAGCCGGAGGTAGCGGGTTCGAATCCCGTCAGGGAACAAAAATCTTTTCTGTGTTAAATCTAATGTAAATATGTGTATTATATCATAAAAATCTTAAATATGTGTATTAATATAAAAAGTATTAAGTATATGTATTTCCGTTGTCTGGTACCCGTAACACAAGTCTCTTCGAGAACTTACCACGGGCCCAGATTGACGTGGTGTAAAAGCATCCATAGATATTATTATTATTATTATCACAATTACGATGATCATTACAATAGTGATGATAATTGATTCAAAAATTAAAGTATTATCACAGGTATTATATTGTATGACTGACGTTTTAATTATTGAAAACGTGCAAATTAATAAAGACATAATTTACCTCCGGGGCAAATTTGATTAAAATTTGTATTCTGGTATTGAAATTAATCTCGCTTTTACGTTTTTTTAAATAAATATTTTGTGGCGGGCTTTATTATAACGTTACTGATATTTCAACACCTATATTTTATTTGTATTTACAAAGATTACTTTTTTTAAACCTGTCTTGTCTCTAGATGACATGCTAAAACTAATGTTACTAATACCTACCCAAATCCGCTGAACACAATCTTTAACAGGATCACCTTGTTTGTGCTCTCTTTTTACGCGAGGTTATCATCATCATCAGCCTTTATGCGTCCACTGCTGAGAATAGGGATTTCCCTCAGTGAACGCCTAGACGACCGATTCTTGCCACTCGCATCACCGTCTTCCCACCCGGTTAATGGCTGGTCAACGCTTCGTCTGTCTAAACGAGACCTCTACTCTAGAACCTTATATTGAGGTCTAACCATAATATAATAATAATAATATATATGGACGCTTTTTACACCACGTCAATCTGGTACCGTGCTAAGTTTCCGAAGAACTTGTGTTACAGGTACCGGACAATGGAAATACATATATTTAATACTTTTTATATTAATACACATATTTAAGATTTTTTATTATATAATACACATCCATGACCCAGGAACACAGAATTTTTTTTTGTTCCCTGGCGAGATTCGAACCCGCTACCTCCGGCTTGAGCGCCAACGCGCTAACCACTGAGCCACAGAGGTCGTAGATATTTTATATAATATAAGTAATAATAAAAGGAAAACTGCCTTTTATGTCAAAACTATATTATAATTATATAATATATTAATACCTCCGGCACTGTGAGGAGGAAGAAGGTCCGCATTGGTTTATGATTTGTACATATTGCTACATAACCAATATATTCAATATATATAATAAATGTAACGACGTATGTTACACTGGTTCTACCTCAAATAGCTTTGACTGAACATGGGGCAAACCAATCTAAGTTATATTATTAAGTCCTGCCTTTGGCTTGATATTTGAGCATTAGTTCTGCTAGTTCTTACTAAGCTCATTTGTATGAAGTTCAAGTCCCGACAATTTAAGCCCATATTCATCGAATCACGAATGTCCAAAACATTTAGTGCTGTATACGGTTACAAATAGTTCTTGTGTGAAGTCATCATCTACATCATCAGCTTTATCCGTCGACTGCTGTACATAGGCTTAACTCAATGAACGCCAAGACGACCGATCCCTTTTCACTCACACCCAACGCGGACCCGAGATCGCATTCTGATCTGGCGAATGGCCGACCGACACTTCGTCTACCTAAACGCGGCCTCCACTCTTGAACCTTATTGGCCCATCGGCCATCCAAGTCACTATATATTGTTATATTATTATTTTGCTACACAAATAATAGTGGCAGACATTTATTAAAACTAGCAGTCGAAAATATAAGAGTCGATAATACTTATGTAATATAAGTAAAAAAATGTCTGATGAAAAAAGAATAAAGCTTGTTAACTTCATATTTAATTTTGGAACAATTAGATGAATTGGAACCAGCTAAATATCTAATTCCGTAAGCCCCATGGGGCTTCTTAGGAAACTTTAACTTAATTAATACTCGTTTTGTATATGATAGATATTAAACAAAATCCCACATAACCAACTATTCTTCTAAAATTTCCTATGCGTAGGAATGTAGTACTTATATTTAAGAAAAATACTTTTTAATTTAAAGAAAATTCAGAGCAATTTGTAAGTATTTTATATCGTAAATTGTCTATATTAAATCGATAACGTATTTTACCAATATCGATTGCCGAAAAGAGTTCATAATAAGGATTATTAATTGGATTCAAAGGTTTGAGGAATATAAAGCAACAAAATTCATGAAGCTTATCCCAATCAGTAACTTTATCAATTATTATCGGAGGTAAAGGCAAATCTCATAATCTGTATAAAATAAATATTTGTGTACAAATTGGAACTTCTATTCGGAATTCGGCTGATAATTTCAAAATGCGGCATTATCAGTAGATTGGTGCGGACATTTTGTTGACTTAACAAAATTATCTGATATTTTTTTCAGACGGAGAGGTTGGTCCGCTTACAAATGACCCATCAAAATAATGTTAAGTTGCTTCCGGGAATGGCAGGTGTAATGATATGTTGCGATAAATTATTGATTATCAATTTTATTTATTTTATCTGAATTATCCATATAAAATTCATTCGCTAAGGTTTCCAAGTCTGCTTTCACTCGTTTTAATTATTTCCATTTTTTTTTCGGTGATTCTTATTATTTATGAAATGAACGTATATTAGGGTCTTAGATGTAAAAATTGTCAGCGTGCCCTAATTAAATAGGGTCGATCTGGAGGTAAATTAAAACGCAAAATCGGTGGTGATTGGTAATATAGAGCAGTCAACGTAAAATAGTTAAACCGAAATAATAACTATAAATTAATTCATTAATTTTAAACTTTTATTTAACACCAACGTTTTGATAAATATAATTTAATTTGGCAACCAGATCGCGAGGTATATATTATAATTATCATCACTGGCTAATATTTTAAGATGATATTTTAATACTTTTTGAGACTTTTGTTAGGATTTCATGCATTAACAACTGATCGGATTTTGATAATATTTTGCATGTTCGAGTGGATTCGAGAATGATTTAATATAGATATAGATAGATTAAAATAAGCAATTCGGTCACAGTGTTTTAGTACGTTTGTCGGGATCGCTAGTTGACTATAAAACCTCGGTAACGACATGTATTGTGCCTTTTGAAGTAACGTTTAATTATATAATAGTAGCGAACGGAGGGTAGGAGGAGAGGGAGGGTAGGAGACACGGTCTCGGCACTCGGCAACGCGCTGTACCATAACATCGCATCCTCTTCCGCTCACGCGTGTATGGGTAAAAAAATTCGGCCGCCCACATAAAAATCACATATTGTTAGCAGCCAAAATTAATATTCTTATTATAATTGTAATCCTTCTTATAAATGAACTTTAAATAATTTATAATCTAGACTTATAAAAGAGATATCCGAAAGAATAAAAAAACTTATGTTATAAATGTGAAAGTAGGGATGTTTGTTATGCTTTCACGCGAAAACTACTCAACCGATCATCATGAAACTTTGTAACAATTATAATGTATCCTACATTTTTAAAAAAAGGATTTCTTTTTGCTTACGCGGGTGAAGCCGCGGGCAACAAGAATAAAATAAATTGGTTAATAAACCAAGAAGAAACCAAGTTGGAATAGTCCTGTAGTTATGGATATAATATATGGAGTTTAGAATTGCACCTATTAAAAACCAAAATAAATAGCCAGAATAGGTTATGAGTTATGGCCTATAATATAATATGGATTACTCAAAAAATGAGCATCTAAATTTAAAATAATGTTTCAAACACGATTGGTAATTTTAAAATTTAGCGCGTTACTTGTCTCCTGAGGTGTATATTAAATTTGTCAACGTATTTCGTACGTAAATTTAACACTTATCTCGAAGTGGTATGCTTTTAGTATTACTATTATACGCATAAACTTATTTATTTCATGTATGATTCGTGAATAACTCGCCCCATTCATTCTACGATTCGACGTGATGAATTCAAACTATTGAATACAAGCAAATCCAGAAATAAATTATATTCCATAAATAGAATTTAACTTGAATACGCATAGAGGAACCAGTGAAATACGGATATAAATATTAAAAACTCTGAGTACAGATGTAAGTAGTATATGCGTACATAGAATGGGAAATAAAACATTTACAAAACTTACGTATACTAAAAATATTATCATGCATTGTAAATGCTAAAAATTTGGTTAACTAAGTTGATTTCGCCGGTTTTGTCAGTGGCTGGCATTGTACCGGTAAAATATTTGATTGTACATTCACAACATTGAATACAATATAATATATTATTTTAACTAACAACCATACATGACCTATTCTGGTAGATATGAAAGTAGACTTCGCTCCCCGTCAATTGATACAAAAATATTTCAAAGAGGATACTAATTTTCTATGTTATTATAGGCAAAACTGCATGCCCACGAACAACCATGAGCGCAACGAGCAGGCGACTCTGCAATGGGCAAAAGCATCCATGAAAGAGATACGCGTGGAGATGAGAGAGCTGAGTCACAGCGTCAATAACTCTGTACTCCTGCGCCAACTGCACACCATACGCAATGAGGTAAGCGATATAATCCCACTAGGACATCACCACCTTGTTGAAGTGAAACTTCTTTAGAATCGTTGTGATTTCAAACCGGATGCAACGGAAAAAACGACAGGTAAGAGACACAATTACAAAAGAGCGAGAGAGCAAATGTAGGTCTGTATGTATATTGCAGACTGTTTAATAGTTGCTTGTATTTGAGCATTTAACATGTGTTTCACTTCTATTGTGTGTGAATCGCACACACACCTGTTTTTTTTCAATTACAGGATACAATATGATCTGCATCGCTCTTTGATACTATGTATAAGAAAATGGACTCTCTATGAGGGACTCCCTAGTCTCTGGGATTATTGCTTTTTACTAATAGTAGAAATTTTAATTAAGACTTGATTAGCTTTACGACTACGAAAAAAAATGAACTACTTATTGTAAGAAGTTGTGGATGAAGAAGCACTTAATATACTTCCTGCGTAGTCACTTAAACATAATAACGAACACTTATTAAAATGTAGCTATTTTTGGTGTCACGTAATAATAACATATTTTCATACTCTTACATTTAGAAAATAATTTAAGTAGCTTTATTTTATGTATTGGCTATTATAGTCTCACTTTCTCCTGCAAAATAATGAAGATAGTGTGCAAAAAGTAAGTTTGTATTAGCTTGTGAGCAGTAATAATATATAGTATGCTACTATTGTGTGCTTGTGAGTAGTAATAATGTACTTGGCTTGAACCACGACTGTGCCTCCGGATATATAGCTTAAGACGAGGGAGCCGAAAAAAAATTCCACTCAGATAGCTTAATTTACTTACGTCCTCAAAACATTGACGAAAGACGGTAGATCTGCTAATGAACACAAAAGCGGCCTTAGCGCCGAAAGTATAAAATAATTCAGATAAAATAAATCGCACAAGTAAATAAAATGATTTTTCTTTATTCACTAAACAAGTAGTATTAGTGTCATTTCTGAAAATTTCGAAGTATGAATACATATAGCTCCGGAATAATTAGCAAAGTATGAAAAATATGGATACTTCTTTGAAATGAAAATCTAACTGGGATTTTTTTATTAATCGTGTTTTCCTATCCCATTTCGTTAGAATACAAAACGGAAAATAACACACTAAAATATTATTAACGTACATAATAACTTAACTAACTTTACTTGCCATATTGAAAGGTACACTGGCTAAATTAGAATGCCTTGTCTGAATATATAGAGATGTTGATATTGAAATTGAGTTTTGTTTGATTTCAATTATTTTACGTATATGGAAATGTTTATTTATTGCAACGAATTTACATAACACAATACACATTGACCTCATAATACTCAATGTTAATAGCTTTATTAATTTACGCACAAAATTTACGGGTAACTTTAAATGGATCAAGGCTTTATTGAATTTGTCGAAATAATACAATAAATTCGTTAGCAATATTCAATAATTCGATTTATGATTTCTCTATGACAAAACCTATAACTCTATGTGGATAAAATGATTTTTTTTATTCTATGTATGTAATATTCTATTATCACGTATATAAAATATGGTACACATGGAAACATCATGTGCTTATAAAATTTATGTGAAAAAATCCATTTTGTTTGATGTACATAGTATATAAAATACGGAAACGGTTACGAAACCCGTTGTTAATGATAAATGTGTTGTTTTGACATGAGGGACCTCAACTTAATTTACCGCCTTTGATAGTTAGTAAGGAATTCCACCACTTTTTATATTAATAATTGATTATGTCGGAAGATAAAACTTATTCGTTAAAAAAGCTCATGTTGCATTATTAAATAATAATCACACGGGGAGTACGTAAAAAAGTATAGGTAGTACTTTTCTTTAGCAGAGCAGACAGATTGGACTAACTTAAGAAATATGATAGTTTTGCACACAACTATACTTCTCTAGTTACGGTTAGCTGTAATTTTTGGCAGTGTGTAATCTGCTTAAAGACAGCTATTAAATTAAATATTAATTATTATTTGAAATAATTAATTATTACAAATTAAATACTATTTAATAATAATAAACTAATAATTTAAATTTAATTATTTCATGTAATTCTGTTTGTTTTAGCTCAAGCAAGCATTGATGGAGACTTCTGACTTGGCACAACTTACTCGCACACAAGAGACAAGGGTGGACAAGCTGGATAGCGAAGTGGGCAGACTGAAATACGAAGGGCAGCAAATGAGAATCATGTTGGCACAGCTTCGCTCTCACGTGGGGAAGATGTCTAAGGAGGTAAGTTTATAATAAGACATGTCGATATTAATTTAATCTATTTTAATTAATCCATTATCCCTAAAAAAATACTGTTTCCTTGGACCAGAAAGTGAACTTTTTATATTAGTATAATTGATAGAATGTACTGTCGGTCCTTGATGGAAATTCATGTTATAGTCACTATAGTGAAACTTTATATACACTTTTTACACTATTTATTTTATATATTACTAGCTGTTACCCGCAGCTTCGCCCGCGTGAACTTAGATCTGCCGTTCGAATCACGGCAACACGATTTATTTTGTTGCGTATTATTTTGATTTTGCCATATCTCCTAAAGTATTCATTTAATTTGCATGATGTAAAGGGGAAAAATAATCATCATGAAGTGCTTAAGCTAATTAACTGATTAAAAATGATAAGGATTCATACCGTATTTGTGTAAATAACTTTCAAATTATCACGTTATAATTGCCCATTTTTTTAAAGTATTAAATGGATATAGTATGATATCCTTAACAGATAGACATATGCCATCGCAGACTTTTTTGTAGACCTATTTAAGATACACAATTCCACCATACAGTATTTTGTTATATCTCAAAGGGTTTAGGCAGCGTTTTCGTTGAAAACTCCCAAACGTAGTATGATATCCTTAACAGATAGACATATGCCATCGCGGACTTTTTTGTAGACCTATTTAAGATACACAATTCCACCATACAGTATTTTGTTATATCTCAAAGGGTTTAGGCAGCGTTTTCGTTGAAAACTCCCAAACGGCCTATTTTTTTCCGACTCCTCCAACAATTATTGTTATATCTTAGCCAATGTATATAAAAACTTAATAAATTATGTACATAAACCTTCCTCTTGAATTGTCCTATCCATTAAAAAAACCGCATCAAAATCTGTAACGTAATTTTAAAGATTTAAGCGTACAAAGGGATATAGGGACAGAAAAAGCGACTTTGTTTTATAATATGTAGTGATAACAGTTACAATTTAAACACGACCGGTTTCGAAAAACTCATCATCAGGTGTTTAAATTGTAACTGTCATAATATATAAAATAAATAGTGGAAAAAGTGTGTATAAAGTTTTATTATAGTGGCTTTTTATATTAGTATCTACGTTTTTGATGGAAGTGACGTAATGGAAAGTCAATTATTCAAAATCGACCTGTAAACCCTATTTTCCTGTACTGAAAATTGATAACGTTATCCCCGGTCACTTCAATCTTGTGGAGCATTGATTGTGTTTACAGATTGATGGAAACATCAATACAGGCCGTTCGGATAGGTAATAGGTTGTAGAGAGGCAGGGGGTTACAATAGCCATGATTTAGTATGAAATGTGTATATATAAATAGTACTTTGGTAAGCACAAGTTACTTTAGGAGAAACTTTACCTTGTCTGTCAATAATATGAAAGCATTACAAGGAATACAGTAAAATCTCGACTCTGAATGAAGTTGCCAATTGTAAGATAAAGTTTAGCTCCAGAGTTCACAGTTTTGCACCTATTTAAAAGCTAAGGGGTATCATTCGTTTACTTTATAACATTTGCGAACTTTGAGCTTAAAGTTTCCGGGAAAATTAAGCTTAATTATCAACTATCTTTAATCGGGATTATCTTCCATTGACTCAACTGTTTTTGTGCCCAAATTTTATTGCAGCTAATTGACATTAAAAGCTTGGAAAGTTACTGTATGTTCAAAACTTATAATTTACAAAGTGAAATTGCCAAAAAGTGAAAAAGTTCAGTTATTTTACTTTCTGTTTGAGTTAAAGCGAAAATTGGTTGGTCAGACATTTCTCAATCGAGGATCTGATTTTATAAAATAAAAAACCGCACTAAGCCGTACCAAAGTTATATATTTTTAATTTTAATTAATTTTTCCCCATATTTTTGGTTTAGTAAAATAACGCATAAAAATAATAAAATGTGTTCATATTTCGCCTCATTAGCTTTGGTCATTTTAGACCCCTATTTCCTACACACCTCTTTCATTCTCACCCTCGAATAGAAAAAAACTAAACAAGTAGGTATACCAACATAGACCCTTAGTCTTTATCGTTATACCTGCATGTAATTTGCATATTACCTATAAAGTTTATTAATTACTTCCGATCTTTATTTCCATTTATATATAACTTTATATTATATATAATGTTTAGACTGATAAATAAAATCTGGTGAATAGTTTTGGATGAAACCCCGATATTTTTATTAATTAATTTGTTGTTTGGAATATTCCGACAAAGGCTAGTACAAAATATTTTTATATCAAACTAGCGTACAAAATATTTTCACAATTAAACGAGTGTAAGGTACTGCTCCGGTGACAAAACTTTACCTCGCGTATGTCCTTTGTATAATCGCTTTAAAATAACGTGCAAACTATAAGCGAATATTTTTATTATACGACTAAAGAGCACATTGTGCACGGCAGCATAAACCACACATTTTTGACAAAGACTTTCATACATCATTATAAAATTGTTTTATGATCATTAATATTTATTTATTTTCTAGAATTCTATTCTATATTTTAATTTTATTCACTAATACTACTCAACGGATATCACTTACATCATTACGGAGTATAAAATAAAATCGCTTTCGCTGTCTATTCACTTAGATCTTTTAAACTACTCAACGGATTTTAATGCAGTTTTCAGCAATATATAGGCTGATTTAATAGAAACATTATAATGTGCAATTGAAATATTTACCGACAGAAAAGCCTATCGTTGTGCGCCTAAATTGCAAACACTGGCTAAATTAAACCTTACGTGATTTATCAAATTAATATCAGTACGGAAATAACTGAATGTGTAACTTCAGTTGATGTGGGTGTGGGTTTAAGCTGCGGGCAACAGTTAGGTTCTTATTAATCCATTCGTCGTAAAATATTTCTTTTTTCAATTATAATCAAATTTGTCAATTGATAAAGTTTTTACGTTCGTTGTTAAGGCCATCTCAATGCCAACTTAAATAACCTCGTATTTTGGAATTTTTTTCATAAAGTAACTGTGGACTGACTTTACGCGTGAAATTTTATTCATATTTATATTATCTTCTGTATTGAACAATTCCCGAATCCGCTGAAAATCGTTAAGCCGCTTTGGAGTCTATTCGAGACAAACTTTCACGCAGATAAATATTTTATACTCAATTGGGTAACGTTAGAATATACGTTATTTGAGAAACAGTCAAATTATGGACAACCTTTTTAAATTCACAGACCTATAATACGCGGCATGTGATTTCAAAATGGCAGAACTTAAACTAAACTAACTTAAAAGAATTACATAATAGTTATAAATATTTTTAACATAAAATTAGTAGGTAATGAATTTTTTGTTTATTATATACACTGGCATACAGAAAGGTGGAATATATTTTTTCTTTGTGGGAGGGATTGCGTGCCACCGTCTTGCAGCTATGCTTCAACAGCTATGCTGTATTTCAGGAGAGAATGACAAGACATCCTAACTATATCTAAGGATAGGCACTACTTGCATGCTTTCAGGCACCCTAGATTATGTACGTGGGCCACTTACCATTAAGTGGCAAATCTGCCAGTGTACCTATCAAATTAAAAAAAAAGCAATTTAATATGAAATTAATAACTTTTTTTTTAAAGCGCGGTTTATAAAACAGGTGGAGCACTTCACGGTTGGTGCTTCTAACCGTCGTAACCGTTGATCCTGAGACTTTTTACCGGTCGATGTGCAAGGGAATATCATTTGAATAGTAATATAGGAAATCGTGTTTTAAACGAACATGAGATTTCATATGATTTATCGTGAAACGTGTCCATCTATCACTCAACTCTTAGTATTAAATTGTTTATATATTATTGTTTATTTCATTAATTGAAGTGATAACTTATATTTATCCTTCCATATAAGTTATCACTTCAATTAATGAAATAAACAATAATATATAAACAATTTAATACTAAGAGTTGAGTGATAGATGGACACGTTTCACGATAAATCATATGAAATCTCATGTTCGTTTAAAACACGATTTCCTATATTACTATTCAAATGATATTCCCTTGCACATCGACCGGTAAAAAGTCTTCCACTTCGTCATGTAACGCGTTACAGCGCCATTCTGTCTGACGTCTCTTTCTTATTATAATATTTAATATACATTGTTATTAATGAATATAATTTATTATTATGTCTTATGTACGTATTTATTGTATATTAATTACTAATAATAGCTTTAAGCAAACTATTAATAATATGATAATTATAAATAATAACATTCAATAAATTTAATTAATAAAAAATATATTATTATATTTATATTAAATTATTAAATATTAATATAAAATTATTTATATGGTCTATAAAAATATTATATTTAAAATATTAATTTAATATATAATATGTACATACATTACACTTAACACTTATAAAACATAATATTCCTATAGCGATTTGTGAGCTGTGAAATCTCGGCTTACCTTTCGGACTAAAGTTTTTACAATATGGTTTTTAAATAATGTAAATAAATAAAGGTTGAAACAACTTTTACGGATTTTATCGCGGTTTATTTAGTTTTTTACAATCCCGACGTTTCGGACACTTTACAGCGACCATGGTCACGGGAGTCCTCCCGTTATAATGAGTGAAATTCGCGTAAACATAAGAAAACAATAAATAAAGGTTTTTTACAAAACCCATTACATGTTACGAGACGTGATCTGGGCGCGTATGAATATCAAAAGCATTTTAGACATTCCGTTACTAAGCCTCTTCCCGCAATCGTATTCAAAATTGAACAATTCAATAGCGGGCTGTATAAAAAATATTGCTGAATGCGATTTTATATTTGTATATTGAACTACGATTACCCAGACTCTACTTTTTGGGTTCCCGCCGCGGAAATTCCATTCAGAACGAACAATAAACGCCCACAAAAGGCGGCTATCAAAAGACGTCGGATGCTCGAATTCCAAGGGTTTGCTAATAGTTAAAATAACCGACTGTAATTTCATAGACAACTTTAGCGTTTCTATATTATTCCTCGTTTCATATTAATCCTTTTTAATTATTCATATTACAAAAAGATACAGCTAGTACTTAACGGACTTAACGAGTTAGGGCTTATTAGTCCTACAAAGTTACCGCAGTACTCGTTTTGATCTCTTTAGTCCATTAAAACTAGATCAGACTTATAGTTCCGTACAGAAACTATCGCACATATTACAATATTTGTATATTAATAATAATAATAATTAAAATAATAATATAACCTTAAGGTATTGGATTAATAATGCCTAGGAAGATGAATAATAATAATAATTATATCAATTATTTTATCTTATATTTAATATTTTTTTAATAATTATCCTTATAATATGTCCCACTGCGTACGGGTATGGGTACGGGTCATTAAAATCAGGAGAGGAGTTTTCGCGATCATTTCCTTCACCGATCAACACTCGATGGTTTCATATTCACTTAGAAATTTAGAAAAACCTATTTCAAGCACCTCGAGGGTTGGATAGATGGAGCCCATACTCAATAGACCATTGTCGATCACCATTTATATAACACAGCAGTACATGATCTCTGCAATCTTCTTATTAATTCCCCAAAGAACCGTGAGAAAGTCGTACGAAGCGAAAATGTCATGCAAACGCATCAAATTCGCCCGCAAAAAACAGACCTCACACGTACACAAAATTTACACGAAAACTGATCGCCGGCAGTAATTAATTCACACGATGAGATGATTTTTTTTTTACCGTGGAAGCCTTCGCATATATTTCACGCTACAAGGAACATAAACAATTTGTGCCTTGTTTTATAGTTTTATTCGTTCACATATATTTAGAGCGTAATTGGTAAACTCAAAACGATTGTAAAACATAATTACCATAATTAGTCAGCCTAAATTTAATTACAGAAACGAAAATTCGCCACTATGTTATGATTAACTTAATGAAAACATCTTGCTCTTGGTCGTAAAAATCAAAAATAAAGTTTTAGGTTGCTATAGTGTTGTAAAATGTGAATAGAATTCTTAACACAAAGACTCAATGAGGTTTTTAATGAGTAAGTCAGTCGTCATAGTTATAATAATGTGTTTTCTTTTTGTATGTAACTTGCAATATGTTTTAATTGCAATTATTGGACATAATATATTCTTGAATAGAAATGTACTGTAATTATCAATATTCATTTTATATTTTGTTTATTCTATCCCAATTTATTAGTACATGGATTAATTATGAATA
This sequence comes from Lycaena phlaeas, assembly GCA_905333005.2. Taxonomy (NCBI): domain Eukaryota; kingdom Metazoa; phylum Arthropoda; class Insecta; order Lepidoptera; family Lycaenidae; genus Lycaena; species Lycaena phlaeas. The sequence continues at coordinate 6,713,909 of HG995168.1, forward strand.
CTAGAAACATCGACTTTTTTGTAAAGTATTCAAATATCACCAATTATTTCATTTGAATTTTTTATAAGGCAAATATTTTATGCTCTTTTGTTTTAAAAATAATTATTTGTAACTCATATTTTTTACTGTTTCTATTTTGAAAATATTCTATTTAATATTAGAAATTCCTTGTTTGAAAGCTTACAAACCTCAGCATATTTAAAAATTCCTCCCATCTTGCCAGTTCGGTGCACTGGAGATACCCGAACATGCCAGCTTCCGCGGTCGCATCAAACGCGGACAAAACCCATCGGGAACACTTTTGTTTTCTCGAATTCGCAATAATAGGGACGGATACGGTCCCGACAAGAGCAAAACGCATCCAGAGATTTCATTTACGTCTCTGGGAAACGTTTCGCGTCATTTCAATTGAATAACTTCGAGAAAGATCGATTACTGCGAATATATTTTTGATTAATAAAGATTGATAGTGAAAATGATAATTTGAACAAAGTAATGCATACTATCAGATCATTAATATGTCTAGATGGAGTGTCGCCCTACAATCAAAAGAAAAAAAAAAACTGGCCAACATCTTCAAAGATGTGTTCTTGAATAGTGATACAAGCTACTACAGTTCTCCCATAATCATCCTTTTCAATCTCGTTACACTTCAACACAAACCTTCATTATAAATAAAAACAATAATGCGTAACAATTCATGCGTAATTTTTATGACAGCGGGACGGATACTAAACACAGAGAAAGCATTTAGAGGCTAACAGTTGGACGATATTTTTTTGTACGCGTTTTCCGCGCGACACTCTATCTAGACATATTATTGATCTAAGTGTATACTTATATTTTTTTAACTTCACAACTACATATAAGTCTCTTTCTTTCTCTTTCTTTTATTGCTTTTTAATTTTTTATTTTATTTTTACTTTCATCAAACTGACTAGAAGTAAGTTACTAAACTCTTACAGCTTTAACTATAAACTAATATTATTAATGTATGTATAAACATAATTTCAACGCAAACATTTTGCATATTTATCTTTAGGAAGGAGCCAAAGTCAAATTGAAGTAATAGGACATTTGTAAATAAGTTGAATGCATGTTTCCAATAATTGGCTATGTTGTTACTTGATATGGACGTTTTAGAAATATTTAATGACTAAACAGAGAAGGTTGTATAGCATTTGATCATAGATTTAATTGGCTTTTGACGTATTGAATGCATGAGCATGCATATAATCGCCTGATAAAGTAATCTTAATGTGTTCAATATTCCACGTCACATACGAAACTAGTTAACTGATCTGACTAACTAATGTTTGAAATAGATTCAATTTAAACAGCAATATTATTCGTACTAATATCGGAATTCAAGTATGAATTTGTTCTAATGTAAGCTTGTAAGATATTGCATACTAACAAAATAATAGACACGTACATTTGGATTTCAATCCGCAATCCTATAAAAAATATGTCACATAGACAATAGAGTGTTCTAGAGGATCTGTTTAGTCTATGACATCTAATTAGCTAATGTTTTGTCAATTATGTAGAATAATGTTCATAAATATTGTCTAGTGGCGAAGAAAGTGATAATAATATACAAGCTATAAAATAACAACGTCCCTACAAGTCAAAGCGAAATGATATACGCAATAGTTTTTTTTTTATATAAAAGACCACGCAATAGTTTTTTTTTTTTATAGAGGAGAGTCTTTTCGCCTAATAAGACGTCCATAGACACAAGCTACATCAGATGAGCAGGTGCGTTGCATCTCAATTGTCATGCTCTTTTCTTGAAGGCCCCTAAGCCGTACCGGTACAAGTTTTGTATGTTTTATAATATATTAGAAACATCATCGTTATCTGACTGAGTAATAATACGGGGAGTCACCTGCTAATGTTAATGTGGGTATAAATAGCCGGTTTCATCTCGCGTCACCTGGACGCAGCATGCGATAAAACACCACAATTCCACAATTTACTGTTATCTATAGATTTTTGTTTTCAATCCATTATATGTTTTGCTATATTATTCACTATTTCACATTTTTACTATTTACAATATACAAAAATTTTACTTTTACGATTTATATTATATATTTTTTACTATTTACTCTTATTTAAGAAACAAATTTATAGTATATTTAAGGGTCAATGATATCTCTGTTACCCGATAAGGTTGTTAATTTACCGGGTACGAAGTTGCTTAGTAAGTAAGTAATTTTTGTATTACAATAATTTTATAATTTAAAGGTGAATAATAATAATTACTTCATTACTTTAGTCTCATGGTCACATAACACTTGTGGGAATGGTGGAAGTAAATATCAAAATGTTTTTATATAAATAAATACAAATGAAAAATCATAATATTAAATTCATCTTGTATAAGATAAAGAATAAATAAAGATATAATAATCTTTATAAAAATTTGCAATAATCCTAATTTTTGATTCTTGCCATCGGAGAATCGGGAAATAGATTACTTATACTCACAAACAAGTTGCAATTTTTAGTATAGAATTCCGAGCGTCAAAGAAGTGTTACTTCCATAAGAACTTTATCATCGCAGTCATTATTAAATGCCTCAATTAACGCCAAAACAATATGTATATATACATTAAACCCATCCTAGATTTATAATCGTCGTACAAAATCGTGGTACTAACCTTCTATTTTACTAATATCATCATCATCAGCCTTTATCCTTTCACTGCTGAACATATGGACGTCCAATATCCAATGGACATCAAGATCGTGGTCTCTTGCGCATCCAACATGAACCAGCCACTTTATCAACTGTTATTATATTCTATATAAATACCATTTTTCTTTATATAATTGAGATACATTATGAATCGTATATCAATATTTGTGACCAAAGGAAAGTTGGTTGATAAACAACCACAACCTAAAATATATGAATATGATTATTGAGCACCTGTTCTTACCGCGCATCGCCCGAACTATCTGTGGCCCGCGACTTTTGTTATATTGGATATATAAATTGACAGACAAGACACCCGATGGTAAGTGTACAGCCTCGATCAAAAACAAAAAAGATGAAACTAACAATTTATAACATGCAATTTTTATAGGCATATGAAGTATGATAATGAAAATTTAAGTGAGCATAATTTAATAGAAAACAACTCATTTTAAGTGTTAATAAAAGACGTTACATAGTACATACATAATACATATACGCACAAAGTGATATATAATATATAAATACTAATATTATAAAGAGGTAAAGATTGTGAGATTATAGAAGGTATTGAAAATTCTTTTGCCAACAGAAGGTTACGTTATTTGTGAGTGACAGAGACTATAATTTTTTCCTATACTCCTACGGCGATGTGGCGATCGCAGGTGAAACCGCGGAGTGGTGCTAGTATAAAGTACGATTAAAACTTCTTATTTCTGATAGCAATTGTCGTTTCAATGGCTTGCGCCCATCTGTACGAACCTGTTCCCGCAGACCTCTAATTACGACAACGATTTGTAGCAGATGGCCCCACTCATTTTTGCATCGCTACAAACATAAATACAATAATATACCAGTTTCATATTAAACAAGCAATTTTATATTAATATTATCCCCAGCATCATTCGTTTACTTCGTTAACAGCTAAATACAGGTTGATAGTTATTTCATATAACAGAAATCGGTGTCGTAAATAAATCTTCATCATCATCATCATCAGCCTTTATTCTTCACTGCTGAACATAGGCCTCCCTGAACGCCAAGAAGGCCCACTGCACAGATATTGTCGAATGGCCGACTTTGTCTATCTAAACGCAGCCTTCACTCTTGAACTTTATTGGCCCATCGGCCATCTTCTAAGCTTACAAATACTTATTTCCGGTTTATTATCGTTGGATAGTCAAACTGGCAAATGTACCAGCTGATTGTAAGTGGTGAACGTCGACTATGAACATAGCCCAGGTGGCCTAGCCAAACTGCCATTAAGAAAGCGTTAGCGAAGTTCGAAAATGATAAAATGTGTGGGATTGACATAAGGCCGCGCTGAATCACGTGGTCCATCCTATACATTTTACCTGGAACTAGTTCAGGCACCTTATCTATTTGTTGCCTATACTAATACATAAGGTCATGTGAATACTCTAACAGTCTTGCCCCTCTCATCGAAACGTTTTAGTTACTCTTTATTGACTACTTTTTGACGTATTTCAAGTGTACAAGTTACCTACGGAATAAATATTATTTGACGTGAAGATAATTTGAATTTTAATTGAATTTTGAATAATAAGACGTAGAATTTGTAGATCCTAAATATGTCACCTAACCGACCGATTTTGATGAAATTTTTTGCATATAAAAGTAAATGAGTCATAATAGTAAATAAAGTCAGAATAGAGCTATACCAGCTATTAGGCTGTTTAAAAAAATGGACGTTATAAATTGCGGTCTCTTAATAATATTATGATGACAGGTGGCATAACGTCTGCCCAATTTATAGTATAATTTCTAATCAAATTCCATATTTAATTCAACAGAATTTTGATCTATAACAGAACATGAAATGACTTGTAAAAACATTAATTGCCCCGTTTTTTTTAAATTTGGTAACATTTATTTAAATAATTCAGTTATTAATAGCATTACATTAATAATTTTATAATAAATAAGAAATAGATATACTTATTGAGAATAGGCAATTTAATCGTGAATTAATAAGAAATTTAAATCCGGTTCTCTATATCTCTATAACGGGTACAAATAAAAACAAAACAAAAGGTGATAATATTTTGTCGTATTTCTTTGTTTTCATCTTGAGAGTGATGTAAAAGTGTGCAGTCATAGGGTCTCGATTTTCCTTCAAACAGCCCTAGAAATATGCAGTCTAGTTATTAAAGTACGGTACCGGAATATCGATAGATTCACATTTCATGATGGGAAAAATTCGGTTCTTATATCGATTTAAGAATTGGAACCATTAAGACAAAACTCATTAAATTCAAATAATTACCTATATGATTGTGTCCTTGTACGATTTGAAGATTATTAAAAGAAAGAAATTCATCTTTGTAATAACTTAGTTTTAAAATTATCTTTAGGATACTAATAAATAGTTTAAAATTATAGATAAAGTCCAATAATCGTGTTATAAAATTGGAAAAAACTGTAGCCTATGTTCTAATCAAAAGTCATCACCATTTTAACTTTCAGCCAATCAGTCAAGCCTTTTGCCGTAAAAGAGCAATAACATCCAAATTTACAAACTCTCTTCATCACAGTGGTGTATTAATTGATACAAATTAATATCCTGAGAATCTATCTTCAACACGTAGTAAAGACTGAAGGAATATTTGAAAATTGTGGCCTTATTTCCTTTCAGAATACTTGATGTACAACCCTTTGTAATCTTCATTAGCGTGCAAGCTTTTCATTTTGGTCTCATTCCCTAGCCGAAAGACTACAGTTGCATGACTTGTCTCCGTAAAAATATTTTTGGAATTCTAATATTCTTAATTTAAATTGATATTAATTTACATAGTTTCCAATTTAAGCGAATACTTAATGACACTAATGAATTGTAACTGTAAAAAATAAGACGAATTAGTTATCACAGAAGACACCTTATATTAAAATAATATATAATTTATATTATTCATAATGCAAAGTTATTAAGTACAGTTACTAAGTATTAAGTATAGCCTCTATTCAATTATCTGATATGATAATATTGTTGCAGATGAAAGCAAAGCAATTAAACGATCTGAACATAGATAGTTACAACGACGTATTGGAGCCGCATGAGATTAGGGCTGGTGAACTGAGACCAGAGCACTCCCACAAATACCGCCACAACAAGATGGTGCACGCACAGATCTCGCGCCTGGCTCGCAGCCAAGATCAACTCGACGAGTATCAACAGAATCTCCAAACTCAAATCCTGGACGTGCAAAGACGCCTCGACCGCTTCGAAGAGCCCAACTGGAATCTCATTACCGCTAAAATCGACTTCCTCGAGCTTGAAACCAAAGTCTTGCGCAACGAGCTGCAAAATACGACGCAGAAGGTCGCCGATTTCGACAAAGTTCACGCTTCGATGCTGGAATTACGCGAAGACGTTGAGAGTATTGAGAATAAGGCGGACAAAACGGTACCTGAATTCAGGAAGGAAATATCAAAACTAGACGTCAACTTTGCTCAGGTAAATACAAATATAACTTAGGACAAACTTTATAATACACCAAGTCGAGTATAAGTTTATGTCTTACTTAACAAGATTTACAAGCTTTTTAAACTTGCGTGTGATATTTTTAAGTTATTTCGTGGCCATTTGTTCGTTAGAAGTTATATTTTTATGGCCTTTTCATGTTTACCACAGGCGAACCGCAAACGCCATTCTGTCATTTTTTTTCAACATTTCTAGTGGTTATCAGAATTGTGCCGTTCTTTCATTGTTAAAGCATCTATTGATGATTTTGGAATTCGATTTTTTGTGCTCATCAGGTAGCTTTAATAATGTTCAGGTATAAAAAGTAAACGCATTCCGAAATTCATATCAAACATATGCTAAGATTTATAGATTAGCAGCATCGTTAGGCTTAATCGACTACTACTCTAATCTATTAGGACTAGTAATTTCAAAATAATTCATGCCTGTTTAGATCATCATCGTCATCATCATCAGCTTCAACCACTGCTGAACATAGACTTTTAACTTTAGAACATCTAGTAAAGTATATTTCTGTCCTGTAGTTGAACGCTCAATCATCTTACCTGAAAGAGGACCAAGAAAACCTGCGACAGTCTGTGAAGGCGATAGCCGTGAGTGTCAGCAACGCCATCGATCGTGCAGAGCTAGACCGTCTCTTGGTGAAGAAAATTAACGACTCTATATCTAATTTGACGTCGATGACCAGACAACACTACTACCGTCTGAATGACCACATACTCAAGGTAAGAATTATAATATATTCCTTTGAAATAAAGACCGAAGCGGACCCGTCTTTTCTTGCCTTTTTTTTGTCCGCTTGTAGGTTCAAGTCGTACTATTTATAGATCTTTTAAATTGTCAGTTCGTTTATAATTGCTCTCGACGCAATGAAATCGCAAATTGTACCGTGAAAGATATAAAGAGATCTCTAAGAATCTCTGAACTATCAAAGAAGATAATAATACTTATTTTATTGTGGAACAATACCCTTGATGCAAAACCCTAACTCGCGAAACCTTTTAATATAAAACATCCTTTTATATTATATGGATTCTTATTCCTAAAAAGAAATTATTCAAAGCTTTGATATTTTATGTTCAATTTTATATTTATATTAAAGAGTCATAAAAGTAACTCGTAAAACCTAGACTTGAGATTAGATTAAAAATAAGCAAAGCGACATAAAGCTAATAAACAATATTAAAAACGCTATATTAGTCCACAACTATTTTCAGTCACGTCTTGTATACAGCGCTAAAGTTGTGTATCCAGGGCTTAATACGAGATAACACATGAATATATTAAACTAACTTTATATTTACACTTTAAATTCATGTCCGGTCCGCGTTGGAACTTTTATTTAGGTTTGAATATAGAATGATTTATTTTGCCTATTCATAGCATTGACAGAGATTATTTGTGTAAAGGAATTACGTAACACGCTATCCAATATCGCATGAGAGCTCGATAGGATTATTGTATATTTACAGAGTTTGTACTTTACAATGTAATTATTGAGGTAGTTGTCATTTTATAATTTAAAAAAATCGGTTGTATGTAAAGTCGGTTTACTGGCGATAGTTGAACATGACAACGTCCTAAGAAAATACTGATGGGCCGATTGTGCCTCTTTGTCGCTCGCTCCGCGCGCTCGCTTGGAACGCCTCAGAGCGAGGTAACGCCGCATTAGTCATGTTTTTTTGTGCGTGCAGCCGGCTTCATCGAATTATAAGACATTGTCACGTCAAAAGCATACATATAAAATCGAATTGAAAATCACCTCCTTCTTTAAAGTCGTTTAAAAATATTATAAGTTTGATAATATCTGTAGGTCCATTCGAACCATCCTTGAGATCCTGAGAGAAATAATATTGCGACTTTTGTTATTTGCGATGTATTTAGTGCATGCTAATAATGTATATCTTGTTTCAGACTGAGTCAAACAGGGTTGATACCAATGGCACGTTGGGTATCCCGCTACCAGAGCTGATGGGAGAGGTGAAGGAGTTGCAGCCGGTTGAGCACGAGTACGAGGACCTTGTGAACCAACTGCCGAAGGACTGTTCAACAGTTCCAGGCCCCGCGGACACTTACCTCATCAGACCTGGACGTCTCCCTATCGAGACCTGGTGCAACAACGGAAGCACTCTCCTCCAACGTCGTTACAACGGTTCCGTGGAATTCAACAGGAAGTTCTCCGAATACGTCAATGGCTTCGGCAACCCCGCTTCTGAGTATTGGCTTGGCTTGGAATCAATGCACCTACTTTCGTCTGATAACTGCTCGTCAATGAGGATCGATATGACAGACATCTATGGCAGCAACTGGTACGCCGAATACGAGCATTTCTCTGTAGGCAACGCTGATAGTGGATACGTATTGGATGTAAGCGGATTCAAAGGTAACGCTAGTGATGCGTTCGAGTATCAGAACCACATGGAGTTTTCGGCCATCGACCGCGACAGGGACATCTCTAACACCAACTGCGCTGGTAACTACGAGGGAGGCTGGTGGTTCTCCCACTGCCAACATGTTAATATCAATGGTAAGTATACTCTTGGATTGACCTGGTTCGACTCGGCCAGGAACGAGTGGATCGCAGTCGCCACCAGCGAGATGCGAATGTACCGTCGGCCAGGATGCAATTAAATTTAAAATTCAAAAAAATATTAGTATTGTATTATGTTAAATCACTTAAAATCATACCAAAGATAACTTAGTAGGCAATGGTTCTTGTGTTTAGGATTTCAAAAGATCTTACGATTACCTACTTCTTTGTAAACTAGTTTGTTTATGGAACCAGTAGACACATGTTGTATTATATTTACTTTTAAGAATTCTGTCTAATTTTATATAAGTTCAATTCTCAATATTATTTGTACTTAACTGATTCGGATCGTAATGATCTGATGTATTCATATTACTTTTAAGTATCATTCAATGGATTAATTGATTTTCATTCAAATCATTCCACAGTTCACTTTATAAGTGAGCTTATTATGTACATATATTTTAATATATTTTAGTTAAGTTACTCTATTGACTATTATTGAAACTGTTTCACTATTTATAATACTTTAAGTTTGAGTTACTTTGGATATTAAATATAATAATTACATCACTGTGTAGCATATTATTAATGTGTCATAAATTATATAAAGTGTTGAATGAATCACATATACCGTTTTAGATTTGTGTCTGTCTATTCAAGTCAGTAAAATAAACGCCAACCAAGATAATGTTACAAAGTGAAACTTCGTTTGCGTTTGTTTAATATAATAAATATATTACCAAGTAGAGATGTGGCCGTGTCTTCAATCGTGCAGGGATGGATTTCACTAACGCAGTGATCGAGAAAAACTATAACCGCAAATATTATTCTCGTGTATCTTGTCTCGAGGAAAATTATTTCATTTGTTTCCGACAAACATGTAATTACTTCTATAATGAATTCTACATTGTATGTATCCTTCAAACGTGTTCTAACTTATTTGTTGAATTCTACATTAATGAAATCCAATCTTAAATTTATAGAAATAATAAACTTGTGAAAGTTGACGTATATAAAGCTCGTCAACAAAACGCAACATCTCTGCTTTTAATGTTATACTTAGATGTTATATCTTTGTCCATCAAATGTAATAGAATTAAAGTTTAAATGTATTTAATGGTGTGAATAATAAAACATTCGCCAATAAATAAAACCAAATAAATATCCTAAAAGATGTCCGATTTTTTTATTCCAAAGCTACAGAAACCTGAACATCAAGGCCCTTTGTCACGTGCCTGTGCTATATCAATCAGCTGATAATGATGATGAAAACTAGAATTAATTCAAATGAAAATTTTCCCAAGTTTGAAATAAGAAATAACTTAAATTCAATGAGTTAAAGCTAATCCACTCTTCAAAATTACTTACATGGCAAAGTTAACATGCCAACGAATTTTAAGTTCTAAAGATGTTTCGTGTATAGAGCGTTAGCTTGGGAGTTGGGTGGCATAAAAGATCAGAGTAATCAGGAAAATAGAACTATGTAGTATCGGACAAATTATACCGAGCCAAAACATTTATCGTCATCATCACAATCATCATCATCATCCTTTATCCGTCCCTCAATGAACGCCATGTCGACCGATGCCTTGTCACATCCAACACGGACCGGTCACTACGAGAAGATCGTCTTCCCATCTTGTTAATGGCCGACCAACACATCGTCTACCTAAACGAGGCCTCAATTCTTGAACTCTAATGACCCATCGGACATATGTTCACCTGAGTTTGTGTCCAGTCCACTACCACTCCAACAAATTCTTAAAAACATAATAAAAAGCAGTAAAAAAAAGTAAAGTATGAACCATTTATGTCCCACTGCTGGACACGGGTCTCCTCCTCAAAATCAGGCGAGGAGGGTAATGGGCCAATAGTTCACCGCGCTGGCCCAGTGCGAGTTGGTGAACTTCACATACCTTCAAAGACTTTCAATCTCATCAGGCATGCAGGTTTCCTCTGTTCTCTTCACCGGTGAGCGAGCGATGGTCTCGTGTTTGGGGTGCATTTAGACATTAGAAAAACCCATTTCAAGGCACATACGGGGGGTCGGGATCGAACCCGGAACCTCTCGAATAAGAGGCCTAGTTCATCCAATACTGGACCATCGTCGCTCGATAAAAAGCATTGGCTATAAATAAAGTATTATTATGAAAGCGAAATATATTTTCTTCGAAATTGCCACATGATAAATCCAAACTCAATCGTTTTTTTTATTCAACCGTCTTCGAAGTTGTCAAAATAATAATCCATGTTGAGTGATGAATTATCCAAAAACGTATACGTTTTTATTTCGTACTTCGGATATGTCACTGAGGCGTTCGCGAGTGCTAGTTTCATATTGCTATACATTTCTTCCTTTGATCCTCTATATGTTTTATTGTATATATAATCTCGTATATCGTACACTTTTCCTTCTAATTGGGACAAAGCGATATCAATATCGGTTTGTTGAAGCTGTTTCATGTGCTCATGTCCTATAGGTCTCACTTGTCGCGTTTTGTTCAGCCACCTCAGTAATCTATACGACTTGGTGCATATAAATAGATCTGTGACGTTTTTCTTGAATATTGTTCTCAGTATTTGCATATTACGGATTAGCCATCTGAAAAAAAATTGATTTAATTATTGTTTTATGAAGATAAAATTTATTGATGTAACAACTTCTTATAATTCGATGGAGCCGGCTGCACGCACGAAAAATCATGACTCATGCGGCGTTACCTCGCTCTGAGGCATTCCATTTAAGGCTCGAAGTGCGAGTGAGAGCGCGGAACCAGCGACAAAGGGGCATAATCGTCCCATCAGTATTGTCTTATGACGTTGTCATGTTCAACTATCGTCATTATACCGACTTAACAGATAACCGTTTTTTTTTAATAAGATGATGATAATGGTGATGGTGATGATGATGATTATGATGATTATAAAACATAGTAAACCCCCTGCCCTTTCTTTCTGAATAAGATTAAATTCAGAATTTTTGCTAACTGGGGCAAAAAATATATTTCTATATGAAGGTACCTCTAAAAAATGAAAAACGACACTTAGAATTCTTATCTGAGCACTCATTCATTCGATTTAATTAAATACTTGTGAAAATATTTCATAGAACCGAAATAGCTTCGCTTTCGAAAATTAGCTTTCATAGCAAAATGTACTGTTTATTAAAAACACGAGTGAAAATAATATAATAAAAGCATGTTAAGCTGCAAATTCGCTAAATTAAAAACTAATAATTTGTTAATTCAAAACCCGATAAATGCCAGATAAGTGTTTTGTATCGGAATTCAAATGGATCATTAACGGATGGTTTAATGAAACATCAAAATTGGGATTAATATTGAAGTGCGTTTCTCCATTTACAATTTCAGAAGTACTAAACCGATGGGGATTGCTAATTTCCTTTATAATACTAGCCTACTAGTGACCAGGCAAACTTTTGCCATATCCATTAGTCTTGACTCTTGGGTAGGGACACCTTGAGTTGGACGTATGAAATATACTTTGAGACTTATTTTCAAATCGACCAATCGCCCCTTTCAGGGGGTAAGCCACAAACACCATGACACCATCTTTGTATATCTATGTATAAAGATTTGTGAAATAATCGTATCTAACGTTTTACGGTCGACCATTAGGGTAAAACCGGGATAGATGCCCCACTTTTTGAAATAGCCCCCTAATTTGAAAAATATTAATTTTATACGAATAATTTCTATTAAAATAGCTAGCCCAGTTCTTTATGTTGAATTGCTGTCACTTTTTTTTTAACCTATCAAATATAGATTTTGTAGAAACAAGCTTTTCGTGAAACCTTTTTTTTGGGGATAGGTGCCTACCATATGGATAGTTGCCCCACCATGAAAATACCGATAGGGATAGATGCCTGCAGAGTAGGATAGATGCCCCTTATACCTTGTAAGTCCTAAAACAGCCAATTATCTCGAAGGAACATGGGTCGTAATAAAGAAAAACATTTTAATGTTTCTTTTAATTGTTATTATTACAAAATAATTCTAATATCACACAAATGACTATAAGTATAGTTTTAATTAATTAAAATTTTCTTTATAATTTAATTCAGCGTCATTTTATTTGCCATCGTCATTTTCACTAAAGAAATGTTTTATTTTGTTTTTTTATTTTTATTTTCACTGTTTTGTTTTTTATTGGTGGGTTCTCCTTTCTAGGTCTTTTTTATTCTTTGGTAGATTCTTACGAACATAACTTAGTTTTTCTCTTTTTCTTTCTTTTAGCTACATTCTTATTGTGTTTTATACTATTTTCCTATGAATTCAAAATATCTGCTGATTTTTTGCCCTCTTAGCCAAAGAATTTTTGGAATAGGTGATGTTCCTATTGGAATTTTCGAAAGTGTTTCTTGTTCTGTATCACTGTGATGGAATTCCAAACAAGCAAAATGTTTTTTGTCCATTTGATTTAAAAGCTGACTGTAGGTTTTCTGTAGGTACTCGAAGAACACACTCACTCCTTCCTTTATTTTAAATTTTAGTGACATGGTTCTGCCAAAGTTAGTAAAAAGATCAAATATTATATATACAAATACACAACCAGACCTAAAACGTATATAACAGTCACTAAAATACTTATACACTTATTTCATAGTACCTGGTTGACCGAGCATTTGCTCGGTACCCTAAGTGATAAAATACGATAAAATTTTTCTTCCAAAAAAATGATCTTAAAAAAAAGGAAAAAAAATCGGACTGGAGATTCGAACCAGGCTCGTTCGGACTTAACTGCCTAATTTCACCACTAAGCTACCATGACATATTATTTAACAGCGAAATTTACGTTCGTATTCTAATCATATTTTATCGATGTCTCAAAACACGAAAAAAAGTTTTCTAAAAATTTATCCTAGCTAGATCGATTTATCGCCGTTTTTAACACATGTATACAAAATTTCATGAAAATCGTTGGAGCCGTTTCCGAGATCCTGATTCTTATATATATATATATATATATGTCGGAGAAAACACCAGTCCTCTCGACATCATCATCAGTGGTAGGTTTCGTGGGCGTCATGATTGGGTTAAATGCTGGCACAAAACACTATTCACTGTTCCATACAATTTATTAAATGTTTTACACAACGAATAATTACGTACAACGCTAAGCAAATGTTTTAATTAGAGCAGCGGGTTCAAGGTACCGATCTGACTTCACTACACTATCAGCACAACACACCGTTATCACAACAATCTTACAAAGAATCCCCTCAATCGCAATCGATCACCGCTTTTATATCCTCTACCACCGGACGTTCAGATGGTGCCTCGACCCCGCTCGAGGCCTACCCTCGCTCCGACTTAAAAACAATAAAGCGTCTTTTAAATAATAATAATAATAATAATAATAATAATAAAGCTTTATTTCTCCCTTACATTTTACATTATACATTTATACATACACATTTGACAACAATTAAAGTTTAAACAGTTCAATATATTAGTACGGTTAGTATTATATCTTTATATTATATGTTAGTGTAGTGTTAGTCGTAAGGGCCGCCGATGGCGGTGAAAGCCTCCTCCAAACAACTCCAGCAAGCTCTGTCCCGCGCCAGTCTAGTCCAAAGTGCTCCAGCAACTTCGGCAAAGTCATCGCTCCATCGCTTGTACGGTCTACCCCGTCTTCTTTTCTTGTCGCGTGGGTACCAATTTATTATTCTTTGTGACCATCTCATATCTCCTACTCTCTGAATGTGACCAGCCCACCTCCATTTTAATGTCATAATCTGTTTGACGATATCCACAGCTTTTGACCTTTTCCTGATTGTTGTATGGTTTATACGATCTTTTAATTTTATATTCATGTAACTTCTTTCTAATGCTCTTTGACATGTTCTTATTTTATGTATATGTGTTTTTTTCAGTGTCCACGTTTGGCATCCATATGTTAAGGTGGGGGCTAGACAGGTATTCATTGCTTTAGTTTTTAATTCGATGGGTAGAGAACCTTTAAATATTTCTTTCATAGCCCAGTATTTATTCCAGGTGCATTTTATTCTTCGGTCCACTTCCTTGTCTTCGCATGACTTGAACGCTATGAGATGGCCCAGGTATATATATTCTTCTACGTAATCAATCTGAATTGTTTTTATCGATATGGGATTTTTGTTACTATTTGTCATGACTTTTGTTTTTTCTCTGTTTATTTGTAATCCGACCTTTTCGCTATAGTGGTTGAGGCATCCAAGCATATACTCTAGCTGTGTTGAGCTTTCTGAAAGAAGAACGATGTCATCTGCGAATCTAAGATGCGATAGGTACGTACCATTTATATTGATGCCGAGATTATCCCAGTTGAGGTTTCTGAAAACCGATTCTAAAACTGATATAAATAGTTTTGGAGATAGTGGGTCTCCTTGCTTTACTCCGCGCTCTATTCGGAAATTAGGTCCCTTTTTTTCCAGTCGTACCCGTGCCATACTTTCCGTATAAATCTTTTTAATGACCTCAATATAATCACCTTCGACTCCTTGCTCGTTTAATGCGTTCCAGATAGAGTTGTGTGATAAGGAGTCGAATGCTTTTGAGTAGTCCACAAATGCGATATAAAGAGGTAATGGATATTCTGTGTATTTTTCCAATATTAGTTTCAGAGTGAGTATGTGATCTATGGTGGAGTAATTTTTCATGAAGCCTGCTTGCTCTATCGATTGGTTATCGTCAATTTTTTGTGTTATGCGTCTTAATAATATAGAAGCGAATACTTTGTACAGGCATGGGATGAGACTTATAGGCCTATAGTTAGAGACTAATTTTGGGTCGCCTTTTTTGTAAAGTAAAGCTATTTCAGAAAATGTCCAAGACTCTGGTAGTTCTTTTTTTTGTAGCACTAAATTAAATAGCTTTGTAATTGGTTTTATTAATATTTCTTTTCCAGTTTTGATCATCTCATTCGTCACTCTATCAGGACCCGGACTCTTTCCCAGCTTTAAGTTTTTTATAGATAACTCCACCTCGCTCTCTATAATTTGTGGTACTGAGTCATTGTTACGTATCTTGTGTAGAGGAATATCTTCAGTCTTGCTTGTATTTCCATAAAGATCTTTGTAAAAATTGGTCACTATATCTATCAAATCACGTCTATGCGTAACAACAGCTCCAGAGCTGTCAAATAGCTGTGTCATTAACTGTTTTGTGTTGTCTATTTCTCTATACGCCTTTTTAATACCACCAGTTTTTTCTAATAACTTGCTTATTCTATGAATTCTGTAGTTTATTAAATTTTGTTTTATTTTCTTATGTATTGATCTGTATAGCCTACTTAGCGTTAACTTTTCCTGTTTTGTTTTATTTGTCTTATTTTTGAGAATATGTTTTTCTATATTTAGATCCTTAATTTCTTGTGTAATGATATGTGAGGTTTTTAAGTCAGAGCTGTTTTCTTCGGGGTTCTTTTGGAAACTGTGTAGTATTGTTTCTAGTTTACTATTCATCTTTTGTATGTCATTTTCGTCTTCCAAATTCTTTAATAAAGTATTTATATCAATGGCTTTTGTCTTAATATTTTGAATATTTTTATAGTTGGCACGGGATTTTTTGTTATTTTTTATGTTTATAGTAATTCGGACCATTCTGTGGTCACTTGGGTGGTGTAATTTGCTTATGACGTTTAGATTTTGTATATTTTTTGGTATGTTAGTAGCTATGAAGTCTATCTCGTTCGTTGATTTTCCGTCAGGTGACCTCCAGGTCCACCTCAGTTTTTTTGGCTTTTTAAACATTGTATTGGCAATTTTTAATTTGTTCTGAAGACAAAAGTGTATAAACTTTTTACCTCTACAGTTCCTATTACCGTAGCCATAGTCTCCCATTACTAAACTTTCGTGGTGCTCTGGTTTTCCTATTTTCGCATTCATGTCTCCCATAAATATTATATTTTTAGTGCATTTACTAATGGCTTTGTCTATATCATTGTACATGTTCTCTATCTCTGTATCAGGAGCAGCAGTAGTGGGTGCATAGGCTTGGATTAGGCTGAACATAGTTCCGTAGATATTGACTTGAAGTAGAGCAACTCTCTCCGAGATAGCGATAAACTCGTGTACTTCTGTCCCTCGTTGTTTTTTAACTAAAAATCCCACTCCTCTTTCGCCCTTTACTTTACCGAAGTAATAAAGTAGGTAGCTGCCTCTATCTTCTATTCTATATCCCTCTCTCCTAACTTCCGCTAATCCAATGATGTCCCATTTGATTTGAGATATCGCGTATTCTAATTCAATTATTCTTGTCTCATTTGCTAGTGATCGGAGGTTGAATGTTGCAATATAGTATTTTATTTGGTTTGAAGGGTTTTCGTCTAAAACCCCCGCGGTGACGAGCCGTTCTGGGGGAGTTTTATTTTTTGTTTTAGATATTGTAAGGCTTGAATTTGGTTTGAGAGGGGGCTCGTGTCTTCATGCATCATTATTTTTTGAAATGAAAGATAGCATTGAGTTATTTTGTGTTTTGTATTTTTTATTTGTTTGTGTGTGTGTATTTTTGTCTTTATTCGTTTTAAACAGTTCTGAATTTTCTATTATTTGAGGAGGTGTCACAGAAAGTTGCCTTTTGTTTGCACTATAATCCTTTCTGTTCTTTATTATAAGCTTATCATATTTTAAAAAAGCTATATTTCCTTTTTCAATTTCTTTTTTCTGTTCGAGTTTTAATTCCGTTCTCCTTTTTAAAATATTTTGTGGAAATTCTTCTTTTATATAAATATTAGTCTTGGATAGGTTTTGCTTATTTTTTAATATTTGAATTTTTTTACCCAACGTAGATAGGGTGACAGATATAGGACGAGGACGATCGCCTTTTTTTCCCATTCTCCGAATCGATTGAAGTTCTGTTTCTTGTATTTCCACTTTCACAACATTGGTAATGATCCCCTGTATTTGTTTTTGAAGCTGTAAATAGTGTTTTTCTTTTTCGTCTATACCGAAGAAAACTAAGTTTCTTTGTACACTATTCTTCTCTAAAATGTATAGCCTTTTTTCTTGTTCTTGAAGTTTATTACGTATTTTTCCTAAATCGTTATTCATTTCCTGGAACTTCGTATCAAAGTGTTCGGTAATTTTTGTTGTAATATTTTTTTCCATTTGTGAGAAGTGAGAGTCAATGGAAGTAAATTTATTATTCATGTCAGTTTTTAATTCCTGCATCATCATTAAAAGTTCCTCCATAATTTTAGGTACCGGTGACGCCCTCTATTATTTTGCACTTCGATTTCGGTTTTTGTTCAAAAATTTAGTATTAGTACCTACTAATAGATGTCGCTAGTTGTTTGAGTGAGTTGTATTTTTGTACTAGTTTTCCTTAATAAAATAAAATTTCTCTTTGAATTTGTATTATATTAATTTAAATACTCCTCTCTTATTTAGTATGAGTTAACTGTTTGTCCCTTTTTTTTGTAAGCACAATAGTTCGAATAAAGGGTTTTTTGTTAAATACCTGCTTTTTGTCTTTCACAAATTTTTAAATCACAATGCACGGGTTTTATATTCAAATCTTGCTATTTCATTTATTAATTAATCATAATTTCATCACTTTAAATGTTTGCCACTTTTATATTTTAGTCTTGTTATAATAAGATTATGCACTGGTCACAATGGTCCAAACGGAATGTTTATGTTTTGCACTTTTAGTCTTTCACATTAATATATACTATTTCACTGTTCCTGTCTTTGTCCACAATATATATTAAAGAGTACACTTTTATTTATAAAGTTCGTATGTTTCCCGGTTATTTTAATGCAATTTAACATGTAAAATGATTATTTTTTTACGGAGCCGTTACAGTTCGTGGCACGGAGGCGCCCTCTACATTTTAAATAATTTTTAAATAATTACTATTATATATATATATATATATATATATATATATTATATATATATTATATATATATATATATTATATATATATATATATATATATATATATATATATATATATATATATATATATTATAATAATAATATAAATATATAAGGTGCAGGGTGATTACGGATCCTACTTATACAAATTATATTTAGTTAGTTTCTTAGTTTCGCGAGTTCGGGAAGTTAGGTTTTTAGAACATGAGGCATCTATCCCGGTTTTACCCTAGTTAAATATGACGACAATCTCCGTGCAGTGGCTTGTGCAACGAGCCCACTTGGCGAGGCAGGACAGGACACTCAGGACAATAAAAGAGGCCCATGTCGAGAGAGTGTGAATAAAATGATGATCAGAATTTTGATGTTAATACTTTTTAATATGTTGGTATGAATATAAAAAAAATATGAGACTAGCGGATCCGACAAACGTTGTCCTTGTACATTTTTTTCGGTTGATGTTATGCTAATGGCCCTAGTAGCCTTAATGCTTTATCAGACGTGAGGCGAGCCAGTTGGCTCCATTGGATGAAGATGGATGGGAGGTTGCCCCTCGCCAGCCGTGGAGTGTGACTTCCACGGCTTCATGGCGTCGGGTTTGATCCTGTGGCCATGCCGGACCATCGTCGGGTGAAGTGCTTGTACAACGCATCTTGTAATAAACGAAATTGAATACACACAATAAACTTCATCAAAATCTGTTCAACAGTATTCAAGACTTTTACATATACATGCGCAGAATAATTATATCACTACATATTATAAAACAAAGTCGCTTTTTCTGTCCCTATATCCCTTTGTACGCTTAAATCTTTAAAACTACGCAACGGATTTTGATGCGATTTTTTTTAATGGATAGGGCAATTCAAGAGAAAGGTTTATGTACATAATTCATTAAGTTTTTATATACATTGGCTAAGATATAACAATAATTGTTGGAGGTGTCGGAAAAAAATAGGCCGTCTGGGAGTTTTAACGAAAACGCTGCCAAAACCGTTTGAGATATAACAAAATAATGTATGGTGGAATTGTGTATCTTAAATAGGTCTACAAAAAAGTCCGCGATGGCATATGTCTATCTCTTAGGGATATCATACTATATCCATTTAATAGTTTAAAAAATGGGCAATTATAACGCGATAGCTTAAAAGTTATTTACACAAATACGATATGAATACTTAACATTTTAAATCAATTAATTAGCTTGAGCACTTCATGAAGATTATTTTTGCCCTTTACATCATGCAAATTAAATGAATACTTTAGGAGATATGGCAAAATCAAATTAATGCACAAGAAAATAAATCGTGTTGGCGTGATTCGCACGGGCGGTTGTCTGGTGTCTAAGGCCGTAGTGTATTTATTAACTCTGGTAGACGTAATATGGTCAACATAATATTATGGTGGAATAATATTATAATAATAGTATCCTAAATATACCTACAAAAGTCTGCGAAGGGATATAAGTCTTTATTTTCAAGATAACATAATATTATATCCATTTTAATACAAAAACTTAGTAATTATGAAAATAGAAAATGATCATCATCACACATGATAAATCCGTAAATCTAAGTTACACGCGGGCCAAGCTGCGGGTAACAGCTAGTTATATATAAAGACTAGCTATTGCCATTATATTTTCCATACACAAATAAAAAATGCTTCCTTCCCAATTAAAAAAGCATTTTAATTCCATCAATAGCTAGGTCATTAAATGTAAATACATGTTTACAAGTTCGCATATGCAGTCCGAAGATTGGCATGTTCAAACAAACCAATTTTACAATATGAATATAATTGTATTTCATGTTGTCGTGAAACAGTCGTCAGTGCTTTTTTAATAGATAGACTTTCTAGAAGGCTTATGAATTCTGAAGGTCTCCTTTAGAATTCATAAGCTTGTTCCTACTTATGGAAGACCTATGTGAAGGCTATTAGAAGCAGGTGTAATAAACCTTTTTGTTGGACATGAAGGGTGATTTAATATTCTATCAAGGTCAAAATACACCTATAGTAATTATTCCTGATTGTGCTATAATTTTCTAAATATAAGTTTTAATGAGGCTCTTATGTAATGGATTTCATGACAACTAAGTAGAGATTTTTATTTTATTACTTGAATAGGCACTGGCAGAAGTGCCACCTGGTGGTAAGAGATCGAAGTAACACATAAACAAACTAGTTTACCTGGAACTAGCCCAGGCAAAATATTTGAAGCGTAATAATATTATAATTAATTATGATATCCATGGACGCTTTTACACCACGTCAATCTAGTCCCGTGGTAAGTTTCCGAAGAACTTGTGTTACGGGTACATTTAATATTTTTTTATATTAATACATGTATTTAAGATTTTTATTATATAATACACACATCCATGAGCCAGAAACACAAAAACTTTTTTGATCCGTGCGGGTTTCGAGTCCGCTATCTCCCGGCTTAAGCGCCATCGCGCTAACCATTGAGCCACAGTGGTCGTGCTGATGTTATGTCCCGGTGCCTGTAATTGCACTGCCTGTCCTGCCCTTCTCTCCGAAACACAGCAAAGCTGTTTTACAGGACAAACAATGAAGATGATGATGTATCGGTAAACTATACGCAGGGTTGTTATTGACGATATCTGGTGGTGAGGCCAAGATCCCCTGTCTAGTTGACTACACAGAATACGGGAGTAGAGAATGAAATCCGTAGAGTAGACTTGCAAATCACAGATGCCGACCCCGGCGAGTCCGATGGGACCGACGGGCTATGATGAGAGGGATATAAACGAAACCCCCTGAAAACCTACGAGGCACTGCCTTTATTACAAGATTATTTGTAAGAGGTAGTGCCATGCTGCTTTGCAGCCAAATTGGGCTGGCACAACCGGGGAAGTACCTCTCGCTCACATAAAATTGGCGTAAAGTGACAGCTAAGCTGTCGCGTTTTGTGTGGTTTTTGAATTTCTGATGGCCCATTGGGGAGATAGGAAAAAGGAGGGAAACGCATCTGCATAACCTCTGGTTATGTGCATGTGACGATAAATTAAAAGTCTTACAACTATTCCGATAGCAAAAACAATCAAATTGTAGCGAAAAGAAAAAAAACAAAAACAAATCTTAGTGACTTTCAATTAGGAGGCACGTCCCTAAATTTATCGTGTGTTATGTGTTTAAATCGAAAATAATAATAAAAACATGATACTGTGTTTATTTTTTAGCTTGATAATCCAAAAAGTGTAAGGTATTTAAAAAAAACAGTTTTTTGCTCCTAACTTAAAAACTAAAGGATATCGGACCATAGTTCCCATATTATAAAATGATCGTATGGACCGACCCTATCCATCATCAAAATGCCTACACTCGTCCTCAAAACACCCTGAATATCAAGATAAATTGCTTACTATACAAATAACGTATTGGCTCGTGTAAGACATCGGTAGTATTGTATGTGCTAATAACCATAGTACACCAGACTGTGTTTGAGCAGAGACTTGAGCCGTCAATGAGCTAAGGCTTAGCTCATTGACGGCTCGCTTAGCTGCTTAGCTGCTAAGCTATGCTCGGGCAGTGATACCTACATAGGCCCGAACATCTCACGAGTCTAAAAGAATACAAACAACAAATAAAAGTATTAAAGTTAAAGTTGTAAAGTAATAATAACGTAGGTCATACACGTTGTCTCGTAGAAATGGTATGGATGGATATAGGATAAGGATACCCATCTGAGAGTATTAGAATTTATAGTGAAAATGGAACACGGTAACTCCGTATATTGGCAGCGGGGAAAGTTTTTGCACAATCATTGTTTCAAAGTATTATTTTTTTTACTTTTGACGCGATAATCCCAATAATATAGTATCGTTACAAAAAACTTAAATGATTAATATTTTTAGTAAACCGTTTTTAGGCCGCTGCTTTTTTTTTTAAACTTTAGGCTGCGTTTCCACCGCAGATGAGCTAAGCTGCGTTGCGAGGAATGTGTTTTTAAGAACCAATAGACACGCTTCATTTCTTTCAGACCACGTTCAGCGCAACGTCTCTATTGGGTCTTGTAAAACACATTCCTCGCAACGCAGCTTAGCTCATCTCCGGTGGAAACGCAGCCTAAATGTACTATATGTATTTTTATTAAACGAATAAGAACGTAGATATTAGACATTTATTCTTATATAAAGGGCTCGTTAACTTTGCTTGTTATCAAACCGTGAACCTCCATAGTTCCAGCCGTGGCTTACAGACATCCGACGGTTCTGACAAAGCCACGAGTAATGTCAATCGCTGGTTCTGTACGCCGCCAATTACTAACACAATACAGATTAAACTCGCCGACAGATCCCTATTATACTAACAAAGCACTTGCATTAATAAAAGGTATGAATTAAAATGCAAGGTTTTTATTTCCAGCATTTATTGTTGTTAAGTATACCGTATACTGTTATTGCTGGTAATACACGGTTTTATTATCTTTATCATTATCAGGAAGAGTCCACTGTTGACAATGACCTTTCAATGATGGTCCGTCGTGATTAAAAAATGATTAGTAGTCAGTCTCTTGCATGAAGAACTTTTCATTCATCATTCATCAAGACCGACCTTGTGTCGGTCCGCTAATAAATAATTTATATTTTTTACTGAAAAAAAAACCTCTGCCTTGACGTAATAATGCAAGGCTCTTCATAACAAGCCTTGTTTAAATGTAATTTTGCATTGATTTTCAGTTATCAATTATTTATGGAGTCAAGTGTCACTCACGGTGTATAATGTTGTATGCTTGTATAGACCAGGGGAAGGTCGTTGTGGTAACCACATCCAAGCCCCCAGGACAGGATTCCTGCCAGTTGTGAGTTGACCAGCAGTGGTGCTCCGGGCACGGCTAGACAGGATGATACAGGGTTCTCCTCTCGAGCATCTCCCGCGCATATCATGCCTTCGCGAAGTGGTGTTTGGTGCTAAAAAATCAACGAAGCCTTGTTATGAAAGAGTTAACGTAAAATTTCCTTATATGTAATATTGGATAAAATATTCTTAATGTTACGACTTTTTGAGGATAGACAGGCACAACTTATAAGTCCGACAATTTATTTCCATTGCGATATTAATAGGTGATTTCCTTATAAATATTTTCTCTAGGTCGAAAACTTAAATGTGAATACAAAACACAATACATAGATTTATATTTTAGATACAATTTGTTGTCATTGTATTCTATGGACGGTTAATCCAAGCCCATCCAAAAAAGAGCACCCCGATTGGGTTATTAACTATTATCCAAGATGGCGGAAAAACGAGTTTTCGTTTAGTTATTCCATTCCACAAAATCAGTATAAAATATTTTTCATCGTCCAATAGCTCTATTCAGATTTATATTCTCTTCCTGAATTATATATTTTTCCTGGGAAAAATGTTTTTCAAATATACAAAAAATTTACTGTTGCGAAATGCGAAAAAATGAATACAGCAAAATGTTTATCGTCAGTACAGGACTGGTTGGGTTTATAAAAAAACTTAATAAGCCGCGATAAAATCCGTAAAAAATGTTTCATTATAAATAGTGAAATTCGCGGAAACATAATATGAAAACAATACGGAAATGAACTTAAGAAAGCTATATAAATATCCTGTGTATTTGAAACGCTTGCAAAAAAGAAGAGGTATGATAGTAGGCATAGACTGAAATTATTATTTTTGGCTGTCTTTTTTAACAGCGCAGACATTTGTTTATTGAATACTTACGCTTTATGCCGGCCGGACTGCAACAGCTCATCGCGAGCTCAGCGCAAGTTCATAGCGTGTATGCATACATCGCGGGCATGTAAAATGCATAAGTGCTAAAATTTTCTTAAAAAAACGTTTCTGAGATAAATGGTTATATGCATTATATTGTGTATAAATAGTATATTTAGGCTTAAATCTTTGCAAGCGTTCCAAATACACGCGGTACAATATACGTCCATGACCTGGTGGAGATCTATATATCTCGTACATAATATCTGCACTTTGCGGGATTCGAACCAACGGCCACTGCATAAAGTATACAGTAACCTGACCATCCAACCAGCCGGCCGTTAAATATACTAGTAACTTTATCCTTGTCAGATTGAACTAGGCAAAGCCTATTTACTAAAAAAGATATAAGAAGTCAGTTCGCCAGTTTTTCTAAAGTTCTAGTTTTACTTACTTTATAGATCTAAACATATTTTTTAATAATTATGATAAGTACTTCAAAGTATGGCCACATGAGCATGGTATGGCATAGAGATAATTATATACCTTATTGTAGCCTTCGCAATAATGGTTTTCCGAACCTATAGGAAACGAAATACTTCTTAACATGGGATCCATAATTTCATCTGGATAATATTTAGACGATCGTGGCAGACATAACTCATTTCCCTGTAATGATACAGGAAAGCATTATAAAATACAAAAACGATTTAAAAATAATATTTTTATTTTTGAATTAATAGGAAAATTATTTTTAATATATTATAAATGTTGAATTTATAAATGGATTTTTATTTTATTATAGATGTAGCCCGCAGATTTGCGGGTTAACTAACATTTACAACCGTATTTTAGCGGGATGATGTATAGGTTTAGCCTTCCTCGATAAATGGGCTATCCAAAACTGAAAGAATATTTCAAATCCGACTCGAAGTTTGGACTCTTCAGTATTAGTATACATTTGTATTTTTTTAGTACTTGTTAGTTTTAACCATATCACGTTAATTTCGTAATAGGAGACAAATGTAACTTTTGATAGCTTTCAGTCACCTCAGCAACCACTATATTGTACAAGAGTCGACGGTCAGAAACAAACTTGAAAACATTTTTACTTGAATAAGTCGAGTATAGAAGTATACAGCATCAATTGATTTCAGATTTCTATGCCACGGTCAGCACATAAAAGATATAAGTCTATATCGAAATTTAAAAAATGTTACGTAACGTAACGTATAGGAAGTATGTATGGATACTTCAGAGAGACTCACACGTATACCTTAAAAATAAAACATCGTCTATTTCAAATACTTTTTTCTCTATAGATTTTTTTGATATTTTTAACAACCACTTAGTTACCGGAGGTCGCGTTCTCAATAACTATTAGGCACGAGTCCAACTGGACATAATATAAGAGTTGATAAAGATAATTATTAAAATGATACCAGGGCCGATGGGCCATTAAGGTTCAAGAGTCAAGGCCACGTTTAAGCAAACAAAGTGTTGGTCGGCCATTAACCAGGTAGCAGGATGACCTTTGAGCAGTGGCCGGTCCGTGTTGGATGCTGGAAGGGATCAGTCATCTTGGCCTTCCTTGAGGGAGGCCTATGTTCAGCAGTGGATGGATAAAGGCTGATGATGATGATCAAAATCAAAATCAAAATATATTTTCATAGGTAACAACTTGTACACTTGATGTCAAAAGAAATAGTCAATAAGAAGTCGTTTGAGATCCAGGATCCCCTAAGAAAAACGAGATAGAAACTTAGGGATTAATGGGTTAAGGGAGGTGATGATGATGATGAAAGATGTTTAGGTATATAGATTTAATTTTAATTAGATGATTAATGAAATTATTTACCATAAAATCACACCGTCCCCAACCGGTAACAATGGCCGTACCTTTGATTTTAGACATTGGCGGTAAAATGCGTATGTTTTTTATGTTTGACCTTAAAAAAAATTATTAGGATAGCAAAACTTATTCTTTTGGAAGTCAATCAAAACAGTTTTAAAACTTACGAAGTATGGATACTCTATATCTCTTTGTTAGACGTCTATAAACTAGCTAGATCATGTGTGCTGCTGTATTCAAAGTTTCTCTAAAACAATGGAGTATGGACGTATATACTCAAACAGTGTTTGGAGCGCCATTCTGATGGATATAAAGCTATTATCATACTTACTGTAAATCGATCTATCTTTTATAAATCGATCTTCTATATCTATATTCTCAGTCTCATATTTCTGAATTGAAGATAATGATGCTAAAATAAAGTTAAGACGCTTTGAACTATAATTATCAATTTTTATTACAAGAGATTAGAGAACCAGATTTTAATGAGAAAAATTATGACTTTGTTTAAAACGGGATATTACTATGCTTTTTATTTTTATGTCACGGAGTACTTATCATACATAATATATACGACTGTCCTGTTCACAAGACTTATAGAAAGCGTAGACAATGTAAAGTAAAAGAATTAAAGAAACCTGGTAAGTAGCTCGTTTTAATTAGCTTAAGTAACGAAAATCTTATGTAAAAATCATTTGCTTTACAAGTAGTATATGACAACAGTTAAGCTTAATAGTTTGTAATAAAAATGTAAATTCAAAACGGTTTTTTCACAAAAATATTTTCGCGAGATGCGTGTGCCCCAGAGGACATCCCATATTTTCAAGCTTTAGCCAAAATTGGTTGAATTAACAACGATTGATGGAAAAACATTTGCTTTTCATTGCGCTTCCATTTGATGAATAAATATTTTCTCAGTTTTTAGGCTTCCAATGATACATGAATGAACTATAGCTATAGCCTTTTTGTAATTGACCTCTTTTGTATCACTTTCATAAAATTTCAAGGCAAAGCCTACGTTCATGTGTCTTATTCAAAAAGAGGTTTTATATGTACCTGAAAATGACGTCTTCGTAAAAACGTACCATCGCAATATCAGCGGTGAGTGTGTACGGATCGAAGTTTTGATGAATGAGTACAAATATGACGGTTAACAATGAGGTGCCCCGATCCGAATAATTCTCTCCCACGACCACTCCCAATTCATTTATTGGCACACTGGAGCGTGAAATTAATATAAAAATATGTTAAGCTCTTTGTATGCTACGTGGAATTTTTCAAATCATCATTAGGTTTTTAAATCGTTAAAGTTTTTAAAGAGGCGACGTAGTTAATAATGGCGGAATCGTCAATCGCTATTAGCTTAAATGAGAATTTTGACGGCTAGTTGAGTCGTCAGTTCGAGTAGAGGGTTCTGATTCCGCCAAGTGAAGTGAATTAATGTGATATATGTATGCCTCTGGTCATGGATGTGAATATGAATGTATAAATAAACGAGATTTAGCTTCTTCTACACCTTCTACATTTATATGTCTCTTTGATTACAGATTGATTAAAGCTGCTTTAGAAAAGAAGCAAAGATAATAATTGATCTGTGCCATTAAGCTTCCAAATATGACATATCACAACATCAAAACCCTCCTCGATACAACGACTCTGTATACAGAATGGAATTTTATAATGTTACCTGCATTGATGCAATAAATGTACAGAATGTATTTTTTACACATATTAGTCGGTTCGATTTCGCGTGTGGCAAGCGAATTTTGAAAATATTCTGAATAAAATGCATTCAGAATATTCCGAAAATTCGCTTCTTTCTTTTCAAGAATAAAATAATATTTTCTTTGAGTAATACAGAACTACAGACTTGAAGAAATCAACTATCAACAGAACTTTTCCTTCATTACAAAAGTATATTCTGTATCAACATGCAAGTATGAAGCAAAAAGAAACAACACACAAGTATAAAGAAATAAAAAAACAACATCACTAGTCGAATTCTCGCTATACGCTTGCTGCAGAATCGCAAAACATATTAGTTCAGTGTCAATAAATCCGGCGCCTTTTACGATGAAATATCAAATTATAATCAAAATGAAAAAATATTGGGTCCTACGAAATAGTGACATGAAAATGTTGATGAACATCTGTTAGCCTAATACGTGAAATACCGTCGTCACTCGTCAAATAACATAGGTACTTATGTATGCTGTTTCGGCACTCCAATCTCAGGGAGCCCGAGCTATATGCTAACAATAGCCTAGGGACATGTAATTTAATCACAAGATAGAAATTGGTCACTGTTTCTCCTAACAATATACACATCCTAATGATTATCACATTGTATATTAATTGTTTTATATTAGAGTGTAGTAAGTAATATAAGTAAGTGCACTAAGTACAAGTGAATATGAAGTATGAACAACAAAATCAAATTTTCTGCTATATGTTTATTGTCCAAAACACAGCAAAGATGTTTCGCGGAACAAGCAAGTTAATGGTGTTACTAAAGTGAAACTTTTATTACATCGTTTCAAACTTTTTCGTCTGTTGTTACATGTCGCGTGACGGTCGGCCGCGGAGTGTATACTATTACTCATTTGTACCAGTGCTCCATATTTGAGATTTTTATACCCTTAATGGAATATAATTCCGAAATTTTTTAGTGTATATACCTAATGTGAAAAAAGTTTTACTTTTACCGTAGTTTCATAAAAGCACACAGTCTTTTTTATGCGTTGCATGTTACCACGTAATGTTTTACTTTTACATACGTAATGTACATAACATACTCATGTAAGGGATTGGCTACAGTTAAGACCACGTTTCTTGAAATTAGGCTTCCCGTCAAGTAATGAACATATTCTCTACGTATACTGGCGATGTAAGCGTGTTCCCGTATGCTCACACGCGTTGCCCGAAACACCTGAAATGTATTCAAAATTTATATAATCAAGAGTGGTACGTGATTTGGCCACTCATTTTATAGAGATGCAAAGTGGTGATTTCGATCACTGTGATTGACTAACGGCGGCTTTCAATATCCTATCTAGCTTAAAATTTTCTTATCGATCTTAAAATTTTGACAGATTTTGTAAGAAAATGTGTCAAAATTTCAAGATAGATAAGATAGATAGGATATTGAAAGCCGCCGTTATTCGGTCCACTAAACTCCACTCCGCCCCGTTACGGATTAGTGGAAACGCACAACATGATTTTAATAATTGCAGATTACAATTTTGTACAATTCTAGCACATATGAATAAAATTTGTATTTTCAAACCATTCAGGGACTCAAACAAATATAACACACACATTTTTTATCGAATTATATGTTTTGGCGTAATGAGGTAACATACACACGTAGACAGACTTTTATATATATGTACAAGATATTTTATAAGTATAACGATGAATAATACGTAACAGCATTTTGCACTATATTTTCAAATCAGTATTATTACATTACACGAAATAAGTTAAACTAGCGATCTATGTACGATACTACATACGAATCATTAATAAATTCATCATCGGTCCTCTCTCTCTCTCTCTCTCTCTATTAATAAACGTCAAGAGATGACCGATCATCTGCCCCTCACAACTACACAATGTACTGGCTACTACATTATCATCATTCCAACTATATGGAGTTGTTGAGTATGCCCTAAGGTTCAATTCTGTCCATACTATTAAATCATTTGAGAGAAGCATTGGATACTAATTGTAGTAATTAGTAACCAATGCTTCTCTCAAATGTCTTGTATTATATCCTAACGCACCTTAGGACATAGTACGTAGTACGTAATCCTATCCCTTACAGAGAGAAATTAATATTTTATTTATTTATTTATCACTTAAGTACTATACATTTTACAAAATAAATATAATAAGAAAGAAATATAGTTTACAAGGCGTTAACATGGCTTAAATTCCTATCAGCCTTTTTTTTAACGCCGGCTTAGGCGTCCCGCGGGGTAGTGGGTCTCCCCAGGCGATGTGAGACTCGCTGCGCCCGAAAGCTGTTAAGTGGACGTAGCTCTCAGGCGAGTGCCTCCAATGTCGCCTTTAATGAGGTGCCCTAGAAACAACAGGGCAACTCGACGGCTAGTCAGTGCCTCAGGGGACCGATTCTACCTCCACAGAGGAGTTGCTCCGAACCACAGAACAGCCCCTCCTAACGTACAGTACAAAGTGGCGAAGATTCCGTTCTCACCCCTTGCCCGCTGCTCTTTTGTCCACTCTTCTTATAGGAGGGGTACAAAGAGCGCCCTCGGCTCAATTCCCTTCGCCCAAGGTACTGGGTTCACCCTTGGCTACTGAGCCCCACCGCCACGACAAGGCTTGAACCATGGTGGGGAAATTCATATCAGCCTACTATAATCAATTCTCGATTCTTCTCTGAACTAGCTTATTAAGATACATATCATTTAATTACTCGTCAACTCAGATTGAAATATTGACAGGATGAGAGATAAAAATTTTATATGAAAAAAGTTCATAAGCTCCCAGATTGACATAACTATCCTGAACAGTTGTGACATAACTTAATTTCAAAGTTTTATAAGAGGGATTCTGCTGAGAGAATATCTTAAAGGTCATGTTTATTTTAGAATTGCTTATGCTATTATATATTAAAGCTCTTAAGGATCATACTTTATTACTGATAAAGAGAATATAGAGAAAAATATTTCAGTTTTATGATTGTCCTATTTATAGGAAAACTCATTACAAGTGTGCATAAAGTGATGAGAGGTACGTTTTTTGGGTGTTCCATATTTACATTTATGCATTGGATGTTTCACATGATGGAGCTCATATGACTCATCGTATTAAGATTTTTTCAGTCAGTCAGTCAGAGTAGTTAAAGACTTATAGGCACTACCGCCCTTAAACATATAGACAACCAGAAGCTATGTAGACGCTTTGCCCTCCCTATGAAGGGGCTATCGGAAACTTACAAACCGCACGGCACGTAATATCATAACTGTCACTTTACACCTGAGAGAGGGAGAGGTACCACTCCGGTCTACGCTACCTCTTACTGCGAAATACATTCAAGGTACGCATCCATTGACTCGTGCCGGAAGCACTGTACGCAATACGCGCGGCACGCAATGGATTTTAGTTTTTGCGTAGAAAGTGACACTTAAATGCGATCCATACGGTGCGGATCAGTGCGTATACAAGCAAAGCGTTTGCTCTCTATACAAAGTCATTTAATGACTTTTTATACAAAGTAAACTAAAATCGAAGCGCGTTCATTTTAAGCACAGCCAATAGTTAGTAATAAAAACAAAGTATTATTTAAATGACTAAACAAACATTCTGCAAAAAGTATGTAAAAGTGTCATCGGAGCCTTAATGATAAATTATTTAAAATATTTTTAACAAATTTGAATATTTTTCCGTTACAAGTAATGGATATCGAGTTTATTCGTTTTTTAAATTCATAAATGTTCTACAAAATAAGGAAAACATGTTTTGCGATATTATTCAAAATTCATTTCCTAAGGGAGTAAATAAGCTTGAAAGTTTACATGGGGATGTTCGGAACAGATGAATATCTTGAATTATTTATTTATATTTATTCATATGATGCGCGCATGAAATCGCTAGCTATAGTCCTCGCCACTTTTGAAGTCCTGCGACTAATGCCCAAACTAAATTTGACAAGATTGACATCTTGACATCTGTCTGGAGTAAAGAAGTTGTGATATTTTAAATTGTTTTACGTGAAATATGGAGCATATAATATAAAATAAGGTGTAAAAATTTAAGGCCGTATAATGATCGTTAAAGTGAAATAATTTTGTGAATTAGAAAGTAAAAATAAACAACAATTAACCCCGTTAAATAATATGTTTATAAATGTCACAGCCATGACAGGTAAATTTTAGAGATGCCAGAGTCACTCATTTTTGCCTAATTTATGGTTAAAATATTATCATTAACTCTATACCTACATTTATCTTATGATATTTCATATGAATATAAATACAAGGTAAAAGAATTAAAACCTTGCAATCCAAATAATCCATCTAGGATTATATTTTTTGGTGTTTCTGTAAAAAAAGGTTGAATAACAAAAGAAGTAACAATGGCAGCAATTACTTCTGAGAAAATCGTCACCCCTGGCAAAAGCCGAACACAACCAAAGAAGCTTGTTTTAGATGTATTCTACTAATCGGTTATACGTAAAAAATCAAACGAAATATTTAAAAAAATGTTTTATTTTACTAAAACCTGGCAGGAAGGTTTTTTTTGTTGCTATAATTATTTTTGTAATTATTATCATCATCAGTCTTTATCAGTCTACTACTGACCATAGGCCCTATAATTATTTAATTTTTTTATTGTACTAGACTTGGTGGAAAATCATTACACTATAAATTGGCAACATTGAGTTATGGGACCGCAGCGCCGCGTCTATTGGACTAAAGTGGCGAGGACTCTAGTATACTCTTGACATATGTCTTACCTAGCATCAATGATATTAAATGTACTATGCATAATGTTACAGAAATTTCAAGTTGGACGTGTGAAGCGAACACGCGTAGTTCGGTTCCTGGTTTAAGATCTATTCTTTAATATAATAATATTTCTTTTCAAGTTGTGATGTTGACAACGATGTGATGAAAAACTGGATATAATGGTATCATTATCATAAGTGAATATCAGTTATGAAAATATTTAGATAAACAACAATTTTTTAGATAATGTCGAAATGTCGAGCTCCATGAAATAAAACTGGAAAATATGATAAATATCCCGATAATTTATTAGTTATAATAATATTTCTTACCTTTCTATTAAGGACAGGAATATCACCTATATCTGGGTAGACTCTGTTGTAAAATAGCTTGTCTGTTGGTACACTCTCTTCGTCATCTATTAGAAAACCTTTAGATAACGTGTCATATTCTAAACCAACCCCATATATAATAAAGTTAACTGCAATCAATGAAATATTACTGAATATACCTACATTAAAATTAAATATGCTTGTAAATGATGTGTAACTTAATAGTACTTACCTAAAATAATGGATAATAATTTGAATTTCATTGTCATATTTTATCTGCATCGCTGCATCTCAAACGTTAGTATGATCTAGGTGGTCATTAAGTAATTTTTAATTGCCATATATTTTATTTTGCCATTTCAAGTATATTGCCATATACTTGAAGGGAAATTATTGAAACTTTTCAAAATTATAATGAAACAACTCTTACGGATTTTATCGCGGTTTATTTAGTTTTTTTATGAGCCCGACGTTTCGGATACTTTACAGCAACTATGGTAACCGTAAAAGTGGTTTCATTATAATGAGTGAAATTCGCGTAAACTTAAGAAAACTTTTCAAAATGTTCTCAACTAAATTATGTAAGTAATTAATACTATCAACATTTTAACACGTCTTTCTGATTACATATAGTATTATTGGCATTACCTACGAATGCCTTGACAATACTACAAAATGCACTAAAGGATTCTCGCGTTGCCCGTTGCATACGTGATTTAAAATACTCTTAGAAACGTCTGAGAGTAGACTTTAATTATACTTCCTTACAAGTAAGGAAGTATAATTAAGGTTCGTGGTTTTAATTTCAACGACTAGAAATTATACTTAAGAGCCCTACTTAGTGTAATTAATTTAAGTTTAAAAGATATAAGGTATATACAAGCGAGATTTTGGTTGTGGATACCAGATAGCTTTGATGTTAGAAAAAAGTGACTAAAATTAATTTTATTATATTTAACTTTTTCAATGTAGCTTAAAACAGTTTTAAGCTATGACTACCGTATACAAAAAAACATTGCAATAATATCTATAGACTGTTCACTGTTATACATATATTAAATACAATATTTACGGTACTTATCTATACTAAAATTAAAATAAAAACTAAAGAGCTTAATTGTAAAAAACTTTCATCTTTGGAGTAACTAGTTGGTTTTTAAATATTTTTGTATTGCCAACCTAATAATTAATAAATAAAACAAAGAAAACGAAATTCAATTACTGAGGTTACCGACTTTTTACCTTAGACATTTTTTATAATATTAGGCGGCTTATCAAGGAGCATGGTGTAAACATGATGAAAATTTTTGTTGATAATATAAAGTATATTTGTCTCCGTAGTCTCAGAAAAACCGAATTTGATAATAAACATCGAAGAGGAAAACAATTCAGAACAATATTCGAGATACATCAAATTATATTTATTCTAAGCTGAACCCGGAAAACGTTGACCTGCCCTCACCCAAGATATTAAGCATCATCATCCTTTTTTATACAAAACTTGTCCTGATGATAACCAACTCTACAAAAAAAACAACTCTAATTTGGTGCAGCAGTTGTGAAGTTAAGTGCATACATACATTTCGGTAATGCATTTTATTTATATAAGATATTATAATATAATATATAATAATGATATATTAGATATAAAGATTTATTTGCAAATAAAATTATATCAATACAAAATTCCGAAATTCAATACAACACCAAGTAAATAACAATTTTTATATGGACGTCTTAATTAAATATTAATTAACAGGTCGATATGAAAGCAATTTAACCATAGTTTGGTTTTAATATGTATTTACCTATATAATATGTAATGTATATACCTTATTTTCATTTTTTACCTACTGACGTCAGATTAAATTGTAACTTTGCATACATTTCTAGAACCGATGACAATTTAATAATGTAATAATATGTTTGTTCTAATATCCTAATATAAATGGTGGTGATTCCATATTATAATTTTTATTTAGGAGTCGAGAAATGATGCGCTAATTAACTACTCTGTGACACATTTTAATATTTGAGTAATAAAAAAGAAAGGAACAGAAAGCAAAGTAACACTGTAAAATTGTACTGTGCAGAGAAGAGAAAATTATTAAATATTTTTCTTTACATTCATCTATTCGCAGAACTGCATATTGCGCAATGAAAAGTATAAAATGAGAATTCAAAAAATATTTTTATATAAATTCTCACCCGACCTGCAAGAGCAATAAATGTAGAATATTAAAGAAATAAATGTTGACACTGGTACAAAGGTTTATGATTTTCTTGTAATCTCTGGTGTTATCGGGATGCGAACCTAAGACATAAAGTAAATAAACCTAAGACATAAAGTAAATAAACACTAACTGTTATATAAAAGTATAAAAAGTATAGTAAAGTATGAACCCTTATATGTCCCACTGCTGGGCACCGGTCTCCTCCTCGAAATCAGGCGAAGAGGGTAATGGGCCAATAGTTCACCGCGCTGGCCCAGTGCGGGTTGGTGAACTTCACATACCTTCAAAGACTTTCAATCTCATCAGGCACGCAGGTTTCCTCACGATGTTTTCCTTCACCGGAACTGTTATATCTAACTGTTATATAACTTAAATATATTCTTAGCTACACATTTGGGCCCGTTTGTTTTCAAATCATCTGTTAACGTAAGAAATTTTGTTAAATTTTGACGTCTGTTAAAAGCAACGCTCTTTGGTCACTAACGTTCGTTACCGACATCTATAACGATTATATATTCGTTAAAATCGGTCGATATAACCCGCCCTTTTTGTACAAGGGGCCGAATTCCTTCGGTTAAATGTAGTATATATACAATATTTATTCGGACCTAAGGGACGTCGAGGTAAGCAATACATCAAATAATCTGGGTTTCTATAATCTTCACTACATATTATAAAACAAAGTCGCTTTTTCTGTCCCTATATCCCTTTGTACGCTTAAATCTTTAAAACTACGCAACGGATTTTGATGCGGTTTTTTTAATGGATAGTTCAATTCAAGAGGAAGGTTTATGTACATAATTTATTAAGTTTTTATATACATTGGCTAAGATATAACAATAGTTGTTGGAGGTGTCGGAAAAAAATAGGCCGCTTGGGAGTTTTCAACGAAAACGCTGCCTAAACCCTTTGAGATATAACAAAATAATGTATGGTGGAATTGTGTATCTTAAATAGGTCTACAAAAAAGTCCGCGATGGCATATGTCTATCTCTTAGGGATATCATAGTATATGCATTTAATACTTTAAAAAATGGACAATTTTTAACGCGATAATTTGAAAGTTATTTACACAAACACAGAATGAATCCTTATCATTTTAAATCAGTTAATTGGCTTAAGCACTCCATGAAGATTATTTTTCCCCTTTACATCGTGCAAATTAAATGAATACTTTAGGAGATATGGCAATAAATCGTGTTGCCGTGATTCGAACGGGACCAAACGGGAAGCGTTCAAGATTACGTATATCCATTTTAATACAAATATTAATATTCATTATTAAAATAGAAAATGATCATCATCAGACATGATAAATCCGTAAATCTAAGTTCACGCGGGCGAAGCTGCGGGTAACAGCTAGTTTTCTATAAAAACTTCAACAAATCCTCATCGTTTGAATAACAACTTAAACTAATAAATTTCTTGTACTTCTAGCTCGCTTAACAAGGATTATAATATGATTTATCTTTACCTATGGAATATAAAGGTCTACATATTGAAAAGGGCAGACCCCTCGCACGACTCGAATTCACTACCCCTGTAAGTGGAATGGTACTTTACTATACTTACCGCATTAGAAATAGAACGGAATCTACTTACACCACTTTAGACTGGAATAATACCCAACAACAATATACGAGTAAATCCTCTCATAGCTAAGTACTTTAGTATCGGGAAACTGATAACATCTAGAGCTATTGAATACCAATTTATTTGCTGAGAATCATAAGCAAAATCCAATATTGTCATTGACGGTATTTGTTATTTGACTTTCATCCTACCGAATAATTGACAATGCTGCATGATCTGTTAATAAAGCACCTTATAGGAATGCGTTGCAAAGCAGTCATGCGTTGAAGCGTTGTCCGCAAGCGTTATGAGTGATGATCGCGTTGCATTGGTGAAGCCACCCGCGGAGCACGATAATATGACCGGTCAACGCTTCAACGGTTCAACGCTTAAGCACTTGACCGTTGTTTAGTTCAACCCTAAATAATTGCTATTGTTAAAATTGTGTATTATTCTAACGGAATATTGGAAATATAAAATATTGTATCAGTGTTGAAAAATAATTAAAACTATTTTAAAATGCCCTTAGAATAGACAATTAAATAATTTAAGGGAAGAGTCTATACAAATGTATTATTTTTGTGTGCATCGCTGTAAAAAAAACTAGCATACGAGACATCTGATGATGTGGTTTTCGTCGTGTATGAAAAGACCAGATCTCACTGTGTCTGGCCCAGCTGAAATATCCATCCGGCCTAAGCTGTTATTATATTAAGGGCCTGTTTCACAATCTCCAGTTAAGTGCCCAATAGACTATCGGCAACAAATTTGACAGATATTTGACAGATACTCCATACTATTATTATTAATATTTTGTAATAAAGATTGTGAAACGGGCCCTAAGTATATTAATTAGCTTACTAATGAGACATTTTCTTGTTCTATGTATATTTTATTTATCTCTGCTCTACATCACTCATTTATATAAAATATATTATACTCTTATTCGTTGCGTTCGAAATTTTATGAAATGGAAAAGGCGTAAACGGGTCATTGAAATAGAAAACTACTTAAACAACTTTATTTGTAAGGCATAAAATACAATGAATAGATAAATTTTATAATAGCTTATATTTGTTTTCTAGAAGGACAATAAACATTTGAAACAGTTTGACCAAGGCTCTGCGCTACGTAATTCCGTTCTAACGGGGACTTTAGTAATACCTACGTTCCTCGCAAATAGGCTTAGAAAGAAAATTCTCTGTAGGTAAATAAATATTTTTCAATAAAGCTTTCTTTTTAATAAAGAATAAAAAATATAAATATAATTTTAAAGGGATAACACTGTATTGATTATAAATCACAATTGCAATACAACAAAGAATTTGAATATATTCTAGCACATTTAAAGAATAGTTAAGCTTTTTTTAAGTACTTAACTTTTTTTTGGAATTTGGCTTTGAAAATATTTTATCACTGCCGAGTATACTATGACTTTGACACGTGTCTGAATAAAATAAAGTACATAATTACAAATTAATTTATAGATATTTATTATTATATTTTTTTATAATCATCAGTAACTTTGATATAGGTAATGTTAAGTTTGCATCTGGCACTTGGCTCTGACGAAGCTGAAAGCTATAATTAATTTTGCGTGTGTGCAGGTATTCACAAAAGGGAGAGTCCCGGACCAATATTGGTTTATCTATTCATCTAGTTTTCATATATCTGTGAGAAAAATATCCACCATTTTAAACGTCTATTTTCATTTTTTAACCCATGTACAATTAATACAGCTTTACGTATTTGAACGCTAAGTGTGTTTATCTGTGGTATCGACATTAAACGGGTGAATTGATATTTTGTTGTTTGTTTGAAAATAGTTTTATCTAGCGGTGACTTTCACATATCTTTTTTCAGAATCACTTCAGCCTTTTCAAGTTGATCGGTTTTTCATCGATCCATCTTTAGCTTAAGCTCATAAATATCATAATAGAACTAGTGAACTATTCGTTGGTACTGCCAAGAAGAAGAAGAATTCTTACTCAAATCAATACTTAAAATAGTACGCATGTTATTTGGCTAGTGTGGTTGCTTTGGCGTCACTGGTGCTAGGTGTTCCCACGTGGACTATAGCGTGTTTAGGCCAGGCAGAAGGACGAGCCCTTTCCATGAGTCCCAGGCAAGAGGCTGCACTGCTACCAGGTCCATAAAAACCCGTGCTGGTTGTTGACATTGAGTGGACAGATATAGCCTGAAAAATAAAATCAACTTAAATCTTTTCAGTAAGCTCTTTACAATAACTGAATGGTGATATAAACAAAGTGGTTAGCGTGAAAATATTCACCATGATTGATTGACTTATTTCAACGATTTTCATGACCGTAAATTCCCTGTTATACCATCTAGAAGCCAAACAAGAATTTAAAAAAAACTAGCGGACCCGACAGACGTTGACGTGTGGATAAATAACCTAGATACTGCAGCGCCATCTGCTGGACTAATTTGTAAATCTAAACCATTCTCGAATCCACCTGAAGGTACACAGAAAATTTCATTAAAATCATCGGAGGAGTTCAGTGACAAACACAAATAAAGATAATCATTTTTCGTATCTACACATTTATGTTATACAATTTTCATCTTACGTAGAGAGTACGCTAAAAATATGTATGTCGCAGTCATCTGGTTAAATCAGTAATTTGATTGTATCACTAGCGCGTTAATCGAATGACGACATTTAATTGAATCACTAGGCCGAAAGTTAATTGAACAAGCGTCGCTCAACGTCCAACTAGATAGCGGATTGTAACATAGCCCTTTGAACAGAGCGGACGTAAAATCAGTCAGGTGATTGTAATTTAGTTCATTTTTTTACCACCGCGGCGTTAGTTGTCACCAAAACAAATATGGCATAAAACAGCTCGCGCAGATAACACTGTCTTGATATTTTTTTGACTAAATTTATTTTAAAGTGACTTATTTGTAATAAAATAGTGTGACAGCATGGATTTACCTATTAATACGCCGCCGCCGTCTACTTTAAAAAAAATATAGATTAAACTAACTGAATACGAACAACATAATCAAGGTTAGTTGAATGTTATGGCTCAGTTTATGTGTGAGAATATGGGCTTTGTAAGTTAGTTTTCTTGTTGCCATGAACACAATTACAACTTATTATGATTTTATAATCATGTCCTCATTATTTTTATGTAATGGAACTCGTAAAACTTATGGTCATTCTAAACAAACATTACAAAGTCGGGTATATACCATTCAACGACAATGCTAAATGACGTTCAGTCAAGACGTTGAACGTTACATTCAACAACTTAACGAGTTGTACTTTAGTCATTTAATTAAATGTCGTCATTCGATTAACGCGCTAGTGATACAATCAAATGACTGATTCAACCAGATGACTGCGACATGTATATAACCTTTGATCCATATTCAAATCAATGTGAAAAAAATTGATACATATTGATCCTTTGAACCGACTCGCTATTTTAATTAAACAGAATCACGCCAAGGTCTGAAAGGCCTCCCACATTCTATAACCGGATTTGTCAGTGGATTATTTGTCATGATTCATTGGAAACCCCTATACGGTTTCGTGTGAGCTCTACGCAAAAGAGTTTCTATTGGAAATATTGGCTGCGAAAAAAATGGTCATATGTGTTTCAGGACATGTTACGATTATTAAGTACACAGACTTTACCAAGAAATGCCTTCTGTGATTTTAGAAATGAAAATTATGTGATTGTGACGGTTAGTGTAGAGGTCACGTGACCGCCGATTTCAATCTCGCCAAAATTTATATAAGAAATATATGTACGTACACTTTAAGAATGATATGACTATTTATACAAATTGTATCAGTTGCTGTTGACCTATTATGATGTTAGTTAGTGAGTTTTTGTTTGATAAATTTATTTTATACAGTCCATAATTTTTTCACAATATCTGGGCCGAACGTCTCATAAAATCGTAGCCTAAGAACTTCCTAGATTTTCCTCCTTGATCCATTCAGAAAGACGAACCCGTTTGAAGGAACTCACAAGTACTTGTGAGTGACATAATCCAAATAGTTCCTACAAACGACATAATCCAATAAATCGCTGAGCCAAGAGGCGATTAGACGCGAGATTGGTAGAAAAGCACGTCGCGACGTTTACTCAAAACGTTTTCATCCAAGTGCTCCATGATCTTTTACATACAGATTTGAAATTGGAACAATCCTGATAAATTGTACATACAACCTACAAGTGCATTACGTGCTGGACAGCAAGACTAACAACATGGAATAATGTCATCGAAGAAAAAACCTGTGCTGCTCTTAAATGATACCAATTATTAATATTTTTGTTTTATTATAATACAACTCGAGGACGAAAGAACAAAATAATATAAACTATGTGCTGTTACTTATTAGAGAAACTTAAAAACCTTCGTTAGCGACTATATGGAAGCTGATAGCAATATAAATGAGGACTCATTTTAAAATTGTAAAATGTGTGTAAAATATTTTTTTTAAAGCAGAATCGAATTTCATATTTTTCATTGGGTCTACTGTTTCAAAGAATTGTATACATAACATTCTCCATTAAAGAACGGTCTCGTTACTATTTTTTTATTCTACTGAATTTATTATGCTTGTAATTTTATATCGATAGAGACATTCTTGCGATAAAAGTAATGTAAAAGTAGGAATAAGAATTAAGACGAAACATTGTTAAAATCTAATTAATATTTCTTAAATTACGCAGCGATCGACGTCGAAGTCATTGAAATGCACTTCAAATGAAACTAACTATAGTATCGACTGATTTTTAATTAATTGCACGTTTTCTGCTCACAGAACAACGTTCTCAGTCGAATAAATCGATATTGTTATTGTTTGCGAAGTACACGAGCAACCCGCACTTTCCGAAATCCAACATTTTCCGTTCTAATGCATCGAATATTTCAAATAACGTGAAACAGCGCATTTAAGACGAACATCAAAGAAACCAATTTCAACGATTTCAAGTGAAATAGACGTAGAAAATATGTTTCTAATTTAAAAAATATTGATTATGACTTATATTTTATTTACCGGAACCTATCAGGAAATCTAATAAATATTAAATTAAAAGAAGACTGTAATACAAAGTTACAATTACACAATTTATTTCTTTAACGTTCTCATTTGAGTTTATCGAACATGAATAATGAAATTAAATGGAATATGATTTACTTTCATTATCTGCAAGTTATAAGAGATCGGTCGTATTGACTTTGTTGCAAATGCAAACTTTGGCTTGATATTAATG
Source organism: Lycaena phlaeas (assembly GCA_905333005.2). Lineage (NCBI taxonomy): Eukaryota > Metazoa > Arthropoda > Insecta > Lepidoptera > Lycaenidae > Lycaena > Lycaena phlaeas. Next base: position 6,755,974 of record HG995168.1, read on the forward strand.
GACGTGTACAGAGATTAAAAATATAAAAAGACCCGTAAGTACAAATGCGAATAATCGCCTTATCGCTTAAAGAGCAAAATCTCACACTATTGCAGTAATTAGGAATATGTAATTTCTATAAGATTTTAATGCTGGACGAACAATCTGTAAGCATTGCTGTATCTTTAGAATATAGACCGGTGCCAATGCCTTCAAAAAGGGTAAAAAAGAAAGAAAACTACAGTAGGATGAAATTCATTAGAAAAGAAGGGGAATATGATAAAAATGAAAGGAAAAATAAGTTACGGGCGATCCGAGTTCGGGAAGAAGGAAGGTTTTAAGGGGGGAAAATGGTTTATCTCGATTTCCGGCAAAACTGCAAGTCCTATGGAAAAGAGTTACATGGCAAAGTTGTAGGTAATAAAAAAAGATTTACAACTTTTGTTTTAACAATTTTTTTACATAGCCTCAAAATTGATGTGAAAAATTTAAAATAGCCAAGTTTTTGGTTTTTTATTTTTATCTACTATCTAACTGTATTACTAGTTGCCAATACTTTGTAAACTTCTTTCTGCCAAAAGTACTAATATTACTATTAAAAAAATAGGGGTTGATACAATCAAGGGTGAAGGGTGAAAATTTAGGGTTGTATGTATTTTTGTATGCTGTATCATAAAAAATAAATAAAAATTGACTAAAAATTCATAACAAAAAATTAGACGTAGACCGGACCACCCTTAACATTTAAGGAGATGAAAAATAGATGTTGGCCCATTCTCAGACCTACCCGATATGCACACAAAATTTTATAAAAATCGGCTATCCGTTTCGGAGAAGTAGGGGCACGAACATTGACACGGGTTATAATTATATTAGATACTTACCCTCCACAATAATGTCCAGATTATTTGTCTCCGAAACTGAAGAAGAGATGGGTATCGTTTAGGAGGACAGAAGAAGCGTATAATTAAAGGTTTAAAAATGTTTTTAATTCAAATTATTAGCAGAGATTTTTACGTCTTAGGATTGGCAGAAAGTAAATGAGTTGCGTGGACTGTTCATAGGAGTCTATGGGTGCAGAGCGACGCATTACGTGTCTTGACTGTATATTTATCCATCTAATACAATATATAAAAAATTATAAAAAAGAAAACCCAATACAAAAAGGTAGCTTTTACAATCATAAAACTAACAAAACAATTTTTTTTAACGATACATAGAATTAAATATTGTACTGTAGCGAGGCGTTCGCGTACACGGATTTATAACCGTCTTCACATAATATTGATTCTTACCCTGGAATGGTGAAGATTGAGTAAGGGATGCGTCTCAGTGGAGGATCCGTCGCCTTCCATTGTTCTTGAACAATAGCCCTTTGTCATCTTTAAAAATACCAACATAGCGGTAGTCAATGCGGCAGCGTACACAAAGAATTCCGTCGCCTAAAATTATAAAATGAATAGATACTTTCGTTTGTATTATGATATATTGAACTGGAAAAATTATGGTAATATGAAAAGTGAGATATCATAAACGCATTTTTATACGCACTTCATCATCATTATTCCACCCACTGCTAGTTGGACAAGTTTAAAAAAACTTCTATTATTTTCGAAATTTAGTAAATAACTTTATATGACGATATTGACGATATGGATTGTTCATGATTTTTAGGTATATTTTTAGAAAAGATTAAAACTTCTTTTTCAATAAAAAACTTGAATATCTCATATATAATATCGAAGTTAGTGACAGCTATACTGTCGTGTTTCGTGTGGTTTGTGAGTGACCGGTGGCCCATGGGGGTATGAGGGGGTAAGAAGGGCAACGCATCTCCGTAACCTTTCGTTGTGTGGATGTGCATGGGCATCAATAGTCGCCATAAGGCACCGGCTGCTATTCTTATGACATAAAAAATACCACGATCTACGTATGAAATCTATCAGCGATTCTATATCGTTTAAACTTTAAAGACTATAATAAATATAAGGATAAACCAACATCCAGGCTATATATTTCAAGGTCCGTATCCAGCTAAATCACTTAGAATCTCGGATGCGCAGTCTATATTAGATTACGTAGCCTGACACAGTTCCTAGTTAACCCTGACACAAATCATACCTATCCAGTTGGCCACGTATCACTTCAGGAAATACAGTATAATATGACAGACTATATTTTTTATAGTAAAAATACAATTTGGTTTGGCGAAAAATTCTTTATTTATTTTCCAATTATTATCCAATTCTAAGCATTCCAAGATTGATAACTCTATTTGAGTGATAACAAACCTATGATTGTCTGTACTTAATATCACCAATATAATATAATATATCTCCAACATAAATAGCTAAACTTTGTATAAATGGTAATTGCTAATCCCTAAAACTTAAATAAACGATATCATTTTTTGTTATTCGATTCGATTATTGAGAAGAATTATTTTTATATCTTTTGGAGTTCGAAGCTCCATAGAGTAACTAGTACGGGGCTATCCACAAATAACGTCATACGAATTCCATGACATTTGTGAGAAACCATATTATACTTACGGCACGATATGATGGCCGTTTTGACACATTAAAATAGTGATGTAAATGTCAATTTGTTCTCGAAAAAAATATAATCAAATCTGTAAATTTTTATTGCACGTAGTATCTGGTCAAATAGTTTTAATGAAACTATATCAGCATCGCAGTACGCTCACAGTTTGTACTTTTGGTGCAACGTCAGGTCGAAACTGTTTTTGTTTTGCATTGAACATTGACGCAAGTTTGTCGAAGGTAGTAGTTGTGTTGGCCAGCGATCCAATAATTCTTCTATGTGACGACCGGATTAGATTTAGTTTAAAAAAAAATTGATTTTCAAAAAAGAAATGACGAGATTTGTGGTAAACAAGGTGCCCATTAATAATAATCTTATAAAAATTAAAAAATAAATGTTCGCGGGACCCTGACATATAATTTATAAAGAAATTGAATAAATACATTTTGTTTCCTAAAATTATACATTCGATAAATTTTATGATTAGCCTCACGTCACTAATGACAATAAAGAACAGCAATTTTCTCTTTCAAATTTGATTATTATAATTACGAAACTTCATGAGCGGACAAACGTCAAAACGGCCTTCTTATCGTGCCGCGACTATAGTCCATTGAAATTTACATTTTTTAGGCCCAACCTTGCGTTTTTTAGAGGACGCAATTTTATTTTTTTTATGTGTAGGTGGGGTCAGGGTAAAGCTAAAACCAAGTTTGTGGGGTTGCCACCCTTGTCCCACGTCTGCCATCTTGAATTGAAATTGTTTTTACAATATATCTCTGAAAATAATTTCCTGATAAAAAAAAATTGTAAACATTTTTTCTTGCAAATTAAATTCTCCACAACTTTGGTTCTGTAACTTTATGTCATCATAAATGAAAAAGTTAAAAGTGAAAATGTTCGGTTAATGTTACAGCTCGGTCCAGTAAAGATTTGAATTGACCGCACATTTACGCTTATTTTTTTTTTATTTATAGTTCTACGACAAAAAGTTACTGGACAAAAGTTGTAGAGATTTTAATTTGGAATAAAAAATATCTACATTTTTTTTATCAGATAATTATTTTAAGAGATATATTGTAAAAACCATTTCAACCCTTATTTTCAAGATGGCGGCCGTGGGACAAAGGTGGCGACTCCACAAACTTGGTTTTAGCTTTACACTGACCCCCCCTACACATCAAAAAAATAAAATTGCGTCCTCTAAAAAACGCAACCCCAAATGTAACTTTTCAATGGACACATCCACCAGTGCAAATTTTACACATAAAAATTAGTTTGAAATTCTCTCTTTTTTTCTATTTCTCTATTTTTCTCTATCGTCTATTTTTTTTAAATTTATGCTGTTTGTTTTAATAACTTATCCTTTTAGCATATCCAAAATGTGTCGTCAAATATAGGACCACTCCTATCCCCAGTCACACCATGTCTCACTTGATCGGAAACCCCCTAAGTGATAAACGCATAATTCTAAAGTATAATTTTTAATGCGACAATAGTTAAGAAGAAGACCAATATAGGTACTACAATGGATCTTTACGCTAATATAAATGTGAATGTAAATTAGTTGGACACGCTTTCGCGCGAAAACTACTTAGCTGATCATCATGAAACTTTGTTACACACATTCTTGAAGGCATTAAAAGAAAGGATTAGGATACTTTTATTGAAAAATATATATTTCGTAAACGCGGGCGAAGCCGCTAGCAAAAGCTAGTTCGTAGCGTATCTATATAATATGTAGATGGCTTTTAATTTTTATATCTTACTCTGGATTCAAACATTTTCGCTTGTGCTACGAGTATGACTATAAGGTTTCCGAACGCCACAGAAACGTACCAAGCGGCGATTGTAATAGTCTTCATACTTTTCGGCGCCTGTAATTAATAATAATTGTATAATAATATAATAAATAGTATAATAATATAAATAAAAAATGTAATAAATATTACTTGAGCACTTATTATAATGAGTCATTTTTATATGTAATCATGAAATTAGATTTATAGAGATAATGTTGGAGCTTTGATGTAGGAAGCAATCTTCGAAACCAATTATCCGATATATTATCATAATCAACATTATCAGCATCATCAACATCATATCCGTCCACTGATGAATATAAGCTGACTTCAACGAACGCCGAGATGACCGATCCCTTGCCACTCGCATCCAACACTGACCGGCCCCTGCGTGGAAATCGTCCCATCTGGTTAATAGCCTAGTTAATAGTTTAGCCTTTAAGCCTATATTTGTATAATAATTCATGCAATGATTGTAACCTGTTTGTGTACTAAACATAAATAAATAAATATCCGAACAACACTTCGTCTACCTAAACGCGATACAAAATAATATCTGAATAGTAAATAAGGATCGTAATAAGGGAAAAAATTGTGATAATGCAACGTAGAAACGAGTAACAGCAGCTAGTATTATATAGAGGAAGTAGAAAGTGTTTCTGAAAAATTGTTTTAAATCTTTAAATATCAGATATTGCCCGTGACTACGAATTTAACCTTTTTCTCTTTCTATAACTTGTGATTACGGCCTATTTACTACTATTACTTTACTACAAGAGTGGAAGAAGCACTTCAAATGTACTAATGATATGTATTTTATTAAGTAAAACAAGCTTATAATATGTAATCGAAATCTTATTGTATGCTCTCCGACTGGAACGTATATATTATACTGTAATCTCTTTATCTGAACAACTCATCAATAATTAATTAAGACATAAGAGGTTTTCATTAAGCTAAGTAATATATGTTTTGTCGATATTAATTGAATACTACTTTGTTAATACATACGCTTATTAATATATTTACACTGAATATAATAGTTTAGATATTAAAGGTAAGCGTCTAGATGTCTGCAGCGTACGCATCGTACGCATCGCATCAAACGGACCGTAGTGTGAAAGTGACACTTAGTGCGTTCTGTAAAGTTGTCAGCAGGGGATTGAGCATCTTGGTGTTCTTATTAATTGATTATGGTGATAATGACTAACGATGATGAAATACAAAAAAAGTCAATCTCTGCCCTGCGCCCAATTCTATTTGGATGTGAGTGGCGGAGAACGAATCCGTCTTGGCGTTGAGGAAAAAAGTATGTTTCTAGAAGTAAAAGGAATCTGGCTGATGATAATGAGAATTTTGCCACTGGTCATTTTCACAAGTTGAACATCGAACAGATTATTTTCTCATGTATTGGCATTCGGCACTGATATGCATGATGACAATCGGATTGCTAATGCTACTGCCTTCGGATTGTGACAGTGGTCGTATAGGTATCGAGTTAAATTCAGCATTGTATGACGTCACTAGCCGCGTCACAAATGCTACCTCTTGAAGCATCGGTGGACGGTGACAGCATTGGGCGATCTTTCCAGCGAAAAATGCTCGCAATGCGTACGATGCGGATATGTGAACGCTTACCTTAAAAAGCAGTACCTATGTGATGCAGATGCAGTACCTACTAAGAAAACGTAGAGAAGTCTGCAAAATATATATTTAAAAACATGTGAAACTAAGCAATTGCTTTATAAGTGCATTGGCACATGATATCGTTCTCACAAGCTAAAAAGCTATGCATAACAAGTAACTCAAATAGTATGAAAACAAAATCACAAACGATGCAACAACCTGCGTAAAAGAAAACTCGAGTCCCGAAACAGCGAACATAATTTCAGCTACAGACACCAGCACGTATTGTGGTATAATCCAGATGAGATGGAGCTCGTTGGGTGGGTTCGGTGCGTGGAGTACCGCCGCGTCCAAGCGCCCCAGTCTCTCCCGGAGACACAACACGTAGACCCCACCAGCTCGCAAGAACCCCTCCCCAGACCCAGAGATTTCACCTGCGCTCTCCGCTCGCCATTTAAACCTGAATATTTAAGTATTTTTATTAAATGCGCTTATGTTTTTAAACGACTTCAAGGAAGGAGACGTTACTCAATTCGACCGTATATTATATGCTTTTTTTTTTGTTTTAATTTTCCAATAATAATTCGATTAATGTTAACAGAATTAAATTATTTATTTATTTGTTATAAGTTACAACATAAATATTATATATTAATAGTAATGCTAATGCATGTGTACCGTAGGTATCCTAATGTGTATTATGAGCGCAAGATTTACGCAAGAGATACGGGTACGAAGCTGTGGTGGTTGTTTGTAAGTATATTTCATAGTAATCGTGAGTTTGATTACTAATATGGTGATCTAGCATCATCATAATTATCAGTCTTTATTATAGACACCTTGGGAAGTCTTATTCAAGGCCAAGTAGGCTGATCTAGCTTATCATATCATAAACAATATCATTTTGAGACAGTATATTTGTACCGAAACGCGATACACACGTGATTATGTAAGATTTCTTCAAGTAAGTCCTCTAAAATGGACGATGATAGTGATGATGGCCACTATGATCTAGTGGTTCGATCCTGATTCCTTTGGTGTCTTGAATTATGTTTTCCTAAATTTGTTAAGTTCTTCTGAACATAAAACCATCGCTCTATCGCCGGTGAAGGAAAACATCGTGAGGAAATCTGCATGACTGATGAGATTATTGTCTTTGAAGGCGTGTGAATTTTACCAGCCCGGATTAGGCCAGCGCATCGGTGAACTATGGCCTAACACCCTCCCCGTTTGATTAAGAGACCCGTGCAGTGGGACATACAAGGGTTAATACTTCAAGTCAAGTAAAGTAAATAACAGAGTCTTAAAACATTATCTATTCCATAAAAATAAGACACACCTTTTATTTACATAAACCATCAGACATTAATTTTCTGCAGCTACATAAACAAATCCATTTGCACTCTATTTTCCATTATTCTTTATAAAACATGAAGCAACGAAACACGAGTGGAGGACATTATTTCTGTGCTGTTTTCGCAGTATTTTTTTAAATTATGTATTAAAAGGACTTTTAATTTTTTATTTAGATTTTTACTTTAGTTATGTAGTAAAACTACTACGTTTTAGTTATGTAGTAAATGAAAGTTTTATCCATCATAAATAATGGGATAAAAGACATGTGTTTTTTTTTCTAAAGGACCTTCGCTCCTGTCTGAACACGCTGTCTGTATAATAAAACTTTCGTCCTTACATTGATCAAATCAAACCAGGGATGTTAGGGAGCTCCGTAACCGTAACCGAAACTATCGGATATCTTTATAAAATAATATCCGTAACCGTAACCGAATCCGAAATAAAAGTTTCGGGTAGTATCGGATAGGGGCGTTTCATTGCTACACGTTATGACAGGTCCTTTTGATCGGCCGGGCAGTTTCAGTAGAAAACACTCAACATTTATCTGACTGACTTGTTCCTACCAAATAAAACCATTTTAGTAGCCATTTTTACATATTTTATTTCTGAAATTCCTTAAAAATCTAATATCCGTAACCGAAATTATCCGATACTAACGGATAATCCGAAATTATTTCATATCCGTATCCGTAACCGTATCCGGAATATTAATAATTTCTATATCCGTATCCGAAATTTCATATCCATAACATCCCTGAATCAAACTAAATTATATAGGAAAAACCGTAGGCGCAAATTAAAAAAAAATAGACTTGCATATGACCGCCCTATATACCTAGTTCTCTTAATAATGAGTTCGCAAGGTCATTGGGTCATAGAAATCGTAGTTCCCGATTAGGATTAAAGGATTAAGATAGCAAACAAATCAATCGGATTGTTGAAATAGGCTTAAGCTATTTTACACTACACTAGTTATTCTCGTGGATTTGTTCTCGCATTTTCATTTATTACTCGACCAAAACAATTGAAGTGCGGCTCCACCGCGGTGCAAGCAAAGGCTACTCATGTGTGTTAAAATGTCAATTGTAAGAAAACCAAAATAAGGCCCCGTACGCATGAGCGCTTTTATACTGTGCGTTAAAAAAGCGTTTGAACGAGACAAATGGATACCCATGTATCTGTTCACACGAGAGCGTTTTTAAAGCGCGGTGCTTTATCTAGCACTGTTAGATTTTCGACGTTGAGAGTTAAACGTTAAATCGAATTTAGCATGCGCAATACGCATGCTCGCAACTCGCGCTAATGCCGGGATCTATCGCGACGCTTATTAAGCGCTCGCGCGAACGGGACTTTAGTGCGTAGCGTGTGCGTGAATAACAATGGAGAACGTTTAAAAACCTTGCCTAGCTTATCCGTGCACGCAGCGGAGCCCTGAGGTGCCTAAATGTTTTGGTCGAGTAGTAAACTGAACAAAAATATAGTTTGGGCAAACGTTTTCGACATTGGAAGAATCGACCATATTTTTTTTCGAAAGGACCTATGCTGTTGGCCTTAAGGCCTTAAAGCTACATCGGAAAAGTAGATGAGCAGATGGCTCAATTGTAACGATTGTTGAAAAAAGCCGTAGTGGACATTAAGAGGCTTATAACCATTATAATTATGGAGAAGGTTTTCCTTATGTCCAAATGTAAATATATGTCATTTACATCATTTGATAGTTACTTAAATGTGCTGACATTGTATAACCACAAAGTTGGTTTCCTTACGCGTGGAATTGTTGACAAAATGTAGTTAGACGACTCTCATGTCATTAATGTATGCAAATGAGGCACGGACAGGTGCAGTGAATTGGCACAAGTTATGGAATGTGACGACTCACCGCCTACTGACTGGCGAATCTTTAGTGAGAGTAAGTTGCTTCTTAAACACTTAAAATATTACTTTGTTGCCATAGTAACGTTGAAAAGAGACAAGTTGCCTCTACCGAGTAGTATCAATTCAGATTTATTGGAACCTAATACTTTGATACATCTATAAATTTAATTAAAAAAAATAAAATAGTCTATAAACTTTTTGATAATTTGTAATATTAAAATTAAAAATTATATTTAAGTATTCAAATATAAAAAGAAATAAGCAGATGATAATAAACTATATATATTTGTTAATATTCAAATCTGGGACAGCTTATTTATCAAATGAATTTTCAAATGAGATTTTAAAATAAGCCCTTCTATATTCTCACAGATATTATGTCCATTGAGTCCATACATGAGTTCGCTAGACCGTTTGTTCCAGAACATAGAGGACCTTTGACCTAATAGCCAGCCTGATTTACCCTTGGCCATGTATTAAAGGTCATTACACAAATGTTTATTATAGAAAAGCAAACTAAACAGTCAAGCATGAGTCTGACTCGCGCCCTTGGGCTTTTACAAAAAAAAACATATTTTTTCACTTAATAACTTACTTTATTTTTCATTTTTTTTATTTTTCACTTAAATTGTTAAGGAACGTTTGTGTGGTAAAGCGTATTATGAAATAAAAGATTTTATTGAAGATACCACACCTTGGAAATAAGACACTCACTCATAAGATTTTATACAATGTATAAATTATAAATTTCATAATTTGTTATTTAGACGAAGCGAAACCTTGGGATTAAATTGCTCTTCTATAAAGCTGTTTATCTAGAATGTAGATAAATTTTGAGCCTGCAGTGTGTTGAACTAAACTTGTGTAAAGGTGAAACGTATGACATGTCATGCTCGCTTACGCTACTGCAGTGGTGGCGTTGTGGAATGTGTCTTCCACTTCCCTCTAATATGCGGAAGAGGTTGACGCTGGCTCACGCGTCCAGGCCTATGTGGAGGTGCTGCTGTGGTGGCTGGTCGTGTTATGCGATTTCTACCTAGCTGAGTTTTTTTTTTTTTTATTACCATTCACTGGTTTTTTTTTGATATTGCGGGGTCTAAATTTATCTACTTACTTATTTACTTATCTTAGGATAGTGTGTATAAGACTGTAATAAATGTGTTATAGTAATAAATGTATGTAATTATGTATGTTTATAAAAAATTGTAAACTATATTTTGAAAGGAGCAACCCAACAGAGTTTCTTGCTGAATTCTTCTTATATACTATACTAGTATAGTACTATGTATTGTTTGAATTATTATTTTTTGTAATATTGTATTTGAAAAGACTAGTTCCTCTCAGTTTGTTTCGCCGGTTCTTCTCAGTGGACTTACTTTGGAACCGGTGGTAGCCTCAATTGACCTTCAAAAAGATACTTAGATAGTACTATTATGAATAAAATTTTTGACTTTGACTTTGACAATATAGCAACAAATTACTACTTCGAACCAAATTTCTTTAGTTCTTTGTCAATGGCCTTTCCATTGACAAAGAATCAAAGAAATCTGGTGTGGCAAACCGATAGACAGAGATCTGAGTTTTTTTTATAGGAGAGGGGGCAAACGGACAGTTTTTTCACCTGATGGTAAGTGATAAGACGTCCATAGTCGCCAGACGAGTAGCAGGAGTACGTCAGAGGAGTAGCAGGTGCGTTGCCGGCATCTCAAATATGAGTAGGCTCTTTACTTGAAGGTCCCAAATAATAAGTGTACTTATTATTAGGGACCCTCACTTAAGTCCCAAGACTTAAGTGTAAGTGAAGTGATACTAATATAGTTTTAATTTTTTTTTTACTAACACTTAATGTATTATTAGGTTAAGGTATTTTATCTATGGACCTATGCAGCCTGAATATAAATGTTCATTATTATTATTAATAAGATAATAATATTATAATGTTATATAATAATCATTTTAAATAAGCGAAACCTAAACACGAGGTGTGTTTAGGGTTCATATATGAAAGATTTGTCTTGATATACAACAGTAAAGCTCTTACATTTGAAATCTGATCTTAATGTAAAGATAATGTAAGAAATATGTTGAGATTGTGTTCTCTATGAACGTAAGAAAATATAAAATTTCATCTTGTCATTATTCTCACCTTCCAGACGGCATACACATGTAGGCCGATTCGCCTACGTCATCCAAAGGAGTATCAGATACATAGTATATGTCGCTCAATCTCTTCTCTGTCTCAACTGATATGGTAACGTTCTTGTTGGGACCAGTTTTGCCAATGTAGACCACTCTAGATAGGAAAAAAATCATCATCATCATAATATTAGCTCATCACATATAACCGGATAGAGTGGTAATGTTGGTCATAAAATCCGAAACTGGTCAGCGATTTGAGTGACGTAAATGCATTTGTGACCAGTGATCTGAGCGCACATATCATTGGCCAATGCATTAATTACCATTAGCTGACCAATCCAAGCGCAAAACCGGCGCAGCGTCGCAGCATACATTTGGCAGAATTAGATTTTATATAAAACACAACATTACCGCTTTAATCCGGTGCTCGATGATAAAAATTAATTATCTGTATATAATATTCTTATTTCGATGTACGACAAGATTTCCATTTCATCTAAGAAGACTCGGGCCTTTGATGGAGGTCGTCCTCCCATCTAGAAGATTGTACCCTCTCTCAAACCAACTGCGGACTTAGCTCTGGAAGTTATTTTTCGAAAGGACCTACGCTGTTGGCCTTAGGGCCTTTAAGCTTCATCGGAAAAGTAGATGAGCAGATGGCTTATCTAAAAAAGTCTAGAAGTTTATCAACCTATCTTATATTAGTTCTTCGACTTACCAGGCCTTCCACTTCAATAAATAGTAACTAGCTATTGTCCGCAACTTCGATTATTTCGATTTAATTTGTAATATCTGAACGTTTGATGTTTTTATAGTTTTATCAGTTAGTAATAACATAGCGTTATACTTGTGGTTTTTTAATAGGAAGAGTTGTTTCGAAATCCTTTTCAAACTTATAGACATCACTAACTTTTATAATTAATATAGGTAGGGCAGACATGAGTTAAAAAAGCAAACTAACGTAATATAGCTACCGATGTTATATCATTGAGCTTTCTGTAGTGACGAACAATACGTGAAAGTTAATATTTTATAATGTCAATGTGTTGCAGAATGGAAGCCTCGTGTATTGTGAAGTGGCATGCCACTTCAGACTGGGGTGTCGGTTAGACCCCTGGCAAACATTTGGAAGGTGAATATTAATGTCTATCGGGGAGTCGGGGAGGTATCGAGGAGCCGAGGGAGGGATATATTTAAAGAGATCCTTTTATTTATCTTGTGTCCATAAAAGTTTCAGTCTAAAAAGGTGGGTCTTCAGTAAAATTAATATAATATTTGTTATCTGTATATCGATTGAACTTACTTTAATTTAGGTTTTCCCGTCAATGATTTAACAAACGGGTTCGGATCCATGTAGTACAAAGAAAATTCATCATCAGAGTTTTGACCAACAACTACAGGCATAAACTAAAAACACACATTTCAAATTTGTTGTATACTGTATAATTTTGTATAAAATATGTCTTATTCAGTAAGTTAGTAAGTACGGCCATAATTCGCAAATGCTCTGATCCAATGCAGATTGGCGAACTTCACACTGTCTCACTAATTACTAACTGTCTCTTGTTAGTGTTGAATAAATGTTTCTTTCTTTCTTCTTTCTTTCTTCTTTCTAATGCTTAATCCTATCAAGCTTGATGTATCAGCACGACGTTTCTCTTTTACCGGTGAGCAAACAAACCCTCAGTGTCTATGGATCTCGGCCACTTACCACCGCTATTACCCTTCTACCATATAAAAGCGTTAAGTCACAAGTGCATTTTAAAAACCCATTTTAAGGAGTGCACCGATCTTACTCGAGACCTCTACTTGTACCGACCTCATAAAAGTAAAGTAAAGTATCAACCATCATATCAAAGGGGAAGGGGGTGAAGGCGGGGAATCATCTGCATAACTTCTGGTTGTTTGGACGTTTATGGCGTAATGCTCGTATGCTATAAGAAAAATATTTTTTAATAACCATTCTCGAAGCCGTTTTCAATGTGGCCTTAACGTTTTGTGTTTTCATTATTCGCCCAGCGCAGTCTTCACGACAGTTCGCCATTATAGCATACGTCCTGCGTGGTATTGGCGTCATGAGCACCGTGCCGTATGGTTCCACCGTGGCCACTCCCTCACCACTGACAGCAAGCTCGGTGACACACGGCAGCGTATTCAATATTATTAGTCCCGTCTCATGGTGTCCTGGTGTTTGTAATGTGGAACGCTGGAAAAATTATAGTCTAGTAACCTACCTGAAAAAATATGCCTGTTTCCAGCAATAAGATAATAATTAAATAATGCATTAATCTTATGGAATAGAATAAGCATATTTCGTAAAAAAAATGGTTCCAGTAAAGATAGTACGACAGTGTTTGCTTCGCGCTCGACATGGCTGACATTATTTAGCGAAATCAATGTGGATCATTTTTTTTGCAAAAAAAATAATCCTGCTAAAATATAATATTAATTAAGTTATTACTTAACTAAGCATGACTTCAATTTTCTATACTTACCTCGATCCCAATTTGAAGGATACCCGCGGATATAAATGACAACGCCGCTAAAATACCACCAAGAAACATCTTATGCAGAGGGGACATATCGGGTAGGATCGGCCAAGCCCCCCCGGGACAGATGGGCATCATCAGGAGAACCAGCCCAGGATTAAGGACTTGGAGCTGATCCGGCATCAGCGTGACGCCAAACACTTCGCTCTTCAGTCGAGATGCTTGAAACGTCCACCGAGATCCCTGGAACAATAGAATAAATAAATATTACCCAACAATAACACCACGTTTACCTAGCCTCAGGGTAGGTGTAAGAACTTTCAATACTTCGAACATATTAAATACACGTCCATGGCCCAAATATCTGTGGTTCAAATCAAAAAGACCCTTTAGGGTCTAGTAGCCGCCAGCTGGACCTTTTGACCAGCCGGCCTTCTATAATAATTAGTCATTAATTAATACAAACAAAGTGTTACCTACCGAAACAGCGGGCAACAGCTAGTCGTGAATAAGAATTCGAATATGATTATTAATATCGGCAAAAATGTATATGAAAACATTGCATGTCAATCCTTTGTAAAATATTGACATACATACAAAGGCTCGATATTTTGTAATTTTAAATATGAAACATCGAAATACCGTATTGCACGTCAAAAGAATGTGCGTAAAAATGTCGAAAATGTGAAATTAATATTTGCAAAATACAAACCTGCTGATCGAACAAGGACCAAAATATTGGCACTGGAAGGAACAAGTATAGAATTGAGAAGACAACTTTCATATCGGCTACCAGCTTCTCCCCGTATTGGTCGATGGAATAGTCCAGCCAGTGACAACGAGGTGGCCCGTCCAGTTTTCTGTCATAACGGAAGCGTTTCTTAAGAGCAAACTGAAAATTGATAACAATAATGTTGGGGATAACTCACACACGGCTCTGATCCCAAACAAAGCCTGTTCCCATGGCAACCAGACAACTGATTCCACCGAGATAGCACAAATAATCATGCACATCACACAATCATTTGTCCCGGTTGAAAATCGAACCTATGACCTTCTGGTTTATTAGTCAGGTTAGTGGACCACTAGACTAATTGGCCAGTCATCAACCTGTAATCCAATGCAGGGTTGTTCTCTCAGTTAACGTTAAGATGCCATGTCACATTCCAATTGAACCGTAAATTGCAGTCCGATCGACTTACATTATTTGCCTAATCATCATCATTATCAGACTAAAACTATCAATAAATGCCAAGATTGGCGATTACCACATGCGGTAGATATTTTTTTTTTTGCTATGAAGAGGCAAAGGAGCAGTCGACTAACTACCAACGCCCATAGATCAGAGGTTATGCTACCTACGCCTCCTTTTAACCTAGCTGCACCAAACGCGACAGCATATCTGTCACTATACGCTGGTGTTATGTGAGCGAAAGGTACCGGTTGTGCGTTCGATTCGGCTACAGTGCAACAATGGCACTACCATTCACAAATTCATTTTATTTGACCATTATCAAACCGTATCGGTCCGTCTATATTTTTTTCACTCATAGTAATAATTAATCCCCATATTTTTTCATCGAAATGGCCTATAAATGATTGCGTTCCTTCCATGTCGGTCAAATACTAACAATGTGGAATTCCATCTAATATATAAAATTCTCATGTCACAGTTTTCGTTGCCATACTCCTCCGAAACGGCTTGACCGATTTTAATGAATTTTTTTGTGCTTATCCGGTATCTATGAGAATCGGCCAACATCTATTTTTCATCCCCCTAAATGTTAGGGGTAGTCCACCCCTAATTTTTATTTTTTATTTTTTAGACAAAATTTTTAATTTCTATTTTTTTATGATACAGCATACAAAAATACATACAACCCTAAATTTTGACCCCCCTACGATCAACCCCTATTTTGTAATTGCAATTTTAATATTGGCAGAACGAAGTCTGTCGGGACAGCTAGTATTAAAATAAAACTAAAATCAGGATTACAGGTAACTTTTGTTAACGGGATCAGTTAACAATTGAGATACTAAATACCTCTTCACGTATGTTTTCACTTATTTTACTTTAGTTTTTAATGGCTTTAAAGAAATAAGATTTCTAAGTGTACAAAGAATTCTATATTACCAAAATACATGATACGAATTTCAACGTTACATTGTCCCTGGGTTTTTTAATCTTGTACCAAGGTTTGCCAGCTATGAATGTACCTGGTAAAATATAAGACTTTATGAATTACACAAATTACAGGAATCTTGCGAACAAGTCATTTGTAGACAATGCTGAATAAATATCAAAGTAAAAAGTATTATCCTGTTTTAAGCAATTTAACGGTTTGTATTTTATCATGTTGTAAAAGTAAAGTTTACCCTTTAATGCCCCACTGCTGGGCACGGGTCTCCTCCTCGAAATCAGGCTAGGAGGGTAATGGGCCATAGCTCACCGATGCGCTGGCTCAGTGCGGGCTGGTGAACTTCACATACCTTCAAAGACTTTCAATCTCATCAGGCATGCAGGTTTCACGATGTTTTCCTTCACCGGTGAGCGAGCGACGGTCTCGTGTTTGTGGTGCACTTAGAATTTTGAAAAACCCATTTCATGGCACACACGGGGAGGTCAAGATCGAACTCGGATTCTCTCGCATAAAGCGGCCGAGTCCATCCACCACTGGACCTCGTCGCATATTCGTGTATAGCTGTTAGTTCTAACTTCTATATTTTTTATAGACTGATATTATGTTACATGCACACAAAGTACACCAAATTTTTGTTTTTGTTTCTTGGACGTATTCTTTTTTTAAATATATTTCGGGTACTTGTTTTTTTTTTCTTATGTTGGCGCAACGCTTTACAGTGAAACTATTTATTATTGGATTTCTTCATGCCAAAACCTGTTAAGACATAAATATGATGAGCCATGGGGATTTTATCCTCAGAATGATACAAGCGATGTAAATTATTAATTTAATGTAAATTATTAATTAATTAAAATTATTTTTGTGAGCTCATATACGACAGACCGACTAACGGGGGATACGCTGTGCTGCGCTTCCGGCTGTGGTGGTTACCACCATCGTGCTTGCTTCTCCCATGAAACATCTTTGCTGTGTTTACGCACTGACACTTAGCATTGTATGTCTTTGGATAGGTAAAGCATAAATGCGGCTAATCCCAGATAACTAGTTTAAGTTCATGATAGACGTCGACCACTCTTCACTGAACATCAGGAGGAAAGTCTGCCAGTTTTCCTATCCCTATAGCATAAAAAAAAATTAATTTAAGATTCATCACCATTATCATCATTAGCCTTTATCCGTCCACCGCTGAACATAGGCCTACCTCAAAATTTAAGATTAAGATTTTTTTATTTTTAAAGGAAATTTATAACAGCGGAATAAACCATTAGTAGATAAGTAACTAAGTTACAAAATTCAGTTATAACATTTGATACCTAACTCAAAGCATTGGTATATTAATCTGCAGCTTTGAGCGTTGAACTGAGCAAGCAAAAAGACAAAATGTGAAAATTCCGCATGAAATAAATGCATATCAATAATAATTATAAAAACAACAAAATGCTTGTGTTGCATTGAGCTATATAAGTACTTATAGTTTACCTACCGATTTAGCTTAAGACTTAAGGCCTAAAAGTCTAGACCTTTAAAAAAAAATATACTACTTATAGAGAGGATACCGCACATCATGGCGTATTCCGCTGCTCAAATAGCTGCACTTCACTCAGTTGTCAAACATTTGTTTTAGCACTGCAGCACACTCTAACTTTTTCCAAAATGAAGCGAACTTCTGGTTTGCGGTGTCTATTCTAGACGCCATTTACTAACGTATATAGTTGAATGTGTCTGACCTCAAGTGACACATGGAAAATTAAAATAGATCAATGTATTATTTGGTATATACTTCATCATCATCATCAGCCTCTATCCGTCCACTGCTGAACATAGGCCTCCCTCAATGAACGCCTTATATACTTATTTTTCTTTTTTTCTCCCACGACACAAATCACAGAACTATTCGGCGCAAAGGGCATCGTTTGAATTAGATATAGATTATAGACACTATCGGGACGTGGACTACGCCAATTCGACGAGGCCATTGTCTGCCTGGCGATGCGGGCTGGCTAATTTCACATGCTGTTGAACACTTAATCTTATCTAGCATTTAGGACTCCTCTTAATATCATTCAATTCAGATTAGACAATGTTGATTAAGGTATGTATATTATGTTTAACTAAGTTAGGAACTAAGGCATTATTTTGGCGGCAATATTTTGAATTTATGGATTCTGTTAAAGTATTATTGCTACAATTCTTGTATGTATTTTTATACATACAATATCTATTTATTTCATAATACAATATCTTTTGGACACGGGCGTTTTCATTTTCCGCGGAAAACTGAAAAAGTTATATGCACGTAAAAATTGCAAAATATTTCATTCAAGAGTATGAAAAAAATATTTAAAAAAATGGCCATTCCGGCACAGCCAGGAGACGCGTATTCAGTCAAAATAAAACATAGGCTACAATTCATCTATGTACTCCCACGGCAATGGGAAGTGCGCGGGTCAAACCGCGAGATACTGTTAGTATTTAAAAAAAATCTATAACGAAAGATAGAATAGAATAAAGAAAAGACGGCGTCACGCCGTTTGCCATCACGGCATTGAATCGATTTACTGCTAAGACACCAATAGATATATCACATCAAAATCGACATTGACCCCTATACAGAGACTAGTGATATCATAGTAAAGACGACTGGATCTCCTGATAACATAGTGAAGTCGTGACTACACATCATCACGATGAACCTGTTATTGGTTTGTGTTTCGCTTAATGAACAGCAAAACGACCAGTGTCCGGCCTACTCAAACCGGTGACTTGTTGAATATCATGCAGCGCTCGACTGAATCGCGTAATATAATATAATCTTTAGTAAACACTGTTCATTGTAGATGTTTATAATAAAAGCGCATTGGTGACTTGACTTTATGCCTGCCGTTGATCGATTACGCGAATTCGGTCGCGGTAATTGAATTTTCAGCAGAACATTCGTATTCGCATCGAACTTAATATAAACGGATAGAGCAGTAATTACAGCACAAAAATCCGAAACTAGTCAGTGATTTGATTGACGAACTAGCAATTATATATCAGAGATATTATGTGTGTACGTTCAATAATCCTTCCATGGCCATAATCTGAGCCCAGTACAAGCGCAGCGTCGCAACACAGATTTGGCGGAATTTGTTTTCATATTATTAAACACATTATTATTACATATACCTATATATACTACCGCTATATTTTGGTTATATGCTCGATGCATTAATTTTGCCTTGTAATATTTAAAAAACTGTTCCATATGGTTGGTGCATCACATCTCTTATATTATGTAACTTGTAAGTAAAAAAAATATATGAGGTTTTCAGTTTTATTTCCATTCTTAGCTTACCCCGGTCTACATAAACTTGATACAATACGTTATATTTACTTATTACCGGTCATTTTAATTACAAGCAAAAGTCGAATCATTTAATATTTCTTCCCGACGAATAAATGGTAAAAAATATATCTACAAGTTAAAAATATTTCCGTCGCGAGAATTTCAATCGTCATATTCAGAAAATGCATCGCAAGCGTGAAATATTAAATTTCTCTTTTAGTTATCGAGAGGTAAAAAGTGCGACAGGTATCCTCAATTTGCGATCGTTATTCGTTTGTGACCAGTTAATATAATGTAAAATAGCCTTGTTAAATATATGGGGTGTATACCTTAATATACTTTAGTTTTATAATTTACAAGATGTGTAATATTTACGTAGGTATATAACAGGGTCCTTATTATTTTATTTATAGACGAAGCATTCGAATTTAGGCACCTTTCGTTAATAAAAGCGAAGTTAATTAACTTCAGTAGGTATGTTATTTTTCATCATATTATGTGCTAACGAACTGAGATAAGAAGACATGATTGGTAAATTTCACTCATTAGATTGAAACAACTTTTACGGATTTTATCGCGGTTTATTTAGTTTTTTATATGCCCGACGTTTCGTAAAAAACTAAATAAACCGCGATAAGATCCGTAAAGGTTGTTTCATTATAATGATTAGTTAAAATTCACCGATAGATTCCAAATTTCGAAGAAGCGTACTTTTCCTGTTTTTTCGTTACTTATTCCGGAAATATATTTTATGCTGCGAAATTTTCATAAACTATAGCAATGCTCATTTCTAGCGAATTGGGAGAAAATATGATATTTACTTGTTTAATTTATTTTAAATAATATGATTTATTTTATATATTCGCCACTTATACCGCATACGCGTTTGTGTTCATTAGTGGTGTATTTCGCGAAAGTAAATTAAACTATATCATCGAAACTATGTGAAATACAATTCCAATTATTTCGAAAATGTTTTAATCATCATCGTCATCACGGTCAAGTTTTCTGACCATTTTCGATTAATTTATTTAAAAAAAAATGTTTAGTTTCTGTAAAGGATTAACAAATACGCATCATCAGATATTGGTAAAATAAGTATAAATATATAAGTTAATAAGTATAGTATAATATTATTTAGATCTAGTATTAGGTACTGCCACATCCAAACTCCTAAATATCCAGAGATTTCGAGAAGACAACAGAAAAAAAGAAGCACACAATATATTATATTGTAAACTATATTCAAATTATTATGTTGTAATTGGTTCCTTGAGTAGGTAGGTACGGAATAAATCTTCTAACAATTTAATTATATGGAGACATGCATGCATTCTGACAATACAATGTTATATACAACTGAAATTATGAATTTTCGTTCGCTGGTAAAAATGTTTAACTTGTGTAGCATACTATCAAGTTAATATACTAAGGGCCTGCTTCACAATCTCCAGTTAAGTTTCCAGTTAAGTATTGGGCACTTAACTGGAGATTGTGAAACAGGCCCTAAATGCTAATTACAGTCCTGCGGTTTTAATATTGAAGACTTAGGTACATATTATACTTCCTTAATAGTATCGAGGCTCATAATATTTACATCTGATTTTAAATTTACATTGTTTTCTTCTAATCAAATTACTTAGGTTAGGTAATTAGGTTAGCAGACCTCAATAACAATTTGGCAATTGGCATTGTTTACAAATGTCTTGCACACGTGACCGTCTTAGGTATCGATTTAACATAAATATGTATACACAAATGTGTAAATATATGTTATATTAAAAGCTGTTTGAAACATGAATATCATCATCATCATCCTTTCATCTTTATCCGTCCACTTCTGAATATAGGCCCTCTTCAACAAACACCAAGACGATCGAGACCGTTTTTTTAATGTTATACAGCAACCATTGTTATAATCTTCTTGTTATTTTACATTACGAATGTCTTACTTTACGAATTGTTATCGCAACTGTGTGAAAATAATACTCACCAATTGAAATGAGTACAAGAAAAGCGGGGAAACCGAAGCCGAGGGCGTAGCAAGCGTCATCACCAAAACACATTACGGTCCTTCTTAGATATGGTGTCACCACCATACCCATGAAACCTCCAAGGTTCACCGTACAGTAAAATATCGAAAAGAAACGCTGCAATTTTTCATTCTCTTCAGGAAGACGAAACTGTTGTAAACAGTAAGATAGGTTACTTATTTTAAGTTATGATGGGAAATATATTTTAGATTAAAACTAATGGAATATACTTATTAACTAGGTACTGATATTATGAATATTGTTTTTTTGTTAATCACACTACTAATGACATTAAAGATATGCGTTTTATTCTCGTACCGAGATTTGAACTAGAAATGAACGTAACAGTAGACAATTCGCAAATTTTCCGCGGAAACTATTATATATTCTTGTCTTTTTAAAATACTTTAGGTACAAATAACGTTTTTATGTCTATGTCGTAATTACCCGTCTGCATTTAATTTAATAAACCCGTTATTGTAAGCGTACAAAAATATTTCTGTTACCGAGTGACCTTGGTAATAATGAATTTCTGTTATTCTTAATGTGTAGAAACTTAGTGTATAGTGTATACTAACTTTATCTTATACATTTTATTGGTGAGAAAATAAGTAGCGTCAAGGAGGTATCTCGGACTAAGAAGCTTAAATCAGTGTCAATTTATGTCTTCTATTTGCATACAAAGAATGTAAAACTTAGCTAACGAGTGTACTAATTATAAATAATAGCTTTGGCTACCTGATCACCACCAAAGGCAGCGACGCAAGGCTTTATCCCGCCAGTTCCTGTAGCGATCAAGGCTAAACCAATTATTGAAGTAGTCCTGCAATATATTTAGGCTATTTTAATATTAAATCATAAACCTAGCATATTGATACGCTCATAAACTTGTGTTGCATTTAAGGCGCGGTTCCACCGCGGCGCACGTAGAGGCGTGTGGTTCTATCCATCTCCTTTAAAAAAAAACACTTTATAGGTAAACATAGATCTTCGATCTATGTTTACCTATAAAGTGCTATACATACTTTGCGTTCGTCATTACAAATTGTCTAAATTCCATTCTAAGCGGAATTAAAACTCTTACATGAATGGAGAGTTCTTCTCGTGGCATGCATAAAACTATATTATAATTATGTACTTAATAAAGTCCAAAGAGTTTTTAAGAGTTTAAATGCGCTAATTATCAAGGTAGGCAAATAACAAATGTCTGTTTTAAATGTTTGGAGAAACCGCGGCGTCTAGCTGGTATCTTAATTAAATGAAGCTAACAAAGTATTAATAAACTCTTTTAATATTTATCTTAGTATCAAATGATATTAAGGGATTTGAGCGTATACATTATAATTAATACATACATGACCATGTATCTCATTATTATTATTTGTATAATTTGATGTAGCTATTTAGATGTTACTGGGATTAAGCTATATTCAATTCAGCTCCAAATTAATTATCGAATCTATAATATCTATATATAATTATAATAAAACTGTCGAAGTGTACATTGTAAATAATTATAAATAAATAGCAGGTGCTATTACATCGATACCGAACCCAAAGATGTGTTAAATTATTGTTGTCTGTCTGTCTGTTTCTTCAAGAATCACGCTAAACTACCGGTTTGATTACGATGAAGCTTGCTATAATTATACTTTACCACCCTGGGTACGAAACTGGGTACTTTTTACCGCGGAAATAAGCGCGTTAAAAAAAATGACGAAAGTCCGATCCTTAGATGCGATTATTGTATAAACCACAAATAATAATAAGTTTGTCGTGCGTAACGTCATCTGCAGTCGAGTTGACTAACATTAGGCTTTAAACGGCAGAAGTTCCATTTTGGTCGAAATGTATAGATCCATAGATTTTAATTTTATTTCAATGTTCTAAATAAATACTACCAAATACTAAGGGCCTGTTTCACAATCTCCTTTTAAGTTCCCTATAGGCTATTGGCAACATATTTGACAGATGTTTGACAGATACTCCATACTCTATCTGTCAAACATCTGTCAAATATGTTGCCAATAGCCTATAGGGAACTTAAAGGGAGATTGTGAAACAGGCCCTAAATAAAATAAAGTATAAACTGTAGGGTAATTGATATAATCTCTTTGCGAGCATTCGTTGCAAAAACGTGAGCGATCCTCTCCTCTCTTTGTTGATCCTCCCGGCCACTCCCGGCCATGAGGTGAGTCATAAAACCGGGGACGCAGATGCTATAAATGCACTAGGTATCGTTCAAATTAGATGAATGAAGGGATCAATTTTATCAAAAGTTATCAAGCTTTTGAATCGTAGAGTAACTTTTCCAATGTTTACTCTAATTATAATGTAACAATTTTATGACCATGGTTGCTGTAAAGTATCCGAAACGTTGGTCATAAATTGGTTGGTAAAATAACTCAATGGACCGCGATAAAATCTGAAAAAGTTGTTTCATCATAGAGTAATTTTTTTACATGGTATAATTTCAAAACAGCGCGGCGCGGCGCTTCACACTAATAAGAAAGTCATATTTTTCTTTTACTACGTCCACGCGAACAAAGTTGCGGGCATCGCTAGTATGTGATAATAGCATTAACAGTCTGGGCTTGACGTCTGCCCCTGTTATGCAATTCAAAGGCTCGTTATAATTACAATAATATTGAGCCTGATATATCTATGTTACAAATTGATTGCGATTCTGTGAAATGTTGATATCAAAGCAAAACTATAATCCATGGATGTTTTATCATGACTGTCGTTCTGAATAAGTGGACTAAGGGACCTCATACAATGAACGTCACGACTGCTCCCACACCGTGAATACAACCTGGATTACATAGGTATTGTACTGAGATAATTATCTTAGCAGGGGATTATCCAGCTGAATTAAAAACAAATGTCACATCACTCCAAAGTTTTATCCAATTTCGATCTCAGATTTTTTCCTACGTTAAAAATAAAGGAGAGGTTTCTTGCTGACATTTAATCTATCTGAAGGCGATATAAACAATCTTCGTGCAGTATCCGGTCCGTGTTGGATGCGAGTAGTAAGGGATCGGCCGTCTCGGCGTTCATCGGGGGAGAACTATATTCAGTTCGGATAATGGCTGAAGATGATGATGATGGTGATGAAGGATTTGTTATATTAGTTATCTCATTGGTTCAAACTAATGAGAGGGGCTGATAACTTAACAAGTGGGCTTTGGCCTGGCCGAGCATATCTTGCTCGCTTTGGGGCTTTTACACGTATCTCAAACATTGGTGACCCTGACATGATTCAAACTTTTTTCCTTGCTAAAAATTATTTATTATCAATAAATGATTATTTAAATTAAAAATTTCATTTCAATTATAAACGAATTTTGTTTTAAATTTCGATTTAAATCTAATATATAAAATTTCCCTGTCACAATGTTAGTTACCGTACTCCTCCGAAACGGCTTGACCGATCTTTATGAAATTTTATATGCATATTCAGTAGGTCTGAGAATCGGCCAACATCTATTTTTCATACCCCTAAGTGATAGGGGTTGTTCACCCTTAAATTTTTTTTTTAATTTTTGGACGAAATTTTTTGTTTTTATTTTTTTATGATACAGCATACAAAAATACATACAACCCTAAATTTTCACCCTTCTACGATCAACCCCTATTTTGTAATTGCAATTTTAATATTGGCAGAACGAAGTTTGTCGGGACAGCTAGTATTAAAATAAATTACGGACACAATTTGCATCGCTAAAAAAGCAACAAAGCAATAGGGTAAATAAACCCTTAAGTTACTTGGCAGAAATCACTTACTTATTTATAATTAAATACTATAAGTTGAAAAAAACTCAAATAAATTTAATTCAAAAACATCATATTGAACCTTTGTGGTGGGAATAAAACATGATACGATATTGTTAAGTTAACGAACGTCAGGATTTCGTATAAAAAGTAAAATCCCGCGTGTGTACCGAGAACAATGGTTTTACATTTCATACTCCGGAACATATTACGGGATATTCTCTTCCCGACTAGACCCACTAGCAAACAACATGTAAAAGTCAATTTTATCAAAATTCAACAAAATTACGACGTGTATATAGAACTGTCCGGATAATGGATTTTACACACGGACAGCGTATGTGCGTTTATAACAAACACGTACTTGCAATAGCAGTGTAGTTCTAAAAACAAGTGATCTTATTTTGATACCGTTTAGATTGTTCTATCAAAACAAATCATCATAATCTCTTTTGCGTTAGAGGTTTTTTAAAAGTATACTAGTAAGTAGTTTATTTAGTTGTTCATCATCATCATCGGCCTTTATCCGTCCAATTTTGAACATAGGCCACATATTTACTCAGTATTATACCCATTGAAACTCCATTAAAATAAAGTCTTGTCTTATTAAATAACTACTAGGTAAATAAGACTGATTTTATTATACTTAATATACAGCGTGATTTTTTGAAGAACAGACATATTCAAGTAGGGTAAGGAGCTAACGATCCTCATTCCAAAAATATAGTACAAGTAGGGTCTTAATTATTTTTCAAAATTATCCTTCACAATTGAATTAAAGTAGTATTATGAAATAGGTAAAATACTATGCATCAAATACGCCGACGTTCCAGCGCGAGCCATACCTAAGGCTCCGTTCGCACGAGTCGTATAAAATTATTGCGTCGCGTCGCGTTACGCGATTTTATACCTACCACTAACGTCTGTCTAAATTTAGCGTGTTTATGTGGTTTTTTTTTTGGTGAATATAATTTTCTTTTATTGGTGTAACCAAGTTCTATCACGTCACTGATTATGTCCGTTCTTCAAAAAATCAGCCTGTATAATAATAGAATATAGAATTTAGATTGTATTCATAAGAAATAATTATTTATATATTTAATCTAATTGACAATCAATTTATTAATTTTCACTCATAATATATTTACTGGTTCTTGATTTAAAAACACTATCTTTCAGGTGTGCTGAAACATCTTCCTGAATTCATAAAATTTTCTACATTGACACCCGCCTGGCTTGTGTAGAAGAGCCACTAGGTATATGGAGAAGAGCCACTAAGTATACGTACAAGAGAGATACTGAGTATATAGAAGAGAGCTACTGAATAGATAAAGAAAAGCTACTGAGTATATGGAGAAGAGCCACTGAATATATGGAGGAGAGCCACTGAGTATATTATGGAGAAGAGCCACTAAGTATATGGAGGAGAGACACTGAGTAAATGGAGAAGACCCACTGAGTAGATGGAGAAGAGCCACTGAGTACATGGAGGAGAGCTACTGAGTATTTGGAGGAGAGCCACTGAGTTGATGGAGTGTGTGTAGTGAGAGTGGAAAGTCGAGTGCTTAAATCCCGATAATGTAAACAAAATTGTCGTATTAGGTATTACTTAAAATTTGCGTCAATTATAATATTGGTGGTGGATTAAAATTAAAAAACTAGCAAAAATTAGCAAACTGAAATAATTTTATAATATTCTTTGAGGTTCATGTGCAGCAGCGGACGGATAAATGCTGATGATGATGATGATGATTCTTTAATTTTAAATCTTTAGATTTACTTTTATTTAAATGTAAGTACATTTAAAGCATTTATTAGCGCGTTTTGTCTGACAAATCCATCAGTATTTCAATGTTGAAAGCTTTTTGTGTTCGAAGGTAAATTCTACATTCTTTTATTTCACATGCAAACCAAAAGTGAATATAATGGACTTTGAAATTGAGTTAAAATTTTCAGCCAGCATGTATAACGTTACTGTAGGCCTTTTGTATTCGTAAAACATTGAATTGAAACATTTTTATCGGTCACCAAAATACGATCCTTGCGTTGTTAATGTAATATTTTGCGAATGGGAATCGAGCATATTTTACTATGTCATGTAGATAGAAAGAATATTTAGAAAATAAACGTTCAAAGCCCGGCAATTCACTTTCTGTCTTTCGATGAAGCGGAAATGTATGAGTTTTTGATTATTTTTAGGAGATCTCTTTATAAACACTTCTAACATATTTCATATTTACCATTTTCACTTAGTTCCCAGTAAAATATATATAATTAATTCAAGAATTTCAATTTCACCATTTAAAGTATATTTAAATGGTGAATGGTAATATATCAAAAAATTAAACACCAATCATATTTTTTTTTTGTATTAAGTATTACACTCGCAAACTTTTCGTTATAAAAGATAATTTTGATGTCAACAGAGGTTGGTTATTTTCACAGAGTAAATAATAGAGACGTAACCGTATACTTTGTTTTTGTTATAAAAGTACTTACGTGGGTGGCAGCATTAGCGGTGGAATAGCTGAGCAACTCGTCAATATAGTGCCAATCAAATATATCACGGAAAAATAGACAATCACCCTGAAAAGAATTGTTAGGTAGCAAGGCACATTTTAATAGGCGAATATAATCTAAATCTATATACATAAAAGGAATTCCCGTAATATATGTATATGTCGCAGTCATCTGGTTGAATCAGTCATTTGATTGTATCACTAGCACGTTAATCAAATGACGACATTTAGTTAAATGACTAAAGGACAACTCGTCAAGTTGTTGAATGTAACGTTCAACGTCTTGACTGAACGTCATTTAGCATTGTCGTTGAATGGGATATAGCCGACTTTGTAATGTTTGTTTAGGGTGACCATAAGTTTAACGAGCTCCATTACATAAAAATAATGAGGACATAATTATACAATCATAATAAGTTGTAATTGTGTTCATGGCAACAAGAAAACTAACTTACAAAGCCCATATTCTCACACATAAACCGAGCCATAACATTCAACTAACCTTGATTATGTTGTTCGTATTCAGTTAGTTTCATCTATTTTTTTTAAATTAGACATTAGTCAAAAATTATAAATAAATTAAAATAATACAAAAATAAATTTTTAAATTAGACAGCGGCGGCGTAATAATAGGTAAATCCATGCTGTCACACTATTTTATTACAAATAAGTCACTTTAAAATAAATTTAGTCAAAAAAATATCAAGACAGTGATATCTGCGCGAGCTGTTTTACGCCATATTTGTTTTGGTGACAACTAACGCCGCGGTGGTTAAAAAAATGAACTAAATTACAATCACCTGACTGATTTTACGTCCGCTCTATTCAAAGGGCTATGTTACAATCCGCTATCTAGTTGGACGTTGAGCGACGCTTGTTCAAATAACTTTCGGCCTAGTGATTCAATTAAATGTCGTCATTTGATTAATTCGCTAGTGATACAATCAAATGACTGATTTAACCAGATGACTGCGACATATACACATAACTTCAGAACTACTGCATCAAATTAGATAATTCATTTTTGTTGTATCGCCAGGGTAAGGCCAAAAAAAAGATCCAGGTTATGAGTTCAATTCATGAGTATGGTATCATAAGGATATTCCGAAAATATCGTATTTTAATTATCGTATGCCTCTAATCGAGCAATTCTTGTATATATATTTTTTTTTCCGATAGGACCTATGCTGTTGGCCTTAAGGCCTTAAAGCTTCATCGGAAAAGTAGATGAGAATGCTCATCATCATGATTTTCATGTAACTTAGTAGACAGGGCGTTTTGGAGGCGATAAATCGATCTAGCTAGGATTAATTTTTAGAAAATGTCGTTTTATTCGTATTTTCAGTAATCAACTTTACCGAGCAAATCATCCTTTTGCTATCTTAATTAAGAGAAATTCAGCATAGACATTTACCTATATCTTCCAATAAAATTGTCTGCTAGTATAGCCCCCACCAGAGGCATTGTGTAGCACATCATTATAAATATGTGATAGACGACCGTTGCGGCATTTTCATGAAGACACAACACGTTCCTCAAGTACAGCGATAATATAGCTAAGGAATAAGTAGAATATGTAGAATATATCTATAAAGCTAAATAGTTTGTTTCAACGCGCTTATCTCAGAAACTACTAGTCGGATTTGAAATATGTTTTCATTATTGAATAGCCCATTTATCGAAGGTTTATAGGCTATATAATATTATCCCGATATAAACCAAGCTGCGAGCAACGGCCAGTATGTCATAGAACCTATGCATTAACAGGCCACGTCGATTTCTATACCTTTCTTCAACGTATAGACGTAAAACAGCTAGATTTGATATTGAAGTTACAAAGAACTTGATGCCCTGTTGTTTTCACTACCTTTTCTCTTGAGCCTTACTATGACAAAAGTAGCACTCATAGTACCTATGGGGCCTCCTTTAATCAACTCCAAGACACCCGATCCTCCACCACTCGCATTTACATTTGGTGGCAATGGTGACATAAAACTAAATTTATATATATTTTTAGCGTTGTCATCATCAGCCTCAATCCGTCTACTGCTAAACTTATGTCTCCATCAATGAACGCCAATACGACCGACCTACCACCCAATACAGACCAGCCACTCACGTATCGGTATTTACACCTTAATGGCCGACCACCTACGTCTACCTAAACGTTTATACGGTATAGAAGTGGAACTTACTTTACTTCAATAAATAAATAAAATAAATATTTAGCAAGAGTTTTATCTGTATAGACACTGCTATTTAATATTTTTAATATGTGCTTCACAGATTTATAAATATATAATGTGCTTATTATAAAAAAGATTTTTAAGTATCTACATTTGACTATATCAATGATTGTGAAGAAGAAAATGTCATGAGAAACCCTGCATAATTGTTGAAAGTTCATGAAGAAAATAATAAGTTATTCACATACGACAAGAGCATACAGCATGTTTCAAGAAACTGCACCAATCTAATTTGACATAATGTAAAGTATTCTTACTTCTTAGTCCACAAAATGAGAATCGCTCGCAAAACTCTGTCGCAATAATGCAAAATATAGATGTGTAGCTATTGTGGTACATTTTGCGAACTCATGAACAAATACTTAATAAAATTATTTAATAAAGAAAGTCTTCAAAGTCGATTATTTGAAATATATGTAAAGAAATATGACATTGTCAAGTTAGTCTACTTTTTCACTTTTTCACGCTATAAGATTTGGATTTTGAATGTTAGATTCATAGAGTAATTTGATACTATTCTACGGAAAGTTAGATTGCAGCCATAGAACGTCCGTAGTGTACAGTCAGCGTCAAATAGATTTTTGCACCCAAACAGCTCAAAAAGGTCAGACGGACGCATTCGATATTATCTTTAGCATTAAAAGTTGTCATATTATTGACTATTATATATTTCAGTTAACCAAAGTTCAACATAGTCATATATTATGTTTGTGTAGTGTCTATGAATGAGCGCGCGATGTGACGTCGCACAGCTGAATGCATATCATGAAAATCGTTTAAAATTAGTGCTTTTTTACCGAGCCATATATATATATATATATATATATATATATATATATATATATATATATATATATATATATATATATATATATATATATATATATATATATATATATATATATATATATATATATATATAGCCATAGCCATACCACGTATTTGTTCACACTAAACAGTTTTTAAAGCCAGGCGGATTTTTATTGAGCACTGTTAGATTTTCGACGTAAAGCGTTGAACTCTGAATCGCATTTCGCATGCAGACTCGCAACTCACACCAAGGTGAACGAGGCCTATTTCAAATCAACAATAAACTTTGTTTAGAAATTTACCACACTGTAAAGCTTATAAGCGCCGCTATTTATAATAATTTTTAATAACTGAGTTATAGAATATATCTTCAAGTTTTATATTACAAAATGCATGTAGATATATCTGTAATTTTTTTCAAATGTATATTTTGCATTATATTAATTACTGAATGGTTGATAAAATAAAACACTCGTTTGCACAACATTTAGTTTATTAAACATGACAATAACTTTTACAAAATGTAAAACAAGTCAGGAGAAAAAAGTTTGGAATTTACCAATACATCTTAATTTTGCGGTGTAATTGATGATATAAAGATATACCTTGATTGTGTTATAAATATCCGATTCCTAATGATAATTGGAAATAAAAGTTATGTTGCTAAAAATCTATGTTACTATTAGAATTCATAATTAATAGGAATGGAATCTATAATGAAAGACGGCCTCTTTCGCTCAATGGTAAGGGCTTTGGCGCTTAAGCCAGGAAGCGGGTTCGTATGCCGCCGGGGAACTATAAGTTTTCTGTGTTCCTAGGTCATGGATGTGTACTATATAATAAAAATCTTAAATGTTTGTATATAATAAAATTATTAAATATATTTCCGTTGTCTGGTACCCCGTAACACAAGATCTTCGAGAACGTATCAGGGGAACCAGATTGACGTGGTGTATAAGCGTCCATAGATATTATTATTATTAATAATAAAAATGATGAATTAAAATGAAAAATATATTATAAGCCCGTCTCGGCATTAATGTCGATTTTAATGCCAAGGCGCGCCAATAAATATTTCACATCAAAAATGGTTACTGTTAAAGCTTGCTTTTGTTGTATATAAAGGTCTGTTCATATATAAATATGAATCAAAATAATAAAGTTAATTTAGATCGTACATACGAGGTATAACATTTTAATACCAAGCAAGGAAAAAAACTACAATAACACAGCCGATGACAACATCTCACATTAGTAAAATTAATATTATCTGAGTAACAAAACTTAAAATTACTGTTAAAGGGATATTAAAATTAGTAAAAACATTCTTCCCGAAATGAACATTTATTCGTCTGTAGTCGTCGTTAATAGTCGTTTTGCGTCGATTTTCACCACTTACCATAGAGACATCAAAACAAGTCACTTTTGCCGTATAATTGAGGCTATAAATAAAATTAGAATCCTACTAATATTATAAACGCGAAAGTTTGTAAGTATGGATGTTTGTTACTCTTTCACGTCCAAACTACTGAATGGATTTTGATGAAACTTTACAATGATATAGCTTATACAATATCAGAATAACACATAGGCTACTATTTATCATCGTACTCCCACGGGAATGGGAAGAAGCTACTTGTTGCGAAATAAATATGTTCGTGGTAAGCTAATGTTGCCATTGGAGTTAAATCAAGATATTTGAACTTTGATACATTCGTTTTAACTACATTGTATAATATTATGACAGAAACGTATACAATAAAATTGGTAAAGTTTGATGAATTGACATTTAATTTATAAAAAATCCAACTTAATGATTATAATATTTATAGAGGATCAATGTAAAAATATCAACAATTTATATTTGTAAAAAGAGGCCGCTAATTAATAATAGACGAATGTTACTTTAGACGGACTCCTTTCTTTTTAACTCTTAAATAAATATTGAAACAAATAAACGTTATACTTACAAAGTTTTTTTTTTTTTTACATATTTTACACGATTATGCATTTTATTTATTCTTCATATAAATGATTGAATGAATTTTATTATGTTCTGATTAATATAGACACACTAAAATATATATCAAAGGTGTAGGCAAAAAGGAATGGAAGGGACTGGATAAAAAAATGTACTTTTACTTTGTAATGTCTAAACATCAACGTTGCAAGTTCACTAAAGTATATATGGAAAAGTATATATGGAAAACACAGATTTACAAATAAAGACAGATGGAGCATGCCGAACACACGAGTGACGCTTCAAAGCGAATACAAATTCAAAAGCGCTCTGAAGTGCTTGACATAGCGTGGTACTCTAAACGTCTATTAGATTGTGTTCGCTTTTATTTGTATTCGCTTTGGTGGCGTCACTCGCGTGTTCGGCATGCTCCATCTGTCTTTATTTATGAATCTGTGATGGAAAACATGAAAACACGTATTAATTTACTGACACTACCGCAAAGTTTACTTACTAATGTTTAGTTACTAATGTTACACCATCGACCACATAACCCATAGACCCATAATAACAGGGGAACGAGTTCTGGCGACACATCTGACTTATAGCTCCGATGTAAGCCGTAAACAATGTACTCAAACTATCGTGTCGTCTCACTCTTTCCCAATTGCGAAATATATCCATTTCTTTTTAACGTTCCGTGATTGGTAATGTATGACATTGAATTAGCTAATCACAGCATTGCAACCCCTTTCGTCTCACCTCAGCTAGTTGCCAGAATGCATGTAATACGGAAAATCAAACATTAGGAGTCTATAGGTTGTGTGGTCGCTGTGTTACACCCATCATATTATAATGTATTTACTGTGGATTATTCTCATTATTTTGATTATTCTGCAGGTTAATTGTTTGTCTGTTCAGTTCTTCGAGTATTTCTTGTTCTTCGATTATATTGAACACGTGTTGTGTTGCGTCCTCTATCACGAGCCTGTCTGCGCCGTCTTCCTCGTCAGATGATAACATGGCTTCTTGTATTAGTTCTGGCTGCACCAGTTCCAGTTGTGTGTCATTCTCTTCGTAGAACGTTTCGTGTAATCTTTGTATATCGTATCTGTACAATTTTTAATTGAATTTTAGTAATCTTAAATTTTATATGAGATTTTAAATTAATCATTATATTATAATGAAACAACTTTTACGGATTTAATCGCGGTTTATTTAGTTTTTTACAATCCCGACGTTTCGGACACTTTACAGCAACCATGGTCACGGGAGGACTGTCCTCCCGTGACCATGGTTGCTGTAAAAGTTGTTTCATTATAATGAGTGAAATTCGCGTAAACATAAGAAAACAATATGTTAATCATTATAGTCATATGGAGAGAATATTATTATTATTGTAAAAAAAAACTTGAGCACGATTGCGAACTTACGTACGATTATACATAATATATACAATATTAGACACTTTGACAAAAATATAAGCGCCTATACAACACAGAGAATCTTAATTGGCGTCAATTTTTTTTTTTTTTTTGTATGCGAATACTTTTTAACTTTCAAATTTTTTGTGGAATATTTCCATAATTTGAACTATAAGATCTTGCTTTTCACCTAATTTCATGATTCTAGATCTACGGGAAGTACCATATAGTTTTTCGACCTAATAGGGTACTTCCTGTTGCCCTAGAACAATCAATTTAGTTTAAAAGTAAGATCTTATAGTAAAAACAAAGGGCAAATTTCTTAAAAATAGAAAAAAGTTGAAAATTTGTGTAAATTTTGGTACTAACAAGTTTTCGCGATAATCTATAATTGTCCATATCTTTTTACCCTGTTGACTTAGGACTTTGATTTTTATACGCCTCTACCTACAATATCTCCTACAATACCTCTGTATCCGTTATAAATTTCAACCTGCTAGGTCCACCCGTTTAGACAGGCAAACATACAAGAAAGTGATCTTATAATTTTCCCTCTACTCTTGAGGTACGGGACCTTGAATGTGCCCTATCAATATGAAACAAGCTTTTTATTAAATGTATACATACCCGGTTGTTGGTCGGAATAAGTTGTATCCAGGGAATATGGTAGAGAAGAATCGTACAATGAAGGGGCTGTTCGAGTCGACCATGTGATGGCTGAAATGGCTGTAACCGTAGCGGTCTACCGTGTTCTTGGGCGGGGCGGGATTGAAGCTGAATGTCTGCGGGATCTTCGGCACTGTCTAAATAATATCATAAACACATTGCAATCGCCATAAAACGTTCAAAAATATATCATTAAACAATAATATATCAACTATATTTGTACCTAAATAATATAATATTAAGGGCCTGTTTCACCACTTCCTGATAAGTGCCGAATAGGCTATCCACCAGGTATCCAAACAGATAGAGTATGGAGTATCTGCCAAATATGTTGTGGATAGCCTATCCGGCACTTATCAGGAAGTAGTGAAACAGGCAAAGAGTTTTGTGATTTTCTTGATAGTCTGAGATCCGGCATTAGAATAATATACACTCATGCATCAGCCTTTTATAAGATAGAAAATCATTATTATGTTTAGAATTCGACGCCGTTTATTATTGTACTTGGATTTTTTAATTAACATGTGAGGGAAATACATTTTGCTACCTTTATCTACCTTTCCTCACCTGGCTGCAGGAAAGTGTAGCAATCATAGAGATGGCTGCCTACTACATTGAGGTATATAATATAAAATATTGACGGTTTTAACTTACTACATGTAATAAACATGAGGGAGTAAAAATTAGAAATAAATTAGTTGTTCATTAATTAATTACTATTAATTGCTACTATTGTTTCATTTAATTAACAGATGAGGGTATATTTTTCTAATGCCGGATCTCAGACTATGAGATTGAGATACTTGAGATTTTCTAAGGAACAAATAACGAGCATAGGAAAAGTACATTAATAGAGCGTTTATATTAACAATTATAAATATTCCATACCCCATCCACCACGAAGGATGACATAGGCTGCACGACTGAGAAGTGTCTTATTATCTCTTCCGGCCATCCCAAGAACAGGGTGCGCCTGATATTGGCGAATATTGAAGCTTTAGTCTGAAAACATAACGTATTATTTATATATTAATATTTGTATATTGGAGACACAATATTCACACGTAACTAGTCATTGATGAACCATTGATTGCATCAATATTTTACTGATCATTGTTATAATGTAGACATATATGTTATGAAAATTACCTAGACAAATTTTTTACTATGCGGATTTAATCACCACGAAAATCTGGTTGTGAAGATAACGATATAACTCTATAACTGTCCGTTACTATATTATAACGAGATATAACTATAAGTGTCCGTCACTATATAACGAGATATAACTATAGCTGTCCGTCACTATATAATGAGATATAACTATAACTGTCCGTCATTATATAACTAGATATAACTATAACTGTCCATTCCTATATAACGAGATATAACTATAACTGTCCGTCACTTTATAAAGAGATATAACTATAACTGTCCGTCACTATATAACGAGATATATAGCTATAAATGTCCGTCACTATATTACGAGATATAACTATAACTTTCCGTCACTATATAATGAGATATAACTATAACTGTCCGTCAATTTATAACTATAACTGTCCGTCACTATATAAAGAGATATAAATATAACTGCCCGTCACTATATAACGAGATATATAGCTATAAATGTCCGTCACTATATTACGAGATATAACTATAACTGTCCGTCACTATATAATGAGATATAACTATAGCTGTCCGTCACTATATAACGAGATATAACTTGTCACTTTATAAATATATAAAGAGGACCGAAATACATAACAAATTACCTTGACTTTGATGTCTTCGTCAAACTTGATGCTTATCTCCTCAGCGTTACGCAGGAACCATTTCATAACCGGCTGTTCCCGCCATTTCGTGCATGACAAGTTGGCGTACAAGTTGATTGTTTCCTTCAGTGACTTTGAAGTCCTGTACAAAAAAGATGAATTATTATATTACGATTACCTAATATTATAATTGTGAAAGTAGGGATGTTTGTGGCTCTTTCACGCGAAAACTACTCGACCGATCATCATGAAACTTTGTACACATATTCTCGAAGGTACTAGAAGTAACATAGGATACATAAAAAAAGGAATTTTTATTTGCTATTGCGAGCGAAGCCGTATTTACTATATAATAGCCAACAACAATCATCGTATCCTTGTTGATGTATGTTATATAATAAATAATGGATAATAAATAAATAAAATAAATGTAGAACACATACGTAGTGTTGGCATAATTGTTGTAAAGGACACTATTCTTGAGGATATCGCTTGGTTTTTGCTTAGCGGCATCTAGAAGATTGTTCACAAACGAAGGGAATCTCAAGATCGCACTCTTTAGCAGAATGTCAGCTTTCTTCAAATCACCTGGAATCGATTAGAGAATTATTTAAAGCTTTCATGAATATCTCAAAAATGTAGTAATGTTTGGCAATGTTGTTAATTATATAGTAGTGAATTGTAATTCAACTATTATTGAATTGAAAATTAATGTATAAGACACAATTTTAGCCCTAAGATAGCCCACAAACTACTCACCCTTAGTCTTGGTGAGTACATGGAAATGTGC
The DNA here is from genome assembly GCA_905333005.2 of Lycaena phlaeas. Lineage (NCBI taxonomy): Eukaryota > Metazoa > Arthropoda > Insecta > Lepidoptera > Lycaenidae > Lycaena > Lycaena phlaeas. The sequence continues at coordinate 6,793,256 of HG995168.1, forward strand.
CATTGCATACGAGTATCTCATATTGAACATGTACGCCGCATTCTTCTCTAGGGTCAAAAAATCGATAGCCTCGATTAGCCACTTGTGTTCTCTGGCCCTTAGCGCCAACGTGTCTATGATCAGTTGAACAGCGAGTGGATCTGAAGGGTCCAGATTCAATAGAAGTTTGGCTACCTCCAGTGCTGTGCGATGACATGCCTTGTTCGTTAACAGATATATATATTTCAGGAGGAGAATATGGAATGGTCTGTTTTCCATAAATTTGTATTCTAAACGAGTTCTTCTCTGTAAATAAAGAAAGTTATTAATGATTAAAAAAAACAATGGCAGAATTTATGCATTCTTTTTAATTTATTTATTATATTAAAAATTAACTAATAGCTTAGTGAGATGCAGATTTTTTTTTAATAAATCCAACAATACTTTGATGGATTTTCGAATATTGAATTGGTGAATTCAGAAACAAACAATGATTTTGAACTTGCGATATCGTACTTACATTTGTAATTAGTTATTAACACTTACATTTGTAATGTTGAAGAATGGCGACGTGACGTGAAGCATGTAAGCAATAGAGCTCTCTATTAATTCTGTCGCATTTGAGTAGTCCTCTACACGGAACAACACATCGGCCTCCTGTGCAAAACAAATCAAACAATGTACAAAAATGTAAAACCGCACCGCAACCGCAAAAGCAATTGGTTAATTCTAGTATACAAATCACAAGATTCGATACGTAAATCGGACGATATTTCATAAGGACATAGTTCATCACTCTCCGAGTAATAGTTTAACTTCATCCGCTAATGACTCGTCGACCGTATTGGATTTGACTAGCCAAACACTTACTCTCCAGAGTAGCGCGCGCGATATACCGCACCCCCTGCGGGGCACGGCGAGTGGGTAGGTAGGTGAGCCATCTGCTCACCTACCTACCGATTGAGCTTAAAGGCCATCAGGTCTAAAAGTAAACTAGACCTTTCAAAAAAAAAGGCGAATTTTACATAATACATATGTATCGCCAAAGACTTTTCATCTTTAATAGTTGGAGGGATTCACTTGTGCCATACTCCGGTCTACATGAGTTTTTGGAGTATACTCCTTAAAGAATCGATTTTCATATTATATTATAAAGGGGTGTGATAATCTATGGGAGTAAAATCAAACTACGATGTTACACGATGCCACCGATGTTACACGAAGATGTCACACGAAGTGTTAAACGATGAAGGGAGCCTGAGAAACGGCTACCACGTCCAAGGAAGGCAGTAGGCGAGTTTGTAAAACTGTATTTTAACAAATACATTGTATTTTTAATAAAAATAAATGTATCACGCTTCATGCTCTAAGTATCATAAAAACTGCATTTATTTATTATTTACCCTTATTCATGATAATATATAATTATTTTACCCTTATTGTTTTATAATCGTTAGTGAGGAGTAAACACTAACACTTTTTAGCCATAAGGACGCAAACAAGGAGTCGGAGTAATATGGTAACTACCGACACCCTTACATATCAGCACAACTATTGGTTATGCAAATGCGTAACCACTCTCTTTGTATCATACAACAACTCACAAACCACACGAAACGCGACAGCATACCTGTCACTTTAAGCCGGTATCATGTAAGCGGCAGGTACCAGGGCAGTAATGACACTACCTCTTACAGGTACAAGCACATTGCTTATTTCCGTCGTCAAATAATTCCAAAGTAAATGTGAAAGGCAGAACAGGCAGTATAATCAATAGAATTACTAGACACTTTGACGGTGGATGAAGTTCACCAGCCCGCATTGGGACAGCCCTTCGGTGAACTATGGCCCGATTCCCCTACTCGTCTGATTTAAATGAGGAGTCAGTAGACCCATGCCCAGCAGTGGGACATATATGGGTACTTTACTTTCTTCTTTTTACTAGAGGCTTACCATATCTTACTCATATCGTCTTACATGAATGAGTTGCCAGAGTAATCAAGGTTATGTTCTTGCATATGATCATGGCGTCTCTGACCTTGCCATCACGTGGCTTGTCCACCAATTTGCCAATAAGGTCCAAACCAAACTTTTTAAAGCTCGTACCAATTGATCACAAATGTATCACACATTCAAACGATTTATTCGTTTTCCTCTCAACAATAAATAATTTTAATAATACTTCATCGATAAAAAGGGTGAAGTAATAATGATAGAAGCAGATAATCACTAAACATACCTCTATCAAAGCTTCAACATGCATTGTCCGTAACACATCTCTTATTGGTAGCATTATGTCTCTCTGACTGCAAATTAAAAAAATGTTCATTTATGATAATATCCCAGCCAACATATAAGATAAAACAATTGCTTTAATGGCCTAACTAAGCCTTAAAAAACTTTTTTTTTTAAGTATAAGCCCAAAAAAAATACTCTATAGTTTCCTTTGCTCATCTTTATCTTATTAATCTAAGTAAACGTTATAGAAAGATTTCTTTTTCTTTTACTGTAAACTATAAAACTGTACTGTAACTGTAAAACTGTAGAAATAAAGGTGGAAGAAAGATACAAACCCATGTAACATCATAGTCAGAAATATTTCGTGCTGTGTCTGATACTCCCTGCTGTGATCATATGTGAAATATATATATTCTTTTTCTTTGCGATTGATGGTCATAAATAGACCTGTTAAGAGAATTTACTATAAATTATTATCATCAAAATATGTATGTATAATTTAACTATGCATTTTTTACAATCATTTAGTACATTCAAATTCTTTGTTTTATTATTATAATATTATGTTCCACTTTAAAAAATGTAATTTGTTAGTAAAAATCATTTGAGTTTCTTTAACTGAAAATTATAAATACCTTTAGCATGAAATGTGTAGTCTTTTGAAATAAATGATCCTTTCTGAACCCGTCTGATATTTTGATGCCGTTGTCTGTGAAATTATTATTTAAATCAATATTCTGTATCATAAATATTACAAATTTATCTAAGAACTACGCTTGAATAACCCCCCCGGCATTGAGCCCGTTCGCATGAGCGCTTTTAAATCGAGCGTTAAATAAGCATTTGAATGAGACCAATATTACCGTGGTATCTGTTCACACGATGGCCGATTTAAAGCGCGACGCTTTTTTATCGAGCGCTGGATTTTCGTACGTTGAGTGTTTGACATTAAATCGAATTGAGCATGCCAAACTCACAACGTCGAGTTTTTATTCGACGCCTATTAAGGGCTCGTGCGAACGGGCCTTAGTAATAATAGATGTTCAGCAGTATTGACGTCTAAATGAGCATAACACGCGCACTCATAAACAATACTTTGAGGTGTCACAGTACTCTCGAACGCATAGGGTCATTCAAACCAATTTATAGACAATACTAAAATCAAATCCACCACTGTGCGTCTGTCAAAACCATATAAAACCCCACCAGGAGCGCATAGATAGAAGCGTTCTTCGCATAGGTATTGTTTCATTATTTATTGTGAAACCTCAAAGTATTGTTTGTTAATACATACGGGTGTTAATACCGATACAGGCCAATTACATTGTTGTAACACATACCATAGATGAACCAAAACATGAACCATATGATTGATGTTTTGAACCATATGAATGAACCATACACTGATTTATTATTATTTATGAGATAGCTGATATACTGAATTAATGGATTTAAAAAAATCACCTTTTATTTGTCTCTTCTTCATCATCGGGTCCGAATAATCTGTTTAATTCGTTAGATGCAATCAAATGTTTAAAATGAACACTAAATAACTTGTGCGCAACATCATGCACCTTTTCTGTAGGAGGGGGAGCTACGTATGACGACGGTTCTCCTAACATGGCATTCACTTCTAACACAGATTTATCAATTTCATCCATCTGTAAAACGTATCTCAATATTAATAATGTTGGAAAACTGATAAAGCTACTAACACCGCTACGGTAAAGACAGATTATATTCCCGCAGGTGTAAAAATATGAATTTTTATTAAAATTCAGTGGAGATTATCTGTTATAAATATCCCGTATCTGTTATATAGATCCCCCAAAGCCGAAGGGTGAAATGCACTTTGCAACAAAACTGCAAAAAGAGTATGGCATACTCTTTTTGCATGGGTAACACCATGCTACTTATTACAACGGTTTCGGAAAGAAGTATAAATAAATAAGTCACAATTTATTGCACACCACAAACCATAATACAATAAAGAAATATTAAAACCTAGAAATAGAGTAAAAATAGGAGTAAAAAGAGTATAAGACAAGCAGTGTAACAATAAGCACATAGAATAATCTTATGTTGCTCTATCTCCCTGGGCTAGTTTCACATAAAGATGAACTTGTCCAGATAAACCCTATATTATTGTTAAGTTTCATCAAAATCCATTCAGCAGCTTTGGCATCAAAGAGTAAGAAACTTACATTCTTGTAAACTTTCGCATTTATAATATCAGTAGGAAATAGAATAGTAGGATGTAGTAGGTCATAGGATGTTTGACTTACATTAAATGTGTCTTTATCCTTAAGTGACAGTTTTCTTCTTAACTTTTTTTGCTTCTTATTCTTTTTCTTTTTTGATGTTTGCACTTTTGGTGTAGGCTTATCTTCTTCACTTTCATCTGACTTTTGCTTAGATTCTGATTCAGAACTTGAGCTCAAAACCAACTAAAATTACAAAAAAAAATGTGACTTACATTCTTTCAAACTACTGGATTGGAACAGAAAACAGCACTACTGGACATGCATGTCCAAAAATAACACATCTCTCCAATGTTTATTATTTGTTATTGGAACAGTATATATTATTTATTTAGTTATATTACTATTTAGTCCAAAAATATCACATCTCTCCAATGTTTATTATTTGTTATTGGAACAGTATATATTATTTATTTAAAAAATTGGTTCAATAATTTAATCACAAAAATCACAGAACAGGATGCAATATTTATTAAAAGGCTATCAATCCCCCAACCATTTAAACTGCATTCTTCTTATTTTTATGGAATTACTACAAGCCCATTATTGTAAAGATTTACAGTATAAAAACTTTCGCATTTGCATTCATAATATTAATAGGTTTGTAGAATTAAATTCACAAATATTTTTATTTACATCCTTTATTTTATCGATTTAGTTTACCATTGATTGCAAACAGGTAACAAACATAAAAAATATTATTTAAGCTAGACTACAATGCAAAGCATATGCACATTTGTTTATTATAAAAGTAAGTAAATGCAACAGACATCTCACATTTTTTTCAAGTACATCATGATATTATATATATTTGTCAGGAAATTTCTAACACATCCTTTTTCGCATTGCAATATTTATATAAAATTTACCAAGCCCATTTTTATAAAATAAACAAAACATACAGCTGCGTAATACAAGATAAATCAATAATCTAATATATAAAATTTCCCTGTCACAATGTTAGTTACCATACTCCTCCGAAACGGCTTGACCGATCTTTATGAAATTTTATATGCATATTCAGTAGGTCTGAGAATCGGCCAACCTCTATTTTTCATCCCCCTAAATGTTAGGGGTAGTCCACCCCTAAATTTTATTTTTTTATTTTTTAGACAAAATTTTTAATTTCTATTTTTTTATGATACAACATACAGAAATACATACAACCCTAAATTTTCACCCCTCTACGATCAACCCCTATTTTTTAATAGCGATTTTAGCAGAACGAAGTCTGTCGGGACAGCTAGTATAATATATAATAATAATATATTTAAAATTATGGATACAAAGAAGGTAACAAGACAAACATTTTGATGTTCATTAATATCAACAAATAGCCAAGGCTAAATGTTGACATTAGACCTAGTTGCCTTATATACTAGCTCCCTGTCAATATATGTTGGTATAAAGATACTACCAGCTGGATGGATTATCATAATAAAATGAATAAGAGTTAAAATGTAACAAACAGCTTCGCCTTTGTAACATCACAGTATAGATATAGTTTGTTTGCACAAACTGTTGTATACTTGGTATAACTTTTGAGTTGCAAATGTCATGTTGCATTTAAATGCTATTTTGAACAAATTCAACAACATAAAACAAAAAAAAGAAATTTCAAAAATAATATATACACTGATCAATTTTACTTTCGCATATTAGGCATTAAAACTAGACTTTATGATTATGCAAGAGTAAACCTAGACTCACCCCATCATAATTACTTTTAAATGAGTTTTTGACATACGATGGTTCATATTCTTCATCAGAGCTATCCGGTGGAGGCACGGTAGGTGGACCTACAATCTTTCGAAGATTCCGTAAAGACATTATCTGTGAATTTTATAAAACAATGAAACATGATTCGAAAAACTGAAGAGTAAAGAACAAATCTTCCAATGTTTTAAAATAATTTTATGATATAACCCTCTTCAAAAGATTGTGTTAATGAAAATGTCTTTGTTAGAAAAACCTGTTCATTTTATTATTAGACATTACATATTTGTATATTTTAGTACATGGCCTGTTTACAAGATGTCTTTGAATATTATATTCAGATTCATAATAAAATATTTGTAAGAAAATGTTGATATTTTAATACTCACAGAAATTGTACTTTAGGTACCTATAATTAACTATCATACACAATAAATAAACATCATTTTTTCTGAATCAAATCATTTATAGTTATAAAAGCCTTGTATGAGGAAAAATATATAAGAGTATAAACTATAATAATCAATAAGTAGTATATTAAGGTAGGTACCAAAATTAATATTTTATCATGAAATGTCACGTTACCAACTAAGATTTTTATTTTTTACAAACAAATATGTTTCACTTCAAATAAAAATACTTACATCAAATAAACCAAATACTTTTTCAAGTTAAAAAAATTTTAAATGAAAATTTTAGCTACGACTGACTTATGACTTCTGTAACTATATAATATATTATACTCTATGATGCAAACTATAAAAATCGATTGGATAAATAAGTTGTCAACGTTTCAAAGATAGCAGTTTTTTTATTATATTAAGATTTGAGATACAAGTTATTTGGCTCATTATAAAAAACAAGCTGTGCCCGCGAATTCGTTCTCGTAAATAAGGGTTTATTTGTAAAAGCGCTTATTATTAAATTTATGTATTACCAAGGGTAAATGAAATCAGAGTTTGATATAAAAAGTAACAATGAGCCACCAGTGAAGCTGAACGGCAAGATTACTAAGCGACCGAGGTTTTCAGTGCTATCGCCTTGTCGTATGGCGTCGCGCAGCTGCATATACGTATATAAACCAAGCGCTCAGTTTCAATCTTAGTGTACAACGATAAACTGGCCAAAAACTAAAAAGTCCACAAAATCTTTGCTAGTAGGCAAAATGGCTCAGCCTTTTTTGCAGCATATTGTCATAAAATTGTTGGGATAAAATTTTTTGCTTGGTGGTAACCCAGAAGTAGGGTTAATTTGCTGCCTAAGAGTACAAAGTTATATCCATCCTCCCCTATTACAATAAATTAAGGGGTATGGAAGAGTAGCGGAAAGGACTATTCTAAATATAAAGGAGTCCAAATTGTATGGGACATTGGTCTACTTTTGTACACGTAATGATGTGAAGGAAAATAAATATTCAAACAGTTTTAATATTATTATGTTCATATCCATAAATTATTTTTAATTTCAGCGTAAGTATAATTTAATATTTTCAAGATATGCAACACTACATGATATAACAATGGCGTATGAATATTTTCTTTGGCGTTTATGGCTATAAATCTATGTCCAAATAAAAAGTCCAAGTCGTCAAAATATCGACTAAAATGCAAGAAACACATTCACGAGTTAACAACTCCATAACAAAGCTTGAAACAGCTACAAAAAGTTACGAAAGTACTATAATGAGTGACGCCATTTTTCAACAATGAAGTAATAGCCGCCATTTGTGTGGGATAGCTAATATTTGAAAAACTTGATATATATATTTTTTATTTATTGCACGTAACTTATTACGTTAAACTAATTTATTTTATTTTTAATGAAATCTATGTATTTTTATTAATTTATAGTATACTGTACAAATCTAGACCAGAAATGGACCGTCTCTTGTAGAATGGACTTGGAAGTGATAGCACAAACTATATAGAGAATAAGTGATAGTTAATATAAAATAATAAATTGCTGACAGGGTGAAGCCACGCTCCTTGGCGTTTCCTGCCGTTTCGCCATAGACTAAAAGTATTAAAGTATTGCACGTCAGACATGGTAGCATGGCCGAGAGGCCTGTTGGTTGAAACCGTGGTTGGAACCGGCTAAGACCAGAGACTTAGCCGGTTCCTTCAGAAACAATATACAAAAAAAGTAATAAGTTCTTTATTCTCTAAAGTCCGCGAATGGACGTAATAATATATAACTTTGTTATTATACTACATCCATGAGTCCGCGCCACTATAATAACGAAGTTCTGCGACCAAAGCCGGAACTAAATTTGACAAGCTTGAAATCTTGACATCTGTCTGGAGTAAGAAGTTGTGTGATTTTAAATTGTTTTACGTGAAATGTGGAGGGTAAATCGATAAAAAGTGAAGGCCGTATAATAATCGTTAAAGTGGAAGAATTTTGTGGATTAGAAAGTAAGAATAAACAACTATTAATCACGTTAAATAAATAATATGTTTATGAATGTCATCGCCATGACAGATAAATTTTAGAGATGCCAGAGTCACTCATTTTTGCCTAATTTATGGCTAAAATAATGCATCATACATCTTATGACATTTTATATAAATATAAATACAAAATAAAACCTTCCTCAGATGAATGATATTTTGCAACTGTATCTGTGAAAAAAATCTAGAATAACAAAATAAGTAAAAATAGCAGCAATTACTTCTGAGAAAATCGTCAGCCCCGGAAAAAGCTGAATGCAACCAAAAAAGATTATTTAAGATGATTTCGATTATACTATTTCCATTTCTTTATTTTCTCGATGACAGTTCTAATTTGGTAGTTGTAGTGTTGTGACCAAATAAGTAATGATATAACCATCATCATCATCGTCCACTGCTGAGCATAGGCCTCCCTCCATGAACGCTAAGACAACCGATCCCTAATGATATCAATAGCATAAATTTATTATATTTTGAACAAAGACAAATACAACAAAAACATTCAAATTTATTTTTTTGTTTCGTTTATTTCGTTTCATTGTCAAGTGTCGAGTATCGAGAGTCACAGTTTAACAAGAGCTTCGAAAATTTTAAAGAAATTGGCATCATCAATCAAGAATTAATACGTGTAACAGCTTGTAATGTTATATAATATATTTTAATAAACGTGTACAAAAGTATCCGGCAGTAGTTTAGTTTCTTACATCTTGTAAAAAATATCGGGTCTCTTATCGTGTTACGTTTATCGATATAGCTATCCCTATAAGTTTCTCTGACTCTGGTATAACCTAGTACGTGTGAAAACGTCATATTTTTATAAAATAATACATACATAATAATATAAAAAGACGCTCGTTCAAGTTTCAGTCAGGATCTGTCATCGAGAAAATAAAGAAATGGAAATAGTATAATCGGCTATACGTATAAAAATAAAACAAATTAAAAAAGGGTGTTATTTAAACGACTAGCATAATATTCGTATTTTTGTGAGCAGAAAAATATAATCTGGTAGCAGAAATAGCTAATTGAGCGGCAACTTATGTTCAGCAAACATTTTAAAATTAAGCAGCAATTTTTGTCATTTTTTATGGCTGTAATTATTTTTGAAAGGCATATTAATTAAAAGAGGGGCAACGTGCTGCTCCTGTTTAATAAAATTTTGGTAAGCACTCGGAGGGTAAGCAAAAAAAATAATTTTGTGCTGCTTTATATAAGTAGCATTCAGAATATAACTTCAAGCAACTTTCTTTTTCATTAAATTCTGCGTTATAGCCCAGTCCACAGGATTTGATGACGTCATGATTTGAATTAATTCTCTGGTCCTTTATTAAGAATGATAATATAATTTATTAATTTCTTATTCAATTTTTATACAAAATTTTAGTTTGTAAATTGTATTTATAATTATCTTAATATCAAAAAATATTATTTAAAAATGTATAAACAAACAAAAGAAATTCATAGATAATGGTATGAAGAGGATTTGAACTTACGAACGACAGCGTACAGCCTGAGCGCGCGCGGACGGTGTTAACCGTAGAGCTGTACGTCTTGTTTCAAATAAGTTTAAAATTGTGGATCCATTCCTGCGTATTGAATGTTTTAATTTGATTTGATTTTTGTAGGTAATGATTGAATTGAATATTGCAAGTTTTTGCAATAAGCAACAATTTTTAATACCTGTATAATCTATCTACTATCTACATAAATCTACGAAACTGAAACAAAATAAAATCTTGAAGAAATAAATTTCATCATCATATTATCAGCCTTTAGTGAACGGACCACTGCTGAACACAGGATTTGACGACGTCATGACCTGAATTAATTCACTAGTCTTTTATTAAGAATGATAATATAGTTTATTAATTTCTTCTTCAATTTTTATAATTTTGTTCAATAACATACTTACAACACCATCTAGCGGTAAATAGCGCAAACCTACACCGGTGTGAACACAGGACATAAAATGTAATGCAAAGAAATGTGCCGCTCAAGTAATTATTTTGCCCGATGAATGTTTATTGTGCGAGGTCATAAAATTGTAAGCTGCTTATTTATGATTTAATTTTCGACCATTACCAAAATTATTTGCGGAACAAGAATTGCTACCAGCTTTATTTTATTGCGTACAAAATCTTTGTATGTCAACCAAATTATTTAAATGCCGATTTTTTTTTGCCCCTCCAAAATTTATAATGCCGTTCATTTAATTATTTCCCATTAAAAAAAAAGTTGTTATTTTACTAAAACCTGGTAGGGAGATTTTTATTTTGCTGCCATGATTATTGTTTTTGACAATATCATCATCATCAGCCTTTATCCATTCACTACTAAACATGGGCCCTATAATCAATTATGATTTATATATATATATATATATATATATATATATATATTGTACTAGCCTTAGTGGAAAATGATGATATGTACTAGAAAATGGCAGCATTGAGTTATGAGATCGCAGCGCCGCAAATCGCAATCCGCCTAAGAGTAAATACCTACAGAGGTCGTCCTATTTTAAACGTCACGAGTTAGAGTGAGACTACAAGTTATAATTTTAGTGTAAGAAACAGAGACAGAAGATTTTTCTTTTGTCCCTGTCACCGTGACCAAATATTTTGTTTGGCAAACTGTATATTCTTGCCAAACAAATACGTACGTATTTGTTTTTCGGAGATTTTAATAGTTTTACACAACTTGAAACAGTGATTTATTGCGATTTATTTGAATTGAGTTAATGCGCAGTGGTGAGTTGCAAAATTTTAGGGTGTAAAAGCCGCAGTGAACAAAAATTGATGGATTAACATTGCACTCGTAAGTTGTTTAATGATGTGAAAATATATTATGAATGTAGTAATAAATTGATTATAATGTCGTGTTTTAATTTAAATTCAACTTGTTGTAACTCATTAAATATCGATTACATGTAGAATTTCAACAATTAATTAAAACATAACCTTTAATTGTTCCAGGTGTAGTGTTGCCATGATGTGATTTTTTTTTACCTTACTGTTACGGATTTTCTTTTGTCCTTGTTAAAAAAACAGGTTGTTCAGTTGTGAGATGGAGATAAAAACAAATATTTATAATGCTAACAATATCTTGGTATGTCAATACACATAATTTAATTTATATCTCCTTACGTCTTAAATTTCCTTTACTTATTTACAGTAACAGAAATTGCCACTTTTATTATTTTTTAAGTTTAATTCAATGTATTGACTTACTTGATACTGGTAAAATGTTATAAAATACATTAAATAAAACATTTCATACCAAAAAAATAGAAGCAGTAAAGTAAATAAAATAGCAATAAAGTGTGAGGAATGTCTATCCGCGATTGCCGATTGTTTCTCATAAATTAGAATAAATTATAGAAGTTTTATTCAAAAAAGAGATTTTGGTGGATTGCATTATCCATCTCAAGATGTAATAATAATAATATCTATGGACGCTTTTTACACCACGTCAATCTGGTCCCGTGGTAAGTACTCGAAGAGACTTGTGTTACGGGTACCAGACAACGGAAAATACATATATTTAATATTTTTTGTATTAATTCTTAAATTTAAGATTTTTTTTATATAATACACATCCATGACCCAGGAACACAGAAAACTTTTTGTTCCCTGGCGGGATTCGAACCCGCAACCTCCGGCTTGAGCGCCAACGCGCTAACCATTGAGCCACAGAGGTCATCAAAGTAAAAAGTAATAAAAGTTTGCCTACTGCATGTAGGTAAGGTAGGAATTCTAGAAAAATCTCTGAGACATATTTTAATCACTCGTGGTAATGCTTATTTTAATAATAAAAATGGCCTGCCAAAGTTGATTGACAATGTTTTTAAAAAATTAGTTGATTCTTATGCATTTGCGAAATTAAGGAATCACGTATTGGAACAAAGTCCACTCGACAATCATCTGTCGTTGGTAATTAAGGCAAGTGTTCTTAGATATCTTGAGGTGAGAATTCATTTTATTATGAAAAAAACATCTCAAAGCGAAGAGACAATTGCATACCAAATTAGTTTTATTTAAAGGCCAGTATATCATACAAATTATTTAAAAAAATGTATTTTATTTTTATTGCAAATAAATTATACTATAATGTGCACACGGTTACAGATCAGCATATAAATTTACAGTTTAACCTGACCTTACTCACTTACATGTAAAACCTTGTACTGAGAAAAACCATCTCTATTACCGAAAAAGAACCCTCTAGCGTAGTATAAACATTTCAGATAAAAAGTAAGAGTGTCCGAATTTATAAATAGTATTATTAATATCGCAAGTCGTAAGTATTCATTTCCCTAGTCTAGTGACATAGCATACCACCAGGTGGTCTGACTGGTCGTTTGCCTAATATGTAATAAAAACATACAGACACACAAAACTTACCGTACCTATGAAGAGGTTGCAACAAGTATTGTAGTAAAATTATTTAAACTATATAATATGATACCTAATAAATATTAAAAATTAAATTTATATTTAATAGTAAAAAGTCCAAAGTGGTCAACTCGGGCTGTTGTCGTACGTACATTTACATAAACTCCCCTAATTACCTACCATATAGGGAAAATTCCCCTATATGGTCACACTGAAAAAAAATATTGCTGTTTCTTGTGCGGTCACGCTATGACGATCTCTATAGGTACTTACTCTTAGCAATCCGCATTATCGGACTTCTCTCTCTTTCTTATAATATATTTAAATATACAAAAGTACTCTGTGCCTTTCTCGTGGCGCGGAGTGCGGACTCTACTTCCAAGTTCCATATTTATAGTTTATACTTTAGTCTTGAAGATGGTACGATTATTAAATGATACGTTGCATTGTGAGGATTTTTGTATATAAAAGCTAATACAAAAAATTGTTTTCATTCGGTAATCTGTTGATGAATCGATAGCTGTTGTGACTTGTGAAAGATTTTAGTTTATTTGTTCAAGTGTGTCAAAGTAATTTAATCAAGATGAACTGGTTTTTATTTGTGCTCAAAATTGGGTATTTTGTAGCAGTTGTGAATAGTGCAGTAGTTCCAGAATTTGATGTGAAACAAGGCTTGTATTCTTCTTCGGATTATGTTACAATATTAACAATAAAAAATTTTGAGAAAGAAGTTTACGGAAAACCATACGCCTTGGTAATTCAATTTTATAACAGTTATTGTGGTCATTGTAGGGCATTCGCACCTAAATTTAAAAATCTAGCAATGGAAATCGATTCATGGAAGAGAATACTCAAGTTGGCTGTAATTGACTGTGCTGTAGAAGAAAATAATGAAATGTGCCGAAATTTCGAAGTTATGGCCTACCCCTCCTTACGCTACTTACATGAAAATTATATAAAAGGAAACAGTAACATAGGAGAACCTGTAACATCTATAGGTAGTGCAGAAAGCCTTAAAGTGGAATTGATAAAAAAAATTCAAAGTGAACAAGCAATTGGAAGATTGAGAATAAGCCCTTCTCTTAGCATTGCAGCATATGCAACAATTAATGCTGCACTTAGTGATCTCCCAAGAAATACACTATTCACATTTCTAGTATTTGAAACTGAAAATTCAACTCTAGGCTCAAATCTCTTATTAGACATAAATGACTATGAAAATATAGTAGTTAAGAGAGTCTACCATGATAGTGAATTAGCTAAACATGTTGGGATTAAAAATGAATTAGGCCTTATTGCAATATATCCAAATTTAGAATATAAAAAGTTTAATCTACCAGATTCGAGTGTAAATATATTACATTTATTAAGAGTAGTGAGGGGCTTCCTACAAGCTAACCGTTATCGATTTCCTTTAAGAGATTTAAAAAATGATGATACAAATCAACAATTCTCTAATGAACACTTTTTGCAAAACAATGATGCTGTTTATTATAGTGATCTAGAAAAAACAATAAAAACAAGTTTGCATACTGAAATCACAAGACATAAAGTATTATCAGGGGAATCATTGAAGGCTTTAACAGATTATTTAGACATTCTTATAGAAGCTTATCCATTTAAACAGAGCAACAACCTTAAAGTCTACTTATCCACACTAAGTAATGGTATAAAGATAAAAAAGGAATGGGGTGGAGGTGAGCTCTACGAATATATTAAGACATTAGAAGCTGCAAATGCACCTGTATATAGCGAAAATCTAGAGTTTGTTGGATGTAAAGGTAGCCAAATACAATATAGAGGTTACACTTGTGGCCTTTGGACTTTATTCCACACTTTGACAGTGAATGCCTATGATAAAGATGTAAACCTAGGTCCAAAAGTCCTCAATACTATGCTTAATTATGTTACAAACTTTTTTGGCTGCACAGAATGTGCAGAACATTTTCAAGCAATGGCAAAGAAAAATAGGTTGAAAGATGTCAAAGGCAATGATAAAGCCATCTTATGGTTATGGATTGCACACAATGAAGTTAATCTTAGGCTCTCTGGTGACGTCACAGAAGACCCCGAGCATCCTAAGATCCAATTTCCCAGTGCGAAAAATTGTCCCGAATGTAGATACGAATCTGGGGGTTGGAATCTTAATTCAGTGCTACAGTATTTAATGAAGATGTATGGAGAGGGACACATTGAATACACTAGAAAAGCAAGATCTACAGACGCAACACTGGGGAGTTCTCAAAGTCCATTCTCAAATCTGGACATTGGAATGTTAAGCCTCCTGTACTTATTATCTTTTATATTGCTTATTCTAATCATCAAATATTTCATTTCGAAACATTTTTTCCGGAAAAGACGATACAAACATGCATGGGCTAAAGTGCAGGCATGATTTATTACTGATAGCAAAATTATGATATAATGTTATTAAAATAATTGCAATGAAAAATGTTATATACTATTATTTATTTCAAATAATAATAACAAACTTTAATAATCTGTAGTCTAATTTTGTTATCAGGTTTGAAGTGGATCCAATTATTATTGCAGATATTTATTGTTACAGCATTTTTTATTGTTGTATGATACATAACGTAAAGAGGAAAATAATTGGTTCCATATTTGATTTGTGTTTACATGTTCACAAGCATCTGACACAGATATATTTTTATAGTCACAACAGTGCAAATATTTTATATTTTTAATATTTACACCATTTTTATATGTTATGTGTATTTTCTGTACCATTTATTGGTAAATAACAACATACTATAAATTGTTCTTATATAAATAACCTTTGCTGCAAAATTTTATTAACAATTTCAAATATTTTTATTCATGATGTAAAAGTGCAGTGAAATATTATAAATTTTGTAATAATAATGCATAAAACAATATTATTAGTATTTAGGTGTGGAGAGGGTCTTAAACAATCTTACTAGAAGTTATATTCGAGGGTAAAACATGTTTGTGTATAAACAATACAAATAATAAAGAAATAAGTGGAAAAAAAAACTATTAATATATATTCTGATAATGTTACTGTGAGCCAAATATTTGACTGTGGGGTTTGAAGGCACTGTTCACTACTAAAGTTAAACATGAGACGTGATTGATTTTAACATGTTTCAAGATTTACATAAATACTTACTACAAAGCAGTAATACATATAGTGTAATTTATAAGAGATTAAAATCGATTACATCTAAGTGATTATATTGATTTAAAAAATCTTAAAAACGAAGTGACAACGGATTGTGTAGGTACGTAATATAATTTTAAATCTTATCAAAATGAAATAGTAAAGATTGTACAAATGCATAATATAAGCTTTTTAATAAAGGACAAAATATTAAGATGTCAATAGGTTCCCAGTTAGTTCAATATTTATGAATAAAACTTTAGTAAATTATTACTTTATGATATTTAACTATAAATTATAACATATTCTATTCTTACCAACATATTGTGTGGAGCATATTATATTATATATTTAAGTATATACACATATATATATATTACCTAGCTAGACAGATAATATCTGTGATATTATTGATCTAAACCAATAAAGTTACCTGTAGCTTACCTACAATTTTAGTCTTCTGTATTGTAATTATATAATAATAATACAAATAAGATACCACAAAATCATGGAATTTGTTTATTGTTTAACTTTGTTTATGTTGTGAAACTATTTATCTTCCATGAACTAATGATATATCATGCATTTTATGTCTATAAGAATTTATTAGCTCATATTTTTTTTAAGCTTACAATAGACGAGACTAACAGACTTCCTGTTTAAGTGTATAATATGTAAATGTAAAATATATACATACACTACTCATTTTAAAAATGATTTAGTAATTTCTAGTCAAACATGAAGTGTTTTTCATATTATTAACAATAAGTAGTAACAATAATTTAACTTAGTAACATACATCTTACATTATTATGAGTTGGTCTATGTTGGATGGGAGAAAAGGTTGGGGGATGAAAAGGCATCAGTTGTCTTGTTCATTGAAGGAGGCCTATTTCAACAAGGCTGATAATAATTAAGTGGTAATATAGATAAATATCCCATATATTCTACATTTAATATATAAATTTATATATTAAATGTTAAATATTTTTACCATTTTATAATTCAGAAAAATAACAGTTAAAAGATTTCCATTATTCTAAATAAATTTTTAATTTATTAGTAATATTAAAATAGAAGTGAAAACATTTTAAAAATGTTTGACTCAATCCATACATATCAATAATTCTTTGTTACAAGTATGACGATGTTACCATATAACTAGTAGATAACGGACACTAACGATAGAATTAAGTGGACATTAAACGATATTTTCAATTCGTCGTTTTAATGTAGTTACGTGAAATAACCTCGAATGAGATTAAAATGACTTTCCCTTGTTATGAAATAGCTACGATCCGTCCGCAGTGAAATCGACAATATCGATAGGTTAAGGTTTGTCAAAAATTATTTCATAGGTGAAGGGTTCTATTTACTATTTGTGCAGCAATTGTATATGGTTTAATAATTGCTACAATGCATATTTGTACGTTGATAAGAATAAAGTTGATAGATGCAGATTAAATTGCTATAATATATTATTCATGAAAAAAAAACAACCAAAGTATATGTTAGTAACAAAAAAAAAAACTAAATATTATGTTGATTTTCTAATTGTTGGTCATTGCTTTGAAACTAAACACATGCTGTGATATTTTGCTTACACCTATCATATTTTAGTAACTAATAAATTTTGTTATTACTATTTATTATTATGGAACATTTATATATCTAATTCATTTATTTATAGTATCACTAAAGTATTTACAATTTTATTTTAAGCTTTAACACACTTCGCTGCATTATAGGTAAACTACATTAAAATAACGCTTCTGTGTACGTACGAAAGAGATTATTATATAAAATTCTTTATCTAATAGTATTGTATTTTTCTTTCAGGTACGCATAAAAAGCAAGTTGAAGAATTAAATAGAACAACGAATAAAACTCCCAGTCTTTTTATATTTTGTCTATGATCATGGGCAGTTGAATTAGGTATATTGTATACGCTTAGGAATCATTAAGGGTAATTTCCACTTTATATTTGGTCACAAATTTGAGATTACTAGTGAAATTATTTAATCATATTACAAGAATAAAACAATGCCTATTCATCACATTATAATATGTATATTTTGCTTAAACACACTGTATAAAATTACATATAAGGAAATGATACGTTTAAATAAATTTATTATTAAAATTTTCATAAGTTTGTTTTATATATGACCAAACTGTCCCAGATTTAATTTGTATAAACAAAATTTGTAGCATTTATTCAGTATCTACGCTAAGAAAACAAATATGATATACCTGAAAATATAATAATAAACAGAAAAGCCCAAGCTTAATAGTACATCAAGCTTTCTCTATTTTTACGCTAAAGGTAAAAATCAATCGTCCAACTTTAGACTTGAGACTTGATGATGATTATCATGCTCTTTAAGCAGAAGGAATTCTCTGTTTTATGGTTATCTTGTTTTCGAAGCTTCTTGATTGTCGCCTTTATTATGCTTAACAAAGCACCAAGTCCAACAGCTAATACATGGCATCATCATCATCATCAGCATCAGTCTTTATCCGTCCACTGCTGAACATAGGCCTCCCTTAACGAACGCCAAGACTACCGATCCCTTGCTACTCGCATCCAACACGGGCCTGCTACGCACGGAGATCGTCTTCGGCATTATGTTGATGATACTTAAATAATTTTGGTGATTGTCGCGCTTTAGAACAATGAATCATCCTCACAGATATTAATGAATGTCAAATATATTATTGCAATCGCGTATAAAAATCTAGAATAACATGAAACATCTAGTAGTACCTATAAATTTTTAAAAACAGCCATACGATTTGCACACTCTTGATATATTTTTTTCATAATATCAGACATTCCCTGCTCTTTAATAAATATTTTTGAAGTTTACAATTTAAATAATCCAGACTATAATCTACCTATACTCATTAAAACAAAGCCGGAGAGCTTATTTGTTCAGTCGGGTTATAAAACTTATTTGATAGCTTAGTTATAAAATTCTAGTAACGATAACCTGCGTATCAACTGGTTAATCAGAAGCGTTATCACAGTCATGTATAATATCGCCTGCAAATACTTTCGTTGCTGTGACTATCAATGCAACTACTCTAGAAAATAGCATGCACAATAAAGATAAAAAATACTGATCTGTAATTATAATCATTCGTTATCAGTTCATATACAATTCAATAAAAATACAGAAGTACCTTTCTCTACTGACTTAAAAGATACCTCTAACCACGGAGATTCTATGGTGGTCGTCATGAAGTTATAGGTCGTACTTACCTTGTCGTTCCAAATATGGCCCCCAAAATTTTGTTGGTCAACTCTGCTATACCTTGCCACATTTGGGCAGGTCTGTAGCTAGAGACTATTTGGGGTAGGGCAGCATTTGTTACAGGTAGGGCGGAAGATAAAGTCGTATTCGTTTCATTAATATAATAATTTATCTAAGTTTTTGGTATTTTTAAGGTAGGGCATAGTGACTTCAAGGTAGGGCATTGCCCCAAAATCCCCCCCCCCCCCCAGCTACGGCCCTGCATTTGGGTGAGGCATAATTAACTTTTTACCGTTAAAAGTGGTAAGAATAAATGTAATTAATACATTTCTATAATTTTAAATTTATTGTAGGATTGTAAATGCAAGATTTCATTGAAATAAAAATGCAATTAAATTTTCAAATATTTACTGAATATACATGAATAAAAACCACGTCAATACACTTACATTAAAAATGTGTCCACACGGAAAAAATGTGCCACCGAGTGCACCTTTTACATTATATTGCATGACATTTCTAAAAATATACCATTTAGCAAAATCGAAATCTTATCATAAGCAATGTTCACACTCCAAGATTGTTCTAGTAACGGAATATATTGTTTCTCACTGCGACAATTTTATCTAAGAAATTACAGTACCCATTATGTTAGATATTACTGTTTAGATATAACCCAAATAGATAAAATGTATAAATTATAAACCGCTTAGCTGCAACAGCGCAAAGGAGAGATCATTGTGCAATGCATGTTTGGTTTAATGTAGGATAATTACAGTGTTGTTATGTTGTAATTAATACGCGTAAAATATGAGCATTGCTGAATATAAGCGAAACAGTCATTCAAATAAAGTATTGACCGTGATATTATAAATGAATTAGTGGTCTCAATGACTCAGGGTTTTGTGCGGTCATCGATATTGTCTAATGATAGTTCGATTGTTTCAAAGCCCGTGTAGGTATTTGAAGTACCTTTGAACGCCAAAAGGCAATTTTCTACCTTAACATAATGTTTGTAGACATAATAATAACTTACCTATTCTGTTTCATAATTATAATCATTTACCTATATCCTATTTGGTGTTTTGGAGTTTCAATCGGAAGGAATACACGTTTTAAAATCTATATCCCTAGGTCTTAGTGAATTTTTACTTGGCTTTGATATTGAGTGTTTGGAAGGATTATGTATGGAATAATGAATAGAACCGACGGAAGAC
Source organism: Lycaena phlaeas (assembly GCA_905333005.2). Lineage (NCBI taxonomy): Eukaryota > Metazoa > Arthropoda > Insecta > Lepidoptera > Lycaenidae > Lycaena > Lycaena phlaeas. Next base: position 6,813,913 of record HG995168.1, read on the forward strand.
TAAAGTCACATACATCTTACTATCTATACAAACATCTGTCAGCATGAATATTATATTTAAACTGTATGACAATGTTTTATGAAAATATAGCGATAGGATTCTTTCACCTTACATTAGATCTGGAATTTAACTAGTTAGTAACATCTTACAATTATGATTGCTCTATATTTAGCTAAAAAAACCAACAAATTACACATGAGTAAATAACATTCTTAAAATCCCAATAAAGAGACACCACCGCCTTCGCGTTGAGATTCATTTTCCAATAATCTAACATATTTATCCAAATTTATTTCTAACTTTTTGATATTATGCTCAAAAATTGTCTATCTTTTTATTTACATTACAACAACAATAATAAATACCCGTAGTGTGGCGTTTTAGCGTTCGTTGTGGGCGTTTGATATCCAAAAGAAGCTATAGATTTGATGGAGACGGTAGTTTGTGGCTACAAGTCTTAATCCGCGATTTTCATAAAAAAATGAGAAATATTGATAAAATAGCGCAGTGAAAAACAATAAATTGTACATAAAACTACACTTAGATAATATATTACACTAAGATAATGAATAAAAAAGGAGTATATTAATAAAATACAAAGCATAGCATATTTGTGCCTTAAAATAACATTAAATATGGCGAATGAGGTTTGTACGAAGAATATTTACTAGGGGGTTTCATTATAGCCGTTATAAAACCTTACGTAGATGTTATATTTCTTTATATTTGAAATGATTAAATCTAATTGTCTAGTTATTGCTTTATTTTCGATATGACCACAATGTTTTATTAAAACGGATAACAAAAACAATATAGTCAAAGGTTTGCGTTCTAATAGACATAGCTATATATTGATTAATATCATCGAACGATATATTATAATATTAGTATTATAACTAAAAATAGGCATAAATATTTTATGTTGCCAAAATTTAATTTATAACGTAGAGATTACAAGCGATCACAAGCAATGCGCAGACAAAAAATATTTTCGGAAGGTTTTGTGCAAAAAATAAAAATAAGGCGCTGAACCCTGCCCTGCATGTTAAAAATATTGTGTTAACATTCTCTTACATAACAAAAAATTATAACGAAATATGTAATAAAATAAAATGACAGCATCATGCCATTTGCTGTTACGGCATTTGTGTCGTGCGATAAATGTTTAACATCATTATACAACACTGAAAATCTCTTATACAAAAGATACCACTGTCATTGCCTTTACCTACCGATTAAGCTTAAAGGCCATCAGGCCTAAAAGTCTCGACCTTTCGAAAAAGAATGTCACTGTCTTTTTTTTTTGGAGAATATTTAATCTATCTTTACCCTGAAGTATAATTCCCCAAAAAAAAAAACCTGTTTGGTACTAGAGTGTGACAAATAAATATTATTACAAACTGAATTTCTTGTAAGATTTTACAGCAATATATAACCCCGCATTGGTGTAGGCAGTGTCTTTTATACGGTGACACAATTAAAAAATCTGTTCAGGCTATACTTACTTATCTAGTACAAGTTCCTACTTTGCGCAGACCAAAAGATTGAAAATTAATTTGTACAAATTAATATTAATATAAACCGACAAATGTAACATAAGGCCTCATAAAATAGGCCTTCATAATTAAATTAAAGTTATGCAAATAAGAGAAATTAACTTTCGTTTTGCTTGACGGTTGAAACCCCGTTACGAATATCTAAAATTTAATTTAATATAGAGGCGGTACATTATAAATTAAATTTCTGCGTAATATGGCACTAACAGAATGTTCGAGATAAATCATACTAATATGATAACTCAGTTTAGGTGGTATAAATTAATACAGACAAAATAAATCGACCACTTCGTCTTGCAATTTTTTGTGCAAAAAACTATATTGAATACAGTACACCATTACACTATAATATCTATTAATTTTCAAAAATATTTCTCCTTGGTAATCTTACATTGTTTATATAACCTTTACTTATTAATAAAAGTAATAATACGAAAACCTCAAAGAGGGAAACAAATGCAAATTGACATTAAAATAATAATAATATATTCTTTAAATTTTATATACATAAATAATAAATAAAATATATCCATTGACTAGTTGAGATAAAAATATAGAACATTATGAACAACACCAATATTATAAACAACTCGATAGCTGGGTCGAGAGGCTACCTTATAATAGCATTCTTTTAGAAAAAATGTGTACAAAGTTCCTCTACAAATGCAGCTACATTACGATTACTATTCAAATTTTCTAAACTGCATTTTGAACACCAAACATTTTTATACCCTAATGACAGTTTAGCTAAATAAAAAAATATAGGTATTTTATAAGTATAACAGTCATTTTCCAAACTACTCTGAGAACGATTAAGACGATTTGGTCGTAATATTAAATCTTTATCAAAATCTGACGCTACTCGCTGAGTCTATAATCGCATATCACAATTTCCATAATCAACTATAGCATTTTTATACGAAAATAATTTCAAGTACGATTGTAGAGTACAGTGATTTAAGACAGCAAACGAACCAACATAATTTTACCTGTGTAAGACGGAACAGTACTAGGAAAGTTGAATAACATCCACGCAACTCAATTCTAAACACTCTTTACCGCTACGTTACTCTGCTGCTTTACACGGTGCGTAGACCCTGTTAAAAGAAAATATTAATTACACATTGGGAAAGTATCTTTGTATCTTTTACATCTATCTTTTATCACGAGGAGTCACTGAAAATTAGCGTCTCACCATTGCTGTAATGGTGAGTCAAATGCAGAGTCACTGCCTTTATTGTTCACATTATTAATACCGTAAGCTGTTTATTATTATTATGTTGTTGTGAAGAATAAAAGTATGTTTCTTTCTTTCAATTATATTTTTTATTTGCATCTTAGCTAGCCACGTCTCTGATGGCAGGCGGTCCACGGCGGTAACCAAATGTTGGCCCGGACTGGCTCGGAGAAGTCCAGGACTCCTGTGGCGAGATGGGTCGATGAAGTGGTGAGACTGGTGAGAAGCTTATGCTCGGCAGTATATGATGATGATGAGCTTGTGCGGATTCGATGGCGGTTCATTGAGATTTTTACAATCCCGACGTTTCGGATACTGGTTATTTCTATTCTTATTCATCGTTATTCATTAGAAAACATTAGATAATAATCCAAGAGCGAACTCATTTCAGCTTGACTTATTACGTATATAATCATCTCTATTTATTGTCATTATGTTACCGGATGGGCCATGAGCACGTATGCGCAAACGATGATACACGAACACACAGATATTATGGAATCTATTGCTCGAATAATAAAATGAGCGATGTCCTGTCTGCGATGAAATTGAATGACTAAGTGATGTCTTACATTCGTCAGATCTCGAGTACATAGTCCTTGAGTGGAGAGGGCGATCGCCGTGTAGCGGCTGGTCTTGGTTGGATACACTGAGCGGGGATCAGATGTCTTAGCGTTCATTAAAAGGGGCCCAATAACAGTCATAAAAAGCCTAATAATGATGGTTACTCATCTAATATGCATTTCGTATGCGCACAGGCGATACGAAATGCACTGTGTCATCGTCCTAATTAATATCAAGTAGGTAAACGTTGGTACTCTTATTCCATTGTATTTAGTGACCAAGTTATGCTCACGGCTGCGTTCTTTTAGATTCATTTTTATAAAGATGCATTAAAATTATATTAACAAACTTTTTCATATATATCTCTTCGAGCCAAGTTAAAATGCCAGATAAGTTTTTCTTATTACCTTATTAATTTACGTCATTTCAAAGACAATATCGCACTGGCATAACTCGTTTAGAATTACATACTAATTCATATACATTAGTACCATTCTAATAATATACTACTAAAGTATGTAAATATCTACTAGTTTACTAGTTTAAAATAATGTGATAAAAGTGATGATAAGTATAAAGAGAGAAAGCTAGCTAAAAACTACTCAATGTACACATATGATAATATGGATTAAATTATTGCCTCTAACGGTATACTCACCTCGAGAAACATCCTGACGTGTACTTTACCAGTTATCGCATTCTCCTCGCCGAGTCTCCCCTCGCAGTCGGCGTTGGTACGGGCGCTGGGTCCGTCAAGTGCTACACCATACACCATGAATGTAGCAAGCGTTAGTATGTTAGCGTGAACATGTTAAAAAATTGACAAGCTCCAGCACACACGAAGAGAAATGTGTTAAAGGATCCCAAACAAAATCAGAAACGGTCTAAAAACGGCTGAACAGATTTTGATGACCATATAATAATCACCGGCAGAGAACTTATTAAAAAAAAAAACCGCATCAAAATCGGTTCACCGTTTGAGAGTTCTAGACACTGAGAGTTAAATTTGAACACCTGTTTTGCATTTTTCGTATGGGCTGCATAAGATGAATGCGTAGTGTTAATTTGAGCGCTACGATAGATTTTGTGGATATTTTTTTAATTAGTGGTTAATGTGAATGTGAAATGAAATATAGCTTTCTATTATAGAGAATAGTGTGGGGACAAAATATATTACAAAGGTGGAACTAAAATGTAGTTAAGGATGTCGTATTCGAATTCATAAGGGTTCGTTATTAGCAAGCTTTTGCCTGTGTTTTGCTTTCGTAAGCTGTTTTACGTTTGTATTCTATCACAAATAACTAGTAAAATTATTGAATCCCAGTCAATTAAACGTGATGTAGCAACGCATTGGCAATATTGGCAAGTTAGTTCAATTCATATGAAACATTTTTATTGTTTATGCATTTCAAATCTTATTTTGCACTGATTGAAGCTTATATATAACTTTCTACCAATTGATTTTAAGAGTAATTTTAAAACAAGCCATTCGAACTTTTGGCAGTGTACTTTTCGCTATTGTAAACAAAGTAAGTTAACTACGAATATGAAATTTTAATAAGTTATTTTTCATTATAATATATTCTAACGAACTGGGATAAGTAAATACGATCAGTAAAAATTTTCCTGATATATTTTTATTCTAAAGGAGTGCCCATTTTTTTCATTTTTTTGCTTATTATCCGTGAACTATATAAATATTCATGCTTCGGAATTTTGAGAAACTATAGTAATGTCACATAGGGACAAGTAATTTTATTTACTTATTTAGATTATTTTACATGATTTATTTTATACTTTTGTCTATTGTTTGCCCAAGGAAGTAAATTCAGCTATCTCATCGGAACTGTGTGAAAGGAGCAAGCGTGGAAATTATTTATAATATTTATATTGTCAATATTTTCTTCGTGAGGTGCCCCGGATCTACAAGCAACAGGGCGCCTCGTCGGCTAATCAGTCCCTCAGCAACAACCACTCCCAACGTCGGGACAGTCCTGGTTCCCGTCCTCGCCCCTTGCTCTTTTGCCCCCTCTTCTTATAAGAGTACCCCTCTTGAGCTCCTTCGGCTCAATTCGGTTAGCTCAAGGTGCTGGGTTCACCCTAGACTATTGAACCCCACCGCCACGACAAGAATTGAACCATGGTGGGGATAAATAGTGTATCCTATCGCAAACAGACGTAACACGAAATAATAATAAAAAAGTTTTCTATTAATCAATCAAACATATCGATTCTTATAATTGGATATGTATAATTATTACGAATCAGTTCAGGTTCATGGTTATCATAGTAACGTAGTATAAAATTGTGGTCATGGTATGTTAACTTTATGTTACTATCGCAGTACTTATCATATCATAATGAATGAAGAATTTCTTTTCGCATTGTGTGATACGTAAAACTAATAACTATAATTAAAAAAATTGCATTCCACGTTCATTGAAATAGGCCTAAGTCGAGTGGACGGGGAATGGATGATGATATGTAGGTATTGCTAGAATGAAAGTGTTATAATATTATCAAGGTACCTAAGTGTATACATGTCCGCATCGCATCGATCGTATTGTAGTCTTCTTTGTATAGAAAGTGACACTTAGTGCGATCCGATACTTAGATCCAATGAGATGATTGTATGACTTTATCCATACAATGAATACTATCTACTATCTGTTCGATGCGATGCGTACTATGAGGAGACGCGGACACTTACGTTTATATTATTCAACTCTTAACTCAATTTTATCAACACTAATGTTCTTTTTTTTTTTTCGAAAGGATCTATGCTGTTGGCCTTAAGGCCTTAAAGCTACATCGGAAAAGTAGATGAGCAGATGGCTCATCTAAAAAAACACTACAAACATCGAACAGTAATAAGTTCTTGAGAATTTTAATGTATTCGGCGTCCGATACGATTGAATGCTTATCGGATGTTGATATTGTACGATTAAAAGCTTAATTTCCATACTCTACCGGATGTAGGTTTCGCTCAACGAACGCCATGAAATATTTGTTATAATGAATTTTTTTTATGGATTTTGCCATGATAATTTTAAGTTACATTTTTATATTAGTGGGATAGTAAACTGGCAGACGTGCCAACAGATGGTAAGTAGTCGAGGTCGCCGCTTATTAACATAAAATATTTGACCTTTCTTTTCTTTTTTGTTTTCTTTAACGCCGTGAAATGCACTGACGCATTCCACTGGGGAGTGGGTCTCCCTAGGCGGGTATGTGGAACTCGCTTCGCCCGAAATATGGTAAGTGGACGCAGCACGACGCACTAAAGCCCGGCGCGTACCACCGATGCCGCCTTTGCTGAGATGCCCCTGATCTACAAGCAAAAGGGCACCTCGACGGCAAGCGGAGGGACTGCCCTCAGGGGGTCGGCGCCACCTACACAGAGTGGTTGCTCCGCACCACAGAACAACCCCTCCCAACGTTGGGACAGTACAATGAGATAAGGTTCCCGTTCTCACCCCTTGCCTCTTCTTATAAGAGGGGTACAAAGGAGAATTGGTGTTCTTTGAAATAGGCGCATATCCAGCAGACAGACGCGGGTTAGTGATGATGACCACTATAAACGTAAAGCCATTTCCGTTGGTACTAATAGATAAATCAGAATGAAACCAAAACTAACCGCAGTTTGTTATAAACATATTTATATCAATTTGTGTTAGTGTTAAAAGTCACGACCTACAGATAATGCTATTAAATGTATACTATACAATTATGCATTGGTGTATTATATTTTGCACATGTGGACTGCTTGACATTGTAATACTGACATTATTATAAAGCTGTCAATTGTTATCATTTTGCCGGTGATCTCTCAGTGAACAGTGAGCAAAAAAGATTTTACAATCCTACTTATTTCTTCCGTTAGGGCCTTACCACGCAAAAAAGATTTTACAATCCTACTTATTTCTTCCGTTAGGGCTTTACCACGAAAAAAAGATTTTACAATCCTACTTATTTCTTCCGTTAGGGCCTTACCACGCAAAAAAGATTTTACAATCCTACTTATTTCTTCCGTTAGGGCCTTACCACGCAAAAAAGGTTTTACAATCCTACTTATTTCTTCCGTTAGGGCCTTACCACGCAAAAAAGATTTTACAATCCTACTTATTTCTTCCGTTAGGGCCTTACCACGCAAAAAAGATTTTACAATCCTACTTATTTCTTCCGTTAGGGCCTTACCACGCAAAAAAGATTTTACAATCCTACTTATTTCTTCCGTTAGGGCCTTACCACGCAAAAAAGATTTTACAATCCTACTTATTTCTTCCGTTAGGGCCTTACCACGCAAAAAAGATTTTACAATCCTACTTATTTCTTCCGTTCGGACCTTGGCACGAAAAAAAAAAAAATTACAATCCTACTTATTTCTTCCGTTGCATGACTTCCGACACGGCATGGACTCTCCATGCCGTGTCAACGATAATCTACTTATTTCTTCGGTAATTATCGGCTGTAAGTAGCGATTGGCAACACGTGAAGAATCATGTGTCATAATTTTATAGTATTTGGTCACTCCCAATTGCCTTGTATGCATTTTGCCATATAATAAACCAACACATAATCAATCAAAGTAATTAATGTTCAATTAATATTTAGTTTATGCATGTGCATATATGCATATAGATATTATCCATGTATAGGGAACGCGAAACAAATGAACCAGAGATAAGACAATTCTAGCGCTCGTGATTTATAGATCAAGGTAAGAAGGAGTATATTATCATTGTTTGTTTCTAATATATTAGCTTTGATATTCCGTTATATAATAGTGAGACTTAGACTTCGAGACAGAATGACATCATTATTATATTTTGATACTAGGTTTTAGCCGGGAGCGCACCACAACCCACTCATCGGTAAAACTATAATAATAAAGACTAATAATAAAGAGTTATTATAATACTAAAGGAACCACTATACCTAATCTGTATATTAGTGCTAGAGTATACAAATACAACACATACTAACATAATACATATTAAGATAAACAAGTGAAGCGAAGCTATTAGTTTTAGTACTTTAGTTTATCTACTGCACACATTTAAATGAGAATATTTCATATGTTCACAACATTGAGATGATAAATGAAAAGTGTTAATTACAGATTAACATGTAATGACGTCATAGGTTGCGATACCTTGATCTTGGAGATGTCAACTCCAGTGACTCCCTTGACCAGCTCGGGGATGCATTGGACGATGGAGAGCACCTCTCCCGTCAGTTTAGCCGCACCCACTTCACCGCCGCCACACGACACCATGGTCACTTTGCGAGCTTGTGATAATGGCGCTGCCACCTCTGCCGCTACCTGTAATACAAGTTTAGTTTAATTACCATTATTAAGCGACGTATGTCCCATTGTTATAGGTTTCGCCTTTGATATCATGAGATAAGGGTGTTGGGCTATGGTCAACGTATTTACTGTGTTGATAGGCCCAGATAAAATATCGTTAATGTCTAATGATTCAAAGATTGTGCTTGTGTCATCTCAATGGATACCATTACGATGCCTGCTCTGCTTAATATCGGGACATGTCGAGTTTTTTTTGGACCTATGCTGTTGGCCTTAAGGCCTTTAAGCTTCATCGGAACAGTAAATAAGCAGATGGAATAAAGATGAGCAGAAAAAAGAATAATAAATAAAGACATGTCGAGTATATAGTTATAGTAGACATAGACGAGTTACGTTGAATAGAATATATTTAAAGAAAATCATATTGTATGAATTATAACTTTATTTCTTTTAAAATTGAAATATGAATTATTTTTCATGGAAAAAATAGTAGCGTGAAGCTAAATATTTAAATATAGTTAAATTTAAGTATAATTATTTGTATAAAATATATGCTTACGAGTTTTATACATTTAAATAAGCAGTTATGTAACTCAGGTCAGAAGTTAATAATTCATTTTTGTAATTTTTTAAATTTATTAGGTATATTTAGTGAGTTTAAAACAAAAACTGATGTAATTACAACACTTTTTACTAGAGTAATGAAACTTATAGTCGCTCAGTTATGTATTGTCTCAACGTTATCCATTCAACAGTAGGTATCTGTTGTGAAATAGCTTGTACATATAGTTTTTGGCTTTCGTGTTAGTTAGTATTACTTTAGAGTTCTACAGTTAAACACATTAAAGTATTGGACTGGGAAAAATAAAAAGGGGCGCTAGACTTCTATATCCATATATGGGACCATGTAATATGTTTAAATTGGACACGAGTAAGCGATCAAGATTAAGATCGTTGATCACGAATATAACCGATGGCATATTAATGCGATCCACGAAAATCCGAAAATAATCAGTGAGTTGACACTGACGTAAAATCAATCGGCCAATCATCCATCAATGGCTATCTGTCACCCAATCAAAGCGACGAACTGGCGCACCGTTTTCAGCACAATATTTGGCGGAATTTGTTATCATATAATATGTAAAAACAACCTATCTGCTTTATTTCGGTTATATGCTTAATGATCATGATGAAACACATTAAATTAATTATTACCACATGCCTAGGAACAAACACATACCTACTGTTCATAATTGTGTTTGATAAAATTTTAATAATTTCAATTTGCTTGCAAATCGCAATGGACACGGTTAATACCATGAAGAATTATTTTAGTATAATTATTCTTTAGAAATAATACTATTATAAATAAGACTAGTAAGTATCTTTTTCCTTCCTTAAAAGGAATAATTTTGATAACGATACACAATAATTATATTTTTGGCTAAAAATATGTTATATGAACTTTCAACTTTCAATAATCCTTACTAATATTATAATTTATATGAGAGTAGGTATGTTTATTACGCTTTCACGCGAACACTACTCAACCGATCATAATGAAATTTTGCTAGCAAGTTAATATATATTTATTTTTAATATGTTCATTTAGCACACAATAGTTTTAGTGTGTTTTGTGTATCCAAATAAGTGGGAGTCGCGATTATTCTATTAAATTTAAGCTACTTAATGTCACTTACCCTCGGTAGTACGTCCAGCATCATGTCAACCATAGCAGCGGAACCATACTCCTTCCAAGCGTCAGCTTTCTTGGCCATTTGTTCTGCGTCCGCCACAGCTCTCGCTTTAATGGCGAAAGCTTCAGCCTTGGAGAAAAAAAGTACTTCTATAAATAACACTATTTATACATTTGATTGACATTGATACTGTATTTAGTCCTAATAAATAAATATTCTCGTAAAGACGGACAGGCGGACCTTCATCTAGATCGAAAGACGCAATATTCGCCTCTATCTAGTTAAGTTAAATGCGATTGGTTGAATTGGCTGTCTCGACGTTCATTGAAAGCAGATAACCGGATAGAGTGGTGGTGGTATTGTGAGCTATAAAAATCCGAATCCATTGGTCAGTGATCTGTCACTGAAGCAGTGACGATTCAACCAACCAGTGCCCTGTGCGTACGTCCCATCGTCCAATCATCGCAGCAAATTTATCGAAATTTGTTTTATCATTACCCCTTCATTCCGGGTATATCCTCGAAGATTAAATGTCTTTCGAAGCAATGAGCTCGGAAATGTTGATAAGGTTTGAGGTTTAAGGACTACATTGAATTCACCAATACATTGAATATCAAACGTTTGAAATACACAACATGCAGTGTAATTGCTGAAACTGGAATATTATACCGGACCTAATCCGGTACATATTCGCTTTTCTCTGTTGAATTTATTGACTGTACCCCCTTAAACTTATCCTGGGCACTAATAATGAGACCCCGACGAAACCAGCGATTTTTAATTATTTAAGCCCGAATTTTGGAAACCGAAACTAGAGAAGATTAGGGCCCTACTAGGCTTTATAATTAGCAACAAAACATATTTTGTCCTTAGATAATTATCACTCAACCATATCTGGTAGTAATAACGGGGCCTCATGGATCTCGGGGCGCTGGGCACTCTGGCCCAATGAGAAAGCCGGACCTGCTTGTTGATGTAGTCTTATTGGTAGTAGAGGGATACCATCCACATGAGCCTTTCAGCCCTACAGTCATTTGTTTTTTGGTGTACTTCAGCATATTTTTTGAAACATTATTCCTTGTTTGAAGTTGGTTACTTTGGTTTTCCAAATAATGCAATAGAATGTAAATTGTTTTAGAAGCTTCTCGACTTTATCAACTCACCTCTGCGCGTACTTTCACCGCCTCCGCTTCGGCTTGCGCTTCTAGAACGGTCTTTAATCTGTTAGCCTCCGCTATCTTCTCCAATCTGAACTTTTCAGCTTCAGCAGGCCTGTATATAGATAAAGTTAATAAAAGTGTACATAGTGTAATAGATAGTATATAAAAAGGAGGCTAGATAAGTTTGTGGTACCTATAAGAAGATAGTAAAATATATTTAATATCTTATAACTTCTTGTAAATATAGATTTATGCGAGAGTAGGAATTTTCATTTTGAAAATTGCTTATTTATATCTATGAAACTAGCTGCGTTTATTAGTTAGTTATTTCTTATTTTAAAGGTTTACTATATATTATTACCAGGTTTCCATATTACCCCTTACTTTTACTGTGAGACACCTCGCGTACCTTCGTGCCATATTTTAATATATATAGGTTTTGATTTGACGGAGAGACGGACAATGGAGTGTTCCTATTTTTCTATATATAGCTTCTATTTGGTAATTTTATAATAATAATAATAAAAAATATCATTAATTTTGTAAATATGGCCTATTAGATATTTTTTTAGGAACAGAAGCTTGTTTTTTTTATCCATTTATTCTATGAGTCCAATAGATAAATACCAACTTACATGATTCAATATCAGCGGGAAGATCGACAGATGAACAACAGTTTTTGTTTTATTTTAAACGTTTTTTTTTAATAGCAAAGGACGGCAAGCGAACAGTCGAAGCCTTTTGGCGACTATCGACGCCCATTAACATCCCTATAACCAGAGGTTATGCAGATGCGTTGCCCTCTTTTTTCCTATCTCCCCAATGGGCCACCGGAAACTCACAAAGCGCACGAAACGCGACAGCATAACTGTCACTTTACGCCGGTATTATGTCAGCGAGAGGTACCACCCCGCTCGTGCCGGCCCAATTCGGCTGCAAAGCAGCACTACCCCTTTCTAAAAGGTGTTTCATTTGTCATTTTGATAAACGCAAGCGTAAATATTACCTGCGTACTGTGGCCTCTAGTTCCTTCTCCCGTCGTTGCACTTCCCATTTCTGAACGTTTATCTCTTGCGTTCTCTCAACCACCGCGATTTGCATCTGTTCTTCCTTGATGCGTTGTTTCGTTTTAGCCGCTTGCAATTCGTAAGCCATTTCTGCTTCGGCCTGGATAGAAGCATACGAAAATGTTATTAAATACGTAAATTTTCGATTAAAAATAGATAATTTGGCGGGAAAGATACGTATTTTTTATATAATGTCTCTCTCTCCCTGTTAAGTCTAATTTTTATATACTGTCTGTACTGTTACAATAAATACAAATCTAATGTTAAAATCAACCTCATATGTTAAAATCCATCAAACCGTTTAGTCACAGATATCGTACATACCTATATACATTCGAAAATAACAATCACTCCTTTGGGTGACCTATACATTGGATTTGAGAAAATATGTATCACCAAAATGCGTAGCATCGAAAATTTATATCTACAGTAATATTATAAATGTGAAAGTAAGGATGTTTGTTACGCTTTCACGCGAGAACGACTCGACTGATCATCATGATACTTTATACACATTCACGGAGGTACTAGAAGTAACCTAGGATACATTAAAATGAAGAAATAAATGGGTGACGAATATAGTACAAAAATAGTAACTAATAAAATTAGAATAAGAGTTAAAATACACCAAAATATCGTAAAATATTTACATCAGCGAAATATCTGAATTAACACTATCTACTGATACGTGTATCACTTAAGCTAGCAAAGAGAAAACAAACAGATAAGTGTTTTATTGTTGGTCTAGTGTACGCTCAAGGATATTTATCAATTTGTATCACTAAGGGCCTGTTTCACAATCTCCAGATAAGTTCCAAATAGGCTATCGGCAACATATTTGACAAATACTCCATACTCTATTTGTCAAATAAGTTGCCGATAGCCTATTCGGAACTTATCTGGAGATTGTAAAACAGGCCCTAAGCCTCCGTTCTCACGAGCGCTTAAAAACCGTCGCGGTAAAACCCGACGTCGTCTTAAGTTGCGAGTATGCCATGCTAAATTCGATTTTACTTCAAACACTCAACGTTGTGAATCAAATCAATCAATCAAAATCCAGCAGTTTGATAAAAAAAAGCGTTGCGTTTTAAAAACGCCTTCGTGTGAACAGATACATGGGTGTCCATTTGTCTCATTCAAACGGTATTTTACCGCTCGATAAATAAGCGCTCAAGCGAACGGGACCTAACAGTAAACAATCGTGTTATCTACACTGAATGAGTTTCGTGAGAGAACCGTTCCCCTCTTAGTGTCCTTGTTATTTAAAGTGTTACTATAGCAAGTATCAATGAGATGTCATTCCCTCACGCGTTCGTCATTTCAGTCCAATTCTGGATATCTCTCGCCACTCGTATCGTCATCTCTTCAGTTGAAGGTTAGCTAGTTGCCTAGTTAGCTAGAGTAGAGATAGATAGATATCTTTAAATCTAGAGTATAGACAATTTTGACCATTGACTTTTACGTCCTTGACATAGTCAGCCTACTGATTCTACTTTTAATATTATTTAATACGCATATTACGGATGTTGGTATATTTTAAGGATATTTTTTGGTCTAATTATTGTATATTTAAAGAGAATGGCGTCTTATTGAAAAACACAGAAGTGAAATTTCTAATATTTAACTAACGAATACACCAAAAAATAGCGTTGTTCATGCTACGTTCGCCCTTTCTCACTCTCTCAATTGATCTCAATAGCTCTCTCCCTCTTCTTCGACAACGTTGCACATCTTCGTGACGCGTTTCATCCGTAAAAATTTTACCCTCATGCGCGTAAAGAAGTTTCACTTCAAAAACAATAGCCATTGTTCTTCTTTTATTACAAAACATTAAAGTAACAAATAAAAATAATACCTTTTTCGTTTGCACTTCAACGTCGTAAGCAGCTTTTTTCAGTTCGAAGTCACGTTGGGCTTTTGACACTTCAGTGTCGTTGAGAAGTTTTGCCGCCATTCTCTGTTCCTCGGCCATGGCCTCCTTGATCCTGGCCTCCGCTTGCGCTTCCGCCTCCCCGATTCGAGCGTCTCGTTTCACTTCGGCTGTCCGAGCCATACCAAGGGCTTTGAGGTATCCCTAAAAAATAAGAATAATATAAAGCTGTAACAAATATTTTATTGAAGAACCAGCTAATGCATCTATAGTGTTTTTTGTATTAGCTACAGACGTCACATTTTTAATATAATAAGATTGGGCATAATAAATATAATCCGTTCCAGTTCTGACTGACGGATACGGTTGAAAAAATAATATTTAAATAATATTAAAATAATAAATATTAATACGTTACGATATGTTTATCATATTTTCTAGAAAGTTTTGTTGTAACTAGGCATACTAAAACCAGACGTTCTAAAGATGAAGAGCACTACAATTAAGAGTGAACGCAGATAAGAAGATAAGTCAGGGTTTCTTTGATGGAATTCATTTTTAAACAAGACTACATTCGATCAGCAAGACCAAATCATAGGGCAAAAATATATTGTATTTGTATATTACTTTTGCTAAAATGGGAATAACAGCCTAAAACACACATACATATGACATAGTATTATAACGATTATAATACTATGTCATATGTATGTGTGAATCCTACTAATATGATAAATGCGAAAGTTTGTAAGTATGGATTTTTGTTACTGTTTCACGTAAAAACTACTGATTGGATTTTAATGAAACTTTACAGTGACATAGGTTATACATCAGAATAACACATAGGCTATAATTCATCCCCATATTTCTACGGGAATGGGAAGTACGCGGGTGAAACCGGGTGAACACATACATATACAACAAAAACGCTCTATTCTAATCTTCACTATTTTACGACTACAAGTCATTATACAATTTAGTTCGCGGTTATCCAATTTATGAAGTATTTGAGTTATCATTTGATAAACGTATCAAATTTCGCTGCTACAAGGATAACGAACAAGAACATATTTACATTTTCAACGTGGAAATAAATGATAAAGAAGATCAATTCTCAGAGATACAATATGATAAAGATTACATAGTGAATCATTTTGTATAGTGATCAAAACAACACATTTTTATCGTTATGGCGACTATCGATGCTTATAGTCTTCCCCAAAACGAAGGGTTGGAGATGCGTTGCATTCCTTTTCCATATCCCATATGGGATTGGCATCTGAAAACCCAGAAACCGCACGAAACGCAACAGCAAAGATGTATTATATGAGCTAGAGGTAATATCCCCAATGTGCTGACCCAATTCGAATGCAAAGCGGAATGAAAAAAAAAATATATATATATATATATATATATATATATATATATATATATATATTATATATAGATAGGAGGAAAATGCATCTGCATAACTTCTGGCTGTACGAATGACTAGACACTATAAGACAAAGACTGCTTGTTTGCCTTCTTATGATATACAAAAAAAAATGATTCCACTTCTAATTTTACCTAGCTACATGGTTAAACTTAATATATGTTTAAATACTCATCATCATTATCCGCTACCCATTCACTGCTGAACATAGGCCTCTCGCAATAAACGCCAAGACTTCATTTAATTTAAATTTACTGATGTGAACTTCATATACATCCACGATATTACTTTGTAGGTATACTTATAAGTTTCACCTTCATTATTTCAGAATGGGCCACTAAAAAGAATTGAATAAAAATCATGTTAACATTACAATATGTTACTTACTTCATCATCTCTGATGTCCTTCAGTGTGTAGGAGACAACTGTTATTCCCATATTAATTAAATCACTTGAAGCAACCTCAAATACCTAAAACGTGAACATACAAAAATTAAGTATTAATGTGTGTTAATGTTTAATAGTTAGTTGTGTACTAAATAAAAACGACTTAGTGCTTGGTAACAAAATATAACATGTGTTGTGTACCTACAGTATACTTTTAGACACTATACACTACTTAATAACTAAACCGATGCATCATTTTACAGTTGAAATATGCTAATATTCAGAACTAGCAGTTGTATTTGAAAAGTAATCATTGCATTTAATGGCATAATTAACACTTAATGAAGATTATAAGCTATTCATTTTGTAAGTAAAATTATTCTTAGCTTTAGAATAGGTGAAAGTGTGTGAAAGCTAGCTAGCAATGAACATAGTAGATAATTCCTTCACAAATTTTTTCAACTTCAACTTCAACTCTTTTATTTATGGCAACTCACAAATGTTTTACATAGAGTTTAAAATAAATATGTCAATTGTCAGCCCGTGAGACAGAGTCTTTATTTATTTATTAAAATTGAAATAATTTCACATGTGAGACTTTAATCTACAAAAATGTGTAAAAAAATCTATTATTTTTATTTTTCTAAAATAATGAGTATGTACTGCAATTGAGTGATTGTATTCAAATTTTAGTGTTTGCATTTTTCTCACAATAGAAAAAAATACATATAATATATAAAATTCTTGTGTCACAGTTTTAGTGTTTAAAATACTCCTCTGAAACTGCTTAACCAATTTCGCTGAAATTTAATATGTATATTTAGTAGGTCTGAGAATAGTTTTATAGCTAATTTTTATATTATTAAGTGTTAAGGGTGTCTCATTCCCAAAAATTTTATTTCATTCTTCCGACAGTTTTTTATTATTTAATTATTTCATATTGAAAAATACAAACAATCCTAAAAAACCCCTTTTTACCTCCCACCTTTATTTTTTAATAGTGATATTATTACTTTTGGCAGGATAAAGTCTTGTCGGGGCAGCTCATTTCTATTATATTTTATTTGTAGAGCGTCAAATTAAGGTTTGTAATATTATATTTATATTTTGATATGCGAGCCTTATTCTGCTATCAAGTAGGCCAATTGAGCATTTGGTAATAGGTAAAAGGTAGACAGTGGATTAAAGACAGATCAGATCTAACCTTTTTAGAGAAGATTTTCCTGTCCTTGTATATTTCTTCGACAGTCATAGAGCCCATTATTGCACGTTGATGACCTTCAAGTGTGACAAGGGCTATGTGCTGTATTTCCTGCTCTGATTTACCGAGGAATTGTTCACAGGCCGATAACAACATTTCTGCATTTTGACCTTGTATTTTTACCTAAAATTGTATTTAAATATTATGTTATTGTAACAAAACAAGATTTTGTTTTATCATGTCACTGATATGAACTGACTTATATGATTTAAACTGACAATGAACTTTACATGCCTAACATTTCAGATACTTTTAGTAACCATAGCATCAAAACAATCTAAAGATAAAAGATACATGCCACTCATGGTAGCTTCTGTCATATTATCATGTTCCTCTTTACAGTTCATGCCAGTGAGTTATAAACCAAATTAAAAAAAAAAATGTTTTTTATTCTTTCATCACAATTTATTCAATTATATGAATATGATTGAATTTTTTCTTTTGTTTGTTAAATACAAACTTTTTAGACTTTTTCTAAACTCAATTCTTTTATTCGTTTGGCATTAAAACACTGTCTAGCAGCATTATTGTTTTTTAAACTGACCAATGAACATATACTTAAATCTTTCAGTCTAATAAGTAATTATTGTGGATTATACACAAATTAAAGTCTTAGGGCCTGTTTTACAATCTCCAGTTAAGTGCCCAATAGGCTATCGGCAACATATTTGACAGATACTTGACAGATACTCCATACTCTATCTGTCAAATATGTTGCCGATAGCCTATTAAATAAATATTAAATAACACTCACCTGTGCAATGCCTGTAACAGATATTGGAACACCCTGACTTGTATACACTGTGGGTGACTCAACTTGCAAGGTCATTGTGTTGAGTGATATTCTCTGGACACGCTGTACAGCCGGCCAAACAAATGCTCGTCCTCCAGGGACGAGGAGTGGCTTTGAGTAACAGCATCCTGTAATTATTGATAAGTTTAAAATAATACAGTATATAATTATAATTTACTACGAGCTTTATGATAAACCACCGGTATGGGAAGGTAAAGAGATAATATCAGAGTAATAATTGTAGCATGTGATAATGATTTTTAAAAATACGATATAACAAGCAGCATATTTTTCACTGTAGTAGCTAATTTTAATGAGTACATATAAGTTTGTATGGTTGTCCAATTAATAGTAATTGGGGATATGACTAAAGTCAATGGGTCAATGTAATGTAATTTAAAGCACACAAAACTCTATGTAGTACAATTGATCATAAGCATTATGATCTGAAATAAAACCATATTAATTAAGTCTTTGATATAATGTTGTCTTTGAAGTGTGAATATTATTAAGTGAACTTTCATGCCTAAACAATTAAAAAAATTATTTATTTTATAAATTATTTCTTCAACTTAAAGCTACATCTGATCCTTATATTACCACTGGAACTCAATGTAAGCAAGTGAATCTACAGGTTGCTCTTATATGATAACTGTGTAAAATGGATTTTCTTAAATACTTCATATAATTACACAAAAGACACTAGTTTTAACATATTAATAGTACACAATGTCACAGGCATATATTAGTCTAAATATATTTAAAAAATCCTTACTTTTTAAATTCAGAACTTATTTGCTGTCCTATTTTTATTACAAACACTGTTTCATTAATTCCATAGTACTATTTCATTTACTAAATAAATTATGAGTTAATGAAAGAGCAGTCAGAAAAAAGTATTGTATTTAATAACAAATGTAAATATTATTTAAATAACATATTCATATGATGATGAACATATTCATTATATTGTATTGATCCATAATAATTATAAGTAAGTCAAATCACTCTTAAATGGGAATAACATGCTTAAAAAAGGTTATTTACTATACATCACTCTTAATGGTTATATATGTATACATGATAATTCTATTCCAATAAATTCGCAAAACATTTCATTCTTACTATTAGTCATTAAATTGCAAACGCAAATCATTAAATGCAAAACATATAACTTTAAAGTTTTCAGTTGTCTAGCCGGAGCTTTACTCTCCTATTTTTTGGATAGGCTTGGGATGATAAAGATAGGGAATGTATATTGTCATTTTCTTCATGAAACAAATTGTTTTTTCGATTGTTTACCACATGAGGTGGCCACCTTTGTTGAGTGTCTGAATATATAATCAACTAGTTATTTTGACAAACTTGAATCTTTAAATAGATACATGACAAATTTCATTATATAAGCCTTTATTTGTCCACTTCTGAATATAAGACTTCCTCAATGAGTGCCAATACAACCAATCATTAGCCATTCACATCGAACACTAGACCGGTCTTTGCACATAGATTGTCTTCCCACCTGGTCAATGGCCAACTAACGCTTTGTCTACTTAGCATGGCCTTTACTTTTGAATCTTATGGGCCCATTCATCATCTATCCTGAGTGTGTGACCAGCCCATTTACATCAATTTCATCTTATTAAAAAAGCATATTACATTGGTCTCCTTGAAATCAGGCAAGTAATCACAGGCTACTTGTTAGCAATGCAGGTTGGAAAGTTTACTGACAGTTAGAAATTTGTTATTTTTCCACTTTACAGGTTTTCAAACTCAAACTCAGACCAACTACTTCAAGATTCTTATCCTTTTCCAACAAAATCTTTGTCACATTTGATTCAGCATCAGAATATTGAACAGACAATTTGCTAGTTCTTAGAAACACAACTTATGCAATACAAATATTTCACAAAAAATACTACTGGTAGAGCTGGTTACTAATACTTGTTACTATATTAATGTATACAAAATGATAATTCGCATTCATATTCATTAGTATATTAATTCAGGATTATTGCAATACCATTATATTTTAACGAGTTGTAGGATGTTATGATGGATGTTTTATCAACCTTTTACAAGCTTCCTAAATATCATGCTAATAACACTTCTAAACTGGTAGTTCTAACTACTTTAGATGAAAGAGTCCAATACTTAAACCATTGTAGTTAAAGAAGGAGTTAAAATTCTATTTTTTTGTTATTTTTTGGCTGGAAATTCGATTCGAATACCAACAATCGCAAACATGAATTCGCCTCGCTTATTAATAAATGGCATTTAAATAACAAATATTCTTAAAATGAATCCGCACAGCACAATATATTTTCAGTAAATGTAACATAATACTTTTCGAAAATGCATTTAATGAGAAAACAACGTTCCTATAAAACACTTAAATATGGATAACTTACCAGATACGACCAGCGCCTCATTTGGCCCGCAAGTAACAAAACCCCATGTCATTTTATCGGCAGTTAAATATTTTATTTAAAAATGAAATAAATTGAATAAACCAAATAAAATACTATTTATTAGAAATCAAAACATAAAAATCGGCTTCGTATATAATATGATGGATGGGCAGGCCCGTAGACTTTTTTCAACGCGAAGTTCGACACTAAACTTCAAATTCTCAGCCAATGATGTCATACTTTAATTATTATATAAAAAAAAAAACCACGCCCTGCTACTTTAATTAAAGTTATATTTTTATTATTAATCTTAATATTAAAAAATATAGACTTTTTATGTTCATAATTTCAAATAATTGTTTTGATTTCAACTATCTTGCAGATTCGTAATGACGTAGGTAGGACTCATGCTTAACATAAACCTGAAAGTAGGATACATACATAATATTATTGTGAAGCTGGAATAAATTTTAATTAAAGTATAGCATGCATTTTGTAATCCATTTCCTCGGTAATATTTATAATATTTATTTTCAAATCTTTCTCCTAAAAACTAAACATTGCTATTTCAAAATTACAACCTTTTTTAATTTCTTATGTAATAAGGATTGAGCGCAACATCAAACCTAAATAATTTTATACAGTTTGAATAGTTTTTGCTATGCTAAATTATAAACAATACAAAAAAAAAAACAAAAACAAAAACAAAAGCGATTTATCAAACGTGCAACACTGATAATGATGCCAGCTACGAAAATTGTAATCACTTAAAGATGGCGATAGAGGTCACTACAAAGAAGTGGAGTAGTTTTTAGTTAGAGTATAACGCCGTTCCCTGGATATTTCTATTATGGTCATGAATTCTTAACTTGGCTGTTGTTATTATAAATTGGTTTCATGGTGGATATCAAAGCAATAATAAAATAATATACTTAGTACATTTTAGTAGGTTACACTATTTTATGCCTAGTACCGAATGATTTTGCTGAAGAGCTTAGGTCCATTTATATAGAAGTGGTTACATTTGGAGGGGGGGTTAAGGGTGAGTGGTGAAGGGAGGGGACGGGTAGGCTTCCCTTTGGACCACTCCACCCCTGAGGAGTTTACGAGAAAATTAGACCGTTCATTGGCATAATTTTGTTTCTTGACATCTCCGGCGCTGCGGAAGGTGCAGCCCCTTCGCGTAACAAAACATCGACACCCAGACGAGTTGGAGCGGCTGAGGCTGGTCGCCTTCGGCGACCAATAACTCGATAGGCCGAGGCTGCGGAAGCGCGCAGGGGCTGCCCTCCCTTCGCACATCCGGCTTCTAAAAAACACTCTGCGAGGAGGACATAGTACAATACTAAGTAGAGTCTAGGGTCGGATGATACCGTTCTGTGACCATTTTAAGACTTACGTCAATGTCCTTAAATTTTTATAAGACTGATATTTAACGCCGAATTGTAGTGCCTCTAAGTGATCGTAATTTTATATATTAATTTTATTCATCCCAATTATCCCCCATCAATTATAATCAAAATTGTTAATAAATGTCACCACTATTCTATAGACCATCCTTATTATAAATTAAAATTAATTTATTGAGGCCAATGTCTAATGCTATCGAGTTTTGACAATTTTAGGGATTTATTTTAGTAAAGATGTGGTGTGCTCTGCCAGAACGCCCATGGCGATAAGGTCACTTGTAGACTCGAGTGATGATTTTGGTGTGAGAGTCTCGTAGTTTCACTTGTTCAGGGAACTGGGATATCCTAGGGTTCGTGGCCCGTGATATTTTATTTGACTTCTACACTATTATAACGCCACTGTAGAGATACGTAGAGATACAACAACTGTATCATGCTCGATTTATAACTATTAAGTAACTCACAGCATGAAGTGCATAACGATTGATCCAGGTGTGTAGCATTTATCCTGAGAGATTGTTATAATAATAATACTGGCTTTTATAAATTATTATTATTATTCTTTTGTATTCAAAATTCTTTAATCATTATACGTTACTAGGTTACATTGTACTTCAAATATAAACATGCTAATGTAAACACGTCTTTTCTTACTTTACTATAATAATATCACAACAATTCGTTATCAGCACGAATATAGTAAAAGTATTTGCTTATTCGAGAAAAGTGTTGCGTGTTTAGTTGTTTAAAGATGCCGAACTCAAATGGAGATACAAATGAACGAGGTATGCGTAGTTCATCAATTCCATCGTTTACCCTACATAATAGAGACGGGTATAGTATTTGGAAATTTAAAATGCGTAACTACCTTATGCACGAGGAATTGTGGGAAGCAATTATTGGCTACCCAACAGGGATAGACGTTCCGAATGTCATAAAGACGAAGAACGATCAGAAGGCACTAACAAAAATTTGCCTTACCCTTGAAGGTTCAGCAATTACGCATGTACGAAGTGCTACGACGGCAGTTGAAGCATGGAAGGCATTGCAAAATGCATATGAGGATAAAGGAATGGGTCGGCGTTTACATTTAGAAAGGAAATTATATAGGTTGAGACTTGAAGACTGCGACAATAATATTGAGTCGTATATCAACTCTGTTATTTCCACTGCCCAAGATTTAGCAGATATAGACAAAATAATAGATGATGCGTCCATTGCTGCTATTCTGTTGGGAGGTCTAACGTCGAAATATGATCCATTGATTATGGCCCTCGAAAATAGTAACGTAAATGTTACCACCGAATTGGTAAAATCGAAATTACTTAACGAAGTATCAAAGAAAAGTTCATCAATACTGGAGACAGCTATGAGGATAAAGATTGATAGCTCCTCTATTGAGTCAAAGGTCAAGAAAGTAATTGTTTGTTATGGTTGTGGAAAACCTGGTCACAAGAGACCAAATTGTCCTTTAAAGAAAAAGAAAATGGTTAGGAAGAATCCCACTAATATGGACTCAACCTCCTTGTCTGCTTTAGGAGCAACAAATGATTATAGCATGGACAAATGGTATGTTGATTCGGGCGCAACGAAACATATGACTTCAAGACGGGATTGGTTTGTAGACTTAAAGCCTATTGATCACAAGGTAACAGTTGCGAACGGGACTAAGATTGACGCTAAAGGTATTGGTAAAATATCTATAAATACCGAAAACATCGTCGACTCACTTAGTGATGTGATTTATGTCCCTAACCTAAAAACGAATCTCATATCTGTGAAGACAGCAGTAGAAAAAGGGTTTACTGTAATGTTTGATAAGTCCGGTTGTAATTTCTTTAATTCAAAAACCTTCTCCTTTACAGGTGATGCGGTTCTACATGGCTCGCCCTGTGGTGGATTGTACACACTTGATTGTACGGTAAATACTCCCCTATTTAGAGCCTATGATGTGCACTCTGAATCTATGTCAAAGTATCAGATATGGCATAAGCGTTTAGGTCATTTATGTCGCATCGGTATGAATTTGCTGAAAAATAATTATGAGGTTATTGATTATAAGGATGTGGATAAAAATCCATGTGTTGCTTGTGTTAAAGCGAAACAAGCACGAAAACCGTTTAAAAGTATTACTTATAAAAGAGCAACTTCAATATTAGAACTGATCCACTCTGATCTTTGTGGACCAATGTCAGTTAGCTCTTTTCAGGGAAATAAATATTTTTTACTGTTTATAGATGATTTTTCGAGAACTATTTTTGTATATTTTATTTCTTCTAAGACAGAGGTAAAGGATAAATTTTGTCACTTCCAGTCCATGGTTGAAAGACAAACTGGGGCTAAAATTAAAATAATAAGGACGGATAATGGGACTGAGTTTGTCAATAGTGAATTCTCAAGTTACCTTAGTTCTTGCGGAATTAAACATCAAACTACGGTACCATATAGCCCTCAGCAAAATGGTGTTGCCGAGCGCACTAATCGCTCTATTATAGAAAAAGCACGCTCTCTTTTGGCTGAAAGCAATCTACCCAAAGCTTTTTGGGAAGATGCTACTAAAACCGCTGTGTACCTTAAGAATAGATGCCCGCACCGTGCCTTAGACAATAAAACTCCCTATGAGTTGTGGAATGGTTACAAACCAGACCTAAGTAATCTCAGAGTTTTTGGATGTAGAGCTCTTATCCATATACCTTCTTGTCATCGTAAGAAATTGGATCTTAAAGCTGAAGAAGCTATATTTGTAGGCTATACAGATGATCCCAATAGTTACCTTTTTAGAAATACATCTTGCCCTAGAACTTTACAAAAGTCTAGAGATGTTACTTTTTATGAAGATTGTTTTTCTACTTTGAATAATAGAAATGTCAACAATACTTCTACTGAACCTTTAGTACTGTCTAATAGTCTCCCTATACAGGAAGAAATCAGTACAGTTCAAGAGTATTGTAAACATGTTCCAGTTGTCACTAATGAACCACATGTTCATGAGCTACCTACTCCTAGCCATACGATTGTCACTGAAGGTCAGACTGCTGAAACTGAACAATTTGAGAAAGCAATCGAAGAAGCAGTAGTTTCTAATAGTCAAACTGGTGGACAACATAGATATCCATCAAGAGACCGGAAACCTCCTGATTACTTCTCATACCAAGTTTCTAATGAATTGTTAAATGAGCCGAGAACTTATAACGATGCTTTACAGGCTGAAGATGTTGAAAAGTGGCAGATAGCTATGTCAGAGGAATACAACTCATTGATGAAGTTGAAGACATGGAAATTGGTTGACAGAGAAAACAATAAAGTTATACCATGTAAATGGGTTTATAAATTGAAGAAAGATTCACAAGGAAATGTTGGTAAATACAAAGCTAGACTGGTCGCTAAGGGATTCACCCAGACGCCAGGTGTAGACTATTTCGAGACGTTTGCTCCTGTCGTGCGGCACTCTTCTTTGCGCACTCTACTGGCACTTGCATCCGAATTGAATTTGAAAATGCGTCACATTGACGTAGACACGGCATTTTTAAATGGAGATTTGCTTGAGAAGGTCTACATGGAGCAACCTCAAGGTTTTAAAGTAAAAGGTCAAGAGAACCAAGTATGTCTCTTACAAAAATCCTTGTATGGACTTAAACAAGCTCCACGTGCCTGGAATATCAAATTAGATGAAACTTTATCATCTTTTGGTTTTGTAAAGACTTCATCTGATTCGTGTGTTTATACCAAACTTTTTGGAAATGAGTTGGTTTTATTTGCAGTCTTTGTCGATGACATAATTGTGTTTTATAGTAATGACAAAACGTTTGACATCGTCAAAAATGACTTACAAAAATATTTTTCATTAAAAGATTTAGGAAAACTAAGTTATTATCTTGGCTTGAATATTGTCAAGGAAAATGATGAAATAAAAATTCATCAGAAAAATTATATTAAAAATATCTTGCAAAAGTTTGGAATGGAGAATTGTAAAACTTGTACAACTCCACTATCGGGAAAACTGGAGGTTAGTACCAGCAGTGATAGTGATCATAATCAGGAAATGTATCCCTATCAAGAATTAATTGGTTGTCTCATGTTTCTGAGTGTTAATACTCGTCCAGACATCGCATACGTGACTAGTTACCTGAGTCAGTTTAATACTCGGTACAACAAGAGTCACTGGTTAGCTGCGAAGAGAGTCCTACAATATTTAAAAGGCACTTTAGATTACTCGATTAGTTATAAAAAATCTAGTATGCCCCTTGTAGGATTTTCCGATGCCGATTGGGCTAACTGTAATATAGATCGCCGTTCTTATACGGGTTACTGTTTCAAATTAGCAGGCGGTCCGGTATCATGGGCTTCGCGGAAGCAGAAAACCGTAGCCTTATCCTCAGCAGAAGCAGAGTATATGGCAATAACAGAAGCTACCAAAGAAGCGATTTATTTAAAGAGGTTTATCACTGAATTAATTTCAGACCCTATGGTAAGGAAAAAGTTATTATCTGATACTGTAACTATATGTACCGATAGTCAGAGTGCACTGAGTTTGGCCTTAAATCCTATACACCACCATAGGACGAAGCATATAGATACCAGATATCACTTTATTAGAGAAAAGATTGGTGATAATTCGGTTAGGTTAAAATATACCAAATCATGTGATATGCTCGCTGACATACTAACGAAACCATTGCAGCGTGTGGCACATGGTAGATGTGTACTAGGCTTAGGTTTAGTGTAAATATATTTTTACACGTTTACTTAAAAACTTAGTATACATTTTCTTATTTTTTGTATTGGTATATTTTGAGTTAAATTTTCTTTATAATTACACTTGTAATTTATTTTTGAGAATTTTGATTAAGGGGGTGTGTTATAATAATAATACTGGCTTTTATAAATTATTATTATTATTCTTTTGTATTCAAAATTCTTTAATCATTATACGTTACTAGGTTACATTGTACTTCAAATATAAACATGCTAATGTAAACACGTCTTTTCTTACTTTACTATAATAATATCACAACAGAGATAAATTATATTAATAAATTAATATAAATTATAGATCCTAAGAAATTAAATTATACGTACGGTCGGCCAAGAAATTGGTGTACCACCCTAAGGTTGAATGCCGCTTGCACATTCATAGGTGATAAAGATTAGTTTCGCTTGCAGATTGATCTGACAACTTCTATTGCCGTCTTTATCTGATTATTATAACAATTATTACTGTTACTATAGTAACGTGACAGCTGCTCTTAGTTTGAACTTGATGGAACCAATGACGTCTTAAAATCAACAAAATTATAAACATATTTTAGAATAGTAAACAACAATTTGCATAAAATTGTAAAGGCACTAGACGTCCACAAATATACTTACAATTTCTGTTAAATAAAATAGTTTATTTCAGGATAAGATTTCATTATATTATTAGAAAGAAAAAAAAAAATCTACTTGGAGCTTCCAAGTAGATTTTTATTTATTTTTTCATTAGTCTATTTTTTAATTATGGGAGGTGATCTATGGGAGAACTGTAGTAGCTGGTATCACTAATTTCGAACACATTTTGAAAATGTTGGCATGTTCTTTTTGTTTTGATTGTAGGGCGACACTCCATCTAGACATATTAATAATCTAAGGGCCTGTTTCACAATCTCCAGATAAGTTCCGAATAGGCTATCGGCAACATATTTGACAGATACTTGACAGATACTCCATACTCTATCTGTCAAATATGTTGCCGATAGCCTATTGGGCACTTAACTGGAGATTGTGAAACAGGCCCTAAGATATACATATATGATGATGATGCTTTCCAAGCCGATTTCGGCTACAGCGAAAAGCTTCTGATAACTGTGAACTATGAGTGTCAATTGTCATTGCGTTGATGGGCTCTCACATGGCTAACATAGCCTATCTTGGCTCGGAAGGTACGTGAGCAGACAGCGCATGTGAGAACACCATCAACGTAGTTGTATTGAATATTAGAAGGCGGTTTGCAATTGATGTATTCCCTCTTTGCATCCAGATCGCGCCTTCGACTCTCCTCAAATTCGGAAACATTCCTTTGTACCGACTGTCTCCATTCCGAAGGATCAGCCGCTGCTGCCTCCCAGGTAGATGGTTCTAATCCACACCCCTTCAAGTGCCTCTTTAGGACATCTTTATATCTCAGGAACTGACCGCCGCGTTTCCGCTTACCATCCTTCAGTTCCGAGTAAAAGATGCGCTTCGCTATCCTCTCTTCTGGCATTCTAGAGAGGTGCCCACACCAACGCAGTTGCCGACGCATTAGGTAGGCTTCCATTCCGCAGACACGCGCGCGCCGCAGAACATCCGTGTTTCTCACGTGGTCGGACCATTTGATATTCATTATGTAATAATAATACATTTTACAATTTGACGACCACTGTGGCTCAATGGTTAGCGCGTTGGCGCTCAAGCCGGAGGTTGCGGGTTCGAATCCCGCCAAGGAACAAAAAAGTTCCTGTGTTCCTGGGTCATGGATGTGTATTAAATATGTGTGTTATATAATAAAAATCTTAAATTTAAGTATTAATATAAAAAGTATTAAATATATGTATTTCCGTTGTCTGGTACCCGTAACACAAGTCTCTTCGAGAACTTAGCACGGGACCAGATTGACGTGGTGTAAAAAGCGTCCATAGAAATTAAAAAAAAAACATATAATTAATAAATGGCGCCGTGATAATATTATCATAATAATATTATGAGCAATGTGAATTTTAACATTTTACTTACCTTATTACTTACAACGCATTATGGTTCGAATTTTGTTTAATTTTTCGGGTGAAAATAAGTTATTTAATATTACGCGCTTCTTGAAGAGTTCGTTGTTCATTGTTCCTGCTACGTTGTAACATAATCCAAGCTTACTTTGAAACCGCCCCTCACTTCATGAAGAGTTATATTTCACAAAATCCTCTATTAATTCTCCCGTCGTTATCTAAATAAAACAAGAGATTCTTAATAATTAAAAAAAAAACGCGTTTCAAGTTACAGTTACAAAGTTTAACATCATATATTTTTTTAAATATTTAATATTAAATTTTATTAGCTATCTTAAAACGTTAACCGATTTCAGCGCGTAAGTTAGATTTATGTCGCGAGTAAGAAGAAGAAGAAAAAAGATTTTTTATACAAATACATACTGTCTATACTAATATTATAAAGAGGTGTTGTGAGTTTGTGAATTTGTGACACAAAGTACTTTTGAATATAAGGAACATTGTAAGGGGTAACCTCTGGATCTACTGAATCGATTTTTAAAAGTATTTCACTAATAGAAAGCTACGTTATTGTGGAGTGTCATAGGTTATAATAATTTCCAAAATTAAATACGCATCTTTATTTAAACTTGAATAATGTAATCCAAGTTGTAAAAAAATATCTTTCATCGCGTGCGCTGCGGAAACTATAGAACAAAACAATGTACTACAATATTAAAGAACGTATCAAAATCTGTTAAAAAGGTCTGAAATGGCATATACAGCTCCTACGAATAACTCACAATAACTGCTTTTACTGTTAAAATTGTGGATTTTTTTTGTGTAGCTTATTTAGCCAATATTTATATTTTTGTATAATTTATATCTTTATAAATATGTTCCTAAGAACGGAAATTTAATGTAGAATATTTGCGCCCTTTACTCTATATTGCGTGTTGATATAGGCAGTATCATTTATCCGACGGTGGTGAGGCAGAGATCCGCTACAGGTACAAACCCGACGCCACGAAGTCGTGGAAGTCACACTCCACGGCTGGCGGGCGGCAACCCTCCACTTATTATATCACTGGGTGATACCAACCGGCTCACCCCACTTCCGAAGAAGCATTACGGCCATTAGGGCCATTGGCATAGATCCATCCGAAACAAAAAAAAAAGGCAGTATCTATCCGATTGCGTCACGTGCAGCGCTGGGGAAGGCGCGTGGTCTATTACGTCTACGAACTAAAAAAATTGAAATACAAAAAATCTTCATCACCATTATTTTTATTTATCTCGAACTTTAAACCTGAAGTACGCGGTACCAGCGGGCCAGGCCAAAAATATTTCTAACGCGGAATGGAGTCCGCGGGCACTGCTAGTATTATACATAATGCTATACGAACCTCCTTCCGGATGACCTCGGAAAATTTTATAATCAATAATATAAATGAAATGTGACTATTTTAGAATTATTCCTACAAATACTTGGAGCTTTTTATGTATTTCTAATTTTTATACATTCGAACTAGGTGAACCATCTGCCCACCTACTATTCCGATTGAGCATAAAGGCCAATAGGTTCAAAAATATAGTGCTTTCGAAAAAAATGGACACCAGGATTTTCAGCGATTACAAGCGATGTGAAGAATCCTATAACGCCCTCTTATATCCGTCCAGACACAGAGATGTCACGTATCTTTGGATTAGGAATCGCGAATGGGACGTATTATCCCAACCGCAATATTTGAAAAACGAATTTCCACAACGATATAATCATATTATTGTCTATGAACAGTTTACCAGTTAGAGTTAAAAAATTAGTAAAGTTTGATTTTTGTGGGGAGTTTTCCTAACTATTAGTTAGTTAAGAAAACTCCCCACAAAATTATAAAGTAAAGTTAATTATTATTTTTGTATTTTTTTTTGAGATTTTGATACATTGTTAATTAATCCACAATTTAGAACAAGCTTAGACCGACCACTATGCGAAGATCTTTATTAAACATCTATCTATCAGCCACTACAATGAAAACTTTTTTTTACACTTTTTCATATTTTTACAATTACAAATAAAACGACCGGTTTTGACAAAGTCATCATCAGTGTGTTTAATTTACAATTATAAAAATATTTAAAATAAATAGTGGAAAAAGTGTAAAAATAAGTTTTCATTGTATTGGCTAGAGCCTAAAACATGAATTTCCATCAAGGACCGACGGTACATTCAATCAATTATATCTATCTATCTACTAGGAATATCGAACATCTTTTCACGTTATAACATCTTCTCTAAAATATATTATTAGTCTTCGTAAAAATAAGACACCTTCAATATCAATGGTATGACTTTTTAACCAACATTAAATAGAAGGAGTTTCTCAATTAGACTGTTTATTTTGTAGGTAAACAATAATCAAGGTACTATAATTTATGGCTATAATGGTCTCTCGATTCTCTTTCTAAGGCTTTTTGACGATTGTTTTCAATTAACCGCTTTTGATTTTAATTGCCCTTTATTTCCATTTCTTTGCTCGCTTTATAATTGAAATCATAAAGGTTTTCACCCTTCTGACCTATTAAATCCTTCTTTGTAATATATTTTGTGTTCGTTTTGGTCTTTTAATTTTTTGTGGTTTCCTTATTTAGCTTACCGTCATTTGGCCATCGTTACAAAAATAGGTATATACCTAGGTATACATTTATTTGTACTTACTTTAAAAAGTTTATTTTTATTCTCGATGGCATATGATTAGTATATATTTGGTTATTTTATATTTAAGTATCATATGGATGATACGACTGGGTTTTTTATGTCTTAACCTCCTTTTCCCTTTTCCCTTCAAGAAGCCACCGGAAACTCACAAACAACACGAAACAATCAAAGCTGACTCTTTTGGCTGAAATTATCTAAGCAAGGGGTCTCCGGTCGTGCCGGCCCAGCTCGACTGCAATATAGCAATTGCACTAATAACTCTTATTATATTATATTTATTGCTTACCTTACATTAAAAAACGGTAATTGGCGTTTTAATCAATAGTGAATTCAGAAAGATGGCGCTAATAGTTCAGAATAGTTATGTATTTTGAAGGACGAGAAAAAAAATAATCACTTAAAAGTCAATCCATGAGGTTGTCAGTGACTACAGATATCCTAGACCCCTGGTACAAATCTTCAGATAAGCCTTTGGTGTACCAGAGGATTCACAGGCTGCCAGCTTTCCATAAATTCTTTATTTATTACGAATACCCGCTTCGCTGGGTTATTATTAATAGTAAAATTATTTGTTTTATTGGGTTATTATTAATAGTAAAATTTTGATATTAGAATTTTTCGGGATGTTTAAAACACTCAGCCTTAGCACTCAGCATATTTTCGACCGATAAGAATGTTGATATACATTTTAAAGCTTTCTGGTTTGCTCGGAGTTATTCTAGATCAGAACATTGGTATATAGTATATACATATTAAAACTTTCTAGAATATTCCCGAATTTTCCTGAACAGTCCAGACCATTTGAGATCAATAATAGTCTCACATTTTCAATGTTAACATCTTTCAACCCCCATATCTTTTACACCCTTATGATCAACTTGCAACCACCATAGTGCACAATGGGAACCTTGTACACTTTTCGACTGCGATGTGTAGTTTTGGCTGCAAAGTGAAATATAGGGACACACACTCTAATTGTATATACATATATAAAGAAGATTTCCAAATGGGAATGAATTATTTAAAAAAAGTGCCATTTATAGTATGAATACACGTAATAGACACGGACTAGATGCAGCTGAGCGACGATGGTCCAGTGGTGGATGGACTCGGCCTCTTATGCGAGAGGTTCCGGGTTCGATCCTGACCCGTCCGTGTGTGCCTTGAAATGGGTTTTTCTAAATTACGGTGCACTTAGGCACCCTAGACACTAGACCATCGTTCGCTCATCGGTGAAGGAAAACATCGTGAGGAAACCTGCATGCCTGATGAGATTAAAAGTATTTGAAGGTATGTGAAGTTCACCAACCGGCACTGGGCCAGCGCGGTGAACTATTGGCCCATTACCATCCTCGCCTGATTTCGAGGAGGAGACCCGTGCCCAGCAGTGGGACATGAAGGGTTGATACTTTTTTTAGATGCAGCTGGGATTGCTGATTAGACTAAGGTACAAAAAGTAAGAAATTATTTTAAAGCCAACTGTACCATCATCATCATCATCATCATCATCAGCCTTTATCCGTCCACTGCAGAACATAAGCCTCCCTCAATGAACACCAAAACAACCGAGCCCTTGCCACTCGCATCCAATGCAGACAAGCCACTGCAGGGAGATTATATTCGATTGGTTGGTTAATGGCCGATCAAAACTTCGTCTACATAAGGTTGACATACACTCTTCAACCTTATTGGCCCAATAAAGTTCAAGAGTGTCGGTCAAGTTTATCGGTCATCCGTTCTCCTGTGTGGCCAGCCCATTGCCACTTCAACGGGCTTAATCTTCGCGCGATATCGGTAGCTTTAGTTCTTTAGCGGATGACTTCGTTGCGAATCCTATATGCCAAAAAAAGCTAGCATAGCACGCTCCATAGCAGGTTGAGCTACGGCAAACTTGCGGACCAGTCGTAAATTAAAAGGCTAGGTTTCTGTCTCGTAGGTCATCACGGGGAGAACACATTGGTTGAAGACTTTTGTCTTCAAACTCTGTGGCTATACCACAGAGTCGTATAGTAACTGTATACGCTTTTAGAATATGATCCCAAGAAACATTCAAAGTCTACCCATTATATCATACCCCACCCAAAAGTTCAAAAAAGTCATTAAAGAGCGTTTGTGTGGTAAAGGATATTATGAAGCAAGAGAGAGATA
The DNA here is from genome assembly GCA_905333005.2 of Lycaena phlaeas. NCBI lineage: Eukaryota > Metazoa > Arthropoda > Insecta > Lepidoptera > Lycaenidae > Lycaena > Lycaena phlaeas. The sequence goes on from HG995168.1 coordinate 6,847,657, forward strand.
GAGACACTACATCTTGTGAATAGGGTCCTCCTCTCACATTTCAAGATGACATGCAAAATTTGAGGGTAGGTATTTGGAAAGATTACTTCCACTGAGTTTGTTTCGCCGGTTTCGTTTCTTAATGAGCGTGCCTTGGAACCGGTGCGGTGTTAAATTCAATTGACGTTCAAAAATATAACTTGGTGGTAAGTACTATTTTGCATGAAAAAGAAATTGATTTTTCTGTCTAAAATTCTAATGATGGCATTCCCAATATTATATCCATTTAAAGCTTCTTTTCACTGCAACTGCAGGTACCGACCTAATATAATTAAAACATATTAATTATTGTTCTCATTAACTAGCATTATGAAACAAATTGACAATAATTCATGTTTATAGATAATTCACTACTAATAAAAAAAATGGGAAAGCAGGGACGTTTGTTATGCTTTCACGCGAAAACTACTTAACCGATCATCCTGGAACTTTATACATTCTGGCAGGTACTATATATATAAGTAACAAAGGATAATTTTTTGTAAAGTATTTTATTTTTATAATACGGGCAAAGCTGCGACAGCTAGTCAACTATATATGTAAAAAAGAAATAAATGTACATAAGATCATAAAATTATGATCTTATCTACCTTTTAGCTTATTAAAAAGCTAACAAAAACGCGGAAAATTCGCACGGAATCCCGCGCCCCGAGGGTTAGTTTGTTGCCGTTATAAGAATACCGTTAAATAACTGACCGACTGAATTATGTAGTCAGTCACGTTGACGCTGCATAAAAGGAACCGCGAAATTGTGTTTGGTAATTATTACCCAACGCCAATCTCCTGTGGCACAGATTATAATGGAGAAAACACTCGAGTGAAAATATACGTTGTAAAAAATATAGCTATTTTTTTATTAGCCTATACTGTCCCAATGCTGGGCAAAGGTCTATTTTTTATGTGATATTATTATATGTATTATAAAACCGAGATAAAAGTTTTTAGGTAAACTTTTGATCTTAATTTATTAGGTTTCTTACAATACTCACAATTCTAATTTGCACAAAATCTGCATAAATAGCTATAAACGTTCGTAAAAGACTAGTTTAATTACATTGAGCACCTAAATTCGCGATAGCACAAGAAAATTATTCCTGTTTCAAATGTAATATCTCCAAGTTTAATACTTCAATTCCTTGCTACGATAAGATAAACAAATATTTAGATAAAATTTCACGGTATTCCTTTATATTTATTAGCTCGAGTTTGCGATATTGAGAAATAGGCGATAATTCGAGTAATTGGAGAACTTAATAAATACAATAATCGTTTCTCTTGAATATCTCATCAATGCCGAACCAAAACTGCTGAAGGTAATTATTTGAAATGTCTACAGTAAGATTCTTTGTGAGTGAAGCACTCACTTGAAAGATTTTACGTGTCTCAACATACATGTAAGCTTATGTGCCTTTCATTTCTGATATGAAATTGATGGAAAAATAAAAAGATTTAAGATTGTACGTAAAGAAAAACACATTTTCAGGTTCAAGAAAAGCTTTATATAATGTTGTTTACGTATTTTATAAAATAATATTAGTACCATATTAGCGAGCGCACTGTTACACATTGTTATAGCGTATTCGTTATTCGCTTCGCGCCTTCACACGAATGTGTAATTGCCGTGTAAGTATAATGATGTTTTAACCTAATATTATTATATTATTTACTACCGCATCATTATATTGATATCATCGTTAATTTCAAGCTCTCTGAGTCAACATAAGAACTCAGAAAAACAAGAACAAATGCCGCTGGGCCAATAAGGTTCAAAGTGAATGCCGCGTTTAGGTGGATGAAGTGCTGGGCGGCCATAAACCAGGTGGGAAGACGATCTGGAGTGGCCGGTCCGCGTTGGATGCGACATGCGAGTGGTAAGGTATCGTTCGTCTTGGCGTTCATTGAGGGAGGCCTATGCTTAGAAGTGGACGGTTAGTGGGTGATGATGGTGATGATGATGATGATAACAAACTGTTGCCGCGGCTTTGCTTATAGCGTTAACAATCTTTTTTCCAAAAAGTAGTCTATGTTACTTGTAATACCTCCAAGAATATGTATACAAAGTTTCATGATATTCGGTCAAATAGACGTACCAAACAAACAAACTTACATTCAATTTTATAATATTAGTAAGTCTAGACCATCAAACCATATAGGTTTGATGGTCTAGACTTCCGAGAGTATGGGCCGAACCTATTGATTGAAGAGGTTTCGATCCTGACCAGTGCCTTGAAAAGTTTAACAATAAAAAAGGTGAGTAGGTGAAATAGGTGTCTCTACTTGTGCACCATCATTTGCTTGCCGGTGAAGGAAAACAATGTGAGGAAACCTCTGCATAACCTATGAGAGTTACGCCCGGGTTCCGAAAGGCTGATCAACGGAAAAATTGACAAATCTTTCAATCTTAAAACTGTAAAATCTCTTGTCAAATGAGTTGCTAAAAGCCATCTAGGCGCATGGTTAAAATCATTAATTTGATCAGCCTGTCAGTTGACATAGCTACTACAATGAAAAGCTGTTTAATTGGGCTCTAGAATCGAATGTTAGCTGCTATTAACAGCCATGTTAGTTGACATACGCTTCGACCAACGTTTCAGAAACCGGGCGTAAAAGTTTGATTAAAAGTGTGAAGTCCACAGGGCATCGGTGAACCATGGCCACACCCTCCTCGCCTGATTTCGAGGAGAGGAGATCCGTGCTCAACAGAGGGACACATAAGGATTGATGTTCTATACATAATATAATATGTAGATATGATATATAAATGCATTGTATTTTCTTCCAGTGAATTTTATTTTTATCTGCAATATGTTACTGCTGTCCATAAAATATTTTCTAGAAACTTGTTCAGCGTACTGTCTAGATCTAGGTTACAATGTCTATTTTTAAAAGGTCCAATTTTAATTGACTAGGAAAGTTATAGATTTACTTTCCAGGTGAGATTATTTTGGGATTTATTCACTTTGTTAAATGTCTCGATACAAGATTTATTCGGTATAAGAATATTTCGCTTAAAATTAACTGTACAAGCACAAATAAATTAGATTTTTTTTTTTAATTTTATATGGTTATTAGTAATGTCTATTTAAACAATCTATAAAAAAAAAATGGATTTCCGCAAAGTGACGCCTGATTTGCTTAACTACTTCTTAGTTCTTTGACAAGGTAAAGTTGAGTTGAAATTTTAATATTTTCTTTTTTTTTTTTGTTTAAAAATTACTTAATAGCATAGCGAGTTATTAGTAAAATGTTTTTAAATTATTAGACGAAGCATCATGACACACACAATCGCTTCATGCAATAGGGTGAGGGATTATCTCACCCCGACTTTCACCTAAAATTAATAGGGTATAGCCAATCTCAGTTAACCCAAGTCAATATCAAATTGTAGGTATTAATTGTCAAAGCAAATTGTCAAAGGTAACAATGAGGACAGCTTGTGGACCGGTGAAGATCAAATTCGCATTTCTCAAATAAGATAGGGATAAGATATAAAAAAAGATAGGGATTAAGATAGTAAGTAGCATTATAAGATTTATCTTTTATATATTACTCGCTGTTTATCGTAGCTTTGCTCGCATTGATTTGGTATACTAGTGTACCTATCATTTTTACAACCTAGATTAGATTTTTCAGTGAAAATCCCGTCAAAATCAGTCCAGCCGTGTCGGAGATTAGCCGGAACAGCCAGACAAAAACTATAATGTTAGATGTAGGTTACAGAAAAGCTGTTAATTTGTAATTTTAAATAGACACTTCAATGTTATTGATTTGTATACATGTATACGAGTTGAGTTGAATGCGAGTGGCAAGAGATCGGTCGTCTTGGCGTTAAGTGCGGGGGGCCGCAGTGAATGAATAAAGGCTGATGATGATGATGATAATACATAGACTAGCTGTTGCTCGCAGCTTCACGTTACCTTATGTTTAGATAACCAGCCGAATATAAGGGAAACAGTTCTGCAGACAATTTGATGAAAGCTCACTCTTCTTTCATATCTTAAATAATTATCTCCATGTTTCAACAAATTGATATAATAGGCCGAGTCCATACCCACTGGAAAATCGTCGCTCAATTAATACAGAGTACAGACCATAATATTTTTGGCAATTTTGAGGATGTTATACTATACAAGCTGACACCCGTGACTTTGCCCACGTGGCCTAAGTTATGAAATCGTGCACAATAGAGATTGAATTTCCCTTTTTTTTCTTATTGTTGATTTTTCTAATTTGAACTTAGAACATTTCATTTTTTGGAACGAAATTTTCAAATATCAACTCCTAATTATAAATATATTACGTACCATGATGGATGCGAGTGACCGCCTTGGCGTTTATTGAAGGAGGCCTATGTTCAGAGGACGGATAAAGGCTGATGATGATGATGACGTACCGCTAAGGCATTGAAATTATAAAACATAAAACGATAACGATGTAGATCATATTTTTATTGCGTCGCTAAAGGGGCGAATTCGAGACATCACTGCGACAGCCAATTACAGGTGATGAAAAATACATAGTATGACAATAATAAATGGAACCGTGGAACAGGCTGTGTGAAGCAAAGCCTGACGACAAATACAATTAATGTTGAAGGCGTATACGTATTTGAAAATGATCAATATTGTGTCTAATATTAGATCACACTGCTACTTGTACTTAGACCAGCTTTTGCCAGCGACTTCGACCGCGGGGAGTTCGAAAAGGTAACTAATTATGTATTTCCTCGCTAGAATGAGATAAAAACCAATAAGTAGTGTATATCTTTATTCATCATCTTCAGTCTTTATCCGTCCAATGCTGAACATAGGCCTCCTTTAATAGATATCATTACTTATATTATAAAATGTTATACATTATATTGTTTTCTTATGTTTACGCGAATTTCACTCATTATAATGAAACAACTTTTACAGATTTTATCGCGGTTTATTTAGTTTTTTACGAGCCCGACGTTTCGGATACTTTACAGCAACCATGGTCACGGGAGGAGTTTTCATTATAATGTTATACATTATATTATTTTTTATAATATAGGTATAATGCTACACATAAGAGTTAAGACTTGTTGCATTCGGCCCTGTATGTGTTATACACCTAGTTTTTTTTGTCGGAAGGTCTAAACTTTTAGGCATGGTGGCTTTTAAGCTCAATCGGTAGTAGAGAGATAGAGTATACATAAGCTAAGTTGCTTATATTTTAGATGAGCCATCCTATCATCGTTAGACGAACCTAATCTTCCGATGAAGCTTAAAGGCCAAAAGGCCAATATTTAATAGGTCCACTCGAAAAAATAAAATACTAAGATTTAACAATTACATAGTTTTGGACTTTTCAACTGATATAATTATATACCTCTGGCAAACGTAATTTATGTTAGAATGATATAATATAGCCTATATCCTAATAAATAATAATTAATGTCTAAGGTATAGGCTATATTTTATCATATTCTAATCTAAGTTATAAGCCATCGCAAGTTTCAACTAAAAGAGCAACAAATATCCTGACATCCAAACTTTAGCCTTTTTTACCATAATTAGGATAAGATCGGTAAGACAGTATTTTAAATGGCGGTAAATAAACAATTTTATATTAAAATCTATGATAAACTAAACCTAAAGCAAACGAAGTAGAATTCCTGAACCAATAAAATTAATTTTCAGATTGTATGACCTAGTGTTATCATTACATTTGTGCTCTATCTATCATCATCAACCTTTATCCTTCCACCGCTAAACATAGGCCTGCTTCAATGAACGCCAAGATTATCTATCCATACTGACTATAAGGTTAATATACAATACACTTTTCCGATAGGTATATTAATTTTATGATGCTGACACAATAAAGCTGAAGTGTTCGCCACTGATCAAAACAAGCAAAGCTGATTTTTTTTTATTTGTAGGTTATTAATGATTTTTTTATTATAATTGTGATATCAGAGAGAAGATCATCATTACATCAGTTCTTTATTGCCCAATGCTCAGCATTTTAGGCGTTATTGCCCGTCACATCGATGCATGCAGGGATAGCCTTGTACTCTAGTGTAAATTAGTACTAAAAACTAGATATTAAAGATTTTTAATCTTATGTGCAGACTTCATTGACATTTTTCTTTTTAAGTGAGCAGGGAATTTTTTTTTTGCGTATCGCGCAATCAGTCTTTGAGCATGGGACATTGACGAAGACAAGTGCACCTGTAAATTGAAAAACTAACAGCCAGTATAGGATCTAGCTGGGGCCAATAACTTTATGTCTAGATTGTAATCAGTCAGCCATTGCTGTGTTTACTTTTACAAGTTTTTATAATGTCCCCAGATTTTTCTATGTAACTTAGGTTTAGTTTTAGGTGAACTCTTGATAATTTTGATAGCCTAAATCTTTCCTGATTTGAAATGATCTTTCTCCAAAATCTTAAAAAATAATCCCGAATCAGCTATTTGAGAGTGAAAACTACATGAAATATCATGTAAATCCATATCGAGTCTTAAGAAAATTATTAGAAAAATACTAGTAAGCAAATTGATAACGACGACGACGATAGAAAAACAATAATTAATTTATATACTACGACGCTTATTTTGTGATTGTAGATATAATTTCAGATAAGAAGCTGTGTATTTTCGATTTATAATGAAGTTTCTTTCCACCCTTATATTGCAAAATATAACACCCCTACTTACTCTACATACCACCAAAAATATAATCCTAACTCTACTCTACTCGATAGTGGAGTACCACTATCAAGTACCGCTTCTATCAACTACTCCTAAACTATGGATCTCATGTTGGTCACACCCGACTAGTAAAACCTGCATGGAGATCGTCATCTCAGCCAGTCGTATGCCGGCCTACAGTCAATCTTAGCTCTTATATAATTTAGCTCCCTAGATAAATAAAATGTTATTTCTTAATCCTATGACCCACTTAGTGGAGACATAAATTATTATCCTTGTTATTTCCGAGGACAAATTTGTGTTGCTAACGAAGCGGTTCACACGCTCATTAACTTGACACTAGATACTCCCACTGTGTCATTCAATATGCCTGACTGCCACACCTTGATCAAAGGCATTTTCTTATCGGGATGATAAATTTACGCAACAGGCACCTAATAATTATCAAGCGCACGAATCGATGTGAGTCGCCGCGGAGGGGGCTTCAAGACGCAAGGGGCCCCAATTACGGCGCGGCAGGAGGGGGGTGCGCCGGCAGCGCGCAAGTCACCGCTGGTATCGACCGGCCCGGATGTGCATCGCAATGTTGCCGGAGAGATCAGCCGACCCACCTACTCGCGAAACTTTACGAGCGCGTTCGTGTCTATACGGGCGGAGCTTTCACACATACTTAGCGATGGTCGCGTGACGTTTACGTAGACGCACGCCGTATTACGCTCCTTCGCTCTTCAATGCGCTGGCTTTGGTATAAGCCCACATTATTAAATTACTCTAATGTATATAGGCCACATCGTTTGTTAGATTAAGGTTGGCAATTTTCTAAGATTGTTGCGTATACCTTGGCTCTGCTATATTTTATTTAGGAATAAATTTCATGACTTATAAAATCTCCAATATTTTTCATTGCGATTTTCTTAATATAGATACGCATTACCTACATACTATGTAAGCACATAAGATGTTTAGATGACGATTTATTTTCTTGAAAATTAAAACCCTATAAAAATTAAAACACTGTTAAAATTAAAATACTAATAGCCTTGTAATATTTTAATATATAGTAAACTATATAGATGGCCTCAACGGAAGACCAGTGCTGGAATTACCGCCAGGAAACTCTGAGTTGATACCAATTTATGAAGCTAGACTATGTGATATTAATTGTGTACCTACTATGTAATTCACAAATAAATCTTTCTTTCTATATTAATAAGAATAGAATTTAATATCGTTTAAGTTTTCAACATTCTCAAAATTTTAGTAAATTTTGATTTCCACATTATTAAAATAATAGTAAAGCATGACTCCGACTTTCAGTTATTATGATATTTTATAGATTACGATGATGCATAATGTATTATATAAATATGGAATAAAATTAACACGTAAATTTCAAAAATATTTTAGTAGGTCACAGATATATTATGTTTTAGCCTTTTAAAAGTAGGACTTCCTAACTTAGACTTACGGAATATTTCCCGCTGATCACTGCCCATTTTCTTACTGACTTTACCTAGGCCTCCCCCAGTGAACGCCAAGACGCGATCTCTTGCCACTCGCGTTCACAACGGATGGAACGAGTTATGAGTTAATTTAATCTTACTCCTATTCGACCTTACGTTTCTTCTTAGGAAAAACATATATATAGTGGACTGACTTTGATCATAGTGGTCGATTACTATACAATATGCTTTTATTTTAAATTGCGAACGACGAAATAGATCTGTCCATTTCGAGAATAAACTGATAAAAATAATAATAATAAATATCTATTGACGCTTTTCACACCATGTCAATCTGGTTCCGTGCTAAGTTCTCGAAGAGACTTGTGTTACGAGTACCAGACAACGGAAATACATATATTTAATACTTTTTATATTATTTTTATTATATATAATACACACATTTATTACACATCCATGATAGCTTACGTAATATTTTCATAAGTTAACATATGGAAATAGCCCTTAGTTCGATAGAGATGATGATGCTACTTAAATGGTTACGACAATTGTTTTCGCGCTACCTAATTGCTGTATCAATGAGCGCTTAACTGGTCAATCAATACAATGTCAATTGTAACGATCAAACTCATTACACTGTGTATATTATAATATTATATGTATTATGTAATAATAATAATAATAATAAATATTTATTTAGGAACATAATACACTGTTAAACTTACTTAATCTAATACACATTACACACTCACACGGCACATATACAAATTTTAGTTATGAATTTTTTATAAATTTACCAGGTCCCCCATAATCCATGTGATGTATGAAATATATCCCCATATCTTATTATATTATATTAAAAAAAAAAACAAACATTTCTTGATTACATATTAACGTTAAAATACTATCAGTTTATAATCGGAAAAAAGCTTTCTTCAAATGTGATATTCAAGACTGTATTTAAAGAGTATAGAAGTGGCATAAAGTGTTATTTGCTATTGTTATTTTAAATTTATGTAAAGATAAAACAACTAGCAAGTTGCAGGCTATTTTTTTACAGATATTTATTTATCATAGATCTAAGGACTCAATTGATTACTTTATTGAAAAGGAAAAGGTAAAGATGGACATCTTCAAAAATATTAAGATTAAAACAAGACTAATCAATGGATAATCTTTTTGATTGTTAACATCGCATATGCTCAGTGACCGATTTAGGCTTGATGCCGCCCTAGGCCCTGTTTATTTTGCCGCCCTTAATGCTAGAAAAAAGTTAAGTATCAACCCTTAATTATTATGTCCCACTGCTGGGCCAGGGCGAAATTATTAAGATTTAGTCATTTATAAAAGCTTTATAATGCATGTGATATTCAGTAATGAAACAAAAAGTAAAGAACATCATTCGGTAAAGACTATAATTAATCTTTAAAAAAACAATCTTATTCATAGACTGAAAAGTAAATAAAAAAAGTGAATTGTTATAGGTATATTATATAGAGAATTCTTTGCAATAATTAATCCAAACTCATTTTCAAAGGCTTCAGTCTTCTTTACTTTTTTCGTCTCTGAAATTTTGGCGCCCCTCAAATCATGCCGCCCTAGGCCCGGGCCTCACGGGCCTATACGTAAATCCAGCACTGCATATGCTACGCCTATGGCAATTCTATTTGTTTTTCATTTTCTACAATTACAAGCGCCACGTATAAATAAGAGTTACAATTTGAGAGAGGGATTGATGGGGCCGCCCCCGTGCCTCAGGAGCCTACATACAGAACATATCGCTATCTGGAGTGTAATTAACTGCCTGCATTATTCTTCGTGATTAGTGTCCCTTTTAAACAATCTTCCGGAATGTTCTTTGTGTTTCAATTTTCACAAAATTCGCTGAGGAGGTATAATATACATATATAATTAATATATTTTACTTCTCCATTGTTATTATTTATTAGTAGTAGAATTTAGTTATTATGTAATTTAACAGGCAGACGGATCACCTGATGGTATGTGATAGGGACATTAATAGACACGTCAAGGAACAACTAATGATTCTTACTAAACTAAAATGAAACTAGTTGCACGGGCGCGAATTGCGAGCGCCTTTAGCCGTTTTTTAAGGGACCCGGAACCGCAGGCAACAGGAACCCTCTACGACATACTGCTTCAGATATAGATGGACTGTCCGCCCACTACTAAGCAGTCCCCACGACGACGTGTCTAGCACGGCCCGGTATGATTTCCACAAAGCTTTTGGAAAAGAAGATCGGAACAGACAGCAATTATCACTGAGACCTCATCGGTACTAGGGACTTATGAGTTGCTAAAAGTGGGTCAGACCTGGATTGGGATTTTCACAATCGTGGGTGACGTTGATTTGATTTTGAATAGTGACCCGGACACCGGGTGGTTCGTAATCCGATTTGTCTAATAAGAAATCTTATACTAAAAAACTAACAAACGTGTGGTGCAGTAAAAGTTACCGGAATTAATAAGAAAAAAGCAATTGAGGAACGCTTCCTTCCTTGAAGTCAAAATATTCCCCTTTGGCGTTAATGCATTTTTTAAACGATTAAACCAATTTGGAAACATTTGTGCCGCTGCTTCGTGGTGACCTGTGACCTCATAAACGTGTTTTTCATCCTCTTCGACAGCCTCCTCTGGTGATGAAAATCGTTGACCGCGTAATTGATTCTTAATTTTTGGGAACAGAAAAAAGTCACAAGGTCCCAATTTTATAAATTGAAGCGAGCTAAATTATGATAGCACGAGGAAAAAAAAAAGAAGCTAAACGTTCTTAACAATAGTTATACCACAGTATACTATCAAATAATATATGTATATGAAACTATGTACGATATAGAATTATTTTGTCTTCGACGAGGAAGCTTTATTATTGTTAAAGTTTACAATTAACTTATAAAGTGTTATATTTCTTATTAAGAGTTTTTTAGCCTTAAAGTTTATTTTATTAACAAAAAATAAAAGATTGTTCTTAAAAATGGTTTTTTTTTTCATTTACTTTTAATTTTTTAGCATTTTTAATTAGAGATTTGACGTTTCTAGCTCAAGCATTAGACGCTGGTTATTATATAGTATCAAAGTACAACTAAACGAGCCCAAACTCGATGGGGTTGCGTTATTCAATTACGAAGTTCCTATGGCTACCTTCCAGCACCATCGTAAAATCAGCTCTATGTCATAATAATATTGCATTGTCATCCGATTTGTACATGCACGCAAAATTTCAGCTCAATCGGAAACCGGCTAGTGGATCAAATTTAAATTGCAAGATTTGAATCCATCGGGACAGGTGAGTGTAAATAAAAGCTTGTAATAAAAAGCTGAAGAGCTTATTTGTTTGAACGCGCTAATATCAGGAACTATTGGTCGGATTTGAAAGATTATTTCAGTTTTAGATAGCCCATTTATCGAGGAAGGCTATATATCATTCTGCTAAAATGTCACTGGAAATCTTAGTAAACGTAGGCAAAGCTGCGGGCAACAGCTGGTATTAAATTAATTTTCAAACGCCTGATAAATATTATGAGCAATCGTAGTTTGATGTAGCTATTGGTATTTGAGACTTTTATGTTTACCGCATTACGAGTATTACGTGCTATGGAGCGTGCTATACTTATTTCTTTGGCAGCTAGATTCGAAAGCAAGACTTCCGTCGGAGAACTAAAGTTACCGATATCACGCAAAGAATAACGTGGTTGAAGTGGCAGTGTCACACACTCAGAAGTACGAATGGTTGGTGGACCAATAAGGTGCAAGAGTGGAGGCCGCGTTTAGGTAGACGAAGTATTGGTCGGCTGTTAACCAGGTGGGAAGACGATCTCCGTGCAGTGGCCGGTCCGCATTGGATGCGACTGACAGGGGATCGGTCCACTTGGCGTTTATTAGGGAGACGTATGTTTAGCAGTGGACGGATAAAGGCTGATGATGATGTTGATATTCATCCCAGTTTTAAAGTTGAAATCGCAATCAGCCTTTAGAGTTTAGATTCTAAAAGTAAGAGTTCTTATTATTTATCTTTCATTAGTTTACACAATCTTTAAAGGCCAAATACCTGGTTATGCAAGCTAAATTCGCCTAAAGTGGTATGGATATACTACAATATAATAGTCCAAAACTGTAAGATTAATTTAAAGATTACATTAAAACAACTTTGAGATAAGTATTTAGACATTAGTATTTTTTATCTTAAGATTCTAATGAACTAAGGCTTAGCAGATTGAACTCGCGGTTTCACTGGATTCAATACTGAAAAATGTATTTTCTTACAGTAATCTTCTAATTAATGATCAGGTTTTCACATGCAAGGAGATGGTTTAGTTACAATTTGTAGAATAAGGCCCCTTAAAAATTATTAATAAACTAGCTGTTGCCCGCAGCTTCACCTGCGTAAACTAAGATTTGCAACGGCATTTTAGTGGGATAATATAGTCTATCCACCCATACTTACGTATGTAAGTATGGGTTTTGCATTTATATAATATAGTATAGCACCGCCCCGCGATCCCGTGGGAATATTGAAATGAATTATAGCCTATGTGTCAATCTAATGTATAAGCTACATTATTATTAGGTTTCATCAAAAGCCATACGGTAGTTTTTGCGGGAAAGAGTAACAAACATCCATACTCACAAACTTTCGCATTTATAATATTAGTAGGAAGTATACCGGTATTTTCGAAGCTTATGTTAAGCTTCGATATAGTTTTATCACACATAATATCGTCTCAGATACCCCCCACGTTGAAGACTCTACAACATGGAAAGATGCAAAAGAATCTCGTTAATGCAAATACTTCAAAATAAAAATATATTTCAAGCCACTTTCCACACTGTGTGCATAATTTAATAATCCATACTCTATACTTCCAAGTGGAGTTTCGCACGTATTGCTATGAAATGTCGTGATTGTGTTAGACAGATACATTGCTAGACGTCTAGACGTTTATGTACTTGTTGTTTATTATTTTTCTTTCTAAAAACCAGCAATTATTTGTGTATTATTTTTATTATTTGTGTAGAAATTAATGACATTAATCACTATTACACTTGATAATAAAATTATAACACACGTAATAACAAAAACGGGGAAATAACTCGCGTAATTCGAAACACGAGATTGATTTGATTTGATAGACTCTGTTCTGTAAAAAGTTTTTGGGTTGTAAAATATGTTTGTAAGTATAGAATTATGGTTTGTTAGGGCCAAGAAAAGTCTTGTTTTATTTCCTTGCAATGTTTATATTTTTTCTCTCAATTTTTAGAACTTCTACAAGAACCTTTTTAACTTAAGCTTAGAATAATAATGCCGTTATTATTCTAAGGTCTTAAGGTAGAAAGGTTCTTGCTTCTCGTCTCTCTTAAGGTTAGTGTCAGGATTGCTTAGTGTCTAGTAATCTCGCTTTTAAAGAGTGATCTGGCCTCAGCTGGGGCCAGCCTGTCACTAAGGTGCTCTTGTTGTCTGCAGATCCAGGACTCCCAAAATGTAGCTGAAGATGCCCGCGTGTGTAAAAACACCAGTCGGATAATGCCCTCTTAAGTGCGGGTCCTGCATAGATTCCAGTAATCCGAAATGATTTTTTCTGCGTTAACAACAAAAAGAGGTTGTCCACCCATACTCGGACAAAATATGAATAAACCGCGATAAATTCCGTAAGAGCTGTTTAATTATAACTAACACTTTTGTGAAAGAACATCCAAGTTCGAGCTTAAATCCGATATCTTCGCTACCAGCTACATTGCTGATGCAAGTCATTACTAGAACCTCCTATAACAATATAATAATTTGCTACTGATAATAAATACAATTCATAAAAATAAGAAAAATACTACACTTAAACACTGATTCTCATTATTATTTTCCAAAGAGAAAAATATTTAATCCCTATCTACGAAGAAAGATCCAATTAATTTGAAGAATCTAATCTGATAATCCTTAGTATTTTATGAAAAAAAAGCAAAATACTGTAAAATCCTTAGTAATTCTTAGTTCATAAATTTTTATTGCGATAGCATAATAAATTGAAAATGGCGCTTGTTAAAATGTTCTAACAAGATATTCTTTTAATTTATTAAGTTCTCTTTGTAAGTACTCTCTGACATAATAAGTGCTATTAAAACTAGACATTCCTTTTTTATCTTCAGTTAAAGTTTATTGGAAGATTTGTAATATTTTACGTTGCAAAAATTGTATTTGAATACAGTTTTAAAGTGAGCGATAAATATTTGTAAAACATTGAAAGTGCTATTTCGAAATATGGTTGTTAGATATTTTGCGAATGCTGCATCGCCGCTGCAATGCTGAATATCTGTACTGTGGTTGGACATCGAAACCGCAAGAATATGATGTATGACGAATATAGTTAACTAAGTTAAGCTAGCTTTGATATTTTAATGGATATAGGCAATTATTTTTTTACTCCCAGGTAGCTGTTACCTGCCTTAGCCAAAAGGGCCACTATCCATAAACTTTTTTAACGAATTAAAGCTGCCAATCAGATTAATTCTTATAAAAAACTAGGAAAATGTTTGCAAATTGAGAGTAAACAAACACGTTGTCAGTAATATGTTTGGGTTATGATATGATTGATATGAGCATGGAAATACTACGAATATGTGTCAAAGGGAAAAAATCTTGTATATTGTGACATAGTTTTACACTACGTGTGACCGTACTCTACATGTGACAGCTCTCTTTATTGTACTTAAATCATATGTCAAATTAATGTCACAACAGCATATTCGAATGTATATACGTAGATTTCCCTGTAACAGCTCTACAAAAGTGGCATATGTATTCCAGTAAAACTAGTATTCCCTTGCAAAAATTTGTACATATTAGAAATCTAGTAAAATAGTTAGTATTACTATGTTAAAATTGGTATAAGAATTCTAGTAAAACAACTATTCCTATGCGCCGATTAACAGACCCATCTGTTTCTCGACAATTGTTGGTCCACTGCAAGTATGCACTCATTGTAGGCTTGAACTGCTTGTTACTACAAAGTTTGCGTTAAAGCAAACTTAAGTGGCCAAGTTCGTATGTAAGTTTCCTTCCACATTGAATAAATGTTGATGATTCATGCCAATATTAACGGGAATTTGAAGGAACATAGACTCCGAGTTCACTGTCTGTGTTGGTACCATCATTTGTAAGCTAAACAAAGGCTTGTGCTGTTTGTTAGTTGACGCATCATAGCCATATTTTAATACCTAATTTAAGACGTGGTCATAGCATACTACTGTGTGTGTGCTATACAGCGTTCTCATTTGCATGGGTACCACTTTTCTGTATGTCAGAGGCAAGGGCAAGAGAGACGTGTTATTATTGGACTTAACATCTTTAAATGGCCCAAGATAGGCTACATATAGATGAGTTGCCGGAGCTAGTTGCAGTTAAACTAGCTTCTCCCCACCATGGTTCAAGCCTTGTCGTGGCGTTGGGGCTCAGTAGTCAAGGGTGAATCCAGCACCATGGGCGAATCGAATTGAGCCGAGCGGGCTCTTTGTACCTCTCTTATAAAAAGGGGGGGCAAAAGAGCACGAGGGCAAGTGGTGAGGACGGGAACCTCGCCTCATTGTACTGTCCCGACGTTGAGAGTGGTTGTTCTGTGGTGCGGGGCAACCCCTCTGTGGAGGTGGCGTCGGTCGAGGTGCCCTGATGCTTGTAGATCCGGATCACCTCACCAGAGGTGGCATTGGTGGCACTCACCGGGTTTTAGTGGGTAGAGCTGCGTTCACTTACCAGCTTTCGTACAGCGAGCCCCACATACCCACCTGGGGAGAGCCCCCGGGATGCCTAAGCCAATTACCCGGTGCTAAAGAAAAAAAAAGGATAGTAGTATAAATGAGTTGCCGGGGCTAGTTGCAGGTAAACTAGAATATATTCAGGGCCACCTCGATCACTTACAATCAGGTGGCAGTTGGCACGTCTGGCAGTTTATCTAAGTAACATTAAATTACGACAATATCTGTTATAGACCTTGATAAATAATATCATTTCATGGGTTCATTTCGACGCTTTCAATTCCCATCTTAAGTACTTATATAAAAGCGTTCGTGCTGCCTCATTAATTACGATTCTAGATGTTACGTTTACATTTTATCGTCATCATCATCATCATCATCACTGTATATCTGTAAAGTTATATCAGGCAAGGCGATCAAATGATTCCTGGACGGCAATGGCCTCTTTCTGCGAGACAGTGATGTCCCAGAAGGAGGCCGACGAACGGGTGAGAGAGGAGGCCGCTGACGCAGCCTCCCCCCGTAGACGACGAACGGGGGTGCGTCGGAGGCGCTATTTAATGCGCCTTCAATAAAGCCCCTGTGCTCGTGTCGGGCTCGGGATGGGAACCTGGGCCCAGCTTAAGACACGACGTCGTGGGGACTGCCAAGTCGTAGCCGGGCAGTCCCCCTATTGTGGAGAATCTGGTCTTTGCCGGGACCAGTCTGTCGCTGAGGGTATCCCGTCGCCTGCACAGATCCGGGTCCCTCAAATATAGCGGCTGAAGGCTCACGTAGCGGTTTTAGTGGGGTAGGGTACTCAAATGCGAGTCCCCACACACGCCAGCGCGCCTAACCAGGCCCTGGTATGGTCGTAAATAATTTCCGCTGCGTCATCAAAAAAAAAAAAAAAGGCGATCAAATGATATAACAAGGATGTTTTAATCAATTTGAAACTAATGGACAAATTGTAATCATTCTTTCATCAAATGTATATTTCAGGATTTGTAGTAGAATGAATAATATTAGGATTAGAGCTATTGAACTCTAACCTATAAAACGGAAAGTTAAACACGGTTATCCAACTATAATTCGTAAAAAGTCGATTTGAGCATCGATTAAAGCGTTTATTCGAGTAACAGTCGATTGTATGAAAGCTGCGATTGTAGAATATAGCCCGAGTCCCTACCGGAACACTATATGGGCGTGTCTATTTCCGACAGTGCTCGGTCGATGACTTTCATTTAGATCCATCGCTGGATACCGTCTGGATTAAGACCTTACGCTTGCCTTACGCGATAAAAACTTATAAAACTTAAAAGTATAAAAAGTCAATATTATAAATCTATGTTTTCTTTACTAAAAATATGTTACATAAAAATATAGCTTTAAGAATCAAAATACCTAGAACACAATATATAATATGTTATGTATTCAAATAATTAACTACCTATGTTTTACTCATTCATTAGTATAAAAATCTGATTTATAAAAATATTAATAATAATTATCAGGGTATCTTTATTAATATCTACGTGTACACTGGCTAAAACTAAACATTAAAACGGCCAGCTAATTACAACTTTCGCTATTTATTTTGAAAAGTAATTTTAAAATATTCCTTAGGTTTTTTGCTAAAATATGAATATTTCATTGTGATGAACCAGCGTTCTGCGTTATATCTACATTAAAAAATTAAATTGAAATTTCCGCTGTAAAACGCAGCCATCTATCGTGGTGTCATGCGTGACGTCATAAGATGCACAACAAACATTGTTTGGTTGAGTTAATTTAAAATAATAATAAAATAATAAATATAAATTAATTATCAAGTATCATGGGTTTTAAATGTTACAAATACTGTATACTTGTAGTACCGCAATGTGAAATGCCGCTGTTAAAACACCAGAAAAGCTTTTTATCCACGTGCCTAAGAAACCTCCGTATAAGTGACTACTACTTCAAGGATTGCAGTATTTATTGATAGTTATTAGTACGTAATGTATCGAAAAATAAACAAAGAAAGTATTATTCCACAGGAAAATAACCGAAGCAAAATCTATTTTATTTACAGACAACTGACAACTGACAAGTGTCAGTGACAGATACTACGCTTACCTCTTAAATTATATGCAAAATTTAACAGGGGAGAGTAGGACTTTATAATATTTACAATATTAGTAAGATTGCTAACAATATTTTATGCTTATATAACATAACACTGTTTAAAGGTTTCCTCCTGTCGACGTGATGTACGCTTGGGAAATCAATTTACACTCGCCAACCATGCTTCTAATGTAGTGAACAGATTAGAAAAAATATCTTTCAGCTTTTTTGTCATAAAACTATACTATATTTCAAAAGCGACATATTAATTTATATAATATGTTATTTATTTATTTATATTTGTAATATGCTATTTGTTTTACTAGTTAAATTGTGTGCGCTTCTCTATAGAATTGGGTTCGTATCTGTAATGATAGTTGTAAGTTGTGATTAAAATAAAAAAATAAAAAAAATAATCTCATTTTTTATACTTGGTCTTACAAATAGACAAATTCTCCAGTCTATCGTATTTTTCGATCGTCTGAGGATATACAATTAAATCAATAAAAATGAACGTAAGAAAATATACAGATATATTATATAGTTTTTAAGAAGTAATATTATTTAGCAATTCTTGAAATATTTATTAATTTGTTCATTGCGGACTCGACTATATTTCCGAAGTCTTTCAGAAATCAATAATTTTCAAATTTAAAAGCGAATATTAAAAGTTCAATGACACAATTCGTCACAAATCACAAAACACCGAAGGGCTCATTTTGGATTGCATCAATGCTTTCTCGTGATAAGAATTTTAGCGTACAAAAGCTTGTTCTCAGAAAATGCCTACAAGAACGTAGTTCTGAGAAGAGAGTGCCGCTCCTTCCTTATTACAACTGAAACAGACCAAAATATGCAATTGAATTCCTTAGAAATTTCATTTATTATAAACATATAACTGTAATTTTGAATTTAAGCTTTTTCATACTTGAGTTATGTTAAAATCAAAAGAAATAAGTCTTTGTTTCGTTCTATTTAAATGGTGTATTGCCAATAAAAATAACAATGAACTTACTTATTGATGATATTTTCGCGTAGAAGCAATTAAAACTGAAAAGAAATAGGACTCCTATTTTAAGTAAATAAAATGTCATATAACATTGTAACATAACGATAAGATTTTATGGAACTGAAACAACAATAAACTAAACCGAATAATAATAAAATTATATTAAGACGCATCATCTCATGTTTTAGATTTTAATGCGTTGAGAGTTAGTTATTATAAAAAGAGTTATATTTACTAAAGAATCAAATCTTAAAAGAATATACATTATATAAATAAACAGCCAGACAGAAATAAAAATCTAGAATTGGTGTCAATGTGCCACAAAACTAATGACAATTATAACACGTGTACAATGTACATTACTCTATAATACATATTTAAATATAAAAACTAGTTATTCGCAACTTTGCCTTAGTCTGTATATTATTTTCAAATTAGTATCTGGACAGATGATTATTATTTTTATAGTTTATGTCACTCAGTAATCACACGATCACGAGACACGACTGTTATCATAATATATGATCACCATCATGATTGGTTCATGCGTTGGGCGATGCGTTTGACAGCGGTTCCGTTGTTTAGTAGTCGAGACGTGGCTCGGCCGGGCTCGTTTTTTGTCCCAGCGGATTCCATTGCCCCATGTAACCTGTAAGTCCGGCAGTTTGCCGTGCGTTGACCGCTCTCGACAACTTGTAGCCGTTGGACAACCTGTACCCGCTTTCCAGCTCCCGTACTATTGAACGCCTTTTGATTGAGGCTATGTTATGAAAAATTATTTGCGGGCGTTTCGTATTGTGTACTTTTACTTTTTGTAATATTTTTAAACATTTAGGGTTTTGTTCCAGTAAGTTAAAATATGATAGAATATTCCAATTGCGATGTAATCGCTATTAACTCGTTAATGTTTCTTTAATACTTAATAGGTATGTGTATAGATATAAATAAAATACCACAATATCATAATATTATGTCTAGTGCCTATTGTCCTTTTATTCACCCATTTCAGCCATATCTAGACATGTTGTTAATATTTTTATAGTCTCTATAATAACGTTACATTGCACTGGTGAAAGATTTTTTAAAATTGGGTGAATACTTTCGAAAATTACTCTATCACATCCAAACATTATAATATTGTGCATACGTAAGTTTTCGTAATTAAGAGTCAAAATTATTATTCTATTATTATTATTATTCATCAATTTTAGAGAAACATTGATCCAGCTCGAAGGAAGGAAAGAAGTAAAAGCAAATACATTTTCACATTCACAGTGATGTACAGTGGTAATTAGGTAATACTAATCCGAAATTAGTGTGGTTTAATTATTACGAACACGAAATACGATTCTTGTTACTTGCCTACATCTACACTCTACACTAATATAATAAAGAGGTAAACTTTGTTTGTTTGTTTGGTTGTAATGAATAGGCTCAAAAAGTACTGGACCGATTTCAAAAATTCTTTCACAATTCGAAAGCTACATTATCCACGAGTAACATAGGCTACATTTTATTCTGGAAAAAAATAGGGTTTCATAAGATATTTGGGTTTTTCGGACACAAGTTGAATGTTTCTTTCAGTGTTAGATAGCCCATTTATCGATAAAGATATATCATCCCGCTCAGATCCCGTTGTAGAGCTAGTACTTTATAAACTTACTGATATTTATGGCACAACCGTATATTACGATTCTCTTGAACTGTTTTAAAGTTGACGTTTTTTATTCATAATAATAGTTGGGATAATATATTGACAGACAAATCAAAGCCTAAAGTCTTATATTTTGTAACAGCAAAACCACATAAAAATGGTGTACACTTCAGTAGCAAAATTATCAAATTACTATCAATTTCAGGAGGGAAGTTCTTTCATTTATCAATCTTGCGATTTCAGACTGTCGTAAAGATCGCGCGGATCTTACTTATATTATGTAGATATTTATTTAGTGATCGTTCCCACGCTTCACTCACGCAATCACACGATTAAATATAAAATTGAGAGTTCTAAAATTGTCGCCGTATCTGAACGAGGTCTAAATCTTGAAACATAATGACACAAGTAGCGACGATAGTCCAGTGGGTATCGGCTCGGCCTCTTGAGCGAGTGGGTCAGAGTTCGATCCTGACCCCGCCCCCTCCCTCGTGGTGCCTTGAAATGGGTTTATCTAAATTACTTAGGGCAAACACGAGACCATCGCTTGCTCATAGGTGAGGAAATATGTATGCTTGATGAGATTAAAAATCTTAAGAGTACTTAAGCAAGTAGAATTATACATTTTAAAAGTTTAAATATCATCATCATTATTAGCCCTTATCCGTCCACTGCTGAACATAGTCCTTCCTCAATTAGCGCTAAGACGTCCAATCCCTTGCCACTCGTGTCTGCACGGTAATCGTCTTCTCATCTGGTTAATGGCCGACCAACACTTCGTTTGCCTAAACACGGTTCTTGAACTTTAATGGCCCTTCGGCCGTTCGCTCTCCTAAGTCAGAATGTAGTGCGTAATTCGTAAATGTTAACATATGGTGCGGCTGGCGTTCACCAGATCAATTTAGGCAAGCTATGTTTTTGGAGCGAAAATGATGTCGCTGAATCTTACTATGTTTCCATTACATTCAACAAGTGTAATTTTTCAGCATTTCCTTTCCAGGAAATGACATCAAAGTTAATTCTGAGACGAGGTTCCTGAGTGTCTGATCCTGGCTGATCGGAAGTAGTGAGGCACCAAGCATTAAACATTTAAATAGACAAGCGTAAAAAATATTTATTCGTAAAGCGCCTTAAATTAATTTAAGAAAAAATGTCAAAATCTACATGGGTTGAATAGTATATTATATGGAAATGAAACGAAAAGTTCTTGCTTTTTACTCCTAAGCAACTTATAATATAATTTTACCTTTCGATAAGTTTCAGATTTCATGCGAAAATTTCAAAAGTGATAGTTTCATGTAATTGTGATCAATGTGTCGTTTTTGTGGTGTTTAGTAGATTGTATTATATGATATTTGTTTATTTAGTAAATTGATAAACATATAAGTATATCAGTTTAAATATGAAAGTGTTAGAGCGAGTCATGGTTTGATTCGACAAATGTATAATTAGATAGGCTTACCGTTTAAACGGCCCCATTTACCTGTTGATCATGATTGGATATTCTTTAATTGGTAATTAAAAACCTAAGAATACATAATTAAAAACCCATCAAGCATATAACCGGATAGAGGACCTACCTAGTACTGTGAAAAATCTGAAACTGGTTAACAGGGTTTTTATTATTTTATTTAATTGCTATTACGTCAGTGACAAATCACTGACCAATTCAATTGACCAGTGACCTGTGTGTGCGTCCCCTTCAGCCAATCATCTGTCAATAACAATCAATTGACCAATCAGCACGCAGAACGGGCTCAAAGTCGCAGCACAAATTGACGGAATTTGTTTTTATACAAATTACAATATTACCGCTCTATTCTGCATATATGCTCGATGTAATAAGTATACCTTATTACCAGATTTTTATAATTATACGGTTCCAATTTGGGTACGTACAAGTGTCATGAAGTGACGAAGGTACATTTAGTAGGTAAAATGAAAGAAGTTAATTATTTTCGCATCCAAAGTTTGATGCTGTGAAAGTGCTTCAGCACTCGCCAACCTCTACATGTAGAGTTTTATAAATGGTTAGATATTTGTTGTAAAGCTACGAAGGACGGTATTCAATGTTGTTGTTATTTTCGTCGAACAATATATTTTTTTAAAGTTTTGAGAAGTATTCCAATACTTCGAATAGTAAGAGTACCCAGAGATATAGAGAAACAACTCGTAGTTTCAGTTCAATAGTTACTATATTTTGAAACACGTATTACATTTGAAGATCAGATTATAAAAAAGTTGAAAACAGCAACTCGTAAGGTTAGGCGTATAATATTATATTTGTGTAGTAATAATTTTTGAGTATAGATACTCTACACGCCTGTACGTCTTTTTAACAAATAATATGTACAAAGCTCTCAATATAATACATAAGTAGCTTTAGAGACATTGACTCTGTTTTCATGTATATTTCATCATTCTTACAGTTACCATTAAGGTAAATTCTATGAAATATGCGGCACTTTGCCCGTTATTTATTAAGAAACATAGTTTGTTGCTAGCTTTTATTCAAATGTCATTCGCTTTTATTGTCCGCGCACATGCTAAATTGGTGAAACAGAGACAAGACTAATAATAGCAATGCCTATTTACAACTGAAACAACCATACAAACACATATTGAACATGATGACAAATAAATGAATTTTTGTATCATAATAAAGATTCTTCGAGTTCACATAACGTATTTTTGCTCGGTTATTATTAAACTAATATCACCATTGTAACGAGAAAGGGGATGGAGCAAATTGCCGCGTAAAAGAGATAGTATGCGAGGACGCTCGCTTGGAGCTGCGCCCGCGCCGTTCATTGATGCGCAGGCGCCGGGGGGCCGGAGGTGGCGGGGCGGGGACGAGGAATGCGGCCGCGGCGAGCAATGACCGCGCCAGGGTCGCTTCCTTTACGAGAAACGCGGGCCGTCGTACTACAGCCGATTACCCCGCCACCGCCCCCCTCGATCCGTACTACATGGCCCTCACGGCTGCGACGCGCGCTTTTCGACCCGTAGTCCGTTAGAAAAATTAAGTGCGCCGCATTCCGCGACCGTTTCTGCATCTCTGTCGCACACTCACATTGCGCTTCTTCCGTCTCATTCTTGGGTGGAACCCTGTATTGTGGCTTCGTTTGATCTCAAAACAAAACTATAGGCGCGAAACTTGCGCTTGAGTGAATTCTTCTTCACCTAGATAATAAGATAGTGTAACAACACTTAATGGACATTTCTCACATTGAATCTTGTTTTGACTGTTTGTTTACAATATTTGTTAATGTATTCATTGCGTGTTTCATTTGTAGGTTTATATTAAATACATAAAATATTATAAAAATAAATTATCAAATATATTTCATTTGAATTAAACCTGAGTTAAATCCCTTTGACGAATATTGAGGCATGTTGATGATTAACTTGACATTTTAAGTTAAGGTTAAATTATTATTATTAGTTTTTGATTCATATTATTATTTTTTCTTAACGTAACATAAACTAAGTTTAACCTCCACAATGATTTACTTGTTAATAATTCTTACTACTTATTAACACATGTCATTAAGCTTTTCAATAAAAAATAAAATAAGGTTCAAGAGTGGAGGCCGCGTTTAGGTAGACGAAGTGGTTGGAGATTAACCAGGTGGGAAGACGATCTCTACGCATTGGCCGGACCGTGTTGGATGCGAGTGGCAAGAGATCGGTCGACCGTCGTCCATTGAAGAAAGCATGTTCATCAGTGGACGGATAAAGGATGATGATGATGATGAAGAACCCTTATAATATTACAAGTTACTAAGGCAATATTTCACTATCGTAATGTCTTTATTTGCAGTGAAATATTTATATTGCATTGAGTCCAAGCGAAATCCCAACAATACACTGTAATCATGAGATGCCAAGTCCAATATGACAGTATTGTGATACGTGGAATTGTAGCTTCCGAACCAATTTTCAGGCGCAAATTCAGACTTCCAAGTAAATAGGAAATAAGTTTAATTTTCCAACAAACCGTTCGCAAATGTTTGCCTGCCGTTTGGAATGAGTGCAAAGGGATTTTGTGATACAAATTGTTTGTGGACATCAAACAGAAAAACTTGTTAATCAACGGACAATTTTGTATCAAATGAAAAATTTCCTCCTGCATGTAATATTGTTCAGGTGTTTTCTTTTATTCTTATCTTTACATAGAATAAATGAAGTCGTTTCGTTTGTTCGTTTAGATCTCGGATCTGAATACAGTTTTCACAAATATAAAGAGTGATTTTATAGATAGATGTAAAAGTAAAGTAGGAATTTATTTATTTATTTATTTATTTATTTATTTATTTAGGACAGCCAGTTACAGTTACAATAAATACTTACATATGTAAATTATCAAAACATAATATTCTCGTGATATATTGCACTGCATATAGGTGTCACAGCATTCGCAAACAAAAAGAGACAGTTAACAAAGCTTAGAAAAAATAAAGAGAATAAAAACAACCACTAACCACCGACAATACAAGGCAGTCATGGTAGATCAAAGTTACATTTTTTTTTTTTTAAATAAGTTAATACAGATTACCTAACATTAGAAACGTTGGAAACGTGGTTAAACACAGCAGTTTTGAAAACATTGAGACTGTCGTTAAATATATCCACAGAGGCACTCAAAGTATTAAAATTTTTACATAATCTTGATACAGTATACTTCTGTTTTAAGTTAGTTCTAGCAGCCGGAACACTTAAGAGACCTAAGGGACGTCGAGGTAAATGCGAAGGAACACGGAAGCCAAATAATCTTAACAGAGCAGGGCAATCGATCTGACCTCTTAAAACTTTAAACAGGAAAATCATGTCAAGAACATGTCTCCTATCGCTTAAAGAGTGCATTTTAAATAACTTAAGCTTATCTTCGTAGGAAGGAAGCTTACCCAGAACACGACATGGGCGAGAAAGATATCTTAAAAATCTTTTCTGCAATCTTTCTAAGCGCAGCTGATGAACAGTGTAATGAGGAGCCCAAATTACACTACCATATTCAAGTACACTTCTTACGTATGCGCAGTATAATAAGATTTTAGTACGAGGATATTTAAAGTTCCTAGTATATCTCATTACAAAGCCAAGCATTTTAGATGCTTTATTACATATAATATCAAAATGTGGCACAAATGTGAGTTTGGCGTCAAATGTTATACCAAGATCAGAGATAATATCACACTTGGTTAAAGGGGATCCATATAAAAGATAAGATGTTTCGTAAGTGTGAATTCTGCGACTAAATTTAACATGTTTGCACTTATTATTATTTAAAACCATGCCATTATTTTCACACCATTGGGTTAGCTCTAATAAATCATTTTGTAGAGATAAAGAATCTTCAGGAGTCTTTATGATTTTACATAATTTAAGGTCATCAGCGAATAAAAAAGATTGACTAGATCTAATAAAAGAACTCACATCATTAATGAATATATTAAACAACCATGGGCCCAAGTGCGAACCTTGTGGAACACCTGATGTGACCATGTAGGTTGTAGAACTGAAACCTTTAGCGACCACATATTGATGTCTGTTACTTAAATATGAAGCAAACCACCTCAACTGATTTCCGAATATACCGTATTTCTTCAATTTTAAAATAAGGGTATTATGATTGACACGATCAAATGCATTAGAAAAATCAGTGTATAATGCATCCACCTCATATCCAGCATCAACAGCATTAACGAGGTAATTGTAGTAGGTAACCAAGTTAGTAATACACGATCTCCCCTCAGTAAACCCGTGCTGGTCCTCAACAATATATTGCTTGAAATAAGATTTTAAATATGGGTAGATTAGCGCTTCAAATATTTTGGCAAACACATCAAGTATAGATATTGGTCTGTAATTTGACACCAATTCTTGACTGCCCTTCTTGAACACTGGCACCACCTTGGCAGTTTTCCACCTAGTTGGAAAAATACCGGTCGATAAAGACTTATTATAAATCAAATACAACGGCAAGGTTAAAACCGAATAGCATTTTCTCACGAAATAACTAGGAATGCCATCATTCCCTGCTCCCTTTTTAGAGTCAAGAGTTTTTAAGTACCGATATATCTTATGTTTAGATATATACAAAGAACCAATTGTATTTATACAATAGTCAGAGCTTACAGTGTCGTTGAAATCAACTACTTCAAAATCAGATTGCATACAAGAATATGAAGAAGAAAAGTGACTAGCGAAAAAATTGCAAATTTCTGAACCATTTGTACTAGAAATATTGTTATATGTCATTTTATTAGGATAGCCATTAGAATTCCTGTGTTTCAAGTATGACCAGAAATACTTAGGATTGTTGCTTATTTGTGATTCAACATTCAATATGTATTTGTTGTAGCACGCGCGTGTTAAAGTCCTACATCTTTTGTTCAAAATATTTAACGAAATTTCATCAAGAGGGTTTTTATACTTTTTGTACCTATGGAGCAATTTAAGTTTTTCCTTATTTAACCGTATTAATTCTTGAGAAAACCATATTGGTCTTGATTTCATGTGAAGCTTAGTCATGGGCACGAATTTAGTAATTAAATTATTCAATATCTCATAAAACAAATCTACCATATCATTAACATCCTTACACTCAGAAAATATACTAACCCAATTTAATTTATTCATTTCAGAAATGATCTTCTCATAGTCACCCTTATAAAAATTACTCCTAGTCATTTTATTATTCGGCTGTAGAAAAAGAGCGTTATTAAAGGAAATCGAAATGTCTAGGGGTATATGAAAAGAATCGATTTGGACCAAAGGAAAGACAGAAGAACTCACGTTTATATTTGGAAAATTGCACAGAATCAGATCCAATACTTTCAGCCTATTGTTATAGACGTTATTATATTGAACGAAATTGTTTAAAGAAACGAAATCAACAAGTAGCTGGCTAAGCGACGATGAACCGTAAATAGGTACATTTCCTGAACCAACCACAGGCCAATCGATACAACTCATGTTGAAATCACCCGCTATACAAATATTACCTATATTTTCGGATACTGAATTAAAATTATCCAAGAAATGTTCAAGTATGCCACGGTTAACAGGAGGTGGAATGTAAACGGCACAGAAAACAACATTTAAATAATTAGAAAGTTGCACATTTATATATAAATCTTCGCAAGAACTTTCCCTATCCATCAGACGAAATGACTGAAATCGTTTTGAGACGGCTATAAGTACACCACCGCCATCTTTATGACCATGGAAGCCCGAACTCTCGCGATCCCTTCTATATACCCTGTATTGACTACCATCAAACAATTCACAATCATATACACTGCTATTTAACCAGGTTTCCGTTAAAATCACAATATCAAAGTTACAAGTAGAAACATTACAATAAAAATCCTGTGTCTTGGTACGTAAGCCTCTTACATTCTGATAATATACTTTTAACTGAGTGAATGCTATTAAAATATACACATTAGTCCTTTACTGAAAAAATAACATATTGTAATTTTAAGAAAGCTTATCCAGTGTAACCTTATCCTTAATATATATAAATGGTGAGCTTTCAGATTTTCTGACAAAGACACGACCATTCTTGGTCCAAACAAATTTATATCCCTTTTCTTTGGCCATAATACGTGCAGCTGCATGAAGTTTTTTATTGCTAGGAGAGAGATGTTCACTCACGAAAATAGGGCGCCTATCTCCCGACATACCGAGATGACTCGTATTCAACTTGTCCGTAGGATTTGATTTGTTGAATTTAATGACACCAGCTAGTAATGTATCTCGAATACGGGGAGATGAAAGTTTTATAATAATTGACCGAGGACGTTTATCTTCCTTATTTAGTTTGGCAACGCGAGTACAATGGTGGATTTCGTTCTCTTTCAATTCACATCCGACAATTTTTGATAGCTGAACAACAGTGGTAACCAAGTTTTCGTTCTTGTGTTCAGGTACACATTGCAACTCCAGGTTAGAAGATCTATTTATAATTTCCATAGCCTCCAATCTAAATGTAAGATCGCGGACGGTATCAGCGAGTTTTAAGTTCTGCGATTCTAAATCATGTATGGATTTACCATAAGATAACCAATCTTTCTTAAATGAGTCATATTCTTTGCTTAAAAAACTTACACTTTTGTCAAGTGCAGATATGTCTTCCCTGATTGATCTTAATTCTGACTTGACCATGTCTTTAAGCGTATTTTGAAATTCCAAAACCAAAGATTCTCGCATCGCCGCAAACTCTTCCCTAAACACATTGCGTATATCTTCCTTGGAAATAGGCGCTTCATTTGAGGGACTTTTATTGGATGCTGCGGGCGCAGGACGACGCTTGGTTACATAATCAGTATTCTTAGCAGATGATGACATTTTAATATAAAAAAGAAAAACAAAATTTCGATGAATTGCTTCAATAATTTATTATGTGGTATGCGTACTTCAATAAACAATAAAAAAAAAAAAGAAAAAATGTAAAAAAAGAAAAAAAAAAAAAAAAAAAAAAAAAAAAAGAATTTTCAGATGGGATTTGAACTCAGTGTATTGAGAAAATTGTACGTAAATCCATACAATGCCGCCGCCCGTTCGACCGCTGCGCCGCGATGTAAACACCGTTGGTCTTGCGTTTAATAAAAATGTTTTAAGTTTACCCTCACTAAAGCTGTTATTATTTCTCGATTTTATGTCACAATTAGAACAGTATTATAACTTCAATAACACTTATCTGGGACAATTATGCTAATATCACTGATCTTGAACGAGAATATTTCTTCATTACTACACCAGCACTCTGAATTCAAGATATTCTTTGTTGTGAGTTATATCTAATTTTTTTCGGATCCTGGCTTGCGATTCCTTAGATAACAATTCTACACCACAATTACGATTAATGTAACATATTTATTTACTTTCTACTGCACTACAAGCTTTAATTTATTTTTAAAGAATAATTATGAACGGAGCTGTAGTTAACTGTCAAAATGACAAATCTTCCCTGTGAATCCATATATCCCACTACTGGGCACGGATCTCCTCCTCAGGTGAGGAGGGTTTCGGGCCATAGTTCACCGAGGCGCTGGCCCAATGCGGTTTGGTGAATTTTTAATCTAATCGGGCATACAATATCCTCACGATGTTTTCCTTCACCGGTGAGCGAGTGATGGTCTCGTGATCCGGGTGCACTTAGAAATTTAAAAAAAAACCATTTCAAAGCAACAAAGGTGGAGGGGATTATGATCGAATCCGATCTCTCTCAAGAAAGAAGCCAAACCCATAACCACTGGGCCATCGTCGCTCCAGATATGTTCTAATAAAATCCTGCTCTACATAAATAAGAAAAGTCGATAAATATATACGAGTAGTTGTATAGTAAAAAGTCTCTGTGTCAGTAATTTGGTATTTCTTACCTTTCTTGCCTGTCTTACCATTCTCTCGGAAACAGCAAAAGCTAAGTGGAAGCTACATTTTTTCTTTTTTAAATTAAATCGATAACAAACATTTTTTCATAATAGGTGTTTCTAATTTGTAGAAATAAATAAAATTGAAGTGTTCCTTATAACTTCTAAAATGAAAAAAATCGATTTTTAAAATTGTTGTCTGATTTTGATCGGACTTTCACTGGCAGATGTATGTAACTTATGCTACTTCTATTTTAGAAAAAAACTAGAGTTCCGCAAAATTACTGTAAATATAACCTAACGCGGGCGAGGTTGCGGGGCACAGCTTATTATTTATAATCATAGCTTTTAATAAGAGCATCTACAAATAAAACACACTAAAAACTTCAATCAGCTCAATAAATATGACCATTACTTTTAATTAAACTAATATTATCTCATAAGTTTTTCGAAGGTATACAAATATATTATTTGTTTCCTGACTTTAAATGGTTAGGTCATTATTTTTAGAGAGATTGGTTAGGTTATTTAAAGAGAGAAGATTAAATAATTAGCGATGAAAGGACCGATGAAGGACATACATGCTAAGTAGCTCAAAGCAAAGCAATACTAAGCTTAAATTAGTCTGGAAACTTTTATTAAATTCAGAACTATGTGGAATAAAATAAGCTCTATGAAACCTACTAAAATATTGATTTAAACTGTGAATATTATTCTAAAAATATAGCACTTAGACCATAATATTATGTATTAAATATTAATGTCCTAGGCTAATAATTATTGGCGTAGTTTGAATTTTTAAAGCTAGATATAACAAAATTATTCGTTCCGGCTTCATAGAAAATCAGTAGTAATTTATAAACTTTTCTTTATACCTTGTCTATGTAATATGCATACGTATATAATATGTTTACAGGTAATTTAATGAATAAGATTTAGATTTAAAATGACTTTATTTATTTAAACCCTTTTATATTGTTTAAGTATTTTTTTTATTAGTAGTATCTAACTCATAATTTGTTAGCTTTAAATTATCTTAGCTTTATATCGACATCTTCATTTTCAGCCTGCTACAATCCACTGCTAAACACAGAATTTCAAGACGGCTATCCCTTATCGAATGAGATTTTTTTAAATACATGATGTACATAAAAAAGTATTAGTTTATATACATCATGTATTCTTAATATAACAAGGTTCCTTCTTGATAATCCGTTTAAAAATTGTATAGAATTTTTTGCACCAATATTTATCAATTTTCCAACATATATTTTTGGTGCAACATTACTTATTTTCTATTAGGCGCATTGTGTGCGAGCGGTAAAACAGGCTTAGTGAAACGTATTGGTAGTTTTGTGCTATTTATAGCGGGAACACTTAGCTCGTATCATGGCTGGAGCCCACGCTATTAAATACATTCATGGGATTCTCGAGATAGGTATGATAACATTCAAATGTTACGAGTTTTAATTATAATAATTGTAAATAGGCCTTATATTTTGTCTGATGTTAAGGAGACTCAGAGGGGTAATGCACTTTACCCTTATCCTAATTTAGACAAAACCATGTCTGATCCATACTTAAATTTAATTTCATACACGTAAAAACTTATTCCATTTTTTACGTACAAAACGCAAAGATGGCACGATACAGATTATATTATCGAGAGTGGTCTATGGTCATAATCATACGGATGTAAATGCAACTTAACGCGACAGTTAGTACTAAATAGTTTTACGTGAAACGGGACGTAATGGGACCGGACGTGTATGTAGCGTATAGCGTGTAGTGTGTACGTATAGCTGCGTGCACGTATATGTATATGTGTGTAGGTTGTTTGTGACTGCACTGTGCGGCCATGACGCGGCCGCGACCGATGCGCTGGTTGTAAACATCAAGCAAGGTCGTCCGCATCACAACTTATATCCTATTCTTCGAGCTTTTTCAATGCGTTTCACATTAAACCTCCCTTTGTTTTCATCATGTTCATTATTTTAATAAACACTTCAGGGAAAAGATTATACTTCAAATGAAATATAAAGGCAGTATTTTAATTACGTTGTTTGTTTTTTTGCTACTTGTTAATTGCGTATTTACTCAAATAAGTATTTCTTGTGTTTGTTTTTCATTTCATTGGTGGGAGGGACTTAGTAACTAATTGGTTTGTGTTTTGGTTTTTTACTTTTGGTTCAGTTGGAAATCAGCGTCAGATAAGCCTTATAGGCATAATGCTGAACTGGACCTTTTTGACCTACACGTGAGACACACACTTTATTTTTCAATTTAAATTCAATTTGTGTTTTGCAATTATTGTTTTATCATCAATGTTACTGATATGTGTTACTTGTAGGCTGTGTAAGTGAAAAATGTTTTCTCTGTGTATTTTTGTTTTTATTTTTTTCATGTGTGTCTCCTGTTAGTGTTGAATAAATGTTTCTTTCTTTCTTTCTTTTCATTCACAAGTAGGTAAATAAATCTATACCTTCGTGATTATCTTCCTTAGAATGAGACGAGAAGGCGTAGCATAGGTGCTGTACAGATAATTTTTGACACTGACAGGTCTATGTTTTATTTCAAGGATCTAGATTCTAGTGACCTTTCAACATGTAAGTAAATAATATATTATTTTCTATTTAATAGGAAGTTTTTTAATACTCATTTGTATTTATAAATTTTGAAACAAGCAATAATAATGTTGTGAATACATTGGAAAATCTACGATGATTTAAAAATATTTCACTATTCTTCACTTCTTGTATTTACAAGGATAATAATAAAATAACTTGAGTCATGTTTCTCGAAGTGGTCTTTTTGTTATGATTATCAAGCGAGCGAGATTGTTGCATTCACTTCTTGGAATTCCTGTTCTTGTGCTGAGGCTAGTGGTGTGGAATGTAACAATAATATAGCTAATGTATCTTATTGTAGAGACTTGCTCTTTTCGGTGGATTTATCGCCAATCCTTCCTTCTCTCTGCCAATTCCTTCACTTCCTGATACGACACTACCTGTACCTTTTCTTTTATCCTATATCCTGTTCCATATAAGTTCTCCTCGGTCTACTTCTTCCTTTCTGTCTCTCAATCCTTTCTTCTTTAATAAATTTCAAACACGTGTCATGTATAGATGACTAAAACTCAGCTAATGAACTGGCATACATTTTAGTATTTGGTATGGAAATGAGTTATTGTTTTATAATATTAGCGCGATTTCCCTTACTACCTTTAAATTGATAAAATTTCAGGCACAAGTGAAAGACTTTAAAGTAGTTTGATTATTTGGAATTTCTGGAATTTACTATTGTATCCAAATTCATGTTTATCAATTGAGTTTATTGAATCATTTGTGACAGTGTATGTGTTAAGGTAAAATTGAGTTATCTTCCTAGGGTGCAAGTGACATTACAATTTCGACTAAACTTGCGATTGGGAAGGGAGATGTTTGTTTTTGACATTAGTTGTATCCTGATTAATTGAGCTACGATATTTAGAAGCCAATCAAGAGCCTTTGAGGAGATGTTGCTTAAAACGATGAGATTTATTTCTTTTGTAATTGTGATAATTTATTTGTTTATCCACAAACGAGAACAATGGATTTTTATGAATAAAGAAACCAAAGAGGATCAGTAGTAATGAGGCTTTCCGCTTCTAGGAGTTTCTTTCGAACAACTAAGACTAAAAAGAAATTGCAATATTATGACTACAGTGGGTATTTCAGTGAACAGAAGTCACCAGTAGCCACCAGAATTTACCAGCGTGGAGGATATTTGGTGTTGCTCTTATCCAGACTTTTTAGTATGTTTATTTAGTAGCTTAAAACCCCGTATAACCCTTTTACACTGTACACGGAGGAAGATTTTCATGAAGATTATTTCCCCTTAGAAAAAGTTTGTGGTTTAATGCTTTGAATGTGACAAATATACTTGGAAAACTTTTGAAAAAAGCCCGCACTAACTTTTTGAAAAGAGCTCGTACTAACTTATACTAATATTAATAATAATGGCTGTACGAGATTTTGTCGGTAGTTTTAAAAATGCTTCTAGCCAATATAATAGTTGTTTTATGTAAGTGTACATATACTGGCGCTCGCAGGAGGACATATTACTGACATTGATAGCTATAATAATAATATCTATGGACGCTTTTATACCATGTCAATCTGCTAAGTTGTTGTTGCTAAGTTGCTGAAGAACTGCAACTGCAACGGAAATACACATATTTAATACGTTTTATGTAAATACATATATTTAAGATTTTTATTATATAATACACAAATTTAATACACATCCACGACCCAGGAACACAAACTTTTTTTTTGTTCCCTGGCGAGATCCGAAGCTACCTCCGGGCTTGAGTGCCAAAGCGCTAACCATTGAGCCACAGAGGTAGTCAAAATATAATACTATTGACCATTATATATCTCCACTACAGGGGTACGGGTTTTCGCGGAATCAGACGAGGAGGACGTTGTACCATAGTTCAACGATGCGCTGTCCTAATGCGCGTTAGTGAACTTCACACCTTCACAGGCTTTTATTCTCATCAGGCATGCAGGTATCTTAAGGGTGCTCAGGCAATGGTCTCATGTTCGAGGTCAAGGTGCGATAGGGTGGAGATTGAGTCCGGATACTTAAGAGGCCAAGCCCATAGCCACAAGACCATCGTCGATAGCATAATAGCTATGAAGGTTTAGTGAAAATGCTGATTATATTTTCTCTCTCATTTCGGTATTCTTCAATGAATCTATAAGGATTGCGCCAGTGCCGTATTTCAAGTTAAGTGATTCCACTCTTCCACTCACTTTGATACTAAGTGATCTTGAGTATACATTATTATTTTACCTCCTTACCAAAATTTTTAATATCTATAATTAATATTTACATAATTTTTTAAGTTATACCAGTTCACCCAAAAGGTACTAGTACCGAGTATATAAAAAAGAACATATTTTATTTACTTTTTCTACTTACTAAATAAAAGTTTTCGATTTTGTTGCTGCCAATGAAAAAATATACTCTTGCTATTCGAGCATTCTTGAAAGTAGATAACACAGGGGAAAAAATAATGAAAATTTTTGAAAGAAGAAAACAAACTGTCTCCAGTTTGTTTTCTTTTTGGCTCAAACCGGGGTTCTTTTGGTTACCTTGTAGATGGTGGTGAAATTTGCCTTCGTATTCTTATGATATTGCAGCAGTTTTAAATTGCCTGAAAACATAGTAGAGCTTCACGACGTTTTCTTGAAACGCAGCTAGATCAATTTAATGCCCTCGAAACCCTCCGGCTGCTAAATCAAAAGTAGGTAAATCGTTGGACTCGTTTCCGAGATTCAGATTAAGGTCTTCCAATTCGCCTATTAACTATAACAAAAAAATTGCGTAATAATTAAGTTAGCAATCATTGGTGTCTCAGTGAGGCCTATTACAAGATGAATATTTTGATAAGATAATGTAGGTATTTAGATTGTCATTATGATTATCAGCCTATATCCATCTATTGCTGAACATAGGTCTCCCTCATTGAACGCCAAGACGACCGAAGCTCGGAGATCGTCTTCCCACCTGATTAATGGGCGACCAACACTTTGTCAACACTTAGTATTTAGATAATACTTGAAAAATTTACTATTTATGTATTAAATATCAAACGTGTTTTATTCGGCATTTTATTAATTTTGATAGTATTAATTTATTTTAAATACTATACTATGGTATAGGGCTTAAAACCCCAAAACGAAATTGGTTTGTTTTTACCAATCATCAAGTGTTTCATAGCTTTCTAAGCTCGTGTCAAAGTCCTTACGTACTCGTAGGTGTGTAGGTGGACTACCTAATAGACTCTAACAGTGTCGGATACGTATGAGTCACCATGAATACGTGACGATACTGTGCCTTTTACTTTACACTTAAGACAAATAGACCAGATTTCTTCCCCAATCTACCACTCCCTAAGACGTTAAAAGCAACCTTCATGCAGTTTGAGAAGCTATATAAATTTGGTTTTCAGGTTTACGTTCACATTTATGTTCATCATACAAATTGTCTATACTTGGCGGGATTCGAACTGGAGACTACTGCGTGAAAAGTAGTAACCGGACCATGACCGTTATATATTGATATGAACAAACAAAGAAGGAACCCCAAGTTAATTCTTTGTTAGTTTAATCCGCGATGCATTATATATTAAACTTTAATGATAAACATATTACGGTTCCAAATAAAGCCTTTTATATGGCAAACATTCGTAGGCGATGTAATTGGGTTCCATTCTGATACGGAACCCAGTAATATTTGTAAAGGTCAGGAATTCGCTTGAATCTGGTGGAATTAGATATGTACGTTTATTGCATGGAATGAAGCGTACGCTGCAACCAATACGAGATTAATATACTATGATTAAAGTCATCCCTACGGATGATATTAAAATTACGATATTAGAATATTATTATGAATACTATTCGAACAAATTAATTTTCCAAGATATGATATTTTTCAATCTTCGCATTGGGATATCAAATAATTTAATTTATATTCTCGTCACAATATTTTCTCATATTTGTACGATGCTACAAAATATGAAGGCAAATGTAAATTCTGTTAGTAAAAATTTAAAGAAAGAACGAAAGCACAGTTGCAATGAATCATATTATGTCAAATGTGATAAGGTATTATTTCTGTATGTTTTTTCCGACCATAAAATACCTTAATAATGACATTACTGAATATTAATATAAAAAACGCAAATGAAACATTTTTGGAATTATTATTATGTGAAAAAATTCGGTTATACGGCGCAAGTGGTTTCTTTTGTGTCTCTGGATCGGAATGCAATAATCTTGAGAAAGCCTTATTTTCGTGATTGGACATCACGCGGTACAGGTTTCAGTAACATGTTTCATGGATTGCCTGCGGCTAACGTGTGTTCCCACGCACGAACGTCTGCTCGTTTAGTCCTATTAACCTTATATTACTAATAACTGTCCAGATGTTGGAATGTGTCCGAGATTTGATGAATGAATGATAACCCTTTTGGTGAGCGTTGGTCAATTATATTACGATCTCGTTATGTAATGCAGGTATATATTATAGTTATACGTATATTATTATTCTGAGTGTCGCTTAGGTTAATATGACGTATTAGCGCGCAAAGTCTCCCTATGTAAATTTCAGAAGTGTTTGTATATAGGATGCTATATTGGTGTAGTTTAATATAATGTTGATTATTGATGCTCATTTTGGAATGAACAATTCGATTTTAAATAAATGTTTTCTTACTATTGTAGATAGTGATGCAAAAGATATTACTAATAAGCAGAAAGAAAGGAGCCTGCAATTTTATTTTAGAACTTCTAGAAAAATAAGTTTCATAACTAAGTTAGAATGTATAGCGCTTATAAAATACGTTGAATAGTAATTAAGTTGAACAGTCAAAATACAAACTCGTTTAGATGCAGATGATAAGCTATGGTCAAAAAATTGTCACTGTGATACAGATAGAAAAGTACTGGCCCTAAAACAGACCCTTGTGGCACGCCGGTGCCATCAATGTATTTCCAAGGCCACTTTATATAGTATAATCGAACACATATTGAAGCCAGCTAAGTATAATAACTAGTTTTAGTTAAAAAAAAATTAAGTCCTTCAATTTG
Source organism: Lycaena phlaeas (assembly GCA_905333005.2). Lineage (NCBI taxonomy): Eukaryota > Metazoa > Arthropoda > Insecta > Lepidoptera > Lycaenidae > Lycaena > Lycaena phlaeas. Next base: position 6,885,371 of record HG995168.1, read on the forward strand.
ATTTCATATTATGCTTACTACATTTTTTTTCGGAAGTAAATCGATATGTCTCAAAAAAAATTATGATTGATAATAGAAGTCAATTTGTCAACTAGCCAATTGCAAAACTATTATAGAGGTTCATAGGAGGTTCGGGAGCTCTTCCTTTGGGTCATAAGTAACTCAGATGATATCAATTATGACTTTATATAGAGCATTTCACTGTTTATCTATATTGTTTTGTAGACCTTGGTAACATTGACATATTTATTTTGATTTATTTGCTTTAGTACATTCCATTCATACACTCTTATCAATAACTCCTTTGTGTTCACGATTCATTGAGTGTTCTCAATAAATACATTTACAGTAATATAATAAAACTAAAAATCGTTTTATTTGAACTCGCAAATTTCAGAATAAAAGTAGGATAAAAAAAAGAAGAAAGATAAAGATAAAGATATTTAAGAAAAAGCTTGTTACTTTGGAATGCCGAATTTTAGGGGAAATTGGGGCTAATTACTAATTTTAGATTTTTTTCAATAATTATAGGGCCGAGGCCAATAAATATTTAAATAAATTTTTGTGAGAAAGACGAGTGAAAGAAATTGCTGGTTTCGCCCGTGAAACGGGAAACGCTTTGATGTGTTACGGAAGAAGGGCAAGACAAGCAGTATAATAAATTGACAACATCTCATATTTTTGACCTGCATGTATTATTGTTTATATAATAGTAAATACAAAACTAGGGCACACGTATTTTTCCGTGTATTCTAAAAAGACGTAAGCGCCAAATGACGTCAAACTTATGGTAGAATGATTATAGGCTTTTGATTTCTTGTGATCCGTCAAAAAAACTGTCATAATATATGTCGAGTTGTTGTTTTGTCAGCTTGTCAAATTTATTTGAGTTCAATTTTTATTTGGTTTTTATTTTTATTTCTCAGAAATAAAGAACTAAAAAAATATAAAAAAATATATTTGAACTCGTGATACGAAAATAAAGAAATGGTATTTTTATTTTAGGGTCGTATCAATTTTGAAATGTCAATTTGCATCGTGACTTGACATCTTCACACATTTAAATAATTTGCCTAGAATAGGTTCAGCTAAACTAGGTTATTTCATGGTCGACGTTGATCACTTACCGTCGGCACATCTGTCAATTTGCCTAACCAAGTAACAAAAGCTTTTTTATGATATAAACTCATATTAGAGCTTTTGGTATGCTTGCATGGTTAAATAATCCTAGTAAAGTAAAGATAATGAACGAGAAGATAATAAGTAAACATGTTTTCTCTATTTTGAAGTGAAATAATAAAATACAGGCAACACTACGACCGCGCGGTTATGGTGCGGTACCGGAGAATGCAGTGATACCAGTCCGGCCGATTCTTGATGCAAAAATAATCACCAACCATTTATATATTATACATAATTGTAAGTACTTTTGATGACTTGTAATTGTTTATTCGTATTGGATTGGTTAAATTACATATTTCATGAGCTGTTGAACCCCAAACACACCCCATCGTTCGCTCTCTGGTGAAGGAAAACATCGTGAGGAAATCCGCATGCCTGATGAGATTAAGTCTTTGAAGGTATGTGAAGTTGACCGGGTTATTGGGCCAGCGCATCGGTGAATTATAGCCCATTACCCTCCTCGCCTGATTTCGAGGAGGAGACCCGTGTCCAGTGGGGCATAAAGGGTTGATACTTTCTTTTTTTATAAGCTGTTGATGTTACTGCATTACATATTTTAACTTTCTCGTAATAATTATTTTGTGCCATCTTTACTTACACATGCGCTGCTTACTGAAATAGAAGATCGATATGCTAGTAATTACTGTCTATTTTCTTATGGAAAACAGCAAACCTGCTGAGCAGATGATAAAGGCAGGTTTGGAGGTAGCATAGACCCATGCAGTCGGAAATACCATACAAAGTCGACAATTTCAAGACATTAAGGTAACATTGCGTTTTATCAGGGATTTAAGTTAGAAAGTCAGCCAGAAAAGCCGTCTTACATTCGTGAAGTTTTTATCCGACGGTGATGAGGCAGAGATCCGCCATAGGCACAAACCTGACGTCATGAAGCCGTGGAAGTCACACTCCACGGCTGGCGGGGGGCAACCCCCCACTTACTATATCACTGGGTGATACCAACCGACTCACCCCACTTCCGATAAAGCTTTAGGGCCATTAAGGCCATTAGCATATATCCATCCGAAAAAAAAAACATTCGTGAATTATAATGACGACACTATGACGTCGTCGCTTCTGAATTCGATTGTTTTTGTGTCGTGTGACGTCATTTTCGATGACGATTAGGGTTCAGTTCGTACACATTGTGTTCGCTGCTCACCCCTGGCTCGGGGTGACTGTGCGATAGACCTGAACATGATTCATCGGGTTAATGGTGGATATAAGAATAATCCAATGGTGTCGCGTTATTAAGTTTATTATAGCGAATTGTTATATTATAACGTTTTAGATGCGTGTAGCAAGGGATCGGTCGTCTTGGCGTTCATTGAGGGAGGCATATGTTCAGCATTGGACGGATAAAGGCTGATGATGATGATGATGATAGCGAATATTTCAATCGAAGTCGAAAATTAAAATAATTTCGTTATATTTTGTATTGATAACACAACTTTTCAATAACTACAAAATAAATTGTTGACAAATAAATTTAGAAAAAGCTTTGATCTATTTTGCTTTGCCAATATCGTAGGTGTTTTATTTAGAAAAAAAGTATAAAATTTTTAGCTTTTTGTATTTCCGGAAAAGTGCTTTACATATCGATATTAAAAATGTCGATATATACACGTATCGACGTGTTTATCGAATATAGTGAGGTTCCAACTCGTTTTGTTGAAGTTAAAAAGTAAACATTGACCTTGAAACGTTCTATTTGACACTGTTATGGCGTGCCCGTTTCATCAGCGCCTTTAGTCTGCGAGCCGAATACCGAATTTACTCTGGATACGATTTTGGGTCGCATATTTGTCTTCAATTTCTAGATAACGTCATCATCATTATCATTAGTCTTTATCAGTCCACAGCTGCTTCAATGAACGCCAAGACAACCGATCCCTTAGTTATCGCATCCAACGCGGATCGGCCACTGCTTGGAAATCGTCTTCCCACCTGGTTAATGGCCAACCAACAAACCTGATTAAATAGCCAGCCGTTCGTCTACCTAAACGCATATACATATAGCATAGTATTTAAAAAAATTAACGCTGCGACATATTGAAATAATTCACAATTTTATGTCATTTATCCGTTGATGCGATTTGGCAGAAAAATCAATTAGGATGCCGTAATGGAAAACGGCATGACGCTGCCATGCCACGTGTACTCATTCATTTCATCTTTCATTAAGTATTGACGGTTCATATCAGCCGTCCCGTGAGATAATGTTTTCATCAACCAAAAAACGAGTATTGTTTCAAGACAGAACTACATTATGTATATCAATATTTCCATATTAACCGTGGTAAATCGGTCTACGACGTTAAATGCCTCGTACAGGCACTTTGCCAGATTGACTGCTCTGCTGCAAATATCCTTTACGCTTTAATTGGCATAAGCACTCGGAACAATGGTACTCATGAAAATAGGCATACAGAACACAGCGGACTATAGAGCTTGACTCTTTATGACAAAAAATTTAATATTTCCATGGACTGTTGTAATACCGGTACTTGTTACATTGTATTTCGTCCTTCAGTAGCGCACGATCAAACAGAATCCTGTGTAGGAAAGGATAAATAGTTCAGGACTTGAGAGTCACTTAACTCGAGTATCACTTAGGTAACTAGGTTCCAAGTTAAGTTCCCAAGTAGTTCCTTTAATTGTAGCCAATTTCGTTAGATTTTAAATTATGGAGTGCAAAATTACATACTTACAACGTAATTACAGGCTCAGGAATAAACGACTGTTATATTCTTTAAGAAACTTATAAATGATCTATAGTTATGTATAAATGCTTTTTAGTTTGAAACTTTTAACATTAAAGAGATTGTCAAATGTTAAAATGAATACTCCGCCACAATTCATTTTCGCTTACATTGAAAGTAGGTATATATACACCTATCTGTATCGCGATTCGCGTCTATACTCGATACACACAAATGGTTTTAATAATTGGTCATTCAGTCGCTCGCAATATCGCAAAACGCAGGGTATATTTGATCGATGCAATACGCACATAACATATTATTGCAATAACTTTTTCGTTCCATACATTGATAATAATCTCGTTTAGCGAAGTGGCGTTCAGTTTTATATCAGATGATCTCTAGTGGATAGATAGATAGATAGATCTTTTGTTGTTTAATGTTTTATAAAATTCAGTCGAGTTGGGGTCAATCTTTTGTCTTCCTGGCATTTTTGATATTACATATTTAATAAGATGGATAGAACTCACGTATAAATATTATGAAATTTTATAAGCTATTTTATTTAATCAATTTTGTTATTGGAATCACCTAAAGTTTATTAAAGTAAAGATTGAAAAGCAGTTTTTAATCAGATTGCATTAGACATTGAAGAATCGTCGAGATTGGTTCCCAAAAATTGGCGACACTGCAATTGTTTAGAATTATTCCGTCCGCCGGTATCATCGCGGTATTTATGAACGAATACGATTTTGAGATCTTCAAGAAAATAACATCATATACCTTAAAGACGAGACCTTGTGTGCGGATGAGCATCACAATAGAAACTGTTTGTAGAAAATAAAATGGGTGTGCTTTTTTGTACGTCAGAAGTTATAAATATTAAGCATCATTAAAAGATTGTTTTAAATAAAAATAAAATTTAGAAAATTATAAACATTTCTATAATGAATAAACAAATTTATTAAAAAATCTTTGACAAAAATAAAATGTGAACCGAGAAAATAATTAATATTTTAAAATTAATAAATTATAAAATAATCTTCAACTTTTGTTACAGTGATGTGCACGCATCTTAAAATTTCACTCTCATCATTTTTTCAGAACGCGCCTTAAAGAAGTATAACTTCAATAAAAGATTTTTTAAAACCTAATCGATCACCGTTATCGATGGTTTTGTAGTCAGTACTTGCACGGAGGTTCCGTAAGTCTAAATTAATATGTGCAAGCGGTCATCATTACCATTACATTTGTATGTGGACACCATAGTTGACGACTTTAATGAAAAAAAAAGTCGTCGCAATTCGACGGTCTGCAGACACCGTTAGCTTTAATTTTTCACAACGTATATTTTAACATCACCCGTACAATTATATATATATATATATATATATATATATATATATATATATATATATATATATATATATATATATATATATATATATATATATATATATATATATATATATATATAGCTATAACCGTTATCACTTCGGAGCAAATAAAAAGTTTTAATGTAATTATGATTACGGCACCTCAAGCTTTTTGGATTAATATGCCAATGACGTCTCAACTGGACGAAACGTCAATAGTTGAGAAAAAAAGTTGGCAAACAGGGTTTATTTTCTGGTATTTCTTAGCCAAATTGACAATATTGGTAGGAACAAAATCTATTGTAGCATTTTAGCTTTATACAAGAATATGGTTAAAAAACACGCTTATTGTATATTTTAAGTATCGTAAAATTTGATATTTTAAAATGGTTGAATATCATAATATATTCAAAGTTAAAGTTACATAGGGACAAGGATTAAAGCTATTCGAATCGTGTTCAAAATATAGGTGGGTAATAATTATTACTATGGTAATGGTAATTAGAATTTGAGTTGCCGTTTTCAGTATTTACTTAATTCAAGTAAAGCACTTGATTTAGAATTTATCACGCATAAGGTACGTTGATAATCACTACGATCATAACCACCAACAGCCTACCAGGTCATAGGCCTTTACGTTAAGATCAATACTCGAAATAGCAAATCACATCGCTATAAATTCTAAGAAGAAATGTATAAGTGTTCGGCGTGAAATCTAAGCTTGTTCCTGGGCTGTCGAGCGGATGCCTTATTTATGGACTTTGTGTCCTACTATTTGCGACTAACGATACTAAAAATTGGAGTTAATAGAAAGATAACTCAATAAGTCCGTCTGTAAAAAAGTTACTATTTTTAATAAATAAGAATTCATCTATTAAATTATAGTACCTGGTTGACCGAGCATTCGCTCTGTACTCTTAGTGATAAAATACGATAAATTTGTTCTCAAAAAAAAAAAAATGATCTTAAAAAAAGGAAAAAAAAATCGGAGAAAGGCTGGAAATTCAAACTAGGCTCGTTCGGATTAAACTGCCTAATTAAATCCGAACAAGCCTGGTTTTTTTCACCACTATTCACCAATTACTATTCACACAATTCACCACTAGCTACCATATATTCTAATCATATTTTATCTATGCCTCAAAACACGGATAAAAAAAAGTTTTCTTATATTATACATAATAATTTAGTAGATGAATTCATAATTATTAAAAAATCATCATGTCGTTTGCAGTCATAGTATTCGAAGCGGCTTTACTACCAAGGCGCGTCAGTAGATAGTACACATCAATATTCTTTCGGCGCATTCAAATAGATGTTCAAAGATTTACTCTGCTCAATGAGTAGACATTAGACAGGTTTAGATTTTCTAGTGAAGTTAATAAACTTTAGATAGTCCCCTAGTCGGGGTCGACTTAATATTTCCATATTAATGTTGTAAAGACTTACAACCGGTTTATGTATTGCTCGAGACACGATTTTTATGCGTTAATTGTTCATTTGTCAAGGAATTGTTCGCTATCTCAAAACTATTTTGGAGATTTCTGTATGACGTGGTATCAGGGCATAACTGTATGACATGTCCATTGTGTGTGAGTCACCGGTACTCGAGCTATTTGCGTGTACGGCGTAGGCGGCATACCCTCCCCATCTCATTCCTTGGGCAGCGCAGGCCGCAGACTGCGCAAGATTCAGACACCTTTAAATATAACTCATGTTCGTCTCGCATTCAAGTACGTCTATGATAAAAATAATATGGTAGCGCTATAAACACAACACAGGATTGAACATTTCAGTTATTTGGATTGATTTTTGTTAAAAATAATATAGTTTTCGTTATTGTAAGGAACATTTTATATGAGACTAGCTGTTGCCCGCAGCTTCGCCTGCGTTAACTAAGATTTACATCGGGATCTTAGTACGCAAAATAAGTTACTTTTCTGGTTGATTTTTTACACCTTGTGTCCGAAAAACCCAAATATCTCACGGAAGCCAATTTTTTTTTCAGAATAAAATTTAGCCTGTTTCTCGTGGCTAATGTAGCTTTCGAATGGTGAAAGAATTTTTGAAATCGGTACGCAATCGTTGAAGCTACTTATTGTATCGTTGAAAATAGTCTGAATAATACCTGTAAAAATCCAATACCTGTAAACTTAACAGAAACCATTTTCACGATAAGACAAAATGACGAAGATAGTTTACAACAATGAATGAAGTTATAATAATGGATTTATTTATATTAATTTATTACAATACATATATAAAAATACCTTAACAATAGCAATAGAAATGGTCAAATGATATTTGTTCAGGAAATAAGGTAGAGCTCGAGGAATAATTTTCATTATTTTGCCCTTTAAATCCTCCCAGCTCTGTCAGGTGCCCAGCTGAAACGACAGAAGCCGATTGTTATAAACGAGTTACAAACAAGTATTATATTGCTCTTTTTCATACATTTTCATTCTATTCTCAGTTTAATTTCAGCGACATAATAAGTTACAAACAAGTATTATGTTGCTCTTTTTCATACATTTCCATTCTATTCTCAGTTTAATTTCAGCGACATAATAACTCATGTCTATAAACATGTCTATTTATTCGCTAACAATTTATTTCTATAAATTTATAGAAAGAAGTAACGAAAGAAGAATTACTCTACTAGTTGCATTTATTATAACAACCATAGATTATGCAAAGAAACAATTAAAGATTTTGCACCTGATAGAATCATGGTGCAAGAGTCTGACAGTTGTCACTGATCTTATAATACCAATAACCAATTGGTCAATAAATAATACAGGCCCAAATATTTTTTTCTTAATACCTCGAATAGAACTTAAAATTAATATTTTTATGATAAGGAACTTCGGTCCTATCTGTCCCACAACACAATACGGTGTTTATTTATTAATCCTGTTATTGTTTATGAAATCAAGCGTCGGCAAAATCTCATCCCTCGGTAAATCGATAAAGCAAATTGCAAGAGCAAAGGCGCTCAATACCGATAAGCTCCTCCGTATTTAACCATCAGTGTACCTGCCCAATAAAGCTCGTTTTCTGTCAGAATCTGCACAATGGTGCGAGAGATGGGATGTTCACTAAATTCATAATTTTGCTTCCCGGATTAATGCTTAAATGCCGGTTTTATTTTACCGGTAAAAAACGGCATTGAGATTCTTAGGGTTCTGTACATTATAAGGTGAAAAAGGGACCCTTGTCTGTCTGTCTGCTTGTCCGTGTGTCATGGCCAATTTTTTTAGGAACGGGTGGATCTAGCAAGTTGAAATTTATACCTACTAGATACTGAGGCCTGTGCTAAAAGATATACTAAAAATATAATTTTTAAAGTTATTTATTTTTCGAAATTCCTTTAATTGTAATAAAAATTGCTTTTAACCGAAATTGATTATTCTAAGGCTGGAAAACTGGAAGTACCCTAAAGGTTTAGGGTCGAAAACCTACTTGTATATGGTAGTTCCCGTTGACATAGAATCCCCAAGTTTGGCACAAAGCAAAGTAGTAAGCAGCATAGTTAAGTGAAGGAAAAATTCCATAAAATCAAAAGTTAAAAATTTAAGGCTATCCATATGTACTCTCCTCATATTTTTGTTAGTGTTTCATGTAAAAAATGATATAAAAGTATAGTAAAAGAAAACCCTTCGTACGCGCCTCTTTTGCCGGCTTTTTAGGGTTCATTATTTAACCAAATTCATTTAATTTAATTCGATCAACTCAAATATTATATTACTTGCTGCTACGGAACCCTCAATGGACGAGTCCGACTCGCATTTAGCTGCTTTTGAACTTATTGTAGTGGATTATATGATATGACTATGCCTGCCGTATGGCTAATTTTGATAAAAGAACGAACCGTTTTAATGCTTATTATTTTATCATTTTCGAACTTCGCTAACGCTTCCCAATGACATTTTGGCTAGGCCCCCTGGTCGAGTGGTCAGGCTCACAGATCACCTTAAGCTGTTCTTCATTATTCGCAGATCATTTTGTGGGTTTGAATCTCGCCAAGTGCAGATTATTCTTATTGTGAATATTCACAATACCTACTTAAGCATCCAAGCGATAAATACTTTAGTATTTATACAAATTTCTTAAATTTATTTTCGTTTCTAGTGACACAAGTTCTTACAAACTTACCAAGGCCTTCATTATCATCAGCCTTAATCCGTCCACCGCCGAACATAGGCCTCCCTCAATGAACGCCAAGACGGATCCACTGCCATTCACATCCAACGCGGACCTGTAGAGTGATTATAGAATAATATTTATTTATTATTTGTAAGACTTTTAAGATAATCATCGAATATCAAACAACTGTCTAAGTTTAGATTTTGATATCGATATGAACCTGTGCTTCCTTTAAGTTTTCAGAGTAGATTAAGCTTAATTATGTTAAGCTCGACTTATTTATTTATATAAATAAAGCTTCTAACAAGGCAACGAAAAACGAATTCACAATGTATCAAACCAATGAACACGCTTTATGAATCATCACTGACTCATAATAATTAGTAATAAATAAAAAACTGAGATCTTAAGGAGTGATTTGATTTTTTCCTTTTGCGAAATGCGAGCTTATTTTTGTTGAAAATTTGCTATCACATCGCTCCATAATTAGTTCACGTTTTTCAAGTTCAATTTAAGGGTCTGATAAGCTCTATAAGAAAATACTTCAATTATTTTATAAAAACAACGGCGATCGAGGAATAAATCCCATAAGCTCATTATAAAATTTATGACAATAACAAATAATAAAATGAAACTTACAATTTAATAAATCTTAAAGGCTACTCAATTTAAGATTAATAACTTACTAGGAAACAACTAAAAAAATAAGTTTTTATTTAATTATAACGAATAAAATAATATCCTTTAGCACTTTTACTATCAACTTAATAAAAAATATCATTACAAAATTTATGTGACAAAAAGATTTTTGCGAAATGTAAATATTACGTTATCGAAGTTAGAAAATTAGTTTTGTTTTTTAATATTCAAATACGAAAACTTAGCTAGAAAATTTAAAAAATCAAGCATAATGAATCAGATTAAGTCATTTAATTTACTTGATAATACTGGTAAACTCTAAATTTTCTTACTTAGTAACTATTTAAGTTATAAAATAACTTAGTTATAGAGTAAATATTTGAATTAAATACTATGTGTTTTCTAAGTAGTAATGAAACGCATAATGAGATAGCTTGTACATGACAGAGTTTCCCGACTTTTAGATACATCCTTTCTGTATATTTTGTATGTAAAAGTACACATTCAAACGTCTTTACAAACTTGATCGCTTATAATATCATTAGGGAGCGATACGAAGGAGCACTTTCAGAAATTAAATGTCGACTTTGATGTGTATTATGATAGTGTTGCACAAAATATGTTATACGAGTATAGAGGTATGTCTTAAGTAATGGATATAATGTTTCTTGCTTTTCTTGTTTATTTCTTCAAGGTAAGCAATAACCGTACTGTGACGTGGAAAGAATAGCAGGACATACAGTGTAACTTCTAGCAGTCTCAAGATAGTGAGCAAATAAATGACCTGCCTGGGCTGGACCCTGATAAAATTGACTTGCCCAGCATGATGCCATGATTGCCCATTCACGATGAGCCTGAGACGGCGCTGCGTGACGATCTGACATCAGTCATCGGATTGGACTTGTCTCTGCCAAGCGTCATAACCGGGATGCTCGAAGATGACGAGCGATGGTCACCTTCTGCGAGAGAGTAATGTCTCAGAAGGAAGCCGACAAGCGTGTTAAGGAGAAGGCCACCGACGAGGCCTGCCCCTGCGGGTGACGAGCGGGGGTGCGTACAAGGCAGTAAAAGGCTCTTCGTAAGGCTCTGCGCTTCCAGTAACACCCCTGTGCTTCTGTCTGGACTTCGCCAGGAGGTGTAACATGCACATTCAGGATCCGTAAAAACAGCTGAAGGCGCTTGAAGTTGGTTGTGGGAATATGGTGGAAGGCCCCAAAGGGAGATCTTCGACCGAGCAAGGTGCAATGCTCGGCCGGGCCGAAGTCCACTAGCTATCATGTCGGGTGTCGTATATATAGCGACCGGGCGCTGGAATTCTGATAGCGCGATTCAGGATTCAGCGCTGTGATTGGTCCGCCACATTGGTTTTGTTTGGGTAGTGCACTCTCAAGCGCGAGTCCCACATGGGGTCCAGGAGCCAACCCGGATAACTTGGATACATGAGTAATATATTGCGTAAACGTTTGTAAATGGGCGACTCTGCTCTCTTGCTTACTCACCTGCCCGGTTCCTAATCCAACTAATAATAAAAACTATAAAATTTATAATGAATTTTATTCGTTCATTTTTTACATTTCATTTGAATGCATTATATTTTTTCTAGGACATGCTATAATTGCTGCAGTAGATAAGCTTCATATTGCCATTTCAACACTGGAGAAACAAAGATTAACGGATTAATGTGACTGACTCAGCTTAATTTAAAACGAAAATCCTCGTACGTACGAAATTTACTGCATTTTAATAAATTGCCTCATCATTTTAGAAACTAAAGAGTTTGTTTGTTTGAATTAGCTTATCTCTGAAGCAGCGGCTTAAAAATAATAATTGGATATTCAAAATTTTGAAATGGTTGCTTATGGGAGTTTAATAATATAAATGAAAATATCAATATTCATATGTCGAACTGCTTGGCACGGGTCTTCCCCTCGAAATCAGACGAGAAGAATGTTGGGCGATTCACTGATGCGTTGGCCCAATGCGGGCTCTCCTCAGGCATAGAGGTTTTCTGGCGATGTTTTTCTTTACCGATTGGAGTTTACTTCTTAAAAATACTTATATATATTTATTTTTAAGGGCCAAGCTAACTTGCGCGGGGGCAGACATAATTTTTTTACCCGAAAGTTTTCTTTTCCAAATTTAGAGTTGGAAACGGGTGGGAAGAGAAGGACAGATAATATTACAGATACAATTGTGTATATTGCTCAAGATAGGTGAGGTACAAAGGTTTATGATGATTCTGAACCTGTTTTTAGGTTACGGGTGCTTATTATGTATTTATTTAAATTATTTTAAATTTATCTGTTCATGAACTAGATACGTAATACGTTACGGTAGGTCTTGGGAGCTTTGTCACGGCTATTGTCAGTGCTATTATCAGTGCTATCTTTATTTCATTGATTGAGCTATATAAATGTATTATCATAAATTGTAACTGGACAAATAAAAATCGTACTTCTTGAACCTTAACGGGGAAGGGATTCGGTTTGTGCTGCGCAATTGTTTCCATTGGTATCGTGTGTCTGTGTATTTTTTCTGCCCGTTTCAACCATGGAGGCTTCCACTAAAAAGTTTGGTCTTTCGTCATCGGAATAGAATTGTTATTGATAGCGACCTGGAGCTACAAAGTAAGTGTTAGTTACTGAAAATAATGTTAAGGTTCTGGAGACATATGTATCCACAAAATCAAAAAGTATGCAAATACGGTGCCCCCTTTGGGGAAAAGGAAAAAAAATCTCCTCAATAAGCCAACGGAAACTCACAAGCCGTACGAAACGCGACAGCACATCTTTAGATATACGCCGGTATTATGTGAGCGAGAGGTACTCCGATTGGGCTGCACCTTAAACTCATTTGTCTAGGCATTTCACGATTAACGAATAATTAAAGGAGAAATAATGTTATTAGTTTGTTACTTTGTTTGTGGATAAGCCCAAAAAAGTCTATCTTGATACTTGGCGTTTTACTGCTATTATATAATGCACATTTACAAAAATATGTAAATAATATCCAAAGTAACTCGTAAATATATTATGTCCATTTTATATATTTTGTCTATAGCTTATGCTAATGCTTGTTCATTAGAAGAGAATTTTATTATTTTTCTCTATTGATTGATTGTAATATGCTGTTTATAATATCTTCGCATACCCTTAAATTGAATAATTAAAACGAATTCACAAGTTTTATTGTTTCAGCCCTCGTTTGTTCAACTGTTAAGAATAGCGTTCATGGTTGGAAAAGTTTGTAAAGTTACACTAGATCGATACTAACAGCTCTCAGATGTCTAACGGAGCATCTTCTATCTCCTCCTGAATCTCCAGTTTCAAATTTACAACAGACACACTTCGTTTTTATTAAAATAGAAGAAATTTATCAAGATGAAAATGTAGATAAAAATATAAAACGTACCCTTAGTGAACTATGATTGAATTTCGACCCCCGGAAGACTTCTAATTAAATTGAACCTGAGAAAGGTTTTTTCAAGAATAATAAGGCTTTAAGAAAAAAAGAACCAAATAATAATCAGAGAGGTGATCAAGTCTAACCTGACATTTTGGAATTGGTACAATGTATAATGAATGTAATATGCATATAATGAATTTTGTATGTTACCGGTAATCTGTAATCTATACAATACCTAGGTTATTTTTTCATATTTCATTGTTAGTGTTTTGAATTAAGAATATCCTTTGCGACCAGTAGTGAAAACAAGGTCAATAATACAAAACAAGTGAAAGCACTATTAAAGACAAGATTTAGTCTTAACCCAGAGACATTTAAAAAGTACGACGAATAAGAAAAGCTTTTACTTTTAGTGCATTAATTTAAAAAGCTTTCACCTAGTGCGCTATGAGCATTTAACTAAACAAGAGTAATTACAGTTTTCAGAACTAATATTGGAGCTTTCGCTTTTGCAACAGCTTATTCAACTATCTTATATAATGTAATTTTGTCAATATAGTTATGACCAACCAATTTTGATTTATAGTTGCTATTAGATTATTATTTTGATGATTCTCATAATATTATGTATCAAATTTGGCGTTCAGTGACAGAGGCCAATAATTTATTGGTTCATTGAGCAGTGAATGGATAGAGGCTGATGATGTTAATGGTGATAGTATGCAACAAGGTAAATTTTTATCGAAATCTTATTGACGGATGTAAATGCTTATAAAAACGAGCAAGCTCCGATAACAAATAAATATAAAAAGATAACGAACAAACGACCAACTTACTGGTTTTATTTTTATGATAGGAAGAAACTGTCATGTCCGTGAAGAAGGAAGATAGGATATTTCTGGCACTAACATCAATCAAAGTGTGTAAAGACAAACAAATGGCAAACGAGCTAGTTACTAGTAAATCATTCAAGTTTAAATTATAGTTGAATTGCCAAAAAAAAAATAGAGCTATTACAGTTAATTCCTAGATTTTAGGTTATTGTTAATTAATACAACAATATCACATTAAATGCTTAAATCTATTAATGATCATGATTAAAATGAACTCTACATAATAATGGTATTTGATCGCGTATTGAGGCGTTTATAGTATCACAATAAAAACCTAGTCAATCACCTGTGCACTTTTGATTTCACGTGGAATGTACTACAGACATAAAATGTCTAACAGAGAGGCGATATTCGCTCGCCTCGATATTTGGGGTCGAGCTAGTTCACAACACAAAAAATGTAGTTCATTGAATTGCTTTGATGATATCATTACACACTCGGATTACTCAGTGTTTTTTCTTCCTACTCTAATTAATGAAAAAATCAATTGTGAAGCATGTAATTTTGATAACGTTATGTGCTAATTCAGGAGGTTATTAAATCTCGTTCGTATTGAGTTGTAAAAACAGGTTGGGTTGTAAACGTGATTATTGACATGTTGATAAAAATGAGTTAACGGGTAGGCCTCGGTGCTCGCCCGTGCTATTTGAGGCGATTCATGGATCGTTTCTTCACGGCGCGGCGTATACCACGACGCGCTATCGATCTTAATGCTCTCCCGGTATCTCCATTGTAGCGGTACAGACTATATATATAACGCACGTCTTGACATACTTCTTTGCAACTTTAATGAGGTTTTGTACATACGGAAGCGAGGACTTATTTTTTGGGTTATAATAATAATATGATATTGTATTGTAGTATCAATACGTTCATGTATTTTTCTTAATATATTAAAAAAAATGAAAAGAAAATGTAAAGACAATGTTAAAGAAACATGTGTGCGGCTTTTTGAGGAGAGGCCGAGTGGCAACGTGGGCTAACGTTAGTCCGTAGCTGGGTGCGGGCGTGAACGTTTCTTGTTGCGGTACACAGTGAGGCGGCATGGTGGCAGTACCGTGCCTCGGCTAGGGCGAGCGCGGTCGATGAGCCCGATGTAGAGGGCAGCACGGAGTCGGCGCGCGCGGGGGGTGTGTGTCCGGGGGGGAGAGGGTCACCCCGCCCCGCCGCCGAGCTACCTCCCCGTTTGCTTGCGCACATTGTAGAGTTGAGCCGCGCGCTCACTAATGCGTCATAACGCCATCAAAGTTGACGCGCGTTTCTACGCTCCGACACAACACTTCGCGCGCGCCATGTGAACTCTAGTGTTGTCATTAGTATTTAATATTTATCCGCGCCTGAACAATTTACGCTCATTATTGAAATATTTTAATATTATCGACATGGACAGTGACTCTGGTGCCTGTGAAATGGGTACGTTTGAGTGGTTGACGAGGATGACACACGTGCTCTACCGGCGCCTCCGTCGAGTAAGTTTTATGTTGTATTTATTTTAATACGTGATACGACGCAGACGGTGTCGATGGGATCGGTTGAGGGTGCGTTATTTTAGCAGCAGCGGAGGATTGGGGCGCCGAGCCGCCGGAATGCGGCCTCCGCCCCGCCGCGCGTTGCCGGCGCCGAGCGCGCCGCGCGTAGCGTAATAAATAAAGGCGGGGCACCGCTGCGTGCGCGCGCACCCTCCCGCGCCCTCGTCGTCCTCAGGTCATTGACTCATGTCCGACCGCCGCTACCGCTACCGCTACAACCGCTACCACTGACAATGTCGAAGACAGCAATTTTTGAAATTGGTGTCGTGCACTTGGCCTACGAATGTATTTGCGGCACCTCGTTATGATCAATGTCAATGCCGATGCCGTAAGGTACGCGTTGTCGTAAGCGGATGCGCTTCGTTTTGCATGCGTGGGACATCTCGATCACTGCGACATCACTTGTCACACTATAAAGGGTATTGACCCCAGCATTCACACCTGGACTCGTCGCGAACCCCTTTCAATATTGATATAAAGAATACTGTAGCTATATTTTTTTGCATAACCGGCTTACCAACTTCCAGTGTCATTTCGCATCGAGTCAGTATAAAAAATAGTTAAATACACAGTACATGTTGATTTTTAGTGGTCATATTTAACATATTGTATAGAAATATTCGTATCATCTCATTTTTGCTATGTATTTTACGTAACAAATATGAGATCATTTTTATTGGTAATATTATTGGTCGGTCTAGTCGCGCCCTATATTCGGCGCCCGCGCCATTTCTAGCTTTCCACGTGTTACACAAAAGCTCAAATATTGTACATTGCACGCGTAAAAGTCGCGTTAATTCAATTTACATGAAGCACCATGTACCGCTATATTTTATAATAAAACGTTGGCCGTTTCATAAAACGCTAAAAATAAAGCGTGAACTTCCCGGTTGAATGGCGTCGTTGGCGCGATGAGAGCGGGGAGTGGCGGCAGCCATTGCCCTCACCCGGTTTGTTTACAACTCTCCGGGTAACCCACACGACGCTAACTGCACCCTGCGGCACCGAGCTAGGGTGTACAATCCCAGCACCCGGCGCCGGAGTGGGCCCTGCGCTCGCGCCATCTGCGCGCGCATTATTAAAATAAACTTCCACCGACAGATAGAAACGCTGTACAAAAACCATCGCCAGGTGCAATACGACCCTTTTCACGTCGCGTCTAGTGCTAGGTCAGTTACTACCAAGAATTGACACGGGACAAAGAACCTGACGCCACGACAAGTTTCTTTAGAGGCTATTGTGAATTTAAACGTTAATTCATTGTTTTGTTTATAACCGCAGTCTACATCCTATTACGTATTGTTCATTAGTTTATAATTTAGATAACGAGGGGCAATTATCGCTTAATCTAAACACATTTTCTGCTTGCGTAAATTTGTAGAGCATGGGACGCATGTGGCGACGCGCGTCGTCGTCGAATCGTCGGCGGCTCCAGACATTGATGGCTTCAACAAGTTGCTGTAGGAGCTTAGAGGATTGCGCGCGCATTATTCAGGAAGAGTCTGTCCCTTTTCTTCGCAGTGCCGTGAAGCGTTCGGGATGATAGGCATGTCTAGAGTAGTTCTTGCGAGGGTGTTGTACTGGCACACTTGTATGCAGTCTTTTAGGCGGCTTTTTATTTCATTGATAATTACGATTTCCTCCGTGGCATTACTTTTATTTGCGAGGGCGTTTGTAAAATGGTAGTACGCTGTACGGTGTATAGAGTATAGATAGTCGGCGTTAAGTGAAGTGCATCGGAGCCACCGCCAATGCAGCTGTCACACGCAATGGCTGGTATGTGAAGAAAGTTCACCTCTCTCGCATTATTGCTTTGCACTAGAATCTATTGATAGTTGATTGATGACTTGTAGCCGTCGTTTTCTATATTTTAAACAGTTAATATATTGGTGTGATGTTTCAATTGTCTGTGTTCTTGTATTAATTGTTGTTGATTATGAGCCTTGGCTAAGTGTATGTCGTATAATTTTGTGTCATTTTTTTTTTCGATAATTGTATTTGTTCTATTTAATATGAAGAGCAGTTTTATATTCCCTAGCCTTTTATATGCAGATTGAGATACACTTAAATCTAGTAATTGCTAGATACAAAGCTTAAGCATATTATATTGTATTAATATACTTAAATAAGATAAATATTTGTTAATGTTAAACTTTTTAATATATCTATTCTAATAACATTACGTTTAAAAGTTTTAAACTATTCTTGTATGGTTTTTTTAACTTTCCTAAATCATAACGATCGAAATCATTTCTTACTCGCTTTAGCTTAATCTTACAATGATTCCTAATTTACAAATTTATATTTTTTTATAAGCTTGACTCGTTAAATTATATAAAAAAATATTGAGCCAAGTCTTTGTAAAGTAAACCACCAGGTTATAGGTTGTGAGAGCATATGAACCCTAAGTATGGGTATAGAGATGATGAACAAAGCGCCACTCCAATGTCTTTGTTCACATCTTGAAAGATCACCACTTAATATGTATATGAATTTCAACCTACCCTCACGTATAAAAAAATCGATATACACCGGTACATCACTAGAACATTCTATCTAAATATCCTCCTTTGTAAATGATATGAAGTTCTGCATATTGTCTTGTATTCTCAAGTTTAATTTGTTATGATATCTCATAAAGTACCTATGTAACTTATATGTACACAGATCAACATCCAAAGTACCTTTTTTAACGTTAATTTAATCTACCGCCGGTTTCGAGACAAGTCCATTATTTATAAATTTTCATGTGTTATCATGAACTGGTGTGATAAATGAAATTTACTTTATAAATATCCTTAACCACTTTCTTTTTATGGACACTTTTTGAATTTTATCTAGGATCCTATTGTAAAAGCGTACATTTGCCAATAAAATTTACATGTACATATAATCTACAGTGTTTTGTCTTTGATATTATATATTATTCGATATTCCTATCATCGACACCCAGAGTCCAGATGTATAGCCAAACACTATCCGTCTCATTTGAATGTCAGATTTAGTTGACCATGGCTTCATGAATTCAATTATTTTCATCAACTTTACGTCTTGTATGAAATCTTTCTCGTTACTTACATAACTTTGAAAACGATATGTCTATAGTAGGAGGTCACTGCTCCTATTCCGGAGCCAAATGGGGCGTGTCCGAGTGGCCGCATTGCCATCAACTCAGAAAAACCAAAGTAGGATTTTGTTACGGAACTGTATTCTACTTCTTTCAAATCCTTATTATCTTTCTTTTACACATACATCATCATCATCACCAGCCTTTATCCGTTTACTGCTCAACATAACCCTCCCCAAATGAATGCCATGACGACCAAACCATACATACTAACAAAATAAATGTTATCTTTTATTCATTGCTGTATCTTTTATACATTGCTGTGTTGTGAAAATATAAATTATTATACTATTACTATATATTGTAAAAAAAAATATTTACATAATTTACTAGCAGTGCCCCGCGTATTTCCCTGTACCGCGGAAGTATACTAAATACTAAATACTGTATAATAAATTGTAGGTCGTGTTGTTCTTTTTGTAAGCTATATTATCATAAAGTTTCATCAAAATCCATTCAGTAGTCATTTGCGAGAGTAACAAACATATCCTTAAAAACTTGCGCGTTTATAATATAAGTAATATTTATTTAATTTTTATATTACGTATCAGTTGAACTTGTGAAATGGACTACATATTTCTGCGTATTGTTGTAATATAGACAGATAATTAAAAAAAAATGTCGTTTTACTAACGTTAACTAGTTTACGGAACTTTGTTATTGTATTGTGGTCCGGTGCAAGTATATCTAGAAGTTATACATGTATAGATGCAATTTAAAGCCCTCTCGTTTGAAAGTTTGGCAGCACCTGGGCCAGAGCTGCGTAGGATGGTGAACTACCAAGCTCGCGTTTATCGTACTTATAAATACTGAGACAAAATCCTAAATAATGTAGGATGTCCAGTCTTTCTACCCAAATGTCCGGCCAAAATGGCTGGTCTGTCCGGCTATTAGGTTTGGTGACATGGCAACCCTACTTTTGCCTACACAGAGTCTAACATCGCCGATATAAAGATATAGGTACACATTGACGCTGTATAAGTACTGAATACGTCCGTGAATATACAGGATGTAAAATGACTCGAGTGCGACTTAAAAGCATTCTACAGTCTACAGTTACGTGACATGAAATTGTATGATAGTATTTGAATATGCTTGCAAGTAATCAATCTCAACTCAGTCTAACTTATTTTTCTGCTACTTAAACTTCTGAAATCCGTTAAGATGAAGCATTCAAATTTTCGGAAGTGTATCTATCACGATTGTAAGTTAACTACGTGAATGAAATTTTAGTATGATATTTTTCATCATATTGTATTCTAACCAACTGGGAAAAAACTATTGGTAAAGATTTTCCAATAGATTTAAATTCCAGACAAGTGTCCTTTTTTGCTATAATGCTTGATTGCTATATGTATTCATACTTTAAAATTTTCAGAAATGATAGTAATGCTACTTATCTAGCGAATTGGGAAAAATCATGTTATTTACGTAGTTTTGTGTAGTTTATTTTATATGATTCATTTAATACTTTCGCCGCTTATGCCGCATACGCGTTAGTGTTAATTTCTTGTCTCCTTCTTCTGTCTTTAATCTGTTTTGTTTGCGCGGGAATAATTTAAGCTAGCTCATCGATATGTAAAGTGGATGGAGTGAGCTTGGAAATTAATTTGACTCGTCTTAAACTTGTAATAATAGCGATATGAGATAGAATTGTAGTATTTTGGTACGCATAAACAGTGCAAAGAAGTCGATACTTTGAAAAGAGAAAGGGTGACCAGACATCTTTCTAGATACTAGATAGGAGGAGGAGGATGCTCCCCTAGACAAGTGGCACAAACGCTTAATGAATAAAATAGAATAGAATACTTCTTGTATGGGAATGACAGTAGCTGTCAAATGTCATGTCGTAAGCTAGTGTTATTCCCATACAATAAGTATTCTATTCTATTCTATTCGTTTAGGGTTTGTGCCACTTATTTCGGGGGCTGTTTGAATGCGAATGACGGCGTATCAGTAGTCCTAGCGAGTTTATTGAAAAAAATCCGCACAGTGTGTAGAAACGGTGCATTGCAGCTGGGCTTCAACTGGCTGCTATCTTTTTTCTTGACTTTTGTTAGTCACTGCAATCCTGTACTGTCCCCCGCTTTGATCGGGGAGGGAAACTGGAATATTTCCTACTCCTCCTAAATTCTTCTGATTAATTTCGTTGCGGGTCCCAAGGAAGTGTTTAACGTATCCCCCGGGCTCCCGGAGATCGTATCAAAGGGTCATATGGTGATTGCCGCTGTCGATCCTGGCTATACAGGAGTTGCAGACGCGGGAACGCGTGATGGGCCAAGCCCGATTAAAAAAAAGTGTGGAGAAACGCTGATAATGATGAAACAATTGAATTAGGATACAGGTGTGATGCATATTAATAATTAGAAGCTAGTTACGAATGCGTCTTAAAAAACCGGATAAGGAGGCACGCGACGTTCCGTTACATCAAGTAGAGCGTCTCAGCACGCCATTTACATAGCTAACGTGACCACTGTCGTCTGCACAACGGTTATTTATTGTAGAGATTGCCACACCACCTACTACATTTACACGGACATGTCTATTATTTCAATGGTAATTAGTAACCCCCTCCCCTCTACCTCCTCCCACATGATTCATTCATCCAACTCATTACGATAATGTTTCGTTGTGCATGCGCGGATATAATTATTTTTGTTAATTACAATTTTTAATAACACACTCTCGTACGCGATGATATAATGTCGAGTAATATTTTGATCGTATTATTTGAAGTCAAAGTTTTGTGGAATGCAGTATAAGGGATCCCAAAGTTAGAAATTTTTTGTGATTTTTTTTATTACCTCGCATGTGGCTGCCCAATCCCGTCGAAAAAGCAGGTAGTCGGGAATCTTTCATAAAAACAACCCCTCGCGGATGCCAACAAAAAGGTCCCAAATTGTGCAATGGGCGCTTTTCTTTTATAATCCTGAGCGTTAGAGTGTGATGAACAACCAATTGCCTTTCTCGGAATTCATTCTGTGGGGTAAAAGGATTCCTCTACTATAGATTGGAATCAATAGCATTTTAAAATATTATGCGCCGTTTTTTTGTTTAAGTTGTAAATTTAAAAACATAATGTAACGCTGTTTTTATTACGTGCCCGTTTCGATACTATCCTGTTTTGTTCGGAAATTATTAATGAGTTCCTACTCGTTGGACGTGAGAAACGGTTTTTTGTTACATATACATTAAATTTTATATGTTTCTTCTGTACTACAGTATAACATTGGTTCGTGCCTTGTATCATAGTTTGAATCTTGGAATATCATAATATCTGTTGACATCATTCGGCGAAAATAAAATGCGCGTGTATTTTGACACTGGACTTTTTATACACCTAATCAAAGCAGCAAATTAAAAATGGCGTTAACAAAATAATATGTCAAAAACGCGACTTTGTCTCTGGTTTATAAAAGTACCTATTTCATGAATATAGAAAGATTTACATAGAATAGTATTTAAAGCACAACACTGTGAGTAAAATAAATTAAATCTTGAAACCTAAGTAGGTTTTTTGTGAGCGTGGGTAATGTTTTAGAAACACAACTTATAAGTGTAATGTTAAACGAATCTTGACGATATAATCTAACAATCATATAAATTATTATAATTACTGACACGCTATTTTTTATTAAACTAAAAATAAGTATTTTCCATACGCACCAACTGCTTAGGAACATGTAGATAAAGTGTAAAGATAATTTGGAAATAACGGACGAAATTAACTTACTCGTTGATTATGAGTACATTAAGTAGCAGAAAAGCTTTTACGATCAAATTTTGAAGTAGACTTAATAGGTTTAATAGGTACTAAAAGCTTTTCTTATATCCTTCCAGTACGACCTTTGCCTTACTTAGGACATTTCTTAAGAATTTTCTTTGTTTGAAATTAACTTTTTTGTCATTGTTTATAGGCAGATCCAGTAACCTGAATGCCGTTAAAATGGCAGAGAAATTGATGAAGAAGTTTTATATGTGGTACATCGTGAAACATATACCTTAAAGGTCAGTTCTGCATGTCATTTTGATGTTTACTTTTTTGTTGTTTTTTTTTGTTTTTTTTTTGTATGGTTTCTATACATTGAGATTATAATCATTTTTAAAAATGTAATAAATATACATCCCATTCAACGTGTATTGTAATAGTGTAAGAAGGATAGTATTATTAATAGACGGGGACGGGGAAGAAGTCTAGTGACCTGCCCTTGATAGTTGATACTATTACTACTAGTATGTAGTAAGTTAGGAATTTTCTTGCAAGAGATTCCTTAAACTTGTTGAATCGGAAGTAAAATATTTCGCAAAATCTTCGATATATAAAACAACTCAACACTCTTACTGTGCACATTTTATTTCTTCACAATGAAATACTAAATTTCTAATTTTTTTACTCGAGACTGAAACAAGTTTTGGTTAAAACAAAATCGTTGAAAATAACATTAAATGCACAACACAGCATCGCTGTTTATACAATTGGCAGTATTCCAACGGGTTACCACAACTAATCCGCATAGCAACTGTACTATAACTATCAAAATATAGCAACAAAAGCACACCACAAGTCAGTATCGAGAATGACAAACATTACTAATATTTTAAAATTGATAATTTTTTTTTGTTTAAAATGGAGTCGCCCGAAAACATAATTCAATGTCATATTTCTAACGTCTATTTTTAAACGGATACGTTACATTTGGTCGTTGATACCAGTTGTTTGATAAAGCTTCCACCGTCATCCATGACTTTTTTTTTCGATTACATAGTGATCGTCTAATTCCAATACGGAAGTGAATAAAAACAATGTACGTTTATTTCCAGATATCAGCTCTTTCTGGAATTATGTAGATTGGCGTAGTCTATAAGTGAAAAAAGGAGTTTTACTTTTTTCCCTCAAATCCATTTCCATGTGATTATTGGATTATTCTCATTTTTGCGTTTTCGATTCTCCTAACATTATTTACATTTTGTTTTTTTATTTTTGGTATAGATATTTTGCATCAATCTATCTTTCTTTAACGGCTAGCTATTTTAATAACAAATATCATAATTATGTATGTATTGATATGCATAATTTTACAATAAGAAAATGTAGATAGTTTATTACACTGTTAGTCCGAAGCAGACATATACATTCATTCTTATTTTTAAATAAGTAATATAAAATTTGTCAATATGGCGCGTTGGCGGGAAAATTACAGTTCTGAATTGTATACTCTCCAGGCGCGAAGCTTTTGGACTGAAGTTAGCTACTAATAACGTTTGGAATGTCATTTTTTTTCTATGGCCAGTACCCATGACGTTAGAACTTGTATTACGAGTAGGCTAGCACTCTCAGTGATTTTTCTATACGCATGCTCAAAACTGTAAAACTATCTTCAATGAGGCCAAATTAATTTGGCCGTAAGTATTAAAGATATGAACGTTAATTATTATGTATGTTATGTGCTAGCGGTGACGAGTTGAGGCCGATAATGTTGGAGTCACCGCTTATCAACCGTGACGTCATTGGCTTGTTTGTGTATATTGAAGTAACTT
This sequence comes from Lycaena phlaeas, assembly GCA_905333005.2. Lineage (NCBI taxonomy): Eukaryota > Metazoa > Arthropoda > Insecta > Lepidoptera > Lycaenidae > Lycaena > Lycaena phlaeas. Next base: position 6,909,908 of record HG995168.1, read on the forward strand.
CATTTGTCTCTGAATACATTCAAACTTATAAACATTTCAATGTTATAACTGCGAAAGGTTAATAAAATATATTTATAATACATAACTAATAACATTAAAGTGTACACAAATTATACGTAGATTGACAGATTTTGATGATTATTAATAAGTTGAGATGATTAATTTTATTTTTAATTTCATGTATTACGTATAACCCAGTACATTGATAAAATGTGTATTCTGATAACAATGATACAGCTAATAGTATTCAAGTGTCATTGTAAATTCTACGTATTGTACGTTTTACTCAATGAATTGCCGTAGTACAATAGTATTCTATAAATGAATTTAAACGGGGATCGTCGCCTATTGTTATATTCTGATACTCAACGGTGTTACTAGTTCCTAGTTTCCGTACTGGTTGATACTTATACTATATAGGTATCAACCAGCACGGAAACTAGGAACAAACTTTCGAAACGACACATTACATAAGCATGAGTATCGACGCGCCCGCCACTCACCACTGACAGCACTGCGAGAATCGCTTAGGGGTTTCATCGATGCGCATGTTTGTGTGAGTATCTCGTTTCGAACGTTTGTTTGTAGTATCCGTCCTCCACAATGTCAGAGGTTGTTCTAATGTAAACAACAATATACTTTTATTGCATCTTTAATATAAGTGCAATTGTTACAAAGCTTTTAGCTTGAAGCCTCTCGAAATCATGCGAAGAATCCATATTTCACCAATGCGCTAGCCCAATGCGGGTTGGTGAATTTGACACACGTTCAAAGACTTTCAATTTTTTGAGGCATGCAGGTTTTCTTCACTGGTCTCGTTTTTAGGGTGCACTTAGAAGTGAGGATAGGGCCCGAATCCTCTCGCTCAAAAGGCTAAGCTCATACCCACCAGAACATCGCCGCTCCCCTCTTGTTGGACATATTTTGATAAAATTTTACGATTCCGAGGCTTACGTTTTGTTTAAAATTGTTTATTAAGTTGTTAAACTTGCGAGAGCTTGAGAATGCCTCTTATATCTTAGAAACCGGCTAAATTTCAAAAATTATTTTTGTTATATTTTAGAATAATTAGATATTATTGAATTTGGTGATTTGATATAGATATTATTATGCACAGAGGTATAATACTAAGGGAAGTAATTAAATGACCGGCATTATAAATTTTGGAGGGGCAAAAAAAAATCGGCATTTAAATAATTTGGTTGGCATACAAAGATTTTGTACGCAATAAAATAAAGCTGGTAGCAATTCTTGTTCCGCAAATAATTTTGATAATGGTCGAAAATTAAATCGTAAATAAGCAGCTTACAATATTATGACCTCGCATAATAAACATTCATCGGGCAAAATAATTTCTTGAGCGGCACATTTCTTTGCATTACATTTTATGTCCTGTGTTCACACCGGTGTAGGTTTGCGCTATTTACCGCTAGATGGTGTTGTAAGTATGTTATTGAACAAAATTATAAAAATTGAAGAAGAAATTAATAAACTATATTATCATTCTTAATAAAAGACTAGTGAATTAATTCAGGTCATGACGTCGTCAAATCCTGTGTTCAGCAGTGGTCCGTCCACTAAAGGCTGACAATATGATGATGAAATTTTTTTCTTCAAGATTTTATTTTGTTTCAGTTTCGTAGATTTATGTAGATAGTAGATAGATTATGCAGGTATTGAAAATTGTAGGTGGTGTGTAAAATAAACAAGCAGTTCAAAAACTTGCAATATTCAATTCAATCATTACCTACAAAAATCAAATCAAATAAAAACATTCAATACGCAAGAATGGATCCACAATTTTAAACATATTTGTAACGAGACGTACAGCTCTACGGTTAACACTGTCCGCGCGCGCTCAGGCTGTACGCTGTCGTTCGTAAGTTCAAATCCTCTTCATACCATTATCTACGAATTTCTTCTTTTGTTTGTTTATACATTTTTAAATAATATTTTTTGATATTACAATAATTATAAATATAATTTACAAACTAAAATTTTGTATAAAAAATTAATAAGAAATTAATAAATTATATTATCATTCTTAATAAAGGACCAGGGAATTAATTCAAATCATGACGTCATCAAATCCTGTGGACTGGGCTATAACGCAGAATTTAATGAAAAAGAAAGTTGCTTGAAGTTATATTCATGCTACTTATATAAGCAGCACAAAATTATTTTTTTTGCTTACCCTCCGAGTGCTTACCAAAATTTTATTAAACAGGAGCAGCACATTGCCCCTCTTTTAATTAATATGCCTTTCAAAAATAATTACAGCCATAAAAAATGACAAAAATTGCTGCTTGATTTTAAAATGTTTGCTGAACATAAGTTGCCGCTCAATTAACTATTTCTGCTACCAGATTATATTTTTCTGCTCACAAAAATACGAATATTATGCTAGTCGTTTAAATAACACCCTAATACTAATCCGATATAAGCGAACAAAGAAAAAACAAGTTTCTTGTGTTTGTAATTTATCAGCATATTTATCTACTTTATTACCATTGCGTTTATATGAAAAGACACCTATTAAATGGATAAATGGACAGACAGAGAACACTTAATAATAGAGTAAAACCTTTGGGTTAAAGAACCCTAAAAAAATCAAGACGATCTCCGTGCAGTGACCGATCAGTGTTGGATGCAAGTGCCTTGGAAACCGATCCCTTGAGATCGGTCTCCTAGTGTTAATTTAGGGAGACCTATGTTCAGCAGAGGACGAAAAAATTATCTTGAAGCAGAAAAAGAGATATTTGAGTATCGCAAAAGCAATCTTAAACTAGTAACAACATAGTAAGATGATGCTGAAAAAAAAAAGATATGGTTATTTTATTTAGAATTAATTTAAAGTAAAGTAAAATACTGAAAAGAAAAACCTGACCTTGAATTTGACGGCATTCATATTTTGAATATAAAAAGTAAATTGGATATTTATAACGGCACGCTCTTGGCACACAAATTTAATTAAGATGCAGTCTTGTATGAATACCTTGTAGATTTTTTTGACGGCATTTTATAACACAATAAAATATTCTTTTAGAATTCCCAACGGTGCATCAGTGAAAACGAATGCAAGTGCACATAATTGGGTTAAGGAAAGTAGAAATAACTCTTAAATAAGTTTATTAGCGTGTGAAATAACGTACTGACTACTGAAGATAGGCTTTTCTTTATCTGACGCATTTATAACGTAGCAAGAGCTTGAATGGCGTTGTAAAAGTTAGCGAAAAAACAAGAGGCGTTGAACTCCGCGAATGCACCAGGTCCGTTAGCTGTGGCCGAGGTCAGGGCATCGACGATGCATTGTAGTGCGGTCTCGGCTCACAAAACATAAAATCACAGCTGACTTAATGACTTGCTCTATTTTTCATACTTGAGGTCGATTGATTATTTTGCCTCTAAATTATTCATACATTTTTGTAACAGATTTCACCATTTCACAATTGTTATTTATATATTTTACCAATAAAGATATCTATTGTTTATTTATGAAACAAAGGAGTAGAAATATCTCAATGTCATAAAAGTTAGACGTAAATTAATTTAGGTAATCAAATCTTGAGGATAGGACAGCGGCGCCGCTAAGAACCGCGGTCTGACTGCGCATGCGTGTTCCCATCGATTTCTAACAGAAAGCTTTTATTATTTGCCCATATCTTATTGCCGTTTAAATTTTCACTTTATCCCCATAGCTATATGGATGATTTGAAACTGGTTCGATGTTCATTAACAGGTTGGTGTGAAGGAGACGCCTGCTAGTTTTTACGTCGTGGCTATATAGTAATATTTCGCATTAGTAAAGAAACTGCGAAGCTATTCTAATTAAATTACGCTACGTGAATGACTTGTAGTAATCGCAGGTTGACTGTTTATTGATGTTTGTGCATAATTCTATGAAATTATGAACAATTTTTTTTAAAAAGGTTATTCATATAATTTGTTTCTTGAATATTATAACTGCCTTGTGACTGATTTATGAATGAGAATTTAGATGAACTAATTTACTGACTTAATGGTTAATTATAAGTACTTAAATAATTTATTAACCTACATTGTCCTATGTGGAATGCTCTATATGCGTCGCTATGCGTCGTCCTGACGACGAACAGGGGTGCGTCTGAGGCGCTACTTTTTACGCTTCCAGTACCTAGTGACTAGGTACTGGAAGCGCAAAGGGACTAGGTCCTAGTTCCTTTGCTCGTGTTGGGCTCGGCTTGGGCACCCGGGCCTCGCTGAAGATACATTTCGTAGGGATTGCTTAGTAGCGGCCGGGCATTCCCCCCCTATTTGAAGTGCGTTTGCCTTGGCCAGCCTGTCGCTAAGGTGATCCTGTTGTCTGCCGATCCGGGACCCTCACAAAGCGGCCGAAGGCGCCCGCAGTGGTTTAGTGGGGTAGTGCATCCCAAATGTGAGTCCTCACACACGCCAGTGTGCCTACCCGAGGCCCTGGTAGGTGCTAATGACATTTCCTTGCGTCACCAAAAAGAAGGTGAAATGCTCAGAGTATCAAGTATTTTTGATAATTATTTCAATGTCGTTTGAATTGCGGTGAGGGACACTAGTGGGAAAACTTGAATGTCTGATAAGGTTCAAAGTCTATTCTAAATTTACTAACTTTTCTAAATTTAAATAGTTCAAATCTATTTAAATTTTGAAAAACCAAAAATTCTACCGGTGGTATACCTACCTTTTTATTTACTTAAATATAAAATTCTTTTCATTTGTATTTAAATAAAAAAACTAAATATTAATCGGAAAAAATAACCTTATTAAATACAGTAAAATAACTAAAAAATCAACCAGTAAAATACTGCGTATGTTTTAGAATAAAATCGATGATACCTATGCGCCGTAAACGTCTTACATTTGCGATGGAAAATGACGACAACACTCACAGCCAAATGAGATTACACGTTGAGATTTAGGTGACGATGAAACTGAGGGTGATAATTGAAATATTCTCAATCACCAACGACACGTAGAATAGTTGATATGATAAAATATTAAAGGAAATATCATAAGATATGCAACTACGAAGTATCTTTATTACGTATGTCTATTCAAAAAGGCTTTTAGGTACGTGGTATCTCCAAGCGAAAGATCTATGTCTATCGTGGCACGTGGAGAAAAGAAGTGTCTGCAAACCCTATATCTATATATATATATATATATATATATATATATATATATATATATATATATATATATATATATATATATATATTTTAAAAATTGCTTGCTACAATAAATACAAAAAAAAATATTGTAAGCAATTTTAATTTTGTAATATAAATAAAATAATTTTGATGTAATTATGATTATTAATATTTAAGTACTACTTCACTAGTAATATAGTTTGTATCAATAAAATATTTCTCAGTAAAGTAATCTATAAGCATTACTACGAGACGAAAGAGTACTATATAATACAATAAATTAAAATATGATATTTTTATTATTAATTTTTTATCATGATTGCAATCGGATCATTGTTTGTCAACATCACATCGGATTATAATCGGGTCGGAGGATCGGTCGGATCATGGTTTAATCAAACGACAGACCCCAAAACTTATCTGTAAAACGCCGAAAATACGAACTACGACCGCCATATTGAAATGACATTCACAAGTGAGCTTTGTCAATTTATTTTGGAAAATAACCCGATATTTGTGATCACTTCTGCTTAACGTAACTAGACTTAAATCTATTACGTGCTGAGGAGCCCACTAACCTACATTTTTTTTTATTTTTGTGTTGCGTTGAGTGTTCACTGTTCAGTGTAGGTAGTAGATGAGTAGGTATTTTATTATAAACGATGTTTTGTGTAATGTGAAATAAGAATGCATACTTGTCAAATATACACAATTCTGGGCAACTTATGTTAATTAACAACACCAAATCGATGACTTTGCCTACCTCTGCAGACTATTTTGCAGTTGGTAACAAAATTTAGACGCTTCAAATGCAATGTGTTGATAATGTTACATTCGCACTTTGCTCTCATTATTTTTCCTATTTTTTCAACAGATAGTAAATAAAATCGGGCTCTTAAAAAACTAAATAAACCGCGATAAAATCCGTAAAAGTTGTTTTATTATAAAGATAGTAAATAAAGTTATGTCTGGCACAGTTTATGCTAATTATGTCTGGGTATATATTTAGACAGTTCATGTGGTTCAGTTCTAGTATTTAATACTCCTTGTCTCGATATAGTACTTATCTTATAATTTATTTATATCCTAAAAGCTGTACGTCCGAATACGCAATGCGGCGCTATCTATATTCTGTATTCCATTTACCGGGGAAATAGTGTATTTTAAGGAATTTAAATCGCGTTATTTGTAAATTCCCAAAGTAATAATAAAATATGAACGATTTATGTGGGACATAATTACCAAAAATGGACTTTCACATTCATATAATGGCTAAAAGTGGCAAAAAAGTGAATTCTAAACAAGTCTATGGTATTTGAATTATTTTTAACAATAGTATTTTATCTAATCGAACCTGTACTGGGGTATTCTTATCTATTATGCCATATCTAACGTTAAGAGATATAGCCGTGTTGTTTCTAATATTTGTTATTGTTTAACAGGTAAACGCCGCTGCGGCACAATGGCCTCTCTATACAGAATGTCTTGGACCTGATTGGTAAGTTTCATTAAATTATCTTGTAATTGCTGTAGTTGTTTCCGTAGTTAGACCAGTTTTTATAATGTGTCTGCACGATGCGAATTGTTAAACGCTATTGTTTATTTTATTGAAAATGTGATTTTATGTGCTGGGCTAAGCTGTGCGTGATTTTGGATGAATCATGGAGAATTTCAACAACACTGTTTTCTATTGTTACAGGATGTTTTCATCAATGTAAAATAACTCAAGCCGAAACTCCTTGGAGACAAACATTTTACAGGTAATTACATTTTCTTATTATCTTATTTCACATACAAATTTTAGATATAAGTGTTAAATTAAGTTCTGCAATGCTATATTTATATGCGATGCGTAAGCGATATCTTGTGTTTCCTTGTCTTAATTTTGTTGAGTACATATAAAATATATTTATTACTACTGTAATAAATAATTTTATATTCTTTATACCATACTTTTTTACTCTGTTAACCTTTAAGTACTACTACAAAATTTGAGACTTAATATGCTATGCGATATATTTTAATATAGCGACCACAAAAGACAAATTGTATGGAACATATGATAATTCTTGGCAGCTTCGAGACGTGCTGATCTTCTGTCTGAGGAGAGGTGCCTGCGAGTAGTCGCAGGTAGGTCGACCTTTACCTAACCGGGAGTACTACTCTCTACTTTTACCTCATTTTCAATCATGTCATTTTTCATGCGCCATTTCACATTGTTTCACCTGTCATTTATACTTTATTTTTTATGCAACATGAGCGAATTTGCTTTGCGATTTATATTATTGTTTTTATTGATTTACAATTCCCTTAAAAATATTTTATTTCAACAGCCAATACATTATTTTAAGCTGGCAGTATGTCATGGATTTGCTAGCCTAATTAAATGTTTATTTAAAAGTTAATTTTAAAATGGAAATAGGTTCTAACAAATTCAAATATGTTAGAACCTATTTCCATTTTAAAGACATCATCATCAAAGCTGTGTTAATAAATAGACAAACGTTAATTTATGATAAATAATCTTTAAGGTTCTTTAAAGGCTTGAGGGTTTTTTTTACAATCGGCGTAGTTAATTAGTAGATAGATACCTTCTTCTAGTAGCAGGTATCTTTCCTTCGATCAGCATATACTATTTTTGCTTAGTACCAGTGGCGCCCCGCGGTTTCACCCGTGTACTTGCCGCTCCCGTGGGAGTACAGGGATAAATTATAGCCTATAGTATTATCTGATGTGTAAGCTATATTATTGTAAAGTTTCATTAAAATCTATTCAGTAGTTTTTACATTAAAGAGTAACAAACATCCATACTTACAAACTTTCACAATTATAATATTATCATGTCATACTCCTGTGTGGCATTCGCGCATGTGCCTCAGCATAGACTCAGAGGCCTCCAAACGATCCAAAATAAATTCTTACGTGTGGCAACCGGTTGCCCGTGGTACGTAAGAAACATCGACCTACACCGCGACCTCAGACTAGATTCGATTAGGGGCCATTTCAAAGCGATGTCAGAACGTCACTTCGAAAAGGCACTTCTCCACCCGAACCCACTCGCCGTGAGTGCGGCAAACTACACCCCCGATAGCTTAGCACCTAATAAGTCTAGGTTACCTAAGAATGTCATAACCGATCCTGTTGATAAAATCACAGAACTGTTAAAGCGCGACGCTGAAGCGCGACGTAAGCTACAACACACACTCAGACATAACACAGCCGGTGTTAGGCACACATTCACACCGCATGGGCCCCGGGGTCGTATGCGACGTCGAACCCTACACTCCGTTGACCAGTTGATCCGGATCAACCGCGACAGCATAGGCTCAGATCAGCTACGAGTCGACACCAATATAGACCGTGTAATCACCGATAGCACTCTGCTATCGGCAGCTTGCTCGGGTCCCGCGCTTGACCCGCCTCCCCCGCTACCGGGGGAGGGGAGGGCCGGCCCTCACGATAGGTTTTTAACGTCACCCGTTCCAAACCAGTCGACCGTAGCTGACCAAGTTAGGTACAAACCCGACGCCATGAACATGGCGGGGGGCAACCCCCCAAATTTTTAACGTCATAGGATGATCCAACCGGATCACCCCATTTCCGATGACGCATAACGGTCACTAGGACCATTAGCATAGATCCAACCGAAAAAAAAAAAAAAAAATTATAATATTAGTAGGATTTATTTTACTTAAATGATCAAGGTATCTTTCCCTATAATTTTTAATAAAAGTTAATAAATTCATATCGAAGCAAGTATGAAAGAGAAACCGCCGGTATATAAGGAATTTAATATTTGATATTAGAATTCTTGATCGAAAATATTATGGGAGTTAAGAGCAATAATAGGAGCTGTTGTAATTTTACGTATAACCGCGTCCTGCCGTTTGACGTAACGGCATTCACGGGCAAGTTGCGCCAATACATGTTTCGCATTAAATATAAATAAAAATTATAAATATCAGCTTCGGAAAAATATATAAACCGTATTTATATTTGCAATGAAATAAAATGAATTCACGTTTTATAGACACCTACGTTATATTTGTATAAACGTTAAACCGTAAAATATTTTACGTAAACTACCTGACACCAATATTACGACCAAACAAACTTAATTGAACGTAATAGATGGAATAACACCGAGTAAAGTTATTTCAATTTGAAATTGCAATTCTGATATTAGTCAGAGTTTGTACGTTTGTTTCTAGGTTGTGAATAAATAGTGCCATTTTCATGAAAGGCTAGTAGACGGTACATGAGCTGGAATAGGTGTTTAATAAATAAATTCTGTCCCAATATAAATAGTACCCCGATATATTAATAATAAATATAGTTTTCTATAATTATATAAATTTGTAGAACTTCTAAGTTAGTGTGTTTTTCGGTGGTAATTTTCGCAAGTACTAATCCTAAAGTCTTCACCTTTCAGGATTGAGTTATGCTATTTTGAATTAAAAAAAAATGAAGCTATATAATTATTATCATACCTAAATTGGAACAGTACCACACAAGCTGAAAGTCATTATTTTTATTATGTTAACGATTTAATAAATCATGTTCTATATGTTAATACTACTATTCATTAGTTAGCTATGTTTCTAAATCAGTTCGCGATAATATCTACTACACCTAACAATTATATTTAGCAAAAATAGCAATTTAGGTTTAAATTTTTCCACGTTTTGGTTGTGGTTAGAATAACAAACTGTTCTAAATCCACTAAACCGATCGAAATTAAATTGGGCATGAAATATGTGTATAGTTTGAGAACCAGAAAAGGTGTTAGCATAGTTTAATCCTGAATCTGAAATAATCCCACGGGATCACTTCCTGTTGGTGAAACGGCGGTGACGGGAATAAGCTTTCTCAAAGTAAAGTTTAGGTATAAACGAAAATTAACGTAATTACACTGAGCGACATAGACTATAGAAATAATTATCGTTTCGGTAGCTTTAAGTAAACCCAGGCGTAGCAATCCAACAGCTAGATTACTTATAAATGCGAAGCAGTTGCAAGTAACAGGATACGATAAAAAAATTACAAAAAAAATATATATATTCTGAATAATATGTATTATAAATACATTAAAATTTTGCAATAGCGAGATTTTTTATATTTAATTAACGAATAAATGAATATAACTCTATTATGTACTATTATAGTCACCTAATAGTAATAACATTTCATTACAATCTGTTCAGTAGGATTGATTGATAAATCTCACAAACTTTTGGCGCTTGTAATGTGTTATCCCCAACTCCACTTTTAATGGATAAGTCTGCCAAATCTCTAGAATACCTCATATCTAACTAAAAGCCTAACGATGATTTTCACATCCATAATTTGAGTTTTTGTAGATAATTTTAACAATCATACTTCTATCAAATTTATAGATACAAAGCAATTAATTTGATTTTAATTATTAACATTTTACAGAAGTTTTTAGCAATAATACTAAATCCAACAGATAAACAGATATATTCGAATGATAATTCAAAGTATTATTATGTTTATACTAATACTATTATTCGATACGATTCGCTGTCTTGTATCTAATAAAGTTCAAGGATTTAAAGGATCTAAATTTGTAAAATTAACTAACATTTTACATTTCATATGAATTATTTAAAAAATCCTATTCTATATGAAAATCCCGCATAGATTGTATTTAACTTTTATTCGCCCATTGCTGAAATAAGACCTCCCACAATAAACGTCAAGACGGTCAATCCATTGCTTTTCGCTTTCAATACGGAATGGCCACTACACAGAAATCGTCTTTATACTTGGTTAATGGCTGACCAACACTCCATCTACCTCAACTCTTGAACCTTATTGGTGTATCGTCAGTTCCCCTCAGTGTTTGTAATGTTTACGCGTATTTCACTCATTATAAAGTAGAGAACTTTTTCGGATTTTATCGCGGTTTATTAAGCTGCGAAAAGATGCTTAACAAAATAATATTTTAGAAGATTGCTATGCAGTATACATTACTTCCAATATCCTTTCTTGACCATGGTTCATGAACCATTGGTTGGACCATATACCATAAATAGGAGTTTAGAGGCAAATACTTGAAGTTTTTATATAAGTAAGTTACTTTGAACGATTAAAAAACAAAATTGTGAAAGTTTTTTTTAATCACCGAAGCGAAATATGATATAAAGAGTGCTTTTTATCAAATATTAGGGAAACGGTACGTACTAGAAAAAAGTTTGTAATACAAGTTATAGAGTATCAAATTTTATAAAGAAAAGATTTCTCTGGGAGAGAAATGAGATCTCTGTGTTTTCATTAAAATTAAAATTATCCGAGGTAATAATGAGGGAATGATAGTAAAGATTTTAATAAAATAATCTGTAAGAATGCATATTTTTAATATTCTTTTTAATACCCTTATAAAAGAAAAAAAAGACAATCGTTAAATTATTGTGTACTCTGTGGAACGTTATAAATATTGGTCGTCCCGCTAATTTTAAAAATTTTATACTGGAGAATACTAAATTCAAATGAAAATTAATTATCGATTTTTATAGCGATCTGCATTATGATGTAAAAATAAAAGCCCCATCAAGCGTCTTTCCCAGTAGAGACAATACGAAACGAAAAATGACTTGAGTACGTATTGAAAAAAAAAACGCGACAGCTTAAAGTTTATACATACCAAAATATAAAAGTATTTGTGGGTTTGTTTATATTAACATTATCGAAAACAGATACAGTCTGCGTTCTTGTGACTGTAAAGTAATTACTACCGTAAACAAAACTTGCTTCGATCGCGTTAGCAATTATAATATACACTAACAAAAGCATTGTCTTTTTTTGTGTTCGTACACTTGATTCTTGTTTGTAATTAAAAAGAACAACGTTAATAGATCTAGATCTATACTAATATTATAAAGAGGAAAGATTCGTACCTATTTTTGTTTGTTTGTATGTTTGTAATGAATAGGCTCAAAAAGTACTGGACCGATTTCAAAAATTCTTTCACCATTCGGAAGCTACATTATCCATAACATAGGCTACATTTTATTCTGATAAAAATAGGGTTCCGTAAGATATTTTGGTTTTTCGGACATAAGGTGTAAAAAATGTTATATCGCGTACTAAGATCCCGTTGTAAATCTTAGTTAACGCAGGCGAAGCTGCGTGAAACAGCTAGTATAGTATATCCTTAATCCTTACTAATGTTATAAATGTTAAAGTAGGGATGTTCGTTACGCTTTACGCGGAAATTACTCAACTGGTCATAATGAAACTTTTTACACGTATTCACGGAGGCTTTAGAAGTAATATAGGATAAACTAAAAACGCGGACGAAGCCGCGGGCAACAGCTAGTAATGTATAAAGGGCAAGAACCTCTGGTTTATATATCACCGCCAGCCGAAATTACTGTACCTAGAATATTAAAATTTGGCGTAGCGGCTTTTTTCATGAAGAAAGGATTTTTAGAAATTCAACCCCTAAGGAGGTAAAAAAAAAATAGTCTAAATGGAATTTTCTCATTTCTGTACTTAGGAGTATAGAAATAGGTGCTTATATAAGTTCTCGATTACAATTAAAAACGATCTGCGTAGTTAAAATGGACAATATTCCACCATGAAGGGCTAAAAAAGTTAAGTTTGTATAAAACAAGAAGAGGTAGTTTCATAACAAATGTATTTCAACGTTTCACAAAACAATTTGAAACAAAAATCTCGACGAAGCTTTGAGTGTAATGAAAGCAGCAGTACTATAATACCCGCCGGCTTTAATATTTTTTTTACACACATCATGCTTAAAGACTTGCAAAATGAACCGTTGAATAAAATACACTCCGCTATTTGATTGTGCATTCTTTATTTATGTTAGCGATATCCTTTGGTTTACCTTGTTGAAATCGGAGAACGTTCATTAATTATCTGCTCTTTGTATCTAGCAGCAAACAACGTAATTTTTTTTTGGTCATTCCATAAAATTATTTTCCGCATGTTCGTTATTTTTTTTTGTTGCTTCAAGCTCTATTTCCGTCTAGCCTTCATTAATTGAAGCTGTGTTGATTTAATCATTAAGGAATTAATTTTGCATTAAATGTAGGCCAAACCTTGCAGTTCTCAATAATTGATGATGGAATTATAATAATATAAAGTTGAGTGGCCTGCAGTTGGTCTAGTGACCCTGATTGCAAAATCCAGTAGGTCATGAATTCGATTCCCACCCAGGACAAAAGTATGTGTTGAGCGTAAACATTTCTGTGTCTGGGCGTAATTTGTTTATTATATGAATAAATTTAGAAATAATAAATAAGTATTTATTTATTTAAACTTTATTGCTCCAAATTAAAATTTGTAACAAATACTTAAATTAGCATATCAGTTCTCTGGTTATCTCTGCAATGTCTGGTTGCCATATTACAGTCTCTGTCTAATTTGGGATGTGAGTTGTCCCAATATATTTACTGTGTGATCATTAATAGAAAAAAAACTAAGTACTTTCATAAATTTTTATGATAATAATCAGTTGTTATATAAATATCACAAAAAACTTGGTCATTTTCATTTTTAAGTTTTCATTCAATCTATAACTGCTTATACGGAAACACTGTTCTAATATAATATAGAATACGTACAGTAATAGAAAATTCCAAAATTGCGGTACTTTTTAATTATTATACTGCCAGGTCATTGAACTAGCTTTTATCTGCTATTCTTATGCATAGTTTTGACTAATGTTCGATCCCTTTTATCAATTTTCTCCGGGCCTGACCACACTTCCGTCGCCTTGTCATTGCGCTGTTTGCTGAAGTCAACTAAATTATAAGAAATTTTTTTTCTTTTATTAAAATGTATAGAAAGGATCTTTATGTAACCCTAGAAAATCGGTTCTTTTTGCATAATCAGTTTTCCTCAAAGTGCATCCATATTCTACGAGCATAAAGTTAAAAGACTGTTGCTTCTTCCTTTGAATGTGTGATGTGATTTGGTTCGGATTGCCTCATCTCAACTAAATCTCTTCGTTCCGATATTTGACGCCTAATAGTTCCCCTGTAGGGCTATTCTGTAAGGTTGTTTTCGAATCTCGAAAGCGGAATCCGCGGTAATAATCCGAATTTGACGGATTTGTATTCTTTGAAACTCAACTCTCTACACATACCAATAAAGATCATTTTCGAAGTAACGTAATGTGAGCTTTATCACTCAGGTGAAGCTCGATATTAAAATAGTTTCTTACAGAATAGCCCTACTGGTCAATCTACATTTGATGACAGCGGAATTCATTCGCAGTTCCGCTACTCGTATTTGATGAATTTTAATGTAAGCTCGTATTAGGTACTTTTAATTGTAAATAAAATATTCTTTAATTACTTTCTTCGGAATAAAATATTGTTATAATATTATGCTCCATGGTCTACGGTACAATATTTAAAAAATGACGAACCAATTTTTTACCTTCGACATTTTAATATTTCAAGTATTTATTAATGTAGAAGAGAAGATAAACATGTCTGCATTAGATAATACGGTAAATCATTCTAAAAGTTGTATATAATAGATTCTAAAATTATCATTCCTGAAAACCGGGTTCACTATGATACCTATAATACTATTTATTATAATGAGGAGTACAAACTCCTATATTTTTTACCAATAAAAGACGTTATTTGTAGGTGAAATAGGCTATAATTAAAACTCGGGATGAAACCGCGGGGCGCTGCTAGTCCTTAATAAAGGCGCGTCTAATAATGACGTAAGTGTTTCTTACAAATTTGGCCCTCCCTTTTTTGTGAAATTACGCTGTTAATAACACTTAGTTAAACTACTTATAGTTACGTTTTAGTACACAGTACATACTATAAAAATAGTATCATAATCTCTTCTTTAATTTTATTAATAAGGTGTCTATTTATTGTCACAATTTCTTGGAAAAACAATAGATTTTGGTTTTTGGGTTTCATTGGCTATTAAAAAGGAAAACCATTTGGGAATCAGGTATATTATATATCGCAGGGAATTGATCATATTTCAGATGTTCAATATTTATTTCGATTCCAGTAAAATGATTGCGTGTATTTGGTCATTTTACTAGTATGTATGTCATCTTAAATCAATAATATGTCTAGATAGAGTGTTGCCCGGAAAACACATCCAAAAAATAGCGTCCAACTGTTGGCCTCTAAATGCTTTCTCCGTGTTTAGTATCCGTCTCGCTGTCATGGAATACGCATGAATTTTTTATGCATTATTGTTTTTATTTACAATGAAGGTTTATGTTGAAGCGTAACGAGATTAAAAATGATGATTATGGGAGAACTGTAGTAGCTGGTATCACTATTCACGAATACATCTTTGAAAATGTTGGCCTGTTCTTTTTGTTTTGATTGTAGGGCGACACTCTATCTAGACATATTAATGATCTAAGTATGTCATTTAAACTATTCGGCGCCGTTTCCTTGTATACATAAAAAGATAGAAAGAAGAAACTAATAAAAGTCGATTTAATGTTAAATCAGTACCAAAACCCTAATTGCTCGTCCACTTTTCCTTATTTTCACTTGGAGTAAGGTTTCGCAATTATTCCCTTCAGGCCACGTGACCGCAATTAGTATTTTTTTATGAACCGAAGATCTGAAGGAGCACGTGGGAGTAAATTACTTTTCGGGAATCCAAAATGACCGACCATTATACATAGAAGTGCTATTACTAAATGAGCTGAAAATGGCAGTATTATAAATCTAGCTGTTGCTCGCAGCTTCGCCTTTTCGCGATTTAGCTTTACCCGAATGATGAAGATTATATTTTGTAACACATTATATCCCTCAGTGATAAGGTAGCAATGTACTGTTGAAATAATTGTTTAAGTCAGATGATAAGAAAGACAAATGACGACCTCTGTGACTTAATCCAGAGTGGGCTTGAATCGAAATGACTAATTTAATGATAAGTTTGTAGTGCTTCTACTCAGGATTGCCAAGGCAAGAAGGAGTAATTATAATAGCAGAAAAAAATGACATTCTTCTTTATTTCCCTGGTCGTTCCAGCCCAATTAGACTGTAAAGCAGCATCTCTTACAAAATATGCAATATAATGGAAATTATTATTTTATGCAAAATTTTTATCCCGATAATAATCCTGGAAAAATGGACTAGCACTAATACAGACCGTTTTAGTCGGACTCTAATGGCTATTAAGTTCGGTGTACTTAGTGTTATAACATTATATATTATGTGTAAACTAAGTTATCAATCCTTTATTGTCCCACGATAGTTATAGCTCATGCGCTTTCCCTATGCCGATTGGTGAGCTTCACAGAATTTTAATTAAAGAATTCTAATCTCTTCGGGCATGCGGTTTTGAGGTTTTCTTCCGATGTTTTCCTTCAACGATGCGCGAGCGATATCTTGTGTTAAGGGTGCACTTAAAGATTTAGAATCACCCATTTCAATGCACCAGAGACCACAGGTCTCAAGAGGGTGAGGGACCCACTAGACATTATCGCTTGTGTCCATCAAACATATATCGAATTTGTGTATAACTAAACTTTATTATACTTACACTCGGTTTCCGAAAGGCTGATCAACGCAAAAATTAACAAATCATCTGTCACATCTCTTGTCAAGTCTCAAATGAGTTGCTAATTCTATTAAATTATTTAATTAATTTGAACAGCCTGTCAGTTGACATAGCCACTACTATGAAAAGCTGTCAAATTTGACCCTGATATCGTATGTTAACCGCCATTAACAGTCATGTTAGTTGACATACACTTTGACCAACGTCTTAGAAGCATTCATGTTTGAATCCGCTGTGAGTTATGCCATTAAAATATAATTATATTTATAGATTTCCTAAGCTTCAATGGTTTTTGCAGAAAAGTTCATCGGAAATGTCGTATGTGTTTCCTGTTCACATTTTCTTAGAGCTTGCTATTTTAAGATTTCCCATTTTAGCACTCGTGATCGCCACGGCGGAAAAATAATTGAATTAGTAGTTGCTATTTTATTTTTTAGTCACAAAGTTTGTTATTGATATTGTTCAAAGTAGTTTATTTCTTATTTGTTTTCATTTTGAACATTATTAAATCCGCAATAAAGATAAATAAACTGAGCCTGCCTTATTACAAATAGCGGTTTAATTTAAAAAACCTGGTTTAAACTCCTATAAACCATGGTTTAAGTGAAAATAATATTACAAAATGTGGTTTATCTGCAAAACCATGGTCTAAATTTTTTTGTATTACAAAACTTATATAAACCGTGGTCTTCTTAGTACTAATAGTGATTATATTCTCTTGGCTTAGTACCATCATTTAATACAAATGTCATTCGGTCAGTATGACAACATTATATTAAAACGTTCCTTTTGCCAAAACAAAAAAGTTTTAATAATACGCTAATGATTAGGTGATGTTTAAGAAAATTTAAAATATTGAGACCTGGTTATTTTGATTATTTAGTTATTATGACGATTTTAGGTTGGTTTAGGTTCAAGCATTTTATTAAATTTTATCGAATTAATTTCTAAAGTAAGTACGTGTAGTGAAACGTAACATTCTCGCGCGTCAAAATATTGAACCATAACAATTAACAAAAAAGCAAGTAACTAGCAATATAAATTAAATTTACCATATTAATATCCCTTTTCGAATTAAAACAACAATACAAAATGGAAAAGATGATATTACGTAAAAGAGAAGCTTTGTCACATCAGATTTAGTAATTTAAACCTTCGTTAAACTAGAGGTCGCTGAAGTTTAAAGTTAGACCATTATTTAGACCATGGTTTATCGCTAAACCACATTTTGTAATACCATTTTTATTTAGACCATGGTTTATAGGTATAGTAATGCTTTTTGTAATAAGGTAGACAAGTTTTGTAATACAAACAAGCTTAGACCATGGTTTTACAGATAAACCTGGTCTTGATAGTTCTGGTTTGAGTCGAGGTTTATTTAGTTTTTTGTAATAAGACCGAGCATGTTTATTTTAAATCGTTAAATAATTTTAAAAAATTAAATAAAAATATAAATTTAAAAAGACCTAAATGCATACATACTTAGAAAAGCTTTAATATTTACGTTATAATAAGAAATAAGAAAATCATGGCTTAGTGAAAAATAGCTTCACTGAAAATGTAAAGCTTTAAAATACTGACATTTGATATTATAATTATAAATTTTGAAACAAGATAAATTCTCATTAAAAGTCTATAAAAATTAAAGTACACCATCGTTAGAATATAATGGGATGGCGCAGGATTGTAATCGAATGAGGTGGCCATTTTCCGAAATAAATGAAATCGACTAAATTCGAACATGCAATAAATTCGGTACTCTTGACGGGATTTTGATGTTAAATCTTGAGTTCGAAATTCAATTTTTGCAGTAAAATATCTTTAGTCGTGACTAGGGCGTAGCTCAGATTTTTATGAAGTTTTACATAAATCACATAAATACTACTTGCACATTGTTTATTTATTTAACCAGTTACGTATGAATGCACTTAGATATTATAATATAACGTATTGCCTAAATTGCTCTTCCTATTTTGTGAACTGATTTGTACTTTCCTTATCTGGGTGATAAAGGCTGTATTTTACGACTTACAAAATAAGGAATAATATTTACGCAGGCACAGTTTTTTCAAATCGTTTCCCTTTAAACATTTCACATTGATCATATGGAGTTTTAGGTTTTAGGTTGAGCTTTGTTCAATTTCCTTTATTTGACTTATCAGATACGGATAAAAACGAATGTGCGGACATTTCAATATAGACAAGGTATTTTCCAATGGAACCAATTAAAAGCTATGCCAGTTGGACGCGTGTTAGGTGTGGCTATTGAAAAAAAAGCCGATATGCTTTTAAAAACGTTTCTCGTCTTTCACAAATCCAATTCTGTCAATCATGGAATTTCATATTTTTCATTCGTATTGTTCGTGTGTACGTCTGTCCTGTTATCGGATATACGCATTCAATTATTGTTAATTAGTTGAAATAAAATGCATATTTCTCAATCCATCTTTTCCTGGTAGTTCGAGAGATTAGCATTTGAAAACAAACTAACTCCGCGTTATTGTTAGCGTAAATAAAATCATATACTATTTAAAAATAAACACCATTTATATAAAACATTAAGTTTTTTTAAAATATTTATTTATTACTAGTATGTTAGTTTTAATTGTTGTTGGTTTATTTTAATAAACACTGCTTATTATAGGATATGTGAGATTTTCCGTACCAGGGGCACAGAAAATTAACATAATGCACAATATTTTGTGTTTACAAAATATTACTTGATTGCAGCCATTCTTGAACAGTTTCGTTCCCAATTCCCAACAAACTACAGGCTTTAGTGACTTCTATTTGTATCTGTTGAGGCAGAACAGTGTTAATACTAAACGAACACTTGCTCGCTTTGCTGTCTTAATTTCGCCATAACCGGGTGTAACTTGTAATACAAATATCTAGTAAAAATAATATTATTAGTTATTCTATTTTATATATACAAAAAGGATGGCTTTATGAATTATTGATACCATTTTACCAAAATTATGAAAGGTGGCAAAGATGTGTATTTATTAAGGCGCGTTATATAGACAAGTATAAAAAGTATTTGAGAGGGGTGTAGCGAATGTAGCGCGGGACCATCCATTCTCGGAAGTCACTGTCACTTAATGTAAAAATAAAAGAGAAAAGAAAAGACGCCGCGATGATTAAGACCCTAGCGACAGATTCTCTACGTGATTCTAACGAAAAGTCTTGTTACTAGTAATGTCTGTCTTGACTTTCTGAAACACAGTAAAGCTTTTTCACGGGAGAAACAAGCAAAATATTGAGTACATATGCAGCCGGGCTCTACTGGCAGCGTAGCACAACGTACCGGGAAAATCTTATCAATACTATGAAATCCTGTCCTTGTTACTCATGGATAATTGGGTTCTGATTTTGGATGTGGAAGAATCATTAAAATCGGCTTAATAGTTCCTGAGTGCTATAGAAGTAAATCGTTCCCCACTACTCAGTTTATACTGTGTTATGAAAAATAAAATTGTAAACTAATAAGACAATTGACGTCAGTATGAACTTGATCCCTTAATAAACAATTTATGATTTTATGGAATATTGAAAAAATCGACACACTAGACGTTAAAAATGTTAATATAATCAGTCACATAAATAGCAGTTGAAGTTCGTAGTTTATCACCCAATTACGCAGTTCTTTATCTCAACACATGTCACCACATTATAAATATTTGCAAACGCGCAATGCAATCTATAGCTGGCGTACTAGTATTACAAAGATATGATTTTTTTTGTTTGTTACGATTTGACACTTAAAAAATTTAGATTAAAAAAAATTCTTCCGCTTTTAGAGTGGCTACGTTAACATTGAGTAAAGCCTGCAAATTGGAGTTAACATAGTTCTAGTTTATACATATTCAAATTAGCATTAAATTTAGTTTTTTTTAAAGTACCGTGCGTAGAGACAACGACGTTATAAGTTGTAAGAGTTGTATTAAAATATATTTTCTCGAATTTATGTAATACTTTTCTATAAAGATGTTTTATTTGTCAAAATCGAAAATCCTTGTGTTTGTAAATTTTACATTGTTTTGTGTGCGCAAGCGCACGCACTAAACTGATACGCTCTTTGTAGTTACGCACCCAAGAACGCACGTATGTACGAATCACAACTACAAGTATGGCCCACCTGCTTTCGTCAAACGAAACAACAATGACTGCATAGTAGTCGTAAATTTATTAACAAAACAACAAACTATTTGAATTATTACTCTACATAAATCATCATTTCGAGCATCAAAGTAAGCTGAATCATGTCCGAAGAAGAATACTTTTAAAAAAGACTAACGCTTAAAAATAAAAGTAGAACATTATCTATATAAGCAACAGCAATTTTTGTAGCTAAAAAATAAAGCTTTGTTTATATAAAACATTTTTTAACATTTTATTTTTGAGTGCCGGCAATAATTTCTAAAACCAATAAAACGGTTTAAAAAAACATAGGAGCTATCATCGTATTTATTTCAAGCAATCAAAATAACAACCGTGTTTGAAATTCGAGCTTTTGCGGTAACATTGAACTGCATTTCACTCTTAGTTACACAAAGTATTTTTGAACGAATGAATTTATAAAGTGTCGATAACTATTCGAACTCTGAAAATGATGATAAACAGAGTGTACGTTGTTGTAATCGAGCTATCCTTTGATTATATCCTTGTTAGCTATCATTAAAAGTACAAGATTAAACGGACAGATAGAAGCTATAACAATAAATAAATAGCTAACTATCAAACTCGTGTATAAGACGTAAGATGTATAAGACCACAGTAGTATGCTCGTAAGAACTTGTGTATATTGACGGAAATAAATTTAAGATATGTATACATATACAAACATGTTGCTGTAAACACCTCGCTGCATTGAACGTTGGGCTAACGGCCTTGGTATACGCTTCTTGATTTATACGCCAAATAGTGACAAAAATCAATAATTCATTAGTAATTTATCATGAAGTTCCATTTTTGCGGAAAGAAGCACACACTTTTTTTTAACAAATCCAACGCTTTGGACGGAATTTGAAAAGGTCACTAGAAGACTAAACATTCAACACGTGCCTTCAAGGCCTATATGTGGCCACCGAAAATTTCCTAGTGAAAACATAGGTTTATTTATTAGGTGTGTATTATACACCTAATAAATCAATCAAAATAGCCTAGGAAAATATATTATAATAACAAATGCAAAATTAGCACTTTCTGTCCGTTATCTTTTAGCAAATAATTAATCAGATTTTTGTGAAATGTTGTAAGGACATATTATCATAACGAAGGCTATTAATATAGTCATCACTGGGTCGAGTCAATCAGATAAAACTATATTATATAGGCAAAAAGCAACGCGGTCCGCGTTCCTTCCTCCTTACGGTATATAGGTGATAAGGCGGGAATCAGACAGCTTTAGAAAAGGGTTATGTTAGAATTTAACATGAATCTGATATTGTGTCTTTGTGGCACTTCTTAAGAAATTACACACTTTTAATTAAACTCACTAAACATGGTTATCATGTGACTTATACAACAATCAACGTATCTGGAACTCTACAAACATTATCTGGGACTCTACAAAAAGTATCTGGAACTTTCTGATTTACTTAATTTTTTTGGGATTTCTAGAATGTCTACTGTATTGCGTGGAATTGGGAGTGATGAATTTATTAGAAGAAGATGTATTTATTAGAGTAGTTTCCATACGAAGAAGTAAAATTTTAATATGATGACTCATTCTTGACGTTAGGATATTATTTTGTCAAATAGTAATTGAATGAATATTCGTACTCAAATATAGATATATTGTTGTGGTTTGTGGTTTAAAGGGTATTGTAAAATCTCTAAATCTCGTAACTTCTTTAATTTTTTAAAATAAATTGAGCGTTTACATTCAGTGCAGATAAATGTGACGTATGTAACTCATGTAAGGATGTGTAACTTTGTGATGTGACACTTTCAAATCTCATTTACCCCTACTCGATTCCATTAGAACAATCAATTGTAGTATGGTATCTGATTTTATGCAAAGATTTTCAGCATAACCTTTGCAAATCCTTTTGACGAAATTTTACAGGTATCGCTTAGCTATTAATTATTATTTACTTTAAAATTATATATTAACATATTGAAATGATTAAGTGAAAAGATTTATACGATTTTTTATAAAGATAAAGATAAGAACTAAAGATAGAACAAAGTAAGATAAAAGATTTAAGGTTTAAAAGGTGTATTGGACAGAGATATAATATCAAATAGGTATTATACGGTAAAAGAGATTTTATTTTTATTTTATGAACGACTAGGAAATATAATCTTAAATATCAAAATATGTGTAAAATCTCCAATTAAAGCAATAAACCAATTTGCCTAAACATTCAAACTGTACTGTAAATACAATATTAAACTTAATAACGCTATGGGTAACAGCTATTTTGTACATTTTATTGTAAATAAATATTGTATTTTATACGATTTTCGGACGTATCCCGAATGATGATAATTATTTTTATACCCAAAGTTACTCCTTGTTACACCAGCTATCTGCCAGTGGAAGTCTCGTCAAAATCGATCAAGCCGTTTCAGAGATTAGTCAAAACAAACGTACAAACAAAAATTGTAAAAAATATTATTTTGTACCAGCATTTTATTTGTGTCATTTTTATTGTTACATTTTCAGTGTACAAAAATTGTTAAATAAATAAATAACTAAAATTATTTTGGTGTATGCACCCGTCTTTTTGTCTCAACAACATTTATTATTTATCTGTACAGATGGGAAAGTAAATTTGATTATTCATATAACCATCTCTTCCTATTTTAATCAGATAACGATAAAATATTTCAAGGACATAGATTATAACACAAATGATGAACTATTAAAATAATAAGCATCACTCGTATACGAGATATATATATAGACCTTACTTAATATGGCCGTTGTCCCAAGTTCCAAGCGCGTGGGATGTCTTGTGCTGTGTGTCGTAGGTTGTATTTCTGTGTATAGTGTATAGAGTGTAATGTGTATTAGTCCCCCAGTTATGCACGTCGTGTCTCATCGGTTATTGAACTTCCTGTCGTGTACGGGAATTATTCTTGTGATTAAACAATTTTATGAATTTAATCGACGCTAACATTTATGTTTTTTTTAATATTGTTTTAGTATTACTTTTTTAATATTGTTGAATACAATGATTAAATTATTAATAGTAAATAAAGTTGGGAAAATAGATATTTAATATTTGATAAAATTAGTTAAGTATAGTAAAAATTGATTGCAGATAGTGAATCTATTCGTAAACCTTTTAATATACTAATTACATATCAAAGAAACACGCGGAAAAACTAGATAATGTTTAGTAGGGAACAAGTAAAATATTCTTAGAACGGGAAATTGTTTAGGTAGTTTATTATTATTAATATTAATAACAGTATTACTGTGAGTATTATATTACAAATTCTCGTCTACAGTTCGCTCCTTATTAGGAGTGAATGCGATCCCGTTGTCAAGGCAGGAAAATCATTAAGTTAGTAGCGTCAGAGTTAGACCTTACATACTAATAACGGTTAATGAGATACTGTAGGATGCAAAATGTGATGGAAATAAGTTAGTTAGTGCTTTGACGATGCGCTATTTTAGTTTGCTTTAGTAAGAGTTTTACACAGTTTTGATTTTGGACGTGCTCGTTACATTCTAAACATAAAAATTGGGAGCCTATTATGTTCTGTCCTGCAGTCATGATTTAGAACCCGACTGCAGACGCCAACAGCAGATGGCATATCCTTATATTATATGCCAGTTGGTTCCTGATTATAGAAAAATATCGGACGTGCCTATCTGATGCACTACTGCTCTGTAGACTACCGCAGTCGGACTACATTGGCATCTGCCCTTCGACGTCGCGTCGATAGCTTCGTATAGATCTACGGAGAGAATTCCATAGAAATACATAAGATCAAGTTGTGTCGCTGTAACACCCCGACGGCAGCCAGCAGCATGCGGTCGGCTTTGATCACTTTTTTAATAATACAATCTCATAGCATAGGATACGGCATATAAAACGACCTTCACCGAGATGCTTATTTGATGAAAAACTTGTTTTATATTCAATTTAATATGTCAATAAATTTGTTGCATATGCGTTGCCTAAAAAAAATCAGCCCAGGATATGATTAATTAATAATTAACTTTTTTATTTTAAAACATTTCTCCGGTTTGATTTTTATTTGACAAATTCTATACCAATCGAAAGTATTAAGCCCATAGAATATGCTGACATTAGGTTGCCTATTATTTTCTGGACACAACTCTCGGGTTGCCACGTGTAAACAGGTAAATCGATACTAGAGCATTTTGCACCGGTCTGATTATTGAATTGAAATTAAATGATATTAAAGATTATTTCATTACGAATACGGTGGAAACGTGTTGTCTGCGAAAAATGAGTTCCGAATTCCTGTTGACGAATTTTGAAAATTTATTTATTTATTTATTTTATTTTAAGGGAACACAAACGGTTACAATTTTATCTTAAAAACATGGTATGACGAGTTATGCAGAAACCAGTGAAGTGTCCACAAAAATATAAAAACTATTGACATTACAAAGTCGCCACAACAATAAACAGATGAAAATAACAAACAAAAAAATAAGAGTAAGCATCACAAAAGAATAAAAAAAATAATAAAAAAAAAAATACAATAACTGAAAAAAAAGAGAAATTACAATTTAAACGAAGGGTTAGAAATTATTTCCCTAATTTTAGTTCTATAGGCACCGATTGAGCATCCAAACGGGTCAGCATCAGAGAAAAATTTGTTGTAACACCTTGTCGCACGAGGAATAAATGTGTTACTCGCGTAGTTAGTTTTGCACCATGGCACGTCAAATAAGTTATTTAGATTGCGTGAGCCCGATCTAGGACATCTAAAAGGTATAGAGCTTAACAGCTTGAAAGAGTCAATCTTGTTGTTGAGGAGCTTATGTAAGAAAAGTTGATCCCGCTCTAAGCGTCTGTTTACTAAGGTACAAGTGTTGAACGAGCTGGGAGGAATAAGAGATCTACGCCTCATATGTTTTAAAAATCTACTCTGTACTGCTTCAATATTATCTATTTGAGTTTGGTACTGCGGGTTCCAGACAACGGACGCATATTCTAAAATGGGACGAACAAAACAGTTAAATAGTAGCAGTAAAGTTTTAAAATGCTTAAAATCGGGCCCTCTCTTAAAACAAAACCTAAAGCGCGATACGCCCTTGCGATTATATTGTTGACGTGTAATCCGAAGGATAGCTTTGTGTCCAAAATTATGCCCAAATCCCTAATCTCCGATACTCGATTAATTTTTACACCGTTTATATAATAGTCATAATTGGTTGGGGAACGTTTCCTGGTAAAAGATATAACGTGACACTTCTTAATATTAAGGAATAAAGAGTTCTGATTGCAATACGTACATAAGTTGTTTATATCTTTCTGAAGCAGAGTGTAACAATCAGCCGATTTTAAAATTCTAAAAATTTTCGTATCGTATAAAAGAACTTCAGAATTATCAAAATTAGAAATAATGTCATTTACATAGATGTTGAATAAAAGAGTACCTAGATGGGGCAGTACCCTTTAATAGTGACAGCCTGACTCCGCTCGCGCAAGTATGAGTCGATCCAACGCAATAAGTCGCCATGAATACCCAGTTCTACAAGTTTCTTTAATAGGATAGAGTGTGAAATTTTGTCAAAAGCTTTCGAATAATCGGTATAAACTACACAAAATAATATTAAAATTATATCCTGGATTGAATTTTTGAGGCAGCCAATATGCAACATGTTTATTAAAATATTAAATTGAATATAAAACAAGTTTTATCAAATAAGCATCTCGGTGAAGGTCGTTTTATATACCGTATCTTAGACTATCACGACGTTTAGAATACTACTTTAGTTTACTGAAGACTAATTGAATCGAACAGATCTATTACAGTAGAAATGATCCAAATAGTTTTAAAATTAATTCAATTTAAATTGCCGTACTTAGTGCAGCGTCTAAGTGAATTCTATCTAAGCCAGTGCAGAACTTAATACAATTTAAAGAAATGAAAAGGCCCATTGAAGTTTCGTTTGCCCATTGAAAAAACGGATCGCTTTAAATTGTAACAAGTCGCTTATTTAAGTCTAAGAATAAGTCCCATAGAAATTCCCGATAAAGCATACAAAGCTTTTCTTTATCTTTGTCTACGCACAACATTTTTATTTGTTATCAGAATAAGTTTAGAAATGAGAAAATACCGAATTTATACAAAATACATTATCTTTTCAAATGTTTAATGAAACAATTTTATATTATTGCTATATAATGTAATTTAATTAACATCTCTAAAATATTTAATTACAAGTTTTTTATATTGTAAGTAACGGCAACTCTTGTTATAAAAATAGAATCTATAAATTAATTATAAACAATGTTGCATGTAGACGATTCGACGCCAGTTTACAATTTCAATGAAATATACGATTACAATGTCGTAATCATTTTTATACTAAGGGTTTTTGTTACAACCAATTAAATGATGAGAAAATTGTACAAAAAAAGTTCTTTAATGAATACGCGAATATCACTCAGTTTAATGAGACTTTTACTGATTTTATTGCGGCTTACTAAGATTTTTACACGCCCAAAGTTTCCGATCATTTATTGATCAGAGACCACATTGGTATCAATGTGATTAACAAGATCACAAAACAACGTAGTAGTAACGATGTATCAAAATAATACACACTTTAATCTAATTTAACATTAGCGATTAAAACATCTTGAAAGTTGCATTATTTAACGTTATCTCAATAAGATTGTTGCTCAATAAGACTGAGCTTGCATTTTGCGGACCACTGTAGGGCTATTCAGTAAGGTTGTTTTCGAATCTCGAAAGCGGAATCTGCAATGATATAACGAATTTGACGACTTTGTATTCTTTAAAACTCGACTATCTATTTATATCAATAAAGTTCGCTTTCGAAGTGAGCGTAAAGTTAGCTCTATCACTCAGGTGAAGCTCGATATCAAAATGATTTTTACAGAATAGCCCTATTGATTTAGAGCTTCGATTTAGAGCAATTATGCTCACGGAATGTTTCCACGACGTTGAAAATGATTTTTGTAAAATATCAGAAACGTCGTGGATGTGAAAAATATTAATAAACCGCTATTAATTTCGTAAAAGTTATTTAATGATGAAAATTGTATAAAATACTTTAGAATATCGCAGTTGGTTCCTGCATTCCAACGGTCTGCTCTTTACCTCGTGAAAGACATGAGCAGTGAGATGTCCAGTACATCACAAATTCTCACTACCTTGTCTTTCATGCGGATCGAGCAGCATTCTGCATGCGTCGCGAAGACTGTGTCAATGAAGAAAGAACTCTATTTCTTTCGGTTTTATGTGCTGTTTTGGTTTTATTATCACTTCTACATAATATAAACTCTCAAGTGGATTGATATGAATTGTGATCGTTTATTTTTTTATTTCAATGAAGTACTATCATGAAGGTTGTTAAATAATATCGTTTGCAACACAAGTTAAATATGACGCAGTTTTAAAATATTAATTTCTATTAAAATATTTTCAAAAGTTGCTGAAAACGGAATTCTAGGTACAACGTCTTTTTCTTCATTTTTACTTCATCTGCGAACGCCTTGTAAAGGCTCGTGAGTATGAAATTTATTTGTAAATAATGTCGAAACATTCACCTTTGGACAGGATTTTGAAATTGTTGAAAAAAGGAATTGTTGAAATACCGTGAACTGATTGATGTTTTTAATTATGATTTGGGAAATAGAATATTTCATTTAATTTCATCGCTGTAAACAGTCTTATCTAATTTATATTAAAATAATTACTTTTTACTTATGAGAGACTTAAATGCTGAGTAGTACCCAGAAAGTCAATACTAAAACATCATTATTCTATATATATATATATATATATATATATATATATATATATATATATATATATATATATATATATATATATATATATATATATATCATAGCGGTCATCAAATTTTATGCAATATTGCAATCTATTTCTATTAAGTATTTTTTAGCGTCAATTCAAAAATAGCATATATATATATATATATATATATATATATATATATATATATATATATATATATATATATATATATATATATATATATACTTGGGTCTATATTTAAAGTTGAAATTATAATAATTATAATTAATAGTTCATATTAATAATAAAATCATATTGAGCAGCGATCTTCGAAATGCACTACATTAATTGTGTGATGCCATAATACATACATAATAAAATATTAATATTTAAAATATTTCGATATTTAATTCGATATTGCTATTAACTGATTTATATTTATCCAGGCGTTGCTAACGATTTTTAAAGTAATTCTTGGCTGTTTAATCTTTCATCTGTGTTTTGGCCAAAGAAAAATCTATTGGTTTTTCTTTAATAACAGGCGACAACCTTAGGCCCTGTTCGCATGAGCGCTTTTTTATCGAGCGTTAAAAAATCTTTAGAGTTAGACCAATGGCAACCCATGTATTTGTTCACACGAAAGCGTTTTTAAAGCCCGGAAATTTTTTATCGAGCACTGTTGGTTCTTTCACGTAGAGCGTTCGACGTTAAATCAAATATAGCTTTCAGAGCTCGCAATTCGGGCCATCGTCTGGATTTAACAAGACGCTTATTAACCGTTTGTGCGAACGGGGCCATAAACATACATGTACGTATCACACAAGAAAGCGATATAATTATTATGTGTTTTAATAAGAGTTTAAGATACTAATTTATTGATATTGTATAGCTCGCCATACCCAATACTTTACACATAATAATTACCATGCTTATCTAGAGGTTAAATTAATTATATGCGTGATATTAAAAGTTTTAATCTGATCTGAAAAAATATGTAATGTACAATAATGTACAATGTAAACTAATAAATAAATATATTTCTTGAAATTAATTGTTTATGAATTATTTTTATTATAAATTAATAAAATACATAATACCTAAATAAACTCCTTAATTAATTTGTTTTTATTATTAAAGATGTTGTAATTAAATGTTAGTTAGTACATACTATATTAAATTAAGTGTAGCTTGTTTGTTATTTATAATATAATATTATTAAAATAAGCTTTAATAACTAATTACACATACAATGTATTTGTGTTTTGTTGAATTATTTCTTATTGGTGTAAAAAAAAAACAAAAATTATTATATAAATATTATGTAAATGTATTTCAACATAATATAAGCAAATATTTTATGGATGTTAAGTAAAATACTTCGTGTTTTTCAACATACACAGACCAACATACCGAATTTGTTTTGAATATGATTTTAGTATACCATCTTCCATACAAAGACAATCTTAGTTCGTAAATAGGCGTGGCCATTTTCATAAAACTGTACAAAATGGGACTGTTTCTATGTTTTACTTCGATATTTCTGCCTTGTTCTCATTACATCCCGTGTTAATATTTTCTTAGATGAGCCATCTGCTCTTCTACTTTTCAGCATAGATCCTTTCGAAAAAAAAAGGTGTTAATAATTCGTTTTATTTGTTAATAATCAAAATGTACAGTCTCCTACCAAAATCACGATATTTGTTACATAATATTCAAAGTGATGAGTTGGTATTGTGATTCGTGATGAACTATTTGCAATGCCATAGGTAATTTATATTCCGTACCGAGTGCCAACAGTACATTCAAAATGCGTAGAAGGGCAGTGCAATTGTCTGCTAGTTCAACGAATGTTTGCATGCGTATCTCGAGTAGGGTTGCCAAGTCGCGAAACCTAATGGCCGAACAGACCAGCTAGATTTGCCGGACATTTGAGTAGAAAAAACGAACACCCAACATTACTGAGGATTTTGTCCCAGTTTTTATACGTACGACAAAGAAATTGTATGTAAAATCAAGATTTTTATGAGTATCACATATTTTGTTAAATTCTAGTGAACTGATAGATAAAATGGAATTCCAAGACAGTTTTAGCCTAAGACTAATTTGGCATCGCTCTTTTGCAAAATGTTAAAAGAGTAACAAGAGCCGGACAGCGCTTATTTTGGCCGGACACGCAATCAAAGAGCCCATCTATGTCCGGCTTTATACGGACGCCTGGCAACCCTAATCTCGAGTGTTTCATTGGTGGTAAATAGTTTTCGCATTGGACTTTAGTAAAATGATTTAGATACATGTTACGAAGAAGAATGTGTACACAATTGTCATCCTTTTTGTATATAAAAATAATAGTGTTTTTTTTTGGGAACCGCCCTTTAGCCATGTTTTATAATTTCGAATAGACGTTCGTTACTTCATACTCATTTCTCATTATAATTTTAAAATGAATTCAACACTCGCTGAATTAAACAGTACACTGTTAATTGAGAATTATATTTGGATAATGCTAATTAGTTTTTGACATACCTACGACTTTTTAATTAGATATAAACAATAATACACAATATACGCTAGTGACGAAAACCAAGCAGATTGCAGAAAATACAAATTCGATCATATTACTTGTGGATGCGCGTTTTGTCGTTTTATAATCGTCTTAACGCAGTCACATCAGTAAAATGTTTTCACTTCAAAAATGTCATATTGTTTTCTTATGTTTACGCGAATTTTACTCAATATAATGATACAACTTTTTACGGATTTTATCGCGGTTTATTGAGTTTAAATGCCCGACGTTTCGGATATCTTACAGCAACTATGGTCACGAGAGACTGGGTCCTCCCGTGACCATGGTTGCTGTGAACTCAATAAACCGCGATAAAATGTTCAAAAATGTCGTCATAATCTGGTCACAATAGACGTTTTCTCCATACGTGTTCGACGTATAACGTATTACAGATGCCCGGTGCCTGGTATTGTATGAGAGGACAAAGACGAAGCATCGCGTACGCAGTTATTCTTCCTCTTTTATTAGTGGACTCACAGGAATTGTCAGAGTCAAACAGCTATCGTTCTTATTTCGAAATATTTTTGACATTTGTCACATATTTTCCCAGTGTTTCCTAATATCTTATTGTGTTATCTCTTTTATGATTATAACAACTTTGGTATGGTTCTTTTGGATGCGAGCGGCAAGGGATGGGTCGATTTAGCGTTCTTTAAAGTAAGACTATGTTCAGCAGTGGACGGTTAAAGGATGATGATGATAACGACACTGAAACTTGATAGTTTTATCAACAGTATCGATTATCTTAAGATTTCCGACAAAGCATTAGGGCCATTAGGGCTATTAGCATAGCTCTAACCGAAAAAAAAAAACGATTATTTTATTCCAGATTCTAGGGGTCCGCTTTTATCCAAGACTTCGATACACTAACGGTTCTAGAAAATTCTCTCGATTCTGAACTACCGTCCGCGAAGGTCAATAGCTTAACCTATAAAGAATGCGAATTGCATATTTTCTTCTATTAATAAAGTATATTTAAGAAATATAATATTAGTAAATTGGACCTTTTTGAACATATTTTTTATACATACATATTGCATATTCAAATTGCGTAGTAATTTACTTCAATACATAATAATGCCGAACTCCCGTGAGGTCACATCTATTTGAGAGGAGTGCTGTGAACTTACGTACATATTGTACCTACTATCTGTTGCCCACAGCTTTGCTTCCGTCAACTTAGATTTGCAACTGTATTCATTGATTATGATTGATCGATAGACTCAGTGTTAACGTAGTATTTAAAGGAGAAGAAAGAGTTTCTAAAATGGGTTGAGTAGTTTTTTAGTTATTTAGTAACAATAAAAAAAATCTTTACGGGGTTTGGTACATTGCGTTATTTGATTATTATATTTATCGTAAGTGTTTATCTTGAGAATGTTAACCCGTCACCACCGTTTCGTCCGCGTATTTTCTATTCCCGTCAGATTTTTCCAGGATAAATCTATACCTTTTCCATGTCTCAAACTATATCCATACCAAATTTCATTCGGATCGGTGTTGTGGTTAGACCGAAATAAGTAATTTGTTGAAATCGTAAAATTTTTCTTATTTTTTAAACCTTTTTTTTAAACCTGTCATAACTTCCCGCTTACTCACTTCTAAACGAAAAGTCCAATCCTAATAATTTAAAGTGGAATTTACGCGTAGATAATAACGAACCTTATTTATGATAAAAATTCATTGGATAAGGAACAATATCCCGATACCAATTTTACCACAAAAAAATTACACCCATATTTGAACTTACAAATTTGAACAAAAGCTGTTATCGTGGATTATGTAACTGTAATAATTAGGTATAATGTATCACGAACGTTAGTAAAATTTCTCCTCTTTATAATATGAGTAAAAATGATGATGATTATGAACTACGTCAAGCAAATTAACACATTTTTTGTAATTTTCTACTCTATTATTATTATTATAATATACATTGTTTAACCGGCAACATAACAAATTTTATTACTCAATAAGTTCATAAGTTTTTGTATACAAAGCTTTTTTAAATAATTACGGTTATTTAACTATACTATATGGGGATTCTTGAATTTACTAGGCTCAAAAGTATCTATATGTTGACCAGGAATGTAACCTAATACCATACAAGATTTCATTTAAATAGGTCCATTCGTCTCGGAGATTAGCCCTTACAAACAGGCAGACAAACAGAGAATCAATAAATTTGAAAAAATCTAGTAGTTACTACTACTTAGTTTTATTCCACTTCTTACATCCCCCTGACTCGGTTTTTAACGTTTTTGTTCATTGTATAGAAATTCGACCTTCGACCGCTACAGATTTATTTGCTTTGATTGCACAGCATATTGATAGCACAGCTTTTAATTGATTACTTTGGATTGTGTGTATCTTTTTTATTTTGTATATAAGTTATGTATTGTGTATTTTCTCTCTGTTTGTGTTTCACTTGATGCATGTTTTTCACAAATTAAAAAAAAATCTAATAAAAACATCTGTAATGATTTCAAACGTGATCTTTCACGTTCATAATCTTTTTACATTCAATTCATAAACATGCTTGTATGACCAGTCATACACAAAAATGAAAAGCACTGTATTCTCATGTTACACTGGTATATTGATATTGCGTTTTGTGCATTCAGCTTACAATTGCGCACAAATTCCATGCAAATAGAAGAACAGATTGCATACCTTCGTAATACAGTTTGACGGATGGATGCTGGTATTATTTCATGATCTGTATCGCTCGAAACGTGTTTAATCAGGGGTCGACGTTCAACACCGCTTTGTTTTGAGCAACGGCGGATCCACGGGGGGGGGGGGGGGGTATCCGCCCTTGGTTTTCAGATTAGAAGTGCGAATTTCATGTAAATCCAAATAATAAAAACTAGATCTTGAATATTAAAAAGATTTTTATTATATAGGTTATTATATTGGTATTTCCTTGTTTAATATGATTTTATTAATGTGAATCAAGTGAATTGAGATCATTGAAAGAAGTGAATGCTGTAGTAGATCTAGTGATTTGTTTATAGTCATGATTTAAAATAAAGTTTTACTTATACTATTTAAATTAGAAATATTAAGTTTAAGATTTATGAGCGATTTTGGGGTGAATTTTTGACTTTG
Organism: Lycaena phlaeas; assembly: GCA_905333005.2. Taxonomy (NCBI): domain Eukaryota; kingdom Metazoa; phylum Arthropoda; class Insecta; order Lepidoptera; family Lycaenidae; genus Lycaena; species Lycaena phlaeas. Next base: position 6,944,246 of record HG995168.1, read on the forward strand.
GTCTATATAATATCGGTCACTGACTACAGGTATACATTTATATTATAGTAGTATGTAGATATCAGTATTATATTGTAGTAGTATCGATTTGAATTTCACATTATTGTTTGAATTTCTCGATTGAACCTGTCCGCTACTCTATATGATAATACAAATAGGAATTCAAATCTAACCCGACCTGCAATATTGAGGTTGATTGTGTCACCAATACCTGAGAATCTAATTATAAATAATACATACAATACAACAGTGTTAGTTTATTATTTATTATTATGGAACTATTGCTATAATTTATTTCTAATAAATAATATAAAGCAGGGCTTCTTAAAGTAGGGTACGCGAACCCTTAAAGTGGGGTACCCCTGCTGCCGAATGGCGAACCCCTAGGTTTGCCATTCAGCAGCAGGGGTTCGTGATAAGATTTACGTAATGGTGGCTTGAGTGTCAGTTACACTCTCACGCAAAGCGGTTGATACCCAGTCAGAATTAAGGTTATTTTATGTTATAATGCCATTTGCGACAAGAAACAAGCACATCCATCACATTAATTCAAAAATATATTTCTATTGGCACTTTATTTGTTACATTTTTAACCGACTTCAAAAAAAGAGGCGGTTCTAAATTCGTCTGTATGTTTTTTTTGTATGTTTGTTACACGATTACTCCTTTTACGTACGTACGTTTGAAAGCTAATGTTTTCGAAATGGTCCCCTATTAATTTGATCGACATCTAACCCGCGATTTTTAAGTTATTTTCAATAACGCTTACATTCAAATAAACACCTTATTTTCTTCAGCAGTCAATTTGTATTATGTATATGTAAGACGTTCGCTATCACCTTAAAATTTCAACACGAGTTCGTGGAGCCCAAAGTTTGAGAAGCCCTGATATAACGGAACGTGAGAGTCTAAATATTTTGGACTTCTTTTTCCTCGACTATTTCATGACAGAGTAAAACGTACTCAATTTTTACGATTTCTGCCTTCCTGACTTTCTTCTAACCTAACTAACCGTTTACGTCAGCCTTTTTTATTTTTCTTTCGTTCTCTTGAGCGTTAAAAAAGCGTTTGAATGAAACAAATGGATATCCAGTATCTGTTCATACGAAAGCGTTTTTAATGCGCGGCGCTTTTTAATTAAGTAATTAAGTATTGTTAGATGTTCGATTTACTTTTGGGTATTTGCATATTTGCTAATTTAATCCGTTTGATGTTGGTAAAAAAACCGACAAGCGTACAGTTACGCGTATTTTGTATTGGCCTTATTAAATAGGCAATACTTTGTCAAATATATAAATATATCCACATGGCTAATATTTGTAAAATATGCCATTTAAAAAAAATAGAAATAGCCATGTGAAGTGCCAGCTTACTTATTGCATGCCACGGCATTAATTGTGTTGTCAAAGGAAAATCATGTTGGTGTTGCCATCAACTTCATGAATTGTTGCTAAATGAACCACGAAGCAATTTGAACGCCGTTTGCATTTATTTCTTAAATTGATACCATATTAATACTATGTTTCAAGAGAAAATGCCATCGTAGCAAATCAAGTAAAGATAGAGATCGGAAAAAATACATTTGCTATTGACAGATAAAATCAATAGCGAACGTAACTTTGAAAAATTTATCTTGTTGCCTGGGTAACTTTTAACGTACTGTAAAAGTTAAATTGAAAAACTAGTTATTGGTAATACTTAAAAGTCTAAGAAACAAATTAAGTTACAATAGTTTTCGAGTAACGCAATATATATTAATATTTGAGATAAGCTCTGCATTTTGGTATGCTTGTAATAAATAAATAAAAAAGCATATTATATACGGTCGAATCGAGAAACGTCTCCTTCTTTGAAATCGTAAAAAGAAAGCCGCATCATCCCCAAATAATATGAGCATATATATTTAAAAAGAAGTATGGAAATCTCTACCTAAGTAGGAACATAATACAATCCAAGGTATCAACATTTTATCGATAAATGCCATTATTACGCGTGCGCTGCTATAAAACCATTAACAATAATAAAATAATCCTACAATTATAAGCGCGAAAGTTTGTATGGTCTTTTGTTAGTCTGTCGCGCAAGAAAAAAACTAAATGGATTTTAATGTAACTTAACAAAAATATTATAGCTTCTATATCAGAATAATACATAGGCTATAATTGATTCTAGTACTCTCACGGAAATGGCAAGCACGCAGGTGAAACCGCGGGGCTCTCTTAGTGTCCTATACACTATACACGCGCCATTACTCTAATAAATACGCTTGCGGATAAAGAAGTAGATGTTTTTTGTCATAACTTGCCGAAACTCATGAAATTAGTCCAGGTAGCTATCGAAAATAATGATAATAATTAATTAATATATTGTATCGTTTGTGTAATTTCAGTGTGTTCGCCGTTGAGATTATTTGTTTTGTATAGCATCGTCTTGGATTTTATCTGTTATGGTGTTATATTTCTATGGTCTAAATAAATAAATAAATAAATAAATAAATAAATAAATAAATAAATATTATATACTAGTAATCATGAGTCTAGTCAATAATAGTCACCAAAATGCTTGGGTGAACCACCTGCCTTCCACAGCTTCGATTTCTTTTCAAAGGCCCTTTGGCCACAGCATAGGACATTTCGAAAAAAAAAAAGTCACCAAAAAGCCCGCGATGGCATTATAGTTCAGTTTTTATTTAATAAAATTAATTAGCCACAATAATACTTTTTGTTTAAATTTTTAGGTTGAAATAAGTGTGGGTGGAATGTGGTGGAAAAAAGTGGTGAAATTATTGATATCAGCATATTAATGCTCATCTATCCATTTAAATTGTTGTGTGTGTGCATGCAAATTTCACTTAAAACTATTTGGATTTCGTTTAGAAGTTATAACGGGTTATTTTCCATATACTGCATAATAAGATTTCTCAATTCTTTGTTTCGTCCCTGTTAAATCGCTATAAACGGTATTTTTGTTTTAAACGACTTCATACAAAATATTTTTCAAAAAAGATTTTTTTATACACATACAAAATATTAAAAGTCACATTTACACAAATGAATGTTTTGTTTTATAGTAAAAGTTTTTTTGGAATTGTCGTAAATAGAAGATAAAATAACTATTCGTTTAAATAACTGTACCCAATATTCAAATGATACGATAACGAATCTTTTATATTATTAATATGCAAAATGAATCTACAATAACATGGCGTGGTAAATTGTTCAATTTTAATTTTTAGCACTAAGTATTTTCTAAGTGTTCGCGAATAACAAGGGCAAGGCGTTTAGCACATTTGTAACTTGAAAACGCTTGCCTATTGTTCTGAATACTGTTGATATAATTGTTCTAACTACACCGTTCTTATTGATAAGAATTTCCCAGAAATACCTATTTGACAATAAATTTTATAAAATTTTTGTATATCACATGTTTGACTTTTGATGATATTACTAATATAATTAATGCATTATGTTACTATTGCAATATATTTTGAAAGTATGTTATATAAATTATAAATTTTTAAGTAATTTTTTTTAAATGAATCGAGAGTTATAATTAGTTACAGAGTTTATTGGAACTTACATAACTTTTCTAGCAGCTATAATATATCTGTTTAGGTATTACTATTACTGTATGTTATCTGTTGTATCGTTTTTCAGTCAGCCAAATTCAATGCGGCCTTGGCATCAAAGTCGGTTTGTCATAGATCAATGTGTAACTATCACAGCCAGCTTTGATGAGCATGGCTCCATTGCTCGTCACAAGCGCCACCGGACCGGACCAAGACAACGTTTCTCGAGCCTAGCCGCTCAAAGCGGCAGTGAAATGTATACGTGCTCATATCACAGCCACTTTGATGTGGTCGGTTTACGGAGACCGATATCGCGCTAATTTTATTCCATGCGTCAGTGGCCGATTCGTAAAAATGGTTGTGCGATGCTTTTCCGTACATATCACAGCCATTTTTGACGAGTCGGACCGCACGACGATTCCACAGGGGCTGCGAAGGACGTTCATGATATGATTGAGCCGCATGTCCCTCACAAAGTGGATGTGATATGTTTGTGTACCATATCACAGCCAGCTTTGATGAGCGATAAACGGCTACAAGGAGGCGAGGTGCCGGCGGAGGAAGCGACTCGGGCGTCGGCAAAGTGGCTGTGAAGTGATATGTGGCCATATCACAGCCAGCTTTGTTGACTCTCGGTTCGCTGTGTTCTACGATATATTTGAGAAGATTTTTTTTTTCAAATTTCACCAGCGAATTTTTTAGCTTAGACATATTTGGAGTTTGTGTGGTATGTATTTCAAAATGGCAGCGAAATTTCCATTTAATGTTGATTTTTTAGAAAAAATTATCTAGAAATTTATGTGGTAATTTTTTTATGGCATCTATGTATGTGTATAATATTTGTGTTGTAGTAAAGACTGTAAAACGAGCAATTTTTTTTAACGAAAAATGTATTAAACTGTTTTTCTCTACATTGCAGATTGAGAAGGAGGTATGCAGAAAATAAACGCGAAGAATATATAATAAACATTTTTCAATTATAACTTACCTTTTATTTATTTATACAATAGTCCTTTTTGGTTTTTTTAATACTTATTTATAATTACTACAGCATCCCAAATAAATTAATATTCATAGCTTTTTTTATGAAGTTTTGTTTTCCGAGCACATAGCGTATATTTACTTATTTTCTATCATTTGATATGCTCGCTGTGCGAATTCTAAAGCCAATTTTGAGTTCATAATTCCTCCATTGTCTCTAGCTAAAGTTTTAATAGAAACATGACATTTCGTACTTTTATTTCGTACTAATCTCTTATAAATGATTTGTTCAATGGAATGTAATAATCATAAAGTTACAAATACAATTTTAAGCCACTTCATGATATAGGTAAATATTTGTTATGTACTTAAATACGTCACGACTCACGTACCTTTTGTTGAACCTACTTATTCCTTGAAAAACGTCTAACAGTACCCACCACTTACGGTTATACAAATAGAGCTATATTTACATATTATATTTATATTATCATGTATGCTATTACCGCCATTTGCTCGTACGTATGAAAAGTTTAATGTTTTAGAATATTTGCCTATCTACCTACCTGCTGATGATTAAGTGGTACGACAAGTTTTACTGGGGTTATAATCCTGCCGGAGGCTAGATATTTGTATCATCATATATAATATAATCAATCTTATCTTAATAATGTTATAAATGTGAGAGTTTGTATGTTGATATGTTTGTTGGTCTCTCACCGCTAAACTGATTTGACCTCAAGTTGAAATAATGACTGTTTATACGTCGTATTAGAATATAGGTAACATTTGTATCTCGAAAACTTCAAAGTTCCTATAGTTAGGAGCTGGCGAACAAAAATCTATTATTTGCTGCCACCATAGTAGCTCCGCGTTGTCAATTGACAGCCCCTTAAAAATGTAAAAAATAGGTATACTATATCAAGGCTGATGTTTAGAAACCTTGAGTAAAAAAAACAAAGAGTTCGTTTAAAAACCTTGTGAGCGACCGTAGAAAAATAGTCCATCACCATCGTAGCGCTGCGTTTTCAATTAACAGCGCTTTAGAAATGTCGACAATTATTACTAATATCTGCTTCTTTGACCGTTGTTTATATTCCTATAAAAAAGAGCGTAAATGGGGCTGATTTCCAGGCCGCTGATATTGTGAAAGCAGAACATTTTAATCATAACGTTTAATCATTTTTTTAATCGAAGCTTGGGTCAAGCATTCAATCAACAGGTCTATGTTTGCAAAATATTAATCAAAGTAAATAATGTATAAGCACAAACACGCGCATGTGCTACCTTTCTCGTATGTTTTCTCGTACGAAGAAGGACGCTTTATAAAGCGTTCTTCGAGGCTCTTAAGGCTTAATACACAAACACGTGCTCCAAAATCCTCATTAGGAGTTTTGCAATAATTAGAGTATTTGGAGGTTTGGAGTAATTGGAGTTTTTTAAAGTAATTCCGACGACCTCCGTGCAGTGGCAGGTCCGCGTTGAATGGGCAAGGGATCGGTCGTCTTGGCGTTCATTGAGGGAGGCCTATGTTCAGCAGTGGATGGATAAAGGCGTGTGTAAGCGCTGGTATAATACCTTCAAAATCGATTCAAAGTACCCTCTGTGTACAATGTGTATACTTCAACGAGCTGTAATGGTTAACGTCAGTAACTATTTTTTTTTGTATTCAGGGGGTTCTAATAAATAAAATTGACCCAATTAAAGCTACGAGCAAATGATTTGGTATAACTTTTTCTTTACATTTTTACATCTACCTCCTGTGATAATGCAGAGCCATGGATGTCTGCCTCATAGATTTTCTTTGTTATTTAAATGCTATTGACCACTAACTCCAAAGGAAGACACGAGCAAAGAATTCTGACGTATATAGAAGAATAGTTCTTATGGCCGCTTTAAAGATAAACTTTTTGCGACGCAAACGCTCGCTTGGCGGCGTGACGAGAAGGACACCGCGATGTCCCCAGCATATGAGCCCACGAGAGCGAGCGAGTGCGAACTAAGCTCGCTAGGGACATGTCCCCAATAAAGTCGGCAAAAGAAAACTACTCTTCTATATACGTCTGAATTATTTGACACGAGCAAATAATTTAGTAGAGACTTTATACAGCTAAAAAAAAGCAGCAACATTTTGTCATTAAAGTTGGCATTCAAGTTCTGATCAACATGATCAGAACTTTAATGCCTATCAAAATCATATACTCGTACTAAATGCTCGCTAGCATCTACTACGGGAATTACAATTGCCTTTTTGTGTAGTAATGCATAATTATTAATTACGTTAGCCGAAATGTAGGTACTGGGCCAAACGCAACAAGTCTTAATATAGTACATAAAGATGAGTTAAAACACGATGCAATTTGTAATAATGTTTTTCTGGATTAACGCTACTTATTTGTTTGTAATGTATAAGACTCTTTTGACCACCATGGAGGTGAAGCAGCAGGCACCAGCTGATACACGGGGCATGGAAAGTTTTACTAATAAGTATATAACTGTATTTGGATCAACTTCATAATTGTTTTATGATTGTATATGATAAGTATTGCATAAAAGTCAGTAAAGAGGAGTGGTAGACAGTTACAAAACAATTCATTATTTCATATTATTTGTTAGTTATTTAGTAAATATTTCCTGTATAAGGGGAAAGGGAAAACCCTTTTTCTTTATCATTACATCGATGTTTCGAATACATTACAAAAATAATCTACCTTCTCATATCAAGAAAAACTACATCAAACACCTGTAAAAAAACTGTTCGAATAGAAAGCAACTCGATTTTCTTCAGAATATTTAGTGGCAAGAAATTTGATCTGCTATCTGAAATACCGAGAGCAAAAAATCTATAATTATGAAAGGCGTTATAGAAGCAAATGCGTGGTATATTTTTGCAAATAAGTGACATTAGAAGTTAGCTGGAAAGGCTTGAAAAATGTACCTCATTTTAATATAATTTAAGACAGGGCATCCGAGAATAATTTCTAAGCTCGCTTCGCGTATTTCATATACCTTGTTTGTATGAGCTACCTTAATTAACTTATGTGCGCAAACAAAATGAACACACACATAAGCGTGAAAGTATAAAATAAATCAGGTGAAATGATGAGAAATTAGTACTACATACACATTATTTTTCTGTTATAAGTAGCAATAGTACTATCGGTACTGAAAATTTCAAATATGATTACAAATAGTTCGGCATAAATAGGAAAAGGGACACTTCTTTGGAATTAAAATCGATTGGGAAAAATTTTTGTACTTAAGTATGTTTTCCTATCCCAGTTCTTTAGAATATATGGTGAAAAATAACTATAATTTCATTCAAATAGATAAATTATTTGCTTACAAGATACACTGCCAAAATTCGAATGACCGTATACCAAAATGCATCGTGCCAGAAATTTTGTGATTTTGAGATGCTCACAGAATGACGAGCGCAATTTTTCATAAATTTTATAACCTCAGATGTATTGGAAAAGGTAAAAGCTTGCATAATAAAAAACTAAGTAAACATAAAAGGGTTGTTATTGGCAATAAGGAACGTTTACTTTTATCCTAATATATTATTTAAATAAGAAAGGTTGTATCAAAGTTGTGTCAAATTATTTACGACGCAAGGACCTGAATTACTGAAATAACCTTTGTCTTGTCTAGAGCGGTAAGCGGAATAGTAAATTGTAGAATGAATATTTCAAAATACAAATGACATTTTACATGATAAGGGCAAAGGAAATATACTGTCATTCTAAAATATTAACGATTGGTACGATTGGTCAAATCGTTTTAAAGTATAACTGGAAGGCAATTCTCCGGTAAATAATAGAATCAAAATTATAGTGAATATCACAGATTTATACATAAAGACAGATGGAGCATGCCGAACACGCGAGTGACGCAACCAAAGCGAAGAGATAAACTAAAACCTTGGGAACGATACATAACGATATCGATTTATGTATGACTTGGGGTAATGGTTTGGGTTGGGGGTTGGGTTTTTTCCAGTAATAATTGTGGAAAATTCGCTTGAATGCACGTAAGTTTTTCACATGGTCCACGAGATCGCTCTAACAAAATGATCTCTTGGTAAGTAAGACCTTTTGGTAAGAAAGACTGCACTCCAACTTTTGACACTTTTTTTTTTCTTGAATGCCGGGAAATGCGCTTAGGCATCCCGCGGCGAAGTGGGTCTCCCCAGGCGGGTATGTGGAACTCGCTGCGCCCGAAAGCTGGTAAGTGGACGCAGCTCTACCTACTAAAACCCGGCGAGTGCCGCCTTTGTTGAGGTGCCCTAGATCTACAAGCAACAGTCCAGTCAGTACCTCAGGAGACCGACGCCACCTCCGCAGCGAGGGTTGCGCCGCACCACAGAACAATCCCTCCCAATGTCGAGACATTACAATGAGGCGAGGTTCCCGTCCTCGCCCCTTGCCCACGCTTCTTATAAGAGGGTTACAAAGAGCCCCCTCGGCTCAATTCGCTTCTCCCAAGGTTACTGAGCCCCACCGCCAGGACAAAGCTTGAACCATGGTGAGGTAGCTGTTAACTCTGTTTGACTGACATGCGGAGAACTTGTCTTCTGTCAAACAATAGACACAACACGAGATTAAAGTTTCCGTGATAAGAAAGAGCGACAAAGTGGTCAACCTCTAGCCATTCTTGCTCATTCGTGCAAATAAGCTAGCGATCACGGATAGAAAAAAGCTATAAAGATATATAGTTGTATTATACCATCATGATTGTCATTCTTTAATTAAATTTTAGGTGATTATAAAGGGTCAACAAGTGGTAGTTTTTCGTCGGTCTTCTGGTCTTCACTTCAAGGTTACGCGGATGAACACAAGGCAGTGCAGCGCTGTATATTTATTAGAAGTATTTTAGAGGATAATAAATAATTCAAAACGGATAAGATTTCATTTTCACATTTACCTGTTCACAACCTAAACAGTTTTTTTGAGTCCATTAAAAATCTAGCTAGCGCTAGCGTTACACTTTACAGATTTTACCAACCTTTGTCATATCGAGGAAAGTTAAGCGTTAAATAATTATTGTTAGCGATCTCTTGACGCCCGACATCACCTATAAAAAAGTAAAGTATCAACCCATATTATATGTTCCATTGCTGGGTTTTCTCGAAATCAGGCGAGGAGGGTAGGGCCATACCGAGGCCCTGGCCCAATGCGAACTGTAAACTTCACACACCTTCAAAGACTTAATCTCATCAGACATGCAGGTTTCCTCACGATTCACATTTAGAAAAAAATATTTCAAGGCACTATAAAGGGTCAGGATCAAACCCGGACCCGCACGCTAACGAGACCAAGTCAAAATCCATTGGACCATGTATATAATCACCTATTTTAATATTAATAACATAACTTGAAAAATCAATAACGAAAGATGAAGAAAACTGATAATAGCGTCCTTTTGTTTGCTGTTATCTAATTAACTTTACAGCCAACACACCAGTTTCACACCTACAAAAAAATTACGTGTGAGTCTTAATGCAGGTAGGGACTAGGGTGGCGCTTTGCAGCGGGCGTGGATAATACGCCCGTACTGCAACCCTCCCACCTGTTGAATTGCCTGCATCTAGCGCATGCATACAATTAAGACTGCTAATTGGAACTCGACATTTTATTCACAATTGTTTAGGTACGCTAAGATACTAAGTTTAGGTAGCCGCCCTATGTTATTCGAAATTGAACCCTAATACATTTATTATCTAGGTGTAATAAGACGTTTTTACGTTTAATAACTATGACCTATCAAATTGCATCACACATAATAGCGTACGATACGGTATATAATAGGACCTTCACCGAGATGCTTATTTGATGAAACGTATTTTATATTTAATTTAATATGTCATATAATAAACATGTTGCATATGGGTTGCCTAAAAAAATCAGGCATTGTATGATTAATTAATAATTCAAAAAAATATATTTTTAAACATTTCTCAGGTTTGATTATATGACAAATTCTATACCAATCGAAAGTATGAAGCCTATAGAATATGCTGACATTAGGTTACCTATTATTTTCTGGTCACAACTCTCGGGTTGCCACGTGTAAAAAGGTAAATCAATACTAGAGCATTCCGAATTCCTGTTGACGAATTTTGAAAATCATATCCTGGACTGAATTATTTTAGGCAACCCATATGCATCACCTTTATTGAAATATTAAATGGAATATAAAAGAAGTTTCATAAAATAAGTATCTCGGTGAAGGTCGTTTTATATACCGTATCTTAGACTATAAAGAAGTTTGTTTAAGCCTGAAGCATACATTCTATCTGCATCCTACAATATTTCGAGAATGGACCGATTTTTCATCTGATACTATTGATTTTCCAAGTCCCAAGTAAGCCCGGAGATTCTTAGAATTCTGTGTCACTGTAATCTAGGCTAGGCGGTCGGGAACTAGGGGCCGTTTCTGGTAACTGTAATCAAAAGACATACTCATAATTGCCACTCTGAGAAAGTGAACAGCAATCGCAGATAAAATAAATTAATAAATCCGTATCGACATCACTCGCATCGTCGCAAGAAAAAGCGCTACAATATTGTCGGCGTCTGATATCCTGGTACGGGTGACATTACAGTTATCGATTTCACAGACAGAATCGACTGCTACTTCCGCTTGCATTTAGGTTTTTTCGGTGATTATAATATACTGGGATAATATTTTTTATCTCTACAAAACACTTTCCTGTACAGTGTTGACAGCGCCTGAGCCTCGGCTTCATAAAAATCTTGTATCCGTGAAAGATATATTGATAAACACTTTGCTCGAATAAAGTCAGACAAAACCCGGAAGCTTTTTGTCCCCGGAATTTTGTCTAAGTATTTATAGGTACGACAAAGAAATTGTATGTAAAATGAAGCTTTTTTATGAGTTTTATACAATTTGTTAAATTTGTCGATTTTGCAAATGAGACAAATTTGGTGATGCTAAATTTGTCTTATTTGCAAAATGTAAAAAGTCTAACAAAAGCCGGACATCGTATAATTTATCCGGACACGCAATAAAAAACCCTACCTGTGTCCGGCTTTATCCGGACGCCAGTCCAACATTCTTCTATCGAACTAACTGCATTGTTTTACGTTGTTTGCCCGAAGTAAACAAGCTCGAACAATGTCGGGAACAATTCCATTGACAGCTATCGACTCCAACGTGTTCATTGAATATGTCCTTGGTTTTATTCAAGTTCACATGAAATTCCGAGATCTCTACGTGGAGAAAGATCAGGTTACTCCAGCATATGCTATCGATTTTCCTGAGTGGTGGCAAGTATACTTACCGAGATAATACAATAGTGTAACGTCCATAGAAAGCGAACTAATAAGGTAATATAAATAGTATATTATAGCGCTGTGATATTATAATATCGAAACACGTGTCGCCAGGAATAAATAATTATCATTCATTGCGTAATACATTTCTTTTTGTGATGCGATGCTCTTTTATTAGCATCGAACATAACAAGCAATGTATTGTATAGTATGATGAATAAAGACGAAAGTTGTGCCATTTATTAGTAAGGTTATGTGTATTTATTAGTAAGGTTTAAAATTTTAATTTTTTAATTATTAATTTAATTAAATCGTACCGATGAAATGTTATTCCTTTATTAGTATAATTACACGTTGTAGACGAATTTTTACACTAGGAAATGCTGCAAAACATCATTTTTTACCTCACTTGCCATGACATACGAGGGGCTTTCAATGTATTCTCGGTATAGGCATGAAAGAAAACTCGAAAAAATTTGGAAAAATTCTATTTTTCAATGTAGTCCCCTAGACCCTCAATACATTTGTTAGATCGAAGAATTAGCTTTTCTAAACCTTGTAAAAAATATTCTTCTGGCTTCTCCTCAAAATGGGTATTAATTGCTGCCTTCAGTTCATCATCGTCGGAAAATCGCTTTCCACGAAGATCTTTCTTCAAATTCGGGAATAGGAAGTAATCACTAGGGGCCAAGTCTGGACTGTACGGAGGATGATTAATTTCTTCGAAGCCACAGTTCCGCACAGCAGCCTTCGCCATGCGGGCCGTGTGAACCGGCGCGTTGTCGTGAAGCAGCAACACCCCCGCTGTGAGTTTTCCTCGCCTCATTTCTTTAATTGCTTCCCTTAAATTAAGCAAAGTGGTTGCGTATGATGCTGCTGTGATGCTTTCGCCTTTTTTAGTGTATTCTATTAATAAAATACCTTTAGAATCCCAAAAGACCGAGGCCATTATTTTTCCGGCGGACGGGGTGACTTTGAACTTCCTCGGTGGCTGTGCACCCTTTTTAACCCACTGCATGGACTCCTGTTTACTTTCAGGGTCATAGTGATGGACCCACGTCTCATCTCCAGTAACCAGTCGGTCGAAAATACTCGATGGATCTTCTCCACAGAGCTCTAAAAACTCCTTACAGCATTCGACTCGCACTTGTTTCTGAGGCGCGGTGAGCATTCTCGGCACCCATCTTGCACTGACCTTTGAGAGATTAAGATGGTCATGAAGGATGCATGTATGGTACCCACAGATAGGTTGATCATCTCTGCTAACATCTCGATTTTTATTCTGGTATCTTCAAGTACCAATTTCTTCACTTTTTTAATATTTTCTTCAGTGAGGGCGCTTACGGGTCCACCCGAGCGAGGGTCGTCTTCAATGCTTTCTCTGCCTCTTTTAAATTCACTTGACCACTTTTGAACGGTGGATAACGACGGGGCAGAGTCTTGGTAAACACCAACCATCTCTTCGTGAATGGTTTTTTGACTTTTTCCCTGCTTAGTGAGGAACTTTATAACAGCGCGATGCTCGATTTTCTTAATCATTGTGGCGTCAGTCATTCTGATCGTCTTTCACTGCAGATAATTAGAAAACTAATGACGTAAATCGACAACGGTTGTACCGTTGTCGATCTTAACGATCGAACCAAATGATCCTTGGTTACGAAACAGTAAACACAACAATACAATATATAAGATTGCATATTATACTTAAGAATGGAGCCAGGAGAAGAACAACTGCAATGTATCAAGAATATATTATTATGGTCCTAGGGTTTAAGCATGGTTTCAGAATTATGACGTAATACACCATGGAGATCTTCCATTAAAGACACTAGGATGTCTTCCATTATACTTTCGAAACAAACAATGAGCGAACTACAAAGCGAATGAAATGATTGACGTCAGTTGGACGTAACATCCACGTCCATAACACGTCGTATTATAAAACGCTAAAGAATAATATCACACAGGTAGGTAAAAGTAAGTATCAACCCTTTTATATCCCACTGCTGGGCACGGGTCTCCTCCTCGAAATCAGGCGAGGAGGGTAGTGGGCCATAGTTCACCGATGCGCTGGCCCAATGCGTGTTGGTGAACTTCACATACCTTCAAAGACTTTAATCTCATCAGGCATGCAGAATTCCTCACGATGTTTTCCTTCACCGGTGAGCAAACGATGGTCTCGTGTTTGGGGTGCACTTAGAAACTTAGAAATATCCATTTTAAGGCACACACGGGGGGTCAGGATCGAACCCGGAACCTCTTGCTTGAGAGGCCAAGCCCATTACCCACTGGACCACCGTCGCTCACAACACCGGAACACAGGTAGTAGGTATTCGATGAAATAAATTTATATTTTTAATATTTTTATTCACAGATCAATATGTATTCGACGTGGCGAAATACAGCTAAAGAATTCAGACGCACATAGAAGGACAGTTCTAATGAGCGCTTTGAGGACAAACTCTTCGATGTAATCGTCCGCTTGGCGACGTGACGAGAGGGACAACGCGATTTCTCCAGCATATGAGCCTAAGAAAGCGAACGAGTGCGAACTGGGGACATGTCCCCATTAAAGTCGGCACAAAAAATCATTAAGAATTGTTCTTCTATATACGTCAGAATTCTTTGATACAGCTCACGTGAACATAAATACGCTTCTGCGTGTACATGTTTTAAACATCGATTATAAGTAAACATTCAACTTGTAATATATTATAATTGTAGTTTTAACATTTAAACACAAATCATGCAACATTTAGCCTACAATGTAGTGACAAACGCCGAAAGTTTTACCCAAGGTATTAAATATATAGGGACACATCAGTCTGTCGATGTATCACAGAGAGACGGAGTGAATTACATTACTTACAAAATAGTCATATTCGATAATGAGATAAACAAATGAAATTATAAAATCTGCACTTATCGCATTTTGTTTGAATTTAGAAGCAAAGATTTTTTAAGCTCAACATTATCAAAGAATTCAGACGTACATAGAAGCAGTTCTTATGAGCGCTTTGAGGACAAACTCTGCGATGTAAACGTCCGCTTGGCGGCGTGACGAGAGGGACACCGCGATGTCCCCAGCATATGAGCCCACGAGAGCGAGCGAGTGCGAATCGGGGACATTTCCCCAATAAAGTTGGCACAAAAAATCCTTAAGAACTGTCCTTCTATGTACGTCTGAATTATTTAACATTATTGAAGCAAAACTTCTTTATTCGCGACGAAAAAGTAACATTTTTTTTTGACGGAAGTGACGCTCAGTATTCTATATGTTTGAAAATAGTAATTTTTATTTGTTGTAAATATATGTAAAGGGTGCAGTACACGGCTGCAGCGTACTGAGCCGTTTTGTGAACAAACACATTACTGACTTTGCTGCAATCACGTGCTGCAATGCGCACAGCACCCTACACGTACTTCTTAACTTCCTGACTGATCATAATAAATTTCGATTATTTGTAATGAAGTTTTACTTCAGTCGTGCATTTTTCGTTTATTATACGTATACATTTTTAAAGATATTGTTAAGTTTACATTAGTGAATGCACGATCTTAGAATAATTGAGTATAAAGGAAACATTTAATGAATCATTTTTTTCTCTTGAATATTTTTGATGTAATACAAAATGGATAGTGCAGTAGAATAGTACAATAGATAACTAATACATGATGAATGTGAGTGTAAAGCTAGATCATCATAAAATATACTGACATTTAGTTTAGAAAATAGACGACATCTATTATTACATATAATATATCATCCAGTAAAAATAAACGATTATTTGTATTATAGAATTCACAAAATATTATAATATGCGACGGACTTATAATGTAGTTGTAATAAGCCTGTAAGAAATAAGAATCATGAAATCATCAAGCGAATCAAATACAACTAGAGTACATGCAATATATTATAAAAACACATATCGTTTGATTACCTCTATGAATACGCATAGTTAACCTTGGCTAACATGTAGATAGCCGAAAATTACAAAATGATTTTTCTTAACAAAATGCGTGAACGCATACTAGAAACTCATTACAACCAGTAGGCCCAAGGAAAATGAATAACTTAAAAATAATACGAAAATATAGTTGAGCTTTGAGTATAGTAAATTATTAAAGCTTGTAAATTCTTAATACTATTATTACTTATATTAAAACAAGTAATAGTCACAATTCGTTTTATCGATTGTGTATTTGACTACACTTAGACACATTAAGTACTGACTAAAATTGAAGAATTCAGACGTATATAGAAGTACAGTTCTTATGAGCGCTTTGAGGACAAACTCTGCGATGCAAACGTCTGCTTGGTTGCGTTATGAGAGGGACACCGTGATGTCCCCAGCATATGAGCCTACGAGAGCGAGCAATTGCGAACTGGGGACATGTCCCCAATAAAGTCGGCACAAAAAATCCTTAAGAATTGTTCCTCTATATACGTCTGAATTCTTTGCTACAATTAACATCAAAGTTATTATTACAATTACACCCTTTTTACTTGACTGCTTTAAAGTTGGAATATAGTGTCATGACAATGATTTTTCTATGCTAAATGCGTTCAACAAAAGTTTTATTACAAAAACTCTTTAATAGCAATTACAAACAGTCAAGTTAAATTGGTTTTCAATACAACACTTAATCTTGAATACTGTTTATCAACTAATAACATCATGGGGTTGACATCCTACCTGATTATTTAAATTTTCAGGGCTAATACGCCATTACACTATACACACAAGTGACCAAATAAATCTACAACATATTATAGTATATAGAAAGAGACATCTCTTCATAGTACACTGAACTATATTATTCTGATACATACTAACAAATTCATAAATAAGTATAGTTTTGTGTTTTAATGAAATTATATATCGACATGGAAGAAATCTTTTGAGAAAAAATCGAAAATCAAAATAACGATTTTTTAAAATTCGAACATTCGAACACTATGATTTTGTGATCATAAAATCTCAGTCATTTTTTTATGAAAAAAAATTGTGCGTTTCATTTAAAGCTATACTGTTATTAGCTTATACCATTTTATTTAAATAAAATAAAATGCAATCTAATATAAATTACTAACCGTAATAGCCGTAAAACTTATAAGCCAATTACACTAAAAAGACGCGTCATTTTTTTTGCGCTATCTTTTTATTAATTATACCTAATAATTTATTTACACATTTTTGTAAAGTTCAATAGGGCGTTTGGCCGGAAGGAAAGGAAAAGTTATGACAAGAGACGTATTGAAAATTCTAAACTTCGAACCAGCTAAGCTAAGCGGCCGGACCGAAATTACTAATTACATTTTTTATGACATTACTTACTCGAAAATAAGAACAGTATGGAGATTTTATTGATATTACATGAGATTCCAGTTTCATATTTTTGTGAAATCATAGACAAGTCATGAACAGAAATACCTGAACATTGTGAAAAAAGTAAACATATCGGACATTGGTGTTAACATTAAAAAAAAAAAAAAAAGATTTCTATAGTGCTTTGTACTATTTTCCAAGCCCAAGTTTTTTTGTTTCGATAATATATAGAGATATTTTATCTAGATAATAGTTTTATTTTATGACCTACTCTAATAATTTTATTAATACTTAGCCTCTGAAACCTTGATGGACGAGCGCAAATCAATAAAGCTTCATCACAAGCTAGTGATGTGGGTACAATAATGCGCGTAAACATAGAAATGCTATATTATATAATTATTTTTTATGAATACAATACATTAATTAATTAACTCTTATGTCATCGACGTGTACAACTAATGATAAATTTTAATTTTCTAAAAAAAATTGTGCCATTCTTTACTCTTAAGATTTTCTTTAAGATTTTCTTTATTTTAATATTCATAGTTTCTAATATTTTTATTCACAGATCAATATGTATTCGACGTGGCGACATACAGCCAAATAATTCAGACGTACATAGAAGGACTGTTCTTATGAGCGCTTTGAGGACAAACTTTTTGCGTCGCAAACATCCGCTTGGCGACGTGACGAGAGGGACAACGCGATGTCCCCAGCATATGAGCCTACGAGAGCGAGCCAGTGCGAACTGGGGACATGTTCCAGTCGGCACAAAAAATCCTTAAGAATTGTTCTTCTATATACGTCTGAATTCTTTGATACAGCTCACGTGAACATAAATACGCTTTCGCGTGTACATGTTTTAAACACTACTTACAACATCTTAGATAGTAGTTTATAAGGAAATACCACATGAAAATACATATATTTATTCTAATTTTCTATTTCTATATAAAAATAAATACATATATTTATTCTAATTCTCTTATTTCTGATGAGAACATGGGAATGTTTTGTGATTAGCAGTGGTGTAACTACAGGGTGGCAAGTCGGCAAAATACCCGGGGCCCTCAGCTGAAAGGGGCCCCCGGTCGGAGGAGAATTCCAACTCCCAACATTTATAATGTAAAAAAAAATGTATCTTTCCTAGCATCCGATGAATTTGCCACGGGCCCCGAACGGTATAGTTACGCCACAGGTGATTAGTGAAGCTTGAAATGATATTCTAGTCCAGAAACATTGAGACCTATAATTACTTAGCTAACAGATATTTTATATCTAATACGAAAGGTTTTTAAACCATTTTCAATCAAAGTCTGTATAGTAGGTTTACGAACGATATTACGTTATAATGCGTCAGAAGCCGAACGCTTAGGCCGATCGTGCATATCTATGGCTTATTTGGCGCTCTCGCTATTCACGCTTGGCTCTGGAGCATGAGTCATACTTTTTGAAGCGTGCAGCCGGCGTTCGATTTATAAGGCAAATTTATATCATATACACATACAATATACATATATGTTAATATATTTTTATATATAGTTAAAAAGCGTAAATAAATATATAGCCTCTTTAACAACCAATATAATATAAGAGAGACCAAGCTTCTAAAGTTAAAACAAATGCCAAAGTAAACCATACGCTACACATTAAATAACATAGTACTTATTAAATGCTTGAGCTTGAAATCATACTTTGATGAAGCAAGGATAGCCTCGAAAATCCTAATTATAATCCAATACTTAGTATTACATACGTACTTACGATAGTTTAATATGTCTTTCAAGGAAAGTCATTATCACAACAATAATTACTCAAATCAGTGACGATTAATCTCATTTTTTAAACGTAATCAATAATGTATAATATATACCCCGAGCATTATAACTTAACCGCTCTGAAGTTAGCTTAGAAACGCGATTTACAATCAAATGCGAGCCGCGAGCACAAACTGCTAACTTCAAGTCGGTCGTGTTTAATACCCGTACTATTTATATTTATAAGCCCGAATTTCGAATAAGCATGGGGCATCGCTATGCCAATACGATAGTTTCATGACCAATTTAATCTGAGCTGCTGTCGTCGTCCAAATACAGGTTGGCCAAGAAACATTCCTCGTATGGGTCGGATTCGTAATCAGATTCTTGTCACGTGTCCTCCTTCCTCACATGCGATATTTGAACCCTGCATAGTGGGCAATCGCGGATCTGAGATGTGCAGACAGAGCAGAAGCCCCTGGAAAGGAAACATCACCTTTGAAAGTGTGACCTTGAATTTTTTTCTATGGTATCCCTTCGTTAGGTAAAGATGCGCTTGCCAGGTTAAGTCCGGTGACCATATTTACATACCGAAATTTAGCAAAACCGGCTTTCAATTGACAACGTAGCGCTAGATGGCAGACGCGGTCTTTAATATTTCTTATCGTATAATTTTTGCTATAAATAGTCTGCCATATAAGCAAACCATATTGATTTTTTTCTCGCCAGTACCCTAGCTTAATAAAGAACTGACAAAATGTTATGTCATATCGATATGTCCTAGCCAACTAGCTTAATTAGCTGTTCAATCAACAGCCTAGCTTTTTTAATAAAAAAAAACATTAACTAGCGGTCTGAATTATATACAGCCGTAGCGTCATGCGAAGTGATGAAAGTATAAATTGCTTGAGTCAGTTACAATTAAATTCACACTACTATTGTCATTACAATATCGTATTGTACATTTTTTTATTATTCATTACACGGATTATAGATATAAGGAGTCCGAACGCTATGGGCTTTTCCGTAGTATTCACATACATAATAATAAACCCAGATCTTAGTTCTTTTTTCTGCCGCTGTCTGCGCTAGGATCGGGTGCGTACCGATGCTATTGTAGCGGACCAATCAGCGCCACAGTACTTCCCGCGAGAGGATCAATAAGCGCCACGATACTTTCCGCGTAAAGATTTAAACGAATACTTATTAAAGAAGGCGTGCTCTACCGGCAAAACTTGTCATCTAAATTGAAATCTCTATTACTCCTTATATCTATACTCCGTGATACATTGTGAAACACATTCAAATTCGTCATTTGCGACGACATATTTACAGATTTGACAGTTTCAGCGCTAGGTGTTAGAATTTGGAACTAATTTAAATGAACAGGAAAGTATATAGAGTCCTCGCCACTTTAAAAGTCCGATAGACGCGGCGCTGCGGTCTCATAACTCAATGTTGCCAATTTATAGTGTAATGATTTTCCACGTAGTCTAGTACAATAAAAAATTTAAATAATTATAGGGCCTATGGTCAGTAGTGGATTGATAAAGACTGATGATGATAATAACAAACCCGACGCCATGAACATGGCGGGGGGAAACCCCCCAAATTATAACGTCATAGGATGATCCAACCGGATCATCCCATTTCCGATGACGCATAACGGTCACTAGGACCATTAGCATAGATCAAAAGTGAAAAAAAAAAGATGATGATAATAATGACAAAAATAATTATAGCAGCAAAATAAAAATCTCCCTGCCAGGTTTTAGTAAAATAAAACATTTTTTTGTAAATATTTCGTTCGTATTTTTTACGTATAACCGATTAGTAGAATTCATCTAAAACAAGCTTCTTTGGATGTGTTCGGCTTTTGCCAGGAGTGACGATTTTCTCAGAAGTAATTGCTGCCATTGTTACTTCTTTTGTTATTCGACCTTTTTTACAGAAACACCTGAAAATATAATTCATCTGAGCAAGGATTTAATTCTTTTACCTTGTATTTATATTCATATAAAATATCATAAGATAAATGTAGGTATAGAGTTAATGATAATATTTTAACCATAAATTAGGCAAAAATAAGTGACTCTGGCATCCCTAAAATTTACCTGTCATGTCAGTGACATTTATAAACATATTATTCAACGGGGTTAATTGTTGTTTATTTTTACTTTCTAATTCACAAAATTATTTCACTTTAATGATCATTTTACGGCCTTCACTTTTTACACCTCACTTTATATTATATGCTCTATATTTCACGTAAAACAATTTAAAATATCACAACTTCTTACTCCAGACAGACGTCAAGATGTCAATGTTGTCAAATTTAGTTCGGGCATTAGTCGCAGGACTTTAAAGGTGGCGCGGACTATAGTTAATTTTGGGAAGTAATTAAATGAACGGCATTATAAATTTTGGAGGGGCAAAAAAAAATCGGCATTTAAATAATTTGGTTGGCATACAAAGATTTTGTACGCAATAAAATAAAGCTGGTAGCAATTCTTGTTCCGCAAATAATTTTGATAATGGTCGAAAATTAAATCATAAATAAGCAGCTTACAATATTATGACCTCGCATAATAAACATTCATCGGGCAAAATAATTACTTGAGCGACACATTTCTTTGCATTACATTTTATGTCCTGTGTTCACACCGGTGTAGGTTTGCGCTATTTACCGCTAGATGGTGTTGTAAGTATGTTATTGAACAAAATTATAAAAATTTAAGAAGAAATTAATAAACTATATTATCATTCTTAATAAAAGACTAGTGAATTAATTCAGGTCATGACGTCGTCAAATCCTGTGTTCAGCAGTGGTCCGTCCACTAAAGGCTGATAATATGATGATGAAATTTTTTTCTTCAAGATTTTATTTTGTTTCAGTTTCGTAGATTCATGTAGATAGTAGATAGATTATGCAAGTATTAAAAATTGTAGCTGGTGTGTAAAATAAACAAGCAGTTCAAAAACTTGCAATATTCAATTCAATCATTACCTACAAAAATCAAATCAAATTAAAACATTCAATACGCAGGAATGGATCCACAATTTTAAACATATTTGTAATAAGACGTACAGCTCTACGGTTAACACCGTCCGCGCACGCTCAGGCTGTACGCTGTCGTCGTGAGTTCAAATCCTCTTCATACCATTATCTATGAATCTCTTCTTTTGTTTGTTTATACATTTTTAAATATTTTTTGATATTACAATAATTATAAATACGATTTACAAACTAAAATTTTGTATAAAAATTGAATAAGAAATTAATAAATTATATTATCATTATCAATAAAGGACCAGAGAATTAATTCAAATCATGACGTCATCCAATCCTGTGGACTGGGCTATAACGCAGAATTTAATGAAAAAGAAAGTTGCTTGAAGTTATATTCATGCTACTTATATAAGCAGCACAAAATTATTTTTTTTTGCTTACCCTCCGAGTGCTTA
Organism: Lycaena phlaeas; assembly: GCA_905333005.2. Taxonomy (NCBI): domain Eukaryota; kingdom Metazoa; phylum Arthropoda; class Insecta; order Lepidoptera; family Lycaenidae; genus Lycaena; species Lycaena phlaeas. The sequence goes on from HG995168.1 coordinate 6,966,651, forward strand.
CCAAAATTTTATTAAACAGGAGCAGCACATTGCCCCTCTTTTAATTAATATGCCTTTCAAAAATAATTACAGCCATAAAAAATGTCAAAAATTGCTGCTTGATTTTAAAATGTTTGCTGAACATAAGTTGCCGCTCAATTAGCTATTTCTGCTACCAGATTATATTTTTCTGCTCACAAAAATATGAATATTATGCTAGTCGTTTAAATAACACCCGTTAATTTTTATTGATCCAAGTCATTTGCCTAGGTGTTTGATTAAACGGTTGAATATCATTCAGGCTAGGCTGATAAGCTCCACTAGTGAGATTCTAGATGTTTAATAGTATATTGTAGTTCCCTATGTCTATCTGCGTGTATGTATGTGATGGCTTAATACAGTATGCAGCTAGCTGCTTTTAGGTAACTTTGACTTATTAAAAGTTTATTGCAACCGCGTTTTTATTATGATTTTTTCTTTTATTCCGCGAGACATGATATTTCAGCATTGTCTTTGTTTTAATTATTAAATATTAATTCATTGTCATACGGATGCAACGGAGCAGTCGGGGCCTTATACACCCGAATTTTCTAACGCCGCTAAATATTTGAGGGCAACTCAAACTACTAAGCCTTAAATCCATATGTCATAAAGATGTAAGCAGCTCTCAAATTTGAGTTGCGATCGTATTCGGGCATGTGACGCCCATAGACATTCACCCAACATAAGATTACGCAAATGCAATTTCCTCCTTTTACCTATCCCCCAAGGGAAACTCACAAGCCACACGAAACGCGAAGTACAGCTATCACGTTACGCCGGTATTATGTGAGCGAGAGGTACCACCCCGGTTGCGCCGGCTCAATTCGGCTGCAATGCAGCAATCTTTCTAATAGCATTACCCTTTAAATGTATGGTGTATGCCTTGTTCACAAGTTATTAACTACATTGTTAAGTAGTTTTGCCCAAAAATCTCACCTGTGGCCGCATGGTTCCAAAATGCAAGTAGCCTTTTCATCGCAGCAAAGGGTGCAAGCGTCTTCCTTTATGCTCGAGCATCGACGACGCTCCAAATACAATCGCCTGGGTAAAATCTGAAAGAAAGTACTATATATTGTTTTGCTTGATTTAACATTATATTATCTAAACAACTTTTTATAATACTACTAATGCGTATACTTCGATGGAAAATACGTAACCGAAAAAAGAATGCACAAGTCCGCTAACGGATAAGCTCATTTGGGTGTGGTTGTTTATATTTGAAATCATCCGATTAGGTAAGTCCAACTTCGTGAGAGAGGTCAATAAACGGATTCAACTCGGCTGGGCAGCGTTCGGTAAATTGCTCAACGTCTTCTCGTCCAATATACCTCAGTTCCTCAAGACGAAGGTGTACAACCAGTGTGTGTTGCCAGTGATGACTTACGGCTCTGATACGTGGTGCTTCACTAAAGATCTTTTTCATAGGCTCAAAGTCGCTCAGCGAGCTATGGAGAGGGCTATGCTCGGTATTTCTCTACGGGATCGAGTCAGGAATGAGGAGATCAGTAGAAGAACGAAAGTTGCCGACATAGCCCGTAGGATTAGCAAACTGAAGTGGCAATGGGCGGGCCACATAGCGCGAAGATCGGACGGCCGATGGGGCAAAAAGATCCTGGAGTGGAGACCGTGGTACGTGGTCTCCACTCCACACAAACGCAGCGTGGGATGGCCACCTGCCAGATGGACCGACGACCTAGTGAAAACTGCTGGGTCTCGTTGGAAGCAGGTGGCAATGGACCGGTCGCGCTGGAGAACCATTAGAGAGGCCAATGTCCAGCAGCGGACGGCTATGGGCTGAGATGGTGATGATGATTTCTTGGTGATTTCATCAAATTCATCGAAATTAATGCAGTTTAATGCGTTGTTTTTTTTTTAAGTATACAAATAAGTAAGTACATTCAGTAGTGTTACTACTTACTTGTCTCTCGTCGTCCGACAATTCGCCGTAATCATTGAAGCTGTAGAATTTTCGATCGGTTGGCGGGAACTTAAACGGCTCATGACCAAAGTTGAATCTGCACTGTTGGTACGCCATGAAACTAGCCGCCGCAAAGAACCCTTGCCTAAAAGAGATGGACTCTCATTAGAGACATGGACGTAAAACAAATATGTAATATGTGTACAATATTTTTGCAAAGGCTTTCACTATATTCCACTTAAAGTTAAAAAAAAAATAGTTTTGTAATATTATTACTCTGGTTTCGAAGAACAGAACAACTGTCACCTAAGTAACATAGTCAAGACAACATATATTTTTAAATTTATTACTATCTGTTGCCTGCGGCTTCGCCCGTATCCGCATCTTTTATGTGAATTGTAGTACCTCCGAAAATAGGTGCACAAAGTTACATGATGATCGGTCGAGTAATTTTCACGTCAAAGCGTAACAAACATTCTTACTTTCACATTTATAATATTAGTAAGGATGATGGTACATATAGGACATGTAATATTTTGCATGCGTTGCTCTGATGCGTAAAGTAGCACACACTTTACAAATATAACACATACCTTGAGGACTCGAATATCTGCCGGCATGAGGTGATTCTCTGACCATTCAGTGAAAACACCACCTCTTTCTTCTTGACGTCTATGAGACAACCCAGTATGTCTCCCGGGCGCCAAGCTTGCAGTTGAGTTACGGTGAGGGGCTTGGCGCAGTACCAGACCAACTTACGACAGCCGTCATAAGAAATGGAGAACTTATCATCGCCAATTCCATATCCCTCCTGAAAGACACATGAAATGTAATCCTTATATATTTTTTACCCTAATATTATAAAGAGGAAAACTTTGTTTGTTTGTTTGGTTGTAATGAATAGGCTCAAAAAGTACTGGACCGATTTCAATAATTCTTTCACCATTCGCAAGCTACATTATCCACGAGTAACATAGGCTATATTCAATCTGGGAAAAACTAGGGTTCCGTAAGATATTTGGGTTTTTCGGACACAAGGTGTAAAAAATCACCCAGAAAAGTTACTTATTTTGCGTAAATCTTAGTTAACGCAGGCGAAGCTGCGGGCAACAGCTAGAAGTAATATAAACAGGAAAAAGGATATAAAAAATATCAACAAATTCAACGCGACACATTTTCAGTTTATATTTTCAAAGGTGAATGCCATTAAAAAATAAAATTTTCTAAAAAAATGTGAGAAAATGAAAGATGACAATGAACAACTTTTAACTTCAATAAAAAAAACCTTTCCAGCCTATGTAATATATAAAATTTTCGTGTCAGAGTTTTAGTGTTTATACTCCTGAAAAACGTCTTAAGCGATTTTGATGAAATTTAATATGTATTCTCAGTCTGCCTAATGTCAGTCTGGTTAATACCCCTAATCTAATTTCTTTTTTCATTTTTCCGATTAAGTATTTTATTTTTTTACTATAATATGTCATTCAAAAATCATACTATCTCAAATTTTTACCCTTCTACCATCAACCCCTATTTTTATAGTGACATTAGTACTTATGCCAGACGGAAGTAGTATTAGTAATTCGACGCCAGGAGGTGATATGGAAACAATGACTATTTGCGATCATTTAAACCGCATTATGCTTTTGAATTGCGATTATCCGCGAAAGAATTCGAAAGAAGAATGATTAGCCTGAATTTAATGTTAAGTTAAAGACTCAATCAAACTGCAATCTGTTACAAATTGAGTTGCAAGATTCTCCCCGAACAAAAATACAAAGCCTTTATTTATTATATTAAGTATATAAATGGCACTTACACTTACATCGTTTTGGAAGTAGCTGTATCTAGTGGCCCATCCTATTTGCATCACCCCTGGTGTTATTATGAGCGACTCGTAGTACCAGCATCCCTCGTCCACTTGGAACGTGCATCGAACGCTCTCGAACGAATACGAATCGCACCTGGCCTCGAGACCGTCGCTCGCGATTTGCAAATACTCACTCACGTCGTGAGCGTTAAGCAGCGCGTTCATTCTCGAATTGTCCGTCACTTCGTATGACAGTTTTCTACCTTCGGCGACGACTGAAAAAAAAATTGGTAATAAAAAACGAACTTTGTTGTGAGATATTCGATTTGTCGAAATGGATTCAATAATGCTGGGATCTTTAAGGGTTACGTTCCTGAAAATATCGAAAAGTAGTTCTTGTAGGATTCTATCCGTCTGTCAGTCCCATCTACCACACAACCTATAGACTTCAATGTTTGATTTTTCGTATTAAATGCATTCTGGCAACTAGCTGAGGTGAGACGAAAAGGGTTGCAATGCTGTGATTAGCTAATTCAATGTCATACATTACCAATCACGGAACGTTAAAAAGAAATGGATATATTCGGAACGGGAAAGAATGAGACGACACGATAGTTTGAGTACATTGTTTACGGCTTACATCGGAACTATAAGTCAGATGTGTCGCCAGAACCCGTTCCCCAGTTATTAGAAGTCTATGGGTTATGTGGTCGATGGTCGGTCCTAACCCAACGTCTTAGAATATTTATATAAGGTATTGATTCTTGTTGCTTGATGTTTTTTAAGAAAAGTGAACTCATTTCATAGTTTATACTATACGTTACTTTATGTTCTTAAAAATGTCGAAATGGAGTTCTTGTAGGATTCTGTCCGTCTGTCAGTCACACCCCAACCTCTTAGAAGACCTATATAAGGTATTAATTCTTGTTGCTTGATATTTTTAAGACAAGTGAACTCATTTCATAGTTTATACTATACGTTACGTTACGATCTTAAAAATGTCGAAAAGGAATTCTTGTAGGATTCTGTCCGATTGTCAATCTCAACCCAACCTCTTAGAATACCTATATGTGAACTCATTTCATACAACAATACAACTTTATACTATAGCTAGTTTAGTCAAGTAAGTTTGGTAGTATGTTAAATTACAATGTTTAGATTGTTAATTTCTTACGTACCCATACTTTTGCTAACAATCATGTAAGACTTCGTGTCCTATGTCATGTTTTAGCTAGTGATGTGCCGGGTCGTTTAAAATGTATAACCGCGGATACGAATACGGATATTGGGTGTCTACGAATCCTAACTTTATTACTCAAGTGGTACGGTCTTAAAACGATAGTTGACACCACGCCTGCTGCGACAACATGAGGACATGTTTTGACTTTCATCGCATGAGTTTTTCTTTTGTTTTGTTTAAAGTTTAAATTATAACACTGGGCAGCAGAGATAAAGTTTCAACATAATATAGAATAATATGTCATTATTTTAATAAGCTTGTAACAAAGATAATTAATAAACATAACTGATTTTGTAATTTTGAGTTAAGTATGTACTATTGGTATGGCAAGTTGTTACTCAATAAATGATAAATGTTTGTAATAAGGGGTTGCCAAATATATGATAAAACATTTTAAATTTTTAAAATGTTTCCGTTTTTTAAATATGTCAATTAATGCGGTAAAAGATCCGTCATAACGTAAAGGATACGAGTACGGATCATTTTATATACGAGTACGGACCCTCGGATATCCACGGACATAGATACGGATATGAGGCACATCACTAGTTTTAACATACGGATTCCGGTAATCTTATTGGCATTGGCCTCAGAATGCTCTATGGACTCATGATTTATTTTTACTTTTTATTCTAAATGACATTCGTTGCCGCAGGGCTGCTCCAATACCTGCTTAAAGACACTGTCTTTGAATCCCCTAGGATTCGAAGATTGTGTTAGTGTTGGCACCGAGTTTAGACGAGCCATATTCTGCTCATCTACTCCTCCAATAAAGCTTAAAGGCCAAGAGGCCAATACAACATAGGTCCATTCGAAAAAAAAAGTTGGCACCGAGATTTTCTATGTTAGTTCTTAGTTGTCAGGATAAGCAACGCAAGAAACAACACAACGCAAGGAACATTTAGTTCCAGATAAATAGTTTATGCTCATGTGCGATTTTGACCTCTTACACGATTACTCTGCTCATTTGCTCAACCAACTAACATACGAAATAGTAACACTATTATAACCTAAAAATGAGATGTTTCATAATATGGAAATAGTTACGTGTGTAAATTGGGTGCTATTAATTCAATGTTTGATATCAGAAGAGAAAAAAAGAAAAAGGGAAAAGAAAAAACATGTGTTTCTATTAATGATTATCAATAAAACTACTATGACCTGCCTTAAATAACAAAAAAGAAATGCATACTTATATTTTTCATTGTTAAATAAATGAAGAAAAAATATTCATAATTTATAAAATAAGAGACTTAAATTATTGTAATTTAAGTCTTAATTATTTTATTATATACAGCATGTAATATAATATAAAATAATATGTGTGTATATTGCGAACATTGAATTGAATATAATATATTATAATAAGTGGGAATATTATATTATTATGTTCATTAATTTTTAAAAAAAGTTAAATTATCTTCTGACAATTTAGCTGACACGTTGGAAGTTTTTTTTTCGATATGGATTGAGATATAAATTCAGACAGTAAATAAATAACATTTTCCTTGAAAAAGAAACTTATTCTGCCAAAAAAAAATTCGAAACCGCACCGTTCTGATGTTAATTACGAGTTTATATTATCATCATTATCATCAGCTTCTATCTGTCCACTGCTGAACATAGGTACCTTTAATGAACGCCAACACGGCCGATACTTTGCCACTCGCATCTAACATGGACCGGCCACTGCACCATCTGCCTAAACGTCCACTTTTAAAAATATAAGCGAGTTTATATACTTACACAGATTATCCAAAGACCAAGTGGAGCAGAACCCGACCTGTCTCCACACATAGTGATCGCTTTGAGCATGCTTCTCCAGCTCCAACAGGGGGTTATCAGGGTCTTGTTCTAGCATCTTCCGAATTATGATCTTGTTCTCGGTGGTATGCGCGAACTTCTGGAGAGCTATGAGAGCGAACAACACGACGCAGGGATCTTGGCGTACTTTCTGTAAAAAAACAAACGTGGTATGTATAATTTAGAGGTCAATCTAATTAAAACACGATCTGACGCTCTGACTACGAGAAGCAGATAAATATGGTAAGAGTGTCAGTTGAAAATCGCAAGGATCAACACGCAACAGTAGTGAGAGTAAATATTGGGATATGTGCACGCCAAGAAATAGGCTCGCACATATTTTCTTATATATCTATGGACGCCTTTACACCACGTCAATCTGGTCCCGTGCTAAGTTACCGAAGAACTTGTGTTACCAGACAACGGAAATACATATATTCAATAATTTTATATTTAAGATTTTTATTATATAATACACAAATTTAATACACATCCATTACCCAGGAATACAGAAAACTTTTTGTTCCCTGGCGAGATTCGAACCCGCTACCTCCGGCTTGAGCGCCAACGCGCTAACCACTGAGCCACAGAGGTCGTCAAAGTATATACATTATTTAGTTATACGTGTCTATACATTCAATGGGTACCAAACAGCAGTTTCACTACCAAAAGGGATGTTGATAATTTTTTATTGACTTTATTTGATAGATATACCATAGATGAATACGAAAAAAGACTTGTTAAGAAATATGTCCAATTTTAACAAAACAATATGTAAAGAAAAATAGTTTTTTAAATTGCCGCTAAAACGCTCCAAGTTGTCATGTAACCGTGATTACGTCACATGCCGATAAAAAGAGTTCGCGTTATATTATGAACTAGCTGTTACCCGCAGCTTCGCCCGCGTGAACTTAGATTTACTGACTTATCATGTCTGATGATGATCATTTTCCAATTTCATAATGACTAAGTTTTTGTATTAAAATGGATATATTATGTTATCTTGAACATAAAGACATTATATTCCTTCGCAGACTTTCTGCATGGATATTTACTATTTAGGATAAGTACACTGCCCGTTCAAATCACGGCTACACGATTTATTTTCTTGCGTATTATTTTGATTTTGCCATATCTCCTAAAGTATTCATTTAATTTGCATGATGTCAAGGGAAAAAATAATCTTCATAAAATGCACATGCCAATTAACTGATTTAAAATGATAAGGATTCATACCGTATTTGTGTAAATAACTTTCAAATTATCACGTTATAATTGCCCATTTTTTAAAGTATTAAATGGATATAGTATGATATCCCGAAGAGATAGAAATATGCCATCGCGGACTTTTTTATAGACCTACTTAAGATACACAATTCCACCATACATTATTTTGTTATATCTCAAAGGGTTTAGACAGCGTTTTCGTTGGAAACTCCCAGACGACCAATTTTTTTCCCACACCTCCAACAATTATTGTTATATCTTAGCCAATGTATATAAAAACTTAATAAATTATGTACATAAACCTTCCTCTTGAATTGTCCTATCCATTAAATAAAACCGCATCAAAATCAGTTTCGTAGTTTTAAAGATTTAAGCGTACAAAGGGATATAGGGACAGAAAAAGCGACTCTGTTTTATAATATGTAGTGATTATGACAGTTTGTACTTATAGTCAGCGCCACTTATGAAGTCCTGCGACTAATGCCCGAAATAAATTTGACAAGATTGACATCTTGACATCTGTCTGGAGTAAGAAGTTGTGATATATTAAATTTTATTTAACGTGAAATATGGAGCGTATAATATACAGTAAGGTGTAAGAAGTGATGGCCGTATAATGATCGTTAAAGTGAAATAATTTTGTGAATTAGAAAGTAAAAATAAACAACAACTAATCCCGTTGAATAATATGTTTATAAATGTCACTGCCATGACAGGTAAATTTTAGAGATGCCAGAGTCACTCATTTTTGCCTAATTTATGGTTAAAATATTATCATTAACTCTATACCTACATTTATCTTATGATATTTTATATGAATATAATTACAAGGTAAAAGAATTAAAACCTTGCTTAGATGAATTATATTTTTAGGTGTTTCTGTAAAAAAGGAATAACAAAAGAAGTAACAACGGCAGCAATTACTTCTGAGAAAATCGTCACTCCTGGCAAAAGCCGAACACAATCGAAGAAGCTTGTCTTAGATGAATTCTACTAATCGGTTATTCGTAAAAATATAAACGAAATATAAAAAAAAAATGTTTTATTTTACTAAAACCTGGCAGGGAGATTTTATTTTGCTGCTATAATTATTTTTGACATTATTATCATCATCAGTCTTTATCAATGCACTACTGACCATAGGCCCTATAATTATTTTTTTTTGTTGTACTAGCCTTAGTGGAAAATCATTACACTAGAAATTGGCAACATTGAGTTATGAGACCGCAGCGCCGCGTCTATCGGACTTCTTAAGTGGCGATGACACTAGTTCACTGGTCAGTGACGTCATCGCCTTATATTGGCGTTAGCAGTCACGTGATAATGCATGATAATTAATAACGCATTTAAAATTAATTTTCAAAATTTTAGGACAAATAAGTAGACTTTTAAAATGTTATTTTGGGTTTTCGAATACTGTCTTTAATATGTAAAACATAGTTTACCTCTGTGGCTCAATGGTTAGTGCGTTGGCGCTCAAGCCAGGGGTTGCGGGTACGAATCCCGCCAGGGAACAAAAAAAGTTCTGTGTTCTTGGGTCATGGATGTGTATTAAATACGTGTATTATATAATAAAAATCTTAAATATGAGTATTAATATAAAAAGTATTAAGTCTGGTACCCATAACACAAGTCTCTTTGAGAACTTACCACGGGACTAGATTGACGTGGTGTAAAAGCGTCCATAGAAATTATTATTATTATAATTTGTAACACGTGTCAACATCCGTATTATTTTTATTCATGCCACGCCCTTTTCAACACCACCGCCATTTTGGCGAAAATGATAGTAGGCGTACGGCGCACGGGGTCATCAATCAATAGTTATAATATTATGTTATTGAATGTGTACGGATTATAATTTCCATAATAGTAGATGATACGAATATTAAGCTAAATGTAACGGGCTGATAATAGAATGAGACCTATTTTATAATAAATTTAGTCGATTAGAAAGTATAATAAAGATGGGTTGTCTGAAAAAATTCTGGACAGAGTATTTTTTAATCATTTTTCAAAAAAATATTTTTTTGATACATTTTTGCAACATTATGATAATAAGAAAAATTTACCCTAGGCTTGAAATATGATAAAATAATTTTTAACAAAAAAATAAATGACTTCAAAAAGTAAACAATAAACCAAAAAATAAATTTACTTTGCACCGACTGCAGAACTATAAAATAATTAATTATTTATTCATTTTGATTTAATAAAATGAAAATACGTATTACTTTGTGCAAAGTGAATTTATTTTTTGGTTTTTTGTTTACTGTAGGAAGTCGTTTTTTTTTTGTCAAAATTACTTTATTTTACACTTTTAAGTGACTGGGAAAGGATGCTTCTCGAATGAGGAGGCGACGGGTACTTGTGAAGGAAAATTATAGACGGACAACAAAAAAAAAAAAACCAATGAAAAGAGAAAAAGTGAAATGTCAGAAAGGCGCAAAAATAGATTATCGGCTATGAGAGCGTATATATTAAATAGATTAAATAGGCAGGTAATAGGATTAAATAAAGTCAAGGAGATCGGGACCATGGCTTTTTATTGAATCGTGAGCTATTATCAAATTAAATCTAGGCAACAAAAATTTCGCCAATGTTAGATGCAAACTAAATATTGAGTAGGCCACACGACGAAAGACCATTGTCAGCGATGACGCAGTTACGCAACTCAAATTCAGTCCCTTGATTTTAATTGCTGTGTTAAACTTCAATACTGTAAATGGTTGAGGAGTTCCCTGAATTGTCTTTCGTCTTCATCATCAGACCCCTAATGACAGTCACAACCCATCTAGGTGCAAAGTTCCTATCAATCCAAATTAATAAAGCTAAAATACAAGGTAGCTGCTGTAAATCGTTGAAGAGTTCCCTCAACTGTATCTCGGCTCCATCATCAGATCGCCTCCAGACCTGAATTATAACGTATATAGGTGCAAAGTTCTCATCAATATAAATGAATAAAGTCCAGACATAAAGTGGCTACTCCAAAGCGTTAAGGAGTTCCCTGAATTGTCCTTCATCTTAATCATCAGACCCCTTATGACAGTCACGTCTCACGACCCATTTATGTGCAAAGTTCCTATCAAAGCAAATTAATCAAGATGAAACACAAGGTAGCTGCTGTGAATAGTTGAGGAGTCTCTCAGCTCCATCATCAGATCAGACCTGAATTATAACCTATATGGGTGCAAAGTTCACATCAATATAGATGAATAAAGTCCAGACACAAAATAGTTACTCCAAAGCGTTAAAGAGTTCCCTGAATTGTCCTTCGTCTTCATCATCAGACCCCTAATGACAGTCACAACCCATCTATGTGCAAAGTTCCTACCAATGCAAATTAATCAAGCTCAAACACAAGGTAGCTGGCGTGAATCGTTGAGGAGTTCCCTCAACTGTCTCTCAGCTCTATCATCAGATCAGACTTGAATTATAACCTATATGGGTGCAAAGTTCTAATCAATATAAACGAATTAAGCCCAAACACAAGATAGCTACTCCAAACTATTAAGGAGTTCCCTGAATTGTTCTTCTTCTTCATCATCAGATCCCTAATAACAGTCGTAAACCCTCAAGGTATAAAGTTCTTATCAATGCAAATTAATCAAGCTCAAACACAAGGTAGCTGGCGTGAATCGTTGAGGATTTCCCTCCACTGACTCTCGGCTCCATCATCCGATCACCTCCAAACCTTTATGAAATTGTAGTGCTTTAAAATAATTAATGGAAAAACTTAAAAACGCACTAGTCACCCCTACGATTTTTGAAAGTTCCCCTCGATTTCATTGGTCTGCCATCAACAGATCTTGATTTCCTTAACATGGGACCACTATGGAAATACATATCTTCTTTCCAACAAAAAAGGAATTAAGTATCAAAATCGGTTTATAAACGATGATGATAAGCCCTGAATAAACATAAAAAGCATATATTATACGGTCGAATTGAGAAACGTATCCTTCCTTGAAGTCGTTTAAAAAATATAGAATATGCCGACATGGGGTTGTCCATTATTTACCTGGTCGAACTGCTGGGTTGGCATGTTTAAACAGGTATGTCGATGCCAGTTGATGCGATAAAAGCATGAGCGATGCTGCCATTATTTAAAAAAAAAAAAATTATTAATTAAAAATATTTTGTCAGGATTTTTTCAGACAACCCATCTTTAATGTGATTTTAATATACTTAGGGCCTGTTTCACAATCTCCAGATAAGTTCCGAATAGGCTATCGGCAACATATTTGACAGATACTCGATACTCTATCTGGCCAGAAACAGACCCTAAATTTATAAAAACGTCTCCTTCCATGAAGTCGTTTAAACAAAATAGGTCTCATTCTATTATCAGCACGTTACATTTTGTTTCATATTCGTATCTTAGACGTTTTTTTTTATTTTTTTTATTTTATTCTTATTTACACTATTACGAATTTATATAAAATATAAATATATAAAAATACATTATTCTTAATTCAAATTTATTAAATCTATTATATATTTTTTAATTTGGTTTTTTTAAACAAACATGGATAGATAAGCTACAGGTGAAACTAACAAAAGCGTTATAAAACAGACACTTTTTATTTAATTTTCATATGCTATAATAGTATTTCCTAACTTCTATGTTCCATAGATTATAGACTAAGAAAGTAACTAGGCGTCTTTAGAATAGGGGAGAACCTTCTGATGCTAGTAATTTAAAGTGCTCCTTGACATGAGCGGAAGATAATGGTCGAGCGTTGTCTAAGTGACATTGAAATCCATCTGGCAAATAGCGTTAATATAAGACAAACTAAGCTTGGAACGTGGAATATAAGAAGCCAGAAGTTAAGATTTATTCTTTGTAATTTTTAAATGTATTCTCTAAACGCCGGTGATTAAAAAAATATCAGTTAATTTGGACAGTTAACGGACGAACCGCAATGTGAAATTACGGACATTTTACCTTTTTTTATTTCTTTTTTTTGTATTAGGATGATAAGTGATCGACGTCATACATGAACATTATCGGGAATTGGTCACTAAGCAATATGCGTTTTTTTTTTTAAATTTATTTATTAATTTCACATATAGGATCTTTATAATGATCACTTATGATCGTCTTAGCGGCTAAGACTCTTAGAGGGTTCGCAACGCGCCCATGTCAGAGAAGATACCCACAAGAAACTCTGCTGGGTTCCTATCATTCTTGCCAATCCTTTAACGTAAGAGGGTATGTCTTGGTGCCTACACTTCCTTATTTCTTTGAAAAAGCACACTAGAAATAAGAGGATGGATGAAGAAAATCCTTTTCACCGATATATTGTGTTTTACAAAATTTGTTAAAAAAAAGTAGTAAAAATCTTACCAGAAAAGTGTATAAATAATCTAGAGTGTTCTTAGTGAACACGGCGGCGCTGTTCGGTCCGACCAATTTTTCCGCAATACACCCCAAGATGACACACAGGTTCCTTTCAACCTTGACGTCGATCTCGGGCATGCTAGCTCGCTCCTCAGACAGACGGTACAGCTGCATTACCTGTGAAAAAATACAGATTATAGATGGAGTACAAAATATCTTTGTTTTTCATAGTGTGAGTTTTCCTTTATATTTGTTTGTGACCTACTTAAAATACTTGACCCTCAGTTTAGTGATGAGCAAAGCAAGAACAAGACCAAGATTATGACAATTTCGGTCTCAGCCTTACGTAAAATATACTTCTAATTTTGGTTTTGTATTGGTCTTGCTTGTTGAGTCTTGGTCTTGGATATTTGGTCTCGATTTTACTGATTTTACAGTTTACTGGTTTTTTAATACGTGGTGTATAACTATGTCAACACAAAAAAATACAATATAAAATAAAACATTCATTAATTTAAAAGCCATAACAAGTCCACAGCTGAACGTAGGCCTTCCCATCATCTCCTCAGTGACCGGTCCTGCGTCATCCGTATCAGGTCGTCGGTCCGCATAGTGGGAAGCCTTTGCTTTCCTGTGGGTGGTCACCACTCCAGAACTCTTCGGCCCCAGTGACCATCAGCTCAGCGAGCAATGTGCCCTGCACATGCCATTAAGGTTGGGAAATTCTCCGGGCTATGTCGGATAATGTCCACGTCGTACCCACTCAAGCCCACCCACTTATTTTATGATGCTCTGGAGGATGAGGAGTGGAGATAGGAGGACCGACACTCGAAGTTGTCAGTGATTATGTATACTTGCACAAACTGTTCAATTCCAAGTCCAATATAGAAAGAAATAAAACTTCATATTTTATTATGTTTATTAATTCATATTTTAAATTCATAATTTCAATGGAATACGTTTTTTTAGATTTAGGGGATCAGTCGACTTGGCGTTCATTGAGGGAGGCCTATGTTCAGCAGTGGACGGATAAAGGCGGATGATGATGACGATGAAGTTTTTTTAGACTTAAGTACAAATAATGTCTAGGTCTTGGTCTTGTTCATTCGGTGTTATTCTTGGTCCTTCTTTGTGTACTTACATATTGCTTGCTACAACTCCCGACCAGAACAAATTTTGCTCATCACTAATAAATCGGAAGGGACTTGTAAAAATGTTTAGTCGGAATAAATACAGAAATTCGTTATAAAGCACAAATCATTACACATCGGAATTTTTTTTGCTTTTCTAGGAAATAATATTTGAAAGTAAATAAAAGCTGAAAGCGAGCACGCGCCGTGGATTCGTTTCGTGGATTTACCTTTGATTCGTTTTTTGTTTTCGTTTCCAATCCTCCACATTTCTAGTTACAAACGAACTAGCTGCATCAAAACTAATAACAAATAATTGGCACTGGCTGTACGAGGATTAAATATCCATGTTGCATAGAAAGAGATCAATGTTCAACAGTGGACGGAATTTTATCATCCATGTTGCATAACGAAGAGAGGCCCTTTGACCAAATTTGACAACTTTTACGGATTTATCGCGATAAAATCCGTAAAAGTTGTTTCATTATAATGAGTGAAATTCGCGTAAACATAATAAAACAATTTGTGATAATTGTTCTACTTTGGGTAAAAGTATCGCTTCACGTTAGAAGCGTTAGCGAGGGACCGGACATCTCGGGACTGATTGAAACATACCTAAATCCAGCAGCGGGCGTTAAAAAATGAGATGATGATGGTGATGATAAAGAGGGGATGATGGTGAAGGGTGATGATGATTACGTAAAGTTATGGTCATGATGAAGAGTGATGCATTGGCATCACTCTTCAAATGATACTGTTGATGATACTGTTCAAATAAATCATCAAAGTCACAGTCACAGGACCTGTTACATAGTAGAACAAACATCATCCAATAAATCCCACTGCTGCGATGATTGCCGTGATATTAATAGATATCTCCCTATTGGTTGATTTGCTATTACGTTCTATTCCAATCATAAGATAACAATGTTCTCATGCGTTATATTTGCAATGTTATTTTCATTAAAAAAATATATATATATACTAACACTACACAGGCTATTTTTTTTTAGTTGGACAGGCAAACGGACAGACGAGCTGATAGTCAGTGGTCAGCGACGCCCATTCGCCTGGGACTAGCCGACAGGCAACTTATGCATGCGTTGCCTATCCTTAGGCAAAATATGGTAAGTAAGTGCGAGTAATTGATCATAATGCCTCTCCTTCTTTTCGAAACACACAAACAGCACATATCAAGTTGGAAATACCGAGATCTCTTTCTCGCGAGATCTCGGCATTTTAGAGAGATTAATCTCGGACGAAAAAGGGCGAAATCTCGCGAGTTTAACGAGATTGCACTAGAGCATAAAAATGTCTTCTTCGTAGCGCAAACTGACACGGACGGAGTCGTGGTATATTTAGTATAGCCTAGTCTTCTATTGCACAATAATTGCTGTATAAATGTCAAACGTCTGCATGCGGGCTCCCCGCAGTTCCTGCATTCATATTACATAGAATAATTATTGACACGGTTGGAAAGTTGCTCTACTGAAGTTTTTTTATAGTAGAGGGTGCAAACGGACATGATACGAATGATGCGTATATGATGAAATATGATGCGAATATTATAATGAGGTAAAGTTCGCGAGTTTGTAACGCTATAGGGTACAGCACCGATTTAAGAAAATATTTTTCCAATGCAATGCAACGTTATCACTTATCACAGACATACGCTATAAAAATAATAATCAGTACGGCTGCTTATCTAAGTTAACGCGGGCGAAGGTGCGGACAACAGCTATGTATATCAAAACCCCACGAGGAAGCAAAAAAACTAATCGCTAGAAATAAAAGATCCCGCTAGGAATCTCTTGCGTATTATAAAACTAGACCTAACGCTTAGTGTTTATCGCCGATATATATACGTATATAAAACGGAGGGTCAGGATCGAACCCGGAGCCTCTCGCATAAGAGACCGAGTCCACCCACCACTGGACCATCCTCACTCACCGATGAAGATAAATAAAAATAGTCTCCAACAAATCAAGAAAATATAAGTATATAAAACGGAAAGTCAGGATCGAACCCGGAGCCTCTCGCATAAGAGGCCGAGTCCACCCACCACTGGACCATCGTCACTCACCGATGAAGATAAATAAATGTGGTCTCTAACAAACCTAGACTTAAGAAGGATGCTGTGCCCAGCCAGTTTAAAATGGACTAAAAAGCCACGAGTAGCAGAACTGTAGTAAGAACAACGTACAACTAAGCGCTAGAGCATCAGTCTTAAAGTAATCTTTAGATTTCTCTTCTGAACTCAATTCAATAAACTCAATCACACCAGATTCTTGCAATGAGATTGAAATACCGATGGATCCAAGGGCAGCTTGTCAGTTTAAAGAGATGCAGAAATGTGATGCATCAACTATAACAAGCATGTTTCTTACTTCATTTTGCAAATTATTATGGTTTATCTTTCGATGAAGTCTTCCTTTTTGCCAACTATTCTAGCATTTCTTCTCTTTAATTCGTTTTTTAATTCAACTACACTCAAAGTGCCGTATTTTTCTGCAATTTTTCACAAATTGCATAAGTAACGTACAAAACACCATACACGCAGTATAGAGCTGTCAAGCCGATATGACCTCCAACAACACTAGCGCCTCCAAGCGGGAGCAACGGCGGGCATACCCGCCATTAAAATCTATATTTGCTTCTGATTCAAACAAACAATTAAATACATCATTTTTAATGTAAATAAAAAATAAATATCACATGCTCCGAAGTATTGAATGTACCCGTGCAAAAATTGAATTCCAGAAAGAAGCCTGATTCGAGATAGGTTGCAACCTGCCACTCACGAAGAGAAACTTGTATTGAAATAAAATATATTAGTGGAAAATTCGAATGTTGATGATCATAGTACATTGAGGTTCCAAATTGACTGCGTATTTAAAAAAAGGTCATTTATTTATAGGCTGTATACATTCGCAGTCGACTCGCTGACAAAACAGCCCGCTGATTGGTAGGGAGCGTGGGTGAATTTTGTATGATTTCGCAGTAATTGCAAAATTATATTGAGACCTTTTTACTGAAAACAAGAGATCGGCTTAAAGGTCAGGGACTGTTTTCAGGTTTCCCTAGCTACAAAGTGGCAAAAAATTTCTTACAATTATATTATCCCCGTGCTGTTTATTTTAAGACAACACAAAATTCATTGGATATTTTCTTCGCGCCAAACGCTCTACCAATAGAATCGGGACGCTACAGCGTTGTCATGACAACACATTACCGCACCAGAAGAAAACTCTCTTACACCAGTATTCACAAACAATACTTCGAGGTGTCACAGTACTCCCGAACGCATAGAGTCATTCAAGCCAATTCATAGACAATGCTTAAATAAAATCCGCCACTGTGCGTCTGTCAAATCCATATAAAACTCGACTACTGAAATCAGGAGCGCAAAGATAGGCGTTCCTTGAATAGTATTTTTTCATTATCTTAGTCAAGTACGCTTCTTGAATTTGTATGTCTAAATCCAAGTAGTTTATGGAATTAAATATATTTAATTTATTCAGAAAAGACGTTTATTTAAACTTCCATATTCTCTTTAACACAAACAAATTGCGTTTATTAAGGCACTAATAGAAGACGCAATTATGGTTATTATTTATCTTAGATGAATGCGAGTGCAAGAGATCGGTTGACTTGGCGTCCGTTGAGGGAAACCTATGATCAGCGGTGTACGGATAAAGGCTGATGATGATGATGTATCTTCATGTTAATTTTGAGTTAATCAATATGTCGAATTACCTGTATAATATACAAACTATATAGCAAAGCTCGGTCATCAAGGTGCAGTTATAAATTATTAATCAAAAGATAGTCATGTTTTTTATTTTTGATTTTGTTTTATAATGATCATGGCTAGCGTTTTTATATCTACTGCATATATCTCAATAAACGCCAAGATGGCCTATTCCGCGCCTCTTATGTGAGATGGTCGAACCGTCTACTTGGTGGTCGATCGGCGTTCCATTTTTTTAAAAGTGGCCTTTATTCCAGGACTGAATATCGCTTAAAATTTCTACGAAAAAAGCTGGCTATATAGGTTTTTTCGTAGAAATTTTAATAAAGTCGGATTTTATAACCAAACAAACTAATATAGGACAAAGCTAAAAATCGGATTATTCGGTTCTTTGAAAAAAACTATTGCTGCACACTGTTATTACATTCTATACATTTTACGACGAATACAGGAATTTCATGGAAAAGGCTTGTATAAACATTTTATATTAAAAACTAGAATACCCAGAAAAGGTAATATCTTCTTTCTAGGTATCCTGCTTCGAAAAGTAATCTAGGTAATCCTTTACGTAGCGCTTATTGAGTTCCTTGAATATTGCGTTCTTTGAAAATCTAGTCCAGCCCGGAGTAAGTTCTGTTACGAATGAAAATGTATTTCAATGAAGTTATGTAATATTATTTAAACGTATACCTATATTATATTTGTTAAAGTCACAGTGAAGAATAAAAAATATTTTGTATTGGAAATGGCCACCTTTGCCCTTTATACAGGCCACGAATCTATGGATTTACGCACTGTTTCCAAGGGAAATTTCGCCATTGCTTGCTCCAAAGATTTTCTAAGAGACACACACCCCGTTTTCGAAAGGCTGATCAACGCAAAAATTAATGAACTATCAAGTCTCTTGTTAAGTGTCAAATGAGTTGCTAGAAGTATGGTTAAATTACTTAATTTGATCAGCCTGTCAGTTGACATACCAATTACAATGAGAAACCGTCAAATTTGACTCTAGAATCGTATGTTAACCACCATTAACAGCTGTTAGTTGACATACATTTTGACCAACGTTTCAGAAACCGGGCGTCAATGTCGCCGTGTCGTTTAGAGTAGGCCATGTCCTCTAAAACTGACCATAATTTGAAGTCTAAAGGGTTTTTCTTCATTCCATATTATAATTTGACACAAACGCAAAAAATAATATTATGTGTTTCAAATTCAAAATAATTAAAAACTTTCAACTTTTAACAAAAAAAGGTTTTTATGTAACCGTATTTATAGCCTATATTCCTGTTATTGTACTATCAGATTCCTGCGTTTACGTATTGATTTTGTTCGTGTATATTTAAATGTAACATTTTGAATATGGACGTTTCCAATATAATTAGCTGTTAGTACGCGGCGCTGCCGGTCGTTCCAAGATCAATATTTTAAATTCTATATTAATAACTAGCTGCCCGGACGGACTTCGTTCTGCCTAAAGTACTAACATCACTATTAAAAATTGGGGTTGATGGTAGGTTACAAAATTTAGGTTTATTGTATTAGCATGGGGAAAAAGGTTCTACGCATTTTATATAAAAACTAGCTGTTACCCGCAGCTTCACCCGCGTGAATTAAGATTTACGGATTAGCAACCGTCCATTCTTGTTGACTTGTTTATAAAAAATATCATAGAGGGAAAGATTGATGCAAAAGAGGAAGAGGTAGACCGAGAAGGAGTTATATACAACAAGAGAGAAACCGCCCGTTCGAATCACGGCAACCCGATTTATTTTCTTGTGCATTATTTTGATTTTGCCATAATATCCTAAAGTATTCATATATATATCAAACATCACAATTTAATTTGCATGATGTAAAGGACAAAAATAATCTTCATGAAGTGCGGATTCCAATTAATTGATTTAAAATGATAAGGATTCATACCGTATTTGTGTAAATAACTTTCAAACTATCGCGTTATAATTGCCCATTTTTTTAAGTATTACATGGATATAGTATGATATCCCTAAGAGATATACATATGCCACCGCGGACTTTTTTGTAGACCTATTTAAGATACACAATTCTACCAAACATTATTTTTTTATATCTCAAAGGGTGTAGGCAGCGTTTTCGTTAAAAACTCCCAGACGGCCTATTTTTTTCCGACACCTCCAACAATGATTGTTATATCTTAGCCAATGTATATAAAAACTTAATAAATTATGTACATAAACCTTCCTCTTGAATTGTCCTATCCATTAAAAAAAAAACTGCATCAAAATCCGTTGCGTAGTTTTAAAGATTTAAGCGAACAAAGTGATATAGGGACAGAAAAAAGCGACTTTGTTTTATAATATGTAGTGATTAAAAGGTTTTTTTATAAAGTTTATTTACATATTTTGACTAAAGTATGTAGGTGCCATTTTGTTAGATAACTTTTTGCCATTTTGTAGCTAGGGACGTGATGGGCTTCTATTCAAAACACTGTGACAAGAAGTTTTGGCAGTCCTCTCTTGATGTTTACCTGACACTGCCTAAGGAATTCTGAAGAGACTAAAACATGTGAAAATCTGAAGGTGCAAGGTCAGGACTATACGGGGGTTGCATTAACACCAGACACCTCCCAGCCAAACTCTCGTATTTTTTACTGAGTGGCTTAAGATGTGTGAGGTCCTTTGACCACGATCTTGTCGTACGTGATCCACTTTTCATCACCAGTTATCAGCTTCTTCAAAATGGTTCGGGTGTTGAATCACAAATGAGTCGGTATACGATTCATTAGGTTTTTTTCAGTGAGCTCAGTGGGCACCCAAATATCGAGCACTTTTGTGTACCTAGCTTTTTTCAAATGCGCCATAATCGTTTTGTGGTCAATTCCAGTTGTCCAGCTACATCGTTACTACTAATAGGCCGATCTTGCTCCACTTTTTCAAAAATGGCATCAATTTTGTCCGTAGCAGAGCGACCGGAGCGACGTGCATCTTTGATATCAAAATTTCCGGATTGATATCGCTTAAACCTTTGCGCTACTCTCACAGATTCTGCATTAGGTCCATAAACATCACAATTTTTTTTGCGGCTTTTACAATTTTAAAATGTATCGAATTTCTTCATTAGATTCACTCATTTTTAGAATAAGATAAACAAAAAACAAATGAAAATCACACATTTTACTTCTTCTTTAAAATTAATCATTTTTAATGATACCAAAACCAGCCAGACACAAATGGTATAGCCAAAGAGATTCTATAACAAGTTCATACATATTATATGCGAAAAGACTTTTTCCCTAAACTGTTATGTATTTTTAATGCCACACCATAAAAATATGATCAAAAAAAAAATTATCCAAATAATGAAAAAAAAATGGGGTGAGCGACCCTTAATACTGTTTGTTTAACACAGCGAGGATGATCCAGTGGGTACAGGTATGACCTCTTAAGCGAGAGGGTCCGGGTTCGATCCTGACCCCGTGAGGTGCACACTACATACAAGACCATCGCTCACTCATCGGTAAAGGAAAACATCGTTAGAAAACCTGTATGCCTGATGAAATTAAAATTCTTTGAAGGTATGTTGAGTCCACCTACCAATTACGTATAAAACGTAATTGAAAGCAAAGCAAAGGTAAAGTTTCCACGATTTTCATAGGAGCTCGTATTACTTCGAATCCATTTATATTACAAACTGAAACTTGAAATTCACTCCGAAACCTTCCATTTATTCTGCATATTTTCCACATTAATATATTTTAGCATGCACATAAGTGCATGCTAAAATATACTAGACTGTGTATATACCTTAGCTTATTAATTAATTAGTTCTATGCTCGAGTTTTCGTCGTCTCCAGATTTATATACTTATGCAAAAATATAGGAAACGAATTTTGAAAAAAAAATGAAATCCCTACTTAATTCCAGCAGTATGCTACGTAATTATAACATGCACATGCATGTTATAATGTAAATTATTTGTATTAGTTATTTTAGATTGGAATTCATGATAGTTTTATGACTATGATTTTGGAATAGTTTGAAATAAAATTAAAACTTATAATTAATATTAATTGGTAACGCATCGATAATAAGTTATCGATGGGATTGATGGCGCTATACCGCGCTTCCGTCTGTATATTCACGACCATCTTGTTTGTTTCTCAACTTGCTTGGACAAGCCAAGCTTGGCAAAAAAAAAATAAGGTTGCCTGGGCAGTGGGCTGTCTTTAACTAAACTAGTTTATGTTCGTAGTCGACGTTGACCACCCATTAGGTGGACACGCGTTGTCCTTTAGGCCTCTGCTTCAAATTCAGGGGACAGCGGGGCGGCGGCGGTGGCGGTGCGGGAGCGGCAGATCTTTGCGTAAAAATCAAATTGACCGGGTTCTCGAATACAGCGGAGCGGCAGCGGCGCGTCTATGGTGCCCGCACAGCCACCGCCGCCGCCCCGCTGCCCGCTAAATTCGAGGCAGAGGCCTCAGATACAAATCGATCCAGCCAGTTTTCAGCCAGTCAGTTTAGTTGCAATGTGGGTAAATGACCTATATACTGCGGTGCCATCTGACGGGCTGATTTCTGAATCTAAGCCATCCAGGGCGTCGCCCAAACGCATACAAAAAAAAAAACATTTAAATCGGTCCAGCCGTTTAGGTGTTCAGCGCATTAACACACATACAGCAGAACAATATATACGTAAAAGTATACACATATCAGTTGTTTGGCTGCCATGACAATTCCGTATTTACGAAAAAAAATATTTTCCATTCAATTAAAATAATAAGATAATTAAAATAACAAGTGAAATGTTATTTTATCTTTCTCCATATTCGATACGTTGTTTTTTTACCGCACCATTTGATACCTATGCACTAAGGCATTTAGAGTTTTTTAGCATTTTCTATAGACGCATATATGTATGTGTAGGAGCAGCTGCGAAGAGACCGGCTGCCATTCACTAGCCGTTTATGTTTCGATGGTAGTGTCATTTTGAACACTGTGCAAACGTACAAAATAACCGTGGTGTCAAAACCTTAGGCATAGTACACACAGGGGACTTTGAACCGCACGTTTTGCTAACGCGCATTTTAATTTTTAAGGTATCGTATAAGCACCCACTGCAGTCACTTTAAAAACTCCAAAGTATCCTAATATTCCAAATGAGTGTTTTAGAGCACGTATACTATTATTGTGTGTACTTTTTCGTATGTGAAAACGTCCCAGGAAGGGAAATAACGGTAAGTAGGTACTAACAGACCTGTTATTTGAGAGCTTCACCCAAGCGTCGATTAAAAAAAATCAAATGGTCAGCTTTTCGAACATCAGTGTGTCTGCCTCATTTATGTCCTTTTTTAATAAGTAGTATGAACAGCGTACAACAATAAGCACACTTTTTTATTCGCCATTTCTAAAGCGCCGTTAATTGAAAATCATGGTGGCATTCAATTTTTCTGTGGTCGCGGTTTCGGTTTTAAACGAAAACCGCAGGTCTGCCAAGCATGCATTTCATGTATATATTTATTAAATTACAATTTGTTTTTATTTTATAACTTTAAAAGTCAGAGTTTTAGATGTCTGCCGCCTTTTTGATTTTTTTCCATTATTAAAAGGTTTGTAAAGTTACTTCTACACTAATATTATAAAGAGGAAAACTTTGTTTGTTTGTTTGGTTGTAATGAATAGGCTCAAAAATTTTATTCTGGAAAAAAATAGGGTTCCGTAAGATATTTGGGTTTTTTGGACACAAGGTGTAAAAAATCAACCAGAAAAGTTACTTATTTTGCGTCCTAAGATCCCGTTGTAAATCTTAGTTAAAGCAGGCGAAGCTGCGGGCAACAGTTAGTCTATTAATAAAGTCTGCCACATGAGCAAATTATTTTTTGCTCGCTATAAGTCGCGGCACGATAAGAAGGCCGTTTTGACGTTTGTCCGCTCATGAAGTTTCGTAATTATAATAATCAAATTTGAAGGAAAAAATGCTGTTCTTTATTGTCAATAGTGACGTGCAGTTAATCATAAAATTTATCGAGTGTATAATTTTAGGAAACAAAATTTATTTATTTCATTTCTTTATAAACTAAATATATTAGGGTCCCGCGAACATAATTTTTTATTTTTATAAGATAATAATTATTTGGGTACTTGTTTACCATACAACTCGGCATTTCTTTTTCGAAAATTAAAATTAAAAAAAAAATGAAGACTAATACGATCGCCACATAGAAGAATTAATAGGATCGCTGGCCAACACAACTGCTACCTCCGCGTCAATGTTCAATGCAAAACAAAGCAGTTTCGACCTGACGTTGCATCGAAAAGTACATACTGTGAGCGCACTGCGATTGTGATAAGTATAGTTTTATTAAAACTATTTAACCAAGTACTACTTGCAATAAAAACTTACAGATTTGATTATATTCTTTTCGAGAATAATATGACATTTACATCACTATTCTAATGTGTCAAAACGGCCATCATATCGTGCCGTTATAGTTCACTGGAAACTACGCCTGTCGATGGGAATTATTTATTTTGGCATACTTTTTAGTTTGTTAAAAGTCACGTTACTTTTTAATGCAGTAGGTAGCTACTGTGAAGATTGTAAGTTCTTAAAAAGTTAGTCATTTTAAATGAAAATATTATTACGACGCCATTAGCCGGATACAATTCTATTTTCGAAAATTGAAGGATTCATAATTTCAAGCAAATCGATGCAACTGCTTATGAGTAGGATGACAAAAACAAGTAGGTAAGATTTATATAATATAAATAACACTTACATAAGATTTATATAATACTAGCGGACTCGACAGACTTCGTTCTGTCAAAACAATTAATTTGCAATAAATAGAATTGCAATCTCAAATTTGAGAAATAAACTATCCTATCTTTTAAATTGGAGAAAAGCACACATTTTAAAAGAAAAAACATTAAAATCGGTTAAGTGGTTTAGGAGTCCATTGAGGACAAACATTGTGGCACGAGATTTATATATATTAAGATAAATACATATTATCATCAACATCATCATCATCGGCCTATTGGACCTTTGAAAGACGATTTAAACAGCGTCAAATATTAATTTTGGAGTATTGCTGCATTTATTTCCGTGGCTTCTCTCTCTCTTTATTTAAGAGCTTTGCTCTTGTCGGTGGAGTATTCGCCACTCACTTCTCTTCTCTGCCAACAACTTAACCTCCTGATACGACATAACCTGTAATTTCTCCTTTATTTGTTCCACATAACTCCGTCTCGGTCTACCTCTTCCTCTTTTTCCCTCAATCTTTCCTTCTATGATATTTTTTTCGTGGCTTAATAAGCCAAAATTACAGATCCGGTCCACATAATGTACAGTGGTTAGTTAGATTGGATGCCCCTAGATGGTGGGGGATTGTTAGCGCAAATGTGTCTTTTTGTGCTTTTACTAGCCAGCACTACAAACCATTCTTTACCGTGCACACTAAATACGTACATATTGTACACTAGCTTCGTCTGCTTTTACAACGATATAAAACGGGTCCCTAAGATTTTGAAAATTTAATATAGCCTATGTTCACCGGAAATATTGTACATACCCAACAGTTAAAGATTTTTTTAAATCGGTCAAGTAGTTTCGGAGCCAGTGTCCATATGTGTAAACAAACAATTAAATCTTTCCTCTTTATAATATAAGTATAAGATAAAATAAAAAAAACACAATTTTTTTCCCGCCCCAAAATTATTTCAAAAGTCAACAAAGTCTTTTTTTCTATTCAGCTCATTGTTATGATGATTATAAAAGTTATGACATTAATATATTTACTCTGCAGTATATTTAAAGGATATTGATACTAAAGTAATTACTTCGGTATCAATATCCTTTAGCTAGTTATCGTAGACAACTAATTACTCTCAACTTCAGAGCTCTCAATAGAGTATTCTAGGAAACCGCCCCAAGCGCATTAAATATTTGTCTGACTTTGTCAGGACTGCCTCTAACGGCTTTATTTACAGTATCCGCAACCACATCAATAGTGCGCTAATCTAGAATCTGGAAATGACTGGCCATGATATAATCTAACATATTGTTAAATTCTACAAATCAGTACCATGTAGTCGTGGGTTAGATTCCCATCCAAGACATATTTTTGTGTGATGAGCATGAACAATTCTGTTGTAGTTTGTCTGGGCGTAATTTATTTCTAACTAGATGTTGCCCGCGGCTTCGCTCGCGTTAACCAAAAAAATTCCTTTTTTAAATGTATCCTATGCTACTTCTAGTACCTCCGAGAATATTTGTACAAAGTTTCATCATGATCGGTTGAATAGTTTTCGCGTGAAAGTGTAACAAACTCTCTCTATTTTCACATTTAGGTATAATATTATAAGGATAATATGTATGTACTAAGAAATATATTAGCACTATACTAGCGGAGCCGCCTGACTTTGTCCTTTAGATATAAATCGGTCTAGCCGTTGAGGAGTTCAGTGGCATACACACGTACATCAGAAATATTAAATATAAGTATATACGTAACAGTTGTCTGGTTGCCATAAAAACAGGCTCTGCCTATTATAGTTTAGAATTGGTGGCCGTGTGTGAGTTGTCCCAAAATATTATTATTTATTATTAAAACGTAATATAAAAAACCGGCCAAGTGCGAGTCTGACTCGCGCACGAAGGTTTCCGTACCAGAAAAAACGCTAAAAAACACTTTTGTTGTATGGAAGGCACCCCCCCCCCCCCCCTCTCTGTAATAGGGTCCCATTTTTACCCTTTGATGAAATGATTAATTTGCATTTATAATAACTTTGTATCTAGAGGGGTAGTGACTGTAATTAGGGATCTGATGATGAAGAAGAAGAACAATTCAGGGAACTCCTTAATAGTTTAGAGTAGCTATCTTGTGTTTGGACTTAATTAATTTATATTGATGAGAACTTTGCACCCATATAATGCAGGTCTGGAGGTGATCTGATGATGGAGCTGAGAGACAGTTGAGGGAACTCCTCAACGTTTCACGGCAGCTTCCTTGTGTTTGATGTATTGATGAGAACTTTGCAACCATATAATGCAGGTCCAGAGGCGATCTGATGATGGAGCCGATAGACAGTTGAGGGAACTTGATTAATTTGCATTTATAAGAACTTTATATCTGGAGGGGTAGTGACTGTCATTAGGGGTCTGATGATGAAGAAGAAGAACAATTCAGCGAACTCCGTAATAGTTTGGAGTACCTATCTTGTGTTTGGATTTAATTCATTTATATTGATGAGAACTTTGCACCCATATAATGCAGGTCTGGAGGCGATCTGATGATGGAGCTGAGAGACAGTTGAGGGAACTCCTCAACGTTTCACGGCAGCTTCCTTGTGTTTGTGCTTGATTAATTTGCATTGATTTTGACGACTTTATGCCTGGAAGGGTTGTGACTGTCATTAGGGATCTGATGACGAAGAAGAAGGACAATTCAGGGAACTTCTTAATAGTTTGGAGTACCTATCTTGTGTTTGGACTTAATTCATTTATATTGATGAGAACTTTGCACCCATATAATGCAGATCTGGAGGCGATCTGATGATGGAGTTGAGAGACAGTTGAGGGAACTCCTCAACGATTCACGGCAGCTACCTTGTGTTTCAGCTTGAATAATTTGCATTGGTAAGAACTTTGCATCTAGGTGGGTTGTGACTGTCATTAGGGGTCTGATGATGAAGAAGAAGAACAATTCAGGGAACTCCGCAATAGTTTGGAGTAGCTATTTTGTGTTTGGACTTAATTCATTTATATTGACGAGACATTTGCACCTCATATGGGTTATGATGCAGTTAATTTATTTTTTGGTTTTTAGTTTACTGTTTGAAGTTGTTTCTTTTTTTGTTAAAAATTATATGGGGTTAATTTTAAATAATTTGAAATCAAAATCAAAATTATGATTCCTTTACTTTTTTTGTCTATTTTAGTTGGTATTTGATAGATGGCGAATCGGCTGAACCGACTTGGCAGAAAGTAGAATTCTATTTTGAAAAATACATTGTTCGTACTGGAATTTCAATAATTGCTTTTTCAGTTTTATTTATTTGAAAGACACTGATTTCGAGAAAATTAGTGGACTTGTAATGAATGTGATAGCCCTGCAAAAAGTAGGTTCAATATGCCAGTCGCATTCAGGTGGACGCAAATGGCAGGTCCTGGTATTTGGTCCTGGTATTCGCTATTAGGTATACATATTTATCTAAAATACATAAAAATGGAAAAGTTTGAGACTAAAAGGTAGTTATGCCTTAAAATCTGACTCGCATACTCGTACCCAACACGGGCCGGCCACTGCAAGGAGATCGCTTTCCCGTTTGGTTAATGGCCGACGGACATTAATATACCCGGTTTTTGAAACGTTATCTTCAGTTCTCTGGCAGATATTTTCTATTCGAATCCTATCTGCCAAAGAAGCAACTGGCATAAGACGCTCAATAGCACGTCAAGCTACGGCAAACTTTTGGACTAGTCGTTTAAGTTGAATTATACTCAATAGATAATGAAAAACATATTATATTAATAACACGGTATATATACTGATGAAAGATAAAGAGTTTAAATATATATTTCATAAACAATATTAATGAAGTTATTTCATATATGTATTTATTAACGCGAGCTGAAGTTAATATTGCATTTCGTGCATTTTTGCAACTAATAATTTATTTAATATCGAATATCACAAATTTCCAAAGAGCAACGAATTATTATATTATATATAAATGTATTTTTGTTATGTTATTACGTGAAAACACTTTTTACTACTACACCTGTCTGTAATATATAAATTCCGAATTAGGTAAGTTACTAGTAGTAGGTACCTAAAACGTATTTGCGATATATTTTAATTGATAATCTTAATACTACCTATTTCATCTATATTTACCATACGAATTATCCGTCTCTGGCGGGATTCGAACCAAAAATCGGTCTGTCATCCGTGTAGTGTCCAAACACCTGACTACTAAATCAGCCATCCATTATCAATCTCTATTAATTGCAATATAGTGGTGATGATGATGATGCTATAATGATGATAGACCGACGTCCAAGGGGCCTAGGTACATCGCCACCATGGTTCAGGCCTTGGCCTTGCACCTTGGGCGAAGCGATTTGAGCCGAATGGGCTCTTTGTACCCCTCTTATACGCGGAGGCAAAAGACCAGCGGGCAAGGGTTGAAGACGGGAACCTCACCTCATTGTACTGTCCCGACGTTGGAAGGGTTGCTCTGTGGTGTGGGATAGCCCCTCAGTGGACGTGGCGTCGGTTCCCTGAGGGACTAATTAGCCGTCGAGGTACCCTGCTGCTAACAGATCCTGGGCACCTCATCAAAGGCGGCATCGATAGAACTCGCCGGGTTTTGATGGGTACTGCACTGGTGGGAACTGCGTTCACTTACAAGTTTTCTGGCGCAGCGAGCCCCACTCCACCCCACTCCCCAGTGGGATGCGTCAGCGCATTTCCCGGCGTAAAAGAAGAGGGGCCTAGGTACAGCAGGCGTATATAAGTAAAATAGGGCCCTGCCACAAATGGGCCCCGAAGTATACATATAAAACCTCCTGACAGGTTCTCCTCCTCCAAACAGGTTTCAGCTGTCCAGGACAAGCTACGCTATAAAAAAAATCCTTACATATATTCTTACCTTAATTACTGTATCTCGTGAAGGTAGCGGGCAGTCATCTAAAAGTATAGATATGGCTGTCGGACCAAAGGGGTTGTCCAATGGAATGACATTCACCATAGACACCACCATTTGAATCCATCCTTCCTCCTTGTCAGCTATCACATGCAGTTTCACTAAAGAAACTGGTGATTCTTCATCACTAAAATAAAAAAAAAAACATCACTACACACGACACAAAAAACAATCACACAGAGAATAACAAATTGCGCAATAACTGTAACATTTAAATTGACTGACTTTAAAAGTCAGTAAAGCTAAATTTAAAAGGAAATGACTAACTTGTCATTCCATTAAGTATTGTTGCTACAAATTTTCAACTTGTATCAAATCTTCAATAAAGTTCTTCCCTATGTTTAAATTCTTTAATTAATTTTATGGCAATCAATCGCAGCATAAAAGTGAACAAGCGTAACACAGCATATTACTTAGGCTTGTAATAAAAAAAAATGAAACTAATAAAACATACTGAAAGAATTGTCACTTAATGAAGGCATCTAAGAACATTACTTAATAGTAATGGCCTTTTATGGTGTTTAAACAAAACCAAATACTAATTTTCTATTTGTTGTTTGATTAGAACATTATAAAAAAATTATGAAACTGTATTTTAATTTTAATTCATTATGGCCGCTCGCTTTTGATATAGAATAAATGATAACATATATATACAATGTCATTACATAAGACTATCACCATCATGATCATCAGCCTCTATCCGTCCACTGCAGATCAAGACTTCCCTCAATGAAAGTCAATACGACCAATCCCTTGCTACTTGCATCCAACATGGAGAGGCTACTGTACAGATATCATCTTTATCACTACTAGCTGTTGCCCGCAGCTTTGCCTGCGTTTACTATACTTTGCAATGGCATTTTAGCGAGATGATGTAATATAGCCTGTAGTCATCCTCGATAAATGGGCAAACACAAATCTTTCAAATCCGACCAATAGTTCTTGAGATTAGATAGAGAAACAAAAAAACTCACAAAAACAAACTAGCTTTATATATTAAGATGATGTAAAACTAACATTTACAAAATAAATCGCTGGCAGATTGCTTGCATTACTTTAACCGCTAGTGAGCATGTTTTAAATATAAACTAGGCAGAAAAGCATTATTCACAGATGTCTTATTTGAGTAAGTATATAATTTGTTTATCTATGACCTTCACCCATCTCACTTCATATAAAAATATTTCACACAAAAATTATACACTACACAATTACCAATCAAAACAGAAGTAAAAATCGCATAAGCATTTGAAAACATAATAAGTAATCATTGCACTTTTGATACCAATACTTATATGTTTGTATATTATAAGTATGCATAATGAAATCATATATTTTGTGTTATTAAATATTTGTCACATCTATTGCTACAAAAATAATGTTTTTACAACAAGAGCCCTCATTTTGCGACCATCATCTTCGACCACAGCGAAGCAAGTCAGGGTACAGCTAGTGTTAAATAATTTTTTATTTTTTATAAATTTAATATTTTTTGAGTTAATATTCCGAAGATTATTTACATAATTTAAATAAGAGTACATCACCTACACAAGTTTATGAATACCTATTATATACCCGTAGTGGTTAGAGAACGGGAAGAAATGAAAAACAAAAATTGAAATAATAGCTTTTGTTATCAAATAACAATTCACATTATAGCATATTCAATACTTATACATAAATATATTTTCCTAACAAAAATGATAAGTCATAATCATAATCATACCACTGCTAAATATATGCCTCCCTTTATAATGTTCAGATTTTAAGACAAGCAATCCTTTTAAATTTTCATATACCAATATGTACTATTTATTTCAAATAACTGAAATGAAAAACAAGTGGTTTTGCTGCCATTGAGTAATGGTTGTTCTTAATTTGACTTGAAACAAAAATGCTTGGACAATCTGCTAAGATAAAAAAACCTACAGACAAATTGAGAACCTTTTTCTTTTTTTTAATTTGGTTAAAAATTGTAAAATCAACTATATTATGTTGAAAATATTCATAATATCTTACTATTAGAATATTTCTTACTGCATTTAAACTATTTCTATTAAAAAATTTCTTCATATTTTATGAGAATTAAATGTAGATATTTCACTTAGTTGTTATATGTTTCCTCTATTGAAAAGAAGTTTCATTTGCAAGTGATAGAAAATATAAAGAAAATAGAGATACATAAAGAATATTTTAGATGCATTGATTGTCATTAACATTATGCACATAAAGATACGGCTTAAAATATAAAAAATGTTAATACTTATGGCCATGCGCTTCTTAGCAAATTTTAATATTTAACATGTATTAGCTATGTAATTGAATTATATCAATATAGTAAAAGAACAAGAATGTACTTACGTGTCCACTCGAGATGCAGCTACATTTAGCATCTCGAGCACCAGTTTATCTACACCATCTGAATCGACTGTTTTTGGAATTATAGCCGAAACATTAGATCCTGTTGCTACTGGATTTGGCATATAGCCAGTGTCATTGGCCTGCTGGATTTTACCGCAGCAGGCCCCCATGATCTAATGGACATAACAAATTGCAACTTTAGCATACTTAAGGAGGATAGAAAATAAATAATTTGGTATTAGCCTGTTACCAGGAAAGCTAGAGACTGAGTCATACTAAGCTATTGGAGTGAACGAAATTTTATTTTAGTATACATAATGTACAATCAAGAAATCCCCAAGTAACAATTTGAAATAGATATAACATTTATACAGTTTATACATTTTGATTGAATTAAAAATGATGATATTTGCATAATTTTAACTATAAAATATAAAAAAAATGTTAACTACATAGTAAAATGATATATCATAAACAATATTTTTATAAAAATTAGACAAGTTTTAATTAATCCAAGAAACTTACCGAAAATTTTTGTTTAGTTCATTTCAAGTAGTAAACAATACTAAAATTTGTTCAACTATTTGAGTATGCAGTTTTTTGATACTAAGCGGGTAAGACAAGTCAAGGTAAATAAAGATACTGTTAGTCAGTTACTCCCTGACGTTCTTCAACGTCCGAATACAACAAACGTCCAGCAGAATATGGATGACTATTGACTGTCGAGTGATGAGATTTATAAAGTAAAGATTAAAAAGTAAAAACTGCCGTCTGTCGGCCAGTTGCAATGACATATCACTTTTTTAAGGAGGAACGTGTAACATTTTTACGTATTATGCCGCTTACAAAAAGCAATATGTAAAAACTATTTTTATTTTTACAATATATTATTGCTTTAGAATAAAAATTTAACTAGTTTGTTTTATTTTTGCTGTAAAAATTATTGTTATAATTCATTTGTTATGATGACTTAATATCTGTTTGCTAGTGTTACTATATTTTGTATAGATGACGTTGCTTAGCTGGTTGGTTGGGAGATAAAATAGTACCATCTAGTGGTTATTTTGTAAAACTTTAAGGTATCTGAATATCATCTTTCAAACATAAAATTTCCACATTGGAAACACATCATGCACCAGTGGTTCTGAAATATAAACGCTAGCATCGAGAGATGGCAGTGTTTATGGTTATTTAGTTGTATTTCATGTTTCAACATTGTGCAATAATAATAAATTATTAATATCACGTGCTCCGTGGCAATTAAGATTTCGAAATATATTATTGTAGCCTAAATTGTAGCTTAAAAAAACAAATCGATATCTAAAATACATAATTATCTACCTCACATACCATACTGAACCTGAACCATAATGAATTATATTTTATCGGCAAAATCACCAAAAGAAATAATTGCGTTTTTTCACTTGTATCATTTGAGGCCATGCCAACATTATCATACCTCTTCGTTGCAAGCGTTCCAAATATATAGTGTATAATATTTACTTATATAAATTTCTTTAATTAATTCCGGATAACAACAGAAATAATAAGTACTCCATTACCAGGGGGTTAGGTTAATGATGTATGATTGTTGAATAATATTTATTCTGTTATCATTGAAATTTCTATACATAATAATATTGTAAAGATTTCTTCAACTTTATTTCCTTTTTGAAGTCTTTGCTGCGATACCAGCTTCGAAAATAGTGTAATTTATGCTTCTAGCGAAATTTTGTCAGAACACGACCCATCTATGAAATATCTAGTAAGGGCTTATTTTTTAAATTTAGAAAGGATAAGTGTCTTTAGCATAAATTGATATAAATTATAACCGCTTTTTCTGACGGAGCTAGCTCCGTAATAATACAAAATAAACTGCATAAGCAAATAACATTATTTTTCCCAATTCGCTAGATAATATTTTATATCATTACTATCGTTTTTGAAAATTTCCAAGTATATTACAAATAGTTCAGGAATAAATAGTAAGCAAAGAATATTATAATATTACTAGCTGTCCCAACAGACTTCGTTCTGCTAAAATCGCTATTAAAAAATAAATTTTTTTATGTTGTATCATAAAAAAATAGAAATTAAATTTTTTGTCCAAAAATTAACAAAAAAATTTTAAGGGTGAACAACCCCTATCACTTAGGGGTATGAAAAATAGATGTTGGCCGATTCTCAGACCTACTGAATATGCATATAAAATTTCATAAGGATCGGTCAAGCCGTTTCGGAGGAGTATGGTAACTAACATTGTGACAGGGAAATTTTATATATTAGATGATGAAAAGTAACATGCCAAAATTTAATTCTCCTAGTTAACTTACTCTGCTTACAATAGCGGTACCTACCGATTAAGCTTATAGGCCATCAGGCCCTAAAGTCTAGACATTACGTAAAAAATAAATACAATAATAATAGCGAAAGGTATACGGTCACGATTGGAATGCCTTGTCCAAATGACTTAGGAATTAGGATACTGTATATTAAGATAGGGTCATGTCATTTATCATGTGAAACATTAGTTGGCGCGCTTTTGTACTTATATGGACGCGAATGCCGTGACGGTGAACGCCATTACGCTATTATTTTTTATTCCATTTCATTTGTAACGTTGCGCTTGCAACGCGACACATTTTTCGTTATAAATATGTATTGTTTTTAAACGACTTCAATATAGGAGGAGAAGGTTAATTCGTCTGTATTTTATTACGTTTGTTACCTCAGAACTCTCGACTGGGTGAACCGATATTGTTTTCTTATGTTTATGCCAATTTCACTCATTATAATGAAACAACTTTTACGGATTTTATAGCGGTTTATGCCCGACGTTTCGAATTAAACCGTAATGAAGTACATAAACCCAATAAAAGGTAACATCTGTACATCGCTGAGGCTTTTCTTGATTGTCTCTGGGTCTCCATAATCAGACCCCTAATGACAGTCAAAGCCCATATATGCATATAGTTTTCATCATCACCTATTATTTATTAATCAAGCCCACACACACGATAACTGCTGTAAATCGTGAGGAATTCCATCGACTATCTATTGTCTCCACCTGAACTGTACCAACTGAGGAGACCTTTAATGACACTTATAGAGACATAATATAGGTGCAAAATACTAATTAAGTCCAGACACACGGCAGCTCCTGTAGATTGTTGAAGAGTTTACTTTTAAACTATCCTCAGTCACCAGATCCCCAAATGACAGTAAATACCCATCTAGTAAAGTTCTTATCAATAAAAACTAATCAAATCCAA
This sequence comes from Lycaena phlaeas, assembly GCA_905333005.2. Taxonomy (NCBI): domain Eukaryota; kingdom Metazoa; phylum Arthropoda; class Insecta; order Lepidoptera; family Lycaenidae; genus Lycaena; species Lycaena phlaeas. The sequence goes on from HG995168.1 coordinate 7,002,222, forward strand.
GGTAGCTAATGCAAATAATGTTTTAACAAACACAGGAACAACAGGAACATGAAATAATGTAGGTACTAGGTACATACCTAAGTAGGAAAAGAAGTAGTGGTTAATCAAAAGCTTGTAGTCCCAACAATTTGAAGAACGCATTTTTAAAATATTTTTTTTATCTTAGTTATATTTTTTTATTTTAATTTTTATGTATAAGTTTTATTGTTATTACTTATGTACATGTTTCATATCTGTCGGAAGTACCATGAAAACCAAAATTTTGTTCAAGCACAATGACACCGCCTAAATAATAGATACTAATTGTAAAATATAATGATTTTCAGGTGTTTAATGAAGGCTTCGTTAAAAGAGTGTTCAAAATAGCTAGCATTATAATTGATCAAACTACCTAGCGGTTAGCGGACAAATTAATGGAAGTGAAATTGGTGCAAATTGAAGCTTTGAATCACACATCACACAGTTGTAGTTGGTTGACCTTGAATCTCAAATGCGAGCAAATTACGGTGATCCAATTTATATCACGAAGAGGCCACTTAGGAATTGCACGTGTTTTGCACTGCACTATGACGTTGTTACGTGTACAAATCGATGCACTGTTGACTGTATCTCTTTAGAGTTAATCAAAATATTTTTACATATTGCTATAAGAATTTTTTCTTAAATTTTCTTTTTTTAAATTTTTAGATCAAATTTTTAGAATATTTTTAAGTGAAAACTTCTCTTGGCGCACTTCGCTATCGCAAGGTTACTCTTCGCTAGATCAGCCTGATTTTTTTATAGCATAGGAGGGTAAACAAACAACCGCAGCCTTGCGACCATCGACGCCCATAAACATCCACACAACCATAGGTTACGCGGATGCGTTGCCATGCTTTTCCCTATCGCAATGGGCCCCTGAAACTCACAAGCCGCACGATACGCGAAAGCATAGCTGCCACTTTGCGCCAGTATCATGTGAGCAAGGGGTACCACCGCGGTGGTGGTGCCCTGATTCATCTGCAAAGCAGCAAGGTTCTTTCTGATTAATTATAAACGATGTAAATAATAGCAGTCTAGCATTTCTAGCAAACATAAATTCACCGAGAAAACACATTATTCAATTTAATTCTCCTTTGTGTTGATGTCGAGGAGTGAAATTATGCATCGGATTAAAAGAACGTATGAAGAACATTGCCACTATGTAAAGGTCATGTATAGTTTAAATTTTGCATTTGCTTATTTGTTTACTATAATAGGTACTTCTTTGTAGAAATAGTTATGCTGGTTTTCTTCTATAATTGTTTTCGTCTCCTCGAAAAACGCTTGCAGTTTCCCGTACTCGTGGAAATTTGGAATCCCGGTAAGTAAATAGGTATCTACAATGTCACACAACTTTCTTTTATTTATTTACAATTCTTCTGTATGTATTAATCGCAGTACTTGTATAAAGCAGCTGGACGGATTTGATTGAAATTGTGTGTTGTAGTATTTTATAGTATGGCGACGAATCAGCCGTCATTGTAGGAGGTCTATGTTCACCAGTGGACGGATAACGGCCAATGATAATGATGATGACGTAGTAGGTTTATCTGTTGTTTTGAGTTGGTCCCTGATTGATAGACTATGAATAGAGATGACTGATTTGCATAACCACTGACAACCTTCACAGTAATCATTGAAAATTAGTGTGACATTTATTTAAAAAGAATTACGTTACGCCGGGAAATTTGGGGGGCGCTCGGTGTTGTTTTTATGTTGATGCTTTGGGGTTTCCCACCGTTTCCCCATTTTTCTCTTCCCCTTTACAATATTCCCCTTCTTATATGTACAATATAAGACGAGTGTACTTGAGGTGCACACGAAGATTCCGATTGCTTTGTCGCTTTGTTACTTCAAAGGATACCAATGAGTACAATAATTATTAACTTCTAACATTGCCCCTGTTCTGTTGTTTCACCAGAGTATTTCCCATTTTCGTGGGAATACGGGGATAAATAATCCCATGTAAGCTATATTGTTGTAAAGTTTCATCAAAATACATTCAGTATTTCAGTAGTTTTTGCGTGAACGAGTAACAAACATGTACATCAATAGATTCTTACAAACTTTCCCGTTTATCATATTAGTAGGATAATTAGCACACTACGAAATGACGATTTTAAAATATTTTTATAATACATATTAGAATCAGGAAATATTGCACGCAAACAATATAAAAATAGCATTTATATAAATCCCTGTTATTTCTGTAGTATTTTTATTTTATGCAATTTTTTGAATATCAACAATTTCTACATGGCTGGGTTCAGAAACGAATTCTTGGAACATCGAATATATTCAATGTATTGATTTAAAGCAATTATTTTTGCCACTTCAGCAATTTTTTTGTCATCCAGCAATCACACTACGTTAAGTTTTTTTTTTCTGTTAAGTTAGTAAAAACTTGTGTTACGAGTACTAGCAACGGGTATAGATTTAAGAAATGTGTCGCTTAACTTCAAACTCGGATAAATCCACTCTACACACTTAGGAGATAAGTACCTAGTTGACCGAGCATTTGCTCGGTACCCTTAGTAATACGATGAAATTTTTCTTCCAAAAAAAAAAAAAGATCTTAAAAAAGGAAAAAAAAATTTCGGACGGGAGACTCGAACCAGGCTCGTTCGGATTTATCTGCCTAATTTTCTAACTAAGCTATCATTACATACTATTTGAAAGCGAAATTTACGTTCGCATTCTAATCATATTTTATCGTTGCCTAAAACACGGATAAAAAAAAGTTTTCTATAGTAGTATTTTTAACCCATGTATACAAAACTTCATGAAAATCGTTGGGGCCGTTTCCGAGATTCAGATTCTATATATATATACAAGAATTGCTCGTTTAAAGGTATAAGATAAGATTAAGAAAAACGTATAATCATCTCAATTTGATGATTTAAAGGCAGATTTTTTAAATTGAGGCAACAGTAATGAACAAAACAATCCTGTTCAGTACATTCAGTGTTAAAACCCTTCATTCTTTCAAAAATTAAATATTTAGATTGGATTCAAATCAAATCAAATCAAAAATATCTTTATTACGTAGGTACAACTTGTACACTTGAAATAAGTAAAAAAAAATGTAGTCAATAAGTAAAAACAATAAAAAATAAATAAAAAAAAACTCGTTTGAGATGCAGGATCCCCTAAGAAAAACGAGAAAAAAACTTAGGGGTTGCTCTTTTGTCAATAAAATGAGTACATAATATTTTATAAATACAACATGTAACATCATAAACTTACATACCTTCATTTGATATAATGGCATGAAATTTATCTACCTTTGAAAAAATTAAGTGTGGATTTATAGAGTTTTGATTCTGATCTGGATTTATCTGGATCTGATACAAATAGTATGGTGCAACTGATGGCCATGTTGAACAAACGCCATCCACTGATTGGCTCTCATGGATGTATCTAAATTTGAAAAAACCTGGCCCATGGATCTGTCTGATTTTGATAAATATGAGTTTAACGGGTTATTGCTCAATAACCACGAGGATTTATACACTTTTGATTAAACTGTTTGAATTTTTTTTAACTCTGTCTTTTGATACCAAAATCTCAAAAAATCTTAGAATTGGATTTATCCGAGTTTGAAGTTAAGCGACACAAATATATAATACTGACAGCGCCTCGCGGTTTCATTCGCGTACTTCCCATTCCCGTGGGATTACGATGATAAATTATAGCCTATGTGCTATTCTGATGTATAAGCTATTATTGTCAAGTTTCATAAAAATAAAAACACATACATGTCCATGATCCGGTGCAGACATTAATATTCATCATACAATTTACTTAAATAATCCTTACTAATATTATTAATATGAAAGTAGGGATGTTTACACGCAGAAAATACTAAACCGATCATCATGAAACAGGATACATAAAAAAGAAGTGAAAGCAGCGAGCAACAGCTAGTAAGAACTTGCGTTACGTGTACTAAGAATTATTATAAATACATATTTATACACATACATGATCCGATGCAGCATTCATCATAATATAAATTATCCTTAGATTATCTGAATAAAACACATAAATTATTATTAAAAAAAAAAACAGTTTTTTTTTGCAATAATAAAAGTATGTTTTGCTCGAGGTTTTTATTAAATAATAAAGGTATCCATCACAAATTCTAGGATTATTTTCGATGTTATCGTCGATCTATTAGCCTAATCATAGTTTAAGCCCTTCCCAGACGGACTAGTAAGCTTACATCGTTCACTTGAGGGATTGTCTAGCTCTACTAATGAAATAACAGGGGAATTTATATCTTTTAACCGTTTTAGAGCAATACGTCGTCGTATATAGTGTGGAATTTATACTGGTTTACAATATACTATATAGTTATGCTTTGAGAATGTATATAACTACAGCATCTTAGTAAATCTAAGTTATTAGTTATCCCATCTGTCGATGCGACAATCCTGTTTATGATTAAGGTTAATAAATATTGAAAGTTCTATTACAAGAAGTCATGGCATCTTCAAATAACGTGTGAAGCATAATAAATATTATCCTTGGCCTATATTCGCTTGCGTTAGCTAAGATTTACAGTGGCATCTTAGCGGAATGATATATAGCTTATATCCTTCCTCGATAAATGGGCTATCTAAAACTTAAAAAAATATTCGAATCCGACTAGTAGTTCCAGAGATTAGCGCGTGCAAACAAACAATCTTAAAGCTTTATAAATATTATAAGCTTTTGCCTGCGGCTTCACCCACGTTAACTTAGATTTAGCCGAAATTTAGATTTAGGTGGAAAAAATTGTAAATAACGTTATTTTGGTGCATGTACCGTATACATTACTATACATATTCATATGCATGTAGTAAATAGTGATTATTTTTATATTACAAACAGACACTCCAATTTTATTTATTATATATTATAGAATATAAGTTAACAGAAAATATTGGTGTATGTACCTTGGCAGTGAAACCGACTCTTATCGCGACGGCAAAGCTCTCTACTCATTCAGATGTAAGAGTGTACTTTGTTTGTTTATTCCATTTTATATATCCTATATACTAGACTTATAATAAGTATGAATTTTTGAGTAGGTATGTGACTAACAAAGGTTTTTTAAAGTGTCACTTTTATTACATTGTCTCAAACTTTTTCGTCTGTGTGTTGCATGTCGCGTGACGGTCGGGGGCCAATATGGCGGCGCCTATAGTTCGCATCAGCTGATCGTATAGTGTTAGACTATTACTCATTTGTGCCAGTGCTCCACGCTATTTTGTTTCTTTTAGATAAATACCTATTAAAAAGTTTAACTTTTCCGTGGTTTCATAAATCCTGTTATGAAATTTCAATTATTTCGTCACTGAATTTTATATTTGCTAATAAGTACTTAATTCGTGACGAGTGTTAGCTAATTTAAGCACACAAAGTCGCGTGCACTGAGCTTCTGTGCAACATCTGACGTGATGTGTCGGTCAAGACGTGTTTAATTAGATGTAGGACGTGTTGAGATAATTGCTTTGTAAACGGCTAATAACGTGCATGGCATAGGCATGACTTACAAACAGTGAGGTGTCACAGTACTTACGAACGCATAGGGTCATTCAAACCAATTTATAGACAATACTGTAATCTATTCTAATAGTGAAATCCGCCACCGTACTTCTGTCAAACCCAAATTGACACGAGGAGCGCATAGATAATGCGTTCTTTGCATAGTGTTGTTTCATTAGATAGCCAAGTACGCTTCTTGAATACGGGTGTGAGTTTTATTAAAACACAGATTAATTTTAAAACAATATTTTTATTATAATTTGATTTTGAAAAACTAAATAAACCGCGATAAGATCCGTAAAAGTTGTTTCATTATAATGAGTGAAATTCGCGTAAACATAAGAAAACAATATTTTTATTAGTTTTCTATATTATCTCACTCTAGGTCTCTCATATCTGAGGATTTCTTCCCTCTTGAGAGTTGACTCTAAAGCGGATGATTTGGCTGCACCGTTTCCTCAGCGCATGTCTAACGCCCGTATAGAATTTGAGGAATGGCAAACCTATCACAAAATCAGTCACGACCTAACAATCTTTTCTTTTAGTATTTTCACAACCATTAGTGTTACCAAAATTTCGTCTCCTCTGCGCAATTATTGGATAAATTAGGAAATAATACGGGCCATCAAATCCCTTGAACACAAAATAAATGCTTAAACACAAATTGTCTATTTACTTCATCATCATCATCATAACTCTTTATCTGTCCACTGCTGAACATAGACCTCGTTCACCTTTTTGGTATTTAATTATCCCTAAATGAACTCTGAACACAATAATGATTTTTGACCATTCTAGAATTCATGTAAAGACTTGGTAAAGCTTAGGAACATTGTTACATTCACATCTAATTATAAGATAAGTTACAGATAAAGACGTAATTTTGAAAATCTTTTGAAGAAACTGGACCAATTTAAATGAATTATTGATGAACTAAATAATTAGGTAAGTAATAATAATGTTGAATATACCTACCTACATGACTGAGATAAGTCGGTGGTTTCTAACAAAATTTAAAAACGAACAAACTAATGTAATAATTACCTTTGCAAGATAAATATTATTAGTTAAACGATACATTAAAAAAATGTATCTATATTTATTGAAAAGTAAATGAATCGCAAAGCAGCTTACGTTTAAGTTTAAAATATATTTTCCACGCCACTAGTATTCTCTTAAGAGAATCTCTAGCACATTTCTTATAATCGAAAGATAGTGAAAGCGTAAGTAGTTAACACCTATTAGAAAATTAGTACCTGGTTGACCGAGCATTTGCTCGGTACCCTTACTTATAAAATACGATAAAATTCTTCTGGCAAAAAAAAAAAATGATCGTAAAAAAAGGAAAGAAAAAATTCGGACTGGAGATTCGAACCAGGCTAGTTTGGATTTAACTGTCTCATTACACCACTAAGCTACTTTGACTTATTATTTGACAGCGAAATTTACGTTCGTATTCTAATCATATTTTATAGATGCCTCAAAACACGGATAAAAAAAGTTTTCTAAAAATTTATCCTAGCTAGATCGATTTCTCACCGTTTTTAACCCGTGTATACAAAATTTCATGAAAATCGTTGAAGCCGTTTCCGAGATTCCGATTCTATATATATATATAAGAATTGCTAGTTTAAATATATGAGATATACGAGTATATTATGTATCGTGTCCCCAGTCCAAGATTATATTATATATTCAGTTGACGTCCAATTAAAGATATTATTAGTTTCGTAGGAATTATAATTATATAAAAGAAGCAGCATAAAAGGTAACGAGGAAATGGACACGATCAACAATACTAATAACAAAAAAAAAAAGATATTATTAGTTACCTTTTATCAAAGCTCAAAAATATGTTACGCTTTTATAGACTGGAGATTTCGCCCGGGTAGAGATCGAAAAAGTAGCATATTATGTATGAAATAAAATTTTATATTCAAGTAAATAATAGCTCATTATGGTTAGTAATCAAAATTTTCTTAGAAAATATGTTAGTATTATTAGATTTTTTTTAATATATAATAAAACGTTGCCACATACATACAGATCCTTGCAGTACCATTCTATTTGCAACGGCACAAAAATGATTTATGTATAATATGCAATCAAGTACTGGCTATTATATCAAGAATATAATATTTAGATATTATCATTTATGAGTAAGATTAAAAAAACCAAATAACGTAAAACGTGTCCGTCAACGTAACACATTATATATTATATTAGTCTAATTCACAACTGCCATTTCCCTCGAAACCTGATCGCCAACACCAAAAATTATGATTTTGGGCTCATTCGATTCGGAATGGCTTCTAGGACGTTCTATGAAAATTCCAAGAGGGGCTGAAAGAAAATGCAAAAGTTATAAGTTTCGCGTGCGTAAACATTTTAAAGCCTCTGCTATAACCTAGTCAATGCATACAAACAGTCAATCAAAATTTTTCTCTTTATAATATTAGTGTACCATAATAATCGCTTCCATTTCTATAGTAATTCACGGTATCATTTCAGGGTTAATGAAATCAGATGGCATTATTACAATATTTTAATACTGAATTTTGGTCACAAATATTTGAGTAATGTATTTCACAAATAAACTTTCTTTATTTCTCTTTGGAATCACAATATTGCGGTAGTGCTCTATTTAATTCTTCGTGTTTTTTGGTAATTTGCTCTCCGTGTATCAACTAGGAATCGACGCGATTGTTTATGTTCTAATCATCTTTGTTAATGTATAATTATTAAAATAGCGTTGGGTGGTAGAAGTAGGTGGTGAAAATTGGAGGTTGTATTGATTATTATTTTTTTATAGCATAGAAGGGCAAACGAACAGTCGAAGCCTTGCGACTATCGACGCCCATTAACATCTGTCCCCCCCCAATGGGCCACCGGAAACTCACAAACCGTACGAAACGAGACAGCTCAGCTGTCACTAAGGTCCCCGGTCGTGCCGGCCCAATTTGGCTGCAAAGCAGCATGACACTACCTCTTACTGTGTATGTAAATCATATTTTTTTACCGAATATTTTTTTATGAGGGCGGGCCTCCTTATTAAGTGATAAATGTGGTTATTATTATTCTCATCTTACTCTCAAAACTTTATAAGAATCGTTAAGCCGATTCGGAGGAGATTTGTTAGTTTTGTTACAAGCATTGTACAAACGAAACGAAAAAATAACATAAGCATTTTATACTTTTATTAAATTAGGAGAAAAATTCATTACAGCTTTATGAGAACGATTCGTAGAAGAAAGACATTATTGCACGGATACCTTTCTTTGATCCACAAATGAAAAGTTCAATTAAAGTGGATCGGTTGACTTAGCTCTGTAATTGAGAAAACGGCTTCAGGGTGTGAATTATGAGCGAATTTTCTCTTTTATGAATGTCAACAGTGTGAACGTGAATTTTTGGCACATTGCCGAATCTGTATAGCTTTGTCCACGACCAGCATTGTTATATGAAATGGAGGGGAAAGATGCGGATTTTCTATATACCTGTAATATAATAAGAAAAATAGAATTTAATGCAATACAAATCATAGAATTAGTAAACTTTTTTTTTCGATGTCGCAGTGGAAAAGCTTACGCTGCATACCAGGGCCTCGGGTAGGCGGACTGACGTGTGTGGGGACTTGCACTGGGGTGCACTACCCCACTAAAACCGCTGTGAGCGCCTTCAGCCGCTTTGTGAGGGTCCCGAATCTGCAGGCAACAGGAACCCTTAGCGACAGACTGGCCCCGGCAAGACCAGATTCTTCAGGTATAGGGACGTGCCTACATCCCATATAATGATTAAGGAGTGTTTTTTATTTCATTAAATAAATAATAATTGACGAAGAATAATCATCATCATCTCATCTTCTCGTAACAAATTCAAATCGATCATAAAAATATATGATATCTAATATATAAAATTTCCCTGTCACAATGTTAGTTACCGTACTCCTCCGAAACGGCTTGACCGATCTTTATGAAATTTTATATGCATATTCAGTAGGTCTGAGAATCGGCCAACATCTATTTTTCATCCCCCTAAATGTTAGGGGTAGTCCACCCCTAAAGTTTTTTTTTTTTAATTTTTGGACGAAATTTTTTGTTTTTATTTTTTTATGGTACAACATACAAAAATACATACAACCCTAAATTTTCACCCTTCTACGATCAACCCCTATTTTGTAATTGCAATTTTAATATTGGCAAAACGAAGTCTGTCGGGACAGCTAGTATTATATATTATATTTCTATGATATTCAATTATATTATATATCATTATTATATATATAATTGAAGATAAGTATTATATTATTAAACATAGATTATGTAAGTAGTGAAAAATTCAACTGTGCTTACTTTTTCCAAATCTTGTATATTTTGTATTGGTTACGTTGGGTTTTTCGTAAAGGAAAAAACAAACAACCAATTAAATACAACCAATTATATTATAGTATACAATAATCCCATTGATTGAGTGCTACATAATATTTGTTGTTTTCCTTGATTTATTTTATATATTGTTTATTGTTAGAGAGTTCTTATCTTTTGCTCATCAGATCTTTTCTTATACCTTAACTATTCTCCCTCAAGAAATGTAAAAAATACGACATTTAACGTATAATTCGTAAGACCTTTCACTGGGTTTGTAATTACAGACTATTGTTAATCGTACAAACAGGTTGCGACGAGTGGATAACTCGTTTTGTTCAGTTGAACACATGATGTAACACGTTTGTGTTTTTAGATTAAATACTAATAAGTAATAAATGTTTCTTGGTAGAGTTGCTAGGCGTCCGGATAAAGCCGGACATGGGTAGGCCATTTGATTGCGTGTCCGGCCAAGATAAACGGCTTTTTACAGTTCTCATACTAATAAAAAACTTGATTTTACATACAATTTTAATCGTACGTATAAATACTGAAAAAAAATCCTCAATAGTGTAGGGAGTCCGGTCGTTCTACCCATATAACATATGTCCGACCAAACTGGCTGGTCTGTCCGGCCTTTAGGTCTGACGACCTGGCAACCCTATTTCTTGGTATAATTTTTCTATGCCTTTCGACTTAATTCCACGTCTTGTTTTAATATTATGTTTTCGCGAATTTCACTCATTGTCATGAAACAACTTATATGTATTTTACTGATTATACGAATAACTTTGTAATAGTAGGACGTCACCTCAGTCCTCCCGTGACCATGGTTGTTGTAAAGTATCCGAAACGCCGGGCTCATAAAAAACTTAACCGCGATAAAATTCGTAAAAGTTGTTTCATTATAATAAATTCCACTTCAAAATAACATATCTGTAATCTACAACAATATTTCTGAACTTTAATTCCTTTTAAAAGTAAATTGTGAAATAAAATTTTGTTTAAAGATTATTAGTTACTTAGATAGCTAAATATTAATAAACGCGTATTAAAAATCGACTCAGAGAGTCAGAGATTAACAAAACGTCTCGTTTAATTACACTTTTTTAAACTATTTTTTATCGAGTATATTTGTATAAAATATAATTATTTACTCGAATAAATTTGCCAGCATTACACTACAATATAAACACTACATAGTTTACCTTTGTATTTGAACTGGACGTTTTTATAAAACTATGCATGCAAACTAGCTGAAAAATGAAATCATATTATAATACTAGCACATACCCGCAGATTCGCTCGCTTGGTGGTCGAAAATTAGCTTAAATATATTTTCTTGCTCACATGAGATAAAAAAAAGGAAACAAATAAGTAGTGTTTATTCTTACTATTACTAGAATATGCACTTGAGATACACCCTCATTATTTGACGACTTTATTTAGTTCTCATTGTCATATGAGACTGAACCGTCCCCAAATAAAATTATTTGGCCTTTGTCTCCAGACACTCGAATTCAAAGAGTTGGGTTAACTAGTTCAAATAGTTGTTAAATAATAATGTAAAAACCTATATATAATAATGTGTAAATCTATATAAATAGATCTTTCTCTTACTAATATTATAAACGAGAAAGTTTGTGAGTATGCAATATGGATGTTTGTAACTTTTTAATATACAATTAGTAAAGTTTTCAATTCGATTTTAGAAAAAGACGCGTTTATCTTTAAAAAAAGTCTTCATTTTTTATTATTAAGTTATACATAGTTATTAATATGAAATTATTATCACTTTTTTGTTTTTAAATACTTTACACCTAACATCACTTTGCATTAACAATAATATCTATTATCGTTATTAAATTATTTTTCTAAATAAATTTGCTGATAATTCAATTATTTTACGTGATTTTAAGTTTTAACGTCGATTTTCCCGTTCAGTCTTTTCCATTTAGAGCCGCAAATATTTGGCTGTGATTTCGTGGGTGAGGTTTTTTTGATCATTTTTCTATTGTATTATAAAATTGAGATTTCATTTCATTAATGTTTTGTGTGCAGGAATAGTTTGATCCTTTTCTTTTTTTATTGTTTGGGAGCAATCATTCATTGTTTCGGTTTTTTTTAATTTTATTACAATAATTTTATTATGAATTAAAATAAGCTTAATATAAATAGAATTTTATATAATATCACAATATACTATTTATTGCTCCAATATACATGTGTATTGTATATTATTCACAAAAAGTACACGATTAATCCGAAATGACATTTTGAAGGCAAAACATTATATTATAATTACTATTTAGTTTAATCGTACATAAAAATAATAATGTATAAAATTAATAATGTCCAGATCACTTCATTCGTAAGATTAGCTTTACAACACGCTCGATATAGTATTAACCTCTACACTCATCGAGCTATTATTATTTAACGGGTTACATTCGTGGATTCTGAAGGTTCCCTTTCGTTAATGGTGTTGGGCTATTGGGATCAGTGGCGGTGGCGATGGCGGTGGAACATAGGCTATGAGACGGGCGATCGATAGGCGGGCGCGGCGCTGCAGTCGTTCCGTACGCGAGCCCGTCGCCTCTATACCACTTTGGCGATCGTGCACGGCGCGAATACACGCGACGATGCGCGGCGACCGCGCGACTCGCGACACGCGGCACAACAAGGATCTCGATAACTTAAAATCATCACTTAAAAAAGGAAGCAAGGGCAAAAAGCATAGAGTAGTGTTCGACGAGAGCGCCAACGAATTTTTTGAGGCCGATTACATTATTGTCGTACGCGATGATTGCCGGTATTCGAATAAACGGAGTGCGGAAGAATGTTGCGGTGCATGCGACAGATTCCCGGAGCAGGAACCTGGGGCGCTCAGCCCGCCTGAGGGGTACAAGGATATGGGGCTGTTTAACCGCGATGGAACGCTTCGGGAGCAGGCCTGGTGGGAAGCAGGTGACGTGTTACTGGTTGGAGAGCGATCGGGCACGGTGTTCACGCCGCAACATCTTCAGCTTTTAAGGAAGTTACAGAGGGAGAGGATGTTGCGATCCGCTGTCTGTGCTGATTGTGATTCTCATACCCCGGTCCACCAGCCACATGGTGAGTCCACGTCCTTGCCATGGGTAGATGTAGCTATCACTAGTGATAATGTATATTAGATACAGCGTTATATTATTTTCATCATCCATTTCTCATCAAATATTCGTCATCCGTACATGTAATGATTGTTCAATGTAAGAAACCTTATAACATAAGCTGAGCAAATTATATTTAAATTAGTTATATTTATGTAAACCTGTTACGTACTAAATATGACTTGTTACTTAATATACATTTGAAAAAAAAATGCACATTTTATTTTGCCTTGCGAATGTTACGCTTTGCGATGCTTATATAACATAATCCTAGTATTAAGCAAGCGAAAATGTGAATAGAAAAATAGTTATATATAGGCCTGAAAGAGGTGACGTCAAAGCCGCCATGTTAAAAACCACCTGCATGTCTTTACTATTTTTGTCTAGTGTCTACACAAAACGCATGAGACTTTCTAGAATAATCGCCGCTTGGACATAAAAAGCGCACAAGAACATACAAATAAATTTTATTCAATATTAAAATAATATTAAAATATTTTATTAAAAAATATTTTAATATTTTTTACCAATTTTATAACATAATATCTCAAATTAATCATTGTCTATTCATATTCACAACATGTATTAATAAATATTAGCTCATAATATGCCATCTTGTTAGAAAATGCTTGCTGTTGTTCATCAAATATTATGTATAATTTAGATTTTTTAATTTGATCAATTGTGAAAATCTACGTAATACAATATCATTGTCATTATTTTTATAAAATACTACGTATGTTTATTGTAAACGTTTCTATATATTACGTTCAGTTTAAGTTATTTAATTGTTATTATTTACAATGTTATAGATATTTCGAATAATGAAACTTTAATTCCAATTTATTATTTAATATTACAAAATGCCTTTGACGAAAGCGTAAGAGTATAATATTTTCGTAAAATAAGCATAAAAGGATTATTTTTATAATCTTATAAGCCTTATATCTTTAAATAAAACGCCTGCTTCCAAAACTTGAATAGGAATTTATTATGTTATTAAAATATTATATTAGTCTTAAGTTCTATCTAGATATAAAATAAAAAAGGTTTTCAATAACAATATAATAATAACAATAACAATAACGATAACAATATATAATAATCATACATTCACTTTTTAATACTTATTCCAACCGCAAATACATCCTTCGCTAAACCTATATTCAGCAGTAGATTGATAATGATGAAATGTCAAAGATAATGATGCTTGCTACAATCATCATAATTAATGACATATATATTCTATAATAGGAGGAGGGAGGCCTATGTTCAGCAGTGGACGGATAAAGGCTGATGATGATAATGAGGATATTCTATAATATTCCCATTTTAAAAATACACATTTCGTTAAAGATCATTAATGCCTGGAAAACATATCCTACAAATATCATTTGAACTAGCTACTAGATGCTTATCTGGCAAAATTCACTGATAAATCTGCTCTTCACGAGCTAAGTTGTGGAGGAGTGTACTTTAGTCAAGGTAACTCATCAGTGTTGAGCCACACTTTATCTTTTCCTAGCGCGCTGTTTTAAAGTTTGCACAAAAAATACCATCGTTTCAATATTTACCTAAAATCAACTGTTAGAACTGTAAAAAAATATATTCAACTGTTACTTTCAGTGATATTTATTAGTAAATAACATTTGAAATTTTTGATGGAAAATTGTAACAATTTTTGAATTAACAAATTAATAGTTTTGAAACACCGATTTTAGAAGCATATGTAGAAGTTGTTTAAATAGGTTGATAATATTTTTATAATAATTATAATCCTTATATGTTCCACTGCTGGGCACGGGTCCCCTTCCTCGAAATCACCGCGCTGGCCCAGTGCGGATTGGTGAACTTCACATACCTTCAAAGACTTTCAATCTCATCAGGCATGCAGGTTTCCTCACGATGTTTTCTTTTACCGGTGAGCAAACGATGGTCTCGTGTGCACTTAGAAATTTAGAAAAACCCATTTCAAGGCACACACGGACGGGTCAGGATCGAACCCGAAACCCCTCGCGTAAGAGGCCGAGTCCGTCCACCACTGGACCACCGTCGCTCGCATAATTATAATATTATTAGTAAAGCATAAAACAAATACCAAAACAAAATTAACGAAATGTTTCTAAGTACCTAGACGAAAACGCTTACCGCGTTTTTATATAATATTAAAACATATCATTACTAATTGTTAGGTTTATATAGGTCGTCAAACCTAAAAGCCCGACAGACTAGTCATCTTAGCCGGACATTTGGGTGGAAAGACCGGACACCCAACGTTATTGAGGAATATCAGTATTTATAAGTACGACAAAGAAATTGTATGTAAATATGACGCTTTTTTATGAAATATCATACATATAGAGTACCTATCATATATTATCTAGTGAACTAATAGATGTAATTTAATTCCAAGACAGTATTAGCCTAAGACTAATTTGGCATCGCTCGTTTGCAAAATGTTAAATGTCTAACAAAAGCCGGACACCGTTCATATCGGCTGGACACGCAATCAAAAAGTCTAACTACATCCAGCTTTATTCGGACGCCTGCCGCCCCTAGGTTTATAGGGCTTAGGGCTTGGGAGTCAATAATCCACTGTTAACACACGATTTTAATTATCACATCACCGAAATAGACTTAATACCATGATAAAATCAATATGAAAACATCTTCCTTACTTATATTTACCGGTGGTAGGAATTTTTTGCTTTTCTGTGTTTCGGAGAGCTAGGCAGTTTAATTACTAGCACAGAGACAACAACAGCAACTATACATTAGGATAAGCAAAACACAGCCTGGGTCGGTTCCAGGTAAACTAGTATAATATGTTCGTGGGCTACGTCGACTATAATCAGACACGTCTGTCAGTTTGTCTTTACAACTAACATAAAAATTTATAAAAATTCAAAAAGATTTTCTCCTCTGTTTCCTAAGCTAGCAACCAAAGGCATAATTTCTAAATCATATAAAACAACAATAGAATATTATAGCACAGATAACAAAAGGTCTTTTATTGTTAAGAACATGACTTGACCGGTACGACCTTGTATCTCAGCCGCTCCAGAAAAAATAAGAACGGACGGACAAGGTACAATATTCGCCATCTGAACTTTTCACAATTCACAAGTACGACGAAATATATAAGAGAAAAATATTATAGAAGAGAAATTATATTTTAAATCGACAAAAAATCGTCACGCTTCCAATAAACAGATTATCCACTTAAGATATTTATTTTCACCCCACACTTTTACCCACGTACTTCCCATTCACATGGAAGTACGGGGATAAATTTTGTCCTTATTCTAATGTATATGCTATTATCACAGTGTAGATAGATACAGTGGTCCAACGCCTTTGAATGCCGCTTTTGTGTAGGTATTCGTCATTGCTTCAGGGTTGTCACAATGATGTGTTTTATTATAATCTGTTGTACATTTTGTGTATTCGTAGTATATGTATGTAGAGTACTAGGAATAAAACAAAAAATAGATATAAAAGTAGTAATAAGGAGTTTTATTATAAAAAATACAAAAGCGTATACAAAAGCTCAGGGTTCGCTTGATATACCTATATATCAATTGATATGTATCGGATATAATATATCATGAATCATGATATATAATATCAATTGATATTTATGCTTGATATATAATATCAAAATTGATATTTATATTTAAAAATGTAAAATAATGTTTTAAATGTAAAAAATCTTACATCAAGTCATAGTCTAAATACACAGGTCTTATTTTCCGAGGGTTTCACAAGCCTAGGTCATCAAAAACTTGCTATTTGACACGACATTAACTAATCATAGCCGTTGACGCGACTTGTAACTTAGGCTTATGACACCCACGTGACCCCCTGTTTTTCGAAAGAAAATTCCTTGTTTGTTATTATACTTGTACTATTGTTAAGTATCCATTTATATTTTATACCATGTGTCAAGTTAATTCAACTGATAAAATTCATACACTTTTTTTCTTCTGGTTTGAAAAAATGGATTTAAGACTCAAATTGATACTCAAAAGTATCTATCGTTGATTTTTAATTTATTTGAAAACTTTGAATATCAAAAATAAATAAATGATTTTTCGATTCAACTATTACGAAAAAAACATATTAGAGTATGAAATTTGTATGTAATTTTGAAAATATCAAAAATAAAAAAAATCTAAAATATCGGATATATTTGTATCATAAATATCTGATATTTTGATATTTATAATAAATATCGGATACTTACGAACCCTGCAAAAGCTACAAATGCGAAACTAAAAGGACAATTTTCGACATTTGAATTTACTAGTTTTTAGATTTTAGATTGATAAATAATCAAATTAAAAAGCGTCAACCCTGACTGACGTGTCCCAAGCGAGTGTATGGCAGCTTGGGCCCGCTACCGCGCCTCTCACCCCGCACGCCCCGCACGATTGCTCTGTCTAGACGTGTTCGTTGGACCACTGTATGAATTTATCTACACTGTGCTATTATAGTGTTCCATCAAAATCCATTAAGTAGTTTTTTGAATAAACAACATACATCCAAACATCAAATCTTAAAAACTTACGCCTTTATATTTTATATTTTGATAAATGACAACTTGATAATTGCTAAGAGCTTTCAAAAGAAAATGCGGAAAATTTTGTTACCTGCTAAAAAAAAGCAAGAAAAGCTTGTAGCTATTTCCAAAAATATATAGATACAAGTAGGTACTGTAAAACAATATTGCATTATTCTGAATTCCATGTTATGATGATTTCATGTGACTTCAATGGTTTATTTTAGCAGTTTTATTTACGAAGTTGTGAGAATTCAGTGCATTAACTTTTTCATCTGAAGTAAGCCTTAATCAAGGTTTTTCGGACACATCGACCATTCAATGGTATTGGGTAAAATATAAAATTCGTTTTCACTCCATTCATGATAAGTAAGAGTAAAAATTGTTTTTCTGTTGAAATATATAAACTAGACCAAGGGCACTTCAAGGTTCGTTATGTTCAGACACAAAAAAATATGCAAAAAGCCGACTATGGGACAGAATTTTGTTTACTTCTTTATCTTGGATTAACATAAAAACTTTGCAGGATTTACGTTTGGTGATATTTTATCTATCTCATTAATCCTCACGCCTGTTCCCTTCGAAGATTGATCTTAATGTCCTTGTAATTATGTGTATGTAAATAATTACATACACATACATACAAGGTCATAATATAAATTATGACTTTTGGAAAAGTCTTAGAATTTGCGTCATAATCAGTCAGTCCTAATAATAAGTCTAACACTATTTCATCACCATCATCAGCCTTTATCCATCCACTGTAGCTGAACATAGGCCTATAAACTATTATTTACACATTCGTAATTGTTTTACTTTGCTTACGTTAAACAGAGAATTTGCTATACATTTATTTACTAACTCCCGGTTTCTGAAACGTTGGTCAAAGTATGTCAACTAATATGGCTGTTAATGGCGGTTAACATACGATTCTAGAGTCAAAGACAGCTTTTGCATCAGTAGGACGTTAGTAGAGTTATTTTGGGATTTAAGAATAAAAATAAACATTATCTAATGTAGTTATAGTTAGTTGAAGTTATAGTCCCGGAGCGATGGGTACCACAATTTTGCTTGTTTCTCTCGCGCCTTGCTGTATTTAGGAGAGAAGTGCAAGACAAGCAGTGTAACTACTAAGAATTAGCATTTTATGTCATAGGATAGCCACTAGTTTATATTCGTGGGTGACGTAAACCACTTACCATTAGGTGACATATCTCCCACTTTACCAATCCAAGTAAAATAAAAAGTTTATGGATACATTAGTGTATATTAAGATAAGATACAAATCTGTAAAATGAATATAGAAAATTAAAAAAACACCTATTTTATTATGTATAGGTCTAAAAACTCTATTCTTATTTCTCGATGTCAAAACTTACAATGCTCCACTGAGCTCTACTAACCTGCTTCGCGTAAGAAATACACTAGAACAGGACGCGCGGCACAAAATGCATTGTTAAACTACTAACATAAAAACCTCAGCCAATAATTATATCATCCCTTATATTATGTACCACTGCTGGGCACCTTATTGAAATCAGATCTCAGGGAATCAGGTTGGTGAACTGAACGCACCTTCAAAAACTTCGATATTTCAGAGAATATAAAACTCGCCATTAATGATGTGTAGTTTGTCATTATCAAGTCATTATCATGTAAAGACAATGCACAATAGCAAGTAATATTAAATACCCTAGAGTGGCTTGTTACGAAGTGTTGAATTCATTGAGACGAATTAGGTTATAATTTCCTCTCCGATCAGACGAACTACCGTTGCAAGTCAAGTCGAGACATATACCTAGAGTACATATTTAGTGAGTAGTGAATAGTGCAAATGAAAGACGGAAGATAAGCCAACCTGCAACAGAATGGGATGACGATATTGTCTTTTCATTCGTTGAAAGCGTGCCCTGTGGACGAAAGAGTTTGATAATGATGACGAAGTAAAAGAAAGTTATACTTTGCAATTTTTTCTCGTCTGATAGTAATGTTATATATTAATTATTTCGAATATACAAAAGTACGAGAAATACTTATAAATAAAATTTAAAAAAGGATGGGGTAACGACATATAAAATTTTAGACACAATATTGTACTCAGTTTTTAGCTTCCTTCTACAGTAATTCGTTTTGCATCAAATTATCTTACGCAAAACATTTGAATTGATGTCACCAGAAAACGATATCAGCTTAAGCTCAGTAAAGCTTATAAATACATCGCAAACCCTAACAATACTTAATTAATAATTTTCACTAAATTTGTAAACATCTTGTGATACAATTGCCGAATTAAATATGTTTCGCGATTATCTTCTGTCTAGAAAGGCACCATAATATAATCGAGATGTTCTTATTTAGCTTTTACACAACATATTCCAAGTGATTTCTCGTGAACTTATTTATGCTATTGAGACGAAGTCAATTGCTCGTCTAACGTAACGAAGACAAAATTACTGTTAGAGAATTTCTCCGCGGTCTCATGTAACTAATATCAAAACTAACATTTCAAGTAGTACTACTTTCTGAAAATTCTGCAGTATCATTATTTGAATTAATAAATCTATTAAATTATGTAATTTGAAATCAGTTTTATCACTAATTAATAATTTTGTATTATTGTTAACTATGATTGCTAATATTGTCACCGATGAGTAATATATTTTTTATTATTACTATTAAAGTATTGTTGGCATTTTTATATTGATGGCAAATCTATTCTAAATAATGATTTTAATTTGTTTATAATCACGAGTGCTTTAAAATGTTATAATAATATGGGCGTATTGTAGTCCAAGCGCATTATGACGCGCCGCTACGGGCGACTGAAAAGACCGTGGCTTTACTGTGGCGTCCGCAGAGTCATGGCCGTCCGTTCGTACCGTACGTCCTCATACAAGGCTGCGTACTGACGTAGACATGAAGTAGACGTGATATTGTGGCAACCAGACATCTCTATACTTAAATATTCCTAAATACATATAATATATTATAGGTAAATGACACCTAAACAGAGAACAAATTTATCACTCTCTAATATGGACTCGAATCACGACCATTTACGGCTTAGCATTCAGGGTCACCTTACCATCTTCTCGGATGCAGAGACCTACATAGCTCCCGGGCCCGGCCGCATGCAACGAATGAACCAGGGAAAAAAAATGTACACAAAATAAATAAAGAACCGATGACAAAGGCTGTTTCCATAGGCTTCATATGAACATCAATATGCACGAATAATCCAATTTTTTACATTATATATTTAAAGTCATTATAACTAGGCACATAACTACCATATTTCTTTGTAATGCTACAAGCATATCGGTAATAGAAAATTTATTAAACTATTAGACTGTTTAACTATGAGAAAAAAAATCTTATTTTTTTACATCATAATTAAAATGCATTATTAAAAGGCAAGTATTGAAGATACTGGCAGCACCCCCCCTTTGAATAGCTAGCTATTCAAAGGAGGAGTGCTCACACCCAGTTTCTGAAACGTTGGTCAAAGTGTATGTCAACTAACATGGCTGTTAATGACGGTTAACGTGCGATTCTAGAGTCAAATTTATCAGCTTTTCATTGTAGTTGTGTCAACTGACAGGCTGATCAAATTAAGTAATTGAACCGTGCTTCTAGCAACTCATTTGACACTTAACAAGAGACTTGACAGTTGATTTGTTAATTTTTGCGTTGATCAGCCTTTCGGATCAGGTGTAATTCTTTGTCCGCCAGCTCGTAAGTCTCCTGTGATGTCGCCTAATCTTTTAGCTATTTCCAAAATTTGTTTCTTATATTAGTTTGTTTAATATTTAGTTAATATGTAGTTTAATATTTAATATGTAGTATTAAATATGTGTATTATATAATAAAAATCTTAAATATAAGTATTAATATATAAAAAGTATTAAATATAATTTGTATTTCCGTTGTCTGGTACCCGTAACACAAGTCTCTTCGAGTACTTACCACGAGACTAGATTGACATGGTGTAAAAGCGTCCATAGATATTATTATTATATTATATATACTGTTTATAATATGTATTCTATTTAAAAAAAAAAAAAATTTAGTCAATAAAATACATGTTCCACAATAATATCAATAGAAAAATAAACGAGAAGAAAATGTGAATAAAAATATCAAAACACACATTTTTAACACTAAACAGCGTTCAAAATCCTAATGCTTTAATTACGGAATTATGTGTGGGCATTCTGCGAAATGAAACATTTTTGGTAAAATGAAAAGTTATATTCAGGGCAGTTTAAAGCGTTTTCATGCTATAAAATGATGTAACAAGTAAGTTTCAATCAACGTCAAACTATGCGGACCATATGCTTGCTTCTCATTGCTTCTCATAGAGCTGAGATCGCTGGGTCGAACCACAGCACTGATGCATGCATTACCCTTAATCCTTCATATTATGTGAAATAATTTTAAAAATATGAAATATATATATATATATATATATATATATATTATGAACATTAATATAAATGCTCAATAAGCTTATGAGTTAAATGCTCTTTATTATGAGGATTGTGTACGCATATATATTATATATATATATATATATATATATATATATAATTAATCATGTGGTTCGTGAACCTGAGTGCTAAACTACAAAAGGTCGTCGGTTCGATTCCCCATCTAGGAACACAAACTATTAAGAGATACTACCGTATTCTAGTACAAATCTTTTTGTGATGAACGTAATTTACCTTTCTATTGTATTTAGAAACATCAAAGTATGTTTATCAGTTGTCTGGTTGCCAAAATACTCTGTCTAATTTTTATCATCTTATTGTTATTATTAACTAAGACATAATATTGTTTATTCAGTAAAATAGCCTAGTTATTATAATAAGTTGCCTGTGATAAAATATGAAAAAAAAAGTTTAAAATGATCACATTTTTTTTTAAATTTTGATGTTGTATAATATAATATCATTGATATAAAACAATTACAATCATTAGTAACATCAGTGTACACACAGTGTAAACAATATTAAATATTATGTAGTCCTAAATTACGTGTTTTGGATATAAAGTAAAATGTGAGGATTATACACATATCGCATTCAAGAATAGACAAAAACCTAAAAAAAAAGAAAAACAAAATAATGAATAGAGTGGGCGTGGTCACACATAAAACAACTTTTGTATTATAAAAGCTTAAAGACCTAAATAAAAACAAATCATAAAGAACAATATGGTTGTTAAAATGTTTACTTTAATATGGATTATATTAATGGATACAGTTGGCGAACAACTTTGTTTCAGGATATTTAACGGGTAAAATAATTATTATCCTTCGCTTAGATTTTTAAAGTTTAAATCGCAAATAAAAAGTTTCATGATAAAATAATATAAGTTAAATATTTTTAAATATTATAATGTTGCAACATCAACCAATGTTGCGTCTCAGGCATATAAAAAACTTAAACTGCGATACAATCCTATATTTTTATATAGGTCATTTTAATCAAATTGTGTCAATCTGATGTATAAGCTACATTATTATTAAGTTTCATTAAAATCCATTGGGTAGTTTTTGCGTGAAAGAGTAACAGACATCCATACTCACAAACTTTCGCATTTATAATATTAGTAGGAAGTAGCATATTATGAAAGGGTAACAAACATTCATCTACCCACACTTACAAACTTTCACATTTGTGTACCTATAGTATAGCAGCGCCCCTCATTCCCGTGGGAATATTGGGATAAATTATAGCCTATGTGTTAATCTGATGTATAAGCTACATTGTTATGTAGTTTCATCAAAGTAGTTTTTGCGTGAAAGAGTAACAAATATCCATACTCACAAACTTTCGCATTTATAATATTAGTAGGATGATTTTTGCCCTCAGTTCACGTGTAAGTTAAGAAGCGTGCAGTAATATAAAGGCTGCACATGTTTGCAATAAGTTATTTGTACACAAAACGGGTCAGCTTACATTGGTCGAGTAACCTCGCCGATCGCGCTTGGCCAACGTTGGGCTAGCGGGTACTTACTGCACCATCTACATATTGAGTATAATATAAAAAATGCCAGTTACTATTTTTGAATATAGGATGAGCAATACTTTCGTAAGAAAAAAAAAACTGAGTTGCCGTAACGCGCGTGTAAAGTTTAACTTCAACATATTATAATATAAATATTTTATTTTGATAAACTACTGTATACAGTTTTGAGCTTTTCCGTAAACTGAGACTTCCTGTCGCTTTGTAACTGTTAATGTGCAAGCCATTCATAAACTAACTTTAAATAATTAAAACTCTCCTGATAATTTTCAAAAAGGTGTATAACTTTTAAAAAGTAATCTTAATATATATAAATCTCGTGTCACAATGTTTGTCCTCAATGGACTCCTAAACCACTTAACCGATTTTAATGTTTTTTCTTTTAAAATGTTGTGCTTTTCTCCAACTTAATAGATAGGATAGTTTATTTCTCAAATTTGAGATTGCAATTTTATTTATTGCAAATTAATTGTTTTGACAGAACGAAGTCTGTCGAGTCCGCTAGTTATAATATAAATATTTTGACGTGACAACGTCTTATAAATTGGTTTGCCGGGTGACACTTCAAGAAACTGCGTTACGCTCCGCTCACGTTATGCGCTCACAATGAGAGCGAGTGAGAGGCACGCGTCCCTTCCACTCGGGCATGGTTAGCCCGCCTAAGAGCGAGAGAGACAGACATAAAAAATTTTGTTAATATGAAATTCAGTGCGAGATTCTTTGTATAAATTAATGTTTTAAATATAATTCTTTGTATAAATAAATGTTTTAAATTGTTACTATTATTTCATCCTTCTTCCTACTATACGAATGAATATTCACATTAAAATTATTTTACCACTCAAAGTCGTTGTCACGTAAAACTTTCGCCCGTATACCGACTTTACAGGCAACCAATTTTTTTATGTTATCATGCTTTAAATAAGCTTTTTATTTTGATAAACTACTGTATACAGTTTTGAGCTTTTACGTAAACTGAGACTTCCTGTCGCTTTGTAACTGTTAATGTGCAAGCCATTCATAAACTAACTCTCAAATAATTAAAACTCTCCTGATAATTTTCAAAAAGGTGTATAACTTTTAAAAAGTAATCAATATATAAAAATAATCCTATATATAAATTTTTGTTTCTCAAAACAAACTTTTTTTTAAACCCAATGTAATCCTACTCTCCTATACTACTAATACTATGAAAGCGAAAGTTTGTAAGTATGGATGTTTGTTACACTTTCACGTAAAAACTACTTAGTGGATTTTCATGAAACTTTACAGTAATATAGCTTATAGTATTATTTTAGCGCTACTGGTATTGTATGTATTCGAATGTATGTAATACTAGCAGTGCCCCGTGGTTTCACCCGCGTACTTCCCATTCCCGTGGAAGTACGGTGATAAATGATAGCCTATGTGTTATTCTGTTGTATAAGCTATATCATTGTAAAGTTTCATAAAAATCCATTCAGTAGAAACATGAAAGAGTAACAAACATCCTCACAAACTTTCGCATTTATAATATTAAGTAGGATTATTTTCTCACTTGATAAGAAATCACGGTGGTAAACTGACGGCTGACCGTGAAACATCGCTGGCACCGTACCGTTACATACATTGGATATTTCCCCAGTTGATGAGCTGGGTTGATTGGATGCATGGCATTTAGAATTCATCGATGAAATTAAGTTCTTGCATAAAGGTAAAAAATTGTTAAATCACAAATACATTTTTGATTTGTCAAAGCGATCGGAATATTGGATTATATAACCATAAATGTTGAAAAACGAATATTGAAAAACGAATACTGAAAATCTAACCCGTGAATGTAATTGACTTGTCTGAATCTGTTTTTGATGGTTAATACGCAACATTTAAATAAAAACTGACAACTGAAGCTTCAAAGCGTTTGTTAAGGCGGAAAAATACTTACTTACTGTCGTGATGGTGAGTGTGCACTGAGTGTGCACATTTACGTGTCGTGTCGTGGCGTACTCTGATGTTATTTCTGAACAGCACTTACTGAACCTTTGCAGTGTTCAAACATATATAATGTTTTCTTCTGATTCGGATAGTGATTTTGATAATGACAAGCCATGAGCCACGCGCCGCTATAGAAACACATTTGCCTGTTGTGTCGTGTCGCGTCATAGTCTCCACCACTGCTCTGGCGCAATCGGTGGCGAACTGTCGGCGCCACGACAGAACGTGTTGCGACACGACACGATGCCCCTAACCATATTAAATGTATGGAAAAGGATATGCTTCTGGCGCGTCACGGCACGTAAGTGTGTTTCTGCCTTTAGCATGTTTATCTGAAGTTTTGTCTAGAAAACAAACTTCATAAATTCTTTAAAGGCCCTGCAAGATTTAAGGCATTAATACTTATTTAAGTCACATTTAAATATCTAACTGGATTTATATTTATAAGATTATATTAACAGCTTAGTAATTTCAATTGTTGCTTAGTACGCATACTGTAACCTAAATTATTACGAAATTTAGCGTAAATATATAAAAAAGCTATTTTACGATTAAATTTAGCAGCGAAGTAATTAAAATTACAAAATTGTCCACTAACTTAATTTTCCTTTGTTTTTAGAGGGAACGAGAAAGAGGGAGAAAGAGACCGTTCATTTATGTGTGCATTAGTAGAATCACACTTTATAAATATTAGTAACACATCAGTACACTAACATTGTCCATCCGATTAGAGATGGTATTTTCACATGAGTTAATAGTTGTAATTCTAAAATCACTGAATGTAGACACTATGTAACAATCTGAATAGTTTAGAACTAGTCTAAAAACTGTCAAAAGGCTTGTTTTTATCATAGTATCTAATAAATAGTAAAGTATTTCTTCTTTATCTGCCTAATTCAATCATGTACTTGTTCGACCTGAGTATGTACCTTTTTTTTTTGATGATGCAGCGGAAATCCTTTTCGGACCTTACCAGGGCCAGGGTAGGCGACGGAATACCCTCAGCGACAGACTGGTCCCGGCAAGACCAGATTCTCCGCAGTATATAGATAGATATACTGCCCGGCTACGACTTGGCAGTCCCCATGACGTTGTGTCTTAAGCTGGGCCCGGTTTCCCATGCCGAGCCCCACACGAGCACAGGGGCGTTATTGAAGGCGCATTAAATAGCGCCTCCGACGCACCCCCGTTCGTCGTCTACGGGGAGAGGCCACGTCAGCGGCCTCCTCTCTCACCCGTTCGTCGCCCTTCTTCTGGGACATCACTGTCTCGCAGAAAGAGGCCATTGCCGTCCAGGACTCGTTAGAGCCAAGCATCACGGTAATGACGCTCGACAAAGACAAGTCCCCTCCGATGACAGACGTCAAATCATGACTCAGCGCCGCCCATCTCGGGCACACCTCGAGGGTGTGCTGGGCAGAGTAAACTGCCGCGCCACAATCGTGACATCCAGTCGTCGGCTTCCTTTGGGCCGTCCGACAATAGTAATCACCAAAGCATCCGTGCCCGGTGAGAACCTGCCTCAGACGGAAGGTGAGGGGTTTTCGCTTACGGCGCATCCACCGCTCAAGAACCGGGCGCAGAGCAGCCGTTAGGCATTTGCCATACGGCTGACGCTCCAGGTTCTCTCCCCACCTCCTCAGTATGTACCTATCTCATGTAGGTAATTATAAATATTGCAAAGCCCTTATTTGAATATAGAATTAATATTAATTTCTTTAATTGCCTAAATCCGATCATGTGTGAATATGTAAAGTAGCTATGTATATATTTACAATCGATTAAATTTAACGTTTACTCATAGGCACTGTCTCGGCGTCTTCGGTTCGATGACTTTTGTGCTATACAACCCTTAAGGTCGTAAGGTGACCGGGTACAGGTTAAAGCACTCTTATATTAGCCACTATTGAAATAGTAGTAAAAAAAAATACTTTTTTCTTATTGTAATAATGTTCACTTTTGCATGTATAGGTGTGACAATACATCTTCACCTATTGAAAATTTTAAAAATAAGTATTTTACTTTTACTTATTTTGTAGTTTCGTCATTTTCGTTAAAACATAGGCAAGGTGCTAAATGTAACTAAATTTGACAAATGGTAGCAATTTAAAGTCGCTGAAGGAGGGCCTTGCTGCTCGGTTTGGTTTCTTGGTAAGAATGGACATTGGACGGGCAGTACAATTGCTTTTAATAGGTCGCCTAACTAAAGCTGGTACGTTCACAGTACTCACACTAGTGCAATTACACATTACAGTATATTTAAAAATAACACCTTTTACCGAGAAACTATCTACAGTTACCAATCTACACGGCTGCTTGGCAAGGAATAAATAATCAGATATAAATGCACATATTTTGTTTGATTTACACACCCATATAATTCAAAATTCAGCTCTTTATTTAGGGGATAATAAAATTGATTGTCTTCAAGTAATATGTATTAAAACTTAAAAAATTGACTAAATTTGATGTTTAAGGTACTTGTATTTTAGATAAAAAATTAGATTAGGTTTTTTTATGAATTGTACAAAAATTATTCTTTTTGTTGATGAAATTATAGATTGCTAATATTATATTACATTAAAAAAAAATTGAGTTGTTTTAGTCATTTTAATATGTAAGTTATATATTTTGAAATGTTCTTATTTATATTTTATGTATCAATTTAAGTACGGGAACCCTAAAACAGATTAATTTAAACATGTAAAGTTGCTTCAATTACCTGCACCTCGCCATTAATTTTGAAGTCTTGTTAGGGCCTGTTTCACAATCTCCAGATAAGTTCCGAATAGGCTATTCACAACATATTTGACAGAATAGATATTCCATACTCTATCTGTCAAATATGTTGTGAATAGCCTATTCGAAACTTATCTGGGGATTGTGAATCAGGCCTTTAGAGTCTTAAATTGAAATAATATAAACCTAGCAGCGCCCCGCGGTTACATTCGCGTACTTCCATATCCGTGGAAGTACAGGAGTGAATTGTGTTTTATTTTGATATAAGTATAAGCTATATTTATGAAACATATTTACAGACTTTTTGATGTTTCATTTTACAGACTTTGTAGCGGCTTAAAAAGATTTTTACAAATACGACGTATCGGATACTTTACAGCAGCTATGGTCACGGGAGGACTGAGATGTCCCCACAAAAACACACAGAGTTATTTGCAACTACCGTAATATACATTAATATTTTAGGACTAAATCCGGTCTACGTAGAAAATGCTAACCAAGTCTAATAATAGTCTGGTATAAAATAATTTTATACTTGGATTTCGATCGTATTATTTTAATTGTAGGATCCCAAACAAAGCCAAATCGTCAAAGGCCAGCCATCTTCTCTATTTAAATTGAAATGGTTTTTAATTTCAATGGCCTCATGGATCATTCTTGGTTGGAGTCGTTGTTCTTTTGTGTGAAACTTTGGTTTATTAAATCTATTATAATGGCGAGCTTTATCTAGACAGTGTTCACCGTCGTTACAATAAGCTCACAATCTGTGAACATATTCTAGATAAATCTCTTCATTATATTGCCTGTATGTCAAAGGATACATAAATACCTACCTGCATTTAAATACTTAAAAAAATGGGCAATTATAACGGCATTTGGAATGTTATTTATACAAAATAATCATTTTAATAATATTATTTTTTTCGGTATACAGCATGCAAATTAAATTATAAACTTAGGAGATGTAGCAAAATTAATTTTAATTTAGCTATATGCGTCTTGGCGTTCATTGAAGGGGGCCTATGTTTAGCGGTGAACGGATGATTGATGATTATGATAATTATGATTCGTGGACATCGTTTCAAAATAGTTCTTTTTCCTTTTTTCCGGCCGAGCGTGACTAACTCAGAAGCTTCATTTATTTTAATAGTTTCAAACACTTTGAAACTGACACTAAACGTCCGCGCAAATTAATTCACCGGTTACCCTCCGGCTGCAATTACTATTAATACAATTGTAAATTTACTCGACGAAATAATCCGAGAATTATAGTTGAAGTTAAATTATTAAATAATGCAATTATTTATTAATATTTACAGCTCATAATTATGTATTTATTTTATGTACATATTTTCTTCATTCTATTGGAAACTCCTACGCAATAAATAGCCAAGAACCTCCTTTAGTTATTGATCAATCAAGTGAAAGATTTTTATTTCGGAGGTTAACGTGCTTTAACCAAAAAATCAACATTTTGGTTTTATCAAATTGGTTTAGACACTAAAATATGAATCTTTATAAGGACTAGATAATCGTGACGTCGTGTTATATTTCTGCAAAAATGTAAGACTAGAGAAATTAATTAAGAAATAAAAAAAAGAAATGTGGTGTCGTGGGACACCAGGTAGGAACGAAGTTCCTTCGGCTAAAAAGAAGGGTATTATACACTACTCGCTTGTGTATGCGACTGTCGCGCCTGCTCACGTCTTATTTAACGCTTTTATTCCACGCACTTTTTCTCACGGTTTTACTATCACATTTTTTTCAGTTCGGTCACGCAGCAAAATCCCTATCCCCTCCTAGCCTGCTATAAGGAACTTCGTTCCAATAAATTGGTCCTAATAATAATAACTAAAAAATTAATCATACTAATATTATAAACGCGTAAGTATGTGAGAACGTATAAATGAATTAAAATATTATTCTTAGGCCCGGTTTTTAGTACATGGGTATCCATTTATC
The DNA here is from genome assembly GCA_905333005.2 of Lycaena phlaeas. Classification (NCBI taxonomy): domain Eukaryota; kingdom Metazoa; phylum Arthropoda; class Insecta; order Lepidoptera; family Lycaenidae; genus Lycaena; species Lycaena phlaeas. The sequence goes on from HG995168.1 coordinate 7,032,554, forward strand.
TTATCAAATATTTTTTTTAAGCTCGGTAAAATAGCGCTCTTGCGAACTAGACGCTTACTTAAATACATATATATTTGTTCGGGTTCTTACCGCGTTTTATAGTTTTATTGGAAGTCCCGACGGCGAGCGATGTTGATTGAACGATTATTTTTATGGGTGAAATCGACCACGCACCATTAGAAGACACGTCTGCCTTTCTACCTATCTTACTAATATTATATACGTGTAAGTTTGTAAGTATGGATATTTGTTACTCTTTCACGAAAAAACTACTGAATGGATTTTAATGAAACTTTAAAATAATATAGCTTATTCATCAAAATAGCACCTAGCATTTATCCCTTTACTCCCACGTGAATGTGAAGTACGCGGATGAAACCGCGAGCGCTGCTAGTCCAACATAAAAAATGTCTAGCGGAGGACAATAATCGATAAAAATTATTTTGATCTCCTTAACTAATCTGTATAAAAGATACGCATTAAAAAATAACTTTAACTTACAACTGTCATAATACTATTATAGTGTCAAGGGTTAAAGGTAATGTTTGCCCCTTTGTAGTTCGTTCGTCAATAAATACTTAACTAGACTTCTTTTATAAGATGGCGGGTCGACTTACATCGTACTTATAGGTTTCAGTAAAACCATCATCAGCCTTTATTTGTCCACTGCTGAACATGCACTGCACTGCTCTCTCTCAATGAAACCCCAAGATGACCGATCCCTTGCTACTCGCATCCAACGCGGACCTGCCACTGCACGGAGACTGTCTTCCCATCTGGTTAATGGCCGACCAACACTTCGTCTACCTAAACGCAGCCTCCACTCTTGATCCTTATTGGCCCCTCGATCATTCGTACATTTTATTATTAGTGAAGAATATTATCATCTGCTTAGACTTTCCCCGACGATATTTTGGGATCGACTTCCAGTCTAACCGGATTCAGCTGAGTTCCACCATTTTAAATGGAGCGACTGCTTATCTGACGTCCACAACCCAGTAGCTGGGTGATACGGTACTTCTGTGATAAGATTGGTTGTCTGACTCTCGGGATTCTGACGACCCGTAACGACTGTCAAAGATCCACGAATGACAGCCGGGACCAACGGCTTAACGTGCTTTCCGAGGCACGAAGGAGTCTCGGTATGTAAAGATGGTCACCCATCCACGGACCTACCTCGGCAAGCGTTTCTTTACCTAGTGAACCGATCCGCGCGGCTATTACTACGGAGCCACGCGCTTCTCTAAAAGAAAATCTGCTGTAAAAAGCTTTGTTTAGAGTACAATATATTATAAAATAACTTTAATAAGTATAACAAAAATCTGATGACCTTAAAACGACTGTAACGATTTTCATAAACATACCTAAGAACCGTCGCAAGAAAATGTGTTTTTGAATAAAAAATCGCATCTCAATTGTTTCATTCATTCAAGATCCAAGGCTTAAGATTGACATATAGACAGAGATCATGATCATCATGATCAGCCTTCATCCGTCCGTTATAGACAGAGATACAATGGTTAAATTAATAACACTCTTTTTGCCACTGCAGTTAATACCATACTTATATTACCTGTAACATTCTGTGACATTCTTATGTTACCACGGTAATGACGCATTGCTCCCACTCGAAACTCACTACGAACGTTAGCGGCCAGGACACGTAACCTCAGCATACTGACATCACAAGCCCACACGTCAGTGGTATTTAGAGCTCATACACCATGGCTGTGAAATGTTTTTATGATCGCGTGACGTCATTACAGCAAGCGTATCTTGTCAAACAATTATGCATTCATAACTTGGACGTATTCATAATTGTTTTCCTTTCTTAATTCTTACTATAAAAGTTTAATGCGAAAACAGTAGCCAGAGCAAATAGCTTAGGAAGTAAATTATTTAAGAAATTTATATAAATACATACGACGACCTCTGTGGCTCAGTGGTTAGCGTGTTAGCGCTCAAGCCGGAGGTAGCGTGTTCGAATCTCCCCAGGGAACAAAAAGTTTTCTGTGTTCCTGGGTCATGAATGTGTATTAAATTTGTGTATTATATAATAAAAATCTTAAATATATGTATTAATATAAAACACAAGTCTCTTCGAGAACTTAGCACGGGACCAGATTGACGTGGTGTGAAAGCCCCCATAGATATTATTATTAAAAACATACATAAGTACATAAATGTTTATTAACACCGTAGCCCGGTGCAGACATCTATATTCATTTAATGCGAAGCTTAAAGCGATACTTTATTGGCATTTATATAGAGCTAGTCTAGACTTGAAAGCTGTCGGAGAAATCCGTAGACGGACTACTTGCCTAACGTCTTTATTACGAGGAAATATGTCTTATATAAGAGATATACGCTTATTGGTATTTCATATTACCTCACCTTAAACCAATATGCCTCTTTGATTACAGGACAATAATTGACTTTCATTGCGTTTATCTTAATTGTATGTATATTCATGGCGTAAGGATTTGTTGTTCAGCCTTGATGCAGATATTTTAATGAGAGTAATGTGTTGGAATTTGTAAAAGGACATTGCTTTTATTAGTTGAGTCACTTAAAAGAATGAAGCGAATTCACATAACCATTTTCCGAAATAAATTTAAATGTGAACAATAATAAAAAATGAAACTTGTTTTATTCATCCTAATAAATATAATAGCATCTCTAAGCAGCGATCGTATCGAGTGATGGCGACAGTATCAATCGAATCGACGGCAGGCTGCAGTGACGCCGATGCGGATTCATTATCATCTGCGATTGCCAATCCACTTGCTCAGCGTGGCAATTATGAGTATTTTCCCTATATGGATGGATGGATGGCACAAAAAACGTTCCATTTATTTATAAGTGATCTAAATTCTAAATCTTAGACCAAGATTTCCATTCTCTTATTCTAAGGGCCTGTTTCACAATCTCCAGTTAAGTTCCCAATAGGCTATCGGCAAAATATTTGACAGATAGAGCATGGAGTATGTGTGAAATATCTGTGAAATATGTTGCCGATAGCCTATTGGGCACTTAACTGGAGATTGTGAAACATGCCCTAAGTTGATAACAAAATATTACACGAACTTACGAACATAATATAATGTGTATTTCGAGTTTCATTATCACACAAACTGGTATCAAGAAAGCCTCTGAATTCCTCTCTCTAGTGTTTATCGTACCGTCTTACAAAAAATATATTACTTGAATTACTAAAATCAAAACACACAGGCCTATATAAACAATGTCGTAATTTTCTTGGCATGTCCCGCAAATAGGACTAATATTATTGATCAGCGTAAGCGTATAAAATATATACCACATATAAGAAAACGCAGTGTTAGCATTTTACCATGATTTACTTTTATCTAATACGCAAAGACAATTTGTTTCTTATAGACCCCTAGTACTTTCATCTGTTCTTCACATTGTCTGCCCTTTGATATTCGAACTCGTGACATTTGTATGTATTTGACACCAAGTATTCAAGAAGTAGGCAATTAAACAATACTATGCAAATAACGCTTCTACCTATGCGCTCATGGTGTCGATAGTCGGGTTTTATATGGGTTTGACGGACGCACATTTGCGATTTCACTTAAGTATTTGTCTATGAATTGGTTTGAATGACCCTATGCGTTCGGAAGTACTGTAACACCTTAAATAATTGTTTATGAATACGGGTTAACAGTATATAATCGCTTCATGAATTAATAAAATATTAGAAACTAAAATGGCATATTTTAACATTATAAAAAATCAAGCTCGAAAACTATCACGAACAAATAGTAGTACCTCCCGATATGCAAACAATTTTATATCGAGCTTTCACGTACGAAATATTATTTTGGTTTGAACTTTGCTTTCCTTTGACGGGGGCTCGTACGATGCGAGTACCTACACCTCCAAGTTACGCCTAGTGTTACTATTATTTCTCACTTTTTCGAGTTGATTTTTTTTCAATAAATTAAATAAATACATATTTATTGTTTTACTTTTACTCTATGATTCGATAGTATTTCTTTTGACAAGTCATTCTGCAGCGGGAAAGTAACCATCAATATTTCCATGTGTATAAATATTACAACTTACACTGTGGGACTTATTAAGTCCGTATAATAAAATATAGTTAGTATATGAACAAAAATACAATATACAATAGGGATGTTAACATATGTTACAAATTCATGTAAAGTTATGTTTTACATATTAAATACAGTATTTGAAAACCTAAAATAACATTTAAAAAGTCTACTTATTTGTCTTAAAATTTAGAAAATTAATTTAAAATGCGTCAATTATCATGCATTATCACGTGACTGCAAACGCCAATAAGGCGATGACGTCACTGAACATTGAGCTAAGTACAAACTCACCTAACATAGCGCAAGCTCTGAATGCGGTGTGTGACGTAATGCCGCTTGGAGCGTTTCAAGGGCAATTTTAAAAACTATTTTTCTTTATTTAATTTTTTGTTAAAATTGGACATATTTCTTTACAAAAATCGTTTTTTCGTGTTTAACTATAGTATATCTATCAAATAAAATCCTATGTATCCTATGTATGTAACCTTTAAAGTTTAAGTGCGAGCGCAGTAAAACTTCATCAATATGTGATCTTTATGCTAAATAAATTTAACTTAGGGCCTGTTTCACAATCTCCAGATAAGTTCCCAATAGGCTATCGGCAATATATTTGACAGATACTCCACACTCTATCTGTCAAATATGTTGCCGATAGTCTATTGGGCACTTAACTGGAGATTGTGAAACAGGCCCTTAAGAAAAGTAAACGCTCAACTAAACGTCGAAAAAATAAGAAATATTATTTTATCTAACTTGGAAATCACAAATGGTCTGAAAAAAATAGAAATAAGTAAATAATGTTTATTTATAATGATCTCTGCAACTAATTGGCGTATAAAAAGGATAGAAGGCTGTAGTATAAGACATAGCATTCATTGCAAGTTACTATTACTTACTACTATATAATACTAGCTGTTGCCCGCGGCTTCGCCCGCGTTAGCAAAAAATATCCCAACTTTCACGTTTATATTATTAATAAGGTTTTTGTCAGAAAAATGTATTCTAGCCGCGCCTAAAGAAGTTTTACTTCAAAAACATTCTAAAGTCTAAAAAGTTTATGAATTTTATAAAACCTTTTTTATATTGTATTATTTTTAGTTCTAGTAATATTTATTCCAACAAAATGAATATTACATTGATGGTTAACATTTTTGGTTATATTGATTGGTCGATTAGATTTCGTATTATTATTCGTAACCAACCTGAATACCACAATCCAAAATCCGTAGAATGTAGTAACTACATAGTACATACATTACATACAACATACATTCGTAACATATTAGTTACTATGTATGTATCTTTACACTACGCAGACGCACTAAAAAGCATTTGCGTATTTTAATACAAATATAAAACAATTGATTTATACACAATACTCTAAGTTTTAAGTGTACATCTTGAATAAAATACATCTTAAACTAACCATGTACCTTACGTAAGTTTCTCTCAAGCAACGAATAATATAGTAATTATATAGATATTTTATATATCATACTAAATCTTTGGTTGGCAACGCATGCGCTGTAGCGCTCTGATTCAGCTGTGAAAAGATGAGCCCTGAACAAACATTCCTGTGCGGGCTTTTAAGTGCTACAATATCTTCGCACACACTGAAACAACGTCATATCTTTTACATCCAGAATTATAATACATATCTATATTCTGTTAAGGTTCTTTTTTGAAAGCATGTTTTGGCTATTAGATTTATATGCTTATAATTCTATACGGGAATCGTTCCATTTTCTTCGTTTGTAGAGGTCATGAGGACTATAAAAATTTATTCATTCACGAGATGTTACTGACTTCACCCACACGGGCCGAAAATTTGGCATTAGTCTAAGGGCCTGTTTCACGATCTCCAGATAAGTTCTGAATAGGCTATTCACAATATATTTGACAGATACTCCATACTCTATCCGTCAAATATTATGTGAATAGCCTATTCGGAACTTATCTGGAGATTGTGAAACAGGCCCTAAGTTAAAATTTGAAGAAACTTTCATCAAGTGAGCTGTGACAGCGAGTAGGCAACAACAGTACTGTTGTCACATGTTATTATTGAGCTTTTTTCCATCCTGGACACAGGAGTCCAGGAGTATTTTAATGAAGGCCAAGCCGATCGCACCTAAATACTGTTTGCGAGCTGTAAAGTCAGGTTTTACTTTACGGTGACGTCATCGTCCCATATCATCTGCTATTCATACAGACAATTAAATAATATATTGAAGTGTAAATTTTTTTAGCCGCGTTGAACACTTTTTGGTCGGGGAAAATCTTACAGGTTCGCGTCACTGACATGTGAAATTATGAAGGCTTTGTAAAATTTTAAATTTTTTGTATAAAAATTTAAAATATGAAATTTCATAAGTATAAGTTTTCACTTCTTTTGGCCGTTTTATAAACATATTCTTAGTTTTACCTGTTCCTGACCTACCTCAAAAACTTTTACTTATTTCCGTGAAACAGCTTTGCTGTGTTTCGAGGAGAATGGCAAGACAGGCAGTATAATACCTGGCATAGAGACTAGCCATCGTATTATGTACCGGTGGTAAACTCAATTGACGTTCAAAAAGATACTTTGACTGTACTATTTTGAATAAAAAATGTTTATTTTGGCTTTGACTTTGTCACAGGATAGACAGCACATATTGAGTTGCCTGTGCAAGTTCCGGACAAACAAGTTATTTTTAATTATAATATTGTAAATGTTAGTTTGTTTGTTGTTCACAGCAAAACGGCTGAACCGATTTGATTAAAAACTTTAATGGTGAGCGCCCTATGTCCAAGAAAATAAAATAATTACATAAACCGAACTACACGCGGTCAAAGCTACGGGAAAAGTCAATAAATAATATTAATTATTATTTTTATGTAAACATACTCTTAGAATGAGAAAATTGTTGTAGATGAATCACAAATAACTTGTTTATTAATTAATGTTTTTGTAGAGAACTTCGAAATATGGAGTCCCTTGTAATAAATAGCACGGTAGAAATCTCTTTTTTAATCATTTTTAATATTTATCCATAAATTTTCAATCTCTAAATTCAATCTCAACTCAACTCCAGAATTACCAATAAAGCCAGCTCACACACAGCCCATTGTTACATTTGTCTTTTAGTGTAATAGTACGTCAATCGTACAAAGGCATTTTCCCATCAAACATCGCTTACGAATTCGCCGATGCTGTACCGAGCAGTGCTAAAAACAAACAGCTTCGGATTACCGACTCGATGCCGGACAATCAGATGTCTTTACTCTTTACGGGTATGCTTTCACGTATTGTCAGAATAAAGGAATAGTGCAGAAAATAATGTACCTTGAAAACCAATAGCAAATGATACTGTATTAGTATTATATTATTATTATTCAATAAATTAGTTATGAATGTTATTATCGATAAAGTTTCTTTATCGTCGAAAATGCTAACATAACGTTTATTTTCGTCGCTCCATGGCTTCGATGATGATGGTGTTTAGACAGACCGTACTTGTAGTGTAGGTATCATTGAATTGCGTAAGTAGAGCGTTAGATAGTTCCGGTCGTGCCTGTTTATTCGACTTCTGATATTGTATAATAATTGGGATAGACAAGTCAGTAGTGTGACTTCATCATCATGATCAGACTTTATCTATCCAGTGCTGAAAGCCAGTATAGGTTTTGTATATACATAATATGTGTATGTTGAACGTGTGTGTTTATTAATACGTTCATTTAATCAATCAAGGCTAAAGGATGCGCGCTCCGTTTAGTATACAGAAACTAACCTTGACAGAAATTTAGCATTAATTGTTAGCTAGGGTTGGCACAACTATTTCTACTAATGCTTTAAGTATATAATATTAAAATGTATACTATTATACCAAAAGAAAGGATTCAAATAAAAGATCCGCATCTGAATACGGGGCCATAGTCAGACACATTTAGGTATATATTATATTATAACTCATAAGACTCCTCTTGTTGTACCGAGTATGAAAAGTATAATATATTATTATGATATATATATTATGTATACATAATACATATTACGTTACTGGTAATATTAGACGAGATAAACTAATATCATGCCCAGATAAATAAGTAATATTTAATTTCACTAACAGCATAATACTGTAACGCCTTATGAAATTCTCCGCACCTTTTCATCAGTTACTATAAAAGTTGATACATTTTATAAGAAAATAGGTTTGTACTGCACTTTTTTGCTACTGCGAGCTAGTTGGTGTTGCAAAAATAAACAGCGGATGAATTAGAGAATTTTTAAAGAAGAAAATGCTTGTAGGTTACCAAAAATTCAGAAACAATTTAGTTTAAAAACCATTAGAAATACACCATACAGCATGAAAGCTTAAAATTATGGAACAAAATACAGTAAAAATTGCTTAGTAATATAATATATGAATACTTGTTACCATATAATATAGTTTAATATTAATTTGTATAAAAACATTTCTATTTTAAACTTGCTTTAGCATGCAAGCGTTGCTACGCCACCAACTAAAATAAATTTGAAGGAAAAACATAACACGAAAATTGAAATTCGTTGGAATGACAGAGGCGCCATCTGTCTAAAATTGGTCGTACCAACTTAGACCAGAAACTTTCGTGGGCTCATGCACCACAATTTTGCTAAAGATCATCACAAGATCAAACGCATAGATTACGAGTTTATAAAGGACAATATACAGACAAACATTCATATAATATATACGATTCATCATCAATCATGTAGATGCACAGTACATAGATATACATGTAATTGTAAGCATATAGAATCTCCGTGCAGTATTATTTTAAAAATATGTTGTTATGAGATAAGACTCGGTCGTCTTTAGTACAAGCTACTGCCTAAATAATGCTCTAATACTTTATTTCCTCCTACACTTACATCTTCAAACTTTGCCAAATATGATTCATAATGCTTTAATAATATCAACATCATCTTCATCGACCACTCTATCCCTCTATCCATCCAAAAATGAACGCTAAGACGATTGAAGGTGAAAAATGCTCCACAAGAAGCCAACAACTATTTTTATTGACGATTTACATTTCCACATACGAATTAAAAAAAATATTAATATTGTCTAAATTTACTGTTTTGGTATGTTTAATATCACTCATGCTTATGTCTATTCACTGATCGACGTGGTCTCTATCAGTAAACAGCAAAACGGTCAAATGTCTCAACTTATTTAAATCTCTTGTAACCTATTAGTAGTTTTCAGAATAAACTATTTCATAAAGATTCAATCTCTGTTCGTAGTTGAAAGAAAAAATATGTTTTAATAATACAAGCAACCCAGGTAGATTTCGTCGTAGTGTCGATTACAGCGCCGCTTATCGTGGAGTATTCGATTTCTGAATTGATCAAAGTGTACGTAACTGTTAAATGGGTGTAAAGTTCATTATAGCTGGTTCAGGAAGTTAGAAGTTCAAAGTCAAACATCAACACGAAATCTCTAATCACTAAAGATTTAAGGACAGGGCATCAAATGTAAAAATATTATTAAGTTATATAAGTAAATTTCTAGTCAGTCTTAGATACGGAAACAAAAAACTTTTTAGTTTTATTATACTACTGGGAGCGCGCGGCAGTTTCTTTCCCAGTCCCGTGGGAGTACAGGGATAAATTATAGCCTATGTGTATTCTGATGTATAAGCTATATTATTGTAAAGTTTCATTAAAATCCATTCAGTAGCTTTTACATGAAATAGTAACAAACATCCATCCATCCATCCATACTTACAAACTCTCACGTTTATAATATTAGTAAGAAGTAAGTTTAGCACACGGGCTAGTGCTTATAAAACATTATACTTTATTATAATATTATGCTAGGTTTGTAATAAATCTGCCGTATATTGGATGACATTTAATATCAGTATTTACTGATATATTATGATGGATATCAGCTCATAGTCCTCGATGACTGATTACGTATTACAGCTTATACTGAAAATGTTTTATACCAGGGACATATTGTAATCTCTGTATGGTAGGTTGTTATATAAACCATTTTTCGCCTAAATACACTAGAATAAAATAGATTTCAAAATATTTTTATACACCTTTGGATAGTTTAAATATATATTTTTTTGTTTTCTGCAATTTATACAATAATACAAATAGAAATTATTGTCCAAAAAGAAAATATTTTGTGTTTTCTACGTTTTTGTCGTATTTTCTTCTTTGAAATATATTTTTTTTATTGAGCTGTCCATGAACCAAATTTACTTCTTTTTACTTATTGGATTATATTAAGTTCTATGACTGTCTATCTTATTTATTACGTAGATTACAGAATCTTTGGATAGTCCAAATTTGTAAAGGCATATTTTAAAAAAATAAATCAAGTGGTCGAAAAATGTTTCTTCTCAATTCACCTTCTTGTCCGACGCAGGTACCTAGACCTACTACTACTACCTATTAGCTATTCCGTATTTATAATCATTTTAGACTGCAAATAATAATATAATCTTATCATTAATCTATCAGTATTTGTTAAGTGCACTTTATGTAGCGAACTTAGTCTGTCCTAAGTTCGCTGAGTTTATGTTAGTCGGATAAACTGGCAGACATACTACCTGATAGTCGAAGGTGAACGTCATCCATAACTAGTTCACCTGGAACTAGTTCAGGCAAACTCATTATCTGTACTTCGTCTCCCCTAAACAAGTGGCACAAATGCTAAACGAATAGAATAGAATGCTTATTATGGAAATAACACTTGCTTAAGACATGTAATTTGACTAGAGGAATATTATAATAATAATATTCGTTTTAAACGAAATATATTTTAATATTTATTACGTTTATAGACGTTTTTACAAACACACACACATTTTTTCTGTTTTGTCGCTATTTTTAATGATACAATTAAAACAGAATGCATGATTTAATTTTGCCTTTGATAATTTCTAAATGGTATATAACATATTAAGGGCGTATATCCATTTGCTGCAATATTTCTGAAGCGCACCGCAAAAGAGTGAAATTATTTACTCGACTTTATCTTTCCAGTTCTTTCCGGGTTATTTCTGGGAATTTAAAATATACGTTGATAGGTATTTCTTGGTAAAGAGGCTTCATATCATCAGTTCGGGTTGCGGTCAAACGTACGTCTATGTTTAGATAAATTGGGATTTCAAAACTACTTTTATATTGCACTCGATATCGGTTCAGAGACATTTTTACATTCAGCGAATGAGATGTACATAGGTGTAACTAATGCTTTATGCTTCATCGAAGGATTCGTGTAAGTTAAATAATAAGGATATTCAGTTAATGGATGAGATCGTGACAAAAACAATTTATACAACAAAAAAAAACCAACATTTACTTGACCAACGATTTCAATATTAAATATAAATCATAATGTGTTAAAGCTAATGCCGTGTTTAACTCTATAGAGATGTAATTGGTGAATACATGTTTGCAATTTCAAATTCTGTGCTATCTTAAATTGCCGATGGCTCAACCCTGATTTTGTACGCCTATGGTACACACTCAGTAATCAACAGTCGTTACAATTCTGAGGCAGTTTTATGTGATCAACTGATCAGATAAATCTTACACCATATTTATCTTTTTTTATTTTAGTTGGATAGATTTGCAGACCTACCACCTTATGGTAAGTGGCTAAGGACGCCTATGAGTTCTCCTTTTTTTTCGCACGGTGTAGCGCTCGCAGGACCCAATTGTACGTGATGTCCCACGGGATCGAACCAGGAACCGATCCCTGCGGGACACCGCAGCCTACTCACCACCACTCTACAGACCCACATCGTTAGGTACGCGTCCAATAGTCTCCTGAGATATGGAGACTCTCCAAAGTAGGCCAGTGCCTCCCGTATCACACTGCGCGGGAGACTGTTGAAGGCGTTCGCGATGTCCAAAAGTGTGTCATTTTTGAATCGTTGATCGAAACACACAGTGGATGTGGATTTGAATTCTGCAAAGAGGAAATAATTTGTATGGTTAAATGGTGTCTAAGTAGCAGTATTTTATATTATATATTATAATCTATCCATAAAATAAAGTAGCATTAACCTATATAACATGTCCCACTGTTGGGCACAGGTCTCTTCCTCGACTGATTGCGAAGAGGGTATCATAGTTCACCTAGGCACCGCGCTGGGCTAATGCGGGTTGGTGAACTTCACACACCTTTTGACCAGGATCGAACCTGGCTCTCTCTCTCTCTCGCTAAAGAGGCCGAACCCCCACCCACTGGACCATAGTCATCATCCATAAATCAATAAATAAAATGAAAGTGTCCGTTTGTTACGGCTACTCATTTTGTAAACGACTGTATTTTCAATGCAGATAACTGATTTTATAACTAAGGCTTTATATAATAATCATACGGCTGTATTTAAAGCGACAAGCTAAGTTAAGCGACAAGGGCTGCAGGAAACAGCTGGTTATGTCATAAAATTTCTATTATTTCCTAAGAACGATTGGCATTTGAACACTAAACGACAAAATCATGCTCATATAATACTGACATTTTATTTCATTGAAAAAACAAACAGTGATTTACATCTTAATAAGCATGCTATTCACTAATTAAACGTTTCCACAATTAAAAAACCGAATATATATAGTGTAATAATAATATAATATAGTGCTTGCTTAGAAGAATCAGTAAACGGAAAAAAGAAAAAATAGCTTCTTATAATTATATCTATACATGAATAGATTTTTTTTAATAAAGCTAAAGCATAAATAAGATTATAAACGGATTACGATATTTTATAGCATATTATGTGCTACATTGTACTAGGTGGAGTATTTGAAAAAATTTAATAGGTAGGACCTCCGACCTAGTAAAGTTATACGGGTCTACTCCCTGGACCTGTTCTAGAATATATGCTTCATCTTTAATAGGTACTACTAGATCAGTAAATATCACGATAATTATCACAATGTTTATTGACGTGTAGCGTTTTCCTAAACACAGAAATAAAAGAGCGTACCATTTTCTGCCAGTTTTCTTTTAAACAGAAAGAAGTGTTCTTTGGACGACAGGTGGCGTGCTCCTATATAAGTTTGATAGTTGATCGCGATAGGTCCAAACTTCGTCCCGAAGCACAAGTTAAATCTCTTACCGCCAGCCGTTGAAGACATTTTTACACAGGCGCCTTTAAGTTGTGCCACTGAAATAGGTTAGAAAATATAAAGTATATACATACTTCAGTAAAGAAGGTTATATGGTAAAGGAAGTTTTGTATTCTTGAGAAAAAATATCATCTTTCCAACTATAATCCTTACTTCCATACTAATATTATAAATGAGAAAGTAGGGATTTTCGTTAGACTTTCACGCGAAAATCACTCAACCGATCATCATGAAACTTTGTACACATTTTCTCGGAGGTACTAGAAGTAACATAGGATGTTTTAAAAGAAAAGGATTTTTTTTGCTAGAGTTCGTATCGGAAAATCATTATAAATTAGTAATAGAGAAATGGCGAAGACTTGCTGATAATGTAAACTGTAAAGGATTCTTAAGGAAATGGGTGAAATAACTCCTAAAATACTTTAAAAAACAAACGCAATAACAAAAAAACTGGTGGCCTTGATACGTAATTTTAATGGCATACGTCTAAGAAACACCGTTAGAAAACCTGCATTAAAACCAATCAAACTCCCTTAAAGACCCACTTATTATATCATATATAGCACGTGGCTGAGATACTTAAAATAAACACATTTTGTTCTGGGTGCTAAAAAGGAGCCCCCTTTTTGAATTTGCTAAGACATAAGCTCACATAAAAATCGTGTAACTTAGTACACTGGTGAGTATGAAGATGAAAGAAACAAAAATAACACGACAAAATATAAAGATTTTGCTTGGTCGTATTAAGGCAAAAAATTATTATCCTGATAAGAAAGCCGATTAAAAATGCAGTTTTGAGAAAACTACTTTCTTCCACATGTCGAGCGTAAAGTGCTCTTAACACTTCGCTTATAAAGCGTGCAATGATATTGATATGAGAAGCGGATATAAGCCTTTAAGCGCCTAAGTTTGATTCAGTGAAACATTTTAATTGAAATGAATATTGAATCGTAGGTATTTATAACTCCTCTCAATTGATCGAAACATTCATAAATGCTTTCAAACCTATTCATTCACAGTTACTTACAAAGGCCGTTAATTTAAACCTAAATAGTTTTCCTTTTATTTGTAGTTACCTATCGAGCTTTTTAATTACATTTTTCATAAAAAGGGCTTTTACATTGTTTATTAACAATTTATACCTTTATCTGCGGTTTTACCGGTCTGAAATAAAGAAAGAAATAAAATCACAATTTATCGGCTATCCAACGACTTGAGACTGTGAGATTGGCGTGTCAAATAAGTCAAGCCTCCCAGATTTAATAGGTATAATTATACACTCAATAGGTATAATTATAAACTAATATTAATACACTCAATGATGAAAAATATATAGTGCAAAAGATATAATATGGCAGCTACCTCGGACAAATAATTAGTCTAGTTAATCAAAGGAGGAACGCCTTTTAATAATATATTTTAGTTATTATAATATAATATTAGATATATTTAGGGCCTGTTTCACAATCTCCAGTTAAGTTACCAATAGGCTATCGGCAACATATTTGACAGATAAAGTATGGAGTATCTGTCAAATATCTGTCAAATATGTTGCCGATAGCCTATTAGGAACTTAACTGGAGATTGTGAAACAGGCCCTTAGATTATTTATTATTATTAGATTATTATATTTTATTATATGTTATTAGATTATGAGGCTACGTTATGAGGTCTCCTTTTGAAAATTTGATAGTGTAGTATCTAATTTATTGACTTAATATACCCACCGTATATGTTTAAACGGATAAAATGAAGACGCACTCGGTAAACGACCAATAATAAAATCGTCTTGCTTAAACTTAGACACCCAACGCTCCTTAAACTTTAAACGCTTCTAAAGCTTAGCTTATCTCAAAATCTTGGTCCAACAACGATCGATCGAGAAGAAACGATAGCCAGTCACGTGTTCGTTCATCACCTGGAGTTCACTCGAACCTTTCCACGAACGGAATGACGTAGTGTATTTTTGCGACGAATGTCACGTTCTAGAATGTCTATATCAGAATTCACGTTTCGCAAATGTAAAAGAAATTATTAACGAGTTTCGTCCATTATCTTGCGCTAATGAGTTTTTCAACAAAACCGTTATTTGTTTTCCATTACCTAGCGTGACAAAGATTAAGAGTTTTAGTTACAGAATACTTAAATTTAATCCACTCCGCGATTATAACGTTGTTTCGATAAACTTTCATAGTAATGACGTTAAATTTAGCGCGAGTGCTCACGTGAATGCTTTAATATTATATTTACTAACAATTTCCTAGTTTAATCCATGCTTCTGTTTTACATATTATAAATAGCAATAATCTTTATATAAATAACTAGCTGTTGCCCGCAGCTTCGCCTGCGTTAATTAAGATTTATATCGCATCATAGCGGGATGATATAGTCTATATTATCCCGCGTTCGGGAATACGGGGATGAATTATAGCTTATGTGTTAATCTGATGTAAAAACTATATAAAGTTTCATCAAAATCCATTCAGCAGTTTTTGCGTGAAAGTGTGACAAACATCCTCACAAACTTTTTTTTTCTGTACGTGTGTTGACATTGAACTCTTAAACGGCTGGACCGATTTGAGTGAATTTTTTGTCTGTTCAAAAAGATTCAAGGATGGTGTAGATTTATAAATCAGCTCGGCAGATGGCGCAGCAGTTGGTATCTAGATTATTTATCTATACTGCAACTTATCGGCTGGATAACCCAATACCCTCCTCGCCAAATTTCGAGGAGGAGATCCGTGCCCAGCAGTGGGAAATATGAGGTCGATACTTTACTTTTTTTACTTTACTTTTAGTCCCGCTAGTTACTTATAAATATCATCAGCAACCCTTTTTCATCCCCTGTAGGACTTAGGCCTCCTACAATAAATACTAAGACGGCCATTTACGCGTCACTCTCTTCCAACTAGAGAGAGATCGTTCTCGACTTATCGAATCGTGATAAAGTACACATACGCCTTCCCAAGGATAAAATTAACTCGTATAAATAATATGCACTTTCTCTCTGGAGTTATTCTCCATCTCTTAAGTTTTTAAGGTTATTAACGTTACCATTTTATCTCGTCAAAATAAAATATACATATTGATAAAAAAGTGAATAACGCAAAAATAATTTAAATATTTGAAAAGGTACGGGAACTGTTTGAAGTTGAGATCGTGTACAATCAGCTTAGTCGCTTATAAACTTCGACGTAGAAAATAATTTGCTTTTCTTACAGGTATGGCTGCTTTTATTTACAATTTAATATTATCCCTATTCACTACGAATATTGCATGTTACTTTAAACCGGTAATAAGATTACGCCGGGACAATAGCGCATAAAGAAGGATTAACAAGTTAATAATAGTATACTCGAAGTAAACTATATTCTAAAAAGATATTTTCATAAATTCACAACCATCTTGTATAAATAAAAAAAAAAGATGGGTTGCACTCCGAGAGAGCCGGCAGAAGTGAAAACTTGATTATTAACGTTGTGCATTTTTAATTTTTTGGAATAGTAAGGGAATAATTTTGAACTAATTGCTTTTATTATCCATATAAAAGTACTATCATTTATGTGGTAGAATACAATATTTAATTATTGCGCTATGGTATAGAAACATTACAATTTATATTACATTTAAAAGTTTATGTCTCAGAAAAATCAACTTACATCCATAATTCACCATCATTATTACCAGAACCATCATCGCCAATCTCTAAAACTGATACGATAGGTTTATCATAACTGAACTAAGAAACGAACAGTTTTGATTCGAACCTATTTAAATATCTAATAAAGACAGCATCAATAGTAGTTTTGTACTTCGTTGTGCTAATATTGCGATCATTTGACATAGTTAAACCAAATTCATTATTTAAAAAATCAATTTTTTTCATACTTTGAATAAAAAACATTATTTTAACAAATTTTTTATGAAAATAGATTTGAAGAAAAACGATTTTTTTAATTAATCGAAACCCTTACAATCGATTAAAAATATCGACAATCGAAAGAAAACAATCGATTGTTCGATTAATCGATTTCGATGTTACAACATTACTCTCCAACCGTCTCACGAATTTTCGATCAGCCCACGTGTCCTGACGCGAGTTTCACAGATTTTACCCATCCCACAAAAGTGCTCAACGCCGCTTAAGAAGTTTTCACTTCAAAAATTTAGACCTTATTTTAATCATAACGAGAGCAATTTTTTATCAAGCATTGTTTGATTTTCGACGTTCAATGTTGATCGTTAGAAAAGAAACACGGGCCAACGTCGGGTTTTAAGGCGACGCTTATTAAACTCTCGTTTATTAAACCCTCGTGTGAACCGGGCCTTACGGTCAAAATTATAAATGCAACATTTGACCTCATCAGGCAAATTTACGCGCACGCACGTTTCCACCTGACAGGGTTAAAAATAAATTAGTCCGAGGGATGGAATAGAAAAACACAAAATATTTTTTTTTTTAATTTAAAATATTTAATTTTATGACATAGCCACATTGATATTAATGAGATTTGTGTATTGTCATTAAAATTATATAATTTCATTTTATATAATTATGTCATTAAAAATATATTTTAAAGCCTGACTGTTTCGCGAGGTTTTAAGCCGCTTAGTAATTGTAATGCATTACATACTGTTCCAAAGTTACCACATTTTTTTTCCATTAATCTATTAGTAAGAGAGACCGTGGGAGATCACCTTCACCGATCTGATAACCAGATGAGACGTATTTTTAATTAAATATATTGTATTAACAAATATGCCTATAATTACTTGCTTAGCCAACAGTGCTCATGGTTATTTTTAATTTTATTAACTTTAGTCGATTTTTTTTCATCACTTTCATACTTTTCATAACCACATGAAATTTATTTCACTGATAGTTTTTAAAACACGGAATATACCCAGGTAGGCTTGCCTACATAATATTTCTGGCAAGCAGAAAGTTATATAAAATTTTAGATTATTTTAATACAAAATCAGCCTTATAAACTTGCCTGCAAATAGTCTTACTTAAAATACTTTAATTTAATTAAAGATAGCCATGAGCACTTTTGGCTAGGCAATTATAGGCTTGATATACAAAATATTTGATTAAAACAAACGTCTCAGATACGTATCGGATCAGTGAAGGACGATCTTCCACGGCTCTTGGACCATATCTAAGATCTACCGATGGTTGAATATGACACATTTCAAACCACCATATACGTAATTTTATTTTTTATTAGTGCCACACGGCACCGAAAGTGTGATTCAGAAAATTGAACATTTATTTTGGTCATATAAATGGCGACGAAATTATTTTTCACGTAAGTTGTATTTTTTGTTTTCTACAAGAGGAAAATGAATTAATTAAACTTAAGTTCAAAATTGATTCATATATGAGGGATAAATAAAACGCATGCTAAATATTTATTTCAAATTGAAGTCAATATTGTTTTAATGTTTTGGCAAATGATCTGTAAAATAATTTTTAAACGTTCGAAAATATCCGTTATTTCACCCGAATAACATTCATCGGAAGTTAATTAAAAGCTTACAAAATAGACACCAATGAAAACGTGTATCTAATATTTAAAAACATAATATTTTCTTATAAAGTAAAAAAGTAAAGTAAAGTGTGTATGTGTATACCAATTATGTCCCACTGCTAGGCACGGGTCTCCTCTCCTCGAAAACAGGGGAGGAGGGGTATTGGGCCATAGTGCATGTGCATGTGCATAGATGCGTTGGCCACATGCGGGTCGGTAAATTTCACACACCCTCAAAGACTGTCAATCTCACCAGGCGTGCAGGTTTTCTCACGATGTTTTCCTTCATCGGTGAGCCAACGGTGATCCATGCTTAGGGTGCACATAGAAACTTAGAAAATCCCATTTCACCGCAGGGGGTCAGAATCGAACCCGGATCCTCTTGCTTGACAGGCCGATCCCATATTCACTGGACCACCGTAGCTCTTTTTCTATATATTTTCTCATATTACAAGTAAATTAAGATTGTGCTGTGGGCGCAGGTCGAGTAGAATAGCATCATCCCAACTCTTCCCGTGGGTATCGTAAGAGGCGATTAAGTGAGAGTGAGAAAGTACTATACCCTTGTGACTCTCTCACCTCTCGAGGACGAGTATGTGCACCGATATGTCGCGAGTATTCTTCCATTTCTTGACCCAAGTACGCTTTAAGTTCTGTTCTTATCAATTAAGCGAACGCTCAGTACGCAAGGCGTTACGCGGCGAAGATAGAATTTATTTTAAAACAAATAATATTTTAAAAACACTAAACGTTAAACGTGATTTTACAATATCAATAAAATGGCATACACCGACAAGAACAAAACAGCGAACGAGCGTTGAGTGGTCGCTTGAAATGTTTCTATAAGAGTATCGGCTTTGGCCGGCTAAGCGTACCCTTCAGATAACATCTCATCAAGAAAATAGCCTGGCAAAATAACTTAAAGCCATCCGAGATTTTATGCTCAAGCGGTACACAAATGACTTTAATGTGACTTACTTTTTCTTTTATAATATGTATTGTATCTATTTAGTATATTTTTTTAAATATTACGGTATAAGGCCAATGTGTATTCTTTTTTTTTACATAGTACTGGTAGATGTGGTAAATACTCTAAATTTAAATCAAATAACTAGGTTTTAAATAAAAAAATAAATTACGATTCCGGGACATTTAGGATTTAGACATAAAAATCTGTAGATCGTTAATCAATAGAAATAAGTAATATTGGATTATAGTGAATGTACTCAGGCGAGAAACGTATCATCGTCATCACTAGCCTTTATCTGTCCACTGCTAAACATAAGTCTCTCTCAATGAACAGCAAGAGGCCGATCCCTTGCCAGCCTTAAATGGCCACTGCAAGAAGATCGTCTTCCCACCTGGCCAACCTCTTCGTCTACTTATACACGGACTTCACTCTTGAACCTTATTGGCCCATCGGGCATCCATTCTTCAGTGTGTGACCAGTCCATTGCCACTTCAACGTGCTTATTCTTATATCTGTTACCTTGTTGTTGTGATGTAACCTCTAGTTTTCTGGCGGATGTCTTCGTTTCGAATCCTATCTGCCAAAGAAACACCCAGCATAGCACGCTCCACAACACTTTGAGCAAAGCAAACCTATAAAATGAAGAATAATATCAAAAATATATGAATCTAGCACACAATTTAACTTAAAATAAAAACTCGGTCAAGAGCTTGGGCTAGCGAGGAATGAGATTTTAGTATCGTCTGCTACTTCGAAAAAATGTAGGAAATACGTTCAGTAAAAAAATGTTTCACGCAATACTTTTATTAGAAAAGTATCCCGGGAAATAATTACTATAGTTTTTTTGCGTAGGTATGACCCATCTAAAAAATAGAGTACTCGTATTCCAACGTGTCTGATCAAATTTTTCAAGCTTCATTTGTTTTCATATTAATTTATATTTATCGATTCGCACAACTCATTTATATACAATATTTTAAATAAACATAGTTGTTTACATTACTGAATTTTTTAAATACTTTTATCTCTAGCGAAACATGGCGTTTGTAGACAATAGAAAAAATATCGAGCACCCGGAATGAAAAAAAAACAATGTGAAGCAATTTTATTTATTTTTATTTTACTGTTAGCAAAACTAACAGCTAGTAAAACATTTATACAACACTAATTATAAAGTTATAAAGCCAATTAAGAGTTTTCGCTGTATATATTGGTTTAGTTAATTACAATCTACTACGAGACTGCCACAAAGTATAATATAATGGCTAAGGAACAAATAAGCTATCACATCATTTTTTTCCTGTAAATTAGGAACACTAGTATGAAAAAGATCGAATTCGTTTCTCAGTGTGTTGATGTTGGGATTATATTACCTATATATTCCTTAAATGCGCATATCAATTTTTGCGGTTTCTTTGATGAAAGCTTAAGTAAGATTTAGGGTACAGGAAATAAATAATATATTATAGTTAATAAACACCAGTACAAAACAGATCGAAACCCAATAGGTGCGTGATAGTTGATCCAATTGTTGATCGAGGTCAACTCACGAAGACGAAAAGAGCATCATGACACAAGGATTAACACTGCTTACAAATTTATTATCCAACACTCTAGAGTTTCGCCAGGATTTTAAAAAAGTATTTTTGCTTTCGAAAAAAGACTCAAACTGTCCCATAAAAATCGAGCACACAATGGTTCATGTGTAAAAGTGGTAAATTTGATCGAACTGAAACTTCTACTTTTCGTTTTAATAAAACGAAACTCTGTGTTATAAAAAAACTCTGTGCTATGTTTTTTTCAAAAACTATAATACAAATTCCTGCACCATTAGAATGTATTTGAAAGTTTGAAAGATTTGTACTGGCTGACAAATTGCAACAAACCTTAATTCGTGAAACCTTTTACAAAATTTACAATATTCAGTTGGCTGTTTTTATAGTTGCTTTCGATCAATTACTTGATGATGTTGCTTTCCTAAGCTATTTTATATATAAGACTGAATGATATTTAAGTAAGAAGTATTTTCAATTCGTGTCCAAGTCATATTTTCATTGCGAAGTTCTTATTGTATTAAAGGTTAAAGAAGACATTTTACGTGTCTGTTTCTTGGCTTACACTGGGATTTTACCTGCCATTTGCTGGCACGTATTGTTTCAGTTATATCCTATTAAGTATATAATTATCTACTAATCCTCTTGTCGATGTTTTATCGTAAAAAAGCACAGCAAGATTAATCACTCGCATATAATATATCGAACATTTGGGGTCTAAGGATAAACGCTTGGATTAACCCTTAGACATGGGTCCCTATTGAAATCCTATATTATGCTATAAGAAAATATTTTCGATCAATGGTTTTTTTATGAGTTTGCTTGACTGAATTTGCCTTGATCACACCTTGAGAATAGGGCGTTATGTCAAAGTATTTCAGGTTATCAGGTAAAATTTATAATAATAGAATATTTGAAAAGATCAATTCCACTTAACTTATTTTACCACCGAGAAAAATGGGCTTGCCTTGGAACCAGTGGGGTATTCATTCAATTCAAGTAATGGTACTACTTTTAAATAAAAAAAATATATTAATTTGATTTTGAACTGATTCAAATAACACACGTTTAATTATAATTTGTAAAATTTTGTTGTTATTTATGCATTTGTACCCGAAAACATTTATAACATATTAGTAGACTTTGCGGTTATTAATTTCACTGCAGTGAGTGTTTCATTAAATGCATTTATTGCCGCAATAATAACATATCAACATATTGAGGGAAGCATTAATTATTACATATACACTTGACTATTTGTGTGATATTTATTAACATTTATTTGTAAGTATTTACGTAATAATATGGGGTTGAGGTTTAGTGCTGGCGAAGTTAGCGTAGAATATTTTTTATATTATTATGTGATTATTATATTATATTTGGTATATCTCTGATTTTCAATAATTTATTAAAAAAATAAATGTTTTTTATGGCCATATTTTTTAGAGTAAGCATATTGATGGTCATGTGAAGTAAGTCCAGCATTATTAGACGCAGGTGTTTAATTAGACTCGTGGAGTATGATTATGTTCCTATGTGATTATTATATTATATTTGGTATTTCTCTGATTTTCAATAATTTATTAAAAACTTGCAGATGTTTTTCATTCAAAGCTCGATCGTTTATCACCATAATAATATCAGCCAGCACTTAATATTGTTTGAAAGTGGTTTGATAATACTTATCGGTATATTGCTACCAATTAATACGATTAAGTTATCTTGTGCACTAAATATAATCCTCCCCAATTCAAAATATCCATCCAGGTATCTACTTATATTAAGGATGAGATTATGTTTGTATCTGGTCAGTTAGCAAATTGAATTCTGCACTGTTTCGAATTATCTTGTTATTAATTTGTATTAATCTATGTTGATTAGTACTTAACGTAAATTAAATATATCAGTTTATTTTTCTAATCATTTGTTATTGAAAATATTGTCTTGAAAAATCAATCATACTTGCGTACTTTCCACACTCGGTTTTATTACACTAAGAAATGATAATACAAATATCATTTTAGATTTTCCCGTCCCTCTACTACAACAGTAAATTTCAATATCATCATCACTAGCCTTTCTCTGTCAACTGCTGAACATAGGCCTCCCTTGATGAAATTTCAATATGTAAATACTTAATTCTATATGCTAATTCGCTTATGCAAATTTCTTATGCAAAATACTAAGATTGAATTATATACTTGTTTTATGTTGTATATTAATAGTTTTATTGCGTACCTAATCGTTATAAATTCGTCTATTCGTATATATCCAATAAAAATGTTATTAAAATTTTTAACTTTCAAATGTAGTTATTCCGAATATTTTTGACCCTAAAAAAGTAATAAGCCGCAGGCTAGAGGTGGATTTGCGAGTGGATTATAAAATGAATGTTTTACAAAAACGTGACATATTCTATGGCTTGCGTTCGGGATGGCTAATTTTATAATACCGATGTTATATTTTTGAATCCTTTTTACTAACTCACTTAGAAACTTTTTTTTGATAAACTTCTTTAGTTAAATAAAAATAAGGTCAAAGTATTTCATGAAATTCTAATCTAGATTTATAGGCACGTATTTTTTATTATTTGGCTGTGATATATTTTGACGTTGCAAGATTAACTTATTTATTTCATAACCACCACCATTATCACTGTCACCATCATCATCATCATTATCACGGCTATTACCTTAGTCTACAAAATGAGACATGTGTATTACTTACTAGTATATTTTTACCTATATACCAGTGAAGTAACGGTTTTAATGATTAATCATTAATTAATGAATAGACCGCCTATATGCAAACACCGATCAAGCTTTGTCGTCAACTAATTAACTACTTTAGCTTCAAGACATGCTTTTGTTTGTAAACACAAAGTTGGACCGTATGAGACTTGAACTAATTCCATAGGGAGTCTTGAATGGCTTTAGCAATTGCCTTCATGACGTTGATTACAAGAAAATCAAGGATTTTTCCAATGCTTAACCCTTAAATGTTTGTGTGAATGAATTATTTGTTTATTTTATTATTAAAATTCAGAGAATTCTTATTTCAAAATTGTTCGAATATGAAATATGTTTCCTTCTTGAACTTTTAAATTTGTTTAAAATCTGTGAATATCTGCAGATAAATCTATATTACAGATATGGAATACAACTATGAAGAAGAAGAGAATAGTGATGTTGATCGTGAATTGCGACGAGTAGTTCGTCGAACTGGCAAACATATAGCAGCCGGTGAAGAGAGACCGCGCACGAATACCAGCCAGCAAACTACACCAACCGAAGGTAAGTACTTCTTAGCCCTAGTATTAGCATAGACAATGATAATTTTAACATAATTTAGCTGTGACCGCGATTTATTCGAAGTTTGTTTTGTAGTCTTAAGATTACAAAACAATATTAAAGGTTAAGATATATTTATTTAACGTCACAAGTAAGACATAACACAAAACAAATTGTTTTAGAAAATTCACAAAACATTATTTTAGATTGATATACCACTAAACAAATATAATTTAAATCTAATAATATATGTACCAAATTTAAAGAAATAGTCTTCATTCGTTTCCATTACGATTTTATATTAAGCATAAAAAATTGTAGTTTGAAAATGTAAAAGATGATAATATACGTACCAACCATTTCTCTTTCTCTGGTCGCTCCCTCATGATGATCGTGATCATCTGTGGATGTGGACGGTTCAGTCCTCATGCGGATAATCTGCCTCACCAGTGCCTATCCACCGCGTCTCTGACAACCGAATAAAACGTTTCTGAGGATGGGCATTTTACTTACCAACCTACAACGAGTGAAGAAACTGACCATCGAAATAGTATATTTCGTTACAAGTGCGGAAAGCCTGTCATTGCAACGAGTTCGAGTCGACCAGAGCCGAGGCGCAGCCGAAGGCGAGGGTTGACAGTCGGAACAAGTTGCAAGGACGGTTCCGCACGTGTAATGAACGACTATTTTTAATACATTTGCGAAAAAATGAAGCAATTTAATAAAATAATAAAAACACAAAATGGCGCCGAACGTAAAAGAATATTAAGCAGAGATTTTCTTCACCCATTCTGGGTAGGCATAGGGAACTATGCCCATACAGCCAAGTCTTTAGTTGAATTGTTTTATTCATAATAAAAAATTAAATTTAATAAGATAAAATAAAATGAAACCTAGCCGAACACATTGAATTAAATCATTAAATCTGATATTGAAACAAATTAGTAGCTTCTTTTTAAAAATATTTGCATAAATCATAAACCATCAATGAATTCCTTTTAGTAAAAACTTCGTGGTTGGTTTTTTTCTTTTTAATATACATTATTTTGACAGTTGGGAGTTGGGACAAGAACGCACGAGTTCGGAAAAGGTAAAGAAAAAGCACGAGTGTGTAATAGCCATGGATGTAGAATAATAACAGGATGGCGTACTCGGAAAAAATGTATTTACGAAAGTGAACACTAACTCAACGCATTAAGTATTATATTCTAATGGGCATTACACGGATGCTGATCCGAGCCGAGCGGGATAGCAATATGTTAGGAGTGTGTCTCGTTCTTTTATCTTGCCAGCTTAAAAATGTATTTTATTAAAAATTTTGGCTGATCAAAAATTTCATCGAAAAAATTGTCTTTTTAATATTATTTTGACAGTTGTATGTCAAGAAATTGTAATTGAATTTATTTATTTCAATATATTTCCAATTCAAAAAGAAAACATAAATTATTATTTTGCTTATTTCGTTTATTTCTTATGGTAGCCCAATGGACGTAATAATATATAACAGGACCGCGAACTCGTAACAGAAAAACGAGCCGACAGAAATAGCCAGTGTTTAGGAGTTTCTTATAAGGTGAGACCCTTTCTTATAAGGTGACAATAAGATTTTGACATGTGGGACAAATGTCTTTCAAAAATTCAAACTGTTAGGAAATGGGTATTGAAAATTTTAATTGCAGTAAGGTTTATATCCTACTAGTACATACTTGATGTATGCAGTTTTAAGCGCTGCATGAGTTTACCACGACTGCCATAATATTATAAATCTCGAGTTTATAAGTTCTTCAAAAGGCGCGTTTAGCCCCGGCAGATATCGCAAACTAGCTTAGATGCATTTAGGGTGCTTGAAAAATCTGACACAAGTATTATACTTACAAACGAAAATACCAACATTAGCAATGGTTAAAAATCTGAAGAATAGTAGATGGATTACGAAATACATAATACAAATACTTCCAGGTATATACTTGACGGGAATCCGTCATCAGGTGGTCGAGATATGATTATCATCCGGTGTTCGCGGTCCTGTTATATATTATTACGTCCATTGTAATAGCATGGTAATAGGCAATAGCCCACTTTCTAAACGCTAAACGTCCCTGCAATATGCCACTTTTTGAGCAACTGTATTAAAAAATAATTTAGGAGCCCACATTATAAACGTTAAATAAACTCAAGTGTAGAATAAAGTGTGACATTGAAAAGCAAAGCGTCATGAAAAGCAATAACTAAACTTTGCAGGAACAAGAAAGTGAAAGTGAATTGAAACACGTGTCATAAATGGCGTTTGACGTGTCGTGGCTTTTGTGGCAACTTTGCTGCATGCGCAAGGTATAATATTATACTAGCTTCACCGACAGACTTCGTCCTGACAATAATACTAATATCGCTGTTAGAAAAACAGGGGTTTCGTATAAGTGTGAAAATTTTAAATCGTATGTATTTTTTAATGCTTAATCATAATAAAATAAATAAATACTATATATAATTGTCAATAAAAAAAAAATGGGCTGGGTTATTATTATATTATTATAATTTAAGTTCATGAAAAATATATTTATTTTCTTATCCGAATATCCGATATCCGATTCAGACCTACTCGATATATGCACACAAAATTTCATAAGAATTGCTCCAGTTGGAGTTTGTTAATAAACTCCGCGACACGAGATATTATGGTGAATTTTTATATATTATCATCATCATTATTCGTCCAGTGCCAAGCAGAGGCCACTCGAATCAACACGGATCGGCCACTGTAGGCAGATCGTCTTCCCACCTGGTCAATGACCGACCGGAGGTAGCAGATTCGAATCTCGCCATTGAACAAGTTTTCTGTGGTTCTGGGTCAAGACCCAGCAAGCATCATGCTAAGCAGCCAAGGCTGCTTAAACAAACTAACCTTGGCAAGTGTAAGCTACGATGTGTTATTGCTTAGCCATGAGCTTATTATATTCTTTTCTATACATATAAAAATATAAGTATCTAATAATCTGTGTTAATTTTTATCAACGCTTAAAAATGTATTCTCACCTAATAAAAAGCACAGTAAAAAGAAGAAAGATTTGAGTGCGAAGTTTAAAATACTATACACTACAGTTGGTCAGTTGTTTATCTTTTACTTATATAAACTACCCATTCATTGTAAAGATGTTACTCTCAATGTAAAATGGAAGTCCGAGAAAAATAAATTGCAAACATTTTACCGCTCCGCGATCACTCTAGCATTCAAGCATTTTTAACAACAATTAGTTGCTCCACAGTTAGTAGGATAGGTACACTAAAAGGCGGTAATGAATAATAAGAAAAATAACAATAACATATGCTTTTATTTTTTTATATAATTATTTTGCTTTTTTTTATTTAATTTATTATAGACATATTAATAAATATGTCAATCCAACAAAAATACTTGGCGTAAGCTCATACCGAGCTTTGTAAAGTAACCCAAGAAAGAAATAATAATATCAATATTAATAATAATATTTATTGACGCTTTAACACCACGTCAATCTGGTCCTGTGGTGAGTTCTCGAAGATGTTATGTTAAGGGTACCAGACAACGGAAACATACACGATGTATTTGGAACGCTTTTGAAAACGAATAGGTATGATAGTGCTGGCACGATACAAGTGATAAAATCAGCAATGTAATTTGTTTATTGAATGCTATAAATGAAAGCTAACTCATAGAGTTCGCCACGCGAGGTGAACGAACTCCCGCACCATGTGTCTCGTGGTCAGCGTGAGTGCATGTGTGTATGCATACATTGCGAGTTTGTAAAATATATAAGTCCCAAAATTTTCTTATTAAAACATTTCTGGGATAAATGGTTACATGCATTATATAGTTCATGAATAGAATATTACTAGGATTAATTATTTGCATTCGTTCCAAATACACGCTGTATATAAAAATATATAATTTAGATTTTTATTATGATAGATAGATAGATAAATAGATAGATAGATAGATAGGTAAACTTTTTATTCACAGTTCCACATTACACATACAAATTAAAAAAAGGAAAACAAAAAACTAAATCTAACAAACAAAAAATAACATAAATCTTTACAACGTTAATAAAATCACATTAAAATACAGAGTATGTGTGCTGCAGAATCGCAAAAAGATACACCCATTTGTTCCCTGGCGTTCAACCATTGACCATTATTGGGCCACAGTTCAACGATACGCTGCCACACTTCAATAAAAACCTCATCAAGGCACCACAGCGGGTCAGGATCGAACCCGAACTCAACAGGCCGAGTCCATACACACTGCACCACCTTGCTAATTTTCATCCCAATAATATAAAATTATACACTGTTTATAATGAAACACCCATGAAAAAATCACACAGTTTACTTACAACTTTGTAAAATTAGGACGTATGCCACCTCAGTCCTCCCGTGACCATGATTGCTGTAAAGTACTGAAACGTGGAAAATGTATTTTTTTTCGAATGGACCAATGCTGTTGGCCTTAATGTTTTTTTAATTATAGTTTTAAGTTTCATCGGAAGAGTAGATGAGCAGATCGCTCATCTATAAATTTTTATGAGGAGGGTGTTCTCCACCGCTAGCCACGAAGTCAAGAACGACCGCACGATCGGAACATGCAGCGGGCGGCGCCACGTCACTGAAAGTTGGAGCGTGACTCACGCGGACTAACCCCTACCGCGTGATTTCACAACTGAAGGCCAAGCAGATGGCGCGCGCAATACTGGGGCACACTCCATCGGCGTGTGCCGTAACGTCTTCTACATGCTGTCTTGAGATGGATCCGTGATACCATCACGGAAGGCGGGGTCAAGCCACGTCCCCCGGTAAGGCGTGGCTTGACGGTCACGCTACAATGAGGAGTAGGGATTAATCAATAGGAATCCGATACTGTCGACTGATTATTATTATCGATGATGTTAAATATCTTGATGACCAATCATCTCACCTCCCTCAGATGACAATGGATCGTGCATGGTCTGGGTACCACTACTTATATATATTATTATGGTAATTATGGAGTGAAATTTGCGTTAACATAATGAAACAATATAATATTCTCTGTTTATCAATAGAAGGCATAAAAAATATAAAAAAAATTTAGAAAAATATTTCGATGATTTGATTGGTTAATAAAACCACTCATGGTTCTTCCAACCCTTTTTTTCTCTTTCTTATAGTATGTATACTATAAGAAACAAAAGGGAAATCTATTAATATCTATAAAGCGCTGTACTCAATTTCGACATTTCATTTTTTCTTTAAGTGGCTTCTATGTAACAATGATACCGACTGCCAATTAATTAGTTTTTCAAAGAGTTCTAGGAATGTTTATCTTAGCGAGGCTTTATAAATGTCACTAATTTGCTCTTTGTGTTGCTTTTAATTGCTACTGCGGTAATAATTTTTCCTGCTGTCCTTTTCGTCCTTACAGTTGGGTACTATATAATTTCAATAATTAAAAGTATACTGAAGTTTTTACGCTTTATTCGATATAAATGTAGATAGTGTTCATAACATGCTACTTTCTATAACGAATAAACATATATACAAACACAACACTACAACTTTTTTTACTCGTAATCAAAATTTTTTGCTATTTAATTTACGTACTTAGAACGTGCAATGTTACAAGTGTTTTTTTTTTACATTATTTTTGTTACTATCACAGGTCAAATAATTAGCGTCACAACAAAAAGCGGCATTAGTATGATAAGACGTATGATACATGTCGCTACGAGCCGTTAGACATGTTGCGTCACCACACAAGTGTCATGTCAGATTATATGCTACTTATGCCACATGGAGCATAAATATAAAACTATACAATTAATTTCAATAAAGGCGCGGATCCACCATAGCGCACAGAGAGGCTACGCATGTACGTGCACGATTGTGTCCACATCAACCCACGGACACACTACAATATATGAATTGACACACGTGGCTTGCTCGAATATGGCACTCATGAAGCTCAACGCTGGTAATGCTATATGAAAGATAAAAGCACCTTGCTCGATGCCAGCAGCTTTCGTGATGCCAGCACCTTGCTTGATGCCAGCACTTTGCAACACTTGGCCCGATTTTATTTTTTTATTAGTTTACAAATGCGTGGGTTCCACAAGACGTATGATTCGACTGTGCTGCGCTACAGTTGTATAAGTCGTGAGTTTCGTGTATGTATAGCGTGTGTGGCAGTGGAAACGTTGATCCACGTAGTCGTCTGACTATTTGTCTAAATGAATCCGTACGCCGCGTGGCCGTGCACAGCGTGCGCTGCGGTGGATCTGCGCCTTAATTCATTTTATTGTAATATCATTTCATAGCATGAATATATTATTATTTCTTTATATTATGTCACTCCTCAATTTAAGATTGCTCTGTGACGGTCCAAAATTACTTTAAATAGATTTTATTTTCAAAACTCCTTTATGATTTCTCCCGTACGTCGACATAAAAATATCACTTTAAGAAATAGGTTTAAAAATATTCACAGGTAATACAAAACATAAAAAATATACAAAAATATAGAACGTTTTTTGTACTATTTTAGTATTTGTACGAAAAAAATTAAAGCTATTTTTCCATCTATTAAAAAATTAAAAGCTCTATAAATGAACTAGAAATTAATATTTGAATTGAAAAATATATTAACAAAATATATTATTTTTCAAGGCATTATTACCTTTTAAATGTAGCAATGAACAATTTTAATCAAATCAAAGACCTACTATTATATTATATACGTTTACGTACTACTAACATATTATATTATATACGTTTTGCCTCGAATAAGGTTTTTCTTAATTTACCACGAAACTCGTTTAATAAGATGGAATTAATTTATTATAAGCTTATATTCCATTGTTTAAATGTGTTTTTATATACTTTTCCTATTGTTCTTTTAAATTCAGTGTTATTGACACAGAATTGTAAACAGAAAGATTCATATAAAACAACGTGTACATTTGTAAAAAATGTTTTGTCACATTGTTCTATGTTATTTTTCAACGTAAATTTAATAGTATTAGAGTTTCAATGGCGTAACGACGTTATTTTGATTGGAGGCATCGAACAAACTTTGTTCCGTAACACGATTATGACAGGTCGTGTAGTTCCATAGTTCATCTGAAATATCGTTTGTTTTCCACATGACGAGCTAATATATCAGATAGGACTGCGAGTTTTTCTTTTATCGGCTATAACACATCTTTATATATATATATATATATATATATATATATATATATATATATATATATATATATATATATATATATATATTTTATGAAATTTTCTGTGCAGCTTTAGGTGGATTCGAGAATGGTTTATTTATCAACTAGCTGTTACCCGCAGCTTCGCCCGCGTGAATCTAAGATTTACGGATTTATCATGTCTGATGATGATCATTTTCTATTTTAATAATTACATACTAAGTTTTTGTATTAAAATGGATATAATATGTAATCTTGAAAATAAAGACTTATATCCCTTCGCAGACTTTTGGCATATTTAAGATACTATTATTATAATAATATTCCACCATAATATTACGTTGATCATATTACGTCTACCAGAGTTAATACACTACGGCCTTAGACACCAGACAACCGCCCGTGCGAATCACGCCAACACGATTTATTTTCTTGTGCATTATTTTGATTTTGCCATATCTCCTAAAGTATTAATTTAATTTGCATGATGTAAATGGCAAAAATAATCTTCATGAAATGCTCAAGCTAATTAATTGATTTAAAATGATAAGTATTGATATCGTATTTGTGTAAATAACTTTTAAAATATCGCGTTATAATTGCCCATTTTTTTAAAGTATTAAATGGATATAGTATGATATCCCTAAGAGATAGACATATGCCGTCGCGGACTTTTTTGTAGACCTATTTAAGATAAATAATTCCACCATACATTATTTTGTTATATCTCAAACGGTTTAGGCAGCGTTTTCGTTGAAAACTCCCAGACGGCCTATTTTTTTCCGACACCTCCAACAATTATTGTTATATCTTAGCTAATTTATATAAAAACTTAATAAATTATGTACATAAACCTTCCTCTTGAATTGTCCTATCCATTAAAAAAACCGCATTACAATCCGTTGCGTAGTTTTAAAGATTTAAGCGTACAAAGGGATATAGGGACAGAAAAAGCGACTTTGTTTTATAATATGTAGTGATACTGCAACTAAACGGCTGAAATCAGGAGTGGCTTGTGCGCATTTTCTAAAGATTTTCTGAGAAAATTTACCATTGTTTTTACTCCATTCGAAAGTAGAAATTTCAACGAATGAAAAGTAAACTGACTCTTATAAAATAGTAGATATTTTGGTGGATATATATATATATATATATATATATATATATATATATATATATATATATATAGTAGATATTATAATAGTAAATAATATAATAGTAGATATTTTTCGATTGAAAATAAGGCTGCTTTGTCGATATTAAGTCAAAATAAGGTACAAATAAGGTCAAAATAAAACAATTTAGGACATAAAAGGTAAGTTCTTGCCAAATTTCGTGCGTCATTTTTTTTTTTTGTTAAGATTAAAATAAAAAACAAAAACATCGTTTTGAGTTTTTTACATAAATTTTAAGATTATGTGAAAAAATGTAAATACAAAAACTGTATCACATACAGTTTTGCCGGTTAACTTATAGTTTTTTTCAGAAGTCGACAAAATCATAATTTTTTTACTCTTCCCACTTTCCTTTGATCGTCTGTAAATTGTTTTTCGTTTCATTTTTATTATGTTTTTTCCTATTCCAATGGCTTTCTTTCTACTATAATTTTGTTTCATTTTTTTACCATTTTAAAGATTCGGCACAGGCACCTGAAAATAGCAATTGTAACTTCAAACGAGAATTTTGTGACGCACGATAGCAAGTTTGAGGTAAAATAATTTTATGTACTGCGTCAAACCTAACTAAATTGAGTTTTGTTATTAATGTGACGTACATTCCTCGTATTTTTTTACATGTTTTAATTAGGAACTCGGGTAATAAGCGAATTATATAAAAGTCTTAAGCATATTTTCATTCAATATTTTTTGAAGTTTGTTTGTTTGAACGCGATTATCTCAGGAACTAATCGTCGGTTTTGAAAGATTCTTTCAGTTTTAGATAGGCCATTTATCTAGGAAGGCTATAGATAATGTAGACGAAGCTACACGCAACAGCTAGTATGTTATAAAATGTAGGTTGTGGCTACATTTTAATTGTATGATAATTATAACTGATGTTAAAAAGCGGCTTAAAAAGTATGATAATAATTATTCCTACGTAAGAAATATTATACAAGATACCACGGTAACTCCTATAATTTAAAAGTAAATGCAAGTTATCACTAATGTGGAGCAAAATAAAATTAACTTTATTGAGATTTATATATTTTTAGAGGGAGGTAGTTAAAGGTGTGTGGGTAGATCCCGTATGCTAGTTTTAATTAAAAAATATTTTTATAGAGAATTTTCTAGAATAGTCATTCAAGGCGACATGAGAACGATTTTTTTCGTGGCATGGCATGATTGATTGATGATAATAAATTTATGACCTTACATTTTTACTTATAAAGCAAAATTTATATAAATATTTTGAGCGATCTTTATAATGTTTTAGTAAAAATATATTTATTACTTTTTTCCGAAACGATACGTTCCGAAATTTTTTTGTAAATTCCCTACTAAGAAATTTACGGAATAATATTTTAAAGATGATCCTTAGATAAACTGCGTTACTGGTGTAAATAATCCATGGTTATGCGATCATGTTTTTTTCAGCGTGGTGATCGTGAGATTTTTTAGTGTATGAAAATTTGTAAAAGTAACAGCACATTAAAGTGATCAATACATGAAATCACATATAAAACGACATATCGACATAATATAAATTCCTTACACTCATGTCGCGATTTGAAATTGCGATTTCTCGATATCTCTACGAAACTGTCCGGTGAGTGTGATTTTAGCTCCAAGTTCAGAGGTGGGTGGAAGCGTGACAATGATAGTGAAGGTCATTTCTAAAATAAGGACCTAAATTAATAATTGTCCTGACGATAATGGATTTACGTAGTAGCGTTACAGGCGCGTGATCTAAAACGTGTTCGTACGGTGCCGGCTTCTTCTTAAAAAATCTTAGCGCGATATTTCTTTCAGTTTTATTAGAGCGTTTACCGCGGATGGGACATTCAAAACGGGACAATTTATCGCTCATGCAACAATCGCTGTTATACTTAATACTTTGATTGATTTTAATATTTGAATTGACAACTATCATGGATCGGGTGGTGTTTCCATTTCAACAGTGGAATACGTTGGAGTCATTTGAAGATACGGATACGCCTTTAGCTTTGGCAAAGTTACCGGAGTTTAATCCTGACTTAGGGGACGCGGATTGGCGGGCCTGGTTTGCGGCTGTGGACGCTCGCATGGTAGATAGACCATTAGTGGGCGAAGATTTAAAAAGTGCACTAAAACACTCACTGAAAGGAAGCGCTACTTCGTGGATATCACAATTAACACATAAAGATCTAACATGGAACTACTTTAAGGACCTGTTTCTCACTCGTTATTATTTTAATGAAACCGAAGCTGCCAGTCTGACCAACATCAACAACGAGCGTCCCGAAGACGGAGTGTTCATCACAGCATATGCCAAGCGCTTGATGATGTCACGTGAGGCTGTTTGGAGGAATCTAAAATCAGAAGAAGTCGTCTTGTCATACGTGATTGCGCATTTCGCTCAAAATGATGACGAATTCCAAATGCCATCTATGTATTTGAAACGCACAAATACTGACAATGACTCCGAAGAATCTATCTCCAAGCGTTACAAGTTTACGGTTCCTGATCCATTGCCGCCACGCTGCAATGAGCTAGCCCGTAATGCTTCTGATTTTTGCGAAATTAAGAAATTAAATCTTGCTCGTAGTTCTATCATTCAATCTACGAGTGAACTTGCAGTAACTTCTGGGGATAGAAAAACCGTCTGCTTCCAATGCGGGAAGAGTGGACATATTGCGATGAACTGTTTGAGCGACAACTTTCAGTCTCAGAACAATGCTAGCAATGATCCCTGTGCCAGTACTAGTGACGTTTTACAGCAATCACTAGTAAAATGTTTTGAGGATGAAGAAATGAAGGAAAAACCACAGGACACCGGTAAGCTACATCCATTATAACCTATTGCTATTCTGAATATTCCTTACGAGGCTCTTTGTTTACTCAGTTTTGTTTTAACATAAATCTGTCTATATAATATCTTTGTCTTCGATATATTCGCATCATTGAAAAAATCGCTCTATTTCAGTCTCTATGATACATATTATAATTAAGATACTCATTTTCAAATTTATTCTTGGTAATAAATCTAATTAAGCTTCCGAAGGCTATGAGTGAGATGTCTGTATTCTAAATACATAAGCTTTTTAATAGGATATTTTGACTTTTCTATTCTTGAAATTCTAAAGATTCCTACTTGATGTTATTTTGTTTTTTATAATAAAATATTGCAAAACTTTTTTTTTTTTAGTTTTTTGGGTTCGTAGTGAAATAAATGAAGCAAGGCTATCATTATAGGCTTTAAAGGAATATAGTGTCCATTAGTAAATGTGTGTTTTATTCGTTTTATATAATATTATACATCATAATATTGTTTTCCTTTTTTCAGTCCGAAATATTTTCTATACAATTTAGTAAAGTTATCATAACACTAAAGCAAAATATAATTATAATCAATAAATTCGCAAAATGTTAGGATTAGTTACAAAATATAATGTTATTTAATTGGCAATTTGTATCGAATAATATCAAAATATAGCTTTGACGGAAAGTTTATTTAAGCTATTAATGCATTAAATACTAAATTTCACGGAACCACAGTCTGTATGATGCGGTTGGGATCACGACAAATTGTTGTTTGGAAATGTTTGGTTCAAATGAATACCTGAAATTGGAATTAGCAACGGGATATTGGAGTTCTATTATGACATCAATATCTGGTGTAATTAGTCATACCATGGTTGTATTAGGATATTAGAAATACCTTTTTTAATAAACGAGAACTTGAAGAAAGTTTATGCACCACGCTCACGTGGGTATCTAAAGATGTCCCACTGCTGGGTACTGGCTTCCTCCTCGAAATCAGGTGAGGAGGGTATCGGGTCATAGTTCATCGAGGCGCTGGCCCAAGGGTTGCTAAACTTGACGCGCCTTCAAAGACTTAATCTCATCAGGCATGCAGGTTTCCTCGCGATGTAAACTGATGAGGGAGCGAGGGTCTTGTGTTCAAGGGGCATTTATTTTAGAAAAATCCATTTCAAGGCACCACAGGGGGTCAAGATCGAATCCGTACCCTCTCGCTCATAAGGCCGAGACCATACGTCAACGTCTCTCTATGTCTATGTTCCGCAT
Organism: Lycaena phlaeas; assembly: GCA_905333005.2. NCBI lineage: Eukaryota > Metazoa > Arthropoda > Insecta > Lepidoptera > Lycaenidae > Lycaena > Lycaena phlaeas. The sequence goes on from HG995168.1 coordinate 7,069,558, forward strand.
GTCTTCCATTAAAAAGTTTATGTTTTGGAAAGAAGAGTGGAACAGGCAGTGTATATTATGTAGCATATCATGACCCAGGTCCAATTAAAGTTGTTCTTGAGCTAACGATGGGTTTATAATAAAAATTAAAAAAAGCGGCCAAGTGCGAGTCAGACTCACCCATGAAGGGTTTCGTAGCAGCAAGTAACACAGTATAAAAGTTCTTGTAGTTCGTTGTAATTTTGATCAATGTTTTAATAATAGTGTATTTTTTTAATTAAGTAATTGATTAGTAAATATTATAATTAGCTACCCCTAAATGAGAGAGATTTTTTAGAGACTTTTTATATTTGAGTTGATTGAATTATAGGCAAACTGCGGTTTGCGATTATAACGTATTAAAAAAAACTAGGTACATCTAGTAAGTACCTAGTTTTTTCTCTCCTTCGTTTCTTGTTCAAACCAATTTTCAGAAGAAATGTGGAAGTTTATATCATTATTTTACTTTAAAAATTATAGGCGGGGAGGAGGGGGGGAGTTGACACACACACTTTGAAAGTCACGCAAACTATTCAGTTTAGAAAAAAATATATTTTAGAAACTTCCGACGAAGCATTAGGGCCATTAGGGCCATAGCATAGCTCCATCCAAAAAAAATCCATAGATTTGATGAAAAAAAAGGTTGAGTTTCAGTTTTTTATTTTATTGTGAAAATCTTAATGCGATTGACAGAATACATCTATTTACTAAGTTTCTACAGTATATAGTTCTTATAGTTTCGAAAAAAAGTGGCTGTGACATGCGGCCTCTCAGGGAGCCAACGCCACCTCCACAGACGGGTTGCCCCGCACCACAGAACAACCCCAGTCCTGGCGGTGTCGCCAGGACAGTACAATGAGGCGAGGTTTCCATCCTCACCCCTTGCCCCCTGCTCTTTTGCCCCCTCTTCTTATAAGAGGGTACAAAGAGCCCCCTTGGCTCAATTAGCTTCGCCCAAGGTTTTGGGCTTACCCTAGGCTACTGAGCCCCACCGCCACGACAAGGCTTGAATCATGGTGGGGTGGCTACGGAACTCTAAAAAACACAGTGCTTTTGACTTATTAAATAAAAAAATAAATATGTAGCTAAGCGGCCCATTAGATTTATACAATGTCGAAGTTAAGGCCGCTCAGTAACGTTGCCTTTTTATATATTAGATAATACATCGTCGGACGACTTATATAATATTTTAAGCTGCTAGATATTAGTAATCTTAGTTAAAATTGTTTGATTGAGATTCGGTAGGCTTGAACATCTTTGAATAATAGATTTGTATATCAAATAAAAGGGTATTAAATACTCTCTTTTAAAACAATCTTACCATTTTTTGCCACGCCATTTTGTAAGACTGAAGCAAACTGTTTATAGAGCTCATAGAATAGTTCCGCACTTATAGAGATAAAAAGAAGTTGTTTTCAATGTTCAGCTGTTTTAGAGACTATCCAGGATAACACCTACTGTATAATATATTGTTAAGCAAGCCCTTTGTTATTAGAAAGATAAGGTTGAACAAACAGCAATAGAAGCTAGGTTGTTATATGAGTTTTAACTAAATCTATTGGAATAATGTTGTAAGTAAAAACTACTCTTATTTCATTTAAGTATTCTATTCTGATGTTTTTTTCTTTTTAATTCAAATTCATTTACGCATATATATCAAGTTATAGCGGTGCCTATAGTGCCCCTCCTGCCCCTATTGGACTAACACTTGAGCAGTGTAAACTAATACCACTGGAAGCGTATTCGGCTGCTTTTTTTCCTGTCTGCTGACAGAAAAAACGACTACTAGTTGCCTTCAGCTACTTGAAGGGGAGTGTCTCAAATCACCACAGCCAGTCAAGGAATCAGTCAATCTGACTATAGGTTGACAGGACACCCCTGTCTGCCGTCACTTCTCCGCACTCCCGTCCTACGTTGGCGAAGCGGACGTGGTGTTCTTTCGGTCACGCTACGCGGTCTGTCTTTGCGAAATATCGGATTCGTAGAAAGTGACCGTCACCTGCTAGTCCTCATCGCTCTTGAGCATGGAGCGCACCACACTTGAGAGTGAGAGGTCCCTTGCGAATACTGCCACAAACTCGTGGTCCATCTATCGTACACCTCCAGAGTGTTCTGTTCCGAGTCCTCTATGTTTTGAGCCACTCTATTTTTTTTTCTTTAACGCCGGAAAATGCAGTTAGGTATCCCGCGGGGGAGTGGGTCTCCCCAGGTGGGTATGTAGGACTCGCTGCACCCAAAAGATGGTAAGTGGACGCAGCACTACCCACTAAAACCCGGCGAGTGCTACCAATGCCACCTTTGCTGCGGTGCACTGGAGCAGCTAGCAACAATGCACCTCGATGGCTAGTGAGTCCCTAAGGGGACCGACGCCACCTCCACAGAGGTTGCCCCGCACCACAGAACAACCTTCCATCGTCGGGACAGTACAATGAGGCGAGGTTCTCGTCCTCGCCTCCTGCCCCCTTCTTTTTTGCCCCTTCTTCTTACAAGAGGGGTACAAAAAGCCCCCTCGGCTTAATTCGCTTCGCCCAAGGTTACTGAGCCCCACCGCCACGACAAAGCCGGAACCATGGTGGGGAAGCTACTCTAATATATTTTAACCTACCTATAGTACTTTAACCTAGCATGCTCACGTTCATAGAAAATGGTGCATATTTCATATTACTCGTCAAATTGCAGACTCGCTGCTTGAGGTATCCTTTACAACTATTTATTCAACGACCACTTAAGAATAAGATGGTCTTAAAGTCGTAATTTTATAAATGTGTTGAATTTATTTATATAACCCAGAGCTCGCTGTAAAAAATAGAGCGTGGGGAGATTGTTATTTAATATTTACTCTTTTTATATGTTCTCATTTAGCTCTCCACTCTGAGACAATTGTATGTTACCTACTATATTATGAAAAGTATCTTCTCTTCTTAAAGTCTCTTCTGCCACGGGTTTATCAGATACTCTCATGTATTTATTTAAAAAAAATGTGTTATGTTGATTGACGGCAATGATGAATCCATCGAGCTTATTTTTTTTTTAAATCCGACCTATGTCTCCGGCCTTAAGGTCTTTAAGCTTAATATAGTTACTAGTTAGCAACTATGTAATTGTACATTATATTACATACAGCACTATCATCAATTTCCTGCACCAATTATTGTCAATGATATTGCACGAGTTAGGTGGCACTGTTGTTTCTGGGAAACATTCTGCCGTGGCGTCGATTGTTATTATATTCAAAATAAGCTGATTACATTAATTTAAAACATTTACCTATAACACAATATTTATTGAGCTTCAAACGATTTATTATATATTATGTGCAGGTTCAAAATTATTTACATATTTTACGTCGAGTAATTAAATAATTAAAAGGTCCATTTTATGAAATTAAAATAAGTTGTATTGGTGGTCGAATCATTGGCATATTGTAACGGGAACGGTTATTCAATTAAAAATTATTACATAAATTATAATTAATATTGAAATGAGTGTACTTAAAGTTATATGAGAAATGATTATAAGATTATCTCCATCAATACACGTATTGGTCGTATCTTTGTGTGGTAGAGATAAAGGATTTTTATTAGTACTCAAACAACTAACAACACTAAAATTTCTAACTTACATAACTACCACCCAGTCCTAAATAGGACAAAGAAGAACAACTTTAACGTTTTTTCGGAAAAGGTGCTAAGTCTGCTTTGTGTATATGTTGGATATGGGATATTGTACAGCTATTGCTTTGTCCTAATTAGGACTTAGGTAGTGATTAGGAGTGAGTTAAAAACTTTACAATGTTCTTAGTTGTTTGTGTACTAATAAAAATCCTTTATCTCTACCACACGAAGATAGGACCAATACGTTTATTGACAGAGACAATCTTATAATCATTTCTCATATAACTTTAAGTACACTCATTTCAATATATAGCTACTAATACTTTAATAACACTACCTTAAGAAGTATTACCTTTTTCTTTTGACTTTCATGTTTATTCAGCAGCTTTACTAACGTTATGCTTCTAAGCCGGTGCGGGTGCAAGGTCAACGCTCCCGTTCTTCACAAAGCAAGGCGAGAGTCTATTTAATACGTGGATTCGCGACTTAAAAAACGATAAGCAAGATTTCAGTTTTCCGGTTTTTATGCATTTTATAATTATCTATTAAATGATAATTCTAAAACAGGCTTGTGATGAACAATGCAATTAAAAGCCAGAAGCTTTTTAAGTCATTTAATGTATAATGCGAATTTTATTGTAGTTAGATTAATTGTTAAACATAAGGCAGAAAATAAAAAATTGAGTATTTAATATGAAAAATATTATTAATATTTTTAAGGTACTTAATTCATTTAATAAAAAAAAAATTGCATTACGGATTTTTAAATTACGGAATCGAGTTTGTTTATGTATTCAGATTGTAAAATAACAAGCCATTGTAACATATCCATCCATAAATGCATCTGTTTTTGCATCGTGAAATTCTTCAGCAATTTTATTTCTTAAATCAAGATACAAGAATACGAATACCAAGCGATGTTTATTAAAAAATATTGATATAAGTCCTTCGGTGAAACCACCCGGTGGAGATAGTCCGCCTGGGGTCTCATTTCATCCGACCTTGGACCAGTCACAGGGTCAAACCCGCTATGAAGCCATGGACTCCAAAGCTGGCGGGAGGCAACCCCCCCATCCATCTTCATCCAATGGTTAAGCAAACTGGTTCGCCTTACGTCCGATAAAGCATTAAGGCCACTAGGGCCATTAGGCTAATATAAATAAAGCTCCACCTGAAAAAATTATATAAATTTTCACTAAGTTCAATCTGATTATAACTATTATATTGCTTTCTTTACACAAATCTCACTCATCTTGAAATAATCTTAAGCAGATTTTGATAAGTATTTTACATGTTTTGCCTTTGTATTCTTTACAGCAGCCTTGATTATGAGAACTTTATACTTCTGGCATGTAAAAAAATATATTCAACCTCGTTGGAACCCGTAAAAGTTTCAAATCAAATACAAACATATTCAATAATAGAATGTTTTTAGGTTGTCGCGTGGGGGTGGTAGATGCCCCCAGCGAGCACGATAGGAAGGGGTAGAATAGAGTAGGTTCGGACAAGTCTCACCTTATCTCGAGCCAGAAACTTTCTTTAGCTGGCCCACGTTCCGACAGCGTATTGCGTAGGGGTAATAAGGGAGGAATCACTGGCCTGACTGGACTCCTGGCGATGGTAGGTTGGCTGCAGCTTGGGTCTTCACGCTGGGCGTTCGGTTCAGCCGGCCGGCTGTTAGATGTTCACGTTTGGATACTAGCCTATCCAAATTCTGCTCCGCGAACTCCCAGCGGAATTCAAAAAAAATAGACGAGGGTTAGCCTCGGCTTCCGCCAGCCACGAAGTCAGGACAAGAAAAGGGCCAAGAGGTCGGTTAGAAGTGACAGCAAATCAAAAGGTGCCTAATCACAGCTTGTCTATCGTTCCATAAACAATATAGTTCTATAGTCAATTGTCAAACAGACTTTATAATTAATTAAGTTTTAATTTAGATTATTTATAATTTTGTTTAGGGATTAGATTAAATTATTATATTTATTATTATTAATTACAAGAGGTATTTTAATTTTATTTGAGAAAAAGATGTAAGCAAACAGTTATTGAATTTTAAAGAGGCCGCTAGTGAGCCAATATAATATGTCAATAGTTGACACTAGTTAACGATAGATGGCGCTTATACCATTAGTATGGTTACTTAAACATAATATCTATTGCTGAATCTTGAATTTAAGCCTAAAATCATGTAACGAGCTAGCGCAACGTTACAAGGTGTACAAGAAAATTGGATTCGCAGGGCAATGCTTCTGCTTCGTTTAGTCCTTAACTGCTAAACGCTAATGGAAATACTGACTTCACTTTTTTTTTAATCAAGTATTTCTCTTTTCTATTGATTTTGTGAGAGGTCCGATTCTATGTTCAGAAGTGGACGGATAAAGGCTGATGATGATGATTATGATGAGAAGATCGGGTTACATCCTGACTCCTGACCTGAACACGAGACCATCGCTCATCGGTGAAGGAGAACATCGTGAGGAAACCTGATACTAAATATTTATATTTGTAATATTTCGCCCAAAATGCAACGAGAGAAATACGTAAAAGGAATCAATAAGATATTGTCCCTTATATAATTGCTGATACAGACCAGTTTGTCGAAACGCTTAACAATTCACCAGACAACCATTGCAGTCAGTTTTATTCCGGGACGATTTATTTTAAAACTGTCCTAGCATTCGTTAACGGTAAAACGTATGTCGAATTTAGGGCTTGTATAGAACATGTTGCGTCTGCGTGAAGGGTCGGTTCGTTACCCTACGGCTCCCCTTTCACGTCCAACCTTTTCCCTTTTGACGAATACAGGTGATTTACTTTTGAGATCCGCAGATAGTCTCCTAGACGCTTTATACTTATATACGATGCTTGTAAAAGTAATAATGTCTAGTATGATAAAATATGATTGTCTCTATTTTATCATTACATAATCTATATGAATGATTTCGTGCAGGGGTACGATAGACTCGATCAAAACCTTACCTGTATAATAAAACATAAAAAATAAAGATTTCGAGTTGACAACATAATATATCCGCAAAATTCGGATTGTCGAGTATTTTGTTAAATTCTAATGATGCTGACAGACAAATGCAATGACATAATCGCATATTGACCACTCTAGAGAAACTGTCACTGATATTATTTTTTTGTTTTTTTTTTAAGTTTACCTATATTGGCATGAAATAGGAGATGAAAGTTCGCAGGGTAGTTCAAAAAAAATATAAAAATTACTATACGTACGTACAGAACTGCGCTACCCCTAATTTAACGCGAGCGAAGCCGCGGGCAACAGCTAGTATAAAATAAATTCATCCGCTGCGTGTGAATCTGACTGTTCGCGTTGTACTCAAAAGCTGCTTATCAGATTTTCATGAATAAATACAATGATATTTGATTTTAATGTATAATATTTAGAGCAGCTTGTGTATAATAAGAACTAAAATAAGTTTTTAAAAGACTTGGGGACCTTAAAAGTAAGGGCATACCCATATAACTGTAAAGCCTGGCAACGCTCGTTCTAATATTCTGGTGTAAAAAAAAAGTTGAAAATATATTTTACTTATATTATTACAATATCATGAAGTATGTAAGTGGCATCTTAACTGAAATTAATACTAAGTTGCTATAATCAATACTCTAGTGAGTAATTTTTCTTAACGTGACAATAAGTAGATAGAGCCTTAAATTAGAAATATCTTGTTAATTCTACTTATTTAATTACTATCAACTTAATAGTTAAATTAAAATTAAAGAGAATAAACTTTGAATTTGATCTAGCTACTTTTTAGTATATCAAATTGAATTATGTCAAAAATGATTACATTAATGATTTTTCATTATTCATTAATGATTGATAATGATACATTAATGATTGATAATGATACATTAATGATTGATAAAGATACATTAATGATTTTTCATTATTTGACATAATTCGATTTGATTCGATATTTTGGTATCCTTTAAAAAATATTCAATCCCATTTGAAACCTGTACTACCCAATTCCAATGACAACACCAGTTAAGCTTTTCCCTAATAGCATGTGACACGTTTTACTACGGTACGGTAATATTATCACAGAAATCCTTTCTGGCTTGAAATCCAGACGATAATTTCATCAGTCTCTATTTGCATGTCCGACTAACGAGATGAACCCTAACACAAGTCCCGACGATTTAAAAAAAAACATAGGATTTTTCAAGCTATGCTTCGTAAGAAAATATATAATATGGTTGTCTCTACTGTTACCCACAGAGTCTCTACGCATTGTCATTTTCTTGAAATTTACATTTTAAAGTACGTGCGTAGCCTGTGCGTGCGCCGCGGTGGAACCGCGCCTCTATTGTTTTATAAATGTGACTTTACTTTACCGGTGTCAGAATAAATAACGTAATCACGCTATCCATGTAAAACCAAAACCATTTAAAAAAGTTAATGTACTACTTATAGCAATGAAATAATTATGACTTACCCATTTATTCTTATGCCTAAATTATTGTTGTTGAGCTTTATGATCATAAACAGAACAATCCTTTTAGTTTAAATTGTAAGTTGTTTGCAAACATAAAATGAAATAAGTACAAAATGAAATGATTCGTAGTCGTTCTCGCGAATGTCAATAAAACAATCAGGAACAGCGCCTGTTGAGTGGACGCTGATATAAAATGGCGCGAAAGTTTCTCGGCAAAAGAATAAATTTAAAAATCTCTCTCAATTGAGAAATTTATACAGTATATACCAATTCGCAATATATTCTCAAAATATGAGTTACAGTGAACCTGAAAACGCTATTTATATGTTACAAAGAGGGTGGCGTTGATAATGTTCATGCGAATGTGAGTGACAGGGGATTTTTGCCAGCGACAGGAATGAGTAGAATTCCTTATCTTATTCTTAGTAAAGAAATAAGAAGGTTTATTCATCTGGAAAAATTCTGACCAATCATAAGTTGAAACTGATATATTATTATAATAATACATAGTCAATGTAATTTCAGTATCAAGACCTATAAATACTGGATAGGCTCGGTTAAAAGTTTAAGAGTTCTTAGGTGTCTAAAGAAGTTTCTAGTGAGAGAAAGATCTCTAATTGGATAAGATAGTGTATACTCTACCGTACTACTCTAGTTACGGCACCATCATCATTATAACATCATCATTGACTTGTATCCGTCTGCTAAACATAGGCCTCCCTCAAAGGACACAAAGACGGCTGATCCCACAGAGAAATCAAACTTAAGATACCTACACAGCTTGTGACTTGTGTAAAGCCAAAATGATCATAATTGATAAAGATATTTTCATATTACATCTAGACCAGATTATAATGTAAGCCTGGTCTACAGAGTCAATGTAATATTTAAATAATACAGAATATGTTTTGTGATGTTCAAATCCAGATTTATCAGGATGTACTTAATAAAATAAACAGGTTTGTGTATCGCTGTAGTTTGTTTACGTGTTCATAATGGCGTGTAAATTATTGTAATTAACTGTAATTATTCAGAAGCCTAATCTTCTTAATTAAGTATTGGTTTCCTGGGCGTAATCCTAAACAATTTACCAATTAGAAAACAGTATAATATTGTATTAGTTTCTTATGTGATAATATTATATTATAATAATATACTATTAATTAAATAAATTTTAACTAATGATAATTATTCGTTGTTGGTAGCATTTTTCTTTTCAATTTCAACATAAAAATTAAATGGCACAACTAATACGTCATAAGCAATTTACTTAGTCACCAGAAAATACTTAATTTTAAAAAATTGTTTTTGCTCATAATTATTTTACTAATAAATTTTTTTTTAATCCATTTATATTTGAATCATAATATATGTTCCGTTCATTTTTTTTCACGATATACAATTGTATAGTTTTTAGATTGTGTAATGTATTGGTCGTCTTGGCGCTCATTGAGGCAGGCCTATGTTCAGTAGTAAATTGATATAGGCTGATGATGATGATAAATGTATTTAAAAAGTTTGTAAGGAAACGGAAGCTTGTATATGGTGTTACTACATTGTATTGTATAAAATTAAGTACATACTCAACTGAGTACTCCTGACTTACCTAGTAAATCTACCTTTTTTGCAATGGCAATAGTGCGATTACATTAAACTTCTAGGAGGACTTGTTCATGAACAACTTAAAAACAATCTTATAAAAAATACTGTTCCCTTATTGTAGCTAACGAACTGAGGAAAAACTTGAACTCAATGTTCCTTTAAGTTTATCTTTTAAAGATGTATGACAGCCGTAAAAGAATAACAAGGGACATTTACATTACAGTATACTATTACGATATTATTGATTAAGAGAAGTTGGTTTCAATTACATCAAAAATAGAATTTCATATAGCCTGAAAACGTCTGAAATATTGGGGCAATACTATTATTGCCGTAATGTTTCTGACATTTTTGGGTCTATGTCCACGCCTCACTAGATAGAAATGTCTTCGCGACCTTGTGCCATACTGGGACCAGGATCCCATCCAGAGCCCGACACGAGCAAAGGACGCCCGCTCGTAGCATCATGTTTCAATACCATTTTTAATATAGTTTTTACATAATCCTTAAATGAACGAACGAATTTTGAAATAATTGATTTCCGGATTCCGTAAATAGCACCAGATTATTTATCAGTGAATGAAATGCAACATTATTTTATTATTATTTTTAATATGACGATATATTATATAATATATTATATAATGGTTGTATATTTTTGTTGTTTTTTATCGTTGCCACGATAAACTCATCATCAATGTTATTTGGAAGTCATTAAAAACGGTATTAAAATTAATGAATTTTTTGAAAAGAATTGAGAAAGATAAATATCCTAGAAACAATATCAAAATGGTGAAACATGTCTATTATAATTTACAGATAGGAAACAACTCATAATACTACAAAATAGACGTATTTTTAACACGCTTTTATTAGCTTCGCCTGTATGTTTGTATGCTTGTATGTATGTTTGTAACCGACTCCTTGGAGCTCGATTTTGTCCTACTTTGAACGATCAGATTTAATTCAAACTTTGCACACCTGTCAAAGACCGATGACAATGCAATAATTCGATTACAAAATCCGATTATCCCAATTAGATTCGCCAGGATTAATTAATTCCTTTCCCCATCCTTTGCATGCGAGTAAGAGAGATAGAGCTAGTGCGCGAACTCGGAGAGACTTGTAAAGCGTGTTTTTTTTTTGTTTTTTAAACTATTATTTAATAAGAAACTATGAATTTGATTACCAACAACTGCTTTAACCCAAATATTTTTTCATGTTGATGCATTAAAAGTATTTAAAATACGCTATAAGTATTAAAGGCAAAGATGAACATTTCTAAAGATTCTTAAGAATTTAAAAGGAATATGAGTAAAACGTGTATCTCTAAATATTACGTATTTTCATTATTTAAACACTTTTTATATTTAAATAAAAAGTTAATTATGTAAATATTTTTACGGTTATATTGTATTTAGTAAATAAAAAAATAAGTTTTAGTATAATAATTGTTAAAATTGAATTTTAATGAAAATAAAGAGCACATTTTCATCAATATTCAATTAGTATATAGAGTGTATCAGCATAATTCTTAATTTCGGACTCTTGTTTCTTCTCGATATGAGGGAAGGTGTTGGAGGTGAATTTTATTGATGAAAAAGTGACGTTAACATAGTCAAGTGCACGGGGAGGTTTAAAATAGTCTAATAAACGTCTTACGTGCACTAGTCAAGCTCAACCATGGAACTGCAGATTTGAGTTGCCACTAGTCCATTGCCGCTCACAGTATACAAAAGTTAAAAAGGAATTTAATAAAGGTAAACTTTCAATCTAAATCGTAATAAAATAGCTTCAATATTGAAAAGAGCAGGTTGTCGGAAAGTAGTCACTATAAAACTACAACGAGCCCTCAATAAATGTCCTTCAAGCGATGTCCATCGGGGACGTATTGGAAAATTGCTAAGCGTTCACATTTTCAGTCAAATACGGCTTATAAAATGAGCTTCAAAATTTTTATATTAAGCACTCGTAAGCTTATTTGATCGCTTTTATAATATAGAAGATAACGATTATTACATAGCTACTTTTCATTTACGTTCATTAATGTTATAAATGGTATCTTATACCACAATACACGTATTCAAGATAGCGAATTTAATACAATTTTATTAAATCAGAGATTACCCGTAACAAGCAGACAGACGGACAGACACACAAATAACTTAAGAACCGTATATTTTTTCATATTAGATAGCAGCATCTGCTAATTTTCAATTGCAGACAGACACTTAAATTTTATTTATTTGTATAGAATAATATTCTTTAAGTGTTATATATTGTTTATATGATTATAGTATTATGTATTGTTTATATAGTATTATGTATTGTTTGTATTACTATTTTTTGCAATATTGTATTTGAAAAGACTAGTTCCACTGAGTTTGTTTCGCCGGTTCTTCTCAGTGGACTTACTTTGGAACCGGTGGTAGACTCAATTGACCTTCAAAAAGATACTTGGATAGTACTATTTTGAATAAAATTTTTGACTTTGACTTTGACTTTGTAAGTTAAGTTCTTTAATCTTAAAAACCATCTGTGAGATGCAATACCTAAGTTTTCTAGATGCCTGAGGATTCGCCTGCAATAATTAGTATGTTGATTATAAATTAACTATGCATTTTTAGAGTTAGTAGAGAAGGAGCTCGTGGCTCAGTAGTAACAGCCGCGCGTATCCAATACCAGGTTAAGCAACGCTTGCCAAGGTTAGTCGGTGAATGGGTGACCATCTTAAAACGCCGAGACTCGTCCGTGCCTCGGAAAGCACGTTAAGCCGTTGGTCCCGGCTGTCATTCGTGGATTTTTGACAGTCATCACTCGTCGTCAGAAGCCCGAGAATCTGACAACCAGTCTTACCACGGGGTACCGTATCCTGGGTGATACTGGTGGTTACTGGGTTGTGGAGGTCAGATAAACTGTCGCAACATTTAAAATACTGGTATTGAGCTGAATCCGATTAGACTAGAACACAAAAAAAAGTTGAGAAAAGGCTAGGCAGAAAATGATTTTAAGAGTTAGTGGTGAGCAACGATGATTTAGTGGAGAGAGATTAAAAGTCTTTGAAGGTGTGTGAAGTTTACCAGCCTGCATTTGGCCAGCGCTGATTTCGAGGAGGAAACCATGTGCCCAGTAGTGGGACATATTATAAGCAGTGACGGATTTAGGCTTGATGCCGCCCTAGGCCCTGTTTATCGCGCCGCCCTTAATGTTAGAATAAATTTAATTAATCTTGATGCAATATTTTTATTTTAAATTTAAAATAACTTAATTTCGTTCTAATATAAAATTTTTAGTCATAACTAATAAATATTTCAGACACGTCTTATATCTTTAAACGAGCATAATATGCATAAATTGCCGAATGATATTCTTTTTTTTCATTACTGAAATTAATCATATTATGATTAATTTCAGTAATGAAAAAAAAAGAATATCATTCGGCAATATTTGAAAAATTTAAATTTCATTCATAGACTGAAAAGTAAATAAAAAAATTGAATTATTACAAATATTCTATGGAAAATTCTTTACAAAAATTAATCAAAACTCATTTTCAAAGGAGACTGACAGTCTTTACTTTTTTCGTCTCTGAAATTTTGGAATTTCAAAAATTTTGCCGCCCCTCAAATCATGCCGCCCTAGGCCCGGGCCTCACGGGCCTATGCGTAAATCTAGCACTGATTATAAGGGTAATATTATGTCTATATAAGGGTTATATTAATATAAATATTAATTATTTATTTTCTAAATAATTAATTTTCGTATTTTTAAGTTTGTATTTCAAATAGGAGTTTTAAAAAATGTAGACTTCATTATATCTGTACCTTTATTAGGCGCCACATTCATACTCATTATCCATTCACTACTGGACAAAGACCCCCTTCTATGTATTATCAGCCTTTATCCGTCCACTGCTGAACATAGGCCTCCCTCAATGAACGCCGTTAAATTAGGAAGTTAATAATAATAATATGAATAATAATAATTCACTGTGATGTTCACAATAAAATATTATCACAGACAAATCCTTCCGTGTCATAAAAAAATATGCCATACAAAAGAACTAAAGTCTCAGTGACAGTTATTGCTTTGCTTTGCACAAACACTGCATATAATGAGCCCTCATACTAAACGAAGCTATTTCACCTTAGTAAAAAGCAGGAAGGTTGTAATCAATTTATCTCATCTTTTTCACCGATGGCTCTCAAAAAAACTAGGCGTAATCCAACCCATTTATAATGCTTAGTTAACTTAAAGGAATAATCAGGATAATCTGCTTCACAAAAAATACCTCTTATTAATCTATCTAGGTTATTAATTAATATCTACGACCGTCTTATTATATGAAATTATGTTTGGGCTTTATAAGTAGCGTCAGCTGCCTTCTTACTATATTTTCAGGCGCTAAGTCCTACATAGTATTAGTTAATCGTACTTTGATTATAAACCTGTCAATAGGAAGGGATATTTTTTTTCTACGTTGAGTAATAATAATTTACTACTAATTATTGCGATCACTGTAATAAACATTGAATAATAATCAATATAGAAATTTCTGTATTTTATATACATCTATATATTAAAAGATAGAAAATAGAATACGCAGATGCAAATGTAAGTTTTATTACTACTGCGTCAACTAAGATTTAAAACGGGTCACTAACTTTTTGAAAATTTAATATAGCCTATGTTCACCGGGGATAGTGTAGCTTCCAAATAGTGAAAGAAATTTTTAAATCGGTCAAGAAGTTTCGGTGCATGTTCAATACAAGCAAACAATCAAATCTTTCCTCTTTATAATATTAGTATAAATTGAACATGTTATCTGAGCTTAGACCATTTTGAAAATCATTAAATTTCACCCCAATACTACGGTCGGATAACTATACTAATGATGTACATGTTCACTCGGCTGATACTTGTAACTAATATGGTCTAGTTATGATGATTCTGTTTTATTGGTCCTGGATAAACACAAAGTGTAAAAATTGTAAATCTAGTGAAGCCAAAAACAACCAACTAAAATGGTCGTGACGAGATTTGAGGACCACCCACTCCATACGGCCGCATACCTATATTATTGTACGGGTTATGCTATTTTTACAAAATATGCCATGCTCTTTGACAACAATAGTATCCCCTTAAAGGTCTAGTTGTTTCTAATTCTGCCTATGGCTACGTTTTGGATCAATATGTTGTAATCACACTATTATTATGAACACGAAAGTTTAACTGTATTGAAATTCATCTACGTGCGTATTTTAGCTATTTATGAGTTGCCTATGTAGGGTTAACTTGTCATAAGCGATGCTAACCACTTCCATCACAACTGAGAAACCGTCGTGTGACCTGTCAGCCCGTTTCACTATTCGACTATGAAAATAATTTTGCATTTTTTTTAGCAAGGATGTGAGTGGTAAAGGATCGGTCCACTTAGCGTTCATTGAGGGAGGCCTATGTTCAGCAGTAGACGGATAAAGGCTGATGATGGTGTTGAAGGATGGTAGGTTAGTGGCAGTACGGCGATTAGTAATAGTTTCCAGTTCCTTCATCCTGCTAAAAATCCTGCTTCTCCAATCCTGCTAAAAAATTATCAATATCAATTAAATCTACCGATTAGATTTAATGTTTCCTACCTTGATCTATAAGAAAATACTAAACTCCTATTTTAATTCAGTACATTGAGTGAAGTGTGTGGCAGGCTTTAGCGGTGACGTCATTTAGATGTCAATACTACCGCGATTTACTTTTTGTACAATTTGCGCTCACCCAGAATTAATTGTTGCAATCCCCCGGGCATTTATTTACTTCGCTACAAAAGACAGACAATTTTCTGTGTTTGTATTTACTAATTGTGAAGCTGATAGTGTTTTCCACTTAATTACCATGGAATTATAAAATTGCTATAAGTAATTTAAAAATTCAGATACATTTAAAAAGATTTTTGTGATAAGATTTAGTTTTAGGGCCTGTTTCACAATCTCCAGATAAGTTCCGAATAGGCAATCGGCAACATATATGACAGATAGAGTATGGAGTATCTGTCAAGTATCTGCCAAATATGTTGCCGATAGCCTATTCGGAACTTATCTGGAGATTGTGAAACAGGCCCTTAATGTATCTAATAATTTATGCTATTGGCGTTATTAGTTGGATAGATAACAATTATCTGATGATAACATAAAATATTATTATGTCAGAGAAATACTCTACGGAAATAATATTTTTAATAATATTTTCCTATAGAACTCAAAAAAAACTAAAAAACTGAATCTCAAAAATCTTGAACAAAACGCCTCTCTAATTGCTTTCTTGGCTCTTAATAAAAGTACTTTAAATCCTTCTTACTATAATATAGTTTCCGTGTTATATTATATTTATTTTAATTGTTTTGTTACATATCCGTAATGTGGAAATCGTGAACGCGGCTGAAACAGATCGGATCTAAGGTTAATGCTGCCAGTAGATGCCAGAAACACCTGATACCAACAGAAGATAGCATAAGAATTATATTATTATAATTAATTTATTTAAAAATTACTTTTGTGTCAGTATTACAATTATACTTAAGTGTTATCAGTATATTTATTTAAATATTATTAGTGTATTAGTTGTGTTATTTTATTAGTAATATAATGAAAATTTTACTGACAAGTTGACTAAACCATACAATCTTCATAAATGTTTAAAATAATTTAAAAAATAAGAATGTTGCTCTTGAGCATTTGTTTGTAGACCCTTAAAATAAAGTTATATTCTATTTTAATAAAGTAACGACAAAATGAAATCAATATATCGAGAACTAAGCCGTATAAGTACTTTCTAATTTAATATAAAATTGTATACGCTTTTTAAATTAATTCTTATCAATCAATAACTTTAGAATATAATAATATTAGACCATGACACTGATAATATTATATATTTATTATATTATTATAATATTAATTAAATACTAATTTATTCTAAATGTTGTACTCTGCATGTCAAATATATTCTATTTATTAAAATAACAAAGTATTTTTATTCAAAGCACCATCACCTAATCTCCAGCAGATTTACAATAGACGTATAAAGTCCACATACACTCTATTCGATTATTATGCAATACATGAATAAGTCAATAGAATCTTCGCAGTGAAACAAAAAAGAGGCGAGTAAAAATCGTGACCGACATTTAAACAAGGACATTTGTTCGCACAAAGAAAGTTAGGAACAGGCTGGCTTAGTGCCAAAGTTGTGTCTGTAATTTCTAGTTTCCAACATACGCGGATGTATGTCCCTTCACTCAAATGTCGCTCGGGATGAATAGTGGTGTGTTAATGTGAACACAGGGATCTCGGTTGAATGGTTGAACACTGGAACTGGATCTATTGTTTCGCCTAGGATTGCACTACTGGCCTCGATGTCGATTTTTGAACCCTCAAAGACAGATAAATATTTTTGTATAGGCTTTCATGGGAACGATTACGATTGATGTGTTGTTTTCTTATGTTTACGCGAATTTCAATTATTATAATGAAACAACTTTTATGGATTATATCGCGGTTTATTTAGTTTTTTATGAGGCCGACGTTTTGGATATTTTACAGTAGCAGAAGGACGTGTGACATCTCAGTCCTCCCGTGACCATGGGTTGTAAAGTATCCGAAACGTCGGGCTGACAAAAAACTAAATCAGCGCGATAAAATCCGTAAAAGTTGTTTAATTATAATGATTGATTTATTGTTAATAAAAATAAATCAGAGTAATGGAAATTTGAGATATGTTTTAAGATAAGGTTCAAGAAATGAGGCTGTATTTAGGTCGACGAAGTATTTATTGGTCGGCCATTAAGCAGGTGGAAAGACGATCTTTGTGCAGTAGCCGTTCCGTGTTGGGTGCGAGTGGCAAAGAGTAGTTAGTAGAGTAGTCTTGACGTTGAGGGAGGCCTATGTTCAGCCGTGGACAATCAGTGGATGATGATAATTCCTTAAGAAATAAAAGCTATTAACAATCACAATTATGGCCTTAAAAATAAGATTAACTAGTAAGAATATAAAAACCTGCTTGTATTGTAAGAGAACTGAAGAACCGGCGTGGTACCTCTCGCTTACAGGCGTAAAGTGACAGATATGCTGTCACATTTCGTGCAGTTTGTGGGTTCCGAAAAGAATGAAAACCTTAACAATAGTTCAGTTTTAAAATACAATTTAAAATAAATGTATGTTACCTACAAAATGTACTCCAAAGCCTCATTCATTTGGTAACTTTACAAAACCGCTAGTTGCCATTAAAACAGGGAATTTGTTGCAAAACCTAATAAAATTGGAGAATAGTAGATACATCTGCATTTGAAACTTTAAAATGCTAGCCCATCTAGTGTTACAAGTGCTTTGATTTACATTTTAATCACTTTCTGCCAATATCATCAGCTGTTCATATCCATGAAAAGTTGGATGTATGTATATCCAATCTCCTACCACTTACATCAATACTGACCATAAATTCACTCTATAAATATCTATTTGAAATTTAAATAATTATAGGATGCGATAGCGTTTTGGGAACGTTCCCAGCCGACAGCGATCTGGCACCCATATATTATTTGTAACACATTTGTACATAGTTAATTTTAGTTTTTAATCTATTATAATTTTAGATATAGATTTTATATTTTTATTTATTACTAGCTGTCGCCCGCGGCTTCGCTCGCATTAAATTCGAAGTAGTGCAGTTCCGTACGTACGTACAGTAAACACAGACAGATTTTTTTTGAACCACCCTGCGAACTTTCATCTCCTATTTCATGCCTATATAGGTAAAAACCTTAAAAACGGTGGAACAATTATTAATGGTTATTTAATTCTTATCAAGTGCCTAAATGCAAAGGTTCCATACAAACTTTCATCCCCTATTAAAACCCCCCTAAGCTTTTTTCCGCAACAAAAAGTAGCCTATGTCCTTTCCCAAGCTCTAATCTATGTCTGTTCCAAGTCTCATCAATATCGGTTCAGTGGTTTAGGCGTGAAAGCGTAACAGATAGACAGACAGTTATTTTCGCATTTATAATATTAGTAAGGATTGTTTTGCTATTTGAAGTTGAGAGAGTAAATTGTTATTCTAATTTTGGAGGCGGGTATTTCTTTTATCGCTTCCGATCATTGTTTGCAGGAATAAAATAATAATGCTTTCTATATTTGATATTTGAGCACGTTATCGAGGTGAAAATGATGAGTCTGACAAATCCTAATCTCTCTAGGATCTAAAATTAGATACGGGCGGCCCACCGCCGCGCGCCAGACAGAAACAGATAGAGAAATATTAGAGAGAAAGTGATAATGTAGAGAGTGACAGTGACGATTCTCAGAACTGAGGAACACGACGTGAGGAAAAGGGAGGAACGTGATCACATCACAACGATGCTTTCACCGTAACATGAAATGGTTATTACGTATTTATATAATTTTCTTAAATTCATAGCCCTGTTGCAATACGAGTTATTACGAGCTTACTACGAGCTGGGCTATCATGGTCATTATAAATTGCTACCAAGCAATAAGATCGCCTTTGTGTACATAATTTTAAAATGTTAAATTGTTTATCGTAATTATGTATTTTGTTCTGTACACTATTAAGCATATTTCATTCATTCATGATTTCATTGTTAAATAATATTTATTATTTATAATATGAGTGCTCACGATGCGATAATATGGGGATTTACTTGAGCTTACTGTAGACTTATGAGATTCCGTAGAGGATAATGAAACAGTAATATGGAATTGAAATATGAAGGGGATTTGTAAAGAATGAAAAATAAATAAATATCGGAATATCCGAGTCAGATATTGATATATAATATGAATAATAATTTAAATATACACAAGCAATTATAAGAAGCAATATCTTTTAATATTACACTTGACTTGATTAATTCTAAATTTACATACTCATCAAAAATGTTCCATAAGTTGTAGAGAGTAGAGATTATTATAAAAATATTGGAAACGAATTTCAACATTAGGTGACCTATAAAGTATACAACATTGTACTACAGCTCTCCATTGTTTTTACAACTTCCAAGCATAAACTCCACATTAATCCACTACAGTGTATTCAGATGTAAAGTTTAATGAATTATTATGTACAGCGTTTTCCTCCAAACAGAAATAATTAAATTACTTCACGAGACATAAAACATAATTGTATTTCGTCATTCGTAATTTTATCAAAAAATATTGTGCGGCATCCATAATCGGAAGGAGGACCATAATGCTCTATGGCGCCATCTTATTAAATATTACAGAAGATGCTTATGGGTATAATAGTTAAAATATATAATATAAAAATGTATGTACTCATATTTTATGTAAATTAACGAACGCTTTTTATCGAGCGTTAAAAAAGCGTTTGACTTAGACAAAATATGTATAATCATGTATCTGTTTCGAGATGTGTTTACCATATCAGATACCATACCATTTTATAATATAAATCATAGAGTACAGTAATATTAATACTATAATATACAATAAACGTTACTTATTTATTTAACCTTTTTAATCTATCTGTATCTGTTCACACGATGGCGTTTTTATATCGGGCACTGTTAGATTTTAGATGTTGAGTGTTTGACATTACCATGGATATACCGCGACGTTTTTTAAGCGCTCATGGAAACGGGGACTTAACCGGAAATCTGCCCCCTGATTCTGTAAGAGTCATTTTCTAGGCTGTGCGCTGCGACGAGCTCGTCTCGGCGCACAGCGTTGACGTTGCTAGGGTGTTTGATATGGTTTGACAAGCTTAGTGAATACCAAGTTGAATTCACAGCGCTGTCATAGTGTTGCGACAGCGCTGCGTTTCTTACAGAATAGCACTGCTGATTGATGACAAATTCACATGTCAATCTTCTTACGAACTACAGTATGTCATGGTTATTAAATTGTATTATTAAAATTCAATTCAAATAATTTTCAAGCTGTTTAAGATAAGACTTTTTGGTTTTACGAAACATGTTAATATTAACGGATAAGTAGTCCATCAACTTTACTTCACAGCCAAAAAGTCGGAAAACAAAGTCAGAATTTATGAGGCCTAGTATCATTTACAGTCTTTGCTTTTTGCAAAATAATTACCACTGTATAGACCGAATTATCTACATACTTCTATTAACTTAATATATCTATAAAATATATTCTAGAAAATACATTTTTCTTAATATTAGCTCTCAATTTGCCACCCAAGAAACGTTAGTTGTAAGCTAAATATTTAAAAACATGCTGTACATTATAATATAATATTCACTAATTATTACCATCCAAACCAATAGCTATAATCAACTACTAAGTAGCGCTATTATTGGTCAATTATTCTGACATTTCATTTGAATTCCGAACGTATAATTATCCGTGCATTTAAACAAATTGATATAAAAAGCGCAATAATTACCGCATTATTATGACCGCAGCTCACAAATCAAATTTTAATAGCATTGTTATTGGATTTTGGTGATTAAGTTACTTGAGGTAGGCACAACTGGACCTTTGTGTGGACTTGCACTTAAACACACTACCTCCAAACTACCTGCGAGTCGCATCCACTCTGTGAGGGTCCCGGAGTGGCAGACAACAGGATCACTGCACTGGGTGGCCCCGGCTACTCTTCAAATAATGGAGACTGCCGACCGCTACTAAGCAGACCCCATGACGTCCTGTCTAGTGAGACCAGGGTACAAAAACCCGAGCCCTAATCATAACAGAGTCATAAGCTGCTAGTCTCAATTGGTGACAAGTTGCGCTAAATACTAACCCCCACGTGATTTACGATATAAAAAGACAAACACAATAAGTGTGTTAGACTAATTTAATCTTATAAATATTTTTTAAAGCAGACTGACCTGCGGTGGCGCAGGACCGTGATACGTAGGGTGACCCAAACACCTTGGGCGAATCGAATTGAGCCGAGGGGGCTCTTTGTATCCCTCTTATAAGAAGAGGGGACAAAAGAGCAGGGGAAAAGTGGTGAGGATGGGAACCTCACCTCATCGTACTGTCCCAACGTTGGGAGTGGTTGTTCTGTGGTGCGGAACAACCACTCTATGGAGGTGGCGTCGGTCCCTGAGGGACTGACTAGCCGTCGAGGTGTCCTGTTGCTTGTAGATCCGGGGTACCTCACCAAAAGCGGCATTGGTGGCACTCGCCGGGTTTTAGTGGGTAGAGCTGCGTCCACTTACCATCTTTCGGGCGCAGCGAGTCCCACATACCTGCCTGGGGAGACCCACTCCCCTGCGGGATGCGTCAGTGCATTTCCCTTCGTAAAAGAAAAAAAAAAGGACCGTGATACGTGATAGAACTCGGAGGAGGCCTTTGCCCAGCAGTGGAACAGCATGGGCTAATTAAAAAAAATAAACATTATAAATGCGAATTTTTTTAAGTTTGGTTGTTTGTTGGACTTTCACGACAATTCGACTAAACGATTTTGATCGAAAGATGAAATAGCCTTACTTTGGATTAGAACAAAATATCTTGCCACAATAACCCGAAATCATTAAAATTCATGACGTTCAATTGCAATGTTTAAAACGACGTAATAGTCAAACACAATATTTATAAGCAGGTACTGGAGGAAAGCAGCTAGTCTTTAAATATTACAGTATATCGAGATGTGTTTACCATATCAGACGTTTACATTTTATAATATAAATCATAGAGTACAGTAATATCAATACTATAATATACAATAAACGTTACTTATTTGTTTAACCTTTTTAATCTCATTCTAACAAGAAAATACATAAAGTTTCCTTTTTCGAACTACACGTGGGCGCAGTTTATTATTTACATTATAATATGTTATTACTATAATAATATATTGTAAATCATTGTTATATTAAGGGCGGGTTACATCGAACTGATTTTAATGAATATGTAATCGTTAAAGATGGCGGTAACGAACGTTATTGACCAAAGAGCGTTGTTTTTAACAGACGTCAAAATTTAATGAAGTCTATTACGTTAACAACTTAACAGATGATTTGAAACAACCGACTCTAAATCTTTTATATTCATCATTATTCATTAATCATCATAATAATTAATATCCGAATGCGTTTTAAGCACATTGGATACTCAAAAATTGGCAATCTATTTGTGTAAAGTTGTGATTGAATAGATGTTCAACGTGCGGCTACGAAAGTCATGATTTCGTAGAGGTGCTACGCTAGCGCGATTCAGATGTACGATAACGCCATCTAGTTTGTAGTATCTCACATCTCTTGCAACTCACAGAAAATAATTAAGAATACGAGAAAATATAAAGGGATAGATACCTCGTATCTATAATCATTCGTTATATTTAATGCATTATATTGAACGTAGATAATATAGCCTTGCTGTTAGAATTATTAAGTTTATATCATATTATGCGGTAAAGACCAATGGAAAATTATCTTTTTTACATTTTAATCAGCACTACGAATTTCCAAATCGTTTAAAAATGTTTAAAATTATCTGGTTAAATATTTTAATTCGATCTGTCGTAAAAAATAAAAATATCCGGAGATTACTCCCGCTATTTTAGGAATGTCAAATATACAAATGGAATATGTCGTGCACTGACTGTATGGATTTTGATGAAACGTAGGTCAAACCAGGGGGCGCTTCTAGCTGTTCAATATTTAATATCAAGTATCTCATCAGAATTATGATCATCATCATCATCACCCTTTATCCGCTGCATCTGAGCATAGGCCTCCTTCAATGAACGCTAAGGTGAGATTGATGATGAAAAAATTATTATCATGATAAAAATTATTTAAATTTCACCTAACAATAAACTTACGTATGAAGAAGATCTTCAACCAATGCGTTCTCCCCGTGATGACCTACGGGGCCGAAACAAGTTTGCCGTAGCTCAACGTGCTATGGAGCGTGCTATGCTGGGTGTTTCTTTAGCAGATAGGATTCGAAACGAAGACCTCCGCCAGAGAACTAAAGTTACCGATATCACGCGAAGAATATGCACGTTAAAGTGGCAATGGGCTGGTCACACACTCAGAAGAACGGATGGCCGATGGGCCAATAAGGTTCAGGAGTGGAGGCCGCGTTTGGGTAGACGAAATGTTGGTCGGCCATTAACCAGGTGGGAAGACGGTCTCCCTGCAGTGGCAGGTCCGTGTTGGATGCGAGTTGCAGGGGATCGTTCGTTTTGGCGTTCATTGAGGGAGGCCTACGTTCAGCAGTGGACGGATAAAGGCTGATGATTATGATGATGATGAAGAAGATTTATGAGCATAAAAATGCATTTTATTTAAACTCATTTCTTTGCGATGACAACGGCTTTCAATAAATCTGCAAATATTCAAATTATTCACAATCTGAGAAGTCAGTGAAATTAATTACATTTCAACAATACATAAAACCTTGAAGCGTGTTAATGAACAATAATTTTACGTCAGTAAATGACACTCGTCTTGGCGTTAATTTGAAGAGGCCAACGTCTAAAATTGTACTTAAAATACTGATAATAACAATGAAATGATTCAAATATATTGTGTGGTGTCGGAGCGTGCTTCCACGGCTCAAATCTGAATGTCGCTCGGGAGAATGTTTTTATATCTCTCACCCTAGTTGACCTCGTAATTCTCTCCGTCAAACTAGTCCAAGGATAACCGCGGTTCATGAGGCCTGTATTATGTGTATCACTACCATTGTTATACAATAATCTAAATATTATCCAACATTAACACCACGTTAACCTAGCCCCGTGGTGACCTCGTAGAAACTTGTGCTACGGATACTAGGAACGGCGAACGGTGGCTTAGGCCACGGGGCACCTAAACTTAGGGGAACGCTTGAAAACGCTTTTGTGTGAACGAATTTTGACGACCTCTGTGGCTCAGTGGTTAGCGCGTTGGCGCTTTAGCCGGAGGTAGCGGATTCGAATCTCGCCAGGGAACAAAAAGTTTTCTGTGCTCCCAGGAAGGTCATGGATGTGTATTGTGTATTATATTATAATAAAAATCTTAAATATGTATATTAGTATAAAAGTATTAGATATATGTATTTCTGTTGTCTGGTACTTCGGAAACTTAGCACGGGACCAAATTGACGTGGTGTAAAAGCGTTCATACATATTATTATTATTAAATATATAGGTGCCCATTTTTCTCATTCAAACGCTTATTTAACGGGACCCTATTTTAGCGCTCGCGCGTACGGTGTCTTAACTTAATCAGTTGAAAAGATGTCAATACTTCTAGACTTATTGGGTCCTATACTTATTTACTTGCTAAGAAATGTTTGCTTACTAACCAAATTAAATGATCTATACTTTTTAGACCAAGTGTGAACCGTCAGTGAGTTTTCAGTGCAAAAACTATAAATGCTCATGAAGAACGGTAACGACAATTATTAACATGATAAAAATGGCATCGTTATTAATAGTGACACAGTCATTGAAAATATGTTATTGAATGTTTGTATATTACGACTAACAGCGCCCACGTGTTCATCCGCGTACTTCACATACCCGTGGGAGGACGGGGATACATTATAGCCTAGCCTAGCCTATATTCGCAAACAACGTAGCTCTCTATTGGCAAAATATTTTTCGAAAAAGTAGATCCGGAAATTAGCCCCTACAAACTCACAAACGTTACCTCTTTATAACAATATTATAGATAATAATAATACATACTCTTCCATATTATGTTTACTCGCAGAATAAATAAACAAATAAAATAAATTATTATAATGTAAAAGAATATATAAATGATAAAAACGCTTGGAAATGAATTGCTCTAGATTTAAGTGACTTTGTGAAATAATGATCACAATTAAAAGAATGATAGGAACCCAGCAGAGTTTCTTGTGGGTATCTTCTCTGACATGGGCGCGTTGCGAACCCACATTTTAAACTTAGCCGCTAAGACGATCATAAGTGATCATTATAAAGATCCTATATCTGAAATTAAACAATAAAACAATAAAAACAATTTAACAATTTGTGTACTGTATCGTAAATACAATGAACAAAACAATAAACAACTAATTTGTTTGTTTCGTGTTTTTACCCTCTTCTATAAACGACTCTGATTGGAATAAGCCTATTTGAATCAATTTATAATGAAAACATTTATTGTATCATTATTTTATCGGTAAAGTTAATCGCATAGCATCGTCGCGTATTTATAGCCCTGTGAGAAACGCACACCACGTGCTGACAGATATTTCATCAAGAATACGTTGCTGACACGTTGTCATTTGTGTTTCTGCTTCTACAGGAAATAGAAAATAAATGATCAGCATTTATTTCTATTTCCCCGTTTCTGATATGTATTTACGTCATGGAGCAACACAGACGCCAATTACAAATTTATATTTCATGATTTTAGTGTATTTTAATGGACACATGCCTTCGTCAATAAACAAATATGTCATTTAATGATTAATGTTCAACATCGGTCAACACCGCGTCTAAATGCTACATCAATCCTTTTAGATTATGTTTGCCTCACAATTATCATCATCGACCTTTACCTATCCACTGCTAAATGTTGGCCTCCCTCAATAAAAGCCAAGACGACCGATCCCTTGCCATTCACATCCAACATGCACGGGCACTGCACGGAGATCGTCCTCTCACCTGGTTAATGGTAATCAACATTTCATTTACGTAAACACGGCCTTCTACTCTGTAACCTTATTGGCCTATCAGCCATCCACTCTCCTGTTTACATCACAGATTTTTTTGAATCGCTAATAAGCTACATCATCGCAATAGGACAATTAGTAACAAATTATCTTATTTAGGAGAAAACAAAATTTATCAAATATACATTAAATTAACTACGCAATATGCCACACACACGTATTTCTAGAAATGCGTGTTTTATTATATATATATTATTACAAAAAATGTAATATTTCAAAATCGCTAAAATATAAAATAAACAAAAAAAATCGCTTGCTATGTAAATATTGAACAAACCAATTTTATTTATAAATTAGGCTTGCCGTGCTTAAGTTATTTATTTCCTGTGTCAAAAACATTTTTCCTTTTCATCCTGAACGCTTGGTTTATTGACTATTTTGTTCCCCTTTGTTATAATTAAATCGATTTAGCAAACTGAAATAATATTGTAATAAGATTTAGCTTTGTACCTATTAGTCCGTTATGTCATCCTCGGCCAAACAGTTAAAGTACCTTTGAAGCGGCTTTGACCAATTTGGCGATGGAATAATTTGAATTTTCTGGACTTTTCCTGAAACTTGATAAGTGACATTTGCTCCATTTGGAACCTTTGATCGCATGAAAATTTATAAGTATTTGACGATAAGGAATTCTCTGAATGTCCAATAAAATTAAATACACAAAAAAACTATAACATAATTTTATTTCTATAGAAGTAAGTTCAATACTTTGCTTTTGAATGCGATTATAGTAAGGGCAAGTAGTAAGCTGTCAGCGTCCCCCATGTACCTAAGCAAGTTAACCCTTTTAATCCCTTTTGGGCCTTACCAGGGCCTCGGGTAGGCACACTGCGACACCCTCAGCGACAAATTGGTCCCGGCAAGACCAGATTCTCTCTCTAAAAGTGAAGCGCTTCTTGATGCAGATGACTTAAAAATGTCACTTAACTCTGTGTTAGGTTCAAAAGTGGAGGCCGCGTTTAGATAGATGAAGTGTCGGCCATTAACCATGTTCCCACCTGGTTAATGGCCGACGAGTGGCCGAAGCAGTGGCTGGTCCGCGTTGTATGCGATTGGCAAGGGATCGGTCATCTTGGCGTTCATTGAGAGGCCTATGTTCAGCAGTGCTGCAGTGGACGAATGGAGACTAAAAATGATGATGATGATATTATAATAGAGCTGTCCAAAATATTTGGCTTTTAGCTATTTTGATGGGGGTGAAAAAACAAGTCGGACGGGGCTAAGTTTTTACCTAGTGTCAAGCCGAAAAAAAAACACACCCCACAACGTCCTGCTTGCCTGTAAAAAACCTACGAAATTCCGTAATTTGTACCTATTCTATAATAACACCACAAAATCGCATAAAAGAGGAAAATAAACTGTGGTTTATTTTCCTCTTTTATGAAAGAAGCGTAGAAACATAATGTGATATTTTCATATAAACAAATATATATTTCACATAAGACAAGATACATAATATTTCTCTTACGAGACGAGTGCAGCTTACGGGATTATGATTCTACGTCTCTTGCAACTCAAAAAGTCGTGAGGGAAATTCATTTAGATAGGAAAACTGTCTTTGACGTCTATTACGTCGAAAAAGGAAAAGTAACTTATTACGAGAAATTCCCCTATTACATTTTATTTTAATTATGCGAGCCAACGAATATTAAACATCATATTTAGAATACGAGCGTGGTTATTTGCATGTTATTACATCATCATCATCACTCCTTAGCCGGCCACTACAGACTACCTCCTCTATTTTGATCTGATTGACTTTTCGTCCACCCAACGACCTCCACTTCAGAACCATATTGGCCCATCATTTACATTTTTTATATTTTTTTTCATTTACGCGAATTTACGAAACGTCGGGCATATAAAAAACTCAATAAGCCGCGATAAAATCCGTAAAAGTTATTTCATTATAATCACCTTAGCATGTTAACTTTTTTGGTATAACTGTAACGGTATAGAGGGCTTAGACAAAGTAACATAAAAAAAAACGATAAAGAAATTCCAAAAGAATAAAATGAATGGGATTAACATAAGTTGCTCTAAATCACGTGGTCTATCGTTATCGTAACAAAATCACAAGCTGCACTGCATGGGCACTTTGAGGACAAACTCTGCGATGTAAACGTCCGCTTAGCGGCATGACGAGAGAAACACCGCGATGTCCCCA
Source organism: Lycaena phlaeas (assembly GCA_905333005.2). Taxonomy (NCBI): domain Eukaryota; kingdom Metazoa; phylum Arthropoda; class Insecta; order Lepidoptera; family Lycaenidae; genus Lycaena; species Lycaena phlaeas. Next base: position 7,098,125 of record HG995168.1, read on the forward strand.
GCGTATGAGCCTACGAGAGCGAGCGAGTGCGAACTGGGGACTAGTCCCCGATAAAGCCGGCACAAAAAAATTACGCTCAGCTCTCTAGACAAGTGGCAAACGCTCCGATTCTATGCAGTTGCGTTTTACGCTAACTTCATAGGGCTGCTGCAAAATTTCTGAAGAACGTTTATTCAGACACATAAAGTATATGGTATTGTTTGTAAAAACGTTAAACGTCTGTACTTCTTATTATCTTTCCTTATTTTTTTTTAATGTCGTAATTTAGCATCATTCCCATACAATAAGTATTCTATTATATTCGTTTAGCGTTTATGCAACTTGTCTAGGGGGGACGAAGTACATACGTTTATAGACACTTTTACAAACAAAACCATATACGAGTACGTTAAGTATGTTTCTGAATAAACGTTCGTCAAAGATTTTGCGACCGCCCTATGGCGATATATTTTTAGCGTTTATCGCAACTGAGCTTTTGAGCGTTTGCCACTTGTCTAGAGGGCCTGATATGTCTCTCAACCTAATAGGTTGTAGTCATAGCGGTTTCGTTATTCCGCTTCATTGGAATTGGCGCTTTGGTATACTATAATAATAAAACGTACATCCCCGCAAAAGGCTATTCAGGTTAAAGCTATATAATAATTTTGGGTTATTGTATACAAAGTATTGTATACAAAATACTCTAAGGCGATTTCGCAAATAATATATAATAATAGGCTTATATTCAAAGAAAGAAACGTTGAAAATATAATCTGAGTCAAGTTCACAGAACATGTGAATAATGCGGACCTTTTTACGAGTCGCTGCATTTAAAGTCATTTCGAGTTCATAAGAAGGAAAATTACCTTTATAGGTCTAGTTTTTTCACTTGTAATGTAGCTCTTGAAAATTCAAATAATTATACCTTTATAAGTCTAATTTCTTCACTTGTAATTTACCTCTATAAAATTCTAATAATTAGCTCTTAGGAATTAAATAGGCCAAGGGAATTCTGAAAATTTCACTTTTACAGCCAAGACTAGGAACAATGATATAAACATAAGACTGTAATATAAGAATATAATTCTAATAATTAGCTCTTAGAAATTAAATAGGCCAAGGGAATTCTGAAAATTCCACTTATACACCCAAGACTAGGAACAATGATATAAACATAAGACTATAATATAAGAATATAATTCTAATAATTAGCTCTTAGAAATTAAATAGGCCAAGGGAATTCTGAAAATTTCACTTTTACAGCCAAGACTAGGAAGGAACACTGACATAAGATAACTAGATGTTTCCATAGAATACATCCGTGGCAGGCTCTGATTGGATTCTATCGACGTGAGGCATACCTGAAGGAATTTACCCAGGAATAGCTGCATCATATCAGGAACCATTTTATTACATATTTATATTTAATCAAATAAATATTTTTTTCTAAAAAAAATATCATCTCTTATATATCCTACTGCTGGGCATAGGCACTCCTCCTCGAAATCAAGCGAAGAGGGTAATGAGCCATAGTTCACCGATGCGCTGGACCAAAGCGTGTTGGTGAATTTTACATACCTTCAAAAACTTTAATCTCATCAGGTTTCTTCACGAAGTTTTCCTTCAACGGTGAGCGAGCGATGGTCAGGATCGAACCCGGTACCTCTTGCATATGAGACCAAGTCCATACCCACTGGACTCTTAGCTATTACTAACAAACCGATATGATTTTTAAATTATTTTGAAGTAATGCAATATGAAATTCAACGTAGGTGAGAAATTTCTACGGTTGTTGAGATTAAAATATAGCTGCTCCTTTATAAACGTCACAGAGTCTGTATTGTACGTTCTGCATACAGAAATATTTAAGATGTGAAATATTATTTGTTGAACTCTAAAGTGCACTGCAAAGGTAAATTACACAAAGATACATGACTTTTGAATTTAATTGCAAAATTTTTGATCTAATGTAAGAACCACATCAGTTGAGAGAAGAACCTTTTCGAATACTAGTGAATCCATTAATAAATGTAAAGTAGTAAAGTATCAACCCTTATATGTCCCACTCTTGGGCTCGGGTTTCCTCCTCGAAATCAGGCGAGGAGAGTAATGGACCATAGTTCACCGATGCGCTGGCCCAGCGCGTGTTGGTGAACTTCACATACCTTCAAAGACTTTCAATCTTTAGGTATGCAGGTTTCCTCACAATGTTTTCCTTCACCGGTGATCGAGCGATGGTCACGTGCTTGGGATGCACTTAGAAGTTTAGAAAAAACCATTTCAAGGCACACAATGGGGGGTCACGATCGAACCTGGAACCTCTCGCATAAGAGGCCAAGTCCTATATTATTCATACTGTAACTTTAATTTCTACTATTTTAATAACTATAAATTTGTTTATAACGAATTCAATTCTCAATTAACTATTGTTTTCACTATCACTGATGCTGTATGTACGGATACTTCGTAATTATAAGCTAAATTCCTCGTCGCTTAGTAAAAAAGTGACCTTATATACACAATCAATTAATAATATATTCAGTATATTATACTTAGGGCCTGTTTCACAATCTCCAGTTAAGTTCCCAATAGGCTATCGGCAACATATTTGACAGATAGAGTATGGAGTATTTGTCAAATATCTGTCAAATATGTTGCCAATAGCCTATTGGGAACTTAACTGGATATTGTGATACAGGCTCTTAATAACTAAAACCTATACCTTTATAATATTTGGTACAGGATTAACTAATATCGTTTTAAAATGTATCTACAAAATTTTAGATTTCATTTATTATTAGGGCCTGTTTCACAATCTCCAGATAAGTGCCGAATAGGTTATCGGCAACATATTTGACAGATACTCCATACTCTATCTGTCAAATATGTTGCCGATAGTCTATTCGGCGCTTATCTGGAGATTGTGAAACAGGCCCTTAGATAAATAAAAATTTTCCCCATATTTTGTAGCTTGATAACGGTACCTGCAGATTGATCTTTAAAATTATAATTTCAAACGTCAATTGCGAAATAGTTTTCATAAAACGATATGTACTTTGCGCTTCAGTGTGCTTTAACATTTATTTTATAAATCATTGCTGCAAAATATTTTGAGTACTTCGATAATAATTATTGTTTATTTAATTGCGATTTTACATTTTCCGATAAGCTTCTGCTTTACGGATTACAGACTCGCCAATTATTTATTGTATAAATCACTTAATATTGAAACGAGTAAAGCGTTGTTCAAAAATAATTGGCCTCTTATATAAAAAAATATGTATTATAATAATATATTATTTATCAGATCATACAATATAAAATAATATGTGTATTATAGCTGTACCCGGCAACCGTAGCCCTGCCCTTACCCATATCTCTTTATCATCATTTTTATACAAAATTTGTCCAGGGCCCTGTTTAATAAAACTTACAAATTGTAAATTGTAATTGTAGATTACAATTTACAATTCTACAAGTTTCTGTTTAATAAAGAATACAAATTACAAGTTTATAATCGTGGAAAACTTACAAAATTGTAAAATTGTACCTACAATTTACAAATTTGTAGGGAAAACTGTTTTATTGAACAGATAATTGTAATTACAAGTTTACATATTTTGTAAATTGTAGTACAATTCCGACAGGCGGATTCGTCGTCTGTCAAAAATTTACAATTATTGCTAGAAATCTATTTGATACACGAAAATGGTTCAAATAACTAGTAGTAGAATTAGTGACAGTAATGATGATGAATATAAGAGAACGGCAGAAACGGAGAGTTTTTTGTGAAAGGATTAACTTTACTTTTGATGCGACAAATTTTACAGAAACTTAAAGAATTGTAAATTGTAATTTACAATTACTTGTAAGTATTATTAAACAGGGCCCTGATGATAACCAACAGAACAAAAAAAAACTAATTTAGTGAAGTCGTTCGGAAGTTATACATGTACATACATTTTGGCAATCCATTTTTATGTATATAGAAGACTAGCTTCCTTCCCTTTTTTATGTATCCTATATTACTTCTAGTACCTTCTACAATATTATGTGTACGTACTTTAATGATTTTGAGAGGTTGAGTAATTTTCGCATGAAAGCATAACAAACATTTATATTATTAGTAAGGATTTACCAGTGAGAGGGCTGCATTGTGCCACTCTCTCGTCTACAAAATACCATCATACTTGTTTATTTCGTGAAACAGCTGTGCAGCGTTTCGAAGAACGAAGAGAAGACTTAACGTATTATGTTTGAGCATAATATGCAATACATTAGTGGTTTCAGGTTAATTTGTTTTTACTCATGATGTAAAATATAATAATAGTTATAAATAGTTTTGTTTTGGTCTGAAATATTGTATTACTTTTTACACGTTTAGCTCGGATGACAATGCGATAAGCTGTGTCATTCGTAATCCAACATGGCGGAATACTCAAGATGGCGAACTATTAACAAGAAAAATATTTTGAAAATGTATAATTATTTCACTTTCAAAAACTTACGAAGTGAAATATTTTTATCGAGGCTTCAATGTAGGGCGCGTTGACTCATAGCCTGGCCGCGTTATCCTTTGTCAGTCGGACCACGACAAAATTGTTCACAGCAATTACGAGTTTAAAAATAAATTCACAACTCCTATAACTCACAGTCAGTAGCTGTGGTATCTGTTTAAAACTAACGTTGTTTTTTGTAAATATATTTAAGGGGCAATTTAAATTTAATTATAAAAAAGGTTATTTGTTTACGTCATGTGTTCTCATAGTTGATTATTGCTAAACCTTAAAGTTAAAAATAAAAATTATTTACAAAAAGAGAACTTGTGTCATGAATATGTAATATTTATAAGAATAAATTATTAATAATAATTATTAAATAAAATACTAGACACGATTTCTCTGGTGCGTGCTGGACCGTATTTCGACCCTGCAAGTAAAATAAAAATATAATAAAGGCTATTTTCACAAACAGGTTAGTGTTTATTGAAAAAACTAGAAATATCGAAGAGCACACTTGAACCGTAATACAATGTGAGTTTCTGGTAATAGAACACGATATTAAGAAGTCACAACTGAAACAAAATGGCGAAAGCCAGCTATTACCACGTCGTAATGAGCCAAGGAATTTCTATACGGCCTGTAATTATTTCAGGCGACCCAGTTACACTGGTAACATATACCTTTATACTTCATTACTTATACTTATACTTTTCGTTAGTTTACACACATTTCTTAAAAATAATAATATATTATTATGTGTACAATGTACATAACAGGCTGAAAATTAAGGAGGTTTTAATAAAAGCTGTTAAGGAAATATCAGATACGATAAGACAGATAAAATTGTACTTGATACGGATCTTTCTCGATGATCTTAAATATCAAAATTGCTAGATGAAACCAAAAGAGGCACTGAAATTAAAAATTTGATTGTTGTTTTTTTTTATTAAATTGTTACTCGATCATCGAAAACCAAAATCAGTAATGAAATCAATACGAGCGTAACTACTGTTCAAAAATGTAAAGTAATATTTTGTATATTTGTAATAAACATTGAACAAGAAATATCTCTTTTTACATAAAACATTAAAGGTACTAATGATTTAATAACAAGCAAATATGGCACCAATTATACATTTAAAATTCACTTCCCTTGAAAAGATATTTGCAATGCAAACTTCCGCATTGGAACTTTCTCTGTAAAATGAATTTGTATTTAGTCCTTATTTTATTTAGCGCATTTAATAACCATATTTTAAAGTCTGTAGGGCTGTATTTGTTTATCAATATGAAAGGGAAGATTTGAGACAACGTTACAGATTCAATATTCAATATTTCTAGAAGATAATGAATAATGAATATATCTCTCGCTAAAATAAACTTATAGAAATATTTTAATTAAATCGATTCACTGAAGTAAATAAGCTTTTTTATTGATGAAACAAAAACGTTCAATGTAAACGTTTAAACATATTTCTTTACATATTTTTTTCTATTCGTTTGTTTCTTCCCACACATAATATTTGCCTTATTATCTACTAACATTATTACCATTCGTGATTGAAGAATTTTCTGTTACTTGTAAAATGAACAGAAATCGTCATGTTCAATTGGCACACAGCCAATTTTTTTCAAAAAACATAGCCTGTATCATATTGATCCTATTTGTGGTATTCCAATGATAAATTTACGGAGTGCAGCACAAATTTCCGGGTTCGAGAGTTGTGATTGAAAAAACAGTTTTTGATGACATCTGGGATACATTTGGCCCATTGGGTAACATTCTTAGCAAAACTGACATTCTGCGGACGATTGCAAATTCAAATTTTCTTTATCTATTCCATGCCATTAAGGTTCAAGGGTGAAGGCCGCGTTTATGTAGACGAGTGCTAGTCTGCCACTACCCAGATATGGGAAGACGATCGTCGTGCAGTAGCCGGTTCGCATTGGATGCGAGTGGCAAGGCATTGGTCGTCTTGGCGTTCATTGAGGGAGGTCTATGTTCAGAAATGGACTGATAGAAGTGGATTATGATGATGATGATATTCCACGCAGTTGTAAAATGCAGTTTGTAGCTAGTTAAAGTCTTACCGAACCCAGAAATTATATATGTATAAATTTTATATTATTAGTGTCTTTCAATTTCTGTCTGCTAACCTACACGTTAGTCGCGTTTAGATAGACAAGGTCATATCACTTGTAATTTGGCTGAGAATGGCGTAAATCAATTATTAAAATGTGCCCACGTCAACACTCTATCGTTATAAAATCAAGGAGTTCTTGAGTTATTAGGGAACATAAAAATAATTATTGTTGTAAATTGTTGATATGATTTAAGCGAGACTAATTCTCATTAGGATTTATGTTGGCCTGGCTGTAATAAAGGTAGCCGATAGAATATGTTTGTGTACACATCACAATTATATTTGAAAGAAAAATGCTTTACGTGAGGTTAACTAATTATTTTAGGAGCTTTAGAGCGTCTGGTAAGCAATATAGCCGACGGAAAGTGTCCGGGAGTATTGACGACTTATTTCTAACGATATTACATAAAGCATATGTGTAAATCAGCCAAAAGAATTTACGTGAGGTTAACTGATTATTTTGAGAGCTTTAGAGTGTATGGTAAGCAAAATAGCCAACGACAGGTGTCTGGGAATATTGTCGACTTATTTTTAGTGATATTGTCTAAAACTAAAATTAAATCAGCGGTGAGAATTTACGTGAAATAAGTAATTTGATTATGTACCTTGATTACCTGATACCTGGGAATTGGTCGTTTGACCAGGCTATCAGGTAGGCGTGTGATGTTAGTATCTACTAATACTTCTTCTTCTTTGACTTTAGCTCCCACAAGGATTTGCCAGTTTCAGAGTAGGAGATATAACGTTCGGTGAAAGAAGAACATGATCAGTTTGTTGACTTTGTCTCTGCTATTATGAATTCATTTTTGTGGAAATATAAGTAAATTATTATAAAAATAACAAACAAAAATAAATGTATTAATAATAATCCTAAAAACAGACCCGTTTCTTCACCCATATACATTGGTCTGGCAGCTCAAGGAATCTGATGATCTACGCGTATTAGTAGTTTACGTGATTAATAAATACTGTAGGAGCTACGTACGCATTCAATGAGCGTTTTAAAACGTTTGACGTCATACACGGTTTAGAAATTGGGGCGCTAGTAAGCGCATCTTATTTACTACTATTCAGCCACGCGTTGATGCCATCGTTGCTACGAGCATTGATTGGTTTAATTGCGTTGACGTCGGCTATTCAATCAATCCCCTTCCGACAGATACACAGTAAATAGTTCCGATACTGAAACCAAAATTGTTTGTGATTTTACCGTATTAAGTTATAATTTAAATCTGTTACGAAATAAAGAAAAAGTCACTTTATAGCTATGATGTAACTTAATCTATATTAATAATTTCGTGCAGGGGTACGATTTCGAGTTCACAACATATATCCGCAAAATTCGGATTGTCGAGTATTTTGTTAAATTCTAATGGTGCTGACAGACAAATCGCAGCCATTAAAATGCAATGACATAATCGCATATTGACTACTCTAGCGAAACTGTCACTGATATTATTTTTTGTTTTATTTAGCTCCAAATTTAACGCGAGCAAAGCCGCGGGCAACAGCTAGTTATTTAATAATATTTATAATAAAGAGTCCTTAAAACAGTTTGATAAACTTTGTAAAATGTCTTCGATAGATTAATCGGATGACAATATTTGAGGTGCACGTATGCCCTCGACGTGTTGCAACAGGAATGATTAAATCACCAATGTGTGGACGGACCGCCAGCGTTGGCAAAGTATCGATTGATCTTTTGCTAAAAAATCGAAACGCGCCGGCCAACCAGGGGGTTTAGTCAAAACGCCATTACAAAAACGACAGCGAAGTTCGTTCGTTCGTTCGAAGTTGTGATTGGCTAAATCACGTCGTCGATCGCTCGATCGTTCAATCGACGACGTGATTTAGCCAATCACAACTTCAAACGAACGAACTTCGCTGTCGTTTTTGTAATGGCGTTTTGACTAAACCCCCAGCAACGTTTGCCCCGGTGTTGGGACCAACATTCCATGGCTATTAGGTATTGGTTGGAAATAAGATCACGATTGTAACAATTTTAAATAATAGTTAAATTAGCATCCATGCTTTTATTATTATTTTTATATATATAATAATAGTATAACAAAAATTTCCTACACTATATGCATAAGATGCCCGATAAAGTCTTAAGTCTTAAGTCTTATATTTATTAAAGCCGAAACGTTTAGCGAATTAGTGTTATAAATACCGTCCAAAATCTTGCAATTATTAAAATAAAAAATATTATAAATAATTATTGTAGCCAATGTGTTTCGTTATTATAATATATTAATAAATGAAACATTTTTCCAACAATTTATGTAATAAATCGTAACAATACATGATAATGTTATGTCGATATTTCATATTTCGCACTTTTAACGTGTAAATGGCTCGTCGGAATGAAGCTTAATTAAAATCTCATCAAATTTTCAAATATTGACTTTAATAATAATGAACACCTGCAGTATGCGCTCATTTCCCGTCAGTATTTTGCCCCGGTCGCTTCGTTATTTTGATTTATAAGCCCGTCAATCTTCTTTGCAATTAATTACATATTAAGCAAACTTGCAATTAGAGTGTTAAAATGTACATTAATTGCTTACAATTTCGTTCATAAACGTCTTGTAAGTCATTTCATTTGAGATTACGATATTAAAAAATTTGCATTTTATAGTGTGCGATCCGGTGTAAAAAATATATCCATACCTCATCGTGGATATAAAATCTTATATGTAGATGCATCTTATATGGGATAGTCGCTCCGCTGCATGTTCCGATCCGATGCCAGAAGGCCGTGCGGTCGTTCTTGACTTCGCGGCTGGCGGGGGAGACCCCCCCTCATTAAAAGTCTTAGATGAGCCATCTGCTCATCTACTCTTCCAATGAAGCTTAAAGGCCAACCGACCAACAGCATAGGTCCATTAAAATAAAATAAAAACTTGAGAGGTGTCAATAAATAATAATTATTATTTACAAAAAACCTGTATACTTACACTCAACAAAAATAATCGTCGCGACACCATACTGTTCAATGCGAAATAGAAATGAAAATAATTGGCTTGCTTTCTATAAGAGAGAGAGAGAGAGAGAGAGACAGAAACATGCGCACGCCGCATAGCTTACTATAGCAAAAAGTGTCGTGACAACTTTTCGTAAGATTTTTTTCCGTTTAGCCCCCTTTCACAACGCGCGATGAGGAACTTCGCTCCAAAAGAAAACCTCGGACGATATCATGTTAATTCTGACCCGTGTAGGTTGTAAACTAAGTACCACTATAACTCAACAGTGAGATTAATATGTTCCGCCAACGTACCTGTAGTGCCCTGACATATATGTATTAGTATATAAGACAATGTAATCTTTTAATAAAAGAGTATTATACCGGCACCCGAACGATACACACGTCATCCATCTCACACGTCCTCACATGGCGACCCTACTACATTACATGGCGACCCTGCCAGTGCTGCCTCGCGGCAGCGTTGAGCCGTTAAATATATTTTAATCAATAATAAATTTATAATACTATATTAAATAATTATGTAAAACATATTATAATGAAGAAATTAATAAATATATAAGAAAATAACATAACAATGACAAATGACGAACAATCAAGATTTTTAAATTAACTGAAGAAATTATAAGAAGAAGAAATACAGAAAAAATAATATTTTAATAAAATTGAAGAAAGAAGAATTTAAAAAAATCGATAAATTATAAGAAATGAGAAGAAAAATAATAATGAAGAGATGCAGAGAAAAAAATGATGTCTAAGGAATTCAGAGGAAAGGCGCCGGGAGATATTGCTGTCCAAGGAATCCAAAGGAAAGCTGCCGGGAGATGTTACTGTCCAAGGGATCCAAAGGTGCCAGGAGAGATCTGAGAAAAGTAAGCTGTCCATCGTGAGAAATACGGCCATCCATTATCTTCTTAAGTTGATCAAACATTCGGTATATTTTTTTTTTCTATTATATTTAGCTAATACAAAAAATTACTGTCAGAAATAAATACATTTTAGTGGTTTTAAAAAATAAATTTGCACAACAAAATAAATAAATTACTTACTTATTTAAAATTTTAAAGGAGGCATAATTTTACAATATAATATTATTATTAAAATATAATAATATTATTAGTAAAAAAAAATGTCATTTAAAATCAATATTTTGTTAGTTTATATTCATATTGTAATGATATAAATCTCTTACAAGATTATTAATGCAACGTAGTACATTCTTGTGTTGCCACTTGCTAGACATTGATATAAAATAATATAGATATTATTTTCTCATGTTGTTAATTAAATAGAAAATAATGGAATTCATTGAAAAAATAATCATGAGTAAATTAAGGTTCAACTTAGCACTTATAACTTTCATAGTTTTCTTGATTTAGAAAATTGCGTAGATTAATTACGTATTAAACCGGACTGACATTAAAATGGAAAGTAGTTATGATTAAAAGAGTAGGCTGGATTTATGAATAATGTGGCTGCAAACGCATTATTACCATAAATAAAGAGGGTTAGGAATAAAAGTCGGAAACAATAAATTGACAAAAATATACTTTCTTAAATAACACTTCCTTCGATGAACGGACTGATCACCCGCCCGTCGATTGGAAATGCTAAGAATTGTATTAAATTAAAAGAGACGAGTTTTTAGAAGATTTATTATATTTTTATGAAATATAGTCTACATACTTGTTCATGTCAAACGCGAGACGTTTTTGTGAGAGTTTTGAGGATTATTTTGAGAATAAGTAGAAAGGTATAGAAAAGAAATAAAAGAGGAGATATAGATATAAATCTTGAAATAGAAGATTAGGAGACATTTAAATTGTCTGAAATTGTGTGTTAAATCCTTCCATTCGATCATGGTGTGAACGAGCTTTCCTCCGTGAGATATGTTGGAGTCTAAAGAGACTTAAATGATGACCACAAGTTATGTAGAAAGAAAGTATATTATTTTAAAAGATATTATGAGAATGTATAAGGGAATATACGAAGAATAAATAAATAAAATGTAAAGTGAATACAAGAGTAAGAAAATGAAAGAATAAATGAGTTAGTGTAGCCTGTATAGGTTGAGAAATAAAATAAAGGAATAAAAGATAAAGATATTATGTTAGGGTTATAATATGTAAAACCCATTGAAAAGATATGATAGGCAAATAGGTCTTTACGAAGAATAAATAAAGTAATAAGGAGAAATATTATGACGATACTGATGATGAAATAAAGTAGGAGTTTAATAGGAGAAGAAGAAAATAAAAAAGATCCAAAATATGTATAATTCACTTATGTGTATGTAGATAGGAAAATGACTATGTAAAAATAACGTGAAAGTTATAGAAAATGACAATGTAAAAGTGATTGATACAAATGAGGATGATGAATGTTATAAGTGAGTTGTAATATCAGTTAGTAACGAGAACCTTAAATAGTTGGGAGTCATTTGAAACATTGTTATTACTTATCGTTGGCCCGATGTATTTGATATCGTTACCTTTTATGTAGCATGGACTTAATAAACAAACTCTGTCATCTCAATACGACCCCACAAGAAGTGAGCATACTACCTTATAATCTATGTTATGAATTTTATGTTCTGATCTATAGTTATTGGTAATATAATTAGTGTTAAAATTATTGTCATTTGTTATTGTTATAGTTTTGTCATTGTTATTATTAAATGTGTACTCAAAATATGTATTAGAAATTTAAACTTATTGTAAAAAAAAACATAAAAAATATTTAAGTTTTTTTAATTTTAGGAAGGGAAATGTAGTGCCCTGACATATATGTATTAGTATATAAGACAATGTAATCTTTTAATAAAAGAGTATTATACCGGCACCCGAACGATACACACGTCATCCATCTCACACGTCCTCACATGGCGACCCTACTACATTACATGGCGACCCTGCCAGTGCTGCCTCGCGGCAGCGTTGAGCCGTTAAATATATTTTAATCAATAATAAATTTATAATACTATATTAAATAATTATGTAAAACATATTATAATGAAGAAATTAATAAATATATAAGAAAATAACATAACAATGACAAATGACGAACAATCAAGATTTTTAAATTAACTGAAGAAATTATAAGAAGAAGAAATACAGAAAAAATAATATTTTAATAAAATTGAAGAAAGAAGAATTTAAAAAAATCGATAAATTATAAGAAATGAGAAGAAAAATAATAATGAAGAGATGCAGAGAAAAAAATGATGTCTAAGGAATTCAGAGGAAAGGCGCCGGGAGATATTGCTGTCCAAGGAATCCAAAGGAAAGCTGCCGGGAGATGTTACTGTCCAAGGGATCCAAAGGTGCCAGGAGAGATCTGAGAAAAGTAAGCTGTCCATCGTGAGAAATACGGCCATCCATTATCTTCTTCAGAACAAAAAAAAACTAATTTAGTGAAGTCGTTCGGAAGTTATACATGTACATACATTTTGGCAATCCATTTTTATGTATATAGAAGACTAGCTTCCTTCCCTTTTTTATGTATCCTATATTACTTCTAGTACCTTCTACAATATTATGTGTACGTACTTTAATGATTTTGAGAGGTTGAGTAATTTTCGCATGAAAGCATAACAAACATTTATATTATTAGTAAGGATTTACCAGTGAGAGGGCTGCATTGTGCCACTCTCTCGTCTACAAAATACCATCATACTTGTTTATTTCGTGAAACAGCTGTGCAGCGTTTCGAAGAACGAAGAGAAGACTTAACGTATTATGTTTGAGCATAATATGCAATACATTAGTGGTTTCAGGTTAATTTGTTTTTACTCATGATGTAAAATATAATAATAGTTATAAATAGTTTTGTTTTGGTCTGAAATATTGTATTACTTTTTACACGTTTAGCTCGGATGACAATGCGATAAGCTGTGTCATTCGTAATCCAACATGGCGGAATACTCAAGATGGCGAACTATTAACAAGAAAAATATTTTGAAAATGTATAATTATTTCACTTTCAAAAACTTACGAAGTGAAATATTTTTATCGAGGCTTCAATGTAGGGCGCGTTGACTCATAGCCTGGCCGCGTTATCCTTTGTCAGTCGGACCACGACAAAATTGTTCACAGCAATTACGAGTTTAAAAATAAATTCACAACTCCTATAACTCACAGTCAGTAGCTGTGGTATCTGTTTAAAACTAACGTTGTTTTTTGTAAATATATTTAAGGGGCAATTTAAATTTAATTATAAAAAAGGTTATTTGTTTACGTCATGTGTTCTCATAGTTGATTATTGCTAAACCTTAAAGTTAAAAATAAAAATTATTTACAAAAAGAGAACTTGTGTCATGAATATGTAATATTTATAAGAATAAATTATTAATAATAATTATTAAATAAAATACTAGACACGATTTCTCTGGTGCGTGCTGGACCGTATTTCGACCCTGCAAGTAAAATAAAAATATAATAAAGGCTATTTTCACAAACAGGTTAGTGTTTATTGAAAAAACTAGAAATATCGAAGAGCACACTTGAACCGTAATACAATGTGAGTTTCTGGTAATAGAACACGATATTAAGAAGTCACAACTGAAACAAAATGGCGAAAGCCAGCTATTACCACGTCGTAATGAGCCAAGGAATTTCTATACGGCCTGTAATTATTTCAGGCGACCCAGTTACACTGGTAACATATACCTTTATACTTCATTACTTATACTTATACTTTTCGTTAGTTCACACACATTTTAAAAAAATAATAATATATTATTATGTGTACATAACAGGCTGAAAATTAAGGAGGTTTTAATAAAAGCAGTTAAGGAAATATCAGATACGATAAGACAGATAAAATTGTACTTGATACGGATCTTTCTCAATGATCTTAAATATCAAAATTGCTAGATGAAACCAAAAGAGGCACTGAAATTAAAAATTTGATTGTGGTTTTTTTTTATTAAATTGTTACTCGATCATCGAAAACCAAAGTCAGTAATGAAATCAATACGAGCGTAACTACTGTTCAAAAATGTAAAGTAATATTTTGTATATTTGTAATAAACATTGAACAAGAAATATCTCTTTTTACACAAAACATTAAAGGTACTAATAATTTAATAACAAGCAAATATGGCACTAATTATACATTTAAAATTCACTTCCCTTGAAAAGATATTTGCAATGCAAACTTCCGCATTGGAACTTTCTCTGAAAATGAATTTGTATTTAGTCCTTATTTTATTTAGCGCATATAATAACCATATTTTAAAGTCTGTAGGGCTGTATTTGTTTATCAATATGAAAGGGAAGATTTGAGACAACGTTACAGATTCAATATTCAATATTTCTAGAAGATAATGAATAATGAATATATCTCTCGCTAAAATAAACTTATAGAAATATTTTAATTAAATTGATTCACTGAAGTAAATAAGCTTTTTTATTAAATTTAATATTAAAAACGTTCAATGTAAACGTGTAAAGATATTTCTTTACATATTTTTTTCTATTCGTTTGTTTCTTCCCACACATAATATTTGCCTTATTATCTACTTACATTATTACCATTCGTGATTGAAGAATTTTCTGTTACTTTTAAAATGAACAGAAATCGTCATGTTCAATTGGCACACAGCCAATTTTTTTCAAAACACATAGCCTGTATCATATTGATCCTATTTGTGGTATTCCAATGATAAATTTACGGAGTGCAGCACAAATTTCCGGGTTCGAGAGTTGTGATTGAAAAAACAGTTTTTGATGACATCTGGGATTCTTTTGGTCCATTGGGTAACATTCTTAGCAAAAGTGACATTATGCGGACGATTGCAAATTCAAATTTTCTTTATCTATTCCATGCCATTAAGGTTCAAGAGTGAAGGCTGCGTTTATGTAGACGAGTGCTGGTCTGCCACTACCCAGATATGGGAAGACGATCTTCGTGCAGTAGCCGGTTCGCATTGGATGCGAGTGGCAAGGCATTGGTCGTCTTGGCGTTCATTGAGAGAGGTCTATGTTCAGAAATGGACTGTTAAAGTTAAAGTCTTACCGAACCCAGAAATTATATATGTATATATTATTATATTATCACAGTGTCTTTCAATTTCTGTCTGCTAACCTACACGTTAGTCGCGTTTAGATAGACAAAGTGTTGGTCATATCACTTGTAATTTGGCTGAGAATGGCGTAAATCAATTATTAAAATGTGCCCACGTCAACACTCTATCGTAATAAAATCAAGGAGTTCTTGAGTTATTAGGGAACATAAAAATAATTATTGTTGTAAATTGTTGATATGATTTAAGCTAGACTAATTCTCATTAGGATTTATGTTGACCTGGCTGTAATAAAGGTAGCCGATAGAATATGCTTGTGTACACATCACAATTATATTTGAAAGAAAAATGCTTTACGTGAGGTTAACTAATTATTTTAGGAGCTTTAGAGCGTCTGGTAAGCAATATAGCCGACGGAAAGCGTCCGGGAGTATTGACGACTTATTTCTAACGATATTACATAAAGCATATGTGTAAATCAGCCAAAAGAATTTACGTGAGGTTAACTGATTATTTTGAGAGCTTTAGAGTGTATGGTAAGCAAAATAGCCAACGACAGGTGTCTGGGAATATTGTCGACTTATTTTTAGTGATATTGTCTAAAACTAAAATTAAATCAGCGGTGAGAATTTACGTGAAATAAGTAATTTGATTATGTACCTTGATTACCTGATACCTGGGAATTGGTCGTTTGACCAGGTTATCAGGTAGGCGTGCGATGTTAGTATCTACTAATACTTCTTCTTCTTTGACTTTAACTCCCATAAGGATTTGCCAGTTTCAGAGTAGGAGATATAACGTTCGGTGAAAGAAGAACATGATTAGTTTGTTGACTTTGACTCTGCTATTATGAATTTATATGTAAGTTATTATTGTGGAAATATAAGTAAGTTATTATAAAAATAACAAACAAAAATAAATGTATTAATAATAATCCTAAAAACAGACCCGTTTCTTCACCTAAAACAAAACATATACATTGGTCTGGCAGCTCAAGGAACTTGATCTACGCGTATTAGTAGTTTACGTGATTAATAAATACTGTAGGAGTTACGTACGCATTCAATGAGCGTTTTAAAACGTTTGACGTCATACACGGTTTAGAAATTGGGGCGCTAGTAAGCGCATCTTATTTACTACTATTCAGCCACGCGTTGATGCCATCGTTGCTACGAGCGTTGATTGGTTTAATTGCGTTGACGTCGGCTATTCAATCAATCCCCTTCCGACAGATACACAGTAAATAGTTCCGATACTGAAACCAAAATTGTTTGTGATTTTACCGTATTAAGTTATAATTTAAATCTGTTACGAATAAAGAAAAAGTAACTTTATAGCTATGATGTAACTTAATCTATATTAATAATTTCGTGCAGGGGTACGATAGACTCGATCAAAACCTTACCGGTATATTAAAAGATAAAAAATTAAAGATTTCGAGTCCACAACATATATCCGCAAAATTAGGATTGTCGAGTATTTTGTTAAATTCTAATGGTGCTGACAGACAAATCGCAGCCATTAAAATGCAATGACATAATCGCATATTGACTACTCTAGCGAAACTGTCACTGATATTATTTTTTGTTTTATTTAAGGCATTCGTTTGTAAACTATCAGCCACGAGACGTCAAGGAGCGCAGCTACTCCAAATTTAACGCGTGCAAAGCCGCGGGCAACAGCTAG
Source organism: Lycaena phlaeas (assembly GCA_905333005.2). Lineage (NCBI taxonomy): Eukaryota > Metazoa > Arthropoda > Insecta > Lepidoptera > Lycaenidae > Lycaena > Lycaena phlaeas. The sequence continues at coordinate 7,115,447 of HG995168.1, forward strand.
TTATTTAATAATATTTATAATAAAGAGTCCTTAAAACAGTTTGATAAACTTTGTAAAATGTCTTCGATAGATTAATCGGATGATAATATTTGAGGTGCACGTATGCCCTCGACGTGTTGCAACAGGAATGATTAAATCACCAATGTGTGGACGGACCGCCAGCGTTGGCAGAGTATCGATTGATCTTTTGCTAAAAAATCGAAACGCGCCGGCCAACCAGGGGGCTTAGTCAAAACGCCATTACGAAAACGACAGCGAAGTTCGTTCGTTCGTTCGAAGTTGTGATTGGCTAAATCACGTCGTCGATCGCTCGATCGTTCAATCGACTACGTGATTTAGCCAATCACAACTTCGAACGAACGAACTTCGTTGTCGTTTTCGTAATGGCGTTTTGACTAAGCCCCCAGCAACGTTTGCCCCGGTGTTGGGACCAACATTCCATGGCTATTAGGTATTGGTTGGAAATAAGATCATGATTGTAACAATTTTAAATAATAGTTAAATTAGCATCCATGCTATTATTATTATTTTTATATATATAATAATAGTATAACAAAAATTTCCTACACTATATGCATAAGATGCCCGATAAAGTCTTAATAAATAAAGCCGAAACGTTTAGCGAATTAGTGTTATAAATACCGTCCAAAATCTTGCAATTATTAAAATAAAAAATATTATAAATAATTATTGTAGCCAATGTGTTTCGTTATTATAATATATTAATAAATGAAACATTTTTCCAAAAATTAATGTAATAAGTCGTAACAATACATGATAATGTTATGTCGATATTTCATATTTCGCACTTTTAACGTGTAAATGGCTCGTCGGAATGAAGCTTAATTAAAATCTCATCAAATTTTCAAATATTGACTTTAATAATAATAAACACCTGCAGTATGCGCTCATTTCCCGTCAGTATTTTGCCCCGGTCGCTTCGTTATTTTGATTTATAAGCCCGTCAATCTTCTTTGCAATTAATTACATATTAAGCAAACTTGCAATTAGAGTGTTAAAATGTACATTAATTTGTTATGTTAATAAAAAAAAATGATATAAATGGGAATAATTAAAAATAAAGATATAAGCTTGTTATAAGTATATTATGAAATAAAAATGGTTTTACAAAAAGTTACGAATTAATTTAGAAAAATAGGTTGAGGGCCGACTATTAAAAATATGATTAAATGATTAAATAAGCTAATTAACGGTTGAAAGAGAGAGTGGGTTCGATATTCCTGATATTAAGTTGGGAGCTAATCAAAAAGAGAACTTAACAAGTCTGCGTCCGTGTCTCGTGCCACGTGGTCCGTGCTTCGTCCAGCGTGCCGTCCCGTTGCTCAGCGTGGCGGTGAGCAGGACCGAAGTTAGTCTTGTGGTGTGCAGTCCCCGAAGAGAGAGGTCGGGAGAAGTGTGGGATCAGTGAGATCCTTGGGTAAGTGAGTAAGTGGGTAGTGGGATCCCAGCTGCTCTGGTCCCCGTCTCTGCTTCCTTCCTGGTCCCCGTAACAGCTACTCAGCCACGCCCAGGATAGCACCGCACCGATCACGACAGCAACGCCTGGGACCCTGAAAGGTCACGCCAACACGGGTGAGCCTTTCCGTAACCAACCCCCATGAATGTCCAGGGTTGACACGGAAATGGCCATTAAAAGCATATAAGCACAGAACACAACAAAGATAAGCACTAAGCCCTATGATAAAATATTACTAAAAAAAACACTATTAAATTGTAAGGCAGTGCATTTTGGTTGTAAATTAATTTTAGCATTTACATTGATAATTACAAGCAGAAGGCTTACACACTAATTATAGCAAAGAGATTACTTAAGGATACACGTGTGTTCCTACAAGGACTCACCCACTTAAAATATAACGCGGCGCGTGTGCGCTCCTCAGCACTCTCAGGCAGAAAAAGAACGATCGACCGGTCCGTAACCGGCACGACTCGAATTCAAGACGTTCCACATATCGTGACATCGTAATATTACACGACCAATAGTAATTGAGTAAGCGAATGAAAAAATTCGCGCGCGGAATATGAATTTAGTATTAAAAAACGAATAAAATCTATGTAACATAATATATATGTTACAAATTGTCATTTCATTTCATTTCAAAAGTCATTTCATTTGAGATTACGATATTAAAAAATTTGCATTTTATAGTGTGCGATCCGGTGTAAAAAATATATCCATACCTCATTGTGGATATAAAATCTTATATGTAGATGCATCTTATATGGGATAGTCCGCCTGGGGTCACGCTTCAACCTTCGGTGACGTGGCGTCGCTCCGCTGCATGTTCCGATCCGATGCCAGAAGGCCGTGCGGTCGTTCTTGACTTCGCGGCTGGCGGGGGAGACCCCCCCTCATAAAAAGTCTTAGATGAGCCATCTGCTCATATACTCTTCCAATGAAGCTTAAAGGCCAACCGACCAACAGCATAAGTCCATTAAAATAAAATAAAAACTTGAGAGGTGTCAATAAATAATATACAAAAAATATACAAAAAACCTGTATACTTACACTCAACAAAAATAATCGTCGCGACACCACACTGTTCAATGCGAAATAGAAATGAAAATATTTGGCTTGCTTTCTATAAGAGAGAGAGAGAGAGAGAGAGACAGAAACATGCGCACGCCGCAGAGCTTACAATAGCTTACTATAGCAAAAAGTGTCGTGACAACTTTTCGTAAGATTTTTTTCCGTTTAGCCCCCTTTCACAACGCGCGATAAGGAACTTCGTTCCAAAAGAAAACCTCGGACGATATCATGTTAATTCTGACCCGTGTAGGTTGTAAACTAAGTACCACTATAACTCAACAGTGAGATTAATATGTTCCGCCAACGTACCTTTGATCATAAATATTCATTCGTAAATAAAGATAAACGGACTCCTTTATTAATTTCAAGAACATTGTTTCTATTTGACTTAGTTATTTACAGTCTAGAGACTGGCTCAACGTGCCAATAAATTATTGGAAAGGATTCCGAATAACAGAGGAACGTGCAAGATGGCACGAACAAAGTAAGCTTGTTATCGATAAATCGATAAAATACATCTCGTCTTATATCCGATACATTTTGTTAAGAGATGTTAATATAACTAAGTCTAACTTTACTAACGCCTTAATGAATTTAAATGTATATCTATTATTTATCATCATCATTGCCGGGCTTGCATATCCGTATTCAACGAACGGCCACTGCTATGCTACTAAAGGCAGAAACATACTTACGTGTCGTGGCGTGTCGTGACGCGCCAAGGTTAGGAACATATTTGCAGGTCGTGTCAAATACAAATACGTCCCTAACCATATTAAATGTATGAAACCGATATGCTTCTGGCGCGTCACAACACGCCACGACACGTAAGTATGTTTCTGCCTTTACTGAAAAAGAATCGTTCATTCCATCGTTGTCTATTATTAGTGACAAGCTGCCCCGACAGACTTTGTTCTGTCAAAAGTACTAATACCGCTGTTAAAAAACAAAGGAGTTGATCGTAGTAGGGAGAAAATTTAGGCTGGTGTGTATTTTTTAATGTTACGTCATACATATAAAAATGGAAAATTTTGTCAATAAAATAAAAAAATATATATTTTAGAGTTTTCCGCACCGATTCTCAGACCTGGGTAAATTTCATAAAAATTCTACCCATTTTTCGCCGTTTCGAAGGAGTATGGTAACTAACATTGTGACACGAGAATTTTATATATTACATGGTATTTTAGATCTTAAAAAAATATTCATAAGAATACTCCAAATAAACAATACATTTCTAAGAAACTATTAAAGATTCAATTCTTTGATTCATTCAATCCCACTCGTTCCCATTCACTGGTACTCCTCTTAATGAACTTTTCCAAATTACACGGATATTATCATCATATCTAGACAGACGTCAATCCAGACATGCGAAACAGTTTTAATATATAATAGTGAATAATTAATTCTTTCGATATTCTTCTATAGAAAAACTTATAAAAATATTCGAATTATATCGATTTACTCAAGTCAATATGCCTTTTAAAGATGAAAAAACTTAAATATTTTTTTTTTCAATGTGTACATATTATATTAATTTATTCGACTAATATAAATATTATAATTTATATCAACCAAAATCTGGTAGGCTATGTATAAAATAATATATATGTCAGTGCCCTTAATAGTATACTACAAGTGAATTTTATTCTGGAGCAATGCAATAAATTCCTAACGAGTTGTACGCTAGCTTCGTCGACTTCGAGTAAGCGTTTGATACTGTGCAATAGAGCGCTACTTGGAAGGGGCTTCAACAGATGGGTGAGCCGGAAACTATCACGTCCTAAATCCAACAATTACACATAGGCTTCTCGTACCGGGTGAAACATTTAGCGAAGCTGTTGTGACCAATCTATGTAATAGCCCTAGTGAAATAAGACCGTCTTTTGACAACTTTTTTGTGCATTGTGGTTATAGATAACTGCTGATGGTTTTATTATGCAGGGTAGTAAAAAAACACTTCGCGGTGTGCCTTGGACCAAGGACTCGGACTCAGAGCCTGCTGTCTTATCTAGGACAATTTCCAAAAAAGGCAACCGAGTTATCCCATATGTCTATGTTTAATTGAGCGGTAAACTCAGCGACCACCCATATACACAGGCTTGAAGAAATGAAATATATAATATAAATATATAAATCTACATAGATTCTGCTATCTTCGAAGCAAGGCGTACCCAAATGGTCAGAGATTGATATCGAGGCGAGAATCGACAAAGCCTTTGAAGACTTTGTAAGATTTAAGTATTTGTCAAACAGAACTTCAGATGTTATATATTAGGCATATATTATATCCATCAACGACTTTTGCAAACTGACGTATCAACATCTTATTCACCTGGAAGAAAATGGCGCTGGCTTAGACACGCATCATGTCTTATCAAGCAGGTTACTCTCACGAGAGAAAAAGAGAAATTGATCAAAGTTGGCGGAGAACCACGGCCCTGGAAGCCATTTCTCTCCGGAAAAGCCGATAAATCTTGTATTTCTAGCCCTCAAGCTTGAAGAAACCAATTAGAAATACTTTTAATAAATAAAGGGAAAACTTATTTCTAACATTGAAACTTAATAGCAAGCGTTAAAAAAATATTTGCGAGCTATCTATCAATTTAAATAAAAAGAAATAATATAATAAAATGAGATGTCTGATTAACAAGCTTTACTTTTTTAATCTGCACAGAAGTTTATTGGTTTGATGTTATCCTTACGAGTACCTACGTTTTTTAATTAATTAGTTAGCTAAACTTTATTTGCGATGGTGATACCATCATCATTCATTATCCATCGACTGCTGAACATAGGTCCCCCTCAATGAACGGCAAGTCGAACGATCTCTTGCCACCAGCCTCCAACTCGAACCGGCTACTGCACGGAGATTGAAAAGTCTTTACTTATACGCAAATTAAGGTCTATTTATATAAAACAAATCTGTAAAATAAAGTGTAAAATCTTGATCTCTTCAAACGAAGGCTTTACTTTAAAAGCAAATAAGGTTTTATACTAGATAAAAGTACCTGGACGACCGAGTTTTGCTCAGTTATTACTATTTATTGTAATATGGTGCTGTTGAGGTAATAATCTACATAAACTTAAAAAGTAAAATATAAACTAACAATATTATTAAATACTAACCTAAAAATATTATTAAATATTAATTATTTACAATCGATTTCGTTCGAAGTTAATATTTGTTATTTTTGGATTGTCTAAAAATAGTAAAAATTAAAAAAAAATGTACATAAACATGAACAAAAACCAAAACATAAGTCTACATCGATTCTCTACCCCCGAAAACTCCCATGTACCAAACATGGGAACCCGAAAACTCCCATGTACCAAACATGGGAGTTTTCGGGGGTAGAGAATCGATGTAGACTTATGTTTTGGTTTTTGTTCATGTTTATGTACATTTTAGAAAAATTGTTAGAGCAGTTTCCGAGATCACAGAAACATAAATATACAAAAATTGTCCGTTTTAAAGGTATAAGATAATATAAGACAAGACTAGACTAGATTTTTTAGACAAGACGTTCTTCTACGACTTACACTTGCTTTGGATCTTGCCTTGAATAATAAGCTTAAAGCAACTGGTATTTTGTGAATGTTATGATGTGGCCGAAGTATTCAAGCTTTATTCTATTGACTGCGTATAAAATTTCTGCTCTCTTCTTCAAACGTTTTAACACTTGGATAAAAATAATTTATTACAAAAATATATTATTTTTAACTTCTAAAATATCTTACCATTTCCCTGTGGTATTTTAGAAGGAATAAATGTTATTCATCTCAAGGGAGTAATTTTTTTCATCGCAGGTAAATAAAAAAATTATTATAAAAAGATTGAATACATAGAAGAAGAACAAAGATATTTTTATAAATATTTTTTGTGGTTAAACGTTTATCATATTTATATAGTTTAGAATAAAATGACATCTTTATTTTTTCACATATTTTGATACCTCTCAGCATTATTCTAGACACGAACAAGTAATTAGCTTTTTTATTATAATCTTTGTTTGATACCTGGATACTTAACTGCCCCACCATGGTTCAGGTCTTGTTAACCCCAACATCTTGGGCGAAGCGAATTTGTATCCCTCTTAAAAGAAGAGGGGACAAAAGAGCAGGGGGTGAGGATGGGAATCTCATCTCATCGTACTGTCCCGACGTTGGATTGTTCTCAGGTGTGGAACAACCACTATGTGGAGGTGGCGTCGGCCCCTGAGGGGCTGAGTAGCCGTCGAGGTGCCCTGTTGCTTGCCAATCCAGGGCATCTCACCAAAGACGGCAGTGGTGGCACTCGCCGGGTTTTAGTGGGTAGAACTGTGTCAACTTACCACCTTTCGGGCGCAGCGAGTCCCACATACCCGCCTGGAGAGACCCACTCCCCTGCGGGATGCGTCAGTGAATTTCCCGGCGTAAAAAAAATGGATGCTTAACTGGAATTATTAATTATACATAAGGGCTGTTATACTTTCAACTAGAACCATCAGACAATACGGAGATCGTCGTCTCGTCTTTATTCGGCTAAAGGTTGATAATGACCTCATAATCATCATCATCAGCACTCATTCATGCACTACTGAACACAGACCTCCTTCAATGAGTGAAAATACGGCCGATTCCTTGCCATCCAACACAACATCATAATATTATACACTTAAAATTCGTGGTTACATCATAGAATAGCCATATAAGAGTTCAAATTATCAAGAGCTTATAATTAAATATATTTTATGGATAATATCGCGGTATCTATTTTTTTATGATAGCGGATATTTTACAGCAAATACGGTTTTTTTATGTCAAAAGAAGGCAAACGAGCGGAGCCTTAAAGTGATTACCGACACCCATACATCCAACTGTACAGATGGGTCCTTTCCTGACAAATGGAACAGCGGAAACTGATAAGCCGCATCAATCACGACAGCATAGCTGTCATTTTATGTCGGTATCATGTGAGCGAGAGGGCACCCCGGTCGTGGCGGCTCAAATCTTCTGCAAAGCAGCATGGCACTATCTCTTACTGGAAGGACTGTATAAAACTAAATAAACGGAGATAAAACCCGTAAAAATTGCTAATTATAATAAGTGAAATTGGCGCAAACATTAAAAAGCAATAATTGAATTAATTGTTTAGTTAACAAAATGTTTTCGTCTCGAGTATCAAATTCCATCAACAAGACTTTACGCAAATAACAATTTGGGCATTGGATCTTTACAATTATAAATGCAATATATAATTTCAGAGGTCGTTGATCTATATTATATTGTAGAATCTATTACATTTAGCAATAAACGTGAAGGTCAAAAAGGCACTTAGGTTGCTTTTATTTATCCGAACCAAAATACCTTTTTGTTTCGACCTTTCCAAGTACTCATTTAAAATATGATGGAACCTTATTGGTTTTACTCTTAGATATCATTATGAGCCTAGTTGCCGTCCCTAAGGGAACGAGACTTTGCGGGGGATGAAACCGCATAGCTCTACGATAGCATGTTACAATTCTATTTGAATTTTTATAAACGCTGTCCATAAAAAAAATATAGACATAGGAACATCAGTATTCATCATCATCATTATCAGCAGCCAACCCGACACGACCAATCCCTTGCCACATCAGTATTGATTAGGGATGTTCATGTGAAAAATATATCGACATTTTTAAGATATCGATACTTGCATTCAAATAGTCCAGAGGTACCCAAATTCTTTTGTTTTATAGACCACTTTCAAAATGCTGAGCTTTTTTTTGGTTTTTCGTTTTATTTTTACTCAAACTGTCAATGTTGCAGATTTTAAAGGAATAAAATATAGATATACAGAAGAAAAATGGAATGTAATACGATATTTGATATATCGATATTACATTTGATACTAGATCATTCGATAATATCGGATTAAAGCGATATATCGCGTAAATATATCGATTTTTTTTTAAATATCGCTATATATCGCCCATCCCTAGTATTAATGAATATTAAAGCATTACAACCATGACCAAGACAATAATTCCATAGCTTAAACATAAATTGGTTATTATTTAAATATAAAATGTAATATAAAATTCGTTCGAATTGAATACCGTCTCCGTTTTTGGAAGTTGATTAACCGGTTTATATTTATATTATTACTAGCTGTTGCCCGCGGCTTCGCTCGCGTTAAATTCGGAGTAGCGCAGTTCCGTACGTACGCATAGTAAACACAGACAGATTTTTTTTGAACTACCCTGCGAACTTTCATTTCCTATTGCATGCCCATATAGGTAAAAATATTAAAAACAGTGGAACAATTATTAATGGTTATTTAATTCTTATCAAGTGCCCAAATGCAAAGTTTCATGACGTCCTCTCCTATATATAATGACGAACTTCCATACAAACTTTTATCCCCTATTTAAGCCCTCCCCTAAGCTTTTTTCGCGACAATAAGTAGCCTATGTCCTTTCCCAAGCTCTAATCTATCTCTGTTCCAAATTTCATCAAAATCGGTTTAGTGGTTTAAGCGTGAAAGCGTAACAGACAGACAGACAGACAGAGTTACTTTCGCATTTATAATATTAGTAAGGATTAATAATTGCGTGTTTATTTGAAAATAAGCATGCAATCATTAAAATTTGAAATAGTGTAGGCGCTTTTAATGGCCTTACTTAAAAGACGGTGTGAATGAACCGATACTTTGTCGTAGTTACGTAAAAAAAAGTTCGAAAAACTTCAAAGCAATGCTCGGTGACATTCGAGTACCAATCATACCGATATAGTACCAATTTCTTTTACTGCTACAGACTTTGGAAAGGAATAAAGCCTTTATCTTTTTGTTTTATCTTTGCGCCGTTGATAAAGAAACCTCTTGTTACCAACCATGTTTGATCTTTATGTGAATCGATCACGCATGGGTTTTTAAATAACGTTACATGTATCAAAATAATCATCATCATCAGCCTTTATCCATTGACTGCTGATTCCCCTCAATGAACGCCAAGACGACCGATCTATTGCCACTAGAATCCAACGCGGACCGGCCACTGCACGGAGATCGTCTTCCAATCTGGTTAATGGCTGACCAACGCTTCATCTACCTAAACTCGGCCTCTACTCTTAAACCTTAATGACCCGTTGGTCATCTGTTCTTCTGAGTATGTGACCAGCCCACTACCACCTCAACGAGGTTATTCTTCGCGTGATAACGGTAACTTTAGTTTATTAAGTATTGTTTAGTTTATTTGTATGTCGAGCGCGTGAGTGAGTGTGTGTGTGTGTGTGTGCGTGTGTGTGTGTGTGTGTGTGTGTGTGTGCGTTTTTACTTTACTTATATAAACAACATAATTCAGAATTCCAAAGCATATTACAAAATAAAAAAAGATTTGTGGTTATACGGCTACAGAATTCCAAAACATACTGATTTCTTATTCTCGCTGAGCTCTACCTTTTTAACATAATTTTAAATATTTTAACATATTTAAGTACACCAACAAAATATAGCAGGGCGTTAGAATAGATGCTGAAAAATAATGATAATAAAAATGACGTCGAGACTTGGAGCGATGCCAGTTTTCAAACCGAAAATATTTGAAGCTGAGAAATGAAAATCAATAAAGCCATTTGTTTTTACGAGTCCATGTCGCTACAGTAAATAAAAGATTACAATTTTCGTATTACGCGTTTATTCTGATGGTATTCATATTTTATTATGAACCAACCAAGTCTCGAGCTATTCTCTTGTGAGATACGAAAATATTCGATCATATACTTACGTGCAACACGGATAACATAGAGATGGTATATGACGGATAGCGGATAGTCATCTTCTTTAGTTTGCGTTTGACCGACTCGTTTGCTCGAAGACATCAATCACAAACAAACAACAGTAAAACTAGGAGGTTGAATAAGATTTATTAAAATAACATTATTAATTACTCTTGTTTCTTTAAATAAGGCCGCGTCGCGTAAAAAGCGTCGCAGTAAAACCCATCGTTGCATAGAGTCGCGAGTTGGGCATGTTAAATTCGATTTAACATAGTTCAACTAGATACAGTTTCGTTATTCACTTTTACTTAATACAATAGCATCACTAATCGGATATTAACCATATTTTTCAGTTTTATTTCAATTATCTACGAATGTATTTCTTAAGACACATCGAATGTCACAAAATCGAGCTCCGCGAAAAATACAGAAATTAACGACTCTTGAAACTTTAATTAGTGTTAACAATAAGATACGCCTTAAGCAATTTAAAAAGTGAATCCTAAAAGTACAAGATAAAATGTTATAGTTAAGCGAAACGAATATTTCCATACACATTTTTGTAAACAACATAAATAAGACAATTCTAAATGCAAATAGGTTTTACGAGCGGCTGTAGTAATATTTATCGGTTGTGTACGATATTAAAGTGAAAACCCCTGTTAACTGGCATGGAGGTTTCAGGTTCCTCTTCAAAAAGGATATTTACTTTTGTAACTCACAGTTCTTATGTCTCTTCTCTATTTAAATCATTAATTCTTACTAATATCATAAATGTGCAATATGTTCACCGGGGGTAGTAAAGCTTCCCAACAGTGAATTATAATTATATACTTGACTGATTTAAAATATTTTTTTAAATCAGTCAAGTAGTTTCGGAGATCATTCAATACAAACAAACGATCAAATCTATCCTCTTTACAATATTAGTGTAGATCATAATCCTTACTAATATTAGAAATAAGCAAGTAGGGTTTGTTACGCTTTCACGCGAAAACTACTCAATCGATCATTATGAAACTTTGTACACATATTTGCGGAGGTAATATAAGTAACATAAGATACATTAAAATAAAGGGAATTTATTTTAATAATTAAAAGTTCTTAAGCGACGATGATCTAATGGGTTTGGACTAAACATTTTATCTCAGTGAAAGGTTCGACCGATTCTCGACCGATGTGAACATGCCTGATAAGACTAAAAGTCTTTGATAATGTGGGCCAACATATAAGTAAACTATGGCCTACACTCAACTTACCTCGATAATGATGAATAAAAGTCAAAGTAAGCCACCTTTTAAATTGAACAAACAAACAAACTAAGGTTTATTATATAAATGTATATAATGATTGTGGTATTTAATAGCTTTTAAGGAATGAGAAAATATTAAAACATTTTGATCACAGGACAGTACAGCAGCAGCAGATCACATAATCCCATGTGGGATCCGGGATTACCTCGGTATATGATACTCTCTACTATTTTTATTAGTGTGTTTTTTATTCGAGTAGTGTGTATAGTCTTATTAGGGTATTTTATTATTTATTGTGTGTTGATTTACAATAAATTTAAAAAAAACACTCTAAATGAAGCCAAATAAAAATATATTATAAAGATTTCTTTCTAAAATTAAACATTATACATTAGTGCAAGAATGATACTTGGATATCAACGGTAAAATTTATAAAACATTGCAAAATCCTTCCACTTGGAAACCTCTAATTTGTCCCTTCTAGATGGACACTTCATACATAGTTTTCCATGCGTAGAGCATAGTTGCATGTGACACTGATATAGCAATTCTCATGATAGACGTAAAGTTTTGAAGCAATTACACAGCTTTGAGATTTCACAATTGCTGCTGAAGTGCTGAAACTCAATAAGAGACGAATTTAATTTCCCGTTAGCTTTATTTGTCCGCATGAGGCATTTAAATCTATTTTGTTGAATATTCAATTGCTTTATAATTTTCGCTTTCGATTATTTCACATTTTCAACAGATTCGCCATTATATTGTACTTGAAAATCGGCTTTTTGAATATATTTTAATAGTATCAATTTATAAACAAGTGTTTTGTTGTATTGAAATTATAAATGTCAAATAAAACAGATACCCAAAAAGGATTTCTTTTCAATTTAACTTATTACATCATTTTAATGTAACCATTAATAATGAATTAATTAACAATTATTGTGAATTGTGTTAAGGAGGATGTTTAACATGTTGGTGGAATCTGTTCGATTTGACATATTTTGGGGATAGAATGTAAAGATAATGGGCATTGGGCAAACACATATTTTGGGGGCCGCGAGAAGATTACCGAAAAAATCAGGAGTCTGTGTACCGTTTTTTACCTTCCTATCTAGAAAACTGTGATAACTGTCATATAAAATACACACTCCTCTTTTAAAGGGATGGGGGCAGATTTTCAAAACAAAATTATGCATGATTTTTTTATTAGTCACAAATTATAGTCCGCATACCAATTTTAAGCTTTCTACCTTGAAAATTGCGGAATGCTTCATACAAACTTCCACCCGCCACTTTAGGGAAGTTGGGGGTTAGAAAGAGACAAAAATAACCAATGTCACTCTCCATCCCTTCAACTATTTTCACTCAAAAAATTACGTTAATTTGTCGCTCCGTTTAGCCGCGAAAGACGGACAAACAAACCGACGCACACATTCCCATTTATAATATTAGTATGGATTCATGGGGCCTAGCCAAAATGCCATTACGAAAACGACAGCGACGATCGTTCATCCGTTCGAAGTTGTGATTGGCTAAATCACGTCGTCGATTGAATGATCGAGCGATCGTCGACGTAATTTAGCCAATCACAACTTCGAACGGACGAACGATCGTCGCTGTCGTTTTCGTAATGGCATTTTGGCTAGGCCCCCATATCTCTCTTATTTGTTAGCACGATGTCACCATCTAACTGTTATACGACCTTCAGATATGAATCTTAGACAATACATCACTGTAGGTGACACGTTGGTGTATTCGTGTATTATTTGTACAACATACTCGTTACGAAATCCATTTAATCATATTTATATGTAAGGTTATTATTTACTTGAAATACAATATGGATGATGAGCGATATTAGTCCAGTGGTGGGTGAACTCGGCCTCTTATGCGAGAGGTTCCGGTTTGGATCCTGACTGAATCCACCATGTTGTGCCTTGGTTTTTCTAAAATTTCTAAGTGCACCCCAAACACGAGACCATCGCTCGCTCACCGGTGAAGAAAAACATCGTGAGGAAACCTGCATGCCTGATGAGATTAATAGTCTTAAGGGTATGTGAAATTCACCAACCCGCACTGGGCCAGCGCATCGGTGAACTATGGCCCGCTACCCTTCTCGCCTGATTTCGAGGAGGAGACCCGTCCCCAGCACTAGGACATATAAGGGTTGATACTTTTTTTTTACAATATGGATGGCTCGTTTTTGAAAGATTACAAATGTTAATCAATTTTTATGTAACGAATAAAATTATTTTTTAAAAATTCGAAGAGTTTAAAATACGTTGATTTTCACTTGCAGCAGACAGTGAAGTGAAAAAAACAATCTTTTGTGTGAGTAAAAGTGGCCGTGAAATACCTGAGCATGACTTCCCGCGCACTTTTGTGCATAAAAAGTGTAAACATTAGCACAGTTATAAAGCGAAGTTACCTGAGCTTTACTTATTGTATCACACACTTTCAGTGGATCAACTTTCATGGCCCATACCACTTACGCTATCGTAAGGTTTGTGTTATTGCTGACAAAGTTTGTTTGCAACTATTTATTATTGTTGGACCTAGAAGCTCCATAGTAAATGATCAATACTGCCCGTAAATATAGAAGATAGTAATAGGATATGTCTTTGTAAAGTCAACTTTCTAGTTCCAGAAAACTTAAAAATGTGTTGCCTGTTTTGTGACAGAAGATGTTAAGGCTCTGTATAAGTAATTATAATACTACCGGTCCTATAGTATATATAGTTAGTCCTATATTATAATAGCTGTTATACGAAAGAAATAAGTAGGGTGGTGGGTTATCCACAAATCCCTTGCACTGCTTAGTAATGATAAAACAAAATGAGAATGGATGTTTTCCATTAATTATTTCTCTGATTAGTTTTGTGGTAACATTATGATGTCGTTACATGGACGATCTCACCGAGGCTGGCAACAAAAAAGATTGCACGATGACGCCTGCAGTGAAGACACTCTACACCACACCCTGGTGAAGAGCGCGGCAACGACAGGTGGTTCCACTTGCCTTCGCCTTGCCGTGTCTGTGTGCGGTTGATCGGGGTATTTGGCGGCACGTTAAGCCGAAGCTATATGACACCCTTATAAATGTTCAGAGTGCCTAACGCGGAGAATGAGGAGGGAACGTCACCCTTTGCCTCCAGATGACTTGCACAGTTCCCGCGCTGGGCCGGCCAGACGACAAGGAAAACACCGCTTAGGTAGTGGGTAGAGTCTGCGACCACCTTACCATCATTTCGAGCAGAGAGTACGTACCTCGGGCCCTGTTGTACGCATAAAAGCATATATTCCAGTGATAATAAAATAATAATAAATAAATATGCTTATCAGGCTGGCTGGCCTACGTTGGCAAAGGGGAGCGATAATATTATTATGTGAAATAGATTGGGGGAGTCGTAGGCCAGTGTTATCGAAAAATATAATACTAATATAATTAATTATTTGTTTTAAATTCTGGTGGAACAGACGTAATATTTGATTACTGGACATTTTCAATTCGAAGTTTCTGTAAAAATAATATTTAGATAATTCTAGATTACTTAATTTAATATAAATACTTGCGGTGACTTAACATGCTGTGTTTCCTTTAAGTTATTAAAATGTAACTGCTAAAGCAATAATACTTTTTATATAAATTTGACGATTTTCGCATAAATTTCGAAGTCAATGTTCGAATGATGAATTTAACATGAAGAAATTTTCTATTGCTTCATTCTACTAACAAGTTTGCGATATTGCTGCAAGCTGCAGGAGCTTAAAGCAATATCGAAAACTTCGCTTATTTGACAATTTTGTTCGATATTTGCTTGCATTCAACATGTCAATGAAATAGGGCTGACATTTTATGTTTATTGTCATTTGTCAATTGTACTGATTTGTGACAATTTATACATGTTTATTAAATATTATAAATTTAGATTTTCTAATAATTTAATTGAATCGGTGTCGTGGTTTTATACAAAAAAGTATTTCTGTTAGGCAAAGAAAAAATGTTAATATTTTAGTAGGGCAAGGGTACAAATATTTTATCATTCATTTAATGTCATTTAACCTAATATAAATGTCGGTACTCATTAGGGCAGGTAAAAAATAAATAATGATAATAAATATTATTGGTATTCTAAAAAGATTCAAAGCAATTTTACTTTAACGACATAGTTCTTGTGACGTCATTTATTTATCTATATTTGTATAAAACGAAGAATTAAGGTTTTAGTAAAACATTTTCTGGACATCAATATCTATAAAATTGCGCATTATTCGTCTAGGCTTTGAATCCAACGTATTATATACTACAGGTATTTCTAATGTAGTTTCAGTCTAGCCGATTCTTCGAAAAAAATCATACAAAAAACAATCAGTCAATATATTGTTGACAGCTTTGGACAACCCTATCGGGGATCTATCAGCTTATATCGAGGCGTTAGCTCGTCGATATAAACCGGCCGAACTGGCGGGTTTTTGTCACGCCACAGCCCACAGAGGCTACCCTAGTAAATTGTCTATTTTCTCGCTTGCACCGATGAAAACGTGAGACTCAAATAATCCGTTTACATATTTTTCATCAGATATTCGATTTAGGGTTTTATTAAAGTGAAACTTTTATTACATCGTTTCAAAATGTTTTGTCTGTGTGATACATGTCGCGTGACGGTCGGCCGCGGAGTCCTTGGTGGAATATTGGAGCGACGGTTCTCCTTATGCGAGGGGTTCCGGGTTCGATCCTGACCCGTCCGTGTGTGCCTTGAAATGGGTTTTTCTAAATTTCTAAGTGCACACGAGACCATCGTTCGCTCACCGGTGAAGGAAAACATCGTGAGGAAACCTGCATGCCTGATGAGATTGAAAGTCTTTGAAGGTATGTGAAGTTCACCAACCCGCACTGGGCCAGCGCGGTGAACTATTGGCCCATTACCCTCCTCGCCTGATTTCGAGGAGGAGACATATAAGGGTTGATACTTTACTTTACTATTTAATGGAATATTATTCCGAATTTTTTAAACTAAATATCTATAATGTGAAAACAAGTTTCACTTTTACCATAGTTTCATAAGACCACGTATAGTCTTTTTTGTTAGAGATTCGAAATTAGAGTTATTAAACTTTCATAATTATGTATCTATTCTTGACGGCCGGTAGAGATGGTCGCGGGTTCGAATCCTATCAGGTTGAAATAAATTGTGTTCTGAATCTATATTTAAGTTTATTTTAGTGTATTCTTGCCTATGTCTTGAATTATGTACCTGTTTATATGCGATTAAACTATATTATAATGTATTAGATTATTTAATATTTCTTAAATTTAATTTCGTAAATCCTAAATATTATATAATAAAATACCTGTTATTTTTACGGATTCTGCATCGTAGCTGTGCTAAATCGACGTCACTGTGAAATAATTAAACACCGGTAAAGCAATAGTCTAACCCCAATACACCTTTCATCAATGATGCATTTCAATTGCCAACTATTTATTATAATCGTGTTCAAACTTACATTGGCACAATTTTCATAGCGATCATAAATTCGATAAGACTCAATTTTTAATCGCTTTAGTGTTCGTTGAGATGCCAACAATGATTGGATGGATAATTTATGAAAGTTAGCCTGGTCTGGTCTAAGATGGTTGCTGTCGTCACACAGACAAACACACGACAATTGTGTTACGTGATTGACTATTAAAACAACAGCGCCAGTGTAGGCACTATTGTTCAAGACTATTCGAGAATAACTAAACCAATCTCACAAATGATATCACATCATAGATTAAATTATGTATGTGTAACTTTATAATGTAAGTAATTCTTTTTCAACATTTATCCCAAGGATATATTATTCACTTTTATTTGTGCTTATTGTGAATAACATGTTGTTATCTACACTCATATTATAAAGAAGAAAACTTTGTTTGGTTGTAATGAATAGGCTCAAAAAGAAGTGGACCAATTTTTTCACTTTTCGAAGCTACATTATCCACGAGTAGCAGCATCATCGAAAAAAGGGTTCCGTAAAATATTTGGGTTTTTCGGACACAAGGTGTAAAAAATCGACCAGAAAAGTTACTTATTTTGCGTACTATATCCCGTTGTAAATCTTAGTTAACGCAGGCGAAGCTGTGGGCAACAACTAGTAGAATATAATTCATGCGAATTATTAAAATTAATGAAAAAAAGCTCTTAACTTTCGTAAAAAGTATTCACCGACGTATATGGCAACATGATTTACCATTATTTTTTATTTCAGTAATAATGCATTATTCTAAAAAACAAATAATTAATTTTAAAAAATATATATATTGAGCCACATTAGAATATAATATTTTTATTCTGATGAATATTGTAATATAATATAGGCTCAGGCTCGATGAAAAATATATAAAGTTAGTCCGTTCGTCACATTTATGGGCTATTGTGAAGCTTGTTACCTAAAAGCTTCACAATAATCTTACATGATCGCGAATTATTAATAAAAATAAAAATAATATAAAAACATTTTCAGAACCAATACTTAAAACTTATACACAGAACGCTACTACTACTACTTAAAATTGCATCTAAATAAACACAAATACGCTAACAACCACGCACCCTACGTGGTTGTTAGGGTTGGAAATATATACTGTTTTTACGCTGGTACCGGCAGTTGCATTATAAACTGCCGGGGTCATTAGCTACAATATGTTGCCTTCTTTCCGTGTCATTAAGCTCACTGCACTATGTTACCTTACCCAAGACTTATAAAATATGTGTAAATATTTTTTTACGCTCAAAAATGTATTGTGTTTATTTAAGTGATTAAAATGACACGATATTTTCGAGGTAACAGTAAATGGTGTAAAAGGCTTCTAAGTGTATTAAACGAAATACCTAAAATATTGAGGCCACACAGCAATTAATTGAAGTGTTTTGATTTTGAAAAAAAAAATGTGAATGTATTTATAAATAATACCGAATACAGCTGTGACAGGCTTATATACGAAAGGCTTATTAAATGTTTTAGATAACGTCTTTCTATGTTCATGGCCAATTCACAAATACGAGGGGGGATTGAAAGTATGTGACCTAGTCGAGAAAACAGAATATAATAACATACAAAAATATGTTTATTTTTTATGTAATCTCCGTTTAGCTCAATGCACTTCTTTTATCTATTTTTCAAAGCTTCTAAAGCAATTTAAAAGATTCCTCAAGGTCTTCAGAATATATCTAGGCTCGTAAAGGCTTCGACTTCTAAATTCAACTAAATTTCGGGCCGATTAGATTTTTTTTAAGTTTAAATACGGATGAAAGTCTGATGGTAAAAATCAGAAGAAAAAGACTGATGGGTTAGCAATATGGAATTACAATCACGAATCGAATCAGAGTCGACAAAAGTGTGAACTCAGGCGTTGTCTTGATGGAATAACACTTTCTTTTTCCACTATCCTGGGGATATCTGTTTTATTTCTTCACGTAAACGATTATTGTTTTGCCTTTCAGAAGGTTACCACCTTACACACCAACGTTATCACCTTGCCAGCTGATAGAATTCTCTTCAACTGTCTTAGCTTTCATTGAAGTTTGTTCATCTAAGCGTTTCCATTGTGTTTATTGTTGTTTTGAGTTTAGAATATAGTGGTGAACTAAGGTTCCATTGTCACAAATATCTAGAAAGCCTTGTAAATCAGTCTCAACATCTCCAAACCGTTAGAAATCACGATTCGAATTCGCTTCTGCTTTATAAAAGGCAATTTATGAAGTCACCTAGCGAAAACATTAAAAGCCGAGTTAGTTCCCATGATGTTTTGCGTTAGTTCTTAAGATGCCTGTGGTGTCAGTAGAGATCACTAACAGCTAACAATTATTGAACAATGACACTTCAAAATGGTGGAAGAAAAAATAAATAATTGTTTTAATGAACTGAACTGTTTTTAACGGCTTTTTAATTAACCTGGTATCGCCATAGGCAGGATTTAAATTTAATATTCCATTCCATATCCATGTGGCGTGCCACTTAAAGTGGTTATATTAATGTTGGGAATAATAGGCGATCCCTCAATATATTTTAGGACTCACGTAATTACGTTTTATAGTTCATTAATTAAAATAAAAGCTATTACGATAATTTCGATAAATCTGTGTGCATTATATTTCTTTCGTAACTATTGTATTGTTTTGTTTTTTTTTTTTGTATTGATTTTTTGTTTGTGTGTATTGTTTTAAATATATTTATTATATTCCTAAATTAATTAACACGGATAGTTAGTAGATGATCAAAATCGATGTAGATTTTGGTGCTCATTAAAAATATGTTTAGCAAATATAATATATTTAAATATTGAAAATGATTGCAACAATCCTATATCTATTTTAAAATGATTTTTTAATACACAGTTTTCCAGCAATATGCACCATTAGATCCTGAGAAAGCCGACAGGCATGTTCTAATGCTATATCTCATAATCATCACCGTCAATACAATGTCCAGTTTAGACAAAGGCCTTCTTATTTAACTCTAGATGGCCTTGAGCCCTTTTCAATCATCAATCAAATATCATCAACCCATCTAATTTTTGCTCTAGTATCATTTAGCTAGCGGTTACTTCTCTAGGATTCTTTTCACCGCGCGGTCAGATTGCAAAAGCGAAAATTGCAAAAAAAAAAAGAGTTGTGAAGTTTTTATCACAGCTTATATTATACAAGTACATTGTACAAGGAAGTAGAAAAACAAGCGAAGTTTATTTTAGAAAAGTAAGCGTGATTTAGGTAGACAAGGTGTTGGTCGACCATTAACCAGGTGATAAGATCTCCGAGCATTGGCCGGTCCGCGTTGGATGCGAGTGGCAAGGGATCGGTCGTCTTGGCGTTCATTGGGGGAGGCCTATGTTCAACAGTGGATGGATTAAGGCTGATGATGGGGATTGGTGCTTCTATAAAATTTTATGGAATATTTTATTCAGCATTATTAAAGGTAACTTATAAGATTATCGAAAGATTTATTGACGACTTCATATAATATATTACCTGTAAAAATCTGAGTAGGCAATTTTATATTTGCAATTAACTAACGAATCCGATCCTTTTTACGATTGGATTTAAGCTTTTCTAAGACTTATTTGAGATTTGAATCAAAAGAAATACCTTTTCTCTACGTCATGTTTTTTACTAAATTCGAAGATTTAATTAGTAGCAAATTAAATTGTCTAAAACTTTATTTCTAGTACTTTTTATTGTAAAATACATTAAAATATATATATAAACAAAAATAAAGGAGAATTTATTTATACAAACAAAATTTTATTATTTCTGCTTGCAGATTTATTACTTTTTTCTTGTCATTTTCCAAAAAGATGACACTGGTGTCATAACCTAACCAAAATAACTTTAGTAATAACCAAAGTAAGAGCCCGCTAGGTAATTAATAATTTCCACTTCAAAATATTATTAACTATTTCATTAAAATATCTGGGCTTTATAGCGTTCCGATATTCTTAAACACTCGTAAGAATACGTCGTTCGATCGTTCGTAAGATTATATATTTTCTATTATACTAAATAAATAAGCAATAACAAATTAAAAACAAAACCACTCCACTCATTTATTGTTCCGTTAAAGAATTTTTGTGCGAATTTTTCAAATTTGTAGTGGTTGTTTAAAATCGGTAATTTTGTTCAAAATTTATTGTACCTATAAAATTGAATGGCCTTTCCATTCATTTTTATTTAAAAGCTGCTGCGTACCTTGTAAATAATAAAATATTATGTACTACAAATTATTCAAACATTACGTAAAAGAAGAATTGAGTAACTCGAGTTTATTTGTTTGAGTTCATTTTCACAGTGATTGTACCTCAAACATATTTATTATCATAACGGATTGTAATTATTGTGGTGATTATGTTCATAAAATCATCGTCATCCTTGTCTAAAGAATAATTATTTTGTTCATTACACAAACAGGTTTCTTTAGTACTAAGATGATGTAGGCAATAGGCATATAGGTCTTTGTAAATTAATTACGAACCATCTGGGTACGTGATTTACTGCTTGTGTAAAGACTTGTTGTGTTAATACTTTTCTTGTGTACATGTATTGCGGGCAGACGGTTTAATGCAATAGATTTCATTTCTTGCGATTTTTATTACTTTTTATTTTTTTTCAAATTTTTACTTTTTTTTTTGTGCCTAAACGTCTTTACACAAGCAGTAGATCACGTACCCAAATGGTTCGTAATTAATTTACAAAGACTTTATATAAAACACCTCATAATAATGGAGATTACAGGACGAGTCTTACAAATTCGAGATTGCAAGACGATCAATTAAGATGTACAAAAAAGATAAACTGATTTTAAATAATTCTTGCGTGTTTTGGATTTATGATGGATGGAATTGAAATTGGATAGGAAGAAATTGGATCCAATTTGTGAGATAGAATAGCTTTTGTTGCTATATGGGACAGAAATCGGCTCTATCCATTTACACACCACACCGCGTTAAGAAGCCGTACGCATCAGCGCTAGCGCTTTTACCGAGCGTTAAAAAAGCGTTTGAATGTGACAAATAGATACTCAAGTATCTGTTCACACGAAAGTGTTTTTAAATCACGGCGCTTTTTAATTGAGCATTGCATCATGTTCTATTCAATTCGATTTTTGAGCGTTCTCATGAACACATATGGGAACGTTAAAAAAGCGTCTACGTCAGCTCTTAACGCATCGCTTTTACACAAACGAACAACTCGAACCGCAGGGCCTTACTCAAAAATCAAAAGAGACTGATCCGATGCCTGAAGACCGTGCGGTTGATGACCTCACGGCTGGAGGTGGAGACCCCCACCCTTAACCTTTTTAGTTGAGCCATCCGCTCATCTACTGCACTGATTAAGCGTAAAGGTCTATAGACCAACCGCATAGGCCATTTCGAAAAAAAAACCATAAGTATTCTATGTCAATTCAAAGTACCTATTACAATAAAATGGCAATTTCATACTATTATTATTATTGCGATGAAACAAAGCAGTTGGAACTTGGAAAGAAATTCAAATGTTTTTAAACTTAACGTGTCATTACCTATCCCAACCTGGTAAATTGTCTCCCTTACACAGGGCATTGAGCTATAAATAATTCCACAATCACAGATCTTGTAGTTTATTTTTAAATAGGGTCGTCAGTGTTCATTTTGCTGTTTAGCTTTTCATATTTTTTTTATAATATGTGGTTTTTTTATAGCTGGTTTGTAACCTTCTGTATTATATACTAGCTGTTGCACGCAGCGTTAACTAAGATTTATAAGGGGTCCCTTTATTTTTAAAAGTTTAATATAGCCTATGTTTTCCCAACAGTGAAAGATTTTATAAAATCGGTCAAGTAATTTCGGAGCCTATTCAATACAAGCAAACGATCAAATCTTTCCTCTTTACAATATTAGTATAGATCATAATCCTTACTATCCTTACTTTTCTATCCTTACTATCCTTGTGAAAGCGTGGATGTTTGTTGCGCTTTCAAGCGAAAACTACTCAATGAATTATCATGAAACTTTGGACACAAATTCTGGGAGGTACTAGAAGTAACATATACTTTTTATTTAAAAAAGGATTTTTTTTGCGGGCAAAACCGCGGGAAATAGCTAGCATAATATGAGTATCTCTGATCGCTGATATCAATTTTTATTTGAAAATAAGGGGCGATAAATCAAGGGCGATGGGCTTAATCATAATATTATGTAGAGTTGTATGTCGAAGGAATTTATTATATCTTAGATTTGCGTCAACATTATTAGTACAAATGAATAATCAAATAATTGATTTGATCACATAATAGTCAGAAATCGATAGTTGCAATCTGAATTAATTCTACTAATTTGACCATACAATTTAGAGCGGCTATAATTTGCAAGCCACAATATTCAGGTTAGCTGCTGGTATTGCTAAGGTATAAATTAGTTCATCGAATATTGGTATTTACAAATTGTGTAGATAGTTCGGTATAGATACGGAGAAGCTTATTCAATATGTCTACGTAGCTTTAGTCACTTGTCCCTTAGATCAAGCTCTACTGTTTACATGCCATTGTTTAGTATATGAATTGTTTGCTTCTAAATTAAACAAGAAAATAATTCACTATTTATATATTCCTTTGCAAAATATTTTATTTTTTATTAGTAATGTAAAATTGTGTTACGTTTTATGTCTTTGGGCCCCTTTCACAATGCGCGAACAAAGTCAAGCGAATAAAGTTTCCAGGATATATTATGTTTTATCAACTGGCTAATAGCAAATTTATCTGCCAGATAAATTAGTAAAAATCAATTTGTTTATACGGAAATAAAAAAATGTATAAAAATAAATTGTATAGAAATTGTGAAATATACATTTAAATTATAAAACATATTTTCATGTGTACTTACAATTCGCAATGTTTTTTTAAAACATGTAATATGTATGTCGTAAAATGAAACTATGAAATGCGAGGTTGCCAAACCTACTAACCAGTAAGTGGCAAACAGCTATATCTACACTAATATTACAAAGAGGAAAGATTTGTACCTATTTTTGTATGTTTGTATGTTTGTAATGAATAGGCTCAAAAAGTACTGGGCCGATTTAAAAAATTCTTTCAACATTCGAAAGCTACATTATCCACGAGTAACATAGGCTAAATTTTATTCTGATAAAAAATAGGGTTCCATAAGATATTTTGGTTTTTCGGACACAAGACTAAGATCCCGTTGTAAATCTTAGTTAACGCAGGCGAAGCTGCGGGCAACAGCTAGTGCCAAATAAATTTACAGATAAGATTATTAAATAGCTATCGGGAACTTTACTTGTACATTGTGGAACAGACCCTAACTATTGTCTTTTGTATGTTCATCTATAGATAAAAATATAATATGTTTAAAAATGAAAAAAAAGCTTGTTATCTTCCATTTTTTGTGGTATTAATCAATGTCACCCATGACCATAAAATTGTTTACCTGGAACTCAAAATCCAGTCCAGGCATATCTATATGAAGCCTATCCTGAGACAAGATGCTAAGTCTCGGTGAAAGAAATATTATAACGATGTTACACTATAGTTTCCAGAAGTGTGTTTAATTTTTTTATATGAATTAACAAATTCTTTATATTCCCCCTTAAATGAACTAATAACTAAAAATAACTAATAACTATTCGTAATAATAATAATAAAAGATTGATTAAATTATCATTATTTCATATCTAAGTAATTGATATTCTAATAATAAAAATATTTTTTCAATGATGTTAAAATGTTTCGAATTTGTGTTGCGGTTTCCACATATAATGGAGGTGACATTCAACTCATAATATTCAAGGTAGTTCCTAATTTTTTGTACTGGTATTCATCTTGTTATCAAATAAATAAATAAACAATATGCATATCTGCCGAAGGACTTACCATGGGAAGGGCTCCTCCAGATATGTCGTTTCACAATACACAAGTTTACATGTTGATAAAATTACCTGATTTGCCTGGTGTAGGAATGCGAAACATCGGAATGCTTTACGTACACATATTGAACTCTAGGAAATTTTCTCTTCAAAGGAATTTAGAATAAGCATCTAGGGAGCTGTGTTTGTAATAAGGTAATTAATTCATGCAAGCACTAAATACTTGCGTTTGAATAACTCTATAGCTTAGGTTTAAACTACCTCGATTTTATGAATGAATAAATGTTAGGTCATTCTAAATATTTCTCCAGTATATTTCTAGGAATTCGCTCAATATCTGCGTTAGGATTTTATCACAAAACCTCGGTTCCAAATAGAGCCCATATGACCTCAATGCCGAAAAATCCACAACACACTTTTAAGGTATTTCCATCTAAAAGGAATAAAACGCAATGTTATACCGGCTGCGGTTTTACTGAACCAACATAACATGATCTTCAACACAAGAGTATCATATTTTTAAAATGGCCAAGGGCTTACTGGTGGCAGTCGCACTTACAGTTCGGGTTCTATCTGCTGTCACGTGTTACTGAAGAATGAAGTATAAAACTTTTAGTTTTACTTGTTACTTTAAAGAAATAAGACTTATTTTCGCAACGCAAGCATGTCTGGCTCCAAGTTATGTGTCTTCAAATACAGTTGAAAATGGTTTATAGGGACATCAAGGGACCAAAGATTTTGTAGTAATTAATTTTGTAGT
Source organism: Lycaena phlaeas (assembly GCA_905333005.2). Lineage (NCBI taxonomy): Eukaryota > Metazoa > Arthropoda > Insecta > Lepidoptera > Lycaenidae > Lycaena > Lycaena phlaeas. The sequence continues at coordinate 7,141,160 of HG995168.1, forward strand.
AATTAAGTTAATGCATCCAGTTTTCCAATTAGTTATTTTTTAAATTAATGTCAACATCTCGACATAAGATAATTTTTGTCTCATTTATAAAGGCCAAATAAAGCACGTCTTCACGCAGTGGCTGGTCAGTGTTGGATGCTAGTGGCAAGGAATCGATCGTCTGGGCGTTTGAACTAAAAAGTCCCAATTATGGAATTCCCAAAAAAAAATATGGTAGTCCCATCCCAATTAGGAAATATAGAAAAAATCATTTTACTAAGACCGAAAAGTCCCATTAATTTTTAATCACTTTTCTTCATCGCTTTGATAATAAATGGTACAAAATAAAATGCTGGACGTCACAATATTTCATTAATATTTCCTAATCCACTTGCTCCTTGCGCTTATCACATTTCTTCTTAGATATCATATTATGTGCCGATCACGTATTTAATATTAAGAAGATGTGTGACTCATACATATAGTTTAAACTATAGCATCGTAATAGCTACCACGGTATTAATAAGATACTCTTAACTTATTATTGTATCTTATAATATTGTTTAGTATTTATACTATCTTTATAAATGATTTAGTAAGAGCAATTGAGCTACCGCTAAAAAGTAACGTAAGTATTTCGTACCATGCAGCGACGGAGAAGATACTATGTTATTATTTGGTAGGCATTACGTGTAAAGTTTCCAGAGTGTTCGACTCAAAATATTAGCATGAAACTTACCTAGTTGACCTAGAACTAGCCCAGGCAACTCATTTATGAATTTGCCTACCTTTAGATACATCAGACTTTAAGATATACCTAGTACCTACCCATAAATAAGGAGAAAAGATTACTATAAGAAAAATATTTTTTAACACATACCGAATAATATGAAAAATCCTATAAGCAGAAGCAAAGGCACATGAGCCCAAAACAACAAAAACGCAATACAACATATTAAACACACCGCGTTTACACCCATTTGGCAATACCCCATGAGTCTATTAGAAACCAGAAGATGAGCGGTTTTGTAAAAAATGTTTTTATTCTTACAAAAACTAAAAAATAAAAAGTCGTTTAAATAGATAACTTCTATAATAAGCACTATCAGATTTATTACTTATTCATATTTATCGTCTCCAATATCTCATTCCATTATTTTTTTTAAGAAATATAATAATTATATCCATATTGGTAATATCGTTTCCACCCCATTTATAATTTCCCGGGAAATTTTTCTCGGTATTTACTTTATAGACACCAACGTATAAACGAACCACTTATAAATCTAGCGTGATTTCCAAGATCCAAGACCTACGGTGCGAATTATAAAGGTCGAGAGAAATAAATTGTAAGTAGAGAGAAATATTTAATGCCAATCACGTAACGAAAGGCAACGCGTGAGTAACCTAGCACTGGTATAACAAGAGGCCGTCTATTTATCAACTTAATGAAAGAACTACTTGTATTTACATTGTAATCTTTATATATATAAAATTTAAGGTGTGTGTCCCTATATTTCATTTTGCAGCCAAAACTACGCATGGCAGACAAAAAGTGTATGTGGTAATAGGTACAAGGTTCCCATTGTGCACTATGGTGGTTGCAAGCCAATAATTATAAGGATGTAAAAGATACGGGGGTTGAAAGATGTTAACTTTGAAAATGTGAGACTATTATTGATTTAAAATGGTCTGGATTGTGGAGACTTCTGGAAAGTTCTAGAAAGCTTTAATATGTGTATATCAATGTTCTGATCGATCGAGAACGCTCTAGAAAATTCTAGAATGATCTAGAATAACTCCGAGCAAGCTAGGAAGCTTTAAAATGTATATCAACATTCTCATCGGCTGAAAATATCCTAAGTATTTTAGTACCTTTTTAAACATCCCGAAAAATTCTAATATCAACAAATAATTGTACTATTAAAAATGACCCAGCGAAACGGGTGTTCATTGCTAGTAAATAAATAAAAAATATGTCTACCAATCTGGATCCAAATTCAAACATAGAAACAAAATTTATTCGTCATATCTATTTGAAAACCTTTGAAGAAGGGTTCCTCACTATTTATACAGTTTCTATGTATTTTACTGATGAACAAATAAATCGGATATTGATAGTCGAAGTAAAGCTTAGGTCTATACCAAATACCCACAAACAGAACCTACAATCCATTTGCACTAACCCTTTGTCTAAGTGTTTCTTGTCAGATCCGCTCGAAAGGCTTTGTGGTTTATGATGATACAGAAACAACTGCTATCCTCTTGTTCTTGTGGCCTTGAACTGAGATGATTTGTCATAAAGATTTATTAGAAAAACATCATCTTTACTGCATATACCGTAACTATGTAGTTTGAAGTCCTTTATACCCAAGTGAAAAATTACTAAACTAAACTAATCTATATTCTATTAAATATTACTATTTTCCTTTAATCATCATCATATACATCAGTCACTATGCATCCACCGCTGAACATAGGCCTCCCTCAATTAATTTTTTATTAATATAATTAACTAGCTGTTACCCGCAGCTTCGCCCGCGTGAACTTAGATTTACGAATTTATCATGTCTGATGATGATCATTTTCTATTTTAATAATGACTAAGTTTTAGTATTACAATGGATATATTATGTTATGTTGAACATAAAGACATTATATTCCTTTGAAGACTTTCTGTAGGCATATTTAGGATACATAATATATTCCACCATATGTTGATCATACGTCTATCAGAGTTGATACGTTTTAAAGATTTAAGCGTACAAAGGGATATAGGTACAGAAAAAACGACTTTGTTTTATAATATTATGTAGTGATAGTGATAGTGATAAGACAATTTAATATTTCTATAGCATATAATAATAACAATATATAGGTAATTTATTTATACATAGAAAACAATATTGCTTATTATAATTAAAAAACAATAAATATTTAATAACTTGCACTGTTCTTGATAACCTATTTATTACTTTTAGTAATAGTTCACTGCTGTTATTGAACTTGTTAAATGGTAGCATAAAGCAATACTGGAAGGAGTTTCTATGTTGCTCTATTCGTGCCTTTTTATTTGATGACGCAGCGGAAATCATTTACGACCTGCCTGGATAGGCGCGCTGGCGTGTGTGGGGACTCGCATTTGGGTGCCCTACCCCACTAAAACCGCTGCGTGAGCCTTCAGCCGCTATTTGAGGGACCCGGATCGCAGGCAACGGGAAACCCTCAGCGACAGACTGGTCCCGGCACGACCAGATTCTCCACAATAGGGAGACTGCCCGGCTATCACTTGGCAGTCCCCGCGACGTCGTGTTTTCAGCGGGGCCCGGGTTCCCATCCCGAGCCCGACACGAGTACAGGGATGTTATTGGAGGCGCATTAAGTAGCGCCTCCGACGCACCCCCGTTCGTCGTCTAAGGGGGGTGGCCACGTCGGCGGACTCCTCTCTCACCCGTTCGTCAGCCTCCTTCTGGGACATTACTGTCTCGCAGAAAGAGGCCATTGCCGTCCAGGACTCGTCACAGCCGAGCATCGCGGTGATGATGCTCAAAGACAAGTATTCTCCGATGACAGACGTCAGATCATGACGCAGCGCCGCCCATCTCGGGCACACCTCGAGGGTGTGCTGAGATGCTGAGTGATGTGTCCACCGCCGCGCCACAGTCGTGACATCCAGCCGTCGGCTCCCTTTGGGCAGTCCGACACAAGTAATCGCCAAAGCATCCGTGCCCGGTGAGAACCTGTGTCAGACGGAAGGTGAGGGGTTTGCGCTTACGGCGCATCCACCGCTCAAGGACCGGGCGCAGAGCAGCCGTTACGCGTTTGCCATACGGCTGACGCGCCAGATCCTCCCCCCACCTCCGCATTAACGCTTCCTGCCCTAGCCGGCGAACCCGTAGGAATCCGCCTGGCGAAGGGGTCAAGCCCAGACACCTCCTATCCGAGACGCAGGAGTATGTCTCGGCCAGAACCAACGCCACGAGTTCCCACGGGGGGTCGCTGGCTTGAGCGGTTGCTACAGCCCACGATATCGTGCGGTACCCCCGGATTACCCTCACCGTGACGACCCGCTGCGCCAAGCGCAGCATAGCCTTGAGGCTCGCAGTGAGGTTACCCGCACAAATCGGAGCACAGTACGTCGCCATACTCCGGCAGACACCAGAGTACAGCTGCCTGCAGGCGGCGCAGGGTCCTCCGAGGTTCGGGAGGAGTCAGCCCAGTGCACTCGCCACCTTGACGACCTTCGGTCCCAACATTTTGAAGTCTGACCTGAAGCCCTTAACTCTCTATGCGGCCGATCACGAGGTCTAGGGTGACCTCGGCCAGCCGCGCCGCCTCCCTATATGTTCGTCCCCGGGCATATATGAGGGTGTCATCAGCATAGCATATGACACCCGTCCCGGGGAGGAGTCGGCCTCGCAGGACCTAGTCGGATAGGATCGGACCAAGAACGGGACACCGCAGCCGACTCGCCACCACTCAATGGCTCAACACCGGTTCTCGCAGGCTACCCTCCGTTCGGAGAGGTACGCGTCCAATAGTCTCCTGAGATAGAGAGGCACTCCGAAGTAGGCCAGTGCCTCCCGTGTTACACTGTGCGGGAGACTGTTGAAGGCGTTCGCGATGTCCAGCGACACCGCGACCACCACCTCCCCCCTGTGTTCCGCCTCACCCGTCACCGCCTGCAGGCAATTGAGGGCGTCGATGGTTGACCGGTGTGCCCGGAACCCGTATTGGGACTCTGAAAGTCCGGGTCCCGGGCCCTTCTCCAGGTGCTGAACGAGCCGGGAAGGGAACAACTCTTTCTAGAGCCTTCCCAGCCTCGTTCAGCAACACCACTGGTCGCACCGACGTAGCCGAGTCCGTGGGCCGCCCCGCCTTCGGTATCAGGCAGAGCCGGCCTTCCTTCCACGCACTCGGGAACTGACCAGACCGCAGGCAGCGGTCAAACAGCTTTTAAAGGTTATCGCCGAGGTACACGAGGGTGATGGCAAGAACCTTCCCGTGCACCCCGTCCGGACCCGGCGCCCTCTTCTTACTCTGGAGGCGGGCCATAACCGTCTCCATTTCAGCCACCGTGACGGGTGGCGGAACACCATCTTCGTCCGGCGTCTGCGACTGTGGAGCCATCCTGGGGGGACAGAACCCCCCAGGTGTGTCGGGAAAAAGTTCCCCGACAATCCACCTCAGTTGGCCCGGCTGGAGCGTCTCGTTGATGGGAGCCGACTAGGTGCGGAGCTTGTTCCGCGCCCATTTATTCGGTCGGCCCCAAGGGTCCGCATCGAGATCATCTACGAGCTCCTGCCAGGCTTCCTCCTTGGGCTCTATTCATGCCTGTGTTTATGTTATATTTAATGCAAAAATTTACATTGCACACCCACTTTTTTTTTTTACTTTACACTCCACTATTTCTATAAAAAACATGTTAACAGATCAACAAAATTTTCTAAATGCAAACCATATTTTTTTACACCTTACAAAGAAAAACGTTCTTCTAGAAATAAAGAAATTAAAAGCAAGAGAAAACTGTAATCGAAATCAATGCCATCCTGTCTCGGTAATGACTACATTACTAAGACGCTTTTTTATTGCTAATTGCGAATAAATAAATGTTTACTGAGCTCGCGTTTGTTCAATTTATCAATTTATATTATAAATAAACTACAAACAATCCTAATGGTAGTGTATTTGTTTCAGAATCCTCGCGAGATTTACGCATTAAAGAATCACGTAAAGAATTGCCGTTGGCGCCACTAGCGAGTTAGTTTCTCTTGTTTTATATTACATAGACTTACGCCCGGTTTCCGAAATGCTGATCAACGCAAAAATTAACAAATCAACTGTCAATTCTCTTGTTAAGTATGATTAAATTACTTAATTTGGTCAGTCTGTCAGTTGTCATAGCGACTGTTCGTTGGACTGTCAAATTTGACTCTAGAGTCGCATGTTAACCGCCATTAACAGTCATGTTAGTTGACATATACTTTGATCAACGTTTCAGAAACCAGGCTTTATATACCACTACATGAGAATTAATGGCCAAACGATCAATAAGGTTCAAATTTGAAGGCCGCGTTCAGGTATACGAAATGTGAGTCGGCCTTTAATCAGATGGGAAGATGATCTCCGTGCAGTCCATGTTTGGTGCGCGTGGCAAAGGACAGGTTGTCTTGACATTCATTGAGGGAGGCCTATGTTCAGCAATGGACGGATAAAGTTTGATGATGATATACCATTCATAATAGTATATGAATGATTAATAAATGAAATGATGTGTCTGAAATAAAGACTTTCTATTCTATTCTATTCTAATAACGTAACCATAAAAAATTATGCTCATGTATGACTGAATAAAAGTCTCAAAGCTTTTTAAGAGAAATTCATAGTAGTTTCATTTCCACAAGCTATAACATAATATCATATGCAAAGTAGAGTAATGCTAGTGTTGTGCTAGAAGCTTGCAGATCTGGGACCCTCATAAAGCGGCTGCGGCGCTCATAGGTGGTTTAGTGGGGTAGTGCATCCCCAAGTACGAGTGGCATAGGTGCCTTACACGGAAAAACCTGGAATATGCGATAGCATTAACCTGTGTCATTAAAATTAAAAGTTTGTACTAGCAAAAATAAAAAATATACTAATCTTACAAGCAAGACTAATTTCCACAAGTTTTACTTATCACTAGATTTGTTACCGTAGCCATTGATTCTTATTAAGCTTATGTTTTTACCATATCGATACCGAAATTATCCGTATTGGGTTATCAAAATCTTTAATATAATTAATAGCGTATTAAGCTGTTCTTATGGAATGAAAAAAAAGACAAGACTACAGCATAATCTAAATCTAAATTACAACACCTTCTTAAGTTTGACCACAGACTTGTGAATTACTAATTTTCCCTTATATAATTATGACTATGTTATATAATAGCTTCGTAGTTAATTTCAACCCTTATGACCAAAAACTTATATTCATAGAATAGTAAAAGCTGTAAAGTACTTGTAAAATTAGAGATCTTAACAAACCATTACTCTAAATATTAACAATGATTGGAAATGGAATAAAGTCCGAAACTAATAAAGAAAAATTCAGTGGAATCAATTTTCATTTGCTTAACATTTAAATTACAAGTTCCACATAACTATGTTTGAAAGAAATCTTTTGATTTTATATACCCAATTGCGTTGAAGACGCTTGGGTTCCAAAAAATTTTCGCAGGTTTATAACGAAGCAGACTCTAGCAATCAACGTAAATAAACAAGAATCAAAGGTGATGTTACTATATCCCGTCGGTGATCCAATAGCGCGATTCAAGATTGAAATGCGCCATCTAGTACGAGTTTTCCGAATGTATTATGTACAAGGATAAAGTCGGAAAATTGTCACACTCGTTCTCGAAGCTTTGTAAGTTATACCTCTTGAAATGAAAAATCTACATAAACTGTGATAACATGTGATAATAATTATTTTATTTTAACATATCATCATCATCATCATCATAAGAGGTCTATACTTACAATAATTATACTATAGAAACTTGGGCGCGCACCTATTTTGAAGTACATTAATTAGAACCATAAAAAATCCAAACGGTACGCAGTTTGCGTAGTACTAATATATGTCAAAGCACACCGAAATTTAAATAGTTAAATTGTGTCACAGCACATCTGAAAAACAAAAGAAGTGTAATAACATCTTTTTTCCCAAGATAGCTTTCAATTTTTAATCGTATCCGGAGTGATCATTATAATTTTGTAATCTAAATTAGGTACTCCTTACAATACCAGTTGTATCTGCCAGTGAAATTCTACTTAATACTTAAATCTTTATTACATTAAAATACAAGCGATTAATAATATCAGAATAAATCTAACTAATATTATAAATGTGAAAGTAGGGATGTTTTTTAACAACATAAGTTACTGTACCGATATTGTGTTTATTATATGATACTTTACATCTAAGTCAGGCTTTGTCATAAGAATTTATTCATAATATCTATGTATTTAAATTATCTTTCATACATTATTATGCTTGTACTTAGCTATTATAGTAAAATACATAATACAAAAATGTTATTAAATTTTTGTTAATAAACTTGGACAACGCAATAGATCTTTAAACGTGAATACTTGAGCTTTCGTAGCGACTCTACAATAGAGCCATTCAAATACGAGTCACGATCAAGGAGAAGTCACATAGTTCGCTTTTTCGCAAAATTTTAATAACTATATTTTCTCCGGATATTAATCCTTGTCTAGTGCCACTACTAGGCACGGGTTTTTTCCTCAAAATCAGACAAGGAGGATTGGGCCGTAGGTGAACTATGCGCTGGCCCAATACGCATTGGTGAACTCCACTTATATTCAAAGACTTTTAATCTCATCGAACACGCCTCATATTCAGTCGCATATAGAAATTTAGAAAAATCCATATAAAGACAATAAAAGGGTAAGGATCGAACCCAGAAGATCCCCCTTAGGTGGCCGGTTCCATACTCACTTAGACCATGGCTTAGCTTTTTAATTACTTTTTTACCCTGGTATATAAAATGTAATAATATAATGTACATTAATTAATTTCAAATTAGCGTATATAGGTCGACAAAAGCTGCGTTATAGAATATGAAATACTTTCTTGTGTTTTTACAAAAAAGGGGAGTCTTTTAGCAACAATAATTAAATGAATTTTTATCTGCATATGTATATTTATAACACCCATATAGATCGGTAGTTGGAAGAAAAATTCACGAAATAAATGATGTGTGCACATGAATAGATAAAAATAATTGCTTTTGTCCTGGAAAAAAGTTTTAGCATTCAGCATTCATATCTCTACTGAGCGAAGATCTTTTTAAGTCTTTGTATCCTTGAACGAGAAACAGATTTTATTTTTTATGTATCTTGGATTGGCAAACTGGCAGGCCTGCCACCTGATAGTAACTGTTCGACGTCTCACATTAACATAAACTAGTTTACCTGGAACTAGCCCATACAAATTATTTAGTTGTTACCTATCCTGAGACATAAGATTTTGAGACACTGAAATATTGGTGCCAGTAGCATGGCACGGCAGAAATAAGCAAGATGGTAGTAATAATATAGCCGGGAGTAGTTTACATATAATATATACTAACGATGGTTTTTTACCTGCCATTGGATTACATTAAAACAAAAATTAAAAATAATAAATTAAAAATTCAGTTCAAAATAAGCTTTATTTATTTCATATAATTGAACAAAACATCTATTCTAAAGTTTCGTTGGTATTTACATACAAGATTACAAAAAGAGACATTATTTGAAATCTACAAAAGGGCTAGCTAGCTTTAAACAAAGCTTATTGTTTAGTCGTATAATTCATCTTTGACTGAGCAAAAGCTTATTTCAGTGACAAGGCTGATAATAATTAAAGTGCAATAATAGGATACGCTTTCTCAATATACTATTCAAATCACTACTTTATTGTTCCATTTTGTGTCAGAGATACCTTCGTGCATTTCAATGCACTAGGTAGACAAAAATTCAATTCTTTCAAAAGACATTCCATTTCATATTTTAACTTTGCAGACTCAAAGTCCTTAACATTTCGTAGCAGTGCTACGATAGCGTGATTCAGATGCAGCAGTGCGCCATCTAGTTTAGGAATCATGATTTAAATTATTTACTTTCATCATCATCAGCTTCGTTCATGGCCTACGTTCAGCAGTGGACGGCTGCTGAACATAGGCCATGAACACCAAGACGGCCAATCCTCTGGCTTTTTTAAGAGATGAAGATGAGATAAATAGAGATTTAATTAATTTATATCGATAAGACATAATTTTATTAATTTTTTGACATGATTATAGCAAGCTTTATTAGCATCATCATCATCAGCTCCTGCTAATTAATTAATATATACACGCATGAATTGATTGCAATTGTTGAATTTTCGTACTAATCTGGTTGCTAATGTCCTTGATGTAAATATAAAAATCTACTTTTTACACATACACTTCCTACATAGTAGGGACACTTTAATGAGGAAATGAAAATCTTGGTGAACTACAAATGGGTCAAGCTTGAATAGACTTCGTTGTGTTGGAGAATTTTTTGTGTAGTATATTAAAGTAGGACTAAGCAAAACTCGTTCGACCAACATATTTTTATTACATTTTGCATTTTTTAACATGTCTTACGGATATTTTAGTGTAACATACCCGAATGCGTTGAAGAATGAGTGCGCATTGGGTTTCCGAAAATCGTAGGTTTATTCGCAGGTTTATAGCGAGCAAACTCTAGCAGTCAACGTAAATAAACAGAGTCAAAAGTGATTCTATAGCGCGATTCAAGACTGAAATGCGCCATCTAGTACGAATTCCGCTAATGAAATATATGAGGCGTAGTCAGAAACACAAATAATAATTATATCATTAAGTTACATGAGCTTTATTTTATAAGTTATTTTTAAAAGAAACTGAAAAACTATTTTATTAATCAAAAAGTAGCTTCCCGTGGTATTTTCCATTCCTGTAGGACTACAGGGATAAATTATAGCCTATGAGTTATTCTAATATGTAAGCTATATTATACTTAAGTTTCATAATAATCCATTCATTAGACTTTACGTGAAAGAGTTACAAACATCCATGCTTACAAACTTTCACATTTATAATATTAGATTGTAAGATTAGTAGGATGTTTTGATAAAAAATTATCCAATCACAAAAATATGCTTTTAAAATGATAGAATGAACTAAAAAGGTGATTTAATTTTTTAGTACATGTAAGCGTCTAAATTTCCGTAGCTTTAACAATGGAATTTAGAAACTGAATCACTAATTTGTCGTGTCCACCCCTATGTCACGGACATTGAACCCAGAGCCTCTCATTCGTTTTTATTTTATATTATTTATATCTACTATTTTTGATAATAATTATCATTAATAAAAGGGATATTATAATTTTGAAAAACGGGCTTTTTCTCAAACTCTATATTCTTCTACTTTTACTATATTTATACTATAAAAACAATATGATAATATGACATATTGCATAATATATTTCATTTAACTAATGTATTATTTTAGATTTTTTTAGTTAGAGTTAGAAAAATGTTATTTTATACTTTACTTGCTGCTGGTTTTAACTTGTGAGTAATTCTCAGACACGAGCACTAAAGCTTTCGTAGCACAGCGTAGCAGTGCTACGACATAATGCAACTAAAGCAGTGCCACCTCTATTCCAACTTGCTCACTTTTTTAAGCTTGTTTATATTTTTTTTATTCTCTTTGATTTTATATTCATTCATTTAGTCTTTATTATTAAAATTAAATTAATAAAATAAGTTCACTTAGGATATTATGTACAATGTACGAATTTTAATTGCCTTGTAAATTTTACAATGTACGAATAATTGAAGTGTAAAATTTATACTTCATATTTGCAGTTGCCTGAACTGAAATTCATCTTTTGTGTATACAATACAAACACACATTATATTAAAAATACACTGGCAATTTGTGTTTTAATTTGTTATTGAAAGCACATAATATGATTGTTGTTTCTTTAAAGTAACTTAGTTTGTCGTTTATACCTTAACTTGCTTAGTTTTAGCTTAGCTGGTCATATTTTTTAAATATTTTAGAAGGAAAAATATCAAGAGAAATGGTATCAAGTAAAAATAATAGGCACAGATACTATTATGGAATTAAATAATTAGCTAGGCTAGTTTTTTTCTAGTAAAAACTTACTGATAGACATTTTTTAAATCTACAAGTATAAGTGCAATTATATTTCACAAATGACAACATTTGCATGTTATTGCTTTGTTAAACAGACTAGAAAAGTAATCAAAATGAGATATATTTTAATAATTAAGTATTAAATAATTCGAATAGGTAAATTTCAAATTATTTAAAACTAAACTGTTCACATATTAATACGATAAACTTTTAAACATTCGGTTTAGAATTAAGTATAATTACTTCATCATTATCATAATCATCATCATTATCATCAGCCTTTAACCGTCCACTGCCGAATATAGGCCTCTTATTTTTTGGCCTCTTATTTAATGAACTCCAAGAATCATCTTTATTATCGACTTCGATATACTCTCGATCGACTATCGATACTTTAACCTTTAACATTAGGTGGCACGTCTGCCGTGTCCTCTCCAACTAACAAAAAAATAATAATATATTTCATTGTTACAGGTGAAGAAAGCGAAACAGAAGGACATCTATCCTCAGACACATCACCACAAAGACAGAAAAGATCGGGGATACTAAAGGGAGGAAGGCTTTGGAAGTCTCTAGATATTGACAGAGAAAATAGTGACCAGGTTAGTAAATGTTATCGTAAAAATCTATTACAATCTTTCTTTTCTTTATTACGACCTTTTAATGAACTCTAATTTCATATACATGTATATATAAAGGCGAGCAATGCACCACTTGCTAAAGGCCTCTGCCTCGATCTCTAGGTCCAAATTTGGGTTCAGTCCACCGGAGAGCATCGTACAGGTGCATCTGCCTTAATAATGCACATCGTTGATAAAAAAGAGCAACCTTTTTTTTTGATGACGCAGCGGAAATCCTTTACGACCATACCAGGGCCTGGGAAGGCACGCTGGCGTGTGTGGGGACTCGCATTTGGGTGCCCTACCCTAAAACCGCTGCGTGAGCCTTCAGCCGCTATATTTGAGGGACCCGGATCTGTGCAGGCGACGGGATACCCTCAGTGACAGACTGGTCCCGGCAAGACCAGATTCTCCACAATAGGGGGACTGCCCGGCTATCACTTCGCAGTCCCCACGACGTCGTGTCTTAAGCTGGGCTTTGTTCCCATCCCGAGCCCGACACGAGCACAGGGCCTATATTGAAGGCGCATTAAATAGCGCTTCCGAAGCACCCCCGTTCGTCGTCTACGGGGGAAGGCTACGTCAGCGGCTTCCTCTCTCGCCCGTTCGTCGGCCTCCTTCTGGGACATCACTGTCTCGCAGAAAGAGGTCATTGCCGTTCAGGACTCGTCAGAGCCAAGCATCGCGGTGATGACGCTCGACAAAGACATGTCCCATCCGATGACAGACGTCAGATCATGACGCAGCGCCGCCCATCTCGGGCACAACTCGAAATAAAAAAAAAAGAGCAACCCTATATTAATGATGTCTGAAGTTTTTTAACATCTACCATGCATCTGGCACGTATGAACTATGACCTAATACCTTCCTCACCTGACTATGAAATAATAGGTGACCCATTCTGGAATTGGTGAGGGATATCCTGAAGCATACGATCGCGTTTCCTCCAATTTAACCGAAATCATCATGCGACATATAAGTCACGAACAAATAACAATCCACCAACACATGAAAGTATGTATTTTGTGTGAATTGTGGACAATAGTATTATCTTAAGCCTACACAATTCATCAGATTGTATTGACAAACGTGGGCTTCGTTTGTGGGAATTAATGCCGAATAAATCAATAACCGAATCTAAACATGAGATGGTGGTGTATATTAATGCAAGGGATATAATCATGTCAATGTTTAGTCTGATTTATTTTCAAACAGAATTATATAATATACTAAAGATCACTTATATTGCTAATCTACAATTTAAATAACAATGTATTAATATAAAACTAAAAATATCTAAAATATAGTATTAAAAGGAGTCCCTTTGGGCAAAGTGCCGAAGATACTGGCAGCGTTTCCCCTTTGAATAGCTAGACTAATTCTTTGTCCGAGGTAGCTTCCAACTCTTCGGACTCCTGTAATGTCGACTAACCTTTTGGCTATATATATTATATAAAAATATGTTCTTTGGCAAATTTAAATCCAAACCAAATCCTCTGGTATAGCGTGTGCCTGTGGACGTTTCTTATCAATAATTATCACAAGGTGAACTGAACAGAATCCTTCTATAAAATATTTTTTTTATCAATCAACGCAGAAACTAACTTTTATCGCGCTAAGTACCTACGCGGTCATTTTACATAAGTATTCAGTCAAATATTAGCTTATAGCCTCCCTGGTTTTACTCGTGTAATTCCCATTCCCGTGGGAGTGCGGAGATAAATTATAGCCTATGTGTTATTTTGATGTGTAATCTATATTATTGAAAAGTTCCATCAATACACCTATGTAGTTTTTGCGTGCAAGAGTAACATACATATATCCATATCATCATATTTTATATAATATTCTGCGTTTTTAATATTTGTAGGATTTACCCTAGTAGCAGTCGGTGAAACTAGGTTAATCTAACTTATTCAATTTCAGAGAAAATTAATTAAAAAAGTAACAAACAAATACACTCACTTGTGCATTTATAATTGTTAGAAATAATTAACAGTCACGTCGTGTTTTAAGTAACAAAAAAAAACAAATTTAATTTTGAATACATAATATTTTTTCTTTTGCAATTTCGAGTATGTCCAGTGTGCTAGGAAACCGTTGTGGCATTCATTGAAAGGGGCCTTTATCTGTCACTGCTGGCAGTGACAGTACAAATGTTAATAATGATGATGATGATATCTAGCAACGATGACTACATAATTAATCGGCACACAAACAATGACCAAAACATATTAATGGATGGGCAGTTTATTGATTACTTAGTGGATTTTGGCCTCCGACACAAGATGGCGCCATGGTAGTATAATACTTAAGAAGAGCATTATTATGAACGTTTATTTGAACTGATGTGCGGCGCTAATTATGTTTATTCAGGATCATTCTGTAATATAAATAATCATCGTGATAATAACATACAAATCGAATTATATCAATGTTAAGATTTTTCTTAATAATATCACTATTAGACGAATGTTTTCTTTTTAATTCAAGAGCCAAAATAGAGAGGTCTGAAAAGCATAAAGAAATATTTGGTTTAAAGTTATGGTTTTCCAAGAAGGCAAAAAATAAATTAAATATATACACGAAATTTTATCCAAATCGAACACGGTATCAGGTGACAAACATACAACATACATTACAATAAAAATATTTGTAATTTTGAATTAAAAGTTCCTATTCACGAAATGTACTAGGAATATTTGGTCGTTTTTTATAGATACTAATATCATACAACAAACGTTTGTGTCCGTTTGTTTGTTACGGTTGAACTCAGAAACTACAAACCATAAAAAAAAAATCAATAGCTATATTATTAACATTGAGAGATAGGCTATATAAAAAATCATCCCTTTAAAGTTAGTTATAAAAGACTTATATTTCTTTAAATCTTTATACAAGGTTTTACTACAAGAGGGCCTTATAACGTAAGTTGTGAAGTGGGTTCTAACTTCATATTCCATAAATATTAGCTTTTAATACTGTAGTCCCTTGAGTAAGTACAAAGTTTTATTTGGTATTTTAAGGTTAGTATTTGCACAACGCCAGCATTTAACTGTTTTGATTTTTTTGTTTTCAAATGTTTTTTCACCAAGAGCCTTTGACCAAAAAATTTCGAAAGCTCTAAAGTTTAGCTTTGTCATCGAAATACATGTTGTTTTATTATTATCGTTGTATTTAATAAAATATAGGTTTGCAGCATGGCCAGTGACGAGTTCAATTACATTTCAATAATACTTCTTGGTAAATGTGAGTGACAAAGACAACTTTCTTAAGAAGAATATTGTTTTAAAGGTTTACTTCTTGTAGGATACACTATGTAGGTAATGTGTTTTTCCATCCACTGCTAAACATGGGCCTCTCTCGATAAACGCCAAGACCACCGATCTCTTGCCACTCGCATCCAACACGGACCGGTCACTGCGCGGAGATCTTCGTCCCACCTAAATGGCTGACCAACATTTCGTCTAAACAAGGTTTCCACTCTTGAACCATTTTGGCCCATCGGCTAACCGTTCTCCTGTGTATGACCAGCCCATTTCCACTTAGACGAGCTTATTTTTCACAAAATATTGGTAATTGAATTGGTTGCGATTTCTATCTGCCAAAGAAACACCAAGCACAAGCATGCTCCATAGTAAGTTGAGCTACGATAAACTTTCAGACCAGTCGTAAATTTAGAGGTCACGTTACTCCTTCGTATGTCATCACGGGGAGAATGCATTGTTAAGGACTTTCGCCTCCAAACTTTGCGGTAAAGATGCGAATAAAATATTATTAGATTATTCTAATTTTGAAATATGTAAAAGTTTCAGCGGCAAAATTAATAAGGTACAAAAATGGAAGACAGCAGAAGACCGGTAACAGTTGAAACCTCAAAAGTGCTGAAGCACGGGGCACTAAAAATGAGCGATGTTTTTAAATCACTATTGAATAAAAACGGCAAACTCCTTATCTGAGCATGTACAGGACTTCGTAGTCAATGAGTAACTAGGTCATTTTTTCATTTCTGAATTTGGTCAATATAGGGCGCTGCAGCTATATTGGCATAACATCAATTATCTTCAAAAAATGCTTGTATATTCACGTTAAAAAATTGTTAGGTACCTCGCTTTTTATCATCGTCGAAACTTTTGCCAACAAACGATTCGAAGGTTATGTTTATTATACAGATGAATTAATATTCCAGAACATTTTGTATGTCGCTGTTTGTAAATAATTATAGACCATGACTTCCAAAATCATTTAATAGTTATATTTACATATGGTAAGGTCACAAAACTAATCTACTAGATTATAAGAGGTACTTAATCTTTAAAAAATATGAAGTATGATAAAGTATAGCTAAACCAATATGAAAAACCTAACGGGTTCAATAGATATTGTCCTGAACATAACGTTTTGTAGTGCACCAAACTGTGATTCTAAGTCATTCTCGAATCCACTTGAACTCTTTAATCATAATTTAATCAAAATCTGTCTAGCTGTTTAACAAACTTTCAGTGACACACATCCGCACAGAAATAATATGTACTGTACAATTTAAGACGAGTCGTCCAATACATTCATCATATTAATTATTCGCAGAAAATACCTGTCCCTTTTACCTCCTCCAATATCAAATCATTTCTAACTACAATCATTTCTTTTGTCAATAAAGTATTTTTTTTATTTTATCTAAATAAATAAGAACAGCAAATTTTGAAAAAAAACAAATAACCCAATTTAATAATAAATAATTGGACCTAAAACGTTTAAATTGATTTTGAAAACGGCTCTAAGGAAGCTAGAAACCTGCTTGTAATATTATATTCATAATTGATTCGTCTGTCTTTATTCGTCCCTTGTAAGATGTGTCTGTTGTAGCGACAACAAAGTAAGTAAGTTGTTGTAAGTTTTATTAAACAGGGCCAACATGTATTCTGACCGACCCTTCTACTCGAATCTTAAACCGGCCTGTTTCGGAGATCTTTATCCTTTATCATAAGGCCCAAGTACCTTGGCAATACCCATGTGCTCTAATTTTAAAAAGAATAAATCTTTGCGGAATTATTTTATTAGTTGATTTAAGTTTTCGTATAATAAGTTATTTATCGAACTTAGAAGATGTTATTGTGTTGAATTTGATGGCAAAAAAATAAGACATCCGTCGAAGAACTTAAGTTGCCGATATTACACGAAGAATAAGCATGTTGAATTGGCATTTGGCTGGTCACACTCTCAAGAGAAGAGAGATGGACCAATGAAGTTCAAAAGGTAGAAAGATAGGCCGCGCTTAGGTAGACGAAGTGTTGGTCGGACATTAACAACAGTTGGGAAGTAGCGACACATGCGAGCGGCGTTCATTGATTGAGGCCTATGCTCAGCAATGGACGGATAAAGGCTGATAATGATGATGATGATAATATATAACATTATCTATCTATTTTATGTATCTTTTTTATTTTGAGTTCATTTATTTTAGCAACGTAAGCCTTTAGGTTACGGTTTTTTTTATTTTACATATTTTTGTGAGCTATTTTAAATTAAGATTTGTCTTCTATCTTTTTTCAAAGTAACAATTATGTAAATAATTATATCAAAAATAGTATTCACTTAAATCTAAAAGAAAATTGTGTCATATAACTTATAAATTCATCAATATTTTTTTCTATTATCTTAATTAATATTGTTTAAATTAATCAACGATAAATAATGAGACATTAATTTACCCAAATGCATTTTAAGTGCATTGGGTATCCAAAAAATCCTAAATCATTTCATCAAGCTCATAACAATTTAATGTCAGGCCGAACCCTTATGTTTTCGTAGAGGTGCTACGATAGCGCGATGCAGCCGCACGCAACGACGCCATCTAGTATCTAAAGCGGAAAAACATTATTTCACGCCCTTGTAAAGCAATATGAACTTAATATACACTTACCTTAGATTTTAAGTAACTTAATTTAAATATTCGAATAATTTAATGCTATAAGTAAGATCGTCTGTCTATCGTTAAAATAAAACAAAGGAAGGATTTGAAAACTGTTTGGTGACCGATTGCGTGCGATAATAGCACTGCATAATGCAGTGCAATTGTTTAATTAGATTAATAGCTTAGGAATAGAGGCTAGTGATGATTATGCTGATGATGATGGGGAAAAAATACAAAGCTATTAAAGTGTTTTTTTTAGTTTTTCATTTTATTTGATCACCGTAAAACGCTGAAATTTTAATCGCACTTGGTGGAATTTTAGTCCAACGAAAAAAGTTAGTGTTATTGCTTAGGAGAATGAAAGAAAATACTTTCAAACGTTACGTTGCGTGGAGCTCAATACCCGCTTATATAACGTATAACGTGATAACGTAACCTACACAAACTCGTATGCCTCTAAGTTACCGGTCCTTGATCTGCAGGTCGCAGATCGCCCCGTAGAGGCTAGACTCTACGTAATGGGTGACTGCCCGACCATGTTTCAAAACCCTGCGTATTACGCATTAATGATACATTACCGTGTTTTTCATTTTCATTTTGCAATTTTCATTGCAATATTGGTATTGTCTATGAACGCCTTATTTAAGACACTCTGTTACATAAACTTAAATATTTTGCTTATTTAACTAATCTCTTTTATTGTTTTTCCACGATCACACCACGTCAACACAGACCCGTGGTAAACTAAGAAACATAAAAAGTGTAAAAAGATGAGCGAAGAAATTAGTAGTATATATATATATAAATAAGTAGAGAAGCGTAAGAAATTAATTTAAGAAATGTATTTAAATTGCATAATATATACACCTCAATAACCTCCTTCCTCCTTATGGTGACGGAAAGGAAGACTGTGTGCTCTAAGCCCGGGGCAGACATCTATATTCATCATACAAATTATCTGCTCTTGGAGGGATTCGAACCCACGTTTGAAAGAGTCTAGTAATCTGACCACTCGACTCAGACGTCAAATATGAATATAATAACTGATGATATCAAAACCAACAGAACGACGACCAACGATCAACCACAACAAGCGATGACGACGCTTCAATCACCACTACAAGGACAGTCCGATTCGTTGACAAACTTAAAGAAGAAGAAGAAGATACGAATGAAGCGAATGATTCAGAGTCATCCGGATCCGATACCGAATCGGCAACCGAATCTCAGAAAGAAGACGACACGTCTATATCTCACAGGTACGTTACTTATAAATCAAAGGCTACGAAGGTGACCTAAATTTTTATAATTGAATGCTCGTTGAGAACTTCGAGTACAATTATAAAACGTATTGGATTTTATTTTTTAATCTAGCTAGAGGATTATTTTTTAATTGATTTAATTTAGTTTACTGAAGAAAAAAACATTTTTTTTGTATTTAGATTTGATAAGGTTTTTTTTTGTTATATATTTATATTGTTTGAATAACGCTATCACTATTCATATTTAAATATATATTAGTTCGGGTGTTTATTCCCGATATTTCGGCAATGTTTTAATTGCCATGATTACGGGAAAATTCTTCCCGTTCGTTTTGTTGTTATGAATTAATTTTAAAATACTTTCTGGTTACCATTGATAGGATGGGATGCTTTATTTCTAATGGTGAAGCCAGTAACTCCACCAAAATTTCTCTGTTAGCCTTTTTTATTTCAAATGTCTTGATTTACCAGAGTTAATATCTAGAAATATTTTCAATTCGATACGCGGCCGAGTCAGTCCTCTAAATTACAAGATACGTAATAACTTCTTGTATAGCCCTCCAGATCAATATTCCTAATGAATCCACAATGCTAGACGTGTTAACGTAAGTAATATATTCAAATGAACTGTTATATGCGTGGGAGGAGTTACAGACAGTAAAATATGTGTAGTCCATACAGGATAGCATAATGATAGTAATAATATATAATGAATTATAAGTTAATATCTAAATATTTTATAAATAGAAAAGATTTGATTATTAATTGTTTCTTTTCATTGGCTCCGAAACTACTCGACCAATTAAAAATAATGACAGTCATCGCGTGTCGACGGAAATGAAAACTCTAAAACTGGAATTTTATTATAAAAACGTTAGTTATAACTAATCTACATTAAACTTATTGTTTTCTTAAGTTTACGCGAATTTCACTCATTATAATGAAACAACTTTTACGGATTTTATCGCGGTTTATTTAGTTTTTTACAAGCCCGACGTTTCGAAAACTTTACAGCAACCATGGTCACGGGAGGACCATGGTTGCTGTAAAAAACTAAATAAACCGCGATAAAATCCGTAAAAGTTGTTTCACTACATTAAACTTACCAAAATCGTTAGAATTAATTTACAGTTAGATCATTTTTCAAAACACTTGCAATTTACAAAAATAAAATATGTTCACAAAAATGAACTAACCATTTCTATCAAGATTTATAACTACAATAAAAATAAAATCAGACTCACTAAATATAAACAATAATATACAATATTATGTCTTGCGACTCTGTTTAGCTAATATTGTGATACAGCAACGGAATATTCTAATTAAGAAGCCTATCAATGATTACTACACTAATCATAGATAATTAATTATTCCCCCATTCCTAATGATACAAATTGCTCCAATTTAACTCAATATTATAATATTGTTAAGTGCTTCATAACTGTGTAAGGTTATTTAACCTTAGGACGACTATTACCCACGCGGAACAACGTTCCCAACGGTGAGACAAACGTTGGTCTGGAAATCACCAACCACCCAACGTGTGGGCACGTGTGGGGACCACCATCTTGGCAGAGATTCCTTTACAATTTTACTTTAACGCCTGCCTTAACCTGCCGCCCAATCACCAATGTTCACCCAATCGCAACGTTGGGGCAAATGCTATTTTCGAGGTCCACACGTTGGACGTGTGCTGTTAGGGACTTGGAGGCAACAGCCAACAGTCCTTAAGCAAGTTGACCAACAAAATATTTCTGTTCCTTTGTGTCCGTTTCTAGTAGTAAAAGTGGAAGAAATAGCTTTTTTTCAATTAAGTATCCAAATTTTTTAAATTAAATGTAATAATAATAATATTTATGGACGCCTTTACATCACGTCTATCTGGTGCCGTGCTAAGTTCTCGAAGGGACTTGTGTTACCGGTACCAGACAACGGAAATACATATATTTAATACTTATATTTAAGATTTTTTGACCCAGGAACACAGAAACGTTTTTGTTCCCCGGCGGGATTCGAACCCGCTACCTTCGACTTGAGCAACAATACGCTAACCATTGAGCCGCATAAATATAAATGTTATATAGTAAAACACGATATGGAATCGGACCACTCTGTTTTAATGGACACAAAGCTTAGATGGGACCTTAAATGAGTTTTTAAAAATATTTGCGCTCTAATTAATAATTTTGCTTGCATACTAATTTATTATATTCGTCTAATTTCAATAATTTCGTGCCTAGACTGCTAGGCACGGTTAAATATCGCACCCCAAGATGAAGAGTAGCACAACTCAAAATAAATGTTTTTTCAGGAATGACGAAAAACGTTTTACTCTTCTTTTATTTGATGTTACTTGATGTGATCGTTTGTATCTATATAGTTAAGGTTGTATTAATATATTCCGTATACATCAGAATGGAAACTCCACTCATATTAATGGGAAGCGCATCAAAGACAAGCTCGGCAGTACAACAACTCTTCAATAGTAGCCGACCGCCTCCGCCAGCCATTGAGCCTCAACTCATAACTTCTGAAACACTCCGGTGAGGATTTAGTACCAAGTATCTTATCTATTAATATCTCGTAGTAAGCTTCATAAGCACAAACACTTAAGAAATTACCAGAATAGCTTTCTGCTATGCTCATAAAGTACTGACTCGCATATTATGCCATAACTTAGAATTTTGGAACATATTATAGCAATAAAATCTTAACTTTAATTCTAAAAATTGTTAAGTTTCTATTAATTGTTTTCGCTCAAACCCCTCAACTTACTGTCTATTAAAAGCCATTCCTTTCGTGTAAAGCCACATGTATACGTGGCGGTCATGTTTAAAAAAAACATATTCCTATCTTTATTCATATAGCACAGTAACAGGACGTATGGTGGATCATAATATTAGGTTCCGATTTCCAGAGCTTGGGACGCGGGAGTGAAACCAAAAACAGAGGACGCAGCTGTCAAACGAGTGGCTGAGAGAAACGCCTTGAGGTGTTCTCTACTTCGGAATGAAGCACGCAAGAAGCAACAGCCAAAAGTAAGTACATCACAAATAGTAGTTTAAAATAAAATTTAAGCATTTTTTTTTAATCATAACTATACTAGATAGAGGTGGAGATATGAGAAATGTGACAAAAATCATATAAGTTATTAACTACTAGCTGGTGATCGCAGCTTCTCTTGCGTTAACTAAGATTTACAGCGGGATCTTAGCGGGATGATATATCTTTATCGATAAATGGGCTATCTAACACTGAAAGAAACATTCAATATATCTTACGAAACCCTATTTTTTCCAGAATAAAATTTAGACTATGTTACTCGTGTATAATATAGCTTTCGAATGGTGAAAGAATTTTTGAAATCGGTCCAGTACTTTTTGAGCCTATTCATTACAACCAAACAAACAAACACAGTTTTCCTCTTTATAATATTAGTGTAGATTTCATTATGTGAGTAATCTGTTTATAAATTTTGATTTTAGGAACCCCAACTAGTCTTAAGTATAATCCATAGCCACGTCTAAAATATGGGTGTCTTGTGAGCTAAAGTTCTGTTTTGCTCAGCAAGCAGGCTTTATTATCCATTGGCTGAATTCAACTCCGATAAGCTCGTCTTCAGACTCAGAATGATAAATATTTTTTTCTAGTTTTTTATATGTTTTATCAAATCCTAAATAAGCATGATAGCTAGAGATTCACTTTTGACACCTTTTTTCTGTAAGTTTTTTCTAAGTTTTACCTTGAAACATAATAATCATATATTTAAATTGACTAATATCTATTATTCAGCCAAGTTCATCAGAATATCTCTTGACATTTAAGTTTGACATTAAAGTTTGGAGAGTTAAATAGGAAAGCAGGGACAGGTCTCTTCGAGAGTCAAACTTTAAACTTAAACACGTTCTAGCAAGTTTAAAACTCTATTGATTGTTCAATTCAGTCAAAGCTTTCAAAGGTAAATGAGTTCTGGAACAAGTCTATACTTTTGTAGCTATGTATTCTTCATAAAATGTGTAAATGCAAAAATTCTTCATAATGTGTAAATGCTAAAAAAGGGACTGTTATTAAAATATTATTTTAATACAAAAGTTTTTTTATAAAAAATCAACCCAATTGTTTTTGTTCACAAAGTTAGACTTAATTGCGATGAAACAAAACGGCGTGAATTGCGTTTTAAACTCTGTCCTCTGTCCCCTGCAGTGTTTGAGATTTTGGAGTTTTAATTCTCATTCCAAAGTAGATTTTTCGTAATCAACTTGTATTTTAAGCGCAACAGACGATGAAATACTTTCACTGAGTCTTGTGGAACGCTTATTATTCTATCATTATCGTATTGCCATAGGCATTGAATAATAAGCAAATTTATATTCCAGAATAAATTAATCTATATTCTACTGAAACTTCGACTTACAGCCGTATACGATAATTATTTTATAGCATACTCAGAGTATTTTAGGGAGGCTTATGTTCAGCAGTGGAGAGATAAAGGCTGATGATGATGATGATACATTCAGAGAGATAATGAAGCCTTACACTGGTGAAAGCATTTAAATGATCAGCTTTGAAGTTATCTTCCTCGTCCTCAAACTCATATTACTCATATTACTTTTTTCTTATAGATAAATATTATCGAACTGTCATAATATCTAAGCTGACTCTTCGTCGGTAAATACTACATGTACGTACTAGTCTCTAAAATAAAATAAAAATGGCATCACGATAGAAACATAGATCGTAGTAATTAGGAATGCAAAGGTTAAAAAGTAAAAAACAAATCGTTATGATAACGTTCGTATTACAAGTTCTCCCAAATACCGACAGCAAAAATATATTATAATACTAGCAGCGCTCCGCGCTTTTACTCGCGTACTTCCCGTTCCCGTAAGATCACGGAAATAAATTGTAGCTTTTGTGTTCTTCTAATGTATAAGCTATATTATTATTGTTAAGTTTTATTAAAATATATTTAGTAGTTTTTACGCGAAAGAGTAACAAACATCCATCCATCCCTCCATACTTACAAACTTTCGCATTAATAATATGAGTAGGATTTTGTATGTATTTTAAAAAATGTCTAATGCTTTGTACCTGCAAAGTATATTTTATGTCATTTCCTAGATAAAACGATGTTTCAGATAAGCGTTACACAAGGCATGGTTGTATCTGGGCCATCAATATTGACAAAATTACTGGGTCGTTAAACTTACGAGAGTGGGTCATCGGCGCGCTCTAAATCGTTGCCGTATTATCAAGAAAAATCTATTGAAAGTATTGAAAATTATTCCGTCAGTTTTATTTTTATTGTGTAACGTGGAACGGAACTTTTTATATGGACTTATTGTATGATAAGCATAATATGAACATATGAGATGATAAGCATATAAGATGAACGGATGGTCCTAGGCCCTATGTTTCAAGAGTAGAGGCCGCGTTTAGGCAAAGGAAGTGCTTGTCGGCCATTGTAAAAGATGGTCCGTGTTGGATGTGTTCATTAAAGTAGGCCTTTGTTCAGCAGTAGCCGGATAAAGACTGATGATGATAATGATGATGATGATAAGGATATTTATAAAATACGTCTTTAAAGCGACTATTTTTATGTTATACATTATATTATTATTATTATTATAAAATATTATGTAGGCCAATCCTGCTAACCCTTAGATTGATTAAAACTTGCATCAATCTTACGCCTTTTTGGGAAATCATAATGACATCATTTTGTGTGTGTGTGTGTTTGTAATATGGGACTCTCACATAAACGAAAACCCAGCGGTGTTCTTCTCGTCGTCTTACTGGCCCAGTCCGTCAACGAGCCTCCGCATTGGGCGTATAGGTACTCTCCTTTGGAGGCAGAAGGTTAACGTCCCTTCCTTCTACTTCGCTTAAGGCACCATCAATATATAAGGCTCCCTTACTAGTTATAACCTACCTACCGCGTGGTTGATCCTACGATCGGCCTGTGTCCCTCGTGGCAGTGCGACCGCCTGTCACCGCCGCGCTCTCCTGTGGGAAGAGGTACTAGTGAGCTCCCTCTTACGCTCTATCTCTACCTTCCGTGTTATCACTACCTCGCAGAAGGATTCAATTACTGCCCTTGAATCATTTTATGCAATGCCTCCTTCTCTGGTGGTGTCATAATCATCATCATCATTACCATCAGACTTTATTCTTCCCTGTGCTGATTTTGGGCGTTCCGTAACGAACGCCAAGACGACCGATCCCTCGCCACTCGATATGGACCGGCCTGACGGCTAATTTTATATAAATTAATTTTTTTATCAAAATTGAGTAATAAAGTGTTGTATGTATTTTTAAATCCCCACGCAAAAAGGCGTGTTATAAGTTCGACCGCTATGTGTGTACTGTACGCTATCTGTGTTTCATTCCGGCTCTTTTTGAATATGAGTTTTTCAAAACTAGAACCTTTTTACTATTTTACTTTGCATTTAAGTATTTAAATTTAATATTTCTTGTTATGTAGCAAGAAACAACGTCGTTAGCTGAGCGCATTCGTTTATTAACATGCGACGTAGAAGACGATGAACAAACAGAACAGCAACGCTCCTCGCCAGCCGGCGCGAGCGTCGACAAGTTCTCGAGCAGTAGCGACAAGTCTTACACCAGCATCGACAAGAACAACGAGAAGGCATTTGGTAGTGCGTCGTCAAGCTCGTCATCATCAACAATATCAGCACCAGTGCCGACCCGCCAGCAGCCGCCAGATCTTGGGGATATGCATCAGGAAGCTCAGAAGGTAAATTCTATGCAAACTTTTGACATGTTTAGTTCCAAATTTGAAGTACCTTTTAGATGATTTAGATATATATTTTTTTAATAGTGACGATAAAATAGTCGACAAAAAATGGTCCAAGCGTACTTAAATCGTCTCGCATTTCTAAGTTTCGGGAGGAAGTCCAATGTTATTTGAAAATAAAATTCTAGTATATTAATATCCCATAATAAGTCATAAGTCTAACTAACAAAATGAGTCTTTGTTACTTAAATAAATAAATCATTCATTCGTTCATTCAATAAGAACATTCGAACGAATCAATAGTAAAAATAATAAATAATTATTACACGACCATTAAAAATCATACGAAGCTATTACATGATTTTAATTGCCTTCAGTTTCAGCGCAATATTAACAGCAAATAAATCCTGAAGTTGTTAATTTAAAAGCAATATTGGAACGAAAAAAATATTAAATACACGCCCGGTTTGGTTAACTTAACGTTTTCATATGAGTTTTTATAATAAAAATAACCGGTTATTTGGGTTAAGAGGGCCTGGAATTTACTTTAATGATACTTTACATTTAACGCTTATTTCCCTTCTTAAGTTTTTATTCGTCGATATTGTAATTATTTTTTTGTTTGAGAAATAATAACGTGGTATTTGAAAATATCTTATTTACAAATGGCTAGCGTTTTAAAGTTTAAAAATCAAATTGTGTTATGTGAAGGCAAATTACTATTGACGATATTTTGGTCAAAACCCGCCTAGATATTAAAGTTTTAGATCTAGTTATCTAGCTAGCGTTTAAAAGTCAACATATTGTATAATTTGAAAGCACATTACTACTAACGATATTATTGCTCCGCGTATGATATTAACTCATTTTTTTATTCTCTTTCGTTAAAAAAGTCAAGGTGCTTCTAGGCAGGCAATCATTAAATGTTTGGCTGCAACAGGATTGGCAGGAACATTGGCAGCAGTCAGAGCCAGACTACGCAATATATTATGACAAATTTTTTGGTAAACCGATTACGTGGCATGTAGGGGTAGAAGGGTATGGGGGAATGAGAAGAGTGAAGAAGCGCTGTCTGGACGGGATCGAGAAAGATATGAAAGCGCGTGGAGTGACGCGAGAACTAACGAGTATAAGGCCAGAATGGAGACAATACATACAAGGCTAATCCAAATGAATGGAAATAATAATGGTTAGGAAGATGATGATTTTTGGTATGATCCTTTCATTTTATTTTTTTTTTTATTTTTTTCTTTAACGCCGGGAAATGCGCTTAGGCATCCTTAGGGTCTCCCTCGGGCGGGTATGTGGGACTTGCTGCGCCCGAAACCGTGGACGCAGCTCTACCCTCTAAAACCCGACGAGTGCTTCCAATGCCGCCTTTGGTGAGATGTCCCGGATCGATAAGCAACAGGGCACCTCGCCGTCTAGTCGGGCCCGGACCACAAAACCTCTCCCAACATCGGGACAGTACAATGAGGCGAGGTTCCCGGCCTCGCCCCTTGCCCCCTGCTCTTTCGCCCCCTCGGCTCAATTCGCTTCAGCCAGCGTGCTGGGTTCACCCCTGGCTACTGAGCCTCACCGCCGCGATTCCTAATAACAGGGGAACGGGTTCTGGCGACACATCTGACTTATAGTTCCGATGTAAGCCGTAAACAATGTACTCAAACTATCGTCGTCTCATTTTTTCCCGTTGCGAAATATATCCATTTCTTTTTAACGTTCCGTGATTGGCTATGTATGACATTGAATTAGCTAATCACAGCTGCAACCCAACCCACGTCTCACCTTAGCTAGTTGCCAGAATGCATTTAATACGAAAAATCAAACATTAGGAGTCTATAGGTTGTGTGGTCGATGACTTGAACCATGATAGGGATGATCCTTTCATATGCTAGCTACAAAACTAGCGCATGTTTTGCCCGTTTACAAGCACATTTAAACACCTGTATAATGCCATTTTTTTGTAAATAGACATGATGGTACATAGTGGGGGAGAGATGAACAGAAGTCGCATGCTAGACTGTTGATACACCATTATACCACTTATTTCATCTATGAAAGCTTGACTGTTTTATGAAAAGAAATGCAGTGCATGCATAAATAAAAAAGCATAATTAATGCCAAGGTTCATGGCCGTTGCTGAACAATCAGCTCGGAGGCATGTCTGCCAGATTAACTCTTTTTATACGACTTCAAGGAAGGAGGCGTTTCTCAATTCAACCGTATAAATGCTTTTTTTCAATAGCAACTCCATTTCCGTCGCTCACAAGAAAATCTGTCCACTTGTATACATATACAATAAAATGTAAGCTGAGCTATTCATCATCATTATCCTTTCATCCATTGCTGAACATAGGTCTTCCTCAATGAACACCAAGACGACCAATCCCTTGCCACTCGCAACGTGGATCGGCCACTGCGCGGAGATCGTCTTCCCACCTGGCTAAGGTCCGACTAACACTTCGTCTACCTAAATGAGGCCTCTACTATTATCGACCCATCGGCCATCCGTAATTCTTCTGTGTGTGTGACCGGCCCACTGTCACTTTATCATCATCATCAGCCTTTAGACACTCATCACTCACTGCTAGACATAAGCCTTCCACAACTGCCACTTACATATTGTATACTTAATACATGAACACAGTGTAGATAATTGTGGCGCAAGAAAATATATAATCAATGCCTGTATAATAGTGCGTTTGTGATCAATCTAACGACTTACGTCTCTGAAAAGGCAATGCCTGGGCTAATCCATAATGTTAACCACTTACTATGAGCTAATAGCAACTATCGAAAGAAAGTAAGAAAATGTTCGTAAAAGAAAATTAGATATTAAAATTTGATCTTCATAATTCAAAAATGGAAAAGTATCTACCAGAAAATTATTTTGAACAACAAAATTTACTTTATCTAAAATAAAATTGTTGTTTACATGCAAAACTATATTATCACATCCTTTGACAGAAAGGCGAGGAATGTTATTTGTTAGACCATAAACTTACTTATTGCATTTTCATGAAAATCCTTATTATATTCTACGCCGAAAATCCCAATGTCCTTTGATCAAAAAGGGAATATAAAAAAGCTAGTTTTACTGCATGACGTAATGTCTCCTTCGTTATTGGGAGAAAACTAAAACAATTGTCGTAAAGAAATATCATTTGTAAGTTCGTTTACAAAATATTACGATAATAAAAAGCGAACGGTGAACTTCGGTCATATTATAAAGATAGAAGAAGACGGGAAAACACCCGTGCTGAATTTGAAAGATTATTTATAATTTTAATTTGTATTGGAAGAATAAGATTATATTTAAAGAGTGTTTGCAACCACCTTTTTTTAATGTACTGCTACGTAGTTTTGTTTCATCCTATCTATCTATACCTATTATAATATCTCATATCTCAGATTTATGAATACTTTGGAATAATATGTTATATTATGAAAATTTGAGACCTAGGCTTTTCATAATTTGCCAGTGAACTATCAACTTCACTTAAAAGAAAGATCTAAATGAATTAGTAAATTCTCCCCATAAAGAACCAAATAATAACGTCTTGCGCTCAAGCCATTGATCATATAATATCATCTAACCGGAAGGAGTGATAATGCGAGCTATTAAAATACGAAACTGGTTTGTGACATTTCACTGACGTAATAACAAATCAACCAACCATGACTCATCTATGCGCAAGTGCCATGGGCCAATCATTCAACAATGGCCAATCACAGAGAAGAGTCGCAGCACAAATTTTGGTGGAATTTGTTTTCATACAAAAGTCACACTATTCCGCTTATATAATATTATAATGCTTATAAATATTCGTTGCATTGTTTACACTTGTGTGCAATATTAATCAATTGTACTGCATTATGCAGTGCTATTCTCGCACATAATCGGTCACCAAACAACCCCTGTAGACAAGAGCTACATAAATAGAAATAGAATACTCATTGTATGCTAAAAACAATAGCTGTCAAATTACATGTCGTAAACTGGTGTCATCCCCATTCAATAAGTATTCTATTCTATTTCTATTTATGTAGCGTTTGCCACTTGTCTAGGGCAGAGCTTACAGATCACTCCTATTTGTTTTATTTGAACGGTTATTCCCGCCATGAGTCACAGACGATCTTACTTAACTAGCACAAAAATATTATAATATTTAATATAAGTTACTAAAAATCTAAGGTTAGTGTTTATTAAGTCCTTATTGCTTTGCAAGGGCGTGAAATAATGTTTTCCCGCTTTAGATACTAGATGGCGTCGTTGCGTGCGGCTGCATCGCGCTACCGTAGCACCTCTACGAAAACATAAGGGTTCGGCCTGACATTGAATTGTTATGAGCTTGATAAAATGATTTAGGATTTTTTGGAGACCCAATGCACTTAAAATGCATTTGGGTAAATAAGTCTCATTATCTAACGTAGAATGATGTAAAAAATATTAATTAATATTATACATTTTTTTTAGATTAAGGGCCTGTTTCACCATCTCCAGATAAGTTCCGAATAGACTATCGGCAACATATTTGACAGATACTCCATACTCTATCTGTCAAATATATTAGGTTAATACTACTTGTGATATAATTGTTTATTTGAATAGATAAAAGATGAATGATATCTTAATTTTAAATCGCTTACAAAATATGTAAAATTTAAAGAAAATATACAACAATATTGTTATCATCAACTCGGGAAAGTACCGTAACTTATATATACTTAGCTTATGGTGCTGAAATAAATGAACTCACAATAAAAAAGATACACATGTATAAAATAGATAACATATTTGCCAAGTTAAATTCCAAATAAGTTGCCGCGTTAAAATCCAAACTTAGTAAAACTTAGAGCATGCATAAATTATTTTTAGCCAGAACGACGGGACCTTGTAGAAGCTCTAAGTTGGTGTCGTGGGACACCAGGTAGGAACGAAGTTCTATATCTAGCTTTTTATTCCACGCACTTTTTTTACAGTTTTACTGTCACATTCTTTTCAGTTCGGTCGCGCAGCAAAATCCCTATCCCCTCCAAGCCTTTTTTTTTTCGTCAGGAAATGCTCTTACGCATCCCACGGGGGAGCAGGGGCTCCCCAGGCGGGTATGTGGGACTCACTGCGCCCGAAAGATGGTAAATGGATGCAGCCTCTACCCACTAAAACCCGGCGGTATTCCTTCTCTCCGACATACTACTGAGCCACGGGATGGCGTTGGCGTACTCCGCGACTCTGCTCTGCTGACGGCTGTCTGCTGATGGTGCAGACCCTCCTGTGCGGGGCTTAAGGATGCCCCCTTTGTTTCCTCTCTGTTGCCGAGTTGCGCAGGAGTACCTTGCGCATTTTAGGAGTAGCTATTGCCCGCGGCTTCGCCCGCATTAGCAAAAACAAACTTTTTTTTAATGTATCCGATTTTACTTCTAGTACCTCCGAGAATATGTGTACAAAGTTTCATGATGATCGGTTAAGTGGTTTTCGTGTGAAATCGTAATTGTATAACATGTAACATGTAATAGCGTAACATGTATTACTCAGCATTCTTATCAAAATGCTTGCAAATTCAAATGCAAAAATGCAACCCAGACGCATGTGTTATATGTTATCCAATACTCTATAATCTATATCATGGTTAAGTCAAATCTATGTGTGTTTTATCGGACCTAATTAATTATTTAAATGTACTACAGTAGTTTAAGTAGTCCTAAAGGTGTTTATCGAATATGAACACACGGCAGCTGTGTATTATCAAGTTTGCAAAGTAAAAGGGTGCCACATACATATTAATATATTCAATTATCGCATCAATTTCAACATTCATTCACTTTTGTTTCAATGTTATAGCACATTAAACTCTAAAGATGAATCTGACCGTATCTGGTGTGCACTTCAATAAATTGTTAAATCTTTCTCTTTCAAGCCAAAACCAGAACCTCGGCGACAGTTTCTGTCCACCCTCGCGCCGCTCACAGCTTGTGTTGGTATGGACAGTAGCGCAGCTCACCACGAGGGATTTTACTACGTGCCTCCGGGAGACAGGACGTCTGCATCAGCTGCCACCACCATGGACTTCCAAGAACACAACGACTCCCCCGCTCCCGATGTTGTCGCTGGTACACCAGGCAAGAAAAGTATTATTAGTAGGTTTCGAAACGAAAATGCTTTATTTGCAGACCTTAACATATTAAATATTTAACTTTTATTCTTCTTTATCTATAATTACTAGAACAATAATATTTTTTTTATTTCATAACTGCAGTTTTCGACTTGCCACGTTTTCTTGATATTTTTATTATTTTTTATTATTAACGTTACTGATACTCCTCATCACAATACAATAATATTTTTTTTAACAATATAGTAACTTATTTTATATTCTTACAATTACACTGGTTGTTTCCCACTGTTTCATCCGCGTAGTTGTCATTCCCTCAAAAACACGGGAAGAAAGTATAGCATAAGAAATATAGAAATATAGAGTGAGTAACAAAGAAACAAACAAACATTCAAATATATATTATAATAGCACCCTCAACACGGTAGGTTCATTATCTAAAAACAAATCATTTT
The DNA here is from genome assembly GCA_905333005.2 of Lycaena phlaeas. Classification (NCBI taxonomy): domain Eukaryota; kingdom Metazoa; phylum Arthropoda; class Insecta; order Lepidoptera; family Lycaenidae; genus Lycaena; species Lycaena phlaeas. The sequence continues at coordinate 7,173,988 of HG995168.1, forward strand.
CAGGAGCCGCAGAAAACGACGCAAGTTTGGCGGCTTTCGCTCGAGCGTCTGCCAGCCGCACGGAGAGAATACGCCAGCGATACGGGCAGGAGTCACAACCGTTGAGCAGCGATGACGAACATGATGACTACGGTAACAAACAATCACAAATACAATAATCACAATAAATTATACCCATACTAGCGGACCCCACAGACGTTGTCCTTTAGATACGAATCGATAGTGGCAGTACAGATCAATAACCTAGATACCGACTGCAGCGCCATCTGCCGGTCTGATTTGTGAATCTAAACCATTCTCGAATCTCCACGAACACACACAAAAAATTTCATCAAAATTGGTCCAGTCGTTTAGGAGGAGTTCAGTCACATACACACGCACACAAGAAATATATATATTAAGATAATCATTAGTATCACCATCACCAGTATCACATCAATCATTAGTATCACACACACAATAATCACAATAAATGATATCCATATAATCATTAGTATCACCATTAGCAATATTGGACTTCAATTATGTCTATTTCAAAATCGAACGCAATTTAGAATGCCATGATCGATGGTATTTTAATTTCAATCGTTTTAAAGAAGTTTTAATCGATTAGTTATTTCATGATTTTTCGTACTTCGAATACAATGTTAATATTTGTTGTAACGCATGGTATAAGGACTTACACTTACATATATTATTGAGGAAACTCAGGGGGCTCCTTGCAAAGAGTGTTTAAATTTAGAAATTTATCATAGGTAAGTCAAGTCAAGTCAATTTTTTTTATTCAAAACAGTACAATCAAAGTATCTTTTTGAAAGTCAATTGAGTCTACCACCGGTTCCAAAGCAAGCCCACTGAGAAGAACCGGCGAAACAAACTCAGTGGAACTAATCTTTTCATATTTTCGTACAAAAAATGAAATACATAATACTTTATTAGTATAGTGAGAAACTCTGCTGGGTTGCTCTTTTTAAAATATAAAATATTTAAAAATATTGCACAGTATACTAAGATTAATGATGTTGAAAATGATGAAGCTTCTTACGCGTGTAAAACTTACAAGTCTAAAGCTGACCTTAGGTATGGTTGTCTATGGTACACTCAAGAAGTGAGTGAGAGATTATCTATGATACAATCTGATCTGAAGTCATTTTTTACAAAATATTATTTACCGGAGCTACTAATGTGTTTTGTATTTAAAATCTAACATTTAAATCTAATATAATATAACACGTGAAACTAATTAAAGCTAAAGTTTCTGTAAGTGAGTTTTGGTAACTAGTTTAAAACTTGTTCATTTAAAACTAGTTAACCTTAAACAGTGACGTTATAATTTGTTTCGGGTTGCCGTCGAGGGTAATAAGATTTAACTTAAAAATAAAGAAGCTTGAGTTAGTTTTATTTGCTTTTATATAGTTTCTGTTCAAGGGTTGTTCGATCGAAAGACAGCCGATCCGTAGCCACTCGCATCCAACACGGACCGGTCACTGCTCGGAGATCATCTTTTCACCTGATTAATGGCCGACCAACACAAAACTTATACTAATTTAATAAAAATAATTAATTTACAGGCTTCCACCGAAGGCCAGCTGTCCGAGGGATCGCTGTCAAGCAGCAGCTGGGAGCGTCAGATGACATTCTGCAGCAGATGCAAAACGAGCTTCTGCCAACACCGAGTTCAACGTCCGCGCCAGCCCCGGCCCATTCGTGTCAACGCACCAGCTCCAACTACTCCTGGCCTTATTATTCCGAGGCCAATCTGAATTCCAGGCCACAGAGTAGATCCAGTGTGAACACAAACTGGTATCTAACCTCTTACAATAATAAGATAGGAATAAGGTATAAGCCTAATGGCAAGCCAACTGTTCATATTTATGAGCAGTTGACTTTTTGTCAACGTCATACATAAACAATAAATGTTTAATTTTTATTATCATTATGATAATCACAATGAGCATGGCTGTCCGCTGCTGGACATCAGCCATTGATGGTCAAATATGCTGTCTTGTAACTAACCTATATCATGTGACACCAAGGCTAGATATTAATTTCCTGAATCATAATATTATATTATAGGTAACCACAACCTGTTTTTATCTTTTCGGAATGCAGCAAAGTTTAGCCACGAAGAACACTCTTACTACCTCCATGCTAAAAACATAAAAAAGGATATATTTCAAAATTAAAAACGTCTCATAACTATACGTAAACGTGCGAGAAATATTTAACGTATAACCAAGTTTCTGGTCCTTTCAACTAAATCTATACTTATTCAGTAGCGGGAATAAGTTTTGTGAATGAACTGTAATAATTATTTGTATTGTTTCGTAATGTGAAGAAGAAGAAAAAATGTAATGACCTATAATTACGAATATTACTTACTTTCAGGTCTAAGAACGAGTACACAAGTGGTCGCCAATGCTCCACGGCGCAAGCGCAGCACCAACACGCCGAGTCGTGTTATGCGCACGCACAAAGCATGGGCCAGTACGCCCACTACCAACATCGCCAACAAGATAACCTCTATAGGAACTGTTCCTTATACGCAAATATGGGGTAAGGATACTTAATAAAATTAAAAAGCGAAAAATAAAACTCCAATCAAAACTTCAATGAAAAGTATCATTTGTTCTTAAGCGCAGAAAAATAACCACGATATTGCACAACTTATATTATTGTTTAGTGACCTACAGGGACAATAACGTAGCCTTCTATCGGTAAAATATTTTTCAAATTCTTTCATAAAGGCTATATTAACATAAGGTAAGACGATACTTAGTCAAATCTAAAAATGAAATAGTCTTTTTTTTCACATTTTGCGATAAAATGTTGGTTAAAATAAGCGACTTAAGTTTTGATAACTTTTAGGTGTTCCGATAGTAGTCAAGAGCTATACAGCTCCCAAACGAGTTCCGAGCCTACTTCCCCGGTTCGCAACAGGAGGCCGGAATCTCCACCTCCTATAAGAAGTCATCATCAGCTGCTGTACGTGCCATATAGCAACCACTACCACTACCAGCAAGATTACGCTCAAAATTGGTCTGGAAATGATTGTAAGTAACATACACCATATTAACTAGATGCTAGTTAACATGCTCTTAAGACCAAAGTGGGGGCAATTTGCACCGAGCAATCCACTTGGCCCAAGACTGTGTCCAGTGGAAAATCATATGTCGTCACAATCCTCACCAGTGAAGGAAAGACGAATAAGAAGAAGAAGTTTACATACTCGCATTGTAACCGCATAGATAGACTTCCGAAAGGAAAAGTAGAGACAATTCTCCCATCTCTGTCGGATCACTATGCATTTTCTACCGCATCTGTCACGAGAAGTGTACTGAGGAATAATACCTGCAGCAAAACTCCATTTCAAAATTCCAAATTTCACACACAGCACCTCCAATGTCCGTAAATCACAATCACCAGTATATGGAATCAGCTGCCACCTACATTCATTTTGCTATTTATACTTAGGTATTTCCGAACCAATACGACTTAGTGACCTTCAAGAAAAGCGCATACGCATTTTTAAAAGGGCGGCAACGCATCTGCTAATCTTTTGGTATAAACACCCATCTATGGATGGTGCCTTCCACCGCTTCCCCCAGATGAACGGACTGTCCGTTTGCCTCCTCTTTTATGAAAAAAATCCTCGTGCAGTGGCCAGTCCCAATTGTTTGCGATTGGTATAAGATTGGTCATCTTTGCGTTTATTAAAAGAAGATAATAATAATAATAATAATAATAATAATAATACTTTATTAACTTTTTCCTTAGTACAATTATTCTCTAGTTATTTATATCAAATACAACACATTATTACATTTGAATTAGAGATTGTCGTTGACAGCTGTACTAGTATGAACTGTGTCACAGCTGTCCGCGCCTTCACCTCGGGTTGTGTTTGTACGTTTGCGTTGTGTGTTTGCGATTTCACATGCGTGCATGTGTGTGTGTGCGTGCGTGCGTGCGTGCGTGCGTGCGTGCGTGCGTGCGTGTGTGTGTGTGTGTGTGTGTGTGTGTGTGTGTGTGTGTGTGTGTGTGTGTGCGTTTTTGTGTGCGTGCGTGTGCGTTTTTGTGTCTGTCGTTGTATTATTTGCATGATGTGCCGTGTAGAGTTTCTTCTGTTTCTAGATAACTGAGCTTTAGCAACCAATGTTGAAGTTTAGTTTTGCAGTCATAAAGAGATAGTGGGTACAAGTTAATAATTTTATTTATCCGGTTATACAGAAGGCAACTGTTAACATAAAACTGGCGTCGCGCTAGCTCTAATCTATGAGACACTAGTGGACAGACCCTACCTGTGTTACGCCGGATTATTGGCTTATACTCCAAGCTTCTATGTTTTTTGATGACTGTATGAAGTATAAATAGCTGTCTCACTGTGAGAACTGGACATTCACTGTACAAGAGACTAGTGCTGTACCTTCGTGGTTTTTTAAGCATGACTTTTAAGATAGCCCTTTGTGCTCGTTCCAGGGGTAGAAGAGTAGTCATTCCAACTCCTCCCCAAACAACAATGCAATATTGGAGTATGCTCTGAGCCAATCCATAATAAACACATAATAACGTGTCGATATTTGCAATACCTGCAAGTTTTCTAAATGCTGGAATTAACTTTCTTATACGTGAGGCTAATGTTTTTATATGTGTAGTCCAATTAAGCGTGTTATCGATAGTAAGACCCAGATATTTTAATTTAGAAACGGAGGTCAAAGCAGGGCAGGTGCAATTGGTACCTTCAATACATCCATGAGCCTTAATACACAGCTCACTTTCTGGCAGAGCATTTGCATGAGCACTAAAAGTAATGTATTTAGTTTTATCCGTGTTAAGTGTCAACAGATTTTCCTTCAACCACTCCATGACCTCCCTCAAGGCAAGTTCAGCATAGCGCCTCGATTCTTCCCAACCCCTTCCATGCACAACAAGTGCTGTGTCATCTGCATAGGTAATAATGCTACAATTAGTAATAGATTTTGTACACAAACCATTTATGTATACAAGGAAAAGAGTGGGACCCAATACACTACCCTGTGGTACCCCATAAGAGAGATCAGCAGGAGCACTAATGTAATCACCGACCCTGACACACTGAGTGCGACCTGAGAGGTAGCTTCTGAAAATTTCGAGAGCAATACCACGCACTCCGATGGATTCTAGTTTATTTAGTAGTAAAGGGACAGATACTGTGTCAAAGGCCTTAGCTAAGTCTAAGAAAATACCTAGTACCCTCTCCTTGCGATCTAGATGTTTAACTATTGTCTCTGTAAGCAATAAAGTTGCATCCTCTGTAGACCTCCCTTTAATGAAGCCAAATTGATTCCTCGAAATAATATTATTGCATTGTAAAAAGTTGACAAGTCTGTTATTTAAGACTTTTTCAAGTATCTTAGAGACAACAGTCAGCACCGATATGGGCCTATAGTTACTAACACTATCCCTGTCCCCACTTTTGTATATAGGGCGCACTTGAGCTCTCTTCAGAATGTCAGGAAAAACACCAGAACCCAAACACAGATTACATAGATGTGTAAGAGGAGGAATAAGACCACTCCTGGCACCCTTGATAACTATCGTCGGTATATTATCAAAACCACTTGAAGCATCATTTTTTAAATTTAAAATAATTGTTTCAATCTCTCCATAATGTGTATCAATCAGAGCCATAGAACTACACAGCGAAGGCCCGCATATGCCAATGATGTCTTAGTTTAGGATTGGACTACAGACATACCAACCTGTGTGGTCTGTAGATTGGACGGAAAACTATTGATAATAATGATGATGTTATATACATACTATATATATGCGAATATGATATATCACTAGAGGGCGAGATTATTTATCTACCTACGTTATAACATTTTATGCCAATCAAAAATAAGGTAGTAAGTAAGGAAGTAACAAGAAATATTAAATATACGATTGAATTGAGTACCTCTTTTTTTGAAGTGGGCAAAAAGTTATTCAATCTTTTTTACATCGGAGTATTTGCGTAGATTACTGTAATATAATGACTATGACTATGCTATTTCTGGTTTCAGACAGCCACATGCAGTCGCAATATCAGCAACAAGCCATCAGCGGTGCCAGCACACCACAGCCGGCGGTGCAACCCCAGAGAGCGCACTACACACACGCACTCCAAGTACAGGTATAAGGCATCAACCCTTAAATGTGCCACTGCTGGCCACGGGTCTCCTCCTCGAAATCAGGCGAAGGGGTTAATGGGCCATAGTTCACCGATGCGCTGGCCCAATGCGGGTTGGTGAACTTCACATACCTTCAAAGACTCTCAATCTCATTTTTCCTTCACCGGTGAGCGAACGATGGTCTCGTGTGTGCACTTAGAAATTTTAGAAAAACCCATTTTAAGGCACACACGGACGGGTCAGGATCGAACCCAGCAACCTCTCGCATAAGAGGCCGAGTCTATCCACCACTGATATATTATCCAGTACAGGTATATTATGTCCATTTCATAATTAATAGCCCCCGAACGCAATAACAAAAGGACAAATTATCTTGTAACGACTAAACAGATTTTGGTAATATAATATGCTTTTTTTAGGAAACATGTTCTCAAATAAATATATCTGCAAAGTGCCGTTCTGTTGGGGTTGCGAAGGGGCTAAATAATCTGACAGGTTGACAAATGTTGCTATGCCCATAGTTGACTCTTTCGCTGCACTAAATCTATGACTATGCCATTTGACATGAAAATATATTTTCAGAATTTTTCTCACAAATTCGGCATCTAAGAGGTTAAAAATCGGTACCGCTTTCTAATAATGTGTTGCAACTTGAGTCAATACAGTCCTATTGATTTTTTTTTCGATTTGTCGACCATAACCTAATGAAAACTGTCATATTATCATATTATATTAAATGCAGCATTGTTTTTTTTTTCAGACATTATGTCCAGCACCTGCAAGATATCGACCGGTCCCCGCGCCTCAGCCCGGAGGCGGAAAACAAATGATTTGCTATTCCGAAAAGGTATTTTTAATAATTAACTATAAAACTTGAACTAAACATGAATTTATAATAATTATAATATATAATTATTATAAATTAATATAACTTATCTGTAGCAAATTTGGTTACCGAAGCTATTTTTGCCTTCAGAGATATGTTATCGAATCACGTATTAGTCGATACTAGCTCCTTAGATAATTTCGACTCCATCGTTAAATATTGTAACACTAATAATGCTATTATAAAATCTTAAAATTCGATTATAATAATATATAGATCAACAAGTGAATACGTCTTTCTTTGTTCTAACATTAATGCTATCTGTATAAATCGTCCTCGTTTCAGCCAATACACATAGCATAGTCCTTAAATATCTTTTACCTGTCTGATCCTGTGCTGCCTGTATCGCCCAGCTGCGATCTTCACCAGATTTTCAGTCCTCAATATGGGTCTCTCAAATGCTTTTCTTTGCAGGTGGCAGCTCCGCTTTATCAGCCAGCACCAGGTTCGCCCTCTCGCAGTACACGGGGTGCTCCGGAGGGTGCTCCGTCTAATATGTCAGCGCCCGCGGCTACTTCTCCCATGGCAGCGCCTCAAAATCCCGTGTACTACGCTATGAATGTTTGACGCGGGGACTAGGTATATCATATTTTACATTAAACATAAAATTCTGCGCTTTCATACAGTGTGACCACTTTTACAACTTGTGGACAGTGTCGTGTTATCAACAAAAAGCTTTTGCCTCGCAGTAAAACCGACTTATACGCCGTGACGGCAAATGTCATGGCGGTGTCATGCCGTGAGCAATTATCTTATTAGATCTTTCGCCATATTTTTTTTAATAAATATAATGCTATTATTATTTTTTTACATTGCCTTCTGACCCACAATGCCAAGTTTCTCTTGGATATCACTATATCAACACTCAAATGTCCCACTGCTGGGAACGGTCACGAGGATATTGGCAGAGGTCGATATTGGGCCATAGTTCAACATTGTACTGATCCAATACGGCTTGGTGAACTTCAGATATCTTTAAAGACTTAATCTCACCAGGTTTCCTCGCGATGTTTTCCTTCACCAGTGAGTAATGGCCTCATGTTCAGGTATACGTAGAAATTTAGAAAAGGAACCCATTTCAAGGCACCACAGGCACCTCGAACCCAGACCGAATACCGAACCATACATACATACCCACTAGATCATCTAGATTCTAGACCATCTTGAAAATTTAAAATACGAAATCAAAGATGGGGGGGTATAATTGGGTTCTGATGTGTAGAAATAACCACATGCCAAAATACAGTACAGTTGCATCTAGGGTAGCCCTGCTTAATATTAAGAAGGAGAATTCAGGGAGAATTCTCCTTCTTAATATGTAACGTTTTATGTACATTCTCCCCTTTAATTAACATGCTTTTATTAGCTCCACCTGTATACTTGTATGTATGTTTGTAACCGACTCCTTTGAGCTCGATTTTGTCCTACTTTGAACGATCAGATTTAATTCAAACTTTGCACGCCTGTCAAAGACCGATGACAATGAAATAATTCGATTACAAAATCCGATTATCCCAATTAGATTCGCCATTAATTAATTCCTTTCCTCATCCTTTGCATGCGAGTAAGAGAGATAGAGCTAGTCCACGAACTACGTATGCCTGCAGCTCTACAGTTACTCTTTGGTCGTACACTCCAGCTTAGCACAAGCTCGGACAGACTTGTAAAGCGTGTTTTTTTTTAAGTTTTTTAAACTATTATTTATTTTTACAGGTGAAAATCATGGTGGGCCCCACCGGCGCTGTCCGTATCAGTATTCAGCCCCCAGAAAATTCAACGGACTCAAAGTAACAAACAATCACGTTGAATACGATCGTTTCATTGCGTTGCTACATCTCGAAGCGATGCTATATAATGTACATAAATAACATAAAACTTGTTGATATTTTGAATGGATTTCGAATTACCAAAGATTTCTATAGATTATAAGAACGTTTAAGTTTGATATCCTTTCCGATACCAAAAAGTAGCTTTATACGACATAGGTAAATAATAGTCCAAAGATAGCAAATGACTTTACTTTTTAGATTGCTTCTATAAGAAGAGAAGAGTATGGCCAAAAATTTTATGTATTCATAAATTATTAGTTAGTTAATGGTTTACGATTCGGCAATGATGAAAATGCACAAAAAATGTCTATTGTGTTGAATGAAAAGTAAACTAAGAGTTTTATTTGAAATAAGAAATATAATGTGTTGATAATTTTCGGAACATCAAATTGAAATTAAGAAATTGTTGACCAAAATCTAAAATATCACATATGTTCATTTGCCTAAAGTATATAATATTGTTTATGTAGACAATAAATATAATATTATGTTTTGCTAACGTTACAACAATTGGCATAGTATTAATTCGCTGTTTCTATGTGTTATGTTATAATATGGTATTACTTAACTAACTGATAAACACAAGTAAAAGCGTGATTCTTCCATTTGTCGTGTATATAGACGATCATATTAATGTGATCATTAACATAAATTAATGTTTTATTAGTACATATTAGAATTATTAGATTAAATTAATCAACATAATATTATGAGGACAATTCTCAAATAATATAAAACTATGTCATCGTGAGTGGATGATTGATGTTTTTTGCATATGCTAAAACGGTGCACACCATGTATTATATGAAACGGAATCTATGGGACAAATTTTTTTGGCGACGATAAAAATTGATTTAAAGATCAACTTAAGAAGATACTAGCATACGGATTGAATCTCCAATAATGAATAGCTAGGGAGCTGGCGAGCATTTAAGTATATGACTTGCTGGTACTTCGTATTGATAGGCATTAAAGTTCGGATCAATACGACAAAATTTTCTTCATAAATTAAGGTATGTTGCTGCGATTTTTGGCTACAGGGCTTTGAATTTAAAAAAAAATCGATAAAAAACACTATACTTAATCATTTGCTCCTGTCTGCCTCTGGGGTTATGGTCAATAGTATTTTGATAACGAAGAAAATCTATGAGGAAGACATCCAGGGCTCTGCATTATCTCAGGAGGTAGATAGATATAAAGGTATAAAAAGCTCTACTAAATCATTTGCTCGCAGCTTAAATAAAGCTCATTCGATTTATTATAATCGCCTAAACATAAAGAAAGTAGCAGACATTTTTCTTACCGACTGTAAACATTACAGCTCGTTGAAGTATACACATAGTACACAGACGGTTCTTTGAATCGCACGGGCCCTCAGCTGAAAGGGGCCTACGGTCGGAAGAGAATTCCAACTCCCAACATTTATTATTACACATTTAGTAAAAAAAAGTGTCTTTCCTAGAATCCGATGAATTTGCCACGGGCTCCGAACGGTATAGTTACGCCACTGGCTATCAGGTTAAAAAAACTCCTAAAGTTCCAATTACTCGAATTCTCTAAAATATACTTTCATTATTCCAAAACTCTTAATGAGTGTTTTGAAGCACGTGTATTAAGTCTTAAAAGCCTCGAACGTTTTATAAAGCGTTCTTCTCCGTACGAGAAAACGTGTCAGAAAGGGAAGTAACAGTAGCGCGCGCGTGTGTACATTATTAACTTCGATTAATATTTTATACACATAGACCTGTTGACTGAATGTTTGACCCAAGCATCAATTAAAAAAAATCAAATGGTCTGCTTTCGGAATATCGGTGGCTTGGGTGTCTTCCTCATTTATTTTCTTTTTTTTATACGCAATATATTATACAACAGTCAAAGAGGCAGACACGAGCAATGACATAGCACACTTTTTCTTGCTCTTACTATGTTGGTAGACGCGGTTCTTGATATTTACCTACTATCCAATAATATCGCTATTAATAATGTTTGCCACATGAGCGAATCGTAAAGATTTTTTGCTCGCCAGCTCTTAAGCTATAACCTCCATGGAAAAACGTCATAGCAAGCGAAAAACTAAGACAGTAGCAGTGCGCCAATATTTATACATACGTGTGCCAAAGCTATGATTGTTGTGCTGTAGCTTTTCCGTATTAGTATATAATATAGAAAGTAATAATGTGCTCGAAATATTTCCGCAGCCGGCCTATACGTTCCATATTCTCTCATATTGATTTTATGATAGACAAACGATTTTACATGTTATAATAGTAATCTGTGATTTTTATTTGTTGTGATGTATTTTATGAATTATTACGCGGCTTACACTACCGAACAATTTTGATGAAACATCTAAATTGTATCATGTAAATAATACTTTATTTGATCGCGTAATATTTTACTTGTGGTAAATAAAGAACGCACATCACTATAAAAACGTATGACGTTATAAATAAAGAAATGTTATTTTCTCGTATCTTTGAACACTGGATATATTATGTGTAGATGCAAAGCTTATTTTAAATAGCAACATGAAAATATCTGATATGGTAAAATCGGTGTCTGTCGCCTTAATCCACTGTTACAAAGTCTTTTGAAGTGATAACTTCTTATGAGAGTAAGTCTATTAGTAACGTTACAGCGCCAGTCTGTGGCTTCTTTTTCTCTCACGCATACGACATCGGTAGACAGGCTTTTTATCATTTTAATACCTATACAAAGTAACAACTTCAGCCTGTCTCAAGTTAAACAATTGCAATATTAAATAGTTCAACTTACTACTTCGATTAGTTTGACTTCTGACGGGCCTTTTTTCGTGTGAGCTACAAAAAATCTATATTGTATACATCTCGTATTTACTCTGAAACTTTTCTGGATTTCTTTACTGAATTACAATCTACTGCATGTAGACCAAGAGGTAAAATTATATATAAATTATATTCGTAATATTAATTTCTTTAACATAAAAAAGACATAAATTTGTGTTCAATCATCGGCTATATACAAAAAAATACCTCATAAGTGTTATTTGGACATAAATATTAGAGCCCAAAATGGCGTTTTTGTAAAATTAATAAAAAGTAGAGTATTCGCACAATTTTGAAACACAAGGGTGACCAAATAATAACCTCAAACATTAAGAACAAATATTCTGATGTCGTTTTGAAATTAAATTATTGGAATAGATTTGTCACCGAATATAGTAACACATAGATACGTCCCTTAACAAAGAAAAAATCAAGACTAGATTTTGAACTATGTCGTTTAACGTATTTAAGGATAGTGTAAAATAATTATATGTATATTTATCGTTTAGTCAAACTTACTCTGAGATATATTGATGTAAACTAATATTTTGGTAAAGAGTACTTCATGTATCTTTACAACTGTTTAACGGTATATTAAATTAACTTAAAAAGTAAGTACTAAAATTGAAATCTCAATAGAATAGGTACTATGTACCAACAACGTTCGTAGCGTGTTTTTGAGTATAATTTATATAGAATTGGGTAGGTACAGTTTACAAAGGCCTATCTCTTTTGAATATACACTGTACACAGATTTTAAGTTATATTTCGTATATTACTTTCATAGTATGTACTAAATATTTCAAATATTTATTGCTAAATTCGTGTCTACATAATATTATTATCATTATATTAATGTCATTTTTAAGTTGTTCGTACTTCATAGTTGAATATCGCATTCCATGTTTGAAATGATGAAATTTATTCTATTTAAAAAGTAAATAAAATACGTTGAAATAAAAAAAAGGAAATTATTGTATATTATAAGCAAGGTACATCAGTACTGCGTTCGCATGGTCGTAAAATGAGTAACGAAAAAATAATTGTGATTGGGTAATGGGTATGAAAACACGATATTATGTGAGTGGAAAGCTAAATTGGATCAAATGTCTATGTATAGTATTATATTGGATGTGTAGAAAGTTTGAAACAGATACTGTAATTTTATATGTTTGTGATGTTTTGAACTACACTATAATAATTAATGTTGTTAGGTATATAAATAATTTCATTTATCTAATAAAAAAATATATAAAATTTATGTGTAGTTTATAAAAAAGTATTTGTATTAGAAAATCTATAGTAACTTTGTGCCATTCAGAGTAGATACAATAGATTTTTAGACCAAGCGAGGTCTTAGAGAGTATGTTCAGCAGTGGACGGATAAAGGCTGATGATGATGATGAATCGAGGTCTTAAGACTGGCTCGTTAGACGGCTCATTCAATATTAACATACTACTCGTACAGAATTACCTTTATAATTGTATCTGGTTAGTAAAATATGTTTTGTCGACGTTTACTTAATCTTTTATTCAATATTTATGCATGTAACAGCTGAATTATCCAGAAAATATTTGTCGTACCCTTGTATTATGTATTTTTAAAATCATTTAAAATTGGAATATCTATAGAAATTCATATTATGGTACAAATTATAACACTATGAAAATTATCATAGTAATTAAATAATAGCATTATGTTATTCAAACTCGAATTCTAATTATACTATTGTTTAATTTTAGTAGTCGACAAACGTGAAAGTTGTAATAAATTTTATTAGAAATTACGTTTCAAAAGAAAACTTACTGTCCTAGGCTGAGTAGTGGTTTTAAGTGGTAGTTTTACTTGATCCAATTTGATCATAACAAAATCAATTATTTGGAATAGATCCGACCAGTATGTAAATGTAACATGTCAGAGCTATACGATAAAGCAAATATTTTTTTTACAAAAAGTTATTAAAATACATTTGAAATACGAAACACGTGAATATTTTTCTGTGGTAAATGACTATAAGTCTGGAAACAGGCAAAAAAAATATTAACCAAACCAAACAAACTGTGTATAGTGCAAGCAGTATTCTATCATAAAGTACCAACTTTCTAAAAATATAATTATTTCAGTACATTTATTTTGGATTAATACATAATATTCTATTCATGTTTATATACTGAAAAGCTCATGTAACTTTGTACGATCGTATCCTTGTCATCATGGAATTCATTATAAACATTGTTGCACTGTAAAGTGCATTTGGTTTTAGCATTTTAATAGTTCTCTAAAAGTTTTGTCTAACAATATATTTTATAATAAGAGTAACATAATAAATAAGTAGGGATATAACCGTCATTGTCGTTGTTAGAATAAAAAAATTCGTTGTTCAACAAAAAAAAACTACTGTAAGTATTTAATTATGTTCTGCGATATGATACTGTTAATTTACTGCTTGGCAGTTTTTGAAGAGTTATATTAATTATTTATTTATAAAATCTGGCTTATTTATGTCAACTCTTAGCAAAGCTAGTCTTTTTTAGTCTCAATTAATATAAATGTTATTCTCCACTATAAAATAGGCTGTTAATTTAATGTTGATATTTGTAAAATAGGTTATTCGAGATTATGTTTCGACTTTTGTTTTCTGTTATTAAATAATGCTTAAAATTATCCCGTTGTTGTTATTGTTCATAATGAAAATAGTATTACTGTTCGTTTTCAGCCTTTGTAGGTATACCTAAATTTTGGTCAGCCTGGATTTGGTAAGTATAAAAAATAGAAATAAACCAATTAGCATAATATCATGTAAACCATCTTGGTGTTATCTAGACAAAAATTGTACATGAACATTGTTAGTTTTAAGAACTTTAATTGCCATGCACTGGAGGAAACCTGGAATACAACACCGATTTATCTGTCGTTAAAACAAGATTAAACCTGTCAAAAATATCGAATCTGGGAGCCTAGCCAAAATGCCATTAAGAAAGCGTTAGCGAAGTTCGAAAATGATAAAATGTATAGGATTGACATAAGGCTTAATCACGTGGTCCATCCTAGACATTCTGTCATTTCGAACTTCGCTAACGCTTCTTTAATGGCATTTTGACAAGGTCCCTCCTGAGGAGTCGTATGTGATTAATTTTTATGAATTGCCTTGTGATAATGGCAGCCTCTATTCCCGGCGCAGTGGACACAACCGTTTGTAGAAACAAAATTGTCACCCCTTCTAAGGCAGTTTACAACATTTTTTGTTTAGTCATCGAAATGGGTGGTGAAATAGTGACATAGTGACCAGATGGAAGATGAAGGATCTATGAAAATGATGAATGTCAATAATTTCCAATACAGGTGGATATGGAATATGGTTCCCTATTCTTCTCGACAGACTTTATACTAATTGGTTTCAGCCGTACCCAACAAATACATCCGTATTATAAGCTGTTTGCCGTATATATTATAGTAGTAAAAAGCTCATTACTGACGTTCTTTCTTACCTACATTTTTCTTCCGCTGGATCATGGATCTGAAGTGGATTTTGGGCTCCGTTAAAAGGTGGTGCCCTGTCTTTAGCGATATACTTCCAATTTAGGGCGCCCAGGGTGGTCTTCAGGCACTTCGTATTTGGGTCAGCCATAATAATTTATACACAATAAACAAATCAAGGTTTAAGAGTGGAGGCCGCTTTTAGGTAGACTAAGTATTGGTCGGCCATTAACGACGACGACGAAGATGGGAAGACAATCTCCGTGCAGTGGCAGGTCCGCATTGGATGCGTGTAGCAAGGGATCGGTCGTCTTGGCGTTCATTGAGGGAGGGTTATGTTCAGCAGTGGACGGATAAAGGCTGATGATGATGATGATGATGATAAAAGAAATAAATATTTTTTATAATAAATTTTATTTATTGTAAAAATATGCCATCCAGTCTACTGGACATGTCAAGTATTCTGTTGGCATTAATTCGCACTCTGCGCCTCAGAGACCCGCATATTTAGCTCATTCTGACGTGAAAAAAGTCTACACTCGCCTCAGCGAACATCCTTGAGCCACTGTAGTGTCGAGGTAGTCCCAACACATGTTCACGAGGTAGTACCATACTGTTTTGCATCCGAATCGAGAAGGCACGATAGGGGTGGTATTTCTCGCTCACATAATACTGGCGTAAAGTAACGTTATACTGTTCCGTTTGTGGGGTTAGCGAGTTACCGATGGCCACCTATTACTAAATCACGTATAATACCAAAATAGTCATAATATTTTTATTTTATGCATACTTAATATAATTTTTCTTTTTAATCAAATCATTGGTATAGATATCAGTCTATAACAATGTTCTTAGTGTTACACAAAGAGTATATAAACACTACGTTATAAGAGACGGGAGTGCCATACAAATAGCGTAAATTCTAATAAGTATGAAACGGGAGCGAAAACAATCTGCCAATATGAAGGCGAAGTACATACTGTTTTGTAGATGTCGATATTTTTTCAAATTTGACGGGTTATAAATTCGCTCCCGTTTCATAGAATCGTTTTATTCCTTGAAGTTGCGCCAGGCTGGTGTTACAGGACTGGTACCATAGAGTAATTTGATACTGATACTATTAGTCCGCGCCACTAAAGAAGTCCTGCGACCAAAGCCGGAACTAAATTTGACAAGCTTGACATCTTGACATCTGTCTGGAATGAGAAGTTGTATGATTTTAAATTGTTTTACGTGAAATATCGAGCGTTAAGGAATAAAAAGTGGAGGCCGTATAATGATCTTCAAAGTGAAAGAATTTTGTGAAATAAAAAGTAACAACAACATTTATTAACCCCGTTGCATAATATTATGTTTATGAATGTCACCGCCATGACAGGTAAATTTTAGAGATGCCAGACTCACTCATTTTTGCCTATTTTATGCCTAAAATATTATTATTAATAATTCTACATTTATCTTATGACTTTTTATACAAATATAAATTCAAATAAAAGAAATAAAACCTTCCTAAAATGAATAATATTTTTAGGTTTCAGCTGGTGTCTCTGTGAAAACAAAATCTCAAATAACAAAAGAAGTAAAAAAGGCAGCAATTACTTCTAAGAAAATCGTCACGACTAGAAAAAGAAGAACGCGACCGAAGAAGCTTGTCATAATATTTGCTGACGAGTGACAAGGGACAACTGACGAACTGGGCATTGCAGAATATGACTTAACGAGCTGAGTTCGCGTTTATTTTCACCTGATCAATGGGTCAATTTTCGTAAATTTATTTCTTCAAGATTATTAATAATTGAAGTGATACTTCTTTAGAATCGTTGTGATTTCACACTCGATGAAACGAAAAAAATAAGCCCAATACAGAGAGAGAGACAAATATTTAAATATATAGGATTCAGCCGGCGAAAGAATGAGATAGAACACTAATAGTTTATACGTTCGGGGTGCGGGGGAGCTCAACTAGATGTAGGCATCTAGCGGTAAGAAGCTAAAGCTGGTGCACTACTACTGTCGGTAACAGTTCAGGTATGAGTTGTTAGGTGTCGCTTGTAACTGATAATTTTTTCAATACTTTTCAATAAGTATTTTTTATGAGGGACTTTTTAGGAGTTTTTTCTACTGTGTGTGACTTGCACACACATTTTTTAAAAAATAATATAAAATATATCTTGATCAAAACCTGTATATTTAATTTTCATAATAAAGAATAAAAATGATGAGCATCAAACTAACGCAAAAAGCATAAAATAGGTCAAAACCTATTTTAAGGACCCTAGTACTTAATTGAAAATTATTTAACACAAATTAAACGACAGGCCTGTGTTCGTTAACCAAAGATTATATTATGAGCACTTTGGTGTTTGGTCTTCGCCTTTAAATTGTTTTAAAAAAGCTCTGTCAAGTGACAGGTGACACGTGAATATTTTGATTATTTTTTGTAATTGCATTTTGCAATTTACACATTGATTTATTATATCATAAACTTTACTGATTTTATAAAAGATCTTAAAAATGAGTTCATTTCGCCGTGATAAAAAGGAAGATGAAGAGAGTAATGCAAGTTTGTTTCAAAACATTGACAAAACCAGCTTACTTCAAGAGGCAAAGTACTTTAATTCAACTCCAGTTAATCCTAATAAATGCATCCATATACTCACTAAAATAATATACTTATTGAATCAAGGTGAAATACTCACAACACAAGAAGCTACTGATGTCTTTTTTGCAACTACAAAACTTTTTCAATCCAAAAATGTAATGCTACGACGTTTAGTTTATTTGTCTATTAAGGAGCTTAGCCCCATGGCTCAAGATGTCATCATTGTTACTTCATCACTCACAAAAGATATGACCGGTAAAGAAGATTTGTATCGGGCCGCTGCTATTCGTGCCCTATACAGTATAACAGACAGTACAATGATACAAGCCATTGAGCGTTACATGAAGCAAGCTATTGTGGACAAAAATCCTGCGGTCAGTTCTGCTGCACTAGTTTCTGCCTTACATTTGTCAGCTACTGCTCCTGATTTAGTGCGGCGTTGGGTCAACGAGGCTCAGGTAATGAAACTATCTATTTTATTAATGTAACTAAAAAACACCAAATTATATTATACAGTAACTAATATAACATGTTAAATATTGTTTCAGGAAGCTATAATGTCTGACAATGTGATGGTCTCATATCATGCTTTGGCTGTAGTGGCTGTTTCTAAACGTCATGACCGGCTGTCCACAGTGAAACTAGTTACAAAATTATCAACGGCTCCATTGCGTTCTCCATATGCACTTTGTCTTTTGATACGACATGCAGCCAAATTAGTTGAAGAGGATCAAAATGATGCAAGTGAACCTTATCTTAAATTTATTGAGTCATGTTTACGTCATAAATCAGAAATAGTTGTATATGAAGCAGCACATGCTATTGTAAATTTAAGAAATACTCCTAGAGATCTTGCCCAAGCAGTCAGTGTACTGCAATTGTTTTGCAGCTCTTCAAAAGCCACTTTACGACTGGCTGGAGCTCGCACTTTAGCAAAGCTGACAACAAAGCTACCTAATACTGTGGCTGCATGTGCTGTTGACCTCGAAAATTTGATTTCCGATCCGAATAGGTCTGTTGCTACATTAGCTATAACAACATTACTTGCTACTGGGGCAGAAAGTTCTATTGATCGCTTAATGAAACAAATTTCCATATTTATGTCTGAAATATCTGATGAATTTAAGATTGTGGTTGTACATGCCATAAGACGTTTGTGTTCTAAATATCCACGTAAACACCAAGCATTAGCATCTTTCCTAGCTGGTATGCTAAGAGATGAAGGAGGTCTCCCATATAAAACTGCTATAGCTGATGCAATTATTGCCCTCATAGAGGAAAATCCAGATGCTAAAGAGTCAGGTCTGGCACACCTATGTGAATTCATTGAGGATTGCGAGCATGCATCATTAGCTGTGCGTATACTACATGTTTTGGGCAATGAAGGGCCAAAGACAAAGCAACCGTCTAGATATATTAGGTATATTTACAACAGAGTTATACTTGAGTCCGGAGCTGTGCGTGCTGCAGCTGTTTCAACTGTAGCTCGCTTTGGAGCAGCAAGGGAGGAACTGCTACCAAATATAAGAGTTTTATTAGCTCGATGTCAATTAGATGATGATGATGAAGTGCGTGACCGTGCCATATTGTACAGTGCTATTCTGGATTCCGGTGATCGTCAATTAATAGAAGACTTTATTATTAATGTACCAATTCCAAATCCAGTTCTCTTAGAAAAAGCTCTTAATGATCATATTAATATAGACCCTGAAAAGCCATTTGACTTGTCCACTGTTCCAACAAAAGAAGAACACAAAGAGGTTGAAGATATAACTAAACCGCTTATTGAAACTAATAAACAGCCTCTAGCTTCTCTTGAAGAAATATATTCAGAGCAATTAAAAGTTATACCTGGAATTGAAAAATTGGGACCGCTGTTTAAGACTTCTGAACCTTTGGATCTGACTGAACCCGAAACTGAGTATCGTGTGCGCTGCATTAAGCATGTGTTTGCAAAACACTTGGTTCTACAATTTGAATGTCTTAACACTTTAAGCGATCAACTTTTGAAAAATGTTTACATTCGCTTAGAACCTGCTTCCGAATATAAAATCCTTTATGAAATACCTTGCGAGCAATTGTCATTTGATAAACAAGGTAGTGTATTTTGCTTGTTAGAGTTTCCACAAAACCCAATCGACACCATGACTACTTTGGGAGCAACTATGGAGTTTGTAGTCCACGATTGTGATCCAACTTCTGGCCTTCCTGACTCTGGAGAGGGTTATGCTGATACATACCCCTTAGAAGAAGTTGAGATTGGATGTGCCGAACAATTCAGAACTCGAGCTGCCTCAGATGAGTGGGAGGCAAATTGGGAAAGAGCTGCAACAGCCTCTGAAGCCTGTGATACATTTGGCCTGTCCCAAACTGATGTAAATGAAGCTGCTATCGCAGTTTGTAAACATTTAGGTTTGTCTAAATCTGCTATAAGTGGAGATGCAGTGAAAGAAATTCGAGGCGGAGGCTTATGGCGGGAAGGGGTCCCTATGCTTGTAAGAGCTAGATTGGTATCGGCCCAAGGAGGAATTACTATGCAATTAATTGCCCGATCACCGCGTGAAGACATTGCTACATTGGTCTTGGCTGCTGTTGGGTAAATCAAGACACTAAGGGCCTGTTTCACCACTTCCTGATAAGTGCTGAATAGGCTATCCACCCATATCCATCCAACAGATAGAGTATGGAGTGTCTGTCAAATATGTTGCAGATAGCTTATCCGGAAGTGGTGAAAAAGGCCCTAAGGATTTACTTATTAACTAAATCAAATTATATAACAATTCCTTCATGAATAATATTCTAAAATTCTAAATATTTAAATTATTTATAAATCATCTTTAATGATATATTTTTTACAGTTGAAACATTTACTTAAGCCTGTTTAAGTAAGCAATGATTATATTATGGATTTCATATTGACTGGAAGGTCTTACATTTGCAATGTTTTGGGTAATTTATAGAAGTATATGATTACAAAAGTATGAAAGCACATAAATTTATTTTAAAAAGATATTCCAACCATGAATATACATCAAATACTACAATAAAATCGGTAAAAAAAGTAATTTACAATGAGCGATTAATAAGAGATTTAATAAGAATATGTAATATTTTACTAAAATATCTATTGTAATATTTGTCATGTTTATTAGATAAGGTATAGTATGTTATTGTGAAAAGAATATTTCACATAATATAATTTTTTTAAATATATACCTACCATATTATATTAAATAAAATTCACATATCAAGATATAATAGCACTAATTTTTAGAGCTACAGCATTTATCAATTGTATGATACATACTAAATTAATATAAGATTCTAAAAATCATATACCCAAAGAGAAAAAAAAATATGTACAATTTTTCCAAGATTTTATATTTAAATATGAAGAATGTGACATACACAATAGTGCATTACACAATAGTGAATATCCAAAAAACATTACTATTTATATTATTTTATTAACTGGAAATTATTATAATAATTATGTAGATATAACTCAATATTTTTCTCATGTTGTTTAATTAAAATCTATTTTAATACATGATTTTTATTCATTCACCCATAATACCCAAAATGATTCATCACAATATGAAGCCTGCATATATAGGGTTGCCAGGCGTTATTCCGACGAATAAGCTATTTTATTGTAAAGTTTCTTCAAAATCCATTCAGTAGTTTTAACGTGAAAGTGTAACAAACATCCATCCATCCATTGGTATTTACAAACTTTCGCATTTATAATAGTAGGATATAAGTTCGAATTCTAACGATATTGTAACGGTTTTCAGTTTTTTTTTATGTCGCAGGGAAAATCCCTTTCAGACTACCAGGTCTTCGGATAGGCACACTGGCGTGTTTCAGACAGTTGAAACATCAATCAGTTGAAGCAAGTAGTGCACCCCAATGTGAGTCCCCACACACGCCACTGCGTCTACCCGAAGCCCTGGTACGGTCCGAAAGGGCTACTTCTACTGCGACATCAAACAAAGAAAGAAAAGATTGTTCTTACGATGCTCGTATGAACCCATCATTCGATCTTGACAAAAATTGCTTAGATGGCTGATGGACCCGATAACCTGACCTGCTTATATAAAACACCAAGTACCTAGTTGTGTCAATGACTCAGCACCTATGTTGAATAGGTAAAGCCTTTACTTTACCGTACACATCGACTGTAAGACGCATCTACCTATATCATTCGTTCATCGTTGCAAATTGCAACATTGCAACTCACAATGCCGTGACCGTGTTTTTGTTTAATTTTCATCCGACGCTGGTGAGGCAGAGACGCGCTAAAGGAACAAACCCGACGCCATGAAACCGTGGAAGTCACACTCCACGGCTGGCGGTGGTTATATCACAGGGTGAAGCGAACAGGCTCACGGCTCACCCTATTACCGACGAAGCATTATTAGGGCCATTAGCATAGCTCCATCCTAAAAAAAAGTGTTTTTTTTAGTTTGATAAAGGAAATAACATGCTTAATATATTTTTTTCGAGTACTTATCAACTAGGAGGCTACTATAAATCGGCCCTGGCCAGATGAATACGAATAGGCTAGCTTCGGCCTGGTCATAGGCCGTAGATAAATGGACTGTAAAATAATTGTTATTGCAATAGGTAGATAATACAAAACTTGTTTTAAAAAAATCTGTTGATATTAGGTGTGTGTCAGCGGTGAATCGGCCACTTAGATCTATCTAGATACGAATACTTGAAATTAATCACCATTTCTTGTACATAATAATAATATGTTGGGACAACTCACACACGGCCATCTGATCCCAAACTAGGCAAAGCCCGTTCTAATGGTAACCAGACAACTGATACATCTTCTAATATATAAAATTCTCGTGTCACAATGTTCGTTCCCGTACTCCGGCTCCGAAACGGCTTGACCGATTCTCATGAAATTTTGTGACCATATTGAGTAGGTCTGAGAATCGGCCAACATCTATTTTTCATACCCCTAAGTAATAAGGGTTGTTCACCCTTAATTTTTTTTTAATTTTTGGACGAATTTTTTGTTTTTATTTTTTATAATGTGGCATTAAAAATACATAAGTACAACCCTAAATTTTCACACCTCTACCATCAACCCTAATTTTTAATAGCAATATTAGTACTTATGACAGAACGAAGTCTGTCGGGACAGCTAGTTAGTTACTTATATATTTCTAAATACATACATATTAAAGATAAATTACGCCCAGACACAACAAAATATGATCATGCAGCTCATTACATAAACATATTTTGTCCTGGGCGGGAATCGAACCCACAACCTTCTGGTTTAGCAGTCAGGGTCACTAACTACTAGACCAACAGGCCAATCAAGCATAAGCTTCGTGTCTATAAAAATACACCTTAGTAAGTAATTATGGCCTGAAAGTGCTAATGATTGTCAAATTGCAATTAGCTCTTCATCAATATGCGTTTCTTTAAATTTAAACCTTAACACACAGTTTTAAGATTTAAAATATTGAAACCAATAAGAAAATCAATTCATAACTTTGTTGTGACAGGTTCGTGTTCTTCGTATAGCTCCGTCTCTTTCCCTCGCCACGTGCTCGGACACACGGCCAGAGATATACGTATTCTACTTTTCATTTCTCACGTGTTGTTGAGCGTGAACTGTAGTGATGGGATCCATTTCTTTCGAATGTATTAAATAATCATTAATAATTATTGTTCGTTATATAACATCATATTTTATACAAATTAAAAATATATAAGATTAAACCATAGCTTTTATTGATAACACATAAAATATTGGCTACAACTTTTATTATGAAAATATTATTTGTATGTTGGTTCGATATCAAAAATATATACATTTCAAAGCAAAAATATTGATTTTAAGTTCTCATACTTTTATAATAATAAAATAGCAGGGCAAACAGATAACAACTCTTTTCTTATACGGTCCATAAGCACTTAAATGAAAATTTTTGTGTAAGTAACCTTTAACATTACTATATTTTGTGGTGGTGTTCTTAATTAGATTGTTTTAAAATTAAACATTGAATACTGATTATGTATTAATATATATTTATTATTATTAATATATATTATATTAATATATATTTATTTTATAAATAACCAGTTATATTAATTATAATATATCTCTAAAATACACTGAAAACTAATTAATATCTTAACTTACTTATATCAAATACAATCCAAGTCATTAAATCAGAATATAAAATTATCTTATACAAGAAAATATATTTAGTGACTATTTTTTATTCAATTATCGAATCGATACCTTACACCGCCCTATGCGATTTATTCATACTTCTTCTTTAGTATCAAAGTTGTAACTTGGTGACAAAACCTGTAAATCTCTTACGAATTTACATACTGAAGTTATAAAGTACATAAACTTTAGATATTTATCAAAATATGTGTTTGTGTATTTAATGTTAAAGCCACTAGATATACAATTTATAAAATAATAATAAATAAACAATATTGTTCAAAGTTGCCAAAGCATAATTACTTACTGAATATATCTTATTAATAATTATTATAAATATTTTGTGCTGTTACTTGTGAACAAGGAATATGGATTATTGAATAAAACAGGTAAAGTTTCCATGTTATCATTATATTAAATATAGAAAATTTAATTATATTACTTTTCAGTTTTATGTAGTATTGTGTGTAAATAAAAAAATATAATCCGCAAAGCGAATTCAGTTCTTTCTGCAAACATTAATATCATAAACGATTAAAGTATTTAAAGCAAATTTTATTTATATATATCTTAAAACATTGTTTGCGCATTTTGCTTTCAATGTGAAACTTGTTTGTCAGATAGATTAAAAAGTTTTCAGCATAAACCTAATAGTTTATTTAGAATTATTTAACAGGTCAAAACATCTCAGTTAATGAATTTGATTATTTTTTTGAGGAACCCCTTTATTGGCTACTAATGAAAAAAAAATCCTCATTGTTAATGTGCAATATTTTTACTACTGTTTGATCATATGATTTTTTTTCGTATATATAGGGTTGCCAGGCGTCCGGATAAAGCCGGACATAGGTAGGCTTTTTGATCACATGTCCGGCCAAAATAAACGGTGTCCAGATTTTGTAAGAATTCTAACATTTAGCTAACGAGCAATGCCAAATTATTAGTCTTAGGCTAAGACTAACTTGGCATTCGATTTTATTTATTAAGTAGTGCATTATAATTTAACAAAATTTATGATATTCATAAAAAAGGTTGATTTTACATACAGTTACTTTGTCATACCTATAAATATTGAGACTGAATCCTCAAAAATATTGGGTGTCCGGTCTTTCTACCCAAATGTCTGGCCAAGCTAATTAGTCTGTCGGGCTAATAGGTTTGGCGACCTGGCAACCCTAACAACAACAATAAATTAATATACTTACAGACTTATAAATGCAACTTTATACAACAAATCTCTTGGTGAATATGATGGGCTTTTTAAGAATAATTAATAAATAAAAACTATAAAGATAGATGATAAAAGACACTGCAATGTATAATATACTAAAAGTACCTATAAAAATATGTATTATTTTGAGTTTTTGTATCACTTAGCTTATATATTGCTAGCCTTCTTACTGGAACTCCATTGGCAGTAGAAAGTGCTTTAGGCTCACATCTTAAATCTCAAATTAACATTTTAATGAAAATAGAAACTGTAATAATATTGCGTAAGCACATATTTCTATATAATTCAAACAAAAATAAGGTTCAGGTGCGAATGTCTGTAGTGTGGTACAGGAATTCACAAAGTGGCTTCCATAGAATATGCATCAGGGCTCCATCCACATTATTTGTTATAAGCTGTTAAATAGAACAGTTACAAATATTATTTTGAAATACGGCAAAATATGTGATAAGGTCTTCACTTACTGTTTTGTAAGAATAATGTGTTTTACTTAATTAGATTTAATATGCTTTATAAAAATGTTCCTATATAATTTCAGTGTTGATTTGTAATCATTCCGGTTCTATAAAATAAAAGGTATTTGGTTAGGGTTTCTTTAAAGTTTAGTAATCCCTGGGGTAGTATTTTACTATTTTTATAAACTAAAAAACGGCATATTATGTGATGCAAATTATTTATATAAATAAATATGTTTTATTTTATTTTTCAGCCTTCTTTGTCTATAACTTAGCTTCATTGAAAGAGGCTTATGGCAATGGACTGAATTTATAATGGTTAATAGTGGTGATTATTGTGTTGTCGTAGATAGAAAGATTCGTCAGAGATAAGGTAGCATAATGGAAATATAGTTGAGCAGGAAGCTAGATATGACGATAGCAGATGGTCCACCAAGGTAATCTAGATGGTACACAATATTAACTACAAGATAATTAATAATAAAAATCATAAAAATATTTGGTATTTGTATACCTCAAAATACAAGCATAGTATTTGTGATAGACATTTTGTAATAAGTTTGCATGTAAAGAATTTTAATAAAGTTAGAAATTATCGTACACAGGAAAAAAAATACTAATATGAGGAAATACTTTCAGTATTTCCTCATATTAGTAGTCGTCCCTTATTCTCAAATTATATAGTGACTAGAAGTTCTTGATTGTTTTATTATTGTTATTTGAAAAACTAATTCTTAGTTCTTGCAATCAATAATTAATCACACTTAAAGAAATTAGTTAAAAAGTTTACTATTAATGTTTTAATTATATTGGTAACAGTAGAAATGATTTGGTAGGTTTTAGTAGTTTTTCAGCTTGTAGCTTGCACCCTTAGGAGTTGGGTGTAATGCTTACGTAACATAATTCACATGCCTCATTGATTCTGTTGTGTTCTATTCAACTATCTTTCATTTACGTAACGCCGATGCGAGTTTATTATTATGATATAGATCCTCTGGCTGAGCTGTGCAAAATTAAGATGCGAAATTTAAATGTATTTTTTTATTTGAAGTATGTTGGCTATGCGAATGTTAAAGTTTTAGGGAAATCATGTTGTCTATCATCCGAATGCTATCGTCTTTTTTTGCAATACCCATAAAAATATTGGATGCTACAATTAAGTACTTTTGTAATTTTGCGAATACCTGTAAAATTGTGTTTATTGTTTAATCCTACATATATGATCTTGTGTGGAAGTGGCAAGTGGCAATGGGCTGGTCATACACTCAGAAGAACAGATGGCCGATGGGCCAGGGGTTCAAGTGTGGAGGCCGCGTTTAGGTAGACGATGTGTTGGTCGGCCATTAGCCAGTTGGGAAGACGATATCCGTGCAGTGGCAGGTCCGTGTTGGATGCAAGTAGCAGGGGATCGCTCGTCTTGGCGTTCACTGAGGGAGGCCTATGTTCAGCAGTGGACGGATAGAGGCTGATGATGATGATATGATCTTGATAATGATCACTTATGATCGTCTTCAGCCTTCAATTATTTAAGTGGCGTTTGAGAATTTAGGCGTTATACACTTAAATCACAAAATAAAAACGAATTTCGTATTTATTTTGTGCTTAATCTAGAGCAATTCATTTCCAAGCATTTTTGTCATTTATATCTCCATTATATATAATTCCAGTGTCACGATGTTTGTCCGTGTTTTTTTCTTTTAAAATGTGTGCTTTTCTCCAACGTAAAAGATAGGACAGTTTATTTCTCGAATTTAAGATTGCAATTTTATTTATTGCGAATTAATTGTTTTGACAGAACGAAGTCTGTCGGTACCGCTAGTATTTCTATATATTTTAATAGGATTTGGATATAAGTTTCTGTTTAATACTTAAAAGATTTTAATTTATATTGTGTTCTCTAAATTATATTCTTTTATGAACAGTCACATTACATTTGACTAGTCTCTTGGTAAAATTGTATTCTTGCATTATGGGGATGAAATGAGGAATATATTATATATCAAATACATGTAATCAAATCAAATCGAAATATCTTTATTACGTAGGTACAACTAGTACACTTGAAATAAGTCAAAAAAATAAGTAGTCAATAGGAAGTAATAGTAATAATTTAAAAAAAACTCGTTTGAGATGCTGGATCCCCTAAGAAAAACGAGAAAATACTTAGGTGTTGCTCTTTGGTGAACAAAATAAGTACATAATATTTTATAAATACAACATGTAACATCTTAAGAGTGAGTGTCTTATTCCCAAAGTGTGGTATCTTCAATAATATCTTTTATCTCGTAACAAGCTTTACCACACCAACGTTCCTT
Organism: Lycaena phlaeas; assembly: GCA_905333005.2. Lineage (NCBI taxonomy): Eukaryota > Metazoa > Arthropoda > Insecta > Lepidoptera > Lycaenidae > Lycaena > Lycaena phlaeas. The sequence continues at coordinate 7,201,951 of HG995168.1, forward strand.
AACAGTTTTCTTAAATTTATTAATGGAAAGATTTTGAACGTTTTCTGGGATCCTATTGTAAAAACGTATACATTGTCCCATAAACGAAGCATATAAGTACTTATAGAGTTTCTAGTATTTATATTGTGAATGTCGAATTTTTTTACAAGTTCATTAATATTTTTACGGACATACATCACATTAGCAAATATGTATTGGGAAGCTACAGTCAAGATAACAATTTCTTTAAATTTATCTTTTAATTGACATTAAAAGATAAATTTAAAGAAATTGTTATCCGCCCGCATTTACTTAGATCTACAACCGTATGCGGACTAATGATCATTATTGAACGGACGGACGGAGGATTTCTTGGTGTTTTATAATATGTAGTGATTTATACCGTATTTGTGTACAAATACCTTCTACATTTATAATTACGGTTGACGGACTCGCCCTTTTACGCGAGGGGTTCCGGGTTCGATCCTGACCCGTCCGTGTGTGCCTTGAAATGGGTTTTTCTAAATTTCTAAGTGCACACGAGACCATCGTTCGCTCACCGGTGAAGGAAAACATCGTGAGGAAACCTGCATGCCTGATGAGATTGGAAGTCTTTGAAGGTATGTGAAGTTCACCAATCCGCACTGGGCCAGCGCGGTGGACTATTGGCCCATTACCCTCCTCGCCTGATTTTGAGGAAGGAGACCCGTGCCCAGCAGTGGGACATATAAGGGTTGATACTTTATACTTTTATTAGTATACTTGAGAACAATTATGCCTATGTTCAGCAGTGGACGGCTATAGGCTGAGATGATGATGATGATGATACTTGATAGCTTTAACATATAGACACTTGCCATCGCGGACTTTCTATAGGCATATTTATGATACATGTATAGGTGAATTGTGTAGTTCCACTAAACATTGCGCGAGAAAAAAATTGAAAAAGACTTCACTATATGTTATTTTATTAAATCTCAAAGGGTTTTCAGACAGCGTTTTTGTTAAATATTTTAGCAGTTGTATACAAAAGCTAATACTAATATTCTTTATAATATACTTATATTATAAAGAAGAAAGATTTGGTTTTTGTTGAATAAGACTACTTGACAGAACCGAAACTACTTGACAGATTAAAAAAAAAATTCACTGTTGGGAAGCTACATTATCCCCAGTGAACATAGGAGACTTATATTAATTACTAGCTGTTGCCCGCAGCTTCGCCTGCGTTAACTAAGATTTACAACGGGATCTTAGTACGCGAATTTTTTTTACACCTTGTGTCCGAAAAACCAAAATATCTTACGGAACCCTATTTTTTTATCAGAATAAAATTTAGCCTATGTTACTCGTGGATAATGTAGCTTCCGAATGGTGAAAGAATTTTTGAAATCGGTCCAGTACTTTTTGAGCCTGTTCATTACAAACATACAAAAATAGGTACAAATCTTTCCTTTTTATTATATTAGTATAGATTAATTTTCAAAAAGTTAGAGACCCGTTTTAAATCTTAGTTAATGCAGGCGAAGCTGCGTGCAATAGCTAGTAAATTAAAACCTATATATTATACCCTTCCTCCAGAACCAATATTCATTTGTGACAACAGCATGAAAATCCATTCAGTAGTTTTTGAGTATATCGCGTACACATCGAAAAACTTTGTTTTAGAATATGGAGTGATAATACTAAGTCAAGAATCGAATGTCTGACCGTTCCGTATTAAACCTTACCTTTAAACTTGTCATTAAATGAATATTATTCAAAAGTGTAGGTTGAATATATATCATAGATTGTCAATCTATATTTATAACACCCCAAAGTTAAAAGCATATAATAAAAGTATATAGCCCTTAATATAGTCAGTCCAAATGCGTCAACTATGCGTTTTTAATTACCCTTAAAAAAGAAAGATCTCATTGTTCCAAGAATAATTATTTCATGGGCGTTTGTGACGTAAAGTTTTCGCCTGTTGAAATTCGCTGACGGGATATTTCGCTGCGGACCTCATTCCCTCCACAGCCTCCGCGCATAAAACAATACTTCTTTATACAACTCTATAAAAGTATTTGTCTACTATAATAGGTATTATATATTGAAATTTATATCACTTTTATTATCTAAAAGTTTAATGGTTTTCTTTTTAATCTTTATTTTTGGGATTGTGCATTAATGATCCACATATTAGATTTTTATTTTTGAAGAATGAATATGATGAATGATAGCGTTTATTAGCTACATGAAATGAAAATTTCATGTAGCTAATAAACGCTACTTTCATATACATTTTCATAGTTTCATTAAACTATAAAATAGTTTAACTAACTTTTATTTCGAAATTTAAATCTGAATGATTATTAATGAATGGATATTTTTTTCAGACCACTCGAGAATAATATATATGGAGAATATGGAGAATACTGAAGATGCAGAGAAAAGTACGACAGTTGGGGATTCCGCTTACTCATACAGTTGCAGTAACAGTAAATCTACACGCAGGTAAGAATTAGCTTTAATATTATAAATCCATCACTTTAAACTAGTTGGTGAGCACGAAAGAACTTGTCCAATAATTTATATTTTCATAAATATATCTAAGGAAATATTGTTATCAATCTATTGACTTGAGACGAGGCACACTAAAATAATTCTATTTTCACATAGTTTCGATGAGTTAGATTAATTTAGATGCGTGTGCAAACAAAAGAGATGAAAGTCTAACGCCCGGTTTCTGAAATGTTGGTCAAAGTGTATGTCAACTAACATGCCTGTGAATGGCGATTAACATACGATTCTAGAGTCAAATTTAACAGCTTTTCATTGAAGTGGCTATGTCAACTGACGGGCCGATCAAATTAAGTATTTTTTTTTAAATTTATTAAGAGCTGGATACAAGTTCTTTGCCCCATTAAGTAATTTAACCATGCTTCTAGCAACTCATTTGACACTTAACAAGAGATTTGACAGTTGATTTGTTAATTTTTGCGTTGATCAGCCTTTCGGAAACCGGACGTTAGATACCGTCGCACTAGCGCTTTTTTAACGAGCGGAAAAAATATATTGACACGATGACATGTATTTATTCACAATCAACGTCGGGTTTTAACGCGACGCTTATTAAACTCGCGCTAATGGGTCTTATGAACAAAAACGCGAATTTGGAGTAAGCGACGAAAGTACAAAATAAACTACACAAGTAAATGACAAGATTTCTACCAATTTGCTGGATAAGTAGCATTAGTATCGTTTTTGAAAACATTGAAGTATGAATACAAATTATAGTTCCGGAAAAAGTAACAAAAAATTGGGTCGGTACGACCGGGGTGGGTCCCCCTCGCTCACATGAAACCAGGGTAAAGTGACAGCTATGCTATCATAACCTCTGGTTGTGTGGATGTTTATGGGCGTCGATTATAGTCGCAAAAGGCTTCGACTGTTCGTTTGACCTTCTATGGTATAAAAAAAAAGAAAAAAGGGTAATAGTCTGGAATTAAAATATATCGGGAAAAATTTTACCAATCGTGTTTTCCTATCCCAGTTGGTTAGAATATATTATGATGAAAAATAATATACTTCATTTTAATTCACGTACAGGACCCGATTTGGAAGTCTGGACTCGGAGGACTCGGAGCAACCAAGGTTTGGAGGAATAGTTCAATACTCGTATAAATCAAAGAATTTTGACAACCGGGAGCGAAATTACTGGATTTTATTTCGAGATTTTGATTCGGGAGGAAGGAAAACGAATGTATTTTTTTTTTAATTTTTAAATCTGGTAGGCAATGTGACTCTTCATCCTTGGAAATAGGGACGAAATTAAAACTTTAGGAATCGTTATAGTAAAAAAAAAACACTTTCTTAATAGCACAATCACCTATGTGTTTAGTTAGTAACATTCAATTCAATCAACAACAGGTACCATCTAATCCCCTTGGTTTAGAATATTAATACTGCTGACCACAGATATTTTAACTAAGTATTTCTATGCTGCTGACAAAAGGGCGCCACACGCCTGCCTCAGCGCTCGCAAATCACGCTTACCGCATTTAAGCATCGAAGTGCTAAAATCACCTAATTATTGTCCAGTAGAAGTTAAAATATTTCGTAATAATTACTTATTAAAATTATTAACGCGATATAGCTTATTTACAACGACAAAATTTAATAACCGATAATTCAGAGAAGGGGAAATGTATCTATCTTTATTCCGAAGTTCCTCTTTTGTGGAGGTCCCGGGTTGTTTGCCCTCCCCTCAAACCGGCCCCGTTCACGTAGTTAACTTTCTTTGATTACAATAGCTCTCTCCTGCCTCTTAAGGCTCATGAGTAGATACATTATTAGATTGCGATAGGTACACTACTACAAGCGCTCGAAACGTGTGTGTGTGTGTGTGTGTGTGAGCACTCTCGGCTCGTACTGTTACGCGCTTGAAGAAATCGTCCAAAATATCATCGTAGATATTTTACCACACTCGAAATAAGCATGCTCATTACTAGCATTTTTGCGACAAACGTGCTATTGATGATAATCAAATCAATAAACAACAATCAATGTGTGTTAGTAACGAGCACGTCTTTCCGTATCTTTATGTTCTATTTGGTGTTGCTTCGCCGCGGTAGCTTAGGTTTCATCATCATCATCATCATTATCAGCCATTATCCGTCCGTCGTTTTATTTAGTTTAGGTTTACATTCGTATATATTTGGATTGACACCCGCTTGCTTTTATTTTGATAATTATCAATTAATAAAATTTGGGTAAGTGAGATTTTAAAATTAACCCCAAAATTTTAGGTTAAATTGTACTGATTCAACAGTTATTTGTGCTTAAATCTTTAATCCCAACAAAAGAATTATAGAACACTTCAGATTATTGTCTGAATGCATACTAAACCTTCCCCGCCATTGCTGGCCGTAAAAAAATATAATTACTTATATAATTAGGGAAAATATTATCTATCTATATATATACATAAAAATGAATCTTCGAAATTCTACGTAAATTTTGTGCGCACATAACTTTAGAACAACTGTCGAAAAAAGTTTGTACAGAAAACGATAATGAGACTAAACAAAAATTATATTAAGAACACCTAAGCAATAATTAATAATACTACCTACAAAAAATTGAACTACATTTGTGAGCATCGTTTGTTTAAAAGTGAATAAAAAAAATAAGTTTATCCGAAAGCGGGTTCCAGGTTCATAGAGCCTTAAAACCGTAACACATAAATTTTAAAAAAATCCTGAGATTTTAATATTACTACTCTACTTCACATTATACTAGAATATATTGAGTCGATATAAAATGTGCTCCATTTGTAGAAGTCACTGCACGCCGTTGGACACGGCACGTCAGTTTTACTGTGAAGGCGTCCATTTTCACATTCTTAACAATTATGGATTATTACTTAATATTATTATTTATCAGTACTATTATTAATTATAAAATGTAATTTAGTTCAATTTTAATTAATCTTACAATTATGAACAACAATATTGTGTAAGTTACAGTCTACAGATATACCCATAATCGATGAAAAGGGAATACTTTTCTTTGTATACAACCAGCGCCCAATATATCACAGTTTGATCTATGCTTACTTATCGGCTGATTGGAAGAAAAATCATAATGGTCGTTGTCACGTGTCAACAACCGCTGCAACATGAAATGTCGGACATTTTTCTATTTATGGGCTTCAGTCACGGGAATCGTGGCCGTTAACGTGACTGATCCACGTGGTTTCGTTATACGAATAGCTCAATTTATATTGGTAATGTGTCAAAGCGTTTCCTTAGTCCGATTTACATTGAGACGAGAACAATTTCGATTGTCATTAATTGTTATCTTGTTTGCCATGTGTGTAGAAAAAATATCAACAGTTGTCTCTCTGCCACTTTAAGCTAGCCTCGCAGACAGCTTGTGAGAGCTTGTATTATGTCCGAGGTATGGAAATAAATTGTTATTTTCATCTTTTATTCTTTTTATAATGTACCATGTTTTTTTAGACTCGTGAACAATGTATTCGTAAATTATATCAAGCATCCTAAAAACATAGTAAGTCCCGTTTTAAATATAAAAAAAAATTACTACTACAACCATAAACCGATGCTGACATCTATATTCATTATTCAAATTATATGCATTTGTCGGGATTCGAACTAAGTATTCGTTGAGATACCTGAATACCCCGATTAATAGACCGGCTAGCTGTCAATTTGGCACCACTGATTTTAATGAAATTTAGTATATTTTTTTTCGGATGGAGCCATGCTAATGGTCATAGTGGCCTTTATGCTTCATCGGACGCGAGGCGAGCCGGTTGGCTTCAGCGAAGTATATCACGGGTTTCACGGGTGCATATAGATCTAACTAGGATTCATATTCATTAATCGCTGCCATTTATTAGGTTTTAATAGCTCCAGGTATGGAATTGAGCCAGTCTCCATCCTGATGGTTTTTTTTTCAAGTCCAAATTTGATGTTTTCAAGTATCAAGATCTTTTGTGAGAAAAATTATGTTAGGAGTTTGTAATTTGTATCTAAGAACATTTTCTAAAAAAATAACACGAAAACGGCATTTGGTTTAAGGTTAGACAAAGAAAATCAGTTGGATTAATAAAAAAAAAACGAGCAATTAGGTACTATTATATAGTACTACAAATCAATACAGTAATGCAGTAAAATGAAATTATACTTAATTACTGCACTACTGTATAATAACGCTAACAGAAGAATATACCATGTGGAACAGTAAGACCAGATATTTCATAATAGTAGCCTAAGATACGGTATATAAATTTTAAATAGTTTACATTTTTTATAAAAATTTTACATAGTTTGGCCCAGTAGTTTTCATTTTATGAGCATTTTGGTTGATTTTATATACCTCGATGATTTAATAATGTCGATGTAAAATGAACAAAAATAAAACCAACTGTACAGGATGCCATGGAAGTGCAATATCATAATCAACATCATCATCATCATCATAATCATCATCATCATCAGCCTTTATCCATCCACTGTTGCACACACAATGCAAATTGGCTGTGATTGATTTCAATTAGGTACGAATAATATATTTTTTTACACAAATACAAAATTCACTTAACCGACTTTAAAAAAGAGGAAGTTTCACAATAAAAAACAACGAAAATCTCCTGGTGTAATAGAACACTAAAAAGTAAAAAATAAAAATAAAAAAAACTACGTTTAAAAAAAACCGACTTCAAAAACTAAAAAGTACAAAATAACTTAATTAAGATTTAAATACTATTTAAAATTAGGTATTTTTGGAGTCGGTACCAGCCAAAACACAGATGGCCTACACAGACATCTACTCAATACTTGATGATGATTTAATAATGTCGATGTAAAATGAACAAAAAAACCAACTGTACAGGATGCCATGGAAGTGCAATATCATAATCAACATCATCATCATCATCATCATCATCATCATCACAATCATCATCATCATCAGCCTTTATCAATCCACTGTTGCACACACAATGCAAATTTGCTGTGATTGCTTTCAATTATGTACGTGCGTATAATATATTTTTTACACAATTACAAAATTCATTTAACCGACTTTAAAAAAGAGGAGGGTTGACAATAAAAAACAATGAAAATCTCCCGGTGTAATAGAACACCAAAAAGTAAAAATAAAAAATAAAAAACTACCTTTAAAAAAACCGAGTTCAAAAACTAAAAAGTACAAAATAACTTAATAAAGATTTAATTTAATACACCTCAGCAAACCTTAATATTTTTTATATTAATCAAATACTATTATTTGTATGTGGTACCAATTGATAGGTTTGAAGTCGGTGCCAAGCCCTAAACAAAATAAAACTTAATATTATTTACATTTGGCAGTACTGTTTAGTTTTTGAAGTCGGTTTTTTTAAACGTAGTTTTTTATTATTTATTTAGGCAACCCATATGCAACATGTTTATTGACAAATTAAATTGAATATAAAATAAGTTTTATCAAAAAAGCATCTCGGTGAAGGTCGGCGTATATGTCGCAGTCATCTGGTTTAATCAGTCATTTGATTGTATCACTAGCGCGTTAATCGAATGACGACATTTAATTGAATGACTAAAGGACAACTCGTCAAGTTGTTCAATGTAACGTTCATCGTCTTGACTGTACGTCTTTTAGCATTTTCGTTGAATGGGATATTATAGCCGACTTTGTAATGTTTTTTAGAGTGACCATAAGTTCGCAACTCAAAAGGTAGCTTCCTTTACATAACAAAAATGAGGACTTGACCTCATACACCTTATTATGATTCTATATTGTATTTTAAGTCTTAAGATAGGCTAAAAATATACAGTGGTCATATAATTAAGAACGATTTCTAGTACCATACATTTTTAAACAAAAAATTGTTATGTATAATTTCATGTCCCTTATTAAAAGTTATTAGTTATGCTTTGAAATCGCCACATGAATGGAGTAAACGGAATTAGAAGTGAATATTAAAAAAACCCCTTACTATTTTCCTTACAAATTAAATTTATTACAGATGGTTACAAATACAAAAAGTTATAAAGCTGGACAAATAATTAAGAACGATTTTTTAAACTGCTTGTGAATTGTTTCCGTAGATACTAGGATTTAAAAAAATACATTAAATAAGAAGGTAATAATGTGGAAGATTGAAATTAAATGCAGATTGAAAAAAAATCTTCTAATTTAGTAGTAAGTAGCATGTCCAAGGCTTTTAATGTCTGCCTCACATCAACGAGGCTTTGCTATAAGAGATTTTCTCATTTTTCAAGAGATATAGAATGCCATTCTTGTAAAAATACATTGTTTAAGTCATTTAAGTTACCACCATTTGAAACCTTTTTCTCAACTTCGCACCAAAGGTGCTCTTTGGGATTTAAATCTGAGCTGTTTGGTGGCCATTCTTTGATAGAAACTAATTTAGATATTAGGAATTCTTTAGCGGTGCGTGCAGTATGCTACAGATCATTGTCATCTTGCAATGAACAAATAATCGGAAGCACGTCTTCAGCATATGGTAACATTGTACTGGAAGTGATCCATGTTCCCTTGAATTAGTCTTACAGGTCCAGCGCCATGACAAGATAAGCACCCTCAAATTTTCACATTTCCGCCACCATGCTTAAGTCATTTCTGTGCACTTGGGGTCGAATGCTGTATTGGGAGATCGTCGAATATATCGTTTACCATCAGAACATGCTCTGTTTATTTTTATCTCATCAGAGAAAAGAACATTTTTCCAATGCTTTATTGTCCACCTTTCATACGTCCTAGCAAATGCGTCCGGGCTTGCATAATATGACACCGTTTCAACATGGGTAGCTTTCTTGATATCCTTCCAAGCAACTTCGCTTCTACCAAATATCTTCAAATAGTGCATGCGGAGATCACCGACAGGTTGTTTTCACTAAAATATTATTTTTTTAGCTCATTAGACCCCTTAAAAAGGTATAGTTTTGCCAAACGCACGACATTTCAATCGTCTCGCCGAGATGTTCTTCTTGGTTTTAGTACACAAGGAATATTTAAAGTTGTTTGGTTCATGTTAAAATGCTTTACAGCGTGGAATATCATCGCTTTTGAGCATTGCAGATGATCGGCTATCTTTTTATATGACCAATATTTATCGAGAAGTTGTATTGTCACTTTCCTTGTAGATTCATCACAACTTTTATTTTTGTCCATAGTTTTTATATGAAACAATCAACTTCTTTTATTTTATAGCACTAAATGGCGCCAAAATTACGCGATTAGTTGCCTAGTTACCGAGTGTTCTCTATTAAAATTTTAATAAAAAATAAAATAGTCAGCGTTCTTAATTATGTGGCCAACAAATAAGTTTGCAATAAAATGTTTAGGTTTAATATAAAAAGACTATGTATGTATGATTGAATTAATCATTTTATAAATTCATGCAACGATAGTGTGGGACAGTTTTACGATACCAAGAGCAATACAAAAAGTCACACAGTAAAAGTTATTTTCGTAAGTTTGAAAAAAATTTGTATTAAAATAGTCGTTCTTAATTATATGACCATCACTGTATCATATATTTTTTAAAGTAATGTATTAAAATATGAAAGTCTATGACTCCAGAAAGTTGTTGACTTAAGTCTTTGTCACCCTGTGAAATGAGTTACATTATCACAGGATCAGTTTCTAGCTATATGCGCGAGCTGTTTTACGCCAAGTTTGTTTTGGTGACTACTAACGCCGCGGTGGGAAAAAATGAACTAAATTACAATCACCTGACTGATTTTACGTCCGCCCTGTTTAAAAAGCTATGCTACAATCCGCTATCTAGTTGGACGTTGAGCGACGCTTGTTCAATCGACGTTCGGCCTAGTCATTCAATTAAATGTCGTCATTCGATTAATGCGCTAGTGATACAATCAAATGACTGATTCAACCAGATGACTGCGACATGTATACCGTATCCTATGCTATAAACTAAAAATTCTATGTTACAATTAGTTTATATTCTAGCATTTCAAATGTCATTCATTATAATAAAATGAAACAACTTTTTATTTCAGTAGGTATACTTGCGAATTTTAATTTATGAATTTTAGTATCCCAATTTAGGATTTATAACGTCCTGATCATTATCTAAGAATAGGTAGGTTGCAAGACGTAGAATCATTTTAATTACGTAAAAGTGTGACGCAGGTGGACTGTAACCAAAGAAATACTTTGATGTTTCAATTTTATCATTTAGGTTTATAAATTCAAAATATACAGCTCTTTAGGGCAATGACGCAAGTACAAGCCACTGAAGTGTTAATTAGTTTCTCGAATTGCTGTCCCCTTGATAAAAGGTCGGATTCGTCGTCACGTGGAGGGGCGGTAGGCTAACTGGCGTTCGTTGTGACGTAGGTTTTGCGTGTTAAAACGTGATGCGACGCGGTTGATCATTTTTGAAGATTCCTTCAATTTTCAAAGGAACAATTAGTTACGCAATGGAATAGGGAAATTAGAATATACTTTTTGGAGAGTGATTTCTTAAAAGTGATTTAAGTTTTTAGAATTCAACTATTACGAACGCTTTAATAAAATGTCTTTCTAAATAAATTGATTTCTATAGCTAAATAAAAGTAAAACTAAGGAACTCTGGCGTGATATACTCGTATAATGGGGGATGTATTTATGAAATATAAGAATAATACATTTTAAGTGTATTATGTAGACATGTTTGAACGGATCTTTTTGCAACTTTAGTTTTAATTTGAGATCTTAAGCCGGAACCGCACGTTTGCCGAGGCTTGGCAAGCCTTCACAAATTCAAATGTGTGGATACAGAGTTTGTCTTGGCTTGCGTAGGTTTGCAAGGGTTTGTAGCTGACTCGGCGAGTGTCGGTATCGTGCACAAGCTAAAGGAAACAAAAGATAATTTGCCGCAAGCGCTTGCGAGGCGTCCACGTGCTTGTGACTTGTGGAGGTTTGGGGCGGCAAGCCACAAACGTGCGGATCCGGTATTATGACAATCACACGGAACTAAGTTTGCCAGGCGTCCTGATAAAGCCGGACACAGGTAGGCTTCTTGATTGCGGGTCCGGCCAAAATAAACGGTGTCCGGCTTTTGTTGGACTTTTAACATTTTGCAAACGAGCGATGTCAAATTAGTCTTAACTTGACCTGATTTTATCTATAAGTTCACTAAAATTTAACAAAATGTATGATACTCATAAAAAAGCTTTATTTTACATACAATTTCTTTGTCGTACCTATAAATACTGAGACACAATCCTTAATAATGTTGGGTGTCAGGTCTTTGTCGGCCAAACTGGCTGGTATGTTCGACTATAATAGGTTTGGTGACCTGACAACCCTACACGGAACTATCTTATATAAGATATAATCTACTCCTTTACTAAAAAGGGTAATCTCTGGATCTACTGAACCGATATTGAATATTCTTTTACCTATAGAAGACGATGAGCCGCGATGGTTCAGTGGGTACGGACTTTACCTCTTGAGCGAGAGGGTCTGGGCTCGATCCTGAAATGGTTTTTGAAAATTTCTAAGTGCACCCTAAACACAAAACATTGTGAGAAAACCTGCGTGCCTGATGGGATTAAAGTCTTTGAAGGTGTGTGAAGTTTTCCATTGGGCCAGCACATCGGTGAACTATGGCCCGAACTATCGCCTGATTTCAATGAGGAGTCATCAGACCCATGCCCACCAGTAGGACATGTATGGGTTGCTACTTTACATTACTATATATAAGACGTCAGTTGTATACTTCGTACCTGTGAACTTCGCAAAGTCTAGATAGATTTCACGAAGTTCACGGGTGTTCGCGGTTGTTCTCCGTCCGGAGTCAGTACTTCCTCCCGCGACAAAGGGTTCACGTCACATTCTCGCGACGTTAACTGCGTAACATTCACAGTTTATTTTAAATTGTTTATATTATATTTTTAAAGATTCCTAATTACTTATTTTATTACTTTTTTAATAGGTACAACAAATAGTTATATTAAGGTGCTTTTGCTGTAATTTATTTTCAAGAGCTTCCACGTCCGTTTTTCGGCATTAATGTGGATCCAGCATTAAAGAAAAATCATTCCTTTTTAAGCTTGTCTATAGCGATCGTGTTAACTCATTCGCCTCCTTTATATTTGCAAGATAGTTTAAACAGCATCAATTTTTTGGAGTTTTATGATATTATTATTATTCGGTTGGCATTATAAAAGCATTCCAGGTTCTCTTGAATATAATATATTATGTTATAATAATCTTAATCCTTAATATATAAATGTGAAAGTGGATATGATTGTTACGCTTTCACGCAAAAACTACCAAAGGATACATTAAAAAAAGTATTTTTTTTTGCTAACGCGGGCGAAGCCGTGGGCAACAGCTAGTATGTTATAATGTAAACTCAAAATATGTACGAGTGCCCATACTTATTTAACTTTTTTTACTATTTATTAACACTGTATATATATCCGATATGTACAAATTATTAAGTTACGAAAGTATTTTATATAAAGGTTTATATTTGTTTCAGTTCAAAGTCTACGTTATCCGGGAGCAATTCCAGCGGAAGTAGTGGATATAGAGGAAAAAGAGTAAACACTGATTACAAGTAAGTAAAGAAGTATAATTTATAATCCCAGTATAACATATTATCAGCTTTCAACTATTTTTGGTTCTTGTAGATATATGCCATAAGCAATATATTTCTTTCAATATATTAAGAAGACCGCCCTGTCGTTTAAAATATTCTTGAACCATGTTTTCATAGCATGTTGTTTTAGTCAATTATTAATACGACTATCTTATGCTAAACCGCGCAAGAAACTATATATAAATAAATATAGATAAAATACTAAACAATATAAGTGAAATGAAGTCCGACCAACAGTTCGTCTAAACGCGGCTTCCACTCTTAAACATTGTTGACTTATCGGCCATCCGTAATAATATATATTATTAAAATTAATAATTGTCATCACCGTCATCATCATCCGCCTTTTTCCGTCCACTGCTGAACAAGAGCCTCAATTAATGAAAGCCAATTTTCATCATGTTTTAATGATAGAGCTCAACTCCCAAGGTACAAACGCGGGTGTTATAATTTTGACCGATATCAGTGGCTGTGACACGATAGCTCCTAAAGGGTGAACAGATTTGGATGCGGTTTTTTATTTGACACCAGGATCTATTATTCTTAGGAAAGTTACACCAAACCCCGTCCAATCACTTCGCACTTCAAAGTCATCTCTTATACTATGGTGTCGATTTTTTAACCTTCCACGATTTTTACAATAAGCCAATTCTTTGTAGTGTGCATTAAATTGTTTTCAATTCTAGCAAGACCAACAATGTACTGTCACCACCAGAAAAACGGACAAGAGAGGAGGTGAAGACTGTTGAGGTGACTATTAAAACCCCTGAAGTTACAAATGAGGTCCCACCTACAGTAGAATCCGAAAGTCCGCCACCTTCAAATGAAGATGTCAAAAACGGAACTAGTGATGGTGAGTTACTTTACGTTACGTAATAATTACTTATTAATATGACTAAATAAATACATAGTAATGTTATTATGACTATAAATTACACGAGCTGAACTTGCGTAAAACATAATTTAAATAACATTGATTGATAATGGAAGAGCTATCTACATTCTGCGCGTTTATAGATTTTCTTGTAAAAGTAAGTTTATTTTTTTATTGAGAGTATATTGTTATAAAAATTCGAGTGTATTTAGCACTTCCATAATTATAAGATTGTATCGTCGGTTATGGCTGGATCTTTTTTTTTCACTTTTTTTGCTTATTTTTTCATCCATTTTTTCATATCAAAACGATAGATTATTCAATTGAGTTGGACTATTTAAATGCAAGCTTATCAAAAAGGCTTATCTAAATATCTATTTAATAGACTGAAATTTTGTGCTTACATACATTTGTTTTGCATGAAATATTTTTGTCATGTTTTTATAATATTTCATAATTATTATGCATTTACTTACACACCGTCGCACGTATACGTCGCAAAAGAGATTTCCACATGTGTAAGGAAAATTATTTGGGTTGTCAAGGTGTAGATGTAGTAGATATTTTCAATAATTAATTCAATCTAAGCAAAAGATCCAACCACACACCAGTAAATTGATATTGTCGTCTACTACTAAGTAATTTTTTTTTATTTTAATTTGAACATGATTATTACATGTGCCTTTTAAAAATAAAAATATCTTACTTTTTGCAGGTGAAATGTCTAAATTGTTTCGGAAAATTATACTGACGTTTGACAGTATTGCATCACAATGAACAAAACAATTCTGTTTTCTGTCCGTATCTATCGCTTATATACAGCATGCTGCTGTTTTGTTTTTGTAAAGAACTGTTTCTGTTTTTATTTTATGCTGTATCAATGAGTTGACAATTCCCCGTTCTTCATTCCCTGATGAAATTTCTTTATCATTACATCAATTATAGCTAAGAAACTTTATATGTATTCAAATATGACGTGACTATGTCATCGTTGATTTCATGACAAATTTGCTTAATTAGCAGCTCACGAAATCATTTTCTACAGTTACTGGAATATTTAGACTATCTCTGTTGATATTTGCATAAAAATTTCTGAGGTCAGCTCTAATGTCTCTATCTGTCCCTATAATGTTTATATTAAAATATGAGTTTATTTTCTGTTATCGAGGCTTATATGATTTTCAAATATATATTTACTACAAGCTTTAGCTAATGTAGACATTTACCTATTTAGCAGCATAGTTTATGTGTTACTGTAAGCATGGTTGTTGGTAAATTCAACTGTGTTGTGAATCCTGGCGGCTGCTACAACACCAGAAGAAATATTTGGTTTGTTTTTTTGTCCAATGACACACTATATTAAGTGCCAGTATTCCGCATCTTACCCTTCGCGTTCTTGACAATGCATATTATCTTTGCTAACTGTAGATTTCTTTAAAGATACCCTGATATTTGTCGTTTTTTTCAACTCTTTGAATACGAAATACTTAATTTTTTACTTTTCATAGGGAAGGTAATAAATAAATTATTATCATCAGAATCTTGTACTATTTCAAATTTCGCGTTTAAATTTCTTTGTAAAGGTATATTTAGACTTTACTTCGTATGAAGCTTAAAAATAGTGACTCAAATGAAGATTTCAGGTATGTTTAAAATGAGGACATAGAAAACAATTTGCTTTGTTTATGCGAAGATAGTGACTTTTATTTCAGAGCTTGCATACAATAATTCCATGCTATTGGTTCATGTTTATCTTCCGTTCATAATGTTTTTCTGCAGAATACACATCTCCGTCTCCACAAGCTTCGCCTGGAGACGTGGGGAAAGAGACAGATAGCATGGAAGTTTCGACATCAGAAAAAAGTGCTGTGCAGGATACAGTAAGTACAAAGCGTTCTTTGTGGCATGTTAAAAATATTGTGCAAGTAATGACATATTGATTAAGATATATAATGGAAACCAAGTCTTAAAATTAATCAAACATAAAAAAATGTCATAAATATTAAAAATAAAATAATAAATATGAAAATGTATTATAATGATATAACGTAAAGTTTAGGGTGAATTTATTTATATTTATGAGTGACGTTGACAAAATAATTATCACTACAACTGGATTATAAATATAATTATAATAAATTTTACTATTTATTATTACTATTATTATTCATAATACATTTTAACAGACCTATTGTTTTCTAATGTTTACTTATGTGAATTTCACCCCTTATGATGAAATTTAACATTACGATGATGCCCGACGTTTCGGATACTTATCAGCAACCATGGTTACAACAAGACTGAGGTATCAGACTTCCTGTTTCTTGTTCCTGTGTTACTAACTTGATAAACCATGACAAAATCCGCAAAAGTTGTTTCAATATAATAAGCGTAAATATAATAAAAGAGGCTAAATAAGTTTTTTACACGCACGACGTTTCGGGTACTTAACAGCAACCATGGTCACAGGTGAACTAAGGTATCAGACTTCCTAATGTTGCTAACTTAATAAACCATGACAAAATCCGCAAAAGTTGTTTCAATATAATAAGCGTAAATATAATAAAAGAGGCTAAATAAGTTTTTTACACGCACGACGTTTCGGGTACTTAACAGCAACCATGGTCACAGGTGAACTAAGGTATCAGACTTCCTAATGTTGCTAACTTAATAAACCATGACAAAATCCGCAAAAGTTGTTTCAATATAATAAGCGTAAATATAATAAAAGAGGCTAAATAAGTTTTTTACACGCACGACGTTTCGGTACTTAACAGCAACCATGGTCACAGGTGAACTAAGGTATCAGACTTCCTAATGTAACTAACTTAATAAACCATGACAAAATCCGCAAAAGTTGTTTCATTATAATAAGCGTAAATATAATAAAAGCGGCTAAATAAGTTTTTTACATATACAAGACGTCCTAAGATTATAGGTCCCTATGCAGATGATAAAGGCCAGTCATCTTCTCTATTTCGAAATAGAAATAAAGATGCATTTTTAATTTCAATAACCTTACGGAAATCCGAGACGTGGAATGTATGTAAAAATCTTAGTACCTATACCGCTATAAAGTCACTAAAAATAGTTGCATTATAATTCGCGTAAATATTAGAAAACAATAACACACATATTTATACACGCTAATATTTAAATGTTATTTATATAAAAATATCAGTATATTTACGTCACTTTGTAGGATACGATTTTCTGTGTCAAGAAAGAGAATTCTTTCGAGTCTACATTAAACGATCCTCATATATCCCATATTTTTTGCACCGACTATTCTAATCCACTCTGTTCTGTAAGTATTCAAAATGTTTTTATTTCATTAATATGAAACTATTTTGTATATTATATAGCTTGATTCTAGGCACTTTTTAGCTTAGCGGTCTAAATAATAGATATATCAATAATTCCAAAAAATGTTAATGGAGACAATTTGAACTACGTTAATAAGTTTTATCTCTAATCATTGAAGTAGAAGTCTTTGACTAAAGGATATTTCCACAAAATAATTTTATGTCCGTTTATGTTAACGTGGCTACAAATATTATTATCATAAGGATTATATATTTCTATATTATCATCTTTGAAACCTCGTATATTTAAAGAGACACAATTCAATATAAAAAATATAAGTTCCCTCGTGTATAAAGACATTATATTTCATGATTATAAAATTTATTCATTTTTGCCGTGTCTATTTAATTTCAACTCTTTAAAATTTTTAGTAAACTTCGTTTTATAACCAAGTCTCAACGAAAATGTTCTTTTAATATACTACAATATAATAATTTACCTACTTACTTTCAATGCTAAATACCGATGTAAAATAAATGTGCTGATAAATTGCACAAAGATTGTGTAGACTTGATCAAATTTGCTACATAATATTTTATATATTTTTTTATATTATAGTGATATTTGTTTTCAGGATGGATTTTTTTGCGTCATATCAATGAAGGATGGGATTGTCATGTACACGACGTTGTCAATAGCATCGGTATTAGGGTTTCCACAGGACATGTGGGTTGGAAGATCTTTCACGGACTTTGTACATCCTAATGTAAGTAACATTTACAGTGTCCATTTGTTAGTTAAGCCTTAGGGGGCGTTTCCACTATAAAAAAATTTCTCAGCGGAGAAAAGCGGGCCGTGAATAGGTCAATCTCATTGAAGTGGAGATTTTGAGCACTGTTATTGGCTGATTCATATTCCGCTCTACTTCTAACTGCTCCATGCTAGTTGAAACGCACCCCTAAGTTCATTGTGAGTTATTAATTGTAATAATGACATCAGAATTTATAATTTCTATTGAGTGCTACAGGAAGTAGCACTCGCTCCAGCAGTGCTCCGCCCCGTTTGACCATTTCCAAAGTTAGGATAGGTAAATTGGCTGTTTAAATTGAAAAAAAAAGAAAGTTAATTTAATGCTTTTATGAAATAAATTAATTTTAGATTAGGCTAATTTGAATAATGTAAATCATTTTTATAAATTTATATATAAATTTGACATCATAATTATGACGTAATAAGTAATGAAGCAATTAGGTTTACTTATTACAGGTTTTTGAGTACCCTATCTATACTTAATATTATAAAGAGATCAATTTTGTGAGTTTGTGAGATTGTAGGGGGTAATCTCTGGATCTACTGAATCAATTTTTAATAATTTTACTAATAGAAGGCTACATTACTTGTGAGTGACAAATGCTATAATTTATCCCCGGTAAAACAGCGGTGCGCTGCTTGTAATGTACAAGCCATTTAAACTTTTATATATTGGTATTTTCAGTAGAATTGACAAATAAATATTTTTGTCTTGTGGTCAGTTAGTATGTAGAATATTAAGCTTAATTTTGACTTGACTATCATATTCACAGGATCGCGATGCATTTGTGTCACAAGTGTCAAACGATTTGACGCTTTGGAAAAAAGCGAATGGTACGCATAAAGAAAATTATCATACATTACTTTCATAAACATAATTTGCCAATAGTTTTAAATCTTGTTATTTATCCTATTTAATAACTGCATTTTTTCAAAATTGTCTTGGATACCATTAATTATTAAATTAAACATAATAATTCAATGTTTTTTCCAATTGCTATGTAGTTTTTTAAGCTTTTGCAATTTATTAACGATTTTAAAATTTTGCACTAAATGTATATTCTTTTGTTAATCTAATTAATTCTAAAAGCTTGAGACAAAAATATGATTTAGTTTGAATAACTTTATACTCAATTGGCATTTTAATAAAATAATTAAGTGTTAGTACATTCACACAGCAAGTTTCGTTGGATATGTACTGGTATTTATTATGGTTTATGATATTAAAATTTTAATCTTTTTTGTTTGTTGTACTTAGTGTATATTATATTATTTGCTGTCGTACACGGCAGAGGTATATTTTAAGACTTCTTTTATATGATATTGAATTTTATATTATTCTATCATTTTTACAGAAGGGGAGAAATCTAGAAATATGCGGTTTGTCATATATTATGATAATTTTTCTTATCATATTGTTGCCGTGTATGACGGCATTAAGTGTTAAATTTAAGGCCAAGCATGCTTCTAGAAGCTTAAGCAATATATTTTCAGTATTTTATCATTCACATTTTTGCAATGCACGTTTGGGCGTAAGTATAATAGAAAATCCCAATTAATTAAACAAATTCTACTTTTATTATTAATTACCTTCGTAATATTTGAGCTAGTAATTAGTGAATTAAAAACAGTTTTTATTTCTTACGCCTTAAACTCACTTTTTATATAATAAATATAAAAGTCTTAAAATTATTTTATTTTTACAGAATAAATGTAGTCCTATGTGTTGATAGTTGCTTATCATACAGCTTCTATATAATTCGTTATTATGTCCGATAATAATCTTGCAATACGTTTATCTACAGCATCTCATTTAGAGAAAAATGCATCTTCAATGCTTTGCCGCATAAGACGTCACAAGAAATTGAATTCAGGATTTGCGATCAAGGAGAAAAGGGCTATATTTAAGCCGTTCGTTCTGAAGATATTTTTCAAGAATATAATAGACGAGGATATAATATATTTGATAATACACGCGGTGACGTTTGCGCCTGCATTCAAGAGTAAGTGCTTTAAAATATTTTGTTTTTATTTTTTTATTTTTATTTATAATACTTTTGTATATAATTGAGGAGCTCGTGGCGCAGTGGTAACAGCCGCGCGGATCGATCCACCAGGTTAAGCAACGCTTGCCGAGGTTGGTCCGTGGATGGGTGACCATCTTTACATACCAAGACTCCTCCGTGCCTCGGAAAGCACGTTAAGCCGTTGGTCCCGGCTGTCAATCGTGGATCTTTGACAGTCGTTACGAATCGTCAGAAGCCCGAGAATCTGACAACCAGTCTTACCGCGGGGCCCCGTATCACCCAGTTACTGGGTTGTGGAGGTCCGATAAGCAGTCGCTCCATGTAAAATACTGGTATTCAGCTGAATCCGGTTAGACTGGAAACCGACCCCAATATATAATTGGGAAAAGGCTAGGCAGGTGATGACTTTTGTATATAATATTATTATATTATTGATTTTATTTATTATAATATTAGATTTAGTTTTATGTTACTTGTAGTGCCTGTATAACAGCTTTGCTCATATCATCATGAGCTATTCTATATACTTAGGGTATTTACCGTGTATTTGAATTTTATTTAGTTGAGCACGATTAATCTTGAAGACATTTCTTATTATATTAAACAACTTTGAAAACAGAAGTGAAAACATCTGAGAACATATTTTGGAACATATTCTATTTAAACAGCTTTATTAGTGAAAGCAGTTTCCTCTTTGTTTGCTTGGTGATTGTAGGTTTATAAAAAAAAGTTAAATGTTATTACCAGATTTTAAATTTATTTTATAACATTTTTAGCGGCCAATGAAAAGGTGATTGACCCCTTACCGTTCGTTATAAAACATTCAGCCAATGGTAGTCTCAAGTACATGGACAAAGAGTCTGTGTCATACCTCGGCTACTTCCCGCAAGACGTGGAAGACAAAAACAAAGATATGATAGAGATGTACCATCCGGCTGATCTTATTTATTTACACCATGTCTATGAGACCCTTCTTGACGTGGGCAGCTACGATCGTTGCAAGCCATACAGGTTAGTAATTAGAAAATATTAAAAAATTGTCTATGGTTGTTATATATCACATACTTTATAATCTGTAGTCTGTATCATAGATAGATGAACTATAGATGTGCCATCGGCGTATGCAGTAATATTTAATAAATGCAATAGTTTAATAAAACTATTGCATTGCACTGAAGCTAATAACTGCACACAATAATATCTATACACAAATGTAAACTTTTCTATGTTGTTCAATTGAAAGGGGAAAAATATGATATAAATCGATTACCAGAGTATGTAATTTTTTTTCAGAATGCAGGCCTATAATGGAGATTATGTAAAACTAGAATCTGAATGGATCTCATATGTGCATCCTTGGTCCAAAAAACTAGAATGTATAATTGGAAAGCATTATGTTGTAGAGGTAATATATCTTTATATATAGTGCTTTTGCATGTTAAAGGAATATTATGTGGTTGTGGTAAAATAATAAACGTAATTTAATAATAAAATTAGTTTATAAAAGGAGTAAAGAAGGGTTGCAAAAGATTCATATATTTCAGTAGTGACAGCTAAAAATACATTGTTCTTTTTACTACAAAGAAGGTTTTATACATAGATATTTTATAAACATAAACTACCTATTAATATTACGAGGAAATTCGAGAATAATTCGAAGGAAATATTCGACTTTTGTTTGTTTAAACTTTTTTTTTTTATTTCTACAGGGTCCAACAAATCCTAACGTATTTGAAACCCCCGAAGTGAGGAAAAGACTAAGTTACGAAGAAGGTGAAACGGCAAATAGTCAAATATTAAGGGATAGCATTAAACGATTACTGAGTAAAGTGAGTATTGTCTATTTATTTACTTTACCAGTCAAATACCAAAGTTCAAAATTATAATATTAGAGAGAATATTTGAAAATACAAATAAATAATTCTACGGAAACCTCGTTGACAAGACATTTGTAAATAATGCTGAAATATCGAGCTCCGCGAAATATAAATAAAAAACAGTAAATAATTTATATTTAATACTTAGTTAAATTTAATTTATTATAATAATTTTATTATTGAGTTTTAATGATTTCATATATAGTTTTAAATGATTTAAGTAATAAAAATAACCATGATAATTTAAAATATTAACCTCAAAAGAATTCTTGAATAATACCTGCATCGCTAAACATTTTAATGTTTTTTTTTTATTTACTGATTTTGATAAAAAAAAACATATTCACATAAATAGTATATAATCTGAAACAGGATGCTTAGGATTTTATTATTACGATATTTAATTTTTACGTTATATTTATTACGAATTATCTTTTCAAAATCAAATCAATTTAAAAATTAATTTTGAGTTTGAAGTGAAAATTACGTTTGAGTTAAAAGTCCGTATTATTCATATACCTATACATCAGGCCGTGACAAAACCAACTCAATTAGCCAATGAGCAGATGACTAAAAAGTGTCAGGACATAGCTGCGTTCATGGATTTGTTCATTGATATGACGAAGACGGAAATCAAGGAAGAGGAAGTTGAGGAGATTAAGACTGTAAGTATAATATAATAAGTTTCAAAATGAAACTTTTGTACACTTTTTAGATGGGCCATCCGCTCCTACTATACCGGTTAAGCGTAAAGGTCTTTAACAGCATAGGCCATTTAAAAAAAAAGCTGTACATAATTAAAGTATCAACCCGTGAATGTCCAACTGCTGGGCACGTGTCTTCTCGAAATCAGACGAGGAGGGCAATGGGCCATAGTTCACCGATGCGCTGGCTTAATTAATTGGTGAACGTAACACACCTTCAAAGACTTCCAATCTCATCAGGCATGCAGGTTTCCTCACGACGTTTTCCTTCACCGATGAGCGAGCAACGTGTTTAGGGTGCACTTAGAAATTTAGTAAAACCTATTTCAAGGCACAGAGGGGCGTCAGGATCAAACCCGGAACCTCTCGCATAAGAGGCCGAGTCCACCCACCACTGGACCATCGTCGTTCTTAATACAATTGTAGAATCATATTGAATTACTATATGGTGCCTAATCATTCCATAATTCCAAATTCATTTATTACCGTCATGCCCGAATACTCAAACGCAACTCAAATTTGAGAGCTGCTTACATTTGGATGACATATGGATTTGTGGGCGCCGATTGGTCCGCTACATATTTAAGGCGTGCTTAGTAGTTTGAGAAGCCCCCAAGTATTTAAGTGGCGTTTGAGAATTTGAACGTTAGGGCGACAATTGTACTGAATGGACCTGGTAATTCGTTAAAAATTAAGATTAAAACCCATTTAAAGACGCCACAGAGATCAGGATCGAATATGATCCTGCCACTAAAGAGGGCGAGCCAATTAAAAAAAATCTATATGTACCTATTGAAATTTGTGTATATTTCAGAAAACAGATTCGATCAAGCTTGGAGGCTTATCATCTCATAACTACACTGATAGTAAAACAAGCACTGATACGTCCCTCAGCTACGATCGTCTAAATTATGATGAAACTCTACAAAGGTAATATTTTAAGATGTTATACCTTTTTTGCCACTTACGCCCGGTTTCTAAAACGTTGGGCAAAGTTATGTCAACTAGCATGGCTGTTAATGGCGGTTAACATATGATTCTAGATTTGACAGCTTTTCATTGTAGTTGCCATGTCAACTGACAGGCTGATCAAATTTTGTAATTTAACCACGCTTCTAGCAACTCATTTGATACTTAACAAGAGACTTGACAGTTGATATGTTAGTCTTTGTGTTGATCAGCCTTTCGGAAACTGGGCGTAAGTTTGTGGCCGGTTCCTATCGATTGGCTAGATTAGGCGGTAAACTTTGATGAAATGTTAAAATATAATTTTTTAATTTCACCAGATATTTCGACAGTCACGCGCGGGGTGAAGCTAGCGGTTTCACGAATGATGGTAACTTGTTTGGGTCGAAAGAGACTACTCCAGAGAATGGGTATGTTATATTTATTGTTATATTCAACTAACACTTTATCGTGACAGGGAATCGTTTGTATGTTTGTATTGGGATCTTATATCACTATTTTTAATTTGTATGTGTTGTCAATACCATCCTAATTGCGGCTGTAAACTCTCGGTCGAGAGCACTCGCTATGTCTCGCCCGACTCCTCTCGGTTCTCATAATAATATTATACCAGGTGTATTTTGAACGCTTTGAAAGATTTAAGCCTAATAATGTAATATTTACTATATAATGCATATTATAAACATTTATCTCAGAAACATTTATTTTAGAAAATGTTAGCACTTATGTATTTTGTATACCCGCGATGTATGCATACACGCTATGAACTCACGCTGACCGCGAGTCGCGCGCGGGAGTTCGTACACCTCGCGCGACGCAGCTGTGAGTCAGCTGTTACATTTCTGTTTTATTAAAAAAACTATTGTTTTAAAGCAGTATCATTGAATGTCTGTATCTTTATGTTTACCAAACCGGATTATACACATAAAAGTTAAAAAAGGCAACCATAAAGAAAAAAAATGCGTTTTTTTTTTTACTTTTATCATGTCAGGCCACGCCTACACTATCATACCTCTTCGTTTTTCAAAGCGTTGCAAATACACCCTGTATTATAAATAATAGGACGAGGCGGGCGAGCGTTTACCGTTTACAACAAAACTAAACTAATAATATCTAAATTAAAAATTTGAAATTATATCACAACTCACAAACTAACTAACAACTTAGATAGATTAGATTAAAAATTATATAAGCATAATATATTGTGCCATTTCAGAGCTTCTATACTTCGTGATCCGACCGCTATTCCATCGACTAGTTCTAGTCCCAGCTCGGTCATGTCACAGAACCATAACCATTCAGTATGGCTGACTGAATCGTTGTTGAACAAGTGAGTTCTGATATTATGTATTAATTAATTATTAATAATATAAAAAAGTGTGTGCGTATAATTTTTACGCGCTATTGAAGTAAAACTTTCTAAAAATAAACTTATCCTAATGTAATAAATAATTATTATATTTGCCCTAGTCGGCATATAAATCAAGAAGCGTGGGGTATATGATATATACAAGACATAAGACAAACGCAAGCTATTTTATATTTTTGAATATAGAACATAGCGTTACTTTTGTCACAATATTATGCGTTATCCTCTAGTCGCGAATAAGGAAGTTTTATTTCAAAAAAGATAAAAGTTTTCTGAATAAACGGGCTAATTACCAACTACCAGCCAAATCATAAGAACCTATACTACTCGACCAAAACGATAATGGCACGATTCGAGGTTCCTCGCGCGACAAGCATGCCGCTTTCTCGAACGAGAAAACTCTCATTGGTGAAGCGTTTGTTCGTTTCTTTGGTGAACGACGCTGTGTTCGTGCTCGCATGCAAGCGTTCTAGAACCGTCTATACGATATGTAAATGCATTGGAATAGTTCTCGTGCGTGAACTAGCATCGTTTCAACCAGCCCTAAGGCGTATTACCTTACCCGGTGTAGCGTGGGTGTAACCTCTTTCAACGACATAATTTATGCTAAAGTAAATTTGTGATTTAGCAGGTCCGCGTTGGATGCGAGTAGCACGGGATCGGTCGTCTTGGCGTTCATTGAGGGAGGCCTATGTTCAGTAGTGGACGGATAAAGGCTGATGATGATGATGATGATGATGAAATTTGTGATATGCATATAAATACATATCAATCTTTTCTTACTCCACACATGCGTGCGTGATTTATAATCGTATGAACCATATTAAAAAAAACTATTCTTAAATGTATGTTACCTTGTAACAATGTATGAATCATTTGTCTCTTTTAATACAGACATAATGAGAAAATGGAGAAGAAATTGGTTAAAGTTCACCGCAAGAGCAAATCAACTACCAGAGGCAGGACTGGCGGGAGGCCCTCTGACAAAACCATCTTACAGAAATTGAATGAGCATCTCAACAGGTGTAACGAAGCCTACGAGCCAACCCCGTCACGGCGGAAAGTTAAACGTGTAAGTTACATTTAGAAATGCGTAATTTAGATTTCAAAATGCGTAATTTACATTTCGAAATGCGTAATTTAAATTTCAAAATGCGTGTTTTACATTTCGTAATGCGTAATTTACATTTCTAGTGTATTGATTAGTTAATAGGATACGATATACAGAGGATTGAGGAATCGACATTCGGTTTTAACGGTAACATAGGATACCTACATTTAAAAAAAAGGTTTTTTTTTTGCTGACGCAGACGAAGCGACGGGCAATAGCTAGTTAAAAATATATATCTTATTTGATGAGTTGCTAGAGTACTTACCGCTCTAGCAAGTCATCCGTGTGTTGCCTAGTATTATCATGATAGTAATAAGCCTCAATGCCAGTAATTATCCTGCCAGTCCCATTTCATTCCCAACACAAATCATGGAAGAAACAAGTATGGTTATATTCACACAGACTGGAGCAAAACCGCTCTGGCTTATTTCTTCAGCGAAAGACCCAGAAGTAATGGATCATCAGCCTTTATCCGTCCACTGCTGAACATATACCTTCAATGGACGCTACGACGTGCGATCCCGTGTCACTCGGATCCAACAGGCATCCTGCTTAAGTGGCAATTATGAGCTCTATAAATATACCCTCAAATGGATTACAGGCATAATAATGGATATGTGCTTATGATTTTTAAAAGTATTTTTTTTATTAATTTTCTAGCCCAAAACACAAAAGCGGCGACACGTTAAGTACACAGCGAGCGCGCGGCGGAAACGTGCCGCTGAGAACGCTCGCAAGAGTTCAAACACAGCTATTTGTAAGTTCCTAATTTGTGCTATTTGAATTCATACGTTATTATACCGGGTTTTTTTTTTTAATAAATAATAAATTTATTTTATTTAATTTAAAATTTATTTAATTTAAAACGCTTTGAAAGATTTAAGCCTAATAATGTAATATTTATATACTATATAATGCATATAACCATTTATCTCAGAAACGTTATTTTAAGGAAATTTTAGCACTTATTGTATTTTGCATACACGCTATGAACTCACGCTGACCGTGAGTCGCGCGCGGTGCGGGAGTTCGTACACCTCGCGCGACCCGGCTGTGCGTCACTTGTTACATTTCTGTTTTATTCATAAACGATTGTCTGTATCTTTATGTTTACCAAACCGGATTGTACACAAAAAAGTTAAAAAAGACAACCGAAAGAAAAAAATATATTTTGCGTTTTTTTTACTTGTGTCATGTCAGGCCACGCCTACGCTATCATACCTCTTCGTTTTTCAAAGCGTTCCAAATACACCTTGTATCGTACTTCATGTGTTGCATAGTAGGACGAATGGGTCCCCTGATAAGTGGTACTCGTCCCTAAAAATAAATAGATTCAGCTTGAAATAGTGAAAACTAGATGTCTTACAATAATAGACCAGGATATCTGTAGGGCGAGCACGAACAATTTGCGAAAAAGTATTCGTATAGTTAACGTTAGCAAATTGTATGAAAATCTAACAGCGCCTCTGCTGGACGTAAAAGGAACTAAATTCGGGAGCACGAACACAAATTATTACTTTCGTAACGTAAGCGTATCGTGACCTTGGTCGTAACTAACACGATACTGGAGCGTTTGTACGAAGAATGGCAGCACGAACATGTTTTGACGTACGGTATCGTCCACGCATCGTCACAAGTATCGTAAACTTACGAATATTTATTCACGTAGAATTTTGCCGTGAAAAAACTTGCGTTACAGTTTCCAACAGTGATTTGCAGTGTTTTAGTGTATTTTAAGGACCAATTTCTAATAAAAATGCAAGGATAACCTAGAATTGAACTCACACAAGTTTTATTATAAGTATATTATATTATCATCTTGTTCCAAGACTACTTGAATGAAGCGGCGTAATTGGATGTAGAGAGACTATGTAAGTTTAAATCATTATTTATAGAAAAATAAGCTTTAATTTATGTAACAAATATAACACGAATCAAATAAAGTGCCTAACATTTTATTGTCAGCTAATTAAATAAAATGAAAATGTCAGTTTTAATTTGTTTCTAGTAACATAAGTCGCAGGGCTAAACAAAGGAGAATTAGCATTTGTGAGATATCACTGAAACAGAATTGTATTTATTCTTTCTTTTATTATATATTTCTTCGTCAGAATAAAGCCTTAATATCACCTACTACATAATTAATATGTAACGTTGAAGACAAAATATAGGTACTCATTAACTCATTAGAAATACTTTTTAAATAATTTAAGAAATAATTTGATAAAATAATTTAAGTCAAATATCTAATACGAAAAATGAGTATCACTGCTGCTATGAGACGAACGATGTAATTTTTCAATTTATTATTATATGACTTATATGACCATCGTTTATTTACAGGTGACTTCGGCTTAATCCCTCGCGGATCTGGGCAACTGTGCATGAAAAAGCAAGGAACACAGTGGGGAACACTTTTGGGCGATTGAAAAATCGTTGGCTATGTTTGTACAAAGACTGCACTCTACACTACGCACAAGAGAAATGTGCAAAGTGCAAGGATAATAATGGCTGAAATAGCCTAAAGAAGCATATTATATAAAGCCACATATTATATAAAGTCACATCCCCTTCTTTTTAATATTATATAAATATCGGATGCCATTTATTTCGTTTTATTGTTACCTTCTTATAAACTTTATATATTTAAGTATTTAAATAATAAAGAAGTAATAAGTAAGGAAATTCTATCTTACTCTACAACGACATTTAGATCACCGTAATAAAATCCGTGAATTTTTGAAGCATTTATTTAGTAAGTATCGTTAAGTGTAAAAAGTTGTAAGTGATAAGACTAACTGAACAGACCTTAATGAATACCAAGACGGTGTTTAACACAACCCTGGCTGATTACATTTATAAATTATATTTATATTAGGTATATCTTGGTATTATAAAGTTATTGATTGAATTTACTCAGTGATCATAGAACAAATTTTATTCAAATAATTATATTATGTGAAACTGGGATTTAATAAAAACATAAAGTTAAAACATAAGTTTTAATAAAGTAAAAATCTTATTAAAAATAACATTCATAGCTTCTTTCAAAAATTCCAACCACTGAGCAGCCACAACTGATTTGTGTCCAACTTATAACAACTAATAATTTAGCAATATCATTGCGATTTTTCTTTTTCTTGTGCTGGTGGTGCCCAATGCTCCTCGTGATGATCATCATGAGTGTTGTAGGCTGAGGAACCGGGGTGCTTTCCGGAGGCCCCACAGTTGGTTGACTGCTTGTTTCGTTTTGCCGTTCCTCTTCTGTAACGTAAAAATATTACAACATTTTACTAAGTACTTTGATTTTGTAAGTTATGAGTTTTCATTTAACTAAGTTGTGTTTTGAAACATGGAGAAATAGAGAAAAGACAATCTATTAATTTTTGCCTATTTCCTAATGGTAATATTTTTTTAAATCTCTCCACACCTTTACTACAAGCAGAACAAATAATAAATAGGAATAAAAAATAACAACAAAAATAAAATTATTATGGAATGCCCAAAGTGGAGCAAAAAAGAGTGATGACTAATTGAGGGAACACTTGAGGAATTGGACACTTGTAAAAGCATAACTTGCTATCAAAAATCTACTGTTCCCTAACTAATAAATTATTATGTTATTTCCATTTCAATAAAATAAAATGGCGACCACAAGAGGGCTAAGATAAATCTCCATATCTAAAAAACAAATCATACTCCTAAGTAAATACATTCCAATAAGTAAAGAAAGTACAATTACATGTTAACAATAGATCATTCCTTAATTTTTTATTTATATAGAAAGTAACATGCTTACCTTTCCATAAACTCCACCATTATTAGTTGTCCTCATTTTTATAAAATAATATTGAAAAACTTTCATAACTTTTAGTTTGCCACTGCTGCACAAGTCACTATATGATTTGAAATTGAAATACAAACATGA
The DNA here is from genome assembly GCA_905333005.2 of Lycaena phlaeas. NCBI lineage: Eukaryota > Metazoa > Arthropoda > Insecta > Lepidoptera > Lycaenidae > Lycaena > Lycaena phlaeas. Next base: position 7,232,052 of record HG995168.1, read on the forward strand.
ATCCACTTGACATTGTTATGTTAGTCGTTCGGAAATTAAAACCACAAAACGTTTCGACAACATTTTTTTAAAATGAATCTATCATGAAATATATATGTTTTATTAAATATTAATACAAATTATGCGATAAACTAATGTTTTCAATTGTTTTTGATAAAGTTTTAATCAAATATCTTCATATAATCCGTGATTTTAAATAAACGTCAAATTTCAGAACGTATCATTCGTTCCCGTTCATTCGCTCGGGCCCAACCTTGCTTACGTTAGGATGACGTCACTATCGTATTCGTATCGAGTTCACGTTACGAAGACGATAGGGCTTCGTGCTACGTACTAGCGTTACACTGCGTGATTGTATAGTGAACTCGAAACGTTTACGTTACGAATACATTAGAAGTTCGTGCTCGCCCTACTGGTTTAGGTTCATAGGCGACGGTGACCACTTCTCATCATGTCTCGTCCGCGAGTTTGCATGTTCAAGTAAAATTAAAAATAATCTCTTTCGATTTTTTATATGGAGGATTTTTTTCGTATTTTACGATCGATAAAATCTGTAAAAGTTTCATTATATAATGAGTGAAATTCGCTTAAACATTAGAAATATTATGTGGGTCTTAATTTCGTTTTTAATGGTCATCATAACTCCATATAAAATTCTCTATATTCTGTGTACGCTTGGATCTCTGGGCCGTTGGATATTTTATTGATATGTTTTTCTTTTCAGTGCCGTGTCCATGGCAGGCGAATCCAGGAAACAGTATAAACACGTTCCTAATGGGTGTTGGCTTATCACAACAGAAGACTTTTATGAACACCATTTCAATGCCCGGTATGAATATTATTTATGGTTATTTCATAGTAGCATGTTGTAGTTTAATTAGTAGAAGCTAGGTGTATCATCATCATCATCAGAATTTTTCAAATTCAGGAGTAGCATGTATATAATCATATATAATATGTAAATATAAGGTATATTATATTTTTTTTATGGACTGCACTTAGTGTTTTGCCAATGTCGAGTATCAAGTCTGTCGTAAACTATCTTTAAAGAAGAAGAAGGAGAAGAAGAAAATATTTCTACTCTGTAATTTGGAGAAACGGCGGGAAATGTCAAGGGGCGTGGCTTCGCCCCTCACGTCCCTATCAATTGACTATGGCTTTGAACTTCACCCATCCAGAAAAGTCCACCACAATATTCGCTACCGATGACATAATTATATTATTGTTGTAGAATACAAATGTATTATTTATAATTAATATAATGATATTTTAATTTTACAGCGACGCCAGTTCCGATGTATTACTCTACACCGCTGCCAACAAGTGGCATGCCCCCTAACGCCCCGCAACAGTACGGCATGTTCGCAGGAGAACAAACTGGTGAGTTTAGCATCATTATCATCATCATCATTAACATAGTGATCAAAGCATTCCATACGATTATTAACATGGACTTCTTAAATATAGGCCTCCTTTAATGAACAACAAGGCTCCCTCTATCAACGAGCAAATACAGTGGCAAGAACCCCGAATTTGGTATAATAAATAAAACAAAATTAATATTCAGTATCATTTTCTATCTACCAATTAGAATACTAACTCATCCAAAACTTAAATAAAGAAACTTGTATTCCTGATATTGCAGCGTAAGCTTTATTTTACAATTACAGCTCAGTCATTTATTATTTCATTTGAATTACGTGATTCATATAAAATTGATTCCAATGTTGTCCTTTTTTTGTGTATAGTACCGTACATGATGTACGGACAATCTCTCTGCGGACCGTACACGTATTCGCCGGTGAACCAGCTACCACAGACACTGGACGAGACATGCATGAAAGAATACATGAAAAAACACGCAAGGCCCAGGTCGAGGGAAAGCAATGGAGACGTAAGTCGAAAAAATATTTATTATTGCTTTCGTTTAACCACAAGGAGCAAATAACTCTGCTGCAACTAAAAAAACAGACAAAAATATGAATATACATATTAGTGTAATATTTTTTTTTCATTTGTTCCTGTTGGAACCGGCTAAGATCAGAGGCCATGCTGCCTGTCGTAAAATACATTTAGTCTGTGGGGAAGCGACGGGAAACGCCAAGGGGCGTAATTCCGCCCTTCACGTCATCATCAGTTAACTATCACTTCTATATCCATCCATCCAATCCGGAACAGTTTAACACAATATTCGCCAACCAATAACAACCGAACAAAACACAAACAGCCAGAACAGTCCTACGAAAGAACAAAATAGGAAATGATTAATTAATGAAAAACAGAATAAATACAACCGCGCGCTCTGACGCTTATCGCCACTCTCAGTTATATCTATGTATATTTTTAGTGACAAGCTTTATTTAAACAAATTTTTGGCGATTTATTTTTTATTTTTGAGTCATGTTATTGTGGTAGTAGTCATGTAATATATTTTTTTTTAGTTTTAAATCCATGCAAGGTATAACAAGGCCTTTTTTATTTCATTGAATTAATCCTCCACTAACAGAGTACGGATACGTCTCATTGTCACGCTAAGAAGAAGTTCAAGTTGAGCAATAGTGATGGGACAGTCTACAATACGGATGGAGAGTCCAGTTTTTCATCCTTTTATTCATCATTCTTCAAAACCGATTCCGGCAGCGCCGAGGAGGGCGAAGAGACAACTACGAACAAAGACGATGGCAAAGTATGTATTTTACCCCCTTTTATTTGTCACCAGGTACATAGAGATGGGATTTAATAGGATCAGTATTTAAAACCGTATTTAATGAATTTTGCTTTCGTAAAAAGATACATTGATTACTTAACTAGTTTTTAATAATATTATTAAGGTGTTGGGTTATTTAGACACAGTCTAAATATCGAAGATTATCGGTATATTGAAGTATGATGTGATTTTTAGCGACGCCGATAAGCCAAAAATAACAATAAAAGAAACTTTTTCGTACGAATATTTTTATAGCAAAACAGTTTTTACAAAAGTACTAGTTTCCAATATATATTGGGAACTAAGTAATTTTTTTTTATTAATTTACTAAACAGCCTAAATTATTTTCAGTTCTGGCGTAGAAAACTACTAGTGGATGATGCGAGTAGCAAAGATAGTAAACTACATGGAGAACATGCTAGAAAAAGGATGCAGCCCCCATGGTTGGAACACGTAAGTTATTTTAAGATCTAAAATTTTATACTTTAATATAATCACAGATTTGCTAAAACAAGTAAAATTTCTCAAAAAAAGGAATAAAAATAATTTTGAATACTTCTAAACTGGCCTGTTGGTTTAATGGTTGGTTCGATTCCAACCCAATCTTTGTGTTATGAGTTTCATATCATCGGCATTTCATAGCATCTCGGTGAAGGACGTTTCATATACCGTATCCTATGCTATAAGTATGTATCAAGTGTATGATTGCCATAATACAGACTGCCTAGTTTGGGATGAGATGGCCACACAAGGCCAAAGCCAGTTGTTCGAACATATGTTTTTTTTTCTCATCCAAAGTATCTTTCAGGTTTGTGTTACATCGGAGCTTATATATAAGTATCATATTACTACAAAAAGTTTGGAGGAAGTCTTGTCAGCCGATAGGGAGAAGCTAGCAAAATTAAAACAGGTAAATTAACATTTTATGTATAATATATCACGTATAAGACTTATGACAAAGGTAGAGAACCACAAGAAGGGACACACTTCAAAAAAATAAGGAGAGAAAATGATTTCAGGAAATGGTACCGCAATCTAAAAATAAGAGAAAGTTATTATAAATACTCGTAAAGTGGTACTCTTTTATGACGGTTATATTATAGTTATCGCAATATATTATACCAGCTGTTACCCGTGACTTCGTCTGCGCAGGATTAGATTTTGAAGATACACGTCTTAATATAAATTATGAGTGCATATTCCCATTTATTAGTTTTTTTGTGAAAGAGTAACAAAAATACATACATACAAATTTGCATTTATAATGTTAGTATCATTCTGCTGATTCATCTTAAAAAAAATGGTTGTCTGTAAAGTTGGTTTACGGACGGTAGTTTGATGTGACATCAAACATTACATGCAGCACGAACCGTACTGAGCTGTTCGTCCGATCCGATCATTCCTCTCTGTCGTTCGTGTCGCGCTCTCGATTTCGGAACGCTACATGACGTCATCTTTTTCGTGCATGCTGTCCGTAATATCGAGTTATTAGACGTTAATATTAACGTCTAATAACTCCTGACCATTGACGTGACAACGTCATCATGCATACCTGAGCATTACTCTGAGTCTACAAAAGCTAATAAGATGAAAGTTTAATTTTCAAACTTCTAACAGCCAAAGTTGGTCAACGAGCAACTGGGTCAGCTATATTTGGATCTTCAATTGGAGGGAGTTGCTTCAAAATTGACTTTAGAAGAAGGTCTCACTAGCTCCAGCAGTGGGGAGGAAACCACAGCACAATGCTCCAAGGTAACTAATTAGTATGAAATTTTAGGTCTCGAATTAAACTTTTGTAGCAAAGATGACCACCTCTTTGTTCATTAAAGAAATTTTAAGTACATAAACGATACATTTAAAAACTATCTATCTATCTATCTAACATATAAGTAATAAGTATCCTAATAATTGTTCCACAATTGAATATTTATGATATTCTAAATTGTAATAAGTTAAAAAAAATAAGTTTTTATGTATTCTCACTGTACTCATGATATTATTTACTGAGATATTTTTCTCAACTAAATATATTTGAGCTAATTCTTAAATGGCCTTTACTAACTCGACTGGCCTGTTGGTCCAGTGGTTAGTGACCCTGACTGCTAAACCAGAAGGTCGTGGGTTCGATTCCCGCCCAGGACAAATGTTTGTGTGATGAGCATGATCATTTGTTCAGTGTCTGGGCGTAATTTATCTATAATATGTATATATTTATAAATATATAAATAATGTATCAGCTGTCTGGTTACGATGAGAACAGGCTTTGCCTAGTTTAGAATCAGATAGCCGTGTGTGAGTTGTCCCAACATATTTAAAAAAATATTATTAATAAAATGTTTGTAGTCGTGTTCATTTTGTTGGTGCAACTAAATAAATAAATGAATGTATCTTTCAGCGTCCCAGTTCCACAGATACTCGTCATCGTCGAGGTTACAGCAAAATGTCCATCTTGTTTGAAGAAGACGCACCAATGCCGCCGGCTGACGAACCTGTACCAACACCCGCAACATAAACTCACAGCGGTCCTATAGATATCCTAATATTAACAATTTGCCATTCTTTAATATCTAGTACGTCAAACGTAAATATATTAATATATAACAATAATATATTGAATATGATTCAATTATTTATATAAAAATTATATATTACACTACAAATAGAGACAGAAAAAAGAGCTTGGGTCATTTATATTTATATAAAAGTATATATTATGTTAGTATTAAAAATATCTCGTCATACAAATTATACCTACTACATATTAAGAATATATATTTTGTATATGATGGTATACTTAATATTTTACAGAATAAAAAAGCTCAGAAATGAGAGTTTGGTAATACAATGTGTGCATACGAACAATTTAATCTGTCCGTAGTAAATTGCTCCTTTGCAGAAAACACTGTGACGTCACTCTTAGCTAACGCTAGTCTTAAAAAATGAACGTATTGTAAGTCGCTTCCATACCAGTACTGCATTCTTGCGAATGTGCGAAAGGGATAACCAATTGCACCTTTCTCATTCCCTCGATTAAATAGTGTTTTAAGTAAATTAAGTACATAGTGTAAGTCATATTTTTATGGGCCTAAACCATTTGAGGCAAATGATTTGAGGTGCATAGTATGGCAAGAACAATAAAAGTTAGGGCCTGTTTCACAATCTCCAGATAAGTCCCGAATAGGCTATTCACATCATATTTGACAGATAGAGTATAGAGTATCTGTCTAATATGTTGCCGATAGCCTATTCTCGGCTAATCTGGAGATTGTAAAACAGGCCCTTAGTCTAATACAAAATAACAGAACTTTTAAGCGTTGCTTCAATAATGTTATAAGTTTTTGATAATAAAATAATATAGAGCATATATCATAACTGCATAGAGTAGTAATGTGGGTATCGCAATTCAACCAACCAGCCAATTATCCATCAATGGCTATCAGTAAACCAATGAGAGCGCAGAACCGGCGCTGCTGCAGCACAAATATAGCGGAATTTGTTTTCATACAAAACGTAACATTACCGCTCTAATTCGGTTATGTTATGCTCAATTGAAAATAAAAACATCTTGGTTAATACGTACAATTTTATCATATCGATTAAGAAAGAAAACGCTTTTTCTAAAGTAGGCTGTTATATGTAAATAAAAGATCTATTGTTCCATTTCTGTTTCGATCTTTAGTGTGGTTATTATTAAGAACACAAGAACAGTTCTTAAAGTAAACGAAAAGTGCCTCGTGTGTTCTAACTGAAATATCTCAAACTAATATTAATAATTAAATGCTACTATACCATGGAAATTATATAATGGAACCATTTTGAGTTTAAGTGGGCGTTTAACAAATAAGATTTATTAAACATATAAATAACTTTATTCTTCAGAGTTATTTCCTGTTTTAAGCAGTTGAAAGTATTTTTGCTTTTGATTTTACAATTTCGAATATGTTAAGTGTACACACATTAAGTTATTTTACGTTTTTAAATAATTTAAAGTATAGATTTTAGCAGATTTTGGATATAATGAATTATGATAAGTAGTAAGATATGAGGTGTTATTATATATATATATATTATATATATATATATATATATATATATATATATATATATATATATATATATAATACAAGATTAATTATTATATTATTATTTACTTTTAAAACTTTGACGTTAATAAATTTAAATATATTTCTTATATCAACAACTTGTTAGTTAAATCTGGCAGTGCTATTTATAAATAATTGCCTATTAAAGATTTTGGAAGTATTCTACTAATTACAAATTATTTTAAGAAGAATATAAACATAAAAATAAACATAAAACATAAAATTACTTGAAGAATTAAAATTGATTTTTAAAGCTTATAAAATAAAAATAATTTGTAAAGAGGTAGTGGCCATGCTGCTTTGCAGCCGAATTGGGCCGGCACGACCGGGGTGGTACCTCTCGCTCACATAATACCGGCGTAAAGTGACAGTTATGCTGTCGCTTTCGTGTGGTTTGTGAGTTTTCGGTGGCCCATAGTGGTAGGGTGGTAGTTGTAGGCAAAGGGTGGGGAATGGGGAAAAGGAGGGCAACGCATCCGCATGTTGTGTGGATGTTAATGGGCGTTGATAGTCGCAAGGCTTCGGCTGTTCGTTCGAAGAAAATCGAATTGAAATCTACACTATAATATTATAAAGAGGAAAACTTTGTTTGTTTGTTTGTTTGGTTGTAATGAATAGGCTCAAAAAGTACTGGACCGATTTCAAAAATTCTTTCACCATACGAAAGCTACATTATCCACGAGTAACATAAATATAAATTTTATTCTGATAAAAAATAGGGTTCCGTAAGAAATTTTGGTTTTTGGACACAAGGTGTAAAAAATGTTATTTCGCGTACTATGATCCCGTTGTAAATCTTAGTTAACGCAGGCGAAGCTGTGGGCAACAGCTAGTATAATATAATATTGGTAGCAAATCAACACTTTACCTCATTATAAAGTCATATTTGTCAATTCTTCGAATCTTTAAAAACATAATATTTATATATGTAATGCTATAAATTTTATTTTTTAATACTACTTCAAAGCCAAGCCAAAGTCAAAGTATTTATTTTTAAGTGTGAAAAGGTTCTTAAATATTATATAGCACTTAAAACTTAGCGCCTTTCGTTCTATATATTAATAAAACCATGACAGATTATCTGGCGAAATATCTCCTTACTTCTCATCAAAAACAATTACGGGCATGACAGCGGCCACCCACACCCCGCACCCCGCATCGCCCCGCGCATCCCCTGCGCTAGGAGAAGCTCGGGCTAGGTGGGGTGCGGGCGGTCGCTGCCATGCACACAATTTTTTGTAATGAATTATAAATTATTTTTGTAAATATTATACATTATTTTTTTAATTATAATGTAAGTATAATATCAAAACTCATAGATCTAGCTATAATTATCACTTTCAACGTGGATTATGTATTTAATTGTTCAAAAGTACATAGATCAATAAAATAGTCATATAATCATCGACCACACAACCTATATACTCCTAATGTTTGATTTTTCGAATTAAATGCATTCTGGCAACTAGCTGAGGTAAAACGAAAGGGGTTGCAATGCTGCAATTAGCTAATTCAATGTCATACATTACCAATCACGGAACGTTAAAAAGAAATGGATATATTTCGCAACGGGAAAGAATGAGACGACACGATAGTTTGAGTACATTGTTTACGGCTTACATCGAAACTATAAGTCAGATGTGTCGCCAGAGCACGTTCCCCTGTTATTAGGAGTCTATGGGTTATGTGGTCGATGCATATAATAGACAAATTATTACATAATATTATGTCTATTATATCATAATAATTCATTTATTTGCTCAAAGTTTTTAACCAAAGTAAAAAAGTAAAGTATCAACCCTTATAAGTCCCACTGCTGGGTATGGGTCTCCTCTACGAAATCAGAGGGGGTAATGGGCCATAGTTCACCGCGCAGGCCCAGTGCGGGTTGGTGAACTTTACATACCTTCAAAGACTTTCAATCCCATCAGGCATGCAGGTTTCCTCACGATGTTTTCCTTCACCGGTGAGCGAGCGATGGTCTCGTGGTGCACTTAGAAATTTAGAAAAACCCATTTCAAGGCACACACAGACGGGTCAGGATCGATCCCGGAACCTCTCGCATAAGATCCCGAGTTCACCCACTGGACCATCGTAGCTCAAAGTCAAATAGCATTATATTTCAAAACCTTGTTGTTGACATAGACAATAAATTTTAGTATGGTAATAATTGTTTGTTAAAATTAATGTTATGTAAAAGTTAAATTATTATTGTCAACTAGCGTATTTAGGAATAAGTATATGGACTAATTAAATTAAAGATTGACTTTATTACTCATGTTTTCCAGAATAAAAAATATAAGAAATTAAATGTTAAATTTAAATGATTAAAGTTAAATGTTTATTGTTACAAATTAGTAACAATAAACAGTACAAATAGGTAACAATAAACCTAACTTTCTGACATGTTTAAGGATTTTTAAATTAAGCTTATATGTTGATTTTAAAGTAGGTATTTAAACTGCTTTTGAGGCATATTAAGAAGGCCCTTGTCTAAGGTTTAGGAAATTAATAAACTGTGCTAGAAGCTAAAAGTGCTATTTTGTGTCCTAGTATATAAGTTATATGTATTAGATTTATTAGACTAGTTGTCCTAAGTATTTGTTTTAGGTTAGAATAGTAGTTAGGCCAATTTGAATAATAGTTTTTTTTTTCTTTTTTTTTTAATTTGTTGAAAATATGTATATTGTATTTAGAATAAAGACACCTAATGGGCTGGTCTCGTACAAAGACAAAAATAATCCTCTGCCAGTAGGAATCACCATTTTTTTTAATTTAATTTTTATATACTTACTCATGAATTCCAGAATAATAGATTATTTTTATCTGGCTTAGTTATAACATAATATGATAGATATAAATTTAATTATTTGGTGATCGACAGTTTTAAAATATAATATATTGTATACCTAATAATCTTATATTATGAGAAATATGAAATATGAACATAGTAAACAAAATAACGTTACGAGACATATTGTATACAAATGTTAAAATATTTTTGACTACACAAATGTGTATTTTTGAAATAAGGAACTTTTATACCCATAATATAAAAGAAAAAAATCTTGGCTTGATCGCAGTAGTAACTCGGTGATTCGATGGTCAAAATTACATATTTTGATATTTGTTGTAATTTTGTTCCATGTTATTATGATTTTTTACTAAAATATGTGTTTGTTTTATAGACTATAATTTTATATTAGTTTTGTTATGTGAAGATTCTCACTTAATAAATGCCATGAAAAAATTGCGTTATTATTTTAAAATACAATTAATATAATTATCTCCTATCTGATCATCATCATCATTAGCATATCCACCCACTGCTAACATAGGCCACCTTCAATTAACCTATCCTATGATAACCCTTCACATTAGAAATAAAGAAATACTTAGTAAAATCTACTTGCCTTTTTTTTCTTTTACGCTGAACCTATCCTATGATAACTCTGAAACCAGGAATTAGCGAGAAATACTTAGTAATACTTACCTTACATTTTTTTGCCGGGAAATGCGCTGAGGCGTCCCGCGGGATAATGGGTCTCCCCAGGCAGATATGTGGGACTCTGCGCCCGAAAAATGGTGAATGGACGCAGCTTTACCCACTAAATCCTGGCAAGTGCCACCAATGCCACCTTTGGTAACGTGCCCCGGATCTGCTAGCAATAGGGCACGACGACGGCTAGTTAGTCCCTCAGGGGACCGACACCATCGCCACAGAGGGGTTGTCCCGCACCACAGAAGGGAACAACCTCTCCCAACGTCAGGACAGTGGGGTGAGGTTTTCGTCTTCACCCCTTGCTCTTTTGCACCCTCTTCTTATAAGAGGGGTACAAAGAGCCCCCTCGGCTCAATTCGCTTCGTCCAAGGTGCTGGGTTCACTATAGAGTAAAGTAATACAACGAAAAGGGTTCACCCTAGGCAACTGAGCCCTACCTCAACGACAAGGCTTGAACCATCATCATCATCATCATCATGGTTTGACGATATCGATGATTATACTGGTCTTTTCTTCTTGGTCCTTTTGGTGGCCATCCGGTATCTTGCCCTCGAGGATTATCAGCCTTAAGATCCGTTCGAGATTTATAGACAGTCTTTGCAAGTATCTAAAGAAGCCCACTTCTTTTGACAGTGGTCGACATCAACTCTCTGGTTTACTTGCTGCTGTACTTTGACGATAGAAAACTGGTCCACGATATTTTGAAAATTCTTCCAAGAATCCACTTTTTTTTTTGAAGAGCGTGGACCAGACGTAACATTTTATACACCTTGTGTCAGATATAAATTGTAAATTGTGAAATAACCCAAATATCTTACGGAACCCTATTCTTTTTTTTTCAGAATAAAAATTAGCCTATGTTACTCGTGGATAATGTAGCTTTCGAATGGTGAAAGAATTATTGAAATTGGTCCAGTACTTTTTGAGCCTATTCATTACAACCAAACAAACAAACAAAGTTTTCCTCTTTATAATATTAGGGTAGATTTTATTAGTTAAACTATGGCGTTATATAACAGTGGCATAGAAAAAATGACATCCTATAACATTTATAACGATACGTAGATATTAATATTGTTATAAATAAAAACGCTCGTTTATTTCGCCAATTATTCTCAGTAATGGGCTTGGGTTATTTATAAATAAAGACTTCAATTAATATTTTTGTACTATTATAACTTCAACATTGCTTCTCTTATTACGATAAGAAAAATCTAAGTATTTTGAAACATCAATATCGATTATCTATAAATTTTTACAGAACCAACATTAGGAGAGTTAAAAATCGTGATTTATTCTTAATTAAGGCCTCAGTATCATCGACATTAACAAAGACGTGACGTTTCATAGCGTCACGCACACATAAATATCAGTTGATACAGTGTTACACACACATGCAGACAACCCACCACCACTACCTGCGCAAGAGTCGCATTCCGTCACCCACCTTCGTGATTGGCCGCCGAACCTGCGAAGCCTTGCAACAGTTTATTTTAATGTAGAAAGTTGGACGTGTTTTCGTGATAATTTCGTACCAAAATGATAAGTGATTGAGGTGAGTTCAATATTCTTTATACTACTTATAATTTAAAATGGAAAGCTCTTTACATACTTTCACTTTTTGCTATATTAATTGATTGGTGTAGTCTAAGGACTTCCTAAGGAAAATTATAAGGTATACATAAACCATAAGTATATTTATAATATATCGATATTCTCGGCAGGTGCTAAGTATATAAGCACGTGACATAGATAAATTTGTTAAATGATCTCATACTTATTTCTTAAACATTCTCGGTGAGTGAGTAATCTCAGTTTCCCTTAAGGTGTTTGATAGAATCGCCTGACTCTCAAAGATAAAAAATGAGACGTTAATATTACACCCAAACATTAAGTAGCGCACACTGATAAGTCTCATCGTTAAAAACATATTATAGCACATACTTAGCTACTGACAAAACGTTATAAATTTTCCCGTTAATTTAGTAGGTACGTGAGACATGAATTGAAAATTTTAAATCTGAATTAAAAAAAATCTTTACTTTAGAATCTTACTACAAAATTTTAATAGACAATTTTTAGACGAGCAAATATATATATCTATTATCTATATACATCTTATAATCTGAATATCGGAAACGGCTCTACCAATTTTCATGTAATTTAGCTGGTTTTAAGGGAGCGATAAATCGATCTAGTTCATTTAGAAAATGTTTTATCCGTGCTATCAGGCTATGAATTTAAAACAGTTATCATTAGAATATGAACGTAAATTTCACTATCATTTAATATGTTATAATAGCTCCGGTAGGAAATCGACCCGAAGTCTCCAGTCTCATGATTATTAATTTCAAGTTCAGAATTTTTGATTTTCAAGTTCTTTCTTTCCTGAGAAAAACTATTATTAAGAATTTCTGATTCGTATCTAAGTAGACGCATTTTCTAAAAGAAAATTCGTAATTTTTTTTAGATAGTTATTATTGTGTTTTTTCAATATTATTGGATTTAATAAAAACAAAACTAAAAATATATAATAATAACTAGCAAATGATAACCAGGTACTTTTAATTTATATGGTCAACATTTCATTACAATACTATTAAATAGGTACATAATTTTAAGCGAAATATTATTTTTTAACAATATTATAGAAAGATTTTATTCTCTATTAAAATTGCGACATAGCGTTTTATTAATAGTCGCTTCTCTTTGATGTCAAAGAAAATCATAAACCTCTTTATATTGAGAAGTGAATGACATAATGGAACTATGAGAAAAGGGGGAAATAGTATCTACGTATTCAACAAAGAGCGTGTCTAATATTGGAAAATGCATTGAAAATTCAAATACTGAAAATTTAATATTACAGACTACTCTAACATCCGTTTTTAGTATAAGTCTAGCAAGCATTATATAAATCATATTATACCTCCTTGACATTATAATCCGCCATATTTAATTCGAATGATTACTAATGCGTCATTTTTATTTTATTATGGTAAATTATTTAAAATAGAAATAAATAATGGAATACCGAGTTCTAAAAGTACTAGCTTATGTTGGGGCCAAAGTAATTTAATGCATTTATGTTACCTAGGTGTGAGCTTGAATCTGATGGGGCCATAGTTTGTATGTTTGGCTTTGATGCTGTCTAATAGCAGGAAGTATGGTACCCGTAGTTAGTTAGTAAGTTCTTCAAGAACTTACCACGAGACCAGATTGACGTGGTGTAACAGCGTCCATAGATAATATTCTTATTTTATCTGGAATCATTAGCAAGTTCCAATCCAAGTCACAATATATTTATAATATCTTTGCATTCATGCTAGAAAAATACCGATAAGGTGATCAGCATAAAAGAAGTCATTACAAGAATGAAATAAATATAACGATCGGGGAATATAATATTGATATATTTTATCACAAATCGCAAATACTCTGAAAAAACTAATATTGAAATAGAAATTATAATTACTGTAAATTGTATAATTAAGGAAGTAGCCCTTAGGCTGTCATGGTTTTAAAACGTAAGATAATACTTAATTAACGCCGTCAAAATCTTCAAAGCAAAGTTATTTAACAAATAACGTTTATAATAAGTTTTCAGACTGACGTGGTATCTGATAAGACGCTGTTATTTTAAACTCCACAATGCCTACATAAAAATGAGGTTCTATATATTACATAATGGAGTATTTAAGGCATAATCTCATCATCAGGAATCATATGATTAAGATAAGATATCATCACATCAGATCATCATTATATTGTAGAGTACCAAAAACCAGTTAATATCGGGGACTATTTCAACGATAGAGACTGTTTCAGCGACTTTCTGGAAACTTCTCTCATTGATTTTTCGTCTTATTTGATTGATTTCTTTCTCTTCATTTCTGCCTTCAACTTAATTTCTAATAGTAATGTACACTTTATTTTGACCGTGTATAAACTAGTAGTGCCATTACTACTGATTATAGTGTATACTTGCCATTTATTATCTATACTCTATAAAAAACTGATAAAAGTCTGTTGCCTTGAAACTTGATCTGTCTTATAAATTACTCCTGTTCAAAGGGGCATAATATAATCCAATACTTCATTACATTCTTGTATTGCATTCGCTGCGCAGATGTCTTATGTTGATAAAAGCTGTTGATGACATCTTTGAAACAGTAAACAAACATAAAATTGTGTGTTAGTGTTTGCATTAACAAGATGGAGTTTTGTTTTTCAAATAAAATCGTTCGATGCTCGTATTCTCAGTAGTAGCTTCGTATTCTTAGATAAGCTATCCTTTACAATCGAATGTTTCCAGAAATTTCTTTGGGGAATAGTTTTTGCCGTAATGCAAATGTTTAGTGGTGCATTTACTATTCATATTGCATGTCATGCCAACCATAGAAAAAAAAATGATATTATGTATATAAGTAAAGTGGTAAGAGTTTTTTTAAAAGTCATCTTCAATAATCCATTTTTGTCAGATCTTCAGCTGAGTGGATTATTCTTTTACGACACTCATAATTTGGTTATTTATGTAAAGGTAAAAAATGTTTGCATACCTTGTCTTTTAAGGGCAAAAAATAGCTGCTTTAGAATTAATTTACAAGTTAGAACCACGTTCGCAGAGTCTAAACTCTCCTAGTGTAGAAAGTTCGACACACTATACTAATTGTTCTTATCGGGGGAATAGACGGTTTTATATATTACCATAATGTATTAAATTAATTACCATTATTAGTAACCGTAACATCGTACACAGCCATAAAGTGTAATTTTATCATATTTGCTAAACATTGTTATACAAACAAAAGTAAACTGGACGTCGAAATCGATCTAGCTAAGGTATCCCTTTGTAAAACATTGTTTCTATTTAGAACCTGTACGTGTATTGACAGTCGAGCAGGTGAATAAGCGTTTGAGGCAGCTCGTTGTAATATCCGGGATAGAACAGTGTTCCAATCATATCCGGCGATGTCCGGACGCTCCTGACATATTGTTGTTTATTACCCCGCTATAAAGTCTAATATTAGCTTTACGCTTAACACTATGGAATTATCTCGATAGGATCGATCTTGCTAACTTAGCGCTGGTCATTTTCCTCCTTCGAAAACCAAGGAGGTTTTAAGGTTAGCGTGCTGGCCTTATGTGCATGCGGGTAAGCGACGCTATCAAGAATATTTTAGGTTAGCACTAGGCGTATATCCTAAGTTAATTGATATTTATGAAAAATATATAACAAATGGTTTTTAGTGATAGTCTTTTTTCATTAATATGGTTATTTTGTACATCTAAAACTACTTTTTCTCTTCTCCTTCCCTTCTCGTAGTTGATGTCAAAATACACAAAACGAAGATGAGGAACCGAAAAATGTAATGCTTCATTAATAATTTTGAATGTCATTTTTTTCATCGCTTGATAGAAGACCACAGAATATACTACAAGTAACTTTAAAGGCTTACTTTAAAAAACTACGTATAATTGTATAAAATTTACAATATTACTAGAATAGAATACTAAATAATAAACATTTTATATATTATTATCAAAGTTGATTGTTATTGCGCTGTGTGTATGTACGCCATGAAGTCTACACCTCTTGCATACCAATCGGATAAAACAATAAAAATTCTATTGTCATTCCCTACCTTTATACCGTTTCAACTTTCCTTAATGTCTTCTGTAAACGGTTCATGACACATCTTATACCTGTGCAATGACACCGATAAAAATGTTTTTGAGGACGTCAAAAAGACCCTGTGTCAGGATGGTATTTTTTAGAAATTGTAAGTTTAGTGTCATATAAGGTGTCATTCATAAATAAGCATTTCAAATGTTCATATATCGAATTCGTAAGTTTAAAAAAAAGTATTGATGATTATAAAAGTATGTTAAGATTCTATATTTAAGTTTATCGACGCGTTTCGATTACAAGACAAGTATAGGATGATGATGATGATGATGATGATGACTGAGGAAATAACATGTATAAGAATCTGAGATTCAAATCATTTAAGATGAAGGCGAAGACAAAAAAACAAAACAAGTTAGAACGTAGTATGTTAGTAGGTACACTTCGTGTTCGCATGGCTTAATCTCTGTCTATAATATTATAATGTTGTTTTATTTAGTCAATAAAAAGTAAAGTATGAAACTATATAATATGTCTGCTGGGCACGCGTCTCCTCCTCGAAATCAGGCGAGGAGGGTAATTGCCATAGTTCACAGATGCGCTGACCCAATGCGGGATGGGGAACTTCACATACCTTCGAAGACTTTAAATCTCATCTGGTATGCAGGTTTCCTCACGATGTTTTCCTTAGCCGGTGAGTGAGCTATGGTCTCGTGATTAGGGTGCCCTTAACATTTAGAAAAGCCCATTTCAAGCCTTTTTCCTTTGGCCGCATCACAACACATACAACAACCGATATAACAATTTTGATACCTTTTTTATTGTTTTTATTATTATTAGGAGGAGGAGAATTTTATATGAAAAAAAAAGAGCGGATTGGGTATAAAGTCATTAAAAAAATGAGAAAATTTAAAGTTAGGTCTTGTAATGATCATGTACAGAGTTTAGCTTTAGTAAAATAAAATCAAAACAGTTTCAATATATTAACTGAAGTTACCATAGATATTTCAAAAATATTTGTTATCTTTATGCCTATCCACATAATAATAGCATAGGCATAGACACCATGATCAATGCGGACCGGTTACCTTACCTCGTCTAGTCGAAGGTTAATCAACCGTGTTTTGTTCATCTGTCGTCGTCATATTAGTATTTTTCAATGTAATTATGAGAAACGAGCATTCGGGGCTATATGGACTACCGATGCTTACTACGTACTAGCAAATTATAGGTTCTGCCTGTTAAGTAATGTTATTTAAATTTATTAACAAAATCAAAATCAAAAATATCTTCAAACAACTTGTACACTTGAAATAAGTCGAAAAAAGTCAATAAGAAGTAATAAAAAGTAATGAAAAAATTAAAAACTCGTTTGAGATGCTGGATCCCCTAAGAAAAACGAGAAAAAAACTTAGGGGTTGCTCTTTTGTCAACAAAATATTTTATAAATACAACATGTAACATCTTAAGAGTGAGTGTCTTATTCCCAAGGTATAGTATTTTCAATAAAATCTTTTATTTCGTAATAGGCTAAACCACACAAACGTTCCATAACAGTTTTCTTAAATTTATTAATGGAAAGATTTTGAACGTTTTCTGAGATCCTATTGTAAAAACAGGCTGTGTGATTCGCATCGAGATTCGAGACTAACATAGACTACGCAGGAGATAAATGACTTGCCTGGGAAAGTTCAGGTTAGCCTTATGTTCGTGGGTGACGTCGACTACTTGCCATCAATAGCACAACCTGCCATTTTGCTTTTTTCTAACATAAAAAAGCCTCTGTCAGTTTTCGGAAAATAAACATTTAAATATGTTTTCGTTTTTCACAACGCGTACTGTACAGCCAGAGGTTGTATGGGTGGGTTGCCCTCTTTTTACCTATCCTCCTAATAGACAATTAACTCACAGGCCGCACGAAACGCGACAGCATAGCTGTCACTAGTTTTAAGTTTCCTTTGATATTTAGCAAAAACCAAATCAAACTATAAAAATGTCACAAAGCATTTACTCACTACACTTCACTTTTTAATATCCCTTTTATATTGCACACAGCATTATTTTTATCCAGTTTCAAGCCGTGCGGGACAGTGTCTCCTTGCATCCAACGGCGTTCTTAGGAAATAATTAATGTACACCGTGTAAGTGGATAAACCAGGCTAATTGTAAAACTATACGTGAGCCTCCACCTCAAGGTGATCGGGCGGTTAGATCAGCGAACAACACATATGTCACGTTCAGGACATCAAATTAATGGCTGAGGTGTTAGTAATAAAAATATCTATACAGATTACAATCGGTAAAAAGAAAGTTAAGTATCAGCCTACATTATATCCGACTGCCAAAGGTCTCCTTCTTCAAATCAGGCGAGGAGGAATATTGAGTCATCATTTTTTTTCAAAAGGTCTAGACTTTTAGGCCTGATGGCCTTTAAGCTCATCGGTAGATAGGTGAGCAGATGGCTCACCTAGTAAATTTTGAAAGGGGGGCGTCCCCCTCCGTGTCTTAGCCTCGGATGTGTACATTAGCCTCGAATCATTGAAAATAATTAAGTACTAACAATGAATATAGTATATTGTGGCAAACTCAAAAAACGAATTGGTTAGCAGTGTTGGTGGTATACTTAATCACTTAGATATCTCATTACGGATCCGTCTTAATTAAAATCATGACTTGAATTTTAATGCTTAACTTATGAAAAAGTGGTTAACTAGACACGTAAGTTACTAGCTTAAATACTAAGCATTTATAAAAATATAAACAATATGTATGAAGTTGGCAAATGCTAGTAGCTATATTTATATAAAATTGTGATTTACTTCTGATTGAATTCAAACGGAACAGCTATGGCTTACTGAGCATGTTTCTATTCCGCACCGTTGCCTGGCGACGATAGTAAAAACTATCCACTCATTCCAAGACCATGTTCTCGGCTATAAATCGTAAATACATTCAAACATCCGAACCAATAATTCCTCCTTGATTATAATTATTGTGGTTGTGTTAGATATAAGTACCATTCGTAAGTATTTCTCAACACTTTTTATTACACAATGATTCATAAATTCGATTCGTTTCAATCACATTGATTTTGTGTTTGTAAAATAATTCATTCAGAGCTCAATTCTCAAAACATTATAATATATTTTAATAACTGTAAAGTGTACGTTACATGGTAATTTGGATGAATTTATAATTAGTTAATGTATGCCATTAAGCCTTAGTGTGTTCAGTTTTAAATGTATTTTTTTCACATACAATAGAGTATATAGGCCAGTGTGAGTCACCTTAATTTATAATTCATGGGGATTTGTAAATTAGCATAGAGAAAATGACAGCACACGCGTTACAATTTATTAATGTGTGGGACCACATATTAGAAATATATTAAGTTCAATTGGGCAAAGAACTTGTAACCAGCTCTTAATAAATTAAAAAAAATTAAGTAGGTCAAGAATCTTCTAGTATTAATAAATTGGGCTCGCTTGCATGTAAATATATCAAAATTAAGATTAATTTTCAATGTATTTTAATTGTAATAAAGATCAGTCACTCATTTTTTGTCTTTTTCATTTTTTTTATTTCCGAAAATATAACTAATTAGATACTGTACTGTAGTGACAATAGGTTCCTTTTGACCATTTCTGCGATATAATTAAAAGTTCAAATAACTCTAGGTCCGAAGTCGTAAGTTCTACCTAGAGTTGTGTGCTGATAGCGTTAGATATTTTAAATTTAGTAAATAATTTTAGTTTCCACATTTCATAACGATTGTTCATTAATAACACTAGGCCAAAATCAAATCTAATAATTTAAAATAAAAAAGGATTTTCAGATCTGAAAATCCTTTTTTATTTTAAAATGAAATCTGATAATATAAATTACAACTGAGATGTAAGATAGCATTACAAATATTAAGTTTTATTTTTACTGAGGAAAATAAGTGTTAGTCGGAGCACGACATACATAAGCTGCTTAGATTCTATTTCTATAGCACTTTCAAACATGAAATGTGCTATTCAACTATTTTAGAATAAAGATGCAACGTGGATTAAAGTATAAAGGAACACCTGTAATACTTAGATTTATTTTTATATTAAACATATTAAGTAAATATAATATTTCTGATCGTCAACGAGCTTGATAACACACCCATTCTTTCTCAAACATTAGTTCTGTGGCTTTCAAAAGAGAAAGCCAGTGCTAAAATAGCATTAGGATCGCAATCCAATTGTTTCAATAAAACAACTTAACGCATATACAAATTAGTTTAGATTTTGCATATATTATACACACAGCAAACTCAATTTTTTAAAAAATAAATTAATCTCAAATACGCTTAATATATAGGGTTTAAGACGGTTTAGGATAGATTAAAGGTTAGAACAGGTGTTTAACTGGCAGATGCAACTGTTTTTATTACAAGGTAGGCAACGATTGGATAGGCCCGGCACAATAGACTATTGCAAATGGTTTATTGATGTTACATCATCGATGATTTCGGCCTCTTATCAAAATATACTATGTTTATCAGAATATACTTTAAAAATATAGTACGTTTTAAATTAATTGAAAAAAAACAGTAAGTGTAATTTAATCAAATTATTATTAAATAAAGATGGTAGAAATAGCACTATACTTTTATATAGGACTTTTAATAGGGTTGCCGCATATTTACATAGATAAATTATTTAAATGTATAGTGCCTATGTACTTTTATTAGATATTTTTATTCATATTTATATTAAAAAAAATATAAAATGTCTGCACAATAAATTATTTATGTAACGATAAAACAAATTACAAAAATGTTACATTTTATTTTTTTATTTCGTTCAGATAAAATATAAGTAATAATAGATGATACAAAATTTCTAAATTATATCGTAAACTAAAATATGTTATTACGTAAAAACGTTTTTTCCTTGTCTTATAGCTTACCTAACCACTGTTAAATCATTTAACGAAGTCCCAACGTAACTTTTGAGATAAAATTACATAAAAAGTGTGAATGTACCTGTTTTATAGCACAGTGTGGTATCAGTCCCAACCAAATATTAGCAGAGCCTCCTACCTGCTGGCGCCGATGACTCATCGCCTAGCCAAATGACTGTAAAGCACATTCCTTTATATTCCAAATACAAACAATAGAAATAAAAAACTTATAATAGTAATAAATGAGACTTTAAGTGACGTCTTGTTTGTGTTTAAAAATATTTAGAATTCGTTTGAATGAATCATTATACATAAACATAATCGATTTTTAAATAAAGAAGCAAATAATATCAATTCCTTAGATCAATAATATGTCTAGATAGTGTCGCGCGGAAAACACATCCAAAAAATAGCATCTAACTGTTAGCCTCTAAATGCTTTCTCTGTGTTTAGTATCCGTCCCGGTGTCATAGAATACGCATGAATTGCTACGCATTATTGTTTTTATTAATAATGAAGGTTTGTGTTGAAGTGTAACGAGATTAAAAAGGATGATTATGGGAGAACTAGTACAGCTGGTCACGAACACATGTTTGAAAATTTTGGCCAGTTCTTTTTTTTTTGATTGTAGGGCGACACTCCATCTAGACATATTAATGATCTAAGATCAATTCTTATAACGTCATAAGGTAAACATTATTTTTCCTTTAAAAATAAGTATTTTTCTAAATGAAAATAAAATTATGTAGGAGTGAAGAATAAAATATACTTGTTTTTATACTCAATCATATAAATATCGAATATTATTGAATCATAAATAATTTTTTTATTTTTACCTGATTCGTAATTTTAACCACGGGCTATATGATTTTAGTATATCTGAGACCTATTAACATTATAGTCCTACTTATACTATAGACGTGAAGTTATATTATAGACGTGAAAGTTTGTAAGTATGGATGTTTGTTATTCTTTCACGTAAAAACTACTGAATAGATTTTGACGAAACTTAATAATAATATTATAGCTTATACATCAGAATAACACATAGACTATAATTTATCACCCTACTCAGACGGGAATGGGAAACACGCGGGTGAAACCGCGGTGCGCTGCTAGTATGTTATAAGGTGGTTGTAATTATTTTTTTCAGAAACCTATTTTACCAATCCAATATTGATTTAGCGATATTTTTTCCAGCACCATGTCTCAGTTCGCTTGTCTCCTTGCGATGGCTGGCGTTGCGTCAGCGCAGCTCAGTCTCGACGGCATCAGGTGTGGCCAGCTCACCTGTCAGCTGGACGAGTACTGCTCCCGCGAGACGGACAGATGCGCCCCCTGTAGCGTGGTCTGCAACAAGACGAACCATAACTACGACGCCGGCCTCTGTATTAAGGAGTGTCAAGGTAGGCTTCACTTAGCCTTAAGGCCACAGCGAAACCTTTATTCAATATATTAGCGTGATTCATCATTATAATTGTAATCATTATCGATTTCCCAATTTTTAATTATGGTATTTTATGAAAGATACGATATACGAAGACCTTGGGAACAGGGCGTTCCTCCCAGTCATGATAATAACTTGTAAAATTATTTTTAAATTTGAAAAGATTAGTTGCACTGAGTTTGACTCAGTGGTTCTTCTCGGTGGGGAAAAAAATGATTTGATTTATTTTAATTTTATATTATGACTAGCTTCGACTCTATGTGGGGGCAAAAAAGTCTATTTTGCAACCGTAAATTCGTTTAAAAGCAGACAGAAGCACATCAAACGCAGTACCGAGGGAGGAGATTATGTCGATAAAATCCTTTAAAGGTTTTATTATAGTGGAGAAAATATATGAAGTAAACGGAACATTACAAAAATATTTTTATTTAATACGTGAAGACGTACGTCTATTTATAAAAGGATTTGAAAAGAGTTTATAGCTGGTACAAAATAGAATTTACGTAATATTTATGTTACATACATTGTACCGTTTTCTTACAAAACTTGAAATTATTTTTCTGTGTGATGAAAATACGTTGGCTAAAGCAATGACTAATATTTATCTACATACAATAAGCCTTCGCTGGTGTTGTAAGCAGAAATATGCCTAATCTACATTTACATAAACCAACTTATCGCTTATCACATGGTCGACAACCAGTTTCGTGACCGCAAACCGCCTACAATCCATTTGTCCCACTCTATTATTCTCCGTCTCTTTTGCTCCATGATAAAGGAATGCAGTTTTCAGGTCAAACATCTCTGCCAAGAATATTTTTACGTAAAGGTACCTTTAATTTTAGTAAATTGCTAGAATTTATTTACTATACTATTCTCGCTATATGCTATATGAAACCAGTTTGTCCGATTCGCAATAAGAAAACATCGTATGTGAATGAGAGAATATAAAAAAAAAACGCATTTATAAATATATTTTCAATATTATTTAATGGGCTATTTGAATAGTTTATTTGACGATGACTCATATAACCAAGGACTACATTCATAGCTCGCATTCCTAAGAGGCTTTACTTCTTTAACCGAAGTACATTCATCATTAGGTTTCCAGACGTGTAGTCATACTTATTATAAATATGATTCTCGAGGGTTTTCCTACATCCTGGTACGTCATGACAGCATATGCAAGCTGGATGCGAAAGAATTCTTGGAGAAACTATACTTACTGGGCCAATCTTTTTTAAGAAAGATTAGATGAGCAACGTGGATCTAGTCCTCCGTTAGGTACCTCAAATGCAATTAAATTAAAGAGGAAAATTTGATTTTGTAGTGTACTACATTTAATTTCATTCGACATTCGCTGCTCGGATCCGCCTCAGGAACAAACCCGACATAAAGAAGCCGTGAAGACTTGAACTCCACGGATCTGTCATTAGGCGAGCCAACTGGCTAACTACTAAGCTGATGAATTAATCTCAATAGGTCATTAGCATAGCTCGTTCCAAAAATACTATATGTAACATAGTCATTAAAAAAAATTAAAAGCGTTTTAAAAATATATTTATTGTTATAAATACTACCAAACTTTAAACAAGAGAAACAGTTACCGACTCTATAAATTGTAAAAGTAATGTAGAGCAAAACCGTACATGGGAAATTTGTTTTAAACAATAATAATTGCTTTTAATGAGCTAATTAATATGGTAATGAAAATGTATATTATTGGGCAGAATTCTAAGACAATGGGATACCTAATCTCTTCTAAGGGGGTACTACTTAATCTTTTCGGTTGTGACAAAATGATTCTTATCTTTAACATCATGGCTTGTTATCATTTCTATTTGATCGATTTTATTTATTATAGATTTTTATTTATTTACCAATAGCCCTGATTGACTTTTTTTAAAAAAAAAGCAATGTAATAAATATACGCAATCAAACCAAAGTGTTTAAATGACACTGTTTATTCCTTGCTAAACAATCGATGTGGACTTCTAAGCCATGTACGAACAATTAGTTTGATTTCCTAAATCAACTTAGATAATTCATTAAATTACAAAAAATAGTTATGAATCTAAATTCTATGTCATTTTCGGATACACTGGATAACAAAAATATTAATCGAGATTGATTCAGCCGTTAAAAAGGAGTAGGATAATATTATGTATATTAAAAATAATACTAAATTTTTATCCTGGAGTGACATGATTAAATAAATTAGGGTACACAGTTTTTTTAATTTTATCGTGGTGATTTTCTTACGATGTTGACACAGATAAATGTTAAGGCTACCCGTCTGGGCAGTTTATTAGTCCTTTAGCTAATTTATAGTTAAATATTTTTTTTAATAATAATATTACTTTTTTTTTAGAAATTATAAAGACTTCTCTCATTTAGCTTAATTAGGAATTTGCACACGTGCAGAATATAGAAAAGAAATTATTTTCAATTCGCAAATATAATATAAAGTCACTTGCTATTCTTCACCACACTGGGGACCGTCAAATATTTTGGTTTAGTAAAAGTAAAGGAAAAAAATATCGTCAACCGAAACGTAGTGTAAGGGTGAAGTAACAATGTCCATAGCTTTACGGTCTGGTGGCTGCACCAGAAAGACAGGTACTTCACACGTGCGCGTGTCATTGTGTGAGTGGCGTTTTTATGCGAGGAGCGTTGTGTGAGTGGCGTTTTATGCAAGGGGCGTTGTGTGAGTGGCGTTTTTATGTGAGTGGCTTTATGTGTGAGATGTGTAAGTGGTGTTGTGTGAGTGGCCTCTTTGTGTGAGTGTAGTGGAATGTAACAAGTGAATCTGCACTTATAAACGCATCGATGTGAATAGTACAGCTGGAATTCAGTATAGGTGTACTTTTGTATTATTTGAAACATTTCGACGATTTAGAATTCCCATCTAATTGTTAATCTTTTACGCTTCTAAATTTATAGTTTAGTTAAGTGCAGCTTAATATGTATTTAAGAAGCATTGTTGAATAGAGCCATTGTAGAATATTTGTACGCATATTTCAAGTTTATAAAACATTGACTGGTTTCAGCGATCAGGATGTTAGTGTCTATGTAGAACATTGAAAATATTAAATTCTCATATTGTGGAAATCGTACTTCTTTTGAGTTCATTTAAAAAAACATCGGGCGCTTTAGTAATACATAGTTTAAATACATACACACTAGTTATTAAATAAGGCTAAGGTGGTCATTTAAGATTAATTAGTTTGTTTTTTATGTGTAAAGTAGATTATATATCGAAGTATGATTGGTTAATTTTTTTTAACCAGCTAAGCCTACCACTCGTTCCGATTGCTCTCATACATATCTCATACAACAAACTTATAACCGGTATACAGCGTTAACGAAAGTGTTACCTATGTTGTTTTATGAAGACAAATTCCGCCAATATTTTCTTGTGACGCTGCGCCGGTTCTACGCTTTGAATGGCTGATTAATGGCCATTGTTGGATAATTGGCCGAAGGGACGTACACAGATTAATAGTTGGTTGAATAACTATTATATCAGTGACGAATCACTAACAAGCTGTGGAGATTCCCAGATTTTTTATTATCGTACGTGATGATGCTGTAAAGCATCCCATAAATGACCTTTAGAACTTTTTCTACTTAATATTATCAATCCCTAGGGTACGTTTGACAGTTTCAATATTAATGGAAAATTACAAAGGACTCGCTAATCCGACTGTCATTTTCTCGTTCTATTACTTGCCTACGCCCACGCTTGATTCCCCGCGTGATTATTTTAAATGTCACGTCAGTCTATCCCTGCGATATGATAGTAAAAGTTCTGATAGGGCAATCGGAAATGTGTCGATAGCAATTCAAATCTGGAATCCCTACAGCAGACGTGGCGTAAATGCTTCGTTAATTACGAGTAGCAACTTTCCCCCGTGTTATTGGGAAAGTCATATTAAAATATAATAAGTACACGTTGCTAGCTAAATATATCTTTATATATTTCGATTCTTATTGTCTAATTTCTCCACTAAGCTACCACGACATTTCTTAGATGAACCATATGCTCATCTATTTTCCGATGTAGCTTTAAGTCCTTAAGACCAACTGTCATTTCGAAAAAAGACATCTTTATATCAGAGCTCATATTTTGATCTTTCGTTTCACATGTTATAACTATATGTATAGGTACTTAATTTCAAAATCGATCATTTGTAGGGTAACAAAGACATTGAGTTGATATTTGTATAGATAGATTGTCTCGTTATTTATATATTATTATGTTGATGAATATTTAATTTAAGGCACTTTTCTTACAACTCGTGGATTTCTTATAATTTCCATAATTTCTAAGAAATTTAATTTCCAATAATATCTAATTACTACATAAGCGTCTTACCGTATTAAATATTTCTTTTAGTACTAAGGTCATTGACCCTTCTCTAATCGCTCTTAAATATTTTTCATTAATTAAATTTTTTGTATTGAAAGCTTGAAATATTTGCCATATACTTTGCGTGATAAAACATCTGGAAAATCAATATTGAAAACTTAATTTTGCTCGTTAATCACTTTTCGGTAGCCCAAAGAGGCGTTTGTGAAAAAAATATGATTTATCCTATTTGAAACTTTTTTGTGACTTTGGGCTTAAATTAATTCTAATTCTTATTAATTTTACGTTACTTATATTAAATTTATGAGGCGGAAAATAAGGTTTCATTTTTAGCAAACATGAATTCGTTTTTTTTTATTTACTTTTCGAAAGGAAGTTTAAAATATTATGTAGGTATAAATAATAATATTGTTATTATAGTTGAGACAATCCCCAAAAATATCAGAAAAAACGTACCCTAAAATGTTCTATTACCTTGATAAAAATTAATTAATACGGTTAAAACATTTGTTATAGC
This sequence comes from Lycaena phlaeas, assembly GCA_905333005.2. NCBI lineage: Eukaryota > Metazoa > Arthropoda > Insecta > Lepidoptera > Lycaenidae > Lycaena > Lycaena phlaeas. The sequence goes on from HG995168.1 coordinate 7,259,264, forward strand.
AACTTTTATCATTTTCTTCATTAAAAAAACCCTTTAGTTTTTACCTGTTACGTCGTCAACGCTATATAATAGAGGTAAATGTTTTTTCTATAGCATGACTAAACATGTACGTACGTGCCGCGATACAACGAACACGAGTGTTTACAAAAGACATTTTTAAGCTATCCTCGTTGCTTTGTGTTTGTAAATCTAACATAACTGCAAAACATGACTTAAAATTATGCGTCCGTGTCTGAGTCTAAAACAATTGTTTAATTTCGAGGTGAAAATTTACTGATGGTATAATAATATAATGCCTTTTAAGGTAATGATGGCATATTGTAATATATAATATGCATATCATTATTATCATCACCATCCCCATCACCATTATCATCATCATCATCATCATCGTCATCATCATCAGCCTCTATCTGGAAATTAGCCATTTTTGATAGCGAAAGGTAACGCGTTTCGCATATAATATATAGGTAAGCCGGGCCTGCCTCCTTAGCATAGATCAAGACCTATACTAGACTCGTAATAAGACCTACTACTAGTACTAAGCAACCTGCGAGCGCCTTCATTTACTCTTTGTCAAGAATAGACATAAATAGGAGAGGTAGAGAATAGGTAGACTGGTAAACTCGAATAAGTTGCCTGAGTCTAGATGAGGGCTAGTTCCGAGTTCCTCTTATCTCAGGTCTGGGGGGAAGGGTGAGTTGTTAATAAGGAAAAGGAGGACAACGCATCTGCATAAACTTTGATTGTATGGATGTTTATGGGAGTTGATAGTCGCCAAAGCCATGCTATTAAAGGTCAAATCTTCTCATGTATGTAAATTGCATAGGTTTAATAATGCAATAAAGCGAACTCTTTTAATAAGTATCCCAATTCACCCAATGTAGGAAAGTAGGTACTATATATATAGGTACAGTCAAAGATTTAAATCTTTGGGTACAGCAACAAACATGACACCAACTTCAAAAGCAAAAACATTTTTAGAGTTCATTAATTTTATTTTAAGTTGTAGGTACAATAATTATTCTTAAGGTGACGCAATTACTTAATTACATTGATTTTTTTATTTTGTGACGTTTAGAGGTTTTTTTCAATACTTATTTCATAATATTATGTAGTTTTCTATGAGTAATAACAAAGTCTAGTAATAACAAACAGCAGTATGTTACCGTCATTTCTTACATTAAATGCATACGGGCATAGAATATAGAAGTTAGGGGGACTATCCATCATGTAAAATGAATTGAATAAATTTGAAAGTGTCCACCTGTAAACGCAAATTAGCCGCAAACGAAAGTTTAAAAAACTGTCCACACTGGCGCTGGTGTGCTAAGTGGAGGCATTGTTGGTATATATAAAGGTGTGTGTGTGACGTGTGTACGTAGTTTCATGGCGCACACAGGTTAATTATTCTTACATTTGCTACCTGTGGCGCCATCTGTAATTTGTCAATTTTAGATGGACACTTTTCATTTATATAGGTTGTTCTTCCTACACTCTCTACTTCATGAATACTCGTGATAAAATACACGGAAAGAAATCATAAAACATGCAACAGGTAAACTGCACTGTCTCGACCGACTATTAAATCATTCAAGCTTCAAACAGTCTTGTGTTACTCCGACTCATTTTACCGGGCTTAAAACAGAACAATGGAACATTAAAATGGCGAGCCCTCATATGGGGACTTATGGAATGCATTAATTATGACACAATTTTTCAAATAGAGAAGAGTTTTTTTTAGTTAAGATGCAATGTAATTCATAGTATTTTTATAACTTATTCTAGCAAGAAATAACTACTTCGAATTACAAGTGGGCGCGGGTAAAATGTAGTACCTATGTGTTATTCTGTCATTTATGCTAAAGCACAAATTTCAATCAAATCCGTTTATGAGTTTTGTCGTGATTAAATTACGAACATCCAAACTCGCATTTTCAATAATATTAGTAAGAATTCTGTTCGTAACATTCATTTTGCTCATAGGACGTGGGAGGTTGATTTCTACTTGAGAAAAATAGTTTCTCAATAGTCTATTGACTCACATCGAGAATGGCTCAATTTCACCTAGTCTCTTAAATATAAATAGCCTAGGTAAAATTGAGCAATTTTCTACTTAATTCAGCTTTACGAGTCTTAACGTTTTCCCAGTGGAAATAGCTTATAACTGTTATAGTAAAGTGAAGTTTAAACCCATATTTGTCCTACTGCTGGGAAATTAGAAAGAGATAGTTCACCTTTGCGCTGGCCCAGTGTGGGTTGGTGAACTTCACATACCTTCAAAGTCTTTGAATCTCCTCAGGCATGCAGGTTTCCTCACGGTGTTTTCCTTCACCGGCGAAGCTGATAAAGGATCATATATTATGAAATATATTATGAAAGAGCCTCTGAAAGACCGGCTACGCGCCTGCTAATCCTTCGATATAGCAGGCGTCTATGAAGTATGGTCGTCACTATCACTTAACATTAGATAAACTGACTTTTCGTTTGTCTCTCTACTGAAAAAAAAATCATAGAGGACATGCTATAATTATGTTAGCAAATTTAACATCCACTTACACTGTGTGGCAACTATGAAATTCAAGTGTAAGAATACGTTACATTGTATTTTAAGCCTATAAGGTAAGACGATCTCCTAGAAGTGGCCTCCACCCGAACCCACTTGTCGTGAGTGCGGCAAACTACACCCCCGATAGCTTAGCACCTAATAAGTCTAGGTTACCTAAGAATGTCATAACCGATCCTGTTGATAAAATCACAGAACTGTTAAAGCGCGACGCTGAAGCGCGACGTAAGCTACAACACACACTCAGACATAACACAGCCGGTGTTAGGCACACATTCACACCGCATGGGCCCCGGGGTCGTATGCGACGTCGAACCCTACACTCCGTTGACCAGTTGATCCGGATCAACCGCGACAGCATAGGCTCAGATCAGCTACGAGTCGACACCAATATAGACCGTGTAATCACCGATAGCACTCTGCTATCGGCAGCTTGCTCGGGTCCCGCGCTTGACCCGCCTCCCCCGCTACCGGGGGAGGGGAGGGCCGGCCCTCACGATAGGTTTCTAACGTCACCCGTTCCAAACCAGTCAACCGTAGCTGACCAAGTTAGGTACAAACCCGACGCCATGAACATGGCGGGGGGCAACCCCCCAAATTTTTAACGTCATAGGATGATCCAACCGGATCACCCCATTTCCGATGACGCATAACGGTCACTAGGACCATTAGCATAGATCCAACCGAAAAAAAAAAAAAAATAGAAGTGGCCGGTCCGCGTTGCATGCGAGTGGCAAGGTTTAGACGAAGTTCATTGAGGAAGGCCTCTGTTCAATAGTGGACGGATAAAGGCTGATGATGATGATGATGATGATGATGAAGGTATTAAAGAGAAATTTAAAAATATGTAGTTAATTCCAGCGGAAACTTTTAAAACGTTTTTTTTTATATTTTAAAAACAAAATGTATAAAGCATGTTGATTTAGCTTGGCTTTGATGTCTGTTGACTTTGTATTGAATAAATATTAACATATCGTGAAAAGGCCTACTGGTATTGGTCATACTGGTAAATATTATTTTGTAAATATAAATTTGTCAAGCGTACTTTGGGTTATATTTTATCTGTACCGTATTTAAAAAAATATCATGAATCTTATTTTATCCATTGCTGGCATCATCTTCATCATCAGCTTTCGGTATCTGCTGAATAGGCCTCTCTCAATAAAAGCCAAGACGCCCAATGTCTAGATACTCGCATCCAACACGGACCAGCTACCACAAGGACATAGTCTTCTCACCCGGTTAATGGCCGACCATCACTATGTCTACTTTAAGCGTCCACTCTTGAACCTTAGTGACCTATCGGCTATCTATTCTCCTGAGAATATGACCAGTCCACTGCCATTTTAACGAGCTTATTCTTCGCGTGATATTGTCCTCTTTCAATGAATGTCAAATTTAAATTTTTTTCGTCAAACTTTTATTTTAAATGATATTTTTTTCTTTTTCAGGATACCTTCTAGACTTAAGATATCTCCGACGAACCGAGCAAGTCGAGGCACCATCTGATATTAGCGGTAAGAAATACTTTTTTTTTTCCTATCATTATTTACATGCTTAGCGAAATTATACGTTTATTTTAACATTATCTTTTTATTACCATAAGTACACTTTATTTGCGTATTCAATTGAATGTAATACATAATTATTCTCTTTATATTTTACTCTAGATGCTGCGTATTTTTTATGTTTTCACGTTTTCTTTATAATATTTGTAGAATTTCTCAAAATCTGATGAAAAAAAAGAAAAATCTGATGAAATTCATTAATATCATTACTAAATTAAACAAAAATAAAAATACTAAATTATAACTGACTTCATAAACAAGAAGCAGTTTAATTTTTTAAGCTTTTTTACTTTTAAGTTTGAACGCTAGCAAATTATAAGATAAATATAACAGCTTTGCTTACTTTTAATGCGCTTTGAATATTCCGCTTGGCGACAAACTGCATAAAAATATCAACAGTCAACTTTGTTAAACTCCTGATTGAGCTTAACAAATATTACAACTTATTCTTTGAACCGTTATGTAAAGCCTTGTGATCTGTTTAAAATATGTACCTACTTGCATGAAATATTTGTTAGTATGAGCACGGCGTATAGCAGTGCTATTCTGTAAGTAACGCCGCGCTGTCGCATCGCTATGACAGCGCTGTGAAATGAATTTGGTATTCACTAAGCTTCTCAAACCATATCAAACACCCTAGCACCGTCGACGCTCTGGGCGCGACGAGCTCGTCGCAGCGCACAGCCTAGAAAATGAGTCTTACAGAATAGCACTGCAGTAATGTCTAGGTTCAGCAGTGGATGGATAAAGGCTGATGATGATGATAAGCACGGCCAAAGTCTACTAATATTTAAAACTGTTAAATGTATTTCACACTACACATTTCCTTGCATAATTTTTTTATGTTTACATTCTTTTTCATACGGTTAGGCCGGCTGCTCGGGTGGTCAGACTATTGGACAGTACGCATCGATTACGGGTTCAAGTCCCGCCAAATCATCGCGAGGAAACCACAAATAAACTTGTATAACCCACATTGGCCAGACTTCCAGCCTGAGAAAGGAATCTGAAAGCGAAATACGATTTATTTATGTATTAATATGTGCTAGGCATAAGGGTCTTAGCGAGTACAGCTACATGTGCGATACTAAATAATTTACTGAGGCAAACCCGATATATAAAGCTTCATGCTCATCTTAATCTCGAGATTAGAAGCATTACAAGCATATTGGATATGAATATGGAATGAGGCTGAATTAAATGTACTAAATTTAACTTATATATAAAGAGCTTTGCGCTTAGCGGCAATTCTTATGATTTAAAGTGATATGTGTAAGAATATTATTATAAGCATTTGCAGAAAGCGATTTTTTTATATTTTTGATATCTGTTGATGTTACTTGTCACTATCCTAATCCTAAAAAAATGTGCCAAAATATTTTTTTTAATTCTAAAATGTCTGCATACATTTTTGCTTGTAAAATATTTTGTGATAATATTATGTGACATACATGAGAAACATATTTTTTTGAATGTTTATGTTTATGATCATTTTGAAAAAGGTGTTGATTTGTACTGGAAAGATGGTACCTCTCGCTCACATAATAGCGACAGCTATGTTGTCGCCTTTTGTGCTGCTTGTGAGTTTCCGGTGACCCATTGGGATGATAGGGAAAAAGAGGGCAACGCATTGCCATGCATGGTGGTCACCATAAATCTCCGACTGCTGCTGCTGGGCATTTGAAAAAAAAAACCATTGTTATGAACAGCTCACCCTCACCGCTAAACATAGACTTCTTTCAATGAACGCAATGACTTACTTATTTAAAAATATCAATGTTGCATAATATATGAATGTATAATTGATTCAATAAATAAAATTCAATAAATAAAACTTGTAAAGGTATGAAAGCTTTGTTTTCACGGTATAAAGTATTTTATTGATGTCCTAAGAAATATCGAATGAACTGAGCGGATAAAAAAGGTGACCTTTAGTTCTCAGCATCTTTTATTCTTCGTGTAGCCTTCTTGTTCATAATATATGATGTCCCTATCACATAAACGTCAATCGAGCCAATAAAAGTCCTTTGCGAGAAAGTCATACCTTTTTGTGCGACAAAAATGACTACCATTTCTATCTGAGGATATTGAATTGGCAAGTGAGACGCAGCTTGTAAATTTGTGAACCGATGTGGATGCAATTTTTTTTGAGAATCGGTTTTCTTTACTTTGAATTTTTGACCAAAATCAGTTCTGCCGTTTGAAGGTTCGGGGTTGGGGTTCGGAAGGTTGAGGGACGGCTCTTTGTTATCACAATTAAGTTTTTAACAATCTTTTAGTTTATAATATACTTGTCACTATAGCTGTCTTTTAAACATCAGGTGTACAACGTCAAGCGCAAACCGCGTTGATCGTCAGCTGCGTCGCATTGGCCGTCCTCATACTGATCCTTATTATTCTGTGCCGCGGCAAAATGTCGTGGAGATACATCAAACAGAAGTTACAGCCGTCCAAGGTAAGCTACACTTTATGAACTTTATATCTATATTCTCTAACACTTCTAATAAATAGATTCTATCTATAATATCATGTAATTCAAAGATTCGTATGGAACTGTATATCTTTTTCTAAAAATGTAGTCTTAGTTACTCGGCTTTTACAATCTAAATTTTGAGGGTTTCTCCATCTTAGACTAGTGTTCATATTTTCCAGTATCTGTTAGGTTTACTTTAGGTTTGTGGCGTACTGTACACACTGTACTGCACGTACTGTACACACGAATATATAACTGCTTTAAGTAGTCTAAAGGTAGCATTCGGATTCCGGCAGCCTCGATGTGGTGGTCGCGACACTGGCAGAGCCACAGCGCTTTGTACTCAGGCCATTGCTCCCATCCCGCTGCACTATCGCTCGCATTGGAAAGCGTTACATACAAATCCCTACAATGAAGTGCGACACTGCTAATATCGTGCGTCGTGGCCGTCATGTCGCGGTTCCGGCTCGAGACCGCTAAAATCCGAATGCTACTTAATAATTATATAAGCATAATCAGCCACGATCATAATTTTACATCACGCCAGCTGAAACCGAACACCAGACTGACACAGTGATAGTTGAAAAAAGTTTTCATATAAGTAATAAAAAACGAGCAAATTTTCTAATTCCTGAACGAGTGAGAGGATAACATCAATGCAATTGCTGACGAAAATTTATCTGAAAATTTCCCACATTAATCTTTTGGGAACGAGCTTATAATATTTAGTAATCGAAATTATGGAAGTGTTTACTAGTACAAAGCTTGGTAACTCAGGTTATGTTTGGTTCTATTATTTCTAAGCACTGTGCTTATAAGCAAGATCCTCCATCTTGCTTATTAGCACCCAATGTATAAGGGTACGTAATCACTCAATATGGAAGTAAAAAACAATCTAAGCCTTGTCCCGAAAATTGGTTCGAGCGGTGATATTTATTAAGATACATTTGTTTTAGACTTCGTGCTTTGGAAACTAATAAACCTTACCTTATACGACCTATGACGAGTTGCCGAGTCATCCGATGGTAAGTGGCAACCATCAGACATGAGCGTCATGAATAACACCATACCGCTGCATGTATTAATCATCAATTTTCTCTTCCCACTATTTCTGGTCATCAAAAATTTTCGTTCGAAATTAGTGTCTGATGAAATACAAAAGTACGAAGGTAGAATCTAATATAAAAGATTTTTGATCAATCTTCGATTTTATTTGTACGCTGTACATACTTTAATTGAAAATTTTCCGACAAGATATTTTCACTTTCCAATAATTGCGGTAGTCAATTATACAACTAGTCATCCAGACGCTGTCTGTATTTCCTAAATTTAGTCTTACGATAAAAATCTTAAAATAGACCTTTTAAAAGTTGTATAATCTCAATTTTTTCAACTTGTCAAAGTTTTTGATTGACCAACATAATTAAAAATATTTTACCAAATCTCGCCACTTTTGTGTTGTCTTATTAATGACTAACAATATTTTGTGTTTACACAATCAGCCTTTCACACTTCCAATATTAATTAATATTTATATTTTTATATTAACTCCGCAAATCAACAAACTAAATTACCGAAAGTAAATGTCCGCGAAAAGATGCTTAGAGTATCTGAGACGGACTAAAATAAAATAAAAATATTTTACTGTGACACATTATGTGATAATGAGTAATTAATAAATACAAGGACAATAAAAAAACTTATATCTTTTAAATAAAGTACATGTTTAAAAAGCTCCATAAAGACTTCGGTACTCGTCATAGTTCGTCTAAAAAAAGCTAATTCATATAAAAACAACATCATTAAATCTTTTTTTTATTATATCAGTATTGTTTTAAGTTATGATATTAAACATACATATTTATATTTCCAGAATCGAGTAAAGCAATATCCGACCGACTTAACACACCACAACCCTCACGCGGAAATGCCGAAGCCGAAACACGATTTGAAATTGGAAATACGTATTCCAGAACCACCGAAGAACCCCACACAACCACTTAATGTTAGGGACCTAGACACGAGAACGCAAACGGAGAAAAGTCAAGGAGGTTCCACTCCCAAGACAATTAGCACCGCTATTAGCAACAGGCATCCAGCCGAAGATACGACCCTGGACTTTTCTTACGACAACATGGGCATGAATGTAACCCCTCCAGAACAGCCAACCGCTAGTCACAAATTCTGAGAATCAACTGTTAGGTTCGGTGGTGCGACTGTAAATTTTATTGAGACATTAAGCAGTACTGTAAGTGTTAAAAGTGGCTAAACATTTTGACTCGATTTTATTTGTAAAGTTAATTATTTTTCAACCACAAACGTTTCAATTACGGTTGGTTTTTGAATCTCCGATCGTAATGATTTTGTAAGCAATTATACATTTTTATAGTGTAGTATATTTTTGACATCTGTATTTTAATCTCATTTTGGATGTTATTTCTGTGATTAATAAGAATATTTGTATAATTTGAAATGTTGTCCACATCTCTTGGATTCAGGAAATATTTGTTGTTAATATTTGTGTATATTTTATTACCTAATGATGTAGGTATTTTGATGAATTTAGGATTTTACTAATTAATTACTAAAATGCAATGTGCAAGTTTGTCGTTTATAATAGTTTAGTCGAATCTAGTTTACTGTGTTTTGTACTTGATGTCAATTTACTAGGTTTAGTCTGTGTATTGACATAATAGGGTTGTAGTTATCAAATAATATTCCTTAAAGGTGTAAGAATTTTTAAGTAGAATAATATTATGCTATACATAAGTAGCAATATCATTATAAAACATTGTAACAAATTATACAGGCACAGTTTTGTAAGTAACATTTTTCAAAATATCACAAATTGTATCCAATATTTCAAATTTAGAATCACATTTAACCAATCATAAGGATTTTAAACAAGCAATAAGTTTGTTAGAATGCCGATAAAAAGTTGCTCTTAAACATCACATAGATCGTAAATAAGTTGAAATTGTTAAATATTGACTCGTTTAGTATAGGTATTATGTCTTTATAGAAGATCTGAGAGTACAGTATTGCTAGACTAAGCTATTTATAAAATAGCAATATATAAAATTTCGTATAAATAACTGTTAGGTTTCAATTATCATATATAATTATGTAAGGATGTTAACATATTAACATATGTCTATGAACTTTAATCACCATATAAATTATCTGCACGTGCAGGGATTCGTACCCGTGACCTACGTAAAATATACAGTAGCCTGACCACTTGACTGGTTGCTAATTACTAAGCTTTTAGCGGAGTGATACTTCGAAGTATTCTTTTTTTGTTTTCGGCCAGCACCATTTGCAACTTCTGAAGTTATTCTTTCTCTCAATTTTAAATTTGAGAGGAAGAATAACTTTGCCAATGTCAAGTGATTTATGGCTCGGTAACCATTGTTGATTATTTTTGGCAAATAACATTGACACAGTCATCATATTATGTCAATTATTATGCAACTATAAATACTTTAAATGATCAAAAGTGTAGTATTAACAGCTATTAATGATCACAAATTATTTACACACACATATTAATTTGTGACTTGATTTGATTATGGGTTACTGCCAGAAATTTAATGGAGCTCAACGAATTTACTAGAGCACCGACAATTTACGACACCGAATTAAATGTTGACACTTGACGTGTGCTTATGCTGTTATTTTAATTAAAATGTTTCGAGATAGCTAATTACTTATAGTCCATTGAAAAGTTACATTTGGGGTTGCGTTTTTTAGAGGACGCAATTTTATTTTTTTGATGAGTAGTGGGGGTCAGTGTGAAGCTAAAACCAAGTTTGTGGGGTCGCCACCCTTGTCCCACGGCCGCCATCTTGAAAATAAGGGTTGAAATGGTTTTTACGATATATCTCTCAAAATAATTATCTGATTAAAAAGAGATTTTAATTTGGAACAAAAAATATCTACAAATTTTTTTAATCAGATAATTATTTTTAGAGATATATCGTAAAAACAATTTCAATTCAAGATGGCGGCCATGGGACAAGGGTGGCAACCCCACAAACTTAGTTTTAGCTTTACACTGACCCCCCCCTACACATAAAAAAAATAAAAATGCGTCCTCTAAAAAACGCAAGGTTAGGCCTTATTAATGTAACATTACAATGGACTATTAACAATTTTATATCGATAATTTTTTATGACATTCAATATCACATTTTGAAATATTGCTTAAATTATAATTAGTATTTCGACACTAAAATGTACACAATATTTAAAATAATATTAAAACATTTTATTTTAGTAAGGCATATTTAAGAAGAAAATAAATATAAATATTACTTAAATATCGTGTAGGTAAGTGGCTATTATTTCCAAAATATTGTATTTGAAAAAGTTAAACTTAGTTTTAGATTTGTCGTTCGTAGAAGATAAGTTTTTGTTGAGTCTAACTCGAATAAAATAAATTTTTCAGCATGGCTGAGGTAGCATTTTATTTCTATTTGTAATGTGCATATAATGTTCGCTTTTATATTAATTATTTGTGAATGTCACGATGTGTGTCAGATCTGTGTATTTGTTTTAAATTAATGCTGAAGACTTGATAATCGCACAAGGAAAACTTTATATATTAAGTTACATATTTTCTGATTTCTGTTCCGTATCTCTATATCTCTTACTACTACTACTTGTATGATTATAGCCGAGATTCATTGTTGGATTGCATACTTATTATTTATAAATTAATCAATTAATAATTACAAGTAATAGACTTTGACCGGCTCCAAGTTAGTTTAAAGGACACGAGTCACGTATTTTCATGGTCGTGATATACTGAGTAGCATATTACGCTCATGTATTGTCATATAGAATCAATTTGTGAGATCACTCTAACTTCAGCATGGTCAATTTATATTTATGTGAAGGAATATAATCTCAGTTTCCAATACATGAACATGTTTTAACGTTGTTTGTTTGTTAAATAATTGCGATACATTAATATTTGTAAACGTGCAATTGTTAATTGATGCTTTGCTCTGTATATTGTGTGTTTGTAATCCTCTGTGCAATGTCTTTGTTTCAAATGTTTGTCCGTACACGAATAATTTTGTAATATTCGAACCAGTTTAATTGTATATTTCTAAATGATTTGATTAAATTAATAACAAGTTTCACATTAGGGAACATATCAATGTTATTTTAAATGTTTTCTTGCAGTTTATTATAACATTATATTATATTAATATAAGAATAAAACTAACGTTAACAAGTTAATCAGGTGTATGTAACAGTGTATTATAAAAAGGATAGCTGTTTTGAAATTTTAAATTGTCGAGGTTCGACATTAATGTTATGACTTTATTGAACATACATTAATGAAAATAATATAAATCAATACGAACAGAAAGTGAAAAAAAAAAATCTAAAGCGTAGTGTCGTCTAGTACTTTCGTTACGTAATCGAAAGCTGTTTGAACTGCAACAATCTTTTAACTTATGAAAAAAGAGAAAGAGGTATTAAAACACGAAAATATGGATCAATTGATATTTCTAAAAAAAACTGTACCACAAGCATCAGTATAAAAAAAAACCTTAAGAAAAACTTGTGCGTAAATTGTAATTTGTAATAAATTTCAAACTTCATAGACTAATCATGTCATATTATCTTTATTGCACATTGACGAATTATTAAATATAAGCATTAATTTGCAATAAGCTTGTAGAATAAAATAATTATTATAGTAAATAATTTATTAAAATATATCAATCAACTACGATTTAATCACAAATAAGTAGCTTATAGTATTGAATTTTTAAGTAGATATTTAAAAAGCAATTACATAAATATTCACTTAACCGTCCGCGTATTATGAATCAAGTATTAATTATTAGTATTTCACGTAATAATAAACTATTATTTTATATATTTAACTACTTGACACAGAGCAGATCATATTGAGATTATAGTTAGGTGTAAAGTTACATTTCTTGTAACACGATTAGGGCTCCGATCACACGAGAGTTTAATAAGCGTGGCGCGAGTTGCGAATTCAGCATGCTCAATTCGATTTACCGTCCAACAATTAACGTCGAAAATTCAACAACTCTTGATTAAAAAGTATTTGTGTCTTCAAAACGTTTTTAACTGTCGGTGAAAAAGCGCTTGTGCGAACGGTGCCTAAAAGTACGCGTGATTTAACTTGATGAACTTTCAGGTGACACTGTCACCTATAATTTTCGTAGATTTCTACACATTTTTGTGACGTAACCCAAAACAATTAGGCGCATGACATAATGAGGGGTTCATTATGTCTGCCTTTGCCCCGCGCAGCTTCTAGTAGTATAATGCAAAACTAACTTCAGTCTAATTATTATAAGTCGTTTGTAGTAATAGGTCGAATTGCGCGTACTTTAATTTTAAAACGTTATGACGTCATAATTCAAATTTATTTTTAATTTCCCACATTTTTCGACTAATTTAACATTATGTATAACGTAATTTTAATTTTAGAATAGTACTATATCATTGGTGCCGTCCATACGATACATTCCAATAGCAATAATTATTTATAGGTTAGGTTTAGGATAATTAAGTTTAATGAAATATAACTCTTTTCATCTCCTCTCATCGATTTGTATAATCGGGTAAGCAGACCAATTTTAGACGTAATAAACTAGTGAAGTGCTCATTAAAAGTATAATACAAAAGTGGAGAAATAATTCTCTGTTATTCGCAATGTATCTTAGAAGGCTGAAACGTTAACAAAAACGTGTGTCATCACAAAGTATTTTCATAATGCGGTTTGCAAAAGCTTGTAACTCTGTTTTGTGACCAAGATAATAATTGTCATATCGAAATAATTTAAAAGTAACAAATCATTTTTGATCACATTTATGCAAATGAATTATAAAAAATTGGAAAATGAAAACTTGTGCAATCCTTTTCGTGCTATTTTTACATTTCATAGTTAGTTATATATTTTAACGAGTTATCTATGGAGGATATTGTCTCGAATTTAGTCGTTATGTTGTATTTTAGGTATGAATTACACACATCTTAAATATTAAATATATCATAGTTATAGGAGATAGAGTTAATGTTTATATATAGCGAGGAAGTTATTAAACTTGTTAATGTTTAAAACAATTTTTTTTAAAAAGGTTACATTGCTGTTAAGTATTTGAAATGTCTTTACACCGCGATAAAATCCGCAAAAGTAGATTTAAATAAGTGAAATTCGGTAATTGGTGCTTTTGTTCCATAAAAACGATATAACATTAAAGTTTTTAATTTGATGTTAAATTGTTTGAAATCAAAATCACTATTAATTCAATTATCTATGTTGGGTAAGAGCCTGATTAGTGATGTGGTTACTAAAATGCTAATTATTTTGATAGGCATCGGTTTACATTAGGTGGCACATTACAGGTATAATGCCTTTGGTAAACCGCATCATTCAATTCATTATCGACAAAAATTAAATTATAAATTGATGTAAGTATGTATTGTTTGAATTTTTAAAATTATAATTATAAAATAATACTTTGTTAATTTATATAATATACTTAGTTATGCATTAATTAATGAAGATTAATTTATGATTATAGTATAAATTATTAATAGAAAATCATGTCCTTACATAAAAACAAACAAATTTAAATTATTTCAGTATCTTTGGTTTGAAGATTTAAATTGATTAAAAATTTGATTAAATTAAGTCAGCAGTGCAATGTCGAACAATATTATATTTTTTTAAGAAACTCGAAGTGTATTTCCAGACAGGATTTTAATTCAACTTTCCGATCACTGTATCAAAAGGCCTGTCATGAAAGAACTTTTACGGATTTTATCGCGGTTTATTAAGTTTCTTACAAGCCCGACGATACTTACAGCAACCGTTTTTCTATCGTAAACTCATATGAGTAGGATTCATCATCCGCTGTGATTTTTCGCGTGGTTTTTATTAAATTATTGGTTAATTAATTAACTTCATCTGGTTAATGTTGATAAAGCTATATGAAGACGGTCGTATGTGTCAGCACTCTACATCTTGTAAAATGAGTTGCATTTGCTGAACATTCTATGCACGTTCCGTTAATTAAACTAAACTAAAAATCGCGTTCGTTTTGCATGCATATAAACAGAGGATAGGCCCGTTAAGTAACATAATTTGTTATCTATATATATATATATATATATATATAAATGTAATGTTGGTTTGTGTACGCTTCATAATCAGCATCAAGGATTGTTTTTATCTATTTTTTGCATCAGTCACATATCCGCGACCATCATAATTGACCACAGCGAAGCGTAGCAGGGTACAGCTTGTATTCTATAATATAATATTATAATTTAAAATTAAGATTCTGCGGCAGGTAAAACTTAATTAGATTAAGATTAGGTGATAATTGTTTAATGATAAGATTTGTGTATATATTGGAAGCCCTCAGGTAATCCGTCCATTATTGTAGATTTAATGATTAACTCTTTAAAATAAAAATATAAATTCGTTATTATTAATTATGGTTTCAAGTTAAAATAGAATAAATGTTTAATTCTGCATTGACGTATATTATTTTATGTGCCCAACAAGAACTAGTTAGTAGAGAACGAAAACAAAATTTAAATGGAGGTAATTTTAGAGAATTTTTCTTACGTTTATGTTTCATCTTTATAAAAAAACTTCTATATATGAATAAGTTTTAATAAACGCGCTCTAGTGACAGGACAGTATTGGCTCGTAACACCACATTATAAAAACTTTCTTATAGTCATACTTAACATATCCATTCATTTCTTGATACATTCCACTTTTATGAATGCGAAGACGAGAGAATATTGATTATTATTCTTCAAAAAATCTATATTTTCTTAATCTCGAATAACGTCTGGGAGTTCGATATTTTTCGAACTTCTTCAATTCCTTCCTCAATTTTCTCCGAATTACTTTGTTCTTATGCTTTTCTAGCATATCTGCGTAGACATCAGAGAAAGGCATAATATTTATTCCACCATCTCGGCTCACTAATCCGGGCAAGCCAGGAACCATATTTATTTGTGGAGCTGGTAGTGGATACATAGGAAAAGGTATAGGCAGTGGATAACCAGGAAAAGATGGCATAAAAGGTACTACGGGAACGTCATTAGGTATGGGACATGGTAGTGGAGTAGGGATGGGAGTAGGAGGAATGGGAGGAATAACTTTTGGGTCCCCCTTGTAACAATATTCTGGAATGTTCCTTGGATACCAATACAGAGGATTGCAAGGATCTTCACCAGCTCGTTTTGAAGGTGGAAGCTGAATTCGATCCATGTAAGTCAAACCAGCGATACTACATTTGGCTGTCTTCACTATTACTATAAGTAATAAACACTGCAAAAAAAAAAAAAAAGAATTTGAATTTAACTGTTGAAAATAAAGACGTTTTAGGTAATGAAAATTTGGCTGTACAATTGAAATCACTAATTCCAGAATATTTATTGACAAGTAGGTACTCCAATTTATTTGTGGTACTTGTCCATTAAAATTCGTGTTCCAGGTATCACAAAATTAAATTTATAATGAATATTATATTATATAAAACATATAATAGTTTGTTATATCAATGACTTTCGATTCATGCGTAAATCAATTTTCCCTTAGCAAGAATTAAACTAATACCTTCTAAAGGTAAGGAAAGCCAACCACTTTTATTATTTATACAATTTTTTTACCCCCTGGTAATTTCTTAAGAACTAGATTCGTGAAACTACGTATCAAGAACGAAAAAAAAAAATACTGACATGAACAGCATTTTACAACATGAGCTTTAAATAATTTCGTGATTCCTAGAATGAAATCCTATAAAACAGGACGTACGCGTAATTTTTGAATTGTTTACGCCCATTGAGTTCTGTGAGTAGGAAATAGAGTAATTTCTGCTTAAGACAATGCGAGCAATTCAAGACTCGAGAACGACATCAATATTTTGCGATACCTCTATTAACGATAGTAATCTAGAGTAAAATTATGTGAATGAAGTAAGAGAAACCATACACAGTTCACGGTTTTTTTTTCGTAGCTTTATTGCTTCTAGACATTAGATAATCGCGAATAGAAGATATAGTAGACTCACTGTTTCGAAATACTCCCTTCTGCCAATAGTAGCAATATCGCTGTTAAAAAACAGGGGTAGATTGTAAAAAGTGCCCAATAGGCTATCGGCAACATATTTGACAGATATTTGACAGATAGAGTATGGAGTATCTGTCAAATATGTTGCCGATAGCCTATTGGGAACTTAGCTGGAGATTGTGAAACAGGCCCTAAATAAAACAATATGGGTTGCAAGGAAACCTATATGATTGATGGGATTACAAGTTTTCCTGTGTGTGTGTGTGTGTGTGGGTGTGGGTGTGTGAATTTCATGAACCCTTATTGGACCATCGGTGAGGTTTGGCACCTGACTTCGAGAGACCCGGCGGCGGGACATTGAAGGATTTGATGATGATGATAATGTTAATGTCCTCTCAAACGTATCCATCGACACCCTGTTAAGCAAGCTGATATCTAATGCTCATATTTATCACGCAACAGGCTAGCTGCTAGCTGCTGCAATCGCAGTAACTTTCTCAGAATTTACGATTATTTTAAAACAACTTTTCAAAAAAATTTAATCGTAAATTGCGATAAATTTTTGTAATTTTTAAGGAAACCCTGTATAGTACACATTAAATGAGCGTGATGTTAGGGAGATAAGCCTAGTAATTGTTCTGCTTCATCCGTCAGCGGTATTGCAATTACATGGCCGCTCAAGTTGCTTTTAATTATATTATGTTTCATGATTGATATGTTTCAACGTTACCAGATTTTATTAAAACTTATTTCGATTTATATTAATACGATTTAATAATATTATGCAATTTATTCATCAAATATAAAATTGAAATTAAAATTTCGGAATGAAATTTTAATTTAAATTTTCCGATAACCACAATTTATTTAAAATCAAAATTACTGAAGACTAAATAAAGGGTTTTAATAAATAAGTAGGTTATTAAAATGTAATTTCCCAGTGTTTAAACTTAAATATTATCAGAAATCCTCCACGAAATCCGACCACAGTTGTTAAAAAAGATAATCTCAAAAAGCAATAATTTTCGGGCATATTATTATATTCCTTCATTATGAAACTAACATAAGTGAATAACTTTTAACAATGAATTTCCGGACCTAGAATTCTATCCAATTTTAAACACTGTCAATTTCCAAGTCGTTCCTGCACTTAAGGTTTAATAAACAGTCTAGGTGAAAACTTAGGTGAAATCCGGACTAATCCTCAGATTTTTATGCGCTAGTGCTTTTGTGTAAAGCCCGCTTCTCAGAACGAAGCCCTTGCGGAGATTGTGTTTAGTCTTAGCTTCTTACAGGTAAAGTTTATCGATTAAATTGATAAGAAAGGGATGATGGTGAAGGAGATCACTCGACCTCGATAATATATTATAGAATAAAAAAAGAACACAACAGCCGGCCGGCTGAACTAA
Organism: Lycaena phlaeas; assembly: GCA_905333005.2. NCBI lineage: Eukaryota > Metazoa > Arthropoda > Insecta > Lepidoptera > Lycaenidae > Lycaena > Lycaena phlaeas. Next base: position 7,277,373 of record HG995168.1, read on the forward strand.
CACCGAACTACCAGCGTTGAATACCAGGGAGATCTTCCCTGGTCCTTGGAGCAGCAAAGCTGTCGTCGCCAGGAGCCAGGCCAGTGTCCTTCCTTTTCACAAAGCTGCGCTGACGGAACTGCGCTGAGATGGGTGGCGCTGCATCATGATCTGACGTCTGTTACCGGATGGGACTTGTGTCTACCAAGTGTCATTACCATGATGCTCAGTGACGACGAGAGAATGAGAGAGGGGGTGCGTAGGAGGTGCTACTTAATGCTCCCCCGGTAACACCCTTGCGTTTGTATCGGGTTTAGGTTAAGGTATCTGGGCCCAACTAGGCACGACGTCTCGGGATTTGCTTAGTGGCTGTGAGCAGTCCTCCCTTACGAGGAGTAGACTGGCCTTTGTCGGGGCCGGTTTTTCGCTAAGGGTGATCTTGTTACCTGTAGATCCAGATCCTCAGAAAAGCAGGGGTTTTAGTGAGTTAATTCCGAAGTGGGAGTCCCCACATAGGAATAAATGTATTTGATAAACCACTAACAAGAGATGCTTGGAGATAAGTATGACTCGTCAAGACACAATATTATCTATAATTAGAGATATCTCAATAATTGATTACATATATTGGGACTATACAGTTTTTGTGATTCATTTTTTATCTGATAAGAAATGCAATTGTGATCAATGCAAAAGAATTATCTGGCCTGATTCGAATGAGCTGATCGAAAATGCAAAACATGATTAAACAATAACATTATCAATATTATTTCAGGACTCGTGCTTAGATGCCAATTGATTTTACATATAACAAACAGGAGAATCAAGACAAAAATAAGAGATACGTTTATTTACCTTATGATATGTAATCATTTTTATTTCACCCTTGTTGTTGTGTTAATACAATTGAATTAAAAATATATTACGCAGGTTCTTTATAACGAATGCATTTCTGATTTGACAATACAATTGCATTTCTCTTACATTGTTTTCATTGAACAATAGCCATGGAAAGGTACAAGAATTTCGCTTATTTGAGTTACGTATCACAATTTGTTGTTTGTTTGTATTTCATATTTCATCAGAGTTTTAGCAGTACCAGGAAATAAATCTCTGAATAAAAAGTAGAAAGAATTTCTCCATAAACGTGACAGAACATAGAATACGTAGCATATGCTTTTTTAATTGTACCGGCTAGTCGGTTTTTAATAATGCATTCATCTGTGCCGCTCGCAGTCTTTTCAAATGAATCAAAGCTTTATCAGAATCATTTAATGAAAGCTTTGTTTATTTTTTCTTTTATTGAATGTCATATGATTTTTGCGTCCATCATAATGAACGTATGATATTGATTTAAAGATTTGAAACAATTTGACTGGCTTGTTGGTCTATTGGTTAGTGACCCTGACTGCTAAACCAGAAGGTCGTGGGTTCGATTCCCTACCGGGACAAATGTTTGTGTGATGAGCATGATCATTTGTTCAGTGTCTGGGCGTAATTTATCTAAAATATGTATATATTTAGAAATATATAAGTAATGTATCAGTTGTCTGGTTACCATAAGAACAGGCTTTGCCTAGTTTGGGATCAGATAGGCATGTGTGAGTTCCCAACATAATATTATTATAATTTTTTTTTTCGAAAGGTCTTGAATTTTATGCCTTTAATGTAATCATTTTTATTGGCAATATATGGCTCGCCTAGAAATAATAATATAATATTATACAATAATAAAAAAATATATATATAAATTATAATATTATGTTGAATGATTGAAGATATACAGTAGCGTCGGAAATGTATTTAGCGTAGAAGACGAACTTTATGATTAGTGTTGGGAAGTTACACCAGGCCATTACCTATTTACTACTTAAACGGCTACCCGTTTTATACTGTAACTTATACTAAGTTTTTAGTACTCATTAAAAGTTGAAATGTATATCGAGCAAACAAACAGACTAAAAGCGTTTTCTGCGTTTTCTCTGAATAAACATTGTAATAATTATCATGGTTCAAAAAATTAAACTGCTAGAAAAAGATATTTAAAAACATTCATATTTTTGAATTCCAAAAATAAAGAGGCGCTTCCAGGAACGAGTCTGGTTACACATTTTTTGTGTTACTTGGATAACACAAACTGACAGACGTGCCACCTGATGGTAAGTGGACAACGTCACCCATGACCATAAACTAGTTTACCTGGAACTATCCCAGGCGGCTGATTTATATGTTGCCTATCCTAAGACAATGGCGGTGCCCTCTTGCCCTTCTCTCTGAAACACAGCAAAGCTGCTTCAAAAGATATATTATCAGAGTAAGAAGAAGAGACTGGCGTAGAAGATGTAAGTGGTGCGCCACATCCCTCCCATTGGTAAAACTGCTTATGCCTACCATCTAACAATGTGATGTTTTACTTAACAGTCTATGTTAGGTAGGTAGGCTAGGGTCCTATGATGCAATGTCCGTTATATAATATATTATTACTAGCTGCCCCGATATGTTGTCCGATTCTTAGACCTCAGGTAGGTCTGAGAATCGGACAACATCTATTTTAATTTTCCACAAAATTTTATCAAAATTTTTCTTACACAAAATTTTATCAAAATCGGTTCAGCCGTTTCTGAGGAGTTCCATAACGTACACCATGACACGAGAATTGTATATATAGAATGTTCATGATCTTGTACTTATATTATACTCAACCAAGAGTTTACGTTAGCGTGTTATGATTAGAAGACAAATCTTCATGAAATCAAGTCTAATGAAAACAATGATCAATGCACATACAGCAAAAAAAGCGACTTTAATTTATACCTTGTAAAGATAAAGTTTGAAGTGAAATGAGATAATAAAAGTTACAAATATAAAATAAATTTATTTCAAGAGCTTACAACTGCTAAAGCTTTAAATTTATTCTTTTTATTTCTTAGTATTTTCATTTTGTTACGTAGTTTCTTTGTGCGTTTATTGTCGTTGGTTTCTTGGAGATTAGAGTTATAGAATTGTTGATAGCTCATAGAATCCGCATAGGCTTTTGATAACTTCTTCATCATGTTAATGCTTTGTGATGAAACGGGCTGTCGGTACTTAGCAACTGCTCCTAAATATGGGTCATTTTCGAACGTGGGCGCCCTTGGGTGTTTCTGTATATCTCTTCTTAATAAATCAAATAAAGTATCAAAAGGCGAGAGTGGTTGTTCTTCGTAATATTTGTATTCCTCCTGATAGGCGGATGGTTGGTACATCTCTATAGGTTCTCTTTCTACTACGACTCTTATCGGAGTGATAGATGGAATACTGGCACGTAGCATTTCATCGAATGCCGGCATGCACTTCTCTGGCATATGCAAGGGGTACCAATACATTGGATTGCATTCGTAGATTTCTCTATATCTTTCTTCAAAATCGAAATTGTCCATGTAAGTAACGCCAGTAATGGACGATTGGGAATCTTGAATTAAATTCACAAGCACAGGAACCAAATACTGGAATGCCCTGTAAATACAAATAATAATATAAATATTAACAATTTGCCATGTATCATTATTTAAAACGGGATATTTACAATGTTTTTATTTCCATATTTCGACATCTACGATTGTCTTGTTCACGAAACACGAAAGAGAAAGAGAGGGAAAGTAGAGAGAGGGATAGAGAGAGAGAATGACGGTAAATTATCGATAATTTTATTTTGTAATGCTATTTTCGAGAAAACCTCAAACTTGGGAAGATAATATCTATGCGTTGGCTTGACGTCTAATACGACTGTCGCAAAATCAGCCATTGTGATTTTATTGAACTTACTTCCGTAAATAGAAAGAAGTTTTCTTTCATTATCATCAGCATCAGCATAATCTGTGCACTTTATATTTATAAAAAATGATTTTGAGAGTAGGACCAATTTAGTAGTGTAGAGTTAGTGAAGGCTGTGTATGAACACAGGTCATTCTACATATATAATTAATAGGAGAAGATATTAATCAAATACGTCTGCTTAGCACAATGTGGACTGATCTGATCACATTGTTAGGTGATGTTGTTCCATTACATATAATATGGCAGCCTATCTTCCTAACATAAAAAAAACCAAAGTATTTATTTTAGGACTACGTTTAACTTGTTTAGAAAAACTAATGAAACTTGTATTTACGAAAACTTGTACATATTTCGACTCTATCTGAACAGACACAATAGTTGCAACGTTATTACCTAAGATGGTATATAATAAAACTACGCATTGGATTTTCCATTACCCGAATCTAGGTCATGTTTGAATACTTAGAAGGGAAACATATTTAATATGTAAACAGAATTATCCCTCTCCCCTCCCCCTGCACGAGGGCATGCAATTTAGTTGACATAATAATTTATCTCCCTCCCCAGTTAGGTTATTGCAGTCTCATGTGGTGCTAATTTTCCTACAGAGGAACAAATCCCTAATGAATCCTTTCATAATAATATGTTTATACGGTTGCGAATTATTTGAATGGACTTGGTTGAGAAGGTCACATGCAAACAAATGAGTATTAGAGATATGTTAAATAACATAGGCACATCCACAGATTTATAAATAAAGACAGATGGAGCATGCCGAACACTCGAGTGACGTTTTAAAACGAATACAAATTCAAAAGCACTCTCAAGTGCTTGAAATAACGTCGTCGAACTCAGATTATGATACGTACACTTCAAATTATGTATTACATATATTATTATTTACCATTTTATTCACAATTACCTCTCACTTTTGCATCTTGAACATCAACATTTGGAGTTTCTATTTTTAAATTGTTTGGTTATTATTCGTGTATGGATTTTAAGCTATTGCATAGCTTCTATCGCGGGCCTTGAGCGCGGGGACCGAGTACAGAAATTCCGTAACGAAAATAAAACCTAACGCTCCCCACTCCGACGGGCACGGAGGTGTGACTTGAAGGCCATGCATCGTCTAACGTCGTTTCTTTTCGGCAGTCTTCGACACGGTGTTTGTGTGCTTGCAACTAGACGTATTGTACGACACTACGAAGCTCGCACGAATAACAATAAAATATAACACATGTATAATAAAAATATTTTAAACAATATTAGTTAATATTGTTTAAAATATTTATATTTTTTTATTTATTTAATAAAGGAAAAAAAAATGTTTTCTTATCGGTCACCACGCTCAAAAAGTGTAACTTGAATTAATATCAAAGAAAAAGAAATACTGCATTAATAATTAAAATAAATAAATAATTATAATTGCATAAGTTGATACAAAATGCTATGCAATAGCATTACCGCGGCAGTCCCCGAGTGCCACACGTCTTTTTTTCGTTATACTCATCATCATCAACAGATAATATTTGTTCCCTATATCTAAAATCTGATATCTTGCATCTAAATATGACAGGTGAAGCAAGGATATTATATTGTATTCAATACACTGAAATAGCAGTGTTTCACTGATACTTTTATCTGTCGATAAACATCAGGATGCGCAGAAGAATCGATTTATAAATATAAATGGAATACGCATAAAAAGATTTGCCACTCAATAACTATAAACCTATTTCACTCATTCACAATTTCACAACAGTTGGTAACCATAAATATATTTTAAAGTAACACAATATTTATCTCTGCATATAAAATATTTATGATAAGCGGGTCACGTACTTAGCACGATAGTATGCGCGTAACATACACTCGTAACATGTACATATTGTACGTGGTTTATATAATATTATAGTTATTTACTAATGTAAGGTATGCGATATGCCCGCATTCGGCCGCATGGATTATGCATGCTGCTTATTACTTCAATCAAACAATTGCTGTTTTTCATAACAAAAAAGATAGCAATGTAATTACTGACATCCAAATATTGACGAATTTCCTACAAACATACACAAAAAATAAAAAATAAATAAATATAAAACCAATAACCTAGACAGATAAATAAAATTGGAGTGTTTGTTTGTAATATTAAAATAACCACTTTTCATTAATTGCATATGGATGTATACCCAGTAAAGTAATGTATCAAACCATATAGGCTGGGAAGGAAGAAAGAAGAGAAGAAGTTCACCACTGCACTGGTCCAATGCAGGTTGGTGAACTTCACATACCTTCAAAGACATTCAATATCATCAGGCAGGTTTTCTCACGATGTTTTCCTTCACCGGTGAGCGAGCGATGGTCTCGTGTTTAAGGTGCACTTAAAAATTAAAAAAAAACCTATTTCAAGGCATCACAAGTGGTTCGGAATCGAACCGGACCTTCTCGGTTAAGTGACCGAGCCCGTTACCCACTGGATCATCGCTACTCGCATCCGTATGAACTCGTATATTATGCGGTATATTGACCAAAGTAGTATTTTTACAATTTTTGTCTGTCAGTCTGTTGGTTTGTTTTAGCTAACCTCTGAAAGGGTTGGATTTGACGGGACTTTCACTGGGAGATAACTGATGTAAAATAAAGTAACTCGGGCTTTAAAATAATCGTCATCAATTCGGATAAGTCCGTCAATTTTTTATTAAAATTTATGTCCTAGGTATATTTATTCGAATGCGATATGCTTTCGAGTTAAAACCACCAACCTTTGATTCTGACTTATTTAAAAAGTTATTTGTAACAGGACGCTCAGCAGATAATATTATATATGTTGATAGAACATTAGAATTAATCCTACTAATTATAAATGCGAAAGTTTGTGAGTATGGATGTTTGTTATGCTTTCACGAAAATACTACCGAATGGATTTTGATGAAACTTCATAATAATGTAGCTTATACATCAGATTAACACATAGGCTATGATTCATCCCAATATTCCCACGGGAACGCGGGGCGCTGCTATACTATCCTACTAATATTATAAATGCGAAAGTTTGTGAGTTACTCTTTGACGCAAAAATTACGGAATGGATTTTGATGAAACTTCATAATAATGTAGCTTATACATCAGATTAACAAATAGGCTATGATTCATCCCAATATTCCCACGGGAACGCGGGGCAATGCTATACTATATTATATAAATGCGAATGTATGTAAGTATGGGTATATGGATGTTTGTTACCTAAAAAAAATTCTTAAGGAAGGCTGAAAAATTACTGTATACTACCTACGCGCTGGGGCGCCGCGCCGGGGCTGGAGCCTCAGTGCAGCAGAGGGGTTCTACTCAAACTACAAATTCTTCAATTACTACATGTATAATAAGATATAAAGCAGAAGAGTTTGTTTATTTGAACGCGCTAATCTTAAAAACAGGTCATAGTCAGGTATATAGATATCTATATATAAACAATCAGAAACCCAAATATAATCTATATCCCGCTAAAATGCCGTTGTAAATCTTAGTTAACGCAGGCGAAGCTGCGGGCAACAGCTAGTAATTAATAAAAAATCAAAATGTGCTGTAATAGCGACATGCCATTTGTCGTCACGGCTTACGAATAGATTTTACACTTAAGTCCGTCTGGATGTCTCACATAAAGAATAACAGTTGTGATTTATCACGTACAACGAAAAAAGCACTGTCCATTCGCTAAATATAAATAGGCTAATAGTAAACTTTTAATTTATAAAATGAGAAAACAATTTACGAACCGAGACATGTCAGTCGTGCGACATAAGCCGTGTCGACTTCTTTCAACTGTTCATTGTTATCACCTGTTTATTGTTTCACAGACGCTGTGTGGATTTAGTGTGAATGCGTTTTTAAGACCACCTGTTATGTGACATAATGCATTTGCGTAACATCTAACTTTAGATCTGCTGCGTTCTTGTTAAAAAATTATGTCTGGACATTTTTTATTTGTTGTGAATATGATTATAAAAAAATATATTTCTGTAATAAGACTTTCTAACATGGCCTTTTAGTACGTTAGCTATGCATAATATATTCTTCAGGTAAGAATAATGAAAAATATTTATTAAACAATTAATAATTTTATCGACTAACGTATAATTAGGTAATTAATTTCCAACCGCTTTTAACAATATTTGATATTTATTCATATCAGTTCAAAGGAATAAGCAATCCTTTTTCAATACTGGACATACACAGAGAAACTTTCAGATTTCATTATTTAATAAAGGCCTCGGCGTCGCAGGCTCTCGCTCTATTTGGTAAGTATCTTTATTAAAGTTTTTTAAATTATGTTTCTCTAGTAACAATTTTATGGAACTCTATAAAGTCTACTTCTATGTATTTCTTACCTGTACACGGCTGTTCGTTTCTCGTATAAATAATAAAAAGAGCACAAATAGCAAGCATTCTGTGAGACGAAAATTATTTACGTCTGAATAACTTTTGGATTACTCATTCTTAGACAATTGACGGCACATATGCGATTGCGAATACATTTTAATAATAATCCACTCTAATAGTAATTACTGCATATAAATTAGGACTTTTGAAGATATTTATTTTAGAAGAATATATTATATTTGTGTGTGCGCTGTCATGCTCCTAACAAAAATAATATGACCTATGTAAGTTAAGACCTATGTTCAGCAGTGGATGGATAAAGTCTGATGATGATGATGATATATAAGTTTGACTAGATGCAGATAACAATCCCTTCCAATGCATATTGTATAATGTATTGGATGGTGATGATGATAATGATGATGATGACTTTAATTAATTATTGGGTGAGACTATTTTAGGCTTAAATTATTCAAATTCATGGGTGACGTTGCCCATTAAAAATCTCTCTGTCTGATTGATTATAAGAATAATTTACTAACATAAAAAATTTGTTCAGCTACTCAACTTGAATATATAACAACATGTACGGAGGCGCTTCAAATAATGTATATTTTTAGGTATTAAAGTCAAAGTTCTTCCTATGGAATAATAATATATATCTCTTAGTTTGGTCGTCTACTAGGCCCAGCAGTATTCTTTGCATATCTTAATATTTTTATGACAACTGGCTGTATAACCACAGGTAAACGGTCGCCGCAATCTGAAATATATTAATTGAAAATATTAGTATTATCAACTCATACATGCCCCAGTGCTGGGCACGGGTCTCCTCTCCTCGAAATCAGGAGAGGAGTGGGCCATAGTTCACCGATGCGCTGGCCCAACGCGGGTTGGTAAACTTCACACCTTCAAAGACTTTCAATCTCATCAGGCATGCAGGGTTTCTCACGATGTATTTCTTCACCAGTGTAAGTTGGTCTCATATTTAAGGTGCACTTAGAAATTTATAAAAACCCTTTTCTACACTACAGGGCCAAGATCGAACCCGGACTCTTTCGATCAAGAGCCTGAGGGAGATGCCATAGGTATGGGCCATGGACCATCGCCGATAGAAGTCTTTATAAAAAAAGAATAAAAGTGTATATAAAACGTTAAATTTTCTGATAGTTATCGACAATTTGTCTATGCGTGACTTTGTGAACTTTTTCGATATTGAATCATATAAGAGTTTATTTAAATTCTGACAAATGAGTTTTTGGAGTGGAAATGTTTTATCATGCAAATAATATATTTTTATCTCACACTCGTTACAATGTAATATATTAACATATTGTATTTATATAATAAGCACCTTGAAGTGGCAATGGGCTGGTCACGCACTCAGAAAAACCATTAAGGTTCAAGAGTGGAGGCCGCGTTTAGGTAGACGAAGTGTTGGTCGGCCATTAACCAGATGGGAAGACGATCTCCGTGCAGTGGCAGGTCCGCGTTGGATGAGAGTAGCAAGGGATCGGTCGTCTTGGCGTTCATTGAGGGAGGCCTATGTTCAGCAGTGGACGGATGGAGGCTGATGATGATGATTGTATTTATTTGGTCTCCTTGACATGTTATACTATTTTCATCATTTAATTTTTATTTCATACCGATAAAAGGCCAATTTTAAGTTTTTAACAATAACACTCATATTTGGAATGGTTTCCTATACAGAATGGACAAGTATTCATAATTTTTATATAGAATAATTAATGGTTTAATAATTGAAATACGTGAAGAAAAAAGTAAATAATGATGATAGTATGAAATTCTAAAACGAAATGTAGCGTGCACTATTTAATTAAAAGTAAAAAATGTATTGAAATGGATGTAGGCATCATCCATCAATGCTCTAAACATTGAATTTCCATTCTTCTAAAAAGCCTTCTCCGGTTTTTGCGAATTCATGGACTGATTGCAAAACAGATGACATTGACATACATTGGATGTAGGTTCTATCGAATACAGGAACATATGAAAGCTCTAATGAAAGAGAATGGAACGACAATGTAGGGAGAGAGATGGTCTTCTGAGTTCAAAAAGAAAAATCAGCCATAGGCGAGTCGGACTTGCATTTGTATTTGTTATAGGTATATCTGTAAAGATTTCAACTTACTATCTGATTCATAAAATACAGCCTGACAGGCCGACCGATAGGTGACGGACCGTGGCGTCTTAGTAATAGAGTTCCCGTTTTAATGTTTGGGTACGGAACCCCATTAGATGTGTACTATACAGTCACCTCTAGACATCTTTTGTTGATGTCTAATATTATTATTTTAAACCAAGAAAGAGAAAGAAAGAAAGAATACACTTTACACTGTACAAAATAAGTAAACTCATTTAATGCACTTAAAACCAATCTGGCAAACTATATAATAGAACACTCACGTAAAAGAAAACCAAGCTAATGCGTTAAATGGGTACTTAGTTTAAGACGAATATTCATGTTATTATGTTACTGCAAATATGTGTTCTCACGTAAATTACCTATTTCTTTGAGAATAAAATTCTATAAATCTAAACCTAAACCTAAAATATTGATTATTACTATATTAATGGAATTATTACCCGTTGTGGCGTCAATCATTGGTGGGTGTGGTGACGTTTGACTAAAAGTCAATTTGAAATTAAGTACAAATAAAACCAACAGTGTTGATTTGAAATACATTGCTTTTACATGAATGTAACAATAAAATCAACTCATGAAATATTGCATTTATAGTATAATAATATATTTTTATATCAAAAATAAATAACCTTATAAATAAGATCACTTTATTTTTTTGCATGCATATCAAATCAAATCAAATCAAATCAAAAATATCTTTATTACGTAGGTACAAATTGTACACTTGAAATAAGTCAAAACATAAGTAGTCAATAAGTAGTAATAGTAATAAAAAATAAAAAAAAAACTCGTTTGAGATGCAGGATCCCCTAAGAAAAACGAGAAAAAAACTTAGGGGTTGCTCTTTTGTCAATAAAATGAGTACATAATATTTTATAAATACAACATGTAACATCATAATATCTTAAGAGTGAGTGTCTTATTCCCAAGGTGTGGTATCTTCAATAAAATCTTTTATTTCGTAATAGGCTTTACCACACAAACGTTCCTTAACAATTTTCTTAAATTTATTAATGGTAAGATTTTGAACGTTTTCTGGGATCCTATTGTGAAAACGTATACATTGCTAGAATTCAAAGAAACATATCAATGCTAGAATTAAAGGGAAAAATTCTCAGAATCGGTTCCAATGTAAGTGGCAGAGCATCTGTTTTGATTTTGATTCATTGTTAGGGGCCAATATGAAGGAGTGGACGGATGCGTGCTGTTAATGAATAAATAAAAGTAGGAAATATAATATGATATTAAAATATATGAGCTACGAAGGTCCAGTAGGTGGGCTCAGCCTCTTATGTGGTGCCATGAAATGGTTTTTCTAAATTTCTAAGTGCACCTTAAATACAAGACCATCGGTCGCTCATCGGCGAAGAAAAAAAATATGGGGAAACATGCATGCCTGATGAGATTAAAAGTCTTTGAAGGTAAGTGGAGTTCACCAGCCCGCATTAGGCCAGAGCATCGGTGAACTATGACCCAATACCCTCCTCGCCTGATGTATAGGAGACCCGTGCCCAGCAATGGGCTCATGATAAGATTATGAGCTATTATTTTACTTTTTTTTAAATTTAAATGTCAAGGAAAGCAACGCTCTGTAGATATTTTTGTAGCAAGATATAGATTTGTTTTACAAAATTTCAAATAATCCGCTGCCAAGTTTCGCGTATGTGATTAATTATTTTATGTTAGCGACGTTTAAAATGCAATTAGCGAAGGAACATTTTGTTTATCATTATTTAAAATATTTTAAGAAACTGAAATAAAACACATGTACTTAAATTTAAAAATTATTCGCACGCATCAAAGGCTCTCAGCAGATTTTAAAAATAATAACAATTATGTTAAAAGCTTTTAGTAGCCGTATACTCTTAATATAATAATATTATGTCAATCAAGTGTATGCATACAATTTTCACGTCAATTTAAAATTTTCCAATTCTGCGAATAAGCAAAATAATGTTTACGTGTATATTTAAATACAATTGCATACGTTAAAGTATTTAATTCCTACAATATGCGAACATAAAAGCAATTACATAATACGCATGTGACCAAAGTTGCTGGTACAACAGGTATTGTACATGGCAGCTGTTTCAATAGGGCTGCATTTCAATACACCCCAATATTATGCAAGTGATGAATATGAATTCTTGCTAGGTCTATGCACATTAGGAATACATACACTAATAATATGGCACTATTCATATCGGCATTAGTGTTTGTATGATATTTGAATTTATAACTTTTTTTAAATTCCATTCTAGCTTCCCCAAGAATTTGCCAACTTGAATGAAAGAAACTATTTCTTTTAAAATTTAGCTTCCCCTAGGATTTGCAAAAATCAGAGTAAATGAATTTGTTCGGTTATTTTGATTTGACTCTACATAAAATGCTGATTTTGTGAGAGTACAAAATTATCCAAAAAATGGGGAATTATAAAAATAAACTACAAAATATAATATTTAACACAACGTCAGTGTTTGATGTCATTCGCATACCGCAAAGTGTATATAATTTGATTGATGAAAATGTCTGCGGGTCATAGACTTGTGCATATTCATACACCTACATTAACTCTTAGATGAAGCACCCGAAAATAATTGTCACACTCACTCTACCCATTTCGCATAGTTTAGCTAGGCAAACAGAAGAGATGAAAGACTAAATCATATATAGTGATAGACCAATACGAGCTTATACTCAACCAAAACCCTTGACCATTTTTTACTAAAACATGCTGCGTATGCTTCTTATGCTAATAGTTTTACAATAAAAGCAACTCGAGTGTGGAATAATCTTCTTACCTCCATCCGAGATAATCCTACCACAACTTCTTTCAAATATCATCTGAAGCAACATTTTCTGAACTCACTTGATAGTTAACTGTTATATTTTCAATATGTATATTTCATACGTATTATGTAATTATGTATTTATTGTGTATGTGTTTATATTTGTATTGATTTTAATGTATATATATATATATATATATATATATATATATATATATATATATATATATCGTTATTTTTGTCGGTAATCCAATTTACTTATTATCTTATTCAATATTAATATAAATTATTTATCGATCTTTAAATGACGGCTTATCCCATAGTTTTAAAAGGTTTTGCTAAAAGAAATCTCGGATAGAGTACACCTTGTTAACAATATATCCAATACAATTGTTATATTAAGTAATAAACTAAAGAATAAATAATTAAAATAAACACCAAGACAGTAAGAAATCGTATGCACATTAGCGGAATATCAACTTTTCAGAATCTTATTTTGATTTTACGCGACCTTCGGTTTTTTTAATAAGGCCCACCATCACAACTAGCCCGGGAGCCAGTAACAGGTCTTCATGACCAACTTCCTCCCGCGAGATAATTCGTGAGACGTATCAGAGAATAGTATTATAAAGCCTAGTAGACGTCATCTTTTGGGGGGATGAGGGGTGGGAGCCCATAATCATGTAGACAAAACAAATCAGTCATTTCCTCTCAGCTAAAATATTTGTTTAATTGTAGTTAGCCCAACGTCTTAACGAAAAAAAAAAATAATCAGCTGGTTATGACATGGTACCTTGTACGTCAGCTGGTGACTGAACATGAATTTTTTTTTTCACTTTCAGTGGAGAGGTTTATATGGATGATATCTTTATACATTAATTAAGCTATCATCCATATAAACTACTCCACTGAAAGTGAAAAAAAAAATATGTTCTAGTGACCAGCTGACGTACAATGTGCCATGTCATAACCAGCTGATTATTTTTTTTTCGTTGAGATATTGGGTTAACTACAATTTAACAAATATTTGAGCTGAGAGGAAGTGACTGAATTGTTATTTTATTTTTCTTTATGCGTAGGGGGCTCCCACCGCTCACCCCCCCAACCGAGAGCCAGCTGACGTTCACGAGGCTTTATGATACTGTTCTCTGCTACGTCTCACGAAGTATCTCGCGGGAGGAAATGATTGACCAAATTTTCACCTGGCTCCCGGACCAAACCACATTTGTCTTTACATAGCATACCTATATACTATATACTTACTACTAAGTAAGGTCCCTAAAAATTATACAATAGATCTAGGGAGAATTACAAAATAGAGAAATATAGTATTTACGAACATCGAGACAGGTGGTATTTAGAGTTCTGGCGCGATGTTCGGTGGGGAATTTCCACTACAGGTATCAATCTTGAGACACTGAGTATTTGGCTGGTAAGTAATTAAATTATTAATGGGGTTTTATTTTGTTTTTTGTATAGACCTTTTTTTTTCTTTAACGCCGGAAGGTAAGTAGACGCAGTTCTATCTACTAAAACCCGGCGAGTGTTACCAATGCTTTTGGTGAGTGCCCCGGATCTGTTAGCAAACAGGGCACCTCGACGGCTAGTCAGTTCCTCAGGGGACCGACGCCACCTCCACAGAGGGACTGTCCCGCACCACAGAACAATCACTCCCAACGTCGGAATAGTACAATGTGTTCCCGTCCTCGCCCCCTGCCCCTCTGCTCTCATTTCCTCTCTTCCTTTAAGAGGGCTTTCATTGAATGTTACGACGCCGCTTAACGTCTATGTTCAATTAACGGATAAAGGCTGATAATGATGAAGTAAGCATGCTGTTGGTAGCGGGGACTGCTTGGGCAGGATGTTTCTCTCCGTTTTTTTATTCTTTCTTTCCGTGGCCAATCTGTCGCTGAGGTGATAGCGGCGCCTGCAGATCCGGGACCCTCATAAAACGGATGAAGGCATTCGCAGTTTTAGTTTAGGTATATACTGCCCAAGTGTTCGTACCATATAGGAATGGTTAGCAACTACCCAGATATCTAGCTACATCCATAAACATTTCGCTGCGTAAAAAGTAGGATTTTGGAATGAAAAAAAAAAATCCAATTTTGTCTACGTGTATTTAATAATTATCCTAGTCTCTTTAACACGTCATTAAACTTTTTGTCCGCAATAAAAGCTGGGGCCTTTATATTTCTTACTGGACAGTGACAGATTGTAGTCACTTTTCTCTTTCTTCTTATATATGATTCTGTAACAGCATCAAACATTTTAAACATTTTAAACGTATTTTCAGTCACGCCTTTGCTATTTCCAAATATATCTTCTGCCAATGGATGCGTTGTATCTGTTGGAAAAAAGATTAGCCATTGTAATATTTCTTTATCTATCATTTGGATGTAAAACTCTCTTATAACAAAAGATGCATACTTTGGGTTACACTTTACAGCATACCGACAGTTAAGTGTCAAGGAATAGTTCACTAAATGGAAAGTTCATAAAAGCTTGCGACTTGGGAGCACCGTGCGTACCTTTTATACACGACAACAATTATTATAAAAGATATAGAGATGCAAATAAAATGTGAAAGTTGAGAATGAAAGAATACTTTTGAGATGAAAAAGAGAAATGGGCTTTGAATCCTATCATAATTTTTAAAGTATGCAGACATTGAGTCTAGATATGCTCTGGAATTAGTAGCTGTAACCTTCCTCCATAGGTTATTCTAATGTTTGAAGTTTTGTCATATTTATACATAATATATTTTATTATGCAATTCCCTATTATATATCATGCAAGAAAGCGTTTTACAAATGTGACCAAATGTGAAGAAGACTGGAGAGTAGTCGAAATAATTGATGGTCCTTGTTACAGTATAAATACATACAGTACTAATTGTAACAGTATAATAATTAATTGTTAAAAATATAATATGTAATAACGATTGTAGAATGGAAATAAACGGGCTTAATTATTATCATTAGAATAATATGCTGGTAAAATATACATTCCATACATACATGACATACATACATAATATACATGTTGGTCGGCCATTAACCAGATGGGAAGACGATCTCCGTGCAGTGGCAGGTCCGTGTTGGATGCAAGTAGCAAGGGATCGGTCGTCTTGGCGTTCATTGAGGGAGGCCTATGTTCAGCAGTGGACGGATAAGGGCTGATGATGATAATGATGATGATGATGAAAATATACATTATTATTAATACACCAAAATATTCATTTCTGCTCAAAGGTAGGATTTGTATTTGTGTTAAGTTGTTTCAATTCTATATTTAGTTCCCAATTATATTTGATTGTATTGATACATAAACTGTTAACTATAAAGCAGTACATTTACGTTTGAGTGCTTTGTACTATTCCAATGTGATATTTCCCATTTCAATTAGGTATATTATTTCAACAAACAATTTCTACAATAATCGGATAGAGTTTTCAATGCAACACAAAATAAAGTTTATATAATATTTATTAATGTATTCAAAGGATACTTGCGTCATGACAACCCGTTACAGCCTTGATTTACCCACGAATTAGTCTACCCAACCATCTGTCGTCAGTCTACTGTCATTCATAATTTATTTTCTACCCATCTAACATAAAAGACAATCTATTGAAATATAAATGTATATAGTAATACTTGAACATAGGCATCCCTCAATGAACGCCAAGACGACCGATCCCTTGCCACTCGTATCCAACACGGACCGGCTACTGCATGGAGATCATCTTCCCACCAGCTAAAAGCCGACCAATACTTCGTCTACGAAAACGCGTCCTCCACTTTTTAACCTCAGTGGATCTTTGTGGCACTTCGTACTTCTTCGATATCATTAACGTTTCTTAGGCGGGTGTCTTTGAGGTCTATATTAAACTGAAGACAGATGGGTGATGATAGATGTTATGGTTGATGATAACGATGATGATGTTAATAGGATTAGTAAGTAGGAAACTAACATCGCCGTACCTTTTGGCTGTAACAAGAATGACCATTTTTAGCCGGCACAAAGCTGAGACGTGGGAATTCAACGAACCTTTAAAGCGGAAGAATAAATGAAGATAGCGAAATAAGGACAAAACTTTTAACAAGTGAAGCGACTAAAAGTTTTGGCTACATCTGGAATACTTAATTGCCGACGTCGAATGCAGTATAAAACTTACGTCTCTCATATTTCATTGAATTCACAACTCTCTAAGTTGATTTGTTTTTTAATTGTTTATGATATTCGGCGATATTCTTAGCTCTAATACTTTATAACTTAATTGTTAATTATGGTAAGTTGAGCAACGGTGGTCCAGTGGGTATGCTTACTCTTAAGCAAGAGGGTCCGGTTTCTATTCTGACCGATACTAATGAGTATAATATTTGTGAAATATTCTTGTTTAATATTTTTACTAATCTTATGTATTTAAACGAGCAATTCTTATATATATGTATATAGAATCTGAATCTCGAAAACGGCTCCAACGATTTTCATGAAATTTTGTATACATGGGCTAAAAAGATCTAGCTAGTATACATTTTTAGAAAACTTTTTTTTATCCGTGTTTTGAGGCATCGATAAAATATGATCAGAATACGAACGTAAATTTCGCTTTAAAATAGTATGATGTCATGATAGCTTAGTGGAAAAATTAGGCAGTTAAATCCGAACGAGCCTGGTTCGAATCTCCAGTCCAATTTTTATTTGCCTTTTTTTAAGATCATTTTTTTGGAAGAAAATTTTTATCGTATTTAATCACTAAGGGTACCGAGCAAATGCTCGGTCAACCAGGTACTAATGTATAATTTGTGTTCACTGTCTACTGTCTGTCTGTCTGTTAAGAAAATGGGGATTGTGAGAAGGCTCTCTAGTTAAAACGCCATATAAAAAGAAACATTTTAATTTTAGAATAATTGAAATACAGATGTTAAATAATTACTCTATTTTTAAAACACTTTACTAATTCTCATCGGGCAAGAAATAGTTGTTGTAGTGACAGTTATGTTTCGCGTGATAAAATCGTTATAACATGTGCGTATGTATCTCGTTGTTCTTGTTTTAAATGGCGCGTTTTTGCGTGTGGAATACACATCTTCGTAATCTTTCGGATACAGTGACCGATGAACTGTTCTTGTTCCGACGTAAACTGGGAACATCATGTCAATCCTGCTTATGCATATGCGGTTGTCGCATAGTCTATACGGTGCAGTGAACATCAAATATTTTGGTTTTTTTGGTATTCCTAAAGCAAAAGAAATGGTTGCTTATTATCCATAGACTAATAAATAATAGCCATCATAGTATATTATGTTAAACCATGATGACTAAAGGTATTTTAGCCCTCGCATTTCGTCATCGCTATTTTTTGGTCCACTGCTAGACATTTTTTTTTAGTAAACGCCATCGTTGGCTTTGATCGTATTTGCATTAAAAAAAATTAACAAATCGTTGTCATGCTGCCCGTGGCAAAAAGTTGAATATCTGAAAGTCTATGATTTTGAAAGTGACTCTAAACAAAGTGAGGTATAGGTGAGCGAATGGCACACCGCCCACCTAAGAATATTAAGACGTCACTAATTGATTCTATACATTACTCATAATGAAATAGTCGTCTCATGTTTCGTGTAAAGTTTCCTAAATGTTGGGCATATGTAACCTTAATAAACCGCGATAAAATCATTAGAAGATGTTTCATTATAATGAGTGAAATCCGCGAAATATCACAAAACAAAAACAGTAGTATATTAATTAAATACGTATAACTTTTTGTTTGTATTACGTTTGTTAAGGTAAACGGAAAACAATTATTAACGCGTAAATAAATCGCTTCCTTTCAGTGTCAGTCATCTGTTAATTACTTGTCAAACTGAATCATGCCCTGCAATTCGTACGAATGGGCTACCTACTGAAAATAATTATCGCTAGCCAGTGATAAACGTTATATAACTATGGCTCTATTTCCTTTGATGTTCTAATTAGATTTGTATATTATTTTATAAATAAACTACGCATGAAAAAGTGGTCCTTAGTTTTGTAGATCTGATTTATAATGATTTCATCATCATCATCGTCAGCCTTTATCCGTCCACTGCTGAACATACGCCTCCCTCAATGAACGCCAAGACGACCGATCCCTTTCTACTCGCATCCAACACGGACCTGCCACTGCACGGAGATCGTCTTCCCATCTGGTCAATGGCATACCAACACTTCGCCTACCTAAACACGGCCTCCACTCTTGAACCTTAATGGCCCATCGGCCATCTGTTCTTCTAAGTGCGTGACCAGCTCATTGCCACTTCAACGTGCTTATTCTTCGCGTGATATTGGTAACTTTAATTCTCTGGCGGAGGTCTTCATTTCGAATCCTATCTGCCAAAGAAACACCCAGCATAGCAAGCTCCATAGCACGTTGAGCTACGGCAAACTATGTGTCCTAAAAATGATGTTGATTTATGTGTCATAAAAAATATTTCAGTGTCTTCAGAAACTGTAATAATATTATCATCATTATGATCCGCTTCTATTCGTCCCATATAAATAAATATTGTCATCATAATAATTATAATAAAATAATGTTGAGCGTGTAAGAAAACCGTAATACAATCTATAAAAGTTATTCCTTACAAAGAGCGAACTTCAAGTAAATATTAGAAAATATAAAAAATGATGATTTCATAGCTATGGTGATACAGGTAACCAATTTTATTCTTTGTACAATAATCTGAAACAGTGTAATTACTTTTTACGAAATTACGTGTTAGGCCTTTACAGCCGAAGGCAGTAAACCTCTTTAGTTTATAGCGGGAGTGACTAGCATTAAAACAATGCTAGTTACCAGTGAAATAAGCTTCTGAAGAATATAATTAGCTAATAAATGTTGATTATAGATTATATTATCAGTAGTTTGATGGTTGTATTATTTTTCATTTATGTAGACATATTTTTAAATTGCGTGAACATATTTTACGTTTCTTCTCTTTATTACTTGACTATTAAACTCTGAGTAGAATTGAATAATAATGAAGCTTAAGTAAAATCTTAGAAAACTTAGGAAATTGCATTCCAGATCCAGTACATCACGAAGTGAAGGTATTTTTATTTTGTTTTATTTATTTATTAGGGATAAAAAACAGCTTTAACATACAAATTATTAATAAAAGGTATTAAAGAAAGGTTTTAATATAATATATTTTTTATATTAGGACATAAAATTTTGTATCTTTTAATGCCTAAATATTTGAGGGTTAAACTGCCTATAGGGTTTTTTATAGCATAGGAGGGCAAACGAACAGCTGAAGCCTTTAAACGACTATCGACGCCCATAAACATTCACACAACCAGAGGTTATGCAGATGCGTCGCCCTCCTTTTCCCTATCGTCTCAATGGGTCTCAAACTCATAAGCCGCACGAAACGCGGCAGCATTACTGCCATTTTACGCCGGTATTATGTGAGAGAGAGATACCACCACTGTCGTGCCGGACCGATACGGCTGCATAGCAGCATGGCACTATACTCTTTACAAAGAGGTTTGCAGCGTTCCTAAAAGAAGGATAGAGCGGCAAAAGGCCTGCGTAATAGTCTTCAGTAAAACAGCTTACCGGTATCGAAGGAATGGATCAGAGGAAGTGCATATAGAATAATTAGAGGCAAGTAAACATTAAACATAGCAATGGTGGGGTTGCAATGGTGAATATTGTGTTCTTGTATATTCTTAGGTGATATTGACCATTTACCATAAAGTAAATCATATGAAAATCAGAGGATTCAGTAGTGGAAGTATAGGGCCTGATGATGATGATGAAGCATATGAAAATATTATGGTTATTTACGTCTACTACAATAAATACTACTGGGACTTATATCTAGAGACGTCACTCACCCTGGTCTGGCATAAAAACTATTGAAAATCAGAAGGCTGGTGATTGTTATGCCATTTTGTAAGGTATGGCTTTGTATGATATAATAGCATTTACACGACACTTAAAGTATTTAAAAAAGATAATTAATCAATTAATATTTTTTAAAAATATTTCATCATTATCTCGGACCCTTGTATTTCTCTCCTCCCTAAATCGGTATTGATCCCTAATTCACCTGTACGCTGGCCCAATTCACATACCCTAAAATACTTTTATTTTGTTCTCTTCAATAGCTATCATCAGGTAGGTTTCCTTTAACGAAAATTATTTACTAGTATAATCTTAGTGTGGACTTACTTCCAGCTACGAGTTTTGAAATGAAAATCTCTCCATCGGTTGCATTTATACTCATCGACTCACACGATAGTAAAATATAATTGAAAATAAACAGGTGAAAATATAAAACCATAATTCATAACATTCCCAAATCTATACCAATGTATATTTTATGTTCGAACAAACTGTTATCTATAATTGCTCATAAAAAACGATTGTAACAAAAAACTTTTATATTAATAGAAATTAGTAATATTACTGTGCTTTAATCAATCGTTTATTCAATTCCAAATTCAAATCGTAAAAAGTTGTTAAGATAAAACTTTAAATGAAATTAAATCTAGTAAACATTCGAAAGCGGAATCTTATAACCCACATAAGTGAGTTTCCAGACTCGCTTTTATTTCCAATATAAATCTCAATATTGTAATAAATATTATACATGGAAAATTTCCGATATTCCGATGCATGTAATCACGGGGAAAACGCACTAGATTAAGGAAAGCCAAGCAATACGATATTGACATGATATTGAGAAATGTAATATCAATTTTCAAGAATAGTTCACAATATGAGAATTCTTGAATTATTTATTCAGAATATGAAATAAAATATAACAGTACCTATTTAATTATAGCCTGTACAAAAGCTAGAACGTATAATTTAATTAAAAGAACATATGAATTCTTGACGTGATTAAAACCATTCTTAAATCTCGTACAGATATTTATACGCAATCATTTATAATTGTCACAGCACCAAACTCTTTCCAATTGGCGTAAGAAATCAAGACTATTGTTTAGCTGGGCTTTAAAAATAGTTGCCCAAGACAGTGGCCTAGAACGAAGACATAATGCCTTGTGACATAACTAAAGCGGACTAAATAGTTACAATTCTTAGAAACTTTTGTGTCTTAATATAAGGTGACAAACGAAGGTCACACATATAGACGTACTTTTGTTTTAGATTTTTAATGAGTAGTTTTCACTAACATTTATTCAATTTTTGGCTATATTCGCACTTATTCAGTCTATTTCTGATATCGTGTACAGCTCGGAACAAAAATATATGTTTTGATACACATTTCACTATAGAACGTTGATATAAGACAGATACAAGATTATCTATGGAGATTTAATACCTCTGAAGTAAGGTTGCAAAGTAGGTGCTTTTTTAGGAAACTACTAGCAAGTACTGTGATTCTATACACGTTCTTATTATAAAACATCTATTAGTGCACTCGAATGTCGTGACGCTGCTATGTCGTGATGCCAGTACTACTACGCCACTCTCTGTTCATTAAATTTTTTTCCTGCATGTACATTTGCTTTCACTTCAGTTCTTATGACTTCTTCAGACGTACAATAGAGAAGGCGTGATTCTTATATGGTGCGACCAATTTTATCCAACATATTCTTGCTAATAAATGATTATTATGTACTATTTATTATATTATGTAAAATGGTCTTAAGCTGAGCACGTTACATTAATAAAATAAACTTAATTAATATCAAGAAAATGGTGTGAAATATCCTTACTAGTAATATTATAAATGTGACTGAGTGGATGTTTGTTACGCTTTCACGCAAAAACTACTTGATGAATCATCATGAAACTTTGTACGCATATTTTGGGAGGTACTAGATATAAAGAATTACTATAAGTAACATAGGATACTTTTCATTAAAAGAAGGGATTTTTTTTGCTAACGTAGGCGAAGCCGTGAGCAACAGCTAGTAAGTATATTTAAAACACACGACGTTATTTTCGTATAGCATATGTCAAATATAAAAATACTTACTGTTATTTAGATGCAGAGGCAGTGATTTCATTAATGGTTCAGGATTTACCCATTCAAAGAATACTTAATTAAAAACGTCGAATGCAATATGAAACTCGCATTTCTCTTGTTTTATTTGGTACATGTTTGCCGAGCTTTTATATGATATTATGTTATTTTGAGGTATACCAATACCACTGATATGAATATTTTTGTCAAGTTTTTAAAAGGGTGTTTTTAAAAAATAATTTGTAATAAATATTATGAGGTTTGCATAAATTTTAATAATCAAATTTAACTGGTTTAACCCTCCATGGACACGAGTAACTTTTTGTAGTCATTATTATTGTGTTATTCATAGTTATTGTGTGACATTTGGTTCTAAATCTTGTTGATATTCTCTTTAGCGGCGCGTATTTCGCTTTCGAAAATAGTCTTACATTATCTTCCGGATATACCTTATGATGAATATATCCTTTCATACCTACATGAATAGGAAAAATCAAATTCACAGAAGAATCACCACAAACACCTTTAGGACAAAGCCTGTACGGCGCGGTAAATATTAATTTGTGTGGTCTTGAAACACCTGAAAGAAAATCAATAGATTTAATAATTTTGGTGAGTTGGCGTTAACTGTATATGACATAGTAGTACACTTAATTAGATATTCAATGAGATACTAAACTCAAAAAGCTTACTTCCGCCTTCTATTACTTTTTTTAAATAAGCCTCGCCATCTTCAGCGTGATCAACTTCTTCATCATCTATGTCCGATTTAAGTTTTTCATCTGTGTCGATTTCTGTTTCGGTGTCACGTTGATGATCTTTATCAGGCTTACGTTTGTCATCTGTTTCAGTGTCATATTCATGATCTTTATCAGGCTTACGTTTGTCATCTGTTTCAGTGTCATATTCATGATCTTTGTCAGGCTTACGTTTGTCATCTGTTTCATGATTTTTGTCAGGCTTACGTTTGTCATCTGTTTCAGTGTCATATTCATGATCTTTGTCAGGCTTACGTTTGTCATCTGTTTCATGATTTTTGTCAGGCTTACGTTTGTCATCTGTTTCGGTGTCATATTCATAATCTTTGTCAGGCTTATGTTCATCACTTGTACCGGTGTCGTATTTCGGCGGATCTTTGTGAGGCTTACGATTATCATCAGTATCTGTATCTGTATCTGTATCGGTGTATGTATCGGTATCCCGTAAGATGGCCTTGTCGTCTACCTTGTAACTGTTTGCATCGGGCACATCTGAGTCCGTTGAAGCCGACGCAAATGTAAATAAGTAAAATAATAAAAACATTTTCAATCTAGAATCTTTAAGCATGAAAATATATTACATTGATTTATGTGATTTTGTTGCAATATTTTTTTATGTAATAGTTATTGCAATATTATAACCTAACACAATTCCAATGCCTAGGAAAATAAACGACTACATACTATCAAAATTCTCATAAACCTGTACACATAGGTTCGTATTTCCTATTTCGTAAATACATTGCCAAATAGAAGTGGACTCCATACAACGACGATACATTTTTAACTACAACATATTATATTATTTTTTTTACAAAAAAAAATCATGTTAATGTAAATGTCAATCGAAATAATCCTATTAGGTAGCCATGTAGATTATATTATAATTGAAAATGAAGTTTCCTTCTTGGAATCTTTCCGTACACACTCATAATTATGTAGTTTTATTATTTGCACAGAAATCATCACCTTGCTTCACACAATGTTGACTGTTTTCGTTGAGAGCTCTGGTTGACACTATAGAATTTCTCTTCACATTCAACATTATTTTAATAAGTTTGTTAGTACATAATATTAATGCCTTGAGACTAGACACTGCTCCAATTATTAATATAATAATTGCGCTCTACAAAATCAAAATGAAAAAATAATCATTGTAAATATCCCGATGTTTTGACAATGTTTATACTAGTTTATACAAATCATGTAAAAGAGGTGATTCCGTGACTAAATAAGCCATAAAGTTAATATACCTTGCGAATAATAACTTTATGAAATAGACAGAATTCAGTTCAGTCATAAGTGACGTGATGTGTCACTTATACGGACATTTTGATAAATTCTCCTTCCCTAGAGGCAAAACGATTAACCAGAGAACTATTAACCGACACACCACGTTATCAAATTCATAACTCATACTAATTCATTATCAATGATCTGAGCATCAGCCGAAATAATCCATTAGTGTCCCTTTATTGCTTTTACATTATTTGAATGATTGTTGATAACTGAATTTAATTATCTCTAATCTTCACTAATATTGTTAAGAGGAATTGGTTAGCTATTTAAAATGTTAATCCGTAAAAATAACCATTTGTGTTTATAGAAAATAGAATAAGATAGCTATATACTTTACTCTTCTTTGTTTAAAACTACATTAAAATAAGATACATTTAATAAATAAAAATAGCTTAATCTCTTTACACCGAGAGTTTAGTTGACGAGACTATTAAATAAATGTTGGTCTGTAAATTAGATTCAGACGATAACTTTGTTGGGTGAATTCATAATGGGTGGCAAGTCGAATGCTTAGGCCTTCTATATCTTTCTTTCGCTTGTTCCGCGCTCTCACTTGCACGTTCAGCTCAGCCGTAACTTGAGAAAAAAAAACTTTAAAAAATAATTAGTGACAAAATGAACCATAATCTTTAAATACGAGTTTCGACAATTGTAATAAAAATATGGAATATATTGCCTATATTCTATATTCATAATAGTTTCGAAACTGAATTCACAGCGGGAACCTTTTATTAAAAAGCAGTAGGTACTAGGTAGCAGTAGG
Organism: Lycaena phlaeas; assembly: GCA_905333005.2. Taxonomy (NCBI): domain Eukaryota; kingdom Metazoa; phylum Arthropoda; class Insecta; order Lepidoptera; family Lycaenidae; genus Lycaena; species Lycaena phlaeas. Next base: position 7,303,319 of record HG995168.1, read on the forward strand.
TAGGTTGCTGGTGGGTACGAGTTTTAATAGTTAACAAATAAACTAATATTATTTTAAAAAATACATTAAAGGTTTCACCATTGGAAGAGTTTTGCTGTGCGGTGCTCGCATGTGCATGGGTACTACTATCATGCATATTTTGCGAAACAGTTTTGCTGTGTATTGACAGTGCAATGTAACACAATATGTCTCTAGCAACATAGTATCAACCCTTATATGTCCCACTGCTGGGCACGGGTCTCCTTCCTCGAAATCAGGCGAGGAGGGTAATGGGCCAATAGTCCACCGCGCTGGCCCAGTGCGGGTTGGTGAACTTCACATACCTTCAAAGACTTTCAATCTCATCAGGCATGCAGGTTTCCTCACGATGTTTTCCTTCACCGGTGAGCGAACGATGGTCTCGTGTGCACTTAGAAATTTAGAAAAACCCATTTCAAGGCACACACGGACGGGTCAGGATCGAACCCGGAACCCCTCGCGTAAGAGGCCGAGTCCGTCCACCACTGGACCATCGTCGCTCGAACTCTCGTCTAGCAACGTAATATGAATCAGTTGCCTGGGCTATTTCTATTTAAACTTGTAGCGTTTCTGGACGACGCCGACCCTTACCATCAGGTAGTACGTTTAATTATAATAATATCATATAATAATAATAATAATTTAGTAGTTCAATCAATAAAAAATAATAAAGTTATAATGTTCGCCAATTTTAATGGCATGCAAATATTTTGATTTTAAAAATAGGCAAATAATTATCTACTATTAATAACATTTTTTTACAAATAACGGTTTATTATTATTAATTTATTTTGTCGGTTTGTATATCCAACTTTTTTAAGACTTCTTTCTCTACTAGTTTGGAAAATATAATAAAACTATATATAGGTCTGTATATTATTAAGTAATTTCAGATACTGTATACTGTGTAAAGATAGCCACTGTTTCTAATTTGGCATGAGTTAAACTAAAGTAATAGTTTATTCTCCAGTCTGTACCCATAATTGTTAACATATTGGCATATCCAAAATGCTACCACTAAAGGTAAGTAGACTTTGCTATCCAATTACCTACGTAGATATTGTTATGTAAGTTTTCCGTTATCCTAGTTTGCTATTTATATCAAATAAGTTAGTCTATGATAGTTGAATAAGTTAGTCTATGGTATTTATTTTTCCATCGCCACGATTCTAATACTGTAGATACTTCTATCAAAATGAATTAATTCATTTGGCTTTAGGTGTATTCTAGGAACCAGAATTCAAGGTACTGCCATATACCTAGAATTCTGGTCCAAATACACACCCCTATGATAAATTAAGATTCGAAATTCATCAATTCCCCACATGTCTGAATGTTTGCTTTGATGTAAAGCAGACGCCGAGAAACCATTTATGAGTGATTGCTTCACCTGATAACCTTCTAGCCAGTGTCTCGAAAATAAAGTATCATATTTATATATGTATACTTTATTTTCGCTTTGTGCTATAATTGAATAAAAAATGCTTTCTTAAGTTATTATTTCTTATTTAGTATAAGGTTTAAAGGTAAGGCCGATTCTGTTATTGTTTAAAGTATTTAATTTTTATCTCATTATGGGCAAACGCTATTTCATTGTTTCACAATATACATATGATTTTCATACTTATCAGACTTAAAGTATCAACCCTTATATTATGTCCCACTGCTGGGTACGGGTCTCCTCCTCGAAATCAGGCGAGGAGGGTAATGGGCCATAGTTCACCGATGCGCTGGCCCAATGCGGGTTGGAGAACTGCACATACCCTCAAAGACTTTCAATTTCATCAGGCATCACTTAGAAATTTATCAGACATAATAATACATAATATGGATACTTGACTCTAAAATATTATCACATTTGGCATTTGCGGGATTCGAACCCAGTCCGAGAACACACTGCTAGATGCCTTTTTATATATTTGTAAAAGCTTTTATATAATAATAATAATACAAAAATAATATGGGTCTATCAAGGATGACCCGACGATCTCCGTGCAGAGGCTGATAGCTGGTCCTGGTTGGATGGTCCGGATTCGGTATCTTAGCGTTTATTAAAAGAGTCTTATGTCCAACTGTAGACTGATAAAGGCTGAATTATTAAAACAAAGTAAACAACCAAAGCAAGAAACCTGTTGATGATGATATATAACAAAAGTTAAAATTGTATACAATTAAGTACTACCGATAGACTACTGGCTTGATAACATTGAACCTAAAAATAATTTTCAATAGTCATAAAACATTCGATCGATGTCATGACGTCTAATTTTAGTGAACCGATCGAAGTCTAGGCTCCCTTGATCATTGTAACATTTAATTATTTTCAATTTGGCCGATTGCCGCTTCTACCTGCTAGGTAGTCTAACGTTTTGGCCAACATCCAAGCGATTACATTTGCTGAACTGTCAAAGATAAGTTATTTTAGATAATGCGACATTGAAGTTTTGTGGGCGTTAATTAGGAAACACGTAACATTTGATTTTGATTTTTTAGATTATGTTATGTAATTATATATAAACATTTGTAATTTTAAAGATAGGACTTGCATATATTTACTCTTTGATAAGTATGTATACTTTCCAAGTATTTAAATTTCAATCCATATTGTGATGTTGCTAAGTTTTATATAACATTAAAATGTAAATTCTAATACATGATAATGTGTAGATAAAATATATTAAATTATGTTGCCACAAAGAGTAAAAGAAAAATAATAATTAAAATTAAAATATGATGTTATTATTTTGTAATATTGTAAATTTTAATTAATGTCTTGGTATTGAAAAAAACATAAATCCGGCAGTGGACATAAAAAGGTTGTTGGATTGATGATGATGATGATTGTAATATTTTACTTAAAATAATAAGGATTCAGATCAAACTAAATTAATAAACAATATTAAAATTTACATGCAAACATTATAAAGATACTATTTATGAGTTTTTGAATTAATTTCTGGATCGCAATGCAGCCTGAAATATTCGCTTTGCAGTTTAGTATTTCACAATAGCAGTTAATGGCGTACACCCAAATGTTATAAGAAACGCAAGCAAGGCAATTAAGAAAACAAAAATAGAAATTAAGTTTTATTGTGTAGATGGTATATGTAAGTAACATTTTAAATAGGAATGCGGACAGCTTCGGTATAATAAATCCGTTGATCCGCTAACGTGAGTGTCGGCTTTCCTGATTCACGACAGCGAAATCCTGTAACATTGACATAAAGTTCACGACGAGAGGTCTAATAAAGGTCCGCGTAGCAACATCAAGCGTTTGTTAGAGCGAAGCTAGATGGATACAGTTGTAAAGCCAAGCTTAGAATACTTCCTTGAGATAAGGGACTTTGTGTGTGCCCTATGAAACTTGGCACCGACGGAGATATGGTGGAGTAGGGTATGGTCTTTGCTCGACTTCTTTTGATAATTGTACCCGTGGGACATGTATGTTCTTAATGCGCGTTCACCCCAGGTCTGCGGCACTGGTCTGTCTACAGGCAGCCCATGGTTTCTTCTGTCTAAATATGTTATTATATCGTCGTAATAGCTCTTTCGGTATTCATAAATGTAGTTATATTGCGAGCTCCTAGGCCTGTAATTAATTGAAATTATGTTAGATAACCCAATCGTTATTCTTTAATTTTAACCCTTAATTATATTATTATTATAATTATATAGTGTATTAATAAATAATTAAATAGAAAAAATAAAAATCCCTAAACGCAAACAAATACGTACGTTATAAAAGTTATAATAGAAAAAAAACATGAAATATAAAGAAATGTAGTATCCAGTAATTATAGATTTTTATTTAAAAATTATTAAAATACCAACGAAAAGTCTTAAAACAATTATGTAATTATAACTATCTCACCTGACCCAATGTTTGCATACAAGCTTTTTGGGACCTTCAGCGGTTTTGTTTTCTGGTGGTGGAGGTTCGGCTTCTTCGGGCTTGGCTTCTGCAGCGCCCTCAGCCGGTGGCGCACCTTCAGCTGGTGGGGCATCTGCAGCCGGGGCTTCGGGCTGGGCGGGTGTTTCCTCTACGGCGTCATCCCACATGTTGATAAGGGAGCTGTATTAAAAATCACGCTTAATAACACATACACTTGTTATATCACAGTTAAGAATCACGATCACGGTATCACCGACCTAATAGGATTATAAGAAGCGTGTGGTGTGGTTGATCGTTCGTCTACGACTGGTACTGTCCCCACGTACCACGAACACCTACCGATATCTGCTACCCCTCCTGTGCTGTGTACTTGCCAATAATTTTCTGTCAATACACTGACCATGCATAGCTACTTAGGTAATTGGCGTGCCAATTGGGTGATTTCGCTTTGATCCACATAATTAAAATATTTGTCAAATACAACACGAGAATATTATTTTACAAATTTGTTTGATTTACTACAATTATAATGAGTGCATGATATTCGTTATGATGCCGAATTTAATGGATTAAGCCAGAATACGATGGATATGATAGTGGCTTCATTTTCGTACGTTTTATTTTTATATTTAAAGTTTCGAGACTGACTGACGTCTTTAGATTGCTATTTATTACTTTCGCTTAATGCTTTACACTTTCTATGATTATAATAATAATTATTATTATATGTTTATTGCAAGAATGTAATGTTACAGAGATCTTAGGAATTCAATGAAAATGTTCTTGTACATTCTGCCATACAAATAATTACTGTAAATATAATATATTCTATTAAACTTAGGTACTGCATTTAGGTAGACAAATGTTTCAACGATCATTATCCAGGTGAGTACAGGATCTCCGTTCAGTGGCCGGTCCGTGTTGGATGCAAGTGGCACAAGTCTTGGCGTTTATAGAGGCTCTATGTTCAGCAGTGAACGGGTAAAGACTGATGATGATGATAAATTATATAATACCTTTTAACATAATTAAGCTCTTTATTTTTCTTCGAGTTCCATGGTATCATTACCCCCAGAGCCTATTTTGGATGCAGAGTGTAGATGCCGGATCGCAGGCAATGGAAAACTCTCAGCGACAGACTGGTCCTGGCAAGACTAGATTCTTCACAATCGGGGGAACTTCCAGGCTATCAAATTATCTATACCTACGTCTAGCTTGAACTGAGGTGCACTTTTTTTAATGATTTTATTTAAGACAACTTACTCATTAAGAAAACATTTTATGTACATACCATAATCTAAAATAAACTAAGGGCTCTCTGATTAATACGATGATATTTTGCCTCGATATAATTAGGTAATTAAAATAAATGGAATTTTAAATCGAGCGATAGCGTACTTCTGTGATCAAATATATCTTACTAACCTTTAGAGGATAGTGAGTATCAATCGTAAATTCGATGTAAAATGTTGCTTCGCACTTTAGTTTTATTGTAAATGGTTGCGACATTACCTCACTGGGCATATTTTGTGTAACGAATATTTAGAATTAGTGCATAAGTATAGACTAGTACTAACTAGTCCCGGGTGCCAGATATGCCCGGGTAAGGTTATATAACCATAATATAGCGGGCATGACTGACTGACTGGCTAGTACACACAGATCACTGGTTGGTTGACTTGATGTTAAGTGACATCTCACTGACAAGTTTCGGATGTTTATGGCTTACATAATATGTTATAATATGCTCGATGGTTTACTTTAACACCGTCAAGTGATCACAAAAATCTCTTCTAATCGATGGTAGATTTAATTAACGCTCAAAAATAATTTTGGTTTTGATTACCATCTTTCCGCGATATACTTCATTTGCATTCGGATTATTAACACTATGACTTATTAATAGATTATACTATCTTTCTTGATATATACCAATTTTCTATTTTCTCAGATTTCTGTTAGGGTGACTTTAAAAGAAAATTTCAAGAAAATTTTCATATTATGTTAAAGGAAACATAGGGACTAGTCAACTCTACTATTACAGGAGATATCGGGTGCATAGCTCGTATAACAGGGAAATAAATCGTTGCATGTTCTTTTATAATAATAGCGCAATTGCAAAAATGGAATGCAGGTGATAAAATTGGCACACTGCATGAGGAAATTACATGTGACTGTTTGTAAAAGTAATTATTTTAATGTTATAATACATAATAAAAAACAATAATCATTTAAATATTTTTTTAAAGATATATTATAATGTAAAATAGTACTTAGTTTTATTTACACGCGAATTAATATGAAGAAATAATAATTGCATCTGATAGTAAAATACCAAAAAGGTTTTAGTTTTGAAAAGTATATTTTAAGTTTTTTTTAAATCGGGGGATGGCTACTTACCAGAAAAAAATCTGAACTATTTTTTGTGTGGGCTATATATATAAAAGCTATAGTGGTGAAGGATATATAATTATATTTTTGGTCAGGCTGTATAGATAAAGACCGCTTTTTTTTAAAACAGCCATGCAATTTTTCATAATCTTTTTTTTAAATAATTAAATAAATTATTTTACTTCCTACACTCCTTCAACGTCACTATAAGAGAAGTGTTGTGGGTAATCATTTATATAGCAGCTTACAAATTTGATTTGGTACATAGTGTTGGTATTTTACAAATTCTAATACTCATGACTAGCTCGGTTCATTAATAGATACGTACACATGTCTGCATAAACGGTCATTTATTAAATTCTGACGCGACACGCGGTTACGTCTTGCCGGGCCGAGCTTCGTCATCCGACATATATAATCTTCTAATTCATCTAATTCTTCCGACGAAATCTTCATTTATAATTTAAAGTAAATATTGATGTTTAATTCGACTGGCCAGTCGGTCTTATGGATACTGACTACTAAACTAGAAGATTGTGGGGTCGATTCCCACCCTGGACAAACATTTGTGTGATGAGCACGATCTCCTATGTCTGGGCATAAATAGATATTATGTGTGGTGTGGATGGTACTAGGTGCACTTAGAATTTTACCCAACTATAGTTCAAGCCCTGTCGTAGCGGTAGGACTCAGTAGCCTAGGGTAAACCTAGTACCTTGGGCGAAGCGAATTTAGCCGAGATTATAAGAAGAGGGGGCAAAGGAGCAGGGGGCAAGGGGCGAGGACGGGAACCTCGCCTTATTAAACCGTCTCGACGTTGGGAGGGGCTGTTCTGTGGTGCGGGGTAACCCCTCGTTGAAGGTGGCTTCGGTCCCCTGAGGGACTGACTAGCCGTCGAGGTGTCCTGTTGCTTGTAGATTCGGGGCACCTCACCAAAGGCGGCATTGGTGGCACTCGCCGGGTCTTAGTGGGTAGAGCTGTGTCCACTTATAAGCTTTCAGGCGCAGCGAGTCACACATACCCGCCTGGGGAGACCCGCTCCCCCGCGGGATGCCTAAGCGCATTTCCCGGCGTTAAAGAAAAAAAAGATGCACTTAGAAACACCCACTTCAAAACACGAGACCATATTTTCTCGCTCACCGGTGAAGGAAAACATCTTCGGGAAACCGGTACGCCTGATGATATTGAAAGTATTTAATGGTGTGTAAAGTTCACCAACCGGCATTGGGAACAGAAACGAATTTTGGTCTTAGTTGTATCTTTTGTTATTTGATTTCACAATAATTTAAATTAAACAATTATATTGATAATTACATTAATTTCACAAAAATGAAGCACTCTTATATTAGTATGCAATTTCATATAATTGTATATTTATGAATAAAACATAAATACAAAATAACGTTTTTCATATTGATACTTGTTGGCGTCAATCATTTTCCGCTTTAAATCAAACCTGTAATTTTATAATTTGAAATAATTATGAAGTTTAAATTAATTACTGATATAAATTTTATTTCAAGTGAATTTGTACAAATTTAATTAGTTAGGGCTTTTAAATTCTCTTAACTTTATGCTTAACCTAGATTCGCAAAGAACAGAGAGAACGTTTTAACGTTCAATGTATATTAACAGAGATTGTGAGCGAATTCCTCAGATGTTATATTTTTTAACTATGCTCTTTATAATTTAATTTTCAAAAATATATTTATTTTTATAATATACAATATTAAGGGCCTGTTTCACAATCTCCAGTTAAGTGCCCAATAGGCTATCGGCAACATATTTGACAGATAGAGTATGGAGTATCTGTCAAACATGTTGCCGATAGCCTATTGGGCACTTAACTGGAGATTGTGAAACAGGCCCTTAATATTGTATATTATAAAAATAAATATATTTTTGAAAATTAAATTATGCGGCAACATGTTTGACAGATACTCCATACTCTATCTGTCAAATATGTTGCCGATAGCCTATTGGGCACTTAACTGGAGATTGTGAAACAGGCCCTAAGATGTTATTGTAGGGTTAATAAATCTTTTTTCTTATATGGACTAAAACTTTAGTAATATTTAATGAATCGTTCAAGCTCATAAGGTGCTACTTTACAGATCTAAAAGACTTAAGTCTTTACTTACTTACTTTGAGTACATACATAATATAATATTTTTTTACTGCTTATCAGGTCTAGTAGATAAATTGAAACAACTTCTTTCCGTGACTATTGTTGCTATAAAGTATTGGAAACTTCGGGCATGTAAAAATTAATAAACCACGATAAAGTCCATAAGGCCCCATTCCTATGAGCGTTTTATAAGCGTGGCGTTAAAATCCGACGATGGCTTGAATTTCGAGTTCAGCAAACTCAATTCTATTTAGCGTCCAACACTCAACATAATAGGTCTATTTTTATTTAATTTTTATTTAAATAAATAGTAACATTTATTGTCATTATGATGAGATATAATGAGATCATCAGTAATGATAATTAGTTTGTCAACGTCACCCATAAATATAAATAAATTGACCCGGGACTAGCTCTATAATGAACGTCTTCTTCCTGCCTATTTCTCTTTAGAATTTAATAAAGCTAAATAAACGCGACGATGGTAAAGTGGGTATGGGCTCTTCCCTTTTCAGCGAGAAGGTCCGGGTTCGATCCTGACCCCTTGATGCATAGAAATGGGTTTTTCTAATTTTCTTACTGCACCCTAAACACAAGATCATCGTTGGCTTACCTGTGAAGGAATATATCGCGAGTAAATCTATATGTCCGATAAGATTAAAAGTCTTTGAAGGTGTGTTAAGTTCACCAAACCGCATTGGGCCAACGCAGCGCACCGGAGACCCGTGCCCACCAATAAGACATAATAATATGTGGGTTGATATGTTTTGATGCATAAAAATAATCAAAATCGAGTGTTGCCCATAAGCACGTTGAACCATGTATGAATATGAAGACAGTTAATAGAATTGACTCTGGCGCTTTGAATAGATATCTTCTTAATGTATTTGAGGAGGTAAATCAAATGAAGTGCGGAATAATTTTCTCCCGGAAGTCACTGTCACTCTACGTACTCGTAGAAATGATATTATGAAACGAAAAAAAAACACCGAGATGGTACAATATCGAAAAAAATATTATACATTATTCTTACAAATATCTTACTTCAATGGATAATATAAAACAACAGTCCCCCTTATCATAATATCATTGTTATTAATTTCATCACGATAATAATGTTTTTATATAATACATAATATACAATTATAGCTAGAATATAAATTTTAATGGTTATTTGGATAGGTACTTTATAATAATTAGAAATATGCATTTATACCAGTTTGCTTATTCGTTGTTAAGTAAATGACAACACATCTGTTGTCTTGTTAGCAAGGTATACATATAATACGGTCTGCTAAAAATTCACATTGATTTGATTGCGATATTTACTAAAATAATCCCAATATGGCTGTTATAAACACCAAAATTGTATGATAGATCTAATATATAAAATTCTCGTGTCACAATTTTCGTTGCCATACTCCTCCGAAACGGCTTGACCGATTTTGATGAAATTTTTTGTGCTTATCCGGTATCTATGAGAATCGGCCAACATTTATTTTTCATCCCCCTAAATGTTAGGAGTAGTCCACCCCTAATTATTTTTATATTTTTTAGACAAAATTTTTAATTTCTATTTTTTTATGATACAACATACAAAAATACATACAATCCTCAATTTTCACCCTTCTACGATCAACCCTTATTTTTTAATAGCAATTTTAATTTTGGCAGAACGAAGTCTGTCGGGGCAGCTAGTAATTTGTATGATTTAGATTTTTTGATTGCCTAATACACAGGCCTATTATATACCTTATCAGGCATAGAATTTAATATCTTTGCAATGATTTTGTAAGACATCCCTTTATATATTTATAGCTTAGCCTTGATCGGCGGTACATTGTTTAGTATTAAATTATTTGGCGTCAATCAATCGCTCGGCTTATAGAGCCAAGCATGTGCCAATTTATAGGATGATTATTTACTAACTCACGTTAATGTGCCAATCAAAAGATTCTTCTTCTTAGTGTGTCGATGGCTACCTAAATTTTATCCGCCCAGAACTCAGCTACGAGTATTCCATTCTCAGTAGCGTCCATTAAGTCCTACAATGTGCAGGTGGTAGGGCACGCAGGACACGACATGAGATGGTCCATTGTTTGTGGGACGGCACCACACATGCACTCCATATTGGCGGGGTCTGTGAATCCCCACCGAACACAGTTATCCTTGCTCCGGCCGACCTGAGTTCAAAGTCTATTTAAGCACTTCCAGGTCGGTCAGTGTCCAGGTGGGGGATTCTCGTACGGATTAATAGATTAATATGTCATAGTGTTCTTATTTCAAATCGAATCCTACCAAAAAATATTCTATCACATTTCAAACACTGAAAAACATAAAAAAAAAGGAAATAGTAAAAGTTCATCGGCGGGAGGGATGCGTTGAGCCGTACTTCCGGCTGCATGGATATCAAATTTCTTGTTTTGGTTGCCCGTTAAAGAGCGTTGCTGTATATCTATGGAAAGAAGGGGAAGACAAGCGTAAACTGGCTGGCAGGCTTAACATCTTTTGCCTCGGGATAGGCAAAAAATAAAAGAGTTGCCTGGAGCAGGTTCCAAGTAAACTACTTTAGCTAATTGACGATGGCACTTGCCATCAGGTAGAACGTCTGACTGTTTGTCTGTACAACTAACATGGTAAAGTTCTAATAATTAAGTGATAATTCAAATTTTTGTAAGAACAATTACACCAAACTTGGTTACTAATATTAATATATATTGGTTAATAATATTCATAATATTATTTATATTTTTTAACGAATTAACCGAAAACTTTTATTGACAGAATCTCCTTTAAGAAAGAATCTATTTCTTTCTTTAAATGTTTATGTTTATGAAATCCTAAAGAAAAGTTTAGGAAGTGGCGACGGGTTTTCAAAGACTTCATGTAATGTTTTGAGATGTCCTAACAATTAAAATAATAATAAAAGACATGTGGCACTCGGGGACTGCCGCGGTAAAGCTATTGCATAGCATTTTGTATCAACTTATGCAATTATAATTATTTATTTACTTTATTTATGCAGTATTTATTTTTCTTTGATATTAATTCAAGTTACACTTTTTGAGCGTGGTGATTGATAAGAAAACATTTTTTTTTTCTTTTATTAAATAAATAAAAAGTTATTAATATTGTTTAAAATATTTTTATTATTTTACAATACATGTGTTATATTTTATTGTTATTCGTGCGAGTTTCGTAGAGTCGTACAATACGTCTAGTTGCACGCACACAAACACCGTGTCGAAGACTGCCGAAAAGAAACGACGTTAGACGATGCATGGCCTTCAAGCCACACCTCCGTGCCCGTCGGAGTGGGGAGCGTTAGGTTTTTTTTTCGTTACGGAATTTCTGGACTCGGTCCCCGCGCTCAAGGCCCGCGATAGAAGCTATGCAATAGCTTAATAATTTAAGATGACTGCTACAATATGGATCAAATTTACTTGGTCCTTCACTCATGGATATTATGGGGGTACTATTATTATGTGCGTGATATGAATCAACCTGTATAAGCTCGCGTTCGATTTACGAAAGATTTGCTTGTTCCAATTAGTTGAATATCGACCTTGTTCAGTAAAATGAGTTATAATATCAGTCGACAACTTTAACGACAAGCATGTTATCGGTTTTAATATTAATTTTATAACTTCTGGTATAAAATTAAATTTCGAATTATTTTGGAACAGCCTACTCGATTAATTTATCTGAAAATTTACATTTGATTAACCGGTAGAAGAGATGCTAAACCTGTTTATTTCTTCTGTAAAACAGTTCTGCTATGTTCCATTGAGCTGAAGAGGAATACAATATGTGAAGTGTAAAATTTAGCATTAATTCTATAGGATACCTAATCATAAAAGACAATTTATATTCTGTCATGTAGCTTGCCTGGAATAAGCTGAGCGAAAATACTGATTGATTTATTTATGAAAAAAACATTTTTTTTATGGAAACTGGTTTAAGAAGTAAGGTTAGTTAAATTTTTTGCTTATTTGTCGCTGATAATAAATCATTTTTTATTTATTACCAATAAAATTACGGGAGGAAAGAGAACCATCACCATGACCCTCCGTGTACTCTATTTATCTATGTATGTATTATATTGTGTAATAATGTATCTGCTATACCTAAGCTAATATTGAAGAATTTTTTAAGATTGTGCGTTCTCATGAAGGATTAGTGCCTGTTATTACACCGCCTGCTATTTCTATATTGAAGACATCGAAGCTGTTTCATAAGAAATAGGCAGGATAGTAGACCTATGCAGACGCAGCATAACATACAATGGCATATTCCATACAACATAATATATATTATATATTATGCCCTATATCATATTATGATAGTGATGTTCGTTCTAAGGTGTGGGGGAATTCTTAATGAAGTATAAAGTGGCTCCATCTGTTATGTTTTGAGAACTTTATTGGCCTTAAAGATATTTTAGTTTTGTGGGCATTTAATAGATGGCGCATTATGAATTCGTTGATCTCATAAGATTTTGATGTATTTTAAATACCTAGTTCGCGCATTATATTTGATAATAATCTTAAATATTTCTACACAAAATACTATAACAACTTCTATCATTACATATTTATCACATTTATACAGGAACATCTAATGTCGATAATTTAAAAAATGTATAAATATGGCGTTTATTCATAATCATCATCATCAGCCTTTATCCGCCCACTGCTGAACATAGAGCTCATACGCGTTTATTAGAAAGTAATTGTCTATGATGCTTAATTTGCTACTTAAAAATTTTGACAAAATATTTCATATTGTTTTCAACAGTGTGTTCTTGACCCTGTGTTGAGGTCAAAGAAGTCCATATACAGAGGCACCTCTTGACTGGGATTCAGTCATCATCTTACGCATCAGGATAGGTAACACGTGTCACTGAGATGTTCATGTTACCTGCAGAATCAGGACCTTCAAAAAGCGGGAGGTATTTCAGTTCATACCGTCCAGGAACTTTCCCGGGGTAAGCTGGGTACGTGCGAAAGCGTTTCCCTGCGTTACCAAAAAAAGGATGGTAATGTTAAATAAAGGTTGTTTGGGCTAGTCCCCTGACCTTTTTTTTTTTTTTTTTTTTTTGATGACGCAGCGGAAATCATTTACGACCTTACCAGGGCCTGGGTAGGCGCACTGGAGTGTGTGGGGACTTGCATTTGGGTGCCCTACCCCACTAAAACCGCTGCGTGAGCCTTCAGTCGCTATAATTGAGGGACCCGGATCTGTGCAGGCGACGGGATACCCTCAGCGACAGACTGGTCCCGGCAAGACCAGATTCTCCACAATAGGGGGACTGCCCGGCTACGACTTGGCAGTCCCCACGACGTCGTGTCTTCAGCTGGGCCCGGGTTCCCATCCCGAGCCCGACACGAGCACAGGGGCTTTATTGAAGGCGCATTAAATAGCGCCTCCGACGCACCCCCGTTCGTCGTCTACGGGGGGAGGCTACGTCAGCGGCCTCCTCTCTCACCCGTTCGTCGGCCTCCTTCTGGGACATCACTGTCTCGCAGAAAGAGGCCATTGCCGTCCAGGACTCGTCAGAGCCAAGCATCGCGGTGATGACGCTCGACAAAGACAAGTCCCCTCCGATGACAGACGTCAAATCATGACGCAGCGCCGCCCATCTCGGGCACACCTCGAGGGTGTGCTGGGCAGAGTCCACCGCCGCGCCACAATCGTGACATCCTGTCGTCGGCTCCCTTTGGGCCGTCCGACACAAGTAATCACCAAAGCATCCGTGCCCGGTGAGAACCTGCGTCAGACGGAAGGTGAGGGGTTTGCGCTTACGGCGCATCCACCGCTCAAGAACCGGGCGCAGAGCAGCCGTTAGGCGTTTGCCATACGGCTGACGCGCCAGGTCCTCTCCCCACCTCCGCATTAATGTCTCCATCCCTAGTCGGCGGACCCGTAGGACCCCGTCAGGCGAAAGGCTCAAGCCCAGAGACCTCCTATCCGAGACATAGGAGTGTGTCTCGGCCAGAACCTCCGCCACAAGTTCCCACGGGGGATCGCCGGCTAGAGCGGATGCTGCAGCCCACGAAACCGTACGGTACCCCCGAATCACCCTCACCGCGATGACCCGCTGCGCCGAGCGCAACGCGGCCTTAACGCTCGCAGTGAGGTGATCCGCCCAAATTGGGGCACCATACGTCGCCATACTCCGGCAGACTCCAGAGTACAGCTGCCTGCAGGCGGCGCTGGGTCCTCCGAGGTTCGGGAGGAGTCTGCCCAGCGCACTCGCCGCCTTCACGACCCTCGGTCCCAACGTTTTGAAGTGTGGGCCAAAGGTCCAACCTCCGTCGAGGATGAGCCCCAGGTACTTGATATGGGGGCTCATCCTGACTCTCACCCCTCCAATCTGGAGGGCAGCCCCCGGTGGGGGTCCTTTCCGCCCAGTCCCACGGAAGAGAAGGGCTTCGGTCTTGGATGGTCTGACCTGAAGCCCTAAACTCTCTATGCGGCCGATCACGAGGTCTAGCGTGACCTCGGCCAGCCGCGCCGCCTCCCTGTATGTTCGTCCCCGGGCGTATACGAGGGTGTCATCGGCGTAACATATGACACCCGTCCCGGGGAGGAGACGGCCTCGCAGGACCCAGTCGTACCCGATGTCCCACAGGATTGGACCTAGCACTGATCCCTGTGGGACACCGCACCCGACTCGCCACCACTCTACGGACCCGCACCGGTTCTCGCAGGCTACCCTCCTGTCGGAGAGGTACGCGTCCAACAGTCTCCTGAGATAGGGAGGCACTCCAAAGTAGGCCAGTGCCTCCCGTATCACACTGTGCGGGAGACTGTTGAAGGCGTTCGCGATGTCCAGCGACACCGCGACCACCACCTCTCCGCTGTGTTCCGCCTCACCTGTCACCGCCCGCAGGCGTTTGAGGGCGTCGATCGTAGACCGGCGTGCCCGGAACCCGAATTGGGACTCTGAGAGTCCAGGTCCCGGACCCTCCTCGAGGTGCTGAACGAGCCGGGAAGCCACAACTCTTTCTAGAGCCTTCCCAGCCTCGTTCAGCAGCACCACCGGTCGCACCGACGAAGCCGAGTCCGTGGGCCGCCCCGCCTTCGGTATTAGGCAGAGCCGGCCTTCCTTCCATGCCCTCGGGAACTGACCAGACCGCAGGCAGCGGTCAAACAGCTCCCGAAGGCTATCGCCGAGGTACACGAGGGAGATAGCAAGTACCTTCCCGTGCACCCCGTCCGGACCCGGCGCCCTCTTCTTACTCTGGAGGCGAGCCAAAACCGCCCCCATTTCAGCCTCCGTGACGGATGGCGGAACATCCTCCTCGTCCGGCGTCTGCGCCTGCCGAGCCATCCTGGGGGGACAGAACCCCCCAGGTGTGTCAGGGAAAAGTTCCCCGACAATCCTTCTCAGTTGGTCCGGCTGGAGCGTCTCGTTGATAGGGGCCGACTGGGCACGGAGCTTGTTCCGCGCCCACTTATACGGTCGGCCCCAGGGGTCCCGATCGAGACCCTCAACTAGCTCCTGCCAGGCCTCCTCTTTGGCTCGGCAAATGGCCTGCTTCAGGGCCTTTACCTTTTCCACGTAGGCCCTGCGCAGTCTGTCGTCCCTGTCGACGTCTTGAGGGCGCCGCCGCCTGCTCCGGGTGTACTGTCTCCTCGCCCCGTTACAGGCGACCCGGAGGTCGGCTATCTCTGCCGACCACCAATACAGCGCCCTCCTTTGGGGCGGACGTCTACAACGCGGCATGGCCGCTCTGCAAACCGCTGTGAAAGCGTCGCAGAGACGGTCAGCCGCCTCATCCACCCCTAGCTCCGCCAGCGGCGGGAGGCTCCATCGGCCGACTATGGCGGCCTCCTCAGCCAGTTCCCGGTCAAGCTTTGTGAGCGCCCAACGCGGAAACTGGCTTCGCCTCCCACCTGACGACGATGGCGACGACGATGACGCCGGACGGACGGGGGCTGGAGACACCTCGAACCTAATATAACGATGGTCCGAGAGAGTCTCCACCCCCGTCTCAACCCTCCACCCCTCCACTCTGCGTGCTATGGCCGGCGTGGCGAAAGTGACGTCTACCACGGAACCTCCCGACCAACGCACGCACGTCTGGACTGACCCTCTGTTGAGCAGGGACAGTCCGGCAGCTAGCGCCCACTCCTCCACTTCCCTCCCTTTCGGGTTCGTGATCGGATTGCCCCACGCCGTGGACTTGGCGTTAAGGTCTCCGGCCACAAACACCTCTAGTGGAGCTAGCTGCCCCACCAGCGGCCCCAGAACGTCGAGAAACCGCTCCAGGGCCGCCAAATCGCGGTTCGGGGAAAAATAGACTCCAACAAAAGCCACTTCTCCCCGAACCGCCGCCACGTACCCGCGGCCCCTCGCTTTGACTGCGAGGGGAGGGCCGGCTCCAGGCCTCACCACGATCGCTACCAAACCGTCGCTGTCCTCCGCCCAGTGTGGGCTGGAAGGCACAGCGTACGGCTCGGCAACGATCGCGACGTCAACGCTCCACTCCGCCATGGACTGCAGGAAAAGGTCCTGAGCCGCGGCGCAGTGGTTGACGTTCACCTGGAGAACGCTAAGATGGCTTGACATTATTCGGCCAACTCAGCGTCTGCCGACACCACTTGTTTTCCCCCCGACTTACAGGGAGGGAACTTCCCACGGGTAGAGGGGGGCTTGCACGCCATGCCCCCCATCACATGGCCCGCCGGCCTGCTGGCCGCAGCGCACACCGCACATCTTACGTCGGCCGAACACCCGGCAGCCTTATGGCCAGGTTGACCGCAGCGGTAACAAAGGTTGCTTCGGTCAACCTCGCATAGGCACGCCCCAGCGACGTGCCCCATACCCAAGCACCGGAAACAGTGCCTGGGTCTCGCCTGGAGAAGGTGAAGGCTCGCGCGACTCCAGCCTACCGCTAGGGTCCCGGTTTGGAGCAGCTTTTTTGCTACCGCAACCGGGATCTCTATGTGTGCTGTACCCGAGCCCATTTGTCCCATACGGATGTTCCTTACGTGGACTTGTCCAGGATTGCAGCCCCCCTCCTTTGCGACAGCAGTAGCGAGTCGCTCCGCATCCACCGCGTCGCTCAGGCCCGTCACCCTTATTTCGGCCTTTTTTTCGGGCCTGAGCACTTCGACCTCCTCCGGCAGTGCCTCCTTTATGCGAGCGGCGAGGGCATCCGCCTTCTCGCCGCTCGATGAGCCGGGCACCTCAATAAGGCGCGCCCCGGTCGCTGATTTGCGAATCCGGAACGGACCTAAACCCAGCTCCTCCAATTTGATTCTTTCCTCGGCCTTCCTAAAGGCCGAGCCGTAAGTTTCTCCTTTGGCTTCCGCCTCCGGCCGCAATTTAACTATTACGGCCGAAGAACGGGGGAGCGACAGCTTTGGCTTAGATGCCCCTTTTCCTTTCATTGCCGGCAACGCAGCAGTTGCCGGTTTCGTCGCTGGTGACGTTGGATTAGCCGGTTTCTTGTTTGACGGCTTCCGGCGTACGACCTCCGTCCAGATCTCCGCCTGCTGTAGTGTGGCCTGAGGGATCCGTTCTTCCCTCTCCTTAGGGGCCGCCTCCTTTGTCTTGGTGGGACCAAATGCGGTCCATTCCTGGGCCTTACCCTTACCCTTCCCTTTCCCTTTGCCTTTTGAGGCTGTCAGGGCAGGGAACTCAGCCAGGTCTGGTCGCACCACCTTTTCTGTTGCGACGGCCTCCGTCGCCTCCTGTCCTCTGGCTGCAGCGATCGCGGTCCTTGTAGCCTTAGCCACCTCGGTTCTGTCCCCCGCCAGTGGAGGACGACAGGGAAGAGCAGCCGGGAGCTGCAGAGCTGCCAGACGGCCGTCGAGCATGTTGCCGACCATTTTGGCAACCTCCTGCATTAGCTCGGCCGTGTCGACACCACCATTTGTTTGCTTCTTCCGGCTCTCCTCGAATTCACGCCTGTAGGCGCGAACCTCCTCCCTGACGAGGTCTAACTCGTGTTGGAGACGGTTGTTATTAGCCCGCAATTTGCGGGTCTCTTCCGTATCCGTCCGAACCACAAAGGCCTCGACTATCTCCCTGAGTACTCCAGCGGATTTACGGATTTTGGCCGCATATCCGCCCCGCAGATTGACAGATTTGCCCGTCAGGCCGAGGATGACTCCAAGATGTTCTTCAGCGGCCGCCATCATTTCCTCGGCCCCGACTTTCTCCACGTCTATATCGCGGGGCGTGAGTTGGACCTCCCCGACCGCTTCCTTAGGCTTCTGAAAAGCCCGTTTTTGTAAGGCAAGCTCGAACTCATCCTAAAAAATACGTTACACCAGCTAGTCCCCTGACCTAAGTCGATTGTGTTCATGGATCAGTAGATGACCATAGGATATGTCAAAGTCAAAGTCAAAACTCAAAGTCAATTTTTTTTATTCAAATTAGTACAATCAAAGTAT
Organism: Lycaena phlaeas; assembly: GCA_905333005.2. Taxonomy (NCBI): domain Eukaryota; kingdom Metazoa; phylum Arthropoda; class Insecta; order Lepidoptera; family Lycaenidae; genus Lycaena; species Lycaena phlaeas. The sequence continues at coordinate 7,322,158 of HG995168.1, forward strand.
CTTTTTGAAAGTCAATTGAGTCTACCACCGGTTCCAAAGCAAGCCCACTGAGAAGAACCGGCGAAACAAACTCAGTGGAACTAATCTTTTCATATTTTCTTACAAAAAATGAAATACATAATACTTTATTAGTATAGTGAGAAACTCTGCTGGGTTGCTCTTTTTAAAATATAAAATATTTAAAAATATTGCACACTAGCCTAAGATTAATGAGTAGGTTAATTTAGACCCCGCAGCATCCAAAACAAACCAGAGGATGTTAATAAAAAAAAGAAAATCAGCTAGGTAGAAATCGCATAACACGACCAGCCACCACAGCAGCACCTCCACACAGGCCAGGACGCGTGAGCCAGCATCAACCTCTTCCACATATTAGAGGGAAGTGGAAGACCCATCCCACAACGCCACCACTGCAATGGCATAAGCGAGCATGACATGTCATACGTTTCGCCTTTACACAAGTTTAGTTAAAAATACTGCAGGCTCAAAGTTTACCCACATTCTAGATAGACAATTGATAAAAGAGCAATACAATCCCAAGAGTTCGTGTCATCTAAATAATAATTATTAATTAGTCTTATAATACACTTTTTTATCTGCATGCCTGGGAGGAACACCCTATTCCCAAGGTGTAGTGTATGGATCAGTTTACCACAAAATATTTTTGGGTATCTCATCTACAATTTATTTACCCAACTAATATGATAAGGAAGCAAAGACTATGGTGTAATATATATTATTATAACCTTATTTTTATTCCTATAATTTTATTACTTTATTTATATTTTTAAATGGTTAAAACAGCATGAATGTACAGTACAGATGTACTAAATGGCAATAAGAAGAACTATTATTGTTTTTAAATTGATGATTGAAATAAAATGTTTTTAAAATATAATAAATTCGAAACGATTTAAACGTAACATCCCACCAAGGCGGCGTCTTTTCGTTTCACTTTCATTTTCCGTAGAGCGAGAGTGACTTTCGACCGCGAATCGTCCCTCGCTTCGTTTGCTTTATTCCCTCAAATGCATTTTAAAGTCGTCTATTCACCAAGCCTTAAGTGATATACGAAATACACGCGAGACAGATTACTGTGGTCATATGCACCCTGTAAAAGTGAATTTACGTCCAAGGCTAGCCTAGTAGATAGGAGTCTATCTACAATGACTGGCCTGTTGGTCTAGTGGTTAGTGACCCTGACTGCTAAACCAGAAGGTCGTGGGTTCGATTCCCTACCGGGACAAATGTTTGTGTGATGAGCATGATCATTTGTTCTGTGTCTGGGGGTAATTTATCTATAATATGTATATATTTATAAATATATAAATAATGTATCAGCTGTCTGGTTACCATAAGAACAGGCTTTGTCTAGTTTGGGATCAGATGGCTGTGTGTGAGTTGTCCCAACTTATTATTATTATTAATATTATTTTCTCTAAGCTCGACTCGAGGTCGGTTTTTTAAACTCGGTACGGACTTAAAATAGTATTATTATCATTAATAATTATAATTATTTTAATAGGTAATACGTTTGCCGTAGAAACCAACCAGCAAACCCCTATATCATATAACCACTGTTGGGTGCGCTGAATCTCGCACATTTCAAAGACAATTTCAATCTCATTAATGCAGGAGATGTTTTCCTTCATAGATGAGCAAGCGATTTTGTTGCACAGGAATATTTAGAGGAATCTATTCTAGGTGCACTTGGTCGGGATCAGCCAAGTAAATGACTCATGAGACCAAGACCCTTGGCTTGGTCTCTTGGCTCTTGGCTTGATCAGAAGATTTCATAATTATCATTAAAATAGTACTAGCAGCGTTTCGCTGTTTCACCCGCGTACTTTCCGTTCTAATGGAAGTACCGGAAAAAATATAGACTATATAATATATTAAATATGTGTAAGCAACTTTATATTTACTTCTGCAATGTTTTGTTCTGTTATATATATATTAATTATTATGTGTAAGCCATAATATTGTAAAGTTTCATCTCAATTCATTTAGTAGTATTCGCGTGAAAGAGTAACAAACATTATAATATGTCCATACATTTTTAATTAATAATTATATTTAATTATTAATTTTGCGTTTATAATATTAGTATTGATGACAATAATTTTAGAAATCGGGAAGCGACGTAAACAATATACTTGTAAGCTCTATTAAAATTGACGTTTAAACAGCGCGGGGTTCGCAAAATTGAGTGAATCTATTTAAATTATTTAAGTTAAAAGCGTTACTGAGAACGTTTCAATGGAGTTAATACTGTAGTCTATCGTCACTCGTAGTTGGGGAATGGCTTTCAGCTCTTTAAATAATATATTCATAATTCAATCTATTCGCATATAAGGATTATAACTTTATTCGTTGGAGCTTATAAGTTTTATGATCATATAAAAAAACTTACTAAATATCCAAGTAAAGCAATTCACAATATTTGACAATTTTATTCTCTTTATTAAATCGTTGAATTATTAATAATAATTATAATATTATTTAAGTATTATAATTGTTATTTTAAATTTATGGGTAGAATATATAATTTTTATTTTTTTTCTTCGTGCGGTCACTGCCATGTGTTTAATTTTGTTGGGTGATTGTTACATATTGTTACTAATGTAAAAATCCTTATTATTTCTTCTAGAAAAACTTCCTATAGTTTATATTCTATTATAATATTTTATATTCTAGAATAATAATTTACCTTTATATTGAACACTGTTACTTCTTTGTTGCCATGTAAATGTCATAAGCAGTTGATGTTGGACGAGACCAAAGCCTTTGTTCTTGTAGGAATATTTTTTTGATTGACAGCCATACAGTCTTTTTCGTCATACCTTGTTCACTTTTGATATTTTTAAACATGAAGTAGTTTTAAGCGGTTTTAAATTTTAAAATGGTTACATTAAATATTTAAAATTATCAATTAGTGTGTTTGTTTATTAATAAGGACAGGACATGAAATAAATATACAAAAAAAATTATAGTTTTACTTATTAAAAAAAGTAATTAAAACAAGGACAATACAAAGCTTGAGTCTATGCAAAAAATATAAAGAGATTACTAGCTAGAGCGTGTTACGTCTACAAATGCAGGAGTACACAGTCTAGAAAATTCTATCTCTACCAACAATTCCGATATCCTGAATCATTTTTAAAGATAGTTTTCGAAGATGTTTAGAAGGTGACTTGTTTCTTTTCCCGTTCAGAGCGGATTGTTATTTTTGAGGAAGCGACAGCTGTGTCAGCAGTATCGGTATCTGCAACGAGGGCCCTAAGACGCGCTGCACGCTTCTCACGAGCTGCACTTCGTTCGTTTAGTTCCGACATTTCATCTTCCAAGTCACTCAAACGTGCACGGGTAACTTTTGCTCTCTGTACGGCTGCTGCTTCGTCGTCGTATTCTTTTAACGCACACCATTTTGTCATTGAACTCTCGTCGTTTATCCGACGAGCTATGCGTTTCTCTGTGCGCTCCTCATTCTCTTTTAGAGCACGTCTGGCCCCGGATAATTCACTTTGGCCGATGCCGACGCTGTCGAGTATTTTGTCTGATATCTTCATGCGATGCTCCATGTTGGATACGGTGTTCTCGAAGTCGATGTCCTCGGCAAATCTGGACGCTTTCTTTCCAGCGCGGAGGCGTTTCAGTGATTCTGTGATCTGCAATACAGATATTACATTTTTAAATGATTTCGCTCAAATATTTGCACAACTTATTTAAATAATATTGAAATTGTATTACAAAACGTGAAAAATAATGTTATGCTTTTGAAAATTTCCTTGTATCGGTAAGTAAGGTAAGTATAAAGATAAAATATAAATAATGATTTAAAAAATATAAAAATGGTACAATGTCATATAGTTATAATTGCAAAAATAATCACAATATTGACATCAATATAATAATATCCATTTTGAGCAGTATTCAATGAAAATAAATTGACGAAATTGCTGTACAAACGTGGGAACTTGTGAATCCCATTCAAAGAATTCAGACGTACTGTATAGAAGGACAGTTCTTATGAGCGCTTTGAGGACAAACTCTACGATGTAAACGTCCGCTTGGCGGCGTGACGATAGGGACACCGCGATGTCCCCAGCATATATGCAGCCTACGAGAGCGAGCGAGTTCGAACTGAGAACATGTCCCCAATAAAGTCGGCACAAAAAATTCTTAAGAATTGTGCTTATATATACGTCTGAATTCTTTGTCACATCCCATCTCATCTACGAGTACGTTAAAACATTTTTTTTTGTTTCTGTGAATAGTTACCCAAAACTAAAACTAAAGTTACAACTTTAGTAAACATTTTAGTACACTAAAAACTAAGACAGTAAAAATTATCACGACAGTAATTTATAACTAATATTCGAAATTTTGCCGAAAAATAATTATTTGAATTTTGTATACACGATTTTCCATGTAAATATTTGGGGACAACGGACATGAATGCCTATAGTATTATGTGAATATGAAATCAGATACGCCCATTCGTAGGAAGCAAATGCAGCGATCCTTTCAAATAATAGTTCACTAATAACTGTCTATTACGCGGAGGCTCCAAAATTCGTATTAATATTACCACAACATTAATCATTTATTTTACATTATAATTAATAAAATGAAAATGGTTTTGGGCTATTATGCTTGAAATAACATTTCTATACATTATAGTAATATTTGTTTAAGCCCTTATTTCACTACGATATAGCACGAACTAACATTGAATTTATAACGACATTTCAAGTAACATAAGCATCCAGTTGTATGGGAATAATATTCAAATGTATAAATATTTAAGTCACTACGAACCTTTTGTAGGATTTTAATAATGCTTAAGTATTTTCAGTCCTTGAAGTAAAGTTACTAAAGAAATATATTTTTAACAAATTACACTGCAATATTATTATATTAGCATAGTTGGATACATAACTGGATATCGACCGTCTTAGCATTCATTAAACAGTATGAAAAGAAAATGACTATATAGTAATACTCAGAAGAACGGATGGCCGATGGAACATTAAGGTTCAAGAGTGGAGGCCGCGTTTAGGTAGACGAAGTGTTGGTCGGCCATTAACCAGATGTGAAGACGATCGCCGTGCAATGGCAGGTCCGTGTTGGATGCGAGTAGCAAGGGTCGGTCGTCTTGGCGTTCATTGAGGGAGGCCTATGTTCAGCAGTGGACGGATAAAGGCTGATGATGATGATGATGATTATTAGTAATATGTATTGTGAGCGACGATGGTCTAGTGGACTCGGCCTTTTGAGCGGGAGGTCTTATCGCTCACTCACCGGTGAAGGAAAACATCGCGAGGAAATCTCCATGCCTGATATTGCTAGTCTTTGAGGGTATGTGAAGTTCACCAACTCCCAACTCGTATGAGAGGTATGGGTTTCATCCTGACCGGGTCCACTTAAAACTGGTTTTCCTAAATTTTCCCGTGCACTTGAATATGAGAACACCATTCTCTTGTTAAAGAAAATATCGTGTGAAAAATTCACTATAATTAAAAGTTTTTCTTGGAAGTTCACCACCCTACATTGGGTGGTGGTATTGGTGAACCATAGTCCAATACCATCCAGGCCTAATTCCGAGGAGCAGAACTGTTCCTAGCCGTAGGACATTGTATAAGGGTAGTAATAACAGGAAGTTATCTATCGATAAATAGAGTGACGAATAGGGTTTAGTTAGAAGCGTTACTCAATGCCTTAAATAACGCCCCTGTGCTTGTTATAAAAAGAAAAACTAACGATCTGATGCTCTTGTTAGAACCAAATATACAGTGTGTTTTAATTTTATTCTGTTGTTTTTTTAAACTTAATATTTGACATTGCCCACATGTTGATTTTACTGAGCGTATTTCGCAGTAAAATGTCCTTTGAAGCTCTACCGATGCTGTTTTAATTTTGTCATGGATATACCGCTTGGGTTTTTTTTTGTAGTTTCAATATCGCACAAAATTACATTTTCAATTTTGTGCGATATATTATCGAAAACCATGTAATAGGTATATTTTCATTTCCATTTTAAAATTGTTAGATGAAATGTATCTCTTTTTCCAAGAAGGTTATAATATTATGTGACTGATAAATTATGTACTTGATTATATAATATGATGTTAGAAGTCATCTTCCCAAAGATTATTTACAGATAGATTACATTATAATTAAGTTTATATTTTTTTATACGGTCTTCTAAACTCAAACTAGGCAAAGCCTGATTTATGGCGACTAGACAACTAATACATATTCATATATTTCTAAATACATACATAATATTATAGATAAACTAACTGCCCCGATAGACTCCGTTCTGTCAAAAAAACTTATCATCTAGGGGGATGAAAAATAGATGTTATCCGATTGTCAGACCTACCTGGTAAGCACTCAAAATTTTATCAAAATCGGTTCAGCCGTTTCGGAGGAGTTGAATAACGTACACCGTGACACGAGAATTTTTTATCCAGAGTGGAAATCGAACCCACGACCTTTATGTTTAGGAGTTAGGGTCACTAACTACTAGACCAACAGGCCAACCAAAGATATATTCATTCTTTGACCATATCAATATGTTATCACAGAGTGCAAAATACTATTAAAATAATCCCTGTGAATAAGGCTATAAGCTAACGCGGCAGTAACGAGACTCATCTTATATAAATAAAAACGAATCGCCGAAATATTTTCTACGGTGGGAGAAATGCGTTGTGCTATGCTCCCGGCTGTATAGGTACCACCATCTTCTTTTTCTTCCGTCAAACAGCTTTGCTGTGTTTTGAAGAGAAGAACGGGACAGCCAGTGTAATTATTACTGTGACCGAGACTTGATATCTGTCTAGATATAATAAGTTGACTGGGCTAGTCTCAGGTTAATTTGTTTGTATTGATGGGTGACGCTGACTACTTAATGTCATGTATAAGTCGTCTGCGCGTTTGCCTTCCCGATTAACAGAAAAATAAATGTATGCACATAACATAAGAAGGATTGCAACAAATTAGATATTTTTTTTATTGTTGTATTTTTTATCGTCAAGACGAGGTTTTTACAAAAATGATGATGACATTGTTTTGCTTTATCATGATTTAGATGAGAGCACAACATGTTTTAAGAAATGAACGCTACTGCCCACTCGCTAACGCTAACGCTACTTCTACGAATTATACCTAATGATAGGAAAAATTGAGGGAATAAGAAGCGTTGGTAGGAGGAGAAAGTCATGGCTCAAAAACATTCGGGAATGGTCGGGAATAGCCAACATTAAACAACTTTTCCGATTGTCGAAAAATCGCGACTTATATACCGAAATGACGGCCATTTGTGGGGAGGCAAAGAAGAAGAAGGTGAGGGCCGGACAACGTTTGCCAGGTTCAGCTTGTATTCAATAAAAATCAAACATCATTTTGTTTATGAGGTTTGCTCTGGACGCATTAATCAATATTTGAATTGTATTTAGTGTTCAGCCATTAAAGGAGCAGGAGATGAATAATTAGTACCGCTATGAATCGCCGCGGGCAGTTCCGCCCTGGACCAATATCGCTCGGTGTTTATTCCCATTTCATCATTTATATTATACAACCACCTATTTTGACATCACAAATATTTTGATAGCAACCTAAAATGTGTGTGAATTTATTATTAAAACTTTCAACTATTATTATTGTTAGTGCTCTATGTGCTGTTGTTATTTTTTTATAATTGTTGTTGTAGCGGCAACAGAAATGCATCATGTGTTATAATTTCAACTGTGTAGCTATCAACGGTTATTGAGTTAGAGTATGGTGACAGATGGACAGAAAGAAGTACGACTAACGGAGGCTTAGTCATAATTCCTGCTACCCCTTGAGTGCCCTTAAAATTTACTCAGACCTCCGACATCGGAATGGTGTCTGCATCTGATGTAACTTATTCATGGGTTGTATATCCTTAGATATTTAGATAAAAAGGTTGGATGCGAGTGGTAAGGCGTGTTCATTGAGGGACGATTGAGTAGTATTAGTATATACTGACGATGAGTAATGCTATGTACCTTGATCAGCTGATACTTAGAAATTGGTCGTTTGACCAGATTAGCAGATAGGCTGGCGATGTCAGTATATACTAATACTACTAAATCGTCCACATTTCATCCGTCAGAAAAAACGTGACGTCAGACAGCTCTAGGATCTCGCTCTAAAATAAAAACTGCACCCTGCATAAATTGTAATATTTCCTTACTTTAATATACATACACACACATACATATTTATTCATTCTGATACAAATGTTTGATGTCACTGTTTTCTATCCTTTCAATCACCTCTGGATGTCACAGAATATCGGTGTCGGAGAATTCTCATGTGAGATTCCCAACATAAGCCGAGTGACATTCCATTTCAGTTGCAAGGTTACATAGCCGTTCAAATTATTGCTAGTGTTAATTATTGTTGTTATTGTTTTCTTAATTTATATTCTGTCTTACGTTAATTTAGATTTAGTAAAACAATGTTGTATTCTTATTGTACTTTTGTTCTTGTATAACTTGTGTATCATCATGTATCTTTGCACTGAATAAAGTTTGTTCTATTCTATTCTATTCTATTCTAATCACTAAAATGTATTAGTAGAAAATTATGTATATATAGACAGAAATGATCAAAGCGTCATCAGTTTGAAGGGGAATCGTGGCCGTCAAAAGCGACGTTTAGGATTTATATATTAATTTCCATGCTAAGTAAGAGGATTAACAATCACTAAGAAGACTTATGTCAGCTCATTACGGAGGATTTACAGGTGCTTTAGCGATACTGAAATGGTAATTTTAAATAATAAAGTCGACGATAACCGGCTTGTGACCACATTTACGAGTCACTGGTATAGGTCCAAAGGTTGATCCTGATGTCATGATAATCTTACCTATATTACTAATCTAAGTAATGTTATGAAAAGATTTCAGACCTCTTAAGCCATATATCTGAATCTCGGAAACGGATCCAACGATTTTCATGAAATTTATATACACGGGTTAAAAAGGGCTATAGCCCTTTTCGACTTATAAGTCGATCTAGCTACCTAGGATGCATTTTTAGAAATTTTAGTTTTATTCGTGTTTTGAGGCAATAAAAAAATTTCGCTGTCAATTGATATGCCATGATAGCTAAGTGGGGAAATTAAGCAGTTATGAATCGAAAAGAACCTGGTTCGTATCTCCAGTCCGATTCATTTTTTGTCTTTTTTTTTCAATTTAATTTTTTGAAAGAAAAACTTTATCGTAATATTACTAAGGGTTTATAAAAAAAACCACAAATGCGGTCTCGGTCAACCAGGTACTGTCGTAAAGAACAACGCGATTCTTACACGGTTCTGAAAACACGCGTATGTCGCCATGTCTGAACAAGCCCTAAGACTTGATGTATGAGAGGCGCATTCAGTTAATCATATTATATATTAAATTAACTTTGGTCCTTGAATGGATGCACGAAGTTGTTCAAAGCTCGAGCTCCCCTTTGAAATATAATATCAAGGACGTATCTTATGCAAAGCTAATATGTACTACAGAAATAGAAATAAGATATGATATTTTAATTACATTAGATTGGGATGTACTTTATAACATATGTAAATTTATCTTACTATTAATTTATGTATAACTTTCTAATCATCATCATCATCGTCAGCCTTTATCCATCCACTGCTGAACATAGGCCTCCCTCAATGAACGCCATAATAACTTTCTAATAGTAACGCGAAATTCACTCATATAATGAAACAACTTTTCATATTTAATATAAAATGCACGTAAAGCTCCGTAAGTCTTAATTTAGCTTTTTGTCAGACTCAAATCACACTTATTATATTTGCATATTGCATCTGTATTAAATGAAATAAAAATGAAGTTACAAAATTTTCCAGTTACATGTGTATAAAATGAAATTAAAAAATAAAGTTACCGGCACTGAGTACGTTTCACTGAAATATACAATATTTACGTTTGCGAGTGAGATCAAAGCAAAAAAGGATTCGAGAGTCCATTATGCTGAGGGGCATCGCTGAAAATAGCAACAATAAATTTTGAGCGCAAAAGGTGTACGCTTGGGGCGACTTTTCAGAGAAGCTTGGAGCCGTCCTTCAAACATTTTGTCTATAGTTTCCTGACGTTTCCGCCTTTGTATGATACCACCTAGCTTTCTTCTTTGCTTGATCACAAAAATTAATAGAGCCAAAAAGTGTAACTTATATTTTAATACATTCGTACTATTTATTGAGGTGCTGTGTAAAGTAAAAATAGGTCTTATTAGAAAGGAAACATTGCTGTCGTATTATTCCTTACTTAAAAGAACTTAGAAACCTGTAGTAATTATTTTTTATAATATATTTAGTAATTCATAAATTACGTAAGGTGTTTTTTATATATTTTCTGTAGATTTGACTCGAACCCCTCCCTCCCTTAAACATCTCACGTATTATGAACGCCCCCTTAGTAGTCTATTTTTAAGTAGGTCTATCTCTTCTTTATTTGTGTTACTATTTACCCCACTTAGGATTTTTACTTATATACACCTTAGTCATCATAATCTGCCTAACCTTTTCCTTACTATATTTTTGGGGTCAGCTTAAAGTCTACCGGATTCATGTGAATACCAATATTTTAAATGTTGCAAATTATTATCTAATCTCCACAACCCAGTAACTGGGTGATACGGTACCCCGCGGATAGACTGGTTGTCAGATTCTCGGGCTTCTGACGACCTGTAACCACTGTCAAAGATCAACGAATGACAGCCGGGACCAACGATGTAACGTGCTTTCCGAGGCACGGAGGAGTCTCGGTATGTAAGGATGGTCACCCATCCACGGACAAACGAGTTGCTTAACCTAGTGAATTGATACGAGCAGCTGAGCCATGAGTTCCTCGATAGTAATGTTCGAAATATTATTTACACCTTAGTATTTCAAGCAATATTATGGTGAATATAAGGCAAAAATGCGACGATAGTCCAGTGGATGGACTCGGCCTTTTATGCGAGAGGTTCTGGGTTCGATCCTGAATCCCTCCGTATGTGCCTTAAAATGGGTTTTTCTAAATTTCTAAGTACACCCTAAACACGAGACCATGCCTCGCTCACCGGTGAAGGAAAACATCGTGAGGAAACCTGCATGCCCGATGAAATTGAAAGTCTTTGAAGGTATGTGAAGTTCACCAACCCGAACTGGGCCAGCACGGTGAACTATTAGCCCGTTACCCTCCTCGCCTGATTTCGAGGAGGATAGATTTTACTTTTATAAGGCAAAAATAGGACTGATTCATGAGTGACTAGGTAATAAATGACATTCGTAATTGTTAGATTTTGGCTCCATGTTTTGGCATATTCCAATATTTGGGCTATGATTCATGGAAGAAGCTGTACCACGTATCGCGTATTGGATTTCATAGTACGTAGTCATAACAGATTTTAAATTTCAATATGGAACGTTTGAAAAAATACTACAAGGTTCACTGCTTTCAATAATAACAAAATAAAGAAATCCGCACAGTTTTTACTGTGAATTTCAATAAAATAATAGCATGGTACCCGAACTTAATATTTTTAAAGTACAGTAGGTATGTTATTATAGATATTATATTTTGCGAAAAAAAAAATTGTATTTAAACTTACCCAATGACTTAGGTCCCTATAAAGTATATTCACAAGAATTTTATACTTAATTCCTAGAATACCTTTCCCTAGGAACCCTTAGAAATACGCAGTTTTTAGTAATTGCTCTTGCATTAATAACATGGCCTAACGCTTTGTGACTTTGTAAAATAATGATCACAATTAAAAGAATAATAGGAATTCAGCAGAGCTTCTTGTACCCTATCTTCTCTGACATGGGCGTGTTGCGAACCCTCATTGTAAACTTAGCCGCTATGACTATCATAAGGTGATCTAGAATCAGCGTAAATCAGGATTTTTATCTTTGATTATTGATCTTTGCCGGAGACATAATATCATCTGATGCTGAATCATTTCAAAATGTTTTCTCAGATTCGGTATCTATTCATTTTGTAAGACCTCAGTCACATTTATATTAACTAATAACCTAGGTCTTGCAAGTTTGGTTGGTCCCAACTTCGCTCTCAAACAGGCATTTCACTCGTTTGAGAGCTTAATGTTTTGTTTAATGTATTTCACGATAATTTAATAAGTTTTAGTACATACGAGTTGATGCTTTGAATAGACACACGCCGTCTCTTTACAACCAGCTTTTACAGGAATATTAATGAAATGTATATTATTTTATACAAGGAAAGGCAAACCGGGATTAAAATATTATGTAGGGTATTTACTATAAAATTAAGGAGATCATTAAACGGTCCAGTGCTGGACATAATTTCATTTTTTTAAACATGCGAGGAATAATATAAGACATTTCAGATAAGCTGACCCTATGATAATGAACCAATTTTTTGGAAAAAAAAAATATTTTTTACGTACAAGGAAAACCCTGAGAGTATCAATCCTTATATTATGTCCCACTGCTGGGCACGGGTCTCCTCCTCGAAATCAGGCGAGGAGGGTAATGGGCCAAGTTCATCGATGCCCTGGCTGAGTGCGGTTTGGTGAACTTCACACACCTTCAAAGACTTTTAATCTCATCAGGTATGCCTCTTTGCTCACGATGTTTTCCTTCATCGGTGAGCTAGTGATAGTCTCGTGTTTGGGGTGTACTTAGAAGTTTAGAAAAATCTATTTGAAGGCACACATTGGGGCAGGATCGAACCCGGAACCTCTCGCATAAGAGGCCGAGTCCACACACCACTGGACCATCGTCGCTCTTAGGAAAACCCTGAGTCATCATCATTATCATCATCATTAGCCTTTATCCGTTCAATGCTGAACATAAGCGACCCCTAGTCATTCGTATACAATACGGTCCAGCCACTGTACACAGATCGTCTTCCAACGTCTTGGCCATTAATAGCCGCCCAACACTTGTTCACTCTAAACGTGGCCTCCACTCTTCAACCTTATTGGACCATCGGCCATCTATTCGGCTGAGTGTGACCAGCTCACTGCAACAAGCTTATTCTTCGCATGATGCGTATCGAATCCTATCTGCTAAAGAAATTCTTAGCATAAGTACCCTGAGTTCTTAACTTAAAAAAAAGTTATTTCGTCTTTATTTCAGAATGAATGAAAATTTATTTTACATTAATGGTTTTAAAAAAATATTTATAAAATTTTATGTCGTACGTTATTTGCGAAACATTTCAATTAAACGCCTTTTGAAATATATAATATAAATCTGTTTGGTGTTATTTCGGTTGTGGTGAATACACGAAATGTATATCAAAGCAACGTTTTTCCGATTGCCAGGAAGTAAATAAAAGCTGGGATATTGAAATAAAATTTTGTAAATAAGTTTTTTTTGCACTTTGAAGTGGCAATACAGCCTGTTGCTACTCAGAAGAACGGATGGCCGATGGGCCATTAAGTTTCACGAGTGGAGACCGCGATTAGTTAGACGAAGTGTTGGTCGGCCATTAACCAGATGGGAGGACGATCTCCGTGCAGTGGCAGGTCCGCGTTGGATGCGAGTGGCAAGGGATCGGTCGACTTGGCGTTCATTGAGGGAGGCCTATGCTCAGCAGTGGGTGGATATTGAGGTCTGATGATGATGATGAAATAAGTTTTTTTTGTTATACAAGCATGTGCGTGAAGGAGAGTCCGGGTTACGAGTTACGAGGGCTTACGAGTCCGGGTTCGATCCTGACCGATGCGCACCTTAAATTTGTTATTCTAAATTTCCCCGCGCTTCTGAACATGAGAACATTGCTTGTCCATTAATGGAGGGAAAACATCGTAAGAAAACCAACACGCCTAATAAGATCTTCTGAGAAGTCTTAGAAGGTGTGTGGTGGCCCTGCCTTATGGCCTGGGTAAACTATCGACCAATACCTTCCTTGTCTGCCTCTGAAAGCCCGCAGCCCTGACCATATTAAGTAGGATGATGATGATGATTATAAAAGGATGATCCTTTTTACCGAAATTCGTCGAAAGAGTAACATAAATGTTGTAAGCGGGATTTGTAGAAGCCCTGACTATAAATATGTCAAGAAATGCCAGGTTATGAAATACTTTAGACGCCATACCTTGCGCCTGGACGTAACTTAATATTATTGATAAAATACTAGAAATTTCACATTTCGGAGCTTTGAAACAGGCTTCAATATTTTGCCGGTCAAATATTTTGTGAAAAAGATCCACAAAGATCCACAATCAAATCTTTGTAATATATTAAAAATATTTTTATAGCATAGAAAGATAAACGAACACTCGAACCCGTTTAGTGACTATCGATGCACAGGCATAACCACAGGACCACAGGTTATGCAGATGTTTTGTCCTCCTTTTCTCGCAGACGCTCGAAGCATTTCACAGAAGGATGAAAGACTGAACGGCAACGATAAACTTTTGTAGTCAGTGGTCAAAATGGTCTACTATCCAGTGATTTCCGACAAATGTTGGAAATTACTCCTCTTTTTATTTTAGTCGATGAGATTACCGCACTTTTTAAACAATAATTTTTATTTATGGTACAGTGTTGAAACACTTCGATTTACCATTAACATGCATTTTTTCCGAAATATTCCTATTAAGAAACGATATAGGACTGCAATTAAATATGCATAAAAAGTCCAAATTTTCTACACCGTTGTTCAGGTAAAATTAAATTAATTAATGATTAATTGGGTGTCAAAGGCCGCGTCTCTGCCACACAAATTAAAGTGGTGTAATGATAAGCAATAGTTAAGAAGTATTAGTTGTACCTAAATTAGGCGGGTAATTAATATTACCTGAATTTTATTTGGTCAAAGATACCTACTTCCAAAAATAACATTACATACCTCATAGTTTTGTCCAGACCATTGTTATACAGAATTTTGATTAACTATATCGTTTATTTAAAATAATAGCTTTTCACTAGCGAACGTACGTATTACGTACATAAATCCATTATATTTAAAGTATAAATTTTCGTACATTTCCGACCACTTCTGCGTACGAGTTTAATGATATAAGACTCCATTGCTCGCTTTTGAGGAATATTAGTAATAACTGCCTCTCCAACTACTCGTATACTGTATATAATTCATGCTATTATGTTATGATGTTGAAGTATAAATAGGTTTTCATTATAATCATTATCAGACTTTATATATCCAATAGGCCTCCCTCAATGAACTTTGAAGTTTTAATAAAGTTTGTAAGATATAGTTTTATTACAACGTAATCTGGCATCCAAAATACAGGCCAGGCTTAGTTTAGATGCTTATGAGGAAAGATCATATTTTATTTGTATATTCAGTCAGGTAAAGATTTTTGTAGTTAGTATAATTAATTATAATATTATTTAATTATTATTGTTATAATTGTCCACAAATCTGGGATCAAATTTTTCTCGTAAGCGAGATGTAAGTTGAATCTAAAGACCTAGGCAGATTTATAAGAGACTAAGGGCCTATTTCACAATCTCCAGTTAAGTGCCCAATAGGCTATCAGCAACATATTTGACAGATAGAGTATGGAGTATCTGTCAAATATGTTGCCGATAGCCTATTGGGAACTTAACTTGAGATTGCGAAACAGGCCCTTAGTCTATGAAGTGCAGCGGTGTCTGTTACCCAACTTTTATGAAATTTTGTGTGCATCGAGTAGGTCTGAGCATAAGCCAACATTATTTTTAATACCCCTCATGATAAGGGTGACCCAACCTAATTATTTTTATAATTACCTTATTATAATTTAAGATTGAAGAATACATACAAGTGCAAATTTTCACCCTTTTTACGACCAACCCCTATTTTTAATAGCGATACTAGTACTTTTGGCCAAACGAAGTCTCTCAAGGCAGCTAGTATACGTATAAAAACAACAATCATTGTCATCATCAGCCTTTATCCGTCTTTGCTGAGCAAAGGCTTCCATCAAGGAACTCTAACGGCGGCCTTCAATATCCTATCTATCTTAAAATTTTCTTATCTATCTTGCAATTTTGACACATTTTATTACAAAATCTGTCAAAATTTTAAGATCGATAAGAATATTTTAAGATAGGTAGGATATTGAAAACAGCCGTAAGACATCAGATGCGTTGGCATTCACATCTAACACTACGGCCGCGGCATAGCTGACTATGATCGACTTAAAGAACGTAAAACCAACCTCAATGCTAATAATTAATTTTCGTTTAGTGGAGAAAAACTTATAACAAATAGTCAATTGAACAAACTTACTTCTTCGCCCAAGTCCTCATCATCGAATGCGGATGACAACGGCTTTCCTCTGGAAGCGCGAGCGCCTCTCGAATCGAACAGATCATCGCTTGGTGCTTCGATGTCATCAAGAGCACTCCTGATACGGTTCTCCACGTCAGATCTGATGCGTTCCTTGTCGGGCTCTCTGCTGACCGGGACCTTACCGTCCAAACGGTCGAGAACCGGGCGGTAGTAGCTCTCCCCCTTGTTGTAGTTGCAATCATAGACGCGAGTGCGCCTTCCTCGACCAGCACGACTCATATTGTTATCTGTGAATTTATTAGAAATCATATTAAAATACGATAGATATATATTTGAAACTTTTGGTCAAGCATTCATAGTTATGATATTCATATACATAGTTATGTAGGTACTATAAAATAATGATAATAAAAAACATTCTACGTGTTACGTTTAGAGTAAATAAAAGGTTGCCCTTTATTAACATTTTTTATTGTTTTATATCCATTAATGTGTATCATTAAAATCTATAATTAGAATATACTCGTACATGTACGAGATGCCTAATCAGATAAAAGCTAGAATCCCACTGAAAATTGATTTTGCAAGTAATGAGACTATTATAAAGCTCATTGAGCGCGTGCCTTATTGAATGAAAATAACTTATTAAATTTATGATATTAAAATACAACGTAAAATATTATCACTAAATAAGAACGAAACGTCGTTACAGTATGTAATAAAATTTCACTTCACTTTTTTACCACTTCGCTCATCGCAATCTCAGACTTCGAACTCCTACTCACACTACTGCTTTCTTCTTTAAATCATTCTCTGTTCGTACTGTTTTAATCTGGAATTCGCTTCCTCTACGTCCTGCAAGCACAATCTCTAAATATTTTCAAAAAACTTGTCAGAGATCTAGACTAGGCTAACATAGGGCGTATTTTAGGACTTTGGCTGAAAATATTCAAATTCAGACACAAGATTGAGCCCACATTCTTCCTTGCTTCCGAGAAACTGAACTAAGAAGTCGAAATTTCGATCGTCATCAATTTACTCTTACTACGTAATATTATATTTTTTAGCCTTACGAAGTTTCTTTTCACCAGTAAGTCTGAGAATGCACAAATCAGGCCCAACTTCTACTCTGAGCTGTTACCAAGTCAACAATACTTCATTGCGATCAAATATTTTGGCACATCTTATTGAAATTTCGAAAACGATTTCAAGTGCCTTACCATTTCAATTGGATTAACCTACATCTATGCTTTTCATGATGGATATCACTTGAACTAAATTAACACATCATCATCAGCCTCTATCCTCCAACTGCTGAGCGTAGGCCCGATCAATAACGTCACGACGCGACGGCCGATGGCTTGCCACTCAGAACCGCACACGGACCGGCCACTGTAGGGCTATTCTGTAAAAATCATTTCGATATCGAGCTTCACCTGAGTGATAGAGCTCACTTTACACTCACTTCGAAAACGAACTTTATTGGTATAGATAGATACTCGAGTTTTAAAGAATACGAATTCGTCAAATTCATCATATTACTGCGGATTCCGGTTTCGAGATTCGAAAACGACTTTACAGAATAGCCCTACTGAATGGAGATAGTGTTCCCACCTGATTAATCACTGACTAGCACTTCAAAGAAAAACTATCAACTAATTAAACGAATGAACGCAACGTATTAACAATTTTTGGTATTTTGAGGTTACTTTTCAAAACTATTCCAACATTATATTTTGAGTCATGGGGTAAGCGTAATATTTGCAAATGGATATTAAAACTTACGATTTAAATTTGCTCTTGCGTCAAAGGCTTTGAATTATTATAGTGAGGGTCTATTAGGCTTTCAGATGAATCTGGGTTCGTTTTATACTGGTATTTTGGCTTCGAGATCGACGTTGATAATATAATTCTAGACTACGCAGTGATTTTAGGTAAAGAATGAATGTACCCAGGTGATGTTTCGAAACAGAGCAATTAAGAAAATGGTTGCTGTCATCCATATTTTCTAAAAGTTTAAAGTTTGGTGATGATGTCTCTGTTTTTGTTAGGAATGGTAAAGATGCAACTAGAGTCCTTGCCACTTTAGAAGTCCGATAGACGCGGCGGTCTCATAACTCAATGTTGCCAATTTCTAGTGTAATGATTTTCCACCAAGTCTAGTACAATAAAAATTTAAATAATTATAGGGCCTATGTTCAGTAGTGGATTGATAAAGACTGATTTATTTATTTATTTATTTTAATCTAGTATTATAATAGAATTCATCTGGTAACACAAGTCTCTTCGAATACTTACCACGGGACCAGATTGACGTGGCGTCCATAGATATATTATTATTATTATTAATATTATCTAAAACAAGCTTCTTCGGGTGTGTTCGGCTTTTGCCAGGGGTGACGATTTTCTCAGAAGTAATTGCTGCCATTACTTCTTTTGTTATTCGACCTTTTTTACAGAAACACCAAAAAATATAATTCATCTAGAAAGGTTTTAATTCTTTTACCTTGTATTTATATTCATATAAAATATCATAAGATAAATGTAGGTATAGAGTTAATGATAATATTTTAACCATAAATTAGGCAAAAATAAGTGACTCTGGCATCTCTAGAATTTACCTGTCATGGCTGTGACATTTATAAACATATTATTTAACGGGGTTAATTGTTGTTTATTTTTACTTTCTAATTCACAAAATTATTTCACTTTAACGATCATTATACGGCCTTCACTTTTTACACCTCATTTTATATTATATGCTCCATATTTCACGTAAAACAATTTAAAATATCACAACTTCTAACTCCAGACAGATGTCAAGATGTCAATCTTGTCAAATTTAGTTCAGGCATTAGTCGCAGGACTTCAAAAGTGGCGAGGACTATAGCTCGAATCAATGTGTCAAAAGTATATTTAACCTTTTTGCTACGTTTGAGATTTTCATGTATGTGTTGATAAATATAAAGAGGCAAAAGTAAATAACAATACCAATTTCTAATAATCTTTTTACTACTATAATACTTGACGCTATGAATATTATGAATGTCATGCTTATTTATTTATCGATAACCAGAAGAAGTGGATAATGGTAATCAGAACAAGCTTTCATAACATAAAACATTCACAGCTAAAAACATCAACAAATAGCACAAATCATTCATTTAAATAAAATCAGGATATTCAATAAATAAACTAACATCTAAATCCAATTCCAAATTCATCATTCCGAGATTGAAATGCCAAGCTATCAAAATAGGAGTAGATTGAAATAGGAATAAAATGATAACAGGAGGGTTGGAAGCATTTGGGAAACAACAAAGAAAATACAGGAACCGCTTAATTTAAAAGTCAACGTGGCTAACGCTCCAACTGAAAATTTAACTCCAACGGACAGACGGACAGGGTGTGATTAATGTAAAAATTATTTTAGCATTCTGACTAATTCCGTCTTTAGACCTGTCATGCTCTAGATTTGAGCCGTATATTATGGGCAATATGATATTTAAAAAGCACTTATGATCTACACTTCTACACTAATATTATAAAGAGGAAAACTTTGTTTGTTTGGTTGTAATGAATAGGCTCAAAAAGTACTGGACCGATTTCAAAAATTCTTTCAACATTCGAAAGCTACGTTTTCCACGAATAACATAGGCTAAATTTTATTCTGGAAAAAGGGTTCCAAAGATATTTGGGCTTTTCGGACACAAGGTGTAAAAAATGAACCAGAAAAGTTACTTATTTTGCGTACTAAATCTTAGTTAACGCAGGCGAAGCCGCGGGCAACTGCTAGTGCCTAATATAGTAACACCCGTATTCACAAACAATACTTTGAGGTATCACAGTGCTCCTGAACGCATAGGGTCATCCAGACCAATTTACAGACAATACTTAAATGAAATCCGCTACTATGCGTCTGTCAAACCCACATAAAACCCGACTATTGACACCAGGAGCGCATAGATAGAAGCGTTCTTTGCGTAGTATTGTTTCATTACTTAGCCAAGTATGCTTCTTAAATACGGCTGTTAGTTGAAAAATGTTTTACGGAATTTTGTTGGTGTTTATTTTGAACACTTTCATCACGTCAGCCCTCACGTGATGAAAGTATTCAGGTGTCAGACTTGCTAATATCACAGTTATTACGCAGTACCCAGAGATCATTATTACAAAAATGTAAGAGATGTACCTATTTAATTATTTTAAAAATTTATAAGAAGCTTAGGATTGACAATAATTTATGTTATGTGAAACTGACCGATCCCTTACCACTCACATCCAACACGGACAACCAATCAATGAATTAATCACTTATTATTTTTAATTATTCAAATCTGTATTAACAAATTTTATTATCTAAACTCTATTTATTTTGTAATTTATTTGAAAATTAGAAAACCGATATTAATTTGTATATGACTTGAAATGATAAGTCCCTAAATGTTATGAATAGAACTCATCTATCTATTCATAATATTTAGAGGCTTATCATTTTATTCACTAAGGGCCTGTTTCACAATCTCCAGTTAAGTTCCCAATAGGCTATCGGCAACATATTTGACAGATAGAGTATGGAGTATCTGTCAAATATCTGTCAAATATGTTGCCGATAGCCTATTGGGAACTTAACTGGAGATTGTGAAACAGGCCCTAAATATCTCAGCTTTATTTAAAAAAATCTAATGCTAAAAAAGCTATACACATTCCAGTGGTAAAACGGATAGAAGTATGTGTGTGCTACGTCCATTATAAATAAATAGCTCATACTTTACCCTATTTAAATCTTTTATTGCATTGTACCTTTTAAAAACCGTGGTGAAGTTAAGTTAAATTATGATTTGAAATAAAAAATAGAGTTTAATAATATTTTAAAGTTCTTAACAAAATTAAAGATAAGAAAGATAAAATATTTTCTAATCTCAGTAAATCTGATACAATATACATTCACTTCTCTAAGCAGCAGCCCCATATCGACAAATATACAGAATTAAAAAAAATAACGTTTTGACTTATATGAATGTACACAGCATTTATTCTACTGTGTAGAGAAAAAAGCTATATTTTCTATCGTTCCATCAAAATTCATCAGTTTTTGCGTGGAGGAGTAAAAAACATACATCCATATATTCATACAAACTTTCACGTATAATAATATTAGGATATGATTACCATTTGCAATAACTTTTGTCTGTTATCACAACTGTTCTTATGTTACTTTCATGACTTTGCTTCCCACCCTTTACAAGGCTTTTCTGATGACCAAATCCACAAAACATGGCTTGTAATTTGACACAGTCAGAGTATAAATGTTAAAACTCATAAAAGTGTTTGGCAACTACACAAAAACATTATGTTGATAAGCTAGTAAAAGTAAGAATCATGTGATGTATACTGCCATCGCTTACATTAATCATATTATGGACTAAAAATAAAATCTTATCCAAATAAAATTCTTACGTTGAAGTCACAAATAATTTTGACGTAATATACGAAGCGGATCTACGCAATTATAATGTTTCTTGGCAAATATACTGAAAAACATAAAAGCTTTACGTCTTCATGAATGAAATACGATATAAACATTTCTGTTTACTGTATAAAATACTAAATGATAAAACGAAAAAGCTAAAACTCCCGCGCACCGTAACACCGACAAAGCTTACAGCATAACAAATTTCAAAATAGATATCGCAAACATTCGATATGGGGATATTTTTAGTTACGAAACCCGGTTTTCGTTCAGACAAAAGAGCATTGTAATTTGTACTCTATGCGTTAAATGCGATACGTATGAGAATAAATAACCATTAGGGAACCGAACAAAATCACAGGCCACGTAAATTATTGAAATTCCTAAATTTAAAATGTATGTAACATCGTTAACATAATTAGCACATTAATTGTAGGTCAAAGATCGCACGGCAATGTAAGAGTACAATTCGCAAACAGCAAAATAAATTAGGGGATTCATATAAAATATACACTAACCTGTTGCGTGTATGAACGTCGAGATAGCAGATGGAACTGGGCAATTGGGCTGTCACGGTGGCGGGGTTTGAGCAGTGTGGGCGATACTATGTTTAAACGTGAGCCACAGATTTAAACTGACTTTTGTTCTCACTAATTTCCTAGTTGAAAAACGTTTTCTATCACGAGCGACGTTCGAATGCGTACGATTTACACCTGAAGCGCCGTTTTGTTATAATGTTGCACTAATTTTAAATAATGAATCAGACTTTAAAAATAGAATCCTAAAATATCGCTGCAATTAACTTCTCCCACTCGTCATCATTAGTAATCAACATTGTTTGCCAATGGCGTAGTTTAATCTACAATATAATTGCATTATTGTTTTAGTAAAATTCTAATGAAGTATGCGCTAATAAGACTATTAAAAGCTTTAGGTAATATCTGAATTATATTTGTTTGAAATCTTCTAATAAAAAGATGTTTAATATTTTGTGCAAAAATGGTCTATCGATCTTATGATATATGAAATCAGAATCAGTATCTTCCCTTCAATTGAAATATTGGTTGTTGTAGAAGTTTTACATCAACATCATCTGTGTAACCTTGTTGTAATAAAAAAATCACGCTTGTTCGTTGTATAACATCAACACACGGACATACAAAAAGGCAAATTAAAGTGCGTTGATGTAGCTTTCATTGAATAAGCTCTATTTTCACCAATGCATGAATAAAAGCTGACGATGATGTTGATGATGATAATAAAATAATGATTCGTTACAGAAATAGTATAAAACAATATTGTCAGATTAATATTGTACAAACAGTAGACATTAATAGTTGTTGAAACAATTGCTTGTAAATCGACTAGACTATGCAGTAACTATTAGTCAAACATCAAGAAGAGGTTGACTTGTGTACTGTAAATACACAGTTCAATCAAATATATTTGTACACCGTCCTGTTACTTCGGAGCCAATTTCGAAGTTTGGATATCTTGAATAGACATAATCAATTTAAGATAATTGTATTGGCTTATTTCTAGCAAACACTAAGTTAATAAAACTAACTTGAATATTGTTTTAGTCGGATATATTTCATCGAATAGGTTAGAGTCTTTATAGAACCACTTTGTGAGCTTAATAATAATCTCATAATGTTGAACTTTTTGATTTTACACTCTTGTATTTAATGTTGTTAGTGAAAGTTATACGAATACTACTACCGGTTACAAATTTATCCACTATGATGAACCTGTAAAACAAACTCAGTAAAACTACATATTTTTAAATATTTTACAATATACATATAAGGAGAGCGACGATGATCCAGTAGGGTATGGACTCGGCCTCTTATGCAAGAGTTTCCGGGTTTAATCGTGACCTCCCCGTGTGTGCCTTGAAATAGGTTTTTCAGCATTCCAAAGTGCACCCCAAACACGAGACCATCGCTCGGTCACCGGTGAAGGAAAACATCCCGAAGAAACCTGCACGCCTAAGATATTATCGATGAAAGTATACGATTTTGATTTTTGATATGATAACTTATTTTGGCGCGTCATTCACAGTTTTTTTTGTAGGCTGTGAGTGAGGCTGGCATCACGCTCTTAGGTAAAAGGCTCGTTCAGGTGAATTCAGGATAGCCGAGTGTTGCCATGCTAGAATGATACAGTCAGTTTTTCACTAGCAGCTGTGTTGCTGTGATTACTATAAAATTCAATTTATATATAACTAAATATTATTAATTATTATTCAATAGTTTTAATATATATTATTGATATTATGTAATAATAATTTTTATTTTAACAATCTCAATCATATTGTGTTCAATAATATTGTGGGTTACATTGTTGGTAATCATTTCTGTCTATAAATGTATTGATTGTTAAAATAAAAATTATTATTACATGTCACTATTATATATAATTGATATATGTAATAATAAATAATTTTTATTTTAACAATCTCAATAATATTATGGTTTACATTGTTGATAATCATTTCTGTCGTATTATATTAGACACATATATCATTAAAGCAATATATTCGCAGTCATGTAGTTAATTCATTGGCACCATTAAGTGATAGTAGGATTCATATGGGACAATGAAAACAATGTTGGTATTCACCAAACAGAGGTATTCCGTACTTACAGAATTCGCATCGCATTGTTCGCTAGTCTGAGATATATTCGCTAAATTATTAAGTTTACTCAAGTTCTCGAGAGTGTTGATCTATTCAGAATGAGCATTTATTTATGTAGGTAATCTAAACAATGCAAACCATTAACCAAGTGGGACGATCTCTGTGCAGTAGTCTGCCCGACTGAGGTACGAGTGGCAACGGATCGTTCGTCTTTGCGTTCATTGATGGAGATCTATTTTCAGCAGTGGACGAATAAGGGCTGATAATGATGATAATAAAACAATTCAAATACAAGAATGTTATCTATAAATGAAATATATTATTAAATTATTTCTCATAAAAGAATATTAACCTAAATCGTATCATAAGGCTTAACGTTTTATATTGCTTTACACGTAAAGACATTTAAAAAATACAGATAGTTTTTTTAATATTTCTGGTATCATTACACGTACACAAATGCATGTATATCTACTAGTTTTCACATGGTTGTCACGCACACTTGAATAAAAAGTGCCGTCATACTGTTTGTTGAGAACACTCCATCTGTATATATTTATAAATCTGTGGTTTTAAATTAGGCAAACAGAAAGAAATGCTTAATGGGTGTACCCAGGCACGTGAGTGGTTCCTGACCCTATGTGGGATTTACAAATGGGCAGTGCTTACCCAAACTAAAACCACTTTTTGAGTGTCTGCAGGCAACTGGAGCACCACAGCGACCAGAAGGGCGGAATACTCCTCGTAGGGGGAAGTGCCCGGCTGCGCATAAGCATCCGCGACGTTGTGCCATGCTGGGCCCAGGTACCCATCTTGAACCCAGGTTCCCTCCCTAAATCCGACACGAGCACAGGGGCGTTACTGATGGTGCCTTTAGTCCCATTCGCCCGTGCTGCCTACCCTTCCCCCTGTGGGGGAAAGCCTCATCGACGGCCTTCTTTCTCACGATTTCCAATCGTCGGCCATTGCCGTTGGTTGCTCCTGCCTTGCAGAAGGAGACCATCGCCATCTCGGACTCATAGGTCTCGTAGTCTCTGAGAGCATCACGGTGATAGTTCTGGGTAAAAACAAGTCCCCTCCGGTGGCTAATATAAGACCGCAACGCAGCGCCACTCGTCTTGGGCACCAGGGTGCTGTGTGCTGAAATAAGGGGTATGAGTCAAACTATTATAAAATAAATTTTATAAAACTGTATATGCGGTCTTTAATTGAGTTAATTGTAAACGGCACATGAGAGAAAATATGGCGAAGTATATAATAAAAAATTTACAACTTGAGTCTGTCTTTACACTCACATGATATTTTACCCAGCGGTGGAGGGCATAATGTTAAAGATTTAATAAACAGATTCATAATATTATGATCACCACACAACATCACCAGTGCAATAAATCTTAACATAACATTATATACCGGATTCATGATATTCAGCACATAATACGTATAGCAATGGAATCCTTTGCTCAGGTTTGATTAACACAAGTCACATTAAAGCTCAAGCGGATCCAAACAACGGCTCTACGGTAATCCGTTGATCAACGAAAACTCATATACAACTAGAATATCATCCGTTCAACTAACTGCCAATCAACGCTGGTATTTCCAAAATCCATTACACAACCAATAAAGCCATGTAATAGCCCATCTGTCCATCAGTCCATCGGTTTATCTGTTTTTAATATCTTTTTGTATTCCTAATTTAAGTTCTTCACGTTTATTATATTGATTACATTATGAAATAGGTAGAGAAATAATGAGAGACCTACACTACCACTCTGTTTATTCTACTAATACTGCATACATATAATACAACGCAAAAGTTTGTATATTGTTATTCTTTCCCGCAAAAACTGTTCGATGTATTTAAATAAAACTTTACAATAATAAATTTAAATGTATCTGAGTAACAGACAAGCTCTTTATCTGTGTATTCCCACGGGGATAGAAAATACGTGGGTGAAATCGCGAGGCGTTTTGTTAGTTATTTTTTTCTTGGCGCTTAAAGAAAAGAATCAAATAGAACACACAATTAAGTGGTCCACCATGTTGCGTATTACGATTGTCTGCATACGGATGAACATGGGTAAAATAGGGTTAGTTTTGGGCGCGAAGGTAATTTTTTTTGCGGGGAAGGTAATTTTTATTTCTGTCCAGTCAGTTCACTTGGTAATGGTAAGTGATAGCGACATCCACAGACACCCGCTACACTAGAGGGTTAGCAGGTGTATGGACGGCCTTCCAAATGAGTATGCTCTTGTCTCGTAGGTCCGAAGGAAATACATATTCTGGTCGTGAAAAAAAGGAAATGGCGGACAATCGATTTGTTGACTTTTCACAGGCGCTATTGACCACTTACCAAATATAATAATCATGGCTAATCAGTTTTTAAAATATATAGTCATTTCTATATAATATTAAGTGCGTTTTAGTGATTCACTGCACTGAGTGATGCAGATTTCTTTTTATAAAACTTACTCCTACTCTTGTCTATCTTTAGCTTATTTTCGTGTACTGTTGACCATAATTACTGACTATTTGGCCGCGAAGACTGAGCATTCTTGTTTTATCCTTTACGTAAAGGTAAGTAGCCAACTTTATACATTTATAATGGAGACCGCCGCGATTAAAATTCGATCTCAATAAAAAAGTCATTTAACATCATATACAACTCATAATAATTGTCGTTGAAAAGTCGAATGATTTTTCTTTAACTAGTAGACTAACTAGACAGAGCTTGTTCTTATGGCAACCAGACAGCTGATATAAGATTATACTTAAATTAAAGTAGCTACCCATATAATATGTCCCACTGCTGGGCACAGGTTTCCTTCTCGAAATCAGGCGAGGAAGGTATCGGGTCATAGTTCACCGAGTCGCTGGCCCAATATGGGTTTAAATTTCATCAGGCATGCAGGTTTTCCTTCACCGAAGAGCAAGCGATGGTATCGCGTTTTTTTCATCAGGCATGCAGTTTTTCCGTCACCGAAGAGCAAGCGATGGTATCGTGTTCAGGGTGCACTTAGAAATTTAGAAAAACCCATTTAAAAGGCACCACAAGGGGAAGATCAGGATCGAACTTGAACCCTCTCGCTAAAGAGGTCGATCCCCTATCCACTGGACCATCGTCGCTCCATACATAATATAAATAAACATCTAGATAACGCGCAAATGATTATGTTCATCACACAAAAACTTGTCCTGGGTGGGAATCGAACTCATCAACTTGTCCTGGGTGGGAATCAATCTCGTTTAGCAGCCAGGGTAACTGACCAACAGGCCAGTCAATATTATTACATAACAATAATAGCCTTCTGCAATCCTTTGCTTATTCTTTAAGTATACTTAATTTTAAATTCCTCCGTTGGCGCAATCACCTTAAAATCCTTATCAAGTTAATTTATTAATACGTAGAGCAAAAACTTTGTGCACCTACAAAGTTTTTGCTTCACGTATTAATATACTTTATAAATAAGAGGATTGCAGGTCCGTTTGTTTGTTTCGCCGGTTCTTCTGAGTGGGCTTGCTTTGGAACCGGTGCTAGACTCAATTGACGTTCAAAAAGATACTTTGATGGTAGGTACTATTTTAAATAAAATTTTTGACTTTGACTTTGATGATGAACAGAATCTGATGAAACAAACGCGCCAATTAGCTCAATCCTTAGCTCTACTTACTGTCTGTCATTTTGTATGTACATTATTTCTCCATTTACTTTGGAATAAGATTTCAATTACGTTTCAATCTCGAAAGCATAATAACATAAAATATAATAATATTTTTATACCACTAGGACCAAGCCGAATTGAATTATTATGATTTGAGCAGACTGTGTATGTATATTTGCGTGAATCAGAATAATTAAATTGTCAATTGGTCTCAATTGTCAATTTCGGGTATTAAATCCATATCTTTGACTGATTTCAAGGAGAAATTCGATCAAAGTTCTTTTTATTCGTAGAGTTCACAAAAGTACTATCAAAATATCCGTGTAACTTAGGTCCATTGCCTTAATGGTAGTTTACATGTCATTATATGGCGAGTATAATGTAAATTAAACTTATGTTTTCAACCCTCACTATGTTAGATGCAAGTTTATAATTAATGTGTCCTTTCTTGTACGTATAAGTTTGGTCTCCGGACACATCTTAAATTTAACTTGTTAGCCTCTCGTATTATATAGCAAATATATTTGACCATAACCATCTAAGCTTGTTATTGAAATTTATATCATATTGGCATTATAGCGTATTCCACATTTGGCAACGATCTATTATTACTGCATTTTTAATATTATAATACTATCAGCTTTTGCCCCCCGGCGTAGCCCCCTCCCCCCCGCGAGTAGCTCTAAAAAATAGAGATAAAAAAGAAACAAACATGTAGTATGGTTTTCTTATGCTTACGTGAATTTCACTCATTATAATGAAACAACTTTTATGGATTTTATAGCAGTTTTTTATGAGCCCGATGTTTCAGATACTTTACAGTAATCATGGTCACGGGGTACCTACTGAACACCAATATGTAGTGTTTTAAATACTTACTAATACTTTAATACGCAAACGATTTTGAGATTTTTTTGGTTCATATGAATTTAATTTACGTCGTAACATTTTAATTGAATTATGGAAGGAATTTTGAATTTTTCGAAATAAAATGTAGTATAATATATCCTAATTCAAGATGTAACCAAGCAACCACTTCACCTTTCAGACAAATCGGTTCAGCCGTTTTGTTGTGAAAGAGCAACAATATCCAAGCCTACAAACTTTCGCCTTTATAATATTAGTAAGATAAATATTATTTTTACTAATATCACCATAATCTTTCATCCTATTAACCATATTTTAAAGCTGTTGCTCATTTGCTTATTATTTTAAGCAACTGTATCATTCCCGATTTACCTCATTTACGTGGGCGTTACGTTACGCTAAGCACTTACCATTTTCAAGTAGCTAACCTGCCAATTTGCCTATCAAAAATAAAAAGTCGTATATACATTGGTATTTTTCTAGAAAAGGCATCTGCTTACTTACCAACCGATTGAGCTAAAAGGCCTTCACGCCATTTTCGAAAAAAAAAATACAATGGCCAGGTTATTGTAAAATTTTATTTATTTTCCATTTGGAATTCCTTCATAATTGGCGCCCTGAGCCTAGAATCGAAAGCCATATCAAATTGATAGATCCACTTTCGAAATCGTTGATAGATATTCCATCACGTCTGCAATGGCTCTCCAATGGTTTAAATACGGAATAGAGCGATCCGTTTTTTGGAGTTATTGAAGCATAAACTTTAATAAAAATAGCTCGATTGGAATATAATACTACTAATAGAATTTGCATCATAATTATGCTATTTCTATCTTAAGCCGTTTAAGGACAGATACGTCAATTTGTATGTCCGTCCCAGTGCTTCGAGTATGACGTCAATTTTAGCTAATTAAAGACAAGCCAATGTAGCTACGTCTTATTCATAGCATTACATCGACAATGATTGGCGGCGAATAGATAATATTTTATTATAGAGATCGGTTTTAATAGAGCTTTATTTTGAATACTTTTTTAGCCCACTTCAGTAAGGATTACGTTCGATTTGTATATTTTATGTATGCACACCGATTTGGCTGTCTTAGTCTTGTCTAGTAGTGTCTTAGGCTAGTAGTTTGGTCCCATAATGACTTCCGATTTTTTTTTAGTTTGGCCCCGTAGTTTTATTTTTATGTTCAAAAATTGTTTATTAATTTTGATTTTAATTTTTAGGAGTTTTCATTTATTGATTTGAAATTTTCGAATAGATACAGAAAATCACAAATAGAAGAATAACATATTCATCATAAAAGTTAATAAAACTAACATTTTCTATCGAAAGGCTTATATTTTTTTTTGTAATAATAATATTTAAAAAGACCTTAGGACCTTTCGATAGATTTAAACCTTTTTTTATTGAAGCAAGTAAAATTCTAGATGATTTTTAAAACTAACTATAATATGGGCATACACTGTATCTGAAATAAAAAAAATCTTTTCTATTCTATAACAATTTCACATCGCAAAATTTCTCGTTTCATTTCATGCTAAAGTTATAATACCTACATTGTATTCCCTGGCGATCGTGCGTGTAAAACTATGTAAATAAATTTCGGTACTTAGCAATACATTATAAGAAATTTTAATGCAAATATTCTCTAAAAATAATTATGATAGGTTCTCATATTTTCGTGTTGAAAATTGTAATATTATAAGATTGAGGATAGTAAAAATGTTTAGGTTTAATTATGATCTAAACCACTCTATTTTTATTATTCCTAATTGTCATATTCGCGAATGACAAGGAAGGACGTCTTGGCGTTCATTGAGGGAGGCCTATGCCAAGCCATGGACGGATAAAAGTTTGTGATGATGATGCTACTAGGATTGGCCTTTGAGAGTTTTATTAATATTGTTACATCCGTTACACTATTTCACTTTTCACTGGCTATTTGTAAGTACTAAATTTACTGGTACAAATCCAGAGTAGATGTCTGGTAACTATGTATACAAACAATATAAGCTTCTTAAAGCCAACTAACTCCTGTTCACGTCGGAAGAATTTCATAAGAGGGAACTATTAGGTACTTGCTATGCTATACTAGTATGGAATTATCTTGAAAACATAGTACTTAAAATATTAAATATAAGATTTTTTAAAGAAATTATTATGGTTACTCTCACTAATTAGATTTTTCCTCACAAGACTGACAAGGCGTTCGTAGGCAATGAAGAGACTGAGAGTTTCAAGAAAAAAATGAAATACTTATACCATTTTAAACAGTTTTAATAAAATAAAACATTCTGTAATATTATTAGCAAAATGTGTTTTTTGGGAAGCAAGTTCAGAAACATGAAATATTCGGAAACTTTGGGTTATTAATATTATCAACTATTAGCAAGTTACGGGTTTGATTGGGGATACTGTGAAAGTTGTATTGCCGACGGCCAAATTCAAATATGTTATAATTTATTAGGAATATTATCCGATAAAATTACATCGTACATAGCAACTGGTGGTAGACGGTAGTTCTTACATTATTTAATTAAGATGTAATATATAGCGTTTAAACAAACCCATTTGATATTATTAATGCGTATGTGAGCTTATTTGTCATGATTTTACACCTTAACTGCTTAATACATTACATCAATTCTTATAACAATTAAAAGTTACATTGTCAGCGAATAACATCGATCATATTTTTTATCTCCTTATTTGCACGGAAACGAGAACTATACGAGTGCAACCGCGGGGCTATCTATTATTTCATATTAACCTAGTTGCAGTGGCAGGCTCGCGTTGGATGCGAGGGATCGGTTGTCTTGGCGTTCATTGAGGGAGGCCTATGTTCACCAGTCGACGGATAAAGGCTGATGATGATGATGATGAACCTAGATGGTTCAGTTCAGTTCAGTTCCAACAGTTAATGAACAGAAAATGACTAATTAGGGGAAGCGCGCTTTACCGATGGGGTTCGGGCGTCGCCTGTCACACGTCTAAGGCCCCGCACGAGCGCTTTTTTACTGCGCGATAAAAACCATTTGAATGAGATGGACACCTATTTATCTGTTAACCACGAAGGCGTTTTTAAAACGCAACGCTTTTCTTAGCAAGTACTGTTCGAATTTAGCATGCCAAACTCGCAACTCAAGCCGATGGCGACGTCGGGTTTTACCGCGTGTTTTTAAGGGGTCGTGCGAACGCGAGCTTATTGTTTTCCGCCTAATCGTCTGATACAAATATTTTTAACAATTAAACATCATCATCATCATCATGATTGATCTTTATACGTCCACTGCTGGGCACAGACCTCTTCCTCGAAAATAGGCAAGTAGCATGCTAGGTCATGGTCGTACGCGGGCTAACAACCTCACATTTATAGGCTTTAAATCTTATCAGACACGCAGGTTTCATTAAATCTTTCATCGGACAAAACTTCAATAAATATTAAATTCTCACAAATAAAATAATTTGCCTTTATTTTTACACTCACAAAAATATACGTGACACTAAGACGTGACATATTATTAGCTTGCTAGTGCTGCCCCCTATTTTTAGAAAACTCTGACACTTACATGCACTTAACATCCCCTGATGTTGCCAATTGTAAAGTGCCATCTGCCTTTAGATAGGGTGGGGGCTCAGGACCCTCACATACTCCGCGTAATAAACGGTAGCCTACTTTAGTCTGATGAAATTCTTATGGCCAATAAGGCAAAAAACTTTTAGACTGTAACACGCTTTTTAGCTAAGTTTAAATTGAAATAAATTCACACATAAAATATTTTTATGGCTTTAGACCGACTCAATCAAACGAAACACCTATACGGATGCCGTTCTTTGCTTTGAAGTAATTCTTATAGTTCTAAAATGGACGCAAATGCCATAAAAATGCGTACACATTATCGCAAGAAAATACCGAATTTTCAAACTGAAAGCTTTTAGGTAATTAGATCAAACGGTATCAAAAGTGGTTCTGTACATTTGTTGTTATACCCTTCTATTGTCTGTATTTCAAAGCTCGCAAACAATTAATTGCCTGCAAATTGTTTGGCAGTGAGAGTTCAAGGCGACAACGTGATAAAACGATGAAAAAGTCAGGCGGTCGGGCGTGATTTGCGAAGCCGTACGTAGAATAATAAAACCGTTTCTCAGTTACCAGCAACGGGAACGAGAAATCAGTGCCGACATACATTAATTTCTATGGCCAGCTGCACGACAACCGAACGCCGTCAACATTTTTAATGATTGCTGACAATCGGATATAATATTATGAATAAATAGTTAGTATTATATTTACTTAAACGCCAGTACTGTAATTAAACAGAAATGTGGTGTCGTGGGACACCAGGTAGGAACGAAGTTCCTTCGGCTAAAAAGAAAGGTATTATACACTACTCGCTTATATATGCGACTGTCGCGCCTGCGCACGTCTCATTTGACGCTTTTTATTCCACGCACTTATTCTTACGGTTTTACTATCACATTTTTTTCAGTTCGGTCGCGCAGCAAAATCCCTATCCCCTCCACGCCTATCGTAAGGAACTTCGTTTCAATATATATATTTAAGCCCTGTATTATAAGTATCATCATCATCATCATCAGCCTTTATCCGTCCACTGCTGAACATAGGCCTCCCTCAATGAACGCCAAGACGACCGATCCCTTGCTACTCGCATCCAACACGGACCTGTCACTGCACGGCAATCGTCTTCACATCTGGTTAATGGCCGACCAACACTTCGTCTACCTAAACGCGGCCTCCGCTCTTAAACCTTAATGGCCCATCGCTCATCTGTTATCAAACAATAATACAATATAAGTATCTATTACATGTTGACCACTTGGCCGACCAAAATGAATCCTTTTATCACAAAGCCTTTATATTCCAGTTTTTCTTATCCTTCTATTTTTAAAAGAGACGTCACGAAGTACTTCTTTTTCTTTATTCAAAAACGCACGTTAACGTAGTTTTTATCGCACGTTAAACTCACGCGGTACTTGGAACAGGGATATATTTTAGAGGTTTATGAATATTTCCACAACCGACTTACTTGGCAATATTGAATCCATGTCGTCAGTCGCTAAACAACTAATGCCTGCTAATTCCAAGCTAATCTTAGCGTTAAATTGCAACGTATATGCTCTGTATCAGTGTGTCATATTATTACTGTACTCTGTGGTATTATCTCTCGTGACATAAACCCTGTAACCATAGATACAAGATTTCCGTTACGTAACGTTCAAATTTGTCATAAATAAGCAAATAAAACAGGCTTCCAACAAAGTATGATTCCAATAAAACACAGGTTTAAAAACTAAGATTTCTTAAAACCATTAACATATTATTCAGAAACTAATTTAGTTATAAACGATTTTCTTTTTGTCTAATCCGGTAACATTATACACTTTGTACATTATACATTTTGTACAACTATATTCGCGGCACGATATGATGGCCGTTTTGACACATTACAATAGTGATGTAAATTTCAATTTATTCTCGAAAAAAAATATAATCAAATCTGTAAGTTTTTATTGCAAGTAGTACTTGGTTAAATAGTTTTAATAAAACTATATCACAATCGCAGTGCGCTCAGTTTGTACTTTTCGATGCAACGTCTGTTCGAAGCCGCTTCGTTTTGCATTGAACATTGACGCAAGTTTGCCGAAGGTAGTAGTTGTGTTGGCCAGCGATCCTATTAATTCTTCTATGTGACGATCGTATTAGATTTTATTTTTAAAAATGAAATCTAATACGATCGTAAACGTGGTAAAGAAGTACCCCAATAATTATAATCTTATAAAAATACAAAATAAATGTCCGCGGGATCCTAATATATATATAATTTATAAAGAAATTAAATAACTTAATTTTGTGTCCTAAAATTAAACATTCGAAAAATTTTATGATTGACTGCACGTCATTTTTGACAATAAAGAACAGCAATTTTTTCCTTCAAATTTGATTAATATAATTACGAAACTTCATGAGCGGGCAAACGTCAAAACGGCCTTCTTATCGTGCGGCGACTATAGTGGACTTTTAAATATATACATTAAAAAAATTTAACAAATGTCACAAAATATTTGACAAAACACATTCGAAATATAAAATTACTAAAAATGTATTTCATTTCATGTCATGTCGTTAAAAGTGACAAAATATATTTTGCTTTTCCTCAGGTGCTTACTACCCTTGAGACATCAATGCACCCTAAAAGCTAGTTGAACAATCGTAAATTATTCTGAGCGCCTGCCACCTCTCACGGGACTAAAAAATAGCCTTGGGAGATATAGATTGTGACAGGAGATTCCCTTTAAGAATTCTTTTTTTAAATTTTTCACTTTTATTTTTATCTTATATTCTGAGTGGTTTTAAGTTTTGGCAAAAGCAGCCTAGAACATTTATACAAAACGCATATTCGTAAAGTAATCAATAAGTGGCAAGGGTTTGATTAATGATAATAATATTATATTAGTTTGAATAATAAATAACATGTGATAGGACATGATTACTGTTTTTTTTTTATATTTCGTATTTATATAAGTGTTAAATACAAAAATAGTCATGGCTATTTTATGTTTTATGGAATTATATAATCATCATTTCTAAATATCGAAAAATCTGGAAGAGTATGGAAGTATATTTTTTTATGTATGACCACGTATAATTTCTTACGGAGTGTCCGATTTTGATAATTAGTTTCTTGTTGAAAATAATACATATATTTTAACGTGATAAGGGCAACTGGATCTGATGTTGGGCGATGGCAACCCAGAGAAATCGAGCGGAACTCTCGAAAATCGTAGGGGTTACTAGTGCGTTTTTTAATATCTTCATTAAGTATTTTAAAGCAATATAATTTAAGGTCTGGCTCAGGAATCTGAAAATGAAGCCGAATAACAGCTGGGGGAACTTCTTAATCAAATTACAGCATAACTTACCTTGTGTTTGTGCTTGACTAATTTGTATTATTTAGGATAGTCTGTCTCGATTTCTAGCTATATTAGTGGGCTTGTGGCTAGCTTGCTTACTTCGTAAAGATTCCTTAGTTGTATAGATTCGAAAATATTAAAGAAATAACAGTTTTTAATTGTGAAATTTTAAGAAATGCATCTGGCACTGAAATAAACTTGATATTTTCGAACATGATTTCATAAGTATTGATCAAATCAAAAAAGTCTCAATTGCTTTTCCCTCTTAAGTAAAGTATTTGCTAAAGTCTGAAAAAATATATATTATAATTCTAAATTTTGAATTATTACAGTCAATTCTTCGACATATATGTCAAACTTCAGAAAAATCCATCAAAATGGGTTCCATGTTAAGAAGTGATATTATGACTTTTTGCGATATATATTTACAACCTGAAACTGCGTTTGAAATTCTTACCCAGCTGGGTGAAATGGGATGTGTACAATTTATAGATGTAAGTTGTTCTCTATCATACACAGACAAAAACTAAGACTGCACGGATACAACCCTCTTGCTTGTTTCTTTCGTAGAGGCTTTACGGTTCTGCAAGAACAAGGAGTAAATCATAGATATCTGGTACCTAGTACTATTAGGTTTGGATAAACTATTTAAGTGATCATAGCTTACTTCGATATTGCCAGGAAAGGGACCCATTTTTGTGTTTGTCAGCATACATGCACATTGTCTTTGTTAGGTTTATCTCAGAAGCGCTTAGTCAGGTCGCTGATAAGCTTCTTATAGTTACCCACACTAGAACTGAAACTAGAAGTTTATGAAAAGTGTAGATTTCATGCCATATATTTCGGCACATGATCGGGTACACGCTTAAGTTTAAAAATTACCACAAGTAATCCCATAATCCTTGTCACTCTTTAATTTTCATGGAACTTTTTAAATTCTTTTTATAAAATCCTTAAATATTTGAACCTAATAATATGTAAAGGGTAAATCTCATAGAGCGATAGATCTTACAAGTGCAAGTGATGTCTAGATGAACTAAGTTCGTTAAGTCATCGGTTACACCCACAGCTACTCAAGATAGCAATTTTAGCCGAATCTGTACCTAACTACCGCTTTGATCCTCCATTAAGGGAACATAATCCTTCATATCTTGTTATAGATATAATTCTAGGTACGTCTTATATGTTATGTTGACTATAGAACCGACTTTAAAAAAAAAATATTTTCTTTAATATCAAAATTTGACTAAGCTTTACTTCGTCAAATAATTTTATGTATGTAAGAAGTCCTTAATTTCGACTAATACAACTAATTACAAAGATAATAACATCTGATTTCCTTATTATTTTATTATTTATTAGTAAATATTATTTACTATCCCAGCAACAAACATTTTCCTTACATTAGAATATATTAATTGTTTTTCTATCTTCCTATTTTATTATAATTGGTAATGATCAAGGACAACAATATAATTAATTCTTATCTATTATATAATATTTGTCGCGGACACGAGAATTTTATGTATTTGTTTGTTGCCAACTCCCTTAGAAATGGTTTGACCGATTCTCATGACTTAACCTTATAGGTAACTGTAGAGTATACAAATAAATTTCTCTTATCCCTAATGACTTTAGTTTTGTGCTTTTAATAAGAGTATTTAATTACTATCCACTTTAAGATGACCCCCGAGACGAAGCCCCGAGCAAGGAAGTACATATCAGAAGTGTGTCGGTGTAGCGAGATGGAACGTAAGCTTGTTTACATGGAAGGGGAGATGCAGAAAGATAAAATACCAATCGCTAAGGTGAAAACTGAACCTAACGCCTTGCAACTTAAGGACATGTCAACTCTTGAGGTAAAATGATGACATTTTATGGATTCTTTCGTAGTATATTTAAACTTTATATAACCACAAAAAAAGAACAAGGGTTATGATGATGATGATGATGATGATGATGATGATAATATTAACACAAAGCTAGACGAACCTCCGGATTTATTACAATATTTGCTATTGCTCCAACCAAAATAACATTGCAACGTATATTTTTAATCCGCAGACTAACAAATACTCAATTATAATATTTTTGTGTAATCGGTAACCAGTATTTTTATTAAATGTTTGAACTTAAATAGAATATTTTTTTATTATTTAACCATGATCCTGCGTTCCTCGTTCACGTGAAAATGTTTGAATTTTCGGTAGACATATAAATGTAGTTTTAATAATCCTGAAAGCGCGGCACTATGGCGGAGCACGTACACTGCACAGGCTACGTAAGTTTGTCAAGCTTTGCTTTGCAAGAAAATGTAGTATCCATATTGTGATTGTCTCCACTGTAACTGGATACGTAATAATTGATATTTTATAGAAGAAAAGCTTAACACCCGTGCGTACTCTCCCCGTGTTCACGGTGGAAATGGGCCTTTAACGGAGTATGAGGCTAGGGGTCTAGATTCGGGATTATTTAAAATCAATGTTTTATTTTTTTAAGACTGTTCTAGAAGAGCGTGAAAGAGAAGTCCTGGAGATGTCGGAGAGCCAATCGACATTATTAAAGAATTATTTGGAATTGAGTGAAATGTACTATGTTCTTAAAAACATTGGACCAATGATGGGTGACGCGAATAGCAAAGAGAAATCTTTATTAAAAAGGTTTTTATATTTAAAATTCAACTAAAGTATTGATTTATTTCATGTCTTTTAAGGCCAAGGCCTCATATTATATAATATAGTTACGGCGAAAGTAAACTAAAAATTTGTGACATAATATTCATTAATTCATTGAAAGGCACTTGCAAGTCTTTTGGTGTAGTACTTTTCAGTAGTCAGTACTTTGCAGTGTTCAGTCTAACTGCCTGCCCCATTTGTCTTTCACCCATGTGCTGGCATAATGCCGTTTGCTGAACTTCACACATTTTTGAATATTTTAATCTCAACAGACATGCAGGTTTTCTCATGTTTCATGGGTGATCAGACATTTGTACCTATCATGTTCAGTTGCACGGAGAAATATATAAAATGTATTTGAGATGCACCCGGTCAGGACCGAACCCAGGGTCTTCGATTTGAAGTCGAGCCCTCAGCCGTCGCTCAATTAATTAGTATAATATACCGAGTAACACTAATTAGTGTTTTCTTACACACATGTGTACATAACATTTACTGTAATATATTGAATCGTGAATCTGAAGTCAAAACCATACTTAAATTATCTTAAACATACACAAAAATATCTCACCCTCGTCTGATTTCAAGGAGGAGACCCGTGCCCAGCAGTGGGACATATGCGTTGATACTTTACTTTTTTTTTTACACCTAACCTTAGACCGCATATGTTTTGGTGTAAGTTATAATTACATTACCTGTCCTTTATCTGAATAAAAGAGGATAGTGTTACCGCTGTAGATGCGTGGCATGTCCCATCCCGTTAAAAAAAACGTGTTAATTAAAAGCTATTTTAGGTTAAACGGGGAAGAATCTCGTTCACCAGGACTTCTCTACATCATAACGGGTGTAGTGAAAAGAAATAAAAGTTTCACTTTCGAAATGATACTGTGGAGGATATCGCACGGGAATATTTATTATCGACAAGCGGCTGAAGATAAAGTAATACGTCATCCAGTAAGCGTGAGTACCGTGTTTTGTTGTTATTTTTTTTTACACTTACATAATAGTTTTTACAGATTAGTTACACTTAAACATAAACAATTTAGCCCGGGACTAAACTGGGAACTAAATGTTAACCAGCAGTGCTATTCTATAAGAGACAATTTCTAAGCTGTGCGCCGTGACGAGTTCGTCGCGTCCACAGCGGCCAGGCAGTCTCCCATACGAGGAATAGTGTGTTTTTGTCAGGGCCAGCCTGTCACTGCGGTGATGCTGTTGCCTGCTGATCTGGGGCACTTAAAATCCGCTTAAGGCGCTTGCAGTGGTTCTAGTCTAGGTAAGCCATTCCAACGTGCCAGTCCCACATAGGGTCAGATTTTACAGGCTACATCTGGATGTAGTATAAAATCTGGCCTGAATAACAGGGCATTCCCCTGCATTACCAAAAAAGTCGTATTGTGAGTCGTAATATATGTAAGTCTCGAGGAATTTAAATAAGCAGTGTATTGCAGATTATAGCGCAGCGCACGCGCATTCTCCCATTGTTGAAAAATAAAATATTTTTAGTAATATATTTCGATTATTTGTCTGGCTAAAGGCCTCTACCAAAGCAAACTACTAAGCCCTTATTAATTATATTTTCTAAGTTGTTGTTGTTTTCGCACGAGTGACGATTCTGTCTGGTTATGCGCTCGGCCTTTAGAGTGAGAGATTCGAACTTGAGCCTAACCACTGGTGCTCTATAATGTTTTTTTTTAATTTCTACATGACGTATCTGAACATAATATTGTGACCATCGCTTGCTCTCTGGTGACGCATAACATCGTGAAGAAACCTGAATGCCTTAAGAGATCAAAGTCTTTGAAGGTCTGTACCTTTTTAACCTACCCACATTGGATAGTTCAAAGATAGTTCAAAGATGTGCTGACATCTTTGAACTATGGCACACGCACCCTCCTCGAATGATTTCGAGGGGACATATTATAAGGATTGATTATTCTACATTATATGTACTCAGTTGCTGGCAGTTATTTATCACATGTCATCAAACTGTTTTGCCTGAAAGGGTCTGGAGGCTGATGCTCATTATTACGATAACCGTATAGCAGATCTCAAGCTGACCCAATGCAGATTACCTAACTTCAAAACGGATAACTTTTTAATCTTCTTAGACTTGCAGATTAGGTTAATGGTTTGTTTTTGTTTAACATACCAAGTACTTTGCAGTTTATTTATTTTATACAACCCACAGTCGAATAAATGCTTGTGATGGGGAAAAATGAATACAGTATATTTTGTAGAGGTTTTTATTGTTACAAATCAGCCCCTCTAGACAAGTGGCAAACGCTAAACGAATAGAAATAGAATAGAATAATTATTCATCATCATCATCATAGCCCATAGCTGTCCACTGCTGAACATAGGCCTCTCCAATGGTTGTCCAGCACAACCGGTCTAGTGCCACCTGCATCCATCGAGACCTGGGAATAACAATAGCTGTCAAATTACATATCGTATACTAGTGTCATTCCCATACAATAAGTATTCTATTCTATTTCTATTCGTTTAGCGTTTGTGCCACTTGTCTAGGGGGGGGGGGGGGGAAGATGTTTTATAAGTATCTACATAATATGTAAAAAAATGATTTCCATATTATTTGAGCTGTTATGCAAACTGTATGTTAGTGACTTTGTAATGTAATTTTTTTAAAGTGTATTACAATTCTAGGGTCGAGAAATTCGAAAAGTAGCTTTCCTAGCAGTTTGTCAGGGTGAGCAATTGAGTATACGGATGGAAAAGGTATGCCGTGGGTTTAGAGCGGGCTTGTATCCATGCCCCCAGAATTATGAAGAGAGATTGGATATGATGAATCAATTAAGGACAAGAATAGCCGACGTAGAAAAGGTAAGGTATTTTTTATGTATATTTTATGTATCAAAAAAAATGTAAGTAAAAACGGAACAAAACAAAGAAATACAGTAGGGGGCGCACACACAAAGCCGACATGACAGCGTCATGCTCATACTACTATACGGCGCGCCAGCAAATTGTGATTTCACATTAAGGCTCCGTATCCACGAGCGCTTTTTTTACTGAGCGTTAAAAAGGGTTTGCATGAGACAATAATTCATTGATACCCATATATTATTATATCCGTTCACACGAAGGCGTTTTTAAAGCGCGGCGCTTTATTATCGGATACTGTTGGATTTTCGAGGTGAAGCATTGGAGGTTAAGTCGAATTTAGCATGGGGAACTCACAACTTGCGCCAACGTCGTAATTTTAAGCGACGTTTAAAAAGCGCTCATATGATCGGGGCCGAAGTTATAAAATAAAATAAAAGTGGTTATTGGTTCTATTTATTTCAGGAAGACGATCTCCGTGCAGTGGCCGGTCCGCGTTGGATGCGAGTGGCAAGAGATCGGTTGTTCGTTCAGCAGTAAACGCTGTAGTAGACGGTAAAGGCTGATGATGATGACGATGATAATTGGTTCTATTTATTTCACGGACTTGTTATTATTTAATATTAGGAATGTAGTATATAATCATAATAGGAAAACATCAAGATTATAATTACATAATGTTACTTCACATTCGTATAAAATACAAAATTTCAGTGAAAATTCTCTTTACCGCGAAATAACTATTTAAATAACCTAAAATAATACCAAGAGCGTACTTTTGAAAAGGATTTGAAAACGCTTTGACAGTTCGGTATGTCTCTATAATATTTAGGTCACTAGCTTTCGAGCAAAAAAAATGCTATTCCATTCAGTCTTACCCGTATTTATTCGTCGAGATTTTATAGAATAGACTTTATTTGTATTTTACTAAGAAATTATATATTGCGATCAGTCAGATTTACACACAAAAAATATACATTTGGACGAAGGATTCTTTTTATTAAAATTTCGCTAATAGGTTTCACTGAGATAATATTTAATTTTATCAAAAATAATTAAATAGACACATACTGATCCCTAAGACAAAGGCACTGCCTGGTTTGAGGGTCCCTGGGGTCTTAGACAAAGTAACATTTAAAAAACGATAACGAAGTTC
The DNA here is from genome assembly GCA_905333005.2 of Lycaena phlaeas. Taxonomy (NCBI): domain Eukaryota; kingdom Metazoa; phylum Arthropoda; class Insecta; order Lepidoptera; family Lycaenidae; genus Lycaena; species Lycaena phlaeas. The sequence continues at coordinate 7,364,693 of HG995168.1, forward strand.
GAAAAGAATAAAATGTATGGAATGACGTGGTCAATCGTTATCGTGACAAAATCACAAACTGTCTATTGCTTATCAATCGTTATTGTTAATATCTTATTGACTAGGAAATTGTCATTGTTAACTCGGAGACGATGACGAAATTCGGTACCGCTACGAAATGATGTTACTTTGTCTAAGCCCTCTGTTAACTGTAGCTTTGATAAATTGTGTATGCACTAACATAAATGTCAATTTCAGCGTACAAAATTTTACCTTTAACATTTGTGCTAAATATAGTTATTATTAGTAGGTATTATGTTGGTAGTCAGTAGCGCGCTATTACGCTGTATGTCTATAAATAAATCAAGCTGAAGCTATATCCAAATTAAATACCAAAGGGCATTGTAACTCACAATACTTAATAGTATTTCTATAAACCGCGCATCATCATCTGCCTAGCCTTTGACCAACTATATATTGGGGTCAGCTTCCAGTCTAACCGGATTCAGCTGAATACCAGTATTTTACATGGAGCGACTGTTGTCGGACCTCCACAACCCAGTAACTGGGGGATACGGTACCCCGCGGTAAGACTGGTTGTCAGATTCTCGGGCTTCTGACGACCCGTAACGACTGTCAAAGATCCACGAATGACAGCCGGGACCAACGGCTTAACGTGCTTTCCGAGTATGTAAAGATGGTCACCCATCCACGGACCAACCTCGGCAAGCGTTGCTTTACCTGATGAATCGATCTGCGCAGCTGTTACCACTGCGCCACCAGCTCGTCTAATATCGTTGTACTTATATGATATTATTTATTGTAAGATTTTTCCATCTCCGTGCAATCGCCGGTTCTAGTTTGATGCAATTGGCGGGGAATCGGACGTGTTCATACAAATAGGCATATGTGCACCAATGTCTTTATTCAAATAGGCATATGTACAGCAATAGATGGAAAAAATATGATAGTGATGATGATAATGAAGATTTATTATTGTATTAAGTATTAACTAGAACAAGGTCAGTTAGTAGCGGAGCGGGAATATCTTGTTACAGCTCTGCGGCCTAAGTAAGCATAGCGTTTCGTCGCTCTTTTAAGTTTGTTCATTGTATACGTCTTATGGGATTTAGTATCCCTTACGTAATTGTCGATGTCATTTTCGATAATTCTAGAAGACCATGGGATCTCCTGCGACCATCTTGATTTTTATAACATGTATACATTTTAAAGGTGATGAAAAAGATGAAGTATCACCGCTGTAAGACCCTAAAAACAATTGCCAATCAGTTGGCCAGTTGGATGGTGCAAACAAAGAAATCCAAAGCAGTGTACCACACTATGAACTTATTCTCATTGGACATAACAAACAAGTGTTTGATAGGCCAATGTTGGGTGCCCGAAGAGGATTTGCCGAAGGTCATGGTTACTTTAGCAAGCATATCGGTAAGTATCTGCTACAGAGTAAACAAGTTGTAACGATATTCGTGCAGTGGCCGACGATGATGGATGCGAGTGGCAAGGAATCTGTCGTCTTGGCACTCATTGAGGGTGGTCTATGTTCAGCAGTGGACGGAAAGCTCACGATAAGAAGATTATGATGATGAAGTGAAAAGTACATTATATTGTATTGTTAACACTAGAGATTATCTACATAAGCAGCGCACGAGAGGGTCATGAACAAGATATAACTCTCAAACTTTACGAAATAAGACTGAAAAATATACGTTAAATGACGCATTTTAATTAGTTTCAAAATTAATCTATACTAAAATAATTATAGAGCTGTTTGGTTAAATAAAACTGAAACAATCTAATCTCCTGAGATTTGCGGTTTTATGTTTTTTGTTAAAATTATTACAACATTTTTTTTTTGATCTAAACAAAAATTCGTTGTAAAAAATTGTACTATGTTTTATCAATTTTACCAATTATAATACTCGTTAAAAGTTGAATGTTTTTCTGAATTTGAAACCAATTTTGCACTCCGTTTTTGCCAAAATAATTGTGGTTTTGAAATTGAATACGTTACAGCGGCACTATTGCTCACAAAGAGTTACGGAAAATATTAATTAATAAAAAAATTCATGAAACGCATAAAACAAAAAATTGTATCAATTACACCATATTTCGTCAGTGAAAAACTATACGCTTGTCACAATGCACAGAACCCCTTTAATTATAGGCTGGGGTGTATTTGTATACAAATTGTTTTCTCGTTTTAATAAAGCGCGTCCGATGGACCGCATCGTACGCCCTGCACGTACGGCTCGCAACGGATTTTAGTGGAAGGGATAATTATTTCGTGATCGATTTAATTCTTTTTTTTTTTTGATGACGCAGCGGTAATCCTTTTCGGATCCTACCAGAGCCTTACCCTCCTCGCCTGATTTCCCAGCAGTGGGACATAAAGGGTTGATACTTTATACTTTACCAGAGGCGCGTGGCTCATTGGGTGCACTACTCCACTAAAACTACTGCGTGAACCTTCAGCCGCTATCAGAGGAACCCGGATCTGTAGGCGATGGGAAACCCTCAGGCTGACATCGACTGGTTGGTCCCGGCAAGACCAAATTCTCCGAAATAGGGGGAATGCCGGCTACCTCTTGGCAGTCCCCATGACGTCATGTATTCAGCGAGGCCCGGGTTCCCATCCCGGATAGGATATAATTCCTATAGGATTTAATTCCTAGCCCACATAGGATTTAATTGCTAACCTAACCTAATATTCTTAGATTATTTCATTTCATTGGTGACGATGGTCCAATAAGTATTGGCTCGCCTTCTCGTGTTATAACACGAGAAGGCGAGCCAATACTTATCCGGTCCGGGTTCAATCCTGACCCTCTGTGGTACTGTGGAATGGGTTTTTCTAAATTTCTGCTAAAACTAGTTCAAGTGCACTATAAAACCCACATTAGAAGCGCTAAGGTGAACTATGGCAAATACCCTCCCTGATTTCGAGGAGGAGACATTTGTCCAGCAGTGGTAGATTATATCAGGATTATAATTATTATTATATTATATCGACGATGATAAAATATATTATATAATAAGTATATTATATAATAGTTAATAGTTTTATATTATGAACAAAATTTCGACCTGTTGTTAAGCCTTATAACGTAACAATAAAAGCGCGATATAAAAGCGCTGCTTCACCGCGAACACCGGCACCTCTCATTGCATAACTTATCTTATAAATTTAAAACATTATTTCTGAAAATATAAAAAAATATATATTATTTTTAGAAAAAGGCTGGAACAAACGTGTCATCTTTTATAACTAAAACTGAAACCTCCGTCAAACCGCCAACATATCATCGTACTAATAAATTCACTAAGGGATTTCAAGCTTTGATAAACGCTTATGGTGATTCTACATACCGGGAGATAAACCCAGGTAAGAACTATGTGTTTGTAGGAGAAGAAATTTCTACAAATTAATAAAATTGGAGTCTGTTTGTATTATTAAAAAGCGATTTTAATTGTTCATTTGTTTTAGACCTGCTATAGGCAGACAGGAACAGTTTGTGATCAAACATATAAAACCCATCTTTAAGCGTCGGTGGTTTAAAACCATCTCCTATTACAATAAGTTATTTGCATAATCATGTTAATTGTTTAATTAAAAGAGTTGTCATGATTTTTTTACTATTCATAAATACGTTTGCCATCTAGAGTGTAGTTAGAATTCTATCAGCAGTTAAGGATCACTGACATAGAACATGACTTTATATAAATAAATTCACCAGAAGACACAGATGACAGAAGAATTACGTAAACACCCATGTGTTTACGTAATTCTTCTGTATCTTCTTCTGTGCATGTGAGCGTCACTGAACTACTTTCTATACGGCTAGAATGATTTTGATTTTTTTTTGTGTTCAAGTGGATTAGCAAACGAATACACAATTTGCTCCACTACAAACATATTGGACGTGTGTCAAGTCCGATGATATTATAATAATACTTTTTTTTAACTTATTTAACTAAGCTTATTTAATATAGTCTCTTAGGACATGAAAGCCCTAACGTTTAATAAACTTAATTACTTACAATTAATATACATTATAGTCATTAAGTAATTACTTAAACAAAGGCCCGCCGAAAGGTCGTGATGGAAAACTATTGCCTCTACGATAAAATTAACTGCGCCAGATGTTGCTGCTTCTGCACTTAAGAATGTCCCTTGATCCTATTTATTTATGTAAAATTTTTGCATCAAAGTTTTCCCCCGTAATATTTAACACATTTTTCAAGAATGTGCTGCACACATCGATCACATCACCCATAGGCTCCTAATAACAGGGGAACGGTTCTGGTGACACATCTGACTTATAGTTCCGATGTAAGCGGTAAACAATGTACTTAAACTATGGGTTCGTCTCATTCTTTCCTGTTGCGAAATATATCTATTTCTTTTTAACGTTCCGTGATTGGTAATGTATGACATTGAATTAGCTAATCACAGCATTGCAACATTTGCAACCCCTTTCGTCTCACCTCAGCTAGTTGCCAGAATGCTAAATGCATTCAGAGTGATACGAAAAATCAAACATTAGGAGTCTATAGGTTGTGTGGTCGATGGCTGCACATCATTAATTTTGTCCTATCATATACATCGCAATTTGGTGAGTATTCATAATAATGATATTTATAGGTCTGTACACAATAGTAACGTTTCCGTTTCTCTTCGCCGTGATGTTCGGAGACGTGTGTCATGGTTTGATATTGGTGTTATTGGCCGTTTGGATGGTGTCCGTGGAAAAGGAACATATGAATAGAAGATCTGGTAATGAAATCTGGAAAATAATGTTCGGTGGTAAGTTTTATACCACTTATCTCCGCATCAACGGGATCGGTCGTTTTGGCGTTCATTGAGGGAGGCTTATGTTCAGCAGTGGACGGATAGAGGCTGATGATGATGATGATAATGATGATGATGATGAATTTTATTATTGTTATTATTCTACAAGCTACATACACATAAATATGTTTATAGTTATATTGTTGGTAGGCCATTAACAAGGTGCAAAGCTGGGTGCGAGTGCAAGGCACAAGGCCGTCTTACGGCGGTTTTCAATATCCTATCTATCTTAAAATTTTCTTATCCATCATACAATTTTGATAGATTTTGTAAGAAAATGTGTCAAAATGTAACGATAGATAAGAACATTTTAAGATAGATAGGACATTGAAAATCGCCCTTAACGTTTATTGAGGGAGGTCTATTTTCAGCTCTAGAGGGGTATAAGCTATAGATAATAATGTTGTTTATACATTTCAATGTTTTTGAAGCGAAATGGTTTAAAAGTTGATACTAATGTACCTGCTAATTTAGGACCAAGTCGACATTTATACATTCAATTGTGGGGAGGCCTATGTTCAGCAGTGGACGAGCAGCGGCTAATGATGATGTAGCCTTAGTCAGAATTTAGATAACTAGTATATCAATGTGCCAATTCTTATTGATACCATCCAGGTATGTACTCGTATAATGGAATCTTTGAATAAGAATTTCAACCATTTTAAAACATTGGTTTTTATTTATCGCCACATTTCTTGTTAATCATGCTAATATTGTTATGTACTAAACAATAAAAATTTCACAAAAATTTTTTTTTTTGGTTGATCACATAAAAAATATTTTTATATTAGTTTTTTATACTTATTTTATTTCACAGGAAGATACGTCATATTACTGATGGGATTATTCACACTGTACACGGGTTTCGTTTACAATGTATATTTCTGCAAGTCTATTGCGCTTGTCAAGCCGTATTGGAACAATCATTACACTCTCAAGGAAATTGAGGAAAATCATTATTTGACCCTGGACCCGGCCACTGAGACTAATGCACCTTACATGTTTGGTGTGGATCCTGTGTGGGAGGTGAGTCAACTTTTAAGCACTATCTGTTTCCCGTAGCTTCGCCTGCGTTAATTAAGATTTATAACTGCATCTTGGTGGGGCCTTCCACGATAAATGGGGATATGTAACACTAAAAGTATTTTTTTTCAAATCTGACCAATAGTTGCTTAGATTAGCGCGTTGAAACAAACAAACGCTTCAGCTGTATATATTATTAGTATGAATATATTTTTGGAACGAAGTTCCTTACGGCAGGCTTGGAGGGGATAGGGATTTTGCTGTGCGACCGAACTGAAAAAAATGTGATAGTAAAACCGTAAGAAAAAGTGCGTGGAATAAAAGCGTTAAATGAAACGTGCGCAGGCGCGACAGTCGCATACACAAGCGAGTAGTGTATAATACCTTTCTTTTTAGCCGAAGGAACTTCGTTCCTACCTAGTGTCCCACGACACCACATTTTTTTTTTTTAATAAAACACACTTGTTATGACTATAATCGTTACATGATATATGCTGTCACAATATCTTAATATATATATTTCTTGTGTGCGTGTGTATGTGACTGAACTCCTCCTAAACGACTGGACCAATTTTGATGAAATTTTTTGTGTGTGTTCGTGGAGATTCGAGAATGGGTTAGATTCACAAATCAGACCGGTAGATGGCGCTGCAGTCGGTATCTAGGTTATTGATCTGTACTGCCACTATCGATTCGTATCTAAAGGACAACGTCTGTGGGGTCCGCTAGTTTTTTTATAGATAAATTATATGTTCTGCAAAGTCGTAGTACTTTATTTTGTACTTACAATCAATAGTTTTCGCAGGGCACGCGAAAAGTATTGATTGAATTGAAAATTGAAACGCACGTGTAAGGACGTTTTTTTGATAATTTTTTTACACATTTTGTTACATTATTGGAGTTTTAGTATGGGTCCCTAACTTTTTGAATATTTAATATAGCCTATGTTCACCGGGGATTGTGTAGCTCCCCAACAATGAAATAATTTTTCAAATCCGTCAAGGAGCTTCGGAGCCTATTCAATACAAACAAACGATTAAATCTTTCCTCTTACTATATAATAGTAGTTTTATCAACTATGAGTATTGACTGTAACATAATCATGGGCCACATTATTTTATTATATAAATCTTAATAAAGTACTAATGTATAATTAAAAACAAAAAGAAATTCAACACAAATAAATGTCATTCTAAAACAAAATATTTTTAGGTGTTGGCTAATTAGTAAGAAACAAAGACTTCCAATATCCAAACAAAAGCTTTCTTCTGGGAAAGGTTACTTCGGTCACGCAATGGCCACGTGCCTTAGAATTTTTGTCTAAGCCTTTCAACCCACGTGATCGCTGTTGACCTTTTTTGAAATGATAACGTGACAAGGTTTTTCCGTCTTTGCTATTTTCCAACCAACGTGACCGTAATTAACGCTTAAAGGGAAGTTAAAAAATATATTTTTTTAAGAAAGCCTTACGCGCGATTGGTTGATTTGTTTTATAAATTACTTAGAAGAGCTCATGCTGAAATGAAAACTTCTTTAAAAGGGGTTGAACACTTTTCTGTAACAAACAAAAATCGTGAAACTCTCTTCATCGTCACCGCACGCTTTCAACGTGTCACTTCATATTTATTTTATTTAAAAAAATGTTAACGTCATATTTCTTAATTTTCACTAAGAAATATGACGTTATCAAATTTAAAATCCTATTGTAAGTTAATAGACATATTATTTTTGTTACCTACTTTAGAATTTTACCAATCAAATATTGTTGATATCATTGTAACCTAGTACTTGCAATGTGATATTGCTGAGGGTTGTTATGGGGGTCGTGCCAACATTCTGCCTATTTTTTTACCAAAAAGCAGTGTTTGCAGCGAGGCATACTATTTTCAGTTCTATGATAGTCACATTGCAAAACAGAAAAAAACATGACAAAAAAAAGTTTCAGTGAAAATTTTAGTCATAGATTGGTCACGTGTTCAACGTGAGTTAGTTTGCCCGCTTTATTTACATAGAGAATATTTACAAAATATGTAAATAAAACTTGTTTTAATATAGAATTCATATATTATTTTCAGTTGGCAAAAAATAAAATAGTATATCTGAACTCGATCAAAATGAAAATGTCTTTAATTATTGGTATCGTTCACATGATGTTCGCATTGATACTGAGCTTTTTTAATCACATGTAAGTGTCGGATGGCTTTTTCTCTCTTTTCGAGTAATTATTTTAAATATAAAATTGAAATATTTTTGGAAATTGTACAGTATTTTTTCACAGAAAATCAGTTTTAAGTTTCAATTAAAATAAATATTTTTTATCTAGGTAGATACGCGAAAACCTACGGGCAAGTGTGCCCATTATCCGCACCCAATCCTGACTGTGTGATATTAAAAAAATGTAGTTTAAAATATAAATTTTAACACTTCTTCTAAAGTGTTGATGGAACTGGAAAATAACACGTCAGAAAAGTTACGATTGTATCAGTCGCATAATAGATGCCGCTGTTATTAGCTGTCTATTGTCACTATTATTTTAATAAACTATTAATCCAAAGTCCACATATTGAAGCCTCAGGAAACTCCAGTATTGATCTCTTTCGGATTACAAGCGAATACAATACTTTGTTTTTATACAAGAACTGCATGGCTTTGAATGAGTTAATACGAATATCAATACGTTATGAAAATGAAAAAAATAATCTTTGCAATATTTGTTTTGTTTACTCTCTAAAGGATAGGATTGATTAGAATGTAAGCTGTATACTTGAGCTTACACATGACCTATTTACAGCTAGATAATTGTAGTTGTCGAGATTAAAATGCCGCTTTATAATAATATGTGAAGAGTTTTTTTTTGTATTAGCATTAAAAACGTATTGTTTCAATGTTCATTTCAGATACTTCAAAAAATACTACGCCATATTTTTACAGTTTATGCCACAGATTATATTCTTCACATTAATATTTTTCTGGTTGGTCATACTGATGTTTATGAAATGGTTCATGTATAGTGCGAAAGCAGGTAATGAAATATGTTTAATGAAAATTTTATAACTGTAAAGAACTATAAAGTACCTTATAGTAATAAAATTATATAGTTATAGCTGCGCATATCTTCCATTTAACGATTATGAAGTAGAGTCACTGATATGATGAAAAGTATCCTGCCTTTTCGGTGTATTAAAGAAGAGAAGGACCTTAATCTAAGGGCTATAGCTATCAATTGTTCTACGGCTACTTCGGATGGATTTTGGCAGAATCGGTCCGTTACAGCCTTTTTAACTTACGGTGGACGACTATATAGATGATATACATTTTTCGCGGTCCGTAAACAAAAAGTTCTAATCGGGAATCTATAACTATCTAACGCTGTCCGTCCGTTCGTCCGTATGTCAGTGTGTCACCAGGCTGTATCCCATGAACCGTGATAGCAAACAGTTGAGATCTTCACACATGATCTTGTATTTCTAATGTGACTATAGCAAAAATTCAAAAACAGAATGAAATAAATATTTAACAGAAGCTCCAAGAAGAAACTATGTTTTTTTTTTGCTAGATATTAATGACGTCAACTTGTAGACGTCTGTGATAAATAGTAGGTGTTGTAGGTGTGTTGTAGTTGTGTATTAAAAAATAAATAAATAAAATAAATGATAAAAACAGGTTCCATGCAATAAACCTGATATTTTTCCGTTTTTTGTTCAATTTTAATGACTGCAACAGGTAGACGCTCGGGATAATCAGAGGATATTTTTTTGTGTATTCACATCAAAGGTATTAATTAACAGCACAATCGGAAACCGCGGAGCGGTTTTAATTTTAATTGTATGATTCGGTTCCAGACAGACGCATTAAGTGAAACTAAACGAAAGATTTTGCCCGTTATATAGACAACGGTGCAGACCCTTTCCTACTTTTACTTACCCTTCGTGTGGGTAAGTAAATGTAAGTGAATGAACGAATGAATGAAATATTATTTTTGTGCACTACATAATACAAAAATTAACAAAAAACTTAGGCCCTGAGGTTTTTTTTTTAAATTTAACACTTTATTATATGTCTATGTTGTGACTAACTTAAAAAAAAAGAAAACAAAAGTATCAACCCTTATATGTCCCACTGCTGGGCACGGATCTCCTTCCTCGAAATCAGGCGAGGAGGGTAATGGGCCAATAGTCCACCGCGCTGGCCCAGTGCGGATTGGTGAACTTCACATACCTTCGGAGACTTTTAATCTCATCAGGCATGCTCACGATGTTTTCCTTCACCGGTAAGCGAACGATGGTCTCGTGTTTGGGGTGCACTTAGAAATTTAGAAAAACCCATTTCAAGGCACACACGGACGGGTCAGGATCGAACCCGGAACCCCTCGCGTAAGAGGCCGAGTCCGTCCACCACCGGACCACCGTCGCTCAGTCGTCGTGACTAAGTTAACTTAAATAAATTCGTTATTATATCTGCAACGAATATCTTATTACCATATCTTTTATTTTATTTTACTATCTCTCTTATATAAAAACTTTACATGTGGCGCAACGCGGTTTCACTCGTGTACTTCACATTGTTTTGGAAGTACGGAGATTGGTAAAATATTTTTTTAGCGGTTCCGAATATCTAGTGATTACCCCTCACAACCTCACAAACCCACAAACTTTACCTCCTTATAATAGATGACGTCTTTCACATACTATCAATTACTTTCTTTTCCGTTTTGATTTTACAGAGGACATAAAACAAGGGCCTGGATGCGCTCCGCTTATACTCATAATATTCATCGACATGATGTTATTTTCAACAACCAAACCCGTGGATAAGGATTGTGACGCATATATTTTCTCGGGTCAAAAACTTGCACAGAATATGCTACTTGTTATAAGTCTTGTGTGTGTACCCGTGCTGCTCTTTGGGACGCCTATTTATTTGAACAAGCAACGTAAAAAGGAAATTCAAAAAGCTGAGGTGAGAATGTCAAAATGGCTACTTTCTAGTTTTTGACGAGACCTAAGTAAACAAATTAATAACAATGCAAGCAACATGATTCTATAAAATAAAAACAACAATATTATAATTAAATAAATACATACTAGGATGAAGTATCTCTTAGGAATAAATCAATCTCACAAAATCTGTATTTCACAATTTCAACACATTGTATTTATATATAAAATGACAAAGTTAGCTACGGTATTGCATAAATGTGTGATTTATCATAAGCAATAAAATATAAAAGTGTTTCTGGTTTTGCTATTGGCAACACTAAACAAGTGATTGAATATGAATTAAATTGAATGAAATTTTATATGAATGGCAGCACCAATGAACAACTGTCTGGAATTTAGATCATTGTTCGTGGATTGTCCATTTTTATGTTTTGGTATATTAAAAATGAGACGATTTTTCATAACACATTAAAAAAATTTACTTATATCTTATAATATCAATACTTAATAAAAATCAATTCCATTTTAATTACAGACTCAAGTTAGCCAGTTTCGCCGGTATCAAATAAGAGACTCAGTTGATATTCAAGAGAAGACGGTCAGTGTTTTGAAGAATCCAACTGGTTTCGGTGCTCTGATGATACATCAGGCTGTTGAAACCATAGAATTTGTTTTGAGCACCATATCTCACACGGCGTCTTACCTTCGACTGTGGGCGCTTTCATTGGCACATGAACGTAAGTACCATCTTTAGTAGACCATTTTTGTTCACTTGACATACTATCCTGTGGTTTCCTTTACTACAGTATTGCTGTACGGAAAGCGTCATCTCCTAAGGTCGACAATCCTTGTCAATTTGCAATTATACAACGTAAGGCCCCGTTCGCGCGAGCGTTTTTTTACCGAGCGTTAAGAGGGATTTGATTGAGACAAATGGATGCCCGTATATTTGGTTTATACGTCAGCGTTTTTAAAACGCGCCGCTTATGTATCGAGCTGTTGTATTTTCGACGTGGAGCGTTAGACGTTAAATCGAATTTAGCGTAAGGAGCTCGCAACTCACGCTAATGTTCGTTTTTAACGCGACGCTTATTAAGCACTGGTACGAACTGGGCCTAACATGATTAAATATAAGAACGTTTTCTGTTACAAAGTCTTCAGCGTTGTATACGAAAAAGTGATTTTATTTATACTCTGAATCATTTATTTTGTACAAAGGACAAAATACTTTTTAACACATATTTATGCAGGTAAGCGGATATTTACAAAAACAGGTCAAATGTAATAATTATTATGATCATATCTTAATTTCACTTCCTCAATATAATATTCTTATTCTCATAAAACGAAGACAGCGTCGAAGTAACATCTATTGCGTAATATTTCTTATAAAAACCAACGAGGATTTCACCTGACAAATTACAATATTATTTCTACAAAGAATAATGTGATATCAAATACTGTAGTATATGAAATAACATATTTGCGCGATATAAATACCTACATTAGCTAGAGATCAAGGTCAAATATGAACAAGGCCTATGTGGATAGGTGGCAGAAAGCTTTCATGGCACAATATGGTTAGTCTATGATTGTTCATGGATGACATGTTATCACCATTTTTGCAGCTGACAGGAAGTTATAGCTTCAAATTACAAACAATAATCATCATCATCATCATCAGACCTTATCCGTCCACTTCTGAACTTAGGCCTCAATCAATAAACAGCAAGACGACCGATCTCTTGTCACTCGCATCCCACACGGACCGTCTACTGCACGGAGATCGTCTTCCCAGCTGGTCATCTACCTAAACGCGGCCTTCACTTTCGAACTATATATACTTCAGCGTTTTTTGTCAGCACAGGATCGACTGTGATCGATGTAATATCGACTACCAAATGATTTGAATCTATCTATTATAACTCCCTTGAGACTCGCAATGAATTTAATCAGAAAAAATCATGGGGAGTAGGAAATATAATTTTATAACATACTATATTATATAATTTATATAATATATAACAGAGCCTGTTTCACAATCTCCAGATAAGTTCTGATTAGGCTATCCGCAACATATTTGACAGATACTCCATACTCTATCTGTCAAATATGTTGTGAATAGCCTATTCGGAACTTATCTGGAGATTGTGAAACAGGCCCTAATAATAATAAAAATCATATATTTTTATTTCAGAACTCTCTGATATGCTGTGGGATATGATTTTTGCGGATTTGGCGTTACGAGACACATCTCTAAAGGGCGGTTTTAAGATATTTGTTGTGTTTGCGATATGGGCGGTGTTCTCTGTAGGTATCCTGATTATAATGGAGGGACTCTCAGCTTTTCTCCATACGTTAAGATTGCATTGGTAATTATTACACTAATATTTATAACTTTGGATGTAGGAAATCTTCATTAAAATACCATTATATAGTGTCATATAATAGCCAACGTAGGCTATTAAAATAATAACAAAGGTTTCGGAGACGGGAAGGGGGGGGGGGGGGTCTTCTCGTTGTGAAAGCCTGATTGGCCCTTTTGAGTCAGAGGGCATTTTACCGGCGCCGGGAAGTGGTCAGCGCCAGGAGAACCATCTCTTATGCGCAAAGCGTTTCCTCTACGACAGTAGCAGAAGCCTTGAAAAATAATTATCACCAATGACAGACTAGCTACAGCTACATATATTGTTTTAATTTCCTAACCTAATAAGAAAAATAATTATTGGTGCAAAGATCGTGGGTGATGATTGGCTAGTAATAGCTTGAGTCTATGCATGTGAGTTAGATCAGGTACTAAAAAAATGGATTTTCATTTTTTTAATTAATTCTTAATTATTTTTTTAATTTTAATAATTGTATTACTTGTTTCTTGTATTGCTTAGAAATTATATAAAATTCATTCATTATCATCCCTATTTACAGTAAACGGCTTTTTTAAATTAACTGTCAAGATTTTGCGCTACTTTGCGAATGTGTGAAAAAAAATGAATGAATGTGTGTCAGTGACGCGGCAGTTCTCGTCCACTGCTACACATATTTGACTGGCTCTATTCTAATTATCTTGCTCATTATAATACTGTATGTTTTTCAGGGTGGAGTTTATGAGCAAATTCTATTCGGGCAAAGGATGGCATTTCACACCCTTTAGTTTTAGACAAATTTTATCTGCCGAGGGCAGGGATGATCATGACACGTATTGCAAGAATAAGTGACTTATGTATTTGAAATATAGTTTAGTATTAGATGTAATGTGTTTTAAATTGTGCGCCTTGGCAGTAAAATCTGAATGCCGTGAGAGTAAATGGCATGATGCTGTAGGTAATTCTTTTATTTTATTCCATTTTTCAAATTAGATTATTACATAGTATGTATTTAATATTTTCATGCACATGTATATCTGCCAGGCATCTTTTTAAGTTATAATATCTGCACTGTTCTGTTTCCGTTACTGTTTTTTTTTTTATTGTTAGATAATAAATGCTTACTAATTATTTACGAGTTATTTTTAATTAAATTCTCTCCTAATAAATTATGACTAAACTTAATTAATAGCCATATTTGATTCAATATTTGGTTATACTTAAGACGTGGTTAAGCCGTTTATTTTACTTTGTCATGCTCGATCACGCTTTGGGCTACAGTCAGCCAACGTGACGATGGAATATTTAGCTAGAATATCCTTAAAAGACACTACTTATACTTTAACATTTTATTTAATCCATCATTTTCATGCATTACATTAGCAGAAAATTTCAGAATATGAATAAATGATATGTTTTTTTAAGTCTAAACTCGAAAACGGCAAAATGAAAGTTTTTAATTAAAACGTACGTCGGGTCACCGTATTATGAATAAAAGTAATTGTCGATTTCAAAAGCTTTTACTTTTTAGATATACGGAAATAGTACGATTTAAAAAGGAGCGTTATGAAACTAGTAAAATTTTATCATTCAAAGTTTTAACTCTAGTTCTCAAATTTCTAGGGCTGTCAGAAAATTTTTGTGATTTAAATATTACTTACTTTAATATCTGATAATACAAAATCTTAATTTTTACTATAGTTTTTGATACATTAGATACACAGGTTGGTACCGCTACACTGGTCCGGTGGGAGCACGCGCTGTGCTACGTTCCCGGCTATATGGGTACCACAAATCTTGCTTGTTTGACCTTGAAATCACTTGTTGTATTTCGAAGAGAAGGACATTATAGACAGTGTAAATGCCACAGAAACTTAGCATCATAATTATTTATGTGTTACCTATCCTTAAACATATTAATTATGTTAAAGGATAGGTAACACATAAATAATATTTTGCTTCAGCTAGTTCCAGCTTAACTAGTTTATTATTCATGGGTTGCCAATTTTCCTATCCAACTGATAAAAAATTTATTCTCTCTGGAATTTTGCTGAAATCAGCGAAAAGGTAATGCCGCCATTTCTCTACCAGGGTTCATCGTAGAAGAATATTACGTTTGCTTTTTACCCGAGCGTTAAAAAAAACGTTTAAATGACAAATTGATGACTAATAATTGTTCACACGAAAGTGTTTTTATAGCGCGGCGCTTTTTTGTCAAATGCTATTGGATTTTCAACGCTGAGCGTTGGACGTTTAATTGAATTGAACATGTAGAACTCACAACTTGGGCCAACGCCGGGTTTTGACATGATGCTTATAAAACTCTCGTGCAAACTGGGCTTTAGTCATTGTGCTTACAGTCGAATCGAATTTTCAATCAGTACATGGTGGTATTATCTATAAATTAGTAACAAAATATGGTTTTGGTAAGGTGAATATAAGATTATGTAATATACATATTTTGTCACATCTATTTGCGTTTGGAGACTCTTTCCTTATATTATTATGCTGTATCTCAGGCAAACACAACGACCAGGGTCTTCAAAACACAATACATCACGAAATATTTATTCTAAAATCATTTTTTAGAAATCGACAGCCCTACTATATAAGTAGAATAAAGGATAATCTGTGTGGAATATAGAATAAATTAATACTTTAGGTAAGGATGAAACGGATTTGGGAGCGAATATTTAGTTCAATCAGATATTTAAATACAAAATATGAGAAAATAATAACTCGATATACCGAAAATCATAATAATACCAAAGTTACAAGGTTGAGTCTTTCTTACTTGGTATCTCAACATACCTACGCTCCGTTGCAGTTATGCTGTGGAATGTAAAAAGCCATATACTTATAAGGATGTTGACTATTTTTTTAAATTGATTTTATTTGATAGATATACTATAGATAAACACGAAAAAAAGATTTTTGTAAAGAAATATGTCCAATTTTAACAAAAAATTAAATAAAGAAAAATAGTTTTTAAAATTGCCGTTAAAACGCTCAAAGCGTCATTACGTCACACACCGCCTACAGAACTCGCGCTATGTTAGGTGAGTTTGTACTTAGCTCAATGTTCAGTGACGTCATCGCCTTATTGGCGTTTACAGTCACGTGATAATGCATGATAAATAACGCATTTTAAATTAATTTTCTAAATTTTAAGACAAATAAGTAGACTTTTTAAATGTTATTTTAGGTTTTCATACTGTATTTAATATGTAAAACATAACTTTACATGAATTTGTAACATGTGTCAACAACCCTATTTACAGTAAACGACTTTTTTAAATTAACTGTCAAGATTTTGCGCTACTTTGCGAATGTGTGAAAAAAAATGAATGAATGTGTGTCAGTGACGCGGCAGTTCTCGTCCACTGCTACACATATTTGACTGGCTCTATTCTAATTATCTTGCTCATTATAATACTGTATGTTTTTCAGGGTGGAGTTTATGAGCAAATTCTATTCGGGCAAAGGATGGCATTTCACACCCTTTAGTTTTAGACAAATTTTATCTGCCGAGGGCAGGGATGATCATGACACGTATTGCAAGAATAAGTGACTTATGTATTTGAAATATAGTTTAGTATTAGATGTAATGTGTTTTAAATTGTGCGCCTTGGCAGTAAAATCTGAATGCCGTGAGAGTAAATGGCATGATGCTGTAGGTAATTCTTTTATTTTATTCCATTTTTCAAATTAGATTATTACATAGTATGTATTTAATATTTTCATGCACATGTATATCTGCCAGGCATCTTTTTAAGTTATAATATCTGCACTGTTCTGTTTCCGTTACTGTTTTTTTTTTATTGTTAGATAATAAATGCTTACTAATTATTTACGAGTTATTTTTAATTAAATTCTCTCCTAATAAATTATGACTAAACTTAATTAATAGCCATATTTGATTCAATATTTGGTTATACTTAAGACGTGGTTAAGCCGTTTATTTTACTTTGTCATGCTCGATCACGCTTTGGGCTACAGTCAGCCAACGTGACGATGGAATATTTAGCTAGAATATCCTTAAAAGACACTACTTATACTTTAACATTTTATTTAATCCATCATTTTCATGCATTACATTAGCAGAAAATTTCAGAATATGAATAAATGATATGTTTTTTTAAGTCTAAACTCGAAAACGGCAAAATGAAAGTTTTTAATTAAAACGTACGTCGGGTCACCGTATTATGAATAAAAGTAATTGTCGATTTCAAAAGCTTTTACTTTTTAGATATACGGAAATAGTACGATTTAAAAAGGAGCGTTATGAAACTAGTAAAATTTTATCATTCAAAGTTTTAACTCTAGTTCTCAAATTTCTAGGGCTGTCAGAAAATTTTTGTGATTTAAATATTACTTACTTTAATATCTGATAATACAAAATCTTAATTTTTACTATAGTTTTTGATACATTAGATACACAGGTTGGTACCGCTACACTGGTCCGGTGGGAGCACGCGCTGTGCTACGTTCCCGGCTATATGGGTACCACAAATCTTGCTTGTTTGACCTTGAAATCACTTGTTGTATTTCGAAGAGAAGGACATTATAGACAGTGTAAATGCCACAGAAACTTAGCATCATAATTATTTATGTGTTACCTATCCTTAAACATATTAATTATGTTAAAGGATAGGTAACACATAAATAATATTTTGCTTCAGCTAGTTCCAGCTTAACTAGTTTATTATTCATGGGTTGCCAATTTTCCTATCCAACTGATAAAAAATTTATTCTCTCTGGAATTTTGCTGAAATCAGCGAAAAGGTAATGCCGCCATTTCTCTACCAGGGTTCATCGTAGAAGAATATTACGTTTGCTTTTTACCCGAGCGTTAAAAAAAACGTTTAAATGACAAATTGATGACTAATAATTGTTCACACGAAAGTGTTTTTATAGCGCGGCGCTTTTTTGTCAAATGCTATTGGATTTTCAACGCTGAGCGTTGGACGTTTAATTGAATTGAACATGTAGAACTCACAACTTGGGCCAACGCCGGGTTTTGACATGATGCTTATAAAACTCTCGTGCAAACTGGGCTTTAGTCATTGTGCTTACAGTCGAATCGAATTTTCAATCAGTACATGGTGGTATTATCTATAAATTAGTAACAAAATATGGTTTTGGTAAGGTGAATATAAGATTATGTAATATACATATTTTGTCACATCTATTTGCGTTTGGAGACTCTTTCCTTATATTATTATGCTGTATCTCAGGCAAACACAACGACCAGGGTCTTCAAAACACAATACATCACGAAATATTTATTCTAAAATCATTTTTTAGAAATCGACAGCCCTACTATATAAGTAGAATAAAGGATAATCTGTGTGGAATATAGAATAAATTAATACTTTAGGTAAGGATGAAACGGATTTGGGAGCGAATATTTAGTTCAATCAGATATTTAAATACAAAATATGAGAAAATAATAACTCGATATACCGAAAATCATAATAATACCAAAGTTACAAGGTTGAGTCTTTCTTACTTGGTATCTCAACATACCTACGCTCCGTTGCAGTTATGCTGTGGAATGTAAAAAGCCATATACTTATAAGGATGTTGACTATTTTTTTAAATTGATTTTATTTGATAGATATACTATAGATAAACACGAAAAAAAGATTTTTGTAAAGAAATATGTCCAATTTTAACAAAAAATTAAATAAAGAAAAATAGTTTTTAAAATTGCCGTTAAAACGCTCAAAGCGTCATTACGTCACACACCGCCTACAGAACTCGCGCTATGTTAGGTGAGTTTGTACTTAGCTCAATGTTCAGTGACGTCATCGCCTTATTGGCGTTTACAGTCACGTGATAATGCATGATAAATAACGCATTTTAAATTAATTTTCTAAATTTTAAGACAAATAAGTAGACTTTTTAAATGTTATTTTAGGTTTTCATACTGTATTTAATATGTAAAACATAACTTTACATGAATTTGTAACATGTGTCAACAACCCTATTATATATAAATGAGTCCCTATTGCTCTTGGTTCTCAGTTTAATATGTATAATCTATGCTCTTGGTCACGAAATCACTCTTGAACAGCTGTACCAATTTCGTTTATTTTTTTAAATTGTGTTTGTTATATTTTGTCAGGAGAAGGGAACGCTCTTACTTCACGCAAAGCGTCTGGTAAGCAATGTGGCCGAAAAGTGTCTGGGAGTATTGACGGCTTATTTCTAAAGCTATTGCCTAAAACATTATAATATAGTGAAGTAAGTAAGTAATGTTATTATTTACCTTGAGCACTTAAACCTGAAAATTAGCGGTTTTACCAGGTTAGCAGATAGGCGTACAATGTCAGTACATACTAAGGTTGCGTTTCCACCAAAGATGTGCTTTGGAAATGTGTCGTACGAGGATGTGTAGCGGAGCTGTGAAAATGCGCATTAATGTGCAGTGTGAACCGTGCAAGTAGGCGTTGCGAAACTGTGTAATGTTTCGATGCGTCTCTCTAAAAAAAACTCTGAAGTGTATATCTTCTGCTTCCATTTCGTCATTACAAATTTTTTAATACAAAAGTATCTTATTTTTCCAGTAATCCATATAAAAAATTCGCACATCTACTTCCAACAAAATACCGTCTATGGACTGACTGACACAGGACTCAAACCTCACAACACATCTCGTAAAACATTTATCACATACTCTCTTTCGCTTGTTTTGTACGTAAAATCCTCTCACATCTCTGGTAGAAACTCAACCTAAAACTACTCAATCGTCCACATTTCGTCCGTCAGACAACACGTGACGTCTGGCAGCTCTGGGATTTCGCTTCATCAGATAAAGTTTTGATATTAAAAATACCAATTGAAGCCTTTCATTTTATGAAAGTACGGAAAAGTCAAAGTAATGAAATTAAATAGGAATATGCGAGTCGTTTAGGTAGACCAAGTTGTGAGTCAGCCATTAATTAGATGGAAAGACGACCATCGTGCAGTTGGATGCGATTGGCAAGTCCATCTTGGCGTTCATTGAGGGCGGCCTATGGACAAAATATAATTGATGAAGGTAATGATGATGAAGCTTTCAAACAATAGAATTGTATCATTATTATTACATAAAATATTAATTTAATTCATGACTAAAACCCCTTGATATAAGAAAATAAATGTTTTATATAAAAATATCCAACCGTTTACGGATTGATAATAATTATTTTTATTTTTATAAGTTACTCATAATAGTATAAGAAAATAAGTGTCGTTGGGCAAATAACAAAATCATAATATTTAGGTAATTATACGAACATAACTTTTATTTAATCCAGATGAAGCAAAGACGAAAAGCTAGTTATTTTTATTCCTTTCTTTATTGCATAAAAAATGTTACACTGCAATAAAATTAAAGATTGTTTTCCTTACTTCTATCACTCCGGTAGCATTTAGCCTCTTATTATCATAAAATTAATTACTCCCCTTTTTCTACGTCATACAAAAATATTGCCTCGTTTTGCTTTAATATAAAGAGGGAGAATTAAGGAATAAATTTTAAGGGAGGTTTTCATTTTGATTAACTTATGGTTGACATAGTCGATGCAAAGACAAAGGACACAGAGATTGTTATCATCAGCCCGAGTACAGCTACTGTGTCATGACTCATGATACAATAACACACAAATAATAATAATGATATCTATGGACGCTTTCACACCATGTCAATCTAGTCCCGTGCTAAGTTTCCGAAGAACTTGTGTTACCAGGCAACAGAAATACATATTTTTAATACTTTTATTTAAATACATATATTTAAGATTTTTAGTATATAATACACAAATTTAATACACATCCATGACCCAGGAACACAGAAAACTTTTTGCTCCCTGGCGGTATTCGAACCCGCTACCTCCGGCTTGAGCGCCAACGCGGTAGCCACTGAGCCACAGAGGTCGTCAAATCGATCTATAGCTGCTACGGGAAGTAAAAATGAAAAACCATACAACAAACAAACTAATTATTAGAGATAATATAGATAATGTAGATTATTTCAAAAACAAAAAATAAATTTCAAACGCAAAATCTCTAAGAAATGGCCAACGCTTATATTATATACGAAGAATCGTCTATAAATTGCATTATTCCAATAGAAAAAACGTAGAAAAGGATCATTTAGAAATCTCACAGTACGTTTTTCCAAAAGCCGGTAGAGGATATTATTATGTCAAGGGAAAGTTGTATTAGTGTGTAGGCACGTGATAATGAATCGGAAAATTATAATGGGACTACATAGACGGATTGTATCGTGGTTTATTTAGATTTTAACATGCCTGACATTTCTGGTATTTAGTCCAGTATTAGTACCGTTGCTACACTAAGTCTGCAATCTGTGAACACAGTCCAAAGTCTAGTCTACAAAGCTAGCCATTAAATTAGATTTAATAGGCCACAAACCCTCGCTAAAGGTCACCGATTCTAAACAGGGATTATGCGTCCGGCCATATTAAATTTAAAACATCCGAATTTGAAAAGAGAAAAAAATTTGAATTGATTCATTGTTTGAACCTGCTAGCGAATCAATCATAAAACTAATCAAATTAAAACCATAGATTAACAGACACAGTTATCACAATTTTTGTGTATCGGCATGGGTAGTTTCAACTAACTTTATAACATAAGCATGCATATCTCTCTCGATTTCTCGCGTGACTATAGTTGTTATAAAGTATACGAAATGTCGGGCATGTAAAAAATAAAAATTAAAATAAAAAGCGTTTGAATGAAACAAATGGATACCCATATCCATATCTGTTCACACGAAGGCGGTTTTAAAGCGCAAAGCTTTCTTATCGAGTTGGATTTTCAACATCGAGTGTTTGACGTTAAATCGAATTGGGCATGCCAAACTCATCAACGTCAGGTTTTACTGCGACGCTTTTTAAGCGCTCATGGAAACGGGGTTATAAGTAAGTTTAAAATGTAAGTCATAATATGATGATGTCAAAACCTACCTACAAAATTATTATAACTTATAACTTATGACCGATCTATTGCTACTCCCAAAATACCTATTAACAGTCATAATATGTTAATTAAAAAATATTTATTAAAATACATGACATATTATTCTATACCCAGAAAAGTCAATTAAAACTTGAGAACACCATTTATGTAGATAAAGTCATAACTCAGCCTTTCCTGTTATGTAATGACAAAACTCTCGGAGGCAACTAGGTGTAGTTCGAAAGTACATGTACTAAGCGACATTAATATAAATTGACCGGGCTACGGTCTTTGGTAGTACTAGAATACTAACTTAAAATTTTCTAGATTTTTCTAGAATGATATTATAGTTTTGTTTTGGAGTCCGTTGAAGGAGGCTTAGATTTTTCTTAAATAAGATATACGATCCCCAACGGAGGGGCTTAGATATACTTAAAAATATTTTTTTTTAGTCTGAATGTAGCGAATAACTTTTTTATAACTCTTCTAAGCTGAACGACTAAAATAATTAAAAAGACATGACATGCGACGCCGAATTCCATAATTAATATTGCATTCTCGGTAATGATTGTTTCTGCTATTAATTCCCATGTATACCGTTTTGACCATTTACTACCTCCGTGTTTTATTTTTTAAAAACCTTCCGTGGACCTTAAAAAACATTAAAAAAATATATTAGCCGAATTAGTCGAACCATTGTCGAGTTACGCGCTTAGCAACATTTATTTTTATTGATAAGATTATATAATAAAAAGAATTTGAAAATGTTATACTCCATTTGCGCTATTCCGTCAAATCCATATAAGCCTTTGGTACAACGCTTCCCAATTATTCAAACTTACTTGAGAATCTGTCGTTGATTCAGAGGAAACTTAGACGATTGATTCGAGCGAGACGCGGTTTGAACATGGTATCATATACTGCGTCTAGTACACCAAAGTTTTAATGTGACTCCTATGAAGTTTCAGTTTCCTGTCTAGGCTT
Source organism: Lycaena phlaeas (assembly GCA_905333005.2). Lineage (NCBI taxonomy): Eukaryota > Metazoa > Arthropoda > Insecta > Lepidoptera > Lycaenidae > Lycaena > Lycaena phlaeas. Next base: position 7,387,825 of record HG995168.1, read on the forward strand.
TTCAAACATTTTGCAAATTAAATTTTACTTCATTTTAATACATCTTATATTTCTGTTTTTGGAACGAAGTTCCTTACGGCAGGCAGGCTTGGGGGGAAAGGGATTTTGCTGCGCGACCGAACAGAAAAAAATGTGATAGTAAAACCGTAAGAAAAAGTGCGTGGATTAAAAAGCGTTAAATGAGACGTGCGCAGGCGCGACAGTCGCATACATAAGCGAGTAGTGTATAATACCTTTTTTTTTAGCCGAAGGAACTTCGTTCCTACCTGGTGTCCCACGACACTACATTTTATATTTATTATGTTATGTTGCAAACGCTTTCTTCAACGTGTCACTTAGGACCCGTCCGCATGAGCGCTCATCCAAACGCTTTTCTAACAAGCGTTAAAAAAGCGTTTAAATGAGACAAACGGAGATACCTATGTATATTCTATTCATACGAAATCTTTTTTAAGTCGCGGCGCTTTTTTACCAAGTGCTGTTGCATTTACGACGTTGAGCGTTTGACGTTAGATTGAAATGAGTATGCCGAACTCCCAACCCGAGCCATCGTCGTTTTTTAACGTGACGCTTCTAAAGCGCTCGAGTCAAGGGGTCCATAATGGTAGGTGGTCAGTGCACCTATCTTATACTTAGGTATAGTCAGCTCACTCATGCTTATCTTGAGATGATGGTAAATCTTGGTGGAAGCATATCCCTTTTTTCTCTCCTAAACACAGCAAAGCAGTTTGTCAAAGCAGAGCTCATCCAAAAGGGCGCGCGGCAAAACGCATTACACCGTCTAAAGCAACTTTATAATAAGAACTTCAATATGATTCTAATAGACCAAGTTAAATACTCGGCTAAACAGCGATATTTTGATATCAATTTAAACACAGCGACACCCTCCTGTTGGCCCACCAGTATGATAAAGCCAAATGGCCAAAAAGCCTAGAGGCGTTACTTGATGCGTAGATCCAGTAACGCTACTGTTCTGGTGTCGGATAGGAAACCAGGGCCGAAAGGGCATAACATCGTGAAGTCTGCTTAGTGGCAGCCGGGCAATTCTCCCTTGCAAGAAGTATGGCCTATCGCCCGAGCGAGCCTGTCGTTGAGTGTTGAGTTATTGTTGTCTGCATATCCAGGATCCTCGCAGCTGATGGTGCTTGCATTGGTTTCAGTTTTGGTATGCGCTGGCCAAGTGTTAGTCTCATATAAAGTTAGGAGCCACTCAGATATTTTGCAACATCCAAAAAGATTTCCCCACATTAAAAAACGATTACTTGTTCTGTATGCACCATATTTCATTATGATTGAATACGAAGCTTTTGAATACTGTACAATACAATAAAAATCTTTGAAAATGAAATCTTCCTTTGATACGCTTGTCCAACTAGCATGACCGAGACATACTTGTTCAAGTATGTATTCAATATCTATGATACTGTTAGATCGTGTTTAATGAATATGACCTTATCCTTGTATGTATACTAAGATCAATATGGTGGATTTATAACATCATAATCCATGATTACTGGATACAGGCCTCTTCCACTAAACGAAAAGATGGACGATTTCCACCATTCGTATTTAACAAGGACCAGCAGCTGCACGGAAGTCGTGGCCCCATCTAGTTGGTGTTCCACCTATCCTCAGTCTTACAGAATTCATTTCATCTTCATTATAATTATCAGCTTCTATTCGACCACTGCTGAACATAGGCCTCCCTTAATTGACCAACGGGAATCATTATGTATTTTCGCAATCAGGTTCAAAGATGGTCTCTGTACAATACCTTGCCACTCGCATCCAACATGGACTACTTTTTTATTGTAGAATTATTTACTTTGAAACAATAATATTAGAAAAGCTAACGTATCCGGGTATTTTGTCACTACTAGACAAAGGTATAACGATGATGATGGTGATGATAATGAGCCTAAACCACTAGGAAAAATAAAGAATACAATAAAACAATTTCCGTTAACCCAAATAAATTTATATCACATTGAACATCTACGTCTAACATTCCTTTTTATTTGCAATTTTTTTTGTTCCTGTTCGAACCGGCTAAGACCTAGAGATGTAAAGAACTCGAGCCTTTTGAGTCTTAAATTTTAGACTCGGCTGACAAATTGCACAGCTCGACTCGTTATACCAAGAACCCCAGACTCGAGCACTTAAGTCTAAATAAAGACACGAGCGCAACATGGCGCTCGAGTCTTGATTCGCGCTCGAGTCGTTTTACGCGACGAGTCGCGCTCAAGTTCTTTTCCATTTGGAGTTCCTTTATAAATAAACAGGAAATAAAATATGTAACTTTGTGAGATATAATAGTAATTTAATTATTTTTGTAACGTCTAATATTAAAAAAGAAAAAGCAAAAAAAAAAAAGCAAAAAAAAGCGTAAAATAAAAAGCAATAAATATTGTTCCGTACCCACATAACAAATAAGTGTCGCGTTTTTATCCCTCTTGAGGTACACAGAACATAATAATGCCATGCCTAAAGGCCACATTTAGCATGTTGCCACATAAACTATGTATTTTAAATAAATCAACCTTATTACGCTCAAGACTCGATACGCTCGAGCTCTTTTTAAGACTTGAGTTCTTTTTGAGACGTGAGTTTCTTTTTTAAGACTCGAGCTTTTTTGAAATACGAGTTCTATTTTGGCGCTCGAGTCTTCGAAAAAGGACTGGAGCTCGGGTCGACTCATAGCTCTGAGTTTTGTTAGCACACCGAGTCTTGTAAAATTGAGCCGAGTCTATCGAATTAAGACTCAAAGACTCGAGTTCTTTACATCTCTACTAAGACCAGAGATGCTGACTATTGTGAACTATATTTCAACGACTTCAAAAAAGGAAGCGTTTCTCAATTCGACCGTATATACGATTTTTAGCCTGTATTGTGGAGAAACGGCTGGAAATTCCAAGAAGCGCGAATTTATCCCTTCAGTCCCTATTAATCAACTATGACTTCCCACTCCAATCAACCGGAGTTCACCACAATATCGCCATCCAATCACATTAAAAAATATAGATTAAGTTATTAAAACAAACATTATAGAAAACCGCTACAGAACAGTCCTCCCCAATATTTGCCAACCAATCGCAATATAATTTTATACGGATTAAATTTATAAATCAAACAAAACCGCTCCGAATGAACAAAATACATATAAATAACAATAATTAATTAACGAGAAACCAAAAAAACCCAACCGCACGCCCCGATACTCAACGCCGCTTCTTTTTTTATTTTTCTTGTTTGAACAGACTAAGGCCAAATGCCATGCTGCCAATAGGGATGTTGACTAATTTTTTTAATTGATTTTATTTGCTAGATATACTATAGACAAACACGAAAAAAGACTTTTGTAAAGAAATATGTCCAATTTTAACAAAAAATTAAATAAAGAAAAATAGTTTTTAAAATTGCCGCTAAAACGCTCCAACCGTCATTACGTCACACACCGCATTCAGAGCCCGCGCTATGTTAGGTGAGTTATGACAGTTTGTACTTAACTCAATGTTCAGTGACGTCATCGCCTTATACGCGTTTGCAGTCACGTGATAATGCATGATAAATAACGCATTTTAAAATAATTTTCTAAATTTTAAGACAAATAAGTAGACTTTTAAAATGTTATTTTAGGTTTTCAAATACTGTATTTAATATGTAAAACATAACTTTACATGAATTTGTAACATGTGTCAACATCCCTATTCTGAGGTAATCAATATTTAGCAATTTGGTGATGCGGCAGGTACCAAAAGACGCACTCTCTTTTCCCTTTAGTCACCATCAATCATATTTAAATGTATGTTCATTCGGGTGCTTACCGCGTTTACTGATGTGTGGTGATGGTAGATAGCGGGAAGGTCTGACCTTGGGTCACAGTGTGACACAAAGTGTTATCTCCTCTTACTGCAGTTACTAAGGCGTCTAGAAAAGCCAATGATCTATTATTCTCTAGCTTCCGTGTAAATTTGATCTTGCTGAGCGAGTTATTTAGGTGGGTTAAGCACTTATTAACACCCTCCGGCCCTCCTTCCAAAATGCAAAACACGTCCTCAATATAAATTAATAATAATAATAACTTTATTAGTTAAACATTCTAACACATGATAATATATTATTATATATATAAAGTATAAAACATTATTTACAATATTATGTCTTCCATTCCTTCATCTATCATTCCCCACTCTACCCCCAGAACAGTCCAGTACAATATTCTCCAACCAATCACAATATTAATATTTCTATATTTAAATCATACTTGATTACGTCAAGAAGTTACACTGAAAAGGTTTTATAAGGCAGAGCTATTCCTGTAACGCAAATATTGATAGCTATTATCAACATCCAGATTAAATTATGGAGACGGCCAGCCGCTGCAGGAATATATTATTAAGTCTCGATAGTAATATTATCAACGGAATATTATAATGTTGAACCATTCTAATTTGGCTGACCTATATTAAAATGAATACTGGTCAGCTGGTACTTAGTTTTGAAAAAAGATGTACTTTACCAATTTTCAACTTTTTGGCTTTGTTATTTCCCCCTTTTCCCACCAAGTATTTATCATAATATAAAACGGAAAACCCATTTTTAGAAGAGATTTGCAAGACTTAGCAGATAGTGGAACGCAACATTCCGCGAGAGATTCATTAAAATATAGCTGTTGCCTGCAGCTTCGGCCGCCGTAAATTACATTTACAATGGTATCTAAATTGGTTAATATGATATTTGTACAGACAGAAAGGTAATTTTTTTTTCCTGTGAGTACCGTACTAATTACTAATATGCATTTAGTTAAAAGTCGACACTTTTTTTTACTTTACCTCCACCTATATAGTCCCGTAACATACTTGAAACTACAATTTCGAACGAATTCTAATCATATTAAGCATATTATCAGCGCTTTGAAACTCATAAAACTCCTGGTATATCGATATTTATAGAAAAGATGAAACTCGTTTTATTAGCTCATTAAGCAATGGACGATTTCACAATAATAAATAAACAATGATAAAGAAAATATTATCGTTTCCGTTTATAAAATTAAGCATAGTATGTCATTACAATCTTTATTTTTTTAACTAGTCTAAAAATTTTTACATCAAATTAGTTATAACACAACATAAAAATTTGTTATTTTTCATACTTTTATTTCTGCAATGGATTTCGAGTTTGCAATGTGTTTGATGAAACACTATCCGGTGAAAGGATGGGAGTTGCAGTTACATTACCATTATAAAATCCTTCTTCACGGGGTAAATATATACCAAAACGATCCTGCAAAATATTAATATTGCTTAATATTTTTACTATTTGTAGAATTTACAAAAATAATTAATCAATTAAGGCAGCTTAGTACTAATTATTTACTATTTACGTTTTTTTTTTATATTATTTTATCTATATACGATGAGGCATGAGGAGCTCGTGGCGCAGTGGTAATAGCCGCGCGGATTGATCCACCAGGTTAAGCAACGCTTGCCGAGGTTGGTCCGTGGATGGGTGACCATCTTTATTACATACCGAGACTCCTCTGTGCCTCGGAAAGCACGTTAAGCCGTTGGTCCCGGCTGTCAATCGTGGATCTTTGACAGTCGTTACGAATCGTCAGAAGCCCGAGAATCTGACAACCAGTCTAACCGTGGGGTACCGTATCACCCAGTTACTGGGTTGTGGAGGTCCGACAGCAGTCGCTCCATGTAAAATACTGGTATTCAGCTGAATCCGGTTAGACTGGAAGTCGACCTCAGTATATAGTTGGGAAAAGGCTAGGCAGATGATGATACGATGAGGCATGAGCGACGATGGTCCAGTGGTGGGTAGACTCTGCCTCGTATGCGAGAGGTTCCAGGTTCGAACCTGATTTTTCAAAATTTCTAAGCATACCGAAATTCATTTCTAAACACGAGACTATCGATCGCTCACCGGTGAAGGAAAACAGCGTGAGGAAACCTGCGTGCCTGATGAGATTGAAAATCCTTGAAGGTATGTGTAGGCCAGCGCATCGGCACACTCTCGCCTGATTTCTTTGCCCAGCAGTGGGACATATAAGGTTTGCCACTTTGTTTTAACTACTTGTACGATGTTATGACATGTTTTAGAAAAAGGAATTGAGCAACATATGTAAATTCTCTGTATGGGGCATTCAATTAAAAATAAAAACGACCAGTCTAGCATCCTTATTTAAGTAATTTACATCTGGTTGGTCTAGTGTTTAGATGTACGCAGCGATGTGGGCTAAATAATGAATGTCAGTATCGGATTGTAAGTGTGAATTCTACAGCATTTCCTATATTTTGTTAAAACACCATCAATCTTGCAACTATAGATACTTAACATAATAGACAACTATGTTTTGTTCTAGGACATGTAACAGATCAATGACCAAAATCCACCATCAGCCTTTATCCACCCACTATGTCCAGCATAGGCCTCCCTCAATGAACGCCAACACGACCGATCCCTTGCCACTTGCATGCAACACAAAACAGTAAATAATGTAAACCAATAAATAATGTACTTATTATTATTATTATTATTTATGCTCAAATTATTTACAGTAAGTAAATAAAAATATTCAAAAATAGCACAGTGACAAATATACAGGGTCATTTTTAAACATATTTTAACGTTGATTGACAAATTACAATCATTTTTTTGCTCCGTTGAATATTATCGTTCGACTTGTTTTCCTCACAATTCACTCTTTATTATTTACACATTAAAATTCTGCCAGCTTCCTTTCATTTTAATTACGGGTGTACAAGTTGTATCAAATGTATAAATTTAAAACATACTGTTGTAGTGTGATGTTTCCATTTTATACATTTGTAAAGTAAAGCCTTCAGTAAAAGTTCATTCTTGCAAAAGCTTTTACGTTCATCATTTATTGTTTTATTGCGACACATAATGAAATATACATTAAAATTTACTTAATAAATCTTTGTTATTTAAAACAATGTCCTATATAAATGCTCCATGTTCATAATATTATATTTATTATAATACATTATGTAGTTTCGCTAATGTTGCCTCACAATAATTGTGCTATCGATAATATATTGGTAAAAATTTGAATACTGTTGCTATTAATTAATAATGTAGGTACTAAACCATTAAATAATTAAAAACAATATTTAATAATAAAAATAAAAAAAATCTTATTATAATTTTATTTTAAATACGAACGTTATTTTCAAACACCCAACGGATTATTGATGAGCACAGCACACTATTATTATATTGAAGACGCTGCTATTTAAAATATAATAAACCATTATATAAATACGATAAAAATAACATCAATAATAATCTAATCACCTTAGGATATCGATTGTAGTTGAATTTGGGTGCGCATACGCAAGGACGCGGGGGCGCTACTTTGTAGCTTTCGTGGGATGATACTTCGCTTTTGACAGATTTAGGAGATTCGTGTCCTGAAATAATATAAATATAAAGTTTATTTTTAAAGTATGCTATGTTTAAAGTGTATTTAAGATTATAGTTTTAAGTGATATCAATTTAGATTATAGATTTTGTACAATCTTGGAATGTGTCCTCAAAATAATAACATTTCATGTAATTTAAATAATACTGATATTATAACAGTTGTTACAGCTTGAAAAGACAGTATGTTCGTGTGATATTTAACTCGCTATTGAAGTAATACTTAATAATAAATAATCCTAATTCATTATGATTATAATTATAACTCATCAACTAACAAAACATCACTAGTTTGCGTATATCGAGAATCGTGGTGATTGTGACTTATTATTATACTTACGACCAATGCATGTTATCTGTAGACCACAAAAACGGTTTTAAAAAAGCGGCCAAGTGCGAATTGGACTCGCCCATTAAGGGTTCCGTAGCAGCAATATAATATAAAAGTTCTTCTAGTTCGTTGTAACTGACTGAACATAGACTTCCCTTTTTTTTTTTTTTTGATGACGCAGCGGAAATCCTTTACGACCATACCAGGGCCTGGGTAGGCGCGCTGGCGTGTGTGGGGACTCGCATTTGGGTGCCCTACCCCACTAAAACCGCTGCGTGAGCCTTCAGCCGCTATATTTGAGGAACCCGGATCTGTGCAGGCGACGGGATACCCTCAGCGACAGACTGGTCCCGGCAAGACCAGATTCTCCACAATAGGGGGACTGCCCGGCTACGACTTGGCAGTCCCCACGACGTCGTGTCTTAAGCTGGGCCCGGGTTCCCATCCCGAGCCCGACACGAGCACAGGGGCTTTATTGAAGGCGCATTAAATAGCGCCTCCGACGCACCCCCGTTCGTCGTCTAAGGGGGGAGGCTACGTCAGCGGCCTCCTCTCTCACCCGTTCGTCGGTCTCCTTCTGGGATATCACTGTCTCGCAGAAAGAGGCCATTGCCGTCCAGGACTCGTCAGAGCCAAGCATCGCGGTGATGACACTCGACAAAGACAAGTCCCCTCCGATAACAGACGTCAAATCATGACGCAGCGCCGCCCATCTCGGGCACACCTCGAGGGTGTGCTGGGCAGAGTCCACCGCCGCGCCACAATCGTGACATCCTGTCGTCGGCTCCCTTTGGGCCGTCCGACACAAGTAATCACCAAAGCATCCGTGCCCGGTGTTACCTGCGTCAGACGGAAGGTGAGGGGTTTGCGCTTACGGCGCATCCACCGCTCAAGAACCGGGCGCAGAGCAGCCGTTAGGCGTTTGCCATACGGCTGCCGCGCCAGGTCCTCTCCCCACCTCCGCATTAATGCCTCCATCCCTAGTCGGCGGACCCGTAGGACCCCGTCAGGCGAAAGGCTCAAGCCCAGAGACCTCCTATCCAAGACATAGGAGTGTGTCTCGGCCAGAACCTCCGCCACAAGTTACCACGGGGGGAACATAGGCTTCCCTAAATGAACACCAAGCAAATGAAAAAAGCATTCCTTATTTAAAATTTTAATGTAATATTTTATTTTCTCCTATCCATACTTATTTAAGCTAGCTAAGTATTCCTAATGTGCCTTTGTGATTTAACAATGTGCATTATCTATTCTCATAAGGTAGATAATTTAGTATAAAGCTTCTTATAAAATCGACTTCACAAGACTCGCTCATGCTTGATCGAAGACAGTTTATGAATCACTGAATACCAAAATATACCTGACTAACTGTTGCCCGCAGCTTCGCGAGTCTATCGCGATCCTAGTACGCGAAATAACATTTTTTACACCTTGTGTCCGAAAAACCAAAATATCTTACGAAACCCTATTTTTTATCAGAACAAAATTTAGCCTATGTTACTCGTGGATAATGTAGCTTTCGAATGGTGAAAGAATTTTTGAAATCGGTCCAGAACTTTTTGAGCCTATTCATTACAAACATAAAAACATACAAAAATAGGTACAAATCTTTCCTCTTTATAATATTAGTGTAGATATTGATGGATTCAGCTCGTAGATATTGCACTGGATTCTAATTTAAATATTATAAGATAAAATAAAATTACAGCCGAGTGGCTGGCCGTCATAATAACATTAGCTAGCTCAGCTTCAAGCTACATTTTCAATCATCAGAAAATATCTTCAAAGTGTATTTTTATAGAAATGTCAATCCGATGTATTTGATATTTATAGTTTATCAATATCAATCTGTAGCCAAATGGAGTGCGCCGAAGGTTCTATATATTTGTCTTTTCGTTTACACTATTTATTTATTATTTTGTTCTGATGTCTTAAAGGTATTTTATATTGTATTATATACTGTGAATTTTCATATTAATATATATTCATATGTAAATCCAAGCAAACGCTAATCATAAACTTACCATATTGCTAGCATTAAATTACTAATGATACAGACAAAGGTATTTACTATTGTTGGCATAACGGAGCGCATATTAACTGAATAGAACGTCTCGGTTTCTGAAACTACACGTGTATGTAACTCGATGTAGCTCTATAATAATTGTCTGAGCAATTTTGACTAAAGGTATTGGCTTTAGACGTATTGCTACATCAGCTAATTAGACTATGAATTCATTGACTTAATCTTTAGACAACATTCATGAATTATTGACAGACAATGTTTCATTTTTTCTTTTAAGATTTATACTCGTATTCAAGAAGCATAATTATTTGGCTACTATCTATGCGCTCTTGGTGTCAGTAGTCGGGTTTTGTATGGGCTCGACAGACGCACAGTGGTTTTCATTTGAGTATTGTCTATAATTTGGTTTGAATGACCCTATGCGTTCGGGTGTATTGTGACACCTCCAGGTATATAAAAAAATCAGCTACATTTATATTAAAAATAATACTAAAGGAAAAATAATTGTGCCCGATGTGTAATTTCTTTTGAAGTTGAGGCGCAGAGGTTCTGGATGAATGAGGATTAACGCGAGTGGGAATGTATCGCCAGCTTTTATGGTTATTGAAAGATGTTATGTCCAGCTAAAAGTGATGATGATGATGACATTAAAAAATATATCTCACCGCGGTGACGTAAACACGCGGGTACTGTGGGTAAGTGAAGTTTATCATTAATCACGGTCAATGCGAAAATTCTTTCACTAAGAGGGTGTTGTAGAGGATGTGGAATTGTAGGATTGTAGGAGAAATATTTTTTTAAAGTTAAATCGTGATATTCTTTCACTAAGAGAGTGTTGTAGAGGATGTGGGATTGTAGGTAAAAACTTTTTTTTTAAAGAACTATGTGTTATATATGTAATTTTTTTTTTACTTTTTTACTTAGAACACCAAGAAAGCCTAAACTGCTGGTATGACCACCACAATATAGAATCAACTGCCACCCACGTTATTTCGGAACCGATGCGACTCATGGACTTTTAAGAAAAGTATATACTTATATTTGAAAGGCCGGTAACTCACATTAGTAGGTGCGCCCTCTGGTAGCGGGTGTCTACAGATATCGGTGTCGTCTTACCATCAGGTAAGTTAAGTTCGTTTATACTATCTTAAAAAATAATAGTGTGTCGTTGGCGGTGAATTCATAAGAAATTGGCGGTGAATTATTAAATCTTTATAAAATTAATTTATAATAAATGAGTGAATATTTGATAACTTACCTGCCTGTTATATGACATTCATTCATTATAAATGTATGAACAAGCAAAGGCAGCTTAGCGTCGGATGCACTTACCACTCAGACTCCGAACGGCCTTCATAAGCCATCAAAGCCTTTAATGAATAAGTAACTTCGTTGTTAATGATTTGTTAAGCTAATAACATTGTAAAGTTCGTTTCCAATAAAACGAGCCATGTTTTTATAATTACTAGTACTAACGTTTCCCCCTTCGTTGTGGAGGTAGGCTTTATTAAACTCCAAGAAAAGCGCTTGCATTCTATCAGGACTCTTTCTAATATTTTTAATCAAGAGTTGAATCCTTATAGTCCAAGAGCTCAGAGCCCCCAGACTTATGTCATTTTAGCGAAGCTTTGCTAGCTAAGCTAGCGTAGCGTAGGTTTGGCTGAAAGGGCTCTAATCTATAGACTAATTCGAAAAGCAGGCATCGCACTAGCTACTCCTCTGGTGTAGTGTTTCTTTTTCACTTTCCATTATTATTGTGTTTGCCCTCTTCTATTAAAAAATCTATACTAATTATATACCTTTGAAATTGTTTGCGCGTCTTAACGACTTTTTTAGCTTTTTTCGCATTCTCTTATCCCACGCTATTGCAGCCGCTGAAAAATAAAATTTAAGTTTAAAAACATGTCAGCCAAAGATGAGCGTATTATTGGTGTGACTTGTTTTATTTATATTTTGCAAACCACTGGCAATACCAACCGGATGTGACGCCGTTTAGCTATTTATTGCCATCAATTAAAGTGATTAAGATTATAAACTTCCGGTGGCGCTTGCTGGTGTACTATTCTTGAAGATAGTTTAGTTTAAATATTTATTAAAGTAAAAATAAAATTATGTTAATAAATAAATCTAAATATAGTGATATTATAACCAATATAATAATGTATAAATAACCATTAAATGATTGATGATTGATTTACATTTTTATTGATTACCATTAAATGATAAACTTAGCGTTATAATTAATTTTAATTCGTGTAAAACAAATAGTTATTTGCTGATTGTATCAATTTGGTATAAAAGCACGCAAAAGATGGACTAATTACGCATTCTACCAATATATATTTCTGAAAGGCGTTAATCTCCCCAAATATATTCTGAGTGATAATATCCAATTGTTTTAATCGGATATTTCAGTTGCGAGTTTTACGTATTATTTTTAATTTTTTTTTTAAAATAATTTAAAAAATAAGGTCGGAAAGAACGCTTTAAGTAAATCTATTGTACCTTATTCAAAAATTATACTCAAATAAAAAGTCCTTTAAAATGCCTGCTTTAGTTTGTATGTATCTTTAATATTTTATTTAAAATGTATATTATATAAAGTTTATTAATAGAAAATCTTCTTTTTGTATGCAAGCAGTTAAAGATTTACAAAAGATTTTATACAATATTTAAGAAATCTAATTCAATTATCTCCGGGTGTGACATTTAGATGAACGTACAGACAAAGTTAATTAACGAGGACTCTTTACTAAAGAAACTATAAATCTATTTTGAAGTGCTAATTCCTCATTAGAGGGTAAGCCGCTTCGTAACGAAACGCGCTACGACACCAGTCTATGTGACTTCCCATTCTCTCACGCATACGGCAGAGGTAGAAAGGTTCTTCCTCTCTCTCTAATTAGGTTTAATGTTTATTTGTTATTATTATTATTTCATAATTTAATATTTAATTATATAATATTATTTATATTACAATTTAAATATCCAAATTATCAGTTCAGTTGGATGTCCCGAGACGCACTCGTTTTTGACGTGACAACGTCTTATAATTCTATGGAGCCGGCTGCACGCACGAAAAACATGACGTATGTGGCGTTACCTCGCTCTGAGGCGTTCCAATTAAGGCTTGACATGCAAGCGAGAGCGCACAACAAGCACAGAGCAACGCGGGACCTCCTTCCTCCTTACGGTGTGGTAACGAGCGACAAAGTGGCACACTCGGCCTATCAGTATTTTCTTATGACGTCACCTTTAACTATCGTCAGTAAACCCACTTTACAGATAACTGATTTTAATTACATTAATTACTAAAAGATTTTAGGATTTCTTGTAACAATTGAATTTTTCTCGCAAAAAGTTTGAAATATTCTACGACAATAATACTCTTACAGGAAATCATAAAAAATACAAAAGATATTATATTTTTTATCTTTAAATAATCCTTCTTTTGCCTTCAAAGCCTTACAAGTTACAAAGGAGTTCTTTTCCAACATTTCCCGTCGTCGCGTTAAACATCGTAATCATCATCCTTCGTCTATTTAAAAGAGAGACTAGAGACTACAGAAGAGAGAGAGAGAGAGAGAGAGACTGCGGAAATCTATGATATACAATATTTTATATATTTGCTAGCATTAATTCCGCAAATACACGTTACAGTAAATATATGAGTGCACGCATGTGCATGCATGAAGCACCTCTTTTCCCACAGTGCATATGCATGCAATCGCATGCACTATCACTTAAAACAGCGTGGTTCGCAGCAGCAGCTAACAAATATTATTTAAACATCTCCTAATTAGTTAATGATGAAACTAAACTAAAAGGTTTGACTTGTTTTATATTATAACACTAAGGGCCTGTTTCACAATCTCCCTTTAAGTTCCCTATAGGCTATTGGCAACATATTTGACAGATGTTTGACAGATACTCATAATTACAGATACTCCATACTCTATCTGTCAAACATCTGTCAAATATGTTGCCAATAGCCTATAGGGAACTTAAAGGGAGATTGTGAAACAGGCCCTAAGGCCCCTGCCTCGAATTTAGCGGGCAGCGGGCGGCGGCGCGGAAACGGCAGGATCTTTGCGTAAAAATCAAATTAACCGGTTCTTAAAAACAGCGGAGCAACAGCGGCGTGGGTCTACGGTGCCCGCACCGCCACCACCGCCGCTCCGCTGCCCGCTAAATTCGAGGCAGGGGCCTTAGTGTTATAATATAAAACAAGTCAAATCTTTTAGTTTAGTTTCAACATTAACTAATTAGGAAATGTTTAAATAATATTTGTTCGCTTAACAGTGCTCCTCGGATTAAACCGCGTAATTCATGGCTCCGTGAGATTACGGAGATGAAATAAAACCTATGCTATTTCTTATGAATTTAGCTTCATAATGAAGATTTTTTAAATCGTAACAAAGAAGCAAATAAAAAACAGTTCCTCTTTATTATACTGAATAAGTAGTACATATATGTTTAGAAATTTCAGTTCACAAGGAACTCTACATCAGATTAATATCCTGGCGATATCCCGGTCTAGTAAACTGGAACTAACAAAGTTAATGGAGGATATCGATTGAAATTTACTTAATATTTAGTCAGAGTATTTAAAGGAATTTCCACAAGTTACACTGGTTTGTGTACCAAGTTAATTGTAGTGCCCTGACATATATGTATTAGTATATAAGATATATTGTATTGATTTAATAAAGAGTATTATACCGGCACCCGAACCGTACAGACGCCAACACCTCTCTACTACATTACATGGCGACCCTGCCAGTGCTGCCTTGCGGCAGCTTTGAGCCGTTAAATATATTTTAATCAATACTAAATTTATAATGTTATATTAAATAATTAAAACATAATATTATAATGAAGAAATAAATAAGTATATGTGAAAATAACATAACAATGACAAGTGACGAACAATCAAGATTATTAGATTAACTGAAGAAATTACAAGAAGAAGAAATACAGAAAAAAATATTATAATAAAATTGAAGAAGGAAGAATAAAAAAATAATTATTAAATTATGAGAAGAAAAAAAATCAATAATAAAGAGATGCAGAGAAAAAAAATGGTGTCCAAGGAATGCAGAGGAAAGGCGCCGGGAGATATTGCTGTCCAAGGAATCCAAAGAAAAGCTGCCGGGAGATGCTACTACCCAAGGGATCCAAGGAATGGTGCCGGGAGATATCAGAGAAAAATAAGCTGTCTAACGTGAGAAATTCGTCCTTCCAGTATCATCTTAAGTCGATCAAATACTATAGAGGTATACTTTTTTATATAAATAGATATCTTAATGGTTTACAAAATAAGTTTGGCACAAATGAATAAATAAATTTTAAAGAAGGCTTTACGTAAAATCTGTTATTAGGATATTCAAATTTCTAAAAAAAAACAAAAAATGTCATTAATATTAACATTTTGTCACTTTATATTCATATTGTAATGATATAAAATATCTCTTAGTTTATTAATGCAACGTAGTACATTCTTGTGTTGGATACTTGCTAGACATTGATATAAAATAATATAGATGTTTTATTTTCTCATGTTGCTCAAATTAAATAGAAAAATAATGGAATTGATTGAACAAATAAGAATAAATTAATCATGACTTAGATTCAACTTGGAATTTATAACATTCATAGTTTTCTTGAGTGATAAAAATTTCGTAGATTTATTTAGTACTTAACCGGACTGACGCAAATATGGATATGTAGGTGTGATAAAAAGAGTTGGCTAGATTCATGAATAATGTGGCTGCAAACGCATTATTACGATAAATAAAGAGGGTTAGGAATAAAAGTAGGAAACAATGAATTGACAAAAATATACTTTCTTAAATAACACTTCCTTCGATGAACGGACTGATCACCCGCCCGTCGATTGGAAATGCTAAAAATTGTATTAAATTAAAAGAGACAAGTTTTTAGAAGATTTTTTTTTTAAGACATATAGTCCACATACTTGATCATGTCAAACGCGAGACGTTTTCGTGAGAGTTTTGAGGATTATTTTGAGAATAAGTAGAAAGGTATAGAAAAGAAATAAAAGAGGAAATATAGATATAAATCTTGAAATAGAAGATTAGGAGGCATTTAAATTGTTTGAAATTGTGAGTTAAATCCTTCCATTCGATCATGGTGAGAACGAGCTTTCCTCCGTGAGATATGTTGGAGTCTAAAGAGACTTAAATGATGACCACAAGTTATGTAGAAAGAGAGTATATTATGTTAAAAGATATTACGAGAATGTATAAGGGAATATACGAAGAATAAATAAATAAAATGTAAAGTGAATACAAGAGTAAGAAAATGAAAGAATAAATGAGTTAGAGTAGCCTGTATAGGTTGAGAAATAAAATAAAGGAATAAAAGATTAAGATATTATGTTAGGGTTATAGTATATAAAACCCATTGAAAAGATATGATAGGAAAATAGGTGTTTACGAAGAATAAATAAAGTAATAAGGAGAAATATTATGATGATAATGATAAAATAAAGTTGGAGTCTAGTAGCAGGAGAAAGAAATAAATAAGAACCAAAATATGTATAATTCTCTTATGTGTCCGTAGATATGAAAAAGACTTTTTAAAAATAACAAGTGACTTATCAGTCACAAAATGATGATGATGAATGTTATAAGTAAGTTGTAATATCAGTTAGTAACGAGAACCTTAAATAGTTAGAGTCATTTGAAACATTGTTATTACTTATCGTTGGCCCGATGTATTTGATCGTTACCTTATTTGTAGCATGGAGTTAATAAACAAACTCTGTCATCTCAATACGACCCCACAAGAAGTGAGCATACTACCTATAATCTATGTTATGAATTTTATGTTCTGATCTATAATTATTGGTAATATAATTAGTGTTTAAATTATTGTCATTTGTTATTGTTATTGTTTTGTCATTGTTATTATAAAATATGTAATCGGAAGTTTTATAAATTTAAAATTATATCGTAGGTAATGAATATTATTCTTAAAGAAAAAAACATAAAATATATTTAAGTTTTTTTAATTTTAGGAAGGGAAATGTAGTGCCCTGACATATATGTATCAGTATATAAGACAATGTATTCATTAAATAAAGAGTATTATACCGGCACCCGAACCGTACAGACGCCAACACCTCTCTACTACATTACAAATATTATAGGATCTATCATCATCATTATCAGCATCCCTCCACTGCTGAACATAGGCCGCCACCAATGAACGTCGAGACCGTCGATCTATAATATCTTTGATAAATTATTGATTAAGTATATACGTGTATACAACACATACCTCCACGATAAAAAAATATAAAAATTTAATACCAATCTTGTTAATTTGGACTTTCGCCGTTTCATGTTACCATTTTTGAAATGATAAGGACAAAATGACATTGATGCTACACTGTTTTAAGCCGAAACTATATGCTAAATGTTGTCTTGAAAAATCGCGTATGCGTATAAATCACTCTTTATGCTACTTCATCATCATCAGCCTTTATACATATACTGCTGAGCATAGGCCTTCTTCTTTCTATCTTATCTTTTGCCACTTGCATCAAACACGGACGGTTAATGGCCAGCCGAATCTTTGTCTAACTTAGCTTGGCCTCGACTCTTAAACCTTCTAGGCTCATACGCTATCTGCTCTCCTAAGTATGTGACCAACCGTGATAAACCCAGCTGCATAAACATGCTAAAATGTATATGTGTATACTTCTGGTACGTTATAATGAAATTACTTTATTGATTGGAACGTACCAGAAACAAATTTATGAATTTTATCGCGGTTTATTGAGTTTTGTACAAGCCCGACGTTTCGAATACTTTACAGCAACCATGGTCACGGGAGGACTGTCCTCCTCAGTCAAAAACTCCTGCTGTAAAGTATTCGAAACGTCGGGCTTGTAAAAAACTCAATAAACCGCGACAAAATTCGTAAAATTACTCTGGTACGTTCCAATAAATAAAGTAATATTCTGATGTGCTTTGATCGATGTAACGAATTTAAATCGCAAGGCTTAAACAGTTCCCGAGAATTTATGTAATAAGGAGTACTGGGAAATTTGAACTAGAAGTAATATTGCATTTAGAATTCACAAAGTAAATATGTACCTATTCTTTCCTTTTCCATTATATTGAGTTCAAACATTTTATAAGCATTGTAAAATAGGTTGGCAATATCCTCCCTTATTTCAATAACGGGAATCTCCATGGCTTCCTCCACTATCTTGGAGAGTTCAACGTAGGCTGTATCGTAGATCAGCAAATAATTATCAACGTGTGAAAATATAGCCTTGTCCACCGTGTTGGACACCCAAGTGAACAAAATTTGAGAGAGAGTCGGCTCCGGGGTTGGTATCGGTTCTGAAAATAATGGCGGTTAATGTAATTATTATACTATAAAAAGTTGATAGCCTAAAATCGCGTTGACAACATTATAGTAGGAAAAGTATGGAAGCCTTATTAGTAAGTTTTATCAAATAAGGGAAAAGTTTCTACGATTTTTTCGAGCGACGAAGGTCCAGTAGTGGATGAACTCGGCCTCTTATGCGAGAGGTTCCGGGTTCGATACTAACCCCCCAGTGTGTGCCTTGAAATGGGTTTTTCTACCTTTCACCCCAAACACGAGACCATCGCTCGCTTACCGGTGAAGGAAAACATCGTGAGAAAACCTGCATGCCTGATGGGATTGAAAGTATTTGACGGTATGTTAAATTCACCAACCCGCACTGGCCCAGCGTATCGGTGAACTATAGCCCATTACCCTCCTCGCCTGATTTCGAGGAGGAGACCCGTGCCCATTTTACTTTTTATTTGACTTTTCTACAATTTTAAATAGCCTCAATCGGATTTGATGAAGGGTCTCGGATACTGGAGAACTATCACACCCAACAATTTAAACAAAATAAAAAGATTTTAATAATGCTCAAGATGAAATGACGATGTTCATTCAAAATTGAATCCTATGTAAATGAACTTTATCACTTCATTACTGTAATAATAGTTCAGTTACGCAGGATAATTAATTATGACACGAAGGCAGTCAATGGCTAATCTACGTGTAAATAATAAAAATAATACAGCTCATATTTATTTGTTTTTCAACGTATTTATTTTATTATATTATCACAATAATATATCGTAAACATCTTATTTATTATACTTATGTGAATCGGATATGAATTTAATGAAGGCGTAATAATGCCTAATTAATTGAAAGTCCTGATAACTAAAAATTAATACTATAAGCATAGTAAACCGACTTATTTTCACCGTCGTAAATAAATAAATCCATCACAATAAAATCTATAACGGGTTATAAAACTTTAAACGCAGAATTTTATAGTCGAATATGTATCCTGTCGGAAGTGAAATCAGCGTAGAGACGTTGTGAACAAGATATCTATGCGAATCCGGTCGCGAGCAGAGTAAATTCACTTCATACACAATTGATATACTGCTTCAATTGCGTTATATACGACTTCACTCTAAGAATTTCAATATTATATACACTAATATTATAAAGAGGAAAACTTTGTTTGTTTGTTTGTTTGGTTGTAATGAATAGACTTAAAAAGTACTGGACCGATTTCAAAAATTCTTTCACCATTCGAAAGCTACATTATCCACGAGTAACATAGGCTAAATTTTATTCTGGTAAAAAATAGGGTTCCGTACGATATTTTGGTTTTTCGGACACAAGGTGTAAAAAATGTTATTTCGCGTACTAAGACCCCGTTGTAAATCTTAGTTAACGCAGGCGAAGCTGCGGGCCGTTGCGCTCGGCGCAGCGGGTCATCGCGGTGAGGGTGATTCGGGGGTACCGTACGGTTTCGTGGGCTGCAGCATCCGCTCTAGCCGGCGATCCCCCGTGGGAACTTGTGGCGGAGGTTCTGGCCGAGACACACTCCTATGTCTCGGATAGGAGGTCTCTGGGCTTGAGCCTTTCGCCTGACGGGGTCCTACGGGTCCGCCGACTAGGGATGGAGACATTAATGCGGAGGTGGGGAGAGGACCTGGCGCGTCAGCCGTATGGCAAACGCCTAACGGCTGCTCTGCGCCCGGTTCTTGAGCGGTGGATGCGCCGTAAGCGCAAACCCCTCACCTTCCGTCTGACGCAGGTTCTCACCGGGCACGGATGCTTTGGTGATTACTTGTGTCGGACGGCCCAAAGGGAGCCGACGACAGGATGTCACGATTGTGGCGCGGCGGTGGACTCTGCCCAGCACACCCTCGAGTTGTGCCCGAGATGGGCGGCACTGCGTCATGATTTGACGTCTGTCATCGGAGGGGACTTGTCTTTGTCGAGCGTCATCACCGCGATGCTTGGCTCTGACGAGTCCTGGACGGCAATGGCCTCTTTCTGCGAGACAGTGATGTCCCAGAAGGAGGCCGACGAACGGGTGAGAGAGGAGGCCGCTGACGTAGCCTCCCCCCGTAGACGACGAACGGGGGTGCGTCGGAGGCGCTATTTAATGCGCCTTCAATAAAGCCCCTGTGCTCGTGTCGGGCTCGGGATGGGAACCCGGGCCCAGCTTAAGACACGACGTCGTGGGGACTGCCAAGTCGTAGCCGGGCAGTCCCCCTATTGTGGAGAATCTGGTCTTGCCGGGACCAGTCTGTCGCTGAGGGTATCCCGTCGCCTGCACAGATCCGGGTCCCTCAATTATAGCGGCTGAAGGCTCACGCAGCGGTTTTAGTGGGGTAGGGCACCCAAATGCGAGTCCCCACACACGCCAGTGCGCCTACCCAGGCCCTGGTAAGGTCGTAAATGATTTCCGCTGCGTCATCAAAAAAAAAAAAAAAAAAAAAAAAAAAAAAAAAAAAAAAAAAAAAGGCGAAGCTGCGGGCAACAGCTAGTTTTAAATATGTCTACAAAAAAGTCCGCGATGGCATATGTCTATCTCTTAGGGATATCATACTATAACCATTTAATACTTTAACAACCACTACTACTACTTACACAAATACGGTATAAATATAAAAATGAAAATATGAAAGCAATAATAGTATCCTAAATATGCCTTCAGAAAGTCTGCGAAGGGATATATGTACTTATTTATGTTCTAGATAACATATTCACATGACATATCCATTTTAATACAAAAGCTTAGTAACTATTAAAATAGAAAATGATTATCATATTAAGACATGATAAATCCGTAAATCTAAGTTTACGCGGGCGAAGCCGCGGGTAGCAGCTAGTTAGTAATATATCATTATTATCGGTAATTCCGCCAACTACTCGATGAATGTCACAATATCATGTCACATGTAACGTACCTGGAGTAGACAAAGTGGTATCCGAGGTGACAATGGATAAAAAGGTTGATGATTCCGTGTCAGGAGTGGCAACGGAAAGAGTCAGAGGTTCTGCAGCGGCCTTGTCATAGTGCTTCGATAAAATTTTCCTCATGTCGTAGTCCAAATTTTTGTCTTCATATTTGAACGGAGAATATTCAGGCTGTAATGGTTTACGTAATCGTCATCACATTTGTATCTTTCGTTTATTGTTCTCTTTTACCTACTTTTTATGAGTTACCATATTTTTTTTAAGTTACAAGATGTTGTCTGCGAAATAAAGATTTTTGATTTGATTCTATTTGATTTGAGTCGGCTCATCTGGTAATAAATTATCAATATCCACTTCACTGAAGGGGTTAAAAGTGCAAGTCCTTAAAATATGAGCATAGGAAATATCAAATATCAATAAGATTTGCCGGTAGAAGGGATGCTCTGTGCCGTGCTGGATAGGTTCAACTGTCTTGCTTTTTTACCATACAACTTTGCTGTGTTTCGGGCATAAGACAGAATATGGCACCGAGACTTATATCTTACGTCTTAGGATAAGTCACGCATAAATGAGTTAACAGTGGCGGTGATCGAGCGTTTTAGCTTCCATTTAAGAAGGCCTATGTAGAGCATTCGCAGACGGGAAAATATTGATATTGATGATAATGATGATGATGATGAATAAAATATACGAAAACTCAAGTATCATATTAATATTGAAATAAAGGCATATAATGAGTCGTAAACCCCCAATTA
Source organism: Lycaena phlaeas (assembly GCA_905333005.2). Lineage (NCBI taxonomy): Eukaryota > Metazoa > Arthropoda > Insecta > Lepidoptera > Lycaenidae > Lycaena > Lycaena phlaeas. The sequence goes on from HG995168.1 coordinate 7,409,699, forward strand.
GCTCACCTTTACATACGACCCACTCGGCGGTGAACAAAGTCGCTGCCGAATCTCCATGTCCAGCACTTCAATGGGTCTGGTGAAATGTTCAGCAGCCTCTTTCATAGTCCCTTTCCTTTTATTAGCTCGTACCATTTTACTAACAAATATTTCGAGCATAGCCTTCACCTGAATGAAGGGAAAATTATAAAAATTGTTAATGCAGCCTAAATATGTGAAAGTGGGTTTTTTCCGACATGCCAACTCTAAACTCATAAAGGTTTGTACTTTCTAGAATCTTGATCACTTTCAGTGTATTCAGACGTTTTGGTTTAAGACAATATATAGACAGCAATAATTTTTTCCCAACGATTATCAACGATCTATGGAGCATAAATTATAAGGTTCACAAATAAAAAATTACTTTCTATTCGAAGATTTTCTATTTCATGTCATTTTCGTTCATAAAACTAGTTTATATATGCCGTAAAAATGAATTTAAATCAATTATAGAAATTAAATAAATAAATAAACAACAAAAAAGATTTAAAAAAAATATTACAAAAAAAATCTCCAAACAAACATGGCTGAAACGAGATTATTACTACTTGTATCGAAAATTAGCATCCATACTACATTACATAAAACCAATTTCCTAAGCTTTCCCTAATCCAGTGGCAGTCATGGCCGACGCTAAATCGCATTAAAAATAGTGAAAGGGACGCTATAAACTAAGCTGGCATTAAAATCTCGCAAGTTTATGCCTCAGCTCTACCGTATTTATAGCTGTTATTAAAATTTGAACTAAACGCTTTTCCTCACTAGCTTGAAATTATCGCAGGTGGTGCACGGCTTAATAATAAACGTTTATGAATTAAGTATTTTTAATAACAACACATTAAATATTATGAACCAATAAGGTTTATGAGTGGAGGCCGCGTTTATATCGACAAAGAGTTGGTCTGCCATTAACCAAGTGAAGAGGAAATCCGTGCAGTCGCCGGTCCGTGTTGGATGCGAGTCGCCAGGGATCGGTCGCTTTGACGTTCATTGAAGGAGGCCTATGTTCAGCTGTGGATGGGTAAAATCTGATGATAATGATAAAATAATTATGAAATTTCAGCTATGGAAAAGTTTTTACTTCCTTATGTTATTTGATGAGATAGCATACATATTATTATAGACTTAGGGTCTGTTTCACAATATACTAGTAAAGTACCCTATAGCTATATGACACATAAATTAACTGACACATAAATCTTCTAGTTAGTCTTGATTGGGTTTCACCATCATCTTCCCTATAAATTTATTTGGCAGATCCCTATTTGGCACTTACTGGTTAGTAGGCTTGGCAACCTCGCATTTCATCGTTCCACTTTACGATAAATATGTTTTAGAAAAAAATTCCATGTTGTAAATACACATGACAATATGTTTTTATAATTTAATTGTATGTATCATACCACCTTTATACCTTTTATTTACATAGACCTTGTATATAATGTTATCCCTTAATTATTAAACGATCAAAACACAATTTAAATTATTTTGTATATTACTGTTACCGGAACGTCAAATTGTCAAATGTCGTGAAGCTGTCAACCGCGTATATATCTGTCAACTAATTTATGTGGCAGATAAATTTGCTAATGGCCAGTTGATCCGACCTATAGTTTACAGGGAACTTTATTAGCCAAATATTGCTATATGTCAATTGTGAAACAAATAAAACGTTGTAGTTATGTGGTAAATATGTTGCAAATAGCTTAAATGGAACTTTATTAGGATATTGTGAAACAAACCCTTACTTTCTTTCACTATAAATTGAAAATGGGATTTAACCAGTTTGGGGTTTTAGAGCTAATTTTATTGATTTCTAATGTGCGCATGTATATTTTGTTGATAATATTAAATAGCTTTTAACGGATTTTGTAGCAGTTTATAAAAGTTTTTCATTTCCAACGTTTCGTTGATAATTAAAGTACTTTGATTTATATGATAGAAAAAAAAAAAGAGTTAAATTTTATTTATCAATTTACTTGATTATCACCTCTACGTAGGGCATGTGACTTCTAATTATATTTCTAAAAAACTACATAAAAAACTAAGACAGACAACCAACTATTAATAGTCCATTAAATGATGATGATCAACAATTTCATTAATACTCGCCTCCGGATGTTGCGACAAATAAGCCTCTTGTTCCATCTGAATTGTCGTCGCAAAACGCTTGGAGCACTCCCGTTGACAAGGAGTGAGGGCTTCCCAATCATGGCATAAATAGCCCGCCGTCAGTGTCTGAGATGGCACACCTTTCATTATTTTCTTAAGAGACATGCTGATAATATTTCCTAGAAAGTTATCACGTAGTGTTTATAATTTATATACTCTTTGAAGTGTTAATAAAAATATTAACAAAATGACATTTATTAGTATTTTGTTTTATATAGACGTAAAAAATAAGTTTATATTTAAATAGGTTACTTAGGTGTTTATAATTGACTATAATAGAAAAAAACAGGTGTGTGTGCGATTCTCACACGATAGAAGTAAAACACGTGCTAAATGCTCAAATACAAGTATTAAATAGTCTGCAATATACGTACACATTACACACCGATATTTGCTCTCTCGCTTTTTTGTATTTGTGTCTCTTACCTGTCGTTTTTTCCGTTGCATCCGGTTTGAAATCACAACGATTCTTAAGAAGTTTCACTTCAAAAAATCTTTTAATTAAATAATATATTATATAGATTTTTTTAAATAACATGAGCTCTTAAACCTTATCATGGATGATAAAGAAGAAGAATGATTGATATTATAATTATTTTAGATTAGCTACAAAAAACGTGTATTGCGTTTTTAATATCGTAGTACAAAAGAGAAGGCAATTACTAGAATAACATTTAGTGTAATCTCTAAAAAATATTATTTATAAGTAAATATTTTTTGGCATTTTATTGATAATCATAATACTGAATCATAAAATATCATAGCTTCCAGAACCTACTTAAGTGAGGCCAAAAAACACATTAAACAAGCTGAAATAAATTATACTACAAGACTTTAAACAAGCTTCAAATTACATTGAAATGCACATCCCACCTAGTAAAACAATGTTATAAATATACCACGCTTTTGAACGCGTCCAGTCCGCTTCCGCACTTGCGACGCCATTGGATATGATTAACATTACAATTGTTTCATTTGGACCTTGTTCCAGCTTTAGACACCGAAACGCATATTGACTGCTAACTAGCTTTTAAAAGGTCTGAAAATAATAACCATATTTTGCACATTTTTATTAATTATTGAGAGACTTGTGTTAAGATGTGTACGGATGAAGACTTATGATAGAGATGATGATGATGATATTTATTATATTTTTTTTGCAGTGAAAATAAAAATTTCTTTACTCACATCGACCATTTTTTTGGTAAGAGAATGACGCGACGGTTCGCGTCACCGACATGCTAATAGGACTTTATGACGCCATTATGAAATTTAAGTTCTTTTTGTTTGTATTAAAATTTGAAATTTCATAATATTGTTATTATTCTAAGTTATAAGATTTCACTTCTGTTGGCTGTCACTGACAGCCTTTATTTTTAAGGTTTGAGTTGTATTTGAATTCTGTATTTAAAACGTTAAACGTTACGTAACTTAAAGTTTAAAAGTCTTAGGGCCTGTTTCACAATCTCCCTTGAAGTTCCCTATAGGCTATTGGCAACATATTTGACAGATGTTTGACAGATAGAGTATGGAGTATCTGTCAAACATCTGTCAAATATGTTGCCAATAGCCTATAGGGAACTTAAAGGGAGATTGTGAAACAGGCCCTTATTATTATTATTATTATTAAAATCGCTTTATTATTATAATCTTACCGATACGGCTATTTGAATTTTTGATATCCAAGATTTAATTTTCTCGATGCAATGAGAATGATGATTAACGATAATCTGATATACGCTATAAGTAAAACCATAATTACACAACCAGAGGCTACGTAGAAAAAAATCGGCCAGCTACTATAAAAAACTAACTTAATAAAAATGATATAATATGACGAATCATTGCTTCAGGATTTATTTATTAAAGTATTACTTACACATTATATTAATATGTATATCTGTATATCTCATTTTTTATGAATATCAGTGTCTATCTTTTTAGCTCAAGATATTTTTACTTCAATAGTATTTTTTTCGTGAAATCGTAAAAAACAAACAAAGCAGAAAGCGTAAAAAGAACTTCTGTATTAAAGTTGGAAGCACGTCCCTTGTGCCGCCATAATTGAGGTGAACTCTCCATTGAGGTAGGCGTATGTGTTTTATGCAAGGGCTTTGCAATTTTAGCGTGTTTAAGGACGTAAATACTGGGGCACAAACGTTTCAGGGCAGTCTTAGAGCTTTTACCCAACTGCACATTTAACAGGGTTAAGTTCGTCAAGTATATGTTTGCAAAGATCTTTTGACGCGTATGTTGTTAGATTCAAAACCATTGTGGGAATGACACAATTTTTTCCTTTTTCTAACGCCTTAAGTATTACAGGAAAGCTTTGGAGTATACGGTAAAGAGTTTACGGTATAGAGACTCTTTTGTTGAGATTTCTGTTTGTTAAGGTAAATATATTTTGTGTGATTTATTTTTAGGCTCGTGGTAAAACTCTTAGAAAATTGTATACATCAATGATATGTATTATTAGTGGCTATAAATAAATTATTATGATATTGGCAATAATATATAAAATGAGTTGATAGGAAAAAAATATCAAAACGGAAAATGTTTTATAAATTACAATGCTTTGATATTATTGGAGTTTTATTTACTTAGTTTATTTTTATATTTTTAGATATTTTTAATATTAAGAAAAAATAGTATAATTTACTAATAGATATAAAGAGATAAAATAAAAAAAATGTTATTGTTTGCCTTCCGCGTTTGGTAGTACCTACACCCCTGAAACCGAGAACCAACTAAAGCCCTAATATATTGTAAGTCCCTTTATGGTTATTTGTCCTTGTAATCCTGGATTCACTTTAACAATAGGGACATAATATTTAGTTTCGTTCATTATTTTTTATCATTTATAAATCCAATACTGTGTGGTACCTCTTGGTTGGTTTATACCTACCTACGACTGGAACAAATAAGCTATATTTCATCCCGAAAGATTTCCTAAAGGAATAACGTATGCCTTATTATTAGTATTAAACTAGTAAATAATAAAGTTAATAACATTATGTACCTACTGGCTGAACGCAACAAGTTTTTTACATTCCCGCACGTTTGTAGTTTTAATAATAAAAACAATAACACTACTTATTCGTTTTTTTTATCTCATTCTAGCCATGATATACATAAGCTACTTTTTTTCAAATACACGCGGGCAAAGGCTAGTTTAAGAAAAGACAACGTAATCACTTTACGAAGAGAATCTGTACTATGATTGTTAAGTTTCTGCGTGAGCACGGTTTATTTCGCTTAACTCTGAAACTGCCAGACCAATTTAAGAAAAATATTGTGTTTTTTATTAAGTAAAAGTAGTTTAAAATATCAATGTCACACTCAAAAAACAAACACTTTCATTTGAAATATTAGTAATAAATTACGATTTCATAAAAAAATGGCAAGTTAATTGAAAGATTACGTTATAATAAGGGATGTAATATTGTAATCGCATAGGTCGATAGGGGGTTTATAAATCATCGAACGTGGAGCGATGCAATAGTGTAGCTTTAATAAAAAGCCAACCCCTTTATATTTCTGCGGTTATTTGGAACATAATACACATGTGGGGTGGTTTCGCCCTTATTGTTTACGGAAAAAATATAGAAAATTGTATGTGTGCTAGATAATGATAGATTTACATAAAAATGAAGGCTTTTTTAGGGTTCGGTTCATAAAAATGCCAAAATAAAGCCCTAAATTCAACGAAAGTAGCTTATACTGAAAATCAAGAGAAATCAAATCAATCAATCAAAAGAAAATGCTGGAATATCTCAAAAGTTAGAATATTAATAATAGAACTTAACTGTTAATTAGTTTCCTAATTTCAATACAGCCGTGTATATATCATATCAAAATTTGTGAATTACTAATTTAATGTAATATTATAGTGAAGCAACTTCTATGAATTTTATCACGGGTTATTAAGATCCTTATAATATACTCGCCTTTGGTATCCGTGGAAGTTTCTTATTATAATATTTAAAATACATGTGAAATAATAATAGTTTATGTCAGTATAGTTTAAGCTAGAGAATTTAAATTGTTTTTTATTTTACAAATTGTTTTTAAAGTCGGACGAATCAGTTGCCTGTTTCGTATAATAAATGGGCTATCAATAAAGTACAAATCACGCCTTAGCCTTTAGCCTATATTATAATATATTTATTAGCATTTTTATTGCTCGAAGTGAGCACTTGCTTGATGTCGAAGAGACATAAGATAATGATGATTTGATATTATATATTACATATTCTCTATAATATTATAACAATAATATATTATCTGTGCGGAAACTTCCGTACTCCCATCAGTTTGAATTTACGATATTACTCCCTTATTTGTTTTGAACTTATGAATAATTAAAAGTTACCAATAGTAGATAGTTAAATAAAGTAAGCTTCGTAATGTTGTGCATATTTCACTACCTAATTTCGCTAGTACTACCTACAGCAACCCTACTAACAGAGAATTTTAATATGCACCCTAGGAATGGTGTAAAAATTAAATGAAATACGTCGTCAACGTTATTTATTGCTATAGTTAAATATTAAAAAAATAATTTGTGTTGTTACTCATATGAATTGGAATCGCCATAAAACTTTTTACTAACTTTACTACTACTACTACTACTGACTTTTTTAAACTTTTTCCACTATTGAAAAAAGTGTAAAAAAAGTTTCATTATATTGTCTATAACATGAATTTCGAAGACGACCACAATGTACTTAACATTCAATCATTATATGAATTGGAATCAACTTTTATGTGGTTTAATATAGTATAATATAACTTGCTGTTATAACGGACGTCGTCCTTAATATATTTCAAGCGATACAGATATTAAAAAAATTATGAAATCTAACTGCAGCGCCATCTGCCGGGCTATACCCAAACGCATAGAAATTCATTCAATTCCGTCCAGACGCTTAGGAGGAGTTTGACATACGGTAGTTGTGTATGTCATTGAACTCCAGAATTATACCTAGTCCAGCCAAGCCTGTTACAAATGAAATGCATTTTTTAAATGAAGTAATGTAATAGGTATTACAAAAATATATACCTACATAATATTTATTGAAGTCTCAGTAAAAAAAAAATACAGGCCATTAATATTATGTCTGATTGAAAGTCACGCGCTGTTTCCAAGGGAAATTTTGCCACTGTTGCTCCAAAGATAAGTCCTGTTCTTTATAGATCCTATAAAACTGACCATAATTTGAAATCTAAAGCGTTAAGGTCTGGGCTAGATGAGAGTCTTCAGCTCTTACAAAGTCCGGAACGTTGGTTTCAAATCAGGTTAGTCCACGGTATATTTTCAAGGCGATCGCCGAAAATCTTGAAAGACTGAAACAAGATCAGTGTCGCTAAATGTACCAATTACTTTAAAAAAATATGTAATAGTAGCAGCATATTCGTGTGTTATTAAGTTAATGCGTTAATTATTTACTTTCTTCTTTCATATTATTTTTTTACAAAGTTGGAACCTCCTTAGAAGTACAGCAATACTTGTGACAGGAGGCCTCGTTCTTCCACAACAACTTCTCAGCATAATTACATTACATTTTCCATAAACATGCAAATATAATTACGATATAAAACAACAAAGTGAAAAAAATAACAAAAGATAAATTCTTCCCTCCAAAAAATAAACCTTTCTTTAACATAGCCAGAGATTGTTTTGTTTTTTTTTCTGATAAAAATGCCTTACGAGGTTTTTATCTAGTGATTTTAGTTATTTTGGAGACATTAGTTTCTCCTAAAATGTATTTATGACTTGGTTAAGCTTACTTATCAAAAACCGACTACAAAACCAAGAAACATAATGAACGCATTTGTCACGCATAAGATTTTCGATAATTTCCCTCGATTTCTTTTGAGATTCCATCATTCCTGTTTTCTTTATAACTTTAAAATATCTCTTTCCTTAAATAGAACCTCCTCCTTTTTATAAGTCAGTCAAAAAAATAAGGCTTCAATTATAGTTTTTAATGAGTCTACATAATATTAAAACTGACAGTCAAAGCCAAAATCGATTTTTTTAAATTCAAAATAGTATACCTAAAGTATATTTTTGAAGGTCAATAATTAAGTCTACCATCGGTTTCAAAGCAAGCCCACTGAGAATAACCGGGGAAACAAACTCAATGGAACTAATCTTTTCAAATGTTCTATTACAAGAAAGTAAATTAATAAATGATATTGGACAGGAGTGATGTGTCTTTATTATACCACATAAAGGAGGTAAGTATGTTCTTTCGACTATTATACATAGCCCATTTTCTACTTAATACACCTGTCATCAATTTTTTGAGACAATTTTTAGATTCATCGTAATATTTTAATTTAATTCGGCATTCATGCAAATTCACTATAATGCATAATAAATACCACGTGCTAAACTTGTTTCCCGTTAAATTGTTTTACCAAGCTCTATTGAATGCGACTAACAATTTTATTCATTTGACTGACATCTAATCAACTAACATAAAAGCGTTAAACAATGCACCTTGTAATTTTGCGTCAATAACTTACGATCAAAACTATTTTACTGAAATAAATTTATCATGTGGTAGAGCTGTGCTGAGATCCCAATCGGTATGGGTACCATACAGCTTTGAGACCCGTATTCAAGAAGCGTACTTGGCTAGCTAACAAAAAAACACTATGCAAAGAACGCACTATCTATAATACGCCCCTCGTGTCAATCGTTTGGGTTTGACAGATGCACAATGGAAGATTTCACTTAAGTATTATCTATGAATTGGTTTGAATGACCCTATGTATTCTGAAGAACTGTGATATTAATAACTATTGTATTGTTTGTGAATATGGGTTTATGTCTTTAGCTTAAAATAGCTGTATTAAGTTGATTTTATTAATATCAGTTGTTTGTTCCTTAATGTTTTGTGTTATTGTGTTTCTTATTGGATTTGAAATAAAGACATCCAATAGGCTGAAGGTCGATAAGATTCAAGAGCGGCGGTCGCATTTAGATAGACAAATTGTTGGTCGGCCATTAACCAGATCGAAAGACGATCTCTATGCAGTCGCCAGTCTGTATTGAATGCAAGTGGCCCTTGTAATACCTGTTATCTCAATCTGTAGTCTTGGCGTTGACTGATGGAACACAAGATAAATGCTGATTATGGTGATCATGATGATTGTGCTTACAACTATATGTTAATGCGTCATTTGTGCATTCACCTCTCAGGCCACATTTAGCTATAACACTCATAAATATGCTTATAATATTATATTATAAGAATAATATGTCAGTGATATGGTATGCTTGTTGGTGGATCCAATAAATAAATGTAATGGCGTACAAGTAAAGTCGTTTTAAATGGCGTGACGGTGAACTTCATTACGCTATCATGCCGTGATTGAATCTTCATCCATTCTTCCAACGTAGCGCGTCTGCTATACGTCCCTTGACTGTAAGTTTCTTTTGTTCAAATTTAATAAATACCCTTAATGAAAAACGGTCTGGTGCATCAAATACAATAAATCAAAGGTTAGTCTTAAGGGAACATTAAGTAATGAAACGTATTGCGAATAATATAGCGTGTATTATATTCAAGTTTCTATTACATATATCAGTTTCTATTATACTAAATATTTCTATTATTCTAATATTGACTTGGCTAAAGCCAAGTTAACTGATAAACTGATATTTTAGGTTTAAACTTAAGAATTTAAACTTAAAATATCAATAAAAGGTATCGCTATTTTATTTGAAAATTCAAGATAAGATTTTTTGTGGCCAATTAAATTTATTAATACCTACTACGGCTTTTTATCTAAATGTTTTTGGATGTTATAATATTTTTGGCTCGACAATATTAAAAGTGTTATTTATTTAAGACATTAAATATTTGGTAGCAGTATTTTGCGTACTCTATATAAATTCCTAAAAACAAATTTAATGTTCCGGGAAACTGTGTTTTCATCATTTAATATATTTATAAAAAATATTTGTAATAACGAACTATCAACATGAGCGGCCCATGTGCACATGCAAAACAAATATTCATGCATGCATCAAACACATTTCTCTTTTTCTATGCTAATAATGAACACGCTAAAATAAATTGCCCTTACTTTCCTAATCAGTATTCGCTAAATTAGCCGTAAACTATTCAGGAATAAATTAGGAATAATAATGAATTATTGTTGAGTACGTAAATGGGTTTTAGACTTTAAAAAAATACAATATTAATGTTGTGGTCTTTTTAGCATTTAAATTTTATTATTATTGTAAAAATAGTATAAAAAATCATATTTAGGTTATTTTATGTTTTGTGTGAACATGTATGAGTTATAAAGGAACTTGTGTTACTATTCACTTCTTGATTCCTCCTAAACTTTGATTGAGACTGAAATGAGCGCTGAAATGATTTTTAATTTAAACTTGCTCCTATCGTAGCCTGTTGCGAAATTTTGCATTTTCAATTTATATTTTAATATCTTTGAACACAATATAAGTTGGTACACATGAATCCATAAATAGGTGCATACGATATAAATAGTATATAATAGGAATCAGTCGTCTTGGCGTTTATTGAGGAAGGCCTATGTTCAGCACTGCCTCTCTAGACAAGTGGCACAAACGGTCAATAAATAGAATAGAATATAATACTTATTGTATAATATGAATGATGCTAGCTTACGACATGCAATTTGGCAGCTAGTGTCATTCCCATACAATAAGTATTCTATTCTATTCTATTCAGTTAACGTTTGTGCCACTTGTCTAGGGGGTGCAGGACTGGACTATAATGATGATGATATAAATATATATGAACAAAATGTATGATTCAGATACACAGTCTAGTAAAATAATTTATGAGAAACAGAATTAATTCAATTAAGAAATATTAATTCTCACGTAAATTTCGAACGTGCTTCTATCCGATACTAGGATAATGAGCTCTTTCTAAGGCGCTGTGCATCGTCAATATAGACACAGTTAAACAGTTTTTAGGGAAATGTATACATTTGAGAGCAGAAAAAAATAATAATATATTAATATTGATCATAATATTATATGAGTGGACATAATGTGTATGTAATATTTTATTATTATATATTTAAAAAATGTAATAATACTACTAACATACTTGCTAAGAAATGTTTGCTTATTAACCAAATTGAGTCTTTAGTTACTCGAATAAAGAATATTATTATTATTATAAAATTATTAAACACATAACAGAAAAAAAACTCCATATCAAAATATCTTTAAATAAATAAAATTTACATTATTTATATAAATCAATCAAAATAATTTGTAAACGAATCTTGATGAAATTAATAATGGTGATATTATAATATATTATGTTAATAACTGTTGTTTTTATTTATCGATTGAAATAAGATATTTGTAAGGAATAATAAATGATATTTTTTCGATCCGAACACAATTTCTGTACAAATGGCGCGCCTTTTTGCCGTCTCTTTCATTTCTACGTAGCGGGACAGTGACTTTCAAGTGTGAATCACCAGGCATTTCATTTGTTTCACCCCCTCAAATACATTTTATGGTTCTCTATTTACTGCGCTCTAATGTAAAAATATATCTACTAAATAAAAAAAACATACAAATATATTCACTAAAATTATCACCTATTTTAATGTTTCACAATATAATTTTTGTGTTAACTTAGATTGACAAAAAGGCTACTTTATATGTAACTTTACTATAAGTAAGTAAGCTATACTTAGTAACTTTTATACCTAATTTGTTGAAAATTAAAAAAAAAGCGTTTTGATATTTTTGATTAGTAAATTGAATCTAGAATCAACTTACATTTATCGGGCGGCTCCGGTAGCATATTATGTCCTACTATCTTGTTTGTCCTAACGTAAAACAGCTTTGCTGTGTTTCAGATGACCAAAACAGGCGTGTAATTACTGACACCAAAACTTAAATAAATAAAAAGAAATATCCTTATACGAACACGACTTAAGTCTCCATGAAAATACCCACAATTTCTAGTATTTCACATTTCTAAACAAACTTTGTCCTTTGAAATTTATCGCCTCAATTTCAAATCGACTTCTCCAGATTCATTTTACACGTCCACAGGAAATTAAATACAACAAAGTTTATGATATCGGCCCCAAAACATTGCACTCGGAATAAATTATTTTTGCTTCTATGTATTGTAATGTCTAAATATAGAGTTACTTCTGATGCTAATGTACCTACTTCTCAATTAGCAACAGGTAGGTACTTAAATTCAAATGACTATTAATTCCTTTATTATTTATTAATTATAAATCAAAAACCAAAAAATCACAGATTTTAAGCCACACAATACACAAAGACACGTAAACATTAGAAAATAATGATAGTGAAAAAACAAAATAGAATTGAATTTATTTAAAACTAATTGTTTCATAAGTGTTCTTAGAGTACTCGTATACTTTGGTGCAACGGGCAACAGCTTGTAAATTTATATTTCTAGAAGGCGATTTCAACTTGAATCGAAGGCTTATAGAGGGTTTTATGAAGGAAGTATAAATTGCCCTTTAATTGAGTAAAAGACATAAAAGTTTTACCAGTAAAGTCGGAAAATAAAAGTGCTTTCATGTCTTTAAATATATTACGTATCAAGTTATTTAAAAGTATAACATTTAGAAGTAAGAGTTATATTAGTATGAGTAATAGTATAATATACTTTTTCTTATTAATGTGAAACGTCTTAGTAACGCGAGAATGCGCGTTTTAGCAGCAAATTCTACTCAAATGACGTGCCGTATAACGACACTCGACATGCCACTGTCATTTCTTTTTTTATAATAATATTTTTTTTTTTAATCCGGACTCTTTTTTTAAAGTGGTGATTTTATTAATTTATGGCATAAATTAGCATCGCCATCATCATCATCATCATCATTAACATTTGAGCGTCCACTGCTGAACACGGCCTGTGTTTTCCATCAATGAACGCTAAGACGACCGATCCCTTGCCACTCGCATCCAACATGGACCGGCCACTGCACTTACATCGTCTAAATTATACAAAATTATATTATATTAATTTATGTTTGTAATTAAAAAGCGAAGATAGCAAAAATACAAACAAGGAATAAAGAGTAAGGAATAAAATTATTTTCAATTTTATACAAATGAATTCTCAGTATTGCGTTTCTGAGTAAGTACGTAAGCAATATTATATGGGTCAAAAATTGTCAGGGAAATATGTAATGAGAATTGATACAGTATACATTCAAATATTTACAGTAATAAACTTCCAACATTGCTTTCTCAGAAATTTCATATTTACATTTTACATATCGAGTCAAATCTATCTAGATGAATTGATATTAAATTAATTTCAGTATAACTTCCAGGAACCAATTTTAATTTATATCGGTAACGTGATCCTATAGTATTGAATATTTCAATTTATTATAAAATTGATATCTATATTTTATCGAAATATTTTATTCGATAGGATTCAGTTATTAGACGGTACAGTTATTATTAATTTTAATTTATTAACTCTTGAAAAATGAGTTGCTTACTCAATTTGTGATATTCAGTTAGTTTTCTATTAGTAAATGTTAAAGCGCTAAATTGATATTGGCCTATGTTTAATGTAGGCCTGTTCATGTAATACATAATATTATGATAGTTCTTTCGTATAGTTGCTTTTTTTTAACTACCTATGTTTTTTTGAGTAGTTCTCCGATTGTTATTGGTCTAACTACAGACCTTTTTAATCATTTGAAAGTCAACATGATATTTATCTTAAAAAAATATAAAAGGTAAGTCTGAGTAAGCAAATCCCTTCCCCAGGCGAAGTAATCCTTTTTTATGTAACAACTCGCGGACTCGACAGACTTCTTTCTGTCAAAACAATTAATTTGCAATAAATAAAATTGCAATCTCAAATTTGAGAAATAAACTATCCTATCTTTTAAGTTGGAGAAAAGCACACATTTTAAAAGAAAAAACATTAAAATCGGTTAAGTGGTTTAGGAGTCCATTGAGGACAAACATTGTGACACGAGATTTATATATATATATTATTTTTTATTTTTATGGATATATAGGAAAATTGCATAAAATTGTCTTCATCGCTTTTAATAATGGGAGGTTCTTTTAATGAAGTATGAGGCCTCGTTCTAACACTACGACAACCAAATGGTTTCAGACGTGACGTAATCGTGCGTTTCCCGCGCCTATAAATAAGAGCCGCGCGGTTTCCACACGCTTTTGAAACCTCGTGGCTGGCGTGTCTGAACGAGGCCTATATGTTAACAAATCAAGCATGGTCTGTAATGTTCTCTTAATACACGTTAGAAAATATCTTAAAATTTAAGAAAAAAATATAAATAACTAGCTGCCTCGACAGACTTCGTTCTTCCAATATCGCTTTTAAAAAACAGGGGCTGATCATATTCCGTTTTAGAATCACAATAAAATTAAGATAAAAAAATTGTCAATAAAACAAATTCTCAGACCTACATTTACTAAAATTGGTACATTCGTTTCGGAGGAGTTTGAATTTGAGTAACAAACACGGCTTAAAGAATATTTATATACTAGCTGTTGCCCGCAGCTTCACCTGCGTTAACTAAGATTTACAACGGGATCTTAGTATGCAACAAAAGTAACTTTTCTGGTTAATTTTTCACACCTTGTGTCCGAAAAACCCTAATATCTTACGGAACCCTATTTTTATCAGATTAAAATTTAGCCTACGTTACTCGTGGATAATATTGTAGCTTTTGAATGGTGAAAGAATTTCTAAAATCGGTCCAGTACTTTTTGAGCCTATTCATTACAACCAAACAAACGAAAAAAAGTTTTCCCCTTTATAATATTAGTATAGATTAGATTTATTGAATTATAAATCACTATTCTATTTCCAGAATGTTCTGCTCAGGTAAATCGTGGGTCGTTGTGAGTTGTGGGTATACCAGTATTATCGATGGCGTCTAATTACGCGTGTTACGTACCTCTTGCGCCATTTCCCCCTAGTGGGTGGGGCGGCCCCTTCACAAATTGGATCTAACTGCATCTTGATTGCGTTTAAAAATATTTTTATATGAACTTTATTATAAACCTAAATGGATTTATTTCGCATCTAAAGGTTTAAATTATGATAGATACTTATATTATGTTAATATAGTATTTTAAATAAGCAGTAAAAAATCTGATTAGCTGTTCAAAAGTCATAGCTACTGTTCGTGTATTGGAGTTTTCTTGAAGTATAATTTTTAATTTAGTTATTGGTAGGTATTTAGATACATTTAGATATATTATTCCTAGATATAAAAGTTTACGTAAATAAACATTATTATCGGGACGTGGTGAAGTCAATACATAATATTTCAGTCTAGACCGCTTTTACGTTGACTAGATTTTGTCTATGCCGTACTGTGGTGAAGGAAAACGTCTAAATCAAACCGCATATGTAAAAATTCGAAATACCCTTTCCATTTTGAAAGGGATTCCCGTGCCCAATATATGGTATCCTGATACCTGTACACAAAGTCCAGTCAAAACCTTTTTGGAATTTGCGACTTCCATGCTTATTTATATTTATCATACAGATTATTTACCCCTTGCGATTCGAACTCACGATCTCTGCGTTACGCGCAGTTTCAGTTATTCAGTGATTTGATCATAGCACAAATCAGCCGTCAAAATTATTACTGGGAAAATGTATCTCTCTATTTTTATGTTATTTTTATTATGTATAATAAATATTCAAATATGCCTAATTGTTCATTCTAAATGAGATTAAAAAGATATTAAAAACGCCGAAAACAATGACCACTATCAAACTTAACAAGTATCCATAAGTCAAACAATATCGGGGTGAACGAGAGCCGACGAAATTGAGCTAGAATCATTTATAAATGGGGGGCCGAGTCCGGGTGGCACAAGGTGGGCAAAGGGTGGGGAAAGGTGTGTTGTTGCATTTTGCATGAGCTGTGTTGGCCACCCGATGGCTTTCCTCGCTTTTGGTATCACATACATGTAGGCCAGGTGCGTTAGGAGTATATTGTTTTACTAATAGGACTGATTGAGATTTTAACTTAATATCCTGTTACGCGCTCTTGTTTCGCGTAACAATAGATTTTGATTCAAAGCTAACATCGTTACGTCATGGTATACTCGTATATAAACGTGATATCATGATTTTAAAATATTTCTCTCAAAACATTGAATGAAAGGTTTTACAGCTGATGAGAATTTATACGCTATATATTGGCCCATCGGCCATCCGTTCCCCTCAGTGTGTGGCCATTTCAACAACCTTATTCTTCGCTGGATATCGGTAACTATAGTTCTCTGGTGGACTTCGTTTTGAATCTATCTACTAAACACCCAGCATAGCACGCTCCATAGCACGTTGAACCACGGCAAACTTTCGGACCAGTCGTAAATCAAGAGGCCACCAAACGGTAGAAAACTTTCGTTTTCAAACTCTGTGATAGAGACGACACGAGAATATGGCTAAGTTTAATGAATTCTTCCCAAGCTAATTGAGTCCTTCTATCGGCTTTGCCATCGATGTTACGTCAACGTAGCTGCAAAGTATGTCCAAGATAGACGAACTCTCGCACGGCTTTAAAAAGTAAATGAACCATAATATATTATAATAAAAGCAATAAACTTTTAGTCCCTACTGTAGGTAATAATAATACATTTATTAGGCCTTTAAAAAAATATATCTAGCATTTGGCTGTATTTTTCGAGCGCTTCCATTGTAGTTGTATTCCGCTTAGTATGGCGGCACCTTTATGCTCATATTGAATCCGTGTCCCAAACGTCACAGCTCACAATGAAGCGTTCGGAATTTGAGTTCTGAAAATTATTATCATGCAGGCTCCACACTCGCGAGAACCGCTGTTCGTTCGCGCCAAAATATATATCCACCTGGTAAAATTTAAATTATTTTTTGATGTGACAAATTCCTGATAGTACGTGCAAATCGTACATTAACGTAAATTTTACGGATCAGCGCTTTGTGATACGCACTTTATTAATAAAATACTTTACTTGAATAATTTATTTAATATAACTAGTAGAATCCGATATATCAAAGCTGCGTGCTCGCACACCATGTCATATCAAGTTATTTGATTATATCGAGAGATCAATAAATCAATATAATTTAACTAATCTTAGTTCGGGTTTAATTTTATTACATCAAAAAGTGTGCAAAGTCGATTAAAGACGCTACACTGATAGTGGGACTATGCATGTTATTTCATAGAAGTAGTAAGTAATTAACTTGTATTAACTACAAACCAATTCAGCTGGAAACAAAAAAAACTCTCACGTGACAATATTAAATTGAAATGGTCCGTATACAAAATATCGATAAAATATTTCCAACAATTTTCACAGAATTATTCGGTGTCAAAGAAAGAAAATTACATCTCGGAAATAATTCTCGATGCCAATTATTACATTGTACATAAGTTATATTTTGATAATAAAAAAGAAAATAATAGTAGACACCGAATATGTTTGCGAATATGTTTTTAATTTTATTATAAAGCACATTTAGATTATAAAGAGCTGGTTTTAATTTAAAATCTCTAATAAATAAATTAAAATCTGATTAACATCGGAGTAACTCTCTCATTTTCAAGCCCTTTAGTCAAATAAGGTACAAAAATGGTTGAATTACAAAGCTCTATTTTATCATTCTTTATTCAAAGTAAAGACAATCATTCACACAATAATATTTGATAGGCTTTTGCAAAGATCACACGCAAATAAATATAACTAAAGAAGGGAGGTATTAAATCATATCCATATCATCAATGAAAAATAGTGAATATTTACGAACTGTGTAATAAAATACCTTTGTGAGACTCAAATATTGTAACTGGTAATTTTAGTTGTTTTAGTAATTACAAAATATCTTCTCCACGTGGTAGAGAGAATCATGGCTCTCTAGGACATCTAATATTCTGGAAAGCACATGATTCACTATCAAAAAACCTAGATCAATGCCATCAGACAGGACTATATTTATTAGATACGTTACTACCATACGTTCATTGAATAGAGACAGACGTATGAAGCCGCTTTTATGTTATCCAGACATATTGATATCAAATATTTGGGACAGGATAATATCGTTTCTAAGAAATCGTACACTAAATTGACGTCTCCAAGAATATTGACATTGGGTATATGTGGAATAAATATCTTTCACTATAAAAGATATCATCTACACCCATGGTTATCTACTACATGATAAAAGAACATGAGCTCCGAACAGTAATTTAATTTGAAAATTAGAAAGGCTCCACCAAATTCCCGGAACTGCTCAAGCGCCTATGCTCAGGATCGTACCTGCGTTTGTAGCAGCCGGAATCCTAAGGGATTCTTTGCTCAAGGCTATGTCTATATTATCGGACCATGTCAGGCCAATAACCGTCACAATCCTGAATCGCGCTATCGGAGTTACAGAGATCAGCGTGATATATACAACAGTTGATTTCAAGTGAGCTCCGGCCTGGAATGACCACCTCGCTCGGTCGGGGATCTCCCTTTGGGCCATTTCATCTATTCCCATAATATTAATAGTCTTAAATTAATCCTCCTGGCGTATTAGTCTTGTACTGAACTTAAATAAGAAAAATGTCATGTCCAATAAACACGATATTCCCCTTTTAAGTATCGATGGTAACTGTCTAAGTCACTAGTATGTTTTACGTATGCAGTAGATACCTTGGTAATATATTACCGTCGGGAAACAAGTTTGGGAGGGAAGCCGATATAAAGTTATATTGGATTAGGCAGTTTCCAACACCATAATTGTATTCTAAGTCTGATTTAATACAATATTGTATTGATATTTAGATGGGAAGACAATATCCGTGCAGTGGCAGGTCCTCGTTGGATGCGAATGGCAGGAGATCGGTAGTCTTGGCGTTCATTGAGGGAGGCCTATGTTCAGCAGTGGACGGATAAAGGCTAATGATGATGATGATGATGATTGATATTTAATCAATGTAAACCTCAAAACTAAATCCTGCTTTTGTTTTCAAATACATTTACGAATTTTCAATTATTATGTTCCAGTTTCAAATTACTGCAATATTTTTGAAATAAAATATTACTGCACACAGTTATTACATTTTACGCCGAATACAGGAATTTTTCATGCAACAGGCTTGTTCAAACATTTTATATTGAAAACTAGAATACCCAGAAAAAGTAATATCTTGTTTCTGGGTATCCTGTTTTGAAAATTAATCTGGATAGGTAACATTTTTTTCTGGGAATTTTTCATACATTGAATGTACCTCCATTGCGTTTATTGAATTCTTTGAATACCTAGGTCCAGCCATAAGTTCTGTTACTAATGGAAATGATTTTTTAATGAAGTTATGTAAAAAATATTATTAAAATTTATGCCTACGTATTATTATTAGTCTCAGAAAAAATAAAAAAATATTGTTTTCGAAATGACCACCTTTGGCTTTTATACAAGGCTTTAATCTGTTTGGCAACGAATCTATGGATTTACGCATTTCGCCACTGCTTGCTGCACAGATTGATTGATTTAAGACTCGATGTCTTAAAAAGTCTTCTAAAACTTACCATAATTTGACCTCTAAGCGGTGAGGTCTGGGCTAGATTATGGCTTGTCTTTGGCTCTTATAAAGTCCTTTACTTTGGTTTCAAGCCAGGCTTGTGTAGTTCTTGTCTTGTGACCTGGTGCAGAGTCCTGCTGGAATGTCCACGGTATATTTTTAAAAAGTGTATTGCTGTGACGTTTCCCAACATAATTCTGTATCTTGATACACTTTGCTGAAGTTTTCACTCCTTTTCAGAGTGACTCCTTGATAAGTCACGCCCCATTCATCTATCATTGACAGAGGATGATGACAACGTTGTACCTTTCCGACCACTTGAGCAACTTATTTAGAACTGTGAGCCCATACTTTATCATTATGCTTAGTGTTCTTAAATTGTGATTTTTTTTTCATCGGTAAAGAGGATATTTGAGTGCCTTTTACCTGCGTATCGCGACAGAAGGCGTTTTGATCGATCTACTCTCTCTAATTATAAAGATGGACTTAATGAGTGCCCTGTCTATCGACGATAAGCACCGAGCTTCAGGTTTTGTTTTATAATATATGTAATCCTATTTTCTTTAGCATTCCATCCCAGATTGTAATTTGATAATTAACACGAACCTAAAACATATAAAATGTCGCAAAATCGAAAGAAGTTTTAAACTAATATACGTGTTTCAAATACAAAATAATTAAAAAGTTAAAAAAAGAAAAGTTTTTATATTGTTACAGTGTTTATGGCCAGACTAGTTAAATTTTGAAAAGATTTAAATTAAAATTAGTTGATTTTAATGACGTTACAAATTAAATAAAAAACATTAATTAGCATTTTAATAATAATAAACAATTAAGTATTGATTACAAAAGTAGATTTAGTATTTGAGACAGGCGAGTTAAGTTTTATGTCCTGAGCTGTTCAAGGGTGAATTATTTATACCAGGCGCAGGTAAGAGGGGTACGGGCCAGTTGCCTGTACCGTTTGCATATTGCATTAGATTTAAATTGTTTACGTCGTTAAGAAAGAAAAGTCCTCTTAAACAAAGCAAAGAGCGAAAAAGTTTCAAAAAGGTTTCGTATTGTCTTTTTTATTTGCACTTGAATACGTGAATTTTACATAAGTACATAATAAGATTTTTTTAATATCAGTATGGCAATTACATTATATCTTCTGAACTTAGAGTTTTTCAAAAAAGTATTTCAAATAAACAAAGACAATAATTCAAAAAAGATAAGGTATGCTATTTGTTAGTAGTTTCTAACTAGTATTAAAACATACATTTATATTTATGTACTATATTAATTAAAAAAAAACAATTATTCTTTACAAAAGCACATAATACACATGTACGATTTGACACGAAGTGAGTGTGTAAAATCTTTAATTACTGCCTAAATACTAAATAGTGCTACAATTATAGCTTACTTGTCTTTGAAGCTTATTATTAATGTGGCCACCAGTGAGTTGACACAAAGTTGAATAAATATAGCACCCATACTTTATAAGCTAAAAAAGACTTGATGTATAAACAGCACGCGATGTTATAAAAACTCAGTAGCTGCATGACCAATACAGTTAGCAAAAACTATTCACGCGTGTTATTTAATCACGTCTATTGTTCTCTCATAGCTCTGAATACTCATAACATTTTTGTAACTGGCGCTGACAAAATTTACTCAGTCAATTAGTGATACTAATTGAAGGTAGTCGATTAGATTATATTGTACAGTACTAGTGCCATGAAGTATTTTTTTATTTTACTTTTTGTTTTATTCTGCCAGTACAATGAAAGCAACTCATCAGGTTTACTCCAAGCCATAGCAAATAAATTCAAAGAAGTTGGCAATGCTATAGCATGCGCTTTCAAATCATTAAGAAACAAAATAAGGGATTTTTTATTTCCTGAATTTAAAAGTATGAAGAAATTGACCAACGACAAAAAAGAAAAAGCATATGAAAATGAACGACTATCATACGGTGTTATAGGAAGAGCGATGGAAAACAATCAACTCGTACGGAAAATGAGATCTGATTATACCGTCTTAGTTACTGCACCACAGCTGATAATACTACATGGAAAAAGAGTTGAATCTCACGTAGTACTGACAAAAGATGGTTATTTTATAACTTTACATCGTCTGAAAAATGAAAGTGATGAAACTGATACAAATAATACTGTATTACTTCACCATGGCCTTTTAGGCAGCTCTGCAGATTGGATACTTCTAGGACCTAAAAAGTCTCTACCGTACCTCTTATTAAACGCAGGCTATGACGTTTGGTTAGCTAATGCAAGGGGCAACTATTACTCTAGGGGGCATGTCAATACAAATAATTCACACTTTTGGAAGTTTTCATGGCAAGAAATTGGCAAATACGATTTGCCTGCTGTAGTCGATTATATCATGCAAATAAAAAATACAAAGAAGAAGCTTACTTTTATCGGACATTCAATGGGAACTACAGTTTTTCTGGCCATGCTCGCTTTATTTCCGGACTACAGTAAACAATTTAGAATGGCAATACTCTTGGCACCATTAGTGTTTATGGATAATGCACAAGGACCGCTACGTGCTTTGAGCTCTGTAGCTTCAAATCCATCTACTGAATTGATACAAATTTTAGGTGAGGGTGAGTTTATGCCGAACAGAAAAATCCCATCTTGGATAGCCACCAAATATTGTAAAGATTCGCAAAAGTATTGTATCAATCCTTTACTATTTTTAACTGGGAGTGTAATAGATGATAACACATATGATGAAAGTCTGATTAAAAGTATAATGTACCATGTTCCTGCCGGTGGATCGACTAACACCATCTTACACTATGCTCAAATGATAAAAAGTGGTAAATTTCAACTGTTTAACAAAGAAATGGAAGAGCTGTCTTTGAAAAAAGTTAATGTTCCTGTTGTTTTGTTCAGTTCATCCGATGACGTAATAGCTAATGGAGCAGATGTTTTGGAATTATATATGAATCTAATGTGTACGATCGATCATCATGTGATACATAACAAAAACTTCACTCACGTTGATTTCGTTTGGAATGCCCGAGCCGATGACTTGATATTTCAAAAAATCATTATGTATCTACAAGGCAACTATAATTGTAATACTTCTAAAATAAATGAAGTATGAGGTTTTAAGCGAATACTTTATAGCTATTATATATCTTTACTAAAGAAAGTGATTTTGTTATAAATTTTCTCTTTTTTAACACATAACTTTATGTGCAATTTTTTTTACTGTTTTTTTTTTATTATTACAATTATTGTGTTACGTAGAAAATTGACGATAAATACTTTTTTAATGTCAATATAAATTAACATTAAATAATTATTTTAACATATTATTAAGGTATATTATGTAAAATAACGTGAAAAGATGTTTATTTTCCTAAATATTTTGGTTCCTATTAATAAAAATTGTATTCAAATTCATTTTTGTTTTACTCTAAATACATAATTTTATATCTGCTGATGCCAACGAACTTGAATCATTTTATATCATAAGATTATCATTAGCTGTTCAAACAATAAGTCAAAATGAAAGTTTAGCTATATAAGGCGTATATCAGCGGTCGACTAAGTGGAATAACGACCACTATTTAATTAGTTCGAGGGATGAAAATAGCCCTAGCGTATTGTTTTCGCAACGGGGGAAAACTATTCAAAGAACAGGGGACACGTTTTAATTGGTGATCATGATGATACAACCCTGACGGGAAATATCAAATATACTAAGTATGTAAGTGAGGTCTCCGTTTTTATTAGTAATCTTGTCAAATGAGAAAACTTTTAGTTACGTCTATTTCAGCTGAAGTTCAGTTAATATTCTGCTAAATCTCGAGAGCCGGGTATGAATAGAGTGCAGTGATATTCACATAATGTTGTAGAGCATAACTTTTATTTCAACTGATGGAAGTAGCGCTTAATTAATGTAAATAGCTGGACCATAATACTTTTAAATTTATCGGCGTTAAAGCTTCAGCAGAATTGAAAGTTTCACCACTTTAATAACATAAGAAGGAATCTTTTTGTACAATCTATACTATAAAGAGGAAAGATTTGATTGTTTAATTGTATTAGATAGGCTCCTAAACTACTTGACCGATTTGAAAAATTCTTTCACTGTTGGGAAGCTACACTATCTCTGGTGAACTGAGGCTATATTAAATTTTCAAAAAATTTTGGGACCTGTTTTAAATCTTAGTTAACGTAGGCGAAGCTACGTGCAACAGCTAGTCATTAATACATTTTAGGATTTTAGTTAGGTCTAGATTGGACTAGATTAGTAGGCTTTGGCCTATAGATTAGTTGCTGTTTTAATAACTTTGTCTCCTTATAAGGCGATCAGTGTAAGGACAATATTTGTCAGATCCGCTCATAAAAACATAAATTCAAAACAATACGAGGTCACATTTTATAAAACTTTTAACTTCCCATTGTTAGTGGAACAAAGAATAAAAAGAGGATAATATAAATTGAAAATCGGATAATAAAAAGAGGAAATTTTCAAAACAGATCTGAATTCACTCCAACCTAAACATTAACGAGCGCACACAAACAAAACGATTGTTTTGCCAAGTTTTAATTTTCAATGCGGATTGCGTTCCCCAATGCAAATTAACTGTAAAAATATACAACTTACCCATTTCATTTCATTTTAAAAATAATATTAATTTCGCTCTAATCAATAAGATCTATTAAGAAACTGTTTCTTAAAATTATATTTTTTATTTATTTTATTTGTTGATGGAAGATGCAGTGTTGTTCGGTCATTAACCATGTGGCAAGACGATCATCGTGCAGTGGCTGGTCCGCGTTGGGTGCGAGTTGCAAGGGGTCGATCGTCTTGGCGTTTATAAAGGGAGGCGTATGCTCAGCAGTGGACGCATAAAAGCGTATGATGATGATTAATGTAATAAATTTAAATAGCGACGGAATATTACATGAATAGTATGAAGTATATTATTATATTATATATATCGATGTCACTGATCACCTACCTCATGTGTACCGTAGTCTCTCTTCCATGAGATAATTGTTAGATAAAAAAATAAAATTAAAATGAAATAAAAAATATATTATGTACACAGTATAAAAAGTTCAAATAAATATTTATATAAATTAATAGAAAAGGCGGAAGTTGTAAAGAAGAAACTGTTATTGTTTGTTTGTTTTCTGGGTCTGTCTATAATGACTAAGCGTTAGCAATATAAACGCTCCCAATATCACATATTATACTATATATACCTTTTTTTATCTATGTCTTTTTCTATTCTATACCTTTGGAGCAGATGGTTTTTTTTTTGCCGAGTCTGTAAAATTATATATAATAGATATAGGTTCACAGCTTGGACAGGCCCCAAGCTAACAGTGGGACAACACAAGCTAGTAAAAATAATCGACTTAATAACATCCATGGTAAAAATAGATACACAAATTATTTTTTCGGGGGGCAACCCCCCAAATTTTTAACGTCATAGGATGATCCAACCGGATCACCCCATTTCCGATGACGCATAACGGTCACTAGGACCATTAGCATAGATCCAACCGAAAAAAAAAAAAAAAAATATTTTTTCTAACTTCGTAATTAATGTTATCACATTCAAATGACAATAATAGTAATATAATAATAATATTAATATCTATGGACGTTTTTACACCATGTCAATCTGGTCCCGTGATAAGTAAGTTCTCGAAGAGAATTGTGTTACGGGAATGGACGTAATAATATATAACAGGACCGAGCACTCGTAACAGAAAAACGAGCCGACAGAGATAGCCAGTGTTAAGGAGTGTGTCCCTTTCTTATAAGGTGACAATAAGATTTTGATAGGTGGGACAAATGTCTTTCAAAAATTCAAACTGTCAGGAAATGGGTATTGAAAATTTTTATTTAATTTTAATTTTTTTTATTGGTTTTTTTTTGTAAGGTTTATATCCTACTAGTACATACTTGATGTATGCAGTTTTAAGCGCTGCATGAGTTTACCACGTCTGCCATAATATTATAAATCTCGAGTTTTTAAGTTATAGATATCGCAAGTTAGCTTAAATGCATTTAGGGTGCTTGAAAAATCTGACACAAGTATTATACTTATAAACGAAAATACCAACATTAGCAATGGTTAAAATCTGAAGAATAGTAGATGGATTACGAAATACATAATACAAATACTTCCATACTACAGACTTGACAGGAATCCGTCATCAGGCGGTCGAGTTATCATTATCATCCCAAAATATTAACTGCAAATCTTAGGTTTACTCTCATTATAACGCATTCTTGAATTAAGATTACAAAACAATTAAAGATGCCATGGATTCAAACTGATTAAAATAATTAGGAACGTGGGAAGTTTAGTACGGAGTCACTCTGTCTCACGTTCTGACCATTGCTTTTCGCATTGCTATTATTCCCCTCCAAGCCTGCCGTAAGGAACTTCGTTTCAAAAAATCATGGTCACCATAGTAGTTTGATTTACTAATTATGTTATTTAAGTAACCATAGCAACCATTACAATACAAAATGTCAAGATGACACTTAACTGGGCTACCATAAGAAATAAAAGAAATAAGCAAAATAATAATTTATGTTTTCTTTTTGAATTGGAAATATATTTAAATAAATAAATTCAATTACAATTTCTTGACATACAATTGTCAAAATAATATTAAAAAGACATTTTTTTTCGATGAAATTTTTGATCAGCCCAAATTTTTAATAAAATACATTTTTAAGCTGGCAAGATAAAAGAACGAGACACACTTCTAACATATTGCTATCCCGCTCGGCTCGGATCAGCATCTGTGTAATGCCCATTAGAATATAATACTTAATGCGTTGAGTTAGTGTTCACTTTCGTAAATACATTTTTTCCGAGTAAGCCATCCTGTTATTATACTACATCCATGGTTACGGGTAACAGACAAAGGAAATACATAATATATTTAATAATTTTTATATTATTACTTATATTTATGATTTTTACTAACAATATAATGAACAATATATTTAATCGACATCCATGACCGAGGAACTCAGAAACTTTTTTTTTGTTCCCTGGCGAGATTCGAACCCGCTACCTCCGGCTTGAGCGCCAACGCGATAACCATTGAGCTACACAGGTCGTCGATAAAATTGATAAGACTTATAATTATATGTAAATTCAAAAGGACCTAGGAAATAAAAATTGTATCACTTCGCTTGTAAAATACCTAACGCTGCGGGGAACAATCCGTTTTTAATTACATATTATAATACATGTTATAGGTTAAGGGTCTGTTTCACAATCTCCAGTTAAGTTCCCAATAAGGGAAGTTTCCCAAGTGGGAGTATGGAGTATCTGTCAAATATCTGTCAAATATGTTGCCGATAGCCTATTGGAAACTTAACTGAAGATTGTGAAACAGGCCCTAAATGTAGCTTGAAAATTATTTAAAACACTGACGAAATATATTCTTACATCTGGTAAATTAAACTATGATGTTTGGCTCGCAAACGCTAGAGGGTACGAATATTCAAATGGCCATAATACAAGAGCCGCGGATTCCCCAGAATATTGGAATTTCTATAGGCACAAACGGACAGGTAAAATATTTGCTGTGAATGATTATATTATCATTTAAAACTAACATAAAATGATGAATAGTGAATATAGATGTCAACATATTATATAAATACATTATATTATAATATGAAGACATTGTAATTGTGTGACAGGTGTAATTGATGAATAATAATTTAAAAAATCAATTGCATTTTCACCTGAAACGTGACGTCATGACACGGATAACCCAAGAGAATATAATCACTACGTTTACGGTCAACAAATAAAACTGCTTTTATTTCAAAAAATTATATAATAATGTATTTGAAGTGAAACTTCTTTAGAATCGTTGTGATTTCAAACCGGATGCAACGGAAAAAACGACAGGTAAGAGACACAAATACAGAAGAGCGAGAGCGCAAATGTCGGTGTGTGTGTATTTTGCACACTATTTAATACTTGCTTGTATTTGAGCATTTAACGTGTGTTTCACTTCTATCGTGTGTGAATCGCACACACACCTTTTTAAAAAAAAATTAAGTATGTTGATTATAATCATCGAACATACCGCCGGAATATAGCGGTACCTAATGTTATGTATTTTGTATAAAAAAAGGTCAATTTGGGATTTTTTATCTTGATTATAGGTCTGTGTAGCAAAATGTGAGTGGCGAGGGATCGGCCGTCTTGGCATTCATTGAACAATGCTTTTGTCAAACAGTTGACGAATAAAGGCTGATGATAGTAATAATAGCAATAATCGGAATGACAAATTTTCAGCAATTATCACCTAATTCATAAGATAAATTTGTTTCTAAATATGTTTCAATAGTTGAAATATAAATTATAAAACATTATATATTTCTATTTCTGCGCTAGTTGCGGTACAGGTTCGTGGAAAAGTGGTTCCAAGTATAGTATACATTTATAGCACATCGTGGAATCCTGCAAAGCCTGCTTCTATGAACTGGTATTTAAAGACAGCATCATCATCTACTTACCATATTTTACCTGTATATGATTTTAAGTCTATACTGAGAAAATATATTGTATTTCCAAGCAAATACTTAACTATTTCGCCTATTACTTTCAAGCAGTCGACTTTCTTGAAGCTTTTTCCACTTAAGCTGCTCGAGAGCTATTTTGATCACGTGCGTCCATACGTACAACAAGCTACAGCAATCCTCAATTCCAGAAAGGACGTCTTTAAAAAACCGACGTGTAATTTTAAAAATATGAACATCTTTAATAATAAAAAATAAATAAATAATTCAAAGTGCACACACGAGTCCATCGCTAGCTCACCGGTGAAGGAAAACATCGTGAGGAAACCTGCATGCCTGAACCCGCATTGGGCCAGCGCATCGGTGAACTATGGTCCATTAACCCTCCTCGCCTGATTTCGTAGAGGAGACCCGTGCCCAGCAGTGGGACATAAAGGGTTGATACTTTAACACAATTTTCATAGAACGACAATGCTGGAGACTCTTTTTAGGCAGATTTGCCTGTGCCAGGAGTCGCCACCGTTCTTATCTTATGGTATACATGATACTTTAACTTATTAATTAAATTACAAAATAAAAGTAAAAGAACAAAAGTAACTTAAGCTTCTAAGCGTACGCACACATATTCATTTTTTTTTTAAAATAAAACTAACATTTTTCTAAACTTTTTTATTATAAAAGTATAAACCACATAAATTGAAAGCTATGTTCACATCGAGTCAAAATGTTTATATATCCCTTATATAAAATTTAAAACATACGTTCAAAGTATTTATTAGGTTATGTGCACACTGATTTTGTTTTGTCAATTAATTAGTAGTAGGACTCCTGGAAGAAATTCCACTTATGGAATAAGTAGTACCTATGCACCAGTTATTATTTTTACTATTTCACTATGTTTCTCAGTGTACATTAATTATTAAATAAGTAAATAAAATAAATTAAAATACGCGAATGCAATAAAGTAATACAAATTAAATTATTAATAATTAATAGATCTCGAGCTATTAAACAGAGCTCGCATTTGTAATAACGGAGGCATTCGAATGCGAAAATATTATATTTTATGTATATTTACAGTAAGCACGATCACTTTAAATAATAATAAATCGTCAGTTTTAATATTTTTTAGTTTAATTTTTAAGTTGAGCCGTCTACTTACCTATTATTCCAATTGAGTTTAAAAGCCAAGCGGCCTAAAGTATAGGCCCTTTCGAAGCAGCTTTGCCTGTCAAATTTTATCGAAATTTGGCGACCTTTTTAGATAAGAGTGCCAAGATAACATATAATTTTTTCATAAAATTATAAGATTTTTAATATTTTAATTTAATTATAAGGTTCAGAGATCTTTATTCTTATGACGACATTTCACCGCTTCATATTAAATATGAATATCTGGTAATTATCACATTCAAAGGTGCATAGAGTCCAAAAATAGACATTTTCGCGTATGTATTGATATTAGACCTTTAGAAAGATGTAAATATAGATGGTGTCGGCACATTGTAGGTGGACACGCTTGTGATTTCCCCGTGGGGCGATTCACTGCGAGTGCCATACTAACGCGACATGACAAGTCCTCCACAGTCAACGCAAACAAACTGAAAACTAAACTAACACTTTTAAGAACTTTAATTAAAACTACAATGTAGTGATGCTTTAAAGTGTGTGCTGTAAAATATTATCGACAACTTGGCTTACATTGTAGATTTACAGCAATTAGATGGCTTAAATCCAATTATGTTCATTAGCATTTCAATGTATTGAATTCTACATTATGTGGATCTTTCAGTTACCCTGAGCGGAGAAGCGAACAAAATCACGTGGGTGGAAAAGCGTGAAGCAAGGATCATGATCAGAATCACGCTACTTAGGGTCGGTTGTTACAAACCATCTGTTAATGTAAGAGACGTCGTTTTTTAACGTCTGTTAAAAACAACGCTCTTTGGTCACTAACGTTCGTTTTCTCCATCTTTGACGATTACATATTCATTAAAATCGGTCTATTTAACCCGGCCTATGTCTTACTATAATATTCATAAAATAAATATTTAAAAAAGAATTCATAACGTTTATTATTTTTTTATTTATTTATTATACCGCTTATATTGTAATTTTATCATATTCCACATTTCAGATATTATTATGTATTTTACATGCAATTAGGAGACTAAAAAAAAAGCATAATGGCATCAAAATTATTCGAAGCATTTTTAGACTCATTCAAAACCACAGCTAGAAAGATCACGTAAATACCTAACAGGTGATATTGTACTGTAATATAACAACGGGCAGCGCACCCCTCTAAGCATAAGTCCTGCTTGCACATGTTAGTATTTTTTTATTCTCATCCGTTGGGGTCTGACCAACCCTCGCAATTTCGTTCATCTCACTAACATAATTCTTCATTATGTGTTCAATATTTCACCTGTACACAAACTTTGCTATAAGCTATTATGAACTTTTTGCTGCGAAACCTTAGAAAAGGTGCATAGGAGTTAAATTAAAATAAGGATGCCACAAATGTTATAGTGAATCCTGTTAAAATTGTGTAGGTTTTTCTTAGATACGATGCTCAGAAAATATTATATGCATATTTTATGAATCATAATTGTTAATGTTTTTCTTTAGCAGTGGACGGTTAAAGATTGATGATGATGATGATGATGATGATGATGATGATACAGAGGTATGAGATTTAGCAAATGTATTTGCCTAAGTAGTATATTGAAATTTGAGTGTTGAATTCCGTGAATCCAGATACTCGACAAGAAGCTTGTTGAGTATCTGGATTCGCGGAATTCGCAGTGATTCACTACCTGGTAAAGCTTATAATATGATAGAGAGAGCTGTTATAAGTTTAGAAAGGATTTATGTAAAAATTTTATATTCTTCCATATATTTGAATTTCATATTACTACTTTATCTTTTAAACTATCGGCATCCCGCGGTTTCATCCGCGATACTACATATTCCCGTGAGGGCGTCGGGAAGCTTAATATGTCACTTATAAATTACGTATCCATCTTATGGTAAAATAATTTAAAAATTGGCGGTGTAGTTCTAGAAATTACCCCCTACAACCTCACAAACTTTACCCCATATGAAAATAGTTTAAGTATAATATAAAAATATTTAAAAAGTTTTTATCAATTACCTGTTGCAAAATAAAATAAGTAATTGTTTTATTATTATTGTTTTTTTTCCGTGGAATTCCTCCGGAAGTTCAATGTAATATTGATATCTGTTTTTTTTTAAGAAACATACAGCGTGGGCAAATAGATTTCACGTGGCTCTTATTTACTTTAATTGTGATTTTTAATATGTGACATAATATAATGCCAGGAAAAAATTTTAGTTAGCAAGCGAATTGTGAAAATATGCAAATTAATTTATTTGATGAAAATAATGAGTTTTAAGCGCAATTTATGCTCTCATATAAATGTACTGGTATTTCACGATATAAACCTTTGTATTCTAATTGACTGAACATGGATACCGAACGCGTTGGTTTGTATGAATGACTGGGCATGCTCTGGTGTGGGCATAGCTTTAGAAATTATTTAATAATTTTTTCGATATTCGAAACGATTTAAAAGTAAGTATTTATTTATTATACAGCGATCAATATACTAGACCTGTAGAGGAACAGGGTGTAAGGATAAGAGCTTATGATGATGATACCATTATCATCATCATCATCATTTTATGAGTACATTGTGCTGTAGTTTTCTTTGTATATTTAGCGTTTTTTTAATGAACGCCTTTTTTAACGCCGAACAAAAAAGAACAAAAAACCCACAAAAACAAAGTTTTTTTTCCTACTTTTTCAATCTAGAGAAATAGTTGGCCCTCGTAAAGACTGCCACAACTTAGAAAGTGACTCAGATCAGGTGTTCCCCGTTTCGGTTAAGTATGCGAGCATATTATAGTAATAAAAATATATGCTTTGTAAAAATATTTCACAGCAAAATTAATTTACAGCCTTTATATAAGTCCGGAATAGTTTGAAATGTTTAATTATTTTATGAATGGTATTACAGTTTCATACTGATTACTATTTCGTGAATGGATGTTTCGAATTTGAAAACGTTATGATGAATATATATTCTATTCATTTAGTATTAATTTAAAATAATCCGATTAAATGTTATGAATTTCACAATCATTATAAAATTGTCGTTAAATATTTTAAAAAATATGAAAGACTACTAAAATTATTTAGGTAGGATATTTACTTGGTTTTTTAACTTTATTTCCGTTGCCTAATATTTCGACCACTGTCAACGATTGTCTTGTTCACAAGACAGATACAGTTATAAATAGTTTTAGTAATGAAAATAACTATGTTAATTTAAAATCAAAGAAAGATTTTTTATAAAAAAAATCTTTCCTTTTCCCATATGATTATCACATTATTTATATTTGAATTTCTTGTATGAATACAACGCTTCTTTATTTATTGATGTGTACATGTACCATAAAATTGACGGTCAGAATTATCTTGAAGAATTATCGAAGTGCAAAATATATTGATATCACCATTTCTGATTCAATACGGTTTACAATACAGAGTATAATAGGTAATATCTCAAAATCGCTTCCACCATCACCGTGGTAACCGTCCAACTCACCCCTCATCCCTTCGAAGGGTACCCCAAACTGAACATTACCGCATCAAATAATAACACTCAGTGTAAAGAGGTTTCCTACCGGTGGGTCGATACCGCCAAGGGCTTATTGATAAACAACACAAATGAAACAGTTAAAGCTTATTTACCTTTTTCCGTTGATTATGTCTCGATCTTTACAATTTTTTTTTCATATAAGGTTTTTAGGTAAGCCTTATTTTCACCTACCTTCCGATTCCGATTAGACGAGTTTAACGATCATCAGGTCTAAAAATCTGTTTTTTTTTTGTAATAATTTATTAATGTTTTTTGTATAAGTATATGGTTATATATAAAAACTTAGCGCTCTAGCAAAAGAGCATAAGACGCTGTTGATTGAAATGATTTTCGTAAAACGTGTGATGCGTAAAACTATTTAAGAGTTACTGTTATTTAGTAATAATAGGTTATATTGTGAACTTACTAACCCTGCCTCTACTATCCTGTGTAGGCAGGAGTATAGGTACACATCATTATCATCATCTTCAGCCTTTATTCGTATACAGGCAGTATAAGAAACCTCACTGAACGCTAAGACAATAGGAGTACATACATTACATTAATCCTTCAAATATATTTTTTTTTCCGCCGGGAAATGCTCTTACGCATACCGCGGGGGAGTAGGGACTCCCCAGGCGGGTATGTGGGACTCGCTGCGCCCGAAAGATGGTAAAATGGACGCAGCTTCTACCCACTAAAATCCGGCGCTACTCCTCCTATCCGTCATACTGCTGAGCCGCGGGATGGCGTTGGCGTACTCCGAGACTCTGCTGACGGGTGTCTGCTGGTGGTGCAGACCCTTCTTCTGCGGGCTTATGGTTGCCCCCATCGTTTCCTCTCTATTGCCACAATGCGCAGGAGTACCTTAATCCTTCAAATAATAGTCTACGTCGTATCTATCATATAATTAACTCAAGAGAATTAAATCAGTAATTGAAAATCAAATAAATGTGTCTCGAATAATACCCACCTAACTTGCACATAATATAATATAATGTGTGTTTTACTCCTGATATTTTATAATATTTTCCTGTATCAACCATTACTTGGAAAATACTCGTACAGTTGTCAAGCTACGTTTATCGATTAATCCAATTTAAACGTGTTTATAACTGTATAATTTAGGTTAATATAATAAAACAATTTTCCGTTTGGATAAGGATAATATTTTAAAAGTAATATTTTAATCGTAAGGAATTAAAGAGAGTTTTATGATGATTATATCTGAGAAATATACTTAATTAATTCGGTGTATCGCTTTTTTGTCTTTACACAAGATCATAAAATTGATGTCTTCTAGTAAAAAGAAGTATAAAAAGTACATGTCTCACTATTGGGCACGGGTCTTCTTCTCGGAATCAGGCGAAGAAGGTAAGGAAATATTATACGCCAAAGTTCAGCGATGCGCCGGTGGACTATGACTTTTGATCTCATCAGGTTCACTGGTTCACCAGTTGTCTTTTAACCTTACTTGTTACTTGAGGTCAGGCTGGTTTGCGCAACTCGACGCTTTTGCGCCTATTTTGCGTGCTGTGATCCTAAAGCACTCCCTACTGCCAGTTAAGCACCCGCAAGAATGCTAGCAACCTCTTGACATCAGCGCAGATCTCCGGGAGCGTTCTCGGACTTCCGAGATGGGCAGACCGTAGCGGTGCGACTCCTGTGCATTCCAGCAATACATGGGCTGCTGTTTCTTCCTCCACTACGCAAGCTCTGCAAGCGGGCTGTCCGTGACACCTATAGTGAAAAGATGTTTGTTATAGTGACCTTGTCCTGTTAGGGTGCTCGTTAGTAGGCGCAGTTCTGGTCGTTTTAGTAGCATTAATCGACGAGAGACGCGTGGGTTGCATATAGGTATCGCTTCTTTTAACCTTTTACTAGATTAAAAGGCTAAAAATAAGTATAGCCTAAACAAGGCAATAATATCAAAGTAAATTTTATTTAATTATATACATAATAGACAAAAATTCATAATACAAGTAGGCAATATACATTTAAAACTATAAATAATAGGTTAAAACTACTTAAGAAACTATATACTTATATGAAGGTTCGATTTCAGTTTAGGCTCAGTGGTAATAGCCGCTGGATCGATTCACTAGGCTAAGCACTTGCCGATGCTGGTCCGTGGGTGGGTGACCATATTTACAGAGCTTTTAAAACTTTTGTGGTAAAATCTCATTTATATCGATTGATTTGCCTGGTTAAAAAAGTGTGCGCACATTTACCCTATTAACACTGAATAATATCAACTTTCGTAACGTTAAACTTTAACGTTAAAATTAAAAATTCTAATTAATTAATTTGCGACATACCAAATGGCCGAAATAACTTTGAAATTTTTGAAATTTCCATTAGCCATTTCATTTCTACGTTGAATAAAAGAGATGCAAAACGTCTAAAATAAAGTGATCTGTTCACTCGGCACTAATTATGTCTCGCCTTCGTTTGATGATACAGTTACTAATGAACATACATTCCTTACTTATTTTGTCAGCGCCGTGCCGTAGACACAAAATGAGATAGCAAAGTTTATTTTCCCTTTGTTATACAGGGGATATTAAGTATGCCGGATGAAAAGGATGTTACGATTTAAATATCAGCTTAGATGTGTGTTTTGCTCTTGCACTGCAAAACGGCTAAACCGGTTTGGCTGTAAAATTGAAATGGTGATGGGTTATACTTTGAGTTTAATCCTAATAATCCTACTAATATTATAAATGCGAAAGTTTGTGAGTATGGATGTTTGTTACTCTTTAACGCAAAGACTACCGAATGGATTTTGATGAAACTTAATAATAATGTAGCTTATACATCTGATTAACACATGGTCTATAATTCATCCCAATATTCTCACAGGAACGCTGGGCGCTGCTATACAATACACAAATGTGAAAGTTTGTAAGTGTGGGTAGATAAATGTTTGTTATCCTTTCATAATATGCTACTTCCTACTAATATTATAAATGCGAAAGTTTGTGAGTATGGATGTTTGTTACTCTTTCACGCAAAAACTACCGAATGGATTTTGATGAAACTTAATAATAATGTAGCTTATGTACATCAGATTGACTTATAGGCTATGATTCATCCCAATATTCTCACGGGAACGCGGGGCGCTGTTATACTATATTATATAAATGCGAAAGTATGTAAGTATGGGTGGATGGATGTTTGTTACCTTAAATAAATAATTCTCAAGGAAGGCTGAAAAATTCCTGTATACTACGTACGCGCTGGGGCGCCGCGCCGGGGCTGGAACCTCAGTGCAGCAGAGGGGTTCTACTCAAACTACAAATTCTTCAATCACTACATGTATAGATATAAATCAGAAGAATTTGTTTGTTTGAACGCGCTAATCTTAAAAACAGGTCTTAGTCAGGTCTATATACCTATGTATTATCAATCAGTAATCCATATAATACAATCTATAGCCTATTTTATATAATACATCGAGGAAGGCTATAGACTATATTATCCCGCTAAAATGCCGTTGTAAATCTTAGTTGACGCAGGCGAAGCTGCGGGCAACAGCTAGTTTAGATATAAAACGTAGGATATATTTTATAGCGCCAAATTCAAAGTTACAACGGAAATTATATTTACCTCTTTATAATATAAGTATTTTTGTGACTAACAAAATATGGATAAACAATCTAAAACAAATGTGCAGTTACTATTAATATTACTAATGGTAGTAGAGATAAAAATATCATCAATTATTATTAAACGTCAAAATGAGATTTATTTGTAAGAATGTATAATTAAATGATGGGCCATTAAGGTTCAAGAGTGGAGGCCGCGTTTAGGTAGACAAAACGTTGGTCGGCCATTAACCAGATGGGAAGACGATCTCCGTGCAGTGGCAGGTCCGCGTTGGATGCGAGAAATAATAATAATAATAATATAACTTTATTGCACACACATAATTTCCAAAAAATAATAATTTATACATAAAATGAGAAGGAGTAGTTCAATAAGGAGTAGCAAGGGATCGGTCGTCTTGGCGTTCATTGCGTGAGGCCTATGTTCAGCAGCGGACGGATAACTGATGATGATGATGATGATTAAATACTGGCCGAATGCAACAAGTATTTGCACCATAATCATCTTCATAAACCATGTGATATCTTCGTGTGACATCGTAGTTTGATTTTACTCCCATAGATTTTCATACCCCGACCCGAATCTGAAAATCGCCTGTTAAAGAGTAAACTACAAAAAATTAAGGAATGATGAAATAAAATAAAGAAATGAAAACGTCATACATGGCGCCATTATATTATGAATCACTTTAAAACAAAGTACACAATCAGTAAATACTAAATTGTAAAATTAGGAAATATGTCGCAGATAACACGAATAATTATTATCTAGCGAGGCGGAGACAGGATACGAACATGATAATTATTATAATCTAAGATTTTTTTCTTCAGTAGGCCGAAAGTTAACTTTCCGTCGGGGGGGGGGGGGGGGTTATTAATTTCATTTAATTAATTGTAAGGTTCTATTATATTTCCATTCTCTTGTATTTGCTGAAATCAAACATTTCTAAGTGCTTAGTGCGGAATGTTCCTAACCTTTGGTTAGGAGCTACTTTTACTTACTTATGTAAGTAAAATTATAATTTGTAAAATGAACATCACGTTGTTTACTCGGGGGACTACTGTAGGGCCTATAGCAGCTTTTTTTCTTATATTACGTACTAACTTTTTCGTCACGGTATTACTAAGTCTTAATTTTTTCTTAACATCGCGGTCCATTTTTGTGTTTATCTTGACTTATGGAAAATCAATTTCATCATCATCGGTCATGAGCCTCCATGCTCCTAGACTGGTCATTATAATATGACTATTCGGGTAGTAATTGCATCTTTAAATGGGAATAGACTTTAATCTTGCGAAATAAGGTTTACAAATCATTAAAGTATGATCTTGCACAAAAAACTCAGTATTTTCTTGTATTTTCAAATGATTAACAATAAAGCCAATAATTATTTGTGCCAATATTTCGCCACTTGAAATATTCGCGCTAATAAAAGCTATTGTTGTTATTACAACACAACACGTGCGTACCCCTGCTTGAGGGTTGTTAAGGATAATACAAAATAATGTACAACGGACCATGAAATAGCTTAAATCGTATTTCATATGTCCGCGCAATATTGAACCTTTACACGTAACGATAAGGGTAAATGTTCGTATTTTTTATCCGATACCGTAGATTCGTATAATATCGTCACACATAAATATTATTGATTCACCCTACTGACCAAAACTTTAATTTGCAGTGTAATTCCATTACCAATGCAAACATATTGCTTACGAGTGGGGTGCGAGTTACTGTTGTGATGTTTTATTAAGAAATGTGTGGATGATTTACCATTTGCCAAGGTTTTCACTTTCATTCATTCACCAGGGCTTCAATAGACCATTGTGAAACTGCTAAGATTTTATAATTTTCATAAGTAAAAGTTATAAGTAATCACTAGCAAGTTAGTATATACCTCATATAAACTAGTAGCGCCCGCGTACTTCCCATACCTGTGTGTGGACGAGGATGAATTACAGCCTATGTATTATTCTAATATTAGCTATAGTAATATTAGCTATATTATTGTAAAGTTTCATAAAAATTCATTCAGTAGTTTTTACGTGAAAGAGTAACAAACATCCATACTTACAAACTTTCGCATTATAACATTAGTAGGATAGGATAGTAGGATAGTAAAATTTGTGATTTAATCGACTGATAATATAATAAAAATATTAACTATTTTCCCCGGTCCGTGTTGGATGCGAGTAGCTAGGGATCGGTTGTCATGGTGCCTATTAAAGGAGGCCTAATAATATGTTCAGCAGTGGACGAATAAAAGCTGATATTCAACGACGTTTTCCTCTAGTGGACGTTCTTATATACTATCACTAATTCCATTCTTTCCTCAATAATAAAAAGATAATATATTCATATTATATTCCAACGCCCTGATAAACTAAATCTGATCAGCAGTTTTAAACATATACCTACAGTTTCTTAATACAATAAATGAATGCTTACGGATAAAAAATTAAATTAATAATAATAATTAATTCTTGAGAA
The DNA here is from genome assembly GCA_905333005.2 of Lycaena phlaeas. NCBI lineage: Eukaryota > Metazoa > Arthropoda > Insecta > Lepidoptera > Lycaenidae > Lycaena > Lycaena phlaeas. Next base: position 7,448,809 of record HG995168.1, read on the forward strand.
AATAATATTTCGAAAAAGGACAATGAAGAAAAATTATAATCAACATCGTTATCATCATCAGCCTGTTCACTGTTGAACATAGGTCTTTCTCAATGAAACCCAAGATGTATTATAGAATATAGTTAGGTACTTTACGCGCATCAATATAAAATTTGATTTGCCTACTTATGATTCAAAACCTATGCGTATCGACTGGTCGCACAACTATGGTCATATCCAGCTGACCAATATCAGAAAGGTATAACAAAAATATTTCAAGATCTATAAACCCTTAGAAAACTCGAAGATTCAGATTATTCCATTTCCAAGATGTATATCATTTTTGGGATTCCGTACTCAAAGGGAGCTAAGCGGGATCCTATTACTAAGCATACGCTGTTACTATGCGTCAGTCTACCAGACTGTGTCATATTATAAACCGAGATGGATAAATAAAATTAACACAAATTATGATTTATTATTTTATAACTTATATAAAAAAACAATTTTAATATTATTATTTCATTGTACAATTATTGTATAATAATAATTGTAGTTCTCGGCCTATGAATAGTATGCAAAATTCCAATTCAATCCGACGTCTTATAGTGGGTAAAAATCATATTCAAAGTTATCGTTACATAGACATTCGGCCTATAGCTAATATTGTGTTGAAAACAGAATAAATAAATATTTACGCTCCCATACACCTAACAAGATGTTTTTGTCCATTTTCAAAAAAGCTCATAGTTGTATAAATAATGGCACGGAACCCTTTGTGCGCGAACTAGACTCGCACTTGGCCGAATTTTCATGTTTGAATTTTTAATATATCCTAATCATGTCGCCCCCTGACAAACGTATGCAATATATTATGTTTTATTCAGCAATAAGGTGTACGGTGCAGCTGCGCTTCGTTAATTGAGCTAGGGCTGAGGAAATACTAATTTTTGCATCACAGAAAACTATACCGTACGTACTTTTTTGATTACATTGTAGTAATAAAATGGTTTCAAGAAGGTAAAAAAAATAATTAATGCCACATTTTTGGATACTTTGTAATCATCATCTTGACGATAAGACATTTGTGTAATTTTTAACCCTGAATATCAAATATTTAATAATAAGTCTAATTATTCCCTTTTCATGAAATAATTTAAGAGCAATTACTAGCTGATATTAGTATTAATTGATATGATAAATTAATAAATATAGATTAATTTTTAGTTATTTCCACGGGCTTAACGGTTCGCGATTATTTAATAAACCATAAATTATATTATATCATTATTATTTAAAATAACTCTTATAATAAAATATAGTGCACAAATTATTTTTATAAATTTATTATTTCTAATAATCTTGTTTTGTATTTGTCTAGTTGTCTTGAAAATAATATTAATAAAATCTTAAAGTATTACTTTAAGATTATTTTCTTCGTCTGAGAGATTCGTTTAATAAGACTAAACTTAGACTATAAACAGATAATTACGGCTTTAAGATTTAAAGCTTCATGATTTAAATTAACAATTAGTACCAACAACACTCCTTCATTGTCTCAGGTCTAATCCCCGGTACAATGGAAGTACCGCAGACGTTTCAATCATTATATTCCTAATTAAGGAAAAGGATCGATTTCGCATCTGAGACACTTGACTTGGGATCATTGGCAATAAGTACATAATTAAGGTTTCGATTAGCATTTGAATTATTTACTATTCCTCAACTTGCAATGTCACCGTAACAAATTTAATCCGAGGTAAATCTGAAATAGGATTTTCAAAAGAGGGTCGAAACGGTTATTTATAGATTCAAAACGGCACTATAATTATTGACTTGGGGATAATAATTGTCTGTTAATAAAAAAAACAATATAATTTGAATAGTCAACTTTTCACACAATTTCCGAACGTTATCATTTTTCGTCGACAAATCACGAGATTTTCATAATCAATTAGTAATCACAACAAAATATATGAAACTACTACTACTAATATTTGAACATGATTACTGATTGATTTCCAAACAGATTTACAGCTTCGGTACGAAAGTAAAGGCGTATTAAAATAGACTAAATTTTACGCAAATATGTATGGAATGAAATTATCATAGCAGTCCTATGTTGGACTGATAAGCTTTATATTAAACTACACCAATACTCTCGATTAACATATTATGCTAATCTTGTTTTTCTTATCATCTACAATTTCATTAATATTATTGAACACTGTAAGCATATTAAAATAAGAACAATAATAATTTTAGAACAAGAATTAAAAAGAACATATAAATTTGAAATTACTTATTGTAATATTTTTAGCTATTATTAAGATTTTAATTTTTAGTATCGATTTTATTCAATTAAATTACATTAGTCAATTTATGGCAATCACTTTAGAATAAGTGAGAGACTTAAAAACACACAATTAGTGATTGAGTAACTTACGCCTAATGCCTTCCTTGGCTTGCTGCCTATCCTGATTATTCTGACCATGATATTGGAACCAACTTAATTATTATAAGTAGTAAAAATATTATTACACCTTAAATAAAGTGGTCAAAATATATTATTATAATTATTATAAAGTGTAAAATAAATCCTTAAATAGATCCTAAATAACTTATGAGATGTACTAAGCACTAACATTGTTTCCGCTACATATAAATATAACCGTAAATATATAGAGCTCTGACCATTCTATACATTTTCGGAGACTTCATTTGGTACACAGTAATCAGAAGGAAATCGTGCAGAAACGAGTCGAAGCTATCTGAAAAGGAATTTGTTCAAGAATCCGGTCCCACATATTAAAACAACGTATTAAATCCCTTTTTTAGCGTTCGTTATTTTGGATCATGTCCATGACAAACAAAATGTTCAGTAGGAATTATTTAGCTATTTTTTATTATGGAGTAAATAGAAAAGTTCAAGATTTAGCATCAGAAAGTTAATATGTAATATAAAGAGATGGTCTTTTGCTAGTAGTTGAGGTTGTCAATGAAATGATAACTTACCAGTGAAATGGTTTGGTTTGGTGCACCCTGTTTTAGTAAGACTTGAGTGAGGTGGGGTAGTCGGCCGTATCAATTGGTTAACGAACGCTATACATCCCTGCAATAGGACACTTTTTAAGTAACTGTATAAAAAACTTACTTAGCTTACGTCTAAACCTTAAAAAGATGAATAATGTGACAACGATCTATTTTGAAGCCGAGGTCCGTATCCTGACCTTTAAACCTTGATGTCTACATAAAATAAGTTGCTGCTAAAATACGTAACACCTACATTAACAGTAACAGGAACTTCGAGCCATCAATATTTTATAGAAATTTGACGTTGTCAGCATCAAATTTCTACTACTACAAGAGTGCTAAACTACCATAATATCATAACATTTAAGGAGCTGGAAAAGCAAAATCAGAAAAAGCAGAATCAGAAACGGCTTCTAAGCTCTGAACTGAGTTGTATAAATAAAATAAGGTCATGGAAAGCTAGCAAGAAATGGATTTTCTATGACACATAAATACATATGAAACGCGGCACCAGTTACATTTATTGAAATGTTATGGTTATTGCATATCAATGTCTCTATTTATATATTTTCTATAAAGGATTTATTAGTTTGCTTCCAGGTATTGAACATTATAATGTTAAAACATCTTTCAATTCGATGAGTGCTGGCTGCATACATGAAAACGCATGACTCATGCTCACGTTCCAGCTGAGCTAAGCGAAAAAGAGAGCCAATTAAGCGATAGAGAGACACGATTGTCCTAAACGTTCGTCTTGTGACGCATTGTGACGTTATCGGGTGAAATTATCGTCCTTAGGCCGTAAATTACAAATAATAATTACTGTAGTTTTTAACCGCTAAAATTATTATTTCAACAAAGACTAGCCTAGACTAGCCCAGACTCGAACTTCGACTGACCACATAGACATCATATTTGATTTAATTATCCTTAAAACATAATTACTCTCATAGCAAATTCAAGAAAAAATCTTCAAAAGAATGGAGTCCATAAACATTTTTATGAAGTGCATTTTCATTCAAAAATCTCTTCTATACTTTCTTAGTCTGATGTGTCGATTCTTTGTGTCGATTCCGATACTCTTAATTTTATTCAGCTTTAAAATTATGCAAAGACATAATATGCAAATACATTTGGAATCATAAGCTCAATTGATTAGTACAGAATTTGATACGTGTTTAGATACCACATCGACTATGCTTCATTTGGCATCGGTTTGAATTCAGGTGTTTCACACAATACAGACTTTCAGTTCATTTTCATCAACTTAGTGCGAAAATGTATTCAGTTCCAACAAATATGTGTAGCTGGAAAATTTATATTTGATGTAAATTAATATCGCAATTACGAAGGGTAATGTTAATTTTAAATGCGAGCATGTGAAGGATCAATAATTGGTGCTTCATTTTATATTTTTACTCATCAGCATCATCATCAACAGCATCATCATCATCATCAACATCATCATCATCATCAACATCATCATCATCATCAACATCATCATCATCATCATAATCATCATCATCATCATCATCACCAACATCATTATTATAACCATCATCATCATCATCACTAGCCATTATTCGTTTACTGCGGAACATAGGCTTCCGTCAATGAACGTCAAAACTTCCGGATCATCTTCCGGAAATAAGTTTAGCTTATAGATAATAGACTCGATATAAGCTAACTCAAATTATGCCGTACCAAGGCAATTCATTGGCTATTCTGTGACAAAAGTTACGCGACGATGATCAGCTCTTTTTTCCCAGGTCAGTAAAGTAAGTAGTAAGTAAGCTGCTTAGGGGAGACTACGGAACATTTTACTCTCCCTCTTGTAGACTAGCAATACGGTACAAATAATTTAATATGAAAAAAAATAGTCGACTTTAGAGCTAATAAAGTTTAAGATGAACGTGTCGATCGAGAAAATGGAGGAATGAATTCAGATTGTACCATCGTACAAACTCAGAGGGCCTAGACAAGTGGCATTTTCGACGATTCTATTCCTTTGCGTTTTCTCGCTAACTCATAGGGTTGCTGCAAAATTTTTTAAGAAAGTTTATTAAGACATAAAGTATATGGTTTTGTTTGTAAAAACGTCTAAACACGTATTTAATTCGTCCCCTTTAGAAGAGTGACATAAACGCACGCTGAATAAAAAAATAAAACATAATAAAGTTCTTCAAAAATTTTGCAGCAACCCTATGGAGCTAGCGAGAAAACGCAAAGGAATAGAATCAAGCGTTTGCCACTTGTCTAAAGGGGCTGATCATCTCAAAATTAGGATTGAATACTTGAGTTTTGGTTGATATTATTGGTCTTGTTTTCTACATTAAATCAAGACTGTATCACAAGACTCAATACAAAACCTCTTATATTACACATTGAATATTGATTGAAACCAAATAGGAGGAGATAAAAAAGCCCCCAAGTAAACACATTAGTGAGTGACCTGGATGCAGATGTGGATCTAATCCCAGACTCAATTAGATGCTATCGGCTTAGTAACATTAAAGCAGCTGATTGAAATACAAAAGCGATCCGGCTAAAGTTTGACTAATTATATATTCAAGGGAACTTCATAACTTTATTAATTATTATAGTAAAATGTCAAATTATGAGTTATCATTAAATAATATGATTATAAAAAAAGGAATAAAAAACACCTCATAGTACGAGTACCTATTTAAATTTTATATAAAGGTTATCTTATTTTTTTATCTTTTTTGACTATGATGCTTGGAAATCTTTCTTTTTCTTTAAAGACTTTTAAATGAAAACACAGAATTACTTTGCTTTTATGATGTTTTCATCTTACTAATATTATAAAAGTGAAAGTTTTTAAGTATAGATGTTATGTTACTCTTTCACGTAAAAAGTAATGAATGGTTTTTAATAAAGCTTTACAATAATATAGCGCACACATCAAAATAACACAGGCTAAAATTTATCCCTGTACTCCCACGGGAATGGAAAGTACGCCTGTAAAACCGCGGCACACTGCTAGTTATAAATAAGATAATAATATAAATCCGTGTGTAAAATCAATAATAAAACTTATTTTGAAAAATTATGTAATTAGATAAGAATAAGCAAAAAAAAGTGTTGGTCGGCCATTAATCAGATGGGAAGACGATCTCCGTGCAGTGGCAGGTCCGCGTTGGATGCGAGTAGCAAGGGATCGGTCGTCTTGGCGTTCATTGAGGGAGGCCTACGTTCAGCAGTGGACGGATAGAGGCTGATGATGATGATGAGGATGATGATGAGGATGATGATGAAGCGAAAAATACTAATATAATATATTAATATATAAGCAGACGAATTGATTTTCACTAAACCAAATTCAGAAAAAAAGAGATGTTCATATTCACTGTCCAATGAATTTATATGCGAAGGTATCATGAATTTAAAATTTCAGAATTGTATTGATAGACAACTATGTTGTTACCAAATATTTTACTTTGTGTAATAAAAGGCTTTTTGTTTTTATTGAAAAAGTCGCATAAAACAATATGCTCGATATTGCTTTCGAATGTACAATGTGAATACAATTGCTTCGGGGGTTAATTTTACCCCACGTTATAGGTGAGGAGTTTTATTTTGACGTTTTACGCCGAGGGCAAATATTCCTTTGTGATTTTGATCCCAGGTAATTTTAAATATTTTTACCAATATTTAAAATTTAAATTTTAAATATTTTTACCAATTTATACAATTTTAAACATTCATAATTAACTAATTTCCTTAGATGTTTAATTTGCAGTACCCAGCAAGCCTTGGCTCGGTAAAGTTGCAATAAATTCTAGCTAGATCGATTTATTACCACTGAAACCCCATCTATACTAAATTCCATGAAAATCCTTGGAGCCGTTTCCGAGAATCTGATTATATTATATGTATATAAAAGAATTTTTCAAAAGAACGCTTAAAGGTATACTATATATACGGTTTGAAATATTTTATCGATTTTGAACACTTATTAATATAAAAGACGAATAAATTTGATTGAGAACTTTGTCATCAAGAAGCTCACACATTAAACGTATTCAGCAGAACAAACATCACAGTGAGATACGAATACGTATATTAAATTAGCCAGCGACGAAAGTTGTCGACTCGACTGTATAGGTCAAATAGATATGAAGTCCAACTTCGACAACTTTAATGGACGCATAAAACAAGATCGCAAAAGACATGTCTCTTGCTTGTGAAGTCGATTTGAATGAAAATTAGCCATTCAAATTCATCAGCTCTTTTTATGCATTAGAGTTTTTTTTGTATAATCTATAAATATTTTAATAAATATAAAGGCGCTAGGATGAAGCGTATCAAAATTAAATAATAAAAAAAAGTTGTGTGTGTGATTCACACACGCTAAAAGTGAAACACACGTTAAATGCTTAGTTAAATACAAGCAAGTATTAAACAGTGTGCAATATTTAACACACATTTGCTTTCTCGCTCTTTTGTATTTGTGTCTCTGACCTGTCGTTTTTTCCGTTGCATCCGGTTTGAAATCATAACGATTCTAAAGAAGTTTCACTTCAAAAATAATTTAAAAGTAAATCGAATTAATTCCGAAACTCCTATTTTAATTTACTAATGTATGTATCTAAAAAATATATGACGTCACACTAGGGATGGGGTTTCTTTTTTATTACTATTAAATATTTGTAAGTTTGCATGTGGGAGTAATCTCAGAAACTTTCATTAGCTGAATCTTTTGATTACCATCAGTCGCATTAGAAGGATTATATTTTTTTCCTCAGTGAAATAATTAAATTTAGAATATAAGTCTTGCATAGAATCTACACAGATAATTTCAATCTAATTTGAGAGCAATGAAACATGATAAAAAATATTTTGTAATAAGGAAGCTAACTAATCCCATTGATATTAGACTTTACGTATATCCTGTTGCGAATTAAAGTCCTCAAATTAAAATTCCCTTTATAATAAAAACTGTGTAGCTTTGAAGATCATTTTGAAAATGAATTTTTTGGATTATTATTTTTTTCAGACTAATCGGCTTGCAAGCGTCAGTGAACGTAGAGTAATTTTTAGTTAAAATTAAATTAATATCCAAAGAGCAATTTTTTGTTTCTCATATATTTGAAGCATTTTGATATTAGTCACATTCAAATTAACTTATATTTGACACGAGAACCATGTTTTGAACTTGTTTACTATATTATATGTCTTTATTATATAGCTATAATTCATTATATAATTATACTTATATAGCTATAATTAATGAAGTTCTTATAATAATAATAAAAGGTTTTCATATGTGGTTAAAAGGGCAAAACACAAGGACAGAATAATAAACACCTAAAATTTCCTAGAGTATATTATTAAAGAAAAAAAATATATAAAAATAAGTATATTATTTTATAGTTGACAAATAGAAATAAATTAAAATAATAGTAAAAACAAATCTTTTTACCACCTAAGATAGAATGGGAGAAATGGGATGACACAATGAAAAGAGTTTCATTTTTACGCTTTTTTATTATTTATTAAAGTTAATACAAAACTTTTAAAACATTTTTATTGTATTGTAATATTATCATCATCATCATCAGTCGTCCGTCCACTGCTGAACATAGTCCTCCCTCAATGAACGCCAAGACGACCGATCCCTTGCCACTCGCATCCAACGCGGACCTGCCACTGCACGGAGATCGTCTTATATCGTATTGTATTATATGTATAAAATATTTTATATTTGCAATACAGTCGCATAAGCTTATACAGAAATTACAAATAATTTATAAAATAATAAATACCTCCGTATAATAATTACTGTAACATAACAATTGTGTAATTTGTTCTGTTTCCGATATGAATGTTATATGAGGAAACCTTAAAAATATTGCAATAGTTTATTTGGCTGGCGAAATTAAAATGAATTCGAGATATTTCCCTACCATGGCTTTATTACAGAGTTAGTGGAATCTGGCTTTGCGAAAATCCATGACATGTGATATTACATTCAATATTTGTTAGATGGATTCTGTGAACCGTAAAGTAAACAAAATATTGCATTTTGATTTTTATGAATCCATCTTTATATTTTTTCATAGTAAATCAGCATTTTTTATAATATCATCATTATTAGCATTCATTAGATTATATATTGTTAGCAACCGTAGCGCCATCTGGCGGCTATAAGTCTGAAACGGGGAACAGGTTCCAGTTTACTTGCGTGTGGCGTCACGTAGTCATTGTCAAAGTGTGGGTAGGACGGCCGAACGTTATGAAGGTCATTAAGTTTGCCTTTAAATAGCGGGGTATAATTGTTAGAGGGTCATTCGCGTCTGTGAGTTTGAGGAGGATGAAGCTCTGCCCGAATTGTATTGTAAGGTCACGTAAGCCATTGTTTATTTTAATGTGTAAAGTGTAATATAGTGTGTGTAAAATATGTATGGGCAGTGTGAGTAAGAATGTATCTTAAAATATGTACCTGTGAACCTTAATATTGTTATTTTATGGATAATATAATAAATGTTTATATTTAAAACGCATTTTCACTTCTGATGTTTAAATCAGAAGTGGGATGGCGAACTCATTGCCCCACAATTTTGCTGAAGTTAGTGTGAATTGTTTAATAGGCGCATTAGCGCGCCAGGTTTTAGTTTATTTTTACAGATGGTGGATTAATCCTCACGACACTGTGTGGCTATAGTGTTGTATATAAAAGAATAGCTTGGATGCTGTATGATGCTGAACTGCTGTAGCGTGAACACAGCAAAAGGAGAGAGTAGATGGTCAAGACGACTCAATGCGATACAGTGCGAATGTGGTCTTGTGAATGGTTGAGTAATGGATCAAACACAGCTGGTATGTTAATCTTGTCTGATATAGCTGTTGCCACAAAGTGTGAAAGCGATTCAATTTTTTTTTTTTTTTAATGTTATTAAGTGATTTGTGATTTTTAAGTGGACAGTCGCCTATTTTACTTCGCTGGATAATTATTGTAGATATATTATTGCGTGCGTATTGCTGGAGTAATAAAACCATGTGGTAACTTAATTTCGTATAGCTTACTTTGTACAATGTGATAAAGGGTCTAGTTTTGGATAAGAGGCAAACGATCAATGGACAAAATGAGCAGCTTTTAGCAGTGTTAAAGGTACATTCATGGATAGTGAAATGAGCCGAGGATATGATAGAATTTAATACGAAGACAGTGTATAAGAGATAGTGAACGAGGTAGTAGGACAATTGTCGTATGGAAAGAAGAATTTGATACATTTAAAATGGTACAAAATGTCTTTTAATAGCAAGTGTTCTTTAGGTCAAGATAAAATGTTTTACATAATAATTAATAGTATAATAATTACGTATTTTATAAAAAGAGAAGAACTTGTATGTTGAATGTTCTAGTGTGAGAAAATTTTCTTTAGATGGGACTGATTACTAGATGATGGAAGACTAATTTGGTACGTTGAGTATGATAAAAGGTTCTGTAAAAGGAATTGATCACTAGACAAGGTTAAGACGAGCTTGGTACGTTCAGTGTGATGAAAGGTTCTTCAAAAGGTATTGATCACTAGAAGAAGTTAAGACTAACTTGGTACGTTTAGTATGATAACAGATTATTTAAAAGGAAGTGATGACTAGACGAGGTAAAGATGAATTTATGATTAGTATGATGAAGTTTTGTTAAATGAAAGTGATGTTCTTGTGTTATCGAATGTCCTTATATTTATATGAAAATGATCACCAGGTGAATAAAATAAGATTGTGGTACGTTCAACTGTGACGAAATGTCCTTTAAATGAAAGATTTATGTGTGGTTAAAGGAATAAAAATGTAAAAGCAGTGAGGTAACGAGTCGTGTGATCAGAATAGAGGGTTCAATTATGTTGTTTAAGAGTTGAGACATTGCAGATTTGTAATTTGATGATTGACGATAGGAACGCCGATGTGTTGGGTAGCTAAAGTTTGCAAGGCGCGAGGTGCGTTATGTTGCTAATAAAGGGAGTTACTGTGTCCAGTTGCGTCTCTTCACAAGTCTAGAGTCACAACTGAAAATGTTTTATTTAAATGCCAACACTAATGATTATAGGCTTCGGGCCTACCTGAAAACGTTTTAGATAATATTAATATAAATTGGGTTAGACTTATAGAACATCAAATCTAAGAGGCAGTGAGATACTTATTCCCATAATGTTCAGGTAATGTTAAATGGGAATGGGAAAGTCGGGTAATACATGATTGAATGAATAATGATAAGTATAATAGTATTGTGTGGTAGATAGGCAAATGAATTGTTCAAAGTGTCATTATGTTAAAGTTACCTTTTTCTTTATTTTGTTATATTTTTCTTTATCTTATTGGCCTAATGGAAACAAACTACTAGACGTCACCTAAGACTAAAGGGACGGTGCTAAAAGTTTAGTTGGTTTTGCCTAAGCATAAAGGTGAACCGTGGCCATGTAGATAAAGAATAGACTAGGGTCATGGTGGTGCTGCTTTCTTTCGTACGTTTATTGGAACCTAAGACTAAAGGTACAATAAGGTTACGCGTACGAACGAAACTAGCACCAGCCTAATAATAGTAATGACAATCGAGACAGTTTATGAGCAATCAAGTTATTTGTGTTTCTATACTAATATATTTCTTGTGTGACTAGATGTGTGGAAATGTCGTGCCTGAGGGCATGCACGGTGCAGGATGGCCGTGTTAGCAACCGTAGCGCCATCTGGCGGCTATAAGTCTGAAACGGGGAACAGGTTCCAGTTTACTTGCGTGTGGCGTCACGTAGTCATTGTCAAAGTGTGGGTAGGACGGCCGAACGTTATGAAGGTCATTAAGTTTGCCTTTAAATAGCGGGGTATAATTGTTAGAGGGTCATTCGCGTCTGTGAGTTTGAGGAGGATGAAGCTCTGCCCGAATTGTATTGTAAGGTCACGTAAGCCATTGTTTATTTTAATGTGTAAAGTGTAATATAGTGTGTGTAAAATATGTATGGGCAGTGTGAGTAAGAATGTATCTTAAAATATGTACCTGTGAACCTTAATATTGTTATTTTATGGATAATATAATAAATGTTTATATTTAAAACGCATTTTCACTTCTGATGTTTAAAATATATAGTAATTTTGCGAAATTCAATTGAAGGAGATAATTAAATATAAAATATAACTTTGCAGTAATTTCGCGAACCACGCATTCTTTAGAGAAAATGTGCGAGTACACGCATATTCTGCATTTATATGCATGAATATGCGTGCACTTGCATATTTTTATGAGTATCGCCTGCCTTTATTATAATGCATATTTGTACACTTGCATTCAACACCATAACACCACAAAAAACCGATGGTAATTAATATATATCTCTCTCTCTCTTGGCCTCATTCTAAGGCCACAGGAACGGCCGATTCGAACATCCGAACAGCCGAACATGGGCCTAGAACCTACCACTGCACTGAGATCGTCGCTCAATCTAATTGAAGGTTGGCATACCCCCCGCTTTCACAAAAGAGGCCTCAACTTTAAAGTCGAGATTTTATACATCGTCATGGTTACTAACCTGACCCAACACGAGCACAGACGCGAGGCGAATTAAGTAATGCCACTTATGCATCCCTGTTCGTCTCCTGTCGGGAAGCCTCGTTGGCGGCCTCTTTATGAAAAATTACTGCCTCACAGAAGTAGACCATCAATGCCCAGGACTCGTCTTTTGACGCTCGGCAGTGGCAAGTCCCCTGAGATAGCTAATATCAGATCATGACGCAGTGCCGCCTATTTTCGGAACACCTTGAGGGTGTACTGAGCTGCGTCCACGGTTGCATCACAATTATGACGTACTGCCACCGACTCGCTGTTTGCCGGCACAAGTACACACCCAAGTTACCATGCCCAGTGAGCATCTGTGTCAGACAGAAGGATAGAGGTTTGCGCTTACAGCGCACTCTCCACTCAAGGACCGTAAGCAGAGCAGCCGTTAGAATTTTGCTATAAGGCTGTCGCGCCAGGGCTCCCCCCACCTCTGCATTGGCGCATCTTAATAGACAAAGCCGAAGAATTCCGTCTAGCGCAAGTCTCTCATCAGATACCTCCATCTGAGACATACGAGTGGGTCTCAGTAGGACCCTGCGCAATTTTGCGTTCATTAAAGGAGGATAACATTCAACCCTGGATGGATAAAGGCTGATGATGATGGTGGAGATGGTGAAAAGTATTCATACAAAATATACAGAATAATTTAGATTCTATCAGCTTTAAAACTTCGATAAACATCATAGACATAACTAAATTAAAAGTTTTTCCATTTCATATTCAATTCAAAGTACAGTCTAAATTCAGAATACTTTTTGGCAGTGTATCAGATTTTATAATTGAAATGCTATTCGCATTCGAATCGGAAAATATTAACGTTAAAACAATTACAATTAATACAAGTGACGTGAAATAATAAATTCTGTGTTCCCTTGAAATGTTTTTTGAAGCCGATAAAAATATAACCAAGTTTTATATTATGAAACATAACAATCCACGATTGATACATTAGAATAATATTCGTTTGCAAAGCTTTTGGCTATTATTTGAATCAATTAATTAGATGTTCAATCTTTTATACTGACGCATAGAAAATCAGACCTTAATAACCATAATGAAAAAAACTTTTGTTAAAGAGTTTAGGGCATAAAGACGAAAAAGAAGAAGAAGAAATACATTACCATAGTATGAAAACGTCTTTACATATTTCAAATCAATACTCTCACTGTAAGAGAGGAAGACTTTTACCTCATATTATATCAGGATACAACTGATAATACTTCCTACACACAATATAGCAGAAATCAAATCAGTTGTATAGAATTATTAAGAGGAATCCAAATTCACTTCAATAAACCTGAATTGATCTTATGGTGTAGTCAGACAGAAAATCGGTCCGCCTAGCTTATAGATTTTTCCTTGAAATAGCTTCAGTGAACAAGCAGTTTTGTATAAGTATCAATTTATTGTTGGGTTTCAAATGAAACGGAAAGATGCAGCTATTCTCTGGCACGATATAATAAAAATTGAGACATCTTTAGAGTCAGTTTCACAATGTACCAGTTAAGGATCCGATAGCTATTTAACGCATAAATTAATTGACAGATGAATCTTCTACTTGTAGTTAGTCTTAATTACGTTTCACCATCATCTTATCTGTAAATTTATTTGGCAGATCGCTATTTATATGAAACTTAAGCGTTGTTTTTAATTGTAAATATACATATAGCATATGATACAAATAGCTTATTTGGAACTTTATTCAGACATTGTGAAACAGGCCCCTAGATAATATGTAATTCGTCCACTAAGGTACCATTCGCACGAGCGCTTTTTGACGGCGCGTTTAAAAAAAGATTTAAATAATACAAATGGATAGCCATGTGTTCATTCTTATGATGGAGTTTTTAAAGCGCGGCGCTTTTTCATCAAGCGCCGATGAATTTTCGACGTTGAGTGTTGGAAATTAAATCGAATTGGGCATGCGGAACTCATTACTCGCGCCAAAGTCGGAACGCGAAGTTAATTAAACTCTCCTGCGAACAGGGCCTTAATCTTTTTATTGACCCTTTTGAGACATGACTCTACTGTCATTAGATATCTATATAGATACGCACGCTAATTTCCTTGCAAGTACATTTTTCTTTTATATTTTATATTTTTTAATGAAAGAAAGAAAGAAAGAAATATTTATTTGTGAAACAAGTACGCTCTTAATTAGTATACAGTATACTACACATAACATTTATTAACTAAGTTGTTCACAAATTGGCCTCAACTCAGTATTTCCTGGTGGTGATTCCAGCACTGGTCTTCCGTTGGGGCCATTTAGTGAATATTTAGATGTATATTAATATATCAATATTAAATTCAAACGTGTACTGATACTAATTCGTAAATTGTACCTTACATTAAATTCGCGTAAAATAATAAAACTACTTAATCACAAATGTCCTGGTACATTAAAAATTAATTAACACAATATTATAAATACATTACCAAAGAAATAATCCCCGATACGTTGCCAGTGATTTACATGGCTTTGTATGTGACGCGATCAAAGGGAACAATGGCATCGACGTCCCTGCCTTGTTTGTAATTAAGTGGCTTAGACACATCACAAAATGCAGTCCCATTGAAATGGCGATCAGATATTGCAAATTACGATTAGATTGGTTTCAAACACATGTCAAACGGCTTGATTAGACAAGGTATTTCCTTTATACAAACACCTAACAGCATTTCAATATACTGATTCTGAATATGGCTTGTACATTAATATTAATCTAATAGATTTTCTGACGAGAGCTATGGATATACTGTTACGACAAATGCTGCGATGTTATATATTGTGTTTCTTAATATTAGATTGCTTAGAATCCCTTCAAGTATGTACATTTTTACAATAAATATAACTGAAATAAATCCGCTAAATCTTTACATGTATGTAACACTTCGTGTTTTCTCTAGTTTAAAATATATATACAATATGTTGTAAATAATTATTGTGTATAACATAAATAATTCAAATATAACTGCTTCTATATTCTAATATAACTACGAACTTATCTGACTGAATTAAAATGACACGAATTAACACATTGTATGTTTTAATTTTAATTTTTATTAGCACCATAAGAAATCAGGATATTACTATCAGTTCTACTTTGAATACACGTGAGGACAATAT
The DNA here is from genome assembly GCA_905333005.2 of Lycaena phlaeas. Taxonomy (NCBI): domain Eukaryota; kingdom Metazoa; phylum Arthropoda; class Insecta; order Lepidoptera; family Lycaenidae; genus Lycaena; species Lycaena phlaeas. The sequence goes on from HG995168.1 coordinate 7,464,525, forward strand.
AATATACGTTAATGAGTGAATGAACAGATAGCTCCTCAGCCTATTTGCTTTTTCAATTAACATTTAATAATATTATATTCGCTTATGTAATACTCAGAATGCAACAGCCTAAAACAATTTTTTAATTTAATTATGCATGTATTTACTAAACATGCATTTATGCATTAATATTCTTTCGCTTTTTATTTAAGCACTTTTCTCTTTTACCTAGAACAATCACGAATCTCACTCTCTCTCTACCAATACCTTCATCTCCCTATAATACGATACGACCTATATCTACCCCAAGATCTATAAGTTCTCTTAGGTCTGCTTCTCCTTTCTTTCCGTCATTCTTTTTTACGTGATATTGCATAAAAACGGACTATGTCGTATTAAGTGGTCAATCATATTTCCTCTTCCTCTTCCAATGTTTCTCTATCTTTATGTCATAATCCATGACTAACTTGCTTTCGCGTATAATTATGTTTCCTGTCGTTAAAAGCTGGTTTGGTGTTATTATTCTAGTAATTATGGCGTGTGTGAACCTACAGTTACCATTAACTACGCTTCTAGAGTTTATGAAATTACTAATTTCTAATATGACGTCCTTTAGTTTAATTGGCCTGTTGTTTGTCAACGTTTTGGAATTTATAGTTGTTTTTATTTTATTTGCATTTATGTTAAATTAATCTTCACCAGTTATATCATCCATGTTGTTGATCAAACTTTGTAACTATGTTTCATTTACTGCAAACGCAGCAATATTGCTTGGAAATTTGATATTAACCACATTAATCTTTACCATTCCTTCTGGTCTTTCTTTAATTTGATTCATTGCACATTTTTGCATATTATACACGTATAATATAGCTATATAAAATTCTTCCCTTTATATAATTTATCTCAAAAAGTCTCGATCTACCTCATCTTTTCTTTCTATTCCTACGTCTGAAAATTCTGGGCCTTAGGCAAAGTGCGAGTGCAGTGCATTTTTTTCGACTGGTCAAAATTAATTCACATTTAATTGTCACCTTAACCAGCGTGTATAAATCCAAATTTTACTTAAAACTAATAAAGCCAAAAAAGGTATTATGCTTAGCTCTAAAGTAAAATATCTAAAGATATATAATTGTGGCTATTACATAATATATTAAAATAAGTTTTGGCGCATTTAAAACGCTTTATAAGGTTTTAGATGCCCGACGTTCCTATCTTATCTTAGTAAACCAGGATAAAATGTCTAAGATTTGTTTTATTAAAATTATAAATAAAAGTCGCGTAATAATTAGAAAATTTTCTACACGCATGTACCACGTTCATAAAAAAGAATTGATGGTGAATATCGGAATAAAGTTTATAGTTAAACCTGTTGTAAATCCTATAATATCACATTTTGTTAGAAGCTGAAATATGTATTAATAAAGATTGATTTATATGAAATTTTATTATTATTGGCCTTTTCACATCATATTCTTTATGTAAAAGAAACCTTTAAAGTTAAAATTGACCTTTCCAAAAACTGTGAATATACGATTCTTATTACGTATAAATTTGTAAAATTGTGTGGCTATTAGACATTGAGAAAATTTTTGAAAAACCCTTCTGTGACTCCCCCTTGGCGAAACTTGTAACAGCATCCAACTTGAACATAAGTTTTTTGATAAGTCAGTGTTTAAACGATAGGGGGTGTGGGAGTTACAGGTTGCCCGGGTGTGAGGATAGGTCAAGCAGTGATGAGACACGGTTAAATGTCGATAGTTTTAATAATATTTTTTTTACTGTCCGGTTTTATCAAAAACTATTAAAGTGATGATAATGTGAATGATAAACACTTTGATGATTAAAAAAATGTTGACAACATTATATTTTAAATATAAAAAAATAAAATCTATAAATAACATACCTACTGACTATAGCTGTTAAAAAAGTTTATTAAATAAAATTAAGTAGAGTATTGAATAAATATTATTAAATTTTCTATAAGTACCCTAAAATAATTTTTATTAAACTAAGTTTCATGCAATTTAGTTAGATCTTGTATTCCTAGGTATAATAATGTTGTAATATAATATCATATTTATTAGTATTTTTTATAGTTTCAGTTAAGCTATTAATCATATTTTTTTATTAAAATATTTTATAAATTCGTAATTTTATAATTTTATTTACAATAATATTATAGTCTTGGGGAGAATAATTAATTGTACCAACATAATATTATGATATTACACAATGATATTTTATGGTAAATCTAGGACATTCAACACAGAAAATACGGCGTGATTGATCAAGAATGCAGTGAATTACCCATGGTTCGATAGTAAGAATGAATGTAAATCAGGATGTATACTAATATTAACTATTATAATGGTGGATATATGTATAACTTAACGTAAAAATCAACTTAGTATAACTCGATATGGACAACATTTTATATGAGAGCTCAATTTCATCGAAACAAATCAAATCTAATTAAACTACAAAAATAATGAAAAAAAATTGCAATAAAATTATCGACATCGATACTTAAAATTGCACATCACTATGAAGCAACAGGGTGCTGGACGCCTGCGCGTTTTCACCCCGTCGCCTTTAAATTCGTCGGCGGGCCAGCTCGGGTCTCAATTCCACGCCTGCAACCGCCCTAAGAGGAAGCCCTCAGCTTAAAGCAGGTTCTCTAGTTCGGTGACGTAGCAATGTGAATCTGACTAGTGCTTAATTTGTTTGAGACTGTGTGCTGTGATTTTGAAGGACAATGATTCGGAGTAACTGTAATCAACCGTCGCTGCTTGCTGGGAGTGTTGAAGTTTAAAGGTAAGTTTAGCATAAGCTCAGGGAACGTTAGAATTACGATTTGAATTTTTTTAATTAAAAATTTGTAAAATAAGTGAAAAATCTTTTCTTCAGAAAATTAAAAAAGATATTATTTGAAAAATTGTATATTCCTTTTATTAAATGTAAAAATATTTTAAAATTTGTTAACTAGGATATCATTTTAAATAAGCCAGGATAAAATCGTTAAAAAGTAGTTTTATTACAAATATTAAATAGGAAATTCCGTGATCATAATATTATTATTGTTCAAGTAATGCAATTTTTAAGTTATAACTTTTAAAAAATTTAGATAAGTCTATCTAGTTAAATGGATAAAAACATTTCTAAATTTTATAACATCTTTATTTAATTCATACTTTCAAGTACACTGATAATTATAAAATAAAATAAATTTATTAGAAATACTTGCTACGGTTGCCACTAACCAAAATTACAAAAATCTTATTACTATTTTAATAACTGTGCAAAAAGACTGTCTAGCATTTTTATTTAATGTTTGCCAAAAAAACACTTTGCAAATCCCTTGAGTATCATAAGTTATCGCAACCTTTTCTTATAAGCAAAATAAAGGTTAATTCGTTTGTTTATTTTTCCTGCTTTCACTTCGCCTAAAGAAATTTAGCGGGTAACAAGTACCTACTCTTTTGTTCTAGAGTAGTTCTTTTTCATTCTATAATTCTGGTAATTTTTAATCAACTTAATTAGGTATGTAGTAATGAAACTACTTTTTACGGTTGCTACGTTAAACATTTTTATTAAAAAGTTAAAGTAATTGTAGTCCTACACGAAATTTATTAAAAAATAATATTGCTTAGGATATTTTCCATATAAAGCCGATTATTCAATATTTTAAATAAAATATTTGTCACATATATTAAGAAATAGGATAATAGAAAAACTTATCATTATGGCGGGAAGACGATTTCCGCGCAGTTCCGGTCTGGATTGGATGCGAGTGGCAAAGGGGCGGCCGTATTGTCGTCTTTTGATTAAGATCTATGTTCGGCAGTGGACGGATAGAGGCTGATGATGATGATGATGATACACCTTAACGATTTAATAATATTATAGCTTTGTGGGCTACTCTGGATTTGTATCCAGGCATTTTTATTTATTTATAATGATAGATGCGGGGTGTATTATAATGAGCTTATTATTAGAAAGGGACATGATAAGGGTTAGAGACGTATCCTTCGTCACAGATTAACAAAAGTACATTTACAAATTTAAAACATAATTAAATACGGTATAATATTGCCTGTTTTCTGAACAAATAAATAAACGTTATAATAATATTATGTTTGGATTGCTTATGACTGATGATGTTAAAGGTGATGATGATGATGATGATGATATGGTCATGACGATGATAATAATGATGATGGCTGTGATGATGATGGCGATGACGATGATAATGATGATATTGGTCACGATGATGTTGGCGATGATGATGATGATGATGACGATGATATTGGTCATGGTGATGATGATGATGGTGCTGGTTGATGATGATGCTGCTGCTGATGATGATGTTAGTGGTGGTAGTAGGGATGATGATGATGACGATGATTATGATGGTGCCGATGATGATGATGATGTTGGTGGTGGTAGTGGGGATGATGATGATGGTGGTGATGATGATGATGATGATGATGACGATGATGATGATGATATTGATCATGATGATGATGATGGTGATGATGATGATCATCATGGTGCTGTTTGGTGATGATGCTGATGCTGATGATGATGTTGTTGGTGGTAATGGGGATGATGATGTGATGGTGGTGGCGGTAGTGATTATGACGATGATGATGATGACGATGATGATGACGATGATGATGACGATGATGATGATGATGATGACGATGATGATGATGACGATGATGATGATGATGATGATGACGATGATGATGATGATGATGTCGATGATGATGATGATGACGATAATGGTGGTAGTGGTAGTCGGATGATGATGATGATGATAGTGGTTGTGGTAGTGATGATGATGATGATGATAGTGGTTGTGGTAGTGATGATGATGATGATGATGACGATGATATTGGTCATGGTGATGATGATAACGATGGTGCTGGTTGATGATGATGCTGCTGCTGATGATGATGTTGGTGGTGGTAGTGGGGATGATGATGATGATGATGATGATGATGATATTGGTCATGATGATGATGATGATGATGGCTATGATGATGATGATGATGATGATGATGATATTGGTCATGATGATGATGATGATGATGGCGATGATGATGATCATCATGGTGCTGTTTGGTGATGATGCTGCTGCTGATGATGATGTTGTTGGTGGTAATGGGGATGATGATGTGATGGTGGTGGCGGTAGTGATTATGACGATGATGATGATGATGATGATGATGATGATGTTGATGATGATGATGATGATGATGATGATGATGATGATGACGATAATGGTGGTAGTGGTAGTCGGATGATGATGATGATAGTGGTTGTGTTTCCTTCGTTAATTTTATTTAAATAAAACATTTGAAGAAGAGGAACCATTCAGTTTAATAAGATACAATTTTACAATAAATCTAATTTTACAATAATCTGTTCAAAATCTTAGTCATTCTTATGTTAATGTCATATTTTTAATTTTCTTCTTTTTAATACATGTCTTAAAAAAGGTTTTATATAAAGGTTTTAAAAAAGTATAAAAATATATTTAATGAAAGCACAATCGCTTGAACATACCGCCCGGCGTTGAAAGCTGTAATCTTTCAACCAAAAGCTGTCTTCGCTATCATCATACAGTGGTAAGGGACAGATCTTGTTGAATGCCCGTCTTATCACACCATTGGCCGTCCTGATGTCCGCGACTCGAGCTATGCCATCAGCACCAGGATATACTGCGACTACTCTGCCGAGCTTCCACTTTAGAGGGGGCAAGTTTTCCTCTTTAACTACAACCAGGGAATCTAGCTTCAAACCATCTTTGCAGAAACGGCATTTGGTACGTTGTTGTAGCTCTGAAACATATTCCTTGCTCCACCTTGTCTAAAAGTGCTGTCGTAGCTGCTCTATGCGTTGATATCTGGTCAAATTGGTAGAACAACGTTGTGGATAGTTAGGTTAGTTGTTGATTGTCAACGTTGTTGATAGTTGATAGCGAGGTGAGCGAGCGCCCGATGAGAAAATGCCCAGGGGTTAGCGGGTTGCAGTCTGTGGCATCTGAAGACAATGGTGTTAGCGGTCTGGAGTTGACGATGGCTTCTATTTGCGATAGAGTGGTGTATAACTCTTCGAACGTTAAGTTACAATTTCCCAGCACTCTCTCTAAATGGTATTTGGTCGACTTAACCCCTGCCTCCCAGAGTCCGCCAAAATGAGGAGTGTAAGCGGGAATAAAATGAAAATTGATACCGTCACTCGCCAAACCTTCTACTATGGAATTACTATTATTTTTTAGAAACTTAGATAAATCATTGTACGCTCCAATAAATTTAGTTCCATTATCTGAATAAATATCTGTGGGCTTGCCCCTACGTGAGATAAACCGCCGCAATGCCAATAAAAATAATTGCTTGTTAAATTGCTCACCAAAAGTGCATGGCTTTGGTAGTAAAACATATGAACACTACTATGTACGCCTTTACCAACCTACAACATTTTGCTAAGCGTTTGCTTCCTATAGGCCAATAAGACTCTCTGATTGTACTTAATAAGTGTTGAGACCAGCATGCATTAATTGTTTATGTTCAAATTCAAATAACAGATGTCTAAAGTGATGAGTGGACTGTATTATAGCAGGATGTTTCTTTTCAAATAAGAAATTGGAATTATCTAAGCGACCTCCTACTCTCAAGATCTTATCATCGTCTATGAAAGGGTTAAACTTTAATAATGAACTCTTTTCAGGGAGTGGTTTACCTTTCAACAACAATATGTACTCAGGAAATGATTCCTGTTGTGACAATTTGATAAGCAAATATAAAGCATTATTAAGTTCCTTCCCAGACAGAGTGCTGCTATCAAGGGGTTCTTTTTTGCACATTTTAACAAATCGTAGTACATATGCCGTACTACGTTTAAGTTTCAATAAATTAGAAAAACGGCTGAAATTAATAATTTTGTTAGTGCCAAGGCTTTCTTTATTGGCTAATACAGATGATAACGTGACGTTAGTGTTAGTTTCAGGTAAATCTTCGGCAGGCTTTACATCACCAGGCCAAAGTGAAGAATCATGTTGTAAATATTCTGAACCCGTCCACCACATCTGCAACGTCTGCATTGATTTAGCTTTTACTCCACGCGATACCAAGTCAGCAGGATTTTTGTCTGTGGGGACGTGTCTCCACGTAAAGTTTCGGCTAATTTCTAATATGCTACCGACACGATTTCGAACAAAGGGCTGTAGTTTACTAGGCGTCATTTTTAACCAACCCAGGACGATCATGAAGTTCGTTAATATTATCATTATTAAAATAATGCTGAGAGAAGTTACATGATGGGATGTGTACACCAATAGTACCTGACACTACCCAGCCTAATCTTGTTTCAAATAAAACAGGTTTATGTTTACCTAGCTTTATTTGTTGTGATCCTAAAAGATCCCAGAACAAATCGGCTCCAATTAGGATATCAATCTGAGATGATTTATAAAAAGTTGGATCAGCCAAACAAATATCAGGAGGGATTTTTAAATCAGAAATGTCTATATCTTTACCTGGCATATTAGTAGTTATCGATGGCAAAACAAAACAGTTAACATCGGCAACAAATTGATTGTTTAATGATTTTAAATTGACGCGACATGTTTTGCCTATGCGTGAGGTCACATTGTTTATGCCCAGTACAGATTTATTTATCTGTTTTGTGTCTAAATCCAACTTGTTGCATAATTGTTCTGTTATCATACATGATGTGCTTCCACTATCTAGCAAAGCACGAACGATATGCTCGTTGTTCCGTCTGTCAACTATTTTGACTAAGGCGGTGGATAACAGAACATCAAGGGACTTAGTCTCACCTGGAACCGATGAAGTGACGTTTGCTGATAATGCTACACTGCTGCTTTCCGGCTGCGGTGTGAGATGATGTGTCTCTGACTTCAGAGTAACATTTTCAAATGCATTATCATTAACACAAACTGTATTGCATAGATAAGCAATAGGTTTCGGTCCAGTCGTAACATGAATCAGAGTGTTATGACGACGTTTGCATATTTTACACCCTGCTTTCTTGCACGCATTGGAGAAGTGACCTGGACAAAAACAATTATAACATATCTTATAAGTTTGCAGCTCTTTTAAACGCCCTTCATTACTTAGTGCTAAGAACTGCGGACAAGTATTTACATTATGATCTTCCTTACAGCGAGGACAATTCTTTTTACTGGATTCAGTAGCAGTAGAAGAAGATCCACCACTCACTGCTACCATAGACTTTATCTTTGGAACTGGCTTACTATACGAAGCAGACTGAACACAATTATTGCGTGACATTTCCAAAGTTTCAATCAAATCCGAACGACTTCGTAAAAATTGTAAAAAGCGATCAAATTTTATAGATTTTTCCTTGTCTAAAGTACTATTGAACTCTTCCCATTCCCGGTAGGTTTTCTGATCAAGTTTTTGCGAAGCTATATAAATTAACAACGTGTCCCAGTATTCTACGGGCTCACCTAATGTTTTAAGAGCACGCAGGTTTTTATTTAATTGATCAATCAATTGTTTTAATGAATGGGATGACTCTTTAGTGACAGGATTAAGCTTGAATAGAGATGACACATGTTTTTGTTTGAGAAGGCGCCTATTATCAAATCTCTCACACAAGAGATCCCAAGCTACTGCATAGTTATTTGCTGAAAACTCAATGGACTCTATAGTGACCTTGGCAGACCCTTCCAGGGACCCTCGCAAATAATGGAACTTATTTACGTCATCTATATCCTCATTAGAATGTATGAGGCTAGTAAATGTATCACGAAACTCTAGCCATGTTTCATATAAACCACTAAATTTGGGCAACTGAATGGTGGGCAATTTAACAAGCCTATGGTTAGAATAAGAACCCTTTTTTCCATATGAATCATCATCACTCACGCTATTTAACAATTCTTGAGCATCTGAGAGTGTTTTATAATAACATGACTCAAACTGCTCACGCTCAACAAGCTGCTCTTCAAGACTTTCAGACTGACACTCTATTTGTAACTGGACCTCATCGTATTGATTAAACATTAACTCAACCTTACCTATGCGTAATTGCAATTCCCTTGTATCATTGGTACTTAAAGGCTTGGCGAGTTTTATCAAATAATTTCTAAATGATGTAAGGCGACCTTTAAAGCTACTACGTTTCAGTTTTAAATTCTTGAGAATTTCCTCACTCATTTTGAACAGCTCGGGCTAATAGATATTGTCAATAGCAATAGTACAAATAACTCAACACAATTACAATAATATAATTAAGTTAAAAATAATGCAAGTGTAACAACTTACTGCGCTGTATAATAAGCACGTTTTAACTTATAATTGTGAACCTTAACGAGTATTTGACAATTTGCGAATGAATTAATGATACAAAATGGACATAATATAATAGATAGTATTAGACGCCTAAAACAAGAATATGAGTATACTGACCTCAATTATATTGTTATAATACTACCTTAATGAGTGCTGGGTTACTATATTATATGTATATTATATTACGTTAATACACCAACTCTTCTTCAAAATACATCCGGCTACGATCCAGGACCATGTTTCCTTCGTTAATTTTATTTAAATAAAACATTTGAAGAAGAGGAACCATTCAGTTTAATAAGATACAATTTTACAATAAATCTAATTTTACAATAATCTGTTCAAAATCTTAGTCATTCTTATGTTAATGTCATATTTTTAATTTTCTTCTTTTTAATACATGTCTTAAAAAAGGTTTTATATAAAGGTTTTAAAAAAGTATAAAAATATATTTAATGAAAGCACAATCGCTTGAACAGGTTGTGGTAGTGATTATGACGATGATGATTATTATTGACGATGATGATGGTGGTGACGATTATGATGATGATGATGACGATGATGATGATCATCATGGTGCTGTTTGGTGATGATCCTGCTGCTGATGATGATGTTTTTGCTGGTGGTGGTGATGATGATGATGATGATGATGATATTGGTCATGATGATGTTGATGATGATGGCGATGATGATGATCATCATGGTGCTGTTTGGTGATGATGCTGCTGCTGATGATGATGTTGTTGGTGGTAATGGGGATGATGATGTGATGGTGGTGGCGGTAGTGATTATGACGATGGTGATGATGACGATGATGATGACGATGATGATGGTGATGTCGATGATGATGATGATGATGATGATGATGATGACGATAATGGTGGTAGTGGTAGTCGGATGATGATGATGATAGTGGTTGTGGTAGTGATTATGACGATGATGATTATTATTGACGATGATGATGGTGGTGACGATTATGATGATGATGATGACGATGATGATGATGATGATGGCGATGATGATGATCATCATGGTGCTGTTTGGTGATGATGCTGCTGCTGATGATGATGTTGTTGGTGGTATTGGGGATGATGATGTGATGGTGGTGGTGGTAGTGTTTATGACGATGATGATGATGATATTGGTCATGATGATGATGATGATGACGATGATGATGATGATGATATTGGTCATGATGATGATGACGACGATGATGATGATGACGACGATGGTGATGATGATGATGATGATGATGGCGCTGGCGATGATGATGACAATGATGATGATGACGACGATGGTGATGATGATGATGGCGATGATGATGGTGGCGGTGATGATGAAGAAGAATAAGATGATGATGATGATGATGAATGATGATGTTGGTGGTAGTGGAGATGATGATGTAATGGTGGTGGTGGTAGTGGGGATGATGATGTGATTAGGGAATGCAATCCCGCAGCAAAATTCTAATCCCGGTATTTGCGGGACTGAGAGAATGTTTCTGATAGTTATTGAGAAAAGAGAGAAAGCCTGTGGCATTACTGCATCTAGAACTAAACATATTTAAAATAATGTGTTGTAAGATTAATTAAAACATAAACGAAAAGAAAAAAATATATAATAAAGGGACAATAGGTAGTTTAGGCATTATTTCTAATGCCATTCCATGCCAGACAGCCAGCAGCAGAAAATTCTTATTGGACTTTCATGCTTGAGGGCACAGCTGTCATTAAAGCGTTGTAGGAAACGAACTGAAGATATTTGCTTTTTAATCCACCAGGCTTAACCAAATTAATTTTATCACTTAATCAAAACAAATGAAATCTAGAATGAGTGCGACAAGTTGTTTTAAAACTTAATAGAGTTTGTTCATGTTCATCTTTAAAAAGAGATAACGGTTCAGGCTCTGTAGTTTTAGCGTGTATGATTACGGCCACTGCAGCAAGAGGTTCTTGAGTGGAGGTAAAACACGTTGAACAAGCATCTGATGACATTTACGCTGATTCGGTTTGGTCATCTCTCATTAAATTGTAATTTCTAAGAGATTTATAATTTCTTTGCGAACTACGCTTTTTACAGGTAACTTATAGGTTTCGTTTCGTACAGGTAACTTATAAGATCTGTAAATACAATAAAACCGCAGCTATATTGGTACGTCACTCTGCAATGCGTTTCCTCAATGAGGTAGCAAGTTTCCGTCCGTCGTTGGTGAAATCTTTTCGTGCTGAATCATTTCGTGCGCTTCCGCGTGCCGAAAACACATGGCGCTTATTGTTGCGCAGTCCCGCTAATCCAGCGGGATCCCGGTCGATTTATGTGCGGGACTGGTCCCGCAAAAATAGTACCCGGTACTTCGGGATCCCGGTATTCCGGTATTGCATTCTCTAGATGTGATGGTGGTGATGGTAGTGATTATGATGATGATGATGATGATGACGATGATGATTATGATGATATTGGTCATGATGATGATGATGAGGATGATATTGGTCATGATCATCATCATGACCAATATCATCGTCATCAATGATGACGACGATGATGATGGCAATGGCGATGATGATGATGATGATGTTAAAGAAGAAGATGATGATGATGATAATGATGGTGCTGTTTGGTGATGATGCTGCTGCTGATGCTGCTGTTGTTGTTGGTAGTGGGGATGATGATGATGAACTGGTGGTGGTAGTGATTATGACGATGATGATTATGATGGTGGTGGTGGTAGCTGTGATGATGATGCTGGTGGTAGTAGTGGTGATGATAATAGAATACTGATTCTAATGCTGATATTGATTATAATGGTGTGAACATAATATTGTGTATATATATAATTGTTTTAATTTTAATATATAATTGTTTTAATAAAAGTATCTGGTTGACCGAGCATTTGCTCGTTTTTTTTTGTTTTGTTTTATATACCCTTAGTGATAACAATATTATGATAAAGTGTTTCTATAAAAAAAACTTGATAAAATAATAATAATAATAATCGGACTAGAAATCGAACCAGGGCTCTTTGCGATTCATAACTGCCTTATTTCTCAACTAAGCTATCATAACATATTACTTGACACGAAATTTACGTTTGTATTATATTTATTTTATCATTGCCTTAAAAAACGGAGTTTTCTAAAAATTTATCCTGGCTAGATCGATTTATCGCCGTAAACAAAGTCTTCCGATGTGTACGCGATATACTCAAAAACTACTGAATGGATTTTCATGCTGTTGACATAAATGAATATTGTTTCTCGAGGAAGGGTATCTATAGGTTTAAATTTACTAGCTATTGCACGTAGCTTCGCCTGTATCAACTAAGATTTAAAACCGGCCCCTAACTTCTTGAAAATTAATAATTAATATATATAACCTATGTTCACCGAGGATAGTGTAGCTTCCCAAGAGTGAAAGAATTTTTCATATCGGTCAAGTAGTTTCGGAGCCTATTCAATACAATTTACAATCAAATATTTCCTATTTTTAATATTAGTTTAGATATCGATTAATCTTGCTGCTACCAAATTATCTCATCTTGATTATAAATGTTGCATACTGTTTCAGTATCAAATAGTTGCTATAAATACTGTAGTGACAAATAAAAGGTTACCGTAGTTTTATTGAATCAAATCACGTGTGTTGCAAAACTATCGCGTGCCAACTGTATTTAAAAGTTCAGGGCGTTACGTGCCCGCGCTAGGCTTGTACTAATTAAACGACAGACGCTATAATTTTATGCCGGACTGTTTACGATCAAAGTAAAGTTTTTAGTATTCGCTATATAAAGCTAAGTTAATAATCATCATCAGCCTCTAAATATCCACTGCTGAATATTGGTATCTTTCAATGAACTTAAAGATGGCCGACCACTGCACCTGAGATAAATTTGATCACTAAGCATTGATCGCACAGAGTAATGTCTTCAAATCTTGTGTAACTAGACTTTGAAATTTATTTATTGAAAACCAACAGCGTTACAATTCATACACATGCATTTTTTTATGAATAATATTAACAGTAAGGTCCATAATAGGTTTTCCTGTCTACACATCTTAATATATATAGATAGATAGATAGATAGATAAACTTTTTATTCACCATTCCAGATTATATATACAAATTAAACAGAAAGGAAAACAAAAACTAAATCTAATACTGTTATACATTGCGTTGTTTATGAGATCCTAAACTTTTTGAAAATCTTAAATAAGTAAATTATTCTTGAATTGAAATTTAATTAATATAAAAAAATAATTAAATTAATGTATATTAAGCAAAAATAAATAAAATTTAATTTTTAAAAACATACTTATATTCCACATCTAAGATGTAAACTTTATATAAAACCATGACAGTCATGTTCTTCGCCTCTGAATGAGACACAGCCAATATAGTGTTCCCGAACAATATACTCTTTAAAAAACTTTTGAAGCAGTTTCGGTGTCGCCGTTGGAAAATGAAAGTTTTGACTACGAAACAAAATGTAATATTTACAAAGGCCAATATGTACCAGCCTCCAGACAACTGACTGTACGTTTATACGAAGGAGGTCCATATTGCTCTATGCTACAATAGAATAGAATAGAAACATCAATATTTGAGATTTACGTTATTATATAGCTGGATCAAAATACTTTATTTTGAAAGCGAACGACAATCTATTAAATTAACACATCTATTTTATTCTATAAACATAAGCCACTAGGGGAGTTTTCTAACAAATAGTGAAAAGTAAGGCCAAAAATAAAAGAAGAAGAAGTAAATAGACATAAAAACTCATTCAGTTCAAGATAATAAAATATTTAAATAAATCCTCTTTACACAAATTTCCAATAAGTATAAATAATTTAGTCACAATTGGTAACAATATATTATTGTGATTTGTGACAAATTAATATAAAAACAATTTTCCGTTTTAATTTAAATTCGGCCAAAACATTCCATTTGGGCAACTGGAAAATGTTTCGTAGAAAATTAAATTTGTAAATATTTTCCTATTCATTAAATAACTTAATTATTGTTAAAATGATTGCACGATTATTAAATAATATATTTCGTTGCTAGAATCAATATAATATAAGTATATTATTATTATATTAATCAAATCATAGCTAAGCAATAATGACATGAACCCCATAATTTTTTCATCAAATATTATATGCGTTCTCGCATATGCATTCATATAGACTACTCGCTCCGCACAATACCTTCTTCTTTTACGCCGGGAAATGCACTGACGCATCCCGCAGGGGAGTGGGTCTCCCCAGGCAGGTATGTGGGACTCGCTGCGCCCGAAAGATGGTAAGTGGACGCAGCTCTACCCCCTAAAACCCGGCGAGTGCCACCACTGCCGCCTTTGGTGAGGTGCCCCATATCTACAAGCAACTGGACACCTCGACGGCTAGTCAGTCCCTCAGGGGACCGACGCCACCTCCACAGAGCGGTTATTCCGCACCACAGAACAACCACTCCCAACGTCGGGACAGTACGACGTGTGAGGTTCCCATCCTCACCCCTTGCCCCCTGCTCTTTTGTCCCCTCTTCTTATAAGAGGGATACAAAGAGCCCTCGGCTCAATTCACTTCGCCCAAGGTGTTGGGGTCACCCTGGGCTACTGAGCCCCACCGGCACTACAAGGCTTGAGCCATTCGCGCCCCAAAATACCTTATAATACCCATGTTTATTGCAACCCAACGTAATCTCTTAAAACTGTTGATGCAAAGGACACTTACACCTTGATACCACACGCCGTTGTCCCATGCGGATTAATTATCAATTTCAATAAAGGTTGAACCGTGGCCAGTGTGGAATAGATTTGTGGACTTTGTAAGCGTTGAAATTAATTGATATCGAAGGCGTGGGATACGCACACATAAATCACATATTATGTACAATATACAGAAAAGACTAGACATAATTCGAACACCTAAAATGTATGGCTTACGAAATGTATAAAAAAAAGAGATGCAAAGCTATTAGAAAACGTATAAATACTGCGCCTTTAGACAAGTGTTTTTTTTAATGTTAGTTGGATGGTTTACCCGGTACTAGCCCTGGTATTTATGTGTTTTCTTTTCTGAGACATGCGATGTTAAGTATCGAGAGTCTTGCCAGAAATTAATGCTAGTATTCAACTGTGGACAGATAGAGGATGATGATGAATCTGGTTCCGTGCTAAGTTTCCAAAGAACTTGTATTACGGGTACCAGACAAAGGAAATCCATATTATATTTAATACGGATTATATTAATACACATGTTTTTATTATATAATACACATATTTAATACACATCCATGACCCAGGAACACAGTATCTTTTTGTTCCCTGGCGAGATTCAAACCCGCTACCTCCAGGCTTGAGCGAGAACGTGCTAACCATTTAGCCACAGAGGTTGTCAACATAATGTTGATGATGATGATGAGTATCTTTTTCGCTAATAGTAGCAATTTATTTATCAATTTTCAAGTCATCCTAATAGTTTATTCAGATACAACATAACACCTGAAGCCGAAAAGTACATGATATAAACTAGGCCAGCTCCTGACACAAAAGATTTTAAGTCTTGGTGCCTGTAATTACCGTCGCTGACTGTCCGATTGAACTCACTCCTATTAAAAAATCTTAATAAACCGCGCTAAAATCGGTACATAAATGTTTCATCATACTGAGTAAATCGACATTGGAGAATTGTGTTTTCTTAAAATGTAAACGTAAGCTGGAAGAAATAGTGACATGTGACGCCATTTTATTTATTTCTAAAACCGTATAGTTCAGTGTGGATGGCTTTACGTCGTTGGTTAAGCATTTGCTAACGCTATTGTTGCCTCCCGCCCTTAGGGTGATCCGAATCGACTTCATTAAATAATGATTATCGAATAGAATCACAAAAAGATATATCACTTCTAGGAATGAGTCCCATTAACTTAAATTAATTAGATTTCTGTATTTGATACGGTCCTAAGAAGGCCTGTAATTTATTTTTCATATGTCGTAACCAATATTTTTCACTGTTGATGAGTAAAAAAGCCATTCTAATATTTGTCCCTAACAAATTATACACGTAAGAACGAATAACTTTGTAACAGAAGAACGTCTGACACCTTAGTCCTCCCGTGACCATGGTTGCTGTAAAGTATCCGAAACGTCGGGCTTGTAAAAAACTTAATAAACCGCGATAAAATCCGTAAATGTTTCTTTCTTTCTAAATTTGTTTCATTATAATGAGTGAAATTCGCGTAAACATAAGAAAAAAATATATACACGTAAGTTTGAAACATAAAAATATGGGAAAAAAACAGATCCATGATACCCATGCAGATATGAATGCAGTAGTATGTATTAGGGGTAACTTGTATCGTAAAACAATTTCAAATAAACATTAAGAACCTGGTTGACCGAGCATTTGCTCGGTACCATTAGTGATTAAATACGATAAAAAAATTCCAAAAAAATTATCTTAAAAAAAGGAAGAAAAAAATTCGGACCGGAGATTCGAACCAGGCTCGTTCGGATTTAACTGCCTAATTTTCCCACTAAGCTACCACGACATACTATTTCGCAGCGAAATTTACGTTCGTATTCTAATCATATTTTATCGTTGCCACTTGCCTCAAAACACGGATGAAAAAAAATTCTAGAAATTTTTCCTAGCTAGATCAATTTATCGCCGTTTATAACCCATGTATACAAAATTTCATGAAAATCGTTGGAGCCGTTTCCGAGAATCTGATTATATTATATGTATATAAAAGAATTTTTCAAAAGAACGCTTAAAGATATACTATATATACGATTTGAAATATTTTATCGATTTTGAACACTTATTAATATAAAAGACGAATAAACTTCCGAAAAAATTAAACCGAGATTCAGATTCTATATATAAATACAAGAATTGCTCGTTTAAAGGTATAAGATTAGGATGAATTCCTGTTTGTGTATATTTAATACAAATCTCTTGCAAATATATTTAACATTATTAATCTATTAACACGTTAGGTTCCAGCTAACCTTTATCTACTAGAAATGCAGACTAAGTTTGCATGCAAACCACTTTAACGTGTTTAAAACTTAGAAGTTGTTTGCGTATTAGAAGCGTATTAGGAGATATGTGTACTTTTACATTTCAAATTACGTCCCCTTATACTGATATGCCATATCTTAATGAATTTGGTAGGATAAATATTCTACAAAATTAAACAAATAATTCAACTCGTCAGTTCCATCATTATAACACATAATTTATTCTTGGATTGGAAATTA
Source organism: Lycaena phlaeas (assembly GCA_905333005.2). NCBI lineage: Eukaryota > Metazoa > Arthropoda > Insecta > Lepidoptera > Lycaenidae > Lycaena > Lycaena phlaeas. The sequence continues at coordinate 7,482,117 of HG995168.1, forward strand.
AAATCTTAAGAAAATGTGAACTAAATGATGGCCTAAGACATTTTTGAACATTTTAGTATTTAATAATGGCCTACGTAGTCGTAAGCATCTTACCCAGCAGAAGGTAACAAAACACATATAAGTTCGCTTCAAGGTCTGTAAGAAGTTTCCTAAAAGGCAGAGAGACCTAGAGGCAATTATGCCGATTAAACTACTTAACAAACCGTTCGCTAATTAGTCTAATATACCTAATTATGGAAATCTAAAATAAGCTCCTGCAACTTGTATGTGGGCTAATCATCGCAATGCGATGTAATTGATTTGCCATTTTCTTACAAAAAAGGAATTAGGGACTAATTAGTAATTTAACCTAATTATTATTAATCAAAAACATGTCTTTATGTACATTGAAAAAATATTATTATGCATTAATATTAAATACGAAGTTTAAATATTTTGAAACCTTTATTATTAATTATGCAAATTATTAAATACATGCGCTAATTATTGATTAAATACATGCGCTAATTATTGATATCGTAAAGTTATGGCGAGGTTGCCTAATTTATTAAGACAACCTGTTAAAATTGTTAAATAGAACTGAAGTGAAAATTAATAAATAAATGTAAACGAAATTCACAATGAAACATGTTAGATCGATTTCAAGGCAATCTTATCTGAAGGAAGCTTAAAATAAAAATAGATGAATGCTCTTCGATCTTCTGGAAAACTTCTATGTAAATCGGTTCACGTAAAAGACATTGAATTGAAAAATTGCATCTTGCACGGCTTACCGTATTAGAATATTACGGGACGGCCGGAAAGAAATATAGAATTGTAATAAAATATAAAGGAGTTTTGTTTGTTTGTAGCCAGACATTTACATAATTCCTAAAGAATTTCTAACATCGGAATTTAAATCGGAAAACGTGGTTTTTCAAACTAAGTCAATTTTCACGTACGCTAGTTAATGATAATATAATATCACTATCAATTTGGACAATTTTTTTTTTTAATAACGTCGATTTACGGACGATAATATTATGCAATAACGTACTAATCGTCACAAGCGTCACAAGCCGAAAGCTTAGGCCGATCGTGACTCTCTATCGCCTGCTCAGCGCTCTCGGCGAATATGGTCGTGTGTGCAGCTAGCATACATCAATTTATAAAACGTTGTTATAAATATTTTTCAAAAAATAACCAGTATTTAGATCTGAAGATATTACCACTGTCATCCACTTCTCGATCTTGTTTTTTTTAATGTTAGCCAAGGGAACGAACACAGGAAGCCCATGAAAAGCGAAACATGTTAATATTAGAATTAATTAATTATAACGATTACGCAAGATAAATTAAAAAAATAACGTCATAACGATAACAGATAAAATAAATAGATGTTTCACATCGAATTTTTCTCTTTGATCACGCAAGTTTATTAGTTCATCATTTATGTAACGCAATTAATCATTTGCACTGTAAGCCCAGATGATTATAGAGTCATCATTCGATGCCACCGTCATCGACCGCAATCACGAAGCTATGTACACTGGCCTTATACTGTAACCGCTGATTTGTTTACTTCGCTCATTGCAGCTGGAGACATTTCTTCAATACATTTATAGCTTATATTAGCCTGGTTTTGATAGGCTTAATATTTAGTAAATTACTCCTTATTCTTATATCAACAGAAATATTTATGTAACAGCTTTTTTCTTTTCATGAAACTCAGACAATACAGTAGTGCATTGTTGTATAGGTGCACTATCATGATCTCTGGGTTCCAAAACCAAATTCACTTTTCTATTCATCGTGACCCTATTTCATTTTCGAATTGGATCATGCAATACCTGAATATAAAACAGATGCAAATACAAAAGTGAAATCATTGATTAGGCAGGTCTCGATCCGCAACTGTAAAAAATTGACATAAATCCTTAACAAGTGAACTTTGGATGCTAATAGAATATTCAGGCATTCTTGGCTAACAAGCCCAATTTCAACATTCAGCGACATTGCACTGCATAAAATCTCGAATATCAAAGCTAGTTTATACTCAGACTCCGTGATAATGCATACTAGATGCGCAGGTTTAATTACTGCTGTCAAATATTGCCTCTACTTCACTTGTTCTTCATTTTGTAATGAACAAAATTGTCTTCATATTTTTTTTAATTTTGTTAAAATATACATTTACGTGAAATAAATTGAATGCACCGAAAATAAAATTATCGATATCAATATAATAAAGGTAATGATATGTAATAAAGGTAATAATATGATAGATTAAATCATTATTTTGAGAAAATTATAGTTGTCAAGGTGTAATTAAAATAAATTATGCATACAAGTAAATTCAATAAGAGAACCTTTAAATAAGGAATCTATGAACCTTTTTTGCAAAACAGCGGTCGAGTTACAAGGCAACGAGGCATTTTAATATATGTACTTTCTTTTTATTTCGAATAGCTTTGAGAACGAAAAGGGGTTGATATATTTAACAAGGTCGTATGGGAATATTGTGTGCCAGCCGAACAGATACGGACAGGGTTGCCGGCTTTATCTTATGAATCCAAATTACTAAAGCAATCTCTTTCAAGAGTTAACCAAATATTCATTTATTTTGGCAGGCAACCCTAGTTTTAACATTCTAAAGTGTAGGTCGCATCTAACAAGGTGTAGTGTTCCTCAACTAAAGACTAGATGGAATAATATTTTCAGTCTAGTGGCTCATTCAAGATATGCCCGCAGACGTAGTTTGGTAGTTTACTTAATAATGTTTAGTACAAGTAACAGCATAGGAAAACAGTGTGAGGAAACCTGCATGGCTAATAAGATTAGAAGTGAGGGTGTGTGAAGTTTATGCACCCGATTTGGCCCAGTATATGAAAAATTTATAGCTTGCTTGTCTTACGAGAAGACCTGTGTCCAGCAATACGTAAAGACGTTACTAATGATGCTTATCTTAATATATATATTTCTTGTGTGCGTGTGTATGTGACTGAACTCCTCCTAAACGACTGGACCAATTTTGATGAAATTTTTTGTGTGTGTTCGTGGAGATTCGAGAATGGTTTAGATTCACAAATCAGACCGGCAGATGGCGCTGCAGTCGGTATCTAGGTTATTGATCTGTACTGCCACTATCGATTCGTATCTAAAGGACAACGTCTGTGGGGTCCGCTAGTGCTATATAAAAATAACTGGACTGTACGCTGTGGTAGCTAGCTAGGCACGTCTAATGATAGTTTTAATATTTGCTCAGACTCGAATCAAGTATCATTGCAATCACTGCCTAGTCAAAACTAGTAATATTTTTTGTGATCTAGTTACTTAGTTTATAATCCGAGACTAAAAAATAGTATTTAAAGCTTCTACAAAATTCAAAAAATGTTATATTTGTATGTTACTATGTATACAACATAACGTAAAGCCATCCGATTTGATGTGACGATAAAAATATTATAGTCTCTATTCAGCTATATAAAAATCTGTGGTGATTATAATATTTACACGGGCAAGCAACAGTGACGTTTTTAATGTATGGATTTTAATTAAATGTGCGGATGTAATGAATTAAATTAAAACATTTTCTGCATAATAAAACGATTGAGCGATTAAAAATTCAAAACCTTAGCCATTTCGCGCGGGGAGATGTCCAGCTGGGAATATTAAAAGCAATGTGCGCTGTAAACAAAGCATCCGCTGAAATAAGTCTGGATATTAGCCCCAGGGGAAGAAAGTACATATATTTTAATGTAGCATACAAATGCGTTAGCTCTCGCTCTTTTATTCGTTAGTAGGATTGTGAAAGGTGAAAACGGAACCTCAATATAATGATCATCCGTTTATCTTATAGGGCCTTTTGAGATATGTAAATAAAAAGTTACTAAGACTCCCACCCGGTTTCGGAAACGTTGGTCAAAGTCTAGTGTATGTCAACTAACATAGCTGTTAATGGCGGTTAATATATGATTCTAGTGTCAAATTTGACAGCTTTTTATTGTAGTTGTTATGTCAACTGATAGGCTGACCAAATTAAGTTATTTACCAATGCTTATAACAACTCATTTGACACTTAACAAGAGATTTGACAGTTGATTTGTTAATTTTTGCATTGATCAGCCTTTCGGAAACCGGGTGTCAGCACTTTCTTCGTAGATAGAGCTGAATAAATTATTGATGTATCATAATATAGTTTCGAACAACATTGTCAAATTAGGACGTCTGTCACCTCAATCCTCCCGTGACCATGATTGCTGTAGAGTATTCGAAACGTCGGACGTATAGAAAAATCCATAAGCCGCGATTAAACGGATAAAAGTGGTTTCAATATGAGTGAAGTTTGCGTAAATATAAGAAAACAATATAAAATGTAACATTTTTTTTTTCGAAAGGTCTAGACTTTTAAGCCAGTTGGCCTTTAAGCTCAATCGGTAGGTAAGTGAGCAGATGGTTCACCTAGTAAAATTCGAAAGGGGGCGCCCCCCTCCGTGCCCCGTAGGGGCGCAGTATATCGCGCGCGCTACTCTGGAGAGTAAGTGTTTGGCTAGTCAAATCCAATACGGTCGACGAGTCGTTAGCGGATGAAGTTAAACTATTAGTCGGAGGGCCAAAAAAAAAATGTAACAGTTTTAAGGAGCACGTATACAGAATACAAAATAAAAAAAAGTGTCAAGCCAACTCGTACTTGACCGGTTTTATATTTAATTATGTGAAAATCGACCTTTCTTATTAATAATATTACGTTCTTCGGTAGTTCACAATATTATGATCATAATAATATTATACAGGATTATTATTATAATTTTATATAATATAGTGATATTATATAAAATTATAATAATAATTCTAAATTCTATTAACTTTTCGGACTTGACGAATTAAAAGCGTTCGGAATTTTCTCAGGTGCTCAATTTTCCTCACAATGTTTCCCTTCGCCGTCAAACAAGCTATAATTTAACATATGAAAATACTTTATGATAGATGATTTTATGAGTGTATCGCACTCCCCCGATTAAGGATGAGTCTTGTGTTGCCAGTATACAATAAACACTATTTACTGTATATAAAAAAAATACAATAATAGCCTATATAGCAAAAAATTTTATTCACCTAAAATATATCTATCAAAATATATCTACATACACTATTTTTAATTAATTAATTCATTCAGACATTTTAATATTATTGAATAATAGTTTTTCTAAATTTCTAAGTGCACCATAAGCATAAGACCATTGCTCGCTGATCAGCGCAGGTAAAAATCGTGTGAAAACCAAGTTAATCAACCGGCATTAGGCCAGTTTCTCGGTGAAATATGCCCGATACCTCTCCTCAAGCCAGGCGAAAAGCCTGGTGGGCAGGGGACTCCTCCTCGAAATCAGGCGATTTTGTGGAGGAGACCCCAGTAGGACATTTATGTGTTCCTTTTTCATTTATTTTGTCTTGTGTTTTTTTTTATTTTTTAACTTTTTGATATAAAGACGTGTTCTTGCAAAAGAGCGTTTCAATAATGATCAAAAGATCGGTTATAACCTAAAGTAATTTACAAAAAAGTCAATATGACAAGATTTACAAATAAAACATTCTCATCAATTTACAGTTAAAAGTAGCCACCACAAAAGAATCATTTCATTATTTTTTTCATATCTAAAATCTGATTTGCTTTACCCTTAGGACACAAATGCGACGAAATGTGAAATTTCAATTTCACAGTGAGATTTTTATTATTGAAGCTTGGAAACCGCTCGAATATAGTTTGGAAACAAATAAACGACTTTCTTGGTCTTTCGTTTTTATACAGAGTTGATTTATCATAACCGCTTGTTGTCAGATCTTGATTGACACATTTCAATTTATTTCATGAATGATTTGATTTCGGATTGGGAATTCTTATACTTCGTTATTCGGTGTATCGTATTGTGGATTTTTTTGGCACGATTTGACTTTGACTACCACAAACAGCTAAACAATTTAATAAATAAATATGACATTTAGGGAAAAAGGGCTGCCTCTCTTTGGTTTACCCAATAAAATATTAAAATTATACTGGTTAGTAGTGATGGTAATGAATTATTTTATTAAAATATATTTATTCATAAAAAACCAAACCTTTTCTCATGTATTTCTCAAATCATAAACAAGGAAAATCACTCAAAACCAGAAATTAAAAATTCAATTCAGTCGCTTCTCTTACATGTTAAACAAATTTTCACAAATGATATATTATGTAATATGAAAACATCTAAATTTTACTTAAATTATACACGTACATGAACATTAGTTCAGTTATAATTTTTAAATAAAAATTTCTACCAATTGGTGGTATTCTTATAAGAAATTTAATTTGATTTACGTATAATAGTTTCCTTTCAACGTTAAAGTACTTTTCTATTCGATTGTAAGAATTGAATGCTTTTGAAATAGTTAGCTGTCGAACGCGAAGGAAGAGCGATGATGCTGGCTCGGTACTCTTATTGCAACGATGTTACCAAGTTGAAAAAATCAATTTACAATAATGTTAGGAATCTTCTCGAAGTTTAATCTATGAGATTGAAACATTTTTACTTGAAATTGTTTTTAAAATGCATTTTAAATAAACCATATCAATTTGAAAACAGATTTGAATTGGCTATTGTTATACGCAATAATAATTATTATTAATAAAGCGATTGTATTCATGTTTTTTTTTAACCCCTGCGAGTAAACATTCGTAACATTTTTTTCCACATTTAATTCTAAGGTCCCTTTCCATAATATACATTAATTGTTAAAAAAAGAAATAATGTAAAGCTATTTGCAAGAGTTCATTATCATATAATTATTAAATGACCATGTAGAAATCCAATTTAGTTTAAATGTATTACCTATATTAACATTTATAGATAAAAAGTGAATCGACTGTTACTTAAAGAAAACTTAAAAATAACAAAACAATTTACATAAGCTTTGATGAGCGTGCTGTTAACGTTGCAATTTTATGTTGGAATGTGAATAGTATATAGTTTTAAATTAATAACTATCATATTTTGACTACTACATTTGAAACTATTATGAGCGAGACAGACCCAATAGAAGTAATCTTTTACTTATTGGGGATACCTCACGAATGTGATGTAATATTAAAAAAAAATAGGGTTTGCAAGTCACATCCGTTTCCATCAAAGGAATCCATAGCGAGGGACGCCGTTGTCGGATACGACAAGGAGGACATCATCAACTGGTGATTGAGAAATAAAGAATTTATTTATTTTATTTTGTTTATAGAAGAAGGGGCAAACGGACAGTCATATTCATATTTTCTAGATTATTTATTTCATTCACCACATGTAAAAAATAAAGTCCACAGCTCACGTAGCTGATGTTATCGACAGCCATTTCTTTTAGCATCAGTCAACTAACATAAAACTCTCTATATATCGCGCGGCAATTTCGGAAGTACGATCTAGAAAAAGAAATAATTCAAACTGCAAACAAGCTCATACATACTAATATGGAATGGAAAGTGTTTCACTCTCATTGAAAACTCTCTAGACTTATTTTGACATTATTCGGCAGAGCATAATATCTTCTTGATATCTTGATGCCACAGGCTTATTATCCAGATGTCTCATCCAAGCATTAAGTTACTTTGAAAATATGTAAATATTTTCAAATTATTAATTTTTCTATTACTTCATATATTGTGGAATATAATAGAATTCATTAAGTCAATCCATCCATCCATACAAATTAAAGAAAGGTATTTTTATCTTTCTTTAATTTGTATGAATGGATGGATGAATGGATCAACACATCGTCAACGGCATTTTGGTCGATCATTAACCAGGTGGGAAGAATATGTTCTCCGTATTAGATGCGAGTGGCAAAGGTCGTCTTGACATCCATTGGCCTATGTTCAGCAATAGATGAATTAAGGCTGATGATGTTGATGAACTGTATCAAATAAATATAGACCAAATTATTACATCATGTATGAAATTGTTAACACATCTCTCGAATATAGTGTTAATTAAATTATCAAGTCAAATGCAATTGCTGACAGCTGCAAGTAATATTACACCGAAACATAGACGGCCATTTGATTTGCATAAGGTTCGAACCAAGGTCGTTTTTACCCGACTATGGTCAAACCGAAAGGGTTATGATATTATTAGTCTATGTATGTTTGTATTCATGTATATTCCAGCGTACCGCCTAAATTGCTAATCCAAGTTCATGTAATTAATAATGCATTCAAACTGACTTCAAAGATGGAGAAATGAAACTTTAAGTTTTAATGGTTATCACTATAATTATCACTATCATTGGTGATCCATTTTGGGCATAATATGCTCATTATGCTCGGTATGTGTTGGATGCGAGTGGCAAGGAATCGGTGGTCTTGGCGTTTAATGAAAGAGGCCTTTGTTCAGCAGTGGACGAATAAAAGCTGATGACGATAATGATGATGATGATGGTATTATCTTGTTGTAATAAGATCGATCGACGACTATAAAAATGTACGTATAATCAAAATAGCACAAGTTGCAATAAAATAAAAAAATGTTTCATATTTTATGCTACAAAAATGTTTACAAACAGCAAATTATTTTTTAATAAATTACGTTTGTGGTACACGATATGCTCCGTGCAAATATATTACAAAAAAATAAAAATAGTATGTCAACATAGGAAAATATGGCCAATAAAATATAAAGTACGATGTCCGAAACGCGGTCAATATTGGTCCTCCTTTATGTCCTATCGTTTGGAGGTTTCTACTTTTTGTAACGTTTAAAATTCACGGCGGTTAAAAATACGCTCTGTTTACTTGGGACTTGGGCCTTTATTAATTATGTAAATTGCTTTTTTTAAATTTATTTCCAAACCTTTTATAGATGTAGATTAATCATGAAGAAATTCTTACGTAGACCACAAAGTTTGAAGTAACCAAGTGATATCAGACATCCGAATAATTAATAGTAGCGTCAAGGTGGTTCGTAAACTCCGTTTACGTTTACGTCGAATCCAAAAATCTTAACAGTTTTCCGGAACTTATGAATGGAAATATTTTAAATGTTTTCTGGCATCATAATATTATGGTAAAAAATAAAAGTGTTTATAATACATTGTCCCATAAAATAATTACTAACCTCGTAAAATAAAGAAAAACGGAACATTCTATTATCTGTCCCTTGTATTTTTGCAAACATTCATCCCATTTGCAATAAGTAAAAAATATAAGAAGGAAAACAAAGATGTGTTATTTGTTAGTTTCGGTGTAGGAGGTAATCTCACAATTAATATCCCATTTAAGAAATCTTTTCACTAATCCCTTATCTGAGCGACTTGTCTAAACTATAGAAAGAAAAACAATGTAAATAACAAGTCTGTATACGGGCCGGCGATTCTACGGGCAAAAGATTGTAAACCAATAAAAATAAAACTTCAATTTACTTGGATTATTAGTACATAGGTAGATTTACTATGGCTGTTTGCGAACACAGTTAAAGATCTCTAAGCGAGTGATATATTTCCATACATACATCACAAACGAGAAGGGCTCTGTTTTAAAGAACTACTAGAGCTCCGTAGTTTCAGCGGCGTACTTCCCTATTATGAGTACAGGCATGAATTATTATTATTCATAATGCCCTTGTATTATTTTGATATGTAAGGTATATTGCTGCTGTGTGGGGGCGGCTTAAGAATACCCCTACCCCGATACCAGCCCAGGGTGACGTAGAAGTCGTCAAAGGTTTTGAGCCTCCCAACATCAAAGGAGGCTGTGAATAGATGGCTCGGTGTCAGTCTGTCTCATCGTGAGAGTGAGATAGACTTGATCACTGAGCATCGTTCACACCGAGTGATGGAGCACCATCAATCGGATCGGCGACAGGCAGCAGTGTCGCCGATGCGAATTCATTATCTGCGATTGCCAATCCGCCTGCTCAGCGTGGCAATTATGAGCATAATTCCCCTCAATGAATCACAAGCCAAAGAGACGGCCCCTAGTTCCCGACCGTCCCACTATTCTTGGCTACGTTAGCAGCCTAGGTTGCGGTGGGACAAGGGGTGCTAAGAATCCCCGGGCTACGGATCGCTACCACCAACTTGACCTGGCTACGTATAACGGACGAACGCTAAGACTCGATGACCATCTGGTTGAACTGGAGGTAGAACTGGGCAACATCCGTTGGCACGTCTTGGGGTTATGTGAAGTCCAACGACAGGGAGAGGACACCATAACTCTGCCTTCGGGTCACCTATTCTACTCCAGGGAAGGCGACACTCCATCATGTTCAGCAGTGGACGGATAAAAGGCGTAAAGTTTCATTTTTAGTTTCGTAACTTTTACGTGAAGGGTACTAACTTTTACTTTCTTTATTACTTTCGAGAATATTACCAGATGCCAAATAGACAGAGTACTAAGAGCTTTAAAAATCCAATCCTAGTCAGTGATTAGTCACTAGAGAAATAGCAATTCAACCAACCTGTGATTATCATCATCTCACCATCCGTATGTACGTCCCATCCGCCAATCATCCAACAATGACCATCAATCAGCCAATCAGAGCGCAGAGCCGGTGGAACGTCAAACTTGGCGGAAATTGTTTTCATACAAAACACATATGACATAACGCTACCGCCATATTCCGGTGATAATATACTCTGTCTGTTCGGTGGTTGTCTAATCAATCCAATCATAGTGACTGAGAAACAGACTTACAAACTTTAATTACTCATTTTATCTTGATAAACATTTTCCCTAAATGCCTGACGAGATTAAATTCCAACCAAAGGCTTAATTGTTATTTTCGTAAACAGTTTTAATTATTAACCTTTTCCCGTAATTAGTACTGCACCCTTTTTCATTAGAGAAATATGTAATTGGAAGGCTCGATACAAAGAGCATGGTTCATTGTTCATTTTAAAAGTATCCTATTTCAAATAGAGTAAGATAAAAAGATTTCTCCTTTTGGGTGATGAATCTGTATTGTGTTCTTAATTTTATTTACAAATTTTACTTAACTTGATTTATTTTCTGAATACAATGGGTTTTGTTACTAATTCAAGTGGTTTTATCGGATTTTTATATTCTTTGTAACCGACTTCAAAAGAGGAGCTTCCGCAATTTGACCGTATATGTTTTTGTTTGTGAATAACGTCATTGTTTATCTGCCGATTTTGACGATTTTATTTTTCGAAGAAAATGGGATCTAAGAGTGGTTCCATTCCAAGAAACTCGGATATAATGATTTCAGAAATCATTAGAAACTTTCGAAAATTGTACGACAAGCAAATTAAGGGTTGGAATCGATCTGATCATTGTGCTGAAAGAAAGCCGCTCCTCAACAGCAACAGTTTACAGCAGTTATTTTGTGTTTGGGTTTGATTAGTTTGTACTGTGACTTTAATTAGGAGACTGATGATGAAAACGAAGGACATTTTAGGAAACCTTGTATTTGAATCTGGTGGTTGGTCGACAACGTCACCTTTGACATGAGTCTCTATATACATGTAGTACATACTAATACTACTTAAACATTCCAAAATCTTTTTTTTTTGTCTCATCCTATTAGAACAGCGCTGACATATTATATAAGTAAGGCGTTTAATAGCTCTACCCATATTTCATACTAATAAAATCAATTATCGAATTTCGAAATCATTAAAAAGTGAGAAATAATGAAAAACAATTTATAAAAATAAGCAAATAAAAAGTAATAAAATAATTGCTTTGCTATAATAAATACAGATTGTTTTCATATTTAATATTATATAGACATAATTTTCATATAATGTAATTTTAAAATACCAAAAAAGAGTTAATTTTATCAGTGTCCAACCTCAAATTTTATAATTTGTATTATTATAAACATAAAATACATTTTTGCGTTCCATGAAATAAAGATAATAGCCAAATGATAAAATATTCACTTAAAAGGAAGCCACATGAACCCTTCAAAGTCAAAGATAACGTTTTATGTTAGCAAAAGAGTTGTTTTAGTCCCCGTTTTACATAATAACTCGCTAAATTTGAATTTAAGGTTATTACTATCGAATTTTGTTAAAGAGTAGAACAATGCTCTATGATACAAAGGATTTTATTAACTTTAAATGTTAAAAAGCTATCGCAGATAATATACTTTCAATAAATAGCTTAGTTAGATAGAAAGTAAAGTAAATAATTGATGTTTTAAAACGTTATTTTTTTTGGCAACTATTATAATAACAAGTCAAGAATGATAATTTAAAAACGTCTTAAAGAATTAAAAGAGAAAGATTTATAAATAATGTCTTAGTTATCCGTTTATTTAATAAATAAAATGAAACAAAAAGAACAAAAAAAACGGCCGTGAAAAATTGCGTTTTTAATTCGATACATAGAACACAAAACGCAATGAAATTTTTTAAATTAAAAAACCTTTTGTAATTTAAAGAATGTATTAAAATTGACCAGAACAACCATCGTTAAGCTGGGTTAAACATAACATTAACATCACGTGCCCCTAAGAGCCGTTAAAGCCCTATAGGTCATACGGCTTGTGTACTTATGAATTTTTATTGGCTATTATTTGTAATCGTATTTATTTTTGTCGGAGCATTTGTATAGATTATCCTCAGAAATAAACAACTGCGGGTTGGTCTGTTAGGGAGAGATAAGAGAGAGCGCGTGAGACCGAATATGTTAGTGACAGTTACTTTTAGCTGATCTGGACTCGGGCTTACACAGGCTATTATGAACATCAAAGGAGCTGTTGCTTTTTATTGCGTGCATTTAACCTCCATGTATCGAGTGTTCTTATTTCTTTTGTCTTTATATTATTAACTTCAAGTGAATAACGTCATGGGTTTATCTAATGTGTATGTGTAGTGCTTAAGCCTGTGATCCGATTCCGGTTTTTTTAATTGAAATTTTAAGGTCATCAGCACTTGCGTGATTGTATTGGCTTTTATTAAGCTTTTATAATTTCTTCGCAAGGTATTAGGTTCGATCTTAGCTCCATGAAAGGAAACTTGAGAAAAAGTCTTGAAATGTGCATATAAACACAAGCCACACCTGATTTCGAGGAAGAAGCCTGTGCCCAGCAGTGGGACATAATAATGGGTTGATACTTCACTTTCCTTTTTTATATAAAGAAAGAAAGAAAGAAAAATATTTTTACTGTTCACAACAACATATGAAATAACTTTTAATTTTTAATGAATACTACATTAGTAAAAACTTTGTTTTGTAATAACTTTCATAGCAGACTTTTCAGTCTGCTCAGCTAATACAAATCGATTTTTATTTATTTATTACAAATCATTGTTATGATTATAAACCTTAGCCAATTGATTATTACATTAATAATATTAACTATAAATACGCAGAAATTACAATATAACTATAACCAAGGTAACTACTAAAAAAAAACCTAAACCCACTAAAAAGAAGTCATAAAATCTAGAATATTGAATATTTAATATGCTATACTTTATAGTAACTAACTATTTAATTTTCCTTTTCATAATATAAAGCATGGGAGTTGTTGTGAAGTCTACGTTGATGCCTAAAATCGTTCTCCTCGTTATGTGCTTAACTCAATTTGTTCTGTCTTATCGACTGTGAAACCCATTACAAGTTAGTGCATGTTGAATATGTGGAACTAATGACCTAGAAATAATTTATATCTGGATTGAATTACATTGATCACTTAGTTCATACAAAGATAAGTTTTTGTATGAACTAACTGATTTTATAATTATAGAACCACTTAGCATAAATATTTATGTTTGTAATCTTACTAATATTATGAGCGTAAAAGTTAATAAGAATATATTTATGTATGGATGTGTTTTTATTTACTCTTTCATGCAAAAATTACTGAATGGATTTTGATGAAATTTTGCAATAACATAGCTTACACGTCAAAATAACACAAAGCTTATAATTTATCCTCGTCCTCCTATGGGAATGAACGCGAGTGAAACTAAACGATTTTTTATCGAGTTTATTAAGATTTTTAATTACCTACCCGACGTTCCTCTCTCGCTCCGATTTCTTCAGACCTCCAGTTAACGATATTTTTAAGTATTCGATTTTCAATTTTTTTTTTCAAATAAGCTTACTAACATAATTATCGACTGTATTCAGGACTTGTATATTATCTGAAAACTTAGACCTATAATAAATATCCTAAAAGATTGCCCCTAAATACTTAATCCCAAAATAAAATATGAGGCACATGCGGGCTAAAGGCGAGGGTACATGGCATCAGGTGAGCCGCACGCTCGTTATAAAAAATAAATATTGCAACAGCTCACAGAGGGCATCGTGTTTGATCACTGGCATTTACACAATCGTATGACTTGACGTGGATTTTTGTACTCTCATTTATTAGTTTATTGTGTTGTATTGTATGTAAAGTAAATAACGAAAACTGTGTTTGTTGTGTTCATCATCATCATCACCCTCTATCCGTCCACTGCTGAACATAACATGTCAACATTAGTATGCTTTAATTAGATTATGTTAAGTATAAAAAATAATTATTACCATTATTTTTATCGTCTCCTGTTGTTCTGTAATTTTGGAAGTTGGATTCTTTTAAGTCAACACGATATAAGGAATTAAATCGTGTTGACTTAAAATATGAGAATTATATTTTATGTAAAATAATAATAGGGGCTAAGTACTAACAGCCGCACGTGTCGATCCATCAGGTTAAGCCACGCTTGACGGAGCTGGTCCGTGGATGGGTGACAATCTTACTTTTTACATACCGAGACTCCTCTGTACCTCTGGATACACGTTACGCCGTTGATCCCTGCTGTCATTCGTTGATACTTGACAGTCCTTAAGGGTTGTCAAAAACAGGAAACTGACCCAAAATAAAGATAGGTTAGTCAGAAAAAGAAATAATTTAGAAGAAGAATAGATAATTAATGATTTATTGAGTATTTTCTCCGGTTGGATCTTATGGTCATATTCCTCAGCGTAAATGTGCGTTAGCAACAAATTCATCACTTATTGCCTTTGTTGTAAAAATCTACTACTACAAACTACTATACTGACAGGATGATAGTTTTAGCATTGACCCATACCAAGTTAAATTGACAAATTATGAAAGATAATTTTGACAAAATAATAAATATGAATAATTTAACATTGTCATTATTGTAATCTATAATTTAAATAATGTGCCAGCCTGTAGTGGACATCAAAGTACTGGGTATTAACATGTAAAAAGCATTCTGGCGTGGGCGGGCAAATTGCCAGGGTGTACATTTCACCTGTCTGTTTTGCTTTTTTTCTTGTCATCTGTAATGTCGACGGACAGGAGTATTTTTCATGCATTACAAGATATTATCATTCATAAAACTGTTTTTTTTTTTTGTTATTACTTATACTATAATTATTGTATATAACTGAACGCTTTGGCTTGTGGTTTTAATCGACTGCCATATAGATAAAGATTAAGTTATATAATTAGAGAGTAATATGCTTGTAATAGATATAGATAATTCTAGAATGAATGCTACTGAATTATCAGTACAAAAGTCATTTGAAATCTCAATAGCAAGCAAAACAATATTTTAAGAAAAATAATTATAATCTGTCAAAACTGATCATAAAAGATAAAAGATATACTTTAACTGAATGATTTACAAAATATGAAGTGTGATGCTATGTAAGTTTAATATAAAAGTATAAAGGAAAAATAGATTAAAAAACTTTAGAATTATAATCGGTCGAATTGAGAAACGACTCTTTCATTGAGGTCGTTTAAAAATCGTTTTTAATATTGTACTCAGTTCCTAATAAGCGTGTCCAATTTAATTCGTTTTTTAAAGTGGTTAAAAATCACTTTCAAAGTTTCCATTACATAGACATAATGTCGGAAGCTAATATATGCGTGCTAAAAATAATACAACAAATATTATAGCATAACAAGCCATGCAATATTTCAAACAATATTTTTTACGTCTTAGTACAATGTGAGTAATGGCTAGGATTTTGTGAGCGAGATAAAAAGTAGAGAACACCTAGTCAAACGTGAGGGATTATGCAATCAATTTTAAATGTTCCGCTTTTACTAGAAACAGTCTTTAAACCTGCATCCATTATTTACTTTCATCGATCGCAGTTTGTTTTAGAAACAGAATTTTAACAAACTAGATTCTTAATTATTCTAACTCTACAGATTTTTCTTTCGTTTACAAATTTAAGATAAATTCGTTTCCTTTTATCTGTTTTTTTTTATTATTGAAAGTCGACGATGTTTAGGGTTTTGACATTAACATTTATTTCTCATGCATAATAATTATTTTTATTGATAAGTACGTTTTATATACAAGCCAAACATAGACAAAAAGATTTTGATTTTTTTAAAGTATTTAACATTACATG
This sequence comes from Lycaena phlaeas, assembly GCA_905333005.2. Taxonomy (NCBI): domain Eukaryota; kingdom Metazoa; phylum Arthropoda; class Insecta; order Lepidoptera; family Lycaenidae; genus Lycaena; species Lycaena phlaeas. The sequence goes on from HG995168.1 coordinate 7,498,477, forward strand.
ACCTATACATGGAATATGCCTTAGACCTTTTTTTGTTAATTCCAATTTACTACTCCATCCTAGCGCTTATTAATATTGACAGAAAATAACTTTATGCGGACGTAGTTTCCAGAATTGAATGAACATAAAACTTAAAATATTTGACGGAAAAATCATCGAATAATTAAACATTTACCTCTATTTAAATTACATTTATCAATGACGCGTCAACTTAATAGAAACTGAGACGGTATCGGTTTCATGTATCTTGTGCGCATTTATATATTATTATGCTTGTATGTAATAATAATAATAATAATCTTTATTTCAGACACAAGTATGCCCATATTATTGTGAGTTTGTTCTTCCCACGATTTCACCCAGGTACTTCCCATTGCTGTGGGAATACAGGGATAAATTATCGCATATATGTTATTCCAATGTGCAAGCTATATTACCTAAAGTTTCACCAAATTCCATCCAGTAGATTCGCGTGAAAGTATAACAAACATACAACCATACATGCTTGCAAACTTTGCAATTTAGAATAATATTAGTAGGATGTTCTGTGTACTTTATCAGACTACATAAAATGTAAAGTGAGTGTTTTATAATGTGAAAGTTTTTTAATAGTCTAATATTGCACTGGCAACTGGCAAACTGGCATACTTAATTAGTCCCAGAAATTCAAATGTAGCTGTTTTTTAACAAACATAATACCTTTATGATTTTATCATAATAGCAAATGGCGTGTCACAAAGGAGACAAACTAAAGTCTCGCGGTCTTCCGTCTCACATATGTTCGCAAAGTTTAAATACGTGCTAAGACAAGAAACACTTTTTGTTTTTAATAACGTTACCGAAATACGGATCTAAACTAAACTCGTTAAGTCTATGGTATATGTTTTTGCTTTAATTATTTTTATGTATCGTTTTCGGTGATACCTGTGGTTATTGTTGTAACGAAAACAAATTTGAATCGAACCTAGATATAAACAGCAAGGACAGAAATATATGTAGTACAAGTTTGAACCTACATAAGCATTGAATTTAATATGCTTATAAAAATATTTTATTCAAAATCAGAGCACGTAACATCCGAACTACAACGGAATTTCATCACTCTTTCAATAACCGGGAAACGGAGAATAGCAATTGTATTGAAACTGAATTGTTTCAAAAAACGACAAAAACGACGCACAAAAATGTAGTCACAACTATTGCTGCAATGTTTGTTGTATAAGAGTTCATTCAACAACGTACTATTCCAAAATTTTAAAATATGCTTTTCACGATGCTAAACAATAAATTGCGCCTTCAAAATTGCCAAAAAAAGTCTTCTGTGAAAAAAGTTAGAAACCGTTAGAGGTAATGATGAGCGTTCAAAAGATTTTTCAATAGTGTGCATATCATATTTTATTACAGACTTATATACGTGTAAGGTAATTTGAAAAGTCCTGACACTAAAATGAACCTGAACAAAATCTATCAAACGTATGTTATGATTTGCAATTAAAGAAATTAATTAATTTTCACTCAAAAGTTTCAAAAACATTCGGGGTCAAAATCAATTTACATTTTGTGTAATTCATCAGTGGACCTTATGTCAGTTACGAAACATATTGCACCTTTTAGACAACTTTTCCAAATATCCATTAAAGGATTTAAGGGATTAAACAAGTCCGCTACAAGCGTGAGCCTTTTGTTTTTATACTTAGTAGGTACCTACAATTCTCACAAATGTACGTAAATATTGAAAAAAATGTGTTTTTGCTTAGTAGTTGTTTGTTGTTCTTTTTAGAGAAGGCAGGCCTTAAAAAACCCAGGTTTTATTGCATAGTGGTTAGTTCAAGGTCGTCGGATCGTTGGATGGTAGGCGGTGATCATGATCATCAACACCAGCCTTTACAGCCGCCTACAGTTGAACATAGTCCTCTTTCAATGAACGCCAAGACGGGCGTTCACTTGCCACTCGTATTCAAGCCGGACCGCCCACTGCGCAGAGATCGTCTTCCTACCTGAATAATTTTAGACCGATCCTTCTGTACCTTGACGTATAAATAAACTGCTTTAAATTTTCCACTGATTGTCAAGATACAAAAAATATAATCATATACAAATAGAGCCATAGCAATTGTTTCAAATATTAATCTATCGAATAGCAACGTCTACAAATAACCTGAAAACGTTACAATACAAATATACAAATACGATAACTCAGAAAACAACATTCAGCCGATCCGTACACATTAGAAAACTTCCATCTACCCCACAAGATCACGTATAATAGTAACTAAATTGAAAATGTTTCGGAAAAATATGCAAACGCACGCGCCATAGCAATATCGTTACCTCATTGGGTGGCGGGCTTACTTTCAGTTTGATTCTATAAAAAGCTCAGAGCCGACAATCTTATTATGAGCCCCCGTTGGGATGTGCACCCTATAACAATGCAACAACGTTGGTATTTCCGACACGCGATTGGCCATTTAAGGTAAATTTATACCCATTAAGCAGATTTCAGATATCATAATATTAAAATTATTTATAGACTATAACGTTTTAATTTGTAAGAAATTAAGGAGTATACGTTCTGTTAAATCAATAATATGAGATTATTAAAAAATCAATTAGATCTTCACATACCTATAAAAATACAACTTGTAAGTGGTAAGTAATTTTTTTTTAACTCTAATACTTTTATTTATTAAAATATATATTTTTTGTACTACATAATATTTGACTTTATGTTATTGACCTATCTCGTTATACATGTAACAATAGATAAATTATCCGAATTAATTCAGTACCAGCTTTTAGTTTATGAAACATCTGGTGACCAAACATCGATATACTGTATCTTATCCAAACAAAAGCACCTGAACACTGCATTATCATAATGCATCTAGAAATATCGCGCTTAAACCGAAAACCGGCTATAATGCAAATGATATTACTTTTTATCGTGAACACGGATGCAGTTTGCTAAAAGTCGATATATATCCTCGAGTTTATCGATAAAATTCTCAAGAACTTTTGTAGGGTGTTAAATGTCTTACCGGATCATTTTAACATAATGGACTCTTCGCTAGAATAGTTACAAGATATCGTAATAAAGAAATTTTATTCCATATACGATCGTAAATATAGAGAAAACGTCTGTCTTGTCGTTCATTAAAATAGACCTAGGACCAATAGAGTCTAATTAGGGTAAAAAGTACATAATAAATATTTTTAAACTCCCACACAACTTAGACATTTAGTAATATTTAAAGGCAACTGGCTGATGTGCTAATAGATATCACGAAATGTCGATACATATTTGTGAAATTAAATAAAGACATTATCATCGCTGTAAAATTTTGGTGTGCATTGAAAGAGACTTTACTGCAGTATTATATTAATAATCAATCCTATTTAGGTTCCACCACTGGATACGGCCCTCCTAACGAAGGGTACCTACCCCGGTCGTACCGGCCCAATCAGGCTGCAGCATGGCACTACTTCTTACTACTACTATGTTACTTATAATTAGTTCGAGTGTGTTATTTTAGTAAAATTTGCAAAAAGTTATATACATTATCATACATGTTATGTATAATATATGCCACCAAAAAGGTAATGTAAAAGTTTTTGGACATTTGAAATGTTTGAAACAGTGATCACAGAGTGGAAAGTTTGTAATCCCAAAATAACATCCCAGATCACCTTTATAAAATATTTCCTTCACAAAACATTTTATAATTTTTTTCACCGTTAAGTAAACATATGATATGTCGGAAAAAACTCATAGTTTTTTGTGTTACACTATAATTTTATAAAAATCTTTGTAATGTTATTTCCAAGTGGTTCGATGTATTTTCTTTGATCTCTGTTTACGTGATGTCAATATATTTTGCGTGATTTGGCGACTTCCAAAAGAGATAGTTTAGACTGATATGAATTGTTATATTTCTTTTTCACCATCTACAAATACGAACAGTATTTTGCTATTTTTATGTGAATAGGATAATATTATTGTATCTAGTCCTTTCAATTCACATATGTAAAAGTAAAACATACATTCCACCCATCCTCCATAAACATTACTTTTCTGAGCCTAATTAAGTTTGTCATTTTTGTCACTCGCTTCATTAGAAGTTAGCTTTAAGAGCTTTTTAATCTGCTCCTTATTAAATTCATTAAAGGTCAAAAGTATTCATGGATACTATAACATAAGAAATCCAAATTGTGTCGTTGGAGACTTTTACAACTGTTTCATTGAAAGATCAAGATTATTATAAATACGGAGTAGACAGAAGTTAAAAAGTAATTATACGTAGACTTGTAAATCATGAAACACAAAAAGTTGTTTTTTTTTAAGTTTACAACAAAATTCCTTTTTTATATGTAAATAAAGTGTTACACTTCATTTAAATAGGTTTAATATTTTTAATATCTTTATAATGTATAATTTAAATTTAGAACTCGTCTGTTGCCAAGGAGCTGTTTAGTTATAATATTAGTTATTAATGTTTTAGTTTAGCTGTTTGGAATTATGTATATTGTTAAATTAATACTGGTGAAATAATAGCTTTAAATGTTGTTTATCTTTCAAGGTATGATTTTTGTAAATATTTAATTGTAAAGAATGTTTTGTAAAATTATTAAATTATAAGTATTATAAAATAAAATCTCTTTTCAGAGCAACGCAATTATAGTTTTAATTTTTCACCATAATATTATTATCTAAGGATAATAACATATTATAAAACAACAACGTGCATTGCCATGTCACCAAAAAGAAATTTGAAGGATAGACATAACACAAATATTGTAATTCATTGGAATGCCAGTGGCGCCATCTGTCGAAAATCGGTCGTACCAACTCAGAAACCTTCCTGGTTTTACGCTACAACTTTTTAAAGATCAATACATGATCAAATGCATAGTTTACGATTATATAAAGGACATACAGACAAACATTTCATTTATATTTATATACTGTGATTGGTATTATTTGAAAATGATGTATCAGGTGTCCCATTTAAATTACAAAGGATTATGCCTATGTATGGGTGTGGGAAAATTGGGTGCCATGTCCCTTGATTCTGCTTATCTGAGCGTCCGCCTCGAGATCTATATGGGGTAAATCCGGGGAAAAATTGATTGAAAAATATTCTGGTTCACCCATTTTATCCATAATCACTTGATCTCTTAATTATTGCGATATTTGGTCAGGACATTAAAAATTTTGATCAATTTTAATTTAAGCTTCCTTTGTCCTTGAATGGTCAGTTATTATCGTTAACCGAACCGGAAAAGGACTATTGTTTTGTGCTTTCACGGGCTCTGTAGAACAGTATACCTTTTAACACGAGAAGTGGATATAGCTGGATTTTTGAGCCAGATTATATATCACAATCAGATGGTGTTTTTGTGTTTAAATAGCATACCTTTATCACCAGAACTAGCTCGTTAGATTAACAATATTATAGCATTATACTGCCAAAACCTGTCTTGGTAGTATATTACTTTCTGTAGAAGTCTGACATCGTTTTTTTAAAGCTACGATGTACAAAATCGGTTCGCTATACGTTTCAAGTCTATACTAATATCATTAGAACAAATATGTTTGCACAAAATCCAATATAAATTTCTAAACATATAATATCACTTAGGTAGTTTGTAAAAATGGCAATATAGCACATAAAAAACTATGAAACTTTATTACTAAATCAAGTACGTCATATGGAAGTTCGACATTGTATCGAGCCAATAAAGGCCCAGAACAGAGCAGTGTATGTACATCGTTCGCATTTCACCGCCGGTCGATTCAGGGCATAACTCAACTGTACGGTCTGAGAGGTACATTAAAAATTGCTCGCTGAAAGGTCTATTCATCCTGCATAAGAACCTGAACATTTGTTTCGTCGTTAAATGTAAATCGAAATTGTTTCAATGGATCGAAGAAATAATCATTACGTTAAATCTAAGAAAACTATAGTTACTGCAATTTTCTCAGTATATATACCGCTTGCTTCATGAGCTATTTCTTTTTTTATCTCTTTCAATAACATGTAAAAAATATACGTTTTTTTTATAGTTAAAACTTTTTCCTCTCCACAAATTATAATGTTGCCTGAATTCTATAGGAAAATATATATTATGTTTCCCAGTTTAACTCACTAGATAACGATCTATAGAAATGGAAATAATTTTGTTTCAAATAATCAGACAAAGCCCTTTTAAATTGTTTGGCAAAATTGAAATCTTCAAAACTTTCCAAAGTGAATGTTAAAGTAGTAAAATATATTTTACAAAGTTAATAACATTTTATATAAGAAGGTAAGCTTAGTGGTTTGATAAAATTTTAACAATTAAATAACTTTTACTTTTGTGACACGCAGATTCGACCGCTTAAATTAGCTGTTAAAATTAACATAAAATGTTTGACAGTTAATAAACAAATGAAATTCAGAATGAAAGTGTTATTCCAACTGGAATTTCTATCATTCTAATAAGCTGAACCTAGGCCTCCCCCAATGAATATCAAGACACGCGATCCCTTACCACTCGCATCCAACATTTACTGACCAAATCACATTATGATATTTTTTCCGTGATAAGATAGGAAAATATCTCATATTATATCGTGCACTTCTGGCTTAAGTTAGGCATAGAGACCTGCTCTATGCCTAACTTAAGCCAGAAGCCATTGTAGATACATTGTAGATATTTTCTCTGCCTCGAGATAGTTAAAGCGACAAAGAGCACAAAATGGCGCTATTAACTATAGGCCTTAAAGAAACATAGATCAGGCTCAATGAAAAGCTTTAGAAAAGCTCTATTGTTAGATAAAATAAATGTCTGATATAAATTTAATCGATAATATTATATACATTTATAAGTAGCAAGGGATTTGCTGTGGCGTTCATCGAGGTGGGGCCTAAATTCAGTAGTGGACGGATAGAGATAGAGTCTTAGCTTTTGTTTAAGCTAGGCAATGTGATGTAATATATAAACATTGATAATTTAACTTTTCTGTATTTTCACTCCTTAAACTATACAATACAATAAATATGTTCAATTCACTTAGTATTTTAATAAATAAACGTGATTTCGTACTTAAAATATTAAGTAATAAAATATTACTTCTACACTCAAAATGAAAAATATAAAACTGTGGTAATGTGTCTTCTTTGTAATTTGCGAGAGTTTTATGAGAGAAAATAAAAACATATGCAAATGGAGTGGGCCCTGGCAGAAGACCTCTGATTAATAAGAAGTCATTATTTATTCTTGAGTCTTTCAGTTTTAATTCGGATAAATGTGTGTACATTAAAAGTGAGGATGAGTGAGGTGAGGAGGAGGAGGAATACATACTTTGAAAAAAATTTAAGATATAATATTGCGAGTGGCAGTGGATCGGTCATCTTGGCGTTCATTCAGCAGTGGGCGGATAAGGGCTGATGATTATGATGATGATGATAAAGGTATACCTTATAATATTATAATATAATTTTATTTCTTTTACATCTTCATTTCCATTGCATAGGTACATGTCCATTGTTACTCTTGCATGCCAAGACTGTCATTAGAGAAATCTAAAAAATGCATGCAATTAAACTTTTTTTTGTTTCTTTGTCTTGCATATATTCTGTCTCTCTTTCTCACTCTCTCGCCATGCATCACGTATGTAAAATGGAGTCCTATAAGTATTTAAAATTATCCTTTAATTTTTGCCTTTTTATTATATATTATACGAATTACCTGCAGCACGTCTTTCGTATGCTACGTTTTTCGTAGCCGTAAACGTTTAACGTAGGCCCTCGTAGGCATATGCCTACGCACGATTTTGATTTACTCTAAATGGCTGTTCTTTTATTTTATTTTAATTAATTGAAACCGTAGAGCTACTATACTAGAAGAAATAGTTTCCAATATTTTTCACCATAAATATATTTATAGTTAAATGGCAAATAGATGAAAAGCCCACGTAAGCGCTTATGAAATTAGTAAATGTTAGGTTTCGCAATCAACTAGGTTCGTATGAATGTCACCGATGTAGATAATTTTCATTTATTTTGAAACAAATTATTATATCTATTTTATTGAGGAATAAATTAGCATAAAAGCTTTTATAAAATTAGCATTCGAAAACCTTTCGTTTGAACAGACTTACACTACTTCCTCTTAAGTAGGCGACAATCTGGTTTCTTACAATCCCATTCCAATATAATGGCGGCTGTACAATATCGCTCGAGAGCACTCGTATGAGTGACATATTCACACTTCTCTTATACATGACAGACCGAGGCAGGCGAGTGCTGCCATCTACGCTCTCGCGCTTGCCTTGCCTCGGACCGTCTCAAGAAGTACACTCTTCCCGCAATTATTATTAAACGGTGTTATAATTATTATAGGACGACATTCAAATTATGAAGCATTACTTACTACTTTGGCTGCAGATTGTTTCTTGTTGACTATAAACTAAGATGAATTTATTTAGTCAGTTATTTATATTCTCTAAAATTAATATTTATTGAACTAGGTACCTCATGCAATAAGCGAAAACCAATTTTCATACAAAAGTATCTTACAGTAGATGTGCCTTACGAATCCATTCAAATTTGAAATTAAGTTTGTTTGGTCATTTTTAAACGCCTAAACCTATAAAATTTTACAAGGATTATGTAAATAGAAAGGTAAAGCTATAGAAAAAAGTAATTATCAGTCACGGATAAAATGTGAACCAAAATTAGCACGGCGTAGCTGCGTAGTAATAATATATTGTGACAGAAATCACATACCAAATATAATACGTTTATCACGTATCATAATGTAGATATATAATGACATTTGTTTCAAAATACCGTGATATGGTCGTTTGCATTAATCACCCGGTTATGGGCGATACAGCCGGCCCGGGCACCCATCTGTACCCCCATGAAACATTGCCTTTAAATTGACTCATTCCACGCGATCCTTCTGGAATGTTCCAGTTAAATATGTCATGTGATGCTTAGATATGTACATTTAGAAAATAGGTATTTAATTTGTGTGCGGTTCGTATTTTTTATATGTACATAATTAATCTTATGAAGAAATAAAAGTAGAGTTAGTTAAGAGTAATCTTCTGTTTTCTCTTATCAATATTATATTATTATACTCGTAATTAAGTTTTATCGCTGACCTAACCTAAAGTTTAGGTAACATAAGTAATAATCCAGCTCTCTCTCGTGTTTATTACAGATTGCAGAATTTATATTGTGGTAATAGCATTTTACTTCAGTTGTTTTATTGTTTTATTTTTAGGTTCATTTTATTTTGATATTAGGATCATTTCGATTATGTAGTTATAAAGTATAGTTATTTTAGTTAGTTGAATTAGGACGTCCAGTCACGGCGTCGGTAGCAGGTCCGTGTTGGATGTGAGTGGCAAGGGATTGGCTATCTTGGCGTTCATTGTGGAAGGCCTGTGTTCAGCAGTAGTCGGATAAAGGTCCAACGCTAACCTGCCAGATTGTCTTCCCATCTGGTTAATGGCCGACCAATACTTCGTCTACCTAAACGCGATCTCAACCACTCTTGAACCTTATTGGTCCATCGGCCATCCGTTCTTCTATGTGTGTGACCAGCCCTATATCATTATCATCATCTCTATGGCTTGTGATTCATGAGGTGATTTATGCTCGTAATTGCCACGCTGAGCAGGCGGATTGGCCCTATATAATATTATAATATAATCACTTACATCTTCAAAATACAGCCATTTTAAATGGAGGTTGCGGTATCACGTTATAAAGGCGAATGTTAAAATGCGTAACTTCATAATTGAAATTTAATTACGCTGATAGTAATTTAAAACGTCCCACAGCCCTACTTTGCGGTGGCGGTTTCGTGTTCGATGTAAAACCAATTTTAGCGTCATTGCATATACGATACATATACAATATTATATACATGTACGAGTATATACCACCAACAATTTTCTTACCTGAATTCGAGGGAAAGAGGAAGTATATAAGGATAGATAATTATTATTAGATATTAATTAGTGTCGCTTCATTGTGTTGATCGATATCTTTTAAGATATTCGACAAATTTGAATACGGATTTCAATATCAGTGATGACAGATGACAAAAGTCATTATCTAAAGCCTGTTTCTAAATACGATATATATTTTTTTTAATATAGAAAGTAGAGAAAATCCTGTTTGTTCTTATTTATCTTATTTATAAAAACAGCTCAATTGATTTTAAAGTGTTTTACCGTTAGAACGGTACGTTAATACTGGGTGATATAGGTTATAAAATAATTAAAATAACGGTATACGGCTACAATTATAAGTTAACACGGGCGAAGCTGCAGGCAAAAGCTAGTACATAATATACTCGTAGTATGCAGCGGAAAAAACATCACGTCATACGCCCAGAATGACGTTTAGACATGACATGACATTTGCGGTTATAAAACCCAAGCCAAATATGCTTGGATAACACGCAATCCAAATCTAATTTAGTCCTCATGCTTGAAATTTCTTTAAGAGTTATTCTGAACAAAAAAACTCACCCACACAAATATAATAAATAAAAAAGTGTTGTTTGTTGTTGGTTGTGCAAAAATCACGAAAGCTTTAGAAAATACCTGATGATAAATGGTTGTTGTGGTCATTATGGTTACTGTGTTCATTGTGGTTACTATGGTCATTGTGGTTACTGTGGTGATGTGGTCATTTTATACTAGACTTAAATTGCTCATCACGCATTGTAGCTAGAAACAATTTATTATAGCGAATATTGATAGCATTTATAATAATATCCATGGACGCCTTTACGCCGTCAATGTGGTCCCTTAGTAATTTCTCGAAGAACTTGTGTTACGGGTACCAGACAACAGTATTGCCGTTTTATTTTATGCCTTGATACTTGATATTGAAGATTTTTATTATATAATTCATATATTTAATAGTTCTGCCGCTATGTTTTGCCTACACAGCAATGCTATTTGGCGGAAGAGATAAGGATGATGCTTGTCCATGCAGATGGGCATGCCCATTCATACAATCTGTACCCAACGGAACTCCCAAAAAGAAAAAAATAGCAACACTTTCCTGCATTTTCTTTTTATTTACACTTTTATACCAATTCTTTCCCGCAGCTTTTTTCGGTGTTAACCATGATTCTGTTAATGATCTACATCACATTTTGATACCATAACATTACGTTATTTTAACTGATAAACGAAATTTTATATCATATGAGCTGATTTTAAGACTATCTTCAACATCCAAACTTGAAAACATTTGAGACCATAAACTCGAGAGCACTCGCTATGTCACGGCCGAGGCCTCTCTGTCCATCTTCTAATATTAATGACAGACCGAGGCAGAAGACTACCATCGATATTCTCAAGTTTGTACTGCCTCGGATTGTCTCGAGGACGAGTGTACAGCCGCCATAAGATCGAAAATGAAGGTGAAATGAAACCTTATATGCCTTCATAATAACCTTCATTTACTTTGGTGATTTGAAGTTAATTTATTTAAATATATAATTAACATTTTGTATATTATATATATTTTTTCAAATGTGCCATGAAATAGATCTGATATTTTCTCTTTTAAAACCATGCATTAGTGATATTTCATTTACATTGAAAATATTAATGGACAGGTACGTATTGTTTAAATTCTCCGCCTACCAGCACGCTATGAATACATCATTATTAAAAATACATAGATATAACGATACACTGTAATTAAGCCCACCAAAACGATAGTAGCCGACGTCACGCGAATGATAAGCAGAGGACACATAAGCCGGCTTGGCTCAAATGTCAACTAATATTTAGTCGATTTTCATGCAATAACCAGAACAGATTGAATCAAACAACTAGTATTTTGAGCGATCAGTAAAAGAAGCTTTAAAACCAGGTTTCCAAAGATTGTCCAGTGGTAGACGGACTCGGCCTCTTATGCGAGGGGTTCCGGGTTCGATCCTGACCCGTCTGTGTGTGCCTTGAAATGGGTTTTTCTTAATTTCTAAGTACACACGAGACCATCGTTTGCTCACCGGTGAAGGAAAACATCGTGAGGAAACCTGCATGCCTGATGAGATTGAAAGTCTTTGAAGGTATGTGAAGTTCATCAACCCGCACTGGGCCAGCGCGGTGGACTATTAGCCCATTACCCTCCTCGCCTGATTTCGAGGAAGGAGACCCGTGCCCAGCAATGGGACATAATATAAGGGTTAATACTTTTCCAAAACTATATAAAGAAGAACTCAAGAAGAGTCAAAACTTATTAACAATTAATTAGACAGGTAACTTAATAGTAGCTGCTTCTTTCTCTATCTCATGTTTTCGTTGATAGAGTGAGAGAGAGATCAGTAGCATCATCATCAGCTGTAGTCCTTCCACTGCTAAAGGACCAGTGAATGAACTCCATGACCACAAAGATGACTGATCCCTCGTCGCTCGCATCTAACACTGGACTGGCCTCTGCACGGATATCGTTTTTATGGTTATTTTTATCGCTTATGCTGCTTACGTGTTTGTGTTCATTACTTTTTCGTCTCTTTTTGCACATGGATCTATACTAAGCTATCGAACTCGTTTAAAGGATTATGTCAAATGGGCAGAACGAGCGTAGAAATTATTTTCGAATCTTCTTAAATTAAAAACGGAACTGATTTTATGGCGTCAGATAAAAGATAATAGGATTATTTACAAAATATATCTCATTACGACAAACATCATACATTGACTTCATACAAAGCAATATAACATAAAATTTGAAAAGAATCAAATGGAATCTTAAAGCAAAGTCTGTATCAAAATTTACCCCGATAATCGTGAAGCCAATTAAATTTGCATGAAGAATATCAATAAAGGCAGTTTGTGTAGCATGGCAGGCTATGTGGCAGGTAGGCGGCGAGGGGGGAGGGGGGTTTGGGTATAACGCAGGATGGCATTTTGAATGAATAATTGCGGCGCAGATTTGACGTGAGGTATTTTTATTGCCTCCCTCTGTGAGCAATATCCGAATTCTGTATCTATACCTACATCAGTGCACATTTTCTAGTGTTTTCATAAATTTCGGTTGCTTATTCTGACTGTTGTTATTATTTATTAACAGACAAGGAAGTTAAGCCGGTATTTCTACTTGCTATAATATTTATCAATCTCTTAGTTATTGTATATCGCATTTCATGCGCCGAAACTCTAGCTTTGTAAATTTTCTATAAGATCACACAATTATTTATGTGATATATATTCATAAATAATAAATATATCAATACTGTATCATTGTAATTATTTAAACAAATACGACATTAAATTGTTTGTTTTTTGTTGCCAGGTAATAAATAGAACTTCGTAAAATGGCTACGCATAAGACGCTCGACTACAAACTATCCAACATGATGCTAAGTACTTAGATCATTAAGGTTATTTTCGACTAATTGTTTTCACTCTGTAGAAAATATTTAATGAAACTAGTGCACAGTAAAAGAAGTAGTATTACAATAAATATCCAGTTCCAGCACAATAAAAATAATAATTTACTAAATATTTTGTAGGGTTTTTAGGCATTGTAGCCAAATCTCATTTGACCATCTATCGGATTTTTTTCTTTTTTATATTTTTATAGCTGACAATATATTAAGAGGAGTCTTAATAATTATGAAACATGCGTTTTTTAGACCCTGCAATAACGATAAAAAATATATTTTCAAATGACTAGTTATGTACATATTATCAATTATTTTATAACACTGCAAAGGCAAAAACTGCGGTGAGAGTATGGCTCCCACTTGGCTGATTTTCCTTTGTTCTTGAAATTTATCGAATCTAGATTCTGCACTAATAACAAACTAAACATGTCAGAATATTACACCAAAGATTATGAACCCAATGGAAAGTAGGAAATTGAACATATTTCAATAACATTACTTTGAAAGATCGGAAGTATGATTAAAATGACAAAGGTTCGACAAGCAGTGGTATCATAACTGAAGTTGTTCAAGCGAATTCCGACTCTAAGGATTTTCAATGAAATATAACTTTCACATACGAGTGTAACGAGCAAGTTTATGGCATTATTAATATGGTGTCCCATTCCACGTTAACTGAATATTAATTATTTAAATGTAAATGATCATTTTACTGTTTACCAAAAGTACCATTAGAAGAAATATTAAATGGTATATTTATACAGCATTTAATGTTCTTACGTTTTATTTGTCTTAATGTGCGTATTATCAAAATTACACATTTTTATTATCGTTAATTCGTTCTATTGCACGACTCGTAAGGGAAGCGTGGAGGAAGTGTTCTTTATGGTGTAGTGTCAAAAAAAGTTTCCTGAAACTGAAATGGTTTTTTATTGTTTTTTGACTTTATCAAGTCTATCTATTTACTCGGCATTTATATATTTATTTATAAATTATTATGCTTAACATAGTAAATATTAACATTTAAAATAACATTGCATGGACGTTTTGCATGTGAATATTGCAAGGAAATTGGTGCAAAAAATTATCATACCCTATTTTTTTATTAATATTATTACTAATATTGTTATTGTTGTTGATTAATATATTATGCGTTCATTTGACAGTGTCGTTTAATATTTTTATTCGTTAATTAAACAAGTCATTTTCTAATTAATGTTATTGATGAAAAAAATAAGATGCGACTAACAAATGTACAATTATATCAACTCTATATTCGTCAAGCACAATAACTTGATTTTACAATTAATAATCAATTGTAATGTGGAAAATGAGATTATGAGCTGTGCACTTTTCTCCTTTATTTTATTAAATTTATTTATTAAATTTTAGCTGAAGCATTTAGAAAACAGTTTGCTTCACAATTTTAAGCAAGGTTACTTTAATATTAACATTTATATAAGTATTGTATATACATACAATATTATTTCCAACTAAACTATATAAAACCCGTTGGTTCTTATATAGAACCTGTCTTAAATTATTAATATAATATAGATAAACCTAGTTTTGTAACAAAATATTATTCATTCAAAAAGGTGTTGTTTCATTGGCAAATTTCGAGAATGAAACGTGATTTCGATTTCCCCTGCATTTATCATAACAGACCCACGGAGAAGGGAAGGGAGGGGGGCAATTTGAACCACTTGACGCGGATTTGACGTGAAGTGCTTTTACATAGCTGGCCGAGTTAGTGGCTTACTGAATCCCCTTCATTGGACTTTGATGAGGTCAATTTACTTTATTATTGAATTTCAAGAATATTGTTAAAAGATTTTGAGACATTTTTCAGAAACATTCGAGACATTAGATCTAACAGACATGTCATCAAATTTAATTTAATGGTAAAAAAATGCACTTCATTGCATTATTAAGTTTCAGGGTATTCACGTGTATTCTTGAGCATACATATTTTATCTTGTTAATTTCTCTCACTTAGACAATTACTAATCTCTGTCAAAATATATGCTAATCTTCCATTTCATTGGTTAACTGAACACCTGTCTCGTCCATATTCCCATAAATTATGTACATACACATAAAACTATAAACTTAGACACAACGTTATATATGTAGTTATGTATATTGCATAAAATTATACGCATTCAATGACCTACTTAGAACAGAACCTATTCCAGCAGAGCTTCGTAAAGACAAAAGTGTATTGAATGTGTGGTTTTATTTCTCGCAACAAAGTTTGACGAGTCCCAGCCTCGAGCCATCAGGCTGGATTTTAAAGTGAATTTGATGCTATATAGGACAAGAGCAAAAATCACACACAAACCAAAACTGTTTTTTTTTGCACAATGGCGGTTTTGCGAGAATTTTCACACTAAAGCATGAAATATCAGGCTAATTGGCTCTGCCATTGCACTTAAGGTACTTTAACCAGTACATTGACACTGGAATTCTTTAACTGTTTATGCGTCTAACAATACGGAGCATAAATGATATCGTAAATATCTTACGTATTTAAGTAATGATATTTCGTTAGACAATTTGAGGAGATCCTAAATAAGCAGAGCTCTTTACGCATTTTTAAAATGAATTTGTACAAAGTAAGGGATATGTACAAACGGGGCACTCGAAACAGATTAAAGTCAATGACAACTCCTTGAATGTAGTATTTAACTTATTAGACCAGGCTTACTTGAAGCGATCACGGGTGCTTTTATCTATTATATATATTCTATATTTATACCTATATATGTGGTATATTAATTGATCAGTACACTCTTGATAATATACAATGCAAATGCTGTGAGAGACACATGAACTTTATCATCAGCTGTAGATTGCTTATTTTTTTATCTGTATCAACACAATATACACATATAATAAGAAACTTAATATTTTAAAGAAAATGATAGACGCTAAATAAAAAAGTAAGATACTGATAATGTGAACACAGAGAACAAATGTATATTTATAAATAAATATTTATTAACAAAAATATAAAATTATTGTTATAGCATCGGTGAATATAAATTTAATTATAAATTAGAGTTTAATCTGGGCGGATAGTATATCGTTAAAATAAAGTTTTATGATCGAACTTCCTGCTCGGCAACAATAAGCGAACAATGTATAACTTCTAGAATGTTGCAGCACTGAACGCTCACTAATACAGGTTTATTGGTAAATATCGTGTTGGATTACAAACTTTCTTAATATAAATATTATGACAAGTTTATGTTTAGGAAACAACCGAGGAAATTTATATATTACTGATTCATCTGACGCGTTAAATATTTATTTATTTACAGTCTCAATAGACTTTGTTCTGCCAAAATTTATAATATCGCTATTAAAAACAGAGATTGATCGTAGAAGAGTGAAAATTTAGAGTCGTGTGTATTTTTGTATGCTGTACCATAAAAAAATAAAAATGGAAAATTTTGTCACCAAAATAAAAAAGCAACCCGGTTATCCTTATTATTTAGGGGGATGAAAACTAAATGTTGGCCGATTCTCAGACCTACCCGATAAGCAAACAAAATTTTATAAAAGTCAGACGAGCCGTATCGGAGGAGTATGGGAACGAACATTATGACACGAGAATTTCATATATTAGATTTATATTTAGGGAACAAACAATTATCGTAACACTCTAGAGTTTGGAACTTCCACTCTTCCACTGTTTAAAGTTTCCACTAAAATTAAATTTAAAAATAATTATGAATAGAACAGTATTAGCGGTTTGTATTAAAATTTGTCAGATATTACTGAAGTTATGATTATGATGATTATATTATCTACACTGTAATAAAGTGACAAAGTCGTAACCACGACTTCAAAGCATATAAAGATTTCAATCTTTATATTGTGTGTATTTTGTAGAAGCGCAAAAGTTAATTCAAAGCAATGATCCATCATAAAGGAACATACTACAAACAAGATATTGTACAATGGCTGATCTTATCGCTTAAAAGCAATCTCTCGCCGATCAGAGATCGAAGAATAGTCTGGAAGATGCTATAGAGAAATGACAATGTTTACAAATTAATCTTACAAATAAGTACATTAACCTAATTTCACGTTGGAATTAATGTCACTCAAATTCAATACTTTTTATGGCTTAGAAAATGATGCCACAATTTCATCAGTACGCTCAAAGCTGAGCGGATCAAAGAGATTACGATACCAAGGCTGACTTACTTAGAATTAAAAAGTGTCCGAGTGTTATTTAACTTAGCACGTGCGTAGAATCTATTCAAGTTTTTTGTAAATAATCTGGTTTACTAACGAGAGCACTTGGAACTTTACCCGCTAAAATTGTTTTTTTTTTGTGTTTCTTTGTTGTTGTTTTTTTCGTTAATTGTTACTGATATGCTATATTAACACATTCCCAATGGGTCTGTCATACGCCGAATAACCTATGGCTGGTAGGTTTGGTAGGTTTCTTTTTTGTTGTTGTTTTTTTTTGTTTGTTGTTACTGATATGCTATATTAACACATTCCCAATGGGACTGTCATACGCCGAATAACCTATGGCTGGTAGGTTTCTTTTTTTGGTGTTTCTTTGTTGTTTTTTTCGTTAATTGTTACTGATATGCTATATTAACACATTCCCAATGGGTCTGTCATACGCCGAATAACCTATGGCTGGTAGGTTTGGTAGGTTTCTTTTTTGTTGTTGTTTTTTTTTTGTTTGTTGTTACTGATATGCTATATTAACACAGTCCCAATTGGCCTGTTATACGCCGAATAACATATGGCTGGTAGGCTTAACAGTGTCTAGAGACCACGTATGGGAAGACATAGAGCTTCTGGACCTATAACCACATGAGACGACGATATCAGCCGTGGCCCGTTCTAATTAGACGTAATGGGGCTCTCTGAATATTAATTGTATAGCCTGACAAGAAATACATAAACCCTGTATTGGTGTCGCCACTGTTTTTTTTATATTGTAACATAGTAGTTCATACAGAAATAAGTTCGAAAACATTCCGGTTTTATTTTTCTGGTCAACGTCTGAGTTATGAAGTACATGCATTATATTACGAATAGACGGTAGACGATTGATAATTACAGTGAAGGCAGAAACATGACGACAAATGGATGAATTCTACTGCACATTTTGCAAGAAACTAGCATTATGATAACTATACTGCAATACATAGCCTATTTAAAAAACAATAGCATTCCATGAAAAGAATCATAATTTTAGTCAAATTATACAAAAAAAATCGGTCGACATAGGAAAAATTGAACATTATTAAGCACATAGCATAAGCGACCCTAATACGTAGAGGGTACTACAGTATGCAGGAGTCGGGTAGCTTCACAAATCCTCAAATACTTGTAATCTCATCAGGTAGAGCATAAGCCATTTAAAATTTACATTATTATGTATAATATGAATTATAAATGCTATTTCTGTGTCACAAGTAGCGTATCCGTCCCTCGGAAATGTTTGACTACGAAGACGAATCACTCTCGAGGATAATGCTATGAATAACAATTACGATCGAATATCCATCATCATCAGATTCGTGAAAACAAATACGGATTTTATCGCGGTTTATTAAGCTGTTTACTGTTTGTTTCTAATGTTTCGGACTTTACAGCTACCATGGTCACGGGAGGACGGGAGGTGATAATATCCGTTCATTGTAATGAGTAAAATTGGCGTTAGCATAAGAATAGGATATTCATAATATTTTATCAGTATTAAATTTAGAGTTTAGAGTTCGTAGTACAACTGGGAATAGACGGCATAAATATTTACAATAAATAATGCATAGTTATCATAAGAATTTATTAATAAAATAAAATCATAAATGCGAACGTTCGTTTGATTGTTTGTTTCCTCGATCTCGACAAAACCAAATCCTATTGCTATAAATATTAGCAGTGTTGTAGGTCTTATACTAAAATAATACATACTCATAGTACATTTGCCTTGATTATATTATTACTAGTTAATTATTTTAACGTCAATTTAAATTTAAAAAAACGACGCAATTACAAACTGATCCCGCCAAACGTGATCCTGTCTATGCCTAAAAAATGTTAAGCGTCATCATTTTTTAATAAAAACCCTTTACTGGTGATAATCAACACAACAAAAAATAATGATCTTATAAAGAAGAAGAAGAAATATACTTTATTGCGCATACAACTTAACATAATACAATTGGTATCTTAAAAAATAAAGCTTACATTATATAGTATGCACAAAGGCGGTCTTACCGCTGGGGTAGCGATTTCTACCAGACAACCTTGCACAAGAGGAGATTTTAAAATAATACAGAGTAGGATCATCAAAAAAGTAAAACACAATTAGAAGAAACAAAAAAAATAAAAAAAAATGCATATACTGCAATGATTCTAACGATATGTGCGTACATGTATGTCGGTTATTCATTTTTATTTATATAGATAGAAGAATAGAATAAATATAAATAATTTACTTATTTTTTGGCTTTTTTTCCTCATTCAAGCAAAAAAATATATAAGCTTCCTTTTCAAACTTCAGGTGAGCGAAGCTTCCTGGACTAACTTGTATGGAAAATAAACATGATTTAATATTTACTTAGAAAAACATTGGCTAATGTGGTTTCAGTAAAAAGGTTCTAAAGCAATCGCTTCGCGGAACTGGTAATAGCAACATCGCACCGCTTTATATTTATTTCAAAAAAGAATCATAACTTGTTTGATTTATTGTTAAGTCCGCATGTTCCGCAGACTCCGTTTTGCAATATTGTCCGTGAACTTTCACAGCATAATTCCGCTACCCCTATATTTCGGACATGTGTTTTATGTTTGGTCAGAAAAGTGTAACATATTTTGTGTAGATCATTTTCCTTATAAAATGCTAATATTATATACGTACTTACATTCTTACGTATGCACTTATTATATGTAAGGTATTATTACAAAATTAATCAGTACTCCCTTATTCATAAAATTCTTAGTAATAAGCCTATTTATAAAGATATTTTAAAAAGAAAAAAAAAAGTGCGGCATGCACTCATAAGCAATACGTATTTATACAATATGATTGTAAGGGCCTGTTCACAATCTCCAGCTAAGTTCCCAATAGGCTATCAGCAACATATTTTACAGATATTTAACAGATACTCCATGCTCTATCTGTCAAATATGTTGCCGATAGCCTATTGGGAACTTAACTGGAGATTATGAAACAGGCCCTAAGAGGCAACGGCCAGGCTCAGTGGTGTATTTTGATATTTTGGATAGATATTTTGGATAGGTAAAAGCAATGATAATAATAATATAATCACATTTATCCGTAAAACAATTCAGGGTCCAATGATTAAACAACCAAAACATTTAAATTAGTATTGATATCGTGGTTAGTGAAAAGTTTTCTCATTTTATCGTCTAGATATGGCTTACAAAAGCATTTGTTTATTTTATAGCGCGAAGCTAACACATCCGAACAGAACACTTACGCGTGCGGACATAATCCCTAAAGATTGGAGAGTACAGCTATTTTCCTACTTCCCGGCAAGAATTAACTCCTAATTTATTATTTACTTTCGCTCCCATGGCTCTGATCCTCAGCTGTCAAGTAATTACACGTAGCTATCTTATTATTTCCGAATGGATAACCTTTTGTGTAATAACTTGCATCCTGAATACTTAAAGTATATTATGTGTAACGTAAATATTCATATTTGTATTAATAATAATAATAATAAAGTACTATACTTGTAATACTAGACTTCCTTTTGGCAGCCGGGCAGTCCCCGCTTACGAGAAGTAGTCTCGCCTTTTAAGGTATTATCTGGATAATCGATTTTAATTCTAAAAGCAATAAATAATCTAATTTCAAAGTACGTGTCTTCGAGTGTAGTAAAAGTATACAAATATATTTGCAATGTTATTTTGTGTACTGTGTATTTCATCATATGAGGGTGAAAACTAAACACATAGATTATTTGTAAGCTATTAAACAGTATATCATTTTTTAAGCACTTACTGACTACATTTTTTCTGTATTATGATTATGTTATTAAAATAAATAAATGAATACAAAAAAGTATTTGAATAATAATTGAATATTTCAATACCACTATCGTGATCCATATCCAACCCTGTATAAAATACGATCAACATTTATTCAATAGCATTTAGCATACAAAAATATTGCTTCTATGTAAGCGTGTATTCGCAAAAGGGTCGGTAAGGGAGTCCGGACTGTAATCGCAAAGGGTTCACAACACCACGTCAATAAACATTGAGCAAAGCGAGACGTATCATTGTTGTATATCTTAATTATTAGAGCTAGCCCGGAGCGACCTTTGCGTGCGGAGAGTCTTTAATGAAACCTCTCCGTTTTAGAAGGAAAATCCTGTGCCTTTTATCTTACCTCATTTAATTATAAACCGGGCAATGCAAGTGCTAGTTTATATTAATTTACTTTTAAACTCTAGTTAATTAATTTAGTTTAAAACTTATGTCATGTTATAAAAGACAGACAAGTTTATCGGTCTCATAATATGAGTGAGACAGACAGACAGACTTGAATATGAATACCGGTGTCAGTGAATTGATAGCAAGCTCCCAAAAACAATTATGGAGACTCATGGCCAACTGGTAATGATATAGTAGGAGTAAGTGACCATTTACTTAGCATTAATTTTAAAATAATAATAGGCTACCTTTATTTGGAGTTTGAAAGTAAATAATAGTAATTCACACTTAATAATTATAGGATTTACTTGAAAAATGTATGCGTATTGACAAGTATATTTTTATTTTCATCATTATCATCACCATCATCCTCTATCCGTCTACTCCCTCCCTCGGCTAGGGCCTTAATGAACTCCAAGATGGCCGATCTCTTGTCACTCCCATCCAACACGGACTAGCTAGGACATGGATATCGTTTTTTTTTTACTTTCAGAAAAAATACTTTTTGCGTATGGTTAGGTTCAGATATCTTTCAGAATAATATTATGATAGCATGTTTGTTGTTATTTCATTTTCATTGGCTATTTATAATATCGTAAATATTCTTGTTAATATAACTAATATCGAAATAGCTAAGAAATTAATCTCCAAGCAGTCTATTTCTGTTCTATTTTAGCATCGTGAGATTGGAAATTTTATATTCGTTCACAAATCCGAGCTATCCATAGTAGAAGCCGTACTTTATGTCTTGTGTTAGTTATAACTTGCACATCGTATCCCGATCCCAGAGTCAATCTGGTGATTGAGATATAATCCAATGTACAAACAACGTTACAACTACATCGATCCGACGGATTCATTCCAGCCTCTATGTTCAGTGACGGGGAATCTAAATTCCTTAGTGCAGTGTACTATGTTAATAAGCGCGAAACTTGTGTTTTAGTTAAAAAATTTAATAGATGCTTACAAACTTATTTTATGCTATTTTCAATCTAGATTAATAATAATATAATTATATTATATTAAGGTAATTCTTTAGGTACTTATCTTTATTGAAAATTGAATGTTTGAATTAATAAATTATTTCATATTATATTAGAGAGCATAGAGAGAATTTAATTTCCGAAAAAAAAATGATAATGAGAATAATCAAGGAGATAAACAAGAAAATGAAATAAACAAGTAAAAAAAATTAAAACTATGACTTTACTAATATGATTAAAGTCTGTTAAAATAAAGCCTATATTACAATAACATCAAACCTCATTTATTAAAATCGGATGAGCAGTTTAGTGGTTATATTTCTTTTGGCTTTGCCCTATTGAAGTAAAAATGTGTATCTCGATCAAAATATCTTCCATCAATAGAGGAATATTTTATTCTTTAAATCGAGATTTATATTGTGTAGATCTCCAACACATAATATGTGAAAGGATGGAAACGCGCCTCCTATTCCCCACATGTAGCTGGATGTCAGCGATCACACCACTAGGTGAATCGACTATTCGTTTGCCATAATATCTTGTATATTAAAAAAAGGTAGTGCCATATTGTGTGCCATGCTGCTTTGCAGCCAAATTGGGCCGGCACGACCGGAACCTCTCGCTCACATGAAATCGGCGTATCGTGACAGCTAAGCTGTCGCGTTTCGTGCTGTTTGTGAGTTTCCGGTGGCCCATTGGGGGGGATGGGAAAAAGGAGGGTAAATCATCTGAGTAAGTTTTGGTTGTGTGGATATTAATGGGCGTCGATGGTCGCAGAATTCGGATGTTCGTTTGCCCTTTTATGCTTTTAAAAAAATAATTAAAATATGGCCACCAAAAATATTAATCAAGCACAAACATGTTATTTAAAATGATAACTAGTAGCCGCTTCCCAAAACGTCGTTTGTCACGGCATGGATTAAGCTGTACGTTCGTTAATGATACAGTGTACATAAATTTCAATTTGCCGCCGAAATTAAAACCAATCTTGTCATGAATATGTTATATTAATTTTACTTGTGCCAATTTGTATTCCATTTATATTAATACAACATTAATTATATAGCTAAGTTTTTAAAGAGAAAGCTTTAGGCGCGTCGAGCACTTTTGGGGTGAAGAAAAAATTTGGAACTCGTATCATTTCACCTAACACTTCTATTAGTTAATATTTATGCTGCGTATATGTATTATGTAATTTGTGTACTTTTTGGTTAAAAAAAGTGTGAATCATTGTCATCGCACGCATCGTATTTGTTTGAAATATCAATACGTCATAATTGCAAGTTCTTTCCGCAGTCTCTATGATGTATTTTTTTCATCCAAGCTGCGGGAATTGGCCATTGAGAACAAAAGGAAAACAAATATAAAAATACTTATCTTGGCGTTAATTAAGAGAGGCCTATATTTAGTAGTGGACGGATAAAGGCTGATGATGATGATGTCTAAGAACTGATAGCAATGACCAATGGTTTGAAACCACGGTCTGATAGATGTAGAGGGATTCGACAGTAGTACGACTGTACACTGTAGTGTAGTCGTGTAACTAACGTGTAAGTGTATAAGCTAGACGCTCGTAACGAGATTGAGACGGTTTCTCGCACATTGAACCTATGTATAAAAAGGTTGGAAGTGTACGATATTCATACCTTTGTGAGCTTAAAATGCCATCGGTCAGTAAATTGTCCTTGGCGTAATAGCATTCTAGCCAACCAGTGATCACTGTGCACGTCGCATCGGCCAGTCATCTATCAAAGGCCATCAGTCGGCCAATCAGAGCGCTGGACCGACGCAGCATCGCAGCACATATTTGGCGATATTTGAATAGTCCTTCATCAGGATAATAATTGTCAGTGTTTATTGAGACTTTTTCAGATATTTTGTGTAGTTAATTATCATGATGATGCTCCTTTTTTCTATTTTTAAATCTAACTGAATTTGGAACTACAAAACAGTGTTCGCAATCCTGTATAAAACACAATTACTCGAATTAACAATTCATTAATACAATTTAATTTATTATAATGATAATTCTAATTCCATTACCACCTCATTGTCATATCATGTGACAATGATAGCCTGTAATCAAGCGCTTATATGCGATAAATCTAATCTAATACGAAATCGATAGCAGCTAATCCATTTACGTCTGGCAAAGTAAATAATTTCCAAATCGGATATAATCTGTTGCGGCCGTTCGAAGCCATGTAATTGGGTTTTTCTTGTAATATTTTGCCAGAATGTAAATAATTTTTTAATATAATTATGAATACATATTATATATATATGTATAGTATGAGTTGCTTGAGCCTTGCACTAAATGTAAATCAAAATTAGAGTCATATGTTGCCATACATATATACATATGCGATCAATTGATACTAAACTCCTGAAAACTTAAGCCATAACCAGGGTTTAAAAAGTAAAGTATCAACCCTTATATATCCCACTGCTGGACGCGGGTCTCCTCCTCGAAATCAGGCTAGGAGGGTAATGAACCATAGTTCACCGATGCGCTGGACCAACGCGGGTTGGTGAACTTCACATAGGTACTTCAAAGATTTTCAATCTCTTCAGGCATGCAGGTTTCCTCACGATATTTTCCTTCACCGGTGAGCAAACGATGATCTCGTGTTACTTCATCATCATCATCAGCCTTTATCCGTCCTCTGCTGAACGTAGGCCTCCCTCAATGAACGCCAAGACGACCGATCCCTTGCTGCTCGCATCCAACACGGACCTGCCACTGCACGAAGATCGTCTTCCCATCGTGTTACTTACCATATAATAATTAGTAAAACTAGAGTTATATCCAAGTCTCATTCGTATGTCTCATCGTGTTTTATTTTTATGCGATCTTTGTAAGAAAATATCGTTAGTTTTTACTAAGAAATTAGTCGGAACTCGTTTCTTATTTATCCATCCGTTTACCTCGGTTACGAGCAAGAACGTAGCCTCAAAATAGCTTAGATGCTTCAATTAATTATTTTTTAAATAATGCGAACTATTTGTTTGTTACGCAATCATTACCCTTTTGTAGTTAGTGACAAATAAATTAAGGTTGTTAAGTCAGGTGTTATTAACTTAATTTTAGTTTATAATATTAATATTGTTACGTGCAGTTAATTCTTATTAATAAAATTTACGGCTTTTGTTTATAATATTTAGTTATAAAATTGATAGTGGTTGATAAAATAGGTCGACTTAAATAGATAGAGTCCACCTAAATAATATGTCCACTAATCATTAGATGGTAGCCATCTTTTTTTCAAGATATTTTGTTACAGTAAATGGCTTTGATTATAATAACAACTGTCAAGCTTGTACACACAGTAGTAAGGAATAAATGACCAGTGAGCCAATAAGGTTCGAGAATAAAGTCCACACGAGGACCTAACGTTCGACTTCTAAATGGAATAAGGACATCTGTTTCTGTGCTAGTACTACATGTAAGTAGTCTTCGCTTTTACGTCCCCTCGGGGAGGCTTATTCCTGTGAATGTACGCAATAAGCGACATATTTCAAATAAAACGTAAGTTGTTTATTACACTTAAATGAGTCCATTTAATAATTTCCACATCAGTGAGATATTTATTTATAGAGTGTATTAAATTGGTTACTGTTCGTATTATTTTGGCGAAATAATGATGTTTAATTTTACTTCTATTTTGTATTATAAGGTTCATCATTATCAGCCTTTATCTGTATATCTGTATCTATATCTATGTTCAGTCATAGGCCTCCTCCAATTAACGCCAAGACGATCAATACCTAGCCTACCAGTATTGAGAATTTTTTATATCTACGTTCTCTATAACCATGTCACAATATTCTGATACAATCTAAGACACAATAGACATTTTTATTAAACTTAGTTGTCATGTTTCTATTTTTCCTTTGTACGACAGAAATACTTATGTCAGTCTCTCAGCCTTTCACATCTGGTTGCGACAGATATGTGAGGATTCGATATGTTGGAGATCAGAACGCAATCTAATATAAATCATTAAAAACATAATATATTTTATACTTACATTAAGAATATACAAAATCACAAATAAGTAAAATAATACTTGACGACCTCTGTGGGTCAATAGTTTGCGCGTTGGCGCTCAAGCCGGAGGTAGCGGGTTCAAATCTCGCCAGTGAACAAAAAAGTTACTGTGTTCCTGGATCATGGATGTAAATATGTGTATTATATAATAAAAATCTTAAATATAAGTATTAATATGAAAAGTATTAAATATAATATTATGTATAATATGTATTTCCGTTGTCTGATACCCGTAACACAAGTCTCTTCGAGAACTTACCAGATTGACGTGTTGTAAAAACGTCCATAAATATTATTATTATATTAGAATTATTATTATATTACGAAATGTTTATTCGAGTTTTAATAAAACTAAGAAAATTTTATGGAAAGTGGGTGCAAAGGTATAGGTAAGATTTATAGAAATTTAAATATCGTTTCATTAAAGCTTATTTCATTGCTATAGTAATTAGAGAACTCGGCCAGTCTTTTGACATTAAGAACGACCAACCGCAAAAGCCTCTCGGACCAATTTCATCATCACTCGTCACATAGCTCCAGGTCCGAAAAGATCTATTCCTTTAAAAGTCAATGAAGAGTTTGAAAAAAATAAAACTTTCAAGTTTCAATTATTTTGTCAGTTTAGTGTTTTTATAATTATTTCTATTCAGTTTTTAGAGTATATTATAATATTTAATTATAACTAGAACGTGTAATTATGAAATGGTTATTCAATTCAACATGGCGCGCTGCGCTTTGCGTGCTGGCGCTTAATTGTGCGGCTGTGAACAATGACTATAACAATATAATTCATATTTTAGCTTATTGTTTGAATAAATTGTCAACTGTCTTTTAGGGTTACTTAAGTAACATATCAAATTCTTTACACATTATTTAGAATTTGAAATGTACCAAAATGTTATCGTTATATCGTTTTCCCATTTGATACACCGTCTTTCTAAACGCGGCCTATACAGTCTCTAGACAACACAAATTTAAATATTCCACTTTACAATTATAGCCTGACCAGAAATACATAAGCCGCGGATTGGTGTCTCCACTGTATAAGATAACATAAAATTTATAGTCCGTATGGAGAATAGTTCCGAAACTATCCGCAATATGACGAGGATCTAATTTCCTTGTAAGGCTATACATGGTATATATGGTACACTATATTGGTTACTCCGTCTTAGCATTCAAGCATGGTATAGACATTTGTAAACAGTCAATACGTAAGTGTCAACATACTGATTGGGTGTTTACGAATAGTATGTTACTAATCCTATGTATTCTTAGGGTATTTGTTATTCCAATCACGTACCATGGGCCACCCTATCATGTGTTAACAGAGCACCCTTCGCCTAACGTGTGTTGTATGTGTAAACGTGTATACAAATTAATTATAATCGGGTATGTACAGATATAATATTCCTAAACATGTCAATAAAGTTAAGGTGTTAAAGTAAGTCCAGCAGAGAGGTATTAATAAAGATAACACTGATGGTTTAAAAATGTAAATTTATCTTCATCATTATCTGATGATGAAGATAAATTTACAAAGCCTTTACCCATCCACTGCAGAACATTAGCCTTCCTCAATGACGCCAAGACGACAGATCCCTTGCCACTCGCATCTAGCACGGACCGGCCACGAGACAGTCTTTAATAATAAAATAACTAATATATGAGGCTTAAAATCCTGGCAGGAATATCTGCTACAACTAATGTACGACTTTCAAGCCTTAATCATTTCTTCATCTCTTTAAGTTTTTAATATAATGCAATCCATTATAAACTTTCATTAATAATCACGTCATACAATTGTATATTCTTATCATTTAAATTATCCTTTGGCTATTATTAAAAAAAGATAACAATCTTTTTTGTTTCACTGGGGACTGATTATATCTTATACATTTCGCCCGGCAGTCCGAGGAAACACAGGGCTCTCTGTGGGCGGACGCAGAATCTACCCACTAAACCCCAGCGGTGTTTTCCTCTTTGTTTGGTGAGAGAACTGTGACGTCCGCAAGGGGCCACGACGGTCTGTCATACTTTGACTTTTCCCTGGAGAGAGGGGGTTTGGTGACTCCTCCTCCTTCTCTATTTAAGGTACCAGCTGCAAGGGTGCCAGCTGTAATAGCCAGATGATCCGCGCACCGCATTCAAAAGGGGACCACGGAAAACGCTGACACGGTCTTCTTCTACGACTTATCCTCACAGAAGGAGAGGACCACCTGCTATGTGAGAGGATAATATTCCTTATCTGTTACCCTCAATAAAAACATTACAACAAACTAATTGCTACTTACTAGTATTATACAAAACTATCGCGCATAAAACCACGAGGCGTCTATTAACATATAAAGTAGGAACCGTAATCATATTTATTACCTCAGTACATGAAAACGACTTTGTCCTTCATGGCATTTATTGCCTTATGTCGAAATAGGTTAAGCTCAACCCAATGTGATCTGACGTATTTTAGCCTTCATTATTTTGAACAATATTCACAATGAACAATGAATTTATAAAATGGGCAACATTTACGAAACGCTGAATTTAAAAATACCGCCCATAACCAGCCTTTGTCATGTCAAAAGTAGTTTCAAAAATAAATTTAAATCGCTTGAAAAAATATATCAGTGATGGAAAACTTAAATGCAAGCTTTGAAATATCAATCAGGGTATCATAAAATCACAAAGCAACTTTAAATACAAGAAAAAGCTTTCTTTTCATTTAACGAAATAACGCTGCGGATCGGGGAATATTTATAACCGCCTGCATAAAAGTCACTTCATTCGCCTGCCAGGCAAACTTGACAAGCGTTTATATAGTTTAGAAGTATTTTCTCACCATCTGAAAATACAACGGCCGGGGTATGAGAATTTTTTACTTTTATTATTAGTCATATGGATTAGATTATAGTATTCCACCAGCTTTTCTTCTTCCAATAGTATATATAATTCCAATAATAGTATGACTTAATTCAAATAAATTTGGCGATTTGACCAAATATACAAACAAATATTTCACCCACGCTGCCTTGTTGGAAATCCACAATTCGATTGTTACGGCATTTTCTGTCTCGCACGACCACTGGAATCAGCTGCTACCATTTTCCATATCGTAACGACCGAAAGACTACCAGGAAAAGCGCATACTCTACTCTTTGAAGGAGCAACGCACCTGCTAATACTCTAGTGTAGGTTGTGTATCGTCTATGGATGTAGCTGTCACTACCATCATGTGAGCCATGTCGTTTTTCCCCTCCTCTTTAAAAAAAAACACCGACAGTTGTTAAAAATTTTCAACACTGATAACATCCTGAAAGATTAGCTTAGCTTATTTAGCTTTTCTTTATTTTGCGATGATACTTTAATCGTTATATAATTGAATTGTGAATCCTCGTGAATATTTATATTTCCCCTACTTTTATTTCCATAAATAAATTATCTTAAATACTTTTTTCGTATCACCTTTGAATCTCCAGTTTCTCAAAAATATACTCTTCAAAATATCTGCCCAAATATTGGACTAAAACCATAACCACCCCAAACGTAGGGCGACACGGACGGAAACACATTGGATTGAAAAGGTGATATTGTCGATAATTAACAATCTTTATGTAATAATAATAAGCCCGTTGAAGTGATAATTGGCTGGTCACGCACTCAGGAGAACGGTTGGCCGATGGGAAATTAGGTTCAAGAGCTGTAAAAGCCGTGTTTGGGTAGACGAAGTGTTGGTCGGCCATTAACCAAGTGGCAAGACGATTACCGAGCAGTGGACGGTCCGTGTTGGATGCGAGTGGCAAGGTATCGGTCGTCTTGGTGTTTATTGATGGAGGCCTCTGGTCAGCAGTGGATGGATGAAGGCTGATGATGATGATGAGGAATTTCCAAAATTTGCATGTACACACAAAAACAAAGCCATAACAATTAATTTATGTTGTATATTCAAAACATTTTATATTAAAATAAATTGTTAGTGGTGAAGTTATCATACCCGGTACATCACAACAGCGCCGAGGAGCTGGCTGTGATGTGCCGGGTATGACCTACACATTAATCATTTGCTGTAACGTTATCTTAGTCTGGTCCGCTCATCAATTTGCGTTTGTTGTTTATTTTGGTACTTTAGTGAACGCAATTAAAACGTTCATATTTGACTTACACAGCTGTTAATTGTGTATCTCTTTACACACCCTTAAAATATATTCGCAAATACAAACAAGGGTACTGGTAGTTAATTTAAATGGCTTACTTGTCGAATTTCGCTCTTCACTTTGACACAACTTTCTTAATTTATTATAAGTATAAGGTTTATAAACTGAATAATAAATAACAGAATTTTGAGACCAGTAATATATATTTAACTTTTAATACTGTCTCTACGATAATTATCGTTTTTTTTTTTTTCGGTTGGATCTATGCTAATGGTCCTAGTGACCGTTATGCGTCATCGGAAATGGGGTGATCCGGTTGGATCATCCTATGACGTTAAAAATTTGGGGGGCTGCCCCCCGCCATGTTCATGGCGTCGGGTTTGTACCTAACTTGGTCAGCTACGGTCGACTGGTTTGGAACGGGTGACGTTAGAAACCTATCGTGAGGACCGGCCCTCCCCTCCCCCGGTAGCGGGGGAGGCGGGTCAAGCGCGGGACCCGAGCAAGCTGCCGATATCAGAGTGCTATCGGTGATTACACGGTCTATATTGGTGTCGACTCGTAGCTGATCTGAGCCTATGCTGTCGCGGTTGATCCGGATCAACTGGTCAACGGAGTGTAGGGTTCGACGTCGCATACGACCCCGGGGCCCATGCGGTGTGAATGTGTGCCTAACACCGGCTGTGTTATGTCTGAGTGTGTGTTGTAGCTTACGTCGCGCTTCAGCGTCGCGCTTTAACAGTTCTGTGATTTTATCAACAGGATCGGTTATGACGATAATTATAGTATTTTATAGAATCTGCCTTGATCTAACGGCGACATTTTACCATGTTATAGAAAGATCTCAATATATTTTTTCTCTTAGTACCAGTACAACAAGAAGTAATTTATAAAGTTTTATTTCGTAAATTCGCACCTTTAAATGGTTCTCTGTAATCTTTTTTATTTTAGGAACACTTTTACTATTTTTATTTTGTCCTTTTCTTGGTCTCTTCAATTTATCTTTCTCATTTCCTTCACGCTTGGGTCTTCGAATGTAATTAAGTATACATTTTTATTGCTTACTTTTTTTGCTGACGTTTTTACGCCTAAAACAAAAAAAAATAGTCTCATCCTATGGGAAGAATTTATTCGAATTTTTTTTTACCAATTTTCTTCTACGATTGACCTAATAAATTTAATTATCTTAGTCCATAGGATATCGTTATTACCTACTATCCGTCAACTGCTTAAACTTTTCTCTCTACTTTAAGACAATCTTCTATTTACGTCTAATCTGAACCGGCGACTGCAATCTCATTCGGTCGGTTGAAACTTCATCTCCGGCCACATTGGTTCCAGAATCACTGGTCTAATAAGCACTATGATTGTCGTAAAGTTTCTACAGTGACATGTCTGAGGTACACTGACTGAGTACAACGTAATTTTCTTTCGGTTCGACCCGGTCGGTTTCTTTCGACTCTGCCATTTATCAGACTCCAAGATCAACGCTGGACCGGAATAGGGGCATGGATGAAAGAGCCGCTTGGTCAAAGAGATAAGGTGGGAGGGAGAAATTAAAAATATCGCTAGCCCACACTAGATAGAAGTAGCCTAAGAGCGAGGCATATAATTGGCAAAGCTTGGAGAAGGCCGTCATCAAAGTCAAAATAACCAATTTTAAAATTAGATGTGAACATATCAAAAATAAAAGACTTTTAATTTTTGTAAGAATCCTACCGACGAAGTGAAGAAACTTTAAAACACGAACTCCCACGTACTAAACAGGATAAACGCTAAAAGTTATGATAACAATTGCAATAGTATTTTATACTATCCGCGTTTGGAATGGAACTCCCAATTTGACACAATCAATTTTATTAAATTCTAGTTATGGTATGCTACACTTGACTGCCATATTTTATAAAACTTTCTCTTTAAAACTGACTGTGCACAATAAAAAAGCTATTTTTGGCAAAATCCCAGCTTTTACAACAATTATTAAATTGTGCTGAGCATAAATGAAGAACACCAAAAATAATGATAGCGTAACTTTACTACTGTGAATTTTATATGATTTTATTTTTATGCTCTTTATATATTGCCACGATAGATAAGAAAAGTGGTGTGCTTTGAGAGAGGCCTATGTCCAGCAGTGGACTGTCGCAGGCTGATGATGATGATGATGATGATGATAGAAAATTAAATCGTAGACATAAAAAATTATAAACATCTTACCTTTAATGTAATATACTACATAAAAGAAAAACCCGTTTTGCGCTAATATGACTAATACACGTAAAAAATAATATTCAATTTTTTTTTACACTGTCCATATTCACTGGCTTCTCAACAATCGAGTCTGCATCGTTCACTTTTTCTTTTTCCAAATAGCTTTGCTGGCTTTGGTAAACATCTTTTGTTATAACGTAGGCAATGTTTGGACAAGCCAGGCGTGGCAGAAGAGGCAATTGTTAGTGTTAACTCTTACTGGTACTATTCATAGCTCTATTTTAATAGAGGTACTTTCATAAAACGTAAAGGCGGTAAATAATTAAAAAAGCTGCTTACAAATCTGTTGTTTTATTCAATTTTTTTCGTCGCATTAACGTTGAAAAAACAAGAATAATATATGTAACGTTTTCAAACTGTGGGATTTCAAATTAAAAATTCTAAAATCAAAAATAAATTCGAAAATTATAATTATTTAAAAAGAATTTTTATAAAACATAATAAACTTTTTGAAATCATCACCGATAAAAAAAACTAATAATTTCAAATAAAGAACACGAGCTCGTATAGCGAGTTAGAATTAAATATACATGTAATCTGTTAACTTCATACAGCTAAGCCAACTCCGCTTGTAAGATTCATGGCCCGTCTGCTAAGCACGTTTTGTTAGAGGCGATAAGAATTACGTTGGATTGTTTTGATTCATTATTCACAATCGTTTGTATTGTATTTTCATATCATTATTTACATTGTATGCTGGGATTGGCTTATGGTTTCATTCAAGTGTAATTTGCATGGGTTTGAGATATAATCCTTTTAATTTTGTAAGATTTAACAATATAAATAATTTAAATCTATCTACCTATATAGTTTAGGCAATTTGAGCATATCTTTATGGGCTGTTAACTTTACTAAAAGAAATAAATATTTTTTATACCTTTACATGTATCTGTTGCTTCATCATCATCATCAGCCTTTATCCGTCCGCTGCTCATAATGAGCCGCCTTCAACGCACAACGGGACGACCGATCCTTTGCATACATCATGAACTGGCTGGTACATCATTCCTATCATCTTCCCATCCGGTTAAGGGCTGCACAAAACTTCGTCTACCGCGCGTTCGCATCCACTCTTGAAACTTATTAGCCCATCAGCTACCCGTATGTTACGTTACTTAAACGGGATGTTATATCTATATGTTACTTAAACGGGAATAACTAAGTTCATTAGCTTGGTATCTTTTTTTTTCAAATTAGTATTCAAAATACTCTATCTCTGAAAATCAGAAAATTATTTCAAGCTATAACATATAAGTAAATATTTTTTTATTAAAAAGATGTCATTATACTTCATATACTACACATAAATCATACATAATGACACAGCAATATCATTTTTTTTGCGTACATTCCGCGACACCGACATTGCAAAACATAAAAGTATATTGTTCATTTTAATAAATGCGTACTGCGCTGGTTGTTTCAAATAATGACTGAGAGAACCACTCACATACCCGCATCAAGAATTTATTGTGATAAATATATATTAAAACTTCATAACTAGGTGTTACTCACAACTTCGTTTCCTTCATATGATCTCTGCAGACTGGATGAAGGATTTATCCAATCTATTTTATCTAGGCAGAAATTAGATATTTGTAATAATGCAAATCTAATATATAAAATTCTCGTGTCACGGTGTTCGAACTTGAACTCCTCCGAAGCGGCTTGACCGATTCTCTTGAAATTTTGTGAGCATATTGAATAGGTCTGAGAATCGGCCAACATCTATTTTTCATACCCCTAAGTAATAAGGGTTGTTCACCCTTAAAAAAATTTTTTAAGTTTCGAATGAATTTTTTTGTTTTTATTTTTTTATAATGTGGCATTAAAAAATACATACAACTCTAAATTTTCACCTCTATACGATCAACCCCTATTTTTAAAATGCAATTTTAATTTTGGCAGAACCAAGTCTGTCGGCGCAGCTAGTTAGCTATAAAAGTTTCGTGGTTAGTATATAATTATACTTAAATTAGAAATCAATGTTGCATTATACAAAGAGTTGATATATCTTTCCGTTGTATTACTTTACTCTATGATTCTAGACTTTCTACTAATTCTATTCTACAGACTTCATTCTGTCAAAAAGGTTTTGTGATTTTTTGTCCCTACCTATTTTATCTCAAATTCGAGAAATAAACTATCCTAAAAAAAGAAAAAAACATTAAAATCGGTTCAGTAGTTTCGGAGTTCATCCCGGACAAACACTGGAATTATATATAATAGATACTACATGCAAATTGTAAAAGGTACGATGAGGATGTCGTGTCTTGCTAAGATAAAAGCCCCAAAAAAATATAGATAATAAACTTCGTCTCGTTGTTTTAAGCTTAATAAAACTACAAATCTCAATCTGTCTCAGCTCAAATTCCTTTCGCTCTTATTTTATTTATTCAGATAGACAAAAATAAATTAATAGTCACACAGCATCCAGCAGATTTGAAACCGTCATGTAAACCTCATAAAATTAATACGCGTGTGGCATGACAGCGTCATGGTGTTTGCCGTCACGCATTCGAAACAATTTTACTGCCAAGGCAAGCCAACAAAGCCTTACCTATAAAAAGAAATGTTGACTTAATGTTAATAAGTTTTTATTCATGGTGCATTTTAGTACAGTAACTATAAAAAATCTGAAAATTATTTCAAGTTATAACGGTAGATGTCATTATACTCCATATACTAGATAAGATTTAGACCATATATAAGATTTTCGGGAGAAGAGAAGAGATATGTGTGCATATCTCTTCTCTTCTCCCGAAAATCTTCTCTCATAGAAAGAGGCTTTACGATGGTGATAAAAATAGAACATATATTTTCACACTGAACCGGTAAATTATCGGTGAGTTTAGTACAAACTGCCTGAAAGTGAAGTGCCCCTTCGAACAAATTGATCCCGGGTGAGAATTTTGATTAAAATTCCTTAAATTTTCTCATTCTCTCCGTTGTATTACTGAATGTAACGAGAGTATGTTGATTAAAATGATTTTTTTTGACGAATGGAATAACTTTGAAGCAAGGCGTTTTTTAGAAAATCTCTTATCGTTTTTTAGAACATCTCTATGGGTGCTGGATTGTAATGATATCAAAGCGATAACGATCTTATCGCTGGGAAAATATTTTAACGTTTGAAAAGCTGACTTTTTATAATTAACGGGCTCAGAATATGGTTCGAATTATATAATTTATTTTATAATTTAAAAATAAAGTAAAAAGAAATCACGATAACCGGTAATGCAAAATAAATTGTAAAAAAAAATGTACCAGAGTCAAAAGTAAATGTATAATATTATATGACTGTATCAGATTCCAATATCAAAATAAGTCAATACATAGGAGTATACGATATCAGAAAATACTACGTAATAAACGTGTTGGAGTTTTCACAGAAGTGTTTATATAATTTTTTCAATGTTGCAGAACTCTTTGATTTTAACTTTTCTTTTAAAGATATTAAATAAACACATTTCAGTGAAAGAAGGAAAATATAAAAGAAAATATTTTGCGATTAAAATGAAAAGGATTTAGTTGTTTATTCAATAAAATGTTGCACGACGAATGCTCGCATCAACACTTTATTGGTAATTTAAATGTTGCGTATTAAAATATTGCGAGACCGCAGCGACGCGTCTATCAGACTTGTTTCGTAGCGCGGACTCTAACTGCGATGTATAGTATATATATGTATATGTATAGCCTGTCAGCGCCATTAGAATTCAACATACAAATTTTGCGGATATATTATTATGTTGTCGACTCGAAACCTTTTTTTGTTTGTTTTTTTATTCATGTAAGGTTTTGATAGAATCTATCGTACCTCTGGCGAAATTATTAATATACGAAGGAAAATAATTCCCTCAAATCCTAGTAATATTATAAACACAACGTTTGTAAGAATATATGTATGTATGTTACTTACTCTTTTACGAAAACACTACTGGATGACTTTCGATGACACTTTACAATAATATAGCCTACACATCATCATCTGCCTTTATTCGTCCACTGATGAACATAGGCCACCCTCAATGAACGCCAAGACGACCGATCCCTTGCCACTCGCTTCTCACACGTACCGTATAACAAATAGGTTATAATTTAGCCCCGTGCTCCCGTGGGTTAGGCGCTGGTAGTGAAATAATAATTTCCCTATAAATATAAGAGATATTGGATCAGAATACGTAAGTGAATAAAACACGTGGTCTGGAAGTTAGCTGTACCACCGATGTGAATTCGGCTAGCTTCAAGACATGCATGTTTCAATAGCTTGTTGATTAGTACCAAACTCTATCCAAAGCGCTACTTACACGTTATGATTTTTTCATATTGCTTTAACTTTTACATCTTTTTAAAATAATACTGTTAAGATCAGCGCATAAAATAAAATCATTTTTTTAAAATAAATTTCCTATTATTTTTCCAGTGCCTAGGGGTGGCGATTAGTTTAAACCCGGCTCTGCCCACGATTCCACGTGTTTTTTTTTATAATTCTA
Organism: Lycaena phlaeas; assembly: GCA_905333005.2. Classification (NCBI taxonomy): domain Eukaryota; kingdom Metazoa; phylum Arthropoda; class Insecta; order Lepidoptera; family Lycaenidae; genus Lycaena; species Lycaena phlaeas. The sequence goes on from HG995168.1 coordinate 7,536,293, forward strand.
AATAAGTATTACTACCAAAGTATCTTTTTCAACGCCAATTCTATCTACCACCTGCGGTGGTAGCAATACTAAAATATAATTATGACTACAAATGTAATGATATTTTACTTACTAACTGTTCCCACTAACTAACAGGATTTCAGCGGGATAATATATAGCCTTATAAGGCTATAGCCTTCTTCAATAAAAAGACTATCTAAAACTGAAAGAATCATTGAAATCCGACCAATAGTTCCTGAGTTATAGATTAGCGCGTTCAAACAAACAAACTATTCAGCTTTATAAGTATAAGATTAAAACAGTATGTTATATACCAAAGTAGACAACATGATAAATTTTCACAAGTAACAAATTGCTTCTTATATTCTCTCTTATAATCTCTTACAAAAACCTATCAAAACTTCATAATCAACCGTTATCAATTTGTAATTAACTCAATATTCAATCAACGTAGGAACACTTACCGTAAATTGCCGCACACACATAAACAAAACAATGACCGCAATAGTTTCACTATAACGCGAATTCCGCTATAAAAATATCTTACCTGTCTCGCCACATATCTGAGAAAATAGGCGGTCACGCAATACGGAATACCCCATGTCTGAAGCACCATTAGTACTAATTTCTCCCGTTCCAACTTTACGACCGAAGTACTACGGACAGTAAGCATCCCTTTATTTCATCTGCCGAAATGATAACAGAAGTTTTATGCTGTTCATAAAACCATATTATTCTATCCACTGCGTATGTACTGCGTGTTCCTTATTTTGTACGCACTGCGTTTTAGTGGAATGAGAGTATAGATGCCGGTAGTTGTGATAACATATTTTGGTTGGAAGTTAATGACCTCTTTTTTTTGGTTAATAAATTTGATTTGGAGCGTAAACTAAAACTTAAATATTACAGAAATAATCGATAAGACGAAACGGATTTTTTAAATATACTTTGTGCATTGAAACAAAAAAATTCTTAATTCCCTTTTTTTTTTAATTGACGAGAATTTAAAATCTATGAAATTCTTATTTAAGTTACTTATCTCATGGTTAATGACTTTATTTAATTATCCGAAAAAGAGGACAATTTTCTTGTGAATTGTAAACCTAGATCGTTTTTAATTGAACTAAATGAACAAACTAAAACGTGATTATAAGTACATTAATTACAATATCCGATTACAATGTTTTGGTCAAGTGCCTTGTCATAATCATCATCAGCCTTTATCCACCCATTGTTGAACATAGTGAACGTGGTGTATACGAAGACATTAAGGACAAGTCCGTCTTTTTCTCTTATTTGAAAAATAGTAAACTGTTAACTGTTAGATGGGAACACAGTCTTGGTTCCAGTTGGATGCGATTGGCAAAGTGAACATTCATTGAAACTATTTAACATAGAAGAAAAGAAACTACGACATAGCACAGATAAGTCAAACTTACACTATCTAAGTAACGTTTTAATATGGTGGACAGAATTTTAGTAATTTAAAGAACAGATTAAGAAAATAATAGTTTAAAAATGGGACACTACAAGAAAAAAGCTGGGTCACTACTCGTACCTATAAAGGTCGGGAACGCATTTACAAACCTTACAGTGTAGTGGGTATCTAAGAATAATAAAATCATCATCATAATCATCAGCCTTTGCTCATCCACTGTCTAATAAAAGTCTCCTACAATGAACGCCAAGACGAACGTCTCTTGCCACTCGCATCCAATATAATCACATACACTTACCACCAGACAAATCAATTGATTATTTACATTCAATAAAAAAGATACCATAAAATATGATATCAATAATTATTTTCACTGAAAAATATTATACTAAAGACATATTACATTGATGCATATGGTGGAACCACAGGCTAATGTTACATTGATTAAACTCACAATGACTAATTAATGGCGAAATAAAATATGCAAAATGTATGCACAAATAAATGTTTACTGAATAAATCTCATATGTTTATTCCCCTCATTTTTATTCCTGTTTTAAAATTACATCAATTTCCCATTTACGCCTTCATAAAGATGGTTTCCGCCAGTGTAACGCCGTGAAATCTGACAGGTGACGAGAGTCGGACAATGGATACACCCACCCTTATCGCTAAGAGGAAAATAAATGAGACTGCTTTTTCACATTTTACGACCAAGTCACTTTATTTCATGTGCATTGTTAACATTATTTTTCATTCGTTTTTTTTTTGTACTTTGAACCGTTACTACCTCCTACATCATAATAGTCATCAAAGTTCATCCATTAACACCACTACATTATCACACATCTAGGTCTGAGTATTGAGTAGTATTTTATAGGTTTAGTCGATACACTAATCTTTATACAGTCATTATTACATTATGTAAAATATAATAAATATTTGTAGAAATAAACAGCTTAATGCTGTTATGTACACGACTACAATAGATTATAAGCTTTTGGAGGATAGTATTTAATCCAAATCCAAAGCTCCTCTTCTCTGAAAGCTTAAGGGTGGGACCCAATTAATATTAAATATTACTCATTATATAATTTATTATATTAGTCTATTGACTGCACCTGAAATTAATGTTTATAAGAATTATTTAAAAATATTTATGCATATTTCCAACAAAAGTAGCATAATTTTCAAAAAAACTATTTAGCTACATATTTATTTTTTCGTTAAAATTAATAATACATATTACTACTATTAAATATTTATTAATATTTTCATGACCCTATTAATATGGTAATAACTAATAACAATATTTGGCAACTGAGTGATTCATTGAAGTATTTAAAAAGTCTCCAGACATAGTTGTCGGAAACGAAGATTTATTGTTTGAAATAGCTTCAAGTTGAATGTCTCTGAAACTTTACATATCAATAATGGTCCCGAATATAAGAATAGTATCTACAAATTTTGTACAGTGATATATTTTCGTATTCGTAACATGTGCTGAAAATTCTTGTGAAAATAAAGCTTAAGTAAAATTATTTAAAAAGAACGCTAGTTGTTTTTGAGATCTGATAATCTTTTTTGTGGTGAAATGACTATATTAAAATGGCTGCAATCATTATCTAATTAATGGCCTGATATTTGTAACTTTTAATTATATTTACCGCGAAGAATCCAGTAACTTCAAAGGCAAATTTTAGTAATGGGCACATTACTCAAATTTAACATTGCCGCTGGGACCGAAGAATATTAGTACTACGTACGGGAAAGCGCAGGGCCTGCCACTATATAATCCGAAGGCCTGGTAAAGATCACAGGAACCCGCTAGAGCCTGGCGGCGCAGGGCCGGTCGTTGTGGAGATCCTTGGGGTAGCCCTGCGTCCAGCAGTAGACTTTTTTTGATGGATGCTTGTATGATTTAGGCTTAGTTAAAACCATATGAAATCGTTTGGTACGTACCTGGTATATACTCCGAAGGAACAACACCGAAAGACTACGTTACAATTTTGTTTGCGAATAGCATTATTATTAAACGACAAACAAATGGAAAAATGGCTGCGATTTAATTGTAATCAAATACGATGGAATATCAATCGTATGGAATTTTGGAAAACTGTAGTGACTCGGAAACGATAGGCTCGTATGAATTAATTATATTATCAACTATTAACGGTTGGATAGGCGGCCGTGTGGCCGGTATACATGTACGGTATAATTATATTACACCGTACATGTATGGCCGCTGTAGATTTTAAATAGATGGGTAACTGGATAAGGGTATAGAGTATGCGAAAGTTCATTGACCTTAATTGAGCTAAGATAAAATTGAAATAAAGTATTTAAATTTAAAAAACAGTGCATTAAAAACAACTTTATGATTCCTGTGCAATTTTTAGTAATTTTTAATTTTTTCGGACTTTTAAGTGAAGTTCATACTGTTTCTTAAAATAAAGTTTTATAGTTAAAAGTTAAAATAACGCACGTGGAAACTCTTCTGTATCTTAAATGGTGAAAGAGATCATTAGCCATCAATAGGATTTTGACTTTATATACTATTATAGGATATTCCAAGAAAATACATAACTCATGTTTGTAAGTACTAGCACTGGAATATTATATATTTATGGACGTGGTCACTGACCATCAATTGGATCAACTGTTACTTCTATAAAACGGAATAGCATTCCAATTAATCGGCAGCAAAACTTTTTATCGGTAGAAGGTCGCCTGTTCCGGCGCGCTCGTTGAAAGGTTTATCACCGCCTATTTGTCGTACCGATTAGATTTGCTAAATCAAGAATTAAAAATAGGTTTCCTCGATATTTCAGATTGATCAACGATAAAGTCAAAGTGATTCATATTTGACCACAATTTGTGTGGATAAAATTACATAGCATAGATAGAATATTGGTATCTGTATTAGCCATACCAAAAATTGTGTCGTAGATTGCGTAAGTAGGCTGTCATTGCCGGCAATGTGTTGCAGCCACGCATTTAACTGAAAAGATTGCCCATTTTTTTTTTACTTAAGTCTCGAGTACCAATTTTACTGCAGACAGTCTATACCTTTGCTTTATTTATATAATAATGTATTCTAAATAGACAATACTTGAAATAAGGATCAAACAGCATATAGAAAATGATTTATAATTTAATATCTAGTACACAAGACGTGCTTTCACAAACAATATGAGTCATATTAAATATTAAATTGGCCGAACGATATTTATTTCCAATATATTCAATAAATTCAATAATCCTTGGGTTACCTACTTAAGCTAATTTGTTTATTTAACCTCTGTATGACAAAAGACGGACAAGTGAACTACAGCAGACATATTTCATTTGGTAACAATAAATATTCAAGTCCCTTTAAAATAATTTTATTGGAATAATATAGCTCGTCTTTTATTTTAGCTAATCTAATATTTGTGGCATCTCATATTGGACAAATAAATTGTGTCGTATACGGCTCGCTATAATATCATCATGAATAAATTTTGTAGTGCCACTACTGAGGTCATGGTACCTCTCGCTCATGTGATAAGGGCGTAAAGTGGCAGTGATGCTGTCGCGTATCGTGTGGCTTGTGAGCTTCCCGTGGCCAATTGGAGGGTAGAGAAAAGAAGGGCAACGCAACTGCATAACTATATAAATAACATTGTATAAAAAAGATCTAATGAAAGAAAATAATTGTTTATATTTATATTATTATTTTGTGCCAATGTATGCGAATAAACTCTCCCTAAACAAGGCATATTTGATAAAATTATGTGCGTGTTGTCCGTATGTGTGACAATGTCCCACCCACCTAGCCCACCACAATCTTTTTGTACAGGACAAATGTAAAAATCGACCTTAATAATCGTCCTGATTATATTTCGATTATATTCTGATTTAAGGCTTTACCCTCAAATTAATTTTACAGTTTCCAAAGCTATTTTGGGTAAGCGCCGTAATTCATACAGAGTTATGGCGTTTTAACTAATTCTCGTGAAGGAAGAGGAATACAACGGTTTTAATTATTTTCGCTCACCTGCGCCAAGGTGGATGCGACGGGCACAATAATTTGATTTCACTCGTTACGCGAAGGAATTATTCGAAAAAAGTGGAGAAAAACTCATAAAGCCATTACTTCGCTTCAAAACGCCTGACGTAGCATTCACGGAACACGAGACGTAGCACAAAATTAATATAATAATGCAAAAAATCAAATGTTTTATATTGGAACGTAACAAATCTAAAGCGTTCCTGTGTTTTTGTGCATTAATTATTTTATTCCTTTTGAAGTTAATTTAAGGAGTAAAAAAGGAGCATGACTAAAAATTTTCATAATAATTATTCCGGGATGCCACTTCATTATTCTTAAAGCCTCATTACAGCTCAATATTAATGAACAAGTAATAATACATAATTATAACTTGTTCATTTTGAGAGGCTATTACAGCTGTAGACGGATAAAGGCTGATAATGATGATAAAATGCTACCAATTTAAAGTCACATGAACTGTAATAACATTCATTTATAATTATATCTTCCACATTCTTTGGCAAAAGAATGCTTTTATTTATTTGAATTGTAAGCAGTGCCTAAATTAGCGCATTTGTTTTATCAACTTAACCAGGGATAGACGAAGACGTGTATCCAATTTACCCGGAACTCGTTAAATGTTTCCCTAACACGGCCTCCATTTCAGAAATTTATTTATTCACTTCAATATTTCTTTCATGGATTACGTCATTTCCAATTATATGATCAGTAAAAACATTTGTATAAATAATATTTTTTGGTATTTTTACATACTAAATCTACCTTAAATCGTCTTGGCGTTCATTGAGGGAGGCCTATGTTCAGCAGTGGACGGATAAAGGCTGATGATAATGATGATGATTTTTGCCCGTCATGTTCTTTTTTTTCTTTAACGCCGGGAAATGCACTGATGCATCCCGCAGGGGAGTGAGTCTCCCCAGGCGGGTATGTGGGACTCGCTGCGCCCGAAAGCTGGTATATGGACGCAGCTCTACCCACTAAAACCCGGCGAGTGCCACCAATGTCACCTTTGGTGAGGCGCCCCGGATCTACTAACTCACACACCTCGACGACCAGTCAGTCCCCTCAGGGGGCCAACGCCACCTCCACAGACGGGTTGCCCCGCACCACAGAACAACCCCTCCCACCATCAGAACAGCACAGGCAAGGTTCCCATCCTCGCCCCTTGCCCCCTGCTTTTTTGCCCACTCTTTTTATAAAAGGGTCTTCTTATTTTCTGCAATAAATCGTTCTAATACAACATCGCTTGTTCCCTGACAAAAATAAACATTTTAAGGCAATTGATTCAAATTATCAGGTAGATAAGGGTAAAATCTTTGATGATTCCTACGATAACGAGAGCTTAATTTTAATGAAATCCGTGCCCAGAAGTGGGACATATAAAATACGCTTATACTTCATGTCCAGTCATACAAACCAAAACAGTCCCGCAGTACCAATAGCCACGCAAAGCATTATATCGATTGATCATAGATTTTGAAGGCAGATTTTCGACCAATATGTGCTCCGTGACTAATGGGTCAATAACTTTGAAAATGACGGCAAGTTTGACCTTCTATTCGAAGAGTCATGCATCAAACAATTTCCATTGCTTAATTCAACAGATTTTCAATGTTTCTAAAAAGTAATTTTTGCTTAAGAATAAAACCTAAGTTCATTTAGATGAGCTATTTATTCCAAACTTACTGATAACCAGACTGTTATTTGATAAAAATATAATTATAATATAATAAATATTTGATAAATAATAATGTGAGTATTTTTAGCACGGCCTAGTTTTAAGAATTTTTCCTCGAGAATAATACCTCGGTCACTCCAATACACAAGATTTGTATAAAAAGTTGACACATTTTTTAAAAGTTCAATCTCAGAAAGAGCAAAGACGATATTGATGAAAAACTATGAATTAATTTCGATATTCAATCTCGTCGAACGTTGCGTGATATTTAATTTGAAAATGTCCTATGATAAGATCATCTGTGTTATTTAATTATTATATTTTTCTATCATCATCTTACCGGAATCTTAAAAAATTAAAAAGCTAAATAATAATAATAATCACAATTATTAATAGAAATAGATTTTTAAAATTGATGTATTGTTGGCATTTTGTCAGGACTCTTATTTGATTTTCATCAAATAATTGCTGTTGGGAAGGATACGCTGTACCGCGGCTGCATGACTATCACCGTATGGCTTGTCGATTCCGTTAAACAGCACTGCTGTATTTCGGAGAAGAGCAAAATAGCAAGCAACGTACCATAAAAACTGAATTTCATCAAATAATAACCTCATAAGACTTACAACAGGGGAAAGATCTCATGTAATGGGTGGACGGTCCGTGTTGGATTCGAGTGACAATGGACGGTCGTCTTGGCGTTCATTGGCTTATGTTCAGTAGTGGGCGGTTAGAGGATGATGATGACTTACAAATCTAAAAAGTATACTAGTATAATATAATGTAATTTTAGTTATAAATATAATCGGTCAGATAAAATAACGTAGAAAATATTATAGACAGTAATTGAAACAATTATTATATTAAAGTACATATGAAAAGGAGTAGAAAGTGAAGCATTATCTAAATTCTATAAATGATGAGCTAAATTTATATGGCATAAGGACTAAATCTGGGTGAACTCAAAATAAATAAGTAAATATACTTATATTTGTGAGTGAAAACGACTATTTACCCTGATCCATGTTCATCTGACCCTGTGTGCTGGATTTAAGATACAAGGTAGATTTAGTATGTAAAAATTACCATAATATATAATTCCATTAAATATTCAACCAGTACACATGCCCTTGTTAAAGGACCACTTGTTAAAACTATGTATACCACAACAAAACTTGAATATAATATGTATCATAATTAAAGGAATAAGAAAGCTCTTCTTGGTACTTGGGCGGAATTAATACGATCCTTATTACAAGCACCTCTAAAATGAAACCTAGACGTAAAGGTACGCTCAAGTTAAAAGGAATTTAAGGAATCCGTCTGTCCCTCTCACTCCTGTGGACTTTAAGCTTTTTTGTCTCCTTATTACATATTAAAATTTTCATTAAACGTTTTCAAATTCTTTCCTGCCTTTCGTTTAATACTGGACTTTTTGTACAGCCAAGACAAATGGAATGTACTTTGATTCATGTGGTTATTACATTCAAGATTAACTTACTCTCTTAATTTAAATAATGAGTGACTAAGTAGACATTGTTCGAGAAAGAAATAATTGTAATTAGGGCGGCAAATGTGGTCATAAAAGCATTCATATATTCATACAAGTAATATTACCATTTACTATTGGCTAACTATTGGATATTACAAAGAACGATATGACAGCAATCATTCCCCTGATCTCAAACGAACTTGGACCAAATCACGAAAAATTTCATCAAGTCTAGTCAGAGATCTTAATATTCCAATAATTCCATTTAATCATGTAACATAAGCCAGCCAAACATAATATTATTGTAATTGGTAAGCTGCTCATAAAATATGTAAGAGAATAAAAAAATATTTTAAGTCGGTAATAAAATATTTTCTCATTTCAGGTAAGAAGTCAAGCACTGGAGTAAACTTTAATCTACCAGTAAGTACTAGATATGAGTACCTCATTTTATTAATGAAATTCTATTCGTTTTTGTTTACTTTCACTTATAAAGAGCAAACCAATTTCTCCACGACGCTTAACCTTATTTTAATGTAACTAAACTAAGATTTAGTGACACTAGTGAAGTTATTTTCAAAAGCCTTTGTCCAGCAGTGGAATGGGCTGATAATGGTGAAGAAATTGCGCGTAACAGTAAAGGTAATTTATTATATTATGGTAAAGGTAACCTAATGGAATAGAAAGACGATTTTCGTGCAGTAGCCGTGTTGGATGCGAGTGGCAAAGAATCGGCCGTATGGAGGTTCATTGAGGGAGATGCTAATGCGACGGTCTGGGGAGAACCTAGTACGATAAATGTGTGGTAAAAGCCTAACCCAAATCTCCTTTAGTAGGGGATGTGCCGTAAGCGAAAACCCTTCACCTTCCGTCTGACACAGGTCCTCACCAGGCGTGACTTTGTGCCGGATAGGCCACAGGGAGCCGATGATAGATACAGTAGAACTCGATAAGTTAAAGTCCAAAAGAAACACAAAATATTTTAAGCTATAGAGGTTTTAAGTTATCAAGGGTCATATCAGTGATAGGTAAAGGGAAGGGAACATATTATTTTTTGAAGTTATCGAGGTTTGAGTTATCGAGGTTCTACTGTATGTCATGATTGTTTCGAGTTGTATATCGAGCAGTGGACGGATACAGTTACACGGGTACACACTATGTCTTAGGTTGGTCATTCAAGCTAAGATAAGGTATTCAATAACAAGTTATGAGATATCATCATCATTATCATCATCATGAGATACAACCATGAACGGAAAAATGTAACTGAAAATAATTTATCATACGTCAGAAATTCGTAGCATATTTCGCTCGCATGAAAGTTGAGCAAAATGAGCGTACCCGTAAAAATTTACTCTACCATAATGGCTATATTTTGTTCAACCCCTCGAAATAACTTGTTTCAACTACCAGCCGTATCCGTTGAATAATTAATATCTCGCATCAACCTTTTCCTTCGTCCAATTATAAAAAAGCAATCATATGGACAGCCAATAGAAGTGAAAACTTATCACATTGTAAAATTTAAAAAAAAAATGCAAAAAAAATGTAGTCATTGACATGCTAAATCAGCTTTATGCTTTTCCCTTTACCAAAAAGTGCACAACGCGACTAAAGGAATTATCACTCCAACAAAGCTATAAAAATGCAACTAGATAGATTTTACACAGTCCTACGAATGACTGAAAATATCGTTGCCTTTCAAAATAATTTATATCATTGCAACATCAAAGAAGAAAAAGCTAAAGTAATTAAATCGGAAAATTTTAGAGCGCTGAGTTGTCCCTGAATGAGGGGTGCGACGAAAATTTTTCACTTTATGTCCCTACCTGAAAGTTTCATTGAGTTTGTTACGTAAAAATGTTTAATTATTCTCCCTTGTGTTCATGATATCAGAGTTCGTGGACACAACAGAAAATCAAATAGCACTTTTTAAACTAAACATGTTATGTAGAAATATTTAAAATCCAATGAAAAGTTTGTTACAAACCCTTTGACGCATTATCCTTGTTGACAAATTTTTACTTTGTCTCTGTCAGAGAGGATTCGTATGTGTAAATAATAAAACTCGTCGAATATTTTTCGTTCACGTCGGACGGTCACTTCGGTTGTTAAGCAAAAAATCCTTTTAATACCTAGAAGTTTGTGAAAGAGAATAATATATCTCGACAATGAATAGATACTAATGATGTAATTATGAGTGATACTTAATAATGAAACTACTATGTTTTTCAAAAAAATAATAATATCACAAATCTTTTAATTTACGGAAGAATTTAATTGAAACTTCAACTCATTTACATAGTTCCAAAAAATAATTATAAACATATCTAATGTGCATACATACATACTTGATAATGTATAAAAATGTATGTATGTGTCTCTAAATTATGTTGGGTTAAGAAAATTTATCATAATATACTCCAATCCGCGCAGATAATAATCGCGCATCAATACAGTAGGTGTTTAATCACAAAAAACGTAGTTCAATTATGTACATAAATATTTATGTTAAAGTATTATATATATTATATATGTTAAAGTATTTCGCGTTGACCAATACCTACAAGCTTACAAACGGTTGAAGATAATTTTTCCTTCAAAATATCCATCTTTATCATCTACATAATATTAATATATGATACACAATTTTATTATAAAAAAGTACCCAATTATTTAATTATCATGGGCTATAATAACAATTTGTGTATACTACATTATAAGATATGGACGAAATAATCTTCTTTTAACCTACATTACAATAATCTCAAATATTACTGCAGTATTCAGTAAAATGTGTATTTGGTACAATTTTGTCTTTCATGCATACGCGTTGACACGAAATTCTTTTCAACAATTTCCCGCTACGCTTCAATAGTGAACTCATTCGAATTTTGTCATGTAATACAGGCCAGATTTTATTTGGCCTTTTATTACTACAACAAAAGTTAGGACTCCCTTTTATATGACTACTTTCGTGTATAAAACGTAATCCAAATAAAAAGTATACGCTTAGGTAACCAAAAAGTTTTAACCTTAATCATATTGATGTACAAAGTTAATTTTACTTTTTAGAACATTGTGGTTAACTCGCAAGGGAAAAGAAAGAAAATTTGAGATTTAATTTTTTTTATTCAGACTATAGTTTTTGTACTCTACATTTATTTCATTCAAAAAGTAGGGTTTGTTAAAATAGTCCGGAAACTTAAATTGAAGCTTTAAATAAGTCCTAAAAGCAGTTCCTAAAAAAACATAATGCACAATCAGAAACAGTGCTAGAAATAATAAAATTTCCCTCACTTTCTTTGTAATGAGAAAAAAGCAACATTCAGTAAAAGTACAAGTAATAAGTACAGTCAAGTACAAATAAAAGAAAAGATAAAAATAACCATTATTTTAAAACTCAAAAAATTACACCAAGGAAAGTAAATTGAACTAGCGCAATTTAGTTTCGTAATTTATTTAAGGATCACAAAACTAGAAGTGATCGTAAAATTTTTCTAAAACATTTTTCTGTCACATAAATGTTATATTATGTATGATATAATGTCTAAAATTTTACTGAAGAGACGAGCTCAACTATGAAAAACCTTTAAATATGTTAGAAGGCCTACAAACAAAGCACCTTCAAATCCTCTAATATAGCGAATGTCTATGGATGTCGCTAATTATTTTCCACCCGATGTGAGTTTACTGTCCATTTGGGCAAATGGTATGCTTTTGTAAATAGCAAGTATTAATAATATTATCTTTAAAAAATGGTTGTCTGTTCAATTTCTACAAAATATGATGGTCAAACATTTTATGAGATATGCCTGTTTCTAATATATTTTAATTTAAAATTACTGTGTTATTTTTGTTTTAATTACATTTTCATCTCAATGTAAATCTTAAGACTTCTCAAAGGAAGTCCGCGTATCGTGCTACTGGCAGTTAATTTTATTTTTAGAAAAGCTTTACATAAAGCACTTTATAAAAAAATATAAAAATTGAAAAATTAAAACGTAGAAGACGCTCCTGTCGGCAAGACAGCAATTTATACCTTACAACCTCAGGGCAGAGCAAGAATTGCTTAAGATGATTAAGTTACATGAAAAAAATAATTATTTATAAATATATTTTTTGTCTTCCCATAAGAACAGTTTTTTTTTAATTTAACGTTTACGTTCCTAAAGTAAATATACGATTAATAATGTAGACGGCAGGTCTGTAAAGACACCTCTGCTTTTAATAATATTATATTATAGCACCGTTGATTTGCCTTTTAATTGAAGCGTCTCTTTTACTCTCTACTCTTAGCTTTGAAGTTTAATTTACTCGGCCAGAACACGCTTGAATGTCGTAAAGATTCGCCTTCCACCCACTTGTAGACTACAAATTATCTGGAAAACCTATCCTGAGGAAATTGGCAAAGCGAAAGATTCAGTTGATCTAATATATAGCGGCCGAATTGTGTTAGGGAACAATCATTGAATAAATTCTATTTGAATTAATAATAGAAGGGATAAAAAGGGCTATATGGAAGTTCTTATTCTCCCATTCTAAGAAAATGTTAGTATTGATGATTTTAAATATATTATAAATTACCGAGTCAGCAACAAACAAAACAAAACTATATTTTTATGTAATATAAATAAAAATAAGGCACGTTTAAGTATTTTCACTTAATTTGTTTATATTCATATTGTTAAAGTATTTAAGGTTTAGTCTTATAGTTGTTTAACTGCTAATATTTGAAGCATAATAAGATTTAAGCTTAGGTATATTTGATTTAATTTTACCTTCAATTTAATTTACTTCGAAACTGTCAAAAACTATTAATTTGGGACATGACGTCATCTACTCAATTCATTCAATTAATGTGAAATTCGCGTTATTCGAAATTCGCAACACCTTAAGTCGATGTTAAACAATAGAGTCAACCACAAAGTACTCAGCACAATCTCTAAATAACTTACATAACGACTAACTCCGATGGATACGACGCGCCAACTTTAATTAATTTCAAGTCGATGGTCTAGCTTGACTTTTCAAGTTTGTTGTAAGTAAAAAGACATTAAGAGATAACAATGTTTCAAAAGAACCAATCGACTGCTCTTTGCTTAATTGACTTTATTTTAATACTAGCTGTTTCCAGCAGCTTCGTCGGCGTTAACTAATATTTACAACTTTCCTTTTTTTACCTTGAGCCAACAGCCTTCCTCAATAAATGCGCCATCTAAAACTGAAAGAATTATTCAAATATCACCAGTAGTTCCTGGGATTAGTTCGTTCAAACAAACAAACTCATCAGCTCATATATTAGTATATAAGATTATTCTATACTAAGGCCTCTTTTGAAACGAGTTAATAATATGTTTTATATATTTTTGGAAATAGGCTTAAATCTAAAATATCTATTAAATCTTTATTATGGTTTGAAAGATCAACATTAGATACTTGATCAATGCAATTTTTATGTTATAATACGCTGCAAATTTATGAAATTATTTCTTTATCTACACTAATATTATAAAGAGGAAAGATTTGTACCTATTTTTGTATGTTTGTATGTTTGTAATGAATAGGCTCAAAAAGTACTGGGCCGATTTAAAAAATTTTTTCACCATACGAAAGCTACATTATCCACGAGTAACATAGGCTAAATTTTATTCTGATAAAAAATAGGGTTCCGTAAGATATTTTGGTTTTTCGGACACAAGGTGTAAAAAATGTTATTTTGCGTAATAAGATCCCGTTGTAAATCTTAGTTAACGCAGGCGAAGCTGCGGGCAACAGCTAGTATTTTATAAAGATAATGTCGCATACCTTGTATTACTTAAAATCAATTGAAAATTATGAAGAAAAGTTAAATTAAACTCATTTTATTAAGTGTTTCTCAATGGATATGAACGTAAATTTACGTTTAATAAAAAAAAAATACAAATACGACAAATATAATATGTTGATAACTTTACGTATAAAATATTAAATGATTTAATAAATATTTGTGAAAAACAAGATGGCGAAAAAGAAGCTCAGGTTTTAATAAAAGTAAATACGAATAAAGCTTACGGTGTTATTTTCGTAGCGCATAAACCCGTTAAGCTTATTTTCAGGCCCGTAGGGGTTCGGTGTTGTGTGAGAAGATCCAAGCCGCAAAGTCACGACTTGAGCGAATATCTTCTGAAAAACATGAAGGAATTTTCAGCTTCGTCATTACAATTATTATTGTGTGGTTCATCTTAAATCTACAGTTCACATAGTCAACAATTACATAGTCTGATAAAACGTCATCATCATCTTAATCACCATCATCAGCCTTTATCCATCCACTGCTGAACCTGCCTTCCTCAATGAACGCCAAGACGACCGATCCCTTGCTACTCGCATCCAACGCGGACCTACCACTGCACGGAGATCGTCTTCCCATCTGGTTAATAGCCGACCAACACTTCGTCTACCTAAACGCGGCCTCCACTCTTGAACCTTAATGGCCCATCGGCCAATCTGAAAAAAATCGGAAATATTAGAATATCTTAATTGTAAGTTATAAGTTTTCACCTGTCTTTCTCTATGGCTGTCATTTGTTTTTAGATGCTTCTTCAATAGCTTCATTAAAGAAAAGTTTTGGCTGACTGATATACAATACTGTAATCTTACAATATTTTTACAATTTTTTTTTAACTCAAGGCCTGTTCGCACGATAGTTTAATAAGAGTTGCGTTAAAGCCCACGTTGGCGAATACCACATGCACAATTCGATTTAATTTTCAACGCTCAATGTCGAAAATCCAACAGCGCTTGATCAAAAATCGCCGCGGTTTCGTGTGAATTATTTATTCATCAATTTGGTATACATTTGTGTCATCCAAGCGTTTTTTAGCGCGCGGTGAACCGGGCATTAACATTTTAAAGCGAAGGAAACGAAAAGTTTAATAGGAAAACTATTTTTTTATAATGTGTGTGTGTGTGTGTGTGTGTGTGTGTGTTCCATATTTTGCAATCGTACCACATACAACTTTATGACCCGGCGCAGACATATCTATTCATCATGCAAATTATCTGCACTGGTTCGAGCCCCGATCGCTGTGTAATGTGTCAAATACCCCGACCACCCGACCAGCCGGCCGTCAAATTTTCAATTATACATAGTTTTAGTTATAAATGACATAAAATATTTCACCATCTTCAATTTATTTCCTTCACTGCTGACTTGCCAAAAGAAAAAAAAATATTGCTTAGTTTATATCTAAAAAGAAAATCAAATAGCATAAATAATTCATATCAAAATGCATAGTTTTTGTGGTCTAACTATACATTTAGATCGAACACAATGAAATTGTAACTCTAGTCTCGTATTAATTATTGTTATCTGTTAACATGACGTTACAAATGTGTGCTTGATATCAGCGTTCAATGTAACCTTTTACGTTAAATATGTAGTACACAAGCAACTGAAATACAAACTATTCCTATGATAATAATATATTAAAAGTAATATTAGTTCTCGAATTATGAAAGTAGTTGAACATGTATTGTTTTCTGGAATTAAAAATTTCGAACCTAGAAACCTACTAAATCCTACTAAATTAATTACGTTAAGAGAAGTTACATACACAGTATACACAGATTTTTTTCTTTCATTTGAGGCTGTTATAAAATACTCACACATTAATAAATTAAGTAAATACAAAAGAACGGAAACTTGTTACTCGATATAAAAAAGAAACCTTAAATTAGGAGAGGCAATTATATATACCACTAGGAATCTTATACCTTTAAACAAGCAATTCTAGTATATATACATATATAGAATCGGTATCTCGGAAACGGCTCCAACAATTTTCATGAAATTTTGTATACATGTGTTAAAAACGGCGATAAATCGATCTAGCTAGGATACATTTTTAGAAAACTTTTTTTTATCCGTGTTTTGAGGCATCAATAAAATATTATGATTAGAATACGAACGTAAATTTCGCTATCAAATAATATGTCACGGCAGCTTAGTGGTGAAATTAGGCAGTTAAGTTCGAACGAGCCTGGTTCGAATCTCCAGTCCGTTTTTTTCCTTTTTTTAAGATCATTTTTTTTGGAAGAAAAATTTTATCGTATTTTATCACTTAGGGTACCGAGCAAATGCTCGGTCAACCAGGTACTGAAGAAGTAATTACAGCAAGTTTTATACTTCCAAGAAGTCAGTCTTGAATTGCCACTTACTTTTCTCTTGTCTTAGATCATGATGTCATAACAGTGATCTACTATTAACACGGAACGTGGATTTACCGATATATAAGACGTTTTCCGTATACATTCCCCATAATCTTCTTACGTTTGATGGAGCTTAAATGTTCTTTCATAAACGTATTACGGATCCAAAATATAACTTTTAATGTAAAATTTAATCAACGCTACAGTTATATGCTCAATGAAGCTAGCATATAATTTTGCTTTATTTAAATCACGAATCATTGAGCTCTTTAATATTACAACAATAACCACCTTGAATACTTCTTGAACACGATACTTCTTCATTAATAGATTTGTAATTAGAGTTTTATTATAAATTATTACTATGAAAGGAAACTGCTTAAAATTAAAAAATAATTCCTTCCTTGCTTTTTTGTTACGTTTCAGGAAAAGCTAATATTTTTTAACACTGATACAGAATTATTAAGATTTGAAGGAATGCATTAAAATGTGTTTTAAAAAATACTTTAAGAGAACAAGAGTTAGTAGAGTGAGATTATAGTACATACACATACATAATATTATATTAGAAAAAATTGTTTGTTAAGAGGTTTAAAAATGTTTGTATTTTGATGACTTTTGAATAAACTTTATCAAAATATCTCCCCATTAAGTAAGTGATTTTACTTAGGTTTTTAATTTCCTACGTAATTATTCTTTACTTTATATTATGAACTTAAAAACCTAAGTTACTTGCTATCTGTAAGATAGTATAAAAACTTTTTCTTACGTTCAACTAAAAGTTTAAAATTTCTTGGAAAGATATGCAGAATGTATAAAAATAAAAATCGCAAGAATTACAGTAACTTCTCTATCCATTAATAATTTAAAATGCAAAATTCATTGAATTTGTTTTAGGTCATCATTATTCGTATATTCTATCCTCTGCTGATAAACTTTTCTATATGAATGCCAAGACGGCTTCTACCAGTACGTACTGACAGTACTTTAAATAGAATTTGAAATATTTATATGGTACAAAAAACAATAAATAACTAAAGGGCTAATGAATTTCTCGTGGCTTTATAGATATCGATAAATCGATAAAACATTCATCAGGACCACCACTAGAAAACGCACTTTTTAAATACCTAAATCGAATCCAACTCAACTACTACAACGAAATATTTTCAAAAAAGTTCATTCGTTTCAGAGCTGAGGTGCCACAGACAAACACGCCTAGTAGTCAAACTTGTGACAACTTTTATTAACATTAAAAAATAACTCATTACGTAATATTTTCAACAATTTGGCAAAACTGTAAAAGGATGTGTTAAAATCATATTTTGGTACGAAATATAAAAGTCAATAATTATTATCACAAACTTTAATAGTATCTCAATGTTTTAAAATATGTGTAGCTTCTCCACGTGTGATATCTCTGGCTCCTGGTTGTTTGAAGTGAATAACCCATTTCCGATAATCCTAAGATCCTTATTTACTAGTTTCTCGCAGAGTTGGGCTCCATCTTTACCTTTGTAACATTTGTCGATACTTTTAACGTCTCGGCATTTCATATGAACTAAAACATTTATTGTGTAGCGCGATTTGTCATGGCTTGATTTTAGGGCTTTATACCCTTAAGTTAAAATATAAAGCTACTAATTTAAAGCTAAGATTTAGCTTTATTTAGCATACGGAGTTAAATTTTTCTACCGTAATATGTAGACATTTTCAATCTCAAAAGTGTGATTACATTAATTATTTTTTATAAAAAACTAAATATTTTATGGCTTTATATACCATACCTCTCTGGTGTTTTACTTTAAGCTTGAACAGTTTTTAACACCTAAGTCAATTCTTATGATATATATTTATATTTTGGTATTGGACATCCATTAACTAATCAGGTGGGAAGATGATCTTCGTACATTCGCCGGTAACTATTGGATGAGAGCTCATGGGATCGGTCGTCTTGGCATTCATTGAAGGAGGCCTATGTTCAGCAGTAGGTGGATGAATGATAATGATGATTATGGTAGAATTTTTCCATAAAACGAGAGTCAATTACTACAGAAAATATTGCTCATACGAGTTTTAAGCACTTATTTTGTGAAAGGTAGAAGCAACATCTAGTGAATAATAAATGTGTAAATAATAGAAAGTATAACAGAGGGTCGGAAAGAGGATAAGGGATACAATCAATTAATATATAAGTAGGGAAATACATTTATATTACAACTAGTTGTTACCGTTGTTTTGTTCACGGTGGTTTGTATCACAGAACAATATTAGCGATACTGCAAGCCTTTTGAAGATGCATAAACTTATACTAATTACTAGCAGCATCCCGCGGTTTCACCCGCGTATTTCCCATTCCCGTGGGATTACGGTGATAAATTATAGCCTATGTGTTATTCTGATGTATAATCTTTATAGTTGTAAAGTTTCATGACAATCCATACAGTAGTTTTTCGTGAAAAAGTAACAAACATCCATACAACTTTCGCATTTATAATATTAGTAAGATTACCTTATTATAAAGGTGGAAATATTCATCGGATATATTTAAGGCTTAAAAATTCTTTAAATAAACATATTGTAATGGAACATTTTTCTCCATCACTCGTGATGAGGCGAGGTTCGGAAACAAAGGATACGTACGGCAGCTGAAAATGAAATCGTAGATATTCTGTTATTTAACATACAAGATGTTAGTAGCTTCAAAGACAATATTTCAGTAGTAGAACTCCAAAGTCTCCAAAGCCTTTCAAATACAATATGGCTGCGCGACGGCAAAGCTGATACTATAGAAATTCAAAATCAAGAAGATATTGCTTGGAAACTACCTTTTCCGTACTCTCTCCGGTTCAGAACTAATTACGACTTGAGCTCCAGCCAGATGTCAACTTTGAATGAAGTAAGCTCTAAGACGCTTATCAATATATATTAATAAATGTTATTAATTTGCTTTAATTAAAGTTACGTGGAAGTTCGTCAAAGAGCAGGATGCTACTTTTGAGTTACAAAGCTCTGTACTTTCACAAAGTAACTATGCACCTTAAGTTGAATACTTATTAGAGCTTGCTATTTATAATCCCTTCTAATAATCGTCGTATGGATATCATATAAAATATCAAAATCACCCTCGAGGCAACACCACGCTTTTTATTGTTTTGCGAGTAAATCATTTCTGCTTTACCAATGCAATCACAGGAAAGGCATAAAAACCAATCATTTCTATTCTCAGAGCAAAAAATAACAAGGGCACCAGCTGTTGGGCTAGGTACTTACCTTCAGGGAGAACCTTAGCTGATTTTTATACATATTAATTTAAAAATATCATTGTTAAAGAGGAATTTCAATAATAACAATATCCATGGACGCTTCTTACACCACGTCAATCTGGTCCCGTGGTAAGTTCTCGAAGAACTTGTGTTACAGGTACCAGACTTTTAGTTTATTATATTATAATTCAAATATTTAATACACATCGCTGACAGAAGAACACAGAAAATTTTTTGTTCCTTGTCGGGATTCGAACCCTGTCGGTTCGGGTTTGAGCGCTAACGTGTTAACCATTCAGCCACAGAGGTCGTTAAATAATATTTAATTATATAATTGAAGATAGCTAATAATAGTCTTGTAAACTGTGTAGACAGTGTACCGCCCGTGGCGCGCCTATCCGTTGCAAGTACACGTCAACTACGCATCTTGTGCAAGACTTAAACAAGAAATGGCTTATAATAATTACCATAGACTAACGGCGACCTGCGGTTCCACTCGCGCACTTTTCACTATCAAACAAACACAAACTCAAAGGGACAAAGGGGACGAATTATTGTAGAGTTTCGTCAAAGTCCATTCAGTAATTTTGCTTAAAAGTGTAACATACATCCAAGCGTTCATACATTCTTACAAACTTTTGCGTTTATATTATTAGTAGCGCTTATGTTTAAAACTAATTAAAAATAAAAAAATGTTTAAAAGTAATTTAAAATAAAAAAAATAAAAAAAATGTTTAAAACTAATTTAAATTAAAAAAAAACTTGTTGTGTGTACTGTGTTCCTACTTTAAATGAGATAATATTAATTTTACGGATTTGCTCGTGATACAATCCGTAAAAAGTTGTTTTATTATAATGAGTGAAATTCCCGTAGTACATTTGACAACAATGTAACGTAATAAAAACAAATGATTTGCACGAAATGGAATAAAAATATGTAATATGAAATACTAAGTGGTGCCCGCAGCTACGCTCGCGTGGGGTTCGAAAAATTATGAGTTACCTTGCTGAATTAAATTAAAAAATAAACAACTAGTGTATAATCCTTCTTATATTATAAAATGAGAACGCATTTTAATGTAACATTTCTCTTTACATAGTATATTAACTTGTTGCGTTCGGCCAGTCTAAATAAATCCTGTACGTTTCATAATTACGTCCAGTTTGACATGCTGACGGACTTTAAATTATGAATTTCTAATAATAATGTTTGCAGCTTTCCGTAAACTACATGGTCCATTTTCGGGAAAAATATTCTAATCCAACGTATAAGCCATTTTAAATTTTAGCCAAATCGGTTCAACGGTTTTTCGGTAAAAGTACGAGTATAATAAATAAATCCGAACTTACAAACTTTCGCGTTTATAATATTAGTGAAATTCCTTATTTGTACAATATTTCTGTTGTCATTGCAATATGTTTTTGAAAATAAAATTGTTAAGAGACAATATTTAAAAAAAAATAGTTAAGTTAGTAGTAGTTAAATTAGTAAAAAAACAGTTCTTGTTACAGTGATTGCATGGGCTGAGGACGTACCTTATTTTTTAATTAAAACATCTAATTTGCAAAAGTGGTTAAAAGAAAGGTTCTAAAAAAGGATCATAAGATATTTTTCTATCCAGAATGTAGTTACATTGTATCAAACACTAACCTTTTTTGATTATTACTAATTAAAGTTATTATTTTATTATTGACAAAACTTATGTTGTTGCAATATTATTTAATTATTGTACACCATCATCGTCTTCATCATCAGCCTTTATCCGTCTACTGCTGAACATAGACCTTCCTCAATGAACGCCAAGACGACCGATTCCTTGGCACCCGCATCCAACGCTGACCTGCCACTGCACAGAGATTGTCATCCCACCTGGTTAATGGCCGACAAACACTTCGTCTACCTAAATACGGCGTCCACTCTTGAACTTTATTAGCCCTATGGGCTAAAGGCCTACCGTTATTCTGGGTGAGTGACCAGCCCACTGCCACTTCAATGAGGTTATTCTTTGCGTGATATCGGTAACGGTAGTTCTCTGGTGAAGGTCTTCGTTTCGATTCCTATTTACCAAAACATCCAGCATAGTACGCTCCATAGCACGTCCGTACCACATTGAACTACGGCAAACTTGCGGACCAGTCGTAAATTAAGAGGCCAGGTTTCTGCTCCGTCCTGGACGGCAATGGCCTCTTTCTGCGAGACAGTGATGTCCCAGAAGGAAGCCGACGAACGGGTGAGAGAGGAGGCCGCTGACGTAGCCTCCCCCCATAGACGACGAACGGGGGTGCGTCGGAGGCGCTATTTAATGCGCCTTCAATAAAGCCCCTGTGCTCGTATCGGGCTCGGGATGGGAACCCGGGCCCAGCTTAAGATACGACGTCGTGGGGACTGCCGAGTCGTAACCGGGGACTCCCTATTGTGGAGAATCTGGTCTTGCCGGGACCAGTCTGTCGCTGAGAGTATCCCGTCGCCTGCACAGATCCGGGTCCCTCAAATATAGCGGCTGAAGGCTCACGCGGCGGTTTTAGTGGGGTAGGGCACCCAAATGCGAGTCCCCACACACGCCAGTGCGCCTACCCAGGCCCTGGTAAGGTCGTAAATGATTTCCGCTGCGTCATCAAAAAAAAAATAATAAGGTTTCTGCTTCGTATGTCATCACGGAGAGAAGTAGTTGAAGATTTTCGTCTAGGCCAAGCGTGACGCAGTATAGGTGACGTGAGAATATGGCAAAGCTTCCTAAATGCTGTTCATCCCAATTGAATCCTCCTATCAGCTTCCCTCTCGAAGTTATGTCGACATATCTGCAAAGTATGCTCAAGATAGACATTGCACGGCTTCGAGAGTTATGCCATCGACGTTAACCGACCTAGGGAGAATGTGTTCGTTGAACATGACTTTCGTCTGTCCAAGTTCATCCTCAGACCGACACTTCGATTCATTTGGACACCATAATGATGGTAAAAATTTTAATGACTGTTTTCGCCAAATTGTATGTAAATTCAGAATCAATGCACAAAATTAGATAATTCTTTTTTGTTATCGTCAATATACTGTTTTTATTATGAAAATGATCATGACGCTAAATATTGTTAGGACATCTTGTAAACATCGACGCATGATCATATTTCTTTTTTGCTTTATATTATTATTGTGATCAAAGTTCATTGTTTAAGTATCCCCCTTGTGATACTCGACCTTCAAAATAACAAGTATATTTAGCCCCTGCGTTTGAAAGACTAGTAATTGTATTTTTTTCGACATCTCGTATGACCCTCTATCTAAACACAATGTTATTATTACTAGCTTTTGCCTGTGCAACCCTGGGGCTTTGCCCACGTTTTAGATTCCTCGATGTCAGCTTGGTGGATAAAGTATTTGTGGCTCAATAACCAATAACAGTCATTGGTTAGTATTTTTTCCAATAGAAATGTATTTTTATGCGCACAATTTCTTACATGGTTCAGTCAATTACGAAGGGTAATAAAATAAATAAAGTAATAGAATATCACAGTCATGTTATTTATTCCATATCATCATTATCGTCAGCCTTCATCCGTCCATTGCGAACCACAGACCTCTTTTACGAACGCCAAGACGACCGATCCCTTGCAACTCGCAACATTTATTCTCTAAAGCAAATTCGAATAATTTTAGTAGGGTTTATTATTTAAAAATTTATTTGATAACATGTGAATGCTTAAACTGTAACAAATAAAAAATTCACTTCTGATACTCTCTTCTCTTCTCTCTTCTGATACATTACTACGTTCACTATTTAGAAAACGGACCAAAAAGTTTTTAGTGTCCAGCCCAAATAGGAAAAAAGCTGGCCACGTAAATATGTCATATCCGCCCTTCCTTCCTATGGCGCTGGCATTTTGTTCGCAGTTTAGGATTAAAAAGTTGGAATTGTAGTGATAAAATCGTATGAATGTTTCCGTTATAACTATCTACATACGGGCTTTTTGGGCTGCAGCCCGGGCCCCGTGAATATAAAGGGCCCCATATAGTTGAAAATAATATGAAATAAATCAAAATAAAAATATATCAAAAATTGTAATCAATTTTGGCAATCCTGAGATTAACATCTTATTACGTCATTGCTATAAAAAATTATTATTATGCCCTTATTATTATTAATGTTCCTACTTGGGGCACACTTCCTTGCTTCCCTTTCAAAAATCAAATCAAATCAAAATATCTTTATTTCGTAGGTAGCAACTTGTACATTTGAAATACGTCAAAAGTGTGGTAAAAAAAAATTAAAAAAAGCCTTTGTCTCTTGCCTCAAATTTACTGTCCACTCCTGAACAAATATGTGATGGAAATGTGCAAATAAATACTTTTACAATACTTGTCCGGGCGGACAACATTACATCTACTGCCATACGCTAAATATCCATTAAGCCAGACCAAACGGCATAATGTGCAAAATTCCATCAAAACATCCGATACGATCCGATGTGTGAAGGTTATCATTAGTATTTTATATTTGGTCAAACAAAAAATATAAGACGATTCCAAGAAAATGGCACAAATACGGATTCAACACAGTACATCCTAACTTGCTGCGTCAAAAACAATAAATTGACCGTAAAATATTTTAAAAAGGAAAGTTATGTAACTAACTGCGGTGCAGAATGCAGCAATCTATAAAACATTCGTGTACTGCATTGGATTGTAAAATGGAAACATAAGTGCTCTTTTACACGGCAATTTACCGGTAACCATACGACACTAATATCTATTCATTACAGTCCAAAGTAATTAAACATGAGTTATACTGACTTAAGTAATTATACATTTCCATTGCTAACATAGTAGTTAATTGATTTTATACGAATACAAATGTGAGAATTATATATTGTTTAAATCCTTACAGATAAAATAAATACGAAAATGAGGGAGTGTAATAGCAAAACAAAAAACACAAAGGTGTGTAGTATAATCAATGTTCACTTAAACGACAGATGCTACAAACGAGTACCATCAATCTATTCCCCTGCCCACCTTCCGATTCGTCCCCCCCCCCCTTCCTTCCACCAGCGGCCGAATTGTTATTCACGTGCCATTACCTCAATTTTTTAGAGTCGGGGCACCTGAAAAGGAACCCTTTCACTTATTGTGTCTCAGCTTCTTAATAGAGGGTCTCGTGAAATTAAATTTTCTTATATTTCATTTTTGTCTCGCTCCTTTTATCTTAATTCATTTTCTTATGAATGGTGAAACTTTAATTTAATTAAAATAAATTAACGTATTATATTCAGCAGTGGATGGATAAAGGCTGATGACTATAGTGTTGATGATGTACAATAAACGGAATGAAAGCCCGCACCGACCGTGGTTGCACGCGACGAGAATCATTCAAGAATCGATTATAGTCAGCACATGTACAAGAATCGAGCAAACATCGAGAACCCGATGGCCCGATCACGGACCAAGTTCAGTCACGTCCCCCCGAGCTATAATTCAATAAGACGCGATCCAAACTTCAAGTGGAATCGTTCAGTCCACTATTTATGTGATACATTGTAAACAAATTTACGAATAATACTGAAATAATTAAGTTAAAAAATCGATTACAATTATTTTTTTATTTATTCAATTTTATCGATTTTGTCGTGCTTAATTTGTCCAGCGTTTCAGACACTTCAATAGGAAACATGGTCGCTGGAGTCTTCCCAATATTTCATTATAATGAGTGAAATACACGTAAACTTTACAAAACATTTATTAATTAAATTAGATAAGCTTTTTACCATAATGTGTGTTATTCATTAGTTTAAATGAAGAAACAGTATTAGTGCCATAAGTAAATGATCAAATAAATGATGACAAGCGTAGAATTTTGAATGTTATAAAACAATAGCTTGCCGCCGCCTGGTTAGCGAAACAAAGGTTCATTATACGTTTAGCTCATTAAGTAAATTAATGATTTCAAGGGAAGGGTTTTGGCACGCGCTTCCTTGATGAGCCTCATCATATTGATGGCAGCTACGTTTTCGTGCCACTCTTTGTCTCCCGCACAAAGTAAAGATTGTAATAGCAAAAGTATAACGTTAGCTTCCTGATATAAAAATATTGACTTAGGGCCTGTTCACAACCTCCAGATAAGTGCCGAATAGGCTATTCACAACATATTTGACAGATAGAGTATGGAATATCTGTCAAATATGTTGTGGATAAAACAAGCCCTTAATTTTTTAGGTCAGCTCTGTACTGCATAATTAACAGGTTTTCCTTTTCAATATAACTGATTATTCTAATACAAGAAACTTGTATTTTTATGACACTTGACATATTTTTAGTTCTCCACTTTATAATTATACATTTCACTTTTGGTAGGTTTATCTGCTTTATAATTAAACTCTTGACATAATTTCTTTGCATCAAACAAACTCGTTGTTTATACAATATTACGGACGGATACAAATTAAATTTCCAACAAAGTTGTTAAAAAGTTTAATTCAAGTTAACGTAGAGGCACATGAAAAGTTTAAGGATAACTAATGTTTTGAGTTTACATGCAGATACCTCGCATGTGCAGAGTCACGAACATGTACAGAGAATAAGTTGTTTTCGTAAATCTACCACATGATTAAATTGTTTAATATTTTAACAATCATCTTTAAAATTTCCACTTTTTTATTCTCTGGTTAATCCTTACATGAAATCAATAACATAATGAGCTTTTATATGCTGCTGGACATAAACCTCTTTCAATGAATGCAAAGACATCGGATACTCTGCCAATCTCATCCAATCCAGAACCAGGATCTTCATTACGCCTAGTGCATACCTATCATCTAGAATCTAGATTATCAGCTTCTATCCATCGACTCCTGAACATAGGCCTCCCTTAATAAACGTCAAAACGACAGATCCCAGGCCTCGTCTTCCCACCTGAGTAACGACTGACCAACACTTCTACGCGGCCTCCGCTCTTGAACCTTATTGGCCCATCGGCCATGCGTCCTCCACTCACCCACTGCCCACTGCAACTTCAAAGAGCCCATTCTTTGTGTGATGTCGGTAAGATTATTTCTCCAAAGGATGCCTTCGTTTCGAATCCTACCTGAATCACATATCTATACTTAACATATTTTTTAACAATCTTGACATTGCATATACATTGTCTTTAGAATAGGAAAGAAAAGTTATACGGCTTAAAATCAGGTTACATAATGCCCCTAGACTAATAATTAGATTAAACAATACCAATATATGCTATGCTTAATATATCTTGTAAACCTTGGTATCCGTAAATACAAGTTTTGTTACAACATTTTTTAACGTGTTTTCTCTGAATTTACAGAGATCATAATTTATCAATGGTTCATTTGCTTTGCCGTTATTGATCCTGGCGACGTAGAAATCGTAGCTGTGAGATTAAATGCTAGCTAATACTAACAGAAGGGAATACGAGACACCAGTTTTAATAAACATAAAATCGTTTATGTAACGGAGTTTTTAAATGAAATTTTTGTACACTAAAAAAATACAATAATCTAGATATAAATTATTTAATACTACTCATAAGTTTTTGACCATTATTTCTATTTTAAATTTAATGAAAAATACACTTTTAATATTATACTTTAAATGGAGGAAGCAAAAAGTGACACTTATACACTTTCCGACATACGAAAATTTTGTTCAGCGCTTTGTACATCAAAAATATGATTTCCGTTGATGTTGTGTTACGTAAACTAAATTAGAGATCGCTTGTACGTTGCTTGGTAAACTACATTAGCTCTAGAAATAAGCATTTTTCAATGAACCCCGAGTAGAACCCACTTTTGCATACAACTAAAGTCTGATTCTCTTCTAGGCCTGAAAGTCATTTCACTCTTTAAGAATATAATTTTATATATCGTTATTTTATTAGTATACTCACTGTAATCAAAACATATTAATTATAAGCATTCCTAGCTACATTTGATTACACACTTTTCAAACGAAACTAGACACACTCTATCCTTGTGTGTTGTAATAAAAAACTAGTGAATAACGCAATAAAAAATAATAAATGTTCACACTCGAGTGCATTAAAACGTCGACACACCTGCAACAGAAATGTTGAGTAAGTTAAAAACCGTGTTCGCGTCCCATGCGGACGTTGGGAGAAATGGGGAGACTGTTGAAATAAGGGAATACTTCCCGCTTTTGTGTTCGGATACACTGCGTGTTCGGGCGCTATCTCCATCGCACCTTAAAGTCTTATTTCCATCATCTTAAAGCCTTGAATGCTGTCGGGAAATTTTAAGCGAATTGTCAATCTTTTAGGTTCATATTTTGTGGACGATTTTTTTTAGTTTAACGTGGCACTAGGTTAATCGATAATCGAATAAAAGCTTAAATATTTATCTGTTTGTTAGTTTGACTGACATTATCATCATTTTCATCATCAACATCTAAGTTTTTTAGACTTCAGTCTTTTTTCATTTTGTTCCTGCGTGTATTTAAAACTACGTCATCATCAACACTTACACAGTAACGTTGATGGATAATACAATCAATCTTCAGCCATGCTCTGAAAATAGACATGACAGTATTCGGTGACCACACCATACAAAGTTTGAGGTCGGTAATTTTTTTTAAGGTATGGTCCAGTGGGAATGGACTCGACCTCTGGTGCGAGAGGTTTCGGGTTCGACCCCGACCGGATCTAAATACATATTAAATATTATATGAGGAAAAATATAATATGAAAAAATATCAGGTTGTTTTTCCAAGAAAACCGCATAAATTTAGTTTGCAATAGGCCACCAGGCTTACAAACAATAATAATAAAAAATTGTCATATTTATTTCATAGATTCTAATAATATATTTACTAAATCTATATAATAAGTTTGAAACTTCTTTATATCTATCGACAAACTAGCTTATAGAAGCCTCCTGATATCTTATGGCCTACAGCAGATCAATCACAATAATATCTTAGTTTTTAAATTATTAAACATAGGCAAATGAATAAGCCATCTGGTGGTCAAGACCAGCAAAAGCGTGGTCATCCGGGAAGCACAGTCAACTCATTTACGCATTGTGAACGGAGACGTTGGATATTGAGTCTTTTAAACAGTAATAACAAACATTTCTTTTATTTCTTTCTTTCTTTCTCTGTCAAATAAGCAGAATGGTGGTCAACGCATCCCCTTCGTCGGTTTTCCCCTTTTTAAGCTTTTCAAACATTTTCATTTGTTTGTGTCCATTTACCGTTGGATATAAGCCTCCCTTTGTAATCGCCAAAAGGGTGACCTTAGGCAACTTGAGTCTTTTTTCAATTATACTTATAACTAAGTAGGTACACATTGAAGAGAGAAATAAATATCCAAATTTCGTATACACCTGTCTGTACCGAAATTTTATTTCGTATCATTTTTTAATAAGATTAGGCACATTAAACGATTGGCCCGCCATATTGTTGATTGTCGTAATATCGAATTTTCTATATCAGATCGAATCTAATCGTTTTCGTACAACGTCACGGCGCGTCGGGACGATGCCATTCCAACGGCGTACCATAAAATTAGGTTACCTCGCGTTGCCTGAGTACGTTCTAAAATTCCGAAATCCCAAACCAATTCCGAGGATCATTCTTGAGAATTCGACGTACAATTGACATTTTGCAATTCGAAAGACTTAAATGTCGCGATGAAGTAATAGGTCGGCGGGTTTTTATTGCCTTCTATTTATGCCCTCATATTTTTTTCAGCCTTAGCGTGCTAAGATATCATAAAAACAGTTGATGCATAATAGCTACGCTATATTTATAGGTTCCGTTTAAGCTATTTATTTACATAAACCGTTTTGCTTATTATTGATTTAGGAGTCGTCAAATATAAAAAATATCATTTGGAATAAATTACACCTTGCCATTTACTGATTACAGATGGGTCATCAATTGGCCATCAAGTATCAATTTTCTTAGGGGGGAAAAATGTTTTTTGTCAGAAAATAAAGATCAGAATACACCAAATTATAAAATTATATATTACAATTTGATAAATTTAAATTACAACCACTATAGCAGCAATTGAATGTAATGAAATAGTTAATATAGAATGAAACAAATTGAGAGAGCGATCATGGAAAAAATTGGCAACATACAAAACGAGCATTTCACCTGTAGCTGAATTTTACTGTAATTACAAAAGTTTATGAATGTTAAAGTTTCAACAAAGGAACGCCCGAACAAATCAGAACCGATTTATTTCGATTGATTTAAATTATACGTGTTTTCAGCAAAATTCGGCAAAATCAAAAAGGTTGTATATGTTTCAGTATTTTGAGGTATTCTATTACTAACTGAAAATAGGAAGTAGGCTAAGCGTGATTATGTTTAATTTATTCTGATCGGTTAAATAGGTGATTGGATTTTTATAGTAATCACCCGAAGCAATTAGGCGCTTGACCGGCCACACCCCGCCTTCACTCCGCGATTTTTTTATTTTAGATGAGTAGTAGCAACGAAATTGCTTTTTCCCTGATTGTTGAGGTTAACCTCATAGTAACGTTTAATATCAATTGACTACTATAAAAGATAAAATAGAATTTTTTAAATTAAATTTAGTGCTGAATTTTAGTATTTCATATAATTCGGTGATATTTCTACCTTAAGCACTTTCCTTTGCGTTTTGCTTCTGTACTTTCCGTTCGCTTTGTGGTGAAAAAGTTCGTATACCGTACCTACTTGTGGCTAATCTGTTAATTGGTTGGTTTCTAAGTATCACTTTAAGAAATTTCTTAATGTCTACGAAGGAATACATTTATATACATTATATTTATTTTACTAATGAAAACTGTTTTTTTTTAGAAATACCTTTTCTTAAAAATATGTTTTTCTATCATAGCATGTTTGAGGCTTGCTTTGTGATTAAGCAAACAAAGATTACCAAAATCATGAACCTAAAATAAAAAGTACTATATACAAATAATTATCTATAAACTATATACATCACTACAATCATCTTTGCTCTACCTACGAAAACATACAGTATATTGATTACCTCAATACCGACGTTCTATAGAATACGCCAATCTCCATCTTGAACTGACTTTGACAAGCTTATTGAAAGGTATTCAATGGCTTCCACCCAAGTCATGGCCACCAATCTCACAGCTAATTTCGTGAATAAAGGCATAAACGTCCACTAACTTTTGATATTAGAAGCATTTCAATATAACTTTATAGGAATAAATAGTTCAATTTCTGTGTAAGAAAATGTGTATTGATAACGGATATTAATTCAACTACAAATTTATACTAAGACAATATTTTTTCTAGCTGTTAATTAAAAATGGAAAATTAAGAATATTTTTGTTAAATAGGCTTTAAAATTATTCTCGGGGAGAAGCAATGAAGTGCGCGACGATTCGCCCACTATAGTCTCAATCACTAAAAAAGAAAGGAAAAGACACCGAGATGGTAAATAATTTCGTTGGAATTGAAAAAAAAAATTATTAATCCTTACATTTAATAAAATATCTTTGATATTAATAAATTAAAAATAGTTCCCCTTATTATCATATATTATAATATTATCACTGTTATGAATTTCATCAAGATATTTACAAATAATACAGAATACACTTTCTAAAATGTAACTTTTAATAATTTTATGATTATTTGTCATCGAGATTTTTTTTCGAAAGTATTTTTTGTAGACGACAGTCGATCCATAAATAGTATGCTTAAGATTAACATATATATTTTTTGATGCTCTCACATTCACACATTTCCCTAAAAATGATTCAATTAAACCTATTTAAACATTACCGAATTGCCTTATACCAGTGCCTTAAATCGGTATATAATCTCTGGTGAATATCTATATTCTGTGGAGTTTCACGCAATATTGAACATAATTACATTTATTTAAAAACCAGGCATTGACTGAAATACTAATTATTATTAATACTGAAAACGTGGTATGAATCATTAAATCGATATACCAATTAAACAAACTAATTTGCACTTGTCTGCTTTTAATCTGTGGGTCTGATTGCGTGGATTTCGACAGAACTGAAACAATAGGTGATTCTCAAATCACAGAATCTGCGACGTCAATACCTGACAACAATGCTTTGATCATGAACCCGTATTAATACAAATCTGCTTTTTGATCTCAGGCCAGATAAATTTAATAGGTTCTAAATCCGTTTGTCCATTTACGTTGAGATTTTAGTTTCATGATAGTGATAAAACACAGTGTACAATTTCCAAACTTCAATTATAACTATTTTAATACTAAAATATAAGAACTATAATTATAATATGCTTCTGAGAAATTTTAGATAAAAATATGAATAGACAAATAGTAAGCAGGTTTACAGGTTTTACTAAGATGTTGCAGACAAATAATATTATTACTAATGTATAATTATTTAAGCTAGCAGAACGTGACCAGTCTTTCAAGATAATTTGTATAATATGTAATATGAAGGCATCTGCCTTATATTATATTAATAAGGATAATAATCACCACCTTTTTGTGTATTTTATCACATTCTTGCAAGAAAATAAGCTCCCTCTTCTAATTCCCTTCTATGCAGGAGAAGCTGTGGGCGCAAGCTAATTATAAAACCATTCACAGCTTGATTCGAAATACGCTTGAAGTTAATATTGCATTCACTCATCAGGCAGTGCTTTCGTCTATGTCGTGTCTAAGCCCACAAGCTCCGCCACCGTGGAGGCGTCACCAATGTCGCCATTTGCATTTTATTGCGAAAGTTTCTGGCCACTGAACACCTATTTTTATGGTAAAGTTATTCAAATGCACGGCGACGTCATAAATTGGAAATGGTGTCCTGGCACGGCAGGCACTGGGAAAGTTTGCACATACCGCTGATAGTAAACTCCCAACGTCATACAGGGATATTTACGACTGGAGTATGTTTTAAAATTGTATATTGTAGCACGTTTGAAAAACTATAAAGTTTCGTGGATATGTTGTTTAATTAATGATCATTGTGGAAGTTTTTATATACGAAACTGCAGATAATAAACGTACTCCGTTGGCTATTTTAATGCTGAGCGTAATGAAGTCTGTTTGTATATCAGAATTATGTATACGAGTAATTAGAACACTGAAACCAATTTTATGGAGATGTAATCTGCAAAAAGTACCACTCCTGGTGGATTTATAGGCGACATTTAATTTTATTTTAAATGCACATGAGCAAATCCTGTTACCCCCAATAATGTAAAAATATATAAAATAATATTGTAATTTTCTCTATTGTGACTATCTAAAAGCACAGCATTCCTTATTCACCGAGTACGTAGCACCAACTGACTGATCACATAGAAATTCAGCTTCAGTTTGAGCGAGAGGCTCAGGATCTAACCTGACCCTCTCGCTCTAAGGGCCCATACCCAGAGGGCCATTCTCGCTCAACCCTCGCTCGTCAGTTTTGGAAAAATAAATTATTACCACACACGACAAGACTTATCACTCTTAAAATAATTATTAGCAAAGAATCTAAACATTAAACAAAACGAAAGTATAAATGGTGCCATTGAAGAAAATGAGAAAAGGAAATGAAAGGACGGTTATAGCCGAATCAAATATTTGCACGAACATAGTAACCGCTTCCTTGCAAAGGGTTTGCTGTTCAAACCTATTCAGCCTGTTTTTATCTCGCTTTTATGAAAGCTTTTTAATTATATCAATGATAATTCTTATGTTTTTATGCCGAAAAGTGAAAAAATATTTATGGTGGACCAAAAATATCACATGTTAAAGTTTACCTTAATACGTTAGTGAAAACAATACTTAAATGGATTAAGCCAAATAGATACCAAGCCAAGCCAAGCCAATAGATGTAGATGATGAAACTAAAATTGTGATGATCATTACTTTAGGTTCTTTTGTGTAGGTAAAAGTCACAATATTATATATTTTTTTTATTTTACATTTAAAGATAGTGGTAGTTTTGTTTAAAATTATTTTTGTACGAATTACATGTATTTTGTATGTATAAATCTGAAAGTGAATAGTGAAAATGTAATATCATTATCATCATCAACCTTTGTCCGCCCTCTGCTGAATATGGCCAATGTTTAGCAGTAGACAGTCCTTCAATGAACGCCAAGACGTCCGATCCCTTGCCACTCGCATCCAACATGGACCGACCACTGCACGGAAATCATCTTCATAATATAAGTAGTAATATTTTAAATATTATATACCTTTATTACATCTCTTAAAACTTTTTAGACAACCTCATTTATTTGAGATTAAAAAATTAAATATATTTTTTGTAAACGAATTTATTTTCGAAAATAAGTATGTATAAATTTAAGGGAATGAAACTATTTTCAATAAAAATAGAATCTTGAATTGACTTACACTTAGGCGAGGAATAAAAATTATAAACTCACTGATAATATAACCTTATAAAAATCTCCGTCGAGTAGTGGTTCAAATAACAAGAAACCGGAAATTTGTCGCTGCGTTCATAGTTTATTTTATCTTGGGTTTCATAAACTGTCAATAACTCGACTGAAATTGAACAGCGACTGGTGCATTGGAAACTCTGCAAGAAGCCAATACTAAAAAATTAACTAATCTTGCTGCTCAAAATATTTAAGTACACCGTTTGTTTTAAAAGAAGTTTGTTACAAAATTTTAAAAGATTAATTCTTAATTCATTTGGTTTAATCAAAGCTAATATTATAAAGAGATTAAGTTTGTGACTTGTGAGCTTATGAAATTGTAGGGGGTAATCTTTGGATCTATTGAACCAATTTTAAAAATTATTTTACCAATACAAATATACCTTATTTGTGGGTGACATACGCTACAATTTATCCCCGTACTTCCACGAGATTGTGAAACGCATGTGTGCACAAATGAAAACAATTATATATAAACCTTATTTCAGTAAATAAAAGATTTTTTACCACAACCGTAAAAATTTCTTTGACGTAGCGTAATAAAATTATTTATGTGTAGAACCACTTTACCGAAAAAACCGTCTTTATACTATCATATATGCTTACCTAGTTTAACCTCAAGCGCGATTAGCACACGTGTACGTGTATTGTTAAGCGCGTCTAAGGAAACTCGCCTTTCTGGGATATAAAGACTCACTGACATGACTCCCTAATATGCATAATAGTTTAAGAAGCGTTGAAAGACTGAGTGTAGGTAATAAAATGAATTATACATAATTCATAGTTTCAATTTTTATTTGGAGACTAAAAACTTTTCTGTTCTAATGATTATTATTTTTAGACTAAGTTCACATTTCCAAACACACCTTACTTTAATAACAGTAATAGTAAAAAAGTCAACGTACATATCTTGGTTTCTCTAAGTCAGTTTATTTGCAATTTTTAGACGAAACGAAAAATATGTTCAAAGATAATAAATAAGTCCACAGCCATGAGAGAAGCAGCTTTCCATTCTCAATGTAAATCAATTCTATACTTTTACGTCATTTTATCAACCACCTGCGCCCCATGCTTGAAAACTTCACAAAGTACATTCGGATTGGTTTCATTATTGCTATAACTTTGAACACCGTTATATAATTGAATCAGTTATTAAAATAATTATCAGGGATTTTATCAAACGATATAATAGAAATTTATGTAACATAGTCTTTCTCCTTCCATTGCTGTACGGTATTGAACATAGTCTCAATGAACGACAAGACGGCCAATCTATTGCAACCCACATCCAACACAGACCAGTCACTTAGAAAGCATCTTTCCACCTAGTCAATGGTCAACCAACACCTTGACTACCTTAACGCCACCTCTTGAGCCTTTTGTCCGTTCTCCTGAATGAGTGACTAGCCCACTGCCACTTCAACGTGCTTATTCTTCGCGTTATATGGGTAACCTTTTCTCTGGCGGAAGTCTTCGTTTTGGATCCTATGTTAATAGAAATAAGTACTATGACCTCCTCAGAGCAAACCTACGCGGTATGATCAGCAAATAAATCCAACTATTAACGTTCTGTTTTCTACAACGTTCTGCCCTTCAGTACAACAACGCTTTGGCAGGTTTGCCAAAGCTCGAAATGATGGCTTTCATGCCATCATGCGTAAAAAAGCCGCCTCCTTGCTGCAGCGTCTACGCAACACTCGAAACAGCATCCTGAAAATGATTGCCCGTAGACCAGACTGCCTTATACAAAGGCATTGGATAGAGTTAGCAATAGGTATAAGATGATTTGTGGATACATTTATTGATATATTATGATAGAGTATGTATCTGAAGCATATTATTACTATAAAAATTTTATTACTAAGTACTAACAATACTAACATAGAAGAAGTTTATTTTGTTACTAACACATTTACTAATATCTTTATGGACCTTTATAGGTCTATATTATATTATAGGTCTGAAATAAACGTATTTTATTTTTATTAATTTATCTAATCACGTACTTTTTTTTAACATACAACAAACATTATTAAATAAATTAGGAAAGAACATTCACCACTCCGTCCAAGATTCGAGTCCAAAACAACTAAAGTATCGTAGTCGTTTATAATAAAAATATGAAAATTTTTAAACGGAGTTTTATCGCAGTTCGAACTTTGACATCACCAGTAGTCTGATATTAGTTCAGCAATGTTTCAAAACTTTTAGAAAGTTTGAAAAAGTGGCAATACATTTCTATGTTAACTGTTGCTTTGTAAAATTGGATGTGTATGACGGCCCTTTTTACGTCATATTTGTTATAAACTTATTTGTTTGAAAAAATACAGTTATGCTGGTGAAAAAAGGCAGATCAGCCATTTTAAATACTAGGTAGGTATATAATTTAACATAATATAGCATATTATGTTTCTTTATTTAAGAAATTATAATATTACTAAGTATTTCTCTAAAAATAGGTTTATTATTTTTGACAATCTTACTTCTTACTGATATTATAAACGTGAAAGTTTGTAAGTATGGATGTTGGTTTCTCTTTCACGTGAAAACTACCGAATGGATTTTAATGAAACTTTACAATAATATAATATAATTTATCTCTGTACTCCCAGGGAAATGAGAAGTACACGGGTAAAACCGCGGAGCACTGCTAGCATATTATAATGTTCGAAATGTCCTTTGAATATATCAATCGAGATTTTGCCATTATTTCAGTAGTTTGAATTAGTTTTTTTTTTTTAGAGAATTTCGATTCAAGAAACTCGTTCACCTCTTAAATTAAACGTCTTTTCCCATTTATAGTAGCTGTACGATAAAAATAACTACCTTTTAGTGTGTTTAGCAATCGAACTCTCTGAAGCTCAATTTGACTTTAATTATTAAGCTTCTTGTAACTTGACGTCTTCCATTTTGTCACTTTTTATATATTATTAAATTTATTTTCCGGAATCATCGAAAAATTGCAGAATAAAAGCCTCAGTTTTTACCCACTAAGTACTCAATTAAAATTACAGCTTTAACTTGAGCTTCGCTGGAATTCGGAATTTGCACTTGAATATTTTATATATTGAGCCAAGCCAAGCCAAGCCAATAGATGTAGATGATGAAACTAAAATTGTGATGATCATTACTTTAGGTTCTTTTGTGTAGGTAAAAGTCACAATAATACATATTTTTTTATTTTACATTTAAAGATAGTGGTAGTTTTGTTTAAAATTATTTTTGTACGAATTACATGTATTTTGTATGTATGAATCTGAAAGTGAATAGTGAAAATGTAATATCATTATCATTATCAACCTTTGTCCGCCCTCTGCTGAATATGGCCAATGTTTAGCAGTAGACAGTCCTTCAATGAACGCCAAGACGTCCGATCCCTTGCCACTCGCATCCAACATGGACCGACTACTGCACGGAAATCATCTTCATAATATAAGTAGTAATATTTTAAATATTACATCTCTTAAAACTTTTTGAGAAGCTCATTTATTTGAGATTAAAAAATTAAATATTTTTTTTAAACGAATTTATTTTCGAAAATAAGTATGTATAAATTTAAGTGAATGAAACTATTTTCAAAAAAAATAGAATCTTGAACCGACTTACACTTAGGCAAGGAATAAAAATTATAAACTCACTGATAATATAACCTTATAAAAATCTCCGTCGAGTAGTGGTTCAAATAACAAGAAACCGGAAATTTGTCGCTGCGTTCATAGTTTATTTTATCTTGGGTTTCATAAACTGTCAATAACTCGACTGAAATTGAACAGCGACTGGTGCATTGGAAACTCTGCAAGAAGCCAATACTAAAAAATTAACTAATCTTGCTGCTCAAAATATTTAAGTACACCGTTTGTTTTAAAAGAAGTTTGTTACAAAATTTTAAAAGATTAATTCTTAATTCATTTGGTTTAATCAAAGCTAATATTATAAAGAGATTAAGTTTGTGACTTGTGAGCTTATGAAGTTGTAGGGGGTAATCTTTGGATCTATTGAACCGGTTTTAAAAATTATTTTACCAATACAAATATACCTTATTTGTGGGTGACATACGCTACAATTTATCCCCGTACTCCCACGAGATTGTGAAACGCGAATGAAAACAATTATATATGAACCTTATTTCAGTAAATAAAAGATTTTTTACCACAACCGTAAAAATTTCTTTGACGTAGCGTAATAAAATTATTTATGTGTAGAACCACTTTACCGAAAAAACCGTCTTTATACTATCCTATATGCTTACCTAGTTTAACCTCAAGCGCGATTAGCACACGTGTACGTGTATTGTTGAGCGCGTCTAAGGAAACTCACTTTTCCGGGATATAAAGACTCACTGACATGACTTCCTAATATGCATAATAGTTTAAGAAGCGTTGAAAGACTGAATGTAGGTAATAAAATAAATTATACATAATTCATATTTTCAATTTTTATTTGGAGACTAAAAACTTTTCTGTTCTAATGATTATTATTTTTAGACTAAGTTCACATTTCCAAACACACCTTACTTTAATAACAGTAATAGTAAAAAAGTCAACGTACATATCTTGGTTTCTCTAAGTCAGTTTATTTGCAATTTTTAGACGAAACGAAAAATATGTTCAAAGATAATAAATAAGTCCACAGCCATGAGAGAAGCAGCTTTCCATTCTCAATGTAAATCAATTCTATACTTTTACGTCATTTTATCAACCACCTGCGCCCCATGCTTGAAAACTTCACAAAGTACATTCGGATTGGTTTCATTATTGCTATAACTTTGAACACCGTTATATAATTGAATCAGTTATTAAAATAATTATCAGGGATTTTATCAAACGATATAAGAGAAATTTATGTAACATAGTTATCATCAGCCTTTCTCCGTCCATTGCTGTACGGTATTGAACATAGTCTCAATGAACGACAAGACGGCCAATCTATTGCAACCCACATCCAACACAGACCAGTCACTTAGAAAGCATCTTTCCACCTAGTCAATGGTCAACCAACGCCTTGACTACCTTAACGCCACCTCTTGAGCCTTTTGTCCGTTCTCCTGAATGATTGACTAGCCCACTGCCACTTCAACGTGCTTATTCTTCGCGTTATATGGGTAACCTTTTCTCTGGCGGAGGTCTTCGTTTTGGATCCTATATTAATAGAAATAAGTACTATGACCTCCTCAGAGCAAACCTACGCGGTATGATCAGCAAATAAATCCAACTATTAACGTTCTGTTTTCTACAACGTTCAGCCCCATCAGTACAACAACGCTTTGGCAGGTTTGCCAAAGCTCGAAATGATGGCTTTCATGCCATAATGCGTAAAAAAGCCGCCTCCTTGC
The DNA here is from genome assembly GCA_905333005.2 of Lycaena phlaeas. Classification (NCBI taxonomy): domain Eukaryota; kingdom Metazoa; phylum Arthropoda; class Insecta; order Lepidoptera; family Lycaenidae; genus Lycaena; species Lycaena phlaeas. The sequence continues at coordinate 7,576,147 of HG995168.1, forward strand.
TGCAGCGTCTACGCAACACTCGAAACAGCATCCTGAAAATGATTGCCCGTAGACCAGACTGCCTTATACAAAGGCATTGGATAGAGTTAGCAATAGGTATAAGATGATTTGTGGATACATTTATTGATATATTATGATAGAGTATGTATCTGAAGCATATTATTACTATAAAAATTTTATTACTAAGTACTAACAATACTAACATAGAAGAAGTTTATTTTGTTACTAACACAATTACTAATATCTTTATGGACTATTATAGGTCTATATTATATTATAGGTCTGAAATAAACGTATTTTATTTTTATTAATTTATCTAGTCACGTACTTTTTTTTTAACATACAACAAACATTATTAAATAAATTAGGAAAGAACATTCACCACTCCGTCCAAGATTCGAGTCCAAAACAACTAAAGTATCGTAGTCGTTTATAATAAAAATATGAAAATTTTTAAACGGAGTTTTATCGCAGTTCGAACTTTGACATCACCAGTAGTCTGATATTAGTTCAGCAATGTTTCAAAACTTTTAGAAAGTTTGAAAAAGTGGCAATACATTTCTATGTTAACTGTTGCTTTGTAAAATTGGATGTGTATGAGGGCCCGTTTTACGTCATATTTGTTATAAACTTATTTGTTTGAAAAAATACATATGCTGGTGAAAAAAGGCAGGTCAGCCATTTTAAATACTAGGTAGGTATATAATTTAACATAATATTATAGAATATTATGTTTCTTTACTTAAGAAATTATAATATTACTAAGTATTTCTCTAAAAATAGGTTTATTATTTTTGACAATCTTACTTCTTACTGATATTATAAACGTGAAAATTTGTAAGTATGGATGTTGGTTTCTCTTTCACGTGAAAACTACCGAATGGATTTTAATGAAACTTTACAATAATATAATATAATTTATCTCTGTACTCCCAGGGAAATGAGAAGTACACGGGTAAAACCGCGGAGCACTGCTAGCATATTATAATGTTCGAAATGTCCTTTGAATATATCAATCGAGATTTTGCCATTATTTCAGTAGTTTGAATTAGTTTTTTTTTTTTAGAGAATTTCGATTCAAGAAACTCGTTCACCTCTTAAATTAAACGTCTTTTCCCATTTATAGTAGCTGTACGATAAAAATAACTACCTTTTAGTGTGTTTAGCAATCGAACTCTCTGAAGCTCAATTTGACTTTAATTATTAAGCTTCTTGTAACTTGACGTCTTCCATTTTGTCACTTTTTATATATTATTAAATTTATTTTCCGGAATCATCGAAAAATTGCAGAATAAAAGCCTCAGTTTTTACCCACTAAGTACTCAATTAAAATTACAGCTTTAACTTGAGCTTCGCTGGAATTCGGAATTTGCACTTGAATATTTTAAATGACTTTTGTTTTACATCACAACATTTATTGATATAAAGAAACTAGATTAAAAACTTTAAATTCTCATTTTTTACTCATAAATAATTCAATAAAAGAGGATTTTTTAAATATTTGTAAAGTACATGAACACAACATTAAAAAATACTTATTTTCTAACTATAACTTTCTAACTAAGGGATGGAGATTTTAGTCCATTTTTTCTTTGCATTTGTTTTAATATATTCGCTTGTATATCTACACAGTTTTAGAGTTTTACATTTGCCTTTTAGCTACAGTTTAAGGAAAATACCTTAAGATACTTGACTGAGTTCCTTAGTGCTCTGTATTTAAAAAACAGTAGTGCTTTCAAAGGGTTGGATTTTTCAAGAGAGCGTTAGACATAAAATGGATGTGTATTCTGTCTGTGTGTTTGATATGACAACTACAATTTGGTTACTATTTATTGATCATGATGATAAATCATCACAAATACGCTTTATAATAATTTATCCATCGGCTACTTAACATTGTGTATAAACGGATAGAGTAATGTCATTATGTCAGCAATAAATTGGGTGAGCCATCTGCCCACCCACTGCTCCGATTTCGTTCAAAGGCCTTCGGGTCAGAGCATCAGACATTTCGAAAAAAAGAGCAATAAAAATCTGAATCAATCGGTGACTTGCCACTGACTAATATTCAACCAGTAATTTTTGTGTACGTCCTATCCGCGAGTTATTCATCAATGGCCATCAGTCGGCCAATCAGAGTGCAGAACCGGCGCAACGTTGCAGCACAAATTTGGCGAAATCCGTTATCATACAAAACACATAACGTTACCGCTCTAATCCGGTTATATGCTCGTCGAATTTACTTAAACTCTTAACTTAAAATTAGTTTTTTCTTTTGCAATTAATATAACAAATATTTTGCGTAAAAATTGCTTGGCACCAGGCACGAGTTTTCAAGGTACAGTACCTGGATGGCCGAATTTCGCACGTTTTTTTCCCCTTTTTTGGTAAACCCAATTGATTTTCTTAGCCTAACCTGAAATTAAATACACGAAAACCTTAAAACTGAGTTGGCATCCGCAACAATTTTAATCAAGGAAATTCAAAAGGAGTAAGAAATAATATCTTTCAGTTAGTAAAAAAGTTCCTTTTAGTCCGTGGACTGACGCTTTATAATGAGCAACGAGAGCATCTCATGTTGCATTACACGAACAGGCCTCTTACCGGCCTATGAGTAGTTCATTTGCATGGCTCCCCATTTTTGAATAACGTATACTTTTTGCAAATATGCTAATTTGTTTATAAGATATGCTTATAAAAATATCACTCGTTGAATTTCAAAGAAGCCAAAACTTATCTTTTTTTAATTTTCAAATTCAGAATATAAAAAAAAGTAAAAAAAACGTATCTTCTTTAGTGATTTTTACCCTTAATGCAAAAAGAGGGTCGTTACAAGTTTGGTCGCTAAGGCTTTTCCGCACAGTACATCTGTTTTTTGCCTTGTAAGTTCTCAAACTGTTGAACCGTTTTGGATTTCTTTATTTAATGATAATCAATATCATCAACCTTTATCCGTCCACTGCTGAAGATTAGATGCCAACTGTGATTATAATCATAACAAATTATTACATTAATTCCGCCCACTAAACATTTATTCCACACAACAGACATCTGCATTATGAATAATGAATTAATTAATTAATATGAATTAATATTCTTCATTGTGCAAATTACAATATTATATAAATTTAAACATAGAACAAAATACAAATAAATAAGTATCCGATAAATGAATAAAAGATAAAAAAATATATCTGAATGTAACGTATTTTTGTAAGGATCAAAATTACCATGAGAATAGAATCAAAGATACAGTTGCAGGGCACACTTCAAAAACAGAGAGAATGCCTCGGGCCGCGTGGCTAAAAAGTAGCCTGGAGCCAGCGACCCATTTTAATTTTCCATTCAAAGCTACCATATTAACTCTGTATTAAGTTAAATTATGTTTTAATTAAAGTTCTATTTTGAATTAAATTATTTTAAATTAAAATAAACAACCTTACGAAGCTCGAGCTATGTACTTGTGTTCAGTTTCAGTATTAAGTACGGACTATCTTACTATCTCAAAACTTAAGCAGAAATTACTTTCGACTTAGTTAATTTAATTTCGATACTATGTGATTAACTAATAATAATTATTGGAAACCTTTACTTTCTAATCTACCCTTGTCACAATTTAACAATGACGACTATCTTATATAAATACTAGCGGACTCGACAGACTTCGTTCTGTCAAAACAATTAATTTGCAATAAATAAAATTGAAATCTCAAATTTGAGAAATAAACTATCCTATCTTTTAAGTTGGAGAAAAGCACACATTTTAAAAGAAAAAACATTGAAATCGGTTAAGTGGTTTAGGAGTCCATTGAGGACAAACATTGTGACACGAGATTTATATATATTAAGATTATGTATTATTTAATATATTATAAGGTCCAAGAATAAATTATTTATTACATGGTAATGGCAGAACAATTAATCGAGTTTACAGGAGTACCAAAGCTTTCGATACGTAGAGAAAGAACATTCTGGACTAAAACGCAATCGTGACATTTAATGTAGTTCTTATAATCATATTATATATAGCTTACAAGATCTTTAGCAATACATTAAAATATGATCTGTACTTTGAAACAAGGATTTGTGGTGTCGTTGAGTTGAATAGGCAAGTATAGTAGTGTCAAAGTTTGCTAACCGCTAACTCCAGCAAACTGAGCATCGCTAAAGGTTATAACTGTCAAAGTTATTATAACTTACCTACATTCCCTTAACAATACACAGACCGGTATGCGTCTATTTATATCGTTTGCGATATCTCGTGATAATATTCTAGATACGAGAGGTGGAAATGTATTTTTATGAAACGGGATACTCATTAAAGGTATTTGTTTAGATTATTAGTAACCAATAATATAATTATATGGTATTGCTTTACATTTCACTTGAATTGCTATGTATTACTTTATCTTTTTGAAAGTTTTTCTAAATTTCTAATTGCGCCCAAAACACGAGACCATCGTTAGCTCACCGGTGAAGGAAAATATCGTGAGGAAACCTGCATTCCTGTTGAGATTGAAAGTCTTTGAAGGTATGTGAAGTTTACCAAACCGCATTGGACCAGCGCATCGGTGAACTATGGCCCATTACCCTCCTCGCCCGATTTCGAGGAAAAGACCCGTGCCCAGCAGCGGCACATATAGGGGTTGATACATTACTTAGTCTTTATGCTAAATGCAAAAATAAGTTATGCACTAAAATAATACATGCATAATGTTAATGTTATACTAATAAAGATAGAAATGATGTATATTATGCGAAGCGTAATCATTGGCTTCGAGGCACAAAGCGCACCCTGGGGGGTTGTGCTTTGTGCCTCGCGCCCTTGACTTGAATACCATCAAATGCTTATTAATTACGCACTTTTGTATTCTGAGAATAAAGACAGAAGAGGCAACTCTTCTGTTAAAAACATCTACTCACCCTATTCGAAGCACCAGTTTACACTAGTCTGTCAAGAATAACAACAATAAAGAATCACTGCAGGAAAGGCTATAATTTTTTCTTTCATCTGTCAGTTAACCTTTATCCGTCTATTGATAAACATAGATATCCTAGAATATATTATAATGTAGAAAATATTATCAAAAAACATTTTTTTTTACACGCTTTTTATTAGCTTCACTTGTATATCAGTTTGTCAGTTTGTCAGTTTGTCAGTATGTCAGTATGTAACTCTCCGTGGGTAATCTGCATGCCTGCGGCAGGCTTCCTTGGTTCTGGTAGCCGTTTCTCAGGCTCCCTCCCCGAAATCGAACTCTGATTCCCCGTATTGTTAAAACTAAAAAGTAAAAAATAAATAATAGTTAAAAAAAACTAAAAACACACTTTTTATAGAAACCCAAACTAAAAAATAGAAAATAAATTTTAATAAATTTAAATTAAGAATAGTGTTAAAAATTTCAATAACTATAAATTAATAATAGTGTAAATAAAAAAAAATATTTTATTTTAAAAAAAGCGTGGGGTGCATGGTGTCAATATAGTTATAAGTAAATATTTTATTGACAGATATGAGTAGAGTGATTATCATTTTGATAATATCTTAAAAAGCACCCCACGCTTTTTTTAAAATAAAATATTTTTTTTTATTTACACTATTATTAATTTATAGTTATTGAAATTTTTAACACTATTCTTAATTTAAATTTATTAAAATTTATTTTCTATTTTTTAGTTTGGGTTTCTATAAAAAGTGTGTTTTTAGTTTTTTTTAACTATTATTTTTTTTGCTAAAATCAACTGAACATGCCTTACATTATTAGTAACATTACAATTTATATTTAAGCAGTACATTGTTAATATTTCAAATGTAAAAGTACACCTTAATAGGTTCCTATTAAAACAACTAGCACAAACATTAGACAGGCAAAATTAACACGCAACTTATGATAAAATATAGACTGTTTATAATAAATTAGCTTTTCTATTTTCATTCCGTTGAAATCTAAACAAATATTAAATAGTGCTCTTACGTTGTGTGATAAACGGTCTCTCTGAGGCAGAACTAAAATGGCGGACTAATTTCAGAGAGGGTAATGTGGTTTCCCTTAAATATTTACACAGCCGACCCTCCGTAGTTAAATATTAAAGCACAGGTATATTATATCCAACGAAAAGAGCACACCGAGTTCACAACTTAGTCTATTGTAAGAAATGATTTCCCAATGCGTCCAAAACATCCCTCTTTCCATTGCTATAACTCTTGAATGGCGAAAAATAAAGCGAAGTGGAGTTTTGTAACATTATCGAAGTGGATGCAAACTAGGGAGGCTTTGAAAGGCCCTCCCGAGGGAATCAAGCAAGAGTATTCCATCTTTCGAGTTTCTAGTTCGCCTAACTAGAATTTTTGTATGTAATCATTGTAAAATAGAATTTTTGGTAACATAGAACGCCGTTATGGAAATTTATAATTTACAATATTTATAATAAAAGGTACATGTATGTCTAGGAATTTCGTATTAATTATATATCATTATCCTTTAAATTGGATGCGAGCAAAGGATCGGTCGTCTTGGCGTTCATTGAAGGGGGCCTAAGGTTCAGCAGTGGACGGATAAGGGCTGATGATGTTGATGATCCTTTAAAAGTGAAAATCAGAAGACAAGACTTTGTATCCTACATGGAATATATTTTAATACATTTAAATGTAGGTACAGCTCCAGATATATTATTTGATTCATTATCATTATCATTATCAAACCGTGTACGATTATCTTTGTAAATATTATAGTATGCATATGTAAACTACAAAAAGTTTTAGACGGGACCACATCAGCTGTCGGGCTTGATCGTTAACATAATAATGAAATCAATAATATAATAATAACATGGTAAAATGTATTGTCACTTAACAAAAATGTTGAGACGATGACCTAGTGGGTGTGGGCTCAGTCTCTTGTGTAAGCGGACTTTATGGTGCTTTGAAATGGGTTTTCCAAATTTTTAAATGCACCTTCACGCGAGAACAACGCTGGCTCACCGGTGAAAGAAAAACATCGTAACCTGCATGCGTGATGAGACTGAAAGTCTTTAAAGGTATGTGAAGTTTACGAACCCGCTTGGGCCAGCGCATCGTAAACTATGGCCCATTATCCTCCTCGCCTGATTTCGAGGAAGAGACCCGTGTTCGGTAGTGGGAAATATAAGGGTTGATACCGATACTAATACTTATAGGTCCAGGTAAACTGGGTTATATTCATGGGCAGCATGCAGAACTTATTAAATAATACTAACAAATTACTTTGTATTAATTATAAATAATGATAGGTTATATAGTGTTACAACAATCATCACTATCCCGTTATATATAGGACGATAAATATAAGTCCACGCGGGCAACAGCTAATTTATAAAGAAAGGCGCTCTATTTCATGACTTTGAAAAATAGAACGTACGTAAGGACGGACAAGAGCAGCATTAGTACCTGTGGCTATAAGGAGAGAATCAACAAATTTGTCAAGCATAAGGCTGACCTATATCCGTGAATGAAAATACTAACTAACACATTCAAGACTCATTCCCAAATATTTAGAGATTTAGGACAAAGTATTAAACGACCAATTTAAAACTTTTGCCACAAATCGTAATACTGAAATGTAGTAAAAAAATAATTAGTTGAAACGTTAAGTATCATCTGTTCCGGGATTTTGTGTTTGCTTTGAATAACGTTCGTATTTTACACTTTTCCCCAGTTTTTTGGATTATAAACAAACGACTTGAACTAGTTTTCGTTTGACGCGCTTACTAAAATTACATTTTCATGATTTTATTTGGCTCTCAATCTGAATGTTATTTTGCGCCTTAAATTTTAAAACTTTGATTTAGGGAAGTATTGAGTAAATAATGTCAATGACTCGAAGAACATATAGAAATCTGATACAGATCTCTTTCGATCGGTCAAGTCAGATGGTTCTTTTAGGTCTTGCTTTTCATAAGGGAAGCGACCATATGTCTGTATAGTGCATATAATATCATCATCATCATCATCATCAGCCCTTATCCGTCCACTGCTGAACATAGGCCTCCCTCAATGAACGCCAAGACGACCGATCCCTTGCTACTCGCATCCAACACGGACCTGCCACTGCACGGAGATCGTCTTCCCATCTGGTCAATGGCCGACCAACACTTCGTCTACCTAAACGCGGCCTCCACTCTTGAACCTTAATGGCCCATCGGCCATCCGTTCTTCTGAGTGCGTGACCAGCCCATTGCATATAATATACCGCCACAAGAATGTACTAAAATATAATTTTCTACATTACATCATTTCCTTCTGCATTAAATATTCAAAATCTTTTTTCTAAAATGCTCTCAGAACGCATCAAAATCATGAAAAAATCTGATATTGGATATATTCCAATTTTTATTTCCACTTGGGTTCGAGTCTATTTGAACTTCTATTCATTTCGCTACAGTATTTTGGGTTTTATTTTTCGTACGTATCAGAAAAAAATTCTCAACGAAATACATTTTTTAACGACAGTTTCGGTTTGGAAAGAGCCATACGTTTCTTTGAGCCATAAATATTCTATCTTATATTTTGTGATTAATTTCATTTACATAAATTCAACAGTGGATTATTGGCCTCGTCTTTTATATTTCATGTTTAACAGCAGACGGATATTGGATGATGATGATGATGATGATACTATATTAAACACCCTCTATATGTTAATATGCGGATATAGGACGTAACATATTATGACTTTTATTTTAACGAATAATAATTTTACCTCAGCAAAAATAAAAAGTTATGACTTTTTTCAAATTTTATAAAAGGAACTAATTTATATCAGTGAATAAATCAAAGAAATTAAGTAACAACAAAACAAAACCATCCGTTTTATAATTTAATTAAAATACTATTTAATATCAAAGTTTTTACAATCTAACTTTTAACATTTCAACCCGAAATGGGTATTTAAGTTCGAAACTAAATCCACAAAACGGAGGCCCTTGAGGTATAGTTTCGGTAATAATACCCATGTGGTCATCCCACGTCGATCAAATGAAGGACAGCGGTTTTGGACGTGGATATTGATTGCTTCCATGACATAAAAACCCTTTTAATATCAATCCCTCCTGTATTTGTCATACTTTTAGTAATAATTATTGATGTTCATCGTATGGACTAGTAACGTGTTGTTTTCTAACTGTGGTAATAATGAATAATGTATATACTACTGACACAGTGATAAGTCCTTGTTTTATTTATTATTTATTTAGTGACTCGGATGTATTGGACATTACAGTTTTTATGAATTATTTAATTTGTATAAAAACTTACAAAGGGTATGTTTTAATCATAAGCAGTGGCATTTAATTCTCGATAGTGTATAATTTATCGAAAATATCCGACTTTTTAAAGTTAGTCAAACAGTATGATTTAGAAATCTCATTTGGATAAATTTTACCATAGGACTGGTATGATGAATTGGAACACTAATATATACAGTACAAGCTTGAGCCCGCTGCTTTGTTCGCGTTTATATCGCCGGTGATGGTCAACGGACTTTTTAGTTACACATCTTCAGAAAATAAGAGAGCGTTGTATTGAAACCTATGATAGCTGATAATAATTGTCCTTAGATTAATTATTAATAATTCATACAAAATCATAGCAAATTATACACTTTGCCTAAAGAATCGCTGTATGTCACGTTTAAAAACAGCATGAAAATTCATTATAGTAGTTTTTGAGTTTATCGCATACAGACAGACGCAGTGGAAGATTTTGTTTCATAGTAAGACAAATCAAATCAAGGATGATACTATGATGTATTATGAGTAAAGAAAAACGTACACATTGTTATATTAAACAAACATATTCGACACTACTTCCGACTTTCCCTAATTAACTAAAAATTTAATTTTTCAATTTTTTATAATAACTTGTAACAAAACATACATATAGGAACCACCTCGCCATCAAAGCCTGCAATGAAATAAAAACTAGCAGTCAAAGGGACGGACGATAGAAGTGAAAACTGCTAAATTACAATTTATGAGAGAAATTTCAAATTTTAATACAAAAAAAATTGTCACAATTAGCATGTTAGCATGTTAGCAGCATAGCACATTAGCATGTTACATTACATGTTTCAGTGCTTCATACAAACACTCGTACCGGTCAAACTTTTAATACTTTTTGCGTCGAGGTTTAAAATCCTGTGTTCCTAGCTTTCCGTAGCAATTTGAGCAATGAACAATAATTACGACCTACCTTAAGCTATAACATAAGTAAACGTCACATAGGACCGTATTCCTGAGTTATAAAGTTGATAGATTATCTAAGCAATTGTGAACCGGCTTTACTCTACCATTGTGACGTAAAATACGGTTACAATGAAATGTGTTACTATAAGGTTCGTTGAAATGAAAACTGTTTACAGGGATGCTATTCTATTACGTTGATAGGGTATTCGTGCACCTCAGTCTTATTCCTTTTATAAACGTGGGCTCAACACTAGCAGTAATAAAAAATATGCCACGACAAAGATAAAAGTAAATAACAATCCAACGATTGTTCTCTTTATATCCTTTTTTTATTATCCATGGGTTGGATATCGATGTGTTTGCAAAACAAGAGCATTATTAAAAGCTCTTCGTCTTTGTTTTACAATTTAATGTTATGTTATATTATGTTTTAAGATAAGGCATGTCATAAACATCGTCAGTGTGGCCACAAACAGAAATTTTAAGTATCTGTGATAGGTCATAAGGCTCTGCGCAAACATTTTTGAACTAGCTGCCCCGACAAACTTGGTTCTGCCAAAAGTACTGATATTGCTCTTAAAAATCGTTAGTATAAGGCTAAAAATTTAGGGTTGTAAGTATTTTTGAATGCTGTATTATAAAATTCTATCTAAAAAATTAAAATAAAAGATTAAGGGGTGAATCATCCTTAACATGAAAAATAGATTTTGACCGATTCTCCGACCTACCCAATATGCACACAAAATTTCATGAGGATCGGTAAAGCCACTTTGGAGGAATTTAAAAAAAATTGGGACAGGAGAATTTTATATAAAAGATTTCACAGCTGTAGTGGATAGTGGTATGGTAGTCTTTAAAAAATATATAAAAAGGTGTGTTAAGTCACTGTCGCTGGCTACCAGTGGCTGTGGTAGGTGAACCGTTACGCGGAGAATATACTTTGATAAATCCACACTTGCTATAATATATATAATGAGTATGCTTAATATAATGCATATTAAAAAATGTTTCCAAATTAGAAATCCGAGATACGTACTCTCGGATCCACCTGTTTAATAAAAATCCGTAATCGTATTTTTTTTTTCAGCCGCGATGCGGCGCTTAGCGCCACTAGTGATCCGGCTGGCGGCCGTGTCACTGGTGGCGCTGGTCCTGGGTGAGCCCGGCACTGGCAGCGGGACCGCCATAACGCAGTCGCCAGAAAAAACCACAATTGCCATTAAAGTCACCGCGCCCCCTACGCGAAAACATGAACGGAGACAGAGAAATCGTCGCCGCACTACCACAACAACTACAACCATCGATCCATACGAAGATGAAGAGGATCTCACCACCCCGGTCACCACTACCACCGTCGATCCGAGAACATTCGATCACAGTAAGTATAATTTATTAATATAAATTAAGCCTACGTAGACTATTGGAACGTACTTTTATATCAGCCACTCGTTTGAATGTACTCACTTATTACTCTTGTAAAGCAATATTCAATACAATACATCAAGTAATTAGGTTTGTAAATTGTTAAAGATACGATGGGATTGTCATGTCTTGTTAAGATAAAAACCCCCTCCTCCAAAAACCAGATTAAAAAAAAAAAAAAAAACATCAAGTATTGTAGGAATAAAGGCAGAACTAACAAGTCAATAAGGTCTGTTTAAGATAAACTGGGTTATAGGGCTACCTGGGACTATGGCAAAAAGGACTAGCCCTGGGGAAAGTCTAATTAATAGACGTTGTCGAGCAATTATAATGGTCTGCCTATCGATATTATAATGGTCTGCCTATCGATAGGACGATAAAATGTATTTTCATGTCTATGAAAATATCGTTTTGAAGTTAATCGTTGCTCGATTTGATGTGATTGATAATAAAATTTAGGTATTACGACTGAAACGTAGGTATGTCCAAAATAGGTTATTTTTATTGACAATGAACTCTGGTCATAGCACAGAATGATCAAATTAATTTTATCAGTAAACACTTCTCAATTAAAACCAATACACGTAAACGATGAAATTGGGAGGTCAAAAATAATAACGATACTAATAATTCATTTAAATTGTAACAGTCAAGATCATTTCGATACAAACCCAGAATGAAAATACTTTCTCGCGTTAAAGAATGTTACTTATTTATATTGGTTCCTTAAAGAATCTCTCCGCATAGTTTTATTTTGCGTGAAAATATTCATAATAAACAATTTAAAGGTCCTTACAGACTGTATATTTCCATCGGCGATTACTGATTTGACACCGTAAGGTGATTTTGCGTTTTGTTTGGATAAGGTAGCGCGGATGCAGGGGAAGTGTCCGGACACCTTGTTTACGATAGCCAACCATTGTTTGAGAATGAAGCTTCTGTTCGGTTAACACGCCAATTTTTATACAGGGTGCTTCATTACTAATTTTGGATGCCCTCTTTTTAACTTTTGAAAATTACAATTATATATTAGCCCTATGAAACATTGTATGTTATTTTCACGTGCTTATCTGGACTTATGGATTTATCTTTGAAGCTATTTCTTTGTGTGTTCAGGAAGAACGGCAGGTCAGAATTGATACTTATCAATTTTTATAGGAAACACATGACACATAAATTTAACATGGTGGCACAGTCTGTTAACTCCTTCAGTTAATTAACATATATAGCACATCATTGACAGAATTAGCGTTATTGCGTCTACGTAAAAGCATTCTTTCATTGGGTTAACCCTTAGAAAACCATTATACCCTGATAATAGAAGTTATTGTTTGTACAGGCTTTAAATTATTTGATTTACTAGCTGCCCCGACAGACTTTGTTCTGCCAAATGTACTAATATTGATATTAAAAAATAGGGGTTGATCGTAGAGGGGTGCAAATTTAGGGTTGTATATATTTTTGTATGTTGTTTCATAAAAAAAATTGTGATGGGTCACCCTTATCATTTGGAGGAATGGCAAAATACATGTTGGCCGATTCTCTGACCTACCCGATATTTACACAAAATCTTATAAAAATCGGTCGAGCTCTTTTCGGAGGAGAATAGGAACAAAACATTGTGACACGAGAATTTAATATATTAGAATAAAATTACGAATAGAAAATAACAAAGTACATATAAAACGTGTCTGTGATAGAACTACATACCATTTTATTGAAAAGCACGTAAAAATATTTTACCTATTCCTATTTGAAGTAAATAACTTTGTACTAAATTCTTTATCGCGTGTTTGATGCCGGCGCTAGTATGGCTCCAGTAAATCACATTAAATCCCTTTTATAAAACGTGTGCCATGAATTACATGATAGTAAGTGTGATCCAATGCATAGATTGTTCTCTCTCTCTCTCTCTCTCTCTCTCTCTCATATATTGAAAACGGAATCAATTCTAACTTTTGAGAATGTGTGTCGTCTTCATCAATTTATTGGTAATGTAGATTTGATACACTTTCTTAGCATAAGGTTTTTTTTTAATGTTGACTGACACGGGATGATATATATATATATATTGCAATTCATATTTATTATTAACTGTTGCACCCAGATTCACCTACGTCAACTAAGATCTAAAACGGGTCCCTACCTTTTTGAAAATGTAATATAGCCTATGTTCACCGGAGATAGTGTAGATTCTCAACAGTGAAAAAATTTTTTTAATCGGTCAAGTAGTTTCGGAGCCTATCAATTTAAACAAATAATCAAATATTTCCTCTTTCGTTGATAATAATGTACCGTAACGTTACGGATACTAGGAAATTGTACATTTCTAAATCATTTGTAAATTTTCTTGAACGCACAATAATTTTATCAAAATCAATTTTCATTTCATCAAACACGGAAATAATATATTTTAATGATGTAACACAACTGTGAAATTAGCCGGTAGCAGTAAATCTGATTTACCGCTGCCTGCTAATTTTTCACTTCCATTGACAATAAAGTTTTACTTCAGATGTAAATCTCATCGCTGCATCCGTGGAGCGAATCTGAGTAAAAGGCTAATTGATCTCTTAGTAGGGCCACTTATAAATTTCTTAGTTATTTCCTTTCGAGCCAGTGATATGATTATTCTAACTTAATTGTCTTATACATTTATTTTTAAAGCTTGTTTATTAATTAATTAATTTAATTGCTGCAATAATAATATTTTACATACTTTTTATTGATACCCATAATTAAAGGAAGAATCTAGGACATTAAAGTATTTTTTTCTTTTCAATTTAACCACATATCCTATTTCTTTGATGTCAAAGTTTGATCAATGCGTAGTAGCAAATTCGGTGAAGATCATAAAAAAATTGTGCAAAAATTGTCTCCATGCGCCGCGCCTCAGTGGAGTCGCACCCTAAGGCCCCGTTTGCTTGAGCGCTTTTTTAACGAGCGTTAATAAAGCGTTTGAATGGGACATAATATAGACACCCATGTTTCTGTTCACACAAAGGCGTTTTTGAAACGCAACGCTTTTTTATCAAACAATGTTGGATTTTCGACGTTGAGTGTTTGACGTAAAATTTAATTTAGCATCCCAAACTAGTAAGCAAGGGATCGATCGTCTTGGCGTTCATTGAGAGAGGCCTATGTTCAGCAGTGGACGGATAAAGGCTAATGATGATGATGATGATGATCCCAAACACGCATCTGAAGCCGACGCGATGTCGAGTTTTACCGCGACGGTTTTTCAGCGCTCGTGCAAACGGGGGCCTATACTCGTACTATTTAATCTGGTAGCTTGGTAACATAGAAAACTTATTAAAGAAATACTTATCGTTTCTTACAAAAAGTTTTTATTATCATAGTTTTTACGAATGTAACGAGCTAGCGGCTCTTGGAAGTAGCAGTAGTTATATACCTTGGCAAATATGGCAACTTGCCAAATATCCTGGGCAGTACTATAAATAAAATTTTTACTAAGTTTTTTTACACTTTGGCCTTCCACCACGCTTTAAATCTTTTATTGTTGTTTGCTAACTATATACATATTGATGTAACATCTCTTATTCAACATTTAAGCCAAAATTGGGGCTATTAAATCTGAGCTGCACGCAATGGATATTATAATATGGATTATTACTAACATATGAGCATGATAATTACGATTATTATCCGCCCACATGCCTTTATTGTTTCACCCTGACCCTCTTGAAATCTAAACATCACTTAAATACTGGTGGACATAGTCACTTTCACTAAGTGTAGAAAGAAAATAAAGAATATTTCTTACTCAAGGTTTAATACCCCTTTTGTGCCTTGAAATGAGTTTTTCCAAATTTTAACATGAACTTGAGACCATCGCTTGCTCACCAGCGAAGGAAAATATCGCGATGGAACCTAATGCCTGATGAGATTAGAATATATTTGAAGGTGTGTGAAGTTCACCAACCCGCATTGAGCCAGCGCATCGGTGAAATATGCGGTGAAATATGACCCAAAACCTCATTCGTCTGATTTCAAAAAGGAAATACGTACCCAACAATGGAACTTAGTAAAAAAACAATTAAATATTTCCTCTTTACAATATCAGTATAAATAAGACATATTCATTTACGGTTGTAAAATTTAAAAAATCCATTCTAATATTTCTAATTAAACATCCAAAACCGTACAAGTTAAACAAGAGATAGAATCAAAAGTTTCCCTTTGAATTTCCTTTTTAAAATTCCCTTTTGAATTTAATTCGATACCTTTTGTTGGGAATATTATTTAATCATTGCATTACAAGGGGTGTTGTGTTTCAAGAGGCATTATCAACATGCCTGTCACGCACAGGGGTTGTTCCTATGTATTCATATAGATTACCAACAATTCGGGCATGAATTTTTTTGTTTAATTTATTATTGTTGGTATATTTACAAACCAGTATTTGGTAATATAAAATTAGAAGCGTCTAAACTCAATGTTGTTTATGAATATGAAATACTAGCTATTGCTATAGCTTCGCCTGCATCAAGTAAGTTTTAATACGGATCTCTAAAATTTTTGAAAATGTAATATATGCCTATGTTCACAGGCGATAGTGTAGATTCTCAACAGTGAAAGAATTATTCAAATCGGTCAAGTAGTTTCGGAGCCTGTTCAATTCAAACAAACAATCAAATCTTTCCTCTTTATAATATATATATAGATTATAGCAAAAGTCTATATCGATTTTTAAAAAAACTACGAGAAAAGTTTTGTTCAAGGACTACAAAATAGGTATAGTTAAGCCATGAAACTAAGCGTTCAGTCAGAGCCTTATGGTGACTACTGACGCTCATTTTTCTAATGGCCCTATGCTATTGGCCTTAAGGCCTTTAAGCTTCACCGGAAGAGTAGATGAGCAGATGGCTCATCTAAGAAACTACTGACGCTCATTGACATTTGCACAACCAGGGCTATACAGACTCATTGATCTCCATTTCTCTATCCCCCCAATGGACCGACAGAAACTCTTAACTCACAATATACACGAAACGCGCAATAGTGTAGCTATAGCTTTACGCTAGTATCATGTAACAGAGAAGTACCACTCAGTCGTGCCGGCCAATTTGGCTGTAATACAGTAATATAATACATTTAATTAAACAGACAGACTGATATAATATATTTACTATATATCACATGGCTTAATTGGAAAGAAATCGGCCCGTCTTGGCGTTTATTGAGACGGTCTATGTTCAAAGATCAAGGCTAGTGATGATGATAATGATAATGATGCGTGTCAAAAGAAAAAAGAAATTAATAAAGAACATAATGTGTATGTACATTGTATACGAAGTGTTGGTCGGCCACTAAACACGTTGAAAGACGTAAATACGAAAACCTACAATAAGGCGTTGGCGCAAATTGCGAGCTACGCATGCTAAATTCGATTTAACATCCAACGTTCAGTGTTTTAATTCCAATAGTGCTTGATAAAAAAAGTTAAATAATAAGTGAAATTTGCGTAAATATTTTTGACATAAATTTTACGCGAAAAAACTCATTTAAGTGATTTAAATATAGATGATTAAAAATTAATAATTCCACTTTCCATCCTTCAATTTTTTCCGAAGCTGTTTATATAAAATATGAATCGGACCAATATTTTATCTAAATTTACACACATTTGAAATATAAAATGTCATGTATTTATCTAATTCGTAATGATAATAAAATGATTAAAACAAAGTCTAATTTCATTAAAGAAGATTTTTTCGGAGATTTTTTGTCATAAACATGCGGTTACTCCCGCATAATATATCTGACACAGAACCCGGCAAAGTTGAAGAAAGTACAAAATAGTCCGCTATTCCCTAACGATCGAATATAGCGGTTAGAACCACAATGGCGAAATATGTGTACTTTTTCAGGATTGCGCTGTTGCTAAGCGTGCGGTATTGAGTTTTGTTGCTGAAATTACATTTTCTACGAAACAACAAATATCTTAGGAGTCAATAATGCGAAACCGATATTATTCCTTCACGAATTCGCAGAGAAATATAAAATTTATGTCAAATGTTCACGCTAATCTGTGTAGCCACTAACCAATTAGAAAAATTATTTGTAAATATACTCTTATCGTTTACCGTTATTAATCGGATAATTCTTATGACTGTGGCATTGCGGCAGGATAAAATAGGATCCCACCACGGTTCAAGCCTTTATAAGGTGTTCTAGGTGATCTAGGACCCTCAGAGAACGGCTGAAGGCGCTCGCAGTAGTTTTAATTCAGGGAATGAGGGATACACTGTCCAAGTGTGAGTACGTCATAGGGGTCAGAAACCACCTACGTTCCTGGCTAAATCTATAAAGGATTTCCCAGCATCGAAACTTCTAAAACTATTAAAATAGGAATATTTTATGTTACAAATTAATACTAATTGACTTTTGCTCTGTCATGGTAAAGCCTGAAAGGTTAATAACACAATATGTAGGCTTGGAAACATATTTTCTAATAACTTAGACTCTTTACCGATCTCCACACGATGGCCTGTCTGTATAGGATGCCAATATGAAAAGATCGGCCATCTTAACATTCATTAAGAAGGGCCTATGTTCAACTGTGAGATGGCTGATGATTATAATGTCATCAATCAATTGATCATTTGTTGTAGTTTTGATGGCGTCTTACTGAACTAAAAGTGAAATTTACTTTAGAAAAAAATACTTTTCTAACTACAGAGCAAAAAGATAAATTATTCTTATATCCAGATACTAAAAGCACACTAACCATTTTTTGACATTATACTTACATTTATCTGGATTTATCCCTGGTAAAGGTATTGGATTAAAAAGTAAGTTCATAATACCAAGATGATTAAAACGTTATGGCTAATAATGTTTTGTAAAGAGGATAAAAGTGAATGCCAAAATGAAAAATTGCTTTTTACTACAGCCCATCTATCTAATAAACCTAATATTGGTTCGATACGCGCTCAAGAGGCGTAAAATAACGACCCTCTCCCCACCTCCTCAGGGAGGGAAGTTTCACCAGTCGAATTAGACCTCAGCTATTTTATGATCCTCCACACAAGGTGCTTTAAAAGAGTTTTTAGTACTGGCGTTCACCTAGAATATGACATTTCTCTACAATTGTACACTCTAAAAGTGTAATAATGTTGCCCTTTAAATGTTTGATATTAGAATAATATATTAAATTTTCCTATTATGATCATTATTTTTTAATGTTGTGGTACTATCACTATTGTCTCTATTTCGATGAGGTTTTTTTAAAGCAAGATTTTATATCTTGAAATTTTGACACATTTTTTACAAAATCTGTCAAAATTTTAAGATAGATAAGAAAATTTTAAGATAGATAGGATATTGAAAACGGCCGTTAGTAATTAAGCACTGAATTCATGACTGACACCCCCGGAATTCACACTCAACTGGAAATCAATAATTTAGATGTTTCCACTTTTAACTCCTAGGGACATTCCTCGGGAGGGTGACGGAACTATGCGTCCCTGGAACACCGTCCCAAATTGTCCTTATACATGTTACATTACACGTTAAATTACATTTTGGTGAAAATGTATTAAATAATCAGAAAAGAGCAGCAATTATTAATAAAAAAAAATGTAATAATTAATATTATTATTTGTTATTTTTTAGTGATAAATGGATTGTGCTTTGTGTGAAAACAAATTCTGTCATATTAACGCCGGTTCTGTATTGGCTGACTTATAGTCATTGATTGATGATTGGCGAATGGGGCGTACACGCAGCTCACTGATTGGTTGAATTGCCAGTACATCAGTAACGAGTCACTAATCAGTTTCGAGTTATTTTATTTTAAGTTTATCCGGGGATATACTGGTATAACAAATAGTAAAACTTGCATTTGTTGGCTCTAGAATACATAGGATGTTTCGTTGTACATCTGACGCTTTAGATTGTAAGCCGAACAGCTGTCGAGGCTTTTTAGGGAGAAAGGGGGGAGGTGGTGGAACCATAAAAACATTTTGTAATCTTTATTAATAGATCTTCCGTTGGCATTGCTACAACCCAGCTGGCCCATACATATATAATATACTATGTTCCATTATTGTTTTCTTATGTTTACGCGAATCTCACTCATTATAATGAATAAACTTTTACGGATTATATCGCGGTTTAGTGAGTTTTTTACAAGCCCTACGTTTCGGATACTTTACAACAACCATGGTCACGGGAGCATCAATCAATTACTATCAATCGATCAATTACTAGTGACAGATACATCAATTTCTAGGAACTTATGCTAGGTCCACGGTAGGATAGAATCAAGATATGTCGTCTTGGTCCATACTTATCGATCACTTGGTCATACTGTCCTATCACTATAATAGTAAATAAAAGAATAATATTAAGAACTAATAAGGAATCGAGGCAAGGTTTACTTGGCATATACTAGTGATATATTACCTTATACACGTGAGAATATCGATCAATCAATCGTCCTTGACTTGAAACTTGCAAGTCTGTCAGTACGTGTTGGCTGATCCGACCAAAAGATTAACTTCCACAAAATTCCTAGGGAAATCATACATGGCGTTGAATGTAAAAACCATCCACAACCGGTTCAAACCGGTTCAACAAAGAGCTTAAATTAAATTTACGCTCCGCAAAGAAAAAACTAGTTACAAGAGGAAATTGGTGGAGACAGTGACAAATAGTATCCGCAAGCAGCTAGAGCAAGGTATTCCAGCTCACTCTAACACACCTATGATTGTATTTTTTATTTCAACAAGTTCGTACACGGGATGTTACGTTTTATGATTTTTAAGAAAATTCCATTAAGTGTATGGTAAAAATATGACTAACTACAAAAGAATTCTGGCGTATATAGACGCACAATTCTTAAGGATTATATATGATTGATTATGTATTGACGATTATGTATTGAATTTAATAGGGACATGTCCCCAGTTCGCCTCGCTCGCTCTCGCAGGCACATACGCTGGGGACCACGCGGTGTCCCTCTCGTCACGCCGCCAAGCGGACGTTTACATCGCAGAGTTTGTCCTCAAAGTGCTCATAAGAACGGTCCTTCTATGTACGTCTGAATTCTTGACTGGTCTCACATTCGGAAATGCTATTATATTTCCGAGTGTGAGTCCATTAGTAGTATCAACCCATGTATGTCGTACTACTGAGCACGGGTCTCCTCTTCGAAATCAGGCGAAGAGGATAATGGGCCGTTCACCGATGCGCTGGCTCAATGCATGTTGGTGAACTTCACATACCTTCAATGACTTTCAATCTCATCAGGCATGCTTTCCTCGCGATGTTTTCCTTCGGCGGTAAGCGAGCGATGGCCTTGTGTTTAGGTTGGACTTAAAAATTTAGAAAAACCCATTTCAAGGCACAAGCCAAGTCCAATACACACTGGACCATCGTCGCTCTAATCAACATCTGCTTAGCCTTTTCCCAACTATATATTGAGGTCGGCTTCCAGTGTAACCGGATTCAGCTGAATACCAGTATTTTACATGGAGCGACTGCTGTCGGACCTCTATAACCCAGTAACTAGGTGATACGGCATCCCGCGGTTAGACTGGTTGTCAGATTCTCGGGCTTCTGACGACCCGTAACGACTGTCAAAGATCCACGAATGACAGCCAGGACGTGCTCTTCGAGGCACGGAGGAGTCTCGGTATATAAAGATGGTCACCCATCCACAGACCAACCTCGGCAAGCGTTGCTTAACCTGGTGGATCTATCCGCGCCTCTGATATAATATTATTACATTATATCACATCAGAACATTTTGTCATACAAATTAGTTTGTTCATTTATTTATTTAACTTTGAGGAGGAACAACAGCTAAAACACTTTCACAAATACAAAATTTACATAGAAGATAGATAAAAGATACGTAAAGTATTTCTATGTAAATTTTATTTATTTCATATCAATAGTTCGCTAGGTATACATTATAGTTTATTAATTACCCCTAAGAACGATATTGATAATATTTTATCCGGGAATGAAATTATTTTAAGTTCAAATCTCGAACGTACTTTATCTATTTGCAAAGTTACTTAAAACCTGTTAGCCTTTTATCTTTGAAAGAGAAAAAAACCTTCAGATTTCTAATACCAAATAATCTGAACTAATATCGGCTAGGGAAATTTATTTGAGGGTCTACGAGTATACTGCAGGCATAAAGAATATTAAATACCCCTCCCTCTAATTACGATTGCTTCGGTCATATTATTAACGTCTGTAATGAGATCACTCATACACTATTCTACTACAAATTCTACTAAAAGTGAGTTTTATTACCTTGAAAGCATACTCATATTTGAAAGGCCGGCTGCGCACCTACTCACTGGTGGTATGTAATAGGCTATAATTCTCCGCGGTACGTCAATCTGGTCCCGTGGTAAGTTCTCGAAGAACTTATGTTAAAGGTACCAGACAACGGAGACATGCTTAATACTTTTATGTAATACATCCATGACCCAGGAACACAGAATACTTTTTTGTTTTTTCGAATCGCCTACCTTCCGACTTAAGTGCCAACTCGCTAACATTTGAGCCACAGAGGTCGTCTTAGGCATGCCACTTATTGCTTACCACCAGGTTAACGATTAATCATTTGCCTCTATTCTATAAATATAACAAAAACATACATTTTTATACGCATCTATAATAAAGCGATAGCTGTAAACGTTAAGTCACTTGTAACAGATTTATTGAAATAATTATATTACGCTCAAGTCCCAACGAGCGAAGAGAACTTAATGAAATGGAATAATTTAAGAATCAAAGCAATATTATACGTTTTCATAATGTTATTTTATGTTTCTCTTCCATGAATAATTATTATTAGGCATATGAAATATGTTATTTATATATTACTAAACATTTTATAATGTATATAGTCATTAATATTGTATTTACTTACCTCCACTCTCTATTTCTACTAGAATTTTCCATTAAAGTTAATATAATATTAACTAAAGCACATTTTAAAACAGAATTATAAATAGGTAAAAGCATGTACTGGATTAAAGCTTAAACCCCTATATGGGCTGGAAAATAGGGATAACCATATTTAAGGGAATTAGATTGTATATTTTAACAGTATAGCATGAATAAATGAGAACTTATCAAAATTGTAATTTGAACTCAACGTTGTATGTAGGTAGGTATTATTTTATATGTTCTTACCTACTCATTATACAGCTTAAGATAAATACAATCAACAACAGCCTATGAATCGTTGATACTTATTGAAGTTACATCATACATTTTCTTTTTTTAAAAGCTATTTTTATTCGGCTATTTCATATTTTCCTTCGCTACGAGTATACCGCACATAAATGTAAGACGATCTGAACGAAGTGTTTAAAGCGAGTGGCAAGGTTTCGATCGACTTGGTTTTCATTAATGGCTTACGATAATGATGATGATACTGCATATAAAATATTTGTCAGTTTCTAAGTTAAAAAATGTTGCTGCAGTCTTATCAACCATTGTCAAAGCTATCTTGCTTTTCTCATCTGATAACCGTATTTATTGGTTTTAACCAATACAGGCATATCAAACAGTAGTTTAATTTAGTACCTCCAAGAAGGTTGATAATGGCACACAAGCAGTGGTGACAACACTACTGTTTTAGCATTAGATTTACGACCCTACCATGTCATCCTTATTTTCTGTTCATAAATATTCGTTTTTTATGATCCATTTGTATTCTGTGTGAAACTCCGAAACTCCTTCATTATTAGAAACGAACACTATTATTATGTAGTTTGATGAATATACTTCGAAGGAAAAAAAAGATCAGCACCATAGAACACATAGTATTAATATATTCCTCATTACCATGTTATTATTATATGTATGGTTCATCTTGAAAATGTGTAAATCCGCCGCTGGAAATAACTGCTTCACCGTTTTCTATTGTTTTCCAACCTAAAATCGCAACTTTTTGCTTTGCTAAGGTTAGCAATACTAGCAATAAGACTGGAAGAATCCAAATCTCCATAAGGAATCCTCCTTCCTCCTTGTGACATTATCGCCTTAGCCACAAAACTCAAACTCAAATACAATCGTGAACATACTCATAATTCAAAGCGATTATTGTTAATAATGTTCTAGACAAAAATCTGCAAACAATCGTATTTAATAATTTCGTTAGCTCCAGCTTTTATAGAGAGCCGTAAAGAAACAATTAAAGTTTATGCTTACCCTTCAAATATGGCTCCGGCTTTTACTATTATATATTTGACATTTAATTAAGATTTTCCCGATTCCGTTTCTGCGAGCGAAAATCACGGATCGCGCAAATATTTTCCAACAGTTTTAAAATGTTCTGATTGGTACTGGTTTGTCGAATATATCATATAAAACGACGTATTGACTTATTTTTAGAAAATAATATAATATAAGCCATATTTGATTATGTTCTTGTTTGCTGTAGTTGAGATGAAAATGTCCATAAAAATTTTAACCTAAGTCGGTGGGTAACATCTGTTTAGGAGATATATTATAGTTACATCCAAATATAAATTATAATACTGTTGTATTAATAGGAGTGACTTTAACAATTTGCAAGTACTAGAAGTAAACTAAAACTGTAATACAAATATTGAAAATGCACCAAATTATTTTGGACATAATATAATATACAAACTCGAGTCTCGACTAAGTAAATCATATAACATTATATTATTTTGCGATTGGCAATATTTTCGTGTTCGAGTTATCGACTGATAATAGTATCAGTTAAGCAAAGAAAAAGCAAAAGCAAGAAAAGCAACTGTTAAATAGGATTATAATTATTAGTGCTAATTTACGTTTCTTAGATTTATTGGTGTGTTCATTTTAAACTAGATGGCGTTAGTAAAGAAAATGTTTATTGTTAAATCGCGCTAGCGCTATGTTTATGTTATTTTGTATAAGCCTGAGATAAAATGAATTACAGCGTTGGAAACATACAGTGGTGTTTTATTCTATATAATACGCAAGTGAACATGGTGCCGAAACCAGGGAAAGGACAATAATAGTGAATGTGAAGATTGAAGAATCAAGAAAGTGAGGTGAATGTGAAGCAAAGTAAAGAAGTTATAAGAGTCAAAACGAGTGACCGAAGTTACCCGTAACCTGTGGCAAAAGGAAGAATTTACAAGTGTTGAAAAAGACTGGAATATTTACTCTACACGACACTTGTAAAAAATATAAAAGGTGTACTTCATTGGACTTAGAAAAATTTGCATCGAAAAAGACTTTGAAATTTTACTCTACTACAAGACATACAAAATTCATTTAAAATGGAGAAGCTAGTAAGGAAGCAAGAAGATTTACTTGAAAATATAGAGAAGGCATTTAATAATTACAAAAAATCGCCCAAGAGTCGAATCAATCGCCCATACATAGAATCACGGTTAGAGAATCTAGAAAAAATGTGGAGAGACTTTGATAAAAAACATTCTAGTATAGTGGAAGAAGTTTCTAAAGAAGCAAAACAAACAATGGATTACTTTCAACGTGATATCTATAACAAGTTTGAGGAGATATATACAGATTACAAGTCGAAGCTAAAGGAGGATATGCCTGTAACAACTTCTGCACCAAGCTCAATGTCCACAACCAATCAGGCGGGATATAAAGTGAAATTGCCTCAAATACAACTTCCCACCTTTAAGGGTAGCTACGAAGAATGGCAGACGTTTCACGATATGTTTGTGTCGTTGATCCATACAAATTCCAGCTTAAACCCAGTGCAAAAGCTACACTATTTGAAGAGTTGTCTTGCTGGTGAACCTGAAAGGCTTTTGATGAATCTGGCCACTACAGAAAGTAATTATGACGAAGCATGGACTCAACTCACAAAACGTTACAACAACAAGAGACACAATGTTAATGAGGTTATGAAACGTTTGTTTGCACAAAAAACTATCGTGGCAGAATCAGCTACACAGATAAAAAATTTGCTGGACAATACTACCGCTTGCTTGAAAGCCTTAAATAATCTGGGAATAAACACAAAATCATGGGATACAATAATAAGTTACCTGGTTTTGTCAAAAGTAGATCCTCAAACTAGAAAAGAGTGGGAAAGAGACTCAAATAAAGAATCGGAAAACCTACCATCGTGGGACGAGCTTGTTAGTTTTTTGGAGAATAGATTTCGAACACTAGAAATTTTAGAAGAGTGCAAGCCTACATCTATCAAACAAATAACGAAAAAGAATACCTTTCATTGCAAAGTAGAGGAGAAGAAAAAGGATAACAAAATTGAAAATATTAATAAAGTAACTTGCGTATTCTGTACTAAAGAACACCTTCTTTTTCAGTGTGAGCAATTTCAAGAACAGCCTACAGACAAAAGAGTTGAGTTTATACAATCTAATAAGCTGTGCTTTAATTGCTTTGCTTCCAACCATAACGTAAAGAGCTGTCATCGAGCAACGTGCTGCCGCAAATGTGGAAGGCGACATCACACACTATTACACTTCGAAAGAACCGCATCATATCAAGGACCTTCAACCATAGAGAGTGCTACACCGAACAGTCCCGTTGCTGAAACATCTACAAGGAATGAGGGTGAGAGAAAAATTGTTTCACATTTTGCCAAAGAAAAACAAAGTGAAGTTCTGTTAGCTACTGCATTAATTAATATCAAATCATCACATGGTTTTAATAGAATAGTTAGAGCATTAATTGATCAGGGTTCTGAGGCTTCATTTGTAA
Organism: Lycaena phlaeas; assembly: GCA_905333005.2. Taxonomy (NCBI): domain Eukaryota; kingdom Metazoa; phylum Arthropoda; class Insecta; order Lepidoptera; family Lycaenidae; genus Lycaena; species Lycaena phlaeas. Next base: position 7,602,502 of record HG995168.1, read on the forward strand.
CGGAAAATACTGTTCAATCTTTAGGTCTTAAACGAATTCCTGTGAGTGGTCTTGTGTCTGGTGTAGGTGATGGAGAGATGAAAATAAAACATATGGTTATATTTAATATAGAGTCAATTCACAACCCTAAATTTACTGTGCCAGTTCAAGCTTACGTATTACATACACTGACGTCCTTTTTGCCTACGAGTAAAATTTCTATACTGGGATGGTCAGACATAGAAGAGAAGCCCCTAGCGGACCCAAAATACGGAGCACCTGGAAGAATTGATATCATCCTTGGAGTCGAGATATATAGTGAGATTATTCTTGAAGGCCTGATAAAACACCCAGAGAAGAGTGGACCAATTGCGCAAAATACGCATCTTGGTTGGATTTTGTCAGGTCCCATTGATAATAAGACGTTTTCATCTCGTCAAAGAATTATCAACTTACATATACGAGTGAAAGAAGATGAGCTTTTACAGCAATTTTGGGAAATAGAAAGAGAACCAGATGCAATAAAAAAGAAAATGACAAAAGAAGAAATAAAATGTGAAGAAATATATGAAAAGACGACTGTGAGAGAAGAAAATGGAAGATACAAAGTACGCTTACCATTTAAAGATTTTTATACTTTACCATGTTTGAATAATCAATCCGAGAAAATTGCACTACATAGATTTACCCTACTTGAAAGAAAACTACAGAAAAATGAAATACTAAGGGAAGAATATAAAAAGGTTATTGACGACTATATTAATCAAAATCACATGGAAGAAATCACCGAAAAAGAAGAGATAAAAAAGTACAATACTGTGTATCTTCCACATCATGCTGTTGTGAAACAAGATAGAGAAACAACTAAAGTGCGAATCGTCTATGATGCATCATGCAAAGGATCTAACAATAAATCATTAAATGATACTCTTTTGGTGGGACCAAAATTACAAGATGATTTAAGACATATTTTAATGAGATGGCGATATCATCCTTATTGCATAGTTGCTGACCTTGTTCAAATGTATAGACAGATTTTGGTGCATGAGAATGATGTTGATTTTCAACGAATACTTTGGAGAGATGATGTGAATCAACCCATTAAGCATTTTAGGTTGTTGAGATTAACTTTTGGAACAGCATGTGCACCTTATTTGGCAGTGAAATCTTTACAACAACTAGCTAAAGACGAAAGAGTTAAATATCCAGTTGCATCAGACATCACTTTGAGAGACTATTATATGGACGATTTATTAACAGGATGCGAGACAGAGGAACAAGCTATACAAATTTTTGATGAAATGAATGAGTTGATGAATTCTGGAGGTTTTTCTTTACAAAAATGGTGTACAAATAGTGAAGCCTTAATAAACTACATAAAACAAGAAAATCAAAAGAATGATCAAAAGTTAGTTTTTAAATCGGATAATGTCATGAAAGTTCTGGGAATTTGCTGGAATAAAACTACTGATAATTTTGAATATAACTACAAATTTACGGAAATAAATGAGCCGACAACTAAAAGAAAAGTACTATCTGAAATAGCGAGACTCTACGATCCATTAGGTTGGATCTCACCGGTAATAATAGTTGCGAAGATATTTATGCAGAAATTGTGGAAATCCAATTTAAACTGGGATGACAACCTATCTCAAGATTTATTGCAAGAATGGCTTAATTTTAGAAATGACTTGAGTCAGGTGAAAAATATATTGATTCCGAGATGGCTTAGCACTAAAAAGGGAATTACCTGCGAACTACATGCATTTGCTGATGCGTCAAATATAGCATATGCTGCTGCCGTATACATGAAAGTTCGAGATGAGCAGCAAAATGTACAAGTTCATCTTATTTCATCTAAAACCAAAGTGGCACCGATTGATAAAATAATATCTATTCCAAGACTTGAGTTATGTGCTGCCTTGCTTGCATCCAAGTTATTGTATGAAGTCTCCGAAGTTATGAATATATCTAAAGACAAACTGTTTGCTTGGTCCGATTCAACAGTCGTTCTTGCATGGCTCAGAGGAGAACCTAGTCGATGGACAACATTTGTAAGCAATAGAGTGTCTGAAATTCATACAATGCTGGATATTGATAACTGGAATTATGTCAGTACCCATTTAAATCCTGCAGATTGTGCGTCACGGGGTTTAACTGTCAGTGAGCTAATTAAACATGAACTATGGTGGCATGGCCCGGACTTTTTGCTTCAAAATAAGAACTACGAAACTAATCTAATTTTTACGACTACAGAAGAAGAGAAATTGATCAAGGTTTTAACTACTATCGTAAAACCAAAAGAAGAATTTATTTGGACGAGGTTTTCAAATCTACAACGGATGCTAAGAGTAATGGCATACTGTCGAAGATTCTTAAGTCTAAAATTACCTAAAGAACAAAGAGAAAAGAATACAAAGATAGTGACACAGGCTGAAATTAATGAAGTAACTAAAATATGTATTAGAGAAACACAAAATTTATATTTTGAAGAGGAAATTAAAATATTAAGAGCGAAGAAAGATATACCTAAAAGAAGTTTACTACAAGCTATGAACCCATATTTAGATGGGGTGAATATTTTGAGAGTAGGTGGTCGTCTAAACCAATCAGAAGAAGAAGAAGACAAAAAACATCCCATCATACTTCCGAATGAAAGCCATTTTACAAAGTTGATTGTATCAAATGCTCATATCAAAACACTACACGGAGGTCCACAAATAATGCTTAATTTCTTGAGATCTAAATATTGGATAATACGAGGAAGAGAATTGACGAAGAAATGTTATCGACAATGTGCAGTTTGCATACGTTATGCTAGGCAAAATAATAACACGTTGATGGGACAGCTGCCGAAATCAAGAATAACACCGTCGAGACCATTTAGAAGCGCAGGTGTAGATTTTACTGGACACATTAATATTAAATTTTCTCCTGGAAGAGGAGCTAAGTCCTATAAAGGATATATTTGTCTCTTTATCTGTATGGTCACTAAGGCTATTCATTTAGAAGCAGTATCGGATTTAACAACCAAAGGCTTTATAGCTGCTTTTCGAAGATTTGTCTCGAGGAGAGGACATTGTCAAGACTTGTACAGTGATAATGGCACGAATTTTGTAGGCGCCGATAAAGAATTGTGTCAAATGTTTAATCGAGCTGTCTCAAAGACACCAAATGAGATTAAACAGCTGTTGATCAATGAAGGAACCACGTGGCATTTCATACCACCTCATGCTCCTAACTTTGGGGGTCTATGGGAAGCCGGAGTTCGATCTACGAAGAGTCATCTAAAGACAGTTATCGGAGATACGATACTGACTTTCGAGGAACTTTCAACCGTTCTTACGCAGATTGAGGCTTGTCTTAACTCCCGTCCCATATCCTATTTGAGTGATAATCCTAACGATCCATTACCCTTAACACCTGGACATTTTCTGGTTGGTGAACCTCTTATCGTTATACCCGACGAAGACTACTCACATGATAATAGTTCTTATGTAACTAGATGGAGACTGTGTCAAAAAATGTTAGATAGTTTTTGGAAAAAATGGTCTAAAGAATATCTTGTAACATTAAATAATAGATATAAATGGACAACTAAGAGAGACGAACCTAAAATAAATGATGTTGTTATAATTAAAGATGATAATTTACCACCAGCTAAATGGTTATTAGGGAAAATTGTAAATTTACATCCAGGTAAAGATAATATTACGAGAGTAGTAACTTTGCAAACAAAATCAGGTTTATGTAAAAGACCATGTAATAAATTGTGTTTCATACCAAAAAGTGATGAATGTTAAACTATAGTGAAACTGTAGAATTGTGTTATGCTTTTAAGTTTTATTGAGTTTGTACATTTAATTTTAATTTGTTCTGTGTTGTGTAATAAGTACTTTAATTTTAATTTTGAGATATATTAAAGAACAGAGTTCTTGGTGGGCGAAATGTTAAATAGGATTATAATTATTAGTGCTAATTTACGTTTCTTAGATTTATTGGTGTGTTCATTTTAAACTAGATGGCGTTAGTAAAGAAAATGTTTATTGTTAAATCGCGCTAGCGCTATGTTTATGTTATTTTGTATAAGCCTGAGATAAAATGAATTACAGCGTTGGAAACATACAGTGGTGTTTTATTCTATATAATACGCAAGTGAACAGCAACCATAAAAAGCAATAAAAGCAAGCATTAATTACTTTGACTCAAATACTATAGATAAAAATATCAAATAGTATCAAATATCATTTATCGATTTATTAATATCAGGATGAAAATAACGGCAGCATAACTGCCACACAAATTCAAGCCGTTACTGCATTTTAAACTCAAATTGGTATTACTATCACAGCGCGCTAATTAATGTTTTACGTTGATATATACATATAGTATACGTGCGCAAACCCGACAAAATCGAGATTGGCATATTGTGAAGTATCACGACATAACAGCGTAATGTCGTTTTCTGTCTCGGCATGCGAATCAATTTTACCCTCATGAAGATAGATGCTTTCCATAAAAAACGATACAGAACTTAAAAAGTTGCTTTTAAAAAAACCTTAGCTCGTTAGCGGAATAATTTATGTGGTGCGTCAAATAAATGATCCAGATGTAACTTCACAGATCATTGAACCCTAGTTGTGTTGGAGAAGATGTAACGAACTCTGCACTTGTGACTTCACCGTAACGTCATTAATTCTACCTAATGCTCGAAACGTACGTCACAGCCACATTTCGTGTTCAGAAGTACTTTTTATATTCAACTAATGAACATCATCATCATTAGCCCCTCCGCAGACATCTAGAACATGAATATATAATTATGGCCGGCGTAAATTTGTTTTTGAGGTCTGCGGATATCTTGTTACTCGCTTTCTCCTATTCGGTTGGAAAAAGCGAGACTACTTTTGTCGCACTCTAGTCACTAGCATATTTTTTTTTTTTTTTTGTAAAAGTAATAATTATAAAAAAAAATCATATTAAAATAGATTAAGCTATATTCATCAGGTAAATCTGGTGTATGTGCTAGCTCTCTTTAGCAAAACAAACTCGTTTTTTTTGCTTGGTATATTATACTTTTTCGATAAACAAAAATATAATAATTATAATATACGATATACATTTAAAAATAGATGTACGATAAATATAGAAAATCGATATTAACCAATGAAGATTTTTTGAAAAATCGTAGTAAAAGGTTTATGTTATATATGTGTATATATAAAAAATCGTATATATAACAGATCAACATTTGCTGACTCATCAGCTTGAAACTTGACATTACATATAAAAAATCAGTCTTGTCTATTGACTAAAAAAAGGTTGAAAATCATAATGGCAATATTGAAAAGGAACTAACATACAAAAAACATACAGGCGAATTGAGAGACTATTTTTTTAAAGTCGGTTAAAAATAATCACAATCATAATAATTGCATTACAATTATAACTTGTTATACATAAATTCGCTTGAGAAAACATTTAATTTTTTAATTTATTAGAACAGCTACAGTTTACATTGTCGTCACAGACAACTAATTTCATTTTTACCCTGGCTGGCAATTATTTTAAGCCCGCTTGCTTATTTAACAGCTCTACACGGTACATTCGTCAAGAAACTCGAAAACGTACATTTATTTCTTATTCCTTATATTAAAAGAATTCACGGTTTTCACACAGTCAAATAATATGTAGTAAAATTTGTAAAATCTAAAGAAAAGATTATAAATAATATACCTAGCTGGTGCTCACAGCTTTTCCCGCGTTAACTTAGATTCACAGCCGCATCCCGATTGATGATAATTATTTTTCGCTTCATTCAATCTTAACTTAGCATTCCATTGTTTTTTTAAATCGGTGGAGTTGCTTTTGAATTTAAGAAAATTGGAGTTTTGTTTGAGTCAACTAGCAGACAAAAAATTAAATTTATCCTTTTTTAAATATCAGTATTGTCTAGTACCATCATCATCATCAGCCTTTATCCATCTACTGCAAAACATAGGCCTCCTTGATTAAACGACAAGACGACCGATCCCTTGCCACTCGAATCCAACACGGACGGGCTACTGTACAGAGATCGTCTTCCCACCTGGTTAATGGCCGACTAACACTTCGTCTAGGCAGCCTTCTCCGACCGTATCAGACCATCTTATTGTTTAGTAAAGATGAAAGTATCTTTGAATTTATAATCGTGTCTAACAAATAATCTTATACGTAGGAAAATATGGCAGATATAAAATGATGATGTCCGCTTTAGGCTGCTATATTTCTTTAATCATCTACTTACATGTAATCTGCATCTAGTGACTCGTATAGGCGTAAACAGCTAATCAATACTAGTACTAATGGAATACCATTAACTAAGCAGATTAATCTTACAGTAAGTACTGAGGTGGAATATATACCGTTTGATGAGAATTTGAAGTAAATAAAAACACACTTTCATGGCTTAAGATCTTATGAATATCTAAGCAAAATCCCTTCGTAACGAGTTTTCAAGCCGTGTCTCTAAAATACAAGAGTTTATGTAAATTCTGCATAAATTACATGTCGAACAAACTTCTGTACAAGTCGACACCTAAACCGTATTTTACTGGTGAATTCCTCCTTAGGATTTAGGGTACCTTTTAAACTACTGGTAGTAAGAAGTTTCTTCGGAAACAATTTGTTTGGCTCTTTACATACCTACCTGGGATAAATATACAATTAGGCTCAGATGCGATTTAAAAGAACTCAATATTAACAATAAAATATGGGGTTCAAATTTAACCTCTAAATATAGTTTACGTTCAATTTAACTTTCTCCACAGTAAAAATGAAGAAACCTATTTGCCTAATAAGTTTAAAAATATCAATATCCCAGCTTAACTAAAGTGTTGTAATTTATGCAAAGATATTCATTTCACAAAATTCATATTAATAGACAAAAGTTTTTGTGTAATCTATAGGGGCTAGGGGTTGGCTTTGTGGATAGAATCAGGCTAATGATTATTAAACAGTTTGCAGATTACGGTCGATAAAAAAAATATTAACAGATGAATAGAGATGTACAACAGACATCTTGAACAAGAATTCCGGATTTTTTTTTTATAATTTATGGATATAACCAGGATCGTGAATTGCTGACCCAAAGTGGGTCTCATATTAAATGAGTACAAATCCAAACTAAAACACGGCGATCGCCTTCAGCCACTTTTTGAAGGTCCCAGAACTGCACTCTGTACTCTGCAGGAAAACAGGAGTACTTTAGTTAGAAATCTAGTTAGAAGCCTAGTTGGAAATCTTGCACACCTAATAAGAATGTGTGACTAGTGAGTGGCGTCAAAAATCTCATCTCAACTAGGACCTACATGCTAAAACACAAAAAAAATTGTGCTTATGTATTTGGATGTATCAATGATGACTTTTCGTATATTGATAGAGGCCCATGTCCATGATATTATAAATTCAGAAAGTGAAGAGCCTCACAAGACAACCAACCCAAGGGCTATGCTGTCTGAGGCATGGATGTCTAACGCCTCACGTTGAAGACGAACGAACGACTTTCATTTGGTCAATAATAATTTTATTATTAAATTGTCAGGTAGCTAATAGTACGGAATGGAATCCGTGTGGGTTGTAGCGGAACTAACTTTGAATGGATATAGCCTAATGATGCAGAAACCTAGTCATTTTCAGTTATAGGGGAAAGTTTATCAACCCTATTTTCCAATTTAAATGTTCGCGAAAAATTAAAACGACGCTTCATAAAATGATAAATGGCTATTGCAAACACTTTCATTAAACTCCAGTGGTAAAGAGGGCAACTTTGTTAACTTCTTTCATTTCAGCATAAATTGTTTGATATAAATGTTCAGAAATGAGTTATTGTTAATATACACACAAAACAAGAAGACACAAAGAGACGTAAAAGACAATTCGTAACGTACACCTAATGGTGCTCAAATTCTGAAGACTTAGATCTGAAAATGTTGACGACACGGCAGAGAAGTAAACAGGCGAAGTAATGAACACATTTGTCAAACTATTTTCACTTAAGCATAAATTATTTCATCACACAAATGTACAGTAAGTAGATTCAAGTAAGTGTCTTGTTATGAATATCTCAAGAACTCAATAAACAGCCATTATACAAAGTTAATAAAAGTTGGAAAAAATAAAGAACGTTGGAAATATGAACGTTCAAGGCACAGTCCCAAGATAAACAGCCACGCACCTGTAATACAGCTCTCGGAAATGGCAATGTTTCTAGCCATTCGCGTAATCAAATAATAATGAGCGGGTCGGTTTACGGAGAAAAATATCTATTTCCCTCAAGACCGACGGATAAGGGAACATTAAAGAAATATAAAAAAAACGTTAAGAAGCCTCATAAGTAATCTGTTCCTATTAAGTTTCTCGTGTTACATTAGGGGATCTTGTGTTCTGTTCATTTACTCATTTACGTCAAGAACTTTTTTATTTTATCATTTGGTATACATCAAATAATATTTTATTATAAAATCCGCTTATATGTATATTTAAATTTTACTTGATATCGCAATATGTAGCAATGAAGGTCGTTGTAACTACTGCGGTTCCGATGCGGCACCGGCACAAAATTTATGTATTACCAAGCCTGCAAACCTAGCTACCCGGAAACCATAACCGCCCGTGGTTTTTCTTTAGATAGCTTTTCACTGCCGGTGTATACTGAAATCCAACAAGTACGCTCCGTACATACGCAGCGTGGTAGCGTGAGCAACTTTACACGTTCAACATTTATGAAATGCTATCGGCTGGCTTTAAATCCTTAGAGGGCTGGCCCCCGGTTAAATATTAAATTTCGTAAGAATTTTAAATTAGAACATTAGGCGCGGCGTCTCAGCAGAATTTAATATTAATAACGCTATCCAAGCGGACTTGGTAGAGGGCTGAAAACAATGAATTTTTAATAGTTACTTTGCGACGGGCAATTAATGTAATGAGGTAGCAAGTTTTAGTCCACCCAAGGGGCTGGTGCAAATTAGAGTTAATTCAGCTCTGGATTCTCCGCCTCTTACTCTGTTTGGAGCGAGCAATTAGTATCGATAAGTTTTATTGACATTTGTTTCGGTTAATTATGTTACACCATACTTACACTCAGACTGCGTGTTACTTTTTCACTATTAAATGGGTGTTCGTGTTTAAATCCTACTATAATATTATAAATTCGAAAGTTTGTAAAATTGTTTGTTACTCTTTCACGCAAAAACTACTGAATGGATTTTGATGAAACTTTATAATAATATAGTTTATACATCAGATTAACACAAAGGCTATAATTTTTCCCCGTATTCCCACGGGACCGCGTGGTAATATAGACTATAATATCATCCCGCTAAGATGCCGTTGTAAATCTTAGTTAACGCAGGCGAAGCTGAGGGCAACAGCTAGTGAAAAATATTTAAATATCCTAAGGACTTCTTAATATCAATACTGGTCAATACTGGTTATACATAGAAAAATATGTACATTCAAAATCACAAAGATAATGAATTATTAATTAATATTCTCTATAACTATTATGCTGTTTTATTGTTTCTAAACGAGCTCCGTATTTCCTGTCTATCAGAATTCAGTCTAGTAAATCGTTTTTCATTTTAGAAATCCTAGAAGCACTTAGTTCCATTCCTAAGCCGTGTATTTGACGTTGAGAGACCTAAGTACCTTGCATTCCGCTTCATACCGCTCTAAATTACCCAAAACTGCTTTTTCCAAATGAACAATGAAATCAGTGTGGTATTTCTTTACAATTTTCTATTTTTAATTTAAAATAGTAATCAACATTTAGTGTTGAAACAAAAATACTAAATTTTAAAATAAATAAAATCATAATCCTTTAAAATACTTCTTATAATTGACTACTCTAATATTTATATATATAAAAAACTTTATTATCTTTTTAAAAATACATACTGCTAGTGTGTGTTAATAGGCAGCGTAAAGCTTAGGTTAAAGGTTTAAATTCAAATTCTACGCATATCAAAATAGGCTTTAAGAATATCATATCTATATCGGGTCTTATCAAGGATTATGAACATATATCTTAACATTTATTTTAGTTTTGTAGCTCATGTTCTTAAAAGCTTACAATTAGACTGAAATACTGTTGTTATTTAACAGTAATTTATCTCAATTTTAAGATCGACTGCCACTTCACACAGAGTTGATTGTTATATTATTATTTATCTTAAATATTAATAAATATTAATAACAATAATTACATCATAAAACATAACATAGCATAAAAACTTTCACAAATGACATTGTTAATTGTATGTCAAGATAAATCATTATACTTAAAATTACCTTGACAGCCGGCCCGCTCGTTTGTCTAAGTAATGAATTGTTTTTCTCCTGTTTCAACCGTTTCGTAATTTTGCTCGTGTAATATATCACATGTCCTGTCAACTCGGTGGTCTGGATTAGACTCGCATCGCTCTTATAACATACGATTAAGATTCGTCACCGTCTAACAAATATTCTTTATATAAACGTTTAGTTCACGTTCTGGACATTTATAGTGTTCACGTATATTTTATCTTGGCAAACCACTCATATTCCAAATAATAAAAACTTTCTGTACAGAAAGTTTTTGTAATGTTTACGCGAATCTGACATTATATTTAAACAAATTGTAATGGATTTTATCGCGATAAACAGCAGCGATTGACCACTAAAAACTTTTTTTCTAATACCGTAATCAGCAAAGAAAAAGAATTAATTTAATTAAAAGAAAAAGATTCATGATTCTGAATACGCAATTCTCGTGATAGAAAAAAGTAAATTTTTAAAGTACACTGGCGATAGATTTCCTTGTTTTTAAACTACTATAATACCTACTAATACCTATTAAAACCTTACCTTACAGTACCCAGTAAGGCTGTGCTGAAATCCCTTATAAAATATCATCTTCATCATCGTCAATCTTTATCCGTCCATTTCTGAACATATTCCTCCCTCAATTAAAAATATATATAAATATTTATTACATTTAAAGTAGCAAAAACAGTATTAGAATTTTTTTCTTTGTACTTTGTTTTATTAAAATGAGAGTAAACAAAACTTGGGGATTATGCTACATCGCCCGAAGCTGAGGTATGTTGGACCGTACCTTTGAAGTGCTGTATATATATAGGGTTGGAAAACGTTAGCAGGTAATTACTCATGCATGATATACCTTCGCAACAAATTATATTTTAAGAGTATGATGTTATGAAATTCGCGATGGATTCAAGAAAATATTTTCAACCAGAAAGTCGAGTATTATATCTTTGATTACTGTGTGTATGTTTGCCTGTGGTACTGTAGCCTTAAAAGATATATATTTCATTTTGTATTAGATTCGCAACTGGTAGTTTTTAGGCTGGATACGTCAAAGCCGTTGCCGAAAAAAAATGTTTAGCCGTTAACAAATCTTATGCTATTGTTTGAGAGGACGTTTTAATGCATAAACTTATAGCAAATGGTGTTTCATTAGGGTTATTCATGTTGAAAGATTAATTTAAAATAGCTTGCGCATCACTAAATATCGTACAAACGCGAATTGTGTTTCAGCCCCAGGTGAATACGTTAAATACACAGAAATACACTATAAGGGTGCTTACTACGTATTAATATTTCGAGGAGCCCACATTTTACAAATACATTTGTAAAATACGTTATTATCCCCCGCCTGTATTGAAATATACCATAATACTTTCCTGCAATTGAGTGTGATTGAAATATTACAAAGCTCAAATTTGTTATTGTTATTAGAAACATATTTACGGTTCTAATCATTACTTAACGCTGAATGAAGTTTATTGTTTAATAAAATACTCAATTACTGCAATAATATACTGATCATAAACTCTTTCAATAAAGGCTAAGACCTGGTTAATCACCGACTAATACTTCGATTACTTTGTCCACCTAAATGCGGCCTTCACTCTTGAACGTTAGTGCCCTACCGACTATCCGCTTTCCTAAAACCAATAGGGAGATGGGGGGGGGGTCTTGCCTCCCAAACTTTACAATCAAGACACCACGTGGCGACCGCCAAGGCCACCGCGGTGGAATGGGACCCATTTGTATTGCTATCACTTTCTGCCAGACCGGAAGGCTGACGTCGAAAATAAAACCAAATCAGATTTATTATATTTGAACTAGAATTGTAATTATTGAAGTGTAAAATTTCTTTACGCTTTCATGGAGCATTCATGTAAAAATCACTGAAAATAATTTATATAAACATGTAAAACAAAATGAGCGGGAATTTATTTTGTCGAAGGCTTTCGCATCGTAATTTTGTAATCAAAAATGTTTTAAATCACATACAAGCTTATATTCGATTCACTAACATTCGACATTGCGTGATTCATCATTTAATTCCTCGATTTTTTTGTCAAGATATTGTCAAACAGCCTATAAACTAGCCCAAGATAAAAACAATAAAACTATGAACCCTTCACGTCCCACTGCTGGGCACGGGTCTCCTCCTCGAAATCAGGCGAGGAGGGTAAAGGGCCAATAGTTCACCGCGCTGGCCCAGTGCGGGTTGGTGAACTTCACATACCTTCAAAGACTCAATCTCATCAGGCATGCAGGTTTCCTCGCGATGTTTTCCTTCGCCGGTGAGCGAGCGATGGTCTCGTGTTTTGGGGTGCACTTAGAAATTTAGAAAAACCCATTTCAAGGCACACACGGACGGGTCAGGATCGAGCCCGGAATTCTCGCATAAGAGATAAGTGTAATAAATTATAAGTGTAATATGAGATTCCTACTTGCCCTTCTAATGCCCGTGGTAATGTTATACATTATATTATTATGTGCATATTATCTCAGTGTATGAACCTATACTACATATACAAAGGCCACTTCAAGAACCTTCTTGGTACGGGAAGACGGAGAGTCGACCACCAACGAAATGCCGTTCCTTGTTAAATTTGAATCGAGGGAAATCAGTCGTTTATGTGTTCTTTGAAAGTGGCCTATAACCAGGAGTCGACGGATAAGGGCTGATATTGATGATAATAATACAGATACCATTAATTTATAATTAACTGTGCACATTTATGCAATGACTTCAATGGATTGTATTATATTAGGTGAAGCTGTAATTAAGATTAATCATAGTAATTAGAACTCAATCACAATATTATATGCGTCCAATGTAATTGACTGCCTGTTTTGACTGAATCTCTCAAAAACACAAGTTAGCTTGACTAGAAATACATAAACTGTGCAATGCCAAATAAAAATGGTGCCGCCACTATACATTTAGACACTATACACAAACACATAGGTAATAATAATTTATTGTCCAAAATTTTCCGCAATATGGCGCATATCTTTCATTTTTTTTTTTGGCCAAAAATTTATCATCGTCATTATCTTTTTTTTTTTTTTTTTTTTCGGTTGGATCTATGCTAATGGTCCTAGTGACCGTTATGCGTCATCGGAAATGGGGTGATCCGGTTGGATCATCCTATGACGTTAAAAATTTGGGGGGTTGCCCCCCGCCATGTTCATGGCGTCGGGTTTGTCGTCATTATCGAAAAAAATAATGTAATATATGAAAGCACAATTTGCATACTAATTATAATATTACGCAATAAAGTATTTTAATTAAAAAAATATATAAAACACACCAATTTACTTGACGAAGTATAGCTTGTTTGAAACTGTAATATTTAATTATAAATGCAATCAGCGAAAGAAGCCTTATGGCCATAGCAATCAAATCATACCATATTAATCATAATCACCTTCTATTTCAAAATTATTACGACTTTCTCTGTTTCCTGCTATTTAGAAAATGGGTTAGTCGCAGCATTTTTGATAGTATTTCCACAATAATTTAATTTTCACAAGAATCCTTGTAAATATTTAAAACGCAAAGCATCAACAAGTAATTGACTGAGTATTATGTAATTTGGCTTCATTAAAGTAAAAGCATTCTCATGTTCCCTCGGATGATATTATTTCTTACATTTTTTGTACGCAATACGCACGCTCATGCAATGTCCGTTATTTATATTATTATATCTGCGACATAACTTTTTACCTATACTAATATTATAAATATGTAAAGTTTGTGAGGTTATTGGAAGTAATCTCTGAATCTATTGAATCGATTTTGAAAATTCCTATACGAATAGAAGACCACGTTATTTGTGAGTGATATAGGCTATAATATATGAGCGACGATGGTCCAGTGGTGGACTGGGCCAGCGCAGTGAACTATTGGCCCATTACCCTCCTCGCCTGATTTTGAGGAGGAGACCCGTGTCCAGCAGTGGTACATAAATGGTTGATAATTATATACCTATAATTACCACGAGGAAGTAAAGTATTTTTATTCATTAAATTGCTAATAATACAAGATTCGTCATAATTGCGTCATACCGTTTTCCGTAATGTCCATTTTACTGCTAAGGCGCGCCAATGTCAATAAATGTTTCAATTTAAAAATGTAGCATAAAATATAACTTATTTGCTTTGCAAGAACCCCAAATGTGGCTCCTTATGCACTTTGTCGCTTGTTAAATTTATAAGCTAGAATGACCAAACCATTAAAATACAATGTCCATGTTCGCAGCCGATGTGGGAAGCTGCGAGGTGCCTCTGGGAATGGAGAGCGGGATGATATCTAACGAGTCCCTCTCCGCTAGCTCCAGCTATGACCTCAGCGTGTCTCCATTAAGCGCCAGGTAATTTCTACAGACTTTTACATATACAAACTCGCATGAGTCTTTTTAAAATTCAATACTATAATACTATAAACGTACTTCAAATTCAACTTTTTCACTCATGGCAACCGGGTCACTTTAAGGTTAGCGACCATTACAACCAATGACTTCTGAAAATAGCACAGTTTCTGACTATTATAAATGTAAAAATCTTAAATAAACTGCGAATGTCTAAAGCTAGTTTTATAATAAGCGAAATTTTACGAACATAATAATCTTGAGATAATGAAAATTTTATTATTATTATATTAAAAATTGAGTATATTTTATTATAATATACCTTTTGGTAAATACATTATTTACAACTGGGCTACCAAACTGGAAATATGTAAATTTAATTTAATATAATATTTCCACGCTTCAAAACACAATATTTCGCCGATCTCATCTACGCCTCAGTAGACAATTATTCATGTGTTATGATATTTTTTTTATTTTATTTATTTATTATTATATAGAATGGACGCAACTACAAACTATAATAAGTAGGTGTGTAATATATTACCAAATTGCCTTCACTCCACGTACATATATATACAGTCGTTAAATCAGCATAGTTTGAACTAATTGCAGTTAAAGGTATTGTAAATTGCCTTTGGTGTAAAGTAAATTAGCCGGCAATCGATATTGTAAACGTACCAATATATAAATTAGAGGCCATTGTCATCAACGACAAAGGGTTATGATACGGCAAAGTTGTAACAATAATTGTGAATCCGGCAACCACAAAACGCTCACACTTAGCTCAAACAATTAACAGAGGGTTTCACATTCGGCCTGTAAGCCCGCATAAGCCCGACAGGAGACAATAGAGCGAAAACTCGACGCTCGTTTAAGCAATTCAGTAACAGAAAATTAAATTTTCATATGAATTCGGAGCGACTGTAATCCCACAAAGCCTTTAGGGTCTTGAACCCCAAAGATAACAAGATATAAGAAAGGCAGGCTAAGGTTTTACCGCCGGTGACGAGTTAGTCAAAAGTTATTTAGCAAACACTATCCAATTTGACCTACCTATCCTCTGATCGTAAAGTAAATAATAAGACATAGATATTTAAATTTCACTCAGACAGTCTTGACTAGACATGGATAGAAAATCGAAATATTATTTAAGATTTTAAATTAACGTTATTTTCATTACTAAACCTACAATAAATATAATATTTGCCATGTTTTTTAGTTTTATTTCGCGGAACTCAATATTTTGACATTATCTTGTTCGTAAGACTCAAAGATAATGTCAAAAGACAAAACAATGACTTGCGAAACAAGACATTCGTAGATCCCAGACAATCTCAAAGACTCGTGAACAAGACATTCGTAAATAATGTCGAAGACTTGTGAACAAGACATTCGTAGACAATGTCCAAGACTCGTGAGCAAGACATTTGTAAACAACTCAACATTGTGAACGACTTGTGAACAAAACATTCGTAGACAATGTGAATCGTGAACAAGACATTCTTAGACAATATCGAATATCGAGCTCCGCGAAATAAAACTGAAAAACATTGTATTTAATTACATTATCATATGTAACATTTATTCATGATCTTGTGTATTGTCCCATTCCTTTTATTTTTATCATATCAACATTTAAAAATTATGTTTCATTTTGAACAGAATTCGAACCGAAATACGCGGTGGCGCATGGTGTCCCAACGGACTTATATCGCCGTCCAGCCGTCAATATTTGGAGGTAGATCTACATGATGAATATCTGATCACTGCAACTGAAACTCAGGGCAGATTTGCAAACTCAATTGGAGTTGAATTTGTCGAAAGCTATTCCATTGAATACTGGAGGAACTCTCTCAACCGTTGGGTCAAATACAAGGACTTTAATGGCAGCAGAGTAAGTATAACTAATTTCGCGTAACATAATATTATGTACCTAAATTATTTTACTTTAATTTATAGAAAATTAAAATAATGTGGCTTTTATTTGTGAATTGTGACTATGTACGTGTGTTGGTCTGTGCATCGATGTTTTACTTTTTTACTCAACTGATTTTGATACATTTTCGCTGTCGCCTTGTTCTGAACTAGGGTAAATAAAACATCTATATTTTGTATTACAGAAAGTAAAGATAATGTTGTTTGTTTCTTGGTTACGATTTAACTCAAAAACTACTCAACCAGTTTAAAAAAATCACAGTTAGAATGCTACATTAACTATAAAATAATTATTTAAATCCAAATAAGTCTTTAAATCTTAACGCGTAGGAAGCTACGGCATCAGTGCGTAGTAATAAAAAATTTCATGATAACGTTCAAAATTATTTAAAATTCACACAAGAATTATATTTTAGCTGATCTCCGGCAATGTGAACACATACACACCGCGAAACGCGACCCTGGAAGCTCCATTCGTCGCGTCCAAAGTGCGTTTCTTTCCCTACGCCGCTCATCCCAGGACCGCTTGTATGAGACTGGAGCTGTACGGCTGCCGCTGGAAACGTAGGTACAACAAGCGTGAGGTTTTGATAGCTGGCGATGTCCTGGGACTCTGCTTAGCGACATGTGCTATCGCGACTTCATGCTTTGCCATTTGTGATGCTGTGCGAATATCCGCCGTTTGGTGGTGATTTATATTAATTTATGTTTGTACAGAGGCTCTAGTGTCTTACTCGGCACCGCAAGGCGGTGACATGCAGACCATGACTGGGGGAGCCCGGTTCGAAGACCTCTCCTATGATGGTATCCTGCGTGGCGGGAAGATGACGAATGGGCTAGGACAAATGACAGATTCGTACTTAGGGCCAAATGATTTCGAGCTACCTGATCCTTTGGACACGAGAGGTAAGTAGTAATAATGAGGATTTTCGTTCAACTCTCTAAATGCTTTAATGTAATGTTTATTGCCAGGAACCCGTTGGGTCGGTTGGAATAAATCAATGTTGGCTGAAGAGGAACTGAAAGTGACATTTAATTTTACGGACACGCGAATTTTCTTTCATATCAACATTCACACGAACAACATGTTTACTAAAGACGTTCAGGTATAATTTTGACTACCAATTTTTTTTATTTTTTATAATATGTTTTTATTTTTATTTTTCTTTAACACGATTTTATTTAATTCAGCTCTTCAAAGAAGCGGAAGTGTATTTCTCTCTGGAAGGAAAAAGATGGCAAGAGGATTTTATTTCGTACGAACCAAAACAAGATAAAGTGTCCGAGCACGCTCGGAATATACACATTGATTTAGAGAACCGCACCGCCAAACATATAATGGTCAAATTTAAATTTCAACACGAATGGATCTTAATAAGTGAAGTCACGTTTAAATCGAGTAAGTGACATTTTGAAGTATAACACAACACGAATCACATTCATGAGTAAACTAACTATTCCCAAACACACACACACACACACACACACACACACACACACACACACACACACACACACACACACACACACACACACACACACACACACACACACACACACTCACACATTCTTGTAGATAACAAACAGGTGATAATTCAAGAAGGTAATCAGTTTAAGGCAAATTAATGTTTCCCGATTTTTTTTTCCAATAGTACCTCCACCTAAATAGTTTTCAAACCATATAAATTATCTATCTACACTTAATTCGTATTTACGAGCGTTACGTGTTATTTCATGCCTGTCTCCTAATCATGTTAATAATGATGAATGGTTTCCCTTAAATTAGCTTCCTATACAATCTTAATCAGCTAAGAACGAGGAACAAATCATGTAGGATGCCAGCCCGTAGATCTATTATTCCTTATGCTCGCCTTATCTCCAATGAGCACTCGCAAGCCTCCGGGCATTTCACAAATTTTATCTTTCTCTAATTAATCCGAGATCTTCCGGGAAAATCGTTTCTTAAGTGATAAATCAGCGCCCGTTTAATGAAGGAACGTTAATAGACGGCAATCTTTAATCTTTTATCTCAATTATTTAATATAAGTTATGTTTAGCTTAAAAGCTGTAAATTTTTGTTGTGATATTTCCCGATATTTCTATTATGTTAATTAAAAGTTTAAATTACTTTTTATTCTTCTTCTACAATGCGTGTAAATTAATTAATTAATATAATTTTAAGTTTTAAACGGAGATTTTTATTTTATTTTCTAGACATAAATTTTTCATATTTTCACTTTTCCACTACGTTTAAAAGACTAGTTTACCTAATCTATTAGGGGCAAAAAATAATGTATTACAGAATTACCCGAAGTAGCGATAAAATCACCAAAAATCAAACTTGAAATGTGATTCCTGCGATCGCTAGATCACGGCTCCCTTATACGAAATGGCTCTAAATCAACGCATACACATGAGCTCGTATGTAAACTTGGCCCGGAGTCAAATTTACAGCTTTGCACATATCTAGCACGTGCGCTGTACCTTTTTTTTTAATTTCCCTAATGCCTTTTATTAATTAAATAAACCCTAAACAACCGTTGGGGCTAAAAGTATTCCATTTTAAATTCCCTTTGGTCATTGTGTTTTTAGCGATTACTATTGTTACTGCTAATTTATTTTTAATTTAATTATACTTTTGTGGACATATTCTAATATTATCGTTACATTAATGTTAATAAATTAAATTTTATAATACGCCAAAATCTCAAGTAAAATTAATTAATTAACATAAATCTTATTTTATCTTTTCTATTATTATATAATACTTTACCAATAATTTTCTTTCTAATTTTGGGTAAAACTATAAATGTTTCTTTATTCTACGCAGACAATTAATTAATGTAGAAAAGGAATTAATATACCTAATCTGTGAACGGGTCTAACATTCGAATCAATATGCAAGAATATAATAAAACAATTAATAATATGCTAACATACTGATATTTGTGGTTATTATATTTATTGCTCTTCCAGAAATATATTATAAGCCCTGCGTGGGTGTTGCCACTGTATATTATATTCGATATCACATAATATAGTCCCAGTGCAAACAAAAATTAATTCCCGTATTTTCCCAATATAGAGAGGGTGGAAGGTCGCAATATAGAAATTTGTGTTTCTATACTTTACAAAAATTCGGGACTTTCATCTTATTGAAATAACTCATATGGTTTTTTTAAGACATCTGTTTTTTTTTCAATTTTGCGTCGAAAATAATATTATTTTCCATAAATATCTTAATTGATGAATTACTTACTATATTTTAGCGAAAAGTATTTGTGTTATTTAATACGTATATGTAGGTACCTACATAGGTCTTTCTTCAGTAAAATTTTATTTCAAACTATTAACTGATAAAAAGTTTAGACCTTAACTTTCTGGATTAAATTACATGGATAGCCTAACTGATAGACGTGTCACCCGATGGTGTGTGGTTGACGTCACCAATAAACTTAGTTTACCTGGAATTAGCCCAGCCAAATCATTTATGTGTTGCCAATCTTGTTAGTAAGATATTTAAGTACCAAAACTTTTCTCTTCTTTTTCATTTTGCAGTCTCCCAAGGATAATCTTTAATTAGTAACAAGCTTCTCCGCAAGTAGCAAAATGGTAACAAGTACAATTAGAAATTAGCACAGCATCAAGTGACTCTTGGCAACTACAGCTACTTCACTGGCACACCGCCATTTCTCCTCACCTTAGTTTAGGCTTAGACCTAGTTTCCTAGTACACCGCACCACTAACGAATCCGCTTTGTTGTACAAACCGGGGATATCACAAATTTTATTAAAGTAAAAAAAAGTTTAATATTATTATATTAAAATGCAAGATATCTAATTAATTAATGTGGAACAATCTTCTTTTCAGAGCAAAATATAAATGTAATGTCAATAATAATAATTAAAGAGTTAGGTAGTTACAGATAGAGCATGCCGAATACGCGAGTGACGCCACCAAATCGAATACAAATTCAAAAACGAACACGATCTAATAGATATTTAGAGTACGACGCGGCGCTATGTCAAGCACCTGAGCGCGCTTTTTTAATTTTAAATTTGTATTCGCTTTGGTGGCGTCATTCGCGTGTTCGGCATGCTCCATCTATCTTTATAAATCTGTGCGTAAGACATTATATCTAATTAAAATATCCTATCCTTAATAAATTAGGCGTAGCGTCTTCGTGGGTTGCAATGGGAACAATTAAATACATTATCTTGCAAAGCGAAGCTAGCCTTACCTTGCGTCGCGGTGGAACTGCGCGCTTAATCGGATATAGATCACGATAAACACGTTCAAATTTGTTACAATACAATTAAACTGACTCTTCACGCTCGTAATATTTTTAGATTATCGGACTAACGCAAACTGGGCTCCGAACTTAGTTTCCGTTCCTTTCCTTTGTAGTTTACAACAATTAGCTCTGCGCCAGACACCTATTCATTCCTCCTCATTGTCTTAGCCTAAGACTGGCTCTGTTTGCTTTCATTCAATGCTCTAAGATATAGCACTAACTTCCTAACTAAAATTCAAAGAGGTTTTCAGTTTCAACTATTGTTTCTCTATTAAACTAATTTCACAACTCATAAATTAAGAAGGATTTCTATACACTTGCTTAACACTCACAGAGTTAATGTTATATTATATAATTATTAATTTAACTTTTCTAAAATGATACATTTAATAATATATTTTTCACAGTTCCAACTGTTGTTAATTCTTCTGCGGAATTCATAGAAGAATACTATCGGACTGACACAACTCCATCGTCAAGGAAGAAGCGCAATTCTTCTCTCAGAGTGTCAGTGGGTTTGGCTTGTGGTGCGGTGGTCGGAGGGGGAGCTTTCATAGCAGCCGCTGCATTGCTATTAACCAAACGTACTCGACGCAGAATACCCAATATGCTAAAGAAGCCTTTTTGTCCTTCGCTTAGACAAAATTCTAATGCCAGGAACAACAGAAGGGCACCCAGGCTTGCTTTAGCACTTGCTAATTGCCCACCCATCCATATGCTAAGGTAACTTTCTTTTGTATCATTGTAAATGTATTTTTTTGTACTCATATTCTACGTAATGTGTACGCACGTCTTATTATACACGCGTATAAGATACAAGTTGTGATATTATAACATGACTGCTGTGCTTAAAAAAGCCCGCATTTTCTTGGTGTTCGTTAACTTTTCCAAAACACATTTTATTAGACTAATACAGCGTTTCTTACTTGGTGGGTCGCGAACTGGTTCCGGACCACGAAAAAACTACGGGGTCCCACCATGGACTCTTTGACTTGACTGACAAGAGAAAGAGTAAAAAATGAGCAGCTTTGATCTCACTAACTATTGCAATACATTCATAAGTATATTTCTATAAAGTTTAGTCTGTCATGAAGACTGAGACAAGAGACTGTACTGAAATGTACGGGTCATATATATACATATATACGGGGCACAATAAATTTTGGTAAGCGCTGGTCTAATAGGAATAGTAAAATATATAACAGTATAATATAAATCGCTATTCAGTTGTAAATAATTCAATAATAATTGTTCTAAGCAAGTTGTGACCAAACGTAATTAGTTATTGTGTCTAACTTAGATTATTGTTATGTACCTATTTATTGTCTTTGCTGATGCAAAACTGTATTCGGTCCTAACGAATAAATAAATAATAAATTCATATATTGTTTTTTTTTTTTTTTTAAACTTACAATAATTAAATGCTTTTATTTTGACAACAGACCGGCTGTCGTTGATGAAGATTACCGAGAGCCGTACAACATATGGAGGGAGACACTAGGACACCGTGAAAAACGCGAAAACCCTGATCAAAACGAATATAACGGTAAGTTTGTTTTTATGAACCTAATACAAAGCCAAATGTTATTCTTGAACTCTTCTCTCTCTTCTATATTTCATTAATATGACTTTCAATGGTCTTTATGCCTTTACTTAAAAATCTGATTTCGCTCATATTTCTACATTTATATACCTTGTATGAAGAGGGGTATATCGTACGTCATTCAGCGACGAATCACATTAAACACTTTTGATTTTTTTCTTGATAACTGCAAAAATTAAGGAGGGCTATATTCAGGAGACTGCTGAATATAGCCCTCCTTAATTTTCACTGAGTGGACGGATAAAGGCTGATGATGATGACGATGATGATGATGATAATGTAGATGAACTGCAAAAATCAATACGTCGTTAGAGCCCTCACAAGTGTTTGGCGTGAATGAATTCGAGGAGGTGCTTTTTGCGGTGCTCCAATACTATTTTAAAATGTCAAGTTCAAAATATCTGCATAGTTTGTGGAACTTTTTATTCTACTTTAGATTGGGGCAATGGCACATAGGTAAGTGTTCAACTGACGTAAGCAAGATTTCAGTCAGGGCTAGAAGTTTTTATTCGAGACCTAGATGACTCGATTTGTAGCACATTTTCGACTATTTATTTTGTTTTGCTTTTCTTTCTAATCTCTCTATCTAAGGAGATAATATAATATAGCGACCCGTCAGTTGGATGCGAGTAAGAGGAGATCGGTCGTTTTGGTCGATTGAAGGAGACCTAATGTCTAGCAGTGCACGGATACATGATGCTGATAATGATGATGGATAAGACGGGTTATTAAAGATGCCTGGTATAATAATAGAAGACTAATAAATAATTCAGAAGTATAATAAAAATACTAATAATAGAATAAAAATACATTAGAGCTTATACTTCATAACTTACATCTGTAGGCAATATTTACGTAGGCCTTTTATAAACTGAAACGTTAAAAAAACATTGTAGCGAATATATTATGTTGGCACAGCTATGATTATAATAACATACGAGTAAAGTATGGAATTTCATTGTATTTTTAGGAACATAAAGTATATATACTTTAAAGATTTGCGTTGAAACAATGTTATCAAATATTTTCTTCGTGATAAAGTAAAAAGTTTATTCAGAAAACGTTTCTCTCAACTTCTTTTTCCATAGTTTTACCATCCATATTTTATATGCCAATTATTTTAAAAGCTTCCTGCTTTCTTTGGGTTGTATAAATACACAACGATCTTTTAAAATTGCCAGTTTTGTCTTTATATCCGTGAAAATATGAAACATACAGTGTCAATTTCGCACTTTAAACTTAAATGGAATACATAAAATATTTATTAGCTCTTTTCACAATTTCACATAGCCTAGGCCATGTGAAATTCCAATGAAAAAGTCCTTAACAATTACCCTTCATATAACTTCGCCTATTAGAGACAAAAATATATTTTCAAATCCAATAATTCTCAAGATTATCTCCTTCAAAAAAACACGCTTCTTATTTTATTTGCACAGAATACATAATATTTTATACTAAAATTTAAATTGATGAGAATTGAATATTTCACTTTTACCTTGACTTCGATCTTTCGCCACTGTCTCTACTCACAAGTATTTTTTTTAAGTATTGATCTAAATTAAATAATCAAATAAAAATTGATAATCAATTTAAAATATTTATTCATAAACATCAACTTTTTTTTCACTGCTGGATATAATGATCACTAAAATAAAAAATGGTGTGTGCGATTCACACACGATAGAAGTGAAACACATGCTAAATGCTCAAATACAAGCAAGTATTAAACAGTGTGCAATATACATACACACCGACATTTGTTCTCTCGCTTTTTTGTATTTGTTTCTCTTACCTGTCGTTTTTCCGTTGCATCCGGTTTGAAATCACAACGATTCTAAAGAAGTTTCACTTCAAAAATAAATAAATTCTTTGATTCTTTAGCTGTCTAGTGGTATAATTGAAATTGTGGTGAGGATGATAGATATATAACTACAACATGAAACTGTACCCCCCGATTTTGTTATCATTCGTTATTTTGAAATGCGTCCCATATGGAAAAAAATTTAAGGACGAAAATTCACGACATTTTTTTTGATGTTAAACAATTAAAGTAATTATAATATCTGTAGGTTTCCCACTTACCTGACTCTGAATCTTCTTTGTAATGATTACTGTATCTCTGGCTGACTCTAGTTAGCTGGGCCGGGCACTTGAGTCGCCTCTCCACTGCACTCGTTAGGTTTTCGAGGGCACTCGCTCCTACTTGTTACTTTCCCTCCTTGCAACCCGCACTTCGATCCCACGTTCCATAGCAATTTTAAATTTAGAAAATGCCTTATATATTAACGGACTATTTTATGAATTATGGTTATGGGTTTTTTATTACTAAGTCTTTATTAGTCTATTACCTATTTTAGGTAAAAGTAAAGTAAAAGTAAACTTGGAGATTTACGTTCTAAAGTTTGTATCAACATGCATTTTTTTCTACCAGAACCAAAAGGAGTTTTTCATTCATTGTGTGCCTTCAAGAAAATTAGTTCAATCTAGGTCATTTTTTAATATATGCTATTTTAAATACCTGTACTGCACAATTTTTTAAATTTATGTTTGGAGTAATCCATCACGTAAACAATAATTGTGAATACAAACTTTATACACGAGTTATTTCTGCACAAAATACTACAAAAAAAAACTACCTTTTCCTATATTTTATTGGATATCTATGTAACTTTAATTTCTTTTTTTTATTTATATATTATATGATTTTTCGATACAATATTTTTATAATTCAATAAAATACATATCCAAACATAACGAAAAGAAAGCGGACTTATAAAAAATAAAGTAAAGCTCAAAAATAATAGACCATAAACTAGGTTATTTTTATTTATGTTTATTTAAGTAATGTTTAATTTTATTGTTTTTAAACACTATGTGATGATATGTCCATAATATTATTAAATATAAAAATATACTTTCATAAAAAAAAATTAAACAAAATAACAATTTATATTAAGCTATATAACTTCAGCCTATTAAGATAAAGATTTACAGTAAAGCTCTTTACATTGTGACTATACACTGTACTAAAATTGTAAAACGATACAAAGAAAATTCAAAGAGAGGGTGTGCTCGTTACATCGGCCGGACGTCCGGTCGGATAGGCGCCATTGTTCAAGCGCCATATTGGAAAGATGATGTGGCCTCACACGATAATGGTGTACCGGTAAAGTTTTAATATCGGAAAATATATGGTGTAAGATAATATGTTAATAGTATTCTTTATTCACTCTTATTCATTCGAAGTTTTAATTATGCATTCAGTCAAACAGCCATTGTTGGAGTCCATATTGAAAGATGATATTCTGGTCTCACACGATAACGGCGTGCTTGAGTTTTAATATCGGAAAATATAGGGTGTAGATAATATGTTAATAGTATTCTTCATTCAGTTTCATTGTTTCCAACTTCCAAAGTGTTAATTATACTATCTGGCATCTTGAAGTGATTAGTTTTGGAGGGGAGCTAAAGGGTTTAATAGACTATCTCCATAAATTCTCAACTTTAGATGAATATTGTTATTGAATGGATCTCGGGTACTCATAGCATATTAAGTGAATTTCTTTTGATTTCTCAAACTTCTTTCTTTACTTTTTTTCTACTAATATTATAAAAGGGCAAGAATTATATGTTTCATTATTATCATCATCATTACAGCCTTTATCCGTCCACTGCTGAACATAGGCCTACCTCAATGAACGCCAAGACTACCGTTTATGTGTTTGTTTATTTGCATTGACTACACTCGGAAAATACTGGACAAAATGACGATGATGATTAATTTAACTTATTAATACAAACCTCTTTCATAATGCTAATACAATCTTCTTGCGTATATATTATTAAAACCTTTTTAGTATAATACCATAAACACAAGCTAATGGATGATAAATTTTTAATTTCCACCAGAAATCTGCGAGGATCCCGAGTTCCCTCGCCCGTACATGATGAAGCGACCCGACCCGCACGAAAGTTTCTACGCAGCCACCGACATCATACACCATGTAAGTACCCGTGTTCTCTGTTAACTTTACCTTCCAGCTTTTATGTATTAAAATTACGAGGTTTATTTTTAGAAGTATCGAAATGTGGCGCAGAACTAGATTATATTTAATTAAACTAATACAAAATCATCAGCCTTAATAAATTTTGTACGTGAACAACAAAGCTATGAAATCGGTACAAAGCTTAGTTATTAGTAAAATTCGCGTTAACATTAGCTATTAATAATAATGTATTAATGACTCTTACAATTTAACATTCCTACATCAGTTAATACATAGGCACGATAAAACAAACAAATCAAAAAACAAACACCCTGCATATATCGTATGTTGTAAAGAAATCTAATTCGTACATCAGATTAATCACATTAATATTAACATTATTAATTAATGCATCATAAAATGGAAGAGGCTTATATGAAACGGGCAGACACTATGGACGGATAAACCGTTATTCAAATATCAATTACTAGACGATACTCAAAAGTACTATCCCTGTGCCATCAAATTTCCAATTTAGACCCAAATCATAATCCCGCCATCGAAACGCCATCATTGAGGTTGCACCGTCCATTGACGTATATTACACAGCTCGCTCGGATTATTGTGTACACAAAGTACGAGGTATCTAATAACTTTATCATAGGCATTTGTGGGTCGACATCTTGATGACAAAAGGCCATATTGCCACGATGGCGTCACACATATTCATACCCATATCCATATGGCGTTGTGTACTCGATTAAATTTGTGCTAAAAGTTCTTTATTTTTAGTGCCATTATTCTGGTATTTATGGATGACTTAATTGTGGTTTTTAACTTTTAAAAATCTATTATATTTATATATTATCGTACTTTTAAAATATACTTTTTTAGTGGTGGTTAATGGCCTACAATTTTCATCTAACTAAACGCGACCTCTGCTTTTGAACCTTATTGGCCTATCGGCTATTCGTTCTCCTAACCAGTGACCAGCCCATTGCTTATTATTCTTATTTTTTATGGCTACTTTTTTTGACATTGATAACATTTTTTACTATAGTCAATTTCCTATAGTTTCATAAACATCTAAAGCCATTATATATTGAATTGATAATTTGTATCAATACACTCTTTAACGAAACAAAAATATACAACGTATTTGTTACTTTTGTGATTTTGAATACTTATCTAATCCTAGATTTATAAAACTACATATTTTTACTCTCATGTACTATTAATTGGGAGTTTGCTTAAAAATTCTAGCAATTAAAATGATTTTGTTCTTCGAAACTTTGCAACCAGCAATCTAGTGTCACATATAAGAATACTGTGACTTTACTGGAAATCCGTGAGTGATGGTAGAGAAGCACGTAAAGTATTGTATTCTAACGTGCCGGTGATTTCCCGCAGGAGAGGCAAGCATGCCAATACATCGGCAAATTATGATGAGCCACATTGTTTGCTGCATAATACCTCATTCTTTATGTTAATTCACATTATTAATCCATAAAGCAAATTCGATCAATGTTTGTGATTTGACAAATCTCTTTAACTAATAAAAACTCAAATAAACTTATAAAACTAAAAAAAAACTAACTGAAATAAATAAATAAACTCTTGACGTGAAAAATATGTGTAGGTTAATGTTATCGAGGTTTATTACTCCTCGGACGGCTGTACCGATTTGGATGCAGTGTTTTATTTGTAAACAGATTATATAGATGAGGTTCTTAGTCATGTTTCATCAAAATCGTAAAGATATAATATGACTAATAAGAAATTAGGACCGAAATCATACATAAATATAATAAATGACGGTTATTATAAAAAGATCATCATAAAAAATAATTATTAATAATCATAAAAGCTCCAAAAAACATTTTTGGAATGCGGTTTCCCCATTACATTCCTTAAATATGATTAGGAGATGCGTTATATTAATAAGAGAATAAATAGGGATGTTGACTATTTTTTTTAATTGATTTTATTTAATAGATATACTATAGATAAACACGAAAAAAAGATTTTTGTAAAGAAATATGTCCAATTTTAACAAAAAATTTAAATAAAGAAAAATAGCTTTTAAAATTGCCGTTAAAACGCTCCAAGCGTCATTACGTCATACGCGTTTTTGCATTACGCATTCAGAGCTCGCGCTATGTTGGGTGAATTTGTACTTAGCTCAATGTTCAGTGACGTCGTCGCCTTATTGGCGTTTACAGTCACGTGATAATGCATGATAAATAACGCATTTTAAATTAATTTTCTAAATTTTAAGACAATAAGTAGACTTTTTAAATGTCATTTTAGGTTTTCAAATACTGTATTTAATATGTAAAGCATAACTTTACATGAATTTGTAACATGTATCAACATCCCTATTGTAATGGAAAAATGAGTATAGATCATTATCGTATTTACACACATTTAAATGATAGTTACCCTCAAATCCAATCAATAGTTATAGATGAAATCCACGTAGGCAAAGCTACAGGCGCCAGGTAGTATATAATAAAGATGAAATGTTTGTTTGTTTGATGGAATACGCTAATTAACGCGACTAGCAGACAAATCACAACGTGCAAGTCCGAACAGAATGTTCTCGCAATAACACATTCCGCATCGATAAATCTAGTATAGGAAAATCTGGTATAGGAATCGTATGATTGCAATATTATTTTTGGTTCGTCTTCTCTGAGAGGAAGTAAAACTGTTACTTAAACTTTAATTTAAAAAAATATATACTTTTTCCTTAGATTAGGCATTATAAATCAATTGCTAGAATAAGATATAAAAGTATATTCTTTTATTACATTAATTATTTTTAGTTTTACTTAGTAGAGTGTGAAACACTACTATAGTGAGATAATCTTATGTGATTAAGCTCCTTAAGTAAAGAGAAAAAAGGAAATCAGTGTGAAACAGACAAAAAATAATTGACACAAAATCTTTATACGTAGGTCGCGCATGTATATCTGGATGGGAAAAATTAGGACTTCTGTAAAGGGTTCTTTAATATTTCCGAGCGAAGTTATCATGTAGTTGCTGCCTGTCTGCAAAAGAATAAAGAAAACAGTTATTTTAAGCAATCGCTATAATTTTAATCCTACATTATTATCTGCTACGGCAAATCTATTTCATCATAAAAGAGAAATTCCAAAACTAATTTACTGTACATTAGCAGAATAAATTGAAGTAAGATCTTTGAAAACGGGATTAACGTGTCAAAAAGTTTCCTTATAGACTTAGCCCGGGAAGTTAAGGCCAATTACAGTAAAAACAATATAAGGCTTAGTGACTGATCGAAAAACAAATACTTTTTGTAAATAATCTCAATGTTATCAACTGCGCGAGTCCGAATCTGAATTCCGTGCTTTAGAAGTCAACCTTCAAAATGTTTTATAAATATTTGAAGTAACGAATAACATGCAGCTTAGAAAATGGTAGGTCATTGCCCACAGACGCACATAGTCTTATAACTCTGTTATAAACCACTATGTTAGGGACACGGTTTTCGTCGACCGTATTGGATTTGACTAGCCAAACACCTACTCTCCAGAGTAGCGCGCGCGATATACCGCGCCCCCTGCGGAGCACGGAGGGGGGCACCCCCCTCTCGAATTTTACTTAATGGCCATCAGGCCTAAAAGTAGGGACATGATTAATTAAAAACAAAAATTAAGGAAGCGACAGGAGTTCTAGGAATATAGGATAGCGATAGCTCTGGTGATATTGATTGGACTCACAGGGAAAATCAAGGTAATATCAAGAGAAAAATACCGAAGCCATGCAGACCCAGATTGGCACTAAATATAGGAAATTTATAACTTGACTGCTCAGTACTCATATGTATCTAATCGGTTCGCCAAATTAGATCAGCTTGGCGAGGACTGACTTCCCCCGATGCGACGACCCTGGCGACGGTGATTTGAGCGGCGGTGGTCCAGTGGAGAACGGACTCGGACTCTTATGCGAGGGGTTCCGGGTTCGATCCTGACCCGTCCGTGTGTGCCTTGAAATGGGTTTTTCTAAATTTCTAAGTGCACACGAGACCATCGTTCGCTCACAGGTGAAGGAAAACATCGTAAGGAAACCTGCATGCCCGATGAGATTGAAAGTCTTTGAAGGTATGTGAAGTTCACCAACCCACACTGGGCCAGCGCGGTGGACTATTGACCCATTACCCTCCTCGCCTGATTTCGAGGAAGGAGACCCGTGCCCAGCAGTGGGACATATAAGGGTTGATACTTTACTTTTATAGAAAATTTTGTTTTTTAGGAATTTCTGTTGAAAAAAGTGTTAGATGTGTCACGTTCAAAAATTCCATATTGTAAACGACACTTCGAAGGAACGAAGTAGAATAACTTTTCAAGTCGTTCATGCGGAAATTGCCTTGTCAGCATTCTTTGATTTGTATTGATTGAAAATAAAATATTATTTATTATGTCGCAAGATATTCCCCGTTATAGAATTATTAACAGGAGCAAAAATGCATGCGTGTTTATATATTATGATAATTTAACTTGACGACACATAAGTTGTGTTTTAAGTAAATGGGATAGGAATCTGGTAGACGGGCGAAGTCGATGTTGCCCATATACCCTTCATGGTTGTAGCCAGGATCTTCGAGTAGATACTAACCCTATGTGAAACTGGTACCTGCGAATGACCTACTCAACTGAAAACCACTTCGAGCGACTTCAGTCGCGGATTAAAATAGCGCTTTTGGTGCACCCCCGTTCGTCGCCAGTGGGTAGACTCCATCAGAAGCCTCTTCTCCCACCTACTTGACCTCCTTCTAGTATATTACTGCCTCGCAGAAGGAGACCATCGCCGTCCAAGACTCGTCATTACTAAGCGTCGCTGTAATGACGTTTGTCAGAGACAAGTCCCCTCTAATGATACCTGATACATCAAACGACTCACTAACGTGTTACCTGCCAGAGTGATAAGATGTTAAGTCTTGTTGCCAGTAATTACACTGACTGTCTTATCCTCCCCTCCGAAACACAGCATAGCTGTTTCACGGGAGATGGTAGTACCTATGCAGCCGCGAGCATACTCGTACCTCCGACCGGCAAATATATAGTATAGCTTCGCCCGCTCAATACAATTTTGCAAACTATTTGGCAGAGTTCTATGTGGAATAAAATCTCATAAAATGAATGAAATAGCGAAAAAAAATCAACCTTAGAACAAAACATGTGTTATTTTCACGTGCACAAATAATCAAATGATCTAATACTGAAATAACAAATCCATTACCAAATAGATAATGATAAAGGTAGCTAATTGAATCATGTGGATGTAGTGTGAACGTCACAGCAATTGCAGTCGAACTGCCGAGCAGCTAAACAGATTAGGAAACCACATCACTGTTTCAAATTGCGATAGAGTTACATTACAATGTACACTCAAACAAAAAAAAACATATTCTTTATATTACCAAAAGTAACTTACCAAGATATTAGGGGACCCAATAGACATTTTGAATCCACTTATACGTACAAATAAATGCATATTTTTTTTAAAGCTGTTTTTCGTTGGGTTGCATACACACGCACAGAAGAATCTACTATGTACAAAGATTTATTAATATTTCATTATAAATAATTTATATTATATTATTATATTATATAATATATATTATTTATTTATAATATAATATATATTATTAGGTATACTTAAATAATTGTAATTTTCAATTATTATTATTTGTAATTATTAAACCTCTACATCTCTACGAGCTCTCTCATTATAATTATAGGTACAATATTATCACGTCAAAAAAATACAGACTCAAAGCCTAAGAAGGTTAACTTAATATATATATTTTCCTCTACATCCCATAAAATACTTTTCTTCCACCCGCATTAATTCAGATTTACAGCTATATTCTGCCTGCTCATTATTATATTTGCCTATGTCACTCAACGATAACGAAACCTAAGCTTATGAAATAATTTCATTGTTTCAGTAATTTAATAGATTACAACCTCCTATAACTAATGTGCACCTTTTTATAATATTATTATTACAAA
The DNA here is from genome assembly GCA_905333005.2 of Lycaena phlaeas. Lineage (NCBI taxonomy): Eukaryota > Metazoa > Arthropoda > Insecta > Lepidoptera > Lycaenidae > Lycaena > Lycaena phlaeas. The sequence goes on from HG995168.1 coordinate 7,635,057, forward strand.
ACTGGCTTTGTTTGTCATTTAACATGTTTTTTTTATATTTCACATTGTAATTATACGTAGGGCTATAAAAATATTATATTTTCATATTACAAATATAAAAAGTTCTTCATATTATTTGTTCGCGTTATTAATGCTCAAACAAATATTAACTTCTGCTACATATCGTTTGCAATTATTAATGTTTGCCTCGTTTAAAATATTCAATAAATAAATACCTTACCTCATATTAATTATAAGGACACACGTACAATCATACGTGAGAGTAGTTTATATGTGAAATATTTTGTACGACGCGCTGCAAATATACATTTTACCAATTAAATATTAAAAATTATTGATGTGTAAATTTTTAAGTACCTTTAGTGTAATGAAATATGAGAAATTAATTTCTGTTTTATCTTTGTGAAATAAAATAATGCTTCGTTAAATATTTGTATTTATTTTAATGAAAATAATTACTGCGTTAAATGAAATGGATGCATTCGTTTATAATTTTTTAAATTAAATAAAAAGTGTGGAAGATATCTCTATTATATCGAAAATGTACTTTTCCTTTAGACCAGGTAACAGTATACACAGTACACACTACTTTATACTGTGCTAAAACTTACAAGTCCAACAAAAATAATTATTAATCTAAAATTAAAATGTTTCAATTATTTAATATTTTAAGACACAAAAATATACGTCTATTTTCCCGAAAAAAGATGACAAGCAAAGTAAATAATGATTATGTCGTTGAAGAAAATACATGTGTACTAAATTTATTTGGGTGACTGTACCAAGTGAGTCCATCCATATCAGCATACACGGATGGCTATCCAAACAGGGGTGACATGCTTTCCAATGTTTCAATACATAACTGAGTCTAATCACACGCCATTTGACATATTATAGCATACAACCTTTATACACATTACGTTATTGAATTTATTGGTTAACATACACATTCACGTTATTGAATTTATTGGTAAACTAGATGTTGTCGGGGTCTGCTAAAAAAATTTTTTTAATGCATCCTATGTAACTTGTACAATATGTGTACAAAGTTTCGTGATGATGGAGTTTTTTTGAGTATATAGTAATTGAGTAGATTTCGCGTGAAAGCGTAACAAACATCCCTACTTTCACATTTTCACAAGGATTTATTTGATTACTTCTATAATTGGAGTCCTTATATATCTACACGTGTATCGCGTTTATATACACGAGTAAGTAGTGAAGATTGGCGGCCTTGGACCGATAAAGAAACAACCCTTCTAATGATTAATTATAATAATTAGATAATTAACAAAATATGAGCTGTAATTTCTTGAAAAGTTTATTAGATTTTGCTTGAAATTAAATTATTATTAATATTTTTTTTAATATCTAAGTCTAATCTAAGTCCCGTGGTAAGTTCTCGAAGAGACTTGCGTTACGGGTACCAGAGAACGGAAATATATTCTATACTTACATATAATATCATTTAAAAAAATTATTATATTATACACAAATTTAATAAACATCCACGTCAGAGGAACACTGAAAATTATTTGTTCCCTGGCGAAATTCAAACCGGCTACCTCCGGCTTGAGTGCCAATGCGGTAACCATTGAGCCACAGAGGTCTTCATTATTATTATAAGGCTAAGACATGTGCGAGAAATACTTGTGCACTGTGGGTACGGTAGGAACAAAGATAATGAGTAAGTTAATTGTTTTATTGATTTTCTCTGATAGAAATGGGCTGATGATGATGATGGCGCAATATATACTTTACTATAAAATAAACTCATACTAATATTTTAACAAACCAATTCATCTTAAAAATACATCTATAAAAGGGCCTGATTTGCAATACTTATTTTAAAAATTGATACTTTTACCCTGTTACCTAAAGGGTCGTTACAAAATTGTCTCTTTTGTATAGCCCAATTTTTTCCCTTAAGCCATAATGTCATTATAATAGAACCTCACTTACATGCCCCTACTAACGGAACATAACTCATTGAAAATTATTTTATCCGTCCAGTTCGAGAAGCCTATGTAATAAAATAATAGTATATAGCACAAGAGTACATTTTAGCGAAGTATTACTAATTGACTTTAATATTTATTAATAAACTGATATTTATCACAAAGAAAAATAAGTTTTTGATTGAATTTCACTCAATTTTAGTGCTACCTACGTAATTAAGAGGTAATGGATTGATGAAGGGTGAAGCCGACGCAAAACTGCGTGGGTGTTGTTACGTGAACGAGCCCCTGTTTTAATTGGCAAATTATTCTCGCATGCAGTCACAGGTCTCAATACACGATGTTAATACTCATTACAATGTTTCGCGATCAAATACCAAGTATACAGAGGGCTTAGGCTGCGTACAAACGACACGCGCAAGCCACGCTTGTCAGCCCCTCGTCTAACACGCTTTGATTTATTTTGTATATAATTTGAACCCTATTGTCACATTAATAGATCACAAATTGCATTAATTGAAGTCCATCCACACACGCCACGCGCCCGCCTCGCACCAGCTACCGAATCGCCGTGCGCTTTACGCCGTAACACCGCTTCGTATCGAAAAAATATCGAAATGCGTCATCGTCTCTGAATTATCGATGAAAATCGATGCCTAATAATATTTAGTAGTCATTGTCTTAGGAAACCGGCGACTACCTCTTATATATGTATGTACGTTATACACGTGTATGCACGTTATATTTTACAACTCTCGAATTGCCAATGTTATGTGTGATTTTTCTCTTTTACTTTTTTTTGACTACTTACTTCTTTTAACGTCAAGTAGACAAGTTGCTACCAACAAAATAAAGATATTTTGATTTGATTTGTGATCCCGGAGCATGTAATTATTACTCTATATGTAGTAGGATATATTCCATGATACGAAAATGGCTTGGTATCTAACTTATCTAATATTTCTATCTAATTCTAAGTTTAGTATTAGTATTGACAGACGGAATTTTGATCGCGTGATTATCGCATGGCAAGTTTACGTCAGAGATTTACTAATTATGACAGCTCCTCAGTAAAATTAGTTAAAGTTTGTAAAGAGTTAATTTCGGACTTAAACCTATCTATCTATTTAATTGTGTTTTCAGCACGATCGATTTCAATGAAGATTGCTTTTATTTAAAAATATCTATAATTTTTTCCAAAACTAAGATCAATCGATACAACTTATGGAATCACAGGACATAGACCTAGTGTTAGTTAACAACTTACGATACTCTTCCGAAACGGCTTGACCGATTTTTATGAAATTTTGTGTGTGTATCGGTTAGGTCTCGAGAATCGGCGAACATCTATTTTTCATCCACCTAAATGTTATCATTTGGTGGATTTTGGTGACATAACATAACCCGAAAATATGTTTTTTATTTTATTGACAAAATTTTTATTTTTTATGATACAACATTAAAAAATACATAGATTCCAAAATTTTCACCCTTCTATCACCAACCCCTCTTTTAACAGCAATATTAGTATTTTGGCAGAACGAAGTCTGTTTGGCAGCTAGTAATTAATAAAAGCTTAGAAAGAAAAATTCGTAGATCTATAAATAAAAGCGTCATACCGTCTGTCGTTCCGTGCCAGGTTTTCCGGAATTGACATATTTAGGTTGGACAGAATCCTCTTCTACGTAACTAGGAATGTTCGCAATTTTTATCAAAAGTTCAATTTTTTTTTTCTTTTTATAGTATCTTGCAATCAGTCTTTATTGACTATGAGCAGATGGGTTGTGGGAAGATTGACGGTGAGGTGTATTCCCCATTAGGAATATCGCCTATATTGATATATTGGCTCATATACTACCTAGGTCTAGTGTTCGCCTTCGCTTTAGCCGAGTGATGCAGTCTGGCAGAGTAAGCTGCTGGGCCAGCTGGTTAGGGTGATCTTCCAATCTGGCCCTATATCTTCTGGCATGTGCTACTATTTCCTCCTTTACTGTTGGCATTTAAGCTCAAATTTCTGTAAAAAATTAAATTAGACATCCTTTGAACTTTCATTTCTCTTGTTATGCGTTTGCCGGGAAACGTTGATAAGCTGGAATCCCCACAAATCACTATAATCTCGCTTCATTGAGCTATCAATTAAGCATATCATAAATTCAATGAAGACCGAGGCTATAAACGCTATTCAAATTCTTATCTTAAGATTGTGTAAGCGCTATTCAAATGATGTTAGGTATGAGACGTCGTTTACATAAGCCTATTGATGGCAAATCGCAAATTAGCTATCAACACCGTATTGTTATTTCAGCACTTTATCGCATAATCCGGGTAAATGCAAACAATAGACGTCCTAATGTCCGAAATATAACTATTAAACTAAATACATTTGGGTATTATAAATTTTAATTAGTATAATAATTTCATTAGATAGTAATAACTATGGTATAACATGCGTTTATTGTTTGGATCTGAACAGGTACTATTGATGAATATTTTCATTTTATGGTTACGGAGTAGGAGTATAGTAAGTACTAAGTCTGACATAATGTAATTCTTTGATGCCTATGTCCCGTATTCTATTTATGAGCCTGATGCTAATAAGGATCATAAAGTTAAAGCTTTAGCAAACTCTTTTCCAGAGTAACGCCTACGCGTAAGTACTGGAATAATCAACAAAAGAGTTGATATAATATTTATAAATAACGAACTTAATTGCGTAGGTTTGTTAAGCATTGAATAGAATAGATTTACATATAACATTGTAATAAAAATAACGTATATTGAATAGGATAACTACATTAAATATGAACCTTAGAGTGTCTTCTTTTTATTATAGAGTATACTTATTTCGTTTAATCAGTTAATTGTTGACTCAAAATTTATTTTTATATTGACGTGTATTCATTGAGTACTACATTCAAGGCATGGCGTTGTAATTTCTTTTATTTATTTTTGATATTAATATTAAATATTCATCTATTATTAATAATATTAAATTATTAATAATAAATAATTTTAATATTAAGTTCCCTGACAAGTTTGTAAACTATATTTTGAAAGGAACAACCCAACAGAGTTTCTTGCTGAATTCTTCTTATATACTATACTAGTATAGTACTATGTATTGTTTTTTATTATTTTTTGTAATATTGTATTTGAAAAGACTAGTTCCTCTGAGTTTTTTTCGCCGGTTCTTCTCAGTGGACTGACTTTGGAACCGGTGGTAGACTCAATTGACCTTCAAAAAAATACTTGGATAGTACTATTTTGAATAAAATTTTTGACTTTTGACAGTCTTTTTTTTTTGTTCTATTATATAGAGTAGGATCATAATTTGTGGATATAACGGCCTTTAATCCAACCAATAATAGTAATATTATGTTATGCCTACGTATAGTTTTGGACGTAACTCGACTAATGATGATGATGGTTTGAATTATCAATGCTCGCTTACGTAAATTAAGAGCATCTCCGTTTGCCGTATATATTTCGTAATACATAACATATAATATATCATAAACCCAAGTATTGGTTTTTATTTTTGACTCTTATTATATAAGAGAAAACGTAACAATTACCATAATATTTTAAAAAATAACTAACCATCATTCAATACAAAAACTTGAAAAAAATTATATCCTTTTTCTCCTTCCTTGATTAAAAACGATTGTCAAAAAATCTCTGGTGAAGTCTTTTAGGAAAATACATAATATTATCAAATGCTTAGTTTTCATAAAAAGAGTTCTTCTATTTATGAAATTTCAATTAAATCATAAAGACAATAATTAAGATCAATATTCATTCGAGTCTAAGTCTATTATAAGGCATTAAAATACGGAACACACATCTGACTCATACAAATGAACATTTTTACCGAAAATAAAAAAAAATGTTCATGGAGTTGTACAAACAAATATTCCATTTCCAGTCAAAGTAAAAAAAATGCGGATGCGATATGGCTTCGGATACGAGATTTATGTTGGTAAAAAAAAAGGAAAATGTGTGAAACGTGGAAGTATTTTTCAATTTAAAGGAAGCTGGAGGTATGATAATCGAAACATGTTATGTCCCCTCGACTTCCGTAGAAAGCAAACAATGATATCAGGATTGGTAATTAACTACCGTTGGGACATGTTCCATTCGTTGGGATATTACGGTTACGCGCATTTCGCGTTCTTTTGTTTTTGAGTTTTATTATAACGTATAGTCATCCGGTTTTATATTAAATGCGGTTAGGGTTATTGGATGTTAACAATTGTGTTCTGAATTTAAATCCAGATTATTACTAACCCTGGGAATCGCAGGTTCGAATCCCGATATTCATATTATTAAAAAAATATATATTTACTTCTTATATCTTCTATTTTTCGTTAACTTTATGATTTCACAATTTAATTTTCCGATGATATATTATATAAAACTGAGACAATAAATTTAATAGAAAATTCTCAGAAATGTTTAAGATCATTGCAACAAAACTAGTGAATTAGTTTTTTTAATTTAATATATTTCTTAAAGTTTTCATACCTTCATATCTCTAAAAGAAAAGGCACTGAAGAAATATCGCAATAAAAAGTATATTATAACGTATAAAGTCATAGAGTTAATTAAAATTTTATAACTTACGCTGGGCTGGTTAGCGAGGAATAGTTATTATTCATTTAAATAGCTATACCAGAACAGTTTCCAGAAAGCTACATCTCGAATAAAAGCAGCGACTAACGCTAAAAACAGGTGTAACATTTTATACCCACTTAATACGTGGGTATTTTTAACACGTTTTTCTGAGCTTCGCTGGTGTGTACTTATCTTGGAAGTTTTTATCAATATTCTAGGAGTATTATTACTACATAGTATAAAACAAAGTCGCTTTCTGTGTCTGTCTGTCTTTAAAACTACGCAACAGATTTTGATGCGGTTTTTTAAGAGATAGGACAATTCAAGAGGAAGGTTTACGTATATATATTATTAAGTTTATATATATATATATATTGGCTAAGATATAACAATAATTGTTGGAGGTGTCGGAAAGAAATAGGGCGCCTGGGAGTTTTCAACGAAAACGCTGCCTAAACCCTATGACATATAGCAAAATAATGTATGTTGGAATTATGTGTCTTAAATAGGTCTACAAAAAAGTCCACGATGGAATATGTCTATCTTTTAGGGATATCATACTATATCCATTTAATACTTTAAAAAATGGGCAATTATAACGCGATAATTTGTAAGTTATTTACACAAATACGCTATGAATCCTTATCATTTTAAATCAATTATTTGGCTTAAGCACTTCATGAAGATTATTTTTCCCCTTTACATTATGCAAACTAAATGAATGCTTTAGGAGATATGACAAAAATAAAATAATACGCAAGAAAATAAATCGTGTTACCGTGATTCGAACGAGGGATCTAAGTTCACGCAGGCGAAGCTGCGGTTAACAGCTAGTATTATTATAATCGTATCGTATTTTAATATTAGCATTCAATCATAATAATTTGAAATACTGAAAGCTCATGTTAAAAGTCCTATAAAACCACAATCGATAATTTTGTAGGATACACTTAATGATAGAGTCAAAGGGTATTTACCTAATTTACCTATATTAATATTTTAAAATGTATACCATGCCATAGTCACTAAAGTGTTTCAATAGTAAGGTGCCAGGAATTACAATAAAAATATTTGATAATACATAATGACATACCTCTTAGCCATAATATGAGGTAATTGCAGTGCAGGTTAATTAGTAGTTAATGAGCTTAATCAAGTTACATATCAGCTAGCTTATCGTAGCAGCAAATTGATTGATGAGTAGGAAAATGAGTTGTCCTGCTGACAGATAAAGCATTGCAAATTAACAATAGGTCGATAGAAAATAGAACCTAATAGCGTACTGAATTGACATTAACACCATTGCAATGAATTAATATTAATCAGATATTTAAAACATAAAGCCATTTACTTCAGGTGAAATAAGTGCCTGCAGCGTGTACTAGTTTTACATGGTTGTAGAGCTGAAGTATACAACTTAATATACCTTATAAAAGCTTGTTCTTTATTGCCTTGTCCTTTATAGTAAACGTTAAAATTTCAATACGTTCTTAGCCTTCTGAGTGTCCTCATTCTTCGTTTTATCGGTACTTTTTATGGAGTCTATTTTTAATCTTATCTCCATAGAGATAACAGCTTAACCAAAATACTAAATTTAAAAAAAGCTATAGCCGTAGAATTAATGACCAAGTATTTAATTACCTAAACTGATTCTATTATTTATAATTAATATTATATTATGCTACCTTAAAAAGCTGCTATATTATGGCATATACTGTCAACATACGTATGTATACGTATACGTATACAATTTAACGTTGGTTTTCATTTTTTTCCCCTGGCGCTAAGCATAAAATTTATCCGGAACCAATAAAACGAATCAATTCAAAACATCTGAATAGCGAAAATTATAATAATACGTGTTAAATTTTAATAATGGACTTGAGGACTGGACTTGTAACTTCGACATGGTGTACTTGTACTTACAATTATTAATGTACCATTATACAGCGGCCACAGGTATATTATTTGTTAATATATACTAAACCTGTCTATTACACGTTTTCCTAAAATTTGATGCAAATTGAATCACGATGCGGTAGGTGCCGTGTAAGGGCTTCCGAAAATTAATAGCGTACCAGCGTGAAAATTACAATACAAGTAACTTTATAATTTATGGCGAACACAAAATATATTTTGGATAAATAGATATTGTTAGTATGAAACATGAACTGTGCTCTATAAGCTTTTGAGAAATATTATTATAGACTAAAACATAAAAAATACATTACTATTTTAAATTCGAGAAGAATCTGATGAAGAATTTTTTACTCACATACTAGATACATAAAATAATAACAGATTATGTTTGTGACTATTTTAAAAAGTAATTTTAAGGTTGTTATAGATATATAACATACTTTCTGCCAAAGAAATTATTGCCTTATATTTTATGAGATAAAATGCAGACTGTTATTTATAACAAAGTTTTGTTTGTTTAATCTTACTTTTTTTGATTGGAACATAAAGTTGGTAATTTGTTCATAAATTGTCTAGTGTCATTTTATATTAACGATATGTGCGGGTGGCGCATATTTAATCAATACGCCATTTAGTACATATTCACGGAGTTAGTCGTAAACGGACTATTTCATCGATATTAATATGTACAACTATTAAGGCGCACAACAACGCAGCGCACGTATTTTAAGCTTAGCTTTACAAGACAAAGTTCATGAATGCCTAGTGCATTGGATTGCCGTGTATTTATAATGTGCGAATTAAGGCAGAAATAAACTTACGTGTCGTGGCGTGTCGTGACGGGTCAGAAGCATATCGTTTTCATACATTTAATATGGTTAGGGACATATTTGCGTGTCACAACGATGTGTAAGTATGTTTCTGCCTTTATAGTGATATATCAAATAAATAAAATGTCTAAAATGTTTAAATATAATATATTTACTGTATCATAATTTTTTTTAAATAGAGTAAATATATATTCTAAATAAAATTTTACAATAATGATTGAAATAAAAAGATTTGACCTTTTTTTTAATACTGGTCGTTCCGAAAATTTCCAATTTCCAGACAATATAAAAACTTTTTGAAATTATGAGCATAGCCACATGTTATATTAAATAGAAAGCTTATTTCCAAGTTAAAAAAAACAATAGCATGTGTTTCTCAGTGACTGTGTCCCAGGTGTTCTCCCAGCCCTATTTCTCAAAGTGAATTCATGATGTAGCCCGTATCTTAGCGACACTGAGCTCTTAACATATGCCAGTTGTCCACTCAGAGATTAGGGTTGTACTTACATCGATCATAACGCTTTTATAAATGAACTTACAAAAGGTTTTCCGTTTACTTTCCAATTGTGTAACAAAAACACAAAGCTCTAGCAAATTAAGTATTATGTGTGAGGCTCATATTTTTCTTTCCCATTTCTGAACAATCAGAAAACATTCTGTGTATGTCATAGTCATATAGTGAGTATAAGTATAGGTAATGAACAACATGTATAACGAGTACAGGGGTCTTAATGAGGGGCGGGGGGGAGGGGTGTAACTCAGAGACGATGACGAACTTCGGTATCTTTCCGCTACGAAACATTGTTACTTTGTCCGAAAGTTTACCGTAGCACAACGTGCTTCTTTGGTAGATGCGATTCAAAACGAAGACCTCCGCCAGGGAACTAAAGTTACAGTTATCACGCGAAGAATACGCTCGTTGATGTTGCAGATGGCTGGTCATATACTCAGAAGAACGGATGGTCGATTGGTCAATAATATCAATAATATTCAAGAGTGGAGGCCATGTTTAGATTAGGTTAGCTGTGATTGAATATTAACCAGGTGAGAAGATGAAGATAGTGATGATAATGAAATAATATAAATACGAATTATGCGCGCAAGAATCGAAGCTAAGTCAAGCCAGCCAGCCAGTCATATTTTTAGTTATTACTAAACGAAAAAAATATTTTTTCAAACATGAAAATCCACACCCCCTTTTTGTATCCTATTATAAGTTTTTCATAAAATACTTTTTCATAGCGATTCAAGTTAAAATTCAAAGTGTACGATGCATGTGTATATATAATTCAATTGTGTAAAAATGTTATCTATTCAGAAACCCCTACATGATTTACAGCGGAACTTTTGCACGATATTTATGAAGCAGCTTAGACAGTTCCTCATATTCAAGATATTTTAACACATGACATGAAGGTTTTTGTTAAGCTGTTTGAATGTCGGAAAAATGTTATCTTTTTTTTACCTCTTTTTCGATACCATATTTTATAATTTATATTAAAATCCGTAAGGAAAAATATATTTTTTAAGTTTTTAAACTTTCTCATATTTATCATCGCAATAATGTATTGATTGTAATATAAATTTCTTCATAATTACCAACCTGGCAAAAAGGCAAAAAAACGCCATTTTTTTTAACCCGAAGGGTACCAACGTAACTCTATTAGGTACTAGACTTCCCTGTCCATCCATCATCCTAAAACGTAATAAGCAGATATTTTTTGTTAAGAAATTGCGTATTATTATTATAGCTATTAAATTATGATAGCTACGTAATCATCACTTCCTTTTTCGCACATTATGTTAACAAACAAACATACTATTAGTTATTAACTCTAAAAAGTATCCTAAAAACATAAAACATAAACATGTTAGCAATAAGTGCACATATATACAACCTTTACAAGTATGCGCTTTACTTCAGCGTAATTAAAAATTAAGTACCACCAAGCCCCAGGTGTTCTTCAACGAAATGCATTAATTAAGATCCCGGGGAAAAACCCTAAACAAACAATGTAGCCGCGGGCTAATTTAATTAGTTACGTCATATTGTGTGCATTCTATTTCTCGATGGTATTTTCGACCGTGATATCTTTGATATTGGAATGCTTTTACTTAATTAGAATTTTTAATTTACATAGAATAGGAAACGAAATATCATCTTGCATTATCATTACCAAAGTATCAACCTTTATGTCCCACTGCTGGGCACGGGTCTCCTCCTCGAAATCAGGCGAGGAGGGTAATAGGCCAATAGTTTACCGCACTGGCCCTGTGCGGGTTGGTAAAATTTACATACCTTCAAATACTTTTAATCTCATCAGGCATGCAGGTTTTCTCACGATGTTTCCCTTCACCGGTGAGCGAGCGGTGGTCTCGTGTTTCGGGTGCACTTAGAAATTTAGAAAAACCTATTTCAAGGCACACACGGGGGGGTCAGGATCGAATCCGGAACCTCTCACATATGAGGCCGAGTCCGTCCACCACTGGACCATCGTCACTCGTTTATCATTACAGATTTAACTATTAAGTATCATGCTCTTTTATTGCAAGGTAAAGGATAAAAGTAGGTACACATCCATGACTCGGTCAAATATATTCATGTTACGGATTATCTTAACGGGATATGAACCGGCAAACTTTCGGACCAGTCGTAAATTTAAAGACCGCGTTTCGGCCCCGTAGCTCAATACGGGGAGAACGTATTGGTTTGCCGTTGCTCAAAGAGCTATAGATCATTTTATGCTGGGTAATTCTCCACCAGAGAACTAAAGTTATCAACATCACGCGAAGAATAAACTAGTTGAAGTGGCAGTGGCCTGATTACACACTCAGAAGAACGAATTGCCAATGGATCAACGAGGTTAAAATATGGAGGCCGCGTTACGTAGCGCCTGTAGGGCCATTGACTCTCCGTGTTCCGTGTTGGATGCGAGTGGCAAGGGATAGAACAATCGTCTTGGCGTTCATTGAAGTAGGCCTATGTTCAGCAATGGATGGATAAAGGCTCGTGATGATTATAACGATGATGACGATGATGACGATGATATGAACCAGCGACCGCTTCATCAATCGTTAAAAATACCAATTATATCCAGAAATTGGATATCTCATTCAAAATATGCACAAAAAATTTTAGTTACTCCAGTTTTATATTTAAAGAAAATGCGGAGACCTGCACACTGCAAGGTTCAGGGTAATGGCGGATTACCTTGTAAGCTTTCTCATTAGCAGGGAAGAAACTTTTATTCTTAAGCGACACATTTATGCTCTGTTTTTTTGTCTTTAAATTACTTGTTTCGGGCATTAAAATTTATTAGGGTGTTTTACGCATTTTCCGCGTTGTAATGAAAATGTTTTTCGTCGTTAGATAGGCCAGATGGTAGACGTGGCACCTGATGCTAAGTGGTCAACATATTGAGCATAAACGACATCACGTGGGACTAGACTTGACTAGAGCTTACCTACTTATTCATTTGTTGCTATACCGAGAGTAGCGGACCAATCACAACGTCACAATCCTGAATCGCGCTATCAGAATTCCAGCGCCCGGTCGATATACTCCCACACCGAGAAATAAAAAGTAAGATGGATAACTCTTGATGCCAGGAATATATACTCTGTTTGAGATGCTCCTGTTGCCTGCAGATCCGAGACCCTCATACAGCGGCATGCAAATAAAACCACAAAGAATTTCCTGCGTCATAAAAATAAACACTCTGTCTTTCCCATCTTTCTATAATATGTGCGGGGAGAAATTCTTCCGATTGTTAGAATGCAATAATTTGCCGTGTTAGGCTTAAAAGCAGTTTTAAGTTAAAATTGATCACTTTTCAAATTAATTATTATTCAAAATAGCATATGTGATTCATCTACAATAATTATGATACTTATTTATAGAGCTAATAACATCCAACTGTCTTACACAATAAATTTCAAATCGCAATAACACGCAAACAAAAGGAATCCATATCTGAGATTATGACTCCAAAATAAATCTATACAATGATACAATATATCAACTTGGCAAAACTACCATATTGTAGCAATATCGTAGTAATAAGTTATGTTGCTATCCCCCTCGCACGCCGTATAAAATATTCAGACGCTAGCAGAGGCGGAGGTACTATTATAAACTATTTCACGACTTTTCTCTGTGTATCTCGTGGGACGTACTTATGTGTATTACCTAATGCATTGTTTATTATAAATACAGCTGGGTACAGACGCGAAAGAAAGTGTATATTTTATACATGTAATGTGTTTTGTAAATTTAATAATTAAATTAGAATAGTAAATACTGATGTCTATCATAAGGTCATACCTGGGGACAATTCGACACAATTCTTATTTATTAATTACAAAAAAGTTTAGTATGTCAGTCAGCTACTCAAATAATACTTTGAGAATTGGGTCATGGTTTTGCCATCTTATGATGGCAAAATCATAGAACTCTTTTATGTTCTAGTTACAGTTATTAATTATTTCTATCGTTAATTTGAGTAAAAACACCACAATATGTCATTCCGAACCATTGCTCCTAACATGCATATTTTTCGTTATATTCCTTGTAATATTTTCCCGTGATTTTCCTTTGCATTGAGACGTAAATAAAGTTCTCGAAATTTAATGAGGGATTAAGTAAAAATCCTTATAATATGGATCTGTATATTATGACGTCAATATTCAAATAATATATTCAAGGACGATCTGTTTTTCCCTTACTTTTCGTCGCATTCGAGTCGTACCTAAACAAACTTGTTGAAAATTTCAATGCGCTTTATTAATGAGGAAATAAGTAAAAATATTGTTCTTGACATAGCCTTCTTATTATGACGATGTAAATTATATCCATAGACTGTAAATTCAATGAATTGTTTTTCAGTGTGTTTACCAGATTTTAATTTTTAATGAGGAAATAAGTAAAAGTAATTGGAAAACATGTTTTTATTTGCACTTTATTGCGTTTACTTTCCACAAAACAGTCCACGGGGGAATGGAAATGAAATACTTTTGTAATCATTGTTGGTTGTGAAAATGGAAGTGCACTAACTGAGACCCGTCGGGGACAAACTTCCTTGAATAATGAGAATTTTCACCTTACTTACCGCTGAAATCTTCATTTGAGCAATACATTAAAGAGGGAAACAAAAAAGTTTCAAAAAACGAACTTGAGCTGAGGGTTTTATAAAAATTACATTTCGTATTATCATAACGACAAATATGTAAAAGGTAGGGTCATTCTTTGCAGCCGAATCAGGGTGACACCACCGCAATGGTACATCTCGCTCACATATTACCGGCGGCATAAAATAACAGCTATTCTTTCGCATTTCGTGCTGTTTGTGAGTTTCTGATGGCCCATTGGGGGTTAGTTTATTGGAATCAAACATATCAATAATTGCGTTTATTAGGTACAGTCGTTCAAAATGATTGAATTCACATCATTCCCGTGAGTGCCTAAGTATCCAGCCCTAGAGAGTCATACAAGATCTCCAACGGACGCCATTTTCCACTATAATATTCAAACTCCGAAGTAATGTAATGTCAGAGAGCATACATGAAAATGTATATCTGAAACCGTGATTTGAATCTACGCCATCTAGATTATGTAAAAGCTTTCAGCCAAATCACCTTAGCTAGATTATAAAAGTACTAACGCTATACGGAATGCGGACTTGGTATAATATATAAAGAGTCCTCCCGTAAGTCCTCCCGTAGTAGAGAGTGTCCTCCCGTGACCATGGTTGCTGTAAAGTATCCGAAACGTCGGGCACATAAAAAACTAAATAAACCGCGATAAAATCCGTAAAAGTTGTTTCATTATAATAATATATAAATACTAGTTATTATCATAGCTTCCTTAGCGTTATCTTGAACCTGAATTATAATGGATTTATAATATATTTCAACTGCATCAACCTCTTCCCCCACTGCTGAAGATAGGCCTTAAGGGAAGTACGTGTATCTCTTGCCAGTTGCCACTCGCATACAACACGAACCGCCCACTGCACGGAGATCGTTTACAATCTATATTATCACATACGGTGGTTTTCAATATCCTATCTTAAAATTTTCTTATCGATCTTAAAATTTTGACAGATTTTGTAAGAAAATATGTCAAAATTTCAAGATAGATAAGAAAATTTTAGGATAGATAGGATATTGAAAGCCGCCGTTAGTGAATTACTACTATATCTCCGGTATAGTGGTGACAGAATTTTTAAACAGATTAAACAGTTACAAAGATAAACTTACTAGCATTTTATATACGAGCTATACTACGAGCGTCCCGCGGTTTCGCCCGCGTAATTTCTATTCCCGTGAGAGTACGTACGAGTAAATTATAGCCTATGAGCCGTTCTGATGTATAAGCTATATTATTGTAAAGTTTCATTAAAATCCATTCAGTAGTTTTTACGTGAAAGAGTAACAAACATCCATACTTAGAAACTTTCACGTTTATAATATTAGTAGGATTAGTTTAATCGAAGCTGATAATGACTTTGACCTTTGTCGAAACCGATAGCGTAATTTCTATTTATAATATATTTTATCGATAAAATAGTGATAAAAGTTTGTAAAAGTTTCATTTTAGTACAATCAATCGGTTTTACATTAGTATAGCTTTTAGCGTACTCACGCCATCTTTCTGGTCCTCAATTACGTATAACATACGCCGTGTTGCCGCAACTGTATCTCGTGTAAGCACTCCCGCGTGGCGTGTGAATATGTCACAAGCTTTGAACACCCCCGCTTCAAGGGTGGCCTCAATATATTATGGATATGGACTTATGTTTTATAATGATAATGTTAAAAGTTCTCTCCTTATATAACTAGTAAATTAACAAATAGAGATATAAGATCTGTTACTGAACATCGAGTTCGTATGGTCACCATAAAATATGAGTGATTACTCTATTAGGTTTGAGACAAATGCCTCGGCTACCAGAGATCAGAGATGAAAGTAATGACATTGATTGTATTGCTGTCATTATTTTTCTGTTTGTAACAATTAAAAAAAAAATTGAATTAAATAGATATTTCAAGTAAAATTTCCCACATTGATAGTTAGATCTAGATAGATAGATAGATCTGTTTGGTTTTGTCTAGAACAAATTTATATATTATCTTATCTTATACCTTTAAACGAGCAATTCTTGTATATATATACAGAATTGAGATCTCGGAAACGGCTCCAAAAATTTTTATGAAATTTTGTATACATGTGTTAAAAACGGCGATAAATCGATCTAGCTAGGATGCATTTTTAGAAAACTTTTTTTTATCCGTGTTTTGAGGCATCGATAAAATATGATTAGAATACGAACGTAAATTTCGCTGTCAAAAATAAGTCATGGTAGCTTAGTGGTTAAAATAGGCAATTAAGTCCGAACGAACCTGGTTCGAATCTCCAGTCCGATTTTTTTTCCTTTTTTTAAGATATTTTTTTGGAAGAAAATTTTTATCGTATTTTATCACTTAGGGTACCGAGCAAATGCTCGGTCAACCAGGTACTTAGGTAATATGTAAGGCATGATAGGCCTTGTACGAAATAGTACAGGCACGACCGGAGTGACACCTTCGCTCACACTTCGAAGAAAAGTGACAGATAAGCTGTCACGTTTTGTGCGGCTTGAGATTCCAGTGGCCCATTGGGGGTGGATGTTAATGAACGTCGATAGTCACAAGGTTTCAACTATTCGTTTACCCTTCTATGCTATTGAAAAAGGCTGTTACGAAGGATTACCATCGATTAAGATGAAAAATGGTAATGTTCCCAAAATGTACCATTTTCCGAACCTTTTAGCTGGGGTATGACACTTAACAGTATAACGATCTTGCCATTATAAAGACAAATGGTCGTTTACATGTGGCTGAAGATAAGGCTATCACCATTTAGTGCCCAGGTGCATAAGCCGATGCGATGTTTGTGCGATTTAAATCACAAAGTTCATCATACCCTTTGATCGTTACTTATCTGATCATAACCTCTTGAGAAGGGTAACATTTCAACCCCCGTTCATTCGATACATTTTAAAACGTTTTGTTTAGATATCCTTTTGTGTGCTGATCTTTTGTTAAGTATATAATAATCTATTATATATATTATTCCAGTTTCACGATGTTTGTTAAAGATGAACTCTGAAACTACTGAACCGATATTAATGTTTTTTTCTTTTAAAATGTGTGCTTTTCTCCAAATTAAAAGATAGTTTATTTCTAGAATTTGAGATAAAAAACGACTACATACCAAATCTTTTTGACAAAACGAAGTCTGTTGGGTCCGCTAGTATATAATATAATATTTAGGGCCTGTTTCACAATCTCCAGTTAAGTTCCCAATAGGCTATCGGCAACATATTTGACAGATACTTCATACTCTATCTGTCAAATATGTTACCGATAGCCTATTGGGAACTTAACTGGAGATTATGAAACAGGCCCTAACAGTACTACACTTTTATATGATAATAAATTATGAATTGCGTTACAATTATATATTTTATCATTGTGAAATGATCGTGAACGATTTTAAAACTAAAATAATTTCATTCATGTTAGATAGCACATAAATACTAACTTTCACTTTGGGTATCAAATACATTATTCTTAACAAAATTATTAGTAAGTACATACGGATACAAATAACGGCACATTCAATATTCACTAAACCAACAATTACCCTCGACGAAGGAGAACAATTAATAATAACAAACGTAACATTGGAAACAATATATACCCTTTTTGGTGCAGGTCGGCTTATAACTAAGCCTTGTAAAGTCATAGACGAGGGAACAACGTTAGCGACGGAAAGCGCGCTAGTAATGTAACCGTCGGAGTCGTTTATCATTTCGCAAACGGCCCCATAATCCCTAATGAGTAAAATCCAAGCATACCTTGGGCAATACCATTAATATTAAAAGCCGGGACTTCCCCCTTTACAGATGCGCACCTTCTATACAATAGTTTAAACATAATGAACGCTTTGATGTTTTCAATGATGGCCTTTTACTCGATGTTTTTGTTCGCGTTTTTTCATTATATTATTTTATTTTAAAAATGTTTTTATGGAATTCAAATTTCGTACATATAGACAGTTCAACTCAACTTTGCCGAAGCAGCCCCGGTGCTATGCGTATGTGCGCTTGTCATCACACATCTTTATTTATAACATGTGTGGGAGTGACTGCCACATATACTAAAGCTATGTAAGAGACAAGACAAGCATGACAAGCGCGTACACTTAAATCCGTATTCAAGATGCGTACTTGTCGAACTATTGAAACAACACTATGCAAAGAACGCTACTATTTATGCTGTCCTGGTGTCAATAGTCGGGTTTTATATGGGTTTGACAGACGCACAGTGGCGGGTTTTGGTTTTAATGACCCTATGCGTTCGGGATTACTGTGTCACCTCATAGTATTGTTTGGGAATACGGAGTTAGTGCCGCGTAAAATTTAATTGAGCTATCTACACTCAATGAGAATGTTTTTACTTTAAATTAGATTCAAGAGATCGTCCGTCTCGTTCATTCATATAGTTTTACCTGGAATTTGTAACTTCTGATAATAGTGCAAAATATGCAATAGTTCAAAGATAGAACAGACATGTACACCGTCCGTGTAACATAGTTCAATGTAACATAGTTTGAGAGAATAGGCAGGAGAGATAACAGAAGTTTGGTTCAAAGCTCTCATTATTGGAGCATAAAAATATAAAATAATAATAAATAAATACCTAGTACATCAAATTTGGATTAATACCAGCATGATTTGACCAAAATCGAAAATTTTAACGAGAATTGTGGTTTCAGAAATACCATATAAATTTGTAGGAACACATATTGAATTCATTAGCAAAACAAGATTTTAGTTTGTGGCTAGTTTGCGCTAATGAGTACATTAACAAATACTGGAATAACATGTTCCATGCTGCACACTTTGCGTGTATATAAAAGCTTTTTTTAAATATAGACTATAATAAATTATAATTATCAGTAATGTAGAAAATTGTCGTTTTTTTACATAAATAGGTATTATTAGGTAAAGGGAATTAAAAATCACGTGACTCCAAACACGCTACAATTGGACGCCACGTTGATGGCATGTTGTCATAATGATAGTATAGTTGTTAATTAAAAAGAAATTATAATTAATAACATATTGTCGCTATAAAACATGGATAATAATATTATGTCCTTTGAATTTATGAATATATCAAATTCAAAGGTCAATTTTTTTTTTCAAAACCCGATTACTCTTTCAGTGTTTTGTACTTCTGAATAAAGCGACTAGATGGTACTAAAAATTATATGTCTCAGGATAGTTAGAACCCGGGCTCCGCTAAAGACACGACGTCGTGAGGACTGCCAAGTGGTAGCCGGGCAAAGATAGGCTGCAGATCCGGGTCCCTCAGATAGGGACTGAAGGATCACACAGCGGTTTTAATGGGGTAGTGCACCCAATGCGATTCCCCACACACGCCAGCACGCCTACCCAATATCCTGGTATGGTCCGAAAAGATTTCCGCTGCGACATCAAGAAATAAAAGTAGGGGCGGACAGTGAATATGAAGGGCTTTTGATGAATTGAGTCATACTTTGTTAAGACGACGAATGATTTTTTATTTTATATTATTTTTCTTCATATTAGAATCTAACGAATAGAGAAACACGATTAGTAAAAATTTCCCAGATATATTTCAATTCTAAGCTTGCGCCGCTTATGCCGTATACGCGTTTGTGTTCATTAGTCTATCATCTCTTTTATTTACGATAGTAGTAGTAAATAAAGCTACTAATTATTAAACTAATAATGATTAACAGCACGGATGTAAATTAAGCTATCTCATTGAAACCGTCTGCAATGGGCGGAGCCATCTTGGTATTTTAGGGTGCCTCTTCTTAACTACCTAATTTAAATTTTTAATTCATAACTAATTTAAGCAGCAACCACAAAATAGGACGTTAATTTTAGAATTGATAAAAATATTGAATTGTTTTCAACAGTTGCGATCCTTTTTATTCAAGAGCCTCGGGCTGAAATCCAAAAAGCCCATATATCGATCCATGCCCATAGGCAGCGCTGGAAGTTACCTGGAATATTGTTCTGTGCCTGGGCTAGTCTATCTGAACTTATTTTCTTGACAACTTAACATTCCACTCGCCTGCCAGTTCGCCTATCTAACGTAAAAAATCAAATGCCAGCATTTATGGTGTGATTCACTTAGGTATGCGATTGCACGCCCGTGCTCAGCGAGGCAATTATGCAAATACCTCCCAAGTGACCGCCAATGTGTAAGAAACGACCTAGTTCCTAGAAAACGATCAAACGTATTCAATTCCATTGAGAAAAACTAGCTGTAAACAAAATGTAGCTAATGATGTTGGCGTCGAAACAATATAAGGACAATTACTCGATTCTATGCGTATCTTTTGTTTAAAGGCTGTTCCTTTAGATCACAAAGAAACGGGTAACTATATGGGTATGACGTCTAATAATGTTCATGTATATTACGTAGTATGTTATAGTGTTTTGGATATATTATAAAAATATCTTAAGGTTTGTTTGAGTAACGTATTGTTACAAAAGAATAAAAATTGATCCTGACAAGAAACCTCGAAGGTTAATTTTGTTTGTCTTTGCTACGTACCACTTAACTATTGCTTTTAATACTAGAAGGGGTGTCAATCTCAAGAGCGTAAAAACGCTCAACTCTTGTAATCGATTTATTAACATTATACAAGTTAGGTTATTAACATACTTATTAGTTTTTCATTGTGAGAGAGTGCGGCCTCTAGGGCCATCCTGTAAGGTCGTTTTCGAATCTCGAAAGCGGAATCCGCGGTGATATAACGAATTTGACAAATGTGTATTCTTTAAAACTCGACTATCTATCTATATAAATAAATTTCACTTTCGAAGTGGGCGTAAAGTGAGCTCTATCACTCAGATGAAGTTCGATATCGAAATGGTTTTAACAGAATAGCCCTAATGTACTAGCCCTACTGATACCCAGTGTTAAAGGACTCTAGCCCACGCCCTCTTATGTAATTGTCCTAGAATTGCCAGGAGTCTGGCCCAGTACCCGCTTAATTACATTCGTCGATACAATCTATAGCATCACAACAATAGTCTAGTCGGTAAGACGACCGATCCCCTGCCACTCGCATCCAACACGGACCTGCCACTGCATGGGGATCGTCTTTCCACCTGGTTAATGGCCGACCAACACTTCGTCTACCCAAACGCAGCCTCCAGTCTTGAACTTTATTGGCCCATCGACCATCCGTTCCGAAGTCCTCCGCCAGAGAACTATAGTTACCGATACCACGCGAAGAATATGCACGTTGAAGTGGCAATGGGCTGGTCACGCACTCAGAAGAATATATGCTAGTCTAAGTTTAATTAAGACACATCCTCCAAGCCAATATCGACGCTAGTCTCACAAAGGATTCTTTTAAAACAATATTATTTTGTGTAACCGCAGTTATACCTTTGTTAGTAACGACGTTCTTCTTGCAGACGTACCCGGAAGAGCGATCCTGTCGCCGTGAAAGGCCCTCGCCTGGCCTCTTCACCTCCATCAAACTACCTGAAGCCGAGCCCCCAAACGGGGTGGCGCCCCTGCTGGATTTCCCGCGGGGGCGCATGCGACCAGTTACTTTCCTCGGCGAGGGGCCTCATGGAACTGTACGTACTAAAACTATTACTAGTATTACTAGAACCCTAAGTACTTTTGTTTTTTTTTAAAGAAGAAGTTTATAAGGAAGAGAGGGCAAACGGACAATCATCCTCATGTCCAATCGACCTCATGGTAAGTGATAGTGCCATCCAAAGACACCCGCTACACCAGGGACTTAGCAGCTGTGTTGCTAGGCTTTTAAATATGAACATGCTCTTTTCTTGAAGTTCCCTAAGTCGTATCGGTTGGGAAAAACCGCATAAGTGGCAGCAAATTTCCGACGATGATAATATTGTATTATGCATATATTATAACACACATAATATGATACTGCACTGATGTTATATTATACGTAGTTTTAGTCTCAGTAGTGTTTTAATTTGACGCCTATTTAAGCATTACTTAACGACTTCTTATCGCTAAATTGTTTTATAAGGGTAGTTTTATGTTCATCTGTCGATAAGCAATTGATTAAATATTAACAGAGGTTTTTAAGCAAGGTCGTAAAAGCATCACTAAAATAATACATATTTAATTCACAATCTATCATCATCATCATCTGCCTAGCCTTTTCCCAACTATATATTGGGGTCGGCTTTCAGTCTAACCGGATTTTACCGGATCCGGATCCGGAAACCAGATAATTATTTACCTTATACAATATACAAATAATAAATAAATAAATACACACGTTTACTTGATCATAACGATTACAAGGTGATAATTATTGTAATAATAACTTTTTAGCAGAATTTTATCTTTTCACGTCGATCCTTGTTAATGTAAATCTGTTGATAACGATTGAGTAGCTTTGCATTGTTAAAGTTATAATGAGGTAATAGGGCGAGCTTTCGGAGTTCAAAGAATATACTAACAGTCGACACATGTAGAAAGTTTTATTTTTCCAATTAATCTCTGGAATATTGTTACCATAAAATGAAAATGTAAAATATTATTTGATATGAGAAGTTATTTTTGCTGAATCCCAAGACATTTATACCAATTAAAACTTAATGTTGCTCATGAGAAAAGTTTTGACTGACATATTTTTATTATCAGACAGCGAATCCCTTATTGCTGCTACGACTAGCAAATAGCAGGACATATTCTTAATATTGGTAAAAAATTGCAAGAAATTAAAACTTATGCCCAATTATATTAAAACTCTTGACAATTACTGATTATGTTAGAACAAACATTAAAAACTCTGGTTGAATTAGGATAAGTTGAAATGATTACAATTTCCAAAATAAACTCTTATATTTATATAATTTATATTACTTCATATTTATTGATATACCATAATAAAAATCATGTAATATTGCTGAGTTGCTATGCTTGGTTTATGTTAATTCTTTTTCCAATACTTTTTGAATAAATGGAATTGGTTCATTTCATATTTTTATTTATTAATCAATAGTTTTATTGATGTTACCACTATCGTTGGTTATTCCTTCCTTAGAGTCATTAATTATTTTCACTTCATTTATAATACTGTCAGGTTCCTTGAAGTCCTCACTACCTTTGGCATCATCCTCACTCTTAATAGACTTAGTGTCGACTATACTGGTCAAACTCTTGATTTTCACAGCATCATTGGTATTCTCAGCTTTTATCGTATTGTTGATATTTTTGATGTCTTCAGTATCGTTGGTGTAATTAGTATCATTGATAATATTGGTATCTTCTGAATCTTTAGTGCCCTTGGTATCTTTAGTATCGTTAATATTATTTGTATTCTCGATATTATTTGTATCCTCGGTAGCCTTACTATCATGAATATTTTTGATATGATTTTTTTCCATTACATCCTCCATATCCATGGTTTCAATGATGTGGTTCATATCCTTATCATCTCTCATACCATTTGTATCATTATTTTCTGCTTTTGCCTCATCTAAAACTTTAATTTTTATAATGATATTACGATTTTTTTAAATATTATGTTTAATTTTCTACACTGTTAAAATTTTCAATATTTTGCCTTTTGTATTAATATGTAACAGCATTTTTTTGAGAACTCCTAATGATAATTTTTTGTATTTGTATTTTATTAATTGTAGGTACTTCTTATCGATACATTAATTGCCGGTAAAAACATTTGAAAGAATGTCATTTAAGGAGCCCAAATTGTTTTTTTTTCAAGAAACATTTTCTATATAAATACATTACCATATAATGCTCGTCTAAAAGTATCAACCCTTATATGTCCCACTGCTAGGCACGGGTCTCCTTCCTCGAAATCAGGCGAGGGGGGTAATGGGCCAATAGTCCACCGCGCTGGCCCAGTGCGGATTGGTGAACTTCACATACCTTCAAAGACTTTCAATCTCATCAGGCATGCAGGTTTCCTCACGATGTTTTCCTTCACCGGTGAGCGAACGATGGTCTCGTGTGCACTTAGAAATTTAGAAAAACCCATTTCAAGGCACACACGGACGGGTCAGGATCGAACCTGCAACCCCTCGCGTAAGAGGCCGAGTCCGTCCACCACTGGACCATCATCGCTCCGATCCTCGTTGCTCGTCTACATTAAGAATATTATGTATGCAGTAATTCAATGCGTACATTGTATCATCTTGTATCTAAGTAGTAATTCTTGTCGAAGACGGTCCGATGAACCGAAAATAACGAACAATACCCGTACCTCGCCCTCACTTTGATTTTCCGGTCTTTTCAACTAACTTTATTCGCAAAATCTTAAAATAGAGAAGTTTGCCTTACCATCTTTTATAAACCCAATTTTGAATTTATCCATAAGTTTATTTAAAAAATCATCCATGATTTTCATATTTTTTTTTTTTGTTTTTGATATTATTATTCTACAAAAAATTCTGTCACTATCATAAAAGTGACATACTTTTGTTTATAAAAATATGTCAAAATTTACCGTCTAAAAAGTTTAAAAATCACAATCGCGATTACACGTTATAATAAACATTTCTGTCTTCTAAAAACAGAACAATATTTATAAGTCCATGTGTACAAGTCCCTCTTTCTAATACACAAGTATTAATTTACTGATTGATCCGGTATTTTCATGAGGGTTTGCTATGCCAAAGCACCTGCACTAATTTTAGTTATTACCACCGTTCAGGATATTGTCAAATAAATTTTTAGAAAATTTATTTTCAAGTTAAAGGTAGCATTATAAAATTGCTTTTATACAAACTATATATGCCTACCGACTCAAACCGCTTTGAATGGCGTAAAACGTATTGTCGTGCCTTCACGGTAAAATCGACTCAAATCGACCGCAA
This sequence comes from Lycaena phlaeas, assembly GCA_905333005.2. NCBI lineage: Eukaryota > Metazoa > Arthropoda > Insecta > Lepidoptera > Lycaenidae > Lycaena > Lycaena phlaeas. The sequence goes on from HG995168.1 coordinate 7,660,329, forward strand.
ACGGTACGTCATTCTATTTCGTTATCAATTTTTACCATACGAATACTAACATAGCTGTTTCACATTTGCGAATCGTCCGTTGAAGTCCAAATTTTATTATTATATACAAAAACTTTGGTAGTACAATAATGTATGTAGTAAAGCTCAACCATCTAGACTAGCCTTAGAGTACACACGAGGTAAGCAGGTGGGCTGAGACTCACAAATTCAGGATGTTTGTTCTTTTATAATGAAAATACAACATTGGCACTTCGTGTTTGCGCACCTAGCCGCCGGCGTCTTCGCGAGTAAGTTCCTTGATTAGATAGAAAACGCTACACAAGCGTTTCCACCTCATTGTTAATTGTATATAGAGAAGTGTATTAATTTAATTATAAAACGCTGACTAGTTTTTACTTACCTTTGCTTTAATTATGACATTTTGTATTGTCTAAACGACAAAGAAGTACAACAACATTCAGAAAAGAATTCCTTTAATTAATTCATTCTTTAATGGAATGTTGGAATGAGCTGTGCTGCATAACATTATCCTATAAGTTTTATTTTCTATGACAACTTTTGAATGTAAATTATTATGCGCAATAAAGTATAAAATATACTTTATTGTGCTCTTCATTCCTAGGTCATCATGGCCAAATGTACATCACCATCATCAACCTTTATACGTCCACTGCTAAACATAGGCCTCCCTCAATGAACGCAAAATATACACGCACAATAATTTTAAAGCAAAAAAATATGAAGTCAGGTCCCGCGCGCTCTTTGCAGATGTAAATCATGTGTAAATATAAAAAGCAATTAATAATTTTTTTTAAATAGTATACATCAAATTAAAAACGACTAAACCACGTCAATTAGACGTTCCACATCAACAAAGTCAAAATTCCACATTTAAATATTTATGAAAATACTCAATAGATATTTCTATTTTAATTATAAATCTTGTTTATGTTTGTAGGTGGTTCTAAATGATTTGCTGTTTACTTTGCTACCCCGCCACCGGTTTGAGTTTTATAAACAATGTATACACGTCCATTATGAAACGGTGCCCTGAGTTAATTCACTTCAGTCACGCCATCCACATTGTGCCCCATCCAGTATCAATATTTTTTTATTCACCCCCGACTTACAATAGTAATGAAAAATTACATTGAAAAAAAATGTAATCAGCAATCTGTGTGTTATAGATGATAGAATAAAACGTCAAAAATATGAAGGACTAGCAGCGACCCCCGGTTTCACCCGCGTACTTTCCGTTCCCGTGGAAGTACGGAGATAAATTATAGCCTATGCGATATTTTGGTGTATAAGCTATATTATTGTAGAGTTTCATCAAAATCCATTCATTAATTCTTAAACAAAGTGAAAGAGTAACAAAAATCCACACTTACAAACTTTCACCTTTATTATATTAGTAGGACTTTCAATGTGAAAACCACCATAAAAATGAGGAATTTTCCATGTAAAGCCACCTGAAATATTGAATTCCAGAGTAATTATGGGGTGTTTTAATTCACGCCCCGCTAGGGTAAGTTTGCACATCACCCTTAAAGAGGGGTGAAGCGAGCACTGGACTACAAAAATACTCATAAAAATTGATTACTGGCCGTAGCAAGAAAATGCAATCTGCTCTCACTCAACCCACCGCCACCTCCAACACCCCAAATCCTTAATAGCCACCTCTACATTTATTTTATACTTTTATCACAATATTTACGACGTATCTAATATTTGTTCGGAATATTTGAAATATTAATTTCGTAGCTGAGTTTTATCGTATAGTTTATTTAACTTATTTTGCAGTCATATCTATTTCGATTACGATTTAGCGTACGGTCGGCTAATTTGTTAGCCAGCTCCTGACTTATTAATATACATATTTCCGTTTGAGTATTTGCTAATTAAAACTAAATTTCCATATGAACCATAAGGTTCTTTCGTTTTCTTTCTTCATGGCGTTTTCGCAGCTATTATTTTTGAAATAATAATTTAATTACTTAACAAACACAATAATATAGATATTCGACTGGTGACTTGTGAGCATCTTCAGACTTCTTGAAATCGGACGAGGAAAGCATTATTTGGTCCTTTAACAATACGTGTTAACGCACTTTAGTTAAATTATTTGATATTGATAAATATCTTAGCGATATGTTCCCGTTTGCAGTTTTTATAATTGTCTATTGTAAAATAAACATTAGATGAATTTTATGCTTACATTGGATAGTCCTATTTCAACAAAATAAGCCCAAATTTCACGTAACCGATACCGACCGCAGACACATATTAATTAACCAATTAGTCTGGAAACTGTCATTAACATATACTACAATTATTATTTACAGATAGCAGAATTAACAGTCTTTATATTTAAATTCATATATTATGTATATTATTTAAATATCGTATTTTCATATAGTCTATATAATATGTATGTCGTGACTATACTAGAATATAAGATTTACAAAAAACTACAAGTACATAGTTAGAGTATTTAAACGAACTTCCAAAAATAAAAACATGTTTAATAAAATTATATTATATTATTTATTCACTGTATTTTTATGTTGTATTAAAGATAAATCTATTTTGCATAAATAGATAAATTACGTATAATGATTGATATATGATATTGATATTGATATTGGATGATGGTTTTTTATATAATTCCATTAAATCCAATCCGATTTAATGGAATTTAATAAAAATCCAGGTCTAGGCTAGGATTGTTATTTTATTTTTGAGGATCATGATGAAAGTAATTAACTTGCTAAGTAATAACATGTTTTAAAAATTAAATAGCATGAACAGTTAACACCTTACTAAATACCGATTCTATCGCGAATAACTAACATTTTAATTAATTAAGTTTACATCATGTTTAATTAATTAAAATCGTAAGTAATACAAAAATAACAATAAACAACAAAAAGAAAATAATGTAGCAACTACTACAACATTTCTTTTACAATCTAAATAAAAAATAATCCTTAGATATAATTAAAAACCATAAATATCATACAAAACAATTATAAAAATATGTTATGAAACCTTCTTATGTAACTTAATAAATTTCCATAAGACTTTTTCATGTTCATTCAAATTCAAAGACAAAGCAGCATTGCTGTATATCCGAACGAGGGACTCAGGGTCCTAATGAGGAGAGGTGCCTCGGCTGCAACTTTGAATATGCAACATAAAAATTACTACAATTCACTACAAGAACCATTGATATAACAGTTTCCTTCATTAATTATAATTTTTTTTCAAGCACAGTTTGTTGAAGGTAAAAACCATAAGCCTCGCCGCTGACAGCTTATAGCGAGATCTTAATGAGAGATAAATATTGCTGTTTTTCTTTGGAAAATTGGGTGTCATTCTACTTTATATAGGAAATATTATAAAATAACAGAACAAAAATTTATCTTTATGTACAGTTTTCTTTCAATACTTAATTGTTTTTGAGGTTGTAAGATTTTAGACACAGAGACGAAGGTTTAAGTAATCAATACTGAAAGTTCTAGGCAACACGTTCGGTGCGATCATAAAGAACAAAGTAATAAACACCATGTATATACTATGCATAGTAAATCTGCTTGAGGGATGTTAGTTCTAATAAGTACTAACACTTAGTACCTTGCAAGCTAACTTTTAAGACTACAATGCAAATAGCTGTTCCAAATTATATATCTATAGCAAATTTGTTTCGAAACATAAAGACTATACTTAGTACATATTTTAAAATTGGTGATCGAAGTTTTTTTCAACGGCCTATTTTATACCTATTGTTTTAAATTCAGAATGACGGACACGAAGTCATGCTATCAAAGACATTGATTGACACCACTGGCTTTATTTAAATTGTTTGATGACTTTTTAATTTTCCAATTTCGTCGATGTACTGTCAGATATAATAATTGACTCTCCATCACCAACACTTTATGTAGATTACTCTGTACTAAAATATGGATATGTATAATACTCGGGCCATACGAATATTTTATTTTAAAACAAATTATATAATATTGATTATCTTCTTTATCTTTATTATTACATAGTATAATACAAAGTCGCTTCCTTTGTATGTATGCTTAAATCTTTAAAAGTTTGCAACGGATTTTGTTTTTTAATAGATAGAACAATTCAAGAGGATGGATTATATGCATAATACATGCACAATATATTATCCCGTTCAGATCGCTTTCTAAATCTTAGTTAACGCAGGCGAAGCTGCGGGTCCCCACCAAGGTTAGGGCCTTCTCATGGCGGTGGGGCACAGTACCCCAAACACCTTGGGTGAAGCGAATTGAGCCGAGCGGGCTCTTTGTACCCCTCTTATAAGAAGAGGTGACAAAAGAGCAGGGGGCAAGGGTAAGGATGGGAACCTCACCTCATTGTACTGTCCAGACGTTGGGAGTGGTTATTCTGTGGTGCGGGGCAACCGCTCTGTGAAGGTGGCGTCAGTCCCCTGAGGGACTGACTAGCCGTCGAGGTGCCCTGTTGCTTGTAGATCCGGGGCACCTCACCAAAGGCGGCATTGGTGGCACTCGCTGGGTTTTAGTGGGTAGAGCTGCGTCCATATACCAGCTTTCGGGCGCAGCGAGTCCCACATACCCGCCTGGGGAGACCCACTCCCCAGCGGTATGTGTCAGTGCATTTTCCGGCGTAAAAGAAAAAAAAAGGCGAAGCTGCGGGTAACAACTAGTATAATATACACATATAAGTTTTATAGAAAGGCTTTAACATTGCCACTATTGCCTACGTGTCCACTTACGAACCTGCTTCTGGTAGTAGTCAACTATGCTGTTTTGAAAAGGATATTTAAGGCTCGTCATAGTCTCAAGTTTAGGATCACATTAAAGGTATCCATTTTTGATGTCTATAGATTTTTACTGATGTTTATAAATTACTAGCTTATTGCCTGCGAGTTCGACTGCGTATGGGAAAAAATCCTTTTTTATTTTTATTTTTCCTATATTACTTCTAGTACCTCCGAGAATTAGTGTACAAAGTTTCATGATGATCGTTTGAGTAGTTTTCGCGTGAAATCGTAACAAACATCCCTACTTTCATGTTTATAATATTAGTCAATTATCTATCTAAATATAGGTAGACGAAGTGTTGTTCGCCCTTAAACCAGGTAGAAAGACGATCTCCGTGCAGTGGCCGGTCCGTGTTGGAGTAGCAAGAGATCTGTCGTCTTGGCGGTTGTTGAGGCAGGCCTGTTTTCGGCAGTAGACGTTTAAAGGCTGATGATGATGATGATGATAATGATTATGAGTTATGTATCACTATTTTGTATTATCCGTGAGTTCTTTATCTAAGATAAACTGGCTTATCGATATATAAACTTATCCTACAAAAGAATAAACTTTTCGTAACAAAAATTGCACAATACTGAGCGTACACAGTCGTTGCTTGGAATGCACTCAGGCAGGTAATTGTTACAATTCAGTACCCACCCTAACATCTTACGTAAACCTTTAAAACTGATTCGATAATCACATGTGAGTCCACTTACGATGCGAGTTGAATCATAACTACGCTATTCTCTTTATCTTCGCACCCTTCGTATTATGTTACTTAGGGATAAAAAGGCACAACTGGAGGGCCTGTTTAAGCTGGTACTTTATAGTAATAATATTTCAACAATGCTTTTCTTTGAAATACGTAGCGTAAGCGTGTTTCAAAGTGGTCAAATAAAAATTTCAATGTAATATGATGTGGATAATATTAAATAATATTGGAACATCTCGATCGGTTTCGTCTGTGTGATGCATGTCGCGTGACGGTCGGCCGCGGAGTAGGGATAAAGTCAGCCGAGGTCCATGTAATCAAAGTGTGAAGAGACAAAATAATAATAAAATATATTATACATACTAATATATAAAGCTGTAGAGTTTGTTTGTTTGTTTTGTTGAACGCAGTCATCTCAAGAACTTATAGGATATATATATCATCCCGCTAAGTCTTAATTAACACAGATGAAGCTGCGACCAACAGCTAGTCATACGTAAAATTGTTTTATACTACGACGCATACTTTTGTATCGCACATTTTGTTGATGGTCATATAGATTTAAAGAACTTTATTTCTCATAAGAATTTTACAATTCACTTAAAATGAGATAAAGTAATAATATTTTAATACATTTACAAAACAAGACATCCGGGCTAGTTACTTTAGTGAGGATAAAATATGATTTTTTATATCGCTTATATTTGCTTAAAAATGATTTAATAAAGGTGCAAAAAGTACAAACAGCAATGAGAGCAAGTCTAGGAGCGGCTTAAAATGCATTCCATCCGAAAACTAATCCCTGGGGATAAAAGTTGTAAAAATTTGCAAAATCCATTTAGCTTTGCGTTACTGTCTAGTGAATTTAAGGTAGACTCGGATACAAAACAAGGTTTATTTGCGTTGTAGTGAGGTGCGAAGCGTAAAGCGTCAGTCTAATGAAGACAGTAATTCCAACTCAAATTGACTGAGCAAATATAGCGGAACTGTGACGAGCAATGTTGCTTTTTGCAACTGTCACTTGCTGTACATATAAAGGAATTACTCACATGAGCGCCATTACTATAAACCAACTCATCGACCACACAGCCTTAGATCAATAATATGTCTAGATAGAGTGTCGCGCGGAAAACTTGTCCTTAGTCGTAGTAGTCTAGTGTTTAGTATCCGTCCCACTGTCATAGAATACGCATGGATTGTTACGCATTATTGTTTTATTTATAATGAAGGTTTGTGTTGAAGTGTAACGAGGTTTAAAAGGATGATTATGGGAGAACTGTAGTAGCTGGTATCACTATTCACGAACACATATTTGAAAATGTTGGCCAGTTTTTTTTTTGTTTTGATTGTAGAGCGACACTCCATCTAGATATATTAATGATCTAAGCACACAGCCTATAGACTCCTAATTTTTGATTTTTCGTATTAAATGCATTCTGGCAACTAGCTGAGGTGAGACGAGAGGGGTTGCAATGCTGTGATTAGCTAATTCAATGTCATACTTTACCAATTACGGAACGTTAGAAAGAAATGGATATATTTCGCAACGGGAAAGAATGAGACGACACGATAGTTTGAGTACATTGTTTACGGCTTACATCGGAACTATAAGTCAGATGTGTCACCAGAACCGTTCCCCTGTTATTAGGAGTATGGACTCCTAATAACATCCCATGGGGGTTATGTGGTCGATGAACCAACTATTCCATGGCATCAGAGAGATCTATGACCAAAACAGATTAATCAGGCTACCAATAATAAAGTATCAACTTTAAAATATTGAATAGATAATATGTTATATTAAGTGAAGATGGCGTAGTTAATATGGACTTGCCTCTTGATTATGAGGTCCGGGTTCGATCCTGGCCGCTTGTGATGCCTTAAAATAGGTTTCTAAATAACACACTAAGTCCGTCCTGAACACGTGACCATCACTCGCTCACCGGTGAAAGAACCCATCGTGAGGACACCTGCACGCCTGATGAGATTGAAAGTCTTTCAAAGGTGTGTGAAATTCACCAATCTGCATTAGCCCAGAGCATCGGTAAACCATGGCCCATTGCTTCCTCCCATTATTTTGGGGGGGAAACTGATACCCAAAGGTAAATGTAAGGGTTGATATTTTACTTTAACAAGAGGCGCTTTTTACCTTTACAATATATTGAAAATATCTTTGCTAATACTAATCTATAAAACTGTATATATCACTAGTTAAATAAATAACACTTTTGTTACTTAAGTTGTATATTAATTTTCTCCATAACTAGAAACCATACAACCAAGATACGAGTAGTATATCTTAAATAAATAGATATTCATATTTCGCTTTATAAATACGGGCGCTGGAAAACACCGAAAGCACCTTGATTTTAAGTGAACTCAAGGTCTGTAAATCCGTTAGACGCGAAGCCATTCTCCACGCTCGGTAAACTTGGAAACTGGGCCAAAGTAGGCTTTTGCAAAATATACAGGAAAATCTCTACCTTCCCTCACTATTTACGTGCTTAAGAACTATTTCCTGGAAAACTTCCCCTCGTGCTGTAGAATAAAATGTAAATTTACAAATCCTTTTTATTTAATTTTTAAGCGCACATTTTGCGCTGTACCAAAGAATGCAAATAGTAACTTTTTATCCTAGCTTCGCAATGTCTTTTGTTGTTGAATTTCAAAATAAATAACAATTTCTCGTTATTAAAAATTTTCTTATATTCATATTACATGTTGGTTTCAAATTATACATAAGAATCAAAAAGCGCATGTTAAATAAGTTAAGCATTTAATTTAATATAGTAGAGAAGTAGATCCTACTAATATTATAATCGCGAAAGCTTGTAAGAATGTTAGTATGTTATTATGTTATGTGTTATTCTTTCACGCAAAAACTACTTAAATTTACAATAATATAAGTTATACATCAGGATAACACATAGGCTATAATTTATCCCCGTACTCCCACGTTACTAGGAATTACGCGGGTGAAACCGCGGGGCGCTGCTCGTATTATAATAAATTAACGTAGGCGATAAGGAACTGGTATTACTCACCGTAAGCCAGCTCCTCTCTTATGCACTCAGTACACTCAGCACTTATCTTGTGATGAAAAAGCAACTACAAGGTGTAGTCACTGGTGGCTAGGACCGAATTTGTCCCAGCTCTCTCCTTGTTTTCTTTATGCGACGCGTGCGTAACAACAGGACAAATAATGTTCACTTGTGACAATAATGTATGCTATCTAATTATAGGATCGTGGGTGACTCGGCCTCTTATGCGAGAGGTTCCGGGTTCGATCCTGACCCGTCCGTGTGTGCCTTGAAATGGGTTTTTTGTAAATTTCTAAGTGCACCCCAAACACGAGACCATCGTTCGCTCACCGGTAAAGAAAAACATCGTGAGGAAACCTGCATGCCTGATGAGATTAAAAGTCTTTGACGGTATGTGAAGTTCACCAACCCGCATTGGACCAGCGCATCGGTGAACTATGGCCCATTACCCTCCTCTCCTGATTTCGAGGAGGAGACCCGTGCCCAGCGGTGGGACATAATATAAGGGTTGATACTTTAGTATTTAATTCTACTAATGATATGTCTAATTTTAAACAGCTCCAGATCTGCGAGACGGATGGAATAGAAGAGCTGAGCGACGAGGAATCTCCGAGTGGCGACCGCCGACGACTTGTCGTTGTCAAGACTCTGTGGAGAGGATGCCATAACGATATCAAGTATGTCTATCCCTTAGACAACTAGAAGTTGGTTGATAGTTAAAAAAACCTTTACCGCAAAACAAAAGAGCTGTGAATAATCGTTAAAAGTCTGCTTTAAAACAAAAAAGCGTGAACCGATTTCAGCGCGGTTCGCTTTGAAATTAGTTCACACGTTTAGGAACTACAGTTGCAATGATACACAAAGCGGTAAAACTTATATCACCCCTTGTTTTGCGTCAGGTGATAATCATTATAAATAGCTCTCGCAAAAGTTATAATAAATTAAATATTCTTAAAATTTCTATCTGCGATTTCAAAATAAATCCAGAATTTAAATGATAACTGCTACGAATGAAATTTGCCAATCTTACATGTTAGAACTTTTGTATGTATGTGTGAAATTTAATCTAGAATAGTAAGTAGTACAGAGTCAAGAAACGATTATGTGGATAGATTTATATAGCCTATTTAGCGCACGACACAGCTTGCTTCAGCTAATAAATATATTGTAATATAATGTTCGACCAACTCAGACACGACCAGCTGATGCCAAACTAAAGCCTGTCAACTTCTGTCAACTAATCCAGACAACTGATACTTATAAACTTATTTCTAAATACAGACATATTAATACATAAATTACGACCAGACACGGGTCAAATGATCATGCTTATCAAACTAAATTTGGAATGAGTGGGAATCAGGGTCACCATAGCCACTAAGCAAACAGAACAGTATAATATTTTGTATGTGCTTATTGTACAAGTGTTTATCCGTAGTGAATAAGTTTCTTTTCTTAGTAATTTATTTCACTTCCTTCTAATTAACATAATAATTGGGGAGTATAGACATTAATTGCGTATAACATTTCCTACTCGATGTTTCTTGTAAATAAGCTGCATTTGGCATGGCGACTACATGTGACTGTTTGGCCTTTGCGGTGGCTGTGCGGGCACCGTAGACGCGCCGCTGCCGCTCCGCTGTTTTCGAGAACCCGGTCAATTTGATTTTTACGCAAAGATCTTGCCGCTCCCGCGCCGCCACCCCGCTGCCCGCTAAATTCGAGGCAGAAGCCTTACATAATAAAACGCCTAGTTCTAGATGTCATCCTTAAAATGGTGTGTGGTATTAAAAAGGCTACGACATGCATTGTCCAGTGGGATCCGGTCCGTCTAGTCCGGGTCCGATCCTGACTTTTTAAATGGGTTTTTCTAAATTATTAAGTGAACACTAAAACAAGATTGCTCGCTCACCTGTGCTAAAATGTGAATTATGTGCTCTTTTTTCATTTGAAAAGAATTACTGTCATGCATTTTTCGCATTAGTAGAAATAGACTAATATACCTTCTATGATCCTGTCATTTTTCGTTTTACATTATTTTCACCTGTGTTCCACGCATGTTCGTAAGTTATGGGTAGGATTCACTCAACCATAGCATTCTTTCTGATCTGTCCATTAGCACTACCTTTATAAATATGTATCGTTTGAGTTTTCTTTTGCCCTTCATAAAGCTTAGAAGCCATTAGGCCTAGAAGTCTAGACCTTTCGAAAAAAAAATCGACTTCTATATTATATAATATCCATTTTAAATAGACTCTTGGACATACATCTTTACCTAAACGTTGCATTACAATAGGATATGAAAGGGGCAGCTGAACCGACTGTTTGTTTGCAGGGCGGCGTTTGCCCGCGAAGCTACATGGGGCGCCGGGCTGAAACATCCTCAGCTCGCTCGAGTGCTTGGTTTGAGCCTGTTGGAGCCCCCATGCGCGGCACTCGACCGCGGAGACGCTGCTCCCCTCCCTACGATATTGAAGACGGAACGGAGATTGAAGTGAGTGTTTTGATGTGACTCATGTAACGCGCCTTTTCAGTGAAATCAACCAATATATCGTATTTTTTTCATCTTTATTTATTTAGAGGCTTTTGTACCTTAAAGACACATGTCAGCCCCATTGTAACTTATTCTAGGTTAACATTTCTTAGCTAAATTACTTACAAATCAACACTTAATCTACATTTATCTAAACTAACTCTGACAAATTTACATACTAACAAAGCCTCTCTAGACGAAGCATCAGATATCAATGTTTGGAAACAGCCCACATCTATTATATTTATTTTAAGAGAGTCTAACAGTGCGTTCCTCTCAACCTGGTTTCCTACACACTCCATTAACAAATACTGAATATCTTCCACCGTACCACATTTCTCACAATTTGTAGATTGCACTTTTTTCATAAGGAAACCAAACCTGTTTAATGGTATGTGACCAGAGCGGATTCTATGGGCTAATGCAATAACATTTCTCCCTAGCCTATCGTGCCGGCTAACATCATACCACTGAGCTTTGTGAGGCAGGACTGGTTCTGCAATTACTGACTGGACTATCCATTCCAGGGTCTCAGTTCTTGACACCTAGGCACGAGGTGTCAGGTTATGTTGGCCACAAATTTTCGTGTTGCTCGTCTTTAGTAGCCACGTCGACTAGAGCAGCCGCATTACCGTTGATGACACAGACAAATACTTTAAATACCTAAATATGCTTTTACTGATGAACTTGATTTTTTCTTTGTTTCAGTTACTCGAGTTTGATTCACATATGCTGTCAGATAGCCAGCGGCATGAAGTATCTGGAATCGTTCGAGTTAGTACATCGGGATTTGGCGGCAAGGTAAGCGATTTTTGAGGGTAACATGTTATGCCTCCTCGAATCACGCGAGGTCATAGACGGCGTATGCGGTGGCCTGAAAAAATCTTGATCTTATAAGATTCGCAGGTTTACCTCACGATGTTTTCTTATGGCGATAGAAATAGAATAAATAATGTTGACAAGTACAAGTGAAAATAGAACTCATTTTTAGGAGTGTATTGGTCAGGCTTCCAAACTTCCAGGAATCCAAACTTGGCTTGTCATCATCATTTAATCCAAACCTACTTCGAGATCATCCGAGTGTATACACTTCTAGTACTCCAATAGTCCATCATCGCTACTTGTCGCATCATTCGATACACAAAGGTCTCCCTAGGGATCTCCAACCTGGCCGGTTCTGTCACTACAGGAGCATTGGATGCAGTCATTCGGGGGCTTCCACTCACTAGAATCGACACATCTTCGAGAACATCTTCTTTACAACCAGAGGTTTTGCGTAAAACCGGGCGAAGACCGACAGCTTAGATCTCACCTTGTGCTGGTATTATGTGAGCGAGAGGTGCCCCGGTCATGTCGACCCAATTCAGCTGCAATCTAGCAATGTTACCTCTTACTTTACACGCAACTACAATATTTTGAATAAACTTGTTTCAGAAATGTGACAGTCAGCGACGATCTCCATATTAAAGTATCCGACTATGCGATGTTCTGTGAAGAATTTACCGGCGAATACCATATCATGGCTGATGGTACTAGAATACCACTACGTTGGATGGCCTGGGAAAGTCTGCTTTTGGTAAATATTTATTATAATCTTTGTTTCGAAAGTGCTCCGTGCAGTAGCTGGTCTTAATTTACTACAAGTGACAGCGATCGGCCGTTTCGTCATTAACGGTGGCTTTCAATATCCTATCATATCTTTAAAAAAAATTATCGATCTTAGAATTTTGACAGATTTTGTAAGAAAATGTGTCAAAATTGCAAGATAAGTAGATAAGAAAATATTAAGATAGATAGATAGATATTGATAACCACCGTTAATGAGAAAGACCCATGCAGTGTGCAGTTGTAGTTCTGTAACTCAAATGATTGAGAATGTTCATGGTTATCCAAATCAAATTTGTCCAAATGTAAGTTTACGTTAAATATTAATAAAAATCTTTTTTAGGGCATGTGCTCGCCGGCTAGCGACGTATGGTCTTTTGGTGTCACTGTTTGGGAAGTACTAACCTACTGCATGGCTAAGCCGTTTGAGGAAATGAGCGATGATCAGGTTTGTATTGTTTTTATCTTGTTTTTAAATTAAAATTTCGCTTTAACTACGAAAATGAAGTTCGAGAAATAATCGATAAAAAGGTTGGATTGGAATGAGCTTAGTCCATCCATTTGTATCTTACTTTCTCTGTTCTCAACATTTATCAATCAATTAACTTGTTGTACATACATGCGTTAAAAGACAGACAGCATTTTTTTAAACGCATTTTTTTAACAAGCATCATAATTATATACACCTTTTTAGTGTACCATGTATAGTTCATTTAAGTTATCTATTGCTGTCTCTTGTTTTGTAAACGAATAAATGTTTATTATTCCTTTCTTTATTCTCTTTCTTATAAATGTAATACGCACTTTTTTGCAATTCATGTATTATGTGATAGTATTTTAATCACTAGCATTTTTATGTCGCAGGTAGTTGCAAATGCCAGCGAATGGCGAAATGGCGGGCGGAACGCCAGAGTTCCTGCCGCTCCACCACCGCGTTGTCGCCGAGAGCTCTACGATCTGATGCACGAATGCTGGCGCCGGGAGCCCATGCAAAGACCTCGATTCCATGACGTACATCGCTTCCTCGAAAGGATGACTCACGGCTACAAACCACCACACCGTTAGATTAAATTAACAATACATAACCAACATAGCTGTAAGACTCTTCTACAATCGGCTGTAACTTCACCTAACGAACTATGTTTCGTATGAGCTTCTAGTATTTCAATAGGTATACACTAGGTTAAGATAGGTAAGTCACTGTAATGCCCGAGGGTAAACGATATAATGTAATTGAACAGACTGCATACATTGTGATAGGTCAGTCGGGCAGTATTAATACAGTATTACAAAATAATCAAGCACTTAGAAATAAAGAATGTTCTAGACCACATGCAGCTTCGCCATGTTCTGTGTACTTGATAACATTTCTAGTCATATCCGTTAAGAAGTACACAGGAGTGCTTTAAGATTGTGAATAGTAGTAGGTAATGATCTCTTAAAACAACGATATTACCGATTCGATGTCGGGTATCGATGTTTTACAGCACGTGACTGGTTTCCGAGTGGATTGTTATATGTAGTCCGATTGAACAGTTGTATTACCCAGTAAATCGATTAGGTTAAGTGATGTGATTGAACTCGGCGACCCGTACGTGTGATGTTATCGATGTGACTTACAATATTATTATTGAAGCACACAAAGTTACGTTTTAGTATTGTTAGGAACATCGATAGCGAATTATGGTTCACGCCTATCCCCAGCGCCCTTCGCCTAGCGCTCCCACGATCTTCCATTATCACCGCCGTTACGGCAAACCCTTTACAGGATACACTACTTCAATGCACGGTAATATCGAATTTTAATTAATATTTTCGTACACCTGCCTCTAATGGCAGTGCCTTGCCGTACATTTTATTAGTGCGACCTGATTCTTGAGTCAGCTCTAAGGTTAAACTACCCTTTTTTGCTTTAATTTTATCGATACTCGATGTTCACACAAAATATCGGCTATCGATAAATTATTTATACCCATAGGGTTGTATCATATGTGCATTTAAGGAATTTACCCTCAAAGCTGACTCATGTTCTATAGTATATCCAAATCTAACTCCTATTTTTTTAACCTGTTTTAAATGTTAAGGTTATATATACTTAAGAGGAAATAACGTCCTCTTGGGCAAATTCGCCCCCTCTGCTTCTTGTTTTCTTCAATCAAACAACAGGGCTTTTGTAAATATTGACATGACGAATTTTTTAAACCTTACCGGGTTTTACGTAGCTTTCATTCGTTCACAAAAATATTTACAAAAGCATGATATAGTGTAAGGGAAATATCAAAACATATATGTCTAAATCTGTTCTAATAATCTCCAACTTAATAGTATTAGGATACATTATATTATGACTATGTATGTCAACTAATATGTACTAAATGTTGTCATATCGTAAGACCCATTCCCTCGGTGTAAGGCCCCGATTCATCGAGAACAAAACTGTCCAAATTTTTCGGAGAAATAAGTACATTAAATTAAATTAAACGGAGTAAACTGAAATGAGTAATTATATGCGATGAAACGGGGTGTGTGCTGTTTGTAATAACAGTTATGATGTGAATAAAAATAATGTGTCCTCTTTAAATAATTAATATCAATGTTACGAGCTGAGAACTGACCAGAGGTGTACGTGCGTGTAGTTGCGATATATTTTTGAAAGGCTTAATTAGGAATAATGCATTTTTATGGTTGCTGGAGTCAAATAGGATTCGCAACAGATTTTTTTAAATATTTTATTATTTTATTCATCGCTATCATGTTAAATTCGCGTCATACCCAATTCTGGCTTATGAATGCTTTGAATGTGCATAGATTATTATTATAATATATGATTTTATAATTTTATCGTTTTTAAAACGAGTACGAACGGCGTGTTGCGTGCTATTCCCATTCTAAGCAATAAACAAATTAGTTGAGCCATTCATGACTAAACACTATCTTCTATACAGTAATGTAGTATTATAAGATGCAGACTTCCAAAGGATTACATCTATGATGTAGGCACCTATAGGTGATTAGGTACAGGCAGTAAGTAACTGTTCTGCCCAAGATTGGGCTGGCCCACGAGGCCAAAGAACAGTTGTCAAGCACTACCCCGATACGGGGTAGGCTCTTCACAAACATTTTTTTTTATTAATCTAACAAAGAAGTACCTCCCGCCGGGGAGACCCCTTACAATGTTCCAAACATAATTAATTATTTTGAATTGATCGAATACTTTTTTTTTCTAAAATTGAGCAGAGTATCTAAATAGCATTTAACTTACTGTCCCGAGTTACAAATGAGATGGTTTTAGGAACGGGGTCTGCATAGTATAATATAGATACTAATTGGACACTTGTAAATAAGGTTGCAGTTGAGGATTAACTCCTGCAATGTCAAAATTCTATATTGCTGTATTTTAGATATGTTTGCCTAGAATAAGTTAATGTTAAGTCACATTAAGTTAATATAGATGTATATTACTTACGTTGCTCACTCAATAGCTAATTGTGTACAGATGACATAGATTGTAGGGCCTGACAACTTTTTGCATTGGCTATCTAAGACGAATAGTACCAGACATTAAACTTGTACTATTTGCCGGAGATTTATCGTTCGTTTTGAAAGTTATGCGAGGCAGCAGTAGGTAACATTTTGTGTTGATAGTCGCTTTTTTATTAGAATTCATAAACTATGCATTTATAAATATACATGTCGCGTTAAGGTTAGATGTAGATAATGCATGACTAAGGGTTTATCTAAGTAATATTTATTGTGTATACGATATAAATATCAGGATAATTTCTAGTGTACGTCTTATATAAGGTAGCCTTAAGTTTAGTTTATCAATTAGGTAAGATTATATTTAAGGTTTAGGTTAGTTCCGTTCCTTTTAGATGCGAATGTTATTATTTGCGTGTGCTGCAATGTATTATGTTATTTCACCCTACCTCTCATCACGACAGTTATACTCAATCTTTTGTCTTGTGTCAAATGTACTTATAATACCTAAACAACTATCGATTGACAAATAAAGCACGAACACGAGCGCTTTTTTACCGTTTGAATGAAACATGGACTCATGGCATCTGTTCACACGAAGGCGTTTTTAAAACGTAACGCTTTTTTATCGAGCGCTGTTGAATTCTCGACGTTGAGTGTGTTGTTGTTGAAATGTTAAATCAAATTTAGCATGCCATACTCGCATCTCAAGGCGATGTCGGGTTTTACCGCGACGGTTTTTAAGCGCTTGTGCCCTTTCGCACATGCTGCCTGGGCTAAAGCTATGCTTTAGTCGTCAAAATCTGGTGAACTTAACAACCTGGACTAAAGGTTGAGTATTGCTGCATTAGAGCATTGGCACACCTCGGTCACAATTAGCTCGTGTGTCTGTTATATTCGATGTAAACTTTAAAAGAAAACAGGTAAGCTAAGGTTTTACTAGAAATAAGTACTACGTCCTGCACGAATGTATTTCATTTCATAGAGTATTAAATTTAATATTATTAATAATAATGTCTCAGAACATGTGGGTTGAGTACAACGAATGTTAACAATTTCGTGAGTTCATTGGTGTTGTCGTCACTTTATCATCGCGTTGTCATCGTGTGACTTTATCATTTGGAGAATATCAGGAAGGTTGACATATCATTGGAAAAAGGCATATTGGATTTCAGCATATTGTGAATATCATTTTATCAATATATCTAAATTTACAAACCGCATTCAGTGGCAGCCGAGAACGGTTGTGGAAATTATATTTGCGCTCCGTTTTGATCTCGTATGAACCATTGTGTGAATGTTCAGTGTATTTTGAACATTAATCGGTGTTTTTTTAACAAAATGCATGTTAAAACACAAAAAAATATACGACATAGTGTTAGTGTATTCGCTTATTATATTGATGTCAAGCTTATGTGTTATTTTAAGATCAACAGATCACTTATCATAATATTATGTCGTGTTATATGACTGTCCACTTCAAACTCTTAATATTATCCATCTTATTATACATATATTTACACACATAAGTATATGTCTACTGACAAACTGGTATGTAGTGAAAGGGGTTTTAAAAGGTTAAGCGGGCCTACAGATGACTATAGTGCTATACAATAACGTGAGGGCCTTTTGGACTCCTTTATGAGTTGGGACCAATTCGGAAAATTGAAAAGCGCAAACCATGAGCAGTGGACATTCTTTTATATTTCTGGCATTTTGTCTTTAGACTTAACCGAAAATTTATTATTTCTAAGAAAAAAGCATTTGAGGAAATGATTTTTGATAAGATTTTTTTTTATATACACTCTGTCCATAATGACTACAAAGCCAAATATTTCAGTAGTTCTTCAATAAATTAATTAAGCTATTCTATTTTACTTGTGACGGTCTAAGTGGGAAAGAGATTATGTTTAAAAGGATTTATTTATATATTGTATGTATTGTATTAACATTTATGTCTAATAGTTGTTCAATGTATAATCGATGTGACATTTTAATGGCCGTAATTAACAATTGATGTTTAAACTTCGAATAGTTGTATCTTCTTACTGAGAATTTGCATAACTTTAAATTTCGAACACAACAGACTACAAAATTCTTTAGATTATAAAAGCTCTTGAATGCTCATTTCAGACACAATCTGTAACCTAAAACATGCTATTATAACGAAAATAATTAAAACAATGATATGCCACATTCGAAACCATATTTGATTATCAAAAATAGCATGTTTTTGTTTATTATGCGTTGCTTGTCACTCTATAAATGAAATCATCTCTGTAGGCACATAATAAATAATCGAAGACTTTTAGGCAAAATGCCTCCTTTTTATGTAATTTTAAATGTTAAAATAAATGTTGATTAACATATCAAATTGGTGTTTTATTTGCTTGCCTGGCCTATTTAATAAGTTTGTGTGGCGAAACTAAATTTCCGAAAATCCTATTTATTATAATTGAAATAAGTTCTGATAATAACCATAATAAAAACACACGCTACAGATTACAAATACTTTATTTTGAATTATCAGATTCTCGTCTTATTGTAAGGATTATGTGTACACTACAAATTACAGAAGCTCGGTAAATTTAATAAAATAGTTATCCAATTTATATCATAAAACAATGAATATTACAAAAAACAGATGCTTAACGCAAATACATAATATTTAAAACACTAGTAAAATTATCGAAAAGTTTTGTGGCGACTTTTTTTTAATTTTATTTGACACTTTTTTTAAACGTCATACAAATAGGAAGCCCTAACTATCCTACTTTGAATACAAAATTAGTTCCACGTACGCAGTACGAGTTGCTTGGAAAGACAGTTTTATGAACTGCTTGCTAGTTTTTCAATCTCACAGAACTGATAAAAGCAGCTACTAGTAGTATATCTACTTTTATTGAAGTTTCTATAATTCATATAGCCGGATATAGAGTAGAATTCAAGCCATGAAAATCCATAATTAATTATTGATTCGTCAATAAACAGCAATTCGACCAACAAGTGATCTGCGTGTACGTCCTTGGCCTTTGTCATTGGCCAATCAACCATCAACGGCCATCAGTCGGCCAATCAGAGCGCAGAACCGGTTCAGCATCGCAGCACAAATTTGGCGGAACTTGTTTTTTTACAAAACATGACATTACCACTCTATTCCGGTTACATGCTCGTGCTATAATTAAAAGTATCATTAATGATGATGCAAACGTGATGCTTACATGGATTCAGTAAATTTTCACTAATATCTTGTGCGTGAATAATTTCTTCATATTTATAAGTCGTAAACAATGTTACTTATGATAAATTTTCAAATCACGTACATATTCAATACAAGCTTTAGTTACTATTTATAATAATTATTAAAAAAAACATTGTAAAATGATTGAGATTGAAAGTGCACGCCTCATATTATTTCTAAAATGCTAGTCAGTTGTAAACCTACATTTCTTAGTCGCACCTTGTTTTTTTATAAACAATGATTAAACGACAGTGTGTTGAACGATATTAATTGAGAAAGCCTGCGCTGTGTTTTTTTTTTACAATTTAGATGGTAAAAAATATATCCCGGTACGATATTTCTTCGACCAATTTCTCTGCGACATAGAGACACAGAAACATGGACGTCAATATGTTATTATTTACTATGTTAAACAAGATAATAGTTATTTAAAATATCAGTGCCGAGTAGATTATTTGACTTGATTTTAATGCACTCAGGTAACATAACATAAGTGCGATGTGATTAACAAAAAATATATTTCAGTTTTGAAAAAACTGCTTTATCTGACATGTCGAGAGCAGAGCAATACATCGACGCTTTGCATAAGAGGCGTGCAAAATGACATCAATTAATTTCAACAGTGGTTGTAATATTAACAATATCAATCTAAAGTAAAACAAATGTACATGTACATTAAGGCCCCGTTCGCACGAGAGTTTAATAAGCATCGCGTTTAAACCCGACTTCCCGGCGTGAGTTGCGATCTCAGCATGCTCTATTCCATTCAATGCTTAAGTTCGAAAATCCAACAATGCTTTAAAAACGCTTTCGTATGTTTAACGTTTTTTTTAACGCTCAATGTAAAAACGCTCGTGCGACGGGACCATAGACGCTGTGTAACTTGTAAATGTATTTAAGGGGGTTTTTCATGCCCTCAAATGTATACATTTTCTTAAAACTGTTTACTAAAGCTTATAGCCTATTTTCACTATACACAGCGCCATAACACCAGCAATTATTGTATAATATTTTTGATTTTATCTTGGTAATAGCAATGATATGAAGAAAAAGAAGGATAGAAATAACAATTTCTATTTAAATTCTACGTTGTATAATATTATACGGCTATAGTGCAGTAAATAAAATCCACGAGAATAATTCAATAACATATTTACAAACAAATAATACTTAAGAAAAATACTAATTATGAAGTAAAATAATAACAAATATGCATGGTTACTCACTTTACTAATCATTAATTAGACACTTACTATGTGGAATGGAATTAAATTTATATATTAATACACAGTAATACTTCCTCGCGTATTAGAAATCGAAAACAGTGAGATTTCAATGTCCTACATAAAACTATAAAAGTATACATGTTTATCTAATCAGAGCCGTAAATAGGGCGGTGCAACCGGTGTCCAGGCACAGGGCGCAGACTCTGGGGGGCGCAAAAACGGCCAGACCACGCAGGACTATTTTATTTTATTTTTTCGGTTTGCTAAGGCCGCAGTTATAGAATCTCGCACAGGACGCAAAAAAGGGCTATTTACGACTCTGTATATAATCGATAAGTTTAAATTCGTTTTCTATAAAACATGTATTATTAAGGTACATTACGAACATCTACAATACATTATAATGGCATGCTTTGTCGTAGATTAAGCGATAAATAAGCGTTAGTTTCATATAAGATTCAATAGAGGAAATTTCCTCGAGTCACAAATACATGAGACTGGTTCTCAGTATCAACTTCTCGGTATATTATAATAAGGTTTATTATCGTTAATAACGACTTAATATATGTTACCAATAATTATATAAAACGTTAATGTAAAAATCTCACTAATAGTGGACCAATGATAGTCTAGTTTGTGATCGTTCAGACGAAGTATTCATTATTATGTCATAATATCTAATATATAAAATTCTCGTGTCACTGTGTTCGTTCCCATACTCCTCCGATTTTTATAAAAAATTGTGCGCATATTTGGTAGGTCTGAGAATCGGCCAACGTCTATTTTTCATCCCCCTAAAAAGGGTGACCCACTCAAAAAAATATATTTTTTATTGACAAGATTTTCAATTTATATTTTTTTATGATGTGGCATTAAAAATACACACAACCCTAAATTTTCACCCTTTTTTAATATCAATATTAGTGCTTATGGCAGAACGAAGTCTGTCGGGGCAGCTAGATTAGACTAGCTGTATAAAATTCTCGTGTCACAATGTTCGTTCCCATACTCTTCCGAAACGGCTCGACCGATTTTTATAAAATTTTGTGCGCATATTGGGTAGGTCTGAGAATCGGCCAGCAGCTATTTTTCATGCCCCTAAATGTTAGGGGTGACCATCCTTAATTTTTTTAATAAACTTTTTTTTATAATACAGCATACGAAAATACATACAAACCTATTAATTTTACGATCAATCCCTAGTTTTAATAGCAATATTAGTAATTTTGGCAGAACGAAAATTAACTGCTATGATAGATCAGATCATTGGTGGTAATAATTCTGTAGCAGAAGAACCATTCCGTCATAGATAGATAAGAGTATTCTTTGATGTTGTAAGTGAAGTATTTGTATTGTATTAAAATTACAAAATCATAAAACGGATTCTAATCTTGATAATCCTTTTCCAAATTTTAATTTGACAATTTTATACTAAACAATCACGGGGAACGGAACGGAAATAAATTTAAGAAATTTATATAAATGCATATACACGGTATATTTGAAACGCTTGCAAAAACGAAGAGGTATGATAGTGTTGGCATGGCCTGACATTATACAAGTGAAAAAACGCGATTATTATTATTTTTTGGTTGTCTTTTTCAACTTTTTTTGTATAAACCGGTTTGGTAAACGTAATGATGCATTTGATGATAATGCTTTAAAATAATCGTTTTTTTGACAGCAATGTTATTCCTTTATTGAATACTACAGTTCATGCCTGCCAGACTGCAACAGCGGACTCACAAAGTTCACCGCTAGAGGTGAACGAACTCCCGCACTGCGCGTCCGGCGGTCAGCGCGCGAGCAGTGTAAATGTATACATTGCAGGCTTGCAAAATACATAAGTCCTAAAATTTTCATAATAAACGTTTCCGAGATAAATGGTTATATGCATTATATAGTATATAAATAGTATATGGAGCGTTCCAAATACACGCGGTATATACGTCCATGTTTTACACAAATTTGTTATACACAAATGGCGTATACATACGTACTGTGCGTAAACTGTACACGCAACATAGAGGCAGTTTACGTAAGCAATCAACATTTTAAAAAATCCCTATTTTTAATTACTGAACGATCAACAAACATATATCGTCACATCACTTTTGTCTTTATTCAGCAAAATTATTGCTTCTTTTGTGCGTTATCTCATATGATTATCCTACTTTCTATTATAATGGTTATATGATCAATAGTACATATTTTTTACGATACAAATAGCTATTAAGTATTACAAGCATTAATAATAATTAAAATCTTGTCATTAATTAAAACGATAAAATTAATAATTTTACATACTATTATGTTCACCTACTATTGTGATTATAAATAACAATAAAAATTATCTTGAAAGCAATAAAACTATTATACAAATGAAATCAATTAATAAAATAAAATTACAGCGATATTTTATATTGTAATAACAACTACATAATATTATATACCTCCATAAATTACAAAGTATAAGTCTCTAAGTGCTTCAGTAGTAATGAGTATTTTTATTATGGCAACATATTTTTAGACACAAGTCTTGTCATACAGATTATAAAGACAAATCAATCATAGAATGTACTTAATTCCACAATGTCAAACTATCTAGTAATATGTATGTTTTGTTTTTCAAATATAAATAACATGAATACAAAATAGACAGAATATTATTCCTAAAATTTAAATTTTATTGGCATATTAAAAATATAATAAGTATGTAATTAATATATAAGAAATTGTAATATCTGAAAAGATGTAAGTATTAAAAATATAATACATATTTGGAATGTAGACAGATTAATTCTTATTTTCTAAAAAACTTACATTGCTATCATTTTAAAAATAGTCGGCGAAAGATCTAACAAAAGGAATATATTTAAAATACATCAACTGGGAGATTCAAGTGTAACATTTGTTACATATAAAACCGCTTTTTACTTGGGTATAATCGCATTGTTTTGTGTTATCGTCACAAAACGTGCTGCGAATGCGTCCAATTTTATAACTTACTCATCTAATAAAAAATAAAAAAACATCTAACAGCAACCAAGGCTGCATCACAACAAATGAAGGACGGGTGTAATAGTATGTTTAAAGCTATACTTATTTATGAGTATGTACGAATAGGAAATAAAATGTATGAGAGATCATAATATATGGCTTAAGACCGTATGAAGTCCCACTGGTTGGTAGGTTGGTTGTTGCAGATCACCATTAGGATTGGCTCACCGCGGTACGCACGTTCTACTCCCAGACACATACCTGCCGCTGTGTTGTATATAGGACTTCCAGCCTAAAAAGCATTTATATTAAGTTTAATATTCAATGACTGTTCTAAGCTTGACTAGATGTCAGTATAAAACGGCAGTTTCAAAATCATCTATTCCAAATAACTTTTTACACACAAGCCTTTTGCAGGATTTTAAATTGAATGGTGCGCCAGCTATTGCAACAGCTGAACATAATATAGTTTATTAACTGAAGCGAAAAATTCGAGTAAACCTCCAAAATGTCTGTCAATGGCACTGTAGCCCTTGTACAGGCGAAATGAATTGGATTTTTAAAGTGAAAACTTCTTTAGTCTCTTTATTACGACGTCATTATAAAATTTAAAAATGTTTATATTATAATTTGAAATTTCATTAAGGGCCTGTTTCACAATCTCCCTTTAAGTTCCCTATAGGCTATTGGCAACATATTTGACAGATGTTTGACAGATACTCCATACTCTATCTGTCAAACATCTGTCAAATATGTTGCCAATAGCCTATAGGGAACTTAAAGGGAGATTGTGAAACAGGCCCTAAATGTTTCTAAGTTATAAGTTCTCACTTCTATTGGCTTCTTTAACTGTCATTTTTTTTAATATTCAAAGGTTTTCCAGCGATGGCTCTTAGCTTTTATCAAAATAGATTCACCGGTTTTCAATTCATCGTCTCTACGTTGTGCTTGTTACTACATTGGGAGTGGAGGGGGGGCTAAAATGCTATTTTTAAATATATTTTATATTGAGTCCATATCAAGAATACTCACAACGCCCTTGTGCTTCCACTCGTGCGCGCCGCCCAGCTCGTGGCACTTGCTTATTACCGGAGACACGGAGTTAGACGCGTCCAGACATAGCGTGCGACCGAGGACCAATTCATGACGGTCTGTCTCGAACCACATCTAGAGAATACAACAAGAATATAATATGTCCTTTATGGACAAAATTGCGTGGAAAGTCAAGTTTAGGTATTTCACGGCCACTTTTACTCACACAAAAGATTATCTTTTCTCTTCACTGTGTGCGTAGAGTTGTACGTATAGCCCGACAACGAAATTTTGGTCCTTTGGTTTTATTTTTTTTAAGTTTTAAATAAAAATATTTTTGTATTTGAAACCAATTATTGAGCAAGATATTTTGAATGTAAAAATCTTTTTGATTGACTATTTCTATTTTTGAAACTGCAGATATATCCAATGATAATATACTAACCTAATGTTCAAACAGGTACTGATACATACCATAATATAATAAGTAGATAAAATATAATATTATATATTATATTATAAAACTTTATAGTAGCCCGGGTAGATGTCATAGTGGGATGTCATCCCACTACAAACAACGGCCTCAAACTTACCACAGTCTTGTGTATCAAATGAAAAAATCGCAAAGGCGCAAAATTTTATCGAAATTGAACCAGCAATTTAAGACATCTATGGTATATCTAAGTAGTAGTAAGCTTATAGGCAGGCGAATTGGTAATTTTTTGTGGTTGAATATATAATAAATTGTAATTGGTATAAAACGTAACAATGTTTGTCTATCGTTTGTACATTGCTTATTATTGTAGATTACCTAAATCAAGTATTGTAGTACATTTTGATGGCCGGGTGGTCAGACTACTTGACGCTTTTAAGCAATTGCGGGTTCGAATCCCGAAAAGTATAAATAATTTGTATGTGGAATATAAATGGGTGCACCGGGTCTTTAAAAAAATATATCATTTCCTACTTCCAGTAACACAAATTCTTTAGTCTACCACGGGTCTAGGTTAACTGTTTGAATATTATTTATTTATTAGACAATCAATCGTTATTAATATCAGTTTAAGGTATCCGAAAGTCGAACATGGAAAACTTTAAAAAAAGTCTAATTCAAGCAAACATTAGATTTTCTTTACCTGGTTAAGTGTCCGTATACAGCTGGCTAAAATCAATCCGCTTCCTTTGCTCTTAATGTCCTTGGCGCTTTGGATGCAAAGGCTGGTATTCTTCAAACGCAATTGGAAAGAGTCCGTGTAGTTGCGTTTCCTGAACAAAAAAATAATTATCAATATACTACAAAATGTAGTCTGTTTAATTTATGCTTATAAACAGACCTTAAATAAAAAAAACTATTGAAGATCATTGACAGTAAAATCAACTCGAATGGCATGACGGTTAACGGCGAGATGTGGGCAAAAGAGTACGATTACGTTTAATTTACTAAGTTTTATTCTTCCTTCGAAGTAGATTATCGTGAAAATAGAAAAAAATGTATAAAAAATGATTATTTTTAGTACATATTATTTATAAGCGACGATGGTCAAATGGGTCTCCCTGGCCCTCTTGAGCGAGAGGGTCCAAGTTCGATCCTAATCCTGTCTAAATTTCTTAGTGCACCCCGAACACGGGACCATCGCTCGCTCACCGATAAAGGAAAACATCGTGAGGAAACCTGAATCCCTGATGAGATAAATTATTTAAAAAGTATTTAAAGCTATATTATGTAGTTCACCAACCCGCATTAGGCCAGCGCCTAGGTGAACTATGACCCGATACCATACTGCCTGACTTCAAGAAGACCCGTAGCAGTACAAACATTTGAGTTGCTTTTACTTTACTTTAATTATTGTTTTAAATGTGCAATACATGATATTACCTGGAGTGCCAGGGTTGGAATTTATTCTTTTCTGGGTCGTTCAGGGCCGATATCCTCTTCTTGGCAGCCGTGTTCAACGTATCCTCGATCTCTGGGTACACATTGTCTAAGTACCATTTGAACGATTTACACTTTAGACTGGCCCGCAACGCCTTGCGATCAGATACATCTCCTATATCCACGTGGGCTGCGGAGGGGTTCTGCTCGATCACTTTATCCTAAAACAATGGTTTTTATATAGGATTTTACATTAATATGGTTATTTGCATTATTTAAACCATTTAAATCGGAATATTTACCATGTTTTTTAATATTATTTTGCGGAGCTCGATATTTCGACATTGTCTACGAATGTCATGTTCATGAGAAACAATAACAAAAAACGTGGTAAATATCCCGTTTTAAATAGTTTAAACACTGGTTTTTTATCCTTAGCTAATAGCTTCAAAAATAAACGGTGACAATGTGTTTCAGGATAGTGACAGACAATGTATATGTAAAGGGTTAAAGTTTTATTCACAGACATGAAATGATGATTAAATAGAATATTAATTCGATTAACCATTATTAAAATTAATAGATAAAAATAAAACAACGCTTTTGATTACTCAAAAATACATATTACTTGAAAGCCACTGATATTATGATTTCCGTGGACGAAAACAAAACAAGTATTATTATCGTATATTGGCAACCAGAAATTAATATTATTATTAATACTAAAAGTCTCTCGTTTCGGAGGCCAAGACCCACTTTGGGTCGCTGAGCCACAGAAGTTAAGTGCATGTTTCATACAAAACGTACTTTGGTCCTTTTAGCACCAGGCCACAGAATGATAGTATACCGATGTGTTATTCTCATGTGTAAGCTACATTATTGTAGTTTCATAAAATTTAATTCATTAATTTTTGCGTGTAAAATTAACAAACATTCATACTGTCGCTTCTATAATATTAGTAATAATCTTACCACAAATTCGTCCATCCACACGCGAGCCATTCTCATCGAGTTGTACAGCATGTAGTCCTCCTTATCACCGAAGCCGTAAGGTCGACGTTTGCGGAACACGTGGCCGACTCGACTGCACGGTATCAGTTCCAACTCCCCACCACACATCCAAATCTGCAAGTGTAGTGTTACTTTTACTGTCGAATGTAAAGGTACTAGCTAATTTTTCAGACGCATAAAAAGTGTGCGCATTTTTACAGTCGCATTAAGTTTTAAAAAAATTGTTGCAAATGGTATCAGTTCTAACTCACCACCACACATGCAAATATTCAAGCGAGTGTTACTTTTACCGTCGCTAGTACTAGCTATTTATGCAGACGAATAAAAATAAAAAGTTTGCGCATCTTTGCAGTCGCATTAAGTTTAAAAAAAAATGTTGCGAATAGGTATATTATGGACTTTTCACGTGCTGTGCATTGCACCTTAAATGCTATGCTAACATTTGAATTGAGTACCAACTACTAAAATATTTGAACCAACCCTATTCATTTATTCAAAAAAAATTAAGAAATTTTCCACTATGTTAATGCTTAATTCTTTAAATACTTTTTCAGTGAGCCATACTAGTAACTTCTAGAAAGATATGTATATATTTTTTTTTATGTTAGTTGTATTGGCAAACTGACAGACGTGTCACCTGATGGTAAGTGGTCGACGTCACCCATAGCATAAACTAGTTTACCTGGAACTAGCCCAGACTAATTATAATCCTAAGACATTAAGGGCCTGTTTCACATTCTCCAGATAAGTTCCGAACATACTCCATACTCTATCTGTCAATTATGTTGTGAATAGCCTATTCGGAACTTATCTGGAGATTGGGAAACAGACCCTAAAGATGTTAAATTCTTTGTCAGGTATTACACTGACTGTCTTGAACTTCTCTCCGAAATACAGCAAAGCTGTTTCACGAGAAAAAGAATATGGTGCACGACACAGAGTACTTACTCTCGCCGGTAAATGTGAAGTGCCAAAATTAAAAAGGATGACAAAACATCTATATTCCTTTTCCTATAATTTTACGTAATACATTTCACAGCTCTCATACAGGTCTTATTTTAAAGCGCGACGTATAGTCAACGTTAAATGTAGTATTTGAGGGGGTGAACGAAATTAAGTGGGCGACGATTCGCTGCCAGAAATCACTGTCCCGCTATGTAGAAATGAAAAAGAAACAACAAGACGCCGCGATGGTACGATGTTATCTCCAATCGATTGAGTATATTATTTTTTACATTTATCTTATTTCAATCGATTTTTAACAACAACACTTAGTTATTATCATTGAATACATATAATAATACAGATAATATTGCAGGAATGTAAATATTTATAATTATTTTAGGATTTTTTAATAAAGAGTATTTATTATATATTTTTTTACATTCTCAATATCGACTATGCACAGCGCTTTAATAAGTAAATTTTAAAAAGTTAATTTTAAATAAAAAACCAAAACCGACTTCAAAACTATACCTTAAAATTATGTACAACTAAAAATGTTTAAATAATATTTAAATACTTCGAGGTGAAGTTAATTAATAAAAATAATTAATCAATGAATATAATGAATATAATGAAACTTATATGGCTTACTTATACTTTTTAAAATTAGTTATTTTGGGAGTCGGTGCCAGCCAGTAAGGACAGTCTAATCACAATTCACAGCATTTGAATACATAATATTATACTCTCACATCTATTATAAATTTCTTTGCAATTACTGATTTTGTACTCATACAAGTACACAAAGTATTGAATAGATGTCTGTTAAGGTTATCTTTGCTTTGGCTGGTACCGACTCCAAAAATAACTAATTTTAAAAAGTATAAGTAAGCCATATAAATTTCATTATATTCATTGATTAATTATTTTTTATAATTAACTTCACCTCGAAGTATTTAAATATTATTTAAACATTTTTTAGTTGTACATAATTTTAAGGTATAGTTTTGAAGTCGGTTTTGGTTTTTTATTTAAAATTAACTTTATTTTGTACTTTTTAGTTTTAAGTATAGGGCCAGTAAGGCTAGTGAACTTTCTCAGAGGGCTTACAGAAATTTATCAAGGCTTAATGAAAAACAAACGAAGAAAGGATATAAATTAACACACAGCCAAAAGCAAATTGGAATTGTGTAAATGTACGATGGATGAGAGTGGCAAGAGATCGGCCGTCTTGGCGTTCATTGAGGGAGGTCTATGTTAAGCAGTGAATGGAGAAAGGCTGATGATGATGATAATTTTATGTATTGCATACACAATTTTACAGAGTGCATACACAAATTACAGACAGTTAGAATTTCGGCTACAGATCGTATCGTTACTGTTAGCTGTTGAGGAATTGATCATCATATTGGCCTACGACAGTTACTTGACCACTTGACCATAAAGACGTTACGTTAGACAAATAACCGGATGGTCTATAAAAGATTCAGCCGAGTATCGTTAATTTACTCCTAAGAATTGAAGAGTTCCGTCACTTTATTATGGATTCTATGATCAGAACCTAACCAAGTTTTCACCATACTACCCTTGAACTATATTCTTTCAAATAAACTAATAATCATCGAAATCGGTTGGCGTGATATTCAGTTATTCATCTATTTGTTGCGCACGTACCTAATGCAAATTTAAGACTTTTATGGTTTCCTCATGGATACCATCATCAGAACTGGACTAAATTAAAATGGGACCACATGGGGAGCATCAGCTTTCTAATAAAAAAAGAATCATCAAAATCGATTCACCCAGTCAAAAGTTATGAGAGTCGAATTGATAACCTCCTCCTTTTTTTGAAGTCGGTTAAAAAGATATGTATACTACGCACAGCATTTGCTAAAGAACTCTAAAACATTTACCCTAAATGAAATCTCCAGATTTTCTCCGCCCCAAACGTTCATACCGGCGTCGTACTTGCCAATGTGATTAAAATAATCACGATAAATAGCGAACAGACCGCCCGCCATAGTTGGAGAACGGATAGGCTTCACAAAGTCTTCACTCTCTGCAATTTTCACACAAAAATAAATTTGGATAGTTCACATCCTTGATTTTTTTTTAGATTTATGTATTATTATATAATGATTTATTTACGATTATATATATATAATTATTATATAATTATTATATATTATTTATTTATAAATTATAATCAAATAGTTGATATTAATTCTTGCAATAAATACATTTATTTTTACTATAATCTGCAGTGTCAAAAGAACTAAGACTATTTGAACTAACTAATGTTTGATTTGAATGTGCTAACAAATGTTACAATTTATTTCAAAATAGAAGAGTAAATTGAGTTTCACAGATAAACATGTCCAAATCATAACATGATCCCACTTACATAGCTGTCTCAAACAATGTAGCGAGTTAAAAGCTAGTATGGCAATATTAATTACAGAAGCCATAGATATGTTATTGTATTGCATTGCAATGGAAAGATAACCTCTAGGTTAAAAGACAATTACTGCCATATAATAATTAATTGGATGTTTTGTTTAAAACCGAATTATAATAACAATAAGCCATAAATGCATAAATAGGGAAGCGAACATCAAATGCGGTAATAAAGTTATATTATGTAAAAACTAATTTCTTCAACTTATAAATCTTCATTGAAGTAATCAATTAGATCAATATTTATTGTTAAAGATATGTATGCAATCCAAAGCAATGAATATACTGTATACACCTTGTAATTTTAATAAAATATTTATAGTTTCAATATTAATTATTGCATGCTAAGCCAGCAATTAGCACTCTTGTCATCAATCTACATGTTATTATCAATACTAAAAATCTAAAACTAAAATTTTACAAAGCCATTAAGCAAAATATTAGTAAAATATAAAATAATACCTTTTAAAGTCCCTTTTGGTACATTATCCCATTTGAAATGCAGTCCCCAATTGAAACCACCTCTAACCAGAGGACTTGAAGTGTATTCAAATGTATCAGCATTAATAACATCTATAACAGGCACCACAGCACGAGCAGAGTAACGAACTGTCATTCCATCAACTCCCTCGGACAGTCTCGTAAGTAATGGCGGAAGCCAGTCTACATTTACTTCTATATGCGAGTCCAAAAACACAAGAACCTATAAAATATACAGAAAATTGTATAAATTGATACAAATGTAACAAGTCCTAGAAAAGAATGTTATAAATCAACCAAATAATACTTACATCTCCCACACTATTATCAGCTCCATACAGCCTTGCTCTAATCAGTCCTTCCCTCTTACTTGTCTTTAACAATTTTATGCTTAGGCCACTTTTAGCAAACTTTGCAGTGCTAGAATCTGGCATTTTTTTCGCATTATCATTTACATTATCTTTATCATCAT
Organism: Lycaena phlaeas; assembly: GCA_905333005.2. NCBI lineage: Eukaryota > Metazoa > Arthropoda > Insecta > Lepidoptera > Lycaenidae > Lycaena > Lycaena phlaeas. The sequence goes on from HG995168.1 coordinate 7,692,242, forward strand.
TTATATAGTCAACCATGTTGTCTATGTTATTGGTTTCAATCATTTCTTCTTCTTTTCTCATTTTGTTGTTTAGGTCATTAATTGCTGTCTGTACTTGATCATGTAAATCTTCTATATCGCTATAGTCATCTACCAGTATAATTTCTTTAAGATGTTTCTGATCACTGCGATCCAAAATGGAATGGACCGACCTCATAAGTGTTTCAAAGTGTTCGTTATAAAAACAGATGATTATTGATGCTTTTGGAAGTTTTGTAGGATAAACTTGTGATCTACACCTATTTATAAATAAATCCAAAGTTATTGTTGCATACATATTAAAAAATATTTTAGAATATGCCTGTTGTGTAATTTATCTAAGCAGATTTAATAATTATGAAAGTGCGTGTTGTATCTAGTACACTGAAGCAAAAAACACAAGTATGTTGTGTACTCAACATTGGAAATGCATTTACTAACCTAACCCTGATCAACAAAATGTAAAACCACACTATAATATAGGTTGCCTCTACCACAGCAATAAAATCAACCTCTTATATTAAACCAAACCAATATTGTAAATAACAGAAAATACTAAAATAAAGCATACTAACATTTTATTTCTTGTATCGGGTATGCCTCTATGATTACCAATTCTTTGTGAAATGAGCGTGTTAAAGGCATGTAAATTATATCCAGCATCCCGTGTTTTTACATCTGCTTCATTCCATATGAGACCCAATTGATTAGCTACAACAAAGATTAAATAACAAAGTAACCTCAAGATGAACAAATGGTGAATAAATAAAAACTAAAATTTACCAAAGGATTTATCTGGATTTGCGGCAAGATTTTTGTCAAATTGTTTTGAAAATTTTTCCTTAAGCATTATTTTTCTTCTATATTCAGATTGATTTTTTCGATATTTCCACAGTTTACCAATATATCTGTCATTCTTATCTTCAGGATTATCATACAGTAGATTCTTGCCTTGTAATAGAGCAATAGACTTGTCATTGGCTTTAATCCTGTTCTTTTCTTCGATGTTAACTAAACGATATTGAATTTTGTTTTCAGTATTGTTAAAAATTGTGCTACCTAAAAATAGCTTGAATTCATAAACAGCACAGAGCCCTTAAGAGTCAAAAGAAATAATATTTTTTATTAATATTAGAACGTTTTTTTTAAATATAGCTGTGCATTGAGTAATAAGCAAATGTAAGTTATATGTCTGTATTTTTATGTTTTTAGCTTTATTTTCCCCAAGCATTTTACAAATGAAAAACATATGGTTAGCGAATGAGATTTTTATAAAACATATGGTAAACATATTAATTTAATATTAATGAACTCACCGCTCATACTTGGTAACCAATATAAATATAAAGCTAAACTCCATGTTGCTGAAGCAAATAATATACCCCAGAAAAAAGAATTATTTATTCTTCCCATTTTATAAAATATATGACTGTTTTTTCCATTTGATATAATCAATATTTAACTTCTGTCGCCTGTATAATGGAAATGAGAATGTAGATTATTGTCTTTATCGAACAACGTCAGACGCAAACTCAGTATTCACTGTCAAGTGTCAAAGTGCCAATTGTGTCAAATGTGTGTATGGTCATGCTCATGATGTGTTCGTACTAAAAAAAACTAATAGTGTTCTGAACACCTATTTACTTCGTTAGGAAACATATTCTTATGTTTTGTGGTTCTGAACCGTTCCAATGCAATAACAGAAAAAAAATCAGAAAGCTTTAATACATGGAGCTGGCCCCATTACTCATATGAATAGCCTAAGTTGACATCCATTTTTTTAAATCGCTTACAACCTAAAGGGACACGCAAACATGGAAGTAAAAAGCACGTAAAAAGATAATATTTAGTTTTAAATATTCAGGTAAATCTCGTTCAGCCGCCTTTCGATCCGGACATATTGTTGACAGTTACTTAAATAAAGCAAACGTGTAGCGCATCGCAAGCCGACGCTCCTGGTTACGACTTACGATATACTGTGTATGTGGATTATACGACCGTATAATCCACATAAAACTAGCTAACTAGCCATTTTTATCCTGGTGAATAGTGGATAAAAATTGGGATTATTATTAAGCTTCAAGTAAGCTGCCCATCCCAATTGAATCCTCCTAGGCCTATACTGCTGGGTACTAGTTATCTCGAAGTTGTGTTGACCTATGCAAAGTATGCCCAAGGTAGACATACTCTCGCTTAGAGGGTTATGTGTTGTAGCTATTAAACTACTATAGTCTATACATTAAAAAATGTCTTGATTATTTTTTATAGTTAAAGACATGCTTCAACCTATTGGCGTACCTATCACAAACAATCTTGGGCTAATCGCCAATTGAAACTGATAATGAAATAACATAATGCGATTTTTTATTACTGGTCGCGTGTAAAGTATTGAGTGCTTGGTCATTACATCTCGTCGGCATCTCACGTCTCGCCATAATTTGATGTAAAAATATAAGATGTAAATTTTAATCTATCAACCATCATGAACTTTTTTAATAGTACGACGACCAAGTGCGTGTCGGACTCGCCCATGAAGGGTTCCGTTAATATATTTTTTTTATATTTGAGTTGCTTAACCCTAGACACCTAACCTTCAAATATATCCCTTTTAACCTAACCATTCGTCGATTTGACGAGGTTTTGGCACCGTATAATTTTATATATTAATATGTATTTGTGCGATAGTTTTAACAGTTAACTAAGTTAAACATACATTATTTTAGTAAAATAAAACAAAATATTTGTAGTTTGATACGAAAATATTTATTTTATACTAAAGATACAAAACACTAGACTTTTTGAAATCAACGATGAATACACTTACCTATATATAAAATTTAAAAAAGCATAACTAAAATAGCCTTACTTTATTTGGCAAACATAAATTATAATAGCTTATTACTTTGTAAAATACAATAAAACTTAATTATTTTGAGGTGCACTGTACACAAAAATCTACTTTATGCTCACCACAAATTGCAGTATTGCATTTTGAACGGTAACCTTTTGTCATGCGCCTTTTCTTGTATGAACATAGGCCACAAATCATTATTTTCCTGTTCGCAGCCTCGACTGGCTGAAGATCATTGTTAGCTGATGATGACTGACCTTGACCTTCCTCCATGGACTCTCCTAACACATTTTTTATCTTGTCCGTCACATGTCTTGGCAACGTACAAATTTCTAGGCGGATTTTGAGCCACGATTCTGATGATGAGCCGATGACCAGTTGCATATGCAGCTTCTTCATATAATCATGTCGAGACCACGAGGTGGTCCTCTGGCAACATGCACTATATTTATTGCAGATACTCTCCTCGAAGTACTTTTGCTCGTTGTCCAATCATGACGGGCCCGACTTCGAATATTTCGTTGGGGCAAGGTCAAAACAAGTAAATTATCACCTGAGCCTTCTTCAGATAGTGTTGGAGCTATTTCTGGCTCCAGAACATCGTCGTGCAGATTAAGCGAAGAAATATTTTCATGGTTGGAAAACTCATCTTGAGCGTGACTTTCTGATTCATCCACCTCTAAATGATCTCCTGTTTCGCCACTCCTGGCACACACTGGGATCTTCCTCATCCATCAACAGACGCGTTATATTTTCTTTGGTCAGCCATCGTTTGGAAGTCATGGTAAAATCGGTAAAAAAGAGTAAGCACTATGAAAAAACAAAAGCAAACACAATAAAAATATTATACACAAACCCTAACCATTCGTCAAAACGACGACTATTTTCGTAATATTTCGAAAAGAGAAGTACTTACCAGCCAGGCGCTGTTGCTACCTGGAAGAGTTCGGCGAACACTGAATTGACAAGTGAAGAATTGGTGATTGACGCGCGTGCCGAGAAGAAATAGCGATATTAATGCGGCGTACTCGTCGATTCGACGAAGGTTAGGTGTCTAGGGTTAAATAAAAATCTATATTTAAACAAAACTAATGATCATTTTGAATAAAATGAATATTGCTACTAATTAAAGAAAAAGCATAGTCAAGATATTTTTAACCGACTTCAAAAAAAAGGAGGAGGTTATCAATTCGACTGTATGTTTTTTTTTAAATATATTTTCTTCGAAGTAGTGGAGCGTGATTAAATTCGAAAGCTCTAAGGCAAAAAAATATATAGTCCTACAATAAATTTTACCGATCGGATCGTATCAGTGAAGGAAAACATCTTGAGGAAACCTGCATGCCTTTTAAGATTCAAATTCTATGTCGGTCAAATATGGTCCGACACCCTCCTCGCCTGATCTTTCAGTGGGACATATGAGTTACTACTTTACTTTTATTTTTTAGAATAAATTTATCATTTTAAAATTGTATATTGTTTCCTGTGCAAATATAACTTTACAATGTTGTCCATGTTGTACTTATTGCTGACTTAAAACATACTATTTCAATTCATTTCTATATCCAGCTATTGAGGCATCTACATCAGATTGTTTTGGTTATGTAATTCAGGAAGCAAATGAATACTTAGAAAGAAGACTTAAGAACGAACACTTACACATCTTGTATCATGAAAAACCTAAAAGACATTATTAAATTAAAGTGTCCATTTCATGTTTTTATTGTTTATGTAGTATAAGTGCTGTTTTGGAAACATTTTATGAATTAAGTCTTAGGTTAAGAGTATTTAATTCGTGTAATCTAGATTAGATAATAAACATTTGCCATCAATACAACAAAAAGCATTTTTGAAATGAAATTTAAAAACAAGAGAAATAGAATTTAGTATACCTTTTTCATATTCTTATAATATACTGATACAGTTATCATCATTTATTGTCTTTAATCTGTCTACACTTCACTGGAAATAGGCCTCTCAATGAATATCATGACTATTAAAGTAGAATATTGCAAATTTGTTCAATTATCTTTTGAAGCTTTAGCATACATAAAACACCAAACTTTAAAACAGGCATTGTTTAGGATACTAAAATTGATTAAATACTGTGTATGTAAAACAAATTTTAATTGCAGGTGATAAATAGCAGACAAGTATTAAGTTAAACTGTGGCAGTCACTCTGTAGTTTTATAAAGACTTTACTAGCAATGAAGATTTTTTGAATAGTTGAAGTTTACCTATATAAAAAACTAAAGCTATTCATTATTAGGTCTATATATGCAGATGGAAGATTAGTGAGCCAGACTATTCAGATAATAAAAGCCAGTTTATAAAAATAACAATGCAAGAAAAACATCAAAGTTGTAAGTATATTAGAGCTTATAACATTGAAATACTTTTGTAAACCTATAACAAATTTTATGATGTTTGATTTTCTGGTTTATTTCTAATTGTGCTGTAACTGTAAGTTATATGAAAAACTAAAGCACATTTATTTTTAGGTGCACATGCAGATGGGACACATGTGAACCGGATAGCCAGATAATTAAAACCAATTGATTTAAAAAGCAATTAATGAAAAAAAGCCATGATGGACAGTGAAAGAAACTTCTCGTCAAAAAGCTGTAAGAATATTAGAGCTTATAACATTCAAATGTTTATGTAAATGTGTAACAAATTTGATCATGTTTCATTTTCTGGTTTATTTACTAATTGTGCTGTAACTGTAAGTTATTATCTATGTAACATTTGAAAAATTGGTTTCACTGAGTTTGTTTCACCGGTTCTTCTCCAATGAGAGGCCTTCATCACTGTAATGGTGGTAATTAAATTGATTTTGAAAAATTCAATACTAATTTATTATTAATTACCGATATTGGTATTACAGATATTGAATTAACACTGGCTCCAAAGCAAGCCATTCAGCTCACTTTAGAGCCAGTGAAGAAGGCTTCTCATTGGAGAAGAACCAATTGAATTACTAATTGAAAAATCAATTCAATTGAATTGGTTTTTCAATTGGTAATTCAAAGCTAGTTAGGTTGTTGGATTAATACTTAGATTTATTCTCTTTTCAATTACTTTTTTTTCAGATTTTAACAATAATTTTCAGTTCATTTTTTTCCACCTTTTGCTCAGAATAGTTACAGCATTGATGACAATATATGTTACTTTTACCTACTTTTGTGAATGTGGGAACATTGTAGGTTTTTATAGATACTCAGATGCTTGTAAACTTTTGTTATAATTATCTTATTTTTTTTATAGTTAGCAACAAGTGATTACTTATTTTTGGGCCTACACTGTCCCCCATACTTAATTAGCACTTAATACATAATAATATTGTAATACCAATGATTTGTAGAGTAACCATGTAGTTTCTAGCTGGTTCTTTTCCATGAAAACAATGCCCTTGTCGCCTACAGATGCATTTATAACAGTAACAAGTACTTATGTAAAACAAAATATTTTGATTTAATGAACAGTAAATATTAAGTTACATCAGTACATCTTGTACAAGGTGGAAAGAAATGGAGGAGGCCTTTGCCAAAAACGACAGACCGACACAACAGACTTACGGCGGCTTTCAATATCCTATCTATCTTAAAATGTTCTTATCTATCTTGAAATATTGACACATTTTCTTACAAAATCTGTCAAAATTTTAAGATTGCTAAGAAAATTTTAAGATAAATGGGATATTGAAAACCGCCGTAAAAGAAACAAAAAAATGTATATTAGTTGTATGTAAGCAGCATGTAGTCGGAAATAAAGGTTTTTACTATTATTATGATATATTTATAATTATCATCATTGTTGTAATTGTTATTATGTATAAAATATTATTATGTAATTATTATTGTTAAGATAATTTTTTTTACCGATAAATAAAAATAATAATTAAATAAAATGTCTCTTATTTACCATTTTATACTATTAAATAAATCCAAATAATTAATAAATTAAATAATAATTAAGGGTACAACGTAATTCTAGCGTTTAACGAGGCTAAAATCCTTGTATCCATAGCTTCCGTCGAATGTCTAAAAATCCTTGTATCCATAGATTAAGCGTCAAATTGAAAAAAGTGATATTCAATAATTAAAGCCGGAATGCGAGAAATTTTGTATGGGAGATTACCGTCTGTAGATATACTAAGTAGTCTGTGGTTACAATCCGCTATCTTGTTGGACGTTGAGCAATGCTTGTTTAATCAGCGTTCGGCCTAGTCATTCAATTAAATGTCGTCATTCGACGAACGCGCTAGTGATACAATCAAATGACTGATTTAACCAGATGACTGCGACATATATATTTTTTATGCCTTATCCATAGATAATTTATACCCCACACGTATGGGTTTAATGAAAAAAAAAATGAATTTCAGTAAATTTCGAAGTAGGGGAAACCCCCAATTTTTTTTTTCTTTTTTTTCGTGTAATAACGCAGTTCACAGAATACATCTATTTACCAAGTTTGAACAGTATAGTTCTTAGTTTCTTATTGTGTGTCATACGGGCGGATAGACAGAAAAACAGATATGACGAATCCATAAGGATTCCGTTTTTTGCCCTTTAGCTACGTAACTTCAAAATCTAATATAACTTAAATATATAGATAACTTAAATCGTAATAAAACAATTGTAGACAATGAAACGAATAATTTATACTAGCCTACCAATACAACATTATCTGAAATAAATCTATAAGTTGGAACTACTAAGTTTGTCGGAGCAGGTCCTTTTCGTGCTCGACCAACATTGTCAAAATGGCTGCCATGGCATGGGCAGTAGAAACCTCCAGCCCAGTCTCCAGAATTAGGAATGGGCACACAGCCTAAATGTGTACATATACCTATTACTACAAGCCATTCTGGTTTAACCGTTCGCTGGTCTGGAGTTTCGGGATCTCTTAGAATCGACAATGGAGTGCTAGCTTCCAACGCAATATCAGCTGGTGTTCTATGTTTTATAAAAAGCGGCTTTCCTCTCCATTTAAACGTAACACATGAACCTGGTGCAATATTTGTTATATCCACTTCCACAGAGGCCATCGCCAAAACATCCGCTGCCGGTCCCATATATGTAACATAGTGATACAATTCGCTTTTCGTCGCATACATTCCACAGAGAAATCCAAAGAAACCCACTACATATGTGTATCCGGGCTTCTGGTCTCCTGCTAACCAACTTGTTTGGCTGACATCTTTATATTTGTTTTTTCTGTAGTCGTCAAAGTTGGGAAATTTCATGTCGCGGTGAAGGCGTGGTGGGTTATTTTGATAACGGACTTGAACCCAAGACATTGAAAGCCATTGCATAGTTTTGCTCATGCATAAACTTGGACATACTTTGTTAATCCTGTAATTGTTATTTACTATAGTTTTTAAAACAACAGCCGATTGTTGAACATCTTTACAACATGGTTTTTTAAAGCAATTCATTCGGTCATACTTCAAGAGGCTTCTACTACTTAAATAATTCATTTCTATCATAAAATGCTTTAAAATATTTACAAATTATCCGTATTATACTATGTTTTATAGATGGTATGTCATTTAATTGTCATTATGAATCCAAATAATCCTTTTTTGATAAATAAAAATGTATCGTACTTATTGTATAAACTGAAAAGAAAAAACTTTTTGTGTTATTTATGGCAATAATTGCGGAAAATACTTAATAGTCTACCTAATATATGCTACCGAATAATATATGCTAAAAGGGACGCTAGGGGTGACCAGGATGGGTAAAATCAGGAACGCGTGCATACCACACCACGGTTAAGGCCTTGTCGTGGCGGTGGGGCTCGGTAGCGTAGAGTGAGCCCAGCACCTTGGGCGAAGCGAATTGAGCCAATTGAGGCGGCTCTTTGTACCCATCTTATAAGAGGAGGGGACAAAAGAGCAGGAGGCAAGAGGCGAGGACGGGAACCTAGCCCCTCTGTGGGCCCCCGGTGCCCCTCAGTCCTCTGAGGGACTGACGCCATCTGTTCTGAGGTTTCCTGTTTGATAACAGATCCATATATACATAGTCTTGTTGCGAGCGAGCGGGCTCAGCATGTCGAAATTATAAAATTATGATATTTGAGACTTCCAATTGGCGATTCACACTTGCTTATAAAACCACTTATCACATTTTAACATTAAAACAAAATCCTGCCTTTGTATTATCTCAAGCATCAATTCATATACTTAAGTCTAACTACTGGGTTTCTAACTTCAGCCGTAGCCCATAGTTCACCGATGCGCTAACCCAATGTGGGTAGGTGAACTTAACACACCTTCGAAAACTTAGGGCCGTATTCAGAGACGTGACTTGAGCGCTGATCGGTGCTTGATACTAGTTTTGGCGGTATTAAAATCTAGTATCAAGCGCCGATTAGCGCTCAAGTCACGTCTCTGAATACGGCCCTTAATCTCATTAGCAGGTTTCCTCACGATTTTTTTTCATTGCCGGTGAGCAAGAGAGGTCTTATATTCAAGAGCAAATAGATCTTAAAAAAAATCTCATTTCATATCATCTCAATAAGATACAAACAGAGATTATAATGGAAATATATTCATAGTTATGTTGCAATGTTACATGACTTAAAGACCCTTACATGCTTACCCGATGATGCCAAGGCTTTGTGACGTAACTGTGAAAGTTGAAGACTGGCTGCATGAGTCGCCGTAGTCAGAGAGTGGCCGCACGTCTTACCCAGCAAGTGAGTCTGACATAACATCTTACTTATAAATATATGTATGTGTTTTTTTTTGTTTGTGTTTTTTTTAAGTTCTAAATTTTTGTATTATTTATTTTTTTAAATTGTAATAAGCGCGAAGTTATTTGTCTGTTGTTTATGTGTTGTTATGTGTGTATAAAACGCCAAACATAGTGTTTAGTAATAATCATCGAATTTATTTGTTTTGTATATTCTACAAAGATCATCATCATCGATTCCTTAAAATACTAGGTACCTATGCGAATGAAATTTTAAAAGTATCTGAATAAAATTAGTATAACGCGCTCGGAATAAACGAATGTATTTTTATTAATCATTATATTCATAATCATTAATCAGTATATAATTTGCTATATTTTGCTACTTTTAGATTTGTTTATACTATAACAAACCCATGGAAATCTCAACCCTACAAGATAAATTTAAACACGTGCATTGTAATAGGTCAAAATAAAGGTAGTCACTTAAAATATTTTAAGATGCGATAATATTTGCATAAGAAAATAATATCTGAAATATTTATGTTACGCACATAAAATTTCGTAATAACTTCATTATGTAATGATAATTTGATAGACCAGCTTCAATATTCAATACAGTTCAATTAAAAACTAATTTTGTGTCCTAAATAGTAACGACTAATGTATAATGCGAATTAGTTTATGTATTTGGTACTCCTTACTCGTGGCCCATTATCTAGTTATATATAACGCAATTTTAAACATTATCATAATCAAAATTTACCGACGCACCCTTAAGATGTATAAAAATTATATCAGGACGCGTATGTTTCTCTTATCTTCTATTTACTCGTAGCTTGGCTAGCCTGAGCTTGTTTAAAAGATCCAAACAAAAAAAGACTTTAAAAATCTGCAACACCACGTTATAAATAAATACCTAACTTTTTCTGATCCCTACTATCTTAGGTCTCTATATATTTACCTCTACCTAGTATGACAAATTGTCCGATAAATTAAAAAAATCACACTCAAACACACACCCATACAGACACACACTCACACACACACATACAGACACACAGTATGCATTATGTACGGTGTATATTTACAGATGAAGCATTCTGTCTACAGCAAAAGTGTAGTTATACGAAAATCTCTACCTTAATTCATTTGCTTTAATGGTACGCAAACATTGATATAGATATATAATCATATAAATTGTCTTCCCCTGGTGGAGTCAAACCAGCGACCTTCCCGTAAGGTTGCATGTTATTTTATCACACCCACATTCAACCATAAACTTACTTATTGAACTCGTATACTCATATGCAAAGAAAGGATAAAATCTGCGATGAGCACTAGAGTCACCAGCAAGGAAGGCAATCGTGAGGTAGATCTCTGGTGGGTCCTCAGACAGTCCTCACTTTTATACTTGAACATAGTTTCTTTTTCGTTCGCCGATGCCATATCGCTCGAAAGATTATACTTAAAACTTAGATTAATTTAAAATATATCAATTATTTGCTAAAAGTTATATTTCATTCATAAAATTACGGGCGACAACCATAAAATACAGCCACAACTCAAGAAATATTCCCATCGCAATCCCGGATAACACAATGGCTGTGGTAGAGATGTTTTTCACGACGCACGCTGCAGACACGATGAAACAAGACACTGGCGCGAGGATCATCAATGCGATGACAACCACACACATACCAAATATCACCCATGACCCAGCTTGGACGGCAACTTTTGATGATGTAGTTGTACCCAGCAAAAGTAACGCATTCCCAACAATCAACAGTGATGATGATAAGCCGATAGTCAGCAGAACTGCCTTCCTCACATTGGGATCTATTTGGGATTGGCGCGGGCCCGCTATATGTTGCAGCAACGCCTTCTCGATTATTCCAAAGAGTATAATACCTCCTAAGCCTACCCCGCCTAAGCCCAATCCAAATATAGATATCAAATAGGTTGCATACTTTGGTGGAAACACTCCAAAACAGCTTTTTACTTCGGGCACTTCCATTATATTTATATATCTATAGCCATGAACCTCTTATTAAATCTGAATTTCGATTCTATTATGAATGCATAAATTGTAAATGATTTTTGTATTTATCTTGATAATTGCATAGGTATATTGAATACATGATCTTGATTGTCAAATAAAATAATAATCTTTCAATACAAGGTATCAAATATGACATTTTAGATCAGTTTCTTTTTTTAAAGTAGACGACAAAAGCCAGAGCCAGAGTAAATAGCCTTTTTTGCGCCCTGTGTGAGCTTCTATAACTGCGCCCTTAGCAAACCGAAAAAAATAATAGCAGGACTATTATTATATATTATAAAAAATAATAGTCCTGCCTGGTCTGAAAATTTTTGCGTCCCCCGGAGTCTACGCCCTGTGCCTTGGCACCGGTGGCACCGCCCTAATCACGGCTCTGCCAAAAGCATTTGGTATTATCAACATTTTTAATTTAGTATACTATTTATATAGAATAGACCAAATGGTGTACTTTGTGCGTAAGTTAGCTAGACCACGTTAGATACAGTGTAGGGCGCTTGACAAAAAGAGATAAGCTTATGTTTTTCTCCCTACATTAATATAAAAAAATATATATTCTTTCAGAATGAACTCCAGAGTTGTTTTTATTATTGCGCTTGTTGTCGGGGCACATTCAGCTCCTGCAGAGGAGCCAATTCGAATCGATTTGCCTATATACAATCAACCTAATGCAGAGCCAGGCGCCTATATCGCTGAACCTCTAGAACTAGAAAACCACCCAGGAGAAAAATCAGGAAGTGATAACTCACTTTTCACAAATGTCATAGACCACAAAATTGAAGCCATAGGGAACAAGGTAAGGCCAATATTTACTCTCGCAAATTGCAAAAAAAAAGCTTGACCCTCACTGGACGCCCGGCAGATGTGAAATGTCCAATATTCATTTAATATTTATAATCACATAACTAAAAACTATAACGAAAGATGGTATCACGTTATTTATGTGTCAAGGCGTTTGCCGTCACGGCATTCAAGTCGATTTTACTGTCTAGACGTGCCAATTAATTAAAAATAGACCAGAAAATTAAATTACTCAAGTGTAGGAAAATAAACAAAGTTCATCGTTTCTATACACCAGTATATAGTAAGCGCAGGAAAACATGCATGCGATAAATAGAATGGAAAAACAACTAAATATAATATTCCTTTGTTACCCCAGCTGGCCGGTCCATATGCAACGCAAATTACAAGTATAGAAAATGCCATCGAGGAGACAGAGGGTTATGGAAGCAAAATATTGTCAGCAAAAGAGAATTTGGGCCAGGTAGCCGCAGGAATTTTCCAGGTAATGTATCTTACTAATATTATAAACGTGAAAGTTTGTAAGTATGGGTGTTTGTTACTCTTTCACGTAAAAACTACTGATTGGATTATAATGAAACTTTACAATAATATAGCTTTTATATCAGAATAACACATAGGCTATAATTTATCCCTGTACTCCCACGGGAATGGGAAGTATGCGAGTGAAACCACGGAGCGCTGCTAGTAGGCTATAATTTTGACCCAAAAACAATATATCCTAATTTAGTTTATGCTCAATTAAGGAGTAGTCTAAAAACTACCTGATAGAACACTTAATTTTGATTTTATCTTTTCAAAACCTTGACAGCAAAAAAGGTTTGATAGCTGTTGTATTCTATTATTTATATAGAAGAGGAAAGGGAGAACAAAATAAAAGAAAGTTTTTGTGTTAGAAAAGTAATTATGGAAGTACATTTCGTTTTATGATTACCTTTTTTACAGCCGAAGCCAATAGTAGACACAATTAAAGAAGAAGATAAGTTTGGCAACTCAGGAGATAAATTCTATAGTGTCGGAAAAGCTCTTGTAACGGGAAGTTCCAGATTTTCTACATTCATTAATTCTTTATTGGAGGTAACCTCACACAATACTTACACACAATAATTAAAAGTACTGAACTAAAATATGATCTGAATAACCTTTAATTTGTGCTCATATCATGTGATAATAGTGATTAAATAAAAAAACCTACTGTATTGGGGGTTCAGCACATTATTTAATTGTCCAGTGAAGTTCTCAAAACATTCATAGTGTAATTTCTTTAGCTCTCAATGTGTAAAATATTCTGTCACTTGTTTGTTAGTACTTAATAGTACAAACTTCTAAATAGCTTTTATTATTTGCTTAAAAGCTGCAAGTTTTTTTCTGAGCAAATAAAATAAACAACATTAAAGTAGGCATGGAAAAAATCCGGGTCTATTTGTAAATCTAAAAAATATTAAATTGAGATTAAAAATTACGATTGTCTGGATTTGCCACATCACATAGTACTTTATAAAAACGAGATGTTGGTATATTATAAATTACCATCAGATAATACACACTATTTATTTTATGATTGTCTTTTTACAGATTCCGGGGAATATTTTTAGACAAATATCGCGTGTGACTACAGAGAAGCTAAACAATGTTGGTGCGAAAATAGTAGGTTTATAATTACTTGGTAGGTACAGAGTCATTAAATATTTTTCTTAAGCGAAACGTACTTTTATTTAATAAAACCGAATGTAATCTAATATAAAATTAAATAAAACTTACTTTTATTTAATAAGTATTAAGACCGCGTTTAGGACGAAGAAGAAGTCGGCCACTAACCAGGTGGAAAGCCGGAAGACAATCTGTGTCCAGTGGCAGGTCCGTGTTGGATGCGAGTGGTAGGGGTTCGGTCGTCTTGGCGTTCATTGAGAGAAGCCTATGTTCACCTAGTGAAAGGCTGATGATGAAGACGATATAACGTATCAAATGTTCAATTCTATTCTTTTTCTATTTAAACCTGAATAAATAAATATTTTTTAGGGTTGATTACTCGAGACAAAAATTCACAACACCATTTTTTATAGTTTTTATAGTTATAACCACAACCTAAGTGGTTATAACTATAAAAAAGTTTGTCTTGTAGAAGTAATTACCAACAATAAATATTCATCTTACATAAGATCGGATAGTAACCCAAGACACGACTTTGAAATAATATTGTACTCTGACATATATTTAAATGAACTGAGGTCAACTGTGGGTCGAAATTCGACCAGTCTTAATGTTTATTGCATAAGGTTTTGTTATAAAATATATTTCATTTGCTAAATATCGTGTTTTGACTGATCGTAGACGTAAGTATCTAATTAATTTTTTTTTTTACATATTTGTAACACACACAATAAACATTATATTAGGTGTGACGGTAGGGTTTCCGTCCTCAGTCTCTCCTCCCGTGACCATGATCGCTGTAAGTTGTAACGTAAAAAAGAATCCTATAAAATGTTCGAAATCTTTCCCTTAATAAATTTATGTTAACTGGGAAGTAGATTGTTATGTTAATTAGACGTAGCTAAAACTCAGTGCTTTCGATATACATATCTCTTTCTAGATATTCAAGAGCGGCTGAGTAAAATGTAAAAAAAATGTGTTTTATTTTTGTAAACAAAAGAGAACTAAGTTTTTACTTTTCTTTTTTTTTCCTGCATTTCAACTAAGTACTTGATTGACGTATTTCAAGCGTACAAGTTGTTATTAACAAAATAAAGATGTGATGGTTTGATTTGACATTTTATCGTTCAGTTTTGTGTGAACCTCTAAACATGTACAAACTACGGCGCGGTTTAGATATAAAATCAGCTACTATGGCGTCATGGCAAACGGCGTGACGCTGAAAAACCAAGACCCTCCCCCACTTTGAGTATGCGCGTGCGCATATTCTATATTTCTTTATATAAATATTCATTATGAATTCCCGTTTCCGGCTGCGACTAAATTTATTTTTCAGTATAAAACGTAAGTTCATCGGGATGCAGTAAATACTTTATAAAGAATAGAATCATTGCAACTATAATGTATTTATTTAATCAAAAAAAAATCACCGTTCTACATCGGAGAATATTAATTATACATATTATATCCGCTATTTTATACATATTCCTACTTAATATTCTGCGGGTATCTATCTAGTAAATACTAATAAATCGTTTTGTAAATATTCTGATACTCAAGTATATTTACAAAACAATTTCATTAAAAGTAACTTAATATGAAATACACAACAATTTTTATCAACAAAATATATTCCATCACAATAATACTAAGCTTCAAACGAAACTGGACGTTAATAAAACAAAACTGTTCCTAGTTCCTTGTAGCTCCGCTAACGAGGAACACAAAATTGTACAGACAATGACGTCACAAACTGTCAAAATAAGGCAATTTCATCATAGGCCAGTCGACAAAAGGCAGTCAGGTCAGGCGTCACATAATACCTTATGCATAATATATATTATGTCATTAAAGGATGGATGTCACAAGGGAACAATTTCACCATAGACTAAGCGGAACAAGGCAACGACATTATAAACAAGACACTATTGTCATAGACATGTCGCTCAAATTTTGAACATGGAAGTTATTTTGTAATTATTGTTCGTTCCGATAAGCATAAGAAATTGTATCACTGGAAATGAATTTTTTATTACACAATATGGGAAAAAATATCATTGCAGTGGCATTGCATGCTCATGTTATACAAGGTAAGGATTAGATTAGAGGCGATATGATCCCATCTGTTTATGGATTTGAAAATTTAAGTAACTGATAGTGGAGCTACCTAGAATTTAACAAATGGTTCAAAACAGCGAGAATCTATTATCAGCGAATAATATATATATATATATATATATATTATTTCCTATTTATTTCCTGCATATCAATGGCATGCTGAAAACCAGCATTCATTGTTATGAAGACGACATCACTGAAAATACCTTACTTGATTCCATGTTTTTGGGGAAAAATGTGAGTGTCTGAGCTCAAAAAGGAAATGTCTCGCTATCTTATCGCTATCTTAACGGGATACTATGTTATTAAGACCCTTACAGAATATCATAAACACATACCGTATTATCACTAATACATGACATTACACAATCATGATTATAATATGTAAGACAATCTAAATATCATTACATTGTAATTTGTTAAATACTTTCGATATAATATATTTTATTACAATTAATCACAATATAAGATACAATAGTCCCGATGCATTTGAATTTCATGCTAACAGAGTCGCCAAATAATATAACAGTAACAGTCATTTCTTACATAATATTGCGTACCAATCGTACTGTAGCGTGCTGTACGCAACGAAAGCGTCAAAAAATACCGCACCGTAGACAAACCTCACTCCATTCAAAACTTTTTGTTTTTAATATGCAAATCAAAACAAAACGTTTTGAATAAAGTGAAGTTTGTCTGTGGTTTGTTAGTTTTCTTGTATTTCCTCACCCTGATATAATAATAAACAAAAAAAAATTCCCGCTCATTAAGCAATCAAGAGTTACCAACGTGCTCAATAAATAAAACTTATCATACATAGTAAACATATGTAACAGAGCAACGCAAACATTTATATATGACCCATTATACGTCAATTTACCTCTTACGGGCGTAAACCTTAACGTGTAAATATAAGTTTCGATAACTCGTTTAAAATGTATAATATCACTACCTTAAGTTTCGCTTTATGACGAATAAAATATATGCGAAGTCATATTATATCAAATCCCTAGGGTAATATATAGGCTTCTAATCGGTACCTAGGTACGCCACAATCTTCCATTTTAGTTTTGCCACAATTACACTGCGACTTGGCACCGCCACAAATGCTACATTATTAATGGTACACCAAAGTGCGGTATAGCCCTTACTAGTGTCATTTTTGTTAGTTCCAAAATCCAAATCCCCAACCTTGTCTACGTACTAGTCTTAAAATTACAAAATATTATCATACAAATATATATTTAACACATACGAAATTGAATACGTAAAAATAATATATATTTATATATAATTTGTTTTGTAATAATGAATAAAAATATAATTAAAAAGTTCATTCTGATCGTAACACAATAAAAAATTTGTCGTCATATAAAAAAAATACAATCAATAAGGATTGATAAATAAGGTGAATCGTCGTACCGATGATATTTTGTTCAGCGTTGGCTCTTGTACAGTTTGTTATGTGAGTTGACCGAGTCACGGAGTTTGCGCGGCAGTTCAGCTAGGGTTGGCAACCGGACGTCCTCAACGTCGCTTCTCTTGTAGAACAGGATGTAGGGCGTGCATGCATGGCCTAGGTTATTGAGATGCTTCTCGTCGAACATGGTAACTACAGAGTCATCGTATCTGTACCAACCGTCTTCGTCTTTAGCAACCGTGTAATAATGGCCAGAGTCGATGTTGATACCGCTGTGGATGACGGCCGCGAATAGGTTGTACGAGCCCTTCTTTTGAGACCGCACAGTGGGTAAGACTATACTGCGATTGCACGACACTGTGTGCATCAATTTCGCATGAACTTTACTCTTAGCGTCGAACCTGAGGATAAATAATAGACACGTTTAAAATTGTAAACTAATAATAATTAACTAATAGACATATCTCACGTGTTCCCAACACACGAATAACAAATTTATTAAATGTTTCATATTTTTATTAATATAAGGATCGTTTCACAATCTCCAGATAAGTTCCGAATAGGCTATTGGCAACATATTTGACAGATAGAGTATGGAGTATCTGTCAAATATGTTGTAAATAGCTTATTCGGAACTTATCTGGAGATTGTGAAACAGGCCCTTAGTCGCAATATTCCAATAGTGCGCACGGATCTATCTTTACCCTTCTTTATGGCTTACTATGAGATGAGTCTATTTAAAAAATAATATACGATATCAAGAACTTATAAAGAGAAAATAAAATACTCACTCGAAGTTCTTCAGTACAAGAACCAAATGTATAGGACTTTTGTCAATACGCACGCTCCTGTCTGCGTCGCGGAGGCCGTGACAGTCACGGCACTGATAGCGATTCTCACCCGACATACGCTCGATGGAGCAATAGTACTCGAGCAGGCTTTGTACACTGTGGGTTTTGTCCATCAACTTCTCAGGGAAGGACAGTTGTAATTCACAGAAGACGTCACGTGATATAGAATAGCTGTGGCACTGTCTACACTCCACTCGGGTTAGCAGAGAACCGCCGAACATGTCCTCAATGAACGTGTTACGCCGTGGCATTGTATTATGGTTCGATCGCATGCGTTTTTTCGGCGGACAATTGTCGATTTCGGTTGACGGTCGTTTGCTGGAACCAGAGGCATAGCAAGCTGAAAGAGAAACAATAGTTTCGTTATCATTTTTTTTTAAGTGAAGCTTCTTTACGCGCATGAGGGTAATTTTTTACGGATGAAACGCGTCACGAAGATATGCAAGGTTGTCAAAGAAGAGGTAGAGAGCGATTGAGACCGTGAGAGAGAGTGAGAAAGGGCGAACGTGGCATGAAGCAACGCTATTTTTAGTGTATTCGTTTAGTAGTCAAATATTAGTAATTAAAGTTTCACTCCTGTCATGTGTACTTTGTACGCACGCACTTTTTATCATTTTAATTTATTAAATATTAATAAGGGAACATATAAATGTCATAGAAACAAAACAAAAAAATTATAAATAGATGAACGTCGGCTGCACGCAGGGGCTAGTTGGTAGCCGTCTTTCTTGTTCCTTTTTGTCATTTGTGTACACATAATTAGTGTTTAAATGTGCATTTATTATGTTCATTAATTCATTAATAAATGGTACAAACCAGTAGGGCCGCCCGCGGTCGACTGCTGCCACCGTCCCGCAGTATGCGCTCTGCATTCCGTTGACGTCTTGGTTGTACCTTCAACATAAAATTTATATAATTACATTACTGAAACTAATAATATTTTTTGGATTTTGTCTTTTTGGAAATCATCCATATATCACACGCAAGTGGTTTTTTGCTTGTTTTTTTGTGATGCAATTTTTAATTCTGTGTATTAAATTATATGGAATATATTGGAGATTGAAGGCCTCGGGGTCTTATATACCGCCCGAACAAGAATTCACGGACTTTTTTCATGGACTTTTTGTAGTCTTTATTCTATTATGTTTATTTACTGATCATATATAATGTATGTACATACCACCTCTTAGACTATGAGCTTCGGCATCACTGCTTCCTGCTTGAGTCATCTTATCACTGAAATAAATAAATCATAATTAGTAACACATACTATGTATATTATTGTATGTATTATGTAGTATGCTGTACGTGGGAGGGATTCATTCTAATTCACCCATGAAACAGCTTAGCTGTTTCGCAGATAAGAGCAAGACTGACAGTTACTGCCCCCGCGACATAACATCTTACGTCTTAAGATATCGCCAGAATTAGATGCCAGGGCTAGCCTATAGCCATGAATTCGTAGCGCGTTACCCATTTTGCCTATCTTATGCCCCAATACTCAAACGCAACTCGGGAGCCGTTTACATTTTGATGACGTATGGATTTAAGGCGTGCTTAGTAGTTTGAGGAGCCCTCAAATATTTAAGGGACGTTTGAGAATTCGGGCGTAAGTAACATGAATCAAACATCTTAAACTGGCTTTAGCTAGGTTTCAATATATTATTTGACACGACCGCATTTATCCTGAGATAGTTATTATATTATACTATCACGTATTTTTTGGTTCTATGCTATTTTATCTTAAGCCTCAATCAATATAATGCCTTTATACTCTATTTAAATTTGAATATCGCTGATGTGATCATCTATACAAATATTACAGAGAAGGAAAATTTGATTGTTTGTTTAACAAATTCCTTCACCTGTAGAAAGCCACAATACGTCGACTAACGCCCGAATTCTCAAACGCCACTTAAATATTTGGGGGCTCCTCAACCTACTGAGCACGCCTTAAATTTCTAGCGGACCAACCAGCACACAAAGCCATATGTCATCCAAATGTAAGCAGCTCCCAAATTTGAGTTGCGTTTGAGTATTCGGGCATTTCATAAGCTATAAAATGTCTATCCATATTCCATACGAAGAACCGCTAGTCATTTATTATAAATATTGTGACCCATATTCCCTATTCACGGTATATTAAGATCAATAACTTGTCATTTTGTGTTGAAAACAATTATTGAGTATGAATATGTAGAGCTCCTAAATTGATTCTGATTGTCGATTGAACGAATCAAACTGACAAAGATGTGATATTCTAATATTTAATTCAATCTTGAGTTCTATTCCCTTAGCGACAAAGTCAAAATCTACAAATGCAAGTGGTATATTTGCAAACGGATGTAATTCATGAGGACATAATCAAATTTATTATCAGATCACTCGCCTGACACATAGTATTCATAATTTTGCAATGATAAAAATAGACTGTAAATGTTGAGTCTTAGTGGTAGTTTATAACGTTTCTGTGAAGCCTAAAATATGAGGTATTTAAAGACCTACAGACAATTCTACGGTTGACGAAGCTTAATATGTATCTGTGGTAATTGTTAACAAATTTCTTTCAAAGGAATGCTATAACTGTATACATTTTGATCGTTGTTTATTGTTCAAGTTCATGTTGAAAAATGTATTATAAAATACCAAATATTTTCAGTGCTGTGAAATATATTATATAGTCACAAAATATTAAATACACTTTTGAAAACCCTAATCGCAAAACAGTTGGGCAGCCCCTATATTTATAGACGTTTTATATCTAAAATATTTTGTTTATTAATGCCGAATAAAAAAAACCGTATCCAAATCAGTTCATACATAAAAAACTAAGGTGCAACAGATACACATTTTTCGAGTCAGGGATTAAAATATTTTACGTGGATTGTTTTTTAATTATAGCACAGGAGGGCAAACGAAGTCGAAGCCTTGCGACTATCGGCGCCAATTAACATCCACATAACCAGAGGTTATGCAGATGCGTTGCCCTCCTTTTCCGGAAACCGCACGAAACGCGACAGCTGTCACTTTACACCGATTTTATGTGAGCGAGAGGTTCCTCCCCGGTCGTGCCGGCCCGAATTGGGTGCAAAGCAGCATGGCACTACCTCTTACCTTCTGAACTTGGTTGTTGTACTTAGTTGTTTGTTGTTAAAGGTCACGCAACCAAATAGAAACAACTATGTTTGCTGAATGTGACACGAGTGAATTCTAGTTATACTTAAATATCCCCCAAAGATCATCAGAGTATTTTATATGGCCATTTTATTTCGTTTTTACTACAAACCGAATGACATCTGCTACTGACCATAGACCACACTCAATAAACGCAAAGACGATCGATTCCTTGCCACTCGAGACGGAGTGGGAGAAGCAGAATGGTTTTCTTCTCTTTCCACCTGGTTAATGGCTAAAATAGATGAAACCTACCAACAAATTAATTCTGACTTACCTAGGTTCATAGTACAAGATGCACAAGCAATTGCCATTTTGATTAACATTCAATACAGGCGATTGTGGGTAATTGAAATTGTCGTTTGTGAAGTGCTCACAGGAACGCAGCAAATGGAAGAGATAGCTGAAAGGAAAAATATTGCTGTTATTAAAAAAAAAAGACTACTCATTATCTATTTTAACTGACTTTTTTATTTTTTTATTGACTAGATACTTTTGACGTATTTTAAGTGTACAAATTGCTACCTACCAAATAAAGATATTTTTTTATTTTACTTGATTTGATTTGACAGTAGGAAGGTAGTCAGACAGATAGGAAAGATGCGCTGTGCCGCGCTCGGATGCATGGGTACTACCATTTTGCTTGCTTCTCCCGCTTTGCTGTGTTTGGATGACAAAAGCAAGATACGCAGTGTAATTACTGAAGAAGTCTGACTCACCATTATAAAAATAAAAGAGAAGTGAAAAAATACAATTTATTATTCCTCACAAATATTTCATTTCAATCTATAAATAAAAACAATAGTTCTTCATATTATTATAGAATCATTATTAATATTTATTTACAAATAATACAGATACAATTACAAGAATGTAAATTAAAAAAAAATGGTCATTTTACAACTTAACTTTTTCATATTCGAAATTTTTTTTGAATAAGTATGTGTTTTGAACAAATTTTTTTATGCTCTCAAATGTGTACATAAAAAAGACGTGTGGCACTCGGGGACTGCCGCGGTAATGCTATTGCATAGCATTTTGTATCAACTTAAGCAATTATAATTATTTATTTATTTTAATTATTAATGCAGTATTTCTTTTCCTTTGATATTAATTCAAGTTACCCTTTTTGAGCGTGGTGACCGATAAGAAAACATTTTTTTTTCCTTTATTAAATAAATAAAAAAATATAAATATTTTAAACAATATTAACTAATATTGTTTAAAATATTTTTATTATTTTACAATACATGTGTTATATTTTATTGTTATTCGTGCGAGCTTCGTAGTGTCGTACAATACGTCTAGTTGCAAGCACACAAACACCGTGTCGAAGACTGCCGAAAAGAAACGACGTTAGACGATGTCACACCTCCGTGCCCGTCGGAGTGGGGAGCGTTAGGTTTTATTTTCGTTACGGAATTTCTGTACTCGGTCCCCGCGCTCAAGGCCCGCGATAGAAGCTATGCAATAGCTTAAAAAAAATGTTTTATTAACAATATTTTGACTATTCACTCATTATTATTATACTATTCAGCTTCTTCAGATAGACTTGCCAGACAGAAAGGTATATTATACTAGTACGATCCTTAGCCCCCCTTCTCAGGAACGCTTAAAAACCGTCGCGGTAAAACCTGACCGCGTCGCCTTGATTTGCGAGTATGGCATGCTAAATTCGATTGAACGTCAAACAATCAACGTCGAGAATCCAACAGTGCTCCATAAAAAAGCATTGCGTTTTAAAAACGCCTTCATGTGAGCAGATACATGGGTGTCCATTGGTCTCATTCAAACGGTTTTTACCGCTCGGTAAAAAAGCTCTCGTGCGAACGGGGGTTTACTTTTTATAGTCGACGTTAACCGCTCACACTTCTCAATCCGGATTTTCATGGTTTTTTTTAATATGTAACTTCCTAATTGAAAAAAGGAATATTTAACTTCCTAACTAAAAGAACAAACTTCCATATCTCATATTTCACATGCAATCAAAAAAAAATCGAATTTAATTTTAAATGTTAATGTTTGAAACTAAATAAAACTTGCTTTCGGATCTTGAATTTATGATTCTTTACCAACTGGACGTGGTCATATTTGAAAGCGGAGGTCGTATAAATCCGTGTCAAACACACATACAGTAAACATCAATAATATGATGAATAAATGTATGAAATCGCGAATTTGAATTGTATGCCGCTGTTTATTCTCAAATCGTCCAGTACGAATTCTAATATAAGAATAAAATTATGGTTGAAGGAAAGTACGACAACGCTATTCTTATTTACTCTCGTATTCCTCATATTATCTTAAAATAGTACATAAAGTTTCGTGTAAAGACTTTTATATCGGTAATAATAGATAGGTATATTAGTGGCACTATATTATATTACTATGTATTAAGTTTTCCTCTACAATATACACGGTGTATTTTTAACGCTTTGCAAAACGAAGAGGTATTATAGTGTAGGCCCATGCCTGACATGATAGAAGTGAAAAAAGCGAAATTAAAATTATTATTTTTTGGATGTCTTTTTTAACTTTTTTTGTATAATCCGGTTTGGTAAAAATAATGATGCAGACATTTGGTAACAATGGTTTAAAATAATCGTTTTTTGAATTAAACAGAAATGTAACAGCTAAAACTCACAGCCGCGTCGCGCGAGGTATACGAACTCTCGCACCGCGTTACGTCTATCTATGGGGTCTGCGACAGGATCGTAAGGTGGACGCAGACTCTTAACCCAGACGAAGACTGGTTTTTTT
This sequence comes from Lycaena phlaeas, assembly GCA_905333005.2. Lineage (NCBI taxonomy): Eukaryota > Metazoa > Arthropoda > Insecta > Lepidoptera > Lycaenidae > Lycaena > Lycaena phlaeas. The sequence continues at coordinate 7,716,649 of HG995168.1, forward strand.
TACTTTCCAAATTTGCCGCCCTAGAAAATTTTCCGCCTTAGGCACTAGCCCCAACTGCCCCTATTGTAAATCCACCGCTGATAGGGTGCATTAAAAAAAGGAATATTTTTTTTTTTTTGCTATCGCGAGCGAAGCTGCGGACGACAGCTAGTCGGCTATAATTGATAATGATACTCTAAATTGTACAAAATCAAATCCTGGGTCGACAAAGTCGCGAAACTTACCCTAGAAACTCGGAGCTGTCGTGTTGATGGTTTGTATTGAAGAACGGCGGTTTGACAGCTTTATACACTTCAATGGGGGCCACGGTGGGCGAAATGGAGTGCAACATCTTGGCGAAGAGATCTCCGATGTCCGACCAGTACGTGCCCCCCGCCAAATTGAGCATCACAAATGTGCTAAACCTGATCAAGTCAAGATTATATTGTAATAATATATTTTATACACATTTCTAAAACTACAGAGGTATAGGGGCATATATATTTTGCCAGTTTTGATAAAGGCATCGACTTTGAGTGATCAATCTGTGAGTTAAATTTTCTACTCAAATAGTGTTAACGCATGATTATCTATGTGTAAAATGAACAAATAATCTCATCGTATCAGTCTAGAATTAGTCAATTCGCAAAGCGCACATTTAAATTCCTTATGGTACCGCTAATAGCGGGAGTTTACAAGTACATATTATATTCTTTTCGTATACAAACACTACAATAGCTTAAAAAGCTATAAGCATATACATCGCGTATAAATCATCTATTGCAGCACAGTACATGTTTTCATCATAACAAAAAATATATCAACAAAAGACAAAACAAAAAAAACACTTATCAATTAATTATTACTAGCAAAGATAAAAGAAAAGCACGAAAAACAGCAAAAATATTTTTTTTAAATAAAGTTCATAATAATTTCAAACCATAGAATTTTATTGTCATATAAATAAAAATAATATCACTTTTACTAGAATAATATAAATAGATTATGCAGGCAATTCAAATTCATCTACATATATAAGTGCTAAGTTGAGGGCACAAACTTTGACTATTACTAAAATTAAGATTTACTTTTAACCTAATATGAATAAGTTGGACACTAGTTTTAAACTTGAAATAGTATTGTTCAAAGATTCAAAAGTTAAAAACTTAGGTAAGTTGTTATCTTATCAACTATACATCTCTCGACGATATCCGTACAGCGGCTGCTATATGCGTGGCGGGAGATTTTCGGCGTTTATTAAAGAAGGCCTCAGCAGTTGATGATGATATTATATACTATTCCATCAGCTTATGTTTCAAACATTCGTATTAATGACACATTTGCCTTTGAAAAACCAAATTCCTTCTAATTCCATTTGTGGTATAGCACACCAGACGAGTTTACATTTAAAGAATAATGCACAAAACAATATACTAAAATGATTAAGCCAAGCCAATGATAGTAAGTAACAAAAATATTGAACAAATACATATTAAAATCGCAGGTAAAAAAAAATAACAATAATACGTTTAAAAAAAGATTTAGTTTTGTAACAGATAAAAAACTCAAGTAATACTTCATCTACAACTAAAACATGCATAAAAAAAACATTCGCGAACATAAAATGAAATATAATACATAGGAAGGTACTTCGCTTGAATAACATTTGCATAAAATAAAGAGGTTTTAGGTCACTGCTGGGTGCATTAGTCATCAAGATAACCTGAGATAGTTGGCGTTTGCGTTGCGTTGCTTCTATTCTTACAATGAATAAATAAAGAAACCAATAACTTGACTAACATCTTTCAGATAAAGGCAAAAAAAAATAAAGTCTAGAAAGGTTTTTGTTTGAAATTATTATTAGTAGTTTCCCTCTGCTAAATATGAGCCTCTAACAAATTTTAAATGTCTGATGTCTGACTTTTTATAATTATCATCATGATCATCACGATCATCAATCGTCAACACCATTAGACTTTTTTTGTCCACAGCTGAACATAGGCCTCCCTCAATGAATGCCAAGACGACAGATTCCTTGCCACTTGCACAAACGGCCACATTATATGGAAGCAGGTAAATCAACACAATGTTAAAATCCTATTATTCAGAAACAAGTTTTTTTTTTAAATAAAAAATATACTTATTGTTATGTTGCCAGCAATAAAACATTTATATAATTAAAATTATTAAAATATACTATCAAACTAGCAACAAGCTAGTAGGTATGGGCTTCAGCATCTTGAGTGTGTGGGTCCATATTTGATCTGAATGAAAACGTCGTGAGTAAACCCGCGAGATTAGGTATTTGAAGGTGCATGAAGTACATCAGCCCATATTAAGCCATTGGTCAACTATGGCCCATATCCCTCCTCGGTTGATGTCAAGGAGGAGTACCCGTACACATTAGATGGACGTATAAGTGTTAACGCTTATTTCAAACTTACAGCATAAGAAATGACATTAAAGTTGTAGACGATAATAATTTCATGAATTATTTCTTTCAGTATAATTTCTAACGAAATTATTACGCATTTAACCTTATATGCATTGTAAGTTTTCAATGAAATCAATATTCAATACTATAATACAATAGGTATAGTATTAAATATTGATTTCTCCCATTACAATATTAATTATATGTAAGCACTTTATAAAAAATATATCTACTTTTAATATATATCGGTGAACATTTATTAAATATATAAACTAGAGTTAACTAAGATTTACAACGGGATCTTAGAGGGATGATATATTTTTATCGATAAATGGGCTATCGAACACTGAAATGTTTCATTCAAATCCGAGCGATAGTTCCTGAGATTAGCGCGTCCAAATAACTCTTTAGCTTTATATCTTAAGGATTAAAAGCATGAGTAGAATAAACGCGTATGTAAGTCCAAAAAAATTTAAAATTCTAAATAAAAAAATGGTCGCTGTGCCTCACTCGACATAGATAGGTATAGTGTGTTGCGGACTTTTTTGTAAATATTTATAAGATCTACAATTAATTAGAACATTCTATGGTTCTATCTTTTATAGTTTAGGCAGCGTACGCAAAATAAGTAACTTTTCTGGTTGATTTTTTACACCCTGTGTCTAAAAAACCCAAATATCTTACGGAACCCTATTTTCTCCTGTATAAAATTTTGCCTATGTTACTCGTGTATAATGTAGCTTTCGAATGGTGAAAGAATTTTTGAAATCGGTCCAGTAATTTTTGAGCCTATTCATTACAACCAAACAAACAAACAAACGAAGTTTTCCTGTTTATAATATTAGTGTAGATATATCATTAACTTTAAAATCCTGTTCCAACATTAATGATAAATTTCTACATAAAATATCATTATACTCACTTCCTTGCAGCAAAAAGAGCTTGGAATACGCTGTTCATATAACAAGTGTTGCCAAGATTGATCAATCCAACTTTGATTTTAGAGTGTGTTGTAGTGTTGTCTAACTGCGTACATATGGCACTTGAGTTTTCGTTACGCCATGCCGGGAGAAAGCTACTAGTGCGAGAAGATATATGCCGCTCCAAGCAAAGTATCTGTAAATGTTAGTAGGTTTGTAGAATCGCGAAAACGTCAAAGCTTAATTAGGATTTAAATTTAATAACGTATTAGTTCATGTTCAGTAGTGGGCGGATAAAGGCTGATGATGATGAACGTATTAGTTTCAAGTTAGGCCATAGTACATATTATATAGTGATAAGCGAAGACCATTTATTTTCCTGAAATATGCCTTGCCGAAAATATTTGGGCACTTCTTGTTAATATTGCTTGCTTACAGGTAAGTACTATGGGCGCCTCAAACCATAAAGAGTTGCAAGGTCCATACTGGAGCTCGAATCAAAGACCCCAGAAATAAATATGTATGCAATTGTGATGTCCGTCTTAGTTCAGTGGTCTACTACTGGCTACTGGACACTTTACACAGCGGTTGCGGGTTTAAAATATCAAATAATGTTGAACCTTTCAAAAGTGCAAATAATTTGTATGATGAATATAGTTGCACTGCACAGATCATGGGTTTATAAATATTTTTGTTTTCTTTCATATTGAGTACTGTAACTATTAATTAATAACATAGTGTTTTTTTTATCTTTTTTGAATTGCCATAGTTTTATTAAGATTGGGACATCATTTTACGTTTTTCATGCAATACAAATGTTTCACTTACAACATCAGAGTATTTCTCACGGAATGCTTCTTGCGTTTCGGAATCACTACCATCAATAATCTGATCTATCATAGCAGTTAATATATCAACCAATGTTTGAAGCAATTGCCTGCTCCATTGTCCACTTTCAGATGCTAGGTTTACGAGAACACTTCCAACATGGGATGAAATCTGAAAAACATTGTATATTAGCAGTGGCGTAACTATACCGTTCGGGGCCCGTGCAAAATTTATCGGACGCTAGGAAAGACACATTTTTTTTTAATAAATGTGTAATAATAAATGTTGGGAGTTGGAATTCTCCTCCGACCGGGGGCCCCTTTCGGCTGGGGGCCCGTGGCATTTTGCCGACTTGCCACCCTGTAGTTACGCCACTGTATATTAGAATACCTACTTCTAATGACTGGCATGTTGGTCCAGTTAGTGACCCTGACTGCCAAGTCTAAAGGTTGTCTGTTTGATTTTCATCCAGGACAATTCTTTTGTGATAAGCGTGATCACTTCTTGTGTCTAGACGTAATTTATTTATAATATATTTGTGTTAAAAAATATATAAGCATGTATCAGTTGTCTGGTTGCCATATTATGGGTCCTGCTTTGGAAACAGATGGCCATTGAGTTGTCCCTACATATTATATGTGTACTGAAGGAATGGCTGTTTTTATCCATAAATAAATTAAATGTCCTTAAAATGTAGCACTTATTACCAACCAATACCAATAAATAGTTGTGGTGAAAGTCAATCTAGAAGGCCCTAACATTAACAATCTTTTTGAAAGAAGATTGACAAATATAATTGATTACAACCCCATTTAGAGTTAGCACTGACCACACCGCCGAAGACAAACAGGTGGAAGGTTACAACCGTAAGCACCGAGGAACATGTAGCAAGGAGCAGAAGGTTTAGAGTTTATATATTTCATCCAATTTTTTTTTTGGGCCAATAGAAAAATACTTTAGTACCTATTAGTACCTATTACTTACTCTGTCAAAAGCTTCAGTGGACTCACGCAAGGAAGCCAAAACATGAAAAATGACATCAGCATAGCTGCGGCGCAAGAGCACCTGATTCCCCATGGCCAAAAACATATTCGCAACATTATCAAGGCTGGTTTCAATGAGAATATCAAATCGTTGATTTTCCTGAAAAATAACATAAATTAATATAAAAAGTAATGTAATACTTTTATATAAAAGAACAAGTTATAAAACAATTCTATAATACCTCCAATGCTTTGATATATGCCAAGAGCCAACTGCCAAGGGCTGGTGTGCCATGCCACTCATATAACCAATGGTATAGACGCGATAATGCTGATCGATGGCCAGCTCCACTGGGCTCATCTTTTCTTTGTTTTACTATCCAACGTGCAGCTGACAATATGGTTTCCTCGTCGGATCCTTCTATTACCACAAGCACTGCAGCAGTAGTTGGACTAACATCTGATTCTGAAATCAAATTAATATGAATACAATAAAATCTTACCATGTACTTATTTATATATCTAATATGCTCACAGTGAAACTTCAAACTCTTAACATAGTAGCTGTAACTTTTAGATTATCACCACAGGCCTCCATCTTCTTAGGCAAATGGAACATCCCATGAAATTATTTTTTATTTTATATGTATTATAAATTATTTTTATATAAGTATGCATGCTAATTTTAGATTGAGTTCATCATTTTTTACCCTTACATGACCACCATATCAATTTCAATTATATTTATTAAATACAAGATGAACCAAATGTTGTCCTGCTCACATCCATTCCCTGTCATCATCATTTTTTTTATACAAACTTTGTCCTGACGATAACCAACATCAAAGTTACACATAGGTACATACATACGTCGTATTTCATCTTTATTTATATAGATTAGTATATATTACTTACGAGGATCAGATATGTATGTGTAGAATTTATCTAGGATTGCAATCAAAATCTGGTGACGGATATTGCAATGAACTGATGTTACTATACGCAGTAAAAACTCTTCCACTGGTTGTAATAACTGCCACAACTGTTCTTCTGTACCCACCGTACGAGCTGTTGATTTTACATAAATATAGTGTAGAATCAGCATTATGAATTTTATTTTAATTAATTATAATAACTATAATAATACATAGTTCAATATTTCTTATATTTTATTTAAATACTTTGCTTTATTTCGTATCGACTTAATTACACTAGCAACATTAGCAACTTTCAAAATTGACGGTAATTCGAAATTCGAATAAATTTAAATGTTTAAATCCAGTGAGGGTAGTTATTGGTGACTGTGTACTGCTTGCTGAGCTATCGAACTCTGAAGACATTATCGAAAAACGCACGCGCGCCATATTGTCGCTTTAGAACTCGAATACTGTCGAATTATCGTTTATATACATCATCAAGAAAAATAAACTCAGTGCGTGTGCGAAGTGTCGTTTTCTCGCTAATCCAGGATATTGTCGGATTTGTCGGCGCCGATATCTACAGAAATTTAGCAGAGATGCTGGTGAGTCGGTTGCATGGTTTTTTCCAATCATCTATTTGTCACTGGATAGCATTTGTATCAAACATAAATACAGTTCACTTTCTACTATTAAAATCGATAGTATACATGTACATATACATAGACAACAATGAAACAGTACGAGAATAAAGTATATTTACTTTTTTAACATATAAAAATATACCCTTATTTTAAACCACTTAATATTACGACTGTATCAACTATCATAAATCAGAAAAAATGTAATAAGCAACAGTAAACTAGATATTATAATATTTTTACATATCAAAAGAACATGTGTTACAACTTTTGTAATGCTGATTTCTGTCAATTTATGTTCAGAGACCTTTTATGTAGTCTCGTTGACAATCCAATAATAAAGTATATTAATGAACTCAACAATTGGCAATTGGAGGATAACCATATCCTTTGTGCCTTTTATGTCAAAAGAAGGCAAATTCTTTCTACAACCCCCCTAGAAGGGCCCCCGGAAACTCACAAACTGCAAGGTTTGTGACAGCATAGCTGTCACTATAATGATTATCATATGAAAAAGAGGTACCATCCCAGTCATACTGGCCTGATTCTACTGCAATGCAGCAAGGCGCTAACTCATTCACCTTCTAAAATCTATGCATGATTAAGTTGCAAACAATCCACCAAATTCTTATATGTATATTACAATGTGTATGAAAATTTTGTAGACAGCAACACCCAGTAGTTTCACAGTTTACTTACCTTTGGGAATATGGGGATAAATTAAAGCCTTATTACTTATATATGTGTTATTTTTATGTGTAGGCCATTTTCAATCCATTCAATACTTTTTGCAGAAAAGAAGGTAGAATCTATATAACCTTTTGCATTGGTCATATTGTATTATTAATGTAAGTAGAATTTATTAAAATACTTACAAAGACATATTAAAATATCTTGACAATGTTTTACAAGTTCCTGTGATTGAGGCAAATAATTGGGTTGCTCATTCATTAATTGGAAATATTTAGCCAGTGCAATTAGATCCAATTGCTTGTGGTTATCAGCAACAAGTTTGTGTTTCTTAACAGCCATCCTTGAAGAAAAGAGAATGTTAAAAAAATCTAACCATTACCTGCCTGCCTGCCTATGTATATGTCAATATTTAGTTTTATTCTTCGAAAAGGGTCCATGAAAATATCACAAATTATTAGAAAATATGAATTGGATATGTTTAAAGAAACTTGATATGATAGTTTGCAGTAAATTATGTATTTTTAGCCCTAAAATAATGTCATCATTTTACCAGTTTTATGTAAAAAGGAAAAAATTTGATATGATGCTTGATTATAACAGTATAACAAATTAGATCACTTGCCCCTGATAGGTGTATGATTTAATAGAATAGAAAACTTCTTTGATAAACAAATACTTGTTTATTTGCCATTTTAATCAACAATTATAGTCGCAGCACGATAAGAAAGCCGTTTTGACGTTTGTCCGCTCATGAAGTTTTGAAATTATAATAATCAAATTTGAAGGAGAAAATTGCTGTTCTTTATTGACAATAGTGACGTGCGGCTAATCATAAAATTGATTGAATGTATAATTTTAGGAAACAAAATGTATTTATTTAATTTCTTTATAAACTATATGTATTAGGGTCCCGCGATTCGCGAACAATTAATTTTTATAAGATTATAATTAATGGGCACCTAGTTTACCAGAAATCTCGGCATTTCTTTTTCGAAAATCAAAAATTTTAAAAATTAAATCTAATCCGCTCGTCACATAGAAGAATTAATAGGATCACTGGCCAACATAACTACTACCTTCAGCAAACTTGCGTCAATGTTCAATGCAAAACAAAGCAGTTTCAACCTGACGTTGCATCAAAAAGTACAAACTGTGAGCGCACTGCGATTGTGATATAGTTTCATTAAAACTATTTAACCAGATACTACTTGCAGTAAAAATTTACAAATTTGATTATATTTTTTTCGAGAATAAATTGACATTTACATCACTATTTTAATGTGTCACAACGGCCATCATATAGTGCTGCGAGTATAGATTTATTAGAATTATTTGGTAGTATAATAACAACATTGTTTCATATTTGGTTAATAGAGATGAGACTAAGCTAAATAAGTTTAGTGTATCATGAAATCAAAGGCACATTTAGGAGAAATGTAACATAGATTAAGCAAAGACTACACTTTTTACAACAAAAAAGTTTTAATCACAGACACAAACTTTTTAAGATCATATAATAATATATTATGTACACATTGAGAAACTAACATAGGAAATATAGATTTTATTATTATTATACTATAGCTGGATTATTATTAGTTACACATAATAGAATATCATGAATAATTATTACTTTCAACTTTACTGAATTTACAAATAGTAAACATGTTTATTCAGAAGTTAAAAAAATTTAGTCTATTTTTTTTTTTTTTTTTGTTTCAATTTTCAATAATATTAATTAGTAATATTATGATTGTTACAGGATTCGTATTATTTGTCCATATTTGTTGAAAAATCGATACTTTAGAAGTTCATTTTGCACTAAAGTGCAATTTTAAGTGCATAAGAAATATATCATGAAAAATTTTATGCCTATTTTCACTTACTTGTATTTTATGTGCTTCAAAGATGGGCAACAAATTAAACACACATTAGATTTATCTTCTTTGGAAAAACATTGTCACTGACGGAAAACCTTTATTCCAGGATACGTCTATAATTACATCATCAGAAATATTGATTATAAGAAAAATCAATCACAGCAAGACATTGAGTGCATGTCTAGGCGTATGCAACCGATATAATGTGAGCTACACCTAATAGACCTAATAACACTGGCTATAAACTGCAATGATTTTCACGTCCAGTATAACACAATATTGCACTCTTATAATCAATAGAACGTCCGAAATTTAAAGTCATGAACTGCAAACTTTCGCGATAGGGTAATTTAACACAGTGAAATCAGTTATCCCGACATCGCAGCTGAAAATGTATGTATGGGTTAATCAATTGCGAATTGACCAGGAGATGTATTTTATAAAAAACAACTTTTGTCCGTTTCAGGGATTCTCTTCTCTTTGTGCCTGTATGTATGTGTGCCTGTGTTGTCTTTGGTTTCTAGTTTCTACACACTACAGATAAAGTACAAACTCACAGACTAGACAGACTTCAAACGAAACGGTCCAGAATTGTATGGGACGTTAGTCTACTTTTGTACACATAATGATATGAAGGAAAATAATGAAACAGTTTTAATATGTTCATATCCATAAATTCTTCTCAATTTCAGAGTAAGCATAATTTAATATTTCCAAGATATGCAACACTACATGATATAACAATGGCGTATGAATATTTTCTTTGGTGTTTATAGCTATAAATCTATGTCCAAATAAAAAGTCCAAAATATCAACAAAAATGCAAGAAACACATTCACGAGTTAACAACTCCATAACAAAGCTAGAAATAGATACAAAAAGTTGCGAAAGTACCATGAGTGAGGCCATTTTTCAATAATAACGTTTAAATAATAGCCGCCATCTTTGTGTGGAATAGCTAATATTTGAAAAACTTCAAAATTTTTAAATTTTTTGCACGTAACTTATCGCGATAAACTAATTTATTTTATTTTTAATGAAATCTATGTATTTTTATCTATTTATAGTATACTGTACAAGACTAGACCAGAAATGAACCGTCTCTTTTGATTGTAAATAAAGTATGAATAGATGAGGATTATTTCTGCAACTTTATCACTCATAGGAGATGTAAAAAGTATTTGTTTTTAGTGTTTCTATACGAAGATTATCCCATAATATTATATATGATTAAAGTTAATTTTCTAATTAAGTAGACTATCGCTATCTCTTTTGTACACACTGAAGACACATCTATAATTCATACGGTATTTATGACATTTCATGCATAACTTAATTAATTATTGTAGTGCTGTACTGCTGCATAAGCAATAAATTGACCTTATAAGTAGATAGATGCATTTTATTGATTATACAAATATTTTAAAGAGGGCTTAAATTCTATATTTGGTGGCCTTTATATGTTCTCATCCAGAACAGATTTCGATATAATTCGTGTTGGATGCAAATGTCAAGGGATCGGTCTTGACAATCATTAAGGGGGGGGGGGGTTATAATTTGGTAAGGAAGCACCATGGGATGAGATCGCAGCCAACCATACTTATAATTTAAATATTCTCGTAGCTATGTATCACTTCATTACATGCTTTCGGCCACCTTAAAACCTATCGACGGCAAATTTGAATTTGTAGTTTGCAAAAATTTGATTATGAAGTAAGAAATTATGAAACAAATAAAACTGTATTTAAAAATGCTGACTTGATTGCTGACAAAAAATATGACTTGATTCTACTGCTCACTACATATTTTAGATTTTTTTAACAAAAGGAAACAGAAGAGGTGGGCTTTTTTGTAGGAGCTCTGATCGTCACGATGTCTAAAATTTTATATCGGGGAATTATCTTGGGCATAGGGTTAGCGCCTGCAATGGCTACTCCGGTATTAATTTTTGCAATGTCAGTGGTCTTCGACATGGTTAGTAGACAATAGAATATGTTAACGCACAATAACGTAGATAGAGTATGAATTACGAGCCCATTACCCACTGGACCATGGTTTAGTGGGTAATGGGCTCGACTTTTTAAACGAGAGGGTCAGGGGTTCAATGCTGACCCCCCTGTGAAGTCTTAGAATGTGGTTTACTAAATTTCTAAAAGCACCCTCACAACGAGACCATCGCTCACTCACCGGTGAAGGAAAACATCGTAAGGAAACCTGCATGTTTGATGAGATTGAAAATTCTTTGAAGATGTGTGAAGTTCAAAAATAATTACTATTAAAGAGCAACATAATATTTAGATCAGCAATATAATAGAGCACAAGAGGGTATATTATTTTCTGAATTTCCGTACACATTTTTATTGTTTGGGCCCAGTTGAAATCGGCAAACAGCTGTTGAATTATATTTTTTCTAAAAATGTGTTTTATAATTTATTACTTGTGATTTTGAGAACGTTATTATTAACAAATAATATGCGTGCACGTGTAAATTAAATATGGGAAGCTGCTGTTTCTTAATTTATAAAAACCATCCTAAATGTAAAAATAAAGATAGCCTTACATCGGTAAGTAAGCTTATATTAAGATAATATTTAATTCAGAATTTCCTTACATAGAAGTATGAAAATAGTTTCCGATTAAGTACCATTAAAAATGATCTCGGTACGTGTAATGGCCCAAAATTGTCCCCTAAGAGATTAGAATGGGCAAAATAGCGTTTGCCTGGTTTCTATTAGTTTTGTAATAATAGACTTTGTTAGTAATAGACTATTGCTATCTTTTACTGAATATGATGGCACATCTATTTAAAATTTATTCTCTATCTATGCAATACATAATATTGTGAAATGCAAAGTGAAATGTGATTTATTGTGGTTTTTGAACAATAGTCATTGGTCAATAAAATTTATACTCTTTGGTTAAATGTACTGTAATAGACATACAATAAACATAAATTTATTAAAACTAAATAAGATGTTTCTAAATTATTAAAATTATAACAATATCGAATTAAATGAAGTTTAATGAATGTAGAGTGGAAAATAAAATGTGGGAACGTAATGTAGTTAATTGATATACGGTTATTAAATCGTTACACTATGACAGTCGGGGTTATTTATAAATTTTTTGTGCGTATATAATGGATGCTTCTACATCTAAGAAAAATAAAAGTTTTGATAATATATTTGGATTCCATGTAACGTCACAAAACGCTTCTATTCCTTCTTTGTCCCAAAAAAAATCAGTTATTAAATATACACGTCTACCTGATTTTGATTTTGATAATAAAGGTAAGCCTCAAGTTCTAATTTTGTTGACTGTTGTGTATTGATACTATTTACTACGCTCCCTGAGGCTAAATGGACATATCAGATATGAAGTACGTATTACTTACTTTTCGTTCTAGCACAAACAATCTTAATAAAACTATTGTTTAAGTTTTTCTCTTCACCTCTTACATGTACATAGTAGGTATTTTGAAATTTGTGTGAATAGTAACGTCTTTGTTCTACCCTGGCCACAAGTTGTATTCCTGCATGGGAAATTTAAATAACGATATTATTTGGATCTGTTATTAAAAAAAATCTGCAGCCTGTATGTTTGTCAAGGCAATAACTGAGAATATATTGTGATTTTTTAGTATTTCAATTTTTAGGTATAGTTTCTTTTCCGTTTTCACAAATTCTTAATTTATCCCAGTATGTTCATTTAATGGATTATGAAATTATATGGTAACAAAATAGTTACAAAGTAATAAACTTCCAACTTACTCCTTCCTTATAGCAAGCTTTATTGAAATGAAGTCTTCTTCATTTATAGAACAGGCAATGTTATTACGACTAAATATGAGATATAGTATCTTGAAATAAACTACTCCAGCTGTTCCCTAACTAGAGAGCATATCATTATCAGTTGCATATCAAATTATGGCCTAAGCCAGCTTATGACATACATCATCAAAACTTTTCTCCTGATTTCAGAATACTGATCCTCTGCTACTCATATCCATCTATAACTATAGTAATCATTAACAAATTAAGTCAGAGGTCAACTGCCTCGGTTTTTCCGAACATGGCTGTTATGGGTTTTAGAGTTAAACTAAACTAACTACAGAGTTAAACAACATTGACAAAAAAGAAATGCATTTTTAGGATACGTAGCTCAAATAGAAAATTGAGACTAACGATAAAATATTGTATTATACCACATATTTATTCAGTGAAAGATACTGACATGTTGTACCAAATATTATAACGAAAGCAAAGGGTAGATCAATCTCCAACTATATGAACAATCCACATCAATCCAAGCTCTACTTCATCATCAGCCTTTATTTGTATTGTATATGTATATTTAAACTCTTAATGTACTAATAATAATATAAATATCTACTATTTTAAATCTGAAAAGCGTAATATTGAGGGCACCTATGTCATGCCATATAATAAAATGTTACTCTAGTCATAAGGTTAAACTGAGACTAACAGACTTGGAAGTAACTGGGTAACAGAAAAAGTATTATTTAACACCTACATCAATTCAAAACATAATATATTTCAGTATCAGTATACAGTGTGCAACAAGATCCATGATAAAAACTGTAAAATCATCTCGTAAGCTAAGAACTCTTGAAGCTGTATTCACCCGCGTCCACCGCGGTGGTGGATCTGCAGTTTAGTTTCTAATTTCACGAGATCGGTTATTTTGCGTCGATCAACGGTCGCTGCCCACTGATCTTTACGATCGGCGCGTGGCACCACCCGCTGTGGCTGCAGTCCTGCTGATCCACAACCAATCGTGTACATCATCACATCAAATGTTGGATGTGCTTTAATTTTATACATATACCTGCTTGAATTCTACAAAAGCTGCAGTCCTGCAACCAAAGTGGACGCGGGTGGATCGCCTGCCCTTTGTCGCCTCAAGTTCTTAGTCTTAATCTTAGTGTGATGTGTTGATAATTTATAAACTCTGGGTAATTTTTAGTGTCATGGCCCCTGCAAAGCTCTACAGAACCTCGGTTGCGTCGAATTATAACTGTTGAAGAGCCATTAGATAAAACAACAAGATCATTGAAGTCCAATGTTGCTGTTGCACCTAAAAAAATGACTTCCAATATTAATAGAAAAATTGTTACAATAGAAGAAGATAATGATGCTGATTTACATCCAAAATTTTGTAAGTAGCTTGTAATTACATTTATTCCTATAATACTGTCATTTTACACTAACTACATCATCATTTACTAAATCATACTGTTTCATGTGTATTTACAACTGTCAGGATTTAAATAATGATTAAAGTCTTATTTATCTATGTAAATTTACAAAAAAATACTATGTATTTTACATGGAAAATAAACTTGTTTTTATACATAGTATGAAATTGATATGATGTTTTAAAAGACAATATACCCATAATATTTTTGTTATTTAAGTTTTGTGAAGTAATTCCTTGCGCCCCTTTTAAACCAGTGTTTATAGCTAATACCTACAATTAAAGGTATTTAGATGAAAATTCTTTATTTAATTAGTTAATTAACCACATGCCACATAGTTAATATACAATATAAGACATTAAATATACTACTTGCATTTACATTTATAAAAATGTGTAATAAATATTTATTACAGCCCAACACATTCGAAAAATTCACACGAAAAATGTAAACAGGTCTGTAGGAACAGATAATAACAACAGCAAACATTTGACACAAAGGACAACCACCAGATTATCAAACTCTTCTAAATGTAATTTTTAATTTGTTTCGCCTGAATTCTGTAATTTATCATAATTATCTTTTTATACAATATTGAATGTACTTATGCATATATAGATTTTGTATTGCTTATTTATTTGTAGAATGTATGTATTATACTAGTATTAACCGTAAATAGTGTGTGTTAAATGCTTATCAATGTATGCATCCTAAATATATTGATTAATAAAATTATTTTGTTTATTGCAGCTTCTAGAGAAATAAAGTCAAGTGCCAAAAGTAATGTTTTAAATAATAAAAATGATGTAAATTCTTCGAAAATTAATTATAAAAACAAGTACCATAAATTAGATAGTCAAATTAACGTTTTAAAGAAGAAAAATGAAAAGGAAGGTATGTACGAATATTGTTACAATGTAATGTATCATAAATATGATTATTAATTTTTTTAAAGATTTTTTTAATCACAATTGTTTTATAGATAATATACAAGTCATTGAAACTGTAAATATTTCACCGAAAATATCAATAAGAAGAAAGATAACCTCACAAAGCGAAAGTGCTAAAGGGATATACCATATAAATAATAAAGTAAACAATAACCTAAAAAAGGACAATTTAAAAACAAAAAATACATCAAATATAAATCAAACCGTGAAACCCCTGTCAAAAACAAACAAGTCTATTTCTACAATTTTAAAAGGTATTAAAGAAAAAAATAATCCAATTACTATAATCCATATTCCAAAAGAAAAAAATACAACCATTCATGAAGAAGAGAAAAATAATGGTGATACTGTTATTGGAGACATTAAATCTAATAAATTAAACAGTAGTACAGACGTTGAAAAGGAAATTTTATATAAGGATGTTAATGTTGGAACGGAATCACTTTATACTTTAGTGGATCATGAGACTGAAACTAGTGAAGGATTATTGACTCGCAATCAATATGAAAATATCCTATATGATAAATCAAATGATTTATTTGATAGTCTTGATATACCAAATGTAAGTTTAACGAAAGATAAAACTGAAATGCCCAAAGAGGAAATAGTCAATTTTTTTAGTAAATCCTTGCCTAATATTAGAGTCCCGTCTTTAAATATGATTTCCCTTAAGGAAACTCAAAATGAACAGATTGAGAAATCCCTCTTTTGTAATAATAACTCCTTCATAATAAGTAGAGCAACAGTGACATATACAAGTAAACAGAAAATTGATTTTCAAGTGGTTGAAAACCATGAAAATAACGTGCAAAATCATTTACGGTCTAGTCCCCATAGTTATCCTATTAGTGTGGTATCTGTATTTAAAAAGGAATTAGCTAAAAGAGAATACGACAAGTGCACCGAATATAAAGAGGCAAAGAATGAAAATGGGCTACAAAATATTTCGGAGCGACGAAAAGATGTAACGTCGGTTGATTGCTCGCTAGTCGCGGAGAGCGATAAATTAAAGAAGCCGTCCGACATAATTAGCACAATAAAAGTTAATAACAGTTTATTACAAAACAGTTCCGTGTGTGAACAGTTTGAGCGTGAACTAAATTTTATTGACTCGTTTTTTGAGTCCCTACAATATTTGGAGACATGCTCACTATCAGACAAGAGCTTCACTGAAAATAATGTGGAACACTGGATCAACAGTGGATACAATAATTTAAATTTAGATTGTGGTTCGTTCCTATCGAAGTTTGAAAATGACATTTGTGTTGATGAAAATGAAACAATGGCATCGAAGAGTCTTTGTATGGTAAGTGTTATTCTTTGAATTTGTAAACATATTATGGAGGCTACAAAAGTATCTGCTAGACTTTGGTCTGGGTCTCGTTAATAGTTCAAATGGATTGTTGGGAGTTTCAAAAGCCCTTTTGGGCTAGGTTGTGTGCGAATAACACTGGTTTCCTGTAGTTTTTTGGTGACTATATTTAGTGTGTGTTGGTAAGAATAAATGTTTTACCCAAAGTAATGTTTTCGTTTTTACGGGACACATTTTTAAGGGGTTCTTAGCTTATAATGTATGTATTAACTGTTGTTTTTAGTCATTTTAATTATAATCAGATTGTATTTAATTTGTTTTGTAGAAGTATAATTTCGATTAACTTCCTCACGATATAAAAGTTTGCCGAACAAGTCAGTTTTATATGGTATTATTGATAATTAATAAATTAGTCCCAATAAATTTTATTATTTGCTGGTTAACAGCGAGATTGCATTTAGCTAAACAAATATAAACTCGGAGTTCAAATTTGAATTTGAATGAAAAAAAAAATAATGAAAAGTCAAGAAAATAATATCTCCTTCCGTTTCAGCTCAATTTGCTCATTCGGCATGAACAAAGGCGAGCTAAAAACCTCTTGTTTGTACTAAAAATGAGAGAAGATGCTTTGAAAGATTATACGAAGTCTCAAATCCTCTGGCTAGAAAATAAAAAGAAGCAAGAAAACACAGACATACCCACACTTAAGAAAAAGCAGCGCGGTGCCTTGCTTAAGTTACAGCATGAATGCGGTGAAATGCAACGTATGCGTAAGGCCCTGCTAACGTTATCTGAGAAACGTAAAATTGCACTTATGAAAACAAAAAAGAATCTAGAATGGAAATTGGAGAACAATCTGGACGTCGAGAAGATTATTTTGGGCAAAAGGAAAATAAAGCGCGTTCTTAGTTCCGACCGCAGTATTGCTCCTGTGAAATGCTTTGATCTATCGAGCAGTGGATGCGATGACAGTACGACGTCCAGACCAAAGTCTAATACACCTGTCATATTGGAATATGTCCCGAATAAAGTGAGCGTCGAAAAATGCATACAAACTGGAGATAGCATATTAGAAATAATCAACACGGACCAATCACAAGAGATTGCTAACGAACACTTCGTTGTTGTTGATGGCGGCTATCTTAATATAATATTCAGAGACTTAGCATTACCACAGATATTTAGCGGCGAAAAGCAATACGAGGTTAACGAGGAAGCCATTAAGAATATATTGAATTCGTCAAATCCCCTAAATCTGAATGTGAACAATGGAGATGCGATAGGAAAACTGATGGATCAAATAAAAAATCACGAAGTCGACAATTCAAGTACGCCATCTACCGCTCGAAGTCTAGTGGAAGAGTTTGATCAATATTACAAAGGTTTATTAGACGAAGATGCTATCGAGAACAAAGAGAGCATGCACAATGAATTAGAATATGATAATGTCATGATCGAAGATAATTTCAAGTCCGAGCTTCCCACTATTGAAGTTGTGGATCATTACAAGGTATCGGATTCATACGAAGAACCAGTACCTGAGCTACCGATGGCGGTAGATACTGAGTATGCACTACAAGTGGATTCAGAGCAAAGAGTGAGCGCCAGTGTGGCTGGTCCACTCCCCGTACCCGCGGGCGCTGCCGCTGTTAATGACCCACCTGTGGTACCAGCTTGGGTCCAGGACAAAACACCCGTATTTGGTATGTATTATTTGACTTTATATGAAATTTGAAGTTAGGTTTAACTAAAAAGGAATTAACTATTGTATTTAAGAAACTTTACAGTGTGCAATTTGGTCCAACCAAAGATATTTAATAAATAAATAATAAATATTATCTCGGACAGTATAGGTGAAGCTGTTTTCTGTGGTAGGAATATGTCTAACCAAGCCATTATGCAGTGATTATGCAAATCATTGTTTATTGACCTATGTCAATATGTGTATGTAATTGTAGCAAAATAACACTTTTGTATACATAAAAAATACTGAGTTCAAGACCTACATTTCTCTATTATATTTTACATTATTATTGAATTAATAAATAAATTGTAGTAAAGTGTCACAGTTTGTGATAAATTAATTATAATTGTTTATGGTATTTTGAAGATGAGAGCAGTCAAACATTGAATACATCTTTATCTTCAATAACATCGCCGACCGCTAACGAAGCTGAAGAACTCCGACGTCAGCAACTGGCTATCGAAAGAGAGGTAAGTTTAACATCTTTATTTTTGAGGACGCAGCGGATCTTCAGCCGCTATATGTGAGGGACCCGGATCTGCAGGCGACGGGAAACCCTCAGCGACAGACTAGTCCGGCAAGACCAGATTCTCCACTATAGGGGGACTGCCCGAATACGACTTGGCAGTCCCCACGACGTCGTGTCTAGCTGGGCCCGGGTACCCATCCCGAGCCCGACACGAGCACAGGGGCTTTATTGAAGGCGCATTAAATAGCGCCTCCGACGCACCCCC
Source organism: Lycaena phlaeas (assembly GCA_905333005.2). Lineage (NCBI taxonomy): Eukaryota > Metazoa > Arthropoda > Insecta > Lepidoptera > Lycaenidae > Lycaena > Lycaena phlaeas. The sequence goes on from HG995168.1 coordinate 7,735,882, forward strand.
GTTCGTCGTCTACGGGGGGAGGCTACGTCAGCGGCCTCCCCTCTCACCCGTTCGTCGGCCTTCTCCTGGGACATCACTGTCTCGCAGAAGGAGGCCATTGAAGTTTAACATCTTGTCTTTACTATCCATACTAACGATATTAATGTAAAAGTAACTCTGTAAAGGCAGTCAAAAGGTCTTGACTTCAGACAACTGCTTCATCATCATCATCATCATCATCTGCCTAGCCTTTTCCCAACTATATATTGGGGTCGGCTTCCAGTCTAACCGGATTCAGCTGAGTACCAGTGTTTTATTAGGACTTCAGACAACTGCTTATTCTAATTAATAAAATTTAGCACGAATACAGATTTATTAGTATACAATATGATCAGTGATAAAATATTTTTTTAACTTATTAATTATTTTCATCATTAAAATCTTTAATTGAATACAGACATACAGTCATTTAGAGATGTTACTCAGATGATGTAACGGTATTTATCCAGCTAGTTAGTAAACACCATACATATAATATTTCAGATTAAGGCACTGGAACAGCAGCAGTGTCAGTTTTTAGTGGTGCGCGAGATACCGGACAAGCCACCGCCCCCTTACACACCGCCCATCGAGACACGCCCACCTAAACCGCCAAGATCTTTCTCAATCGACATCAACACTAAGGAGAGGATAAGGAAGTACATAACAGAACCGGACAACTCGGATTCAGATTTGGACGCTTTCAAGTTGTTCGTCAAAGACTTCTGTCACGATTCTTCGGCGAGACAAAAGGCTGAACAAAGCAAGGTGTGGGATACTTGTTGTGTGCATCCGCCAAAACCTCAGCCAGATACGGATGAGCTAGTGGATCGGACGGCCGCGGATCTGAAGGAAGTGTTGACGTGTGTCACACCTACCATCGTGTCAGGTAAGAAATTGCTTAATTTTGAAAGTCGATTATAATACTTAATAAAGGGTTATATTAAAAAAACCTATAACAAAAACAAGAGTTGAGACCTTGCAGCGGCTAAAGTAATTTCATAAATTATTTCTAAGAGCCAACACTAGGAAACAGTACATTAAAAAAAAAGGTGTGTGTGCGATTCACACACGATAGAAGTGAAACACACGTTAAAAACTCAAAACAAGCAAGACTCTCTCTCTTATCTGTCGTTTTTCCCGTTGCATCCGGTTTGAAATTACAATGATTTAAAAGAAATTTCACTTCAAAAATAGTAGGTTGCTTTTGGTGATGCAATATTAAAATCTTGTCTGCCATTAGTTAAGTAAAATCCCTATAATCATTAGGAGGTATTCCAACTTGTATGCAACTACAGAACTGTGTCAGCTTTTGTTGCTTATGTTACATAGTCCTTACACTTACATTATTGTTCAGGTGTTGGAGCCAGGCGTTCAGATCATATTGATGATATATTGTTCGCGGAGTGGCGAAGGTGCGAGCCGGAGTGGACCTCACTACACGCTGATGAAGTCATCGTCAAGAATCAACTGTTCGAGAGTATATTCGAGAAAATTCTCACAGAAACCCTCGACGAATACAAGAACATTGTGCTCGTTGATAAATAAAACTATCCAGTCATAATATAAGTGAAAGTTTTAAGTGCCACATGTAAGTTATATTGTAATATATAAATTATTAAATATAGAAAACGAAGTCAATTTAAAAATATTTATTCTGCAGTAATATTAATAGTGCAAATATCACATACTCTTAAATCTTATGTTGACTAAATTTTATATAAATAATTTTACAAACGCCGATGTTAAATCTTAAATCAGTCACAGAATGTTCATGTTGTAAGAAAAGTTTCGGTACTATTGTTATTTTTTTATTAAATATTACAAAAAAAAATCCTATTTCTTGTAAATATATTTATATTAGTTATTATATTGTATGTTCAACCGTCAATATGTTTTTTACACAAAACATTTGTCCAAAAGTTGAATCTTCAAACAAATCATCCTGAGACTTAACAAAGGTTCACGAAATACTCATGGTATTCAAGTTATTGTTCAATATACATTAAGCAATACTTAGATCATAGCTGGCTTCTTAAATAAAAACATATTCAAATAACAAATAGCTATACACATCAAAGCAATTTACGTGATAAATTATTAAATAACATCCAGAAGTACTTAAATAATATATCTATTTTAGCGGTCTATACCTAAAGGGTAAACACCTCTTAGTCTAAGAGCACAAACAATATTATCCAGCATACTCACTTAGACTGTTATCTACATTGATAAAGCCTTAAGATAGCCGTAACATTTTTTTACACTTTTTTTTTACTGATATTATTATCCAAATGTTATTTATAATAAACATTTAGATAATGTAAACTGCTCTTAAACTATAAGTGGCCATAAAACAATAATAATACAAAGTGTTTGCTTCATGTAACAATACAAGTTACAAAGAACACCACCTACCTAAAGTAAACTTTAAGTGAGTTAAATAACATTTAAGTGACGATTGTGACGGTATAAATACCGTCATAATATTTAGCTCACTTAAATGATCGGAGTACTTAGTAACACTAAGTCAATATATTGCAACCATGTTCATAGCTATCTTCACTACGGCCAAGTATAAATGCTCGAATATACGCTTAAAACCCATTAGTCTCATAGCCACACTAATAATCCTTACACAACAATTATAGACTAGTCGTCAGCTTTGAGAATAGATTCAAGGGGGTTCGGTCCCTTTCTTCTTGGGTTGGATAAAGCTTTTGCTGTCTCGGCTGAAAAAAAATTTGTCTTCCTTTATTTATCATTAACATGTTTACCTATTTTTACCGCTAACGGTTATTCTATTTTGCACTGATGTTGTCAAATTGCTATATATTTTTAATTTTATATGTAGCCATATACCCCACCGAATATCCGATTGGATAACTTGCATTTGCAAAGTCGAGTAAGCGCCAAAAAACAGTAAATCATTATATCACGTGGTTATACATCATACATCATAGAATTCATATTATAAATAATTATCATTAAAATGAAATAGCTGTCTTTTTTATTTTAATTATCTATTGGCGCGCCTTGACGGTAAAATCGGCTATGATGACATGACGGTAAACGACTTAACTAATTCCATGTTTGCTGCGAGTGGCAAGGAATTGGTAGTCTTGGCGTTTATTGAAGGAGGATGTTCAGCAGTGGACGGATAATGATGGTGACGAATTCTAAAGTTAAGAGAGATGTTTTACATGTGCCGGGTGTACCGTCATGTTTTTTTTTAAATTATACATTGCATGTTACGCGCTTACAATATTCTTCCTTAAAAGGTTCATTAAATATTTAATAATAGGATATACTCACTAGTTGCACCTTGCGAGCCCTGAGTCACTTCTAGACAGGCCATCCATTCCGTTATACTTATTTTGGAGTCGTGATTCACGTCGCAGTATCGTGGCAACTTCCTGCCACATCTCCTCAAATGTTCCACGCTGGATATCAGCTGATGGAAGGATTTCCACTCCCGTCTCTCAAGAGCTTTATTTTTATCTTTATCTAACATTACGTATGTCCATGTGGCGGCCTGTTCCTCTTTGGACGCCCCCCATTTGACCATATCCCTGGAAAAGATGTTCATTATCTTCTAAGTTATTTAGTTCTATGATAGGTCAACATAATTTAGCCCAGGTTAAGTCTTCGGGGCTCTGAGACATACACATAGCTGGGTACCGTTGATTAAATAGTTCACTTTGTTAACCGCTGTTAACAGTTTATCCCTTTAACTTGTGTTAGAAGTTGCATGGAATTTCAGTTAGCCACGAAGGCCCATTAAAATAAGGGTTTTAATATTAGAGATTGTAATAATAATTGTTACTTAGATATATATTGTAATCCTTCGCTATCGAACATAGGGTATTCGCAGCACAGCGCCGTGCTTTGAGCACATAATACTTTATTAACTTTATTAACGCTTAACGGACTTCTAAGATGTTAAATGAAGTTAATAAGTAAATTTTACAATTTTCAAAGTTAACTTAGTTCATATATTAATAAAAATGTCTAAATTGTTAATTAATAATTATCGGATCGATGGACTTGTGCCCAGCTATGAACTTAGGTTAACGACCTCCTTAATTATTATAAGACTTTGTCCTACAGTTGAATATGTTCTCCGGTGGCTTTCTAATCAAAGACATCAATGAAACAGTCGTGAGTGTAATGAGGGGTAGATTTAAATGGAATCTCAGTAGTGTTTCTACTGGAGACATATTACAGTTATAAAATTAATAAGTGCATAATATACTTAAAGCTATGTAATATGTATAAGTATGTAATGTAAATGAAATATTACACGACCAAAACAAATAGACGCATGACAAGAATGAGGTTACCCTGCTGCATGGGTACCACCATTTTGCATGTTCTTTTGTGAAACAGCTTTGCTGACTTATATCGGGTGTCACAGATTTATAAATAAATACAGATGGAGCATGCCGAACATACGAGTGACGCCACCAAAGCGAATACAATCTAATAAAGGTTTAGAGTACGACGCTATGTCTAGCACTTGAGAGCGCTTTTGAATTCGCATTGAAGCGTCACTCGGATCTGTCTTTATTTATAAATCTGTGTCGGTTGTCGTCTTTCATGCGCCTAATTGTTTTCGTCGTGTACTAATATAGTTGCTTCATCTATAATAAATACTGATTAAACTAGGCAATATTTATAAAGTGTCCTTATTTTATATTTCTTAAAATTTTGTAACATGTGTATTTTTTGTATATTAGATGTAACATTTCAAGTCATTTATTTAAGGTAACCGAACAAATTGGTATGTTTTGGATATGTAAGCAGATTAATGAACCAAATGTTAAACATGACTGGTGTGTCATGTCTTTTTAATCGTTACGTTGTATTTGATGTATATTCTTTACCTTAAGTAGAGTAGGATTTTTTTAAATACAGTGGTTTCAAACTGTGTTTTTGTTTCATTTGTGTGCCGATATAAAGATAAGATTAATATTAAGAGCCCCTTCACCTTTTTAACTCATTTTGAACAATTTTGATTATCTTTTGTACGCAAGGTGAGAAAGATTTGAACATTCTATTTCATTATTTTATGAGTAGAGTTCTTATTCTTGTCGACTAGATAATTTTTAAAAAGAAATAACGAATATATTAATGGCAATCACTCATATTCAAAACTCCTTTTCCGCAAAAGTACCGAGCGAGTGATGTTTGTGGTTCCTGAACAAAGAACTACGAAATATTCTGAAAATTAAAAAAATATATATAATCAAAATTGTTCAAAATGAGTTAAAAAGGTGAAGGGGCTCTTAAATCATTTCAATATATTGTGAAAATACATTTTGTTCCCTGCGAGAATGACAAAACATAAGGCTAAAGAACACAATATTGGGTTTTTATCTAGTATCCCTTTAATTGAGGTGATATTTCTTTGGCCGGGTTGAGCCCTGTTGCCTGTTGGTAGGGAAAACCTTACAGGTACTCATTATTGACACGCTAATGAGACATAATGACGTCATTATTAAATGTCAATTTATTTTTATTAAATTTGAAATTTCTTAATGCCGCTAAGGTAACGATTGTTGGCGAGTAGACGATTACGGTGCAGTGGTCAGGGGGCCTGTGTTGGATGCGAGTGATAAAGGATTGGTCGTGGCGTTCATTGATAGAGTGTATGGGGGACGAATAAAGGCTTATGATGATGATATCTAAGTTATAAAGTTTTAACCTCTATCGACAGCCTCTGTCTGCCATTTTTATACGTGGTGCCAAATATATACTTGTCGAAATCTATTGACTATTTTTATTATAGCAATGAAAAGTTACCCAGGTCCTGTGCCGTTGATAGATGTAGTCATCTTGGTTACGAAGAAACGCAGTAGATCACGAAGGAAATGTGTCTTCATAGGCTCCGGACAACCTAAGATAAAAAAATAATAATAAAGAGATTTAAGCATACAAATACCCAAATTTTAAACATTGTTATGAGTGTAAATTACGCGAGAAGCCGCTACAGAGGTTTAGCAGGCTCGTTGCTGGCGTTTCAAATATGAGCATGCTCTTTTCTTGAAGGTCTCTTAAGTCGTATCGGTTCGGAAATGCCGTGGGCGACAGCTGATTCCATATATTAATAGTACGTGGTAGGAAATGCCGTCAAAATCTAGCTGTACATTTCTAAACATCAAGGTGGTGTGGGTGAAATTAGGAATTTTGATGCGTGGTCTTGTGGTGGTATTCTTTTTTTTTTCGGTTGGAGCTATGCTAATGGCCCTAGTGGCTCGAAGCTTCATCGGGTATAAGGTGGGCCAGTTGGTTTCACCCTAACGGGAGATAAATGGGGGGTTGCCCCCCGCCAGCCGTGAAGTGTGACTTCAACGGCTTCATGGCGTTGGGTTTGTTCCTGTGGCTGGTATATGCCTCACCACCAATTGTGGGTGCAATTCTTCTGGAGGTTAATAAATAGTACGAACAATTCCTCAGAGCAATCCCCGAATCCTTACATCACTATGCATTCCTTAGAAACAGTAATTATCAAGCACTTTACAACCTTTATCTTAATTGCAGTACACACGGTGAGATTTATCTCAAACCCTTTGGTCTTTAATTAAACATGCAACTATCGTAATAAACCAGTTCACCAAATTACATCATACGAGCATATTATTCGGTTTAAATATCCGATTACGTAAAAAATAATATGTACCTATATCTTGATATTATTTGGAAGTATTATATTTTGGTATTACTTGAATAAGTGTTTTCTTTCGGACTTTTCTTATAAAACCAAAAAAAAAAAAACATTATTTGTACTCATCATCTTTATAGACAGAGGCATAGATAGGCCTCTTTCCATGAAACCCAAGAATATACAATTAAACATTTGTGAAATGATGAATCCTCAATATCCTATAATCCTCAATAGCATATCTCACTTTTTATAGCATAGGAGGGTCAGACCTAAGGCTACATATATATTATCCTAAGCTATAAGAAGAAATGATACTTTATTTTGTTATAAATAAATTTCAGGACTGACCATTGAACTTGGCACTCATTTAGATCTCACTTCTTTTGTCGTTGGAGTCAACAACAAGGCATATAATATCTTAATAATGTACTTGGCTCTCACTTCACATTTATGTCTTTGATGGGATTTTGTTAAATTCGAGTGAACTAATAGATAAAATCGAATGCCAAGACAGTCTTAGCCTAAGACTAATTTGGCATCGCTCTTTTGCAAAATGTAAAAAAGTATAACAAAAGCCGGACACCGTTTATTTAGGCCGGACACGCAAGCAAAAAGCCTACCCATGTCCGGCTTTATACGGACGCCTGGCAAACCTACTCGGTAGAATCATAAGCAACTTGTTTGGTCTTGTCGAAACCTATACGAATCCCAACCAACTGGTAACCCTACACCAAAACTCGACATCCAAACCGTTTCATGTTAAAGTTGATTGACTTAATGTTAAAAGTTTCATTACAAATACATCAAATTATAAACGTGACATGAAATTGGTTTAACGAAAATCTCTTGACACATCTCTTAATTGGACTGTCATCTAAAATGGGAGCAAGCGATAATAAAAATTAACATATCGAAAGTTTAAATGTGATATGGGAAAATAATTGCGTCAGGTGAAGTTTAGTTTGAGCTCTCTGATTGACGAAGGTGTATTTTTTTATCAATATTGGCCCACGCCGTAGAGAATGGTCGTATAAAAACTTGATTTCAAGTATAAATTATATCTGTAAATTTTTTTAGAAGAAGTTGTTAATAAACGGTAACAAAGTTAGCATAAATATCCACCACGAAATGATCATACTTAAAAATTATATTGCTATCATACTGTTACCTAAAATATTTAGATTGGTACACAGACCTTGGTAGTCAGTAATAATTTCAATGACACATTATAGGTCTACCAGGATCTGATACTCCACCGACAAGAGCAAAGCTCTTAAATAGAGAGAGAGAGGATCTGATGGAAAAAAAGGTTTGAAAAATAGAGATTTTTATAAGGATCCTAAAAACATGTTATGTGTGAACTGAAATTTCGTGGAATTGTTTTTGGTTTGGCTTCACATTTCCTTTAAAAGTGGTGAAAATGTCGAAGAAACCTCTTCGATCGCAATTTCTTTTTTCATTTTTTGCCATCAGATCCTGGTAGACCTACTTACGATTCATCCAAAACAATTAAGCGCTTATTTGTAGAGCTTTAAAAAGGCGTTTCATTCAAACGTTTTTTTAAACGCACGCATAGAAAGGAAGGTCCTAAACCCGCCTTCGCTCCGCGCTTCCTCGCGCTAGGAGGAACTAGGGGCGAAGGCTAGTTTCGGGCTGTCGTGCGCCTAATTGTTTTTTGTAAGTTATAATACCTACAGATAAATCTAGTAATGTCTTACCTCTCATAGGACTAGCATGTTGCGGGGCAGCATCGCAGTCCGGCTTCCTGTCTTTCACAGAAGACCCCGGTATGGGTTTGCCGGTGTCTTGGTGGACGCACCAGCAGTAACCCGTGGATCGGTAGCACTGGGCTCGGGCGTACCTACCGTCACCCACACACTCGGGCACATACAACACTGCACTACCGGCTTTCTATTACAAAAATACCGCCATAAGTATATTAAAGACATTTTTGTAGGTTTACAAAAAAAAAAAATACATATGAATGATGTGTATTGAGATCAAATACAATACAAAGGCAATAAAAATCAGTTATCTTCTTTCGCGGCGCACTCGGCAAAATTCGCTCTCGTTCACCACAATTCTGTATGTGTCACATACAGACTACCCATAAAATATTGTGTATACATATTACGTAATAGTGATTTTTTTTGGTTATAGTAAAGCAGTTATAAATACTTATAAATAAATATAAAATTCAACAGTCATATCGCAATAGCTCAACATTCGCCGTGCAATAAAAAATACAGTTCAACAAATTGGTTTATCCTAACTAATGTTATAAATGTGAAAGTAGGGATGTTTGTTACGCTTTAACGAGAAAACTACTGAACGGAACATCATGAAACTTTGTACACATATTTTCGGAGGTACTAGAAATAACATTGGATACATCGAAAAAAGGGGATTTTTATTTGCTAACGCGGTTGAAGCCGCTGGCAAAAGCTAGTTTATAATAATCTGAAAGCGCAATATAATAAATCACGGTATATTTGTATATAATATTAAAAGGAGTTATAAATACTTATAAATAAATATAAAATTCAACAGTCATATCGCAATAGCTCAACATTCGCTGTGCAATAAAAAATACAGTTCAACAAATTGATTTATTAATTATAATTTGAAAGCGCAATATAATAAATCACTGTATCGGTGGGCGGGTTCGCCGCGTTCGTTCATAATTACTTAATCCACCTGTACGTTGCAGGTATCTTGTTAACATTCCGAACTATGTTCAAAACGACTGCACTTTCTTCACAACTATCATACATTATAGAGAATCGAACGAACTCACCTGTAAGTGAAGTTCGACGATTATTAAACATTAGATTACAATATGTATTTACTTGTAGCACGCGTATGTGCTGCCATCATACACTTAGAGCAACTCTGGACAAAGAAAACTTATTAATTCCTACTCTCAAACCTTACTTAACATCCCGCGGACGTCTCACTCTCATACACGTTCTGTATGCTGGCCATTACACAATATTTTTTCTTTCTAAAGTGAAAATAAGATAATAATAAGACGATCTCCGTGCAGTGGCAGGTCCGCGTTGGGAGCTAGTAGCAAGGGATCGGTCGTCTTGGCGTTCATTGAGGGAGGCCTATGTTCAGCAGTGGACGGATAAAGGCTGATGATGATGATGATGAAGTGAAAATAGTTCATTGAAAGTTTAGTAGCTTAGACATGGGAAAACGCAAGAATTACGAAGAATTTAAAATTAGAATTATTAAAAAAATTAGAATATTCCTCATATTTGGAGAGGAAAATTAGACAAATTAAAGAATGTTATAGAATAAAATTAGAACGGAAAATGGCAGCACATGCACGTGCTATTTCAAGTAAATACATGTACGTAATCTGGAAGGGCAAATCACGCAGTTTAATAAGGGTTATTATAAATTTATGTTAATTAAGTTGAGTGTAAAAATACTATCTACAAATAAACCAAACTTTATCTTAGTCTAATATTTATCATAGTCTTATAATAAATACAATAAGTGTTTATTTTCATAGGAAATTTACCTGTTCGTCCAAAACAGCTTGCCGATCCGTGAGGCAGTCGTTGGCTTCGTCTTCCCTCGTCACGGAGCCTTCCGGCGCGAACGAATTCCTCATAATTCCCGGTAACACTGCTGCAAAATAAAAATAGACATCACACGAAATTCCCGCTATCTCACGAGAATTAAAATGAATCATTTCTAAACATATGAAATTTTTAAATTTTAAACATACGAAGCACATTTGTTAAAACTATTTAATAAGCAATAACACATTTAAACAAGTTTTTAAAACGCTCTTACTATTATTAAAATTTTAGAATAACCAAAAACCAATAGTTTATAGGTACGACATAGGAGAAATGCGTTGTGCAGAGGCCCCATTATTTACGAAACAGCAAAGCGAGAAGAGAACTCTCTCACGAGAGAAGCAAGCTGAATGGTGGCATCTATGCACATAGGGTTGCCAGGCGTTCGGATAAAGCCGGACATAGGTAGGCTTTTTGATTTAGGCCTTAGGCCGGACACGCAGTCCGGCCAAAATAAACGGTGTCCGGCTTTTGTTAGACTTTTTACATTTTGCGTTTTTGGGTGTCCGCTCTTTCTACCGAAATGTCCGACCAAGCTGGCTGGTCTGTCTGGCTATTAGGTATGGCGACCTGGCAACCCTGATGCACACGGTAGCAAGGTACAACGCATCGTTAAATCTCTATCCCATTTTATAACTATGAGTCATCGGATTAAAATATACAGAACCTGCGCTAGTTTCGGGAGGCGGGTCCTCTTCAGTGTAATCAGGCTCTGGCTCGGGAGCGCTATCGTCGTCTGCATTCAACGACATGAAGAAACGAAGAGAGACTATATATTATTATTATGTTTGCGCACATATTCGATTTTGTAGCTAAGCAAACCTATCCGTAGTTAGTACACACAGACACAAGCGAGTGTTTATCACTGAGTAATGGATTTAAAATTACATGCTTTTTTTACTAAATCAATGAACTTGTAGAGTTTTTTGTTTGAGGGCGATATACTATAGAACTATTAGACATAATACTGTCTCATTTTTTTTTGTTTACCAACAACTGATAACAGATACAATTTACAGTTAATAGTGCATCAATCACTTATAGGCAAACACCACATGATCAGTTAAGTCACAGCAAACAATAGTATATAATAAGTTAGTAAAAGAATATTGTATTTATGTATATAGAGATTTTTCGTGTTTGATAGTTAATAATTTTAAGAAAAGTATTTCTAAAGGGTAACTTTTTACATTTTTTTTTCTAATCTTATTATATAATCCTTTTTAATAATATAAACTTGACACATTCACATTTTTGTTAGTTATGCTTTCACGCTTAAAAACGTTATGTTTTTAAGCGTGAAAGATATAAGAATATATAAGATATGTTTCAACAATTTTTTCCCCGCTACTTTGTCCCCGTATTCCAGTGGGAAAGGGAACTAGTGAAGCCAGGGAAGACAGCTAGTAATTATTTAATAAAAGTTACTTTCATAGAGTTGCGATTGTGGTTGCAAATCATAACCTTTAAGTCTCGAAGCATAAACATTATTTTTGTTAAATCAATACATATAAAGAACAGTAAGTAATTTAAAAATAATATAAAAATCACAGAAAAAGGTTATGTGTACGTTGTCACAACACTTCATAATATATCATAAAATAGTTTGAAATAAAATCGCGCATGAGTATTCCAAAGCTGTTATCAATAGGTATTCGCGTGTTCCTAATTCTAGGAATATGTCTTACTGGGCATACATACGGCATGATTATAGCTGCCAACTGACTCATCATATAAAATTATTGTTAGGAATAATGACATCTTACATAAAGGTATATTTTAAACAAATGAAATACGAGTAACATTTTGGACTTAGAATACAATACTATGTCCAGTCACACTATAACTACTTATGTCATATTACAAAGTCTGGTTTCCTCACATTGAAGGAATGTATTATAATAACCTTAGGAGACTTCTAACGCAATAGCAAAAGAACTAAATGACTTTGCAACGGCTCAACCGATTTTGATTATGTGTAACCACGGCCAGAAAATCAGTTTTCAAATAAAACGTATATCGTATATGCCTTATTGTTCCAAATTTCAATTTCTGTCCGTCCACTTGAGGTCTGAGTCACCACGTCACACGACAGACAATTAGCAGTAAAACTTATAACACCCCTTTGCTTATGGTTTTAAAAATAGATCGTATTAATATATACATAAAATTCACATTTACTTGTCAATCATCTAAATCGGATAAACCTTTACTCGTGTAGCATGAATCTAGACATGCGTGTCAAGCCAAGTTCAGTAGGGCTATTCTGTAAAAACCATTTCGATATCGAGCTCACTTTACGCTCACTTCGAAATTGAACTTTACTGTTATAAATAGATAGTCGAGTTTTAAAGAATACAAATTCGTCATATCACCGCAGATTCCGCTTGCGAGAGTCGAAAACAACCTTACAGAATAGCCCTACAGCTGGCGAGCAAGCACCGTAAAGTAATATTACACGAATAATAGATATATTGATGATACTCATAACACGTCTTTACGTCGGGCTTTTTAAAGGATATCTAGGTACTCACAGTCCGGTGCTGGCGGGTCTGGGTTGGACAGCAAGCAGGTTGCCCACTCCGCCCGGGCTATCTCACCGTCGCCGTCACCGTCGCACCCCCGGGCCCACGCTCTTGCGCATCGCTTAGGCTTCACCACCTAAAGACGGCGGGGGCGATATATTTTTCAATTCAAATATTAATTTCTGGTTCATTTATAGAGCTTTTGACGACCTCTGTGGCTTAATGGTTAGCGCGTTAGCGTTCAAGCCGGAGGTAGCGGGTTCGAATCCCGCCAGGGAACAAAGAAAAAGTTGCTGTGTTCTTGGGCCATGGATGTGTATTAAATGTGTGTATTATAAAAGAAAAATCTTAAATATATGCATTAATATAAAAAGTATTAAATATATGTATTTCCATTGTCTGGTACCCGTAACACAAGTCTCTTCGACTACTTGCCACGGGAACTGATTGCCGTGTTGTAAAAAGCGTCCATAGATATTATTATAGGACATCGTCGAAACAGAGAGAAGAGTATTTCGTTGCTAACACGCTACCAAACGAACCCCACATCATGGAGCGAATTTAACAAGGCCTACTTCCTTAAATTAGATAGAGAAAGTATTAGTGGGTCATAGGTTGCCTATGCTACTGGTAACAAGTCTCCTCTAAATCAGTTAGAGAATATGGCCTAGTAGTCCTAGCACACTCTTTAGGCCATACTTCGCCTATATCCGTCCTAAAGCGTATTAACACTCTAACGCCCGGTGTCTGAAACATTGGTCAAAGTGTATATCAACTAACATGGCTGTTAATGGCGGTTAGCATACAACTTTTCATTGCAGTGGCTATGTCAACTAACAGGCTGATAAAATTAAGTATATAACCATGCTTCTAGCAACTCATTTGACACTTATGACTTAACAAGAGACTTGACAGTTGATGTGTTAATTTCAGCGTTGACCAACCTTTCGGAAATCGGGCGTTAAGATTTGAAATCTTAACAGGCGGCAAGCAGTTTTGCTAACAATGTTTCCCTCTACTAATAGACAATCTGGTGTGTTTAGATAAATCCATTTAGAGATAGTTTTCTAGTACTCTATCTCAGACCTATCACTTTGGGATCCAGTTTTTACCAAATGGATCTGAATAGCTGATATAATGATCAAGAAATGTATTAAAGCACAGCATCTAATTATAAAAATCCTTTTTACATAATTCTAGCTGTTGCCCGCAGCTTCGCCTACGTTAACTAAGATTTACAACGGGATCTTAGTACGCAAAATAAGTAACTTTTCTGGTTGATTTTTTACACCTTGTGTCCGAAAAACCCAAATATCTTACGGGACCCTATTTTTTTCCAGGATAAAATTAAGCCTATGTTACTCGTGGATAATGTAGCTTTCGAACGGTGAAAGAATTTTTGAAATCGGTCCAGTACTTTTTGAGCCTTTTCATTACAACCAAACAAACAAACAAAGTTTTCCTCTTTATAATATTAGTGTAGAAAAACTCTTGTAATACATGAACTATCGCTAAGCTTTATTCGTGCCAAGCTTCAGGAACATAATCCACTCGAGATGGAGCAATTACTAGATACACTAATGCATTATACTTATTGAGAACCAACAATGGGTTTCCTTGTCATTTCACGCCTTAGTACAGTGGTGCCATTGACGTCACCATCTCAACTAGCAACGATTGATACAATACGCATATTGTATATCTTGTTTGATATACATAAAAATGAACGTTTGTCTGTATGTATATTATATACACGTGCGACCACTGCTCCGCATCGCAAGATCGCATTTAAGTGTCACTTTTTATGCAAAGAAACTACAATCCGTTTGATGCGATTTTTGCGATGTGTTCTGACATGTGGACGCTTCCCATATAATTGACTTGTAAGGTCTTATAAATTAATTTAAAGTTAACATGGTTATTTTTATTACCAAAATTATTTGAAATAGGATATTTACCATGTTTTTTTTTTAATTGTCCTTAACTTTTTGTATATTAATAAATAATTAAATAATTGTCTCCGAGGTCTTTTCTATCCATAACTTTTCTATAGAGAATGCTCCCCAAGAATGTTTCGTTTTCCTAAATAGAAAATATATAATGTGACGTAATAATTACCTTTTTGATAAGTCTTCTTAGGCCGCGGTATTCTGATTTCTGCAGGGTACCGCTGCGATCTTTGTCCAGTTCTCTGAACTTCCAATCAGCCACCGATCGTGGTTCCGCAGGGCCCCTTTGATCAGATCGGGTTCGATCGAATTCGCCGCTGAAGATTTTTATCAGATTTGAATTGAATTGTGCTCGATCTGCACGAGTGCAACCTGCGAATTATTATTTTAATTTTCAATCTGTTAGGGAAAGCTTTTAGAACATCCGATTAAAATATGGTTAATCTGATATATTTTTAAAACGTCTATTGGAGCTCCTCAGCAGTAAAATTGACTCGACTGCCCGATACAGCGCTGTCACATGGTATGTTCACATTGTGTGCGTATAACAATACTATATTTCTATTTCATATTATTATTTAATTTTCGTCATTATTAAGATTTTTTTATATAAAAATTGATGTTTCACGCCCCATGAAGACCAACATTTTTTTAAAACTAATATTAACGAAGTAATAAATGATTTTAATCATTAACAAAATATATTTGCTTATAAAATTAATCATTAATACCTATATAAAACTATTAGTATCTGATAAAACTAGCTATTTATATCTAAACCGATCCCACATATAAGATGTTTTATAAAACGATGTCAAAACAAAATTTATACTTCTAGTAAACTATTATTGAATTATCATTCTACAGTGAAATGATTTAGTGTTTCATATTCCATATGTGTAACAGTGTAGTCACGTAAATCTCCGTGAATAGCGTGCATTGATTATGCATCGACTCTATTGATTTTTAATCTAAAGAAAGTATTTTTTATGAATATGTATCAGTGAAGTAATAATACAAGTGCAATAACACTCAAACATCATCATTACTTTGTGACAAATTATGTTTCGAATATCATCGCCGAAAATCCGGCAAATAAATTGAATGTCTAACGCCCGGTTTCTGAAACGTTGGTCAAAGTGTATGTCGACTAACATGGATGTTAGTTGACATACACTTCATACACACACACACATCGATTAACACACGACACTAGAGTCAAATTTGACAACTTTTCATTGTAACCATACTTCTAGCCACAGTTGATCAGACTTTCGGAAACCGGGCGTATGTCTATTTAGGTTCGACTAGTCTTTAATTCTCTATCAAACAAGTAATAATTCACAGGAGTCCGGAAGGTTATGAATTACAATAATACCCAATACAGAAATGAGTTGCCTTGGCTAGTTCCAGGTTTTAAAAAAATATGGGCGGAGTCGACCGTTTGCCTTTCCATGTAGCATAAAAACAAGTATAAATATTTTAAAATTCTAGTTACTAAATACTAGTAGTTAGTACCAGATATTCAGTGGGACTATCTCTCTGGTGTAAGTAACTCTGGTCGACAAGAATTGTTAGAAGCACTTTTAAATCTACATACTTAATTCAATTTTTTTTTAATTCTACATGAAGGAAATTACGTACACGTAATAAAATAAAAAGGAATTGCAAAATGATGTCAATAGGGATGTTGACTAATTTTTGTAATTGATTTTATTTGATAGGTATACTATATATGAACACGAAAAAAATACTTTTGTAAAGAAATATGTCCAATTTTAACAAAAAATTAAATAAAGAAAAATGGTTTTTAAAATCGCCCTTGAAACGCTCCAAGCGTCATTACGTCACACACCGCATTCAGAACTCGCGCTATGTTAGGTGAGTTTGTACTTAGCTCAATGTGCAGTGACGTCATCGCCTTATTGGCGTTTGCAGTCACGTGATAATGCATGATAAATAACGCATTTTAAATTAATTTTCTAAATTTTAAGACAAATAAGTAGACTTTTTAAATGTTATTTTAGGTTTTCAAATACTGCATTTAATATGTAAAACATAACTTTACATGAATTTGTAACATGTGTCAACATCCCTATTGTACGAATGTTCAATTTCAGCAACAAATATCTTATATCTTTAGTAATTGGGTTGTTTAAATAGCAACAGAGAAATTTCTTGGGTTTAATACAACGCGCATCTTATAGTTCACCGAGGTCAGGAATATACACTGCCTTTCTACTAAATCGAGATTGCATTCCAGTATTTCTAATGGCCGACCATAAAATATTTTCAGCGAGCATTGATAAAATCGTTGTGTTCGTTTTGATGAATGTCCAATAGTCAATAGGGTATAATTATTTGGAACTGACAAAATATAGGAAGTACATTTATTTCATAACATTACTATTAAATAGGTGTTGGATGCGATTGGCAAGGTTTGGCAAGATTGATTATTTGTATTAGCATTCATTGAAGGGGGCCTACATCCAGCGGTGGACTAATAAAAGCTGATGATTGTTTAAAAGTATTATTGTAATTTGCTGTTTGTCAATTTATGAATATTAATTGAATGTATTTTGAAAATTATTTTTGATAATATTAATGCTGCCAACTCATATGAAGATAGGCAATAGTAAAATTCACTATACTTAATCCAAGTGAAATTCAATTTCCTATATTCCATTATCCAAAAACATAAATAGAAACACATTGGGCGTGTCGGTGCCACTTCATTGCTCTTATCTGCACCTTCACTAATAAAGCATTCAGTGACTCTTTAAACATGTATTAGATGATTGCTGGCCTATTCAAACTTACTTCGTTTGTTCCGTTGACCCCGAACAGATGAGCGGCGTTTGGTCTGTGATTTACCTGTAACATATAACATATCCGTATTGTATACAGTATTGTGAATTATTGGGAGCTACATTTTATCACCAGAAATGCACATTAAGCGGAGCATTAATAAAAGTGATATAGATATATATAATAAGGATAGATTAATGTTTTTTTAATTGAGCGGATGGCTCAGCTACTATACCGATTAAGCGTAAAGGTCTTTAGACCAACAGCATAGGCCAGTACGAAAAAAAAGATTAAGGTTTCTATTGATATAAAGTACTTGCATGCGTTACTTATTTCATTGGATTTTTTATACCAGATAAAGTCAAAGTCAAAAATTAAATTCAATAGTACAAGTATCAAAGTATCTTTTTGAACGTCATACCTTACTAACCTTAACTTACTAATAATCAGAAACCCTTACTAATAATCACATTTCTTTTATTATATAGTATAAGTATACCTTTTCAACATTTCTTTTTATCATATAACTTGTTAACAAGCTTCTAAGTTCAATACCAGTATTTAATCATACATTCGATTATAAGTCAATGTGGACGATAGCCCGATTGGCGGATAGTATACAATGATTATCAAAATCTACAGCTGCAGACAACAGCACGATCAGTCGCGACACTTCGTAACTCGGAATTTCCGTTGGCGTCGCGTGAATTTTGAAACAATTAGTTGTGAATTGAAACGAAAACAACGATAGAGTATCTTGTAGAGATATTGGACAACGCATGTATTTGATTATATATTTGTTAAGTATATATGTATGCGTGTATAACTGTGAATAAAAAGCTTATTCATAATCGGATACCGAATTAGCGGTTACAAGAAAATCGGTTATCTATTTGGTACAATACGTAAAACTCAAACAAGAGTATTTTTCAATTGTTATAATAATTCAAAATAAATGACATAACAAATATAAGATTTCTAAATTCCTGTCCTTGTATCATGCATGCAAGATAATCACAAAATTTCATCAAAATCGGTCAGGCCGTTTAGAAGTTCAGTGAAATAATACCTACGTTTAACAACACGGTAAAATTATATATCACGATCATATCACACAATGCTATATATGTCAGTTACAGGAGTTTGCATTGCATTGCAAAATAACTATTGATACAATACTATTTGTATGAATTATAGTTTTTAACTTGACATTATGTCAAATACTACTTAGCCTAAGTCAATTTAGAATAATTCCCAATCTAACACAATTTAATAATATTCCGTTTTATATTTATTGACGCCAATCATCTAATGGACATTGTGAAATGTTATTAAGCTTGTCAATTGACATTTCTTGTAACAAACGTTCAATACAGTAGGGTGTGGCTGTTTCATATCAAAAATAAGTATCTATTTCTAATTATACACTTATACTTTGACAGCTACCTTTTGCCAGGACTAAAATCCATATCTGAACTGTGAACACTTAAGGCGTTGCAAATCTTGGAGTTCCAAATCTGTGTAACTTTTTGAGGTTTTTTTTTACAATGTAATAAGTTTTATTTAAACTTACATCAACTTATATCTAAAATTCACTAACTTATGCCTAAAATAAAATTTTCGTAAAATTTAAACTGGTTACATTTGGGCTCTTAAGATGGATGGATGTGGATAATGCAGCTTTGCCCTAATTAGTAATTATTATTTAAATTCACGAGACTCGTGAACATGACATTCGTAGACAATGTCGAAATATCGAGCTCCGCGAAACAATGATAAAAAACATGGTAAAT
The DNA here is from genome assembly GCA_905333005.2 of Lycaena phlaeas. Classification (NCBI taxonomy): domain Eukaryota; kingdom Metazoa; phylum Arthropoda; class Insecta; order Lepidoptera; family Lycaenidae; genus Lycaena; species Lycaena phlaeas. The sequence continues at coordinate 7,755,238 of HG995168.1, forward strand.
ATATCGTTTTAAATAGTTTAAATAATGAAAATAACCATGTTAATTTAAAATCCTATATAGTAATTACTAATTATTATATTTACTTATATCATTGATAAGTAATGTATTTTCATGAATGCTAATCAGAAAGGTCATTAATTATGCAAAATGGGTTTTGTTCAACAATTTATAAAGAAATAGATTGTGCAACAATAAAGCAAATGTAATTCCCGCACTTTGAATTTTCGGACTGAATGTAGCGTATGTTTATACAAAGTGTAAGCCATTTCAACTTTCAACCAAATCGATTTACGGCCGGTTTATGTAACGTTGGTCAAAGTGTATGTCAACTAACTTGGCTTTTAATGGCGCTTAACATACGAGTCTAGAGTAAAATTCGACAGCTTTTCATTGTAGTGGCTATGTGAACTGACAGGCTGATTAAATTAAATAATTTGACCATGCACCTAGCAACTCATTTTACACATAACAAGAGATTTGACAGTTGATTTGTTAATTTTTGCGTTGATCAGTCTTTCGGAAACCGGGCGTCAGTCGATTTACTGTGCAAAGAGCAACATACATCCAAACTCACAAACTTTCGCTATTATAATGTTAATTAGAATCTAGAAACAGATTTCGTCTTGTATTCGATTATAATATTAGAAAGAAAGCATTACAATAAAATATTTTATATTTTTGAACTTAGAATTTTTATGATGTAAAATAATGTTAAAAATATTACAGACTAGCTGTTGCCCGCAGCTTCGCCTGCGTTAACTAAGATTTACAACGGGATCTTAGCGGGATGATATATATATATCTTTACCGATAAATGGGCTATCGAACACTGAAATGTTTCATTAAAATCCGACCGATAGTTCCTGAGATTAGCGCGTTCAAATAAACCAACTCTTTAGCTTCATATCTTAAGGATTAAAAGCATGAGTAAATTAAAGTCGTTTAAATGTAGTCCAAAAAAATCAAAATTTCTGAATAAAATATGGTTGTTGTGCCTCACTCGACAGATAGGTATAGTGTGTCGTGGTCTCGTGGACTTTTTTTAAAGATATATATAAGATCTACAATTAATTAGAACATTTTATGGTTCTATCTTTTATAGTTTAGGCAGCGTACGCAAAATAAATAACTTTTCTGGTTGATTTTTTACACCTTGTGCCCGAAAAACCCAAATATCTTACGGAACCCTATTTTTTTCAGAATAAAATGTAGCCTATGTTACTCGTGGATAATGTAGCTTTCGAATGGTGAAAGAATTTTTGAAATCGGTCCAGTACTTTTTGAGCCTATTCGTTACAACCAAACAAACAAACAAACAAAGTTTTCCTCTTTATAATATTAGTGTAGATGTAGATGTAGATATTAGTGTAGACATATCAATTAAAAGACCTATAACACTCACAATATATTTTTATAACGTAATTCAAACCTGATTTATTGTAAGATAGTTTTGTTATTGCTCCTAAACGACTCCATTGCATTAAAAAAAAAAAACTGGTCGACCACTAATCTTTTGGGAACTTGCGATTTTATTTTTATCGTAATGTTTTTTGGACACGTATTATTTTATGATGCTTTAAAAAACAGTTCTTACCGACCTCTAATTATATTGATAAGATACTAATTTCGCAAAACCAATGGCTTGACTTATAAGAGTCCTCCTTACAGGATGTTAGGTTTCAATTACATTAAATCTATGGAAAGCTGTAGTTAGTGGGTGGTCTTTTTTATATTGTTACATCCTAACCCAATTGACTGCGTGGATGATGGGGCCCAATAGGACATCATTAGGGTTTATTAGAGAATGATATACACATTGAAATCCAATAATGTTCCGTCGGGAACGCCCGGCAAATGAAACGCTTATCTATGTCAATATTATAATATATAATTAATAAAATCTTTATAAAATATAGAATAAAACAAAAGGTGATAGCGTCATGCCATCACGACATCCGAGTCGAATTCACTGCCAAGGCGCTAATGGAATATGGATGTTTCATAACTCACCCACGTGTACTTATTCAATAAGCGTTGCAGACATACGTTTATGTGTGTGAGTGTGTGTCCTAGTATGTGTATGTCCTGCAAGGGGTAGGGACGGGGGATCAGTCTGCCCAAGTCCCAACCGGTCTAAACGGCAGTGATGTACAGCATTAGTCAATACGAAAACCGGTAACGAACTAACCTGCGTACGCTGCGCTGCCATAAATTCTTAATTAAATGTCTTCATTTCAGCCGACACAATTCAGCCGAATTTTATAATAACCCTTTTATTATAATAATAAAGTAATTTACCGACTTTTTTTGTGTATTCATTATTTGAAAGGTATGTTTTTAAAATACTTTGCCTATGTATTACTGTCGATACAAGCTGGAAACTAATCTTTTAAATTTACATTTATTAGGTCAAATGAAATGATGCTATAAACAACCGTTCGGTAGTAAAAAACTGAGAGTTGAGATATAAGCCAATATGGTATGGTTAGTAAAAAAGATTTACCAATAGGAATTAACTTTTTATTGTTGTGCGGATATAGACATCTACAACATCTTTTTAAAAAACAGGTAGTTAATAATATAATAAATTTTGAAGATTATAGTTAATCTAACTTATAAAATCATCGAATTCTCAAATACGATTCCCGCTAAAACATTGAATATCAAATTTCTAAAATAACGTCAAATGTATATAATAAATAAATAATATTTTATATTAAATTTAGTGTTAAGCTGAGATATTATTATTTGGCAATTCATCTCAATTTTGACTTGCGTGGTTAAAATAAAAAATAAAAAACCATCAAAGACGCAGCACACTATTCGACCAAAACTATTAAATGTCTGGAACACTTTTTTCAACGTAATCGTTCCCGCTTGCCTTTAACAGGGGCAAAAAACTGGACCCCATTGTAATCTGGCGTCGAGCTGTCTGACACAGGCCGCTGTTTCTAAGAAAACACACACATAATAGGATTACACACACGAGTGCACGCCACACAGATATTTTGTGTATGTTCTGAGATGTTACACTCGAGATTGATGGACAAACGAAATGTATTAGGTTACCGGTAATGATTTTGGAACGATTATGAAATTACGCACATAAATATAAAAACACATTTTATTTATATTTATAAGTATTAGAACTAATGATTAGCGATCAAACATCCATAAATATTAGCAAATTCACCTGCAGGGCTAGCATGCGTAAGATACCACTAGTCGAAAGAGATAATGTCTGCATCGTTTTTTTGGAAATGTCTAGACTTTTAGGCCTGATGGCCTTTAAGCTAATCAGTAGATACTAGATCTGCGTCGAGTTTTATCGATTATTCTAACAAGCTCAATACGAGAAACTACTAAAATTGAACGAAAATATCCTATTATCTCTTCTATTGACGTTATGCGAAGATTATCGCGTGCATGTTAGCTACTGTAGACATAGGGAGATAGCACGAGAAAAGGCTTAGACAACATTTTGCCATAGAGCGTATTCTAGGACGGCTGGAATACGTCTTTCTTGAGATCAATCGTTTGTCTACTGAAATAATCAAGATGATGGGTTGATATTAACTGTCTGCTTTTCTTACGAGAATAAAAAGAACTTATTCTCTTAATAAGTAGAACTAATAACCACCTTATTTGATCAAAGTCCCTAACTTTGTTTGTTTTGTATTAGGCAACTCCTTATTTACTTTTTTTGCTAAAGTTACCTACACCGATATCTAAGTACAGTCTAACATTTCCTTTTAATCGTGTCGAATCCATTTTCAATTGCCCCCCTTAACTATCAAATTTCCCCCCTGTGAGGCGTGGCCCCCACCTTGGGAAACACCGACCTAAACTATCCAGCATATTATATGCAATGTCCTCAGAGCTTTATGCATATAGCCATTGTGGTACCACTTAAGTGGTGAGATACCTTAAGATGTCAAATATATACATGTCACCATAATTCGTTTTCACTGGAATATAGTAACACAATCCTCTTCTTGATCTCAAAAGTCATTGTTTATAACTGGTTATATATCCTTAGCACGACCAGGTAAAAAGTGTAGCTACAAATTGGTAGCATTTCATTGTTATCCAATTTAATCTTGTATATTATTTCTGCATTCTGCCGTACCAAGTATTCTTATTGCTTGTGTATCGGTACAGAAGTAAACATGTCCAATAGTATGGATAATTAAACGGCGTTGTAAATGAGGTTATGAGGAGTCATTTATTTAATGGGTAACAAATTTTATTTCCAACTGCAATGCTTTACTGCACAAGTACAGTTCGCAAAAAAATGCTCATAAAATGAAAACTACTGGGACAAACTATGTAAAATTTTTATGGGACCAAATGGCAACTATTCCACATCAAACAAAGGAACAATCACGTAAATCGGATCACAAATGGCAGCGTAATCGTTGTACATACATAAAAAAAACCTATCGAATTGATAACCTTCTTCTTTTTGAAGTCGGTTAATTTTTTTACTTTTCGGCTTTACATGTGAATTTGTATGATAATCTGAAATTATATTATGTACTAGCTGTTCCAGTATCTTCGCCTGCGTTAACTAAGATTTACAACGGCATCTTAGCGGGATGATATATAGCCTATAGCTTTCCTCGATAAATGTGTTGTCTAACACTGAAAGAATCATTGAAATACGACGAATAGTTCCTGAGATTATCGCGTTCAAAGAAACAAACTCTTCAGCTTTATATATTAGTATAAGATTAAGGGCCTGTTGATTCGGCACTTATTTGGAGATTGTGAAACAGGCCCTTAGTATTTAATTCCAGATATTTATGTGCCTATTTGTGACATACTTAATGAAAACCACTTTCAATATAATCATCGTCATTATTATTATTTTTCTGTCAACTGACCTGTAAAACCCCACTGCTGGGCACAGGTCTCCTCCTCGAAATCAGGCGAGGAGGGCTAATGGGCCATAGTTCACCGATGCGCTGGCCCAAGGCGGGTTGGTGAATTTCACATACCTTTAAAGACTTTCAATCTCATCAGGCATGAAGGTTTCCTCACGATGTTTTTCTTCACCGGAGAGCAAACGATGGTCTCGTGTGTGCACTTAGAAATTAGAAAAACCCATTTCAAGGCACACACGGACGGGTCAGAATCGAACCCGGAACCCCTCGCATAAGTGGCCGAGTTCACGCACCACTGGACCATCATTGTTCGAGGCCTGGCCTGTGCTAGTCAATAAAAAAACATCAAACTTGGACCAGCCCTGCAATTAGATCTTAGACCCATTATAAGGCCAGTAAAATAAAAAAGGGTTTTTTTTTATTGATAGTTAATTGTATAATATACTTTTTTTTTTCATTTACGCCGGGAAATGTTCTGACGCATCCCGCAGGGGAGTGGGTCTCCTCTCCTCTCCTGGGTGGGATTGTATAATATACTGGTTCATTTGATCTCAATTAAAAACTGTATCTATTTCATAATTGAACCTGTTCACGTTAAATGACTTTAAGTACCAAAATCGGTGTATTTGCATCGAGCTCGTAATTTATGCATTAATTACCAAACCGAATGACAGCGTGTCAAGATAATTTAAACATTTACGAGTTTCTTTTTATAAATTTAAAATTGTTAAAATATTAGATATTGTTTCTACTACGTTTACAAATTAAGTATAAAGTTTTTATGGTCTAAGGTTGATCGCTATGGGACACCTGGACCTGGTAGATGTGAAACATCTTAGATAATTAAAATGTATAATGATTGATGGAGTAAAATAAAAGAATGCCTATAGTATTCGCGTTCGCACGGCACAACAGCGTCAAGCCACTTGCGGTCACGGAATTTAAGACGATTTTACTCCAAAGGTGCATCAGTAGATGTTTTACACAAAAAAATTATGTTATAAAATATATTGCACATAGGTACATTCATTGATTGAATGATGATGATGATAATAATACATTGATATTAAAAAATGGTTTAAATTGTATTATCTTTCCCTACTTGTAATATTTTGCTGACAGTACTCTGAAACTATTGAGAAGTTGAATTCGCGCAACCAGGTCAACGGTCATAAGTGGTAATAAATATTTAATTGCCGATTCGGCTGAGCTTTCTAGACTTGTATAATATAAAAGTAATATTTGTCTATGTAGTTTAATATTTCCATAAAATATTAAACTTAACACTAATATTAAAAATAATAGCGTAGGACTTGAAATGTTTTAAGCTGAAAGTCGTTAATATGATTCTTGAATATTTAACAATAGCTTGATTATTTATTGTAAGATCTTATTTATGTATGTAAGGTAAACTCCGTGAATAATGTAAATCCGCGAATAGATAGGATGTTATGTCTTACAAATGCAAGGTGGTTTATTTATCTTTTTAGAAACCACTAATGCATCAGCTTCAGTTTTCATTCTATTAAAAAAATAGTAATACATATTATATACTGACATAAAAATGATTATAGTAGCCTATTTAAAAGTATTCGAAATAATTATAAAGCTAAGTCTCAAAAGAAATAAGCAGTTTACCTTTTAATAAACTGATGAGGTTACCACTAAAAACTGTTCTGTGAGTTAGTTGCTAATATCCAATCAGTAAACGACTAACGGTAAAGTTGTATATTGTTATTTATTTATTACAAAGACTTTATAATATTGTAAGTAATTTAAAAAATCTCCGAACGTTTTACAATTTACATGCAGAAGCAGGAAATATTTATTTACCATACAGAAATATTATATAAATATTATAAAGAGGAAAACTTTGTTTGTTTGTTTGGTTGTAATAAATAGGTTAAAAAAGTACTGGGCCGACTACAAAAATTCTTACACCGTTTGAAAGCTACATTATCCACGAGTAACAAAGTCTAAATTTTGATATTTGGGTTTTTCGGACAAAAAGTGTAAAAAATCAACCAGAAAAGTTACTTATTTTGCGTACTAAGATCCCGTTGTAATGTCAAAATCGTGTATCTTAGTTAACGCAGGCGAAGCTGCGGGCAACAGCTAGTATTGTATGTACAAAGTAAAATTTATTTAGGCGCCACTAGGGGGGTAACTCAGATTTTTCTGACGAAAGTAACGATCAATATTTAAAAGTACCTATTCTCTAATCAAAATAAGTAATTTGTATTGATCGTGAATTTATATTATACGCCAACTAGTGATAAACATTATAATAAATTAGAATTATTTATTTCTATATTTTATTAAGTTTTTAAAAAATTGTTTATAGTTTATAATCAATTGTAAGCTTTTTACGATTCACTTTATAGGAAAAAAAAACCGGATTTTACAGTTCGAAAATCTCACCTTGTCCGAACTATCGATATTAATTGATAATCAATATAAGACAATTTTACAGTTAGAGGATTTTATTAGCACTAATCGATAATGAATTATAATATATAACACTATTTATAATGAATAATGTATTATAATCATATATTTTATTAATTAGTCAAATTATCTATACTTACTATAATACTATAAAGAGGAAATATTTGATTGTTTACTTGTATTGAATAGGCTCCGAAACTACTTGACCGTTTTGAAAATTTCTATCACCGTTGGGAAGCTACACTATCCCCGGTGAACATAGGCTATATGAAATTTTCAAAATGGTGAGGGACCCGTATTAAAACTTAGTTGACGCAGGCGAAGCTGCGTGCAACAGCTAGTAATATCATAAACAACTGAATAGTTTAGACTGAAAATTCTTAGGATATGAAATAATAAGTGTTTTCTATGAAAGTCAGTTGCATAATCAGCTTTATTTGATATTCGGATAGGCTAACGGGCAGATCTGCCAGTGATCAACGACGCTCGTGAACATAAACAATTCTACCTATTTTTTTTTCCTTTCGTTGTCGCAGTGGAAATCCCCCTTGGATCTACCAGGTTTCGGGTAGGCACACTGGCGTGTGTGGGGACTCGCATAGCGGTGCACTACGACAAGCGGTCCCCGGTAAAGGCCGGATTCTTCAGATATAGGGCGATGTCCAGCCGCCACTAAGCAGTCCCCACGACGTCGTGTCGTGCGGGGCCCGGGTACCCATCCCGAGCCCGACACGAGCACAGGGGTGTTACTGGAAGCCCAATAAGTAGCGCCTCCGACGCGCCTCCGTTTGTCGTCTACGGGGGATAAATAAGTCTAGCTAAGACAGACAACTCAGTCAGGTATTGGAGAAACACAAGATTTTCGGTACCTGTAATTACAATTCTGCCCTTCTCTCCCAAACACAACGAAACTGTTTCACATGTGAAAGAAGAAGGATAGTCGTATTCAGGCAGGCAGGAACGCGTGACACTGCACCTTTTTATAAAAGCTATAATATTTTAAATAAAACCGATATCGAATTACACTATCCGAACTAAGGAAACTTCTTAATATAACCGAGTGGTTATAGATGCACCGATACGATCTCGTGACACGAATCAGTTGTCTTGATCGTTTTATTTTATCATAACTTCTCTGTCACATCTCATTTGAAAACTATTTTGCATAACATTGACATATTATGTCGGAAGTTGTAGTCCTAAAACCACAATGGTTACCAAGCTATTTAAATTTCGAATAACTTTGTATCTACATAATATTTCGAATTAACATGTTTATTTTCATCATTAAAACAATTTAAAATTGGATATTTACTATGTTTTTAACTTTATTTCGCGAATGACTTGTTCACGAGACCATCACAATTTAGTTCCGACGGCTTTAATGCAAAGTTAGAGATTTCTTCAAATACTTACACGTTTTTCGCTATTTGTATTAATATAACATAGGTACTATTTATATATAATATAGCCATACAATGTTACCTACGTCAATTAGTATACCTTTTTGCGGTGTGTTTATCAAGAGGTAAAGAAAAATTAGTATTCATTCCTAGAAGGAATTTTAGGTTTAGTATCATACTTAGTTGATAAGACTAGATGCCTGGATGTATATTTTACTAGGTGAGCCATCTGCTCACCAACTACCGATTGAGCTTAAAGGCCATCAGGCCTAAAAGTCTAGACCTTTCGAAAAAAAAACCTAGGTGTGTGCCCTGGACGGTATATGCTTATTGTAAGAGGTTGAAAATCAACTGAAATCTACACATCCATACGCTTTAGACGCCCCTAAAATACACATTAAAGTTTCTTAATATGAAACTAATAGAGTAAGTATTTTTCGAGAGTTCGATTCACTCTTGGCGGTTTTTGGCCGTGTTATATTGCGCCAATTTTACACACATAATATTATAAGATGTCATTTACTAAAAGGTCGAAGGCGCAAAGATAACGCATTTATTATTCACTGTATGCAGTAACACCTTAATTCACATTTGACATCAAAACTGATAACCTCATAAGGATTAAAATGTTTTATTAAGTACTTACTTGTATTTGACTCTTTGAACATCATATTAGAGTTTTGTTATATACCTCAAGGAGGCAAGCGAACAGTCGAAGCTTTATGGTGACACGACGGCTATAGACATCCAGACAACTGAAGGTTATGCAGATGCGTTGCCCTCCTTTTACAGTAATAGTGGAAGTATTTCATACCTTCTCAAGAATGTGGGAAATAAAACGATAACATTGATTTCCTATTAAGGAATTAAATTATAATTAAACAAAAGCGATTTAAAACATTGACATGTAAGAGAAGCCACCAGCTGAATACTAATTGTAGTATTCATATTTGTACTTGTATTATACAATGATACTATTATAATAAATACTATTAAGTACATGTAAAATAAGTATTATTGTATAATACAAGCATCGCGAATGATTATAGATTCTTATTGGCTATCAGAAACTGTATAAAGAACACCGACGACAGAGACAAAAACACAAAAAAATAGTCTGAACGCAGTATGACCTGATCCTGCATTTAGGAATTCCTATCACAAAAACTACGCTCGATAAGCGAGTCGAGATCTGAATTTATTTGTCGAAGCGTTAAAAGGAAATCGATTTTTGTTGTAAAAATAATGTCAGGTAAACCAACGCGAATAAATAAATGATTTACCTGGGAGCGACTACATTTTGCACTTAATACTATCGAGGTATTCTGATTAAATGTTGTTTTGTTTCAATTTATTACTAATTTGATCCCAAGATACGATCAAGACATAATTTACATGAGATATGTAACTACTAATTGCATACTACCAACACTTAATGAACTTTTGACATGTAAGGCTATAGGTGAATATTAATAACGTCGCTATTAAAATCTAGTTACTAACTCCATAAATAATAGGCCGATGTATGCGTTTTCCCACATCTAGTGTGACTTTATATAGATCTTTTTTTTTTGAAATGTCCTATGCTGTGGCCTTAAGGCCTTAGAGCGAAATCGGAGCTGTAAGGAACTTCACATACCTTCAAAGACTTTCAATCTTATCACTAAGTACCTACCATTAAATATAATTTCCAAAATTATTGCGAAAGAATTTGCACGTTATAATAAAGATCTTATCAAATTAATATATCATTTTTTTATATTACTTGGATACACAAACTGACAGACGTACCACCTGATGGTAAGTGGTCGACGTCACCCATAGCATAGTTTGTTCGGAATTATTAGAGCTAAATCATCTACGTGATCGCCTATCTTGAGATATAAGATGTTAGTCTCAGTGTTTTAGTCATAACAAATTGCCATCCTTGCCAGTCTCCAAAAAAAGAGCAAATCTTTTTCACGCGAGACACAACTAGTAACATGGTGGTTGGTACCAGCCGGGAGTGTGGCACAGCACATCCCTCACACCGCAAAATCGCTAAACTAATATATATTGTAAGTATCATTACAAATAGGCACGTTTAAAATTAAATAATGTTTTAAGTAGCAACAGTAAAAATCTGTTTTGTATCTTTTGGATAAACAACTAATAGTTTTCTGCGAAAATATAACAGACACACCTTGGAGAACTTTCGAGATTTTATAATAACAACCTAGATCGTTTATACAAACAACGATACATGGTAGCAAGCAAACAATTATTACTAATGGCGAGTTTCTAAACTAGCATTGCGTGACATGAAAGATCGATATGATATAAGAACTAAAACTATACAAAATAGTGATAAAATATTAATTTGTTCTGATCTATATATTATGGATCTTATGTTCATAATCGATACGTCATAATTGCTGAAGTTTTTGTAAATCACTGAGAAGTGAGAACAAAATAAAATCGCCCAATTGCAATGCTAACAAAATTTGCGAAGCCGATTTTTAAGTAAATTATACTCGTATATTAAAAATACTAGTTGTGGCCGCAACGCCACCGCAAATTTAAAGCCGTATTAGGGTTTATGATAATTATTTTTATAGCTAAAGTTGCTACTCGTAACATCAGCTATCTTCTATTGGAAGTCCCGTCAAAATTGTCTCAGTCGTATCACTAATTAACCGGAACATACAGACAAACCGACAAACATTATAATTTTTTGATGTAAAGTAAATAAACTTACCAATGCATTTAGTCCAAGATTGGAAATTACAAACATACACTTTAATTTATTTATTTGTCTGTATTATTTATATAAAACATGAATTTTAAAAATACATTATTGAAATTTAATATATATTTTTAGCTAGAACAACAGCTTTTGAATACTTATTTATTATTTGAACAAAGGTGATTCGTGGTGGTCGCTATATTTTATTTGGTTACATAAAAAAATCTGTTTATATCTCCAAGATAAGCGTGATGTATTGATGTGGAGCAAGAAGAGAGAACGGGCAGCATATTTTTACACGCTGTTTTTATAGAAAAGAACTGTAAGAGTCATCAATAAATATTGAAATATATTTAGACTTACGATATACAGGTTCAAAAGAGATGCTTTAACATAAACTACGGCTTTCATCTGTTCTAATGTTTACAAACGGGCGAGTCTTATTTACATTTTTGTTAAGGAGAGCAGATGTTTCCCAAGTAAGATTAGTTATGTGCTTTACATATTGTAATCTATAAAAATAAATTGCTACTGTTTGAGAATATTTATTTTTCTTTAAACATTTGAATACTCTCAAATAAAAGCAAATCAAATCTAAAGCCTATGAAAGTTTGAAATTATAATTTCGTTTTTTTCCATTACTAATATTTCATTATCGTAATATATCGATCGATTAAAAACAATAGATTGCTGTAACGAATGTGTCAGTGAAATCGTTTTAACGTTTAAAATACCTACCTTTAATAAATTCTAATACCTTTTAATAACGTACGTATAAAAACGTAACTTACGTACTATACATATTAAATACATCTAACAGCGAGAGTTACCACGTAGTACGTTTACTAAATTCAAATGTTTATGTATGCAACGATATTTATGACTAACATATAAATAAGTTGTGATATAAGCAGAGAATTTTAAGGCGAAAAGATAACGAAAACAAGATTCATAAAGGAAAGTCCAGCAGTGAGAATGCGACAAGGAGGTTTTGATGTATAGCGATAGCGATAGTTTTGAGTTGTTTGTGTATACTTACCAGTCCTGGTACAATCGGGTCTACCGTTCCTCACTGCTGTGTCAGGTAAGGGTTTGCCATCGGGGGTGACACACCAGCACCCAGCGGCGGCGCCTGCTGCGGCACACTGCACCGCGGCGTACGTACCATCAGCCCGACACCGTGGTACAAATGTGGCCTTACGACCTCCTTGCGCATTTAACGCGTACCGTAGCACTGTTAGACAAGATGATTGACCCTCTGCAAAGAATCATCATCATTATAATCAACCTAACACAATCACTGCTGGCACCTTCACTACTACTTAAAATCCTATTTCGTTTTTACCTATTCAACCATTTTTATACTGTCTTACTATTTACAAACTTATCATGTTCTAATAATAAGTATATGCGGGCTTTCTCTACGCCTATTCAAAGCATAAGTCACAAAATAGAGACGCTTAATTGAGCCTAGTACTTAATGTAAGTTTATAAGATCTCTATTCAAATATTGTTTTCTTTTTTTTTCGAAAAAAAATATATATTAATTTAATATAACACTCTGTTAACCGTATTGTACAACATATTATTTAGCGAAAAAATTAAAATGCATAAAATTAAAATTTTAAGACTATTAAATTATAGAATTCCTCTGACTAATCGTAGTGAAATTAAAATCAAATATGATATAGATATTATGTATGTCTTAACTATAATGCTGTGCATCATAATGAAGCGTACAATTCGTCAAGTGATGCTCTTGGCAGATGAAACAGGCAGGATACTGTAAGTCAATCCCACGTATGAAGCGATTGGTTAAGCTCGAAGACAGTTTATAACATGGTAGTAATGTGAAATAGTCTCAATAAGTTCTTATTATCATTTTAAAATGGTCATGTCTCAAGTTTTATGCTGCATGCGTAGTATTTATCTTATCTGTTGGAATCTATTAACTCTATACTACGGTTCTTATGGTCACTGCTTCGACTTCTTTTACTATCGTTTTTTTCCGCTATGATATTTTTGACTTTTTATTTAGGGACTTAAATATCTTGTTAGATAAGCCATAATAAGAGAGCAGTCGGAGTCTTACGATGACCTTACCGACCTATAGCTATTTGAACAAAGGCCCAAGTCCATATCCCCCAATGGGCCACCGGAAACTCGCAAATCGCACAAACGCGACAGCATACCTGTCACTTTACGCCAGTATTATGTAAACGAAACAAAAGCAGAACTACGTCTTACTTCTTTATCGGTTCTTTTTTACCTTTTGTGGTACGGAACCCTAAAAAGAGCTTTTTAGACTTTATTTTACGTCAGCTATGTTTGTTTGACAAAATATTGATTAAATTATATTTATAACAGTGTAACAGTTATTTAGAAACAGTGAGATGTAGAACAAATCACAATTATAAATAGCGAATTATATAACTACTGAGGAAACTAAGGAACAGTCATTAATACTCTCTGTACCTACATGTTACATTATTTTTTGTATGTCTGCTAGTTATAGTTCAAGTCATAACGTCGTCGAAAAAGTCGATAACTGGCCTGACAATTCGTACTAAAGAAAAACTAGCGTTGGAACTTGGAAGGGTATGAAGGTAGAATGCAAATAATAATTTTTATATTGATATTGCCTCAAAATTTCTTTAGGGCAAAGCCCTGTGAGCTAAGTAGCGGGTAACAAGTAGGCGATGAATAAAACAGGAATGACATTTTAAATCCGCTTAGCGAGTTAAGTTCTGCAAGCCGTTACTAATTCCGATATACTGTAAACTCTATCTTCCTTTTTTGTAAGATATACTTTATTTGAGTACTAGCTGTTGCCCGCAGCTTCGCCTGCGTTAACTAAGATTTACAACGGGATCTTAGCGGGATGATATATCTTTACCGATAAATGGGCTATCGAACACTGAAATGTTTCATTAAAATCCGACCGGTAGTTCCTGAGATTAGCGCGTTCAAATAAACAAATTCTTTAGCTTCATATCTTAAGGATTAAAAGCATGAGTAAAATAAACTCGTTTAAATGTAATCCAAAAAAATCAAAATTTCTGAATAAAATATGGTTGTTGTGCCTCACTCGACATAGATAGGTATAGTGTGTCGTGGACTTTTTTGTAGATATTTATAAGATCTACAATTAATTAGAACATTTTATGGTTCTATCTTTTATAGTTTAGGCAGCGTACGCAAAATAAATAATTTTTCAGGTTGATTTTTTACACCTCGTGTCCGAAAAACCCAAATATCTTACGGGACCCGGTTTTTTTCCAGAATAAAATTTAGCCTATGTTACTTGTGGATAATGTAGGTTTCGAATGGTGAAAGAACTTTTGAAATCGGTCCAGTACTTTATGGGCCTATTCATTACAACCAAACAAACAAAGTTTTGCTCTTTATAATATTAGTGTAGATATATAGTATAGATAGATTTCGCCATAACTTCAAAACCGATCGTCCAATTTTAATCATTCAAAGTCGAAATATTATCTACATAAACTGTACTTAGTGATGAAATAATTTATTTTGATAAGGATCGAAAGCATGAGTAAAATAAACGCGTTTAAACGTAGTCCAAAAAAAATCAAAATATCTAAATAAAAAAATGGTTATTGTGCCTCACTCGACATAGATAGGTATAACGTGTCACGGACTTTTTTGTAGATATTTATAAGATCTACAATTAATTAGAACATTTTATGGTTCTATCTTTTATAGTTTAGGCACCGTATGCAAAATAAGTAACTTTTCTGGTTGATTTTTTACATCTTGTGTCCGAAAAACCCAAATATCTTACGGAAACCTATTTTTTCAGAATAAAATGTCTATGTTACTCGTGGATAATGTAGCCATCGAATGGTGAAAGAATTTTTGAAATCAGTCCAGTACTTTTTGAGCCTATTCGTTACAACCAAACAAACAAACAAACAAAGATTTCCTCTTTATAATATTAGTATAGATATGAGAACAGTTTGTTTTTTCGAATGGACCTATGCTGTTGGCCTCAAGGCTTTTAGGCTTCATCGGAAGAGTAGATGAGCAGATGGCTCATCTAAAGAAGAGAACAGTTATATACCTACATATATTTTAAATCAATACTAAAGGTTTTCATCAATAAAATCCGGCAGCATGCCATTTTAACCAATTTTTAGTACATATTAATAAATTAAAACATAAAAGTAAGGTGAGGTGCAAGAGAATCAATACTCAGTAAAGCAATAAAAGCAGTAGGAAAATGTTATTTCTGAAAGAGATAGAGATATTCAACTCAAGGTCTACTCTACTTCCGTATACTGCATCCATAGGTCAGTGACAGTAATGGTTCTGATGATATCTACATTCTACATTACAGAAACCATGAATATAATCCGGCTTGGGTAACGACAGACGTACGTCTATGCCTTTAACTACGGTGGTATGGTGGTCAATTTGTGCTTAGCTGAAATTAAGTAATAAAGACCTCCGTATAGGTACTAAAACCATATATTAAAACTAAAAAACTATGGACGCTTTTACACCACGTCAATCTGGTCCCGTGCTAAGTTCTCGAAAAGACTTGTGTTACAGGCACCAGACAACGGAAATACATATATTTAATACTTTTCATATTAATACTTCTATTTAAGATTTTTATTATATAATACACATATTTAATACACAGCCATGACCCAGGAACACATAAACTTTTTTGTGTTCCCTGGCGAGATTCGAACCCGCTACCTCCGGCTTGTGCGCCAACGCGCTAACCACTGAGCCACAGAGGTCGTCAAAACTACTACAATAAGGGTCAGAAACTACGATTGCATGAGGTTAAATTCTATGAAATATAATTTTCCATGATGGATTTGCTCTTATCCATAAAATGAAAGTGTTGCCCGAGTATTTTATTCTTCCGTCAATTTTTAAAGTATAAGCGGCGTATTTGAACAAGAATATGAAGGCGAATTTTTCTAGTGTAAATTTATAGTGCCTCCATGGCATAGTTAATAAATTGATCTTGAATCATAACGCTGTAAAATATACTCAGTAACACCTACTCGTACTCTATTCTACGCGGGCTCTTATATAAATAAAAATATAAACTTCACTAACCGACGCACAGTCCTTTGTGAGCTATAGACGTTAGTTCGCCAGCACACTGGGCCTTCAGTAAGTGACATTTTGAAGGGTAATTACGTCTGTTCGTCCCGCACACCGGGCGATTCGCGTTGCTCAAATTTGATTCGCATGCAGCAACGCGGTTGAGACAAGACTCGCTGCGTTGTGTCGACTGCAAAAAAAAAAAAGATTAACTCACCTGTGTCTATAGGCTTTATGACTGCTATAGTCAATGTTTAAACATTACCTGTTGAGATAAAAAATATTTTTTTCGTATTGACTAGGCTACTTTACTATTTGAAAGCAATTAAATATAGGTACATCTTTGAACATTTGTTAATTGTAATGGATTACAGTACAGATTGTTTTAGTTTAGGAATAATTTTTGCTTAGTAAAAAATAAAGAAGAAGTTTTTTTTGTATTTGTATTGACGACTAAAGAAATTTGAAATGATATCTCTTTCACTTTTTGGTTTATGTCCTTTTTTATGTGTTTCATAGCCATGAAATGGCAAAATGGTTGATTGTAAACAATATATCGCACAAACGTACGTGGTCTCTTTAATATTATTATAATATTGTTATTATAATATTATTTGCGTAGTTTAGTTTACCTGTTTTATTTTATATTTTCGGGTCTCATGCCGCATACGCCATTATATTCATTAGCGGTCTTTCATCTCTTTTTTGCGCACGGAAATAAATTAAGCTATCGATCTAATCGAAACCACACGAAAGTATGTGAAATTTGCGGAGCGAGCGTGGAAACGAATTTCGGGTGCCTCGTCTTAAAGGGTTCATTTTAAAATATTATTTCCTAGACTTTAGTTTTAAATTTGACCACAACATACAAGCAGAGTTATCCTAATCTCCCGCAGGCAAGTCTTTTAAATGTCTTTTCTTTTTTTTAAGGTAGCTTTTCTGTTTAAATGAGTTTGCAATTGAACAGCAACAATAATAAACTTGGTGTTTCCATTACTCTCGTATCTTGAAAGACGTCAATAAAGGCATATATTTTGCTTTATCATGTTTTAACGTAGACTAGACTTAGAACAATAGCACAGAGTCCGATAGAATTCTTATGTGGCTATAAATATTTTTCCCTACACTTGAATGCGGTTATATTATATTATCATTAGAATTCAATCCACAGCAATGGCGCGTAGTGCATGTCGCCACTAGGCACTACTGCCAATTTTTCGTCTACTAATGCTAGCGGAAAACGATCACAAGCAATGTTAACTAAAAAAATTAATTTATTTTTAATGCAAAATGTTTATTGACGCATCTTGGCAGTAAATTTAACTCAAACGCCATGACGTGGTCCTATCATGTCGTGATGTCACTACGACGCGCTGACTCTCTCGACTTCTTTGTGTGTGCGCGCGAACAATATTTTACAGTATTACAACTTTCGTTTATTTATTTATAATAATATGATTTTTAAACATATTTCATATCTCGTGGGCGTCTAATGACGGCCATCTTTTTGTAAAATATTTGATTCAACTTAATATAACCATATTAGGTTGCTAATCTAAACGACGTACGAGTTGTGACCCTAACAAAAACGACACTAACAAAGGTATGTTAGTCACAAAATCTCATTCAACAGACATCGAAAGTGACCGCAGCGTTTATTTAATAATATCCAAAGGTGTTTATTCTCATTGTTGCTTTTATTTGTCGTTACGTTTATCCGATTGATTTTATGTCTTATGGGAACCTCTCAAAATTATTGATGTAATCCCGCAGGAAGCTTGTAAGAATTTATGTTGTGGATTTCAGGCATAGGTATCACAGCATAGGCATATATTGTGTATTAATTGATGAAAATATCCCCAGGCGCAGTTTGGACTTACGCTTTACACCAACCAGATGTACAAACCATAGCCTTTAAAAAAAGCAACTCTAGGCTAGAAGACAGCGACTAGGAATTAGCGTTAGATTAGCTTGTTACTTTTACCCGATTGCATGGAAAGGGGTATGTTTTGCGCACCTATCTTGTATTCGTATTATATCTTCCAAACCTCTCGAGGGATTAATAAATACATTAATTAAAATATCGATTGATTCGTTTCATTAGTCCAAATGTTCTTATATACGTGACAAAAGAAATACATATTTTTTCCTTATATTTTTCCCTATAAGTTATGATTGGGTAAAAAAGTGTAAAAACTGCAAATGCAAACTATTGGCACAAACGAACCAGTGAATCAAAAGTTTATCTATGTATCTAGTGAGAATGCTTAAAAAATATTTTTATTTTTCGGTTCGTCTCGTGCTAAGTGCTAACAATTTTACAATTTGCCCGACATAGATGAGACCTGAATCTGAATCTTGAGAAAATAAGCTCCTAGACAGACTCCTTTGTTCTAATCAATTTAAAGTGCATAAAGAGTATGGTACTCTTACCGTACATGTATACTTATACTTGCTAACGCGATTTACATGTAAAAAAAGCATATAATATACGGTCGAATTGAGAAACGTCTTCTTCCTTGAAGTCGTTTAAAAATCAACTTCCATAAAAAATGATAATTTTTTACAAAAGATTTTTATGTTTAGAAAGGTATTTTAAAGATACGTATTTTATACTATTAAATTTCTCAACTTAAATTATAAGTATTTTGCATTTTTATGATAAATACTTTATCTAAGGTACTTTGTTCATCACTGGTTATATTAAACAGTGAATTTATAAGGCTAGTGAAAATAAAAACGAGAAGTCGATTTTTTGGTTCAATTTCTGCCAAGGTATGTTTTCACGCTACATCTCTACGAAACTTAGATTTTTATTATTTACATTTATTTTCTTAGCTTTACCAAAATAATCAACTATTAAGTAAGGTATGCCTTTGTGTCGTAAATTTACCTTCTTAGTTAGTGCCGAAAATTTAAGTAAACGCTATCGTTAGAAGAACGATATGGGGCACGGCAATTTTTTTAAATAGAATTCTGGAGAGTCAAGACAAGACCCAGTACCTACGCCCTTAGGTTATAGTTCGAGACCCTTGACAAGGTTTTTATTGTAGTTCGCGTATCGTAACTCAAATAAAATGTATGCCCAAACTTACCCACAGTACGCAAAAACATTGTTAAGTTTGAAGTTACGTGCCTCAAACAATACTATTGTCAACATCATTTAGCCCTATGACCTATTCGCCAATTGCTGGACAAGTCTCTCTTTTCCTATTAACAGTTACCTACATCGATGACTAATAATTAAATACCTGTCTAATTAATATTGGACTGGCCTGTTGGTTTGGTGGTTAGTGACTCTGACTGCTAAACCAGGTCATTTGTTCCATTCCCATCCAGGACAAATCTTTGAGTGGTAAGTGAAAATCTGGAGTGTTGATTAAATGTTTAAAAGGTAAGCTTAATTTATGAACAAGGGTCTTTGTATAGTATTAACATATAATTATGGTGCATACGTAAATTTATGATTTTTTTATTATAGGTAGAATCTATTTAAATAAGTAAAATAACAGTTTACGCTTGGAAAACTCCGTTATTTTACGACAAAGAGCATTAAAACTATAAATTACTATTATTTAAATTCACATTACACATATCTCTGATTTGCATTTATGTAGTCAATTTTTAAATATTTACGTAACTGTACTGTTAATAAGCAGTTAAAAATTAAATTAAATTAATAGGCTTGCGATATTTCTCTTATTTATAAATAAAGTCGATATAAATTATCATATTACTTAACTCAAATATTTTTTAAAGAAACTGCATAATATCAAGGGTAATTTGAAGTTAAATCAATAAATTAATTTATCTAATATAATAAAATAGTATATAGATCTAATTTCCAATAAAATAGTTACTAAAACTTTCGTACAGAAAGAATTAACATTTAAATTGTACTTAGTTAAAAATAGCAAAATAATAATTTGGTTACTTATTTTATAAATATTGGCTCTAAATTGGTGCAATATTCATTATCAATGATATTATGAGACTACAAAAGGTATAATAATAAATATATTTTTCATGTAAATTGAATATTTTTGAAAGTTTTACCTTCTCTTCAACAGCAGCTCTGGTAACATCATAAATAAAATTAAAAATATATATAAATAACACAAACAAATTTATATTCATTATGCCCAATTTAGTGAATTAACTTAATTTATGTTTAATTAATAAATTACACTTTTACAGAAAACAATAAACAAAGTTCGTTAAAAGAATATGTTATTAAAATTTGGTTCAACATCATTTTATATGTTTATAATAGTATCAACGGGCTTTGTTACTAATGATCAACGATATTGACTTAAGAACGACGTGCAAAGCAGAAAGTCGACTACAGAATAACATAATTTACGGAATAAATCCCTGTGCCGGCCGAATGTCGACCATAGGCAAAAAGCGCACACGCACCCCACCCTGAGTTTTATCTGTTTAGAATTCAGTTCGTTTTACGATACTATGTAAGAAGTCAGAGTAATTAAAGAATAAAAACATAATAGAGCAAACAATGTAAAATAAACGTATATAACAATTAAAATATTTTATATAGGGGAATATCTTAAGTTTAGTATTTGTGAATTGTGTTAAAGTTAAATAAAGTATGTCAGGAGCAGGTCAATAATGTTTTATATAAATAATTAAACCTATATATTACGTTTTTTTTTTAAATTTCTAAATAATAGCCTAAGAGTAAGTACCTATAATAGCTAACTTACATTTTTTTTTAGTTTCACGATTATCCGATTATTATACATAAGCAAACACTCGTTGGATTACAGATTTTGTACAGATTATAGTTGCCTGGATGACACTTGACAGTGAAAGGCTACTTTGACATATTTAAAGAATTTGTTGTTGTTGTTTGTTGAAATTTGTTTCTTAAATAAAATTAAACATTATTTGAACATTTACATAAATAATTTTAAATTTTAAAGAGAATTTGTATACCTATATTTGAAATTTTTCTCTTTAAATTTAAATAATGAGAACAGGAATGGTGAACACTTCATTTGTATTTTTTTTTTAAGAAAAAGTATATGGTCCAGTTTTTGTGAATAACATAAAATGCATTGTAAATGATATTTCATTAATTTCGTGTACAACTTTAGAAGTAAGCGTAAATGAAATTTTATCAACTATAAGAAACACATACAAATTCTACATGTAACTGGTTCGTAATTCGTTGTTTATGTATGTTATTGTAGATTTATGATTTTTTAGTGTAAAAATCATCATTGAAATCATCAACGAAAAGTATAAAAAATGCGGAATTACTTTATTATTATTTATTAATCTAATATTCTAGTTTAGATATTTTGTTTAGAATTATTTAGATCATTCTTTCCAATGTACAAGTTGAAAATATTTTGTGCACATTTTGTGTATTTAAGATAATTAAAAATGATATTATAGAGCAAAAGATCCAACAGAATTTCAATACAGTAGTAGAAAAGTAAATATTTAAGTATTATATAAATGATATTTAATACCAAAAGTGTTTAAATTATTTAAAAATATTTATTCTCTTATAACCTCCATGGATATTGTAGAGTACTTGAAATCCTGCCAATAAAATAATCCTGTACAACTGTAACTTACTGTAAAAATGAATTATATTTGCAAAAAGTATTATTAGATTAGGTGGTTTTTTCTGCTGGATGCGGACAGCGCAGGACCGATCGTTGTGGAGATCCTTGGGGGAGGCCTATACCCAGCAGTGGGCGTCGATTGGCTGACATGATGATGAGGTCGTTTTAAAAAAAAAGTCCACATGATTAGAAAAAAATAAAAAAAGTATATTTTAAAGGTGCAATGAATAATAAAAATAATTACCACAATTACTACTATTGTTTTTTAAAAAATGTTAAGAATCATTTCTTTTTTACTATGAATACTTGCTGAATATGAAATAAAAATGTTTTCACATGTATTTTAGACAGTGTGTCTAAAATATACATATCAATGGTTAACAACATAAAATGAGCAGTTTGCAATAAAATAAAGTGTTTTTAAATCTAGTTTTTCCTTAAAAATTGTTTCCACTATGAAGTGACTAAAATGAAGTTTGTTTGGATTTTGTTTCTGATAACATTATTATTGACAGATATTTATAGTAAATTAAAACGGAACAAAAAATTTAAAAGAATTTACTCTAAAAAAAATGCTAGCACAACACATATATGCCTGGGAGTACAACAAACTGCAAAAGGTGCCAATTTTGGAACATACATTCCAAGTGGTTTTGAATCTTGAAAATTCTAAATCAAATGTTGTGTATGTTTTAGCTCGTCACAAAAGCTGTTTTCTCCGTCCCGATACGGGCCCATGTAGAGCAGATATTGTACAGTGGTATTATGATGTCCGCCAGAAAACTTGTTATCGATTCTTCTGGGGTGGTTGTCAAGGAAATGGAAATAGGTTTGAAAGCAAACATGATTGCATGGAATATTGTGCACTAAATATGTCTGATCCACCAAGTAGGTATAGATACATCATTATAAATATAAAAGTCTATAGTATAAGTTACCGTGACTAAAAACCCATAACATACTTTAATCCTTACTTAATATTATAAATGCGAAAGTAACTCTGTCTGTCTGTCTGTTACGCTTTCACGCCTAAACCACTGAACCGATTTTGATGAAATTTGGAACAGACATAGATTAGAGCTTGGGAAAGGAAATAGGCTACTTTTTGTTGCGAAAAAAGCTTAGGGTGTTTAAATAGGGAATGAAAGTTTGTATGGAAGTTCGTCATTATACATGGAAGATGATACCATGAAACTTTGCATTTAGGCACTTGATAAGAATTAATTAACCATTAATAATTGTTCCACCGTTTTTAAGATTTTTACCTATATGGGCATGAAATAGAAGATGAAAACTCGCAGGGTAGTTCAAAAAAAATCTGTCTGTGTTTTCTATACGTACGTACGGATCTGCGCTACTCCGAATTTAACGCGAGCGAAGCCGCGGGCAACAGCTAGTGTTATATAAATTCCATTATAATCGGCATTCGGCAATACATGGAATATTTAAATTATTTTTAAATAAATAAATAAATTCTGAAACAAGTGTTTCTTAGAGAAAAATATTTAATATTTTAAACACACTTTGCAGTTAAGCTTCAATATTTTGAGTTATTGCAATATGTAATATTTTTTTCTGTTAAATAATATGATAAAATATTATAATTTTGAGTAATATATTTCTAAAGTTCATTTAAAATCGGTTAAAATTAAAGGTACTTTCCACCATCCAAATTTTATGTTCAAGACTGTTTTTTTTTAATCAGCTTTTTAATCACTTGGTAAAGTCCCACTTTACATGAAAAGCAGACCACAATGGTAATATGTAGAAGGAAATAATATGGCATTTCTTTTTTAGTGTCTATTCCACATTTTTGTTCATTATCTTTTGATTATGGAACTTGTTTTGGATATTTTAATCGTTGGGCATGGAACTCTCTAGAAAAGTAAGTTGATTATTAGATAAATTACAAGGTTTAATAAAAAATGATGGGTATAGTTTTTAAGCTTTCTTTTTAGTTCTTATAAAAGCTTTCTACTTAACTCTAAATTTCATGAACATACAAATCGTCAAATACTGAAATGTACTTTCTTTTACTCAGTAAGCCCTTTATGCATGAGATTTTTTTTACAATTTCTATTTTGCTTTATCTGAATGTACTATAAATATACTAAAAAATAATGTTTGCGGTAGTGTGGATATATTATTCTATCGATTTGATTCATACGAGTGTCGGAACGCATTGAGTCTTCGTTAATTGAATACGGACTAAAAACATATGCGGTGAGTCTAGATTAACTAGCGATTAGTATTAAGAAGTAGAATAGATGAATTCGTACCAATAACATATAAATTATTATATCATTTATTTTAAATAGACATCGTGTGATCAATGCAGTTCAATGAACGTCTATATACCTTGGCATAAATACAAGTAAATGAAGAGTACTATCCGAAATAACTTATCTGTATTATTTAGTGTAACATTAATTGATTATAGGACATGCAAGCGTTATTTATATTCTGGATGTGGTGGGAACCAGAACAATTTTCAGTCGTTGGAAGAATGTACGAACACATGCCTACGATCTCCACTCACCACTTTTAATAAAACTCAATTCACTACATGTATTCCGATTGAAATACCTGAAATTATGTAATACTGAATAAATGAAATAAATCAGTCGTTATTTATTGAGTCCATGAACAAAATGATTATGTTCAGACCTACACGTTGAAAGTTTAAAGACAAGAAAAAACCCTATGTGTCTCTAAGGGGTCTACCACACGCGCAAGCTTCACCACACTTTTGCCTGCGTAGGCCGGCTTGTACACGGAACACAGATGCAATTTTACCAACCACACGCACCGTGTTCCGTGTACAAGCCGGCCTGCGCAGGCAAAAGTGTGGTGAAGCTTGCGCGTGTGGTAGGCCCCTTAAGGATTTATTATATTTCCTTACAAAAACGTACTTTGAGAAACGAGCATACCCAAAGAAAGGCAGTCCTGAGAGCAACACAACTGCAAAGCCTCTAATATAGCGGTGGTCTACCATTTATGAATATCCCTGATCCACCACCAGGTGAACCGACTGAGTTAGCACCTCTCCTATATCTCCTCCAAACGGCGGGGCCGATTTTAATGAGACTTACAGACCGAAAGCTGAAGAGGAATTAAAGCTGCAATGAAAATAATCATTATCAATCGGCGAAGGTGCGGGCATCAGCTGCAAAAAATTTGAAATATTAATCTAGATGGGTAGGTATTATCGTCATCATCAACAACCTTTATTAGTTTAATTTGGACATAGATTGATTATAGAACTCTACCGCAGTCTCTACACATAACAAATAATATATGTAATTGGTGTGTGTTATATTACACGCTCCTATGGTCTTTACCAATGCATGCTACAGAGAGACGTCCTCGGTGTCTTTACCAATGCATGCCATAGGTAAAGATAATTTCGGATATATATGTTTTAACAATCATCACCATAATTATCAGCCTTTATCCTGGATGGATAAAGCTGCTGAACATAGGCCGCCTTTGTCGCAGTGGAAATGCTTTACACATTCATTCATTTAGCCGGGGATGGATCAACCCTGGGGATATGTGGAACTCCCGCCACGACGCACCAACTCAACCACCTCCAACGGTGGTAAACCGTAATATAACCGCTGCAAGTTTCCTTCATCCGCTAAAAAGGGAATGTTCCGGATTTGACTAACACGACCCCTCCGCGACCGGCTGGTTAGGTAAATTTCTACCGATATTTTAAAATTAAGTGCTCAAATTTCTACCGGGGTTGGTACCTAACCTCACCCCGCGTCCTTTTAGACGGTAAGAAGGCTACGACGGCGGAGTGGGACGTACGTGTCGTCGTCCTCTATTCCGCTATGTAGCCTCCTTCTGTGAAATAACGGTTTCGCAGAAAGTGACCGCCGCCTGCCAGACCTCATCGCTGTCGAGCATGCAACGCACTATACTTGAGAGCGAGCTCCAAACTCTGCTTCGTGATTACGGCCTACCGCCTATGTATCGTTAGGCTGAGTTCTATACAGCGCCGCTCGTTCCAGGCAGGATCTCCAGCCAGGGCAGTGGCTGCCTCCCAAGAGACCGTACCACGTATGGTAGCCCCTGATCACCGCTATGACCCGCTGCATTCTCCACAGCAGGGCCTTGGCCTCCCTTAATGAACATCAAGACGACCAATCTCTTGCTATTTGCATACAACACGGACCAATAGCTAAGTATAATAATTGCTAACAGATGCAAGCTTAAAAACAGAAATAAAATCAATTTTCAGAAACATCTCGATATTTTACAAATCAAATAATGTCAAATAAAATATCCAATTTGTACATTCATATGGTGTACCTATTGGAAAATAAAATTTATCAATATATAGGTTATTTATTGCGAAGTTGAGAAATATTTTATTAGTTTCGTTGTTATTTACAGTTTTATATACAATATTCACTTGTAAAACAATGAGGGTATTTGCAGTCGCATTATTAGTTTTGGCTATTCTTTCTGCGTACTTAGTTAATGCTGTAAGTATTATTAACTACATTTCTATATAACACTGGTACTGATTTCATGTCTATAGATGCTCATTCCATTGTCTCTAGGATCCTATTCCGAAACTATCTACAATTCCATCTCATCATAAAATCAAAATATCTGAACATAAAATTATGCATCAACTTCAAGAATTTAAAAAAATATTTAAGGACACACTAAATACATTTAAAGTGGGTTTGAAGAATGCAAAGATTAAAATGTAATAGGACAAATAGTCTCAAACAAATCTTTATATTTCAGTGTAGAAATTGCAATGCCCAAGGTCCCAATAACATGGAGTCAAAATATATAAAACTCGCCGTTCCCAAAAGAAGAATTATGTACCGAATAGTAAACAGCACATCTCCATATTAAAAACAACAATTTACTCACTACATGCATAGCCTTGCATTTAAAGTACTTAAATATTTTAAGCGTTATTCAATCCACAGTTAAATTTTAATTTTTAGGATTAAACCTTGTACCTAATGTAAATTTACATAGTGTTTTTGAAAATAATTTAAGTATATAAATATTTTGTATCACACTCCTTTTTTTCTACACATACATTTAAATTGTGACGAAAAAAGGATTTATAATAAAACTACTGTCTTCTACTCACTTTAACAATATTCCTACAATGTATTCTCTTTTTGGAAATAATATTAAAAGCAATGTGTACCTATTCTTGGGGATTATCGAAATATTATCTGACAGGCGCCTCGAATTCCACAACAAAAAGGAAAATATGTGCAAATGAACAGTCTACGTCAAGAGATGTCATCAATATCACCAAAAACTCAAGATGTTTTAAAACAAATAAATAATCAATTTATATTAAAGCGCAAGGATGTATATGAATCTCTCCTGCGTCAGTTGGAGAAAATATTTTCAACAGTAAAACCAAAAAAGCCGTGTGCCCGATGCAGAGCTAAAATATTATAAGTACATAACCTGTGGCATGATTTTAAATTAATAAAAAATATTCAATACTTTATGTTGGTTTCAATATTATTTGATTGCAATCTTGAACTGAGTCATTTAAAATTTTAACATTCTACCGAGGAATTAGTTTAATAAATGTTTAAGAGGAACACACGAGGAACCGTTTAAATATGAAGCTTCTAAGTAAATAAGAATTTAATACGTTATGTACCTTTATAGGTAGAGATTTACCTACCGATTGAGCTTAAAGGCCATCTGGCCTAAAAGTCCTTCCTTCCTTACCTTTCGAAAAAAAAAATAGGTAGAGATAAAAAATAAAAAATAGCTCTGTGGGAATATGGTGGAAGCCCTAAAGCTCCGTTCGAGCGATGTGCAATGCTCTGCCAGGACGAAGCCTACTTGCACTGTATAGGTAGTTTCATTCGGCATTTAGAATAACTGCTAAATATCCCACCTCCCTCTAGTCAACCTAATCAAACCTCCCACTAGTCAAAACTAATCACAAAGTTAATATACCTAGCGAAATGTATTAGCTTTATGAAACTGATATACTATAATTAGTGCAATATTGTAGTATTGCTTAGTACCTATATAATAATAGCACAGTGACCATGAGCCATATCGAGTTTCTGCGCCTGTCGTACCAAAATCCAATCGCCGAGTACCTACAGACATGGAATATTGATTCCGTTCAGACTTCGGTAGCGACTACAGAATTGCGGATATACCTAATACTATAAAAAATATTGTACATAATATATTTGAATACTCTTCGCTACACAAATATTTAAAATAGAATCTATATTATAGTTTCTTTGTACTTAAATGAACTACAAACCAAAAAGTTTAATATCATTTACATTGCATTAAAAACTCTTCGCCTAGAATGAGACCCGAAGTAGAATGAGTTATGACGTATAAAATTGAATAGTTCGATCACATTTTCATTTCTATTTAAAAATCATAATAAAAAATGTATTCCAATGAGTTTCGGCCTTACTTTATCCTAATTAAAAAGGAAGAAGAGAAGGGTGACAGGTTTGCCAGAATTTGTATGGAAGTGAAACATCGGGCAGCTGAGGAACCAGTTAATGCATTTGTGAAAAAGACTGTCCATACTCAAACATATCCGACCAAATTAATACCCGCTGCTCCACGAAAGGCTTGTTGTTTTGATTGTTCATAGACTATAGACAAGTATGCATGGAACATTCGAGATTCTTCAGCAAAAAAGACCGTTTACAAATTTTCTGGGCATTGTTTGGGCACAAAATTTAGGAAACGTACTGGGACCTTCAGTATGTCACGTCATATGCTGTCATAAAATGTCGTCTAATCTTTATATATTTTTATTACAATCCTACAATTATTTGACGCAATATTTGACTGTTGATTTGTGTGACTTAGAAGATGAACATCAGAAATGTTTTTAAATAAATAAGTAAAGTTTCAATGTTGTCTCATTCATACCTTTGACCGTTACCAATAATGTCTCGAAACGAGTCATTAAAATATATCTATTTGAAATGTATCTCATAGTTTTCTCATAGTACAATCGTTAGAAAGCCTCTTATGTGGTACGCCTTCGTACGTACTCTACCTAAAGAAGGCAGAGCCGTAAATAGCCTTTTTTGCGCCCTGTGCGAGCTTCTATAACTGCACCCTTAGCAAAAAGAAAAAAATAATAGTCCTGCCTGGTCTGGCCATTCTTGCGCCCCCCAGAGTCTACGCCCTGTGTCTGGGCACCGGTGGCACCGCCCTATTTACTTAAGTAATTTTTATTTTATGAAAATTTTATGCAACTCCAAACAGATAGAAGAGAAATATGGCCTGGCGCGCGAGAGAGAGTGAGAGCATAGAGATGACTTACAAGATTATACCTAAATACACCTTTCTTTACATTAGGTAAGGAGAGGAAGAAGGGAAGGATTAGGTAAAGTTATAAAAAAGTACAAGTAAAGTACATCCTCCACACACGAGTAAAGCAAAATGATATTAATGCTGCACATTAGAGAAGTATTGAATTCAGCGCATGCTGGTGAGTGGTGACTTTACAGAAACTTGTAAAACAATTATTATGTAAATAACATTAATTATTGTAATCTGCATATTTGACTATGAGTGAGTAGCAACCCATATATGTCCCACTGCTGGGCACGGGTCTCCTTGAAATCAGGCTAGGAGGGTAATGGGCCATAGTTGTGGCCATAGTAATGGCATGCCAGTGCGGGTTGGTGAACTTCACATACCTTCAAAGATTTTCAATCTCATCAGGTATGCAGGTTTCCTCACGATGTTTTCCTTCACCGGTAAGCGAACGATGGTCTCGTGTTTGGGGTGCACTAAGAAATTTTAGAAAAACCCATTTCAAGGCACATACCGTCGGGTCAGGATCGAACCAGGAACCTCTCGCATAAGAGGCCGAGTCCACCCACTACTGGACTATCGTCGCAGGTAAAGTTATAACTGCGAAGACGCTTTGTAGTGAAAAGGATAAATACTAAGACTCGCTTTTTAAACAATTGGAACATCGATTCCAGCTACTATTCTACTCAAACGATCGCCGCAATATTTTTTTTTTGGCACTCTTTTTACCATCTTTTTCACTGTTTTATTATATACATTTTTTATTACCGATTCAGTCTGTATTATATTATATATTCTAATTGCTTGATGATACAGACGTTACGGTAAAAGAGACACAGTAGAGATCTCTCATAAAGATAAGCTTACATAACACAGGTATAATAAATTATTTTACTTGTAATAAATTTTATGTATTTACATAAAGATCACAAACAAAATAAATGATAAAATAAGTAACATACCTGATGATGTAAATGATATCATTAATTTACTTACCATACCCATCAAGCTCTTTTATTTGATACCTTTATTGTAGGAGTGCATTAAAAATAACTAGTCCGCCATCTTGGGTTTTCACCATGTTGGATTTAGAATGACATCAATCAGCTTATCGCTATAGACAAAGTATCCTACTTATCGTGCATTGTCATCCATATTAAACGTGTATACAAAATTTCAGCTCATTCACTTAAAAAATTAAGTTGAAGATTACACACTAACAAAGACATACATTGCAAGTTAAATTAAAGGTTTTAAAAGTAGCCTGGATATTAAGTCGAATGGAGAGAATTCTTCTTTTAAAAAGTAGGTCTAGCAATCGTGAGTACACTAGCCAAATCAGTGCCTTCATAAATTCCCTCTCTAAAATACAGGCTACAATATAACCTGCAACAACAGACTAGCCCCGGTGACAACCAGACTACTCTTCGTAAAAGGAGCTACCCTGTCGTCACTAAGCAGTCCCCGCGACGTCGTTTAGTGAAATCTAGCATAGGGGCGTTACTCGTGGCGCATTAAAGGGCGCCCCCTACGCACCCTCGTTTTGCGCCTGCGGGGAGGCCCCGACTGAGGCCTCCTGTCTCACCCATTCAACGGCCTCCTTCTAGGACATATAAAATACACACCCGGACTCATTGCATAGTTATAAAAATAGTCCATAAATTAAATTTAGCATTTTAGCTCAACACTTAGCTCTCTATGAATATCTGTCTTTGGAGCCAAGAAAAAATCTCTTAGTTTTTTTACAAGCTAAATACATACCAAATATAAACCATAAGTAGTGACTAGCTGACGATAGAGGAATCAGAATATATACAAATGAGTTTAGAAAATGGATGCTCTCCCTGTTAGGACTGCCTAGTCTTCTCTGGAAGACACGAAGCATTTTAAAGGAATAACTAAGCAAAAAATGTCCGAAGAAAAAAAAATTAACAGGGCTGATAATATGTAAAGAGAGTGCTTTTTAAGAAATACCACGAAACACTAGTGCTACCTTTCATCATCATCATGGTCATCGTCAGCCTGTATCCGTCCGCTGCTGTACTAAACATAGTCCTTCTTCAATGGGCACCAAGAAGTCCAATCTCTTGTCACTCATTTTACTAGACTTATATAGGCTAGACAGGCTTGTAACAAAGCCAATAAGTCTAAGTCGCATTAATGAAGCTAGAGCCCAAAAAAGATTCACATATATTAAATGTTGCTTAAAATAATATTTTATGCTTAATTTTAATTACTTACCTAATTGTATTAATTTATATTTTATTTTTAATAGGCCGCCATAGAAAATCATAAAAATGTTTATCGGGAAAAGTGTGAAAAAACAGCAAGAAGATAAGAAACATGTTTATTTATTTACTTTGCTGTAGATAGTCATTGCTAATCTTAGCATCGCTTCCTATGGTATTGAATAGATTAATAAATAACGGCAGAGCTTGCACATACAAAAAAATACAATGACGCAGCATATATACCATAATCATGTAAACTGATTCATGTATTTGCGTGAGAGAATTCTAGTGGAAACAATCTATGTGTGCGTCCTGTAAATATACCTATACACGTGGCTTAATATAATACTACCGGACTTATCTGAAGCACGTTATCTAGTTGCACGTTGAACAACGCAACACATGTGTAAGAAATAGTAATTATAATTTGTGATGGAAAGTGACGCCATATATGATCAAGAGCAAAGCCTTTTGAGGAATGGAAGGCAAAAAGTGAGTTTTTATATAATTTTATTGAACACCGTTATATAAATTAGAAATTAGTCATTTTATTGTTTGTACACGATATGCGCCTACCTGATTTTTAAGGTTGCAGTACCATACTTCATATTACGCCAACGATAACAACTAAAGACTGACTTCATAGATAATATACGTGAATTGTTAGGCAAATAATGCTAAATAGTGTTGTTCCGAGAGTAGTTTATCGACCAAGCTGTGGCCCTGAAGATTTGCCAGATATTTATTTTCGGTACTACACGGCTAAAATTAAATATTACTAGATCAAAATAGGTTCTAATTTTTTTAAAGGTGTATAGTGCATAGGATGATATGAAATTTTTTAATTAATTTAATTATTAGATTTGAAATTGTCTGGGGTAATTTTTAGATACGCCCGATCTACAAAAATGCAATAATAATAATAATAATAAATAAAAATGGCGTTTATATAAACATAAAGATTAAAAATAAAGAAGAACGATATGAAAAGATGCTATCGATCGTTTTGGCGCATTTTTATCTTTCCACTATGATTACTTTCTGTATCTGCGTAATGTAAACATAACTTTTTTACTAGTGATAAAAAATTTGGCCGGGTGGTATTGTAATGATTCTAAATGCAAAAGTTTCCAGTTAGAAATCAACCTACTGCAGTTTATAAATTTAAATCCATATATTATAATATGTATATTGTATACCTATGGATTAAAATTTATAACTAACCATATTAATGGACATACAACTAAGAGGTATGATAGTGTTGACATGGCCCGACATGATATAGGTGAAAAAAAGCGTTTTTTCGTTGCCTTTTTAACTTTTGTATTTACAATTTGATGATAATGCTTTGGAATAATCTTTTTATGAAAAAATAGCAATGTAATTTGTTTTTGAATACTACGGTCTACGGTTCATGCCGGCCGGACTGCAAAAGCTGTATCACAGAGTTCGCCGCGCAAGGTGAACGAACTCCCGCACCGCGCGCATTTCATGATACGAATGCATAGTGTGTAATGTGTATACATTGTGGGGTTGCAAAATACATAAGTCCTATTTTTCATTAAAATTTTTCATAAAAAAAAGTTTCTGAGATAAATAAATATAAATATAATATAAAAAAATATAAATAAATATAATATAGTGTATGAAATTAGTATATTATTATGGTTAAATCTTTGCAAGCGTTTCAAATACACGCGGTATAAATTATAATAAGATTGTGTACATCTACACTAATATTATAAAGAGGAAAACTTTTTTTTTATATTTTATTCAGAAATTTTGATTTTTTTTGGACTACATTTAAACGAGTTTATTTTACTCATGCTTTTAATCCTTAAGATATGAAGCTAAAGAGTTTGTTTATTTGAACGCGCTAATCTCAGGAACTATCGGTCGGATTTTAATAAAACATTTCAGTGTTCGATAGCCCATTTATCGGTAAAGCTATATCATCCTGCTAAGATGCCGTTGTAAATCTTAGGTAACGCAGGCGAAGCTGCAGGCAACAGCTAGTTATAATATAAAACGATAAATAAACATTATATACAACAACCTTTACTATTTTTCCTGGTTGTCCATTAAAGACAAATGATAGATATACAGTTAATTGTTTTATAGAAGTGAGGACAAACAGTCAGTCGGTTAAGCTGATGGTAAGTGATAGCGACATCCATAGACACCCACTTACACAAGAGGATTAGCAGGATCGGTTGACAGCGTTTGAAATAAGTATGAGTTGCTCTTTCTTAAAGGTCTCTGAGTTGAATCGGTTCGAACATACCGTGGGGGGCAGAAGAATCGTTATATTGATGGCGCGAGGCAGGAAACGATGTAAAAATCGAGTCGTTTGGTTCTACGGACGTCGAGATCGTGTAGGTAAAATTTGGAATTTTACGCAATGTCCGATTTTGGAATTCTGCTGCAGGTATTAGTCAGAACAATTCCTCAGGGTAGATACGGCAGAAGATGCAGAGTGAATCTATAAATGGCATTGGCTACACTAAACTAATTTAATCCTTATCGATAGTATAGTTATCCAATAGTAATGCAACACTAAGATTAATGCAAAATATAATTTGATACTGAAAGTAACATACGATTTTCTTTTGTTGATAGCGTTCATTAAAATGAATACATTCTAATTAAGTTAAAACTTAAGTTCCACAAGATTATGTGCAATACTTATATTCTTGTGCTGATACGCCTACGTCACAAGTCTCATAACAGGACAATTTTTGTAGTCGATAAACAGATAGTTGAATTCAGCGCATGCTGGTGACTTTACAGAAACTTGTAAAACAATTCTTATGTAAATAATGAATTATTAATTATTATTATTATAATCTGCATATTTGAGTATGAGTGAGTAGCAACCCATATATGTCCCACTGCTGGGCACAGGTCTCCTCCTCGAAATCAGGCAAGGAGGGTATCGGGCCATAGTTCAACGAGGCGCTGGCCCCGCACAGGCGCCGCCAGGCGAACCCGCATTGGGTTGGTGAACTTTAACACCTTCATAGACTTTTGATCTCATTAAGCATGCAGGTTTCCTCACAATATTTTCTTCACCGATGAGCGATAGTCTCGTGTCAAGGGTGCCCTTAGAAATTATATATGGGTGATTATACAAAAGTTGGGTAACTTTTGAGGATATTTTGTTTACTATAGTTATTAATTCAAATTTCTACAAATTCGGGTGTATACGATGGCTAATCAAATAAGTAGGTTGTTCCAAAACGGGCCAGTCACTTTTTAAGGTAGTTTGTGAGATATTTAAAATTTTCAAAATTTGACTGCCAGGGGACTGACACGGGTAGCAAGGTACTAATAAAATACACAATTTTGTAAGGATTGTAATAAAATTTAATAAAAAATAGTACAAAACTCTTAGGATTTAATAATGGCACACATATAAGTATTAAAATAACTTACTAACAATGAGAAATTATATGTAATACTGGGAAAAAATACTATTTGTTTTTCTTATTTTAACGTAACGTTACTCACTTAACTTTTACTACTTTAACTTAGTTTTACTTAATATTGCTAAAAAACAAAAAAAAAAAACAATACAAACAAAAATCTAACAATATTTATCTTAAAAGTTATAACTGTCACAAAATTAGGAATGATAACAATACATATTATACTATAAAAGTCAACTATCTCGTTCTTCATAGCAGCCTTTTTTGTGCATTTTTGTGTTTTTTTTTTAATTTTTTCTTTGCCCTTTCTCTATTTTCCTTACGTACTGAAGGTTTGGTTTTTCTTTGCATTCTGCTAATTTAATGGGGTCGCTATTCGGCTTCTCTTTTTTTTTTGAGTAATTCTTCCCTAGTCGTTTTGCATTTAGCGTGTCTCATGATGTTTTAAACTAAAATGTGAAATAGAAATTTATTATATATTATATAGTATAGCTTATACATGGTAGCAATTTAGATAAAAATGCTCTAAAACAAGAAACATTAGTACATACCATGGAATTACGTTAGTCATCTGGCGTGATATCTGACAGCGGACTGACGCCAGCGGACTGACGAAAATGACAATAATTTGAGATTATAATCATAATTAATATTTCTTTTGGTGATTTTGAATATCAACAAACTACATTTTAACAAATCATAGTAAACTATGGATAAATGAAAATAAACCTCATATTAACAAGGAAATAACGACTCACCATAGGACTGATATTTTGACTGACATACCACGGGTATAGACGACAAACACAACAGAAGCACTGGTACAGTTATGTCACCCGACAAATTGTGCAATCAGAAACTAACCTCATTACATAAATATTAAAATCATACAGAGATTTGACGTTGAGTCGGTAATATTTTGCGCGAAATTCAGATTCAAACAAACACACAACGGACTGACGAATAAAACAAACACAAAATTTCTTCTTTTTTTTTAAATAAATTGGAGAACATAGCATTATAAAAGTTATAGTATTTAATATTATGCACATCACAGATTGTAGTAAATTAGTAAGTATTCTTAAATCAATAATAATGTGTAATATATAGTCACTTGATTTTTATTTTTCGGGTTTGTGACATGCCAGAGGACTGACGTTTTAAACATTGATTTTGTTTTTTATCAACTTGTATTTAAAATGAAGAGCTGAACATTTGTGACCATATAAATGGACTTTTCATTGTATTAAATAAATTGTAATCTCAATAAAATATAATAAGACTTGTTATATATTGGTTGATGACATTGAGTTACCCAACTTTTGTATAATCACCCATATATAGAAAAACATATTTGAAGGCACCACGAGGGTGGTCAGAATTGAATCCAGACCCTTTCGCTCAAGAGGCTGAGACCACATGGGTATGGGCCATTTCACCGTTGAGCGACCTGCGTATTTACATTACTTACAATTTTTTTTTATACCTATGTCCTAGGGAGGCAACCGAACAGTCGGTATCCTTTGGTGACCACCGACGACCATATCTACACGTCTGTAAGTTTTCTAGATAATATATCGGGTTAATAATATAAACGTACTTAAACAAAAAGTAAAAGTAGGGTGTACGCCAGTGACAGTGAGGGGCTCATAATAGTGAAATTATTTCCAGGGGGCCTAGCCAAAATGCCATTAAGAAAGCGTTAGCGATGTTCGAAAATGATAAAATGTATGGGATTGACATAAGGCCGCGCTTAATCACGTGGCCCATCATATACATTTTATCATTTCGAACTCCGCTAACGCTTTCTCAATGACATTTTGGCTAGGCTCCCTTGTTTCCTTTATGTCCTTGTAACCTTCATTTGATATAGATATCCTAGTTTGGCAATATTATTTATATGTACAGTAGGTATCTACGTTGATTGATTAATTAAATGGATTGATACTGTTGGATGTAGCTAGTACCTGCTTATATTCTATGAAATAACGTTATTTCCACAACCTATAACCATTAACCACGCTTCTTTATTTTGTTTAACTTATAAGTTGCATGTCAAAAAATTCAGACAGAAAGTATTTTTAGGGCCTGTTTCACAATCTCCCTTTAAGTTCCCTATAGGCTATTGGCAACATATTTGACAGATAGAGTATGGAGTATCTGTCAAACATCTGTCAAATATGTTGCCAATAGCCTATAGGGAACTTAACGGGAGATTGTGAAACAGGCCCTTAGTATTACTTAAATACTTACGATCACATTTTGATTAAATTCTTGTATAATAAAATTGATTAGCTAAATATTACGGTCACAAAATAATATTATATACTAACTACTACTACTACGTTTGAAGCTTGTATTATGAACGGTCAACGAGGCTCTTATTGTGTTCTATTTAGTAGTGATAAGAATTGATGAGAGAATCTGTATTATTTCTCTTCCTGGGTCACTTTATCGAAGCGTACAATATTAACTTCCAACTATCATGGCGTTTGAAAAACTCATATTTTTGACGAAATATAATAATTATTAGTGTCTAATTATTATAATATACAATGAAGGTAGCGTTAACAAAACTATTTGACGACAGAATATTATAGGCGTCGTTGTATGCGCTTTTTATTTATTTATCTTCTAGGTCGCCGGCTTGAATAATGTCAAGTGCAGATTTGTAATTTATAAGACACAAAAGTTTTTATGAACTTAACATACTAGATCGTAAGTGATTCTTTGAAAAATATTTGTTTAGTTTCGCAAGCTTATTGAAAGATGTCCATAGGTAAATCGATAAACTCGTTATAGACTAAGAAATAAGTGTGTTAAGACATTATAATTTATTGTATATGAGCTGCTGCAACTGCTGGCATAATCGTTTACATTTAAAATTGTATAAAAAAATCTCAAAATGTTATTATTTAACGCCTATGAAAAAAATATGGCAATAACGGTTACAGATGTAAAAATAATCCTCACACTCAGCGCGTGAATGTGATGTTATTTGAAGTTTAACAGCAACCTGATGCATATCAAGTATTGATTTTAAATCAAAACAAAGATAAAAGTCATGAAACTGATGATTTATTTAACAATTCCTAAATTTATGGAAACAATTTTGGACGATTCTTTAACTTCTTCTTCTGCTAACTATATTTGGGCTGTCGGCTTCCAGTCTAACCTGATGCAGCTGAATACCAGTATTTTGAATGGAGCGACCGCGATAGGCATAATATAGCGTTAGGCGATAGGCATATAGCGATAAGCAATAGACAGTGTGGTATATCCATATCTCAATTACTGGTTAATATGGTACCCCATGGTTAAAAACGGTTGGGCAGATTTTTGGGCTACGGACAACATGTGACAACTGTCCAAAATCGATTGAATGACAGCCGGGACCAAAGACCTAACGTGCTTTCCGAGGAATAGAAATGTTTCAGTATGTGAAGATCCACCCACAGACCAGCTCCGCCAAACGTAGCTTAATAATAAAACCGTAGATTACCGAAAGGATCTGCCTGTGCACCGCTGTAGTATTTATTTCTTTCCCGAAATTTCTGTGGTTTGGTAACACGGGTTGATAGGATGCGAGTGGCGAGAGTTCGTCGGTATTGGTGTACATTAAAATAGGCCGAATTGAGCTCCATGGTTCAGGCCTTGTCGTGCCAGTGGGGCTCAGTAGCCTAGGGTGGGCCCAACTCCTTAGGCGACCTAAAGCGACACGAGGACAGGAACCTTACATCATTGTACTATCCCGACGTTGGGTAGGGTTGTCCTGTGGTGCGGGAAAATCCCTTTGTGGAGGTGGCGTCGGTCCCCTGAGCTACTGACTAGCCGTCGAGGTACCCCGTTTGCTCAAAAGATCTAGGGCACCTCGTCAAAGATGAAAGATGGCATTGGTGACACTCACAGGGTTTTCGTGGGTAGAGCTTACAAGCTTTCGGGCGCAGTTTCGGGCCCACTTACCGGCCTGGAGGGGACCCACTCCCCCGCGGGATGCCTGCGTGCATTTCCCAGTTTTACAGAAAAAAAAGGTCGAATCGAACAGTGGGTGGAAAAAGTTCATAATGATAATGATGAAAAATGGTAAACCTCACACATAGACCTAACAATTCAGTGTAGCTAGAAATGTCACAGTGAGGTTTAAGACTCCCAAAGTCATAATCCCTATTCTCAACGCTTCACCACCACTCCCAAAAAGGTATAATTCTCCCTTTTTTGACATGACTCACCCTATGATGAGTCTATAGAAATATAGAAAGAGGAATGTCTACGTAATGCCATGTGACAACAGATATTTTTCTTCTGCCTTCACGAGGGAATTTATAGTGCCTTTTCAGTCCAATTGACCAGACGAAAGGAGGACTAAAGCGGGAGTCTCTTAGGTAATAACTGCCCTGTACATAGCCATGATTCAGGTCCATATTCCTATTGATACAGTTATTTGATCTCATGTATTTGCCGAATAATATTAATTTAGAGAATGTATATTCGGCTAGTACCTTCTAGTAAAATGTTATTCTATGGTTTTTTTACAAAACCTCTTAATAATAGCGGACTCCATAGATGTTATAAGTCCCAAGTTCTAGCATAAGCTTTTTGTTAATTCTGTGATCTTTATACTTACGTTGGAATGAAATAAAGATATTTAAAATTGTTTATTCTAAAAAAATACCATAAGTACTTAAAATAATGTTGTAGTGAGTTCCGTATGGGGATGAGTAATTCCTATATAACTTTGGACAATTTCTTCATTGCTTTTTAATAATTATTATAAATTGATTTTTCCACGAAAGTACGACCACGACGTCTATGGGAGGTCCGTGTTGCTTTATGGGTCCAAAAGGCTTTACTGAATATTAGCAATTGCTTCAAGCCTAGGATTACAAACAAACAAGGACAAGGATTACAAACAAAAATGGGTATAAAGATTTTTAAACAATACAAAAAAAGAAAAAATGTCACATATATCTGGATATGTGACACTTTACCACCACCATCAAATTACAGATTATATATTATCATAACGAATACAAATTACCACCACCAATTATTGGTGGATTTGTATTCGTTCTGATTAAAAAAAATACACGTTCTAAAAATCTCGTAGGTATAATTACATACCTGTTTCGTTTTTTTTGGCGAAGTTTTTATAGTATACGATAAAAATAAGGTGACGTGATTAACGTACTACTAACACACTAGCACCTACTATTATTTTAGGAATTATAAACGCTTGACAAGATTCGTTTCGTCAGTCTCCTCTGCGACGGTGTTTGGTTTGGCATTCAAAGCGGAGTCATTCAGCAATCAACTACCGCTGTCCGCCAAATGCCAATCAGTTCTTCGTGCGCTTGCCGTTAAGACGCTCGCATGCGCACGCGCACCGCAAGTTATGTTACGTGCTCGGTAAAAATAAATAAAAAAGAACAAATATATAATCTTACATAATGGAAGCGAAGGATGGGGTGGGTATATTTTTGACCTTATTAAATTTAAGTCGGTATTTCTTTATCACATTTTTTCTTAAAAATGCGGGCGGCAAGCGAATTTAGATACATATATTACTTGTTTGTGTACCTAATTGTTGTTATAAAATATGCTTTTTGTGTATGATTATTTAATTTAAATATAATTTTCGGTATTGTGCGGAGAACTATAAAATGATGTGAATAAAGTGACAATATCAAGTTGTATTCACGGTATTTACTATTTTTGATTCACATTATTAGCATTAGGGTATACATACATTCATAACATGAGCGGTTACGCTGATGTTTGTCAACAATGCGATGTCTACGCGTTAGAACGCAAAGCCTTTTAGAATAAGTTATTACGTATCAGGTTTTCCTGTGACCTTTATTTTATTGTTTTTTACGTGTGTACATAGTTATAAACTGTTTCTATTTTAATGTTATGTATAACCATCTACTTATATAATATTGTTAGCTCCAGCTGAATAACTAATTTCTAATGATACCAAAATTTCCATAGACATGCTTCCATTTTTGGTACTCCACTATCATTTGATTTCTAGTCAAATAACCAATTTATGATATCAATTAATGTCAATGACATTACATGATGTTGAGTTTGAAAGCTCCTTTCGTTAAGAATTTTCAGATATAATATGAACTAATAAGTGATTTAGTAAAACCACGGACGGCATAAAATTCCCTATGCTGTTGAATACACGAAATACTTATATTGAAATAAAATAATATTTAGGTATATCGGAAATTAAATAATCAAAAAGAAATCCTAAAATTAACGTCTTATTTTGTAGTTGCCATAGAAATTAGTTGTGAAATCAAAATGTAAAGTTATGAATTAGTGTATAAAGTGTGCACCAAGCAGCTTCAGGTTCAAATTCACCGCCCATCCCTGAAACAGATATTACGGGTAGTACAAAATATTTTTCGAAATTAATTATGTACAGTACACCATGTTATATGCGTATATTTTTGATGTAAGTATCCATCCATACAGTTATGTGTTAACATAATGAAATATGAATTTAACACTTAACACATAATATACCTACTCTATGATGTATGCATAGTATATGAGTACGTTTATCATAAAAAATGTCTACACGTGACCGGATCCAAACGTACGACCTTACGGGTTTAGCAGTTAGTACCCGAGCACTACACCAGCCCATTTTGTACATCCATCAACTGATTGTATTTTGTAATATCATCAGCGAACTGGTTTCGGTGACAAATTGACTAAGTACACGGAATTTCCAATGCTAATATAAATTCAAGTATATTTTTAGTGGTACATAGTAATTTACTAAACTGTTCGTTTGAAAAACTTTTTTAATTTGTTGTTTCCGCATTTAAAGAAATATGTGACTTGTTTTCGACTAATTTACGTAAGTACTGAGTATTACGAAATGGTACATTATTTTCTGACACGAGCCATTTACCAGCAGATGACTTACGATTTTATTGTAATAATATATTCTTTAAGATGTGTTAGTCGGCCATTAACCAGGTGAGAAAGAGAATATGCCGGTTCGTGTTGGATGCGAGTGGCAAGGGATCGGACGTCTTGGCGTTCTTTAGAGAAGGCCTGGGTTTAGCAATGGGCGGATAAAAACTGGTGATGACGATGATGATAGACAATTTATGTCTAGTTTTCCCAA
Source organism: Lycaena phlaeas (assembly GCA_905333005.2). Taxonomy (NCBI): domain Eukaryota; kingdom Metazoa; phylum Arthropoda; class Insecta; order Lepidoptera; family Lycaenidae; genus Lycaena; species Lycaena phlaeas. The sequence goes on from HG995168.1 coordinate 7,797,511, forward strand.
ATCTCAGTGATCACTCGTAGTACTTGTATCAGGCGTAGCTACAACTAGTTAATACATACTGGTGGTTACATTTATAAAATGAAACACGTGTTCTTCCAAAGCTCGTTTATATGGCAACATATAGGTATATCAAATTTAAATAATGTGTCTTGATGAATGAATGAATGATTTAAATAGATTGAACGATCACACAGCTAAAAGACATTCCGAGCATTCCTTAAAGACGTAAATCGTAAACGGTTAATATGATATTGTTACTATTCAAAACGTTTTTTGTCACAATTCGGTACTTAAATAAAATTCATACATTTGCTGCTAGATGCTATCTTCCTATACTTATTAAGATAACGCGACTCTATTGTCTAACGTCACCCGTTCCAAACCAGTCGACCGTAGCTGACCAAGTTAGGTACAAACCCGACGCCATGAACATGGCGGGGGGCAACCCCCCAAATTTTTAACGTCATAGGATGATCCAACCGGATCACCCCATTTTCGATGACGCATAACGGTCACTAGGACCATTAGCATAGATCCAACCGAAAAAAAAAAAAAAAGCGACTCTATTGTCATCTGCAAAAGCAGTTAAATTGCCCTGTTTTTGCGCAGCAATTTGTCGGACACGTCAAACTGATCAATGAACGAGCATGTATGACGTGATGCAAGAGGCTATAGAACGAGTGAACCTATACTCCAGTCAAACTCGATGTAGAATGTTTAATGACAAAGCGTTGCTAGGTAACCGGCCGGGAGCAGGGACGAAAAACATTTTTATTGAATGTTATTTTTATGTAATTTTAATAAAGTGTAAAATATTGAATAATAATATGTATCTTAGAAACCTACAGTACAATATTGTAATAATAATTTTTATTGACTACTTTGATAGGTAATAATTCCATTTATCGAGTTTCAACAGAACTATTATTTTTGTAATATGAAAAGTATAATAAAATTTCTCTACACTAGTTAACAACGCATTAATCACGTCAAATCCTGACTTCAATTACTTAAATTTTATGCGAAATTTATCCTTTTAGCGTCACCACATTGTTATTTTTTTCATTTTCACTGTCATTCATTCATCATTCATCATTCATCAAGTCATTTGGTTCAGTAATAGAACAAAACTTAATGGACTTAATATTTGGAATACTGTGGAATTCTTCTGGTATTTGTACATCATAATATAATACGAAAATGAAAAAAAGGTTCTTGACTTCTACCAAAAACTGAACAATGCATTAGGGATGTCAACAATTGAAACTACGACAAACCGCCAAAAATAAAAATGTAATAATTGGCCATTTACATGTGATTTGAAACGGTTATTGTAATTTATTATGTTTTACATGACTAAGCAATGAATATTTTAGACAGTCTATTTAATTTTTATGATAATACGATTAAAAGTGTGAAATTATGATAAATTGTGAAGTGAAAATCCTAAAAATCAGCTGTTGTGGTTTGTTTACAAACATTCTACATCGAAATTGGCTGGAGTATATATAGGTACAGATAGGGTTGCCAGGTTGCCAAACCTAGTAGCCGGACAAACTAGCTAGCCTCTCCGGACATTGGGTAGAAAGACCGGACACCCAAAATTATTAAAAATTTTGTCTCAGTATTTATAGGTACGAACATAGAAATTGTATGTAAAATAAAGCTTTTTTATGAATATCATAAATGTTGTTAAATTCTGGTGAACTAATAGATAAAATCGAATTCCACGACAGTCTTAGCTTACGAAGAATTTGGCATCTCTCGTTTGCAAAATGTAATTTAAAATCTACCAAAAGCCGGACACCGTTTATTTTGGCCAGACGCAATCAAAAAGCCTACCTATGTCCGGCTTTATGCGGACGCCTGGCAACCCTAGGTACAGACCATGTACAGACACAGACCCACCAACTTATCTGTGAAATGGCGAAATTAGTAACTACGGCCGCCACGTTCGAATGTCATTCGCTAGTTAGTTTTGTCAACTTTATTTTTGTAAATTCCCCGATATTTATAATTACTTTTGTTTAACATAACGGTAACTTAAATCTATTTGAAGTGCCGATTAGCCTACTAATGTTTTTATTTTTTAATTTTCAAGACTGTAGGTGGTAGATAAGTCTTGTAAAACAATGTTTTGTGTATATTTGAAATAAGAATTCCTCCTTGTCTAACATACTCAACTCAGGGCAATCAGCGGGAGAAGTTGGAAGGTTTGACATCCTTTATCAATGGGAGGAGTGCGATTTACCGCGTCTTATTTGGCTAAACAGCTGTACATACCTCCTCTACATAACCTCTTTCCTAAATAATTTGCAGAATTTTATGAAGATGGTGGTTTAGGGCAAAATTAGGTCTACTACAACGTGAAATTATTTATTTATCGGAGGTCAATCTTATCCGGGTCAGGGTATACCCCAAATAACAAAGAACATTGTCATTATTTGGTGACTGATGCAAATTGTTTGTTTATATTTAACTTATATTCTTATATTCCAAAATGCAACAAACCTTATAAAATGAAATGCAATATACGTAATAATAAATTCCAATAGTTTGCGGGTATTTTGTATTCATGTGTTACGTTAAATGGAAAATACGTCTATGTATTACCGGTCACAGTCCACAGTCAAACTGACAAAATGTCTTTACTACTTGTCTCTATAAAAATTAATTGACCTTAGATTTCTAATATCATAAATATGAAATTAAATAAGAAATGTATGAACACTGTAAGGCCGAGCGTCAAAAAAACGTTTGAACGAAACAAATGGATACCCATATTATATCTGATCAGCGTTTTTTAAGCCCGGCGCTTTTTATCGAGTACTGTTAGATATTCGACGTATTTGATGTTAAATCGAATTTAGCATACCGAGGTAGCAACTCGAGCCGACGTTGAATTTTAACGCGTCGCTTATAAAGCGCTCCTGCGAACGGGGCTTGATGGTGTGTTTATTTGATTTCCGTTCCTAGTACTTTTAAAACAAGTTGTTTCTAACTTGATAGATGGTATCATCATCATCATTAGTCGATGATCCAACAAAAATACGTTTAAAATAATAATAAGTAAAAGTACGTAAGAAGTATGCAATAAGTTAGTAATATACCTAATGAAGAAAAAAATAGCTTGTTAATTTTTTAAGGATGGACATAAAAATGTCCGTACATGGTACGGTATAGAACAATGGTATGGTGCAATGGTCATGGATGTTCATAAAATATTCATTTCTCAAATTTATCTTTGTCTTCAGGCGTCATCACATAGCACAAGTTCTTACAAATGTCGCAGGATTTCATCTAATCATTGCGACTGGGTTTATTGAATATTACCTGGGTATCAATATATCATTACAATGGTTATATCATTCTTAAATAATACAATTTCATGCATACATTACAACGTATTAAATATTAAAATCACTCGTTGATCACCTTATTTTTGTTGTCATGCTATTTATGGATGGATGAATGAAGAAACAAAAACATAAGGAAAATTAAATGAAAATGAACACTAGTTTACTAGCACATGTTCGTATGTAACTAGGTACCTGACATTTATCATGATTATCTGGTATCTGGTACCCGTGACATCAATTCTTTTGACCTTGTCACGCGACTAGACAAACGCGGATAGAATAGAAAAGTCTTTTTGCATATTACACGTGGATGAAAAAAAAAATGTTCTTAGCTCGCCGACAGTAAGGGACAGTCATAACGTCATTTCAAGTTATAGGTCACGCGCTTGGAGAGTAAAATAAATTCGAATACGTGACGGCAAATGGCATGGCGCTATCATGCTGTTCGTTATCCTACTCTTTACTAATATTATGAACACGATCTTTTGTAAGAATCAGAATGACACATATGTCACAATTCATCCTCGTACTAGGAGTACAGAAATAGGAAAAATGCAGTTAAAATCGCGGGGTTCCTCTAGCATATTTATAGATTAATAATTAGATCTCATAATATTATTAATTAGATCTAGCCTTAATATGTTTTAAGAAATGCGTGTTCGAGGCATATTAGTCAAATATTAATCACATAATAATATTATGGAATAGTTTTGCTTGTGATCTATTAAATACTAAATCAATCCTAGTGCTGTATGCACAATGAGGAATTCTAGAGTTATGACTAACACAAACTAAGTACTATCATAAATCCGACGTTAGATGTTTTATGTGAACGTAAGCTCATTCTAAGATGAGTTTTCATGGAAAAATCCCAATTACTGACATATTGTCTCAGTGATATGTTTATGGCGAATATATAATTTAAAAATGTCACGCGTAATATCCAATTTTCTCTGTTTCCCTGATAGATAGTTAAAATTACCGACATGTCAAAAAAATCTGTCAACTGCTAACCCCATGTCAACGCAAAACTATCATGATTGCGGCACTCGTAATTTTGCGGAAATATTAGTAAAATAATTTACGTTTGATTAATCCCGAGGTACAAAACTTAATTAGCAAACTTGGCCTTCACTACAGAAAAATGGCCCATCAGTCTATCGACTAATTCCTTTCATTGTGATCAGTTTGGTATTATATTGTTCGACTTCTTTAGTCACAGTAACAAATTCTAGAATTTTTGCAATTGTGAAAGAAAAACTGATGTGGCGAAATCTGTCCTCTTACTACATACTTTTTTCTTAATGCTATCATATTGATAAATTCTGTCAATTTTCTAATGTTTTATCTCTTATCTAATATGCGCTTATCTTTATATACCTGTTCTACTGGTTGAGCTTATATGCACGTGCCAAATTTTAGTTTTTATTACCTCCATGTTTTATGTAAAAAAGAAAATTGGCCGAATTCAATAAATTCAACAAGATTACGAGCCTGCGAATTTGCAAAACTTGATTTGAAAGCAACGTAATCATACCTGCTGTCCTTGTAAGGATTTTAAAGATTCATAACAGTTATAAACAATTTGTGGTAATTTGATACTGCTATTGCTAATGACATCAAAATGCCGTCATTTAATTAAAAATATTAAAATCTACGTAAATTATGCATAATCTAATAATAATTATCAAAAATGCCTCTAAAAAAATTACGTCACTAATCGTTCTTTCATTCGCTATCAGTATCTTTTTTTTCTAATGCTGTACATAAATTCCTATGAATGAATGTAAAATCATAAACGTAATGAATGAACTTATCTTTATGTATAAAAAGTATATTGAACCTAAAACTGTACAGCGTGCAACGTTGTTTTGTAATCGTAATGTAATAGTACCTATGTCGGGCGATATTAGTTTCTACAGTTTTATACATAACAGTGAAATTAGCAATTTTATGTAAGGCTATAAAATGAGATAAATGACGATCTTTTATTACTGTTTTCTTCAGACATCATCAGAGACGATTATTTATGTAGGTACTTGTTAAGTAGATAATAGAGATTATTTTAATTACCTATGGGCTTCTTTTAAATTTTTGTGTACATGAAGCATGAGAGTTTGTTTGTGAATTGTAATTTGCATAATTACGTTAAATGTTTATACTTTTTAATAACTTTTTAGTTGATAAACTCATTACACAGTATGATAAATGTTTTAGTGTAATCTTAGACGGCTTACAATTTCATGCAATTATGCGTTTCGAACATTTCTGAATCTATTATTACATAATTACTGAAACAATTTAAGCGCAGTAAAAATATGAAAATGGCAGAATTTCTGTCTCTCACTTGCACACGTTGACTATAACTCTATAATCTACTACGGTTCTGTAAAATACTTATCAAAAATTTAGATCATTCTCCTTTCTTTGAAATAATTGATAATAATACAAATTTATTAAGGGCCTGTTTCACAATCTCCCTTTAAGTTCCCTATAGGCTATTGGCAACATATTTGACAGATGTTTGACAGATAGAGTATGGAGTATCTGTCAAACATCTGTCAAATATGTTGCCAATAGCCTATAGGGAACTTAAAGGGAGATTGTGAAACAGGCCCTAAGTATTCCTGCTACTTTATGGTAGGTGCAGATAATTTGTATGATGAATAAAGATGTCTGCAGCGGGTCATCAACATATATAGTATATACATGTGTGTCAATTTAAATTTCTTAAACTTATTTCCTGTCCTAGTACGAAGATTTTTACGTATTAACGGAAGCTCGCGAAAGGAATATTTATTCCTATTGGAAATTATATAGGCTAAAGCCTTCCTCGACAAACATCGTAACGTATAAGCCTTTACAATATTATAGTGATATGTATTTTATAAATTTATATTGTAAATTGATTTAGTTACTAACTTATATTTTTCATATTTTCCTTGTAAAATCGAGGACAGTGTCAAGTAAATATAACGAGGTAAAGTGTTCAGATAAGAGATGCATAATCTTTTTATCCATATGTCAAATTACAAGTGTCTCTAATAATATTATCAACTTACTCAAGTGTGTATGTTCTTTGTCACTGTATAACTGATATATTGAAACCAAATAGAACAATATGTTTTGAAGTGAAAACTTCTATCATACATTTGTGATTCAAAACTTCATCGAATTAAAAACAATACCAAATAATAAAATGAACATACATCTAAGTTTTTGTTTTTGGAAGAATGAGGAACAAGATTGCCATATAATGTTAGTGTACTTCGAATAAGAAAATTTAAAACAACTAAAACTTCGTTGTAAGGATCTCAAAGCCGGAAAAATATTTTTATTGTAACCAATGAAATTCGCGTAAACATTAGAAAACAATAACTGCTGCAAATTCTGTATAAATATTCACACAAACACAGATTCGGAGGATCGGTCATCTCGGTAGAAACCTTCTTTCAACAGCAGAGAAAAGTTCGATAATTACGATGATAATGAAACACACTAGCCGGTGGAAACTGTCGATTCTGTATTCACCTCATTTTCTTGTAAGTCTCAGAAAATGGGGTCATACCAACAGCTGCCTACGGTTGGAAAAGTCATTGAAAATGAACATAAATAATAATAACTGAATAATAACGATGCCCGAAGTTAGCCGAGCATGAAGGGTAGATTCATGTTACTTCGCCTCACCTCGCGCAACATATTTTGCTCGGTGTAGTTTTCTGTATCGAAGGCAAAGGACGGAGTCGCGGAAAATGCCTATTATAAAAACTTTTTAACCACGGCACTGTTATGAGGTAAACAATAATCGTTTGATTAAGGCCCTTTCCATTAAGTATGTGCAATTGGAGCTACTCCACAGTTTTCTCGTCCAGTCGGATGTTAACACGAAATCATCTTCACAACACAATTTAATTAAAACTGTCACGCACTGATCTCTCACGACGTTCGTATTTTATAATTGCTTCCATTGATATGTTCAATGTTCCGTGAAATAGGAGAATAGAAACAGAATTTGTTTTGTGAACAAGAATAAAAATACCACATCTGACACATTTTTTCATCTTCCATGCAAAAAGTCACCAACAAGTCTTTAGCACCTTAGTTATTAAATGGGCGAACCATTGCTTTGACATTTTTATCATTTAATGCAGGTATTTTACCGGTGGCTCTTAGACACATTTTATCAAAATCGCTTCAGGCGTTTCAAGTACACGAGCTCTTTTGTTTTTTTAAGTATAACCTAGTATTTTTTCCCTATGAATTTTTTTTAATAACTTGATTCAATTAGATTAATGTAGAGCATCGCTTCAGCTTTAAATTTACAAAATATTCAGCTGCGCCAATGCTGTACAATAAATGACTACTAAGAAATGCCTTTAAACAGGAAAATATTTCAAAATTTGAAATGAGCTTAGAATTTGAAATTGGAAATTGAAAGCAAGCATATTATAATGTATGTATAATAAGACACCCAGTGTGACGCATTTCACGAGTATACGTGGATGTGAAAGTTTGTCAATCAACTGTTGGCAGACGGAGGAAACGATTTAAAACATAGTATGGGAAACTTAATGTCACGGGAAAGTTCATTGAATGTATTTAACAATCAAAGGGGAAGATTTACTAGAATTCCATAGATTTTTTACTATTTTAAATAAGTGTAATTTCAAAGGGATATGGAATATTCCGACTTTCTTATGTTTACGCGAATTTAAGTCATTATAATAAAACAAATTTTACGGATTTTATCGCGGTTTTTTAAGTATTTAAGATGCCTGACGTTTTGGAAACTTTACAGCAACCATGGTTACGGGAGGAATGAACACGGAAGGTTGCTGTTAAGTGTCCGTTACGTCGTGTGTAAAAAACTTAATAAACCGCGATAAAATACGTAAATGTTGTTTCATTATAATATCTTAAGATTACTAAAAAAAACCACTTCGTAATTTAAAAGTTTTTTTTAGTAATATGTCATAGTAAAAAGTATAAGTTGAAGCAAATCAGATGCATTAAAAAAAACCCTTTTATGAAAACATGACATATTTGGCTGATTGCGGTCTTGTTAAATATTTATTTCAGAAGAGTAGTAGTTAGGCACTGGAGTCAGATATTTGTAAGAGTTAACTAAACATTCGACTCCGTAATTTAACTTTTACTGTAAATGGATGTAAAGTGTTCGCTAGAAATCTGAGAAATGTTCTTTGCTCCAGATTTTTTCTTATTTTCCGACGCTACAATTGTCTGCCCCAGCTGCCCGTTAATAGCTGCTTTTTACTACGATGGTACTAAAGTTTTATGTATTTATTTTTGATTAGTTTCTCCTCACACAAATTAATAACCGTATGCAAATATATGCAGAGTATAGACATAGAAATGAATACTTCGGTAGTTCAGAAATAGCATTATGCTTAAATAATGTTTGAACGTGAATTTTTCGTTCATTAAATATTTGATTATGTAAAAGTAGTCCATTGAAATGTTACACTTTTTTAGGCCTTACCTTGCGTTTTTTAGAGGACGCAATTTTATTTTTTTGATGTGTAGGGGGGGTCAGTGTAAAGCTAAAACTAAGTTTGTGGGGTTGCCACCCTTGTCCCATGGCCGCCATCTTGAAAATAAGGGTTGAAATGGTTTTTACGATATATCTCTTAAAATAATTATCTGATAAAAAAAAATAGGCATTTTTTGTTGAAAATTGAATTCTCTACAACTTTAGTCCAGTAATTTTTTAACCAAATGTAACTTTTCAATGGAATAAAGGTCTAATTTAATGATTATGAAAAGCCCATTCCATTTTTGTAGATCAAGAAGAAATAATTAAATTAAAAGTCAGGTAAAATTGAAAATAATAACGTTATTTATAATAGAGCCTAATATATTATTATGTATATATACTTCGCTGAAACATGGACAGCGTAAGGACGCCACATTCGACATTCAGACCGATCGTGTCTCAGAGTTATCCACATCATATTAAAAATCTAAAGCCAATATAGGTGGTTTTAAGTTATACTATATGACCAGTCATAAAGGAGAGACAAAGTGCATCCTTAATTCCAAGCTCAAGGAGGGCTAGAGGGCATTGCAGACAACTCCTAAGGTTTAAGGGTATGTTGCAGCGCCAGAAACAGAATAATCATTACCGACATCCAGACCAGACTTAAGTCTTAACTCTTAGGACAAACAACTTTTGATTGAATTGCCTAAAGAATATGGTTCAATTCTACGAGTCATAGTTTATTTCTCTGATTAAAGTTTGCCTGCCTATCTGGGTGGCAAGAAAAGCTGTCTTTGATATCTAAGAAAAAAATACTATCCAATAATACACGATTCTGTTACGTATAATATGTCCGCACGATATCTATGAGTACTCTACAATTGTTGACACCAATAACACTCTATCTTATCGTACAAGACTTTGCAGCAAACATTGTTGTACTCCTTCATACCATTCAATGTTATATGGCTGACATCATGCAGACTTGTCTTCTTGGGGTTTTTAGGTTATTTCCTTATTATCTACTGAAAATTACCGTAATTATTTTGTTACAAAAACTCTCTTTTAAGATTAGGAATATACACAATACAATCAAGTATTATAGGAGAGCCTAGGTTCTTATAAAAACATTGGTTTTCTAAAAAGTGCGGTGAACTCGTAAATTTGATAATTTATAGCTATTGTCAGTATTTGCCTCCAGTCGGACCACAAATTGAGAATTGAAGACCTTATAATTAAATATTACATCACTTTTAATTAAACGCACGCGAACCTTATTCGAATTTAAGGTTTTTATTTAATTGGTAGGTACTTTTCGTGTGCGTAAATCAATCGACATAATACCCACTTACAAATCAACATTTTTTTGAATAATTATATTTAACTAGCGGAGTTGACGGACGTTGTTCTCTATGTCTAAAGCACTTTGTAGTGCACGGAATTTAGAATATAAATCATTTTCGAATCCACTTCAATCCACAAAAATTAGTTAAATTCGATCCAGCCGTCTAGGAGTTTAGACACACGCAGAAGAATTAAAATAATATGTACAAGATATTGGAAACTCCACTCATAAAGAAGGATAAAGTTAAATGAAATGCTCTCTTACATCGAGTTTCTAGTGATTTAAATTAAATTTAAACCTTTTGAGGGGGGCGGTCTCAAGCAGGTTAGCCAGAGGTGAGAGGGACCACAAAAACTGCGTCAGATTTAATGAGAGCTCCAACCTGTTTGAAAAATACCGCCCGTGTATGTTAGTATTCTTAAAATTATTCTGATAATATAGTATCCATAGTACTTTCATATGTATTCTTGCAAAAATAACATTACTTGTAATGTTTTAATGACTAACTCCCGGTTTCCGAAAGACGTCGAAAGTTTTAGTGAGCATTCGCAAAGCTTCTTGCAACAGCTTGTCGCTTTTGTAACTCCAATCTCATAATATGCAAATCACGGTATACAATCATAAATTAGCCTGTGAGTTATTTTGATATAAGCTATATTATTGTAAAGTTACATCAAGATCCATTCAGTAGTTTTTGCGTGCAAGAGTGACATAGAATATCCCTACATTCTTACATACTTTCGCGTTTATAATATTAGCAGGATTGTTACCTTCTTATTGTTTATATTAAAGCGCCTTTTATTTCGATAAAGCGGCCAATTGTACCTATTTTTTTTGTTTACTGTGTAAAATTAGTAAAGCATGTTTGTATTCATCAAGAATAGCAAGAATTCAATATTAGAATAGTCTTATCCCTCGATTTTTCACACTACATCAATATATATTGATATACATTATATTGCAATAAAAAAAAATATTGCAATATGTAAAGTCGATTCATTGATTAACTTTGAGTTGTCGCCATGTTTTCGCATAATGCTAAGTTTAAGATATTGAGTGCGAAGGATTTTTATCTTATGGATAAAAACTGACCTAATTATCCAATCGTTTATATAAAAACATAATAAATTTGCAACGGTAGGATGTCACCGACCTTCGCTACCTCTCATTTCGAACTAAACAGTTTGCCTTGACATACCTACTCGGTTGAGACAATGAAAAGCAAGTTGACCAAACCGCTATCGAACGTTTTTCCTTTTATATATATTTAAAATCACACATAGAGCTTACTAGTTTTCTCATTCACATAAAAGATACCCACATATATTTTATCTTTCGTTTTACGTATGTGTTACAATATTATGTTGTATACATAAGTTTAAATCACGTAACACAAATTTAAATGTCATCTTGTCAGCGAACAGTAGTATATTAAGTAAGTGAAGGCCTTTTATCTTATTTTATATTCGACGAGAACGACTAAAAACAATAAATAACAATACAATAATGAGTTGCATGTAATTTTATCGAATTTACGTCATTACGTCACTAATCGTAAATTGAGTCTGTTACGCCAATGTCAGAAAATTTATGCAATACTAATTAAATCATGATTTTATATTGTTGATGATTTTATTGATTGAACCATGGCATTCCTAAAAAAAAGTTTATGCTCGAACGCGCTATTCTTCAGCAATCACCAGATATACAAAACATAAGCTTCCTTCAATGAAGACGAAGAGAGGCGATAGGAAGACTTAATCTTATATTAGAAAAAAATAACTATGACGGGTAAAACCGATTAGAGATCTCATTTAGATAAGACATTATACACTCATTTTCGATTTTCATATGTTTATTTCCTATTTTTTCATCTAAAACATTTGGTTCCATACAAAGCCGTAAATAGGGCGGTGCCACCAGTGCCCAGGCACAGGGCGTAGACTCTGGGGGGCGCAAGAATGGTTATGCAGGAGTATTTTTTTTTTTACACGCTTTTTATTAGCTTCACTTGTATGTCAGTTTGTCAGTATGTCAGTATGTAACTCTCCGTGGGTAATCTGCGCGCCTGCGGCCTTCCTTGGTTCCGGTAGCCGTTTCTCAGGCTCCCTCTCCGAAATCGAACTCTGATTCCCCGTATTTATAATATTTATAAATAATTACTAAAAAGTAAAAAATAAATAATAGTTTAAAAAAACTAAAAACACGCTTTTTATAGAAACCCAAACTAAACAATAGAAAATAAATTTTAATAAATTTAAATTAAGAATAGTGTTAAAAATTTCAATAACTATAAATTAATAATGGTGTAAATAAAAAAAATTATTTTATTTTAAAAAAAGCGTGGGGTGCATGGTGTCAATATAGTTATAAATATTTTATTGACAGATATGAGTAGAGTGATTATCATTTTGATAATATCTTAAAAAGCACCCCACGCTTTTTTTAAAATATTTTTTTTTATTTACACTATTATTAATTTATAGTTATTGAAATTTTTTACAACATTCTTAATTTAAATTTATTAAAATTTATTTTCTATTTTTTAGTTTGGGTTTCTATAAAAAGCGTGTTTTTAGTTTTTTTAAACTATTATTTATTTCGGTTTGCTAAGGGCGCAGTAGTGGGATAAACTAAAAAAAAAGGGCACAGTTAAAGAAGCTCACACAGGGCGTAAAAAAGGCGGCTCTGGTTCTATAGATACTAAGTAGAAGGTACTACTCTAGTAAATACATGCTAATTGCCTAATTAACAAGTTTAATACGAGTCACTATTTCCATAATATAATGCAGAATATGTTATGTACTTATACAACTCCTTGGCATCATTCGGACAGGTCTCCGGTTCATAACAGTCTTTCATTCTTATATTAAAACATATAAAATTATAAAATCACCTTGATTTTTTTTATTTGTGACAGCCAAAAATGTATAAAATGATTAATTTAAAGCATAAATAAATCTTTTATTAAAAATCCTAATATGTCTACGTACGTAAGCTTAGAAAATCAGTATTTACTATTTAATAGCTAATACAGACTCTTTAGACTATATTTTAAAGACCTAATTTTTTATTGAAATTATTAAGAATGGTTAAATATATAAAAGTAATGACTATTCAGAAAAGTCGCCCAAGATTAAATCGGTCGTTTCACGATTTATCTACAAACAGTAACCTCAACAGTAACTTTAATTCAATGAACATACGAATTACGATTGGATCTCTCACGTAAACTTGTGTTGATTTTAAATACCTTAAATGGGGACACCATTTAACGTAAGTATTTAAAATCAACACAAGTTTTACAGTAAGACATAAGCCGTTTAATATAATTTTGGTCCTTTATAAATTACTAGCAGTGCCCAGCGATTTTACCCGCCTATTTCACATTCCTTTTCATTTTCCATTCATGTTATTCTGATGTATAAGCTATATTTTTGTAAAGTTTCATTAAAATACATTCAGTATTTTTTAAGTGAAAGAGTAACATACATCCATACTATACTACTGTACGTTTGCGTTTATAATATTAGTAGAATTGCGATAGACATTTTTGGTGATTGAAATAATATGAAAATCTAAATTATAGGTGCATAGTATTCACATTTGAGCGAAATATAACACACAAACCCAAAATGTCACCAAAAGGATTTTCTATTATCTAAACTCCACAATAAAAAGATCCAAACATAGAAAGCCTTTAAATTTCGCGCAGATGGAAATGCTACAATTATTGCAACACAATATGTCTATCGATTTTTTTAATCTTTAAAGGAATGATTGCACAATCCATAACTAGGTCGAGTGTAACGAAATTTAATCAAAAACGTCGTGAAGTATTGACAAAACGTATCGCATTTATCTTGGTAGTTAGTAACCTCGACTTGTAAGCGCTTTTGTGATTCGAAACTGAATATCCCAAAAAAGTCTCTTTTCTTATCTAATCTTAGAAACCGAAGTATCCAACTAAATACCAGTCCAAATTCGAAACAGCTATATTTTTATGAATCCTTTTATTCATGTAAATCGGTCCTAATCATATGAAATATGTATCATCTTGCAAATTTCCTGAATTTTTAGTGAGACGACGTAATAAACTTGGTACATTTCGGAATTTCGTGAAATCCCTTGGGACTTAACGAAATCCCTGTTTTATGGTCATTAGCCTGCGACATAATTATATGTATTCAGAACACACAACATAGACTTTATGTTGTTATTGTTTTAGTTTTAATTAATATTATTGGATATAATCATCATTAACATCACTAGCCTCTTCTGATTTCCTCTGCTGATCATAGGCCTCAATGATCTCCAAGTTATATCTTTATCAAAAAGGTTTATTAGTGGGAGAAAGTTATTCTTAGTAAAACATACTAAGGAGGTACTATATCCTACTTTAATTCTAGCGGTTTACCTTCTTAATCACACCATAATGCTCACAAAATTGATTTCCGTTTCCGAAAGGGCCACATTCACATTCGTATGTACTTTTCCATGTTGATAAGTGCATGTATTTTTACCCGTTTAGTATTTACTGGTAATAAACCTGTTTTCTTATCCTTTTTGATATTATTGGTCGGTCAAAATGTTACGAATGTTACGATTATTATTTATTTATTTAAAAAAAAAAGATGTAGACATTTAGAAATAAAATCGAACGATTGCGATTACGACTGAAACCCCATAAAGTGCATAGTTCAAAATAATCTATGGTAGAGAATCTACCATTAGATAATGATTGTATCTTTGAAACTATAAGCCTTATACGATCAGCCTTCTAAAGAACAACCGTCATATATTATTGATGATTTACTTTGTTAGTAGGTACTTTTACTTACTTGAAGATTACAGGAATTGAAAGAAATTATAATGGCGTTTATAAAGAGCTTATTAAAATGTGATTAAATGTAAAAATAATTCACGGAAAGATATATTCTTACGATATTGCAACAGCGTAAGGTAAAAATAGTATAGTAAGATCTTGATTTACTTCAATAATTATACCATAAACAAAGGTAAAAATTCAATGAATTTTCTCACGGTTCCCATAACAGATGAATGGCTGCCTCGAGGGTTTTTTTCCCTTGAGGTACTCATCGCCCAGGAATTAAAATATCGAAATTGGTCCATGCCATATATACCTACTTAATTATTACTTACAATACAAAAATTACCTAATCATGATGATGATGATGAATACAAAAATTTACTCCTCAGATAAATTGAGTAACTTAACATGAAAGATCGAAATTTATAAATATTAGAACATTTTAAAAGCAATTGAAGTTATCATTACCATTAGCTTTTAACCGTCCACTGCAGAATGTAGACCCCCTCAATGAATGCCAAGACGACTGATCCCTACTTCTCGCATCCAAAATAATTTGTAGTTATAACTGTCTGAATTCATGAAATCAAGAATTTGCTTCAAAAAATATAAAAGTTCGTCGATCGAGATTTCGAATGAGATTTCATTCTATATCATCAATGAATGGAATGAAGCATCTCCCGACGAATAGACAAGAATCATTCTTAATTTCAAAATCTTGAGTTGAGTGGACAAAAGAATTTGCCCACTCAACTCAATTCACTAATGAATCATTATTATAATCACCGCCCGTTCCGATTAGATTCGCGTCCAATTCTCGAATCCTTAATAACTTCAATTGGCCCGTGGTGGCCGTAAAGTGAAAAATCCAGTTGCCACCAGTTTGGACGTCGCATACATCGTTAAGGATGGAATTTGAGACGTGGATAAATATAACTCGCTTTAATACTATAAGTGTATTTTAGAAATCGTGTCAATTGAACAATCGGCAAAAAAACATTGAGGATACTATGTTAATATAATCCAGTGATAGGTTCAGAAAATATTTAATGTGTTATTTAAGAGATTTATACATAATATTTTAGTAATATCTCAATAGGTTGAACCATTGAGAACGTAGGAGGTATGTCGGAAAAGACAATATGGCGCAGTACCTATATTTTGGTTTGTTGTCATTAGCCGGCATCGAGCATATTATAACTGCAATAGAGGGGTAATGTTGTGTTTTGTATAAAAACGATTTCCGCCAAAGTTGTGCCGCAACGCTGCGCCGGTTCTGCGCTCTGATTGACCGACTGATTGTCATTGTTGGATGATTGATCGATGGGACGTGCAAAAAGATCACTGGTTGGTTGTACCTAATACCTATAACAGTTACGTCAGTGACAATTCACTGCACAGTTTCAGCTCATATTACTACTCTATCCGGTGCTCTTCATAAGCTCGATATCAGCCGGTATTCATCAAGTAAAGAGTTTGAATATGGAATATTTCAACAGTTACAGATATAGTTGACGTTCGCCATCATCATTATAAAGGTTTATGTATCATCAAACGTACCGATAGAATTATGATGGCCGCGCGCAGATAAAAAAGCCAATGTAATTTAACGTAAAAATAATGATACTTATATTCAACTTTGTTGGAATTATACATAACATATTTTAAGTCATCTGGTAACCTAACCTGATGGTTAGTACCTAGGTCCCAATACATATAATAATGTAGGTACATATTCAAATAGAGACCTTTAAACCATTAGAGGTATTAGGTACAAACAACTGTATGAATATTTAATATGCTAGCGAATTATTTTAGCAAAGCGAAGTAAACCTAGATTATCAATAGATTATTCATTTGCTATGTGAGCTTACATTTTTTATCCCCGACGCAAAATAAGGAGTGTTATAAGTTTAACCGTTATATACTGATCAAATTCGCAGGAAAGTGGACAGAAAGATGTGAATTCAAACACATTTGATAATGGACGCAACTACAAATTATAATAATTCAACCATTATGTAATGTATTATAATTATATTATGTGTGCCCGTAGCTCTTATTGGAAAAATCGATATAGCGTATACAGCATCGAGTATTTCATAATTTCAATGAGCCTTTCAAAGAACGATGAGAGTTGACACTGACCGCCATTTACATAGCAGACAGAAGCTTTCTGGTACACACACTTCTGGTACCTACTGATTTAACTAGCACTATACTTTAGTTAGTATAAGGTAGATCGACTCTAGTTCTAGTATCTCCTAGAACTCCAGTGCTTAAGACATCGTTCATTCATTCTTTGACGTTTGACTCTCACACTTTTTCAAAGCCAACAGCTTCTTTATACGGATTTTTATTCACCCCCTTAGGTAAATACATCTTTTAATTAACGTCGTAACATTCAATTTAAACCTAATCCACCAAATATCAAGTACCATTTTATTATATGATAAAAATCTATTTGCCACGCAATATGCTTATGCTGCGCGATTTTATTGATTACGACTCGGAATGTCCACTGCTAACAATGGTTGAAGGAGAAATTCGACTGACGCTTTGCGATTTTTTTGATCTTACTCATATATGTAGAATCTAAAAATAATAATTGATGAATTTAAATAATAAACAAAATGTTTTTGTGCATAATATAAGATTATAAATGCATCATATTAAATCCATTATCATTAGTAAATTAGGAACATCTAATCCTTAAAGTACTTTACTTTTACTTCAAGCGCTGTGTCATCCGTGTCAGACATTCCTCTTCCTTTTCGTCCCTTCCTTCCTTTCCTCAGTCTTTCCAGAAGACTAAGACTGTCTCTCTTATTAATAGATATTTATATCACAAAATCTAGCTCGCTAATAGTTGATCACTCACCAACAACTAGCCTAAGTCAAGTAAGTCTTTAAAAAAGACGCATATCGTTAACTAATATTACAAAGACGAAACTTTTGTTTTTTGCATGTTTATATCGAATAAATTAAAAAACTTTTTGAACGTTTCAAAATTATCTTTCGCCAATGCAAAGTTACATTGTATTCCTATTATTTTATATTATTTTGCTCTAAAAATAAGCACATAATATGTATGTAATGCGTGCGAAGTTGTGCGATAAAGTATAATTCATTTACATCGCTTGCAGCGCCGCTTTGCAATATCTCAATCAGCTCGACATGAATAGACAATGGTATGATTGTTGTTACATGAATTTAACTCCGCAAATTGATGGAAAAGTTTCATGTATTTGCAGGCAAAACAACAATTACAATCCTCAATTTAACATCGACAAACATTTGAATTGGCGTTAACATCTGATTTATTTATCATACGAGTACGTGAACTCTATTATCTACGAGTATACTTAATCAAAATAAACCTTTATAAGTGCATATTGTTGAAAGGAAAAAATATTTATTTTTTAATAACACTCTGATATCATGTGATAAAAAGATTTTTTTTACTTCAATTTTGATTCATTTGATGATACTCATTAGGGGCTATCCATAAATTACATCTCACGAATTTCATGATTTTGACCCCTCCCGTACTTGTCATAATTGGCCACATTTGTGAGACCCCCTTCGCTAGAGACGAATATATTTAGATATTTTTACATATTGAAATTACTTTTAAACTATTTTTCTTTCTTTGTTTATAATTCGTGTTAAAACACGAACAATTAAAATAATGGACATTTCTATGTGGAAATGTGACGTTACAAAATCTAGGAACCCTCCCACAACGCCCCCGTCTCGCAATGTCACACTAGGTCGACTCCACCCCCTATGTGGTGTAATTCATGGACAATAACTTATTACGAACTTGCGATTATAATTTTTTATCTTACATTTGGAATATAACTTAAAGGAAGGATCACTAGGAGGACTAGGTCCTATCATTGACACTTATTGAAGTTAATAATAGAAGTTTATCTATCTATCATAGTTGGTCTAATCCCTACTAATCCTACAAAAATTATAAACGCGAAAACTTGTAAGAATGTATGGATATATGGATGTGTGACTGTTACTCTTTTACGCAAAAACTACTGAATGGACTTTCATACAACTTTAACCTCATCAGAATAACACATAGGCCATATATACATAATTTATCCCCGTACTACCACGGGATCAGGAAGTACTCGGGTGAAACCTCGGGGCGCTGCTAGTCACAGCATATTTTAATTTGTTTTATTATTTTATTTTTCAGAAATTACCGTATCCAAAGTCAGTGGGCTTCATCGTCACAAATGAGTTCTGCGAACGATTCTCATATTATGGAATGCGAAGTAAGTAAATATTGTTCTCATTGTTGTAGTATTATTATTATAATAACACAACAAACGTCATTAATAAACAACCCACAGGCCACAAGACACATTCCCAAAAGTTGTATAGATTACTAATGTAGTAATTATACTACACATAAATTTTCGGAATAAATTGATTCATATATTACATGCTTCTTGAGCAATTTTGGGGCACCACAAATTAGAAATAAAATAAATTTCGTTGATATGCAAACTAGTGATGTAACGTTTATTTGCATTAGCATATTCGCATTCGCAAAATTTCTGCGAATATCGGAAAAAGCAATTTGAACGCAACTAGTACGAACGAGACTGCCACCAAACCATAGACAATTAATAAAAGCTTCCATCAACAATAACAAGTTTTTGTTATTGTTGATCGAAGGTAATTTGGGCCAAATTTGAACAAAAACTCAAAATTCGCGTTCGAGAATAATAAATTTTTCATAATAATATTGTTAAAAGACCTTTAATTACATCACTAATTCAAGCATTTCGAAATAAAGATATTTATTATTCTATGAAAGTTTATATATAATCAAATCAAAATCAAATACAAATTGACTATGCTATTTTACTAAAAATAACCTAGCATTTAAGATTTTTGATTTAAGATTTTTTAAAATTGGATAATTGTTTTCAGTGAGAATTATTTTTAAATCCAAAACCCACAAGCAATATTTCTATTTTATTTATTACATGGTATTTGTGAAAACATTAAATTGCATACTTATGAAGTTGTATTATAGATGTAAATCATTGTTCGTTTCCCCGATAAAATAATATAGTATTAAGTATAAGAAAAATACTTATGACAAATATTTATTCATATAGATATTAGTCCTCACCTAAATAAGTTAAAATAAATTCAAATGCAGAGGGGGTACCTATATACTTATTATTATAATATCATAGAAACAAGTGATGTACAAAGACTCCCCGTTCCTTTCGTATAAAAAGATTTCTTGGCAATTTTTCCTTTCATATAAAAAGGAACAAAGACCATTGAACGTTGTTCCTTGGCCTTCTGTGATTCAGTAGTTCCACATTACGCTGATAACAAAACTACATGTTTACTTTATAATTAATTCATTCAATGAGCGGTGATTGAACGGAGAATGTATCATAGTCTTTAAGGGCCTCTGACCTAGGTCCTAGACTTCAGCAGAATATACAACGAGTAGTCGCTTAGTGGGGTAAGACTGTGTTGATTTCATATCCTTTACGGTACGGTAGACCGTAGATCGGTATTAAAAATTCAAAAAGAGTTTGGTGTTATAGATTGTTTTCGAATATTCCAATTAATATTATTCTTTAATCTCATCGGGCATGCCGGTTTCATTACGATGTTTTCCTTTACTGGCGATCGGGCGATGGTCTCATGTTCGAATGCTTTAAGAAATTTAGAATAACACACTTCAAGGCACGACAGGTCAAGGTCGAACTCAGACCTCTCACTCGAGTGGCCGAGCTACAATCCACTAGACCGTTGTCAATATTGACTACTTATTATTATACTTATAACTTATTATTATCATTAAGTAGACAGCAGTGATATTCTCTAGGCTGTGCGCCACGACGAGCTCGTCGCGCCCACAGCGTTGACGGCGCTAGGGTTTTTGATATGGTTTGACAAGCTTAGTAAATTCCAAGTTGAATTGACAGCGCTGTGTTTCTTACAGAATAGCACTGCAGAACATGTCCTTATGACGTTCACCACACGATACTGAAACACTGTATAACTTTTAATGATAAAAGTCTGTAATAATGAACGATTTTAAATTGTCTATTGTTCCTTCGTTGTGATTATTATTCGATGATAAATGCTTTATGAGAGGTAGTCCGTAGTACCTACATAAGAAAGATAAGTGAGTTAAAGATAACGCGACATTATGCGGCACAAAATGATTTTTTTCATTTCAGTTGGATTTACCTACTGACAATCTTGCTACTTGGTCACCGTCGCCTTTGAACTAAAACGAGTTCACCTAAGACTAGACTAGGTTACTTAATCATTGCTCCTGTTGCCTGCAGATACGGGACCCAAAAAGCACCTGAAGGCAATCACAGTGGTTTTAGTTTGAGTAGTACACTATCCAGTGTGAGTCCCACTTTGGTCAAGAAGCCTTACCCGAGGTAACCTGGTTACATGCGTAGTAAATTCCTACTTTAAAAAAAATGGTTGTCTAAAAAGTTAGTTGACGGACGGTAGTTTAACGTGACAACGTCAAACATTACATGAGCCAATCGCTCGAGCTGATCATGCCTTTCTCTCGTTCGTGTCGCGCTCTCGTTTCGGAACGCTACATGACGTCATCTTTTTCGTGCATGCTGTCCGTCAAAAATTCACTTACTGTCCACCTCTTTATCATGCAAATGACTAGTCTGAGGCTTAAAGTGAGGCAAAAAATCATTGGTTGGTTTGGATAAATCTCGGTCACTCAATAACCGTTTTAAAAATACAAAATATTATTAAGAGTTATTAAAACATTCCGGTTTTTTGTTTTTGTTAACGAACCCCTCAGGACATTAGTGACATAGTAATGTATAATTTGTTAAAAAATAATATTTCAGTGACGCTTAGTAAGATTTTAGGCGCTTATAAATTTTTTGTAGTATTGGACAGACATACTATTAGCCGAATATATTCGGTAATAATGGCAATAATAAAGAACCTAGTAAATATACTATAAAGTGTTTGTAATCGAATTATTTTATCATAGTAAATTAATAAAACGCTAGGAATAATAATAGACAACTTTTAACATGTAACAAGAGTTAACTTTGATTTACAGCTGTATGCTGAATAATAATTATCATGATGTTCATTCATCAAAGCCTAGTGTTACATAGTGAAAGATTTCTTTTGATTGGACAGTTATTTTTATAGATTAGATACCTCCAATCCAATAGAAATCTCAAAATCAAACTTAAGTGCACCCTAAACACGAGACCATCTCTCGCTTATCGGTGAAGGAAAACTGCATGGCTGATGAGATTAAAAGTCTTTGAAGGTATGTGAAGTTCACTATGGCCCGATACCCTCCCTGCCTGATTTCGAGGAACAGACCCGAGCCCAGCAATGGGACGTTTAATTATTATGGGTTGATACTTTTTGTTAGTAGTACGACTAGGATTGATAATATTCGTCATTTATATGAGAATAATCTCGAACCACCTTCCCTCCTCTCCCCTGGACTTCCTCCTCCACTCCCGTTCTCAACCCACATGCATTTTTTCCTAATTTCCGATTCGTCACCCACGTTCAAAATGAAGCATTGTTGTTGACATCATACAGAACTGATGTACTAACCTTCGAAATACGTTGACCTTAACGTTCAGCTTCTAAATTATATATATTTTTCTGCCGTCTATGCGTTCGTCCAGGACCTAGGCATTATTGTATTCATTTACCATCTTTCGTTCGTCATCTAAAAATAATATGACTTAAAAATGTAAAAAATATATTCTTGGATCACTTGTAAAGGCAATAAATGTTTTTATTCGAGATACCTATATTATACTAGAACCGTAGGTAAAACATAATTCATTATAGTGCCTCTTTATAAAGTGATACCTTTAAGCAAATAACGGTAAATACTAGCTACAACAATAAGGAAAATGACGGAAAATCGTCCAAGCATCAGTCAATTAAACAATATTATTGTGTTACAAAACACATTTTATTACAAAATATAACACAACTATATCGCACGTATCGCATGTACGCATCTGCAAAACACAAGGTTAGGTTAGGTGTAGATGCGTTGCCCATAGGGAAATGCCCTATGGGCCCCCAATGGGCCCTGAGATACCACCAGCAGCACGGCACTACCTCTTGATTATTATTATTAGTTAATTTAATCAAAAATATTTTGGCTCTTTATTATTACATTTTAATACTTTGTATAACTTGACCACTATGTTGTTGCCTACACAATAGCTTTTATTGTGAACAGATTTGGATGAGTTTTTTTATTTGAAATCTAGTTTTCTAGAGATAGTTCTTAGACATGTATTACCAAATTTTAGACTAGTTCCAAATCTAACAAAAATTACCTTTCTCTCATGTATAACCATACTTTTACAATGACAATATATTTTGGAATAAAATAATATTATAAAAATTAACGCAATTATTTTTGTACCTAATGACACTTTACGTGTTTTTGCACTTTACGTCTTAATTGTCAACACAAACGGTACGATGTCCTCAAATTCAAACCGGCCACTCTATTATCGTTTATGGCTTTTACGTCGATTCTCTTACACCATACACGTGCGCTGACCCCAAACCTGATTCGATAATATGGAAATCGTTAAAAATCATTTGCCCGTTTTCAGCGATCCTGTCGCTGTATCTGCGAGACAAGATCGGCTACTCGACGGACGGGGCGACGGTGATTTACCATGTTTTTACAATGTTTGCCTACTTTTTCCCGCTTCTTGGTGCCATGATTGCTGATGGCTGGCTGGGACGATTCAGGTAATGATGATAACGGGTTGTTTGACGATTAATTCTCTATAGGATTTTAAATTAACTTGGTTATAATAGTTTAAATGATTAATTTTCTGTTTTAACACTATTACTCTTCTTTAAAACTCTAAATACAGAATTTTCATAATTCTTCTCAAAGCATGTCATTTATTCATTTCACTTAATTTAGGCTAATTTAAGTCACTAGAAACTACTACATCATGTATTTATAATTCATAATCTCGATTCCGTTATTGCAGTACAAAAATGTTTTAATTAAATATTTATACATAAGTTTATATTTAAGATTATACTAGCTTTCGCCGCAGCTGCGTTAATAATACATTTTAAATGTTTTTATTTTTATCTGTAATGTGAATGTGATATGAATAAAAGTTATAACAACAATATAACATAAATATATAGTACCTGTAAGCTGTCCCGACAAACTTCGTTCTGCCAAAAGTACTAATATTGCTATTAAAAAATCGTAGAAGGGTTAAAATTAAGGGTTATGTATTTTTATATGCTATATATCATAAAAAAATAAAAACAAAAATTTTTGTCTAAAAATAATTTTAATAATTTTGAAGTGGTGGATATTTAGGGGGATGAAAAATCGGATTGGTCGATTCTCAGACCTACTCGATATGGACACAAAATTTAAAAATTGGTTGCGCCGTTTCGGATTAGTTTGGGAATTGGGAACGAACATTGTAACACGATAATTTTATGTATTAGATTTTATCTAAACTTATTTAGGTTCCCATGGCAAACCTGTTTTTGATCATCTATATTCTATATAGACACCACCGCCTGCTTATTCCTTCGCTTACCAATTTGAAATTAATGAAAGATATTATAGAATTTTAGATATCATAGAATAGGCAATAAAGACTAAATACAATTTGATATGCTATGTGGTGTGAGGACCAAAAGAAATTGATTAAAATAATTCACTATCTAATTTCCATAATAACATAAATGTCAATTTAATAAATCCGCTTATATAATTTGGTGTTTTTATAAAGGGTCCTTTTAGTGTTAAAACGTAATAAAACAACATAGGTCCCAAACGTCCACCTCTGCCGATATTTTATACGCCCAAGATAAAACTTTAATTTTTTCTTGCTTGGTAGCCATTTAATGACTTTGGACTGTATATTAACAAAAAACGTGACGTGTAGTTCAATCATGCCTGTGTTACCAGTTCCGAGCCGTTATGTTACAATAAAGTAGCTCAACAAAATTATCATACAGGATTCAGCTTGTTTATATGTTATTAATTTTTAGGTAAGCCGTCTGCTCACCGACGATGGTCCAGTGGGTGATGGGCTCGGCCTCTTAAGCTAGAGGGCCCGTGCTGGTTTTCCTGACCCCCCACTAGTATATTGAAATGGGCTTTTCTAAATATCTTAGTGCTTCCTCAAAGACTCGACCTCGACCATTGCTCGCTCATCGGTGTAGGAAAACATCGTGAGGAAACCTGCATGCATGATGAGATTAAAAGTCTTTGAAGGTGTGTGAAGTTCACCAAACCGCACTGCGCCAGCGCATCTTTGAACTATGGCCTGATATCCTTCTCGCTTGATTTCGAGTGGGACACTATAGAGACATATTACATCTGTTCATCTAGGTACTATACCGATTATGCTTAAAAATCGACCTAAAAGGCTTGCTAAAAAAATGTATGCTATTTGTAAGGATAAATTATTTGTAACTATATTTACACTCATTACGAGTATGGATGAGTGCGAGATTTGTAGAGTGTATATGGTGAAAATGTAGTATGCATGCCGAAGCTAACGTTCAAGTTACATGTAAGATATTCTTGGAAGCAAAATTATAGGAACTATTCGTAATTGTAAGGCCAACATACCAATCGGTGTAGCGTATGTTTATGGATGTTGGTGATCATTTAGCATCAATTATATCGCACTATCTATCGCACTCATCGTGATGATAGACATAGTAGAAGAGAAACTTCAATGGAAACCCACGCGATAAATATTGCCTACCCCTTTCACTCAGCCGTGACGATTTTCGAAACAGAATAAATGCTAATCTCCTGTATTAGAAGTTACACTTCAAAAAAACAATTATACCCAATCGAATTTCGGTCACAGCAGGAACTCAAGTTTTGATTTTAGGATTGCAGCATTGACCTTTATTTTATTTAAAAATGGAACTATTTATTCCTTGTTTAAAAGTATTTATATACACGTTATGAATTCGTAATATTACTACGGAAAATCTTGATTACTAGCTGTTGCCCGCAGCTTCGCCTGCGTTAACTAAGATTTACAACAGGATCTTAGTACACGAAATAACATTTTTTACACCTTATGTCCGAAAACCCAAAATAACATATAGAAAGTTTAAATGTGATATGGGAAAATAATTGCGTCAGGTGAAGTTTAGTTTGAGCTCTCTGATTGACGAAGGTGTATTTTTTATCAATATTGGCCCACGCCGTAGAGAATGGTCGTATAAAGACTTGATTTCAAGTATAAAATACTAGCTGTTGCCCGCAGCTTCGCCTGCGTTACGGCTTTAGTAGCAGGACTTCATTATTGGCGCGGACTACTTTACAACGGGATCTTAGTACGCGAAATAACATTTTTTACACCTTGTGTCCGAAAAACCAAAATATCTTACGGAATCCTATTTTTATCAGAATAAAATTTAGCCTATTATAATGAAACAACTTTTACGGATTTTATCGCGGTTTATTTAGTTTTTTACAAGCCCGACGTTTCGACCGTAAAAGTTGTTTCATTATAATAAGTGAAATTCGCGTAAACATAAGAAAAAAAAATTAGCCTATGTTACTCGTGGATAATGTAGCTTTCGAATGGTGAAAGAATTTTTGAAATCGGTCCAGTACTTTTTAAGCCTATTCAATACAACCAAACAAACAAACAAAGTTTTCCTCTTTATAATATTAGTTTAGATGTAGATTATTGATTAATTATAATTATTGTTACTCGCTGTGTATTATTGCGGTGATAATATTTTGAATATTAATTTAAATCTGCGGGTGATTGTTATTTTTACCACAAGAGTAATATGAATAGATGATTCATGTTGTGGTATGTAAATACAGTGATTAATGTGGCGTTTATGGATAACTAGCTGTTGCCCGCAGCTTCGCCTGCGTTACGGCTTTAGTAGCAGGACTTCATTATTGGCGCGGACTACTTACTATACTATACTATATCGTATATTATATGTATTTATAAACAGTCAACTTTGTTACGTAAAATTCTTAATCTCGCATTCGTAGTCTATTATTATTAAAAGATATAATACGATCAAGATTGGATTTATCATAAATGTCGAATATTCCAAAATATTTTTTTATCTTAAATTGATAACACAACAAACCCTAATATATAAATACCCAACAAAACATAATATAAAATTGGCTAATATGATAAACTAACTTCATTACTCTAGTCTTTAAGTGTATTCTAAGTAGTTTTAGTCAAAAATAGTACTCAAAAGTGAACTACAAACATTTTTTCCACAAAAATATTAATCATAATAATATGTGCTTCTTTTCAGAACAATATTATATTTATCATTGGTTTATGCGACAGGAAGTATTCTCATATCTTTATCTGCGATGCCTCCAGTCGGATTGCCACAACTGTAAGTAATTTATACTATGATGAAAATGCTTTTGAACAGGCCGCTATTGTAAAAATAATTATATGTATACATCTAAAACACTTAGATTTTCCCTTATAATTATCATAACTTTATTTAAAATAGCTTGTTAATTATTCTATAAATATTAAATATTATTTATTACCTACAATTAAGTATTTGGAATTGTCACACCTTATTTTTCGTACCCCGCATAAAACGAATTCTCGCATAAGACGAGTTTTTGGATAGGTCCCTGTGAAATCGTGTTAAGGTGGTTCGTCTCGGTTACCGACATCTCTTTTCTCGCTAGATGACGCCACTTATGCAAAACAAGGGTTTTATTTATTTTACAAATAGACCTTTGCATTTAGATGCATAAAATTTATATTCGCGAACTATTTGTCAATTAGGCTTAATATATTTTATATAATATTTTAGTTTATCAAAGGAAAATCATTCAAGAATGTCGGTTAAAAGTTGGTGTATAATATTTTGAACTAAACACTCACACTAACATATTGTATTCTTATGATTATTCTAACCGCTAAATTCATCAAAACAATAACATAAGTAATGGCCTAACAATAATGCCACGAACGTGCGATCACTAGGTACGTGGTTCAAATCTCCTCCAGATAAGTTTTTTTTATTTTATAATTTTTTTTTTTATTATTTTATATTATTTATAATTGTATAACTATGCCATTTTACTATCTTTATAAAAAAAGTAAAGTAAAGTATCAACTCTTATATGTCCCACTCCTGGGCACGGGTCTCCTTCCTCGAAATCAGGCGAGGAGGGTAATGTGCCAATAGTTCGCGGCGCTGGCCCAGTTCGGATTGGTGAACTTCAAATACCTTCAAAGACTTTCGATCTCATCAGGCATGCAGGTTTCCTCACGATGTTTTCCTTCACCGGTGAGCGAACGATGGTCTCGTGTGCACTTAGAAATTTAGAAAAACCCATTTCAAGGCACACACGGACGGGTCAGGATCGAACCCGGAACCCCTCGCGTAAGAGGCCGGGTCGCTCTATCTTTATAAAATATGTGGTATTTTTGAATAAAACAATATTTTTACACATGTCTTTTATTTTTGTCACTAAATACATAGGTATTCAATTTTATCACCCTTCTTGAGCTTCAAGCAGGACCACTGACAGGCGCAGATCCTTAAAAAAAAAGGAAATCTTAAACATATGTATGAAGATATTTTCATTTTTTATTTTACGAACGGGTGAGAGAGGAGGCCGCTGACGCAGCCTCCCCCCGTAGACGACGAACGGGGTGCGTCGGAGGCGCTATTTAATGCGCCTTCAATAAAGCCCCTGTGCTCGTGTCGGGTCCCGTCGTGGGGACTGCCAAGTCGTAGCCGGGCAGTCCCCTATTGTGGAGAATCTGGTCTTTGCCGGGACCAGTCTGTCGCTGAGGGTATCCCGTCGCCTGCACAGTTCCGGGTCCCTCAAATATAGCGGCTGAAGGCTCACGAAGCGGTTTTAGTGGGGTAGGGCACCCAAATGCGAGTCCCCACACACGCCAGCGTGCCTACCCAGGCCCTGGTATGGTTGTAAATGATTTCCGCTGCGTCATCAAAAAAAAAAAGTATCTAAGGAAATTATAATATAACCTTGGAGTTTTTGCATTATCACTTTGAAACGTTTCATTCTTCTTTGATTTTTTACGCTATACATCTTCACGACTGCAAATTATGCAACTTTTGTAATACAAACAAAATTCGGTCAGAGCCTCAGAGGGAGGCAATAATTATTGTATTCCTAATGCATTAAATATTATTTTAACTTACGATGTTGAAACACTATGATGGCGCTTTAGTTGAGCCGTATCTCTTTTTCTGCTTTTTCTTGGACCTTATGTTTTTGTAATTCGCAATTGATGTCGGATTCATGGTGCTG
This sequence comes from Lycaena phlaeas, assembly GCA_905333005.2. NCBI lineage: Eukaryota > Metazoa > Arthropoda > Insecta > Lepidoptera > Lycaenidae > Lycaena > Lycaena phlaeas. Next base: position 7,826,902 of record HG995168.1, read on the forward strand.
GTGCACGCTATTTTCACAAGCTTTTGTATAAGTTTTCTCCGCGAACTCTAGCTGCTCGAAACTAAAATAGGTCAAAACCTAAATAATACAAGTTTTTGTTTATATCATATTTCAAAACCATAATTAATTAGTATATAAATAAACAAAACTGGGAACGACATTCGACAAATTAGATTGACATTTGTTTGATAGCCACCAGCAATAATCATAGGTGTGAGTGATGCCACTTTACTGGGTACATTTTTCACTAATTTCGCCACTGCTCTACAATACAATATTCAGCAAACAATAATTATGCTTTTTGTAAAGACAAGTTTAATGCCACTCTTATCTGTTTTAAATATAACTAGAATAAATAAGACAGCCAAGCATAGGTCAACAAGGTATAGAATAAAGAAAACAAATTATCGAGTTATCTTTCAGCACGTTCATAATTACCCATGAATATTAGATTTTTTTTTCTTTTACGCCGGGAAATGCACTGACGCATCCCGCAGGGGAGTGAGTCTCCCCAGACAGGTATGTGGGACTCGCCGCGCCCGAAAGATGGTAAGTGGACGCAGCTCTACCCACTAAAACCCGGCGAGTGCCACCACTGCCGCCTTTGGTGAGGTGCCCCGGATCTACAAGCAACAGGGCACCTCGACGGCTAGTCAGTCCCTCAGGGTACCGACGCCACCTCCACAGAGCGGTTGTTGGCGGCGGAACGTCGGGACAGTACGATGAGGTGAGGTTCCCATCCTCACCCCTTGCCCCCTGCTCTTTTGTCCCCTCTTCTTTTAAGAGGGATACAAAAAGCCCCCTCGGCTCAATTCGCTTCGCCCAAGGTGTTGGGGTCACCCTGGACTACTGAGCCCCATCGCCACGACAAGGCCTGAGCCATGGTGGGGATGAATATTAGATTTGTTTTACTGTTGTTTTATATTATTTTACAAAGTTAAAAAATAAAATTTAATAAGTATAAAAATCAAATTATTTATAAAGCGTATTACTCTTACTCGATACACAATTATTTTACAGATTACCAAAGTATCATGTATGATAATTGAAAAAATAATGTGATTTCGATATTACTAAAGTTTTGAAAACATCTCAATTTTTAAGGGAGACACCCTCATATGGCAATACTGTTGACAAAACTGCAAAGTATAAAAATAAGGTCTCTGATCGCGAGAATAACGGAGCATAAGATCGGCAACGTCGCATGCAGTTCTTGATCAAGTCGGCAACGCCGTAAATTCGTGTATAGTTACACACTAGAGACTACACACACATGCGTAAATTATAAGATTTTTCCTCGTCTGATATAATATCTATGACATTATAAATATAGAATTTTATTGATTTTGCGAAAATAAGTATACCAAAGTAATTCCCTACGCAAATATCAAGGCATATCTACTAATATTTAGCGTGTGAATGCCGATTTATTTTTGTATGAAAAACGAACCACCTTAAACATGTTTTGTTGTAATTTGATTTTACAAGTCCCTAAGAATTCCCTTAGAAGTCTATTGTGAACTATTCTAACGCCCGGTTTCCGAAAGGCTAATCAACCCAAAATTAACGAATCAACAGTCAAACGTATTGTTAAGTATCAAATGAGTTGCTAGAATAATGGTTAAATTACTTGATTTGATCAGCAGCTGACATAGCTGTCAAATTTGACTCTAGAATCGTATGTAAGCCGCAATTAACAGTCATGTTAGTTGACATACGCGACCAACGTTACAGAAACCGGGCGTTAGTCTTTCATTGCCTGATGTAGATTGTTGGCTAAAATGATATCGAAGCCTTAATCACGTCAGATATTCAGGCTCATCATCATTCTGGTGAGGTTTCCTCGTAATGTTTTCCTTACCTCAAAGTATCAATGTCAGACGAAGTGAATTGAGATATGTTCTTTATTTAGTTGGATAGGCTAACTTGTGTCATGCTATCTCATGATCGACGTTGCCAATAAACATGAATTAGTTTTCCTGGAACTATCCCAGGCCAATTATTTATGTGTACATCACAGATATAAGATAAGATGTTCAGCCCCGGTGGTAATTACTCTGTCTGTTTTGCTCTTCACTATGTGACAAAAGCCTTTTTACTTAATAAAAATAAAACACAAAAAACTGATTTACGGGAGGAACAAGCAAGATAGTAGTGGTAACCATGTATCACTCCTACAGATAACGGCATAGCTTCTAGATTATTCTCAACCTAATAAACTGTGTAGACGGTCTTTTATTGTTCTAAAAAAGAGAATAAAAATGAGCAGATAAATAATTCACCATGATTTATTTATGTTCTCATCCGACTTTATTCCTCGGAATAAGCTCGTTAAGAAATTATAAAATGAAACAAAACTCTTTGAAAGAGTTCATTTTGTAGGGTAATGTAAAAATGTTTTGTAGCGTAATAAAATGTCTGTTTCAGAGAATTTACAATTTTAGCATTACTCCTGATCGCTTTCGGCACTGGAGGGATAAAGCCCTGTGTGTCAGCGTTTGGTGGTGACCAGTTCAAACTGCCCGAACAAGAGAGATACTTGGGATACTTCTTCTCTCTATTCTACTTTGCAATCAACGCGGGCAGTCTCATCTCTACATTTTTAACACCAATTTTGAGAGCCGATGTGCATTGTTTTGGAGAAAACGATTGCTACTCATTGGCATTCGGAGTTCCTGGGATACTTATGATTGTGTCAATTGGTACGTAATGATAACAGTCTTATTTTTATTAACAAAACATTATTTTCATTAAAAAAAATGTTGTCATTAAAAATATATAAAATAATTTAAGGCAAAATCCCAACATAAATAGTCATTCAAATCTCAAAATTCATCATGTGTGATCGTGTCAGAAATACATCATGTGTGATAATTTACTCGCCTAGCTATCATGGTTCATGAGATACAGCCTATTTAAAGATGGACAGACAGACGGGCGGACATCGGAGGCTTTGTAATTGGTTCCCGTTAGGCACCCTTTTTATTTTAATTTTACCATTATATTTTAATATTTTAATTATATTTTAATTATAGAATTATTGAAATAGAACGACTAGGTTTAATAATTATAATGACCCTAAGTATGAAAAATAATATTATCTATTAGTAGGAAAAATTCTTTTCCTAAAAAAAAAAAGAAATGAATTATTCATTATCATAAATAGAAAACATTTTAATTGGTATTTTAGCTCATAATAAAATAAAGTTAACTTTTAAATAGCACAGATTGGATTGATCCTTTTGGCGGCTATCGACGTCCAAAAACATCCACATACCCAAAGCCCTCCTTTCCCGATTCGGCCATCGGAAACTCAAAAGTCGCACGAGTCGCGACAGCATATCTGTCCCTTTACGCCGGTTTCTTATGACCGAGAGTGGTAACTCCGGCCGTGCCAACCCAATTAGGCTGCAAAGCAGTATGGCACTACCTCTTACTGATGTGTTGTTACGTTGCAGTATTCTTCGTTGCTGGAAGAAGATTCTACATAGTCAAAAACCCGGCTGGTAATGTCCTTGGAAAAGTGTCTACCTGTATTGGTGTAAGTTGATATCAATTACAAAAAGTTAGCTCTATCAGCTGTATCTTCACCAACTGAGCATAATAGGTCTATTTATGTACGACTAGCTGTTGCCCGCAGCTTCGGCTGCGTTTACTAAGGTTTACAACGGCATCTTAGCGAGATTATTATTATATAGCCAATAGCCTTCCTCTATAAGCGGGCTATCTAACAAGAATCATTTAAATCCACCAAATATTTCCTGCGATTAGTACGTCCAACTCTTCAGCTTTATCTATTAAGTTTAAGACGACTACTTATAAATTGAAATTAATCAGAAGCATTTATATAATTATTACAGTTGTACTAATTTTAACTTTTTAAATCGATAACTGTTTTTTAGTACGGACCCATAAAATTCACTCTTACAATATTTTACTTATGGTGATTTTCCATTTACCATAAATACATATAATTTTTCATGATCCTTCATCAATATAATACGTTCATATAATTATACAAGTACATATTTTATGCGCGTAAACAGCGGTTTGGTAGTATTTACACCAGCATTCAAATATTATACAGTTTCTAAATATTAATGCACTTTCTCTTGTTTCCAGCATGCCGCAGTAAAAGCAATTAAGAGCAAAGATAAACGTGAACATTGGCTGGACCACGCGGATGACAAATACGACGCCAGCCTTATTGACGATATAAAGGATCTCTTACGTGTTCTTGTGCTTTTTATACCGCTGCCAGTATTTTGGGCACTTTTTGATCAACAAGTGAGTAAAGGAGACGATCCATTTCTGGTTTAGTCTTGTACAGTATTACTATAAATAAATAAAAATACATAGATTTCATTAAAAATAAAATAAATTAGTTTATCGTAATAAGTTATGTGCAAAAAAATTAAAAAATTATCAAGTTTTTTAAATATTAGCTATTCCACACAAAGATGGCGGCTATTACTTAAACGTCATTATTGAAAAATGGCGTCACTCATGGTACTTTCGTAACTATTTGTATCTATTTCAAGCTTTTTTACGGAGTTGTTAACTCGTGAATGTGTTTTTTGCATTTTTGTGGATATTTTGACGACTTGGACTTTTTATTTGGACATAGATGTATAGGCATAAACGCCAAAGAAAATATTTATACGCCATTGTTATATTATGTAGTGTTGCATATCTTGGAAATATTAAATTACGCTTACGCTGAAATTGAAAAGAATTTAATGGATATAAACATATTAAAACTGTTTGAATATTTATTTTCCTTAGCTTCCTACCGAGGTCCCATACAATTTTGGACCGTCTCCTTTAAAAACAAAGGTTCCTGTTAATATTAAACCTTATCTTAACACTGACATGATACGTCCCGTTACTGGGTAAAGGATTCGAGGACTCAATCCAGTAATGCATTCTTTCACTGATGATGAAATTCCTACTAATATTATAAACGCGAAAGTTTGTAAATATGGATGTCTGTTACTCTTACACCTAAAAACTACTGTATGGATTTTGATGAAAATTTACAATAATATAGCTTATACGTCAGAGTAACACATGGGCTATAATTTATCACCGTACTCCCACGAGAATGGGAAGTACGTGAGTGAAACCGCGGGGCGCTGCTAGTATGTAATTAAGCAAGATTTTCTCAGGATGTATTTCATTATCGATGACCAAGTTATGTTAATATAATGCAGAGCACGTCAGATTATAAGCCCATATTGAAAGTAAACTGGCTAGATTTCGAGACTGAGGCTATGCCAATTAATTTGACTATCTTTGCTGAGCTGGTTTCTATGAATAACAATGTTTTTGTTATAGGGATCGAGATGGACTTTCCAAGCGGACAGAATGGCACAAGATATCGGTAGCTGGACTCTGAGAGCCGACCAGATGCAAGTTCTCAATCCCCTTCTGATTTTAATTTTTATTCCACTTTTTGAAGTCGTAAGTATTCTTTATATATATGTACTTATTTATTCTTATTTCTGTTTTAATATTTAATGATTTTTTTTTTAATTTTATTTTAGGCAATCTATCCTTTCCTGACATGGACTAAACTTGTAAGAAAACCATTGCACAAAATGATATGGGGTGGAATACTAGCCGCAATGGCATTTGTGATATCTGGAATTGTTGAACTGAATCTTTTGGTAAATATTTTGTAAGAAATCCTATACTTAAAAAAAAGCTGACAAATACTTTATGGAAACTAATTGCCACTGTTGCCATCTGATAATATTTTAAGGATTATGTATAAAAAAGACAAAAGAGATTAAGAATTTATGATTAATTGAACAAAAGGTTAAAGATAATATTCTACTTTCACAGCATATTTCTCTACATTTTATAACATATTCATTTAATATTATTTTCAGCCTACTTATGGTAATCCGGTAACAGAAGGCTTTGCGCAATTGAGAGTTTATAATGGGTTCAATTGCAACTTTACGCTAAATGCCTTTGACGATAGCAGCAATATAATAATCGGACCACTAAGTGTTTATGAAAAACTGGACATTGAAACACATAATCTAACAGAATTGCCTTACTCTCTGAGAGGACAAGAAGGAAGTGAATGTGGAAATAAATCTTTTAACGGAAATTTCGAGTTGAAAGAAAAAACCGCAAACTCATTCTTCATATCTCAAAACAGTGTATATAATTTTACAGATAATAATAATAAAGCAATAGATAGCGTGAGTGTAAGGTATTGAACATTTTAACATTTATTTCTTTAAAAAAAATATTATAATTCGTCTTTAAATTTATTACACTTTATTTCTGCAAAATATTGTTCATAAACGTCGTCCCAAAACTTTAACATTTCTTTTTCTTTCTTGGAATTAATTAATACATTAGGCCTGTCAAATTTAAAAATAAAATCTTGCTTGGGAGTCATTCGCAGCCATTTTGTGGAATTTTGTTTTTTCAAATTGGGGTCAGAATATTTAACAAAGTTGGCCCACATTTGCGAAATTTCTTTTATGAAAATTGTATCTTTCTCTTCTGAGTTTTGTTTTAGCTTAACATAAGTTGATCCCAGAGGTTCGCATTTAAGGATGTAGCATATTTCGTCTCCCTGAGCAGCACCTTTAATATTTATTTTAGCGGTTTCCGTTGACGTAGCTTTCACGACGTTCAGTTTTCCTACATAATTAAAGTTATACACATATATTATATTATTTTCATGTGCTAATTGTGACTTTATAAATTCGTGAATTGGATACTTTTGAAGATCAGATGTTAATTTTAAGAAATCATAAATAGAATCTTTATTATCCCTTTTTATGTAATGGTTCTTAATCTTAGAACCTATATCTTTGAAAGTTTCGGATGTATATTGATATTTACACCCATCTGCAAAAGGCAGTATAAATTTAAAAGTACCTCTTAGTAATGAATTTAAATAGCGTGGATTATGAATAAAGGGAATCATTTCAGAAATGCCTTCTTGGCTACTGTATCCTATAAGAATTGATTTATTGACCGTTTCCCTTTTGATTCTAGCGTAAATTTCTGCTGGGCTATATATTAGTAATGAATGATTTGTTTTTACCTCCTTTACTGGTGAAAATGGAACTACGGGCCTTTGGAAATTTAGCATGTCTTTGGTATTATAAACCTTTCTCGATGCCTTAATAATATCTGTAGTTGGTGCTTCCAATATATTTTTAAATCCCATCTTTAGAAGTTCCTTTTCTAATTTCATTTTTTCGTAAGATTCATTTCCTTGAAACATTGAAGGTGAAAATATTGAGCCACTTTGCAGAATCATTTTCGAAAATAATGTCTTATACTTCGTAACAAGTAAAAGCGAAATATAAAAACATGCTGACCCGCTTCCTGCTAACGTTATTTTATTTTTATCGCCACCAAAGAACTTAATATTTTTATGGATCCAACGCAAACCCATAACTATATCTTTTAGTCCCATGTTAGCGTGTGTATCGGATTTTTCCAATTTAATAAAACCAATAGCACCCAATCGGTGAGTGAGAGTTACGACAACAACGTCATGTTCTATTAGAAAGTCTGGCCCATGCACGTGGCTAAAACTGTTTGTAAATGAGTATCCATGTACCCAAATAATGACAGGTTTTGAGTTTGATTGTAAAATTCCGTTGTCTGGTAGGCGAGGCGTATATATATTGAGATAGAGACAATCTTCAGAGCCGTATGTGTTAGATTTATGCACGATATGTTCTTGGGCACATGCGCCGTGAAATTCCACTGTGGCATCCAACGTTCGTTCCCATTTCTTTATCCATTTCGGATCTTTAAAACGTAATTTTCCAACAGGCACTTCTGCGTATGGTACTCCGTAAAAGGCGAAATATAGTTTTTCGTTAAACACAGTCCTCGAACTCGTGCCTATAATCTTGCCTTGTTTTACTTTAACATTAACATTGTAAGTGTAAACTACGTTTAGTAAAGAGAAAAATATGATATGAAACACATACATTTTAATAATACTTTGAGGCTAAAGTTAATGTAACTTATCGCTTATCGCTATTAAATGAACTCGGCTGTGCACAAACTTATACACAAAACAAATTGTAATTATTACAATTAAAAATATCGCTTTGTGGTGAGCATTATGTGAGGTGCATTTTTTTATAAATACTAGTTAAAAATTATATATTTTTTTTAATTTAAATCACAAATATATATACTCATGAAATATCATCCACAATTTTAGCCAGTGATGTTGGGTTTATGATTGATCAAATATTTTAAATTCCCATTCTTATGTTTTAGATTTCTGGCAAACATTGACCAGCATGTGACAATAAACGTGCAAGATGTGAAGAAAAATAGAACAAGATTAACATTAGGTAGCGACGACAGATCTCAATACTCAATCGACAGGGGGACCTATAACGTTTTAGCCGACGGAGTTATTATTTTAAGTGAATACGAGTTTAAAGTAGGAGCAGTATATACAATTAATATGGTTAAGGACAACAGTGGGACTTATGTACGTAAGAAGACTCTTTCTTTACTTAATACTAGCTGTTGCTTGAAGCTTTGTCTGCGTTTACTAAGATTTACAACGGCATCTTAGCGGGATGATAGCCTATAGCCTTCCTCTACAAATGGGATAGTATAGCTACCCAACAGTGATTTTTTTTAAATCGGTCTAGTAGTTTTGGAGCCTATTCAATCCAAACAAACAAACAATAAAATCTCTCCTCTTTGTAACATAAGTATATATTATTCTAAAATAAGTTATTACTCGTATGATACGCACAATTTTTGTATTGTGCTAAACAGTAAGAACCAATTAAAATTATGACATAAATTAATTTAATTTGAAATTTTAGATTGCAAATCCAGTTGTGATTACACCACCGAACTCCGTCCATATCCTGTGGTTGGTGCCTCAATACGTGGTGATGACAATGGGTGAAGTGATGTTTTCTGTCACTGGTCTAGAATTCTCTTTCACCCAAGCACCAGCTACAATGAAATCAGTATTACAGTCCGTGTGGCTCCTTACGGTAGCATTTGGAAATCTTATAGTTGTACTTATCGTTGAAGGAAACTTTTTGGATGCTCAAGTAAGGCTTTTATTTTAAAATATAATTTTTATCTATAGAAATAATTATTTAACTACATTTAGTTTGAATAATACAAGAATAATCATTAAATAGATTTAAAATGATTCTTGTACTTCTAAACTCATTAATGAAAATTAATATAAAATAATTTTTCAGTGGAAAGAATTCTTTTTATTTGCTGGACTAATGATGTTGGATATGATGATTTTCACGGCGATGGCACTCAAGTATAAATACGTGGAACTTAAATCGAGCACCGAAAATATTGCCGTCGAAGAAATAAGACTACCCGATAAACCAAGCCTGAAAGAAAACTAAACCTTGTTCAAATGTTATTTAGGTGTTAACAGAAAGAATATGAAAATTCGGAGACTGATTCGGATACAATTTTACTACTTTAAGTGTTACAGATATGATGATATAAATACATTTCTTTATAATTACAAACTATTTTTACTTCACCTTGAAAAAAAATTGTTAAAATAATGTGCAAATCCAAAACTGTCTTTTGATCATCAGTAAATTTTAACTACCAGTTAAATATGTTTGAATTAGGTTCTTGTTGATGACTATTGCGTTCATTGAGGGAGGCCTATGTTCAGCAGTGAACGGATAAAGGCTGATGATGATGATGATGACTATTCGAGTAACAAAAAATAACAATTATATAAATGTAACTATTAAATGTTGATCTAAAACGACTGAATCGTACAAAGCGTTCATATCCAGGCTTGTATCTGGTTTTAAGTGCACAAAGTCCGTAACTAATTTTTGGAAGGCGGGGAAAAGATAAAATATGGAATCAGAATTCATCCAACTTACAAAAACTTCCGTCGGCACTTAGACATAGTTTCTTATAATAATTTATTTGAATGAAAGCTCAAGATATTTATATCCAGAGCTTTCAAATCAACGTTTCAAATTGAAGAAAATCAGTTTAAATAAACTTGTGATTAGATTTCTTTAATAATCGTTGTACAGGTATTACGTATACTTTGTCAAAATCAAATATGCGTGTTTGTTTAAGTACAAGAAGAAATAAAACCAAAAAAAAAACACTCAAAACGTTCAATCTGTTTAGTTAAATGGCGTGAACACATTAGACAATTAATTTGACGTAATTTTGTGTGCAGTTCCCATAGGGTCGGAACTCGGGGCTCATACTTGTTGTGGGGATGAGTCGTGTGACGGTGGTTAACCCCTCGTGTGCCATGCAAAAATAATTCTCAAAGTTTGTAGCTAGTGTTTTTTTAATCTTTTGGCAACGGTAGTGTAGAATTATTTTTGTATAATGTAGTACACTCTAATTTGAGACAGTTAGAAATCATAGTTCTTTGATACCCCTTTGTATATTATAATTTGTTTCGGTATAACATAATATGTACCTTAAATTGAGAGATTTTTTTAGTATATTATTTAATATAATCCTATTTTCGTTAGACTGCGTTTTATATGTTATTGTACTCTATATTTGTATGAAATATTCATTAATGCAGTTAGAGGTACACCGGGAAGGAAGGCATAGACTTTGGGAGCAACAAAAGTTCCATATTTTTTCGTTCTATTGAATCAAATCATGAAATTTTGTAATAAGTAGTTTGAAAGCATATAATAAATAATAATTGATTGAAAAAAATAAAAATGAAGATTATTTTATAAATACTTTACTATTTGTACAAATAAACCACAAACAAAAAAAAAAACAAAGTTTGAGCACCAAGGCGTTCCAAAGTAAAGTGATCTGCGGACGACTTGTTAATAATTGCGTATAATAAATGCTTAAATACAACAAACAGACAGACAAATACGGGTAGGGGTGGAAACATAAAAGAGTCCATTCGGTTTCTGGCCTATTGACAATGTTGAGGTTTGTAAGATTATAGTTATCTCTGCGTGTGTCTACTACCTACTTCAATTTTAAGTTTGTTGTTTGTTTTTATTATAAAAGTACTGTGAGTGAAAGTTGTATAAAATAACCACATCCATCCATGTATGTCGCACTGCTGGGTACGGATCTCCTCCTCAAAATCAGGTGAAGTAGTTTTTGGGCTAGTACACCGATGCGCTGGACCAATACAAGTCGCTGAACTTCACACACCTTCATAGACATTCAGTATCACCATGTTGGTCTCGTGTTAGGATGCACTTAGAAATGTATAAAAACCATTTGAAGTTACCACAGGGGCTAGGATCCAATCCGTACCCTATCGCTCAAGACGCCCAGACTCTGGACTCTGGACCCTCACTGGAACATCGTCGCTAAGAGAGTTATATAGCAGCGTGAGAATTTCTAATTGAAAGAAATTAAAGACGAATTAAACGGAGACTCATGTTTTAGGTAGAACCATCTTAGGTTTCAAGAAAGGCAACGCATAAGTTAGATATAGCTTATTCCGGGTAAACTCTTTATAATCAATAGCGACTTTGACTTGCCATGAGGTGGGATTTTGGCCTATCTGTTCATATTATGTGTTTAGTTATTTTAATATTTCCTTTTAAATATCGTTGCCTAAATAAAAAAATAAAAAAGCACCGCCAAAACATAATATTAGACCCCTAAATAATAGGTTATTTTTTTCTCGTAACTTCAATATAAACACGCACATTACCAAGTCAACAGCATGAAGCAATAACTATGTTTATAGTTCTGCACTACATGGATTAATTAAGTACAGTCAGAAAAACGATTTGGCGCAAGGCGTTGGTACATGTTCGGAACACTTGGAGAGGCGCGTGGCGGTCGCGTGGCGGACTTGTGCGGACGCACGCTCCGAATCCACACGTTCAAAATGCGCACACTCACTATCCGCACACTGGGCATCACAATACCGAACGAACCACGTGCACTCCAGATAATCCCGGCATATGGAGACAAATAAATAAATTAAACGAAGCCGATTCGCGGTCACTTTAAATTCAGATTAATACTCATGTGAATTTTTTTATTAGTTCTTTGCTTTACCGCTTGTTAAGCAGGATTAAGATTTTGCATTTTAATTCATTCGTGTATTTGTTTAATTAAAGAGAGTTTTTATCGCTGTGTTGTTCTCAGCATCAGACGATGTTGCCGGTGTGGTTGGCTGGCATGCAAATATGAGTAGGTATAATCTAGTAGTGAGTAGGTATACTCTAGTATATAGTAAATTGCTATACAAAAAGTAAATAGGTATTTTTTGTGCTTGTTGCTCATGATTTACTTATTTAAAAATCAATAATTCTTCATAAATAACTGCTTACATAAAACACCGTTACCTATCAATGAAAAATTTTTAGCGTTAATACTCAATTTGACAATAATTATTTCCCCGTTGGCTGTATTCAGTTTTCCCAGACGGGGCGCCCCGCTGCTATTGGAAAGTGTTAATTATAAAGCTGTTATGCGCTTTGTGCAGGGAAAACGAGTTAATAAAAGTGAAGTGATACTTAATTACCATATTATAATATTATTTCTTAGTATAGATATTTACTAGTAATCTATATTCTATAAAAAATAATATCTAACGATAATTGTCATTTTATTCTAAGTGTATATAGTTTGTTATCTATATACTTAAAATGTATATTATAACTCTTTTATATATGATACTGGATAAACCGACTCTTATCATTATGTATAGACTACGAATTAGTCATAATCTAAAATTTTGTAAACTAAAGCTTTAAATGGGCACTCAAACATCTGACTCTTACTATTTCAAATACCAAATGTGGATGGTGTTATATTGCAACTCGGGCTGATATAAGATCTAGATTTCATTTGTCTTTAAGCATATTATAAGCACAATAATTCTTTAACCACTGAACTAAGACCTCTCCCAAAGTACAATACCTCATATCCCAATATTATTTCCAGTTAAATCGGTTTCAGCAAATAACTTACCACAAGCATAAAATTGCCTGAGTAAACATTAATACAATTTTACAGTCATTGAAGTTGACGTTCAAAAGTAAATCGAACAGAACTACAAGAACAGAGTCGTGGGGGCGTGGCTTGGTGCGTGCAAGTCGCGTGCTCCGACAGACGCAGCGTCCCTCCGCGACAAATCAATTACAGGGTCGCAAAGGGCACTACTTCCGAACGGGAATTAGCACCAAATTATAGTGGCTGCCAGAATTACTTGTTTGTACTTAGGGGGTTGTCAACTAATTTATAGGCATGCAGATTGGCCGCTGTTCAAAATTTAATAGCAGGACGAATCGTGTTGGCACATTCACACGGTCACGGTCTATTGCGATATGATTAGTGAAATTATTTGCAGTGTTTATTTTATGATGAGAATGAGTGGCCTACGCTGGTAAGTTATCAAAGGTTTGGATTCGAGCTCTTGTCATGGGTATTAAATTTAAATTAATAATTTAAATGTGATTCTAGAAAATCTAGAAATCAAAAAAATAAAAAAAAATCTAAAATCTGAATTCTATTCTAGGTAGACGAAATGTTGGTCGGCCATTAACCAGATGGGAAGACGATCTCCGTGCAGTGGCAGGTCCGCGTTGGATGCGAGTAGCAAGGGATCGGTCGTCTTGGCGTACATTGAGGGAGGCCTATGTTCAGCAGTGGACGGATAAAGGCTGATGATGATGATAATGATGATGATGAAATGTGATTCTTATGTCGTTCACTAATGAAGGAAAATATGCTGAGAAAACAGAAATAAGGGTTTGTCAGTTGTCTATCACTTGCTTCGTTGCGTCTTTACTTGTATATTTTACTTAAAATGTGTAAAACTTTTCATATTTCCTTAAAATAGTACACAATTTAGCATTGTTCGTTTGCCAAGATCGATTCGAGATGTTTGATTCGGAATATGCACTTTGTAGGTTTAATTACTGTGATTTGATAAACTAGCTACTAAAAAACAATCATAATAATTATTATAAACTATACAAGGATAAATTTTTCGTTGCCAAAGTTAAAAATACTATGACACTCTACCGGAGTTTTCCAAACAGCCTTTCATGCTCTTGATCGCTTTCGGTGCCTGAAACGGACCGTTGAGGACTTTAAAAGCTTCCTGAAATTCTGAAAAATCGGAATTCGTTTATGATAAAAAAAAATATAAAAAACTAACTTCAATATAAATAAAAAGCTAAAAAGGAATAAAATTATAGCGCTTCTTCAATTTTAGTGCCTACAACTAAAAATTTCCTTATTCTTCAGAATTCTTAAAATGATGTACAACCTTACAGTATTGGTATAATAATGAATTTGTTGCTGTACCTTATACCTGACCACCTACCTTGGCTGACAAAAACCAAAGGATCTAACCCCTATAATACAACATGTAAACTTACAACTATCATTGGTCCTACCCAATTCGATAGAGAAGCACACACAATCTAACTAATATAACAAATAACATATAAAATATGTATAGGTATGTGTATAACAAATTTTATAATTAAAAAATTGGAAGATTGATTTTATAAAACTACATAGCTTAGAAAATCACCTGAACAATAAAATTGCCCATATTATAAAGTTCTGAAAGCATCAACAGTATATTTTTCAGTTGCGATTCAGTAAGAAAGAACTTTCTTTATAAGATAAATATTGAAATGAATTCATTGAATCTAATAATTGGATGAGAGCAATAATAAACATAGACAAATTCATTATAACATAAAATCTCTAAAAATGTATACGAATACAATAGATGGTTAGTATCAAAATGGTCCGTACGAATTTCACAATAGAGTATATCTTGTACAGTTTTATAGGCTGGATTAAACACATTTCTCTCAGGGTGGCGTGCGTTTTATGGCTGTCAAGCGCACTCGCTGTCCTGCCTACCTATAGGAGCAACACGACAGAAAATCGATCCTCACTCAAGTACAATCTCGTGCAAAAAGCTTCGTTTACTGTTCGAATTCAGGTTGAAAATTCGTTTATAAATATGGAGACAGAGACGATTTTATATGACAATGTAGAGTAATTTGATTATTTCCTTGATATGCTTACCTTAATATGTAACTGTATTACAAATTAGTAAGAAGTTTGTAACGACTATCATGTTGTCCAATTATAGGTATACCTATGTAAAGACGATCCAAATATAGTATTTTTAACAGGCTGGCCCAGTCTAGCCATAAGTTTTGTTACAAATGAAAAAGGCATTTTTTAATTAAGTAATGTCATTATTATTAAAACGTATTATACCTACATATTTATTCAAAAAATATAAAAAAATATTGTATTCGAAATGGCCACTTTTGGCTAAAGCTTTATATACAGGCTTTTAATTTGTTTGGCCATGAATCTATGAATTTTCGCACCGTTTCCAAAGAAAATTTCGCTACTGGTTGCTTTAAAGATTTTTTAAGAGACTCAATGTCGCCGTGTCATTTAGAGCAGGCTATGTTCTCTCAAACTGATCATATGTAATTTGAAGTCGAAAGGGTGAACCTTATTTTACTTTTCACAGTTTAAACTTTAAAGTATTACAATAAGTAAGTAATACTATGATTTTTTTTTAATTGATTATTTTCATATTAAATCAAAATTGAAGGGAGATTTTCGTATTAATTTCACAGATGTCCATATTTTGGTATCTTAGCTACGTAGGTACAAGGGCGGATCCAGCTTTGGTGCCAGGGGGGGGTCACGTAGTCGTGGTCAAGTCTTGACTTTTGACTGGACTATATGTTCAATTAGTGGCCGGAGATTTGGGTAGAAAGACCAAAGACCGAACACCCTATATTATTGAGGACTTTGTCTCAGTATTAATATGTACGACATAAATTGTATATAAAATCAAACTTTTTGATTAGTATCATAAATTTTGTCAAATTACTAATAAATAAAAAAGAATGCCAAATCAGTCTAATGTAAAAAGCCTAACAAAAGCCGGACACAGTTTATTTTGGCCGGACACACAATCAAAAACCTAGCTACGTTCGGCTATATCCGGACGCCTGGTAATCATATTATATTATCATCACTTACGAATCTCTCGTCGATTTAAATAAATAATATGTTTCATTAATTAATGTAATTATTGTAGTAAAATATTGAGTGAAATAAATTATTATGAGACTTATTTTGCTTCAATAATTATAATTTGAAAACAGATCTTTTTTTTTCAGTAAAATCGTTTTCAGTAAAATCATCTGCTCCTTCAATTTCATTCTGATCTAGCCACTCTAAGGCGTTGGCGCTTGCTGCTTGAAAAAAAATTGCGTGATATTTGCCGAGATCCCCCCTCTCTCCGACTTAAGATTAGATTAAACCCCCCCTTATTTCTTTAAATATTTTTTTCTCATTGGCTTTATCGGAAATTAATGGAAACCTGATGGTAAGTGGTCGTGACTCGTGGTCACTCATGAACAAGCGCATGCAAGTCATTCATGTGTTGTATATCCGGAGACATAAGAAGTCTTGGTATCAGTAATTATTACACTACCTGTCTTACCCTGCTCTCTAAACACAGAAATACGTAAGATGGTGGATTTTTTTTTCGGATGGAGCTATGCTAATGGCCCTAAGGTAGGCCCCTTACTTGTACAGACTACACCTCCGTGTAGTCTGTACAAGCCGGTCTGTACAACTGCACTGATACAGTTTTACCAACCACACGCACCGTTTTCCGTGTACAAGCCGGCCTGCGCAGGCAAAAGTGTGGTGAAGCTTGTGCGTGTGGTAGCCCCCTAATGGCAAATGGTATCACCCAGTGATATAGTAAGTGGGGGGTTGCCCACCGCCAGCCGTGGAGTGTGAGTTGTGACTTCCACGGCTTCATGGCGTCGGGTTTGTGCCTGTGGCGGATCTCTGCCTCGCCACCGTCGCGTCGGATAAAATCTAAGACGATACATAGGTATGTATACTACATACGCCCCGGCTCCATAGCCGGGAGCGGAACAACGCAGCCCTTTAGCAGGAAAATATAAAAGGAAAAATAAGGATAAACTGCACTTAGACACAATTCTTTTTTTCCTTTTGTTGTTTTTAGATTTCCCTTTGAAATTCACTCAGTTATTACGGATTATGAGCTAGAGATGTAATAATAAAAATCACATGTTTCTCTTTATCCTGCCTCATAAAATATTTCAAGGAATTTAAACACAGAGTAAGATAGTAAGCCTCTTTAGCTGCGATGCTCGGATGAGATTATAAATGCTATCCCAAGTGAACGTAGGTAAGGGAGGGCAAAAAAATATAAGTATAGTATCAACCCTTATATTATATCTCTCTGCTGGACACGGGTCTGCTCCTCGAAATCAGCGAGGAGAATATTGGGCCATTGATCACCGATGCTCTGGCCCAATGCTAGTTGGTGAACTTCACAAACCTTCATTGACTACCAGGCACACCAGGTTTCTTCACGATATTTTCATTTTATCGGTGAGGTACGAAGGGTATGGAGGGAGGGGTACACGATTTAAATTTAGAAAAACCCATTTCAAAAAGCCCTTACCAACTACAATCGTCGCTCAGCACTTGGAAAAAAGCTAATTATTTTAATATTGAACCAACTAGGAAAAACCAAAAAAATTTCAACAGCATGGAATTATTTTGCATGAAAGCGTTTATTCAAAAGTGTTCATTTAAATAAAATATGTATTTAAAACCATCAGATTCTGTTTAAGAGATATCTCATTTAATAATTTGAACAAGAACTACGTATATTAATATGTATTTTATGTATACATAAATATATTTAATACGGAGATGGTTTTGAGTTTCTCGAATGTGCAGATAAGTGCCTTATTTGGGTTAGTTATCGCCCTACCCCCTACCGCCCTTATTTTCATAAAACTCCGCCCAATCTGGGGGTTGAATGTAGCACGCCGATCTGGTTACCTAATATTCAAAGCAAAATTAACTTTATTTCTATTGCGTTACGGCATATTGTCCCGACAAGATTTTCATCAACCCCTCGCACATTTCCAACGACACACCACAAAATGGCTACCCTTTGCGGTATAAAATAATTTGTCGTGCTGTGTACCTCTCAGTAGCAATTGAAAAGTGTCACACACACACAGTGTCAGTTCAAATATTTTTCTATAATGTCAGGTACCAGGACGCAGATTGCCGACTCCTCAACTTCACCACCTTTAAGGTAAATAAAAATTACAATATGTCATATTTAAAAAAATATCTCTAAATTAAATAAAGTGATAAATCGTTTGGATGTAAAACATATATTGGCGTTGTAGTAAAATTGACTTGAGCACCGCGATGTGTAACGGCATGCCGCTATCGTGTCACTCGTATTTTCACTAATGAATTCCAACATAGAAGTTTCATAATATTATAGTCCAGCATCCCGTGATGTTAATTTTTAGTGAAAACTTCTTTAGGCGCATTGACTGCTTTTTAGATGAACAAAAATCATGGAACTCGCTTCATAGTCGTCAACGTTTACCATGAGCTATATGTATACTGTATATTTGTGTACTATCTCGGTAAACAAAAATCGTGATATTCGCGTTATCATAGCCACATTTTTAAAATATGTATTCAGTATTATAATGTCATTATTCCATTAGCAGTCCCATAACTGGCACTTTTTAACGTATAGATTTTTAGTTATTTAAATATATTTTCCTATATCCAGTGACAACCGTCGCTTAGACTACACGAGTCTTAAGTTCGCGTATGTTGATGGTTCTGACGATGAGAGTCCATCTCTAAGCACCGAGCTGCCTTCCTGCGTGTATGCCGCAGCTCGAAGCCGTCTTCAGCTGCCACTGGCTGCCTACGTACATCAGCATACAAGACAACTACATGCAGGTATGTACTTAAATTGTAACTTAAAATTTAGCCAGGCGATGTCATTAAATTTATCACACAAGTATAAAATAAAAATAAAAGCTTATTAAACGCATTTAAATGACTCTAAAAAATCTCACATTTAATTTAGAATTAATAAAATATAAAGAATTATTCCACTGCTTGCAAGAATGTCTAGTCTATTATCACTTGACAATTGCAATAATTTTAAAATGACTAACTAGGATTTTTTTATACAGTTTTCATTATAAAAGCTCTACCTATATTGTTATAATAAATATGTATGTCTATTTAATCTTATATTAAATGTACTTACATTATTTAAATAACTTTAGATTGTAATGTCTAAAAAAAAACATTTTAAATAAAAAAAAACCATTCCCTGCTTCATTTTTTTATTCATCTTCACATTGTGTATAAAAAAAGAATTTTATTTTCATATGGTATAGCCCGAGAGCCAGTAACGGGTCTTCATGACCAACTTCCTCCCGCGAGATAATTCGTGAGATGCACAAGAGAATAACATCATAAAGCCTAGTGGACGTCAGCTGGCGCGCGGTTGGAGCCTCCCAATCATGTAAAAAAAATTAAAAAGTTCAGTCATTTCCTCTCAGCTGAAATATTTGTTAAATTGTAGTTAACCCAATATCTTAACGAAAAAAAATAATCAGCTAGTTATGACATGGTACCTTGTACGTCAGCTGGTGACTCGAACATGCAACTTTTTTTAAAATTTTCAGTTACTTCCTCTGAAACCAAAATTTACCTGATGATAGCTTATATGTAACTGTTAATAATATATATATATATATATATATATATATATATATATATATATATATATATATATATATATATATATATATATATATATGTCAGCTGATTGTACCAGCTGACGTCCACTAGGCTTTATGATAGTGTTCTCTGATGCGTCTCACAAATTATCTCGCGGGAGGAAATAATTAACCAAATTTGCACCTGGCTCACGGACCAGTACATAATAGAGAGAAAAAGCTGCGAATTAAATATGCATCAGATATAAATATTATCAATATTATTGTTTCACTGCACAAATCAATTTAATTGCTTTCAACCGAATCATTTTATGCGAAATCAATCTATAAATGTTATTTTGCACAAGATGTCAGAATCAAAATATGGTAATAAAATATAATTTATAGGATCTACTAGATTTACGTTGGAAAATGTTCGCTTGTTACAAGCGTTAATTACTAAAGCTGATTTTAAAGCTCTGAATATTTAGCGTTGAGTTTATTTGACGTGTTAAACCATTTCCATACGTTTATTGTGTTAGGTATTCATTAGCGAGTTTGAAATGACGATTAGAAATTTGATTATTTCAATTGCCAATGATCATTATTATTGTATGTTATGAGCTCTTTGGTGTATTTGCTAATTTTACTCCATTGTTTGCGCGAATATTATTCAATAATAAAAACTACGCATGGATTAACTGAGTTTAGTCCGAAGTGGGAACGTCGGGATTTGATTATAATAAATGAAAAATACTATTGTAAAACTATGTATTACTTGAAATGCATTAATTATGTGGAAGGAAGGAAAGGAAAGATTTTAAAAAGCTTTATTACAGCAGCGGCGTAACTTACCGTTCGGGGCCCGCGGCAAATTCATCGGATGCTAGGAAAGACACAATTTTTTTTACTAAATGTGTAATCAAATATGTTGGGAGTTGGAATTCTCCTCCGACCGGGGGCCCCTTTCAGCTGAGGGCCCATGGCATTTTGCCGACTTGCTACCCTGTAGTTACGCCACTGTCTTACAGGCAATACTTGATATTTATTATTGCCATCACTTTAAAGCATATTGCAAATGTCTAAATCATATTTTATCACATATTAATGCAAATATATACATATAAAGGCTGATGATGATGATCATGATGATGAATGTGGTATCTATAAAAAGAAAATATTTAAAGATGCTATGCTGGAGGCGTCGGTGGAACCTGACTTCCAGTGTGGCGGATCACCGTACCGGGTGCAGAGAGCCGCCGCCAACGTGAGAGAGCGCCGCCGGATGCTGAGGTCCGGACCCAATGGGTATCATGTTCTTTTGCGTCAGATAATATTAAGTTCTTTCGTTTGCTTCGCTTATACTTTGCTACTTTTTGCAATTATTTTATTAACTTTTTTAAATTGTTTTGTCCGTGTAAAATATTATTTCATTTTGAACTCACAGTTCCCCGAAAATCTTTTAAATTTTTAACCATGGTTTGGAATTAGAAGATCGCCATATTTTGGGCACCGAGAACTATATAGAGAGAATAGGAATAGAGAATAGGCTGTGGCCATGACACTAATTATACGTAAATGCCTAAAACGGATAGGGAGGCTACACGCTAGCTTATAAGCCTGTTAATGACATTAATCACACATGATCACAAATTGTCCATTACACATTGTTAGTGACATGTTAAAGCATGGATGTAATAAGATGTTAATATCTATTATATTAGTTTCTAAGCAGACTGACAGATTGCACACAATAGTTGTGTGTGAAACACCTAAAGAATAATATTTTCAATGGAGTATTATTATCACACAGTGGTTTTAAAAAATAAGATTACTATTACGCTTTGAAGTGGCTAATGTCGGTGCCTTTTAATACTTTACCCTTTTAGGGTTACGCACCTCGTAAGGTAAATTTAAAAAGGAACACTACCCTAAGGACATTTTTGTCTGTCTACCCGTGTGCCACCGCCGATTTTCTCAGGAACGGATGGACCTAGCGAGTTGAGGCTTATATCAGATACAGAGATATATATGTAGTTCCTATTAGTTTTATAAAAATCGAGGTCCTGAGTAAATACAATAAAAATGGACTAAATTTAGATTTTTGCCAGTACCAAAATTTATCTTAATTTTCAACTTATTTATTTTTTGGATTTTTTTTGCGTTGCTTCTAAATTCTAATCAAAATTGACCTTTTAGAATTTGAATCTAAAACCTATATTATGGTAGTTCCCGTCGCCACGAAAACACGAAATTTGGCAATTAGCAAGGTCAAATAGCACAAGTAAAGGAAAAATTCCAAAAATTACATAACAAATAAAATTTTATAAATTAAAACTTATCCCCATACATACATAGTTGACCAATTAACTGAATTGTATGAGCGCTCATAATAATGTAAACCTATGAACGCCTTCTGAAGTTTTTTTTTCTTTTAAATGTGCTCTCTTGGTGAACTTTTTCGGTTTATCAGTATCTATGGCATAAAAATATAAATGTACTAAAACGTGTGTATTATGTTCTGACTTTAGCAGTATAAACTCGGCGTTCGACGAACTGAGAGTCCATGTGCCGACTTTTCCGTATGAGAAACGTCTTAGCAAAATCGATACTTTGCGACTGGCTATAGCCTACATTGCGCTACTCAGAGAGGTGAGAAATATTTGCTTATATTGAATGATAGATTTATATTTTTATTTTTATTTCAATTATATTCAATTATATTATAGAAGTACTTGAATTATCGATGTTATTTAAATATTTTTATTTTAAAATTGATACTGATAAAGGCTTAATAATAAAGCCGAAACGTAGCAAATTAGTGTATTAGTGTTTTTTAAATACCGTCCAAATTCCTGCAAATTTTAAAATAAAAATAGATATAGAAGGTTCCTTTGTATTACTTTTATGTTAAAACGTGAACTATTATAACTTTTTTAACAAACATTAATTTACTTTTCACTCTGCAGATGGTTTTATTTTTTGATTAGAATATTTAAAAGCAATTAAAACTCTGAAGAAGAATAATTAAGGCTTAAAGTTCAAGAACTTTAGCTCACTTCTGAACTTTTCATATCATTAATGTCGTAGGAGAGCCTACTCTATCTTAGAATTCGGGGACGCGTCGAATGTTCTATTCAGCATCTTCTTTTAATTTGCCTTGATATTTACCAAAGAGTGTTCCTATTTTTTTCAAAGGTCTTAGACGCAGACTACGATCCACTTACATATGTAGAGAAATGTCTTCGTGGTGAAATTAAAGCAGACAGAGCACATTGGAACACAAGCGGTACGTATTATGTAATATATATTTGATAAGAAAATAATTATTTTGATAATTATTGTTATTTATGTGCAAAATTAAAAATAAGACTCGTTATATCGTCACCTTACAATTTTATTAGGCTTTAGTAATTAGCTTGTAGAGTTGTAAAAAACGGATGGACAGCCCATTTTGTACCGTGAATCGGGTGGCACATCTGCCAGTTGGAATTTCTAAAATTAAATTCTAAAAAATTAAAAAAAAAACCGCCTATCGGTCGATTGGTAGAAACTATGAACATTTTATAGGTGCCTATATTTTAAACTAATTATGATTTCAACAGATCTTACTGCCCGGCTGTCGTGGATCAATTGGGAGAATCTTGGAGTGAATCCACAACGAAGAAGTGTACTGACTTCACTCGCCCTAAGTTCGGAAAACTTACAATATCCACATAACTAATATTTCTATAGCTTTCCAACATAACCAGTATCTAATACACATTTAGTAGATTAAAAAAATGTAATACTTTTCATATAACCTTTTACTATAAAAAATGTTTAATGCCACTTCGCCAATCAATTCGGCTTTTCAAGCAATTTTAAGTAGATATGCTTTCAACATTTCAAATTGCATTGTCTTATATTTTACAATTTACGCTACCTACTAAACCATCACTTAAGTTAATACCTAATCGTGAATGTAGTTAAAAAAGGCACTCACATATTTTTATAAAATACTTTATTGAATTAGATATGAATAGACTAATGTCCGTTGTTATAATAAAATTGTTTGATGTGAAATAACTACTGTCGCGACTTGAAAGCAAAATTGACTCGAATGTCGTGATGGTAAGGGGCATCATTTTTTTTTCGAAAGGTCTAGACTTTTAGGCCTCATGGCCAGCTCAATTGGTAGGTAGATGAGCACATGGCTCATGTAGAAATAAAGGACATCGTATCCCTTTATCAAAAAAAATCTATAACGAAAGATATAACAAGTATGACTTGATTAATTATTTATGAATAGGTAATAAATTCGAATATAAGAATATAGATTTTTCACATGCATCCTTTTCGTTACGGCCAACTTTTTTATTTTCTATTACAACATAGACGAACGAATACCTGATGAGTTGTACTAGGTGAGCCATCTGCTCACCTACCTACCGATTGAGCTTAAAGGCCATCAGACCTAAAAGTCTAGACCTTTCGAAAAGGCTTTTAAATGTTATATCCTCACGCCCGAATACTCAAACGCCACTTAAATATTTGGGGGCTCCTCAAACTACTAAGCACGTCTTGAATCCATATGTCATCAAAATGTAAGCAACTCTCAATTTGAGTTGCGTTTGAGTATTCGGGAATTAGTGTGGACTCTCAATTTACAGTCTTCAGTAGTATTATCAAAGACGAAGAACTTGAAGAAATAGGTCGTAAGTATAATTTTATTTTCGTGCAGTATTCATAGGTACTCGTTGCACCGATCGGCGTTATCTGCCTTAGGAGAACTTCTAGTCGTATATAAAAATTAAAAACAATGTGCAATAACTAATAAGTCATGTTTTTACTTACTTTAGCAGATGCTGACATATAGACTTATAAACATACTAGAGGCCCCGCCAGACGATGGCCTGTATTTTTTTATAATAGGTTTAATTGTGAATTATTATAAGTAAATATACGAAATCAAATATATATAATACGAAAAAAATTGTTTGCTAATTCATCTGTTTAACATTCACTTACCGATGAAATTCGATGAATAATAAGCCTGATTTATATTGACATTTCTTTGATTTCGTATATCAATTTAAATAAATAGTGGACAGAATTGTGACACGAAACCATTCTCGAATCCACACACTCAAAATTTTCATCTGTCGGTCCGGAAGTTTAGGAGTTCAGTGACAAACGCACACGCACAGAAAAAATATAATATAAATTATAATGATAATTTAGGCTTCCTGAAATAAAAACTAAAAAATTAGGAAGATTTGGATAATTTCTATGCCATACTTATTATTAAGAAAACACTATATAAGTACATGTTTATGTTAAAATTTTGTGTAGTAGGTATATGCTGTAACTGCATCCTTATAATATCATTATTTCGATAAGTTATTTGGTAATTACCTCCTTGTTCGCTCACTCTGCAAAAAGGCTGTAGGTATGTATGGCTAAAATGTATGTGAGTTGTTCTATTTATATATTCTTGTATGTATGGCATTCAATCATTAGGAGACAGGAAAAATAGGCTTTCGGACGCTTCCCACACCTGACTTTGCTCACTATGGCACTTGCCTTTTTCGAACATATTTACAGTACGAGCAATATTGCGTGACGAAATTGAAATTAGTCACAGAATTCTGATTTCTGAGCATTTACGTACCTAACGAATTTTTTGTAGAAAAATCACTGCCACTCTTAGCTAACTTCAGTCAGTCCAAATTGCTCGTACTGTGATTGTACTCAGTTCCAATTCCTGTAGATAACAGAATACATTTTTACTGTATCTTAGGTAACTGTGTATTCAAATCAAATATAAATTTGGAATTCAGTATGCTTGATTGTGTTATAATTATAGAATATCTTAAAATATTTCCAATCTAGTCAGAATATTTCTATACTTACTTAAGTAATATAAGTAATCAATATGCATTATGCATACCTAATATAGGAATAATTTTATCACATTAGGGCCCGTTCGTACGAGCGTCGTGTTCTAACTAGACGTTAGCGCGAGATGCGAGCAATTTAAACGTTTTTTAACGCTCGAAAAGGGCTCGTGCGAACGGGGCATTAAAATCGATATATATATATATATATATATATATATATATACTTTAATTAATAGAGCATATTTATGAGGTTTAATTTAATATACATTGTATGTTTGTATTTAACGGTAGTACATTTTAATCATGGTGCAATATAGGTTATGTTAATACTTTTTAATACCTAGATAAATTAGACGTTTATAAATGTAGGTTTAGAAAATGTATTATTTTTAACATATTGTATCTAATTATAGAATGTAAATAAAAAAATAATTGTATCTTTATTTTGGTTTTTTTACATGATCCTATAAGATAGATATCGATACGTACGTAGGGTTGCCAGGCGACCGGAAAAAGCCGGACATAGGTAGGCTTTTCGATTGCGTGTCCGGACAAAATAAACGGTGTCCGGCTTTTGTTAGACGTTAGGTACACATAGGTGATAGGGCTGCACATTACGTACACAAACTGTTGGGAAATCATATTGTATTTAATAATTTGCATGTATGCATTCTAAAATATTTAAAAACATACAAAGTTTTATCATTATAACTAATAGCTCCTATATAAATAGTTATGCTACTTTAAGTGGAATATAAAATCACAATCACATGAGACAAAAACAATAATTTTGGGTAAAGTCTTTTTATTTTTTTGTTGAACATCAAATAATAAGCGATTATCGAAAAAACTAGATTTAAACAGAATATATAATTATTATATTTTTAATATTTATTACTTAATAAAAACAATCACTTGCATAGTTTTAAAAAAAAGTGTTCACTAAAAATATTATCTGCTGATACTTACAATAATAAAACATACAAAAGAGATCTTATTTATAAAAAAAACAGGTTTTTAAACACAGGAAGCTTATACAATAAATATTGCTTTAATTTGTCAAGGCCTCTAGTTTATATAAAATGCGAAAATGAGTGATGATGATGACACTGGACTTGTCTTCCGTGAATGAATATTCTTTACGAATGGGTTACTAATACAAAACACATTTTATTAGCTAGGTTACTGCTAATATGCCTCTTGTAAAACTTTATGGAATGAACAACTATTATATATAAATTCCGCTCAATATTATCTATCACTTTATTATCTATGTTGATATAACACGATTTAAATAAAACTGTAAGCCACTGCTACATAACAGTCAATATTAATACAAATTTTAATTCCATCGCAGCTATAAAATACTGAAAAAGAAACCACTTACTTTACACCTCTATTATATAATGCCTATATTTTCCTTCTTTCATATCTATGAAAAAAAAAATTGACGACATAAGACATACAAAAATCTATACGAATAGATGTGATCGATGCATTTACCATAAACAATAAATAATTATAGCTGTATAATATGTTGTAGTGGTTTTTTGATACATTTTTGTAAACGTGTATGTTTCATCGGAATATAAACGAATTTGTTGAAATGCAAGGAAAACACTAATCATTAATTCTTATATGGGTCAATGTATACGTTTTGGCAATAGGATCCCAGAAAACATTCAAACTTTCAATAAATAAATTTAAAAAACGTTTTAAATTTTAAAATGAGAGTGCAACGCGTGCGCATGTGAGTGCCGCCAAGCGAGCGTACTCATGCTGTTTGGATATGCCTAGAAATCTTAACTATAGTAAATTTTCGTTTATATTTCGAATGCTTCTTATTATTACTTTAACGATTGTAAGGTTTACTCATTAGTTTACCAATATTATTTGAAAATGATTCGAACGTTATTTTGATAATTTTATATTTAAATAAAAAAATCTAAATATACAAAATGAAATGAGATGAGATACCACCAAAAAAACAAAACTTGTTAAAAGTACCAAGTCTCGCAACTCAGTTCTTGTACCATTGTGAGATCCATATAATAATACCAAGTCGGTTAATTCATTCAGTTAAGTCCAGGTACTAAGTGACCTTCTGTCTTAAGTTATTACGTAATTATAAGTAAACGTGGTATATGTATATTGTAAAATGTTTAAAAGATTAGTTCCGCTTAGTTTCCTTAAGCCGGTTCTTCTCAGTGGACTAGTTTTGAAACCGGTAGTAGGTACAGTTCATTTAACATTCAATGTAAAAAAAAATAATTAAATTATTAATTAAAAATTATTTGATACTTAAATAAAAATATTTTTATAATTATTATTTATTTCTTCATGAGATATTAGAGTATGATTTATGACACTAACTAGATTATAACTATGAAACATAGTCTTCTTAAGAATAACTACAGAGTAAGCCAGCAGAGATGTAGAACTTGAAATGTAATGGAAGATGATTACGGAAGTTTCTATACTAAGTAGATGTAAAATTAAACAGAAGTAACAGTAAATAATATGAAATGTTTATATTGTTTTCTATACCTATATTATTACATTGACTAGTATTCCGTATAAATAAAAAATAAACTTTAATCTTATAAGCAAATAAACAATAAATCTTTATTAAATCATAGCATAATTCTTCAATACAAAAACCATAAAAATACTCATTAGTCATCATTGAAATCAGAAAGCAAATGGAATGCCATGAAGAAAAATATTTTATTTTATTTAAATATAGGTACACATAAATTTTGACTTAGGAAATCTCTTATGCATGTTACTGAGTCAGTAAATATATTATTACATCCTTGCCTATTAGTTGCATTCACTCTAGTCACTATAGTGTCAGCTATGTTCATTACAAGTAAATTGTGACTAAGTACACTATATCTCTAAGGCCAGTCTTCCAATGTATTGTGGACGGTGTGCCATACAAGCCCCGTCCCTGGAGGTGCATGACTAGAAGGAAGAAGTACATGTCTAAAGAAACTCCTACCCTGTGTCAATCCTAAGAATAAACGCCAATTTTTTCGTCTTCCAAAGTCATAGGGATTTCTAAATTTTGTTGTGTGAGTCTTCTTCAACTGGGCGTTTATATGTGCTTCTACACTTGTCTCACCCCTACTAATATTCTGCCCGTGCATAATAACGAGTGTCCCTAAGGCAACCAGTACAGAGACGCAGGTAGCTGCCATAAACACCACTGCTTTTCGTTTCCAAGGATGTGCCGTAATACGTTGGCACTCTGTGATGGCTGGTGTTGGCAAATTGTGTTCTCTTGGAAAATTAATAGAGTCATATTCAACAAAAACTTTGACAGGCACCAACACTCCACTTTTATTCATACGAACTGGATGTCCGATTAAATCTGGGTCATTGTTCGGTATAATACCCGCTGAAATTCAATACAAATAATTCAACATTTTATATCAGAAGAAACAAAAGATATGTCTTCTAGAGACAGTATTTATTGATACTATATAAATCATGGCTGTAGTGACTGATAATTCTAATTAATCTAATTCTAATAAAACCTAAAATATCAATGACTGCAAACATTTTTATCATTGTTAAAATTAAATTTTTATAATACAAATAAAATAATTACAAATGATATATATAATATTAAATCATTTGTATCAAGTGAAATGAAAATTATCATTTAAACATGATCATAATGAAATATGGGTAAAAAAAATACACATGACAACATACAACAGAGTATGAAAATATATAACAATAATTTTAAATAACTTGCCTGTGTCATTTATCCACAGGACTTGATATCCCAAGTCAAGTCCAGCAATAATTACAAATAACACACCAAAAACCATATACAGCATGTAAAGGTAGAAATAGCGGGCATTATAATATCCGACACAGTTATTCAGCCACGGGCAATGATGATCCATTGCCAGGATACATCTATCACATACTGAACAATGGTGTGTTCTTGGTGGTTTTGGTGAAATGCATTTTTTACATATACTCGCTGCTTCAGATATCATTGAGCCCTAAAAAAAGATGTTCTATATAACAATTGAAGTAATTCTACCAGATTGGCTAGTGAAGTTAGTGACAAAATGTAATATTGTGGACTTTTTATCCTTTAATATTACAATCACTAATAGAGAACTTTTAATATTTAAGGTAGTTTACTTCACTGGCTGATTTATAAATAAACCTATCTTAAAATGTTAAGGAATAAGATTCCAAAATTATTCTTGTGTCGTTGTTTAAGATCAGGAATGAGGTTTTCTAGACTATTTTGGCATTTCATTGTTTAATATTTACTTTATATCTAGTTTTCATGTAGGTAACTGTTTGATGATCATAGCATAATTAGTTTTTGTTGATTTTCTTAAAATACGCCTTAAAAAAATCACATGCGACTTCCGCATAGTTACTTAATGTTATTATGAAATTTTAAATTATATATAATGTAACAACAATTTCAATATTAGCAGAATAAATTATTTTGTAGTACTTACATGAGGAGGATATCCAGGCTGGGTCTTTACTCCCATATAATAATGGAAAACAATATTTAAAAGTAACCAATTACCCAATATAACTAAAAATATGGTAATATATGGATCTCTTTCCCACCAGTATGGTAATCCAACCCAATAAGCAATAGCAACTACTGCAGCTGTTAATACAGTCACACAAAAAACGAACACCTGAAAATAAATATAAATTAATAATAATCATCTTTGATTTGAAATGATATGCAAAGGTATCACAGGTATTGTGGAGTCTGTAATATGGTTGAAAATGTTAAGTATTCTTTCGTTTAAACTTAGTGTAATATGTAAATTAATAAATTATAAATACCTTGCCCAAATACCCAGCAAAGTTGTCAACAAACCAATATATAGGTTCCAACATACAATCAACAGCATAACTTTGACTCATATGCTCATTGTAGGTAAGAGAACGAAATGTTAAACTTGCTTGAGTTAGTCTCCATGTTATAAAACCTCTAAAATATGAAAAATACATAACAAACGCAATACAACTAAAATAACTATTATGTACAGTATATTTTATGTACCTTATAGCTCTAAATATTTCTCTCCAACGAAATCGCCATTGTAAGACCACCATACTTATAGAATTATTTGTATCTTACTATTTGTTTAATAAAGATTAAATTTTAAAATCAATAAATATTTTTGTGGCCACTCGGTTTTATAGTCAAATCAAGAATTAAATATCAATTCATTTATACAAAAATTGCTTTTGCGCAAATCGACATCGTAAAAATATGTTGTTTAGAAATGTTTACAATAATTATCATTTATCATTTGATTTTTCATTATTTTCTTTTTTTTTTTTTTTTTTTTTCCTCTTTTGGCAATAGCGTTTACTTTTTGCCAATGACGTAAATTAAAAGATTGGGAAACTAAGATAAATAAGGATACGGAACACGGGAAAAGATCAGATAAGTAGGAAGAGGTTTGAAACGGATAATAAAAATTTCATAAATATACATATATATACTTACACACCAAATATTTAAACTTTAATATGGTTTTGAAGGATGAAAGATGACAATATTTTATAAAATTTACATGGATACATAATTATACAGGATATACAGGTAGGAAATGGAACATTAAGAGATATTAGATCATTCAGGAATGAGGAGCGGTCGTATAGAGGACATGAAAAGAAAATGTGATCTAGATCACATTTATCGGATTCACATTCACACATGTCAGTAGATACAATGCCTAATCTATTAAGATGAACAGGAGTGCAAACGTGACCCAAACGCATTCTTATGATAGAAGAACATACTAGCTTATTGCATTTCGCACGGAAAAACCATGGTTTAAGTGAAATAAGTGGCTGAAGGTTAAAATATCTCCTGCCTTTTGATTGACCAGTTTCAGTCCAAAGTCCATTCCAGCAATCCTGAAGTTGAACTACAGGAAGAGCACCTAGATCCTGGCAATAAACTTTATAAGGGAAAATATCGCCATCGACCACGGCTTCATTAGCTAGTTGGTCTGCTTTTATATTACCAGGAATGTCTCTATGGCTAGGGATCCATACAAACAACACAGAAAGACCAAATAAATTACATTTATTTAATAGATTTCTTATTTCTATGATAATAGAAGAAATATTTTTTGATTTAAATGGGAACCTATTGAGAGACTGTAATGCACTTTTTGAATCAGAGAAAATTATTGTTTTTGGAAGTTTAAATAGAATAATATATTCAATAGCCTTAAGAATACCGTAACATTCCCCAGTAAACACCGATGTTTCCGGAGGAAGTTTGATTTTTTGTGATATTTTAAATTGGGCGTGATAGACACCTACACCAACAGGATCAGAAGAGGAGTGTTTAGACGCGTCTGTGTAAATATGATGGTAATCAACCCAAACAGTATTTTTAAGAAAATTAAATGAAAAATTTATACAAATATCGTGCTTATTTAAATCTAAGTTAAAATGAATTTCTGGAAGAGACATTAATGCTTCAAAGCTAGTACTGAAAAGAGGGTAATTAATGGATCGATGAATAGGAGCTTTTATGTTAATAAATTTCTTAAAACTATTGATTAGACAAGGTGGTTTTTTATGTGTCCAATATGCAGATGAATCTATACAATGAGAAAGTTGCTGAAGTTTGTTATAAAGAGGGTGATTAATAAACTGAAAAGATCGGAATATAAATTTGTCAGCTAAATATTGACGACGTAGATGTAGTGGAGGATCACCACATTCTACTTGAAGAGCATTGATAGGACTTGACCGCATAGCACCAGAAACTACTCGTAAAGCTTTGGACTGTATGAGATCTAGTTTTTTAAAAGCCTTAGCACTGCCAGGCTCCAGCAAGAATGTACCATAATCTAACATACTTCTTATAAGAGCATTATATAACAATTTCATGCAAAAAGGGTGAGCACCCCACCAAACACCTGATAGACATCTTAAAATATTAAGAGCACGTTCACATTTAGTATTTAGGTAATCACAATGTAGGATACCAGTTAGTTTCGAATCTAAGATAATTCCCAAAAACTTAACATTATCTTTAACTGGAATCTGATTATCCTCATAAAATATAGAAATAGGAGGAGGAGTTCTTGATCTCGTGAATAAAACTATTGTACTTTTTGAAGGTGATAGATCAAGGCCATTTAAGTCCAACCACTTTTTTAAAATCATCAGCGATTGTGTTACAGAAGAACTAGCTTTTTCAATAGAATTATCACAACAGTAAATTAATAGATCATCAGCATACTGAAGAACATTTACACTATTAAGAGATGATTTTAAATCTTGTGTATAAATATTATATAATATTGGACTAAGTACTGATCCCTGAGGGAGGCCCTTTGAAACAAGACGAGTAATTGACTTCCCGTCATCTAGTTTAAGGATTATGTATCTTTCAGAAAGCATGTTTATGATAAAATTTGTTAATAGCAGTGGTATATTAAGTTGTAAAAGCTTACTCTTTAAAATACTTATCACGACGTTATCATAGGCACAGTTAATATCTAAGAATGCAGCTATTACTGATTTATTATTTGAAAATGATAATTGAATATCAGAAATGAATATACTTAAGCTTACAATAGTACTTTTCCCACGTCTGAAACCGAACTGTGATTCACATAATAGACCGTTATGCTCGACAAACCATTCTAAACGATTTTTTATAAGATGTTCTGTAATTTTCATCAAAACAGAAGAGAGTGCGATTGGGCGATAGGCAGAATGGTCTGAAGAACATCTATTAGGTTTCAGAACGGGAATTATTTCTTGACGTTTCCACGTGGAGGGGATGTTACCAGATGTCACTATTGAATTTATAAGAGATAAATAATAAAATAAAGCATCATCGTTTAAATGAGAGATAAAGGAATAAGGAATACCGTCCAGTCCAGGAGCAGAATCCTTAACATGTGACAATACACATTTTAATTCAGTGAGAGAAAATAGACAGTTTAAACCAAAACAATTATCATTATTTATATTTATTACAGGGTAACGAATTATTAAGTCTTCAGGAACGAAAGGTGGAGCCAATTTATCTAAAAAGCTATTAACTAAATGAGAAGGGATTGATTTTGTAGATGAATCTCTGTATGCAGATCTAAACCTCCTTATATTTTGCCATACAAGAGATGGTCTGACATCGGGTGATATTGAATAGCAGAAGGTTTTCCAGCCATCAAATTTCTTTTTCTTTAGAAATTTTGAAGTTTCTGACATTATCTTTGTAAGAATTTCAAAATTTTCATCAGTGGAACATTCACAGTATGTAATTTCAGCATATTTTCTTCTCTTTACTGCCTCAGTACATTCATTATCCCACCAAGGAGGAGAAGGAATAAAACCCAAAGAGCTATTTTTAATAGGAAAAATCTCATTGGCAACCTCAATAAAGATTCTTGCTAAAGAATCTGCACACTGAGATTCTGTACCTGGATTAATTTTTGGAAGTGTAATAATTTTGTTTTTTATGAGATCTTTATATAAATCCCAATCAACATCATTAAGCTTATATTTTAAACGAGGAGAATAAGTTTTATGTAATACTTTATTGTTCTTATTGCAGGTTGGAAATGATAATAATAGTGGGAAGTGATCACTACCAAAAGTAGATTGCAATGGATCCCAGGACAAAGAAGAAGCAAGATTAGGTGTAGTGACTGTTAAATCTGGAGCACTTGGGCCCTCGTCAGGATGAGAACGTCGAGTAGGACGACCATCATTTAATATACACAAATTCACTGAATCAAATATATCTATTAATGTGTTACCATAACTATTAGAAGATAAGTAACCCCAGGATTCATGGCGACAGTTAAAATCACCAAGAATAATAAAAGGCTTCGGAAGAATGGAAATAATATCTTTAATTTCATTCAAGATTGCAGAAGAAGGATGAGGTATATAAATAGATATGTAGCAGATATTTTCGACTGAAGCAGCAATGATAGAAAAATCATTACTGTGAGAAGGAATAGAGAAGAGAGAAAAGGAAAGAGGGTGTTTCACAAGTATGGCTACTCCACCATGCCCATCCACACGATCTTCCCTGAGACATGAATAACCACGAATCTTAAATAAAGACCCTGGTTTCAACCATGTCTCTTGAAGAGCACAGACATAAGGTTTATATTTATTTAATAAATAAATAAGATCACTTTTTTTAGGAGTGATGCTTTGACAATTCCATTGAAGAACTTTGTCCATTATTTGGTTTATAAATTTGAGTAATTGCGGAAACTAATAAGGCAGCGTTGGACGGTGTAAATTCATTCGTTTGACTAAGAGATTTTATAAGAGAAATAATTAAATCAATTACTGAGGATTCCAATGAGTTTTCATTTTCTTTGTTAATTAATGCACATCCATTAGAGGGTTGGGGAATATTAAAATCCCTTAAAATTTCTTGGTGAGCTGATTTGTCATACCCTTTGCTAAGTGTAGGTGGAGGCTTTGGTTTAACAAAAACAGTTTTTTTATATGAAGAACTGTTTATAGCTTTAGGTGTAGAATGTTGATGCTGGGTTGGAAAACTATTAGGAGTGATGTTAGGAGATGAGAGCAATGCATCTGCATAAGAAATTCGAGAGACAGATGGATGTAACTTTGAAGCTTCAGAATAGGAAATACAACTTTTAGCCATTGATTCCTTTATAGCTCTTTGTCTTTCATATTCTAAACATTTTTTATCAGTTGCAATATGGGAACCTTTACATAAACAACAAGATATAAAATCTTCTTGAATAGAGCAGTTATCACCACTATGTCCTTGACCACATTTAAAACATCTTGGTTTAGATCTGCATTGAGATTTTACATGACCAAACCGACAACAATTGTAGCATTGTATAGTAGGATAAATATACAAGTCTACAGTAAGAGCAGTGTAGCACATATAAATTCGTTTAGGCAAAATCTGTCCATCAAAAGTAAATACTACAGACTCAGTACATTTAAGATGGTTTTGTCCATCAATCATTGTCTTCCGTTTTATTCTTCTAATTTTTATGATTGGGCCGCAGCCAATAGGTACAGAAACATTGTCTTTTATTTCCTCTTCGGACCACTCAGCTGGTACTCCTCTTACTATTCCTATTCTACTCACAGAAAATGATGGAATAAAAGCCTTATATTTTTCAGTTTCTAAATTTTTGTTTTCAACAAAGTCATTTGCATCTTGGTGCTTAGAAAAAGAAATAGATAACCTATTCCGGCCTATCCTTTTTAAACTTCCATTTACAATATTATTAACTGAATTTCTTTTGAGAAAGCGTCCAAATGTAACTGGATGTAAAGTAACATTATCGTCGGGAGATGAAAATTGTTTAAGAATATGTACAACATAAGGAGCAGCATCAGATGAATTATATAACAGCCTTGCAACAGGGGGCTGTGGCTGTGGTGTAGTGTCCGAGTTATTTTTTTGTATAGTCTCTACTACTATAGAAGAATTATTGCAGGAATCGGCTTTGGAAAGAATTTGTTTATCACTAATTTCTACACATTGGCAATCACATTCCTTAATATCCTTTTTATCACCACGATGTTTTCGTCGTCTTTTATTACAATGCCTGCAGATTCTGGGCCGAGCTGACACTCTTTTACGTCCACTACATGTCTGAGACACAGAACCATCTGTATCCATTGTACTACCATCGTCATTATTTGTAATTGTCACTACATGACCTATATCGGGGGGCTCGGGGGCTGTCCCCCCAGGATCACCCGGGGGGTCCATCATGTCATGAATGAAAAGTAAGGTAAAGAAAACTTACCAATAGGATGAAATTTACAAAATTAAATAAAATTTACACTTTAATACAAACTAACTATTAAAATATATACAAACTACAACTTATCTGATCTAAATATCTTAAAATTTACATAAAATTCAAATTAAAATGAAAAATTATAAAAAACTACGTGCGACCGATTTAAGGTTTCCCGCCCTTTTTTTGGATTTTTTTTTTTTTTTTCCTCTTTTGGCAATAGCGTTTACTTTTTGCCAATGACGTAAATTAAAAGATTGGGAAACTAAGATAAATAAGGATACGGAACACGGGAAAAGATCAGATAAGTAGGAAGAGGTTTGAAACGGATAATAAAAATTTCATAAATATACATATATATACTTACACACCAAATATTTAAACTTTAATATGGTTTTGAAGGATGAAAGATGACAATATTTTATAAAATTTACATGGATACATAATTATACAGGATATACAGGTAGGAAATGGAACATTAAGAGATATTAGATCATTCAGGAATGAGGAGCGGTCGTATAGAGGACATGAAAAGAAAATGTGATCTAGATCACATTTATCGGATTCACATTCACACATGTCAGTAGATACAATGCCTAATCTATTAAGATGAACAGGAGTGCAAACGTGACCCAAACGCATTCTTATGATAGAAGAACATACTAGCTTATTGCATTTCGCACGGAAAAACCATGGTTTAAGTGAAATAAGTGGCTGAAGGTTAAAATATCTCCTGCCTTTTGATTGACCAGTTTCAGTCCAAAGTCCATTCCAGCAATCCTGAAGGTGAACTACAGGAAGAGCACCTAGATCCTGGCAATAAACTTTATAAGGGAAAATATCGCCATCGACCACGGCTTCATTAGCTAGTTGGTCTGCTTTTATATTACCAGGAATGTCTCTATGGCTAGGGATCCATACAAACAACACAGAAAGACCAAATAAATTACATTTATTTAATAGATTTCTTATTTCTATGATAATAGAAGAAATATTTTTTGATTTAAATGGGAACCTATTGAGAGACTGTAATGCACTTTTTGAATCAGAGAAAATTATTGTTTTTGGAAGTTTAAATAGAATAATATATTCAATAGCCTTAAGAATACCGTAACATTCCCCAGTAAACACCGATGTTTCCGGAGGAAGTTTGATTTTTTGTGATATTTTAAATTGGGCGTGATAGACACCTACACCAACAGGATCAGAAGAGGAGTGTTTAGACGCGTCTGTGTAAATATGATGGTAATCAATCCAAACAGTATTTTTAAGAAAATTAAATGAAAAATTTATACAAATATCGTGCTTATTTAAATCTAAGTTAAAATGAATTTCTGGAAGAGACATTAATGCTTCAAAGCTAGTACTGAAAAGAGGGTAATTAATGGATCGATGAATAGGAGCTTTTATGTTAATAAATTTCTTAAAACTATTGATTAGACAAGGTGGTTTTTTATGTGTCCAATATGCAGATGAATCTATACAATGAGAAAGTTGCTGAAGTTTGTTATAAAGAGGGTGATTAATAAACTGAAAAGATCGGAATATAAATTTGTCAGCTAAATATTGACGACGTAGATGTAGTGGAGGATCACCACATTCTACTTGAAGAGCATTGATAGGACTTGACCGCATAGCACCAGAAACTACTCGTAAAGCTTTGGACTGTATGAGATCTAGTTTTTTAAAAGCCTTAGCACTGCCAGGCTCCAGCAAGAATGTACCATAATCTAACATACTTCTTATAAGAGCATTATATAACAATTTCATGCAAAAAGGGTGAGCACCCCACCAAACACCTGATAGACATCTTAAAATATTAAGAGCACGTTCACATTTAGTATTTAGGTAATCACAATGTAGGATACCAGTTAGTTTCGAATCTAAGATAATTCCCAAAAACTTAACATTATCTTTAACTGGAATCTGATTATCCTCATAAAATATAGAAATAGGAGGAGGAGTTCTTGATCTCGTGAATAAAACTATTGTACTTTTTGAAGGTGATAGATCAAGGCCATTTAAGTCCAACCACTTTTTTAAAATCATCAGCGATTGTGTTACAGAAGAACTAGCTTTTTCAATAGAATTATCACAACAGTAAATTAATAGATCATCAGCATACTGAAGAACATTTACACTATTAAGAGATGATTTTAAATCTTGTGTATAAATATTATATAATATTGGACTAAGTACTGATCCCTGAGGGAGGCCCTTTGAAACAAGACGAGTAATTGACTTCCCGTCATCTAGTTTCAGGATTATGTATCTTTCAGAAAGCATGTTTATGATAAAATTTGTTAATAGCAGTGGTATATTAAGTTGTAAAAGCTTACTCTTTAAAATACTTATCACGACGTTATCATAGGCACAGTTAATATCTAAGAATGCAGCTATTACTGATTTATTATTTGAAAATGATAATTGAATATCAGAAATGAATATACTTAAGCTATCAATAGTACTTTTCCCACGTCTGAAACCGAACTGTGATTCACATAATAGACCGTTATGCTCGACAAACCATTCTAAACGATTTTTTATAAGATGTTCTGTAATTTTCATCAAAACAGAAGAGAGTGCGATTGGGCGATAGGCAGAATGGTCTGAAGAACATCTATTAGGTTTCAGAACGGGAATTATTTCTTGACGTTTCCACGTGGAGGGGATGTTACCAGATGTCACTATTGAATTTATAAGAGATAAATAATAAAATAAAGCATCATCGTTTAAATGAGAGATAAAGGAATAAGGAATACCGTCCAGTCCAGGAGCAGAATCCTTAACATGTGACAATACACATTTTAATTCAGTGAGAGAAAATAGACAGTTTAAACCAAAACAATTATCATTATTTATATTTATTACAGGGTAACGAATTATTAAGTCTTCAGGAACGAAAGGTGGAGCCAATTTATCTAAAAAGCTATTAACTAAATGAGAAGGGATTGATTTTGTAGATGAATCTCTGTATGCAGATCTAAACCTCCTTATATTTTGCCATACAAGAGATGGTCTGACATCGGGTGATATTGAATAGCAGAAGGTTTTCCAGCCATCAAATTTCTTTTTCTTTAGAAATTTTGAAGTTTCTGACATTATCTTTGTAAGAATTTCAAAATTTTCATCAGTGGAACATTCACAGTATGTAATTTCAGCATATTTTCTTCTCTTTACTGCCTCAGTACATTCATTATCCCACCAAGGAGGAGAAGGAATAAAACCCAAAGAGCTATTTTTAATAGGAAAAATCTCATTGGCAACCTCAATAAAGATTCTTGCTAAAGAATCTGCACACTGAGATTCTGTACCTGGATTAATTTTTGGAAGTGTAATAATTTTGTTTTTTATGAGATCTTTATATAAATCCCAATCAACATCATTAAGCTTATATTTTAAACGAGGAGAATAAGTTTTATGTAATACTTTATTGTTCTTATTGCAGGTTGGAAATGATAATAATAGTGGGAAGTGATCACTACCAAAAGTAGATTGCAATGGATCCCAGGACAAAGAAGAAGCAAGATTAGGTGTAGTGACTGTTAAATCTGGAGCACTTGGGCCCTCGTCAGGATGAGAACGTCGAGTAGGACGACCATCATTTAATATACACAAATTCACTGAATCAAATATATCTATTAATGTGTTACCATAACTATTAGAAGATAAGTAACCCCAGGATTCATGGCGACAGTTAAAATCACCAAGAATAATAAAAGGCTTCGGAAGAATGGAAATAATATCTTTAATTTCATTCAAGATTGCAGAAGAAGGATGAGGTATATAAATAGATATGTAGCAGATATTTTCGACTGAAGCAGCAATGATAGAAAAATCATTACTGTGAGAAGGAATAGAGAAGAGAGAAAAGGAAAGAGGGTGTTTCACAAGTATGGCTACTCCACCATGCCCATCCACACGATCTTCCCTGAGACATGAATAACCACGAATCTTAAATAAAGACCCTGGTTTCAACCATGTCTCTTGAAGAGCACAGACATAAGGTTTATATTTATTTAATAAATAAATAAGATCACTTTTTTTAGGAGTGATGCTTTGACAATTCCATTGAAGAACTTTGTCCATTATTTGGTTTATAAATTTGAGTAATTGCGGAAACTAATAAGGCAGCGTTGGACGGTGTAAATTCATTCGTTTGACTAAGAGATTTTATAAGAGAAATAATTAAATCAATTACTGAGGATTCCAATGAGTTTTCATTTTCTTTGTTAATTAATGCACATCCATTAGAGGGTTGGGGAATATTAAAATCCCTTAAAATTTCTTGGTGAGCTGATTTGTCATACCCTTTGCTAAGTGTAGGTGGAGGCTTTGGTTTAACAAAAACAGTTTTTTTATATGAAGAACTGTTTATAGCTTTAGGTGTAGAATGTTGATGCTGGGTTGGAAAACTATTAGGAGTGATGTTAGGAGATGAGAGCAATGCATCTGCATAAGAAATTCGAGAGACAGATGGATGTAACTTTGAAGCTTCAGAATAGGAAATACAACTTTTAGCCATTGATTCCTTTATAGCTCTTTGTCTTTCATATTCTAAACATTTTTTATCAGTTGCAATATGGGAACCTTTACATAAACAACAAGATATAAAATCTTCTTGAATAGAGCAGTTATCACCACTATGTCCTTGACCACATTTAAAACATCTTGGTTTAGATCTGCATTGAGATTTTACATGACCAAACCGACAACAATTGTAGCATTGTATAGTAGGATAAATATACAAGTCTACAGTAAGAGCAGTGTAGCACATATAAATTCGTTTAGGCAAAATCTGTCCATCAAAAGTAAATACTACAGACTCAGTACATTTAAGATGGTTTTGTCCATCAATCATTGTCTTCCGTTTTATTCTTCTAATTTTTATGATTGGGCCGCAGCCAATAGGTACAGAAACATTGTCTTTTATTTCCTCTTCGGACCACTCAGCTGGTACTCCTCTTACTATTCCTATTCTACTCACAGAAAATGATGGAATAAAAGCCTTATATTTTTCAGTTTCTAAATTTTTGTTTTCAACAAAGTCATTTGCATCTTGGTGCTTAGAAAAAGAAATAGATAACCTATTCCGGCCTATCCTTTTTAAACTTCCATTTACAATATTATTAACTGAATTTCTTTTGAGAAAGCGTCCAAATGTAACTGGATGTAAAGTAACATTATTGTCGGGAGATGAAAATTGTTTAAGAATATGTACAACATAAGGAGCAGCATCAGATGAATTATATAACAGCCTTGCAACAGGGGGCTGTGGCTGTGGTGTAGTGTCCGTGTTATTTTTTTGTATAGTCTCTACTACTATAGAAGAATTATTGCAGGAATCGGCTTTGGAAAGAATTTGTTTATCACTAATTTCTACACATTGGCAATCACATTCCTTAATATCCTTTTTATCACCACGATGTTTTCGTCGTCTTTTATTACAATGCCTGCAGATTCTGGGCCGAGCTGACACTCTTTTACGTCCACTACATGTCTGAGACACAGAACCATCTGTATCCATTGTACTACCATCGTCATTATTTGTAATTGTCACTACATGACCTATATCGGGGGGCTCGGGGGCTGTCCCCCCAGGATCACCCGGGGGGTCCATCATGTCATGAATGAAAAGTAAGGTAAAGAAAACTTACCAATAGGATGAAATTTACAAAATTAAATAAAATTTACACTTTAATACAAACTAACTATTAAAATATATACAAACTACAACTTATCTGATCTAAATATCTTAAAATTTACATAAAATTCAAATTAAAATGAAAAATTATAAAAAACTACGTGCGACCGATTTAAGGTTTCCCGCCCTTTTTCTTTTTTTGGATTATTTTCTATTTATAATAGTATAGTAGAATAGTTTTGACTTTGGAATTATTGTATATTTTTTTTTCCCTGTTGGAACAGGCTAAGACCAGAAGTCATACACCCATGTCTGTCATAAAATATATTTAGTCTGTAATATAGAGAACCGGCGGGAAGCACTAAGGGGCGCGGTTTCGCCCTTTACGTCAATCAATTATCACTTCCGATTTGACCCGTTTGGAACAGTACACCACAATATTCGCAAACTAATCATATTATAATTCATCGATAAAGTTTTTAAAAGAAACACTTCAGAAAACCACTCCGAATGAAAGAAATCCCTTACAGGGTGCACTTAAAAATTTAAATTAGTCCATTTCAAGGCACCACAGGATAGAAACTGGAACCTATCGCTCAAGAGGTCAAGCCTATGTTCACTGGACCATCGTCGTTAAAAAAAACATAATATGTTTTTATATATTATGTGTTTTTAGATAAAATATTATTTTATATAAAAATACATTTATAATACGTCTAAGTCTTAGATGCTTTTAATATACCTAATTACTACTACTGTAAATAATACCAGCTATCAAAAATATAATAATATTTTTTTTCTTTATAAATATTTACTTAGCGTAAAGTAAAAAATGTAATGTGTCAATTCTCCTTTGTCTATGGGGTTACGGTTATTGATATTTATCTGTTATTGATCTGCTATCAACATTTCAGTTTTCACAATTATTGGGTGTGTTCCGTTTTATACTGCGAGCACTGCCCAGTGCTCAGTACTGGAAGAAATTCGTTCCGTTTTATACTGACAGTATACTGTCACAGTGCTAGTGACGTCATGACTAGGGCGCCATTTTTCTACTGCAAGCACTGTCACCAATCACAACGAGAGAATTGTTCGGTAATGGCCGACAGTATTCAGTCGCAATATGACGTCACAATTTATGACGTCATAAAATCGACGCCATTTTTGTACTGTGAGCACTGTTTTTTCGAGGTAAGGTGCTCCAGTACTTTGTCTATGGAAGCACTTGCTTGCTTCAAGTACAACTTGTGAGGTCTGATAATGAATGAATGCGTACGATTGTTGAATGTTGTTTTCCCGATTTTTTATTTGTTATGTTGAGTTCGTTTTAAACATAAATGTGAATGGTATAATTGCTAAAGACAAGGTTCAACAATATTAATATTACAATGAAACAACTTTTAGGGATTTTATCGCGGTTTAATATTAACATTTTGTTAACATCTTTGATTTGTTTGTATGTAGTTTCGATTATCGAAAAAATGCGTATTTTTTTAAGCTATTGCATAGCTTCTATCGCGGGCCTTGAGCGCGGGGACCGAGTACAGAAATTCCGTAACGAAAATAAATCATAACGCTCCCCACTCCGACGGGCACGGAGGTG
Organism: Lycaena phlaeas; assembly: GCA_905333005.2. Classification (NCBI taxonomy): domain Eukaryota; kingdom Metazoa; phylum Arthropoda; class Insecta; order Lepidoptera; family Lycaenidae; genus Lycaena; species Lycaena phlaeas. The sequence goes on from HG995168.1 coordinate 7,870,422, forward strand.
TGGCCGAAAAGAAACGACGTTAGACGATGCATGCATCGTCTAACGTCGTTTCTTTTCGGCAGTCTTCGACACGGTGTTTGTGTGCTTGCAACTAGACGTATTGTACGACACTACGAAGCTCGCACGAATAACAATAAAATATAACACATGTATTGTAAAATAATAAAAATATTTTAAACAATATTAGTTAATATTGTTTAAAATATTTATATTTTTTTATTTATTTAATAAAGGAAAAAAAAATGTTTTCTTATCGGTCACCACGCTCAAAAAGTGTAACTTGAATTAATATCAAAGAAAAAGAAATACTGCATTAATAATTAAAATAAATAAATAATTATAATTGCATAAGTTGATACAAAATGCTATGCAATAGCATTACCGCGGCAGTCCCCGAGTGCCACACGTCTTTTTTTAGTAATAATTTGTTTGTGTATTTGGCGCGTATCGTATGTATGGTCAGTGAGTTTTGGAAAGTTAAAGTAGTTTATAGTAAAAGTTTATTAATAAGTATTCGATATTCAATATTATTCGATATTCATATTTCATGTTTACTTATTGTTGTTATTTAAATGGATATCAGTGAGTGAACTCAGTACCTTTCTACCAGTAGAGGGGCTCGTTATATCATTCATTTCAATCTTTTAAATTTTAGAACATCAGCTCACCTTACCGTATAATATAAGAGCGACCCGCGACTTTGTTTGGGCAGTATTTGGACAATTCACACAATATCTTTATAAATTATGTGAATGGTATACTTAATTGCTAAATACAAGGTTCAACAATATTAATATTTTGTTAACATCTTTGATTTGTTTGTATGTAGTTTCGATTATCGAAAAAATGCGTATTTTTTTTAGTAATATGTAATTTGTTTGTGTATTTGGCGCGTATCGTATGTATGGTCAGTGAGTTTTGGAAAGTTAAAGTAGTTTATAGTAAAAGTTTATTAATAAGTATTCGATATTCAATATTATTCGATATTCAATATTATTCGATATTCATATTTCATGTTTACTTATTGTTGTTATTTAAATGGATATCAGTGAGTGAACTCAGTACCTGTCTACCAGTAGAGGGGCTCGTTATATCATTCATTTCAATGTTTTAAATTTTAGAACATCAGCTTTCCTTACCGTATAATATAAGAGCGACCCGCGACTTTGTTTGGGCAGTATTTGGACAATTCACACAATATCTTTATAAATTATAATTTACTCTGCCTATTTGTTATGTGTTATTAAAATATACATAAGATATTGTAATGAAAAATTTCATTTACCAAATAACTTAATAAAATCAAAATAGTTTTGTGTGAAAGAGTTACAAATTCCATACTTACGAATCTTACGATCTTTCGCATGTTTATTAACGTTAGTAGGATTAAGGATATCTTCCATCTCATATCTCAGGTCATATTAGAAAATAGCATAGCAATAAGCATGCTGAGGCTTATGAATTCGCATACTAGTGAAATGAATGCGAAATAGCATTAATTCCCATTGTTACTAGGAATAAACCCACTTCATAGATTTTTTTCTAGTTTGTTTGTTGGTCGATGATTGATGAAAGAAAAATATTGTTGGTTAACTATCAACATTTATTTTCATTTTTTTTGTCTGAAGATTTTACTGAAACATGGCTCTAGTGGCACAATGGGGATTTCATTACATTGATATGTACATTTTTTTGCTTTCAAAATTTGAAAGCGTAACGAAACATTCTAAATCAATGCTGCAATGTATTGCTTTCGTGTTTACAATTTTAACTTGTTGGGTATTAATGTAAATTTTAAAGATGGTTGAATTCTTGAGGGACAAATCCTACGGTTTTCCGGCATTTTTCAAAATTAACTAAATATTGCTTACTTGGTAGCATGGTCTCTGGTCTTAGCCTGTTTCAATAGGAACGAAATTAAAAAGAGACGTCAGATGGCAGCTGTCACTCGTGCGTGTAGGATTCATCATCATCAGTCCACTGTTGCACTTAGGCAAACCGCAATGAACACCAAGACGACCAATCCCTTGCTTCCGGGTTCGATCCGGACCTTCTTGTATCCTAAATACCCTAAACACAAGACTATCGCTCGCTTACTGATGAAGGAAAACATCTTGAGGAAACCTGCATGCCTGATGAGATTTAAAGTCTTTGAAGGTATGAAAAGTTCACCATTGGGCCAGTGCATCAGTGAACTATCAATGGCCCATTATCCTCCTCGCCTGATTTCGAAGATACCCGTGCCCAGTAGTGGGACTTGTAAGGGTTGATACTATACTTTTTTCACATAAGTACATAGAAATTACTGAAAATGTTGATGAGTTATATTTACGAGTATTTTAGTCTAATTAATTATTTATTACATATTTTTATTTATAAATCATTTTTAATACACTTTTGTTATTTCTTTCTTTATTTACTACTCATTTCTAATATTGTCTTAAAAGTTAGGTGGAAAACAGGCAGTAAAAATTATTAAGGATATGTTGTTGTATTTTCTTTAAATAAAGTTTAATGTTTCTAGTATTTTATTATGTACGCCTTTTAAAATTATAGTATTCAAAACAAATCAAGGGTTTTTTACATACTCATTTCTAGTCTTATAAGCTAGGTATAAGCAATTACTGGCTGTACTTAGTGCAAATATTAGAGATTACACATTAACAGGTACTCAGTACCTAAACCTGATTACATACTGAAAATGTTTATTATTAACATTTAATTTTTTTGCGAGGTCAGGGCTATATGGTAGATGATCCAGTAATTCCATGCCTAACACCAGCAAAAAGTTGATTTATTGTTAGCTTGGCGATGATGTCGTGGTCAAGGGGGACAATTGGAACATCGTTTCTTCTGATCTTTTTTAAGACAAGTAGCAAATAATTACATATTAGTGTACCACCCTGCAGTAACTGCCTTTAAATCATCTGAAATATTTTTTCCGTAATGCAATGTCCTTCCGAATAAAGAAGCCACCATCTTTTTTTCCCATGCTTTGACCTGTCTTCTCTTTTGTTGGCAATTTCTCACACAGCAGGAAGGAAACAGCCACTCAGGAGACTTAGTAACCTCCGTTAAATCTTTATACCACTTCACGGCACCAATAGACAGATAGATGAAGTTTATGAGCCTCTGCCAAATTATGAGGTATCCATCACAAAGCTTCCTCACCACTAAATGTTGATGGAGGGTTTTGTGCAATTACTCAAACCTATGCCTAAGTTTGTCAGAATCATGTAATAGGATACCCTTCTGTTAGTCTCTGTCATACACTCCATAACACTGATGTCATCTTCAGTCGTTGCTGTAGACGGTGTGCCTCACACAGATCATCAGTGAGATTTGTGCTTTTCTTGTTGACTTAAATGACATAGAAAACTATGTCAATCATTGCAAAAACATTATCTGAAGTTAAATACATGCTGATGCATGACACTTTATTTTAATTTACCATCACACCTAAAAAAAGAAATGACAAATGAATGAAATTTGATTTAAAATTCCTTTATAGTTGTGCCGGTCAAGTGATATAACACTTTTTTATTATAATGTTTACAAGTGGCCAGTCCTAAGAACTTTTAATGTCATCCTCTTATATTCCTATAAAATCTACAGTGAATTTTTATATAATCAAATTGTATGGTTCATCATCAGCCCTCATCCATTCACTGCTGAACATATAATATAGGTATATAACTATTCAAGTTGCTCATTTTAATTAAGAGTTGTCGATTAAGTTATGCATCATCATCCATCCACTGCTGAAAATAGACCTCCATAGCATAAATATGCATAATTTAGATTGACTAATGCTTTGAATTTGTCTTCAAACTTGTAAATTGTTAACATTTTTTTAAATATCCTCTTTTTTCCATCCCCACAAATTTCATGGCATTATTTCCATCAATGTTCACATCAAGTGCAAGAACATTATGATTCACGAGAATGGGGACTTCAATCATATTACTTCTGAAAATACAAATATTGTGCAAATGCGACAGGCTAAAACATTTTATGGAATTAAGTCAGTGCTTTTGAATGGTAGTTTGTCCAATAAACTACAAAATCTACCTTTTAAAGAAGCATTAGCTTATTCTATAATTATATGTAAACTTGAATGTGCAATAATGTATTGTAAGCAATCTTGCCCCAAATTACCATTATTTTGGTAAGGTGTCATTCAATAAGGCTAGACACTGTAAGCTTTGTATTCTAATAAATGAGTGTAATCATGTATGAATAATTTTCAATTTGTGGCCACATACTAGAAATTACAAATTTTTTTGTGTACTTAAATTTAAATTTTTTTACAAATTAACTACTTATACATTTTTTTAATACCTGAGTTTGAATGGAATGAAATCCATTACTATTATATAGCTGATATAGTGTTCTTTGAGTTGACTTAGTCTAATATGTTTTCCATCAACTGCTTCTAGAATACTTGGAAACCCATACTTTCAATGTATATAATTTCATGTTCGGCTAGCTTCCTTGCACATAGGCCATTTTGTAGAGATACATGTAGATATTTATAAATTGATTTAACTACTTTTCACAGTTCTACATGCTGTTACTTTTACAACATCAAAGCAATCACATACTTATCTATAAACAAAATTGTCATACATTAAACTATGTCTATATTTCAATGATGTTTCAGGGTAGAGAGGTCAGTTGTGGCTATAGTCCAGATACTCATACGAAGCTATTTGTACAGTAATGTGCTGTCTACCATATCAAAGAGACTGCTTGTGTATGTTAGGTTCAAGTAAACTTATTAGAAAACGAAGAGTATCTAGCCACATACTATAGTCAATTAACAAATGGAAATGCAATGAACAATCCAGTTACGTCGACTTTTAATAAGAAAAATTAGATAAATAACTTAATGCCTTACGAATCTGACTTTTAAAGATATTTTTTTAATGACTGATATTCTAAAATTATTATATTTTGTTCAGCACGATTTCTAGATATATGTTTATATTATAAGGTCTTCCTCATCATCATCGGAGTCCGAAAAATCTAATAAATATTGGACAGCACCAGTAATTGTTACGTTTTTCATTAGCTAAGGATATAAAAAATCAGTTATTTAGCTATTAAATCAGGTCTGTAAGTTATTATTATTTAGTACATTTAATTACTTGAAAACCAATATTTTCTTTTAAGATGAAGTATACCTTTTTTTTATTAAGTAATTACTTCAACCGACAATAAATAAAAACAATACTTTCACAATTAAAACACAAACACGTGAAAACTGAAAATGTTAATGACGAATGTCATAAGTTCTTAGCTCATATGTGATGGTAGATGACAGTTTACAAATCCCAGTATACTGTACTGCGTTTCGATTTACAACACTAACCAGTATACATATTTATAAAGGAACGGCTTCGCTGACAGTTCGCAGTATACTGTAGTGACGTCACGGTTTACAGTGCTCCAGTGTAAAAAGGAACACGGCCATTGTCAGTAAAGTATTGAGTGTGATACTGTGGTGATATTAATAGACCGTGGTTCATACAATTTACTATTACATATAGTACATAAATATATAGATCATATATAGTAATTAATAATATATTCTTTGTAGTTTGTACTAATCACTATGTATTTTCATACAATTTTTTTACGACTTGAAAAACCTTTAGGCCATTAGTGTTATTTATTTACACACAGTTTAATGAAACATGTAAATAATATTTAATTACTTCCCAAGATGGGGTTATCCCATTTTGTATGTGTATTTTTTGTCGGGTTTTTCAATATTCTCCCGATTTATACGGCTCATGTTGAATCGGATACCCTATGTAATACTACGTCCACAGCGCATGTAGAATATGAATTCAGTTCAGATATTGTTAGCAGTGAACACATAGTTACATTCAAAGGCTATTTCCCGAAAAAAGCGAGAGAAAATTACATACATGCTGCATTAAAAAATGCAGGGGTAAGTTTAAATAGGAGGTTTAAAACAATACATTATTGTGATTTTCTTATTGAATGTGTAATAAATGTGATAAATATTTAACATGTGACAAACAATAAAAAACTAATAAGTACTTCTTAAAACCTACAAACATGTAGCTCTATTGCATGTGTTAAGATAAAGTTATAAGTAATCTAATACAGTAAAACATCGATAACTCAAACCTCGATAATTTAAAAACCTCTATAACTGCAAAAAATAATATGTTCCCTTCCCTTAACCTATCACTAACATGACCCTTGAAAACTTAAAATATTTTGTGTTTCCCTTGGACTTTAACTTAACAAGGTTCTACTGTATATATCATGTGTATATGATCATTCATCAGTGAAATAATGAGTTTAAGATAAAAAATATATAATACCGGGAAATTGTAAATACAGAACAATAGTAATGTATTGTAATTTATGTGGTTAAATATCACATAAATTACAATACATTATATATTTAATTACAATATCATATGGTGTTTTTTTCTAATGTTTATGTAAATTTCACTTTTTTAACACTTAAATAACTTTTATAATTATTGGGACTAATATGTGAAGATAAAATGGTCACAGGAGTCTTCCTGTGAACATTCACACTGTACCAACAAGTGTTTGGCACATTACATGTCTATAGAAAGCTTAGTTAACTGCGTTAAAATCTATGAAGTTGTTTTAGATGTAAAATATCTTTCATTATTAAAAAAAAATCTATTGCTTGTGCAAATAATATGATATAATATGGCATTGCGATTGTTAAATGTGATTATGTGTAGTATAATTGGGGGTCACATCCAAATCATACTTACTATAGCTACAATTCTTCTTGGAAACCACTGGATTTTTTCATATATACATTAATTTTAATATCAAAAACAGAAAATACTCGATTAATTTGAACATTAAATTAAATTAATAATAATAATTATTATTACATTATATAATCATCCTTCAATGTAAAGTGAAATTACAGTAGAAACTCGATTATCCGGCCCTCAGTTATCCGGATTCGCGATTATCCGGACTACCATCCGACGGGGTCCGGACAAGTCGAATTTGTGCAAGCCTGAATGTGTAAGAACTTTCATTAGCCCCAGATGGGGCTAATGCCAGTTCCTACGGCATTGCTTCCCACGCTACTCATTATTGTTTAGGTTAGTTAGCAATTTACGGATTTTATCGCAGTTTTTTTATGAGCCCGATGTTTTGGATCCTTTTCAGAAAGTAGCAACCATGGTCACGGGACGACTCCCGTCAAATGATAGTTACTAAATATTTTAAACTAAATTAAACTTACATGTTTCATTCTATTTCATGATTACCCAACACAAATTGCCAAATGTAATATACTTATTGTTAATAAATTATATGTAGCTTATAAATTAATTATATATAGCTTAAATTATATATAGCTTAATAAATTATATATATTAGCTTATAAAAAAATTGACATGTTTCAAGTGCTATGTAATTTGCCTACGAAATAAATATAATTTGATTTTTTTTATTTGTATCTACATATTATGCACAAGCCCCGCTATTCTTCATACATTCGATTATCCGGATTTTCGATTATCCGAATGCCTATAGACAACAATTAGTCCGGTTAATCGAGTTTCTACTGTATTAGAATTATGAAATAAAGTAGCTAAAATAATATATGGCATGATTAGAAAATTTGTCTCCATTTTGACTAGGTGTCTTCAGTTAGGTTTTGAATTAACAATGGCTTTGCATAATCACAGGAAAGTAAAGAAAGAAAGAGCATTTCACATACCTTGATGAAAATTTAGAACATTTTTAAATATTTTTTATACTTTTTATATTTGTGTTATATACAGTCTTAATCTGCAGTGATGCGAAATCTGCCTTGCAAATTGTTCTTGATGATGATGTTTATTATTATAACACAATGTCCACCATCTTTGTTTCATTGTTATAAGAAAAGTTAAATTGTAATTCTATTGGAAAATTTCTTATTTCTATTGTTTCTCTACAATCTACAAATTATTTGTAGATATCAAATTGGACCCTGTTAAATCGGAATAATCCAGCTAAAGAGTATCCTAGTGACTTTGATGTTATTATGATTGGTGAAGAAAGCCATGCTGCTATTGAGGCATTGCGTGACCATCCAGCAGTCCTAAGAGTTACTGCTCAGAGACAAGTGCACCGCACCATAAAATATGTTCCTGAGGTTTGTAGATATTGATGTATTTAAAATATTGTAGTATTTTTACTATACAATAACATTCTTTAATCATAATTTTTGCAAGCCTAAGTCTGAAATTATATGTATACTAGGTCTATATAACAATAAGGTTAGTCAAGTCAAAGTTTTATCTATTTCTTTTTTTTTAATTAAAGCACTACTCATTTAGTCATATTATTATTACACTGATTACACTGATAGACTGCCATTACCACTTTGCCCATAGGGAGATTGCGGTCCTGGAGGGTGTCTCTACAATGGGTGGAGGAAGAACGGACGAGCTCGAGGTCCCAATTCATTCAGGCAAATCCGTGAGGTAGGTATTTATGCAAAGGCAAAGGATTAAGATGCCAAATTAGTAACTTTCTAAACTCTGTGTTTATGGTGCTCAAGTGTTAGTTTTTGCATATTTATAAGTATGCTATGTTACAAATTCATTTAATTTTATTTACTATACAAGCATTTATTGCCTATGTTTTATGATAAACAAAATGCACAAGACATAATAATACTAAGTCCTTTTTTTATTTGCAGTTTATTTATGTAAAGTTACAAAGTGATAGCTATGATATCATCAAGATTGTCTGTTCCTGAACAAAATTTGATAAATCTTTAATTATTATTAGTACATAGGAACTTTTGAAACTTCACTCAATAGACCGATAGTGGTTTAGTTCTTTTGTATTTGATTTGTGTTGTATAACCTTGTTTGGTGTTCTAACAATGAATCTAGCCGGGGGATAAAATGAACATACTGAAGTGAAAACTACTTGAGGCGCTTTGAACACTTCTCCGTAGGGACAATCTTATTGTACGTCTTCGACAAGAATAAAATTTCAATTATTTTGTATTTTAAATTTCATGTCTTATTTCTAGGTTATAAGTTTTCACTTCTGTCGGTTTTTTTAATGTTACTTGGATACGTAAACGAGTACCTAGGCATACCGCCTGATGGTAAGTGCCTGGCTCAGGCAACTCATGAATGTGCTGTTATGTCTTGGTGCCAGTAATTACACTGCTCTTATCTCGCTTCTCTTCTTCCGCCAAGCTGTTCTCAGGATAAATAAGCTAAATGTTTGTATCCATACACCCGGGAACATATTAATAGGGATTGAATTTATTAAGGAGTTTCTCGCAATTATGTATTAAATCAGTTATACTATTCTGTACTTTACTAAATATGTGGAAACATCATAAAAAAATAAGCAACAATGCTTACTCCAGTTCTCAGCTAGATTCACACGCCTGAGATTGCACGTGTCTTATGTAACTGTTTGCCCAATGAGTTTTGATATCTATCTGATATCTTTATGAAGTGGCGGAAAAATAAACAATTCCTACTGATTATTGTAATTGTTTACTTCATGGGTAATCCTGGTAATGAACATTTAAAAACTATTATGATCATTGGTTTTTAAAGCTAAAATTAACTATTACCTAAATACCAACAAAACAGTTAACATGTTATAGTTATCAAATGGTATCTAATAATATTAATTATTCTTCATATTCCTTATTCATATTCATTAGAATTCAGCGTCCGTATTGTTGGCAAATATGCCGCTAGTTTTAGTTTTAATTTTAAAAAAGCATTGCATTTCTATAAGTTATACTTTTATTTGTTATTTCCTTCGGACAAGGAAAATTGCAATAACTTTGCCAGCTTATGAACACAATCGAAGAAAATGACCTGCGTATTCATTCACCGCCATGGAAGTCGGACCAGTCGTAAATATGGACGCCACGTTTAGTCCCCGTATGTCATCACGAGGGGAGCATATTGGTTGAAGACTTTCGTCTTCATACTCTGGGGTATAGACGGCGTGATAATATGACGAAGCTTCCTAAATGCTGCCCATCCTAATTGAATCCTCCTATCGGCTTCCCTCTCGAAGTTATATCGACCTAGCTGCAGAGTATGCCCAAGGCAGACATACTCTTGCACGACTTCGAGAGTTATGCCAAGATGTTAACCGGCCTAGAGAGAACGTTCTTGTTGAACATGACTTTCGTCTTTTCCAATGTCATACTAAAGTCTAATCGTCGAGAGGACTCATTTAGACTGCAGCATCTGCAGCAATACCTTCAGCGACTCTGCCAATATAACTATATTGTCAGCGAAACGATCGTTCGAAGTGGCAGAGGGCTGGTCACACTCAGAGAACGCGTGGCCGATGGGCAAATTAGGTTCAAGAATGGAGGCCGCGTTTAAGCCTACCAAGTGTTTGTGGGCCATTAACCAGGTGGTAAGACAATGTCCCTGCAATGGCCGGTCCGTTTTAGATGCCAGTCACAAGGTAGTGGTCGTCTTGGCGTTAATTTAAGAAGGCCTATGTTCAGCAGCTGACTGATGATGAAACTAGCTAGAACTTGCTTGTTTCTAAAATATAATATCACAACCGTTAATGCATATACTATTCCAAAAATATTATACTATCCGTTAATATGTATTATATTCAAACAATTGTCCACAGAACGGAGGGTACTCGTCGAGGAAGTTATTAAGAACGGTGCCCAGGCAGATCACATCTGTTTTGAAGGCGGATCTGTTATGGTCCCTTGGTGTTACCGGTGTGTTTTGTTAAACTGTTCATTATTATACACAAATATTCATACACCGTAACTCACAGATACTTTTATACCGTTTTTAAGTTACGCTCCGAGTATTGACCCCTTATTTTGATGATGTAGTTAGACAAGGAAGATAACTTATTTATCACACATATTCGCAGAGAAAATTAATATAATTTTGAAAGTTATAGTAGATAATATTAGGATGCTTAGTGCAAAAAAAATGCCTTAACGCAAATACACGGGGACCTTATCCTGGTTAAACAAGACGCTCGCGTACCTAATGGTGACCTAGATATAGAAACATTAAGATTGGCAACCCGAGATTGAGTTACAGTCCTATGATATTCGGAGACTAGGCCGAGTGCAATATGGTGCCTATTTGCACCAACATAAAAAAACCGCAAGGAAATCGGTCCATTCGCTTGAGAGTTACGATGCCACAGGCAGACACACACACAGACAGACATGGACGTAAAATTTATAACACCCCTCTTTTTGCGCCGGGCGTTAATAATGGCTTGGATTAAAGACAACGCTTTTCATCTGACCGCAGATTTTTGGACTTCTACCATATGATATGTTTTGATAGGTGAAGGCATAAGAGTGGCAGTGTTTGATACCGGATTGGCTCGCAACCACCCGCATTTCGGTCGAGTCCGCGAGAGGACGGACTGGACGGGCGAGAACACGCTCGACGATGCCCTAGGGCATGGTACATTCGTGGCTGGCATCATAGCGTCCAGAGCTGATTGTCTGGGATTCGCACCGGACGCTGACCTACATATATTTCGCGTGTTCACTGATAATCAGGTACCATTAATATTATTTAATTGTCTAAGAGCCCGTGAGACATTGACCTTAACCCATCCGATGACCAGGTGAGACCTTTTTTAAGGAGACTACTGAGCAATCGAAGCCTTATGGTGACTACCGACAGGAGGTTTTTTTTTCTATGGCAGTTCTCATACATAGTACATTTGCCATTATTAAACGGGGACAGGAGGTTATGCAGATACGTTGATCTTCTTTTCTATATCACCCCAATTATAGGCAATTGGAAACTCATAAACAGCACGATTCGCGACAGTATAGCTGTTACTTTACGCTGGTATCATGTGAGCAAGAGGTCGTACCAGCCCAATTTGGCTGCAAAGCAGCAAGGCGCTCTTACAAAAGAAACACTTTCGACAGGCAAGCTATGATAGGCATGTTTATACTTCAAAGTATTCCATTAATACATTTAATGGAATATTTTTGATTAGGTCTCACCTGGTTATCAGATGTGTGTATGTCGATCTCTCACGGTTAGTAGTTGTTTCATTATTATCAATGGGTATCATCAATGTTTAGGGAGATCATAAATAGCATAAATCAAAAAACTTGACCTTTTTTTTTAGCCATATCTCCTTAATTTTAATTTTTTTGACAAAAATGATAAGAACCACCAACTTAAGTTGCTGCAAATTTGATTTTCTACAACTTTGGTTATTGTAATTTTTATCGTACAATCAATATAAATACGGAAATAAATACAAAAAAGCAAAAAAATAAACAAGTCAAAGTATAATATCGCCTGTATTTCGATTATTATCGAATTTAGCGAAGAAAAGTTATAACAACTAAGTTGTAGATCATTAAATTTCCTGCAACTTTGATTCTTATGATTTTTTCAGAAATTAATATAAGCTAGCGGATATGTCAACTAGATCGTCGTCGTTCATAAACATCCAATGAACGCTAAGATGGCCGATCCTAGCATCAAACCAACACCGACCACTGCATTAAGAACGTCCTATCTAGACATGCTAAATCTATTTCTACTTTCTTACAATATTTCCTTATTTGTAGGTGTCTTATACATCATGGTTTTTGGACGCATTTAATTACGCAATAATGAAAAAAATCGACGTGCTCAACTTAAGTATCGGCGGACCCGACTTTATGGACTATCCGTTTGTGGATAAGGTCTGGGAACTGAGTGCGAACAAGGTAAGATTTTTTTTTTATAGCATAGGAGCGCAAACGAGCAATCGAAGCCTTGCGAATATCGACGCCCATTAACATCCACATAACCAGAGGTTATGCAGATGCGTTGCCTTTTCCCTATCTCCCCAGTGGGCTCCGGAAACTCACAAACCGCACGAAACACGACAGCATAACTGTCACTCGTTATAATACCGGCGTAAGGTATTATGTGAGCGAGAGGTACCACCCCGGTCGTGCCCCAATTCGGCTGCAAAGCAGCATGGTACTACCTCTTTACTAAGATGTTAGAACGTAAAGCACACGAGACTAACTTTAGGATTAGGTCTTAGACTGGGTCTTAGACCTCGGACCTAGAGATAGGAGTGTCTAGGTTTTAGATTTTAAATATCAACCCATATATGTCCCACTACTGTCTCGTCCAGGCGAGGAAGCTATAGGGCCATAGGTCACCGATGCGCTGGCCCACTGCGAGTTGGTAAACTTCACATACCTACAAATACTTTTAATCTCATCAGACATGCAGGTTTCCTCACGATGTTTTCCTTCACCGATGAGCGAGCGATAGTCTCGTGTTCAGGGTGCATTTAGAAATTAGGAACTGTTGGTTTGCCCTTCTGAAAATGTAAGTTGATTAAATCACAATATTCTATTGTCTTGTTTTGTTTGATATCTAATATTGTATTGTTTTATCAATTACGCCATTATATTGTTATGTTTGTAATATCGTGTACCAAATCATACCGTCAGAAGAATCAATAGTTCGTTTACCCAATCTTCTCTATAAATAATAATAATCATGTAATTGTAGGTGATAATGGTGTCGGCGATTGGCAACGACGGACCACTTTACGGCACTCTAAACAACCCCGCGGATCAAATGGATGTGATCGGAGTAGGGGGTATTGGCTTTGACGACCGCATCGCCAAGTTCTCCTCCCGGGGCATGACGACCTGGGAACTGCCTGATGTAAGAAAATAAGTACTCTACATCTATTTTATATAAACCTATAATCTTGCGTCCCAAGATGTGTATATGATTTTCTCCACTGCAACCTTTTATTATTAACTGATATTTACTTGCTATAACACACGAGCGTAGCCTTAATTATTCTTTGTATATTTATATATATTGCTACATTAACGCAAATATATAATTCACTCAGTAATGTTTAATATTGTATGTGACAGGGCTATGGACGTATGAAGCCGGATATTGTCACGTACGGCAGCGGCGTGCGCGGCTCTAGTGTCAGCGGTGGTTGTAAATCTCTCAGTGGTGAGTATTGGAAACAATACAACGTAAAAAAATGTTAAAGTTCATTTTCTATAGTTTTTTTTAACATAGTTGTTTACCTGGAACAAACCTAGAAAACTTATTTATGAGCCTATCCTGAGCTGAGATCTCGGTGCTATTAATTCAACTGTCTTGCCCTTATCTTCGAAACACTTGCTGTGTTTTGTTGCTTAACGAGGGTAACAAGGAAAATGACAGAATCCATGCAGCTGGGAGCGCCGCACAGCGTATCTCGCCCACCGGCAAATAGTTTACCATGTTTACTTATTAGTGGGACGAAATGTACCACGTTTCCCGTATGACAGACAGAGATAGAAGACAGATTATATAAACCTAAATATTAGGATACTAGGTGTTGCCCACAGCTTCGCCTGCGTTAACTAAGATTTACAACGGGATCTTAGTACGCGAAATAACATTTTTTACACATTGTGTCCGAAAAACCAAAATATCTGACGAAACCCTATTTTTATCAGAATAAAATTTAGCCTATGTTACTCTTGGATAATGTAGCTTCCGAATGGTGAAAGAATTTTTGAAATCGGTCCAGTACTTTTTGAGCCTATTCATTACAAACATACAAAAATAGGTACAAATCTTTCCTCTTTATAATATTATAGTGTAGAAAAATATTATCGTGAAAATTACGTTCATTACGTAAAAACGTAATAAATTATAAGGCTTTTGGTCGTCACGGCATGCGAGTAAGTTTAACTACCAAGCGCGCCAAAATATTTCACGATATAATGAGGGCGTGTTCAGCTTGTTGCTGTGTCCACGTAGCCAAGGTCTGACCGAGTAACATGTTCAGGCACGTCAGTGGCGTCACCAGTAGTCGCGGGGGCCATAGCGTTGCTGGCTAGCGGCGTGCCCCGACAGAACCTCTCGCCGGCGTCGGTGAAGCAGGCGCTGAGTGTGACCGCGCGGAGACTGCCAGGCTTCAATATGTTCGAACAGGGACACGGCAAATTGGACCTCATTAGTGCATACCAGGTTAGTTCTGATAGACACACACGCTCGCATTCGCAGCCATGTGTGCATGCACACATGTACACACACGCTCACACAAACACGTACAAGAACTACACACACACACGTAATAGCACGCACACATACACACCTACACGTAAGCACACGTACACGCACGCACACACTCACTCATGATTAACTCTCTCTTATAGAGAAATCTCTACAGTGATCGATCCGACTTGGGCGTTCTTTGAGGGAGGCCTATTTTCAGCAGTGGTCAGAGAAAAGCTCATAATGAAGCTGCTTAGGCTCCCAGTATATAAAATAATTTTATAACTTTATAGTAGTATAGATTAAAGACATAATAAGCACTTTCTGCTTAGATATTGTATAATGTTAATTAAGTAATTGATTGATGTAGGGTAGTTTGTAATCATTTTGCTAGGTTTTTACAGCTGTCTTCGTGTGGCTATAGTTGCTGTGAAGTAAAGTAAAATTCTAATCATAAAGTAAAATTCTTTAATCGTCGTCAGTCTTACGGCTCAAGATAGACCATTGATTTTTTAGTCTCCCGTTTTTCTCGGCTAATCTAATATGTCTATCACGTCATGTCACCTCTCCCATATATCTCCCGCAGTTTCTACGCGAGTACGAACCACAAGCCACCCTGAGCCCTCCGTACATAGACCTCACGGAGTGTCAGTATATGTGGCCGTATTGCACCCAGCCATTATTCTACAGCGCTCAGCCCACCATAGCCAACGTCACTGTGATCAACGGACTCGGGGTAGCCGGCGAAGTGGTAAGAATGATTAATGCAAAATGAAATTAAAAAAAGATGGTTTTTCAGCTGTGACCATATTTTCGGCCTCGTTTAAATTACTATTTGTATGATCCTTATACACTAATGAACAATATGAGATGGTTCTTAGAAACTAGTCGAATAGCCTATTTTAAAAACAAATAAAAAAGTGTAATAACACTCTAAATTATATCCGGTATCTGCTAAAACGCCGGAACTAGGAACAAGCCGTGTCGGAAATTAGCCGCAACCACAATTTTATTGATTTTTGTAAAAAATCTTTACTAATATTATAGATGAGAAAGTAAGGATATTTGTTACGCTTTCTCGCCAAAATTACTTAAACGATCATCATGAAATTTTGTACACATATTCTCGGTGGTACTAGAAATAACATGGGGTGCATTAAAAAAAGGAATTCTTTTCGCTAACACGGGCGAAGCCAGCAACAGCTAGTACTCTTATAATATTATATAAGTATTATTTTGATGCTAGAAACACTTAACTCCGCTGGCTCAACGACCCAAAGTGGATCTTGGCCTCCGATACGAGATGGCGCCACCGCACCCTATCTTTAGCGATCTCCTCCCACTGGGCACAGATATGATATCTTCAAGCTCTTGATTTTTTCGCAATCTCCAGCTTCCATCTTCTCTCTTCACTGGTCCTAGAATTTTTCGAAATATTTTTCGTTCAGCAACGAGAAGTTTGTTCTCTTCTCTTAGCTAGAAACACAATTTAATTTAATTTATTCGTAACGGACGGTCGGTGGAACGAAAGTCTCCGTTTAATGATCGCAGTTGTACGCGGGTACCGGGTTAGTTCTCTTTAAAGATTTGACAATGATGATAATGTATAAAATATTTGATTAAACTGACTGAAAAATTACGTGTATGGTAATTTATAGGTTAAGAACCTGGTTGACCGAGCATTTGCTCGGTACCCTTAGTAATAAAATACGATAAAAATTTTCTTCAAAAAAAATTATCTTAAAAAAAGGAAAAAAAATCGGACTGGAGATTCGAACCAGGCTTGTTCGGATTTAACTGCTTAATTTCACCACTATGCTACCATGACATATTATTTGACAGCGAAATTTACGTTCGTATTCTAATCGTATTTTATCAATGCCTCGAAACACGGATAAAAAAAAAATTCCAAAATGTATCCTAGCTAGATCGATTTATCGCCGTTTTTAATACATGTATACAAAATTTCAAGAAAATCGTTGGAGCCGTTTCCGAGATCCCAATTCTATATATATATACAAGAATTGCTCGTTTAAAGGTATAAGATATAAGTGTTATATTTTACAGAAGAGCGTATCTTGGCACCCGCACCTACCTCACGGGACTATGTTGTCGGTGGCGGCGGACTACAGCGATGTACTATGGCCGTGGTCAGGATGGCTGGCGCTTAGATTCACTGTCCTAGAGGAGGGTGCTAAATACGATGGGGTTGTCGAGGTAATTTTATATCATAGATTATGAAATAAACGAGAGATGACGCTGAAACCACGACACCTAAGAAATGCTTAAGAATTTTTGATCCACGGATAAAGTTCTATCGATGACTAGCTAATAATATAGAACAGTACTGACAATTTTCTAAGATATTTCTATATATGTTGATCTTTTTTAAGACGATTTCATAAGTCTGTTATAATTTTGCTCAGTACTGGTACCATTTTATGTTGTTCTATCGCCTAAGAACTGAATTGACACCGATACTATATAAACGCAGGAGTCAATTTGAAGTTTTTATCATTTTTTTTTATTTGCATAAGATTAACGTACCTTATTGTTGTATAGAAAATAGAAATAATATTTTTGTTAATTTATTACACTACATTTCTCATACTTAGGGTCACGTGAACATAACTATTGAGAGTCACGACGAGAGTGGCGAGCACTCCACCAAAAACACTACGTTGATGTTGCCCATACGGTGAGTACATACATAATACTATTGTATACACTATACATTATATTGTATAAGTATATTACTACTACACTCCGCGGCCGTCACGCGACATGCAACACACACAGACGAAAAAGTTTAAAGCGATATAATAAAAGTTTCACTTCAAAACATTGGGATTGTATCTCGCAGTGCCCGCGTGATCCCTGTACCGGTGCGAGAACGCCGCCTCCTCTGGGACCAGTTCCACAGCCTGCGGTACCCGAGCGGGTACTTCCCGCGCGACGACCTCAAGGCAAAGCACGACCCGCTGGATTGGCACGCAGACCACGTCCACACTAACTTCAGGGACATGTACCGTCGGCTGAGGGAACACGGCTTCTATCTGGAGGTTATGGGTATGTGATTTGTATTATCTTTATACAGGCTGGTCCAGAAATGACCATTTTTAAATTGCCATGACTTTGTAAATTAAATTGGTATTGACATAGTTTTTAATCAACTACGAACTAATGGTATTTGGTTATAAATTCGCTAACATGTCACTGATGTTGCTTGGCGTTGACGATGACTACGCGATAGTTTGGTAGACCCACACCAGATTGACATGTGTATTTGTAACGACATAAACGGCGGGACCGATGTTGATTAAATTTTGTATGTACATTACAGTTGATCCCAAGATTATTTTAAAATACGATTGTACCCGTTCCATATAGTCCAAACCGAGTATTGTAAAAAAAAATTTTGCTTAACCACTGACAACTTTCATATTAACTAAAAATATTTTAAGAAAAAAATATTCCTTGCCCCAGTCGTAGTTTTTAAACTATTCATTTTTAAAATGTATAGTATTACTAGTTGTGAAAAAGGATAATTCGTCAATTTTAGTGCCTACCTCTGAACTGGTAGAACCGCTATCGAATTTGCTAGTAGGTTTTTTTTTCTTAAGGTCTAGACTTTTAGGCCTGATGGCCTTTAAGCTCAATCGGTAGGTTGCTAGTAGGTAACTACTGTTTAGTAACTATTATAAAAATGTCTAGGTACACCACTGACATGTATAAATACGTCGCTGTACGGCGCGCTACTACTAGTGGATCCCGAGGACGAGTATTTCCCCGAGGAGATGGCAACGTTGAAGAAGGCGGTCGACTCCGGCCTCTCGCTGGTGGTGTTCGCTGATTGGTACAACGCTTCTCTACTGAAACATGTCAACTTCTACGACGAGAACACGCGCCAATGGTGAGGGTTTAGCCGGTCTTTCACTTTTAAGTTTTACTCACGTAAGACTTACGATAAATGTGCAAAATGTAACAGCCTTTGTAAGTAGTTTATCATAATTTTTCCTTACAACGTTTTTGATTACGTGAGTTTCCGAGTTACGTGTTACTGAGTTTACGTGAGCAAAATATACCAGTGCAAGTCCAGCATTATATTAATATTTTTGATGTACAATGTCTATTGACGCGTCTTTACGTCTGCGGCGTGTGTGCACTATATTTTTTATCCTAGAGGTCCGTGGGGGTCAATGAAGCTTTTCCTAAATTTCCTTAAGGGTTTGAAACAGTTTTTATGTAATAACAATTAAGCGCATGACAGGCGACTCTCTCACTCTTTTTTCGTTCACGGGTTTTGTGTGTCGTAACCAAATTCCTATCAATTGCCTATTGTTTGGTCGGGTATAAGAAATATGTATTGCAACTACAACCAATTAAGAATAAATTATTTACACTATAAGTCTTAAGTACCTAAAAATGTACTGTAAAAATGCTTCACAGGTGGACGCCAGAAACAGGAGGATCAAATATTCCAGCTCTCAATGATCTCTTAAGCATGTACCAAGTGAGTTTGAGTTTTAGTAATAATTCTTACAAAGTGTACAGCTACCCGCTTCTGTGGGCGACGTACCTTTAACATTTAGCACACCATATATAACATGTATTAATTCTCTTTTCTTTTTATGCCTATTAGTTGTTAATTGCTAATGTTTATAGCCACCAAATAGATTTAAATTAATACCAACATTATTTCTAATGCTTACGCAATTTATGTTATAAGTACCTGGTTCACCGAGCATTTGCTCGGTACCCTTAGTGATAAAATACGATACAATTTTTCTTCCAAAAAAAAATGATCTTAAAAAAAGGAAAAATAAATTCGGACTGGAGTTTCGAACCATGACCTCGCTCGGATATAACTGCCTAATTTTACCACTAAGCTACCATGGCATATTATTTGCCAGCGAAATTTCGTATTCTAATCATATTTTATCGATGCCTCAAAACACGGATAAAAAAAAGTTTTCTAAAAATTTATCCTAGCTAGATCGATTTATCGTCGTTTTTAACGTATGTATACAAAATTTCATGAAAGTCGTTGGAGCCATTTCCGAGATCCCGATTCTATATATATATTCAAGAATTGCTCGTTTAAAAGGTATAAGATAAAATAAGATTGTATGGATTTGATCGCGAATCCGATGTTGAGAATATTTATAGCAACCATAAAGTCTGATTTTCCGTCATCATGGTTGTGAATTTAATGAAATCCGTATAAAGGTTAACGATATCAAGATACCTACTATTTTAGGTTTTACTAATTTGGCTTTTGTTATGAAATTTTTAAATTGTTCTCTGTTTCGTACTCACCATGCCGGCATAGTTCCTAATTTGCATACTAAGGCTTTTTCAAAAATTACTATATAAAAGATTTCGTTTCTAGATTGCATTTGGTGATCGGGTATTCGAAGGATCGTTCAAGCTGGGCGGTCACCGCATGTACTACGCGAGCGGCACTCACATACACAGCTTCCCGGAACACGGCATTTTGTTGACGGCCGAATTAGCCGACCAGGGGCAACATGTAAGTCCTACTAATAGCGGATGTATTTGGAACGCTTTGAAAGATTTAAGCCTAATTTAACCATTTATATCAGAGACGTTTTTTAAGAAAATTTTAGCACTTATGTATTTTGCATGCCCGCGATGTATGCATACACGCTATGATCTCACGCTGTTTCAGCTGTTACATTTCTGTTTTATTCAAAAACGATTGTTTTAAAGCAGTATCATCAAATGTCTGTATTTTTATGTTTACCAAACCGGATTATACACAAAAAAGTTAAAAAAAACAACCAAAACGAAAAAAAAAATTCGTGGTTTTTTCAATTCCATCATGTCGAGCCACGCCTACACTATCATACCTCATCGTTTTTAAAGCATTCAAAATACACCCTGTATTATAAAAACGAAAGATAGTTAGAATGTATGTTTGTTACTCTTTGCCACAAAAACTATACAATGGATTTTGATGAAACTTTACGATGACTACACAAACAGACCTGGAGAAAAACGGAATTTAACTTATACCATGTTAAAATAAAGTTAAGCATTGGTTAATATATTGTTAGATTATGTCAACGGAGAAAATTGGCGGCGGTGGCGCGCCGAACGCCGGTGAAACGGTGGACGTGCCTATACTAGGGCTCCTGCAGACTGACGGAGAAACACGAGACTACACGAACAGCAGCAACGATCAGATGCCGAAGGTAGGACAAGTAAAGCTATACAATATCTGTCTGTAAAAACAATTCGACCTACAAAAAATATATTTATTTATTTAATTAGTCTAACAATAAAATATATCTATGTTAGGGTTTTAAAAATATGTTATAATACTAATAACAATTCAAACGAAATGCTTCATCATACTGACTAAAGATTGATAGAGTATTAAGCTAGGAGCATCACGGGCTTTGCGTTGGCCAATATGATATCACTAAAAGTTAACTGCAGTCCGAGCAAAATTGCCGTAGTGTACAGACAACATCATATTGAAAGAGTAGACCAACATTTTGGATAGCTTAAGTGCAAAAGTCAATTGTCGTTGGGGCATTTGTACTTCTCTATTCGTGTTACTCAGTGCTTTCGGTCGTGACCTGCCTTCTCCCTACTATATAACTTCCCATTTGTTTTTCTCTGTTTTCTGTTAATTTTAAATTAGTCAAGAGTATTAATATAGTCAAGAGAGCTGTCCACGAGGTATTTTTTTCCCATTTACTTTGCCGGTCGGCTTCCCAAGTAGTACATAAATGTTTATGATTTTTACGAAAGTATAATTATTATAGGCGGGCCGCATAGTGGTGTACGGCGACTCGTCGTGTCTGGAGGGCGGGGCCGCACGCTCCTGCCACTGGCTGCTATTGGCGGGCCTTCAATACGCGCTGGTGGGCCACTTACCCACGTCACTAAAGGACTCTGCAGCGCCCAGGCACCATAGGGACGTGCATATTATACCTTCAGGTAAAAAGTTATTGATATATTTTACAACAGACATAAATAATATTTTGATACATATGTAGATGCAGCCCTAGAAATGATTATATGCTTTTTTTTCGTATATTTGTTCCTGTTGGAACCGGCTAAGACCAGAGGCCATGCTGCCATGTCTGACGTAAACTACACATATTTTGTGTGAAGAAGAAGGAATGGCGGGAAACGCCAAGGGAGGGCTCTGTCCCTTACGTCACCATCAATCAATTATAACTCCAAATCCATCCATTCCGAAACAGTCCGCCACAATATTTGCGAACCAATCACATTATAATATATGGATCGAGTTTTGAAGACGAACACTATAGAAAACCACCAGAACAGTCACTATATATAATACCACCGAAACAGTCCCATACAGAAAACAGCCCCAGAACAATTTTCCGCAGCATTCGCGAACCAATCACAATATAAACAGATTGCGTTTTTAAATCAAACACTATAGAAAATCACTTCGAAATAACAAAACTGGAAATAATAATTGATTAACGGAAAACAGAAAAAACACGACCGTTAGCCTTGACGTTTCCCACCATCCCCTATTATATGCTATTTATTCTTGCGAAAAAAAAAATCAAACCGCGGGCAAAATATAAGTAGTATATACATATATGTAGAAGGAAGGACTCCCCCCTTAATATGTATATACTACTAAGCTATTAATATACGCACTAAGAGGACGTCTCACGTTGTTCCCGTAAGATTGCGGAGATAAAATATAGTTGGTGTGTTATCGTGATGTAAATCGTAAAAATGAAACAAACAAAAATGAATTACCAGTTATCACAGATTTTGAATAAAGACAGACGGAGCTAGCCGAACACGAGAGTGAAAGCCAATACAAATTCAAAAGCGAACACAATGTAATAGACGTTTAGAGTACGACGCTATGTCAAGCGCTTGAGAGCGCTTTTGAATTTGTATCCGCTTCGAAGCGTCACTCGGGTGTTCGGCATGCTCCATCTGTCTTTATTTTAATTCTAATACTAATTAAGATGAATCAAAATGTAATTGGTACTACAGACTTGCCCCAGCGCGCGGAGGGCGGTCGTCTCCACTTGTACTCGCGCGTGTTGGCCCCCGACGGCAGTGGGCCGCGGCCGCTCCCCGAGTGCCCCGTCACCACGCCCCTACAGCCGCAGCCCGTGCACGCGCCACCCTCCGCCAGGACCCTAGCGCCGAGACACCAGCCAACCGATCCAAAGAGCATCAGTGAGTTTTTTTTTAAGACGTAAAATGATGCTGTCAAGCCGTGATGCAGAATTAATAATCATGAATTGTAATATTAAAATGGAGTTAGAAATGATGTATTGCTTAAATTCTTACGCATTTCACATAAGCCTTCCGTAAAAACTTTAAAACGGGCTCGACTCCAGCGCTACAATAAACGGAAAGTGGTTGATAATGACTTATATCATTATGATCATATTTTTTATCTTAGGGCCTGTTTCACCACTTCCTGATAAGTGCCGAATAGGCTCTCCACCAGGTATCCAACAGATAGAGTATGGAGTATCTGTCAAATATGTTGCGGATAGCCTAATCGGCACTTATCTGGAGATTGTGAAACAGGCCCTTTACAAAAGATATTACTAGCCAGATAATTATTGCAGGTGCACCCGAAGTAGAAGGCACGGAGGCGGCGCCCCGAGCATGGCGTGGCTCCGGCGCCGCCCCCTCCCGCCCACACTTCGACGGGCCAATTCACACGAGCTTCGTCAGCCGTCTGATCTCTATCCTCATCATCATACTCCTGGTCTACTGCTTCACTATGTTCTGGAAACGTTACGGACGTCGACTCAGGAGACGGCGCATCATCTCATTGGCCACCTAGCATCAGGCGAGGCCGAACTGGGTAATAAATACCTTGCCCCAAGTCATATTGGACATTGGGCACGCGGCCTCAAAATGCGACAAGGCGATTTTCAAACACAAACACATTTGAACATACCAAAGGGACAAACGATATACGTAAACGGCAAGAATTTAATATAAGACCATTATATGAATGTTTATCGTAAAAAAAAAACTAGTTGGTACTGCCTACTAGAAAAAAAAATGCCAAATTGAATCTTAAATTTTACAATTTAAATCTAGATGTTTTTATTAATAGATTCGAAGGGTTTGGTATGAGAAAGTTGTCTTTCGCAATGCCTATTGAGATTATATCGTTTCGTTTGCAATGGAGAGCACAATATCAGAGATTAATAAGGCGCTGTTTTGAATACTTGATTACAAAAAACGAAAAGCATAAAATGTTTATCAGTGCCAAATTTCCAAATAGGATAACGCCTAAAAGTGTTATAGCGCCTAATTTTGATTTTCATTGTATCTGTTCATGGAAGCTATTTATTTATACTTAAGTATAATGGTAAATTACGTGTATGGAATGTTAGAATATGTTAGTGTTTACTTTGTGTTTTGATCTCAAATTGAATTGGGATTGCCTTTAAGTGAATGCAAGACCCAAGCGTAACCAAAAGTAAAAAAGCATTTTCTTCCAAATCTAATAATTGATTTTAAATACCAACTCCACTCTCTGTAATACAAATGAAAAAGTATATATTACATTCTACTGAATTCTTTCGATCACTTGGATGATCTTAGGACTTATTATTAGCAAAGTACCTACGCTAAGTGCAAAGTCGACTGAAATTTATTAAAACTATTTATAAAAAAATTACAAAGAAGGAGTTACCTATTTTATTTCGATTAATACCATTTAAATGACAAAATAAGAATGGTCATGGTTTTTAATAGTAATAACAAGGAAGTCATTATAAGAAAATTAAATCGAGTTAATGATACTATGTACACTGTTTTAAAAAAATTATAATTTTTAAATATCATCAAAAATAACAAACATAGATTTACTATATTCATAGATTAGCAATGTGTAGTGTTAATGTTTAATTTAAATGTTATTTTCTCTGATAAATTATTATTACTCTCAAAACCATAATTAATAACTTTTAATAACAAAATACAGAAAAACTAATACCTACATTTTTATTTCTCGTCATCTTTTTCGCTTTAATGTAACATAATATTATGTTATAATGTAGTGTACGTTTTTTTTTCACATTGCAAATACATGGATGATATAATAAATCTATGTTTACAAAATAAGTAATAAATATAAATTAAATTTATATCAGTCACCGCTCTTTGGGCCGCGCTCGCGTCTGCATAAATACCCGCCCGTTGCCTCCGTTTGACAGCTTTGCTGTTTCGGGGGGAATGGCAGTTTAGGCGGTGTAATTACTGGCTCAGATAGGTGACTCTAACCGGCCTGCTTGCCTTCCAACCTATATAAAAAATGTAGCATTTTGTGCATTCGATGTCAATGTTTTACATTGAAATTTGTATTCAAATCTTTGATATACTTATGCTAAATTAACTATAGGGACGTTCATTTCACGTAAGGGTTTTAAACAATTTTTTTAACCTCCCACCTCCCTGCTGATGTGGAGTGAGGTAAACGACTAGCCCCGTCTCCCTTTAACTAATATAAATCGGTCAAATATACCCGAGATAAAGTGTCTCGATCCAATTGTGCTTAAAACTGTTCTAAGCACAATATGAACAATAAGTATGGTCTCTGGTAACATATTTTTACGACTTCGGCGATGCGCGCATTCCGTAATTCCATAAGCGCGAAACCACGGTATTGAAAATAGAACGTTATCTTTAAGGTATAAGGACGTAAAAAAAAGAAAAAAATAATGTGACTTTTTTTTTGACTTGCAACTTAAAATTGGCGTAGCATGGGACACTTTTTCGATGTGGATTTGTAGGTAACAGTGTATCCAGGGTATATTTGATCTATGCTAATATCTTTTTAAATTTCCAAAAATAGAGTTTATTAATAGGTCCAGGTTTATGGTGATGGTAATGTTGTCTCATTATATATAATTTGACCGCATCCCCTTTTAGCCGCCCATGATGAATGAACTGTCCCCGTATACAATTTTTTTAATCAATTTAATTAAGTGTTATGTTCTTTGTAAGTGTAAATATTGTTATAGTTTATTCTCTCTAGTGTATAAGATATATTAACTAGCCATTTGCCAATTATATGAACAGGGAACGGTATATGCAGCCAGTAAATATATGTTTCAAAGGCTAATTCTAAATTATTGTATTTACCCTGTCACACGGTATGAACATTTTTGTGATAATATTAAAGTATATAAATGTGTTATTTTCTAAGCGGTTGAAAGTTCTTCTTGTAGGCCTATATTTTATGCCGCGATTCTAAAATAAGTTACCGCGTTGATAATGCTCATGATACAATTTTTTTCGCCGTTCGTTTTGGAGACATCTATTTTTATATTTAAAAAGTTACCATTATTAGTATACGTCTCTGTGTTTTAATTTAAATTTAATCTGTTTTGTATAAATAGATAAACAGGTATAAACGCAATCGTATTTACCTGTTTAGGCCGTCCAAGGGATCTTAAGAAAGCGTATCTCTTTCCACAGCTGATCAAATGAAGCACACTGTCGGATTAATTTTCTCCACTCCAATAATAAATAGGGTACTTAATTTATAAGAAATTAAATTATAATTTACGTTATTTATAATATTACCATGTGAATCAAATTATATTCTATTCCCCTTCGTTATATATTTAATCATATATTCTTTTAGAAGTGAATCGCATCGTTTTGTCTGTCAATATCCGTCCGACATTTCCATTCCATGCGATATATTGGCCGTTTGATATTATTCTGGAGAAAATGTGTAAAATATATTTTTTACGATTACACTTTATTAAAAACTAGGCATATATATATTTTGGAAAAACATCAATCTTTTGGTTATTTTTAAATATTATGAAGTCGACTGCTGAGAACATTGTTGGGCCAATGATGAGAAGGGTTTTAGAAAGTAATATGAATAAAAATAATTGACAATGTTTTAACGTAAACTATGTATTTGAATACATATCTTTATTAAATGTATTAAATGTTATGTGTTGTTATAAGTATATGTGTATTGTATTAGAGCTCTTTTGAGAGAGTTACGATTAAAAGTAAATGTACTGATTACCTACGACGATTCACAGAAGACTAATGACGATGATATGGTTATAATGAAAAAAATATTTATTGTATTTACATATATCGAATTATTACTAGAAAAAAATAATAAAAAAAGAATATGACATTTAAAATCGTCTTTATTTTGTTCGACCTTTTAAAAAATCATATTTCGAGTAGAATATTATGAGTCTGTGATCTGCTATCGTATTGCCAGGACAGCAATCATGGCAATATTTAAAACTGACGCAGAAAAGTATTATGTAAGTTTTATTCTACCCATAGACTTAATATTATCGGGCATGAAATTTTTGATGATGTGTGAAGCGTGACTATCATAAATAGGTCAGGACATCGGCGAGCTAGATAAAATGGCGTCATTTTCAGAGAGACCCTTGCCCTGAAGTGGAGATAAATGAGCACCTTAAGCTTATGCTCAACTTTTTGGATCTTATTGCGTGTGTAGTCAGAAACGTTTCAATAACCAAATAATATAAAGTAAGTAAAACTAAAAGAAAGATTTAACTTGTAGCGTCTCTACTGGAACCGAAATTAATTTCGTCAAATGTTAATAAATATATTCATAATATCTGCTAGTTAATTAAGGCATTTAATTATTTAACCCACACGATAACTTGAGTCTTATATAAGCATTAATTAAAAATCTCATTTTTTAGGTAATCTTCCGCAGCGATTGTTATTTAGATCGGGCAATAATAAACTATCAGTGTAGTTACGTCATCTCGCAATCTCTAAAAATAATGCGGTATTTATCAAGATCTATCTCAACTATATTATGAGGTCCATAATAAAGATATTTCATATCTATTCCGAGTGGAAATAACTGCATTTATATTATTTTCGTGTTTCTCATTAGTAATTATAGCAACGAGTTATTAATTCATTAAATTCGAGTAAATTTGACGGCATGCCCGTTTCACGGTGAAATTCGCGCGAGCATCGTCCGCGCACGCGCGTTTCATGCATGCGTCATTCTATACGTAATCGGCTTTTTCGCTGACTGCCAAACGTCAAATAATAATTCCTTTTCTACTTAGCAGTCAGTGACTACTCACTAGTAACAGAACTGAACTCAGTAACAGCGAGGACACCGTCAGGGTAACGCGGTCTATATTTATCGCACGATATTTCGGCCGCAAACAATTACAATGTCGCGGATTTATCACCCGTCCGATTATGTCGTGGAAAAATCTCTATTGCCGTCGTTTGAAAAATATAAAGAGATGCACAAAAAATCAATAGACGACCCAGAAGCGTTTTGGTCAGAAATAGCTAACGAATTCTACT
The DNA here is from genome assembly GCA_905333005.2 of Lycaena phlaeas. Taxonomy (NCBI): domain Eukaryota; kingdom Metazoa; phylum Arthropoda; class Insecta; order Lepidoptera; family Lycaenidae; genus Lycaena; species Lycaena phlaeas. The sequence goes on from HG995168.1 coordinate 7,898,849, forward strand.
GGCAAACTCCTTACAAGCCCGGAAATTTTGTTTCGTACAATTTCAATATTGAAAAGGGAAATATTTTTATTAAGTGGATGGAAGGGGCGGTGACAAACGTATGCTTTAACCTCTTAGATCGGAACGTGAGGAACGGCCACGGGGATAAGATCGCTTATTATTGGTAAGCAAACTTTTATAGTAACATCAATCAATAAACAGCTGAGCGAATGCACCTCACTGAGTCGATGCGCGAATTTATTGATTTTTATTTGTTGTTGATGGTTATAACATGCTTAATATACAATATTTTATTTATGATTTTATGAGTTTATATATTATTGCTGTGCATAGTTATTTTTATGGTTGAATTAAATTATTTTTTATTGTTTTATCAATTGACTGCATGCGATCAATATTCATAAACAATGGATTTATATTTCTCACAGTTATTATACAATGCTTCAAATACTTACTTTACTTAACATACTAGGTTAATGATTTTAATTCGCTCTTTTTTTAATACTAAAAAAAATAAATTATGAAAATTAATTCGCTCGTACCTTACAAGATAAAAAATATTATTCATTATCATCATCATTTTGCTTCAATATTTTTGTGGGAGGCTTTTGTGAATATACATATTACAAAACTACATTTCCTCAACTGATTCACGCAGCAGGACGAATAAGGACATTACATTATTTCTAATCGACCATATACCTATAATATTTATTTATACGTTTTACTTAATGCTTAATTAATTTTGGCGGTGCATTGTTTTATATTTACATAAAATTTAAAAGTTTTCATAGTTTATTTTATTTAAGATAAAAGTTCGTGTAGGATACCAGTGGCAAGAGTAAATCGGTCGTCTTGGCGTTCATTGAAGGAGGCCTATGTTTAGCAGTGGACGGATAAAGGCTGATGATGATGATGATGATACCTCAAAAACTGGAGTTATTGACGTTCTGTTCTGAAATGTATTACGTAAAACTTCCCTTAAAGTGAGAGCTTACGTAATAACCCCAAACCTGGATATTCTGGAAGGGAAGAATCAAAGCTCTGTTTTAAAGGAATTCGTTTTAAACAATATAATGCAATTATATCACATAAATACAAAATACTTTCAGTTTTTTCAGTTTAAGTTCAGCTGAACTTGGGTAGCAGATTTGGTTTTAATTAAATACTAATAAGTCTAAAAGTTACACCTTTGCAAAGGCTATATTATAAATATATAATAATAATAAATACGCTATAATCTTTATCAATTATCATCACATTATTATGATATGTGTATGTAGAGAAAGACGAAAGAATACAGTTATTTGAAAACAAACAGGGTAAAACTACACATTTGACACTTTAAGCGATACGATAACCAAACTTATTAAAATTTCGAACATCCTACAGTATAGTTAGATAATATGTTAATATGCCATTATATACAATCCGATTACTGGCAGTGTTTTTTGCCAACCTTCTTGGGTTTAAAAGCCGATACATCTACTGGCAAAAACGTCACAATCAACGTTAACTTATAGCTAATTTCTTTATACTCATTTTATATGTTACTAGCTGTCCCGACAGACTTCGTTCTGCCAATATTAAAATTGCAATTACAAAATAGGGGTTGATCGTAGAGGGGTCGAAATTTAGGGTTGTATGTATTTTGTATGCTGTATCATAAAAAAATAGAAATTAAAAATTTTGTCTAAAAAATTTAAAAAAAAATTTGGGGTGGACTACCCCTAATATTGAGGGGGATGAAAAATAGATGTTGGCCGATTCTCAGATCTACTGAATATGCATATAAAATTTCATAAAGATCGGTCAAGCCGTTTCGGAGGAGTACGGTAACTAACATTGTGACAGGGAAATTTTATATATTAGATGTGTCTTATGAGTTGAATATAGGAGCATGTCATTATCACTCTTCAGTCTTCTTTCATTCATTATCTCAAAGCCGACGTTTTAGTTTAACTACTATTTAGGTGAACTACGGTACTCGCTAAATAACGGTTTCTGAAACGTTGGTCAAAGTGTATGTCAACTTACATGGCTGTTAATGGCGGTTGACATACGATTCTAGAGTCAAATTTGACAGCGCTGTAGTGGTTATGTCAAGTGACAGGCTGATCAAATTAAGTAATTTAACCATGCTTCTAGCAACTCATTTGACACTTGACAAGAGAATTGACAGTTGATCAGTAAATTTTTGATCAGCCTTTCAGAAACCGAGCGTAAGGAAGCGAGCGAATCCCACGCGATCGCGCACACGTCCCGTGAAGGATTTTGGGCTGCATTCAAACTGAGGATTCGCCTCAGTTTGCCAGCCTCAGCCCAAAGTGCCTATAATTTGAGGAGTACCAACGAACGCATATTTTACCCTGCCTGTATGGAATCAAACACGAAATTGTTCTTATTCATAATTAGAAATATACAGAATACGTGCGTTTTAAATATGAGATAGACTAACATTCTTAAAATATTACAAGTAATTAAAAAATATTTGAATAATACATAATTTGTATGTCATACCTCGCTGATAATATTACATACAAAAAAGTAATACTAATATTATATTTTTCTACATAAGTAATAAAAAGAATAAAATAATAATAAAAAAGAAGAGTAAAATAATAAAAGAGAACAGGTTTATTCATTTTAAATATTAAACGACATTTTTATTATTAACTATGTTTTTCACTTCCGTTTCTGAAGGGTTGCCCGCCCGCGCTTGCGTTGACTGAATTTACACGTCATAGTCTACGTCATAATAAGACCACATCCTCCAAGTTTTATGTCTATCGATCGGTTCGGAACTCGCTAATTAACGATCGGAACGATCAGTTATTGATCCCTGGCTGATGAAGACTTCTAAGAAAAATTAAATGTAAAGTATTATATTAATATACAAAAAAAAAAAGACCAAACAGATGTTTTTGCAACTAATAAAGTCGGATTAAGTTTTCAAACCTGTGCAGTGTGCTAAAATAAAAATTAAATTAAATCAAAAGCACTAAGGAGTTTATAATTGTTATCACCTTCGAAGCAAAACACCGCTAAATAGCATCTTAGGAGATGCATTTCACTAAAATACAAACACATCTCCCATCTATTCGGTTACAAAAGGTTTATGAAAAATTTGAAGTAGTTAAAACGAAGCAATTACGCTGTCCCATTTTCAAATTTGCCCCCAATTTTTAACCTCTTTGGAGTAGAATTTCGGAAAATCCTTTCTTATCTCATGATTATTTCATACTGAGACAACATCATCCAAGTTTCATGTCTCTACGATCAGTTTTTGATCCCTAGCGGGATTCAACCCGCTACCTCCGGGCTCTTTAGCACCAACGCGCTAACCGTTGACCCTAAGAGATCGTCTCTAATATTAAGATATATATTATAATATACACGAGTTATAATATGTACGAGTAGATGTAAGTTGCTGATAATGTGGTTGTACTATCTATACTTACTTATTAGTTATTCCGCTGGCTCAACTACCCGAAGTGGATTTGGTCTCCGACACGAGATGCCACCTTTCTTTAGCGATCTCCTCCCAGTTTACAGTGCCCAAGGTACGTAGGTCTTTTAATACTTGGTCCTTTCAACGTTATAAGGGTCGGCCAACCGCAGTTCAGCGACCGAAGGTACTCCTCATAGGCTTTCCTCACCTGGCCCCAGCAGCTGGCATTCACCCGAGATGACCAAGCCAGCGGAGTCTAGAGTTACTTAACTTGTCCTATAATGTTGGTCTCATACATTATATCTTCAAGCTCTTGATTTTTCCGTAATCTCCAACGTCCATCTAATTATAAAATTAGTCTAGTTAGCATATTCAATGCAAACAAACAAACAATCAAAATGTTCATCTTCGTGATATTAGTATAGAAAAGAACGGAGATAAATCTATGACGTTCCTTTTTCAAAAGTGATGCTAATATTTTGCATGTCTAACTACAGATCACGTCATATTTACTCTCTGTTACACAACCGTGAGTTCAGATTGCGTGTAGATAACAGACATACTCGTACTCGGAGGCTTTTGTGATAGACGCTGACAATAACTCAAATAGATCCTATTAATATAAGAGGCGTAACGGGACCTATAATGGCGATTTTCTTCCGACAACGAGATGACGACGCTGATTTAACGATGCGTACATTAAAATATAATGCGTCATTATGTCCGTGTGTCCACTGCACCGCACGTCGCACGTAAACTCGACCAGAGATAATCGTCGCCGCCCGCCGGTGACTGTGGAGGTGGACATACGTCCTTTATCCTATTCCTATTCGATATTATAATTTATTTAAACGTCTCAACATAAACTTTCATTTCTTCTCTCTTCAAAATCTAAATCTTAATTCAAATCATCCAAACAAAAGAGAAAAAAATCTAGATTTACAAAAACATGTTTTTTATATGGTATTTTTTTGCATTTTCGCTAATTTCCTATAATGTGTTCTTCAAGTGGTGTATTTTACTTTAACTTTATCCTTGCACGAGTAGTATTAAATTCATATAGAAATGACGCTATCAGAATGAATAATTCGAGTTTGATCATAGAGTATCACACATCAGAGATAAGCGAGGGAAGCTATATTTGCACAATTTTACGCCATAAAACTCACATATTACAGAAATAGTTACGGCTGTTTGTAATTAAATGCTAAATTTTGACCTAAAATAGGTCAATAGCATTAGCTGAGACGCGCCGATTCTATTCCTTTGCTTTTTCTCGCTAACTCATAGAAGTTGCTGCAAAATTTTTTGAAGAACGTTTATTAAGACACAAAGTATATGGTTTTGTTCGTATAATATATTTTCTTTATTTTTTTTACTGTCGTAAGCTAGTGTAATTCCCATACAATAAGTATTCTTTTCTATTATATTTAGCGTTTATGCCACTCTTCTAAGGGGGCGAATTACATTCGTTTTAGAACGTTTTTATTTATCGTGTCCGCGCGCGCCCCTTTACATCTTTCCGGCTAATTTGCCAAATAGATAATCTATTAATAACTGGTACCTGCTTTGCCCTTCATAGTCCTTCCTACGTCCTACTCATGTTGTAAACGAGAAAATTCGTAAGAATGTGTGGATGTATGTTTGTTATCTACCCTTTCACGCAAAATCTGCTGAATAGATTTTGAGGAATCTTTAGAATAATAAAAATAAAAGAAATTTCCGTAATCCCACAGAAACGGGAAGTGCGCGGGTGAAACTGCGGGTCGTTGCTAGTGTAGTCTTAATCTGAATTTCGAAATATCTAAATAATATTATAAAGACGTAAGTTCCGATGTTTGTTGCTTTAACGCAAAAACTGCTGAATGGATTTTAAAGCTTATACATCAGAATAAGACATAGCCTATAACTTATCCCCACGCTCCCACGGGAATGGGAAGTTCGTGGGTGAAACCGCGGGGTGCTGCTAGTATTATGTTATATTCAACTATTGTCTATAATTAAAAATACACATAAGTTAAGTATGAAATAGAATATGAAAATGTGTTAATAAATAAAATTAAATGAAAAAAATGAATATATTGGAGAAAATGAAAATCATCAAAATACACATTAATGAAATAATAAAAAATACACATTAATAGAACATACTTAGTATGTGTTTTTTCAACGATACAATTCCTCATTATTATTTTTTACCGTTGCGTTTAACGGCATAATCTCTCGAGACAACAGTTAAATGCATCTCTTAAATATTTTTTTGGATATTTTAATAGCAGTATAACAATATTGTGTTCTTTTGATACGATTTCTTACCTAATAAACCTAAACTTAATATGAAATTGTAAGTTCGAAACATGGCTATTTTCATTTCTAAAATTAATAACTATTCAAAACGGGGATTAGTTATTTTCACTATCATTTCGCGGAGCACGATATTTCGACAAGTTCACGAGATTGAAAAAGCGAAAATCACGGTAAATTATATCCTATTTTGCGCCCCTTTGAAAACCATATAAAAAAGTATATAATATATATATTATACTTAATTGGTGAAATTTGCGTAAACATTAAAAACAGTTACAACATTTTTGCTGAAAGATGACTAATACAAAGTCTAATAAAAAGAGTAAATACAAAGTCGCAGCGAAGTACCTACCTAATATAAATTTTATCTTGATTACCGTTCGATCGTAGCTTGCAACAAGTCAATTATACTTCAACTAGATATCGATTGTCCTATTTTAGTAAAGCCACTTTAACAATTCCTGAAGTTACACGTTGTTTAATGCCACAAAAATCATATAATCATTATGTTTTTTTATATTAATACATGTGACCAAGTGTCAAGAATCGCTAATTATATAATATCACCCAAGAATCTGAAATTAATTACATATAACGTAAAGTAGTTCGAGTGAAGTATCAAATTACTTTATCAAGAAGGCAGAATTAATTTAAAGTCGAACTATAAAACAGGAATACATTAAATGTTAATAAGATTCTTGAATGTTTTATTGATTGCAATTTAAATTTCACTATCTGTATGGTAAAACATTTCCACATTTAAAATCTAAATCTAAGTCAAAATATTTTTATTTCACGTAAGCATATATGGGCACATTTATAAAAAGGTACATGCTTCGGGTTGGTCGTATTCATGGAGAATAACTGACAAGAAACTCATGGTCACTCTTATACTTTTAGTTTTTTTACTCCATCCTTACTGTAGTAAGGATGTATCCTCGAGAGAGGCTTGTTTACCTCATCATAATTTCTTGTCGCTTGATTTTGAAAATAAATGAAGTGTCATCATTTAATAATGATAAATGTAAATATTTAATGTAAATAATAAAAATAATAGACCTATAATAAGCGCTTGGCCCCAGTGGTACACCCATCTCTGTTTAACTCCCAGAAGCTCATTTACTATTTTCTCTTCAAACTTTGAGTCCCATTGTAAAGATAGGAATTCATAAGATGCAGAGGCGTACCGCTGGCGTGGCTTTATTTCCTGACCAATATCTCATGCTGAAGGTATACAATCAAACACCATGGACAAGTCACATATGCGTGACTCCTTTTAGGCCTCGTAATCGTTGTGGACTCCGACACCGTAAGGAGGAAAGAGGGCCGAGTTGCTGTGGAGCGCCCTTTTCTAAATCGGAATTGTAAAGTAGGCAGTAGTGTAGTATTTTCACAATAACAAAGTAACAGATTTTTTTTAATTTACTGAATGTTGGGAGAATCAATAAAAGGAGAAGTATATAAAATGTACGGCCACATTTAAAAAGAGGTAAGACTTCTATGTTTCATTAGGTCTGGAAAAACTTCAGCTTTCAAAAATTTATTAAAAATCATTATTTCGTTTCATTTATTAATTCAAATCTTTTCGCATTTGATAATTTATTTATGAATAATATTAGACAAAAGTCGTTTAAAAAGGTTTTCACAAAATCACAAATTCCGTAATTATGTTAAATTAATAAAATTACAAAAACATTAATTATATAGTTTTAACCTAGAAACGGTATTTATGATCACTACTACTACACACTAATTTTATAAAAAAGGAACTGAAAAGATCTTAATTCTTCAGCATTCTTACTGACAAGATGTAAAAGATGTCTGCTCAAAGGTTATTTTAATATTAATTATATAATATTAAATAAAAATATTAATTATATTTAATATAGTTATGTAATGTTACTTTACGAGTGTCTTGCGTGTATATTATCATCTATGATCTTCATCTCTTTAACAATAGTTTATATATGACATGATAAGATGACACAAATCTTTACGAATCAAAACTACATGAATAGAGAAACCTTGTTATATACTCGTCTAGTCAACACACAGTGTAGATATGTGTTTGATTTCAATCGAAGAATCACACATATACACAGCGCACAAGAAATATATTTACTTACATATTTTTACTACAGACAGTTTGTTATCCTTGATTTCTTAAATTTATGGCGATTATTTATATAATTTGTTATGATTTTTATATAGACATAATTGAAGACAGAATGAATATAAAGAAACTCAAGCTGACAATAAACATAATTGTCCCTTAAGAAATCGAGAAAGACATGAGTTCTTTGTATGTATAAAAATATTTTTCGCCTTTTTCTTTAAATAATCTTTGTCATCAGGGAGGGAAATCACCCAGATGACTACAGCCGGATAACTTACAAGAAGCTATTGTCGTTGGTGTGCCAGTTTGCCAACGCTTTGCGTGACAATGGCATCCGCAAGGGAGATAAGGTGTCCATTTACATGCCAATGGTGATGGAGACTATCGTGTGCATGCTGGCATGTGCAAGGATCGGGGCCGTGCACTCTGTCGTGGTAAGATATTTTTAATTTACAATCACACAACATCCTCATTACCTTTATACTTTGGTGATGGGTATAGAATGTAGAAGTGAATTCACTAACTAGCCCCTCTAGACAAGTGGCAAGCGCTCGATTCTATGCAGTTGTGTTTTCTCGCTAACTCCATAGCGTTGCTGCAAATTTTTTTAAGAACGTTTAGCTTACGAGATTTAAAAAAAATAATAATTAATAATATAAATTAAAAAATATTATAATAATAATGTTCGTGCTAAACGAAGTATGAGGTTGTTAAGCGTTTTTACAAACTAAATCATTTGTCATTATGTGTCCTTAATATACGTTCTTCAAAAATTTTGCAGTATGGAGTTAGCGAGAAAGCGCAAAGGAATAGAATCGTGCGTTTGCCACTTGTCTAGAGGGGCTGAAGATTTACATCCAACACATATTCAAAGCTTTTGCCTTTGTACTATACCTAAAAGTATAAACGTGACTGTAGGTATTATTTCATTCCATGCCTTGAGGTTGTGTACAAAATACAAGACGCATCGGTAAATATATTACGCTGTAAAGTACACAATATATGATTATTGAGATTGTAAACATCTTTGTGATTAACATAAATAACCAATGTACCTCACAAAAAGATATCTTTATTGTACAATTCATTCAACAATTATTGACCAAATAAGGGATAGTATTTATAGAGTTATGAAACAAAAAAACTGGTTTGTTTGTCATTCTGTACATATGATGTTAGTTAGAGACTCACACTTAACGTTCGCCCTTGACCAAATTTCGTAGCGCCTTTTGAGAAACCACTCCAATTATTTTTTCCTCTTTTTCATAAGTTTAATGAAAATTTCTTAAGACCTTACAACGCTATTGTAAGCGTTACCTAATACAAACCATTAAGTAAACAATTATAAATGCACATTATTCAAATATATTTATAATCTACGTGTTGCCCGCAGCTTCTTAGATTTACAACCGTATCCGGAGATATGATGATTATTTTTGTAGCCTAACTTACTCCTTACAATATCAACTATTCACACGCTAAAGTACAGCCAAAAACGGTACAGCCGTTTCAGAGAAAAGCCGGAACAAATTAACGGACCAACATACAAGATTTAAAAAAATATATAAGCATTGTAATATACTTTCACATTTAGTGAAAGACTGTTAATTATTGAATTAAAAACATACTTTCATTTTGTATTTTATTTTTAATTTAATATTTATTTTATTTTACTTACAAGCGATGCCCTAAATTTTGTAATAATTCTTCAACCTTAGAATAATTACATACTTTGAACCAAGTTATTAATTATATTTAATGCTAAAATGCATTACAATTTTTTCTTTGGTGTTCATACGAACTAAAACAAATCAAATATTTTATTCAAACTCTAACCAGACCGATAAGCTCAAAACTCAAATAATCAAAATCTGTGAACATAATAAAGTTGTAGAAAAAATGTTTTCTTTATGTTGTTTAATAATAATCTATAATATTATATTCGTGAGTTTCGTGACAGATATATTATGGAACAAGTAAATTTTAGCCACGACTAGCATTCAAAGTGCTTTATCCGAGATATTAGGTACCTTTTTTTTTTTTTTTCGAGGTGTAAAATCCTCATGGACTATCCCTCCGCTATGGCCGAGCGGAGGGGGTGTGCAGGACTTTAACCTGCTAAAAGCACCCCGGTGTTTCTCGTCCAACCTATAGGCGGGGTACGGGGTACGCACTCTTGCATTCACCAGATCCAACGCCTCTGGTTCTGACCTGTCAGTGGCAGGTCCCTTCGGAGATATTAGGTACCTACTGGGATAAAAAATATTTAATTCACAAGATCTGGTTGTGTTTTAAACATGCTTTGAATAAAGTCTGATAATTCTATAAATTCAGGTTAAAAACAATTTCTGATTTTGATTATTCAAATTAAGAACAAATTGTTAATTAATACATTATAATAATATAACTACAATAAAAGTTACAATTTAAAAATAATCTGAATTAGAACATTCTGATTTTAAAACAAATTGTTCAGTTCGCAGGTTTCTCATGCGACTCGTTGGCTGAACGTATGTCTGCTTGTGAAGCCAAAGTGCTTGTAACTGCGGATGGCGCCTGGCGCGGAGAGAAGCTGTTGAACTTGAAGAAGACATGTGATGATGCCATTCAAAAGGCAAAGACTAAATTTAATCACACTGTAGAAAAGTGCATCGTAGTTTCTCACTTGCAGCGTGTCACTGCTTGTGGGAAGCTGCCGGATGATCTCAAATCTATGGTAAGTTATGAAAGGTATAACAAAGATTGTTGAAAACAAGAGTTAGTACTACTTTTTTAATGCTAAATGATGTCAGTCAATGTTGAAGAAAAATTTCGACGACCAGCCCGCCTAGCATGCGCTCTCTTCACGAGAGAGAGACATAATGTCTACATCGAAGACATAATGTCTACTTCGAAGACATAATGTACTAATGTCTACGGACGCAACATGACATCGTAATTCTTTCGAATTTTGTCGTTTAAATAAGAGAAATTTCTCGATGTTAATACATATGGACGAGAAGGGACGAGAAAAATTATAAACCCAAATATCTTACGTAACCCCTTTTTTTTCAGAATATAATTTAGCCTATGTTATTCGTGGATAATGTAGCTTTCGAATGTCGAAAGAAATTTTGAAATCGGCACCGTACTTTTTGAGCCTATTCATTACAACCAAACAAAAAAACAAAGTTGTCCTCTTTATAATATTAGTGTAGATTTAGGTTTCTCTTATTACGCTACCCATTCAAATCACGGCAACACGATTTATTTTCTTGCGTATTATTTTGATTTTGCTATATCTCCTAAAGTATTCATTTAATTTGCATGATGTAAAGGGGAAGAATAATCTTCATGAAATGCTGAAGCTAATTAACTGATTTAAAATGATAAGGATTCATACAGTATTTGTGTAAATAACTTTCAAATTATCGCGTTATAATTGCTAATTTTTTAAAGTATTAAATGGATATAGTATGATATCCCTAATAGATAGACATATGCCATCGCGGACTTTTTTGTAGACCTATTTAAGATATACAATTCCACCATACATTACTATGTTATATCTCAAAGGGTTTAGGCAGCGTTTTCGTTGAAAACTCCCAGGCGGGATTTTTTTTTTCCGACACCTCCAACAATTATTGTTATATCTTAGCTAATGTATATAAAAACTTAATAAATTATATACATAAACCTTCCTCTTGAATTGTCCTATATATTAAAAAAAACCAAATCAAAATCCGTTGCGTAGTTTTAAAGATTTAAGTAAAAATTTCGATGAGTTTCTCTTCGGAAGAGATATGTCTTTTTGTCGTGGCGCGCATCTTAGGCCGGCTGGCGCAATGTCTAGCGCGTTGGCACTCAAGCCGCAAAATCGAATTCCACCTGGGAACAAACATTTGTCTATGTTTCTGGGTCTTGGATGTGTATTAAATATGTGTATTATATAATAAAAATCTTAAATATATACTGTATGGTATAAAAGTGTTAGATATAAATACATATATTGTTGTCTGGTACCCGAAATATAAATTCTTTGAGAACTTAACACTGGACTATAATATTAACCTGGTGTAAAAGCGTCCATAGATATTTTTACTATTATTGAGTTTAATTGTATCAATTTGTTATTTATATTTCGAAGAAAGTGAAGAAGCATCGATTTCATTTTAGATTTTGATTTTTGTTGGTCTTCTAGACGAATTTTCACGCGCCAATCTGATATCTCACTACCATCATCGTATTTCATTTTCTAAATCTTCCTCTTACACACATCTTTCATCATTTTTTGCATCATTTTAAACATATTTCTTTAAAACAGTGGTTACTACCAAAATATTTTGAAACAAATTACATACCCCACAACAATCACATGCCCGACGTTGAAGCGATAAAATCCCTATTAACGTTAAAGTCTCCTAAGAATTTGAAAACTGCTACTACATACTACAAAATATATTTATTTTTCAAAATATTTTCCCCATTTCATGAAAGGCTTTTTCAGTACCACTGGGACGATGACGTCGACGTGTGGTGGCACGACTTCGTTGAGGGCCAGTCGACGATATGCCCTCCCGAGTGGATGGATGCGGAGGATCCTCTGTTCATGCTTTATACTAGGTAAATCCAATCATATTATGTTTTAACTAGCTGTTGCCCGCAGCTTCGCCTGCGTTAACTAAGATTTACAACGGCATTTATATATTGTATTACAGCGCCCCGCGTTCCCGTGGGAATACGGGGATGAATTATAACCTATGCGTTAGTCAGATGTATACGCTATACTATTATGCAGTTTCATCAAAATCCATTCAGTAGTTTTTGCGTGAAAGAGTAACAGACATCCTCACAAACTTTCGCATTTATAATATTAGTAGGATAATATTATTATATATTACTAGCTGTCGCCCGCGACTTCACCCACGTTAGCAAAAAAAAACCTTTATTTTCATGTATCAAATATATACTACTTCTATTACCTCCAAGGATAAGTGTACAAAGTTTCATGATGATCAGTTGAGTAGTTTTCGCGCAAAAGCGTAACAAACATCCCTAGTCCCTACTTTCACATTTATAATATTAGTATAGTTAAGTATAAGAAATAAGAATCTCCGCGCGGTAGCTTATTTGGATGAGCGATGGGGATCGGCTGTCTTGGTGTTCAATGTTTTTTCAATTATTTTGTGCCTCTGCTTATATCTTCCACCTAACGGAAAACCAATTCTTGAGCATTTAATACTATAATTAATAATAATTCTCATTAAATTGTTAATCTTTACGTACAAGCCATCGCTAGTAATAACTCCAGCAAAGGCTATTGTTTTGCATAGTTTTCCTTATTAACTGTTCTTGTATTTACTTGACACATTTTTACCTTATCTTACATACTAATAATTATATTATTGTGAATTATATAATATTAATCGTTAATCTATACTTATATTTATAATCATTTCTTACATTTATTTTCATTTATAATCATTTAATAAAAATAATTATTTATTATAAATTATTGTAATATTTATAATATTATGTTTATGTAAATGTTAAACATATTTATTATTATGTACTCAAGTTTGTTATTAATAATGAATATTGCAATAATATATTATCATTTCCCGTTATTATTAACTGTATCTGTATCATGGCAATGTCAAGGTAAAATATCTAAAATACCATTTCCGTTACTACACTACCGTCGTATTGGAGGTGAAATTTTTTCATAAAAAAGTGGATAACCTTAGCCGTGTCATGTGTGCTGTGAAACTTCTATAGCGCGATTCAGATTATAATAATATACTAAATAGCTCATAACTTAAGCTATCTCTCAATAAATAATAACTTTTAAATTTCCATACAATTCAAAAGATATCGTGAGTGTAATATATTATTTAGGTATCAATCAATACCTTCAATTGTAATTGGTACAAAAACAAATGTAAAAACGTAGGTTTTAAAACAATATTAGCTTAAATACAACAAATTTCTTGATTTTGAAGCTAATTTTAGCAACATTTCTTAGTTTTTCAATATTTTATTAATATAATCAACTTTTAAAGACTTAAATATATTTACAATACTTAGGGAGCCATCGAAATTCGATCTGTAAGACTTGTCTATGGAATAATGTCGTTATAGACTCTGATTTCAAATTATAGTGTGACTATCGATATCAATAATCGTTAATATCTTTCAATATATAATTCAATCGTTATAAATCATTATCACTTCTTTTTTATTTTCTGAACTTTCTTCCGCCGATCTTCTTGTTAAAGTAGCGTTATAATTTTTAATATAATACTCATTGATAATTATTTTTAGTGGTTCCACTGGCAAGCCAAAGGGGGTACTCCATACGACCGCTGGGTACCTGCTCCACTCTGCCGCCACCTTCCGTTACGTGTTTGACTACCGCGAGAAGGACATCTTCTGGTGCACAGCTGACGTCGGCTGGATTACTGGCCACACCTATGTAGTGTACGCACCACTAGCTAACGCCGCCACTTCTCTTGTGGTAAGAATTTTATTTTAGACTACAGAACAACTCCCTAGACCATTAGTGACACCCTAGACCGTCTCCGTGCTAGTTCACGTATTGCTGCTTTAAATTATCTTACCTTAATTCACTATCCTTACATCTCTTCTTCTACTTGTCTCTCATATCGGACGATGCCCCAATATCTTAGATAGTGAACATCACTACCGGCCCTTAATTACGGATTCGATATCATCTTTTGTTGACGAAATCTCGGGTAAGGTTAAGGTTTGTGAGCTTAGAGGTCGACTCGAAGCTCTTAAATATATACTCTTCTGTCTGATCTCTGTACGGTAAGTGGACAGTTGCAGTAAAGAAGAATCGAATATCAGTCGTACAGGCAGACATTGAATCATCAATTCAGGATCGAACCCGGAACCTCTCGCATCTGGACCATATCTGAACCATCGCAGCTCATACTTAATTACCTAATTGTAATCTTGAATTCATAACTAATTTCTATAATAACGACAAATTGAGACATTAATCTCAGGATTGCCAAAAATACTTAAATTTTGGATATTTTTTATTTTGATATATTTTATATTGTTTTTTAACAGCATGGGGCCCTTGACATTCAGTCATGGGCTACAGCCCAAAAAGCCCATATATAGATCCGCCCGTGATCAGGCGTGTACACAGCAATGACGGTTACAAACTTATAATAATGATGATGTTAGGAGAATTTATTTCTGAAGGATGAGAAAATTAGGCTCAATGAATTCTGATCGGTGTCTTGAATGGCAATAAAACGTAATATATGGATAGAGCCCAAGTGTAAAGGCAATGCCACATATGCCAGACGTATCACCGATGTCTCGTCTCGTATTCTGACGTAATTAGCGACGCGCCAGACTACATTGTGAGGCAATGACGAGTCATTTCTATGCACTGAAACGGCGCCGCCAAGTCACCATTACGTACTGCATTCAATCCAAATCTGTAGGGCTATTCTGTAAGGACGTTTTCAAATCTCGTAAGCGGAATCCACGGTGATATGACGAATTTGTATTCTTTAAAACTCGACTCTCTATCTATCAATAAAATTTGCTTTCGAAGTAAAGTAGTAACAGCGTAAAGTGAGCTCTACCACTCAGGTGAAGCTCAACATCGAAATGGTTTTTACAGAGTAGCATTACTGGTCCGAAACCATCAAGATACGTTCCGAATTAGCAGCAGAATTCATTTCCGTCATCCGATTTTCCTACGTCATTCGTGAAATTCATGAAAAATTTTCACAAATTTGATTTACACCCCAATTCCCTAATTCCTATCTTTTTTTGCGGAAATGTAATAACCGCGGGCCCTGGGAATCCAGTGGCTACGTGGACCAGGGTGTAGTCATAATAATTTCCTGATCGTATTTTTATAAATATCAGATGTAGTGCGTATACCTAATCGCGAATACATTAGGGCTTGCTCTCTGCACTGTATAACTATTATGAAAAACAGCAATAATGGTTTAACGATATCAAGTATCAACAAAGTCAGTGAATGTGATCGAGATACGACAGCAATATAAACTGTAACAGCAAGGGCATTAATTAGAATTAAATTAAATTAAAAAGAATGAAGGAAGAATTTAATTAAATTACCGCAACTACTAATCTAAACGAGCATAACTTGATAGTAGGCACTTTATTATCAACTCGTATGTTATAGGTATGCGACGGTAAGATAAACGAGGATAATATATTAATTGTTTTTAAATAAAAATGTTTATATTATAAGTAATCATGGGTAACATAATATAAACAGTGAAGTCATATCTTTTTTATTTGATTTTGTTATTAGGTCAACAAGTCAACTTCATTATTATTTTGCATAACTTTTGCAAATCTCTCGAATTGTCAAGCACGCAAAATTGCGAAGGGTCTTCGATCAAAGCAATAGGTCATTAGGATTATTAATTTTTGATAATTTTAGCTAGTACTCCATTCTTTCTTTCTCCAATTTTTCTTATCTCTGGTATCTTAGTTAGAATGCTATTTATGTTTGAATTTTACTATAATTGACAATATTTTTAATCCGTTAATTTCTGCCCTTAGAAATTAGATATATAATAATATTAAAAGAAAAATAAAGTAAAATATTATGCCACACATAACCTACGTATAAAATATAATATAGTAACTTTCATCATCATCATCATCATCAACCTTTATCCGTGTCCACTATAGTAACTTTAATATAATATTATTAAAAGGAGGCAAGGTTCCGACGATACTGCAGCGTTCCCCATTTGAATAGCTTGGCTAATAATTCTTTGTCGAGGTAGCTGCCAGCTCTTCGGTCTCCTGTGATGTCGACTAACATTTTTGTTATTTCCTGATAAAGTCTTAAAGCACTAATACCCCACGGACGGAAGGAGTCTGAGAATAAATAAATAAAATTTAGAGAGCTTGGAATAAAATAATCAATTTTAAGGCCGACTACGCTTGCTATTCCTCTGGTATAGCTTATCACTTTTCATCAGGTGAACAGACTGTCCGTTTGTCCCGTCAGTAAAATCATCAATGATTGCTTTTAAATTGTTTTATGGAAAGGGGGCGTCCATAATTTATGTTAGGTGTTGTTTTTAAATTTTCTGTTGACTCGACCCCCTCTCCCCCTTAAACATTTCACGTATTTTATGGAGACCCCCCAAACGATTAATGGAATTGTAGAAACGAAAAAAAATTGCATTATTAATGTGACGTGGATAAGGTAAGGATTGCAGAGGGTTTTGGGGTTTATTTGATGATAAATTTAAAAAGGGACCTCATGTCTGTGAAGTGTTTAATGTGAGGTCATCGCAAGGTACATTAGGTTTGTTACACAAATTGCAATCATATTAAATATTTTTTGTTAGCTATTTATTAAATAATTGAATATCATCTACAAAAATACCCGCTATTTGTATGTAACACGCTCTTTATTGTCACATGGAAGTTGGTTCGTTACAGATCCGGCATTCGCGTCATGGTTTTTCTCGACGACAACAGATTGGACAAACCGATTACTCACACCCGCATTAAAATCATTTTAAAAAGTTTAAATATGACCTTAATGATATCATTTACAAGATCCATAATTGTAGATAACATATTATTATGTTTTCACCGCTGCACAGTGTAATGGTCCCAGGTAGCCGCGAATTCGAATTTAATTTTTATATAAAATATACCTAGGTATATAAATGTTTTAATTTCATGACTTCGTAAAAAATTCTATAATATAATACATATTTATAAAAAGTTTTGATTTACGAATACTGTAAGCTGGTCATAATTAAATATATTCGGATATGAGACATTCGGATATATTGGTTGGTGTTGGTCGGCCATTTACCAAATCTTGAAGACGATCTTCGAGCAGTGGCCGGTCCGTGTTGGATGCGAGTGGCAAGGCGCTTAGCGTTCATTGAGGGAGGCCTATATTTAGCAGTGGACGGATAGAGGCTGACGATGATAATGATGATGAGAGACAATTTTATGCAATATAATATGTAATACTAGCAGCGCCCGCGGTGACACGCGTACTTCCCGTTCCCGTGGGAGTACGGGGATAAATTATAGCCTACGTATAAGCTATATTATTGTAATGTTTCATTAATATCCATTCAGTAGTTTACGTGAAAGAGTAAGAAACATCCATACTTACAATCTTTCGCGTTTAAAAAATTAATAGGATAGAAATCAATTATTTCCTATTAAATGTTACAGTGCCCTATAATTGTTACAGTTCGAAGGCACACCGTTCTACCCAGAGAACGATCGCTACTGGTCACTGGTGGAAAAGTACAAGGTGACTCAGTTCTACACCGCACCGACCGCGATACGGTCTCTCATGAAGTTTGGAGACGGAATCGTCATGAAGTGAGTTTCACACCTTTATCTCGTTAATCTTTCAAGGACAATTTCAAACGTATTTGTAGAGATTGTTTCACATTTTTTACAACTTACAGATGTACTATCACGCATTTAACAATCTTGTTAGAAATACAACTTATGTTTGTATTTAACATTTGAATATTTACTTTCAATGAAAATATTATACCTATACATACAAGTATATACGGTCTCAGTATAATCGAATCAATAGTTAATGGAAAAATATTTACGTTACTCCGAAAAATCCAAAACATAATTGAGACAACTAAAATATTATCTGACTTCATAAGGCAATACTAATTACCTAACGCTCTTTGGAGAGTATAATGATACAAGATTGCTTCACTACGCTCAATGTCATAAATTCTATAGTCAGCACCGTCATACGTCATTGGCCATTCCATAATTTAATTTTAGTCAATCCGACCTTCATAATAAGATTAGTTAACACAAACAGAACTTATCCTTAGGTATATGTACTGCCTCAAAAAACTACAAGGCAATGCGGTGTTAACTTTGTCATAGTCGTCTTATAGACTAACGCCCGGTTTCTGAAACGTTGGTCAAAGTGTATGTCAACTAACATGGCTGTTAATTGCGGTTAATATACGATCCTAGATTCAAATTTGACAGCTTTTCATTGTAGTGGCTATGTCATTTGACGGGCCGATCAAATTAAGTAATTTAACCATGCTTCTAGCAACTCATTTGACACTTATTTAACAAGAGATTTGACAGTCGATTTGTAAATTTTCGCGTTGATCAGCCTTTTGGAATCCGGGCGTAAATAATCTTGCTAAATCTCTATATTTAAGACTAAAGTCGTAAATAAAAAGCGTGTAAAAAATTACACCACAAATTTTACCATTCATTTTGTTCGCGGAGTTCGATATATCGACATCTTTTATGAATTTTACTCTCTTTCTCTCTAACTAGCTTCAAGTCTAAAGTTCTAGAGTCGCGAGAAAATGATCAATTTTGTTCAAGATCGGTACAAATTACAAGGAAATAACTCTTGAGAACGATAAACCAATTTTCTGTTTCACTTAGTTCCAATGTCACAACAAAGTCACTCGGTTTCTTGTTATCAATATTAAATACGTTCTTTGAAACGAAATATTTATCACGCTAAACATTTTAGCAACGTTTAAAAAAAACTATGTGTTTGATTTAAATATTATTATACTGGCACAGAGTAGGTTTTAAAGATTATTATACATACTCAAATTACTAGACTAATTAATGATTCGAAAGTAAGTGCAGCTTGGCTACGCATTTGTATGAGATATTGGCATTAGCGATCGACAACCATATCGATAGCTAACGATAGTTTATGATTTTGTCACTTTTTCTACCAACTCGCGATAGCGATAGACCACGTGATTAAGCGCGGCCTTATGTCAATCCCATACATTTTATCATTTTCGAACTTCGCTAACGCTTTCTTAATGGCATTTTGGCTAGGCCCCCAGGCCCTTATATAAAGTCTGATCCTGAAGACTCTTAGATATTGAAAACGATAGTTTTCTCACCTTATGTAAAGGGGTCTCTGTTGTAATACAGATCCTTGGTAGAGTACCGTATTGTATAGGGCATATTATATATTATATTTGACTGGCCACACGAGAATTATTTTAGTGTCCAAATTACACACAAATCACAATACACAAATTTAAAAAAAAACACAAACTAATGAAAGCGTGTTAATAAAAGACACCAAAATTGGTGCTTGGAAAAACCATAACTTCTAACTATGGAGAGCTGTTACAGCTATTCATAGTTAAATTTCAATGCTTGGATGTATATAGATGTGAGTTTGTAGGATGAAATAAAAACAAAATACTGAGTCTTAAAGTACTATAAAGAATAGTAAATCGTCAATCAGTGCAATTCACATCCTATAAATGTATGGCACACCCGACAATAAGCTTAATCTCATAAGCAGTTCAGTGAACCAAACTTACTTGACGGCAAGCACAGGCTTATACCTAACACTTTTAGGACTGATTTATTGAAGCGGGTGCCTTGATGTTGTGTCACAATTCCCAACACTCGAGCAATTGTACGAATACAGCAAGGCAATTTAGATATTAACTAATAGTGTCGCCTTCGATTGTGTACCACTTCAGGATATTATTAGGGTTTACTTTAATTATTGCTTGTTTAATATATTACATGACTTGTTTGAAAATTCATGTTAATGTTAATTCTTATTTTTGAAATATTTCATAATCTGTAACATTTACGCCGCTCTACTAACTTCTTGCGTACTTTATTCCATCTTTCGTCATAAGATATTTTTTCATTATATTTTATGAATAAGTACTAATAATTCATCTGCCGGGTGTTCCGACAGCCAGTAACCAACCTTTAATAAAATTAAACTTCTATATTCCCAGACACAACCTTGAGTCCCTGCGCGTGCTGGCTAGCGTCGGCGAGCCGATCAACCCCGAGGCATGGCACTGGTACTACAACGTGATCGGCGGCGGTCGCTGCTCCATCTCCGATACTTTCTTCCAGACAGAGACCGGCGGTCACGTGCTCACCCCTCTCCCTGGCGCTACTCCCATGAAACCGGGATCCGCTGTGAGTCTCATATCTGTAGATTTTGAATTCGGAATACATGATGCTAACTACGATATATTTTAATGTAATATTAATTGCATTGTGCCTTTATGGTCATCTCAATAAACTTAAAGCTGTCTACTTCTAAATTTATTACTTTCATTATAAGTACAGGTTTGTCATATATTTGGCTATTTATGATTTCAAATTAAAAATAAATATTTTAAAACAAATGTAGGAGCAAACACCTACAGATATGTCATGAGGGGCACGAGGCCTATATTTTATTCAATCGATGTTATCCTGTTCAGGGTTTCCCGTTCTTTGGCGTGGAACCGGCTCTCCTTGATGACGATGGCAAGATCGTGGAAGGTCCCGGTGAAGGCTACTTGGTGTTCGCCAGACCTTGGCCCAGCATCATGAGGACTCTTTTCGGCGACCACGACAGATTTGAGAGCGTCTACTTCTCAAAATTCCCCGGATATTACTGCACTGGAGACGGTATGATTTTATCACATTTGATTCATTTGTGTTATTTGTTTTATTTATTTAAAAGAAGCTCATATTTAAAGAATCTTTGTGTTCATTAAGAAACAGGGGGCCTAGCCAAAATGCCATTAAGAAAGCGTTAGCGAAGTTCGAAATGATAAAATGTATAGGATGGACCACGTGATTAAGCGCGGCCTTATGTCAATCCCATACATTTTATCATTTTCGAGCTTCGCTAACGATTTCTTAATGGTATTTTGGCTAGGCCCCCTGATTAGACACAGTGATTATGTTTAGATTGAGATTTACAGGACATTGTGACGTAGAAGTAGATATTAGAATAGAATATAAATATAAAATGCAGCAGCGAAGAGCCACAGTGTATTAATAATAATCGTGACGTTTATGTTTCAGGTGCCAGACGCGATGAAGATGGCTTCTTGTGGGTGACAGGTCGTATTGACGACATGCTTAACGTGTCTGGACACTTAATGTCGACCTCAGAAGTCGAAGGAGTTCTGACCGAGGAGCCGAGGGTCTCGGAAGCCGCTGTGGTGTCCAAACCCCACCCTGTGAAAGGAGAATCTCTCTACTGTTTCGTTATTTTAAACGAAGGTGCCAAATTTGACGATGATCTCGTGAATTCTCTTAAAAAACTTGTTAGGAGCAGGATCGGCGCATTCGCTGCTCCTGATGTCATCCAATACGCCCCTGGACTACCCAAGACCAGGTCAGGCAAAATTATGAGGAGAATACTCAGGAAAATCGCTATGGGTGATAAAGATATTGGTGACACTTCAACCCTGACTGATCCGTCCATTGTAGAAGAGCTGTTTAAGAACCGACCTCAAAAGTAAACATCAATCATTGCTTAGCAATGATTTTTTTATTTTTTATGTTAGCTTTATTAGGCTATCCGTTAATTAGATAATATGAAAGAAAAAGTACCTTTATCGTTAAAGCGCACAACATTTGATATTATAATATCCAGTTCCAATTGTAGGGGTTATTTTAGGAAGAGAATTATTAAGCAATACTCATAATCTCTTCTCACAATATTGGTTTATTATCTATGCAGAAATATATTTAATGACTATTATATAATAAACTATAAATTATTGGAATATAACTTAGAACTCCTAATGTTATTTAATAACTATGAAATAGCTTGCAGATGTTTAGTAATTGTTACTCAATTTTATTTTCTCATTGATAAATATTTATGAATGTTGCCACTGATGAAAACAATTTAGGTTATATAATATTTATAATGAATAATCTATGTCGTTTCGCACCGTGTTTTTCGTAGATACAATTTTATTTCAAGCATTGAATTACTTGTAATGTATAAGAATTGTAGTAGAAGCAGTCTCGAGTAGATCAGCCCCTCTAGACAAGTGGCATACGCCGATTCTATTCCTTTGCGTTTTCTCGCTAACTCTATAGGGTTGCTGCAAATTTTTGGAAGAACGTTTATAAACACATAAAGTATATGGTTTTGTTTTTGAAAACGTTTAACAACGTCTGTAATTCGTTTCAAACGAACATTATTATTATATTTCTTGATTTTTAAATGTCGTAAGCTAGTGTAATTCCCATACAATAAGTATTCTTTCATATTATATTCGCTTAGCGTTTATGTGACTCTTCTAGGGGGGACGAATTACATACGTTGTTAGACGTTTTTACAAACAAAACCATATATAATGGAGTTAGCGAGAAAACTGCATAGAATCGAGCGTTTGCCACTTGTCTAAAGGGGCTTTATAGTTTATCGCCAGTTTCGTATCGATAGTCTCTAGTGCCCTAGGCCTAGATTATTTGAGGTCAAAATAGTGGTCTTTGGTCACGGTCGTAATACAATTACATTTATCGAATTTGCTATTTGAATCACAGGCAAATAAAATATCATTCCATAGTCGTAAAGTGTCTAATAGGTGTAACAACTTTTATAATAAAGATTTAGTTTATTACTTTTATGCTTAGGTTAGTAGGTTTTTTATTTTAAAGTACATACTTTTATTGTAATATTTATTTTAAGTAAAATAGATCAATAACGGGATTTTAGTAGAAGTAGCACTATTTATTGGATTTTGATGGGAGGGGGGACGGTGGGAGGATAATGAAACTTATTTATTAAATGCAAAGCAATATTCCGCTGATATTATTCGCTAAGCTGAATTATAATTATTTTTATAAATAAAAATCTACATTTTTAACACATTTTTCGAGCGTAGATCTATTAAATTGTGTGTAATATTGTGTTAGTTAAATAGATGTGAATTTAAAAAATGTTAGACAAATTTTAACATGATATATTTATGTGTAAAAATGATTTGCATGTTTATGTTTTATGAAGTTTATGACGAAATGTATGCGTCGTTTGATTAAAGCGTAGCTACTACTGGATATAAGTGTGTATTTGTTATTATAATATTTAACTTCCTAATAATATTCGGATTGTGGAATCACATTAGAAATGGCCCGTATATACGTTATACTAACGTTGGATCAAAGATAGATGTAAATAAAGGATAGGATTCAATATTGCTTTTAAAATTGAATGTTCCGTGCATAATTGTTAAAAACGAACATATTCATCGAAGTACGAACATAAAACGAAACAAACAATGCAAATTACATGACTTTTACTATAAGTAACTGGGTTCAGTAGTTTGTTTAGCCTGTGTTATGTAGCGATTAACTACATCGAATACAAATAAATTCACCCTTAATAATTTATCATATTATTGTTTTATGGCCAAATCTTTTACACGGTCCTTACTCCTTAGCGAGGACTAATTAATACTTTGAGTGTTTGGATTATTTCGGGACAAAAACAGGCAAAAGATATAATATTTTCGATATTGTTATTAATAACAACTTCTATAACTTAGATCATTAATATGTCTAGATGGAGTGTCGCCCTACAATCAAAACAAAAAGAACAGGCCAACATTTTAAACATATGTGTTCGTGCATAGTGATACCAGCTACTACAGTTCTCGCACAATCATCCTTTTTAATCTCGTTACACTTCAATACAAACCTTCATTATAAATAAAAACAATAATGCGTAACAATTCATGCGTATTCTATGACAGCGGGACGGATACTAAACACGCAGAAAGAATTTAGAGGCTAACAGTTGGACGCTATTTTTTTGGACATGTTTTCCGCGTGACACTCTATCTAGACATATTATTGATCTAAGTTCTATAAGTCATAAATGGGGGGTCCACCCAGATGACACGATGTCAAAAATAACATGTCGATAAATATAAATATGAAACAGGGAAAGCCAGAATGATCACAGGCTATAATAATAAAGCAATATTCGCATGGGCACGATAATCAATAATAGGCATTACCTATCGTTTATTTTAAAGGTCGCTAACAAAATATTGTAAAAAAAACCGTAATTTAAACTATTTTAATTATTTCATTGGTTATAATAATCCCAAAAAGCCACCATTTCACTAGTGGTATGTGCGATAAAATATACATTATGTAACTCTTAGGTAAGTTAATTTATTGTGTATAATTTTAAGAGTAATGAATGCTTTACATGGCTTTTGCTTAAACGACGGTGTATAAAACCGCATAGCCCCTGCGAATATTGCTTAATATATAATAATATAGCTAAGCTGTACGTAGCATCGCTTAAGTAACAAAAATATAATCAAGATTAAGAAGGCAGAAACTAGAATATTAGATGTTATTTAGTACCTAATGCACAAAATAACGCATATATTAAATAGAGTCTCACTAATATTTTAAGAATTAGTCTATAGATGTCAGAGCTTCTGATACAAATGCTTCAGAAACCATGAATATACTACAGTCAACTTATATCTAATATATGACTGACTGAAGAGACGGAAATGGCGTGCACATATTCCATTCCATGAAAGTAAAGGAAGAAGAAAACACGTATTTCATTAACAGAAAAATAACATTTATTGTGATTTTTAAAATTACAATTAATTTGTTTAGTTTAAAGTTACAATTTAGAACGCACCCTCGTGTTTTTGAGATTCAGTCTTTTATTTAAAGTTAGTATTATATTTAAAGTATATAAAAACACAGTAGTAATAAATGTGATTTTAAAACTATCAATGTTGGTGTTGTTAATTTTATAGGTACAGTACGAGCAATTCATTTTGACCATCCTGAAGTTAGTTAAGAGTGCAAACTTAAAAGTAATCTTCCTATACAATGTGACGTGTGTCGTATGTCTGCTAACTTCACTGTGATCAATTGAAATTAATTGCACGTAGTGTAAGCTATGGAACTAGGTGTAAGACATATTGAATTGTGATTGTATGTTGAACTAAACATATCATTAAAGTGATAAATAATAATAAATGCCATTTTTCCTTTTCCTTTTTTGGTAATGTGGAAGCAATTTTACCTACTGGTTGAGCTTAAAGACCATCAGGCCTAAAAGTCTAGAACTTTCGAAAAAAAGTGGAAGCAAATTACAAAATTAAGCTACAAGTAGAACTTTGCCTTATTTGAGTTCCACTTTTTCCAAATAAAATCTCAGGACAGGTCAGGTAATTGATATATATGACAATATTTTGCTTCCCTGCATAAGTAGCATGCATGCGATAAAAAGAAAATGAAAAACAATATAGAAAAATAGATATAAATAGTAATTTTATTGGTTTCTACACTTATATTGATAACACATGGGTTCTTCGTGCATGTGTATTATGATAGATAGATAAGAGAAGGTATATTTATCTATTCTTTTGCTTCTTGGATACTGCTGCGGGCGTTGGACGAGGTGAGCTGAAGTATATTCCATAAAACACTCCGGCAGCTACGATCAAGATTGTAGAAAGCACTGTGACATACTCGGCACGGTTTCTAAAAATACAAAATAGGTAATAAGTAATTTGAATATACCGTAAAAATTTAATAGCTGTTTTCCCGCAGTGAAATCGTTTGGGTCCGGTAAACAGTCATGGTAACACAATCGTTTCATGAATAAATAAAATATCTATGTATTATATATTCCTGATAAAAAAGTACTGATGAAAATAATCCTGCAAATTTACAGAGACAAATTGGTACAGAGGATCGGCAAAATTTTACAAAAATGTAAAGGTAATTGAAAGCTTGATTTCATCAAGCAAAATAAAGTAATTGAAATGCTGGAGGAGCTAGTTACAATAAATACTTCTAAATCTTCATCATCTGATGAATATCATCATAATATGATAAATACAAGTAGTATCGTTTTCTAGTTCTCGATGTGGTGCTAGTTATATATTAGATACTCGTAGTACACAAACTATTTTGCGATTGATTTATTTTTCATGACATAATATTTCCATGTTAACATTTTTATACACATGATCACTGACAACACTTTAAGTTCATTAATACTAAAGACATACAATCAAAACAATCAAGTTCTTAAAAAGTTCTGTAAACTATCTTAATACTTAATCAGTATTAAGATTGTTTAATCCAATTTCTCCATTACCTATTGCACAACACAAAGTTTTATTTCCCCATTTGCTATGAGATTATGGTGTATAAATTGTATAATATACATTATGACTTAATTTTTAATGTTTCATGCGACCCCATTAAAGCTTCAAACATAAAATAAGTAGCTTCAAATGGTAAGTCTTGGCAGGCAGTATAATTACTGAAACTGAAAATCTTATATCTCTCCAGGCACCACATAATTGAGTTGCCTGGGCTAGTTCTAGGTAAACTAGTTTGTTGATGGGTGACGTCGACCACTAACCATCAGGGGGCACCTGACACCTCTGCCAGTTTGCCAATTTAAAATCTATCTATCGAAATCTAAATAAAACCGCGGGGCGCTGCAAGTCTAAAATAATAAAAATGAAGTATTCTGATTAGCGTAGACCACACTTATTAGAATATATTGTTGGTTGATTATAAAATAATGTTTACTCACTCGAATGGCACTCCACAGATGATATACCAATTGGAACCGTCTTTTGGCAATTGATTTCCAACGCAATGGAAATCGAAGTACTTCTCGTCGTAGTCGCTTGGGCAGAAATATTTTCTTTTTTGCAATGTCTGCGGGATTAATAATTTTGACATTAACAATTATTCTTTAACATTTTGCTCGTTTTAAATACTAATTGATAATTTACTTTTTCCAATTACTGAAACTTTTATTTTAAAAAATCGCAATCAAGCTTTTAGGTTTAGCGTGTGCCTAGCGAAATATTTTATTATCATTTATTTATTTTATAATGTGAAGCAAATCGTATTTTGCTGAATATAGACCATGGTAAATAAATTTCAATATCTAAGTTCAAAATTCCATACATTCGTCTAAATTAACCAACAGAAGAAAAAAAGTTTTTCACTTGACCAGAGATCACACCTGTTTCTACCAAGGGCGGATCCAGCTTTGGTACCAGGGGGGGGGGGTCATATAGTCGTGGTCAAGTCTTGACTTTTGACTGGACTAATGTTCAATTAGTGGTCCACCTTAGTTCTGAAACCAGCCCAGGGGGGGGGGGGGTCATGACCCCCATGACCCCCCCGTGGATCCGCCGTTGGTTTCTACTCCTGTAAGCTTCCTCCAGGACAAGCTAAATCTCTTAAATTCTGTTGAAAAAACACTATAATATATAAACATACCTGTCCGAATGGTGTGACCAAAGACGCCATTTCGTTGCAAGGTCCGACTGGCTCATGAAGACCATTAGACCACTCCCTTTCAGGATGCAGGAATACGACGAACACCAAATATATAATGTAATGAAGTGCCAATTGTAACAGCAAAATAAAATCGATGGTAGTGAGCCTGAAAAAGAGTTTATTCTTCAATTTAAGAGGTAACATAACTTAATAACAATGTTGAAAGACAACCTCCGTGCAGACGGTGTTAGATGCGAGTCACGAGTGGTAAATGATCGGTCGTTTTGGCGTTCATTGATTGAGGTCTACGTTCGGCAATAGAGGGATAAAAGATGATGATCATAAACCTTTAAACGAGCAATTCTTGTATAACTAAATCTGAATCTCATAAACTGATCCAGCGATTTTCATGAAATTTACATTACATTTAATTTTGGGAGCAATAAGTCGATCTAGGATTCATTTTTAGAAAATGTCATTTTACTCGTGCTTTCAATAACCAACTTTATTTCTTTAACGACATCCAGGTACAATCTAGCTTAAGTACCTGCTCGTATACATAAAATCAACTCGAAGT
The DNA here is from genome assembly GCA_905333005.2 of Lycaena phlaeas. Classification (NCBI taxonomy): domain Eukaryota; kingdom Metazoa; phylum Arthropoda; class Insecta; order Lepidoptera; family Lycaenidae; genus Lycaena; species Lycaena phlaeas. The sequence continues at coordinate 7,927,391 of HG995168.1, forward strand.
CCATTCCTCATTATAACCTCTCAACCTCACTATCGCCTCTAAAATATACTCGTAATGAATAAAAATACTATAAATTTAAGCAGACATAGCCTTCAGCCATGTTGATTAATGTATAAGTAGGTAGCATTTAGTTTGGGTATTTTAAAAGACATGAAGATTATTTGTTTTTCAATTGTTTAGACAGATGGTGTACACGTGTAACTTTTGAATAAAATAGTACCTATCAAGTTATAAATAAAGAGTATATAGAGATATGTACATATCAACTTGTATTTGTCCTCATCATCAGCATCTTGTACCAACCATTGTACATTTTCTCTTTTAAGAATGGCGATTACATATTTTTATCATTAAATATTATGTTTGAATACTTACTTCGCTTGAATTCTCTCTCGCTCACTTAGAAGCCCCATTAGTACTATAGACGAATAGATGGCGAACAAAAGGAAGAATGTGACCTCAGAGTGGATGTTGAAAATATCGTGCAAAGGATGGTAAATTGGTACAAATAAGAGCACCCCACCCGGCATACCCAATAATGTAGCTATCAACAAAGATTTCCATTCAACAGATTTCCTGAAATAAAGAAAAACGTTACATAATATTTTAAAACAGAAAAAGTTTGTCTATTTTTTATCGTCGATAAGTATCTAGTAAAGCCTTCTAAGTTTAATATTACCTACTAGATTTCCTACTTTTTCTTTTAGCTTTCTAACCTTCGGGCTTTGGCAAAATAACATTAAAAAACGATAGCGAAGTTCGGAAAGTAAAATGTATGGGATTTACGATTGTTATTTTCAATATCTTATTGGCTAGGAAATTGCCATTGATAATCTTACAATTTTGATAGATTTTGTAAGAAAATGTGTCAAAATTTAACGATAGATAAGAACATTTTAAGATAGATAGGATATTGAAAACCGCCGTTAGAGACGATGACAAATTTCGTACGAAATATCCTTTCGCTACGAAACGATGTTACTTTGTCTAAGCCTTTGGGGTTGTAATATGAACTTTACATGTACAATACAATTATGAATACATAATAAGTTATATATACTTAAAAATATGAAGCATACTAACTTTGCGGAATTCCATTGAGATATGTTAGGTGCAAACCATCTTCTGCTCGCTTGGAAGAAGTAGTAGAAACTCGCTGTGAATGTAGCATGAAAATAGTATGAATTCCATGGCACCCAATAGTGGCGGTCGAAAACATTGGGATCTGTGTCATGCCAGGTCCAATGGACGAATTTCACAGCCACTATATCGTAAGGGATGTCAATAAGAATGGTCACCAAACCAACAGCAAAGGGCTCCGCGTATTTAGGCAGGTTCAACTTGGACACTGCATATGCAGCATGGTAGATAAACGCTGGATCTGAAATTATCATGTTATTTTTATATTCTTTTTAGTATTGGTGGTAAGACTGCATGTACTATTTTTAATAGCTTAATTTAAAAAATAAACAGTCGAGATAAATATTAGTATTTTTAGAACATTAACTATTATGGTGTCCTCACGACTTGCTTAAAAATAATCATAACATATTTATATTTAGAATGATTTATTTGTCATATTCTAACAATGTTTCAAATATTTCACCTAAACACAAAAAGACATTTATGGAACTTTTTGAATTTTGTCTATTTTGCGAATGGGATAGTGAAGCAGTTCGTCGTATTTATAATAAACAAACAAGATGTATATTTGGTTTATTTAAAGAGCGCTTGCTTAGAGCTAGACAATAACAGGTTCAGGATGAATAATTTACATAATATCAAGCGGTCAATTAACTTGGGCCAAATAATATGTATATAATAATATTATTATCCTTAACATTGTTAATACGAAAGTAGGCTGGTCTATTTGTATATTAGGTACGCTTCCACACCTCATTTACTGATCGGATTTTTTAAAAATTGGGCAGAAATAGACTATTTATTATAAATAATATGCAATTCTATGAAAAACTCAGTACTTAGGGACTACTTCTACCTCTAGTTAGTAGGCGTCACAACTACCCCACCATGGTTCAAGCCTTGTCGTGGCGGTGGGGCTCAGTAGCCAAGGGTGAACCCAGCACAGCGAAGTGAATTGAGCGGAGGGGGCTCTTTGTACCACTCTTATAAGAATGGTGGCAAAAGAGCTCACGAAAGCATTGGTGGTAGGTAGTCGCCGGGTTTCAGTGGGTAGAGCTGCGTCCACTTACCAGCTTTCGGGCGCAGCGAGTTACATACCAGCCTGAGGAGACCCACTTCCCCGCGGGATGCCTAAGCGTATTTCCCGGCGTTAAAGAAAAAAAAGCGTCACAACTGCGTACACTGCTTTTTTTTATGTGAATCATCTACAGATGAATTTTGGCATCGAAAGCCGTGACATCAAATGGTCTAAGCAGTGGTGGTGGCCTACTATGCCCCCGCTCTCGAATGCTTTTGTCTATACGCACGAGCATCTTAATTATGTCTTGTGACTTATTATAATATGAAGTTTTTTTTACCGTCTAAGCGTTGTACAATATTTTAAGTTTTATACTTACAGAGTAGAACTATATGCAGGGGTAGCCTAGCACCCAATAACATAATCGGCGTTTGAGAATGCCAAAAATTATCGTATTCGGGCAGAGCAAAATGCCAGAAGTTATCCGCATATATTCCATGCAACACTGTTCCCAGCCAAAAGTACGGCCACCTTCCTCCTTTCTTGAAAGCTGTTGAAAATAAATTAGCCTTTAAAGTGGTTACTTTCATAATTGTAGCAAAATCGAGTTGTCTCGGTCTACACTTAATTTTGATAGTGTAATGAAAATTTGGGATGGGAAAGGCATCGATCGTCTTGGCGTTCATTGAGGAAGGCCTATGTACAGCAATGGACGGATAAAGGCTGATGATGATTGTAGTGTATGTGATTTATCCTAAATTAATAACATACATATTTATATATACATATATATATATATATACTACCTTTATACATACGTACATACAAACAACCTTAACACCATAGATTATACATTTATATTTTATATACTGGTAACACTGTCTTGAACGCACCACGTCGTATAACACGGGAGTCGTAGACGAGAGTGGACGTGTGATAGTTATTGTAACTGCGTGCGTGATCAAGCCTGTGAATCACACAATCGGCAAATCCTACAAGTGGCGACGAGGAAAAATACGAGTAAAGGTAAAAAGAAGAAGGGTTATGGTATGTACATTTTATTAAGAAAAACGGTGCGTACAATCGTTAAAAATATTGTTATTTAATCATGCGCACATCGTAAACAATAGATCGAACCACACCCAAACATTTTTATTGAGCTTTATTGTTATGTAGTTTACTAACTACGCATTACTGAATACTGACTTTTGACTTAGGGAGTATTAATAAATTTGTCTTATGAAATATTAATGGGTATCTCATAAGCAAATTATATATTTTGCATTTTGTTTGATATTTGAATTTCAAATACAGTGTAAACTCTTTAAAACGAAACTCAAGGGACTGAGCAGTTTTTGTCGTTTTAGAGAGTTATCGTTATATGGAGTGAACAAAAACAACCAAATTCTACCAACTTAGCGGCATCTAGGCTTGTTAAATTGTTGAAGGAAATTAAAAATAACAAAAGCTAGACCGATCTCGGATGTTTCGGAGCTTCAAAGTCTTTTGTTACCTGATAACATAACATGAACAATAAAACCGATAATAAATATTTACTGTCTACAAATATGAATACATTTTTTTTCGTAATAGAGAATGGCGTATCGCTATAAAAAGTGTTTCAATATGTGGGGTTTAATGCAAATCAATCAAAAATTTATTGTTATAAAGGATAACGTTATAAAGAGTTTACACTGTAATTATATGTTCGACGGAAAGGAATTATGTATAAACTATTATATTTTTAATACTCTCAATAATTTAAAGTTTAGAAGGTTTGATATAAAGATTCCACTGAAAACAAAAAAATAAATAAAAAAATAAATAAAAGAAAGCTAAGTTAGGGATAGGTTACCTTTTTGGTATAATATTGTTTCTCGGTAAACAATAAGGCAATAATGTTTAAGTGAATAATTTTAATATGAGGATAAGGTAGGTACCTTCTCATTTTATTTTACTATATTGATAATTAAAACAAAGTTGATCTATCTTTAGACTTTTAATCTTCTAAGATAGGTAGGTATTCATCAATTTTCAAAATTCATCTTCATCAATTTTATGTTCGCAATACGAAAGAATAATGAATCAATCAATCAATATGGCCTATATCTAATTTATAGATTTAGCAGTAAAACTAGATACAACGAAACTTATTGTAATAGTTTTAATATGATAAATTACAATAATTATGTGTAATCAAATATTATGTAGTTTTGGCCGTAGTTAATAATCATTCAAATTTCAAAATATTGGAAATAGTAATCGTTATTTTTATTTTTTATTTTTAAATAATGAAAAGCAAAGGACCACAGTCCATACAACCTAGTTTGCATTTATTCCAAAATATTTAAAGCTGGAAGTTGGGACCGCACGCTTGCAGGTTCAAGCGTGTGGATGCAGAGTTTGTCTTGGCTTGCGTAGGTTTGCAAGGGCTTGTAGCCGATCCGTGTTTGCCGCGAGTGCTTGCGATGCGTCCACATGTTTGTGACTTGTGGAGGTTTGGAGTTTGCGGCGGGCTACAAACGTGGGTCCGGCATCATGATTAATTTGACATGTTTTCTTTTATAATTTTGAATGAATGAATATGTTATACTGGTCTAATTAGTTTATTGTTAGATCAAGGTAATAAAATATCTAAAAGATAGTGAGTTGACCGTGAGTATAAAATATAATGAAAGAGATAATATTATGTATATGTAATTATGTAATACAAAATTATTTTATTTTGCTTCGAATAATATATGTAGGTGATGAAGAAGAAGCTGAGTCAATAAAGGCTACTGGATATTTTCGCATCGGTTGTGGGTTCGAATCCCACAGAGTGCTGATAATTTTAATGAGTGTAACTAAGTAGGATGTTGTTGTTTCAGTTCCTAGTTAGCTGTGGCACGAGTTCTTTCAATTTCATCGTGAGGCGGGGCTTACGGACCGTGATGGTGGAAGAATATATTATTACCTGTTTATTTATTTATTTGACTGGCCTCTTGGTCTAGTAGTTAGTGACCCTGAATGCTAGACCAGAAGGTCGTGGGTTCGATTCCCACCAGGACAAGTCTTCGTGCGGTGATCATGATCATCAATTGTTCTGAGTCTGGCCGTAATTTATCTATGGAATGTATGTATTTAAAATATATAAGTATGTATTAGCAGTCTGGTTGCCAAAGTATAGGCTCTGTCTAATTTGGGACCAGATAAGCTGGGTGTGAGTTGTCCTCACCTTATTATTATGAAGTTAGGGGGGCACTTTAAAAAGTGCTACCATTAAATTGGTTTTGGTATGAAAGAGTACCAGTTGGGCACTTTAAAAAGTGCTACCATTAAATTGGTTTTGGTATGAAAGAGTACCAGTTGGGCACTTTAAAAAGTGCTACCATTAAATTGGTTTTGGTATGAAAGAGTACCAGTTGGGCACTTTAAAAAGTGCTACCATTAAATTGGTTTTGGTATGAAAGAGTACCAGTTGGGCACTTTAAAAAGTGCTACCATTAAATTGGATTGGGTATGAAATAGTACCAGTTGGGCATATTAAAAAAGTGCACCATTAAATTGGATTGGGTATGAAATAGTACCAGGTGGGCATATTAAAAAAGTGCCACCATTAAATTGGATTGGGTATGAAATAGTACCATTTGGGCATATTAAAAAAGTGCCACCATTAAATTGGATTGTATGGAAAAAGTACCATTTGGGCACATTAAAAAGTGCCACCATTAAATTGGATTGAGAATGAAATAGTACTACCTGAGCATTATAAAAAGTGCTAGGCACAATTAAATTGGTTGGGTATGAAATACCGCCTGAGAATTTTAAGAGAGCAATATTTGGTATGAAATATCGCCTGAGAATTTTAAGAGTGCAATATTAAATTGGTTGGGGTATGAAATATAACTTCCATTAAATTTGTTACTTGGGCACTTTAAAAAAGTGCTAACATTAAATTGGTTATTGGATATAAAATGATACCTTCTTTGAATTACTTATGTAAAGTATACAAACTAAATAAGCGCTTAGGTGTCTTTTGCGATTAAATATTATGAATGAATGCACAGGATGTTCAGAGTGAATAAAACACACTAAGTATAAAGTTAGTAAAAGATGCGAGCAAAGGCCCGTCCGCAAGTGTTGACCAGTGAATAGTTGAAAAAGTGTGACATATAGCTTGACAGCAAGAAGGATTGATAAAGCCTTTTTGTATTGGACTTGGTAGATGTACCGGAAGGAAGGACTAGTACTGTATCTCAAGTATCGGCCTAAAAGTAATGATGTGACTTAATTGTGAGGGACTTTCTATGAAGTCGATTAGTTCGACAATTTAGGAATAGTTAACAAGTCGTGTAATGGGTCACGTGATCGAAATAGTTTAGAGCGTTTTCTATCATAAAGTTGACTAATGATATTACAATTTTTTATTTAACTATCATTTGTTACCTACTGATAACTAACTTATGACAGACAAGAAGTGTGTCCGATGGACCAAATTGCACTTATAGACTGTGTTATTAATGTGTATTATCTAATAAATAGGGTGCGATGTACAGGAAAAGATGCACTGAGCTGCCTATTCAATCATGTTCATAATATTTGATAATAATAATAATAGTTCATTACATTTAATAATAATAATAGTGGTAACAGTACATGACATGACTACTAAAGGACAGTTTTGACCACATAACGTAGGAAGTTATTTATGGGTTATCAGTCAAACGTCTAGAAATGATGATCACAAACCTAATAGGCATGACGAACGATTTGTTATATTTAGTAAAACAAACGATCATTGTATAGTAGTTGTACATATTATAGTAGTAGTAGTACATATTTGTGATATATGTATAAAAATCTATGTGATACCTCTTTGTATAAAAAGTTAACGATAATATGTAACACAATATACAACGACTAATCGGTCCGACTTAAGTGCGAGTGGTAAATACGAGTTGATACACAAATAAAATTAAATTAACGAATTATGGCAATATAAGGCACCGGTTATCGAAATACTCAAAAGGCATAGCCGTCTTAGAAGGGTGTCAGGTGATATGTAATTATAGTGATATTTTAAGCCGGTCGCATAAACTCCGGTTGTCGTGGTAATGATACACATAACAGAAGAAGAACAACCCGCTATTCATTTAAAATTAAATCAAAGGGAAAACGGAAGATATGAATTGAAGAAGATATAAATTGATGAAAGTTAGAATAGCGATTTTAACTAAAAAACATAAAACAAAAAACTTAACAAGGAAGGGATGTAGTGTATGTGATTTATCCTAAATTAATAACATACATATTTATATATACATATATATATATATATACTACCTTTATACATACGTACATACAAACAACCTTAACACCATAGATTATACATTTATATTTTATATACTGGTAACACTGTCTTGAACGCACCACGTCGTATAACACGGGAGTCGTAGACGAGAGTGGACGTGTGATAGTTATTGTAACTGCGTGCGTGATCAAGCCTGTGAATCACACAATCGGCAAATCCTACAATGATGAAGATGAATGAAAATTTGTAAAAGTAGCATAATTAGTTGTCAATTATTTCTTATAATGTTCCTAAAATATTAATGAAAATTCTCTATCTCTTTACCTTGTGTAGGTGAGTTTTTAATTGTGATAATAAATTTGTGATATACAATACGTACCATGTATAAGTGTGATGATTCCCGCTAACATATAAATTGCTTGCGAAATAAGGTATGAAGGTTGAGCTAGCCATAGCGTTTGTATGTCGTTAGTTGTTACGAGCCACTGCAACCACTGGAAGAGATAGGAAATGAGTGCAAATATCATTACATATTATAATATTATACAATATATTATCAATATCGTCAGCCTCTTTACCCCAGAAAATAGTTAAATATGTGTAAGTATTGCACTTACACATATTTAACTATTTTCTGTAGTTGAAGCAAGTCGGGTAGGCGGTCGACGCAAAGCGTCAAGCGATGTTATGATCGTATCGACGGCAGCAAAAAAAACATACAGTCGAATTGATAACCTCCTCCTTTTTTGAAGTCGGTTAAAAAAATAAACGATTATCTACAAAAACACTAGTTTCAGGAGAGCGTTATTTAGAGGAAAATGTGATAACTTCTATATGAATCAAATTAGCTTCTTTGCAATAGTTAAAATGGCATTTCGAAGGAAATAGTGTAATATACTTTATAATTTCATTTATAAAAGGACATAATATTATTCTTGTTATAATATTTTTTTTATTTTGGATATAATTATGTAAAAAAGTGAATTTCGCAAAATGCAGATGTGTTTTTATTTTTTTCTGCCGCTGATATATACAGTGTTACACATGATCATTATATAAAGTACACATTGTGTGTGAATTGTTAATTTGTTTTCCCGACTTAATATATTCGTAATAAAATGTCTATTAAACAAATTATAGGTTACAAAGGGTAGTGAAAAAAAAAATATACGCCTCTGTGAAACTAAGGCTAACCGCGTACGTAAACATTCTTATTATAACAATAATTATTTGTTGATACCTGGTCTACATTTAAAAATATATATTCCATAAATATAAAACATAATCTACCATTCTTTTAGAAGCCATAAACTTTCGCTATGCTTAGAGGTAATTCGCTCAGAAAAAACCTTTGTGAAACAAAAAAAATAATTATATTTTGTACAGATATCTGTTGCAAATTTACTATTACTTATCGTTGATTGTCACTTATATCGTTAGATTATAATTATCGCTATAATTATCAAATTTATACAAACCGTCTGTTCAACGGTCGCCATGTTATCGCCGGTTACGCGACTGTTCTCGCCACTGGTCTGTATTGGTGTGAAATGGATACCCAGTTACTTACTAGTGTTATCGCTATCGCCAATTCGCCAAGTCAGTACAATATCGATGTTGTCATTACACGTACATCCACGTTGGAGACGTTGGCATATGCTCGATTAACCTTTGCCGTGCTTCAAAAGATTATAAGTTAATTAAAAATATTCGATTCAAATCGATTGAGTCACTTTATCAATAATTGTAGTGCCGTAAATAATGTTCTTACGAGCTTGTTGTTTGACATGTTTAATCCATTGGTTTTTATTTGGAACACCATCCAATGTATTATCAATATTATGTCTATTCCCTCTCTGACTTAATAACATTGCAAGATTTTTTTTAATGAGTATTTTAATTAATTAATTATATTTATTATTATGCGGATTGTCTTGGCATAAAATAAACTTATCTGCAGTAAATAGTGATAATGATAATAATATGATTACCCTCCAGATGTTAGTAACTAATTCTTGTTTCATCTAAACGGCAGGCTAGACCGGGTCTAGTCTAGAAACGGGCTTTTCCTGCTGCAGCCGCTTGCCCCGTAAACATATAAGGTCCCGTACTATCGAAAACGAGTATCAAAATCAATTTTGAATATAGTTCTAAATTCAAAATAACAATTAGTTATTAAAATGTTTCCCATGCAGCCCGGGCCGCAAAGGCCTCCGTCCGCCTCTGGCTATACCTAATTAGTAATTACCATTAGTACAATATTGGACACGTGTCTTTTGATTAGGTGTTACAAGACTTATTTATCATGTAGGTACTCATTTCAAATACATAGTTTTATAGAACTAGGTAACAATCTTAATCGTGACTGAGATCGCGTGGATTTAGATTGTATATAGATATTATTATATTATATATAGATATAACAATAAAAAAGTATAACGGATATAATATCTTGTAGGTAATTTATTTAACTCTTCAACAGATCCAAACCAGTCGACCGTAACTGATTTGACTAGTTCCAATCAATCAAAAGACACGTCCGATAGGGTATTGGGGGGTCTTGCCTCTCTAACATATCAGTCAAGACATCACGTCGTGGCGGCTGCTGAAGCCACCGCGGTGGACGTGGGTCCCAGTATTACGCGTACCTCCCGCCGGGTCTCCACCTGGTAGGAATAGTCCGCCTGTGGCTCAGTTTATCCGACGGTGGTGAGGAAGAGACCCACCACAGGTACAAACCCGACACCATGAAGCCGTGGAAGTCACACTCCACGGCTGACGGGGGGCAACTCCCCACTTACTATATCACTGGGTGATATCAACCGGCTTACCCCACTTCCGACGAAGCATTAGGGATAGGGCCATTAGGGCCATTAGCCATAAAAAATCCAACAAACAACAAATCCAATCCAATCCATTTTTTTTCGGGCCATCCGAAAAAAAAATTAACGTTCCGATATTCTAATACAAAAAATTCTCGTGTCAGTGTTCGTTCATACTCCTCCGAAACGGCTCCACCGATTCTTATGTAATTTTGTGGGCATATCGGGTCGGTCTGAGAATCCAAATGATAAGGGTGACTCGCCCCAAATATGTTTTATTTTATTTTATTGACAAAATTCTTTATTTTTACAAAAATACATATGTACAACCCTAAATTTTCACCCCTCTACTATCAACCCCTATGTTTTAATTAGCAATATTATAATAAAATATTATAAAATACTTTTGGCAGAACGAAATCTAGCAGCTAGTATAATATATTATTTCCTTGATTCCTTCAAATGTTCTTAGCATCTAACATCAGCGCTTCTGTAGAATATTAAATTGCTAAATAAGATCCCTGTCTAGGTACCAGATAAAGTTAGGATGTACAAAGAATATATATAGGCACATTGAACTGTATTTACGTTAAGTAGGCTAAGGTGATTAGTCCAATTAAAGTATGTTTTACGCTTGTTCCATGTACGTTACGTGAGACAAATAAACAGTGGCAATAAATTCACTTGTGAAAACAAACGGTTTGAAATATAATTATTATTTTCTAATGTTTAAATGCGAATATCACTCATTAAAAGTGTCGTGCCTTGGGAGAGGCCTATGTCCAGCAGTGGACCGCCGCAGACTGATGATGATGATGATGATCACTCATTACAATGAAACAACTTTTACGGATTTATTTATCGCGGTTTATTATGATTTTTACATGCGCGACGATTTATCATCATTCATTACCATCACACTTAATTTTTTTCACCTCCATTTTTAACAAAAGCTTATTTCAATGAACGGCAAGAGCACCCAACTAAGGCCGGTCACTGTATGAAGAGTGCCGTCCTATTTCGTTTGGACGTCGTCGATAAACTTTTTTCCAGTCCCATAAGCCCAGCAGCCCGCGGTTCCTCCGCCTATTGCCACTGTTGCATGCTTCGATTACAATACTTAACTATTTATAATTATAATAATGATCATGCATTTATCGTTTGAAGGGATGCGCTTTATAGTGCCCTCGCCTGAATAGGCATCATGCAGCATATTTCTTCAACAGCTTAGCTGTAAGCGGTTGAAGCTATTTCAAAACAAAGCAAGTCATGCAGTGTAATTTATATTGACATCGAGACTTGCAGTCTTACGTCTATGCAACACAGGTACGTATAGGCAACACACGAGTGAGATGCCGATGCCAGTCTGAGGTGAATTTGTTAATGTTTTATAAAATTAATTAATAAACAATAATCAAATAAAGTAAGTAAGTAGTAAGAAAAAAAATCGTCATAATATCGATTCAAAAATTACTCTAATTTTCCCCTAATTTTAGACTAAAACAATAAGGACGAAATTTAGCTGGCTCAAATCCCTGTTGAAATGTTGAGTCTTCAAAGTTTAATGAGAATTTCAATGATTTTGCAGATTACAGGCCTCTCTTATTGAGTGTTTAAGTATCATAACTAGTGAATAATCAAAAAAATTTGTTGAAAAATACATGTAGCTGAACACAATAGCTACTACATGTTGACTTAAGAAGTTTTATTTTCATTAATATCTACTTATTCATAGTAAAAACAAAAAGTAGTATTTTTTTTTAATATATTTGATAATATATAATATATATTTAATAAAAATAAAACAGCTCCACACCAGGAGTTGTTGTTCTTTAGAGGACTGTTGTGACTACTTTTATAGTGCATGTTTTAAAAAGTAAATCCATAAATTACATATAATAAATAGGCCAATGTTCAGCTGTGGATGGATAAAGACTAATCATGATGATGATTATTGTGATATTGGTGGTGGACTGTTCTGGATGGGTGGAGTTGGAAGTAATAGTAAATTGATAGGGGCGTGAAGGGCGAAACTGCGTCCTTTGGCGCTACCCGCCATTTTTCCAAATTTCAGACTACAGAGTTTCTTTTTCTTCTTTAAAGATTTTCTTACCTTAAATAATATTCAATTATAACAGCCTCGTGGCTGATAGTTTAGTAACTAATGCCTTAAATAAAACAAAAAAAAAACGTTGTCTTTTATCAGTTGATGACGCAAGGAGGCTGTATGAATTGACATTTGAATTTTGACGTACAAATTACAATTTTATTTTCCGAAATCTACACTATAATGTTTATTTCCTATTTCATAATTATCAAAAATGTTTTATGGCTTGTTTAAAATTGCTAATAGATATAAATTATTTACTAGCCAACACAATAAAAATGTTTTTATTAGTATTATAAGTCCAGCCAAAAAATATAGTTCTATTAAAATTAAAAAACCTAAGAATAAAGAGCCAGGAGAAATCTTAAAATGGATACTACTGGTAATGTTAATCTTTTTAGTTAAACATGATCATACAATTTAGTTGAATTTGGTTTCTAGTAATGAAAATACTTCCACAATTCAATTTTTATTCATTAAAAATGAGATGGATATTTTTAGCCTATTTCACAACACAGCCTTTAATATATTTTTAAAGGATATGTAGTTAATAATTGCATATTTTATCAGGAATATGGATTTTATGATTTTATGTGATTAAGGTAATGTTAGAAATATCTATAAAATGTAAATTTGATTGAAAATGGAAACTAATATAGTGTCAATTGTTATAACTTTTTCTGTAAACTTCTTTTGGTAAAGTATAATCGTTTTTACTTTACATATATTACATAGCTTATTAAAACATTTATACATTAATAATACATATGATAATGAAAAAAAAGTATCAACACTTATATGTCCCACTGCTGGGCAGGAAGGAGACCCCTTCCTCGAAATCAGGCGAGGAGGGTAAGAGGGTGCAGGTTTCCTCACAATGTTTTCCTTCACTGGTGAGCTAACGATGGTCTTGTGTGCACTTAGAAATTTAGAAAAACTTATTTCAAGGCACACACAGACGGGTCGGGATTGAACCCGGAACCCTCGCACAAGAGGCCGAGTCCGTCCACCACTGGACCACCGTCGCTCCACACATATGATAATGAAAATTATACTACCAATAAAATATAAATTCCATTTATACTATATAACCATTTCATGAATGCAAACTACTTCTAGATGATTCCAGTAACATCATTTGGCCTGGGTTGTTGGCAGCTTTACAGGCTACAATGGAAACTCGAACTAATTGAAATAATGCAAGCCAAATCTAATGCTCCTCCTGTTGAATTACCCAAAGAGTAAGTTTTATATTTTTATATTATCAATATTTATATTTATTACTTTTATTTTTGTATGTAGAGACATGAAAATTCAGTTTTAATGAATGAACCCTTATCAAACAATATACTAAAACCTGCCTCTTGGAATACTATAGCAATTGCTGAAAACTGCAAATTATTTATTTTCTTATTAAGCCTTTGTGAGGACATGGCTGTTTCTTTGATATTCATAAAGTGTTATTTTGTCCCATTGGCATGGCGAAAGCCTTCAATCTTCTCCATTCTGGCCTTTCTAAGGCCACTCTACTCGCATGTTATTCCTGCGACTTATCTAATGTCATCCTCCCACCTTCTTTGTGGTTTACCTCTCCTTCTTTTTAAACCATCACACACCAAAAAATAAATCAAATAGCTAAAAATAACTTGTTAAATAATTTAAAAGATCTAAGTGAACAGACACTGGAAGTAATTTCATTTTATGCTATGTAAAGAAGGATTTAAGCGTCCTTTCTCCATTAAATACAGTATGATTTGACACAGTTTTTTATACTAACAAAAACCCTTTTTAAGTACCAATTACTTTGCTCAATTAGATAAGTCTCAAAGTAGTGTACCTAACACTACACTAAAAATATTTTTAGGCAATATATACCACTTACCAGTAATTAACTATAATCTTTCCATTTGATTTTGTATTTGCTCTTTTAAAATAATACTTCATTTTCAGTTTGGAAGATCTAAAAAAAATGGAATATAGGCCTGTAAAAGTCCGTGGTGAGTTTCTTTATGATAAAGAAGCCTTAATTGGACCAAGAGCTTTGATTGAGAGAGATGTGCAGACACCACGTTCTGGGTCACTTGTATCTGATCCCAAGAAAAACCAAGGGTGGCTTGTTATAACTCCATTCAAATTGGCTGATACTGGGTAAAAAATTTACCAAATCATATATGTATTTGTACTTGTATACCAACTACAACTACTTAAGAAATGGTCTTTAAACAGTGTATTCCACTAAGCGCTCACAATGACCACGCTTACGACCATGGTTTGTCCGTTCCACTTTGTATAGAGTGTAGAAATGGATTAAAATGTTAAGCTAAAAAGAAACACAAGTAGGGAAGTAAGACATTATACAAGAATACTTATTGAATTCCTAATATTATGTATTATAAAATAAACTATAAACTCCAAAGTTTGTTGTATGGATGTTTGTGTATACTTTAACACAAAAACTACCAAATGGATTTTAATAAAATTTCGTAATAATATAGCTTATTCATCAGAATAACTAGGCTATAAATTATAAACATATTGTGTGAATTGTATAAAATATCCTGCGCAAACATAGTCTCGGACACCAGTTAGTATAAAAATTTTTGCAAAGATATTTTATCATCTATTTCAATTTTCATTATAATATTTCATGACTGATATAAAAAACATAATTCGACCTTCTTTTCTGTTTAATAAAATATTTTAAAATTATCGAAATTTGTAAAAACTAATCTGTCCTTTTTTTTTTTAAAAACGTTTTACAAATAATAAAATGTTTATGACTGCCATATTTATTGGTTTGAGTTTCTAAATTCCCACTAATTCTCTCAAGTTTTTGTTCACTTTTAGTTTTGACTTTCGACCCATCTCTCGTTCAATCGTCGGGTCGTCGTTAGCTCCTCGTGAGCGTAAGTCATAAGTCATGACCACAACGATCGTAGTTGCCATGTGGTACGGCCAAAAGAGTATGTTAGGCGTTACGAACGCTTAGTGGAATGCTCACAAAATTTATCAACAATAATACATAATATATTTTCGTATACTGCGTGTTTTAGAGAGGTGATACTTATAAATCGTGGCTGGATACCTAACAGCCTCCGTCCGAAAGAGAAACGAGAACCGTCTATGGTTAAAGGGGAAGTGGAACTCACAGGTGTAGTGAGACTAACTGAAGCAAGAGGTCCTTTTATGCCTAAAAACAATCCAGTCAAGGGCTCTTGGTTCTACAGGTAAATTAAGCCCATTCATAATACTACTTATGCATAAAGTATTTCACTTTAATTCTAACTTTTTTTAGTTATTTATTAAAATATAGAATGCTTCGTGATCACCATCAAACACTTAGTGGTATACTCCAAAGGAAAGAGATAAGATTGAATGTATGTTCCATCATAACGCTACCACTACCAAAGAATTCAGACGTATATAGAAGGACTTAAGGATTTTTGGTGCCGACCTATTTGGGGACATGTCCCCAGTTCGCTCTCGCTCGTTCTCGTAGGCTCATATGCTGGGGACATCGCGGTGTTCCTCTTGTTACGCCGCCAAGCGGACGGAAGGTTTGTCTTCAAAGCGCTCATAAGAACTGCCCTTCTATTATTATATACGTCTGAATTCTTTGCCACTACTTCCATATTTAGAAAAATTAGGTCTCAAGTTCAGAGCTCGCACTTTGATTGACTTAAAAAAAGAAAGGGTTATCTGTGTTGTAGTCGGGCCATAACTTTTTAGTTGCTGCAACATAACGCATCCTAATCCTCCAGATCGATTTCGGTCAGGAGGATTAGGATGCGTTGTTGTTCTAAGATAGGTATTCAAAGATTATTGAAAAGGGGAATTTATTGATTTTCATTACTAAAATTTATGAAAACGATATATTTACCATGTTGTTCACTTGTTTCGCGGGACGCGATACTTCGGTATTGTCTACCATGTCAGTTCATGTGGCCTGTGATGAATCTGAATTAAAATACCCATTTTAACTTAAAAATTTAATGATTTCCTTTTTATATTTCAGGGATTTGGAACAAATGAGTAATTATTTTAATTGTGCTCCAGTATGGCTTGATGTGCAAGGTATTCCAGATCCGCCCGAAGGTTGGCCTTTGCCTAATCAGACGCGAGTTACATTACGAAATGAGCATTTCTCTTACCTAGTCACATGGTACTTATTATCTGGTTTTACAGGAGTTATGTGGCATCGTTATTTCATCAGGAAACTGCCTCTATTATAAGACCAAGTACCTCTTGTATATAAGTTTAATACAGTGTATTTAATTGCATTTTATGAACTAATGTATGCACAGATGTTTTAAGAATAAATGTAGATCAAGTATTTCAGCTTTCATTTTCATTGTTATAAATATGTTAGAAATATAATATGGTGTTTATTAAATTTTAGTACATACATAATGAATAAAAAAATATATGTTATCAATATACATAAGATTGCCGACGTGAGTGAAAACTTAAACTTAGAATGATGACAATTTTCAATTTTAATACAAAAAAAATCCTGACATCGTACTGCATGTCACATTAACAATCGGTGACGCAAACCTCTAAGATTTTCCCGTAACAAAGTGCAAAATACTATAGAAGGTTTCCCTCAAAAAACATTTTTTTATTGCATGTAGTATATAATACTATTACGAGTACATTGTGTAATGTGTTACTTTAATATAAAACTATTAGAATATATAAAACTTATTCGCAGTGGTCTCCATTGGCTGCGATACAGTACTTTAAAAGTTAAATCAAGTTATTTATCAATATAAACTCGCACTTTTTACATAGGAAAAATTATCCACTGCCAATCGCGTGGATTGTTTTAGGGACTCAAAATTATCATGGCAATAAGAGCAAGCCATAGACATTGTTCCATTGTTTTATGTTCAGGTTTGACGAATGTTTAAAACAAGTTATTCGTAAAATTACGATTTATATCATGCGTCTAAAGTCTAAACTATAAAAAACTAAAAAAACATTATGAAGAAACTTGCGTTTTTGATAATATTTTGTTGCCTTTAAGGGTGTAGCCAAACGAGCGTATTTTTTTGAGTCGTGAGTCGCGTAATTTCTGCTTCATTCGGTTCCATACAAAAGTCCTGTTTGATTCACACGGCGACGCAAAATGAGTTGTCTGCCGACTCACACGCATTATTCCGACCGAATTGAGTTCGCGGAGAGCGAGGGGGCTCGGGGAGGGTCAGTCAGGTCTGTCTTTCGCTATTAAATGAATTTATCCAGCTTCTTTTTCTTGCATTATCGTCTGTCTTTTAAATATGCTTCGTAAACGCACAAACTTTTCAACGGTCGTATTAAACGACACAAACACCTGGGGGCCTAGCCAAAATGCCATTACGAAAACGACAGCGAAGTTCGTTCGTCCGTTCGAAATTGTGATTGGCTAAATCACGTCGTCGATTGAAAGATCGAGCGATCGACAACGTGATTTAGCCAATCACAGCTTCGAACGAACGAACGAACTTCGCTGTCGTTTTCGTAATGGCTTTTTGACTAAGCCCCCAGGTATAAACGTTAGACAGCAACTAAATAAAATGCGCTTGTCTGGCAGCTCAACAGAATTTCTGCCGGGCAGAATTTCTGCGACTCACAACTAAAATAACGCTCGTTTGGCCTTACCCTTATATTATTATGATGCCTGCAAGTATAGCAGAGATCCGGTTTCAGGAAAATAAAACAATTTGTTTTGTTGAGATCTGTATTTCGACTCCATAAAATTAACCAAATAGTGTTAAAAAGCAGAGTCAAAAGAATATTAGATAATATTAGTGCTATGGAGTCTCACAATAAAAACAATCGCAGAGCATACTTATAAAATAATAAAATACTAATTTACAAGATACACTTATTTTATAAAAACGTAAAATATAGCGTCTTAATCTTCGACTTACATCCAACAAGAGTCAAAATTTTAAATCGATAATGCAAATTCTATATACAAATAAAAATTTTTAACTGCAATCTAATATTTTAACAGTTGTATATGAGTAGTAAATTATATATTTTGTTTTAGTCTAAAGACAGGATCTAGAAAATCATAAATGTATTAGCTTATTGAGAATCTAATATGGTTTAGTAGAGCTATATATTTTTTATTTTTAGCTCTACTATAATCTCGGTGTTGAGAAGGCAGAATTACAGATTAATTCTGAAGTAATTTTGTTACAGGTAAAAAGAAGGAATATGTAAATGCATAAAATATTGACTTTCTATATAATCGTGAATTTTTTTTCAAATTCCATTAAATCCTTTGTTGCATAAGCTCTGAACTATGAACAATCATCGTTCAGCATTCGAATATTTGTAAGAAATTAAATAAGTATACAAGGTCAATATAGATTCACCAATAAGAGCCCAACACTTCTACTGCTTACGTGTTATAAGAGTGCTTTGACATTCATTTAAAGCAGTGATTCCCAAAGTGGTTCAGGTGGACCCCCAGAGGTCCACGAGGGGCGTGACAAAAAATGGGGGTCCACAATCGTAATCGTAAGTCCATGAAAAGTAAGAAAATTATTTTGGTTTCCATTGTGAAGAACCAATGATGAACGGCTCATGGCATAACCAAGAAGAATTTTACTATTATAACAAAAAAAAAGCTCAGCAAGGGGCTCCACCTGATACAGGAAAAGTTTGAAAGGGGTCTATGAAGCAAAAGAGTTTGGGAAACACTGATTTGAAGATACTTAGCATTAAAAAATTAGATTAACCGATGACCACGCTGGTAGTTTAAGATGAGATGAGGGCATCTACTGGTTTGATAATGATAGATGAAAAATTCACATTTTCATCTATCATTATCAAACCAGTCACACCTTTTGTGTGCAATAGATAATGAAATGAATGTTTCAGAGTGGTTGTTAGCATCGGGGACCAGGGACAAATCTACAGCTGAGTTTAATAAAAAATCTAATAACAAGCAACAGTAATGATTGGGTGAGAAGATAAGAAGTTATGGTGGATTTGTTCGTGAAGAACAAATTATGAAATCTAAGGAAAATTATTCGTTTTATAAAACACAAAAAAAAAGTATTTCTAGTGCAATCTGTTTGATTAATCATAAAGCAAACGTGTATTTATATAATAGAGTAAAACTTCTTCTATTTAAAAAAAAATCTAAAATTTATAGTACAAGATGAAATCTAAACCAATAACTTCAGTATAAATATTTACATCAACACTTAATAAATATAATCTATCAACTCCAAATTATTAAAAATACTTTAAAAATAAATTATAGATAGCTTATAAAGCAGTTCCTGAATTTTTTGAGCAGATTAAAAATATATCACTTCAAATGTATGTACGGGAAAGAAAAGTATCATTAGTATACAAAAGGAGATGTAAAAAGTACATTGAGGCTCATGGTGTCAGATAAGTTTTGTTACAAACAGAAATATACACACTTAAAGAAATATTGATAGGTTGTGCTCTGAAAATAAACCTAGCAATATAAATTATATATTTAATATAGAAATCAATCACACCACACAAACTTAATGCCACTGCAAATTGTGTTATAATTAGGTAATGCAAATAAATTAATGAATTTATAGTTATACAATCCATAGCTCCGGAACACAAATCCGCATTGTCACACGAATCCATGTTCTCAGAGACATGCAAACCAGTCCTGTTGTAGTAGAAGACGCACTAGCCCATATGCTAGAGGTCTAGTTAAATGAAATGAGAAACAAGACCAAATGATGAGGCCATTAAAGGCCGTATAGAGATAGAGTGTATAGTTAGTATATATACTTAGGGCCTGTTTCACCACTTCCTGATAAGTGCCGGATAGGCTATCCGCAACATATTTGACAGATACTACATACACTATCTGTTGGATACCTGGTGGATAGACTATTCGGCACTTATCAGGAAGTGGTGAAACAGGCCCTTAAAGAATGTCATTTTTCGATAAGTATTGATTCGTTAACGGGTGAGTAAATTCGCATAGTGTAGAATCAATCTTCGTCGAAAAACATCGATTTCTAAGAAAGGTATGACAACAAGGTCAAAAATTTAATTTTATTTAATATAATCCAATTTTGTAGCTCCGCTTGAGTCGCATTACCAATTGATGTTATAAAAGTGTTAGATTGATGAAAATGAGGGTAGATATGTTGGCACAAGGTTTGTGCCAACCTTACATAAACACAGGCAATATGAACTTAAAATTCAAGCGGGCAAGTCAAAATTCGACACGTGTATTTGTGGCACATGTGTCGGATCTATTTTAGGTGTCGACTTGTAATCGCAAACACCTAGTTCTTTCAGCTTCCACTCCCATCCCATCATTTGCACGGCGTGCAACGTTTCCGCTTCAGTGTGTTGACGTCGAAGCATACCTTCCTGTTGGAAAAAAATATATACTGTGAAATTAGGACATAATATCTAAAAGGAACTCGTAAAAACGGTTTCTCTTGTATAAGGAGTTCATAATTATTAATTGTTTTCTAAAAAAATCTTTATTTATAGTTGGAAAAGGCTTTACACGTTCTAACTAAATTAATAGTACTAAAATGACTTAAATCATAAATAATATAAGGATTGAAAATTTTACTATAATATACTTTCTTTATTAATTTTAACACAATATATTATAGTATTTCACCTCAAATTAATTGAGACAATCAATTTACTATTACTGTAGTATGTCCTAATGGAAAGCGGGAGATCGGTCCTGTAATTGGCATTCATTGAAAGAGGCCTTAAAGAGCCTTATTATATAGGCCTTATTATAAATAACTACCCGAATTTCAAGATGCATATTTTAACCCCTTCTTCGTCCGTGTTACAGTGTGACACACACGCACACGCACATACACTCATATGTGTGTGAAACTGTCCCTAATCTAGACTGATGATCAACTAAACACTAGCGTTACCTTAATCTTTTCCCATTTGTCGTCCACCTCCTGTAGCCACGAGTTGATCTGTCTGCCGTTACACCGAGACCGTTGGGCGTTCCGTTTCTCCTCTTGATCGGGCGCGAGAACGTTGTACACCTCTTTGTCTCGTAATATCGTGCACACCGAAAATGGTAGGGACTGAAAAGTTAACGCCTATTTTAAAAAGATTCTTTGTCTACTTTCAACAGATCATATTATTATAAAAATGGGCTGGATGATTTAGTTTTCGAGTGGCAACAAGCTTTTTTTTTCGTAAGGACCTATGCTCTTGGCCTTAAGGCTACTTTCCGATGTAGGAAAAGTAGATGAGCAGATGTCTCATCTAAGAATAGCAACAAGCTACGACCTACAATGGGACTACCATTTTCATTGAAAGGATGTAGAAATGTAAATCAATAGGATACAACTCAATATAATTAATAAATATCAGCTGTCACCATGTCTTTGAAAATATCGGGGAAAGGCGTACGTACGTACTTATTTTCAACAATCAGTTTAAAACATTGGTTGAGGCAGAATTTCAGACACCCAAAGTGGGATACAATGTTTAGCTTAATGATATTAGAATTTGTACTTATCATGTAAAATTAACTCTCACCTCTCCACACTCTCACCGAGAGATACACTCCCGGCTGTTTAGGTACCACCATCTTGCTTGTTACTCCCGTGCTTTGCTTTGCTGTGTCTAAGAAGGGCAAGACAGGCAGCACCGACACTTAACGTCTGATGTTCCAAGATCGGCAACACATGAGTTGTTTGGGCTAGTTCCAGGTTAACCAGGTTATGGGGGATGTCGACCACCATCAGGTGTGTCCTTTTGCATATCAATATAAAAAAAAAAAATTACCTGATTAGCTACAGCACGTTCAGCTCGACCGTGAACCCTGAGTATTTCTTGTTCCACAGCAAGCACCAACTTCTCTTTTTCTACTAAATGTTGGATGCGCAATCTTGTCCTGGTAAAATAAAATACATTTACTTACAACCTTTTATACATCGTTTTCTTATGTTTACGCGAATTTCACCCATAATGATAAAACTTTTAGGGATTTTATCGCGGTTTATTAAGTTTTTTAACTGTCTGACGACTGACGATAAAATTTTCCCATAATAATTACATTAGTCCTACTGGCGATGGCTCTGGTTTAAAACTTGGTAAAGATGTATAAGTATTTATTTTATAAGCTATATATAATTTATAAGCTATATAATAAATCATTTTTATTTGTTTTTACGTATTTTAGATGTGGCTATTTATGCAAGACGAACTTACCTCGCTTTCTCCTGGCTAAGATATTCGTTCAACATTTGTTGTGGCAGGTTTGGTGGCAGCTCCACCATAGGTTCTAAATCTACTTTGCTCTGTAGCGTGTAAGTACAACGGTTCATGAGATACTTATTGAAATCCTTGGGCGGCTTGGGCTTTACTGGAAATAATGATTTTTGACGACGTTCGATCTGTAAAACAGAAGTTTCTTTTATTCAAGTGCGATTTAAATTTCAATTAAAGTTTTAATGTCATAAACTATACACTAATCAGTTATCAAGGAACTTCGATATTACGGTAGATTGATAATATACCTACTATGCTTGGGTGAGCCACCAGCCCACCCCCTGCTCCGATTTCGCTCTAAGGCCTTTGGGCCATTTCGAATAGGCCATTTCATAGGTCATTTCAAACAAAAATAAATAAAGATAATATACTACCTAAACTAATTTTCTTATCACATAACAATTAAAACTATCTAAACGCCTTCAATACTACTTTTTTTGATAGGTATATCTAACTTTTAATGTCAAAAAGATAAGCATGCACGATTTTTTTTTCAAGTAATAATATCGTCTCGAATGCCGCGACCTTTTATTTCGCTTTTGTTACAGATTTTTATTATTATTTCACGTATGTCGGGCGGCGGTCATTATCCCCTACATTTATTTCTAATAATTTACCTGTTTACGTATATGAATGTACATCTGATAGGGGTTGGAGTGTGTGATGTTGTGCGCCGCGGTGGTACTGTCCGGGGCGTGTTCTGTCTTCGTGTCCCGCGAGTGGCTCTCCTTCGACGCCTTGATCTTGCGCTTCCTTGGGTGCAACTCTAGGGAGTAGAGAGAGCTGTTTAGAAAGTTAACGAAACCAACATTTACAACACAACACACCTACCTGTGCCATTGATCTGTTTGTACCGTACCTGCCGACGATGAAATTTTATTCCCTTAAAAACGTTTACAAAAAGTAAACGAAAATAGATTTATATAAGACTAGCTGTCCACTAGACTTCGTTCTGCTAAAATCGCTATTAAAAAATAGGGGTTGATCGTAGAGGGGTGAAAATTTAGGGTTGTATGTATTTTTGTATGTTGTATCATAAAAAATAGAAATTAAAAATTTTGTCTAAAAAATAAATTTAGGGGTGGACTACCCCTAACATTTAGGGGGATGAAAAATAGATGTTGGCCGATTCTCATAAATACCGGATAAGCACAAAAAATTTCATCAAAATCGGTCAAGCCGTTTCGGAGGAGTATGGCAACGAAAACTGTGACACGAGAATTTTATATATTAGATTACCATAAGACCTTGTTTCAACGCGTTTAATACAAAATATAATGTTCAATTTACCCGACTCTGTTCTTCCTGATGATGTGGAAGGCCCGTGGTCACCATCGTGTCCCTGAAATAGATTATTATACAGGTATAGCACCAATATTAACAAAAATATAGACAAAGCTTGCTTGAATAATCCCAGTATTACATTAAACACTACATAAACAATTATTTTCTTGGCAGCGTGTTTGTTTATTATACTTATAATATACGTGTACTGAATTTTTAAGGTTAATAGAAGTTTTTTCTACAAAATTTTAAATATTAATGATATTTTTTAAATATTATCCTCATCGTACTCTGTAAAAATTTAATTTCACAAAATATGAAGTCTGAAAATAATTGGTATAAACAAAATTTATAGATTTTTTAATAAATTCGGATATCGTGATAGTTTTACCACGTAAAATATAAGCAATAATATAAAGTATAGACCACTCCTAAACGGAAGATCAAAATATAAGACAAAAGTTCATATTATATTTGTACTGGTTAGTATGGCAAAGTGCGAGTACAGTTAGCGTCAAAAGACCGGGCAATATTAATAAACACACAGGTTAGCACAATTATTAACAAACAGACCGATGGAAATATATTATTAAACACCAAGCACAATTTAGAGGGCCAATTAGCATATTATACTTAGATCCAAATATGTCATAATATGGAAAGGCTCAACATTCTAAGTACACATTAAATTCGTTTATGATAAAAAATTGAAACCTTATCCGCAAAAATACGTAATAAATTCTATTGAACTGAAACTGAATATTATACGTAGTCGTAGCATTATCACAAATATAAATGGTATGTAATTTTTGATCACTGATTCTAGATTGCAAATTTACAAAATCACAGTATTTTCTTTTGCAATACATAGTAATGTTATCTAGAAAACTGGCTCTTCAAAATCACAATAAATACGTAATTAATTGAACGATGATTGATCTGTTAACAGGAAAATTTTCCTTGATTTTACTTACATAGTTATACTAATAGCGTATGTTTGTTAACTGATACAAACATAATTATTGAACTTTGAACCTTAATCCATTTAATATTAATGTGAAATAAATTAATAACACCTCTTCAAAGCTAAATGAAAAAGGCGTATCTCTAGGGTCCATTCTTGGTCTATTTCTCTTTTCTACGTATGCAGTATGCTTGCAAAGCTATCGATGTTTTGGCATATATAGGTTTGTTGGTGACCCCACAAGTGGATCCGGGCCGTATCGTGACGGTGGGTGGTATACTCGGGGTAAAGGGCCCAGGTGAACTAATGGGATTCGCAATACTGGAACAATGTGTACTAGGTGCGAAACGTGAGCGAAATGAATGAAAATTTTACATAAAAAACAGAAATGTTATTAATTATTATTTTATAACATAAATAGTTCAAGGATAAAAATGTTTCTATAACTAAAAAAAAACGGTGGTCAGTCAAATTTTGTTAAAGATTCACCAGTTAAGCTAGGAGGGGAAGATTTTTTTAATAGCCTATTACTTTGT
Source organism: Lycaena phlaeas (assembly GCA_905333005.2). Lineage (NCBI taxonomy): Eukaryota > Metazoa > Arthropoda > Insecta > Lepidoptera > Lycaenidae > Lycaena > Lycaena phlaeas. The sequence continues at coordinate 7,952,827 of HG995168.1, forward strand.
CGTCGGTAAAAAAAATGTATAAAAAATCAACAAAATTAAGAAAAAAAAATCGTCATTTGGAAAACAAAATCTTTAAACAAAAATAAAAATGTACTAGTCGCTCAGGCATAGAAATTCTGCAACACTTACAAAGCCGTCTTCTCGATGAAAATCGTCACTACGCTATTTTTTCTTCTTTAATATTTACACAACAAGCTTACCTCACTTGCCCCTCAAAAATAACTGTGAAATATTTATATTACCCTCACTTATTAAGGTAACCCGCGGGTCTTTGTTTTCCGACAGGGTACCAAATTGTAGCAAATAATTACGTATTAGTAAGAACTATGAGCACGTATTACTAATTATTGATAAGTCAAGGGTTCATATGTAATTCGAAAATTGAATTCAATGTCAAGTACACTCAAAAAATCCCAATATTGAGTAATAAATTAGTAGTAAATTATGCTATGAGACATACAGTAATAATATAGGTTTTATAAAGGTTTTCTATGATTTCATTTTAAACTGAAAATGCATTAAAGTAAAACCTATTTGGTAGTGACCGTTATGTTATCATTAATGTTTTACTGTTGTTACTTAGTACCCATTTTATTATATTTACAAATAAATTATAAACATTTTAAGGAACAACTGGCAAGTGCTTATTGAATCATGCCAGGATAGGGTTCCATAACATATAATCAAATATTTAATCATATTATCTAACTAGTGTTTATTTTTCTGGTATATTTAAATGTACATAAGATCACAGACAAGATACTCACCTTATTATGAAAGACACATGTTAAATTACAAATCCCTATATTTTTATGGCTATAGAAGCCTAGAGACTAGTAAATTAAAAAAAGATATTACAGTACAATACAGTAAAACAGTTACTTAATTAAATAATTTGACTATCATACAACCATATTGAATTAATCAATAATTCACTTGTTAATAAACACCTATCGCTCTACGGATACTTACGGACTGTGATGGGCTCTTGTTAAAATTTAATGCTTGGTTTGATCCAGAACCGGAACGAGTCTCAGACCCTGTATGTGGTGATGTTCTCTCCTTATCTGTGTCAGTTGTTCTGTGTGATCGTAAAACTCTTTGGCCGGCCTAGAGGAAAATACAATTGTTGCAAATCTTTCATAGCCTGAGTACTGCTATAATATTTAAGAATTTGTTTTTCATATGGATATTTATGACTACATCATTGAATATATTTTATTTGGAAGTATTATGTCCATTTATACACGTAGGGATTCCACTGCATGCTGTGAAGTTCAAATTAATATAGAAGATAGTTTTTACCACATGTTCATACCCCTCCTAACTAACTAGTAAAGTTGCACACAAAATTCTACTATAACCCTGTGAAAGCGATTTTCTAATATTAATAAGTATGTTATTTCACCCCATAAATTCTAAATAAAAGAAGACTTTTAATAGTTATTTTGATAGTGAAAGTTTTGAGTGAGAAGTTTCTTATTCTTGTAATACTAACCTTGCCACCATCTGCAGGTCTTTTTTCATCTGAATTACCATCGGAGCTGTCAGATGTTTGCCCAGTGTCAGTACTCGTACAGGGAATGACATAAGGTAGAGTTGAAGCACCACCCCGCCCCTTGCCACTGCCTCTTGTTCCTGAAGAACCTAATCCAAATTTAGTCATTCATGGTTTTAGTTGCAATAAAAATGAAATATTATATCATGTGAATAATTAAAGCCAGTTAATATCAAGAGCTGAGGAAACATCTGAGCGAATCTGTTTTCAAGTTATATACTGTTGTTGTAATTCAGTTAATTATTATTTAGTCATAAATTTATATTGCATTATGTTTGTAATGGTACAAAGCAAGCAGTAATTACTGATATTTAAAAACATTGATTATCCCCAAATGTCAGAATGCATATCATTAACTAAAAACGAATGAAAGCTGATAAAACATATAAATAATAAATGTTAAGCATACACAACTAATCAACATCCAAACTTAATGAAAATTCACAAAAGAAATGTAAATTATAAAGAGTACATATTTACATTATATATTTGCATGCTAAAACAACTGGTTTACAGAAATAAAATATAAACTCGAAAATGTGTGTACAGAACATTTCTGCAAGAATTAATGGCTGTTGGCATAATGCCAAACATTTATTACTCATGGTGAATCCACTAAGACTATCTTAAAATATAGTTGCCAGCTATAAAATCCAATTCACAGCATCAAAACCTAACCAAATTACACCCACATTGACAAAAAAAAAACTATAATTATTTTCACTTCATTTGATTATATGTTAATTTATATATAATTACATTCATAGCTCACAAATTAAAGGATAGGTATGTATTACCAAAACCTTGTCATAATTATACAAACATAGCTATATTCAATTATTTTTGTCCAGTCCAAATAAAACTGAATTAATGAATAAGGTATTTTAATACACGGACACAACTGTTCAATTAAAATACTTGTGAACTAGTATTTTAAAATCAAACTTATTATTATTGGATTTTATTCTTGGAACCACATGATGATTATATTTTTTAAAAACCTTTAGCACCATTATTATCACATTTAAAATTTAAATTTACTTAATTTGCCTACTATCTGTACCCACATTTTGTTAGAAATTAACTTAAAACACATATATTAAAATCTTACCATCACCTTCTTGTTCATTCCTATTGCCTGATCCACTTGCTCCACCAGGTATGACTATTTTCAGTGGTGGCACTTTGGGAGCTGTAGACTCATGGCTTTTCTGTTCATCTGTATCGGCATCATTATCTTTGGTTTGATTTGGTTTTGGGCTTGCTACCGGACTTTTTCTATCTTGTTTATTGGACTGTGAACCAGATGAACCCTTGCTGTTGCCAGACTTACCCTGAATATACACAAAATTTGCATTACTATATATTCAATGTTATAATAAATAAAACAAATGTACTTTTAATTTAAATCACCTGATGTGAACTCTGAGCATTTGATTTCGTACTGCCGCCTTTACCTTGCCCTTGTGGACCTTTTCCCGAGGATGAACTTCCTGATCCCCCTTTACCACTACTCTGTGATGTACCACCCTTACCCAATGGAGTTGCTCCTGTCTTGCTCGCCGGTCCCGGAGGTTTGCTACCAGTTAGTATTCTGTTAGGATATTTTAATAGAACTCTTACATAAAACATGCAAATATTTAATGAATGAGGAAGAAAATGTACAAAGAAAGGAATATTTTACAATATAGCCTACCCTGTTATTTTATAAAAATATTTTACCGATTTGCGCCACCTCTTGCTACCGGAGCTGGTTTCGCCATTGGTTCTTTTTCTTCATTCTCCTTTCTCTTTTTGCGTTTTGACACATCATCATCAGTTGTTTCCGTTTCTTGGTTTTCTTCAGTGTATGTCCTCTTAGAAGCAGTACCAACTTCATCTTGAGTAGAGGACACAACACCGCTACTCAGCTGTGTGCCATCTAGGATACAAAATATTATTTAGATCTAATATTAAAATAATATTTATATTTAGATCTACAAAATATACAATGACAAAAAGTCATAAAAATTATTTAATTATATAACAGAGAAGGTAAACTAAACACCAACCTTTATGCACATGTTAACATAAATTATAATCACACAGGCAATACAAAGTTTTTCATAAAGGGCTTAATAAAGAACTATATAATTGTTGGAACTGATAAGAGTTCATCCGGTAGTGCATGGAAAAAGGTTATGATGATGTCAAAACAAAATACTCAGTATTAGTAGAATAAAAATGTGATTAATTAAAACAATCATTAAATAACAACATCATTATAATAACAATATTAATAAAAATAACAATAATATTTGTATATTATTAGTTAATGTAGCATAGATGCAATACATGATTGTCATATAAGATCAACCTGATATGCCATTATTACAATATATTTACCATCTCTATTTTCATTATTACTTCCTTTGTCCTGATTAGATGACTCCTTGTTCTCAAAGTGTTCCTGTGCTAGGCTCTCCATGTTGATTCGCTTACAGTTTTCGCTACTAGCACTTGCATTGCCACTTTTCTTAATGCTGTCATCCCTTGATCGGCCAATGTGGTTAACTCTCGCGTTATCTATATATAAAAAGAAAAATCCATTAATTGTAAATGCATGATTAGACAATTTTATACATAGAAATGATTTACCATAGAGCACAAATATATACTTCTTATATTAAACCATTTAAATGTTTAATATAAAAAATACTTTAGGCACAGAAGGATAATGTACACATAGAATACACATAATCTACATGGTTCACAGCTGCATGGATAACAGACAGAGATGTAAAATCCAAGAAAATTTTTGATGAAATTGAAAAGGATTTTAGCTGAAGCTTTGTAAGCAACTGTACAGTTGATAAAATTAGTAGGTACAAGGAAGGAGTATTTAAAACTCAAAAGGAAAGAGAAATCGTCACCTTGGTTTTTAAACATTAAAATCTAGAGACGTTTTTGGTATCTTAAGAGAAAGAATGCAGTTACCAAAATGATGATATTCGAGGGAAAGAAGCCAATGTAATGACATTATGACAGCATGCAACAACCAAACATGTCACCTTTTCATATCACATCTAATTATTTTTATCGTCGCGTCAGTTAGGTAAACACTGTTAGTAGTTCACGGAAGGGTCATTGCATGAACGTGTTTTACATGCGGCATGCAATACATAATTGAATCCAACAACAAGAAATTATCGTTTAACGTCGACTCCCCTTTGATGTGCGAGAGCGCCCTTCTTTGCATTTCACGTCCACGGACACTTTTATAAATATTTCCAGTTGCCGACAAAGTTTTCACATCGAATTCTTGGCAATATCAGTTCGACATTTCACCATCACGAAGTTGACGTTACTAAGCGGCCATATCGAGTTTTAGCAACACGCCCCAAGACATTACGAGAACAGCACGAAAAATAAACACGCTATTTTAAATTTAATATAAACAATAATTACACAAACCAAGATTAAAGGTGAAATTGAAGAATAATTTTTAAATCTAAAGTAAAGATATAATTCCGACAGACGACAAATAAAATGACAACAGACAAATAGTAGAGCCCAAGCCGCTGGGCGCAGATCTTTCACCCGTGCGAAGTTCACGTCACGTGTAATACGTTCCTTTATACGCAAGCAAAATTCTTTTTCATAATACACATTTACGTATCGGTTTGTATATTAGTGATCTTTTTGTTTTTATAAGGTTCAGTTGTATTTTTCTTTAATATTTTGTTGTGGGTATTTTTTCCAATTAAGTATATTAAAAATATGATATTCAAGCAGCCACGGAATTAATTTGAACTAAGTATCTGAATTGACAGCTTTGAACAGTGTTACCACTGATCAGGTCTTTTTCTACCGATAAGGTAGAAATAAACTTGTTTTTACTACTATTAGTGTTTAATACGATCTTTTTCAAAAGTGATCTAGATAAGAGCAAACTAAAATTATATATATTTAACACACTCGTTTAATCTTTTAGGACCCTACCTAAAAACTACATAAAAATGAACCAACAACACTCGATATCAACTAATGATGACAATAATAGGTAAACATCGCGAAAAATGTTTTCTTACAACAAGAAACATTATACAACATATCACCACAGGTATTTAGGTGTTTCACGTTTGGGTTGGATAAAATGACTTTTTTTTTAAAATACTTAACTATCTTAATATAAACTTTCTGTGGCTTATTATACATAAATGACATGAATCTAGAATGCCACGGCCCACGACTAGTATGTAATGAAGACGCTTAACTATGAGTAAGGTAATGATAATTTATATTCTAACGTAAATTTTCTAAATGCACAATAATTATTAATTAATTCAGGAAAATTATACCACAGAGTTAGTAGACTTTGACACATTATACATTAAGTATAGTTTAGTCTATACTCGGAATTATAATTCGATTCCACATTTGACATTAGCTACTGTCATTTTGTAAAATAATGATACCACATATAATAGTTTAGTGATGAACACAAAAATCGATAAACAATCGCGATTTATGTTTATGTAATCATAATATTGGTGTGCCAATTAAAGACTAAATTATTGATTTTTATTCAAATAAATACATAATTATTCATAATAATTATAAATTCATTAGTAATCACTGCTTTATTTTATAAAAAGTTAATGTTTTTGTTTTTTATATTAAAAACAAAACTTATTATAAAAGAGCCTAGATAGATAGTTTTCTGTATATGCAATGCGTGCGCGCTCGTGCAGCTATCGCCATTTTGTTTATCTTCTCATATTCCTTCATTATCAATTTTTATTTATTTATTTTACACACAATTAATATAGAAAACTTTCAGATCCTTAATAAAATTAATGGTCATAACTAAATCCGTTCAGAAATATTTAATTTCCTGATATACTTAGTTTCTATTAAAAGTAGTAGTTGTTTAGATATACTACTATAATCGAGAGAAATCGATTCGGAAATACTCCTTTTCCGTATCGAATAATTTCGCAACGTTACTATTTAATACTTGTCATAACGCTGCAACACTGAAACTGTCAAATCTGGAATCGAATTAAAAGTCCGGGTATAGACGATTTGCAGTACATTGTATTTCATGTACTTAGTGCTGCCTATTCTATTTTTGGAGTACGTAATTGATTTACGCGGATTGAAGTTGGTTTTCTGAGCATGCGCGTCGCGCAAAATGGAAAAATCGAAGTCACTTGCAATAACTTCAGACTGGTGGTATTGTGGGAAAAGTGGATCAATAATGCAAAAATGTTAGCCCGGTATTTGTGAACAGTAACGAGAAACAGAAATGTCGTTTGATGAGAAGCCTATATATTATGTGGCGATACTGGATGCATTCAATTGCATGATATTATTTTTTAATAAAGGCCCTGGATAGTAATATATGTCTTGTGGTTTTGAAATTATGCTGAATATGTACAGATTCGTCTAATATTAACACTCATCTGCCTTTAAGTTAGAAAGAGAAAAATAATACATATTAATATATGTTTTATCTACATATTCTTGGGCAAGTTCAAGGATATGTATTACCTATTATACTGACAACGCTAATGCGTTTTTTGAAATGCATAGATACATTTAATATCATTTGGGGGACTTAAAAACTTCAGTCTTTATGAATTCACAAACATACCAAAGCTTTAAGGAACAACATCATCATCACCATTAGTTTTTATTCTTCCACTTCTGAACATAGGTCTCCCTCAATGAACGCCAAGACGACCGGCCAGTCGCATCCAACACGGACCGGCTACTGCGCGGAGATCGTCTTACCACCTAGTTAAACCAAAACTTCGTCTTCCTAAACGCGGCCTCCACTCTTGACAAACCATCACAAGTTAGCCCATCTACCATCCGTTCTTCTGAGCGTATGGCCAGCCCCCTGCCACTTCAACTAGCTTATTCTGAGGTTACCGATAGATATCACGAGAAGAATAAGCAAAAGAACTATCTCTGTCGCAGGTCAACGTTTCTGATCCTATATGCCAAGGGAACGCCCAGTATAGCCAGTCGTAAATTCGTCAAAAGACGTCACGTTTCGGCCCCGTAGTTCATCACGGGGAGAACGCATTGGTTGAAGACTTTCGTCTTCAAACTCTGATATAGGGATGTTGACTAATTTTTTTAATTGATTTTGCTTGATAGATATACTATAGACAAACACGAAAAAAAGACTTTTGTGAAGAAATATGTCCAATTTTAACAAAAAATTAAATAAAGAAAAATAGTTTATAAAATTGCCGTTAAAACGCTCCAAGCATCATTACGTCACACACCGCATTCAGAGCTCGCGCTATGTTAGGTGAGTTATGACAGTTTGAACTTAACTCAATGTTCAGTGACGTCATCGCATTATATCAGCGTTTACAGTCACGTGATAATGCTTGATAAATAACGCATTTTAAATTAATTTTCTAAATTTTAAGACAAATAAGTAGACTTTTAAAATGTTATTTTAGGTTTTCAAATACTGTATTTAATATGTAAAACATAACTTTACATGAATTTATAACATGTGTCAACATCCCTATTGACCACCTGGGAAAATGGCTAAGCTTCCTGAATCCTCCCATCGGCTTCCCTCTCGAAGTAATGCAATATAGATAGACAATATACTCTTGCACGGCTTCGAGAGTTATGTCGGCGACGTTAACTAGCCTAGGGAGAACGTGCTCGTTAAACATGGCTTTCGTCTTATCTAAATTTATCCTAAGGCCCACATTTCGGGAGGATTCATTTAGACTGTGCAGCATCTCCTGCAAATCCTCCAGCGATTCGGCCAATATAACGATATCGTCGACGTTTATTTATTTATTTTGTTGACGATACGAAAGTGTAAGAGATACTCGACGTTAATGTTTATTATACATTCTGTCCAGTTTAAAGTCTCACGGAAAGAACATTCCCGTGTCGTAGTCCTCGATGTAGTTGGATTGGTCTTGTTTGACCTCCCGGAATCAGAACGGACATAAAGGAGGCTTCGTATAATCCACTCTTAACTTCGACGTATCGCCAATCGACCTTACAATGCACAGCTTCCAGAACAGCCCAGGTCTCAACCGAGTCAAAAACTTTCTCATAGTCCATAAAGTCACGACATAGTGGATAGTTGTACTCATGGGTCTTTTGTGCGTCTCGTCTTATGGCGTTAATGTGGTATATGGTGCTAAATACTCTTCGAAACCCAGCCAGCTATTGAAGCTAGAATCCATTGAGCTTTTTAGTGAGTGAGTTCGTCATGCCTCTCAAGAACGGCTTGTATATATGACTTGGAAGGGATATGTACTTTTAAGAAGGGATGTAACCCTTCTTAAAAAACAGAACGACCTCACTCCCATGCCAGTTCTTGAGGGAAATGCCTAGTTGAAGAACGAAATTAAAACGTGTAACTCTCTTAAAACAAGTTCGCCACCTGCCTTAAGAAGTTCGTCTTACCTAAATTTATCCATAATGTATTTATGTCTCTCCACGGAGCCCTTCCCCCTCTCAGCTGCTTCAGAGCTAGAGTAACCTCATCTAGCTGATGTCGGGAAGCTTGTCGGAGAAGGGTCGTGTTAGGCTGGCACTCGGATCATTGTTCCAGGGATTTGGTAGAGGATCATTGGACGCTAACAAATTCTTATCTTCTGTCTCCGATAAGTTCTCAAACTTAGATGAAATAGTCGCGTCAGATTCGGTCCTAATCTTTGACAGATAACTTCTCCACGAAAACCTTCGATCGCCTATTCAGCTTAATTCCTTCGATAGTCCGTTGCGTATTTGATCAGAGAAGGTTTTGGCGTTTTATTTTGCGGATCTGCTTCGAGAGAAAGTCTACATCTGTAGAAGTGGCGTTTGTGTCTGCTTTGCATTATTGCCTTAGTAGAGCAAGCGTCTCATTCGAGTTTATATTTTCCATCCACGACACGCATTTGTTCCACCACGGCCTGTGCCTCATCAATACCCATAGTAACGTCCGATATATTAAGGCCCTCGAATCGGTTTGCTAATTCCAATAGGATTTTTTTCGGAGCCTACCACGCTCTGGCTGTAATTAGGGCAGAGTGTAGAGTTTATCAGACGGACTCACTTTCGCTAAAAGCTCACATTTATTGCGCTAATCAGTGATCACTTCCGGTTTTCAAACCTGTTGATCACAGAGACGTCCCTGAATGCGTATGAATTAATTAAAAACAGCCCCTCTTTCTCTTTGACAAGCATTAGCCAGCTGTGGTTGCGACTACAGACTGCGTGTGGCCCTAAGCACGATTGAATACCTAATTATAATTAAATACCTACTTTGGCATTGAAGTTTTTCATAATATTGAAGTGGGCCTTGGAGGTGTTGTGTAAAGCCCTGGAGACATCCTTGTAAGTTGCCTCCACTTCGTCGTCAGAGTGTGTGGAGGTTGGTATATATACTTGTATGATTGTATCACCTCGAGTCTGTAAATCATGGTGAGATTGACTACGAGGCATGCAACCCGACAACAAACCCCCAAATTCGACATACTTGAGACTTCGACAATTTTGTTGACAAGGGACTAGTGGACGAGGAATTCCATGCCACCTTGGGATGGAGTGTCGTCTTCCCTGGAGTAGAATAGGTGGCAGGTAGAGTTATGGTGTCCTCTCCCTGTCGTAGGAGTTCACATAAGCCCAAGGCGTGCCAACGGATATTGCACTGTTCTACCTGCAGTTCAACCAGGTGGTCATCATGTCTCAGTGATCGTCCGTTATACGAAGCCAGGTTAAGTTGGTGATAGCTATACGTAGCCCAGTATTCCTAGCACCCCATGTACTACCGTAACTCAGGCTGATATCGTAGCCAGGAACAATGGGACGGCCGGATACTAAGGGCCGGGTCTCTATAGCGTGTGATCCATTTAGAGGATGTGTTCATAATTGCAACGTGGCACTCGTAAATGATGAGTCCGGCTGATTCTGCCGCCATCACTCGGTGTGAATAGATGCTTAGCGGTCAAGTCTATCTCACTCTCACGATGAGACAGACTGACACAAAGCAATCGATTCATAATATTATTCTCCTTTGATGTTTGGAAGCTAAATGCCCTTTGACGACTTCTACGTCACTCTGGGGTGGTATGGGGTAAGGGTATTTCAAGCCTCCCCCACACACCAAGAAACAACAGCTATCTGATTTTCAATATTGTTTTTTGCCATTATTTTTTTACATTAAATGGAAGTAATGCGATTATATTAAAATACTAGCTGCCCGGACAGCCTTCGCCCTGTCAAACGTTAATATTGTGCATTAATATAATCATTGTTTGTGCTATAAATTCCCGTGGATACCGTTTTGAACAATCACCATGTTATATTTTATATAAAAGCCTTCCGTGAGCCTTAAGAAAAATACAAAAAAATATTAGCCGAATGAGTAGAGCCATTTTCGAGTTACGCACTTAGCAACATTCATTTTTATTTTTATAGACAAAGGCAATGAAACTTATTAGTTCACAAAATTATAATTAGTGTATTTAATTTATAATGAATGCCATCGAAGAAAAATGGACTATTTAATCACAACAATATTTTTGTAATAAAACTGTCCATAAGGATCTCAAAATAGCAACAAGTTGGTTAGGACATTAAGAACTGCTATTGCTGCTGCCCTGCAGTTTGAATATTAACCTTTCACGATTTTAGGCCATCAATAGCAAATATTCATGGCTAAAAATTGCGAAAGGTTTTGAACAATAAACAATTTGTGGCGGACCAATCACAGCGCTACAATTATGAATCGCGCTATCGGTATTCTACAGACCGATCGCTATATATACATCAGCTGACACGATAGCTAGTGCGCCTCGGCCTGGCCGAGCATTGCACCTCGCTCGGTCGGAGATCTCCCTTTGGGGCCAACCACCATAATACCCACAAATTTTTATCGGATGGACAGATCGTGACGTTAAACGTTCTATTCCGTTTATTCCCAAAAAATGGAGAAAAGTTACCGAACCTTTTGTTGAAACCAACCGATTTCCCTTTTGAGCTAATAATCGATGCAAATAGCTGGGAAATTTACCTTCGCATTCTAATGATATTGTAGTTTTCGATTTATTTCCCCCGAAATCAACCTCAGTCTTAATTTAATGAAAATCGTCCAAGCCGCTTCCGAAAATATATAAAATATAAAGAAAAACCAGAACAGTTATTACATAATGTTATGTATAGACGTCTAGCAGTACTAAAAATGTAATTGAATATTTTTAATGCTGTCTCGGTACATTTTAGTGTAATGTTATATCTTTAGTAAAGGTTGATTTGGCGATAAAAATTAAAACTACAAGGGGAAAATTATATCTCATGTAGCCAAACATAAAATATTATGTTAAGCCATAAAATATTTATTTTCTATCTTTATGAATTCATCAGAATTGATTTGATTTGTTCGTCCTATACGTATCACAAGATTTTCACACAAAATATATTCTTGGTGCCCAAGTCTAAGACAATTAGGCTTACATACATAAGAATCTCGTTATTCTACATGTTTTAACTATGATACTCCTGCATTTATCATTATCATTTCACCGTTACATTTTATTGGGTATTCTGCTACAACACCACTAAGTATTTAATATTAATTATATTTCGCATTAAGTACAATATATTGATCAACCAGTGATTATTATGTTCACATAAATTGCAACAAGTGAAAAGAACCATTTTCAATTAATACTGCTAAGATAATTAATACAAAGAGATTGCAGTAAAAAAGGTGCCTGAAATTTGAAACTTGATACAAATCTTACTCAAATAAAAAAGTTGTTCCTTCAAATGTTATAAATGGAAATCTTATAGCGCTACACGCTTGTCTGTCTGTCAAAACGTATTCCCCCATAATTCCCCATCAACATAGAATTTTAAATTAAAAATGCTAGGTTTCACAGCAGAATTAAAATGAATACAAACATTTTTCACAGTTTAAACTTTTTTTTGAGCAGAGCAGCAGAAAAAAGGTTTAATTTTAATTTGCAATTAAATTTAAACTTTTTTTGGGCAGAACATATGAAATAATATTTCTAAAGAGCAATTGAGAAAACTGGTTGCCCTGCCTCTGTTTGTTGAGTTTATTTTTTTATTTTAATATGTTGCGTGTCAACTGTTTTGGCATAGAAAGTACCAATAAAATGGTAATAATAATTATTATTGGTAATTAATATTACTATTTTATTGGTTTTTATATGGTATTATGTTCATGTAAAATATTTTTTCTGTTGTTTGAAATTAAAAATGATAATCAATTTAGTAAAATTAGTTATAAAATACTAAAACTTACGTTTTTTTTTCAAAACCTTAATTTATGCAACAAATATCTATACACTCCCACTTTTCTTCTTGTTTCTTTGTACCTAATGAGAATTCAATAACAAATCTGTTGTAGCAATTCACAAAAAATGGTCTTTTCTAAAAATGCTTACATAGAAATGTAAGTATTTCACATTCTTTGTCTATGCAACACAAAATTTGACCAGGTTCTACAATATCTATAATGTATTGCATTATTAGAATAGCAATGAGGGCTATACCTAAAACTCAATGGTTAAAAGTTGATTGAATTTCCATGATGGAATCGAAAATGCAAGAGAATGTACATATTTAATTTTAAGTTTTAGTTTAAGATAGTATTTATTTTATCCCTTGAATGTATTATAATACAATAATTACTTAAAGTTTATGCATCAGCTGTTTTCTTTTCTAAACATATTTTTAGGTAAAAATGTAATCAAAGCATAAATTATGCAAATTTTGCAAAAAAAAAATAATTATTGCAAAACTAACAAACTGATGTTTCTTGTGTAATAAAATTGGAACTCGACCCTTGGTTTTGACAATACATTGGCAAATATAAAATATATATACTTAAAAAACGAAAAGTATAAAGTGATATCAATTTAAATGTCTTTTATTTTAAAACCAAAAGCAGAAATGATTGTGTTAATAAATAAACATCAAATATGCAACAATGCAAGACTAAGCACAAGAATATACCAGATTCTCAACTCTTATTTATATAGTAGTAGCATAATTATTTCTTATTATTACTGATTAACAAATCACAAGATATTGCTTTTTGAAAAGCAGTAATTCATCTTACAATGGTTTGAGAATAACTGGCATAAACAAAAAAAAAAAGACGTGTGGCACTCGGGGACTGCCGCGGTAATGCTATTGCATAGCATTTTGTATCAACTTATGCAATTATAATTATTTATTTATTTTAATTATTAATGCAGTATTTCTTTTTCTTTGATATTAATTCAAGTTACACTTTTTGAGCGTGGTGACCGATAAGAAAACATTTTTTTTTCCTTTATTAAATAAATAAAAAAATATAAATATTTTAAACAATATTAACTAATATTGTTTAAAATATTTTTATTATTTTACAATACATGTGTTATATTTTATTGTTATTCGTGCGAGCTTCGTAGTGTCGTACAATACGTCTAGTTGCAAGCACACAAACACCGTGTCGAAGACTGCCGAAAAGAAACGACGTTAGACGATGCATGCATCGTCTAACGTCGTTTCTTTTCGGCCACACCTCCGTGCCCGTCGGAGTGGGGAGCGTTATGATTTATTTTCGTTACGGAATTTCTGTACTCGGTCCCCGCGCTCAAGGCCCGCGATAGAAGCTATGCAATAGCTTAAAAAGGTAGGTAAAAATAAACATAACATAATCCTACTTACCCTTTAATGACTGCAAATATTCATAGATGTGAGGAGCTGCATAGTCTGAGGGGGTTTTACCCTTAGTGTTCTTAAGAAATGGATCAGCACCATGTTCAACAAGAAATTTGACCATTTTTAGATTGCCAGATGTGGTAGCATCATGAAGAGGAGTATCATCGTCTAATCCTTTGGCATTTACATTAGCGCCACAATTGACAAGCACCATAACAACTTGTAGCCAACCATAGCTGCATGCCTCATGAAGGGCGGTCCAACCTTTTGATACAATTCATTAGACATAGAATCAAAATTAAAACATTTAGGTAAAACAATAATAAGCATAATCAAAGAAACAATTAATAGGCAAATATTTCAATAATGAGCAAAAGTGAGAAATTGCAAAAAAATGTAGCTTGACTATGAACCTAACATTTATGAAATTTAACAAATAAACATTTAAGCATGAAACTAATTACCTTATACTTTAAATCACAAAGCATTATCTATAATATGTATTGAATGTAAAAAAAAATGTACTTAAAAATATCTCATTTGATTAAGCATAAATGTTATTACAAAACATTTTTTTTTAATTCTAATAGCAATATTAACAACATTTAAATGTGAAAGTAGAATGAAATAGTTATAGAACATTAAGTAGTCATAGCAGACTTAACTTTACATGCAATATTTCTAGTAAAGTGCATGAAATATATTTATAAAAATGTACCACGGAATACCACTTTTGATGTAGTATTTAGGAAAATATATAATTGCTAAATATGATAAAAAAGTTTTTTTTATTTAATACTTTATAGTAAAGACAAACATTAAGGTGAAAAAGTTTCAATAATTATATGAAAAAAAAAACTGCTGATACAAGTGTATTGTAAAGATGATATTTTTTTTTCGTCAAACTTAACCCATATTATTGTATTTTTTATGAACAGATCAAGTAGAATGTTCATTCACTTAAGATTGGGAAAGTAGTGATTCAAACGCGTTATCATATGCATTGATTTTCCCATAAAAGAATGGATATCAATTAAAGAAGGATGCGATACTGGTACATTAGACATACTGAGGCAAATAAGGTTATGGCCTTTGTAGATAACCTTAATAATAAAAATAAAAATAATTTGTTTAAATACTAAGTCTCATAGTTTGAATTGAATATCTAAGATATTTCTTAATAACTAAAATTGAGTTTTCATAAGTCAGGCTTCATTGTCTGAACTACGCCACCGTTGTTGAAGTAATTTATTCATAGATGTATGTATTTTTCAAGTTAAATAGCATATTGAGTTTGAAAAGTAGTAAATCATTAATTGATTAAATAATAATCCTTTACCAGCAAAATCTGGCACATCGGGATCTTGGCCTTGGTCAAGTAGTTTTTTCACTTGTTCGTGATCTCCTCTGATTGCGGCTACATGTAAAGGTGTTTCTCCACGTTCATTGCGTTGTTGTCTAGTCCGTTTTCTTTCTTCTGCTGGGGTCGGAGCGGCTGAACACAAAAATGGCGGGAATCTATCTCTTATCATCTATACTAAATAAATACATGTAAATACAAAGTCAGCAATCTTACCTGGCGGAGCATCTTGAGATGAAATTTGCATCACTAGAGCTAGCTGCTGCCGCTCCGACATGGGTGCTATGACTTGGGTTCGGGGCGCGCCGTCAGGCCCGCGCCCGGAGACCCGCGACCGCGACGATGACGGCATGCTTCGACCATAACCACGCGTCTTAACACAAAATAAAACAACTTTACGACATTTTAAAAAGAAAAAAATGTTTTCTTGTACTGTTTTACTAACGCGCCAATAGCTACAATCACTAGGTAAACCGATATATTTCTTGCACACACCTTTCTTTTTACCCCAACCAGAATTATTAATTTCTTTTAATTTATATAAGAAAACTTTCAATTGTAGTTAAAGATGAAAATAAATGAAGACTAAAACAAAACATTTTCAATTCCCAAAATTACAGTATCGGTCACATACATTGCGACGAACAACGACAAATACGACATTTCAACAAGCACACAGTGTTGCTGATGTAAAAATTGAGTTGCCATAAGCCCCAGCTTTACTTTTACTATATATACAAATATTTTTTTGTACAAAATTGTTCTAATAATTTTACTGTAGTAAGACGTAACAAATTAGATTATTATTTAAAAATTATTATTGACCAAAATGAAAAATAATGTTTTTTTTTATTAATAACCACTTTTTTAAATTCACGTAACATTATGTTTATCAAATATATTATATAATATTCTAATAAATCACAACAACATTTTTATGAACTGCTAGCTGTCCATATAAATGTTATAACAATGTAATAACGTGTTAATTTTCCACCAATTCAATTGAAGCACTATATACGTCACAATCCCTTTCTCAGAAGGATACTTTTTGTATATTCCACCTAAATACTTACACTACTAAAATATTAATAGTTGTATACTTTAACGACTTGAATGAACTTACGTAATTAATAATTAATATTTAACAATACATATATGTATTGTCAACAACTAAGAGACACTCTCGAATAAATGAATACCTCGGAGGGCTATTTACTCCGTGTTGCTCTACAGCAGCACGGACTCCGTCCGACGTTGGAGGGGAGTAGCTCGAAATACAAATGTATATATCATATTTTTTTGCGGGGGTAAATCGACAACTTGCGACAGCTATGCCAATGACAATTATTAATATGCATGTATTTATTACAATCGATATATTCGATATTTCAGTTATAAAAATCAGTTTTGAAATTAATATTACGTGGGATGTATGGTGAAAGGCCCTAAAGAGAGATCTCTGAAGGAGCGAGGTGGTATGCTCGGTCAGGCCGAAGCAGACTAGCTATTGTATCAGGTGTGTATCGTACCTATGTAGCGGATGAACTGTGTAATTCCGATATCACAATTCAGGATTTTGGCACTGATTGGTCTGCTACATCGAGAGATGTAGTAAATCTAGTCAGTAATCAGTAGGGAGAGTCCCTTCAAAGACTGGAAATGGGTCGAATCTTTAGTATTCTTGTTTGAAGTCGCTAGATCAAGTTTTTTTTAAAGTAGTTTCTGGTTAGTAATAACTCTCAAAGTCTTTGTTATAGAATCTATACTTCCCAATATATTTAAAATCAATAAACGGTTCGGATCAGTTTTGGTTCGACTTCGATGATTTTTTGTTCTTGTGAAAGGGCTTATTGGAATATGGCCTTCTTTGGTCATCCTTTGCCATCTTCTTCTTCATTAATACTTGCTGTATCATCCTTAAAACATTTTATGAACACTGGTGATTTGGCTATACTTTCACCCTCAGAAGCAGACTCCTCTACGATAGTACACCTCGATTTTCTAGTATGTAGCCTTATTTTCTTGCCGCCAGCAATTATTATAGTTATAGCGAGCGATATTTTTCTAAGCGATTTTTAAGTCAATATATTAATTCAATGTGAATACAGCTTCCCCCGAAGCGCCGACGTATCAAGTTCCTCCTTATGTTCTGTAAAAAAAAATCGCATTGTTTTGTAAGTTTATATAGCAATAGCAAAATATTATTGATACACAATCAGCAATTAACTAAAGTAACCTATATAATATCAGATTGATAAAATGTTTAAATCCATCAAATAAAGCTACTCACCCGTTTCATCTTCATTATTATCTTCGGTGTTCGTCTTCAATGCGTTTCTTACCACTCGCTTGGCTCGACTTAACATTTTCATACTTAATTTTAAAAGAAATTAACTTAAACAATTAAACATTTATATCAGAGCAAAATATATTGACAGATGTTTACCGGTTTATTTTTAAACTAACAATATTAGAATTTTGAGGCAAATTATTAAAGTCATAAGGTCAATATTTCGTTGGTAAAAGATAAGAAGCATATGTCATTAGTACCTTCGATCGATGAAAAGTTCCAAAACATTATATGCATAATAGAATCACATACTAGTGGTTCTACTGTTTTACAATATTTATTTATACATAATAGAACCAAATGCTTGTGGTCTCATTTCGCTAAAAGAATAATTTCGATTAAATTATGTATTTAATTTACGCTAACCGTACCACAGGCACTTGGTTCCATTTAGCATATTAAAAATAATCGTTATTAATAGAAACTGTGTGTAATGTACAATGGTACCAAGTATCTGTGGATCTGTTTTGCATATCATAACATGATAGTAATATCGATAATTAGTTTGATTAAGAGGGTCCCGTGGTGGCATGGTTCCATTTTGCATCTTATGTAGTGCTTGTTATTGCTGGTGGTTCCATTCTGCTTTTTGTAAACCTGGCTTGCAAGGGGAAAATCGTGAAAATCTCTTTTGTATAAGAATAAACACCCCTTTTAAATGGAGATTCTTCAAAAAAACCAAAAAACGAAATTTGTCGGTTGGTGCCTTTTTGCATAAATACGGACAACTAGAGTGAGACCCGCCTGGGTATGGCCACTCCCCTCTATTAACTATTTTGCTCTGCGGTCACGCTTTACAACCGTAGTATGGCTGTTTATTCTAATGCTTGTGTCTTTCACTTTGTGAAAAAAAGGAACAAATCTGATTTATGATTTTACATTGGGACAATTTTGCATATTAAATTAAAATAATTAAATCCTCTTTATTTTACTATTGAATTGGATTGGCATTAGGGAATGTTATCGGGATTGGTATCTGATCTTACTATCTAATTAAATTGGTATCAAGAAGAAATGTGGCGCCCTCCATTTAAGATACTTCGAAAGGTTGTAATTCCACCATTATTAGAGAAATCCCCTTTATCTAAAATATTTTATACTACGAAATCGCGGTCGATAAAACCTGCAAAATTAACTATCATTAGTGCCGGTATAGGAGTATTATTAGGTGCTGGATATGGTGGTTACACTCATTATAAAATTAATGCAAAAAAAGTTACTGGCCCGACAGTAACTGAAGAATATCCTTTTCTAAAGGAAAAACCGAAATATCAAGCACATTATAAGGTAAGTACTTTAGTTACTAATGACCAATAATAATAAATAATTTATACCTAAATCAAGTTATGAAGTTGTTTAGTACCATTACATTTTAGGTATTATTTTCATTTTAAATCATAATAAATACCAACCGTGTAATGAATACTTTATACTTAAATATAAACTGCTATAATTTCGCATAATGGCAATTGCTCCCTCTTATATATTGTTTATATTTATGCTAGCAGTGCTTTCGGTTTGGGGTTTCACCTGTGTACTTTCCTATGTGTTATTCAGATGTGCATGTGCAAAAATGCATTCAGGTAGTATATAAGTGAAAGCATAACAAACATACATAATATATACATCCTTACAAACTTTTGTGTTTATAAAATTATTAGGATTAATAAAAATTTAATACATACATATAACATATTACATATTAAATTTTAACTAATCCTAATATAGTAATTTAAGTTTATGTATAATATATATTTTATTTCTAGATTGTTAATGATTCAGATACTAGCAATTTGCAGTTAGTATTATTTCAATATCGCACATGTCCTTTTTGCTGTAAAGTGCGATCATATTTAGACGCTCGTGGTATAAGCTATGAAGTGGTAGAAGTAGATGCTGTCTTACGTCAAGATATAAGATGGTCTAATTACAAGAAAGTTCCAATTTTATTGGCAAAGGTGGATGGTGGATATCAGGTCAGTATCAACTTACAGGCTTTTTTTCATTATGCTGTTCATTAATGCATTATAAAAAATGTTTTACTTTTTACTAATTTAGATTTATTACTTGACTTTACTTAACTTGCCTTTTAAGTTGTCAAATTTCAATAAAAGGGGCAAAGTTGCATGTAACAGCTATTCATAATGTACACAATATGTTAGACCTAAAAGCCATTTATAATTTTAGCAATTGTTAGACAGTACAGCAATTATATCAGTATTGGAAACATATTTAAAAGATAAGTCGTATCAATTGAAGGATGTCGTTCAATTTTACCCTATTACCAAATATGAAGACGAAAACGGTAAAAGTACAACTGACATAAATAATAAATACTTTATTATGCATAATGCAACTGTACCCGATGAGAAGGAACGAAAAGCTGAAGCGTAAGTTTTACTTGATAATATTTTCATTTTAATAGTACAAGGCACAATGTCTACAAGTTGATAAGTACTTCAAATGATAATTTACAGAGAAGAACGAGAATGGCGACAGTGGGCTGACCGTGTACTAGTGCATACACTTTCTCCTAATGTATACAGAACTTCTAGTGAAGCATTAGAAACATTCAAGTGGTTTGAGGAAGTTGGTGGATGGCGACAATCATTCCCCAGTTGGGAGTGTGCCTTAATGGTATACGGTGGGGCGGCAGCAATGTGGATAATAGCCAAGAGACTCAAGGCTAGGTAAGCCGATTGTTTCATCAGTAAATTCATTAGCAATTTTCTTGCAATATTAATATATTGTTATGATTATAAAAATGTATGTTGTTACACGGCTTTGTCAGTTGCCATAATGTTTTTTTTTTGTTTTAGGCACAATATCAAAGACGATGTCAGACAATCATTATATGATGCTGCTAATGACTGGATGAAAGTCATTGACACAAAGGGGACTCCATTCCTTGGTGGCAAAGAGCCAAACTTAGCTGATATATCGGTCTTTGGTGTACTTAGCAGTATAGAGGGTTGCCAGGCATTCAAGGACTTAAAAATGAATACAAAGATAGGGGTATGGTTTGAAGATATGAAGCAGAGCATGGACAGAAGTCGTGGAAAAATCTTGCAAGTCACACAAGCTTAAATTTTTTGTCAGTAGTGAAGTGTTAAATATGCAATTTAAAGATGAGATTTGCTCCATTACTCAAGATAATTTCTTATTCTTGAAGTCCTATAATTTAATATTGTGATTATTTAAATAATAAGTTTGCTTTAAGTGTTGATAGAACATTGTAAAAACACCAGATTACTGAGTATTATTGTTGAGTAAAATATAAATATTAGTAAACTGCATAATTTCTTAATAATTCTTATCCCAAGCCCAGTTATTGTTTTTGTTAGCCTAGTGATTAGTCCTTTTAATGTTCTTTTGTTGATTAATTAATACAAAATAAAACATTTTTACAAAATTATTTTTATTTATTGCTGTTCTATTATTCAAAAAAGAAACAATAATTTTATTTATTTTGACATATAAATGAATTAAGTTTCCTTTTCAAGTGAACATTATTTACAGAATAAAACTACATACATAGTGGGTTACTACATACATAATTATGAGTGTCAATTTATATATTGAATTTAAATAATTATTAGATACTGCTTTCATTATTGTTACCTCAATTTACTTGTTTATTTAATCGCTTAGTTTACAGTGTTATTGCTTGCGAACAGTGTGATTGCTTGCGAAAGTATTATTACTATGAGATATACATGTATTTGTTTTCAATGATATTATATATAATGGCATAAAATGCTTTGTAATACAGTGTGCAAATCTTGCTATATATAGCAGAACGATCATTAATTTGAGCATTTTAATATATCAGTAAATAAAAATCACATGTCACATTAAACTTAACATTTAAATTTAAAATCAGCTTGCAAAAAACTGCCCAGATATGGTTAAGCATATTGATGATGATAAAGGTAAATGCTACGCTATAACTATAATTTGGTTTTTCACCAAGTTATACTGAGTAAAATTTTGTACAAAACATGGATGCGTTATTCGTAATAATACAAGTTTATGTGTAAAGTAAATGCTACAAATTGATAAGCTAATAGCACATATATAGTGAAAAAGTACTAATGCTTTGCGATGTAAAAATATTTGCTGCTTTATAACAATAATAATAGTAATACCTTTATTTTATATTTGACAAGCCATATTTTATTAGTCACAAAAAAAATGCGTGGCGACTAAAGTTTTACATTTTTGTATACACTTTGATAAAAACTTTTATATTGTAACAAGGTTTTGTAACAACTGTTTGTTAATGTTTTTTAGTGAATCATAGAAACATCTTATTAATAGTTTTTAAACATGATTTTAAGTAAATTTGTGTGAGTATAATTTAGATGTTTTAGCAAGCGATTTGTGAGTATGTGAGTGAAAATCCTCTATTGGCAACATCTGGCGGTGTGGTTGTGGTGGCTCCTTCGCTTCCGTCCGTCACAACGTATAACACGAAAGGCTTGGCACCAGCTGCAATTACAACATATTTTATATAATACGTTTGTTAGTTGAATAGGCAAACGGGCAAATAAACCACACGATGGTAAGCGTCGCCCATACATAGGAACAAGTTAATTTGAAACTTTCCATCTCATTTACGCGTTGCCTATATGGAGACGTAAATAAGTCTCGATGTCAGTAGGGCTGTTAGGTCGTTTTCGAATCTCGAAAGGGCAATCCGCGGTGATATGACGAATTTGACGAATTCGTATTCTTTAAAACTCCACTCTATCTATATCAATAAAGTTCGCTTTCGAAGTGAGCGTAAAATGAGCTCTATCACTCAGGTAAACCTCGACATCGAAATGGTTTTTACAGAATAGCACTACAGTTATTAACAGCCTGCCTTTTTTATTTTTAATGATTTCTTTTTAAAATACAGGCACCTTATCCTTTATTTCCGAAACACAGCAAAGCTGTTTCAGGGAAGGAACAAGAAGGATAGTGGTACCCGTGTTAACGGGCAGCGGAAAAGATACAGAAGTGGATTCTCAAGGACGTAATGTTGATGGATCATGTTCGTAGGCATGTTCTTAAGAATGATGTCTACGAAATACTGATTTTAAAAATGTATCCTCATTGCATACTGCTACTTACTATTTCATGTAGATACATACATTGTAGTACATAATAAAGTAAGAATAAATATGAATAGCGAAAGCGAAAAATAAACAAAACCAATTTCGTTTGCTTTGCGTACATTATTATAAAATGTTGTATGTCATAACTTTCAATACAATAAATCTGCGAACTATTTTGTTCCATACATTATTATGTGTGTTTTGTGTTAATAGATTTCGAGGTAAAATAATGCCTTAGTCGAAAAAATATTAAAGTCTCTTATAATAAGTAATAGTCACATTCTCGCATACCTTAGGAGTTGCATAGGTACGTTGTTTTTTTGTTAATTCATTTAACTAAGAATTATTTATAATAAATATTTAGATGATACCAACATGTCTTTATATAAATAAAGTACTGTTATAGATACTTACTCTGAACTGTCACGAAACCCAAGCCACAGAATCGGTCGGTACCAACGGCGACGCCGGTAGATACCACCGTTGGGTTTGGTATCACCACGAAATCTGTAGTGCAACCACCATCGTTGACCGCTCCCACAGTGGTGCCCAGCACGGTGGTGTCTGCCCCCTCCACGTCACCGGTTACGGTGAAAGAATAGATGTCGTTGGAAGTCTGTTGATTGAGGAAAGTTGGTTAATACTGTAAAGTCTTTCATATAAGATCTGAACATAGTTGCAATACATTGGCGTTTATTTAGAGTCCTCTGCCTAGCAACGGATGGTTATACTTAGGGCCGGTTGTTTCAAACCATCTGTTAACGTAAGAGACGTCGTTAAATTTTAACGTCTGTTAAAAACAACGCTCTTTGTTCACTAATGTTCGTTACCGCCATCTTTGACGATTACATATTCGTTAAAATCGCTCGATGCAACCCGCCCATAGTCTTTAATAATGATGATGAATGATGATGATCATGAAAGACTTCGTGACTTCGTCACGTGCGTGAGCCTTCAGCCGCTATGTTTGAGGGACCCGGATCTGTGCAGGAGACGGAATACCCTCAGCGACAGACTGGTCCCGGCAAAGACCAGATTCTCCACAATAGGGGGACTGCCTGGCTATGACTTGGCAGTCCCCACGACGTCGTGTCTTAAGCTGGGCCCGGGTTCCCATCCCGAGCCCGACACGAGCACAGGGGCTTTATTAAAGGCGCATTAAATAGCGCCTCCGACGCACCCCCGTTTGTCGTCTACGGGGGGAGGCTACGTCAGCGGCCTCCTCTATTATTTCTGTAACCTATATCAGTCAGTGTTAACGTAGTAATTTACACAATGAAGCGTTTTTTAAATCGCCCGAGTAAGTTTTTGAGTTAATTCGTAATAAACAACGATCCAATCCTCTTCATAAAAAAATTAGAAGAAATAGATCATCATCAGCCTTTACGCGTCCAATACTAGACATCGTCCTTCAGTGAATGTCAACGATCGATCCCTTGCGACTACTTTGCGAAGCTGATAACAGCCGGCTTGCACGTCATTGATGTGCTCGTGGTACTTGAATAAAACTAACGTTAAGATGACTGTCATATGTTCATAAAATTTCCTTAAAATAAGATACATTATTTTAGAATTTGATATTCATAAAAAAAAGCCCTAAATAAATATTTTCTCCCGTTTTGGCACATTTTTCGTTGATGCAGGCCGTTTCCAATACTCGTATATATTTTATATAGTTCTAGCCTTCCTAGATAAATGGCTTATCTAACATTGAAAGAATCTTTCAAAGTCGGCCAGTAGTTGCTGAGATTATCGCGTTCAAACAAACAAGATCTTCAGCTTCATATATTAGTATATATAAGAGTAATACCTAATTAGCAATTGTAATACAAATATTCGATGTAACATTATATACTTATTTTCTTTATCAAAATATGCTATAAAATAATAAATATAACTTTGGATAACGAATAAATAAATAAATAAGTTATTCCCTAACAATTATACCACGATAATCTAATCTCGTGGTAAATTCTCAAGAAATTGAATTACTAGTACTAGGAAGAGAAATAAATATGTGAACAGGTTCCATTACCCAAATACAAATTATCTTCACTTGGAGAGATTCGAAGCTGTTACAGCTGCGTTAAGTGTCGTCTGACTACTTCACCCGCCGGCCGTATGAATACGCAATAAATGTATATGAAAGTAGACTTTACCTGGGCGTACTGTATGGCACAGTAACCTGCTTCCATTCTAATACATATGCCGTAGTCGAGATTCGCTATTTGTCGAGTGCCAGTCACTAATGAGGCACTAAGTGCGGTGTTAGCGGCAGTGCCATAATTGAAGCTGGTTATGGTACCCGAAGTCCCCGTGTAATATTGTAGACAACCGTTTGGAGCTAAAATAAAGTAGGATATAGATTTAAAATACGTATATTGAATCTTATTGTAGTGAAATAAGGATTGATTCGTCTTGGCGTTCATTAAGGGAGGCATATGTTCAGAAAGGGACGGTCTATGATGATGAAATAAAGGCCCATCCCAGACAGGTCGTATCCGGTATTCCGTGTTGTACTACACATCACTACTCGTGGCTTCGTAGCTGTAGGTTATCGAGATTAGTTTATCAATCAAACTAACGAATCGTAAATCAAACGAATTTAGATGTAATGCCAACAATGTTTCGATTAAGTTAATATAAATATAATAAAGTAGCCTGTTTTTCCATAACCTTAATTTACATTTCAAACGCTGTAACTAAGTTTTTTTTAGGGTTATATCTTTTATTGGATATAGACTCCTGCTCGGATGAAGCCTTGTTTTTCATTTAGAATAACCGTAGAATATCAACACTCACCAATCCCCGGACAGTCACACCCAAGTTGTATGAGACGTATGTTCCACCGTCTTGAGAAGGTAGTTGCTAAGGTCGCGGTCACTGTTATAGTAATCGCCGCGTTACCGTTGAAGTCGACGAACAGTGTCTGTCCAGTGTTATCACCGCAGAGGGTCGGCACTATAGTGTTACCACCAGTGATTGTGATAGAATCTGTCGTGCAAACACCGTCACCATCGGGCTGAGCTAGCACCATGTCCAAGAAATCAATGCGAAGCTAGAAACAAATATACATTACTAGCTGTCCCGACAGATTTAATTCTTCCAAAATTAAAATTGCAATAAAAAAATAGGGGGATTGTACAGGGGTAAAAAATTAGGGGTGTATGTGTTTTTGTATCAAAAATACTATCGAAAAAATAATAAAAATAAAATTAGGAGTGGGCCACCCATACCTACCCTATCTTGGACCCTTAGACCTACCCGATATGCGCCCGAAATTTCATAAAAATCGGTCGAGCCGTTTCAGAGGAGTATGGGAACTAACACAGTGACACGAGAATTTTGTATATTAGATTTCAATAATATGATATTTAGAAATTACATAAACCCTTAATATTACAACCTTGAAACGGTTGAACCGATTTTAGTAAAACATGCCGAACAACCACCGCTAGACAACCTGCTTTTAAATTAAATATCATCTGAATAGATTTGTACGTGTGAAATCTACTAGGCTACAAACAGATTCAATTTACAATATCCGTCTTTTTAAAAACTTACATAAAAAGATTGTGTTAGAAGAAATACGATGTTAATTTTACCTGGCAGATATTGCTGTTACACCTGTTTACTATTATAGTACACGCCTGTCCACCGGCGTACGCGGCAGGATATCCTGGACTTGTGAAGTACGTGTTGTTGACGTTTGTTGTACTACCACAACCACGTGAAACTGAAAGAGGAATATAAGTTCAGTATTTATTATTAGGAATATATAGCAGTATTAATTGTAGTTCCCGAAGGGTGCTTGCGTTTTCATTTTGTCGTGTTGGTATCCAGATGATTCGTAAATTAAATTATCTAATAAAAGTCTCTGTGCCTATAAACTTGCTGTCTTATTATATAAATACATAGCCAATCGAAAATTAAAAGGACGGTAGTAAGCGCAGGATAAGCGCAGCGAACTAAGTATATATACTATCACTACTGGCTGCCCCGACAGTCTTCTTTCTGTGAAAAGTACTAATATTGCTGTTAAATAATATTGAAATACTTCGAAGTGAAGTAGAAGACGTATACTATTTCAAATCGGGTATTTTTGGAGCCGGTGCCAGCCAAAGAGGATATTTTAATGATCAATCACATACACCAAGTATTGAGAATATGCCTGTGAAGGGCAGCCATGTTTTGGCTGGTACCCCTTATTCAGTGGTTTTTGTTCATATTATTCATATTACATCGACAAGTAATAAAATGAGAAAATCGTCTGGGTATACAAAACCAAACAAATAAGCATTATTGAATATAACTTAAAAACCGCAGATCAGATGTCGATCAAATTAATATGGGACCAATTCAGAAACATAAGCTTACTAACAAAACAAGAATCACCAAAATCCATTCCCAAACAGCGGAGTAATCGAGTAACAAACATACAAAAAAAAAACATACAGACGAATTGAGAACCTCCTTCTTTTTTTGAAGTCGGTTAATAAAAATAGGTGTTAATCGTAAAAGTGTGAAAATTTAGGGTTATACTGTATATGTATTTTTGAATGCTGTATCATAAAAAAATAAAAACAAAAAATTGTGAAACAAATAATAATAATTTTTTTTTTTCGGTTGGATCTATGCTAATGGTCCTAGTGACCGTTATGCGTCATCGGAAATGAAATAATAATAATAACCACACTTCACATTTAGGGGGATGAAAAATAGATGTTGGCCAATTATCAGATCTACCCGATATGAACACAAGATGTTATAAAAATCGGTCAAGCCGTCTGGAGTATGGAAACGAAGATTGTGACACGAGAATTTAATATATATTTAATTCATAATTTCACTTTATCCTAATACTAGCTGTTGCCCGCAGCTTCGCCTGCGTTAACTAAGATTCACAACGGGATCTTAGCGGGATGATATATCTTTATCGATAAATGGGCTATCTAACACTGAAAGAAACATTCAAATACGACCAATAGTTCCTGAGATTAACGCGTTCAAACAAACAAACTCTTTGGCTTTATATCTTAATATAGTAATAGTAATAATATTATATAAAGCTGAAGAAACTCTTCAGTTTGAGTAGAACTCCTCTCCTGTAGGCTGTACTCCGGCCCAGGCTCGTCACGGCATAGCCGCGAATTAATTTTATTTAAATTTTATTAAATTCGTAATATATTTCGAACGGAATTTCCGATTTTAATAAACTAAAAAGTAATTTACAGGCATTTAAACGGCCTTTCTTGAGAAATCATTTATTTAGATACGGTTTAAGGCAAAGGTATAAATAACTTGATCTGATTTTGGTCGGATTTCAAACATAACTACAATAGTTAGATACATGCTATCCAGACATGTTTTGTAGATATTAATATGATCTTTGATATTGTGAAAGATTTTTTGTTCTATCGTCAATAGTTTTCGCAGCGCACGCGATGAAAGATATTTTATAGGCATTTTTTTTACACCTTGGGTAACATTATTGTAGTTTTAGTAGGGATCCTTATTTTTTTCTTACAATTAAAATAGCCTATATTAATCAGTGACAATGTAGCATTCAAATGGTGAAAGAATTTTTCAAAATCGGACAAATACTTTTTGAGCAAATTCGTTACAAACATACATGCAAACCTTACTCATAACTAATATCTAAACTCGCACGCGCACCCCTTGATGACGCCCATTTTCCAACGGGCCGTGCAGCAGAAATCGTAATATTTTAATTTCGCCATAACTTCAAAACCAAACGTCCAATTTTAATCATTCAAAGTCGAAATATTATCTACATAAACTGTACTTAGTGATGAAATAATTTATTTTGATAAGGATCCAAAGCACAAGTAAAATAAACGCGTTTAAATGTAGTCCAAAAAAATTCAAAATTTCTAAATAAAAAAATGGTTATTGTGACTCACTCGACTTAGATAGGTATAGTGTGTCGCGGACTTTTTTGTAGATAATTATAAGGTCTTCAATTAATTAGAACATTCTATGGTTCTATCTTCTATAGTTTAGGCAGCGTACGCAAAATGAGTAACTTTTCTGGTTGATTTTTTACACCTTGTGTCCGAAAAACCCAAATATCTTACGGAACCCTATGTTTTTTCAGAATAAAATTTAGCTTATGTTACTCGTGGATTAGTTATCGTGGATCGTTAGCTTTCGAATGGTGAAAGAATTTTTGAAATCGGTCCAGTACTTTTTGAGCCTATTCATTACAACCAAACAAACAAACAAAGTTTTCCTCTTTATAATATTAGTGTAGATTATACACGTTAAAGACTGTATGGATATATTATTATGTTCGTTACTGTTTCATACAAAAATAAAAAATGAAAATTATGAAAGTACAATAACATAGCGTATACATCAGGATAACAAATAGGCTACAGTTTATGCGCGGACTGCCACGGGAATGAGACGTACGTGGCTGAAACCGCGGGCGCTGCGAGTTATAGATAATTTTCCTTACCTATACAGCATCTTCCTCTCCTCGAAGCACAAGTCCCGGTAATGGTTCCGTTGAGATTGTTACATTCGCGTCGGGCCAAGCAAGTGCCGTTCATAGTATTAGTACTAGAACAGTCTGAGTTAGCGAATCGGACTATACTAACGAATGGGAAAACTGCAACATACAGAATAGACTATTTTTATCTAGGGTGATTGTGATTTAAGTAATATTTTTGTTCTTTAAGTCTAGTGTAGTAAAATTCTATTAATGAGTAAAATATTAGTAATATACACCAACCCAATAACATAAGAGCTGATGACTTTCAAACAGGTGCACAGTTTTTCATAAATCATACAATGAACTACCGCTAGCAATACTGCATTAAAATAAATTAAATTGGTTTGAGAGCTAAAGTGTCATAGACAGACATACACAGCGCGAGCGGTCTAACTAATAACATGACTGGTATTTTTACGTTAAGGGTTAAAAAACACAATTTGCAAAAAAAGAAGAAAGAAAGAAAAAGAGCGAATTAATAGCTTAAGGGCCTGTTTCACAATCTCCCGTTAAGTTCCCTATAGGCAACATATTTGACAGATGTTTGACAGATACTCCATACTCTATCTGTCAAATATGTTCCCTATAGCCTATAGGGAACTTAACGGGAGATTGTGAAACAGGCCCTAAGACAAAAATATATCTTGGTTAGCAAAGTAATATATTTATTTTATTTTTCTTTATTTGGAATAGTTACAGGCTACAGATAATTCAACATGCACTTTAAAAAGATAAAAAGAAGAATCAATTGTTTCGTCTCACAGTACAAAATATAGTCTTAAAGTTAATAAATAATTATCAATTATTCAAATATAATAAATTGTTTAGCAATCGCATTGACATAACATATTCCTTATTATTACATTAGCTACTTACGGATCTTCCCTTCTCTTTCATCATAATTATCAAGCTCATTATCTTGTAAGTGTTCGTGTGGGTTCTCTTCGTATACTGTAAAAGCAGCGACTGCCACCAATAAACTTGCTACGAAAAACCAGAAAAACTTATGCGTCATTGTTACACTATGTATCCGATTTCAAAACGCGTCGAAATGTTCTTCATAGAATGTTGTTAGAGTGCTATCTTAGAAATAAGAAGAGACATGCTTGAGGTAGATCTTTTATAATGTAGGTGATAACGGTTTCATATTTGTACAAACTGTTAAGGGTGTTACCGTTTACCAGTTAGCGAGTGTCGACGAAATAGGATAAAAATGGTGCTATGAGATGATTAGCGTCCACATCTTCATTCAATAAACTATTAAGTGTATTCAATAAACTATTAAGTGTAAATACATAAAATAATGATTAATCGATGCTACAAATGATTTAAATTATTGTCATATTATCAATAACATATCGATATACTGATGAAGTTTAATGTTAGGACTTTATTTACTTTCTATTTTTCGTCGGTTAGCATTTAATGACATATGAAACATAGGAAGTGAAGACATGAATGATAGAAACCGTGCGTTTTTAAGGAAAGATCGACCCTCTTGAAGGAGATACCAACCGGGTGGATATCCAGGGTATACTTAGGGCGGGTTGTATCGACCGATTTTAACGAATATGTAATCGTTAAAGATGGCGGTAACGAACGTTAGTGACCAAAGAGCGTTGTTTTTTACAGACGTTAAAATTTAACGAAGTCTCTTACGTTAACGGATGATTTGAAACAACCGATCCTTAGTTTACAAAGTAATGAGCATTTGTAATTTTAATTAATACATAGAGTCAGCCAATAGTCAAAAGAATGTAGGATGAAAAAAGAGTACAAGCAGCGTAATATCAGGCATCGACACTTATCTTCTTACTAGGAACCCATATATATCCCACTGCTGGGCACGGATCTCCTCCTCGAAATCAGGCGAGGAGGGCATCAAGCCATAGTTCACCTAAACACCGGCCCGATGCGGGTTAGTGAACTTCACATACCTTCAAAGATTTTTAATCTCATCAGGTATGCAGATTTCCTCACGATGTTTTCCTTCAACGATCAACGGGCTATTGTCTCGTGCTTAAGGTGCACTTAGATATTTAGAAAAACCCACCAACACCTCTCGGTGAACAGTTAACGTTGAAGTGGCAGTTGGCCATTTATATACAAGGCGGAACTGGTAAACAGTTGTCAGAAGTGAATGATCCGGGTCGAAGGACCAATGATAGTTTGTTTGATATTGGAGTTGAGAAACTACACCCGGTTTTACGAATGTCCATTGATTTATATAATTACGGCTAAATGATTCCTAATATATGACTGACTAGCTGTTGCCTGCAGCTTCGCCTGCGTTAACTAAGATTTACAACGGGATCTTAGTAGGTACGCAAAATAAGTAACTTTTCTGGATGATTTTTACACCTTGTTTCCGAAAAACCCAAATACCTTATGGAACCCTATTTTTTCCAGAATAAAATTTAGCCTATGTTACTCGTATATAATGTAGCTTTCAAACGGTGAAAGAATTTTTGAAATCGGTCCAGTACTTTTTGAGCTTATTCATTACAACAAAGTTTTCCTCTTTATAATATTAGTATAGATAGGCGATCCCCTTGATACTATCGAACATACTAGTCTTAATAGCGACAGCATAGGCTCAGATCAGCTACGAGTCGACACCAATATAGACCGTGTAATCACCGATAGCACTCTGCTATCGGCAGCTTGCTCGGGTCCCGCGCTTGACCCGCCTCCCCCGCTACCGGGGGAGGGGAGGGCCGGCCCTCACGATAGGTTTCTAACGTCACCCGTTCCAAACCAGTCGACCGTAGCTGACCAAGTTAGGTACAAACCCGACGCCATGAACATGGCGGGGGGCAACCCCCCAAATTTTTAACGTCATAGGATGATCCAACCGGATCACCCCATTCCCGATGACGCATAACGGTCACTAGGACCATTAGCATAGATCCAACCGAAAAAAAAAAAAAAAAAAAAAAAAAAAAAATAGTCTTAATAAACCGCGCAGCTCGCAGAAACGCTGACGCAGCGAAATGTAGGTACGAGTTGCACCGTACAATGTTCGGGCAGAGGATAGGTTGTTTTATAAACTTTTTAAGTGATGACATTTGTGACGATGTCGATAGTCGATCTTATTAGAATCCAATCAGCAATGCCTTCATTGATGTGGCCTTGTTCCAGTAGGATTCGTTGATGCTGATTAAGGATAACCTTTGTTGTTATAAAACAATAAGATGTATTCGGAATGAATGGCGTAGCTTTAGTAGGGTTACGTCATATTCATACTTTTTAATGGGATTTGGGATGGTTTTAGAGATTTTGTTTACACGCTTACATGCCCATGTAGCCCGGGGGCCCGTACCATATTTTATACGAATGATACGTTGGTAGCTACGCCCTTGTACTGAATATACATTCATAAAAAACTCAACTTAATTATTTGATGTTCGAGCCAACACATTTATATATTAGATTAGATAAGGTAAATAAAAAACTTTAGAATGTGACTTAATTTATTTTGTTCTGAAATACGATAATTGCAATAACATAATATAATTAAAGACATGGAATTTTACAATCTGAAAGAGCAAAGATACTGTGTAGTGTGTAAGTCGGCTATTTTCATGTTATACTATTACCTTTTATTTATTATGAAAGATAAATAATGATAACTTTAATATCCTCCTCTTCTCTTCTCCCTACTATTGGTTTGTTTTTAAATAGGTTTTTCATAACTGATATCAATTGGTTATTTTATATACTAAAGACTTTGTAAACAAGCTTAATTTACAATTTATAGCGACAGATTTTAATTTATTCGAATCAAATGTGATAATAAAGGTAAAAGTGTACGATAATTTAGTTTTTTTCAATTATATTTAATTTAAATATTACCTTTTAATGTAGCATAGATTGATTCATATACATGTAAGAACGATATTTATATTAATGACAATTAAGGCAATAGTTTAACATATTTTACATGAGTTTTTTATCATACTTTACATATGGCACAGTGATTAAGCCTGAATTGACAAATAAATTGAGTGTCATCTATTACAAAATATTTCATACAAACATACAAAACGCTTAAAGTGGTGCAAAGAAACATGTCACAACAAGTACTAATTTAATAATAAAAGTAAGTACGTACTAGAATACTGGGCAGAGAAAAGTCGAGACCTGGCAAGCTGTATTAGGACGAGTAAACTTCATGATAAAAAATAACAATGTTAGTAAATCACACATCTGGCAACTCTTAAGGTACTATTAAACATTATAAGTTAAATACGTACTCGATTCATCAAAATATAAGACATCTCTTTACACTCCGCTATACAAAAAATATACATACAAAAAGAATTCAAAAACATGTCATTGGTAATAAATTATCTTGTGACTTAGTCAAAGTTACAACTAAATATCCTAAAAAACTAAAGAAAGTTGAAAAATACAAATACATACTACATATTTTATATTAAAAGACATAAATAATTTTTAAAAAGGATTATTATCTCAAAATCGACGTTACAAATAATATTAACCACTTCAAGTACTTAGCTTTTTTAAAAAACATAGCTAAAACAAAAGTGAGGTGTAAATTTTTATACATAAATACACGCTTACATCTAGTCCAATCATTTAAATTAATAAAACTCTATTATAGATGGCATCTCCAGGTATTATTTAGTTTATTATATAATTAAAAATAGAAAATAACAGAATATTTAAAATAATATAATCTTCACGTCTGTTTACAAACAAAAAACAAGGGCGACTAGGACTTACGCCCTAACGGTTCCATAAATACATGATATCCATATTTATATAAATAATAATTTATCAATCTTTAAATTAACAAAGTTTAGCGATTATTCATTTCTACACAATAGGTACACATCACAATATAAGCAGTTTGTTAAGTACTTTAAATCACTGTAATAATTAACTTAATAAAATTCATAAAATTATGGGTAAGATGAGAACTTCAACAAAAAAAGTCCCGTCTATATTGATAACTAGTTTACTTAATATATTTGCAAACGTACTTTTTATTTACTTATTGTTTCATTTGTTTTCAAATTTTGTGTGGATTTTTGTCTTTACTTTTTGAGCAAAGATCCCTAAAAAATTAAGACAATTTCGCGCTGGTATATGAGTGAAATAGACATTAATGATAAAAGATTGAAGAAATGAAAAATATTCTTGTTTTTTTTATTAATTTGTAATGAGCCTTAGTGTTTTTACTGAAGAAGTTAATTAAAAAAAGGATGAAATGCAAGAACTTTTTTAATTTTACATTTATTTGGAAATATTGGAATAAATTTAATGCAGATAATATATATTTCTATTAATTTTTAATATTATTTTTTGGAAACATTAGGGAAGCGAATTTAACGTTATATTGTCTAAGTTCTAAGAAACTGAAAAAATACTAGGAGGGTAGTAAAAAATGTTATTGTGGTCTATGTCAAAATCTTCAAAATTAATCAACTTTAAACTTTCAAATTAAATCTTTCATATTTTTATATAATATACAAATAATAAATATAAAATTGTATGAAAAAAGATGATCCTATACAAAATTGACCTGAATCAATGAATCGGAAGACGCAAATGGGGATATAAATAATGTGTGTCCCTTTTTCATATTTTACAAAGTTTTGCAACTTCTCCGGGGAGTTCTCAGAGTTGAATTTACTATGACTGAAATTAAATACTGGAAAACAAAGTAATAAAATTTTAATTTCGAATTAAATAAAACAGTATTGATCAGTTCTTGAGATAACTGAAGTTTTGGCAAGGCAATCTGTCTAAAACACAGTAGTCAAATGATTGAAATAGATATTTCAGGTTACCAAAAAACATTTTGTTTGTTTGACCACATATTTATAAACAAAAACAGATGGAGCATGCCGAACACTCGAGTGACGCTTCAAAGCGAATACAAATTCAAAAGCGCTCTCAAGTGCTTGACAGAGCGTCGTATTCTAAACGTCTATAAGATTGTGTTCGCTTTTGAATTTGTATTCGCTTTGGTGGCGCTACTCGCGTGTACGGCATGCTCCATCTGCCTTTATTTATAAATCTGTGTGTTTGACGGTGTAAAGTTTGAGATCCTTCACTTTCACCGCTTGGTCTATGAGGCTATTAAAATTAAGATGCTTCAGATTTTTTACTTTTTAATGATAAATGAAAAATAATGCAAGTACTAACTTTGTCATGCATTTATCGTTAATTGTACCTTTTTGGACCACATTTGTTTTCAGCTAAATTAAAGTGAAAAAAAAAACACCCAAGTGAAAAAAATCGCTTGGAACCATGAAAAAAGAAATTGTGTTTAGATCTTTTAATTTATAATCACACAGTAATCTTGGCAGGTAACATTTTGAAATCGGCACTTGAAATAAAAAAGGGGTAAACACCCGTTTCAACATTCACTTACTATATTTGCCAAAAAAATAATTTAAATTTGGAAAAATATACATTTCCGAATATAATATCTAAAGTACTTATGTACATTATAATTGGCAAGTCAAAAATAGTGCTCGTGATCAATTCCTTAAACCAATGAATAAGAATTGAAATGAACATAGTACTAAATGCAATAGAATAATTGTGAATACAAGATTTTATAATCAACATCTGAATTACTTTAATAGAATATACCATCTGAAGTTAAGCAAGACATTTAGATGATAAATGTAGCAAAGTGCAAAAGCATTCTATTCTGTATACATTTTATTTAAGTTACATTTCTTACAATAGCAAAACCTACTAGTGACTATATTATATAATGGCAATCGTATCATGACAAAGTTATATTTACTATATAACGTTTCATAAAATATGGTACCAAGCTTCGTGTATAGGCACAATGGCACAGAAGCCGAAGAACGTGGACGGAAGCAATAAGGCTTGGCTACTATACATTTATCAAATAAATCAAAATGGAAAATTATTTTCTTATATGTACATTTATTTAACATATGTCATTCTGCTAGATTGCCTTTTATGGTATATGAATCTTAAAGTTCTAGGACGATGTAGTGCAATATTTAAATTCGATACTTACGCCCGGTTTCCGAAAGGCTGATCAACGCAAAATTAACAACTGTCACGTCTCTTGTTAAGTGTCAAATGAGTTACTAGAAGAATAGTTGAATTACTTAATGTGATCAGCCTGTCAGTTGACATAGCCACTACAATGAAAAGCTGTCAAATTTGACTCTAGAATCGTATCTTAACCGCCATTAACAGATATGTTAGTTGACATACACCTTGACCAACGTTTCAGACACCGGGCGTTAATGTCTCAATCCAGCAATTAAAAGTTAAGATGTGTGTCTACCGATTGAGCTTAAAGGCCATCTGGCCTAAAAGTCTAGACCTTTCGAAAAAAAAAAAAAAAAGATGTGTGTATTTGTATTTTAATATTTTCAACTGTTACACAGGAAGGCTAACTTAGCAGAAAATAACTTGGTGTGTATTCGTAAACTTACGATTATAGGACAGTTTAATTGAAGGTATGGAATATATTATTCTCCATATTGAAATATAAATTGTATAACCGAGACTAGAAAGTTTTTGTGGCGTGTTCGAATGAAACGACTAGAAATCATGAGCATAACTATAAAAGCAATTTTTTTGTCGCGAACTTTCATATACCATATGTGAGCTTGTGTTGAAAACAATATTTTAATAAATATCAGGGTAACCATGAGGAACAAATGTAATACGCGATATTCAGAGATTCTAAATGTGATCTTGACACAAAACTAATTACTTTAACCCTTAGGTACTTAAACTTCAGGTCGTAACATTCGAATACGCGTCGGTATAATTAATACTATACCTAAACACTAAATCTAAAATTACTTTTATATTTAACATAAAAATATCTATAGTATCTTGGATATTTCCTTGTTTACTTAATATATTAAATTACCTTATAATAAATTAATCATATCTACTCAATACTTAGAGCTTTAATTTGACGGAGTCTTTGAGACACCATTGCCACTATGAAGAAATAAAGTTAAATTCAGGTTTGATTATAATTTATACTTATATGTTTAGGCGGGCGGCTAGCATATTACATTGAGGGGACAACTATATACTATGTATGTGCAGTCAATACACAAAATATGTATAAATCTTCACGTATTACTATAATTCTATGACAATAGTGCTACAAATCAACGTTTTCTCCTACAAATAATTGTCATTTTAATGTATTTATATAAATATTTATAAAATATTCACTTAAATTAATATATTTTGGGTTCCTCGATAGATCTGCCTTTAAATGTTAATATTCGTATCTATTATAAAGCGACTTTCCTTGGTAATCATGCGTCTATTGTTATAATTTTGAATAACAATTGTTACTTTTTTACTTTACTTTTAATCATTTTGAATTTTTAGGGCCTGTTTCACAATCTCCAGTTAAGTGCCCAATAGGCTATCGGCAACATATTTGATAGATATTTGACAGATAGAGTATGGAGTATCTATCAAATATCTGTCAAATATGTTGCCGATAGCCAATTGGGCACTTAACTGGAGATTGTGAAACAGGACCTTAGCCTATTCCACTTATTATGATATAACCTAATTTGTCAAATACAAAAAAGTAAGTGAGGTGAGGCGTCGGTTTGACCACGGTTTGTCCATAGAGCGTGAATCCAGGTGAGCTGATGCCTTGAGCTGCTATTCACAGTCCGCTGTAAAATGTGTCCATCAGGCTAGTCTCCAAGTCACACTCTAGAAAGAAGTTTTCGCTACATTCTTCCTGTAACAGAATATTTTCTTCTTAAAAAATGAACTATAATTAAAACACAGACAAAGAGAAATTACCATTTTTTTTCAATATTCTGCAGATCAGGTGGCTTACACAGAGTAACATTACAAATTACGAAGATCGAAAAGAATAAAATATATGGGATTGACATAAGCCGCGCTAAATCACTATAAATGGTTATAATTATTGCAAGTTGGTAGACAATGATAATATTCTGACAAAATCATAAACTGTCTATTGGTTATCGATCGTAATTGTCTATATCTCATTGGCTAGGAAAATATCATTGCTAGAATATACTGTCGGTCCTTGATGGAAATTCATGTTATATATATAGGAAAATATCGATAACTCAGAGACGATGACGAATTTCAGTATCTATTCGCTATGAAGCGATGTTCCTTTTCTAAGCTCAGAGAAATTATAAACTCTAAAACGCTTAATTTTTATTATTATTCTGGTGAGTCAATTAATAATAGTTTCGTCCATTAATATAAAGTAAAAGAGTTTTTTTATTAGTCCTTATTGTATTTATATTGCTTGGCAACACAGTAAAGCTGCTTAGCACAAGATACACGAAGGATATTAGTGCAGTCGCAGCATAAAACAGGGCTTCTCCACCAAACGTAGACATTCTCTTTACCTATAGTTACTTGGAAATTCATACAATAAACATCCTGCTATAATTATAGTAAATGATCCAAACCTGAGTAGTCTGAGGCGCGGAAGGTAGTTCCCCGCCTCTTCTTGGGTGTCATTTAGATGTTTTTGGTTGATGTCGTTTATTATGCAGCGCTAGATGGTCAGACCGTGCGAAGGAACGCTCGCACACAGCACATTTGAACGGTTTCGCTCCCGTGTGTTTTCGATAATGACGCGTCAGCTCGTCAGACCTTGCGAATCTCCACTCGCACTCTGGCCACTGGCATGTGTAGGGCTTTTCGCCTACGATCATAAGATTTTATATACAATTATTATTATCATCATAACACAATAGTTCAGAATAATACAAAAAGTATATAAACAAGAACAATTCGCAGATGCCGCATCATATATTCGCATAGCGTCTTATAATATTAGCAAATAAGAAAATTAATGTTTTATTACCTGTGTGTATTCGCTGGTGCGCTTTAAGGTGTGAACTTTTGGTATATACTTTTGTACAGCCTGAAAGCAAATATCATTACTGTGCTATTATATACGAAGCTAAATACAACATCAACACTTGGTACTAACGAACCACCTTCCGAATTGCACATAAAACAATTTACAACACATATTGGTGTCACGAGGTATAATTAATAATTAATAGGTCTATATATAAATTAAACATAATTTGATTTCATAGGGCCATGCACGGGCCATGTTTAAATGTTTATATTCTTCATTTTTCAAAATCTGAATATGCATAAATAAAATTAAAAAAAAAACATACAATGCGTATCTGTCTTAAATGTTCAGAAAAACGTGTAATTTTATTTGACATAACAACAAACTAATCGTTTTCAGGTTGTTTCCTTTACTACTTGTAAAAGAGCCTTATCAAGTTTCATGATTCTATGTCAGGGAAAAGTACCCTATAGGTTACAGTTGGCCAGACAAGCAGGCTGCAAGACAGACAACTTTTTTTCGGATAGAGCTATGCTAATGGCCCTAATGGCCTTAATGTTCCATCGGTTGTGAGGCGAGCCGGTTGGCTTCACCTTTTGAATTGTGATGCCGAAGACGGACAATAATGTGATTTTGCAAGGAATCAGTTTTGTCATAAAAATTGTAGATATGTAGGTATATACCTATATAGTCGCAGTGGTGCACTCTTCTCTTCTCCAGTTCAGGGTTATTTCTCCGATTGTATTTGATCGAAGAGGGAGGTGCTAGCCGCGAGTGCGTCACGGGCGCCGGCACGTGCTGCACAGTCGGCTGTGGCGCCATCTGCATTGGCGGTGGTATCGCCTGAAAACAATTACAACGTAATTTGAGATTAGCTAAGTCCAATTAAGTCAAGGCGATTGCGATTTTCATAATAACTTTGAAAACTAATTACTTAGGTATGCTGTAAAAATCAGAAGGTGATCAATCTGCGACCTTCAGAGTCTTACGCGTCTAAATAGAAGACGATATTTCGGTAGATGAAGTGTTTTCACTGAGACCTCTTTGAAAAGTAGAAAAATTAAATGCAATAATAACCTGTGGATGATGTTGTTGAGGTACAGGATGTGCAGCCATGTGCGGGGCCCTCAGTAGTGGTGGCGGATGGTAAGGCGGCGGTGGCGTTCTTCTGGGCCCACACTGTAATAATAACATTACTATTTGCACGTGACAATCTACATGTAGGTAATAAAAATTCAAAAAACACTCATTTTGTATTTTTGCGTTACATTTTAATAACTATAATATATTGCTTTTAAAGACAACTCAAGAAAATATTTACGTGGAAATAGTATAAAGTAAAAAAAGATTCAATACAAACATAAAAAAAAACATACAAATGAACTGTGAACCTACTCTTTTTTGAAGTGAGTTTGTAAAATATCATAAATAATTATTACCTTAGAATTTCTTTTCGCATATCTACAATATCGCTATAACAAATAATAAAACAGATTACAATCGCATAGCATGAGATGGTACCATCTTCCCAATGTACGCTAGCAGTCGCAAATTACCCGGTACTAGAAGTACTATTACCTGCATGGAGTTCCCTGGGCTGCCCTGGTCAGAGCCGGGCGGCGTGAGAGGTGACATGTAGACTAGCCTCGACTGTGGGTATTTGGAGTAGGTTGCCGGCTGTTGGTGCGGCTGATGCTGTGGTGGATGCGGGTGTGCATACGTCGGTGGCGCACATAGCCTCTCCGTTTTGATTTCCAACGGACTGAGTAGAGGTGTAGCACATTCTTCGAGGAGAGCGTCATCTGCTTCAAGTTTAACGTGTGTGGCTCCAAGGGGAGCGAGCATATTTGCATTCTCAGGATCGATATTCCTGATTGAGGAGGCGATGTCCTCCCAGAGGGCGGGGCGGAGGAAGGCATCGTCGCGTGAGGTGGTCCCGCCGTCGAAAAGGTCCATGGGGGCGGGCGCGATTGAGGCGCCCTCTTGCTTGCACAGCAGCGACTCAAGATCAGATGTCTGTAAAGATAATATACAGAAATGTGAGTGATAAGGTTTTCATATTTCAAAGCATTATAAAATATTATGCGTTTATTTTATTTTACGAAAAGTTTTATTTTTATTTTACAATTATAATTCTTCTATTGTTTCTTAACAAATGGTCGAACGAATTAAGTGAGTAAAGCCGCATTCAACTTTCAACAAACAACGAAGTTAGTATAAAGTAATAACAAGTTAAGATATCAACATAACACTCTTCTTTCGCCATAAAATATTAGCACTTAATAACCGTTAAACTCATTCTGTTCATATCACTTAAAATCATTGTATGTCTAAGCTAACTAATTTACAAAACACGCAACTAATATATATATATATATATATATATATATATATATATATATATATATATATATATATATATATATATATATATATATATATATATATATATATAAACTAAATAAACAAGATAAGCCGTTCATGAATTATTTCACGCGTATAATAATAAGTTACAATAATTTAGAATCCATAGTTACAACTGTTTCTTACGTATTTGCATTTACTTTCAGGATTCTAGACCGAGATATATAAGTCTATAGCTAATGTATTCTAAGATATTCCACTAGAAATTTATTATGCAAATGTTTTGATCACATTGCTCGATCCCATGATACTGTATTTCAATTGGATTTAAAATTACTTTAAGCACGATATTGGGAAACTTATTTTTTTTGAAATACCATATCGAAGTGCTAGCATTAAACGGAAGGTGTTCTTTGCTACATACAAAAGCAGTCTATATTTCATACTATTCTAAAGCTTATATTTAAATTTTATTTATTATATACTTAATATTCGAGAAATTTTATATTATTAGCTGTTTTATGGAATAGTGTATAAATTTTAATGTATGTTAGCGATGACCATAATATGATCAATAAAACAGGATATTCATCGGATATTGTCTAGGCATAAGGCCTCGTTCGCACGAGAGCTTTAAGCTTCGCATTAAATCCGCATGCTCAATTCGACCTAATGTCCTAGGCTCAACTAAATAAAAAAGCGCTTCGCCTTAAAAACGATGTCGTGTGATAAATACATGCGTGACCATTTGTGTCATTTAAAAGTTTTTTAAAGCTCGGGTATAAAGCGCTCGTGCGTACGGGGTCTAAGAGTCGTATTCGAGAGTTTACCTGCACAAAAATCGGACTGATTTCGCCCTCGTGCAAAAAAAATTCAATGTAAAATAAATAAATTATAATAAAATTTTATATTGAAGTGAAACTTCTTTAGAATCGTGGTGATTTCAGACCGGATACAACGGAAAAAACGACAGGTAAGAGACACAAATACAAAAGAGCGAGAGAGCAAATGTCGGTGTGTATGTATATTGCACACTGTTTAATACTTGCTTGTATTTGAGCATTTAACGTGTGTGAATCGCACACACTCCTTTTTTTATATATTTTCTTTGTTGTAATTTTTCTATACAATATTTTATCTCATATGAGTCTGATTACTAAAGAAATATTTATATGGTGGTTAAAAGCTCTCTGTTGCGACACTTGTCTATCAGCCATATCTGGATCTACTCGAATAGCCGATTGATGATGACATTTACAAAACGGTTATTTTGGTAAAACAGATAAAATGAGGTCTTACGGTCTATAAACATATTTACGATGCAATCAAACTGTCACGTCTGTCTGATATGTATGTGTTATTTGAGAAAATAATTTAGTCGTGTGCCAAATTTCATCTAAATAAGTTTTACCCTAATAAAAATACATGGAGTATAGAAGGAAGGAGAACCATCTTGTAATAACTGTGGGGACAAGTAGAAAAAGTGTT
This sequence comes from Lycaena phlaeas, assembly GCA_905333005.2. NCBI lineage: Eukaryota > Metazoa > Arthropoda > Insecta > Lepidoptera > Lycaenidae > Lycaena > Lycaena phlaeas. The sequence goes on from HG995168.1 coordinate 7,996,142, forward strand.
TATCTGTACTCGCAAATTACCAGCAAGCAACAGTTTCAAAATGTACGCAATGGCGCTAGTGTAGCCTGAGAAAGGATTGAAGGATTGTTTAATATAAATGTGTGTGGTTTCTCCCTACATCTGCTATTGTGGCGCCACCTGTAATTTGTCACTTTTCATACACAGAGATGGATACTTTAACTTTGCGCTTCAATGTAAAACTTAACTAGTGTTAGTTACTAAACTTAGTACTAGTTAGTTAAGTTACTAAACTTAACACAAAGTGTTAACTATTTCAATATAGTTTGAGAAAGTAAAACTATAAATAAAACATGACCAATATCTAAAAAGGTTCATCACAGAATGCATTCGCTCCTTATCATAATCAATCTGTTTCCATTAATTCAGTAGAAAGTGAAGCAATAAAATAAGAGGTATAAAATACATCCACGAAACACGCTGATTACGATGAAAGGTATGAAAGAAGCGTAATGTTTGCTATTTTCAATTTCTCTGGCCGTGGATTGAAGCGGATTTGCATACAATAGTGAGTGAGCCCACGCATCGGCGCAGGTGACGCGCAGCTCCAATAGCTTTATATAAACGAATATTATCAGATGGGATCAACATTGAAGAGCAGTTCGCCTTACAAAGCGCTTTGATTATCCTTTGGTAACGTACATCTTTCGTTGTAACTTCAATGCTTTTAGAAACCTGCAACTACGCATGCGTTCTTATCTCATTGCAAACATAAATAAAAGTTATAAAAGTAGCTATTACGTCACAGGTTGCATGGATTATAAAATTATCACAAACGCCCATATTACGTAAGTATATGTAACACTAAACGTGTAAACCACAATTTCTATCAACATAAAAAGGTCTTTTAGTTCAATTACAGAGATAATATAAAGTTTATTAAATAGCTCGAGTCATGCTGCAAACGGCTTGAATGTTAAACGATTATTGAGCAAATATCGGATCAACCTGCCCCGTCGCGCTTGAGATCGGTAACCCTTTGCAGTGGAACCTCTTGGTGGTGTCGCAACCGGCCGGACCGCGCAAATTCCTTCCATGACCTTTGCGGATCGAACGATTGCGCCAACATCTCCACCACGGCTAGACGAGCTTAGGCAATTGCACAGATTAGGCCGTGCTACAGATCGCCCATGGCTCTACGCGACCCCTGTTATTATGAGCTTTTAATAGAATTTCGTCGGTTAGAATTATATGAATTGTTTAGAAATACATTTCGACAGTAAAAAAACATATATTTTTTTCAAGTACATATTTTTTAATTTGTCACTAATATTACTTATAAGAATAATTATATTTTTACGTAATTTTATATTTGTGAAACAATATTTAAATTTAAAATACCATAGAATAACTAAATTATATGTAATATGCAACAACGGATATATTTACAACAGTTTGGCTTGTAATTGCTAAATTTATTGTCTGTCAAAGTTTGTAACTGAATAAATTTTAATTAAAATATATTTGTTTGAATGCAATCTTGCTGATATTAGAATTTATCTGAATAAATTGCCGACAAGATTTATTCCACTAAAACTAATCATCATAGAGGTCAATATACACCTACTGGGAGAATTGAATTAATCGGATTTATTTACCTAACAAAGACCATGTTCTCACTGATTCTAATACAGACTAAAATTATCATTCGTTTTGCATGTAACCGAATACGTACATTAAAATATTTTATCTGGACCACTTGTAATGTCCATCCGTTTAGAAATATATAAGTAATTACTCCAATCCCACGTAATTTATTTTATCGTAGAAATACGTGTTAGTAAATATTATAAGGTGCCGGAATGGCTGCGTTTGGGAAGATAGAGTGTTGTACGGCTAGATTACGATATTCGATATTTTACAAGTACTGCCTGTTCCAATTACTAACGAGTAGGTAGCGTTGATAAAAGATGGTGGTTTTGGCGCGTAATGATGATAATGATTTTGATTATTACAACCCAGAAAATCAAGATGAATCATTTTGTTGTTTTAGATGTAGCTCCAAGTCTTTTCATTTTTATCCAGAGGATTGTCAAGAAAAATGGTAAGTATAAATTACCCAGCGTCTCGATAATCGTCATGTTAAAAAAGTCTAATACCTACGTATTAAATAAACTTTTGGTGCATCTTTCTTGACTTCAAACAAAAAGCTTCATAGCTCATATAAAGCTCGATAGAAATTAAATGGATTAATGCTTATTATATAAGATAATGCAACTGTTTTATGAAAAGCGTATTACTTTCTAATGAAACAACATTTACTGATTTTATCAAAGTTTAGTTTTTTTATATAATTACAGGTAAATCCGTAAAAGCTTTTTAGTATAATATTAACATTAATAAACTAAATGTGAACCACATGAGAATGAATTAGTTTACTTCAAAGTTAACTAAAAAGCTAACTTCAAAGTATCGTTCTACGATTTTCTATTTAAATATTATTAGTATTTATTTATTTATTTTATTATTTGTGTACATATGAAACTTAAACATTATTTAATAATTTTCTATTCAAGTATTAACTGCAAAATATATTTAATTGACGATATAAGTGTATTATATACTTATCAGTATGCATCATATATAAACATACGTCAAGATCCCTGATTGGTTAGTTTCAGGCGTAAACGTTGACGCAATATTAATAGTAGGTACTTTGTGTGTGGTTACGTCACACTTTCAGCCAATGGTAGCAAAATAATTTTGTTGGTGAGCATGATATTTTTATTTACTTATCTACATGCTTACTACAATTATTATACTTTTATTAATTTAACATTATAGTTAACAGATTATATTATTATCAAATAAAAAAAATGATATACAGAATAATCCTTAACATAATATGCAGTCTCATAAATCAACCTTCATTAGTTTTCCGTTACTTTATTTACGTTGAAATTTTCGGAGCACGTGTCACTCACATTTGTTACAAAAATAACTTATTCTACAATAACTGCTTCAAACATTTACCTAAGCAATAACTTAAAGACTCTTTACATAACATTGAATAAGAATTATCCACATACAAAAGGACAGTGTATAAAACGTTTATAGTACACAAAAAGCTTTCCGTCCGTTTCTACGTGTCCACCAATCACGGCGGGCTCGCGTGACAGCCCGCAATATATGAAAGCAATTTTCTCCTACTTTTATGAACTGCTCTTGTAGATCGGCTAAAAGGCTATGTATAACTTGTTCCCAAGAAATAGTTCGTATGTGCATCGTAATGTATAATTTATAACTTTCTTATCGGAAAAATGTTATATGATTTTCTAAGGCCATACCGAATTCTTTGTATCGTTGTTTCTTACGTTATATGTATTGGCTAGTTGTTGATTAGATTTTTTCACGTTTACAGACGCATTATAGGTTTATGTAGAAAATGTTGGAAGTCTCCTTAATAAAGCATTTTATGAGTTTTAAAACTTTAGTTTTAATAAAGCTTGTAGCGTTACGTAATTCATCGTTACTTGAACTTTTCGATATTTAATTTCAAGTTAGAGTCACTTAAGTATTAATGAATATTTTTTTACATAAAAAAATTATCAAAGTATTATGCTATGCTTTGCTGGTTTTAGATATGCAGATCATAGACGAAGTGAAGTGTGAGTGTGAAAGTTAGACACTGAAAGCATATCAAAAATACGGTGTAGTAAGATGATTTATATTCCACTAGCTGTTGCCCGCAGCTTCGCCTGTGTTAACTAAGATTTACAATGGGATCTTAGTACGCGAAATAACATTTTTTACACCTTGTGTCCGAGAAACCAAAATATCTATTATTTATTAAATACCTATTTTTATCAGAATAAAATTTAGCCTATGTTACCTGTGGATAATGTAGCTTCCAAATGGTGAAAGAATTTATGAAATCGGTCCAATACTTTTTGAGCCTATTCATTACAAACATACAAAAATAGGTACAAATCTTTCCTCTTTATAATATTAGTATAGATATTATATGAAATAACTTTAAATTTCTATTGTAAACTTGCTTAAAAGTTGATATCCCAAAAAAATATATTTATAGATTCTTTTTACATTGTGAATTTTAATTGAATTCTCGTGAAAAATGAATGTTAAGATATTCATACTCATCTCATCATAATTGACAAGTGATATTGTCTCTCATTTACAATCGACCTCTTGGATGATACATGCCCAAGGAATTAAAATTACCGCGTCATTCCGTTATGGTATTGTTTGAACACCACATTGGCCCGTGCCGACGCTCCATATCCATAATTCAAGTGGACACCCACGCTCATGCCATTCCAGATTATCTATAATTCGTGGCATGTATGTGTAGAGATTAAGGTTTACTTTGCACACAAAAAGTCATGCATTGTACGAGGGAGGTAATTGTATAATTTGCAACATTAAATTTATAATTATCCGCATGCAGCGTGTGTTCTGTGACGTTGAAATGTTGGTAATGTTGGTACTCATGTGAAAGCCATGTAGAGAACCTGATCGCAATCTATTCGAGATTAATGATTGACGCTTTTGTCATAGCGCGAAATTGGCTTCCTAATGTTGGCTAATATGGTTTCAGCTTGCATGTACTTATTACTTTTGTTAATTTGTTACATCACGCATTACTCTTGGTCGACCTTTGACTGTACAATTGTAAAGTTTGTTTTGGATAAATGATATTCGGCTGTCTTTGTGTACTAACAAATGAATAATGTGCCCAACAGTGAAATAATAAACAGATATCAGCACCAACAATAAAACTACGTTAACCTCTGTGGTAAGTTGTTAAACGTGTTTTTTCGGGTACTAGGAACGGAAATAAGTAAAAGATATTACTAGAATTACCGTCCATGTCCCGGTGCAGACGATTCATCATACAACAACATACTGAATTTTGTTATCTTGATTTGTACCCACAATTTAGCAAATAAATATTATTATTAACCATCTCCACTTGGTTGGATTCGAACCTGCAACCGCTACGTCAAGTGACCTGAGGGCTTATACAAAGTAACATCGTTTCGTAGCGGGGAAATACTGAAATTCGTCATCGTCTCTGAGTTGTGATTTTGTTACGATAACGATTGTGATTTAGCGCAACTTATGTCAATCCTATACATTTTATTCTTTTTTGACTTTGTTATCTTTTTTTTAATGTTACTTGGTCTTAACCCCCTGAACATTTATTCAGTCGGCCGTCAAATAATAAAGCAAAATTACCGTACCTACTTTGTACTCGAATCTTATGACTTTCAGTGTTCTAAGAAGCTAATGTTTAACGGACTGTCGGCCATCTAGATTTAAATTAGGTATACCTACGCTATAAATTAGTAATTGTTATATTGAAGAAGACACAATACTTTAATATTCAGCCATTTGTCACAAGAATACATGTAGAATCTTAATAGATAAGTATTAATTTCTGCCATTTATAGCCATTATAAATAACAATAAATATAACAGGACCCATAAAAACATGAACTACTGAATACGAATATTTTAATAATATTAAATTAATAGATATCAAATTTTAGCAGACTGTATAAATTTAATATTAACACATTTTTATCTATTGTTATTATGTATCGGTCAATGGCCAGTTCGTGATTTTTATATTATTTTTTATTAATATAAAATACTTATTATTATTATTACAAAAAATAAACTTTTTATATTTTTTTATTTTAATTAATTTAAAATAGCTAACAAAAATTCATTATAAATAATTAAAACATATCTATAAACGTTTTTAATTTAGTTTTGTTATGGTGTGTAATATTAAATCATAAACGTTATTGTACATATATTACATTTGGGGGCAATATTTTATTATTATTAAGCACTGAAGCCTAGGGACAATAAGTAGCAATAACATTTTATAGGCAGAAGGAATACATTGGCACTGAGGGCCCTATCGGCTGGGCGGGCTTAGGCGGGCGGCGATCGATACCTTCGCACCGCCTACCAATGTGGAGTGGGAAACGGGGACATTGTGTGAAATGATCATACAAATTAAAAGGTTATATTAGACAGTTATAAATTAGATAATTATTTATATGTGAATTCGTGAATTACATTCTTAATTATGTGTATTAACAAATTTCGTAGCATACTGATGTAGCCAAATGTTAATAATATGTTAATGTAAGAATTTTGATGTCTTTTTTAAATTTTACTCTATAAAAGTACTTAACTAATAACTAAATAATTCATATCTTATTTTCGTCTGTTACAATATGAAATAAATGACGACTGAAAAACCTTTTACCTTAAAATTCTTTAGTACCTTCACTATAGAGTATATTACGAGTACATACAAAATTAGACTTTTCCAGGTTACTTTTATTTACTTACTCGATCTTTTATAAATGGTAATTGCATGCTACCTTGGTCTTTTTGGTAAAAGATAAATTCACAAATTACTGTATTTATTATTCAAATAAGAAATTAAAAAGTATATTCTTAAGGCGGGATAAAGCCGACCTCTCTATAAGTCATAGACGATCCTCTTGAGGAGTGACCATTGACAATATACTGTCGTGAACATAGAGTATTTAGGGCCTGTTTCACAATCTCCAGATAAGTTCCGAATAAGGGTATTCACAACATATTTGACAGATATCTATATATATATATCTACTCTATCTGTCAAATATGTTGTGAATAGCCTATTCGGAACTTATCTGGAGATTGTGAAACAGGCCCTTAGTATAAAAGAAGCTGTGAATACATAACAATGATGATTCTAGTAATCTATAAAAGGTTATCTATTATTATAATATAACATCATTATTAATGTTTAACGAAAACATAAAGACTGGTAAAGAGTAGCTTTCAGTAGAGACGCTTGGAAAAAAGAGAGCAATACCCAGCTGTGGAACCGTAAAGGCATATTATAGGAATGATAAATAATAATAATGTAAACATAATGTTATACTCAATAACAGTAAACTACCACCGCTAAATAAATGTCCGAAAAGAAATTGTAATTCGAGTAATGTTTGCTTTTCCCATAATTTTTTTGTGAAACTGGGGTAGGGGTGACGTACCCGCTCCGAATACAATCAACAAATATTTTAATGGTTGCATTAATACAACGTCACTTTTTATGTGAACTTAACTTTTTGACTTACTGATGGTTTATGATCAAATAATTATAATATAATGAGCGCATGAGGTAGACCGAGAAGGAATTATATGCAACAAATAAAGGAGAAGAAGGTACAGGTTATGGCGTATCAGGAGGTGAAGGTGTTGGCGGAGAGGAGAAATGAGTGGCGAATACTCCACCGACAAGAGCAAAGCTCTTAAATAGAGAGAGAGAGAGAGACAGAGAGAATGAGCGCACAAAGACATATTAACTTCAATTCTAAGTTCGCTCATTTACTTTTACATTAAAATCACTTTTTAAATAAACAGTGTTAGTCGCGTTCCACATAAAACTAGGATTGAAAGAAAGAAAAAATATACTGACTAAAGTTAGGCCACACAGTACGTGACATTGTTTATTTGTGCACGGATATGAACATTCAAATAAATACAATATTCTTGGCTTTCTTATCTTCTTCTTTGTAACTCTTTCACGCAAGAACTATTTAATGATTTTTTATGAAAGTATTATTGTAATATAGCTTATGTATCAGAGTCACCCATAGGCTTTGAGACCTGGTTACATGCGATGGCACCAGTTCATCTTGGTATTCGTTGAAGTCTTTGACCAGGGCTATTCTATGTGGTCGTTTTCGAATTTCGAAAGCGGAATCCGCGGTGATATGACGAATTTGACGAATTTGTATTCTTTAAAACTCGACTTCTAGCTTAAAGCTATCAATCTATAATACTATCTATCTATAATAATTAGGTTCGCTTTCGAAGTGACGTAAAGTGAGTTCTATCACAGGTGTAGCTCGATATCGAAATGGTTGTTTACAAAATAGCTTTATAGGAGTGGATGAATGTGATAATGATAGTGAAGTGATATAAAGTATCGACTTTCCATGCACGTGGAATATGGCGGGCATGTGAAAATTACACCACAACTCATGTCATAGTTCACGGAATGTTTTCAAAGCTGCATAGTGAACGCTCCCAAAGCGTCAGCGGCGGCCTGCACGCGAACAATTACGTCGCAATCCATTCGGGATATTGCAAAGCTTTGCAAACCCAAGTGAGATCTTTTGTGAAGCCGATTAAAATTGTAAATCTTTGGTATTCAAAACTTCAAATTGCTTCAAGATCTTCAAATTGCACAGAGTAAAATATTTTATTCTTTCAATATCAATATTTAACAACAACTTTTAAAAATACGAAGAAACTGACTAATGACTATAAAACATCTTTACATATACCATACTTGCACACTAATTAAAACAATTATGAGTTCTTTCCGTGCTAGTGTATGGAGGGTAGAGGTAAGGAGTGTCATCTCTGTGTATGAAAATTGTCCGTCGAAAAACGTTAAATAAGGGTGGCGCCACAGTTGCAAAAGGGTAAAATTTTAAACGTGTGTGCGGCAAGAAATCACGCACACACACATAAATATGTATACCAATACCATACCCCTTTCCATCTTTCCATGATTTTCACCATACAGAAAATCCATGTTTCAGACAATTTTCCGTCACATTTCTTTCATTGGCTTGATAACGTAAAAATTATTGCTCTACTGATTGCTGACATAATATTCGATTGTAAATCTTAGAAGACGCAAGTAAATCGGCGCAGTAACTAGCAGTAGAAAAAAATTCATTCAAATCAAAATTGAATGTCTAAAATACCTTTGTTTTGTTCACACATAAATATTTTGTAACAATGGAATACCTACAAAACGGCATCATACTAGCAACAATTTTATCATAAAGACCATCGGATCCTGTAATAAGAAACGGGACTTTGATAAAAACATGAGATATGCTCGACACTTAAGTTGACATAATTCGCACATATTACTCACAACTCCAAATGACTCAAAGACCATGGTGTGCATTTAAAGTAAGTTCATGCTATGTATTTGAGCCTGATGCTAGTAGGCTGAATCGTGGGAAATATGCATATCGAGTCGCGTGAGTCCATCAAAACCACCGGGGAATATTTAAAAATGGAAGATATGAATTTTCAGATGCGTGATTATCATACTAATGGCCGCATCCGACACCATTTAAACGAGAACGGTTATCTAATTATCGTAGATATTGTAGAGAATAAATAATAGCATTGTTTTCAATTTTGAATGTCAAAACCATAAAGTTTTTCGTACCTTTGGGCGCGGTGTTAAGATATTGTCTATTTCACAGCTTTCTCTTATTTCATGCTTAGGTGATGGATGTTCTTATTAATGTGGTGATAGACGATTAAATAAATAATATGTTTAATTCATAGACGGCAATGACAGTTGGTGTCAACTAGACCGTGTAAGATTTTGCTCGATTTCAGAATGTGTGCCAATTTGTTCTCGCTTTCTTAATTTTTTTTTGTCAAGTTACGCCATCAGATCAAACAGCACTTAGATAAGAGAATGTAGGCTTTTAAAAACCTAATTCAAGCAATTTTGAAAATACACGCCCAAACACATGCAGGCAAACAGGCAAATGTATCCAGTTTCCAAAATAACAGTATTTTAACATCTATAACTCGGATAAACAATAATCTGTTTTTTGAGTTCTATTTTAATCTCCAAGGAATTAAGTGGGAATTACGATTTTTAACCAAAGGTCAATGGGGTCGCATTTATATCAATTTGGTTATAAATAGAAATGGTAGGAATCCTATCTAATGCACCAGCGAAAGCTTATAAATCTATTTATTATCTTAATTTTTAAATGAAAATGTATACGATATGAAAATTTATAACCAAATATTTGCATATTTATATATATGAAACTGAGGATGGCATTTTCATTAGGTATTTAGAAAAATTGAGAAGTAAACTTATGAAACATGCATCAATCTAATCATTGCAATTTATTAAGAAACACTATATTATGGTGTTGTATTTTAAACCACCGTTTAAAAATGACAATATGTCATTACTTATCACACAAAATCTACATTAAAAACATGTCCATGGAACACATTGGAAAAGAACAATAAATATAATGAAGAGAGTTTTCTAGTCGTGTACAAGTTAAAATACGACATGACATTTGAAACATAATATGTATTTTAATAAAAAAGCGAAAACGTGGAAACACGAATATATTATGTGACTACTCGATCATAACCAGTAGGATCTAAGCGCGTAGCAATAATATACCGCACGTGCCTTTTTATTGTTATCATACTTCTTACGCTTAGACTTTAGGTTCTAGGTTATTTTTATTGTCATTGTTAACATACTAGATACATACTCGTTTTATAATTGTTTATATTAGACAGTGCTTTCTAAGACTTGCATACGTATGCTAGCTTATTTTTATTGTTAACAAACATAAACTTAATAATAATTCTTGTTATAATAAAGGGCATTCCTAGGTAAAAGAAACATGCTCATTATATAACTAAAAGCAACAAATACTACCAAACTAAAATAAAAGTAACGTTATTTACAATACACAAGATGTGTAATCAAGAAAATTAAAGATATGATCAATATTGTCACATAAAAATATCTTATCAAAATTGATAAGCGATTTTTATATTGCTTTGTAACAGGCAAAGTTACTTTGGCACTTTTGAACTTTGAATTAATGCAGATAAAATACGAAGTGCTTAAAGTACTAAGACGACATACACAGATAGGCAATGATGGTACGTAAAAGTGTCAGGCTAACAAACTAAACAGACCTAAGTTTTAGCATCGCTTAGCCGCTCTTTTGGTAACGAGGCCATACAGAGAGAACAGAATCGTCAGCTCTAGTGTACTTATTATCTCCTTATTTGAGTATTTTCCTGAACTTTTGCGTACTGAGCTTTTAGAAAGTCTTTGACAGTGCTGTGGCAACGTATCTAATTATTTTTATGCCACAGTTACCAAATCCCGTTTATTTATTAGGACAAATTAATTTTATTTTATTTAGATAAGTGCGTCAATTGACCATAGAATGCACAATTATTAGCCTTTTTATATATTATACTATACTTAAAAAATGAGAATGGGCGTTATTAAAAACATACTAAATAAACATTAAACTAAAGAGTTATTACTTTCAAAAAACCCTAAAAGAACAGCAATGTAAATGAGAAACCTTAGAACGGCTTCATCAATTCTGACATAAAATGTCTTGGAACATCTACTAAAAGTCCTAGTTGCAAATAAAAAAATATCAAAATTTGTTAATTGGTTTATGAGCTACAGTGACAAACAGTCGCAGAAGCTAAGCTTATAACACGCTTTTGAGTCAGCCGTTAAATAAGGAAATGTGATATTTTGTTAAATTATAATTCAAATAGAATGCTAGGAGATAATCTATACAGATAAGATATGCGTAATTTATAAACATTTAGCGTTCAAACAAATCACCGCATACATATTCATGGGTCATCCCCTTACGGATGCAATATGTATAAGGTTTAATAATAAAAACGTATTAGCCATCGCATGTCTGTGTTTCCGTGACCGGGCAGTTTTACACCTGGACGAATGGGGGCAGGGGGTAGGATGAGCGGGGTTATAGAGATAATGGGGTAAAAAGGAGGCAGGGGTAAGGAGGCGAAGTGCCGTTTGTCAGCGGTCAGCTATTAATGAATGCGCCCATAATGTTTATTGTGCCCGCTGAGTTTTTTCGGTAATGCTGTAACTCATCGTTTTATAAATTAACTGTCATGACTACAAGCTATTTGTTGGTGATAACATAAATTACATAAAGTAGACGCGCTAAAAAAAATTGCTCTAAAATGTGACAGGTGAAATAATGATGATTAACAATCACGAATTACTGTTAATAATTACCAATTATAAAACTGTAATATGTACAACGTTACTAGCTGTTGCTAAATGCTATTAATAAACATATCGTCGATATATGAATGATAATTTTTATTATAATTGGGTTTATGTCGGCTTGAAGCTTATGCTTTAAATGCCATATAATGTCGAGTTTAAAAAAAGAAGACAGCATACAAAAATTTTGCTTGAAAAGCCACGTGCTATCCATATTAATTACATACCCATAAAAATGTGTTTTAATTTACATAGTATGATGTATCTTTTATTATCATAATTTCATATTCTTTTTATATTTTAGTTTAGTAAGGTTCTTTGGGCGGATAAAGGCTAATGATGATGACGATAGTTTTATATTATAAAACATAGTATATTCGTGTTAAGTAAAGATATTTTTAGTCAACCAGTATAAAATTTTAGTGCATGAATTAAAAAAATGAAAGCTCTAATTGGTTTACAAAAGCTTATAACTTATATTTGGGAATTAAAATTATAATGATATATTATGTGGTAGCTCCATCATTCTCTCAATTCCGTTAAATAATTTACACAAGTGAATATTACAATTCAAACTAAGCTAATGGTCAAATTGAAACTCGGAATGCCCAAAGTTCGTGTCACCGGTGGCACAAGGTCACAATTATCACGTGCGGCAAGTTAAACACGTTTGACTCCGTTTTATTATCATAATGAAATTATTTGAGGACCGGGGTCGCGTGCGCGCCACGCGTCATCTCGCCCCCTTGCCCTCTCACTATCCCCCTTTGCCCCCGTACCCCCCGCACCCCTCGCTGCTCCCTCATTAGATAGTCGTGATGATACCTTGCGGGGGAAAGTTTAACTTTTTAATTTGATGGCGTCACTGCGGTGAAACACATTGCTTTGTGCAAGGGTTTGATTTATGGGGATAAATACACCTTTGACGTGCACGATTTATTTGAGCTTTTAAATATTTTTTATTTATATATTATTATTTTTTTTAATTTTCGCTGAAAATTTCTACACTTGTTTAATATCTAGCCGATAGTAGGAATAGCGTACGTCACTGTGCAAAATTAAACTTCCTATGAATTTCTTTCTCCTTTTTTTCCGACCCCTGTTAGATAGTTGTATGAAAGAAGAATAAGTATTTTTACTTATAGTAAAATTTAGTTGTACTTATTAGATTTTCACAATTTACTTTATTTTAAAAGTAAACTAAAAAAACTTATAAAGTTGAAGAGTTTGTTTGTTTGAACGGGCTAATCTCAGGAACTACTAGTCGGATTTAAAAGATTATTTCATCTTAGATCGTCTACCTTTCGAGGAAGCTATAGGCTTATATACCGCTAAGATGCCATTGTAGATCGTAGTTAACGCAGGTGAAGCTGCGAGCAACAGCTAGTTAATACATTGGGTGACGTTGGTCAAGTGGGTATGGACTGGGGCTCTAATGCGGGAGGTTCCGGGTTCGATCCTGATCCCACATGTGCCGTGAAATGGGTTCTTCTCAAATTTCTAAGTGCATTCTGAACGCAAGACAAAAAACTGACATGCCTGATGAGATTAAAAGGCTCTGAAGGTGTGTGAAGTTCACCAACGTGCATTGAGCTAGCGAATCGACGAGCTATGGCCCAATACCTTCCTCGGCTGATTTCGAGGAGTTGACCAGTGCCTAGCAAGTGGTATGTCCCCTAATGGTCGATATAATGGTCTTTTACTTTATATAAGACTCAAACACGAAGGGATCCGAGAAACAGCCTGGTGACAGACGGACAGCGGCGTCGTGGTAATAAAGTCCCATTTGGCACCCTTGGACACCACAGAAAAGTTTTTATTAAAATATAAAGGTGTTATTAAAAATTAGATCGTCGTCGAAGCTGACTTGAAATTATGATATGAATTCATATTAGTTGCAGCTTGTTTGAGAAGTTGAGGGACCAGGGATAGTACGTTGAAGTTTAAAACCCACAAATAATTGCCACTAATGTACGTGTCCGCAGACTTTTAAAAATGCGACACTTGATTATGTTAAGGAATTTTAACAAACGCACTATACCCGGACTTTTAACTCGATTCGATAGAAACTAAGTATATCAGGAAATTAAATATTTTTGAACGGATTTAGTTATGACTATTAATTTTATGAGAGTTTTCTTTATTAATTGTGTGTAAAATAAATAAATAAAAATTGATAATGAAGGAATATGAGAAGATAAACAAAATAGCGATAGCTGCACGAGCGCGCACTCATTGCATATATACAGAAAACTATCTATGTAGGCTCTTTTATTATTAGTTTTGTTTTTAACATAAATAACAAAAACATTAACTTTTTATAAAATAAAGCAGTGATTACTAATTATTATATAATTATTATGAATAATTATTTATTTATTTGAATAAAAATCAATAATTTAGTCTTTAATTGGCACACCAATATTATGATTACATAAACATAAATCGCGATGGTTTATCGATTTTTGTGTTCATCACTACACTATTATATGTGGTATCATTATTTTACAAAATGACAGTAGCTAATGTCAAATGTGGAATCGAATTATAATTCCGAGTATAGAGTCATCGCCACTTTAGAAGTCCGATAGACGCGGCGCTGCGATCTCATAACTCAATGTTGCCAATTTCTATTGTAATGATTTTCTACCAAGTCTAGTACAATAAAAAAATTTAATAATTATAGGGCCTATGTTTAGTAGTGGACTGATAAAGACTGATGATGATGATAATGAAATTTTTTTAAATATTTCGTTTGTATTTTTTACGTATAACCGATTAGTAAAATTTATCTAAAACAAGCTTCTTCGGTTGTGTTCGGCTTTTGCCAGAGGTGACTATTTTGCTGCCATTGTTACTTCTTTTGTTATTCGGCCCTTTTTACAGAAACACCTGAAAATATAATTCATCTGAGCAAGGTCTTAATTCTTTTACCTTGTATTTATATTCATATAAAATATCATAAGATAAAATATGTAGGTATATATAGAGTTAATGGTAATATTTTAACCATAAATTAGGCAAAAATGAGTGACTCTAGCACCTCTAAAATTTACCTGTCATGGCAGTGACATTTATAAACATATTATTCAACGGGGTGAATTGTTGTTTATTTTTACTTTCTAATTCACAAAATTATTTCACTTAACGATCATTATACGGCCTTCAATTTTTACACCTCACTTTATATTATATGCTCCATATTTCACGTAAAACAATTTAATATATCACAACTTCTTACTCCAGACAGATGTCAAAATGTCAATCTTGTCAAATTTAGTTCAGGCATTAGTCGCAGGACTTCAAAAGTGGCGAGGACGTACTGTTGCCGGAAGCGTTAAGTTGGCAACATTGGTCTCTTGAAAGCTGATTATAAAAAAAACGTTTAAAGTGCAATCTTCATATTATGCACTTTTGACCCAAACTTACGACAAGAATTATAACCATATAAGACTCTGAAGATTGACATAATGTCTCTGTTAGATATAGGTGAACAAAAACCAAAATGAAGTTGTAAAAATGACATTATTTCATACTAACTGGTACCCGCGAATTTGTTTGTGCAGGATTAAATTTTGGACTGGATAATTTCAACGATATCTTTATAAATTATAGCCTGTGTATAAGCTACATTATAGTAAAGTTTCATTAAAACCCATTCAATAGTTGTAAAAAAAGGAACAAACATCCATACATAAAAAATTTCGCGATTATAAAATTAGTGGCACGATTTATTCACTTAAGAGAAAATTCAAACCAAGAAGGCTATAAAGGTAAAAATATCGGAACCTACCACGAAAGCTCATTTTAATATAGTAAACTTAAAAGTGTCCACTTTTGTATCAATTACGCCTAAACTAATTTCTATAAAATTGGACTAGGGGCAAAATATGTTCATGTATTTCATATGTGTTAAGGACACGTTATCAAAATAATTTGGCTATGTGGTTAGCGCATTGGCGCACGAGCCGGAGGGAGCGAGTTTGAATCTCGCCAGAGAACACAAAAAAAGTCGCGATTTTTCGCTAATCGAAAAAGTTGTTCTACGTTGGCTATTCCTGTCCATTCCCGAATGTTTTTGAGCCATGACTTTCTCCTCCTACCAACGCTCCTTCTTCCCTCAATTTTTAAATATGTGTATTATATAATAAAATGCTTAGATATAAGTATTAATATAAAAAGTATCAAATATAATATGTATTTCCGTTGTCTGGTACCCGTAACACAAGTCTCTTCGAGAACTTAAATTAGCACGGGAACAGAATGACGTGGTGTAAAGGCATCCATAGATAATTTTATTATTATAATTTACTTGCCACTTTTGAAAAAAAAACGGAAAAGACGAAAACAATATTTAGTATGAAAGCCATTAATTAGTCGAGTTCGATAAATTGGAGCCTGTCGTTATGTGATAGATGTGCCTCCGTGACACATAGGTAATAAAAGCTTTCTTATTAGCGCAAACTAAAATTTATTCATAAACGGACTATCAATTAGCAGGCAAAGACACGGCACGTTAACAATCTGGCAAGAAGGGGGTTGCTGGCCGCTAATTAGCTAATGGACGACGGTAGCCACCCTCCCGTCGGTGTAATGGATTGTAGCACGCTCGCCGCTGGGACCATCTCGGATTTCATTCTTGTTTTATTGGAATAAGCGTTTTTGTTGTCCGTATCCGAATGTCGTTAAAAAGTTTGTATTTTTTATTTTAGGATTTCACTCTTTAGATTTGAGTGGATCTAGAGCTAATTATCGTTATTATCTCCTTTATTTTATTCAGAAGGGGGCGCCCCTTCTGGGCCTAGAGCTGGTTATAATGAACTTCACGAAGGCGAATTCTGGGCCATTCGCATTCATTTTTTTATTATATTTCATGTTTCTTGGATGAGCAAAGGCCTTGAGGCCTAGCCAAAATGCCATTAAGAAAGCGTCAGCGAAGTACGAAAATGATAAAATGTATGGGTTGACAATTGACATAGCCGCGCTTAATCACGTGGTCCATCCTATACATTTTATTATTTCGAACTTCGCTAATGCTTTCTTAATGACATTTTGGCTAGGCTCTCTGATGGTAAGTAGTCAATGTCGCCCTTGAAGCTAGCGCACACAACTTATTAATGTGTTGCCTATTTTAGGACATAACATATAATACTATTGAGATTAGTTTTAATGATTAAAAAGCAAAACATCTATTGATTGATGAACAAACGTTTGAATAAATGTTTTCGGTATAAAATATACATATTTCAAGCGCAGTTACATCGCTCAGGTCCTAGCCATGTTCCCAAGATCAGGTAAAGCGTGTACATACATACATATATAAATAAATTCCACAAAATATGTACTACAATTAATATCAGTTAGACTTGTTTATAAATTATATTCATCGATTATAGAAGAATGAGTGATCGTTTGGAATATGTAGCTCAATCTTACCATCTGAGCCTATATGAATTTAAGTTTATATGAAATAAGCAATTAAGGTAGTAAAACGTATAAAGAGTTCATTAAACAAATTAAAAGGTGTAATATGAATGTTTTAAACGCAAAAGTTTGTAAAAATGTATGTCTGTTACCATTTTAAGTGAAACTACTTAATTGATTTTGATAAAATTTTACAATAATATAGATTACACGTCAGAATAATACAGGCTATAATTTATCCTCGTACTCTCACATGAATGAGAATTACGCGGGTAAAACGGCGGGGC
Organism: Lycaena phlaeas; assembly: GCA_905333005.2. Taxonomy (NCBI): domain Eukaryota; kingdom Metazoa; phylum Arthropoda; class Insecta; order Lepidoptera; family Lycaenidae; genus Lycaena; species Lycaena phlaeas. The sequence goes on from HG995168.1 coordinate 8,013,728, forward strand.
GCTGCCAATATTTAATAACTATCAATTGAACAGACACAAATGAGCCAAAAATTCTATTCAGTATGAGAGCAATATATATATATATATATACTAGCGGACCCCACAGACGTTGTCTTTTAGATACGAATCGATAGTGGCAGTACAGATCAATAACCTAGATACTGACTGCAGCGCCATCTGCCGGTCTGATTTGTGAATCTAAACCATCCTCGAATCTACTTGAACACACACAAAGAAAATCACTCAAATCGGTCCAGCCGTTTAGGCGGAGTTCAGTCACATACACACGCACACAAGAAATATACATATTGATATATATATAATTTTGTATTCATGGGTTAAAAACGGCGATAAATCGATCTAGCTAGGATACATTTTTAGAAAACTTTTTTTATCCGTGTTTAGAGGCAACGATAAAATATGATTAGAATAAGAACGTAAATTTCACTGTCAAATAATATGTCATGATAGCTTAGTGGTGAAATTAGGCAGTTATTCCGAACGAGCCTAGTTCGAATCCTCCAGTTTGATTTTTTTTTTCTTTTAAAGATCATTTTTTTTGGAAGAAAAATTTAAGGTACTATTATTAAAACGTAGTAATTATCCGGGCTTTCACGGATATCCACTAGGTATTTCATTTGGTATTTTTAAAATTAAAGCGTATATAATACATGACGTTTAATAATAACTTTGTTTTATACGGCCATATAAAGTCATTAAAGCTTCCCCGACCGCTGCGGTTATTCCGCGTCGAACAGTCCTTCATAATAGAGGCGACACTTTTATAGAGGACTGCAATAAAAAACGCATAACTTGTCCCACGTAAATTGAATGACAGAGGGAGGTTTGTGGTGGCAGATATTTCACCACACAATAGCATTTAATTCACCGTTATTGGATACAATTTCGCCTGGCAGGTTATAAAGACACGCGCTTAGTTATAGTTGGAGAATAGAGGAAAATGTTATGATAGCTTTGCGATTATATGATATCGGTTTGATATTAGTGTGCCAGTCACGTTGTGTTGAAATATAGAAGTATTACGTAGCTGGTTCGAATAAAGAATAATACATGATTACATTGTATTGTGATATTTGAGCGAGTGGTATACAGTGTGTTTTGGCTTGCATAATTTAAAGCTATGTTGACCTTTAGCCACTGTACAAGAGCAACCTTTTACCTGACAACATCACCAGCTTTTGTGCACAGAGCTCTTTATTATTTGTCGATAAATTCAGTACCAACTAGATTGTGATCGATATGATTGAACAAAGAATTTGTACTAGTGCTGTGTCAGTGCGCTCGCTCAAGGCGACAACTTACTTCATCTTAATAAAAGTCAAACACAAAACAAAATTAGTGCTTGTAGAATAAACCATGTAATGGATTCATTAACAAAACATTAACATTGTGTATGATGTTGATGTTGTATTCGTTTAGTTTAATGTATTGGAATTAACATTATAATATTCTAAAAAATATATATGTACGTACTTCGTATGTTTTCAAATGTATAAATGAACATTTTCACCTAAAAGAAAGCTTTTGAAAAGAGCTAAGTAAGTATACTTTTTTAAATACGTTTCTCACATTTATTTTCCGTCTTTATTTTCCCCTTTAAAGGCTTCTTACTTACAGGGAACTTTTAAATAATAACCAGAATGATTAAAATTAAAATAAATTAATTTAACCGTATTGATGTTCCTGTGACTATTTATAACAGACTATTTTATAACAGATAAGATAAGCTTAACGACGCCTTAACGGTCTCAGAGCTAAGTAGAGAGTTAAGAGGGGCTGTGGTAGTCAACTCTTCAGCTTGACTTCCAGAACGTTACTGGTTCATTATTATGGTAACTTGAAAAAATGTATTCTATTATATATTATATTTGATTTGTTCAATGATAGCATTCGTTGCTTAGCAAACGACGATTTGAGCAACTTTGTGAAAAACAGAACGTAGAAAACGTGCTAACATTTAAAGTCCAAATTTTGAATTAGAAATATTTTTCTTGAAACATACGTGGTCATTAACTTATTAAATATGAAATGTCTTTTTTACATACAAAAAATATTCAAATTGTTAATATGACTCATCCTCTTGGTTGGGTACCTTTATTGAATAAATATTCAATATGTTAGTTGAATGATCTCATAGTCATAAGCTGGTTTACACGTGCCTACTGGTTTGAGAGTAGCCCATTCACGTTGTAGAGATGCAGACGATGTGGAATATCAAGTGAACTTAGATTTATGGGGATAAAGTTGAATTTCAATTTGTATTCGTAACGTAGCAGTGAATTAATTGATACTTTTACTACACGCGCACTACAGGTGACATTTTACAGTTTTATGAAAATAATAAGTTATTTATTGTTAGAAATACAGGTAAATTGGAAAATGCTAAAACATATAATTCATATTAGCTGGTCACTTTTGTGGCTTCTATGAGATACCTAAAAGTTTTCTAGTCGTAAACAAGGGATTCCTAATCAATGAAAATCCTATAATCCGTGTTGAGAAGTAAATGGTCTGGTCATTTTCATTTATGACTACCGACTACTAAGTAGTATCTTTATAGCATGAAAAGACAAGTAAATATTTAATGTGTATTTAATTTTTACTTTTAATCCTTAGAGGTACCTACGGCGTCTAAATGTTAAATATTACAGAATATGTAATATAAAATGATTTCAACTAAGTAATTTAGTAAAATATTTCTAACGTTATAAGACAACCTAGATCTGAATTAATTAACAAAATTGTTTTAGGTCGACATCATACAATAATTTATTGTTATAATTTGTATTATAAACATGATAGAGTAAATTGTAAGTTAAATGTAACGTGATATAAATACGAAATGTGTCAAATTCTTACTTACAACCGCGTGCTCCCTTTTCAGAGAATCTGCCCAATCACGGGTGAGGGCGGGCGGCTTGGGCGGAGGTACATTGACACATCGATAAACTGCGCGCGCACAAATTCGACCAAGCTATATACAGATCGCTACCACATTTTATATAGAGATGACCTTTATAAATTTTCTTCAATTATAATAATAGTAAGATTACTTTACAGAAAAATGTGCTACTAATTATTAGCATAGTGTCAAAGCTAATAGTTAAGATCAAAATTTTCGTGTGATGAATAAGAAATTATGTAAATAATGATAGAAAAATGTTTATATTGTGTGCATAACAGCTTAAGTTTTCCATTGACAATTTATAACAGAAATTCGAACGAACTCATTATGTTGCCAAGAATCTGAGTCACGATGTTATTAATTATAATAAAAATAGACAAATGTTTATAAAAATATATATGTATTGTTACTAACAACAAAATAATCTATTAGAGCCGATGAATTCATCGTAAGCTTATTTTATATTTTCCTTTTCGGTTATTACATATCACATTCTTATTACGTATTAATAAATGTAAATCTATGAATTGTATAAAGCCTAACAAGGAAGCAAATTAATAAAATGTCAGTGTTAATTTGATACTTCCAAACAAAGAAACGCCAACCGGTGCCAAGTTGCGCGATTTGTTTTCGGCACTAAAAGCCTCGGAGGTTTTAGAATATGAATGGCTACGTTGAGGAATGTGGCGCACGCGACTCTCACACACGTGTAACGTACACAAACATACAAACGGACACGTATCTCCAAATAAAAGACACACCAAACTCGTTATTTAATACACACATTCAAATGAAACGTCTGCTCACTGCAGTATACTACAACATAAACATTTTGGGTATTTTCGCTGTCACAAGTATATAATATATTATTAAATTTTGGTGTGAAATATTTACTGGTGTGCTTTATTAGTAAATTTGACTCAAATGCGATGATGACAAAACGCTACCACAACTATGACTAAAATTGTGTGACGAAATATGATTCCATATTCGAATTTTGAAAAATTGGAATTTTTCATTTCAAGGTATGTGAAGTTCACCAGTCCGCATTGGGCCAGCGCGCATCAGTGAACTATTACCCTCCTCATCTGATTTCGAGGAAGGAGACTCGTGCCCAGCAGTGGGACATTTAAGGGTTGAAACGGTATTATACTACAGCAGTTTATGCAGACGGAATCGAATATTTTGTACAAATTCTCATAAAATAAAGCGTGCATGACATATAGCGGATGATTCAAATTGTATCACCAAATAATTTACTAAATTTCTTTTCTTTTCTTTATTCCAATTTTTTCATGCAATGAAATATATAGCTATGTATATATAATTTTCTTGCGACCTATATTGGTAATTAATTCCATTGGGTCGGACTCCAATTTATAAAATTAAAGTCATAAAAGCCTTATTCGTCTCGACTGTACCGACTCTCTTGAATGGCGTTGTCGAGACGTCAGATTACTATTTACCCGTTACGTGTCTCAATGAATGGCGTATCTCAAATTTTAAACGCATTAAATGGTAACATCGCAACTTTTTATTATACTCCCAAACGTGTATAGTATAAGGCCCGCAATCGCATGAAAGGTGGAATGAGTAAAAAGGTTACGGTTTTGAGGTAGACTGTGACCCTTGGAGGAAGCGAGGTTGAGTGTGCGAAGTTGCCTCTCGAGAGTTTCGGCCCGGGAAACGGATCCATGACGCCCACGCGGCTGCCGGAAACATCTGAGATGGTATCTAGACTTTATATAAGCATTCTCCTCACGATTCGAGCATTAGGATTGTTATTTTTATTTCAACTAAAACGAAGCAGATAATATGTGAATTATGGACGGTTTTTGTGGAATTGTTTCTTATTAGATTCAGCAAGTTTATGTACCTATATATTTGTGATTATAGCTAAAACTAGTTTAGTCTAGGGTAAATAACAAATTCATTCAATAATTGATTTTTATATTTTATATATGTATACTGATGTAGTAAAGTTTAATCTAATAAGGGGCCGTCCATCACTTACGTCATACGTTAAGAGCGATGGGGAGTATCAACAACTAATATCAACAAAGTGACATTGTCTTATATTTTAAAACGACTTCAAGGATTGAAGCGTTTCTCAATTCGACCGTATATACGCTTTTAAGACTTTACATTTTATCAAATATGTCCAATTTATTAAAACAGGAATTTTATTTTATCTAATAACGGAAAATAGAAGAAAAAAAATTTAATTAAACTAATTTAAAAACCACCGTTTTCATTTTCATAAGTCAATGTTGGTAAATATGGACATCACTCTAGGGAGGAGGAGTCTTGCAAATGTGACCAGTGACCAGGACGGATAGGGGTCAAAAAGTCATAAAATTTGTGTGTGATCACCAAGTGAGTTCATACTTTTTTGTCTTAATTTTAAAAAACGATTTTGAAAATGAAAGAAGGCGGGAATTGGACCTGACAGTCTCGCCTGTCTTAAAAGCATTCGCATGTTAGAAGGTGGTTTACCTTCTAACGTGCGAATCTGGCCGCCCGTTCTTCCACAAAATAGGTTATGTAAGCCACCTAAGGGCGAAACATCTAGCCCACAGAAGGAGTCACCGTAGTCGAAATCGGCTAGAAATTAACATAGGATTCCTTCAATGAACGCCAAGCCAATAAAGTACAAATAACTAATAGGCTATACAAGCAAATATAGTACAGACATAATATGCTAATCATACCGTACATAATGTAGTACAATTAATATTTAAACTATACAACGTGTAGAGCAGTAGTTGAGATACAGACCGTCAGTCCGTCTGTCAAGTTTTAATCGTTTCATCACGAATGTGTGACGTAATCGCTAATTATCTTTTTAATTCTTGTTTTATTTACCTTGATGTGTTGTCATAGGTACTTTACGTTTTACTGTTGCCGAGTGGAATAGATTAAGATCAGTTTTAGTGCTCTGTCTATCGTTCCATTAAACCTAATATATACAGTGTGTCCCGGAAAGTAAGTATTTTTTTTTTCTTTACAAAATAGAGGAGAGGCTCCTGAGAGAAAAAGTTTTGGAATGGCCTAGCACAACACCCTGTTTCGTTTGATTTTTACTTTCCGGGACAACCTGTATATGAAGTTGTAATAAAAATGCTTTTCATTTTTTAAGTCGTATTTATTTTAGTAATGTATCATTAGTTTTGTGATTTGAAGTCGGGATATTGACTTGTTTTTTATCTGTATGAATCATTTACTTGTTGGTTTATTTGATAGCATTAATACAAAGGTTGAAAGAAGAAAATTGTGCACCATTAATATTTATTGTAAATATTTAATGGCATAATAACAACTATTTGCACTATCATTGCTTTGATACGAAAATGCTGTTATTATAAAGGCAATAAAATGAACATAGCTTTAAAGATTTTCATGCAAATAGCATTGTCTCTGAAATCAATTATTTGCAAGATATGAAACTGAATAATTATGTAATAAAATTTTAATTTACACTAACGTAATTATTATATTTATATATTGTACTTGTACAGTACTTTTATTAAATAAATGTATAAACTATAAAATAGTAAATAGTCACTTTAAAACCCCTCAAATAACGTTCTCAGCATAATTAGCCCAGAGCATTGTGACAACTACTAATAACGATTTATGAATCACAGATGGAATCGATATTTTTTAATGAGCAATTAATCGAAACAATCCTAAATTTACCAAGTAAGTGACGTTAAAACTGTGCATTGCTATCATGTCATAATATTATTCTAATATTGCATGAAATAAAATTGAGGCGAAATATGTTATACAATTATGATTAGCTGTTAATAACGATTAATGCCTTCATGTCAAATTGAAAGCAATTTATGCTACTATAAAAATGGAGTTGTTTACGAAGCTATAAAATAACTGGTTATATCAAACTCTAATTTAACAAACACACAGCTGAAGAATGGTTCGAGCTTTCTTAATATTATCATTTCCCCGTTGTTTTGTAATTTACTAACAATTACTATAAATCACATTATTTATGACGTTATTGACATGTTACTTATTACTTAATAGATACTGCTATATGACCGGTCATGATCATCAGCGCGTCATCGACCTCTTTGATGAATGTTGAAACTAACATTGCCGATATTCGATTGAGAAATTATGGTATGGCATTGTTACGAGTGGAAAGTTGCTCAATATTAACAATATTTATTTAAGCACCATGATTGTCACTAGAGAGAGGCCTATGTTCAGCAGTGGACGGATAAAGGCTGATGATGATGATGATGATGATTGTCACTTATTTAATAAAAACAAGCAGTCTGGCAATATATGGTACATGGCATACTATAGCCGTGTACATACCTCCTTGTTATATCTTAAATCCTGTTCAATTTAATTTTGTCATCAATAAATGTCATTAATTTAATATTTATCCCGAGATTTTATGATGCTTTGCCTTGTCTTTTAAATTTTACTCAAGTAGGTAGACTAGCATAGTTGCAATCAAAAGCTATTTTAATATTAATTAAACCAAATATTATTGTTTCAAATTTAATTGTCGTCGTGACTGTATTCAGTATAAATTTAAATATATACCTACATATTTTATGTGTAATTTATTTATGTTTTAAAACTGGCTCACTGCTGGCTTTAGAAATTTTTATGAATGGATCCAAACCAGTAGTCTGTGATAGATGATAACAGGTATCGTCGGTTTTAATATTGGCCTTTGATGAGACGTGTTTGATATTAGTTCATACTTAACGTAAGTCTAGTGTAAGAGGAAAACTTCAAAAGGCATATCTGGCTTTTGTGATAAGTTAAATCAGCTTAGATAGATCGTGTGACGATGGTCTAGCAGTCTGTCTTATGACAGGTCCGGGTACGATCCTGACTTCTGTAATGCACCTAAATATGAGACCTTTTGCTCGTTCAGTGGTGAAGGAAAATATAGTGAGGAAGCCTGATGAGATTAAAAGTCTTTGAAGACGTGTGAAGTTCACCAATCCGCCTTGGCTAGCGCACGGCACCGTTTTCCTCCATTTTCGAATTTCGAGAAGGAAACCTATGCCCAGTAGAACATATAAGTGTTGATTCATAGATAGACATTAAAGCAATGTCATGAAAATAAATCATGTAAGAAAATATCGTTCTTATTTCCTTCACATCTAGTTGAAATATACTTTTTTTAAAGTTATTTCTTAACAGTAATTCAGCCTAGCCTAGCGTTAACTTGTGTTACGTTATTGCAATAAAGTCCACCCGTAAAAATGTGAACCAAATGGTAATAGAATTAATTACTTATATACAAATCCATGACGTTCATACATGTACGCCACACAAATGTCCTCCTAGTTATATAAATTTACTCCTAGTTAGATTCAAACACAAGACATATTCGTACCTAGAGGAGAAAGATCATTGAAATATTAATAAGACTTAAGTGTTTAGGGAGGGCTTCAAGAAACACAAGTCACGCTACTTACAGAAAAAAATGTACATCATTCGTTATAAAGTCGTATAGACTTCCAGAAAATCCGTAATGTTTCGGTAACATAATTTTTTTATTGTTAATAAAATAACACAATATATTTAACATTAAAAATTGGGCATTTACGTTAAATGACAATAGCGACTTCCTTTTTAATAATTCACAAATTTATTCAAATGACAACAGGTGGCAGCTGTTTTGGCAGTGCTTTATTCACAAGAGACACAAATCGAGAAATATATTGAGTTCACTATCAACATGATTACGCGATGATGTCAGCACGGATAACGGACAATGTTAGCTTGGAGAAACTATTAAATTATATACCTGTATAATCTTCTATATCAATACTATATAAATCTGTAGTCTTGTTGGATATGTTTTTTGTCAATATAAAACTAATGTATTCTTTTTATGACTCACCAACACGACTTCTACTGTCTAGCAATATATTCTATTATACACAAACAATGGATATATATACCGAAAAATATTTTATAAATTATAATTTTTAGTGTTATTCTGATATGATTTTTTATAATTATTTTATTTATTTTTATTTATTATTTGTTGAGAATCGAGTACACACAGACGAATCTTCTGGCATCATCAATTATTTGATAACCGTTTATCTCATTTCAAACCATATTTGGAATCGAATTTGAAATATTGACGAAATTAAGTGATTTTGTTAACGAATGTTTCTCTATTTAATTTGTCCGATAATAATAAACGACCAAAGCCCATTTATGCATTGAAACGAACGTTGTGAATTCCAGCAAATTGGTTTAAATAGATTTATTTTATTACCTACTGGTATCAGCGATTCGTTTAGTTTGATTACTGTATTTTTTATTTCAAAATAAATCACAATAATTTATCAAGCATTAGAACTTTAATGAAATGGAGAATATTTTTTACCTTAGGTACATATGTATTTTAGGGATGAAGGTGTAAAATGTAGATAGTCACTTGGGTGAGCCTCAACATTTTCGTTGTAAAAACGGATGTTAAAATGATTCCATTCAAAATATTATGAATGCAAGTAAAATTAAGAAAATTTATTTCATTTAAGGTTTTCATTCAATCTTACTTAACACAAAATATTTGTAACGATAACATAAACGTAATTCTATGAAGCAAAAATAAAATCGATTAAGGAGCAGATAACAATCGGGTAAAACATGGCTTAGTCGATATATTCATCGTGTTATTAATTAAATACTATTGTACAAGATGCCCGGGGGCAAACGGTTGTAATTTTCTGTTCGAAGTTCGAGCATAACTATAACGAATGGACCAACTCACAAATTAGATTAGATTTAAGTTTTAATTGACTAAAGTATTAACTTTCAGTATAAAATGTTAAATTGAAACAATCATCGAATGAAAAATGAAAGCTTATTAATTAAAAGACAACGCATTCATATTAATGAAATAAAATGTAAAAAAAGGCGTGTGATACGGAAAAGTTTTTAAAAGCTCGATGTTAAAGTACTTAGATCCCACTTCGCGTGGTCTTAACTTGCAGTATACCTCTAAGAAGAAAGGAGCTTGTTCATTGAGTAAGCTATAAAGAGGAAACTTTAGCTTAGTCCTCGCTTTGTTTTCCGATTATCTAAAATATTAACCAGAATTTATTTTAGACACTGAATTAAATACTTCTCGTTGCCAGTTACAAAACCTAGTAAGGACATTTTGTTTAATTAATATCAATGCCTGAATCTAGTGAATCTTTATTATATATATATATATATATATATATATATATATATATATATATATATATATATATATATATATATATATATATATATATATATATATTGATCGAGTGATATATTGCGCTTACTAGACGCTGGACGTTAAATTAGTACTAGAGAAATTTAATGCTAACTCTTACGCGCTTACAATTATTTAATCATATACATTATATAATAATAAACAATGTAGTGTACTACATTAATTAATAATTATAATTTATAGTATTTATATTATCATATCGTCGCCACTTAATCTCGCATTAATCACATAATAGGATGTTGGACGTCAAAATGGTTCGCGCATTCGATATTTAAATAAAATTGTGGTTTAACATAACCTTCTGTTCTATTAAGCTATCGGCTGATCAGCTGTGTGTATTATGCGCATAAATGCCATCAATAAGAGAGTCGTAAGTCTTCTCATATTGATATAACTGTCGGGGTCGCGGGAAAACGACGTCCCGCCCACGCGCACAATCAACGTACACTCACGACGTAAAGCTCAATTTTTCAACATTTAAATATTGCTATACCGTTTCTAATATTCTAAAAAATTCAATATAATGTACGATGTAATTATAGATTACATTGCATGCTACCCGCAGCTTCCAATGTGTCTCTGTTTTGTCTTTAATTAAAAATAGAAAGCGCATATTAATATATTGTACAAAATACAATCGTTTATTTTATTTTTATGAATGAATGGAATATTTTTGATAGAGTTATAATATTTTGTGTGCTTAGTCTAATACTTTCATAAACCAACAAACATACAAACAACATTTAATGAGCCTTCTTTTTATTATATACGTTTTCGTCCTTTTCATCTCATAATTTTATTATCTTCTTACTTTTATATTTTAAATATAATTATTTTTTTAAATCATAATTAAAATAGTGTATTATTAGTATCTAGTTGATTGTGTAAATTTTCATGAGATATAGCAACTTATTCAGAGTGAAATCCGTGTTAAGAAATATAGATCACTTCCTAGATATGATAACGATTTTCATCTTGTACCTGAGTTGTATTATTTTACTAATCGATGATGATGATGATGATGTGTAACTTTAATAAGTGTAGCTATTATTTAATTAAACTCATAAAATTAATTAACACGTTCGTGAATATCGAAGCGAATATAATACGTTAAATAAGTTTTTATTCGCTTGGAAATATTCGAGTTTGTGTTGGTGACTCGTCCGCCCACTGAAACTGTGGACGCCGAACATTCGTCCGGTTATCTCATAAAATCGTTTTATTGAGCTATAATGAACGGCAGGTATTTTAGAGTTGTGCGTTCCTAATTAAGTGAAGACGATAACTTATATAAGTAGTATGTCGATCAAAAACATAGACCATAATCCGAATAGAGTAGTAATGTGAGCAATGAATTTGAACTGTCAATGAAGTAATAGCAATTCAACCAACCAGTGATTTGTGTGTATGTCCCATCGTCCAATCATCCATCAATAGCCAAAGGCCGGTTAATCAGAGCACAGAACCAACGCAGCATCGCAGCGCAATTTCGTATTGGATTGGATTTCGTACTACGTCAAAAATAAGGACCGAGAGAAACGTTTTTGTGAGGCTTAGTTCCGATATTATTGAGCGTAATTATAAGTGTAGGAAATTTGTTATACATAACTTAAGGTTAAGTTTTGTAATTAATAGCTTATGTTAATCTAGTTTATGTTCACATTATAGTATAATACAATTTACTTAAATATTAAATATCTTCAAGTGTTTGATTAAAAACAAACATTTATTTTTAAAAATGAAAATGTAACATTATTTATTACCTATAACAATAGATTTTGAACCATTATTCTACAAATGCTCACTTTAATAATATTAACGTGATTTCTCTTAAAATTAACAATGCTCTGAACTTAGATCAATAATATATCTAGATAGTGTCCCGCGGAAAACACGTCCAAAAAAATAGCGTCCAACAGTTGGCCTCTAAATGCTTTCTCCGTGTTTAGTATCCGTCCCACTGTCATAGAATACGCATGAATTTTCACGCATTATTGTTTTTATTTATAATGAAGGTTTGTGTTGAAGTGTAACGAGATTAAAAAGGATGATTATGGGAGAACTGTAGTAGCTGGTATCATTATTCACGAATACATCTTTGAAAATGTTGGCCTGTTCTTTTTGTTTCGATTGTAGGGCGACACTCCATCTAGACATATTAATAATCTAAGGCTTTGAATTAAAAGATAAAAAAATACATCAACTTCAAATTTAGAATAAAATACTTATAAAAAGTAAGCTATTGTATGAAATAAATTTAAAAGATTTTGTTGCTTACAATACAAAAAATGTATCTTTAGATAAGTATCTCAAAAGCTAACATGAATTTGAGAATCTACAAAGTCTACAATGTTCAATCAGTCACAAAAATGGGTTAAGAAATTAGTGACACAAATATTGTCATCAGTGCTGTGACTATTATGAGCAAAAGATGATGAAATGATGATGATAGAAATATTTTAATCAACTTCAAGAATTTTTTTATCGTGTATGTGTATTATTGTTCTATTATACTTTGTTACCTTTAAAATGATAAAAGTAACATGCTAACTAATAATCATTTCAATTGGAGTGTCTTGGGAATATATAACATGCTATACTAATGACATCGTCTGAAAATTTATTACAGAAAATGTCTTTCAAAACCACCACTTGTATTAGCGATAGTACTCACATGACATCATTTTGAATATAGGCGCAAATTATAATACTAGTTTGTTGTTCCGTTTATTATAAATATTAATATAAACGAATTGTGTGTAATCTGTGAAAAAATGTTTAGCTTATACCTCTTATGTTATATAATGCCCATATATTATAGTTATTGGCGTATATGAAAAACTGCGTGTCGCTTCGGGATTATTTGTAGATAAACTATTAATTTATAATGGTATCATTATGTATACAACGTACAACTTTTCTAGCATAATATTATATCTCTGTTGTATAATATGATACATACTACTGAGTATACTACTGCACTGCAACAGTACTCTGTTGAGTAGTAACTATTGTGTATAAAATATAGTACAAAACTATCAATTAATAGTTTAATTCCCTATTATAAATATAAGAAACTATACTAAGTGGATTGATTAATTATTATTTAATATATTTTTTATTATTATATTATATTTATTTTAATTGCGAATAAATAAATAGAATTTGATAATGGTTTTTTAAGAATTATCTTATATTAATAAAGGTTGTATATGCAGTCTGAATTCCTGAAGATAATCATTTCATATAATTTACTATAAGTACCTTAAAATATATAGGTAGATATTTTTCGCTGAAGTGGTTATTTTTGCTAATGCTGACCGTATGTCAATAATGACATAATTATAAACAAATAAAATATATATGTATCTCCATTTACTTTAGGTGCTTTAGAAATTTACACTGCACGAAACGCGACAGCAGAGCGGTTTTACGTCGGTACTATGTGAGCAAGATGTAGCCTGGTCGTGCCGGCTCAATTCGGCTACAATATATTCGATACTTTTTATACAACACTTACACTTGTTTTTTTTTTCCCTTAATTCAAAGATCGTAAGAAATTATGTGACACGTCCATAACCCGGTGCATGCTGGTATATTAATCATATGTGTGCACTTGGCGGGCTTCGAACCCGTTACCACTGCGTTAAGATGTCCAGTAGGCTGACCACTCGACCAGCCGGACGTGTTAATTAGATCTAAGGCAAACTGGCAGACGTGTTACCTGATAGTAATTAATCGACGTCGCTTATGAACATAACCTAGTATACCTGAAACTAGCCCAGGCAACTCATTATGTGCCGACGAACGGATGAGAGAGGAGGCCGCTGACGTAGCCTCCCCCCGTAGACGACGAACGGGGGTGCGTCGGAGGCGCTATTTATTGCGCCTTCAATAAAGCCCCTGTGCTCGTGTCGGGCTCGGGATGGGAACCCGGGCCCAGCTTAAGACACGACGTCGTGGGGACTGCCAAGTCGTAGCCGGGCAGTCCCCCTATTGTGGAGAATCTGGTCTTTGCCGGAACCAGTCTGTCGCTGAGGGTATCCCGTCGCCTGCACAGATCCGGGTCCCTCAATTATAGCGGCTGAAGGCTCACGCAGCGGTTTTAGTGGGGTAGGGCACCCAAATGCGAGTCCCCACACACGCCAGCGAGCCTACCCAGGCCCTGGTATGGTCGTAAATGATTTCCGCTGCGTCATCAAAAAAAAAAAAAAAAAAAAGGCAACTCATTATGTACTGTCTATCCTGTCACTGTGACATCAGGTGTTTAATGGTGCCAGTTATTACTGCCTGTCTTGCCCTTCTCTCCGAAACACAGCGAAGCTGTTTCACGAAAGAAATAAGCTAGACGGTGGTACCAATGAATCCGATTATTATTATTATAAAAGTTGGCGTTCAAGCAGGAGGTAGAGGGATTTTTTTTCGGATGGATCTATGCTAATGGCCCTAATAGCCCTAATGCTTCGTCGGTAGTGGGGTGAGCCGGTTGGCTTCACCCTATCATGAGATAAATGGGGGGTTGCCCCCCGCCAGCCTTGGAGTGTGACTTCCACGGCTTCACGGCGTCGGGTTTGTTTCTGTGGCGGGTCTCTGCCTCGACCGTCGAATGAAGGTGGTAGCGGCTTCGAATCCCGCCAGGGAACAAGTCAAAAAAGTTGACGTGTTCCTGAGTCATGGATGTGTATTATATAATAAAAACCTTAAATATAAGTGTCAATATAAAAAGTATTAAATGTATGTGTATCCGTTGTCTGGTACCCGTAACAAAAGTCTTTTCGAGCTTACCACGGGACCAGATTGACGTGGTGTAAAAAGCTTCCATAGGTATTATTTTATTATTGAAAATTAAAAAAGGTATAAATTTCATGATATCGTTTAGCCTACTTGTTTGTAAAATCTCATAGCCTTTGTGACGCTGTCAACGATACACGTATTTATTGTACGTCACAGCGCACTCAGCCACCGCGATACATAGTTTACCCACAGTTAGCTAAAGCCTTCCTTATTAAGACTAGTCTAAATCCTTTTCGGTCACATTTAATGACGTTCCAAGTCAGTTTTACCTTATAACCAGTTTGATGGATAGTATCTTGATGTCTCGAATGAGATAGTCGATATCAAGAAAGCAAATCGCTCCGAGAGAAAATTTTACATCTATCTTTATATAGGATAATTAAAATTCTTTTACTCCATATTTGGCTGTATATTGTTTGGTGCTTTTGTAAAAATAGTTACTATAAAAATTGGTTTTTTTTAATCAATGAGAATTCCACAAATTTTAATAAAATTGTTTGTGTCTACTTCCCACGTTTTATAAATGTTATTTTACTAATTAAAACGTCGTTAATATTAGTTATTGAGTAAAAATATACTTACACAAGAAGTTTAAAGATCGAACATAATATCATAAAATTGAGTAATATTTTTCCTAAAACGTATGTAATATGTTCATATTTTGTAGAGCACCTAGAAACAAAAATGGTGTTATAATGCGATAAATAATACTCCGGTTGGTATTTTAATAAATATAGAATAAAAGTTAAATTTGTGATATAACAACGAAATATCCATATGATATAACAACTACATCTGAGCTATAAGCAATTGTTTAATTAATAGGCATAGGAAAACAATTAAAAAAAAGTTCAGTGCTTTTTAGGATGAATCACGAAATCTTAAAAAGAGGAAGGAATTAACCTTATAATTAAGACTTCACTAGGAGATCATGCATTTCCATATAAGTACGACCAGTAAGTCCAACCGTTTAAAGTATTCAAAATAATTATTTGAAATACGTGAAACAAAATGAACTGTGAAATATAAATCTATGAAAATAAAAATGATTTTGTGTTTTCTAGGCCATGAGCACACTTAAAAATTGGGTTACTAATATTACATTTTGAGAATTCTAATTTATGTTAACATCCTATGGGAATTCATGACATAGTAGTTAGCAGTTAATCTGTTTTTTTAGTACTAGCAGCGGCCCGTGAGAGTACGGCGATAAATTACATCCTTTGTGTTATTCTGATGTTTAAGCTATATTATTGTAAAGTTTCATCAAAATCGATACTGCGTTTTTGCGTGAAAGAGTAACAAACATCATACAACAATACATCCATCAATACTCACAAACTTTCACGATTATAATATTAGTACGAAGTAGGAGGCATAGTTATCTGTTTCCCTTGTCACTCATGCTTGAGCTGAAGAATTAGATCTTCGGATTTTTTTTCGTTTAAAGCAGTCATCAGGCGGTATATAATATAGGACTATCTACCCCCGTTATATGATCTTCAGGTAGAATTTGTTTGGATGCAACAACAATGTGCTACATTACCTTTTTATGGTTTATTTGGTTGCCTTTACTTTTGTTTTAAGTTTTACAAGCATGCTACAGGCTATGTTGGGCGCGTTTATAAGTCGTTATAATATAAATATCATAATATATTTATGACTAAATATTTATGTTTCCCCTCATCATCATCATCATCATCATCAGCCTCTATCCGTCCACTGCTGAACATAGGCCTCCTTCAATGAACGCCAAGACACCCTTGCCACTCACAGCTAACGGTGACAAGCCACTGCAAGGAGATCGTCTTCCCTCCTCGTTAATGACCGACCAACACTTCGTCTACCTAAACGCGGCCTTCACTCTTGAAACTTTTTGGCCCATCGGTCGTCTGCTCTTCTCAGTGTGTGACCAGCTCACTGCCACTTTAGTTTCCTCGAGGATTGTTATATATTAGGATCCTATTAAATTATTATTAAAGAAACAATGCATTTCTAATAAGTAAATTTAATGCAGAGATGCAATTATTTTATTTTACAGCGCACTAAACGAAGTGTGTTAACTATTTGACACTTTATAAATATTTTTTAGAATTATCTAAAATTTATATGTTATAATCGCTAGATAAAGATGTCAAACATATAATAGGTTGAGTCATGTAGGTATTTCGCGTTTAATTGTTTATAACATTCCAATAGACTCGAGGCGATGCTTGGAGCGCTTGCGTTTGGACTGAACGGTCATAACAGTAAATTGTTAAAAAACTGACAATAATGAAGATTTACTACTGGTCTGCGCAGGTGGGGAGATTGATTGGGAGATAACATGATTCTATTGATCAGTGCTTCGATGGTCTCAGGGTTCCGCTTTGTTTATTTATACGCACCGTATATTTTACGCCCTGATCTGAATACTTTTATTATACTTGTTAGTTTTGTTTTATTACTTATATGTATTAATTAAAATGTAATTGGAATTATATTGTTTTAAGATATTATTGAAAACTTTTAACATTCGTGAATATATTAATAACGGTAAATATGAAAACTTATTTTTTTTTTAAGATAATAAAAGCCGCAATCATGTCGGGCCGGTCTGCGAGTCGTGTGCTCATCAACTCAACTCATCGCGGGCCAAAACCTCGAAGCAAAACTTGCCGCGGGGCATTTTTGGGCCATCCCGCCGCAGGCTGTGTCGGAGCAAGCTTACCGCGGGCCGTTTTCTATTTCTATACACCACAATCAATTTGTTTAACTTCACTTATGATAATAGATGTACTTATCAGAGCTGATTTGACAAAATCTAACGTCGCTTTCATAATTTTTTTGTTAAGTTTGACGACCTCTGTAGCTCAACGGTTAGCGTGTTGACGCTCAAGCCGGAGGTCGCGGGTTCGAATCCCGCCAGGGAACAAAAAAGTTTCTGTGTTCCTGGGTCATGGATGTGTATTAAATATGTGTATTATATAATAAAAATCTTAAATATAAGTATTAATATAAAACGTATTAAATATATGTATTTCCGTTGTCTGGTACCCGTAACACAAGTCTCTTCGAGTACTTAGCACGGGACCAGATTGACGTGGTGTAAAAAGCGTCCATAGATATTATTATTATATTATAAGCAAGTGTAAACTACTGTGTGTGTACTTAGGTTAGTGTTCCTATTTTATATTTGAATTAGAAGAAGAAGTAAAAGAGCTTCGCTTTGGGTATACTCTATTCTTTACAGAAAATGATTTCTGCAGATTTAATAAACAACTAAAACTAATTGCACGCCTCAAAAGCGAAGCGTTGACCTAATGCTCTGCTCTTGACATGCAGCAGTTTTCTCGAAACTGAAATTGATTGTATTTATTAATCATATCGCATTTACATGTTAACATGTTGCATAAGTTCACTTGTATTAATTCAAATAATGTACCTGGCACATAAAATATATTTCATTCACAAATATCTTGTATATTTTTTTTTATAATTTTAATAATAACATAAAAAATAATCTCACCATGATGTCCTATGTGTCTGAGTTTATGGATTGGTGGGAAATAGGTTGAATTTTTCTAAATAATCTAAACTAACACATTGCGGAGTTTCTCAATTAATACGAGCGTTCAATTCACAGTCGTTGAAATATGACTATTATTATTTATGAATTAAGATTCGACTATAATAACAAATGTGTTTTTATGAATGCTGCTATGTGACTGTTGATATGTGCGCAGTACGCATAATTGAAGTTAGTGGGCTTAGAGCAAACCGTGAGCTAACCTACTTCATTCATATCCAACCAAAGTTTTGTTAAGCTAAAAAATGTAAATGAAGGTACGTACGAGCATTTTACGAGTAACCAGCGTTAATGTATTGAATTGCAAGGTTTTTGACGTAACAACGTCTTATAATTCGATGGACTCATGCGGCGTTACCTCGCTCTGAGGCGTTCCATTTAAGGCTTGAAGTGCAAGCGAGAGCGCGGCATTAGCGACTAATATGCACATTTGGCCCATTAGTATTTTCTTATGACGTCACGTTCAACTATCATCAGTAAACCGACTTTACAGGCAACCGATTTTTATATAAAATGAATCAACATACAACAAGACCTTTAGAAGCAGAACGTTAGAAATCGGTACCCAAAACGCGAGACTGCCCCGTGTCTGGACGAGCCCTTAGATCAGCGATTCTAAGAACCGCGATGATTCAGCTGTAATTCATCCGTCAATCTGACAACGCATCTGTCAACTTAAGGACTTCCATTCCTAAGGAATCCAAATTATAATTTTGTATGCGCGAACACAGGCTTATATTTAGAATTAGCATCGCGCGTTCTTCCTATCGGCTCCATCTAAATCGGCTTAACTCTTCACATTGACAACGTCACCTTATGAGCCCCGAACTTCCATCCTTCGTGACCGTTTTGGTACGACACAGTTACTTCGACACAAAGGCTATCCATGTATTTTATGATCAGATATTTTAACAAATGTATCCAAATATTTGTCATCGCAAGATAAATACAGTCTCGTTTAAAGTAAGAATATTTCAAATGTTAATGTCATTAATCAATATTAATTAGGTGTGTTTTTGGTAGTGGTAGTAAGCTTTATTGGTCACCTGATACCACATGACTTGTTTATGAATAATATCATAGAGGAAAAGATTGATGGAAAAGAGGAAGAGGTAGACCAAGAAGGAGTTATACAATGCAATGAAGAAGGTACAGGTTATGTCGTATCAGGAGGTGAAGGTGTTGGCGGAGAGGAGGAATGAGTGGCGAATACTCCACCGACAAGAGAAAAGCTCTTAAATAAAGAGAGAGTAAGCTTATCTTCTTAAGCCAATAATTTTGTAAAACTATCTTGAAATTTAAATATAACGAAAACAAACAAACACTTAAAAGATAGAATAACTTGATGCTTTTTGGGTCTTGGTATTATCTCCTCTTATCACAGAGGGTATCTGTAATACAAGGAGATTATCCTATAGGAGATAGATAGAAAGGAGAGAATAGGAAAGATCCCTTTTATCAGGAATCTATGTTTTTGCAATAACTTAAGAAAAATCAAAGCAACACATACAATTCTCCTTACTGCTATAGTGAGCATCAAGGTGGTATAATATATTATACTTTGAAGATGTTGTTTTAAATGAACTCGGTAGCTATTCATATTAAAATATATTTGTTCGTGTGCTTACCGCGTTTACGGTTTTATTGAGGTCCCAATATTTCAGTCTCCCCGTGATCCGATTGAAACATTGCCAAAATATCGGGCCTACAATAAAAGTATAAGCGCGGTAACCGGTAAGCACACGAACAAATATACCAAGACCCAGGAAGCATCAAGTTATTCTATCTTTTAAGTGTTTGTTTGTTTTCGTCTCCCTGTGTGCTATTGCTATGCTATGCTATTCACAACCTACTTCTCTGTATCCTAGAAAGAAAAAAAAAGACACCTTTATTCAAATTTTGTAATCTGCCCCCCTAGACAAGAGGCAAACGCTAGAATACTTATTATATGAGAATGACACTAGTTTACGACATGTAATTTGAGCAGCTATTGTTATTCCCATATAAGAAGTATTTTATTCTATTTCTATTCGTTTGGCGTTTGCCCCTTGTCTAGAGGGTCTGTAGAGCTGCTTGTGACTTTGAAGATTAGAGGTAGGATATTCTAAATTCGAACGTCAAATAGGCCATCTCCGTGGTAAGAAACCTCGACATAAGTTTCCTTTCGCCGAGACGCAATGGACGGAAGAAAGGTTGATGAAATTATGAAATCGTAATCCGTCACTTTAATAAACTTTTAACATTATAATGTAATTATAGCTCCTAAAGATAAAGTTTAGTAAACATGAAGACAATGGGATTGGGTAGGTGTTTATTTGACGTGCGTTCATGTTCCCATCGACTTGAATCGCTTTATTTATTGCCTCATAACCGTCTGTCATTGTTATTGAACATAAAAGTATAGTGGCTCCCAGTATATACGCAATGCCTATTAAATTCCATCTTTTACTGTCTTTTACACCGTACAGCAAATTGACAGAATTATAACGACAGGTTTCGTATTCTTATGTTTATACCTTTATTCTATTGTATCTGTGTTCGCCTGTGTCTCATATTGATTATCACTTGTTTCAGTTTAAGTTCTTGGATTATCTTGTTGAAAGTATTAGTAAAATATGATAAATTGAATTATGCTTTAAAAAGTTTAAATATTTTTTTCATATCAAATAATAATAATTATCGATATTTATTCATCTATTGGTATAAAATACAAGCTTGTTGTTAATTATCTCTTATGCCATTTTTGTTGATGATGATGATGATCTATTTGTTAATAAGTCCTCATATTGGTGAGCATATATTTCGACTCTATGTATGTACATCGACTTAGCTTTTTAAATCAGTTTTTCGGGTACGTAAAGTATATTAATTCGTATCATCTTTTTACTAGACATATATCTTTTTAGTCTTGTATCACGATACAAGATTGTTCTTATCGAGTCTTAAATATAATGTAGAGCATAAAACAAGTACTTACTTCATAAATGTTTAATTGAGTTGTCTTCAAAAATTTATAAACTTTGGATTCCTTTGTACTCCTAGGCTAAACGGAAGCTTAAATGCCTTTAAGCTTATCTGCCTGTAATGAGATTTTAGTCTATACTATAAAAATTGTGAAGTTTGTTAATTCGATTTTTATTGTCTTCTTTCTTGTCTAATTTATGATTAGCCTTAATTACGAATAGCTGAATGAGCATTTAGAGGCGTGGCCTGCATAATACTAACATGGTTTTTACCTATAATGTTGCGGTCAGAACAGCGTCACACCGTGTCTGATATAACATCATCATTATCATGGGGTGTCTGATCTTTATACTGTAGGTCGGAGGTCAACATTCCGTATTCCGTCCTATCGTGGGATATATCTTTTATCTGCTATCTTAGTCCAGTGCACTCCTTGATATCTTCAAACCATTTTCGTTTGGGTCTTCGTGATGGCTATACCAATATCTGGCTGTCGAGGATTGTCCGTAGAGATTCGAAGATATTAAATACTTTTTTTTGTTGTCACAAGTAGAAACCGTAATTCAAATCTTTTATTTAATTATTTTATATATGTAAGCCAGACGAGACTACTGTAGCATAGTTCACTTGGAACTAGCCTAGGCAGATTATTCTTGAGACGTTAGTGTCGGTGTCAGAAATCGTATTGTATGTCCTTTCCTTCTTTCCGAAATAATAGTTAAGATTTTGATAATTATTTGGTAACAAAAGGAGGCTGGTGGTACCCATGCAGATGTGAGAGCAGCACAGCACTACGCATACCTCACATCTGAAATATTTGACAATATAAAAACAAGGTCCATTTTGCAACTGTAGAATATGCATTTATTTAATGAAATAACCACAAAGGCTATATAATTAAAATATAAATTGCAACACAAATAATATGATTACAAACAGATGTTAAATTGTTCTATTAGACATAATGTTTTTATTCATTACGATATTAAGCTACACGATAATTAATCGATTTTAAAACGAGCTGGCCAAATTCATTAGAATCGATCCATTAGGTCAAAGGTCGGCGGTAGACTAGGACGGGTATATTTTAGTCAGCTACGCTGAATAATTCTATTCGCAGTAGTGAATCACGCCTCCAACACTAGAGAGGGATAGCACTATTGACAGTGAAATGTTAGCAAGATAAGCGGATAATGCAAATGAGACTATAATAATTCCGCCTAAAGTTTAGTTTGGACACGTCAAGCCGTGGTCACGATTTCGATATTCTGTTCGGGAGCTGTCGGTATTTCACTTAATTGTTGGTTGTATTTAATGCTAAATGTTACCCAATATGTTATTATATTAATAAAGATAACGCGAATTAGTACGCTCGTAGACCGGTCTTAGTCGAGGAATATGCTGATGAGCTTAGTCGATGCATTCTACGACACTTTTGACTCAAGCTGGTTTTTAGGTTAATGTTCTATTGAAATTTACGTAGGTCATTCAATGAAAAATTACATTTGCACAATAAATTCAACCAATCACAAGTTAAGAGGATTTCAGTTGCAAATTAGATCTTCTGACGTTTATTGTGAGATACGAATCGAAATCTTATCAATGATTACAATATTTCGTTTACATCTGCAATCTTTCAAATTATCAATATTATATTTTTTAATATAATAATATTATAAATGCAGAAGGATGAATTTTCGTATGTTCGTTGTTCAATCACGACAACGCTAGGTACTGAACGAATTTTGTTGAAACTTGGCTGTGTTGTAGCTTACCTAGATATACCAAAAACTATATGATAGGTACATCTTATTGAAATAAAACAATCTGAAAAATCAAAGTTTCTACCTAGCAGCTATGCCCGCGACATTATTATGGGCATATAAGAATAACATAAAAGGCAAAGAAAAAGTTTCACTGTTAGCTAAAAAAAATTGAAATTTAGATAACATAAACTTTCATTTCATAATATTTATTTCACCCGCTTGGGCAAAATTTTCAAAAACTTTGAGTGTCATATTTGTTTACATTTAACCAACTGCCTAAAAAATAATTTTAAGAGGCTTAAAACTTATTTTTTAGCTTTAAAGCTTTTTAAAATAATTGTTTCTTCCTCTGTTCTTCAACCCCCTTAAAATCTTTTTTGGCGTAAAAAAGTAGCCTATGTGAAGGACATAGGCTACTTTTAGATTAGATTTTTTGTGTACTAAAATAGTTTTGGCGTGAAAGCGCGATGGACAGAGTTACTTTCGCATTTATAAAATTTATATGGATCTTTGCCCTTAAATTTTGCTACAAGAACCATGTCGGTCCGTTATTCGTTTACGGCATTAGTTCAAAGATTTTTATCATATAATTTTCCGTTTTGATATTCGTCTATAAAGGAACTAAATAACAAAGTCATTATATTATGCAGACCGTCACTAAAATTGAATCCAATCTTAAATTAAAACTGGACCACGTTCTATTATATCTTACCTTATTTATCCGTATAATGCAATTAGTAACGTCTTTAATAGTGTACGTAGATATAGAAGTAGTTTAAAGACTAAATAAAGGTTTTTTATCCGGACAAAGAAAAATGAATCTTTTCGAGAGGAACATATTAAGGTAAATAAGACCGACATAAATATTCGTTCTTTACTCTTCTTAACTCATCTATATTTTAATTGAAATTAAAAATCGATATAGGTAGGTAATGTAGGTAAGGTAAACCTATCATAAGATATATCGTCCGGTTTTTGAAATTTAAACGTTGGTCAAAGTATTCACAAACGATTCTAGACTCCAAACTTCACAGCTTTTCATTGTAGTTGCTTAGTTAACTGACAGGCCGATCAAATTAAATAATCAAATTATGCTTCTAGCAACTTATTTGACACTTAACAAGGGATTTGACAGTTGGTCAGCCTTTCGGAAACCAGTCGTTAAAATATAATGTGGCGTTAAAATGTAATAAAAAATAAGCTGTTCACTCGAATTTCCCTCATTTAAACTTAAAAAATCATAATAAACCACATCAAAATCCATAAAAATGTGTTCTATTGTCCTTGAGCACTCATACACCTCTTACTAGGATACTAATAGATAAGTGACACTTGTATCCCGTAATCAGTCAAAATCAATAGCGGACACTGCGGACTGAACCAGGCTGTTTGTTCAAGATATCCCCCGATAACACCGGCTTTGAAGACATGTCCAACTTTTAAGTATGGAAGTATTCAAATTTTAATACGATCGACGATAGTTTTTTTTTTTTTTGGTGTCGAAACATTACATCTTTGCAGTCAAAACCGCAATGTTGAATGTTGTGACAGCAATCATCATGACATATTTTAGGCCCCGTTCACACGAGCGCTTTTTTACTGAGCGCTAAAAAACCGTTCGAATACACACAAAGGCGTTTGTTTAACGCAACCCTTTTTATCGAGTACTGTTGGATTTTCGACGTTGGGTGTTTAACGTTAAATCGAATTTAACAGGCCAAACTCGCAACTCAAGCCGACGTCGGATTTTATCGCGACGGTTTCTAAGCGCTCATGCGAACGGGGGCTTATTTATTTCATTCCACCATTCATTTAATTTTATTAATTGTTAATTGTAATATTAACGCAGATGTTTCACATCTGCCAAGCGTCCCGTGAGGTCAGATTTACTTTACATATAAGTTGTTAGTCAAGTTTTGGCAATAGGTACGGCAGTTGACAATTTTTGGATAGAAATTTTTAAATATTCCATAAGTCTCAATTTAGCCAAAATATGAATATTTCATCATGAAAAATCGGCGTTCC
The DNA here is from genome assembly GCA_905333005.2 of Lycaena phlaeas. NCBI lineage: Eukaryota > Metazoa > Arthropoda > Insecta > Lepidoptera > Lycaenidae > Lycaena > Lycaena phlaeas. The sequence goes on from HG995168.1 coordinate 8,039,047, forward strand.
ATCTTATTTTGACATATTTTTTTAAATTTTTGACATTTCGCTCTAAAACGCAGCCATCTATCGTGACGTCGCCCTGACGTCAGAAGATGCCCAAAAACATTGTTCGGCGTAAATTTCTAAATTAATAGTTTTGTGAAAAATTATCAAGTATAATGGGTTCTAAATATTACAAATATTGTATCGTACCGCAATGTGAATGTACGACTGTTAAAACACCAGAAAAGCTTTTTATCTTCATGTCTAAGGAGGCTCAAATACCGTTAAAAGTGACTTCTACTACTAGTACTACTACTAGGATTGCAGTATTTATCGAGTCAGTAATTAGTGCATATGTCGAAAAATAAAGAAAGGATTATTTAACAGAAAAGAAACCAAAGCTAAATTTACTGACAAGTGTCAAGTGATAACTGCCAAGTGACCAATTTGCATTGCAGACTATGACGTCACGAGCTGTTCGTAAATTTATTTCTCAAAAATTTTAATCAATCTAACATATTTTGGTCAGAATACCTGATATTTTGCAATCCTTCCTTGAATTACTATAATATATAAAAATATTCCATTATTTTTATTATTACAACTACCGTATTTGTATGCCGCAAAATAATTTGCAGGTAAATGGAAATTTCAAGTTTTATAGGTAAGACTAATAAATTAAAACGCCAGGATTAACTATTATTTATTATTAGATTAGTTATCATTCATATTTCAAAATAATATGCATTTAATACTAAAACAGTCGTAATTAGATCGTAATCAATCAAAGTTATTCCAATATCAATATTATTCTAAACCGAATATAGTTTGAGACATAAAAATTGTCTGCGTGTAATATTTACGCGCGATTGAAGTAAAACTTCTTATTAGATATAAAAAATAATTCTAACGTATTATAAGTTTTAACACTATACTCGCGGCACGATATGATGGCCGTTTTGACACATTAGAATTAGTGCAGTTGCACGTCACTATTGACAATTAAAGAACAGAAATTTTCTCCTACAAATTTGATTATTATAATTACCAAACTTCATGAGCGGACAAACGTCAAAACGGCCTTCTTATCGTGCCGCTACTATAGTTGACGTTTATATAAGTAAGAAGAGATAAATGACATATTATGAATGTATGAAGTATATTTACGTACTCGGAAGTTACAATTTTTGAATATACTATAATATACTGAGCGTTACTTTTGTCAGAAAAAAAATCTCTGATTCCCTCGAATTGTACCTAAAGATGTTTATCTCCAATAAATATTATAAAATTAAAACATTATTTGCTAAACAAGCTCGTCGTTAAAATTTTCTTCATCATCAACATCTTAATGGTTATTTTTAGTTTTATTTAGTTTGCTTCTTTTTCAACATATTTTAAGTAAGTTGATTATGCATATATTTTGACACTTCCTGAATTTTGTAAACTATCTTATCTTTATACTTTTTTTTGATATAATTTTACTATCGTTCCTACTGTATACTACACTAAAAGTTTTTACTTATTCAACATAACTGCCACTTATACAGTGTCACATCAATAACTTAAGTTGTTCTTTATCTTAATTGTAAGTAGCTTACCTTTAATGGATCCTAAGTTGCAATCATAAGGGTATTTCACGTTAAGAATTCTTCTAATATTTGAGTATTACTCGTATCAAATAATAATCAGCTAAGCATCGTCATAACGCATCGCGATAAGCTTGATAAATATAGCATTCACAAATAAAAACGGTTTCATATTGATATACTCAAGCCAGAATATATCTTCTAGTATATCAATACAAATAAATAATATTAAAGTGTCTGTTTATATTTTAAAATTAACAGTTTTTCACTAAATTAATATGAACGTTTACTTACATCAAAAACATTTTTTGTCTGTATGTACTCAATTTTGACGAGACTTTCACTGACAGTAACATGATAAATCTGGATACTACTGAAATCTAAGTTAAGGCAGGTGAAACTACAGGCAACATCTAGTTAAAAATAAAATTCATTAAATATATAAATTCATACATAAAATCCATTTGAAGGCACATACGGAAGGGTCAGGGTCAAACCCCGCATAAGGGCTAAGGCCCCGAGTCCACCCACCCCTGGGCCATCGTCGCTCATCGATCAGCTCACCCAAAACACGAGACCATCACTCGCTCACATGTGAAGAAAAACATCGTGAAGAAGAATGCCTGATGAGATTGAAAGTCTTTGAAGGTACGTGAAGTTCACCAAGCCGTATGCCAGCGCATCGGTGAACTATTACCCTCCTCGCCTGATTTCCAGAAGAAGACACGTGCCCAGCAGTTGGACATACAAGGATTGATACTTTACTTTTTATACATAAAATCATAGATAAATCTAAGTGTTACGCACAGCTTCACTTGTTAATTATATTTCCAATCATATTCGGTCTGGTGAGTTTATTCTTATAGACTATCGCCGGTTTCCGAAAGGCTGATTAACACAAAAATTAACAAATCAACTGTTAAGTCTCTTGTTAAGTGTCAAATGAGTTGCTTGAAGCATGTTTAAATTATTTAATTTGATCGACCTGTCAATTAATTTAGCCAATAAAATGAAAAGCTGTCAAATTTGACTCTAGAATCGTATGTGAAACACCATTAACAATCATGTTAGTTGACATACACTTTTGCCAATGTTTCAAAAACCGGGCGATATATCTTATAATAGGAAATTACTTAATTTGAACAGCCTGTCAGTTGACATAACAACTTCATTGAAAAGCTGTCAAATTTGACTCTAGAATCCTATGTAAACCGCCATTAACAACCATGTTAGTTGAAATACACTTTGATCAACGTTTCAGAAACCGGGCGTTAGTCTTCGTATAGTTTATACTGCATAAAATAGCATTCTACAGGTAAAAAATTGTTTTTTATCAGATGAGTCGATTTAAATATGCAGTTAATACATCCATAAATAATAACAGCCATTAATTTTACCATTATAAAACATAAAATGGTCAATAATAATTAAACTAATGAAATATAGGTCAACAAATAAAGGTGGAGTCCGCAAAATATAGTATTTTTTAACATTATCTGTAGGTATTGCTGAACGTTGCAGAAATGATTAGATACCGACAGATAAACGTGTTAAAGTAAATAAAAGATGCATATTTTTACTGATACGAATGACTTCATGAACTTCGTGTACGAATGTACTTGTATGTATAATTTACTATTGGAGTATTTTACTCGTCTAAAGTTTATTTTACCTTTTCGGGGACGCTTGACCGATTTCGTATCTTGAACTTTTCAACATTCTAGTACATATAATTTCGATTCAGTCAAGTAAATTTTTTGTTGGTACTATATATAAAGTACTATGGTAAAATACTTGTGTAGTTGTTTTCTTGTGGTTTTACTCATATGTACCTTTTTACTTAAAATCCTTTCTCCTCCAAATTATAATCCTAAATTTAATATATAATGTGATGTCAAATTATACATAATATGTACAAATATTTAAATTTTTTGTTGTGAATACCGGTGAAATACCATAAAAACGATTATTATTAAATTGTATTATTATTAAAACAGAAGAAGAATATTTTTCTTCTTTTTTAATTTTGAAAATTTTGATAAAACTTTATTCTAAACGTCAGTAATAGTCGCAAACCAAAAAAAAAAAAATATTGGGCTTTCGAATATTTATTTTATAGTAACTGACAGATTTGGAACACTTTTTATTCTGTTTACATAAAAAAGTGTTTTCCAGGCTAGCTACTTGTCATATTTGTATTCAATTCACGCAAGACAATTCTAGCCTCAATACATTTTTCATATGAAATTGTAAATGTATTTCAAAACCTGCATGAATTTTGTATACGTATCTTAGATCCCCTTCAAATAACAAGTCACATATATATAGTTATAGAGATAGCGAGTTAACACGATAGGCTTGTGGAAACAACAAAAACGGGTCCTACTATCAGAACGTATAAAGTGAAACTGTGAGCAGAATCAAATACAATTTCATTATCCAGCCGACACCTGCTCCTATTGCCTATGCTTTTGCTACTTCAACTTGTCTCGGTATTGTGTAATTCCCTTTTTAATCGACTTGCCTACTTACTACTAACCGTCTACTATAAAGCAAAGTCATAAAAAAGGAACGAGGAAGAAAAATATTGTAATTTTCTGCAACCATCCAATTTGAATATGAATGGCTTATAAAATAGATACTTTAAAATATGCAATATTATTAATATTGAAGTACATAATTCTGTGCATATTTAGACTAGGTACTTTTATTATAAGCAATGTAGCTGTAAGCTAGCGTAATATAGTGAAGTACTTTTTTCAACTGTTTATACCAAAAAAAAAAACTAAGGCAAAGGAAAAGTTTAAACAAGTGCCAACAAACTCATTTCTACTTTTGCTCATCCTCAAGCACCATTTTTAATTATTTGGAAATAAAATCAGCCAATGGAATAACCATTATAGTTATGAATTTGTCTATACTAATATTATAAAGAGGAAAAAATTGATTGTTTGTATTGAATAGGCTCTGAAACTACTTGACTGATTAGAAAAATTCATTCACTGTTGAGAAGCTTCCTTATCCCCGGTGAACATAGGCTATATAAAATTTTCAAAAAGTTGGGGGCCCGTATTAAAACTCAGGCGAAGCTGCTTGCATATCAAATGTTAAAAAAGGGACAGTCATTTATGTAATATGTATTTTTTCAAGTTTTAAGTTACAATAATAATTTTAATAAATAAGGAAATAGAGTTTGATAATTATATTTAAAAGATATATATAAAGAAAATAAGTATTATATTTTCGGTATTTAATCAAAATATAATAAAGGTTAAACCAACACACATTCTTTGTATTGACCATCAGTTTTAAATACGTATTATTTCAAATGCATGAAAGTTGATCGCCGTTTCCATTAAGTGAGGATATGAATACATATTTAATTAAACTAATTGTTATATTATAGTTTCACTAAAGGGTTGTAAAAACTATGTTAGTAATTACACTGTACTAGTAATTATATCATTATGCTAATATTCGTAGAGCATAGTTTTTATTGGTTATACATATTATTAAGAAAGTCATGAATGTCTAGTGTGTCTGTGTGTAAGTTGGTATTATTTATAAAAATGTGTCTATTAAACGTAAAAGTATCTAAAATCTAATTATTGTAAAAGATTTTGAGGAAGATACCACAACTTGGGAACAGAGCGTTTCGTTAGGTATTTTAGGATAACATGTCAAATTTTTAATTGAAAAGACTAGTTCGACTGAACTTTTTTGCGTACTTGTTGAGACTATTATGAATTAAAAAATGATTTTCTTTTTAACATTCACTTTTCACATTCACACCATCATGAGAACTACATGTTTTCTATGCCTTTAACTCCATGAGATCAATTACGCCCTTCGAAAAAGAATTGAAACAGAAACATTATTTGTGTTAATCTTTTCATTATATCATTACGTGTTATATAAATTAGAACAATTTGCAGCTTCTAGATAAATTGGTAATTCATACCGGTATAACGGTGTAGCCAGATAATTACTTCGTTTAGCCTCAACACAGCACTTGTTATTTGAAATTACCCTCGTATTCTCTGTACAATGTTATATAATAACAGTGAAGCAAACCATTGCCTCCAATTCCATGAAGTACAAAGATCACATTTTGGTATATTATAAAAGCGAAAGCAGCGTTATTACATTTCTGTGCTATATATACACACGTATATATATATATATATATATCATCTTCATCATCATACTGCATCGATAGTCTTCCCATCTACATATCTACATAATGTCTGACTTCGTCGACCTAAATGCGATCTCCACTCTTAAATCTTGTCGTGACTATTTAATTATATTATTTGAATAGCTGTTGCCCGCAGCTACGCCCGTGTTAGATTTAGAGCCGAATGCGGATTGCGGATGGTTGATGATGTTTTATAGTCTAAGTTAACCACTCCTTATAAAATCAGTTATATTTCAGATAAATTTTCGTCACAATCGGCCCAGTCATTTCAGAGCCAACCCTCAAACAGACCGACAGAAAAAAAAATATTTTCATGATATATATTAATATATATAGTTCATATTTTTATCGTATAAGTATATTCTTCCAAAATGAAATTAGTGAAAAGCTGTTAATTTATTATCACAAATAGACACTTTGATTTTTTTTTCCTTATTTTAAGTTAGTAATTCGATATTTTTTGTTTAACAAAATACTGTACGGATTCTCTAAAGCAATCACAATTTAATATAAAAATTAAAGAGGAAATCACTATTATAGTTATCACTGACTTACAATACTTTCGTATAGAGGTACCTAGTAAATAGTTATATATTTTTTCAGTGTTCTACTCCGCACGGCAATAGGCTGTAATATATTACAAGCGAGTTGGTCAGTTATCATTGCCTATATGTGAAAAAAAAGTAAATGTCACTTAAAATCAGGTTGGTCTTCATTTATGTGATTATTCATAACATAAAAATACCAAAAATGGATAAAAAACATAGCAATAACGTATGGCACTCAAACGTAACATTCAGAATGGTGTTGCTAACTCAATGTATTGGTTTAATGAACGTAAGCGTTATACCGATTACTGCGCTGATACAAGGAGCGACGGGGTACATTATAATGGCTGCAATCATTTATATGTTCCTTGGTATACCATTGATTTATATGGAATCAGTCGTTGGACAGTTCACGGAGCGAGACTGTATAGATGTATGGAAAATTCGTCCCTGTTTGAATCATGTTGGCTATCTCATCCTTGGATATCAATTTTTCACGCTAATATTCAATCACGTTATGACATCGTTTATCTTACACTACCTTTTAATATCGTTCGAGGACCCTTTACCATATTACACTTGCGGGCCGTGGAGCAAGGAGGACTGCAACATCTTGACTTATAATTATACAATTAACCAAGAATGCATCAAAGTAAAGAACTTTTTTGAATACTGCAAATATCTGTACCATACATTTCCAGAATACCAATATTGGAAATATCACATATTACGTGTTAACGATGACTTTAACTTTTATATTGTATGGAGAGTGTGCTTAGCATCAGGAATCATTTGCTTCATGGTGAATTTCATATGTTTCAAGCTGAAAAAGTCTCTGAAGTACTTTGTGCCGTTCTTGACCATTTTTCCAGCGATTGCGTTGCTGGCTGAAATGATGGGATCAATGCAACAAAAGGGCGTTATATCTTATTATGAATTAGCAATGGACTTTGATTTTAAATTATTTTTCAAAAAATTTCGCTTCTCACACTTAATACAGCTGGTGGTACATAATCTTGGCATCGGTTCTGGGATAACGTTTAATCTCACATCAAGCTCTTCGTTCCGTACACCATCTTTTTCCAATTCTGTCATTTGCGTATCCTTAAGTGCGTTGTATACAATTTTTTCAATACTAACTTTAGCAATGATGTGTTGTCCCTACAGTTACTCGTACGATACAACGCCAGCTGATGTTGTAGGAATACCACTATTACTATCCTTCGTAAGATATCCAAGATTCATTTATGAATATGAGCACCCAACATTTTATCTCATCACTATATATAGCGCTCTAGCAGTATTGGGTATAGGGTATAATGCTGTAATTTTCTTTAATCTATTGGAAATATTGTTGAAAAGGAGCTTAAAGCTATCTTTCTATCCTGGTTTGACTTGTTTATGTGGAAATCTAATAATATTTTTAATAACAATTCCATTACTTAGTAACATTGGCGTAACATTAGCACTTTGTTTTCGAAGGCATGTTATTTTGGTAGCGACATTCATAGCTCTGTTGGAATGCTTAGTGTTTGTGATGTGGTACGGGCTCCATATATTTACGGAAGACGTCCATTTTATGCTGGGAATACAACCCAACAAGTGCATGAAGTTTTGTTGGGTGACAGCCAATTTTATTTTATGCTATGCTTTCTTTAGTGAGCTGTTGCATCAGCTGAAAAAACCTGAAACCATTGCATATGCACCATACGTAAGTCTCTCTTTCATAACATTAATTGTGATTGGGATATTTGTGCAGATGATTGTAGCTTTGTTTAGAAGAAACTTTCGGGAAGCTTTTGCTCTTAATCCTTTTTGGGGACCCAAAAGCGAAGTGCTAAAGAGAAGTAGAGGAATGTTTTCAGCTCAAGCAATGACTAAGGAATATATGTATCGCCAATACCATCTTCAGGCGGGCATAATAGAACGCCAGAAGAAATCAAACATAAGGATATTATAAAACTTGTTTACTTCTATTACTTACGATAGCTTAAATATATATGTGCATACAATCTATAAAATAAAATTTGTGTTAATACATTGTGTTGTTTAAAACGTACAACTAGGAGTATGTCCTAGTACCCTAGTACACTAGGAACGAAAGTTATTTTCATATATAAGTGGCCTACATCATGGCCTAGTGCAGACATCTATATTCATTATACAAATTGTATGCACTTGCATATTTCTCTTCACTTTCAATCGGCACCTGCACTCAGAAATGGTAGAGCGGAGAGCTGATGTTCTATAGCGTAATTTCAAATACTTAATTACAGTGATTATGATTTAAAAAATATAAATCAATATCAGCACTAAAAAAAAAACCTATATTTTTTTTAAAGTGCTGATTTACTTTAATCTAAGAAATGAATATTATAAAGAGATAAAGTATGTGAGTTTGGGAGGTTGTATGTAATCTCTGGATGTACTCATCCAATTTTAGAAATTCTTTTACATATAGAAGGCTACGTTATATGTGAGTGATATAAGCTATAATTTATCCTGTACTAATACGGGAAGATAAAGCACACGGATGATACTGAGGGACGCTGCTAATAAGTTTATAAGTTTGTAAGGACAAAGACATAATATTATGAGTCATCTAATATCTATACATTAATTTATTAAACTTGTATTGTATGTTGCGTAATTTGATCATTATATGAGTCATCTATAAAACATTGTTATAATAAAAATAAATTCATCCATTTGTTATTTTTTACCGCCATAAATAATTCTTCACTACAGATTTAAAGGAGAATTTATTTGCAGCTTTATATTTTATTATTTACATTTAACTATATATTTAAATGTGTAAGATTGATATGCTCTTCTGTGGATATAGGATAGGTTGAATCATTCACCTTAAGTAGTTAATCTTTCTGCTTTCTATTGGGTACTCCTTAATAGAAATAATGAATGAAAAATAACTAATGCACAAACCAAAATTTTCAAATCGCTATTGATCTATTTAAATCCGCAAATCTACCAGTACCAAAATTAAATGTTTATTTCATCATACCACTTATAGCATGTTACTTCTATGCTTAGCTTAGAAAAATATTATATTTTGTAGGGCAATGCTTTTTTTGCACACATTATGCAGGGCCTTGGCGATGGCGTGGCGTGAAGACTGAAAGAGGAGGAGGAGGCTTCTGAAGAAGAGGAACCTTGGCGACGGGAGCCACTTGAAAAGGCAAGAGTTCCGTCACTAGATTGAGAGGCTGGAGAAGCCTAGTGCGGGACACTGGACTGTGCCAACTGTCGGTCCAGACCTAGAGAATAGTTACAATAGGAAACTTGAAAATCAAATATGGAAACATATTCAAACAGCCGACTAAACTTTTAAAAGCTTACTATAGGTGTGCACTATTTCTTGAAGTCCTGATATTTGCTATGAATATCCTCTATCGTCTCTTATAAACTACCTATTTTGCTATACGATATTTTATTTAATATTGAACATACTGATGATCATTATTTACTCGTATTTAAAATAATAGTTTAATTTAAATATTTTTTTTATTAAAAATATAAATTAAGGTTTGCATGTAAAAACCATACATGGTTAAACTAATTCGACGTTTGTAAAATTTCTTACGAAACAGGTTCTATTTTTTTGCGAGTCTGCCGTACATGTCCACTTTATTACATTCACAAGCTATAAAAAAGAAAGTCACTAGTTTCCGCCCACTGTCATCAGACATTGGTAAAAAAATGGGTTTATTTAAAAAAGTGGCGCGCCAAGCTGTCTGCTCTCGGCATAGTGCCTTTACATAAAATACAACCATAAAGATCAATTTCGCAATGCAGCGCATCCGTTGGTATTTCATATCAGCACGTTTTAAAAGCCTCCACACTCACGCATCAATGGATGACCCATTCATGATTATTATCGTCAATGGATATTTTTTGTTCCTAACAAATACAGAACATTAGACAGCAATTACATTTCTATTTAATAAGTGTATTTTAACAGTTTAGAAAGAATTTGAGTTTTATGTTAGGTTAATTAATATCTATTAAATTCCTAATTTGGATTATTCACCATATCAGAGTGTTGATATTCGATAAGCTTATATTTTATGTGTGCGTGGGCGACTCACTTTTATAGCTTTGCAAACGTAGAAGATAACGGTACCTAGATTTTTCATATGAGACTAAAGATTAGGTTTTGCGTTAAACGTTTCGACATTTTTTCGTATGTTTATCGTGTAAATAATCTGATAATTAGCGTATTTTTATCTAATTATTGCAATACGAAATTATAGTTACGACCACGTCATAGCAAATTTTGCAAAATATAAAGTTTTTGATACAAAGACATATCAGCTTACGAAAATTTAATACGTAAAAAGATTGTTAAATTAAAAAAATAATATACCTTAACCAAAAAAATTATAGACAATACACATTTTTGAAGGATTTTAAATCGTCGTATCTCAAAACCTACTTTAAAAAATTAATGATGATTAAGTATAAACAAGCTACAGAGTAAATATTAGTTAGCTTACCATAGCTTTCTTTCAAGTAAACTAGCTGTAATTTTAAAAGGGGCTAAAGGTAAAAGGATGGACTCATAATACTTTTACGCGTATTATGTATTTACCAATTGAAGCTATGTCTTTTCATTGTTCATTTCATAACTATTAAGGCATTGACCTTCTAATAGACAACCAACATAAAAAAGTATAATACAATATTAAAAATACATAAAAGCTATCATAATCCGGAACCAAATACTACTTGTGTAAGTATAATACCAAATGTATGAAAATATAAACGAAAATAGAACAACGATGGCAGAAGTTCGAAAAGAAAGAAATACATCATTTGCAGAATTATTTCCTTGAAATACATCGAGAACCAAATCGAACGTAATGGACAATATAAAATAGTTTGAAAGGGTATTAACATACGGTGTCAGTGAGACGAGTGCAAATCCAGTTCGTGGTGGATTGCGTCATACATTAGAATGTTTGACCCGGGCGCTAGGGCCGCTGCCGCACCGCCATCAACATCTCTGCGTGAATTCCGACCATTGTCACGAACTGCCCCTCTACTTAAAGCACTCAATCGCAAAACCAGAGCCACTCGCATGTTTCTTTATCAAGATATTACGAAACATTGCTAACATTTCAGACTTGGTTGCGAGAACGTTTTTAATTCCTTGTTCAGATACGTGATGTATATTCAATAAATTTCTATTTAATCAAAAATATATACGGCAACGGTGGTCCAGTGGTGGACGGACTCGGCCTCTTACGCGAGGGGTTCCGGGTTCGATCCTGACCCGTCCGTGTGTGCCTTGAAATGGGTTTTTCTAAATTTCTAAGTGCACACGAGACCATCGTTCGCTCACCGGTGAAGGAAAACATCGTGAGGAAACCTGCATGCCTGATGAGATTGAAAGTCTTTGAAGGTATGTGAAGTTCACCAATCCGCACTGGGCCAGCGTGGTGGACTATTGGCCCATTACCCTCCTCGCCTGATTTCGAGGAAGGAGACCCGTGCCCAGCAGTGGGACATATAAGGGTTGATACTTTACTTTACTTTACTTTTATATATATCAAAAGCCTATATATTTTAAGGAATTGATAATACATTCTAAGGATAGTAATTGTTCTTTGTAGATTCTTGTTCAATATAATATGGGACAAGTGTAAAAGGTGAATAAAAAAAAACAATTGTCACCAAACACAACGAATGACGTTAATTGTACGCATTGCGTTTATATAAAGAAAGTCTTGAAACCATCGTAAAGTAGTCGCTATCGCATAGCTGACGCCCACGCTAAGTGCGAGAGGTCAAACAATTGCACAATGCTTTGAGAAGTCGAAAAAGTGGTTATCAGGTGCTTAAATTATTGGTTGCACGGCAATGTCTAAAAAGGCTTTAAATACTTGAATGGCATTACGATCGAGTGTTTATCGGGCACGTTAACCTGTCGTGTGCGGTCCGCGCGGACCGCCTGACCAACATTCGATTGGCACTGAGACACCGTCCAAGCGCAGATATGGCACTTCACCTTACGTTAGGCACTTTCATCACTAAACACTCTTTAGTAATTAATATTCAAAATTATATATTATTAAAAAAAAGCTTCCTAGAACATGTGAGGAAAATTAACAAGGGGTGCCGATTTGTTAGTGAAAAAAAAAAGAAATTTTAAAAAGGTTAATTTATAAATCCTTAATATGACTGATTACATACGTGGTCATACTAATTTCTTAACTAATATAAAAAATGTGAAAGTGTTTATTTGTCCTTCTTTCACGTCGCAAACGAGCAACAGGTCCGCAAGTTTTTTTGCAACGAGACATTCGGAGAACTTAGAAGTACTTTTATTGCGAAAACAATTCATTAATAAGGAAAAGTAAAAGCAATTTTTTTCCAGGAGTTTTGACTGAGTCTACGTGAATTGAGGTGCGTGAAAAAACTAGTTACTAGTATAATATGTTAAGATTATGTTCAAATGGTAAAGAAGTATTTCGGAAATTTCTGCAGACACAATAAATGTTTCAATAACAGGAGCAAACAAAAATAGAGTGGATAGTATACACAAGATTTTCATTGAGATTACAAATGGCGTATCGAATGCCATTTCTGTCCATCTCGTGGTCTACAGTTCCGATCACTTTCGTCGGCGCGCGCGCAGGTGCCCCGCCCCTCTCCGCGCCGCCCCGCACCGCACCGCGCAACCAACTCCCGTCCCGTTGACGTCGCGTCGTGTAACGGTGCGTTTTGTTAAACAAAATTAAATAGAGGACAGTTTCTTACGTACAAGTCATTGACGATTTAAAGGGATGTGAAAATTAAAAGTGTGAAAGTTCTTTAAATATATTTTGAACATTATTTGTTGCATATATAATATAATATTCTAATCAAAACACTGTACGAAAATAGACAAAAACATCTATTGAAAAAATATTATAAAACAAAAACAAAAACTAGAGACTAAAGTTGAAACTTGCTGTAACATTTTGTTAGGAATCATCCAACATAATTTATAAAACTAAAAGTGAGGCCCGCCCACGCGTTTAATTTAATATTTATGAAATATGTCTGCAATACATACGTATTAGGAGTTTAACAAAAGCGTTGACGAAAATATATTTAGTCACGGTGTAGCTTTGAAAGAGTATTTTGGAATCTTCTGGACCGATAAGTTGTTTGAATGTGTCAATAAGAGATAACAGGCACAAATAATAGGGCAAAGGCGCAATGTCGATGACACTTGGAAGTGGAACATGAAGTAAAAAAACACTTGGTACGTTCAAATAGCGCATTCCTACTATATGACCATTATCTTCCAGTTTATACATAGTTTTTCAATCAGATTCTTATGCATTGAATTCGTACTTGTCTTCGTAACACCTCAATCTCCATAATATGACCTGGTCAAAGTTATTGTCAACTAGCGATGAGGACATGAATCATCGGCACGTAAGTTATATGAAAGCTACATATATAAGTGACATCAATTTCTAAATGCTAATTTCAAGTGGTTTTAGGCTTTAATACAGACAAGTTCCGACCAAAAATATGTACATCAAACGTCAATATGGTATACACACGCGATGTGCTTAACTCTTACCGTATAATATACACGGTAAATTGTATTATTAAAAAGTTAATCCGTACAATTTGTGAACCCAATTTTTTAAGTACTTTTAAAATTTGGCGCGATTTAAGTCCATATTTATTAAACATTTTTTTTTTTCAGAATTCAGTGTTACTTTTAAAGAAGTATATCACTGCTTGGTTTTTAATTTATTTCGGCTAAAAGTGTTGAGTATGCTAGGTAGACAAAGTCGGCCACTAACCAGGTGGCAAGATTATCTCTGTGAAGCTGCCGGACCATGTTGAATGCGAGTGGAGAGGGATCGGCCGTCCTGACTTTCATTGATGGATGAAATAAGGAAGGATGGATATAAGCTGCTGATGATGATGATGACATGCTCAATCCCCCTGTAGTATGTGTGTAGTTCAGTGCAGTGCAGTAGACGAATAAAGGCTAATGATGATGATGATTGAGTATCAAATTTAGATAATATTTATTAATGACAGGATTTCTCTTCATATGGGTCTAGGATAATTTTATTGCAGTATAGCTTTTTATGACAGACAACCGGCAACTCACATACGCCATCGATTGGTCATTTCATGAAGAACAGAATCTGATGCCTTTACCCCTTCCATAATATTATAGGCTTACCGACTATGACTCATTAATCTTAGGCTAGTGTGCAATATTTTAAATATTTTATATTTTAAAAAGAGCAACCCAGTAGAGTTTCTCACTATACTAATAAAGTATTATGTATTTCATTTTTTGTAAGAAAATATGAAAAGATTAGTTCCACTGAGTTTGTTTCGCCGGTTCTTCTCAGTGGGCTTGCTTTGGAACCGGTGGTAGACTCAATTGACTTTCAAAGAGATACTTTGATTGTACTATTTTGAATAAAAAAATTGACTTTGACTTTGACTTTTATTATTTGCAATAAAACTAGTATGTAACTATGTATCATTAAAAAAATTAAAGGCATAAGTATAGTTTTCTTACATTTACGCGAATTTTACTCATTATAAGGAAATAACTTTTACGGATTTGATCGCAGTTTATTGAGTCTTTTTGAGTCTTTATGAGTAGAATAGTAAAAAAAGGAGGACTCTCCCTTTTTTTCGAAAGGTCTAGACTTTTAGAGCTGATGGCCTTTAAGCTCAATCGGTGGGTCGGTGGGTAAAGGAGTCCTTCCGTGAACATGGTTGCTGTAAAGTATCTGAAACGTCGGGGCATGTAAAAAACTCAATAAAAAGCGATTAAATTCGTAAAATATGTTTTATTAATAGTAGGAGAGATCACTTTTGGCTAGGCAAGTAATTATAGGCATGTTTGTTTATACAAAAATTTTGACAAAAAATATGTCTCATCTGGTTATCAAATCGGTGAAGGACGGTCTTCCACGGCTATTAGACCATTAATACATTTTCAAAAAATAAAAATAGCACAAGAATTCCTTATTATACTGAATTCACAATATTAAGTAGCAGTAGTGTATTAAATCCAATCCACATATGGAATCGTCATACTGTCAGTCAAGCTTCGATTACAAGGCACAAGCTTCAACCTTACTTTTAGAAATATATGTATCGATGAGTTATTAATAGGATTAACACCTTTCTTTAGGAAATCTGATTAATTAATATATGTAATAAAATATACATGTATATATTATGTGGTGTACGTTATATTATAAGGAACTATATGATTTAAATGACTTTATTAAACATTAGTTATTGTTTTTTATGTTGACTTATTATGTTTTATGCATATTTTTATTGTGTGTTAATAATTTTAAATGTGTTATTATTGTTTGGATATGTCAGCAGACAGGTGTTTTTTATATAATACTAGCTGTTACCCGCAGCTTCGCCCGCGTGAACTTAGATTTACGGATTTATCATGTCTGATGATGATCATTTTCTATTTTAATAATTACTAAGTTTTTGTATTAAAATGGATATATGTTATCTTGAACACAGAGACATATATCCCTTCGCAGACTTTCTGTAGGAATATTTAGGATACTGTTATTATAATATATTCCACCATACATACGTTAATCATAACATTATGTCTACCAGAGTTGATACACTACGGCCTTAGACACCAGACAACCGCCCGTTCGAACTTCAAATCACGGCAACACGATTTATTTTCTTGTGCATTATTTTGATTTTGCCATATCTCCTAAAGTATTCATTTAATTTGCATGATGTAAAGAGCAAATATAATCTTCATAAAGTGCTCAAGCTAATTAATTGATTTAAAATGATAAGGATTCATACCGTATTTGTGTAAATAGCTTTCAAACTATTGCGTTATAATTGCCCATTTTTTTAAAGTATTAAATGGATATAGTATGATATTCCTAAGAGATAGACATATGCCATCGCGGACTTTTTTGTAGACCTATTTAAGATACACAATTCCACCATACATTATTTTGTTTTATCTCAAAGGGTTTAGGCAGCGTTTTCGTTGAAAACTCCCAGACGGCCTATTTTTTCCGACACCTCCAACAATTATTGTTATATCTTAGCCAATGTATATAAAAACTTTATAAATTATGTACATAAACCTTCCTCTTGAATTGTCCAATCCATTAAAGAAAACCGCATCAAAATCCGTTTTGTAGTTTTAAATATTTAAGCGTACAAAGGGATATAGGGACAGAAAAAGCGACTTTGTTTTATAATATGTAGTGATGATTCAAAGCTATCATCGTTATTTTCATTACTAAAATTATTTAAAACGAGATATTTACCGTGTCTTTTTTATTTTTATTTTGCAGACCTCGATATATCGACATACATTACTTATAAAATTTTTGTTCACAAGACGAGACGAGTCTGATATAATAAACTTGATATAAAATTTTAAAAAAACATGGTATTTCGTTTTAAATAATTCTAGATTTTTTATCTCGTAAGTCTAAAACACGCAATATTTCAATTCAGATGTCTTAATATTTTAAGCCCTTACTTCAAAATTTAATGTAGGTAATCGTATTATAAATTAAACTTTTTACCATTTCCAAAATATACGAGATTTAATTGCATATTTCACTAATAATATTGAATCACTAATTAAAAAACAATGAAATAAAAAAATCTCACCGTTTCACAATAATATGTATTACTTATTAATAAATATTGTAAAACGGTGAGAATCGCTATCTCTTGTAGCGTGCGCCAAGTTCGAAAACGCCGGAATGTGTGAAGTGGAGACTTATAGCCGCGGGGTAGAAAGCAGCCGCAGAGACGACTCGCAAGCGGGCCAGCCCTTCAAACGTGTTACCGAGATCGCATCACACGCGTAAAATATATATAACCGCTCAAAATACAATACACTTTTGACAGAATGAAACAAATAGAAGAATATTTAAGAACAAACTTAAAAAAAGAGGTAATATCGATTTTTAGTACGAACAAAAATTTTGGTATTTATTGTTCTAGTGCCATACGTGATACGTCCCTTATATAAAGTTATAATAGTAAATAGCCATAAGTTTCTAAGTATGGCATTCTTGAAGTTCATTGAGATCGCATCGCACACGTATATCTGTGTAACATAATAATATAATAGACATATTGGTGAGAAAAATATTCATCATATCAATAAGAAATAAGAAATCTCTGTTTGAGTCCGCGATCACCCATCACAGTAATAGAGGGCTAAATTGCCAAAAAGTCTCAAGATCGTATTCTTAGAGTACGTTGAGAGCGACAAGTAAACGCCTAATAATAAAAATGTTAAGGGCGTAAAACAGTTCATATAAATTTTACATTTTAAGATAATCTGTGTAAAATACTTTGTATAGTGTATGTACATTTTATAAATAACTGCAGTAATTAGATTAGGTAGCTGTATTTAGCGACGGGTGCATGCAAATGCAATTAATTTGCAGTCTTACTACGCGTTATTACTTATGAACCACATATAAGATTCGAATGAAGAAATATTAAAATTAAATCAAAATTTTTTGTTCAAAATTTAATATGACTTTAAGCTTATTTTATTAAGATAATATTTTCGACGTCAACCCTTATTAATTTATGTTGTTGTTTTTGTTGTTACCCTCAAAATGAGGCGAGCAGGGTGTTGTGACACAGATGCGCTGTCCAATGCGGGTTGGTGAACTTCACACACATTCAAAGGTTTATAGATAATTTAAACAGACTGGCAAATGTCCCTCATGATGTTTTCCTTTACCGGTGAGCAAGCTCGACTCAAGTTTAGGTGAACTGAGAAATTTTTTAAAACCCCATTTCAGGGCACCGCTCTGAATCGAACCTAAACCTCTCGTCGCTCTAGACAAGCATCGCTCACTGACTTCTTTTAATTACACTTTTTCCTTGCATCTTACTAACAGCATTTCCTTAATAATTTACATAATTGTTTGTAATAGTTATTAAATTCTGCGCGGACAGGTTCCTATTATATATAGTGTACAGGTGGTACAATGTTAAGCCTGCAAGTTCATAGGTTATCACTTTTATCTCTGCTAATTCTGTTACCCGTAATAGTTAAGTGCGATAACATTTAATAGAGTAGAAATTTCTATTGGCCGCTACTTATAAATGCGTAGTTGGAATTACATTATCAAGATGCTTTAAAGGAGACTTCAGAAATCACAGAATGTTTTTCGTACATTCGTTATTTATTTTTATAAAGTACAAACTGAGTGTGCACAAATAGTTTTCCTTTAAAGGATATGACACAAAATGCGGTTGAACGAAAATCGTAAATTATACAATAAAACATCCCGACGAACGGTTCGCAAAGTAAAGGTAGAGCTTTCCATTGAATGGAAAAATGCACCGAGAAGCCGGTTTGTTCGTACCTTCCGGATTCCCTACCTGCTACTCTAGGTCAGCTAGCGCCGTCCCACTCGCACGCCGGAGTACAACATTTGGGGTCGCGTCGCCCTAACCTAGATATCCTGAGCTTGGCAGATTTTGTACTGACCGACTTTGGCATGTAAAAAATTGATGCCTAAAATGTAATTAATGGTCTATGCGGGCATATTGAATCACGCATAAAGTACCTACCAATAAGATTGTACATGTTTTTTTATTAATTATGGTGAATTTATTAAGTTTTTTTCGACAGAAATTATAACTTTTTAAATACCTGAACTTGAAAAATAACTTGAGGAGAACAAAAACTTCGTCCACCTTTACCTCCTTATATGAAGTAATAATTGACTCACATAGCACCGCGTAGACGCATAGGCGGCCTTAAAGAAATTACTATATTTTTCTTTCCATTCGGAAATTCGTATCAGTGCCGATTTTCTAAAGAGAGGATTTATGTTTATGGACATTGGCATTTATGGACAAACAATGAATAAAACTGCTTAAAAACAGTTCAATTGAGCAGTTTTTTTAGGAAAAATAACATTAATCGATTCCTATATGTAACTTATATTTAAAATAATGAATATGGTCTAGCCAATGTATCTTATATACTACTAGGAAGTATTTAAGAAGAACATTATATGAAACAATAATAATATAATATTATTATATGTACTATAATATATAAATTTAATAATTATATTTTACAATATTATTGTATAGTTAAATATTTAATACGTTGTGTTATATTGTTATATTGTGAAATAAATCATAAAATGTTACATTTTAATATAACGTAAATGTAAAACAATAAAAGCGTGTTCATAAATATTAGCTTGATTGATATAACTAGTCAAATTATTTTCGACTTGCGCCTGTAACTAGTACATTGGCTAGTGAGACCGTTTGTAAAACAAACAGTCACCTTACAAAGTTTCAACGATATTCTAAGTAACGAGGTTTCTTCAGTTTACATATTGATACTGCGATAAGTTTCCAGTGACAAGTCTATGTACACGTAAATTATTATTTGAACAAGAACTGATATAGTGCGGTCGCAATTTTATCAATGACCATACGTGGAAACAGCTTTATAAACCATACAAAGGCTATGGCGAAAACCACCAAAACTGTTATCATATGACTTAGTAACTATAGTTTAAGACCATGAGCAATCTTATATGTTTTGGTATTCCAATATGTACCAAAATTTTCAATTGGCTAGCATGACATCCTATAAGCAATACAATCAAACTAACCAAAGAAGAAGAAAAAACATACTAAACGTTACTAAGTAACATCACTTATGTCATACTAGTAACGGCCCGCGGTTTCACCCGCGTACTTCCCATTCCTGTGGGTGTACGGTGATAAATTATAGCCTATGTGCTATTCTGGTGTAAAAGCTAGATTATTGTAAGGTTTCATTGAAATCCATTCAGTAGTTTTTACGTGAAAAGGTAACAAACATCCATACTTACAAACTTTCGCATTTATAATATTAGTACATAAATACTTACTAAACGAATGAAGTCCAGATATTATTGAAAAGGTCTCATATAATAATTGGAACTAGAAATATAATAAACAGTGATGGAAAAAAAGTTTAGAAACTTCATAAGCATGACTGGAATTAAATCAGCAACACAACTAAGATAAGCAGATTAAAGTTTTTGTCGCTTACTGAAAATAAAAAGCTCAGCAACAAATCCTGATTGCCCAAGTTCGCGTCGCGCATCACCAATTTTATTTACAGCAGCAGCGATCACAACAGCCGTAATCATGGATGTTAGATAAGCTTAAATGAACCGATCTATATCAATGTCTCTGAACGAACACATAGTTGGAGTAACAAATAATGAAACGTATGTATGTATGGCAATAAAGGTATAATCGATCACGTATTGAGCGCGATCATTGTATTCGTCAGTTGGACCGTGAATCCTGTCGCTATCTCCCCCCCTCACCCCCTTGGGGAACCATTATATGAATCTCATTTACGTTCGTGCTTCCGCAACTGAGTAAAACCATTGGAGTGTGTAATGTTAATTGATATTAAGGATCATCATCATCATCATCATCATCATCAGCCTTTATCCGTCCACTGCTGAACATAGGCCTCCCTCATATTAAGGATGTCGACACTCAAAATGATTTCATAGCCATTCAAAGCTTTGAGCGTAAAAAAACTTTATTACTCCGAAACTCCTCCGATTCTTCTATAATTGTTAACCCATTTTGACGTCTTCACAGGGTTGAAGTTGTAGCCCAACTCAATCTTAATCTTTTGTTCACATTAGCGCATTTAATGTGTGAATAATTATTTATTGACTTTATTATGTCCAAAGGTATTAAATTTTTTTTTAGACTTTTCTGATTCTCTCATTTCCTGGGTAAATCCAAAGATGCGGGTGTTGTCGTCGGTTTAGCTAAAATATCTTTGGTTAAATCTATGGGCACGCACTCAGAAGAACGGATGGCCAATGGACCATTAAGGTTCAAGAGTGGAGGCCGCGTTTAGGTAGATGAAGTGTTGGTCCGCCATTAACCAGATGGGAAAGAGTATCTCCGTGCAGTGGCAGGTCCGCGTTGGATACGAGTGACAAGGGATCGGTCGTCTTGGGGTTCATTGCGGGAGGCCTATGTTCAGCAGTGGACGGATAAAGGCTGATGATGATGATAATGATGATAAAATCTATAGTCAAAAATTTCCTGATGTTTTACATGTATTTAAAATTACTGTTTTTACATAAGTTTGTTTGCAGAGAGTTTTAAAACTGGTGTGGAATGTTTTTGGAATCCTCAGTTTTAGGACCTCCTGTACTGGGAATTGTGATTGGTAAGGTCTTTTCTTTACAGCTTGAACTCTCCATTGAACTCAGAGTTCGATGGACAAGACATATTTTAAGAGTTTATTTGTGCGGATGATGCTGATTGCTGAGATTGTGTGTGTTGGGAATAGCTGTGTCTATTAAATGTGTGTTCTTGTCAGTTAATATTCCATTAGATTTTGTAGTTAGGTGATTCTGATATGATTTCGGATGTGTATTTATAGTAAGATATCGATTTTATGTAAAATAGAGTTATTGCGAAATTACAATGAAGTCAAAATCTTTCTCTAATTTTCGTAAAGCATCTATTTCGTTATGAAAACTCTTTTTTGAAATTCAACATATATTGGAGTAAATATTAATATTAAATTATAATTAATAAGATAACAATATCTAATAGAAATATGAAAATGTTTATGACAATGCGCGTACGCAAGGGAAATGATAGATAAATAAAAGTAGAAAAGAACAATAGCCGGTGTCACAGAGCGAGCGGGTCTAATGGTGCGTTTAATATTGTTTTATGCGGAGCGAGCACCGGAACACATGATAGTTTAGGAAATATTTTTGAAATCAACCCGTGATCGTAAATAATGACAAACAATGAGATCACAGTATATGGATATGTAGGATTTGGAGACAAAATGTACAAATTTCTTGTAACTTACCTACTTAAGGCTTTATCAGACATATTTTGTCGTCTATTGATATAGGTTCAGGAGTTGAGGTCATGTTTGTGGCGGGTGAAGAGAAAAGTAATGGGAGGTTATCCCTCAACTAGAAGTCGGAAGAACTTTGTGTGTGTGTGTGTTGAAAAAAAAGATAAATAATTAATATTATGTATTAAATTAGAACAAGCAACATCTTAATTCTAAAATAGTAAAGTATACTTACTACCTTAGATTAAAAGACGTTGCGTGTATTTTTTAAAGTGAAACTTGCCAAGCCGCGACTCTGGGTAACTCACATTTTCATGAAGTTTTATATCAATCGCGCGTAAACATTACATGATTTCCGTTCTTAACTTAAATTCTTGAGTACAAGGATAATTTTTAAATACCCGTTTAGATATGCGAAAAGAAACTAGCCAGCTTATCTAAGCCAAAAAATAATAGTTTTTTTTTGTCTTTGTCATGACGAATGCCACCTGTTAGATGACTGGAAACAAAAAAATTCATTCGTCTATGTTCACGCTACCAAATATCACAGATCCAAATATCTTAAGTTATGTGAACATCGAAAAAATCATGTTCAGTTGTAATTCATACAAATATTTAAATTAGCTCTTGCATGAGTGGGCATGAGTATAATAACTAACTTGTGACTTCCTTTATACACTCCACTGGATCTAAACGTTTATACGTTTAGTTATTACGCTACCAACTGAATCATCCTAATTTAACACAAAGTAGATCACTTATTTTAATTTGGAATCATTTATTTGAGTTCCATCTCATTTACATATGTCAGTTTGAGTTTTTCATTCGATAATTCAATCGATTACGAAATCGAAAGGAAATCGATTGTTTAGATTGAGTGCTTGCTCGTTAATTAAAGAATTGGTTATTTTGTTTTATTTTATTGGATTCTAGAAGTCGTATACATACGTTAGTTGTAGATTACGCTGTTCAAGATGAATAGACTGGACTGGGGATGGAAGAGATATATCTAGTATGAAATATACTGGTTGATAACAAACTTTTGTTAGTTATTGTTATTTGTTAATAATAATTGTTAATTTTTGTAGTAATATTCAACGTGAAAGTTAAATGTAATATTAGGTATATATTACAAATGAACTGATCAAAAAAGGCACTGGTCGCCGCTCATGCGTGTACGCACCCCTTGCGTGCCAGTTGATAACAGAATGCATTAACTTACAATATCGTTACGTACCTGCAAGGTCTTCTTGCTTTATCTATATCGTATACTTAACATCATTTATATATTAACGTATTTATATGAATAATTATAAAAAGAATGTTAATCGATAAAATAATACAATCTACATCATCTCTTTGTCATTATGTAACTGTATCATGGCCTAATCATAGGTCACCCCTGTACGTAAATAGATTAGGTATTTTTCATTCGTGTTGAATTATTATATAATGGATATTGTAAGCTTGAATTGGTCCACTCATAGCACAACTTTGTATATTGGCCTCACTCTTAAATTCTCTCTGCGAGTTTGCAATCCCTCTGTAGAATCTATGATAATACATTGGTTAATTCTATCGTTAAAAGTTTAAAATGACTCTACAGATAAGCTTAATTTTAGGTTGTTGCATGACATTATAATATTCAATACTATATAACTACATTTAACCCGAAAAACCTTTAACCTCTTGAAACCCGAAAAAAAAATATCTTATCAACTAAAATATTTATACATAGGCTCGAGGAAACGTGGTCTCGATAAATCTTAAGAAAAATGTTGTCGCCATTCTTTAACGACATTTACCAACCATAGGCACTTCATAGAAAATGTGTTTTAAAAATTTCCATATAGCTGGTCATACCTAGAACCACGATGATTTAGTTATAAAGGAGAAATGACAATTATTTTAACACTCTCTTTATCTGCTCATTATACCGAGGGGTAAATTAAAGTTATTTTAGTAAACGTACATAATAATATTCTGTACTTTGAAATCGTGAAAAGACTTGATGACTTATAAGTGATAGATAAGCATATTTACGCTAAGCTTAACTGAATCCAAGCTATAATCAAGCGCCATTAGTTACCCGCGCTGGTTCGTTAAGAAATGCCATGTCTTATTAGTACATCAATACATGGCAATTCATATTATTATATTTCATAAATTAATAGAATGACGCACCTAAAAGATAAACAGATCCTAAATATCTTTTTTCTTTATAATATTTTAAAAAGTGTCTTTCTTAATATAATAAACACGAAAGTTTGCGTGCTCCCACGGGAATGGAAAGTACGCGGGTGAAACCTCAGGACGCTGCTAGTTTCGTCATTAAAAAAAGTCAAAAAATGATCAGTACATACAAGTTTCAATTACTCTAAGCATACTTTTCATTCCTAAAATTTATTTTCATGATTTACCACCAAGTGATACATTTCTATGCCACTGTCTCGCGAACAAGACATTCGTAGACATGTCGAAATATCGAGCTCAGAAAAATAAAAATAAAGAGACATGGTAAATATCCCGTTTTAAATAAATATATTAAATTGTTCTATTTTTAAACGACTTCAAGGAATTAGGCGTTTCTCAGTTCAACCGTATTTTGTTTTTTTTTTTACTTATTAATGAACAGCGATAAGAAGTTATTCATGTTTCGGCTCTACATGGTATTTTAGATTTTGTTAATAAATAGTTGTTAAAATGATTATGAGATGTAATAAAACGTATCTAGTATGAATGTTTTGGTACTGTTAATTATTTTTCATGAGGCGTGTCGTGTACGTAATGATCACGCAGACATATCGTTTAGTAAATAATAATTAACTTGAAATATTTTTCCAATTCTAATGTCGCTTTAATGAAACACGTAACATATTTATTTATATGTGATTGATAGTTCACCCACTTATTTTACTTTCATTAATTTGATAAATATCTATATCGCAGGAAAGTTAAAAGACTGCAAATAAGAAGTACTCGTTAGACATTATAAATTATTAATTTGTGATTATTATAAAGAAGAGTTGACAAGTACTTGGAAAATAATGCAATGGCGTGCAATTTGATAGATTTACATTTTGATTGCCGTAATTCGAATTAAAAGCATCTTATTCGCTGTAAACGATTCACCTGTACTCCTTTTTGTTTAATTGTAAAATAAACTGAAAAATTATGTATTAATAATAAAGAAGATAAATTCATCTCTATTTACACATTATGTTACAAAGTATAGTAGTAGTTTATTTTTGTAGTTCACTGTACATCGGAATGTATATTGTTCGGGAAGTTGATTGTTAACTAGTACATTGGAGGCGGTTTTTATTAGATTGCGAAAATCCGCATCAGGTATACATTAAAACTAGCAATGAAGATATATGAATCGAATTATGTACATTAAAAAGATTTGATTGTTATCACTGAAGATATATCTTACTTCTTACTAATATTATAAACGTAAAAGTTTGTAAGTATGGATATTTGTTATTCTTTCACGTAAAAACTACTGAATGGATTTCAATGAAACTTTACAATAATATATAACACAGGCTATAATTTATCCCTTTACACCCACGGGAATTGGCTAGTTCATTGTAAAAACTTTATTATTGAATCGTTATGCATTATATCTCTATGTCTATCTTTGTAATCTTAAAATAATGTAAAGCATAAGGTCTAAAGCGACTGCGATTTGGTGTATTTATTTGGAGTGTAATCATTAGAGTAAAAGCAATGGGACGCGATAGATGGTGATCAAAAGGATTGCAGGAGATTTTATATTTTTAGATGAACAAAGTTCTGTAGTAGCTTCTTCTGTGGTAGTGTGGACTTTTTTCTTAAATATATTATATCACAAAACTAATATGATAGACGCATTACAATTTACAACACAGCATTTGAACTGGAAATTAGCAGGTCATATCATGCGTTCTTCTGAAAAAAGATGGCTTTAACGAGTAGCAAAATGGTCAGGTCCGGGAGCCAAAAGATAGAGGGGCAGAGTTATACAAAAAAATAAAGCCATTGTTTCCCTTGCCAAGGGATCGGTCGTTTTGGCGTCCATTGAGGGAGACCTATGTTTGGCAGTGGATGGATAAAGGCTGATAATGATGATGTCATCTTCACTGCCACATTATTTGCAAATATATTCGTAATAATGGAAACACGAAATAATAAATATGGAAGCGAAATCATCCCACTCTGGGCCTAGACCCGAAATAATCGTTTCCCATGCGCGATACGGTGCCTGCCCGTCGACAATAGTGACCTTATACGTTATGTACCGTGTAAATTGTTCAATCAAATTGGTTCCATATTTATCCCCCAATGACCACGGGGAATGCTTTTCAAGTGGAAAATTATTTCGTTAAAACATTAACAAAATAATATTAGTTAATTTTTTTTTTTAGTTTCTTACCACTCAAATTTGTGATGTAATTATAGTCTATGATTAAAAGCGCCCCGCGTTTTCACCCTCATACTATAGACTATATGATATAATATGTGTAAACTATATTATTGTAAAGTTTCATCAAGAAGGAGCAACATACATTCAAACATACAAGCTTTCGTCCTTATAATATTACTAGCGGACTCGACAGACTTCGTTCTGTCAAAACAATTAATTTGCAATAAATAAAATTGCAATCTCAAATTTGAGAAATAAACTATCCTATCTTTTAAGTTGGAGAAAAGCACACATTTTAAAAGAAAAAACATTAAAATCGGTTAAGTGGTTTAGGAGTCCATTGAGGACAAACATTGTGACACGAGATTTATATATATTAAGATTCGGATATTTAGATTCAATTACTGTGTATAATAATTGAATGTTTTAATCATCTTATTGTAGATATTTATAGGTAGGTATTAATACATACCTATATCTACAGTTCAAGCGTTTGCGTAGACAAAGTGTTGGTCAGCTAATGAACCAGGTAGGAAGACGATCTCCGTTCATAGTCCGTGTTGAATGCGGGTGTTAAGAGATCGATCATCTTGGCGTTCATTGAGGGATTATTATATTCTATATTCAGCAGTGGACGGATAAATAATAATGATAATGATAATGATATCTACATTTCAAAAAACGCTAAATCAATTTACATTCAACATGACCCAACTACAGCATAACGTTGACCATGATTGTTGTTGACAAATTTAAAAAAAATCACCTCATAGTGATCAATCACTATGAGGTGATTTTTTTAAAATTTGTACACCAGTCATTGTATCCAGTAGTAAACTTGTATGTTATGTATGATCCTCCCCCACAAAAAATATAAATGATATCTATTAACAAGCACGGGACTTTTTTTTGACACAAATTATTGCTATCTCTTTTGCTCTTTTGCTTTTAAACCTATGTGAGGATTTGTACTTAGGAAATGCACTACCCTACTATACCACCTGTAATAAAAAAAATATTGTAGACCGAAATGTGAAACTAAAACATTCTCGAATCTACTTGAACACATAAAAAAATTAATTATCATCTATATAGTTTTTTAGGAGTTCAATCTCATCGACACGCACAGCAATATTATTTATGTATACAAATATTTAATAGCCATAAAGAAGAAGGATGAAATTTAATACACAATAATATACAAACAAGTAAATGTATGGATCCGATCGCTGCCATTTTTGTGCCAGATATGATTGTATACAGGTGAAATAACTATGTATGTATGTGATACGTGACAATGTCATTACCGCACACAGCATACAAATTAGTACGCGCCATGTAAATAATATTACATTTGAGTTCACTTTATTGTTTGTTTTTTCTTTTAAATTACAGATTCTATGAAAGGGTTAGGCTGTATCGCGCTCCTCTCCATGGTTCAGACATTGTCGTGGTGGTGGCGCTCAGTAACCCAGGGTGGCCTTGGGCGAAGCGAATTGGGCTGAGGGGACTCCATGTGCCCTTCTTTTAAGAAGAGGAGGCAAAAGAGCAGGGGGTAAGGGATGAGGACGGGAACCTCACCTAATTGTTCTGTCTCGACGTTGGCAGGAGGGTTGTTCTGTGGTCCGGGAAAACCGCGTGGCGTGGGATCTCACCAAAGGCGGCATCGGTGGCACTCGCCGGGATTTAGTGGGTAGAGTTGCGTCCAATTACCATCTTTCGGACGCAGTGAGTCCCACATACCCGCCTGGGGAAATCCACTCCCCAGCGGGATGCCTTAGCGCATTTCCCGGCGTAAATGAAGTAGGTTGTATCGCGCTCCTGTCTACACTCTTATCTGTTTCTCATCTAAAACAGCTGTGCAGAGCAGACAGTGTAATTACTGTTACCGACGCCCGGTTTCCGAAAGGCTGATCAACGCAAAAATTAACTAATCAACTGTCAAGTCTCTTGTTAAGTGTCTAATGAGTTGCTAGTAGCATAGCTATTTACTTAATTTGATCAGCCTGTCAGTTGACATAGCCACTACAACAAAAAGCTGCGAAATTTGAGTCTAGAATCGTTAACCACAATTAACAGCCATTTTAGTTGACATACACTTTGGCAAACGTTTCAGAAAGCGGGCACGAGAGTAGTGCCTGTAGTTTAAAAAGGAATTGAAATTGCCTCTTATTATGTGTAACTTTGACTGGAATTATTTTCCGATTTCCCATTTAAGATACAAGCATTGAATATTTTCTAACGATTTACGAGAAGTGATTGATTGAACTGTTATATATTCTTTGACACTGTAATTTGTTAGATATGTGTTTAACATAAATAATGGCAC
This sequence comes from Lycaena phlaeas, assembly GCA_905333005.2. Taxonomy (NCBI): domain Eukaryota; kingdom Metazoa; phylum Arthropoda; class Insecta; order Lepidoptera; family Lycaenidae; genus Lycaena; species Lycaena phlaeas. Next base: position 8,068,011 of record HG995168.1, read on the forward strand.
AATTATACATAATGTTGATGATATAATTTGTATATGTCCAGTATAAGCTTCAAGGGACCGCTCGATTGGCAACAAACTACTCGGAATGGAAAAATGGTTGAATCTTGTGAAGGCCTAGATGTATTGCATCTTGGCAATAAGAGAAGTAAGTTTGGCAAAGTAAGAGAAGTGAGTTTGAAAATAAGTAATATGAATTTCTACACAAATTTAAATAAGTAAAAGTGTTTTAGTGGAAGCCGCTATTAGATCGACGAAGTATTGGTCAGCCTTAAAGAGATGGAAGAAAGATGGCCTTCTAATATCTGTGGGGCTATTCTGTAAGAAACTATTTCAATATCGAGCTTCACCTGAGCGATAGAGCTCACATTACGTCACTTCGAAAATGATCTTTATTGATATGAGTAGAGAGTCGAGTTTTAAAGATTACAACTCCGTCAAATTCTTCATATTACCGCGGATTCCGCTTTCGAGATTCGAAAACCACCTTACAGAATAGCCCTACTGGTCCGTGTTGGATGCGAGTGGCAAGGGATCGGTCGTTCTGGCGTCCATTGAAGGAGGCTTATGTTCAGCAGTGGATGGATAAAGACTGACGATGATGATGAAGATTTTTAAGTTAAGAATGATGATATTTTTCGTAATTTTTTGTTGTAAAAACTATTTTTTAAATAAACTGCTTGTCATTATAAAATAGTATTGAATATTTCTGTATACTCTACTCACTAATGTATTTCCTACCGGCGGGAGGGCGACACAATCTGTTACTCGGTGACATATTATGCCTGCGATAGCAGACGTACTCTTCGTCAAGTTATTTTCATGTTTGGTGCTTGAGCACCATAATATTGATAGTAGCCTTCTTAAATACCGTACTCGTATTCCTGAACCCGTAGCATTTTTTATGTGAAACGTATTTTACTGATGAACATTTCATGTCACATTTTTAGGGTTCCGTACCTCAACAACTGATGAAATAACCCTTATTTATCACAAATGTTTTATATCTGCCGGGCATTTCGTAAAAGTTTCTAGTTCTAGTATTTTTATTCTAGTTTTCGAAAAGGGCTTGTGGTTATTATTTCTTCAAATTGTCAACGATAGCGCTGATAAACTTTTAGGTCGCTGGAATCCTAATAATATTCAAAACTGTAGGTAGAAATATGAAGCTGCTAGAACTTACCTGCATTTGAAACCAGGAGTCAAGAAGGCCGGCGGCGTGTGGAGCACCCCAACGGCCGCCGCCCGGGACTATCTGCAATCATTATTGTCATATCATAAACTTTATCTTTTTTATTATAATATTTATATTATATAAATGTCTGTATCATTATAACCTATAATACCGTTCATAAGAAATTGTGTTACGGTACTAGGAACGAAAATAAATTTAAGAAAAAAAAGTAAAGTATCAACTCTTGTATATCCCTAATGCAATATTGTAAGAGGTAGTGTCATGCTGCTTTGCAGCCAAATTAGGCCGGCACGACCGGGGAGGAATCTCTCGCTCACATAATACCGGCGAAAAGTGGCAGTTATGCTGTCGCGTTTCGTGCGGTTTGTGAGTTTCCGGTGGCCCATTGGGAGGATAGGGAAAAGGAGGGCAACGCATCTGCATAACCTTTGGTTGTGTGGATGTTAATGGGCGTCGATAGTCGTAAGGCTTCAGCTGTTCGTTAGCCCTCCTATGCTAAAAAAAATCCCTTTGCTGGGCACGGGTTTACTCCTAGAAATAAGCGAGGAGGGTATTTTATAAATTTACTAGAGGACCCAACATACGTTTTCCTATAGATGCAAATCGATCCAGACATTTAGATGCAGTATAGATAAATAATCAAGATACCAAATGCAGCGCCATTTGCCGATCTAATTTATGAATCTAAACCATTCTCGAATCCACCTGAAGGTACACAGAAAAATTCATTTAAATCGGTCCAGTCGTTTAGGAGGAGTTCAGTGACAAACACACGCACAGAAGAAATATATATCTAAATATGTATATGACCATGACCCAGTGCAGACACCTTATCTTATATATTCTTCATCATCATCATCATCATTCATCATACAAATTATCTACACTTGGCGGGATTAGAACTCGCGCCCGCTGCGTAAATTGTCCAATAGCCTCGACAAGCCGACCGTCGTATACCGACATATTTCTATCATTACAATAGTGTAACTAGCTTATCTGATACTGAGCAGCAGTCAGGTTGAAAACGGACTCCAATGGAAAATACAGGCGGCGTTTGGGTAAAGATTAGGATGCCGGCATCCTCTCTCTGGATCTATTCCTCTCTCTAGATCCAGGGCATGCCACTAAGAACGGCTGAAGGCACCCTAGAGGCTTTTTAATTAGTAGTAGCTTAAAGTCAAGTCCCATATTACAGCCAGATACTACCCAGGACTTTTGGCATGTCTAAATGCATTTACATCGCAAAAAAGAGTCCCAGGCCTATTTTGAAACTGTTCAAGTGGCGTCAACGTGAACACCTGTACCGGTAGGAGAGATGCGCTATGCCGCTGCCGAGAAACAGCTTTGCTGTGTTTTGGAGAAAGGGCAAGACAGACAGGGTAATTACTGACATCGAGACTTACCTTCTTGATACTCAGGATAGGCAACGCTCAAATGAGTTCTAGGTAAAGGTTATGTTGATGGGTGATGTTGATCACTTACCATCAGGTGGCACGTCTGCTAGTTTGCCTATTCAACTAACATTAAAAAAACTTACTTTTTCCGGTTGTAAAGGAAATCTATTTGATAAATGCAGTGAGGCAGCAACTTATATACTAAGGGCCGGTTGTTTCAAATCATCTGTTAACGTAAGAGACTTCGTTAAATTTTAAGGTCTGATAAAGCAACGGTTACTAACTTTCGTTACCGCCATCTTCAACGATCACATATTCGTTAATCAAAATCGGTCGATGCAACCCGCCCTAAGATATGGGAATATAACTTATATTGTTTTTTGTATTATTGTTAAAGTTTCCAGCAATAGCTAAATACATATTTATTTTATTATAGATATATTATGAATATTGATTGTGAAGCTACAATAACGATGCAGATATTTCCTTTACATTTCACTTAAAGCGATAAGACCACGTTTTGTGTTTATTGTTATTTTAATAATAACTTGTTGTAAACTCCCTATTGTGCGGAATAAAGTGTCATAGAACATTAATATTTAAAACAATTAATCGATTAATTAGAAGCGCTGCACTAAATGTATGATTGTAACAACTGTCTCAAATTGCAAACTCCATAATAATAAATTCAATTTATCTTTACTTTCTAGCTTTATACTATATTTTTTATTATTACCTAAAGTTCAGTTAGTAGTTTTACTTTTAAGACACCAACATGACATGACAACAACAAGAAAAGTAAACTTAGCTAATGCTATGATGAAATTAGTCTAATCTTCTGCCTAAGCTTTAAGCCAAATATATTTGAGGTCGGCTTTCAGTCCAACCAGACGCAGCTGAATTTTAAATGAAGCGAGTGCCTATTTGACCTCCACAACCCAATAACTGCGTTATACGGTACCCCGTGATAAGACTGGTTTTCTTACTTTGTGACTCCTGACGCCGTAAAGACTGTCAAAGATCGGGACCAACAGCGTAACGTGTAGATTCTCGATATATAAAGATGGTCACCCATCCACTGACCAACCCCGGCAAGCGTAGCTTAACCTAATGGATCGAACCACACGGATATTATTACCTTTTTAAGCCAGATCGTAATATTAATTGTATCATCATCGTCATCAGCCTTTATCCGTTTCTTTATTGTATGTTCCAATATTGTCAACATAAAAAAAAATACGTGAAAACTCTGAACTATATAAAACGCAGAAATAACTAACTGTTAATTAATTAGAATTCTTTCACTGGCGGAATAGGAAATGAGCGTAATCAGAAAAAACAAGTGAAGTACGACTCGACTCGCACAATAAGGGTCCAATTAATTATTTATCCAGTTCGTAAACTTTCTAGATGCCTTCTATACTTTTTGTCTCAAGTAATGAAGATGAAATAAAGTTAGTAATCAAATTACCAAAAAATTAAAGAATTTGTAAATAAGCACACGTTTTTGATTGATATGCAGTTTTTTCTAAGACCTCGTATTCTTAATTGTAACTATTTCTCGTTGCTGGCGAATATAAATTTGGCAAACAACAATTAAACCTTTAATAGTTAATTACAATAAATAACAAAGGCTAAAGCGTACTAGAAGTAATACTGGAAAATTGATTGAAATATATCTATTCTATATATTTAAAGTCAATGAATAAAAACTAAGCATAAGATAATATAATATATTGTATTAAACATAAAACAATATCCAATCAATAAATCTATAAACAAAATTCAACAATTTCACCTTTCTATTCTAGAATTTAATTGTACACACTAATTTCGAGATGGTACACGGCAAGACCGTATCTTATAAACGTTTTACCGTTGCGTCTTTAGTCTTATAGGCTGGAGGGTCAAGCTATTGATAACACGCAAAAGCAAGTAGCCTTAAGGTTTCACAACAAAGGTTTATACATTACGGCGTGGTATTCTAAAGGGTAATAAATAGAGAGGTCTAGATTCCCATTTATTGCTCAACTTTTAGCTTAAAGTGATATATAACGTGATTTATCATGTTCATTCTTTTCACAAAATGAATTAGAACGTAAATATTATAGTATTAGAAATTATAAATTATATTCCTTACGGCATATAAGGCCGTAAGGAATATAATTTATTAAAATAATAAATTAATAAAATAACTTATATTAGTTCTAAACTAAAACTCGAATTGAGTTGTTATAGTGAAACAACTTTTATTATATTGCGAATCATTGAGATTTTTACATGCCCGACGTTTCGGATACTTTACAGCGCACATGGTCACGAGAGGAGTGACCATATCATTATCCTCATCATCATTTATCCGTCCACTGCTAAACATAGGTCTCCCTCAATGAAGTGGTATCGGTATCTTTAGTTCTCTGGCGGAGGACTTCGTTTCAAATTCTTTCTCCCAAAAAAACATCCAACATAACGCTGAGTATGTAAAAATCTTAATACACAGCGATAAAATCCGTAAAATTGTTTATGTATTTAATACTTTATAGTAAGTTTCGCTAATTTTGTTATATTGTTATCTAATGTTAACGCGAATTTCACTCATATAATGAAACAACTTTTACCGTTGATAAAATCAGAAATGTGATTATATATTATAATGTAAATAAATAGTTAAAAGGGAATAAATAATAATTATAGAAGTAAATTCTTGAAAGTATTAGCACATTTTAGAATATTAATTTAATTGTTACTTTTTCTCATATTCCAATACTGAAGGTGGTTTGTCATAGGCGAAAGTGTTAGTGAAAAACTTATAAGAAAGGAACTAGGAATATTAGAACGAATATATTGATTGTGACTTTGTGAAAACAAAGAAAATATTTTCTTAGAATTCTGCTTTATGACTAATAGGAGAAATATATAGCTCATGGAACAGATTTAGTATAGGATTGTTATAAAAAATGTAACGTAAGAATTCAAAATAAATCCAATTGCGACCACAAATGAAAGATTCCTTCGGTCCTTCCTCGGTTTTACCCGCGCACTTTTCATTCTCATATTAATATAGGAATTAATTATAGTCCATATGCTATTGTAATATTATATAAGCTATATTACTGTAAAGTTTCATTTAAATCTATTAAGTAGTTTTTGTCTGAAATAGTAACAAACATCCATATAAAATTTAGTTCTTACAACGTAAATAAGATAAAAATAAAGTGCATTAGAAATGAAAAATTACTCTGAGGAAAGATTATTCGTTTGTCTTTATTTAGGTTAAGTACAATATGTGAGTGGAAGCCGCATTTAGGTAGACGAAGACGACAACCAGGTGGGAAGACGATCTCCGTGCAGTGGCCGGTCCGCGTTGGATGCGAGTGGCAAGAGATCAACGGTCTTGACGTTCATTGAGGGATGCCTGTGTTCAGCAGTGGAGGGAAAAGCCTAAGGACTAAGTTAGTACTTCTATCTCCCTTAATAGGTAGGTAGGCTTAATCGTAGAATCTTAAAAGCAATATTTTGCAATTAGCTGATCAAGTAGGTACTTATTTTGCATTAACCTTTATCAAATATAATACAAATACATAAAGTCAATGGGGTATGACTGCGATCACCCCCTGTAATGTAATTGACCCTTAAATTCGCGAACATGCTGACTAATTGATATCAATATATTAATTCGCACAGCAAATGAATTTCATAGGCACATTTTTAATTATCCTCAATAGTGCTGCTAGGCCTTCAAGATCGCTCATTTCCAAATAAGACCGGAATGGAGATCTTCATACCATACATCATCATCATCATTATAAATCATTACGCTGTTAAACATCCCCTGTTCAACATATGCTTCCCTCAATGAAGGCAAGACGGATCATCTCTTGCCAGTCGCATCCAACACATACCATATTTAATATGTAAATTAAATATAATTACTAATAGTAAAATGATATATTTACTTTAAATACTTTACAAGTATTCAAAATATTTTTTTAAATGTTCGCAAAACCGGATTAAATTTCATTGTGAATAGTATTTTATTGCAAATACTCAAGCTCACTAATTAGCGGAGGTGTCAGTATATTTTAATACAGACATTAATTACTCTTTTCGTATATGCCTTTTATCGGATACGAGCTAATTTGAGCTTGTAAAATAAGATTAAGTAGCCGTAAAGACGTGTGCGTCCATGTGAGTCCACGAATTTGTGGCATTACATTAAATTTTATAAATAATTGTTATCAAAATATTGAGTGTATAAAGTTATTAAAGTTAGAAAAGTTGCGGTGCATTTAATTAAAAAATGAGGAACAATTTGTATTCGTCTAGAGAGCTTTCAAAATTGTGTCGTAGTGTTTGTAATTTCGTTTATGAATGGCGCAATCATAAAATATAAATAAAAGATATTTACATAAAGGAGATTATCCGAAAACAACATACACGACAAAAGTGTTATCAATTATTCGGCATTATCATTTCCACAAGTATTGTTAGGAGATATAACATTTGACATTCTTGTCTAATATTTAACAATGGAAAAAAGTTTAATATCATCACCCTGTTATCGTTCATTGGTAGACACTTTGTTAACGAACACAAAACTATTGACACCAGTAATGCTATTCTGTAAAAACCAGTTCGATGTCGAGCTTCACGGTTCACCTCAGTGATAGAGCTAACTTTACGTCACTTCGAAAGCGAACTTTATTGATATAGATAGATAGTCGAGTTTTAAAGGATACAAATTCGTCAAATTCGTAATATCAACGCGGATTCCGCTTTCGAGATTCAAAAACGACCTAACAGAATAGCCCTACAGTAAGCCTGTTCATCAGTCGGTTGAAATTGATGTGAAGCATGTACTTCTGTCTACTCTATCTATCTACTACTACGACTTAGTACGAAAAGCTGTGACGGCGAACGGTATTAAGCATTTATTCCGTCTTCCTTTATAGATTTATGAATTAAATATTAAAATGCATGGCATCATAACTTGCGGGAGTACCGTGGCGGCTGATTTTAGAAATATTATGAATAAGTACATAAAAATTACTCAAATTTTTAGCCCTTCTAATAAAGATTGCCGTTTACTAATCAATTTACTTATAAAGCTTATTCTATACATTATTTCCCGAATGTCTTTAGCCGACACCAGCCTTACCGTCGGTAGGCGTTGATGTCTTTTCTACGAATATATAATTCAACTTGCATTCTATTTACCTCATTATTAGTATAGGCCATAGTAATTTACAAAACAAATGTTTATATTATTATATATACAATCACATGGCTCAATACTATATTGTATTTAACATTTTTTTATTTATCACAAAGCGAGTTTTCCAATGATTTTTTTTTTGCTTTTACTATTTCATTTATTTAGTTAAATCACCACACATATAATTATAATATGAATTATATAGAATATATAATTTAGAACCATTTATTTTCTATCCTTTAAAATAAACCTTAAATATATGGCTAGAATACGATAATTCGTGGATATTTATGATGATTATTGGACAGACACGAAGTCATGATGATGATAAACTTAATCTGAATATTCACTTGATGCCGTACAAGCCGGCGGAAAATTTTTCAGCAACAAAATGAATCGCCCTTCGGTAAACATAATAAACGTATTATGTTTACCGAAGGGCGATTCATTTTTCAACATTCAAATTAGCATACGATTCAATTAAATTCTAACAAACCAGCATCAGACAGTTCAGATTTCGATATCGATAATTGCGAGGGATTTGCGACATCAACTATTAGATTAAATTAAATAAAGTACTTTCACATGGTCAAGCGTGTAAGTGATTTCTATTCGGATGATAACAGTGATACGAGTTTAAAACAAATCATTTGAACACTGTTTATTTGGGATAAGGTTGGATGTACACGGCACGTCACTAGTTTTGAAGTAGTGGTGTACATACCTGGTCGCCCACAATGTGCTCGGCACCTCTGATCGCACAGCACGCCTCCATTCCCGGCTGCGGCCGGGCGGTCACGGGCTCACTCGCGGTCGCGCGCGTACTCAGCGCACGCCTGCGCGCACCCACTGCGCGTCCCCGACTGCGTGCAGCCGCGCCGATACCGATACCACCGATACTAGCCATACCACTGATACTAGCGATACCACACCGATACCGACCTCCTTCGCGGGGTTGCAATGAAAGTGATTAGGCTCTTGCGCGACTGATAACGAGGGCTCGCACTATAACCACTACTTATCCTTAGTTGTTATATTATAATACGCGAATTTCACTCATCTATCTACATCTACACTAATACTCAAACTGAAGAGTTTCTTCAGCTTTATATAGTATATTTATGTAGTTATAACCTTTATTATAAATGTTAATGTTAGCTGTAAGTTCCCCAAATATTGTTAAATAAAAATAAAAATAAATAAAATAATATTATTACTATTACTATATTAATAAAATATTATGATATAAAGCTCAAGAGTTTGTTTGTTTGAACGCGCTAATCTCAGGAACTATTGGTCGGATTTGAATGTTTCTTTCGGTGTCAGATAGCCCATTTATCGATAAAGATATATCATCCCGCTAAGATCCCGTTGTGAATCTTAGTTAACGCAGGCGAAGCTGCGGGCAACAGCTAGTTATAAAATATCCGTAATATTGTACGTTTCGAGTGATTTATTTGAACGCATTTGACAAGAAAACATTATCAATTAAGAGAATGTAGAAATTATTAAAAAAAAGTATATCTACGTTATCGTGGTTTATCTAGATTCCAGTTCAATATTTCACAATGTTGTAAAGTGGGTAACTGAAACTGGGCATGTAAATCTTAATAAATGGTGATAAAATTCGTAAAAAGCTGTATATTATGCAATTTCTACATTCTAATTGAAAATGCTATGCTTGTCAAATGCGTTCGAGTAAATCACTCGAAATGGACAAGATTACATACGTAAAGGTTTTTAGCATACTATCGTCTATAACTTGGCGTAAAGTTATTATAATGGAATATTTATTTTACATGAATTATCTCCGTTTAGTTATGGAATAACGTACGAGCCATTAGTTTGCTTTATGACAATAAAGAACTCCGCTTGAATGTTTGATTCAATTTACAGTATAATAATAAATGTCAATGTTATATATTAGTATTACAATTAAAACTAATAGAAAATATGAATTGAACTAGTACGGAACAATTGGGATTTTATTTTCTTTTTCTCGAAATAAAAGTGAAAATTTATATTTTATACTAGCAGCGCACCGCGGTTTCCCCCGCGTACTTCCCGTTCCCGTGGGAGTATGGAGATAAATTGTAGCCTATGTACTATTCTGATGTATAAGCTATATTATGGTAAAGTTTCATGAAAATCCATTATGTAGTTTTTACGTGAAAGAGTAACAAACATCCATACTTACAAACTTTCACGCTTATAATATTTGTAGGATAGGACTAGTAGGATAAAATAATCTAAATAAGATTATTTAAGCCTTCTTCATTACAGTTTTTTTTTTCTTTACGTAATATAAATATATTCTCACTATTTCAATCGGCAGTCAGACGTGTCACCTGATGGTAAGAGGTCAACGTCGCCCATAGACATAAACTAGTTTGTTTACCTGGATCTAGCCCTCTCTCTCTCTCTGGTCGCTCCCTCATGACTGAGGATCGTGGTCGCCTGTGGATGTGGATGGTTCACAGCTCATGCGGATAATCTGCCTGCATCGGTGCCTATCCATCGCGTCTCTGACAACCGAGCAAAGAGGTTTTGAGTTAGATTAGGGGTAGATCCAGGGATCCACTGACCCGGTTTTAAAAATTCTTTAACAAATAAAAAGCTACATTATTTGTAAGTCACTTACGCCCGGTTTCCGAAAGGTGATCAACGCAAAAATTTGCTATCAACTGTCAAGTGTAGTGTTAAGTGTCAAATGAGTCAATACGTTGCTATCAGCCTGTCAGTTGACTTAATAACTACAATAAAAAGCTGTAAATTTGATTCCAGAATCGTATGTTAACCGCCATTAGCAGCCATGTTAGTTGACATACACTTTGACCAACGTTTCAGAAACTGGTCTATAGGCTATAATTTGTACCCGCTCTCCCACAGAAATGTAAAGTACGGAGATGTAACCACGGGACGCTGCTAGTTATACAATATTGAAAGACTTATAGCGTTCAGCTGATTTTTTTTTATACTGATTTATTTATACTGGCTGAACGCTATGTTCAGCCAGTATAAATAAATTTTGTGCGTTTGGCAATAATTATGTCGTTTTTGACATTTCAATTGACGTAATTAGGATTTACTACATAATAAGGGAATTGTAATTCCCGTAGGATTTTTTCGGGATAGAATGTATCTTAAGTGATATTCTAGTAAAATATAATTTACAACTCTACCAAGTTTTTATCAAAATCCGTTCTGTTGTTTTGTTATGATTCAGTAACAAGCCACCAAACATTCACATTAAAGTCTGCGTTCTAAGTTCAAGCATTCGATGTATTCGTGACAGTTGGGCCCTATACACACGAGCGCTTTTAAAGCGTCGCGTCAGGATTTACCGGACGTTGGCGCGAGTCGCGAGCTCCACATGCTGAATTTGATTCAATGTCCAATGCTCAATGTCGAAAATTCAACAGTGCTAGATAAAAAGTTGACGCGCTTTAAAACGCTTTCATGTGAACAGACACATGGGTATCCACTTGTCCCTTTAAACGCTTTTTTAATGCTAAGAAGTGCTCATGGGTACGGCCACGGGGCTATATAAATATTTGTACTAATTATTTATCAAAAATGTTCCTGGTGTTGTGAAATGCATCTGTATAGGTATAGCGGGAAATGAAACATTTTATCACCAACTTAATTATAAAGTCAAAGTCAAAGTCAATTTTTTTTATTCAAAATAGTACAATCAAAGTATCTTTTTGAAAGTCAATTGAGTCTACCAACTATAATATTTAGATTGCTTAGTTTAAGCTAAATAAAAGGTACTGGAGGTGAGCTGTTTAGCCTTTTTTACTTATTAACTCTAAAATAAATTTAAGCTTTGTCAAGTAAGATATGCGACAATCTATTGTGTAATATATAATTATATCATTTTCAATTTAACCTCTAAGGAGGTTGGTATCAAATACTCATTACGTTTACAGAATATTTTCAGAATATATATGAAATACCGGCCGTTGGTAAATTTAAATCTATACATTTTACTTAACAGCGGTATACATGAGATACTCTACACAATTCCTAGGAATTGTATTCACATGGACATAGGTAGAGAATGACATGTACATTAACATTCATAATATTCCATACATTGCCTGGACACTTCAGCTATTTTATACATTTCCTAGGTATTTTATAGAATAACTGAATTATACAGATTGTCAGTAGCATTTATTATAATACGATGATGAAAAAGGACATTTTGTTTTATGATGTGTTTTTTTTACATAATGTTGCTTCTGAACCGGCAATGGTTTCACTAAAATGTGTAGCTGCAACAACATTTCAGGCAGTGACAGTCTGCGAATGAGCAATATACGACAAAAAAAATGTAAGCACTTTTATATTATAGCAATACATGTTTTGCATGGTCGATGTGTTTCGGACGGTTTGCTGCATTAAAGTGTTCTCCAGTAAAAGTGTTGTCCGTTTATTTAAAGCCAGATTTATTTTATGTACCAGAAGTCTTCAAAGATAATATAACATATAAGGAATAAACAAACAAACATCAGTCAAAGAATTTTAATGCTTATGTTGTTTTATTCAGGTTTCCTTCTTATCAAAAAATCGTTGCAATATTAAACCATTTGCACTTACCTCAAATGTATTAAGTAAGAAGTGTACAGAAATAATCAAAGACTCTCCCAGTCTATAATAATAACTTTTAAGCTTTACCTTCGTAATATTATACCAAACATATAACATATAAAAACATTTTTAAGGATAATATAACAGATAATATAGAGTTGTGTATAGAGAATATTCACGTGTGAGTGAAATTTCATAAACTAGATACGTACGGTGTATCAGTTGTAGGAATAGTTTCTTATCAGGGCAGACCTGTTCTGTACCTGCATAATGGACGTACTTATACACTCATATAATATTTGTACTTCGTTCAGCTTTCACTGATCGTCACTGCACCGGCGCGGCCGGTACAGATTTCCCGATTAATGTTTTATTTAATATAAAACCTTTTTACACGTAGTTCGTTTCTTTGCGCGGGGAAAATTATGATCACGTATACCGTCATCTTGGTTAGAATATGGTGGTGATGTTATACATAACTAATATTCTTTAAATTTACCAAGGACGTAAAAAATATTACAAAAAGTAATAAAACAGTTGAAAAACACTGTGTCTTTGAAAATTGGATAGATACGTTTCATAGAACTTAAAGACAATAAACAATAATTATTACTATGGTAAATATTATCAAATTTCTGTTCTATAGCCGTCGTCGTAGAAAATACGTGCCTTTAGCGACATTTTTCTACACGCTAACGTTAATATTTATTTGGGATATAAATATTTCCAATGGAATAGACTATAAAACCCCATTTTTCAATAGTATTTAATCAAAAGGCACTATTTCTTTTTTCAAATTAACAAGATCCAAACAATATTAGTTACAACCGCAAGGACTTAATATAATAATATATTTAATTTTTACATACTATATATTACATTTATTATGTTTAATTTTGTATATCGTGCCTATAATTTTATTTAGCAATCCCACTTTGAAAAACCTTGCTGTAATGGCAGTTATAGGCGTTATTTATTAAAACAACTACTCGGACAATAAAAACGAAGAAAATAATTATGGATTTGTTAACTTGTATACACATTAATATATTTTATTTTTCTTCTTCTATGTTAAAGTGAGCATATTTAATATATTATAGGCATCTCTGTTTCAGCTCTTATTTTCCGGATTTGCCTTGCCCTTCTTCAAAGAACAGATTTTTGGAATAAGAATGGTTTAGAAGTAGCCTTCAGGATCTATATAAATTTTATTATATTGTATCATCTAATATATAACATTCTTGTTCCGCGGTGTTTGTTAACAAATTTCTCCAAAACGGCGCGACTGATTTTTATGAAATTAGTGTGCATATCTAGTACGTCTGAGAACTGGCCAAAACCTTTTTTTACATACCCCTAAATGATAAGAGAGGCCCCTTTTTACTGACGTAATTTTTTTTTTTTTAGTTATTAATAATTACCTTTACCGCTGTATATAAATATAATGTTGAGTTTCTGGCTAAAAACTATTTTCTGTCAACAAACAATCATCTGGTACCTTCTCCTACACATTTAAAAAAATTTAGAAATTAATATTGGCAGACGTTCATTTCTCTTAATAATCCTTACACGCTAAGATCTACCGCACAGGTTAGCTGTACAGGTTTGCCTGTGCTAGTCAATATAAGAAATGCAAATGTACAGATCTATTTCCACAGATGCTCCGGTCTATCTGCGCCGGAATGCCTGCACAGGTAGGCCTCTTCGCTGAGTCGTCACGTTTATGGCGAACATTAGGACGAACGTGCTAAAGCAAAGATGACAATTATAATTTATAGTCGGCCTATAAAGATAAGATCACTGGTACCCTTTGTGTTTCTTGCAATTGTCTTTAATCCTATTAGATAATGAAATTCATATCTTAGCCGCCAATGGAGCTTCAATTTAGCAATTTATGTAATTCTGGTATGTACCATGTATACTGGGGTAGGCCCAATGGTAAATACCGCCCGCAAGAAAGCGTACTTCTACGTAAGAATCTCCGGACCTGATTATATAAGACTACTGTTCCGAGCAACGACCTGTAGAGTAAAAATAGGCTTAATGACAGCTGACCTTCTTCTGACAGGAGGAGGATGAGGAGGAGGAAGACCTTAGGAAGAAGGTAGTACTAGTACTTTGATGTATTATGAATAGCGTACGTCATTGTCATCAACAGGTTGGTTAAAATGATTTCTTAAGTCCTGGAAAACATAAAAAAGGTCGATGGCTTACTTTGTGTTTTACGTATGTATCATAGAGAAAATGAATATGTACACGATATACCAATAAATATGTACGCCATAAGGCCCACTGCGTTAGTTCAGAGATCATCGAGACTTACCGTCTTACGTCTTATTTTCAACGGATAAATAAGTTGGCTAGGCCAGTCCTACCTCAAGTACGACCTAAATCTATGATTCTAATGACAATAGACAATGTTACATGTTTAAACTTGACTATCATGAAAATTCCGTTTGAAATTACTAAACCATCTGTAGTTCTGGTTAAAATACCAAATGAAAAATAAAAAAATGGGTTTATGATGACATTTTTAAAACCATAATGTATCAAGACATATTTTCCACCGCTGGGCACATGTCTCCTCCTTGAAATCTGTCGAGAAGAATATTGAACCATAGTCTATCCCCACAGAATGCCCTGGCAATGCGGTTTGTTGAACTTCACACACATTCAAACACTTTTTATCTTATCAGGCAACAATTTTTATTTACCTGAGAGCGAGCGATGGTCTCGCGTTCAGGTGCGTTTAGCCTTGAAACCCCCATTTCAAATCACGACAGACGATCATGATTAAAGACGGACCTCTAATTCAAGAGGCCGATCATATTTCGTAAATACCCACTATTCCATTCTCGCTCATTTTAAAACCATAAAAGTATCTTATGTGTCCCACCGCTGGGCACGGGTCTCCTTCTCAAAATCAGGCGAGGAGGGTAATGGGCCATAGTTCACCAATACACTGGCTGCGAGTGGGTCAACTTCACACACTTTCAAAGATTTTCAATATCATCAGACATGCAGATTTCCTCACGATGTTTTTTTTTTCTTGTGAGCGAGCGATGGCCTCGTGTTTGGGGTGCACTTAGAAATTTAGAAAAACCCATTTCAAGTGACACACGGGGGGGATCAGGATTGAACCCGGAACCTCGGAATTAAGAACCCGACTCCACTCACTACTGGACCATTTTCGCGTTCAAAACCATTCTTTGTGATAATGTTGCTTATTCTAATGCCAAATGGTCATGGTTCCTAATTATCATCAGTCATTCATCCACCGTTTATTGTAGATCATAGCAAGAAGAATTCAATGTATGACCCTGGTCTTAGTCTATTTTTATCATATTCACTTTCAATTTCACTCATATGACATAATATTATGACCATTCAGCAAATATGACCTTGCGTAAAAACAGACTAATTTTTAATTTCGCTCTTCTCAATTTAGAAATTATTATAGCTATTCTCAAATAGTGACCAGAACATGATCAAACCCAATTTCAGTTGTGACTGAGCATAGTGACATTCCGAGGCCATCTTGTTAAAATAATATCAAGATCTTATTGATGCTATTGTCTATAATAATCTTCAAGGCTGTTCCTTCAACAGCTCGGCGACAATATAATACAGGAATTTTTATTTAAGTCATACTCATTTGTAGGTGGTTAATAGATACGAGTACATATTTGGGTATTGACGTCTGAGGTCGAACTTGTGGGCTCATTAAAATATGTTACTGACCCAACCTTGTTGAAACCAGCCTATAGCTTACTTGCGAATAGAAGAATTGAAGTAAAAAATCATGGGGAAACTACCATATTTGTCTCTTGCCTTTATGAAAATAATTTGCCAACTCGCATTGGGTCAGCGCATATGCTGATTCCTGTCGACTGATGTATAACACCTAAGGGTTTTTACTATATGGGAACTCAATATAATTTTAAATTACTTATGACGCTATTCAGTAACCAGCCGAAATTTATAGAATTTTCTACAAAGCAGTTACTAAACAGTTCATATTTTACGAACTCGTCCATATAAAATTTGAGATAAAGAAAACATCCACCAGCAAATCGCTTATTTATCTTGTGAAACAGCTTTGCTATGTTTTAGAGAGATGGGCAAGATATCAAGGTAATTACTGGTACCCGGACTTAATATCTCATGTATTAGGATAGCCAATACATAAATAGGCTAGTTTCAGGTAAACTAGTTTAAGTTTGGGTGACGTCAACCACTAACCATCAAATAGCACGTTTGCCAGTTTGCCAATCCAAGTAACATTAAATAACTGTTTTATGCGTAAAAAAAGTCGTGCGTTTCGGAGAATATTAGGCATAATATTATATATGTATATTTATGTAATTCTGATGAAGCATTATAATTAACAGTTTTCATTTAAATAATATTTATTGTCAAATAACAGACGTACCTACAACTTATCGGTATAGATATTTAATGGTAAAACACGTGTCCTAATCTCATTTACTGATAAGAGAATAATATTGTGATGCATCTAAGGAACTAGCTTTGACTGAAGTGATATTAGAGGATTAAAATGCAAACGAAACTTTTTTTCCTCGTATTTGCGGCTCAAATTACAACAACGAATAAAACCTATGTATTGATCAGAGAACGAGCGATTTAAAACTGTATGCATGTGTATGTTAGATTTAAATTACCATCGATGTTTCTTCTAAAATAAATAATCCGGTACAGTCGGCCCTGACCCTTATCATGGCCTAAAACTCTATCATCCCATTAATTAATATCGTTAATTGCATTAAACTAAGAGCACCTTTTAATTAGTTGGATTGATTAATTAATAATGATTACATATAATTACAGTACGGTTTTAGCTAATCAGTCAAAGATTATGGAATAATAGTACTTCGCCATAAACAGCTTTCTTGTGTTTTGCCCAGAAATTTGCTAATTTATTGTTGGATTTTCATATCATTAGTTCGAATTAACCGATTCGAACGAAATAAATTAAATTGAACTTTTAGTGATTTCAAATAAACAGCTTATCATTAATTGAATATAAAATTATATACGGTACCTACATCATAACTTTGCATATATTTCAAGTGACATCGAATTTAAATAATGTAGTCCTGCGGGACTTGATCTTATTTAGAGTAATTTGGAAGTTAAAATTATAATAGTCTATATTCAACAGCGGACGGATAAAGACTGATGATGATGATGATGGTGATGATGATTATGATAAATTTCAATTATTAAATATTTGATTTCTGATTTAAGTAATTTGGAAGTTTTACGGGTTTTTTTACCAATAATGGATAAAAACCTATCAATGGAATACTTACTAGGTTCACTGCCAAAATTATAAGATTTAGATTTATTAATGAATAAAAATAATATTATACACATAGCATCAACTTTCTAAAAGATTGTGAGAGATGATTCAAAAAGATTCATTAGATCACAACTATATCTATATCTATACTAATATTATAAAGAGGAAAGATTTGTATCTATTTTTGTATGTTTGTAATGAATAGGCTCAAAAAGTACTGGACCGATTTCTTTCGGACACAAGGTGTAAAAAATGTTATTTCGCGTACTAAGATCCCGTTGTAAATCTAAGTTAACACAGGCGAAGCTGCGGGCAACAGCTAGTATTACATATAGCACTTAAAAACTGAAAGACCGATTATGAACCTTTTGGAAGTGATTATAATATGTTAATTTTCTTAATTTTTAGTGATTCTGAAAATATAAAACTGCTCCCATGACCATGGTTGCTGTAAAGTGTCCGAAACGTCGGGATTGTAAAAAACTAAATAAACCGCGATAAAATCCGTAAAAGTTGTTTCATTATAATGAGTGAAATTCGCGTAAACATAAGAAAACAATATGTGAACCAGTACGGACTGGAAACCGCAAACAAAATTCGACCAGTCCTCCCGTGACCATGGTTGCTGTAAAGTGTCCGAAACGTCGGGATTGTAAAAAACTAAATAAACCGCGATAAAATCCGTAAAAGTTGTTTCATTATAATGAGTGAAATTCGCGTAAACATAAGAAAACAATATAAAACTGCTTTTATTTGCCTGTTATGCATAAAGAATTGTATTTATCACTTTAAATTTCCCTACGTATATTCCTTAATATAGGGTATAATTAAATATTACTAGTTGAAAAGCTTACTTCTACTGGAGAAACTTTGATATGAAGTCGGTCGAAGGCGAATCAAAAATTCGATAATCGATAGAAAGCAAAAGTCTGAGTCAAAACATTGAGAACAATTTTAAATAATCCAATTAACTTTATTAATTAAATTGACAATTGGTAAAGCTTAAGCTGAATGATATCCTTAAAAGCTATTGCAGCTGAAAATAGCCGGAAGCAAAGGCATGCATTATTTACGCCTCAAGCAGTGCTACTCTGAGTTTAACGATCGACCTTAATTTCTGTACGAATCACTTGTGTTATACCATATCTACACTCATCACATATCGGATATCGACATAATTTGGTAAACAATTTATCTAACTATATTATATTATTTTTATTTTTATATTAGGCGAAAGTTTGTAAGTTTCAATGTTTTACGGCAAAGTTATTTCTCGGCAAAACGGCAGAATCGCTTTGGCTTAAAGTTGTAATGGTGACGACTTACACCTTTGATATATAGGCTACATTTGTTCCCGAAAATTTTAAAATTTCTACAGGAATTACGAACGCAACATATCTTTTAACATAGTCAAAAGACATGTAAGTCTGATGTTTCACAGTAACATAATTCACACTGTTTTTTAAATTATTTTTCAGATTGTGAAGTTGTGGAACAAATGCAATTTTATTAATACCACAAGGTATCAATACAAATCTCTTAATCACAGGCAGGTTTTACACAAAAACATGAGAAATAATTAAGGAATAAGCTTGTTGATTCGTAACACACAATCTTGTGCAATAAAAAAATAAAAAAAACAAAAAATATACTCTACTTTTAAAAAAATAAAACTCATTAAGCTTGAATGAAGACGGCACAAATAATAACCCAGTAATTTTTTATAATCACTGTTTGGTAAAAATAATAATTACTTCAATATAACCGAATGGTATGTTCGAATATTTTTATTTTCAGAACAAATAAAATATATGAAGAAACGCACATCTGAAAAATAATAGGAATTGCGATTGCCGTAATATGTCTCACAGTGTAAACAATTCTTAAACATCAATAAATTACTTTACATCGTGAAACCATGCGCGTATATATTACCAAAGGATGCCTGATTTGCGCGTACTGTGGCGGGAAAGATTGATGCGCTAAGGCGCCTGAAACGTACCTACTGTTTCACTTTTATAACCCATCATGGGACTTAAAAAGAAAAGAGAGTAAGTTTTTTAAGCAATTTTACAAAAACATTCAACGCTATTTTAACGTTTGAGCCGAGCGAATTTAATTTAGTTTATTTTATAATAATTCCATTAAATTATGTTAATTATGATAAATTTCTTGTTACGTTAATAAAACCATAAATGATTAAAATATATATTATCCGATAAAGTGAAGCGCTCCTCTATAATTGTTGTTTACTTTGAGTTTAAGATAAAATTTACGGCTTGCTATTACTTTACATTGTGAAATTGTATGGTAAATGTATAAAATATTACAGGAAAGCCGAAACAGAGACAAAGGAAGAAGAAAAGTTATCTTATTTTCAAATAGTAAGTTACATTTTATATTTATTTTAAGTAAACATATATATAGTTTTTAAATAAAAGTATCGTATAATAATGTGCAATCCTTGTAGTTTCTGAATTTATTTTCTAATAATGAAATATGAAAGTGTTTACTTTGACTGCTATATTTGACGATATTTTATATGATTATAGTTTTGTATCGTTAATTGCGAATTTACTTATTTAACTGTGAATTTTATTTTTAAATTTTTAAACTGTGATTGAAACTGAAATTATTCTGCGTTTAATAATTGAATCTTTTTATAGACATTTAATTTGTCCTAACGCATACATTTTTACTTACAAATTCTAATGCCATATCATTTTTTTCTAATTTAAAATTGTCACATTAAGTAAAATATAAAAGCAAAAGTATTAGCCCATATTAATCCCACTGCTGGGCATGTGACACCTCGAAATCAGTCGAGAAGGGTATTGGGCTATTATTTTTGTTCATCGATAAATTTCCCAACTGCCATGTCAACTAAACCATTCATAATAACTATAAATTTAACATCAATCCGAATTAATATTTTTATTATGGTCAGTCATCAGTGTGTAAGGGTGTGTAAGGGGCATGTATAGGTGTTTTTAACCTGAGTAATAACTTCCACCCGTATTCAAGAAGCGTACTTGGCTAAGTAATTAAACAATACTATGCAAAGAACGCTTTTATCTATGCGCTCCTGGTCACAATAGTCAGGTTTTATATGGGTTTGACAGACACACAGTGGCGGATTTCATTTAAGTATTGTCTATGAATTGGTTTGAATGACACTATGCGTTCGGGAGTACTGTGACATCAAAGTATTGTTTGTAAATACGGGTGCTATTTAAATAACTCTTATTTCTCTCACAATTATTTTTAGCTAGACGAAATCTGCCAACAATAATTGACATGTTTTTTTTTTAGTTTCGATATGGAACATGCGTAGAAATTCTAGCAACAATAGTCGGTATACTCACAGGCTTGCTCAGTGGTGGTGGAGTTTGCTACAACTTGGTACAATTTGGAGAACTTAGTACCTCATTCGTGGAGAGAACAACACAGCAAGATCGCCTTTCCAGCTATCTCCCTCTGTCAAGACTATTTGGAGGCGGAAGGAGACTGTACGTTTTGCAGATTAGATTAAATTCTTATTAATTTAGTAGCTTCTTTAATATTGGTAAAAAAAAATGTGTTTACAAAAATGTACACTTAAGCTTTAAAATTACTAGATATTTAACTGTTATAAAGTCTGCTAGCAGTTGGATATATTATTATAATAGGATAAAATTTCTTGCCAATTAGAACTTTGGGTTTCTAGTATCTAACTTTTTATGCTCGTAACTACGATAATTATGATTAATATCACTTTATATTTTCAATTAATAATAGATTTCTTAATATTACTTTACAACTTAATATAATTTGTAATAGAGCTCAAACGAAAAAAGTATATAGGTAAATAATATATATGAATTTATTATTCACCTTTTTATATTTATTTTCATAAATGTGCATTGTCTGAACCAAAATGAACCCATCATCATCATTCGACCGATCCCAATCGCATGAATCCATATAATAAATAAATGTATGTAATTATGTATGTTTATAAAAAATTGTAAACTATATTTTGAAAGGAGCAACCCAACAGAGTTTCTTGCTGAATTCTTCTTATGTACTATACTAGTATAGTACTATGTATTGTTTGTATTATTATTTTTTGTAATATTGTATTTGAAAAGACTAGTTCCACTGAGTTTGTTTCGCTGGTTTGCTAGTTTGTTTCTTAGTGGACTTACTTTGGAACCGGTGGTAGACTCAATTGACCTTCAAAAAGATACTTGGATAGTACTATTTTGAATAAAATTTTTGACTTTTACTTTGACTTTGACTATGACTTTGATAGTTTTCTCATGTTAACGCGAATCATCATAATGAAACAATGATTACGGATTTTATTACTAGTCTATTATGATTGTCAAATGTCCGACTTTTCGAATACTTTACAGCAATCATTATCATGAGATGACTCCATAGTCCTAATAGGTCAATTGGAATAGTGTTCTGGTGTGTGGAACACACTGTCGTAGTGGATAGAGTCCCGGAAGGTCGTAATTTCTATGATGTAAATATCGGTGTTTTATTGAAACAAATTTACGAATATTATCGCGGTTTATTAAGTTTCGGTTTCACGGTTTATTAAGTACTAGCTGTTGCCCGCAGCTTCGCTCGCGTTAAATTCAGAGTAGCGCAGTTCCGGACGTACGTATAGTGAACACAGACAGTTTTTTTTTTAACTATCCTGCGAACTTTCATCTCCTATTTCATGCCCATATAGGTAAAAATCTTAAAAACGGTGAAACAATTATTAATGGTTATTTAATTCTTACTAAAATTTTTAAAAACGGTGGAACAATTATTAATGGTTATTTTAATTCTTATCAACTGCCTAAATGCAAAGTTTCATGGCGTCATCTTCTGTGTATAATGACAAATTTCCATACAAACTTTCATCCCCTATTTAAACCCCCCTAAGCTTTTTTTCGCAACAAAAAGTAGCATATGTCCTTTCTCAAGCTCTAATCTATCTCTGTTCCAAGTTTCATCAAAATCGGTTCAGTGGTTTAGACGTGAAAGCGTAACAGACAGATAGACAGACAGAGTTACTTTCGCATTTATAATATTAAGTAAGGATTATAACGGTCCTTTCACATCCTTGGTAAAGAATGGTCTGATGCATTTGCAGCATTCTTAAAACTTTTTTCTCTAAAACTTTTCATGTATATTACATAATATCTCTCAATACTTGTACATGCAATTAGATATTAATTTGAAATGGTTCATATTCTTATGCATTTTTGCTATCGTTATTTTTTCTGATGAATAGTTAATAAGAAAAAATAATTAATCCAAACGGCTAAGAAAGCATATTATTATCCTTACTTTCTTTTTTTTAAGCATGTTATTAATAGAATTGTTGAGACCTGATAAAAAATATGAGATATTTATATAATGTAATGGCTTTTAAATTTTTATCAATACAGTACGTGTTCAATGATTTTGCGTGATAATATCACTTGGAGATTTGACCGAACGTCCTCATTAATTTGCAACAATTGAACGAGAGGTCATATAATATTGTGTATGTCAACATCACGTTACCGGACAGCAACTACGGTCACTCATAATAATTATAATGTTCACTTGTTGTCTTTGCGTTGGATTCTTCATTATGCAACCGATATAGCAAGCTGTTGCCAGAAGAAGACCGATATAGCAAGCTTGAGAAGCTGTTGCCAGAAGAAGCTTTTGTTAAAACGTGCCAATCTTCATGTTTTTATGATTAGCCTCATTACTATTATATATTATTAGGTTACGGGCTAATAGAGGGAAATTCCTTTTTTTGATTTTGCACATATTATGCATTTTGTATTTTATTGTTAACTATCTACTAGTGATGGTAATTGTTTGAAACACTTTGATACTATTTTTTTTTCCAACGCGATTTCTTTTTTTTGTAATCGCATTTAAAAAGAGATTCAAGAAGTGAAAATATTTAGCTATACATTCTGTAATTTTTCAAAAACTACTTTTTTTAGAAAGCACTAATAGAGAAATAGCGGGAATTTTTGTGTCATGATTTTTTATTTATTTATTTATTTATGCATGAATAGGAATGACCAAAGTGCAAAATACACATTGTGATATTACAATTAACCATTTGGTAGTCAATTTTAAGACAAGTTGTATATATTTAGATTTTTTATTTCAATAAATAATGACAAATACATATTAAATTTAATATTCAAAAAGTATTAATCTATCAACCAAAATACCAGCATTAAATTAATTTTATACTTGGTGTAACCTCGGAATTAAAAAAAATCTAAATTTTCTTTGAGTGCCAACTTGTGTACTCAAAACGCAATACGCTATTAGTAAAGCTAATTTTCTTATATTTAGAATCAATAGCTCGAAGCTAGGTGAAATTTTGTGAGGAATGTTAATGAAAGTGTTTTGATTTCTATTTACAAACAAGTACTTTTATTTTAAATTCTAGACGGTCTAAGAAACGCAATACATTTGTTTTCAGGGTAAATGCCTCACACGAAGAGAACATGAAAGCTCTTGTTGAAGATGGAACAGCTCTGGCGATAGGGATGTTCATAAGTATTTTCATCTCAATCATACTTACAATGACCTCAGTGGCTCTAATCAATTGGAGCGCTCTGCGTCAGGTTAGTAATAAGAACATATTATACATTACTATTGTCCTGAAACACAGGTTTCGAGTCTAGCCACAATATTATTATTATTATTATTTGTACAACATTGAATGACCATATTATGAATGTGTTACTTAATTCCTCCAAAATGGCAAGGAATTGATGATTTTTTATGTATAGGTGCTCTAGATTTAGTTCCATATAGAGGTTTCATTTCAAATGAGCCTGATGGTGTTTTATTCAAACTGTATATACCGTTGGAAAAACCTCGTCAGAGTGTAGTCATAAAGTCACGTATTGAATTACATTTAGATTAATTAAATGTCAAGGATAAGCTGGAAAACCTTTTTGATGATAAAAAGTGTAATTGTAGATTTTTGAAATGATAGTCAAGGACATTGGTCCTTCAAGACAAGAGGGGCCTTCAGGGCATTGACCCTGAAGGCCCCTCTTACCTATTGAGGACTCTAGGCAGGAGCCCACGGCTCGGCGACTCTTGGGGACCAATGCTTCTATCGGATAATTATTAAGTGATAATGTAAGGACAATCAAACACTGATTGTGATAAAAATACCTACTAATAATAATACCTATTTACTATGTTTACTCTTCTCTAGTCCATAAGTCAGGCTCATTAATTCAAAGTATTTATTATCGTTGGGGGCCTAATTATCAAAGTGCCTAGAGCCTCCGATTGGTTTAAAGTCGGGCAGAATGTATTGAACTTATTACAATATCTATTATTTTTTATGAGTTATATAATATATTATAATTTTAAGGTCCACAATATTAACAATCAGATTGCGCATAACAAATAAATGAAAACTTATTTCGCTTCATTCACACAGTCGACTGTAAACAATTGCTTTAATTAACGACCTTGATTCTTACTCTTAGTATAAAATAATAAAACGAACATAACTTTTTTAAAGACAGAAGATATTAGTTTCATATTAGACTAATTATTTTATCTGCAGATAACCAGGATACGAACGCTGTTTTTAGAGGCAGTATTACGACAGGAAATGGCCTGGTTCGATACAGATTCAGAATTCAATTTAGCATCAAAAATGTCGGAGTAAGTAAAAAAATTAAGAGCATTTTAATTTACCAAATAGATTTGCTTTCAGACACACATGTCTTTACAAATTTGTTGAGACCATAAGTTACACTAATTCATTACGGATTTAAAAAATCATTCATATTTACTTTTTTTTTAATTTTCTATGCTTACATTGTAAAAAGATAAAGTTTGCGAGCTTGTGAGGCTTATCCCTTGGATATACTGTAACAATTTTGAAATGTATTTTATCAATATGTAAGACTCTTCAGAAAAACAACCAGTAACAGTGAAATACCATATTTATTCCAAAATCATTTTTAATCCAATAGCACTATATTTTCTGAACTCTTATCCAACTAGTAACAATATCAACAACACTTATTAAACCACAATGACGGCCTGAGACCGACTGCCCCCTAGTCCACAAGACTGCTCCTCTTAATACCTTCCTACCCCACTTATTCTTTAGATTCCCAGTGTGGCCAGTGCAAGAAATTAAAAATGCCAAAATTATTATAAGCAAATGTAAACAAAGTAAACGAAACCTTACACTCGTCCATCCTGATAACGTGTATGTCCTCATACACGGACCAGGTGGAACCTTACACTCGGCGGACCAAGAAACCAAAGCTTGAATTTATACATTTATAAAAATACATTCGAGTTCAAAAAAAAAAAAAAAAAAAAAAAAATATAGTACTATCCAAGTATCTTTTTGAAGGTCAATTGAGTCTACCACCGGTTCCAAAGTAAGTCCACTGAGAAGAACCGGCGAAACAAACTCAGTGGAACTAGTCTTTTCAAATACAATATTACAAAAAATAGTAATACAAACAATACATAGTACTATACTAGTATAGTACATAAGAAGAATTTGGCAAGAAACTCTGTTGGGTTGCTCCTTTCAAAATATAGTTTACAATTTTTTATAAACATACATAATTACATACACTTATTACTATAACACATTTATTACAGTCTTATAATCTATCCTTTATCTATCCTTTATCCATCCAATTATCCATCCAATTATCCATCCTTTATCCATCCTTTATCCATCAAATTGTCCATAAAACTATCCATCAAATTATCTATCCTTTATCCATCAAATTGTCCATAAAACTATCCATCAAATTATCCATAAAACTATCCATCAAATTATCCATAAAACTATCCATCAAGTTATCCATAAACTAACCATCAAATTATCCATAAAATTATCAATCCAATTATCCGTCCTTTATCATTTGTATTGATTTGCATTATTCATTGTAACTTTAGCATATAGACCTCCATTAGGTTCTTCTGATATTTTTGAAAAAGTAATGGAAAAGGTCCTACTTAAATCATCAAATTCTAATAAAAAAAACTATTAATCGTGTGCGCAGACTTCAATGTAATTTTTTTTAAACGGATTGGAATCATTTTCATATTAATATTTTTTTAAATCTTACAATCTTAATAACATGTTTATGGAACCTACAAGAATAACGTCTACTAGTGTAAATCTATAATTAATAAATTAGATTCAGCATTGTGGACAGCTGATGAAATTTCCAAATAAAAGAATAAGTACAAATAAGCACAAAATATTCCAGTAAGATTAGATCGTTTGAACAATTTGAGACATACCTTAATTAAAAGTCTACCAATTTTATCATGTCATACTCCAATTTTTCAATCAATATTTACCCCTAAAACATTATTAGTTAGCGATACAATGATGTTCAATAACTGGGCAACATCAGAAATATATAAAAATAGGTGAATGTTGTAAGATCTATATGCGGAAAGACAATACTATACAAGTGAAGAGTTTTGCAATTATGTCAAACCTTTTCTAAAAAACTAAGAGATATTGCAGAGTCATTAAATCACAACATCTCTATCTCTATTTCTCCTCGGTCTACCTCTTCCTCTTTTTCCATCAATCTTTCCCTCTATATTTTTACAAGTCATGTCATATCAGGTGACCAATCAAATTTCCTCCTCGGTTCTAACAGTTTTAATAATATTTCTTTCCTCTTTCACTATCTCCAAAACTTTTGCGTTTGTCACCATTTCTGTCAATTTTATCCCCTCAATCCTTCTCCAGAACCACATTATGAAGACTTTCTTTTCCTATCTTTTTGCGTCAGTGTCCATGATTCACTTCCATAGAGTGCAATGCTCCAAATATAAGATTGAATAATTGAATAAACCTTTACCTAATGTTTAATGAAATGTTTTTGCTTTTGAATATGTATTTTTTTTGTTAAACAATTGTTATTCTAATATATTATTATTTAATTTAATTGACCTGCTATTTGTCATGGTTTTGGAAATTATCATTGTTTTAGTTGCTTGTATTTGTGATCAATCTATATATACTTATAATTTTTAAATCACTTCATCCATTTATAAAATCACAACATACAAGTTCAAAAATTAAAAACAGAAGTAATATTATTTAAAAGACTTGGAAAATTATTAAAAATGAAATAGGAATAGTCAAACCACAAAACTAAATATGTTAAATTAAATGTATGAAACAACTATCACGTCAGATTTCGCAAAAGCTAGTTCTTTTAAATATCTTATCTCCAAACTCTTCACCTGTTGCCGCCATTTCCTTTTTTTAAAACAATGTACCTGAATGTTATAATACCTTTAAATTCAATCATGTTACCGCATCAGAAATTATATTATCAAACCTATAAATTGATAAATCCTAAAAAGAACTGCATTGATTGTGGCGTATTTCCTGACTTAATGAAACAGCAAAATAATCCTGTTGTTTAAATCAGGTAGTACTTTAGATCCCACAAATTTTAGACCGATATCCGTATTACCTACGTTTAGCATAATTTTTGAAAAGATTATTCTAAATCAATCATTGAATCATTTTATAGAAATAAATTACTGCATAGTAAACAATTCGGTTTCACACGCGGTCGCTCTACAGCTGATGCAGGCTGGAGAATTAATACATGATGATGCATTAGGCATTTTACGTAATCTATCTAAGGCTATCTAATATTGTGTACAGCATAAAACATTGGTCAGGAAGCTTTATCACTACGGCATAGAAGATATCGCGCTAGATTTAATTAATTCTTATTTAAGTGATATAATCCAGAAGGTAGACGTGAATGGAAAACAATCTCTTATTTATATTAATGACTTACCGTATCTTCTAAATGATAAACATGGAATATTATTGTTCGCAGATGACACATCAGTTATTTTAAAGACACATAGGCGGCAACCTGTAACTGACGATGTGAACAATGCTCTTTCTAAAATTGTAAAATGGTACAATGCCAATAACCTATTTTTAAACGAAATGTCTTTAATTCACTTTGCCTAATGTTAAATAAAACAACTGTAAATATTAACAATGAAGAATTAAATATGGAAAGTACTACGGTATTTCTAGGAATTACTTTAGATGCTAAACTTCAGTGCGACCCTCACATATCTAGTTTATCCAACAGACTTTCATCTGCAGCATTTGCATTAAAAATATTCGACAATTAACTGACGTAAATACAACTAGGTTTAGTTTATTTTGGTTACTTTAACAGCATTATTAAAAAAAATATTATTATTATTATGTCATTGTATCCTATTACGGGGTAATGCTGCCGATATTGATGCCATATTCGTTCTGCTGAAAAGAGCTGTTCGTGCAATATATGATTTGGGTCCAAAAGACACACTTAGAGATAAATTTAAAACAGTAAATGTTATGACATTGTATAGCCCATCTATTTTTGAAAATCTTATGTATGTACACAAAAATATCCAAAAATTCAAGAATAATGTGATCAACGCAATGTTAAATATTGGAAAAAAAATTAAACTTGCTGTGCCCAGCTCAAGGCTCCATAAAATGAGCTACTCCTTTGCGGGTAATTATATACGTTATAATAATATAAGTTTTTATAACAAACTTCCCGACAGTATAAAACAGTTGTCAATTAATAAATTTAGATGTATCATTAAACAGAAACTTATTAAAATCCTATTATAATGTAAATGAATATATAAATGACAAAAACGCTTTGAAATTAATTGCTATAGATTTAAGTGACTTTGTGAATTATTGATCACAATGAAAAGAATGATAGGAACCCAGAAGAGTTTCTTTTCTTCGTGGGTATCTTCTCTGACATGGGCGCGTTGCGAACCCTCATCATAAACTTAGCCGCTAAGACGATCATAAGTGATCATTATAAAGGTCCTATATGTGAAGTTAAACAATAAACAATATCCATTTATGTTTGTGTATCCAATCGAGTGGTGGCCTAAAACCATGGCCTACACCCGCTCTCTGTCTGAAACAATACCGGGCAATATACTGTGTATAAAACACCTATCACCTAATATATAATATAAACCAATATTAAATTCGTTCAATTTATGTACCTACTACCTACATGTCATAGAATATGTAACGAAAGTTAACGAATAATGAGAGTCTAAGTCCTATTTTATCACTCAAATATATAATCCTCAAGTTTTGCTTAGTTCAAAATAGACTCCCTAATGATCCATTCCTTAAGCATACCATCTATCATTATACGGACTTTTTCTAAGCATTCGTCGTCTTCGCCTAGATTTACAATCATCTACTACCTTGTATAAAACATTAAACTGTATCCAAGCTATTACCAAAACCTCTCAACACGATTCAGTATGATCATGAATAAATCCAAGCAGTTTATGGGTGGATTGCCTAATCAATGTCGCCTCACTACCAAGATCAACGTAAACTTCTACGAGCGTACCGCCAACACTAACAGCTAAAAATAAATTTATCACACGGGCCCGGCAACCTGCTACGGCTGCGCCTACTTGGTTCCATCTCCTTACTGCGGAAGTTGCGTCGCTCGCTGCTGCGACGCCATTGCTCGCTGTCCTTCCCAATTGCAGCGTCATACGAAGGAGATGCTCCTCTTTATGCCTTAATGCCAGCTAGCGCTCCAGCAGCCGGCGGTTGCGGCTTTGGCTGCTGCTATGGTCTCGACACCTACCCGCTCTCGGCCAATTACGGCTGAGGCTGCGGCTGCGACCTTGACGCCTAGTGCGAAAATGATCTCGTTGAGGAGTCGCTAGACTTCTCCAAGTTCCCTTTTCCATGTTCACATCAATCCATAACTCGTCACATGAAACCAAAAAAAAAGGATTTTGTTAAAAAAAATATATCAAAATAACATAAATTATTAGTCGGCATCTACTAAACGGTGCACTCTAGACAAAACGGACATTTTTTTTTTATTCCCTTTCAACGCTCCTGTGTATATTTAGTAGTTCTTACACCCTTGGCTAATTTTCCAATGTACCCTCATTTTGATAAAAATATGTACGGTATCGTTTGATGATAATTATTATTATTTTTGTATTAAGTTACTCGTTATAACAGTTACCCGCCAAAAAAAAAGTCTCGTCAAAACCGGTCCAGCCATTACAGAGACTAGCCGGAACGAACAGACAGACAAAATTGTAAAACGTTACTTTGGTATATTATGTAGGTGCCATATATTGTATTATACTCCTACGCATGTAGTAAAATGCGGTTAGTTTAATATTAGAAACAGGCATTCGAATTTTATTTGTAAGTTTAGATGTCCATGACGTGAAAATTATATATCTATAACTTTGATAATTTCTAATTGATTCTTAAATGAGCTAGAGACATGGGTTTTCTAAAGAACACATCAAATATACTCCTGAGGGTAGGTCGCTGCTAATCGCTACGAAATTTTTCTTGTAGTTATGAATTAAACTTTCTTTCCTTAATAAGTATATGCATTACGTAGTGTAAGAAGAAAAATAAAATATTGCAGGCGTGTACTTACGGAATTTCCGACGGTGTTCCACTTCTGAGATGTAAGACTCTTCAGAAAAACAACCAGTAACAGTGAAATACCATATTTATTCCAAAATCATTTTTAATCCAATAGCACTATATTTTCTGAACTCTTATCCAACTAGTAACAATATCAACAACACTTATTAAACCACAATGACGGCCTGAGACCGACTGCCCCCTAGTCCACAAGACTGCTCCTCTTAATACCTTCCTACCCCACTTATTCTTTAGATTCCCAGTGTGGCCAGTGCAAGAAATTAAAAATGCCAAAATTATTATAAGCAAATGTAAACAAAGTAAACGAAACCTTACAAATAGAAGGCGACGTTATACCCACTTACGTTAGAGTACCCACGAGAACTCGTACGCGGGTGAACCGTGGGGCGCTGCTAGATTAAATTAAGCGTTTTAAATTTGAATTGAACACCTTTAATACTTAAATTAGGTCATAGTTCACCGATGTGGTGGATCAATGGGAGTTGGAGGAGGGAGGAGAGAGTGAACTTCACCCACTATCAAAGATTTTTGATCTCATCAGGCATGCAGGTGTCCTCACGATGTTTTCCTTCAGCGTTAAACGAGCGATGGTATCTAGGTCAGTTTCACATTGATAAGAAAAATCCAATTAAGGCATAATTTGAAAATCGAACCCGCACCTTCCACTCAAGAGACCGGATGCCGGTGCCTCTAGAACATCGTCGCTCAAGGCAATGTAATACAATATAATCAAATACAAACTAATCCTACTTGCTACTAATATTATAAATGCGAAAGTTTGTAAATACGGATGGATGTTTGTTACTCTGTCACGTAAAAACTACTGAATGGATTATTATGAAACTTTATGATAATATAGCTTACACATCAGACTAACACGTAGGCTGTAATTTATCCCCGTACTCCCACGAGGATGGCAACAAAACGCGGGTGAAACCGCGGGACGCTGCTTGTAAGACTATATAATAAGAAGGTATCTTCACGTGAAGCATAACATTTTAGGGACAGCCTAAATATTAATATTGAATGATAATCGGCCAAACCGCGTTTCTTTTTCTTTTTATTCAGGAATATGATGAAACTCAAAGATGGTATGGGTGAAAAGCTTGCTGTGGTGTCAAATTTAGTTGGTACAGCGGTAATATGCTTATGCCAGGCTTTTCCAATGGGATGGGAGCTGTCACTCGCTTGCTTCTCTGTGGTGCCCTTTTCCATAGCAGCCTCCGTTATTTTATCAAATGTAAGTTATTAATTAATTTTTTTAACAAAACGATTCAAATTTAGAATTAAAGTTCGTTGCCCTTTGTAAATTCCAACAGTTTTTCCATTTTTGTTGCTAAAGAGAGTGTATTCTTATTACAGTATCAGACAAAATCGTCGATCCGAGAAATGGAGTCATACAGTCAAGCTGGGAAACAGGCAGAAGAAGTTCTTAAGTCTGTCAGGACAATTGTCGCATTCGCTGGTGAGAATAAAGAGGTCGAAAGGTACTTACGATATTTATATACTTCCGTCCAGCTTAAAACTTTATTAAGTATCAAATTTAAGTAGGTGTCAGATATCCATTAAAATCATTTCTATAAATTAAATCGCCCTTACCTCTTCATCATGATCATTATTATAAACGTCAAGCGATGATTGTCCAGTGGGTAAGAAGAGTAAGTAGTAGTAAGAACTAGGCCTCTTGTGTAAGAATTTCCGGGTTCGATCTCCCCCCCCCCCCTCCGTGGTTCTGTGAAATAGGTTTTTCTCAATTTCTAAACGCCCAGCAGTGGGACATAATGGGTTGATTTTACAGATCATAACTCTCTCTCAATAAACGCTAATACTACCGGTCTCCGGCTACTTGCGTCCAACTTATCGGATCGGACGTCCCGAACGTCTTTTAACTTTACAAACGTCTTTATAAAGTGCGAAGTTTGTGATTAAACAATTTTAATGGCAGCACTACAACATCCTTAATCCAGCTGTTAGCAATATAAACAGCTCATTTCTAAGATAAGATTACGCAAACAGCACTATATGTATACATTTTATTGTTGTTTACTTAATGAGGTTATAAATACTGCTACAGACATAGGAATTATAAATAATTTGAAATAAGTATTTCTCATTTTTCGGCATGGACTTTCAATTGGAATATCTGCATCTAACAACAATGAAATTAAGTCCGGAATTGTACTGAAATGTAACATTTATTGTTATTCATTAAAAAAGATAAGATTCTTGACAGGTTAAAACTGTGAAATCATTTTTGATTAAACATGTATAAGAACCACCACTAGAAAACCTACTTTAAAAATAAAATGCGTCATTTTAGAAAATATAGGAATCGCAGGAGTCGCACATGTAACAATTAAGATGTACGCGTCATCTAAAAATGACATACATACCTATACGGTTCTTTCGTAATCAATGATATTATAAAAATATATAGATCAAGTTACCCAGCAACGTAATCATCCAACGTATATTGTGTATAAAAATATTTTGATATCGACATGTATCTGGAAAATAATAATAGATACAATTACTATAAGAAAAAATATTTCATCTTTGTATGGACCCTGGGCCAACTTGATGTACAACAACAACAACAACGACAACATAGTTTATTTTCAACAATTACAGCTATTTAAAACACATAATATTACAAACAAAATTTTACAACTTGTTCTTAGAAATGTGGATATTGACAGTTAACTAGTTTGTGAGTTACCAGTAGCTCTCACACGAGGATAGCCTGTATTGTGAGGGCTATTACGATTACAAAAAGTACAGTTGATAGGGGTGTTTCATAAAACATAAATAACACAATTTAACATTTAATTTTGAAAAATATATTTTCTGTCGCGCTTCCGGGTGGAGTTATTAAGCTATTATCCATGAAACAATATTTTTTTCATAATAGGTCTAAACATCCGATTATTAAAATATGATAGTTAGTAGGAAAAAAATCGTTCTTTGCTCGCAATCCATGCACACATAAGTCATTTATTCAATAAGGCTACAAAACTCGCGCTTGGTATGGCAACACACACAATCAAATTTATTATTGTACAAAAAAAAACAAATGAAAATCCGAATGTGTTCTGTGTGATAGTCGTATTTTTGCCATTTGGATATGCGTACATCATGCTAGCCTAAAATGAAACATCGCCTCTAGAAAAACCCATTACGATGCATATAAAGGGTCGGGATCGATCCCGGAACAGTGGGACATATTATATGGGTTGACACTTTACTTTTTTTACTATTTTAGTATTAGCATGTGGTATTACTATTTTCCAGATACCGCCAGCTGTTAGAGCCGGCTGAACTGTATGGTCGCAAGCGAGGCATGTATACTGGCCTGGGAACAGGATTTAATTGGGTGCTCAGTTACTCGTTGAACGCTATAGGTCTTACCTACGGCACCAGACTTGTGTTGCATGACTACGACGTACCAACGGACGAAAGGAAATACGTGGTGGGAGTCGTTTTCAGTGTAAGTATCGCACATACTCAAGTTCGTATGATATTTTTAGATTAACCTTCATACTATCAATATTTAATCGTTTTTTAATATCCTTATCATCACGCTTTTTAGTCCACTACTGGACATAGATTCCTTTCAATAAATCAAAGATTCAAATGACATTGCTTAAATCCCCGGCTCTAAATTTAATCGAACAATAAATAAGTGACGCTGCAAGAGCTTACAATCATCATCATCATCAGCCTTTATCCGTCCACTGCTGAATATAGGCATCCTTCAATGAACGCCAAGACGACCCTTGCCACTCGCATCCAACGCAGACCAGCCACAGCACGGAGATCGTCTTCCCACCTGGTTAATGGCCGAACACTACTGCCTAAACGCCTCCATTCTTAAACCTTATTGGCCCTTAAAATACGTCGATAAATTATTGTACAATTATTTCAGATATTATTTTGTGTATACATGGCCACCCAATCAATAACGCTGTGTGTTCCACACGTTGAAATATTCGCGGCGGCCCGAGGTGCTGCGTCAAGCATTTTCGCCTTACTTGAAAATAGGCCTAAAATCGACAGTCTAGACAAAGGAGGTTTCGCACCAAGGCGTGTTATAGGTGAAATCACTATAGAAGATGTTCATTTCAGCTATCCTTCTAGGCCTAACGTTAAGGTAAGTGATTTTTTTCCCCAACACAATATAATAATATTATATACCTATTGCCTACGCATATCGTAAATTACGTAAGTAATTGCACAATACCTGCATCATATTTAAAGCTACACATCAAATGCCCGGTCATCAGATAGCAGTCATGAAATATCTGGTTGCAAGGACATTGCACTCGAGCGAATTGTTTTTCTTTGCACGTGGAATCCTCACTTTAGCAATATCTTAATTTTTTTACAATATTTATATTTTGCTGTAGTCAGGACGTAACGCTGTTGTTAAAACTTAGATTAGATTATCCATCTGTGTTATGTGTGCTATTATTATTACTCTATGTTACTGTTACTTAAAATTTTGAGTTACTTAAAACAATACTTTGAGGTGTCACAGTAAATAATGAAACAATACTATGCAAATAACGCTATAATCTATGCGCTCCTGGTATCAATAGTCGGGTTTTATATGGGTTTGACAGACTCATAGTAGCGGATTTCATTATATATAGTCTAGCTAGGAATTGGTTTAGATGACCCTATGCGGTCGGTAGTACTGTGTCACTTCAAAGTATTGTTTGCGAATACGGGCGTTAGTAAATAGCATTATTACAGATTACAATGGACAAAAAGTTCAAAATAAATGCACACGTACTATTATTTTCTTTTCTTATCTTAAGGAAATGTTAATAGTTTATTTATAGATACGGCTTTTTGATGAAACATTATATTTGTATAATATTTAGATATAATTCTTTATCTATGTTTTCTTTATCACTTGGTTAAGTAGACATCCTCATAGATACCGGATTCTAACTAGACCTGTCGTGTGTATCAACATGCGGATGTTAATAATAATAATATAATATCTATGGACGCTTTTACACCACGACAATCTGTTCCCGAAACAACGGAAATACATATGTATATTTAATACTTTTCATATTAATACTTATATTTAAGATTTTTATTATAGAATACACATATTTAATTCACATCCACGACCAAGGAACACAGAAACTTTTTTTGTTCCCTGGCGTGATTCGAACCCGCTACCTCCGACTTGTGCGCCAACGCGCTAACCACTGAGCCACAGGGGTCGTCAATAATGGCGACGCAGCGAAATTAATTCTGCTCTCTTTATAGGTGTTGCAAGGTTTTTCATTGCATATCAAGCCAGGAGAATGCGTTGCTTTGGTCGGATCATCAGGCTGTGGAAAATCTACGATATTACAACTACTGCAGAGGTTGTACGATCCCCATGCTGGTGTCGTCAAACTTGATGGGAAAAATGTTAAGAATCTCAATTTGAGCTGGCTTCGATCATCTTTAGGTAATATTTCTTCTAGATGTATAGTTTGGTCAGCCATAAATTTAGGACGCATTCATATTCTTATAACTTGTTTTATAGGCGTAGTTGGACAAGAACCAGTGCTGTTCCGAGGCACGATTCATGACAATATTGCGATTGGGTGCCCCGAAGCAACTAGAGAAGATGTCCAGAGAGTTGCTGACATTGCCTATGCCCATGATTTCATTATAAATTTACCTAACGTGAGTTATGTTTTACAATGTAGTCTTATACCCTTTACACGTACGCGAAAAGATCAACATTATTCGTCATATACACCATCGTCAACAGCCTTTATCCTTCCACTGCTGAACATAGGCCTCCCTCAAGGAACGCCAAGACGACCGATCCATCATTGTTTTTGCATTGATGCCACACGCATCAATGCGAAACCGTAAAGATGGCAGTTTCTTTTCGCAAAAAAAGCATATTTTTTTAATAACAATTGCCATTTTTTTACGTGCTAATAAATCCTCGAGATACATTTTCCTACATTTCATTTTGAATCGAATGAGCGATCGCTTATATTTAAATATATATTTTTTCTTTTCTTTGAATTATTTCTTAGCCACGAAGTAAAAATTAATGTCTTCGTTTCTATATTTTTAGGGATACGATACAATGATTGGCGAACGAGGTACATCTTTGTCCGGTGGTCAGAAGCAGCGGATTGCTATTGCCCGTTCTTTGTTGCGAGAGCCAGCTGTGCTCCTCCTGGATGAGGCCACCTCAGCACTGGATCCACATTCAGAACGCCAGGTCCAAGCGGCGCTAGACCGTGCTAGCTGTGGCAGAACCACATTAACTGTATCACATAGGTATAAAAAAACGGTTGTTTGTAAAGTCGGTTTACTGACGATAGTTTAACGTGACGTCATAATAAAATACTGATGGGCCGATTGTGCCTCTTTGTCGCTCGTTCCTCGCTGTCGCTTGCACTTCAAGCCTTAAATGGAACGCCACAGAGCAAGTTAACGCCGCATGAGTCATTTTTTTTTTCGTGCGTGCAGCCGGCTCCATCGAGTTATAAGATGTTGTCACGTCAAAAAATATATAATGTAGCTTAACGTACCAAAAAATAATAATAAAACGCAATAAATTTGCTTCACTTTTACTAGTGAGATCACACACAATCTACTTTACAACAAAGACAAAATTTATAGAATGAGAGTGTACTTAATAAATCTAAGACTATTATTATTAAAACTATTTAGATGCCTAGGGTAAATTTGAAATTATTTTGATTTCTCAAAACGTTCACATTCATAAACAGTCAAATTTTTAAAGCTTTTTTTTTAATTTAACATTCATCGTCATGAACTCACACTTGAATAAGCTTTTAAATAAAAATATATCTATTATTAGAATTGAAAACAAACAAAAAAAATTAGCATATTTTGCTTCAATTACAAATGAATCTCCCAAATTTTAATACATATATATTTTTCAATTTGAATTCCAGACTTTCAACAATAGTAAATGCTGATCGAATAATTTGCATGGATCAAGGAGCAATCGTCGAATGTGGTACTCACGAGGAGCTGATGAAACTAAAAGGTAAAACTAATAGTGGAAACTAATTTAAGTGACTGAATACACAAATAGGAATATTTAGTTAGCATATTATTATTACTATACTTATCAATAGTGTAATAGCAATACGAAGATGGATGGAGTTATGGATGGATTTTCTTAACAACAACCCGAAAACACACATTATAATATAATCTTAAATGGTAATGACGTATACACTTTACGTATTTCTATAGAAAAAACTGTTATCAGCCTATAGGCAACAGTAGAGCTATTCTGTAAGGTCGTTTTCAAATCTCGAAAGCGGAATCCGCGGTGATATGACGAATTTGACGAATTTGTATTCATTAAAATTCGACTCTCTATATTAATAAAGATCGCTTTCGAAGTGAGCGTAAAGTGAGCTCTATCACTCAGGTGAAACTGGATATCGAAATAGAGTTTACAGAATAGCTCTACAGGGGGCCTAGTCAAAATGGCATTAAGAAAGCGTTAGCGAAGTTCGAAATGATAAAATGTATAGTGTGGACCACGTGATCAAGCGCGGCCTTATGTCAATCCAATATATTTTATCATTTTCAAACTTCGCTAACGCTTTCTTAGTGGCATTTTGGCTAGGCCCCTGTACTGTAAACTTAAATCTACGCGAACGAATCTATGACAAGAATCAAACATTCAATACTATTTTTAATATACTCTTATGTTACTAAATTCACATACATACGTCACGTCACAAAAAACACGGAAACACGGAACACTCATACCTACATTACTATAATTTATCAAAGAGAATTAATCTCCTCTTATTCAGTCAGTCAACATTTCAGCATCGCTTGAGTTTGGGACAATTACACTTTTACTACACCATAAAACTAGGCCTGTTTTGATAAGATTCAACAGGGCGATCACTCTATTACTTACTTCATTTTCCTAGTTTCCTATCATAATTATTGTCATGTGCTTAATAATAGCATAATTATTGTCACAAATAAAAAAATCCAACCTCTTCTTGTGCGACTTATAATGCAATGCTAATAAATAAAATCTTTAAAGGATTCTATCATAAACTGGTTACAAGTGGAAATGAAAATAAAGAACCGGATGTAATAGAAACGCTGCCGGAAGAGGAAGATGATGCCAAAGAATGTGGGGAAATAACATCAGTATCACGGGTTGACGTTAAAAGAAGATCTAACAGAAGATTAGTTAGGCGACACTCCACTAAAAGAGGTTAGAACTTGTTTGTGACAATTTTTAACAATTTTACTCTTAAATTTAAAGTTCATCAATTTTTATTTTCTTTCAGAATCTCACGACTGGATGACACCACGTGGATCCATTTCATCGGTTATGTCAACAGGAATTCAAAATTACGTTTACAATAATGATCTTGATTCTGATGACGAAGAAAAAGAGGATGAGGTAAATCTAATTTTTTTGCATGACTGACGACTCCAAAAATACTAACTAGTAAATTATGTAAAATTTTACAGGAATTACCACCAGTGAGCGATTGGCAACTACTGAAACTAAACGCTCCTGAATGGCCGTACATAGTACTGGGATCTATCGCCGCATTCATCCAAGGGTCCTGCTTTCCGGCATTTGCTCTGCTATTCGGTTACACATCAGGGGTATAAAATATACAGATTTTACTTAAAGTACTAAATGCAACAAACAACATACATATAAACAATAAGTTCGTACGTAATTTCAGATATTCGCTTTAAGTGATCGAGCAGAAATTGTGTACTTGGCCGACTTTTACTCCGGGATGTTTCTGGTGGTTGCGGCTATTGCTGGGCTATCCATGTGTCTTCAAAGCACAGCGTTTACAAATGCAGGACTGAAAATGACGACCCGACTGCGGCAACAATATTTTTCGGCATTATTGAGACAGGTATGGTATTTTAATTTTTTAATTTAACTGAAAATCTAAATTCATGTATTTTTAAATGTTCAAAGCCCAGTCGATGTTTTTCTGAAACAAACAAGATTTTGTTCTCAATCTGTTTTTAGGAAATAGGCTTTTTCGACAAAGAAAGTAACACAGTAGGTGCCATGTGCGCAAGGCTTAGCGGTGATGCAGCGGAGGTACAAGGCGCGACCGGATTGAGAATCGGTCTAATACTACAGGGTACTAGTTCTGTTGTAGTTGGTTTCCTGATGGCTATTAGCTACAACTGGAAACTTACACTAGTAGGCACTGCATTTTTACCTCTCGTAAGTATCAAATCGGTTTTTAATTATACATTTTCTCTTTTTCCATTTGTTGCTAATTTCATTTACATGCCCTAATAAGAATAGAAGAACACCATTCCGAATATTCTAGCTCAATTAATATTTCAGTCACCTACCAATTATAAGGATTTATTTATCGAAATTAATAAATTTGATCGAATATATTCTATTCCCTCTAGAACATTTTGAATATTTGCGTTACAAAACCGAATTATTCAAGTTCTAAATTTGCTGCTGTTCATATTTTTTTATCTTATACGTAAGTTATATTTAAGTTGTTCTAATGGAGATTGTTCCTCAAAATAACAATTTGTTCCATGTCATAGGGTCATGTTATTGTGTCTGTTTTAATATTAAAATAAATGTTTATTTTAGATGGTTGGAAGTATTTGGCTAGAGGGCATTGTGTCTCAGAAATCGCAAACTGATGAACGTGCCGCTTTGGAATCAGCAACATCTATTGCCACAGAAGCTGTTGTCAGTATTAAAACTGTTCAAAGTCTGGGTATGATAAAAAAATACGTCGTCATAAACATAACATAATATATGATTATCTGATATTACCAAAACAACGTCCTTAATAATTCTGCCGTTTCTTAAACTGCCGCGGCCGCTCTCTCAATTATTTGGTACAATTTATAGTATTTTTAATTACAGGTGTTGAGAGAACCTTCCTAGAAAAGTTCAAGGAATCTTTAGTGGAGTCATGCGCTGCTGTCTCTAAAAAAACTAGATGGAGGGGTTTGGTACTAGGTCTTGGTGTCTACGTCCCATTCATGTCATACTGCAGCGCAACTGTGTATGGCGCCGTCCTTATTGCAAATGAAGGACTTGACTACAAAATAGTTATGCTGCAAGTATCTTTTAACAAATATTAGTTGATATATGAAATTCTGTATGTAATATCGCATACAAATATTTTTTTCGTAATCTTAAAGATTTTTTAAATATGATCTTTTAAAAGCCTCTGGCACGGTAGGACAAGTAATTGGCAATTGATTTTTAAGTAACTATTAATTTTATAGGAATATAATAAATTATATAAAATGTTTTTAGTGTCAACGAAGCTTTGATGTACGGAGCTTATATGTTAGGTCAGTCACTGGTGTATGCACCTAGTTTTAATTCAGCTAAAGCGTGTGGAGCAAGAATATTGGCAATTATCAAAAGAGATCCAAAAGTGAAAACTGAATCAGGTGTGAGAGATAGAAAGGATTGGGTAAGAAATTTACAAATACATCGACATGGCAAATATTATGAATAACCAAATAAAATGTTAACATTTTATACAGATTGCTACCGGCAACTTTAATATTAAAGATATTGAATTCAGTTACCCTACACGTCCTCACATTAGAG
Organism: Lycaena phlaeas; assembly: GCA_905333005.2. Lineage (NCBI taxonomy): Eukaryota > Metazoa > Arthropoda > Insecta > Lepidoptera > Lycaenidae > Lycaena > Lycaena phlaeas. Next base: position 8,109,886 of record HG995168.1, read on the forward strand.
TGATCAAAGGAATTGACTTGAAAGTGGAAGCAGGCAAGACTGTTGCACTTGTAGGATCATCGGGCTGTGGAAAATCTACAATCCTACAGTTGATGCAAAGATTTTATGATCCGGAATCGGGGAATATTGTGCGTATTCAAAATAAAATAATTAATAATTTACTTTAGATAAAATTTCACCGACAAGGGTTCAATCCTCACCCCTTGAGGTGCTTGCTAAGGAGGCAACCGAGCAGTAGGAGCCTTATGGTGACTACCGACGCCCATAAACATCCGCACCACCGAAGGATATGCTCTCGCCTTGCCTCTTGCGTTGCCCTCCTTTTCCCTAACCCTCTCCCCCTCAATGGGCCGTTGAAAACTTACAAACCGCATAAAATGCGACATCATATCCGGTGTTATATGAGCGAAAGGTACCAACTTGGTCGTACCGGCCCAAAACGGCTGCCAAGCTGCATGGTACCTCTTTAAAAATGATGAGAACCTGATGTGAAAAGTCTTAAAACGAATCATTTGCCATGTATTTCCCATTATTTCGATGAGTTTTATATTTCTATTAATCCGTGAACGCCTAGTGTACGGCATAATATTTTGGGTAACATTTTTGTTTAAGATGAATCTAAAACTCTATTAGTAGAGGGACACTCTCGAAAAACCCGTTAATATTATTTAAATATTTAAAAAAGTGTCTGCTTCTAAATATATTATATTTACTTTAAATATGATTTTTATTAAAAGGCTACCTTTATATTAAGGGCCTGTTTCACAATCTCCAGATAAGTGCCGAATAGGCTATCGGCAACATATTTGACAGATAGAATATGGAGTATCTGTCAAATATGTTGCCGATAGCCTATTCGGCACTTATCTGAAGATTGTGAAACAGGTCCTAAGCTTTATAATTATAATATTATGCTTTATATTAAGACCGGTCAACGCTGCTAATTCACGTTGGGTTTCAGGAGCTAGATTCAAGGGACATTCGGTCTTCCTTAACTCTACCGCGACTTAGGAGGCAGCTCGGCGTGGTACAACAAGAGCCTGTGCTGTTTGACCGGACCATCGCCGAGAACATCGCGTATGGTGACAACGGACGTAAAGTGACCATGCACGAGATTGTTGCCGCTGCTAAGTCCGCGAATATACACAGCTTCATCGTGTCCTTACCGAAGGTACTATTTTTCATATTAATTAAGTCAGTTAATTTAATAAGGGCTTACAGTCTAGTTGATTCTAATAATTACAAATGAATTTGATTTTTTTTTTATTATATTATTATTAATTTCATTTATTGCCATACGTACTTTACCTGGAGCATATTTTTTCTTAAGCAATTAAATAGTAACAACTATAATAATAATAATAATAATAAATATTATCTAACAATCACTGTTAGTCTAGTCCCGTGGTAAGTTCGTAAGAACTTGTGTTACGATTACTAGGAACAAAAACAAATTTAATATTTATATATGACCCGGTGCAAATATTCATCATAAAACTTTGCCGGATTCGATCTCAAGCCTTCTGTGTAGTGTCCAGGGGGCCTAGCCAAAATGCCATTAAGAAAGCGTTAGCGAAGATCGAAAATGATAAAATGTATGGGCCTATTGACACAAGGCCGCGCTTAATCACGTGGTCAATCCTATACATTTTATCATTTTCGAACTTCGCTAACGCTTTCTTAATGGCATTTTGGCTAGGCCCCCAGTAGCTTGACCACTCCACCAATCGGCCGTCAGTATTCCTCGCTGGCAAAAAAAAATGCATTAACGTTATTATTCCAGGGTTATGACACAAACCTAGGTTCCAGCGGAGCTCAATTGTCTGGAGGACAGAAACAAAGAATATGTATTGCACGAGCACTAATAAGGTCTCCAAGACTTCTACTTTTGGACGAAGCTACATCCGCCTTAGATACCAACAGTGAAAGGGTAAACAATATTGAACACAGTGCACACTTACAAACGTAAAATTTAACGACTTTCCAGAGTCGACACGATAGCTTAGTGAATTTAAACAAATTAAATGAACCATCGTAATTTAAATGACTTAAGGTTAACGTCCACATGTTCGCGTGTTTTTGTATGGTACTATGGAGTTAGTAGTTTGAGTAGAAAAATGTCCTCCTCTTGAGTGAGAGGTCTGGGTTAAATCCTGACCCCCGTGGTGCCTTAAAGGGTTGAATACGAGATCATCGTTTGCTCACCGGCGAAATAAAACATCGTGCGGAAACCTGCATGCCTGATAATATCAAGGTGTGTGAAGTTCCAACCTACATTGTGCCAGTGCAACAGTAAGCTATGGGCTAACACCTCCTCGTCTCATGCCGAGGAGGAGGCCCAGAGTGCTCAGCAGTAGGACACGAGGGTGATAATTTACTATTATATGTATTTATTGTTTTACATTTGTATCATTTCTCAGGTGGTTGCTGAGGCCTTGGAAAAGGCAGCTAAAGGAAGAACTTGCATTACAATAGCTCATCGCCTGTCTACAATTAAAGATGCCGATTTGATATGTGTTCTGGATAAAGGTAACACTTAAAAATTAAGAAATCAATCAGTCATAAAAGTCTTAGCGCAATGCAAAGACTAATATATACCTGATAAAATAAATAATATTGAAAATGCTGCCTTTTTGTAATACTATGAATTTTTAAAAGACATATAGAATAACTACCTGTAACATTACATCATCGTCAAATTTTTCTTCATAGCCCTTTTATGGAATCTTTCATTATGTTATTCTAATTTAGAATTCCTAATTGTTCATGTCTATTGAATACGTAGACTATATATATTGGTTTCGACTACCGACTTCTCTCTAAAAAAAATAACCTAGTCATATTTTAATATTCCAGGCAAAATTGTAGAACGCGGAACACACACAGAACTCTTAAATTTGAAAGGATATTACTGGAAGATGAGTAAAGGACAGAACTTGGCCTAAACTGTACCAAGCTGTATGTGACATGGTCTTAGCCGTGGCCTCAGGGCTAATCACATAGCAATCTGAATCTTTTCTACCATTTCGGTCCTATCTAAAGGACCTACGATATAATATAAATGCATGATTGTAAATTGATGATGACGTGTATCATAATTTACAAAGCATTTACTTTAAAAACACGCCATATTTGAAACAGAAATGGTTACGCCTATTAGTGTAAGCGTGTATATTATTATCATAAATGTATTAAAAAAGAAATATCATGTATTGTATTTGAAAATAATTACTTTTCACTTTTATATTTTAAAATTTATACATAATGTGATATTTTAATAATATAGAAATGTTACGATAAAAAATGCTTATTATTTTACATCGGCCCCATAATTTTAATTTTTCCAATAATAATTGATTTTCATCACTTGTGAATATTTTGACTCTATCAAATCTCAATTGTATATCAATAATATTTATTTTAAGACGTTCAGCTTGTTGCATTACATTACATTTATGACGGACGAAAATAATGTTCCAAATTGGAATCGATTTTAGATACAACCTAATTCAAATTTTAAGTAATATAGATAAAGAAAGGAACGAACACGATTTACTTTACGATACTTATATGGAGTTGCGTAAAACACTGCACTTTTCTACTGAAATTTATAAAATAATTAACAATAAACAAGGTTAAGGTTTAACAATAAACAAAAAGGCACTGGTATCGTAATGACACAGACGTTTTTATTGTATTTATTATAATAAAGTAGACCACGGTCACTTTGGTACAAATACATAAATTACATAAATATATTTTCAATAGAGGAAAAAAATTAAATACATTAAAATAAATCATTTAATTTCAAAAATAATACAATTACCTACCCATAATAAAATAGTCACACGTTAAAATTATGTCATTTATAAACGACATATATGTTCCTGAATTATTTTGGTACGACCCTGTATATATTATTCCTTATAAAATTATATCAACCTAAGTTTACTTGAAAATAAATTTTATCGGAAGTACATAAGCTACGAACAATTTTTTCGATCGTTTATGTGAACATACATTACATCGACATGTTACAAATCACGATTCTACTTAAGATCTCAAGCATTTAAACGATAAATAAAGAACTATTTTTATAGACTAATTAAAGAGTTTTCAATGAATTGCACAATACTTAAATATGAATAATTGTTATACTCAGTTACACAAACACAATTTATACGTAAGTAGATTAGACATTTTAATCGATTTTACATTACTAAAACTACAGAGCTTCAACACAACCGATATATTTTAAATGAATTCAGACCTATTTTATTTACTTCAAATTATATCACATATGAATGTACTCACAATAATTAATTTAACTGGATTATCAATGTTTGCTAATCATTTCTTTTACTACAATTTACACGAACGCGTCGATAATTAATGTAGCTCTGTTTTTTTTTTTTAATTTATTTATATTAAAAAGACTTATTATATAATTAGTGTACTTGTGTAACGATTGATGATACAATTAGAAAAAATTAAAACATTGATTTTAGTAACCTTTTTTATACTTGTAGAAAAATGTACAAGTAACTTTTAAAAATGGTCCTTTGAACGCACTTTTTATCTATTTCTTAATATTAATATGTCTTTCTTATATAATCTAACTTAAATAATGCTCAAAAAAAACTATGTTTTGGCACATTCGATTTGGGCACATTTGGATGTGAGTTTGTCTTTTTTTGCGCTCTGGAGCAAAGGTAGACTTTTGGTCCAGAGTAAACAGAGTCCCAGCACAAAAAGGCCCTGGTAAATACACTGACCTCTACCACCAGGTGACTCCTCTGCCTTTTTACCTCAGCTAATGTAAAAAAAATGAGAAACGTTAATAACTTACGTAACACACACTAACATCAAATTGTACTAACCGTTAGTTTATGAACTTGGCAATATTGCACGAGCAGTTCTTTCTATCGATCCCTAATAGGAAGGTTGAAGATGTTACTACTTTTATAAGGGTAAACACGACCAATTTACAAATGCTTGTAGATCGTTGATTTGTATTTTTTCTATAAAAAAAAAAGGTATTTTTTTTCTATTTGTATCAAAAAATGTTGCTTCAAATGAGGCAATGAATGTATATTTTCTAATAGTTGATAACGTTTAACAACAATTATAATAAAAGTATTTTACTTATAAAAAGAGAAACCTTATCACTAACTTTGACCTCTTATGACACCAATACAGCGTAAATAAAATTATATTGTCTATTTATAATCTATACTATCTGTACAACATTATTCACGATAAAAATATCTATCATAATATATCGATGGTTACCTTTTTGGTTTATTTTAAAATATTAAAAATTATGGCAAGTAGGGACAGATGTCATTAACAATAATAATATATTTTTAACTTAACATACATAATTAAATAAGAACCACTGAAAACGTGTTTATAGACCAGCCAGTATAACCAATTAAAACAATTTTTCAAATAAATAAATTTTGAAATTTAATAATAATACAAAATTGTAATTTCGCAAGCAAAATCATAATATATCCAATTTTAAAGTTACCAATCAATATACGTAAAGATTATGAACGTGATCGGCAATAGAACGCCTTAATATTTAATTCAAATTATAAAACTTCGCAAGTCATAGTACTACAAAATTATTTTTTTATATATTAAATTCATATGGCATTGAAATATATGGCAAATCGTTACAATGTACGACGTGACACAATTTTCCAGTAAGTCATTATTACAGTAAAATATAATTTAACGTCACACTAAATTTTCAATCCATAAAGGTTAAGGGTCACTAAGCATAAAATCACAAAATGCTGATTCTTTTTATTCCAGATAAAAAAACTATTAAATTTTTCATCAAACGTAAAGAATTGGTCTTAAGTTTTGAATCGCCACACAACCATTTCTTACAACTCAGAAAAAAAATCAATAAAAACTGTAGAGAATATTATACATTATTATAATGTTTTAAAGGTTATTGGCGAGTGGGAAAAACCAGTTCATTAAATGGGCCATAAATCGTTACCGGTAATTTTTAAGTTTACAGAAAATAAAAGATGCGAAATTTTATATTCTAATTTAATGGTCACAATATTTTTCCCCTTAGTGCATACTTTCCGAGATGTAGACCAAAAAACTTATTTTAAGATGTCCCTTGAAGATCTACCTGAATTTGATCATTGAGTGACCATTAACCTAATACAAAAAAAATGGATCGGAAAATTGATGCGAGGTTGTCCAAAATTTCCAAAGAAACAGCCAATTTGATACCACTACAAAATGTTAATATAACAAAATACATTTCTGTAAAACAATCGATAAATCTTTTAAATTATTTAAAACAAAATAAAACATGATATTATTATTATTATAAATTATGCTCGCTATGCAAACTATGTTAGCAATTACGATATTTGTTCCATTATAATGAATTCGGATGTATTATTAATAAAGTTTTCGTTATATAAATTGTCATCTTCGATATTGTCTTAATTTTAATTAATTTCCCTACACACTAAATACCTTGTAACGATAAGTTTTTTACTCATTTTGTGATTATACAGTTATACACATACTGACTTATTGGTAAAATCTAAGAACCAGATACCTTATTCTAATGATTATAGTCTAACACACCCAAAACATTTATGCGTGATAGGAGTTTTACACTAAATACAACACAAAGCATTTTAATGTGATAGTATCCTAAAAATTTCGAGCTTTGTCTAAAAGCGGTATAAATTTTTTGATTTACGTCACACCTCAACCAAGTAAGGTAGCAAAAGTTATAGGGCCCGGCAACTTAACTTAAAAGTACTTACGTGATTGAAACGTAAGTATATATATATATATATATATATATATATAAACTTTCTCTATGTCCGTCGGATTGTCGCAAATAATATAATTTTTATTTTTATTTATAAAGACGTATTTTTTTATTTCATAATATAGAAAGTAAAACAAAATTAAACAAATAACTTACTGTCCTCATTACCGGTACAATATAATTTGACAAATAACAGGATTTAAGTTAGTTTTACAGAATATTGATCAAGCGCATTACACATTCAGTTTAAACATCTTACTTTGCGACGTCACTTATATTTACTTCAGAAGTGTCGAGTAAAAGCCCTTTTTCTGTAACACAGACATGTTTTTTTTTTCATCTTTTTTAATTTTTTAAAGAATTCTCGTACTGCATGCCGAAGATAGCCAATTATAGTCAATGGCCTTTTTTTAAGGCCCAAAGAGTAAGTACCGTCAAGCGCTAATATTTAGGAAGAACATTCATTAATAAAAAAACATTTTACGTATAATCTAATATAAACTATATATTACACATTATTTTCTCCTTTATAAACAATATAAACCAAAACGGAAATACATTGTGTAATAAAATAAAAAGTAAAACAACAAGATTTTTTTCTATATACAGGCTGTGTATGATGGTATTAATTTCCCTCATACTCCGTGTCAGAGCGATTGTTACCAGAATATGTATAAAAAAATGTATTTTTTCAAACAAAAATAACAAAATAATCGGTAAAAATGGAGCACCATTTATGATTTATCATTCGCCAAACTGAAAAATGTCACTATAATAAGCATAAAGCCTAGCACGCATTATGCTAGTATTTTAGGGTTTTATTAGGAGTTTCCTAATAGAACCTCGATAGTTTGAGAGCGCACTTTGCTGCAATGAATGATTTAGACTAATTCGCCAGGTTTGGACTTGTTTAGCCAGTAAACCACGGAAGCGTAGTGGCAGGGGTTACTAATCCGAAAAAAAAATTGAATAAAATGTATCGACTTGCCTCAATTACTTACTAAAGTTTAGCCCCATTCTACTCACTATAACACTAACCTACTGGCATATTGCAATCAACACTTAAGCCTCAGTTTTTATATTTGCAACGAAATAAAAAAAAAATACCGTCATACACGCCAAGTATAACACCATCACAATATTTACACATCAAACTATGTTTAGCTTATACTTATACATATACTTAATTGGTTTATGATACATCAACACTAAAATGTAATATTTTATTTACGTATTTACAAATTGAACGTACCACAATATGTTATGATCATGAATTAAAGTAAAGCCGCAGAACTGTACGAGCCCAGTGATTGTGAAAGAACTTTTAATAAGTCTATTTTTACTCATCATTATCATCAGCTTCCTTGCAGTGTTGAACTCCATTCATTAATCGATTGAGGCCTATCCTCAATCAATTAATGGAAAGATTACCAATCCATTATTTATTTTATTTTATTACCTATCATCTATTTTCGCTCAGAATCTTAAAATAAATGTTAAATTTATAATTTAATATAGTACTTTAACTGAATACGTTAATGTGAAATATGTTTTATAAACAAATAAAGTCTCAAAATTATTAAAATTGTATGTCAAAATTTATTAATATTAATAAAAAAAATATATTATGTATTTTTAAATTAAGATTTATCTCAATCAATTAATAAAGCCAATATAACGCTCTTTAACTAAATAACATGAAATAAAATAAATAAACAAAAACAATAGAGCATACGGTAACGATTGCACAGCCCCAGCCACAGCTCATTTAAATAACAAAAACCAAACAAAACCTTAAATTAGACAAACCTTTTTAACTAAACATATGGGCTGTTAACCTAGAGGCCGTGTGATGTGCAATATACTAACATAAAAAACCACACTAAAAATAACGCACCAGTTGATGTAAAAATATGTACGCAAAAATAAAAATTACGCAAAAAAAAAATGCATGTATGCATTTATATTTTCACATTGGTTGCCTTTTGAAGACGGATATTACTGTGTATATTTTTTATTGTTTATAAATTCTAGTAGTTATTTTATGAACTATAAATTTCATATTATGCTATGAATATTTGTGACAGGAATTAGTAAGTAATTCATATTTTATTATATGTATTGCATTACAATAATAAAAATATAACAGAACTATTAAGATGGCGTATAACGACTTTTACTTAGCATTAGAAATTTATTATATACAATTAAACTTAACTTTAACTCTTAAATAAAAACTAACATCTATCTTATAATAAGCATAAGCATTACCAACAATCCATCAGTCCTCTTAAAAATGTTATGTCTTTGTTGAATTAAATACATGAGTGATGAGGGAGGGAATAAGAATATGAACATTATATAATTAATATAATAATATAATTTAAATTATTATTATAAATGCGGTGACCATATTGTAAAATTATTAAGTATTATTTATTATAAGGCGGATTATCGTAATAGTATATGCAAACACTAGATGGAAATGAAGCAAAATTGATGATGATTAAGGTATAAAAAATATACCTCATTTTGATGTACAGGTGTCACAAGTCACAACCATAAAGACTGATCGCAATGCTCACACGTATTATATAACATACATTATTTGCTAAGGAAAAGCGAGAAACCGCGCCAACTATGCGAAAAGGATAATCTCAAAATCTCTTCAAGGCGGTAGTGGAAGGCTGTGCGCACAACATTGGTACCAACATTTTTATCAATTAAAATTTTAAACATTTCTATAATAAATTTTATGTAATTGACATATTTCGATGATTGATGATGATTCGCAAAAAATATTTATTTTATTTTAATTTCATTTAATCAGAAAAAAATAAAAACTTTTTGGAATCGATATATTCTAAATTTTATAATTGCTCGGGGTTACCCTACCTACTAATGTTAAGGAGACCGTGTGAGAACATAGGCGAAGCAACAGGATAAAAAACATAGCATAACACTAAAAAACAAAGACATAGCATAACACTTTTAAAACCAACATTCATGAAATTTCATATATTTATAAAATATACATATAAGTCCTATAAATATTAAATGTGATATTAAAGCTATAGGATATTTGTAATGTATAATTGTTGATAATGCTATTTTTCGCACAATCTTTGTTTGGCAATAAATATATAAAGTACATAAAGTACGAAACACGCTTTAAAATGGTAGCGACATACAAACTGAGATATTAAACTAACAAATTGCGTTAGCACGTATAAAATAAGGTATTTATTGTAATACAAATATCAGAGATGTGACTTATCTTAGACCAAAGTATCTGAAATACAGATACAAGATACAAAATACGTATTTACTTCTTGTATTTGAAATATTTTTATTTTTGAAGTGAAACTTCTTTAGAATCGTTGTGATTTCAAACTAGATGCAACGGAAAAACGACAGGTAAGAGACACAAATACAAAAGAGCGAGAGAGCAAATGTCGGTGTGTATGTATATTGCACACTGTTTAATACTTGCTTTTATTTAAGCATTTAACGTGTGTTTTACTTCTATCGTGTGTGAATCACACACACAACTTTTTTTTTTCTATTTTGTATCTTATATTTAGATACATTTTCGTTGTATCTTAGTATTTTGAAGATACTTTCTTTTCCAAGATACTTTTTCCTAAAATAAACAACGTAGTTTTTGAAGTGAAACTTAAGATTCTTTAGAATCGTTGTGATTTCAAACCGGATGCAACAGAAAAAACGACAGGTAAGAGACACAAATAGAAAAATGTGTAGGATAAAGCTGGCAAAGAATGAGACAGAAATATAAATAGTATTTTATATTATCGATATATTCTGTTTGTCCCATATAGTCGCCTGTAATTAGTGAGCCGGAGAGAGAGAGCAAATGTCGGTGTATGTATATTGCACACTGTTTAATACTTGCTTGTATTTGAGCATTTAACGTGTGTTAGTATAAGTAGTAAGTGAGCTAATACTACTGTACACTGTATGCGACTGCGTATTAAAGCTTTTTAGTAAGAAGTCAGCGTGGTGTGTTAGTATTTAACAGTATGTTTGTGTGTATTTTTTCTTGTTGTGCTAAATAATAAATTTTATAAGACGCCGAAAACTACGCAAAAAAAATGAAATTAAAATTGTCACTTTACAATAACGGTTCTATTAGGTACTAATTGTATTTATGTTCTACGATCTATTGGTACTTCCAGTGGATTTCTTTTTTTTTTAAGTTTCACTTCTATCGTGTGTGAATCGCACACAAACCTTTTTTTTTTACTTTTTTAACTTTAACACAGCGCGACGTTTAAAAATGTAGTCGATATTGTCGGGAACCAAATGACAGTTGGCGATGCTATCTTTCTATAAATGTAATTGGCTAAGATGTCCCACTGTGTCACAGGAGGACACATGTCCGTGGTTGCTGTAAAATATCCGAAACGTCGGGATTATAAGAAACTTAATAAACCGCGATAAAATCCGTAAAAGTTGTTTCATTATAAATAAACTTAAGTGCAATTAAATGTTGCTTTCTTACAAAAAAGTATTTGAAAGATAGGTATTTTGTATCTGAAAGTAAAGGTATCTGAAAATCTAGTTTCACAGACCTTTTTAAAAAAGTATTTGTATCTGAAGTACTTTTTTTAAAGTATCTTGCATCTTGTATTTCAGATACTTTGTACAGGCTATCATATACATCACTGACGAACGAAATATGTAGTAAATAACTGAACAAAAAGTAGGTACCATTGAAGAAACACAAAGCCTGAATATATTCACGTGATCACAATAACTTAGCTAAGACACAGTTTTATAGATTTGTAATATATTCCTTAAAATATATTTTTAGAGAATATACAAATTTTGGTTGTAGCTTAAAATATAAAAACTTTAACAATTGTGCACAGTAAATGATATATGAGATCTGTTATTAAATGTAATTTGCCGCGTTATGTTTACCGCGGCATTTGTGGATTCTGTTGCTGATTGTTCCCATCTGATGGTGGATACTGTTGGTAGCCCATGTTGTTTCTATTCTGTAACTCTTCGTAAAGTAATTGTGCTGGTACACGTTGGTTTGGCGGTATCTCCTCGTGGTACTGGAAATAAAGAAGTAAATATCGAAATTAATTTAAAAGTAAATGCCTTTACTTTTAAAGCCCGTAACGGACATTACCTAATCAGATAGATAAATATTGTCTGAATAAATATATAGTTCTACTTTCAATTAATGTTTATAAAACTTTTCTGACCAATCGTAATACTTATATGTTTATTAAATTATAATACGGATTATTCAATCTTATAATATAAGTGTAGTAATGTAGTAAAGCGAGCTTCGAAACATCGAGCGATTTAGTTGTGAGAATCGGAGCGAAATATCATCATTTAAAAAGAGAAGGAATTTAAAATTAATTCTTGTAAATTTGATGTACGGGAATAATGAAAAAATGAAGAAATTAGAAGGAAACTGATTACGTAAGCGTCTAAAGTCACATTGAGGTCGTTTCTATGCATATTTTCTCTTCAATTAAATTTTGTTAAATCAAAGTCCTTTTTATCAAAAATACAGTTTTCGCTGTAAATTATGTCAACTTTGAAATGCATGCGAAAACAAATATGCACCGCAATGAAATAGATATAATTATAGTAACAATTATGCATAATGGCAGGCAGTTTCGCTAGCGTTTCGCTGCTACTATATATTATATGGCAAGACAATACAAGGCATGGCGAAATTAATGCGGTTCCACCATTATGATTTCGCATTTTATTTGCATTTAAAAATACATACAGATATTGCATAGAGTAGATATTGCATGCACTATAATATTGCTTAAACAAGAATGTTGAAATATCGTTCTATTTACATATAAATTAGAAAATATGATTTTAGTAATAGAAAGGATAAATAAATTTTACGCGGCGCCTTAATGGTGAGTAGTGGGTACCACCAAACCTGATTTTTTGGAGTTTACTCCTTAAGAATCGATTTTCATATATAAGGCGCCCGGTATGAGAAAAATCCGAGGGGTAAAACCAACTGAACTAACGAAAAAGTGTCACGTTTTTGGTGCGCACCTTTAGTGCGCAACTTTCTAATTTAGCTGTGAGTGTATTGAGACGTACATAGGGTATGCTGTATAGGCGACTATACCTATATACTATATGTTATTGGGCTTGTTTGTTTCTATTAGTGTCGATGTATTTATATTAAACTTTTTTTGCGTATGGTTAGATACTCGTACTTGAGGAGTAAACTCCAGTCGTGCGTCGGAGCTGACACACACACATTTTTTATTTTCCTTCTTATTTCGAAAATAAAGTAGGAACGGAGTAAGATCTAAGATTGCGTACATGTAGTCACGCATCGGCCAGCTTCATTGGGCTCTTATACAGACTCTCTATATTTAGACTATTTAAAACGGGACATTTACCATTCTTTTTAGCATTATTTCGCTGAGCTCGATATTTCGACTTTGTCGAACGTTGTTGTAACGTGACATTCGTAGACAATGTTGAAATATCGAGCTCCGCGAAATAATATTAAAAACATGGTAAATATCCCGTTTTAAATAGTTTAAATGATGAAAATAACCATGTTAATTTAAAATCCTATAAAAAGCTCACCTACTCATTCGCCTATCCGAAAAGGATATATGTAACAAAAGACACATAATAATGAAACTCACGTTGATAATCGGCTGCAATATTCCCAATCGTGCGAGGAAGAGTTGCTCCTTGACTTGGCGCAGTTCCTCCTGCTGTCGGACTATCATCTGTTGCAACTCCTCGTGTTTCCTCTGCAACTGCTCCTGCCACGGCCACAAGCTCGCATTATTGCGTAAAACACCATTTAAGCGTTTTAAGGTAAACATTTATACAAATTACGGCCTGGGAAAAAAAAATCTCAAAGCATAAAATGTTGAAGCTTTTTTGGGAACTTAATTCAAGGACAAGCCACAATATACATAAAAAATCTAATTAGCCTAATAATGGTGTAAAAAATAAGAGGCATTCCTTAAAAATACATAAAAGTTGCATAAAATACAAAACGAAAGATAGAGCAACTTCGGAAGTACTACTTTTGGTTGGCCGAAATTATATAAGGGTTCGTTTATAACGCATTCATGATAGCAAATATTACAAGAACAGTATATTTTGTGACTCACCAATTTTAAAATTAGATAATCAACTGATTGTCTTTTTTGCGCAATTTATTAAACGAAGTATTCGAAATATAAAGTCAGAGAAACATAAAGGAATAAAATAAGTTTAAGGAAGAACTTTGTTTCAGTTTAAAAATGAATTTTATAGCTCTTAAAAGTTAATATTACTTTTCACTTCAAAATAAAATCATATAAAAATATTATGACGTAACTTTTTCATAATATCTCTAAGTCGTTTAAGGAAGAACATTTCTTTAGTTTAAAAACGCTATGCAGCACCATGTTTGTTTCTCACTTTAAACAGCTTTCGTTTCCGAGATGAGAGCAAGACAAGTGTAATGACAATGAGTGTAAGTATGTAGTGTAAGACCAACATAACAAACAGACATAAAAGTTTCTAAATCCATCTAAATTGAAGAATATCTTTATTTATATTTATTTCATAGGTTATAATTTATTTCTACTACTAGACCAAAACAATTAAGCGCATGACAGGCGACGCCCAAGTTCACGCCTTTGGCAACGTTTAACCAGCGAACTCAGCAGATTATGGAACGATAACTCAAAAAGTGATTTAAACGAAAAAATGTCCCCACGACGCTGTTCCAAGTATGTACTTCATAACATTCATTTTAAATAACAACCTAATGCTTAAATGCATTTTTCAAATTCATTTGAATTCATTCATTCATTGAAAAAACTTTGTGCAACATTTATTGAAAAATTCTCAGGTCATATTGAAAAAGAGCTCAGGTTTTCATTTCATATATTAACATACATCTTTAATTTTTAGGTACCTTTAAAGTTGCAGAAGTAGTTTAAAAATCACAACAGAAGGATGAATTAATCCTTCCTTATTCTTAAAAGATATTAATTTAGATAAATGTAGCTATTCATAAGCTTGTAACAACTCTAGACAGTTATGGCATTCTGCCTGCATTTTTCTAGCTACAAACTCTCCAACTAGCACTTGTCTGATTTTTATTGTGCTATACACCTGGTACCGTCCGCCTAATTGTTTTGTTCGAGTAGTACTTATCCGTAAGTTACTATCCATGCGATAATACTTACTGGATATATATAAAATTGATCACCAAACATTATATATTACTATTCACATACATAGTATCGACAATTTAAATTCAGAACCACCAGTTGTCTTTTTTTTTCGGATGGAGCTTTGCTAATGGCCCTAAAGCTTCGTCGGTAGTGGGGTAAGCCGGTTGGTATCACCCAGCGATATAGTAAGTTGGGGGTTGCCCCCCGCCAGCCGTGGAGTGTGACTTCCACGGCTTCATGGCGTCGGGTTTGTACCTGTGGCGGATCTCTGCCTCATTACCGTCAGATAAAATCACCAGTTGTATACAGTTTCGCAACACGAGTTTATGCAATATGAAAAACGTAAAAAATGCTTATATTCATAGTTAGTAAATGTTTAGTATGAATGGTTATTTTCGCACCTGCATCTGCGCCTGATCATGTGCCACGACTATGGGCAGCGCGGGGCGAGCCAACACGCTGGGCACACTAATGGCCGCCACGTACGGCGCGGGGTGAAGATACTGCGTACCAATCACGTGCTGCGGCACCAAAATCGGCTCCACCACTTTGTGTGACTGTGAATTAATAAAAATAAGTAGTCGATTTTTTTAATTTCGTTCATTGAGGGAGGCCTATGTTCAGCAGTGGACGGATAAAGGCTGATGGTGATGATGATGAAGTAGTCAATTAATGCAAAAAACAACAATGAGTTATAATCCTGATAACACTAATATACATAATGTCGCAGTGGCCCGCCATAGTTTTATCCTTGTGGCTAGATCGGCTGTCTTAGCGTTCATAAAAGGAGCTTTATTTCAAATACTGGACAGAAGAAGCTTAAATGATGATGATGAAACAATGAAAAAAAATGTTCCCAGATTGGACCTGGCAAAAGTCACTGCCTTCTTACACTGTATGTCTTAACTTTCTCTCCGAAACGCAGCATAGCTGTCTCACAGGAAAACAGGCAATATGGTGGTACCCATACAGCCGGGATCAAATTCCTCTCACTACAGCTACTTACCAACTATAGCTATAGCAATCGCACAAACGTATGTCTACATACCAACCAGTATAAATCAAAGACTGGCAAGTTATAGTTCAGTATACATACTTCACGGGAGCTGTTCCGTTGTGACGACCTCGAGTCGCTGGACAAGGAGGTGGTGTCCGACTCGGTGTTGAAGCAGGCCTGGGGCGTCACCCGGGACCACACACAGCTGCCCGATGCTGTGGCAGTGCTCGTACTGCCCGAAGCTGATTTCACTGAAGATGGCTGCACAAATTGATACAAAATTTACGATCATCACCCAAGTTAAGAAAACTTTGGCAACAACAAAAAATGCTGCTGAAATGAAAACTTACTGCTTAGAATTACATACTCACGTGATAATGTCACATTAGTATGTCGGTAACACGAACCTATATTTATTTAACCAAAAATAGTATGGTATGAATCATATGAAACACGCACACTATTTCTTTCTACAATTAACCTCTGTTTTTTAAAGCGATATAAGAATTTTTGACAGAAAGAAGTCTGTCTGGGCAGCTAGTAGTCTTATAAACTGACCTGCGACAGTGATTGATATGAGCCAGAGTAGGCCTCACTGCTCTCCCCCATATACGACGACGATGACATATCGGAGTTTGTATTTTTCATAACCTCATTCGATTCGCTATCCACTCCGTGATCTGTTTCACCGTCCTCTTGTTTTGTTCCTTTATTCATGCCAGCACAACTGAAAATAAATGTACACATTAAAAAATACCTAAAATAATTATTTTAAATTAAAAAAATGTTTTCAGTAAATATTTATCTGAAGTTATATATACTATTTTAGGTATCAATTTACATGCCTCTTTAAGACTCGATACTAACTAAATCTAGTTAAATATTTAAATTAATAGAGAAGGTAATGACAATATCCTATATAATATATCCTATATAATACGCTTTTCCACCACGACAATCTGGTCCCGTGGTAAGTTTCTGAAGAACTTGTGTTACGGAACAACGGAAATAAATATATTTAATACTTTTATATATATTAATACATAATATTATATTTAAGCTATTTATTATATAATACACATATTTAATATACATCCATGACCCAGGAACACAGAAACTTTTTGTTCCCTAATGGGATTCGAACCCTACCCTAAACTACCCCCCAGCTAGAGCGGCTACGTGTTAACTATTGAACCACAGAGGTCGTCGGAATATCATATTTTTTGTATTATGTCATCGTCAAAATTACAATAATTAATGCAGTATTTTTCTAAATTGAGCTACAGAAAAATGAAGATTGTTTTTAAAAAATTATAATCACCAGTTTTTGAAGCAGCCTGATTTGAAAAAATAAAGAGATGTGTTACTGTGTGATTAACAAAAAACTTACTAGAAAAGAACCTACGTTTTCGAACTCAAAGTAAAGCTGCGGGCAAAAGTTAGTATAATATAATAGCGAAGATAACCGCAAATGCTTCTCATCGCGATGCACCTCTAAATATGAAAACCTATCAACACCTACGAAATGAACTTAAGTAAATAAAATGATTACACGAGAGCCTTTTATTAGGTACTCTTAATTCAAAATCTTGGAAAATATTATTTTTATTTTATTTATCCTATTTATCTTTATAAAAGCACAAATATACTAAATAGCCCCAGTAGACCGTTGTGACCGTTGGAAAGCCTGATCACCGGTGAAAGGGATGCGCTGTGCCGTGCTCCCGGCTGCATCTTGCTTGTGTCTCGCGTGAAGAGCATAGCAATGCAGTTTAATAATTGGTACCAAGACTTAACATGCTCACACATGTTGAGTCTTGGTAGGCAACACATTCCCACCATGGTTCAGGCCTTGTCATGGCGGTGGGGCTCAGGGTTAGCCATGGGGTGAACCCAACACCTTAGACGAAACGAATTGAGCCGAGGGGGCTCTTTGTATCCCTCTTATAAGAAGAAGGGGCAAAAGAGCAAGGGACAAGGGGTGAGGACAGGAACCTCATTGTACTGTCCCAACGTTGGTCGGGGTTGTTCTGCGGTGCGGGGCAACCCCTCTGTGGAGGTGGCCTCGGTCCCCTGAGGGACTGACTAGCCGTCGAGGTGCCCTGTTGCTAGCAGATCCGTCACCAAAGGCGGCAGTGGTGGCACTCGCCGGGTTTTAGTGGGTAGAGCTGCGTCCATTCGTCTTTCAGGCGCAGCGAGTCACACATACCCGCCTGGAGAGACCCACTGCCCAGCAGGATACCTCAGTGCATTTTCCGGCGTTAAAAAAAAAAAGATAGGCAACACATAAATGCGCCGCATGGTCTAGCTGTTCATGGGTGACATCGACCAAAAATGTCTTTCCAACAAACATAAAAAAAGAAGTTGTATATTTGTACTGTTACAAATTGTAAAGCGTATACAAATTGAAAGCTCATACAAATTGAAAAGCTCATACAAATTGAAAAGCTCATACAAATTGAAAAGCTCAACAAAAAAGCGTTTATATAACTAAGAGTATTAGAGTAACAATGGATTTCCCTCTTAACGACTAAACTCCAAGTCGGGCTATTTTCGGAACGATGTATTTTAAGACGAGAAATTAAATTTTCTTTATGTATAATCCTTTCTTGTGCCATATCATTTGACTGGTTATTCCGACTGAATCAGGCTGTACCAAGATATATCACTGATATAACAATGTAATAAACATTAATACAATTTTATACAGACAGGCAGACACATTTCGCGAATTACCTTTTATATTGTTTATGATCATAATTCTAAGAAGTGACCAAACCGCTGTGAGAAATATATAATAAAAATAATAATAATAGTCCTACTTATATTATAAACGTGAAAGTTTGTAAGTAATGGATGTTTGTTACTCTTCCACGTTAAAAGTACCGAATGACTTTTAACGAAACTTTACAATAATATAGCTCATACATCAGAATAACACAGGCTATAAATTTATCACCGTACTCCCACGGCAATTAGAAGTACGCGGGTGAAAACGTGGGGCGCTGCTAGTATATAATTAAGGTATTAATAGATACGTACTTGACAACACGGTGCGTACAAACAATGAATTCTGGTTTCGCGTTCCATTGGTGGTAAGTAATGTAGAACCGGGTTTGAAGCCAGATCCATTCCTGCCCCTTCGTCAAGAACCGATAGTAGCACGACGTCAGCTCACCCTTTTGTATTACTACAAACATGTTCTCAATTACTATGAAATCGTTACAGAATTTTAAATATGGTTTGGGGTAAATTTTCTAAGCCAGCGTGGGTATCATAACATAAGTATAGGAAAAAAATCTAAATTTGATAATATGTTGTTTTTTATTTGATCATATAAATGATCATTTAGGCCGTCTCAGTGTTCTTTTGTCCATCATTCAATAATGTTGATGGTGATGACAAGTCCTAATTAAACAACGAATAGCCCAAAACAAAGCGGCAATATTCAGTGACAAAAAACAAATGTATTTTCCTGACGGTGAATTCAGTATGTATTTTATTTAAAAAAACATATTTACCCTCACACGGTCGTACGCCTCCCGAGTATCATAACATTATACTTACACGCTTCATGGCATGACATCAACTTCTCTACATCATCAAAATGATAATAGTCATATCCGGAAGTACCAAGCACTTCAAAGGGCAGGTATCCTATGATAGGGGGCGCGCGGTGGTCTAAGAACAGAAACTTCCATTCCAAGCTGTGTCTCGACGTGAATTCGCTACGATTCAAATCCATAAGGGAAACGTCCCGAATGAGATGTGGCGTGCTCAACCTCCCCGTACAGACGAACAGCAATCTGGTCACAATTTTAGGTATTAGTATGTTCCCGTTTCATATTTCGACAGCAATGCTGTCCTAGATAGATGTATAGGTGAAAATTAATTCCACATTACCACATACATAATAAAAAGGAGTAAAAATAAAATTAAAGAATAAAATATCTCAACAGCATTCATAATATTATGTATGTATGTGCTGCAGAATTGCAAAGAGGTATATAAATAAAGATCAAGGGGGTTCTATTTATTTTTATTATTTCATTTACAACCTGTTAAGCACGATTCCTCGTTTGTGATGTTACGTTGTACGTATATATTTATAAGTGTGAATTATGAATAGTAAAGTGTCAAAAAATGATATTAAAATGACAATAATAATAATAATTCATTATAGAACGTAATAGAATTATAATTTATAAATTTTCAGACATAACATATATATTGGAATAAGATGATAATAGTATGTTAATTTTATACATAATAATGATGATAATGAATTACATTACAGATAATTCATTTGGTAGCCTTAGTCTCTAAAAGCTGCAGTCCCATGCTTTTGCAGTGACACTCGTCGAATCCTCCGAGGTGTACCGTAACGTTCGTCAATTAATGATTCAATTTATTTCATTAGGTCGAACGTCATGGTAGCCAGATGCAACTGTTTTCTGGCTTTCATTCTTAACATTATGGGGGCAGATATAAATGGCGTTATATGTTATAAATAGTTATTATTTTAAAGAACGCTTAATTACATTTTTTGGTCATTTTAGATTTATCTTCAACACAAAGTATCTAAAACATAAATGTTGAAATAATCACAATATCAGAATATTTAACCCATAAATTTTAATGCATCTTATGAAGCAGTGAGTTTTGTCTGTCCTAAATATAAATTTGTCTTGCAAGAATTTACCGTACAAATGTATATTTATATCAATTACACACATATGAATGATTATACACAACATTACACACAAACGCATTTTTTTATACAAAAGGGTGCAAACGGACAGTCGGTACACCTGATTGTAAGTGATAGCGACATCCACAGACACCGCTACATCAGAGGATTAGCAGGGGGCCTAGCCAAAGTGCCATTAAGAAAGCGTTAGCGAAGTTCGAAAATGATAAAATGTATGGTATTGACATAAGGCCGCGCCTAATCACGTGGTCCATTCTATACATTTTATCATTTCGGACTTCGCTAACGCTTTCTTAATGGCATTTTAGCTAGGCCCCTGGTGCGTTACCGGCCTTTCAAATATAAGTATGCTCTTTTCTTGAAGGTCTCTAAGTCTAATTACACATTGACTTACAATTCTAGAAACTTACTCGCGTTTAATTTGCTGGGATCTCGTTTCTACGTGAAATCCTGACCTCTCGTCGTCGTGTGGATCGATGTTCATGCCTACAACAGTAAAAATGTATTATTCAAATTTCTATACTAATATTATAAAGAGGATAGATTTGTTTGTTTGTTTGTATTGAATAAGCTCCGAAACTACTTCACCAATTTGAAAAATTCTTTCACCTAAGCTTGCTTGCTTAGCTTGCTAAACTACACTATCCCCGGTGAACATAGGCTATATTAAATTTTTAAAAAGTTAGGGACCCGTATTAAAACTTAGTTGACGCAGGCGAAGCTGCGTGCAGACATCTTTAGGTATATTATGTTCTCAAACAAGCACTTTAAGACTTTCAACTTTAATCGTAAATTGTATTTAGGACTTTCGCACGTAAATTCAATAATATTAGGTTAATGATTCGAAATCGAAACAGCCAACAAAGTGACACCTGAATATAATGATACATTTTCCGTGACATCTGAAAAACTTTCTTTAAGACTAAGTCTTAAGGTGGATAAGGTGTTGCTATTTGACGTTGACCTTCACACGCAAGTTTAGGGCCGACTTTACAAGCAGATACGTCCCCTCAAACTGAATAACTTTTCCGAAAAATATTTTCGTGAAGCGCGTATAAAAAGCTGTTTATGTAAATTGTACCACCACACTATTCCAATAACGAACAAGTATATAATCGATGGACAAGTATACATATTTTTTTAGCCAAAAACAAATGAATAAATAAAACTAATTAAGAGAAACATTTTGATTGTTCATTTGTTTACATTGAATAGTCTCAAAAACTACTGGACCAATTTGAAAATTTCTTTCACTAATAGAAAAACACTTTTATCTCGGTCTATTCAGATTTTAATATGCGTGATGTTTCGCATCCTTTACAGCAACTATGGTCACGAGAGGACAGCCTTTTTCAGGTTTGCAACACGTCTATCATGTTCGGATTTATGATGAGAATCACAACAGAGACAAAACGCAACAGACAATCAAACATGATCTGTTGTCGCTATTTATATTTCAACCTCATAGTTAAACAGGTACATAAATCCGCAATGAATACGTGCGTGGTAGCCTGGGAGTCCGAGATATCGCCGATAAGTTGCAAGAGAACAGGTTGAGGTGGTATGGACATGTCAGGAGAAGACCACGCGAGTACGTTGATAACCAAGGAAGTTGATTGAGTACTCACTACTTGTTACAAAAATGTTTAATAAAATCCATTAAAAATTGTTATAAATATGTAATAACAAAATAGTCAAAATAGCACCGGGCGACACTTTAAGTAATAGTATAGCTTGGTTTATGTTATGAGTTATGAAGTTTGTACTTAGTTCACTGGTCAGTGACGTCATCGCCTTATATTGGTTCGAGGTAAAAATAAAAGCCTACGCAAAAAAATCAGGCAGTAGCCACAGCAAACAAGTGAGGAGGTTCTCGACCGACTCACCCGCGCCCCCCGCCGCGTCAACGGACGACGGCCCGCTAGGAACCGAGTCCGGCACAACCGATGCCGGATCGGAAAACACGCGGACTTCCCGCTCGTCAACTCCGTCAGAGGAGGAGATGTCGGTAGCCGGCAGCTCCTCCGAGGAGGAGACCACCAACAGCGGATTCACGGAGGTCCGCAATAAAAAGAAGAGGCGGCGCCCGGACACCGGGTCCGCGCCGTCCTCCGCGCCATCCCCCCCGCCTAAGGCTCCGAAGGTAGGGACCCCGCCCCCTCAGGGCAAGACAGCGGCATTATCATCATCGCCGCAGGTCACTAGGCGCGACCAAGTCGCGTCCCCCGCGCCCGGTACTTCGGCGTCCACCCCAAACGAGGGCATGGACACCGAAACGCGCACGAAAGCGCCCCCCCCGATAGTCGTCCAGGATACCAAAAGCTGGACAATAGTCTCAAAGGCTATATACGCGAAGCAGATTTTATACAAATCTGCACGTTCGTGCGCAGACGGCATAAGAGTCCAAGTGGCGGACTCTAATGACCACCGTAGGTTGACCGCTTTCTTAAGCGCCAACAAAATAGGATACCACACGTACGCGCTCGAAGATGAGCGCGTACTGCGTGTTGTCATCGGCGGTGTCCCCCGGGATATAGACCCGTCCGAAATCAAGGAGGAGGACCCTGTGGAGGAGGTACATAGAATGTACCACCCCCGCAATAAATACAAGTACAAGATGGTACTTGTTATCCTGCCGCTAACGCCGGCGGCGAAAGCCATATTTAATGTCCGGGCCGTGTGTAACATGACCGGGCTAAAGGTAGAGTCCCCCCGTAAAAGGGGCATCATAGGGCAATGTCATCGTTGCCAATTATATGGTCATTCGGCAAGAAATTGCCAGGCGCACCCCAGGTGCGTTAAGTGTCTCGGCGACCACGGGACCCCCGACTGTCCCCGCGATAGGGCCACAGCTACGGAACCACCTAGCTGTGTTATCTGCAGAGGCCAAGGGCACCCGGCTAACTACCGCGGCTGCCCGAAAGCCCCCGCGGTGGTAAGGAAAGGGAGGAGAGCCGGGAAAAAACCTGGTCCTGCTCCCAGATCCACCACCCGACCCAGGGAGGAGAAGTTTGTCCCCGCTCCGCCCCCTAAGACGAACGCGTGGCATGACAGAGCGGCTTCCCAGCCGTCTGCACCCGTAAAACCCGCTCCGGGCCCTCCAAGCCCCCCAGCGGCAGTAAGCAGGCAGCAAGCCCCCCCTGCAAGTACGAAGGTACGAGCAGCCCCCAGCTGTCCCGCTTCCCCCACTGATGAATTCGGGATAAACCTAGCGTTTGTCTTTCAGGCTCTCTGCGATGTAGATCCAGAAGAGCTAGCCGTCCTGGCCCGCAAACTACGCGTCGCCACCACCCTACAGCAGACATGCCAGGCATATAGTGAACATGCCACCCTGGTCGCCAAGATTAGGTCCCCCCCCTCTCAAAGCCCTTAAATGGCTACCACGGCTAGGACAAAACCGCGTTCTCTCCGACTAGTGTCGTTCAACGCGAACGGCATTAGCGCGAATTTAGAGGAAATTCGCATTTTCGTAAAAAAATACGATGTTGACGTCCTCCTTGTGCAGGAAACGTTTCTAAAACCATGTAATAGCAATCCGCGTATCCCTAATTATAACATCGTTAGGAATGATAGGTTGCGATCCCGACTCGGAGGTACACTAATTTATTACAAAAGAACACTCCATTGTATCCCATTAGACACACCGCCTCTAGCTTCACTGGAGGCGTCCGTCTGCCAGGTGAGCATGACTGGCCATCAGTCGATCATCATCGCCTCGGTATATCAATCGTGTAATAAAACATTACTCTTCAGCGATCTCAAATCGCTATTAGAACTAGGCAACGCCGTCTTTATAGCCGGCGACCTAAACAGTAAAAATCAGGCATGGGGCTGCAGAGAAAACAATAAAAATGGTATAATTCTCTGCCGCGCCGTTGATGATCTAGCCTGTACAGTAGTCGCCCCAGATGAGCCAACACGCTACGACTTCGCAAACAGCGATAGAAGTAATGTGCGGCCATCCATATTAGACATATGTATAATACGCAATGTATCCCTTCTGGTGCATTCTATTCAAACAGTACACGAGCTTAACTCAGACCACAGACCAGTATTAATTCAATTAGGTAACCCCGAGAATAATACTAAAAATCTAAAGAAAAAGATCATCGACTTTAAATTACTAAATGAAAACTTAAATTCACTTCGCTCGAGTCAACTCGACAACATCCCGGACACTATAGAGAGTCCCGAGGCGGCCATTGCGGCCAGTTCCGACCTTACCGACCATCTGGTAGCGACGATGGAAAAGTCATCTAGGGAGATCTCAACGTCCAGCGATGGACACTGGGAGCTCCCGGATGACATTAAAGCACTCATACGCGCCAAAAACACCGCAAGGCGCAGATACGCTCGCTACCCGGCGGACGAGTATCGTCGTGACCTCCGTAACCTCGAAAGAGACGTTAAAACACGCATCTTAGAGCAGAAAGCCGAAAAGTGGGATCGTCTCCTTAGTGAAATCTCACCCTCCCATGTGGCCTACTGGCCACTCGCTCGTTCTTTTAAAAAGAAAACGGAGGCATCTATGCCGCCATTAAAAAGACCAAATCGCGCGCCTGCACTAGAGGACGCCGACAAGGCGGAACTATTAGCCGACACACTAGAGAGCCAGTGTACCCCCAACATCACTACCCCCTCACCCTCCATAGGCTCCCACGTAGAGGAGGTAATTAGGGTAGTAGAGTCGAAGACTTCTGCGCCGCCGGAGGGGGATCCTATCCCTCCGACGGATGTAGAAGAAGTCCAAGACATTATCAAACGACTTCACTCCAAGAAGGCCCCCGGGCCGGACGGGATTTCCAACAAAGTCATTAAAATACTCCCACCCGCTCTTGTTTACCTCCTGGTTAGCATTTTCAACGCCCTCCTAAAGGGCTGTAGGTTCCCAGACCAATGGAAAGAAGCTACGGTTATCGGCATACCTAAGCCCGGCAAACCGGGCACGGAACCGTCTAGCTATCGGCCCATCAGTCTACTAAGCTCGATTGGCAAAATCTACGAACGGGTTCTGCTTAAGCGGCTCAAAGCCGTTACAGGCGAAAAGAACCTGTTCATAGACGAGCAATTCGCCTTCCGCGAAAACCACTGCTGTCCAAGGCAAGTCCACCGTGTGACCGAAGACATACTCAGAGGTTTCAATAAAAAGAACTCCCGCGATACGTGCGCCGTATTTTTCGATGTAGCTAAGGCCTTCGATAGGATATGGCACGAAGGCCTCGTGTACAAACTGTACAAGCTAGGAATACCGGATAGGCTAGTCATCATCATCCGCGACTATCTGTCAAACCGGTCATTTAGGTATAGGGTCGAAGGCACCCTCTCTTCCCTGAGACCTCTGAGGGCCGGAGTCCCCCAGGGCTCCGTGCTGTCCCCAACTCTATACAATCTGTACACATCAGATATCCCCAGACCTCCGGACGTCAAACTGGCTCTCTTCGCTGACGATACAGCTCTATACGTTACCCACCCTAATGCTAATAGAGCATCGCTATTTCTCCAACGTGCCGTCACCGAACTAGGCAACTGGTTCGCAAAATGGAGAATAGCTATTAACCCCGAGAAAAGCGCGTCGATTCATTTCTCTCGTAAGAGAAAGACACGCTTACCTAAACGCAGACAAACATGGTTCACGATGAAACCAATCTTACTAAATAACGTCGTTATTCCCAGAGTTAGACAGGTCAAGTACCTGGGGGTCACCCTTGACAGGTCGATGTCGTTTAGACCACACATCGCCGCGATTTCTAAAAAAGCCCGTTTCGTCAGTAGTAGACTGTACTTCCTCATAAACAAAAAGAGCAAAATGCCCCTCAGGCACAAGCTCACCCTCTATAAATCATGTATCCGCCCCATCATGTCATACTCCTGTGTGGCATTCGCGCATGTGCCTCAGCATAGACTCAGAGGCCTCCAAACGATCCAAAATAAATTCTTACGTGTGGCAACCGGTTGCCCGTGGTACGTAAGAAACATCGACCTACACCGCGACCTCAGACTAGATTCGATTAGGGGCCATTTCAAAGCGATGTCAGAACGTCACTTCGAAAAGGCACTTCTCCACCCGAACCCACTCGTCGTGAGTGCGGCAAACTACACCCCCGATAGCTTAGCACCTAATAAGTCTAGGTTACCTAAGAATGTCATAACCGATCCTGTTGATAAAATCACAGAACTGTTAAAGCGCGACGCTGAAGCGCGACGTAAGCTACAACACACACTCAGACATAACACAGCCGGTGTTAGGCACACATTCACACCGCATGGGCCCCGGGGTCGTATGCGACGTCGAACCCTACACTCCGTTGACCAGTTGATCCGGATCAACCGCGACAGCATAGGCTCAGATCAGCTACGAGTCGACACCAATATAGACCGTGTAATCACCGATAGCACTCTGCTATCGGCAGCTTGCTCGGGTCCCGCGCTTGACCCGCCTCCCCCGCTACCGGGGGAGGGGAGGGCCGGCCCTCACGATAGGTTTCTAACGTCACCCGTTCCAAACCAGTCGACCGTAGCTGACCAAGTTAGGTACAAACCCGACGCCATGAACATGGCGGGGGGCAACCCCCCAAATTTTTAACGTCATAGGATGATCCAACCGGATCACCCCATTTCCGATGACGCATAACGGTCACTAGGACCATTAGCATAGATCCAACCGAAAAAAAAAAAAAAAAAAAAAAAAAAAAAGCCTTATATTGGCGTTTACAGTCGTGCGTTTGCTTTATTTATCATGCATTATCACATATAATGCATAATAAATAAAGCAAACGCAAAATTATTTTTCTTACTTTCAAGACAAATAAGTCTTTTAAAATGTTATTTTAGGTTTTCAAATACTGTATTTTTTATGTAAAACATAACTTTACGTGAATTTGAAACACGTGTCAACATCCCAATTTCAAGCATTAAGGTATAGTAAGTTTATAAATAACATATAAAATAAATTAACGGTTTCATTTACAATCCCAAAATAAAATTAGGGTCCAATTTATAAGGCGTATCGAATTAACGTCGACGGCGAGACGAGACGTCGAGACGTTATAATATGATTGGAACTTTCCTCTAATTTTACTTTAATCTCTATGCAAAAATTTATATAGCTGCTTGTCTTTGGGGTTCAAAGTATATCGCAAAGTAGCCCCTGTGTCTTAAACACTTTCAGTCTCACAAAGTGAACAAGACGAAAGATGTCTTAAGGGCCTTTATGTCCTATGGTATGAGATTAAGTCTCGGTGCTAGTCATTACACTGTCTGTCTTGCCCTTCCCTCCACACACACAGCAAGCCAGTTTCACAGGAGAAATCAGCAAAATTTTTTGTTACTATCGATTATGTTTACGTTCCGATATATTATGTTAATTCTATTTTAGCTTTCGGACATCATAAAATGTTATAAAAGGAAAAAAAAATGTTTCGGACTTTTTCTACTTCAAAACTTAGGCCTGTACGTCAATCATTACTCTATATCATACCGTTGTCGCGTAATTATTCTTATTGCATTCGTTCTTTTTTAACCGACTTCAAAAAAAGAAGGAGGTTATCAATTCGTCTGTATGTTTGTTACTTGTCCATGTAATATGAATAATATGAACAAAAACCACTGAATAGGATACTTTGGAAACTTTTGGTTTTTTATTTAAAATTAATTTTGTTGAAATATATTTGCTACTCATTTATGTATATAATATGATATCGCAAAATGCTAACTTAAACCAACTTCACGAATGCTGAAATCATCACTACATATTATAAAACAAAGTCGCTTTTTCTGTCCCTATATCCCTTTGTACGCTTAAATCTTTAAAACTATGCAACGGATTTTGATGCGGTTTTTTTTAATAGATAGGACAATTCAAGAGGAAGGTTTATGTATATATTTTATTAAGTTTTTATATACATTGGCTAAGATATAACAATAATTGTTGAAGGTGTCGGGGTAAAAATAGGCCGCTTGGGAGTTTTCAACGAAAACGCTGCCTAAACCCTTTGAGATATAACAAAATAATGTATGGTGGAATTGTGTATCTTAAATAGGTCTACAAAAAAGTCCGCGATGGCATATGTCTATCTCTTAGGGATATCATACAATATCCATTTAATACTTAAAAAAATGGGCAATTATAACGTGATAATTTGAAAGTTATTTACACAAATACGGTATGAATCCTTATCATTTTAAATCAGTTAATTGGCATGTGCATTTTATGAAGATTATTTTTGCCCTTTACATCATGCAAATTAAATGAATACTTTAGGAGATATGGCAAAATCAAAATAATGCAGAAGAAAATAAATCGTGTTGCTGTGATACGAACGGGCGCGGGCGGTTGTCTGGTGTCTAAGGCCGTAGTGTATCAACTCACCAGAGTAGACGTAATAATATGATCAACGTATGGTGGAATATATAATAATAGTATACTAAATATACCTATAGAAAATCTGCGAAGGGATATAATATGTCTTTATGTTCAAGATAGCATATATTCATTTTAATACAAAAACTTAGTCATTATTAAAATAGAAAATGATCATCATCAGACATGATAAATCCGGAAACCTAAGTTCACGCGGGCGAAGCTGCGGGTAACAGCTAGTACAATATAAAATTAAAAGACTTAATTCCACAACATTACTAAAACATTATTTAATATAGTATTAATAAATTTAGAGGATACAAAGCTGGAAAATATATTTCACTTAATACTTTACCTTACTGATACTATGTAAAGGATACTGCTTGGCTTGTGCCAATATCTTATTAAATTAATATTGAAGATATTATTATTAAGCATATTTCGTAGCAAACACACAAGTTCATTTGTACATATAATTGAAATAAAAAACCACTACTTACGAAAGTGACCGTGGAATGTGACAAGCTCATAGTTTGTGTTGTGTCGGATGTCAAGTGTACCACGCTGCAAATGGCATTGGAACATAATTTCTTCGTCTACAACAAATTAAATGTTTGTAATTTAACAAATACAACAATTACAAACATGACACACACATATATTAATCAGAAACACACGACACACATAAAAAAGTATATAAAAAACATTAACATTCGCAAAGAACAAGATTCGCCTTAATATTCTTAAAGTCGCAAAAGCAAAACTTAGAAAAGAAAATATACACGTTAATATTAAAATTAATAAACGCTTTTGATCATATGCAATTATTTTTCAAACTATAGCACTTAGATTATATATTTTTTTTTTACGATTGTAACATAAAGCGATCTTTAGTGATCTTCGCCACAATAGAAAAGGATACGCTTCAATAAACTTACAATTATTATTCAACATAAAAAAACCTTCGAAAACAGGAATAAATGCATTATTTACGAATGAGCTAGAGAATGCTAAGCAATGCATTCTTTATAAGGAGGCACTCCGAACAACTACAATAGCACAGTTTCGCAACACGGGCACAGCAACAACTATAGCTAACGCTAAGAGGAATCGAAACAAATACTTTTCCGTTGGAATATTTTGTGTCAATATTCCTAATGTTACGGTGCAATTTGAACCGATTCTATTGAAACCGATTATTCATCGACACACTTCGATTCCTCCTAGACACATCAGAGGTATATAATGAATAAATTTTCTCGCACAAACCAATTTTTTTGGAACTAAATGATTATTCGTACAAGTCACTGTAAATTGTTGAATGTATATGTTTCGTTCAATGGAATTTAATATTAATATATTGAAAATAAGCTAGCGCTTTGCACGTAAATAAAAATCAAGCTAACGTCAAGAACGCTTCTAATAAATTCTGAATGAAAATAGCACATCAATTTTTAATATCAAAGTTTCCCAACCTGGAGCCGTTATATGACTAGATTCGGAGCCTGGGGTGGTACTATGAAGAATTTCATACAAATTCTGTCGATCGTCCTGATATGCTAAATCAAATAAATTTGTATTCAACATTTTCCTCTGAAACAAAAAAAAGTATTACAAAAATATAGATAGTATAAAGTTTTCTTATTGAAAACCTATTTATTATAGTTTGGTAAAGTAGTCATGTGGTTGTTACTAATCAACTTCTTCAACATCATCAGCGTCTATTTGAGCTTAAAGGCCATCAGGCCTAGAAGTCTACAACTTTCGAAAAAAAGAACAGCCTCTATTCGTCAACTATTGAAGGTGGGCTATGAACTTTTATGAACGCCAATAAGGCCGATCTGTTGCCACTCGCATCCAACAGTACTAGTCCTACTAATATTATAAATGCGAAAGTTTGTATAGATGTTTGTTATTCTTTCATATAAAATAATTTTTAAATCCATTATATATAAAATCCATTTAGTAATCTAAATGGATTTTAATGAAACTTTACAATAATATATCCTACACATCAGAATAACATATAGGCTATAATTTATGCCTGTACTTCCACGGGGATGGGAAAAATGCGGGTGAAAGCGCGGGACGCTGCTTGTAAAATATATAATAATTACGTTAATTAGTTATACTTACAGGATTGTGACCCAGCAACGACGTGATGCTCTCAGAAACGTAGCAAATTTGTCCATTAGGGTAACACACAAGGACAAACGCTTCCAATGCCTCGAGTGTTAAATATGTAAACTCTTCGTTAACCAAAAACGTTGGTTTCCAGTCTCCTTGCACGTCGTGGACTCGAGACCGTACTGTAATTTCTTAAAATGTAACACATCATAAATTAATAACTAAGACAACATCAAAGGACGCACAACATATTTTTTTTTTAAATTGACCATCAAGTTACGCCTGACACATGCGGAACAGCTGTATTAATATTAGAATCACAGATTTATAAATAAAGACAGATGGAGCATGTTGAACACGCGAGTGCGAACACCAAAGCGAATACAAATCAAAAGCGAACCCAATCTACGATATGAAATACCGAGTACGACGCTATGTCAAGCATTTGAGAGCGCACTTGTATTCGCTTTGAAGCGTCACTCGGGTGTTCCATCTGTTGTTATTTAGAATCTGTGATTAGAATAAATAATTCATAAAAAGTCTAAATATATATAACAAAAGATAGAATTAGAAGAATAGAATTAGAAGTACAGCGTCATTCACATACGAGTTGATTTTACTTCCGATTCTCGCCTATAGATATTTCACATTAAGGGCCTGTTTTACAATCTCCAGATAAGTTCCGAATAGGCTATTCGCAACATATTTGACAGATACTCCATACTCTATTTGTCAAATATGTTGTGAATAGCCTATTGGGAACTTATCTGGAGATTGTGAAACAGGCCCTTAAAATAATACTTTAATACAAAAACACTCATGCAGTTGTACTAACCATTGTGATTTCTTAGAAATGATATCGTAGATTTGAGTACAGTCGATTTATCCATTCTCCGATTACTGGATGAAATCATAGATCCTAGCTCACTTACGAGCATATTAAATTGGTCTCTCCTCTTCTTCTCGCTCAGGTTACGTGTCCGCCTGGTAACAACGTAAAAAAACGGATATACTATAACTTGAATCTTAATAGATTATATATATGTTAAGTCAGTAAATGTTTAGGCGTACGCGCCTAAATCAGCCCCTCTAGACAAGTGGCCAACGCTCCTATTCTATGCAGTTGCGTTTTACGCTAACTCCATAGGGTTGTTGCAAATTTTTTGAAGGACGTTTATTCAGACACATAAAGTATATAGTTTTATTAGTAAAAACGTTTAACAACGTCTGTAATTCGTTTAAAACGAATATTATTGTTATATGTATTTCTTGATTTTTGTTAATGTCGTAAGCTAGTGTAATTCCCATACAATAAGTATTCTATTCTATACTATTCGCTTAGCGTTTATGCCACTTGCCAAGGGAGGGACAAAGTACATATGTTTTTAAACGTTTTTACAAACAAAACCAAATACTTTAAGCAGGTCTATTTAGTCCTGAGACAGGAGTACGCGGTGACAGTACTTTCGCAGTGAAATAGCTCTTCTGTATTTAGTCAGGCAAGGTAATTCTGGCATCTCCTCAATAATTATTAAATATTTACAATACACATGTAAAATATTTAAAATTAGTTTTACTGAGTCTGTTACATGTGTTTTTTTAGGTGGGCTAGTTTTGGAGCTGGATGATCCATATAACGTTCAATGTACACAAAATTAATAACAATATTTTATTTTTTATTATCTAGTTTCTATTTTACGTATTATGAAACGGATGAATAAGTTGGCTGGGCTAGTCCAGGTGACCTTTTTTATTTTTATGGACGATGTGTCCACATGTCATTGGGTCTGTGAGTCTACCTACCCATCTAACATAAAATTAGCAATGGGAAGGTTACGCTGTGCCTAGCACCAACTTAACGTCTTATATCGCACGATAGGCAACTCATTAATGACAAACAACAAAACACATTCATTATAGTAAGGGCCTGTTTCACAATCTCCAGTTAAGTTCCCAATAGGCTATCAGCAACTATATCTGTCAAACATTATGCCGATAGCCTATTGGGCACTTAACTGGAGATTGTGAAACAGGCCCTAAAATGTCTTATTTACAAGATTGAAAATTTGTGAAAATGATGTTCCTTTAACAATCTTCCAAAAATCGTAATGAATATGATTCTACAGGATTTTTTGAGTATTTTTTGGAGTATTAGTAAAAATGAGGAGTGTATCATTATTAAGCATTATTTTTTGTCTTTATTTTCAATTTAGTCGTAAAGTAGCATAGTCTTAAAAACATCACAAATTGGATGAAATGTAGCGTCACAAATGCTACTGATTCTAACACTCTTCCTTATCGAATGGTCCTATGCTGTTGGCTTTTAAGCTTCATCGGAAAAGTAGATGAGCAGATCATCTAAGAATATTCTAACCCCCGTATTCACAAACAATACTATGAGATCTCGCGATACTCTCGAACGGGTCATTCAAACCAATTCATAGACAATACTTAAGTTAAATCCGCCACCGTACGTCTGTCAAACCCGACGCTTAGTTAAAATAGCTACTGAGCTACTTTAGGGAATGCATAGCGTCGAATGTCGTTATTTGTTCTTTTATTATGGTTGCGAAGCGGTTGGACGAAGAGCCAGAGGGTATGGACTTGGTGTCATTTGCGAGAAGTTCCGGGTTCGATACTGACCCCCCGTGTGCCTTGAAATGGGCATTCTTTCTAAGTTTATTGATTTCTAAGTGCACTCAAAACATGTCTGATGAGATTGAAAGGCTTTAAAGGTATTAGTTAGTCACTAACCCACATTGGCCCAGCGGATTGGTGAACTATAGCCCATTACCCTCCTCGCCTGATTTCGAGGAGAAGACCCGTGCTCAGCAGTGGGACATAATATAATAAGGGTTGATACTTTATTTTAATACTTTTATGGTTGCAACTTTCACATTAGTTACTGTGTTAGGTGTGCTATGAAAAAATAAATATTCTTACTACTACTACACTACTATTGACAATTTACTATTACAATTACTACACTAGCTATCAATAATACATAAAATACAATTGAGTACAGTAGCAAAGAAGAGTTTCATAAGTACATTAATGACAAATGAAGAACAAAGACCAATAAGGGACAAAAAATAATAATTTGTTACTATCAAAATGCATTTGTCTATGTTAACTTTATTTTAACTGTGTATAAATATAACATTACTGAATAAAATATAAGCAACTATTGACTTAAGCAATCTACATAATACATTAAAATTTTATATAATTATCTTTATTTATAAATCTGTAAAAGTATGTATTTGATTTCATGATTTTATGTCAATGTAAATTCAGGAAGACAATTGTGGTTGGTTACTGTGGTTATTATCTGCTCTGACTTTGAGACGTCAACACTAGAGTGAACAATGCCATATCAAATGGACCAATCACAGAGCTGTATTCAACGCAATGAATCCTCATAGCTAAGTAATGCCTGAGTTTTGATTATGAATTGTATGGCTTGACACAAGGAGCACATAGATAATTAGCGTTTTTTGCATAGTATTGTTTTTAGTAATTAGCCAAGTACACTTCTTAAATATGGGCATAAGGCTTCTTTGTACTGGTAAATTTAGCTACTAGAGTGGATCAATTATTTCATTGCTGAATGTTATGGTGTAATAATATTGATATATTAGCTGTTACTTAAGAGTTTTATAGTACATTGACTAGAATAGTGTCTTAACTTTTAGCACACATTACTTGTGTTTCTATTTAGTTTAAAAACTACTTGACTAATTTCAAAAATGATTTCACTTTTTCAAAACTAAATCATCTCTGATAATAATGCCTATCCTTCTGTTAACAAATATAATATATACTAGTATTCAAAGTAGGAGTGCGTAGAACACATATATCACAGTTGCCTCTTGAAACAGGTAAGTAAATTGTAGTTATTGGATAAGATTAGCCAATTAATTAGTGAATACAATGTTTTTGAATAGGTGCACCAGCATTTTATACATTCATTCATTTCTATGGTGAAGATGCTTTGAAGTGATAAAGCCATGACAGGCAATGTAATTAGTAAGCCTGACCTAGCATCTCATGATATGTAATATATTCATAGCCTGTGTAGCCTGATACAAACAATACTCCTAGATTCCTTGTTTTATGTTGCGTTATGTTGATCATAAAGGACTTGCATATGTCGTTATTGGGTTTATCGTCTACCATTCTAACATGATTAACATCTGTTAAGAGTAGACACTTTGGCATGCAAAGATAGATTATGTAGCTTTACGTACATATCATAAAGTTAGAGGACTACAGCCAGTAAAATGTATAATGAAAAATGGACATACATGTTACATAAACACTGTTTATTATAAAGCAAATTATAAGTAGATTTTATTAAAGTGTGTAATGCTTTATGAAAAAATGTGCATAAATTGCAGATTTATAGAATGTTTTTAAATGATTTGACATATTATGTCTAATTACAATGTACACTCAATAACTATACAATAATAATAAATAAACTTGAAGTTTTTTTAATTTCCAAAATTTTGTTAGAAGAGGTACTGTGCTTTATAGAAAACCCTTGAAGTTTATGAACATAAAAATCTGTGTTAGGAAGCAGATCTACACAATAATTGACATCAAACAAAAAAACAATTGTAATAAAAAGCGTGTTAGGAGTCATGTTGCAATAAAATGTATGCAACTTTGCAAAATATGCAAGGAAATATTAATATTAATAATTTTATACAATGCATTCAGTATTTACCGTTTCGTATCATCTTTGTCATCTCCGTCGTCATCCATGGTGTCCAAAAACCAATAGAGACCTAAATATTATTATTCATAATATACGATATGTGGTAGAGAACAACACGATGTATTGTAGAGAATAACAGAATAAGCAAACAACTTTACTTTAATTTAAGAACGATTCTATTCTAAATTTAGACCTTTAAGTCAAGCACAATCTATCACTTTCGAGTTTCGTATAGTTTTAATAATGTAGAAAATGTAGTTTTTCGTTTATTTTTTTATTCACGTTTTGTAAAATTTGGCAAAAGAACCATTGATTATAACTCGTCAGTCAACCAACATTACAAGTAGGTATTAATAGGTAAACGACGCAACGACAGCCGCGCTTCCAATGTTACCAATTCAATCGAATAACATTTTAGTAGATAAGTTAATGCTTAATCCTTGTTTATTTCTTCAGTGGCCCAATCACTATTCACTCATGTTTAGCTGTCTTTCATGAATCATAATATAATAATAATATTTCATCTTAGTAACTAAAAACTTTACTATGTACATGCCAAATGTAATGTACATAAAAATGTAACTTGAAGTGAAACTTCTTTAGAATCGTTGTGATTTCAAACTGGATGCAACGGAAGAAACGACAGGTAAGAGATACAAATACAAAAGAGTGAGAGAGCAGCGTCAGTGTGCATATATATTGCACACTGTTTAATACTTGCTTGTATTTGAGCATTTAACGTGTGTTTCACTTCTGTCGTGTGTAAATCGCACACACACTTTTTTATTATTATAAATTAGTTTCTTATGTCTTTGGCTGTGTCAAGACTATATATTATATATATATACTATAGTAAATAGATTCTGGAATATCTTTCGAGCATTAAAATTTCAAATTTTAACAATAAATATACGAGTTTTAATTAATGTTTTTGAGGGCATTTGTAAAGTAGTTTAACAGAAGATCAAAAAAATATTTGTTTTTCTTCTATCTAAAGAAACTTGTTTTAGCTTATGATTTATGAATTGGTGTCATGAAATAAAATATAAAGATCGTTTTAGATCGCGTTCACTTCCATATTAGAAGAAAATTTTAAATTAATTGCATACTTGTTTATTATATAATTAAGTATTAATTTCTCTATTGTTTTATTAATTTTTATGCGAATTTCATTCATTATAACAAAAATATCAGGCTTGTACATAAACCACGTTGTGCGTTTGCTATTTTCTCGTATTTCAGACCATACTGTTGACCGATTGCACGAGCACTATTTATTAGAGTTACATTAATGTTACACGACGTATTATAAATTTCGAAAATTATAATTAATAAGTTGCAAATAAAATAAATCCTTTTTTGAATGTAAAATCTAGGGCCGCATTTAATAAGATATTCAAATATTAATTTTAATTTTCTTTCAAATCTTCATATAAATATATTTTAAAGGAGACGGTCCAAAATTGTATGGGACGTTGGTGTACTTTTGTACACATAGTGATATGAAGGAAAATAAACATTCAAACAGTTTTAATATGTTCATATCCATAAATTCTTTTCAATTTCAGCGTAAGCATAATTTAATATTTCCAAGATGTACAACACTACATATATATAATAATGGCGTACGAATATTTTCTTTGGTGTTTATGTCTATAAATCTATATCCAAATAAAAAGTCCAAGTCGTCAAAATATCTACAAAAATGCAAGAAACACATTCACGAGTTAACAACTCCATAACAAAACTTAAAATAGTTACGAAAGTACCACTAGTGACGCCATTTTTCAATAATGACGTTATAGGGCCGTATAAGTAATAGCCACCATCTTTGTGTGGCTATTACTTAGGCCCGTATTCTAAAATAGCTAATATTTGAAAAACTTGACAATTTTTTTAATTTTTTGCACGTAACTTATTATGATAAACTAATTTATATTATTTTTAATGAAATCTATGTTTTTTTATTTATTTATAGTATACTGTACAAGACTAGACCAGAAATAGACCGCCAGAACCGCACGTTTGTGGCTTGTCGCAAGCCCCAAGCCTCCACAATTCACAAGCTTTTTTTAAGCTATTGCATAGCTTCTATCGCGGGCCTTGAGCGCGGGGACCGAGTACAGAAATTCCGTAACGAAAATAAATCATAACGCTCCCCACTCCGACGGGCACGGAGGTGTGGCCGAAAAGAAACGACGTTAGACGATGCATGCATCGTCTAACGTCGTTTCTTTTCGGCAGTCTTCGACACGGTGTTTGTGTGCTTGCAACTAGACGTATTGTACGACACTACGAAGCTCGCACGAATAACAATAAAATATAACACATGTATTGTAAAATAATAAAAATATTTTAAACAATATTAGTTAATATTGTTTAAAATATTTATATTTTTTTATTTATT
Organism: Lycaena phlaeas; assembly: GCA_905333005.2. Classification (NCBI taxonomy): domain Eukaryota; kingdom Metazoa; phylum Arthropoda; class Insecta; order Lepidoptera; family Lycaenidae; genus Lycaena; species Lycaena phlaeas. The sequence goes on from HG995168.1 coordinate 8,148,243, forward strand.
TAATAAAGGAAAAAAAATGTTTTCTTATCGGTCACCACGCTCAAAAAGTGTAACTTGAATTAATATCAAAGAAAAAGAAATACTGCATTAATAATTAAAATAAATAAATAATTATAATTGCATAAGTTGATACAAAATGCTATGCAATAGCATTACCGCGGCAGTCCCCGAGTGCCACACGTCTTTTTTTTCGGTTGGAGCTATGCTAATGGTCCTAGTGACCGTTATGCGTCATCGGAAATGGGGCAATTCACAAGCATGCGGACGCCTCGCAAGCGCTTGCGGCAAATTCTTTTTGGTTCCCTTTGGCTTGTGCACAATACCGACACTCGTCGGGTCGGCCACAAACCCTTGCAAACCTACGCAAGCCAAGACAAACTTTGTATCCACACGTTTGAATTTGTGAAGGCTTGCCAAGCCTCGGCAAACGTGCGGTTCCGGCTTTAGAGGTTATAATATAGATTTATTTTATATAGATACATAGATATAGACATTATGTTCTATCTACTTTTTTAACGTTTCGATAATAAATAAAATCATCAAGAATATGAGTTAAAACAATTATTGTTTTTACCTTGTTAGCCGGTAGACAAAAATATTATATATATATATATATATATATATATATATATATATATATATATATATATATATATATATATATATATATATATATATATATATATATATATATATATATATATATATATATATATATATATATATATATATATATATAAATCGTTTACTGATTATTTTATGATTGATGTAATTATTAAATAATAAGTAATAATGTAATATTTGTATGGCTAATAGCATGTATAATAATATGACTGTTGCCTTGAAATAAAAAAATATGATAAAATTTATTGCCACAATCAAAAATAAAACATGACTAAAATCTTGTGTAGCCACTTTATAATTTTACCCAAAAATAAAGCAAAAACATATTATTATGTTTGGTATAAAGTAAATGCATTTGGATATTCGTTCACTGTTTAAATTAGAATAGAGTGCAAATAACATTATTGATGAATCAGTTTTATATCTAAATATGATTTATTTGATTCGCAATCTCCAGCAAGATTTTAAAATCCTATTTACGATGTATCTGTATAATAATGATATAATTCGATGTGTATGTTAATTGACAAGATATATAAAACTTGTTAATCCATATGATTTCAATATTATAATTGTTATAATAATCTCTTTAGCACTTCATCTAAATTTTAAAAGGAATAGTGATTCAAGATGTCGGCTACATTAGGCAATAGGCAGTGGCGACTGGCGCGACGCCAAGATAGCACGTGGCGCTGTTATTTCATAAATGTTTTATTTAAATTGACAGAATAATTCTTTGAACGCGCAGTTTTGAACTTTAGTCTTTAGAGTGTATTAAATTATTAAAGATCTACTAGTGTCTGAAATTAAAACATTTCGAAGAAGAATTAAAGCAGTTACTGAAGAATTTTACCGAACAGATATTGTCATTCTTACACAAATAAACAATTTACCGGTAATTTAAATTAATTTATGTTATAAAATATATTTTCATTTATATGATATGTACATCTCTATCTATTATTTAGAATTAGTAAATATACAGAATATTTTTGCCATGTGCTTATTACGTAAGAAATTATGTAAGGATTCAAAGCTAAGGGATAAGTTACCGCGCTTTGTCAGGACCTTGAAATTTAAAGTAATTTGATTTTTAAAACTTTTGGTTTGTTTCACTCAGTGGTGTTATCTTCATCACGCATTTAAACAAGGTAATTATGAAGTTTTTATTCGTAAGATGACTGTTATATAACTAATTAATTGTGGATGTAACTTTTCTATTACTTATTTGATCTTAAGTTTTATATTGATCTACATAATTTTACGTATAAAAGTGACATATTTTTTTTCGTAACTTTTATGAGAAAAGATGATAAAATAGTTTCAAAAGTAGAATAATTTTATTTATCTTGAAAATGGTACATATTATATAACATATATATGTTTGGTATATTTTCCTCACTTAGTTTATGTCTTAAAAATATTGTAACTTAAAATTTAAATGTAAAAATATATGGTTAATGTGAAATACAGCATCATCATCATCATCAGCCTCTATTCAATAACATTAAATATTTGTGAAATATGTAGTAAGTTTATATAAAGTAAAAAAAAAAAATATCTGTTTATTTAAATTGTAGTCAGACAGACCTGCCACCTGCTTGGTGTTCTTTGGAAGAGCTTAGTTCAACCATAAACAAAAGGCAAATTATAGTGATGTTAATGATTAAAATAATACTTTAAAATATTTTCTAAAACATCAACTACATATTTTCACTACCAAAAAGTAAATTGTTTCAATTAATATATTTTCTTATAAAAACATTGATGTTACATGTGGTAATTTTTTGAATGAAGATTAAGTTACGGTTTGATATAATTATCTGAGGCTGAAGTGTTAAATATTGCAGGCTTACTGGAAATATGTTCCATCAACTGACTATTGAATTGAGAATTAAGTATATAATTTTGTTGAATATTTATATTTATTTTCACATACTGATGCCTACTGTTGTAGAAGCGAGGTCATCGACACCAAAATAAATAGATCAACGTTATTGTGACAATGAGATAATCAAACACAAAATTTTATAGTTGCCGGGTACATTCAATTATAATTTCATATTTTTAGCATTATTTATTTAAATTATTCACATATAGATATAATATTAGACCTGAAATTTAAAACCTCTTATTTGAATTATTAATTTTATTGTAGCCTTGTTATAATTATAAAAAAATATTGTTTTTCATTATTTCTATAAATCATATCCAAATCATATCACTGGTAAGTTATAAATATATACTTAAACTTAACTTTAGCTTTAAATGAGAAAAAAGCAGAACTTCAGAGTAATGGTTTCCATTACATTGAAATGTGAATTATTTATTTTAAAGAAAAAAAAATCTTATTTAGTATGATTTAGAAATGCTAAACCTTTTTAAATGAAAAAAAAAAACAGAACTTCTCAGTAATGATCCATTTCCAAAACGTAATTTTATTTAGTACTAGCTGTTGCCCGCAGCTCCGCCTGCGTTAACTAAGATTTACAACGGGATCTTAGTACGCGAAATAACATTTTTTACACCTTGTGTCCGAAATACCAAAATATCTTGCGGAACCCTATTTTTATCAGAATAAAATTTAGCCTATGTTACTCGTGGATAATGTAGCTTCCGAATGGTGAAAGAATTTTTGAAATCGGTCCAGTACTTTTTGAGCTTATTCATTACAAACATACAAAAATAGGTACAAATCTTTCCTCTCTATAATATTAGTATAGATGATTTATAGATGCTATTTTTTTTTCGACCAGATGAGTACAATAATTATTCTTGTACTACGTTGTTGCATATAAAGATAATATCGTCCTCGCGACGAGTACATTGACGCGATCTAAGTATTTGCAAATAATATTTGTCACTTAGGTAGAGCTATATATTCGTTTAATCACACCTATAATATACAATTTAATACTCATTTTTCCTGAATACCTCGTCAAAAAGAATAATTTATAATCCATAGCGTCTAATGTGCATTACAACTGTTACACTTCTCACGATTAATGGCCTTATGTTAGGGATTGTAACCAAAACGAATAAAATAAATGAAAAAAAAAATGAATTATGAAACGTTTACTCCTTTATCTAATTTTATAAAAGGCAAACCTTATATTTTACTGTCTTATATATCAACGAACAGTCGAGACTACTGTACTGTAGTGTCTGTAGTACCTAGAAACTTGAAATGTAGTACAGGGGTTCTTTTATAACGTAAAGTGAACAATAAAAACATTCATAGGAATTTAACTGATAAGGGGGTTAAATCGAGGGGGGATTATATGGAAAAAAGGCAAACTAAAGTACACGAGGACGTAGTCGCGGGCGTTAAGCTAGTAAGTGTAAGCAAATTTGTATTTTTTGCATAACGGAAATTGTGGTGCGGTATCGAATCTCGTCCGCGTTCAAAAATATTTTAAAATAAAATAATTTTAATTCTTATCAGAATATATTATTAGGACAGACAACATGCCAATGTATAAATTTAAAACGACAAATCATACAGAACGACGATCTCTGCATAAGTAGAAACTAGAAACGTTCATGGCTGTAAATTCAAAATTCACAACATTGGATGGACGTACCGACTCAAAAGAAACTATAAATTGCATTGCGAGTTCTAGCACATAATATAGTCCGGGCATGTTAAAGATATAGGTACAATCTTGGATCTGAATATAATATGTAAAACATAATATTGGTTCGGACCGTACAGTAAGGAGTTTTAAAACATCCTTTATGTATATATTTCAAATTCATGTAAAGCAGTCAGGTCAGCTACGGACTATTGATGACGAAGTAGTTTATTGGTTGTAGTTCAATAATTATCAGTGATAGAAGCAGATGGCAGTCAGGCGCATACACGTATAGTCAGTGTGCCAGTAGGTCGCGACTCGCGTTATGTAAGTCCGCCGCTTACCTTGCTTTGCGTAAGAACCGTTGTAAGTAATACTACGGCCAGACGATGCCTTAACGCGATCGGTGCCTGTGTTACTTACTCCGATCCTTTTAAAAGGTATACATTTTTTTGAATGCACTATATTTATATTTCATAGTTTTTTTGCGCTTCGTTTTTACGCTAACATTAGATTTAAGATTTACTAATTGCAAGCTGCTTTGCGAATGTGCTTTTAGTGTTGATTTTTGTTAATCTTGCAAAAGATATCTGAATAAGGAATTATACTATAAAATGTAGGATAAATGGATGACTTCCTGTACTCAATAGTTCATTCATTTATTAAGTATTGCTATTAACAGGACCCTCTTGTTACTAACACTAAGTTAAAGCTGAATTATATTTTATTTTAACGATGACGTACCTAGATAATACTTTAAGTTACAAGAAGTGGGTACCTACTAAGCGACAACACCAGCTACTTAATACTCTGTAATGCGTATTTTTTATAACTGTCATTTTTTTCTGTTTGCCTTGTAACCTTTTCAGCGCCGTCAATAAATATTGATGATACGTAAAACGTTTTTTTTTTATTTTAGGCGATAGAATCCACTTGAGATAAAATAGCGACAAATGATAGTAGTGTGCTTGTAGACAACATAATTGCTTCAACGCCATATTCCTATGTAAGTATATATTATTTTGTGCCTCTAGGAATTATATTATTATTTGAAGCACAAAGTCTGTATGAAAAGTCTGCCTTAGGCATATTAATGGTCTTGAGTCTTGACCTATATTCATTTAAATAGGCACGGGATGATCATATTAATCCATATTAAGGCCTCATAACGTAATGTTTCGTTGAATTCTATAACAGTCCCAGCCTTTCAAATCTTCATTGCCCAACTACAATATTATGAAATCTTTTTTATAATACCGTGTAACATTAAGCGCCGCGCGTCTATGTAACCGGTAAATGATTTTATTTTGCCAATTATTGATTGGTTATTTCTTGTATATTCTTGGATAGTGGACATAATTTGGTTAAACTGGTTAAAATTATCTTCAATGACGTGGATGTTGAAGATCATTGACACTGATGTCCGTATCCAACTTCTCGCTATTGCACGAAGAACGTCATCACAATTAATCTAAACACCACAAACTAATACATAATTATTGTTATAGGTTCTTTTCATAATAATTGCCGCATAAATGGCGGGATTCGAAATAGCGACCTTTTCCTATCGTAACTTTAACATAGACTCGATTTCGCAAGAAAGAAATATATCAAAGAAATAATAGCGTTATTTCTTTGATATATTTTTTTCTTTCATGAAAATGGCTAATTCAGCATAATATTCCATAATAATGCAAAAATCGGATTTGGACTTATCCAGTCTAATCACAAAAAACTTAGTAAACCTCAATTTATAGCCATACCACAGTGTAAATAAATTCATACAGTGGTCCAACGCCTTTGAAGTCGCGCGAAATGCCGCTTTTGTGTAGGTATTTTCTATTGCTTCAGGGTTGTCACAATGATGTGTTTTATTATAATCTGTTTTACATTTTGTGTATTCGTAGTATATGTATGTAGAGTACTAGGAATAAAACAAAAAAATAGATATAGAAGTATTATTAAGGAGTTTTATTATAAAAAATACAAATGCGTATACAAAAGCTCAGGGTTCGCATGATATACCTATATATCAATTGATATTTTATGCTTGATATATACATATCAAAATTGATATTTATATTTAAATGTAAAATAATGTTTTAAATGTAAAACATTAACTAATCATAGCCGTTGACGCGGCTTGTAACTTAGGTTTATGACACCCACGTGACCCCCTATTTTTCGGAACAAAATTCCTTGTTTGTTATTATACTATTGTTAAGTATCCATTTATACCATGTGTCAAGTTAATTCGACTGATAAAATTAATACCCTTTTTTTTTCTTCTGGTTAGTAAAATGGACTTAAGACTCAAATTGATTTGATTGATTGATACTCAAAAGATAGATATCGTTGATTTTTAATTTATTTGAAAACTTAATGTCAATAATAAATAAATGAGTTTAATTTTACTTCCCTGTCTTCAAATTATCAGACATACAAATTATTTCGATTCAACTATTACGAAAAAACATATCAGTGTATTAAATTTGTATGTAATATTGAAAATATTAAAAATAAAAAATATCTGATATTCAAACGAAACACTATCGGTCGCAAAGCACTTAAAATAATCAAATTAAAATGCGACAACCTCGACTGACGTGTCCCAAGCGAGTGTATGGCAGCTTGGGCTCGCTACCGCGCCTCTCTCAACCCGCACGCCCCGCACGATTGCTCTGTCTAGACGTGTTCGTTGGACCACTGTATGAATTTATTTACACTGTGGCTATACTATCAAGTCCAGGTTTATCTGTAAAACCGTGGTCTAAAGGTCCTATTACAAAACTCATGCCGTGGTCTTCTTAGTGCCTTCATATCAACCATGGTTTAAACACAGATTTATAAATAAAGACAGATGGAGCATGCCGAACACGCGAGTCTTTATTTATAAATCTGTAGGTTTAAACATAAACCACATTTTAATACAAATTTCATTCGGTTACCATGACAACATTCTATTGAAACGTTATTTTTTTGCCCAGAAAAGAAAAAAAGTTGTTTACGAGTATTAAAAATTATTGAGACCTGGTTATTTTCCATAGATATAAACATAATTTAGTTATCATGTCGATTGCAGCTTTGTTTAGATTAAAACATACTATTTATTATGTCGTATTATTTTCTAAAATAAGTACGTGCATCGAAACGTAACATTCTCGTGTGTCAAAATAGGAAATCATAACATTAAACAAAATCATCGCAAGTTAAACAATGTTCATTTAGCTATAAAAGCCTATAGTAGAAATTAAAAAATGCCTATTTCTTTAGCAAATTCAATAATTTAATGTGATGGAACCAAAAAAAAAAAAGAAGAATTCGAGTGCCGAGGAAAAAGTAACTAGCAATATCAATTAAATCGACCATATTAATATTCATTTTCGAGTTGAAACAAGACAACAAAATCGAAAAGATGATATGACCTAAAAAGAAATTTTGTCAGATCAGATTTAGTGATTTAGATTTTAGACCATCGTTAAAATAGGGGTCGCCGAGTAACGTTAGATCATTATAATATTATGGTCTATGGTTTATCGCTAAACAACGATTTGTTACCATTTTTGTTTAGACCGTAGATAAAAGGAGTTTAAACGAGGGTTTTTATATAAACCACTTTTTGTATTATGGCAGATCGTGTTTAAGCTTAGTGCTTTTATCATAAAAGACAATAATTATGTTTGTTGTGAAACCTTAACAATTTGTTTTTAGTTTTATGAGTCGTCTACATAGATGATGCACAAGATAATATTTAATAATATTATTGGTACTGAGATAAAAGTATCTTCTCATATCTAAAAATACAAAATTCCACATTCTAATGATAATTTCTCCGTTGTATAACCGGTCCGCTGCATCCGCTAGGCCAAGTTCATCGCTTTATTTTTAATACGAACTTGGTTTCGATTTTTATATGTGAATACAGTTAAATTACATTTTATGAAATATTCATGACATAAAATAATTATAATTCGTAAATGTGTGTTCAGAAATAGCTTTTTTAAGGGAAAAATATAGTATATATATGTAATATCATTTAAAAAAGAATGCTTTCCGAAAAATCCTTTGTCTCGTTTATTTCTTTTATCTCTTAATTGTCATGACTACGTAAAAGTTGATACAATAGTCTAAATTCTAAAACAAACTCAATTTATTTATAAAATGTAAGTGATTATTTAAAAAAGAACTATTACTGTAGAGTGTAGACGAAGGAATCGACAGGTAGACGAAGTATTGGCCAAGCCTTAAGTTACAAGGTTCATTGTCCAACAAATTACAAATAAATTGGAGTTCTCTTCGCATGCAGCTGAGTTTTATTATAGTGCCTGATACTTTTTATTAATTTTTATGAAGTTACAATATTTTCAACTAATATTCCGAGGTATAAACGGCAACTTTTTTTTCTTAAGGAATATCAGAAACTATAGAACTCGGCTACACGCGAAGATAACTCCCAATTTATTTATTATTTGCTGGACAATGATCTGTTAAATTTCACGGTCGGCCATTATTCGGGATCCCACGACGATCTCCGTGCAGTGCTTCACGATGATAGAAAATTCAAAATGTTTATATCAATTATATAATAATAGTGTTTAAAATATAATACATATTTTATTTGCATTTTTTTAATTCGTTTTTCTTTTGTTTTTTTGGGACATAGTCTTTAAAATGTTAATTTGTAATGCATTAAAATTAATTTGTACGATACTTTATGAAAATGTTTCCAAATCCATTGTTGTATTGTGTTGTACCGTTGATAAGTGTGTTTGTAAACGAGATAAGCTATCGTTCATTTGCGGGGTCGCGTGTAATCATAGTGTGTTTAAGTATGTGTATATTATATACCAATTTTCATTATCGCGGTCACATGCTACTTTTTAATGAGTAGGTAAATATACGATAAAGAAGAGTATATTATCTTATGTACCTACCAATCTATATCTTTTTAAATGGAATCATTTGCACTGTTAAGATGTGAAGTCGATTAAATTTTTTTCTCTATAATTATTTAATTGAAAAAACTAACGGATAAAAATAATTGAAAAAGATAAGATTTAATTTCATCGGATCTGTTGATTTGAAAATAAACCAAACCAAATATAAAAATTGGATTTCATTACTTCTAAACGTTCTATAATTGACTCTGGTATGAAGAGAATCTAATTTAACCTAACTCCGGTAATAACCCTTCTTATTATTTTTAGATCTTGCAATCTTTTTGTAGCCAATAACCGCAGGGTTATTGCCCGTGACCGTCTGGCAATAATAAGCATGAGTTTCAAATAATTAGTCTGGTTGGACGAAAAAAAGTACTTCATAGATTTTTATTTAAATAGTAATGTTTTATTATATTATCTCTGGTTTCCTAGCAACGATAATTAAAACCAAGTTTTTTCTGTTTTTTTATTATTTGGACATGCTGAAAAAATGATGAATGCTGTATCATAAAAAAATTAAAACATAATATTATCTCTAAAAATACCGGAGCGTGGACCGGACCACCCTTAACATTTAGGGGAATGAAAAATAGATCATGTTGGCCTATTCTCAGACCTACTCGACATTTTATAAACTATCAAAATTTCATAAAAATCGTTCCAGCTGTTTCGGGAGAGCTTAGCTTTTTTTCGAAAGGGTTAGACTTTTAGGCCTGATGGCCTTTAAGCTCAATCGGTAGATAGGTGAGCAGATGGCTCACCTAGAAATTATACGAAGGGGGGACGCGCCTAATAATACCCTATACAGACTATACAGATGTATTCAGAGCCTGCTGAAACATCCGTATGACATATCCATCTGATATGTAAGTGACAAGGTCATATTCGCGATTGATTGCTTACCGTTTGCTCATGTGGGGCGTATTGTCTTTGATGATTAGCGATATTTAAACGGCTATAAAGTATGAGTAATGTGTTGTCTAATCGCTCTAGTGTGAAAATTCGACAGATAAACTGGTATATCAGATGTTCTATTTTTGATTTTTATAAAATTTAATGTTATTTATTATTTATTAGTGATATTTTCTACTTTTACATATTATCATAGCATAATCATTTAGCTAGGGACGCTACGTGAGATATAACTGCCTAGTAACAATCATATATAACAATTCCGATGTCTATCAAACTTAAAAGATCAATTAAAATCTTATCCTTTGACTTACGCCAGAATAAACAAACAACTGAAAGAGCTACTAATAAAAATAAATAACTGAGTAAAGTATTTTTTGATGTAGCTTTTAGTGTATAATTATTTTGTTTGCAGGTGCTCTTAGTACTTCGTATTGCATTCCGTACCGTAACCAGATTAATGGATTAATTGTTAGCCAAACGTGAGTTGATCGACAGCGTTGACGAACGGATACTCAGCTAATGAGGCCTTACATAATGGCCAATCACAATGAATTCAATACAGTGAGATCTATTACACAAGATGACCAGAACCCTTCGAGAATAGATACACAGGGGCAGCCATCTTACAGGAATTTAGACAAACGACAAGATGGCGACCGGAGTATTGAAATTATTGAAATTACAGAAGAGAATAATGCATTATCAATACGGAATATACCATCACAAAATGATCAATATATAAGCGAACGTTTGACGTCTACTCCTATAAATTCCTCGCATGTTTCCGTAGCCAGGAGCGAGAGCATTATATCATTTGACGCACCAGAAAGAAGATCAAACGCTGAGTCAGAAATGGTCCCAGTAACAGAGTCAAGGTTCAACATGAGTTACATGAACGTACCCCAAACGAAAGCGATGAGTGTGGATGAAAATTTATTACCAAGTACGAGTAGAGGCCATCAGTCGAGGGAGAAACACGTTTATAAAGCACATACGAGTCAAATTAGTGGAACCCAAACGATAAGGGTTACAAGGATAGCAAATAAGCTAATAAAATTGTCTCGCTGCCTCAAAACACCTAATTTCGAAGACTTAAGCTGTTTAAATTGTCGACGACTTCCAGTTACACCGGTCACCGGGAAATGCGGTCATACGCGATGCATGAGGTATGTTTTACGAAATTAATTAGAACTGTGTTAAAATAGCCTTGTGTAATTTGTTACTAATTTAATTTATGTTGCCCCAAGAAATATCCCACTATTTCATCACGTATTAGTCAGCATATGTTTAACGTAAGAGCGTTTCAGACTAAATATAGAAACATTGTATTTTACACATTTCAGATGTACTTTTGCCCACAAAGTTTGTCCTTGTGGAGTGAAATCGCCTGAAATACCAAACGAAAACACAGAGTTGCGAGAGATTATAGAGAAAATGATGAAATTTGTAAAGCGTCTCAAGTAAGTAGAATATGACGCATTTTTTTACTATTTAGCGTGATTTTAAATTTAAAAATTATGCCTTTCTTATGCCCGAATACTCAAACGAAATTCAAATTTGGGAGCTGCTTATATTTTTATGACATATGGATTTGTGGGCGCTGATTGGTCCGCTACAGATTTAATGCTTACTAGTTTGAGGAGCCCCCAAGTATTTAAGTGGCGCCCAAGAATTCGGGCGTTAATAGCATAAATTATGTTTTTTTTTAAATTTATTATATGTAGTTACATATAATTAAAAAGCATACAAAATGAAATATTTTTTTGTTTCTACCTATTTATTTGTACTATGAAAATACTAACCCGGCGAACGATAAAATATTTATTAAACTTGCATCGTTTATTTTGTATTTTCTATTACTGTATATACATATGACCTAGAATATTTTGTAAACTTGCGCGGTTTTATAATTTACAGTATTTGTACAGTTTGATAAATATTTTTGTATTTTAATGCAATTCTTGTTACAGGTCACCAAAGAGCCAGTTATCAATAACAGCTCAAGAAGTTAAATTAGCATCTAATTTGGAGTTGAATATGAGAATTTGCCGTAAGTCGACTTTATATTATTGCTCTTTTGTGCTAGTATTTTTTTTTTTTGGACCTGTTGGAATTATAATATGTAATAAAAAATGTTTTAATATGCCATTATCAAGCACTTTTAGAATACTAATAATGTAGGTAAAATTAAATATAGTAAATAATAATTTAAAAGGTGAGTGACGAGTGTAGGTTCGATTCTGACCGTTGCTACGAAATTAGTTTTTCCAAGTTTCTTCGGGCACCTGAACATAAGACCATCGCTTGCTCGCAAGTAAGGAAAAACATCGCGAGGAAACCTCTATGTACAGTGAGATTAAAAGTCTTTGAAGGTGCGTAAAAATCACCAACACGAGTTAGGACAACGCAGGCGCATCGCTGAACTATGTTGTTATTTGAAAATAATTTACGGTTTGACATTTTATTATGTACTTATTAAGATTTAAAATGTTATAATTTACATTTTCAAAACACTTCCATCGCATTAACAAAAACACTAAACTGATTTCAAATTACATCTAAATCAAAGAGCTACCTTGCGATAGACAAACACTTTTTGGAATGGTGTAGTTATCTTATTGTTAAAAATATTGCGGTTTGTCGTTTTCATTGACACACATAACTAGAAATTGATATATGTAATACAATTGAAATCGACGGTTCAGATTTTGCATCATGTAATGCCTATCTAGGTCATAACATCATAAATAGCTGTTATACTACATATTATGTATTATATGAAATGCGTATATTGAAATCAGATTATTGGATTTATTGGGAATTACCGAGTAATAAAGTTATTTGTTTGTACTTTACGATTGTAGTTATTTTCTAATTATTACATTATGTCAATTAAAAAATTCTCAACGAATAACATAATCGACCTTGAAACGGGTAAATCAATTTTGATAGAACACTTCGAAGAACTGCTGAAGAAAACCTGCTTTTAAATATATTAAAAAAAATCGCCGGTTTGAGAACTACCGCGGTAGCACAGACAGACTCGCCTAGCAGTCAAACATAAAACACCCATTTATCAGATATTAATAATTACATACATCTATACGGATTTTATCTAGGTTTATATACGTTATCGAAGTTAGGAATATTATCAACTCTTTCTAAAGTATACATGGAATGACGGATCTTTAGTTATATAAAATTAAACAAAGAAAATCGATTATATATAAAATTCTCGTGTCACGGTGTTTGTGGTTAAACTGCTCCGAAACGGCTCGACCGATTCTAATGAAATTTTGTGTGCATATCGGCTAGGTCTGCGATACGGATAACATCTATTTTTCACCCCCCTAAATGTTAACGATGCTCCACCCTTTGATTTTATTTTTTATTTTTATGCCTCCTATTATATATTTTATATTAATATATCAATGAAAACATTAGTTTTGTGAAAAGTTTATTATAAATCGATTGAGTGCAAACGCGAAGTCACAGAAAATACGATTTCAGCATACAACCATACAACCTTGCTTTATTTTCGCAAAAATGAATGTTCTTAATTAATGTCGTAATATGATACTTCTCGTGTTGCGTTACGTGTGAATTCTATTCATAATAAAATAAACAAAATATTTGTAATATAGTACGTTGTGTCTGTACTCTTAGCCCGATCCCCCCCTAAGATCCAGAAAAAGAGCTTTAATTTAATATATGAATAATATATATTCGCCATGAAAGTATAAAGGTATCGAAATCACAACTGAAAACCTGGCTGCAAAGAAGTGCGGCCAGATGCGCAACGGCACCCGTGATTTTTTAGAATCTTCATGTAAATTGCCATGATATAGACGTTATTTTATTTAAAAAACAAGTGAACGAAATATTTTCCCAAAAATCAATTTTTAATAATTTAATTAAAAATACTTGCGGCCAAATTTTGATAGGCAACCTGGTAAATGTATATTCTCCTAATTGTAAATATACATAATAAATTGGTTTCCATCAAAAAACAGATGAGCGCACCGATCTTACGGTGGGATCTCGGGCTATCTGTATGTACATATTTTTATTATTCCAGCCTGAAAAATTAAATTAATTCCTTTATTAAAAAATGTAGATGTAATGAAAATCACGTCTAAATCTCCACTTGAAAAAGATCGACACTCAACATTGATAATATTTATAACTAGCGGACCCGGCAGACTTCGTTCTGCCACAAAGATCTGGTATGTGGCAGTTTTTTGTTCCTACCTTTAGAAGAATAAAACAAAATACTAATCTTTTATTTTCGGTTTGAGCTATGCTAATGGCCCTGGTGGCCGTAATGCTTCATCGGGTGTGAGGTGAGCCAGTTGGCTTCACCCTGTGATGCGAAAAAATGGGGGGGGGGGGGGCTCCGCCAGCCGTGCAGTGTGACTTCCTCGGCTTCATGGCGTCGGGTTCGTTCCTGTGGCGAGGCATGCCTTACCACCATCGGATCTTCAATAGTCGGCGCGAAAAGTTCTTCTGAACGAAACTGTCACCCTGGTGATAGGGCAGTGTGGGGTTTAGCTCGGGTGGCCAAAGGATCTTGGCTTCCACGAACTTTGACCTCTTCCCTTCTGGGATCCACTAAAAACCTCGACTGAGATGTTTGCCATAGGGCTTCAGACTAAGAGGCGAACTTTGTGTTCGTGGTGAACCTTAAGGTGACAAATATTTAAAAAGTGGGTGCCTCGCTTATATAGTGGAGATTATGATCTGGAAAGGAAGTCATGGGAATTTAATAAGCATACCTACAATAATCAACAACTTATTACAACACACAAACTCATCTATTTTGGTTACGTTCTTGTGATGGCATTGTTTATAATCATCATCATCATCATCAGCATTTATCCGTCCACTGCTGAACATAGGCCCCCCTCAATGAACGCCAAGATGATCGATCCCGTACCACTCGCGTGCAACGCGGACCTGCCACTGAACGGAGATCGTCTTCCC
Source organism: Lycaena phlaeas (assembly GCA_905333005.2). NCBI lineage: Eukaryota > Metazoa > Arthropoda > Insecta > Lepidoptera > Lycaenidae > Lycaena > Lycaena phlaeas. The sequence continues at coordinate 8,163,280 of HG995168.1, forward strand.
ACCTGGTTAATGGCCGACCAACACTTAGTCTGTCTAAACGCGGCCTCTACTCTTGAACCTTATTGACCCATCGGCCATCTGTTCTTCTGAGTGTGTGACCAGCCCATATTTGCCACTATTCTTCGCATGATATCGGTAACTTTAGTAATCTGGAGGAGGACTTCGTTTCAAATCCTATCTGCCAAAGAAAAACCCAGCATTGCACGCTACATAGCACGTTGAGCTATGGAAAACATACGGACCAGTCGTAAATTAAGAGGCCACATTTCGGCCCCGTAGGTCATCACGGAGAGAACGCATTGGTTGAAGGCTTTCGTCTTTAAACTCTACGATATAGACGACGTGAGAATATGATGAAGCTTCCTATATGCTGCCCACCCTAATTGAATCCTCCTATCAGCTTGCCTCTCGAAGTTATGTCGACCTAGCTGCAAGGTATAACCAAGGTAGACATACTCTTGCACGGCCCTTGCACAGTATGCCATCGACGTTAACTGACCTATAAAGGAGAACATGTTCGTTGAACATGACTTTCGTGTTGTCCAAGTTCATCCTAAGGCCCACACGTCGGGAGGATTCGTTTAGACTGTGCAGTATCTCCTGCAAACCCTCCAGTGACTTAGCCAAAATAAGTTTATCGTTGGCGAAATGAAGGTGTGAGAGATACTCGCCATTAATGTTTATGCCACATCCTGCCCAATTTAAAGTCTTGAAGACGTCCTCCAAAGCATTCGTGAACAGTTTCGGGGAATGAACATCGCACTGCCGCACTCCTCGATGCAATTGGATTGGTCTTGTTTGACCTCCCGGAATCAGAACGTACATAAAAGCGGCTTCGTGCAATCCTCTCATTGCTTTGACGTATCACCAATCGACCTGACATCGCTGCAGAGCTTCCAAAACAGCCCATGTTTCAATGGAGTCAAAAGCTTTCTCATAGTCCACAAAAGCAAGGTACGGTGGCTGGTTGTACTCATGGGTCTTCTGTACAACTTGCCGTATAGTGTGGATGTGGTCTATGGTGCTAAATCCTTCCCTTTTAGCTGCGTAAGAGCCAGACTAACCACGTCTAATCTGATGTTCGGAAGCTCGCCAGAGAGGTGTCGTGTTAGGCTGGCACGCAGATCGTTGTTCCGGGTATCGGGTTGAGGAGCATGGGACGTGTACAATCTGCTATAGAAGTCTTCGATCATAAGATCTCCGGCCTAGAAGAAACGGTCGCGCCAGAAGCTGTCCTAATCTTCGACAGATTGCTTCATGTACAAACTGTAGTGAAATTATACATTTTCAATAGCTTATAGCAACAATCCACCCGAACAGATAAGTTTTCGATACTATATAATATGTACAAAATACATTTAAAAGCAAATAATCACATGTGTGTAAAGTTTTAATTTTCCTATATTTATTATTTAATTCGGTGTTCATCCCAAGTACATAATAATATTAGTGTGTAAATTTAAATAATTTTGCACAGACCGGGATATTAAATTAATAATTAAAAATAATAAAACACTCTTGGTAACGCGGTTTGTGTTTGACTGATGTAATGACGTGGAAACTGGTGCATTTTATGTCGCGTGCCGAAACTAAAACAAACGAAATAATATCGCGAAACCGACCTAATTGAAAATCAGTACTAATGATCCATAGCCCGTAAATTTTGTGCCTATGTAATTTGGTCGGATTCGCGATATTATCACCTTTTTTGAGTTCCTGGACACGACATTAGACCCTCCAACAGCAAACGCAGTGTGCGTTTGCTGTTGTTTTGATAGAATAAATGAAATTCCGACTTTGCGCGGGTGAAATTTGATTTACAATGTAAGATGTAGAGACTTCATCAGAATCAATTGGAATTTTAAATCTCGAGTGATCTGTTCTACCGCCATCTAAAAATTTGATGCAATCCCAGTAAATGCTATAGGCAGGCATATTTTGTTTTCAGATCTTAGAATGTATAATAGTTGTAAATACAAAATTTTTTCCAGTTCCTCTTGGGCCATCAAGGTGGAACAGAATGTATACCTATAAATTCTCCTGATATAGTACCTATAAATTCTCCTGATCATATTATTTCTTTGTCTAAATAATCCCTTTCGTAATACAATACAAAACATTACTTGACACTGGCAAATAGTAAATACTCCTTGCCATAAATGAAGGAAGAAAAGCGTATTAAAAAAAAGTAGATATCGCCCGTTATCAATGACAGTGATAATATGCAATTATGTCATTGTATTTTAATGGACTGCAATATTTTGTCTGTCAACACCATTAGGATTTAACAAAATACTCGACAATCCAAATTTTGGGGATATATGTTGTCGACTCGAAACCTTTAGTTTTTTATGTTTTATTATTTAGGTAACTTTTAGATTGAGTCTACGACGAAATTATTAATATGATATAGCTTAGACAACAATGAGTGTTTGTAATCTAATATGAGCTTTATATAATAGCGATAAAGTTCAGATTGACTCTCCATTTTATTTAGAAAACGTTTGTATGGGAAATAGAAAAATGCTGTTTTGAGGATTTTCCCGGCAATTATTCGAATTTTTCTCACCTTTTAAACCTTCCCTAGACCTCCACGAATAATTCAAGACCAAGATAAGATAAATCCGTTCAGCCGTTCTCGAGTTTTAGCGAGACTAACGAACAGCAATTGATTTTTATATATATAGATAGGTTACCTAAAGACTAACCTAAATTCCTATAAACAGTGTGCTATTAATATGTCGCATTTATATAATAATTACGTAAGCTCATATATAACACAAGGCTAAATTACTTTTCGAATGAACTGAAGGACAGTTCCGTAACGGAAAATTGGTAACAAAATTTATTTGCTGCTTAACGACACGATTTTAGTGTTACATAAAATGTTGCAGACGGTGTCATGGATATCGTAACCTTTTGAAACAATGCCCTTGCAAATCATCCGACTGATTAATGGACAGTATCATCATCATTATTATCATCATCATCAGTGCTGACCAGTGACTTGAATACCGCCTTTTTAATTAACGTCAAGATCACTTGCTCCATAAAACTCGGGTTGGTTGTGAAACTTTTTTTAATCCCAAGATTGTCTTCGTAAAACAAATTTACATTTGTATGAAACGGATCCTGAATTTGACCCTATCACCTTTACATACATGTTGTCTGTTATCTATGGTGAGTCACTACCATTTCAACACGTCCACAGCTTATCAAAATTTTATACGTGTATGTTTATGTAACCTATCTTTAATTATATAACATTTTGCTAGTTACAAATATAGATTTTAAACAGTACGATTTTAGTATGTTGTACTTTGAAAGTATACTTTTTAAAACTATTGAAGACTTATGAAGACAAAAAACTTATCGCCGGCCCAACTGAAAGAAGAATATACGTATTACGTTAAATACCTTATTTTTATTTTCGTGTCATTTAGCGAAGGTGGTTATTTTCATTTAGGTGGATTGATCACGAAATGTGTAAACAGTACGTGTCATTGTATCTTCTAAGAAAATGACGTCAAGCTACTTACTCACGTTTGTCTTTATGATAAGTCAATGATTCTCAAAATAAATGTTTACAAATAGCTATTTATACTTTCGTCTAGTACTTACAAACTTATCGGAATTCCTGACTCAACGAAGTAGTACATTTAAAATTTGAAAAATAAACTTTCGTTTTAAATCAGATATTACTCCATTGTTCGTATTTAATTAATTTCTTGTAAATATTAAAATTATAAAACTTTCTTAAAAAATTTATCGAAAAAAAAAACAGTTTAGATTTTCAATCAACATGAACGATTAAATTCGATTCGTTTATATACCGCGGTAAGCACTATGACGTCACTTATTTGGTTGATCGACAATTACGCCACTTTGTTTTGATTTTCATTAAAACCCGACCGTTTTTAATTATTCTTTTTACTAACTTACTTTTCTAATTATTTAATGAGTTTTATTAATTCGCTTTTAGAACAACAATATAACACATAGAAGTAAAATTGCACCAAAAGTAAATATTATTGAAGGTTCATACTTCAATAAAATGTTATCACAGAAAAACGTATTATGTGTAGCAAACATTGTTGTGTGTTTGTGAACAAAAATAAATCATTCGCAAAGTACCTATATTTTTTATATGTAGTTATCAAGAACTGTGATGTAGCGAGAATTTGTGTTGCAACTTGCAACCTACAAGATTTGAGCAATATAACCAACGCTGGGACAGAATATACGGACGTGATGAAATCTTAAGTCTTTCTTCAGTGGCACTACACTTCATCAGAACATAGACATTTTTTAAAGGCGTTACGTTTGGCTTCTCCCTTCGTTTACTCTTTAGTTATAATCGAAGAGTGAGAAAAATATAGAGGATAAAAACATCCTTGTTTAGCAAAGTTTAGAGAAAAAGATAAATATCTTTTGCGCATTAGCAACCACAGTCAAGGTTCTTCAGCGAGGTTGCTCGCTGTTGAATATTTATTTACCTTGGTGAACTATTTCACCTTACAGATCTTGCTACACTTTCTAGCAACGAATATTGTATATGAATAGGTATACAAATATACTTACTGAATATCTGTATATTATAAAAACAAAGAGACTTATGATGTAGAGGACACTGAGTATAGATATAGAGAGAGAGATAGAGAGAGATATTAAAAAAGTGGTCCCGAGACGCCCGGTAATAATTGAATGCACAATTTATAAAAATCTATAGTTAAAAATTCACTAAAATATATGAAGGCGTCATTCCGTTTGGCCGTCACGGCATTTGAGTCAATTCTATAACCAAGACGTGCCACAGATGTTTTACATTGGAATAAATTGAAAGTTTCTACATTTCATTTCGATTTGAAATTATTTTACGCACACATGTATGTATTTGTAATTATTTTGAATTCAAAGTATTGGCATTAAAATGTTATTGAGTTGGTGTTATTTATATTTATATAATACATAATTGTATTGTAGTAGGGTCGACGCGTCGTGGGCGTCAACAATGATCATACAACAAGTCTATTATGTAAATCGGTCATTTGTTTGTTACATTGCACTTATATAAGCGACGATGCAATGGAGAGCGCGGGTCGCAGGTTACGTTACCTTTGCTTTAATTACTCTATATGGAGACGCTGTACCCGATTTTTTAAATTCAATATATAAAAATGGTCGTCACGGGACGCTGAGAAAATTGAAACGTTTTTGATAATATTAGAATCTATTATTAATAAAAATCTATAGAGATAGACCACAACCTAACGGCATGACGCTGTACGTGCCACGTAAAAGGACAGCGTATTCGACGTTAAGAGTCAATTTTAATTGAAAGGCGCGCCGATAGATGCCTGACTAGGAAAAATAGGTGACTGCCACTCGACGCGCGTCAGTATTGAAACTTGAATAAAAAACAGAAAATAATAATAATGATAAAATAGAATTAAGAAATGTCACAGTCGTGCTGTTTGCAGTTTGATGTAGATGATTCGCATCATGAAATTAGATACCATTTCAATCAGGTCAATAACTAAAGAACTAATCATTGCATGTAACTGACTGGAAAATATAGCCTATGTAGGCAAAGGTTAAGAATTTTAACAATGCAAAATTAAAATATTGATTTTCCTTATACATTGTTATTTGTTATATAAGATTACGCGTAGACAACGATGACATATTATACTCGTAGTCTTCAGTTGATTAAATATGTTCGCAATAAATATAATGTGTACTTTGAACGTTTTAGGTTATGAGGAAGGGAACTCCGGTTGATTTCTTGGTTGGCTACTCTTAAAGATGAATCATGCAACAGATTGAATGTTCTTAAGGTGACGGTGTAAAAAGACGTCTATTGTTTACCTGTCAGCACTTTAGTATAATGCTACTGGCTTGTTCTTGTGCGAAATTATCCAATTTGTTCGCTCAAATAGATTTATGTGTTACATGAACGACAAGATTATGGAATTACCATGTGTCCGACACAATGACGCTTGTTGATTAACTTTAGAGTTTAGACGTTTATTAAGATTTTTATTTTATTATTGATACGCTTTTTCCAAAACCTTTTTGATGTTACGTAATATCTACGAAATATAAACATCTTGTAATTTAATGATTTATAATAATTACACGGTTTTTATTGTCCCATGAGTATTTGAAACTCATAAAAATAATCTTCTCTTTTGCGTGACAAGACGGAGTCTATATCATCTGGTGAATTGTGTGCTTATTTGTCCCTCCACAAATGAAAAATGGCAACGCATGGCGAGGAACTTTTTATGTGGAATTTCTTTGAGTCCCACTCCTCACTCTTGCTTGCTATTTTTTTTGCTGGCCATTAAAATATCAAAATTGGTTTAGTTGGCGCTCAACTAGTGACTATCATGCAACTATCATGGGTCATATTTATTTATTTATATAACATAAGTTTCATCATAAATAGGTATTTAAATTTACTTCGTTCATGAAAGACTTAGGTCCTTACGTAACCGACGAACTTGAATCATAATACGCTGGGCGTGGTGCAAGACACAAGCCACAAGCGGGTGGAATTATCAGTTGAAGGCCACTTAGGCAAACGCTTTAATATTAAAATATAGAGCATAGATAATAGAAGTAAGTAGAACTTGTGTAGGGGATGAGTAGAAAAAAATAATAATAATATCTATGGACGCTTTTACACCACGTCAATCTGGTCCCGTGCTAAGTTCTCGAAGAGACTTGTGTTACGGGTACCAGACAACGGAAATACATATATTTAATACTTTTTATATTAATACTTATATTTAAGATTTTTATTATATAATACAAATGTCTACAATGGCGCTAGTGTAGCAAGTGGAAGGATTATTTGTATTTAATATAACTGTCTGTATTTGCGTAATTTCTTTCAGCACACATATTCAAGAAATTATTTCTCCTGTCGCATTTCATACACACATGCTATATGGTTCTCCTTATTTTCTATACTTTATGTATACAATACAATACATTAGTATATCGTCCTAACGGGCAATGGCCACAGCTGAACATAGGCGGCCTTGGTGTTTATTTAAATTCGCCCACTAATATACGGCTACCTGCTATAATGATAAAAACATTTTAATATTAAATAACCAATATCTAGAAAGTTGTAAACCCCCTATATTCGCATTTAATATAAACAATCTAATGCTTTGTAATTTAGTAGAATTTTGGTCAAAAAACCTATCTCAAAAAACCGGAATTAGTTGTAATTAATATCATCGCAAGCTTTACGAATCGCCTGTTATCATCTATATCCGTGGTACGTGATGTATCATGGATATAGATAGCTTTTTAAATCAATAACTAATCATATTTGTAACAAGTTGACTGTCATTGTGTTGGTAAAACAATTATATAACGTGATTAACTAGTTTGAGCACAACAATGCGATTAGACAAATAGTACATAAAATAATTGTTTCAAGTACGACAACCAATTCAATGTTAGTTTCATTATAAATTTCTTGCTATAAGCTTAAACGAGATTAAATATACAAACTGCTTCTACTAATTACATCTAAAGTCGGTATTAATTGTTTTATACACGCCGGATTAAAAAATAAGATATGACCATCATAATATGATTTGTTTCGCTTAGTTGAGTCATATTTTAGGAATCAAATAAGGTAGAAACAAGCAGCAAAATTCATGGTTTAGAATAGATATCACTTTCTAAAAATTGAAACAAAAAGAGTCCTAGCTACTTTCATAATTTATATCGTATTCCAATTAAAACTCAATATGGAAAAATAGTACATGGAAATGAAATTAAAAATATAATGAGTCAGAAGTGCTAAGTAACTCTCAAGATCACGTGTTTATTTTGAGTGACAACAAAATATTCCGCATTAAGAATAGGTTCAGTACACGCTGTATGCTTTACACATGTGTCACCTTATCCACGTTACGTAACGTTAAACGATAATACGAACTGTAGCTTTATTTTAAGTTACATAACAAAGTATTAATATGGCTCGTGCATTGAATTTGCTAAAATACAATTTCCATGTGAACCATTTAGACCAACATTTTATATAGGCCACGTGTACAAGTACGGCCCATAATAATAAACTACAAAGTAATTATGGTAAACGAGCTCTATAGTATTTCCATTCTCTTTGGAAATATATTACTACAATAATACCCTCCTCGCCTGATTTCCGAGGAGGAGACCCGTGTCCAGCAGTCGGACATAAAGGATTGTTGATACTTTACTTTTTTACACTTTTTTACTCTCTTTTATGTTGAGCTCTCTGTGTTCAATTATATAAAGATGGTGCAAAATATCCAAGATAAATCATGGCCGTTCATGCGAAATTTACTCTGGCAATTTTAATTGGTACGGTTGTTTGTCCTGCCTGATACATTACAGCCGATCCGAAACGGAACGTGAAACAGCTTAATACTTTTGTGTGGTGTTTTTTTGGAACGAAGTTCCTTACGGCAGGCTTGGAGGGGATAGGGATTTTACTGCGCGGCCGAACCGAAAAAAATGTGATAGTAAAACCGTAAGATTTTGTGCGTGGAATTAAAAAGCGTTAAATGAGACGTGCGCAGGCGCGATAGTCGCATACACAAGCGAGTAGTGTATAATATCTTTTTTTTAATAGATAGGACAATTCAAGAGGAAGGTTTATGTATATAATTTATTAAGTTTTTATATACATTAGCTAAGATATAACAATAATTGTTGGAGGTGTCGGAAAAAAATTGGCCGCGTGAGAGTTTTCAACGAAAACGCTGCCTAAACCCTTTGAGATATAACAAAATAATGTATGGTGGAATTGTATATCTTACATAGGTCTACAAAAAAGTCCGCGATGGCATATGTCTATCTCTTAGGGATATCATACTATATCGATTTAATAATAATATATCAACTATATATTTTAATACTTTAAAAATTAGCAATTATAACGCGATAATTTGAAAGTTATTTACACAAATACGGTATGAATCCTTATCATTTTAAATCAGTTAATTAGCTTCAGCACTTCATGAAGATTATTTTTCCCCTTTACATCATGCAAATTAAATTAATACTTTAGGAGATATAGCAAAATCAAAATAATACGCAAGAAAATAAATCGTGTTGCTGTGATTTGAATGGGTAGCGTAATAATAGAATCCTAAATATTATAAAGAGGCAATCTTTGTTTGTTTGTTTGGTTGTAATGAATAGGCTCAAAAAGTACGGTACCGATTTCAAAATTTCTTTCGACATTCGAAAGCTACATTATCCACGAGTAACATAGGCTAAATTATATTCTGAAAAAAAAAGGGGTTACATAAGATATTTATATATTTTTAGCCGAAGGAACTTCGTTCCTACCTGGTGTCCCACGACACCACATTTATTTTTTTATTTTTTTTACGCTGTGTAGAGTCTAGATTCTGGAATTTAGTTAGCATGGAATTAATAATAATATCTATGGACGCTTTTACACCACGTCAATCTGGTCCTGTGCTAAGTTCTCTAAGAGACTTGTGTTACGGGTACCAGACAACGGAAATACATATATTTAATACTTTTTTTATATTAATACTTATTTTTAAGATTTTTATTATATAATACACATATTTAATACACATCCATGACCCAGGAACACAGAAACTTTTTTTGTGTTCCCTGGCGAGATTCGAACCCGCTACCTTCGGCTTGTGCGCCAACGCGCTTACCACTGAGCCACGGAGGTCGTCAAAATCGTCGGTTAATAATATTAAAATAATTTTAAAAAAATATGATAATAATTTCCAACTCCGGATTTATTTAAAAAATACTCTCTTATAGTATGAGGATTATAGGTATGTCGAAGTTCCTATTAAGTACTAATGGGGTTTGAATTAATATCCGTACGTTATTCCGTCAAGTCCTAGTATACCAATGGCAATATCATGTTTCATGGAGTCAAGAAGTGATTCTTTGATAATAACAAGTTTGCAATGATGAACACGCTTACACATTTCTATTTTTATGTCTGGCGTTTGTTACTAAGAGACGAGAGAGTAGGCTCCGCCCACAACTACTAACACAATCGAAGTGTTAACGAACTTAACATAGTCCTGGAAGACCTACAGAATTAATTCAGGAGTATAAGTCATGTTTATCCTTCACATGGCGATGTTACGTAATTATTTATTAACAACGTTAATTACTTCTTAATAATAATAAAATAATTATATATTTAAAGAAGCTATATATTAATTGGAATTTAAAAAATAATCCATTTCCATTACTTAATTATTTTTTATTATTATTTCGATATCTGTTATTGAAATTCACTTGAATTTATCACACAATGATCACGCAATTTAAGGTTTTAATAAAACGGCATTATAGAACAAATCAAATGATGCGTAAGTTATGTAAGTGTGTCAATGTTTCGTTACCCTTGCACCAATCAATTTCTCCCCACCGCGCGAATGCACGAACGAAAGTAAGACGAAGGTTGATTATGCTCATGGTAAGATGCGGTGGATTAAGTTTCGGTAATGTATACAGCTATTGAAATTACCAAACCATCTTTGGATTACCAAACCATTTACGTAACGGTCGCTTATCACCACATTACATAAACAACAATATAAATAGCACTTTGCTATCAGTTACAATATTTTTCCCGTGACATCATTGATCTGAGTCGAGATAAAAGTTTAGCGTTTGTACACGTGATAACATATCTAAGTCCTAGCTTATACGCCATCTTCAATAGTAGATAATAAGGATTTCCGTTGATGTTACTTAGCTCATCATCATCATTACGAACTTCATCGTGTTCACTGCTATTGCAATTTGATAGTTGGTTGCTATCAGACTTGTCATCTGATTATAATAAATAATAATAATAATAAAAAAATGAGTGTGTGATTCACACACGATAGAAGTGAAACACATGTTAAATGCCCAATACAAGCAAGTATTAAACAGTGTGCAATATACATACACACCGACATTTACTCTCTCGCTCTTTTGTATTTGTGTCTCTTACCTGTCGTTTTTTCCGTTGCATCCGGTTTGAAATCACAACGATTCTAAAGAAGTTTCACTTCAATAATATGTTGAGACAATTCACACACAGCCATCCGATCCCAAACTAGGCAAAGCCTGTTCTCATGGTAACCAGACAACTGATATAATAATAATAATAATAATAATAATAACGTTTATTTATATCTCACAAAATATATAAGTGGTGGTCGTCTCTAATGCGTATAAACCAGTTTGCCTGGGGACTGTCTGACTACCCTGAGATGTAAATTGGTCCCGATGTCAGTAATTACACCGCCGGTCTTGTCCTTCAGTCCGAAACACAGTAAAGATGTTTCACAAAAGAGAAACAAGCAAGATAGTGGTAAAAATGCATCCCTACATCATCATCATCAGCCTTTATCCGTCCAATGCTGAACATTGGCCCTTTGATCCCTTGCCACTCACATCGAACACCGACCGGTCACAGCTCGGAGATTGTCTTCTTATCTGGCCGATCAACACTTTGTCTACCTAAACTACCTCCTCTCATGAACCTCAATGGCCCATCGGCCACCCCTTCTTCTGGGCGTGTGACCAGCTCGGTAACTTTAGTTCTCTGACATGGTTGATGATCATAATCATGAGATGGCCATGTATCCCTTAGTCAATATGTATTTACAGGTAGATATATTTGTTAATTCGTTACAGATTTTAAGTCTATCCTAATGAGTTTGAGAGACCTTTTGTTAGTTTCAAGCGACCCTAACTCTATGGCCGCAGTAGAAAGAAACCCTATAAAATAGTGAAACGAAAAGTTTCGCGATAACAATAACAGGACATTCTTTAATAGGTGATGTAATCTTTTGATGGCCGTCTGGTGTAGTATGAAGGTGGCATGCCGTTATACGTAGGTCAGAATTTCGAATCTCATCACGGGCACTTTATATGTAGAATACAAATGAAAATGTCTGTACCCAAAGTCATATGTCTATATCATTTCTTAATATAAATTCCTTAAATATTTCGTCATATATTATCGCGAAATGTAAGAAAAATTATACTAGCTGTTGCTCACGACTTAGACCAAACTTGGGTTTCTTTTGCGCCGATCAAATATTTTCAGAAACCGGCTAGTTAAAAAAGGCGCTAAAAATACAAATAAACAAATTCCAGAACGGATACGGAGTGATAGATAACACGACTCATTTCCAGTCTGACGTCTGTTCCTTTCATATCAATAATATGACTAAGTACTAACTCTATCGGGCTATGATAATGATTTCTTTGTTTATGATCACTTAAAAACTAAATAGAACACTTAACATAGATGTCGCTTTCATTATGCGTATTCACATACAATTGTTATATTTCACGAAAATGGGTGGCCATATTTGTAGTTATGATGCGTACAGACTACAGACGCGCGTTCTTGTGTGCGTAATTACATGGAGCATATCAGCCCCCCTAGACAAGTGGCACAAACGCTAAACGAATAGAATATAATACTTATTGTATTGGAATGACACTAGCTTACGACATGTAATTTGACAGCTTGTGTCATTCCGATACAATAAGTGTTCTATTCTATTCATTTAGCGTTTGTGCCACTTGCCTATGGGTGCTGCATATTGAACTGAGCATTCTCGAGCTTACGCACACAAAGACAAGGATTGTTCACCCGCTTTGAAATAATGCCCTCTATAGTTATAGAAAAATTGTTTTTGTCGGCGACTACAATAAGTAGGTTAATGTTCGGGATTCGTGATATCTATGACGTAATTATTAAATATTTTTAAATAATTATACTGTATTAACTTAGTAAGTAAAACCCGTACTACTTACCCGTATGCTACTAAAAAGATTATCAGATAACAGTATTATAATCCCTACACAAACTCTCATGACCCTGGAATGTAGATCTACAATGTACATGTTTACATCATACAAAGTACTGCCCTTGGTTGGATTTGGACCTGCCCTCAATTTTAGGCATTCTAAAGACAGCTATCTAGATATTAAAACATTTTTTATTTATTTTAATTAATAACTTGAAAATTGTGTACCTAGTATAAGATATATAATTTAATTAAGATACTTTTTTTTCAGAAAGACGGTCTTTGGCTACTCGCGGAGTGCTGCAACATATTTTACGACCACGTATACCGATGTCACCTCAGGTTAGTTCTGTATTGTACTAATTATAATTAGCGTCTAACGTTTCGTTTAATAATTGCAACTATTAGTGACTAATTTCTACTATTTTTGGCCGAAGAAGTCTGATAATGCCGCCGAAGCCGAAAACCATAATATATAATGTACCTACTAACGGAAGCTCAAGATTTTTTTTCAACATTGGTTACATGTTGTTGTAGTATTATATATCAAATCAATCGTAGCTTATTAAAATAATTCACAAATCACAGCTTCATATAGTAGATCAGCTATAGTATTTCTTATTCCTGATTAGTTTCTCTAACCATTTTTTTTTAATTAAATGTAAATTAAAATGTGTAATGACACAGATTTTAGATATTTCGTTAACCTTATGTGAATTTCACTCATTAAGTATAAAGAAACAATTTTTACGGGTTTTAAGATTACGGACTTGCGATGCTTGCTGTAAAATATCCGAAACGTCGGGCATGCAAAAATATATGAATAAGTATTCTTATCTAAATAGTATAATATACTTTTTTTCGACATTTCATGTCGTATATTTGGACGTGTGTATTAATTGTTATAAAATAAAATTTTCAGGCTCGATATAAAAAAGCGCGCGAGCTGATCTCTGCCGGGCTGTACACAGAGGCTTCCTCGCATCTGGCGCGGGCGGCCGCCTCCACAGAACCGTGTGCCAGATTTGCAAGGCGACTGCTCAATAAAGTAAGACTACTCATACCATTTATCTATTTGATTATAAGGCTGCGTTTCCACCGGAGATGAGCTAACCTGCGTTGCGAGGAATGTGTTTTTAAGAACCAATAGAAACGCTTCATTTGCCTGACCACGTTCAGTGCAAGGTGTTTATTGGGTCTTGTAAAACACATTTCTCGCAACGCAGCTTAGCTCATCTCCGGTGGAAACACAGCCTAATACTTGGTGACAGGCACTTCATGAGCATAACCATCTTTTTCTAAAGTTTACGCGAATTTTATTGATTATAAAACAAGTTTTACGGATTTTATCACGTTTTATTAAGATTTATTTATATGACCGACGTTTCGGATGATTTATAGCAACCATGGTCACTGGAAGACTAACGGGGCGATAGAATCCGTAAAAATCCTTGTTAATTTTTAAAGTATGTTTAAAAATTAAGTCACGGCAAATGGGTGGACCATTTGCCGTGACTTGGACAAAAGGCAAAAATCTGGTGAAGTTGTGTGCTTATGGGAGCATCTCACTCTTTATTGACAAATGCTTGGCAGTTTAATTTAGTAAGCAACATAATATGTACGAGTAACTCATGAGCTTAAACATCACCATCAATTCGAAAGCAATGAAAGCAAAATATGTGCTTAAGGATTTTATAGCTGTAGAAAAAAGCCTTCCCGATTATTTATAATCTGTGATCTATAAACACTAGAAATAGATAATCTCTGTGCAGTGGCCAGCCGTGTTGGATGCGAGTTGCGAAGGATCGGCTTGGCGTTCGACGGAGGCCTATGTGCAGCAGTAGAGACGTATAGAGTCTGATAATAATGTTGTTGATGAATAAACACTAGCTCCTTAAAAACATATTTTAATACAAGCAATAGAAAATGTATATATTTATGTCACATTTTATTCAAGACATTAAGTGTTTAATATGAACTTTTTTTTACAGACATTAAGCCTCGTATACCAAGAGCGGGGACAAAAAGATGCATCGAGGGAGCTAAGCTCATCAATACGGGAGCAGTCGATACAAAGTTGGTTGAACCCAGCGGATCTAGAGTGCGTTTTGTGCACTAACCCTTATAGAGAGCCAGTTTCGACGCCCTGTGGACATACCTTCTGCCGGTGTTGTATTGAGCGCAGCATGTACTATAGGAGGAAGTGTGCTCTGTGTTCTGGACCTTTAGACAACTTTAGCTTAGCCGAGGTGTGTATTATATTTTTAGTTGCTTGTCATTTTGCAAAGCAACATGTAAAATAGTTGTTTGTTACTTGTATCCATAATTGAAAGTCTGTCTTATATGCAAACAGGCTGATAATTAACTTAGTTAAGACATAATATTATATAGTAGTATATAATACTATTAAAACTCAAACAAAATCTCATCTAGTAACTGAGTACATTACAAAAGTTCTTATAAACTTAGCACAGGGTTAAGTTAATTTGGTGTAATTGTAGGTTAATATTTATTTATAATTAAATCTAATTTTCTGACTTAATATGACTTTGAAGCACTATATTAATAAATCTATTAAATTTTCAAATTTCAGACAAACAACAACATGTTTTTCAGTGCTATATTGAATTGTATGGACATACCACCGCTGCCGCTAGAGCCTGACATAATACCAATAGTTATCTCATATGTTGCTTTTCCAGGGTTTGTATATATAATTAATATAGTAGCATAGTAACAAAATAAATATTTCTAGCCAGTTTTAATTTAAAAATTAAATGTTTATAAAATTGTTTCTCTTCTTTTGTTGTTTGTTTATTATAAAAACACCATTAATTTCGCCATAGCTTTGATTATCACGCAAACCGTAAAAATCAATAATATATGTATAACGCCATCTAGTACAAAACAAGTTAACTATCATATCCGAGTGTTTCTGAATTGTAATGCTGTGTAAAACTACTTTACTACTACGTAAGGATGTAATGTTAATTATGAAAATTTTAAAGTATTAGCTGATCAATGATCTTCTTTGATTGTGTATGTGTGGAAATACATACTCAATAATATTATATTTAGTAGTAGTAGATTTAATTAGTAATTACAAAACAAACCAAATAAAGTTATATTTAGTAGTAGTAAATTTAATTAGTAATTACAAAACAAACAAATGAAACTTTGAATAATAGAAAAACAAAAATATATTAAATAATACTTTTTATTTAATTTTATTTGTTATTGATACAATGCTGGTCTTCAAGTAACTTTATTAACAGGTTGCCCTGCCCATTGTTTATCAAAAATGCCCGTCATTGGTTGATGGTGCTCAGGATACTAAAATCGGGGTCTCGAAGGTTTGGCATGCTATCATATGAAAGGGACCATACTTTAGCCGATTATGGAATGGTGAGTTATACTTTCTTTGATTAATGTTCTCACCTGCTAAATAGTGTAAAATTAAATATAACAAATTCAAAATAATGATATAACATATAATTTATTCATTAATTTAATCTTAATTTTTATTTGTAGGTATTAGAAATTTGTGATTGTGTGATATTTGAAGACAATAGATGCATAGTATCCACTGTTGGGATTTCAAGATTTAAAGTCATAGAGAGAGATGTCAGGGATGGGTAAGCTTGTATTAATAATAATAATTTATTAGTCCATTTTATGATTGAAGTACATGTGCATGTTAGGTACACACTCCGAGCAAGCGGGTATAAATATGTTAAGACAGTTTCCTTTTATTCTTTTTCAAAAATTAAAATAGACATAAGAAGTAGAGATTAAATCTTATAGATTATATTGATCTTATTTTTATATATACCTGATAATGTAACAATAATCAGGTATATATAAAAGATATTTTTTTGCAATATTTTCCAGTAAATAAGCTCATCTTAACGAAGATATTCTAAGAGTAAGTTATAATTGGGCGTCGGCAATATTTCAATATAAGTTAAACTTCTAAAAAACACAATATATTATTAATTTTATAGAGCACAAATGACATTGCATTTTTTTTAGAACAATAATGTTATCTTTGTTTGAAGACACTAACAAAAAAGGTTACAGAGATATGAAAATAGATAATAAAGATGTAAATATAAATTTATTTTAAAAATCCAATATTAATTCAACAAAACCCTTGTTATTTTTGATGTGCTATTTTTCATATTATCATTAAATTTTTTTACAATGTTTTAAAAGCACACAATTAATAAATATTGTGCGATTTTCTTGAAAACATCATTTTAATCTCCTTTTAACTTACCTTAAGTTATATGCATACCTCTAAAATTCAATTATTATATGCAAACTTTAATTTGTTTATTATTTTAGTCTTAGCTTTTATAATATATTTTTTACAATACACTATTAGACAATGTTCATTAATTATTTTAAGTTATTCCTCATCACTGTTCACACCAATTTTAAATTATAAATAAAAAATTAAAAAAAAAAACAAAATATTCAATTTTATATGAAGGTCAATCATTTCACCTTATAAATTAAAATTAAACTATCGGTAAACGGGCAACCTTCTCGAGAAATCTATTTATAACACGCGCGTGCATAAAGATGTCACGGTCAGGACTGACAAGGGTATATAGTCGCTACCCCAGGAGGTGGGTGGCCTGAGTCGGGTTGATCCTGACATTCTTATGCCTTAAGATTCACACAATCTTATTTTTATAAAGCATATTTAAATACAAGCCCTGTATTTAAAATTAATAATATGGGATCTTATCTAAGGTTAGGCCTATGTTCAGCAGTGGACGGATAAAGGCTGATGATGATGATGAAGATGATCTGACTTTAGCTCAATAGTTTTGCATTAATGCAAAATATACCCTTCCGTTAAATGAAATTGCCTTTAGATCATTCTCACTAGTTGAACTATTAAATACTTTTTCAAAAACAGTGGCAGTTCTGGATTGTAATCAATCTTAATAATTAAGTGTTATATTGATGAATATAGCCTTAAGCATCTAATTCTCTATTGTATATCTCTACAATATAACTTTATTATGCTACCAGGTGTGATGTGGCTCGCATACGTCAGCTCGTGGACATAACCCCTACCAAAGAAGAGGTGTGTAACATATTAATGTTAACAGAGAACATAGCAAGCAAGGCGTTGACCTGGCTAGAGAACATGAAGGAGGCTGTGCGAGATGAGATTGAGACCGCATTTGGTACGTGGCCCATTTGGGGGGAGACGCAAAAGGAATGGTGGAATACACCCGATGGACCAGCTTGGCTGTGGTGGATTATTGCTATATTACCTTTGACAAAAGAAGGAAAGGTAATCAAATTACGTTTATATAGTTAATAAAAATGCATCAAAGTTAATATGCAAAATATTTGAGAATAGTTTTTAGGTGTATTAATAGAATAAACGATTGTTAAAAGTAAACAAATACTACAACATCATATTTGATTACTTGAAAATAAATTGGTTGCTATTTTACAAAGCACATTTTTTATTTATAGTTAAAATAAACATAAATTAAACTATCGATAATTATAGTTCTTAAGTCCTAATTCTCCCATGGCTTGCTTTTTATTAACAAAAAAGTCTAGTGCCCTGATGATAAACTATTGTAAAATAGTGAATGCGAATGATAAATTAACTACCTAAATATTTACCATATACACCAACCACAATAAATATATATTTGCAGGTACATATTCTGTCAACTCAAAGTCTACTGACACGTATGCTGGCCGTTTTGCGTACGTTTGAAGTCATGGATGGATCTTTGATTTAGTTACCTCCTTATTGTACTATCAAATTAGGTGTAAGTGTACTTAAAATATAAAGTATCAAGTTAGCTAATATGCAATAATTTACATATGTAAAAATATCTAGAGTAGATATTTATATAAAACTATAAAAATGTTGTTGCAATATGAAATTAAAGTTGCCTTACAAAAGTTTCAAAGTAGTAAATAATTTTAATGAAAAAATAGGTACATTCATAAAAACTCTGTGACTCATGACACTTTTATTCTTGTTTTTAAAAACAATTTTTATTTATAAGATATTATCTTAAACAATCTGTTGACTGAAAGAAAGGATTTCGCTGGAATGTGACATCATGTTTCTTTGCTCGCTTTCCACGTTGGTCATGTTGGGCGAGACAACAGTCCAGCAAGGTCTATTCTCTAAGTAAATGGGTTGCATTTACCTGTCATGTGGTTGTAATTTTATGGAAGGTTTATTTCTTTAACGTCTATGTTGCTCATGACAATCTTATTTTTTTTATTGTGACATTCCCTTGAAGGAAATATATTTTTTATTATATTTGCATTTATTGTAGAAGTAACAATTTGTTTTCATATGTCAATGGACTTGACCATAATATTAGAGCAAGCTACGGTTGAGTTCATATTTAATGATATTTTTGTGACGATTGAGGTTTAACCTGCTAGTTACACACTCTTCAAACAACAAAGTACTAATATTTGCTTAGCTAAGTATTGACCTAATTATGTGTCAGAATAGTATCATAATAATTTTCAATCATATATAAGACCAACTGAAAATCTGCAAGCTGTTTAAAAGGTTCAACATCCTTTTTATCAACTCTCATTGCATCAAAAAAAAAATTCTAGAATAAAGAAACAATAAAAATCATTAAAATTTATATCTCAGTGGAGACAATAATACTTTTAGATATTAGTAGGATGGAATTTTTATGATACAATACATTCTTGAATTAATTGTTTAGTTTATTACTAGGTCATATATTATATCATATAGATAGAGCATCTAGAATAAGAAATAAGATCTCATAATTTTTTAAAAGTAAATTTAATAAATTAACCTTGAAAAATACATCTAATTTTGTATTCCTGTTAATTGTATAATTTATATTTTAAGCTAACATAATATTTATGATAAATATAAATGCATATAGAATATTGTTGCGCAAAATAAGATAGTTGGTCGCTAGATGCTAAAACATTTTAATACACTATTGATTTGTAAGGTACTGTCAGGTGTATTTAATGATAATTAATCATTTCATTAATGAGATTGTACTATGTCTATATAAATTTTGGCTTTAACTATTTAATTTTAATATGAAAACAACATGTAAAAGTGTTTAAAGTCCACTTAATCACAGAACTTATTTGTATCAAGCAAATAAGTTACATAGTAACAAGGTATAAAGAAGCTTTAAATAGTACCTATTTGTCTTTCAACAAAGCTGAATATATGCTGTGATTATACTGTTAAATATTATAATAATTAAGAATTTATATTTTCATAAAAAAGTAACAATAGATTTTTACATAGTGCATTCTATCTTATCCATAACATTTTGATTGATGTGTATAAAATTCTTCTTAACCATTTTTTAATTAAAGATTTAGTAAGGAATAATATTATTAGTGTTTTTTTTTGTCAATACACCAACCAACGTGCAATAATCTTCCATAATAATAAAATAAATCATCTTGAAGCATACAGGTTGCAGCCGGTTATTATCCTCTAACGCGTAAATAGAAGAGATTACGGAGTTTAAAATTTGAAAACAAAGACTTATAAAAACTTATAAAGGACCTAAATTACTTGTATAAAACGAAAGATAAATAAAAAATACAGTAAAATAATAGTTGAAAATTTATTTTGATAATACACAACATTAACACATTCAGTGCCACTAACACGCCTAGCGTGTCCACGCTAATCTTTATAGCCATGCCGCGAGCACACTGGGCGTGCTCTCCGTTTTTCATCAATATCTCAAAGATAAGACAGTATTTTTCGCCGATACGCTCAAAGCATAAACTTTGTGTCGTAAGCTAATGAATTCTTAAGTGGTTCCATGGTCTGATATTTTTTTTATGTCATCGAAAATAATTTAATTTGTAATGCCGCAAACATACCAGGCGTGTTCATCTACACGAGTTCTCAACCTTTATGTTGTTTGATCAAAATATAGTGTATTTTTATAATTTGAACAATAAGGATAAAACAAATTACATAAAACTTTCACTTTTAATTCATCTGTAGTAGACAAATAATTGTCCTGTATCTATGCTACATATGTGTATATGTAGTATTATAAAGCTGAAGAGTTTATTTGTTTGGTTGAACACGCTAATCTCAGGAACTGCACGTCCGATTTGAAAAAAAAATCGGTGTTACATAGCCCAAGTATCGAGGAAGGCTATAGGTTACTTTTTATTCTTAAAAAGTAAATGGTTCTCGTAGGACGCGGGTAAAACCGCTCGGCGCTGTTAGTATTAGATACGTTAGACGATCGTCTATAAGTAAAGTCTATTAGTAGATATGTATACCATTTACTTGAGTTGTTTGCTAGTTCTCTAAATAAATCACAAATAAGTAACCAAAGGTTGACATTCACTGATCAAATTACGATAAATATTTAGCTCGGAATCTATTTACTGCCATAATTGAACCTTCACAACATATATATCAACGACGAACAAAATATATCTTCTGTAACTCAAGAAGGACTAATAAATAAGCACGGTTGAAGTCGAAATAGCACTTTTTATGATTTTACCTGTTTACAGAGCCAGTGAACACGCCTAGCGTGCTACGTAATTTCATTCTGCAGTGCCGAGAGCACGCCTAGCGTGTTTGCGTTTTTTGTATGACGGCATCGCTGAGAACTACTAGAAAATCGTGGTGGCATTGAATGTGTTAAGTATAAATAATAAACTCTTACGTTTTTTCACGACTATCGGAGCTCCTTCTTTTCGGCCCCATGGTTAATCGAAGTCTATAATTGCCTTAAAATAAAAAGTCACTTTAAAACTTTCATATCACAATCAATATACCGGTTCTAAATATGAATTATGAAGGTAGGTAATGCTTATTTCGATTATTATCGAATAATACTAATAAAAAACAAATTATTGACGGATTGTTTTTTTTTTTTTTTTTTTTTTATTTAAGGCATTAGTTGCAAACTATCAGCCACGAGCCAATTGTAATATATTTAGTCTGTAATTTGGAGAAACGGCGGGAAATACCGAGGGATGCAGATTTGCCCCTTCACTTCTTTTAACTTTCACTTCCAACTCCACCCAACCAGGACGGTCCGCTACAATAAAAATATTAACCGTTATATGTCCCACAGCTGGCACAGGTCTCCTCCTCGAAATCAGGCGAGGAGGGTAGTGGGCCAGTACAGTTCACCGATGCGCTGGTCGAATGCGCGTTTGTGAACTTCACATACCTTCAAAGACTGTAATCTCATCAGACATGTAGGTTTTCTCGCGATGTTTTTAATATAAATATATTTTGTAATATAAATATATTTTTTGATAGAACAAACGTATTTTATCAAAGAACAAACAAAACGCATATAAAAAGGCCAATAATAATGAAAGAAATTGTAAATTGAACTGACGGGGGCTAAGGGGTAGCCCCCTTAGGCAAGAAGAAGGCAGATTTTAGAAAGAAAGATAAGTAAAACAATAATAATTTATTCCGATAATGGTGATAATTTTATTTACAAAAATGCAATTTATATACAAACAAGTGCGAGTAAGACGGAGAGACACGCGTGAAATCATGTTTTTTTCCTTTAAACTCAGCGCATGCGCGGTAGATGCGAGCGGAGCTTTTTATTTTTTTGGAGATGGCGGGGGATAATCAGCTTTTTTATGTTCTTTAAAAGCACCACCTATGATTCACTAGAATTTTTTTGCGTCAACAAAGTCTATACTACTGCGCATTTGCAATAGTATTGATTTTGTTATATAGGTAATTCGCAAATGCAAATAAAGGCCTGTGGGAATATGGTGGTAGGCCCAAAGGGATATCTCCGACCGAGTGTGGTGCAATGCTCGGCCAGGCCGAAGCACACTTCCTATCGTGTCAGTATTATAAATATACCGACCGGGCGCTGGATTTCAGATAGTGCAACTCGAGATTGTGGCGCTGTGATTGGTCCGCCACAGGCCTTTTCAGGACAAACTATACTCTTGTTTAAATTTAATTGCTGTACTTTTCAGGGCAGATTACTGTTTCAATATGAATACTCGATGTCTTTTTCAGGGCAGATAAATGTTTCAATAGGTATAGGTACTCCATTTCCTTTTCATGGTAGATGTTGTTTCAGTCGGCTATAACAGTATTTTAATTTGTTTCTTTTGACGTGCCAACGTCTAATAACTTGATATTACGGGCAGCATGCACGAAAAAATGACGTCATGTAGCGTTCTGTTAGTGAGAGCGCGGAACGAACGAGAGAGAGAGGCATGATCGGCTCAGTTCGGTTTGTGCTGCGTGCTACATGTACATAATGACCACATAATGACTAATGTTTGACGTTGTACGTCAAACTACCCTCCGTAAACCGACTTTATAGACAACCATTTTTTATTTTATGTTTAGCAACTTATGTTTTTTCTCTCTTGATTCATTATCGACCTCCGTGGCTCAGTGGTTAGCGCGTTGGAAAACCAGCCGTAGGTAGCGAGTTCGAATCTCGACAGGGAACACTAAAAAGTTTCTGTATTCCTGGGTCATGAATGTGTATTAGACATGTGTATTATATAATAAAAAATCATAAATATAAATATTAATATGATTAAATATATGACGTATTCCGTTGTCTGGTACTCGTAACACAAGTCTCTTCGAGAACTTAGCAGTTAGCACGGGACCAGATTGACGTGGTGTAAAAGCGTTTATAGATATTTATATTATTATTATTTTAAATTCATCAATCACTTTTTTCACAAAGTCAGTATCAGCAGAGTCAGGTAATCATGAGTGCGTTCCACTAAGCGCTCACAACGGTCAAAATATTCTTCTTATTCTTCTTCTTTGGTTAGGCCGTTCCTCATGACGACCGCGGTCGTTGTGATTGCGGTGAATACGTCACTAATGACGTTATAACGTTCGCTCACAACGACCCGCAAAGGTACGTGGGTCGAAGTGGACACTGAAAATTTAGACGCCATATTTGAAAACGTTTTGAAAAAATATGATAGAAATCAATATGGCTATCAAACTCAAAGATAGCGGCGGAAAAAAATATTTAATACAATTCTGATCGCGATAATTATTGTTGTGATAGCGTATGTTTCTCAGGCTGATGCTGAACGTGCCAAGAAAATTAATTTTAGTCAATATTGTACAGCCATTTTAATCTTAAATTATAAATAATAATTAATTGTTTCCCATTAATCAATTAGTTTTTCCTATTTTATTCAATCGGAGTCGTTTTTTATAGTGTTTGTTTTAAAACTAAATCTGTATAATTTTTTGTGATTGGCTGACGAAAACTGTTGTAGAGCGGTTTTCTTTAGAGGTCAGTTCCGGCGGTTTTCTTTGGTTTTTCTTTATAATATAACGTGATTGGTACCAAATATTGTGGTGGACTGTTCTGCATTGGTGGAATTGGAAGACGTGATGGTTGATTGATAAGGACACGAAGTACAGATACAATAATTAGTCCCAACGGTATACGCTTTTCCGTAGTATTCATGTACACAACAATAAACTCAGGTCTTAGTTCTCTCTTCTGCCACTGGCTACGCTAGAATCGAGTACACAATATTTCCCGCGTAAAGATTTAAACGAGTACTTTTTAAAAAAAGGCGCATTTTACCGGCAAAATTCTGTCCGTAGAGCAGAGGTAGAGTATATCGCGAAAATTCGTTCAACAATAGGTTCGGGCTCATATAGACTATACTTCGTCATTCGTGGACGAAACCGCGCTCGTTGGTGTTTCCCGCCGTTTGTGTCTCCAAACTACAGACGTATATAGTTTATTTTTCTTCTTTAAAGATAGTTTACGACAGAATACACAACAGTCGACATAGTCGGCATAAGACAAAGACATTGGCAATACACTAAGTACACTGTGCAGTCATAAAAAAATGGATTTGATTCGACAGCATAATTTCTATTTTTTTTGTAATAAAAACAGAAATATTGTGGCTTGTCTTTGAAAAAATTTATATGTATTATGTAATATATAAGACGATAAGACGTTATTTTAAGAGCAAAACATTTTGAAAATGTAGGTTTATTTTGTAATTATAACCTCTACATAAACTCTACTCCTGACTATTGATTGTTTATATAACCATAAGTGAACTTGTATGTAACAAAGACGCGACTTTTAACATTGAAAGTTAAGAAACGAAGTGCACAGAAGGCTTTCATTATCAAAGCTTTTATATTCAACTAAGTTGCAAAAATGTCTGTATCACCTGAACACGTCTTGCGTGTCCGTCGTTTATACAAATTAATATTTCGTGTTCATCGTGCTTTACCTCCTGAACTACGTATAATGGGTGATAATTATGCTAGAGATGAATTTAAGAGACACAAAAATTGCGGACCTCAAGAAGCGACTATATTCCTCAATGAGTGGACGGTCAGTAAGAATTATTTTTTCATTGTAAATCCTATCAATAGGAAAATATTTCATACTTATTTATTTTCATATACAGGATTATGCTATTAGCTTAGCAAAACAAATGAAACCCCTACAACAAGCAAAGCGCAAAACAGTGGGCAAGTATATTGATCCAAAGTTGCTAGACCACATGACCGATGAACAAATAATGCAGTTATATGAGTTACATAAAGCTGCTTCGACTGAAGGAGCAGAAGATAGCGACCAAATAAATGTAACTAATAACAACAAAGATAGATAATATTGTAACTTGTAACACAACTAGGGAGATTTTTTGCATTTTGTCTTCAG
This sequence comes from Lycaena phlaeas, assembly GCA_905333005.2. Classification (NCBI taxonomy): domain Eukaryota; kingdom Metazoa; phylum Arthropoda; class Insecta; order Lepidoptera; family Lycaenidae; genus Lycaena; species Lycaena phlaeas. The sequence goes on from HG995168.1 coordinate 8,188,841, forward strand.
TATAAGTACTGAAATTATTTTTTGTAAAGTACAACACTTTGTGTTATAAATATTAGTATGTATTTGTACTTTATTAAAAAAAAAATCCAGTTTTATTTGGAAATAAAACTTAATATTAGTTAGTAATCCCACTAATATTACAAATGCAAAGGTTAGTATGGATGTTTGTTACTCTTATGCAAAAATATGGAATTACTTTTAATGAAACTTTTATATATCAGGATAACATTGAAAATATGCATGTAAAACTAATTTTTAAGGAATTACTAGGAGCACAAGGGGTGCTTCCAATTAATATTTCCACCAAAATATTATATTTTAAGGGACATTGTACTAGTGTTAGTCATTATTAATAATTTAATTTATATTCATGTTATATTGTGTTATCGTAACAGTATTTTATATTTTATCTTACATAAGAAAAATATGTAATAATTCGAATGATTCATTTGATAACGCTAATGTAAATATTAATAAATATTGTATTATTTATGGAAATTAAAAATATGTCAACATTTCAGTCTGTCTTATTTGGGTGGATTAATTGACAGTGGGATGGTGATTTACTTATTCATTGCATGTACATTCACAAAACTGGATCACATAATGACACAAATATAATTTATTTTTAAACATTTAAAGATCTTATCTAGGTGCTTCTACACATATTTGGGAAATAAAAAAGATATAGAAAATTAATATAAATACTCCTAGAGTATTTACAATTTTAGTTTTCAAACATAGAAATTATCTTATGACATACATATAATTGTAGAGCTGACTTTATTATTTATAAATATTGGTTTTATTATTTTATACCTATTTGCACAAAATAAATAACATTTATCAATAAAGGTACCTTCCACTTTTTATTTTATGTAATATTCTGAAGAAAGTATATTACATAATGCTTTACTATGTACTTTGAAAAAAGTTAAATAAAAAAACAAAGTTAGTTACAATCAACTTGAGTTTTTTATATTGCTAAAACTAGATCTTAACATAAAAAAGATAATGGGATTTATCCCGATAACAGAAACCCAAATGCATACACATGCCATGCAAATTATTTTATTGATACATTTTCTTTTTTACACAGAAATTTATTCAGATATTTACATCTAGTCATTCATTCATTCTACACCTTGAGCCATAAAAGTATCTAGTGTTATAAAGCAAGAGATTTTCCCAAGTAATCTGCTTTACTAGGCTTTCTTATAACAATTAATGAGATAAAATTATATATGTATTTGTGAATAATTTGTATAAATAAGTAATTGTTTTAAGTGATGTGTATTCCAAACATGGCTTATTAACACCAAGGAAGTTTAAGCAGTAAGCTATTTTAAAAGAGTAAGTACCTATATGTTGTGAACATATTTAGTATGCCTAAAGAAATAAACGAATGGCACTTTCTTTAAGTGCCTTAAATATATTTTTAACTACAGATAGTGCACTTAAATAACTTCGGTGGTGATACCTAGTATTACATTTTTTTAGTACCTATATTTGATTCAAAACCTAATATTTATTATAATATGAACCATAAGAAAGCTATTTTCTTTTTAGGATAGTCCATTTTTATTGGACGTCATGAATATGATTATTTATTATGATGGTCATTATAGTCGTACCATCATCATTATCATCATCATCATCATCATCATCATCATCATCATCATCATCATCATTAATCTGTATCCGTCCACTGCTGAAGAGACCTTAATGAATTATCGTATAACTAGGTAATTCATAAGCTTTAAAGTACGAAATGCGTTCTCTAAGGTAATTAAAATGAAAGTAATTTAAATCAACAAATTTATGAATAAAGAATCGTATTGATATCAAAATATATAAAATAATGCGTTAATAATGAGCAACGATATAGACAATATAATACGTAACGATTAACTTTATAACGATAAAAAGCATATCTTAAGCTTACGTTTTTGTATGTAGCGAGATCATTTTAAATATAACTTATATCTAATATATTTTAGTTATTTCATATGGATATTTCTATTTTTGTTTAATTAATTCTTGCATGAAATGGTCCTATAGTTTTCAACACGTTAGCGTCGAATTGAGCCACTGAAACAAAATTTTAAATATTTTATAAAAGGCCAAAAATATAATAAATAAAAGTTCGTAATAGTAGAATTTAAACGTAAAAAAATCATACAGAGGAACAATACTTATTTTAAAAAACCTACCTCAGAGAATGTTAAAGTTATTTTATTTGTCGGAGAAGAATTATTACGGAAGAACATATCTGAAATGTAAACAATTAGTTAAAGAATCACATTTTGTCCTCATTTTGTCAATAATCTGCTAACATAATAATATGTATTTCTACGAAGGCATTTGTTCAAACGAATAAAGAGCAATAATTGTCAACTCTCGTTTTACTGAAAACATGATGCAATTAAGATCTTCAATTCGCATCAATCGTCTTTGCGTTCAAAATCTATAGTAAAGTAAATATGACTACGTAGGTGTTTTTATGGACGTATTTCAAGTGAACAAATTGTTATATTTACGAAATAAAGATAATTTGATTTGATTTGTAGTAGATCTGCATTCGTCTGATAATAGGTTTGCCCTTCTGGACAAGTGGCAAACGCTCCGATTCTATGCAGTTGCGTTTTTCGCTAACTCCATAGGGTTGTTGCAGAATTTTTGAAGAAAGTTTATTCAGACGTAAAGTATATGGTTTTGTTTGTAAAAACGTTTAACAACGTCTCTACTTTATTTAAAACGATTATTATTATTATTATTATTATATGTATTTCTTGATTTTTTTTAAATGTCGTTCACATATAATAAGTATTCTTTTCTATTATATTCGTTTAGCGTTTATGCCACTTGTCTAGGGGGGACGAAGTACTTACATACGTTTTTACAAACAAAACCTTAAACTTTAAGTATGTGTCTGAACAAACGTTCGTCAAAGATTTTGCGACAACTCCATGGCGTTATATTTTTAGCGTTTATTACAACTGAGTATCGGAGCCTTTGCCACTTGTCTAGAGGGGCTGAACAGAAACGTCTACATTTGGAGGCCGCCCCTACCAAATAATGGTTTATTTGAAGTTCCTTATAAGTTATAATGCTATATTTTTTTTAGAAGTAAGTCCAGTTTGAGTTAATCTGTATAAACGGTTAAAATTAGTTAAATAATTAAGAAGGTACTCACTAAACGCACGATGTAAGAAGACAACAGCCGAGACAAAGTCGCCGAACCTTACCATGCCATCTTTCCTCATATACTTAAATACAAGTAAAGCCAGGGCCCGTTCTGGTATTACAAATCCAACATCCCGCAACGCATCTCTAAATCTCTCAATTCTAAGAACACCAACTTTCTCTGGTGCATGGTCTCTGAAAACTGTTTGCCAGTGTTTCAAACTACAGATAAGATCTTTAAAGTCTTGTAGCGACATGCGTCCGGAGCCATCTCTCTGTGGTTGCATTAAGGAAAGTATTCGTTATTTAAATGAAACATGCTTATAAGATTATTAGATTACTATTACTCGAGGCTGCAGTAAAAGCATACGACTTATACCCGACCGAAAATATAGGTACTTAAATAAAATTTGCTGGACCTTCACCTAAGTAAGTATAAAGTAATGGGTACAATTTGCATGATTGTTTTATGTATAAACAACTATTTTTATGTTAGGTATAGTATGACAACGGCGTAAAGCTTTTTGCACCATATTCACCAAACAAAATCGTCATGTTTATACCTTTTTTTACTGACTGTACTCAGAGAACAAAAATCTATAGGTACATTCGCCCTACCGCATACGATTGCATAAAAATAATTTGTTGCTGGTTTAACATTTTCATACTTAGGTGTTGTGTGTTCAAGGGAGAATGAAATTTGATATTAGTTTTTCTTTAAAATTCAGCTTACTGCAAATTGTTTTGTACATATAAATTTCAGTCAGACCGTAAGTATATAAAGCTTTGCCTTTACGCATCAAAAGTCTAAGTTAAGATAAAGATTTCTGCATTCGTGCAATCTTTAAAAAGTAATAAATATTAGGTACTATTATATATAATTAAAAGGATACTTCTAAGGATAAAATAATCTGTCTACACGTTTCAATTGTAGCACAACTTTTGATATAATCATTCGGTAAACACCTTTCTAGCAACTCTTGAAGTTCGAAAGCATTTATAGTTTTGTGTTCGTCTGCTAAATGTAAGAATTGCGATTCGTATTGAGCAAAACCATTCGAATCATTTCCTACAGGTGCTTTAAGCATAGCCGATCTTAACATTTGCGGAGTACAATCCAGTACATTCATTTTGACTGATTTCAAAGAATAAACTCGCAATGAGAAGTTGGCCTCATGCCTCGGTTCAAACGTGGTTGGTATGACTAAGTAGGCACCAGCTTCCAAATAATATCTGTAATTTCAATGAATTTGATTATACAAATCTTCGCATTATTGTACATTGACAATTTTCGCAAGCGTATTATCAACTAAATGCTTTTTATAATAAGGACATGCAAAATATATTAATTGATTCGCTTAAGCTTTTAGAATCCTCGGAATACTTTCTTTATATTCCGAAGATTTCCAATCGCAATTTAGCATACAATACAGTAGTAATGAACATAATACAATACAATAACAGAGCACAATACAACATATTAATGGGATGAAAATAATAATTCGAAAATGTGTGCATAGCTAAAAATGCGTGCACGCACTGTGATGCATTTCATACATGCGACTCGCTACTATTTGCCTTGCATTGTAATCATCCTTATCATAATTATGCAGATCGTAGAAAACATTTATATACTATTAAAAAAAATGTTACTCGTGGCTGTTTTTGTTTTCTTTTTCATTTTTTGTTTTTAACATTATTGTTGATCATTTAAATGTTTATATTCTCATTGCTCACTACATCATATCTTAGCCTTTATAACATATAAAAATAATCAGCAGCGTATACACAGACATACTTACATTTATATATGTACTAAAGTAAAAGTAAAGTAAGATGTGCTACATATAATAAAATGTTGTATAGGTATAACAATTTTACTTTTTAATGTTTACCTCTCGCTAACCTGACGGCTGTTTGTGTATTGTGAATTTATTGTACTTTTGGTTGTTCTAAAGAAAATAGGCGGCGCGATTTCCTTAAATAATTTAGGAATTTTGTATATACTGAATCCAATGACTTTAGGTTCCATTATGCTGTGTTGATTCAGTGATATCACCACATAGTCAGATTCATTCAGTAACAACTGAATCTGTGGGTTCATGTGGAAAAAGTCTGAAACAAATAAACTACATTTTTAGTTGCTACTTAAGTAAAAGTAACGTAGAATGATTAAATTAAATGACTCAGGTTCTAAAGTAAGACAGATACCGTTGTAGGTATTTTGTCTAAACACTAGCTTTCGTCATAGTCAGGTTTTCGGATGCATCCTGGAATCTGTAGTCGAAATTAATGTAGATAAGACCAACACGACAACAATGGAACACTCGAATACATAAAAAAGGAGACAATAGTTGGTAATAGTTTTTTACTCAAAGATTTTTTTTCGAAAGGTCTAAACTTTTAGGCCTGACTGCCTTTAAGCTCAATTGGTAGAATTTCAGATAGAATAATTTTGATCTTTCAGGAAAATTTATATTTCTAATTTTGTCATAACAAGTTGCCTGTCTTTAAAAATTTATTCGTAATATTTATAGGAAATACCTAAAAACCTGTATAAGTATCATTTTATAAATATGTGATACTTACTAACTGGATTTCTGCAACCGCCGGCAGAAACCCCCTTTTTCCATCTACCTTGATGACTTTTCACTTGCCATTTTAATTTTTCACACAGTGTTGCTTCTGTCTTACTCGTTTCTCCGTCTAGATGTACCATATCTATTCTTGGAAACATAGTAGCGAAGTCTGAATACAACATCCAAAAACCTTTCGCTGATGACGAGAATCGCTCTCGTTCATGCGATGGTATGTAGTTCCATCTATAAAAATTGTATCTTTGATTTATGTTTGTTCCATTTAACTGTATATATCGATGAAAGCAGTATTATTTTAGGATTTTTTGAGTCTCAAAAAAAATCATTAGAATAGTATAGATAAAAAAAACATACAGACGAATTGAGAACCTCCTTTATTGAAGTCGGTTAAAAATAGGATCTCGTTTTGTAGGCCATTGAGGGGATATGCTCATAAGCTCCGATCTCCGAGCAGTGGCCGGTCCGTATTTGATGCGAGTGGCAAGGGATCGGTCGTCTTGGCTTTCATTGAGCGAGGCCTATGTTCAGCAGTGGACGGATAAATACTGATGACGATTGAGTGCCAAGCAGCTATGAGGCCAAATTGGGCCGGCAGGACCGGGGATGGCAGGTACCTCTCGCTCACATAATACCGGCGTAAAGTGTTTTGCGTCTCGTGCGCAGGAAAAGTGAAGGCACATATTATAGGTAATATTATATTATACTTACGTAGCTTGATCTAATACGAAATGACTCATATGATTTTCGCCTGGTCTTCCCAATTGGACGAAATACAACATGCGACCTTCAATTGTTTCCACCTGCGTAGAATTTATTATGCTTACGATAAAAAAATGTATGCATGCATAATGCAACTCCGTCAAATAATATACTAAAAGTCGGATGACACTTTCAAACATGATTTGGCTTTTATTGATTCGTAATGGGGCTAGCAATCTTAATATGTAAAGGTCGTATTTATTAGAAAACTTTTATATTCGTAACATACTCCTACCTATCATAACATCCAATAATTACCTTTTCCACACTGTAAATTCTATAATTCATTCCTGTCTCAATCTTTTTTGCCAAATGATTGATTACCTGTAAAAATGTTTCATATTAAAAAAATCATTTTCTTATTGATATTTTTTATTTATCCTTGCCTAAATAATATAAATGGTTCTTACGTTAGGTAAACGATAGGCCGTAACTATCGTGGCTGCTTTCATTAGGTTGTGTAGGATAGTGGCATCTGTAGAATCTGACAGTGTCATAGATTCGGTTATTCCCCCCGTGAAGTCTGCCAGACCGTCCAAAAGATTTCCATATTTTAGGGCTTCATAAGATCCATGCATCCTAAATAAAAAAAAGTATAAATGCAAAGAAATAGGTGATCTGTGTTAAATTTACTGTACATATTCCCGCCAAACTATGCAAACCATCTGCAAAATGTCTTTAGGTGTGAAGATTGTATTTTAACATCTCCTCACCTCCTCTCTCTCAAATGTCAATTCTCTCCTAATAAGTCGCAGAGCGCAGCGAAGGTGGGGTACATACAGGCGTCGTCTATCCCATTGCGTTCTATGCGCCTAATTGTTTTGGCCGAATAGTACTTTTGAATATTAATTATCAGGTAATGTTTGTTTGATCTAAAATATTAATGTTGGCATAAATAGCTATGCTAATGTTGCGGACCAATTAGCACTATTATTCTGAATCGCACTATTAAAAGATTCAGCTTTAGACCGCTACATATACTTACAATGTCTGTCCAACCTTTAGGCCAACAGCATATGTCATTTCGAAAAAAAAAAACAACATAGCTAGTGGGACTAGACCTGCCCGAGCATACCACACTCGGTCGGAGATCTTCCTTTAGGGCCTTTTACTATCTCCCTCACTCACATATTAAAATATTATAAGTCCAAAGAACATAAATGTAATGAAAAAGTAACTTCTTACTTTGCATAAGCTTTTTCAAGTAGCGCTGGCCATAATTGTTCAGAGTGACTGGAATGCATGAACGCAAGCTTCCCGTTCACCGTCGGCAGCCGATCGTCCACCAATACTTCCACCCACTGCCCACACCACCACAGTCGAAACCTTGAAGATAACGATTGTTCATTTAAAATAGCTGTATATACCTAGATGTCTGAGTCTGAGCGACGCGGCGATAGTCCAGTGGGTATGGACTCAGCCTCTTGTATGAGAGGTTCCGGGTTAAATCCTGCTCCCCCGTTTGCCTAAAAATGAGTTTTTCTAAATTTCTAAGTGCACCATAAACACGAGACTCGCTCACCGGTGCAGGAAAACATCGTAAAGAAACTTGCATGCCTTATGAGATCGAAAGTCTTTGAAGATATTATGTAAAGTTTACCAACCCGCATTGGGCCAGCGCATCGGTGAACGGCCATATTTCATTTTCATTTTCATGTTCATTACCCTCCTCGTATGATTTCGAGGAGGTGACTCGTGCCCAGCAGTGAGATATAAATGGGTTAATACTTTACTTTTACCTAAAATTTAAACTTTAAAAACCTCTCTTTCTTTCAAAAATCTCAAAATAGAATTACTTTCATTTTTTTAATACACGAGGGGATAGATGGTTAGCAATGACTCACAGAGCAATAGTCAAATGACAATGCTCTTTTCTCGAACGTGTTAAAATCATATCAGATTTTTATCACTGAAATGGTCTTACCTAAATATACCAGCGTAATTTGAGTCTATGTGTTGGTCTGAAGGCACTACTTTGTGGAAGAGGCCTTTGCATTGATACAGCACTTCGACACACGATAGAAGCCATTTGTCTCCTACAACAAGATAAAAAATATAATATTATGAAACATCACAATACAAATAAATTGAGCTTATTGCTTACATAAAAAAAACTTGCATAAGTATACTTTAAGTCTTATTTCCTTTTAGGTTCTTATTTTAAATTATTGCAACTCTAAAGAATGTCGCAACGGCCTTTGGTTTCACCCACGCATATCTGGTGGAATCGTTTGGAAAAAGCGTTATCATTGATACTTGTTTCAACTCTGACCTTTATCGGTTTGCGGATTTATATGGTAGACCTGTCAATATTTTTATTTATATTTAAAAAATTGACCTATTAACATATAGTCTAAGTGATAAGTTGAAAATGGCGAAAAATAGAGATAAGGCTCTTAAAAATACGTGCGATAGCTCATTTGATTCGGAATGACATCTAGAAAAATGTATTGGAAATGTGTATTAGCACACAAAAATTGCAAAAGTTATAAACAAATTAAGTTGCAAAAAAAAAGGTATTTCGTTTTTTGTTAATAACTCCGAAATTATTAACATTTCAGAAATTTTGAAAAAAGATTCTTAAAGAGGAGGAAATTTCCAAAGAAAAACTCCCGACTCCCGGAATTCTATCTCCATTATTTATAATTTTAATTTAACGCTGAAAATAGGCCTCCGCGCGGCATTTTTAGGTAGCGCGCGCGGCTTCAAAACCGAGCACGTCACACTAATTATTTTTTTTAAGGTATTAAATATTAATTTAAAAATTTAAAAAAATTATGGTGTATTCCGAACACTTCAAAAAATTTGCTCCCGTTGGAAATTTTACTCAAAGTTAATTTTTCAACAAATTAGACAAATGTTAACTAACGAAATTTTTTCGAACTTCCGTCCTTGTTGTTTGTTACTCATAATAACGCGAAAGCCAAAAACTACTGAATGGATTTTGTAAAAACTCTATAATATTATAGCTTACACATCACAATAGTGCTAGTACCTACCCCATATCTAATATTTCTCGCTTCTTAACTTACAGGTAAATAGGATTATTTATTTAATTTTTTTGTGAAGTTTTACTTTAATCGTGCGTAAAGATTACATGCAATATACATATAAAAATTATGAAACATCATTTGCCGCGCCTCGGCAGTAAAAACAACGGCAATGCCGCGACGGCAAACAGCTTATGCTATATTTTTATTATAATATATAATATATTTTAATAATAAAATTTAAAATATATTATCTCATCTCTGCTGGCGTCCGGGCGGTCGACTTTGTTTACAGTTTACACAGAAATATATGTAAATAAACTTTGCATCTTAAGTTTCTTATAGTTTCATGAACTTTAGTTATTTAACATACTATGAAGAAAACGCAGCAGTTAGTATTGAGCGGAAAGTATATTACGCAAACATTTTGTATCAATACCGTTGTTTTTTTTTTTTTTTTTTTTTTTTTTTCGGTTGGATCTATGCTAATGGTCCTAGTGACCGTTATGCGTCATCGGAAATGGGGTGATCCGGTTGGATCATCCTATGACGTTAAAAATTTGGGGGGTTGCCCCCCGCCATGTTCATGGCGTCGGGTTTGTACCTAACTTGGTAAGCTACGGTCGACTGGTTTGGAACGGGTGACGTTAGAAACCTATCGTGAGGGCCGGCCCTCCCCTCCCCCGGTAGCGGGGGAGGCGGGTCAAGCGCGGGACCCGAGCAAGCTGCCGATAGCAGAGTGCTATCGGTGATTACACGGTCTATATTGGTGTCGACTCGTAGCTGATCTGAGCCTATGCTGTCGCGGTTGATCCGGATCAACTGGTCAACGGAGTGTAGGGTTCGACGTCGCATACGACCCCGGGGCCCATGCGGTGTGAATGTGTGCCTAACACCGGCTGTGTTATGTCTGAGTGTGTGTTGTAGCTTACGTCGCGCTTCAGCGTCGCGCTTTAACAGTTCTGTGATTTTATCAACAGGATCGGTTATGACATTCTTAGGTAACCTAGACTTATTAGGTGCTAAGCTATCGGGGGTGTAGTTTGCCGCACTCACGACGAGTGGGTTCGGGTGGAGAAGTGCCTTTTCGAAGTGACGTTCTGACATCGCTTTGAAATGGCCCCTAATCGAATCTAGTCTGAGGTCGCGATGTAGGTCGATGTTTCTTACGTACCACGGGCAACCGGTTGCCACACGTAAGAATTTATTTTGGATCGTTTGGAGGCCTCTGAGTCTATACTGAGGCACATGCGCGAATGCCACACAGGAGTATGACATGATGGGGCGGATACATGATTTATAGAGGGTGAGCTTGTGCCTGAGGGGCATTTTGCTCTTTTTGTTTATGAGGAAGTACAGTCTACTACTGACGAAACGGGCTTTTTTAGAAATCGCGGCGATGTGTGGTCTAAACGACATCGACCTGTCAAGGGTGACCCCCAGGTACTTGACCTGTCTAACTCTGGGAATAACGACGTTATTTAGTAAGATTGGTTTCATCGTGAACCATGTTTGTCTGCGTTTAGGTAAGCGTGTCTTTCTCTTACGAGAGAAATGAATCGACGCGCTTTTATCGGGGTTAATAGCTATTCTCCATTTTGCGAACCAGTTGCCTAGTTCGGTGACGGCACGTTGGAGAAATAGCGATGCTCTATTAGCATTAGGGTGGGTAACGTATAGAGCTGTATCGTCAGCGAAGAGAGCCAGTTTGACGTCCGGAGGTCTGGGGATATCTGATGTGTACAGATTGTATAGAGTTGGGGACAGCACGGAGCCCTGGGGGACTCCGGCCCTCAGAGGTCTCAGGGAAGAGAGGGTGCCTTCGACCCTATACCTAAATGACCGGTTTGACAGATAGTCGCGGATGATGATGACTAGCCTATCCGGTATTCCTAGCTTGTACAGTTTGTACACGAGGCCTTCGTGCCATATCCTATCGAAGGCCTTAGCTACATCGAAAAATACGGCGCACGTATCGCGGGAGTTCTTTTTATTGAAACCTCTGAGTATGTCTTCGGTCATACGGTGGACTTGCATTGGACAGCAGTGGTTTTCGCGGAAGGCGAATTGCTCGTCTATGAACAGGTTCTTTTCGCCTATAACGGCTTTGAGCCGCTTAAGCAGAACCCGTTCGTAGATTTTGCCAATCGAGCTTAGTAGACTGATGGGCCGATAGCTAGACGGTTCCGTGCCCGGTTTGCCGGGCTTAGGTATGCCGATAACCGTAGCTTCTTTCCATTGGTCTGGGAACCTACAGCCCTTTAGGAGGGCGTTGAAAATGCTAACCAGGAGGTAAACAAGAGCGGGTGGGAGTATTTTAATGACTTTGTTGGAAATCCCGTCCGGCCCGGGGGCCTTCTTGGAGTGAAGTCGTTTGATAATGTCTTGGACTTCTTCTACATCCGTCGGAGGGATAGGATCCCCCTCCGGCGGCGCAGAAGTCTTCGACTCTACTACCCTAATTACCTCCTCTACGTGGGAGCCTATGGAGGGTGAGGGGGTAGTGATGTTGGGGGTACACTGGCTCTCTAGTGTGTCGGCTAATAGTTCCGCCTTGTCGGCGTCCTCTAGTGCAGGCGCGCGATTTGGTCTTTTTAATGGCGGCATAGATGCCTCCGTTTTCTTTTTAAAAGAACGAGCGAGTGGCCAGTAGGCCACATGGGAGGGTGAGATTTCACTAAGGAGGCGATCCCACTTTTCGGCTTTGTGCTCTAAGATGCGTGTTTTAACGTCTCTTTCGAGGTTACGGAGGTCACGACGATACTCGTCCGCCGGGTAGCGAGCGTATCTGCGCCTTGCGGTGTTTTTGGCGCGTATGAGTGCTTTAATGTCATCCGGGAGCTCCCAGTGTCCATCGCTGGACGTTGAGATCTCCCTAGATGACTTTTCCATCGTCGCTACCAGATGGTCGGTAAGGTCGGAACTGGCCGCAATGGCCGCCTCGGGACTATCTATAGTGTCCGGGATGTTGTCGAGTTGACTCGAGCGAAGTGAATTTAAATTTTCGTTTAATAATTTAAAGTCGATGATCTTTTTCTTTAGATTTTTAGTATTATTCTCGGGGTTACCTAATTGAATTAATACTGGTCTGTGGTCTGAGTTAAGCTCGTGTGCTGTTTGAATAGAATGCACCAGAAGGGATACATTGCGTATTATACATATGTCTAATATGGATGGCCGCACATTACTCCTATCGCTGTTTGCGAAGTCGTAGCGTGTTGGCTCATCTGGGGCGACTACTGTACAGGCTAGATCATCGACGGCGCGGCAGAGAATTATACCATTTTTATTGTTTTCTCTGCAGCCCCATGCCTGATTTTTACTGTTTAGGTCGCCGGCTATAAAGACGGCGTTGCCTAGTTCTAATAGCGATTTGAGATCGCTGAAGAGTAATGTTTTATTGCACGATTGATATACCGAGGCGATGATGATCGACTGATGGCCGGTCATGCTCACCTGGCAGACGGACGCCTCCAGTGAAGCTAGAGGCGGTGTGTCTAATGGGATGCAATGGAGTGTTCTTTTGTAATAAATTAGTGTACCTCCGAGTCGGGATCGCAACCTATCATTCCTAACGATGTTATAATTAGGGATACGCGGATTGCTATTACATGGTTTTAGAAACGTTTCCTGCACAAGGAGGACGTCAACATCGTATTTTTTTACGAAAATGCGAATTTCCTCTAAATTCGCGCTAATGCCGTTCGCGTTGAACGATACTAGTCGGAGCGAACGCGGTTTTGTCCTAGCCGTGGTAGCCATTTAAGGGCTTTGAGAGGGGGGGGACCTAATCTTGGCGACCAGGGTGGCATGTTCACTATATGCCTGGCATGTCTGCTGTAGGGTGGTGGCGGCGCGCAGTTTGCGGGCCAGGACGGCTAGCTCTTCTGGATCTATACCGCAGAGAGCCTGAGAGACAAACGCTAGGTTTATCCCGAAAATACCGTTGTGTTCCTTCTCACGGCCCACATGCTTATCTCATAATACGAATAACATGCTTCGTACTCACTTATAGGGAGATAATAATTAACCAATTGAACTAATAGTGTCGTAGGACTTTTTTTCATTTGGATCGATTTCGGGTCATCAATAACACATTATCATATTCGATATTTAAATGATATCGTATTAGATATTTTGTCTAAGTAACATACAATCATAAAACAATACATGAGTATATTAAAAAAAAAAACGCTTCGCCAAATTCAATATTCGCTTAACTCGGCGCTTTGGTAAACTTAGTTTAAGTAACTTCGATTGAAAAATTATATATGTATTTGAAAAGCATTGGAAATTATTTATTGATTATAATATTATGTACTCATGTATAATGCGTGCTTAAAATGGCAAATACGTATTTACATACAATTCAGTCCAAACCATTTACACGAATTTCTACTATAAGTAGATGCTATTAGTTGTATTAAATTTTTCTAAATATTATATAGGTAAGTAAAATTTCTGTGCCTAAGGAATCTACGATAGCACTTTCAGATCGCATAGCCAATTTTTATATTGCCTTTTGTTTTCTTATGTTTACGCAAATTTCACTCATTATATTAAAACAACTTTTTACGGATTTCATCGCGGCTTATTAAGTTTTTTACATGCCCAACGTTTCCCGAGACCACGGTTGCTGTAAAGTATCGGATCCGAAAAACGTAATAGTTGTTTCATTATCATTGTTTCACTGTCTTAAAAAAATATATGTCGCAATCGAGTCGTATCCGGTATGCCAGCGCCACCTGGTGGTGCTCGATGGAGTTGGCGAGGCGCGCACGCCACCGACGCCCACAACTAAAGACTATGAGTGCTAATAATAATGATGATGGCGAGGACCTTCCCCCGTCATATACATATTTTTATACACAACAATTAATTAATAATATAGCTTAGGAAAAATGCAAATAAATGTATGAAAATCAATTCAACTAGAATTTGGGGAGACGCATCAGCGTTGCAATCCAACGTGGCAATGCGGCCAGCGTTTTGGGAACGTTCCCAGCCGACAGCAATCTGGGACCCATATATTATTTGTAATACATTTGTACATAGTTAATTTTAGTTTTTATTTATTATAATTTTAGATATAGTTTTATGTTGCTATTATGAAATTAATTAGAGATACATTTAACTTTGAATCATGTAACAGGATGCAAGCGACTTGTCCATACTCACCGAGTCGTCCAGTCACCACGTCGAATGAATCACTGTTCTCGATTATGAACTGCGGGTTCGCGTACAGATCCTGAAAATAATGTCGAAACATGTTAAACTAAGTTTAAGTTTGTTTGTAAGTTTGCAGTAGCTCAACGTGCTATGGAGCGTGCTTGATGTTTCTTTGGTAAATAAGATTCGAAACAAAAACCTTCATTAGAGAACTAAAGTTACGTATCACGCAAAAAATAACCTCGTTGAGGTGAGTGGGCTGGTCACATACAAGGGATCGATCATCTTGGCGTTCATTGAGAGAGGCCTATGTGCAGCAGTGGACGTATAAAGGCTAATGATGACGATATGATGTTAAACTAGGACTAAAACTCACTCAAAATTGTATAATCAACCGCTTAATGCATTAAAATTTTTTATTTTTAATATTGTTAGTGGTTTTGCAAAGGTTTAAACTTTTGGAACATTATTTTTGGACATTGTCCAGTTGTTACTGGCTTGACCAGTAGATTTACTAATTGAATCCTATTTTGAGCCTGATTCTGGTGGTGGATTCAGACTTTGTTCAATGAACATTAAAACGGCCTAATCCTCGTATCCAATGTAATGTACACAAAAAAGGTGTAATATAAAAAAAAACAAAAAAATAAAAAGAAAACAAAATCGTTTTTTGTTTTTATTATTAGTTTTTAGTATTATCACTGTGGTATAATTTAGAGGTAATGTTAATATCATTATTATTTTAATCTTAATGAAAAATTTAAAGATAAATTTACCGAATTGTTTTATAAAAGTTCAGAACGTACATGAGACCTTGGAATGTCGCAAGGCAATCTCCCGCCCACGAATTTTCATCTCGATTTCTATATTATCTGGTTTAGTGGCATTACAAGCGTCGACATGCAATAAAAATAAAACTAACTAATATGGATATCTTATGACATATTCTTAGTACCAACACAAGCAAAAGTTTTGTTGAAAAATGTTGTAATATATTAATTTTTAAATATCGAGAATTTTCTCGAATCCATTGTAAGCGCGTCCTAAGCTTTTAAAACCAAAGCAGCCTAGATTATTGCCTATACATATAAGTAGGCTGTAGGCAGGATCAACCTGATGTCATGTGGTCAGAGTCACCCATAAACATAATATTCATCAGAGTCATCGATTATGAAATGTAATAATAAACTAAAAGTAATGGCCTTCTACGCCTCTCACAATATAGGTGATTACGAATATTTAAAAAAAACCAACCAAATTGATTGCGAATATTAAAAAAACCTGTAATGAGTGCTAATATTCCTTTTGTAAAACACAAAATTTTATATCTATAGCTTGACATGGTTTTGCGTTAAAATGCAAGTCGTTATTTGTTATTGTGAAAGTTTACAAATCTTAGACTTATTGACTCAAGTTTAACACCTACAGAGATCTTACCCAACTAAACTAAAGTTGTATTATCAAGATATGAATATATTTTACTAATGATAGAAAATATAGAATAATTTCCGCAATTATTATTATTACATTATTATTAAACATATGTTCGTGGTTATATTATACAAATTACAAAATATAAATCAAATTCAATTTTTATTCAATGAATATAATATATTTTTTATTTGTATTATAAGCGAACCACAGCGTGACCATAAAGCTTTGGCTTTTGTTGTCAATTTATTAACTAACTTATAAATTTTTGCTATAAAGTTCTAACCTCGAAGTTTTTGCCTTTATAATATTGGAGTTTTATTCTTTATAGAATTCCGATTTATTCGCGTGCATTAATTAAGATAATATAAAAAATTATACTTAGTCGCATTCGGATTGATAATAATTATTTTCCTTCTAGTAGTTAGTCCTTAATCGGTGTATAATATAGTAGTTCTATATACTACATACTGTAGTCCAAAAATTCTCAGTTATATGAAACGTACAAGATCGAGAATATACTAAAAGTGCAAAAGCAAAAAACCAAATAACAATAAACCGTTCGAGAGGTTATATTTACTCACGCTGAGTACGCGCTAAACTCATAACGGTAAATAATTGTTCGTTTTCATCTCGATTTCATCATAACTTTGTCAACGTGATTCAATTTAAGAAAACTATGTCCATACAATACTTTTTATACATGTTAGTTCACTTAGGTTAGTTTATTTTTTTTTAAATTTTTAAATCTAATATTGTGGAAAATCTTTGCACGCAGAAGTTTCAAATAAAAATAACGCGACGCCACTTTCTCAATAACCTATTTTGTGCTTTTTTAAGCATATGATTTTTTTTTATTAATTTATTTTTAGTCGCTTTTTAACATCTTGGATCATTAGCCACTTCTATATTTACATTGACTTGAGAACTATATATTTTTGTTCATATTTAACTTTTACATAAAGTTAATATGTAGTTTGTATAAGGTCGTAATGTTTTATGTTACTGGGTAAGTTACATGTTAATTTATTGCTGATTATGACCTGACAATCTTCTAGAATATTGTGTTTTACAGTTAGATCCATACTGCACTTACATTTTGGTTTGCTAATCTTTTTCATAATGCACACATGAGTGATGTTTGCGTGACCATTACGGAGCCTAGTAAAAATGGATTGATTATTTATATTATTGTTAAATGATGTTGGATCTTATTGAAAAATGGAATTGCTAACGTCATGTAAATTACTTGTATTTTTGTTCTTCCAAAGAGTATCCCAAAGAATTTTTATTTTTTATTTAATACTAGCGGACCCGACAGACTTGGTGCTCTCAAAAAGATTTGGTATGTGGCAGTTTTTGTTCCTACCTACTTTAGTCTGCTGTGTGTGGCTCAGCTTGGGTGACCAAAGTATCTTCGCTTCCACGAACTTTGGCCTCTTTTCTTCTGAGATCCACTTAAAACCTCAACTGCGATGTCTACCAGAGGGCTTCAGACTTTGATTCATTAAATCAGTCGCATTCGACTTAATGGAATCATCAACATAAAATTTCTGCGTTTTCAGCTTCTACATCCGCCTGTTCGTCTAGGGATCCAGACTATTTCAAATATATATTTATTTTTTATTAAATCAATCATTAATTCTTTCATTTCTAATATAAGAGGTTCATTATAATTAATATTTTTTAGAACTTGCAAACATGATTTTGAATCATAAAAAAAAATATAGGAACCTTAGAAAGTAAAAGTAAAATGAAGTAACCCAATTAGAATACTTACATTAAATTTAATTGCCTGTTAATTTTTACAATTTTTGTTTTAATAATGAGAAAGTGAACTAGCGACGTTTAGTGGTTTTAGTTGTTTATTGTACCAGTTATTTATTCATAAAGGTGAAAGCAATTAAGTGGGCATTGACCTACATGTAACATGACAGTGTTTGCTGATCACATCTCAAGAATCATTGCGATGACAGCGTAATAAAGTTATAAAGCAAGCTTTTATAACGTATAAAAAGCAGTGGCATCTCGAGATGTATACAATATGTATATGCTATACACAATGGTTACTATAGATGTATTACTGTTATTGTATATTTTAATTACTATGTAAATAAATAATAATTGTTCGGTAACAATACATAATAAAGACTAGTCATATTAAATTAAATGTAAACATAAATCATTGTTAATATTAAACAGATCGATTTATTACATTTGCGATGCACTATTATGTAAGTAAAATAATGGTAGTATATTGTTTAAGTATTAAAAAGTTTAGTCTATGAGTGTTAATAGTCCTATTGCGGCTGTTATTAGTTATGTATACTCTCGGTCGAGAGATTTTTTTTTCGGATGTAGCTATGCTATTAACATGCTATGCTATTAGGCCCTAATGCTTCGTCGGAAGTGGAGTGAGCCGGTTGATATCACCCAGTGATAAAGAGCCGGTCGAGACAACTCGTTGTCTTGCCCTAGATCTCTTGATGTCCGCCTATTTTATACTAATATATAAGGCTGAAGAGCGTTTGTATGAACGCCCTAATCTCGAGAACTATTGGTCAGATTTCGATGATTATTTCAGTGTTACGTAACCCATTTATCGAGGAAGGCATATCTCCCTAAAATGCCGCTGTAAATCTTAGTCAACGCAGGCGAAGTTGCGGGCAACAGCTAGTTAGTATATGTCAGGCCGTTCCCGGTGCGGGCGAGCGCTACTATCTACACTCTCTGGCCTCGGACTAACTCGGAGAGTGTACAGAGTACAGACACCATTGCACTTGCTTGTCTTATTAATTAATATGTATATTTGTGCGTTTTATATGTGTGTAATGTCATAATGTATAGATTCATGAACTTACTCTTGCCCTTTTCCACTCGAATCGGAACGGCGGGACCTGGTGGTAGAACACTGAAGGCTGTATGGCGGGGAAGTCAGGGTCCTCCCACAGCTCCCGTAGATGCAGCTGAGTTGCCCTTATACGTTCGTAATCGGTCATCGCACTGCTCCTGTTTACATTAATAATATTCAAATCATCATCATCTTATTCAATAATATGGTTTGATTGCTAATACATATCATGTGTTTAAATACTTTAAAAAACATGCAGTATAAATCTTATCTTAATATATATAAATCTCGTGTCACAATGTTTGTCCTCAATGGACTCCTAAACCACTTAACCGATTTTAATGTTTTTTCTTTTAAAATGTGTGCTTTTCTCCAACTTAAAAGATAGGATAGTTTATTTCTCAAATTTGAGATTGCAATTTTATTTATTGCTAATTAATTGTTTTGACAGAACGAAGTCTGTCGAGTCCGCTAGTAATATTATAATTTACTTAGGGCCTGTTTCACAATCTCCCTTTAAGTTCCCTATAGGCTATTGGCAACATATTTGACAGATAGAGTATGGAGTATCTGTCAAACATCTGTCAAATATGTTGCCAATAGCCTATAGGGAACTTAAAGGGAGATTGTGAAACAGGCCCTTAATATATATAATTTAAAAACAAGCAAGAGGAACATACTCTTACGCTCGCGTCACGTAAATCATCCTCATCATCATCATCAGCCTTTATCAGTCCACTTGTGTAATAATCGTCATGTAAATACTTGATTTAAAATGTTTGACCGTTTGGTATGCGAGAGAAAAGAAAAGAGAGTTTACTCTAAATAAGACAGTACTTAGATCACTATAAATTTATACATAGTTTAGAGTTTTATTGAATGGTTATAGCATTTGTGATGCAAATAGAACGTAAACGTGTATTATTCACTTCACGTACAATTAGCCGAGCTGCTTACACCATAACATAAAGTAGCATGTTTCAGGTCAAATCCTGTTCATAATGAAAATGTGAATGTTTATTATTCGAGACTCTAACGGTATTCGTAAATACAATTGAAATAAACATAAACTCGATTTTCGATCGAATAAATCTTGAAGATTAACAGTTGACAAGCGATTTGAGTTTATACTTGTTGAGAATTGCAATATAGAGCCTATGATAAAAAATAAATAATAAATACCGTCTTTACAATATTGGAGTGAGAAAATAAGTAATTATTATTATTATTATGACTAACAAAACTTAATTTAGATCTAAGGCCTATAGAGCAATGCAATGTGATTCTGGCAACAATGTTCTCCAAATTAAGTCATAGACCTATTAATTAGTTAGTTTTAAGTTTTTATTGTGTGAGTTCTGTATTTATCCTCATATCAACCAGGACGGCATGTTTGCGTATGCGACAAAGCTCTTGTTTTTTCTTTTGATTAAAAAAAAAGCTATGATTTTCTTCACTTAATAATGTCGAGACTGCGAGTATAAAATTTATCTATTATATGGATAGTATATTGTTCACTTCTTTTTCCATTGCAAAAATGTTTACAGGAAATTATATTATTACGTCGTCGTGTATTATGATGTATTAATGAAATGAAGTTAATTTTTATGTTTCTCACGCAAATAAAATGTATGCACGTATTTAAATTGCATATTTTTAATTAACCGTTAAATTGGTAATTGTTATGTTTATTTCCTGTTATAAATGTTGATTGTTAAGTTCAATGGAAGACATTTTCAATCGTGAACC
Organism: Lycaena phlaeas; assembly: GCA_905333005.2. NCBI lineage: Eukaryota > Metazoa > Arthropoda > Insecta > Lepidoptera > Lycaenidae > Lycaena > Lycaena phlaeas. The sequence goes on from HG995168.1 coordinate 8,209,573, forward strand.
TATCATACATTTTCATGAGTCTATCGATCTGAAAATTGATAAACACAAAAATTTTATACCTCAAAGAGTACGATTGTAAAGACACTGTTCGACCACAAAAGAACAAAGTTTAAGGAAAAAATCACGGAAATATATTATATAATATCTTTATATCCTTACAGTATCAGCCGGAACAGACAGACAGAATTTTTTTTTTAGATTTTTTGATGTAAGTACCGTGTATACTTTCAAATACATACTTAGTGAGAAGCTGTTGAAATTACAAAAAGACACTTCAATTTTATTTATTTGTATAGATTTAAATTTGGAATTACATGTATTTTTATATTAGTATTCGCAATATAAATTTAACACTGTCTATGTAATATATATACAAGCTAAAGAATATTATCACGAATTTAATTCTTGCTATTCAATTATTTAAATGGTTACTAAACGTTACCGCATAATACATACAAACAAATACACAATAATCAAGTATGCTTGGAATTTTTACTACAGGTAAAAAATATTTTTCTAAATGGCACTAGAACCAAAAAACTTGCTGGCATTTATAGACTGCTTAAATACAATTTTTATTGGTAAAGGTAAAATGTGTTAAGTTCTTTTTAAAATATTTTGTCATGCTTGCTATAAAATTCTTACTAATATTTATTAGCTATGTCTGGTATAATTATCATTGTTATCATCATCATCATCAGCCTCTATATGTCCATTGCTAAACATAGGCCTCCTTCAATGGACTGCAATATTGTATGGTATACTAATATCAACCCTTATGCGAGTAAAAGTTATCTAGATGTTTAAAAAGTAGATCTATCCGGTAACTGAACATTTTAAACTGGAAGTTTTAATCTTCTTTTACTTACTTCTTATAGCTCAGTATCATAAAAAGCGGATTTGGAGTAGCCATTTTTATCATTATCATCATCATCATCAGCCTCTATCCACCCTCTCCTAAACATAATATACTTCACAAAAAGAACGCCAAGACGGTCGATCCCTAGCCTCTTGCATAATCTTTTACCGGTTTTAGTGCGGCATAATTTTGTACCTACGTAATAAAGATATTTTTGATTTGATTTGATTTGATCAGTTCAGTGGACGCCAATTCAGACTGCGTAAAAACCGATAGAAAGAAAGAAAAGAAAGGAAAAAACTTTTATTATTCACAACAATACATACACACACAAAATATACATACAGCTTACGGTCTTGATAATGTGAATAACAGAGGCAGTCACTCAGCATTTGTCACACCATTACAGCAATGGTGAGACGCTGATTTTCAGTGACTCCTCGCGATTTGCTGATATCACTCCGCTATCAGCAAATAGCTTGGATCCCGCGCATGACCCGCCTCCCCCGTCGAAGGGGAGGGCAGGGCCCGCTCTCAAGATAGTTTATTAACTTCAGCTGTCGCAAACCTGTCGACTTTAACTTATTTGATTAGCTCAATTCTACCAAATCTAAATACCAAGTCCGATATGGGATGGGAGGGATGGGAGGTCTTGCCTCCCTAACTTCACAGTCAAGACACCACGTGGCGGCAGCCGAGGCCGCCGCAGTGTAATGGGTCCCAGTATTGCTGGCGCCTCCAGTCGGTTCTTCACGTCGGTGAAACCACCAGGTGGGGGTAGTGCGCCTGGGGTCTCATTTCATTTGACGACGGTGCGCCATCGACCCGCCACAGGAACGAACCCGAAGCTATGATGCCGTGGAAGTCACACTCCACGGCTGGCAGTAGGCAACCAACATCCATCTTCATCCAACGGTGTAGTATTAAAGCCACTAGGGCTTTTATGATAGCTCTATCCGAGAAGAAAATCTTTTTTATGGATCTTCTCGAAGCGAAAATTTAGTGCCTTAAGGGAAACATGATGGAAAGACCACACGTTTTGCATGTTTGACTCAATAGCCTCAATGCGTTTCGTTTTCAAGCAAAGAGAATGTGAGGGTTGCCATTCGTGTAAAAAAGTAAATAACTACCGATGACGTAATCATCATCTAGACCCCCTCACCCCCCATGTCATCCAAAATAAGCAAAGCAGTGACACCCCCGTCCCCCCATGGTGCTTACGTAATACTTGAACGGCCCCATATACCAAAATAACATTTTTTACCATTTTTGTTTGTCTGTCTGTTTGTTCCGGCTAATATCTGAAATGCTTTGACCGATTTTAATGGAACTTTTACTGACAGGTGTCTGTTATAATAAGGAGTAACTAAGGCTATAAAAATAATAATCATCAAACCGGATACGTCCGTAAATTTAAGTTAACGCGTGCAAAGAATGCGTTTATTACCTAGCTGATAACCGCGTTATCAGCTAGGTAATAAATGTAGTTAGTAATTATTAATGTTTTTTCTAATTTAATTCTTGTACATAATATTTATGAATATAAATGTTTTTGATTTTTTTTATATACTTTTCCTACACAACCACCACCGATACTTGTAACATTCAAAACATAAGTCAAAAGAAAATTTTTAATGGCTTAATTGTTACGAAAATAGTTTTTAATAACTCTCACTTAGTTCTACTACTTTAATTAACATACAATTATACTTGTTTTACTTTCACTGGTTTCAAAACATTGACATAAAATGTACAACTGTAAAATCGATTCTTGTCAAAGCTTGAAGGTCTTTTAATTGAATCAGATTTCACAAGTTTCGTAGTTGAACTACTGAGTAAAAGCTGTAATTGTTGCACATATAAATAATCATATTGTGTGACAACACGAGAGTTAAGTAAAAGTACATAGTGATGTGTTATATACGTAGTATTAGCTATTTTGAATCTGGGCCTCTTAAAGTATTGAACGTGGTCCAGTTAAGCATTGCTTATATTTTTTTAAGCAAATTGGGTTAAATCAAGTAAAAAATTGAATTACTTATGTGCCATTATAAGTTACTTACTTACTAGTAGTAAGTACTACTTTACTTCAGCTATCCAAAGTCATTATAAATTATAATCATAATAATTTTAAATTCAAGTATTGATTGTTTGTTTCAATTATAATATACTCGTATTCAATTTCTCAAATAAAAATCTCAAATTATTTAAAAGCGGCATTAACTTGCTAATATCATGAGACATCGTACTTCGTAGCTTGACGGTCATGGTGTTAGGCGAGGCCTTTTACCTTATGAGGCTTGTATCCATAGTAGAAAGCGAAACACGACGATAACGATATCTATTTAACGATATCTGTTTCAAATTTCAACAGATTTCGATCTTTTAAAATTGATAACACAAAGTAATAATAATATATTATTCAGCTAGAAAATATATACTATAGCTAAAAATTTTAGATTGGCATGAGATGAAATCCTATCTCGTAGGAAAAATACGCTGAGACACTCGATATGAATTCTAAGAACTCACAAGCTACCATGTACCTATATTAAATCATATTGATTTAAATGAGATAAGATTTACGAGTTCTAATTGATAACTATTAGATGATAGTTGTAGAAGTTTTAATTAATAAGTAAAGACACGCGATTGTCACAAAAATATACATTTATATAACGTTGGAAGGAATAAAATAGAAAGTAGGGATAGAAAGCGTATAGGCTGCATACAACAAAATGCACTAACATCTTTGCAACAGAAATTACAAAAAAAAAAAACACGGAACAGTAGCGTTCAAGCAACAATCTAATCAACTCGTTAAAGTGGTCCACTGCTCTTCTGGTCAACTACGAACAAACATCTATATAAAGTATTTAAACTTTATCAGCGCATAGAAACTCTTAAAATATACACGGATATTGTATTGTATTCAACGTAATTCCTTACCTTACTCCGAACAATTCATAATAAACACTGTATTTGGCACAGAACGCTAATAAATCCACTCTCGCGCACGTTAGCTGGGAGGTAACTGGTTTTGCTTGCCGCTGAACTTCTCTAAGGAGTACCTCCCCTCCGCGCAAGAAAGGTGTGCACCGCTTACCCGAGAGAGCGGAATAAAACTGATCGAAATTACCTTTGCTATTTTAAATTTTATATTACTTAATTTAATAAATGTAATGTGGCCCACATTACATTTTAAGTATGCTTTATGTAATTTGTTTGTTAAGTGGGGAAATGTTTGTGCATTCGAACATTATGTTTTAATTTGTTTTGCTGTAGTTATGAGTATTTTATGTAGTTTTGAAGTAAAAACTTCTTCTGGAGCCTTGAACACTTTTTGGCATGGGGATAATCTTATATATTCGCGTCACCGACATGCTAATGTGATATTATCATATGAAGTCATTATGAAATTTAAAATTATTAGTACTAAGGTTTAAAATTCCATAATGTCCTAATTATAAGTTTTCACTTCTATCGGCTGTCCCTTTGACTGCCTATTTTTTAACTAAGTATACCAAATTGAATAGAAGTTTAGTTCATAAAAAAGCTCAGATAAACTCAGCTGCGAGGTTATTTTAATGACATTATATATTTTATTAAAATATTTTCACTTTCGTAAAGTTAAAAATTATTATCGATAATGCTTAGTTTAAATAATATACTTTTAAAATTATTTTTATGAATGTGTTAATTATTAATATCTATGCTATTATTGTTAGTAACCGTGGTAGTATATATTATATTGTGATTTCATTTAATTACAATATATTATGCTATAATACACTTGAAAGTATAAACCGCACCGTACCGAAGAATATCCTACAAATCCTACTTATATTATAAACGTGAAAGTTTGTGAGTCTGGATGTTGTTAATCTTTCACGTAAAAACTACTAAATGGATTTTAATGAAACTTTACAATAATATAGCTTGTACATCATACTAACACATAGGCTATAATTTATCACCGTACTCCCACGGGAACGGGAAGTACGCGGGTGAAACCGCGGGCGCTGCTAGTATAACATAATGTTATAAAGAGGTAAAGTTCGTGAGTCTGTGAATAATATCTGGATCTACTAAACCGAATTAAAAAAATTCTCATACCAATAAAAGCCTGCGTTATTTGTGAGTGACATAGGCTACAATTTATCGCCGTACTCCTACGGAAATGTGAGGATCGCAGGTGAAACTGCAGGGCGCTGTAAGTATTATATAAACTCGAAAGATTGTATGGATGTTGATGACGTTGAAACTCTTTCATGCAAAACAACTCTTTCATAAAACTTGCAGAATAAACACACTTAAACGTTCTCCCAAGGGAATGGAAACTAACCGCAGGGCGCTAATGTATTAATACTTTCATTATTCATGAGAATAATATGGAAATTTATATAAACTAGCATTTCCTGTTTAGAATCTCTATTAGGTGACTCTACTACTAGTCTTGATTCGCAAGAGATTGCAAAAACATCTGAATACTGTTCGTTAACACCCTGTAACTTTCTCGCTCGGTCTGGAACGTAACACAATAGCTCATTCATCTACTTACATAGTAATGTATTTTGTGCGTGTCTAATCAAGTTTAATTAATGCGAACATACATCTGTTCGATCTTTAATAGATTTTTTGATTTCCGAATCATCCATTTGTTACCGGCAATAAATACAAATATATTTATAAAAAGTGAATCTTGATTGTTTTATAAACGACTAGCTGTTGCCCGCAGCTTCGCCTGCGTTAACTATTTATAACGGTGACTTAGCGGGGTGGCATATAGCCTTTTAGCCTTTCTCGATAAATAGGCTATCTAACACTGAAAGAATCATTCAAATCCGACAATTAGTTCCTCATTAGCACGCTCAAAGCCCTCCAAGCCTTTTTTCGAGGTAAAAGGTAGCATATGCTCTTTCCCAAGCTCTGGTCTATATGTGGTCTATGTGTACTAAATTTCATAAAAATTGGTGCAGTGAAAGCGTAACAGACAGACAGACAGAGTTACTTTCGCATTTATAATATTAGTAGGGATTAAATTATCAATGCTATCGTTAGTTGCATAAATGCTATTAGTTTTTTCATTCTTACATATTTAATGAAGATCCACGAGAGATGACCAGTCATTGGTGCACGTAGAGGAGGTGCGGTTTCCACTAAAATAGATCCTGCAGTGGACGAATACGGGCTTCTATCAATGATAATAAAAAAAACATAATATTGTTTTCTTTATACGCATATATACATAATACGAATTATGCTTCGAAATAATGTGTACGCGGCCTATGTTTTGATTAGTATTAATGTGCCACTGCAGGGTTCGGGTCTCCTCCTTGAAATCAGGAGAGGAAAGTCTTGAGCCATAGTTAGGCGATGCGCTGGCCCAATGCAAGTTAGTGAACATCGCACTCCTTCAAAGACTTGAATTATCATCAGGAGTGCAGGTTTCCTTAAGATGTTTTCCTTCCCCGATGAACGAGCGATGATCTCATGTTCAGGTGCACTTAGAAATTTTGATTTCAAGGCGGCCCAGCCTCCTCGTCTGATTTCGAGGAGGAGAACCGTGCTCATCAGTGGGACTTATATGGGTTGGTACTTTTTTACAGGGGTTCAGGATCGAACCCGTACCGCACTCATGGGCCGAACTCAGACACATTAGACAATCGTCAAAAAATAATAAAGAAAAAAATGTTTTTTTTTTTATCGTGAGTCGATTTTCTTTGTTAAGCTCATAATGACAAGTTCAAGTGTTTCAAGAAGTTTCGAGTCTAACGTTATATCTGACTTTAGACTGCAATGCTGTTTAAAATTCTATTTAAAAGAATTTTGATCCGTGATTGAACTTAGAGAAAAATTTTGTATATAATATATTTAATTTTCTGATGACTGTGGATAATAGTTGACACCGCACCACATAATAATGTTGAGATAAGCCCCCCAAAGACAAGTGGCACAAACGCTAAACGAATAGAATAGAATACTTATTGTATGGGAATGACTTTAACGTTAGAGGGACTGCTTATATAAGAATTGCATTCAATATGAAAAACAGGTGTGTGTGCGATTCACACACGATAGAAGCGAAACACATGTTAAATGCTCAAATACAAGCAATTATTAAACAGTCTGCAATATACATACACAACGACATTTGCTCTCTCGTTCTTTTGTATTTGTTTCTCTTACCTGTCGTTTTTTCCGTTACATCCGGTTTGAAATTACAACGATTCTAAAGAAGTTTCACTTCAATAAATCGAGAGAAATATAGGTACATATGATAAAAATATTTTAGTTGTTACGAAGTTCGCAATTGGACACGCCACGCTCTGATGGTTACGAGGTATGACGTATAAAACCAGCTTGAAAAAGGAGTCCCATAGAAACCATATTATAATTTATCCGTTTCAACCCGTGGGTACAATAATCAAATAAGATAACGTTACTTTGGAACATTTATTAATATTTCAAATTTTAACTACAATTAGCTCTTAAAACAAATTTAAAAATTCAAATAATATTTACAATTACGCTAATAATAATAAATACATATGAAGCTTATAATTTCATGTATTTTTTTGTATTTTTTTAAATGCATGTTGCTATAACACGTATAAGATACAATAAATAAATTAATGTAAAATAATCAAAATTTTAATTAATACAATTCATTCAAACATTCAAAGATAAAATGTTCATAATATTATTATAATGTTCATAAAACTACGTTGAACCCTTATTAGCCCAGCCTAGCCTTATAGCCTTAGGAGTTAGGTCTGACTTGGCTAGTTTTCATATACGAATTAATATGTTCGGTGGTTTCTACCAGCAAGCCGAATTTTCGGAATAATAAAATAAGAGCCGACAAATAACAGGCTTAGAACTTGCGAAGGCTATTATATAATTCGTATATGAAAACTAGCCAAGTCAGACAATATTAGTTAAAAGTTTGATTTAAACTATTGCCTTTAGGCAATGCGTTAAGTACGTATTAAAATAATTACTAAGTCAACTAACTTAAAATTCTTTTAGTTAAGTTTTAAATATTTTAATATAACCACAAATATATAATATGTCATTTTGTACAGTACAATATTATGATCTAGCAAGTTGCGAATAAAGTTGCATTCAAACTACACGTCATTTTCTTAAAACAAATTACCGCAAACAATATTCAACCTTATAGAAGTGTATACAGGTTATATAATATTATAGTATAGACATTAAATGTCCCTTCATCATCATCATCATCAGTCTTTATCCGTCCACTGCTGAACATAGGCCTCCCTTAATGAACGCCAAGACGACCGATCCTTTGCTACTCACATCCAACGCGGACCTGCCACTGCACGGAGATCGTCTTTCCATCTGGTTAATGGCTGACCAACACTTCGTCTACCTAAACGCGGCCTCCACTCTTGAACCTTAATGGCCCATCGGCCATCCGTTCTTCTAAGTGCGCGACTAGCCCATTGCCACTTCAACGTGCTTATTCTTCTAAATGTCCCTTAAAGAATCAAAAAAGTGAAAAATTATCATAAAATGATAAAAAATTACCAGTTTCAGATTTTTTCCTTTGTATTCACACAATTACCTATCTGCATGCCATATTTGAACTTTCTAGGTCATTGGGAACAGGGATATAATTTTGATCTATAGGTTAGTCAGTGATAAAAACTTTTGGACGTTAATATCTAAAAAACCACATGAGATGTGTTTATGAAATTTGGAATACGTATGAACCTCGCAAGTCTCAACACATGAGCCAAATTTGACACGTTTAGGAGAAATAGTTTTTGAGTTACGAGGGGGTAAAAAGTAGCGCCAAATAGTTCGTGTAACACACGGCGCGCTCGCCAGTTCTGTCACTTGAACTTGGCTTGACACGCTGCCCGCGGCAGCTAGATATTCACATAATTTCTTAAAAGTAACTTATAATTAGAGGGTTTATTTATTACTATAAACTTCTTTGTCTCAAAACATATTAGGTTGGTTTTCTTGGTCCTTGGACCAGTATAAGATAGTATTAAGTTCTAAGTAAAAAAATAATTTACATTGTAATTGATTAATAGGAATAAGGTATGAGATCATTTAAGGATTCGTTTGTTAATATTTTTGCTAAAAGCTTTTTTGTCACAAATCAAAACCACAATACCTTCCATAATGATGAAAATTTAGGTTTTAATACTTAAATTGTGAAGAGAGAAGCCTCATTACACTCCCCTGAACGTATACATTTATAATATTTTTTATCGTCAAGTATATTTGACTAGTAAGACTAGATAATCTACAAGCGTTAGATTATTTATTATTTTTGAGAAATACAAACACTAATAAGTGTTTGTTAGTTTTTTGGCTTATTACTATAACATTTTATTTGTATGGTACAAGGCTGTCCAAACTCCAAAGCACGGCCGACGTTTGTGCGGCCACTGTGTGTACTGGCCATTTCAAATCAATTTACTAACGTAGTTATAAGAACATTAATTATATAGTTAACTACATAGTAATAACACTAATACACATATTGATCAATTGGTCTGAAATAAAGACATAATTATTACAAATGAATAATTAAAATATTATTTTAAACGTATGGCAACAAATTTTCAATGACTATCATCTACTAACTAAGTTAGTAAGACTAACTAAGTTAACTTAAAATCTAATTTAAACTCTAACTATTAAATCTTTTTTTTTTTGTATTTTTTATCTGTGCCTTGCAATCTATTTAATAATTTGTATTAGTCAGGGTTCACATCTGATCTGGACAGCCCTGGTATGGAATATAATATCTACTCATATTTTCGCAGCTTAAACGAAAAATGACTGATGCGACACGGGGCAGGTGGGCAGGGTCGGCGAGTGTCCAGCGCAGTTCACGGTCACACGGCAACTGGGCACTGGCGTTGGAATATACCGTTGCTAAGGAAGGCAAGGGAAATTATTAATATTTAATCTATATAAAAAAAATCTTAAGGCTGTGTATCGATTACGCGCGGCAAACGCACGCGTGTTAACCGCGCGTAATAGATTACGGGAATGTTCGATTTAGCCTGTGCGGTAAAAGTATCAACCCTTTATGTCCCACTGCTGGGCACGGGTCTCCTCCTCGAAATCAGGCGAGGAGGGTAATGGGCCATAGTTCACCGCGCTGGCCCAGTGCGGGTTCGTGAACTTCACATACCTTCAAAGACTTCAAGAATCTCATCAGGCATGCAGGTTTCCTCACGATGTTTTCCTTCACCGGCGAGCGAACGATGGTATCGTTTTTGGGGTGCACTTAGAAATTTAGAAAACCCCATTTCAAAGCACACACGGGGGGTCAGGATCGAACCCGGAACCTCTCGCATAAAAGGCCGAGTCCATCCACCACTGGACCATCGTCGCCTGTGCGGTAATCCAATATAAAGGATAGGCTAAATTAGCTTTAAGGCCTTAAGTCCAACAGCATAGGTCCTTTCGAAAAAAGGATAGGCTATAAGTAAACTTATTAAGCCTTAGACTACTCCGAACTGGATTAGTTTAGAATTTAGATGAAAGCGGCCTTTATTAGAGTTAAGAAATTCGCATATCTTGCGGTAGTAGTATACGAATCGCCTAGTACTTTTATAATATTTAAACGTATGACGTTTATAAGCTGTAGGTTTGAATTCTAGCGGTTTATTTTCTATACACTTTTATTTATTGGTTGTGTATTGTATTTTGTATTTATATGAACAAACTTACGCTTTTACATGCAAGTTGGTTGACCGTGATGTTGGTACCACCAACACAATGGTCCTCCCGTGAAAAATCCGGCTCGCGGTGAAATGTGCCTGAAATGAAATACGAGTGAGTGCTTCTTTAAAAAGCGGACTTATACTACTAACTGTTATTGTTGTCTTCATCGACCACATAAGCCATAGACTCCTAATAACAGGGGAACGGGTTCTGGTGACACATCTGACTTATAGTTCAGATGTAAGCCGTATACATGTCGATAACAATACAGACCGCGATAACAACGATAGCCCGTTGCTATCATCTGATAGTCTGGGTACCGTGCGCGACCCGCCCCTCTCTATCTGAGGGTGGGGAGTTGGCCGGCCATCATGATAACAACATCACCCGAAACAAAACGTCGACAGTATCGCATTCCTATAGTTTAAATTCTATACCACGTAGTGACGCGACCGTCAAGCCACGCCCCCGGGGGAAGCTGGCGGGGGAGTAAATCCCCTTTATAAAATTTTTAGATGAGCCATGTGCTCATCTACTTTTCCGATGTAGCTTTAAGGCCTTAAGGCCAACAGCATAGGTCCTTTCTAAAAAAAAAAAAAAAAAACAATGTACTCAAACTATCGTGTCGTCACTCGTCTCATTCTTTCCCGTTGCGAAATATATCCATTTTCTTTTTAACGTTCCGTGATTGGTAATGTATGACATTGAATTAGCTAATCACAGCATTGGAACCCCTTTCGTCTCACCTCAGCTAGTTTCCAGAATGCATTTAATACCAAAAAGCAAACATTAGGAGTCTATAGGTTGTGTGATCGATGGTTGTCTTAATGCTGTTCTTAGTAGGTAACATACCATCAGAATGCGGCACAACGTCCGGATTTTGATCTATGGTCGTATTGTCTTGCATAGTCTTGTAGCACAGCGTGATGCCTGTTATAGTACACACTATTGCCAGGGTTCCCGCTACGGCCTCCAGCCAATGTTGCCAATGGAACCAATGTCGCCCTTGCACGTCCTTTCCAATAGCTGTGAAGACATGATTAATTAATTATTAATATGGGATAGATCTACCGTGCTATGCTGATAACGGTGATGAACATTTACACTACCAATATATAATACGAATAGATTATTCATGGATACTAGAACATCATCAGCCTTTATTCGTCCAATGCTAAACATATCCCTTTCTCCCTCCCTCAAGGAACCCCAAGATACGCGAATAGAATATACTAGAAACTAAACAGGAAATAAATTTAAGAAATTATTAAAGACTAGCGGACCCTACAGATGTCCTTTAACTATTTCAAGGCTCAAGCGAATAAGTTATTAAGCAAAGTATGAAACGAAAGACAAATAATATTATAATAATTTCACTACATGCAGCGCCATCTGACGGGCTGATTTGTGAATCTAAGCCATACAGGGCGCCACCGAAACGCATACAAAAAATCCTTCGGGAATCAGCCGTCTTCTCGTTCATTGAAATAGTCCAGCCAATCTATGTCCAGCCGTAACCGGAATAAGGTTGATATAAATGTTGAATACATAAATACAAGTACATAGCCTATTTTTGATATTTTTTACTTATTTTTTTATTTCTAAGAAATTGGATTTATAGATTTGAACCTTACAGATATAAATCTTACAGCAACACAAAACTTTTGAACACACAACTTTTATTCTTACTATCTAGTTGTTATAGCTGGTTGTTATGGGGATCTGCTTTAGTACGGACTACGGACATGGCACGCTTGTTGCCGTTGAAGCGGAAACATCCGGTACCATGGCTACTTTCTAAAACGTAGTAACCTATATTATTATTTAATTTAATTGACTTGTATGTAAAATGCATGGAGCATAGATATAAGTCATATATGGAGTCCGAACGATATGGGCTTTTTCGTAGTATTCACATACACATTAATAAACCTAGATCTTAGTTCTTTTTTCTGCCGCTGTCTGCGCTAGGATCGGTTGATTACCGATGTTACGCTACAGTTACACCATAGCAAAAGTAGATATATTGAATTACCTGGAGGACTCAGCGGTATAATGGTTCGCAGATGTAGAACCTTACTGTCACTTCTTCCTCTGGAGCTGCTGGCGTATACGATCACGGTCATATTCTTTTTGTCGTCATCATCTGGGATGCCGAAGTGGCCTGCCGGGTTGGACACGTTGTGGCGGAGACTACCGTCGCTGTTGTACAGTTCCAGGTGGATCATTTGTGGTCTACCACCATCCCAACCTGCAATGGCATATATTTACTTCATCGAGAGTTTGTAGGTGTGTTTATCGAAGTGTCGGTAGACCATTAACCAGATGAGAAGACAATCTCCGTGCAGTGGCCGGTCCGTGTTGGATGCGAGTGACATGGGATCAGACGTCTTGGCGTTCAGTGAACGAGGTCTATGTTTGTGGACGGATAAGGTCATCATCATAAAATGATGGTTACTTTAATTTGACTAACATTCACGAACAAACGGTATTCGTTATGAGCTTAATTTTTTTAAAGAAATATAAGAAGTATAAGATTTATTCACTATTCCTACTATGGATCGGTAAATCGGTTATAATATACAGATCTTGATATAATTTTAAAGTACTAGTTTTTCATCACGGCTTCAACCGCATAGAAAAAGTAGCTTATATTTTTCCTTGCTAGAATAATAAAAAACAAACAAATAACAAGTTCTTACTATTCGGCCACAATTATTAGGCGTATGACAGGAGACGTTCGGAACTCGCCTGCGTCCCGCGCTCCTAATAAAATAGGCTAGAGGAGGCCGGGGTTTGTTTCGAATAATATCTAGGTGAGCCCTCTACCTACCTACCTACCGATTGAGCTTAAAGGCCTAAAAGTCTAGACCTTTCGAAAAAAGGCGGGGTTCAATGGTTCAAGCGTCGCCTATCGCCTGATTGTTTTGGTCAACTAGTAATTATTTAAAATGCAAACGTGTGTTAATGTAATGCATCTCTATGTATTGAAATTATATACTATATTGAATATTGCAACAAGTACTGCGTTCGGCCAAAACATTTTAATTTTAACGTTCAAAGTCAAAGTCGAAGTCAAAGTATTTATTACAACTAAGTGTAAAAATACCCAAGGTATAAAATATCACCATGTCCATTTTAATACAAAACGGTTCAGCTGTTTTGCCGTAAAAGATCAACAAACGCATATTCACAAGCTTATGATACTATAGCAAGGACTTCTATTTAATAAATGCCATACAGAAATCATGACTAAATAGCATCGTATCCATTAGTTTTGGATAATTCTGTTTTCGTCCGCCAATAGACAATATAATATACTAATTCTTGAATTCTAATTTGGATGTCTTAAATAAAACATAGTTTTAAAGAAATAATGACCTTTCTGACACTGGACTCGGATGATCTTCGGGAAGGACCTCATGACGATGCAGTCCGGCGTGCTCGGGGGTCCGCCAGGGGCGATGGTGAACTTGCAGGGCAGCTTCTGTTCGCCATATATGTTGGTGGCTTGGCAGAGGACCGGCCCTATGTCATCATCCCTCGGGCGCCAAGTCAGGGAAGACGTGTAGCGGTTGTTATGGCCTGATGATGGCTGTTGATTTTTAACAAATACATAATGGTAGCTTAATATGGATGTCGTCGATACGTTTGGAAAGATAGATTGTTGGTCGGTCTAATTTGGACACTATTTGTAGGATGGTAGATAGAAATAGATACGGGCTTCCAATGGTGAAGCCAACCGGCTTGCCTCACATCTGATAAAGCATTAAGGCCACTAGGGCCATAAGCATACGTCCATCCGAAAAAAAAGACACGGGCATAGAAAAAATCATAGACAATATACGGGGTAATACACAAATCTCTCCACTTGTTAGGCATTAACAATTTTTTTAATTTTATTTGGATATGCAAACTAGCAGACGTGCCACCTGACGGTAAGTGAAATATATCACCAATGAACATAACCCAGTTTACCTGGGACTTGCCCAGGCAGATCACTTGTGTTGCCTACCCTGACACATTCGATGTTAAGTGGTGCTAGTTAGTACACTGCCTGTCTTGCTCTTATCTCCGAAACACAGCAAAGCTGTTTCACCAGCAACCCTCCCATGGTAAATTAAGAAATCAGATACCCCAAAACTTGTAATATTGCGGATAGTGAATTATGAAAGGACTAGGAAAATATTGTTGGGATAAAAGCCTTTAAGTAGGATAATAAGTATAATAACGGATTGCTCAAGTAATCACGAAAGAATCATAAAGCGACAATAATAATAGTAATAATAATTATTATTAGTCTTCAGTATGCATATTTTTAGCCACCTGGTTTAGTAAGTTTTGCGTATGGCTAAATATTTATATTCCGGCACATAAAATTACAGTTTCCGAGTTAAAGGGCTTAGGATAGAGTCTATAATGAAACATTTCAAATTACCTTGACACTTGTATACAATATTCCCGAGTCGGCGAAAGTCCAACTGAACTGAAGAGGTGGCGGGGAAGACTCCACCGTGCAAGTCATTGTTTCAGTTTCATCCAAAATAGCGCCAACGGTTTCATCTCGACTTGAAACGCATTTGGGACGATCTGTAACAATAGATTAATATAGGTATTTAAAACAAAACATTGCAAACTTACAGCTTTTGAAATAATTCATGTGTACTGATAATTGTATAATGTTATCATTGTCTAGAGTAATTATTATGTTGTAGTTTTAAGTTCACCGCATTTTCTTTTCATTTTTTTTTGTAAACGTTGTGTACAGCTTTAATTTGTTTTCAAACTTAAAATGTAAACTGTCAATGTATTTATTTTTGTGTTTTGGTTTGTTAACTGTTGCTGTTGCTAATAAATAAATAAAGTATAAAAATGAAACAAGATATAAAAATGCATCTTAAAATTGCATCGTAATTATATTATAATTAAGCTCAGTTTTTCAGTGGACAGTGCTGTGTGTTTGTGCACAGTGGTTGCTGTAAAGTATCCAAAACGTCGGGCTTATAAAAAACTTAATAAATTGCGATAAAATCCCTAAAAGTTGTTTCATTAAGGGCCTGTTTCACAATCTCCAGATAAGTTCCCAATAGGCTATCGGCAACATATTTGACAGATAGAGTATGGAGTATCTGTAAAATATGTTGCCGATAGCCTATTGGGCGCTTAACTGGAGATTGTGAAACAGGCCCTAATAGGAGTAAAAGCCGTGTGAGCATTATACTCGCGGCACGATATGATGGCCGTTTTGACACATTAAAATAGTGATGTAAATGTCAATAATTTATTCTTGAAAAAAATCAAATCAAATCTGTAAATTTTTATTGCAAGTAGTATCTGGTTAAATACTTTTAATAAAACTATATCATAATCGCAGTGCGCTCACACTTTGTACTTTTAGGTGGTCAGGGTAGGGTAGGTACGTCAGGTCGAAAGTGTTTTGTTTTGCATTGAACATTAACGCAAGTTTGCCGAAGGTAGTAGTTGTGTTCGCCAGCGATCCTACTAATTCTTCTATGTAACGATCGGATTAGATTTAATTTTTTAAAATTTTGATTTTCGAAAAACAAATGCCGAGATTTGTGGTAAACAAGCTGTCCATTAATTATAATGATATAAAAATAAAAAAATAAATGTTCGTGGGATCCTAATACATATTATATTTTATAAAGAAATTAAATAAATACATATTGTTTCCTAAAATTATACATTCGATAAATTTTATGATTAGCCGCACGTCACTATTGACAATAAAGAACAGCAATTTTCCCTTCAAATTTGATTATTATAATTACAAAACTTCATGAGCGGACAAACGTCAAAACGGCCTTCTTATCGTGCCGCGACTATAGAAAACAATATCTATTGAACATGTATTTATTCCTTACATCCAACGTTAAGTGTGACTCTATCTTCGAATACCGATGTCGGTAGCTCTGAGTTGTGAGCTCTGCAGATGAGGTCGCGCTTCGAATCCTGGATTGAAGGTGCCAACGTCAGCGATGACACCGTGAAGTTGCCGTCGTGTAATTCCTTAAAAATAGACGTAGACATATATGTATAATGTACCAAAATAAATTCGCAAAGGAGTTCCAAGACTATGACTAAACGAATGAAACTACAATGAAAACTACGACAAACTTAACTCCTTTGTTAAAGTCAGTTAAAATAAGCCATCCGGACCATGCTAAAAATGGATTTAATCGATATCGCATTTATAAAGATCGGATTAAAAGTGGGCTAGGCGCTATGATGAAAATAAAATTATAAATATCGCTTTCTTACAGCTTAGCCGCAGTTCAAAAAAACTAAAAGGCACACTTTTGCAAATTGAAAAATTGAATAATCATTAATCATATCGAATTAGTGTATTTTCGTGTGTCCTCAATATATCTACAAAGTTTAAACGAAATCTTGCCATTTAAAGTGGGTCAAAATCGCGCCCATAGGACGACGTCGGTTACAAACATACAAACAAACAAACATACAATAAAGCTAATAACAAGCGTGTAAAAAGTTTAATGTTTCCTAGCTGTCTTCTTTTAAAATAAATGTATTTATCTTTAATTTACTGTTATATAGTAACGGATATATTTAATTTTATTAAACCAAAAATACTATTATTCAAAGACAATTTAAGTTTCTTAAAACATCAATTACCAACTTCCTAGTAAAGCGAAAGGTAACATTCTCATATTACAGTCCTATATCTGATGGCACCGAATTCGAAATATACAAAATAAGATACCTTGTGAACGCTTGAACGTAACAAAGTGTCTCCCAAGTGCCAAGTAATGGTAGGAGCCGGGACACTGCCGACCACCACGCAGTCCACCACACGTGGCTGTCCGGCTTCGAAGTCGAAGTTATTATTCAGGCGAATTTCAACCTTTATGGGTGGTACTGTAATATAAATAGAAAAATAGTCGTATAAAAATATAAAAATAGAATGTTGAGATATTGAGCGACGATTGTCCAGTGGTGGATGGAATCGGCCTCTTATGCGAGAGGTCCGGGTTCGATCCTGACCCCTCCGTGTGTGCCTTGAAATGGGTTTTTCTAATTTCTAAGTGCACCCCAAACACGAGACCATCGCTCGCTCACCGGTAAAGGAAAACATCGTGAGGAAACCTGCATGTCTGATGGGATTGAAAGTCTTTGAAGGTATGTGAAGTTCACCAACCCGCACTGAGCCAGCGTGGTGAACTATTGGCCCATTACCCTCCTCGCCTGATTTCGAGGAGGAGACCCGTGCCTAGCAGTGGGACATAAATTGTTGATACTTTACTTTTTTTTATATAGAAGCAGTCGTTTGTATATCTTGGAAGGATGGCGGAAAGCCACTAAAAATAAGTTCTTCACTTATTTTCAGTGGTTTTCCGCCATCCAAATTATATTTATGTGGGTACACAAATAAATGGACTAAACAGGGTTGTTTAATCCCGTTTATATCTTGGTCCTCCGTACTAGCATAATAAGAACTAGTCTTGGGAAAAATATTTTATGTTATCGGTTCACTTTGATTACTAAACATGAGAATACCTCTGCCTGTTTCCCTACGCCTGCTAATATAACAATAATAAAATGGTTGTCTGTAAAGTCGGCTTACGAGCGAATTTTACCTAATGAAATCATTATGCGTAAGCCGACGCCCAAAGTCCAGATTCCGAATTTTGAAGTGAAACTTCTTGAGAAGCGTCGTGATTTCAAACCGGATGCAACGGAAAAAACGACAAGTAAGAGACACAAATACAAAAATGAAGCCGACAAAGAATGAGACAGAAATATACATACAATTTTATATTATCGGTCTCTCTTCTTTGTCCCATATAGTGGCCTGTAATCAGTGAGGCAGAAAGAGTGTGAATTGCACACACACCTTTTTTTAACCGACTTCAAAAAAAAGGAGGAGGTTATCAATTCGAATGTATGTTTTTTTTTTATAAGTGTTACCTCATAACTTTTGACTGGGTGAACCGATTTTGATGATTTTTTTTTTGTATTAGAAAGCTGATGCTCCCCATGTGGTCCCATTTTAACCTAGTCCAGTTCTGATGATGGTATCCATGAGAAAACCATAAAAGTCTTAAATTTGCATTAGATACGTGCGCGACAAATAGATGAATAACTGAATATCACGCCAACCGATTTCGATGATTATTAGTTTATATGATAGAATATAGTTCAAGGGTAGTATGGTGAAAACTTGGTTAGGTTAGGTTAGGTTCGGTAGTGTTAGGTTAGGTTAGGTTATGATCAGATCATGGGATCCATAATAAAGTGACGGAACTCTTCAATTCTTAGGAGTAAATTAACGATACTCATCTGAATCTTTTATAGGCCATCCGGATATTTGTCTTACGTAACGTCTTTATGGTCAAGTGGTCAAGTAACTGTCGTAGCCCAATATGATGATCAATTCCTCAACAGCTTACAGTAACGATGCGATCTATGGCAGAAATTCTAACTGTCTGTAATTTTTGTATGTACTCTGTAAAATTGTGTATGCAATACATAAAATTATCATCATCATCAGCCTTTCGGCAAGACGGCAGATCTCTTGCCACTCTCATCCATCGTACATTTACACAATTCCAATTTGCTTTTGGCTGTGTGTTAATTTAAATCCTTTCTTCGTTTGTTTTTCATTAAGCCTTGATAAATTTGTATAAGCCCTCTGAGAAAGTTTACTAGCCTTACTGGCCCTATACTTAAAACTAAAAAGTACAAAATAAAGTTAATTTTAAATAAAAAAAACTAAAACCGACTTCAAAGCTATACCTTAAAATTATGTAAAACTAAAAATGTTTAAATAATATATAAATACTTCAAGGTGAAGTTAATTTCCAAAAATAATTAATCAATGAATATAATGAAATTTATATGGCTTACTTATACTTTTTAAAATTAGTTATTTTTGGAGTCGGTACCAGCCAAAGCAAAGATAACCTTAACAGACATCTATTCAATACTTTGTGTACTTGTATGAGTACAAAATCAATAATTGCAAAGAAATTTATAATAGATGTGAGAGTATAATATTATGTATTCAAATGCTGTGAATTGTGATTAGACTGTCCTTATTGGCTGGCACCGACTCCCAAAATAACTAATTTTAAAAAGTATAAGTAAGCCATATAAATTTCATTATATTCATTAATTATTTTTGTTTATTAACTTCACCTTAAAGTATTTATATATTATTTAAACATTTTTAGTTTTACATAATTTTAAGGTATAGCTTTGAAGTCGGTTTTAGTTTTTTTATTTAAAATTAACTTTATTTAATGTAACGTAACAACAATTTAACGATTTTCAAATTTGGAAATTAGACTTTTGCCAAATTTCACGATTTTACGGCAACGGAAGTAGGTACCTAAAGGTTTTAGTTAAACAGAGTGACTGACAGACAATGAAGCTATCCTTTAAGGGTACCTCTTAGATTATTAATATGTCTAGATTGAGTGTCGCCCTACAATCAAAAACAAAAAAAAAAAAAAACTGGCCAACATTTGCAAATGTGTTTCAAATTCATGTGTTCGTGAATAGTGATACCAGCTACTACAGTTCTCCCATAATCATCTTTTTTAATCTCGTTACACTTCAACACAAACCTTCATTATAAATAAAAACAATAATGCGTAACAATTCATGCGTATTCTATGACAGTGGAACGGATACTAAACACAGAGAACGCATTTAGAGGCTAACAGTTGGACGCTATTTTTTTGGACGTGTTTTCCGCGCGACACTCTATGTACCCATTTGCCATTTTGAAGAACCCTAAAAGGGTAAAGTAAAAGTGACGTACGGTTCATTTTCACGACTACACTGGTGTTTAAAGGCTTTGTTACATCTGCGTTCTGCGCCAAACATTCGTATTGTGCGTTGAGCTCATCACGGGTTGCGTTCTGCACGAGCAAGTCAGCTTGCATCTCGCCTGGATTAACAAAGCGCCCACGTTGGATAATCACACCATTACGACGCCAGTAAACCACCGCATTTGTTTGATCTGAAAAAAGAAACTTGTCAATTTTATTCAAAGCTCGTCCAATCAAGTGCTTTGCGAGCCAGATCAACTTTGCTCATAAACTTTAATTCAGTCAGAACGAAAGTTGTAAGGAAATCATAATGCAAGGTTTCAGGCTCTCTCATACACCGTACAAATATGGACGGTTTTGCGACCAGTCCTTGTACTAGGAAAAAAAGTGATGCGATTAAAGAAATTGGATCCAATATATCTACATATTCTACACTAATATTATAAAGAGGAAAACTTTGTTTGTTTGTTTGTTTGGTTGTAATGAATAGGCTCAAAAAGTACTGGACCGATTTCAAAAATTCTTTCACCATTCGAAAGCTACATTATCCACGAGTAACATAGACTAAATTTTATTCTGAAAAAACATAGGGTTCCGTAAGATATTTGGGGTTTTCGGACACAAGGTGTAAAAAATCAACCAGAAAAGTTACTTATTTTGTGTACGCTGCCTAAACTATAGAAGATAGAACCATAGAATGTTCTAATTAATTGTAGACCTTACAATTATCTACAAAAAATTCCGCGACACACTATACCTATCTAAGTCGAATAAGTCACAATAACCGTTTTTTATTTAGAAATTATGAATTCTTTTGGACTAAATTTAAACGCGTTTATTTTACTCATGCTTTGGATCCTTATCAAAATAAATTATTTCATCACTAAGTACAGTTTATGTAGATAATATTTCGACTTTGAATGATTGAAATTGGACGTTTGGTTTTGAAGTTATGGCGAAATTAAAATATTACGATTACTGCTGCACGGCGCGTTGGAAAATGGGCGTCATCAAGGGGTGCGCGTGCGAGTTTAGATATTAGTTAAGAGTAAGGTTTGTATGTATGTTTGTAACGAATTTGCTCAAAAACTATTTGTCCGATTTTGAAAATTCTTTCACCATTTGAATGCTACATTGTCACTGATTAATATAGGCTATTTTAATTGTAAGAAAAAAATAAGGATCCCTACTAAAACTACAATAATGTTACCCAAGGTGTAAAAAAATGCCTATAAAATATCTTTCATCGCGTGCGCTGCGAAAACTATTGACGATAGAACAATAAATCTTTTACAATATCAAAGAACATATTAATATCTACAAAACATGTCGGGATAGCATGTATCTAACTATTGTAGTTATGTTTAAAATCCGACCAAAATCAGATCAAGTTATTTATACCTTTGCCTTAATCCGTATCTAAATAAATGATTTCTCAAGAAAGGCCGTTTAAATGCTGTAAATTACTTTTTAGTTTATTAAAATCGGAAATTCCGTTCGAAATATATTACGAATTTAATAAAATTTAAATAAAATTAATTCGCGGCTATGCTGTGACCGTGACGCGCCGTGACGCGCCTGGGCCGGAGTACAGCCTACAGGAGAGGAGTTCTACTTAAACTGAAGAATTTCTTCAGCTTTATATAATATTATTACTATTACTATATTAAGATATAAAGCCAAAGAGTTTGTGTGTTTGAACGCGCTAATCTCAGGAACTATTGGTCGGATTTGAATGTTTCTTTCAGTATTAGATAGCCCATTTATCGATAAAGATACATCATCCCGCTAAGATCCCATAACGCAGGCGAAGCTGCGGGCAACAGCTCGTGTATAATAAAATGCTTCGTGCAAAGACGGGCCTGTCTATCTGATTGTAACTCAAGAAGTATCAAGTAAAAAGAAAAAAAGGATGAGTTGTGCATCGAAATTCCAAAAATACATTTGAAATAAATTTTCCAAAAATCATATTTTTTCTTAAATCTTTACCCTAATATGCATCCAATTTTTATCGCTAAATAGGCTACAACTGAATCGAAAATTCCTCTTCAGGTTTACTAATTTGCTTCTTCTTCTTCGATACGATATATGAAAAATAGTAATATGCTAGCTTTACTCGGCGATTACATTTCAAGAGTGTAAAATGTAATACGCCAATGTCGCTTATCCCTTGGGTACTAAAGCAATCTTTGTAAATTATATCGCGTTATTGCCTTATTGCGTCGCTACTCTCTGACTCGATAGAAACCCGATAAGTGCGTGGAAAAAATATTGTAAACGATTTAAAAAAGTTTTTAATGAATTTCAATAAACGAATTGCAAATGACATAAATATTTTACTAAGTATCGCCTATATAAGGCTTTTTCTCCTATCAGTAATTCAAATTATTTATTGGCTATTATTAAAAAAAACCTTTAGAAACTGTGTATAAAAATGAAAATCTTGCCCAAATTGACGAACCTATCTGTCCAACGGAAGGGCTCCCACCGATAACCCTCCTATTCCGAACATAGGAGTGAGTCCAAGTGCGAACAAGTACCTCTACAGCGGGATTTTACTAGAGGGTCAGAGACCGTTCCTGGTTCGACCTGGCGTTCATCAATGAACGCCAAGACTACCGATCCCTTGCCCTCGCATCCCACACGGACCGACCATTTCACGAAAATCCTATTCCCGCTTGGTTAAGCCCAACCAACACTTCGTCTATCTAAACACGGCCTTCACTATTGAACTTTATTGGCCATCGACATAAGTTTGGGATTGATAATCTATAATTATTATCATAGATTAATGATATAGTTTTGAATAAGTGCTAGGTAGTCAAGCAGTGGCCGGTCCGTCGTCTTGGCGTTCATTGAGGGAGGCCTATCTTCAGCAGTGGACAGATTAAGGCTGATGATGATGAGGTGCTAGTCGCGAGGTCCGCGAATTTAAAAATAAACTTTTTGGTGGTTTTACATATTTGCAAAAGTTATTTAGATATTCGCGAAACACGAAACCCCTTTTATTATATTTTTCTCAACTGTAAAAATAAAATTGTCGAAGGCGTACCGGGATTGACAAAAAATACACTAAATTATTACTTAAATTGAATGGCAATTAAACACTTATATATAAATGATAACAAATTGTGTGAACTACTAACTAGTGCTGCGATATCTTTAATGCGCTAGATTATATTTTTTAACGTAAACTTAAAGATTTAATACTTAAATTAATAAGATAGGTATAAAGATCAAGATGATTGACTTGTGAAATATATCAGGTTACAAAAGACTTTACGCAAGCCGCCAGCTCCTAATAACAACGCAAATTGTTTTACCATCTTCGACTTTGCACACCAGTGTTAGGTTCGAGCCCAGGTTTATGGGGCCGACGTATTCACGTGTCAGTTCTTCGCCTTCTTCGTCGTATATTCGTGGAGTCCCAGGAGATTCTATATAAAGACATGTGTTCCATATTCAAAAAGTAATTTAGGACATTATATTTTGTAAAGGTGATTATACCCTTGCGTTGTAGCATGGTGCGGGTGACAGTTCTAGCAACGTTACATTTTACTCTTGCAAGCCGCCGCAATTAAAAAAATTTAACTAAGTATTTTATTAATACCTCATTCGTAAAATAGTAAATCGCCAATTACAATATATGAAACAACAGAATCTATCATTATCGTTACAAAAGTTTTCACGAAAAAAATATAAACGTAATATTGATTATTGAATAGTTCAAAGCTATTATTATGTAGCCCTTAAATATATGCATTGAAAAGTTTATACACTGTACAACAGAATAACACACTAATTTTTATAATACTATTAATAAGAACTATACTTATGCTGCGAGTATCGTTAGCGATAAAAATAAATTGCAAAACGTTACATCCCTAATCATGTATGTCAACCACATATTGGCATGTGTCACCCGCACGGTGATACAGCGCAAGGGGTATAGCGATTAAAATAGTTGGCCTTCATGAGACGCCCATTTGTAAAACGTCTAGGTTAGTAAGAGCGTTGTATACATAAAAGGTAAAAATTATCGATTGATGTATGCACATGTCTTATAGCTTAAGGCTAGAAAATTAAAACTTCGGTACACATATTCCTTATATTGTGATGAAGACATCTACTAATAAGCATTTTTCAAAAATGCAAGTAAGTGCAGGCGAAGCTGCGGGCAACATTAATTAATAAAATGTTTCATGAATTATAGAATGAACTATAAAATAAATGTCATGCCGTTTGCCGTCACGACATTAAAGTCGGTTCAGTTTTAGGTTGATCCAAAAAAAATATTGTTCATCATTCAATCATCATTACTTATAAATACTCATCATCAAGTTGCGCTAGAATTATCCAGATGAAAATCTGGCTATTGGCTAATGCGGCGTATTGTTAGTCTACTCACCTACCACCCTGAGGTCGATCACATAGTCGAAAGACGGTGAGGCCTGGTAGTGGATGCGGCAGCGGTAGACACCACTGTCCTGTTCAGACACGTGTTTGAGCAGAAGAGAGGTGTCGTCATAGCAAGTCTTCGAATCGCATGTAGTACCGAATATTCGATCGCGGTTAGTTCTAAAAAAAGACTGTCTCTTACCAAAAAAAATACATAGTTTTATGTATGTTATTTCGAAACAAAATCAGACGTCGATAATAAAACTTTACAGGCATTAGACATTTTGTCTATGCCTACACAGGATATAGGTACACGTTTTACCTAAATGTTAGTTTATGTGTATTTGTAATTATTGATGTTACTGAAATTACATAAAAAAGAACAATTAAATTATTTACGGCACTAAAGTATACCTCCTTTTAGTATCTTCAGGGGGGAACCTAAAGACGAAGTCTTTATCGTTTTTTATCCAAAGGACGTATGAATCAGGTCCGTCAAGGAACACTTTCCCTTGGCCACATGGTAGTCGAGCATCACACCCCTTCATAGCTCGAAGTACTACTAGCTCTGAAATTACAATTAATGTTAAAAATTTAAAAATAAAAAGTAATCTTTAAAAATTTTACGGATTATTTTACTAGTATACAAAGTCAATATAATACAGATCTAGTATATCCGTATTCACATAAAATTTCAGTTCCGATACGGATGTAAATCTCAGTTGAAGTAAGCGAAGTTGCGGACTAAAACTAGTCAAAAATAAACAAATCAAAATCATAAAGACATACTAAGTTAAAGGCTCAAGCTTGTAGCGGAATTTTCACATCTGAGATTCCGTCTCAACTGAGGAGATAAAGAGAGCTCAAATATTTCAATTAAGAAATGAACCCGCTTTTGAAACATCTACTAAACTAGTGTATAAAGGAAAAAGTATAAATAGCTCGAAGGCAGATTCTACACAGTATAAAAGTTAATTTTAAACAAAAAACCAAAACCGACTTCAAACCTATACCTTTAAATTATGTGCAACTAAAAAATTAAAAATAATATTTAAATATTTCGAGGTAAAGATAATTAACAAAATGAATTAATCAATAAATATAATAAAACTTACATGTCTTACTTATACTTTTTAAAATTAGTTATTTTGGGAGTCGGTGCCAGCCAAGAAGGACAGTTTAATCACAATTCACTGCATTTGAATACATAATATTATACTCTCACATCTATTATAAATTCCTTTGCAATTATTGATTTTGTACTCATACGAGTACACCCAGTAATTGAGTAGATGTTATCTTTGCTTTGGCTGGTACCGACTCCAAAAATAATCCCAACTCCCGACCAACACTTCGTCTACCTAAGCGTGGCCTCCGCGACAAAAGCAATCACGACGATTACAATGGATATTACGATAGCGCAAAGAAGAAGCTCGTTGAAGTGGCAATGGGTTGTTCACCCGCTCAGGAGAGCGGATGGCTGATGAGCTAATTAGGTTCAAGGGTGAAGGCCGCGTACCTAAAAGACGAAGTGTTGGTCGGCCAATAATCAGGTGGGAAGACGATCTCCGAGCAGTGCCCGGTCCGTGTTGAATGCGAGTGGCAAGGGATCGGCCGTCTTGGCGTTCATTGAGGAAGGTCTATGTTCAGCAGTGGACGGAGAAAGGCTGATAATGATGATGATAACATTAAGTATTGCATACACAAGTTTAAAGGGCGTCATCTATATAACTTTTTTCCGTCCGTAGCCGATCGCTTATCAAAGCATTGGCTGGAGATTGATCATTGTGTCGCACAGTTTCTTACCGGCCACGGAAATTTTAAAAGTAAATTATTCGGTTTTAATCTCGTGCCGTCCCCCTTGTGCGACTGTTCGACAGAAGGCAACGAATACGAACAAACGGCACACCACATTCTTTAGGAGTGCAGTCTTTGGCAACATGAACGAACTCTTATGCTCGACAACATCCGTAGCAAATCAGGAGTAATTTACTACAGCGACCTCGTGGACGATGTGAAAAACTTCCGTGCATTCAAACGATTTTGCCACAATTATTACTGGAAAAATAACACATACACAATAGCTCATGGTTATATACACAAGTATATCTCACTATGTAGATATGAACTGACTTAAAAAAACTAAATCACAGTCTTATAACTTCTATTTTCTAATCTCAATAAATATAACACGAAGTTATACAATAACTCATAGTTAATATACATAGGTATATTATTCTCACTATGCAGATATTTGTAGACATCAAATTTATTTCTCCGTGGTGCATTGCAGCTGGGCTTCACCTGGTTGCTATCTTCTTTTTTCTTGACTTTGTTAGTCACTGCAATCCTGTACTGTCTCCCGCTTTGAACAGGGAGGGAAACTGGAATTTTTCCTACTCCTCCTAAATTCTTCTGATTAATTTCGTTGCGGGTCCCAAGGCAGTGTTTAACGTATCCCCCGGGCTCCCGGAGATCGTATCAAAGGGTCATTTGGTGGTTGCCGCTGTCGATCCTGGCTATACAGGAGTTGCAGCGGTGGGAAAGTGTGGTGGGCCAAGCCCGACAAAAAAAAAATACACAAGTTTACAGAGTGCATACACAAATTACAGACAGAATTTCTGCCACAGATCGCATCCTTACTGCCGTTGAAGAATTGATCATCATATTCAGCTACGACAGTTACTTGACCACTTGACCATAAAAACGTTACGTTAGTCAAATATCCGTATGACCTATAAAAGATTCAGCCGAGTATCGTTAATTTGCTCCTAAGAATTGAAGAGTTCCGTTGCTTTGTTATGGATCCCATGATCAGAACCTAACCAAGTTTTCATCAAACTGCCCTTGAAGTACATTCTTTCAAATAAACTAATAATCATTGAAATCGGTTGGCGTGATATTCAGTTATTCATCTATTTGTCGTGCACGTGCCTAATGTAAATTTAAGACTTTCATGGTTTTCTCATGGATACCATCATCAGAACTGGACTAGATTAAAATGGGACCACATGGGGAGCGTCAGCTTTCTAATAAAAAAAAGAATCATCGAAATCGATTCACCCAGTAAAAGTTATGAGGTAACAATTATAAAAAAAAAAAACAAAAAAAAACATACAGTCGAATTGATAACCTCCTCCTTTTTTTGAAGTCGCCAAACTACAAAATTGATAGTCTTCTATAATTATATGTTTTTTTTAATAACATTTACATTTAAAAAAAATTACATTTTAAATTTACCAACCTGATTCTACGTGTAAAGCATCGGTTAGCACTAGAGCGCAGCAAAACACTATATAGTGCATAATCATGTTGAAGCTGAAACAAAGGAAGATAATATATATCTTTCAAGTCCTATTTAGAATCATAAATAAAAAAATCCCTATGATTATGTTGTGGACATATTATAATAAATGTCTGGGTATACAAAACCAACCAAATAAGCATTATTGAAAATAACTAAAAACCGCTGGTTAGATGTCGATCAATAAAAATTAATAGGGGATCAATTCGGAAACATTAGCTTTCAAACGAAGAAAGAATCATCAAAATCCATTCACAAACAGCGGAGTAATCCTGTAACAAACATACAAAAAAAAACAGACGAATTAAAAACCTCCTTTTTTCCGAAGTCGGTTACAAAATAAATATGATGATATTCATTGTTTTTGGCTGTGTGTGTGTTGCCATATCGTCAAAATTCAATCATCATCATCAACCACTACTGGATATAGGTCTCTATCAATGAACGCTAAGTTTGCCCTGGATGGAGACCGTCATCCCCGCTAGATGGAGATCGACCTTCCCTTCGTCTTCTATTTACCGACTAATCATTATTTCAGTTTATGAAACAGATTAAATCTATTAAATACGTGCATTCATTTGCTATGAAATAAGCCCCTTAGAAAATTTGCTGTGCTCGGAAAAAAATTTAAGAAAAGTGACATGCACAGTAGGCATATATACATAATAGACACGGGCTAAATAGTAAAATTATTATTAATAATAACAATAATAAATCATAAAAAACATCACCCAAGGTCTTGTACTCAAAGGCTGACGTTTTGGCTAGGAATGACGGAGGTAGAGGTATCATTGATATAATTAATTTACACAATAAACAAATTAACAACCTACGATTGTACTTTCATCATTCAAACTCTATAGCTAGGTTACTGACGAACTAAAAATCTATATAATCTGGCCGTGTGTCGGACCTAATTAATAGCGACAATTATTCGATAAGAAATAAAAACTCTGTAAACAATCAATCGCAGAAAAATAGTCTGCCACCTTCTTAGTGCTGCGCTTTCAGTTGACAGCGTTTCAAAAATGTCGACAAAAAAAGTGTGCCTCTTTGACCGTAGCTCATCTAATATATAAAATTCTCGTGTCACAGTTTTCGTTGCCATACTCCTCCGAAACGGCTTGACCGATTTTGATGAAATTTTTTGTGCTTATCCGGTATCTATGAGAATCGGCCAACATCTATTTTTCATCCCCCTAAATATTAGGGGTAGTCCTAAATTTTTTTTTTATTTATTAGACAAAATTTTTAATTTCTATTTTTTTATGATACAACATACAAAAATACATACAACCCTAAATTTTGACCCCTCTACGATCAACCCCTATTTTGTAATTGCAATTTTAATATTGATGACCTCTGTGGCTCAGTGGCAAGCGTGTTGGCGCACAAGCCGGAGGTAGCGGGTTCGAATCTCGCCAGGGAACACAAAAAAAGTTTCTGTGTTCCTGGGTATGTGTATTAAATATGTGTATTATCAGTATAGTACAGTCTCATTCGTAACTCGGTACAGAGCGCACGATTACATTGACAATAATCAGTTAGAACCAGTTCGTGTTTAATATAAGCGGGGCTAGACAAGTGGCAAACTCTCAGATTCTATTCTTTTGCGAGTAAACGCAAACTCAAACGCTAATTTGGTAGCCAAGTGTACAAAGACATTTTGAACGCTCATTCTATTCAATCCGTCATATAGCTATATACATATTCTAGAGTATGATTTCGTTTTTAAAAATGTCATTATGTGAAGTATTTAAAACGTCATTCATTTGTAATTACTGTTTTTTTATATTCGTTCCTGTTGGAACCGGTTAAGACCAGAGATCATGCTACCATGTGTGACTTAAAATATATCATATTTTAGTTGGTCTATACCAATATACTATAAACTAGCAGACGTAATATTCTTCCTCAAAATGCGTGGCAGCTTTTCACATAATATAAAACAATTACTTACACCAATACAAAAGACAGGGACGTATTAAAGCCTTCCAAACATAAAAAACAATATTAGCTTTTTTTTACTTAAGCTTTTTACAATTTCACAGGGAAATTTATTTTATGTACGTATTATTGGACAACATTTCTTTGTAATGGCAATATGTATATGGACAATTACAAGAGGAAATGGATTTGAAAACTTTATTCGTGAAATATTCAGCAACAAAATACATACTTAATCTCTTAAATTGGATTATCGTTAATACAAATTTGAGCTTATTTTACTAGATACGTTCCTATAAGCATGTCCTTATATACTAAACACGTACGGATGTTTTAAACGAGCCAATCGTTATTTGTTTAGTAAGCAGCTTATACAATTATATAAGCTAATCATCTCGTAATAAAGACAGTGCTTCATTGGATTTCAGTACGCTCTGAAGGGGCTGAATGTATATTCCTCACATCAAAGGCCGTCGGGCCTATCGGACCCCTCAGGGCTAGTATGAGTGATCAAAAAACACTCAACGGGATTCAGTTTCTACTCCCGTAAACTCTACAACCTAGTACATAGACCACCTTCGCGTCGCCGTCAAATATCGTGATTACCTCTTCTGCGTGTAGGTATTTACCGTTAATTAAGGGGAATAAAAAACAACATCAAATTCTGACAAAATAATTTATTTTTAAACTATAAGTTTTATGTAAAAAATTCTCTTCAAACATAACTTCGCTATTCTTTGGCTTTATGTCTGTTTCTTAAATTACATCCTCAATTTTCAAACAATATATTATACTAGCTGTTGCCCGCAGCTTTGCCTGCGTTAACTAAGATTTACAACGGGATCTTAGCGGGATGATATATCTTTACTGATAAATGGGTTATCGAACACTGAAATGTTTCATTAAAATCCGACCGATAGTTCCTGAGATTAGCGCGTTCAAATAAACAAACTCTTTAGCTTCATATCTTAAGGATTAAAAGCATGAGTAAAATAAACTCGTTTAAATGTAGTCCAAAAAATCAAAATTTCTCAATAAAATATGGTTGTTGTGCCTCAATCGACATAGATAGGTATAGTGTGTGGTGGACTTTTTTGTAGATAATTATAAGATCTACAATTAATAAGAACATTTTATCGTTCTATCTTTTATAGTTTAGGCAAATATAGTAACTTTTCTGGTTGATTTTTTACACCTTGTGTCCGAAAAACCCAAATATCTTACGGAACCCTATTTTTTTCAGAATAAAATGTAGCCTATGTTACTCGTGGATAATGTAGGTTTCGAATGGTGAAAGAATTTTTGAAATCGGTCCAGTACTTTTTGAGCCTATTCGTTACAACCAAACAAACAAACAAAGTTTTCCTCTTTATAATATTAGTGTAGAAAAAAAAAAAACTCCCAGAAACATTACTTCGCTTTTCTTCAGAAATATGTTTGTTTCGTAAATAAATAAATATGCATTTTTGTCAACCAGGCATTCTTTAAATTAACATCTTTTGGGATTCTGAAATAAGATAATATTATCGTCTATTAAAATCATTACCTGCAATGAAGAAAAAATAAACCTAAATTCGGTCCTGTAATTAGGACCAATAACAAACAACATAAAGTGTCAAAAAGATAATATAATGAAATTCTTGTTATTTGATTTTATTATGAATTACAAAGATATTTCCTACTTAAACTATTTAGGACGTCTGATTTTAATATACAAAATTTAAAACATAGCTCCTCTTGGATATTACGATAAAATAGAATAAGTAACATAAATATAAAATAGCTGGAATACAATAGTATTTATTAGATTATATTTTTTTATTACATTATAAATAAAAAACACAAAAAGCAGCACTAAAACTGAACATTATAAAAATCAATTGCACAATAATATCATACGATGAGTAAACGAAGAAGAAGAAGAGAAAAAAAAGGAAAAAAAAACAAGAGCCATCAATCAAAGATGGCTTGTAATTTGTATTGATAAAATTTAGGATAAAATAATTAAAATTAAATAACAAAATATATTATAAATTAAAGCATTCCAAATAATGTTCTCTGAGGAGTCCCTTAAAAATATTGAGACTCTTAGCTTGCTTAATACAATTTGGCAACGAGTTCCAAAGACTAACAGATATAGCAGCAAAAGAGTTAGTCAAGTCCACCACAATATTCGCCAACTAATCACATTATAATACAAAATGGATTAAATTTTCAAAACAAACACTAGTCACTACCTATAGAAAACCGCCATAGCAGTCCTATATGCTGCTGAAACAGCTGCAAAAAAGTTCTTAGTATTCACCAACCCATCACAGTATAAACAGATTGAGTTTTTGAAACAAAATACTATAGAACACCACTCCAAATGAATAAAATGGGAAATTGAAATTAATGGGAAATAGAAAAAACACAATCGCAGGCTCTAAAGCTTCTCGCTGCTAATGAAATAATCCATCCTATTATTATTATTTGACATTATGTTATATTTTTTAACTATTGTACACATACATAATTGCTGTTAATGTTAATATTATAATCTCTACCAAGACAATGTAATAAATGTAGCAATTGTACAAAAACTTTGCATGCCCTACGAGGTCAACATGTTGAGACATATAAGTATCTTTTATGTCTATGCATTGAAACTACCACCGGTTCCAGGGTGAGCACACTGAGAAGAACAGCACAATTAGTACACAATCCATAAAATCAAACATCTTTAAATTTTTAAGCTTCTATCACCGCTAGTTGTTGTTGTTTTTTTCCCCTGGTTGTTTCTTCTTCATTATATACTGGCTTAATTTATTCCTATGTATTTTGACTGACTGGCTCACTCATGTCCCATCTGCATACACACCTAAAATGATCATGCTTTAGTTTTTTATAACTATATGCCTTCAATCACAAAAAAAAAGTAAATTGTTAATATAATATCTTCATGAAACTACTCAATAAAGCATACAATTTTCATTTCTTAATCTAAATTAAATAGTGGACACTAACCAAGAAAGTTTTGAAAGTCATTAAATCTACTGAATACCTATTATATATAAGTATAATAACCAAGAATAACAGCAAAATTAGTTTACAAATCAGGAAATCAAATAACTTTAAATTTGTTTACATTAAAATAAGTTTTGTATTATATTATTGACTAAATATTAGGTTTTGTGTTATATTATAACAAATTGATTATATATACACAGTTTATTTAGTATTAAACTAATACATATATTTTCCATAAAAATATATTGTTAGGAAAGAGATACCTATTCAAATATAGTAAAAATAATAAAAAAAGAGGATGCAATAGATTTTATATCGAATAAATAATAAATACTCACTAATAATTGTCTTATGCTTGACCTTTCTTATGATTTTTATGGGAAGGCAATTTATCTCAACATAATAATACAACTACTGTTTAGTAGGTACATCTACAACTTGTCTACTACATCAACTTGTTTTTCTATGCGTTAAATGTTGAGACACCCAGGATCCTTTGATAGGACCCTGTGGCCCTCAGCTCAGATTGCAAAGAACCTGTAAAAAACATCAAACATGTACCTAGTTTTTAAGTCCTATCATTGTAAGTAATAATGATTTATTTATTTACCTTTAATACCAAGGGAATTCCTTTAGTTCCGCTCAATGCTGTATGGACACGTAAATCAAGAAAATCTCTCGAAATACTATTTTGTCTAGTGTAAACCTTTACACAAATAAAACATCGGTTATATTCTCCAAACACTGGCGATGATTTTTTTCTTTGGCTTCGGCTTAGTTGTACTTTATTATTTATATATTATTTATTAGCTTACAATAGACTTAATTTATGCATTTAGCAAAAAATTTCGCACTATCACACTTCCACAGTCAGCTGATCAAAGATCCGCCATTTTGTAGCGTTTGAATTTTCAATTTCTATTGTGTGCAAGCGGCAAGCGCTAGGGAGCGCTTTCCGGCTTGTCAAAAGTGCCACTTGGCTACGATTTATATGAAGATTTGAATTTCTTAAGCGTGTGCGTTTAAAAGGAATAGAAATACAAAACGCTAGTTTGACACTTGGCTACCAATAGTCGCCCAAATGTCATTCCCATACAAAATTAACGTTTTCTATTTCTATTCACTTAGCGTTTTTGCCACTTGTCTAGGGGGGCAGGTCTTCTCAACTTATTTGTGAGTGGGTCGCTTTGTTACTAGATCATCAATACTACTCATCTTACCCAGAAGGTTGGCATCAACATGGCTCTGTGTGGTCGTTGTCAAGAAGAGGTGTTTGATGGAGTTAAGTGTACTGTCTGCTTAAATAATTTCCACTTTGCTTGCGGTTCTATAACTGAACAAGGCTACCGTAAACTTGGCGAACGCAAATTAACTTGGAAATGCAATGCTTGCAAAGCATCTCACAAGACCCCGTTGAAGCCGGTCACATCACGTACCTCCCCTTCACCCCAAGTTCCAGCCTCACTTGATGTAATAATGCGTGAGTTTGAAAAGGTTAATAATAAGCTCTTACCACTCCAGAATCTGGTCTTGGACGTTCAGATTATTAAAGACGACATTAACGAACTAAAGCTTACCACTAAATCCTTTAACAGTAGAGTCGAAAAACTGGAAATTAAGATGAAGGAGGTAGAAGACTTAAAGAACGAGACTATGGCACTCAAAGATCGATTGGGGTCAATTGAAGAAAATCTGAATATAAAGGAGCAGTGGTTGCGCATGAACAACATAGAAATAAAAGGAATCCCTCAAAAAGCAAACGAGAATCTTTTTGATATTATCAGTAAAATCACATCACATATCTTAAAACTTATATTATTTAGTCTCAATACATTATTTAGTTTAATGATTTATTTTTATGTTTTTGAGGAACTAAAATGTAAAGACGACACTGAAAGTCGAAATGCGCCTAAGCAATGCAATTCAAGGTACCCTCTGTGTACCATGTGTATACTTCAACGAGCTGTAATGGTTAACGTCAGTAACTAAAATGTCTGCCAATAGGGATGTTGACTAATTTTTGTAATTGATTTTATTTGATAGGTATACTATATATGAACACGAAAAAAATACTTTTGTAAAGAAATATGTCCAACTTTAACAAAAAATTAAAGAAAGAAAAATGGTTTTTAAAATCGCCCTTGAAACGCTCCAAGCGTCAATACGTCACACACCGCATTCAGAACTCGCGCTATGTTAGGTGAGTTTGTACTTAGCTCAATGTTCAGTGACGTCATCGCCTTATTGGCGTTTACAGTCACGTGATCATGCATGATAAATAACGCATTTTAAATTAATTTTCTAAATTTTAAGACAAATAAGTAGACTTTTTAAATGTTATTTTAGGTTTTCAAATACTGCATTTAATATGTAAAACATAACTTTACATGAATTTGTAACATGTGTCAACATCCCTATTATTTTTGTATACAGGGGGTTCTAATAAATCGAATAAACCTAATTAAAGCTATGTGCTAATTATTTAGTAGAGCTATGTTTTTTTTTTCAAATTTTTGCACCTCGTGTGATAAGCTAAGCTCTGAACGTCTGCCTCATATATTGTCGTCGTTATTCAAAATGGTATGAATCTTTGCCTTTCTACGTTAAATTTTCGTAGAAATATAATAATAAAATAAAAAATAATTCTCAATAATTGTAGCATTAGCAATTTTTTTGATGGTTCAACCGTATTATGGCTAACGTAACCATTACTCGTTATTCACGTTAGATAGGTCGATGTCATACAGGCCGTACATAAATAACGCAGTAAAAAAAGCCAAATTCATTTTGAGTCCTTTATACTTCTTGATAAACAAGAAAAGTAAGATGAAGAAGAAGATATTTCAGGCATAAACTTACCTTATACAAAGCGTGTATAAGAATTTCGCGCACATACCACAGAGTCGACTCAAACCATTGCAGATTTTGCAAAACAAATTCTTACGCATGGTAACCGGTTGCCCATGGTACGTAAGAAACATCGACCTACATAGGGACAAACCCGACGCCATGAACATGGCGGGGGGCAACCCCCCAAATTTTTAACGTCATAGGATGATCCAACCGGATCACCCCATTTCCGATGACGCATAACGGTCACTAGGACCATTAGCATAGATCCAACCGAAAAAAAAAAAGACCTACATAGGGACCTCAAGTTAGATTCGATTAGGGGCCACTTCAAAGAGATGTCAGTACGTCACTTTGAAAAGGCACTCCTCCACTCAAACCTGCTCATAGTGACGCGGTACAGTTTTAGGTTACCTAAACATGTTACAACCGATCCGGCTGACGAAATATCTCAGCTGCTAATACGCGACGCATAAGCGCGACGCAAAATTCAGGATGTATGAATTATCATATCATATCGTATTAACACACACACAAGCATACAACATCCGGGGATAGGTACTCAGGCACACCGCTTGGGCCTCGGGGCGACGTCGATCCCTACACATGGTTAATACATCGATCCGGATCGATCGGGTAAGATTAGGTTCGAATCCGATACAAGTCAACACCAATCCAGACCGCAAAAACACCGGCAGCACTTCGCTACCGATAGATTGCTTGGGTTCAGCCGTAAATGACTCGTTGATCGTATTGGATTTGACTATCCAAACTCCTACTCTCCTGAAATAATCCTCGCCGGAAAGAAAAAAAAATTGACAGCACTTTTATTACAACAAATCAAATTTAACAATATCATAGCAGCGTTATTGTTAAATTTGTCAGCACTGAACTAGTTTTGGTATAACTTACCCTTAGTTTAAAAACACCTATGTTTGGAAGCCCGTTTTTCCACAAATGAAATAAAGACAATTGAAATGGCGTTCCTGGCAAGCTTAAGATAGATATCAAAATTTTAGTTCCACTGAGTTTGTTCTGTCTGTTCTTCTCAGTGGGCTTGCCTTGTAACTGGAGGTAGATACACGTGACGTTCAAAAACGTTGGTACTATTTTGAATAGAAAGCTGTTTTACATACATTCTGAATTCATCGTAAATGTAATTAATATAGCGAAATTTGCATAATTACATTTTGACGGTACACGGCCAAAGAAACCTGAAATATATATAAATTTTCGCAAAGCGTACAGAGTCATATTAAGTATATTGAAATGAGGAAATTTTCGCTCATAGAAAATTCGCTTTGCATAAGTTTTAATACGATGTAAAGAGATATGTCCTAATTACTAATATACTTATATGCAAGTTATTTATTATGACCATCGCAGGAACACTAATATTATAAGAAAATAAATTCATATTATACATAGAAAAATAAAATACGATCGCATTGCAAAGATTCGAAGGATAGTTTTGCATTTAAAAAGTAAGGGACGCTTTTAATGTGAAATTGTATTTATAACTTTAAGTTTATAGAAAAACGACGTGTTCATTCATAAACCTAATGAACATCAATATGAGTCATACAAACAAAATAAATTAACTCAATCCGACGTACAGCCGTATCTACACATCGCTACCAGCTTTAGTTGATCTCCTAACCACTAAACTTACCTTCCCTTTTTAATCTAATTTATAAATGTATTGAGGGGGTCCGCAGGTCAAGTTACGGTTGGTCTGGAAGAGTGCATTTGTACACGCAAACAACATTCGGGGGTGACTCATGTACTGTTGTGAACGGGGGGGTTGTACAAAGAGGTTTGTTAGCGCGTTTTACGATTACCTACTCATTATTTTTATTAGAAAAAAATAGAAGAATATTTTGCTTCGTTAAAAGTAATTAGGCAGAAAATAATGAGCGTAAACAAAAAAGCGGCGATGGTCTAGAGGGTATAGGCTCGGCCTATTGAGCGAGAGGGTCCGGGTTCGATTCGGACCCCCCCCCCCTCTGGGTATCTTAAAGTATCAACCCTTATATGTCCCACTGCTGGGCACGGATCTCCTCCTCGAAATCCGCCCTCATCACCGATGCGCTGGCCCAGTGCGGGTTGGTGAACTTCACATATCTTCAAAGACTTTTAATCTCATTAGGTATGCAGGTTTCCTCACGATGTTTTTCTTCATCGGTGAGCGAGCGATGGTCTCGTGTGTGCACTTAGAAATTGAGAAAACCCATTTCAAGGCACACACGGGGGGTCAGGATCGAACCCGGAACCTCTCGCATAAGAGGCCGAGTTCATCAACCATTGGACCATCATTGCTCACCAGCCACCAACCCGATAGCCTCCTCGCCTGATTTCGAGGAGGAGACAAGTGCCCAGCAGTGGAGTATATAATAAGTTGCTACTTATTGTTTTCTTATGTCTACGCGAATTTCACTCATGTCACGGAGGAGTCCCCCTGTGACCATGGTTGAAAACTCAATAAACCGCGAGAAAATCCGTAAAAGTTGTTTTATTATAAGTTGCTACTTTTACTTTTTTTCTTTTTATACAAAAAATCGAAAATAACAAGGAATAAAACTACTTCCAAATTATATAATTATTATATAAAATAATTTTAGGAAATAAATACTTAATTATAATTAATAAATATTTGTTATCGTACCACGTTAACCTATTACCGTAGTAGGAAAGGGGAAAGAGGCATTTGATTGGATTCGATTCTGCGACTTGGTCACAAAAAGGTTTTGATTTTTTGTGCCTTTTCTCACTCATATAAAATAATAAGAGTTCGTGATTTTCAAGGTAAAAAAACAAACACAAGAACTGAATACTCCTTAAAAGTATGGATCGCGTCTCACCTCATATAAAGGTTGCTACTGTTACCCCTATCTTCGCATTCGTAATAACATCCGCCATATTGCAACTAGTCGAGGCATGAGATGACTGGATAAAGGATATCCGATGTCTCCTCAAACCTTTATACTTAAGCTAGATTAAACACAGCCTTCCTAATGTCAAGGTAAAAAGCAGATAATATTTTAATATACATCTATCTGTAAGTGATATTTAAAATATAATATTTGCAATTACTTTCCACTTCATATTTTAACATCTAAATGTTTAATTTTAAAATATAATATTTTCAATTACTTTCAACTTCATATTTTAACATTTAAATGTTTAATTTTAGGCTAATTGAAATTAAGTAGTTATTGGATGCAGTCGGGTAATCAAATTAAATAAATACTATTTCAAGCTTAAGCGTGCAATATATTATTGAGAAGTTATTTAATAATGATATAATTAATATCGATATTAAAACCAATGCGAATAAATCCTCTACCACGGTTTGTTAAGTTAGATTCGACTTCAATAAAGTCGACAAATACAGTTCTTACAATTCTACACTTTACAGTTTAACTCTCGCCTCAAGATTCCGTGACATTTTAGGTACTTTACTAGTTTCTAGGTTGCTGTCGTGTACCTGTTAAATTTTATTTTAGGTAAAAAATACCATCGTTAAATAAGACACCAAATGGTAAGTGGGTTGTCTACATATCGCTATTAGGGACGAGTTCATCTAAATGCATTGTGCACGCATATCCTGAGATTTTATGACTTTTTGATTTGTATCAGTAAATTCTTTTTTGCGAGATAAATCAGAGCTCTATCGCGATTGTAGTATGGGTAGGACATACCTATGTCGCAACAAAATTAAACCGAGATTTCAATTTTATATTATACCAGAAATGTAATTTTCCGTGGAAGTAATATTTCATTAGGTCATCCTTTGCATCAGAAATCAATAAATATAATATATCTCATTTCATCTGAACAGATGAGTTCTTGACCTATTTTATAGAGAATATTATAAAAATTAATGAAATTCTAACAGACGTCCAATAATGAAACTTATGTTGAGGTTTGACATCATCATCATCATTATCATAATCGTTAGCCTTTATCCGTCCACTTCTAAACATATACGTTTCTCAATGAACGCCAAGACGATCCAACATGGAATGAATAGAATATTACAGTTATAGAGCTGTTTTGAAAAGATGTGCAGTGGTTTAGTGGAATCAAAAATATTTGTACAAGCTTGTGTCTTTACTGGTAGGTCATATAGGAGTAGCTTCAGCTGAGGAGTATCGAGTTGTTCGCTTAAGTCCTTAAGCAGCGTTGACCACATACTATGTGCTGGCTCTATGTTCAGCAGATGACGGATAGAGGATGACGATGATGATGAGCTAGGTCGCCTACAAGTTACATTTATGTAAAATATAAAAGCACCAAAGCCAACATGTTTCGCAGAACAAACAAGTGCAGAGCTATAAATAAATATACCTGCGTATTGCATGAGGCTAAATCAAATTTGACGATCACGTTTTTGGTGATATTATATTTTCGGCGAAACTGCATTTGTTAGTTTTTCGCTAGAAATTTAAACTGTGATTTCATATCCACCAACATCACAGGACGCGTGACAAGTTTCCGCGAAAAAGGTTTATCCGAAAAACTTAATTATTTTTCGGATGTTTTCGGAAACTGTTTTATTAGTTTTTGCCAATTGACTCTGATTCTCTGAACTCTGACTGATTAAAATTTCTAATCAAACATAACATAAGCAGTAATGTATTGGCCAACCTCTATGATCTACCAATTCATCCTCCAGTAAACCGAATGAACACCTCGTTACCAACAAGAGTAGCAATTATAAGACGCAAATAGACTACATTTTAACAAGATTAATAAAAATTAATGGAGTAATTGTAAAGCGATACCGGGAGAAGCTCTTACAACAACTTAGGTTCCTTATACATGAAATAAATATGGACCTCAATAGAATAATAAAAAAAGAAACTTATGCTAAAGGCCAACGGCTTTTAAATATAGTCACTTATGCAAAAAAAAAATTAAAGGTATTAAAAAAGTTAAGTTCTTAAAAAAAACAATTTTAATTGAGATATAGACGAGTTGTGGAGAAAAGTCGCAGAAGGCTTA
The DNA here is from genome assembly GCA_905333005.2 of Lycaena phlaeas. Lineage (NCBI taxonomy): Eukaryota > Metazoa > Arthropoda > Insecta > Lepidoptera > Lycaenidae > Lycaena > Lycaena phlaeas. The sequence continues at coordinate 8,250,488 of HG995168.1, forward strand.
AGGTAGACTGGCAGAGGAATTTCTGGGGAGACAAAACTAGCTAAGAATATAAATAAATTATATTCTATTCTGTTGTAAATAATTCAGTAATCATTATTTTACGCAAGTTGTGACCGAACGTAATTATTTTTGTGTCTATTTTACTATTGCCTTTATTGATGCAAAATTGCATTCAGTCCTACCTAATAAATAAATAAAGAGACTTGGTGGTGGAAAAAGTGTCCAAAAAGTATTGAAAGAAAAAAAAATGTTAGAATGTAAGAGAGGATGTTAGATAAAAAGGAAAGGAGATACGCACATAAGTAGAGCATGCGTTGTATAACAAATTGGAAAAAGAAGAAGTGATTAAAGATTGTAGACTAAAATGGGAAGTTGAAAGAAAGTAAAGATTTAAAGCCTATAGGTTTTAATAGGTTTACTTTTAATGCATTTTATAAAATGCATTAAAAAGGAAAAGTATATTGATCATTTGTTGAATGTCGGCAATTAAAGGCAAGAGTGAACTGTAGTCGCAGTACCCAATATTGGTTCATTTGATAAAATAGACAAAACTGAAGTAAAGAAGGCACCTAAAGGATGGCAAATGGAAAGGCGGTAGGATCTGATAGAGTCCCAATTGTAAAATTTGAATGAAAAAATGACGCTCGACAAAGACAAGTCCCCTCCGATGGCAGACGTCAAATCATGACGCAGCGCCGCCCATCTCGGGTACAGCTCGAGGGTGTGCTAGGCAGAGTCCACCACCGAAGCTGATAGACCTGCTCTGATGGTAAGTGGCCAGTGTCATTCGGATAGGCAAGCTGATAGATCTGCTTTGATGGTAAGTGGCCAGTGTCATTCGGATAGGCAAGCTGATAGACCTGCTCTGATGGTAAGTGGCCAGTGTCATTCGGATAGGCAAGCTGATAGACCTGCTCTGATGGTAAGTGGCCAGTGTCATTCGAATAGGCAAGCTGATAGACCTGCTCTGATGGTAAGGGGCCAGTGTCATTTGGAGGTAAGTGGACAGTGTCGCTAATGAACATAAACGTTTACTTGGGGCTCACTCACATGCCAACTCATTCATGTGTTGAATATCTTGAGACATGATCTCTCGGAGCCAGTAATCACACTAGGCCTGTTTCACAATCTCCAGTTAAGTTCCCAATAGGCTATCGGCAACATATTTGACACATATTTGACAGATACTCCATACTATATCTGTCAAATATGTTGCCGATAGCCTATTGGGAACTTAACTGAAGATTGTGAAACAGGCCCTAACTCTTTTGCCTTTACGAAATACAGCAGAACAAGCGGAAGGAAGAACAAGCAGGATGATGGTATATATAAAAACAAGAACCCTACCATCGATATAATAATAAATACGACCTTGATGCATTGTCTTATCTTCAGAATTACGGACTACCTGTTGCGTTGTTATTCAAATTTAACCAAACGGATTGAACCTACGCATCATCAAAACAAAGAAAAAAAGCTGAAACTATTTGATTAATATTAGGTAACAATTATTTATTTCATACAATAAATACGAAAACAATCAGCGATCCTAATTTCTATTTTTCTTTTATATTATAGAGAAGGAAAACGAATCGTGGAAAATATTAGCGCCGTTCGGATTTTATTATAATTTCCGATAACATATAAGATATTTCTTGTGTGTTAAACTTTTGTTTATCTCAGCCTTTTAGCTGGTGTTTTCCGTGGTCCCGCCCTGATGCCTTCTTGGAAGAGGAGCCTCGGATCCCCCACGTTCTATTAAAATTTCATCCCCCAAAACCTTAGAAACTATTGTAGTTGTATGAATGGCAGTTTGTTTTTGCATGATTGTAATATCTATATTTGCATCTAGCTTGTCACAATACCGTCGAATACTCTTGGCTACCATTCCTGTAGCTCCTATAACTATTGGTATTATTTCAACTTTGGTTTTCCATAAGCGGGTAATTTCTTGTTTTATTTATGTAATAATTATCGTATTATTTTATATAATAATTTTTGTATTATTTTCCATGGAATGGACACTCACGGTACAATGGATTGAATCACAAACATTTTAGGTCACGTTTACATGAGCGTTTTTTTTTACCGACTGTTAAAAATGTATTCACACTCAAGCGCCTTTTTTTTAATATTTATTTCTTATTTTAATAAGCCATACAATCTTACGATTAAGTCGGCTACGCAACCGTCTTTAAACACAACGCTTATTTATAAAGCACTGCTAGATTTTGACGTTTTGTTTGACGCTAAATCGAATTGAGCATGCTAAACTCGCTACTCGAGCGAACGTCGGGTTTAACCGCGACGCTTTTTAAGCGCTTGTTCGACTGCTTTGTAGTAGTTTGTAAACATTGAAGATCTATCGAGGACCAATACTAATACACTAACTCGATAGATTATTGCATTTTGGTTTTGTTAATTTATAGAATTTTGATGAATAGTCATTAAGGGTCCTATTGATGTTAATTTTAATTTCCAGCTATTAGAATAATAATATGTAATACCTATGGACGCTTTTTACACCACGTCAATCAGGTCCCGTGAACTCGAAAGAACATGTATGGGTACGGAAAGAACGGGTGTTACCAGACAACGGAAATATTTTTTTAAGATAAGTAATTTAAGATTTTTATTAAATAATACACATATTTAATACACATCCATGACCCAGGAACACAGAAACTTTTTTGTTCCCTGGCGGGATTCGAACCCGCTACCGGCTGTAGCGTTGACGCGCTAGCCACAGAGGTCGTCAAAGCTATATTGTATGTACATAGAAAATTAAATTTTAAAAAAAGTGAAAACGTCATTATCTCTAGCCGATTTATCCAATATTAACAAATTTTTGAATATCAAAGAGAGTTTTCAGTTCAACAAAAAGAGCCTTATTTCTGGGTTGTAATTTATGGTCATATTGTATCGATTAATTTCGCTTTAATAAAAATAACAGTTAAAAAAACACACACACACTATTAAAAATAAACAAAACTAAAAAAAAACACTCTTTTAATAGAAAACTTAAATAAAGAAATAATAATTAATCTATAAAATTAATAAATATGTTTCAATAAATCTAAATTAAGAAAAGTGTTAAAATTTTTGATAAATATAAATCAATAAATTGTAATGTATTAGAAGAAAAGATATTTTATTTTAAAATCTTTCTAGATAATCTTTCTATTCATATCTTTCAATAAAATATTTACTACAATTGACACTCGACTTTTTTTTAAATATTAAACTATTTTAGTAAAATATATGTTTTCTTATTTACACTATTATTAATTAATATTTTTTTTAACATGATTCTTTATTTAGATTTATGGAAAATTATTTTCTATTTTCAATTTCGGTTTTCTATAAAAGGAATCTTTTTTTAATTTTTTTTAAATAATATTTATTGTGTCTTGTTTGCAAGAATAAAATACTCATTATCGCGTGATTTTTTACAACCCTATTAATAAATTAGAGAGACCTACCTGTTTGATGCGACAGCAAAAAATGTAACTTTTCAATCGCGACAGAACCGTGTGCGGAAAACGTGCGTCGCCGCCGAAAACTTGTATTCGAATAAACTTTTACCTATGATATTAAATACCAGGTACGGCATGGATTCGAGGATAAATAGTGCGGAGAGGGACTTTGTAAATGGAATTATATTTTTATTTTTATTATATATTACAAGTATATTACATTGGAAAATGTGTTTGATTTAACATGTATATTTTCATATGCTATTTCGTTTTAATGCCATGTCTGTATGTCGTAAATATATTTTAGGTACGCTTATAGTTATGTGATTTGTGACATCTTTTTTTTTAACAAAAAAAGTATGTTATGATTATTCTTCTGTAACTTTGTATTTGTTAATCGGTTTTATCCTACTAATACCGGTTATAAACCCTAATTTTTCTATGGATGTTTGTATTACCTTTCCTTTAAAGACTTCGGGATGTATTAAATTTTACGCGAGCGAAATCGGAGAGCGTTACTAGTTATGATTCGCACGAGGAATATTGTATATTAAATATCTTACGTAAGTATATCGTGAATTTCACTGTTTATTAAACACGTAAACTTTAAACATTGAAAACGTTGAGAGAAAAATCTATACTTTCTTATCCAGATATTAAATTGAGGGTGTAAAGTTAAAAAGGATTCGTAATGGCCACGTTTTAATTTTTATTTATTTAGATATAAGGTCCACTTTCCGATTACAACATTTACCCTTTGGACTTTTGTAAATTTGTATGTCATGATCCGTCCAGTGATAGAGAACTCCACCTGGTAATAAATCGAATTCGTGGACAGGTCGCAACAATATGGTCATATTGTTGAGGGAGTTTTCTTGATCCCCCGAACAGCATATCGTCAGTTCATTAAAACCCTTTTCATTAGGTGTGCTTACGTGCAATTACAATTAGGAGACCTTGTAGAACAAATTTTTAAACTCTTGTGTACAAATCCTTGTTTTTGTCACGTCGTTTTTAGTTTATATTTTTTTTTTATATATGCACTATATATCCAGTTTCTTTAAGATTGAAATTATCCGGTACATTCTCATTAAAATACAATATTAAAAATAAAATATAAATTAAAATAAAATATAACGTTGAAGTGGTTTGCGGTGGTAAAGCTGGGGCGCTCACAAACTGCAAAAAGGCCAATGGAGTAAAGTCGTGGATACGTTCAGGAAAATGAAGGGCTCTTTCATCATCATCATTAGCTTCTATTCGTACACCGCTGAACATAGTTCACAACAAAGGGGTGCAAAGTGCAAGGGCTGCTTAAAGGATCAAAAAGTATTTAATAATTATCGTTCAGTTGAAAGTCGTTTCATAAATATCTAAGGATGTCAATAATTACTTTCCACCAAGTCCGTTTGTCTATCTGTGTACGAAAACAATTTTCGCTATCAAAATAAGCTAACGAAGTATGTCAGTTTATGTCCCCACCATGGTTCAGGCCTTGTATGTCGGTTGAGCTCAGCAGCCTAGGGAGAGCCAAGAGGGTGCAAGGTAGCCCCTTGTGGAGGTGGCGTCGGTTCCCTGAAGAACTGACTAGCCATCGAGTTGCCCTATTGCTTGTAGATCCGTGTTTTTCTTCTTTCGGGCGCAGCGAGTCCCACATACCCGCCTGGGGAGACCCACTCCCCCGCGGGATGTCTAAGCGCATTTCCCGGCGTTAAAGAAAAAAATACAATTTTCACTATCTAAATACTCGAAACAAAGAACTCATTAAAGCCAATTAGGATGTATAAATAAATATACCAAAATAGAAAAGCTTTCTTAAAAACATTATTTCATTTATTCTTGTTTTTATTTATCCTTTTACTTTCACATTTTTAATGAAAAACAACTTACGCCCATGATTAATGTAAAAGCATAAATAAAAATAAGTAAATAAAATTACCTTGGCCTGCGTAGTCTTCAATGCGGTAGCTGGTTCCTTCTGCGAGGCAGTAATGTACCAAAAGATGCTGACGAGGCAACCCCCGCGGGCTACGAACGGGGGCGCGTAGAAGGCACTACTTAATATACTTCCAGTAAAGCCTCAGTGTTCGTCTTAAGTATCGTATTGGAAGCTGGTCCCAGTATGATACCCCACTCCCAGTCCCCCCGAGGGGGAGTAGACAAGCCCTTCGTCGGCGCTAGCCTGTTGTTGAGTTGCTCTCGTTTCCTGGAAATCCGGGACCCTTATAAAGCGGCGCGTGGCGTAAAGCGCGATAAGTTTGGGAACAACCCAGATCTATAAAAATAGTCTCCAATTCTGTGAGCATTTTAAATTACGCCTTAGTATGAAAAGTCTATTATTTTATGACTATTTTAGTCATATCATATCCATTTTGTAAGATACACTATCTCTGCTTGTACTTTGCAGCCGAATACAGTTTTGTATTCAAGCCGTTCTTGAGTAATACAAGATATACAAATAGACATACCAAACATTTATACTAATATAAGTTAAGCTGGTATTTTAAACCTACGTATTATGTATTATATTAAAGATAGGATTCGAAACGTAGACCTCTGCCAGAGAACTATAGTTACCGATATCATGCTAAGAATAACCTCGTGGAATTGGCAGTGGGATGATAAAGGCTGATAAAGGCTGATGATGATGATGGTATGTATTATGTAAGAACATTGTATAATGTATATAGTATATTATGTTATCTGGCGCAGTAAAATTTGACTACACAGATATGAGTAGGTACAGACAGACTAAAGATATGGTGGTATAAATATATGCATATTTTCAACATAAATGCCAAGGGGCGTTATTGTTCCCGGCTCAAGCCTGGCATGTACTCGTGGACCCTTATAATCGCTCCATAACAGCCTCAAGTGATTGCTTTGACGTTCACATCACGAATCATACCAGTAGGGCTATTCTGTAAGGTCGTTTTCGAACCTCGAAAGCGGAATCCGCGGTTATATGACGAATTTGTATGCTTTAAAAATCGACTATCTGTCTATATCAATAAAGTTCGCTTTCGAAGCGAGCTCTATCACTCAGGTGAAGCTCGATCTCGAAATGGTTTTTACAGAATAGCCCTATAGTACTGTCATCTGAAACTTACATGCGATGAGGATTTACGTAAAAAACAAAATGACAGCGGTAACATACTCACATGTATCAGATGTTGCTAAGATGATATTATACTAGCAGATACCTCGAATACATGCACTAACTATAGTACCTAAAGTTATATTAAATAAGGTCGAAAATACTTGTACGTAGTCATATTATTAGTTTTGGTGTAAATATTTTGACAACCCTTGAATAAAATATTTTTAAAGGTGAAGTTGTCACTTGCCCTGAGCCCTCATTTATCATGTAATTAGTACCTTTATATTTATGGGTGTTAGGTGCGAATTCCTATTCCGTTGTAGTAAGGGGTGCACTGTTGTAATAAGGGTCCGATATTATGACTCATTTTGTGAATCACCCGCTCTATTAGCGGAGAATTTAAAATACTTTTTGTTGTTGTTTATCAACTTCTTTTGTATGATGCTATATCTGCTAAAAAAGTAAAGCCGTGTTTTAAATGTGTATATTATAATATTATATCTAGAAATCCAAGATAGCCCAATAAAATGTGTTTGTAGCAAAATATAATAATAATATCTATGGACGCTTTTACATCACGTCAGTCTGGTCCCGTGGTAAGTTATCGAAGAGACTTGTGTTACGGGTACTAGACAGCGGAAATACATATATTTAATACTTTTTATATTAATACTTATATTTAAGATTTTTATTATAGTATAATACACATATTAATTAATACTCATCCATGACCCAGGAACACAGAAAACTTTTTTGTTCCCTTGCGGGATTCGGCCCCGCTACCTCCGGCTTGAGCGCCAACGCGCTAACCCTAAACATACGTAAAGACATTAGTTAATAGGCAATCATAAGAGGCTGAATATGTACAACAGTAGACGGATAAAGACTAACGATGATAATCATGTTGACTCTGGTTGTATATTAAATACCATCTTTATTATAAATATTTCAATATTTGTGAAATAAATATGTGGGAGTTGAAATATTTTAACATTTTATTTATATCACTATAAGCAATACATTTTAAGAGTTTGTTTGAACATGTAAAATTTTGTAAAATATAATATTTCATATTACTGTTTTAAATTTAATAAATATGCTTGTATTTTCAGTTTATTTACTTTTGGATCCACCAACAAGGATACACATTGAAAAAATATTATATACATATAAATTTCAGTGTTACAGGTGAATGTGGCATCAGAGGTGGAATCAGTGACAAACTAACTAACAAAAAACTAGTATTAAGAACCTAACTAAAATAAGCTACATTCTTGTTTTTAAATTAAAGTTTTTAAGTTATTTTTTAATCTCCATAAGCTAGAAGACTTGATGACCTCTGTGGCATAATGGTTAGCGCGGAGGCGTTCAAGCCGGAGGTAGCGGGTTCGAATCCCGCAAAGGAACAAAAAGTTTTTGTGTTCCTGGAACATGGATGTCTATTAAATATGGGTATTATTTAATAAAAATCTTAAATATATGTATTAATATAAAAGTATTAAATATATGTATTTCCGTTGTCTGGTACCCGTAACACAAGTTCTTCGGAAACTTACTACGGGACTAGATTGACGTGGTGTAAATCGTCCATAGATATAAGACGGTATACATAGCCTCGCCTCGACATGCAAAATCTTGTAAAGCTTGCACATTCTTCTGACTGGCGCATAATTCATTTTAGCCGGTCGCACACAGAATAAATCGTTTCAACTCTTTCTGGGAAGCCTGTATAGTATATTAAATAGAATTTGTTCGACTAGGTTGGGACAGTCCGCCTGCGAGCGGTGATGCGGATAGCAGAGGGGAGGTGGAGGTCGAGGTCGTATCCTTGGACATCGAACCTCTGTGATTGTGTTGGGCTCAGGATGGGTCCCGTTAGACAGACATCTGATTGCTTAGTAGCGGTCGGGCAGTTACCGTATTGAGGAGACTGGCCTTACCAGGGCCAGCCTGTCGCGGAGGTGATCCTGTTGCCTACCAATCCGGGACCTTCACTAAAGCGGCTGAACGCGCTTGAAGTGGTTTTAGTAGGGTAGAACATATCCAAGTGGGAGTCCCCACACGAGTCCGGTGTACCTACCGAAGGGTCTGGAATCTGGATAGTGCGAAAGCATTTCCCTACGTTATGAAAAAAAAAGGTTCGGACAGTCTATGATGTCTGAGTATGAGTCTAAATAATACGACAATTTCTTTACCAGTTTAGGTTATAATGTTTACTTTACTATGTTAGTTTTTATACTCTACATATTTTGAAGTGGCAAGTCAATCAGCGATTGGCAGAGTGACTGAATAAAGTATCTATTAATACTTGTTTTACAAAATCTCTTACGAGGTTCACGCAACCAATATGAAGTACCTATGTCGTGACGAGGGATCTAGGATTAAGGCTAGGGGTAAAAATATAAGGGGGTTTCACAAAGAGGAGCTTGAAGTTGCTTTTGAGGGATTTTATCTTCTTTCACCTGTTAGTATATAGGCTAAGCAATAGTGTGTTTCAAATTTGGTATGACATTTTGCACAGCAACTTTTCTCCAGAACCTTATAAAACATTTACTCTTGAAAAAGATATTAAATTATATATTAATTAGCAGTATCCCGCGAACCATGCAGTCTTTATAGTAAATGTGTGAGTGCACGCATATGCATGCATATAGCACCGCCCTCCTTTCCCACACTGCATATGCGTACACTCGCATGCACCACCACCACACACACTACCATAAAAGACCACCACCATAAAATCTACGCACGTTTCACCCCGACACCGAGGCATCCTCAGGATGTAGACTCTACGATTAGTAATCCTATCCTCAGGATGTAGACTCTACGATTAGTAATCCTATCCTCAGGATGTAGACTCTACGATTAGTAATCGTAGAGTCTACATCCTGAGGATGCCTCGGTGTCGGGGTGAAACGTGCGTAGATTTTATGGTGGTGGTCTTTTATGGTAGTGTGTGTGGTGGTGGTGCATGCGAGTGTACGCATATGCAGTGTGGGAAAGGAGGGCGGTGCTATATGCATGCATATGCGTGCACTCACACATTTACTATAAAGACTGCATGGTTCGCGGGATACTGCTAATTAATATATAATTTAATATCTTTTTTAAAATGGATTTCCGCAAAGTAACGCCTGATTCTATTAACTATTTACTCTTGAACCTACACTCTTGTTTTAAGGCGATTACAACACGAATAATTTCCAGTTTAATAGTTCCTGCAATATTTATACATATTATCATGAATTGAATCCTTCGATAATTAATTTATTCGTTAGCCTAAAGGAGTCCACGGCTGAACATGGGCCTACCCGAAGGATCTCCACAACGGCCATGGCGCCGCCAGACACTAGCGGATTCCTGTGACCTTTACCAGGTCGTCGGTCCACCTAGTAGGAGGAGTACCAAAAATGTGCCTGCCGGTCCGATATAGATAGATTTTAGATTATTAGACATATTATTGATCTAAGAGATAGATAAGATAGATTTACCAAGCTTTTTACCCGTTTTAATCAAACTAAGTATAAAATGTAGTATTTGTATAAGTAAAAAATATGTTTTCTTATTACTCGTTAAAAATTGTGCATGCGGAACCTAAAGCCCGTTTCGTGTGAATTGTGATGTTATGGACAAACTCAATATTCAAATTTTAATAAACGATTCAAAGGAAAAAATATCAAATATTGTGTGTATTTTATACTCTGGACATATTTAAAAATTTTATATTAGGTACATTTTGCAATTGACTTTTGGAAACATTTTTTGCTATTGACTTTTGGAAATATTTGTTTTTTACTGAAAAATATTTTTCAAACGTGTATTTTACGTTTAGGTAGGCGTAAAAAAAGTATCAACCCTTTATGTCCCACTGCTGGGCACGGGTCTCCTCCTCGAAATCAGGCGAGGAGGGTAATGAGCCAATAGTTCACCGCGCTGGCCCAGTGCGGGTTGGTGAACTTCACATACCTTCAAAGACTTTCAATCTCATCAGGCATGCAGGTTTCCTCACGATGTTTTCCTTCACCGGTGAGCGAGCGATGGTCTCGTGTTTGGGGTGCACTTAGAAATTAGAAAATCCCATTTCAAGGCACACACGGGTGGTCAGGATCGAACCCGGACCTCTATTAGGTAGGCGCAGTGTTGGTCAACTATTTATTACCCATATACATATAAGGTGGGAAGACGAACTCCGTGCAGGGGCCGATTTTTTGTGATATTGCAACTTATTACGTTTTGATCGATCATAAAGAACGAATATTGTTTTAGCTACTTGAACTTAAAATTAGGTACTTCAACACATCTCGTGAATTTACTTAATATAATATGATAAGCAGAATATTTAGTCCCTTTGTACTGGCCAATAAAATGTTTGAATACGTATAAGAAATACTTTCAAATATAAAATGTATATGTAATATTATACTTCGTTTATGTAATGTTATATTACGTTCTGCAGCTTCACTTGTGTACTTCACCATAACCTGGGAGTACGGATAGTCGCTCACAAGCACAACCGCACAACGTAGCTTTCTATTGGTAAAATATTTTTCAAAATCGGTTCAGTAGACCCAGACTACTCACAAACTTTACCAAACAATAATGATTGACTGATCTATTAACGAATCCCCACCATAGTCCAAAAAGTTTTATACAAAAAAGTTTGTATAAAACTTTTTGTTCCTTGGCAATTCTTGGCATTATATTTCGTATTAATGAAATACGTAAAAAATAAGGACTACGTGTTTCAGCGCTGTCAAAAAATTTAACCCCCTAAGGGTGAATTTACAGATTTACCGCATGCTATTCAATTTTTGCTGCCTCTAAGTAATATAAGCATTTTTGCCGCTTCTTAGCACTATAAAATTTGGAAGCGGTGTGGCAGTTGTAGATTTATCCATTTTTTTCTAGTATTGTAAAAAAAATGGGTAAATCCAGATATAGAACCAACACCAGGAAGTTCCGTGACAGCAGTGATTTTTTTAGTGTTATGGCAACGTGCTGAACCCTTCTGCATTTCTAAGAGGTAGCAAAAAGCAACTTCGTCACAAAATATACCGCCAAATCCAGGACTACGTAACAGGGTAAAATATAGGATGAATCATGAAAGTTTTGAATAAGCGCGCATGTGAAACGCGCAGGGCGGGGCAACGACATTCCGTTGAGACGTCGCAAAATCGACGAGGCCTCATAACACACTGTGGAAATTTACAATGAGCTGTCGCAACATACAAATCGATGCGACATCTAGATTTTTCTTTAATCTCTAGAAACTGAAATGACGGTTAGTGTTATTTCGTGCGACGCCTATACTTTCTATGAAATTTTTGCATCGCATCGTACATCTATGCCCATCGCATCGTATACGACGTCGTTTTGGCGATGCGACGCCGTAAGGCAGTCTAATTAGTTGAACGCAGTGTTGTTTATGGACTCGCCCACAGGGAAATATTTTTCAAAATTCATAGGGATGTGAGTTCATATGGAATTTTTATGTTCCATTATTAAGCCGCTCCTGCGGCTAAATGAACTTGTTTAGTCTTTCCCACCTGCCACTCAATCGAACTTCACCTGATAAGTATAACGCACAAGTCATTAACCTGGCCATATCCATCTACCAGCTCTAAGCTTGTACTCAGGAAGTATATCTATAAGGAGTCCAAACGACTTATAGTATTCATATTATGTAACACTATTATGAACCCCGATCTTAGTTCTGTTTTCTGCCACAGGCTGCGCTAGAATCGAGTACGTATCGATTCTATAGTAAGATTTTTAATTGTAGTCAGTAAAATGACATTTCCAGTGTTGCAGGTTTTTAGTCCCAAATAATTAGTGATGTGGTAGAATAGAATTTTTACAATAAAAAGTTAGCCGAAATAGCATTTTTTTATTCAATTTCAAATTGCCTTTTAAGCCATTCTTCAATACTCGGAGTATTTTGAGGCTTAAAAGCATTTTGCTAAATTTAAAGCCAAATGCGGTGCTCGTAACGTTAGATAACGCACCGTACCATTCAAGAAAAGTCGAGCGTAACCCCACTTCAAACTGGCGGAAAGCTGATATTATTTAGTGGTTGGATGAAAAAAAAAATCATTATCAACCTACAATGATAAAGGCTCAATCAATAGAAATAGTAAAATTACAAAAATCTAATCACGAATGCTATGCTGTTGAAGAGTTGGCTGCTGAATACGATGTCACAATCCTGCGTCTGCCTCCTTATCACTGTGAGCTCAACCTAATAGAGTTAATTTGGGCTTAATCAAAGGGATACGTCACCAGGAACAATAAAACTTTAAAATACGTAAAACAGTTATTTGAAGAATGCCTTAAAGAAGTGAGGCCTGAAAATTGGAGACAGTGCATCAACCATCCCATAGAAGTCGTAACATAAAAACCGTAATGACTAAAAACTTATAAAATTACTTGTGTTTTCCCGATTTTCTAGTGTTCATTCCTCTGAATCTCTTTATACGTCATTTTTTCCCAGCTTTTGTAAAATGTTGTAATGAGAAATTTTAATATGCTGATATTCATATGTTCATATTTCTAAAATCGTATTCGTTAATACGGTATGTATTAAACATTTACAATAAAAACCAGGTTTGATACCTAATAAAACAGAGCATGACTAAAATATATGTGTCTATTGATTGCCGAACGTCACTATTGTAGCGGGTCACCCTTTTTTGTATAAGTGACGGTTGCACTTGTCATTTTACTGACTCGAATTATAATAAAAATCGTACTTTATTGTAGCGGACCAATCAGCGCCACAATACTTTCCGCGTAAAGATTTAAGCGAGGACTTCTTAAAAGAGGCGCGCTCTACCGGCAAAAATTCTGTCCCCTATTTCTTTATCTACCTTAATGGGACATCGGAAACTGGAAAACTGCACGAAGTGCGATAGCATAGCTGTCAATTTATGCCGATTTCATACGAGCGAGAGGTACCAACGAGAGCGGTCGCGCCGGTTCAAATCGGCTGCAATGCAGCAATACTACCTACTTAAGGAGCAGATCTCTCGATCGAGCGAGGTGCATTGCTCTGCCATGCCGAAGCCAACTTTAGCTATTGTAACGATGTGGCGGACCAATCAGCGTCACAAGATATTCAGGTTTTGGATGCTGAACCAATCCAATGAAAACCGTAGCTAAATATAAGCGGTGTATTAAAAATGCTCTATCCGTCATCAAGGAACAGCGAACAGACTTGATCTGTCTTAATCTTCATTAAGCGTAGACGGGGGCAAAAGCTAGTGCTAATATAAACTTACCTCCTTACCTCGTGTTTCGCTTTAAAAATCGATAATAATAACCATAGTAAACGGCCAATAAATAAAACAAATTTCCCAAAAAACATTTTAATCAAAAGGTTTAAACAATCAAGCAACAAAATTATGAAGTAGGAAAATGCATCTCTAATAGGCTATAACCCCATTAAAGTAAATCAACTAGAGTGTCTAGTCACAGTCCATCTCTGACATGAGAAATTACTAAATCACGCGTCAGTTACACAAAATACGTATCAACGACCAAAGCAACAGCAGCTATCCAATTCAACATGAAAATAAGTATGCGCTGACTTCATTAAAAATCAGATCACAATGTTAATAATTTATATTCTCCACATATAATATGTAACTTACAACTAGCGCTTTCAACGCCAATAAATATATTATCAAAGAAAAAATCTCTATGCATTCTTAAACAAATGCAAACATTGACATTCAATCGGGGGCTTCGCGCCTCCAATATAATTTTATAAAAATAAAACTGAAAGACGCAACCCGACGCCGGATTTATTTCATCGCTTTTGCGTCGTGACCATTGAATGCTAGCTTTATATTTATGTGGTATGACCATTATAATGAAAGTTCTTTTATTTTGATCACAATGATCAAGGCAAAGAAATGAAGAATTTAGAACTTCTATTATTTATTCTAATGTCCATTCACACCATATCATTTACATTAATTATATCAACATATTTTATACATATACTATATACATCCTTCTTCCTAAAATGGTAAACGAGAAAGTTTGTTTAGATGTTTGTTATTCTTTCAGGCAAACACTATTGAATGGATTTTAATGAAACTTTACAATAATATAACTTACATGTCAGAATAACACATTTAAAGATGTTTTTAAAGTACAAATCTTACTAGTTCCTAATAAAAAAAAAATTATTAGAGACTTGCCCGTGAAATTATTGATGGAATTAATGTCGTAGAATTACTTTCATTTCAGAAGGTTTTAATGTAAATGGTCATTAGAGTTCATTTAAAATAATTATAGCATTATAAAATTAAATTAATATGTGTATGGTATAAACTGGTTACGCGTGAACTACATTCAATGACCACCGACTAACACGAGGTTATCAAACACTTAATCTAACAATAAATACGTCTAACAAAGCAACATTGCATCGAATAAATTTCTTAAAACAAAAATTAATATGAAAACATCCGAGGTTCGCTCGAAATGGGGTCTTTAAACAGACCATTGTCAATATAATTTTTCCTAGAAAAAACATCTAAAATAATTTAGCATTAACTATTTTACAATAACATTACAAATAAATGAGTAACGACCACAAGCCATCTTAATATTTTCAACTGGCCTCTCTATTCGATATAAATAAAAGGCGCATACTAAAGTTTTTGTTCCTGTACATACATATTTGTATAATGCAAAACCGAAATATAGTTTGATTTCATTTGTGAGTTATTATCACTAACATAACTTAATTAATTCAAAAAGTTAATGTTGATAGAGACTTTAACAACATTTCGATACAACAAAGAACAAGGCAACATTAGTTAACTTTTATTAAAATGCCTATTATAAAACTGACAAACATTGCAAAATATTTCCTTTAATCAGACTGTAAAATGATAATCATAAGCGCATTCAAAATTCAAACACACAAACTCTTTTATTATATTAATAATATTGTGTAGTTCAACAGAACACATAACAATACAGTGTATATTATCTAGTGTCTATCTTTTTTTCTTTCTTTCATTGCGCGCATGCATAAACAGATAAACATAGTATTTCTGTCTTACGCGAGTTTAGATTTTTTATAAATGCGTGTAAATTTCATAATGTCTAATATTTTACAATACCAACAGATATTTCATAAGCAAAACAAATAATATAGTCTAAGAACCCGTAGGTGATCGACCTTCGACCACGTGAAACCCAGATGGGATCATTTTTTTATTTAATATCTTTGATATATAAACATATAGATTGCCTATAGAAAAATGGTCATTGTTATTTTTAATAAGAATAATTTTTAATATCTTTTTTGATAACCAACCAAATTTAGTTTTAACAGATAGTTTTAGTTTTAACATAGAGACAGTGCTTTAATTGGCTTGCCTGCTGATTTCTGTTCATAGTATTCTTGCAAATAGGAATGAAAAGAATAAAAAAAAAAATTGCAAAGTTTGACATGAATTGCTTGCTTTAAATAGCCACGAACACTTCTGGATGATTTGCCGAATTTATAATCAAATATATTTCTTCAAAAATAGGCCTCATCAGGTTATCACATAGGTGAAGGTCTAACTCTCACGGTATCTCCTACTAATATACTAAATAACAAATAACAAACATTGAACTATATTTCAAACGGTTTTGCGTTGTAGCGTTATAAAGGCTATTTCATACATTATGAAAAATTATAGATGAATATGAAATAAAAATATATTTATATAGTGAATAGAGCGGCCATTAGGACTGTGGTGATATTGCACAATATTTGAAGCACGCTTGTGCCATGTTATGGAACCAAATTGCATTGAACAAATATCAAAACAACTGATATAGTACAAGTATTTGACTAAATATTTTTTTTATATGAAACAATAAAAAGGTCCCTCGTCTTATTCAAAGGATATTACTTTAAATAAATAAAAAGGAAACAATATTTACAGAAAGAAGACGGCGTTGAGTTGAATCTCTCAGCTGTATCTATCTTACAGCCTTACTTTATTTATACAATTTCCTCTATATATAGAGAATTACATAGATGAATCACCAGCCTTAGGTATCGCTTTCCATTTACCCAAAAACATTAGTTCTAATGTTATTTCAAGACAAGCGAGTAGATTTAGTTTAGTACTCCTAAACCAGTATATGTTCTCTGTCTGATCCACATGTTACCATAATATGAAATTACAATTATTCCTAACATGTTATTCTTCTCATTGTATCAGTCACAGTATAAATGCGTGACCGTACAAAATATCACACTCATGGAGTCAGTTTCATAGTACACTCTCTTTTACATTATAATTAGTGATATACACGACTATCTATCTACCAACCAGATACATTCAAAGCCGATTTAAATTATCTAAGAAATAAGAATTATAATAAGGGATGATCAACCTTTATTAAGATGATTTTTATTATTCTTAAAAAAAATAACCGTACTATAAAAGTATAATCTTGTCACGTTTTCTTATGTTTACGCGAATTTCACTCATTATAATGAAACAACTTTTACACTTTTGTGACAGTAGGACATCTGACACCTCAGTCCTCCCGTGACCATGGTTGCTGTAAAGTATCCAATACGTCGGGCTCATGAACAACGATATAAACCGCTATAAAATCCGTAAATGTTGTTCCATTATAATATAACCTTGTAAGTAGTGATTGGCTGTTTTAACGGTTACATTATAATGAAAATATATAATGCCTGTCACATCTTTTTAAATATCATGGCGGGATCAAAACCGACCTATTATAGAAAGCACTGTGAATTTAAAGTTTACTAAATAATCACATACTTATAAGTGTTATGCAACAGATAAAAAATACATAAGAAAAACTTTTTTGGTAAGTTGCATGCAAATTTAAATGTATCTGGTTGGTTAATACTATGCTACACTTTGCAGTGGTGCGTTTCATATACATGGACGACTATTTAATTTTCACATTAATTATGAATCAATGTGAAACACGATATTTATATCGATATCAGACAATAGATCTCTCAATACACATATAGATGTCTACACGAAAATCTAAATGGTATAATTACATATACGGTCTACACACGAACAGTAATATTACCTAATCTATACTAAGTATGAAACGCACCTATAAAGTCATAAGATATAGTAACTAGTCTCACATAATTGATTGATCTACGGATATAAAAGTCAAATAAATATATAAATCGACTAAATAATTCACTATAAATATTCAAAAAAAAATCGCACGGGAAGTATATTTAAATGGAAGCTTTCACTGAGAGAAAATTGCATTTTTGGTAAATCGTTTGGAAGAGAAAGGTGATAATTTTGGCTAAGTTTCTTATAAATTTTCCCAGGGCGATCGTATTAACAGGACTGTTTTAGAAATATAATACATTTAAAGAATTCATAGTGAACAACAATAATACAAGTTGCAAAAAAAAAGGAATACTTACCGTATTTTTCTCTGTAATATACAAGAGCTTATTAACTTAGTACTTAGGAATGAGTGAAAATAACAATTTCACTACAACTAAAATCTAATCTAGTTATTTGAAGAATTGCTAGTGTCACAAGTGACCGAGTAAGTATTAAACATCCCCACTGTTATGCTATTCTAAAAGTAATGAAAAAAAGGAACTCCATATTTTTACTCCAGACCAAGAAAAGTATAATATGAGCAGTAAACATTTCTTAATCTCCGAAAAATCATTTACGCGGGAAAAACATATACATATTTTGCTCTTCTTTTTATCATTATTTTTTTTTTACTGCGGAAAACACATTACCTCATATGTTAATAAGCTCTTGCATATTACATTTAAGTACTACATGACAGTAAGAATGAATTGAGTCAAAATGGAAGAATGTCAAAACATTGGAAAAAAAATGTATATATGTTATATAAAAATCAACTTTTATAGTCTTAGGCCGTTATTTAGTCTAAGTATGGGGGCAGTATTCACACAATTAACAGTCTGTATCTAAATCACAAGTACTGTAATTATTGAACTATCGTTGACCATAGAGAATGCTATGATCATAACTTAAAAATATTTCTGCTAACAAAACAATAAACTTGATATTATATGAATATGATCACGATTTCTATGCAAATACTCTGTACGAGTATTTATAAACAGCCGATTATGATATGGACGGCAATGTTAAACGATATTCAATTTACAATATAAAAATTATAACAATTTTTTCTTTAAAAAAAATCGCGACCAAAATGTTTCTATATTTAATTTTTTCATGAAAAATTATATATATATATATTTTTCAATTTTAATTAAGCTTTTCATTTAATTATTGCATTATCTTTATGTCATATATTTTCGTTTTATATATCTTTAGCAAAAATTGTATTGTATTGAAACACTTTACATAATATTTTATAGTTAGGAACAGATACTGGTGTTATATAAATATAAGAAATTGTTTTGCAGAAATATTTCTTATATATCACATTTATATTCATTTGTATGTACCTTGGTGTTTTAGTTAATGAAACAGCACATTTATCACATTATTTAACCTACTCCTGTCATAAATACAGAATTCACAAGATTTTATGTTGGTTATATTCGACCGAGACCGGCGAAAATAATACGTACTCATTATATTATGTCTAATTTTATAGTTTCTTTCTGTCTAATGTCGCCGTGTAAATAAATAATCGAGAACAATTCCCAACAAATTCAACAGTCACTATAATAAAATTTACTAAAATAAATAAAGATTATGTTACGACAAACTATCATGAATACTCCTTATACTTGTATTGTCAAATTAACTTTATTATTAAACAATATAAACACGATATATAGAAATATATTAATAAAGGTAAGGACAGACGTGCTAAAAAAAAACATGCAAATTGAAGCAAGCCAATGCTTTAAATTAGCATGCCCTACACCTGCTCACATTTGCCAGCAAAAAGCATGCTTGTTTTAAGCATCCTGGCAAATCGATAATAGCATGCTCATAAGCAAAGTTGCCTAGTTAAAATGCCATTAAGAAAGCGTTAGCGAAGTTCGAAATTATAAAATGTATGGGATGGACCACGTGATTGAGCGCGGCCATATGCCAATCCTATACATTTTATCATTTTCAAACTTTGCTAACGCTTTATTTATGACATTTTGGCTAGGCTCCAGCCCCTCTAGACAAGCGGCAAAGGCTAAACGAATAGAAATAGAATAGAATACTTATTATATGGGAATAACAATAGCTGCTCAAATTACATGTCGTAAACTAGTGTTATTCCCATATAATAAATATTCTATTCTATTCGCTTAGCTTTGTGCCACTTGTCTAAGGGGGTTGTTCAGACTCGCCAAGAGCCCCCTTCTACCCGCGCCGCAGCATGCTTTAAAGTCAAACTGCTCAAAATAAGCATGGTCTTTACTAGCAATGTTGCTTGCTCGTGCTACTAAAAGCACATGCTCAATACTGTCCATACCTTTACAAAACTAAAGCTTGTCACACAGTTGTTTGAAAGACACCGATATATACTTTTGGCTGAGTATCATGGCGCTACAATTGACAACGTTTTATATTTTATAACATTATTATTTTTTCAGAATCGAGGTTTAAAATTAGAACATGTATTATTTATGTTTTTTTTAAATTCAGTTGTTTACACACATGCAATTATTTTGATATTGATCCGTTTTATAAGATAGCACCGTTATACAGCCTTGGTACGGTCGACAGCCATACATCTTAGCTTTATTTGCTAATAAACTAGTACTTACTATATCAACAGTACCAATGATGCATTTTCTTTACATAATAACTGATTTTTTTTTAAATTTGGATGTTGATTTTAAAATGTTGTCAATTATATGCACCATAGGGTTGAACGTGTGAATTTCACCTAATTCTTTCGCGTTTGTGACAACCCTAATGTAAATAAATGTAACGTATAATAATCCATATTATGTTGAATACTGACAGTGTCTGTTCAATGGTAATAGTGGAGTAAACATATAATCCTATATTTTAAAACATATATTTGTAAATACATTTATGTCTCCATTTCATTGGATCTTAACTATATTTAATATTTCTAATATTTTATAAGCATTAGCTGTAGATACCTTTATATATAATATATATTACTCTATACTTTAAGTAATACGTTACTTAATCAGCGCTTTTAAACTCTGTATCAATTCTTCGTTCTAACGCCTGAAGTTCCTCTTCCAACTCCTAAAACAAAAACTTTGGTCAGTTGGAAGTTCTCCTAAAGTATACAATGCATCTATAAATAAAGGAGAGAATACAAAAAATAAATAAAAAATAAATCAACAACGAAAAAGTACTCAGAATTTTGACTATTTGAATATGTATCTGCATTGTTAATGCGTAAATTAAAATATAACGTGAGCTGTTTAGCTTAAAATCAGCTAGTCTTTATTTGGTGCTTAATTCTAATGGTAACGTTAATGTGAGATCAGATGCATCTAAATAAAAGGCGAAAATTTGGACGTTTGTTGCTCTTTCACACAAAAAAAAATTGATAATACTTTACAATGATACTTCTTACACATCAGAATAACATGGACTATAAATTATTGCCGTACTACCACGGGAATGGGAAGGAAGTTAGTAGTTTTCTAATAATTGCCACACTGAGCAAGTTGACTTACAAAAATACGTACTTGTAAGAGTACTGCCTATTAGCAACTGTTATCTACTTAGCTAATAATGAAATAAAGACGGATTCGTCAACAACTGTGAGATCTATCTCATGTATCTCCATATCTCACGATGGTTATTACGACCGCTTACTACTTGTGTGACTTAGTGCGTGTCTCTTTTCATGTGGCATGTATTGGATAATTGTTGGCATGTACGATTTAAGAAATAATTTTATTTATATAAAAATCGTGACTATACAGAAATTAAATAAAAATATGAGACGTATACAGCCTTTGATAAAACTTTCAAATTCAGTAATAGTGATTTGTAACAGATCATCAATGATTGATTAATGACTGTTTTAACAGCAGGCCTTTGGCTTTTTGACTTTGCCCTCATCATGTCTGATCTTACACATTGGTATCCTCCTAGGTAAATTGTCTTATGTGTTACTCAATACTTATGCCTAAACTCAAACACAACTCAAATTTGGGAGGGGTGATGAAATGCTACATTATTACTGAAACGGACTTATAATGTTGTTTAAGTAAGATCAAATATATTGATCGATATCTCATTGATAATAAGATGTATAATATCATAATTACGACTTGTGTAAGAATCAAGACATGTTGGAAGTAATTCTAATGAATTATATTATAAAATAAAGAAAATAAATCACATACAATTTTGCGAATAAAAATGGCTTTAAAGTTTTCCACCAAAAATTGTCAGTATCGAATGGTAAAACAATTTCTCAAATCCGATTAAGAGTTCTAAATATGAACGAGTTCGAATAAACAAAATCTTAAGCTATAATTATAGTTTACATTAGAACAATTCTCATGTGGTAGCAGTAACTACAAATCATATCAATTTTTTTTATATTTACCCATTAATATCGCAATAAGTTCAAAAAATTAAATAAAAAGAAATAAAACCTTACATCGTCAGCCTTATTTGTGACTGTCGCTAGTCTGTCAGCGCCTACGGCCCTTCTGTCCACGGGTACCAAAAACACCTGTTCAAATAATGCCAACATTATATTTAAGTCCGTCAAAAATTTTTAGAGATACTCCGGAAAGTATAGAAGCAAAATCGATAATAACGACAAATACAACTAATGGCGAAAACTAAAAAGCACTGTAAAAACATTTTTAGGTAGCAAAATTAGGCAATAATGGTAGCAACTTTTTTTAAATTAGGCAATATGGTTAGGTTAGTTAGAAGTTTACCAACCATTACTTATTACTTATTAGTTTGGGTTACATCATAAGGCAGTTTGTTCATCAAACTCTTATAAAAAGGAAACTGTTCCAAGTGTGAAATAATATTTTAAACGTGCTATATAATATCAGTTCAGTTCATAATGTGTTGTATCATTTAATATACATATTACTTTTATTTCATTATATGTAAAAATCTATAAGAGGTACGCGGATTACCTGTATAAAGGGTTATTCAACCGTTTGAAATATCTTAAAGTCATTTCATTTCATTTTCCAAATTCATTATTGGCTTTATCTTTTTTTTAGTCATCTTTTAATTAGTATAATTGTGTGACTTGTTTATTTATGCACTCTTTATTCGTGTATAATGTTTATAATTCAGTTTTTTGTTATCCTAACATATAAGCTATAGGGCCGTTCATAAAATACGTTCGCAAAGGGAGAGGAGGGGTTGCTAAATGTGACAAGAGCAAGCCCTACGGCAACGTGCGGTCGCCTTTCTTTCTTCTTCTTTTTTCTTTAAAACATTTGGAATTTTTTTTTTCGACTAAGTTTCTTTTACAATTTTTATCATGATATAAAGTCATTCATTTCGTATTTAGTAAATATATAGAATTGAAAACTATTTCGACATACTTTAGCGGTATATTAAATAGCTTTAGCGGTACTGTGCTACTTATTAATCCATTTTGGCCCATGACTTTTGATTAATAGAAATTTTATTTATATGTTCGGTATAAAGGGATGTTTTAATTAATTAATTTTAATGCCACCATAATACCTACATTAATATTTTTGATTATTAAAATGTGTGCAGATACCATTATTATTTAAAATTTATCATATTCGCGTCTTAGTTTTTGTGTCGAAATATTTCTAGAAAGCGTCACATAAAGTGTTTCACAGTGTGATAGTTCCGTCACTGTGACGGAGGGTATACTAAACTGACTTTAGCGTAACGTATTTTATGAACAGCCCCTATGGTACATATATCCTAGGCCCCAATGAATCATAATGACCGACTGCTGATAATTTGTACGTTTGGTGTCGTGCCACCGACATGCTTATTTCCTTTACAATTTCTCATACAAACTATTTCCTTTACCTGTATATTGCATAATTGTCTTAAGGTATCCGGAACCCAATTTTTTGCCGGATATATCGGAGTAAATTAGTCTACGAAAGTGCAAATCTTGGATATGGCTGAAGTTGACTATTTACCATAAGATGGCACCATTTATTTATTTATTTAATAAGTACAACCACATCATATATATGACAACATTACAACATTTAACTAACAAGTGGTTTAGTCAACCATGTTAGGTTGACCATAATGACTAATCATAAGATGTGATTTTTGTATTAATGATATGATAAATTATAGAAAACATTGACAAACTAGACACGACTCATATAATATCAATTATTCATATGAACGGTAAGATTTGTATGATTGAATATTTCTAAAACGCCTAGAACATTCTTTCGAGACCAAAACCAAATTACTGTGGTA
This sequence comes from Lycaena phlaeas, assembly GCA_905333005.2. Classification (NCBI taxonomy): domain Eukaryota; kingdom Metazoa; phylum Arthropoda; class Insecta; order Lepidoptera; family Lycaenidae; genus Lycaena; species Lycaena phlaeas. The sequence goes on from HG995168.1 coordinate 8,274,463, forward strand.
TTGAGCTTTGTCATGTCGATTGAACTCACCTCATCAGAATTAGGCGCTGGTGGCAAAGTACTCCTTATTTCGTCAAAATTAAATACCTGTAATAATAGTACCATTTTTATTGCCAGATAATTAATATCAACTTAATTTAGCATACAACTTTAAGTTTTGATTCGATTAATGAGCATATCGTCAGCTGATGTTATTAATTATTATTAATATATCATGTATATAATGATTTTGTATATTTTGATGTGAAAAAAATATTGGCGCTAATATTATTGGATGTTTCGTTCATCTACCGGACGTACCGTGGCGGCCAACTTTTAAACAATGATACACAATATATTATACTCACGTTATTCGTAGGAGCCCAAGTGGGTTCTAAGCGTCGTTCGCACGGCGCAGCAGGGAAACCGCTACACGGCACTATAAAAATATATTAATCTTAATATATATAAATCTCGTGTCACAATGTTTGTCCTCAATGGACTCCTAAACCACTTAACCGATTTTAATGTTTTTTCTTTTAAAATGTGTGCTTTTCTCCAACTTAAAAGATAGGATAGTTTATTTCTCAAATTTGAGATTGCAATTTTATTTATTGCAAATTAATTGTTTTGACAGAACAAAGTCTGTCGAGTCCGCTAGTATTTATATAGTATACTCGTACATAATATCATTATTAATACAAAAAATATATTGTTTTTTATAACTAGAATTTGTAAATTTATAATATCATCGCTGTCTTCAAAACGCAGCCAATAGTCCTTGTAGACAGACGAAGATGGTCGGCCATTAACCAGATGGAAAGACGATCTCCATGCAGTGACCGGTCCGTGTTCAGTTGTCTTCATTTTTCAGAGTTCATTAAGAAAGGCTTATTGTCAGCAGTGGACGGATAGAGGATGATGATGATGACAATCGCTCCCTTCATATCCTTTGATCTATAAGCGATCTGATGTATTGAGAGTGCGAGTTATGGTTGTGTATAGTGTAATAGTATTAAATATAGTTTTTTCTTCCAATGCTTAAGTGAATTAAATGCAATTAATTTATTTGTTACGTATTTCATGTACAATTATTTTGTTGTGATCATTATTTATTTATTAGGTTTTTAAATGCCTAACCTTTCGGATACTTTACAGCAACCATGGTGATAGGATGTTGTTAACAAAGCGCGATTAAATACGTAAATGATTATTTTTTTTTGCAGTGAAAACTTCTTTAGGCGTGGCGTATTGACCACTTTTCGGGTGAACAAAAATCATGGAACTTTTCATGAGCTTTGTGTAATATGTATACTGTGTCGTATGTGTAGTATTTGTGTGAACAAAAAGCGTAAAACTCGCATCATCTTCACTGCACGCTTCCAGTGTGACATTTAATTTTTAAGCTATTGCATAGCTTCTATCGCGGGCCTTGAGCGCGGGGACCGAGTACAGAAATTCCGTAACGAAAATAAAAACCTAACGCTCCCCACTCCGACGGGCACGGAGGTGTGGCCGAAAAGAAACGACGTTAGACGATGCATGCATCGTCTAACGTCGTTTCTTTTCGGCAGTCTTCGACACGGTGTTTGTGTGCTTGCAACTAGACGTATTGTACGACACTACGAAGCTCGCACGAATAACAATAAAATATAACACATGTATTGTAAAATAATAAAAATATTTTAAACAATATTAGTTAATATTGTTTAAAATATTTATATTTTTTTATTTATTTAATAAAGGAAAAAAAAAAATGTTTTCTTATCGGTCACCACGCTCAAAAAGTGTAACTTGAATTAATATCAAAGAAAAAGAAATACTGCATTAATAATTAAAATAAATAAATAATTATAATTGCATAAGTTGATACAAAATGCTATGCAATAGCATTACCGCGGCAGTCCCCGAGTGCCACACGTCTTTTTTTTTTATATAATAATATTATCGTGACGCCATAATTCTAACTTCCACTCTGACATTGGCAAATCCTTGAAGTAGCTTATATTGAAGACGAAGAAGGAGTTATAAGTTGTAATTTCTATCCGCAGTCCATATGACTGCAGTTTTCTAATATTTTTACTACAGCAATCACTAGCTACTGTATCGAACTAGTTGTAGTAGTGTAATACTTACGATCATCAAAGGTGTAGGGGCTGATATTCCTCGGGGCCTCGTGTTGCACCGGCATGAACATATTTGGCATGGGCATATTGGCGTCTTGGGCCTGATACGCCCTTGGCCCTGTACTCGAGTTGGAGAACACTGGACTGACGAACTCTGGCCTGGGGAACTTGATGTTGGCCTCGTCGAGGGACATGTCGCTGTACCGACCGTAGTACGGCCGCTCGGCTATTGGTATCATTAGACCGTTCTGGTTAACGTTTATCGGTGTCTGGTTGTGGATTATCGCGGTCGAGAAGTTGCTGGAATGCAAAGTGTTTTATTATATACTAGCTGTTGCCCGCAGCTTCGCCTGCGTTAACTATGCTGCGTACATTTATAACGGCGACTTAGCGGGATGGTATTAAGCCTTATAGCCTTTCGATAAATAGGCTATTTAACACTGAAATAATCATTCAAATCCGACCAGTAGTTCCTGAGCGCGTTCAAACAAACCTCTCCAAGCCCTTTTTTCGCGATAAAAGGTAGCCAATGCCCTTTCCCAAGCACTGGTTTATATGTGTACTAAATTTCATAAAAATCGGTGCAGTGGTTTAGGCGTGAAAGCGTAAAAGACAGACAGACAGAGTTACTTTCGCATTTATAATATTAGTAGGGATTTTTGTGATACGTAGCAGTACGATATATGCGTCGTCATTAGTCAATGTCCGATTACTATTTATCACTCATCATCATCATCATCATCAGCCTTTATCCGTCTCCTATTGGATATAGGCCTCTCTCAATGAACGCCAAGGCGACCGATCCTACTCACATCCAACAGGCGATATTATCACTTAATTTTTTGTTTGAAATAAGCGAAGCCAAGAGAGCTATCCTAACGTATTTCATAGGTCCAGGCAAATGTGATTTACGTTATGACCAATATATTGCCTTTAGTATCTATTTTTTGAGATTACCTTTTACAGCAAAATGTTTCGCGGTGGAAATATAATGCTGCGCTTGCAGACGGGCCCTAGATTTGTGTTTCATACTAGTGGCAGTGAATTTAAGCAAGCGCATAGAATTTTTGCAAACACTTTTGTGCCCATTAATATTTCTCTAGGATAAACATTTTTATTTTATTTACATCGATTTCATTGACTTAGGGCCTGTTTCACAATCTCCCTTTAAGTTCCCTATAGGCTATTGGCAACATATTTGACAGATGTTTGACAGATACTCCATACTCTATCTGTCAAACATCTGTCAAATATGTTGCCAATAGCCTATAGGGAACTTAAAGGGAGATTGTGAAACAGGCCCTTATATAATTCACCGTGTTTCAAGTCTACAAACACTCATAAAAGAATATGCTTTGCTCTCTTGATATTAGTTTATTCTACTATCTCTAAAATTTCTAAAAGTAAAACTTTGCGTATATCGAATCTGTTAAGAAAATATAACTTTAAGCATGTTATATTAAAAAAAATTGAAATCAAAAGAAACTTGAGGAGGAAAATAAAAATAATTTTACACTCACGTGGTCTGGATACAGTCGTTTCTATTGTCAGGTCCGTATTCCGTGTTCAGAAATGTCTCTTGGGCGAATCCCTGCGCAGGATATTGACGTAAAGCTGAAAATAACATTCTACGTATTGAAAATGATTTATTACAGTAAATCAGATTCAAAATTTCCGGCGACCACCTTGAATCGTTCAAAGCCAAAAAATTAAAGAAAGACTATTATTATTATTACTAGCCTGGCCATAAATACTGATACATAAAAAAAAATCTTTTTTTTTCAACTTCTAATTATTTTGAATTTGGAACACGTATATGCTTATTCGATTTTGCGCCATTTCACATATTTTTTCGTGTTCATTATCAAATTAAAATATGGAATGGGGTTTTAAAGAAAATGCAGTGATCGCCTCGTATAAACTGGGTATGAAGCCGTCGGTCAAACATATTATGTTTGTATATCGTACTATCAACAGATACAACAACACTCCGTCTGTCGAGGACCAGAAAAGATCGAGGTGGCCGCGTGCTGTTAGACTACAAAGGATGTTAATGCTGTTAAAACCAGATTTCGTCGAAATCCCATCAGGAAGCAAAAAAAACTTATCGCGAGAAATGAAGATTCCCGCTAGGACTCTGTCGCGTGTTATAAAACAATCGCCGATATACCGGAATAAGCTCTAAATCAATCTTTACAATTAAAGAGACTAGATCGATCAAAACGCCTTGTGTCGGGATACGCAGGTGAAAGGCACAGAAATATCTTTTTTACCGAAGAAAAACATTTCACGATTGAAGAAAAATACCATAAGCAAAATGATAAAGTGTACGCTTACAGTTCTGAATAAACTGCTCAAGTGGTCGGAAAATTACAACGTGGTCATCAAGGCGTGTATTATCAAGGAAAATCTACATTCGCAAAACTACATTTGTGAGAAAAAAAAAGGGAAACTTCAGCTAAAGTGTATCAAGATACAGGATCATGTTGGGAAACTTCACAGCAATACACTTTCTAAAAGTATACCGTGGACTTTCCAGCAGGACTCTGCACCAGGTCACAAGACACGAACTACACAAGCCTGGCTTGAAACCAACGTTCCGGACTTTATAACAGCTAGAGACTGGCCCTCATCTAGACCAGACCTAAGCCTTAGACTTCAAATTATGGTCAGTCAGAGGATATGGCCAGCTTCAAACGAGACGGCGACATTGATTCTCTTAAAAAATCTTTGGGGAAAGCAGTGGCGAAATTCCCCTTGGAAATGGCCATTTCGAATAGAATATATTTTTTTTTACCGAGACTTTAATAAATATGTAGGTATACATTTTAATAATATTACATTACTTCATTAAAAAAAATGCATTTTCATTTATAACAGAACTTATGGCTGGACTTGTCTTTTTTGTGGCGAAGAGTGATGCTTGGCAATGGCAACCCAAAGGGGGTCCCAACCCATGGTTGATAAAAACACTGAAGTTGACCTTCAGAGTTTTTATCACCCAAAAAAACATAAAAAAAAAAAAACAAATAAACAAACCAAACAAAAAATTCAAACAAACTCTTCAGCTTTATTTAAATACCTGATGGAAAAACACAATATATGACAATAAATTTATATAATGGTACATAGCTTTGTTCGTTATGGGTAACTAACTATATGAAGTAGGTACTGTAGTTTTTTAACAAGTGAAACAATTTTAATTCATTTTTTATTTGAAAACAGGTTTTGTGGATGTTATTTTTAGACATTCAATTATCAAATTAATTTAGCCGTTTCAAAGACGCTTTTGTTACTGCGTCAAAGGGGACGCCTTTGAAGGTTTTCGGCACTTTTAATTGGGATGTAGTATTTTTAGGTATGACCTTTTATTAAGAAACTTCCAGAACTCACGTGGCACATTGTAGTTGTCGATATGCGGCGCGGGCGGTGCTGGCGGTGCGGGCGGCGGGAAGGGTATCGCGGGGTACATCTGCGGCAGTATTGGCTGGGGTAGCGATGGCATGGGTAGAGACAGACCCATGTACGGGAAGTTGCCGTTGGTTGCCTCCTGACCGCTGTTAGGACCACTCCTGTACCTTTACATGTACAAAATGATATTTATAGCATTCATGTATTTATAATGTAAAAAAAAACAAGCTGGTCTAGTGGTTAGCGACCCTGACTGCTAAACCAGAAGGTCGTAGGTTCGATTCAGACCCAGGACACTTGTTTGTGTGATGAACATGATCGTTTGTTCTGTGTCTGGGCGTAATTTATCTATAATATGTATACGTTATTTAGAAATATATAAGTAATGTATCAGTTCACAGTTGTCTGGTTACTAGTTTGGGATCAGATGGCCGTGTGTGAGTTGTCCCAACATATTTAAAAAAAAACTAGTACCAGTAGTATTTATTAATCGTCTCCATTGCGACTCCCTTAATAATAATAGACCCAAATATTTTGAGACAATCTTACATTTTCTGAGTACACAGCTTAAACCTTTTTCGGTGTACTATTGGACATATTTATTTATAAGCATATATAAGTATTTTTTTTAATAAACTCTTTTTGCTTAGCGGACTACATGATCGCGATCTCTGATATTTTATACTATATTACCGAGTTTAAAACAATATTAGTCTACATTAACATCGCTAGCATAACTTAAAAGTAATAAAAAATATATCGCAGTAAAATTAAAAAAAAATTAATACTACTGTTTTATCAATTAAATTTTTAAGATAAGAATGCCAGTGTCTTTACCGCGGAACAAATAAAATAAAATAAAAAAATTGTAATTAATTCTGAATCTGTAGTACCTCGTCTGCATGAATATCACGCCCTTGACAGCAAATACTTATTTTATTAAAAATATTGCTGTTTTAAAAGAAGAACGAGACAGTTAATGTAATTAGACAATTTTACGTCACAGACCCATCAATCACGAGTCAAAAATTTTGCATTTTGTATATCATAGCAGCTCGAACGCTCACAGACAAATAGCTTAATTAATTTATGTTCCTCATCATATTCAATATAAAAATAAAAATAAAACATTCTTATGCGAAACAATTGTCGCATTTAATTTTAGACGCATAAAACAATTAATCAAATATGCATAATTTCGCTGATTGTTCAATTTGGAAGAAATGTACCGAAGGAAATCAGTGCGTGTACACAGCCAATCGCAAAAATGTGTAATAATAACACCAATTCATTACAATATATAAAATAGCATAACCAATACACAAATTAGATTCCGTGTTTATGTAATTTCGCTAGCTGTACATAAAAAAACATCATAGACCGATATTGACTTCACACTTTTGCAAATAACAAGTCAAGCCTTTCATGAAATCAGTCATGGTACAATAATAATTATCATTATTGTTTATGACTAGATATTGAGTCCCTGCCGGACCGAAATATTACGAACAACAATTTTATATAGGTAAATGATGCGATCGTTTCTTAAGCCTGTAATTCAATAGAGGCTCATAATTGCCACGCTGAGCAGGCGGATTGGCAATCACAGATGATGATGAAATCGCATCGGCTGCACTGATGCCTGACGCCGATCCGATTCATAGTGCCAAGTATATTTATCATATTAATTCGAGGTGGCTAGAGATTGACCGTTGTAGCGTTTATTGAAGGAGACCTATGTTCAGCGGTGAACGGATACATGCTGATGATGATGAAAAAGAAAGCAAACTTATATACGACTATGATAATGATAAATAAAAAAATGATAATAAAGAAAATGAATGCACTGCGTCAAAATTTTAAGACAGCTTTTATTGCCAGCATGCCGTTGTCTTTACATAACACAGCATAGATTCTTCACAGAACAAATAAGTAGGATAGTGCAAATATCTCACTGCAAGTAAAATATGTCATTCATTTAAGATGCAATAAAATTTAATATATATAAAGGAATTTCATATATTTCGCAACAGCCAATAAATAACTAATTGATACTGATATTAATTTTATCCAAATTGGTTCACAGGCTATTTAAAAAAAAAAAATAAGCAAGTAAAAAATCGCATTAAAAAACAAAAATATTACCAATGTAATAACAAAAATATATTATTCTCAATAAAAATGAAAAAAAGATTTTTTTGACCAAATAATAAATTGATTAATTGGACATGGAATATTAATTGAAATATAAGAAGATTTGCGCAATAATATTATACATGTATCTTATCTTATTATATAACTAGTACATATGATATAATATATAAATACATAATATTATAGTGAACACAAGTAATACCTGCACATTGTCTTGTATCTGGCGTGTGTTGGTGTCATGGCGGCGTTCTGAGGAGACGGCTGGCCTGCTTGAAATAGTTTAAACTTATTAATTTAATATACACTACTTATATACATATCTATTATTTGTTTAATGTCTATTAATATTAATATTTAATGACTACATATAAAAAATAGTCGCAAATCAAAGAAAACATAAAACATTCATAACATGTTAATCTTATTAACAAACAGACTAAAACAATAACGGAGGAGTCTAAGTAAATCTTACTAATATTATAAACGCGAAAGTTTGTAAGTATGGATGTTTGTTATACATAAAAACTACTGAATGGATTTGAATTAAACTTTAATATAGCTTATATATCAGAATAACACATAGGTTATAATTTATCCCTCTACTCCCAGGGGAATGGGAAGTACAGATAACTGCAGGGAGTTGCTAGTTTAGTGTATAGATTATATCCACATATAAGTACAAACTTACTTGTCGATGGTTCCAGTGTCCTGTCCTGTATGTGTTTTTGGTTGTGGTTGGGGTCGCGACAGTTGGCCTGTTGTAGATAATGCACCAGTCCAGAAACGACCTCCTTGATTGAGCTTATCACTTCGGCAAGTTGCTGCCATGTAGGACTCTCTGCATCTAAGCATTAAATATTTATTATAATTATGCTGTGATATATAGTGAAAATTCAACTATATCCTAACAGTGACCGGTAGGTGTTGATTATAAGTGGCCTGGATCGGCCATCTTTATTTATTTAACAGCATCAACAAGATAAACACCAGTATAAACATTTAGCTTGAATATAATGAATTGAGTGCCACCTCAATTACAGGTAAACCGCAATGTAAAATAAATTAGAAACATTTTAACATCATTGAAAAATTATTGAAAGGGCAAACTTATTAAATAATATTAAAATGATCATTAAATACCTAGAAGAACAGATAAAAACTTGATTTTGATGAAACAATAGATAGTAAAAAATAAGAATAGGTAGTATACAAAATTGAATTAAACAATCTTAGCTTATTGGAGGAGGTACATTCAAGAGTGGGCAGATAAATCCTGATGATGATAAAAGAATATCTAATACAACTTAATACTTTAATATGACTTATGTTTAAGACTCACCGGGACTAGCATCAATGTTGGCAAGTCTGTCTAGGTGCATGCTCATCGCTATCAACTGTGCCGGATCACCGGTCCTCTGCAGTGCGATGAACAACTCTTGCACGGACTGAGCAAATGACTGGGGCGTTTGTAATTTATCTATTATACTCTGCATGTGACTCTTGTGTGCTGTGTCCCCGTACAGTAATGCACTCCACTGGTCCGGTGCTATCCTTAGTCCGGCTTCAGTGGCTATTTGAACTATCTGCGCATCGTGCTCTCGACGTAGAGACTCATATGTACGAAACTCTTCCTTCAATTGCATTAATGAAGAATCACATTCCCGCTTTGATACCTGAAAAATATAAATATTAATAATTCGGTAAAATATTAATACATGAAGTAAAACTTAATTCTTTTGAAAGGGTGACTGTAATTGAAATAATTACGTACAGTGTAAAACTCTTTGTCATTTGTTATAACGAAAACCTTTCTATAACAGAAGTTACTTCAATTAGGTTGGTTTACCACTAAGCCCTATTAATAATTCACCCTCTATGACGCAACATCCATTCGCTATTATCAATAAATATTTTCATATTTAGACATCAACAACATATTTATTTGTAACTGTTATTAAAAAATATATTTAAAAAGATGTGTTGTATTTAGAGGATTCGATCCTCTAAATACAATACATCTTTTTAAATATCGGATATCTTTACATACGGGATCGATACATTCTTTAAATAAGTCAGTAAAATGTGCGTGAAACTAAAAGCACTTACCTTGATTTGACATTTTAATATAATGTAATTATATATTTTTATATTATTTAAAACTTATAATTAAATTTATTGACGATTTCTCTAACTTCAGCCAATTCATATTATTTGTACAACAAATTGACAAGTATGATTGCAGATGAGACGTTGGATGCGTTGTTATTCCTTAGATTTTATTTGGGACTTTGCTTTCGGGTTGAGTGCTTGATACAAGTGTTTTTGGCATTTTCGTGTTTCTACTTAAATTTCGGGTGTTATATTGGGGTTTATTCCCTGTTGATTATCTAATTAGTAGCTTTGTGTGTTTATTTAAGTGTGCTGTCGTATTTGTAAGTATTATATAGTAGTTTAGTGTAAATATGAACGGCGTCGACCCCCCCGATCCCGGGGGAGGTTATGTCCTTTCCTCACCAAATCAAGACCCACCTAATTCTCTAATCCAAATGGACACGGAGGTGATCCATCCTTCAAGAAAACGACAATCTCCTCCAAATACCGAGAATTCCTCTTTACCTCCGAAGAAAAACACAGTTGCACAAGCAATTGGATCTATCCAGTCTGTATATACTTTACCAGAATATGAGGGTAACAAAAAAAGATATTTGGATCAGGATGTTGCTCCATTTTTGATACATGTAAGCAAAGATTGCGAGCCTTCGTCTAGTACTACACTGCGTCCAATTAAGTTCGGTCACTTCTTACACCACAATGATATTAAGGATGTTGCTAAAGATGGTGTTAAACGTATCGGCCGAAACAGAGTCTCAGTAGAATTTAAAACTGCTGTTGCCGCAAATTATTTCCTAGATCACCCAGGTCTTGCTGCAGCTAAATACAATGCCATTATTCCATCATACAATGTGACCCGCATGGGTATTGTAAGAGACGTCCCAGTAGAGTGGTCCCTAGAGGAATTAGTTTCTGCCATCGAAGTTCCTGATGGTTTTGGTCGTGTCATCAGAGCGCGGCGGCTCAATAGAAAATCAACTGAAAATAACACTTCCATTTGGACTCCAACTCCGACAGTTGTGCTAACATTTATTGGCCAAAAACTCCCAGATAGGGTATACTGCTTTTATAATTCCCTCCCAGTTCAGACATATATTTTACCAACAATTCAGTGTAATAATTGCTGCAGGTTTGGTCATGTGGCTTCGCAATGCCGGTCAAAAGCGCGTTGTTTTATCTGTACGAAATCTCACCCCGGTATTGAATGTAATAGTTCATCTGCCATACCTACCTGTTTGTTTTGCTCTGGTAACCATAAAGCCATTGATTCATCTTGCCCTGAACACTCGAGGCAGAAATCTGTCAAACTGGTGATGTCACAAGAAAATATCTCATACACCGAAGCATCAGTCAGGTTTCCACAAGTTAGAAGATCTTTTGCAGATATTTCTCGTACATCTCCCCCCGTTTTTCCCACTCAATCTTCCCAAACCTTTCCCCAATCTTCTTCCCACACCCAAGCCATACCCAGTTCAGTCTCCTACCGTCGCACTTATTTTACCCAAAAATCCCCTCCTGCTCCGGCATCCAGTCCAGGCTATGATAGGCAAGCCCATCAAGCTATCATTAGTACTCCCCCCTCTAGTCTCCCTAATGGGAGTTGTTATCCATCAGATGGTGTAACTGCCAATGATAATCTCCTGGAACTTTTACTTTCTACAATTCTTAACATATTTTCCCGCTTTGGGGACTTTGAATTACCGAACAATGTCGTATCTAAACTTACTGAGCTTGTTAAAACTATTAAAAATGCCCAAATTCCTACAGTGGAATTGCCACAGCATTCGTCACAAGAAGAATGATATCATCACTCTTATTAATAAATTCAAACCTTCTATCTTTGCCGTCCAGGAGACATGGCTTAAGCCCGGATCCAACTTTAGGATCCCGGGCTTCTCATGTCTCCGGGACGATAGGTCAGATGGTTATGCTGGTTGTGCTATTTTAGTATCTAGAAATGTGATTTTTAAACAAATCTCCCTTCCTTACCACAGTAATAGCATTTTTGCTGTTGCTGTTAGAGTTAATAATATTTCTTTCCTCTCTATCTACATCCCTGAACCTAACCTAGCTCTTCTCTCGGAATTAAAAACTATTATTACAAGTCTTCCTCCACCTGTCCTTATCCTTGGAGATTTTAATATTCACCATACATCTTGGGGTTGTTATTACTGTGATTCTGTTTCTTTTCCTTTTCTTGATCTCTGTGATGAACTAGATTTGTGTTTATTGAATGACGGGACCCCTACTCGCAGAGTTCCTCCTTCTCAGAATCCAAAGACTGCTGTGGACCTTTCTTTAACTTCTCCTTCCTTGGCTTCTAGCCTCTCCTGGTCTGTCATGTCTTCCACTCATGGTAGTGATCACTTTACTATCATTCTGTCAATTCCTGATTCCCTTAATTCCATTCCTACTGCTTCCCTTCCACCTCTCTTAAAATTTAATATTCACAAGGCTGATTGGTCACAATTCAGGTCTCATTTAGATCAAGAAATAATGAATATTCCCTTGATTAACCCGGACAATGTCCTGTCTTCTTATATATTTTTTAGAAACGCTCTTCTTTCGTCTGCTGCTAATTCTATCCCTCTCAAAAACACTGCTAGAAATAAAGTCCCTTCTCCCCCGTGGTGGGATTCTGAGTGCACTCAAGCTTGCCAGAATAGATCAGAAGCAGAGGATGTTTATTCAGTTGCTATGAGTTCGGAGAATTTTATTTCTTACCAAAGAATTGCTGCCAAGACTGTAAGACTTTTATCAGAAAAGAAAAGATCTGGTTGGATTCGTTTTTGCGAGGAGCTTTCTCCTATCACTCCCCCTTCTAAAGTCTGGAAGAATATGAGACGATATCGCTGTTCTGTTTCTGCTCTTGTCATCTCATCTAACGATCCCTCTGACTGGATTGAACATTTTTCTTGTAGGTTAGCCCCTCCTTATGTACCTACCTTGGAAGAAACTTTTCCCTCTGCTTTATCCTCTAACTCCACCGATGAGTTTGAGTCTCCCTTTTCTTGGGAAGAACTTTCAGCTGTCTTGGAGGGTCTAAGTGATTCGTCCCCTGGAGTTGATGGGATTCCGTATTCTTTCATTTCTAAAAGCAGTAACTCTGTAAAACAGGTATTCCTTTCTATTCTTAATAGTATATTTTTATCTGGAACTCTACCTGACGAATGGAGGACTCAGATTGTCATTCCTATTTTAAAACCTGGAAAGCCCAGCTCTGACCCTTCAAGTTACCGGCCAATCGCTTTGTCCTGTACAATGGCTAAGATATTGGAACATTTAATCAAGAACCGTTTGGAATGGATTGTCGAAAATAGGAACATATTAGCTAAATCTCAGTTTGGTTTCAGAAAGGGTTTTAGCACTATGGATAGTTTAAGCATATTGGTAACAGACATTCGCATTTCCTTCTCTAAAAATGAGTCTTTGATAGGTGTTTTTCTGGACGTATCATCTGCGTACGACAGTGTTCTTCTTTCAGTGCTCAGGCAGAAAATGCTCCAGCTGAGTATCCCTGTAAAGATTGTAAACATAATTTTTAATCTCCTGTCTCATAGATTCGTATCTGTTCGTGCTCCAAATTATTCTTCCTCTCCTAGGCAGCTTTGGAAGGGGCTTCCCCAAGGGTCAGTCCTTAGCCCGTTACTTTACAGTATTTATACGTACGATTTAGAACTTTCGGTTAATTCCTTTTGTCAAGTTCTGCAATATGCTGATGATCTCGCACTCTATGTTTCTGCTAAGAATATTGAGGAAGCCTCTTCTCGCCTAAATTCAGCTATTAGCTATCTCCAAGATTGGCTCCTAGAACACGGTCTGTCCCTATCTATCCCTAAAAGCAATGTAATTGTTTTCTCTCGATCTAGATCTTGTCGTGATGTTTCAATATCTTACGATCAACAGGAATTTACGGTTGTAGACAATGTGAAATTTCTTGGTGTTGTATTAGATTCTAGATTAACCGGTGTCCAACATATTAATCATATTGTTAAAAAATGTGAAAAAAATATTAACATTCTGCGTTCTCTATCTGGTGTCTGGTGGGGCTGTCACCCCTATTCTCAGAAACTTATGTATAACGCCTTAGTACGTAGTCACTTAGACTATGGCACTTTCCTCCTTGGCCCTTGTAACAAATCTGCTATGTGTTCCCTTGACAAACTCCAATCTAAATGTCTGAGAATAATCTGTGGGGCTATGAAATCGTCACCTATTAATGCTCTCCAGGTAGAATGCGGTGATGCTCCCTTATACCTCAGAAGACAATACTTATCTGACCGGTTCCTTTTTAAAGTCATTCAATCTCCTTATCATCCTCTTATAGCTAAACTCCACGTTCTTTCTGATTTTATCTCTTCTAATAATTATTGGTCCCGCAAAGATTATCCCTGCCTCTTCAATAGTTTTGTTAGCTATCTCCGCCTTCCTTGTCCTGTGTTCCAGTGTCAAAAATTTCCGCTTTTCGACATCTCTTTTAAGTCTCTCATCTTTCAGCCTCAAATTCTTCTAGATCTCGGCATCGAAAAAAACTGTAACTCCGCAAATTCCCAGTTAAATAGATACATCGCCAAACATTGGTCCGATTGGCTCATCATTTACACCGATGCTTCTAAGTTATCAGACCAGGGTTGTGTTGGCTCCGCTGTTTGGATTCCCAAATACAATCTGATTCTCAATTTTAAATGCCCTCCTCAAGCTTCAGTTTTCTCTGGTGAGTCCATAGCTATTTTGGAAGCATTATCATTCATTGAGTCCCATAAACTAAATAAATCTGTTATTCTTACTGATTCCAAGAGTTGTTTACAGGCTATTGTTGCTAACCAATTTAAATCAAAATCTAAATTTCCTTACATACTAAAAATTAAAAATTTACTTTGCAGTTGCCATTCTAAAAACATTGAAGTTGTCCTTGCTTGGGTACCTGGCCACAGTGGCATTTTGGGTAATGAAACTGCGGATCTTTGTGCCAAAGACGCCACAATTACAGGCTGTATGGACCATTACAGAGTTTATTCTAATGATTTACTCCCACTAGCTAAGCAACGACTGCTCTCTTCTTGGAATTCTTGTTGGCAAAAAACTATTTCTTCTAAAGGTAAACACTACGCTAATATTCAAGGCTTTATTCCTCCCCGGCCTTGGTTCTGCAATTTCAAAGATATTCATAAACGTGTTACAAGTACGATCTGCAGATTAAGGCTAGGCCATACGTGTACCCCCGTCCATCTGGCTAAACTTCATATCAGGGACAGTTCTATTTGCGAATGTGGTCTTGACGAGGGCTCTCCAAATCACATCTTTTTCAGCTGCCCGCGTTTATCTTCTTCCCTCTATGATCTCCTTCCTCCTGATATTCCTCGCCCCATTGATCTCAATTCTCTTCTTTCCCTTGTCAACTCTCCTTTCGTTTATACTCTTAGTTCATTCATTAACCATAATAATATTAAGCTGTAGTTTGTCTGTCTTTTAATCAACTAACCCCTGTATATATATTGTGTGCGTCTTATTTGTTTTAGGTACATCAACAGCGATCCTGTCATCAAACATTCTTAGCTGCTCACTTAATTCTTAGCTACAATCTGGGACCTTGTTCGTTCACGAAGCCCGCTTTATAAAGCAGAGTATTATATACACTTGACATTGGCGAAATCTATAAGGAAACGCCATTAACTCAAGAGATTGATTGATTAGATTTTATTTTATTAGTTTAAATAAATAATTTAAAATGTTTCTGGTCAATTTAATTTAAAAATATGAGTACCTAAAGTCAATGATTTCTTTAGCAATATAGTCTTTTTTATAGTTTACTAGCTTTTGCCCGCGGTTTGATCGCGTTACGAAAAGGTTTTTATTTTCAAAAAAGTATCCTATGTTACTTGTTGTAGGTTGGATAGTTTTCTCGTGAAAGAGTAACAAACATACCTACTTTCACATTTATAGTATAAAATACGTCTAAAGAAGTCGATTTATTTAAGTTTATTATTAGTTTCATAAATTATTTACAGAACATTCCTAGATTATTTTTTTTTATAAGAGGGAAGTATAATTTTGTTAAGGCGCCTTTTGAGGACTCAAAACTTAAGTATGAGATTTCCTCAAACATCAACAAGATAAATAAATAAAAAATTGTCATGTTTAACTGTATTTTTGTTACTACATTCCATTACTAATACAATCCCGGGACTATCCCGGGATCCCGGGATTGACTGTAGCTAATCCCGAAATCCCGGGATTAGAAAAATCGACTGGGATCGAATCCCCTAGTTGTATTGTAGTGGGTGTAGAAAAAATCTTATTCCTTCATGAATTCTACCACATCCCACGCATGCACAAAATACTTTACAAATTCATAACAAATATTGACACTTGTTAACTTTGCCTGACGTGTTTGGCTATACACGTCAAGCCAAAGTTAACAATGTGTTTAGAATAATTTACCTATTTATAGTAATAGAATTACAAATTGTGTAGAATAATTTTCGTTTATGTTTTCTTTTGCTTGCACGTAGCGAAATCTTTTTACAAAAAATGCCCTTTATGTAAAATAATTCTCGGTCCCTTGAAATTCGTTATTCGTTTACACTGTATTTTAAATGTTTTTACATTAATATCAAGTGAAAAACAGGATACTTTAAAATATGCACTAACCACAAGTCCGTAAGGCATGTATAGAGTACCTACATCATTTTTGTTTGTATGATCTTGCATTACAACTCAAAGTAAATTATAAAATAACTTTAAGATGTAGCCAATTACATATTATTATGTACTATTCTGTATCCTACTAATATAATAAATGCGAAAACTTGTAAGAATGCATGGATGGATGGATGTTTGTTACACTTTCACGTAAAAACTACTGAATGGATTTTTATGAAACTAGCGCAAGCGAAGCCGCGGGCATCAGCTAATCTATACTAATATTATAAAGAGGAAAGATTTGATTGTTTGTTTGTATTGAATAGGCTCCGAAACTACTTGACCGATTTGAAAAATTATTTCACTGTTGGGAAGCTGCACTATCCCCGGTGAACATAGGCTATATTAAATTTTCAAAAAGTTAGGGACCCGTTTTAAATTTTTGTTGATGGAGGCAAAGCTGCGTGCAACAGCTAGTTACTTATATATTTTCAGCGGATTAAAATTAAAATCAAACATTAGATTTAGTTGACTTCTTAACAATTTTTAGTCAATAAAGTTATTATTATTATTATTAATTTAACGATTGTTTTTTATATCTCGCTGTGTATTTAAATTAGTTCGCGTGATCGACCGACAATTCGCGTTCAAGATACTGTGTTAAGGTCACTGAATAATGGATGTTAAATGTAAATATAATTCCTCCGACCGATCGGGGATCTCTTCCATAAATATACATACTGCCGGATCTGTTGTTGAAACATTACCATGAATGTATGTATGGCCGATGTCGAAAATTATATTCATTTATTTATAATACTGTGACAAATTGATATTTTTCTGTCTGTCTGAATCTGGATATGCAGTTAAATTCCGCTCGGAATATTCCAAGCGGAATCAAAGTGCTGATAAATAGTTCCATCATTTTTAATCCTTTTTAGTCTACTGATTGATACGGGCCTCTTCCAATCAACGCCAAAACTGTTAATCATATTTTCATAAGTTACCTTAAAACTTTATTATTAACTTTTCAATTACCTTAAAACAAGAAGCCCTGTAGAGAAGTTGGACCACATGCCCTATACTAGTCTTAGAAGCCTGAGGAAAATGAGGCTCTAATCTTTGGACGACAAACATCACTAAAACCTGTAAAAAAAATACATTATAACATCGTATATTAAACCTAATGCAACTAGGATTTATGAACGAGAATTGCTAGATTAAAATAAATACTAATTGAACACAACAATTGGACGCAAAATACGCTCGAAGACGATTTCGTACCGAGCTTCGCCTGATTAGGGACTCCTTGCTCGTGGTCAAGTATTACAAGTATACAAAAATTAGGGTAAAATGGAAGAGCCATTCTTACAAAAAATCTTCATTTAAGTTTTTTTTTTTAATGAAATTTGTGTAGTGCAACTAAACTAGATAAGAAAGATCAGTAATACTAGCTTATACAGAACATCTGAAACTATTATTATTTATTGTGTATGACTTAATTGAATTCTGCATAAGTTGTGATTATTTATTTGGACAACTGATGATATATATTGGCCGATTTCATATGTTGAATGACATATTAACAATTTTACTAGGCACAAAGTTATGAGGGTACAATAAATAACCTTTCTAGAAAGCGCCGATCCATCCTCTAAAGCTAGCAACACTAGCTTGAGGACCTCTTCTTGCATCGCAGGGCCAAGGAACTGACAACCGCGAGCACGCACTGCAGCCCACAGGTTGGCACTGAGTTGCTGTGGATTCTGTTGACAACATAAATTAGGAACATTACTATGATCGGGGCTTTATCCGTCTACTGCTGAATATAGACCAGCGGCTATTAATACTAAGACGGCCGACGTGTTTAAATGTATTTAAATAAATTTCTTAAAATTATTTTTGTTTCTAGTATGTGTAACACAAGTTCTTACAAGGTTACCACAGGGTTAGCATTATAAACATCATCATTACAGTGATAATTTGACGACCTCTGTGGCTCAATGGTCGGCGCGTTGGAACTCAAGTCGGAGGTAGCTAAAGGTAGGTTCGAATCTCGCCAGGGAACAAAAAAAGTTTCTGTGTTCCTGGGTCATGAATGTGTATTAAATATTTGTATTAAATAATAAAAATCATAAAAATAAGTATTAAATATATGTATTTCCATTGTCAGGCACCCGTAACTCAAGTCTCCTCGAGGACTTACCACGGGTACAGCTTCACGTGGTGATTAGTTTTGCTTATGTGATTATTAACCAGAGGAGGCCTATGGTCAGCAGTGAACGGATAAAGGCTGATGATGATGTGAAAGTAACGTTAAGTTTTAGTATTGCTTCGTAATTATTTACAATATTTTAAAAACTTATTACTTTGTATTTTTATAGTATGATTTCATGGGTTAAGTAAGTTCTATATAAAAAAATCGCTTTTTTCGTATGTTATAGTTACCTATCTATTAGTAAATTTTCGTTGTTAGAACCTAACAACATAAAAATTTAAGAGTCCCGGCGAAACTGAAAGCTATCAAGGTCATCAAAATCAATATTTCTAATTGGGGTAAGTGGTCACGAGCGATCAATATTTCCGTCTGATGAATGGATGCGACATGTACCTGATGCTGCAATATGAGCCCAGTGAGAGTTGCAAAGTTAGCAACATCAATATCTTATCTTATACTAATATATAAAACTGAAGAGTTTGTTTGTTTGAACGCACTAATCTCAGGAACTATTTGGTCGGATTTGAAAGATTCTTCAGTGTTAGATAGATCGGCTATATATCATCCCGCTAAGATGCCATTGTAAATCTTAGCTCAGGCGAAGCAGGTGTCAATAGCTAGCTATAATGACATAATTACAGGCTACGTATAGTGTACATACTGAATCAGAACCGAATCCGTGAAAGTACATAATATTTTGAAATTTGCTTTAGTGTCGCTCTGTTCATACAAATAAACTATGGCTTCTTCTGTCTGTCGCTAACTATCCCTGAAATGGGGATTTGAGGATTTACGAATGACGATGAAAAATCATATGACAGGTCTAGGACGTAAGTTATCCTACTTGTACCATGCCCACTTACTTCAGAACGTAATTTGAGGCACTCGGATCGGTTGCATTGCGTGTATTGCATATACCTATACATATTATACCTTCTATATGTAGTCACTGTTTCAGTCACTGATTACGCAAATAAATTTATATTTATTGAAAATACTTAAATCATTATGAAATAAATGATAAACATTTTCTGGAAAAAAAATTGCAATATTATATTTTATCGTTCTCCGTCAAAAAAACAATGTCGATGTTTCACATCAACCAAACGTTCCGTGACGGTTCACTTGTAACAACTGCTTCTTCTTATAGCTAGGATCGATAGCGGTGATATGATAGTGAATAGATGTGATATTTGCTTGATGCTGCATTATGAGCCCGGCAACAGTAAGTCTTTGCCAGCGATCAATGTCTATCGAGTGAATGGACGTGGTATTTACCTGATGCTGCAATATGAGCTCGGTGACGGTTCTTTCGCCAAGGGATCGCGCCGCGCGAGCCGCCCTGCCCCGGCCCTCCTCATCCGTGATGGCGCACTGCAGCAGCGTAACCAGCTTTCGCTGCATGGGTCTTGAAAGCCGATTCCCCGCTAAGTTGCTGCCTGCTGTCAAAGGAGATCATTATGAATATTGTATAACTACAATACAATAACTACAAGTTTTCTCATGAAGGTTACATTTTAATGACAAAATGTGGGGTAAATAATTTCAAGCACACATATAACACTTTTTGTTCGAGACTTGTTTAAATATGCCAACTGCCTCTTTCACTGCTAGTTAAGAAATACAAGGTGCATAAGAAAATTACAATCTCATTTTTTAAATTTATGTAAGTTTTATTTAAGTCTTTCTCTAATCAAGGACTCTTTTTAATTTGGTTAGTAACGGGAATCAAACACCAAAGTAGGCTATATATCTTAGTATTATCTAGCTGAGTAATGCTAGAAAGAGAAAGAATAATTAAATTATTAAAAATATCAAAATTAATAACGTACCATTGCTGCACAGTTTAAGATATATAGCGAGGTGTTCTAGACAACGAACAATGACATCATAGGCCTGCCTATCATGTTCTGGAAGCGCCTGGATACATGGTGGATGATAAGGCTGTGCGGGCGGCGTGTATCCGGCCAGCTTTAGTAGAGCCGTGTTTACAACCAGCTCGTCTGGCTCCGATTGGATGACTGTCTAACATATCAAACAAACATCATTATAGCATTTCTATATATTGTTGTGGCAGTAATGTAGCAGAAGAACCGCTAGTTAATACGGGCTAATAGTTTTGGAGTAGAGGTCTCGTTTTGAAAGACCGTAACTAAATGGGGCTACGATCATACATATCATACTTAATACAGCAGTGGAGTTTTGGTTGAGGCGGGTGGCGTTCATAGAAGAGGCCTACGTCCAGAAATGTCTAGTGATGATGATAACAAACTTCAGAAATGTCACAAAAATTAAGTTACAAGTGGAGATATTGATAAACTGACTGTTTTTAACAGGTAAATGTAGACCTATATAGTTAATAAAACTAACCTCTGAATTATTCATTAATTTTTATCATTTCGTCATTGATTTCTCACCGAGACCCCATTATAATGCTGATATTTATAGAAGGCAATACTTCTCATATTGAGGAAATATACACGTGGTATGATGCAAATCTCTATCGATCACATCAATGCTTGCTAACTATGCACTTTGGCTGATTGCTTTCAACAACCGCTCGTGTATTTCTACTATCTACATTAATATTGCATAATAGCCCTATTCTCTTGGAATATTGATCATTTTAATATTCAAAAACATATTTCTCTTTATAAACTTTATAGAACAAACTTTAACCTGATCAAATGGGCATTGCTTTCGATGTAGATGTTTAAGACAATGCCCGCATAGAGTGTGGCCACATCCAAGGCTGATAGGACTCCGGGGTGGTGGACCAAACTCTCGGCAGCACACTGGACAATTGAGATAGTCCGTCCATTGCGGCGCCTGAATTGGCATTCTGAAACAAATATGCAAAAATTAAACCTAACGCTATTTTGGTAATATGTCTGTTATAGTCTTATTTTGCTAGATTAGATTGGTTAGAGACAATAGACAAAAAAACATTTTTTCAACCGAGTTACCAGATGGTGGTTCATCAGCATGAACCTGAATAAAAGTAAAGTAAAGTATTGACCCATATATCTGCCACTAGGGCACAGGTCTTCTCCTCGAAATCAGGGGGAGAGGGTAATGGATCATAGTTCAGCGATTTGCTGGCCTCATGCAGGTTGGTGAGTTTCACATACTTCAAAGACTTTCAATCTCATCAGGCATGCAGAATTTTCACAATGTTTTCTTTCATCGGTGAGCAAGTGATGGTCTTGTGTTCAGGGTTTATTTAGAAATTTAGAAAAACCCATCTCAAGGCGCCACAGGGGTTAGGATCGCACCCAGGCCCTCTTGCACAAGAGTTCAAGCCCATACCCATTGAACCATAGTCGCTCACAATGTTGTTGTTGTCACCCATGAATATAAATAAGTTTCTCTGCTCACTTGGGAATAATTACAATGTTTGTCAGGCAGAACAATCTTTTTGAAACACATTTTACAGGTGTTATATGAAGTATGTAGTGTTATACTCTTGGATTTTTGGATGATTAGGTTAGGTTAGATTATGATACAAATATATTTTCATTTTAGAAGACTTAATCTTGTTACTTAATTGATCTAAATAGTCCTTATAACTTGAAATATTATTATCAAACCCACCGGTATTTATTATTTCTTTTTTTTTTTGGCAAAGTAGTCTCATGTTTAAAAATTGTGCCCAAGTAGTTAAGTAACTTTCATTATGAATTGTATATTTCTATTTAGATATATTGATGTTTCATCCCATATATTATGCTATACATCTTTTACATATAGATATTTCATGCTTTAAATATATTATAAGTACTGACAAGAGCTCCATGTAAAAAGATAATCTATATCAAGCATAATTTCTTATATAATAAAGGAATGATAAATGTTAGGTATACAGATTTACAATATTATGAGCCTGTTATTTATAAGTTTATTCTAATTACATTACATGCAGTTAGCTTTGAAGCTTATTTTATGTTAAATAAACTGGAGAAAGATAATACAAGCTATATTGGTTTTAAGCATTTGTTTATGTGATATAGATAATTACATTTTTTTTATAATTTTAGTGGATTTTTTAAATATTTCATGTCATTTTATTGTTTAAATACACATTATATTTATATAATAGAAACAATTAATTGATTGTTTGGTAACAACACATATCTGATAAACCATATCATAATACCAATCAGAGTAGATTATTGATTGTGCAGTACTTTTAATCCTTTCTATGGTTTATTTAACAATTCATTATGTTAAAAACAAGAAATAGTTTTAGTGCTCAAATAAAATTTGATTGGAATTATATAAATTTAGGTTTATAAAATTCAAGAATTTTTTTATCCAGCTACCAAAATATATAAGAAACTGCCAAATCAATAGAGGTGATGCATATTTAGCATATATTTCAATAATTTTGGTTAAATTAAAGCTATAAGTTTGCTAACTATCTAGCACTACATAGAGAATTATTGGATAAATATGACGACTGTTCACGTATTCATAAATATTTGTCGTATAAAATAACGAGTAATAAATTCATATAAATAGGATAAATTTTATCTAAAAGCTATCATCTGTTTATGAAATATCATAGTGTCTTGTCATTGATGCTGATATGTGTCATGGAGATAGAATTAAATTACGTACAATTTATTGGTGACCCCTATCTAGACGTTTGTAATATATTCCATTATTTGATAATGTATAGGATATAATATAGATGTATAATATGATGAAATTAAAGCTGGATTATTCTAAAAATTTGACGTGCAAAAATTGCCACCTAAGCAGTCGATATGAACTTGATAAGCACCTCAATTAATGCTACGTCAAAATAAATTTTATTACAATTTATATTACATATTTTAATATATCGATTCGTCATTTAGTTACCTTAATAATAACACGAACACTCATCACAAAAATAACACATTTAGCTTCTTCCCACTTCAAATCATGATCCGTCAGCAGCAGTAAACATAGACTAGGTACTTTGTGTTCAGTCTATAAAAAATATCGAATCACTGTGGTAATATTGTCTTTGTATCGGTAATGTTTTCTACTCATTTGCTTATTTTTCTACATAATATTGTTTACTTTACAATAAATACAACTATGTGAAATTATGCTGCTTAAACGTATAGAGAATTAGCATATTCGACTTTTAAGTAAATTATTGAAATGTGTACAATTTTTATTTAACTCTTCATTCAAAATATATTATATTGTGATCTTATTAATGAACGCATTGTTTAAAAAAAATTGATATTTCTAAAGGGTGACCAATCAACACCGGTTTTTTACCGCGCTTTAAATACTTTTTTTTTTTTTTTTTTTTCCTCTTTTGGCAATAGCGTTTACTTTTTGCCAATGACGTTTAAATACTTTAATTTCGTTTCTATATTTTTTTTTTAATACAACACTGGCCCGTATTATAATTTCATAATTTTCATAATTAGTGCTGAGCATTTTTTCAAAAACGCTTTCTCAAAAAACCTATGTGCCATGGAATGATCACTCGATTTTCTGTCAATGTCGAATCTGTATAAAACTATTTTTTATTTCACATCTTGTTTTTTCAAAATACACACAAATAAGTTTTTCCTTGAAAAATGTCTCTAAAAACTATTTTTTTTTCGATGCATAGAAGAATGAAATATGTTATACCTATTACTTTAAGCCTTAAGGTTATTATATTTATTTTTAAAATTGCTATTTACATCATAGGGAAGAGAAAATCTGGTTTGTGCAGTTTTCATTTTACATTTTTGCATCCCTTTTGCGCGCCATCCAAATTAGCGAACAGTTTTTTTAAGGTTTTGTATTATTTTTGTTAAGAATATAATAAGTATACGTACTTTTTTGTTAACTATCAGTATGTTATCAGTTATAGCTCAGTAACAATAGTTTCACAAATATTATGTTCATAAACATGACAACTAATAATTTATACCAAAAATTCATTTTTGGTTAAAATTATTTGTTTATAACGTTAGCTTGCCTTTATAAATGGTTTATTATATTTAAAATAATTATAAAATAAACGATTATCATAAACAAACTGCCACAGCTGACAATTGTCAATTTGTCATTGACACCGGTGGATTGTCAATTGTCATCGTTTAATCTCATGTTATTGTTTGTTTTAAAAAAATTAAATGATTTTCATACAAATTAGTTCAACAATTTAAAATTAGACCTGTTAATATGCTTCAAATTAATTTTCAAACAGATACTTAAATAATTACCGATTAAAATAACAGTTCATGAAGAAATTCATAATGAAAAGAAAATTATTTCTAATATATTTTTTCTACCTTCATGCTGGAGTTCTGGTAAATATCTTGACTTTATTTTAACCTCAACATACTCGTGTCTCGTAGCATTATTTATTAAAATGGTAGAATGACTATAAGCTATTATTAGTTAAAGTTTGCATTTAACAAACCTTTTTCTCTTTATTGACATATGGTAGTGAGGAGTCTCCATATATTCATATTTTATTATCGACGTCTAATTCTAGCTGTATCTAAAAATATTTGTGAATGCCATAATATCACTTTAATGTCAGGTTCTGATTCAGTCAAGTGGTGAGAGACCTGGTGATAATGTTCAAAGTACCTTATGTACAGCTTTTTTATCCAAAAGAGGCAACCAAATAGTTGAAGCTCTGTGGTGATGGCCCATTGATAGACACCCAAAGGTTATGCAGATGCATTTTAAGCATGATGCATAGCTGCCACTTAACACTGGTGGTATGTGAGTGAAAGGTACCACCCTGATCATGCTGGCCCAGTTCTGCAAAGGAGCATAGCACTACCCCTTACAACGTAGTGTATAGCTACAAACCAATAAGTTTTTTTATATCTATGGACACTTTTTACACCACATCAATCTGGTCTCATGATAAGTCCTCAAAACACTTGTCTAGTACCCGTAAGGTACCAGACAATGGAAACATATTTTTACTTTTAGGGTCTGTTTCACAATCTCCAGATAAGTTCCGAATAGGCTATCGGCAACATATTTGACAGATAGAGTATGGAGTATCTGTCAAGTATCTGTCAAATATGTTGCCGATAGCCTATTCGGAACTTATCTGGAGATTGTGAAACAGACCCTTATACTATATATTTAATATTTAAGATTTTTATTATATAACTAGCGGACCCCACAGACGTTGTCCTTTAGATACGAATCGATAGTGGCAGTACAGATCAATAACCTAGATACCGACTGCAGCGCCATCTGCCGGTCTGATTTGTGAATCTAAACCATCCTCGAATCTACTTGAACACACACAAAGAAAATCACTCAAATCGGTCCAGCCATTTAGGAGGAGTTCAGTCACATACACACGCACACAAGAAATATATATATTAAGATATACATCCATAACCCAGGAACAGAGAAACTTTTTCTTGGGACTTTAAAACATGTTTTTTAAACCTGCTACTTC
Source organism: Lycaena phlaeas (assembly GCA_905333005.2). Classification (NCBI taxonomy): domain Eukaryota; kingdom Metazoa; phylum Arthropoda; class Insecta; order Lepidoptera; family Lycaenidae; genus Lycaena; species Lycaena phlaeas. The sequence goes on from HG995168.1 coordinate 8,300,536, forward strand.
CAGCTTGAGCGCCAACATGCTTATCACTGAGCCACAGAGGTCGTCAAAAGAATGATACCGCTTAGTAGACATTGCAAAGAAATCTGTTATATTTTGAATTATTAAAGAATAATAATAATAAAATAAAATTGAAATAAAAATTTGAGGACTATATGAATTCTTTTCAGGCTCAATTCTATGAAGACAAACGATGTAGATGTATATGTCCAAATCCAAGTTCTATAATTAATAGCACATTTAAGACTGATCGTACTCTTTACATTGCATATGTTCCTCCGAGCCAGTGGTAAGCCATTTTTTTATGCCATAACGAGGCCAACAATATGTCTGAGCATTAAGAAAACTTCTGACAAAGGTTATGCAGATGCATTGCCTGGAAAGTCACAAACAGCACAAAATACGAAAGTATAGCAGCCACACACACAGGACAAGGTGGCTCAATTTAGTTGCAATACAGCAATAGCAGCAACTACCTCTTACTAAAGCCACAATGAAAGTATTGTCATTAATGTGTTATTAGTTTATTTTAATGATACCTAACTATTAAGTTCAATCATTAATATTAATAAATTCTTAACATATAAATTATTTTAATACTTTTCAGTAATTGTGATGATGTAATCCTGCCACGGGTGAGCGACAAGATAAGGGATAATGCTGCAATTTTTTGTCCACGGTGTGATTGTAAATATGAGACTAGGAATACTACAGTTATTATGGTATCTTTATTTATTTATTTATGTATGATAGAAAGTAGGCATTAAAACTGATATTGACTAGCTTTGAATAGACCAATAATCTATATTGGTATGATTGACTATAGGCTGATTTATTTGAATACCATATAGCACTGCATGCTATCAAAGATGAATCAGTAGGAAGGAATAGGAATTATGCATAAGAGTTTTGTAGATTCTTTCCAGAAATATTGCTATATGTACCAGTCTGTTATGTGTAGTTCTGAGAATAGAGTTCACACTGTTCCCATATTTACACTTCTTATAAAATCCCTTTTATATGTTATATTTTTATATGATAACCTGGTATGTGTCACATTTTATTTATTTTTATTTTAGGTTGTTGTGATATTAGTTGTTTGGGTATTAATGTTGCTCTCGGGATATTTAATATTTCTTATGATCCTGGAATTACTGGTCAGTAGAAAAAAATCCAAATTGTATCAAGTTGCGCTGTGTGATGAAGTAAGTAAACCATTTATCTGTTAGAAATGCTTGAGACATTTACTTTCTCTAATATAATTTTTGACAAGATTGTGACATTGTATCTGAATATCTCAAAAAGTAAGTTATTTTTTGAGATAGAGACATACACAAGCAACTATTAATTTGATAATGCTTTTCAATTGCAAGCTTAGTATGTTAATTACATTGAAATAATATTTTACTAGAGTTTTACTTTTATTAAAAAAAGGTTACATATAAAACATGAATACAAATTTGATAAAAGTTTTTTTTTTCAGGCTCAAAATCCTCTTATGCTAAGTGAAGATGTAGAGGATAACTTGTAAAATGACAATAATGGCTCAAGGTATTAAATATTATTCTTGTTAAAATATACCACCACATGTACTATGTGTGTGAAAGTATATTTATAAATAAAAAGTAAACTTATAAAAGTATACTCATTATATTGGGAACACATTTTTTATTAAGTGTTTAAATAATCAATACTGATATTATGTGATTAACATATTGCCTGTATGATTAAAAAATAATACTCAGATTTTGTATAATTTAATAATGATCCTAACATTATTTTTCTGTCATTAAGGAGTATATAGACCTAAGAAAAATATACATAACTGTGTCATGATAAAAATAACTAGATAATATCAAACAATGATCAAAATATACAAACAGATTTACAAATCAATCAAAATAAAATATTTCGTTTATTGAATAATATGTAATTGTAATGTAAATGTCTAAAATATATTTTTTTCAAATATACAGTATAATATTATATTGTAATCGGAGATTTCTCAAACAAGAGATTGATGGGTATAATTTAATTGTGTTCATACATATCACATTAAAATATTTGGTGTTGCAAATATTATTATCGCTATTTCCAATAACCTATTTAGTGCTCTTATGACTATGATGACACAGTGCAACATTAAAAACTGATTGCCTTCTCATTTTCTGTCTGTATATAAAATAGGAATTGATTTTTCACACACTAGTTTAGCATGGTGTGCCTATCATATATGTTACGCCGTTGTTCTCGGACTTGACGCTTCCATTTGTCTTGCTGGTGAGTGACTCGGTTGAGAACATTACCTCGGGAGCCCATCTGCTGCGATGGTCCACTTATAGAACTTTCATCCTGTGAAAGGTTATTTTATTACCTCATTTCAAATGTATCATTTATTTGTATGGTCTATACTATGGTGCATTATTTTTAGGTGCGAGTAAACTAGTAGACAATAGTATAGAAATATTATTAGGTGGTCAACAATACTTATTATCGTAAACGAATTTTAGTTCCCCATAGCCTGCTAGAGCCAATCCTTCAAATGCCCTAGCCTAAAACAGCAAAGTTGTTCCATGTGTCATTTAAGACTACTCCTCCGATCGGATATCTTATAAGTTACAATTTAATTAATGAAGACATGATCATTATTCAGTAAATAATTATTAAAATCTTTCAATAATAAATGACTAGAAATAAAATACTTACATCTTCATTGGTGTGTTCTTGATAGGAAGCCTTAGCTCTTTTATTGATAAGAGGATCTAGGCAGATAAGGAAACCCATGTATGCAACAAGCAGCATGATGACCCAAATGACAATAATCACTACTACCTGTTAGAAACCAAATATCATTTCAATTTTGATTGTAACATTATATATTATAATAGAGTTAGTAATAGTGACACTATTAATTTAATTTTACATTCACTTTGTCACTTGTTAAACTTATAAAAATTAATTAAAGGAACTTTTTCAATATTAATATAAACATACCTTAATGATAGTTGTGTTTCTATTTTCATATTTGCATTCACATCTTGGACAGAACTCTTGTTCACGACCATTTATAATCTCTCCAACCCGTGGCAAAATAACTCCATCACAATTGCTGTAATGTACATGCATTTTTTGAATATAAGTAACAGTTAATTATGATCTTTGCATAAAACATATTATAATTATGATACATTTCAAATAAAAATATAAAATTTGTTGATTTGCATCTGCTTTCCTTGATATTGACCAAGTATTTGTATGCTATACAAGATAAAGGCTAATGTTCCCCATAGCTATCACTTGATTTTTGAGTCGTATCTGACAAACTGGTAACAATCTTCATACATTCGCCGGTTTCGGTTGAAAGTGTACGTATGGCAAGGCTAAATGGCCATTTTGGTGTTCATTTAAAGAAACATACCTCCTATCAGTAGATGGCCAAAGATGAAGATGACACAAATTATATGAATTTTGAAGTACACTGCAGTAGTATTCCAGATTTCAAGCAACATACAATTAAAGATCTAAGCACATTCAGGCAAAATACTTTATAATAAATTTGTAGTAAGGAAATATAATCAATTACCATTTGTTTGGTGGTACATTACCAATGTACAGTTTACGATCAGAACCTACTGTGTTGTTCAACACTGCAGCAGGGCTTGGGCAGACACATTTACATCTCTTATCTTCATATGAACCCTAAAATAAAATCAGGCTATTTTTATAAAATGCTATTGCAACATTTGAACATAATAATAACATAAAACTTATGAACATAAAAAAAATAAACTTAATGTAATACTGTTGTGCACAGATTTAGAAATTACCAAAATAATTATGTTTATTGATAACTATCCCATTGTTATCCAAGTATATAAGATGCCATGAAAGTCCTTTTAATTCATATAATTATTTTATAGTAATAACAAAAAATTTAGATAACAATAAAAAGTCGCAGACAAAGTCAACAAAACTAATAGAAATAACTAGCAGATATCTGATGTATGAATAGATATTAATTTTATAATTAAATAGAAAAGGAGCAGTTTTTACTTGATAGTTGTTGTAGAGTGCATTTTTAGTACTCTCAATAATTTGAATGACTGCCGGATAGCCATTCAGTTTGTAACCAATTTGAACTGATTCAATATACAATTGTCAACCTACTCTATCTTTGTGTCCTTTATGAATGAATTACTCTAATCATTCAACACCAGGACTGTACCTATTGATGATATAACAGGAATATAACAGGAGTAAAGTTGTGTTTTGTATGAAAACAAATTCTGCCAAATCTGTGCAACATTGTACCAGTTTTCATTGGCTTACTGATGGCCATTGATGGAATGTGTGGCTAATGCAATATACACACGAAGGTCACTGGTTGGTTGAATTGATATTACATCAGTGACAAATCACTGACCACTGATTGCACCAATTCAAATAAGCCAAAATGCTTGCATTACTATTCTATCCATTTATATGCTCAATGACTGTATCTACTCTAATTTTACAGCTGTTTTATTTTTTAAATATTTTGAACTTTGAACCCACTGATTGCATATTTTATTTGTATGACCAATTCTGACAAATGTGTATGTGGAGTTACATAGAGTTCTTTAATTTATTATTTTCTACTTCCTAATACACTAGTTCTATATGCCTACAATAAGATGTCAAACAGTCAATTTATATTTTGAATTAGTGTATATTTACTATCACACAGCTAGGACATCTTAAAATATACAAACAATTAGGTTGAAAACATTATCTATCAACCTATTGGAAAATATTTAGAGGTCAATGCGAACAATTAACATGGACAAACCTAGAACATAAATATTTTATTATAAACTTGTAACAAGATCCTTTAGTTGAAAATAAACAGAACATGGATATTAATAGTAAACTACAGGTTTTGATTGTTAGGAATATACTAAACTAAGAAACTTTCCAACATTGCAAAAGATAGAGAAAAGGTAAAAAGATCCTCTTAAGATTTAGTAGTTTATGATAAAAATTACATACTTTATATATAAACTAATAAATAACAATATAAATTTATAAATGTTGTCAATTTTTCTTAAGTATTCTTGTGACGACGTACATTAAAGTTATCATTACATAACATCAAGGAGAAGAGAAGTGCGTTTTAGCACATAACACAATTAATTGGCAAAAGAAAAAGCAGTTTATGTAAGTAAATAATACCTACAAAAAGTATATAAACAAAATTATTATTAAAATACGTACCGATACTATGGAAGAACTCGTGACAATAGCAAACAATAAAACTGTTTTTATATACATTGTATATCTTTTTAAACAGATCAATAATAAAGAAATTTTACACTTTGTTATTAAGAAATTCTTATCATCAGAAAGCAAAAAGACCACTAGACATAAGACAAGAGCCAAGACATTAGGCAAATGCATGGATGTAGTATAACAAGTTATATATTATTACGTCCATTGGCAAATGTCACGACGCCATTACATATTTCTTGATTTTTAAATAACGCTTAGCGGCAGGTATTAGTGATCATACAGTATTGGTTGAATGAGTGTTCCAATACTTTCATTTTAATATTATTAATTTGTATTTATAGAAGAACAAGCATTATGAATTATTATTTAATATAATGTATATGATTTATAGTTTCTGCAATTGGCATTTAATGTTTTTTACAATATATTATATACCTTTACTGCAATAATCTGAAAGAACAATATCCCCATTGTTCTTTCAGATTATTGCTTGCAATATTTTGCTAGAGCCTAAAGGAATGTCGTTTGCCTAAAGATAGAATAATTTAAGTGATTATCGATTGAGCATACGAGATATTCTATAGAATATATTAATATTGTCTTTATATCATAGCACATGATAACTGGGAACACACGATGCACACTATGGAAACTTTTGTACCAATAAGAAAAACAGTACGAAATGTAAGTAAATTGGGACGTACTGAAAATGTCATAAAAGTGGGCTATTAGCATGGCTATTAGCTACCAAGTTAGAAGTGATTATAGTCTTCGCCAACACTGAAGTCCTACGGCTAAACGGAACTAAATTTGACAAGACTGATATCTAATCTTGACGTCTGACAGGTGTGAAATATGGAGCCTAAAGGGATAAAAAGTGAAGATCGTATTATAATCCTTAATAGCGAAAGAATTTTGTGAATTGGAAAAGGGGCCTGTTTCACAATCTCCAGATAAGTACCGAATAGGCTATTCACAACATTTTTTTTTTTTTCGGTTGGATCTATGCTAATGGTCCTAGTGACCGTTATGCGTCATCGGAAATGGGGTGATCCGGTTGGATCATCCTATGACGTTAAAAATTTGGGGGGTTGCCCCCCGCCATGTTCATGGCGTCGGGTTGGTACCTAACTTGGTCAGCTACGGTCGACTGGTTTGGAACGGGTGACGTTAGAAACCTATCATGAGGGCCGGCCCTCCCCTCCCCCGGTAGCGGGGGAGGCGGGTCAAGCGCGGGACCCGAGCAAGCTGCCGATAGCAGAGTGCTATCGGTGATTACACGGTCTATATTGGTGTCGACTCGTAGCTGATCTGAGCCTATGCTGTCGCGGTTGATCCGGATCAACTGGTCAACGGAGTGTAGGGTTCGACGTCGCATACGACCCCGGGGCCCATGCGGTGTGAATGTGTGCCTAACACCGGCTGTGTTATGTCTGAGTGTGTGTTGTAGCTTACGTCGCGCTTCAGCGTCGCGCTTTAACAGTTCTGTGATTTTATCAACAGGATCGGTTATGACATTCTTAGGTAACCTAGACTTATTAGGTGCTAAGCTATCGGGGTTGTAGTTTGCCGCACTCACGACGAGTGGGTTCGGGTGGAGAAGTGCCTTTTCGAAGTGACGTTCTGACATCGCTTTGAAATGGCCCCTAATCGAATCTAGTCTGAGGTCGCGGTGTAGGTCGATGTTTCTTACGTACCACGGGCAACCGGTTGCCACACGTAAGAATTTATTTTGGATCGTTTGGAGGCCTCTGAGTCTATGCTGAGGCACATGCGCGAATGCCACACAGGAGTATGACATGATGGGGCGGATACATGATTTATAGAGGGTGAGCTTGTGCCTGAGGGGCATTTTGCTCTTTTTGTTTATGAGGAAGTACAGTCTACTACTGACGAAACGGGCTTTTTTAGAAATCGCGGCGATGTGTGGTCTAAACGACATCGACCTGTCAAGGGTGACCCCCAGGTACTTGACCTGTCTAACTCTGGGAATAACGACGTTATTTAGTAAGATTGGTTTCATCGTGAACCATGTTTGTCTGCGTTTAGGTAAGCGTGTCTTTCTCTTACGAGAGAAATGAATCGACGCGCTTTTATCGGGGTTAATAGCTATTCTCCATTTTGCGAACCAGTTGCCTAGTTCGTTGACGGCACGTTGGAGAAATAGCGATGCTCTATTAGCATTAGGGTGGGTAACGTATAGAGCTGTATCGTCAGCGAAGAGAGCCAGTTTGACGTCCGGAGGTCTGGGGATATCTGATGTGTACAGATTGTATAGAGTTGGGGACAGCATGGAGCCCTGGGGGACTCCGGCCCTCAGAGGTCTCAGGGAAGAGAGGGTGCCTTCGACCCTATACCTAAATGACCGGTTTGACAGATAGTCGCGGATGATGATAACTAGCCTATCCGGTATTCCTAGCTTGTACAGTTTGTACACGAGGCCTTCGTGCCATATCCTATCGAAGGCCTTAGCTACATCGAAAAATACGGCGCACGTATCGCGGGAGTTCTTTTTATTGAAACCTCTGAGTATGTCTTCGGTCATACGGTGGACTTGCCTTGGACAGCAGTGGTTTTCGCGGAAGGCGAATTGCTCGTCTATGAACAGGTTCTTTTCGCCTATAACGGCTTTGAGCCGCTTAAGCAGAACCCGTTCGTAGATTTTGCCAATCGAGCTTAGTAGACTGATGGGCCGATAGCTAGACGGTTCCGTGCCCGGTTTGCCGGGCTTAGGTATGCCGATAACCGTAGCTTCTTTCCATTGGTCTGGGAACCTACAACCCTTTAGGAGGGCGTTGAAAATGCTAACCAGGAGGTAAACAAGAGCGGGTGGGAGTATTTTAATGACTTTGTTGGAAATCCCGTCCGGCCCGGGGGCCTTCTTGGAGTGAAGTCGTTTGATAATGTCTTGGACTTCTTCTACATCCGTCGGAGGGATAGGATCCCCCTCCGGCGGCGCAGAAGTCTTCGACTCTACTACCCTATTCACAACATATTTGACAGATTGAGTATGGAGTATCTGTCAAATATGTTGCGGATAGCCTATTCGGAACTTATCTGGTGATTGTGAAACAGGCCCTTGAATATTAAACAACTGTTAATCCCGTTGAATAATAGATTTATTAATGTCACTGCCATAGAGTAAAGTAATACAACGGAGTCACTGCCAAAGAATATAATATATTATATAGGTCACTGCCATGATAGGTGTATTTCAGAGATACCCACTCGTTCTTTTTTTGCCTAATTTATGGTTAATATTACCATTAATAATTATTATTCAGTATATTCATCTTATGACATAATATATAAATACAAAATATAGTAACTTAAACCAATCAGATGAATTTCAGGTGTTTTCGAGAAAAAAGAAATCTTCAATAACAAAAGAAGTAAAAATATCAGCAATAAATTTTAAGAAAATGGTCACGCTTGGAGAAAGCTGACTGCAACCAAAAAATATTGTTTTAGTTTATTTCGACTTATCGACTATACGTAATAAAAGTATAATACTAAATAAATTAAAAAAAAAAAGTTTATTTTATTAAAACTTCAGGGAGATTTATTTTGCTGCCATAACTCTTTTTGTCAACATCATCATCGTTAATCATAATAATTTATCGTTTTTATTGTACTAGCCTTGGTGGGGAATGATTTTACTAGATGCTGGCAACATCAAGTTACGAGACTTGAGTGCTGGCGCAGACTCGAGTGAGTGATAGTGGCAAAAGCCATTTTTCTATACAAAATGTATTTTAAGCGTATGCCCAAGTCTAATAATAACTAATTTCAATTTAGGTTTTTAGTTTTCTTTGCGTTTCAATACCTACTATACATAGTTTAAAATGTAATCGTTTCCTCTGTCAGTCTGTCTGTTCGATTAGATCTTTGAAACTAGTCAACGGTAAGGCTACAATATTCAAATGGTGTTGTTGTTAGCTGCCGAACTGTGCGAAATCGACTGCATGAGTATGACCTACGAGTACGACGACCAATAGGGATGTTGACACGTCATGTTACAAATTCATGTAAAGTTATGTTTTACATATTAAATGCAGTATTTGAAAACCTAAAATAACATTTTAAAAGTCTACTTATTTGTCTTAAAATTTAGAAAATTAATTTAAAATGCGTTATTTATCATGCATTATCACGTGACTGTAAAACGTAAATAAGGCGATGACGTCACTGAACATTGAGTTAAGTACAAACTGTCATAACTCACCTAACATAGCGCGAGCTCTGAATGCGGTGTGTGACGTAATGACGCTTGGAGCGTTTCAAGGGCAATTTTAAAAACTATTTTTCTTTATTTAATTTTTTGTTAGAATTGGACATTTATTTACAAAAGTATTTTTTTCGTGTTTATCTATAGTATATCTATCAAATAAAATCAATTAAAAAAAAATTGTCAACATCCCTATTAGGTACCCACCGATACCTCACGAGAATAGCGCATATTACATGGACAATGGGATAAAATTTTATTTTGTGATGAGTCTCGATTTGGGTTCATGCCTGATACTAGAGTGCACCGTCGTCCTGGAAATACTGAAAGACTGAGGAGCTTTCAGGAAGTGCGTCTATAAAACGGCTCAACAGTTATGGTAAAGGCAGGTATTATGAATAACAGACAAACTCAGCTCGTTTTTGTAAATGGTAACATGAACGCTGTAAATTACGTTGAGGATATTCTGAAGCCTTATTTTCGTCCATTCGCACAAACGCTTGGTTCCGATTTCACGTTGAAGTATGAAAAAAGCATTAAAAATTAATATAAATAAGAAAACACTAAAGATTTAATGCAAAAACACATTGTTAAATTGAAATTTGTATGTGTAGCTTAGAGTTTTTTGATATGTGTATTATGCATATTATACTATAAATCTTCGTCTTGAATAAAATTGTTCTATCTATTTAAAATTAACGGATCATAATCCGTTGCGTACTTTAAAAGTTTTAAGCATACATACAAAGGAAGCATCTTTGTTTTAGACTATGTAAATATAAAGAAGTTTATTACGCATATCATATATCATAGAGATACTAATATTCTACTAGTCAATTAGTGCTTTCATCATTCATGTAAAGGGAGTTGTATAAAAATTGAAGCCGCCATTTCGTGGCGGTGGAAACTTTTATAAAACAGCAAAATTCTAAAAACATTGGCGGGTGGGCCGTTTCTTTGATCGCAGTCGGCAGCGGTTGGCGGGCGCGGTGTGTGCCGGTATGAGGTGTATTAACTAATATACCATCATGATTGATCATTAGTCTGGATATGTGATGATGATGATGATGATGATGATGAGAGTAGATGATGATGATGTGATGAGAGATGAGATGATGATGATGATAGTTAGGTTTTTGATAAACGAATATGATTGTATACCAGTATGGTTATAGACTGTAGAATGTTTCATGGTGGTTTGAGTATAGGTAAAGCCACAACTATTTTGTGCATTAATATACCTTTACCCGAGAAAACTTGAAAAACTAAATAAATACAACAAATGACAATATAATGTAAACAAAATTAACATAATATTATAGAATATAGATATTATAAAAATAACTATAATAAATTTTGAAAGGTATTGGATTTTAATTTTCCAAAATAGAACCCATACTTTTTCTGTAACAGTAATAAAAGTTTCCTATAAGCCTGTTTACAGGTTCCACTTATTTACTATTTATACATTGTAAACAGTGTACAAAGGAAGCGGTCACACAGGAGCAGACCGCTGCTATTCAAACTTGGGTTTGTGTTCAAAATATGACAATGCTTCGGCATACACCGATGTGAGCATACCTTTAGGTACAACGATGGGCGCTAAAATATAGCATAAATACTTTAAGACGATAAAGGTTTTTTTACGTCTAGGTATACTTTATTGTATTTGGGGCTTACCGCATACCCTAATACATAAACTAAGCGTTCATTATCTATCAGGTAGATTTCCTTATGTTGAATCACGAGATTCATTTATATTTTGCTACCTGCAAAAAACAAAAAAAAAAGACAAAGGTCAATATTTTTTTTCTTGGCATGATTATTATAGGTGACGTAATAAATTAATTTATCTTATATATTTAAACGAGCAATTCTTGTACGGCGCGACGCCGTTATTAAATTACGATTTATTTTAATTCGGTAATATAAACTAAAAAGGTTTTATTAAATTCTTAAATCGAATAAATCAAATGTTACTAAGAGCGGGTAACTCCGAATAGAGTAGTGGGTGTCACCATGGCGACCGATAATAGAATGGTGATCGGCAAGATAGAGGCAAATATGATTAGAATACGAACGTAAATTTCGCTGTCTAATAATATGTCATGGTAGCTTAGTGGTGAAATTAGGCAGTTAAATCCGAACGAGCGTGGTTCGAATCTTCAGTCTGAATTATTTTTTTCCTTTTTTTAAGATATTTTTTTGTGAATTTTTTTTTATCGTATTTTATCACTAAGGGTACCGAGCAAATGCTCGTTCAACCAGGTACTGTTAGTAAAATAAGAGGAGAATTGATACAACATTAATAAATCTATCTGAAGGATCTTTAATCTAGGCGCGCGGCAGCGCGGCAAGCCAAGTTCAGCTGGCGAGCGAGCGTACGTAAAGTAATATTACACGAACCATTTGGCGCTACTTTTTACCCCCTCATAACTCAAAAACTATTAAATATAAACGTATGAAATTTGGCACATATATTGAGACCTGCAAGATTAACACGTGCTCCAAATTTCAAAAATATATCTCAAACGGTTATTTAGATATTAATGTCCAAAAATCGTGATTTTTATCACTGACATATAGATCAAAACTAAGTCCCAGTTCCAGATGACCTAGAACGTTCAAATTTGGCATGCAGATAGGTAATAAGGTGCATACAAAGGAAAAAATCGGAAAATGGTAAATTTGTATCATTTTATTATAGTTTTTCACCTAATTGATTTTACCTATACATCAAAATTAACACCCAGTTCCAGATGACCTAGAAAGTTCAAATTTGGCATGCAGATAGGTAATAAGGTGCATACAAAGGAAAAAATCTGAAACTGGTAAATTTGTATCGTTTTATTATAGTTTTTCACTTAATTGATTCTATTTGGGATACGACTTACGCACTTTAATATTAGCGCTTATGACACTACAATAGGGTTGAATATGGTTGAGCAAGTGGCAACTGACCGCGGCGCTCGTAACTCATGAAAATGTTCTTAGAAATGCATTACATTAATTGTGGTTATTATTAATTTTATTATAATATAATTCTTTTAGTAAGTACGTATGGTATAGGCAATAGTTTAAATAAAATAAAATAAAAATTAGTACAGTTATAATAATATAGTAATAAGTAGATAATAATATTATGTATCGACGACCTCTGTGGCTCAATGCATAGCGTGTTGGGTAAAGCCGAAGGTAGCGGGTTCCAATCCCGACAACGACCAAAAAAAATTTCCGAGTTCCTGTGTCATGGATGAGTATTAAATATGTGTGTTATATAATAAAAATCTTAAATATAAGTATGTTAATATAAAAGTATTAAATAAATAAATGTATTTCCCTTGTCTGATATCAGTAACACAAGTTCTATATATGTATAGATAATATAATATTACTATTATTATACTTAGCTCTGGTTAAGTTTTAAAGAGTTAAAACTCATTGATAACAATGAGTGAGTAATGTACAAATGTGTCGTACCATAGAAAATAACACAAAAAAGACAATTATACCCCGTAAAGGTAGGAAAATACGGTGTTAAAAAATATTTGGTATTATTTTTTTTATAAATTAAATAAGTACTTAATACCTAGTACCTACCTGCCTAATTACTAATAATTTAAGTAAGTAAGTACAAAAAGTAATGATATCCCATCAAAAACATAAATGTGAAATGAGAGTCAAGTTCATTATTAAGATGTTATATGCCTTGTTGTTGAGTCCAACGACAAAAGAAGTGAGATCTAAATGGGTGCCAAGTTCAATGGTCAGTCCTGAAATTTATTTATAACAAAATAAAGTATCATTTCTTCTTATAGCTTAGGATAATATATTGTAGCCTAAGGTCTGACTTGGCTAGTTTTCCTATGCGAATTATATTTTAGCTTTCGTAAGTTCTATGCCAGTTACTTGTCGGTTCTTATTTTATTATTCCGAAAATTTGGCTTGTTGGCAGAAACTAGCCATCGAACATAATAATTCGTATAGGTATGATAACTAGCCAAGTCAGACCTAAGGCTACAATATATTATCCTAAGCTATAAGAAGAAATGATACTTTATTTTGTTATAAATAAATTTCAGGACTGAACATTGAACTTGGCACCCATTTAGATCTCACTTCTTTTGTCGTTGGACTCAACAACAAGGCATATAACATGTTAATAATGAACTTGGCTCTCATTTCACATTTATGTTTTTGATGGGTAAATAATTAATATAAAAATGCAAAGTAGACCATTGTTTTAAAGCTAAAATCACAGAAGAAGAAGAATCACCTGTGAAGCATGAGAAAATCATTATGCCTGATTATTTTATTATTCAATCTCATAAAAAAAAAAAATGTTTAAAAAATTGCAGTGGCATCTTAGCGCTTTCACCAACCGTTATTGTTCCCAACGGGGCGGCGCGCGAAATTCAGCGGAAAGACTACCTACGTACACCTCCAAAGTTTATTGCGCACAAATTGTATGCATTATTTATTTAATTTAAAAGCGAAGAAACCCAAGCGCGATCATACGGCTCCACGACGAAATGAGAACGAGAAAGAGAGCAAAACATAAATAAGTCGAAGGTATAACGCTATCTGTAGCTTTTCTTGCATTTCAATGTTTCTGAATAAGTCTTGAGGCGAAGGCTTCGTTATTAGCTTTGAAAATCCATGTAATTGTATTATAAGCAGTAATGTTTGTATGTAATTTTTAGAGGTAAACTGTCCCATGTGGTACCTTAGTTACCAGAATTGATTGCTTATCCTGAGACGTTACAGTTTTGTTCCCGGTAATAACAGTGCCTGTCCAGCCTTTGTTCCTGAAACACAGCGAACGTATTTGATGAAAGAATTATTTCCATGATGGTGGTACCCATTGGATACCGGCACTGTATACCCCCCCCCCCCCCGTAAATGTTCAATAGTCTTTAGAATAATGTTAGTCATAAAGTATGACCAAATATTATTATATCCCACTGCTGGGTCTCCTTCATCAGACGATTATTGGGCCATAGTTAACCAATGCATTGGCACAACGCGTCTCATCAGGCATGCAGGTTCCACTCAGGAGTTTCTTTCACCGGTGAACGAGCGATGGTCTCGTATTTAGAGTGCACTTAGAAATGTAGAATAACTGATTCAAGGCACCACTTCGGGTCAGGTCAAGCCCGGACCCTCTGTTCAAGAAGCCGAGTCTATACCCACTGGACCATCATCGCTCGTCATGACGAAAGGATTATCATAACAAAGGTCTACTACAGGTAACCACGGATCACCTTTTATTTTGTGACTATCCAAAAACTGAATTAAAGTAAACCTGAAGCCTGAATATGTAATCAATCAAACCGAAAGGAAGCGACGGTGGTCCAGTGGTGGACGGACTCGGCCTCTTACTCGAGGGGTTCCGGGTTCGATCCTGACCCGTCCGTGTGTGCCTTGAAATGGGTTTTTCTAAATTTCTAAGTGCACACGAGACCATCGTTCGCTCACCGGTGAAGGAAAACATCGTGAGGAAACCTGCATGCCTGATGAGATTGAAAGTCTTTGAAAGTATGTGAAGTTCACCAATCCGCACTGGGCCAGCGCGGTGGACTATTGGCCCATTACCCTCCTCGCCTGATTTCGAGGAAGGAGACCCGTGCCCAGCAATGGGACATATATAAGGGTTGATACTAACAAACCGAAAGAATAATGGATAATATTACTATCCCGCTAACGGCATATTCCCACATACAACAAGTATACTTGCTTGTTGTATGTGGTTTTCAAAAATTGTTGTTGTAAAATTGTTCTTGTTTTAAAATTACAGCTGTTGAAAAACTAATTATAGTATCACAGAGTTTCTTTTTCACTTACGATATAAAATAAGTGTACGCGAGTAATTGTTACGCGCGATTGAAGTAAAACTTCACTAAAATTAGAAATAAATAATCCTAATTTATTATGATCTTTATCGATACATGGCGTATCTTATACTAATAAGTATATAAAGCCGAATTGTTTGTTTTAACGCGCTAATCTCAGGATGTTTGTCGGATTTGAATGGTTTTTTTTTTACTTTTAGATAACCCATTTATCGAGTAAGGCTAAGCATTTTCTTATACTAATATATAAAGCTAAGGAGTTTGTTTGTTTGAACGCGATTTTGATAGGTCATATATCATACCGCTAAGATGACGTTGCAAATCTTAGTTAAAGCAGGCGATGCTACGGACAACAGCTAGTATTTAATAAGCGCACGTAATACAAAGACGATTTACGAGCAGTGGCCGGTCTGTGTTGGATGCGAGTGGCAAGAGATCGGTTGTCTTGGCGTTCTTTGAGGGAGGCCTATGGTCAGCATTGGAAGAATAAATGATGATGATGATGATGGTGATGATATGACATAACTTACGATTTATGCTACTATTTTGAATATAGAATACTGAGAGTTCATTCTGCCAGAAATGTGAGTTACCCTAGAGGGTAACTACTAGAGTAGTGAGCAAAACGTTTTACTTGAACAACAAAAGTAGAAGTTATCCCATTATATAAAATAATTTTGTAAGAGAATAATAAACGCCTTCAAATAAACGATTCCACTTCCAAACGTACACTGTTAGAGATAATTCCACTTCCAACCTAAGAGATATCTAGCACGCACCTCTTATGAACGCCAAGACGGCCGTTTCCACGTTGTATCTATTTAACATTCTTCAACAAGTAGGTATTGGGTGTCTAGAATTAAACTACGTTGCCCGCTGGTCATCCAGCGCAAATTGTGTGCATACTAGTTTGCTTATAATGGTAACATACGCTCGGTTTCTGAAACGTTGGTCAGAGTGTATGTCAACTAACATGGCTGTTAATGGCGGTTAACATACGATATAGTATCGAGTCAAATTTAACACCTTTTCATTGTAATGGCCATGTCAACTGACAGGCCGATCAAATTAAGTAATTTAACCATGCTTCTAGCTGCAACTCATTTGACACTTAACAAGAGACTTGACAGTTGATTTGTTAATTTTTGCGTTGATCAGCCTTTCAAAAACCTGGCGCAAGTGTTTCCTTAATTGTTCTCTATATCAATGGTCTATATAAAATCATCGATATATAATTTTGTTGCTATGTTCTGGAAATACAATGTAGAAAACCTACTTAAAATTGTGAGATGAATAATAAAGGGAAATCGAAGAAAAGTTTTCTCTATATCGCGATATTTGTCATTCTTTTGACTTTACGCACCCAAAACACGTTCGCATATGGGACGGCCAGATGACAAAATGTCGTATAAAATACAGCTAGTACGGTTTCTGCTTTGCATGTTTCATGCACTATGCGAAATATGTGTTTAGTATTATAATACACGAAAGCTCGTCACGTTTTTTTATGTTTTGCCTACATGATTTTTCATATATTTTTTTTGTTTCATAATTTTTTATTTCACTTTTAAATATATCGTAAAAAAATAATGTGAGTTACTGTGGTGAGTTGTAAAATTCTAGGTTTGGATAGTTTTGAGTAGGTTTTGATGTGTAATTAGTTTGTAATATAAGCTAATTGTTTTCTTATGCTTACCCGAATTTCTCTTATTATAATAAACCAATACAAAATTCGTAAAAGTTGTTTCATTATATGCAACTTAATTTTAAGTATTAATCGATTGTTTATTTTTGCCAAACGATCGCTTTTTGCGACATTCTGCCATTACAAATAATTTAATTATAAACATGAATAAATTACAATATTGACGTAAATCTGATGTCTACACTTTTTTTATAGAAGAGGGTACAAACGGACAGTCAGTTCACCTGATGGTAAGTGATACCGAGATCCACAGACGCGCTACACCAGAGCATTAGTGTTGCCTTTGAAATAAGAGTACGCTCTTTTCTTGAAGGTCCCTAAGTCATATCGGTTCGGAAATAGCTGGGTGGCAGCTGATTCCATATACTAATGGTGCGAGGCAGGATATACCATAAATTAATCATCTTTCAGTGACTGATATGCCAAGATATTTGCTTCGTGATGTAACAATTTAATAATACAACAATAATAAAGTTAATTTTAAATAAAAAACCAAAACCGACTTCAAAACTATACCTTTAAATTATGTGCAACTAAAAACGTTTAAATAATGTTTAAATACTTCGAGGTGAAGTTAGTTAACAAAAATAATTAATCAATGAATATAATGAAACTTATATGCCCTACTTATACTTTTTCAAATTAGTTATTTTGGGAGTCGGTGCCAGCCAAGAAGGGCAGTTTAATCACAATTCACAGCATTTAAATACATAATATTATACTCTCATATCTATTATGAGTTTCTTTGCAATGATTGATTTTGTACTCATACGAGTACACCCAGTATTGATTAGATCACTGTTAAGGTTATCTTTGCTTTAGCTGGTACCGGCTGGTGGTAGTATAAAAGATTCAGCCGAGTATCATTAATTTGCTCCTAAGAATGGAAGAGTTCCGTTACTTTGTTATGGATCCCATGATCAGAACCCAACCAAGTTTTCACCAAACTACCCTTGAAGTACATTCTTTCAAATAAACTAATAATCATCGAAATCGGTTGGCGTGATATTCAGTTATTCATCTATTTGTCGCGGACGTACCTAATGCAAATTTAAGACTTTTATGGTTTTCTCATGAATACCATCATCAGAACTGGACTAGATTAAAATGGGACCACATGGGGAGCGTCAGCTTTCTAATAAAAAAAAGAATCATCGAAATCGATTCACCCAGTCAAAAGTTATGAGGTAACAATTATAAAAAAAAAAAAACAAAAAAAAAACATACAGTCGAATTGATAACCTCCTCCTATTTTTGAAGTCGGTTAAAAATACATAGAATAGTCAACCATCATTTAGTACCATAACAAATAACTTTGTCTGTAAGCCAAAAAGGAATGTAAACAAAAACCGTGTAATAAATAATTTATGCGGAGTTCATTTGAAAATTTGCTAACAATATACAAACCCACAAAATTGACAATGAAAATAATGCCACGTCTATTAATTCCCTCGGCAAGCTATTAACAAGGGGTAACACTCGTATTAAAATGATAAATGATTCTAATCATTATTTCTTCTCAACCAGCGTAAAATAAGCTTCCTCTCGTCGGTAGTGTTACGAAAACTGGATACGGTAAGATTTATCCAGTCTAGTGGCGTAGGCCTGTTAGAGCTGGTTATTCTTACCCCAAGTTGGTCGTTTCATGCGTTAACTTTAACAAATTACCGTTGCAATGAGACTAGAGTTGTACAACTCAGTTTTGTCTACCGGAGGCAGCTAAGATGAATTGTTCTTTTGACCCTTTTGTAAAAATTATTACGCTCATTTGTAACAGAGGTGAGACGTGGCTGAAATAAGGATATTACGACAAAATTAATAGAACCTATACAAACTTTTTCAATTTGTAACACGAAAGAATGATTTTTAGTATTTATGTAGTATGATAATAAGAAATTTACTTCTATATGTATCTAATATATCTAATATTTTGGAAATGAAAATTTCTTAAAACCACTTTGAGCACTTCTAGGTAGGGGTAATTTTTTTAGGTTTGCGTTATGGGTTACCGTCATGCTTATGTGATATTATAATGAGACGTCATTATTAAATATCATTTTT
This sequence comes from Lycaena phlaeas, assembly GCA_905333005.2. Classification (NCBI taxonomy): domain Eukaryota; kingdom Metazoa; phylum Arthropoda; class Insecta; order Lepidoptera; family Lycaenidae; genus Lycaena; species Lycaena phlaeas. Next base: position 8,319,647 of record HG995168.1, read on the forward strand.
TTAAAATTGATTTTATGTACAGTCGGTCCTTGATGGAAATTCATATTATAGCCACTATAACAAAACTTTTTTACCTTTTTCCACTATTTATTATATATATTATTACAGTTACAATTTAAACGAAGCGGTCGACAAAGTCATCAAACCTGATGAAAAAGGAAAAATTATAAAAAAGTTTTATTATAGTGGCTATCAAATTTTTTTTGTCATTGTTTGTTTTGTTAATGTCATAGGGAGGCAATTGAGCAGCCAGAGCCTTATGGTGACTACCAACCCCATATACATCCGCGCAACCAAAGTTTATGCAGATGCATTACTCGCTTTTACCCTATCGTAGGATGGGATGGACCCAACCAATGGACCACTAGAAACTCACAAACCGCACGAAATGCGACAGTATAGCTGTCACTTTACGTCGGTATTATGTGACCTATTGGCTACAAAGCAGCATGGTACATTCACGGCATGGCTAAGTTGCAAGTTTTCACTTTGATTGTCACCAAACGGTTGACATACCTACAACTAGTTAAATAACTTTATATTTTACTAGTTAAATAACTTTATATATTACTATTAACTAGTACAATATTAAATTTATGTATTACCTATTTCCTCTACTCCACCAAGCCAGGTAGATGTATTACATATTCGTTATTTTATATTGATAACTTGAGAAAGTTATAAAACTTTATATTGAAATATTACTGAAATAATACCCTTGAAATGAATTTTATTCCAGTTCCTTTTATATAACATTGCTTTTATATAACCAGCATTGTAAATTGTAATTTAAAAATAATAAAGACATAATATTATTGTGTTAAAATAGACAAAATATTAATGATCTAATAATATGATGTTATGAAATGTGAAATGAAATAATACCAGTTGAAATATAAGTAGCGTGAAATATTTACTGGCGAAATGGTATTTTGTAATTATTCATATGAAAAGCCTTCAACTCTTTTGCCATAGGTCCCTAAGCTTCTGGTATGGTAAAATTATTTTATTTTTAATGAGATTTATTTCAACTAGTTGTTAAAAATATGGAATTATTTTAATGTGTTGTTTAAAATCCAAATCATTTATTTTTTCAATTAGGGTTATCACTGTGAAATAGAAAATATAATACAACAAAATAAAAATAGGAATACTAAACCAATGCAGAATTAAACAAACATAATTATTAACGATTAATCAAAGTAGTTGATTTTAATATTTCAACCTGTATATATTATACACGGCATTTTTGAACGGGTCTTTGTATACATCGCAGGTACTATAAGAATCGCTAACTTTTGTCCTTACACAAATTTTTTGTACACAAATTATAGTAATAACATAAAGATAATAACATAAACATAATAAAATAAAAAAGGTTTTAGTAATAGGATTTTAAAGGTCAGAGATTCCGAAATTACTTCAACTGTTTGAGAAGCCTATATGAATGTTATTGAAACCTTTAGGAACAAGTAAATTATTATTATTCTTCCTACTTTGCTCTATGGTAGTAAATTACGGTGTATTAATGTTTCACGCCATCAAAATGAACTGATGATAAATTTGCTACGAAAGTTGGTTACAAAGGATCTCAACGCTGTAACAGTTATCTATAGTGGCAGCCTCTAAACAAACGCTAATAAAGGCAACCGCTAAAAACGGAAATTCAAAAGTTGCTCTCCCGAAAGGGTTGCCATTATTAAAATTAAAATTAGATTACGTTTTTCGGTTAATGCCGTTATTTTGCGAGGTAATTATGTTGGAGGGAGTGAGGTAGGTGATTAACAGAGTACGATATAATTCGATAGCTGTTGTAATATTAACAAGTATCTCGGAGAAGCAGTTTTTGGTATGTTTTTGATTGCAGTTTAGTCCCGATGATAATTACTTTTGGGAAAGGGTTGTGGGAAAGCTTATACAGGCTGATTTAATATGAACTACTCTTGTCAAATGTCATTGGTGATATGTAAACTATACTGAATTGCTAAATATGGAAATGTTGCTACGGGCGCCATTTCTGATAAATAAGTATGTTTGATATTTGAGATGAGTTATTAACGCTGACTAAATAAATAAATAAGTAAAAATTTTTTTTTCATTTCAAGTGAACTGACTTTAGAACTACTCGTGTTTCCGTTTTTTAAACTATTCTTATTTGTAAAAGAAGTAATATTGTGTATCCATAAAAAGAAAGCAGTAATACAAACACTAAAATTGAATCAAAAATTGAGTACTTGCCCGATTGAGCAAGTGGCAATTCGCGCGGGCACGGATCTCATCTGTATTTAAAAAAAAAATACACGTCATATTATTAAGTAAAATTTAAAATTTAAGCCACCAACTACTAAGGGATACTACCGTACCGTGTTTAAAACAATTATTTCAGTCTATTTATTCATTTCTACCGAACAACATTTTTATTACAATTTTCACGTAAACCACGCAAATGTATTAATTAAGCTTTGTTTAACATTTCCCTATTGACACCGCATCTTTTCTTTTAATAGAATGATACTTAATGAGGACACCCTGTAGCTTTCGCCTCGGTTGTTACTGTTATTGTGATTATATTCAGGGCAACTTAACCGGGTAGAATATGACAGTGTTTCACCCGGGTACATTAATTATGGAATTACAACTTGTGTGTTGGTTGATGACTTGCGCTGAACATATGAGTTAAATTACATAAGAAACTTGGCACAATGAGATGGTTATAAAGATGAACTCCCTGTGTATACCTGTACATATATACATACAGATATATGTTAAATAAATGTGTATAACACATATAATATTCTTATTATTCCAAGAGCGGCTGTTCCAGGCAAGGCCTACCTTCGTATCACTGCGACCAGGGTTGATCCATTGTGATCGCCACTATTTACAGCTCCGGTCCAAGTCCTGTTGTTTCTATGAACTCTAGAACTTTTTTTGCACCAAGAGATTTGATCTCTTCTGGGTGCAATACGCGATTCCCTAGATTAAAGTTACTACTATGCATTAGGTTGGGCTTTTTGTGAGAATGTGTATAGGCGATTCCTATCAGTGCCTTGTATAACACATATTATAATATATATCCATATAATAACAGATTCAATAATACAAATGTCTTCTCTAGGTGGATTTGTTGTATTGGAATACATGAGGATTTCCTACCCAAAATATGGAATTAGATTGGCGTAATTATAAGCATTTAGGTAGAAAAATTGTTGTTCGTTCATTAACCAGATAAAAATAAGACCTTCGTGTTGAATGAGATCCGACCGGTCGGCCTATGAGCCGATGTTTAGCAGCGGACGGATAAAGGTTGATGGTTTTGATAATGACGACTGAAAGGAAGCTCAAAATAAGAAGAATTGTGAACTACTACCATAGCTTCTCCCGCTTTAACGTAGTCTTACATCCGTATCTGGACAAATAACTGCTCAAGTAAACTGACAATTGTGTTCTTATTGCGAATGGAACTCGGATACTACGTAGTACTATGAAATAATTTTTTAAAGAATTTCAATACTTATAATTGAATTTTTTTAATTTTAGTAATTCCAAAGATTACCCCCTACATTCAAAGTCATCACCTCTTTATTATATTAACATTCATAAAATATATTTAAACTTTATTATTAATTTTCCAAAGTAATCATATAATATATTTTACGGTAAAAATGAAATAGGTAATTTAAATAATTATTTCACTATAGGTGGAAACTTATTCGCTGCTCCTTACTTGCCCACGCCTACCTTACGAAGATAATATTTTGTATATTGGATTGGAGTCGCATTGTTATATTATTAAAATCTAATTAAAACTCGCATATAACTAGAACCGGCAGTACCGTGGTTCTTGTATCTAGTTAAAGGTCTACATTTCGTTTTCCCTAACGTGGTGTTATCTTCAACCGATAGGAAGTTCTTCCACTTTGGTCATACCCCTCGAAATGGACGTTATAGTACTAACCAAATATGAAATAGTCACAATACAATCATCATCAAACTCTATCCGTCCACGGCTAAACTACGGCCTTCCCAATGAATACCAATGCTCTGAAATTACATAAAGTCATACTAGTTTAAAACAGTACTTTTTTCAAAATAATGATGTTAATATTGCTTATAGCACATATATTTCAAATAAATTCTTAATATTTCTATAGTAATATAGCAAATATGGGACTAACAAGATGGGAAGGATCTCTATCGGTCATTTTGGCGTTAATTGAATTAGGTGATTGAATTAGGTAAAAAAGGTATATTAAATAATAACATATATATTATAATGTAATATATTAATAATTGTATGTACCGTCGGTCTTTGATGGAAATTCATGTTATAACCACTACTTTTACTACACTGCGTTTTATTGTAGTGGCTACTCATTGAGTGAGGCCTATGTTCAGTAGTGGACGAACAAAGGCTGATAATGATGATTACGAATTACTTTTTAGTAATCAGTATAAAAGAGATTTTGTCCAAAAATCTAAATCGTTGGGCTGTTTGCGTATGCCTCCCTATTTATTTGTGCTTTTGGGATGAGGAACTAAATCCGGGCACTTAGCCAGTCTTTGATGGGATCAACAGACTGTTTATGTAGAAAAGGGGGATATTTCGGCATAAAATAGTGTACGAGAGTATTCATTTATTTGTATTTGGGAAGCGTATCTAGTTGAATGCCATTATACAAACTGCGAAAGATGATAATGGTAAATTCGGATTGTACTATAGCAAGCGTAAGTATGGGCAAAGTGTTTCTTTTCGATGCAAAATGATGGATTAATATTTATTGAGCGACGATGGTCCAATGGGTAATGGGCTCGGACTCTCAGGCGAGAGGGTCTAGGTTCGATCCTGAACCTCCATGTGGTGCCTAGAAATGGGTTTTTCAAATTTCGAGAAATTTCTAAGTTCAGCAAACCGCATCGGGCCACCACATCTGTGAACTATGGCCCAATACCCTCCTCGCCTGATATCGAGGAGTAGACCCGTGCCCAGCAGTGGGACATATAGAGGGTTCGGGTTCATCCTTAAACATGATCGTCTTTGGTGATTTGAAATGGAGGTTTCAAGTCTAAACGCACCTGAACGCGAGACCATCGCTCGCTCTAAGATAAATACAGGTGATACTTTACTTTTTTAAATTTATTTACCACATCTATTAATTAGTTGCTTATGGCTTATATGTAATAAATGCTAAAATATGTGTAATAAGAACAGACATGCCATATAATGCGATGATGATGAATGTGTTTATTGAGAGAGGCCTACAGTCACAGGTTGATAATAATGGTGACGATGATAATAAATATTATTCAAGTGAAGCCGCGTTGGTCACTTTATGGTCTTAGAGCCGTGGGAAATCGACCTTCAACCCTCTGATAACCAGATGAGACCTATCTATAAGTACCTAATATTATAAACGTGAAAGTGGGGATGTTTGTTACGCATTCACGAGAAAACTACTCAACCGATCATCATAATACTACACATTATATGCTCGGAGGTACTAGTGGTAACAAAGGTAACCTAATTTGTAAAAAGTATTTTACAAATTAGGGATTTTTTTGCTAACGCGGGCGAAGCTGCCGGCAACAGCTATCATTTTATAAATATATTTAGTTTATAAACACGCCAACAATAAATAGCTTACCTATCGGGATGTGTTCATAAATAAATTTATATTAAATTAATTTCATAATATAATAGTTCAAAGAAGTAAGTCTCATCTGTTTATCAAATGGGTGAAGATCGATTTTAATGATCTACTACTTTTAGGGCCTGTTTCACAATCTCCAGTTAAGTTCCCAATAGGCTATCGGCAACATATTTGACAGATACTCCATACTCTATCTGTCAAATATGTTGCCGATAGCCTATTGGGATCTTAACGAGAGATTGTGAAACAGGCCCTTAGGGAAAAAACTTATAGATTCACATTACCGACATGTGACCACACCGACTTTATGACACGTGTTTTTATTTTATTTCATAATTTTACAAGTTTTTGGGAAGATTTTTCTCTATTTCACGTATATAAATATTTTTTTAATTGTGATACCTATTTTCAAACTTCTAAGTTCAGAAATAACAGAAACCTTATAATGATAAGCTTTACTATATACTCTATAGGGAAATTGAGTTTAATTTCTAAAAATACTTTCTTACCAGTGTCTTACGTATTCATGATGTAAGTGACATCTATGAAAGGAACCATTCAAGACAGTCAATTTCTTTTTAGCCTTGTTGCACAATGCCTATTGGTGAATTTACGCTAACTACAAAGACTTTTTAATCATAGACATATAATATTCTTCATTATGCCCTGATTCACTGGCATAGCCATGTCATCTTCATACTAATTTGTCACTCATGATTTCAAAAAATTCACTTTTGGCTTATTACAAACAATAAATAACATCCAGTTTCAAAAATTAAATTACCGCAGAACAAGCGGAACGAGAGAACTCCCCTCACTAGCACCACCTAATCGGCATCCTATGGTCTCTATAAAATCACATTAGGGTCCACTGTGTACGCCTTGGGGCCTCTAAGGGCTAACGTAAACATGCGCTACTGGATGTGGCTTTCAATATTATAGTTTTATGAAAAATGTATAATATATTGTTGGTTTCTTATATTTACGCAATTTTAATTTGTAAGGATTATGATTGTAATAATATTTATAAAAAAAGACGTGTGGCACTCGGGGACTGCCGCGGTAATGCTATTGCATAGCATTTTGTATCAACTTATGCAATTATAATTATTTATTTATTTTAATTATTAATGCAGTATTTCTTTTTCTTTGATATTAATTCAAGTTACACTTTTTGAGCGTGGTGACCGATAAGAAAACATTTTTTTTTCCTTTATTAAATAAATAAAAAAATATAAATATTTTAAACAATATTAACTAATATTGTTTAAAATATTTTTATTATTTTACAATACATGTGTTATATTTTATTGTTATTCGTGCGAGCTTCGTAGTGTCGTACAATACGTCTAGTTGCAAGCACACAAACACCGTGTCGAAGACTGCCGAAAAGAAACGACGTTAGACGATGCATGGCCTTCAAGTCACACCTCCGTGCCCGTCGGAGTGGGGAGCGTTAGGTTTTATTTTCGTTACGGAATTTCTGTACTCGGTCCCCGCGCTCAAGGCCCGCGATAGAAGCTATGCAATAGCTTAAAAATAGATATAATAATAATTAATTCGTGAAAGTACGATTGTTAAAGTCAATCCAGATCGTGCAATTTTTGATTTGAGGAATATTTCTATAACTTCTTAAGCCGTGTTGAGAACTTTTTGGTGGGAAAGAATTTTATAGGTTTGCGCTAGTAGCATTTATGTGACATTATGGCCTTATTGATTTAATTATTTTGTATTAAAGTTTGTGATGTCATAATTATTGCAAGTTTAAGCCTCGTCGTCTATGGGCAATCCCTGTGGATACCTATATTTTTTTAAATTTCTTTGAGCCGTTCGACGCACAGAAGTAGTATTTCTTATCTAAATATAATAGATATCCGTTTGTATGAACTATATATTATGAGATCGTTTTTATCGCTTAGAAATTATCGTAGTTTGGTATAATCAATTATTTAAACTTAAAAAGGTTGACTATCTTAGTAGGTTATAAGAACATACAGGATGAATTAGTAATTAGTAAACATAATTCAATAGAATAAATATATTTAAGATGCACTTCCAGTAGAAATAGTTCACAGTAGTTCACCTTCTGCGCACGTTTTTGTAGATTAAAAATGTAATTAATTTTTTATTGCGTACTTTATTGGCTTGTGCAAATGTTGTTTTTATTTTTGGTCTGCAAACGCCTAGGGGCTATTCCGTGGATTATAAAGTTTACCCTATTTTAGAGCCTACAAGTATGAAGATATGGACACAAGATTAATATGCAGATAGTATGTTCTTGGTCTTCATACATATATACTCATCAGTCCGTAGAAAAAGGCATATTAAATCATGGAATAAAAATGAAAATTAAAATGTTAACATTATGAAAATTTAACTTGATTGTGAAATTATGGTTGATATTAGACGGCTATGGCATTTTATTTAAAAGTTTATTTTAAATTCATGTGATCGTATTATACGTAATTTTTTAATTGAATTAAAATGACGCTCAGGAATTATGACAAGGCATGTTTTAGGTATACTCGGTAAGAAACGCGATTATTTTTATATCGAAAAAAATCCCTCACAATCCGTATCGAAGGCAACAACCAAACGTCATTCGTGGCACCGAAAATAATCAGATCAGGGGTACAAGTGGAAATTGAATTAGGGAAAACTTGACCCAGTGGGCACTCACCCGCCAACTTTAGACCCAGAAATATCTACTTTAAGTATTATCGAACAAAGCCTATAATCCTGCGTGAAGGTTTGTGTATGTATCGTTTGAATTTACGTTGTAAGGCGTTTGCATGAAGTGCACATTCGAGTGTCGTCTAGAAAAAAAGTTTTAGAGGGGTGGCCAGCGACATCAATGCTTATTTGTGTCTAATAGCAAAAAAACCAACAGATGCAGACATTTTACGGGTATAATAATGTGCTTAGCTGGATTTAGACGACCTCGCTTTGATCTCGGCTTTGCACTTCGCCGTTACCAACCTTTTATTGTCAGGTGACATTAGATAAGTTTTATTTAAAGCTCGCGTTCTGATTGGCTTACGTTGCAAATAATAAAATGTGACGTAATGCAATATATTTTAAGATTTTGTGGACAATAACGGCGGTGTGGTGTTATGAGATTACTTGGACGGTTCGGTAACTTCATAAGGAAAATGGCGTATGAATTTACAATAGAAATTTTTAGAACAAAAATAGATACTTTAGTACGGTTTTGTAGATATTATAACAATAGTTAGTCCAATCGATTGATGTGGATTCAAACTCATGTTCTTAACGTTATAGATATAAATATACCTTTTTGTAATATTGTGTTTCTTGTCATTAATATATTCGATACTGGTGTAATCTGGAATTATTAAATAAGTATATTGTAAAACTTTGTACTGAATAATTTTTATTTGGAATGTAATACGACCATGATAGCCTAAATATCAAAATATGATAAAGACAAATACAATAATTTGGAGTTCGTGAACTATTATAAGTACTTTAAGTTTGTCCTATCTTCAACAAGATTGTATTCTTCTCTAAGATTGTATCTTCAACAAGTTCTTTCTATAAATTAAAAAAAATAAGATTTGTTAAGATTATCAGGATGAGAAATATTTTAGAAAACAATTATTGTTTGTACGATACCCTTTTAGTTTAGCAGTACCCTTGGTTGCTGGTTTCATAACAATAATATTTGACAAATAAAATTAAAAAAAAAAAAATCGTACATGTTTTTTTGACTTTCACCGGTTCCGACATCCATTGTCAGGTATATCACCTGGGCCTAGTCAAAATGCAATTAAGAAAGCGTTAGCGAAGTTCGAAAATGATAAAATGTAAGGGACTGACATAAGGCCGCGCTTAATCACGTGGTCCATCCTATAGAACTTAGCCGAAACCGATCGTGTATTTTTATTTAAATTGTAATTTTATATTATAAAAATATTTCAAAAAAGTGAAAAAATATTTATATTATTATTATATCAGATATTTTTATCGTTGAGCTGGTCCGTGAGATCGAAGAGGTCTAGAGTTAATTCGATTACTTGGGGTTCATAAGAAAATAATATATAATTCTATTTTACAATGATTCAAAATGTAATTAATTTTTAAGAAGTTTTCAAGACATCACACTCCAGAAATGATACAGCATAAACTCTATCATATTAAATATAATGTACTTAATCTCATTAACTACGACGCTTTTGAAAATAGTTTTTAAAAGTACATGTAACATATTTCGTACAAATAATCTACATCAGCACTTTAAGTGCTCCTATCCCAAGTGTAATGAGATATAATATAACATAATCGATTATACACCCCCAAAATTTCTCATTCAGGTTTTCTATAATCTGCCGAGGGTGGAAATGTTCGTGCTTATTGTATACACATACGGTTCCATTTTGCGCATAAAGCTCGCTTGCACTATGTTAAGTTGAGCATAGTCACGAGGATTTTTGATATAGTAATTTGAACTTACCGTGTTGAGTATATGAGCTGTTGTGTCCCGTACATATTTTGATTGCATGACAAGTGTTTGATCATGGATGTATGGTTTGCTGGCCCATTTGTCGGGTCGGGACCCTAAGCGCATGGGCGGAATGTTGTCGGTGTTCCAGACTAATTTTATTGTTATTTCAATTCCATTTATTCTACCCTATCCGGGGATCAATTTTTGATAATCATTATTTTTATTTGTATTGTTGACTTTTATTGTTAGTTTATTTTTATTTCGTTACTCAACCGGTTGCTTTACGTGTTTTATTCTATATTTTTATTCATAATATTGAATACACATTTTTACACACGAATACTGAATAACTTAAAACAAAACCTTACCTTACTAAGAGCGTTATAGCAAATTACAGAAAATTTATTATAGAAATTATCCGACCCTCATTTGAGGGAAAAAACAATTTGGAAAGTTCTCTCAGCCCGTTGTGGGAGTGTCAACAATTTTATTCGCCACGAAAGTTGCTGTTCGAAATTTTCTCATAAAGTGGCATAATGGACAAAAGAGGCTCTAACGATGCGCTGCCTGCGAGACCGGCTTAATACCGTAAATAAAATATTACCAAGAAATCACTGAAACTGCAAGGGAAAAACGGAACTAACTTATGATATTATGTAGGTATAAAATGTTTGTATGTGTAGTAAAAGCTGCAAAACGATGTGTAGGTAAAGTTAGATGTTAAGTTATTGTTTTAGATCTAGTAAAGTTTGGTGACGGTTTTTCCGCTCTTTGATTGTTATTTTTACATTATTTGATCCGGAAGTTCCAACATATCCGCTAGGCGAAACTTCAGATCCATATACTAGAAGATTTCTTACGATCATATTATGTGCTATATTAGTCTACTTTGCATTAGTAGGTATGTATAGATTTAGCGCTGTTAGGCTATAGCTATTAGGTATTGTATATAGATACTCGAACCTAAATTTGCAAGCGGTACGTGTTAAATAATCTTTATCTACCGTGTAACTATTGGATACTTTTTAAGAGTTGCTATAAAAAATAGCCATACAGATATATAAAATATTGGGGTTTTAATCATTTTAATTTTAATCGTCATACCTGTATATAATGTGTTTATATTAGAGTGTTCATGCATAGATGAAATCCGTTAAAAAATCGTGTCTGCTTATTACAGGTCAAAATATACAGCCATGTAACGGACGGACAGTAGAATTGCAGTTAGGGTAATGTGTCCATGCTTTAGAGACGGGATTTTAATTTTTTTTTCTAACACTTGGAAGGCTCTTTTTTCCCTTGCAACTACCATTATAATCGCCATTTCCCGGTAGCAGGAGGACGCTATTCTGCGCAACTGATTGTATGAGTACCTAACTCTTGCTTGTTTTTAAACAGCTTTGCTGTGTTTCGGAGAGAAGGTCAAGTAATGCAGTGTAAAAACTGGCACTGAGACTTACCATTTTCCACTTTAGCATCTTGTCTCAGGGCAGCTAGCTACCTTTTTTTTTTTACGCCGGGAAATGCACTGACGCATCCCGCTGTTGAGTGGGTTTCCCCAGGCGGGTATGTGGGACTCGCTGCGCCCGAAAGATGGTAAGTGGACGCAGCTCTACCCACTAAAACCCGGCGAGTGCCACCAATGCCGCCTTTGGTGAGGTGCCCCGGATCTACAAGCAACAGGGCACCTCGACGGCTAGTCAGTCCCTCAGGGGACTGACGCCACCTCCACAGAGCGGTTGCCCCGCACCACAGAACAACCACTCCCAACGTCTGGACAGTACAATGAGGTGAGGTTCCCATCCTCACCCCTTGCGCCCTGCTCTTTTGTCCCCTCTTCTTATAAGAGGGGTACAAAGAGCCCCCTCGGCTCAATTCGCTTTACCCAAGGTGTTTGGGTCACCCTGGGCTACTGTGCCCCACCGCCACGACAAGGCCTGAACCAAGCTACCTAGGGTAGTTCGAGGTAAACTAGTTTATGCTCATAGTCGACCATTTACCAGCATAGGTCACGTCTACCAGTTTGCACATACAACAAGGATAAAAAAATTGAAGTCATTAAATAGTATCTACAGTACGGTACGTAATATCTTTACTAAGTACTTAAAACATTTAAAGTCAAAGTCGAAGTCAAAGTCAAAAATTTGCGAAACAACGTCAATTGCGTCTACCACCGGTTCCAAAGCAAGTCCACTGAGAAGAACCGGCGAAACAAACTCAGTGGAACTAGTCTTTTCAAATATTCTATTACAAAAAAAATTAAATACAAAATATAGTATAACTACACTATAGTAGTATAGTATATAAGAAAAATATAGTATATAAGATAAATACTACTATAGTAGTATAGTATATAAGAAAAATTCAGCAAGAATCTCTGTTGGGTTGCTCCTTTCAAAATATAGGTAGTTTGCTACTTACAAAATATAGTTTCAAAATAGACTTTATCATCATCATCACCATCAGCCTTTATCCGTACATTACTGAACATTTAAACTTATAAAATATATTTTTCTTTGTTAGTAGTCGGGCCAACCAAAAGTGCATAGTGCTCGAAGGTAAGAAGAGCTTTGTGCAACTAAAGATTCTAGCTAAATGTAACAACGTAAACAAATATTGAAAATATTGTTTTATCGAAAAATGAACAACCTACTCTCATGATCATGACAATTATTTTACATTTATTATGAACAAAAACCCTTAAAAGTTAAATTATCAACGTAACTGACGGCGGCGGGCGCTTTAGGCCTTTATGTGTGCGATATATTTTCGACGTTTCTGTGTCGCACCCGAACAATTTCTCCAGAGCCTCCCTCAGGTTTTTTCTCATGAATAATTCTCTGTCTTTTCCTTCACAATGACATAATTAAGCCCCACGGATAACAATTCGGTTAAACTGGCCTCTTATACGGTATTCCCTTTAGATTTTATTCGATTTAAATTTTAATGCGCACGAGTCGTTAACAAGCGCTCTGTCATATTAGCGTGATTGCTCTGCACTGGTTACACGATTTGCTTAATTTGTACTTCGAATCAGAGACCAATGTACTTTTTCTTTGTTACTTTTTCATTAGCAAAGGGTCGTTTGTGTTATGTGCTATTTAAGTCTTCGTGCCTTTGAACTCCAGCCTCAGGTTATATTTTAAATGACTATTCACATTAAAAGAAAAACGTTGTCAATTATATGTTATTATCATTTACCATGAAGCTTTGACGAAAAACGTAGGAAAACCCATTGATTCCATTACAAAAGAATGATTCATTTTACTTATGAAATTGAATCAGAATATTGTAACTATTGTGCAAATTATGTACAAATTGGCAAATATATGAAAAGTGACAATATTGACAAAAACGCAAGACTACGCGTGTTCAAAACGTTCGGCAACCGTTCAGAAACTTAACGAATGTGTCACCAAAAATCAACAAGCGCTTGGACATTTTACGTTCAATTGCATATGAGAAATTACAGCTCAAGTTTCAATAAAGTAAAATAGACAAGTCCAAAATAATAACACCTACACACGTGGCGCACGCGTGCGTGAAGACATTGTCTACCATAGGAGAAAAGCAAGTGTCAAATTCTAAACACGGTACAGCTTTTGTTAGTAAAATTTGACCAAAAATTTATGAAAATAAGTTGCAAGAGAAATTTGTGTTTATTATTTTACGTGTCAGAGCTTAATTTAACAAAAACCGATATAAAAGTTATTTGATTAAGTGGGTATACATTCTTATATGAGATCTGGCGAATATGTGGGACTATATAAAACCACCGCGGTTTTTTCGGCCGCCTATAGTGTGGAGCCCCTGAATTATCAGTATCGGGCACCTCAGCGTCTGGTAGGTCGCACAGGATCGGACTCCTTTACTCAGGGGGCAACTCCTAGTCTTAAACCAAATGCTCCCGGTATTGTGCAATTTAGGCAGGTTCCCATCCTGAACCCTGGTGTCAGCTCATGAACGTAGCAAGAGGTGTACATATCGCCTCAGCTGAACCCCCGGCCGTCGTCTCCGAAGTCTGAAAGTCCGAACGTCTCTTTATCCCGCACCACAGCCTCCTTCTGTAATATTATTATCTCGTAGAAGGATACCACCATCCCCAGGCCCGGATACTTTCAAGTATTATATGACATTTATTGGATCTGGGTCAGTCTCTGTAAATGCAATAAATAACAAGAAAATGCATTTCTATGGTATGTGCTGGTAATAAGTGGAGTGTATTTGAATTATTTTCACAGATTTCTTGCTTTCTAAGTAACCAATAACTAAAAGAAACGATATTTTGTGACAATATTTTTAATCTAAATTATCTGAATGTCTACTTCCAAAGCTTTGATTAAGAATACATTAGGACAAGTTCTGGCCAGATATTACATTGAATAATGGTTGCCAAAGAGTATTCACTTAAACAGATAAACTGACATCAAAATAAGCGATGTTCTTTATTATTAATATTCCTATCTTAATGTATAGACTATCTAAGGAAATAGCAGAAAGTCGATCGAATTACTGTTTGGCAAAGGTATAAAGATATATCGAGCTAACTGTTCTCTGACGTTCATATTTTGACGGCAAATCTGAAAGGATATATTTTGGTTTAAATAGTCTTGTTTCGTACAGGATATATTCAAAATAGAACCTTATACTTATCCAGTTTCGATAAAACAATGGAGTCTTTAAATAGACTGGGTGACGCGACGTCAAAACGTGCGGATTTTACCGGCGCAAGGCAAATATTTTGCATTTTTTATCATAAGTACATCATTATCTATGATTCAACTTTCGGCAGCATGTATTTGTGTTTATATAAATGCACTAAGAAAAGCCCTTATTTTAATTTACAACAGTGGTAAAAATAAAGTGTTTGATGCGAATATAGTTCGTCTGTGGCGCATCTAATCTATTTGCGTCTGCCGTCCAGTCACGTGCATCGCACGCCACCCATCTCCAGAGACTGACATTCACTTCACGTTTTATTTGATATGCTCTAGACGACCTCTATTATATAAAATCAATATTTGTCTTATACTATTCTTAATACAAAATTATATTATTGAAATGTTAAGAGAGTTTACAACTTATAACAACTCTATATATAGGAAATAAATATATAGTTTTAACAGCTTTCAATATAACATTATTTAGATAATTTTTATTGTTAAATTGCCCAAATGTTAATTACAATATGAATCAAAGTGTATTGTGTATCTGGTGTAACGCTTCGAGTGTAAACTCTTACCACTGTCCCAAGGTAGGCAACGACAAAAAGTAGGAAAAAAACGGTTGGATTTCTCTGTAATTGTAGTTCATAGTTCATAAAAACACATTTTTTGAGGTACAAAACCTAAGTTAAGTTTAAAATATTAACTAAAACTTTAGTTATAAAAACTTGTAAGAACGCCAACTTCTATCAAGGGATTAAATAAGAAATATTCGTTACAATGATCCTACGAAAAGTTACATAATTCGTCTGACAATATGACTGTGTATATTTTTTTAACTATATTACAAGTGTCCCAATCGGGTACTAAAATAATTGGGACCCTTCGTACTGGCACGTGACCAGCAATCATACAAATTGAGACACGCTCGCTTGAACCTGCTACCCTCGCACTCAGACAATCACGAGTATGGTATACGCTTTGTTCGTTAATTTGTTTGATGATAATCAAATGTAACACTTTATCGCATTACATTTACCGGTGGGAGAGCATAGTTGCCCGCCCTCCTGCGTGGATAACACTATCCCATTTCAACCGTTAAACAGCTCTTGGTTCCAGAAATTATTCTTGTAGGTATAGGTGTTTACTTTAAAGATTGATGGAAAAAGAGGAAGAAGTAGACCGAAAAGGAGTTATACGCAACAAATAAAGGAGAAGGTACAGGTTATGTCGTATCAGGAGGTGAAGGTGTTGGCGGAGAGGAGGAATGAGTGGCGAATACTCCACCGACAAGAGCAAAGCTCTTAAATAGAGAGAGAGAGGTGTTTACTGGTACATGCGATAAAGGTCCCTCAGTTATGGGCTCAGCCTTTTGAGCGAGAAGGACCGGGTTCGATCCTGACCCCCTGTGAAGTCTTGAATTGGGTTTTCTAAATTTCAAAGTGTACCCTTAACACAAGACTATCTGTCGCTCACCGGTGGAAGAAAACTTCCTGAGAAAACCTGCATGCTTGATGAGATTGAAAGTGTTTGAAGGTGTTTGAAGTTCACCAACCAGCATTGGTGTTGAACTATAGTCCGATACCTCGCTTGATTTTGAGAAGGAGACTCCGTGTATGCTGGCCATATATAGATTGATACTTCCGTTTTTTAATTTACTAGTAATATGGACGCGCTTTTGTTGTGCACACATTCAATGGTGGCGTTATTCCATGAAACAGCTCTGTTATCACTAGTTGAATACATTGTCTGGGCTAGTGTAGTCCGAAATTTGTATATGGTCATGAACGGAGCTAAATTAACCATAAGGTGGCCTGTCTTCCCGTTCGTTAATCCAAGTAACAAAAAAAAAACATTGATTTTTCTTTAGAAAGAAGATAAAAGGCTTTTGTAGAATAAATCGTTCTTAAGATATCTCTCATTAATTGCTTAAAGATCTAAACGAGTTCTAGTTAATCTTAGAATGAACTAATAAAAGCGAATCGTGGCAATGAAATCAAGTTTAACAAGTGATTCTACAAGCTTCTCGTTGAGCTTCTAAAATTTTCTATTTTTGCAATTGTACTGTAAGTGTTATCATTATTTTAGTAATAAAGTGGGTGCAAGTAGTTGTAAGTTCGTCTATAGCTCATGGCGGGGCGAAGTATTATTAGATCAGTATTGGTGTTATTTTGTGTCTCCTTTTTGGTGCCTGTTATTTGACGAGGAAAACACAGCCTCAAGAAGTACGATATATTAATATTGTACTAATGTATTATATTTATTTTTCCTTACATTCTCGGTTCGTATTGATAGATTTTTTTGAAATAATAAAAAAAATGTAACTTGTTTGCTTGGAACTTTCTATTATAGCTTATTAACTCAATCAAGAGTATGAAGACTCTCATAGTTTTTGTCTGGCCAATAGTTATATCTAAAATATTATCTGCTGTGAACTTGAACTTTCTTGGCTTGATCACAAAAAATAAATCTTTATAGTGCTCGTAAATTCTTGTGTTCTAATTAATATGTAAAGTTTTTTTTATAAATTAAATAAATTAAAAATAATAATAATCTTAATTCAAGTTTACTATATAAGTGGCAGGAGTCTCCTGTTAATTCGAGAAAAACCTGTATTAGGGGACTCCGCTCTTCCTTAAACAATATACCATGATGGTTCTAAATTAATACTTATATAATATGAAAAAACTTAGACGTGCTTCTTAAAAAAATCAAATTTTAATAGAAAAAAATTTAACGTCATAATGGTCACATTGGAATGTCTAATTGGAAGCGTGCTGTGATGATGACGCTTTTTGTTCACCCAAAAAGCTCTCCGCGCGACTAAAGAAGTTTTCACTTCAAAAAGCATTATCCTCGTGTAGCAAATTCCTCGATAGCTTTGACACAATAACGAAGAACAAAACTTGTACAGAACTTGGGTACTTGAGCAACTAATTAATTATTAGCATATTCCGGTATTATAAAACATGCTTACATACGATACTGAAGTTATTTAGAGTTTACAAGTTGGTTGTGAGAAACCGTTTGCGGGCTCACTAAAAGTTGGTCCATGCTCTAACGTCTGTTGAACAAGCGCATTGTAATGAATTGTATTCAATGTCAGTTAATAGTCAAAAAAATATTATTAAGATAATTAATAAAAATGGGCTTCTTAGTTTTTAGTAAAGTTAATATAGTTTTGGTCTAATAATATTTGTCAATGCTTAATAAAGCTAAAAGAGTTGGCTTAAACGCGCTAATCTTTCTCTTCAGAATGATTCAGGTATAAATTCTATAGATAAGAGAGGTATTTGATATATAGATATAGATTATTGAGGTATGTTTTATATTACATATTTATTTATTTTTTATTTGTACACAAATAAACAAAGACACATGGAAATGATATAATTTCGTTAAATAAGCATTATTTTTAAGTCGATTAAAAGGTACAAAAGGGCGGCCTTATAGCTCATGAGCGATTACATATTTTTAATATATTTCTTTAGTTCGGATTTAGTGAAACCGCAGGACACAGCTAGTTTTATTGTATGGTAGTATGAACTATGAAGTATGAACACCACATTATTTATGGACGATGAATGAATTTGTGGTCGGTATACATCCGGTTAGGCACGTGTCAGCAGTCGGATGTCCGTTACAGATATAATGTTTTTTTTTGATTGAACTAAATGTAACCTTTTTATTGAAAAGACAATTAAGAATTTTTGGAAGTGGTATTATCTTCTTGTTGTGTATGAATGAAGAATGAATTGTATAGATTTCAGTTTCTTACCTTCCAAATTTATTATCCTTCAGCTCTACACTAACTAAGTACCTATATCGTTGAAAATTTAACAGGATAGATAGGCAGCTAAAAATGAACATGGTGATTTCTTCTAAAACTATTTACGTTGGGACATTTACCATGTTTTTTATTATTGTTTCGCGGTGCTTGATAGTTTGACAGTTCTCGGTATAAGACGGTATTTAGGGAGGCCTATTCAGAAGTGAAAGGCTAAAGGCTGATAATGATGATGATAAAGCTGTCTTCATCATCATCATCAACATCCTTTATCCACCCTTTAAGTTTTACAAATAGATGGATAAGTATACGTTTACGTTACTAGTCTGTACCACGAGTTACAGGAAGTTTCTTCTTATATAATAATAAAACCGGCACATACAATATTTACTATAGGCGTGTATGTAAGTAGATATGTACACAAATACAAAAGAGAGTCGTAATTGGGATTAGCGCTCGCTTTTAATACAACGTTAATTATGGTTTTAATTGAGGCTGCGCGAATAACATATTTTCCCGTTTCCACGAGAGTAATTCAGGCGTACTGTCAGCAAACAAATAAAAATAAATGGTATTTTGTTGACACTCTGCACCAAATAGAGTTTGCAAAAATAAAAATATTAGTCCATCGAGAATCAAAAAAAGCTTGCTTTGACATGATGTTTCTCTTCTTTCATAGGTATAATATATAAAAGGCTCCATAAAAAGTTTTTAAGCGTGTGGTATTTACCAAATATATAATAAATAAAAATAGGAAATTTGATCCTACAATTTTCAAGTATCACGGGTCTCTTGTTCAAAATCAGGCGATTTGTATACTAATAGCAAACCGAGCTAGAATTTGAAAATAACTTTTATTCTAATAAGTAAATGTATAAACAAAAAACTGCTATTCCTATAAAACGATACGATCTAGGCCTGCAAAAAAAGTACACTTATATTTGAAACGCCGGCAACGCACTTCTTATATAACGCACGCTTACCCTTTGGTGGCTGCTATGGATGTCCTTATGACTTACCACTATGTGTACTAACTGTACGTGCCCTCTCTTCTAAGAATAAAAAAAACCTAAGGTTCTAGACATTCATTGTTATAAATATTAATGGTAAGCTATTTCCAAAACTAAAGTTAGTAGGAGACGTTGTACCAGTCTAGATGAGTTTGATCGTGTCCAATTTATACTTGAGATTGACTTAAAAAACACACACGTGATGTTGGTATTCTGCGTGGACATGCATTTCTTTGAAAAATCTTATTAAATCACTAGCGGATATGATATACATTTCCCTGAATGTAAACCCTGTAAACTTGTGTAAGGACAGATTGTAAATCTTATCGACTCTAGAATCCACTTGAACACACAAATTCAATCAAAATCAGTCCAGCCACTTAGGAAGAGTTCATAAGTAAGAGTTTTATATACTGATATTACCAATTAATTCACGATTTTGCAACACCAATCGAGATCTACCTTATTTAAACTATTCAAAAGGGGATATTTACATGTTTTTTAATATTATTTCGCGGAGTTCTATATTTCGACATTGTCCGCAAAATGCTAAAAAGCATGGTAAATATCCCGTTTTAAATAGTTTAAATAATGAGATTCACCTTGTTAAAAAACCAAAAAACAATTTTACTTAAAAAGGAGTCCATGATTTCAACCCATAAGTAAAGTAGCAACCCATATAATATGTCCCACTGCTGGACACGGGTCTCCTCTATGAAATCAGGCGAGAAGAGTATCCGAATACCTTCAAAGACTCTCAATCTCATCAGGCATGCAGGTTTCCTCACTATGTTTTCCTTCACCGATGAGCGAGCGATAGTCTTGTGCTTAGGGTGTACTTAGAAATTTTGGAAACCCATTTCATGGCACCACAGCGGGGTCAAAATGGAACCCACTCGCTCAAGAAGCGAGTCCGTACCCACGGGATCATCGTCGCATTTTATTTCGTCGTCGATTTCGACCCATAAAACTAATTAATGCAATCGGAACATAACGTTAAGTTATAATTAGAAATAGCTAAAAATAAATAATAATTGGTTAGGAGAAGGCATTGGTTAAAGACTTTCGTCTTGCGGTATAAGCGACGTGAGAATATGGCTCAGCTTCCTAATACAAACAACTTCCTAAACAACTACTCATCCCGATTGAATCCTCCTGTTGACTTTCCTATTGAAGTTATGTCTACCTAGTTGCCCAAGATAGACATATATAAGCATTTAAATACATTTTGTGACAACCAGTAGATACACAAAATGATTGTAATAATAGTTTACAAGAGTTAGTAAACATTTTGTGTCTGCAATATGTTTTGGATCATAATATAAGCAAAAAAAAACAATCATCAGCTTGCATCCATCCACAGTTGTATATTAGATAAAACACAACTCACAAAAACCTTAAGGATTTACCATTTTATTTTGTTTTTTGTCCGTAGGTTCATAGTATAGGTACATATTATAATATTTAAGTGGATAAGATAAAAATCATAAAAATTGGGAATATAAAACGTATTATATTTGTAAAAAGTAGACGCTCAAATAGTTGGTACCTATAGATTTTTGCAGACGGTACACATTATGTGCGTCGGAAAGGCTCGGGGGCTTCCGTAGGGGTGGGGAGGCCACATCCGCCGGAAGCTTCATCCCCCGTTCTATGTAAACGTCAGCCTACTATTTCTTCTTGTTCCATGAATACTTTTGCATACAATTAATTATATTGTGTTATTTATATTGGAATTTGATAGCTGATAGATGAACTTATGATTTATGTCTCAACGCATGATTAATCTTTTAGAAAGTCGCGAGGTAGTTATTTTTTTAAGTATTATAGTAAACTAGATGTTACTCGCGGCTTACCCGCACTAGGAAAAAAAACCCCTTTTTTAATAAACAGTATCCTATGTTAGTTCTAGTATCTCCCGGAATATGTGTACAAAGTTTCATGATGATTCGTCGAGTAGTTTTTGCGTGAAAGCGTAACAAACATCGACGCATTCTCATTTATAATATTAGTAAGGATAGTTTTATTAGAGCGCGCTACTTATATATTTAAGTATTCAAATGAATTCTATACAAATCAGTAATAATAATAATAATTTATTTAATCACAGAATGTAGTACAATAGGTGGTGGTGTGTTAAATTAATGCTCATTACATTCTACCATAAATTAATGGTGTGTGACAGAGAAAAAATTAGTATAGGTTACATTATGTTTGTAACGCGTTTTACTAAAGAATTATATTTCTTTGACATTTGGACACCAATTTTTCGTTGTAACAATATTGCCGTCGGTGGCTTACTGCTTATAAAATACTTATATCATTTTTAATAATGATATAAATTAAATATATATCACTATGTAAGGATGTGATTTAAATTTTTATAGGTGTATAATTTTTTGGAAACGTTAAATTACAATATTAATGGTATTATTTAAACTATTCAAAACGGGATATTTACCATGTTTTTCAATATTCTTTCGCGGAGCTCGATATTTCGACATTGTCTACGAATGTCATGTTCACGAGAAAGAATATTGAAAAACATGATAAATATCCCGTTTTGAATAGTTTAAATAATGAAAATAGCCATGTTAATTTAAAATCTTAATGGTATTAGTCTAGGAAAAAACATTCTTTTTTCAAAGTGTTAAGGTTAAAATTTAAGCATATTTCTTGTATATTGTCTATTGATTAATGACCACTTACAATCAGGTAATCTATTTCATCATCATCATCATCATCATCATCAGCCTTTATCCGTCCACTGCTGAACATAGGCCTCCCTCAATGAATGGTAATCTATTTACCGGTCTGCAATTATTCCTTACATAATGAAAATGGTTTTAATTGAATATATCTGTACCGCTCCTAAAACCAGGATGATGTATGACAGTGATATTTTACTTGTTTATTTGATCAGCCAAAGTAATAGTCAATATATTTTATACAAGCCGCGCCTCGCCGTTTCACCCGCGTACTTCCCATTCCCGTAGGTACTGTGATAAATTATAACCTATGTGTTATTCTGATGTATAAGCTATATTATTGTAAAGTTTCATTGAAATTCATTCAGTAGTTTTTACGTGAAAGTGTAACAAACATACTTACAAACTTTCGCGTTTATAATATTAGTAGGATATACTAAAAATCTAACAAAGAACACAGTGATCCAAGCGTAACTCGGCCTCATAGCTAGTATTTCAACTTTCTGCCCTTCACTTTAATAACCTGGTGGCCATCTGCATCAGTTGGGGTAATCTGAATATGAGTTTTAAATCCATTAAAGTTTGCCATCAGCTTTGTTGCATTTACACGTATTGTACATTGAGAGTGCTAGCAGCGCCCAATCTTAGTTTTACGTCGATCCGCGATACCCTAAAAAGGGTACAAATTGTTGCTTGCTTTAATTCATGAACTTTACATATTGTAGGTATATAAAATAATATTTTCAATGAAATACTTAAAAACATTAATTTAATTATGAAATTTAGTTGTATAAGAAAATTTGTTAAAAACAGTGTAACAGTAGTAATTCATCACATATAATATTTAAGTGTATGCAGTTAGAAAATATTCATATATTACAAAGTAAGCAAACTGTCAATATAATTTTCTTAAACGACTAGGCTTATTTTAATAACATTTTTTGTTTATGTTCAAGTTGATTCGAGAATGGTTAAGGTTCTCAATTCGGTCTACTACAATAATATGTTTTGTACAAGACGATGTCCTTCAGGCTTGTCTATACAAAAATATAGATTCTCTAAACTATACAAAATGCTTATATGTTTAGCAGTGAATAGGTTCTTAAAAAAAGATATATACGGTCGAATTGAGAAACGTCTCCTTCCTTGAAGTCGTTTAATAACAAAAGAAACAATAAAATTAATATTTATCCATATACGCATTAATCAAAACGCGTGTTCCTGTGACTTGGATCGCATACGATATGGTCCCGAAGGAACCACAGCGAGCGATAAAAGCGTCATGCATAATGTACAGCCGTCCGAAATCGAAAAATTAAACTCCCGCCCTCTGCCGGCCGAGCCCTGATAATTACGTGAAGGGTTGCTCTTGTTTTGACATGTATCCGACGGTTCGCCGGGTTATGATCATCGCTAATTATCCATACACCGTATCATCACGCCGCACTCCCAGTGGACTTTAGAAAACCTTTCAGATTCGCCATTGTTTTGATTATGTGTACAACCATTTTTATGGTAACCATATGTGTATGGTTGTTGTTATAAATATAAATGTTGTTTGCTCTAATCTCCGGATCTGACGTCGGTTTTGAAAAATTCTATTTGTCATAATATATTTGATTTTTAGGAGGATTACAAATTAAGGAATGTGCGAAATCACAGCTTTTTTTGGTGTATTAAAGTAATCGCCGTTTGATAATTTTAACAAAATACATTTGAGTTTAAGCTATCAAAACTAGTATATATTTATGCAGTTGAAATTTAATATAATATAAAAATTATAATAATTTGTGTATTATGGTGATTTGATAAATCATTAATAAGTAAAATATAACCATCTAGTTTTTCTATTTTACTTATTGTAGGTTTGGACTTTGCTGTTTGGCCTTCTTCGATAGACGCTAAGTTCCCCGAAGTTTATTGACACATAGTCAAAGAAAGAGAAAGTTATTCTATTTGGTCAGCGGTGCACTAACACTAAGTTATCTTAGCTGTCCATAGTATCTTTTTCCGAACTAAAATTGCAAGTGCAAAATTATCATTCTTTACAAGTATCTTTTATACATATTCTATTATCAATAAAAATATTTGAAATACTAAAATGTTCTGTACAAGTATAGCAACACTTAACAGGTTTGTATGAAATCTTTCCAAATTGCCAATCATATTTTTTTTCACATTCCGTAAAAAGCCTTTTGAACGTTTCCGTCAGTAAGGTAGTTGAAAGCAGAAGAAGGATGTATTTTTTAAGCCGTTTGAAAATTATAACTATAATAAGTAAGTCATAATTTGTTATATAAATCACCGGCTAGCATTGGTTTCCTCGTATTTTAATTCTTAAATTATCATCCTTAGTGCTTCCGAATATATCGAATTCGAATATATAATGTGACTTAAAAGTTAAATTGTCATTTTATTTGCGATTAAATATCTATGTGCAAGATCGGCCTTTCTGAGTGCATCGGGCCGGACATCCTGTCACTTGGAACGTACTAATGGTCACTGAGCCTTACGGCAGGATATAGACAGGAAATATAACCTTCGGGAGAGCTCTTCGAATTGCTTTACCGTAATATAAGCCTCTATTATGGCATGGCAGGCTTTTACCTGAGAACTTTAATAAAAATAAATACTTATTAAAATAATAAATACGAGTAATATTTGATGAATTATTAAATTATAAAATCAGATAGATACATAATATTTACTACAATTAATGTTAAATATCTTTTTCTAATCTAATAATGTATTATGGTGGTGGTTTTGATTGATGATTGATAGGATTCGGGTCACTATGGGAAGTTGTTGTTGGGCGGCTCAAAGGTCAGGTAGTGGCCCCTAACGAGGAGGAGGCCTTCACCAGCTTGTCGCTGAGGTGTACTGTTCCCTGCAGATACAAGAGCCTCATAAAGCGGCTGAAGGAGCTTACAGGTGTTTTGTTCGAGCAGTGCACTTTCAAGTGCGAGTCCCTTATATGTCCAGGAAACTTTTCCTTGTGTGAACAAAATAATAATAATAATAATAACTGTTTATCTTGTACAATGTTTATCTTTAAATAATTCGATTTCTATTTCTTATTAATCATAACACTAACAAATTAGCTGATCACGGAATAGGTTAAGAAAGTGATTGGTTAGAAATAATTATTAATTTTGCTTATCTCTTTGCTACATCGTTGATATAGGTACGAGAAGAAATTCGTAGTCTAAAACGACGATATGTTTTGATGAGCATCCAAAACACGATAAATGGTAAAGAGGGCGCCACTGTCCATGACGTGTAAAAATATTTTATTCAGTTGATTTATTGATTGACAGTTGGTTGATATGATTTTTCGGCTACTAGGCAGTACCACTGATACAAGAACACGCTCTACATCCTTCTCTGAAACATGGTTTTATCACCTTTTATGAGCTTTGTTAGATTATTTCTCTTATGAGCGTTTCAGACCGTTTCAACCAACTAAATGTTAAATAAAAAATGTGAGTCGTCACGACGGCTAGCAGATGTGAAACATCGAAAATAATTTGTACAAATAATAGGCATAAAATAAGAGATTATGACGGTAACTAAAAATTGTATTACGAAAAATGTATTTTTTCATAGGTACCTACTACGATTTTTTCCAGAAAATGATGACAGTTTATTAAAAAAAATCGTGACGATAATATAAGTATGATGGAATCATCATACTTACGCGTGGCGATGCGTCGCCACGGCCTGTGTCGCCACGCCAACAATTAGGCTTAACCTCACCCATGTTTCATATGAATATCGTAAAACTCGAATCCAGTATAACTGATGTTTTGCTAAGGTTTCGCAACCACGCAACCTGCAACTCCAGAGGCCAGTCAGGAGCTTTTCGATTTATAAAACCTAGGAAGTTAGGGATTTTTAAACTAGCATACATAATTTTATATTTTTGTATGGAAAGTGGTAGCAAGTAATTACCGATATTCATATACACTGGCTACAACAGAGGGCTTGCTAAGTCAAAATAATGAGTAGGTATGCATTTTTCTTAAAGGTCGTCCTGAACCTTAGGTCCTATGCATGTTTATTATTATAGGCTTCATAAGGGCGTAATACAGATATAGATTTGTGGTCCGTTAGCTCAATAACAACTTACAATTTCATACATAATAAATATATTATATATAGTTAGAAGCCATAAATGGCCTTCTATTGTACCTGATTTCACAAACAATATATGTGTGACAATGTGACAAAATGTGGTGGACAAATAAAGGCAGGATAGACTAAAAAGGATTTTTCAAATTACTCCAATTATTATTTTACAATTCCATACTCCAGAAAATTCCATAATGAAATATATTTATCAAAATATGTATATAAAATGTGTGCCTCCTCTTGTAGGTATATAATAAATATTTTATTAGCTTCCAACATAATATAAGAATACATTTTATTGAAAGTAATTTATAAGTCACAATACATAACAGCATATGTGAAAATACTGTCTGTATTATAAGCATGGAATTGATGACTGATGTAGGTGATTACGTTTTTATAGGAATAATAAATAAGAATATAATAATATTGAATAGAGTAACCTCCTCCTTTTGAAGTCGGTTAATATAGCTGGTGCGGTGCGTATAATGGATACAAGGTGCTGCCGACTTTTTCAACGGTGAGTCAAAAAAAAAGCAGACTTTTTCAACGGTGAGTTGAATTTTCCAAATATAGAGATCAAAGCGAAGGTTAGTAGTTGACAGCTTTGTAATGGATTACGAGCGATGGATGTATTTTTTCTCGAATGGACCTATGCAACAGCATAGGCCAACAGGCCTTAAGGCCTTTAAGCTTCATCGCTATTCTTAGATGAACAGATATTTCATCCAACAATAGCGATGGATGTATGATGTGCCTAGCACTATAAAATAGTTCTCCTTGGCTCCGTTTTTAAAATACTTTACCATCACGACCTTCACATATGTACGTTATGTTTATTGTGTTTTGTTTAAATTTTCAATCGATTAAGGCATAATAAGGAAATTTGCCAATCGTATCACGAGCCATCCGTCAACCTTTCCGAGTTAGAAGCGTGAAAAGGTAACAGACAAGAGAAGTGAATGGACCAATTAAATAATTCAGTTAATCGTGGAGCCGCCGGCGGCGACGTAAACATGCGTGAGAAGGGCGAGGTGTCCTCGGAGGAGGGGTCAGTGGAGGGGAGAGGGCGTGGTCGGTGACGTCACGCGGCGCTCAGCTCAGTCGGTTATCACCCGGCGATCGCAGCGGTCGCGGCGACGCGTCGCCTTTTTAACCCCGAAGTACGATAAAGTCGCCAAAATTTTCGACCGGCAGTATCACTCACCTTCCAAGGTGTTGAAGTTGGAGGACGACCCTTGGGGGTCGTGTGCCATGTACTCCCCGGACAAGATGAAGTCCGGTGGAGGGCTGATGGCACCCCCAGGTTGCTTCCCCGGCCGGTACAGCCCAACGTATCGAAGCACCGACCCTCGTCGGTGCGTGCCGAACCCTTCCGTGAGTACCTTTGAGCAGATTTACCTTAGACTGTTTACAAACACATTGGGAGCACGTTATCGTAAGGATATCGACCGGTGTCACGCCGTTCACGTCGGACGTGACACGGTACCGGGACACAAAAGTATTATGAACCACGCATTACTCAATGCCTTTACAACATATTACGTGTTACAACACATATACTACTAATGATATTTTTTTCAGGGATGTACATATATTTGCTATGCGCCTGTGATATTAATGCTGGCTTGCTTTAGCGACTTCATGGAGCTCCATTACCTTATTGTTGTGACTGTAGCGAATTTGTTTTATTATCCGAAACGCAGTCCTCAGTGTTATATAGTTTTTTTTTTCTGATTTATGTTTATATTATATATTCATATGGTAAGTTTTGAATTATTTTCATGGTGTTTTTATGTAGTTACAATTTTCACAGTAATTACTTGTAACGGTATTATTTAACGGTAACAAATAATAATTTTATTTGTTACCGTTGTAATATTATCCATAATACATAATATATAATATTTTCTAAATATCATATAATATGTGACGTACATAATAAAATTATGTTTTATAATAACTAAACTAAAATTATGTTTTACAATATCTAACCTAATACATTTATTAATAATAATTTTTATTGTTATAATATAACTAAACAAAAATAATTAAGCAATTGTTTAGAAATTTAAAGAATTTAATTTTAATTCATTTGACATGATTTTAAAAATAATTAATGTAACGATTTATTAAAATCAATATTGCTAGTTTCCTTTTTTGAATTATTTATATATAAACACTAAAATAAATTCTTTATGTACTACAAGTTTTCATTGCTACGAGTCCGTTACGCCGTAGCCCGAGCCGTCGGCTACCGAGTCGCTACGAGTATTACAGCGGCGCCGTAGCAAAGCTCTACACAATATTACAGTACAATAGATTTCCCAAATTGTAAATTATAAATATCTACAAATAAATAGCTACATAAATAAATAAATACTTAACTCTACATAAAGTTTCCAATCTTAATAATTTATTTATAATGTTAGAGATTTCTATAACTAATTCTTATTATATTTAATTTTAGTATTTAATATAGTTATTATAACATGTTTTATATGACTTTAAAATACTAAATAATAAAGTCTGGACTAGTTTTTGACACTGAGTGCTGTGTAATAGGATTTGGCATTTGTAATATTTTTCAGGATCAGCCGACGGCCGCCGCTTGAAAATGTGAAGCATCCTGAAGATGATAAGTTAATAAATAATTAACAATGTATACAATACAAACGATATTAAACGTTATTTAATAGTAACATTAATAACTTATTCAGCAAATTATAGTTTGCAGTATTAATTGGTACATCGAAGCATATATTAGTTGATTGCATAAAATCTACTCGATAAAGTAAGTCAGTCGTTTGTAAGCATTTAATAATGCTGCAGAATTTTCCGCACAAAATAGTCTAATTGTTTATTCTAGTTGTTTTATAGAATACAAATACCGCAAAATATTTTCCATTTAAATATTTAAAATATTTTTTTTAAATGACTTTGAATATAAAACATCACTTTAATATTTTTAACAAAAACGAACGCTGGTATAAAGTTCAAATCATAAATTATTAAATTGGTTCTGTGATTAATTTATAAGCATTTTACACATTTTGATTTCATTTAGAGATTTTTTTCGGAAGTCAAACTAAAAATGTTTAGTATTTTAAAGGAGCGAGATGGGGACAGCGGCCGAAAAGTGTACTCTTGTATTAACACTTTTATTTTTAGGCGATTACGGACGGAATGAATCTCACCTTAATAGTTCCTACTAATAATACATTTTACGATGAACTCAATTGAATATCTTTTATAATATTGATAAACTCATATTATTACACTATGACATTAAATCCTTACTAATATTATAAACTAGCAGTGTCCCGCGGTTTCACCCGCGTGCCTCTCATTCCCGATGGAGCGCGGTGATAAAGTATGTATAGCCTATGTGTTATTCTGACGTTTATTAATATAGAGTTTCATCTAAATCCATTTAGTAGTTTTTACGTGAAAGAGTAACAAACATCCATACTTATAAACTTTCACGTTTATAATATTAGTAGATGGATGTTTTTTACGTTTTCACGCAAAAACTACTCGACGAATCATCATGAAACTTTGTACACATATTCAGGTACTTTTTATTAAAAAAAAGGATTCTTTTTGCTAACGCGGGCGAAGCCGCATACAACAGCTAGTATTATATAAATAATAATTTATATTGTTGTAATTAAGTAACCAATTATAATAAAATAAGAAGATATTCAATAACAATTGTATAATCTAAGCGAAACTGTTATTGCTAATTAATCAGGCTATAGATGAGCATATTATTTATGTAATGTTTCCGAACTTAGCGTGGAAATAAACAAGTTATAATATGTATACTCTAAGTTTCATAATAATGCCTAGGTTTTAATACATAATAATGTAATAATAATAATAAATTATTTATTTCTCAATCAGCACTCAATACATGTCGTTGAAAATTTAGATTTGATATTGTAATATACTTAGTAGACTAAATTCGATTCAACAAAGTAGGTACTTTGAACGTAGTGACTCGAAAGGAAATCTTAATTTAATTTCTTCAAAAATAATCGCTGTCATTTTATAAGCTTTACGTATAAATTGATTTAGTCTTGTTTCTTGGCATTTTATTTTACGATGATATTTAAGGAGATAATATTAAAATACTCCTTAAATATTTTCATAGCTATAATATAGCATTAAATTCTTCAAATTTTTGTCTAGAAATCATATATTTAAATGAAGGTAGTGCGGTTCACTGACATCTCTAATTTTATCCCGTTCCCATTAATCTCAATGTAAAATGGCTGTGACATACGGATGGCAGGATATGAATGTATAATTATAATGGCTTGATAGCGTCGGCGTTCGGAATTTAAAATTTATAATTAATTAAATAAGTGTGTACTTTTGTTAGTTTTATGGTATCCGTTATGTGAAAGATAAAAAAGAAAAAGAGAAGAAGAAACTAACTTTTAAACAAATACAATGTTTTGGTGCACAAAAGTTTCAAATTACACCGTTTCACTAAAAACTATTTTAGTTGTATAACTGTCGTTCTTAGTAGTTTGAGAAGTCCTCGAATATTTAAGCAGCATTTGTGAATTCGGGCGTGAGAACTATTATGAAACAACTTTTACAGATTTCCGGCGGTTTGTTAAGTTTTTACATTGCAATTCCCACTGCATTGTAAGATTCGCGTAAGCCTAATGCTTACGCGAAAACAATATATAGCTAACATTCAATTTCAGACGCGAGCTCGTAATCCACCAATAGCATATTGTAAATTAACTAAAAACTAATTCACCATGATATTTGTATTTTGATTTTTGCTTACTAGAAATATTTATTTATTTATTTAATGGTTCACCAACAGATATATATCGCATATAGTCGGTTAAAAGTATACATAAATCATCATGTTAGGATGTAGATCCAATTACAGACATACACAGCCTTTTAATTTTAAGTGTTACTATTTTATTTTAATAGGAGAAAGTTATAGAGAAATAAAATGCGAAAGGTTTTTCAATCGTTTTTTTATATTTTTTTAGTTTACACACAAGGTATCCACGGTTGTCGTTATGTGATATATGACATTCACTTGACCACTACACAAGTTAGCCTTGTAAATATGAAAAAGTATACATATTTAAAAATTGCCATACTTTGATCTTCCTCGCTACATGATACATAATATTGTCATTTATATAAATGGTATACATATTTTTAATAATATTGTTCACATAAGGTTTATAGGACAATAAAGTCAAAAGTGAGATATTTTAATTATATTAATGGTACATAATTTAATTCGTATTCACGAAAATATATATAAATAATAGCAAATCGGTAGGAAAGATATATATTTTAAACTAGATAAGCCCGACAAAAGTCGTCCTGCCCATGCCTTGAGATCTTCATATATATTATATAATATTATACAAACCTTCTCCTGATGATAACTATGCCAATTTCCAACAAAAAATAATTATCTACTTTGATGCAGAAGTAAAGTGCGAACCTACACTTCAGAGATTATTTTAAATTATAAAAAATATATCTTTATTAAATAAAAATACTTCTTTACATTTCTGATAGGAAAGATTTAGATAGAGAAGCCGCTGGATTAATAGAATTATTTATTATATGTGCGAAATGAAATAATATTTCACGCTTACAGAAAACTTGCTTTATCTATAATATAGACAAACGCAATAGTTAAACTTCAGCACTTCTCCTTTTCCGTCCGGGTAAAAAATATTTACAAATTATATGATAATTTTACATTTATCCAAAAATTTTATGTATATTTGGGTAAGGTAATTGTCACATTTTGCAATATTAGAAAAAAGCATCCGAACGCTTGGAAAGTAATTGAGGACTTTTTATAGGCCTATGTAGTGTTCTATTAAATATTTAAGAACCGGATCCTAATAAAATTTTAATGCGAACATACTTTTTGGTTACTACTACTTTAAGCATATTATTTTGTGAAATAAAAAATCAATTCACACTTTAAATAATAATAAATGCATGCTACTATTTAAAATCGCCGATTTTAAAACTGTAATAAAATTTTAAATAAATAATCAGAACCTTATTACTATCTGATTATTCACGAAAAAAATCGCCGATAAATTAAAATTAATATTTTTTTTGAGACAGGGACTGTTAGAGAAAACAAAGTATTGGTCTACCCCTGACTATACCTATTTCGGTGTAGCATGGTGCGGGTGACAGTTCCAGTAACGTTACGTTTTACTCTTGCAAGCCGTCCCAATTAAAAAAATATAATTAAGTATTTTATTAATACCTCATTCGTAAAATAGTAGATCGCCAATTACTGTGGTAAATTAAATCAAACTCAACCAGAATGTGATAGTCTCCAAATAAAGTCAAATGGAAAGAAAAATTAAGCAAAGTCCTATGCGTATAACGTAAAACCATAGACGTGCTTAGTGATGGGATGTACTATACTAGGATGGAAAGTCGATGTTTTTTATAATAAAAAATGTATATTGGGCGTAGTTAAATTATTATTGTAAAAAGTCTATCATTATATTAATGAAACAACATAATCTATCATTATCGTTAAAAAAGTTGTCACGAAATAAATATAAACCTGATTTTGATTATTTAATATAAGTTCAAAGCTACTATTATGTAGCCCCTAAATATATACATTGAAAAGTTTATACGCCTAGATACACTGCACAACAGAGTAAACACACTAACACACACTACTATTATTAAGAACTATACTTACACTGCGAGTATCGTTAGCCATGTATGTCAACGTCATATTGGCATGTGTCAGCCGCACCAAGCTACACCGCACGGAGTATAGACGACATAGCCATGTAGCCAATGGCCGGTCTCATTTAGACTCGCGTGGTACAGATGCGTACATTCATAGAACACTAACGGCGGTTTTCAATATTCTATCTATCTTAAAATTTTCTTATCTATCGTGAAATTTTGACACATTTTCTTACAAAATCTGTCAAAATTTAAAGATGGATAAGGAAATTTTAAGATAGATAGGTTATTGAAAACCGCCGTAAGAAGATAGGATGGCAGGCCGTGTAATAACGATTGAGGATGACGTCACTAAAAAAAGTACATAACTCGTAAAGCGACACGGTCTTCCTTCTCTGAATCAATCTTTTTAACCAGAAATAGATTTTTGAAGTGAGTGAATTAGACTTATTGAGCGTTTAGGTTGAGTTTAGTCGCATTTTTTGATAGGAGAAGATCTTAAACTGACATGACATAATATTAAACTGGCATTATTGACGTTATTATTAAATTTCATATATATTTTAATAAGTTTTCACTTCTATCTGCAGGCCCTGCCGACTGCCAACATATTATGACTATTTTTTTGTATATGGCTGTTTTCATTTAAATTGTTTATAGAGTGATAAATGGTTTTCATTTCGTGATCTGCATTGTCCATTATATTTCGATTGTATACGAATTCGTAGATCTACAAGAAAGTAAAAAGTCGCTTAGTATACCTATAGATAAAAAATACAGTTTTAGATTAACATTTTCATGATTAATATATAAGACCTTTGCATCCAACAACTCAACATCACAAAATAAAACGGATTATAGGATATGAAATTAAAATGTAAACGTTAAAGTGATACAAAAATTTGTTAGTAGGTATTTATTTGTTTCGATATATTACGGTTTTGCGTACTGCAAATTACTCAATTTGCGGCAAAAACTGATTCAGTTATATGAATATTTAATTGTTACTATTTGTAAACATGTACCTGTTCATTATTTAAAATGTTGTTTATACTTTCATTTCGTATTTGTGTATTGGTACTATTTTTTGGATTTGTGTTCCAAAGAAGGACGCATAAGATGTTATAAGCACTATGAAGCTTTTATATAAAGATTTATAGTACATATATATTATATAGTTCTATTTATGATATATAATTTCCTTATCTATAAAAATATATATAATTATGTGTGTATTTTTTTTACTCTCAAACTGTAAAATCTATAATCCCTTTTTAGTTAGCTGTAAAAACTTTAAAAATGATTTAGTTTTTTTAATTGTATTTTTGAATTTGTAACACACAGCTGTAAGTTTTACGGAATACAAAAAAAAAAAAAAAAAAAAAAACGACTGAACTGATTATAGTGAAATTTTGTAAGCGTGTTGAGGTGATTGAGAATGGCTTAGATTCTCTATTTATTTCACTACAAAACGTCTGTCTGCTTGCTAGTAATATAATAATAAGATTTTTGTTACCATTTTGTTGACATTTGAACCTATAAAGTTGGTATGTATTATTCTTTCAATAGGTATATCAACATATTTACCTCTTCAAGCGCGTTCTGCGGCGAGCTCTTTACCGTTAGAAAGTTTCTACCATCGTCTAGATATTTTAGGTGCACTCTTAACTCACACAAAGTTTTAACTCTTTTCACTTTCGAAATATAAATACATTTTATTTATATCTACAAGGACTATTTCTTCATCGTGTGCATATTTCTTTTAACCTATTTCATTTACATTAGGTGAACTATTTTCTAATCACTTATAATTATCATTTGAATGATTATAACCTGAAATTGACTATCCATCTCGGTTAATGTAACTGATACAATGTTCTTTGTCGTTTGCATCGCTAATTGTATTTATTTTTAATTTATTAAGTTACGCGATTTCTTTTACTCGTTTTTGCCCAGGATATCATTCTTAAAAACTCAATCGAACAAAAATTCTGTATATTGTTAGATTATAAAATAAATTCTTTTGTTATGATCTAAATAAATGTTTAAACTAGTGTATTATAAAAATATAATAATTTTAGAATCGAATATAATAATTTTAGAATCGAAATCGACCCTGTTGGTCGACAGTAAAATATAATACTATTTTTTTTTATTAAAATAAAACGTTTCGTTTTTCATATAATATAATATACATTGATTCTATATAATTGAGTACTTTTTCGAAATTATATCTTAACGGATGGATTTTGTCATTTTTTTCACTTCAACTTTCTCTATTTAAATGTCGTTATAAGCTAAACGATTGGTCATCCGTAGCGTAGCATTGGTAGCGTCTACACAATTACAATGTAAACGTTTCGAGAATATACAAAGGTAAGCATATTACACATGAAGACGTACCTAATTTAGGTTAATAGCTGGTAAATTATACTTGTTTCAATAAAAGAAGTTGCTAGTATACGTCAATAGGTATCATTAGAAAGGTTATACGTAAGTACTGACTAACAGCCGATTGGCGTGACCGAATAGGATCGTAACGAGTGACAGCGAAACGGTGCCCTTTGTAATGGTTGGAATTTTAAAATACTTTAAAGACGATTCTAGAAATAGTTTCTTCATATGCCAATCTAGATGTATATTTGATGATTTCGTAAACAGAAATCAAACTCGTGATATGCCATGTCATTGTTAGATTTTAGAGACTATAACCTGAAGAACCGTTTTATTTAAATAATTCATATACATTAGTCAAAGTTATTCATATACTATGGACCAATTCTTGGTATTACTTGTGAAGTTTCGAATAATTTTGATAACCGTTAATTGGAATATTAAAGCCATTTTTATTGTATATCTAATAATTAATGCGTGTAAGTTTGGATAAAGGTGATATTTGAGACTACTCAAACATTACCCTGTACCTCTATACACTGCGGAGTATGCTCATAATTTCCACATCATATGCGGATTGGCAGTCACTGATGATGATGAATACGGATCGGCGTCACTGCTGTCCGCCACCGATACGATCACTCAGTGCGATTGATGTTTAGTGATCAAGTCAATCTCATTGCCTCCATGAGACTAATTGACACCAAGCAATCGATTTAGGATTTTTTTTTAATTCAAGGGATCTATCGTCTTGGTGTTGATTAAAGGTGGCATATGTTCAGCTGTGGACAGATAGAGGCTGATGATGACGATTTAATACTATTCCAAGTTTACTAACATCAGGCGTCAACAAATGATAGGATTGAATTGATTGAAGATGCAAAGCGATGATGATGATGATGAAAGGTCATATCTATCCTTTAACGAGAATCGCGCAAAAGGAGGTATTTCAGATTTGGTACAGTCTAAGATTAAATGGAGAATGAGCTGAGAAATCTTTTATTTTTATTTAGTATGAATTATAAATACCTACATTAAAAAAATAAAATATTACACACATAACAAATGATGCTTAGTTTTTATTTTACAAAGAAGTTTCGAAGCATATTTTTTTAGGAATGTACGAAGCTTAATTTTTTAGGTAATGTAGAAGTTTGACCTACAGTCAAACTGTATTCGAAAACGAATGATTTTTAAATTAAGATCAATTTTTTTCGTTTTGTGACCTCTTTTTTTAAATCACCTACATTACTAATATTCTTCTCATTGTATAAAATTTTACAATTTCATATACAAATGTGGGAACATAATATTGTAGTACCTATTTGGGAGGAATCTGATTGTCGTCTCTTATATCTGTTAAAAAGAAAAGATATGAAAAAAAACCTTAAATTTATTTATATATCAACGATAAAATAAATATAATGTATAAAAAATAATATCTACATAATATAAATAGACAAAAAAAATAAAAAAAAAAATAGACAATATCCTTCAAATAAGTTATCTGTGATAAGTATTTATTTATTGTAAGTATGTCGTAGGTATCTATTTAAATTTATGCTATATAGATTTACCAGCTCGTTCCACTGTAAAAACGGTATCCGAATTGATGACAGTTTTTTGTATTCTTTGCCACTCAGTTATCATTTTAATGGTGAAACAATTTTTAAATTCCGGCAGAGTATTATAATGAAACAACTTTTACGGATTTTATCGCGGTTTATTTAGTTTTTTACAATCCCGACGTTTCGGACACTTTACAGCGACCATGGTCACGGGAGGACTGACCTCCTCCCGTGACCATGGTCGCTGTAAAGTGTCCGAAACGTCGGGATTGTAAAAAACTAAATAAACCGCGATAAAATCCGTAAAAGTTGTTTCATTATAATGAGTGAAATTCGCGTAAACATAAGAAAACAATTCCGGCAGAGTATTTTGAATAAAACCGTAACAAACAAACAAGAAGTAAGATTTTTCTTCTTTATAATATAAGAATAGATTATTCATATAATGTAATATAAGTAAAGATTCCACAAAGCTAAAGCTATATAATATATAATACCTAGGTAGTCAATTCAATATCCTGGAATGCTAGATTTGAAATTGTAATACCTATTGTAATTAGTAAATTGTAATACCCTTAATTCTTGGTAAAAAGATGCATTATGGTATTTAGGTATTTCATCACCATTATCATCATCATCAGCCTTTATCCATCCACTGCTGAACATAGGCATCGCTCAATGAATGTCAAGACGACCGATCTCTTGCCTTGCCTTTTAGGTATAGGCCCTTAATCTTTTATCTTTACTTAGTTGATGTTTGTTGGTGTCTAAACTATTATAAAAAACATACAGTCGAATTGATAACCTCCTCCTTTTTTTTGAAGTCGGTTAAAAAGAAGAAAATACACGTGCTAAAAGTTTGTGGCGATTTCAAAGCATTGTATGTAATGTAACTGCACATAGCAATTTGAAAAACATACCGGCATAAAAATTTTGTTCATATTAAATTTTCAATAGGAATTTTTCCATTAATTTTGGTTCTAGGTTACATAATAAAATTCTATTACACAGAATACAAATAACTTCAGGAGGCAATTTATAAATAATTAGACTAAAGACATGTTTTTGATTCGTTCACGAATTTTACAAGTTCCCGGATTTAGACGGAACATATCTCGAAAGGGTAAATCTGTTTACAATTTTAACAGTATCAAATAAAATAAGCATCATTACGCCAAATTAAACAGAATTTAACACGTGT
Organism: Lycaena phlaeas; assembly: GCA_905333005.2. Lineage (NCBI taxonomy): Eukaryota > Metazoa > Arthropoda > Insecta > Lepidoptera > Lycaenidae > Lycaena > Lycaena phlaeas. The sequence goes on from HG995168.1 coordinate 8,357,958, forward strand.
GCGGGCCGCCTGCAGAGCAAATAGCATACAGCTAGTATAGCACCAACTATACGCGTCTATATAGTAACAAATCTCTCTTGTAGGCGCAATGTTTTATTGCATTTCAACTCCGAGTTACCAATGGCTTTCTCGTTTTGGCAAATGGCGTAATTGGCAGCTGCGAGTGAGACAGGTAGAGTCGGCCGGTGCTATCTTATTTTATTCATGGAGGCGAGAAGAACGGAGGGCGGCGAGACGGACTTATGGCAGGAGTGGTGCGAGAGGCAAGGACGGGCGATGCCTCTCATGACCGACTGCAAACAAAACACTGTGAGGGTGAGCGGCCACCGATTGTTATTCGACTTATATTATAGTGACGTTTACCTTCATAAAAGTAGAAATGATAATAGTTACAAACGATTGTACGTATTCAAATTATTCAATTATCATTATATAATATATGTCGTAAATTTTGGATGGTGAACGATTTAAAAAACTTGGAACATCTTTCATGTTTTAGGCTTATATATATAAAGCCAACTTAAATTTAACGTAACTTAATACATTACATTATTTATCAAACGTACATATATTTTTTTAATAATTTTAATTTAAAATTACATTTTTTTTATATTAAATAATACATTTTATTTAATAATTTTTGTTAGTATGTACTATGTATAACATTAAATAAGAGATATAAATCTTATATTGGATATTATATTACTTCGTTACAATAAATTAAATGTATTGAATTAAAATGCTTTTTCTTACACAAGGTAGGTATACAAATTTTAAAAATCTTAACAGGTATATTATGATTCTAATATATATACCCTAATATAGTCTATAGAATATTATTTTATAGGCACTAACATTGTGAGTTTGATGATGACGACGAATTGATGATGATGATGAACCAAACGAAAAAAATATATAACAGTATAAAATATGCTAAAAACATTCATGAGTAGCAAACAAAGACATTGTCCAAATAGCACTAGCGTAGAACGACTGTACCTAAAGGCGATTTTTCTATGAAAATTATAGTTTTATCTATGGACTTGACAAGTACTATTCGAGAAAAGCTTCGAGCAATTCTAAGCTTCGTAAAAGAAGAACCAATGTAGCGTTTCGTTATAAAAGGGGAAAATAATAAAAATATTCTTATGAAAGAAAGACAAGACACTAAATTATTCATGAATGTTTAGTTCCTTGTTTGAAAGAAAACTCACTTTACATTATTTTGGTCTTTGTAAAAAGAATAACATTGCAATGCGGACTTCACATTTTTTTCTTTTACAATGTTTTATTTATGTAAATTGTATCAATAAAACTTTGAACAAGCTATGAGTTTTGTTTTGTAAATGCAACAGTAAATGAAATATAGTTATATCATACCAAAATAGAATCTGTATTTTTGTTTTGTTTTCTCACTTAAAAGATTAGACCTATATTAAATTAGTAGAAATCTTAAATATTTTTTTTATTGATTTTGAATGAACAGTGGATGAAAAGGGTCTAATTTTTTTAATATCATTTTTTACGGTGTTATAATGTTGGAGCAACAATGGACCAGAGGTGGGAGGACTCGATCTCTTATGCGAGAACTTCCGGGTTCGATCTTGACCCTTCCGTGTGTGCCTTGAAATAGGTTTTTCTAAATGTCTTAGTGCACCCTAAACACGAGACCATCGCTCGCTCACCGGTGAACGAAAACATCGTGATCCTGCCTGATGAAATTAAAAACATACCTTATGTGAAGTTCACCAACCCCCATCGGTGAACTATGGCCGATTACCCTCCCCTGATTTCAAGGAGGAGACTCGTGCCCAGCATTGGGGCGTAATGTTAATAATTTATATATGTATATTTTTTAAATATTTTCTTTAATGATATCTGTTGATGTTAATATATTTATAAAGACACCAAAAATAAAGTAATTAAACAATTGAAGGGACGATGGTCTTAGTCACTAGTGGGTATGGGCTCGGCCCTTGAGTGAGAGGTTCAGATTCGATCCAGACCCCCTTTGATACCTTGAAATAGGTTTTTCTAAATTTCTGAGTGCACTTAAACACGTGTCCAACGCTCGCTCACCGGTGAAGAAAAACTATGTGAGGAAACCTGCATGTTTGAGAGAGTAGAATTTTTTGAAGTTGTGTGAAGTACACCAACCTGCATTAGGCCAGCACATCGGTGAACTATAACAAAATACAATCCTCGCCTCATTTCAAGGAGACTGATATTATATAAGGGTTCATACTTGGAGAACGAAATTATATTTCTTCTTAGTTTTGAACGTTTAATATGATAAGGTGCCTACTTGGCTGGAACTGTAAATTTTTACCGTCGACATTTCAATATTTACTTATAGATTAGAGGCGCTAGAAGACTAGATATTGGTAATTTTGTTGTTGCCATTTTTCAGGATATTCCCCAAAATCTGGGAAATCCTTAGATTATCCCCAGATCAGCGCTTTGCGTGAATTGTGTAGGGCTTTAGAATAATCACATACATATTTAGTACTGATATTTATTGACTTTTTGTATGATTTTTTTTATTATTATTGTAACCTTATTTCATTCTACCTTTACATTTCTGTGGGAAATCTAATGCCTAATTATGTGGTGTCCGCAGCGATGGCATTGCCAAAGCTCTTCGCACCTGTCTTCACATTAATAGGAAATAGCTGTCACGATTTTAATATCGTTTGTCCCTTAGAGCAACACTTCTCCTTGTAAGAAGGAAGGAGGTACGCGTTGCTCTAAGCGTCAAATCTTGTGTGATAGGTACTATATATACGGATACTGTAATATTATACGTATACCTATAAAAGAATAAAGAAGTGTTTAATAAGGCTGGCAACACTGCTTTGATAGCATTTATATTATGGGCCTCAGGCCCCGTCTCAGGCGCTTTTTTATCGAGCGTAAAAAAACGTTTGTTGGGACCTATGTATTGGTTCATATGAAAGCGTTTTTAAAGCGCGGACTTTTTGACAAGTGCTACTGGATGTTGACGTTAAATCGCTTTGTTTTTCTTATTATTATCAATATTACCTATCGTTAAAAAAATCGTAGATAGAAATTCGGTGTTGTATCACAAAGTCCTAATTTGTTCTATTTCATTTGTTTTGTATAAATGAGAATATGTATTGCTCTTACCCGACGTCAGCAAAGACATGAGAAATAAAATACGGTTTTAGCAGTCAATATTATGTGTATATTTTTTTTATGTGTTTCACCGTTGCACCTAAACATCTTATCTGATATCGAGAAATGACGATATTCGATTGTTATGTCCCGTGTGACAAAAGGATACATCCAAAGAAGAAAAAGAAAACAAAGAACCCTTCTTGTAGTAGTGAAGTTCCTAAACTTTTTGCTTGTAAATTTTTTATTCATAACACTAGTTGAAATGGTCTACTATTTTGTTAGCAAGGTGATTGTTGTAAATGATTTAGTGGCAGCGTACAAATCGTAAAATGAAAGGTCAGAGGTGAACGTTTTAAAATATATTTATACGTTTTACCTTCTGAAAATAGAATGTTCTGGATATAGACTCGACATTGATTTAGAAAGGAAAGGTAATATCCGCCGATCAGATTTTATAGTTTATAACTAACGTGTGTGGGTCTCATGTTTACGTGCGATTGAAGTAAAACTTTACAAAGTTAATTTTGAATAAAAAAACCAAAAACCGACTTCAAAACTATACCTTTAAATTATGTACAACAAAAAAAATTAAAATAATATTTCAATACTTCGAGATGAAGATAATTTACAAAAATAATTAACGAAAATATTGAAACTTATATTATGTCTTACTTGTACTATTTAAAATTAGGTATTTTTGGAGTCGGTGCCAGTCGGACCAATTCGGAAACATTAGTTTTCAAACGAAGAAATAATCATCAAAGTCCATTCTCAAACAGCGGAGTAATCGTGTAACAAATATACAAAAAAAACATACAGATGAATTGAGAACCTCCTTTTTTTGGAAGTCGGTTAAAAATCTGCCCCACTAGACAAGTGGCATAAACGCTAAACGAATATAATAGAATAGAATACTTATTGTATGGGAATGACACTAGCTTACGCCATTTAAAAATATCGATAAATATTATAATAATAATTAATATTCGTTTTAAATGAAGTACACACGTTGTTAAAAGTTTTTATTATATACTTATTATTATTATTGAATGCGGTGATCCAAATCACTCTGCCCATTTAAGTACTACTTTTACTAATTACTTTGTCATTCTTGAAACTATTAAGTGAACCTTTAAAAATAGTTATAATAATAATATATTATAATGTATAAAAATAACTAGTTTTGTTAGTGTGTATGCGAGGTTTATGTTTTTTAATAATTAATTTGTACGACTCACCTTGCCCAGATAAGCCCTGTGAGGTTTTCGTGGCTGGGTTTTTTGTGAAACATTTAATACTTTTTTCTGTGTATTGAACAAATAAATGAAAAATAAATAAAAAAAAGAACTACACTGCCACAAACATACACACTAACGCCCGAACGCCAAACGCCACTTAAATATTTGGGGGCTCCTCAAACTACTAAGCACGCCTTATCCATTCATATGTAATCAAAATATAAGAAGCTCCCAAATTTGAGTTGCGTTTGTGTCAAAAATAAAAATAAAAATGTTAAATTACTCACTAGTACAAAATCCTGAAATAGTCAAAGAAAATTGGTACAGTGTACATTAGGTCACAATGTGGTAATTTCCGTAGGTATATTCCGAAACAATTAAACTTAAGTAGTATTTATTTTGATTGGCATCGTTACCTCAGATACAAAATAATAATAATAATATGCTTCATTTTGTACCATAAAATTGATAAAAGGTGACAACATGGTGGTGGACAAAAATGGCGGTCTTAGCGCTTCAAGCGGTCTCTACCAGACAACCATAAGTAAGAAAAAATATATTATTGAGTTACAGCGTAAAAAAGGTAGAAGTCAGATTTTTTAGTAACAATAACAAGTACAAAAACACAAAAAGTACAAGAGTATAAAAGTAGTAGTAGTTTAGCAGTTAGTTTAGTTTAGTAGTTAGTAGCAAGTAAGTAGAGAAAAAAAATTAAGTATAATAATAATTTCACTTCGCACATATCTTTTCACATAATATATCTTCAGACAGTTTATTTTGCAATTACCACACACTGGCGAGGGAGCGTTGAAATGTGAAACCGCCACATTTTAATTTAAATTTTAATGAACACGTGAAATCCTCTAAGCAAATTTAATAACGTTTTTAATGAACAACTTGATACCTACTGGAAAATAGTTTTATTTTTATGTTGAAAATATGATAACAAAAATTTATTATTTTAATTGAAAGGCTCGTCACAAAAAATAAATAAAACAATGATGGTCGTTACGGTACACCCGGCAGATTTAATACATCTAATTTATATTTGAATTCATTATTATAAGCAATACACAACAAGATTATTAAAATAAAATACGAACGCAGAGACAAGCAAGTCTCAACTATCACAAGATGGCAGCGTTAGCAAGCCATTTACGGCCAAGCCGCGTAAATAGAAGTTTCCCATTAGAAAGTACGCCATATATAGCAAACGTATATGGAAGGTTCGAAACTTAACGTCCCAATAGTGAGGGATATTAGCTTTTTCTTATAATAGGTTTTTGTCTTATAATTTCGACTAAATTCCAGTATAAGATTATACAGGAGTGTAGTTAGCGCTAGGTATAATAATATTCTGGCTAAACCTAGCTACTTTCTGTTAAAAGCCTTTTTCTTGCATTTTAACCTCATTGTTATCTTTGTCTCCCGTTTCTGTTAGAATGAAACGGAATTCACTTACTAACTGTTCGGTGAGGCTAATCCAGCCTGGAAAACTATAATTCTTAACGTATTGTCTATTACCATTGTTTTCACGTCTATTTTAAGTAATATTATATTATATAATATAATATTATATTCATTTCAATTTGTTCATCAGCTATGAAGTCTTTGAAAAGACCTTTACCCGAATATAAGATAGGGCGCAGTTTGGTCAAACTAAGACATAGTGCTAGTTTTAAACACGAAAGCAGATGTTCTCTGCCGCAGCATATTTGACTGCGCTGCTAGTGCTAGTTATGTAAAATAATAAAAAATTGAAAAATGAAACGCAGCATTTAAAATATCGTTCATTTGTTTACACGAAAAGAAAATAAATGTCAATTGTAAATTTTAAATTCACAAAACAAACTAACAATTCGGTTAACGTTGCACACTCAATTATGAGTTAACTGCATCACGAGTTAACTCCGAATGTGTCGCTAACTACAGGTGAAATATTCAGGAGGCGACGTATTGTGCGGCGTCGGACCGAGTCGAGATATAAGCTGTTGTTAAAACTTACTACACTGTTGTATCAAACTTTTATGTATGCATTTTTGCATATCACGCGTTTAGTTGTGCGTTTGTGACTCCATTAAATAAGTTTTTATTTCCTGTTGTATATTTATGCTGATATATCTTTACCATGACATTTTTTTTTAAATATTGTTCTGGCGATTGCACGTCATTGGCTACTTTAATGAACGATATGGTCAGCCCGCTACTTGCACCCAATTTTGTTGTTGTTGAATACTCAGTTGAATATGAAGTCGGTAAAGAGTTTTATGGCAATGTAAATAAATATATTATATGTTGGTACATAATACTCAAAATTTATTATTTTTTGTCTAATATCCAAATGGTTATTTTCCTTTTGTGTTTTTTAAATAAAAATAATGTTAACATTGACTGAAAAATGACTCAAAACAACGATGTTATTTTTTTTTTAATTTAAATTAAATTTTCATCACTAACTTAGCATTTAGAGTCTCGCGAGCTGTGTACGTATTTTTGGTCGTTTTATGTAACATGGATAAGTACAGTCACAGTTCGATACAACATAATATGGTTACATGTAATATAAAAAATCGATTGTAAAAACAGAAATGTCACACAATATAATATGTGTCACTCATTTTTGAAACGGGTTTATGTGTTTTTGCTAAGTCTATGTTATGTTTTTTAAAGAACATAGGTATCAGACGAACATACGCGATTAACAAAATAATATGCAATAATTGTCTACACAGTTGTATTATTACTTATTTCTGTAATTTTACTAGGTGAGCCATCTGCTCACCTACCTACCGATTGAGCTTAAAGGCCATCTGGCCTAAAAGTCTAGACCTTTCGAAAAAAAAAAAAAAAAAAAAAAAAAAAAAAAAAAAAAAAAAAAAAACTTATTTCTGTGGTAGATTCATAAGACCATAACTATGGTTAACTATGGGTAAGTATTACGGTTGTCAGTACAAATTCTTGACAGTAATAGGTAGGTAGGTACATCTAAAAACTTATAACATTATGTTTCAACGGAATTTGAACGGTCGCCCATTTAAAATGAGGTACCATTTTCAATTGTCAATTGTATAAGTAATTTGCCCTTTAAGAATGACATTTAAGAACCCTGGAATATTCAAATTGATAATGTAAAATGAAATGAAATTGTCGATAGCAATTCAAAAAAGAAATGTAAAGGAACATTCATACTTTTTTTCATTATATATGCAACAGCTATTTGCAAAGATTGCTTGGGTCGATCCAATGTATCTATAATTGCATGACACAACGGTAAAGTAAAAACAAGCGCAAGCTTTACTATTGAGGGTTTCGTACTAAATAAGTTTTTTTAAAACCACAAAAAAAATATATAGAATTCAAGCCTTCTTCGTATTTAATTTAAATTACGCGAATAACGACACTATGTTAAATTCTGCTATTGTAATAAAGGAAGCTTTGTCTTGTATATAAGTAATATCAATTTCAATAATACAATCGGGTTTGAATTTTGATGAGATGAGACGCTTATGTCTATTATTATAAAGTGACCACCTAGCGGATTCGACAGCCGCGGTTTTGTACAACATTTTGTAGTTGAGCAATCGTGAATCATTATGTGATTGTCTTGTGTATGAATGTATATTTTTAAATCCACTGAAATACAATAATTTTCACCCAAATCAGTCTAGCTGTCTATATAGAGCACAGCACAGAATAATTATATTAAATGTAAAAAATAGTGATAGGCCGCTTGAAGGAATAAAAGAAAGAAAATTTTAGTATGTAGGTAGGTACTTATTTTACCATAAAGTAAAGCGAACCTCCTTCCTCCTTACGGTGTCCGATCCGTAAGGAAGACCGTTCGCTTTACGTATTTTACACGTCGTTTTTTATTGACAAGGATTTTAGTAGGGTTATTTAGTTTTGAAACAATAGGGATGTTGACACATGTTACAAATTCATGTAAAGTTATGTTTTACATATTAAATACAGTATTTGAAAACCTAAAATAACATTTAAAAAGTCTACTTATTTGTCTTAAATTTTAGAAAATTAATTTAAAAGGCGTTATTTATCATGCATTATCACGTGACTGTAAACGCCACTAAGGCGATGACGTCACTGAACATTGAGCTAAGTACAAACTCACCTAACATAGCGCGAGGCGCGAGCTCTGAATGCGGTGTGTGACGTAATGACGCTTGGAGCGTTTTAACGGCAATTTTAAAAACTATTTTTCGTTATTTAATTTTTTGTTAAAATTGGACATATTTCTTTACAAAAATCTTTTTTTCGTGTTTATCTATAGTATATCTATCAAATAAAATCAATTAAAAAAAATAGTCAACATCCCTATTACAATTTATACACTAACATCCGTATTCACAAACAATACTCAGAGGTGTCACAGAACACCCGAACGCATACTTACTTACTTCTGTGGCTCAGTGACCCAAAGTTTGTCTTGTCCTCCGAAACGAGACACTTCCACCGGTCTATATCCGAAGGCTAGGGTCATTCAAACCAATTCACAGACAATACGCAACTGAAGATGAAATCCGCAACTGTGCCTCTGTACCCCATATAACACCCAAATTGATACCAGGAGCGCATAGATAGAAGCATTCTTTGCGTAGTATTGTTTCATTACTTAGCCAAGTTTGCTTCTTGAAGACGGGTGTAAAATTTATTATTAAACGTCAAAAGTGCAGTCTTTTTTAAAGTGATTATTTACAATTCTTCCATCATTAGATAGGTATATGATAATTTCTCTTATAGGTACATGCATGTTTCATATTTTCTTCCTTAGGAATTACTCCGCCATCAAAAAGTTTTCCTTAAAAAGGGATTTATCAGGAATTTTTGATAATCACAGATAGCAATCATATCTTGACCCGTGAAAAGACATTTTTATACATCAAGGGAATTCTAACGCGTGATGTAAGTATGTTAGCTAATTACTATATCCTCTACTGCTTATCATTATTTAATATAATATAATATTTTATTATTATGTCATATTTAGTTACAATAAATCAATATATTTACACAGTTTTATTCAATAAATATTTATTTTAGGATAGTGCTGTTTATAATTACATCATACCTGCTGGTGTATTTTGAAATAATTACAATATATACAAATTAATTTTCTCTTCATTGAGGGAAGCCTACTTTCAAAGATGGATAAAATGATGATGATAAATAATTTTCCATGCAGTTAATAAACTAAAAGGTCAAATTCATAGTCCGTTTGAACAGATTACAGTAGTAAGCGTGGATGCGTTTAAAGAGATATTCATACACGCTCTCTGCTTCACTGTTACTAACTACATTAGTGATTCCCAGTGAGATTGGCGTGTCCGAGTAACGTCCAACCATTGGTACTGGCTTAAACTACATTACGGTCTTAGTATTGTACAGGATTTAATCTAGGTTTTAAGTCGTTATAACGCTTCAGGCTACACTAAAATATCCATTGTGTCCGACAATCACTTCAAACATTTTGAAAATATCTCTAGAAATTTCTTTGAAATGAATATAAAAAATCCAAAAGTTGGCTTTAAATAACTTATGGAACGGGTGTTAGAAACGTTATTTATAATTAAATAAGAGAAAAAATATTATTTAAGGAGTCAGATATTAAAAGCATTCACAATATTTATTCCAATCACATCAGTGGAGTCAGATCACAATATACTCTTTAAAAAAAGCATAAATACAGTCGAATTGAGAAACATCTCCTTCCTTAAAGTCGTTTAAAAAAGGAAGATAAATTTTCTATAAGTCATGTAGTCTAAATAATTGCTAGGTATATTATCACTTTTTCGACCCACAACGACTCCAAGTGTGTGATATAACATCAAGAATCTTCAGGACTATTAAGTCTATTATACCTAAGGCAAAAGTCCTTTCAAACAATACATAACTAAACTATGAATGTACATTGTACATAGTTCTTTATATTGACTAATTAGGTAGAAACTAGCGCCGCACCAGACTGTATAGTGTTACAAATTTTCCTCAGCAGAGTAGTTTCCAAAACCTATTAAGCTTCAAGATGTTGGTATTTTAATAACTGAGCGCTAGTCGGCGGTGCTTCGTAAACTTGAAATTAACTCTGTGCCCACGGGAGGGATATGCACTTTGCCATGAATACGGCTTCCACTTCTATTGTTACCTGTTATAATAAGGTTGTACGTACCTATTTTAATCTTGCATTAGGGTGCAGCTACCCTCGTGTGTACGGTTAATATCTAATTATGTTATATAACTTATATACTCGAATTGTTTTCGATAATCACGACGTTAGTTTGCGTTCATCTATCTATCATCATCAGTATGCTGCCGTTCAAAACAGGATTAAAGCCTTTCGCCTTCGACTTAGACAGACAGTGTTCCATAGTTTTATTTTTTAGGAATTCCAGCGATTGATATGCGAACTCAATTCTCAGTTATCAGATTATTAGTACGAAGGTCGAAGCTTTCGAAAGTAGATTTTAATCTCTTGTATTATTATTATTATTCCAGATCCCACGGGGCTCTGGTAGTGTTGAACAAAAATATAAATAGGAAAAAAGTAAAATATACGAATAGAATTTTTGTAATATTAATATTATCTTTTGTCTGGTGTCATAATTCAAATTTACACGTGGCAACATTTCATCTATATTCTATATATTTAAGCGTGCAATTTTTCTATACATATATAGAATCTGAATCTCGGAAACGGCCCCAATGATTTTCATGAAATTTTGTATACATGCGTTAAAAACGACGATAAATCGATTTAGCTAGGATAAATTTTTAGAAAACTTTTTTTTATCCGTGTTTTGAGGCAACGATAAATATGATTAGAATACGAACGTAAATTTCGCTGTCGAAATGTCATGATTGCTTAGTGGTGAAATTAGGAAATTATGAATCGAAAGGAGCATGGTTCGTATCTCCAGTCCGATCACAATTTTGTTTTTTTTAAGTTATTTTTTTTTAATATTTTTTTCTTTTTATTACTAAGGGTATATAAAACAAAACAAAAAAGAACCGAGCTAATGCTCGGTCAACCAGGCAATATCAATGTAGCAAAAAAAGCATACAATATTATACATATATCGATAGAAGAAAGTACGATACGTACGACATATTATTACTATACTTATTGTGTTACTTATTGTACGACATAGAATAGACATAGACGGACGTTGGATATCCCACCTAAATGTACAGAGAAGATAAAATCTAGTGCGGTAATAAACAACCCTGCCCTGGAACTCGTTGGCGCTCGAATCACGCCGCTCGGATCAGATGCATATTATCATATCTACATTTTACGGCCGAATTTATGTCTGTTATCATTTTTATGAGCGGCCCGCAATAGAACTCGTAACCTGTCATCGTACGGTGCTTTTGGTTCGATTGCCATAGGTTTTTTTAGCTTGAAATACTTTTAATTTCATATTGGGACTACTTGGTTTATAGACTTCTGCCAAGTAATTTAAACATTTTTCTTCATCATCATCATCGCCAGCCCTTATTCATCCACTGCTAAACATAGGCGTTCTTCAATTAATGCCATAACGGCCGATACTTGCTACTCGTATCCAATGCGCAACACACCGGCCATTACACACACGTCTTTGTTATAATAACAGTAAAGTATATATTTCAAAAGATGAAGAAAATATTAAAGTCATCTTAGCCTAAATTGCTCTCAATCATAAAGTATCATCATCATCATCATCATAACTTTATTAAGTAAATATTAACTTTATAAAGAGATTATAGGTTTCTTTTCAACTAACACCAAAACGGCCGATCGTTTGCCACTTGCATGAAAGTATAGGCAATTTAAATTCCTGATAGTATTTTATATGAAACTAAGCTATTTTTTAATCGAACGGTGTGAATTATCAGCAATTTGTGGCGAGCGATAATTTCGCTAATACAACGGTATCACAGCATTTTGTGTAGTGTCATTTTCATGACTACGGCTATTTGAATCGACTTGCATTATAATTTTATACGAAATATTAAAAAATAAGTTTATACTTTCATTTTTCTACACAAATTAACAGTATAGGTTAGGTTAGTTAGTTAAAATATTCGATTGCAAAGGTGAAAGGCCCAAATTTTAATAAATGACAGTCACCTAAATACTGGTAAGTTGGCAAATTTAAACGTTATTTTGAAGTAAAAGCATGCAGATTATATTTCTTGATTAAAAGCTTAACATTATCTTTTTCTAATTTAAAAGAATTTATAAGAAAATAAATGCTCAAAGATTGATTTATTTAAAAAAAACTAGGCAATACAAAATGCCCGAGCAATTTCACTTTAAGCATTTGAAAAATATTTATGGGAACGTATCGTTTTACCTTCACATAGCGTGTTTCAGTTGAGTTAAATCGCTATTCAAATTCTTATTCCCCATCGCTATTACTGAAACCAATTGACCACTTAAAGGCCAAATAAAATAACATAATAGCGTACCAAATAGGTTTGAAGCTTAGTAACATTTAAATATCATCGGAAATGTTGCGAATAAAAATGAAAATATAACCGTTTTATTCTCTGACTGACAATAACTACTTAATAAATTTTAAAAACTTCTATAGCATTCGTTCATTATTTATACATTTTTGATAGTTACGTGTAAAGTTTGAATTAAAGAAAATATGTATATGTTGATTGGAGGAGTCTTATACTATTCCCAGGGGAATCTTCGAACTTAAATCCTGGGAGGCGTAAAATCTATTAAAACCTGATCTCAACGATGTAAGAGACTAAGCTCAATCGATTTAGCTTTGCGAAGAGTCTGTCGCATTGTTAGTGTCTAGTGTTAGTGAAGTCTAAGATGGTAGTTACAGATTTGCCTGTTCATGTATTCAGGCGATTAAATTCTTAAGTATTTTCTTGTGGAAAGTAGTATCTTAAAGTTTTAAATTAACATGGTTCATTCTGAATCTATTATAAACGAGATAATTACGGAGCTTGATATTTCGTTATGGTCTAAAAATGACTTGTTCAAGAGACACATGGAAAATTGAAGTGTCCCCTTAGCACGAGACCATCGCTCGCTCACCGGTGAAGAAAAACATCTTGAGGAAACCTGTATGCCTGATAAGATTACAACTCTTTGTTCACCAACCCGCATTGGGTCAGCGCATCGGTGGACTATAAGCCAATACCCACTCGGCTGATTTCAAGGAAGAAAATCGTGCCCAGCAGTGGGACATAATATATGGATTGAACTTTTAATTAATTAAAATATTACACACAACGATACGAACACATTCACGGTTGAGTAATGATAGTGTCTAACTATAAATTACGATTTTTTTTTACAAAGATGCTTTAAAGCACTTTTTGTAAGCATTGTTGAACAGTATCTGAAGTTGAATGTTTTTATCAAAATTGGGTTTGAATTCGGTCGTTGGCGACCTCTAGTTCTTTATTAATCTTGAAACTCCTTACACTATAGAACTTATTTTGTAATCTACTAGGAGCGCCCCGCGGTTTCATCCGCGTAATTTTCCCATTCCTGTGGAAGTACGGGGATAAATTATAGGTAATGCGTTATTCTGATGTATAAGCTATATTATTGTAAAGTTTCATTAAAATCCATTCAGTAGCTTTTACGTGAAACTAGTATAGTAGTAACTACGAGTAACAAACATTCATACTTACAAACTTTCGCGTTTATAATATTAGTAGGATGTTGTGCTTCTAAAAATTGATAAAACATTTAGCTACAAAACCTATATATTATAGGAGCCTACTTGAAATTCGTTTTAAAAAAATACTACACAGTTTTGTAACGGCTTGGGTAGTTTTTTAATAACATTATTTAACAATTAACATCATTGGTGGTAATTTTTATTTATAAAAAGTACTTTTGATGACGTAGTTTATTATCATCATCAGCCTTTATCTGTCCACTGCTGAACATGATCATCACCATCTTTGGCCTCTGCCCGTCTGTTTCAGACGATTTAAACAGAGTCAGCGTGAGTCGGTCACACAGCTCCTATCGTGACTGAATAACCCTATCCGTGAGCGGCACACTCGGCCAGACGCTTTGCAGGTAAACTGGCTGATGTTCTGCTGAACATAGGCCTCCCTAAATAAAAGTCAAGACGACCGACCCATGCTACTCGCATCCAACACGGACCTGCCACTGCACAGATATTTTCTTCCCACCGGGTCAATGACCGACCAACACTTCGTCTACCCAAACGCGGCCTCCACTTTTAAACTTCATTGTCTCGTAGAAGTTGTGTATAGTTTTGTTTTAGACTTTATGTTTTTATATGTTTACATTACATTTTATATATCTTAGTCAGTAGATTACAAATGTTTGAAGTTGCAACCCAATAAACGAGGAAAAATATAAAACGAACCCTTTCTGTTATTGATTATGAATGACATGATGGTAATTTAGTGCCATTATTTGGTGTTATTACATGTAGACTCCACGTGTGCACTCTCACGCTTAGTCATATAATATTTTGTAAGGAAAACAATACATATATGTTTATTATTTATGGGTCATAGATTGTAAACTGTTATAATTTTTAAAATTCCAAAAGATCATTGTGTTCCTTAATATAGCATATAAATTGAAGCTTAGCAAAATGACTTGAAGTACATAGTTGACTCTTTTATGGCAGCAGGCTTCAAGACAATATCCTCGTTCTTCATCCATCCTACGTTATTCTTATATAAATATAGTTTTATAATTACACTATCTTCGGTATAGAAATTGAATTAATAAATATATTCACAGCTACAACTCTGACGGAATATATATGACAGGCAGATACTAAAATAAGACCGAAGATCTAACAACATAAAGCAATCTTTATGTATCTCTATCCATTAAAATATTAGGTTAATGCGTTAACAATTCTACGTACATTGTCTATTACGCGACCTTTCTACTGAAACATCGGGGAATTATGTAGCTAATAAAAATAAAAAGCAAAAAAATATTACAATAATATTTACGAAACAACAATCAAGGGTAAAGCTTTTTACAATGTAAGTATGGTGAGTCCATACTTACATTATCTACACTAATATTATAAAGAGGAAAACTTTGTTTGTTTGGTTGTAATGAATAGGCTCAAAAAGTACTGGACCGATTTCAAAAATTCTTTCTTTATTCAAAAGCTTTATTATCCACGAGTAACATAGGCTAAATTTTATTCTGGAAAAAATAGGGTTCCGCCAGATATTTGGGTTTTTCGGACACAAGGTGTAAAAAATCAACCAGAAAAGTTATTTATTTTGCGTACTAAGATCCCTACTAAGATGTAAATCTTAGTTAGCGCAGGCGAAGCTGTGGGCAACAGCTAGTCAAACAATATAACAAACGTCTCCATAGACGAATTAAAAATCATCGGTTGACAGTAATTAGTCGCACGTGTAGCGAAGTGGTCGGCACTCGGGAATGATTTGGGGATAGCGTTGTTTCCGGTGGCCAGCACGCAATTTTTACACAATCTTTACACAGGGGTGTTCAACATTTGTACAGTTTTTGTTCAATTAATACTTTACAGTATTGATATAATTTGTATTTTTTAAATTATGGACGCAACCCAAACTGATTAATGTAATTGGTGCGATGTAAGTGTTCTAGATAATGTTACCATGATTTTTTTTAACTTGAAAAAAAAATAACACTTCAAGATGTTTAAACTATTAGATTTTTTAATAAACATCTTTACATTAATTTATTTAACTATAAACATTTTTATTTAACCTCATTTTATTTATTTATCTTTATCGTATCCTGCTTTAAATTAATTGGAAATATTAGTTATAATATAACGTCTATTGGCAACGATTGCCACAAATAAAAAATAATTCTAAAATAATCGTGGAAGTAATTCACCTTCATCGTCATAATCATCATGAACGTCAATTCACCTTATTACTCTATAAATAAAAGTTTATTACATACGATAAAGACACATGAACAAATTATTTAGTATAATGACAACACACTTTAATGTCTTGATTTAGAAACAAATTAGGCAATTTTGCGCAAACCAGACACTCGTCAATCATGATCATCTAAACAGAAACGACACTGTGTCAATAAAGCCAATAAACTCGTCGCAACTTTCTTAAGTATCAGCCGAACACAATTTATCGATTACAGACGGCCTCTGCCACCCTAAATGTCACTTTACTACCGATATTGATAGTCGGTGACAGAAAGCGTACTGGCTTCCCCCATATCCGATTTGCTCACAAAAATTCGGTGGCAATTCTTCATCGCTATACTGAAATTCGATCGTATTCCAACTTCAATAAGGCATCCATGCAAAGAATAAAACGCAAAATAAGTATCAGAATACAAGCGAAACTTACGCGACATCTAAGGAAATATTTTCTTTGATAAAACGTGCTGAGGTTTTTCCCCCGCTCGTGGGCTTATGTGGATTTTCTTATTTCGTTCGCACAAGTGGTGCCTTTTCATAACTGTCGGGATTCGATCCGGTCAAGAGATTTCGTTTCAATCTACGATGATCCCAATTTTTGACGATTGAGTAGATGTTATTAAGCATGACGTCTTGATAAATTCATAAAATATTTTAAAACGTATTTTATAAAATCATTCAAAATATGTACTTAGCCTCATTTAATTAAATTTATAAATGTTATTCTTTAAGGAATTACAAAAAAATATTATAATAGTGAAAATATACTGTTTCTGTCTGAAATTTTCATCGAGAGAATACAAAATTGTGGTGCTCCTTCAAAATTTGATTCACACACGAATGCCCTCTGCACCTCGCAATAAAACTTTAATACAATTCCCCGACCGTTGACGACCACTGCATTTTACGTGTACCGCAGCGGAAGTGTGTAGTTAAACAAGATGGCCGCCGGTCACGTGACCGCGGATTCACCCCGGCTTCCGGAGCTCATTCACAAACATGTCAAGTGTATTGCGGGTATTTAGATAATTATCGGCGTCATTAAATCAACCCCTAATGTTTTTATGAGTTTTGTATTATAGGAGCATCTGTTATGATTTTATTACGGTACACTACCATTTGTTTGTGATGTCAGATTGGTGAATAAGAAAGTTTATGAATTAGACAATGTTATAACATTTTATAAACTGATAAATATAGAGCGTACAAGATTCTCGATCTTCAAGTCATTAACAGACATTATAGAATAAAAGAACTTCAATTATAACTACTATATAGTAGTAAACACGACTTTAAAAACATTGACACAAACACAATAATTAAAAAAAAAATGTATTACGAATACAATTAATTATTGGTTGCAACGTTTTTAATTCGAAATATTATTGGAAAATTGATATAAAAAAAGGATTTTATGAGTCTTATAATATCATTGTATATTAAGTAAAAATAGTTTTGTGATATTATTTAAACATTAATGTCTTGAAATATTATTTATATCCTTTGTTCCCAGCGGAGGGACAGTATATGCTATAAGTAGAGAGAATAGAATTAATCTTTCACGTATTATTTTTTTATCCCCAGACATAGAAAGTGGGATGTTAACAACAGTTTCACCGCTAGGTCTGTTAAAGAAGAAACATTTGGATTTGGTTTTTTACGTGTTTCAAGAGGTTATTAGACATATTTTATCAAAATCGATTCAGCTGCTTCAATGTATTTATTACATTGTTCTTTTGTGCTGTTTAATTCATAGAAGATAATATTTCCGCCAAGAACCAAAATAAGAAAAAATAAAAATAATGTCATCTTAGCGTTAAGATTTTTTTAAATAATCATATAAAAGCAGCTTGCTAGACGGCAAAAGATGTTGGGCATAAGGCCCATTAGAAAAATTAAGTTTAGTGAATGTTACGATGATTCATAAAGGGTTCTAAGGTATTTTTATTTGTTGTCGTAATTTTCGGTATAAGTATGATAAGACAAAGATGAATCAACATTACTTTTGTAATTGCATTGCCAACTAACTTATACATTCTAAAAGAGATGTTGGAAAGGAATTTCTTTCTATATTGCCTGCAATATATATTTTTTGGGGATGTTCATCGATATTTTTGCCAGTTGTAAACGCATATCTATGTTTTTTTTCTATTTAAAAGGCCACCATTGAAAGGTTTATAAGAGAATGATATGAAAGCCAGGATCTGATGATGATACTAGAGAAATCGGAGGATCTTTCAAAAATCGTAGGGGCGACTTGTGCTTTTGATTTTATTGAGTACTTCATGAGCACTACAATTGCGTGAAAGTCAAGAGTAGATCTGATTATGGAGCGGAAAGAGAGCTAAGGAAACTCATCTACGGCTAATACGTACTTTACAGCAACCATCGTAACGGGAGGACATAAAGCATATTAAAGAAGTAACGTCGATCATGTAAAAAACTTAAGCCGCGATAACATCCGTAAAAGTTGTTTCATTATAATAAGTTAAATTCACGTGAACATTAAAAAAACAGTATTGTAAATCACATTTAATTAAATTAATTCAAATTCTCACACTAGACTTGTTTTGATCACCTATTAGGTACTACCTCATAATGTGTGGTATGTACATGTTATAAGAAAGTTAACGACGTATTTTCACGACAAGTTGTATAAGTAAAGTTTTTTTCATCAAAACGGATATTTTCTCAAATCTGTAATAAACAATTGATTATCCGTTAATATGAATTTAATATTTTAAACCGTTAAAACTTTATTTACATAAAATTTAATTGAAACCTTTAAACCATCCCTGCATTTGACCACCAATATAGAATGTTAAAATCTACACCGCTCAAAAGCCAATAATTGCATAAAATTAATCACCGTTACATTCGACCAGTATCCCCCTGTTTCCCCTCAAAGGACACAATAAAAAGCCGCCAAAATGCCGTGCGTCTGGCTGTCAGTCCATCTGTGTCAATCAATTAGACAAGCATAGAGCGCAGACTGGTACGCAGCGTCAAATTCTTGACCCCGCCCCATATTGATCAGACCCGCCCCGTTGCGCTGAAATTCGTGGTGCGCATTTTGCCCCTATCTACTCTTTCGTGAACCCCCGTGTTAGCAGGTATCACTGGTATTCGTGGAGTTTTAATGGTGGATTTCAAAGCCTATTTCACTATTTGTTATGACGATAAGCTTATACAAAGTATGAAAATGATTTTCATGCTACATCAAACTTTTTAATGTAGCTTTGAAGATTCACTACTAAAAGGCCTAATTCTTATAATATCTGACGCGTAAAACATTCAGCTTATTATGTGTTAAAGTTTTCTTATTTATTAGACTCTTGATTTAAAAAAATATGTAATGTATCTTATAATAAGTGTATTCAGATTAAAAACTATACATCTCAGACGAATAAGGCCTTAACTATTACGTATAACCAAAGTATAAGGGATTTATACTCAAAATAATCATAAAAGTTTTATGCAGTACCATTCCGCAGACAGCGATTCACTCCTTCAGCTTATCGTACTTTGAGTCCACGCTCGCAATACTTGCGCTAAAATACAATTTAATATAAAATTCTACAACAAGGATTTGATGTCGTATCAGAGTTATTAAATATTGTCGTAAGGTTTATTGCGTACTTCTTTATATATATCGCATATCAGTTGCTTCCTGTGTTTTGTATGATTTAAACCGTCAATACGGCTTATAGTAGTTTGTAATAAACTATTTATACAGATATTAAAAAAGAACATTAGGGATTTAATGTAAAGCATTAGTCTTAGTTGTGTAGATAGATATACTTAATAACTATGATTGTTAAATCCTTTAACAGAAATGATATTTATCAAAAGTAGATTTTAAAATATTTTTATGCAACTTTTTTCCAAAATCATCAATTGAGTAAGCAAAAAAGTATGCCCCATTAATAGTGACTATCAGAGTGACTATTGTAACGTTTTCGATATTTTATAATAAAAAGTATTTTTCCTAAACGGTTTTACAAAATCCAAGTTCATCGCAAAATTGGCTACTTTTTTTGTATTAAATTGGCTACAGTATTTTAACATAACAAGTATAGTATTAATCTATTTTCTAAATAGTCAAATAGATATTTATTCAGTTTTAATCAAATCTGTGTTCAGACAAATGGCGCGACAACATAATTAGAACAAGTTATATTGGAACCACTTCTGTGGATTTTATCGCGGTTTATTAAAATTTTTACATGCCAGACGTTTCGGATACTTTACAGAAACCATTGTCACGGGAAGACTCCGAAAAAATCCGTGATAGTTCATTCATTATAATATGTTATATTTACGTAAGCAATACTTACTTACTCCGCTGGCTCAACTACCCGCAGTGGATCTTGGCCTTCGATACGAGATGGCGCCACCTCGCCCTGTCTTTAGCAATCTCCTCCCAGCTTACAACGCCCAGGGTACGTAGATCCTACCAACTAGCACTTGGTCCTACCAACGGTATTTGGGTCGGCCAACCGGTCGGTGACTGCAGGGCTGTCACTCATAAGCTTTCGTTACAGCCCTATCAGCGGGCATTCTCTCGACTTAACTTCTCCTATAATGTTGGGCACAGACACCATAATATCTTCAAGCTCTTGATTTTTCCGCAATGTCCAGCTTCCATCTTCCCTCTAACTGGTCCCAGAATTTTTTGAAACATTAAACAATAGGTAAAGAAGTTATATAATATATATAGAATGGAAAACCTGAAAACTTATTTCTTTTTCTTTCTTAAAAAAATCACTTCATCTTCTTTCATTTAAATCTCACAGTATATATTATACATAACATTATTTGGTCACAAATAATAACCATAAAGATGCCGGAAGTAAAATCTTATTTCGTAATTTTCTCCTCGGGGATGTGAATAGGGAAGTAGAACCACCTGCCACGTTAAAATCTTACCTTCCTAAGTAACAAACCCATTGGCAATAACAATTAACGGTTAACGGTTATTGTTACAGCCGACCGCTAATGCAACGTGTTATTTGCGGACGGTAACGCCGTCTCCCTTACAGCCACACAAGCTTCTACATTTTATTTGTTCATTATAATTAATTATAATGATACAAATTTCTGCGTTATTATCGTTCTTTTAATTACGTACGCTCAAAATTATTACTTTCAATTAAGAATTACAGGTTTGAATGTGAAAATAGTACCACACTGAAATAGTATATATAGGTATTGAATGAATATTAAGGTATAAAATATTCGAAGTTACATTTACCTTTTGACGTCTTATAGGTTACATTAAAAAAATAAGATATGTTTATCTGCACTGGAAAACGAAAGACTAGATAAACCTGGACCATCTGAAAGTATAAATCTGCGTCATAAAAACGACTATATCAGTACATATGTAATAAAATTAAAATCCTCTTTAGGCTTTCCGTAGTCTTGAAACATTCAGCACCACATACGTCATCAGCTGCTATTCGTTATTGTTCAGAGCCAGTTTTGTAGGTAGGCGTAACTTTATCAAAAACAGCTCTACGTTAGAAAATAGCCCTGAAAGTAAGTGAACCTTAACATCCTGAAGTTCTACCCTATTGCTTACTTGACTGTTGATATAAAAGTTGAGAAAATATTGGCTCATTTTATTGCGATCGAACTTAATATTATAAAATTCAGAAAGTTGATATAACAATTAGGTAGCTTGCTGAAACTGATAAAAGATGCGTGGAATTAACATATAAATTTTACATTACTCATTTGGTTCAGCTTTCTTATTATATACTAGCCTCTACATACTCTGCTACTCTATCAGAACAGAATTTTCAAATTAATACTTAATATTATTGTCACAGACATTTGGTAGACAGCGGGTCTCTTAATATGAATTTTAGGTTTCATAAATATTTTAGTTGGAGTTTTAAAGTGGAACATTGCCTATTTCCATAAATGTGGCTCAGAATTTATTAGATAACATAATTAGATAGTGTATTACTTTTATTTAAACACGAATTTTAAAATTGGTATTTAAATAAAGGCGAATTTCGCATAAGGTATAATCTACCATATTTTTTAAAAGTGGTCGCAGTGGACTACTGACTTATAGCAGACTTAGCTGCTGAAAGAGTTATAGAAAATTATTAAAAATATAAGGCGAAAATTATCAATGAATTAGTCTTAGATTTTAGACTCAAAATATGTCTAGAGAACAAGCTTATAGCGGCTTATATCCTACTTGAAAACCTATAATGTACAGAAATCTGTGACCTTAGATTAATATTAATTACAGAATTGAAGTGTTTCATTCAAGTGTTCTTTGCAATACATAACCTGCATTTCATAATATTTAAATAATAATTTTATTATGTACCAAATATTATTTATATAAAAAGTACATGCCGCTCTAACTTAGTTTCGTGGTTATAAAATATGTTAAGAAATAAAGTTCATATATATTACATAATATGTCCACATAATAATATTATGCAAAAATATGAACTCAACGTGATTCCAATTCATAAGCTCTATTTGCAATATCTATCGATTGTGTAAAAAAATATACTATTAATTTAAATAAACTGAATGATATTTAAAACATATTTTCTACATTGATTTGAAATTATAGGTCAACTATGTCCTAAGTTGTTGTAATAATTTTTTAGTTTTTGTTTTCTGGCTATGGACCTTTTGAATGCATAAAGTGTGTTCTAATTAACTTCGTTGATAGTTACTATACACTAAATGTTTTTTTTTTGTTATTAACTGTTGTTATTTTGCAGTGAATATTGATTAGGTATAACTGACATCTTAATATAACAGTTAATTATTTTTGTCGTTAGTAGGAGACCGAATTACCTTGTTCTTTAAAAATATTATTAATAGATACAGACAATTGTTACATCCGGTTGCGACCTGATTAGTTTGATAGATTTTTAATTGGGTAAGTCAAAATCTCATATTATAGGGTGATTAGCAAGAGTAAATCAGCATTATAGATAATGCGATTATAAAGGTCTACCCACATCAGATTACTATTACACGGATATTACTTTTATTATTGATACGGTATCGGCGATCACTGCGGTTCAGCAGTCAGCATCATCATCATCATCATCATCATCATCATCATCATCATCATCATCATCATCATCATCATCATCATCATCATCATCATCATCATCATCATCATCAGCATCATCAGCATCAGTATTTATCCATCAAATATGATGACGACATTAATAAATAATTTCTCTTATTATAACGAAACACGATTGCTCTAAAGTATCCGAAACGTCGCATCGGTCTTTTAAAAATCTTAATAAACTGCAATAACATACATAAAAGTTGTTTTAATATAATACTATACCACATTTTTAGAATTACTTTTTAAACTGAAAAAAAAATGCAAATACTTGTTACATACGACCATATTTAAAATTTAAAGTAAAATTTTAAGTAAAATTTAAAATCCTTTGAATCACACGCATTGTGTATATTGGTTGTTTTTATTCAAAATATTTTGTTTTTAGTATTCAAAATAAGTTGTAACATACGAATATCTATGCTAATAGAGAAAAGCTATGCATCTCTATTTATTAGCATATACATTTTTTGGTTTAGTGAATAGCAAAATTAAATAAAACAAAGTTTTTTAGATGATTGCCTTTTGTTTTATATAAATTCATTGAGAATTTATTAAACGGAAAAACTTATGAAATAATATACTAAACTTATACTTTATAACATTTTTTTAAATTTAGACTTTCAATATAATCCTTAAGATCAAGGTCATACCTCTTCCTTTGAAATCTGATACTGCATAATTACCTTCGTAAAAACCTCACTGAAACCTGCCAATAGAGTGCACCTCAATTATCAATTCAGAAATCCTGCTCACATCCGAGTCTTTTACGGACCCCCTGCCCCCTAAGCTCAGATGACGCCCCCAAACAACTCCTCTCCGAAACATTAAATACAATATCTTTAAATTGCTTCTAAGTACCACCACCCTCATTGGGTATTTTTATCGTCATTACCATAATCTCCGATCGGTTGTCTCGCTCGCTCAGCTGTAACCTGCTAGTTGCTTCTCGCTCGTTCAAAGCTTAAAATTCGACGCCAAATTTAAGGTTCATTCTAATGATTTAGGTAAGATTGTTTTGAGCTCTTAGTACTTGAGATACGATTACACGGCTGTAATTGTGAGGGTGAATACTTAGTATATTTTTTAAATTGCTTCGAAACTTGGTTCCGTGTGAAGTAGCTCAGGTGGTGAGAAGAGGGAACGTGCATGTGAATTAAATTGTCAGTCATAATATCGAGTAATTATATTGTAAAGCTGTCGTTAACAACTCCAAGCTACAATATTAAGCCAGTTGCTAAACATTGACTTGAAGTTTTAATGCATTATTCGCATATTGGATTTAGCTGTAAATGTGATGATGTGCACAGTTAGTGACATGTTATTGTAAAAGTCAAAAAGGTGTTGATTATATCCAATGTTAATGTAGTGGATGTTTTACTAACCACTTATATTGGTCAAATATTATTAATATATTTTTACAATATTTCATGACTGTCACACACAGTCTCTACATTTTCCGTACAAATAGTATTTTTAAACTTATAAGAAATCTTTTTCTTATAGTAAAAGAAGCACTGAAAAAAAATCTATCATTTAATATTGAAACAAGTTGTAAGACTGAATACTAAAACTATTAGTAATAAAGGTAGCAAGTGAAAAATTAGCCGCAACGTCCTTCAATCCTGCCATCATGTCCTTCGATCCTGCCATCTTGTCCGACGTGACAGACATCGGACAAGAGACAGACTACACTGAACTTTAGCATATGTCAATACTGGTAATTGGTCACACTTAATAAAAAGACATGACATATAATTAATATTTTGTTTTAAAATAGGTGTGGCTAAGGTTTCATGTAGCCATCTTGGCGAGGTACAGACGGATCATTCGCTGTTTATTGTCTATAAACATTTTTTTAAAAGCTAGACCGTTAAAAAAAACTTTTAGGCCAGATGCCCTTTAAGCTCAATCGGTAGGTGTAACATCTGTAAAGAGTATGTTTATTAACTGTCTCGTTTAATTAATACTAATATTATAAAGAAGTAGCCGAAGAGTTGGCAGCGACCTCAGATTAAGAATTAGTCTAGCTATTCAAAGATGAGTCTAGCTATTGAAAGAGAGATCTTTCTCTCTCTCAGTATCTTCGAAACTTTGCCCAAAAGGACACCTTTTAGTAATATATTTTAGTTATTTTACTATTTTTAGTTTAGGTTTAGATTAATTCTAATATTATTAATTATATATGTATTTTAATAAAATAAAACAGTTAAAGATTTATACAAAATTAAACTGTAAAACAAAGAAGTAACAATTGTAAAGTTTTATGAG
This sequence comes from Lycaena phlaeas, assembly GCA_905333005.2. NCBI lineage: Eukaryota > Metazoa > Arthropoda > Insecta > Lepidoptera > Lycaenidae > Lycaena > Lycaena phlaeas. Next base: position 8,383,652 of record HG995168.1, read on the forward strand.
CTTATATCTTTGAATCCATTGAATTGATTAAAAAAAATCTTTTACCAATGAGAGGCTACGTTTTTTGTGAGTGCTTAAGTTATAATTTATCACCTGCCATGGGAATGTAAGTATGCGGGTGAAATCGCGCGGTGCCGCTTGTTTATAAATAAAGCTATTCTTTATAGATAAAAGAAAGAGATTTAGACTGAAACACGAAAAAATATTATGCAATTCATGATTTATAAATAATGTGATATGTAATTATAATGACTAAATTTTTTCATATTTATATATATAATATATATATATATATATATATATATATATATATATATATAATCATAACAAATTTAATATATTATTTAGATATATAAAATTATATTAAAATATATATACATACAAAGTGTAGGTAAGGTACATGTAAAACGTGAATAAATTTAGAGCTGTCGTAACTTAAAGTTTACCACTCAAAATTATCCTCAAACAAACGTTCAGTATTAAAAGTTTTTAGCGGCTGTGGGGTGGAGATAGGGAGGATCGACCCTCCCTTATTTAGTCACGCCATTTAACAGGCGCGGCAAAGGGCTAAGAATTAATTATTTATGCTACTACGAGCGGATTCGTGCGGAAGATGTCACTCTGGGCTTTGGACTCTCATATTTTCCACCATCACTCTCCGAATGCCAAAAATCATTTGCATTATATAATTAATTCTCGTTTCAATTTTATTTTCTACTAAGACAATGTAGTTATTTAAGTAATTTATATAATGTAATTGTTTTATGTACATAAGTTACACCATAAAATAGCACTTTTATCTAATAATTTCGAATAATAATAATAATATGTTGGGACAACTCACACACGGCCATCTGATCCCAAACTAGGCAAATCCATATACATAGCTTATGGTAACCAGACAGCTGATACACTATATATATATATATTTATAAATATGTATATATTATAAATAAATTACGCCCAGACACAGAACAAATGATCATGCTCATCACACAAACATTTGTCCTGGATGGGAATCGAGCCCATGACCATCTGGTTTAGCAGTCAGGGTCTCTTACCACTAGACCAACAGGCCAGAATATCGGTCTATTGTTTTGTATGAAAATATTTATATGTATAAAATAACTATAATGTGATATTTAAGTTTTCTTTTGTTTAAAAAACAACAATTTTGTTGAAATTTATGGAAAAAGAATACTGAAAATCATTAGAAGGATCCATCATTATATAAACAAAAGTACACAATAAATTAATAAAAACAAGTATGATATTAATCATTTTGTAATATCGACCGCTGATAAACTAATTACAGGGCAGGGCAATACAAACAGAATACATAACGTATTTATTATGCCTTCTCGAATTTCTAATAAGAATCTAGTATTGCGTATTTGATAGTGCTAGTGGGATGCGGTTGGCGGGGGACCGGCTGTCATAACCTCGCCTCATTGTACTGTCCCGACGTTGGGACTTTTGGAGTTGTTCTGTGGTGCGGGGCAACCCCTGAGGAGGTGGCGTTGGTCCCATGAGGGACTGCCTAGCCACCGAGATGCCCTGTTGCTTGTAGATCCAGGGCGCCAAAGGTGGCATTCGTGGCACTCGCCGGGTTTTAGTGAGTAGAGCTGCGTCCACTTACCAGCTTTCGGACGCAGCGTGTCCCACATAGCCGCCTGGGGAGATCCACTTCCCGGCGGGATGCCTAAGAGAATTTCCTAGCGTTAAAGAAAAAGAAAGGATCGGCTGTCTTGGAGTTCATTAAAGGAATCATATTATGAGAAGTTTTATATCGAGGAGGCTACTAGTGGTCGACCACATGAACATTTAGTTCTTCTTACTTATTATACTATCTCTTAACATTTCCAACTACAGCATAATACGGTCTTTAAATATATAATAAGGATATACAAAACCCGTTTGGCATCGTTTAACTATTGGCACACGCGGGTCACCCATACTATGAATATTCTATATCGCAGGCAGCTTTACATAACGCATTAATTGACTTCAAATGTATCCAAGCATTGATTATAATAATTTCCACTTTACGTATAATCTAGCTCTGATTGATGCTTACTAACTATAAAATAAACCAGCCATTTTATAATTACACTAGCTGTTGCCCGCAGCTTCGCCTGCGTTAACTAAGATTTACAACGGGATCTCAGTACGCAAAATAAGTTTTCTGGTTGATTTTTTACACCTTATATCCGAAAAACCCAAATATCTTACGGAACCCTATACTTTCCAGAATAAAATTTAGCCTATGTTACTCGTAGATAATATAGCTTTCAAACGGTGAAAGAATTTTTGAAATCGGACCAGTACTTTTTGAGCCTATTCATTACAACCAAACAAACAAAGTTTTCCTCTTTATAATATTACTACTGTTACGAAAGATTTACTAAGACGTTATAGAAATTAGTAGAAAATACTTAAAGTGAAAGGTAAAATTAACATCTAAGGCATTTTTGGAAGGCCAGTATTATTGCTTACATATTTTTATATAGTGATTCACTTAAATCAGGCGTGAAAACATCAGGCGCTAAAATATACGGTAGGTAGTATATTACATCATAAAAACCTAAGAAATTTCCACACTTAGTCATATTATAGTTTAATCGCTATACTTTCTAGTGTAGTTTTAAATATTCCGCCTCTCCATCGAGGTATTTGTACAAGCCTTAAGTTTTATTATTTTTCCAGGCGTGTCGATCGTATTAAAAACACATTTTATGCCGGTCAATACGACGGCTATTAATCATTGAATTTCTTATGGGTTATGCAATTGCTGCAATTTCCACCCATTAACGGACGTCGTGAAGGAAATTGAACGCTTTACGATCGTTTATAATTTCTATTTATATTATTTAACACGATATAGAGACAAACATTTATAAACTTTAATTTTTAACTGGATTTACAATATATGAGGATGTTGGATTTTTTTTTTCACGAATGCAATATATGCAACCGCCGTTATAAAAGGCAATCAATGGGCGTCAATAATACAAAATAATATACTTATATAGGTTTACTAGTTTGCGACTATTTGTGTCTAATGAAAAAACAACCAATCTAGTCCCATTAATTAATCTAAGTTCACTGCTAGACATAGGCCTCCTTCAAGTATCTCTACAAGGAGTGGTCCTGCGCCGCCCGCATCCAGCGGATTCCTGCGTCCTTTACCAGCTCGTCGGTCCACCTAAGAATAAGAATAAGAATTTATATAAGAATTACCAACACTATGCTTCCCGGTACATTGTCGCCATTTGCTCCATGGCATCACTATCGAAGAATTATTCATAAATACAAAGAGAATACAAACATTTTTATGTCTACGAAATTGAATACCATTAAAATAAAAAATAAAACCAATCACAGTGAAGTCATTAAAAGCCAGCAATCTCGAACGAGTTGTTATCAAAATTTTCTGCCTTTACGTCCGGGTCCGGCCAGCTATGACGTCAATAATTGATACCAGCTTAATGTAATGATGATGTCGAGCCTTTCAGTTGAAATGAACGTTTACTTTAATAATAATTAGTATACCGAAAAGCTATACATTAACAATGAATCCTTTTCTTTTAAAAACCTGTATTATTTTTAATATTTCACATAAGCAGATATTGTTTTAAATTAATATTATTCATACAAATATTACTTGAAAATTAAATGAAGTTTTAACCTATAGTTTGAACGGCAAAGCGCTCGTTTGGCCACCTGTAGGGCTATTCTGTAAGAAACCATTTCAATATCGAGCTTCACCTGAGTGATAGAGCTCACATTACGTCACTTCGAAAATGATCTTTATTTATATAGGTAGAGAGTCGAGTTTTAAAGAATACAAACCCGTCAAAGTCGTCATATTACCGCGGATTCCGCTTTCGAGATTCGAAAACGACCTTACAGAATAGCCCTACTGTACGATGTCAGACAAACATAAACATAACTATATTTAATAAAATTCATCTCATATTATTATTTACTATTAGCGTCAGCAAAATTTTATTATAAGTTACAGCCGAAATAATGAATAAGTCATAAATTATTATCGTAATCTATTCTAATAAATATAAAGAAAACAAATCAAATAAATATAATAAATTAAATTAGTTTTTGACATAATGACTACTTCTTAGTTACCATAAAATATTTCTATTCTTATTTAATTCTTTTACCTCAATGTAAATTCGTAACACAGTCGTCAAATATAACAACTGAAATGTTTTAGACAAATTAATGTTTGATTGCATGTTACAAAATAAAACATTAAACGAGCTAAGATTTCTCTTTGCAGAGTCGAATACTGGAGGATGCCTCGTTGATGTGTAATTCGTGGTCACCACGTCATAATGTAAGTTAAAAGCACATCATTATCAAACCACGTATTGCTAAGTCTTGCTTGCGAATTTGGCTTGCGTATCTTTGGCCAAAGATGTTCTTGTATTGATCTCATGCTATGCGAAGTAGTTTATAATTATAAAATGTTTTCTAGACATATCGTTTATCATCAATCAACTTTTATTGGAGTTGTACTTAAAAGGGTAATGTATAATTTTATTTCATATTGCATGATACATCTATAATATCGATTAATAAAATATTTAGCAAATTGTTACAAAAATTAAATAATATAGAAATAACAAAATAGAAAGGGAAATTACTGTATCAAATCAGTAATAATTAATTCGTCGTTCCTTCCTTTGAAATAGTTTATATTGATTTGTAAAGTGAAAACTTTTTTAGCCATGTTAAAATTACGGCAAGGGAAAATCTTATAGATTTGCGTTACCGACATGCTAACGCGACATTATAACATCATTATATTGTAAATGTAATGTTATAATTCCAACTTATGTTTTCACTTCTATGGGCAGTTACTATGACTGCCTATAAAATCGCTGGAGTTATTTAATAGGTTCCAAGCTAAGAAAGATATTCCTTTTTTTTGTGCTGAGTTATATTTATTATTTCTGCTGCATGACTATAAATTATTGTTGTGCATGATACTTGGTAGTGTATTATTTGAACGAGTACGTCATACCAGTAGTTAGTACTATATTTCCATCATCCCATCAATAATAGAAAACCTAAGGAAAACATATTCTTAGAGTTTGCTGATGCATCTTTTAGCACGCCTTGGCTGTAAAATTAACGCGAATGCCGTTACGTCACATGGCATGACGCTGCCATTTCTTTATACTTCGTTCTATATTTTTACTAATTATATTTTTTATTAATTAGAACACATTTATATTTATCTCATGAAGACCCTTTATTTAATTCCTCAATACGTACCATATAACATATTTTTAAAATGATATATTGAGTTTTTCAATTTTCTTAATACGTTAGGATAAGTCACACGTTAGGTCATTTTGTAATTCAGATTTAAAATGTTGCGTTGAAATGGAATATTCACCCTTTAATTTCATTGCGGTAAAATAAAATTTGACAGAAATCCTGTTACGCCGCGCCGGGGAAAGTGATTGAAAAAGTCAATTAATACTTTAGCTTGTTATCGTGATATGTCAGCGCAGCCACGAAATTATACCGAGTAGGTAATCGACGTTTCATTAAGCATCCACAAAAACTAATCAACTCCGTAATAATATCTATTGGTAATGTTTCAGAAATATTTATGTTTTATTCGTGCGTATATAGAGTACGATGAGGCTCAGCCTTAAAAGCCTCGGTGAAAAAGACGGTTCTTTATTCCTAAATTTCCTCACGAAACTAATTCTGTCAAGACGGTGGCTCAACGATAAAGGAAAATATCAAAAGAAAACCTAGCTCCTAAGATTAAGTCTTTTATATTGAGAATATAAATCAATATAGTATATACCCATTTATGGCTGTACTCTAAGTTTATCTTTTGCTACTTGAACATAGATCAGATAATATGAATATAAAATAAAAAACATTAACCGTTTTAGGCGTGTGCTTTTTGAGAATATTTCAAAATTCTATTGTTGTGTTTTGTTCAAGCTTTCCTTAAAATATTTTATTGAGTTTGTTTTTTTTTTTCAAGTTTTAAGCCACGATATCCAACAAGTTTTCAGAAAGACTGCAATAATGCTTCTTTGTTTGCGGAGTTGAAGTTTATTTTTTCGAAGTATAAAGTTGTAAATATGAACAAAAGTTTTTTAACAACATAATGATAAAAAAGTAGTATCAGTATCTGATTATTTTAACTTTCTTCCAAATATCCTGTTTTGAAACTACTTCCTATAAAATAATGGACGACAGTTTACAGACTAATATTGAAAATAAACTTGTGAGACTTAACAAACTCTGAAAAGAAGTTGTGTTCTTAGCTTCCCACATTGTGAATAAATTTCGATGATTCTTTTCTTATTAATTTAAAGCTCTTATTATAATTTGATCAGGATTTGACTAGGCGTTTTTGATTAATTCTCGGTTATGTATATTTGGTAGATTTAGTTTCATTCGACCTAAACTAAATATACTAAACATTGCCAAAGATGTGTTCATTTTATGAAAATAAACAAAAATCATATAATACCAGCCGCGCTGGTAGTTTACGCTATTCTTTCTGGGCTCGGACCGTGGATGGGTGACCGTCTTTACATACCGAGACTTCTCCTTGCCTCGGAAACCACGTTAAACCGTTGGCCTCTGCTGTTATTCGTGGGTCTTTGACGGTCGTTACCTGTATATGCTTATCAAGTTTTAACAGTACATTTCTTATAGTTTCGGTAAAAGTGGCTGTGACGTATATCACAGCCACTTTTGGACGGATAAACAGTCAGATATGACGAATCCATAAGGGTTCTGTATTTTACCATTTGGTTACAGAACTCTAATTAAGTGAGTGATTACACAACCATCTTTTGTTACACATAGATTCTTTATTAATTGTAATTTTTATTTTCATATATACATGGTAAAATAAAAATATCTGCCATCTTCCATCCCATAACGTAAAATCCTGCCTTAAAATATAAAATTGTAATATATTTCAGTAGTGAACGTAGCGTCAAAAGTGCTCGGAGTGCAAGCGGGCTAATGCATGTCGCGTCACGTACGTGAAATTCGGAAAAGTCGTTACAGTGAATTGTTAATGTGTAACATATTTGTTTGTAATAACTTAGAGTAGATTAAATTCTACATGTACATGTTTATTTTCTAGATTGAGTGTAGATAGCAACGGTATTTATGCCAAAGTTATTACATACTGAAATTTTATTTCTGAAATATGCTCTTTTTAGGACTACAGCAAACATATGCAATATTTAATACCTATTAATTTGATTCTATTAATTAAGTAGTATTGTAGACACAAACATTTTTCAGCAATTTTTAATTAATAAAAGTGTAAATCATATAGCATTTCAAATTTGAATGATTTTTCAATTACTTGATATATTTAATTTTTAAAAAATGCGCGCGTGAATATTACTAATCGCGCGTGAAAGGCCCCCTCCGAATGTGCTTTTAGATCTCTATGACACTTGATACAGGCATTACGATCAGAAGTATCAAGGGATCACAAGATGTCGCCAGTTAACCCTAAAATTAGAACGTTGATGAGTAATAATAGTAATGGATTATTTCATTGCTTTAGGGATTATCTGATAGCGCTTATATTTTTGTTTTGGTAACACAATAATATCACGTAACAATCGAATACAACATCGTTAGCGCTTTTTAAGCGCTTTTGATTTTTAATCTACAGTCGTGTAAGCAGTGTTAGAAACGTTATTTGGGAGCTAGCGTTTTAAAGGAAGGAAATCTAATGATAAGACATCTACTAAAAACAATCAAAAAGTGTGTGAGTAATCGCACAGTAAAGCCTATGCTTATTAAAAAATTAAAATTCATTCTTTGATATTACATAAAATTGGTATTTTCTACCGAGTATTTGTACTAAGTACACCTGAAATAGATCTATATGACACATTAAATTAGGGCCATACAAATTACGGAGTGTATGTCTCAAATTATAAGGGGTTGATTTGCTTTGCAATTACAATTACACATGGGGGAAGGTTTGGATAAAAAGTACACAATAAGTTGCTTCCCACGCTTCAGTTAACAGTACTCGAATGACATTACCATTATTTTTGTGAATGTTTAATTTCATTGATTATTATTTGGCATACATACGATCTTTATCCACGATATACCAATTAATACTCATTAGTTAAGATCTACAGAAAATGATTAGTTATTCCACCACTTAAATAATAAATAAATTATTAAGTTTAACACTACTTTATTGTATGAAACTTGAAACTTAAAACTGATTCATCAGTCAGATAATATTAATAAAAATAAAAGATAAATATAGGAGAGTTATTAATCAAAATATTTGATATCTACATAAAAAGAAAATAGAAACTATTACTACTTGGTTCTATTTTCATCATCTTGAATCTGTTACTCCGATAAGATCGTTTAGGTAAGAATAATTTTAATTTCTGTTTTTAATTTATTTAGAAAAGTATTTAATGAAGCCTACCCCATAAATTTCATGAATATTATCGCTCCATGAATAAATGCATTAAGATAGATAATATAAAAGATAAGACATAAGAGTTTGTCTTTATATTCTGTATATAATCGTAAGTTTTAAAAAGACTTTTAATAAATAATTATTAAAGCGATGTTGTAAGGCGTATTCAGTCATTAATTAATTTATGATCAATCTTGATTAAATAAAAATCGAAAAACGTATGACATTATTTTACATCAAAATCTTTAAATAAAAAAAATCGTTTAAAATACAAAAAACTATTGCTTATCTGTCCATTCTTAAACTGATGAATTTTACATTTAGGATTAAGTTTGAATTTTACTTTTGTTAATACGAAAGTTGATATCGGCAATACAAATGCGAGACGCATCTTCGTGTGGGGGACGAAGATAAAATCGACAAGCGAGTGTACCGCCGGTAAATCGAAAAGAGAGACTATCACTTTAAAAGTGTTCCTGGCGCATAAACTACCTATTTGAGAGTCAGAACTCGCCCGGGGTATCTGTCGGGAACGTCTGAGGAGTAGTAACGAGTTACCAACGAACACGAGGTCAGAGTCACTCATAAATAATTTAAAGTAATCCGGGAAAAACCCCTGTCCGCAGCCCGTCGGTTGAGCCGGCATGATTATTTGATGTGGCCTACGTATTACGTCTCGCGAATTAGTCCTGCCCCTTTGAACTTGCTCTTATAGTGTTAACATTTGTTCAAATTTAAAAGCTTGTTTTCTTTTATAATTAATTTCATATCTACGCTTATTTTGAGTTTAATCTTTTTGTGTTACATTAATGAACTAATTGTTTCTTTTATTATGCATGTGATGATACATTAAGGCCAGTATATTCGGGCGTTTTATGCATTGAGCGCTGTAGTCCTGCCCGCACGACGAGGTACGCGTAGTCTCCAAACAAATGAACTTTCTTGAACCCGGCGTGAACTTATTGTCCGTCCTAGTATAATTTTAAACGTATGTCAACTTACTAGGTTTTTTTTTTACTTTAGTTTATTTCATAAGAATTACATTATATAAAGAGCGTTTTATGGTTTTGTTATCGATCCTGAACACACATGATCATTTTCTATTTTAATAATTACTTACTAAGTTTATATATATATATTTATGTTCAAGATTTCACATTTCCCCTATACATTATTTTGTTATATCTTAAAGGGTTTAGGCAGCGTTTTCGTTGAAAACTCCCAGGCGGCCTATTTTTTTCCGACACGTCCAACAATTATTGTTATATTTTAGCCAAGGCTTATAAAATTTTAATAAATTATATACAAAAACCTTCCTCTTGAATTGTCCTATCTATTAAAAACCGCATTAAAATCCGTTGCGTAGTTTTGAAGATTTAAGCGTACAAACGGATACAGGGACGGAGAAAGCTACTTTGTTTCGTATTATGTTTAAATGGATATAGCATGATATCGCTAAGAGATAGACATATGCCATCGTGGACTTTTTTGTAGACCTATTTAAGTTGCACAATTCCACCATACATTTTTTTGTTGTATCTTAAAGGGTTTAGGCAGCGTTTTCGTTGAAAACTCCCAGGCGGCCTATTTTTTCCGATACGTCCAACAATTATTGTTATATCTTAGCCAATATATATAAAAACTTAATAAATTATACACAAAAACCTTCCTCCTAAATTGTCCTATCTATTTAAAAAAACTGCATCTAAATCCGTTGCGTAGTTTTAAAGATTTAAGCGTACAAACGGTTACAGGGACGGAGAAAGCGACTTTGTTTTATAGTAGTAGTAGTAGCTAACATGCGTACCCGGGATATTCTTCTTTGCATTATTAATAATAATAATAATATCTATGGACGCTTTTCACACCACGTCAATCTAGTCCCGTGGTAAGTACTCTAAGAGACTTGTGTTACGGGTACCAGACAACGGAAATACAATATATTTAATACGTTTTATATCAATATTTATATTTAAGATTTTTATTATATAATACACATATTTAATACTCATCCATGACGACCATGACCCAGGAACACAGAAACTTTTTTGTTCCCTGGCGGGATTTCGAACCCGCGACCTCCGGTTTGAACGCCAACGCGCTAACCATTGAGCCACAGAGGTCATATTACAAACAGACACACAAATCATTGTAAACAAAATAAGTGTTAATTATCACCTCCATCACCATTCATCACCACCACCACCACCATCATTATTCTCGTCAGCGTCATCACCACCATCATTATAATCATCAACTTCATCATCATCACTATTACAATTTACACCCCCCTACCTCATCACCACCACCACCACCATCATTTTTCTCGTCAGCGTCATCACCACCATCATTATAATCATCAACTTCATCATCATCACTATTACAATTTACACCCCCCTACCTCATCACCACCACCACCACCATCATTATTCTCGTCAGCGTCATCACCACCATCATTATTTAAATCATCAACTTCATCATCATCACTATTACAATTTACACCCCCCTACCTCATTACCACCACCACCACCATCATTATTCTCGTCAGCGTCATCACCACCATCATTATAATCATCAACTTCATCATCATCACTATTACAATTTACACCCCCCTACCTCATCACCACCACCACCACCACCACCACCATCATTATTCTCGTCAGCGTCATCACCACCATCATTATAATCATCAACTTCATCATCATCACTATTACAATTTACACCCCCCTACCTCATCACCACCATCACCACCATCATTATTCTCGTCAGCGTCATCACCACCATCATTGTAATCGTCAACTTCATCATCATCACTATTACAATTTACACCCCCCTCCCTCATCACCACCATCACCACCATCATTATTCTCGTCAGCGTCATCACCAACATCATTGTAATCATCAACTTCAACATCATCACTATTACAATTTACACCCCCCTCCCCCACCACCACCATCATCACCACCACCACAACCACCGCGATCATCATCATCACCACAACCACCACTGCCACCACCACCCTCATTATGATCATCATTATCACCACCACCATCATCATCATCACCACCGCCACCATCATCACCACCACCACAATCACCGCGATCATCATCATCACCACAACCACCACTGCCACCACCACCCTCATTATGATCATCATTATCACCACCACCATCATCATCATCACCACCGCCACCATCATCATCATATGTGCATTTTTGATTCTTATCGATACAAAAATTTATGCACAAATATTTTTTTTTTCTTTAAACCTGGAATAGAATTTAAAATTAATATTTTTATAATAAAGATGCGAGTAGCAAGGGATCGACCGTCTTGGCGTTCATTGAGGGAGGCCTATGTTCAGCAGTTGATGGATAAAGGCTGATGATGATGATGAATTAGTAACATTAAATCGATATTAAAATAAAAATGAGGAAAAAAACACGCTGATGATCATGATTACGACAAAAATGAGAAAAAAACATTAAAACTAAATATTGTTCAAATTTTTATTTTTATTTCCTATGTACACTATCATACCAGACACCGGCTTATATATTCCACACGTTGTTTTAACGATCTATAGCGGGGGGGGAGCCGCCAGGCAGCAGCGAAACATAGGTCCTACTTTGTTAACGCCTCGCAGGCAACTAAATTGAGGCCGCGCTGGGGACTAGTCGAGTTTTTCACATTATTTGATATTAAGAAAAATAAAAACATTTATTTAAAAAAGTAAGATCAGAATAAAATTCTAAATGTTATTACCTATTTTTTCATATAAATTTTGTAACTTAAAATCTCACATTCTTCAATTACAACTAGAAAAATAATCAAAAACATCTTGTGTTTGTGATTTTTTTTTATCGAGGCAAGTTACAATGATCGTGTTTTGAATAGGTTAATAAAAAAGAATGTATACTAAACTACAACATATATTTTTAACGGATCAAAAAAACCAACATTACTATGTTTACGACTTAAACAAAAACCGGCGCTTTGGGATATACTGGCCTTAAGGTAAAAGTAAAATATTTTTGTATGATTAGATTTTAAAAATAACCTCATAGTTTGAATGCATTCTATGTATCCTGTTCAAATACTTTTCTTTTTCGTCTTTTCTTTATTCACACATTCTCCCTTATATAATATAATATAATATATTGAATAAATAATATAATTCATTATTCTCTATAATATATTTTGTGGTATTTTCATTTACCTACTGTGATATCTACATTAAAGTATCTATAAGTTAATGAATATTTTGGAATGAAAATACTTAATGAAAATAATTGGCAGTCATAGGGACTGCCGATTGAAGTGAAAAATGAACTGATAATTATGGCACTATCCAAATAATTATAGAAATTACTATTAATACTAAAAAAAGGCACATTGGAGGTGTGCGGTGACGATGTCGCGAGTTTTACACTTTCGTTAACAAACAGTGCTCAAACGCAAACAGTGTTCAACGCGTCCAAAGAAGGTTTTACTTCAAAAACCTGATAGATAAATACTAAATAATGATTCTGGTGTTCCGCCATAAGAATTTAGACGAATTTATTTGCTGTAGCCAAATATAGCTAAATACCATATTTAAAAGAATCTAGAATATTTCTAGACAAGGACTGTTCTGAAATGCTAAAAATAAAATACTCATTTGTATATTCTAATTACTATAAGCCATAATAACCATAATACCATATTATATCAAAATATGAGCTCAATAGATATATGAACATAAATAAAATGTGTTAATATTGGTGTTCAACAGCTGCTAAAAACAGTTACCACTGTTTTAAGCGCCTAGTTAATAAACTTTATTAAATATTATTATTTAATAAAAAATGTATATTATTTAGATGAAGTCGTGTAAAAATTTGTACATTTAAACTGAATCCCTGTTGCTTTGTTTGTAGACATAAATATGTGACAAGCCTTCGTCTTTAATATATAGTTTGCCTGACACTCCTATATCTACTTTTACCAACTAGTAGATACTATATTAAAAATAGTAGATATTTTTGCTAAAGGTATTTCTGGCTTTATATTAATAGATATAATATAAGTACTTAATATGCTGCCAATAAGCAGTGATTTCCTCCTGATAAGGTACATTTTAATTCTTATAAAAAAGCCTTTGGTGGAACGCTAACTTAAAATCTTAATCTATTCATATCAATATAAACTTCTAAGATCTTCTCATTGCCTGTAAGTATATCCGAAAGGTAAATCTACCTTTTTGATTCTTGGCGTAAGATTGTGTGTTCTATGTAGTAATTGAATATGTCTTATTATTAGGGTGACCTCTTCAGCGGGCTGAATGACGGCTTGCTGAGCAGAGCGGAGGCGCTTGCTGCGGTGGATATCAGCAAGCACCAGTCGGGACCGCAGCCCGGGCCTCCGCTGCCGCAGCTGAAACACGACATGGTCTACCATCACGGCGTCGGAGCACCTCCACCTCATAATGCAAGGCCTCATCAGGTACAATCGTTGATATAACAAAGATCAATAATTACATCTCACAACTACATTAAACATTTAAGAGCTTAATTACCAAATACTTAATTCGCTAATCAGACATAATAGTTCTTAGGTTTTATTTAATATAACCAAAATAAATGTCTAATCGTCAGATTTTTATTAAAACATGAAAAGATTTTGGTATAAATTATTTAAATCATGAATACAATTTTAACTATTTGTATACTATGCTTATGAACATAAATTAAACCATGTGCCTGAAAACTTGAATAGGAACTTTATATTTGTATTCTATCTTTTAATTTAATATAATTGATGTAAGTATTCCATAGAAGTCATTAAAAAATTAAAGTCCTTCCAATGCTCTACAGATTGCTTGCACTAAACACTAAAATTACTAAAAGTACTAATTATATAGTGGTCTAGTGTTAAGTTTTTAAAACATAGTGGCATTATTTTCCAAAATAATTAGAAGACAGAAAATGACTAATAGCCTCCTTCTAATTACATCGACATTATAATAATATCAACCGGAGGTAGACCTATTAGTGTAGTGTTTCATTAGAAAACGAACACTAGTGCCATACAATACAATATCTTGAATATATGCTAATAGTAGTGGTAGTAATAAGTGACTTGAAAATTATTTAAAAAATAAAACGTCTTCAAAACTACAAACAGGTAGGTATTTAAAAGCTAAAAATAAATAGATATAATTAATAATCCACATCTGGGGGCCTAGCCAAAATGCCATTAAGAAAGCGTTAGCGAAGTTCGAAAATGATAAAATTTATAGGATGGACCACGTGATTAAGCGCGACCTAATGTTAATCCCATACATTTTATCATTTTCGAACTTCGCTAACGCTTTCTTAATGACATTTTGCCTAGGCCCCGTGTATTTGAAGTTAGTGCCAACCACGTCTAACAGGTAAGTCTTATATGGTTTTATGTCAATACCTATAAGTCTCTACCTTCATGCTACATAGTAAGGTAGTAGTATATCTACCACCTATTTGGCCCGGTTTGTACCGATTTCAAACAGATGTGCGAGTAGTGCTTATAATAATTAATTATATTGATTTATTTTTTGCTTTTGAGTATTTGTGGATTTGAAGTTGGTTTTTTTTGAAATAATTTATCCATCCATCCATCCATCTGCAAAGCAAAAAAAGCTTTAATCTGAAATCAGTTTTAATTTTCTTTTTTAATTTTATTTCGCAACTCAATAGCGAACTGAATAAGTAAGTAAGTAAGCCCGACTTCTTTATACCTATTCAGTTAAAAGGTAACTGCTGTAAACCGTTGAGGAATTTCTTTAATATTGATCAAAGTTTTTTTTTTACCAACGGTTTTAAACTATAAGATATATTATTTTTTAACCTTTATTTATTCCGTTTTCGGTCGCAACCACCCCAATAATCTTAAATATTTAGATGTCTTTACATATAATCTGCCTAATATATTCGAACATAATATATTTTAAATATATGACCTTGGGATCTTATTCTTACCCGTCGATGTTTTTTTTACCTTCAAATAAATATGTCTTTGAAATAAAAGCTGTAGGCGGCATAGATGGTAGAAACATTGTTATTTTAATAATTATAGATTTACTTTGACCATAAAGTAGGTATAGGAGGCAAACATGTTGATTTTTTTAGTTTAGCGGATTTATTTATTATTTAGTTTATATGGTTCAGCGTAAAAGTTATTCCTATAATAAATATACTGCAATAGAAATACTATATGGTTACCTGATATCGATTTCTATGTTGACATATTTTGTGTGGTTTGTAATAAGGTCAATAGCGATATGTTATAAGTCGAACTCTTGCCGCATTTTCTCCTAGCCCATAGATTTTATTTGATGTCATGCATTATAATTAATAATGTAAAGAGGTAGTGCCATGCTGCTTTGAAGCCGAATTGGGCCGGCACGACCGGGGTGGTACGTCTCGCTCAAATAATACCGGCGTAAAGAGACAGTTATGATGTCGCGTTTCGTGCGGTTTGTGAGTTTCCGGTGGCCCATTGGGGGGGATAGGGAAAAAGAGGTTGTGTGGATGTTAATGGACGCCGAAAGTTGCAAGGCTTCGGCTGTTCGTTTGTCCTCCTATGCTATAAAAAATATTAGAAAAGCAACTACAGATCAAACGTATATGATCTTTAGTCTGCAGTTAGTTGAAATAAGACTAAGTCGTTTTTAAGGTATCATGAATTATATTTTAAAAACGACGTAAATTATTTCACCATTCTGATACTTTACAATTTTGTGTGGTTCACCACCACATCCAACATTTTTTTTTCTCTGTCAGGCCACCGCAGGAAAAATATCTGTATGGAAGGGATGGGTGAAATAAAAAATCTCAACGCAAATACAAAATTTTAATGTACTTTTGGTTTTTTTTAAAGTAAAAAGGATAAATCACGTGGGAAAATCTTTTAGGTTCGCGTCACCGACATGCTAATGTGACATTACGAAATTTAAAATTTTTTGTATCAAAAATTGAAATTTTATCATAGTTTCAGTCATAGGTTTTCACTTGTAACGACAGTCCCTAAAGCTGCCATTTTTCTCGCATAAAATCACACACAAACAAAATACAATTGCGCCCGAGTCGGGAAGCAAACTAGGAAGAGAGTACGGTATTTCTGGATTTTATGCGACCTTTTTTGTGTTAGCCGTATTCTCCTTATACTTTTGTATTACGCTTACTGCTGCTATATAAATAATATATCTATAATTTTCTTAGTTCTTAATATGGCTACATTACAAAACCGAATAACGAATCAAAAATAATATTAACAATGTCAAAACGTATGTTGCATTTATTCATAATATATTTGGTGCGTAATATCAGCAAACCATCATAAACTCCGATGGAAGGGATCCTGTTTTTCTCATGGGCGTTGAACTTCCAAGTCATACCAATAATTCCAATCGAATTTTCCGACTATAAAACTAAAGCGTGCTCATAAAATTGTAGTCAAATTGGTCCGCTCTGCGCCTCTGCTCAGACATAAATAATAATAATAAAAGTAAATGCATTTCTGTATGCCCCATACACCTTGCAAAATCTTTTAGCCTTCCTATATCGGTAGCTGTGCGAGGGTTGTCTCCTCAGGGATTTGTTTGGCATGGGGTAGCGGAGAGGGATATAACATGTAAGAAATATACTCGCTTCGCAATAAAAATGAGGTAATTTTATGCACTGTTCGATATAATGTTGTCGATTGTGTATCCACCCTTAGATTTCGCGAGGGACCTACTTTATTATCATTACGACAGTAACTGATGTAAATTAATCAGATTATATCCAACTATCTTTGGTTATTTTATTTTTTTTACATCTTAATAAGAATTTTTTTTTTTTTTTTTTTTCTTTTTTTGGCAATAGCGTTTACTTTTTGCCAATGACGTAATAAGAATTAATTGTAACAAAACACTTTAAGTAATTGTAGCAGTTTAGGAAGTATTCGTAAAAAATATCATTTGTTTTTTATTTATAATTTATTAATTATTATTATACTTATTATGCGTTAATATCTATAATTAATAATAGTACAACATGTAGATAATTGGTATGAATTTAAAAAATCAGATTCATAGACAATAAAGGCCGGAGTTTGACATGAGATATAATATTTTGTAGAATATTAAATTCGCGTTTATGTTAAGTCCACCATGGTTATTTCTTAATAGAAAAGAGTCAAGCTTATATTTTGCCTATATTTGTTATTCTGTAAAGTATAACTAAGCTCTTGATTATAAAAAAAAAACATTTAAATATTAACATTTATTTGGTAACCATTATAAAATTGTCACAAAAGAAGCAGCATCGCAGATTGCGAAGACATATACGAAGTTTTATTAAAAACTTGTTATTGCGCAAGACTTTTGTGTTTTATTCCCCTTCCAAGTAAGGGTTAGTCTTATGTGCACGTAATGCGTACTTTACAACCACGGAACCCAAACATCGAAGTCGTTTGGGGTCCTCTATACGTCTCTAATCTGTCTAACACGTTGGGGGGTTCCTGCTGTCGAATTTTTAAAAGCGTTTCGTTTTACTCCAATAGACAATAATATATTTTAGAATATATATTTTCATTATTTTAAGTTTTGTCGATGAATCATAAAGATAATTCCATGTGGCCTAAAAAACAGACAAAAGTTATATTATATGCCCGATGTTTAATTTATTATTTTCATGATACCTTTTAGCGTCTGTAACTATGAAGTTCGTCACTTCATGAAATGAATCCTGAAATCCTGAAATGAATTTCACTTTTCATAAATTTGCATGTGTGAAATTATTTGGTAAATATTTAAAATAGATATATTAAAATAAAATATACAAAACGATGAAAAGGCGAAGAAGACTATAAAAAACAACAATTTTTAACCGACTCCAAAAGAATGTTCTCAATTCTTATTTTATACTTTATTCTTATTTTATTTGAAATTTTATGAAGATCTGACCAAACATTATTGAGTTCTTATTTGTTTAGATTTTTTTTTAATTATATTACTTATGTATTTATTTTGGACAACAAACAACTGTGTATTGGATGCTAATTGCATCGTAATATTTCGAGGTCATTGTTATATCCAAAAAAACTTAAAAGGAAAAATTAATTCGAATTCTTTTTGTGCTTACAATTATTTATAGTCAACTTATTCTTCTGTAATGTACAATCTTTGCTATTACCACGTTATTATTGTAACTTTTGGAGGCGGTGACAGACAAGGTAGGTTTATGTACTCTAATTCTTGTGCGCGTCAAAATTTTTATTTTTTTGACATCAGTTATAATTTTATTAAGATGTTTTTGATGTGAAAACTTCTTTTGGCGCGCCTCACGCAGATTTTTTGCGGGCTGTAAATAATGCTGATCCGTCACGCACTGAAGTGAAAGTCTCGATCGGGTGAACTCGGGTCCCCCGATCGTACCCGAGCGAGGAAGATATTACAGTCAGCTTCTTTTCACTACTGCGTCCCTGTGTTTACTATATTCCATTTATGTGTAATTATTGTGATCATAATTATTATCAATTATGATAGATTTTTGTTTTTTACTTCTGCCATACGGTCCTAAGCAGACAAATACTTTTTATCACATACTTTTTACTATACATGCTATGAAATTGTTGTTATTTGAAAGACAAAAACATCAGTTTAATTGATCAATCTTCTAGCATCTCTGAAAGACCTAAGTAAACGTTTAATGTTACCTTTAACCTTCGTCTGTAGCTTAGTGCACTGTTTGTCTAGACTCTCAATTACTTTTAGTTTTTTTATATCTGATCTGAATCGAAGCACGTCTCAAATTCATTAAAAAGCATTATTATATGTGCACTTAGAGTGGGTAGTGGGTACACTTCATCATCATTATCATAAGTCTTTACCCGTCCATTGCTAAACATAGACCTTCCTCAATGAACGCCAAGACGACCGATGTCACTAGTATCAACACGGATCGGCCGCTGCACGTAGAGCGTCTTCTTCCCTGCCGGCCTAAGATGCGCGCCACGACAAAAAGACATATCTCTTCCGAAGAGAAACTCGTCGAAATTTTTACTTAAATCTTTAAAACTACGCAACGGATTTTGATTTGGTTTTTTTTAATAGATAGGACAATTCAAGAGGAAGGTTTATGTATATAATTTATTAAGTTTTTATATACATTAGCTAAGATATAACAATAATTGTTGGAGGTGTCGGAAAAAAAAATCCCGCCTGGGAGTTTTCAACGAAAACGCTGCCTAAACCCTTTGAGATATAACAAAATAATGTATCGTGGAATTGTATATCTTAAATAGGTCTACAAAAAAGTCCGCGATGGCATATGTCTATCTATTAGGGATATCATACTATATCTATTTAATACTTAAAAAAATTAGCAATTATAACGCGATAATTTGAAAGTTATTTACACAAATACTGTATGAATCCTTATCATTTTAAATCAGTTAATTAGCTTCAGCACTTCATGAAGATTTTTCTTCCCCTTTACATCATGCAAATTAAATGAATACTTTAGGAGATATAGCAAAATCAAAATAATACGCAAGAAAATAAATCGTGTTGCCGTGATTTGAATGGGTAGCGTAATAAGAGAAACCTAAATCTACACTAATATTATAAAGAGGAAAACTTTGTTTTTTTGTTTGGTTGTAATGAATAGGCTCAAAAAGTACGGTGCCGATTTCAAAATTTCTTTCGACATTCGAAAGCTACATTATCCACGAATAACATAGGCTAAATTATATTCTGAAAAAAAAAGGGGTTACGTAAGATATTTGGGTTTATAATTTTTCTCGTCCCTTCTCGTCAATATGTATTGACATTATTATGGTTTATGGCCGACCGACACTTTGTCTACCTAATCGGTACATATATTTGAAAGAAATATAACAAGACTAGCAGCGCCCTGCGGTTACACCCGCGTGCTTCCTATTTCCATCGGAGTACGGTGATAAATTATATCCTATTTTTTATTCTGATGTATGAGCTATATTATTGTATAGTTTCGTTAATATCCATGCAGTAGTTTTTACGTGAAAGAGTAACAAACACCCGTACTTACAAACTTTTATGTTTATAATATTAGTAGGATTCAGAGGACTTAGATAAAGTAACATCGTATTGTAGAGGAAAGGTACTGAAAATCATCATCGTCTCTGAGTCATCGATGATAATTTCCTAGCCAATAAGATATTGATAATAACGATCGATTACCAATAGACAGATTGTGATTTTGTTGCGATAACGATTGGCCACGTGATTTAGCGTGACGTCAATTCCATACATTTTGTTCTTTTCGAACTTCGTTTTCGTTTTTTTATGTTACTTTGTCTGAGCTCCCAGGTGAGAGATAGTGTTGCGGTGAATTATTTAAAAACGGGATACAACTACTAATTTTAAACTCACTAGGAATTAAATTTATTTCAATAAATAGTTTTAATTGATTACAACTAGTATATTGCATAGAAATAATCGTAGGTATATAGGTACGTACATTTTTTGGGAACAGATACAATAATATAGCTACAAAAGTTTTTTTTTACACATTACTATAGTTTTAGTCTTATTTATATTTTTACAAGTAGTTTAAAAATTTACCATTTCAAACGTGACAATCAGATAAAATATAAACTTTTTGCCACGTTCTCAGAACCTTTTACTATATTACTTGCCATGATTTTGTGATCAGAATGCCATTTTATTATTGAAGAGATTGAATACATCTCAATCGTATCGAATGGCAAAAAAGTCATGATCCTCGAGTCAACTAATTTGACGACATGACATAGCTCTTAGGTATTTATTGTTTCACTTACAAGTGACTTATATACGGGACGAAGACTAGAGTCGTTTAATACATTTTTAATTTGGAATTTAATGTTTTAGGCTTTTGTGTAAATTTTATTACGTTTTCACTTAAAGACCGTTAGTTTGGCGAAGTTTAATTTTTTTTTTTTTGTCATAAGGACGAAAACGACCGACCCAAACGACGAACTAGATGTTATGCAGATGTATTGCCACTTTCGAAATAGGCTACTGGAAACTCACAAACCACAAGAAACGCGACAGCATAGCTGTCTCTTTACGCCGGTTTCATGTGAGCGAGAGGAACCGCCGCAATTGTGCCGGGTCGTTGTTGTACAGCTTTTTAAAAATGCATTATAACTAGAGCACTAGGTTGATATAGTACATATTTCGTCAATATTTATTTATTATGTACTAAGCTAATCTTTTACAACTTATACAGACAAAAATCTGCTATATTGTACTTACAAGGTTTTGGAATGGAAAAGTTCTGTCTGGATAATAATTTTAAACTATTTTCTACTTAATAATTCCATATCAGCCACCTTAAATTAGGTTTCCTTATTATACTTTTTTAATATACTGTATTTAACTATTATACAACTGTGAAAACATTTTTAGTTAACGTTCCCCCAAACAAACGTACAATACAAATAAGAAGCAGAATTTAAACAAAAACTGTTAACTGTTGGATAGGGCGAAACGTAAAAAACGCACTGCCCTGGGGAATACACGACGTTTGAGCATTTTACTGCTGGCGAGCAGTTGTCACTGCGTCCTTTAGGGAGTACTGCCGACTTAAAAACTTGGTGGTTCATTATTGTATAGTCCATACACATTGCATTACTACCCTTATCTTAAAAATAAAAGTATTGATATAGAGTATAAAATTTTAAGAAAATATTTCTTATTTGATAATCGGCTAGTCGTAATATGTGGATATGATTAAATATTTTCTAGCAATCTATTACTTAAGAGTAAATAACAATACGTCACAAAATTACAGAAAGAACTCACCGATCAATTCACGATTTGACACTGAAAATGCTTTTGCATCTTTAAGTAATTAAAAATATAGTGAAATAAACCAATCGCGGTTATTTTTTTTTACATTTAGACAATGAAAAGCAAAATAAGACTTTGATTATTTGAAACTTAGATATATTTTACTCATACTGTTACAGCTATCTTAATTATACTATTTCCATTTCTTTATTTTCTCCATGACACATCCTGCGAAAACTTGAAAAGACGAACGTCTTTTTTACATTATGTATGCATTATTTTATAAAAATATGACGTTTTCACACGTGCAAGGTTATACCAGAGTCGGATAAACTTATAAGGATAGAGCTATATCGATAAACGTAACACGATAACAGACCCGATATTTTTTTACAAGATGTAAGAAACTAAACTACTGCCGGATACTTTTTAACCGACCTCTAAATAAAGTTAATTTTAAATGAAAAACCAAAACCGACTTCAAAACTATACCTTTAAATTATGTACAACTAAAAATTTTTAAATAATATTTAAATACTTCGAGGTGAAGTTAATTAACAAAAATAATAAATCAATGAATATAATGAAACTTATATGTCTTACTTATACTTTTTAAAATTAGTTATTTTGGGAGTCGGTGCCAGCCAATAAAGCCAGTTTAAGGCGCGGTCTTAGCTCAAAACTCACAAAACTGGGTTTTTTTGACGCTCCGGTACGAGGAAACCCAATGAATATAACTAATGCAAAAAATACAGACCATAGAAAAGGGTCTAAAGAAAATGTGTACGGTCATATAATATTAAATATTTGTTTAATATATCCAATAAAAAAATCGTAATTTCCTTCTCAAAAATAGACTTAGACGTTGGAGTTCTCTGTATTTTCAGCGGTAACAACATATTTTTTTATAAGAATATAATTAGAATATGGTTTTATTAATTATTTGGCCCAACAGATATTGAATTTCATGCGTATATTCTGAGTTATTAAAGAAAAACCCGCAAATTAAATGTTTATTTGCAACAGGGTTACACTTCTGCTTTGCAATTTTTAACCTTATTCAATGTGTGGTAAATGTAGCATTAGATTACGCGGTCATGTTCAGATCTCGGGCGACCCCCGAGCTGGAAGGTTCTGTTACGGACGCTCGTCTTGTGACATAAAACTTTGTGATTTATGCGTAAATTGTAAAAAATTATTGGAATATTTGGGAAAGTATAGGATGGATAATAAGGCTATAATGTTTTTTTGTTGAAATATACGATATTGTGTAATTTGAGTAATTGCACAAACATAACATTCTAAATCCAAAAACATATTGTGGCATTCTATTTATATGCGCATAGAATACATATTTGAATGCGCCAGGTGCAAGCGTGGTTTGTCTGCTACGTCGATCGACCATATCGGTCATGGCTTGCATAGTAAACGTAACATAAACGAAATAATATCATGTTTTCTTTTTAAGACCAACAAAACGAATCATCATCATCCTTTATCCGTCCACTGCTGAACATAGGCCCCTTCTAATGATTGCCAAGACGACCGATCTACCGATCTCTTGCCACTCGAATACAACAAGAACAATATACCATCATCATCATCAGCCTTTATCCGTCCACTGCTGAACTTAGACCTCTCCTAATGAACGCCAAGACGACCGATCTACCGATCTCTTGCCACTCGAATACAACAAGAACAATATACCATCATCATCATCAGCCTTTATCCGTCCACTGCTGAACTTAGACCTCTCCTAATGAACGCCAAGACGACCGATCTACCGATCTCTTGCCACTCGAATACAACAAGAACAATATACCATCATCATCATCAGCCTTTATCCGTCCACTGCTGAACTTAGACCTCTCCTAATGAACGCCAAGACGACCGATCTACCGATCTCTTGCCACTCGAATACAACAAGAACAATACACCATCATCATTATCATCCTTTATCCGTCCACAGCTGACAAAATACAAAATATTCAATAAACCAAATTTGATACTTTGCAATCATTTTTTACCACAATAATTTTTTATGGAATTGGTTTATTTCACATAAGTACATAGGTAGACGAAATGTTGGTTGGTCATTTTAACCAGGTGGGAAGACGTTCTCTCTCAACGTTTGCTTACTTATCATCATCATCATCAGCCTAAATCCGTCCACTGCCGAACATAGGCCTCCCTCAATGAACGCCAAGACGGCCGATCCCGTGCTACTCTGATCAGGCAGAAGTGCCGTCGATGCGACTTCATCATCATCTGCGATTGTCAATCCGCCTGCTCAGCGTGGCAGTTATGAGCAAAGGCGAATTACAGATAACAGCTTACTTACATATAATTATTGTAAGTAAAAATTATACATCTTTAGTAGTGAAGTGTTTGCTAACTCATCATCATCATCATCATCATCATCAGCTTAAATCCGTCCACTGCTGAACATAGGCCCCTTCTAATGATTGCCAAGACGGCCGATCTACTGATCTCTTGCCACTCGAATACAACAAGAACAATATACCATCATCATCATCAGCCTTTATCCGTCCACTGCTGAACTTAGACCTTTCCTAATGAACGCCAAGACGGCCGATCCCGTGCTACTCTGATCAGGCAGCAGTGCCATCGATGCGACTTCATCATCATCTGCGATTGTCAATCCGCCTGCTCAGCGTGGCAGCTATGAGCAAAGGCGAATTACAGATATCAGTTTACTTACATAAAATTATTGTAAGTAAAAATTATACATCTTTAGTAGTGAAGTGTTTGCTCACTCATCATCATCATCATCATCAGCTTAAATCCGTCCACTGCTGAACATAGGCCCCTTCTAATGATTGCCAAGACGACCGATCTACCGATCTCTTGCCACTCGAATACAACAAGAACAATATACCATCATCATCATCAGCCTTTATCCGCCCACTGCTGAACTTAGACCTCTCCTAATGAACGCCAAGACGGCCGATCCCGTGCTACTCTGATCAGGCAGCAGTGCCATCGATGCGACTTTGTCATCATCTGCGACTGCGACTGCTGATGGAGGATTCAATTAGGATGGGCAGCATTTAGAAAGCTTCGCCATATTCTCACGTCGTCTATACCGCAGAGTTTGAAGACGAAAGTCTTCAACCGATGCGTTCTCCCCGTGATGACCTATCATCATCAGCCTTTATCCGTCCACTGCCGAACTTAGACCTCTTCTAATGAACGCCAAGACGGCCGATCCCGTGCTACTCTGATCAGGCAGCAGTGCCATCGATGCGACTTTGTCATCATCTGCGACTGCGACTGCCGATGGAGGATTCAATTAGGATGGGCAGCATTTAGGAAGCTTCGCCATATTCTCACGTCGTCTATACCGCAGAGTTTGAAGACGAAAGTCTTCAACCGATGCGTTCTCCCCGTGATGACCTACGGGGCCGAAACGTGGCCTCTTAATTTACGACTGGTCCGCAAGTTTGCCGTAGCTCAACGTGCTGTGGAGCGTGCTATGCTGGGTGTTTCTTTGGCAGATAGGATTCGAAACGAAGACCTTCGCCAGAGAATTAAAGTTACCGATATCACGCGAAGAATAAGCACGTTGGAGTGGCAATGGGCTGGTCACGCACTCAGAAGAACGGATGGCCGATGGGCCGTTTAGGTTCAAGAGTGGAGGCCGCACTTAGGTAGACGAAGTGTTGGTCGGCCATTAACCAGATGGGAAGACGATCTCCGTGCAGTGGCAGGTCCACGTTAGATGCGAGTAGCAAGGGATCGGTCGTCTTGGCATTCGTTGAGGGAGGCCTATGTTCAGCAGTGGACGGATAATCATCATCGGTTGAACTTTCGTCTTCAAACTCTGCGGTATAGACGACGTGAGAATATGGCGAAGCTATCTAAATGCTGCCCATCCTAATTGAATCGTCCTATCGGCTTATTTAGGATACTATTATTATATATTCCACCATACTTTAATAATATTATTACACCTATCAGAGTTGATACACCATGGCCTTAGACATCAGACCATGGGCGTAGCCAGCTTTGGGCTCAACGTGGGGCAATAAAGGGGTTTTTTTAATTAAGCCGTTTGGGCTGCATCTATGCCAATTTGTTAATGTATAAATTTTGAGGGTTTTCGGACCCGCTTTTTGTTTTGATTAATTGATTGATTTGACATAATAACAAAACAAAAATTATGATTGTTGTTAATATTAGAAAAAATATTTTATGTTTAATTAGGCAGCCTATAGGTGCCAGGGTGGGGCAAGCGCCCCAGCTTGCCTCAGTGTGGCTACGCCCATGCACCAGACAACCGCCAGTTCGAATCATGGCAACACGATTTCTTTTCTTGTGCATTAATTTGATTTTGCCATATCTCCTAAAGTATTCATTTAATTTGCATGATGTAAAGGGCAAAAATAATCTTCATGAAGTGCAAATGCCAATTTACTCATTTACAATGGGATTCATACCGTATTCGTGTAAATAACTTTCAAACTATTACGTTATAGTTGCCCATTTTTAACCGACTTCAAAAAAAGGAGGAGGTTATCAATTCGACTGTATGTTTTTTTTTTTAATAAGTGTTACCTCATAACTTTTGACTGAGTGAACCGATTTTGATGATTATTTTTGTATTAGAAAGCTTATGCTCCCCATGTGGTCCCATTTTAATCTAGTCCAGTTCTGATGATGGTATCCATGAGAAAACCATAAAAGTCATAAATTTGCATTAGGCATGTACGCGACAAATAGATGAATAACTGAATATCACGCCAACCGATTTCGATGATTATTAGTTTATATGAAAGAATATAGTTCAAGGATAGTTTGGTGAAAACTTGGTTAGGTTCTGATCATGGGATCCATAATAAAGTGACGGAACTCTTCAATTCTTAGGAGCAAATTAACGATACTCGGCTGAATTTTTTATAGGCCATCAGGATATTTGGCTTACGTAACGTCTTTATGGTCCAGTGGTCAAGTAACTGTCGTAGCCAAACATGATGATCAATTCCTCAACGGCTTCCTGTAAGGATGCGGTCTGTGGCAGAAATTCTAACTAATTTGTGTATGCACTCTGTAAAATTGTGTAAGTATGCAAAACATAAAATTATCATCATCATCTCATTGTCATTCTCTGATCGGTCATTGAGGGAGGCCTATGTTCAACAGTGGATGGAGAAAGGCTGATGTCGATGATAATATATGTATTGCATACAACTTTCCAAATCGCTTTTGGCTGTGTGTTAATTTAAATCCTTTCTTTGTTCGTTTTTCATTAAGCCTTGATAAATTTGGGTAAGCCCTCTAAGAAAGTTTACTAGCCTTACTGGCCCTATACTTAAAACTAAAAAGTACAAAATAAAGTTAATTTTAAATGAAAAACCAAAACCGACTTCAAAACTATACCCTCAAATTATGTACAACTAAAAAATTCTTCAATAATTGCAAAGGAATTTATAATAGATGTGAGAGTATAATATTATGTATTCAAATGCTGTGAATTGTGATTAGACTGTCCTTATTGGCTGGCACCGACTCCCAAAATGACTAATTTTAAAAAGTAGTACTCGAAGTATTTAAATATTATTTAAAATTTTTTAGTTGTACATAATTTGAAGGTATAGTTTTGAAGTCGGTTTTGGTTTTTCATTTAAAATTAACTTTTTTAAAGTATTAAATGGATATAGTATAATATTCCTAAGAGATAGACATATGTCATCGCGGACTTTTTTGTAGGCCTATTTAAGATATACAATTCCACCATACATTATTTTGTTATATCTCAAAGGGCAATTTAGGCAGCGTTTTCGTTGAAAACTCCCAGACGGCCTATTTTTTCCGACACCTCCAACAATTATAGTTGTAACTTAGATAATGTATATGTCGCAGTCATCTGGTTGAATCAGTCATTTGATTGTATCACTAGCGCGTTATTGAAATGACGACATTTAATTGAATGACTAGGCCGAACGTTTATTGAACAAGCGTCGCTCATCGTCCAACTAGATAGCGGATTGTAACATAGCCTTTTGAACAGAGCGGACGTAAAATCAGTCAGGTGATTGTAATTTAGTTCATTTTTTTCCCACCGCGGCGTTAGTAGTCACTAAAACAAACTTGGCGTAAAACAGCTAGAAACTGATCCTATGATTATAAATTTCAAATCGTACTAAGACCGCGCCTTAATCACAATTCACAGCATTTGAATACATAATATTACACTCTCACATCATTTCTTTGCAATTATTGATTTTGTACTCATACAAGTACACCCAGTATTGAATTGATGTCTGTTAAGGTTATCTTAGCTTTGGCTGGTACCGACTCCAAAAATAACTAATTTTAAAAAGTATAAGTAAGACATATAAGTTTAATTATATTGATTGATTAATTATTTTTGTTAATCAACTTCACCTCAAAGTATTTAAATATTATTTAAAAATTTTTAGTTACATAATTTAAAGGTATAGTTTTGAGTCGGTTTTGGTTTTTCATTTAAAATTAACTTTATTTTGTACTTTTTAGTTTTAAGTGTAGGGCCAGTAAGGCTAGTAAACTTTCTCAGAGGGCTTACACAAATTTATCAAGGCTTAATGAAAAACAAAAGAAGAAAGGATTAAAATTAACACACAGCCAAAAGCAATTTGGAATTTTGTATGCAAGACATAATATTATCATCATCATCAGACTTTCTCCACCTACTGCTGAACATAGGCCTCCCTCAAAGAACGCCAAGACGGCCGATCCCTTGCCACTTGCACCCAACATGGACCGGCCACTGCACGGAGATCGTCTTCCCACCTGGTTAAAGGCCGACCAACACTGCGTCTATCTAGCGCGGCCTCCGCGACAAAAGCAATCATGACACTTAAAATGGATATTACGATAGCGAGACGACGAAGTTTCTGCTCGTTGAAGTGGCAATGGGTTAGTCACTCGAGAACGGATGGCTGATGGGCTAACGAGGTTCAAGGTTGAAGGCCGCGTATCTAATAGACGAAGTGTTGGTCGTCCATAAATCCGGTAGGAAGACGATCTCCGAGCAGTGGCCGGTCCGTGTTGGATGAGAGTGGCAAGAGATCGACCCTCTTGGCGTTCATTGAGGGAGGCCTATGTTAAGCAGTGAATGGAGAAAGGCTGATGATGATGATAATTTTATGTATTACATACACAACTTTACAGAGTGCATACATAAATTACAGACAGTTAGAATTTCTGCCACAGATCGCATCGTTACTGTCAGCCGTAGGGGAATTGATCATCATATTCGGCTACGACAGTTACTTGACCACTTGACCATAAAGACTTTACATTAAGCAAATATCCGGATGGCCTATAAAAAATTCAGCCGAGTATCGTTAATTTGCTACTAAGAATTGAAGAGTTCCGTTACTTTATCATGGATCCCATGATCAGAACCTAACCATGATTTCACCAAACTACCCTTGAATTATATTCTTTCAAATAAACTAATAATCATCAAAATCGGTTGGCATGATATTTAGTTATTCGTCTATTTGTCGCGCACGTACCTAATGCAAATTTAAGACTTTTATGGTTTTCTCATGGTTACCATCCTCAGAACTGGACTAAATTAAAATGGGACCACATGGGGAGCATCAGCTTTCTAATAAAACAAGAATCATCAAAATCGTTTCACCCAGTCAAAAGTTATGAGTTAACACTTAAAAAAAAAAACATACAGTCGAATTGTAACCTCCTCCTTTTTTTGAAGTCGGTTAAAAAGAAGGAGTCTGTATGTTTTTTTTGTATGTTTGTTACTCGATTACTCCGCTGTTTGGGAATGGATTTTGGTGATTCTTGTTTTGTTAGTAAGCTTATGTTTCCGAATTGGTCCCATATTAATTTGATCGACATTTGATCAGCGGTTTTTAAGTTATATTCGATAATGCTTATTGGTTGGTTTTGTATACCCAGACGATTTTCTCATTTTATTACTTGTCGATGTAATATGAATAATATGAACAAAAACCACTGAATAGGATACTTTGGAAAGTATCAAAGTATTGTGAGGCTATCATCATCAACTTTCATCCGTCCACGGCTGAACATAGGTTCCCTCAATAAACGCTAAGACGACAGGTCCCTTACCACTAGCATCCAACACAGATCGAGAACGCCAAAAATTTTGCAAGAAAAAATAAAAACTATATGACTTATGTATAAACTAAAAAGTACAAAATAAAATTGATTTTAAATAAAAAACCAAAAACCGACTTCAAAACCATACCTTAATTAATGTACAACTAAAAATTTTAAAATAACATTGAAATACTTCGAAGTGAAGTAGAAGACGTATACTATTTAAAATCGGGTATTTTTGGAGTCGGTACCAGCCAAAACATGGCTGCCCTTCACAAGAATATTCTCAATACTTGGTGTATGCGATTGATCATTAAAATATCCTCTTTGGCTGGCACCGACTCCAAAAATACCCGATTTTAAATAGTATACGTCTTCTACTTCACTTCGAAGTATTTCAATATTATGTTAAAATTTTTAGTTGTACATTAATTAAGGTATGGTTTTGAAGTCGGTTTTTGGTTTTTTGTTTAAAATTAATTTTATCTACTTTATGGACTAATATTATATTACATTACAAGATTTTATACGTATTAATTCTTAAATGCTAATGCCGATTTCTTTAAAATTTTCGAAGCTCTTGTAAAACTGTGACTGTCAACACTCGACACTCGACAATGAAACGAAATGAAAAATATATTTGTATGTTTTTATTGTATTTGTCTTTGTTCAAAATTTAAACATCAGAAGTGAAAATGCGTTTTAAATATAAACATTTATTATATTATCCATAAAAATATCAATATTAAGGTTTACAGGTACATATTTTAAGATACATTCTTACTCACACTGCCCATATATTTACACACACTATGGCCATATTACACATTAAAATAAACAATGGCTTACGTGACCTTACAATACAATTCGGGCAGAGCTTCGCCCTTCTCAAACTCACAAACGCGAATGACCCCTCTTATAATTATACCCCGCTATTTAAAGGCAAACTTAATGACCCTCATAACGCTCGGCCATCCTACCACACTTTGACAACGACTACGTCACGCCACACGCAGGTAAACTGGAACCTGTTCCCCGTTTCAGACGTATGGCCGCCAGATGGCGCTACGGTTGCTAACACGGCCATCCTGCATCGTGCATGCCCTCAGGCACGACATTTCCACACACTAGTCACACAAGAAATATATTAGTATAGAAACACAAATTAATTTGTTCTTTCTATTAGGCTGGTGCTAGTTTCGTTCGCACGCGTAACCTTATTGTACCTTTAGTCTTAGGTTCCAATAAACGTACGAAAGAAAGCAGCACCACTATGACCCTAGTCTATTCTTTATCTACATGGCCACGGTTCACCTTTATGCTTAGGCAAAACCAACCAAACTTTTAGCACCGTCCCTTTAGTCTTAGGTGACGTCTAGTAGTTTGTTTCTATTAGGCCAATAAGATAAAGAAAAATATAACAAAATAAAGAAAAAGGTAACTTTAACATAATGTCACTTTGAATAATTCATTTGCCTATCTACCACACAATACTATTACACTTATTATTCATTCAATAATGTATTACATGACTTTACCCGAATAATATTACCTGAACACTATGGCAATAAATATCTCACTACCTCTTAGATTTGATAATCGATAAGTCTTTCCCCAATTTATTTTAATATTATCTAAAACGTTTTTAGGCAGGCCCGAAGCCTATAATCATGAGTGTTGGCATTTAATTAAAAATCAAAAATTTTAGTTGCCTCTCTTAAAAACACACGCAACTGGTCACACTAACTCTTTATTAGCAACATAACGCACCTCGCGCCTTGCAAACTTTAGCTACCCAACACATCGGCGTTCCTATCGTCATCCTCAAATTACAAATCTGCAATATCTCAACTCCTAAACAACATAATTTCACCCTCTATTCTGATCACACGACTCGTTACCTCACTACTTTTACACATATTCCTCTAATCACACTTAAATAAACACATTCTTTTAAAGGACATTTCGTCACACTTGAACGTGAAATTGTGTTTTTTTTTTCTCACCTGGTGATCATTTCATATAAAATGACATTTTAACACACTAGAGTATCACTTTCATTTAACGCAACTTCATCATACCGAACATAAATTCATCTGTACCTCGTCTAGTCATCAATTCCTTTTAAATAATCTGTCATCATACTGAACGTACCAAGTTAGTCTTAACTTCGTTTAGTGATCACTACCTTTTGAAGAACCTTTCATCACACTGAACGTACCAAGCTCGTCTTAACCTTGTCTAGTGATCAATTCCATTTGAAGAACCTTTTATCATACTCAACGTACCAAATTAGTCTTCCATCATCTAGTAATCAATCCCATCTAAAGAAAATTTTCTCACACTAGAACGTTCAACATACAAGATCTTCTCTTTTTATAAAATACGTAATTATTATACTATTAATTATTATGTAAAACATTTTATCTTGACCTAAAGAACACTTGTTATTTTGTACCACTTTAAATGTATCAAATTCCACTTTCCATACAACTATTTTCCTCCTTCACTATCTCTTATACAATAAGTCTTCGTATTATATTCTATCATATCCTCGGCTCATTTCACTATCCATGAATGTACCCTTAACACTGCTAAAAGCTGCTCATTTTGTCCATTGATCGTTTGCCTCTTATACAAAACTAGACCCTTTATCATATCGTACAAATTAAGCTACGAAATTAAGTTAACACGTGGTTTTGTTACGCCAGCAATATGCACGCAATAATATATCTACAATTATCCAGCCAAGTAAAATACGCGACTGTCCACTTAAAAATCACATATCACTAAATAACATTTAAAAAAAAAAATTGAATCGCTTTCACACTCTTTGGCAACAGCTATCAGACAAGATTAACATACCAGCTGTGTTTGATCCATTACTCAACCATTCACAAGACCACATTCGCACTGTATCGCATTGAGTCATCTCGACCATCTATTCTCTGCTTCTGCTGTGTTCACGCTGTATATGACTACTCCCAGCATCATACAGCATCCAAGCTGTTATTTTAGTAACCACACTATAGCCACAAAGTGACGTGAAGATTTACCACCGTCTGTAAAAATAAACTAAAGCCTGGCGCGCTAATGCGCCTATTAAACAATTCACACTAACGTCAAATTGTGGGGCAATGAGATCGCCATCCCACTTCTGATTTAAACATCAGAAGTGAAAATGCGTTTTAAATATAAACATTTATTATATTATCCATAAAAATATCAATATTAAGGTTTACAGGTACATATTTTAAGATACATTCTTACTCACACTGCCCATATATTTACACACACTATGGCCATATTACACATTAAAATAAACAATGGCTTACGTGACCTTACAATACAATTCGGGCAGAGCTTCGCCCTTCTCAAACTCACAAACGCGAATGACCCCTCTTATAATTATACCCCGCTATTTAAAGGCAAACTTAATGACCCTCATAACGCTCGGCCATCCTACCACACTTTGACAACGACTACGTCACGCCACACGCAGGTAAACTGGAACCTGTTCCCCGTTTCAGACGTATGGCCGCCAGATGGCGCTACGGTTGCTAACAAAAATATAATAAATTTATGCTATCGATATCATTAGGGATCGGTCGTCTTGGCGTACAACTATCAAATTAAAACTGTCGTCAAGAACATAAAAAAATGGAAATAGTATAAAAAATATATCAATATAGGTTTACGTTACTGGCCTACAGTTAATGTAAAACAAATCATCTTCCATTCCCTTTATAAACCCCTTACCCTTAGAATAATATTTAAATACTAACCACTTATATTTGAGCGATCATAACAGGACAAAAAGTCGAGAATCTCCCGTTAATCATTAAATTATCGTTAAAGTATTTTAAACTCTCATACAGCTAGTTTATTAATTCCCAATAAAAATTATCTCAACAGTGTCCCCTCACTGATATTTCGCCACTTGTTCAAATCATAACGCTGCGATACAAATCACTATTAAAGCAGTATCATTTATTTAATATCCAGTTGTAATGGACTTAGGCGTGGCTTTAGTAAAGTCACACTATCGATAGTCATTTATCGATAAATGTATGTAATCGTTTGTACTTCTAATGCTCATTTGTAACAGATTGAGTTATTTGAATTATCACACATTTCTTTATTAATGTCATTTAATTTGAAATAGATTTCCATTTTTGTATATTACAATATAAAATATACGTATAAAGGTAGATGATAACGGTGATGATGTTTCGATTTATTTTTTCGAGTCTTTTGATTTGGTACTGTCTCCTAAAGCTTGTTTCTATCAACTGTTAGCTACCTAAAAGTTGATAGGAACGGTACGGTACGAATACAGTTAATGAAAACTATATCGTTTTAAATTTGAGTTAAACTCGATATCAGTAAATGAATAATTTCCACCCTATTCATTTAGAGCGACACAAAAACTAGGGTGTTGTTATTATACAATGGCATACGTGCGATCCCCACGCATTCAACATAATATCACCCCTCCAACTTGGCACGAACTTCAACAAATTGTTGGTACTTAAAAATCCACGCACCTGTGCGGTTTTGTGGTTTTTATTTTCCCAATATTCCCATTATCATTACCAGACTTACGAATCCCAATTATTTTGTCATGTTTTTACCTTTAATTTTATAAAAGGATTATGGGGATATTTTTTTTTATTTGTTCTCACTAAAAGTAATTGGCCGTGTGGGATCAAGCTTAAATCGAAACAGTGCGTATTTGAAAATGTACATTTTATTTAATTCAATTTATATTCAATAAATTTTAAACTCAAATTCAATTAATTAAAAAATATATATTAAAAAAATGAACATTTTTTTAACATATTTTATAGATTAAGGACGATGGTCCTAAATCTATAAAATAATATGTCCTGTTTGAATGCTAGCTGCTTGATTGAATTGAATACAAACAATTTATTTCAATTGACGGTAATATATCATCATAATTTTACTGTACCTACATAATATTATTACAAATATCTAAGCTATTATTATAGCTGGAAAAAATTATAAATGTACTAAGAATATTTTATAATCACGCAATGTAACAACAAAATATATTGAATCAGTGTACAATGACTGAAAATAATGAAACATAAATTGAAGAGTAAAATAAAATGACTTAGATGTTCCTGGCATCTGGAAGGATAATCTGGATGATCAGGGATATACTTCGTAATTCAAAGCTTACAGAACTTATCCTAAGCGACGATTTACTCAATATTATCTCAAAACAAATTTAAGTCTTATTCTTTGACTAGACTTTTGATTTCAATTATAACAAAAGTTTAAACTGAAACAAGCGTAATTTACTAGTTAATAATTTGTTGGAAGTCAACGACGGACTTAATTACATACTACAGTTGCGACTAGCATTTATATTAGCTAAATATTTAGTGCTCGGCAATTTTCTTGCAAAACATCGGTTAACGAATAATATTGTTTGCAATCATTTTAATTTTGTATGTATTGTATCTTTATGGAATTATGAATAAATACATACTTAATATTTAAAGTCTACTATATTCTGGAATTGAAAGTTCATAAGCGAAACGTAATTTATTCAATTTAATATTTATTCTATGTCGTCTTCACTTGGTGTTTCAAGATGCATAGATACTATAAAATAAAAATCTAGCGACAAACCTCGAAAAAAAAAACCAATTGTACCAGTTACGAGCATGGAACGTTACGTGCATGCGGGATAGTGCCAGATAATTGTGATCTACTGTTCCTCTGGGAACCGGTGCCAGTACCCACTGCACCTAATACGCCACCCCTTGGACGAGTAACGGAAAAATTGTTAACGAAAGACTTATGACCAACGCGGATACTCTGATAAATGGATTTACGTTTTTTTTTCGGTTACAGTAAAAACATGTTAATGGAATTTTCTATACATATGTTTTGGATTTATTATTTCTATTATCAACTTTTTAATTTAGTATATTTGTTTGTTAAATTGTTTTATTTCCCAATTTTAACTCATGCCACTTTAAATTCAAAACCTCCTGCCACATGCCCCTTTCAATAAGCTCCAAAATAGTTAATTTTAAAATATTTTACTTATTTCTTTTACAAACGCAATTTGTCATCTTTTCAGCTCTAACTCTGCAGATTCATTTATATTGCCTATAATTGTAATCAAAATATTTTATAATGTGTTGCGATCTAAATTTAAAAATAAAATTTTACATTTGGAATAGTCCAAACATTAATTTTCGCTACAAAGCCGGTCACAACAGCAGCATATTGGTAAAACACTTGCAACCAATCAACGTCACAACAGACTCACCCTCCATGAAAAAACAAGTGTTTGCACTCATAAAGAATGAGTACAAATCTGCACAAAGATGATTGTTTATGTTTCCATATCGTCCCCGAGTGCGGCTATTGTTGCCGCCCCCCGCTTTATTTACAATAAAACGACTGATTTAACATGAATGCACAAGTTAATTCGGCGGAGGACAATAACGATCTCGTCACCCCATAGCTATAGTAATCCTCTTAATAGTCGAGAATTTGACAGTATGATAAAAAGAATTACAAAAAAAGCCTTTCTTTCCACAGATGGGCCATCACGGCATGGAGGGTCTTGACATGCTGGATCCACTCACTTCGTCATCAATGACAACTCTAGCACCTATGGGCGAAGCAGCGCCGCCTCACCACCAGCTTCACGGCTACGGTGCTATGAATCATGTCATGAATCATCATCACCACGCGGGAGGTCTAGGTCATGCACCTCCTGCGCATTTAGGTCATCCCGCAGCAGCACTCCATCCCGACACAGACACAGATCCACGAGAGTTAGAAGCGTTTGCAGAAAGATTTAAGCAACGACGAATCAAACTCGGCGTTACACAAGCGGACGTTGGCAAGGCATTAGCAAATTTGAAACTACCCGGCGTCGGAGCTCTATCACAAAGTACAATTTGCCGATTTGAAAGCTTAACTTTGAGTCACAATAACATGATAGCATTAAAACCTATACTTCAAGCTTGGTTAGAAGAAGCCGAGGCCCAAGCGAAGAACAAAAGAAGAGACCCCGATGCGCCGAGTGTCTTACCAGCGGGGGAGAAGAAAAGAAAGAGAACATCTATAGCAGCTCCAGAGAAAAGAAGTCTAGAAGCATATTTCGCAGTACAACCGAGGCCGTCAGGAGAAAAGATAGCAGCGATTGCGGAAAAACTTGATTTGAAAAAGAACGTAGTCCGTGTATGGTTTTGTAATCAGAGGCAAAAACAAAAACGTATGAAATTTGCGGCGCAACACTGACCGGCGGGTGGCGGCGCGGCTCTACTGTATCCAGGAACTGGATACGGGTATTAAGTCGATTGCCGCACGTGGAAGTGGCCAAGACATTGGCCTTCACGGTCACATCAGCGACATCGGCGCTTCACCGCCAGATATAACATTTCGAGAGCAATAATAAGATGTCACTTCAAATCATTCCTCAACTTAAACATTTAATAATAATAATTTTTGAAAGCGAACACTACTTCTTACTAGTGTAGATATTGTACAGATATTTCTTTTATAATTTTATTGGATATGATTTTTGAGACACAGGGTATGTTAATTATATACACATCAGTAAGATGAAATAGACCTTTGCTTATCACATGAAGGTTAATTTTCAAACGCGCCGTGTTTTGATGTCTTTGGAGCATCTAGTATGTACATGAAAATTTTAAAATCAGGATTTTTAAGAAAATGTGCCTTGCAAATATCAATATTCTGTGTTTAATGTTAGTATCTTCATTGCTGCGTGTCGCAGGCTAGTGTCGGATGTATTTGCAAATGATGAAATCATCCAAGGAACATATGTTTAATAATAAATTAATTGTAACTAATTATACACAAGATAAGTTTAGGGCATACGATAGCCATTTTGTTTTGATATTGTTGATTTATTATTTTTATTATATTCCAATCCTTGTTAATAATCAATTTTGTACTCATCATTGTATTTTATTATATTGTACAAAGTATCTATGTATGTTTTAAAATATAGTTTGTAGATACACGTCTACATTTGAACATTTTGTTTTGAGTTAGTGTGTTTCCTTCACAAAAATGGCACAATTTCTAGATGTAAGACGTTATTAGTGTCATTTAGCCAAAATAGTATTTAATGTTATTGTAAATAAGCCACACTTGGTTTTACGATTAATATTATTTAAACACAACACCAGATCATCATTTTTTACGTGAAATATGATGATGTTCAATACACACACATAGGAATAATGAAAACCAGGAGTAAATAGAATTCAATCGTTATTTGAAATAAAAAAAAAACTAATTACATTTTTCCAATGACATAATGCAATTATATTTTACTAGCCTTAAAATTTTCGATTCTATTTTCAAGGGCCAAAATTTGGTAAGTATATTGTTCGTAGATAATCTTGTTTTGATACTGTCACCAATTGTAGTTATAAAATTAAGTAAGGCCACAAAGCTTAAAATGAAACAAAAAATTGCGAATTATAAATAATATTTTTAAACGATATTTTGTAAATATAGAATATAATTATGTAAGTAAAAATGTGC
Organism: Lycaena phlaeas; assembly: GCA_905333005.2. Classification (NCBI taxonomy): domain Eukaryota; kingdom Metazoa; phylum Arthropoda; class Insecta; order Lepidoptera; family Lycaenidae; genus Lycaena; species Lycaena phlaeas. The sequence goes on from HG995168.1 coordinate 8,422,631, forward strand.
AATGTATTTCGATAATTAAAACTAATTTAATAGTTTAACTAACTGATAGGAATTTATTGAGTTTTAGCATTATGACGTAGGTTTTGAACGCTTTACTATAACAGATCTAGTCATGGCTTTATTTTTTTATTTAATATTATGATATTTATATTTTAGTCATTTTTGTTTTTCTGGTCAAGTCTGGCTATGTTATGAGTCATTTCAATGTATTTTTATTAAATAATTTAAATACCACGTGTGACATGTTTGAATATTATAAAACAAGCATTTATTTTAAAATTATTTTACAATTTACTCTAAATATTAAAAAAGGTTAATGATGTTCTTCCGCCTGGAGTAATAAAGTCTCCTCGTGAAAATCTGCAACGATTTATAATATATCGTTATGTACAATTTTTATCTGTATCTTGCAAGGAAGATCGTTCACAATCACAATCGATCGTTTAAATTTCGAATTTTCTTTGACTCACAATTGTATATAGAAAAGTTTTGTTACTGGTCAGTTTAATAAAAAACATTTTCAATATCAATGATCTAATTATTCAATAAGAAACGTTTACTAAACTTAGGCGTTTGTTATACTTCATTTTATTATAGCGACATCATTTTGTAGGGGCCAATGCACAAGTTTGACACATTCCAGCATTTACCAACCTCAAGCATAATATGTTAATATTAATTAAGACCTTAGATCATTAATATGACTAGATGGAGTGTCACCCTATAATCAAAACAAAAAAACTGGCCAACATTTTCAAACATGTGTTCATGAATAGTGACACCAGCTACTACAGTTCTCCCATAATCATCCTTTTTTAATCTCGTTACATTTTTACATAACAAACCGTCATTATAAATAAAACAATAATGCGTAACAATTCATGCGTATTCTATGACAGCGGGTCGGATACTAAACACAGAGGAAGCATTTAGAGGCCAACAGTTGGACGCCATTTTTTTGGACGTGTTTTCCGCGCTACACTATATCTAGACATATTATTGATCTAAGATTAAGACTTTTATATCTATAAATTTGTATATCGGCAATAAGTTGTTTTAAATTACTAGTCGACACGTCAAATTTTCATAGTGCATTCATCACATTATTGTTGTTGCTATTAATAATGGCTTTTACTGATTACAAGTGTTCAATACACATATATAAAGTCTACCCATTTTTTTTTACAAATTTTGTTTTACAGAAAGGGTATTTTTTTTAACTCAAACAATTTCATTGTGTATCATCTTTGTTTGTATAATTACAATCAATTTATTTGGACATCTAAGTCATTTTTATAATATTGTCGATTGTACCATATAACCAAGGAAAAACAATTTTATTAATGCTAAGCATTTTTTTGTGTATATAATAAGTAATAATAGACAGAATTCAATCAATTGTATCTATTATTAAACATTATTAGTTTACAAATAAATCATTGCTATGTTTAAGTAGGCATTAGTAGATTCCTTACAATTTATTAATTAAATTATTATTAATAATTAAAGAAGGAAAGTTTATTTCGAAAAACCAAATAAAACAATGAATAAAATAATAGAAATATTAGTAAATATAATTTGTTTTATTATAATCCTTACTACCTTTGTCGTGAAAGAAAAGTAGTTTCCTGTATTTAAAGGAACCTATATACTTTTACGAATACTGCTAATTTTTGACGGTTGAATCTGGTTGAATTAGTCATTTGATTGGTTGACTAGCGCGTTTATCAAATGACGACATTTAATTGAATGACTAGGCCGAACGTTGACTGAACAAGCGTCGCTCAACGTCCAACCAGATAGCGGATTTTGAAATTGGTCACCCTAAACAAACATTACAAAGTCGGCTATATCCCATTCAACGACAATGCTAAATGACGTTCAGTCAAGACGTTGAACGTTACATTCAACAACTTGATGAGTTGTCTTTTAGTCATTCAATTAAATGGCGTCATTGGCGATGAACTGATTCAACCAGATGACTGCGACATATACATAGTACATACCATCAAAAATTATTAACATTACTCATCAGTACAAGACATTGCTCATCACAATAGTGAACTGAAATATAGATATCAGTCTGACTGAGACATGAATTCGTAAGTTATACTTGCTAAGTCTACTCTTCACTACCATCAATCACTACCATCATTCGATATGTGTTACACAAATCAATGAGAAAAGAGCTGGCCTTATTAAGACTACCTCTAATTTCTTATAATAAACATGTTGTGCCTCATGAAGCTGCCACTGCTTATTTCATTATCCGAGTAAATATACTTATAACGTTATAATACACCAGACAGACAGTCAGAATATTAGAAATATTATCCTGATTCTATTAAATAATGATGACTATGTGGCTTAATGGTTAGCGCGTTGGCGCTGAAGCACGGAGGTAGCGGGTTCGAATCTCGCCAGGGAACAAAAAAAAGATTTCGGTGTTCCTGGGTCATGGATGTGTATTAAATATGTGTATTATATAATAAAAATCTTAAATATATGAATTAATATAAAACGTATTAAATATGTATTTCCGATAAGATAAGAATACTTTTTAAATTATTCCAAAAGTGCGCCTGCAGAAAATAGGGCTCTCTCCAATGAGGTCGGTCTACCGAGTTTCGTATGCACGTTTATTTTTCTTATTTTCTTTTTATTTGAATTTAACTATACAGTTTAAAACAATGGTCTCAGAATAAATTGAAACATTAAGTCGTTAAAAGGTTTTCAGCTTGCCATGTGCTTATTTTAAATACATTCTTTTTTTGATAACATAATGAGAAATATAATACTATTTTTAATTAAGTAAATAAAGTAATATATTCTTTTTATGAATCAGTATATGAATATTTTAGGGTTAATTTTTGATGATAAGTTTTTAGTTTGATATTGTTACATAATATAAAAAATAAATACCCATTTGTTATTCAAAATTATGTTATATTACATTCACTTTAAATAATAATTATTAAATTCTTCAAATTATACATTATAAAAATAAAAACATTTAAATAGTAAGATTGAAGTAAATTAGTCGGCTTGTGATTCTATAGTGACAGTAATCAGTATAATTTATCATCCGTTCAAATTTTTAATTATTTACTAAATCAAGTTTGATTCACTTTTGTAAAAAAATAAATCCCTCTAGTTGTACTTATTCACCTTTAAAATTAATTTTTGATTCCTCATATTTGCACTGTATGTATGTGCGTAAGAAACTAATCAATTATACTGTTTAAACAAAAATTCTGGCAGTGCGGGCGCGGCCTCGGGCGATTAAGTGTTTTAACTTATACTTAACGTTCACCCATTCTTAATTTGTTTGTTAGGTTTTATTATAAATTAGTATACACAGCGAGCTCATCGAATATCATTATTAGAAATATTTTAGAAATTTTAGTCCTCGAGGCATATTTGATTTTTAGTTTGCTCGCCTTACACTCTTAACCATGTAAGTACTATAATTTAAGAACTATTCTTCAAATGGTAAAAATCTGCTACGGTAACAGTTTAAAATCCGGGTAATTATGACCCACCATGCAGTCGTTTTACCTATTTCCTACCATGCTGACGCCGGGTTAAATTGGGCTCTAAATTAAAAAAGGATGTTTTAGAAACTAGACATGTTTCTAAAATTCTATATGTTGTAAACATGTTAAATTATAAAATCACGGATTTTTTTGTCAATTTTGTTTAGTTATAACAAAATGTAATGAAGTATTTGCTATACATACTATATTTACAGCTGTAATATAAATAATTTCTTTTAAATAATACTTCAGCCACCCTTGTGCTTCTTATGATTGAACCCGGCTACCTCCGGCTTGTGCGTCAACGCCTAACCACTGAGCCACAGAGGTCATCGTATAAAAGAAATACTCAAAAATATTTAGCCTATCCTCCTTATAGTTGAAATATGTGTAGGTAGTGGCTATTAATAAATTGAATAATCGCGCTATATAAGGGCACTTAATATATATAAAATTAAGATGTAAAACGTGACAATTAAGTTTTATAACGAAATAAATTATACGATATTTGCTCGCAATTTATTGACATTTAAATACAGGATCTTTGTTATTTCATTACAATAAAAGTTTTCTTATGTTTACACGAATTTCACTCTTTTTTGTATGCCCGACGTTGCGTAAACTTTACAGCAACCATGGTCACGGAAAGACTGACGCCTGAGCTAAGTATATAAAAAACTTAAGCCGCAATAAAATCCGTAAAAGTTCTTTCATTATAATTACAATAAAAGTATAATAAACAAAGTAAAATTATATTAACATTATATCGGAGTTCTTAGTAACAAAGCTGAATATTATAACATAAATCGTTATTTGTCGTCGTAAGTTAGGTTCCTCTGATCCACAGAAGCTGGTAGGCGTGTTTGTTTAAGCCGTAGCCTCAGGCCAACTCTCCCCTCAAATTGGTGATCGTTGCTCCCTAATATTGGATGTATGGAAATTGGTCTTGTATTGTGTAACACAAACAATATTTGGCTAATCTAGCTGTTTGGTTTAACGTTCTAATTGGATGAATGTTTGCCGATATTTGGACTGATTTGGTTTGCTTACCTAAAGGAGTCTGTGCTCGGACTAAATCGATACTGTTCTCCATTGAGGGTATATTACGTAGGTAGGTTTAGCTGTTACTCATGGTTTCGCTTCACTTCGAGTTTACAGCCTGACATTTGGACAGATGGTGATTTTATAGTATCCCTGAGTGTCATATTATATAATAATAATAATATAATATGCTGGGACAACACACATACATGGCCATCTGATACCACACTATTCTTATGGTAACCAGACAACTCATACATACACATATATTTCTAAATGTATACCTATTATAGATAAATTACGCCCAGACAGAACAAATGGCCATGCTCATCACACAAATATTTATCCCGGGTAGGAATCGAACCCACCACTTTCCGGTTTAGCAGTCAGGGTCACTAACCACTAGACCAACAGGTCAGTCAACACATACATTATTATAGAGAGATATAGAAAGATTCTTTAATCGGAATAGTAGTTCTTGGATTACATCTTTTTTCAAACATAACTAATAAATAATTATTAACACTAACAAAAACCTCGTTTGTACTAGTATAGCTGCTGTACAGATTATTCTGTACGTAAAAAATCTCGTATATGTTGTGTGTACCACTTATATTATATTCATTCATTGGCCTATTACATCTTTGAATGATGATTTGAAGAGCGTCAAGTATTCTTTTTGGAAAATACGGTATTTATTTTCGTGGCTTAATAAGTAAATCTGGAACTTATCTTACTTATCCAGTATACTATATGCATATTCTATTAGATAACTTATCTTTGCATCAATAAAGAACAGTGTTAGTGAAGAAGACGCAGTAGTTTCATCGATTATTTCCATTCGATTTAGTCCCATACTTTTAAGATGATTAAATATAAAGCGATCGCACAGGATCAATAAATTCGACAGGTACATCGATTGTGGCTTAGAATGACTACGGCGCGTCGTATTTTCATCTATGTAAGTATTCGTATTCCGGGCGCACTTCCTATCCTACGAAAAAGAGAGAAATCAAATCACTTTAACCTCTAAGTGGCGTACCTGGTACAGAACCAAAACACTCACTTTGAGCTATAAATAAATCAATTCTCTACCGCGTGGGGTGTCCACATAGCCTGGGGAACCCTAAATTTAGATAGGGTGTCACTAAATCATAGTTATTGTTAAATGTAATGTCCGAAAAGGTAGTGCAGTGGTTACTATAATTCTGTTCAGGCTAATATTAATGTATTACCTCCTAAGCTGTTGATTGCTTCCCGTTGTTTATATCTATGGCGTGCTAATTTATTATAAAGTAATTATTTAGAAATCGAATTAATCAATGATTGTTAAACTATACAATAATTTAATAAATGACTATAATATTTATTTAAAAAAAAATATAATGAATCCAAATGTTAATAAAAGTAACCAAAAGTTACCGAAACCGATCATACAAGTCGACACTTTATTCAAATATATTTAGTTGTATTTTCGATATGACCGCGGTATTTGCTTTAAATATGAACACGCAGAATGTTTCTTATGATCATAGTGGAACGATGTTGTAATTTACCTCTGATTTACAAGTATAAAGACAATGACAAAAGATGAAAATATCATCATCATCATCATCATCAAGATGAGTGTGATATTGAGTATTCTATAAATCGATCGATAGTACGTAACGCTTAATTTAATTTCAAATAATTTTAAATGTTAAAAACATGGTAAATGTTTTAAATAGTTTAAATTGGGAAAAACACGGTAGGAAAAAAATGTTTAGAATAGTTTTAAATTTATAAAAAAACCATAACGATTTTAGTTTTCGAGTTACTTTATAATCGTCGTCGTAATCATATCAACACATTCGCCCGTTAATGGACTTAGCCATTTTCTATGAACGCATAAAAGTTACTTAGCAATTCTATACTTAAGATTAAAAAAAGATCCTGAATAATGTATACTTCTGCCGTATTTAAACGTGTGAGACTAATGACAACATTAATAATAATGATATTCATTAAACTAATACTACTAATGATAGTTGTCGAACACAATCTAGTTGAGCTAACAAGAAGACAATAGTGGCTGTTCGACAACAGCGTCCGAAATATGATCGTATTATTATCTCAACGTATTATTCAACTGGTCCTATTCTCTGATAAATGTTCTATATGGCTTTGTCATCGATGAAACCATATTGATATATGCCCTCCTAATTTCTATGAACTGATCAGTTTGAATTATGAAAAAATATTTCTATATAAAATTAAGTGATTTTTACTAAATTGTATTTACGCCCCTACCCAAGAAGCGTAATTACGCTTCTTGAGTACGCTAGCCACTTGGCTAACTAATGAAACAACACTATTCAAAGAACGCAATATATCTATGCGCTCCTCGTGTCAATAGTTTTAGTTTGACAGACGCACAGTGGAGAATTTCACTGTAGTATCAACAGTATCGTCTGTAAATTGGTTTGAATGACCCTATGTGTTCTGTAGTACTGTGACATCTCATAGTATTGTTTGTGAATACGGGTGTTAATGCTGTAACGGATAAATGCCCAATTGTATCCTCAAGATCCTTTGTCACAGTGTAGATGAAAACGATAACTTTTTTGTAACAACACTACTTTTATAGAAATATTTTTCTCGATCCAATTCCATTTATATGATTCTTAAATGTCTACTATGATTTACGCGTTGTTTATCTAGGAATGATAAGTCTAGTTCCGCGTAAATTAACTCCCTATCACATTTTTATTTCTCTGAACACATAAAAGCTGTTACAAATGAAGACTAAGCAGGATAACAGTAATAATGGAACCCATCATCATCAGTCTTACTGCTTCTGAACATAGACGGGAGGACTGTGGCAAGGAACTCCTTAACGACTGATACCATGGTACTCATGAAACATTACGAGTATCAACCAGCATGGAAACTACGAGCAAACGCTCGAACGGCACACTCACACAAACATGCGTGTCGACGCGCCCTTCACACGGCACATACTATTGACAGCACTGCGAGGTTCGCTTAGGGATCTCGTCGATACGGACTTTATGTGAGTGTGCTGATTTGTTAATATGTTCGTAGTTTCTGTATTCTAACATATTTATAGGACACACATACACATAATAATAATAATAATAATAATAATAATATTCTTTATTTTGTACCAGACAATATAATTGGTGACAACATAAACTTAAAACTAGGAGTTAGCACAAAAAATGGCGGTCTTACCGCTTAAAGCGGTCTCTACCAGACAACCAAAAGTAAGAAAGAAATATATTATGTTAAAGCGTAAAGAAGGTAGGAGTCGGCACAAACATTCTTGTTAAATAAATAAAGTACCGAAAATAAAAATATATACTTTTGTTCGGTATTAATAATATAATACAAAAAATAGTAATTATGATATAATATGCTAATTAAATACTAATAATAAATAATAAAAATACATATACAATATATACATAAATACACACATACACATGTATACATATACAACACTAGTACATATAGAACAATATCTATTGAACGTGAGAAACAAAATTAACGATAAAATTGTAACATACAATGGACGACAACAATGTGTCACATTGCGGCTAAGGAGAGATAGTGGTCTTTTAGGCGCTTTTTGAATATCGCAATAGTTTGCGAATTCTGCACCGAATCTGGCAGGGCATTCCACAGGCGAATAGCAGAAACAGTAAAAGAGTATTCAAGGAAAGAAGTTTTATGGACTGGAAAGGAAAGGGTTAGTTTATCAGAAGAACGAAGGAAAGAAGAATTGTCACTAAGATAAGAAAACTTTTCCTTTAAATAAGAGGGAGTATGGGGATTGAAAAGGACATTGTAAAGAAGATGGAGTATGTGGCTATTGCGACGCAATCGTATAGGTAGCCACTTAAGCCTAGTACGGTATTCCGAGATGTGGTCATACTTTTTAATACCGAAAATGAACCGAATGCACAAGTTTTGAAGGCGTTCCAGGGTACAGAGATAGTTCTCGTTTAAATCACAGAAGCACACATCCGCGTAGTCAAGAATAGGTAAAAGGATAGACTGAGCAAGTGAGATTTTAGTAGGGATAGGAAGGAAGTTACCAAGTCGTCTCATAGAAGCGGCAGCACTAAACATTTTCTTGCGCAGCTCCTGTATATGTACATGCCATGAAAGGGTTTGGTCTAAGTGGACGCCTAGGCTTTTCACGGAGTTGCTAAAAGGTATAGTAGTACCACCAACAGTAATTTTGGGCAGGTTGTCCCATTGGATTTTCGCAATTAACTGGCGGCTACCGATTATGATACATTGCGTCTTTTGTGGGTTTAAGTTTAAGCCAAACTCGTTGCTCCATTGCAAAATGCCGTCTAGCTCTTTATTGGTTTCGACAATGGCATCTGAAAGTGAAAACAATGGGGCTTGTCTGTAAATCTGCAAATCGTCAGCATACATATGGAATGAAGAAGATATGATTGTGTAGATAGAATTGATGAAAATAGAAAAAAGAAGAGGTGACAGGACGCTGCCTTGGGGCACACCGGCAGATATGCTGCACCAGGAGGATTGAACATTATCTAATTTAATACGCTGCCGGCGACCCATAAGAAAACTATGAAACCAATTAACAGCCTCAGGCGAGATGTTAATGGACTTAAGGATACAAAGTAAAACTTCGTGATCTACGGTGTTAAATGCGTTACTGAAATCTAGCAGCGTTAATATAGTAAGATTCTTGATATCCATCCCCGACCGAATGTCATCCGTGATTTTTACAAGGGCAGTAGTCGTGCTATGACCTGGGCGAAAACCTGACTGAAAGGAGTTGAGAAGGTGATGTTGATTTATAAAAGTTGATAATTGCTCCTGAACCATGCGTTCCAAGACTTTGGATAAGAAAGGTAAAATGGAAATGGGGCGATATTCGGAGAAGGATCGAGGATTGGGTTTTTTAGGTAATGGAATTAAAAAAGCGTCTTTCCATGAACTTGGAAAGACACAGGAACTGATGGAATGGTTAAGGATGTTAGTAAGAACAGGTGCAATTATATCAAGAATGGGAATTAACATATCACGGCCAATGCAATCACTACCAACAGCTTTCGAGGAGATGGATATAATCGTCTTTTCTACATCTCTGACGGTTAACTGACTAAATGAAAACGATGAAACATTGGGAGTTAGTGACTGAGAAAGATTTTTTAAAGTTTTTGCTTTTAGATACGAGTCAAAAGAGTGCAATGGGGAAGTGAAATGACGGTTTAGTAGTTCTATATCTAAATTGAAACTGCTAGTGACTTTGGGCTCCTTGCCGATGCCTAATGATTTTAAGAATTTCCAAACTTTTGCCTGGTCTCCGTTTTCTACTGAAGAGTGGATGTAGCGCATCTGCGCATCCCGGCACAGAGTATTGCAACGATTACGGACTTTATTGTAACTTTCACGGTTGGATTCACTGTATACACGTCTCAGCTTAGCCTTGGCTTTATTTTTTTTATTGATCATGTCCCTAATATTATCTGTGAGCCAAGGAGCAGGTAGGTGTTTCAGTTTTACGAGGTGCAAGGGCGCATGCCTGTCGTAAAGTTGGATAATAAAATCGTTAAAAGTAAATATTTTCTCGTCGACAGTTGTGGCATTGGAGATCACCGTCCAGTCCATATTTTCGGCATCCAAGCGAAGCCGCTGTACATCCATTCGCCTAAAGTTACGCTGCATAAGGAGTTTTGGTTTGATTTTAGGCGCACGTAACTTATATGATAAAAAAATTAAGTCATGATGCGAAAATCCATCAGCAGGGCACTGTCCAAATGTATCAACAAGCGAAGGAGATGAGGTAATCATGAGATCTAAAAGAGATGGGGAGGAATTTGGACAGTGATGTGTAGCGTTAGTTGGTAAAATATGTAGGTTGTAAGAATTGACAATGGAAATGAATTTTTTTGATCGGGAATCATCTTTATACAAGCACGTATTAAAATCTCCCATTATTATTGTATGCTGATAAGAAGGGGTATGAATTTCTAAAAGTTGGTCGAAAGAGGGAAAAAAGTTAACGGATAGATGGGGGCTATAAAAGACACCAAGGAGTACTTTTGTGTGCACTAGTGTGACCTCTAGTAGTAAGTGCTCGGCTTCATCAGCAGGCGGCGGCTGAGGTGAGGAGCTTAAAATTTTAAAAGGAATGGCAGATCTTAAATAAATAGCTACACCACCACCGGCCCTGCCGACCCTATCGTTTCTTATAAGTTGAAAACCCGGAAGAGAGTAAGATGTAGACGACAGACAAGGCTTTAGCCAGGATTCAGATATAAGGATAGCGTGTATGGAAGGCTGTGAACTAAAGGAATTTAGAAAATCTGGATAATGCGCCGGAATACTCTGCGCATTTATGTGCACAATGTTGAGATTTTTCCCCATCCCTGAAAAACTGGAGGCAAGTGTAGTGTGAAGTGGCAGAGAGGAAGTACTTTGAAAGCTACACTCGCTGGACCCTGAAGATGATAGTGAGTAGAAACTACTCTCCTCGCTTTCACTAATATAGTTATGCATCTTGTGTGTGTTTAAATAACGATAAAATACTATGTAAAATATAAATATAATAAACGTAATAATATAAATAAATAAAAGTTATAATAATTAAAAATATTAATAAAAATCTGATTTTCTAAATGTATATAAAAAAAAAATTAAAATAATAAATAAAGTGGACTACCCAGTACCAACCGACATAAATCTTAAAGGTACTCGAAGCATATAATATAGGCAAAAATACTCGTATTCAAGGCAGCTGTCAGTGACAGTCGATTGACATCTGACAGATGACTTTTGGTAGAAATTCTGACATCTTAATATTATTCATGTATACACATGCAAATTACAAATACAAAATCACATTTCAAACTTCAAAAACAACATAAAAATAAAGTTAGTACTTGTGTATTAATTCCAAAGTACCTACATAACCAGCCAGACTATTTGAAAAGGTATCCGTAGGCTAGTTTGTTCACTTTTTGGCGAGTGATACATTATAAGTTTTGAGATTAATGTTAATAATATGAAACAGTAAGAAGGTTAGGTTCGTCAAGAAATATTTAGACATAGGAAGTTCTGCGAGATACAGCATGAATTGATATATAATTACTCAAAAAAGATACACATAAGACTAGTAAAAAAAATACATTAAAAAATTGGCATTAAGTGTTAATAAAATATAGTTATGCAATTGCAGTGGGAATTGAATACCTATTTACCCTTAACCAGTCGTCTTGGACGTTTGGACTCCTTTGGCGCTGCCTGACGATTGGTTTCTATTGGGTTCTCAGCTCCAGCTGGAACATTTGTTGGAATAGATTTGAGCTGGCCTATTGAAGTAACTCTGTGTCGGGTGCCATCTGGAGCAGAGATAATAATAGTGCCATTTCTGGTCCAGCAGTTTGTTATACCAAATGACTTCCTGGCAGCCATGAAAGCTTCATGTCTTCCTCTGTTCAGGAATTCAGAAAGTGTAATGCCTGAACCCTTTAGGTGAGATTTTTTAAGCCAGATGTTATCCCTCAAATTAATATCATAAAATTTTACAAGGATTGGTCTCGGAACATCCTCTTTGACTTGACCTATTCTGTGACACCGCTTAATACATGATACATTGAAGTCGTTAATTTTTAGATGGTTTGTCACAACGTTGAGAAGAGTAGATGCTGTGTTCTCCTTATTTTCTTCAGTAACTCCATGCACAAGCAGCATTTTTCTACGGCTCCTCATCTCCTGTTGGTCCTGAAGCTTGGATAGGAGCTCAACTTGTGCTTGAAGATTTTGAAGTGAAGCCAGAATAAATGTTCTGAAATTCTCAAATTCTGTTGCTATACGTGAAGTGGGACTTGCGGTGACAGAGGATGTAGTAGCCTTTTGCAAGTCTCGGTGGAATTCATCCATTCCCGTTTTAAAAACAGTTGCCAGATTATCAATTGTTTTCTGAACAGCTTCCATTTTGATATGTTATGTGAGGTGTTATTTTAATAAATATAAAAAAGAAGTGCCTTGAGGATTTTATTGTAAGGAGCAAGTGGCGGTGGTAACAGGTATTTACTTAAACATAAATTATCATTTAATTATGCGTTATATAAATAATTAAAGCATAAAAAATTGGGACTATCTAAAATGCGTGTTACTTGTACGGCGCCTACCCTCGAAAAAAAGTGTGGCACAGGCGCTACGCAATCTCTCGTAAATTCTTGAAAAAAATGAACTTTCAATTTAGGCCCAACAATATTTTAACTATACAAATATTATACATTAATATGCCTATTCAGGTGTATGGATAGATGCTGATGATGACGATGCCTATATCTACTTTCATCATCATCATCAGCCTCCATCTGCCGCTGAACATAGACCTCAATGAACGCAAGGACGACGATCTCTCACTTACCTATCATAGTCATACTCGAGCATTTTCGTTGAATTTTAGAATCGTCTGATGATGTAAACAAATTGGTGTAATTCCATGTTTTTCTAAACCATAAAACATTTTATTAGACATAAATTTGAATTAAATGTTGCATATTTTACAGTACTTCCGAGATAGCCGTCGTCTGACATATGTTTGAATAGAATTGTGTTTCTGACTATATAAGACACGAGAATGGCCTTAGTGATGGCTCGTGTAACTAAAACACTAAAATGTCGACGGAAAAGTTCTATTCTATTACCTTAATTAGATGTTTAATTTTCGAGTATTTCGAGTATATATCTTAATAGTATAGAACACAGTAGCTTATACTAGTTTATATATAATTTTTTTTCCCCCGATGTGGCAATTTTTGTAGTGAGCTTAATTTTTTTTAATAAGCAATAGATCATTTATTGTTTTCTCTAGATGGTTTATTTTATGGACCTTACATTCTTTTTTAATAAATATCTAATATTATAGTAATTACAGTTCGACTTCGTGTTTTTTTGTCTCTAGTATCCTTAAATCCTTTATTTAATTAATCTAAGCTAGTATCCGACAGTCGTGACAACGGAATACACACACTACCGTTACCTTACTCCAAGAAAAACACCACGATTTAAACAACTGACCATAAATAAGTGCACAATTTATATAAACAAATGTAATCAAAGCACAAGAAGGAATAAAAGGAATTTGTATCTAACGTTATCAAAATGGCGCCTTATTATTATTTAAAAACATAACATTTTTTACGAAAACGTAAATAAATTACATCAGTAAACGTTATGTCATCGTAACATAAAAAAAGCATTGTACTTTAATAGGTAAGAAAATTGAAAATAAGAGTTGATATGTTAATGCTCGCGAAACGCCATATTTTTATCTTTAGTACATCCCTAATGGCATAAAAGTTGCATAAACGCTCCTCATTACCAGTTTTTTTCGTTTGAATACTTCAGTAGGCTTGCCAGTGATTTTTTAGAGCTTTACGGACAAATGTAAAATTTCAAACCATGTCATTTGCTTTTTGTTCATATATTTTAAATTGTATAATCTGGTCACAATGGTCATTATAAGTAAGTTCTTTTGTGTACACGATAAATGTTTTATGACATTAATTTCACTTAAAGTTAACATTAAAAAAACTATAACCAAGTTCGAAAAGAATAAAATGTATGGGATTGACATAAGTCGCGCTAAATCACGTGGTCAATCGTTAATATTCATCACAAAATAACAAACTCTACTGATTATATCGATCGACATTGTCTATATCGCCTTGGCTAGAAAATTTTTATCGATAACTCAGAGACATATTTAATACAATATTTTCAATGGTTAAGGAAAGTTATTTTCACATAGATTTTAGACACAATAATTGATAATATTATATGTTTAAACACTTAATGAGTAATTAAATATGGAACTCCGATATTTGTGATCAGAGATTGAGTCAAAGATAGCGTTAGCTATACTAAAGAATTATGTTTGAAAAAGAGGGTGCTTTTTAAAATAAAAAATAGATGATCCACATTTGTAATTAATGATGATCCATAACATAAGTAGCAGGCTATACCATTGCACTTTTCCAAAAAATTCAGCTATATTAAAAACAAGTTGTATTAAATGGATAAAAGATCCTGAAAATTAATAAATAATTTAATAAAACGATTCAATCGACGAACAGTTAGGAAGTGAAACAATACTGAAGAAAGCAAAAAGATAAATGACAATCGACATGGTCAAAAGTCATAAACTTGTTTTGAGCATAGCAGCAATAAGCATTCATTTAACTTGGTTCCAATGTATGACTTAGCAGGGCGACGACAAAGCAGAAAATACAATGGTATATAATAAAGTTGTAAAACTTTAATTAACCGAACTGTTGGCGCCACATTGGGATGAATTTTATTGCGTGAGAAGTGAAGAAAATTAAAAATTACCATCTTTTTACGACACTTAAAAGCGACTTGCTTCTCTCCCCAGCTTTCGCAAGTTCATTACGTCTTGACTGGCTAATTAATTTTTTTTGTCGAAATTAAACAAGCACGAACGATGCTTATTCACGCGCAAATTTAGTAATTTATTCCTCGTTTTATTAGCCACGGGATTTTCAAATGACTTTTTTTGCGAACTTATTTCAATGAATTTTAAATGTCCAGCTTTTTACGATTTCGGTCTGAATAGATTTTACACTTACAGACAAATTATTTATGGCAGTGATGTTCTAATTCGTCTTTTTTAATTCAAATCAAATAATTATTTCAACCAATTTTTTTATAATATTTCTAATTATTATAAAAAATTGACTATTGGCCACGATAACTATATTAAAATGTAAGTATATTGCGCTCACGGTATGTAATGGCAGAAACAATGATTTTTGCTATTACTTACCGTTGATACAGTTTTAAACATTTGCCATCTTTGTGTGTGCGTGTGTTTTTTACTAAAAACTTGAGGCACTTGGGCCATGGGCCTTGAGGAACATACTTACAAAAAAAATATTAGCCGAATTAGTCGAACCATTTTCAAATTACGCGCTTAGCAATATTCATTTTTATATTTATATATATTTGACAAATTTAAATTTTCAAAAAAATGGAAGATTTCAAACTAGTAATAGAAAGAGATATAATAAATGTAAGCTTTAAGAGTGTCTTATTTTTATAGATTCTTGGTGTTTTCTTAAAGTGATTTAATAATATAAATAATAATGCAATATTAATTCACAAAAAGTTTAATACTATTTAAAGAAAAACTGAGATAATTTGTAACCTTACCAAATATTAGATTTATTTGCAATATCAAAATGAAAAGTTTGAAAAATATTATTTACCTTACTTTATACTTATCTTGTCTTTAACAAAAAAATGACAACATTTTTACACATTTAAATTATGCGGTCTTAAATGTTGACATATATAAATATAGTTGCCTACAAGTGGTTAATAACTTAAATTGCTCAATATATTCTTTAGCTTTATTTATTTACCTAATAGGTATATTTTAATAACTTTAATCAGATGGTAATAAACTATACACTAGTAATTTTATTTTGCGTTGGTTATTAAAATAAGAAAAATAAATATTTCAACAGGCCAGGTAGCCGAATGGCGTATCAATGTGCTAAACTAAACGTCAGGATTGTTACACTTCAGCTTAATTCGTTCAGGGAGTTAGTGAACTACGAATGTAATTAAGAAAACTTTTCGGATTACCTCAGTTTTTCAACTTGCATCATCCAGTATAAATTGATACGGTTCCCCTGTTTTTTTCCTCCATCCCCGAACCTAACATATGATAATAAACGCCAAATTGAGGATCAACGTAAAGTGGTCGTTCTGTCCCATTTTTCCGCCACTTATGTTTTAGTTTATCATTGTATTCCGCTATCACCGAGCCCCTAGACAGTGAGATATTTGTTAATTTACTTGTTGTAAATTTGTTTTGTTGGTAACACGTTCATATGCTTTCCTTATTTATTGCATTATACGAAAAGAGATTATATTTCTTTTTTCCCGACGTAAAGGCTATCGTGTAAAAGGTTTATGTAGCAATATGAATGATACCGATAATATGAATAATAGTAAATTAATAATTATAATATTAATATACATGATGTTCTATAAGTTGTTTTTTTCAATTTATATAAATTGATGTTAAAAAAATCTTGTCTTCTCGTGACGGTGGTGGTTTTAAAGTATTCAAAACGTCGGGCATGTATTAATAAGCCGCGATAAGTAAATTAATAGTTATTTCAATATAATTAGAAAAAATATATGTTGACACTTTACGAGACATGTATACAAAAATTGAATCGTGATAGGACGTTTGGAACCCTAGTGGCAGTTACATGACCGCGTCATGCCGTTCGCCGTCACGACATTTAAGTTCAGTTTGCTGTCATGACGTGCTTAATACATTTACAAGTTTAAGGTCTTATTTATTGCTGACTACACATTTGGCTAGTAAAATATTTATCATGCGGCTCGTCTGTCCGTTTAATACATAATATAATATTTTTGGATATTTTCAAGTAACGTAAAAAGTATATGAAGTATACAACAGTTGTATGATACATGTAATACAGCTGCTGGAAAGATATGTAAGGAAGCGTTACCTTTGAAAAAAACAAAAGGAAATATAGCGGAATGCTCGCCATAAATTGTACTTACTCACGGGAGTTGTAGCGTTTGCATATCGTCCATGTAGGGTCACCACGTTTTCGGACAGGAACGGATAGTTTACTATCGAAACATTAAATAAAATAATACTAAAAAGGGCGTATGGTACGTAATGCGAGTTTGTTTTTTCGAGTATTTGGTTATTGATATTAAATATGTATTTCTAAACAGGAAGGCAAATTTTAAGTACCCCAATTATAACGTAAGAAGCGAAATCATTGAGACAGTATACTGTTGAAACTAAATTTCATTAAATGAAACTAGATTACTTCGACTAACCAATAAAATAATTAACCTAGACAGTAATTTCAATATATTTTATAATTATCGTAATAACATCCAGATTTTACATATTGCTGTTACTGCAACGACAAAAAAGTATTCTTAATCTATCTAAAGCTTATTTATTGTATATGAAGCTTGGAAGAGGTCTATGCCCAACGGTGAAATTTATTTAGCTAATAGGTTAAAGAATATTGAGCTCACAAAAAAAAAATAGGAATACAAAATTGGTCCGGCATATTCTAAAAATTCATACTCAAACTATTCTTAAGAATTCACACCCGTACGCAACACACACATACGCAGATACCGTTTAAGGTTTACCTCCACCGTTGTTCTCACATTGGAAGTACATTGTTATTGCCCCCTCCCTACGCTACAAGCATGATTTCCCGCGTGGTACATCCCTAGAACAGAAGTTTATCATCTGTATACGTCTTTATCTACTATTACGTAAGTTTACCACGCCCGATTCTCGCATACCCAAAGCTAACCCTAAAGTATATTACCACTTGGTGTTTATTCTTTTATTTGTTTTAAATTTTACAGCAACGTCGACACGGCATTAGTTTAAAAGTATATTACTTAAATGCTGAAATATTACACATATTATATAATGTTTATAATTAATTTGTGAACATTATTAGATGCTAATTAAAACTTAGTGTTTTATGCGCGCATGAGATGATCATTAAGTGCAAAATTTGGCGCCTGAGAGCTAAGCTAGTCGTGGATCTACGTACAGGCTTTTTAAGCTGCAGTCCAGGGCCTAATAAATATAATGGGCCGCCAAACTGTTGCAAACCGAGTGAAATAATAAATCGAATATTAAATCAATAAAACTCAATGAATTTTCTGAATTCAAAATTACAATTATGTTTTTAGGAGGTATTTGTCTCTTCTTCTTTTTGACACGTCACCCTCTACAATTAGTTTATAAAGTGTGCCCCAAGTAGTCAAGTGCCCTCCTCAAATTTACCGTACGCGCCTTAGCTGACGTTTTCTGAGTTCGGCTCTAGCCACCTGCCGTATTAGAGGCTAATAAAGAAAGAAGATTAATACAATGCTACAAAATAAATGTAAATACATAGTATGTTATATAAATAAAAAAAATATGTATACTAATGTTTGTTACTATCGTAGAACGTTTATAATAATAGTAATAATAGTTTATATAGATCACAACATAGTGTAGATACAATTTGGGCCTTTAAAGCTACCATTTAGGAATGTAATAAATGTGGCTGACAGCTTTGCTTTTCTCTTATCTAATTGACAATCGAAATAGATACATTGCGATTAAAATGTTGAAACGCGTACGCACAAATGTGTGTGTGTGTGTGTGTGTGTGTGTGTGACCAGTTTTAAAACAGAAATGTGTAAGTAAGAAAAAAATGTTGAAGTAAATAAAAAAAAAAAAAAAAATATGCAAAAATTAATTTGTGCACTTGAAATACGTCAATAAAATTTACAAAAAGCACTAGCTTTGAGATGCAGGATCGTATAAGAAAACAAGAAAAAAACTCAGGTGAGGCTCGTTTTAACAAAATAAAATACATAATTTATAGATACATCATATTGTATGTGTAATGAATGAATGTCTTATTCCCAAGGCTTCAATTTTTTTTTAATTTATATTAGACTTTACCACAAACGTTCCTTAAGAGTTTTCTTTAATTTATTAATGGAAAAATTTGAACGTTTTCTGGCATCCTATTGTAAAAACTTATTGTCCGATAAAATAATTATTAATTTTGGGACGACAAAATACCAACTAAAATTAGCGATATTTAAAATTATATTATTTTTATATTGTTTTCTTATTTTTACTCGAAATCCACTCATTATAATGAAACAACTTTTACGGATTTATCACGGTTTATTGAGATTTTTTTAAAGTCCGATATTTCGGATACTTTACAGTCGCGGGGCTCATAAAAAACTCAATAAACCTCGATAAAATCCGTATAAGTAGTTTCATTATAATATGGTATTTTTTGTTTTTATCCATAAGATTCTTAAAGAAAGGCCTAGCATTTTGAAAATAAATGAATTAAATTAGGATAAAAAGTCTTTATTTTTAACATTTTTTGGTGCGTGGGATAGGCAAACAGACAGACCAGTCATCAAATGGAAAGTTGTCCCTGTCATCTTATAACAAGTTCACCTAGGACTGGACTTGGCAACTCATTTATGTCCTTAAACGTCTTTGCCAAGTGCCGATCATGTAATAGTAGAAAAAGACAAAAAGTAGAAAAAGTACATGTATATTTTATATATATATATATATATATATTCATATATATATATAATATTATGCCTCATGAATAAAAATATAATCTAAATTTTGGCTTGAATAGTCCATTTCTTTACTTCAACTTGGATCAGGCAATGGGCAGGGATATTTTTGCGAATGACCGATGATAAAATTCTTTCTACATTTCTATAGTATATGCCGTGTGATTGAGTTTGATTGGATTATCTTTACAAAAGTCCAAAAGTTCAATTTTTGATTTCCTAAAATAAAAATATGAATTTTATTATTTTGTTATAGAATTTGGAAAAGATTAGTTCCACTGAGTTTGTTTCGCCGGTTCTTCTCAGTAGGCTTGCATTGGAAGATTTAATTAACGTACAAAAATATACTTTCATATCATAATCATCATCATCTCAGCCCATAGCCGTCCACTGCTGAACATAAGCCTCTCCAATAGTCACCTGCATCGATATTTTCATGATAATATTTTTAATGAAAAAAAAAAATTCAATATGATTATATGTATTTTACAGATCATAATAGCGTAGATCTTACGTCCTTAAACGTAAAAACAGGGTAAAAGAAACACACAAGGATATTTCGATTATTTATTAGAAATAAATAGACTAAAATACAATCTAAGAGCTTTCAAAACATTCTTGCAAAAATTTTATAGAAAGATCTAGAGAAATACATAACATCATTTTATTACCTCTTTGGCGAAATTCATATATGTAGATTCAAATCGAACTTTTTATTCCAATTAATATTGCTAATCATTTTATACCTTACAAATATCAATCAAATATTTACAAAAATGTACCAGCAAAATATGGCACACACGTAACTACAATACAATATAAACGATAGTTCAAAAAAGAATCTAATATTATACGTTTATAAACATACAAAAACTAAAAACATAGCCTCAGATGATATTACACACTTACATCATTATAAGGACACAAAAATAGAACACGGAATGAAATAAAATTATATTCATATTTTAATTGTACTGGACATAATGTTGTATTTCATGGAATTCCGAAGCAAGATATCGCATCTAATCATCTTATTTAATTAGTCTTAACAATCTAATATAATAAAGGCACATTCGGTACTTAAAACGAGGAATTCAAATGTTTTATGAGTATGTAATAAGCTACCCAAATTTTAATTATGGCGTCTTGTTATTTATTTAAAACAAGACTTAGTACAAGCCTTGTCTATTAAATATATAATTATGGCTGAACTAAACTTCAAAGAGTTCTTATCAGTTTTAGCAGTTCATGCATAATTTTATTTACTTGCTTTTATGAGTTATCGATTTTGTGTTGTCCTGTTTAAAGAGATTTTTTTATAAATTCACACTTTAGATTGGCAGATTGTGGTAAAAGGCTGATCGGAAATCAATAAAATAAGAAGAAGAAGAAGACTAGAATGTGTAATTTGTAAAACCTTATAAAGTATAACCCTTTAACATCTTTCGTTTTTATCATAATAAAAGGAAAACACAGATGCCGGTTAGTGCATTAATCATCAAATAAAGCTGATAAAATATGGATTATGGCAAAATTATTGCTTGATATTCAATTAATTTACCGACCATCATACACTTTTTAGAATCGCGGAATTGCTAAAGAAAATGTTTTGTAAGATTTTGGTTTAACGCTCATCATAAGCTACATTACTTTTATCTATAGCCAGCACCTCTACTTGGTCCTTCTGTGGGCTCCAGAACAATCCTCTTAAAACATCCATTCGGTAGTTGACTTAAAATATCTTTTATGTTGTCTACCTCCATACGTAGTTCATCCCTTTCATCTTGATATTGTTTCATCCATCTAGAAATATAGATTAGTTATATTTTTAATACAAGTAAGGGCTCGTTTGTGAGATGCATATTTGGATGTATATTGTATACTATATGCACTACTGATAAAAAATTATGTATTTTCTTAGGAATTTAGCCTGGTATTTCTACCTCTCTCCTTTTTATTGATTCTACCATGTGTATATAATATATGATACTATTTTTGTAACGCGAGTGGCTGGTCTTGACAAAGAATTCAGACGTATATAGGAAGCACAATTCTTAAGGATTTTTTGTGTCGACTTTATTGGGGACATGTCCCCAGTTCGCACTCGCTCGCTCTCGTAGCCTCATATGCTGGTGGCGCGGCTCTCATCACGCCGCCAAGCGGACGTTTACATCGCAGAAAGTTTGTCCTCAAAGTGCTCATAAGAACTGTCCTTCTATGTACGTCTGAATTCTTTGGTCTTGATTAGATGCGACAAGTGGCGCAGAATCGCCTGTCTTAGCGTCTTGAACGAGGTCAGCCAAAGTGTCTATAGTGATAAAGATAGGTGATAAAATAAAATAATACCTGTGATGATTATTCTTAGCTTCGGTCAAAGACTTGATCTTCCCATCTAGGTCCACCTTAATTAGATCACTTTCTGCTTTATCCAGATTAATTTCTATAATAAAAACGTTAATTGTCAATTATGAAAATAATATTCAAATTTATTATAAAGTTACGGTTTTAAAAGGCTTCGCATGCTAAGAATAAAGGAAGAAAATGAAAAAGTTATGATTTAAAAAAAATCTATAACGGGACGTCTGACAAATGTTAAATAAAAAAAATATTTTGTACAAGTAATATGCATAACATCAAAACTAAACAAAGTTTAACAAAGCGAAGATGAAGAAAAGAAAAAGATTTCTTTTTCTTTAACTGAGATAATCGATTGGACAAATATTTAGGCCAGTTTTTGAGTACACTGCTAGACCGACGACCGTCATTGCGTAAGTCCTATGAAGTGTAGAGAAAGAGGGCCTAGCCAAAATGCCATTAGGAAGCGTTAGCGAAGTTTGAAAATGAAAAAATGTATGGGATTGACATAAGGCCGCGCTTAATTAATCACGTAGTCCATCCTATACATTTTATCATTTCGAACTTCGCTAACGCTTTCTTTATGGCATTTTGGCTAGGCCCCAAGGCAACCATCTCATAAGGGGCGAAAATAAGTTTCCAGTAGCAATCACAATTACATAAATTACTAAACCAGTTATTGTATTGACTAGACTTGTTTTATGGAAACTTTTCATACACAGAAATGGCCCTCATTGTCTTTATTATCTGAGGTGAGTTGGTCGCGCTTGTCATTTGCAAGTATGAAAATTGTACGTGTACGTACGGTCACTAAAGCACTGTCAAGTAATACGTGTCACGACTGTACATTTTCATACAAATGATAAGCGCGACCGACGAACGCATTGACGTTCAGTCGAGCTTTAAAACCAGCCTTCATCAATTTAATCCTGGGACTAAACTTACGCAATCTATCGAGTGCGGCGTCATCAAGAGTTGGAAGATTCTGAAGTTCGTCCATAATGACCTTTAGGTCGTCTAAGCCCTTTGAAACCTGTTTATCTGCTTCCCGCGCATCGGTATTTGCTTGTCCAACCTGTAATCATATTTATTTTGCTACAAGATCTCTTTGTACAAGTCTTTTGTAAAATCATAGTATTTTTTTTTACTTCAATTCGTATATTGCAAGGATATAATAAATTATTTTCTAGGTTACTTATTTAAGTAGTGAAACGAGTACCTTCATCTTAGCATCCCTAGTGAGTTGCATGTTTTCATCAGCCTGTTTCTTCAAATCATCTATTTGTTTTGCTGTTCCTTGTACACGGGCTGCAAAAATAATAAAAATATTGTAAGTACTTAATTAAAATTACTTATAATTGTATAGTTTTATAGAATTGACTGGTACTGACAACCGCATGTTGGATTTCAATAATGATCAAATTGTAACACCAGTAAAATTTAAAGATTTTATTGAAAAAAAGGAAAACCGTTTCTGAGTCAATTTACATAGAAAGTCACGGTGGTTATACAATCTCGCTGAGAGCATTTGACCATATCTCACCTTGCCTTGGTCTGCCTCCTAGTATTTAAAAAAAGTAATTTTTTTTCAATATTCGTTTTATTACAAAACATTAGGTCTTTTTAATTGAGATATTTACTGAATAGTGGTACGGTGGAATGGTATGAAAACTTACTTGATAATTTATCCGCTTCATCTAAAAGTCTCCCTGCTTCGGCTCTGGATGATGAGGCTTTCTTTCTTATTTCATGAGCTGCCTGTAAATTATAAACGTTATAAATAAATATAATCCAAATTTGATAAATTTCATTTGCACTCATTAGAGCATTAAAAATGTAAGTCCGTTTTTACCTCGGAAGCTTTATCGGCGTATTGTTTTTGTGCTTGCTGGGCGAGATCTCTGGCTTCCTTGGCTTTGTCGCTAGCTTGATTTAGCTCCTGAATAATACTTTGAATATTTTGATCCGCTGCTGCTACCTTTTGTTGTACTTCAGGTACGTCTAGCGCGGCTTGCTCGGCCCGTTGTCTGGACTCAGTTACTTGGTCGCTGAACTCTATAAATATAATGAATACAACACAAACAATATATATTATAATATAACATATTTTTATTTAACATAAATGTTATTTCAATATAATATTACAAATAGAATATGATTATATTACATATAGAACATAGATAGTGATTATTGTACTGTCAAAAAGATTACCTTTCAGCGTTTTGTAAATTTCATTGGCATCTTTCAACGTGGCATTTGTAAGTTCTACGTCGTTTTTAGCTTGCGCTTGTATCTCGTCTAATTTAGCTAAAAGATCATTAAGTTCGTCCTGCCTTTCATGGCCTTGTTCTAAGAGATCTTTTCCTCTTTGCGTTGCCTCTTCTAATTGTTTTAGCGTCTCTTCATTATTAGCGACTAGATTATCCAGCTCTTCCAATTTTTCATCAATCTGAAATATCAATGATTTCTTATTTATGACCCACTATCCGGTTTCAATGATGTATATAAAACGATATAATATCTTGTTTAAACTTACCGTCCTATTAATTTCCATAGAGTCATGATGCAGCTTCTCTAACTTAATATCTGGTAAGAGTGTCGTGTTGACTTCGGCATAAAGTCCTAATGCTTCATCATAAACAACTTTTGCTCTTTTCAAGGCCTGATCAGCCAATTCAGTCATACTATTCAATTTTCCTGACGCTGCATTCAATTCATTTGCTAGTATTTGTACTTCATTGCTACAATATTAAGGTTTTATTGTATATTTGCAGATAAAAAACAAAGTCATCAAGCCTTTATGTGTGTGTGTGTGTGTCTGTCCGACCGATTTCGGCCATGGCGACCACTTATGACTCCTGGCACAGAATTAACGTACTCGGAGTCCAGTAATGGAAGCGGTCATATGCGCAGGATATATTAGAGTGCACAAATGTACGCGCGAGACACAGGTGCACATACTCATCTTTATCCTTCTGGACCCGATGGAACGGAGACCGTTACGACCGGAGAAAGACTCAGACAGATGGAGTAGTATCACGGTGAGAGAGTCACAGGGGGTTAGTACTTTCTCACACTCCCTTAATCGCCTCTTACGATACCCATGGGAAGAGTTGGGGTAGTGCTATTCTACTCTGCCGGCACCACACACCAAGCCTTTATGTATTAAGGATAACTCACCTTATATTCGCTTGTTTTGTGATCCCCTCTTTAGCAATTGCGTTCGCTGCGAGTGAAGTATTTAATGCCTTCTCTGCTATGTCCCTGATGTTCTTGGCTTCATTCTTCAACTTATCGGCTAGTAAACGAGATTCCTTGGCTATGGCTGACATATCAACTGACTGTTTACCAAACTGATCTGACCTATTTCTAGCCTTTGCTAACGCTGCCGCACCTTCTCCGTCAAGATATTCTAATGCACTCTGTAAACCAATTTTTTATGATTGTTCTTCAAATAATATAAACTTACACAAATTTTAATTTTGTCAATTTGGAATGGATAATAATAGTAAGACGATAAACGCTTACGTTAATTTCTTTCTGAGCTGCTTCAATGGTGTTCTCCGCTTTAGAAGCATTACTTTTGCTCTTTTCAACGGACTCGTTCCCTTCATAACTTTCATCTTCTATTTTGAAAAGCATGTTGCTGCAACGAAAAAATAACATATAATATTTTGTTTATGATATTATTTTTCTATCTCCATTCTTACTATTTATTTATTAGTGTATTTTTAAAAGTATGAAACATAAATCATTGTCCGGCTTTGTCTAGTTCTGATGTCTGATCTGATTAGAAATGAATTATACATACAATTATTTTGAAAAGTTTCTTATTACCTTACATCAGCGAGTCTGTCGGCAAGTTCAGATAAGCTATTAGTGAGGCTCGTTCCAGAGCCTTTGCCTAGTTGATCTTGCGCTTCCTGCACAAGCCGCTCTATCTCTCCTCTAACTCGTTGCAGTTCATTATCAAAGTCGGCATTCTCTACAACCGTAGGTGCCTTTGAAATCTTGGCTAGGATCTAAAATAAGAAGGTGGTTTCATAAAAAAATCCTAAATATTTAATTTAAATAAATATATTTATGTTATGGTCGCTTTTTTAGGAGTTATTTAATACTTATTGACCAGTTATAGTTCCAAATTTTACTGAACTATACATCAAAATTACAGTAGCTAATACTTTAACATCATCGCTGGGCGCTGTCAAAGAAAAACTAAGTCAAAGTCAAGGTCAAAAATTTTATTCAAAATAGTGCCATCAAAGTATCTTTTTGAACGTCAAATGAGTCTACCACCGGTTCCAAAGCAAGTCCACTGAAAAGAACCGGCGAAACAAACTCAGTGGAACTAGTCTTTTCAAATATTCTTTTACAAAAAAAAATACAAACAATACATACTACTGTTGTAGTATAGTATAATATAAGAAGAATTCAGCAAGAAACTCTGTTGGGTTGCTCCTTTCAAAATATAATATACAATTTTTATAAAAATACTTAATCACATACATTTATAACTAGTCTTATACACACTAGCCTAAGATAAAATAAGTAAATATATTTAGAGCCCGCAATATCCAAAATAAACCAGAGGATGTTAATAAAAAAAAAGAAACTCAGCTAGGTAGAAACCGCATAGCACGACCAGCCACCACAGCAGCACCTCCACACAGGCTAGGACGCGTGAGCCAGCGTCAACCTCTTTCACATATTAGAGGGAAGTGGAAGACCCATCCCACAACGCCACCACTGCAGTAGCGTCAGCGAGCATGACAAGTCGTACGTTTCACCCTTTACACAAGTTTAGTTCAACACACTGCAGGCTCAAAATTTATCTACATTCTAGATAAAACATATACGTCTTATAGAAGAGCAATTTAATCCCAAGGTTTCGCTTTGTCTAAAATTTATAACTATTTTACTATTACTATATTTATACTAATTTTATAACTATCTATATTAAATAAATATCGTTGCATCATTCCTTTAACTTATTATACTTTTCTCAACACCCCTATAAATATAATTAAAAAAGCTTACTTATAAACAATAAATCATAACTTACATCGTCTAACTCCTTCAGTTCTTTCCTATGTTTGTTGACGGCGTCTTGAACAAGGTTGTAACATGGAGGACACTCTTCACAACCTCTTCCATCGCCTCTTCGTTTCTTATTCTCCATACACCTAATACAAAAATATTTTTATTAGGCGCTACTTTTTGCAGGTACAGTACGATTTTTGATTGTACCTTATCAAGAACTATAGGCATATTAAGGGCGTGACTTCGATTCAAAAGTTTAAGTAAGTTAATCAGTTCAATTCGTTATCTCTGACACTTATCAAAATAACAATATGTAAGTTCCAAAGGCATTTAACATAATTGATATTTACATATTTGAATATATATAATATAACATAATTGAAAATTTATATACATTTTTCATAAAATATTTCTAAATCTATATGAGCAAATTACAAAGTAGGTACGCAATGTGCTCTTATACAGTTTATACCAGAATTTTTATTAGTAAAATCTGGTATTCCTGTAATAAAGTCATTGTCATTTTTTTCTTACCGGTCACAACGTCTTCCTTCGACATACTCTTGACAAGGACATTGGCCGAGATTGTTGCACTGGTAGTTTGTGGATCCCCAATCATCACAGTCACAGTCGCGACAACCATCCGGAGAGAATCCATAGTGGTAGACTCGGCATCGGTCACAGTGAATACTAAAATAAGTACGAACTTTATAAATTTAGATGCGATATATAAAACATAGCATTTCCACACTTAATAATTTTTATATAAAAATATACTTTTATTCTGGATACTCTATAAAAGAATTACATTTATTCTTATTCATTTATCAATATTGAATTGTATAATTAACAGTAACCATTCACAAAGCTTACCCATCAATTCCAGGCTTACAATAACATTGACCAGTCTCTGGGTGGCAAGTGCTATTGTATGAACCTTCTGAATTGCAATCGCAGGGTTTGCAGCCTTCTCCGGAGTTGATATTGTAATAGCCATCCTAGTAATAAATCAAATTATTAAACACATTATTTTAATTACACATCTTATATAATATTAAAGTCTTTATCAAAGACCTTGAAGAATCTGAATCGATTTTGATAAAAGATTTTTAAGAACTGTAACTAGAAAAACTGCTTTCAAATAAAATAATTCAAATTGGTTCAGCCTTTTGAGAATTACGGTGCCACTAAAATACATACAGCGATCTATCTTATGAAGACGTATTTTAACGTTGTATTGAAAACACTTTTGAATAAATGATGTCTTACTTCACATTTGTCACAGTTCCGTCCTACGACATGAGGACGACAGGAGCAGAAGCCAGTCAATCCATCGCATTGTGGAGGTCCTTCGGGACTTTCCAAAGTACCCGCTTCATGGCACATACAGGGCTTACAATCGCCCTTTTTCTTTTGGTCGAGCGCATATCCAAAGAATCCTGTAATATTAGAAATAATCATTACAAACAACCTGCGGCTAGAAAGCTTTACTTTCAATTTTGTCTCCAAGTTTTCGCAAGTTTTGGTAGATTCCAAAAAAAGTCAACGTGAAACAAGCAATGACTAACACCAAGACAAACCACATAGCATCAATAAAATCACCGCATAAAGCACGTTGAAATTGCCTATAATTCATAAATTATCAGGCTTATAATAATAATCTCTCAAGTTACCGACCTTGCACAACTTCTTTTACCGAGCGTTAAGAAAGAGTTTGCATCAGACAAAGACTACTCATTTGTTGAAACGACAGCGTTTTTAAAGCGCGGCGCTTTTTAATAGCATGCGGAGCTCGCAAATCGAGTCGACGTTGGATTTTAACGCGATGCTTAAAAAGCAGTCGTGCGAACGGGGCCGAA
Source organism: Lycaena phlaeas (assembly GCA_905333005.2). Classification (NCBI taxonomy): domain Eukaryota; kingdom Metazoa; phylum Arthropoda; class Insecta; order Lepidoptera; family Lycaenidae; genus Lycaena; species Lycaena phlaeas. The sequence continues at coordinate 8,451,678 of HG995168.1, forward strand.
TAAACTACTTTCTTGTGACTCTTATATAATGTTGTTTATCGCGTTTTCGTTTCTTCGACGTCATAAACATCAAGTTCCTATAGAAGGAGTGTATTTAAGTACATATTTATTTAAATATTGTCTTACCACTCAAACATTTATCGCAATGCTCCCCAGCAGTATTGTAGATACACTTCAGACACTCTCCGGTGGTCCTGTTACAGTTACCAAGTGCGTTAGGATCAACGTTCCCGTTACATTGACATTCTTCACATTCCTTCGCTGGTCCAAACTGACCGGTTGGGTCACCGAAGTGACCGTCGGCACATACTTCACATCTCGGGCCTGTGGAGTTGCATTGATTAGTGTTATAAAACCAACTACTTGGATTCAGCTATAAAGTAAACATACATAATTATTGTAAGCTATGATAAAAACTGAAGAAGTTATGATCTTATTTACTCAATTATACTTATGTAAAAATGGAGGACGATTGTGGAGGTACAAAGCACAACTACCTACAAGATCGATATCAGAATGCAAGATACCAAAGCGATTAAAATTTATTACGGCAGCAGAAGGTGCTTAATAAGGTTATTTCTAATTCAAATGGCTTTTACGAACACGCCTTGTTTAGACTCGGCTACAATCGCGCGACTTCAGAACTTTAAATTTAAATTTGACATGTAATCGTGCGGTTCTCGCCTGTAAACTAATTAAATACATACAATAAGACTTGCACGATTCCTACACGATTCTGTGATCACGCTGTATTTGAACAAGTCCTTAGACAATAGAATAAAAAAGCAATGTATGAGATTGCCATTGTAGTTTGATTCAAGGAATAAAATATCTCGTTCTCTTTTATATCATAAAACCTTAAAGCAACACGATCTTCTTCACTACGACACCGTAAGGAGGAAGGAGGTCCCGCTTGCTAAAGAGGTTGTATGCGGAAATAACGTGTTTGTATGTGTGCGTGTGTCATATACACACGCACACATACAAACAGATGACCTGTTTTTTCATGTGTGCGTGTGTATATGTGTGAGCGGTATGGGATAGTTACCAGCGTATCCTACAGGACAGTCGGTACAAACGATGCTCTGATCCATCAACTGGATACAGCCGCTGTCTTTGGGGCAAGGACATGGCTTACAGTCATCAGGAGTCCCCGCTATTGCGTTTCCATAGAATCCTTTCGCACACAACTCACAATTGCTTCCGGTTGTATTGTGCTTACAAATACAAAAACCTGAAAACGAATATTATTCAAATAAATTATATAGACAAAATATATGAATATAATACGTATGGACATATAAATAAAGTTAGAAATCTAACCATATCGCGTAGCACTTGGCTATACGTAATTATGCGTAGGGGTCGCGTATAAACTTAATTCGGTTAACGATTTTATCATTGTAGTGTTTTACAAATTTTAGTGGTTATTTAGCTATTATAACTATCATTTAATTGTCAATTTAAATGCTTACAAACCAACAGACTAACCTGTTGCTGTATCACAAATGTGCGCGTGACCGTTACAGTCGCAGGGTATACAGGTGGAATAAGGACCGCCATTCGCCGGTTCATGTTTGAAGCCCGGGGCGCATTCCTCACAATAATCACCAACATACGCCTTAGGACACGAACACTTCTCAACCCAGTTAGCGGACGCCGATCCTTTCTCTCGGCCGATTTTTGCTGTGTCTAGTTTAAAGTTCATAAGATATCCTTGACCACCCTTGTTATAAGTCCCTCTGATTTTTATCGCTGTCAAGTTTTGAAGTATAGACATAAACTCAAAGTTTGATAATGTGGGTGTCCATCCGTATCTCGGATCTTCGTGCAATCTAAATTTGTATTCTTGAGCCTAAAACAAATAAGGATTTGAATTACGCTGCGACTTTGCAGAAAAATGTAATATCGCCAGCTCTTACTACCAACAATTTTAAAAAATCCCATATATTGTATATGATAGATGTATATGTTCAAATATTCACAAATTGAGAAATAAAATTCGCTTATAATTTTCGCATAGCAAAACAATTCGCTTAGCTAAGGCATATCAATGAAAAGGTTTTTATACCTGATTTGACGGTTCTGGATTATTCTGTCCATAGATATTCATAGACACAGATGTTCTGGCGCCTTCTAGTATGATATCCTGCGATGACGGATAGCCTCTTTCTTCTCCTAGGCGAAATATGAATTTAAGATCGTGATTATAGGATGGCCTTTGGTCGCCGAGGAACTGGCTAGCTGCTACAAAGTAAACTATATCGGAATCCTTAGATTCAACGGCTGAAAAAAATACATTTATAATTAAATATACGTGCAATAATTTAATAAATACTATATTAGCATAATATATCTTTCATCTTACAAGTATTTGATTTTTTTACGAGACACTTTCTAGTTTATTTGAGTTTTTCTTTGACAAGCATTTTGTAAATATAATTATAAGTATTAATTTTTACCTATGTTCTGTGTGTTGGCATTAAATTGTAATCTAGTCGGTTTTTTATTGATGTCCTCGGCGCTCCATTTTTCCGAGTCTCTGATGAAGTGAGCGCTGATCTCATGCGCTTGGTACTTAGGTGCTGAACTACACTGGGATGAATGTCCAAAACAGAAGCATGGCGTACAGCCGAACTCATTCGCCAAGTCGAGATTGAAGAATCCAGGTTTACATCTAAAGGAAAAATTAAGATTAGTAAATTGATAATAAAGAAAATTAAAATGGAATTTAATGTTTAGTTAGCGTATGTTTTATATTATGTCTAGCTGTTTTGCCGGCGGTTTCGCCCGCGTTAACTTATATTTGCTTACGTAAATATATATATTTTTAATAAAAAGTATCGTTACTCCTAATACCTCGAAGAATATGTGTACAAAGTTTGATAATAATCAGTTACAAACTTGCATTCACATTTATAATATTAATATAAATAAATTAGTAAAGATTAACATTCTTTTTATAAAGGTTTAACCGCTATGAGTAATTCAGATTGTCTGCCGATGGCACGGTAGCTCTCAAGTGTGTCTATTTGAATACGGTTTTATTTGAGAGCAATCTTATGTTAATGAGCCCTTTCAAGGTCAGTTTTTTCGTTATAGTACTGGGAGGAAGAGGTGATATAATTTGTAAATTTGCAAATTTATGTTACTTACTCCTTACACTGTCTTCCTTCAACGTTTTGTTTGCAGATACATATACCAGTCTGCGAGTCGCACTGCGGCATGTTCCCGTACGAGCCGGACTCGTTACAGCCGCAAGGCTTGCAGCCCTGGTTGGTGAACTCGTAGTGGTTGGGGGCACAGACGTCGCACTTGTCTCCTGTCACGCCGGGCTTGCACTGACACTTGCCTTGAGCGTTACATTGAAGGCTTCGAGAACCTAGGCAAAGACAATATACATTCTAGAATGATCTATTAAAGGATAAATGGATATTCAACTACACGGGACTACGCCGTTCACGACCCTGTCATGGTTCGATACGAGTAGTGTGAGGTAAAATGCGTTGAAGTCTGCAAGAGCCATATTGAATAGAAATATACGATTTTCAAATCAATATAGAGTGGCGAATACTCCACCGACAAAAGCAAAACTCTTAAATAGAGAGAGTGAGATAGAGAAGAAAGGAACGTCTATGTAGACGAAGTGTTGGTCCGATCTTAGCCACATGGGAAGGCGATGTCCGTACATTTGCGTTCATTGAAGGAGGCCTATGTTCAGCTGAGCACGAATAAAGGCTGATCATTAAAATGATGACGATGTCTGCTAAAGTGTCAAGTACTGAACTATTATTACTAGTTCGGGATCGGTGGTCTTGGCAATCCGATTAAGTTAAGTTAAAACTTAAAACTAAGATTGCATACATTTTACTAAGAAGTGATATGACGATAGTTTTCAAAGTAGATTTTTAATTGTATATTTATCTATTACAATTTAAAACTTGAACTGTGAACTGTAGATATAAAAATATCTCGTTCCTATAACATCTATTATGATAATAGATAGGTACCTATTATAATGACGTGCTTCATCGCTTATTTTTCTCTAAAATCGTTTTTAGACAATTGCGTTTATGAAGTTATGAATATTTCACTTTATTAACTTATATTACACTTTTTTTTTTTAGTGACCGAATGAAAAACTTTAATTCGTTAAAAAAATAAAGTAAAAATATTCATTATAATGAAACAACTTTTACGGATTTTATCGCGGTTTATTTAGTTTTTTACAATCCCGACGTTTCGGACACTTTACAGCAACCATGGTCACGGGAGGACGTGACAATGGTTGCTGTAAAATCCGTAAAAGTTGTTTCATTATAATAAAAATATTCAAATATTTTAAATGAAAATTTATATCTTCATTGTCATCTACTTCTTGTCTATGCTAAAATTTTAGGTTTCTCGCTTATTTGTAAGTGACTTTAAAATCAATTACAAAATACCACTAAAGCGGAGATGCAAAAACTAGTTGATAAAACAACGTAGTAATTGATGTATAAAATGAACTCACCGGTAGGGTTACAATTGCACGGCATACAAATATCCTCAGTCCCTTGGAAGAAGTTCTCTTTACACCTCTCACAGTTGGCGCCGTCTCTGTTCTCGGCGCAGTCGTAGCAGTGTCCTCCGTGACCGGTCCTCTCATACAGATCCTTGTCAAAGTAGCACTTGTTCGAGAACCCGTTGCAATTGCACGCTGTGAATATACGTGATTGCTGAACAATGTTAGAACCAAAAATATACTAACAAGCATCTTTTATAATATATTGATGTATTAAATTTATATCATATTTATATCACAATTTATTAAGTCTGCGCAACGCAAAGATGATATACATCATGTATTTTATAAACTATGATTATAAAGATTGTGTTATTTAAAATATATTTTAATAAATTTGAATATTCTTATCACATCGAAGAACAGAACTGTAAAATGGATTATGACGTTATTTTAATCAGTTATTATATGAAAATTACTATCTTGTATGTATGTAAATTAAGCTTTTTTAAGCTTTTAACTCTCGTGCAAACCAGGCCTTAATGTGTGTACGCGTTTTGATAAAGGTTTATATTCTTTATATAGTAATGAGCATCACATCTTTCATTGAAATTCATTACTTAATAAAATTAAATAAATACTAATGTATAAGTAGGTACGTATTAAAACGGGATATTTTTGCCAAATGTTAAAGTTTAACCGGTGAAGACCCGGGAAAAGGCTACTGTATAATAACTGTGCAGTAAAAGAAATTATCTCTTTGTTTTTTTTTTTATATTTTCGACGTAGGTATATTATAGTAAATACAATATATCTACAATAACTAGTAGGTAAACTACGGTTGGCTCCAAATGTAAATGTAATGTTAATAATTTAATAATAGATATAATAGGGATAGCATTAATAATGGATTAACATTCGCCAGTTGCACAGTAAATCAAGTTGCTAATCTAGTTTAAGTCTAGTTTATAATTACAACTTAGCCTAAAAATAATATGACATTATTTATAACGTAACTATTACTTAAAAACATAAATATAATATTATTATTAAAAAAGCTTTCAAAACATACATGTAGATACCATAATTTTGAATGGACAATATCACTATTAAAATTTCTTGTAACATCTTTGCCTACTGACTCACATTAGTCTCATGAGCTAGGCATACGTAGATAATAACAAAATACCAAGTTCCACAAAATAAAGAAAAAAAAATAAGTACATAATATTATACCACAGTTTTAGTTTTATAGTATGAATATCGCAGAGCAATTCGTTATAAAACCACTTGAATAACCAACCTTTGCATTCATGTACATTGGTAGACGAGGCCCGACCCCACGGTGCGTCATTATAGAAGTCCAAACACTTTTCACACTCACGTCCAGCGGTATTGTGCTCACACCTGCAAAAAAAATTCAAAAAGTGTTTTTTTTACATTTCTTTGATAGACATACAGACAGACGGGCCTCATGATAGTAAGTAGTCGACGTCGCCCGTTAACATGGACTGATTTACATGGACCCTGAACCCTTTTACTGGTCAAAAAAATATTTAACAAACTAATAACTTTTTTACTTTTAATACTACGAGTGTTACAAAATTTTGATATCGAGTAGGAATAATACAGACACAAATTAAAAGCGTTCAAGCGTTCCATTTAAATGTTACGTTATTTTTAAAAATAATCCAGCAGCATAAAGCAACGCGGATTTCCTTCCTCCGTACGTTCCGTAAGGAAAACTGTGTCGCTTTACGTCCAGCAGGCGTCTGACCGTCGGTGGGGGTTTGACAAGATCAACCTGAAGAATTGTTTCATGAGCATTGTCAACAACCAAAGTAAAATTGACCCGTTGCAGAATCGGAAAAACAATTCACTTACCTACAATACCGAGCCCGCGTCCCGTCTGGTAGATCTTGGGCGTCGCAGATTGACGCATGACCGTTACACTTGCAGCGTGCACCCACCGCAACGTCAGCAATGGCATACCAATAAGACTGCAGCACTTGGGAGTCGCCGAAAATCTCGTCACCAAAAGTATTCAATCGATCCAGAGATATACGCAGGTCTGTTGCCGTTACCCATTCCTATAATGATAGATTTGAAATTTGTGAGCGACGATATTCTAGTAGACATGGACTCGGCTTTTTAAGTGAGGGGTCTAAGTTTAATCCTGACCATCGCTCTGAAATCTGAAATAGGCTTTTCTAAGATTACTCTACTGCATCTGCACACAATAATACTCTCGCTTACCGGGGAAGAAAAACATCGCGCGGAAACCTGCATGCCTAATGAGATTAAAAGCTTTTATAGATATGTGAAGCTCACCAACCCACTTTGACCCAGCGCATCGATTGACTATCCCCCAAGACTATGATGCCTGATTACGAGGAGCAGATCCGTGTCCAACCGATGTTTTCCGAAGCGAAGAATTTCACAACTTATTCCGTGGTAAAATTGCAAGCACCAAGAATTTAACCGAATATTATATTTAAAATATATATTTTTTACAATATCTAATCACCGGGGGCTAAGTAATACATAAAGTATAAAAACGTAAAAAATAACGCAAAATTCATTATCTTTTTAGTGACGTTACAGAATTAAAACATATTATTACGGTTTCCGGTGACACACAAAAGTTATCTTTCCATGTCGACTGACTGTGCGATACAGCTACTTGGACCAAGTACTTGACGATGCGACTCACTAAATAATATTATAATTATACAACAGTTTTTTCAATTAAAATGTGACTTTTATAATGTGATTTAAGTGGGCAAGTATATGCTACTGAAAGTAACTATTAAAGCGTGTATTTTCAAAGTAAGAATCGATTTTTTTCGATCCATTAATGGACACAGGCATCTTTCAACTAACGCCACGACGGCCTTGACATATGTACGGAGATTATCATCTACCATTATCAGATTCAGGACCTACTTTTCTCATTAAGCATGGTTCACTTACTCCATCAAGCACAATATAACTGGTAGAGAGCGGCAATGTGTGCGACGCTGCGCTCTGATTGGCTGATCGATGGCCAGCAATGGATCATTGGAAGAAGGACGTACACAGATCAATGGTCGATTCAATTGCTATTACGTCAGTGAAAAACCGTGGAGCGACGATGGTCCAGTGAGCGACGATGGTCCAATGGTGGGTAGATTCGCCCTCGAGATGCAAGAGTTTCCGGGTGCGATCCTGACCTGTCTGTGTGTGCCTTGAAATGGGTTTTTCTAAATTTTTAAGTGCACCCCAAAACTGACACCATCGTTTGCTCACCGGTGAAGGAAAACATCGTGAGGAAACCTGCATGCCTGATGAGATTGACAGTCTTTGAAGGTATGTGAAGTTCACCAACCCGCATTGGGCTAGCGCATCTGTGAACTATGGCCCATTACCCTCCCCCGAGGGTACCCGTGAGGAGACCCATGCCCAGCAGTGGGACATATAAGGGTTGATACATTACAGTGAAAAACCACTGACAAGTTTTATAGCTCACATTACTACTCTATCCGTTTATATGCTCGATGGCTTACTAGCACAGTCATCAATAGTTACCTGTAATTCAGGGCTGCTGTCAAATGTATACGCTGACGGTCGCCCTTCCAGTGTGGAAAAAAGCACGTTACCCCCAGACAATGGAGATATATCAGAATACTCGCTGGTACACAACGCTCTCGTCTCAGCGCCCAACTCAGCGGCTCGTTGTTCTTGAACTCCATATGTATCGCGACATGAAGCACTTAAAAATAATACGTTATATGAAATATCTATACACTAAAATATATCGCGCAATTTTCATGACTGGACAGAAGCTTGCTTCTAGCTTCATTACTAGTCAAATAATTTGGTATTTGCAAACATACCTGAAATATTGATACGGTTCCCATTCAGAATCCTCACCAGTCTTCTTGTAAATAGCAAAACTCTGTGGTCGTGGAGAATAGAAGACTATCCTCACGTAGGTAATATCAAAGGCTTTGCCTGTTCAAATACACAATAAGTTAAATCATCATTATAATCATTGCCGTCTGGAGGCTGATTAAGAATGGGGTAGGGGTAAATCCCAATACCGTCAAATGGCATTAATTTTAGTGTCAAACATCAAAGAAGTAATATTGTGAATCGATTGCTTAGTGTCAGTCTGTCTCATCTTGACAGTGATTGACTTGTTCTAAACATCGATCACACTGAATGATGGCAGTGATCAATCGGACCGGTGGCGGACAGCAGTGCTGCCGATGCAAATTCATCATCATCAGGGATTGCCAATCCGCCCAGCGTGACAATTATGAGCTTAACCCCTCAAATAGTACAACTTATCACTTAATTATTGGAAGTCATACCTAAATGCAGCGTCAAATTAACTTGGTTGGGGTATTGTATGCCTTCCTTCATGGTCTCGGATTGCCACCATGTCTGGTTGTCCTGTTCGTAGTGCAAATCCGTCAGGTAATAACTTGAAAACTGCTCTGGCTGACAGTAATCACAAGACCTGAAAAGTTTGTACGTTACAATTTTCAATACACAGAATACCGTTGGGTCTCCTCTAAATCAGGAGAGGTAGTAGTTAGGTCGTCTATGTGCAGGAAATGTTAACAAGCATACAGTTTCTGTACGTTTTTTTTACCTTTACATACCTGTACCTTCACTCGAAGAATAAGCACATTGAAGTGGCAGTGGGCTGGTCACGAACTCAGAAGAACGTATGGCCGATGGGCCATTAAGGTTCAAGAGTGGAGGCCACGTTTAGGTAGACGAAGTGTTGGTTAGCCATTAACCAGGTGGGAAGACGATCTCCGTGCAGTGGAAGGTCTGCGTTGGATGCGAGTAGCAAGGGATCGGTCGTCTTGGCGTTCATTGAGGGAGGCTTATGGTGTGCGTCAGTGAACGGATAAAGGCTGATGATGATGATGATGATGAAGAAGAAACTGTAAGAACTTACCTCATGGATGTGCCCGCTGAAGTTTGTATACAGTACATCTTGACCCCGTTGTCTCCACACGTGTTCGTCGCTTCCATTTGTACCATGAACGCTGCATTTTGAAACTCTGGTATACATCTCTATAAAAGAAATAAAAACATTAAAATCTTCTATTTAAAAAAAAATTGATTATAACCCGTTGTCACCCGGATCACAAAAACAAACTGATCGAAACCTCACTCATCAAAATCTGATAAATTAAGCGCTACGATGTAACGTAGTAAATCTTTATTTCTCCTCTAAGTTTTAATAATAAAAACTTCATTCATAAAAATAAAGCAAAGTAATGAGAAATTAAAAAACTAGTGTTACATTCATGAAAGGTTTTTAAAGCGAAAGTCTTTTTGATGTTGACGAAATTTTACAAACTCTAAATACATCGTCAAATTACGCCACACAATATAAAATAAATTAATATTATTAGATCATCAACGACAGAGTTCAATAAATTAGTACCTACTGGAACTAATTTTGTTTGGCCGTATTTAAATTTGCAAATTTAAATTTTTATTTGTTCTAGTTTGTAACGATAGTTGTATATATGTATAATAATAGTTGTAGAAAATACCTACCTATCTACCTACCTTTATCTTTATATCATCATCATTGACGCCTTTATCCATTCACTGCTGAACGTAGGCCTTTCTCAATGAACGCCAAGACGACTGATCCCTTGCCATTCACATCCAACATGGCTGACAATGACAGTAATTCGGATTTATAAAAGTAGATCTACAGCTGAGGCGGGAATTTATCGTGATTTCCCCAAAGCTTTCGACTGTGTTGACATGCAACATTAAAAACTTAGATTTATATTTGGCGTCTTATTTGTATAATAGAAGACAATAGGATATTATAAATGGTATAAGTTCCTCTAGTACCAATATAAAATGGTATACCTCAAGGATCCATTTTTGATCCATTTCTATTTTTTGTTTCTATAGATAATTTTGAAATTGTATTTTTGCTTGTATACCTTCGTAATATTAAAAATTAAACGATATCAAATTTTCTTTGCCGATGTATACAATGCTTTTTCGAACATAGCATGGTTTAGCGCATGCATGGGTTTAACTCCAATAAGTTATTATTGATTATAAATTAATCAAATTGATAAAAAAAATCATCAGTTCGGATTTGTGCAGGCCAAACTGCGTGCAACAGCTGGTAACAACATAAACTAAGAAATCTAATAATTTAGAAATATTAAATGTACTCTTCTCAAAATCTAAATGAATCTATTATTACGAGTCATTGTACACTTAGGTCTAGTAAATATAAGCGTTTGACAATCAGGAAACAGGTTTACGACGTACGTTCCAGATGGTGGTTTTGCCGCCAAAATAGTAACACTATATATAGATTTTCTGATTCACAGGACGTTCACATCGTGCTACATGGACGAGGCGTAATAATGTTACGTAAATAGTCCTAATAATGTTTCCTAAAGTGTTTTTTTCATGATTTTTATGTCAAACGTCTATTGCACGCTTTGGCAATAAAATGGACTAGAATGCCTTCTCCTTCATTTATTTTTGACATATTATGAGCATCTTTCACGACATTCCGCGAATTATTATTCCGTTACGGCAGACATAATGAACGCGTCAATTCTTTATTTTATGCTAGCGTTTGTTATGGATTTTAAAGTGGAATTTTCTTTAGCCATGTTAAATACTTTTTGGTAGCAAAAACTGGCCACTGGATCCTGGTGCCTTGGATCGATCAACAATAAGGCTATATATAGGTAGCTATTCTGTACCGTTAACGTCCTATAGATCAAATTGGATATCAATCTACCTAAATTACAAAGAATTCATAAGAATATGTGTTCTCTATTCTTGCCTCTATTGAAAAAAAAAAACGATTTATCGCTGAAATTATATATTTAATAAGCTATACATCTTCGGGTACAACGGATGCGACGATAAGCCCGTTCCGTTGGCCACTGATAACACTACATTGGGCTCTAAGAGTAAACGAACTCTAACTCATTATTGTATCAATCGACTTATATTTTATAATTCTTTTATGTCGATAACCTTACGATTATTTCTAAAGCCAGGCCGATACCAACTTAGAGGTTTATTCAGAAATGATTCGGTGATGGTTATTACAGTTACAAAATATAATGTAAGACAAAATAATATTATCATTAAATATTATACACTGAGCACTAAACATACTTATAGTAAAATATGTTAAACGATTTAAACGTAAGGAAAGTAATGATTTTTTTAAATCTCTACCTCATATTCGTATCCTTACGCCCGGTATCTTAAACGTTGGTCAAAGTGTATGTATGTCAACTAACATGGCTGTTAATGGCGGTTAACATCGAGAGTCAAATTTGACATCTTTTTATTGTAGTTGTTATGTCAACTGACAGGCTGCTCTAATTATGTAATTTAACCATGCTTCTATAAAACTCATTTGACACTTAAAAACCGGTTTGACAGTTGATTGGTTAATTTTTGCTTTGATCAGCCTTTCGAAAACCGGGCGTTGCTGTAACAAAAAGATTTTCTTAGTGTCAAAAGACACAAAATTTATTATATGTACTCAAATTTTTATATTGATAAATATTAATATATAAATAAAAAAAAATACTATATTATAAATATTAATATTTATAACAATTACATACAAATACAATACATTTCGCTCAATAATAAGAGTAAAAGTTTTATTTTTTTATGCAACATTGACCGATATTATTTAAATGAATAAAAAACAAATAAGCGTGAATACAACAAGAAGTAAGTAATAAATTATATATTATACAAACAAGAAGTAAGTAATAAATTATCATTCTGATGATAATATATTTAAAAAATTTCATCGCCTGGCGGACTAAGGCCCGTATTCTAAAACGTGACTTGAGCGCTGATCGGTGCTTGATACTAGTTTTGGCGGTACTAAAATCTAGTATCAAGCGCTGATCAGCGCTCAAGTCACGTCTCTGAATACGGCCCTAAATGAGTAACTAACGTTCTTTAACTTGACGTTTGACACTTAGTATGACACAGATTAAAAACACTGGGCATGTCAAAATGAAAAACAAAAATGAAAAGCTCCACTTGAAATATAATGACTCACTTGAGGTTGGCCGTCGTTGTTATAGCACGAGGCAAATTTCTGCGATCCTATCCACGGAGTTTGATAGTAATCCTGCGCGAATGTGATCGTCACAAAAGTAAAAAACTGTGTATATATGAAAGGCCGCGCCATTTTGTGGATGCATCACGTCGACGAGCCTGCTGGTTGACCGAGCACTGACGCTCGTCTCTCAACACTATCTCACAGATTAGTTAAATATATCTCGCGGTATTTACTTAATACAACAAAAACTATAAATAAGTGTCCTTTTTAACTATTTCATGTACTATCATCAAATCAGTAACAAAAGGTTTGTTACTACATGCATGACTGACGGGGCCCAGAGAGTATTGTGTCAATAAATAAGGTTGCACTCTTTCCTCCTTTTTTGTTTAACTCGTAGCAAAGATTGTAAGGATTTAATAATCTCATCCTATATCTAAATCCCACAAAAATAAGATGCAATTGATTGAATGCCATTGCATTGTTAATATGACGTATAACAGAGATAATAATAAATTTTCGGCACTAAAAATAATTTAATAAAATTACTTCTAGTCTCTCTGAGAATATGTGTACAAAGTTTCATAATGATCAGTTGAGTAGTTTTCGGGTGAAATCGTACTTATTTTCTCTGTCATCTTCTACTTATCAACACCATTTTGTGTTAGTTTGAAGGTATGGAGCGGTACATTACATCCCACCCACCGGTAAACGTCAATACTTATGTCGTTCGAAGCTTAGTGCGCTATAAAGTGCTTCTGCCCAGACACACTTTATCGCCCAATTAACTTTTTCCTGAAATGACCAAATCCCAGATTGGGGCTGTAAATTGATTACAATTGAACCTATAAGCCAAAGATTGAACCTATAAGCCAAAGCAGATTTTCTTTATACCATCGGAAAGACCGCGAAATACTTTTTTTATCTATATGACTGCTGAAGTCATTACTAATATTATAAATGCGAAAATGTGGATGTTTGTTACGCTTCCACGCAAAAACTACTCGACGAATCATAATGAAATTTTGTACTTATATTCTGGGAGGTACTAGAAATAACATAGGATACTTTTTATTAAAAAGGGGATCTTTTTCAATAGCCTTATAACGGTGTGAGGATTGCGCTGTCCCACGATCTCATCAAGCAGGGTACCATCATCCTGCTTGTTTCTCCCGTCAAACAGCTTTGCTGTGTTTCGAAGAGAAGCAGTGTAAATATGAGCATAAAGACTAATATATAAGAGATATTAGTCTTTATGCTAATATTTACACTGCTTGTGTCGCCCTTCTCTCCTCTCAGGATAAACAAGTTGCTTGTTCCCCACCATAGTTCAGGCCTAGACCTACGGCGAAGCGAATTGAGCTGAGGGGCGCTTGGGGTACAACAGATGTTATATCTTATAAAAAGGGGGCAAAAGAGCGGGGAGAAAATTGCTAGTAGTGGCACTCGCCGGGTTTTAGTGGGTAGAGCTGCGTCCGCTTACCATCAGCATTGCAGCGAGTCCCACATACCCGCCTGGGGGACCCACTCCCAAGCGGGATGCCTCAATGCATTTCCCGGCATAAAAAAAGATTGCAAGATGTCTGGGCTAGTCTAGTTTATGTTCATGAGTGATGCTGACAATTTAATATCATGTAGCTCATCTGTCCGTTTGTCTATCTAACTAATATAAAAAAAAACCTTGTTTATGTTAAGATCACTATTTGCGTGCAGTTCAACTTTGGCTGGCTGAAAAGACGAATTGAAGCTTAACAAACTTTTGTTGCTTTTTGTCGGATGCGTTATGCGGTGTGCTACACGCCATCTGATTATGAATACCGTCAAAATTAAATAAACCTAAATAAACGACAATTTACATTATGACATATTTAACATAGCTTCATCCAACTTCAGTCTTGACAAATTAAAACAAATGTAACTTTGTGAAATTTTAGACTTAATATAAGGGTCAAGGTTGTATTGCATTTTTCAACATATTTTTTTCACATAAATTATACATAATATAATAAGCTATACATCTTCGGGTACAACGGATGCGACGATAAGCCCGTTCCGTTGGCCACTGATAACACTACATTGGGCTCTAAGAGTAAACGAACTCATTAATGTAACGATTTATATTTTACAGTTCTTTTATGCTGATAACCTTACGATGATTTTCTAAAACCACGCCGTTACCGACTCACGAGTTTATTCATGAATTGTATTTAATGTTTCACATAATAATATTATTAATAAAGGTAATAAACAATTAGACATTAATTTATACTAGCACAACTAAATACCAACTATAATATACTCAAGAAAACTTAATGAAAAGAACAAAATGATAAGTTCTACAGTCCAGTAACTACTTTAAGCCAAATCAGTAATACTCTAAGCCGTAAACGTATAAGGCTTTATTTTACTGTCTTATACATTAGGTAGCGAAATAAATACAGTGTAAAAGCTTTTATACTTATTTACGGGCCTGTTTCACAATCTCCAGTTAAGTTCCCAATAGGCTATCGGCAACATATTTGACAGAAATTTGACAGATACTCCATACTCTATCTGTCAAATATGTTGCCGATAGCCTATTGGGAACTTAACTGGAGATTGTGAAACAGGCCCTAAAAATATAATTTTATAATAAATTACGCCTAATAAAACGTTAAAGATACGTTAAATATATAATTTAAAACTATATAATATATATGCACAAAGTTGTGCATCTTCCTATGAATATTTTAAAGATAAACTTAAGTCGTCGGATTAGGTCGGATTAGGTGATAAGTACCTAAATAACGTTCTTTTAACTTGACGTTTGACACTTAGTATGACACAGATTAAAAACACTGGACATGTCAAAATGAACACAAACAAAAATGAAAAGCTCCACTTGAAATATAATGACTCACTTGAGGTTGGCCGTCGTTGTTATAGCACGAGGCAAATTTCTGCGATCCTATCCACGGAGTTTGATAGTAATCCTGCGCGAATGTGATCGTCACAAAAGCAAAAAACTGTGTATATATGAAAGGCCGCGCCATTTTGTGTATGCGCGTGGAGCCCGCGTCGACGCGCCTGCTGGTCGACCGAGCACTGACGCTCGTCTCGTTTCACAACATTATCTCACAGATTAGTTAAATGGACATCACAACTTTCAACTTCCAGCCTCTCAGAGGACAAAATGACTAACAAGCGCTAACAACTTATAACACAATATTGTGTTTGTGAAAGGTGAAATTATAATTGCTAAATATATTGTACATTTGTAGTGTGAACATTTCTTTGATGTTATTTACTATGTCCAGTGTCAATCTCATACGAGAGAGGGCTCCCCTTACGTCTTATCTTCTTTGTAGACTAAAGAAGTTTTTTTTTCATTGCTCGATCTAGTATAATTAAATGAATAAGAATAATTGGCATTAACTTTCTGCACTTTATTTACCTCTCTCTCTCTCTATTTAAGAGCTTTGCTCTTGTCGGTGGAGTATTCGCCACTCATTCCTCCTCTCCGCCAACACCTTCACCTTCTGATACGACATAACCTGTAAGGTACAGGTTATGTCGTATCTCCTTTATTTACCTACTTTAACAATATTTATATAGGACCAAAACACGGAGTATTCGCCACTCATTCCTCCTCTCCGCCAATACCTTCACCTCCCGATACGACATAACCTGTAAGGTACAGGTTATGTCGTATCTCCTTTATTTACCTACTTTAACAATATTTATATAGGACCAAAACACAGCCACGGTGAAAACGAGAGATGCGTGCTGAAGCGAACCTCTATGATTTTCCCCTACCAAAAAGTTCTCAATGCAGCTATAGATTAATATATCTGTTAAAATAATTATTATGATGTGCTTAAGTTCGGATGTAGGAGATACTTATGGGTTAGGCTTTAATCGCTTAATAATGACATAAAATACATATCACTGAATAACTGTAGAATTATTTGAATGTGAATTGGAATACCTAGCACAATATAAACTTTAAAGAAAAAAATATTCATTAAAGTTATAATACTTAAAAAATAAACGTGCTTACAAGAGAGAGTTAATCTTTGACATTTGTGGAACGCATTTCTAAGCGCGGTGAGGTGGCCTCATAGCGACTATTTTTTGTGAACGAACCTTTTTCAGATTCGTTCGTTTGAGCTTTTGTTTTCTGTTACAAACGCTGTTAACTAGAAACTGAGTGGGGATACGTTAAAATAATAATAAAAAGGCTTTTTATAAAAGTTTATTCATAAAATATAAACATGAAATTAACTTAGCTTTTTAAAATCCTGTTCTAATCCATATTAACGCTCTTAGTTACTGTTTTAATCTTAAAAACATTTTTATGTATATTTTTAACACCATTAAAAGTGTGGATGATTTTTTTTTTAAATTACAATGCAAATATTTAAGAAGTATACGTGAAAAAATAATGCCGATACATGGCTGACGCAAGCGGGTACATTAGGTCATTAGGTAGGGTTGCACTCTTTCCTCCTTTTTTTGTTTCACTCGCACAGACTCAAAGATTGCATCGAGAATCCAACACTAACTTGATCCTCCAAGAAAATGGAATTGATTACTTGCATTTTGGGACGATCATTTTTTGTTTTGGATTGACTTACACTATTCGAAAGTAAAAGTTTAAGAATTTAAATTCTTAAACGCAATACTAATTGTATGGATTCTTAGGTGTTATCCAGCCAGGAGAATGGAAGGCAAAATATTTAGACTATGGCGACGTCTAGTATTTGAAGGAAACTGCTATTATGACCACGCAAGTTTAAGGTAGAAAAAAGCATGTTTTGGAGTTTTTGATAAATACATATTGATAAAACTATTAATAGCTAGTGGTAATCGATTTGTGAAGCATCTTCAAATCAGTTGAAAAAATATTTACATACATCCTTTTTCTTTATTCCTTAGAGATCTTTATAGACCTTCCTGGTCATTATAGGTAAGGAATTAGGACTTGTTTACAAAAATTATATCATCATCATCATCAGCATCAGCTTTTATCCGCCCACTGCTAAACATAGGCCTCCCTCAATGAACGCCAAGACGACCGATCCCTTGCTACTCGCATCCAACGCGGACCTGCCACTGCACGGAGATCGTCTTCCCTCCTGGTTAATGGCTGACCAACACTTCGTCTACCTAAACACGGCCTCCACTCTTGAACCTTATTGGCCCATCGCCCACCGGTCTTCTGAAAAAAAAATATATATAGGTACTTTACATTTAATATTTATTTACAAAAAAAAACAATTCACCCAAAAACTTATAAGAACGCTTTCGAATTAAATATACAATGAAAGATATAAAAGAATATTCTACTGATATTATAAACGATAAAAATTTTATTCATTTTTGTATAATAAAACTACATAGCTGATTTTGACTGGACTTTCAATTGTTGACAACAGATATTATGACCAAAACGCTATAAAAATAATCATCATTGGTATATCGGATAAAGTTAACAGTTATCACGGGTGAATCTGCGGAGAACAGCTAGTATAAGATGTGTATGCTTTTAGTCGCGTTTACTATCTCGTTTAGTGTAAAAATGTCCATGTGCCTACTTGAAACATAAACATATTTCGTTCATTTAATTTACAATAACAGTCAAAAAGTACCGAATCAAAAACAAAGAGCGCCTTCTAATGATTTCCCAAAAATATTTGAATGATGTATTTACTTGGTCCCACATGGTACACAGATGGTTGCCACATCTGCATAGCATTAAATTCTGCAAATATATTATTTAAAACAAATTGTATCCTACAACTTTTAGTCTTATTCGTTTTTATTATAAAATAGACAAATACACAATCAAGATTATA
This sequence comes from Lycaena phlaeas, assembly GCA_905333005.2. Lineage (NCBI taxonomy): Eukaryota > Metazoa > Arthropoda > Insecta > Lepidoptera > Lycaenidae > Lycaena > Lycaena phlaeas. Next base: position 8,470,114 of record HG995168.1, read on the forward strand.
ACCTCCTTGTTCTAACCATTAGAATACTGTCCAGTAGTAATAATAATATCGCCACAAAAAAATTGAGATAGGCTACTAGTACTATGGTATCGGGCAGGGGTCAATAGAACATGTATAAAGATAACCTTTGAAATAACTACGAGTATATTTTTAATTGATAAGAACCATACCGGGCCTCAAAAGTAACGTTATAACATTAAAACGTGACATTGACCACATTCGATCTCCAGTATAGGCTGGTCTGAGCTAGACAATTAAAGCTTGCTTAAAAAATATATGAATTAGTACGTAATGTAAAATTCATGGACAATATTCATTCGGCATTTTTACGCAGCTTCACCCGCGCGAAGAAGATATTTTCAATTTGTCCTTACGTACTTTTCGGTATGATGGCCTTTAAGCTCAATCGGTAGGTTAGTGAGCAGATGGCTCACCTAGAAATTAAAACACGTCACACATATCTATATTTGATAACACTTGATGCATTAGACAAATGGGTAAGTCAGTTAGGTTAGATCATTACGTACATAATATAGATTTTATTTTAATTGACATAAATATGAATTCGAATGTAGTTCCTAGATAAGTTTTTTTTGGGAGAACATGTAGCCAAATAATCCAAGTCATCATCATTTCAACTATTATCCAAACTTTCTGTTTACTAAAACCTCTAATAATATACTAGCAATTATATTATTAGAGGTTTTAGTAAACAGAACCTCTAATAATATACTTACTAGTATATAATTAGAGTACTTATAGTACTTACTAATAGTATATATTAACGTACCGCAGTATTACTAAATACATAGTAAATACTATACCAACAAAGCCCGTGTTTTGTAATTGGGGTTGATTAAATCAAATCATCTCAGAAATGTGAGGTCTTTGACCATTTATCTTATCTCATGACACAGACTAAAGAGCTTCCGTGTAATTTAAATTTTGGCACTAAATTTTGTAACACATTTTTGAACGTAATCATGTAACGCTTGTATACAGTTATGATAAAATAATAAGCCCTTAAACCTAAGAACATTAGTCATAAAGATATTAATTTAAAAACAAATAAAGTATATTGTATTACTTAGAATATCATAGGGAATAAAATATATTTAGACTACATAACACGCTCAAAAAAATATAATATAGTTCGACTCTATCAAAAAACCTTTTTTAAAATATATAGTATATAGATTTACTTAATAAATAATATATTATACCTAACTGTTGTTATCCTTAAATCAATAACTGTATAATTAGGTAGAGTTTTATAATTTTTTAATACATTCTATACTAGTAGCGACCTGCAGTATCATTCGTGTACTTTCCATTATCGCGGAAATACGGGGATAAATTATAGCCTAGGTTATCTTGAATGTAATTTTTTTTCGGTTTTTTTTTAATTTTTAAAAAATTTATTCACCATTAAATACAAACAAATAATATTATGAATTAAACAACTAGGTAATATACATTAAAAACTATAAATAATAGGTTAAAAAATCGACCCCAAATCGCTACGCTCGAAGGGTAGGGTGCCTAAGAGGCTGGCGGCATTTCTCCGTTGAATGGCAAGGCTCAACCGTTGTCCGAAATGCGCGCCAGCCCTTGGATCCCCGGAGACGTCGATGAGGCGTGCGGAAATCTCCTTGAACAGCTGACGGGCTTCCGCACCCGGAATAATTGCACGCTATATTATTGTACACAGTTTCTTCAAAATCCATCCAGTAGTTTTTGCATTAAAGATTAACAAACATATATCCATACATTCTTACACATTTTCACGTTTATAATATAAGTAGGAAGAGAAATGAATAACATGAAACTTATAACTAAAAAGTTCCTACTAAAAATTTTAGAGTAAAATAACTTTTTTGAAATAGAAGATTGCTTACAATCAATACAAAACTGACTAACTCTTGCCCGTTTTATTATAGTGCACTTAAAAAGAACTACTAATTACGCTAATTATTTGAGTAAGTACATTGCGCTGTTATTATTTTTTCTTATTAAATCATACGGCCTCATATGGGTCACATAAATGTATTTTTTTACTATTAATATGTCTTATTTCTTCTATTGTTAACCGACTTCAAAAAAAGAAGGAGGTTATCAATTCGTTTGTAGGTTGTTTTTTGTATGTTTGTTACTCGATTACTCCGCTGTTTGGGAATAGATTTTGGTGATTCTTATTTTGTTAGTAAGCTTATGTTTCCGAATTGGTCCCATATTAATTTGATCGACATCTGATCAGCGGTTTTTAAGTTATATTCAATAATGCTTATTGGTTGGTTTTGTATACCCAGACGATTTTCTCATTTTATTACTTGTCGATGTAATACGAATAATATGAACAAAAACCACTGAATAGGATACTTTGTTGAAAGTATCAAAGTATTGTGAGGTTATCATCATCAACTTTCATTCGTCTACGGCTGAACATAGGTTCCCTCAATAAACGCTAAGACGACAGGTCCCTTACCACTAGCATCCAACACAGATCGGGAACGCCAAAAATTTTGCAAGAAAAAATAAAAACTATATGACTTATGTATAAACTAAAAAGTACAAAATAAAATTGATTTTAAATAAAAAACCAAAAACCGACTTCAAAACCATACCTTAATTAATGTACAACTAAAAATTTTAAAATAATATTGAAATACTTCGAAGTGAAGTAGAAGACGTATACTATTTAAAATCGGGTATTTTTGGAGTCGGTACCAGCCAAAACATGGCTGCCCTTCACAGGCATATTCTCAATACTTGGTGTATGTGATTGATCATTAAAATATCCTCCTTGGCTGGCACCGACTCCAAAAATACCCGATTTTAAATAGTATATGTCTTCTACTTCATTTCGAAGTATTTCAATATTATTTAAAAATTTTTAGTTGTACATTAATTAAGGTATGGTTTTGAAGTCGGTTTTTGGTTTTTTTATTTAAAATCAATTTTTTTAACATCAGTTTTAATGTGTTCGTGAGTGAAATCCATCTATTTATCTTATTTTGTATCACATGTACTTGTTGTGACCTCTCTGACACAATTTATTAAGCGATAGTTTATAGAGCCTTATAAAATGTTTGCTCACTGGGCAGTGTGTAGTCAGTAAACACTACAGTTAATTGTTATCACGTTGCAAAGTTCCTGCTAGCGGAATGCACACACCTACACTTTAATTTAATCCATACATTGCGTTCATCATTGTTAGAATAGTCTAAATACTTTATATTAATTATGGTTTAATGCATTATTTGGATAAACTGGAAAACGCTTTACGCAAAACGCTATGGAGCTTCAGTTTAACAGACTACCTATGACTTCCGGGTATAATTACTTAGCAATATACTCGTATAACTATATTTTCCAGCTATTAGTTACTAATTATATCCAATGACTTAGGAGATACCCAAAAAGCGTTAAAGAAATTCATCAATGATTGAGAAGAGTATAAAATACTAAGAAAGTATTATACTATTAGACGACCCAGCAGAGACACGTAATGCAAGAAATAGATTGCACAGTACTCGCTCCCTTTATATTTCATATGAGCTATTCAAAATCATCTTGTTTTATTGCTCATGGTTGGGTGAAGAGATAAGATGGTCTAATGGGTATGGCTGGTCACCCTAATGGAGACGTCCGGGTTCTGCACCCTGAACTCGAGACCATCGCTCACCGGTGAAGGAAAACATCGTGGGGAACCTGCATGCGTGATGAGATTAAAAGCCTTTGAAGGTGTGTGTTTGTGTGTGAATTTCACCAACCAGCATTTGGCCAGCGCATTGGTGAACCATGTCCCAATACCCTCCTTGCCTGGTGGTGGGAACAAATATGGGTTGATACATTTTACTTTTCACTATTCACGATAAGATTATTTTTTAACAATGTCTACATATTTATTAAGTAATGCTCAAATATGAGTGGCTGGGGAGTCTAGGTGCTTAATAAAGGATAGCAATGTCCAGAAGTGAGCCCAAAGGGGTCATGATAATGGACATTTGTGGCCCCCTATTTATAATAACTTTATTATTACTTACCTTTAAATATTGCGAAAATAAATCACACCCTTAAGTAAATGAGTGTATCTTATTTACGCTGTGAAAACGTACTCTTACCACGGACGGTTAATACACTATATATATTAGCAGGGGTGAAAGCTGACCCACGTCTCACCCCTTTTGACACCTTTGTGCGGCGTTTCTCTCTAATTAACAGGAGGCATTGGGCAAAATGAACTAAGTCACAAAAATATTTTTATACACTTTTTTATATCTAATTTTTAATAACGTAATAACTATATCTTGGTATTCTACCGATACTTATTTTTTCATACGCCGTCTTAGGAAGACTTTTGACAGATTTTTAAGTAGCTCATACTGATCAATTACAACGCAATCGGTCAAAAATTTTAATAACTTAAAAGATTTGAACAAACTAACATTATTGCATTCATATTACATTTATTTATACTATGTTTTTGTTGTATTCGTATACCTGTACTATATTGTAGTAAGTTATTTAAATTAAAAGGTAAAAGAAAACATAAAACATGACCGAATAAAAATCTCTACCGACTTCACCGCTCTAGTAACTAGTGTTCCTAAATACATCATAATTAACTTTGCCTTTTATATAACGATTAAAGAAATTAAAAAAAGCTTTTACTCATATTAATAACACACAACCAGTGATAGCGCTCACGCACAAACAATTTTAATACTTTTAGCATAGTGATTCGTAATTACAGTAATTATCAAGTATTTCGCTTGCTCTACATGGTTTGTGACTATTTAAAAGTTCCATAATGAATATAAACTGTGTTGGAACGTTTTCCCATCAGGCTGTGGAACACGCGACATAAAGGATACCAGTTACACTTGGTGGCTGATGGTGTACGCCTGTCTAGCACCATGGATACTAAGGTAATAATATGATACCCAAGTTTACGCATCTTGTTATTAATGCCTACACTTTTGCGAAAAAGGTTTGACATTTGTTGCGTATCATTGTGACAATTCTTGTAATTTTACTAAATGTCCTTGTAATTTAACTGATTTGTCTAAACGAATGTAAAAGAAAGGGTTGTGATGTGATTTAAGTATTGTATTTACATTACCACGAAAGCGTTTTAACCTTTTAAACGACTTCAAGGAAGGAGACGTTACTCAATTTGACCGTATATTATATATTATATGCTTTTTAACTACTTTAATTTGATGAATGAGTAATCTATTATTATTATGTACTCACATAATTATTATATTATTATATATTACTCAATATAAGCTGCATTTTGATTATTTCAATTTCTATTGAAATAATTAAACGTTTTATAATTTAAAGGTGTTCTAACCGTACCTGGGTCACGGTTTTTAAGAATTTGTGTGTCTATATATAACTGGATATTTTTTTAAATTTAGTATATAATTTAACAATATAAAATGACTATGCAGTTCTTCAACTACTTAGACTGATTTCATTTTTAGTTTTCTCTAAAGAGCCTTTATAAACTCTTTCACTATACATATTGGTTTGTTTTTTATTAAGTTAACGGCAAACATTTATTTATTTATTTTTTGTGTTTACAAACATGTATTTATATTATATACGAAGCTCTGGATGGCGTGGATATTGTTAGATCGATCCAAGAACACCTATTCGAATTAAAATCAGAAGATAATATTCCGATACTATAAGGTGCATCGGATATATGAGCACAACAACACTGCGGGACCTGGCCGGTTTTTCAGTAGTGACATTTTGCGGAGATCCACATAGCGGAACACTTCTACTATGAAACTGTCCCTGTTGAGGTTATGAAATGGGGTCAGAATCCCATCTTACTTCTTGCTATGTAAAAGTAGACTGGAGGAGTATGTCACGCCTCCACCATATCCTGTCTGAGGTCTTTCTCTGATATTATTCCACTATCCTAAGTGCTGTCACTCCTTAACATAGAAAGAGCATGGCGAGAGGAACCTTTGTCGGTTTACTACTGGAACTTCTGGATAACAACAGCAACATCTCCATATAATCCCCTTTGACAGATTGGAGTGTTGGGTTCAATCTTGTCCAATTTACTTTACCATCGGTTCAATGTTACCAGAACTACTAGTATAACATCCGCGAGTGCATTTAGCCGCTTTTTAGGTTATTTATACGCAACAGAATTACCTCAGAGAGAGGTTGGCCGCAGCCAAGGCGAGAGTACTCCTTATAAAAGACTGCCCAGCTGCTACCTAAGTGGACTTCGTCCCTAACTGGGCCGGGTGAAAGGAGAATATATCTTTTAGTGTAATTTAGAACTAATTTAGAACACCTAATTTAGCGGGCGCTAAAAATCGTAATGAAATAATGATAAATTACCCTTCAATAATTAAGGCTCTCAATGTCAGCATTTAAATAATGTAATAATTCAATAATCTGAACAATAGTTATTCAATATTTTACGATAAATTTCATTAATTAATTTATGCAATAATAATCTATTTCCATAGGGAAAAGAGAGGGGGATCCTCAAATTGGAGCCGCGGTCACGTCCGGCGCCTGATGCAAAATCTGAACTAACTCCACAGGTAAATAATTTACTCCTTGCTGATTGTCATTTTAGGCAATTCATCATTATTTTGAACTTGGACTAGGTCTAGAACATTTAAGACATTCCTTTCGTGATGAGATCACCCATCGACCACATAGCACTTCCTAAGCACTATCGTTGCAGCTAAAGGTGCTACATAAAAACCTATGAAAATATGTACCCGTGCTCTCTAAAGGCTCATCGCCCCCTACTTTTAAGCCAATCTAATTATATTATATACTTATATTACAATTTGTGGCGAGTAGCAAGAGATCGTTCATTGAGAGAGGCCTATATTGGCCTATACTGTGATGATGATGATACTTAAGATTACATCCAACAAAAGAATGGGTAAAACTCATGAAGTCTTGGTATCAAAAGATATTCGAATAAAGTTGACCGTCATGACATTGTCGTATTGTTTTACCATCACAGTATTACCAATGTAATAAGTTAAATTTGTAAAAGTTACACATAAATTTTTATTAATATAACTTATAAGAAATATTTAGTAATTTCACAGTTTAGAAGTCAGAGAGGATAGTAAAAACAAAAATTAAATATTAAACTTAGCGGTCAGGGCAGACTGCGCCACATATCGTGTCCAAAGCTATCCATTTCTGAAATCCGACCTAATACTATGTAAAATATTATCAAAACCAAAATTTTGATAATAAAATAAAAAATACAGTACAGTAGAGTTTCCAAAGTTACGGATTTGTATGTATCGATATTAAGATCTTTTCCTCTTCTTATGTTCTGAGACCTAGCTTCATAACAAATTTGAAGATTCGCAGTAAATGCTTTTGCTATGACCAACAGACGGACAACCTAGTGATCCTAGAAGGGTTTTGTATTATATTTTTTTGAAGTAGAACACTTAAAAATTACGTTTTATGGTATCTACAGGAATATACTTTAATTTATATATTTAGAAATCTGTGCTATAATTCATAAAATAATTTGTCTTCATGCTAGGATTCAAATCTGCGATTGATCCGCAACACTATTGATCACATTTGACCTTTTGGTCCGTAATAAATAACTTCTTAATTATTATGCGCGGCTGTATAAAAGCGCGGGCGTCGGGCGGGGAGGGGAGCGCAGGGGTAGTTAATGGAATGAATCGCCAGGGCTGTGGATCACGTTACTAATTTACCGGTATTTACCATTTTAGTTTAGTGTCAAATTATTACAAACAGCAACCCATTTACCGGTAATAAAAACGCTCTATTTTCATTAATGTTTACAATTTCATTTACAATAAAGTAATAATAAATAATGCACGTTTAAAGTTTACGCTGTAATTTTGCTTAATATTGTAAGCGTGCATAAGTTAGTCAAATTGGTATAAGAATAAATTATACTATTTATCCTTAAATTTATTATGCTTATATTATCTTCACATTTTGTGTAAGTACCTATATAATAAGTATATTAAATTATACAGCTTTATCATAAGTTATTATCAACACCGTTATTGAGGCCGTCTAACGCTAGTGATTTGAGATACGAGTGCTATAATTTTTATTCTACAATAATTATTGATGACCGTAAATATATTACGTTAAGTTTTAATTGTAATTAATAAGAAACGTAAAATAAAAAATAAAAAAGCCTTATATTTTTTGGAAAAAAGGAAACTTAAATAACATTTTTTTTTAACTAAACTTAACCTATATTATTTCTTGTTTGAATGAATGTAAATGTATTTGAAGTTTTACATGTTTTGTTCAGTATTTGGTTTGTTTTCCAGAACCCCTCCTCGGGTGAAGGCCTCCTCCAACGATTTCTATTGCTCCCTATACAGGGCTTTCTGTATCCAGTCATGGCCAGCCTGACAATCTGGTCCTGCCATCTTGTAAGCGGCCCTCCTCTGCAGCGCTTACCCAGGGGGCCGGTCCATGACGTTACTCTCCTTGACCATCTCTGGTCTTGAAGTCGCGCTACATGTCCCGCCCATTTCCATTTGAGTTTTAGAGACTGGTTTAGTGCGTCAGTATCTTTTGTTGCTTGTCTGATTTTAGTGTGTCTTATATTTGTATTTTTCTTATGTTGAGCATACTGCGCTCCATGCCTCGTTGACATGTAGATATTTTGAGAAGAAACGTATTAGTTACTAAATTAAATTATATTGTTAAATCGATACCTTATATTATAAGTCTAAAAATGAATGTTGTTTTTGAAGTGAAAAATTTTCATCATCACCGGACGCTTTTCATGAGCTTTAGGTGTACTTTTTGGGGTGGATAATAAGCGTGAAACTCGCGTCATCGTCTCACTCTTCACCACGCGCTTCCAATGTCACATTTCAACTTTTTAGTTTTAAAAGCACTAAAAGATAAAATTTCATTTCATGTCGTTATTCTAAGTTATTCACTTCTATCATCAGTTCCTATGGCCGTTTCTTTAATAAACGTTTATGAATAAGCGCTAGGTTATGACAACAACATAACAACAGTAAGATAACATATCCCAACAAACTGATTAGGAAGTGACTAGTTTTGCTCAGTATATAATATTACTAGCTGTTACCCGCAGCTTCGCCCGCGTGAACTTAGGTTTACGAATTTATCATGTTTGATGACGATCATTTTCCATTTCAATAATGACTAAGTTTTTGTATTAAAATGGATATATGTTATCTTGAACATACAGACATATTATATTCCTATGCAGACTTTCTGCATGCATATTTACTATTTAGGATACTATTACATATTACACTGCCCTCTCAAATCACGGCAACACGATTTATTTTCTTGCGTATTATTTTGATATTGCCATATCTTCTAAAGTATTCATTTAATTTGCATGATGTAAAGGGTAAAAATAATCTTCATTATGTGCTCCAGCTAATTAACTGATTTAAAATGATAACGATTCATACCGTATTTTTGTAAATAACTTTCAAATTATCGCGTTATAATTGTCCATTTTTTAAAGTATTAAATGGATATAGTATGATATCCCTAATAGATAGACATATGCCATCGCGGACTTTTTTGTAGACCTATTTAAAACACACAATTCCACCATACATTATTTTGATATATCTCAAAGGGTTTAGGCAGCGTTTTCGTTGGAAACTCCCAGACGGCCAATTTTTTTCCGACACCTCCAAAAATTATTGTTATATCTTAGCCAATGTATATAGAAACTTAATAAATTATGTACATAAACCTTCCTCTTGAATTGTCCTATCCATTAAAGAAAACCGCATCAAAATCCGTTGCGTAGTTTTAAAGATTTAAGCGTACAAAGGGATATAGGGACAGAAAAAGCGACTTTGTTTTATAATATGTAGTGATATAGTATATACTGTATTTTTTTATTTCATCAAAATTTGCAGTACAGTTGCGTTGTATTTATTTTTCAGCAGATATCTTCAATTTCAAATGTGGTTCGTAGTATTAGTAGCCCAATTTTTAAAGTCAAAAAACCCTATTCTAGATATCAGCGCGTTGAGATGAAAAAAGGAACCTCTTAACTTAGCCTCTAATAGCTATGGTTTCACTATCCCAAAAAGAGATTACTTATTCCCAATTCGTTACTTTCTTATTTTTGCCGCACTAAATATACCGCAACTATACTATTTCCATTTCTTTATTTTCTCGATGACAGATTCTGTAAAAACTTGTACGAGCGTCTTTCTTACATTATGTATGCATTATTTTATAAAAATATGACGTTTTCACACGTGCAAGGTTATTCCAGAGTCGGAGAAACTTATAGGGATTGCTATATCGATAAACGTAACACGATAATAAACCCGATATTTTTTTTACAAGACGTAAAAACTAAACTACTGCCGGATACTTTTGTACAAAATTACTAACTAATAATACATTATATAACAAGATGTTACACATATTAATTCTTGACTGATAATGACAATTTCTTTAAAATTTTCGTAGCTCTTGTAAAACTGTGACTCTTGAGACTCGACACTCGACAATGAAACGAAATAAACGAAACGAAAAAATATATTTGAATGTTTTTGTTGTATTTGCCTTTGTTTAAAATATAATAAATTTTTACTTTCGATATCATTAAGGATTGGTCGTCTTGGCGTTCATTGAGGGAGGCCCCTGTTCAGCAGTGGACGGATAAAGGCTGATGATGATGATGATGGTGATATCGATACTTATTTGGTCACAACACTACAACTACCAAATTAGAAGTGTCATCGAGAAAATAAAGAAATGGAAATAGTATAACAAGGCAGTTATTAGCTAGAAAGGTCATAATCATAAGTAACAGTAACAGTCGATGCGAAGTGATCATTTTTATGACCTAAGTTACTTCTAGTTACATCAGCTATCTGTCAGCGAAATTCCCCTCAAAATCTGTCCGACTGTTTTAGAGATTAGCCAAACAGACAGACGGATGGAAATTATTACAAAAAATATTGTAGTGTATGTACCGTGTATTTTACTAAAAAATGTTTATTTTAATATTAGAAACAGTCACTCCAATTTATTTATTTTATGTATAAACATATATGAACACTGAGACTCAGAAAACTGAATACATAGTCTTATCAAAACACAGATACGCTCCTTAGTACTAAAGTGCGATTTAAAATATTTCTATAAGTATGTGCCAGATTAGATTTTCATAGTATGTTATTTTATCTTTATTTTAATTATAGTCTATTTGATGAAAGAGAAAGAAAGATACGTCCGATAGTCTAAAACTTATTTTACTTAGAACAAGAACACACTTATTATAATTTCTTAAAGAAGTTTCTGGTCACGTCAAAATACCGCTGTTGTAATTACAAATATTTTAATGTACATTAAAATCGCTGCAGCCCTGTTTGAAATTAGTAATAAGAGCCAGTGATCGGTCAGCACTCATTGGCACCCAAAGACTAAATGCGATCTGTCACGACATATTTCAGGGCGTGGAACTGAAAATCACTTCATAAAGAATTACTGTAATCTTTTCTTATTAAGAAAACAAGTCAATATTGTAAAAAAAAAAACCTTAACATTTAGGCCATAGTCTAGTTCAGTTCTAGTTCAAAACACAAAAGTAAGCAACCGAATTCGAACTCATTTAAAAATAATCATAAAAATGAATAAATAAGATAGAAAAAGAGTCCATACTTTACTTAGTTACAATCTGTGGTACAGATGTAAGTAGCTAAGTCTGGAGCTCAATATGAAATGATGGACCCTCCTACCGATTGAAAACTGATTATTATTACCCGGAGTTCGAATGAAAAAATACGAAATTGCAGTAGAAATTAATCTAAACTTTGATCATGAAATCATGAAGTTGTTGTAACGGGAGACTATTTAATCAAAAAATACCTTTCGTATAATTTAGATTTTGCAAATTGAAAGATTTTTGCCTTTAAATTATAATCATCAAAAAAAACAAATATAAAATAATGCAATGAGACAAAGTCATTTTACTGTATTATAAATAAGAAAACACTCGACAAACATATGGAAATCAAGATTCATAGTGAAATAGATAGTTTTAATATTTTTAGTTACAGTTATGATGTACGGTGGATAAAAGTAATTATAGCGTCGTTATCATGGTTTCTGCATCAAATACGAGAGAGGGAAGATATAAAACAAAGTGTATAAAGTTACAGTAGACCTTACTGAAAAGCACACAATATAAGAACATCGTCAATATATCGAAAGTTAATTAAGTTTAAATTACGAAAATACTACAGATTATATAACAATATTTTTGATTATAACTAATATAATTAATCAAAATATGTCCGACATTCACTTGAATGAAGAACGAAGACTATCTATATAAAGAATACAATACACTCCCTAATTTTATAAGATTAAAGGAAAATACAATAAGAGAAACGCACCATGCTAAATAGAGGTTATAAATCGTTTAATTAATTGCATGGCTGACGCCCAACCTACCTTCCAGTTCGTCCAGCGACAGTCCAAGCGTCGACGCCTAATCGTATAGGTGCTCGCTCTGTGATGAGAACTTAGTTGTTAGGTCAGTAAAAAAAAACCTTCAAATAAAAAAAAAAGAAATTAGTTATATAAATCTATAACAACAGTGTAAAAAAGTAATTAATCTTTCAACTGAAACTTCCAGCAACTAAAGTAATTAAATCAAAAAGTATATAGTGATTACGCTTGTAAACGAGGCAACAATTAGAATAATAAATGAAAAAGTCGCATCATAACAAGTTGCAATTGTAAACACTCATCTAATCAAAGTTCTATTAATTTTCGCAAGCAGTATCTTGAAAATTTTTTTTTGTCATAATCCTGCTGTATATATGTATTAACGACTATCTTACAATTCAAGTGTCTCCCTATCCCTTTAAGCTCAATCTTTACGAGGGTGTAACTGTCCGACCGTTTCAAAATCGATTGGGAACACGGCATCTTCTTCAAATAAAGCAGTGATTGAAGTTGACCGGCAGATGGATTATGATAACTTATTTAAGCATTTAACGCACACAAACACACACAAAAGTCGTACAAATAAATAAAGAATATGTCAGTACCGTTGTCACCAACATTAGATCTCTTTCAGAACGATTACCAATAAAAAAAATATTTATTGTAATACAAATTGAAAAATCTTATTTTGTTTCAAAGAAATGAAAAGTGTACTTAAGTTGTGTATTGAACTACTTGCCTTTTTCTAAACAAGTTTATTATGAAGGGTTCCTGTGACCGCCCAACATCTTCACCGCAACCATCCATCGACCGGCTTTCTGTCACGTGGGCTGATCCAGGAAGCATGACGTCCTCCGGAGTAAATCTCTTCCACTTGCCTTCAGACACGCCAATCAGCAATGAAGTCAAGTTTTCACCATCTGGTGGAGGTAAGTTTCACAAATAGCCTTGCGAAATGTGGACACTTACGACATAGCCTTTACTGATATGTATATTTTCAGTGTGTGCGCAGCGAATACAGAAATACTACTGTAATACATTATATTATAAGCAAGCAATTTTCTTAATTCTCAAAATGCATATGCTACAACGATGCGTTCGTAGCTTGTATTTTTTCCCATTCTATAGGAAAGGCTGTGGATACCAATTGTTGAATTCAAATCGCTTAGTGATATGATACTTTAAGGCTCGAGACAGTTCGCGCCTTCTGAAAACGTTTTCGAGACACGAATCCAGCCGTATCCGCGCGTGTATGAAATTGTTGTGCTGTGTGAAGCGACTTTAAAAAATCTATAATATTGAAATTATTAATCTGAGTCTTCTAATGGGGGTGGAATGTAACCATAAAATAATGATAGCATTCTTTATGTTTGTTTGTAACGTAAATTGAGCCTTTTTTAACTTGACTGGACTGAAGCTAGTTACAAGTGAAGTGAAGTAAAGTAATAAATGATTCCTTTACACGAATATGTGTGAATATTATTTATTTCCTTTTCTCCATGCATGACACGTATGCTCAAATTTGATTTATATCTTCACACTTGCCATGTTTAATTGCGCGTACTGTACACGTTTATGTGCTCTTCTTTGACACACATTAGCGTGCGTACCGTGTAACCTGCCTACAAATTTGTATACATATTTATTTATTTTTATAGAAGAGAGGGCAAACCGACAGTCGGTTTGTCTGATGGTAAGTGATAGCGACACCCTTACTATGGTCGTGCAAGGCAAGAAATTCCGTAGAAAAACATAGAGTCGTTGTTGATTGCCGGTCATGTATGGCTCTGTGTATTTTTGTTCTTATTTTTTTCATGTGTGTCTCTTGTTAGTGTTGAATAAATGTTTCTTTCTTTCTTTCTTTTACCCGGGTATGGTATATTTATAGATGTATCAGAAGACGAGGACTACTCGATGAGCCTCACCGCAGTGATCCGGCAACGTCGTGCCAGTGTTCGACGCTCGCGCAAAGGTCGAGCGAGACGGTCCTCCTCCCCTTTCCTCCCCGACGATAATCCACCAAGACGTCGTTCCTCCGTATTCACGACCAGCTCCGGAGAGTAAGCAAAAAACAAATTAATCAATTATAACTACATTAACTTATTTTAACCGGTGAAGGAAAACATCGTGAGGAAATCTACCAACCCGCATTGGGCCAGCGCATCAGTGAACTATGGCCAGGCAGGCGGGCATTACATTATCAGGAGACCCGTGCCGACCGATTGATACTTTACTTTTTTTAGTTACTTTCTTTTCCTTTTTTTTAGTTGCCTATCGTGTGACATAAGATGCTAAGTGTAAGTCCAGTCTCTTATTTTTGTGGGACTGAAGCAAACGGGATTGCGGTACAGAGCAACCCTCTGGTATTTTTATATAATTCGTCCAGCAGATCGTTGTATAGCCTTACTTTTTATTTATTTTATTATTATTCATACCAAATCATCAATAAATATCAATATATTATGCGAGCGCTTAATTTTTGCAAAGCATCTCATATATTTTTCAATAGTTTTTACACACTTCTTTTTAGTATATTCATTTCGTCATAATCATCACCAGCAGCCTTTATCCGTCCACTGCTGAAATAGGTATCCCTCAATGAAGTATGAATAGTAAAAAAAAAATATTTTTATTCTAATAACATTTTTATTTATTTCATTAACAGCACTGCGATTTCAATTGACGAACATCCAGTAGTAACTCAAGAACAAATCTTTGAAAACATTCGAATACACAAAGAAGTTCTGGGGTTAGTGAAACAACAACCTTTAGGGATGAGAAGAAAATTAAACTTAGTTCATCAGGTGGGTATTATCTTTTAAGTTATAGTCGTATATTTACAATAGAATTTATTATGTTGGATGTGAAACATCTATTGACATTGACTTTGAAGTGACGGCATACTGCAGGCGATGTCATGTCACGCGTCTTATTTAGGCTCGTTTCCCCCGGAGATGAGCTAAGCTGCATTGCGAGGAATGTGTTTTACAAGAACCAATAGAGACGTCGCGCTGAACGTGGTCAGGCAAATGAAGCGTTTCTATTGGTTCTTAGAAACACATTCCTCGCAACGCAGCTTAACTCATCTCCGGTGGAAACGCAGCCTTATTATGTTTCCTATATGCAGGCCATCCCATGAGAACCAACTTTTTAGAATTTTTTTATGTTATTTTTAATATTTTTTTAGGCCAAAGCATATATTAAGCGCCACGAGGGACAACTTCAGGAACGGCTGGCACAGTCCAAAAGCACTAGAGATATTTACGCTCGTATTAATATTCTCATAGCAACAGTAAGAATTAAACATTGATTTTATATTATTTTTTCTTTTTAACAATAAAATAATAATAATTAATGTTTTAGAAATGGCAACAATTGAAGCGTGAAGCAGCAAATACATCCAACTTACTAATTCCCTGGGAGCTCCGTATTAAAGAAATAGAGTCTCACTTTGGCTCTGTGGTGGCATCTTATTTTACTTTCCTTAGATGGTTATTTTGGGTTAATTTAGTTATTGCATTTATCCTCCTTGTGTTCGTTATAATTCCCGAGGTAAAGTATCTATATTATAAATGTAATTCTCGTTTCAAATAAAATCAATAATATAAGCATTTATTCTGCAGTATCTTACAGCTAACCCTTTACAAGACGGAGAAAGAAAAATAATTTTGGACGATGAAAAGCGTAACGCGACCAATTTGTTGACACTGTGGGAGTTCGAGGGAATTCTTAAATACTCGCCTATTTTCTACGGTTACTATAGCAATGTAGAGCGACCAGAGTATAGAATGCCTTTAGCGTATTTCCTTACGGGCTTAGTTGTGTATATTTATAGTTTCGTCGCCATATTAAGAAAGTGAGTTACTCAGAATGAATTTACTATACTTAAATACATATATACCGAAACGATACCAAAGACCACCACCCAAGACATTTAAGTATACAATTATAATAAAAATAATGTTATTTTAATATTATTTTGTTGTTATTTTTCTCTTGCTTTTTCTTGTTAGTATATTTTAAAACCTACTTATATTAGTGATGGATAATAAATTAAACTATATTTGTTTTCATTTGTTGTTTTGAAGTATATGTACATACATATGTACTTAAATCAGTATTGACTATCTCGCTCTATGTTATTATATATTATGTTCTCGTTTACATACGAGTATATACATGTAATCATAATCAATGTAAAATTAATTAATCTTAGAAATACACACTCATTTTTTTTCTATACTTCTATCATCTGTTATATTGTAAAAGTTGTTTTACTGTTATTTTAAGCTTTAAAAACGAATCGAATTTTATTTAATTTTAGAATGGCCGAGAACTCTCGTATGTCTAAGTTGTCAGAAAAGGAAGATGAGTGTATATTTTCTTGGAAACTCTTTACTGGATGGGATTTTATGATCGGAAACGCAGAGACAGCCCACAATCGGATAGCGTCAGTTATTCTCGGATTTAAGGAAGCGTTACTAGAGGAAGCGGAGAAAAAAAGAAATTTGCGAAAGTAAGTTACTAAGTTAAGAATTTTCATACATAAATATATAATTTTTAAAAATTACACGACGTGTACATGGTTACGTATTAAGATCAAAATATCCATATCCACATCTCCGATTCAATGCAAAGATATCGGTTATAAAAATTATCTGCAGTTGGGATTTGAATCCACGACCGCTAAGTGTATCTAAACTCTAAACCATGATCTCAAATTTATGATTCTGAAATATTTTATAGTATACTATTAAACATATACATATATTTTACTCTTAATATCTATTTTAGTTGGCGAGTTTTAGCACTAAGAGGATTAGTGAATATAGTCGTTTTACTTCTCCTCGCTGTTTCTGTATTTGCTGTGATAACAGTTGTGTCACATTCAGATGACAATTCCAAATCTCGGAGCTGGTGGCGTGAAAATGAAACGACTATCGTTGTCACCGCAATTTCTATAACATTTCCTGTAGTTTTCGAGTATTTGGGACTTTGCGAGCATTACCATCCAAGAAAACAACTGAGATTGCAATTAGCTAGGTAATGTTTTTAATAGTTAAATTTCAAATAATTCAAAATTATACATATTTGCGTATATATATTTTATATCCATTTCAGAATAATGGGTCTCAATTTGCTCAATCTTTACTCTTTAATTTTTGCATTATTTGGAAAAATAGAAGGCATGAGCGTAGAACTTGCCTCGTTACAACCAACTGTGGCTATGAACGCTACACCGATATCTGAGGTAGTTCTTAATGAATCTATGTTTAACAATATACGCATTAGCTCTGAATCGTGTATTGAGGTATTAATTCCATGTGTACCTTGCAAAATGGAAGCATATTGCAGTGCAAACATAGAATCATATAACGTTCCTGTGAATTTGGAAACATATGACTATACAACCCTACATACTACTGATTTACCAGAAGTTTCTACTAATGATATCAGTGATATTAAATATTTTAATAACAAGGTAACACGTGAAATATCTTTTGATAATTACATTCAAGCGGAAAATCTAATACAATACCAATCAGGTCCATTAGATGAGAATGACCCATTTCTAAAAGAAATTGAAAGAATAAGGAAATTAAGTGCTAACTCATCTACTGAAGCATACGATGTCTCATCAGAAATCGATGACAATGATTTATATGATTCTAGTAATGATACATTTTTTTCTTCAAATGATGATATTATCACCGACTCCACATCAACTCGTAGTGAACCACTGCTAACATCTATTATGACAAATGATCTCACATATACTACCGTATACTATACTGATATTCATTCAAATTTAAACACTCAATCTAATTATGATACAAATATTACGGAAACTGATAAACCTATTAGTGATGATGAGTATAATTCTGGAACTTCGAGTGGAAATACATTTGCTGTAAATAGCGATCTAAAAACAACTATTGACGAGCAAAAATATTTGGGTACCACAGAGCCGAACAGAAAAAAAACTACTTTTGAAATGGTAACAAAGAATAATTATGACATTACTACCAAACCCACACAATTTGACAATACTGATTACAGCAGTACTGATTCTAATACAGAATTTTCTTCTGTAACTCCATACAAAACAACATCCGTAGAGAAAGTGAAGCTTTGCCCAAATATACATTTCAATTGTTCACTAAAATGTGCCGAAAAAAATATAACGCAATCAATATCTATATCAAACTGTGCTGTTGTATCAGTAAGATGTTATTTAAGAAAATGTGTTGGTAATATGTACGCCAAAAGTAATATGTCGAATTCGACCAACGTTACAATGATAAATACCGTTTATACTGACAAACAAAACCGGAAAATTTATAACCTAACTATAGACACGAAAAAGAAACTTCTTAAACTCTGTTGGGAAACAATGTTTGGACAAGAATTGGTAAAATTGACTATGATGGATCTTGTAAGTATTGCTTACACACCCTGGGTCACCTAACTTTTTTTTCTATTTGTGTTATTTTGATATTGTGATGATGAAGTGAAATTAAATGTTCATCGTCATAACATGAAGAATTACTCACTAATTAATGGCGCCGGGGCTATTAGTCCGGACTACACGGACCGGATATACATGAATCTTTTCCTATTCTAAGACGTAGGATTGTAGCACAAGTAATTACACTGCCTGTACTGCTCTTTTTTAAGCAGCATAAACATTTCACGGAGTATAA
Source organism: Lycaena phlaeas (assembly GCA_905333005.2). NCBI lineage: Eukaryota > Metazoa > Arthropoda > Insecta > Lepidoptera > Lycaenidae > Lycaena > Lycaena phlaeas. The sequence continues at coordinate 8,489,310 of HG995168.1, forward strand.
GACTATTACATGTTAAATATTAATAAGCTATATTGTATTATTTCAGGTGTTTGTTATATTGGGAACACTATTTATGGATTTTTTTAAGGCACTATTCGTAAGATACATGAATCGTTGTTGGTGTTGGGATCTCGAGAAAAAATACCCACAATATGGTGATTTTAAAATTGCTGAAAATATATTGCATCTTATTAACAACCAAGGGATGGTCTGGATGGGAATGTTTTTTTCACCAGGACTAGTCATGTTAAATGTTGTAAAGTTAATGATAATGATGTATCTCAGATCGTGGGCTGTCATGACGTGTAATGTCCCACACGAAGTTGTATTTAGAGTCTCCAAGAGTAATAATTTCTACTTAGCATTGCTTTTAACAATGTTATTTCTTTGTGTTTTGCCTGTGGGCTACGCTATTGTCTGGGTAAAGCCATCATGGCACTGTGGACCTTTCTCAGAATATGATAAAATTTATAAAATACTGACTAGCAATATTTACAAAGTTCTTCCGAAAAGTCTAAACTTTGCACTTCAATATATTGCATCACCAGCAATAGTCATCCCTTTACTAGTTTTACTCATTTTAATTATTTACTACTTAATTTCTCTAACTAACTCGCTAAGAGAAGCTAATAACGATTTAAAGGTACAGATTTTTTTATATATTATATTGTTTGTCTCAATTTTAATATTATATAATAAAAATTGTTAATACAGGTTCAACTAAGAAGAGAAAGAACAGAAGAAAGGAGAAAAATGTTTCAACTAGCCGATACCAGACGTCGCGGTGGATCTTCTTACATTGATAATACACCTTTTGCTAGGTGGAAGAAAGCTTTGCCCTCTCTTCCAATTAGTAAATCAATAGATTCTGATGATAAAAAACCTGGTATCGATGAAGACTTAAAGGAACCAAAAAAATCTGTTAGAAAGAAAGGTAAATATTATCATAATATAATTTTATTTTCAATAAAACTTACAAAAGTTTAAAATATTTCACGTTTTGTAGGCATATTTGAGAAAATTGTTGGAATGGCTTTGGATAAGAGAGGTGAAACTAGCCATCGTGCTGACAAAGACAATAATATTATTGATGATGAAACGGATACAGATTTTCATGAAGGTCTTCCAAAAGACATATTGAAAATTAAGGATATTACACTCATGAAAGGAGATAATACAAAAAGTGCTGTGGAATTAAAAACAACAAATGAGACAAATATAAAAATTAATGAAGAAGAAAATGTAAAAAATAATGATATTATCAAAAGTAATATTTACGAAGAAACAGACACAGCATTAGATAAAAATCCCAAAAATACTCATAAAAACATTAAAGAAAAACAAAATTCTGAATCTAGTAATCAGTCAAAACAATCTGATTCTATTGGTTCAGTAATACCAGTTATTACGATTAGTACCACTGAAAGTGACGATGAAATGCTTCAAGGACTAAAAGAGAAACATAACTTGACACCACAATTAATAGATATAAAAAATAAGGATAGTTTTGAAAGTCAAGACATTTCTAAGACGATAAATACAACAAACGAAAAAACTAGCTTAAAGCGAATCAAAAAATGTTCCGATATAAAATCGCTGAAAAGACAAAACAGTGTTGAAAGTGTAAACGAAAATAGAAGTGTTAGAAAAAGTAAATCTAACGAAGACGGCCATAAATATCAGTACTCACTGTAATTTTAAATATATATTATTAATAATCTTTAATATTAAGTTCAATTCGTAAGCGACATTTCTTTTCCTTATTTTTTTTTCTTTAACTTTATTAAAAACTGCAACATATCATAAGACAAAAATATGTCAGCAGTCGTAAATGTCAGGAATGTTTTATTTTAAAACGCATTATTTCCTATTTCTTTGTTTATATGCTGATATCTTAAGAAAAGTAAGAAGTTCATTATTATCGCGAAAAAAAAATCTTTACGAGTATATTGAGCGACAAAATTTTGATGTTTTTACAAGTGATTCGTTTGATTTTGAATACTTGAGTAAGTACATAATAAACTCCGTCTAGTGATATTATAATATAAAAATATCAACTAAGTAATACTCAAATAAACATCCACCTTCAGTACCTTAAAGTAAAACTCGAGTATGTTTGTCGGTTATAAGAACTCGTATGATATCCCTCTATCGCAACTCAAAAGCAAATTGGTTCTAAAATATTGGGCATAAAATGTTAAAAAGATGAAAAATGTTATTGACTTATATAGTATACAACTTTTTCAATAAGTCTATGGACATTAATATATTTTCAATGGAAAACTTCATCCTAGTAATAACTAGGATTTAAAATTCTATGAATTTGTTGATGCTATGACGGGTTGTATTGCTAATTTGATATTTTAACTACTCTTAGGGCCTGTTTCACAATCTCCCTTTAAGTTCCCTATAGGCTATTGGCAACATATTTGACAGATGTTTGACAGATACTCCATACTCTATCTGTCAAATATGTTGCCAATAGCCTATAGGGAACTTAAAGGGAGATTGTGAAACAGGCCCTTACAGAACTGTCTGTAATGGCTCTAATCTCGCATTTAAATGTAATTATCAAACTATGTCTGCATCGTACTTATTAGTAAGCTATAATATTATTATGACATGTTGAATATCCACGAATACTCATTCAGGCCCTTACACTTTTTCGGTCTGCTATTATGCATTATGTATAATACATCACTCTAAAAGATCACATAGCTAGCAGTTACTGATATAAAAGTCTCTGTGTAACACGTCGTAGTTGCACATCGGTAACCGAGTGGAGTCAAAACCGCATGGTAACCACACGCGTCTTGTTTATTGATATATACGATATATACTGTTTTATTTGGGGCTTATTCGGACACACGAAAACTGCATGATTGCGGTTCTTAAACCGCGGGGAAGGGTTTTGTGTTGAAAAGACGGAGTGGCAGCTTGTAGTTAGAGCAAGTTTATTCAACTCCATTATCGTTCAAAGACTGAGACATCCTACTCCATCGCTGGAAAGTCTGAGATAGCTGCACACGTGTATTCACTGCGTTAAAATCATTCCTTGTAACGACGCAGCGCGACCGCAACACGCAAGTAGAATTCCCTTTAATGTTATAATATAATGTAGTGACGGTAATAAAGTAACATATTTTACAGCTGAAAATATTCCTACACAAACTTTAAGTGATCAGTTGCAAAAAACGCCTTTGGAAGATAATGACGAAATTAAAACGTTATCTAATAAGCAAGCCATAAATACTACAGACGCTTTAATCGATGTTACTAAAATCCTAAAAGATAGTCAAAACAATACAAATATAAATGAAGACAAAGAAAAATTAAAGCAGATTAACGATTCACAATATACCACGTCACTATTACTAGAAACTACAGTAAGAAATAAATTACTTAAAACGAGAACTAACATCAGAAAACGAAAAGTTCAATTTAAAACCAGTCGTGATAGAAAGAAAAGAAAACTAAACACTAATAGAATAAAAGCAGAAACTAAAGGAACACACGTAAAATCTTGGTGCTACTCATGTGGATTAAATGATACTAATATCCCTTCATCTACTTGTTACAATACATTTGAAGGGAAAGACAAGAGCCGCCGAAAAGATACGAACAGATATAAAATAAAATGTATTCAGAGTAGGGTTGTTAAACAATTAAAAAATAAATATTATGGGCCTTTGTTTATAGGGGGTTGTTTTAAAAGGTTTTTAGACATAGGTACTGTATACAATGAAAGAGGTTGTAGAACGTATGAGCCTACAATGGGTAATAGTTTTGCATCTGAACGTCTTTCGAAACTGGAATATATATTACACGGTGTAGATAACGGATGTACTCACAGTCCCTATGCATCTTTGACACCTTTCAGTCGAGCAATATCTTTGTACGTACGATATCATGTTTGTGTATGTAATACAAAATACTGCAACAATTCTGTAATGTTGCGGAAGTCAATGAGTTTTTGGTGTTTGTTGATTACTTTGTATATATTAAATTGAGACAATGTGAAAATGCTTTTAAGATAAATACATATTTATAGATATAATGTGCCTTAGTGTATTAAAATTGTTATAAATGTTAATAGTTTAATTAAAGCTACTGAGTACTAGATATACTTACACGCTACACTCAAAGGTAGATTATTCAAAAACAGTACACTAATCCTAAATTTGTTGTATGATAAAATCGCAAATATGTTTTATTAAATATATTATTTATACCTAATAAACATTTTCTTTACTACCCTATCAACGTATTTTAAACAGATTCAGTCGAATTAGTTAAACTTCAATAGTAATCAGTTATCTTTATTCTTCAAATAATTCTTGTTGAGTCGATTAGCTACTTTATGTGCGCTATATAAAGCAAAGCTCTCTCTGTTTTCCTCCATCTCTTCCCCCCTCTCCCTCTTTTCTATCATGCACTATGTACAGATTAAATATAAAAGTAGTATAGATTATACTACTATATCTTTAGATTTTTATTCACTTTTATCCTTGTCACTATGATAGTATCACTGTTTCTTTTTTTATACGAGTAGTATTATAGAAGATCAAACAAACAGTCGAAGCTCTCTGGCGACTTTCGACGCCCATAAACATCCACACTACCGTACCGTCATGCAGATGCATTACCCTTTGTCAACCACCCCCGTTCTGCCTGCTGACTTTTGCTTAAAACTCAAATTTAAATTTAGAGGTTAGGAAATCGCGCAGTTGTCGGAGTGCCTGAACGAGGACTAGAAAATATTAAAGACTAAAACCTCTTTCAATTAACTACATAATATCAAAAGCTTTTAGTTTCACATATTTATTGAATATTTATAATATTTAGTCATAATATAGGTAGGAACCAATAATTCTGTTGAGTTTTGTAAGCATGACATTATTTCCATTGCTGAACATAGGCCCTCCCTCAATGAATGCCAAGACGACCGATCCCTTGCTACTCGCATGGTCGAGAGAACATATCATGAGATCGATCGCATGACTTTTATAAGGCTTTATGAATATTTATTTTCATCTAAACTAGGATACGAACGTAGGATCGAGATGGAACGAACACTACATATTATTATGGTTTTCTTCAACAACATTTTTATACTCCTATAATTTTCATTACCTAAAATCTTCTGAACAGTATCAGAGACAAAAATTAAAAATCCTAAAAGTTCTCATTTACTATTTGTGGCATTTCTGAGTCTCAGACACACTCCATAAAATTTATATTAATTGGTATTCATAGATCTTTCCGATACACATTATTGCTGGAATAAAATACCAAAAATATAGAGGTTAGCTCGCGATTAGTCTGCACATATGCATATAAACAGGTCGGACGGCAAGTATCTCCTCTGAACTTTATATTATTACAATCGCTACCCTTCCCGAAGCTGTAGCTTACTATCTCAGAATCGAGAGGCGACGTCATTCTGCGGCGGACCGTTGCACGCGCAACATGGCGCGGACAGTCGCGCTGCTAGTATTGTTTATCAACGTCGTGGCCGCAGAAGTTCTGACACCCCCGTACTTTAACTTGGCGCTGGGGAAAAAAATTACGGCGACGGCGACATGCGGAGACGAGGAACCAGAGTTGTACTGCAAGCTTGCTGGAGCAAATGCTGAGCACGACGAACATGTGATTCAAGGACAGGTGAACTACCTTTTTATAAACATTCCCATTTAACTATAAATTACTGCATGCGCGTCGAGTTTATCGCATAGTACAGATACAAATTCAAGTCAGCGTTTTACAAATAAGAATATTTGTTCGTGATTCTAAAAGTCGCTGTGCTCTTGAAATGTTTTATTTATTTTTTTATAAATTCAAATCAAATGGTCATTCGCAAACTTTAAGCAAAACCGAAAACGACTCTACATAACGTCAGATTATAACAGTAGTAATAACAGCATCACAGGTAAACGATACAGTTGTCTCATTGTTTTTTTTTTACTATCCTGCTCGAGATTGGGAGATAGATATTTAAATGCAGTCAACAGGCGATAGGATTAGAAAGAGAGATAAGAAGGGATCAAATTATGAGAAGAGATTCTTTTGTCGTAATAACTGGTTTTACGTGAGAGATAGTTATATATTTAAACGTTGGTTTGGTGATAAAAATATTACATTATACTGATAAAAAATACAGAGCCATTATTGGCAGCTATTTTCATTTTGGTAATTAAGGGTAGTCGTGGATAGGCGAGAAGTATTACAGAGACTATCTTGTGATATTCAACGATATTACACCTGATGATACATCGCCACACACAAGTCAGAGACATAAAAGTCATCTGCAGATTTTAAATCTTCTGTTGAAGGTGGCTGCTACCAGTAACATTCTTTGTCTATGTTGGACATAATATCAAAAGCACCGTCACACGTTTTAAAGATAAAGGAATTTTGTTTGATTTTCTAATCTTAGAACCAAGTATCTTATTAGAATTTCAAAAAAAACTTTTGTATTTGTACACCTAGTTATTTGGGCAGATTATAAGTTTCATTTTTATTTTAGGGCGAGTTCAATCGCTTAAACTAGCTAGTTCTTTTATGAAAAATGTATTATAAATTATTGTGAACCAGATAAACAAGCTTCTAGCAGAAATCCTGAATTAAAACCTATTTTTTTCGCTGTAGATTTAAATTCCATTGAACTAGCTTTTTTGTGACAATTTTATGTCAATAGAAGTTTTAAGTACATGATTCAGCAATTTGCGAATTTTCTTAATACATTAATTATAATCGAATACAATAATTAAAGGACGTAGTAAATGTATACTAAATAACTTATGAATATAATAAAAATATAGACAAAAACCGACCCGACGAGCTTATTATATATCACATGAACGGGAGGTTGATAGCAGTTATCTCGTCCTGTCAACTCACACTGATAAGGAATCTGTTGCCTCGGCTACCAAACTTAATATTACTTTATAAACATTATGGTTACTACTAACATATTTATTATGTACTTTTATTGCTTAAGCTTTGAGTAAAATAATAAAAAGAGAAGAAACAACAGGTAGGAATCCAAGTCCTTTTTTAGCGCATTTTGATGACAAATATTTCGAAATTCATATTATGAAATAAACGTTCTTGCTTTTATGAAATACTAGCGGTTGCCCGCATAAGCAAAAAAAAATCCCTTTTTTGCTTCCTCCCAGAATATGTTTGCAAAGTTTCATGATGATTCGAATGATGAAAGCGTAACAAACATCCACGTTTTTTCATTTATTATATTAGTACCTAAGAATTTAGAAATTCAATAAGGCAATGATATTTATTACATTGTTTAAATAAGGAACAAATTTCAACGTTCGTAAAAAATATTACGAATTCCTATGTCGCACACTGTTAAATTTGAAAAAAATGTTTCATTCATCAGCGTTCAGCGATAAAGGGTTCGCAGGTCATGAGATTATTTTGAGCATGCTGAGTGGGTCGTTAGACTTTTGTTATCACCGCAGCTTACGTCCGGTATAGTAACGGATCCAGTATGTTTGACATATATATAATTTAATATGTAAAAAATTACTACTAAAGATAAATTATGTTGTTTTTTTAAATTTGTAATTCGACAATAACCAATCCTTCTGTTTATTAGTCTGGGATAGATATATTATTTATACATAAAATTGAGTCTAGTAATAATATCATAATCATGAAGCAATATTTTTTCGCCGTTAGGTTTCATCTTCCATCAATATACACAAAAAAACAACTTTAGTAATTTTTTAAAGTAGCATACATAGATTACATAAACGACTAATAACAAATGAATAAATAGAATGTAAACAATTTTACAAGACTATCATTATCGTCGGTCTCTATACGTCCACATAATACCGGCTTTAAGTGACAGTTATGCTGTCGCATTTCATGCGATTTATGAGTTCATGGTGACTCATTTCCTAAAATGATCCCTTTATAACTAGAACAACGTATCCGCCTAATCTTTAATCATATGGGTTGCCGACTTATGACATAAAAAATAGGCCTCCCTCAAATACGACCAAGACGGTGAGTCCCTTGCCACGAATAATATAATCCCTTTAAAATACTAACATAAATAAAAAATGAAGCAAGTTTAAAACTCGAAAAACTCAATTTGGCGTTCCTTTGCGGCAAGAGTGATCGTTTATTTCGATTTCTATCATCAAATTGCTCGCAGCTCTGTAATTTAGAGCCGTTCTACCTTTCCGTGAATTTCGAAGCTGGGCTCGTCTCGTGAGGTTTTTATGGCCATGTGGTAGCCAAATGCGTAGCGCATCTCCGCGGCCACCTTTTGTTCTTCACAGCCCGTTTACAATGAACGCCAAATTTGAATGTATTTTGCCGGCACATGTTCTTCACATGTTGTAAAAAGAAAAAAAGTGTTGAATGGACGGATTTAATGATTGCTGTGAATGGATTTTATATTGTTACGACTCTCGTAAACGATTTTATACTTTAATTTTTGAGTAAACAATAAAATTTTAGTTTGCTGATAATTACTTTCTAATCTTGTGTTAACTTTTATTGTATTTAAAAATAATAATAATTATAATAAATCACACTTTATGGCACACCATAAAACATAATACGATAAACAAATATATAAAACCTATAAGTAAGAGTACAAGAGGCGATCATATCGCTAAAGCGATCTCTTCTAGACAACCTTCGATATGTAAATTTTATTATTTCATATAGAAGCTAATAATAATATAATTCAATAAAGAAAGAAGCAAATTTATCTTTAAAGGTTTCATTAAGTATATATTTCGTATTATTCAACAGGTGTGTGACATATGCGATGCGAAGAGTGAATCAAAGAAACACCCCCCAGAGTATGCGGTGGATGGTATGGAGACCTGGTGGCAAAGTCCACCTTTATCCAGGGGGATGAAATACAACGAGGTGAACCTCACTATCGATCTTGGACAAGTAAGTAATTTTTTTAAACATATTTTATTAGCGTATAAATTCGGCATATAACTACATACTTCTACTTTAAAGTAAAAAATAACACCAGTTATTTCATTATTATTAATAAAGGTTATTGCATGATTTGATACACTAAAATATCGCATGAATTAATAATAATCATCACAAATTATAATCTCCGAATACTTTAGCGAGATGATGCATGACAAATAGCTTGAGCTTGAAGGCCATCAGGCCTCGCAAAATCATCATCGAAAAATAAGACAAATAGCAAAAAATAGTAGTTCAATTTTTTATGCTAAAAATTTTATTGCTTTCAATTTAATTGTAATTTTAATAACATGCACGTTATTGGGATACGTTCTTATAATTATGTTAATGTCTATGAACCGAAAATACGACAAGTTTATACCGCTTGATAGATTATAGACAAATAGCCTCGAAATAGTATCCAATCTAAAGACTCTAGTCTAAAGCGAACATGAAATCGATGACATAAATGATAAATTGTGTGAAATGTATAAATTACTACAGCGTGACAGAAGTGGAAAACTTTCGTTCACGCTGGAAGATCACAAGTGTATATGACCACGGCTCCTCCGAGACTCGATCACGGTGCCCGAAATAATCCCATAATGCCACTGAAAGTGCAACGACCCGGCCCGCCATACTGGAACTATACTTGGGACATAAAATAATAATAGATTTCCTATTACAAAACCGTTTTATAATGGAAATTACGACTCGAGCCTCGAAGATTCCATAACATTATATATTCATCTCTTAAAATTAAAAATGGAAACTAAAATTTAAATAATATTAATATTGTTACAAGTAGGCATTATATATATCATTCATGAAATCATCCGTCATTATCACCAATCAATTAACATGTAAGTATTTTATAATCACAAACAAAATCCGATGTACAATTAAGCCCTATGCGATTAAATTTAAAAAGATTTGTACAAAATGTTCTTTTGAACATCAAAAGAACCAATAGACTTAAGTATTTTTAACTCTAGTATTTTTGACTAGCGATGGAAATACATCAATATTTCTATGGCTAGTTGTTTTTTGAAAAGAAATGTTTTCGTGAAATTTATCATAATATATGTGTCGCCGATAATAGTTATAGATAAGTGGTTAAAACAAGCCGCATCACTCAACGGCTTTTAATATACTGTTGAGTCCTTGTGATATTTTTGATGACAATCTGACAAACATGGTGAAGAGTACCGTTGAAAATGATTCACGATCATCATTATGAACCTTTATCTAACTACTGCTGAACATAGGCCTCCTTTAATTAACTCTAAGACGACGGACTCCTTGGTACTATGTAGTATCCAACGGACCAGCACAGAGATTGTCTTCTCATCTGATTAATAGCCGACCAACACTTCGTCTACCTAAGCGACTTCCACTCTTGACCCTTATTGGCCCATCAGCCGCGTTCTCCAGAATGTATAAACAGCCCACTGTCACTTTAACGTGATATCGGTAACTCTGACTCTTTGGCAGATATTTTAGGTTTAATAACATTTGGCTATACGAATTATATGTATAAATAAATATGAAATAGTTTTAAATTTTATAATCTTATGCTAACTTGCGATAGTCATATCATTTATGTTTTATGCTATGCGATTTTCTTAAAGCAGTTAAATATTTCAATGTGTGGATTAAATAAATAATGCATTATGGTTTACTAAGCGAAATATAAGTAAGTATATACAATTTTTCCATATATTGTTATTTATTATTGCTGAGCTTGCGATGTAATATATACTTGGCGCATTTTTTACGGACGCATTCCGTGTATCTATTTGTTACGTGATATAATATTTAGTAGAATATTAATTGATATTAAACAAAATATTTTATAAAGTTATGGTTAACATTTTGTTATGCCACTCACTTTGAATCAATAAATAAGCACCAGTACTCAAATTTGTCTTTGTGTGTCCTTTTAATTATTTTGTGTATTGTTAACTAAAACATGCGATACGAATTTAAAATGAGGAGTTTCAACATTATTGATTAATATTATCATTAACTTTGAATCTCCTCATTTTAAATTTGTTACTTTCTAGAAAATCTTCTTCTAAAAGATAGTTTATAGTTTTCTAATGTATACATATATGCTAATTTAAGCCTTTGAAATAAAAATTATTAAATTGAATACAACAATCATTAATAATAATAAAATAAACATTAGTTTATTTTAGTACCTTGAACAATATTTTGATTCAATTATTTGGTAATTTTTAATCAAAGCAACTTATAAAATGTATTAAATGTTTTAAACCTAAAGAAAGTAACCTAACAGGATACTGGCTTATAATTTAATATGATGTAGAGTCAGAGACTACCACCGTTTTACCGCCACCATTTTCATTAATCTAAAAACTTACTAATCATCCGATTGATCTATCATTTGGTCATCATACAAATCCTATGCCGTATTAATGTGAAGTATCAAAAAACCCCATAAATTTTTAAATATCTAATACTTGTATCCCTAGCGATGATATACAGGACGGAGTGTTGATAGCAGCTTTTATAATAATACTTTATTCGACGAACCATTATGAAATAGCGTATTCGTTTGATACATACCTATAATTCCTATATATTGTATATAGCTGACACAAAATAATTTAGTACATCGTCAACATCACAATCATAATCATAATTCGTTTAGAAAACAATCTACTTACAAGAGATTTATAAAACAATCTTAAGAATTTTCTTTAAGATTTAAATTTCCCAGACAATAATAAAAAAGTGATTGCATCTATATAATCAACTATTATTTAAAATAAAAAATAACATGCTTAAGCTTATGCTGCTTTAATTATTATTAGTATTAAGTTTGCATGCACGAACTATCTAGTAATAATACTTGCTTGTTTGCACTTTACATTTAGTATCAAGCATGTACCTACCTACATAATATAAATAATTAAATTAACGAATAATTTATCTTCCAAGTAAATAGAAAAAGTATTTTGTTGAAAATAACCTTTATTACAATTACAAATTACATACATTAATTATTATGTATATCCTCAGTGCGCAAAGTTCTTCTTAAAATAATATATTGATACAGTCGAGATGTTAATGTGATCTGCAGTTTCAAGATAGATCCCCTGACCTAGAAACTTGAAATTTGGTCTGTATGAACCCCTGTGGATTCCTTTCATGGCATAACTGAGCACTAAGAAAAAAACAACCCGTGGGTGGGTGAAATAGGGGGCTGAAGTTAATATAGAATTTTCTCATTTCTAGACTTAGAAGTAAGCTAATAGGTAAGAAAATAAGTTCTGGGTTACAATTAATGTTATGTGTGTAGGTAAAATGCACTTTGTTTCTCTCTAAAGAGGCTACATTAAAGAAGGGCTTTGTAGGTTCGGTCGTGGTCGGCAGCAGTCGGTGGGCGCGAAATGTGTCGGTACACGGTGTAATAATCGAATATACTATCACTAATCATCATCAGCCTTGAAATCGCTGCACGTGTAACCTAACGTCAAAACGAGGCATTCAATTTTTCATCAGTAACTTTCACTATTGTAAGGAAATCAAATAAACTACTCACTTATAGGACCTTGATAATGATAAAAAGTGCCAAATAAAGTTGGTTTAATTTTTAATGATATTTTACAGGAATTTCACGTTGCCTATGTTTTTATGCGAATGGGCAATTCACCTCGGCCTGGACTATGGGCGTTGGAAAAGTCCACAGATTATGGAAAAACTTTTAAGCCTTGGCAGTTTTTCTCGGACTCCCCGCAGTAAGTACATGGAGTTTTCTTATCAGTTAGTATTACCGAACAGGGCTACATAAGGACCTTATATAACACAAAATAATTATTTAAAACACTACCTGGTTATCCTTGTCATTTGGGCAAAAGGGCGGTCGCTTCACTTGGTAAAAGTGTCAAATATACGCTACTCGCAAAATAAGCTAAATATGTATAGACTAGCCTTATATCTAGACTTATGTCTACACTAACCTTTAAATTCTTCTTTTTAGGGATTGTGAAAGGTACTTTGGTAAAGAAAGTTTACAACCGATAACGAGAGATGACTCTGTCATATGCAGTACTGAATACTCCAAGATTGTACCCCTGGAAGGTGGTGAGGTAATGCTAAATACTATATTAAAGATATTACACTTAATAAACATATTACAATTTTTTTTAAACTTTGTGTTAAAAAATTTAAAAATGTACGTACATAATATATACGTAGTACATACATATTAGTCAAATTACAGATATAGTAATAATATCATTTAATTTTTTTATATCGAAAAATTCTAGCTGGTATCTGCTTCATTTACGGCGGCAGACAGATTTTTTAAGAATATGTGTCAAAATTCCAAGACAGACAAGAAAATTTTAAGATAGATAGGATATTAAAAGCCGCCGTTTTTATGTATGCAGATACTGAACTAATGGTTTAGTCTTACTTTGCTATATTTATTAGTATTTATGATAATCCTGGTATATATATTACATAAACGTACATATATACACAAATATTATGTACACTTATGGAATGTAAAAAACTAAAAGATCTCTACAAATTACTAGAGTAGTTTTATTCGATTTTTCCCTACTTTTTACTAGCAAATATATTTTATTGTTTCATAGATTCCAATTTCATTGCTTAACTACCGACCATCATCAAACAAATACTTCAACTCATCGGTCCTCCAAGAGTGGACCAGGGCTACTAATGTACGGCTGGTGCTGCTGAGGACAAAGAATTTGTTGGGACATCTCATGTCGGTCGCAAGGCAAGATCCGACAGTGACTAGAAGAGTAAGTACTTTTAGTACATATCAGGGATATTAATATTAGCATCATCGAATTACTTGATCTTAAAAATACTTTAGACGACTCTTTCAGCTTAAGTACTAATCAATGATTAATGCTTAAGCTATAGCTAGGCTAGCTGAGAAAGAAAATACTAGTGACACTCAAGAGTTTGTACCAATTAAATTAGTAAATTTATTACTCTCTAAAAAATTTAACTAAACTTTACAACGGCCTCCTAGCGGGATGATATATAAAGCGTTGCTCGATAAAATGGGCTATCTAAAATTAAAAAAAACGTTCCAATTCCGACAATTAGTTCTTGAGATAAGCGCGTTCAAACCAACATACTCTTCAGCTTTATATATAAAATATATGATTGTTCGCAGTATTACTACAGTATTAAAGACATAAGTATTGGTGGTCGATGCATGTGTAACGGTCACGCTGATACCTGCGACCCAGCCGACCCCGAGAGTGACAGCAGTATCCTCGTGTGTCGCTGTCAGCACAACACATGCGGACCTCAATGCGCACAGTGCTGCCCCGGGTTCGAACAAAAGAAATGGAGGATATCCCAGAATTGGGATCGCTTTGCATGTGAACGTAAGCTGTGTTTATGACAAAAAGTTCTTTTGTTTTCTTCATTTGTAAATATGCAGAATAAGTTTTGCACTTTTTAGACTCTATTTATCGACTGTTGTATGCGATTGTTTTACTTTTGCTCTCTGTTTTTATTCTATTATTCAGCTTTATTATTAATAATAAAAACTGGAAAGAATTAGCATTAGCAATTTTTAACCCTGGACAATTTTAATATAGTAAAGGTCTTCTTCTTCTTCGTCGTTCCCTCACTGCTGAGGATCGTGACCACATATGAATTTCCACTGGACACGGTCTTGAGCCAAGTGAATTGCTCGGTACAAATTGCCCCCCACTTTGGTCTTAACGGCATCGGCCCATCTCATTGGTGTTCTTCCTCTTGCTCGTCTTCCTTCTATATGTCCCAGAATGAAAGTCTTTTCCAGATCATGCTTTGGAGAACGCATAATGTCACCGAAGAAGCCCAGAACCCTGTCTTGGCATATTGTTGAGAGCCGTTTTTTGATGTTCAGCTCTTCAAGTATGGACGCATTGGTTCTCTTTGCTGTCCAAGAGATCCGCAGTAGGCGTCTCCAACACCACATCTCGAATGCATCGATCTTTTTACATTCGCGACTCTTTATGCACCAGGTCTCCGAACCGTAAAGGAAGATCGAGAATACCAGGGCTCGCACCGAACGCACTTTTGTGGATCTTTGAATACCTTGGTTTTTCCAAATACACTTGAGGTCAGTCATTGCACTTTTGGCCATCCCGGCTCTACAGCTTATTTCATCGTTACAATTGCCCTCAGTCGTAATGAGCGATCCCAGGTAAACAAACTGTTTCACTTTATCATAGTTGCTAAGGGCATCTGTTATTGAAAGCATTTGGGCTCGGTCCACCACCATTATTTTCGTTTTGGAATGGTTGATCTTGAGACCGAGTTTAGCACTTTCTGATCCACTCTCTTCAGCAGGGTGGCCAACATGAAGCTGACTTCATCGTGTCGTCAGCGTACCTGAGATTGGTGATTTTCTTTCCGCCTATTGTAACGCCGCCATTCCAGTCCTCCAGTGCCTTTCTCATAATGTAATCGGCGTATATATTAAAAAGTTTCGGTGACAAGATACAACCTCGACCCACGCCTCGTTCTGTGTGGAATAGTTCCGATTGGTGATCCTCCAATTTCACAAAGCTAGTGCCGTCAAGGTACAAATTCTGGATCAGTAAGATGAGGTGTGAGGGAACTCCCATATTTAGTAGCACAGCAAACATCTCATTCCACAAAGCACAGCACCAGCGGTTTTTTAAATTCGCGACATTTTTCAATCAGTAATCGCACATTCAAAATCTGTTCACGAATGCCTTTTCCAGCCACGAAGCCTGCTTGCTCACTCGGTATCTGGTGATCAATAAAGGTTGAAAGTCGCTTGCTTATTATGAGCAACAAGATTTTGCTAGCATGGGACATTAGAGACAGTGTACGGTAATTTTCACACTTCCGCGAAAACCCTTTCTTATGTAGAGGGATAACAACAGATCGCGTCCAATCCTCTGGCAATATCCTCCAATACCTGTTGAATGATCTTAGTCCCTTCTGTGCCCAAATTTTGCATTGCAGCCGAAACCCCATCCGCTCCAAGAGCCTTGTGTTTTAGTTTCTTGATGGCTTCGTGTACCTCTGACAGGAGTATATTGGGTTCTTCAGTGTGATCATCCCATTTGCGTTCAGTACTTTGTCCTCTTACATCCCGGTATAAGTTGTGACAGTAATTCTTCCATCTCTCTAGGACGTGATGCATCTCCGTCAAGGTGTTACCCTCACTGTCATCGACTATCCAGCTCCTTGGTTTAAATCTTGCAGTGAGTTGTTTAACTTTTTTGAAGAGGTCCTTTGTCTGTGCTTTTTCAGAGAGTTCCTTTATCTCATCGCATATAGCATTGATGTATTTCTCCCTGTCCCTTCGTGTAGATCTTTGCACCTCTGCACGTAGTTGGTTATAGCGGCTTATTTGCGTATCAGTTTGCAGTCCTTCGTTTTTAAGTTTTCTTCTCTCTTTAATTAACGTGATGTGTGAACATGATTCCGAGCTTATCCATTCTTTCTTGCGTTGGACATCTTTATGTAAATCATGACTCTTTTTTGCAGAGTCCAGCATAATCGTTTTGAGATTATTCCAACTGCTTCACTTGAGTCAAAGGGGTCCTATTCCATCTTTTTAATCTTTTCATTATCGTCCGTATAGAAATAGTCTAATGCATAATAATTAAATGTATGTAAAATTAAATACAAAAATAGAAAATAATAGTAAAGGTAGCATACTACATATCGTCATGTAATAAAAAAAAATTGCTTGATTTTTGCCATATTGCCTTGACTCATAAATAAAATTATTTTTCCAAATGAAAAACTGGTTCTACTAACAAAATATATCAATTTTAGCATGTAATTGTCACAACCATTCGACGGAGTGTGTGTATGATGCTACAACAGACGAGAAGCATCTATCACTCGATATTCACGGGCGTTACGAAGGAGGTGGTATCTGCCAGAACTGCCAACATAATACACAAGGAATAAATTGTAATAAATGTCAACCAACGTTCTACCGCCCATATGGCAAACGATGGGATGAGCTTGATGTATGCCAACGTGAGTATGTGAAAGAAATATATACAAATAGCAGTTCTCCGTGATGTATATAAGACACTTTGATTTTACGAAACAAGTTCAAGCAAAACATTATCCACGCGTTACCTTTAATGTGACGTAACATGATATTCCTAGATGAAATTACGCTACGTAAGCTTCTTCCATACTTACCCTTATACATAGAAAATACACGTCTTATATATCATATATAGCTAGCTGTACCCTGCCACGCTTCGCTGTGGTCGACGAAGATGGTCTCCGGATATGTGACTGATGCAAAAAATAGATAAAAACAATTCTTGATGCAAATTGTATATCACACTAAAATTTCAGCTCAATCGGTGCAGAACTTTTTGAGTTTTTGAAGCGTATACAAACCAACATAACATTCTCTTTCTTTTATTCTCATTCATTAATAAGTTCACTACTGCATAGTAGTAACATGACACTTGTGATATTAAAATTACATTATATATTTTTGTATAATAAATTTTATACAATAAGACTACTTTTAAACAAAGCAAAGCTTCACACAATGAGTTTATTAGGTATATCTATCTTAATAAACTATGTATATGTTGGATAATTTTAGCCATTGATTTAGACTATCTTCCAATCATTGGCCAAAATTATCTAATTACTATGATTAACATATTAATAAAACAATATTATTTTTAGCTTGCAACTGTGACTTGCATTATTCAACTGGTAACTGCGAGGAAGAGACTGGACGGTGTGAATGTCGGGTAGAGTTCAACCCACCAAACTGTGACTCTTGCGCATACGGCTATTTTGACTATCCGAATTGCAAACCTTGTATATGTAATCTCAATGGAACAGAAGGACAATATTGTACCCCCGTCGATGGAATGGTATACTTAATATTTTATTAATGAATGACTGATTATGCTTTATTGTGTATATATACAATTTAAAATATTAACAGAAAACAGTATAATGTTTTCATATATAAAGACGACTTTATCCCTAAAATGGATTTCTTTCAAACAACCTTAATTGAAACGGCTACCGATTGAGCTTAAAGGCCGCTAGGCCTAAATGTCTAGAGCTTTCGAAAAAAAATCGGATTGAGTGGTGCAAATAAAATGACACGTGTAAAAATATAATAATTTTCCTGTAATTTTTCTAGTGTCCATGTAAATACAATTATGCCGGAAAATCCTGTGAAATTTGTGCCGATGGTTATTACTCTCCTGAATGTAAAAGTAAGTATAATCAAATAAAGTTAATTAAAATAAGATTTAAGAATGGAACAACCAACATACACGATGACAATGCCAACAACATTGCGTAAAAAAATCAAACCTACACTATTACCATCATCAACATTTTTTCATTCACCCCCGTAGACCGCCATAAAGAAACACAAAAAATAAGACCTCTCTTTTTGCGTCGAGGCTTTAAAAAAACCTTTGGTGGTTAAAACAAATAAATTGACCATGATCGTTTATCTTTTTTTTGTTATAGATTGTGAGTGTAACTCAGTTGGATCAGTGTCTCAAGTATGCGACCAAATAAGCGGCAACTGTACGTGCAAAAGTAAATACAGCGGACGGACATGCAACCAATGTGAAGCTGGATACTTTAACTACCCTACGTGCAAACGTGAGTATACATGCTTTAGATGGCCGCACAGGTTACGGGTTCGTGTCCCAGCTATAGGCACAGATAGAATATGTAAAACAATATCATTGTCCAATAATGAATATAAATAATGTATTTATATAAATTTCATCTTATAATAATAATAATAATAATAATAATCATTTATTTCAGTATCTTTTCTTAGACTATACATAGATTGTAGATGCACTCCTTTTAAGTAAACAATACTTGTGACAGGAGGCACCGCTCTTCCCAATAGTATAACTAGTAGTGAAAAGATATGACAAACATAAAAATAACAAGTTTGATTAAATTAAATGCTAAAAACTTAAATTTACATTATATAAAATTAGGCATGCGAGTGCGTGCGTGTGTGTGTGTGTGTGTGTGTGTGTGTGTGTGTGTGTGTGTGTGTGTGTGTGTGTGTGTGTGTGTGTGTGTGTGTGTGTGTGTGTGTGTGTGTGTGTGTGTTAGAGTTAATGTGTGTATTTTTATTTAGTGAAATAACTCCTCTATATCATTATAATTTTGCATTTTTAGCCATCTATTTATGGTAACTTTACAGTCATGGTAATTTAGAGTGTATATGCCAAGCTTTTTATTTAACTTATTATATAATACTGCACTTAATCTATTATACTGTCTTTTTGCAAAATTTGTTTTAACGACTGCAACCGCGACAACTTTCCAATTTCTTCTCTTGCTAAATACATCGGGGTCGAATTTAAGGTTCTTGTGAATTCTTAAAATGATAGAAGATATGTACAGCTTTCTAACAGTTAAAAGGTCAACATATTCATAAAGATCTGTGGTAGGAAATCTTAGCGGCAGGAAGTACATAACTTTTAGCAGGGATCTTTGTGCTCTTTCCAACTCAAGGAACTTGGTTTTGTTCACTCCACCCCATACAGAAATGCAGTATCCTATTACACTCTCAGCTAGCGATTTGTAGACGTTATTAAGAAGATTTTTGTCAGCCACGTGTCGGAGTGTCTTGAAAACCCAAGTTAATTTTCTTATTCTGCCCATAACATGTTCAGTGTGAGCATGCCAGGACAGTCTATCATCAACTATAACACCTAGGTATTTTATACAGGAAACCTTTTTGATGAGGGGACAATTACAGTTCGATCCTAGTTGATCACATGTATGAATTTGAATCTTGAAGTCACTCTCTGGCTGCGTTCTAACATTTTTAGTAAAACAGACAAAGTTAGTTTTATAAGTGTTTAAGGTTAGCAGATTAGACTTGAGCCAGGCAGCTACTCTAGCCAATCCATTTTCAGCTTTCCTGTGAACATCTTCCCAAGAGGTACCACTAAATACAATTGCAGTATCATCAGCGTAGGAAAATAATTTCGCATGGGGGATTTTTAGTTTACACAGGCTATTAATATACAATAGGAACAATGTGGGCCCGAGCACGCTGCCTTGTGGTACTCCGAAAGTTATATTTTGTTTAGAACTAATGTAGTCACCAATTTTGACCATTTGTTGCCTATTATTTAAATAATCAGCAAAGAGTCTTAGTGGGACACCTCTTATTCCAATATTTTCTAACCTATGAATAAGAGTGGAAATGGATACGGTGTCGAACGCCTTTTTCAAATCTAAAAACACCCCTAGTGTTTTATTACCTTTATCAGTTTTACCGACAATTTCAGTGACAATTGCTGTAACCGCATCTATAGTTGAGAGATCTTGTCTAAACCCATACTGAGTATTCGCTAAGATATCGAAGTTATTTAAATAATTTACAAGTCTATGATTTAATATTTTTTCAATAATTTTAGAAATCGATGTTAAAACAGATATTGGGCGGTAGTTGTCAACGTCATATCCATCTCCGCTCTTATGCACTGGGGTTATAACAGAAAGTTTTAAAGCTGCGGGAAAAATTCCTTGTGCAAAGCATAAATTAATTAAATGAGTGATAATAGGGACAAGTTCAACATGTGCCAATTTCAAAAATTCTGTGGGTATTTTGTCCCAACCTGGGGCACTGTGTGTATTAAGATTCATTAGAACATTGTATACTTCTTGACAGTTTGTATCAAGTAGAACAAATGATGTTGGTAAGGCTTCGTTTAGGCTGTCTCTAGAATATGTATATCGAGATGTATTAACTGGAATCTGCTCAGCAAGACTTTTTCCAATGTTCGCGAAATGTCTATTAACAAAATTAACTGAGTTTGTGGGTGTGGATTTCGAGTTTAGTAACTGGGTATTAAAGGAGGTTTGAGTTTTGTAGTTAGTTATATTGTTTATGCACTTCCATAATAATTTCGGATTTCCTTTAGATTTAGATAATTCGTTTCTATCAAATTTTCGTTTTAGCTTTCTAACTAGGTTATTTATATAATTCCGATATCTTATGTAAGTGATTTTAAGAATTCTATTGTTTGGGTCATTGCGTAAATCTTTTTGTAACTTATTTCTGTTTCGTATGCATCGCAATATTCCTGGGGTAATCCAGGGCTTTATTATGCGCCTAGATTTCGGAATGTTAACTGTAGTTGTGTTTTCTTTTAGCGCATTCTGTATGATATGTATTAAGTCATATGTAAGTTTATTAGGGTCGTCACAATTGAGCAGTTCCGTTAGTTTATTTTTATTTAGGTTATAGAGAGCTTTATTGTAGTCTATTTTAGTTTTAGTTTTTATTTTATTCCCAGGGTTGAGTGTACTTGATATATTTAAAAGTACCATTGCATGGTCAGTAACAGTTGTGTTCAGTACAGCAATAACAGCTTTCTTATCCCTATTATTTATTTTAAGTATAACATGATCAAGGCAGTTATTTTCTCTAGTAGGCAGAGTGTGACCCGAAAGTAATCCGTGCATTGACATCATATTAAGGTACATCAATCGGTTATTGCGGTCCTGTGAAGATTCAGTTGTTTTAGGTAACAGGTTTATATTAATATCTCCGGTGATAATAATATTTTTACACTTTTTAATACATGTAAGATGTGCACAAAGAGAATTAATAAATGTCTCTGCATTTTTGTTGGATGGTGACCTATATATACCTAAAACAATTGTATCCTTATATGTAATTTGTAAGCAAGAGGCATGTTCTATATGTATTTCTTTAACGTTTACATCTTGATAGTAATCTTTTACATAAACAACAAC
This sequence comes from Lycaena phlaeas, assembly GCA_905333005.2. Lineage (NCBI taxonomy): Eukaryota > Metazoa > Arthropoda > Insecta > Lepidoptera > Lycaenidae > Lycaena > Lycaena phlaeas. The sequence goes on from HG995168.1 coordinate 8,511,078, forward strand.
TCCATCACTTTGATTTAGATGATTTTCACTGGCAAAATGATTATAATGAGCAATTGAAGGTACTTTTTTGTTCAAATTTAGCCAGCATTCCGTTAAAATCATTAAATCAATATCTAAATTATATTTTATAAGATTAATTTGAAAGTCGTCGATATTATTGTAGATACTTCTTATATTTTGAGTTACAAGAGTGAAATCGTGACTTTTCTTTTGTAAGGTATATAATATATTCTTTTCATCACACATATAAGCTTGCGCAATATAGATTTTATCTATCTCATTAATATTTTTAAAATTGCTATTCATCATAAGATTTAATTATAACCAACCTGTTTATTACTATGTTACAACACTTGTACGTTTTAACATTGTAGTAATAAAGTGGGAGGAGTGCTAAATATTTTTTTGTAATAATGATAATGTGTTCGTTATATGTATTTTGTGTGTATATGTGTGTTTTTGTATATATGATTATATATTTACTGTTGATTGTATATGTGTTAGTATGTGTATATAAAATGTAAATGAGTGAGGTTAACTTGAAATGAGTAAGTAAATTATTAGTAGTGGAGCTATTCACCAGTGCAAACATTTTTACAGCTAACATAATAATTAGTATATTTAGTCATTTACTATGTAAGTCTTGAATCTGAGCTTCATTTGTAATTGAGATAATCGGAGAATTCTCGTTCTTTCTTAGGTATATGCGTCCGAAGCTGGTCCAGCAGAATCTGTATTCTCGTGATCTGGCTAGGTCACGCGCCAAAAAGAACAAGCGAGAGCCTTTGGATGTCAGTTGTTCGGAGACATAAATTGGAATATCCGGACTGTGCTTGATCCCTAAGTGTTTAGATGAAAGCTTTTGTCTGTTTGTGGAATTAAATAACTTACACTTACGTAAAAATTCATTCTTTTTAATAGTTGAGGATATTTCCACAATTATTGAAGTTTTGCTTTGTTCTTTTTTTGTTTTAGTTCTGTAAATATCTTTTATATCACCATATTCCAAGTTACACTCAGTGGTTTTAAATAAAGTAGTTACCATATTAATTAGCATTTCTTGGGTTTCTTTTTCTATTTTAGGGACATTTTTTATAACAAAACATGTTTTACGGACATTCCTCTGTAAGTCTTCTATCCTGTCCTCCAAAAGTATGACATATTCCTGATCCCTCTTAGTTTGTTTTTCTAACTGCTCAATTTTCTTTTTTAATTCCTCATTTTGCATGGTCAAGAAATCGACAGATTCCAATATATGTTTATTGTTTGCTTGTATGTCTAAGAGGGTAGGGTTGATTTTGTTAAGTTCGTTACTTTGTGATGTAAACATCTCCTGTATCATGGTCCTAATTTCATTTTTGAACTTTTCAAATTGTGTTTCCAAGTCATCTTCCCGCTTTCTCTTCTGGCGAAGTGAAACAAATGCATTTTGAGGTGTTGCCGTTTCAGTGTCAAGCATATCGTCGATATTTGAATCAGACATCGATTTGTTTATTGAACGTTCCATCATTATTAAAAGCCAAATTCGACGTACACTTACAATAAATAATTTACCAGGAATGTAGAAATAGTTGGGAGTAAACTCTTTACGTAGGTGTTGTTTGATGCCTGGCGCACGACACGATATCGGAGCAAAATAACTGCGTTGAGTAAAATAAAGTACCAGGAACACAGAAGATAGTAAGGAGTATCCGTAGACGAGGACCTGTAGCGTTCGGCGTAGCACTGTGATTCGCTGTGTTGCTACGGCCACACCCACTATGCACATGTAGCACTCACTTCGCGAGACGCGTAGCACAACTACGAAGCCAGAGAATTGCCGACACCTTCTTATAATTTATGCGATCCTATTAATAGCACTGATTTTAATGTTATCAATATTAAATTTAACTTGGCCGTTGTTTAACAAAATACGTGTCTGCACTGCAAGGCGATCCGGGGGGAAGAGGATCTCGTAGTATGAAATACGATTTTAATAAAAAATAGTACCATGCTGCTTTGCAGCTAAATTGAACCGCCAAGATCGGGGTGGTACTTTCGCTCACACAATACCGGCTGTGCGGCACAAAAGTGACAGTTATGCTGCCGCGTTCCCTACATTGGGTTTCAGATCGCTCATTGTGGGATAGATAATAGGAACATCTGCATAACACACACTCACATGTGCCTAACCTTTGGTTGTGCGTTTGTCTATGGGCGTCGGTAGTGATCATGAAAGAAAGAAAGAAAAGAATAAAATAATTGTAAACAACAGAGATAGCCACTCAGCATTTGTCACACCATTACAGCTGATTGCAATGACTCCTCGTGATCACTCGCTTGGAGCGACATCATGAGGTTCCGACTTCTCGGTTGCCTCTTAATGACATAAAAAAACCTTAATTATTACTTTAGACTACAGAACGATTTTTTTCCAGATTGCAATTGTGATACGAGCGGTACCGAACCTAACATCTGCGACGACGTCACAGGGCAGTGTATATGCAAACCAGGTTTCGGCGGAATGCGGTGTGACCAGTGCATATCGGGGTAATGAATTGGGATACTTCAAATCTTGTCCTAAAACTTGCATCATTAACCAATTAAGAACCTTTAAAAAATCGTTTGTCAAAGCTCTCTCTCTCAAAATAGAATATTTGTTATATGTATAGTTTATACGTAGAAAAAATACGCCTTATTTTTAGTAAAGTCTAGTCAAGTTGCCACTGTTTTGGGAGCTGTGCTATTGTATATTTAGAATTTGTAAAATAATACCCACATTCTCAATTCAAAAGTCCTCACGAGCATAACTACGCTACGGCATACTACTAACATGTCACTTGTAATATTAAAGCTAAATTATATATCTTTAATAAAACACAATAAAAGATTATTAGCGACCCAATCCTTGATAGAATAATAGAGAAGAAGAGTTTGTTTTTCATTTCTTTAGACCTGCTAGTATCTGCTAGTAGTAAAAAATATTGATAAAGTAAATAGTCATAAGAATGGAGGCTGCGCTTAGATAGACAAAGAATTGGTTACCATTAACTATGTGGGACGACGATATCCGTGCAGTGGCAGGTCTGTGTTGGATGCGAGTGACAACGAAAGGGCTGTCTTCACTGAGAGGCCTATGTGCAGCAGTACACGGATAATGATGATTATGAAAATGTCATCTTCCAAAAGATCTTTAAATTTCAATACGAAGTTTCCCGCAAAAATTATTTAGAAATATTATAAAAAAAATGTGACCGTAAATAATTTTTCTTTTAATTGTCATATTTTCTTACAGCTATTACATGGAGGTACGCGGGCGTGAAAGGTCATGTGTGCCCTGCAACTGTACTCCAACTGGCTCTACTTCCACAAGTTGCTCGGCTGACGGCAAATGCAATTGTCTAGTGAACTTCGGTGGCAAGCAATGTGAACAATGTTCGCCTGGCTACTACAAATATCCAGACTGCTTGCGTACGTATTTCATTGCTTTTCGGTTGGGAAAATGCGTTGCCTTTATTTTGTGTCGCTTATGAATTAGTAACCCCATAGATATAAAACGAAAGTCGCATCAAATAACAGTGAGTCATTAAATTACGTACTTTCGTTAGTTTTTCTAGTTGACTTTAGAAATGGTTTTTAAAGCTTGTTTAGTTTATTGTGAGTACCTAAATGGAGGTAGGGACGATAAGAAATATACACAGAATGAATACTTTATTCTATCGCGAATATAATTATGTGTTTACTGGATATTGCAATTACATACATTTGAGACGAGACACGAAAATAATTTCCAGGATCACGTCCCTCAATTTCAGATAGTTGCTTAGTTAATATAGATAAGATGAAAGACTAATTATCACAATGCTCTTACGTAGCATTAGCGGCGAAAGTATAAAAAACTATACTAGTAAATATCTCTATCTATAATATTTTTCCAATTTCCTAAATAATAAGCATTACTATCGTTTTAATAATTTCGGCGTATGAATACATTTAGTTCAGGAATAAATAGCAAAAAATTAAATAAAAAGAATACTTCTTTGAAATGAAAATCTATCGGATATATTTTTACTTATCGTGTTGTCCTATCCCTATAATTATATTATACAAAATAACATACTTATTTTTTTTTATTTAAATTCACGTATTTAACTTACTTTGATTACAATAATAAAAGGTACACTGCTGAAAATTCAAATGCATCGTCTTAATTTATATATACCTTTCAGCGTGTAACTGTGACGAGTCCGGTATGATCGGGTCGACTTGTGATGATAACGGGCAGTGCCACTGTAAATCTAACTTCGATGGGGTGAAGTGCGACAGGTGTAAAGAACAGTTTTACAACTACCCAGCCTGTGAAGAGTGCAATTGCGATCCGCGGGGAGTTAAGGCTTCCTTTGCTGGTAATTTTTTTGTATTTATTTATTTGTTAATAACAATCTAATCCATTATCATTAGTATCAATATTTTTTCATTCACCCAAATGGGATTATTGAAATTTTGATTGAATTTATTTAATGTTTATTGAAATGAATACAGGTGAAGATAATTAAGAACCCTTTATTAAAAAATACGAAAGACTATGACGACCTCTGTGACTCAATGGTTAGCACGTTGGCGCTCAAGCCGGATAGCGGGTTCGAATCCCGCCAGGGAACAAAAAAAGTTACTGTGTTCCTGGTTGTGTATTAAAAAAATATAAAATAATATAATATATAAACATACAAATATCGTATCCACTATAGCAATTTTAATTTCAGGTTGTGGATCAGTTCCGGCGGGAGAACTTTGTGAGTGTAAGGATCGTGTTCAAGGTCGTATCTGTAACGATTGTAAAGCTCTGTTTTGGAACCTACAAGAATACAACCCGCACGGTTGTGAAGGTATGAATTTCATTGTATTTTATTAACAGGATGGCCAAATTGGCATACGAGCTATCCGATGTTAAGTATTCAGCGTCGGCCGTCAATTATGAACATAAATGAGCTCACTTCAATGAACTCTCCCTCCGACTAATAGTTTAACTTCATCCGCTAATGACTCGTCGACCGTATTGGATTTGACTAGCCAAACACCTACTCTCCAGAGTAGCGCGCGCGATATACCGCGCCCCCTGCGGGGCACGGAGGGGGGCCCGAATTTTCTCGAATTTTACTAGGTGAGCCATCTGCTCACCTACCTACCGATTGAGCTTAAAGGCCATCAGGCCTAAAAGTCTAGACCTTTCGAAAAAAAAAAATTCAATGAACTCTACCATCATCAGCATCATCAGCCTTTATCCGAATGTTGATGTGAGTGGCAAGAGGGAAGGTCTTGGCGTTCATCAAGGAAGGCATAACCATACATACATAGTATTACTGTAGATAATTATTTATTCATTCTTAAGTTTTATAACATATACAATTTATAACCTTTCAGTATTTTATTTTGTTGGTTACGCTTTCTCGAATCATTCCACGTTGTAAATCTAAGTTACAGCCAGTGATGTCAAATGGTTGTTGTGCATTCTTAATATTCGGTAATGTATTTTAGAATGCAACTGTAATCTGCCCGGAACACTGGGCGGTCTTGGATCATGCAACACGCGCAGCGGGCAATGCACTTGTAAAATGAACGTTGGGGAGAGACAATGCCATCAATGTCAAGATGGCTTTTACAAACTACAAAGTCATAATCTATTTGGATGTACAGGTAACAAAAATTGTATGAAGAATACTTACGGTAGATTCAATTGAGGATCATGAGGATACTTTGAAAAAAATGGCAGTCAAAGTTGATAAAAGTAAATACGTATAACTCAGAATTATTATAATATTATGAAATATCAAATTTTAGTACAAGAAATTTGAAATGTTTGATTTTTGTTCAGCCAAAAATACCTCAGCGCGCCTAAAGAAGTTTTCACTTTAAAAGTTGTATTTTTCTCTACGTTATGTCATCGTTCATTTTTCCAACTTATAAAGTTTATGTAACGCTAATTTATCACTGACAAATTTTCGGTACTGACGCCATGATGTTTTAACGTAGAAGTGAGGAGTGTTTTTTTTTTGAAACTATTCTTTATTCAAAACAGCTTGCGACTGTGACATCGGCGGATCCATTGATAACAACTGTGATAAGAACACTGGACAGTGCCGGTGTCACTCGAGAGTAGAAGGCCGTAGATGTGATCGGCCCATCCGCGCCCACTACTTCCCAACTCTTCACCAATTCCAATATGAAGTCGAGGAGGGACTTACGCAATCCGGTCCAGTTAGGTACAGGAACTCCGATGAGGTGTTCCCGGGCTATTCGTGGAAAGGATATGTGGTCTTCTCTTTGCTGCAGGTATGTCACGGCACGTCCTATAGATGTGATACGACTGTTGCATTTGTAATTTGTAAAAATCCATAGAAAGAATTTATAAATAAGTATATATATATCTGCTGTATGCTATATAGTATATAGCATACACTCGTCATAAGAACGTTCTGCCATTTGCCGTCACGCATTAGAGTCCATTTTACTGCCAAGATATCACACATTAAAAAGGACATGTCCTATTTCTTAAATCGACGTAGTTTCTACTTATTAACAAATGTTTAATGTTTTTATTTCAGAATGAGGTTATAAACGTTGTGAATATTATAAAGTCATCTTTATATCGGATGGTATTGAAGTACGTTAACCCTCTTAAAGATCCTATCACTGCAACCATAATTATAACACCTGAAAGTATTACGGATACGCAACAAAGGTAAGAAAATTATTTTCATTTAATGTAATATATCATCGAAGATAAATAATTACCTGTTGTTATACTGAAGTCTACTTATTTATATGTGCATATTTCCCTTATACTGTAATATGTGTTTTATAACATTTTTCACGTTCTTAAAAGATCCAAATAATCAATTCATATTTATTTTATAATTTGTAAATTAAATTAATATTTTTTTGTAGATTTAACGTGTACCTAAGGCCAACAATTCAACCGCAGCTAGTGACTGTTTTACTAGACAAAGGGAATGCGCCAGCGCCGTTTGTGATGAATGCAGGAAACTGGACGGTCACCATCAAAACAACGAAAGAAGTTATGATAGTAAGTGCGGCACATTATTTTTAGTTAAGAAATGCCAAAAATACTTCATGTATTATAAGTTCATTATTTGCGTTTACTAACAAAGGAGCTTTAAAATTGGAACAATATTCTAAAGTACCTAGTACTTCAATTCAAAACACAAAAATGATGAAACAAGGCGATATATATGTGTATTAAGTTTCACCATTAGTTCGTTGATAGGGGTTCAGTTTGTGCAGCAATAGAAGGTTCGTGCCTTCTTTTCAGTCAATCGATAGATTATTTTTCCTTCAACAAGTATTAACCATGTGCTTAATATTTACAGAAAAAACCACCTTATTATACGTGTTATATTATATGTGTTTAGAACTCAAAAGATGACTAGTATTAGGGAAAACATTAAGTAAAGTTTAGAATATTATATTTTTATTTTGTATAACTATTTTTTATTTTCAGGATTACTTTGTACTTATACCCGAAGCATATTATGAAGCTACAATATTAACACAAGTAGTTGATAAACCGTGTATAGTTGGTGATAAGAAACTGTGCAGACACTTTGCTTACCCAAGCCTTAGTGGAAAACCATTTGCAGATATCACAAATATGGTATCCAATGTAACTGAATATATTGATGATCCAGAGGCAAGTATATTTGAATATACATTATCAATGGTTAGAATGTAAAAAACACTTTTCATGCTTATTTTATATTATAATAGAGTAACATAATTTCAATAACTTCATTATCATCAGCCTTCATTTATCTACTGCTGAACTTGTCACTCGCATCCAACGCGGACCGGCCACTGCTCGGAGATTGTCTTCCCATCTAGTTAATGGCCGAACAATACTTCGCCTACCTAAACGTGGCCTCCACTTTTGAACCTTAATGGCCCATCGACCATCCGTATATTCAATAGCACTCAATAATCTTTTTTTACTTTACATAAAAATGTTTTTATTTTTACAGCAATTAGAAACATACTCAGCAGGCCCTAACGACATACCTTTACTCAACAACAACCAAAATGAGCTCGAATACAACATTAAAATAGACCCCAATGGACCGTACATACTTGTTATTGAATACGTTACACCAATCAACAAAACAGCTTTAACAATAAACGAAGCTTCCAGTGGGCATTATGATCTCACTCCTAAAGGAATAATTACTATAAGGTTCCAATCGGGAGATGGGCAGGAATCATTTGCTTTAGCGAACTTAAATGACTGTCCATACACATCGCCATGCAGACAAGTCGTTGTAGATGACATATCCAAAATATTTGTATTCCGAGTGCAGGATCCACACAATGTCGTTCATATCGAAGTAAGTAATTTCTAACTGGCTTGTAAATACTTTTTATTTTCCAAATAAGTTACTATTAATTGCTTTTAGGGTGACGTAGGTACGTTAGCGGGAATAAAATCAATCATAGCGGTTCCAGAGTCGGATTGGCATCTCGATTATATTACTCCACGGCCATATTGTTTGAATAGAGACGGTCGGTGCAGTCCAGCTGTATTCTCAAAAGCCGTGGATTCCAAAAAGGTATTTCAATCTTTTACTCTTTTACATGTCTAATAGTTTTGATCTTACAGTCTGTATTATTGTACTAAAATCACATGGGCTAATCACAGAATTTATGCATAGCGCACAACAAATATCGACATCTTCACGGACTAAATCTTTCATGGGTTCTGGTACTTTACTACTAGTACTAGTCTGGTTCTTTGTGCTCGCTTAACTGATAAGAGAGACAACTAAAATATATTTAAATATACATTGTTGTTGCTCAAAAATAATAAATCTTTATAATACAGGTTGAAATTGAATCGGGCGTGGGTGGTGATAGAGAAAATAGACCGTTAATACTCGACAACTCGACAATGGTAGTGTACCTGGCACCGCAATCAGAACCTATAAAAATTGAATCAAAAGTTCCAACGCCGGGAGAGTATATAATCATACTTCACTATTACCAACCTGATAATCCGGGTAAGTAACTATTTAGTACTAAATCATCGTTGAAATTATAAAATTAGAATTATTATTTTGAATCTCTGTCATCGCGTGATGCTAAACTATGCCGCCGCACTAAACTTCTTCATGTGCTCCTCCTAATCCTTCGTTATAGATTTTTATTAATATTTCATTTTATTACACACTTGATATAAATTATATTGATGTTTTACATTTGACGGTTACTGCAAACTTAAAAAAAAGAATCCCATTGGAATATCATATTCTAATTTCAATATTGTTATATCAGAAAGCTATCTGGACATCGAGTTGAATGCTGATGGTCAGATATACGATGCTAGTATACCAATCGAACATTGCCCGTCTAACTCCGGGTGCAGAGTACTTATAAAACAAGCAGATGGAAGAACACAGTTCATGATGAACGAAAACTTTACATTAACTTTCAAGGTACTATTAAACTATATACTTATACCAATTACTTATACTTTAAATATTATTTCGAATATATACTTTTGAGTTGCTTAGTATGATTGTTGTTTCAACTATGTAATATAATGTGTTTTCAATCATAAAATATACACGGACGGTTTCGAAGATTAGTGCGTTCAAAATCTCAATTTTTTATTTTGCTGTAGATGTACTCTTTAGTTGTATTACATTTCATAATTTGTAATTACAGGGTGAATCTAGTAAAGGAGTATGGCTTGATTACGTTCTAATAGTAGCTAAGAACGATTTTGTAGACTCTGCATTGAAGGAAGCGAACATGGTTGATTATACGCGTGAATTTATAGAGCAGTGTGCAGTAAATCATTTCTATATTAGCCCCAATACGACAGGTAAGTGAATTAATTTATGCAAAAATATTCACAAAACTGTATAACAAAAGCAGGGTAACAATTAGGTTATATTCTTTTTTATTATATTTTGCTATAAGATTTTCGAAAATTATAAAATATGAATTGTAAAACTATAAATCCTTTTTAGGATTTTGCCGAGATGCAATGTTCTCAATCACGGGTGAATACAACAGCGGAGCCCTGAGCTGCTTCTGTGATTTCTTCGGTTCCACTGAGTTAGAATGTGACACATTTGGAGGACAATGTCCGTGTAAATCAAACGTTATTGGTCGCACTTGCAGCGCTTGCAGGACTGGTTATTACGGCTTTCCCGACTGCAAGCCTTGTCACTGCCCGTCGACGGCTATCTGTGATGACAACGGTGAGTTTTACTGGTTACAATTTTTTAGAAACTGTTTTTATTGTAACAAAAAAAACGCCGGGCTCGATATTTTAAAATGCTCTACGTTCTACGAGTGTCTTGTTGATTAGGCTTTTTGCTTCTTTTTAGGTGAATGTATTTGTCCTAAGAATGTGGAAGGTGAAAACTGTGATCGTTGCAAGCCTTACACCTTTAATTTCGATGTTCAACGCGGTTGCGATGACTGCAATTGTAATCCTTTGGGCGTCGTTGATAATCAATTACAATGTGAAGCTGATAGTGGCAATTGCGCGTAAGTTAGAAATTATTTTGAAGGATGTTTCTTTAAGATAATCGTAAGTAAATATATAAAGTTTGTTAAGCACTAGACATATATGGAGTGATGACGGTGTTGATCATGAAATAAGTTTATAGAACTTATAAGTTTCTAACAAGTAATATTTTTTACATCTATTATATATCCATACATATATATACCAGTGTCACAATGTTTGTCCGGGATGAACACCAAAACTACTTAACCGATTTTAATGTTTTTTCTTTTAAAATTTGTGCTTTTCTCCAATTTAAAAGATAGGATACTTTATTTGTCGAATTTGAGATAAAATAGGTAGGAACAAAAAACTGCTACATGCCGAATCTTTTTGACAGAGCGAAGTCTGTCGATACCGCTAGCATTATAAAATATATTAATTTTTAGAGAAATTTTATTGGATGAATGAATGTAGGAAAACTATGAACTTATAAATGAACGTACATTACATTTTTATATTTTACAGATGTAAAGAAAACGTAATTGGTCGTGTTTGCGATCACTGTGTTCCCGGATTTTACGCGTTCCCCGATTGTGTTCAATGTTCTTGTAATCTTGACGGCACGACAGACGACGTCTGCGACCAGAACACCGCACAGTGCTATTGTAAGAAGCACGTAAAAGGACAGGTAAACGTCATCCCTCACCAGGCAAATGTTAAACATCGATGCTAATGTTAAAATTCTCAATTATTAAAATAAGCTAAATGTGGAACAAAATAAAAAAATATAGTATACACGACACCTTCATCATGATACCTTCACCACACGTTTGCAGTCAGATTTTCCATTACAGTCGAATTTCCTGCAAAAGTGCGCTGATTCACATAAGTTGTTACAGAATTTAAATGTTTATATTCTATTTTCTGATGTGTCTCTAATCTAACAATATGACCAGGCTTGCGACACGTGTAAAGAAGAATATTTCAATCTTCAAGCTGACAATCCGGATGGTTGCATAAAATGTTTCTGCTTTGGAAAGACAACACGTTGCAGTAGCTCCTACTCGTCTTGGGCTGAGGTAAGATCGGTTATTACCTAATAGTACTAACTTGGTATATAATTAATATCTAGCTGGACATTTCGTTCTCCATTTCTGTGGGAACTCCAAGGTGCAAAATACACTTTATATTCGTAATGAAGCGACATTTTAATGATAGGATTCTCTTTTCGTGACCATTGTTGTTGTAAGGTATTTAAAAAATAATTAGAAAAAGGTATTTAAGAAATACCTTTAATAAATTCGTAAAAACTTGATTTGAGCGTAAACATTAGAACCAGCTAGTCAAACAACTCGTCATTCTAAGATTAGATAGTCTTCTATGGTAAGAAAATGACTGAAGTGCCATATTTCCTAATAGTACTTTAAAATATTAGAAGTATCCCCTAGGATTCATCAATATTTTAATAAGATTACTGGAATGTGCTGTGTACTGTGTCTTTGATTTTTTACACCTGTGAAGTACTATGCTTCCTGAATTGTCACAATTTAATGAAATTCAATCTCGACTGTATATATTTGATTTTTTGCTATAATGGTGATGCTTATATTATGTATGTCGTTTTTGATGCAACTGTTAAATAATACTCTTTTTAGTTATCAAAAACGATGGTCGTAAAATATTAACACTATTCAAAATGATTTTAGATTAACGGTATGAGCGACTGGTACTTAGTGAACATAGTATCAAATAGAACTCTAAACATTTTCCCGCTCACCATAGCCCCTACAGTTCTAAATGATTCAGACATTGGAGTTGAAATTGTGAGCAGCGATGATGATGGTCAGAAAGTTGTGTATTTTGGTGCTCCCGATTATTACCTGGGTAAGTGACTCATAAGATTCAAAAGTAGAGATCGCATTTATGTAGAAGAAGTGTTGGTCGGCCATTAACCAAGTGGGAAGACGATCACAGTGAAGTGGCCGGTCTATGTTGAATGCGTGAGGTGGGACCGACCGTCTTGATGTTCATTAAAGGAGTATATTCGTTAGTGGACGGATAGAGGCTGATGACGATGATGATGATGATGATGATGAAAGTGATCTAGTGACTCATACATATCATTTAGATAAATATGAGTCACATACAATATCAAAAGACTTAAAAGTTATTTGTTGTTTTATCAGTTAGCTGACTAATATTGTCTACTTGTCATTTTCTGACGCAGAAAATTAATTACTTACTTTAGAAAAATCGGTTGAAGACGAATTCATATTTTTTAGGAAAACGTCTCACATCATACGGTGGATATCTTACGTATTCCATATTCTATACAACACATAGCAATGGACGCGCCATCGCAGCTGCAGACGTCATTATTGGTGGCTCCAATGGATACATAGTCCACAACAGTATCGAGCAGCCTCCATCCTTCGACAATTGGTTGCATAGCGTTAGATTATCTGAAGATGAATTCACTCACGTCGATGGTTCACCAGTAACAAGAGACCAATTCATGAATATACTCTTCAATGTTACCAGTATTTATATTAGAGCTACATATTGGCACGAGGCAATAACAACAAGGTAGGTTATATTGCATAAGTTTTGCTTAAACGTTGTCTGTTTTGTTTTAAAGGTTATCTATATTGCGTTTCACAACAATGGATCTTGATGGAATTTTCAACTTTAAGCTTTGTGAATGTTTCATTTGGATATAACATAGAGTTCAGGAAACTTAGGGCCAAGTGAACCCGCATGCTACAGTCAATAAATAATATTCATATAATTATATTATATGAAGTATAGTAAATTATTTTCTTCATTTTATTTTTAGGTTAATAGAAGTGACTTTAGACATAGCTGTTGACGAATATGTGGAGGGAGCACGAAGAGCGTCATCTGTAGAAGAATGTCAGTGTCCAAAAGCGTATAGAGGCATGTCTTGTGAGCAGTGCGCACAAGGATATTATAGACTGAGTTCAGGACCTCACGCCGGGCTTTGCGTGCCTTGTCAGTGTAACGGACATTCAAAAGAGTGTGATGTGAATACTGGAATTTGTTTGGTAAGTAATTTAGCAATAAAATAAAATCCATTTTATTTTATTTATGACCTTACTAATTCGACATGTGTATATTTAAAACTAAGATAAAAAAAGACGTGTGGCACTCGGGGACTGCCGCGGTAATGCTATTGCATAGCATTTTGTATCAACTTATGCAATTATAATTATTTATTTATTTTAATTATTAATGCAGTATTTCTTTTTCTTTGATATTAATTCAAGTTACACTTTTTGAGCGTGGTGACCGATAAGAAAACATTTTTTTTTTCAAATAAAAAAATATAAATATTTTAAACAATATTAACTAATATTGTTTAAAATATTTTTATTATTTTACAATACATGTGTTATATTTTATTGTTATTCGTGCGAGCTTCGTAGTGTCGTACAATACGTCTAGTTGCAAGCACACAAACACCGTGTCGAAGACTGCCGAAAAGAAACGACGTTAGACGATGCATGGCCTTCAAGCCACACCTCCGTGCCCGTCGGAGTGGGGAGCGTTAGGTTTTTTTTTCGTTACGGAATTTCTCGACTCGGTCCCCGCGCTCAAGGCCCGCGATAGAAGCTATGCAATAGCTTAATAAAATTTGCATTAATCATACCTTAAATATAAAGTATTATTATATACAAATAATTAGATTATTTGATTGCGGTATGTTTTTAGGAATGCACAGATAATACAATGGGCGATCATTGTGAGCAGTGCATTATTGGATATCACGGCAATGCTACTGTCGGTACACCAAGAGACTGTCTCATCTGTGCTTGTCCGATGCCTTACGCTTCCAACAAGTAAGTCTTTTTTTAACGTTCATTGTATTTGTCCAACAACTTACCAGGTGACGCGACTTTTATTTGCTATATCTAAATAATATTAAAAACATTATTTATTTTAGTTTTCCTAGTACCTATTTAATAAGATGGTAATGGTATCTTTATTTTCTTTAAGCTTTGCCATCGGTTGTGATCTGAGTGAAAACGGGTCTCTAATATCTTGCGTTTGTAAGCCCGGCTACGGTGGTCCGAGATGTGAATTTTGTGCTGCCGGATATTACGGAATCCCCGAAGTTATTGGTACGTTTATTACTATTTTGTATACATATAACTGCTATAGCTTTTATAATATTACCTTTATATTTATTTTTACGATAACCATAATATTACTAATTTTTAGGCGACTATTGTAAACCATGTAACTGTTCTGGCAATATAAATACCGACGATCCCAGCTCTTGCGACAGTGTGTCTGGGGACTGCCTAAAATGCGTTAACAATACGTCGGGTACAGCGTGCAATCTATGCGCCCCAGGATTTTACGGCGATGCAGTGTTCTCCAAGAATTGTACAGGTAAATAAAAAGAATTACAATACTTAGTAAAAACTATTCGATCACTGTGTTCTCACAGTTTGACTAGCTAACATAAGCTAGCTAGTCAAACTAGCGTAACTAGATATGATATCTGATAGTTAGCTGTGAATTTAGTTCGAATAATATTAGGGCGTTGAGCATTTACTTTAAGTCCACTGTGGGTTAATCTATATATGAGATGCGAGATAGGCCTTATATCAGTAATAATTGTCCCCACCAATCCAGACGCTAACACGAAAGCTGCAGACAAAATTAAGTTTATTAAACAAGTTTTCGAATATAAGTTGAATAAAAAATAAGACGAGCAATGTGCACATCCAGTTGCAACGCTATAAAACTATTTAACATTTTTAGCTTGTATTTGCGACGAATATGGTATGGAGCGTTGTGATCCTACAACTGGAACCTGTATCTGCCGGCCTGGTGTTATCGGCGAAAGTTGCGATCGTTGCGCACCTGATCATTGGGGCCTAAACTCCGGCCAGGGTTGTACGCCTTGTGATTGTGGTCTCGCTTCCGAATCATCGCAATGTGATGACAACACTGGACAGTGCAGGTAACTTTATCATTTCATGTTGTGTACATCCTTAAATACGTTTAAAACGACATTTTCTTGTTGATATCAAAAATATACAGGCGCACCAGATGTTTCTAAACGGGCAAACATTTCACTGAAATGTGTGGCTGCAATAGGATGGCCAGCAAGATTATTGCACCTTAAAAGTGCTTGTAAACTGGCACCACTTTTACATGTTCCGTTTTTTATATAGTCCGGCTATAAAGAAAACATTTTAATGCAGCAAACCATGCGTAATGCATCGATCATGCGAAACATGTCTACTATATGATATAGCTCATACCAAGGACGTATATTGTTTAGTTGGTTTTCATCGTGCTGTTACAGCCACAGTTTCAGTGAAGTGATTGCCCGATTTTTAGTGTCTAGCAGTAAAATAGACTGGAATTACGCGATAACATATAGAATGACGCTCTGATGCCGTGACGCACAAACGCCTATATTATATATTTTTAAATTATATTTTTTTATTATAGATGTGCTAAAGGCGTCACCGGTAAACACTGCGAACAATGTGCGGCAGGTTACTGGAATTATACAAAAGATGGATGTGATCGTAAGTCAAAATAACACTGTTATTATTGTAATTAATTACTTTCGCAACAAACAAATTGTATGTTTTCTTTTGTGGCGTTATTTACAGATTGTAATTGTAATACTGGCTACTCCGTTGGATTTATGTGCAATGCGACAGGCCAATGTGAATGTCTTCCTGGAGTTATAGGAGAAAAATGTGATCGATGCCCAGACAGGTAATAGACATTTTTAGTACCAAGGGCCCTTCATAATTTATATTGTTTATTAATAAATGTATTTCTTCACAGATGGGTACTCATCCCTCAAGAAGGATGTTTGGAATGTGATTCATGCACAGACGCCTTGATATTCACTGTAGAAGACCTTAGCTATCTTTTATCCAATGAAACGCTTGAATTCAAGGTATAAATGTGACTTCTATAGTCAAGTCAGCAAATAATTTATGTATATTTTATTTAAAATATATTTAAATATTATTTATGACAATTATTACAGGATAAAGCAGACTCGTTTTTCACAACCCAACGACTGAATTATATATCAAACCAAACAGATGATTTGAAACCAAAGATTGCTGAATTGAAAAGTGTCGATATTGAAAATGTTACTTCCGCAGTTAAAAGTTTGGAAAATAGTGCCAAAACCCTTCTACGATCGGTAATTCAATATATTACATTATTTCACTATTCACCGAAAATATAAACAATGTGTTTAATGCAAATTTTACGTGACAGGCTGAGTTCGCAGCAACGGACAGCGATAAGCAAATTCAAAGAGCGGCGGATTTAACTAATGATGCAGATAAGGTACTTGCTGCAGTGAGAGAAAATAGTCAGAAGGCAAAGGATTTAGTAGCACATGTAGCAGAATTAGCCACGGGACTAGAACTTAGCCAACAACCAAAAGTAGACAGCGCTTTAGCTGAAGCCCAACAAATTAAAAATGATATCAAAGGTAAAAATCATAATTTTAGTGACAAAATAATATTTAGATAATATTACGGTTCACTGATTTAACTAAATGCAAATTATTTTTAGCTAAAGATTTAAAACCTAAAGAAATAAATGCCTTAAACGCAGTTACGAACGCTTCCAAGCAAATCGAACGTATGAATGTTTTCGTGCAACCTGTAAACGAACAAGCAAAGGTAAATATCTCGATTAGATGTAGCATTCAATTCTTGTTTGTATTTGTACACTTTTATTCTGAATCTACATAATGGTACGTTACAGAAATTCGAGAAACTCGTTAATGACACTCATGAACTCAAAAGGAAATTAAATGACATGTTGGATTATACTGATAAAGCCCAACAAATTTCTTCTGAAGCCGAAGAACTTAATGAGAAAAACCGGTAAACCATCATTATTTTATTATAATCAAAAATAAGATATTTAAGTTGACAATAACAATAATACTAACATAATACGTTTGTTTGCAGAAAATCAAAATTCGGAAATAAAGTGTTATCGGTAACAAAATTAAACGGTGCAGCAATGAAAGATCTTATTGACGCTGCAATCGATATTAACAATGCAACGTTCTTTACACTTGTGGTTGATCGTACTGTGAAAAATTCTTCGAACGTTTTAGAGGGTCTAAAAAATTTAAATGACGAAATGGAAAATAGTCTCAATATATTCAATAATGAATTGCCTGACTTAAATAATTTGATAGATGTTGCTTCGCACCACTCATCTAATCTAAGAGATAGGGTAAGTTTTTATTCATACATAACATATTTTATAGTATAATAATTTTTCACTTAAGTGTTTAATGTGTTATTTGATATGTTACTTAATATTTCAGGCTGACAACTTAAGAGCTTTGGCTGAAAAAGAAAACAATAATACTCGAACCCAACACGCTTACAGTGCGGCATCGGCATATTCTTCAATTGTTCAAGAAATTGGTGATGCGAAAAAGGCTTGTGATGAAGCAGAAGAACCTCTTATAAATGCTACTAAAATAGTAAGCTATTTTGTCAAATTTACTTTTTTATTTACACTGTATCACACTAATATTTAATTTATATTTACAGAAAGATGATTTAAATGAAAGTGTAACACCATCAAGAAATCGTTCAGTAACTCTCTCAGACCGTGCAATTAAAGCACTAGATACAGTAGAACAAAAGTTAAGACCAAATCTCACACTCGCAGAAAGTGCTTTGAAAAATGCTTCGGCTACATTAAGTTACGCTGACGATGAAAACAACGCTATAGAATTGTAAGCAAATATCTATACATATATATATATTTTTAAATAGGCTAGATCCTAGTAGCAAAAGAAATAATTAATAAAATGTTCTTTCCAGGTCTCTTCCAAGTCCTCCACAAGTATATTTGGATGATGAAATTAAAAAGGCCAATAAAGTAACTCAAACAGTAATATCTACAAAAGATATAATGCAAAATTTAGGGGGTCAATTAGCATCGAGTAAAGATTGGGCACAATCTTTACCTAAATTAGCAGACGACGCACAAAAAATGACATCAAACGTTGAAAACCTAAGTACGTTTCTTTGCGAATGATATTAAATGAAAATTAATGTATCTTCATGAAGTAAAGACAAAACAAAAACATAATACTTGTCGTTTGTTTACAGTTAATAATATTGTCGATATGAACCCACAAATTTCTTCAACATATCGGACTGTAAAAATGAAGCAAGAGGATCTTGAAAATCGGCGTAAAGAAGCTGATGAAAAACTGCAAAAATTAAAAAGTGTAATTGAGCAGGTAATACTTAATAAATGTTTGAAAAGTATGAAGAAGTAGTTATTAAACTATTATATAATATATAGCTCGTTTCTTAATAATTTAATTTTACGTATTTTACTAACAGGCGCGTACAGTGGCCAATCGTATTCAAGTCGGTGTAACTTTTGATCGATGGTCGACTCTTCAGCCTAGACTACCAGAAACGGTAGATGAAATGTCTACTTCAACTCACGTTTCTGCTTACTTCCGTACCAAAGAAAAGGATGGGTTCTTATTATATCTTGGAAATCCGAAAGACACTATGCTCCGCAGGACTAAATCGGTAAGATTTTATAGAACAGTGATGGCACGAGCAGAGCTATCGTGTACAAAATTATACTATCTCACAGGTTGTACAATGCATATAGAGTTGTATTAATTCTCAGAAATTCAGTAGTTAATGAGTTCATCGCGGATTCATCGCGGAACAAAGTGACGCAAAGTTTTATATCAAGCTTGTATAAATAATCGTTTATCTACTTTGTTCTTTTTCTATTTAGGATGACTTTATGGTTGTTGGCATACAAAATGGTTATCCATATTTAGTAATGGATATCGGAGACAGTGAATCATCAGGCCGAGAACCAGCTCGAATTGACAGTGATAAATTGGTTGACGATAACCGTTGGTACCAAGTCATCGTAGACAGGTAAATATTGCCTATGATTGACGATACATCAAAGTGTTTTAATGCGTGTCCTAATTTCACTTTTGTTTTAAACAGAGTTGGTTTGAATGTCAAGTTTTCAATAAGAGAGAGCCTCGATAACGGTTCCGACATTGTTCATGTTAAGACCGACAATTTACCCGGACAACACACGATATTCAATTTGGATCGAGAGAAATCGAAACTATATGTAGGCGGAGTACCATCAGATGCAAAACTGCAAGGAGTTAGCTTCCCTGCGTTTGAAGGTCAAATTGAAGAATTAATGATTGGAGATACGCCTGTTGGATTATGGAACTTCGAAAGGGCAGCAAACTTAAAAGGAGCTAGACAAAGGTAAAATACCCTCTGTAAAATAAATGTTTGAATATGTTATGTTACAAGAAATATACGAGTATAATATATTCATCCGCAGCCTGCGTTTTTCCTCAGCATTACATATACATTATATATGATTTTCAGGGACAAACTGATAACATCACAGTCGGGACCTCAAGAATACCGGTTTAATGGACGCTCACATGTTATAATGCCCGGTCAAAGATACCTTGGACCACAGAAGAACCAAGTGCTGTTATTCTTTAGGACGTATGCTCCAGACGGTATGATATATCTTGTGGGAGAAAATAAACACTTCTTCTCATTACAAATGCAAGATGGTAAAGTCTACTTACAGGTAATATATTTTTTTACTATTTTACTTTGAAAAAAACTCTATTAACCCCAGTGGCAGATTTACCAGCAGACTGAATAGGTAATGAGTAGACTTGAGCCTATAAAGCGATTTTTAGGACGGCAAATTTGGGGACGGCTTTTTTGCTACGTCACAGAAATTAAAAAGATTTCTACATGACGGTTTTCTGATGTTCCGGGACCACCAGTTGACCAGTCTCGAAAATGTACAATCCGCCACTGCTCAACCCTTCTTCGCATACATTTACCACTTCCATGGTAAATTATTATCCCAACCGCCATCCGTTTCACGACCCATAATTAATGAAAAAATGAAATCCAAAATTGTAATATAATTATTATAGGTATCGCTCGGCAACACCGATGATATGGTGATACTTGGTACCACAAAATCATATAACGATGGCAAATGGCACAAACTTGACGCAGGAAGATATTTCGGGGCCTGTTCTTTGAAAGTTGACAATGAAATACTTAAGATGGTGTCGTCTTCTGAAGTTAAGGAGATACCAGTACTAGATACCATGAATTTCGGTGGCGACAACAAGGGAATTATTCAAGTTACAAGTAAAGGATTCGATGGATGTATAAGACAAATTAGTATAGATGGTATCAATATTGACTTGAGTGAAAATGTTGAATCCGTTGGAATAGCCTACGGCTGCCAGGTAACCATATTTGTTATAATATGTAGTAATGCCCGAATACTCAAAAGCAACTCAATTTGGGAGCTGCTTACATTTTGATGACATATTGATTTGTGAGCGCTGATTGGTCCGCTACAGATTTAGGGTGTGCTGAGTCGTTTGAGGAGCCCCCAAATATTTAAGTGGCATTTGAGAATTCAGGCGTCTATTTACCAACACATTATTAAGAATTATATACCTATATTATAAATAATATTGGATATACTTTCATCCAGTTCGCGTCACTTGTATCTCTATCTGGAGAAGAGAGCTACTTACGCTTTGTAGACATACCAACGGAAAACTTCCAACTCACACTCAAATTCAAGACGTCGGAACCCAACGGTCTAATATTTATATATGTGAGTAGGACACAAACGACGTCTATGCCGGATAGCATATCGCTATCACTTATAAAAGGTATGGTACAATTATTTTTTTCTGATAATGAATAAAAATAATGTAACGAATACATTTTTAATTTTGTGGTTTTTTTAACAGGAAAACTTGTATTAATGAGCCAAAGAGAGCAACTAGACACAGGTTTAAGTACATACAATGATTCACAGTGGCATGTAGTGACTGTAGTACACAACGAGAAAGCTCTACGACTTGTCGTCGATGACTTTGATTACTTCAGGTAACATGAATTTCGAGGAGTAAATAAATATTATGCTCATATTATGAGCAATGACTCGATTGAAGTCAGTATAACAGAATACTCACATTATGCGAGGTCTAAGAATAGTTATTTATTACATCACTCTTAGCCGACTTCTTTCTGCTCTAACAGTAATTACTTTTTTAGTACGGACACAGCACCAGCGCCACTTCATATCCTAGGTGGAGTATTATTTGTGGGTGGTGTTCAGCCTGGCTACGTAGTGGGTGGAAAAGTGGGAACCAAAACGCCATTCAAGGGATGCATAGCAGATGCTACGCTGAATAGTATAGTTCTGAACCTTTTGGAGCCATTTAGTAATCAAAGTATCACATTTGGACGATGCGGCACAACAATTAGTACGGGAGGAGTACCTCCAGGTAAATAAAATATAGTTAATACATATACCAAAATAATATTCCTAATTATATGTTAGTACCTACTATTCGAAACATTATTTTCAGATCAAGCGTCATGGCCGCTGCCGACTCGAGAGGACATGCTTCCAACGCCTAAGCCTGAAACACCCACTAATAATGGTAAAATATACCAACGACTTTAAAGTATTCAAAAATAAACATTCTAATAAAATCCTAATGATCATATTACATTTTTTAGAAAATCCACTAGTATATGTCCCTGAAGAGACTGTTACCGTGCCACCAACGCAACCACCAACAACTGTCCCTCCAACAACCACCAGGGCGCCATTCATAACAACAACACCTAGAAGAACAGCAACAACAACCAAACGACCGCCACCACAACCTGAATCGGGTTGTGCTCTGGCATATGATCCACAATATGGCATTGGCAATCCAGAAGAAGGTTACAGATTCGGTAAGATCCTATTTGTCTTTAATTACAATTGAGTGACGTGACTTTAGAGAAAAACAACAAAATGTACCTATTAATTTAACATGTAATTTATCAGGAACAAGAAACGACAGTCGCATAGAATATGCAAAATTGCCTGGTAGACAACTTGAAGGATTCGACCTTACAATAACATTCCGAACATTTGACCAAAATGGCGGATTAATTTTCTACGCAGCTGCCGAAAGAAATCCAAGTCAGTTCCTTGCACTGTATATGAAAGATGCCAGGGTAAGTAAACATTTACTGACACATTTTAACATAATATTATTGTTATATAACTATATAGTTATTATTTTCTAGGCAAACACACATTTGAAAAAAAAATCTTTTTTTTTTTGTCTACCATGACTGTTAAAAAAACATTACTACGAGCGCCAAAATCATTTTATTTTATTTAATGTCTCAAAAACTTAATGGGTTTTTTTCTTTTTTCAGCTTCACTTCGCTTTTAACTGTGGAGGTGAAACCGGACTAGTAACGTCCACACAGACATACAACGGTTCCGATTGGCATTCCGTGACTCTAGTTCGAAACGGCGGTCATGGTAAACTGACCGTGGACTCGGAGAGAATCGGAGAAGCTAGTGTCAGTTGTTTGGCACAAGCTGTCCTAGCACCGCCATATTACTATGGTGGTTTACGAAACATTAGTAACAGTATCAGCCAGAATTTGCAGGTACTATCTTTAGTTATAGTGGTTTAAAGAACTACATATAAAACCAAACATTTTTTAAATAAATGATTAATTTTCAGGACTACTACCAACCTTTCACGGGCTGTCTGAAAGGTCTTATGATGAATGGTCAATATGTGACCGATATATTGAATAGAGTCAATTCTCTCCGGTGCTCAGATAATATTGAGGAGGGAGTTTACTTTGGACCATCAAACAATTTGCACAGCAATTACTTGAAAGTAAGGATATAATCATATAATTAATGTGTTATGATTCGTTACACGTTACATATCGTGCTTTAATTCTGTAATTAATTTTCTAGCTCCTGGAGAACTTTAAGGTCGGTTATGAGATTTCAATATCCATGGAGGTGAAACCGCGTAATTCCACGGGTCTCTTACTGAGTGTGCACGGAAAGAAAGATTTCATGATTCTAGAATTACTGGAAAATGAAGTCGTGGCTAACGTAGAAAATGGTAAAGGACCATTCTATGCCAGTTACAAGCTTGGCAACAAATTCTCTCTGTGTGATGGGAACTGGCACAGAATTCATGGTGAGTGTCATAATTTGAGATTATTTAAATATAAATAAAATTAAATAAACTGTTTACGTATATGTACAAAGTTTGCCTAAAACCTTTATTCAGTGAGCAAATCACAGATCTTACCGTACATCGACTGACTGACACTAGTCATATATCTTCCAATATAGCTTTAAGGCCTTAAGGCCAAAATCCTTTCCTTCCTTTCGAAGGTCCTTTCGAAAAAAAAAGAGTCATATATGATGCCTGAAAGTGGGTGCATCTAAATATCTCAATTAAAATATTTCTGCTCTCAAACGTTCATCAATAAGGGATCTTGAAATATCACTAACTTTACTGCAATATCACTTATATCTTACTTGTTTGCAGCTGTAAAGTCACGTCACGTGGTGTCAGTGGGTGTTGACGGTCACTTCTCTGATGCCGGTCTGGGTCATTCCGGATCCACTGACACCAGATCAGCGCTGTACATCGGCGGTCATGAACGCGCTATATCTAAAGTACGTGGTGTTCGATCGAGGAGAGGCTTCACTGGGTGTATAAGGAACATCGTCATCAAGGAAACGCAGATTCAAATCCCCTTAACCGCAGCAGGAAGAAACACCCACATTGGTGTTTGTCCCAGGGATTAAAAATAGTATTGTTTTCGTGCTTCGAATGCAGAATATTTATAGTAATTGTTTTCAAGACTGGATGTATCGCAAACGTTAATATAGGCTAAAGTCACAAATTATATGTAAGAGCAAATGGTTATTAATACGCATACATAAAAACTACTTTATAATTTCTCATTTATAGTTTTATATATTACTAATTGGTGCCCCCGACTCCATCTGCGCAGGATTTTGGAGATTTCTTTATAAATTATAAAGCTATGTGTTAATCTGATGTATAAGTTAAATAATATTATATAGGACGGACGACGGAAAATTTTATTGTAGTAATATTTTAAATGATCTTTGTTTCTTTCTGACTCCGTAATTTTATCATAAGAATTTTATAATAACTTCTAACTGCAATTGCATTAAGATTGCACTTACCATAATTATCTGAGAATATATAAGTATTTTTATATCTGTATCACATTTTTATTGTATCTTAAAAATATGAATTTTTAGTGTACCCTAAAATAATGTATAATATTTACATCGTGAATAGTGAATTGGGCCCAAATTAAGGTTCGCGAACATACTTACATTTATATAACCTATTAATATACCAAAGAATTTCATAAATCATACAAAATAAAATAGTCAACTACTCATAAAAATGTGTTTCATTTATATCAAAGTTGAAATGAAAATCTAAGCATATATTATATCCGATGATTATCTTTTACATTGTTTTATAATGACAAAATACGACATTTATTTCTACAGTCAACATGCTTGATTTGGAATTCTCCAAATTTTTATTTCAACTTGCTAAGAGACCGCTAGCACGGCAAGGACTTCCTTATGAAAATGAGACATACGGCTTATTCGTATATATATATATATATATATATATATATATATATATATATATATATATATATATAACAAAGATTTGTATTACCCGACTGAGGCGAAGCCAAAAGGGATATGTGATTAAAGTGTTGACAAAAGTTTGGTGTATTCGAAGTTGATTTTCCTGGTATAAATGTCAATCCCTGATCACTCGGTCTAATAAGGAACAACCTATTATTCTACAAAATATCAAAAAAAAAACGATGACAACAATGTTGAATGAAACAGTGAAAACAGACCGAGCTAGTTTGCCACTTCAGTCGACACTGTGATTATTAAGGCGTGGCTCCTTTCGCTTTGCAAAAATGCGAAACAAGCTTGACATACTCCGGGCACCGTGCGGAGCGGCCTTTAATGTTATTATCATGTTCTCCATATCATGACAAGGGCCCGGATAATTGTAACAAATACAAAATCGTTTTCATTGAAGCTTACAAGCGATGATGATGACAGTTTATTAAGAGGTATTTTCCTAACCACAGGCGCGCCTGAAAACTAAAACGAAGAACGCTTCATGTCTCGCGTTGTATATATTTGTATCATTATGAATTCTACTATTTACCGATTCGTATCATTTATTTTCACGATGGTCAACATTTTTCACTCTTGAACTCGTTCGTAAAAAGGACAATTTTTTTTCACATAATTCTATGCTTCAATTCTTCGTGATAAATTAATACCTATTTTTAACTCAAGAGAAAATAACATGCACATATCAGATTATTATCTACACTTTAAATAATGTTGTTAAAACTGTACTATTTAACATTAATAGTTGAAAGTAAATATTTTATACTAGCTGTTGCCCGCAGCTTCACCTGTGTTAACTAAGATTTACAACGGCATCTTAGCAGGATGATATAAAGCCTATATGTAGCCTTCCTCGATAAATGGGTTATTTTTTTACAATTAAAATAGCCTTTATTAATCAGTGATAATGTAGCACTCAAATTGTGAAAAAAAATTTAAAATCGGTCCAGTACTTTTTGAGCCAATTCGTTACTAACATACATTATAAATACAAACCTTTCCTCTATATATAACAAATATTATAGTATAAACTACTAATATAGAATGGTCGAATCGAATAAACTAAATACTCAAAAGAAGACAGTAACATTTATCAATTTATTTATTTTTATAATTTTTAATAGGCCAACACTGCCTAGTGAAATTTTTCAGTATGTTCTTTGTTAGTTGTGAGTGTAAATTTAAATATATATTCCAAGAACGTGATGATTTTTAAATAATAAAAAAAATATATAGTTAATTTATATTTTCAGAGAAATCCGGCTAATTTTATGACTATATGAGGGGCTTGTGGCTAAGCAACTTATAGATAATTCAAATCAAAACTATTGAAATGGTTAAACCATTCGTTTTAAATTAAAAATCTACACGCTCCGTTAAAGAGAAATTATCTCAGTAAAATCAGTCTACATGTTAATATTTAACTTCTTTCTGAGATATATATTTAAACTTACCGTATTTTACTTCTGAAACTCACATATAAAAAACCAATCAAAAATGTCTTGCTTATTTGTATCTATATAAACTTATATTTATGTTGGTAGCATAACTCAAAAACCTGTCTATTAATGTATTAATATTTTGCTCCATGTACCGTGATATACTTTATTATGATTGTTTAAAATTTACATTACTCAAGGGACCTCCAAACTTTAAACACTAATTCGACAACCAAATTTTACTATAGATTAAAACCTTGAATTGATATTCAGACTCTTCCCTCCATCCTATTCATCATACTGGACAACTGCATTAAATCAAACTAAAACCAAACTTATATCAAACCTCTGTCCAAAATAATTTTACACTCGACTTATGAGTGATGACGGGAATTATTATTATCTTAGCCATTATTTGCCTCCATGTCTGGTAATGTACTTGTTCCTTATTTACTTGTAAACAAATGACTAAAATAACATTTACGTAAAACTACTCAATGACTATTTATAAAAACAAATTCCCTGATATTCCCTGATATTCCCTCCAGCTTACAAGTTATCATAATATATTAACATGTTAAGATAATTCCTTTCATACACGATAACATAAGCGACATCCATAAACTACGTCACACGATGAATAAAGTGGTCGACGAAGTGTGACATTGTGTCACGGACTAAATATCCCTATGGGGTGTCTCATTTGAACATTGAAGGTATCAAAATACGAATTATGAACTATTAACGAAAACGAAATTAAAATATAATTTAAATTCAAAATAAAGTAATTGTTACGCTTCTGTTTATGCGTCTAATTGAACGTGTGACGCGTGACGAAACACGGATCTCTCAAATATAACCCGCTGTGACAAGGACGAAGTTGGAATTGATCACAAAATTATTGTGACGTTATTTATGGATGACCCACATTAGAAACATACATAATATGTAGTACAAGCCAAAAGTATTGCATATATCTTAAGAAATTAGCAATTTAAAATACTTAATACAAATACAAACAGGGAACGGACTTAATCATTTAATATTTTATTTCTATATATCACAAAAAGTATTTAATTAAATATGGAAAGGTTACTTATACTAAAACAATAGACCAAATTATGTACGAATTTGGCAACGAAAGAAACTTTGATGAATACACCTATACAATATTTGGTAACCACAAATTTAACCATTAAGTTATATTATATTTTAATCAGTGATATTAGTGAGCAAGACACCTCCAAAATAATGCTAATTAAATAAAAAATCATAGTATTAAGTGTAATATCTAACAAGAAAATAAATAAAAGTCCTTCTGATATGAAATGATGATTAATGATAGATGAAAATTAGTAAAACCTCTAAAATTTGTTTTCTTCAAATAGAATAGTACATGAAGGCTTTATAACTTTTTAATGACTTTCTATATATTATTCACATTACACATATTGTGTTTGTCCATTTTAAGTTCTTATGTTAGTTAACATTAGTTAGTTTTAAGATCATTTAACGTGACTAAAATTACTTATCATATATTACACTTTCATATAATATTAGTTATATGTACTAAACATCATAAGTAAATTTAGTAATATGCAAAACAATCGCAGTCTCAAATTGTCGACAGGAAAATTTCTGTAAATGTAAAAACTCTTTTGAGCCAAGAAGGTCATTTTAATAGTTTCAATACCTTTTTTTCGACATGGTTCATATTAAAAATCATTCCTTATAGTGTAAAACATTTCATTCGTTGAAATATATTTTGAATATAATGAAGGAACACCCAATAGAGGTCAATAAAATATGATTTTTTTATTTTTTTTTAATAATTATTACCTGTGTGTATATGATACGTTAATGAAAGGACGTCAAAACTTATAATAGGCATCCTCCCCAGTACGATTCTTCTATGGAAACAGCTTCTTCCGAATCGATTCTGATACTAAGGGCCTGTTTCACAACCTCCAGATAAGTGCCGAATAGGCTATTCACAACATATTTGACAGATAAAGTATGGAGTATCTGTCAAATATGTTGTGGATAGCCTATCCGGCACTTATCTGGAGGTTGTGAAACAGGCCCTAAGGGATCAAGAAATGGTGAGACTCGTTTTTTGGAAGACCGACTGCAATGGCTTGGATGTGGGTGAACTCATCACCAGATAAAACGAAAGCCTAACTTTGTCTCCTCCTCTTTAAAAAATACCCTATTCATAATTAACAAGCCGTGATATTAAATAAGGAACAATACCAATAACAAATTCATAAGTACGAAAAAAAATTCAATTAATTTAAAAAGTAGTGTCACTTTCAAATCATTATAATAGGGAAGATCATATTCTTGTCTGTATAATATATAAATTATTGCATATTCATAAATAAAAATATTTAGAACTTTAAAATCGAAGGAAATTTATTACAAAAGATCTTATGGTATTTTCACGGAATTAAAAAGTTCGTCAGTTTTTTTTTGATTTTGAATTGACAAGCACCTTTGATCTTTTGAAACGTCGTCGGAGAAAAAATCATTGAAAATAATGTTTAACTGTTCTATGACAAAGTTGAAATTAGTAAGATTATTGCAATATTGTCTAACACCCGTATTCACAAATAATTTTATAAAATGATAAAGAGATTTATGTTTTGATACCTCGGTTATTGCACTGGCGCAAGCTCAAACCGACTTTATGGTGACGAACCTTTTGATTCCGTGACTGTACCATGATTCTAAACTGGCCCTACCAGTAAGAAAGTATTTATTTCCTAAAAATCACACAACACCAATATCTATATAATATTTAAAATATTACAGACAGACAATCTTAAATATAATATGTACACTAATTTGTGTGATTAATATTATAGTTTTTACTTTCTTAAAATGTAAATAACCTTGTGGCAACTTTAATCTCCAGTAAAATTAAAAAAAAATAATTAAAAAAATTTAATAATCCACAGCGTAATTCCCTTTCTATTTCTTTTTTATTCGCAAATTGGTAATAGTGTTTTTTTTTAAATTATTAAGCCCCATTTCAGGTACTACATATTTTGACCCACTATATTTACAAACAACTGTTTAGTACTATACCCCTTGCGCTGTAGCATGGTGCGGGTGACAGTTCCAGTAATGTTACGTTTTACTCTTGCAAGCCACCGCAATTTAAAAATTTTAATTAGATATTAATACCTCATTCGTTAAATAGTAGTACGCCGATTACTGTGGTAAATTAAATTAAACCCAACCAGAATGTGATAGTCTCCAAATAAAATCAAATGGAAATAAAAATTAAGCAAAGTGCTATGCGTATAACGTAAAACTATAGACGTGTTATAACATTAGTGATGGGATGTTCTATACTAGAACGGAAAGTCGATGTTCTTTTATAATAAAAAATATATATTGGGCGTAGTTCAATTATTATTGTAAAAAGTCTATCATTATATTAATGAAACAACTATCATTATCGTTAAAAAAGTTGTCACGAAAAAAATATATAAGTACCTGATTTTGATTATTTAATATAAGTTCAAAGTTATTATTATGTAGCCCTTAAATATATTGAATTTTTGAAACATTGAAAAGTTTACACACGTAGATACACTGCACAACAGAATAACACACTAATTTTAATAATACCATTAATAAGAACTATACCTATGCTGCGAGTATCGTTAGCGATAAAAATAAATTGCATAACGTCCCTAATCATGTATGTCAACGTCATATTGGCAAGTGTCACCCGCGCCATGCTACAGCGCACGGGGTATAGTGGGGTTTTTTTTTAATAACTGGAAATCATTTTTAATAAGTAACGTACTAAAGACTGGTACATTGTATTACAACCAACGATTGGAAGAGGGCTGTGACAGCTCTATAGTCAATCACCTCTTAAAGTACTATAATTTAATAGTTAATTATTAACACATACTTCATATTATAACACAACTTTTAAAATCACAAATATTACAATGTCTTTTTTAATAATTAACGTATCTCAATTACCACATAGATTTAATAAAAACGACTAATATAGTGACATCAATTTATAAGAAAATTATGTTAAGAACATCCAATTATTTTCGAAACCATTGTGTACAAGCCTTCAACCACAACCAACCACCACACAAGTCCAGGTCTTACAATATAATATAAGAGGTACACCAATTATATCTACAGGTCTCATTCGAATTTTGAAATCTCTGTAAATGCAACTTAATGTTGTCCTTTAACAAGAAAACCAAATAAGTTTCTCAACGCTTTTACTTTCAAACTTTAGTATTGTTTAAATTTTTTATAAAACACCAATTGATGTGATAAACGTAAATCACTCACTTTATATACCACCCACTAAAAGTATTAACAAATAAACCCTTGTTCCGTTAATCACTGATCCTTTACTTGGGTTGTTCCTCCCTTTTCTCATCTCGTCCCTTGAAATTTGTGTTGGCTTTTATTACCCCTACCCTTTGAAAGCGTGGGGGTTGAACGCCTGAAAATAATTAGTTCTTACAATAAATGATTACAAATAATTATGACACACAACATTTTTTGTATTGAACAACTGTTGCCCGATCAACCACATGTTTGTGTATTTAATTTTTCTGTGCGTGCGTTTGTGACAGAGCATTCAATAATCGGCAAGGTTTATTGTGATAAAAAAAAATATGTGAATTCAAGTAGATTCCCTGACTTCCCCAGTCAGTCATTCTGATTGTTTTATGCAAAATTAAATTTATATTGTAAATACATACAAACATATAATAAAGAAGTAAAGAATAATTATTATGATTCGGTAGCATATTTTGAACCTCCATGTTTAAAATATGTTAAAGAAATACACACACTCTGAAATTTAGATGACCTCTGTATCATTCTACACATATAAGTATTATGTTATGTATGTATTATTAACGTAATTGTTCCACAAATAAATATTTCTTTCGTTCCTATCTATGTATTTAGGAAATATCTACAACACACAACATTTTTGAATAACGAGTGAATAAATAAAAGAATGAAAATATTAGTGACTCTATGCAAAATAGAGTACGCTTTTGACATTATCATTTTTTATTGTTTCGCTTATTACGCGAATTTTACCCATAATAATAAAACAACATTTAGGGATTTTATCGCGGTTTATTAAGTTTTTTATATGCCCGACGTTTCGCATACTTTACAGCCGCGATAAAATCCGCAAAAGTTGTTTCATCATTATTATGTTATCATATTTAATAGCTCTTAACAACATATTTTAATAATAATTCTTATTGTAAATAATATTAGTGATAACCAGGGCCTTAACAATTGTCTTCTAGATGTGAATTTTACAATATGTACTTAAAATGTTATCAGATATTCAACCCAGCTACTACAAATTGTACATGGATGGTTCCAAAAGCGAGCTGGATGTTGGAGCAGTTTAATGGAATGGAATCCTCAGAAAAAAATACACATTAATATATAAGGGCTGCACTTATAGCCATTAAAGAATTCCTGGAGCATAGTCATCATACTTTTTGTAAAGTCAGCCTTACGGATTCAAAGAGCGAATTCCAACACTTAGGTCGAGGCTCCAGAGGTACGCATTTGATATCCTTTTGATACCAAATACTTCAATTGTTTCAAAATTTAATATGTAAAGGTGTTAATGTAAAGCTGCAGTAGGTCCCACTTTATATTCTAAGAATGAAGTAGTAGACAAAATCAGCTATAATTGATGGTAGTGCATACGACTGTAAGCCTTTCGGGTGTGCGCACTTACCCAGAATAAAAAAGGCATGGAAAAATGGGAGTATCAATGCGGGGAACAATCAATTACAAAGTTATAATAGCACGACCGGGGAGGAACCTCTTGCTCACATAACACCGGCGTGAGTGTGTGGTGGTGTGTGGTGGCAAAGTGACAGGTTTGCGAGTTTCCGGTGGCCCTTTGGGGGGATAGGGAAAAGGAGGGCAACACGATATGCATCTGCATGACACCCATAGTCACCATAAGACTACAACTGCTCGATTACCCCCTTATGACATAAAAAAAACAAAGGATATCGTAAACTGGTATAGGAACTAAGAAGATAAGATGACACTTTCCATGTTATAAATTTTATTATCTAATTGTAGTTAAACCTTCTCCGTTATTCGAAGTTTATAGTGTAATAGATAATGTTAATCATTGGCTAGTGGAATGTGTGCGTATCTCAGACATTTTTTTAATTAGCTATTTTAATTAATTAGCTTAGCAGAATATTAAGATACCGTGAGCACTGATGTTGACATGGTTATACAGTGTCCATCCTCTTTAAAAATTAGAAAAAAAAAACTTCTTATTTTATATTCTATACTGATAAAAAAAAATATATAAGCTACAACAACTATCGGATCAGCCGGTTGGTCTAGTGGTTTGGCTACTATACACACTAGGCGGCGTTCGGCGGTTCGCATCCAGCCAGTGCAGATAATTTGTATGATTTATATACATGGCTGCACCAAGTCATGTATGTGCATTTATGTATTTTCTAGGAGCGCCCCGCGGTTTTACCCGTGTAATTCCCGTGCCTGTGGGAGTACGGGGATACATTTTAGGTAACCTATGTGTTATTCTGATGTATGTGTTATTCTGATGTATAAGCTATATTGTGAAGTTTGAACAAAATCCATTCAGTTTTTGCGTGAAACATTCGCACAAACTTTCGCATTTATAATATTAGTAGGATATAAATTTCTTAAACTTATTACCGTTTCTAGTTCCCGTAACACAAGTTCTTACGGTCATATCAAGTGGTCGGTTTAACGTGGTGTTATTTGTGAATAATAGTTTTATCTTACCTTCTAAATACTATTGATGCTGACTTTCAACTATCAGCATAATTGACTGGTGCTGCTGAGCGTCGGCGTGAATTGTGGGAACCGACCGCAAGCATTCTATCTGGTGTGAGGCCCAATCTTTCTTCTGACAGTACGTGGAACAATAGGGGGTGCGTCGGCATAAAGAACATTCTGCAGATGCTTCTCGATTACAGTTGGCACACTAAAACATGATTGAAATACTGTTAATTGTATCATGATAGAATTGTGTAAATGTAAACTGTAAGATAACTGTAAACTCTTATGATAAATGAATAAGCAGAGTATCATGGTAAGTTGCATCGTCACCCATGAACATAAGTGTTATGTATGTATAAAGTTTATATATGATCTGTGGCGAGTTGCTAGGCAACCAAAATACAGTCTGATAAAAATGCACGTTTCTCTCATTAAGTATATTACTTTAAATATTAAAAATTAAAATATACAACAACACGCAATTTAACCTGATACTTGCACTGGCAACCCACTCCTATGTTGTTTATCAAAATATATAGGATGTTAAGACTCTGTGAAAGTCGTTACATTGCCGTCCGGCCTTCTTTCCCAAACATAGTAGTGCCTAGGGAGAAATAAGCAGGTTGGTGGTCTCCAAGCAGACGGGAGTACGGCACAGCACAACCTTCCCACTATACACATATAATATACTATTGGCCCGAGCAGTTTAAATTAGATGGGATTAGGGTTGCCAGGTCGCCAAAACTAATAGCAAGACAGACCAGCCATCTTGGCCAGACATTTGGGTAGGAAGACCGGACACCCAACATTATTAAGAATTTTGTCGCAGTATTTACATTTTCTTTTTTTATGAGTATCATACATTTTGTTCAATTCTAGCGAACGAATAGATAAACTTAAATGTCAAGTCAGTCTTAGCCTCAGACTAGATTAGGCATCGCTCGTTTGAGAAATGTAAAAAGTCTAAAAAAATCGGATACCGTTTTTATTGGGCCGGACACGCAATCTAAAAGCCTACCTATGTCCGGCTTTATCCGGAAGCCTCGCAACCCTAGATGAGATGACGTCTCTAAGATTATCCCTTTGGTAAGAGATAGTGCCATTGCTGCATTACAGCTGAATTGCGCCGGCACGATAAAGATCTCTCTCTCTCTCTGGCTCACATCGACGTACTCGTAAGTGACAAATATGCTGTCGCGTATCGTGTGGTTTGTGACTATCTGGTGGTATACGGCACGGGATACGGAAAAGATGGGCAATGCATTTGCATATACTCCAATTTGTCACCATAAGGTTCCGATTGCTCGTTTGCCTCCTTATGGCACAGAAAATCTGTCGTATTGGCATTCGTTGAAAGAGTCCAGCAGGGGACGGTAAATGGTTGATAATTATGAGGATGATATGACCTCCTCTGAGATATCTCTCTGAGAGACTCTGATACTGAGATATGAATAATAAACGCTGACATCATTGTGTAAGTAAATCTAGGTTGTATTTACAACTACCATGAACATATTTGAATAATTTATGCTGTTTTTTATCTGACCCTAAAATCTCTATAGATAATACAGAGATCAACTCTACAATACAATGACGGTCACGACAACAACACAACGTATTTAAATCGATGAATATTTTGGCACTGTATTGTGGCATTGTAACCTCGGCTCGGCGAAAATATGACCGCCACAAAACTTATCTTACGTTAATATAAAATACACTTACTAATAAGATCCGTAACGAAATATGGAATAAAGAAATTCGTCATGCCGTTTGCCGCCACGGCATTACAGGATTTTACTGGCAGGCGAGGATTAAATGTTTCAGATTAAAAACTAACCTTTTTCGCATCAGTATCTTCGACATTATGCAATGACACTTGTTCAGCATCCACTTGAGCGTCTACACTCGCAGCGAGGATAGCAGACGCCCTTTCTTGTTCATATCTCTCTAATTGTCTGTTACTGACGACTCGCACATCTTCGACACACTGTTTTAAATCACTAGCAAGCCGAACCAGGCTTTGACCTATATCTTCCAGCCGTTTAAGTACTTTGTTCAAATCTGAAATCCCTATTAATAATTGGATGATTAACATATTGATTGACGGTTTTATTTACTATTAAACAATTATTTGAAGAGCTATAAATTTGTTATGACATTAGTTATACTTATTTATTTATGATAAGGACAACCAACAGTATAATATAAAGAAGTAATAGCTTAGAATAAGTGAATCCTATTACAGGTTATCACGGCCAGTTGTTAGGTAAATAAATAGATTTTTTAAGAGCATTAAAATCAGCGCTATTACATGTAATAATAATTTCTTAAGACAATACAAAACATAATAATATACATATTATACAACAGAGAAGCTTACTATACAAATTCAACTTATGAAAAAACTATTGCTCAGTTGCTTCCTGGCTAGAGATACGCTTACACAAAATGAATCAAATGAGTTCTTTTTACAAGTATGAGTTTTGTCAATATTACATTACTTTTAAATATTTTTTATGTTGCATGCATTTAAACAGTAACAATGGCTATAAAAAAAAATCGCATGAAGGCTGCTTATTTGCCTATTAATCTAAATGTCGCACAGCAACTAATTTTTTAAATTTAAGGGCAGTGGAAGACGTCTGCCACGTCATTGCCACACAAATTAAACCTGTGTAATAAGTTAGTGACAACCACAAAAAAATAGCGCTGCGCTCAAATCTTCTACTATTATATGAAGCTGAACAGTTTTTTTTTTTTTTTTGAACGCAATAATATCAGAAACTATTGGTCGGATTTGAATGATTCTTTCAGTTTTAGATAGCCCATTTATCGAGAAAGGCTATGTATCACCTCGCTAAGATGCTGCTGTAAATCTTAGTTAAGGAAGGCAAAGCTGCGAGCCAGCGAGTATAAAGTGCAAAACTATTAGTAAAAAATCGTTAGTAATTAGTAACAATAATCTTTTCGCTATTTGCAAACATCATTTAATTTAATACATAGCGCAATATACTTATATTTCATCAATTATCAACTCATTATTATCAACTGCACATTGGCTAAAAGTCTAAGGCTTCTTGATATACAACTCAAAATGTTGTTGATTTCAGCAAAAAAAAGACAGATAAAAATCATGATCTTTGTTAATCAGTATTGCATTTCCTAGTTTATCTACGGGCGTGTTGGATTGAAAACGATTTCTTAGTTTATAAGGTAAACCTATACATTCTCGAGTGAGATGCATGACACATATCTTATTAGAAATGATGACATCTAATAAGGTAGGTAAGTATAATAATTCATAGATAGGTGATCTGTTATAAGGGAATCCCTATAACAGATCACCTATCTATGAATTATTATACTTACCTACCTTGTCATTATTATAAATAGTTTAATCTTATATCAATTTAGACATGCTTTGAAATGTACAGCTGTTAGATATAGTACCTCTTTTCATAAGCAATTATTCATGAATATCAAGAAATATATTGATTGAACACAAAATACGCAAGCAAAACAATAAAAAATCGTGCACGCATAGTATCATATTATATAAAAACTTAAAAATTATGAACAGTGTAATCAGAACATAGAATTGTCATGTATTGGAATTTCGGAAACAATACACACATCATTATATTGGTAGAGTTTGTGTTAAGCCATTCGCAAAGCGTAATATTAGGAATATTTACATCTTTATCTTTACATTGTATATTGTATATAAAATCATATTGTGTAAAATTAAGTCGCTTCCGCTGTCTGTTAGCTTTGATCTTTTAAAGTACTCAATGGAATTTCAATGCTTTTTTTACCTGAGTGATTCAGGCAGAAGGTTTTAATATACCATTGGTCAAGGTTTTGTGTAAATTGCTTGAAATGTTCTATTGACTTCTGCTCCCATAAATTTCAATTTCAATTCATAAATATTTTTTAAGATTATGCCAAAATATTTATTTTGCACAGCAGTTATCAGATATAGAATAGCTAAATTTTCTAAGAGTAAGTTTATAAGCATTTTAAATATGTATTACAATATTATAAAAACATTGCAATTTGCAAAAACATTTTTATTACATTTGAAAATCTCTTAAACACAGGACATCTATAACTAAAAAAATATTAAATAAATAATATGTTAGAACAACTCACACATGGTCATATTATGATTTCAACTAGGCAGTACTAAGCAGAGCCTGAATTATGGCAACCAGAAAACTGATACATTCTTATATATTTGAATAAATACATATATACTATAGATAAATACCCAGACAGAAAAAATGATCATGCACATCACACAAACATTTGTCTTGAGTGGGAATCAAACCACAACCTTCTGGTTTAGTAGTCAGGGTCACTAGTGTAGACCAATAGGCCAGTCAAAATTAGCTTAACAAATTAAGTTGCACTTTTTTAAACATGAGTAAATATTTACCAGCAGTAGGATCTGGTGCTGGGTCAGGGTTAGTTAACAGTTGGTAATCTGCACTACTCTCTAAACCCTCGGTAATTGTTTGCCACGCTTCCTTGGAATTGCTGTTATTACTGGTCTGATGTATATTATCAACCTCTACTTCGATAAGTCGGTTGTCAGGTTCTATCTTTGGTTTCTTATCATCAGCACCTGCACAATAAACAAAATATGTATATTGAAAAAAAAAGCATGCGAGTTCATTTTGAAATGTATAATTATTATTCGTTTTTTTCTCTCTTATTATTATAATCTTCCTAAATTCAGAAACTGTGAAGGGAAAACTTAATGTATGAGTACAGCTGTAAACAAAGTGAAACAACAAATATTTTATAAAAACAAAATAAAAATAAATTAATAATTTTACTTTGTATTAGTTTATATATATTATACATCAGAACCCTTACCTTCTTGATTGCTTCTTCGTTTTCTTTTATATGGTGTAAACAGTCTAACAGGACCCATTGCTGCTAACAAAATAAATTGAAGTTTTATTTTATGTAAGCCCACAATTTTTCATTTACTAATATAAGAAATTAGGTTGCTGAATGGCTGCTTATCAGTTCATAGTAAAATGATAAATGAATTCTACACAATTGAACTAAAATAGGGTAAAATCTAATGATGATGATGATGAAACTGAGTATACTACTTAAGTAATGGTAATCTGGGCAATCTTGTGACTATACATTTAACTGTGGACAGTGGCTTATGATCAAAAATCATAAATAAAATACAGAAATTAATAATTCATTCTCAATTATGAAAACACCTATAAAAAAAACCACACCCGCCAATAAATGCAAAAATCCTATAGTATCACCGCAAAAAAATATATCTATCAGTTTAAAATGATCTTTTATAAAATACTACCCATATTCCAACAGTTTCATTATGTCAAACAACTAAACACAATTTAGCTGGGTGACCATTTTCAATAAAATTTATGCTATTAGTAAAATTTTTGAATTTCATGATAGATAATAATAATTTACAAAGTAATAATAGTTGTAAATTATTGTCTTTTGAAATAATTCAACAACAATTATAGTAATATATTTATTATTCCATTGTTATTGGTTATTATGTTCTGAACGGCAAAATTTTGAACTAATATTTACAATCCAGTTTCATTTTATTCCGCTATAGAAAAAAAACTGCTAGAGATTGACACACTGAATAATGTAAAATGTCCATACAATCCCGCATATTAAAGTTCAAGCATCTTGTAAAATGGCTGAACGTTCAAAAACTGTTTTACATTATGGGTGTATTTCTTTGCGTGTTGGTTGAAAAATAAGCAGATTATACAGTGCAAGTGCTACAAATACGATATAATACAGTTATTAGTCTTTATATAATATGAATAGGCCAAAACTTAAACTTTCAGATATATTTTGTGTCTCAAGTAATAAATAGCGGGACTAGTGTGATTTCTGTTGAAGAGAATTATTGAGAGCATAATTGTGACAAATATCCTTTATAGAAGACAAGTATCAAATTCTCATATACACTGCTGAGCACAGGTCTCCCCCTGAAACCAGGTGGCGGTGTCGGGCTATAGTTCACCAATGTGCTGGCCCAATGACGATTGTTGAACTTCACACTCCTTCAAATACTTTTAATCAGGCATATTTTATACTTTATTTAATATAGATTTAATGGGGTGTAGAAAGAATGCTATCTGTCTTGCCAGAATATGTTAATTATTATTATTTAAACATTTTTAATTCAAATTAATTATTACCTGTTTGATCATCACAACAAGCAGCACAAGTACAGCTTGTGGCATGAGGAGTGAGAATACCCTCATCAATAAGTGCCTGAATACTTCTACCACCAAACCTAATAGATCTTTTCCAATCTTTACTAGAGGCTCGACCACATAGTGCTTCAAATTCACTTGGAGTATACCAGTCCATGCCATATTTTATACACCTACCGCGTCCACCAGAACCTAATCTTTGCTTATGCAACTCTGCAGAAGTATTTTTACATCTTACAGGCAAGATAGGCATGTTAGCAGTTTCAGTCCAAGATCTGTTACTACCAGACTTTGTTGGTGTCGGCGAGTTTGGTGCCGTATTTTGGTCTTTCGGGTCCTGAACAGTTGGAGGAGACTGTGGATTTTGAATAACTATGTGAGTTGGTTTAATGTCCTCTGATACAGGACCACCTGATATGAATCCGTTGTCGACACATAACATTGGCTTGAAATTTTGTAACTGGTCAGATGTTATGACGTTAAATGTTGTACCAGTAATAAGTGTTCCCACAGGGAACGGTACAGGGACAGTAACAACGCCATTTGAATCGCTTGTTAGTCGAGCTGTCTTGATTCCAGTGGCCAAAACAGTACCGCCATCAGTACGATCGCCGTCGTGCTCGGCCGCCGTCGCTAGTGGATCGGATTCGTTTACTTCGGTAATGTCCGGCATAACGACGTTGTCCGAACTTCTATTCCCAGCCATCACTTTTTTCCTCCCACCCCAAAATCC
Source organism: Lycaena phlaeas (assembly GCA_905333005.2). Taxonomy (NCBI): domain Eukaryota; kingdom Metazoa; phylum Arthropoda; class Insecta; order Lepidoptera; family Lycaenidae; genus Lycaena; species Lycaena phlaeas. Next base: position 8,551,479 of record HG995168.1, read on the forward strand.
TATCCTATCGCGTCTCAACCCAAATTTAAGCCAAATTTATCCACGCAGATTTTTAGAAACATTTTCATATGAAAACGTAATTTCTTTTTTTTACGTGGGGATCGGCAGAAGGCTATACATATACAGCCAAATTATCATTATTAAAATATTGTAAGGCTCGCGTCCACTGCTCGTCGGGTTAAATCAATATGATATACGCATCACATCGAATTTATAATTTTATTAAAAAATATATAATTTTATTAAATATGATATACGCATCACATCGAATTAAAATACGCTCGCGCATCACTTTACATGCAAATTTCTGAATATATATTTTGACCCGATTCGATGTGCTTAAATCGCAAAAATTATTTACCTATTCGGCACAGATTAATAAACTAGAGGTATTGTTTATTAATTTGAACTATTTAGTAAAAATATTAATTCCTTATCGCAATAATATTAATTAGAGATAATGATTGCTACTATATTTACAAATTATATAAACTATATGTATTTAAAAACATAAAATAGTATGTATGTAATATGAACCTATGCGAAATTTATAATTTAATTTTATGTTAATTTAACAATCGATCAAGAAAAAAAAGTTAATTATTTTATGAACATGATATTTTTTATGTATCATGTGACATATTTTATGAATTTAATTATTAAATAGTTTTTTTTATATAATATATTTAAATGATATTATTTTACAGATACACACATAGACAAGTAAACAAATGTTTTTCCTCACGATAATGAAAATAAATAGTATTGTAAATTTAGCAATTTAAAGCAATTGTTACACATTTGGTCTTTTTTCACAATGTTTTTGACATTTTTAAAATAAATAGTGTTGTACTATTTTGATAGGTACCATAATAAAATGTAAGCCACTCGAAGATTATTGATTTTTACTATAGCCAAATACGCAGTACTATACGACTGAATTAAATATCCCAGTCTATGAGTTTGTTTTCAATTGATGGTGTGTTACTCAACTTAGGCGCTTATGTAATGTCTACTTTTCGTGCTTCCATTAATATGCCAAACTTAAATGTCTTAAATAAAAGGAGGGAAAATATATTGTTTTGAATTTAGTTACAGTGATAGTTTAAAAAAAATATCTATTAATTTGGTTTAAGGTTTATTTATTAAATAACGTATCTAATTATTTCAAGGAAATGATTAAAGCTGTTTATTTATTGAAATTCAGTTATTGCTATTAATCAATTTTCATTATAAATTTCTTGTAATGGATGAATTACGATCAAAACATAAATCCATCCAAAGTGCGGCGCATCACATAGCTTTGGATTGCATTCATCCACAGGTGACTTTTTTCATCTTTCATTTCTTGCTTTGTAGTGAATATTTTTAAATATTTTTATAACAAGCTTATTTTCAATCAGAATTGTTGTGAGTCAACTCTATAAAAATATTTATACATACTTATATAAATAACTTATGGTATTAGGTAAATTTGGTAATAGTCTCATTTAATTAATATTTAAAATCTAGAAATTTGCAATCTCTATATATAACAATATAAATTATTTATATTTTAACATAAATGGAAGATTTTATGAATCGAATTTCTTGAAGCATATTTTTCTAAGACTCATTAAACTTTCTATGTACATCCTTATTATGTATGCAGCAAACTTAACTATCATGTTTAAAATAGGGTGTGTACAGAATTTATTTTTAGTGTTTGTTTTAATATAATATTTATGTGTGATTAAAATTATTGAAAGCACTAGCACTTGTTCACAGTGTGGTTTGTTCACTTATGTCTGTACCAATGGATTTAACAGTCAGTACATGGATCCCCCTATCATGTCCACCCCTATCCATCCCCTGTCCGCCTACAACACGCATTCCAAGCACAGCACAGCCCACAAATGTTCCACCCCAAGGGCCTCAAAACACACATTGTAAGTATGACAACATTTATTTGTAAAAATATTGTAATTTTGTAAGGTTAGTATCTATTTCTATGTATAAATTTTATAAACACTCAAATAAAAATTTGCTTTTCAATGTCAAGACATTGACATGATAATTCTGTTAAATCAAAATATTTTAAGGAAATTGGCATATTGATTTCTAAGGATTAATTAGATATTTCCAATTCTAGTTCATTCTAGTTCAATGGATAGTTCTAGTTGGATGCTGGTAATGATTGCTTGTAACAATAAAGTCTGATGATGATAATGATGAATGATTGCTTGTATTGCTGAAGTTCATAGAAAAAGTCTATGCCCAACAGTAAATATCATAAAATTTTTTGATTATGATATTTTATTTATTGAAAACAAATGAAGCTTAGAGTCAATAGTATAATCTATGTAAGGCTTATTTTAGACTTATTATAAAAAGATTATTCAGGTGTTGAACAAACTTCATCAATGAATAGCTCTTAGTCTAGCTTAAGCGTTTCACTGGAAATTATGTACTACTATATGAATAATATTTTTTAGGATCCAAGAGCGTATGGAACTCCCAGCGATAGCCCGATCCTGGGACGAGCATTATGTCTTACTCCCAGAGGAAGTCCATTGCCTGGACGAATATCACATCTAAATGAAAAGTTTCAAGACTCCCTCACCTTAAACTCAGATACTGATGCTTTGGTTGCCAAAATAAGTGCTATGTTTCCAACTGTTAGTGAAACTCATATAAAAATTTTATTAAAAAAGTAAGTTTCGTTTACATGTTAGTTATTATAGTATGCTTTAGTAGAACTTTTAATTCACAGCACATTAATAACTATATAATAATATATTTCATGTATGAATTCTCTTATTAATAGGTATTACAATCGTGAAGCGGTGGTTATAAGTGCATTGCAAGTTGAGAAGCATCCAATTACAACACCTGGGCCGCTCTCAATGTCTCCATCAGTGCATCGCTTGCAGAAAGGTGCCATAGGGGTTTACTCAGCCTTGCAATTAGCTAAGGGAGTATCAGGTTCTATGCACAGTTCCAATCATTTGACACCTATGACTGGAACACCACAAGGTAAAGAAATATACTTTTAAGATATATATATATATATATATATATATTCATTATATTGTTAGTCTTATATTTTTCTATATATTTTGGAACAATTTATTACACTCTTGTTATTGTATTGTAATTTATCTGTACCTTTATTTTAGTTTACAAGGTATTTAAAACGCCTAAATCTCATATCGTTTAGATTACTTATAAATAAATACAATTTTAAAAGTTGGCGGCCACCGGACTTGGAATCCATAACTAATAAAATGCTATAATGAAAGATGGAATGACAAGACACCGTCATTCTGTTTGCCGTCACGGCATGCTACAGCCAAGTAACCGCAACAGATCTTTCAAGAAAGTATCATATTTGTATTCATAATTTGAAAGGCCGAAAACGCATCTGCTCATCCTCTGGACTTAGTGTTGCCAACTCTCAGAAATGTATCCACCTAAAGCCCCAATCAAAAAACCGTAAATGCAGTCGCTTAAAATTCGGGTAACCTTCTTTTATGCGATTCTAAATATGTTTAATTCATATTTAAAGGAAAAGAAACCCTTAAAAAATTAATCTCCTACTATAACCTTAAGTTGGCAACCCAGCCTTAGTTGTAGCTATGTCACTTATCACCAGGTGAAATAAGATCTGTCCGTTTGCCCTCTCTGCTATATATGATTAATTTGTGATATTTCCAAAGGTTCTCCGCTTTTACTCCGTCCCGCATCAGGTGCCTCTAGTTATTATGGAACCACAAGATCATACGATGGGCAGACAAGACATCAGTCACCGAAAATGAAGTTAAAGTAAGGATTTTTGTATTTCAAAACATTCCATTTTATTTACTTGGGGTCAACCTATTACTAATAAAGATTTCGCTAAGCGAATGATTAAAAATAGAAACAATGAATACCAATCCAAAATAAATTAAACATGTTATTGCTTGCATTTAATATAATAATATAATTATTAATAATCAATAAATATAATATTATAATCACTATAATTATTGCCTAAATTTTTAATGCAAAAAAGTTAGTAGCTACACTTGCAACGGTCAACAGGAATACCCATTGTTAAGCGGCTGAATTGATGCTATTTTACCTTTAATTTCAAACTGGATGGATTTTAACGGTTGACGATGCTTCTCAGTGTTCTGTGATAAGTGTAAATTTTTATTATATGACGTTTGGTAACGCTTTAACGTTACTAAACGAGCATAAAATACAGAAAAATCGAATGGGATGGATGCTACAAATGCACAGAAGTAAAATAAAAAAAAAATCTCGCAAACATGATTCTGTTTACTTTTTCGTTACTCCACTTAACCATAATACCTACGTATTTCACGTAGACAATATTATATGCGATCCCGTCGCGCTTACGATGCACACTGAGATTCGTAGTATGGTCGCTTCAACGCATCAATTCCCGCAGTAAATCTCTTTGATGTCGGTACCGCCACACGAATTATCGCCTACCCTCCAACGGCAATGTGAACGCCTTTGTCAAGTTATCGCGTTATGTCGTGGCTACAACTGCGTTAAATTGTCCATCATCGCGATAATTAACGGCATACCCCTCTAGTATGGCCCCATCATCACCACACCACGGAACTCATCGGAATCATAAGTACTAGGCTAGCAAACTTTGCAAAACCTAAAAAAAGTTTTAATATTATCAGAAACGCAGGTCCCTAAATAAATGTTTAAATAAGAAAATATTTCACACAGGTATTTGAAAAGCATATTTCCGAAAGCTGAAGAAACTCTAATACTCGACGTCCTCGCTAACAAAGACAACAATGTACAAAAGGCAAGCGAAGAACTTATAACCATGGGTTTCAATAAGAAGGAGACGCTGATTACATCGCAGAAGAAGAAAGAGTCGGATACACCGCAACCACCAAAGAAAGTTGTTACGATAATGAAGACACAAGAAGAAAAAAATGAGCGTAAGTATACTTTTTATTTTACGATAGACAAATGCACCGAGGAGCTGCCAGTTTTGGTTTACCAAAAAAGGTCAACGTCGACCATGTCGTGAACATATGTAAGTTACTTAGGTAATCCTAGGTTTAACTAAATCCTAATGTTACGGATCCAATAGCTCAGACGACTCATTCACGCGTTGCCTACTCAGACGCGCCGTTCCTGCCCTTGCCTCGAAATCCAACAAAGCTTTAACACTGAAAAAACATGCATTTCGTGTTACTTACGTAGAAGAGAGCGCGGCAAAGCGCATCTTTTAGAAGCAGAAAGTTCTAGAACGAACGCTATAGAAAACCGAATTAAGTATGACGTAGAAAATACATTAGTTGATACTTTTAGCTACGAAGAACAATTAGAACAGACTGTAAGCTGTTTTATTGGGAAGAGGTACCATCATGTTACTTTTTTACCAAGAAGACCAGAACAAGTAGAGCAATTATTGTTCTTAAGCCTATAATCTGACGTCATTTTCTACGTCAAAATCAATCATCACAGTGATTTCTCTGTGCATTTCCATGTTATCCAAAAAGAGATAAACTTCTTTGTACGTGATTTATTATCACTATCGATACTATCGATTCATGATAACCAGAACTGTCATGATAAAAACAGCACTTTAAAAAGGATATGATTTCAGTAAAAAAGAAACTTCAAAAAAAATACTACAAAGTGGCAGAAAGAGTTGTGTCGATTGCATTGGATAGTGTGGACTACAACGAAGAGCGTGCCGAGCAAATTTTGTCCGCTGTTCTTTTGGAGGAAGAAACTCCGAAAGCTATCATAGCGGATAATAAAGAACAGAAACCTCAAACAACTCCAGAGCCATTCAATGGGTATGTACTGTTTATTTACTATAAATGATCTTTGTAACAAGTATATACTACAAATGGAACTAACATTTTGTATAGAACAAAGTTTTGATAAAAATATCACCATTTCATTCATATAATATATATAGAACATAATATTTTAAACATTTTAAAATGGGTTTACTTGTTTAAAATTAAATATTTTTTACTTAATAATAAAACCATTATTAGAATTAGAATATTATGCTTCTTATGCTTAACTGACGATGTTGTACAAGTATGACATTTTATTAAAAAAATAAAGTAAATAAAAAAACAAAAACATGGAAATAAAAATTATACACATTACTTGTGCAACTAGGTATAACAAATTTTCTTTTCCTAATGGCGAGATTGATAGAATATAATTTCAATTAGGAATTTGTCGAATACTATGTGTTCACCCATTAAAACTGTTGTTTCATATTACGCTCGCATCATGAAACTAGTGACATTGAATAGATATGTAAACATTCATAAATTGGACGGTGACTTTTTTGTCAAACTACCTTACATGTGACCAATAATTTTGGAGCCACACCTAAAAAAATATTAACGTTCTGAAACTATTTTGATGTCACTATTCTGTAGAAATATAGTTATGCCCTGTCACCCTTTTTTGCTCGCTCCCTTTACCTGACTAGAGCAAAGCAAAGGTTATAATATTTTTTTAAATTATACTAACCATCGTAGCGCTTTCCCATCCTATTAGATGTTCATAAGTTCGTTCTTAGAGTCCTGGCGATATAGGCCATAATATCGTAACCGACACAAAAATAGTTTTTATGTGACATCAACTTCATTTGGCACGCCCTGGTAGTAAAATAGATTCCGAATGCCGTGACGACAAATGGTGAGACGCTGTCGTACCACGCGTTGCATTTTTACTATTTATAAATTCCAAAATTAACATAGATTTGATGATAACCTACCAGGCGTTCCGTGATGGCAATTTTTAAGTAGTCATAGTTTTTTTTTACCTTACGAATTTTATCAATCTCGCCGAAAGCATCAGCCATTCTCATACGTTTTGCACGGTTAGAGCGGTGAGTGTGTTGGAGAGAGAGCCGAGTCCGCCCCGACCAGCGACGGTCACTCGCCGCCTCAAGATTTGGGCCGAACATTTAAAGTATGTCCATGCATGACGGTCTCTTGGGTCCTATTAAATTGTCTCATTGATTTATATGCGGGTTAATTGATACGCCATTACGTATAGATCGAGACTCTTGGTCAGCGACCTGCGGTCCTGTTTTTTATCATTATATCATCATAATATATAATAGTGTTACAGGTGATTTTTGGAAAGTGGCAATCTACAAAAAAAAAAACGTAATTGTTATAAATATTTAAAAGTTTGTACTTATTCGAGTATAATAGATATTGGGAGTACTAAAACCAAATCTCGAATACGTACGCCAATCGTCGAATATCAAATCACTGCAGCCGTTTAATAAATCTCGGAAACGTTTTTTTAAGAAAATTTTAGGATTTATATGTGTTGATGTATGCATACGCGCTATGAACTCACGCTGATTGCGAGTCGCGCGCTGTATGGAAGTTCTTTCACCTCGCCCGGCGAACTATGTAAGTCAGCTGTTGCATTCCGACCAGATCATACAAAAAAAGGTTAAAAAAGATAACCAAAAAAGATAAAATTAATTTTGCGTTTTTTTTCACTACTATTTTTGCAAGCGTTCGAAATACGCCGTTTATATCTAACGATCAATATATAGAATATTTTTTTTCTATCCTCTATTACACTAGTTATTAAAAAAAATTTGTAAAATCATCATTTTTTTTAAAAGTCACTTTCTGAAAATAGACTTGTCACTAGAACGCAAAGATTCATTTAATAGGACCCAAAATTGAACCCATTTCGAAAGGATTTCTTTAGTAAGGTGTGATGTATTAAGCATGGGATTTTTGTAACTCTGATGTGTTACGTAAATAATGTCAGCTACGTAAATATTGTATGCTTTATACTATTTCCATTTCTTTATTTTCTCGATGACAGATTCTGTAAAAACTTGAACGAGCGTCTTTTTTACATTATGTATGCATCATTTTATAAAAATATGAAATTTTCATACGTACAATGTTATTCCAGAGTCGGAGAAACTGATAGGGATAGAGCTATATCGATAAACGTAACACGATAACAAACCTGATATTTTTTTACAAGATGTAAAAAACTAAACTACTGCCCGATACTTTTGTACAAATTTATTAACTAATAATATATCATATTACAAGATGTTACACGTATTAATTCTTGATTGATAATGACAATTTCTTTAAAATTTTCGTAGCTCTTGTAAAACTGTGACTCTCGACATTCGACACTCGACAATGGAACGAAATAAACAAAACGAAAAAATATATTTGAATGTTATTGTTGTATTTGTCTTTGTTCAAAATATAATAAATTTATGCTATCGATATCATTAGGGATCAGTCGTCTTGGCGTGGCTATGTTCAGCAGTGGACGGATAAAGGCTGACGATGATGATGATGATAGTAATATTTATCTTATTTGGTCACAACACAAACTATCAAATTAGAACTGTCATCGAGAAAATAAAGAAATGGAAATAGTATAATAAACTTATATTGTATGTTGTATTTAAAATGTGTATTTATTTATTATTATTTTGCTTAGTGTATTCTGCCTTATAAATGCCATTTATAAATAAGTAATAAAGTCAATCTACTAAATCGTTATTTTCGCATCTATGCTCCTGTCTTTATACGAGTATATTACGTACATACGTACATATTACGTACACATAATACGTAAGTGTTATGTGTATTTTGATTATCATAATTGTTTTGGTTATATGTTATTATAATATATCAATGTTGATTGAAATAGTATTTTAATATGATTAATAATTAGTATACATTTTTAAAGCTTGTTTTATTAGAGGTAGACTGAGTGAATGTAATATTGAATTCGTAAGGCTAGTCACAAACTTGTAGGTCATATTCAAATTTAATTTTATTTGATTTAGATTTTCACTATTAATATGTAAAATATATTTACATGAACATAGGTAGGTATCTACTATGTTTTAGATACAGGTTAGAATCATTTGAAAGGATATGATAGGATAGGATACTTATGTAGTTTTCGTAGTTAGGTATTCTCTGTAGTAACTTAATTTATCATATTTTTCATTACACTGTATAATTGTGCATATTTTCAGATTTATAGATTTTGATAATATTAGCATATTACGATCGATTGCTAATTTTTACCTTTTAAGTAAGATACCAATCAATTTATATTTATATTAAATGATATAAATACTATCACTTTAATTTTTTATGAAGTGTAGTTCTAATTTAAAACTTAAACAACAGATTTATTAGAGTATAGAACATCAGCGATTGACTTGATGTGATGATCATTGGTTTTGACTTAATAATGTATTGATGACAGAAATCTTTCCATTGATTTTGTATTTCATAATCATTAGACCAAATGACGATGAAAGTAAAATACGATGGGTGTCTTCACTGATTTTTCCAATGATTTTCAGTAATTGATCATAATGTCACACTGATGGATGATTCTACTGTTGGAGAAAGCTGTCGTTTTGTTCATTTATTGTAACTTATTGTTGTAAAAAAGAAATCAAGTTACAAATATAAATATCGGTAGATCATGATCATCAAAAACAAATTAATCATTAGGTTAAAAGAATTTCAACGTTCATCTATCTATTTTAGAAATAAATGTTAATTTCTTCTTTCAGCTACATTAGGCTTAAGCGAATTACTGTTTTAATCCAATGGCGTAATAAGCATAGGTGCAAAATACTGTAATGCCCTTAAAATGTATTATTTTTAAGCTGTATTAACGCACGGCAAATATCCGCGCTAAACATTTGCTCGCGCGGCAAATGCGCTTATTGTTTGCGCGGCAATACCATAGTATTGCCGCGCAAACAAGGTTAAACATTCCTGGTATTTATTAAGCATGATTGCCGCGTTAAATTTGAAGCTTAACATTACTTTGGCGTGATAAGAAGTTCCGTGTTTATTACTGACTTATTAATAATCTCATCTTTAAAATCTGCTTCTTATAAAACTCGATTGCCTTAAGTAAAAAGTAGAGTGTTTTTATGTATCAATCGACAGCGTGCAAAACAATAACCCACCTAGTTACGCCATTGGTTGTAGTTAATATATTATATTGTGATGTGTAGGTTTATGTGAATCAGAGATTTTCGCTAATACGCACAGGCTTTTTAGGTAGTTTTGTGATTTGTCTCTATAACGAAAACAGATCAAGATGTCTGTCATAGATGTAAAAAGAGTGTTTTTTATTGTTCGTGTATGATAGAGAACTACACAAGTAATATTAGATTTTTTTCAAAGTCACGTGTTTGTTTAGTGAACGTACGAGTTTTGTGATTTTAGTAGTGGAGTAAATTTAAATTTCTAATATTTTACAGGCCGATCCTTAAGACGAATACAAACGTGGAGAGCAAATACAAGTCACAGTATTCCGTGCCGTCCAATGGTCCCAATCCATCTTTGAGGAACGGACCCAAAGATAGTTTACTTTTGTAAGTAATTTAGTATATTATGTATTATACTACTACTACTACAGCTACTAGAAGAGTTAAAGTAAAAGAAACGAAAGTCTACGTAAGAGGAAAAAGAAAAATATTAAATATTCATCGCCTTTAGTGACAGAAAACCACTTTTGTAAAAATTAACAGATAGCCCCCGTTCACACGAGCGCTTAAAAACCGTCGCGTTAAAACCCAACGTCGGCTTGAGTTGCGAGTTTGGCATGCTAAATTCGATTTAACGTCAAACACTCAACGTTGAAAATCCAACAGTGCTCGATAAAACGATGCGCTTTAAAAACGCCTTCGATGGACAGGTGGGTTCTGTCGGACCTGGAGGGATGGGACCATGGGTCCCGTTCAAACGGTTTTTTATCGCTTGGTTAAAAAATCGCTCTGGCGAACGGCACCAATGTTGGGAAAGTGACGGTTTTACGATAAAAAGAGTTTTCACGAATTACGACCTCTGCTATTAAGCCTTTAATCGTGTAGAATTAACTTAACATCTGGTAACATAAATATTTAATTTAGACAACGCATATGGAAAGAAGTGAAGAGAAGAAAGCAAGAACTTTTTTAGTGTTTTTCAATGTTTTCTGGCTAAATGCCTTTATAAAGGCCAACGTATCGAGCACTATTGATTAAGATCGATATTGAGATTGAAAATATTTACTAATAAGTATTAATTTTATAGATTAGATTACATGGCGTGGAACGGACCGAATCCAGATATTTTCCGCGGGAAATGCGTAAAGCCGGAGGGTCCAGAAATGCGAGCACAATCTATTTCGAACGCCCGCGGCTCTTCCGGCCTGGCCAAAGGGCCCGCTGGCTTAGCCAAAGGATCCATATACCAGAAACTAAACAAAAAAATCTCCTACAGTGTAAGTAATTAAATTTTTTTTTTTCGAGGAAAATCTACTATTGCCTCGGTAGTACTATTGACTCAAATGCCGTTAAGGCAAACGGCATGACGCTTTTATTCCTTTCCTATTTACTTCAGCTTTTGTCATAGATTTTTATTAGTTATGAATTATATTTATTAAAATTTAAATAGCATAGCATTTTATACGTAGCAGGCATTTAATCCTACTAATATCGTAAACGCTATACATATTACATTCGTACAAAACGAATGTATGTTTCTTACTATTTCAAGCCAAAAGTACTGAATAAAATTTGATGAAACTTTACGATAATGTTAACGAAACTTACAGAATAACACAGACCATAATTTATCCCTTTACTCCCACGGGAATGCGAAATACGCGAGAGAAGAAGGGCGCTGCTAGTACCTAAAAACAATTCAAGCTGTTTTTTTTTCTTCTAACGCGCTAGTCTCTGGCACAAGCAGTTAGTTTTTTTGCATTTGATAACTTTATTATTGAAAATTGTTTTATTTGTGAGAATAAGTTTATGGTAATCAATAAGCTAACGTATTTTGTTTCAGACTGACAAAGGTCTTCACTAAGAACGTGTTGAAATAGCCAAACAAAATACCTTTTAGAGTACCTAGGTATTATGTTATAGTTTGTAAAATAATTTATTTAAAAATGCCATTCATTCGATATATTAGTGGTAAATTATGGTTTCAATAGGAACTGCAAATCTAGTACCCAGCGTCTTGATATACCTTCGTCTTGATATATTTCAGAAGTTTCTATAAGATAAATGCATTCCCTTTCCTAAAATAAACAGTATTTGTTTATTGAATATTAATAACAATAGTTACTATAGACAAGCAATATTTCAACTGCAATAATATTTAGAATTTATAAACTTCGTAGTTTGGTTATCTTTTTATAGTTTTGATGTTTATACGTTCTGTCTCAATCATGATCGTTTTTATTCATGATTCAGCAAATCATTTCTAGTCAGCTCAAAAAAGGAAGTAGATTGTTATTTTTATTGTTAGGTTAAGAATATAGTAGTGTAGTCCTTTGAAATATTTTCCTAAGTCGTAGAAGTCGACCACAAATCGACCATAGTTGAGAGAGGAATTGATTGGGATGGTTACACACGGCATAGATGTCTAAAGTAGTTTATGCGTTGAATTAAGGGCCATCCATAAATTACGTTACTCGAATTACATGATTTTAACCCCCCGCCATTTCCAACCTCCTACCCCCTCTAATGTCCTTATCACAGTTGCGTGTGACACGTATTTTGCCGTATGTACGTGTAGGAATTGTTACTTTAATTAATAAAATAACAGTAGCGATATCTTTTAGTATTTCCTTCCAAACTATTATTTCAATTTTGGAATGAATTTTTTTTTTAAATGTTAAATGTCACACTACGTCAAACTTCGTCAACCGCGTATAAATAATTTAATTATCGATGGCCCATTATTAGCATTAATTGATTTGTGCCAATCGTTTAATGTTACCGTAGAACTAGTTTTTTAGTATATTACTTTCGTTAGAGACAGGACATACTTCCAATTCATAATGCTCACATATTCTACTACCACCGAGCATAAAACTGGAATAAAGCGGTAATATTGTGGTTTGTATGAAACGAATTCCGAAAAGATTGTGCTGCGATGTTGCGCCAGTTCTGCGCTCTTATTGGTCGACTATTGACTGAGGGGAGGTACATACATATCAGGTTGGTTGAATTGCTATTATATCAGTGATAAATACACTAACCAGTAGGGCTATTCTGTAAATACCATTTCGATATCGAGCTTCATCTGACTTTACGCTCACTTTGAAAACGAACTTTAATCATATAGATAGATAGTCGAGTTTTAAAGTATATAAATTCGCCAATTGCGTCATATCACCGCCGATTCCGCTTTCGAGATTCGAAAACGACCTTACAGAATAGCCTACGGTTTCGGATTATTATAGCTCACATACTACTTTATCCGGTTATATGCTCGATGTTTACATACTATAGATAGTGTCAGTGCCATAAACAGTTTTAAACCTTCTCATTAACATTTCTGGATAAAAATGCTGAATTAGAAATTCGTAGTTACATTTTCTATATAACTTTTATATCAGGTATCTAAATAGCTTACGGTCCTTATATGATAGTAATAACTAGTTTTCGCCTGCAATAATATACACTCCATCGTTTTAATATACAATTACAGTATTATATACAACTTTAAACTATGTCATACACTTTTAAATTAAAAAAAAATTGTAAGTTGTAACCGTAAAAAGATAAGTGTTCTAAGTTTGACCGCTAGATGTCTCATGTCTCATTTGTTTTTTTATGTTTGAAAACAGATGTTGTAGCGTCTTAGATCTCGAAGTGTTTTATCGTAATTTGTTCAGCCGGTTCATTGGTCTGAGCTTTTTTTATTTCAATGGCTTTTTTAAGTATTACCTCTTTTATTCAAATGTTAGTACATCGTTTTACAATTATAACATGGATTGAAAATGTGTATGTATAATATACGGACCGCTGGTCGATTGGTCAGCCTATTGGAGTCTGGACACATCACAGTCGCAGGTTCGAATCCCACTGGGTGCAGATAATTTGTATGATTAATTTAAATGGCTGCACCGAGTCATGGATGTGTATGTATGTATTAATTTAAACTTCTTTAATTTATTCGTTCCTAGTACCCGTAACACAAGTTCTTACGGTCATATCAAGGGGTTCAATAATATTTATTATATTATTTTAATATTGATGGTGACTGTATGAATGCTTTCTACCTCAGAATGAGTACAGGCCTATGACTATTGTGTATTTTGTTCTATTTGTCTTATTTTTTTTAATGTTGTGATATTGTATACAAATGTTCATTATTATTATTGGTTAGTTATTTCATGAAGTCGTTTTTATGTATATTATTGTATGATTGTGAACGTCGTATTCTACGGATAAATTTTAAAAATTAACTTTTAGGCTAACAATTTTAAAAGCCCTCCAATTTCATCGAATAGACTCTGATGTAATGTGAATATAGAACATTTATTTTTGTAAAATCTGTGCGTTCAGAGTATGATCTTCGTGTTATGTTACTAGATAGTAGATCCTTAATTAACATGGTTATTTTCATTATTTAAACTATTTGAAACGGGATGTTTACCATGTTTTTAATATTATTTCGCGGAGCTCGTGAACATGACATTCGTAGACAATGTCGAAATATCGAGCTCCGCGAAATAATGGCAAAAAACATGGTAAATATCCCGTTTCAAATAGTTTAAATAAATAGTAGATCGTTGTCGGACCGTTGATATACAATAAATAGATAGATTCATAAACGTCGATTACACGCTTAGCTGTCATTATTGATGTGTAGATGAAAAATTGACACGCTGATAATAAAATTGGCTAAGATTGTTTGTTGCATATCAACGGTTAGTGGTAGTAATTTTTATGTAGATCGTTAAATGATATTTCCTTTAATGAATATTGATGCCAAATGTTTATTTTTTCTACCAATTTATATGTTCATAATTATAATACTAGTCCGAAAGTTTTGTATTACAGTAGATCCTAGTATATGTAGAAATAAAATTATACCAATAATAATCTAAGTACTAAAGTAACTGTAACCAAAAAAAACACAAGAACAATTTAACCCACGTGCGTAGGATCAACGTGCGCCCGAGCCGCGGTAGAGAGCTACGTCAGACATGTGAATTACCACAGAGTATATACGTAATACACAGTAACTGTGTCACAGTTTGGCATGCTCAATTCGATTTAACTTCAAACAGACAACGTCGAAAAACCAACAGTGCTCAGTAAAAAAGCGTTACGTTTTAAAAACGCTATCGCGTAAATATCGCGTAAAAATGGACACCCATGTATCTCACATGGGTGTCCATTTATCTCATACAACGGTTTTTAACGCTCGGTTAAAAAACGCTCCTGCGAACGAGGCTAAAGCTAACTCACCTTTCTGCTTTTTTAAATATTAATCTGAAACAGCTTTTTAAATCTCGCGTATTATTGTTTCGTGAATTGTATACATTTTTTATTACTTTAATGGTATTAATATGGATTTAAGCCCACATGTTTTATTATTGGTACCAATTCTATCTTTTTAATTCATTGCTATAATATTCTAGGATCTACTGTAATAATTTAATATCTTTAATTACATGTCAAAACATATCTTAGAAATACTATGGCGCTTATAATAGTCGAGTTCTACTTAGATATAAGTGGCTACAACTATTGTGAATTAGGAACATTCCATATTTTTGTGATTACTTACTTAATAAAAATTGTTGGTATGTCCAATGTTGTTTATTATACACCCAATCATCTAATCAAAGTCAAAGTTTATTCAAAATAGTAGCATCAAAGTATCTTTTCGAACGTTAATTGAGTCTACCACCGGTTCCAAAGCAAGCCCACTAAGAAGAACCGGCGAAACAAACTCAGTAGAACTAATCTTTTCAATTAAAATGAAATGCATACAATAAATACTACTATATTACTTATACTAGTATAGTATATGAGAAGAATCTAGCAAGAAACTCTGTAGTACGCTTAAGACTTCAAAGTGATTCTTTTCTCGTGCTGGTAAAACAATATTACAATTCATGGATGAATATAAGGATGTGTGTGTGTGGATCTTTGTTAGTAATTTACAAAACAATTACTTAACTGAAGCTAATAATACAAGCTATCGTACTTGCACTAATAATACAAGCTCCCATCGCATTAAAAAATTGAGTAGCTTCTGTGAGCTTTTCATACCAATTTTTTTTTTCGCTATAATTTGGTAAAGATCGGTGTTGGTCGATACCAATAAATTTAGTTTTGACACTTTAGAAACTTTAAGACCAGTCGTAAATATGAAGGCTACGTTTGGCCCCGTAGTTCACCGCGGGGGAACGCATCAGTCGAATACTGTCGTCTTCAAACTCTGTTATTTAGACGACGTTAGAATATAGCTAAGTTTCCTGAATGCTGCCAATCGCGATTGAATCCTTCTATCGGCTTCCCTCTCCAAGCTATGTTGACAACAGCGAAATATGTCCAAGATAGATATTATGCTCTTGCATGGCTTCGAGAGTTGTGCCATCGACGTTAACCGGCCTATAGAGAAATTGCTCATTGGACATGCCTTTTGTTTTATCCAAGTTCCTAAGCCCCATACGTCGGGGGATTCATTTAGACTGCAGCATTTGCTACAAGCCAGCGACTCGACCAATATAACGATATCGTCGGCAAAACATTATCATTTCTCGCAAAAATAACAACATAGATAAATGTGCTTTATTTTTAAAAGTTTAGTTTACACTGATAGTTTTTTCCTCAAAAACTACAGCCAAGTCTTGATTGTGACAAGTACAAATGCAGGAGTGGAAGTGATCAATCAAAAGTACACTATAGTGCACTTATCTCGTGCATTCAATGCATAGGCACTCAAGTTTGATTGTATACCACTTGCTTACCGTGAGGAATATACAGTGCGTTCATGCATCGTTGTCAATAGTGCATATTATAAAACCTACATAATAATAATGCAAGAATTGGTTAAAATAAAGTAAGTGTCACATTCAAATTTTTTTTTTTTTTGTGTAAATATATTAAGAATAAGCTCGTTGAAGCAACAATGGGCTGGTCAGACGTTTGGGGAGACGATTGACCGATTGTATCATAAGGTTCAAGTATATCAGCCAGGTGGGAAGTCGTTCTCCGGGCAGTGGCCGGTCCGTGTTGGATGCGAGCGGCAAGGGATCGTCCGTCCCGGCGTTCATTGATGGAGGTCTGTGTTTAGCAGTGGACGGATAAAGGCTGATGATGATTTAGCATACCTAATTTTATATACATATAGACAACTAAGGCTGATAATGACGATATTTAACCTGTGTAAGTAAATACCAGCGACGATGGTCCAGTGGGTATGGGACTTGGCCACTTGAGCGAGAGGTTACGGGTTCGATCTTGACGACCTTGAAATTGTTTTTTTTTCTAAATTTCTAAGTGCATCCGAAACACGAGACCATCGCTCGCTCATCGGTTAAGAAAAACGTCGTGAGGAAACCTGCATGCCTGATGAGAAGTGATTAAGTCTTTGAAGCTGTGTGAAGTTTACCAACACGCATTGGGCCAGTGCCTCGGTGAACTATGGCCCGATACTCCTACTCACCTAATTTCGAGGAGGACACCCGGATATACTGTCTTTATTTTTTAAGTAAGATGCAAATTTTTTTAAATAAGATGATTTAAAAATAAGATGCAAATAATATTTTGATAAGTATAATAAAACTAAAACATTTTGTAGTGTACAAAAATCTATAAAAACCAAATATTTCACAGTTTAATGTAAATGTATGATATTTTATTCGTATAAATAAATGTAGGGATTCGATTCGATCAATGCGATGTCTTTCTCAAGTTGACGAAGCTCTTGTTCCATTTTGGTTTTCTTAAGAATTTTTGGTATGGTATCCGTCAGCATTGGTAACTGAAGAAACGCTTTCTGCATCAATTGCCAATTTGTTTTGAGGTCCTGAAAGTTTCAGAATGTGTGAGTTGGCGCGACCATATAATAATAATCATCATTACCATACCAATTTTACGAAGACTATTTTGTGGTGAATCGAATGCGTCAAAAAAAAGATCGTCGATTGATCGCGTATCTATTAATTTTAATATAAGTATAGATAAAGTTAAATTGGTACATACATTGAGAAGTGTTTGTCTCTCCTGTTCATTGATGAGCTTACAAAGACTCTCCTTGTGTTCTTCCGCGTATTTTATATCGTCAAGTTGTTTCTTAATCCTTCTATTCCTCTTTACTAAGTATGCGGGCATTTGACCAAAATCTTTTCTGAGACTATACTCTGGTACTTCTCCGGATCCTTTTATTTTTTTTATGTGACCGTCCCTTGTGTCAACAAGCCTAGAAAAAAAAACATAAGCAGCTTCAATATTTTCTATAATTAAGTGAGGCACCGTATTCAAATTTAACTGAGTAGCTCCAAGCCGTCATATAAGTAACATTAGAATATACATAATTACTTACTTTGATCGAGAGTAATATAAAAGTACTATATAGATATTTATTTATTTACAGATTTCATGAGAATATTAAAATTGGAATTTTATGTTTACGCAGCAATGCCTTGACAAATAAAATTACCTTGGCTGAACTGGTTTTGGTTTTGTCTTAATAGCTTTTTTTATATTTAAAACTTTAAAATTAGCTTTGGGTTTTTCAGGTCCCTTATCTGGTGGAGGGCGTTTAGGTACCGGTGGCAGGTTTCCTGACACAACACATTTGTGATCTGTCTTTTTTATAGGTGGGGCTATACCTTCTCCCTTTTTTAAAAACTGTTCAGGCGCTTTAAGTGGCGTCTCTGCATATCCAAAAGTGCGCCGCGATTGCAACTGTTTAGTTTGTTTCAGTTGTTTCTCTAACTCGGACTCGTATCTGTAGATAAAAGAAACAGTTACTCAGAATCGTTATACTAAATAATATATATTAGGTAAAGTGGCGTAAACTATGCATGGTGCATTAGAACCTTGTTATTAAAATACATTTTAAAAAACTGTTGCTTTTTATTATTTGTTGTTTTACACAGAAACATTTACCTAGGGGTTTTCGGAGGTTCCGGAGGCGGTTCATCAAGTATGTGGTAAATGACCTCATCGTGATGTAGAATCTCAACAATCGACATTGGTGAATTTCAATCTGTATTATTTATCTTCTTTATATTGAAGTCGTGTTAAAGTCTTTTAAATTGATCTAACTATTTTGTTACGTATGTTTTGCACCATTACAACTGTTGTCATGACAACCAATTACAATTTTAATATTCAAAGAAAATTAAATATTTATCTGTAGCCAACTCTTCACATTAGCCATCATTGTGGCGAAAGTTGAAGAATGTTGTGTGATATGAAGAATGTGTGTGATATAGTTGGTTATAAATTGGTGTGGTGTTGGTTTTTAGCAAAAAGATCAAAGGGTTGTGGCAGAGTTGGGGCCGTGAGGCACACGTTACTCGCCCGTTTACTATTAAAGTTTCTTACGAGCAAGTAACATTCCCCAATTAATGCTATCGTTAAAAAAATACAATCTGACAGCTGGTATACATACCGTATGTCAGATTGACAGTGTCAAAACTCAAAGTTCATACTTCACTCTTCAGTTCAGACGTCAGTTCACATTGTCCTTGTCGCTGTTGATGCACAATGCAGTAAATATTTTTAGAGTACCTACTACCTACTGAAATTATTGATGTAATAAGCGTTGTGCAGTTGCGTACGTGCGCAGTAGCTCATAATGTTAGTTAGGCGAGTCCGGCATAGCGTCCGAAAATATGGCGCTATTACACAAAGCTTTGCTAGCCCCAGATATTTGTCGAGCGTTGATAAGCTTGATCAAGAAGAAAGACTCAATGGATGCTTAACTTCCATACCAACGAAGACTAAAGTTGTAATATGTGGGGGAGGAGTAATGGGAGCCGCTGTGGCCTATCACCTAGCCCGGCGAGGTTGGGGCGGAGAAACACTGGTTATCGAGAAGGAAAAGTAAGATTTTTACTTTCCTACAATGCATGATTACTATATGTATATATATAATATCAGCGCGCCGCGGCTTCACCTGCGTACTTACACTAACGTAATAAAATATACTTTTTATGCTATTCTGATGTGTAAGCTATATCATTGTAAAATTTCATCAATCCATTCCGATGCTTTTTTTATGACAAACATAAATCCATAATTTCTTAAAAACTTCTGCCTTTGTAATGTTAGTAGTAAAGGACAATTGACGAATAAGTTTTTTATATTTCTTAATTTTTTGTGTCAAAAATAATTTGTTTAATCAATCACCAAAGACATCAGAACATTCAAAGTATATAATAATATGTTGTTCTATCCGAATGCCTAGGAAGTATATACTTATTGTAGCTTACATTTGCACAAATCATGCAAACAATACATTTATTTACCCCTCTCATAATTTGTAAACATTATTTTGCCTTTTAACATGGTAAAGCTATTCAGAAAGACCAAAGGATCAAAGATCACTAAGATGTTTGCTAACAATATGCTTATCGCTTTATCAACTTAATTTACATTTGAAAACCTGTGTTTATAATGATGAACATCCCATATTAATAATGAGCAATCAGACTCGGTACCAGAAGCATTTCTCTTTATAATAGAAAACAACACCTTTCTTTTTCGTCAAATATGCATTTATAGCTTGTATAAAATTCAGCTGTTTGGTATAAATATAATTTAACATGCTCAAGCTCTTAAATATTTTCTTGTACTACTTTAAACATCTGCACATATTATATTAAATGCTATTGAATATACCACACCCTAACTTGTTTATAAACAGAGTTGGAACGGGTAGTCGTTGGCATTCCTCAGGATTGGTGGGAGCATTCAAGCCGTCTCTAGCTCAAGTACGCATTGCTCAATCTTCTATAAAACTCTTACAAGATCTAGAAGCCCAAGGGAGAGCGACTGGGTGGAAACAATGTGGATCTTTATTGTTAGCTCGAACAAGAGATAGAATGACTGTCTATAGGAGAATGAAAAGTCAATCAGTGTAAGTTATTCACACCTTTGTTTAAATTTATGATGATATTGCCTAAATTTAAACTATTTAAAATGGGATAGTTACAATGTTTTTTAATATTCTTTTGCGGATTTGAAGATTGAAGTATGCGGGTAGATGTTGCCTGTCGTTAGAGGTGCCTGTACCGGACTACCTCCTTTCATCCTCTCTCTCCTTTCTTCCTCTTTCTCCATTCTTTCTTGTTATTGTCTAAAAATATATGTCTAAAGTTCATAACAGCTAGGTGGGTTGTCCGGTAGGTGTTACTTTATTTTAGTAACATTTTTGATACTGAAATGTTTTTTTTCTTAGCTAGGTCCTGGGGTATACCTTGCGAACTTGTGAGTCCTAAACGCTGCCAGGAAATCTGGCCTATGCTAAATGTTGAGGATATTATAGGGGGCTTATGGATACCAGGAGATGGAGTAGGAGACCCGCACTTGTTTGGCATGGCATTGATGAGGGAAGCTGTTGCTAATGGTAATTTTATTTTTGATAATTTTAAATAATTTTGAATTTTACTATTGCTTTAAACATTTTTTTTTCATTCATTTAATTTAAATAAAATATAGGTGTAGGTGTTTTGGAAGATTGTTCTATAACAGGAGTTGAATCAAAAAACGGCCGTGTATCAGGGGTGAATACTACACAGGGCTACATTGAGTGCCAATATTTTGTGAATTGTGCTGGATTTTGGGCAAGACAGGTAATTTTTTTTTTGCTTAAATATATTGTATAGCTTATTTTCTTTGTTTGGTTATTTAAAGTTTTATAATATAAAGTTGTTTTACCTCTCTCTAAATGATTACACTATATTTTTTTTTTAGATTGGTCAGTTGGCTAAACCGCAAATTAAAGTACCTTTATTGCCGTGTGAACATTACTATTTGCATACGAAAAAAATTGAAAATCTAGATCCAATGACACCAGGTAATTATTAAAAGGTTTCTTGTTTGAAAATGTGCAGATAAATTATATACAATAACTTTTTCCAGTTGTCAGAGATCCTGATGGATATATCTACTTGCGGGAAAGGGATGGATGCATTTTGGCTGGAGGATTTGAACCGGTAGCAAAACCAGTATATGAAGAAGAAAGTAAGTGTCTTGTCTGTTAATATTTAAAAAAAACCTGTCTTTACTTAAACCCGATAATGTCTCAAATCATTGTTTATAATTTGTGAGAAAAATAAATTCAAGTCAGAAGTTATAACAATGTTTCTACAGCAGATACTCTTCCATTGTCGTTTGAAAGCTCTCAAATAGTTCTTAGGTCCATGATTTATATAGATGTTACCGGAAATGTATGTAATCCGCCATTATATACATTTCCTCGGAATTGCATGTAATTTCTAAAATCACACGGAAATGTGTAAAATAAATTATATTAGACACATTTCCTAGGAATTCTATACATTGTCTAAATAGCAATTGGAAATGTAAATATTTGGAGATATCAATGGGTATGCGGAGATAGTGAAGCGAGGGGAGGGTATTGTTTTGTCTGATCAAAAAAACCTACAACAACCGGCTGAAAAAATGCTGAAATTGAGTGAAAAGAAGTTTGCTCCTGTACCTATTGCATAGCACTACGGTCAGTTGCTAACCTGCAATCCACTGGAACCGACCAGGGATTTAAACAGTGCCTTTGCAAGAAAAACTGTACTACAGCAAGATGTCTGTGTAATAAATATAAATTATTGTGTACTTCCAAGTGCCATTCCGGCTTACCCTGCAAAAATAAGTAGCCGTATGGACTGACTTGTTTACATTTCACATAATATAATAGTACAAGACTTACTTTAATATTGTTACATTTACAATTACTTAAATATTAGACTGATTACTTACCAAACGAAAGTTTGACTTAGAAGAATAATATAAGTCGATTTTGTGATAGATACTTGATTTTTGACGCTTTAATTAGTAAAATAATTTGAAGATTATTATATTTTACGATACGACTGTTACCTGAACGTTGTTGTCTCAACGAGTACTAATAAAAATTATTATTCTCATTTTAACAACGTGTTTTATTACACAAAGCATTATTTTTATACATTTCCTAATACGATATTGGAATTACATACAACTCCTAGCAGTTGTGCACATTTCCTAGGACATTTATGTATCAAGTAGTTTTAAAAACAATATTTTACACATTTCCTAAATAGCTTCGGAATTATATAAATTTCCTATGATTTGTATACAATTCCTAGATTTCATACATTTCCGGTAACATAGACACTAACAAAGTGTAATTTTTAGTTACCAATGCAGCGCAACGCTGTGTACACGAGGATTGGGACCATTTTCACATCCTCCTACAAGAGCTATTAAAGCGGGTACCAAGCTTAAATCAAGCTGTCTTACACAAATTATGCAATGGGCTGGAAGCTTTCTCACCAGATTGCAAATGGATTGTGGGTGAAACGCCTGAGGTGAGTTTTTAACAATTATATTATGAAAAGCTTCTATATTATCATTAACATTGTGTGTAATATTGTTTCATAAATTTTTGACATAGGTATTTATTTTATAGTTAAAGCTTTAAATGACTCATGAGTGAAGAAAAATAAATTGCTTTAATGTTAATGTACGGCACATCACATTTTTTTCGATTATTATCCTCTTAGCAGTTGCGTAACACCCACTGTATCTAAGAGAAAATAGGTAGAGAAAATTCTGAAAACTATCAAGAAAGTTTAAAGAAACTGCCGATAAAAATAAAAACTTATAACTCACAATTTTGAAATTTCAAATTGTTTGCATTAAAGTTTAAAATTTCATAATGTCACATAAGTATATCAATTGTCACATTAAAGTGTTCGGTGATGATGACGAGAGTTTTAAAATTTACTTCTCAATGCGACTGAAGAAGTATCACTTCAAAATTTTGCCCGACTTGTCGATACGGAGCCACGCTACGCCAATGATTTTTAATATGCAAGTTAGTTTTTCCAGGAAGAGATACTAAATATTCCTACGTTTCTACGAAACGTTGGATCTCGCGAATTCAGCGATATTAGCGGCTAGCAGCCCAGCTAAATTCGGGTGATCAAACGTTTTGTAGAAATGTGCTTCTCCACTTCGCTGAAGACTCGCCGGCGCCTAGAATTTTTCTATCAACAAATTATTGATCTGTATATTCTATATCTATATATTTTTTGTATATTCTATCTAGTCTGAATCGTTCAAATAAGATAGATTTTTCAAAGAGATGAAAGATAATAATCAAACAAAATTTTACATACTATAAATTATTTGAACGCCAACTATGTATAATATATCCTGTATTAACTTTAACAAGTTTTCGACCAACTTTATGTGCAGACTGTGCAGTGCAACTCATGTTTATAAATCTCTCAAATGTTATAAGTATGTAAATAACATATTTTTCTTTTGCATAATATATCTAAGTACTGTAAGTATATATTAAGGCAATAGAGGATCAAAGAGGTTAAACATATTATATTATAGGTTATTCATTACAGATGAAAAAACTAGATTCGTGTGATATCTGGCATGTACTAATAGGATGTTGTAATTCTTGTAGTAGTATGCTCATACATACAACAATTATAACAGACAATTAGGACTTGCTTTTCGACTCGTCTTACTATTATTAGTTTAGTATTGAAAGTGGAAATAAAGTAATTATTATACTATGCTTAATACTAATTAATTATTCTCCAAATTAACATAGTTATCTATGTTTAAATAAATGTAATTAATTATACTGTATTATTAAATTTTTATGTCATTATCATCTAAGGACCTATTCTATTTTATTTTATTTTTTATTTCATTCAATTATACATTACAAAAATAGTTCGAAATATTAGTTACCTATAACTAATATTTCGAACTATTTTTGTAACATCATAAAGTTATTTTTAACAAACTAAAAATAACCAAATTATGTTAATAATTCAATCGTTGAATTTTTTAAATTAAGTAAGGAATGGTCATATAATAATTGTATGTAAGAAATTATTTTAGATAATATTTAAAAATCAGAGATGTCTCTCTGATTTTTAAATATTATTAGAAAGTTAGGTAGTTTACATATAGTAAATTAGACTATATAGTATATTTTTATTTAGACTTTATAACAAACAATTTGAATGTTGCTGTACTCGTCTCTGCTTTGGTATCATTACTCTGCTAATTTCTTCCGACAGGCAAGTTGTCTATGATTTGGGAGAAGGGCTCTACATGTATGTATACTCCAGCCAAACTCGATGTAGAATGTTTGTAAACAAACCACAACAGCAGATTTTTAGGGTTCTCACTTTACAATTTATCATAATTTTACACTTTTAATTGTTTTATCATAAAAATCAAATAGACTGTCTATAATATTAATTGTTTAGTCATGTAAGACATAAAAATGGATAAAAAACGTTTCAAATCACACTCAAATGGCCATTTATTACATTTTTATTTCTGGCGGTTTGTCATAGTTTCAAATGTTGACATCCCTAATGCATTTACCTAATATTTTACACTTTATTAAAATTACAAAAAAATAACATTCAATAAAAATGTTTTTCGTCCCTGGTCCCGGCCGGTTGCCTAGCAACGCTTTGTCATTAAACATTCTACATCGAGTTTGGCTGGAGTATAGGTACTGACACCAAATATTGAGTTGGCTGGGCTATATCCTCCTGGATGAACTTCATATTAATGGGCGACTCTCATCGCTTATCATTTGATCGCTCGTGTCTGTTTCTATTCAACTAACATTAAAACTATCTGTGTAAGTGCTTACAAGGTTTTAATAAATCGAATCTTCAACTAAACGAATTGCAAGAATATAAACCATAAGTTAGTACGTAGTACGTACATACTGTAATAACAGTTTCAGGTAATATAGAAAGGAAAGCACACAGATGCAATATTTGTTAACTCCCCTAGCCTCGGCTTTATTGATTAAACATCGTACGTAGGTATAGAAGTTAGTCTGGGAGCCAGACACGCTGCCGGGTCATATTACGATCAATACAATTTGAATGTCCCTAATGAATGTGTTATTAAACGCCCCCACAGTATTGTCTGAATTAAATTGCTGTAATTATTTGGGGTTCGCTTCGAATTCTGCCTAGTATCAAGTGCAAGATAATTTGCATGATAAATATATTCACCAGGATATGTATTTATATGGAAATAGTACATCTATTTACTTCCGTTCCTGTTACTCGACTCATAAGTTTTTACGAGCCTACCATGGGCACAGTTTACGTGGAGCGTTTGATGGTTAGGTAATATTAAAGTAACTAACGTGTTTCGACCAGTCATCTTTTAATATTTTTTTTGTACTAAATTTTTTTTTTCGAAATGTCCTATGCTTTGGCCCAAAGGCTTTAGAGCGAAATCGGAGCAGTGGTTGTGCAGGTGGCTTACCCAAGCATAGGTACTAAGTGTGCTAGATATTGTAATCTTCTACACAACACGCCTACAAACAAAATTATATTCGTTTTTTATTATTGAAACTATTTCAAAATCGATGTTTATTTCGTTTTTAATTTTCATTTCGCGGAGCTCGATATTTGATTTATTTTGATTTATTCAATTATTATTCTGCGCTGCAATTGAAAAACCGAACTCTGCGAATTAAAATTAAAAAAAAAAAACACTATCATAATACAATAATTCTTATAAACCAGATGTTCAACTATCATGTGGCAGCCGGTATGAAGACAGTGGGCATATCAGCCGCGGGAGGGGTGGCAGAAGCGACGGTCGATGAGATAGTCGACGGATATACAAAGTATGATATGTACGAATTGGACATTAACCGGTTTTTAGGCCTGCACAATAATAAACGGTTCCTAAGAGACAGAATGAAGGAAGTACCTGGTAAGATTACATTCGCTATTACAGTTCTCTAATATATTCCATTAAAAACTACTTAATCAGCCCATCAGCAGCAGAAATACCTAGGGTTAGTAGAGAGGAGTGTTCACGTATTCAAGTGTTAGGCATTCGTGTAGTCAAGTTGTCAACCCTAAGCAAAGCAGAATATTTGAACTCGAGACAACCTTGGATTTGTAAAATTCTCATCTTCATTTGACAACAGTCTACTCCAAAATGTAACAGCTGTTCTTGCCTTTACTTAAGCTAATGCTACATTTTATATTCGTCGGTGTTGATCTTAGACGTCGACAATAATAATATCAAGAGAAGATTAAAATATAAATCTTCATTTGTTCACAGTATTCCAAGCGAGTCTCTATTCAATTGGATGTTATATTATGTTTGATAAATTTTGCGTAAATCAAAACTAACAATATATTACCAGGTGTGCACTATGGACTGCCATATCCGTTTTATGAATTCGAAACCGGTCGTAACCTGCGTTTGTCCCCCATCTACCCTACGCTACGAGACAATGGCGCCGTATTCGGTCAAGTCATGGGATACGAAAGACCGACATGGTTCGAAACAATAGGTGAGCTCACAACAGATATATGCTTGATTTTAAATACCTATGTAATACTTGCTTGTCTTGTATTGAGTACATAACATACCTTTGAAGTAAAACTTACAAGATACAATGATAACTTTAGGTTATTGTTTGAGGAGGTTTTAAACCATTATCTCTGATAGACTGCAAAGTGTCAAAATCGTATTATTGTTGCTTTTTGTAGAAGATGAGAGAAATATAGTTTGTATTTATTTGTTTCATGAAAAAATATTTTTAGATAAAAAAGCAGAAACTGAAAAGCCTCTTGCGTTTAAGATTGCTCACACCAAGACTTTCGGTAAGCCACACTGGTTTGAAACCGTGCAAAGGGAATACTGGTCTTGTAGGGAAGCAGTTGGCTTGGCTGATTATTCGTCCTTCACAAAAATCGACATCCAGGTAACTTAACGATATTTTATGGATGTTTTAATACATATTTGTCCTTCAGAAAAATCGACATCAAGTTAATATATTCCGTGAATGTTTTAATACATTTTAGTCGTAATAATTGATATTTCTCATTAATTAATATTGAAATTTGAAACGCTTCGAGCGCCTGAGGCCCCGTTTACCCGAGCGTTTAATAAACGTCGTGTTAAATCCAGACGTTGGCTCGAGTTGCGAGTTTTGCATGCTCAATTCGATTCGACGTCCAACACTCAACGTCTAAAACCCCACAGTGCTTGATAAGAAAATGCCGCACTTTAAAAACGCTTTCGTGTGAATAAATATGGGCATCCATTTGTCTCATTCAAACATTTTTAACGCTCTCTAAAAAACGCTAGTGAGAACGGGGCCTTAATATTTATATTAATTGCAGTCTCAAGGTAGAGAAGTCGTGGACCTCTTGCAGTATCTCTGTTCTAATGATGTAGATGTACCCATTGGCAGTATAATACATACGGGTATGCAAAATGAAAGGGGCGGTTACGAAAATGATTGCAGTCTTGCTAGGATAAGCGAAAACCAGTGAGTGTTCTTTAAAAGTTTGTTAAAAACCGATTATATTTATTTTTATATTTTTATAGATTATATTAATTCTTAAACTATATTGTTTTTGACTACAAACCAAAAAAAAAATTATGACTTTTATTGAGCCCTGTTAGTCTTGGCGTTCATTGAGGGAGATCTAGCAGTGGAAGTATAGCTGAGGCTGATATTGATGATGTCGAAACGCTTATTTGGCCTACACATTACACAACGGATTTATACATATTTCGCAACTTCGTTCTATTAATAATAAATTTCGTATCCATGTAAATTGCGTGGATGACAGTTCACATCATTAGCCAATCAACGTCGTCCAAAATGGCGGCCGACCCAAGATGGCGGATTCTTTTTGTGCGCGCTTAATTTATATGGATCATTAAAAAATATTGACGACCTCTGTGGCTCAATGGTCAGCGCTCAAGCCCGAAAGTAGCGGGTTTGAATCTCGCTAGGGAACAAAAAAAGTTTCTGTGTTCCTGGGTCATGGACGGTGTATTATATAATAAAAATCTTAAATATATGTATTAATATAAAAAGTGTTAAATACTCATATGTATTTCCGTTGTCTGGTACCCGTAACACAAGTTATTCTTTGCAGTTACATGATGATAGCACCAACAATACAGCAGACCAGATGTAAAGTGTGGTTGAAACGGCACTTGCCCTCTAACGGCTGTGTCACACTATCCGATGTTACATCCATGTATACCGCCATATGTATCCTGGGACCCTTCACTAGGAGTCTCCTATCCGAACTGACTGATACAGATCTGTCTCCAACCAACTTCCCTTTCTTCACGTTCAAAGAGTTGGACGTCGGTCTCGCTAACGGTATACGCGCTATGAATCTGACACACACCGGCGAATTGGGATATGTACTGTATATACCGAATGAGGTAAGTTTCTTTAGCTAAAACATAGTGCTCTCTTAATGGATATGATTCTTCCACCCTCGCATATAACTTGAACGTAATAATTCGTTGTCGTCGTCCGGAATTCCGCTAGTTGATTTAAATAAATAAAAAAATCGGTTGTTTGTAAAGTCGGTTTACTGACGATAGTTGAACGTGACAACGTCATATGAAAATACTGATGGTCCGATTGTGCCTCTTAGTCGCTCGTTCCCCGCTCCCGCTTGCACTGTAAGATTTAAATGGAACGCCTCAGATCGAGGTTACGCCGCGTGAGTCATGTTTTATCGTGCGTGCAGCCGGCTCCATCGAATTCTAAGGCGTTATCACGTCAAAAAATGTAGTGTCACAATATATTGTTTAATAAACTTAAAACGATAATGATAAACGCATCAAATGCGATGCAGAATAATTTGACTACGTCGGTAACTTCGCAATTCAAAATATGAATGCGAATTTGCAATAAAGAAAGTCGCTTGGAAATTTGGAACAAAAACATAGAATCATATCCGTATCAGTAACAAATGTATTGTAATAATATTGTTGATATGAAATGTTGTTTTCAGTTTGCCTTGCACGTATATAATAGACTCATGACAGTCGGTGAGAAATATGGCATTAAACATGTCGGGTACTATGCGACTAGATCGCTTCGTGTGGAAAAGTTCTTTGCGTTCTGGGGCCAGGACTTAGACACGATGACAACTCCTCTGGAATGCGGTAGGACGTGGCGAGTGAAGTTTGATGTGAGTACGTCGTCCTATTATATCGATGACTTGATTTTTTTGAAAATAGAATGATTGTGTTATGGCTGGCTGGTCCTGGTCAAACTATAGTATTTAGCTTTGTTTAGTATTTTTTGTTACAAGTCTTTTTCGATTAAATAGTACATAAATTAAGTATAATTTTTGTAAGGCGTGTACGAGCCGTGTAACCAGTGGGTACAAAGTACATAGCCTCGTTTCGTAGCTGAAAGATACCGACATTCGTCACCTGTGTTGTCAATAACAATTTCCTAGCCAATAAGATATTGACAATAGCGGCCGATAACCAATAGACAGTGAGTTTGTTACGATAAAGATTGACCACGTGATTTAGCGGGACATGAGTCAATCCCATACATTTTATTTTTTTCGAACTTCGTTATCGTTTTTTAATGTTCCTTTGTCTCAGCCCCCAGACCTTATTGAAATTAAATTATTATATTATTGTTATATATAACACTAATAACTCTTACATTTAATCGACCAACATTTTAATAAATAACAATTCTTGTTACTTTCTTATTGTTACAATACACTTTTTTCTTGTTTCTGTCTGAATAATGTTCGATGTTTGATTTATACAGAAAGACATTC
The DNA here is from genome assembly GCA_905333005.2 of Lycaena phlaeas. NCBI lineage: Eukaryota > Metazoa > Arthropoda > Insecta > Lepidoptera > Lycaenidae > Lycaena > Lycaena phlaeas. The sequence goes on from HG995168.1 coordinate 8,582,139, forward strand.
CGTTTATCGGTCGCGACGCATTACTCCGCCAACGGGAGGAAGGTATCCGACGACAGTACGTCCAACTTCTACTGACCGACCACGACCACGAACTAGACTTGTGGTCGTGGGGCGGCGAGCCCATATACAGGGATGGGAACTACTGTGGCCAAACTACAACCACCAGCTACGGGTTTACGTTTAAAAAACAGGTAAGGATATTAGAATCTAAACTAACATAAACTTCAAGAGTTTGTTCTATTGAACTCGCCAATTTGTAGTACATGATCCAGATTTGAAATTCTTTGTAGCTTTATTCAAATCTCATAGGATACAAATTCCAAGAATGACATTTATATCATGTTATATTAGTTAAATTTCGCTTATTAAGAAGCATATTTCAGACAAATTAGTTTTATAATCCACTTTAGGGCTCCCAGTTAGAATATAAAATATGTAATACTCAACACATACCTACAATGTAACGAATACCTTAGTTTAGATTAGATATAAAGGAGTGAATCAATGTCAGTATTGTTGTCTCTCTTTATTTAAGAGTAAGATGCTCTTGTCGCTGGAGTATTAGCCACTCACTTCTCTTCTCTGCCAACAACTTCACCTCCTGATACGACATAACCTGTATTGTTATATACAAAAAATATTTTCAGGTTTGCCTAGGTTTCGTACAGAACTTTGATGAAAATGGAGTTACTCAACGCGTGACGAATGATTACATACTAAGCGGCCATTATGAAATAGACATAGCTGGTATAAGGTAAATAAAATGACAAACGGCGGTATAGGGATGTTGACTATTTTTTTTAATTGATTTTATTTGATAGATATACTATAGGTAAACACGAAAAACGATTTTTGTAAAGAAATATGTCCAATTTTAACAAAAAATTAAATAAAGAAAAATAGTTTATAAAATTGCCCTTGAAACGCTCCAAGCGTCATTACGTCACACACCGCATTCAGAACTCGCGCTATGTTAGGTGAGTTTGTACTTAGCTCAATGTTCAGTGACGTCATCGCCTTATTGGCGTTTGCAGTCACGTGATAATGCATGATAAATAACGCATTTTAAATTAATTTTCTAAATTTTAAGACAAATAAGTAGACTTTTTAAATGTTATTTTAGGTTTTCAAATACTGTATTTAATATGTAAAACATAACTTTACATGAATTTGTAACATGTGTCAACATCCCTATTGGTAGAGTCCGCGCCACTTAAGAAGTCCGATAGACGCGGCGCTGCGGTCTCGTAACTCAATGTTGCCAATTTCTAGTTTAATGATTTTCCACTAAGTCTAGTACATTAAAAATTTTAAATAATTATAAGGCCTATGTTCAGTAGTGGATTGATAAAGACTGATGATGATAATAATGACAAAAATAATTATAGCAGCAAAATAAAAATCTCCCTGCCAGGTTTTAGTAAAATAAAACATTTTTTTTTTAATATTTCGTTTGTATTTTTTACGTATAACCGATTAGTAGAATTCATCTAAAACAAGCTTCTTCGGTTGTGTTCGGCTTTTGCCAGGGGTGACGATTTTCTCAGAAGTAATTGCTGCCATGGTTATTTCTTTTGTTATTCGACCTTTTTTTAAAGAAACACCTGAAAATATAATTCATCTGAGCAAGGTTTTAATTCTTTTACCTTGTATTTATATTCATATAAAATATCATAAGATAAACGTAGGTATAGAGTTAATGATAATATTTTAACCATAAATTAGCCAAAAATGAGTGACACTAGCATCTCTAAAATTTACCTGTCATGGCAGTGACATTTATAAACTTATTATTCAACAGGGTTTTTAATTTTTCACAAACAAAATTATTTCCCTTTAACGATCATTATACGGCCTTAAATTTTTACACCTTACTTTATATTATATGCTCCATATTTCACTTAAAACAATTTAAAATATCACAACTTCTTACTCCAGACAGATGTCAAGATGTCAAATTTAGTTCAGGCATTAGTCGCAGGACTTCAAAAGTGGCGAGGACTATAGAGTCCGCGCCACTTTTAAAGTGCTGCGAGTAATGCCTGAAGATGTAGATGCCAGAGTCACTCATTTTTGCCTAATTTATGGTTAAAATATTATCATTAACTCTATACCTACATTTATCTTATGATATTTTATATGAATATAAATACAAGGTAAAAGAATTAAAACCTTGCTAGATGAATTATTTTTTTTGGTGTTTATGTAAAAAAAGGTCGAATAACAAAAGAAGTAACAATGGCAGCAATAAATTCTGAGAAAATCGTCACCCCTGGCAAAAGCCGAACACAATCGAAGAAGCTTGTTTTAGATGTATTCTACTAATCGGTTCTATGCCACGCACGGCACGGTTCAAAACAAGCTTAATATGTCATATTTCAATTCTTAAATATTTTGTAGGACGACGTAGGATATCGTCAATTAATTCCAATAGGTACTGTATTACCTACACATGAGTTTATATTGTTCTTACAAAATAACCTTTTACCAACTTGTATGTAACGCGATTACGACATGTGAAATACAAAATATATGCTAAAGTCACGGAGCATGAGATTATAAAAAAGTCAACGTGTAAAGAAATTATATGAAATATTTTTTTCAATCTTACCTAATACACATATTATAATCAGGTACGCAGCGAAAGTGAACCTTCACTCACCGAACTTGCCCACTAAGTATCCGGACAAAGAACGAGACGTCTACCAAGCTACGAGAAAACACCACGAAAGTCAACAGTTTCTGGGCCGACACTATCAGCCATAATATTAGTTTCAAATTGTAATACTAGTAAAATCGACCCTTTCAATTGCCTAAGTCCGTCCCCTCTTGCCATTTGTTTATAACTAGCTTTGTTACAAACTTATTTAAAAATGTTTTCGTGTTATAGATACATGTTATGTTTATTGGAATATTATGAAATTATATTAATTTTAATCCTAGTTAGTATGTTTACATTTTCTGAGATTTAAATATTATACATATTTTTTATTATTAATATATTACCTTCATACAAATCAACTATTAAAGTTTTCTTAATTTAGAATACTTGCCAGGTCTATATTTTGTTAAGATTCGTTGAAAACTATATAATAGAGTAGCTAGGATTTAAAAATACAATTTATAACGAAATAGTTTTATAGTAAATAAGTTAAATAAAATTTCGCAATAATACCATTTCTTTAATTTATCCACAGTTCCTTTATTATTTCAACATGATTTACTTAATATTTTAACTTGACTTATTTAAGAAGCACAGTGAATGTACAGTAACCGAGTAAAAATCGACAATTTACTCAAACTCCATAAATTACGTAAGTAACTTTTGTGGTTAAAGTTAATCTGGCATGAAATAAACATTTAAGTCTGTCAAAATTATCATGAACCCAGGCGTAACATTAAAAATATATAATCGAGACAATTTTATTATTATTTAAAAGAAACACTGCCACCTAGGCGAATGGGACTTGGGCTAGCAAAGCGGCATTCCACACTATTAATCCTCTACTGGTTAATATTTATGGTTTCCATAGAATAGCTCTTACTTATTAGCCATTGCCAGCTGCTGTACTGAAATTATTTGTAACAAACAAAAGAAAAAAGATAGTGTGTCGACAATAATTTTAGTAAACAGGTAAAATTAAAAATCTGGAGACCTTTTGGTAGGCAAGTAAATTGTATTTAAAAATTTACATTAATCTATTACATAACTCAATATATTCATAAATACAATAAATATGGGCGTGAAACAAGTTAAATATTATCTTGACTGTGTCTATTTTTATGAATAAAGTTTCATCTTTCTAACTTTAGTTGAAGTTCAGAAATGTGGGTATTTTTTCAATGTTGTATTTGAATGGAAAGTTTTTATACTTTTTCCTATAATTTAACTGCCACAATTCTGTATTTAATTTTATTCTACATAAATATACTACTTGATCCTCAAATGAGCGTAACAAAATCAATAATGAATGTTTGATGTGAAAGTATAGTTTAAAAGGCCTCAATTTAAGGTAAAAGATTATATCAATTTTCCTTAAAACTATTAAAAGATATGCATTATTATTACTTTATTCTATTAATATGTATTTACAGCTATGTTTGCCTACATTGCTTAGGTAGGTGCCTTTTTTGTGACCCTGTTTTCACTTGCACACACACACACACAAATACTAAGTGGATTATGTGTACACAATATGGCCAGGTGCCATTTTTCCCTTAAATGGTAATTTTCTAAACTAACCAATTTTATTTTTTGGCAGTTACTACTTCCAAAATATTCTGGATATTTAACTTTAATTTGTTAACTTATAAAGTAGATGAAGACACATAAAATGGTGAGTTAATTTAAATAGTTACTAAAATGAATAATGGATTTGAAATCATATTGTAATAAATATTCAAAAAGGTTCCAGAATATTTTGAATTTCAAAACCTATCTCATTACCATATCATTTTCTAATTTGGAGAATTTCATTCATTATAATGAAACAACTTTTATGGATTTTAATGTAGTTAGTTAAGTTTGACATCTCAGTTCTCCCCGAAACCAGCTGCTGTAAAGAATCTAGCTAGTCAGGCACACGCTCGAAAGATTGCTTTACAAAACTTAATAAACCACAGAGAAATCCAGAATTTTGTCACTGACATAAAAAAATGTTTGGTAAAAATATAATTGTTAATATTCCTAATATTATGATTGAACACATTATTTTATCTCCATTAATAAATTTTATAGAAAAATATTCAAATGATGTATATTGCTTTGTTCTTCCAATTTTATTCATTAAAAATATTACTATGTTATATATAAAACTAAAATAGTCAGGTACAAACTACTAATTAACCTATTTAGCAAGATATTACAAAAAACATTATCATCTATTATTGCTTCTTCATTAGAATATTCTTGTTATATTTTGTTATGCAAGCCTGCTAATCAGAAATGTCAAGAAAAATAGCATAGATTACTTATTATTATTAGGTTCGTCATATGTATAAGTCTGGTAAAATCTATTTTTATATTCTATATGAAAAAAAACATTTGACATGTCCTTAATATCCAAAATTACCTTGGTTTATGTACAAATCAATATTTAGGTGACGCAGTAGTTTCTTAAGTTGCTGGTACCTACCAAGTTAATACTTACCATATTTTAAGCCACTTCTTTCATCATTAACTTATATAATAAAAAAGGACACAAAGTTATTACCTATGTATATAAAAGGTAGATACACATTGTCATCTACTTTAAAGTAGTCAGTGTGCAAAACATTTTCATGTATTTAAGTGAATATGGTTTCCATATTTCTCATAAATAAATTTATAATTCCAGTGGGCACATTATGTCAATGTGCTAGTCTCGACATATTATATTCATACTTTGCATACCACAGTAAATACTGCACATAGTATTACTTAAACCCTAGAGCACTGATATACCAGTGACACTAGATTTGAATACTTATAAAATTACATTCTTAATGTATTTAGTTTCTAAACTAAATTTGAGTTTATTCAAAGATGTTGGTAACTTGATTACAGGACACAGTAGGCCTTCTTAATTTGTCTTTAATTAAATCACATGGTGAGGGAACATTGAAGCTGAATCTCTTTATATGTCCATTAAATTTTTCATGAATATAATATGGAGCAACTGGTCTTATTCTTGAAGTTAATACTTTACCAAAGTTTGAACATTTGCCTTTATAAATTTTTGTCTGCAATATGTATGTCAAGTCTGTAAGGCATGGCAGAAGTGGTTCTGGAGATTTAGTCTTCTCTACAATCATATCATCATCAGAGTCCATAAACTGTAATTTAAACAAAGACTCACAAGAACTACTGCTACTCAGGACGGTATCAGTGTGGGTATCGAATTTTAAAGAACCAGGTGCTTGAAGGGCTTTTGATAAATCAATCACGAACATATCATCTTCATTTCCGTCATCCTCTTTTACACTTTTCTTTCTTTCTTCTTCCTTTCGCTTTTCTTTAGCTAATAACATATTCGCTACCTGGTTTGCTAAAACGTTAGATATTGGACTTTCACTGAGACCTAGGTTTGGCAGAGGTAGTATTCTATCCGGAGTGAAAAGCTTAGATTGTGTTCCAATGTCATTCGATTCTCCAAGAGCGGACCCAACATCAGTACCTTGAATGGCGTCATCTGATCTTCTTTCTTGAAGACTTATTTTCGAAAGATGACTGTCTACTAGTGCAAATAAAGAGGAATGTGCCTTGCATTCAGTCATGTTAAATTCAATAGATATTGAATGAGTTCACTGTTACTGGTAAAACTAAAAAGGTATTGTAAATAATAAAAAAATTGTGATTATGTACAAACATCTAAATTCTAATATGAAAAGTGAAAACAACGAGTTTTTTTAGTTGGCAATTTGCAGATAATATAATACCAGATCCACACGTTTGCGGCTTGTCGCAATTTCCAAACTTCTACAAGGCACAAACATGTGGACGCGTTGCAAATTATCTTTAATTTGTGCACAAAACTGAGACTCATCGGATCGGCCACAAATCCTTGAAAACCTATGCAAGCTCAGACTAACTCTGTATCCACACGTTTGAATTTGTGCGAATTTACCGAACCTTGCTAAGCGTGTGGATGCCGCTTTATATGTAAAGCTGGAACCACACGCTTGCCGAAGCTTGGCAAGCCTTCTTCACAAATTCAAACGTGTCCAGGATACAGAGTTTGTCTTGAGTTGCGTAGGTTTGCAAGGGTTTGTGGCCGATCTGACGAGTGTCGGTATTGTGTACAAGCCAAAAGGAACAAAAGAGAATTTGCCGCAAGCGTTTGCGAGGCGTCCACATGCTTGTGACTTGTGGAGACTTGGAGCTTGCGGCAAGCCACAAACGTGTGGATCTGGTATTATATTATCGGCCAAATAATGTGATTATAAGACAATGTTTTCGTAGAATCTTATTTCTTACAATATAATATTTTGATTATGGTGTATGAGATTAAATATCCCTAGGTAAACTTTCTACGTGGAAATCGTTTTCTTTTTCGTGCAGTTGTCGGTCCATGTTGTATACGAGTGGCAACTGGTAAGGAATCACCCGTATCACGTTTATTAGGCATTTTATAAATTTCGAATGGACAATTCATTAGAATGATGGTTATCCAACTTAGAATATATTTTGCCCATTTGCTAATGCACTGTCATGTACACAAAGTTCAATTTTAAAAAATGTAATAATATTTTTTATTATTGTTGTAAAAAAACATTTATATTATCTAAGTTTAATCAAAAACAAATATCAAAAAGCCTTGAGTAATATTATAGAAGAAAAAGCAAAAGTTTATTTGTCTTTTATAAAAATGTTTGGTATTATTACACCAATTAAAAAATTAGTTTTGAATAGTGAAGTGCTTTTAACTAATATAAAACCACTATGAAACACCAATTTTATCAAATTGTAGATAATATTTACTTTTGGTTTTTGAACAACATAAAAGTGAAAAAATAATTAACATCATAAGGTGTTTAGCAGGTGTCTGGTGGGGTGCCCACCCTTTTTATTTAAAACTTGTGTATAATGCTCTCATACGTAGTGTCCTGGAATATGGATGCTTTTTATTAGAACCGGGCCTCCTTTCTGGATTTAAAGTATTAAACAAAATTCAAAACAAATGTCTGAGAATAATTTGTGGAGCAATGAAGTCTAGCCCAATCAGCGCTTTACAAGTGGAGTGCTGTGACCCTCCGTTACAATTACGACGTCAATATTTATCTGATAAATTTCTTTTTAGCCGTCTACAGCTTTCCAATCATCCTCTTATTGAGAAACTTCATAATTTAGCTTATTTAGTGTCTAATTCACCATACTGGATACACAAATCAAATCCATTATTAGTTAATAGCTATTTTAAGTTTAAATCTCTCTCTTCACCTTTACATCAATCAAACATGTTACCTTTGTTTTCTTGTCCTTTTGAAGCTCTCATTTTATCACCACAAATATTAAATATCGGTATAGCTAAGTCGGATTACTTAATGGCTAATGAAAAATTTAATGCAATCATTGATAAAAAAATTAAAAATACCCATACCATATTTACTGATGCTTCAAAACATGATGTTAATAGTTCAGTAGGTGTAGGAATCTTTTACCGTCAACATAATATAGTACAGAAGGTTAAACTGCCACCAGAATTTTCTGTTTTTTCTGGAGAGTGCTTGGGTATTTTCAAAGCCTTAGAATATATAATACTAGCTAAGCTAAAAAATTCAATATTTTTTTCAGATTCACTTAGTTCATTACAAGCATTAGAAAAAAACCCGTTTTAAATTAAGCATCACAATCCCTTAATATTTGATATAAGAAAATTGCTAATTTTATGCTTATCTAAAAATTATAATATTAAATTTTCTTGGATTCCCGGACATTCTGGTATTCAAGGGAATGATAAAGCAGACACGCTCGCTAATGAAGCCATTTCTTGTGGTGACCTTGTTCCGTATAAGGTTTACTGCTCAGACTTGTTATCAATGCCTAAACTCGATCTTGATACATCTTGGAAAACGTTATGGGATAAAAATAGTAAACAAAAGGGTAGAGTCATCGCCACTTTAGAAGTCCGATAGACGCGGCGCTGCGATCTCATAACTCAATGTTGCCAATTTCTATTGATAATGATTTTCCACCAAGTCTAGTACAATAAAAAATTTAAATAATTATAGGGCATAGGCCCTAGGTCAGGTCAGGTAGGTCAATAGTGCATTGATAAAGACTGATGATGATAATAATGACGAAAATAATTATAGCAGCAAAATAAAAATATCCCTGCCAGGTTTTAGTAAAATAAAACATTTTTTTGTAAATATTTCATTTGTATTTTTTACGTATAACCGATTAATAGAATTCATCTAAAACAAGCTTCTTCGGATGTGTTCGGCTTTTGCCAGGAGTGACGATTTTCTCAGAAGTAATTGCTGCCATTGTTACTTCCTTTGTTATTCGACCTTTTGTACAGAAACACCTGAAAATATCATTCATCTGAACAAGGTTTTAATTCTTTTACCTTGTATTTATATTCATATAAAATATCATAAGATAAATTTAGGTATAGAGTTAATGATAATATTTTAACCATAAATTAGGCAAAAATGATTGACTCTGGCATCTCTAAAATTTACCTGTCATGGTAGTGACATTTATAAACATATTATTTAACGGGGTTAATTGTTGTTTATTTTTACTTTCTAACTCACAAAATTATTTCACTTTAACGATCATTATACGGCCTTAAATTTTTACACCTTACTTTATATTATATGCTCCATATTTCACGTAAAACCATTTAAAATATCACATCTTCTTACTCCAGACAGATGTCAAGATGTCAATGTTGTCAAATTTAGTTCAGGCATTAGTCGCAGGACTTTAAAAGTGGCGAGGACTATAATTATTACCACTCTCTTCAGCCTGACATTTTATCCAAACCGTGGTTTTTCTCAATGAATTTTAATAGGAGGTGCTCTAGTATCATCTCAAGATTGAGACTTGGCCATACTTGTACACCTGCTCATCTTGCTAAGTTTAAAATTATTAACGACTCTTCCTGTTTGTGTGGCTATGAAACAGGCGATGTAAATCATTTTTTCTTTTCTTGTCCTCAAATTCCATTTCCAACCTGATTTACCTACCTCTTATTTATAAAAAAATATCGCATATATAAACTAATTTCAGAATAAATAATTACTAATAATATAGAAATTTAAATATTTAATTTTATAAATATAATATAAATATGTAAATCATACACACATAATATATTTTATTGGCTCATAATTTATTATAGTTATTATTTATATGTCGAATATCCTATACCTAATCCTGTCCTGAATGACTCCTAAATTTAACCTTTCTCGATCCTTTTTATATGTAAATAAATTTCTCCCGTTTGATAATGGCAAATGTACTATGTACGAGAAACGCCATAGAAAGAATAAAAAAAAACAACATAAAAACACTTTGACTTTGACAGATCGTAATTCTTAACATTTTGTCCGAGACTTGGATGAGATAAAATTATTTATAAAGTTTTATAATATTTAGATATATCTCAAAAGCGTATCAAGAAAGCTGCTATGCTAAAGTGTGAACTTGTAAAATTTCTGTCGTCGCGCTCTGTTTGCGATGCCGGGCGCAAAATATGAACAGCTGTCGGTAAAAACTGATGCAGAAGAAGATGTGTTTACTAGCAAACCAAGAAGGAAGTGGTCTGATGTTTGCTTTCAGAAGAGCCTTTTGTCATTAGGCTTAATACTTTTGTACTTTTCTTTATCAATTGGCCTTACGTTTTATCAAAGATGGTTATTAAAGGTATGCTTGTATATCCAGTAACTTTAATTAAATCTCTAGATATAAAATATTAAAGCGTATTTATTGATTTATAAATCATTATGCTAAAAATTCCTTATCTTTTTCAAGATTTTTTTATAATTTATACCTAATTAGATTAAATTGAAAACATGGGTGTTCTTATCAAATAGCATAAAATGTTATTACTGTATTTGATAAGCAACATTTGAAAATTTATACACATCGAATTTGATGATGTGTCGTTAAATATTATATAATTTAGGTTAAAAACAAGTTTATTATTTATGTAATAAATGATTGCTTCTAAAGAGTAAAGATTTCTAGAAAAAGAATGCAAAATTATAATGAAACAACTTTTTACGGATTTTATCGTGGTTTGTTTGGTTTTTTATTAGCCCTCTCATGACCATGGTTGCTGTAAAGTTGCTGTAAAAATTGTAAAGTATCTGAAACTTTGGGCTGTATTTGATTTTTTATTAGCCCAAAGTTTCGGATACTTTACAGAAATCATGGTCAAGAGAGGGCAAAACCAAATAAACCGCAATAAAAATTGTAAAAAGTTGTTTTGTTATATTTCCTGAAATTCGCGTAAACCTAAGAAAACAATAGAATGCATTATATTACTGTATTTTTACTAGCATAAATAATTTTGAGAAAATAAACATGTAAAAATAATAACTATACTATTACCATTCCTTTATTTTCTCAATGATAGTTCTAATTTTAAAGTTGTAGTGTTGTAACCAAATAAGTAATGATATCATCATCAGCCTTTATCCCTCTACTTCTGAACATTCCCTCAATGAACGCCAAGATAACGGATCTGTAATGATATCGGTAGCATAATTTTATTATATTTTGAACAAAGACAAATACAAAAAAAACATTGAAATGTATTTTTTCGTTTTGTATATTTTGTTTTATTGTTGAGTGTCAAGAGTCACAGTTTTACAAGAGCGTCTAAAATTTTAAAGAAATTGGTATTATCAATCAAGAATTATTAATATGTGTAATACCTTGTAATGTAATATAATATTAGTTAAAAAAATTATTCAAGAGTATCCTGCAGTAGTTTAGTTTCTTACATCTTGTAAAAAAATATTGGGTCTGTTATTGTGTTATGTTTTTTGATATAGCTCTATCTCTATAAGTTTCTCCATCTCTGGTATAACTTTGTACGTGTGAAAACATCATCTATATTAATAGTTTCGTGCAGGGGTATGATAGACTCGATCAAAACCTTACCTGTATAACAAAACATTAAAAATTAAAGATTTCGAGTCGACAACATATATCCGCAAAATTCGAATTGTCGAGTATTTTGTTAAATTCTACTGGTGCTGACAGACAAATCGAAGCCATTAAAATGCAATGACATAATCGCATATTGACCAGTCTAGCGAAACTGTCACTGATTTTATTTTTTTGTTTTATTTAAGTTTACCTATATGGGCATGAAATAGAAGATGAAAGTACGCATGGTATTTAAAAAAAAATCTGTCTGTGTTCATTATACGTACGTACAGAACTGCGCTACTCCGAATTTAACGCGAGCGAACCCACGGGCAACAGCTAGTATTTTATAAAATAATGCATACATAATGTAAAAAAGACTCTTTCAAGTTTTCACAGGAGCTGTCATTGAGAAAATAAAGAAATAGAAATAGTATTGTAACATAGATAGGAATAGGAACTCTTTGCTGTTTCATTATTAAAAACTCTGTATGGTTCTAAATTTATAATAAAGATCTAAATAGAATGAGAAAATATTTTTGTATGTTAGTTGCATATTATTAAAGGCTACATAATGTTAGCAAGAAATGGGCATGAGATGATAATATCAATTTTTATTTTTAATGCTTGTTTACTTTTCAGGATTTCCACTACCCTCTCACCGTTGTTATGTACCATTTGATTGTAAAATGGATACTTTCAGTAATTGTGCGACTAGTCCTGTATCTGATCACAGGGACACCTCAGTTGCTGTTACAATTTATGACATGTCTGAGGTCTGTTGGCCCTACTGGTCTAGCCAGTGGAATAGATGTTGGATTCTCTAACTGGGGCTTAGAACTCGTGACTATATCTTTGTATACCATGACAAAGTCGACAACAATTATATTTATTCTCGGATTTGCTATTCTTCTTGGACTAGAGAAAAAGGTAATACATAGATTTTATTTGCGATTGTGTATTGTCTAAATGAGTTTATGTATGTATTTTGCGAATTTGAACTAATGGTGGGAGGAATGGAGGAACTGTAGCATGCTCCTGGCAGCATGGATACCACTATATACCTTGTTTGTCCCTAAACCTAACCTAAACAGCTGTGCAGTGATTTGGAAAAAAAGGGCAATACAAGTAGTGTAATTACCGGCACTAAGACCTAGTATCTTAGGATTAGCAATGCATTGATGAGTTAATTGCCTGAGCTGATCAACTAGTTAAACTATCCAACTGACAAAATCATAGTGGAATGTTTTATGCTATAACCAAGATAAATAGCAATAATTATGTCCCATTTTTTGTTTTATTCTGTTGCATTTATATTTTTTTGCACTTTGAAGAAAAAAAAACTTTTTATAAGATATATTTTAAAAATTACTATGATTTATTTTTATTGAATGACTTTGACACTTTCCTGTGTTATCGACAGATTATCATTGGCCTCATACCATTTCTAGACCATACTTAAGGGAGGTGCCCTTAATAACTGTCAAGGCAGCAATCCACTACTGCTTTATTTATATTTTAAACATTCATCCTTATTATATGTATATGTATTTTAAACGAGGAGCACAATTAATGTTATAAGCCACTTTACATAAATTGTATACGAACATCAACTTACAAAAGCAGCAAAAATATATCAAATGTTGCCCAAAGCTATATCCAAGTTTTCAAAACACATGTGCTTGCTTTTATATATTGCATATGCGAATTTATCGATAGCGTTATGTTATATAAAATTTAGTGATTTAATATTGTTTGAGACAAGTAATGTAAGTATATTTAGTTAGCCAGCATATCAATAATAAATGCCCATAGTTTTGTGTTACAGCTTCTTTAACATTCTTTCTGCAAAATGCGAAACAAATTGCTGTTTTAATTTTACATCTACCATATGTGTCAGACTATATATATAGCTATATTATAGCTATTAGTAAAACAAAGTATCAACCCATGTAGTGTTAATTAATAATGTAATTACGTCTAAATTTATATTTCTGCTGCATTGTTTGATCTTAATTTCATTATCCATATTATCAATGGCAAGGCTAACCTTGATGTGTTTTTCTGATAACAATTATTGTTTTCTATTTCTTTTCAACTGATAACATTAAATGAGCAACAAAATTCTTGAACAGCTAAACATTGAGTTTTAATTATTTGTTAATATGATATTTAAGTTACTCCTATCAGCTGGGAATAAAATTTGCCCTTCACATACTAGACTATCTTCTGTTTTGTCTATGCTTACTATTGAAATAGGACTTTTATTTTACATAAACAGTATCTACTAGTATTTAATGTCTTTGTTTCAGTCATGGTCTTTAGTTGGGATAGTGTTGATGATTGCGGCTGGATTAATAATGTTCACGTACAAAGCTACCCAGTTCAATATACTGGGATTTAACTTCTTACTGTTAGCTTCTTTTGCTGCTGGCCTACGATGGACATTTGCTCAGTTGCTAATGCAGAAGTCTAAACTTGGACTACATAATCCTGTCGACATGGTGTTTCATGTTCAACCTTGGATGTTTTTGTCGTTACTGCCGTTCACAATGATTTTTGAAGGTATGTTTATTTATGTAGACTTCAGTTGGAACATTATACCCAGGTGTATCTGATCTCAGATAGCACCATAGTTCTCACGTGCGTGTGTTGTGTATGTTGAATGTGTTCAAAATTAAAATGCATTCTTTGTGCTTAACCGTTTCAAGTTCATTCTTATTACATACCCTCACAAAATTAATATAAGGAAGTTTTTCATTTAAAATATTTTTCAGGTTATACATGTTTTGACAACCTTCTTTCACTACCAACTGAACAGTTGTCACCGACTATATTGAAAGTATCAGTGGGTGCTACAATTGCATTTGCCATGGAGATAAGCGAGTTCCTAGTTGTTACCTACACCTCTAGTCTGACTCTATCTATAGCGGGTATATTTAAGGTACATCATCTTTAAATCTATGTAATAATAATAATATCTATGAACGCTTTTACACCACATCAATCTGGTCCCGTGCTAAGTTTCCAAAGAACTTGTGTTACGGGTACCAGACAACGGCAACATATATAATACCTTTTTATATTAATACATATATTTAAGATTTCTATTATATAATACACATCCATAATTCACAAACTTTTTTTGTTCGCTGACGAGATTCGAGCCCACTACCCCCGTGCTTGAGCACCAACACGTTAAACAATGAGCCACAGAGGTCGTCATTAAATTTTTATATACCTATATAGAGGTTTTTATTAAAAACAAAGAAAATACACCGTAGTTGTCTTTTCTCATACAATTTTCTACATAAAAATATAAAAGATATGTAAATGGACATTTGTTACCGAGGAGTTAAAACATTGATAGCACAGTTTTTTCATATACTTTTGCTGTTGTCTTTTGTGATATGATAAAAAATAAAAGATGAATTTAAAGTCATTATATAAGATAACAATGCAATTATTCATATATAACCGAACAAGGTTGTGTTGAAAAACTAAGCGATCTACTTACTTAATTTTTTAAGTAGTGCTTGAAATACATATCAAGTTAATAATAAGCGTATCATAATCAAACTCTTATACGTCAACTGCTGGATACGTTAGGTCTCTTTCCATGAATGACAAGAGATGGACTTCCTGCCACTTATATCCAACCACGACCAAGTGCACAAAGATCGACCATAGTTTTGTGTCGACCGACCTTTCGCCTTACAAAACGTGGTCTCCACTCCAAAACTTTTTTCACTCTATCCCATCAGTTAGTTGTGTGTAGCTGGTTATGTTACGCTTTTCTTAGCTTTGGTTAGTTTAATTAAAAAAAAATGGTTACGCTGCTGTCTCGTAATATTAGTGTTAGTTTTCCTATAAGTATAAGTATGAAACATATTTGTTTAATTTTTTTTGACACATATTATTGATTTTTTTTTCAGGAAATGTGCATCCTAGTCTTAGCCGTTGAAGTCAGCGGCGACCAATTGAGTTTAATCAATGTGTTAGGATTGAGTCTGTGTTTACTGGGCATTATTGGTCACATAGTACACAAAATGCTCATTATAAAAGCCGTGACAGGCAACGTTCATGCGTTAGATATGGATGATTTTGAGAATATCAACAGAAATCGTACACCCAAATCCAAAGAAGAGCATCACACTCCTCTTCTAGATGATGAAAAATGGCAGAACATAGCAAGCGAAGAGAGCGACTTTGATTCGAACCTTGTACTTTTCGAGGTGATCCAAAGGAGAGACGGTGGGTAAAATTTGTAATAATTGTTTGATACATCAAATTAATATGACGTACAATTAACATTTCGGGTAACAGTGTAATGATCGTATTTAATTTAATGTATTTGTTATTTGCCAGCATTTAATACAGAGCACTATGGCAGAATAATGGCATAAGATTTATAAGACGTGTAAATGCTCAAAAGCAGCAAAAACATTCCATGATTACAAAAAAGTTGTAAGTACAAAAAAAAGTGTAAAGATTTTTTTTAATTTAGAATTTTCTTTAATGTTAACAGTAACATCAAGGTAGCGGAGACGGATGTACCGTCCACTATTTTATTATTATAGCGAGTAGAATAATATGAAAAAATGATTTTGAAATTCTATTTGATGTTTTTAATACAAGACAAATTTTCCTAATACATATTTTTTGATAAAAATGCAGCGTGTGTAATTTTAAAAGACCTTGAACATAATTTTGTTCGTCCTACCCGTAAATTGTATCCGCACAATATTTTACTTACAATCATATCCTTTAAAAAATACAGGGCTTCGTATGACTATCAATATGTATCTTACTTTGTTTAATATAATAATTAGTATGGTAATATTAACTTTACTGATTGCTGGAATATTTTTTATTTAGTTTATAATTGTTTTGCGTTTTGTTTGTATATGTATATTTGTTCGTATTAGTAGAAATATTTAAATTTTGTTATAAAAATAAAAAAGAACAAAAATGTATTAGCTTAAAAAAAATTAAATGTTTATATAACTTTATAACAAAGAAAATATTTTGACCATTTGAGTAATACTTGATGTAACTTAACGGGGAAGTACCATTTTCTTGTAAGTAAGAATTGTTTCAATATATTCCTCTCGTAATAAATGTAAGTTGATAGTTGATCACCCATTAAAATTATTATTTGCTTTCATTGTCGTTCCCTTTACTTTTAAAAAGAATTAAATAGCAGTTGAGTGTAAACTTTTTCGTTTTTAGAAACACAATTACTATAAATATCTAGTCTGTAGGTACATGTTGTGCAAATTAAAAAAAATAACCATTTCATAAATATATAAGACAATAGAAATTTGAAAGAAAAAAAACCACAAAAGCAATGTTAATCCAAATTTAATCAGCGATTAAATGTGGACCTCATTAGTATATTATGATCAAATGTGATAGAATCGCCTAGCCTTACATTACAATATAGTGAAAACATTTTCGGTAGTTCGAATTCACCTACAGAATCAATGCATTCAATTTCATTAACATTTATTGATGTTTAACCTCTCTGTAGGTGACTTGGGCATTCTATTTTATAAACGAAATAAAAACATGTTTTTAAATATACCTATTACGAGTACTTGAATGCATTTTTTGGCCTCATCATTTGGAAGTTTTGAAACAATAAAAACTGTGCAAGCACTAAATAGTAACTATTCCATTTAGCCAACAATGAAACGTAATAATAGATCTGAAATGCATATTCAATCTTAGAATAATTATACTATAAAAACCTAGTCCACGAGCTCATTTTGAAGCACCTTAATTGGAGCCATAAACGACTCCAAACGCCTGGCCGTTCCATAGTATTAAATGCCAAAGCACGCCGAAAGTGTTTCGCGAAAAAAATTATCACGGTATGTCCAGTTAAATTGTGTCACAACACATCTGAATAAGAAACAAAAAAAGTGTTGTAATAACCTCACTTTATATAGAAAAGCTTTCAATGTTTCATAGTTATTTTGTAATTATATATATAAATTTTAAAATTTTGTAAAAATATTTTTATCGAGTTTATCGTCCCCATCGATTTATTTTAAAACAATTGCTACTAATATCTACGTATTTATATAAATAAGCTTTCTTGTAATATAAAAACTTTAAATAATAATCATACCCATTTATTAATTTTAATTTATGTACATATTATTGATAAATACTAAAGAGTTATCTGCCCCTAAATCAGTTCTCGCTTTCGGTAAAACTGCACCTCTTCTGGCAACTTGTGTGAATCGGTTTAAAGCTGTAATTTTGACAGAGCGCTTCAATGAAGACTAGCTTTCTATATTGTAATTATTTTAAGAGCATGTATAAAAACAGGAAATATTATTCTTTATTCAAATTCGTTTAAACCAGTAATCAATTATCAAGGTTGCATATAACATGTGTTTCAAAACTATCAACCGATTTAACATCACATCACCGAGGTTTCATCAATATACAATAATATGCATGCAACAGAGATAGTAAAGCTCATAATATCAATATCAGCTACCTATCTCTTACAATTCTTACATAATTAGAATAAAAGACAAGGTGAACTGATCTGAATATCAACGTATCTGAATATATTTTTATATTATTATAATGATAAAGATTCGTGTATTTTATTAAAACATATATTGGAATTAAGAATTGTAAGATTTCTAGTCATCGAGTATATAACCGAATAGACATAGAGTGGAAATATGAGCCTTAGAAATCCGTAAATCTGGTCATTGATTTGTCACTGACGTAATAGCAAATGGACCAACCAGTGATCTGTGTGCACGTCCCATCAGCCAATCATGCATCAGTCGGCCATAGGACCGGCGCAGCTTAGCAGCATAATTTAGGTGGAATTTGTTTTCATACAAAACAACATTACCACTCTATTCTAGTCATATTCTCGATGGCTCAAGCGAATGTAAAGAATCAAAAAAAAGTTTCAAATAGTTTTATATTAAGAATAAATAAGGTTCACTGTCATGATATCAGGCTTTCTAAATAGCCACAGTGAATGCAATTAAATGCTATAAATATTTCTTGCGTTTGGTAAAAACTAGCATTGGCGTGCATTAAAAGAGGATCATTGATAACATATGAAAACTGTATGGTCTAAAGAATCTAAACCACATAAAACTTGAGAGCATTCTATAAATTATTTAATACGATTCGATTGTATGAAAAATATATAAAGTTGACATATTGGAACTTATCTGTAAAATATATGTATATTGATATGATTTTTTCAGTGTCTATGTTATTATATTAGTATCGAAATATTCATATTAGGAATGGTCCAAGCTTATATCAATAAGAATATTAAAATATCGCTTTAAGAAAATACTAAAATAACATTTTTTTAGCTTTCCACGACAAAATTATATCACTATTATAATTCATATGTATAGGCTATAATTTAAATTACGTCATATTACATATAACACAAATATTTTATTTGTGAGTGCAACATATAACATACATAGTATGACATATTATCAGTATTTTGCAAAATAATTCGGATGCCTATAGTTTACTTCAAGGAACGCGTCCTCTGCGGATGGATGATGTTAATGAAAATTTGTTCTCGGCTCTTGTTAATTCCTTTGAAGAATTTATTTTTCAGTTACGCAATTCTCGTTTTGTCCTTAATTTTTATTGATTAATCCTATCTATTACACAGAATGCTTGTGATGCTCTACATTCCGTTTTGGTCCTGCCACTTGAGATAACATTATATTTATACTTTAGTTACTACTACTACCAAAACATTCCTTTCTCAACCCCTCATTTTTTACAACTAAAAACATTTTTTTTACAAATTAGAACATAAAATATTCGTACATTAGCAAAAATTTAAAATATATTATTAATTAAATAAATAACTTATGCGTTACCTTTTAAGCAATTCGTAAAAAAAAAACGTATAAAGTTATAATATAATATTATACGGTATGATTTTTGTATTAATCTATTTTCAATATAGATTCATGAGATGCTTTATAAAAATAAATATAAATAACTATTTAGAATATTATGTTAACCATAAATTCATACACAATTATTAAAATTTAAACAATTCTTGTTGAAAAAAAATCGACTCTTGAAAAATTATTCTAAAAACTTTCACTGTGAATGTGCAATAACTGTGTAAAATTCTTTTTATAACTTTTTGGCTTCTACGTGTTTAATACTCAACAATGGAGTATTAGTAGAATTAAAATATGTATCTCTAGAAAATAATATTGTAATAATTATCGTATTAAAAATATACACACTATTTTTGCTATTGAAATATAGTTAGAAGAAATATACATTTTAAATTTATAGGCATTTAAATATTTCGAAACGGGTGTCTTAAATATAATTTATCATTTAACCATTTTTTTTTCATGTTTCAAAATGAATATAACTTAAGTGCTGTCACAAATCCTGTGTAAAGGATTATCTCTAAATAGCTTTTTTGGTTAGACGTTGTTTAAAATGTTTTATTTAAAAATACACTTAGTTGCACAGTGCTCTAAGTCGAAAATCTTAATAATAATTAAATAATAACTGTAAACAATTGTGACTTATTGCTAAGCTTCAACAGTTCATAGTTGAAGATTCATTGGATGTAATTAAAAATAAAGAAAATGTTTTGCGCTAAAACTCTATTTTTATAGTGCCTATTGTATTGGCATTATTCAATGTTAACTAAATTGGAATTTAAATATTAAATTACGCTAAATATTATTTAAGGTCGAGTTCGTTTGAGCTAAATTTAATATATTGTGTATTATAAAAATTTAAGAACAATAATAAATGTATATTACACAATCTTAATAATAATTTTTGATTTTATTTTTTCTGTATTTTGTTGGCTTAGTGTTTAAAATTTTGTATAAAATTCTTATAAAGCATTGTTAGAAGTTTATAAAAATAAAGTACATAAAAAGTACCTATTCCGTATTTTTATCGTATAATTAATTATTCTTAGGATGTAATGATATACCGATTACTTATCGGGATAAAAAATAAATTCTGCTATAGGCCTCATTTTTCGGTCAATATAAAAATATTTTCCGTAAGGAAGACCGCGTTGCTGTAAGGTTTAGTTTTACTAGGTTTTTATTCATAGAAATACTTGTCACTATTACTACTTTATTTCAAATCCAGTTATTCAAAATCTCACCTTTTTAAGTTTTAATTTACTGGTGGCTCACGGCGGCTTGAAATTTTGACACATTTTCTTACGAACTTTGTCAAAATTTTAAGATCGACAAGAAAATTTTAAGGTAAGATAGGATATTGAAAGCCGCCGTTAGTAAAGCCGTAAAGCGAGGCCACAGCCCACAACACTGCGTTTCGGTGTCGTGTCGCATCGTCAAATCGACGCGTCGCACAGTTGGACGATGCGATAACGCAACGCATAAACTATCGTATACGGTGTCGAACTAAATAACTCTTGCGTTTTGACAAACGACACAACGTTGTGGTTTAACAAAACACTTTCATTATACAACAATCTGCCGGGACTTAGGTAATTAATGTTTGTTATATTTTTGTTATTTGCGTAATGTTATTGTTGCTTATATCGAAATATGTTAAGGACATGAGTACTCCGTAATTATTGTATACTATATAATAAAGGCATTTACTTAATCAAAGCGTTTTATTACAAATACAAATTTCGGCATTAAATTTCAAGCGCTAAGCAATCATGCTTTATTTGTTATGAGAAAAGGAGGTGCTTTATATTTACTCGTTTTTGTAGAAACAATTCACAAAGCTAGTTTCCGAGGGCGATTTAGCACCGAGCTGATCGCTTAGTCTAAACAACTTGCCATTTATTGCAGAAGCGGCTTCCATTTTCCTCAAAAACATGTTCCTACAACTCGTATTAAGTGTTCTTTCAGTCAGAGTTTTATTTGAAGCGGAATCCAAGAAGTTGTTTACAGATTCCCCGTCATAGTCTCTGTTCAAGAAGTTAGTTTGAGATTCCTCGCGCCAAAGCTTCTGTAGGTTTAGCGCCATAAGCTCTAGTTGAACTTGGGAGAGCTCCCTTATAACATCGATCTGAACAGACAATTCGTTGTCGCATGTTTTCAGTAAAGAATTCAAAGCCTCTAATACGTCTGCCCTCTTTTTCTGCAACCTATATTGATTGTCGATGTTCTGTTCAAAAAACGCCAAGTGCTCATAAAGTTCAGCGAGTTGCAGCGAGCAAGATATGTATTGTGAGGCGTGATGTTCAAAATCATAGTAATGCTTGGCTCTCATCAGCCATTTATGAGTAAAGAAAAATACCGTTCGAGCGTCCTCTGCTGACTTTATAATATCCACCGGCACTTTGTCTTCGATATCTTTTATGTCTAATGTCGGAAAGACGTAACGGTTATGTGAACTATTTGTCTTTGATTTCTCAGCTTCAAAATCTTTAATATTCTCGTCGTCGCCTTTTTCCACCTCAACGTCTTCATGTGATAATCCATCTACTGTTTTCCATAAGTTTGATTTCGATGTCGATTGTGAGAAATAACGATTCAAGATTTTTTTCTTGGACATCTTAAAAAGTGTTAACCCATATTTAACCCAGTGATGACTGAGTTCTAGAAAATGCATTTCAAAATCGGTTTTTTGTAAAATAAACTCTTCTGGTATCAATTTACAATTGTCGTGGCAAGTTTTTAAGACTAGGTAAGCAGCACATAAGTGGTATCGAGCATTTTCCATTTGGTTAAGGTAAGTAAAATAGTTACCAAGTCTAGAAGTGCGCAGCGCCCAATCTTGTGGAGTGCCTTCTTTCATTTTCAATTGTCTTCTCAATACTGTGTGATTATATAATGTATATTTATCTGGTAGATTTAATTTACTGTACAGATAGGCTTGCATTTGAATATTATTCGTTATAACTTTGTCTATTTTCTCCGGGTCAACACATTTGATATTAATAGTTGGCTCAGGTTTAAATAGATCTTCAGCGTCTAAGAATTTATCTGGTTTAGCTGAACTAATACTCTCGTAAAGTTCTTCCATGGTCTCTAAAATATCTCTTGCTTGTGTCGTTTGATCTAACTGTATCAGGTAATAACATAATAAATTTTGGATTCTAAGAAGTATGAAAAGGCATTCCTCTCGAAGAGCGTAAGGCTTTAGTTTTTCGTACATCACATGAAGGATATCCTTTTTCTCAATAACAGATAAGGGTATAGTTTTAACAGAAAGTAAAGCTAGATATCCTTCCATACCCAAAGATCTTACATATTGGTCATGGTTTTCTTTGCCTAGAAGGACAAGTTCGCTTTGAAGACTTTGTATATCATTTTTCAAAACTTGCACACGCTCTGCAGATGCTTTGTTTTTAATAGTATTGCGTACATTTTCAAATAAACTACTTAAGCGATTTAAAGTTTCCATATCATAATTTTTTTATAATCACCACGAATTTTTAGTACATGCACGTAAAATTTTTGTTAATTTTGAAATAGTGTCAAATTCGATTATACTTCTTTCAATATTAGAACACGTATTAGAGTTTTACGATTTACACGAAGGTGGTATTTGAGTAATAAAAAAAAAGTTTTTCCTAGCTCTCCGTCATTTGGATAAATAAAAGCAAGCTGTGGACAGCAAGTGTAAACTTGGGTAATGTGGTCGTGTACAAACAGGAATAATTAATTTAAGATAATATAATTTAAATGAATATCTATTATCCGTACACTAAACCACTATTGTACGCGACTGTCCTCGCCGGTCGTGTAATATTTTCAGCAATGAAAGGAAGCCAGTAGTGCACGAATGATAAGTTAGTTGAAGTATATCGTCCTCCTTGACGTATCCGTCAATGGCGAAACCTGGCTACATGAACATCACGAGCGTCGATCATGTGTGTGATCACGGATGTGGCTTGCAAAACCGAATTTACTTTTAAAGGTTCTGTTGCAGGGCGCGCAGTGCAATTCACCTATGTTATTATAAGTATATGTATAGGAAGGCTTTGGACGGGTCTTTCTACTGAGGCGTTTTGCATCGAGGTCTTGCAAGCGGCGCTACTCAAAATTTGTCACGGCCTCATGAACAGAGCTGCGCCATAATCCTCTCTGTTGAGCAAGCTCATCCAAACCGTCGCATGAGATGTTACACGCGGTGAAGTGGCGTTTGAGGACATCCTTATATCGCAGGAACTGGCCGCCTGGCTTTCGCTTTCCGTCTTTTAACTGCGAGTAAAAGACAGCCTTCGGTAGCCTGGCATCATTCATGCGCACAAGATGTCCACACCATCTCAGCTGGCCCTTAATGAGCAGGGACTCTACACCACTAAGGTTGGTACGTCTCAATACTTCGGTGTTCGATACTCGGTCCTGCCATTTAAGGTAAAGTATTGAACGTAAACACCTCATATGAAAGGAATCGAGACGCTTAATGTCGCCTCTGTAAAGACACCACGTCTCAGTCGCGTACAGCAGTATCGCCACGATAACAGCTTTGTACACAGCGATCTTAGTGTGTAATTTGAGGTCGTGTGAGTCCCAGACTCTTTTGCGGAGCATACCAAATGATGCGGCAGCTTTTGCGATTCGCGAGGATATCTCAGTATCAAGGCGATTTTCGGCGCGAACGAAGCTGCCGAGATACCGGAAAGAAGTTACTTCCTCAAGTGGTTTACCGCCTAAAGTGATCGGTGTAGGGTCTGGCGCGGAGCCACGCTCGGGTTGTTTAAGCACCTGTGTCTTTGCAATGCTGATTATTAGACCAAATCTTCGACACGAATCATTCAGGCGGTTGAGAAATAGCTGCAAGGTGTTAACATCATTTGCCATTAAACAGACATCATCGGCGTAGAGGGCATCCACGATAGAGAGCTTATGTACTGATTTTTTCGCTCTAAAACGAGTAACATCGAACACCCCCTTGTCTCTCCTAACACTTAGGCAGATTTGCCCGGTGTCATCACCATATGAATCTCTCAGTACGGAGGCAAAGTAAAGGGCAAAGAGTGTCGGGGCCAACACGCAGCCTTGCTTGACGCCGCTTGTAACCCCGAATTGTTCTGAAAAGTCGTTTTCGTGCTGCACTCTGGCTGTCATGCCATCGTGAAATTGGCGCACTAAGTCAACTACTTTTTCAGGACATCCAGCTTTCTCCAGGTCCACAAAGCACATATTTAAAGGTCTATGTTGTTCAAGCGACTTTTCCTGTAATTGTTTGACAATGAAGATAGCATCGACCGTAAATCTGCCTGGGCGAAAACCGCACTGACTCTCAGGTAGTATACACTCGGCAAGCTCCGTCAAACGGCGATTTATAATATGAGCTAGGATTTTGCCAGCCGCACTGAGGAGGGAAATACCTCTACATGAGCCGCAGTCCGAAGCGTCACCCCTTCCTTTATATGTCGACTTTTTACTGCCTAACTAAGCGAAGAAGAAGGAGGTAGTTTGTTGAGAAGCCTAAAATATGTAGTGTAAGACAAGGACAATGTTAGTGAATTAATTCAAAAGTAATTCACGATAAAGTGCCATCTAGTGAGATTCAAACAAAGCGTACACTGAATAGAGAAAATTGTTCTCTATTACATTTTTATACAGTTCTTAAGTGTCGGCACTTGGTATCTAATTGTTTTAAATTTACATACACTAGAAGGTAGTGTTTATGTGCAGTATGGATGAATAATAGGAAGTAAGTGATAACATACTATTATATTTAGGTAAAAAGTGTCGGGAAGTTAATATAAAAAGAAAATAATACGAGGGCGGCACTGAAAATTTCGGGAATCAAGGAAGTGACATAACATTACAATTAAAAAATGTATTTATTGCTTTTCGAAGTATTCTCCGCGAAATTTGACACATTTTTCCATACGATGGAACCAATCATTGAAGCAACCATTCCATTCGGAAGTTGGGGTCTCCAAAATGGCCGTTTTGTAGGCGTCCACAGCTTCTTCAGGTGATGAAAATCTCTGACCACGCAATTTATTCTTTATTTTAGGGAAAGTATAGAAATCATTAGGGCTTAGGTCGGGGCTGTATGGCGGATGGTCTAATAATTCTATGTTTTCTTGCTCTAAAAACTCTTTTGTTGTGTGCGCGGTGTGAGAACTCGCATTGTCGTGGTGGAGGATGATGCGGCGGTTGCAGTTCTCTTTACGGAGTTCACAAACGACCTGTGGCAAACAAATGCTTGCATACCATTCTGCATTAACCGTTCTTTGTCCCTCAAGAGGAATAGTCACAACATGGCCGGTTTTGGAGACAAAAGTGGCCACCATTTTTTTGCAACACTCCGTGAACGAACAATTTTTGTTGGCTTTTTAACTCATTTTCGAACACCCAAACTCGTGACTGGTTTTTTGTTTCGGGTTCGTACGCGTATATCCAGGATTCGTCACCTGATACGATGTTGTATACAGCATTTGAGGATCCTGCGTGGAATCTTTCGAGAGTTCTGACGCACCAAGTAACGCGAGCCGCTTTTTGCTCTTCACAGAGCAAATGCGGTATCCATCGGGAAAACAAGTTTTTACACCTAATTGTTCATGCAAGATTATTTGTATTTGACTCATGCCAATGTTTAAGGTTGCCTGAATTTCGCGGTATGTCACATGCCGATCTTCCTCAATCAGCTTACGCACAGCATCCACGTTTTTTTGGGTGACTGCAGTTTTTGGACGACCTTGACGGGGATCGTCACTGAGCTTGACAAGTCCACGTTGAAATTCAGCAAACCAGCGATATATTGTGGTTTTGGATGGGGCTTCATCACCAAATGCAAAAATCATTCGGTCAACACACTGTTTTTGTGTTAAACCACTTCGAAAGTCGTAATAAATCATCGCTCTAGAATTTTCTCGAGTCAATTCCATTTTTTCAACGACTAAACAAGTTTGACAAGACCTTGTGAAAAGACCGAGAATCTTTTTTTAAATAAATAAATGGTATTCGATTTTCAAAACCAAGGAGTTTTCAATCAAAAAGATTTTAATATGACAGGAATAGTGGAAATATTCCATTCCCGATACTTTTAGTGCACCCTATGTATGTCGCTTACAGTCATCTATAGTTTACTGAGTAAGGAATTAGCATAATTACACCTATGAGTGACTTGCTTAGTAAGTAAATAATTTGTAAGGAAATAAAACGTAATAATGTTAAATATCAGAGAACGTTTTATTAGGCTTTCGTAATATTTATTGCATGTATGTTAAATGTTTATGATATTAGAACTAACAGATATGCAACTATACTAAAGAGGTAAAAAAAGGTTTTACTTTATGCAAAAATAATAAATTGTGAATCCTTCATACACTGTATGACTTCTTATGACCATGGTTGCTATAATGTATTAAAATTGATGAAAATTTAAACTCTTATCAAACCACGATAAAATCCTTAAAACGTAGTTTTTACGTGTTTTTGTATCCTAATGAGGTATCGAAACATTTTCTCATAACCTTGTCCATTATTTTGTAACCGTAAAATATATAAAAGAGGATCCTTCAATATATTTTTGGTTACGTATACGTTCATAAAAGTTTGTTTCGGCCTCAAACGGCCGCCCCGGCGGCGCCGTGTTTAAGGTCGCCGCAGCGGTACATTTCGACCTCTTTGTTAAAACAATAAGATAACGAACCACTTTTAAGACCTTTGTGTTACATGTCTGCTTGTCAATCATTTGTCAAGTATAAATTGGCACCTTCGCCGAAAACAGTCAAATAAATCAGCACTGATACGTATAATATTAATAATTGATATAAATTTTAAATTTTTATTTCGATATCGCTGACCCAATATTACCATGTAGTATACCATACAAAGTAAATACAACTAACTGGTTGTAGATACAATTTGATTATTTTTGTTTCTATAACGTTGTGACTTGTGCCTATGGTTGTGCCTATAAGATAATTTAAATAAGAATTTTACACAAATATATGAAATTCTCGTGTCACAGTGTTAGTTACCATACTACTCCATAACGGCTGGACCTTATGAAATTTTATATGTATATATTAGTAGGTCTAAAAATCGGCCAACATCTATTTTTCATCCCCCTAAATGTTAAGGGTGGTCCACCCCTAATTTTAGTTTTTGGTCAATTTTTATGTTTTTATTTTTCTATGATATTAAAAGCATACAAAAATACATACAACCCCAAATTTTAACCCCTCTACGATTAACCCCTATTTTTAATTGCAATTTTAATTTGGACAGAACGAAGTCTGTCGGGGCAGCTAGTACTTATATAATAAAGAAAAAGAGTTAGTCTTTTGTAACGAGCTATGCTCTGAAACTAACTATGGGATGTGGTATCCCCCGGGCAGTCCAACCATACGAGGAATCGACTGACCTTTCCCCGAGGCGAGTTTGTCGATGAGTTGTTCCTAGTGCCTGCAGATACGCTACCATCAAAAAGCAGTCTTAACACGTTCCTAATGCTTTCAGTTTTGGAGTGTACTGTCCAAGTGTGTCTCACGTAGGGTCAGGAACCACCCATGTATCTATTACGTCCATAAAGATTTCCCTGCGTAAAAGCGGTACATATTCAAAGTCAATTCTAATATATGAAAATATAACAAATTTACCAGTTGCTTTTAGCTTTACAGCAGCATGGTTGATAAAATGTATAATTTTCATACTCATACATGGAATACACTTGTCTATATTTATAAAGTACCAAGACTGGCGCTGCAACGTATTTACAAGTAATTTAATTGGCACATGGAGTTAATTATAACTCATCGAAAATTATGTCATTCCATATCTTTGTAACTTCGATGTAGTTATCAGAAACTGACCTTAAAATGTTCGCATTGTTTTACGGTTGAACTATGAGGAATGCCATGGGACCAATAATACTATAAATTATTAAGAGGTAATTACTAGTGTTGAAATTGGTGGTGTTAATTAGCTTTGCTTGGGCATTATCATTAAATAGTAATAAGTAGTATATAAAGTAACTTAATAATATAACCGTCAAATACAAAAGCGATTTTTAACAGACTGGCAGTTTTAAACCTTTGCACGTTTATACAAACAAACAATGCGAATTACAATATATTTCTGGATAAACATTTATCTGTGATTCACTAATACCTTATATTGAAGTTAACACTTCTCTAGTCGCGTCGAATTCATACAGGTTCGCATTACCGACATGCTGTTGTGATTTGTGACTTTATGACGTCATTAGTTCCACTGAGTTTGTTTCGCCGGTTCTTCTCAGTGGGCTTGCTTTGGAACCGGAGGTAGACTCAATTGACGTTCAAAAAGATACTTTTATTGTACTATTTTGAATAACAAAAAATGATTTTGACTTTGACTTTGATTATAAATTTTAAATATACTCCGAGTCTCCATGACTGGTTATTTTTAACTTATGTAACTCATCTAATTTCTCTACTCAAATCGAATTTAACAAAATAAGCTCTATACGAAACTTATTAATTTACAAATTACAGAGGAACTAATTAATACTCAGCTATAAAACTGCAATTTATTTCAGATATATTTCAATTCTTTTATCATTAAACATTTTGGTGTACACTAATGTGTTGATACAAATTTATTTGGTGTTTCTACACTATGATATTCCAAAGAGACGATATCTTTTGTGTGCGATATCCTGATTCCAGACATACATAAATCTAATACGGAATAATTATTTTTGGTGAGTCATCTGCTCACCTACCTACCGATTAAGCTTAAAAGCCATCTGGCCTAAAAGTATAGACCTTTCGAAAAAAAAAATATTTTATGTAATCGTAATCACAGTTGTAGGTACTTAATTGTCCCTCATAAATGTATATCTATATAAAATTTAATACGTATATCAAACTAGCTCATAGTCTGTCCTCTCTTTTCAAATGGTAAAAATGTAATCAATCACCTTGTCTAAATAGATAAAAGGTAAATAATTGTTGCACAGCATGATCACTATTAACTATATTTCTCATAAATTGGTCAACATGACTTCAAAATTTCGTCATTTGTGTCATTTTGATTAATTGAGCTTAAAAAATTATATTAATATATTATTAAATCACCTTGGCTGATTAGCGAGCCTTTCTTTATCTACACGTTCATTGTTTGAATTTTACACAATTTTGAAAACAAAGTCACGGCCAACAAAAATATACATAAAATTTTGAAAACAATGTTACAGCCAACAAAAATATACAAGACACTGAATCTCGTTTTTTTATTTATATTCTATGTATTCTATATATATGTATTCTATTAATTATCATAACCATTTTTTCCGTCCACTGTCAAACAAAATTTAAATAAACGCCAAGACTGCTAATCCACGCTCCACTATACGTGTTTTTTTTATCATATCATTAATATAAAAATACGCGAAATATTTCCACGGCATGTCACTTGTCAACCCTTTCAAACCTTGGCCCTCTTAACAAATAAATATTATATAATATTTCCTCGTGTGAGGAAGATGAGACCTTCTGTAGAATAGTGTGATGCTTTAAGTTAATATTATAAAATACCATTACACAAATTATAAATAATAAAATACTGACCCCTGCTTTATCTGCGTCCTCTGATCTAAATTCTTTTATATTTAATTCTAATTATACTATTTATAATTCGGATGTGTCAGCTATATTATACTAATATTTCATAAAAATCCATTCAGTAGTTTTTACGTGAGGTGAAAAGTGTTGGCGGAAAGAAGAAATGAGTGGCGAATACTCCACCGACAAGAGCAAAGCTCTTAAATAGAGACAGAGAGTTTTTACGTGAAATATTAACATACCTCCATCCATCCATCCATCCATACTTACAAACTCTGGCATTTATAATATTAGTATGATATAGAAACAAATAAGTAATTTTATTATTAATATAAACGTATGGTCTCTACATTCATATAACACTTACGGTGTAAATGAACCAGCCTTGTCAAAGTATGCGTTCAATTTTACCCAAGTTAATTTAAAAGTATGCAGCGAGTGTAAACCATTACTAGCTTATCGATCTAGGCTTTTAAGATTGACTGATTTTATGAGAGTACTTACTGTTGGATTTTAAAATACGTGTGTTTCGGTGTGGCCTACCTTAACGCTCTCATTCGTATGTCGTGACCCGAGAGAGCTAGTTGCCGCGCCTGTACTTTAATAGCACTCACTGACCACTGGCCGAGGCATATGTGAGTTTTTAAAACATATTATTTCAACGTTAATTTAAAATACGTTTATTTAAAATTTATTTTGTTCTTAAATTGAAAAATAATTATGTTTTTAAAATCAGAATGCACGTTATATTTATTTTATATAAAACATGTGTGAAATGATTGTTGGTACTAAAGTTTATTCTAACCAAAATTAAATTTATAATAATATTAATAAATAATTTAATGTAATAAAACTTTAACCTATTTAATCAAGTGTAAAAAATAGAAGGAAATGTTATGGAGTGAATCAACACTAAGTGGAAATTATGTCAGGCGGCTTGCGTTAACTAATTATTTGAATATTTTAAACACTTATATTTATTTAATTCATGGAAATATTTCTGTTAGTTCTCGGTAAAACTAGTTAAGTCTTAAATAGTCTGGCAACCTCAGTTCTTCTTCTAGGAACTAAACACTTGGCGTGCATTGAGGGAGGCCTAAATTCAGCAGTGGACGGATAAAGGCTGATGATGATGATGATGGTGTATAAAGAAGTATTTTTTTAATGTTAAGTGTATAATGGCAAAGGTAAAAATGATAAAATCATTAAATGATAGGTCCTTGGGTTGGAGCACGATATGAAAATCCCTTTACTGCCTATCTTTGAATAAAAAGACATTCATAGTATTTAAATTCCCATAAATTATTATAAATTCAAAAAAGAGTTTTTTTGTTTGTTGAAATTTCACACCTACGCCGATATCGATAAAATTTAGTTTTTTAGATAGTCGGTACCTATATATCTGTTGACCAAAATCAACACGGGCAAAGCTGAGAGCAACTTTTAATTATATACGAAAATATAAAACATTTTATTTAAATTATTCGCTTCTAAAAACGTTGGTAATAAATCTATATGTAATATGTATCAACGCATAGACAAATCCTAAAATGGGCACAAGAAGAATCATTCAGACCATACCATACTATACAGAGTACTTTTGTATATATAAGAAAAATATCATACATTAGCTCTCTGTTCAATTTTTCTTTTACCATTCTACTTTACCTTTCTATTTTTATACTTACTTACGCGTACTTCTCATTCCCGTGGGAGTACAGTGATAAATTATAGCCTATGTGTTATTCTGAGGTATAAGCTATATTATTGTAAAGTTTCATTAAAATTCATTCCGTAGTTTTTACGTGAAAGAGTAACAATCATCCATACTTACAAACTTTCGCGTTTATAATATTAGTAGGATATAGTAAGACTGAAAGACAGTAACCAAAAAATGGGCACTTAATGTGATGCTTACTTTAGTCAGTATTTTTTATTATTTCCAATGGAAATAGAGTAGTAAGCCCTGCTATTGAATTTGTACACATAGCTTATAATATCATAGAAATCATATTTAATGAAGATTAGGAAAAAAAATATAATAATTAATAAAAAGTTCCACTTTTAAAATATTCACATAGGACAAGATAAATAGAAAACTATGTAACTATGTATGTAATAATTTTCTTATGTATCAAGATTTGTTTATAAATAATTAGCTGTTGCACGCAGCTTCGCCTGCATCGGCTAAGTTTTAATACGGGACTCTACCTTTTTTGAAAATTTGATATAGTCTATTTTCACCGGAGAGTTACACTACAAGTTACACTAACTTCCCAACAGGGAAGGAATTTTTCAAATAGGTCAAGTAGTTTTGGAGCCTATTCAATACAAACAAACAATTAAATATTTCCTCTTTATAATATTAGTATAGATACAGATACGAATGCTACAATGTCAATTTTAATGTTTATTTTTGAGTTTTTGCTATCAATTTTTTTTTTGGAAAATATGCTATGATCACACTAACCAGTCCTCCATTAATATGATCAAAATTAACATTTTTATGCTCTCAAATGTGTTAACTTCTTTAACTAGTACTGGACTATTTTGACAATGCATAGCGAACAATTTTAATAAGTCTAATCTAACAGTCCGACAATACGCCGATGATGTCAACGATAAATCGAAAGTAGATGATTAGTATCACATATGTTATTGTTATATTCAAATGGTATTAACAATAGACGCTGGATTTGTTTTGTGAAAATTATATTCCTTTGTATAACATATCTAATTCTTATACCTTTTGATACCTATCTACATTATTTTATTACCACGTGTATGTAATTAAAACAAACGTGCTTAATCTATTCTACTTAAATATACAATAATTAAACAACTGACAAATTCACATCCGATTCAACACGGTTAAACATTTAAACGATCGAATTGAGTAACCTCCTTTTCGAAGTGGGTTAGTAAAATTAAAGAAATGTGTATATGTAAGAACACTTTATTGAACGAATGATTATTATTAAATAATATAAGAACTAATCTAAAACTAAAATCATTAAAAAATACATATTATAATAACTAAAATATATTATTAAAAGGCGGCTCTTTAGGAAAAGTTCCGAAGATACTGGCAGCGTTCCCCCTAGATAGCTAGACTAATTCTTTGTCCGAGGTAGCTGCCAGCTCTTCGGTCTCCTGTGATGTCGACTAACCTTTTCGCTATTTCTCTTAAGAGCGTTACAGCGCTAGGACCCCACGGATCAAGGGTCTCGACACCGAATGGGACAAAATCATCTTGATTGAACTAATCTTCTCTTACTGATATTATAAACGTCATAGGATGATCCAACCGGATCACCCCATTTCCGATGACGCATAACGGTCACTAGGACCATTAGCATAGATCCAACCGAAAAAAAAAACTGATATTATAAAAGCAAGAGTTAGTAAGTTTGGTTGTTTGTTGTTGTGTCACTGCACACAGCTTAAACGATTTGGCTGGAAGTTGGCTAATCCAAGACACACTTCGTAGTTCGTACCTTGGATTAGGACATAGGCCATATTATTTTATCCTCAAAAAATAAAAGTTCCTGTTCCTACTTTCGTTTAACCCTAATGGCTAAGGACCATAGTTATTATTAAAAGAAATTCATTATTGCGTAATGTAAAAAACGTACAAAATTTATATAATAATAACTAGCAGTGCCCCGCTAGTATGTACCATATAATATAGGTTACAAAGTGTATGTTAAAAATAACAATAGTCATATAATAATATCGCTTTAAAGAATGAGCGAAACTTATGTTGGTTCACTAATTTAATAGCCTTGTTTGATATCAGTAACGAAACGAAAGTACATAAAATGAGTTAAATTTGAGCGTAAGCTTCAAAATAAGGTTTAAATATTGTAGCCAGAACTTACTTATTATGTATCTACTAAAAAAATTGTAATACTAAAATTTACAATTAAATAAAGCATATTACAAAATCAACCAATCGTTGAATGAAATTAAACGTCTAATTATGATTTACTTACTACATACTTACTTTTATTTCTTTTTGACTCGCTCCGCCCGAAAGATGGTAAGTTGACCCAGCTCTAGTCTCTAGGCTCTACCCACTAAAACCTGGCGTGTGCCACCATTTATCAATGCCGCCATTGGTGCGTACTATATACTGCGTATTCGGGATTTGCTTATGCGGTTAGGTTAAAGTTCGACAGATTAACGTAGGTATAGAAATTAAGACATGAAGAACATAATATATAAGCATATGTTTGTGTTAGCATGAGTACAAACATAAGATACAGATTTATAATGTCAGGGTCAGTATGATACCTGAGATGTCGTGTCAGTTGTGGTCATCCTTGTCCTTCATAGTATTCTGAATATGTGTCATTAGAAAATATTTCACCTAAGAATCTCTTCTATTAGAATTGATTTATCATCATTTAAATAAACAAGTTGAACATAAAGCTATAAACATTATAAGACTGGATATATTATGTACCATAAGCGACAATCCGTAAATTACTTCACACGGGGATGGGAGACAGCTAATTGTGACATTATGTGACAAAGGGTAGGTTTACTAAATTTTGTCACGTCACATTTCAATATCAATTATGTTTTTGTCACTAAAATTAAGTGATATAATAACACGTTGTTTTACGTTACATATTTTAATTTGTATATATAAAATTGCAATACACGTGATGTCACACTATTGAAAGTGGTGTCTCACAAATGTGACTAGCTGTGACTAGGATGGGTGAGGGGTCAAAACATCATGAAATTCGTGTGACTTAAATAAAATGGATATACCCAAACTGGTGTACGCGTCATTCCACAGTTATATAATTTATAAGAAAAATTTCACTATCGTAGCAAAATTCGTCTTAGAGTGTCTAGCGAATTGCCATTCTCTACCTTTCTCTTGTATAATGGTCTGTTATTGATTAAAAAAAATGCTTCGTCCGTAACTTGATCAAGAAGTATATATAACTTCTTATATGGAATGATTAGAGTATACACATTTTCTCAGAACACCTCTGTGAATGGACTTTCATCGCCAAAGAGAGATCTGTCTACTGTAAACGGTACTTTGCTTTAGAAAATATGATCTTTTTTATAATGTTGTTTTACCGTCTACAATAGCCATTCAATTGAAATAAGGTATAGTCACGGTGATGTGAACAAAATTATGGTAATTTAACTATAAAAATCTTATTGAAAGCTTTTATAGTTTAAGGTACCTAAGCGTGGACATTTATATTATAATACAATTAAAATATCCAAAAATATAGTTATATTTTATTTATTTATTTATCGCGTTTAAAAGAGAGAATTTGCGCCACGGACCACCTGTTTAATTTGTAATTTTAATTAAATAAATGTACTGTATTTAATATGTATTTATAAAGCAAATGATAATTTTTATCGGCCTTTTAAATGTAAATGATACAATTGTTTACTAATACATAACGGCTCAAAGAGAAGCCGGTACTATATATGTACATAATAGAACCTGCTAAGAATAATTGTTGGAACATTTGTTTTACACAATAACGAATAGCTTTTAGTCCATACATTCAAGCTCAGTGCAACTGTAAACATCAGTCAATAAACGAAACGGGGGATATATTTAAGGACTTTTAAAAATATAAATGACTATCATCAAAAATGTATTAAATAATTTTTATCTGTTATTAAATCCTCCATTCGATACATATCTTTGAACGATAAAAAGATCCTTAAAAGATTTAAGCTCTTAAATTTATTTCCTGATAAGCCTTATTCTAAACGGATGACTATCAAATAATAACATTTAAAGGGATTTTTGGGTCGTACATAACGAACGGTACGGAATTTGAAGTTTGTTAGTAAATAATTCCGACTGCCTTAGGGCCTGTTTCACAATCTCCCTTTAAGTTCCCTATAGGCTATTGGCAACATATTTGACAGATGTTTGACAGATAGAGTATGGAGTATCTGTCAAACATCTGTCAAATATGTTGCCAATAGCCTATAGGGAACTTAAAGGGAGATTGTGAAACAGGCCCTTAAGCTGATTTCATGGTAAGCTTTAAACCGGGAGTTAGTGAGATTCCTCCTCGCGATAGCTGAACCGAGGTATAGTAGTCCCCTCACTACTATACCTTTATCTGTCTGTAAATTTTACTATACAAGTGTTTTGTTCAGCATAAAAATCTGTACAAGTAAATTGTAAAAGTGTATAAAAATGTACAGTATGATGATAATATTGCGTATAAAATAAAAAGATTGTCGTGATCGCTTTAGTTACGCGATAAACGGAATCGAGAAAAGTTATAATAAGTATGCACGTTCTTTGTGATATATTTTCTTGTTACATAAATTTCACAGTATGTAGATTGTATAGTATATTCTTAAATAAGACTACAAAAGAATAGTCGTGAGTTGTGCTGCGTCCTCAGTGTGATTGATTAGACAATAAATAACAAGACATGCTTTCAATTACATCACGTACAGTGTATAATAAATATTTATATTTGCAATCACTCATTACACAGTATTGTGATCACAACCAACTAAAGCAATATAATCTAGCTATCATCTTTATCCCCACGGCCCCCCATGGTTCAGGCCTTGTGGCGGTGGGGCTCAGTAGCCCAGGGTGAGCCCAACACCTTAGGCGAAGCGAATTAAGCCTTATAAGAAGAGGGGACAACAGCGAAGGGGGCAAGGGGTGATGATGGAAACCTCACCTCATCGTACTGTCCAGACGTTGGGAGTGGTTGTTTTGTGGTGCCAGGCAACCGCTCTGTGGAGGTGGCGTCAGTCCCATGAGGGACTGACTAGCCGTCGAGTTGCCCTGTTGCTTGTAGATCCGGGGCAACCCACCAAAGGCGGCATTGATGGCACTCGCCGGGTTTTAGTGGGTAGAGCTGCTTCCACTTACCATCTTTCGGGCCCGGCGAGTCCCACATACCCGCCTGTGTAGACCCACTCCCCAGCGGGATGCGTCAGTGCATTTCCCGGCGTAAAAGAAAAAAAAGGTATATTTTTAGACCGTGTATGAAAACAAATTCCATCAATTTTGTTCTGCGACACTCCACTGATTCGGCGCTATGATTGATGATTGGGATGTGTGCTGATGAGTCACGTGACGTACGTACAGATCATCGTTAATTGAATTGTTGTAAAATTATCATCCCTTATATGTCCCACTGCTGAGCACGGGCTTCTCGAAATCAGGCGAGAAGGGTAATGGGCCATAGTTCACCGATGCGCTGGCCCAATGCGGGTTGGTGAACTTCATATACCTTCAAAGATTTTTAATCCATCAGGCTACAAGTTTGGTTACGATGTTTTCCTTCGCCGGTAATTTTTAGCAGTTTCTCATTTTTTTTTCACATTACTACTCTATTGGGTTGCCTATATTATGTTGGACGGTCTCATTCAACGAATGCCAAGACCTAAATTTTAAATAGCACTTCCAACATAATGACACACTAGAGTAGTAGATGATGGAGTTTTACTGGTGTTTATGTAATATGGAAATAAGTTAGTATAATTAAATTCTGACATGTACGGATACTGCTAAGGGTCTACAGCAACGAATAGCATAATGACAATATCATATATAGCAAAATAATGATATTTTCGAAAAAATAGACTAAACAGTTGATTAACCCCTAGAAAAGTGGCAAGAACGCTAAATGAATAGAATAGAAAACTCCTTGTATCCTATGTACACTAGCAGTCAAATTACATTTCGTAATCTAGTGTCATTCCCATACAAAAAGTATTCTATTCTATTCTATTCTATTCTATTCGTTTAGCGTTTGTGCCACTTGTCTCGGGAGGCCGAATAGATGCGTAATACATTTAAGCGTAAAATGTGGCGAATAAGCAATAGTCTTGTACAATTTCTGTATCTACCACTTTCCATATATGTACAGTTATTTGACTCGACTGTTCGCGTGGTGTAATTATAAAAAGGTTTGTTAATACGAGTAAACAGTCTTATAAACTAAATAACATTTAAATATCGTAGGAAACCTCATTTTATAGTAATTAAGTTTGCACTTATCTGGTAGGTTACAACTCTGTCGTACTTATTTACTCTTGAATCAAGTTTGAGAAATATATTATGTAACACTGAATTGTGCCTTATTGATGTCTATAATTAAACTGGAATATAAATAAATTGTTTGGTAGAGTAAATTTTATACGCTTGCGTATAATATTATATACATAGTAAATATGTCCACAAATAAGATAAGCCATATAATGCGTGGAAAGGATATAGATAAGCCTGTGCCCAGCAGTGGTACATAATAAGCTGGAGAAAAAGATAACCCATATTGATTAACTTTAAAACACGTTGACACTAGCGTGTAAGGCATTATTTTACTTATTCCTTCCTCCTAGGACTTAGATATTCGGAAATTTTATTTATTTAAATTTCCCCACGTTGTAATTACTTGTAAACTACCGTTTCTTACTTCGCTTATAATAGCGAAAGGTACACTGCCAAAAAATCGAATCTACTTATCGCAAAGTTTTATGAAATTCATAAATTTTAACGTTTATTCGTCAGAAGAAGAGAAGTTATGGTTAATATAGAATACTAGCTGTTGCATGCAGCTTCCCCTGCGTCTACTAAGATTTAAAGCGGGTCCCTAACTTTTTGATTTAATATAGCCCATGTTCACCGGGGATAGTGTAGCTTCCCAACAGTGAAAGAATTTTCAAATCGGTCAAGTAGTTTCGGAGCCTATTCAATACAAACAAACAATCAAATCTTTCCTCTTTATAATACATATTAGTATAGATTTTAAATACGGGATGGATGGATCCCGAAAATTTCCAAAATGTCTATAAGTTTTCACAAAGTTTTTATTATAATTTCGAAACTAGTATTATTAAATATATTGTTAAATAATAATCTGTTACCTGCTGTATAAAGAAGTAGGTGTGTGGTGTAGTGGTGTCATTTTAGATTGATATCACAAACGTAAGAAAAATAATGTGCAAGTTGAACATTAAATCGCTCCAAAAGAGAATCCGGTTATGAACAGATACAGATAAGCGAATTACAAAAGTTAATTTTATAGGTCGCGTGCGTACCTCGGTATCATTATGACTCATAACATGATGGCACACGACTGTCTTACCATTACATGAGAAACCATACTATTATTATAAATTAGTTATTTTATAATTGGTAATTTAATTATTAATTATTAAAAAATCCAATCCAAATCAAAGTATCTTTTTCTACCACCGGTTGCAAAGCAAGCCACTGAGAAGAACCGGTGAAACAAACTCAGAGAAACTCATCTTTTCAAATATTCTATTACAAATTTACATGAAATACTACTTACTATTATAGTATATAAGAAGAATCTAGCAAAGCAACTCTGTTGGGTTGCCCTTTTCAAAATATAGTATACAATTTTTATAAATACACAGATAAGAAGTAAGAGGTAGTGCCATAATACTTTGTTGCCAAATTGGGTCGGCATGAACGGGGAGGAACTTCCTAATTCTAAATCGGCGTAAAGTGACAACTAAGCTGTCGCGTTTCATGCTGTTTCCAGTGGCCCATTGAGGGGGGGGGGTGTTGAGTAAAGGAAGGCAACGCATCCGCATAACCTCTGGTTATGATAATGGGCGTCGATAGTCGCAAGGCTTCGACTGTTCGTTTGCACTTCTATGAGAAATGAGCCAGTTACTCTTGTCTCTTTCCCGACGGTCGGCTGGGCGAGGGGTCAGGCTAATGGATACTTTACTCAGCGATCGCGGGTTCAAATCCCGCCAGATTCAATGCACCTATATATCTATATTCTATATAAGTAATAATAATAATAATATCTATGGACGTTTTTACACCACATCAATCTGGTCTCGTGCTAAATTTCCGAAGAACTTGTGTTACGAGTATCAGACAACGGAAATACATTTCCGTTGTCTGATACTCGTAACACAAGTTCTTCGGAAATTTTTATTATATAATACACAAATTTAATAAATATCTATGACCCAGGAACACAGAAAACTTTATGTTCCCTGGCGAGATTCGAACCCGCTACCTCCGGCTTGAGCGCTAACGCGCTGACCACTGAGCCACAGAGGTCGTCAAAAGTGCCTATA
This sequence comes from Lycaena phlaeas, assembly GCA_905333005.2. NCBI lineage: Eukaryota > Metazoa > Arthropoda > Insecta > Lepidoptera > Lycaenidae > Lycaena > Lycaena phlaeas. The sequence goes on from HG995168.1 coordinate 8,622,338, forward strand.
CGTATCTCGTATTAACGTGGTGTGATTGTTTAATAGTATTATCATCGTTTCTGTCTGTTCTGTGTCTGTCCTCCAGCCTTACACCTATAAAGGAGAAGAGGAAAGGAGGCCAACAGAGATTTCTTGAGGATAACATACTATTATACCCGCGTTTGGGCGCGATATGACGATTTTCCTGATTGTCCTGAAGTAAAAAATGTATGAAGAAATTGGAGAGCATTTCTTATTTTTCTCATAAATGGAAGTGCTATTTATTTTCATATAAAATATTTAACACATCGCAAAGGGGTCTAAATAAGCAACAGTTTCTTAATGTTTTTATTAGTGCAATGTACTTATAGATATTTTGGTTTCACTGGGTAGAATTATCAAAGTGACACTCTGGTGATACTACTTATAATATTATCTTTCATTTAAAACCAGGAAAGATATCTTAAAATAAAAGGGACTCATATTCGTGGCAATATGTCACAGAGTTCTTAAAGTTAACAAACTCGGAATAAAATGCAGGTGGAAAACATATTTTGTTGCATATCTGTTAGTTTTAGCTAGAATACGTTTTGAACTAATATAGCGCACTCAGTACAATATTATATTAATTGGTCAATTAAATATCACTTATAAATGTTTCTTAACATGATTATTTATAAAACGCCTGATGGATGACTAAATTATCTCACTTTGATTGGTAAATGTAGGAAAATAATCTCAATATCCTATGCTCTGACTGAGACATTATACATTATTAGTTAGCTACACTCCAAATTAGGCAAAAGTAAATAAAAATAGACTTGCATTTATATATGTTAAACTTGTTATACCCTACTTGCATCAATGTCTTATTCCCATTTAGAGTTGCGAGTGTGATTAAATTTAATAGGTATGTTTGAGTTTGTTTCAAAACAGAAAACAATGGGTTGTTATTTGTACGTGCCAAACGAAATTTTATATATTTTTTTGCTTTACCATATTTTTAGTGATGTTAGTCCACAGCCAATCTGGTAAAGATGATCTTAGTATTTTCTATAAAATATATTATGTTTAACTCACAAGTACTAATAAGGAATTAATTTGATGTGAAACAGAATTTAAATTTTGTTCCTTCTTTATATAATGATTTCCATTCATATCATACATTGACAGTTAAAAAGTACAATTGTTGTAATTTACAAACATAATTATGCACTTTTGGCATCAATGATATGTAAGTGGAGTTATTTAAGCGGGCGCACCCGTGAAAAAGAAACTAGCCTCAACATGTACATGTATATTATGATAGGGTAAGTAAGGTCGACGCCGTGTGTTTTTGGAGTTGCCCAGTATCATACGTCACCTTGGTTGACCTTATTCGAGCTATGAGTCACGAGCGACATACATTGAATAGTGTGTGTGATGCTTAAGATCTCAGACTGGTTTTCGGTATTCACTATTTACCAATAGCAACTCACTAGCACAACTCAAATCGTTAGACAATTATGCTACTTACTAGGTAAGTAGCTACTATTATATACCTATTTGATGATTTCTGTGTTGTATGAATGCATACTTTTGGGGATCCCCCTTCTTTGGATTAATTTTTAGGCCCCGATGGCCGTTGGCATAATATAGTTATTCGGCATAAAGATTATTTTATACATGCTTCACAGTAGGTTTAATTTTTATATGAAAAGTATTTTATTAAATGCAAGCTTACTTTTTCTATAGATTAGATATGCTAAAAAAATCATTATGCGTAAAATCTGCTTTGGAATACAATGCATAGCAATTAGTAGGTATTATAGGATTATAATAGGCATGCAAAAATGCTAACTTAATATTGTGCGTAACTGTTTTTAATTATATTATGTAAATCTAAAATTATAATAAATAAAAACTAAAATTAACTATGTACAAAAGTATTACAAATAATATATGGGTCCCAGATCGCTGTCGGCTGGGATCGTTCCCAAAACGCTGGCCGCGTTGCCACGTTGGATTGCGACGCTGATGCGTTGGCCCAAATACAGGCCAGCCTTTTGGTCACGTGAGATCTCTATCAAACGAGTTGATAGGTCTCGATAAAGCCGGAAAGCCTCTGGGCCCCATGGACCAAGAGTCTCGACTCCAAAAGCCGAAAATATGTATCCATTTCCAATGCATGCATATTTGCGGCGTTTTAAGTCCTCTTGTCTTGCGGCCGCTGCACCAGCCAAAACCGACGTCTCTGGCAAATGAGTCGCTGCCAAAGTATCTACGCAAGATGCATCCCATACTAAAGGGCGTCCCATCTTCCATGGCACCAACGACATCCCGTCCGGCCTCTTGCCATCGTCACGAGCCAGCCCCGTGGGTTCCAACACGGCTGGTAACCCGACAGTGGCAAGAGCGCGACGTATGATGTCATTTAGTGCTGCATGACGTGGTATTCTGCCGGTACTTCGGACACAAGATAAGCCATGGTAGCCCAAACTTCCAACCTTATCCCCGCACTTACAGCGATGGGGGACCACTGCCTCTGCCCCCAAGCGAATAGAGGCCGCAATCCTGAAAGTAGTGTCATCCAGGAAAGTACCTAAATTCGCTGAGGGCAGGGCTTGAAGCCACAAACCTGACTCAAACCTTTTAGTTTTGTTTCAATGCACAAAGTATGTTTTTAGTTAAAATATTATGTAAAAAAATTAAACGACTTAAAAATTTAAAAATAAATAAAAAGTAATACAAAATACAAATAATTGCATGTCTTAAATGTTTGTTCCTACAACATATAAATGATCAACTTGTTCTGCTACTTGTGTACAATCTTTGCGTTTACCACGATATTACTGTTTCTTTTGAAGTCTTTGTCGTATTTATTGCTGTGCCTATCTAACTTGGTTGGCATTGACTCCAAAGTAACAATAATGTTTAAGTGGAGTAGTGCATTGTTATCATTAACCCATAAAGAATACATACAACATTTACGACCGGTGTTTTAAATGGATTTGTTGTTTGATTGAATTGTATAATGAATCTAGAAACCTCTAATGCAGTTATATTTTCCAGTTTTACTTTTACTTAATGTCATGTCGTTTACTTTTTATTTATATATAATATGTAATTTTTTACAGAAAAGGTACCAAAGACTGAATAACGACAAAAGCCAATAACTAAAACCACACTAAAAGAAACAAGGATTGAAAATGGCAAGTGAAATACGCAATTTAATCGTCACTCCTTTAGAAGTTGAGGAACCTTTAGAAGACATCGTTACAGACGAATGTACTTGTGCTGTATTTGAATGCAAATTGAGTGATAATTCTCTGAAGTGTAATTCATATAGGTGGTACAAAAACGGAATATGCATCAAATCAAAACCCACAATACAAATGAGTTCAGATGGTATATGGCATAGACTAGAAATTACATCTGTAAGTATCGAAGATCAAGGAGTTTATTGTATTCTCATGAAAAGTGACAGGAACAAAGCATTTTCTTATGCAAATTTATATGTGAAACCAATTAGAAATTCATATAACAATAATGAAGAAGTCATTTATATGAATCCTCCAATCAACAGTCCCCTAGTAGAAAAACAATTGTCACGATTAAGGGTGTTAGTTGGAGGCACGATAGAACTAGAAGCTTATTTCAAAGAAGATGTAATTGGAGATTATCAATGGTACAAAGGAAATCAACGTATTGTACAAAATGAGCGAACTATTATCTTAAATGATAAAAGGACCACCATGCTATCAATTCTTTGTGCTCGTGTCACAGATACTGATATATATCACGTAGTATCAAAAACGAAGTGTGGTATAACTTCCAGTTTTGCAACAGTTATTATAATTGACACAGATTTAAACGTATTAAATAACTGTGACGTCGTCCCTCGTATTATTGACCCACTGATTGACGACACAGAATCAAATGAAGGAGAAGAAATAAGACTGAATTTCAAAGCTTTTATCGATAGTAATTCTCTAATTCATTGGTCCAAAAACGGTAAAAGTTTAGACGAGAAATTTAGTAAGAGTGACATTATACAAGAAATCTATAATAATGAATACATTTCTTTGAGAATACCGAAACCAAGTATTTTAGATACAGGGGAATACACCGTAACACTGAGTAACGAAATAACAGGATTATCCGATACGTCGACTTGTTTCTTGACTGTCAATAGTAAGTTTTATTATTAATGGAATTAACAAAATAAAACATTTATTTGTAAAATTGTAATTTTAACTATCATTGCTTTTTTTTCAGAATCTCCAAAATGCACAAGTATACCTGTAAAATTAAAAAATCCTTTGAATTCTGCTCTAGTTTGCTTTGGTTCCAGAGTTCTTTTTAGTTGTAGTTTCGATTTAAAGGATCCCCGCTACTACTTTGTTGTCTGGTACATTGGGCATTACAGAGTTGAACGTACTAATCATCGATTCAATGTAAGACTTTTTCTGATATTTTACATCACCTGCTGATATCAATTTAATAATTGTAAATCCTGTAAATCTGTTTCATGAATGTCAGTCAAGTTAATGGTATTTTCGACTTGTGATTTTTTTTTTAAATTTAATTGATTTTTAGGTTTTTAGTAAAGGCGGTGATTTCTATTTGTTTATAAAACAAGTGGAGCCCGGTATGGCTGGGGAAATTATGTGCGAATTGCATACATCGTTGCCGAATCGTAAATCCGTCCTAATTAATAAAACCACAGCGAGTTTGACAATTGTACCCAGTTTCATTTTGGATGAAGAAAGAAAAATGTACGATTATCCCCCAAAACTATCGGTATACAACAACACATCTAGAATTACTCTACCCATTAGGAATAAAATACGACACGACAACGCTACATTCAAAACTGACTCGGTGAGTATTTTGTCCTTAAGCCGGAACCGCACGTTTGTGACTTGCCGCAAGCCCCAAGCTTTCACAAGTCACAAGCATGCGGACGCCACGCAAGCGCTTGCGGCAAATTCTCTTTGGTTCCCTTTGGCTTGTGCACAATACCGACACTCGTCGGGTCGGCCACAAACTTTTGCAAGCCTACGCAAGCCAAGACAAAACTCTGTATCCGCACGTTTGAATTTGTGAAGGCTTGGCAAGCCTCGGCAAACGTGCGGTTACGGCTTTAATATAGGCATTTAGTAAAAGGGCACTTTAAAGTAATATTTAGGAGACTTGTGGGAGATAGGTGTGACAAAGGAGATTGATCTTCGACCGATCGAGACGGTATGCTCAGCCAGGCCGAGTCCAACTTGTAAACTTAAGAGCTGCTTTATAATACATAATATATAGCGCAAATACTTACTTATACTTCGATAGCGCGATGTAGGATATAGGCGCTGATTGGTCCGCCACAGATCAATATTGATTGTACGATGTATATACGTATACATTGTATTAAGTTTTAAATGCCATACGATAGTATGAAAATAGGTATAATACCTATTAACTATTTTTTTAACAAGATAGCTCACAAGTACGTACTTTAAAATTTGAGTGTCTTACATATTATGTCTTATTTTGTTCTAACACTACTAGCAATGCGAGGAAGGAGAATATCTCAATAATCTTTATGATAAAAATAAAACTTAATTAATTAATATTAAAGATTGAGTATGTTAGTTATGCTTTAGCAACATGAATTAAGATGTTAGTTTTTCAGGCTAAGCGATTGATACAGTTATATATATTAAGTGCAGGCACTAAGCGATTTTTTATCTATTTGATTTCCTTGTAATATATTATATTTTCAGACCTTGAAAGATATTATTTTGTTTTTCGTAAGTTATGTATGCTTAAGTTCAAATGAATCTTTGCTTTGCTATGCGAAATTATTTTATTTTTACTTACATTAATATTTATATAATTTTTAAATAGGCATCTACGAATGGTACAAGCTCTGATTATAACGAAATGGACACTCTTCTTATTACATGTTGCCGGTAAGTAAATAAATATATTTAATTTTATTATTCTTTATTAAGTTTGTATATTAAGATTTGATTTTTTGGCTTATTTACTTGTACTTATTTACTTTATATTATTAATAATATAAAAATATATAAGTAGAACAACTGAAAGAATGGATTTGAAGACTAAAACTTAATCTTCCTAATAGTAGATAGATATAAAAAAAATATTTATAAAAAGACCCTGTGAAGTTTATCATATTCGTTACCTGGGTACTTGAAAAATCAATGTCTGTTGATTGTCTATTATACGTTACAAATAAAAAATAATATTTATTTTATTATTTTTAGATTGGGAGATAGTTTTTTTTACTTGGACGCCTGCACAAATAGCGATGAATTTGACCAGTTAGTTATGTATGAACAGAGGGAGGATACATCTGAAGATCCTACAAATAAGTCCGTTGTTATGGAATGGTATGGTTTTGAATTTACTATATACTTTAAAACACTCGAGTATTGTAACGCTTATTATTTGATTGCGTATAAAAATAAACAAGGTAAAATCATTCAAAGACACAATTAAAATTTAAATAGAACATGTTCTCATTCTATACGTCATTATAGCTATTACTAATCTCGACGTAATTTACTTTAACAACAAGTTGGTCAGTATGTTACTAATTTACTCCTAATAAACAAATAGTCTTAAAAATATCAATATTCTTTTTTTTTTTTGCTAAAATCATGGAAATTTTGTGTAATACCGAACTATAACATAATATAAAGGATCGTGAGCAAGACCGAAAAATGTTTTTGTTTTCTTAATTTCGAATATCCATTTTTAAAACTTTCAACTATCACAGAAGCTAAAGAAATTTGCGCTCTTGTTACTTGTAGCAGATAAAAACAATAGGAGAGTGAACATATTTAGACTATGGCCGCAATTTTTTCCAACATTAAGACGATTTTTAAATAATAATAATAACGATTACAAATCCTTATTTCTGACTGAAGTAGATAGACTGAAATATTTCTGAAGTTATATAGGACGTTACCCTTACATAACGATATTTTCCGAATAAAAGATTATTATGTATTTCCAGGAATTTTAAACATAACAATAAGATCAATAAAAAGTGGTATGCTATTGAGTTCAACCAATCGAGTAAAGATTTTGTAAAGGCTGGTATTTCTAGCTTACCAATGTTTGATCTGAAAGACACACCTTTTGAACAAGTTATGAGTTTTCGCGTAAAACTTATGGACTCCTTAAGTGATTCTAGTGAATCGAAAGTTTCTATAAGTAAGTTAAATTTAATATAAATAAATGCTTAAATTATTTTTACTTGAGTATGAAATAATATAACTACTGTTGAATAAATTAATATAATATTTTTTACTTCAATTAAAAACCAAATCAACAAATGTAATTAATTTACTTACTTACAGGTCCTGCTACAAGAGAATTAATATTTTCTAAAAAAGATTTTGATATGAAACCAATGGAAGAATTCAACACACAATATACAAAAACAGGTGATTTGATTGGATGCGGTGCATTTGGAAGTGTCGTTCTTGTTAGGGACCAAAAAGATAATTATTATGCAGCTAAATTTTTAAAAACGAGAACACAAAAAAAGAGGGAAACCGCTCTTAGAGAGTTTCAAATAATGAGAAATTTAAAACATTCAAAACTTGTGGAACTTATAGACACATTCGTTGCAAAAGAGGCGTTCGTACTAGTTATGGATTAGTAAGTATTGAGTTGAAAATATCACTATTAATACATTTTCTTAAGGTTTTTTTGATATTAACAAATTTATTAATTAAAGTACAATTTTCACTTGAGACAAACCTTTCGGGGTTTTTATACATCACGGTAGCAGCGAGATGTGGAAGCCAACTGCCAAAAGTTGTATTTGTATAGTAAATGTAGTTGTTCTTCTAAGTATAAAAACAAAAATGTAAATTATAGATGTCAATGAACATTTTTGCCTTTTCAGTCTTTGGGGAGGAGAATTATTCGATAGAATAGTGGAAGAAGAGCACATAAAAGAAGTTGATGTGGTACCATATGTAAAACAAATTTGTGAAGCTCTACAGTATTTGCATAATTTGAGAATAGCTCATTTAGACCTGAAACCGGAAAATATAATTTGCCTGAGCCCTAATTCTAGACAAGTGAAAATAATAGATTTTGGTTTAGCCCGAGTCTTAGACGAGGGTCACGAAACTAGAGCTATATATGGAACTAAGGATTACGTTGCGCCTGAAGTCTTAAACTTTGAACAATTAACGTTGGCGTGTGACATGTGGAGCTTGGGAGTGGTAACATACATGTTGTAAGTAGATTTTATAGGAATTTCTTTCTTCTTTCTTATAAGAATCTTATAAATCGTAAAAAGTATTGATGTAAATAGGCCTAATTTGAATGAGCTGAGCCTTCGGACACAGGTCAATTAGGCTTAAAAACACGAGTACTTCCCTTTCCCGTGAGAATACGGGGATAAGTTCATTCATCACCTAATATTTTCAGAGAAACTCTTTCTAAAAACTGGTGTTCAAAAACCGATCATAGTTCTAACTAATTTTAAATAAGATAAGCATTAATTTAATTTATTTTTGTTTAACCCATATGCGAAAACAATGTAAATGTGCATCTTTATAACTATTTAGATTGTAATATTGTCATTTAATTGCCGTTTTGTTTTCCTGTAAATAAAATAAATAAATAAATTATAGCCTATATAATATTGATGTTGTATAAGTAATTTTGTCGTAAAATTTTATCAAAATCAATTTTGTAGTTTTTGTGTCAAAGAATAACAAACACTGGGTTATGGGTGATGTATGATATACATTTTATACAAATTTTTGCGTTATTTTTTGTAGGATGGATGTACACAAATTTTTAACTCAATTAACCTTTTCTTCTCTTCATTAATGTTTCGGTTATGTAAAGTTTTTTCTCTACTTTCAGATTATCAGGCGTAATGCCTTTCAGTGGCGAAACGTGGGTGGAGAGATCCGCCAATATAACTATGGCTAATTACAATTACGACGAATCAGCTTTTAAAGATATATCGGATCTGGCAAAGGATTTTGTTGATCATTTACTTGTACTACATCCGGAAAAACGCATGAGCTCAACAGTTGCGTTAAATCATCAGTGGATCTTAGAAGGTCCGCCGGGCGGAGCTAAGGCTGGTCATATGAAACGAGCGAGAGAGAATTTGAAATCTTATCTCGCTAATTACAGGGCAAGATGGCAAGTAAGTTAAAAATACTTGCATAACTGAGAGTTGTTTTAAGATTTTAGTTATTTATTTTAATCTATATTAATTAACCTATATTTAAGAAATAACATATTTTTTGGCACAAGCGACACGTATTGGTAGTTTTTATAAAACAAATCGTGAACGGAGCCAGCATTTAACAATCCATAATAGTTTAACTATTATGTCACTAGATGGCGCTTTTGCCACAAAGCCAACAATTTTTTTTGTTAAAATGTGTAATGGTATGAAACCAACTTTTCATAACTCTATTACCATTAGGGGGCGCAAATATTAATAGTGAAAGTAGGCAATTTCACATCGATTCCAATCTAGGCCGATTTATATTTGCATTCTGCTCTTATCATCATCAACCTTTATTAGTCCACTGCTGAACGTAGACAAGAGTGAACTCAATGAACGCTTAGACGATCAATCCTTTGCCACTTACATCCAACACATATCGGTAATTTTATTTCTCTAGCAGTCTTTCTTTCGAATCTTACCTATCAAGAATAACCCAGCGAAGCAGGCTCTATAGAACGGTGAGTTACGGCAAGCTTTCGGACCAGTCATTAATTAAAGAATTAACGTTTCGGCCCCGTAATTACCTATAGGGAGAACGAATTGAAGACTTTGTCTTCAGACTCTGTGGTATAGACGACGAGAGAATATGGCTAAGCTAATGCTGTCCATCCTAATTGAATCCTCATATCGGCGTGCAAAGTATGCCCAAAATAGACCTACTCTTGCATGGCTTCGAGAATTATGCCACCTTATATATATACTTTAGTGTCGTTTAAAAAAAAATTTTTTCAGAGAGCTGGCAACGTAATGATCGCAGCGCACAGGCTTCGCACGCATGCAGCAAGTCAACGCGTCACAACACATGAGACGGAACGCGAATTGCAATGACATTTGCTTGGAGAGTTGGGTTGCTTCCCTATTAAATAGGCAAGTGATGTCGCTTCGGATTCAACATATTCTTTTAGCAAAAGTTTAGTTTTTGTAAACACATTCATAGTAGTTTGTTATATTATGTAAAGGCTGTGTAAGACGTGTGACGAAGTGTTAATTAATTTGTGTCACACGTGTCAGAGACAGTGTTATTAAATACACAGATACCTGGTATAAAAATATTTTATACCGTCATACACAGCCTATGTACAGTGTGATTTTTTGAAGAACGGACATAATCAGGGACGTGATAGAACTTGGTTTCTACAAGCAAAGAAAATTATACTCACCAAAAAAAAAACACATAAATAACGAAGATTGACAAATGTAAGAAATGCATCGTTGAACTTAAAATATGGTCAGCCTATTGTGTTATCACGTGCACTTTGCGCGCTAAATTTAGACAGACCTTAGTGGTAGGTATAAAATAATCGCATCGCGTCGCGTAACGTGACACGACGCTCCTGCGAACGGGGCCTTAGGTATGGCTCGCGCTGGAACGTCGGCGTATTTGATGCACGATGCATTTTACCTATATCATAATACTGTGTCTACTTTAATTCAATTGTAAAGGATAATTTTGAAAAAAATTAAGACCCCACTTGTGATATATTTTTGGAATGAAAATCGTTAGCCCTCTACGCTACTTGTCCATTCTTCAAAAAATCACGCAGTATAACTATATCTTTGTGCATAAGCATAAAACTTATGTGTTACATTCGCTTACTGAATGAGGTAATACCTATTACTTTTATGTCATATACTTCATCATTTGATATCATTGATATAATATTGGTTGATACTAAATTATTGTGCCATTGTCAGCTAGTAGTAAAGTAAGTAAAACGATTAAAACAATAAATAATAATATTATGAAAATTATTTGTGTATATAGCCGATTAATCTCTCAAATTATTTTAAAATATAACTGATATTAAAGCGTACGTGTAAGCGTCATAAGTTTAGGCGAAAGTTTTGAAAGTGTAAAATAATTTTTACAAGAATAGGACTGCTTAGTAAATTCAAAGCGACGATGCCGACGACATCACTTTATTGAAGCTATGTTTTAAGGTGGATAAATAATATACATTTTTAATCTAAATGTAATATATGATAAAAAATATTAGCAATAAATATGATTGAAGACTGTGGAACGGGAAAACTGTGTATTTTGTTCAATAAACAAAATAAACGTATATTTTTGTATATTTTTTCATATATAAATTAAGTTAAAGAATCGACTGTGAAGTTTAATTTTAACATTCACTTCGTCATCACATCGTTCATTTTAACAATCCGATTAAATTGATCACTCTGAGACCTGGATATTGAAATAATTGAACGAATGAATGGAATAAAAAAAGTGTTTGTAGTTTTATGCTCCAAAGCACGATTGGAGTTACTTCTTAAAAAATAAAAGATAATAATAAGAAAGCCGACATAGAAAAGGTAAAAGGTAATAAATTAAATATATTTTATTACTTTTCTGGAGTCGGTTTTACTTTATTTTATTTTTTATTTCTTTAGATTTAATTATTATAAAAATCTATAATTAATTTTATTTGTGAACTGCGGGTAGATTGTAGAGGTAATAGCGTTGCTCTGAACAAAGGTTAAACAAAGATAAGGTTTAAACAAGAAAAACCAATTTAGAATTGTGCTAACATTACATTAATATTACATGTAGGTAATTGAAAGCAATCACGGCATATTTGATGCCGTTTGGTAAATAATAACCTTATTTAAATCGCCAAATACTCTCTTATTGGCCTTATTTGATTCTAGTTAGGATCTAATTCATAGTAATGATGCGCTTTTGAATCATATCCTATACGACTGTTTTTTGTTTATTTTAAATCGACAAGTCATAAAATGTGTACATAAGAAATAAAAAATAATAAGAACTGCTGGCTAAATCTTGATCAAATTAATATATGAATTTGAAAATAACAGTTTTCTAATGAAAAAGAATCTTAAACCCGTCTCAATTGCCAAAGTAAACGCGTCTCAAACAAAAAAAAAGCACATTGTGATTGAGAACATTTTTTTAAGGCGGTTAAAAACAATTGCATTTGGACAGGCCCAGGGAAAAAACCTTAGGTCACCTATGCGAACATCAATATTAATAATAATACTAATTATTATCAATACCGAAATGTAAATAAAACTTTATTTATTATTTATACATGTGTCAGTTGTCTCGCACCCTGTATATGTCACGAGCACACAAGTATACAACTTATACCCACACATTACTAAAAAGTAGATTTTAATTAGTAAATTTTACTCTTCATTATTACCAATCGCCTTACTCGTGAAAATTACATAAGGAACAATCTCCAAAAAGACTATTACAGTAAACTGGCTAATGCCCGCAAAATACCTGCATGGAGTTCGAAGAAGCACCTTATATATTATTACTTTGCTAGAATAAGATTGAAAAGATACAAATAAGTAATAATTTGCTTGCTCATATTATAAAATGTGAACGAGTGATAAAGTAACACGTCATCTCTAAGTTATATATTATATTGAAAGATATTTTGCGTTCGCCAGTTCGCCGTTATTCTGTGCATTTTATGTGATTGCAAATTACTAGTATTATTACATAACAAGGAAAATATTATTCCCGAATCTAAGGTATCGTTATTTCAATTTTAAGCGAAACTGGTTCAGCCGTTTTGCAGTGAAAGACAAACAAACAACCAAACTTACAAACCTTCGCATTTTTAATATTATACTGATAGTTAACATTGAATATCTGTAAGTCTGTAATATTTTTTAAATTCAAAGGCTTTTATGCGAATATTATATAAGAATAATATGTAACATAGAACACATATTTTCTTTGCGTCATACACAAAATGTAATTTGTTAATTTTCAAGATTCTGCAAATATTATAATAAAAACAATAAAACACAATATAACTCACTATAAAATGTATTTTATATCTTGGTATGTTCTACTCTATATGTTAACTGGTAACAAACATTATATATAATATATTCATAATTATCTTAAGTAGGCAAGGATTCTATCAGGGCAATAAAATTTAAAATAGAAACAATAAATAAAATATTAAACTAAATTCCTATTATAAAACAACAAACAAATAATATAAAGTAAAACATAAACTTGTAATAAATACTGATTAAGTACATTTCCGAAATCGATTTAAACCGACTTTATTCAGTTTTATCAATTTTTTCTTCATGTAAAATGCAAATAAACATTGAATTAATAAGCTTTTCTACTTCTTATTCTTCTTTACACCCTGAAATAAATTACTTTATTGTATTTTACTGTTAAGCAAAGGAGTATAATAATTCGCAAGCAATAAAATATAAATATTCGCTTGGCTGTGCTACATTGGGTACCCATATTATATAATGTCGCTGTGCGTAAAGTTTATATAATTGAAGAACTTACATTTCATGAACTATAATAATCTCCATCTGTTTTATCTTTTTTATTCGTATCGTGTTAGAGAGGGCGTTCGTCTTCGATAAGGCAGGGATCTTCTAGGAGAGGGGCTGTATGACCTCGTGTTCCCATAGAACTTTCCTCTGTGCGTTATTACCTCTAACCGTGCTGAAGCCTCCACTCTACCATAATCATTCTCAAGGGTAATTCTGTACAAGCCAACGTCCTCCACCGTAACTTCCTCTATCTCTAAAATCCTAAGCATTTCATCCTTCTCCTTTATACTAATTCTTGCGGTAGGTGTCAAGAGAATGCCATCTTTATCCCAAGACGCCCATGGTGTGGGTAGTCCTTTTACAGCGCATTTGAACACCACAGTTTCCCCCTCTTCGACAACTTTGTTAAATGGATACGTATAGAATTTCGGCGCTGTGTCTCTAGCAGGGCTACGAAGACGTCTTGTTTCAGGACCTAAAAGAACAAAATTAATTACATTTATGTAGTTTTATTCAGTTTCAACGCTTTACAAGTTGCATAAAGATCATAAAATAAATATCTAGAAAGAACAGTTAAATGCAATTTTCCCCTACTTTTTTATTTAGCGGTTATTGACGAAAAATACTGTAATCAACAAGAGTTTCAGCGCATTTGGACGATTCGTTGAGAAGTGATTTAGTGCGAACAACAGTGCAATGGTGCAATTACCAGGTGTTCTGGAAGCAGATCTGGCTGGTGTGCTGCGAGGGGTGGATCGAGGCGTGGACGCAGCGGACAGAAGAGCAGGGGGCCGTCTTAGACGCTGACTCAGTGTGTTGGGTTCACCAGGAGCTACAAATTTCAATCTCCATATTAACACGCGAAATCTGTAGTAGCGTATGGAAGATAATGTAGGCCAAAACTCATTTGTTCAATGAATGAATGAATGAACAAAATTTGCCGTCAAAGCGTTTGATCTACTTCTTTATGGAATAGTAAAAATTTAAACATGTTCTGTGAAAATATTTAAGTGCTTAAAAAGAAGAAGAATATCAATAGAAAATCAGACCTCACCTTACGTGGGTACCCTTTGGGTGCAACTAATCATACGAAAGAATATATCCTATTGTGTGGAAATGACTGTAGAACAAAAGAACACAGAAAAAAGCACTAGTTTACGAAAATATGGATAATCAATAATAACTCTGTGAAATATTACTCGGCTTGCTGATATTTATGTTAAATGTTTTAAACTCACGATACACAACAAGACATGCACTTGAAGTGGCTTTTCCAAGGCTATTAGAGGCCTGGCATGTGTATGTCCCTTCGTCTTCAGCAGTCACTTGTTTTATTTTGAGCCGTGCAGCACCGGTGTCATAGGAAGATTCGAAGTCGGACCCATCTGGTACTAACTAAAATTGAGAAACATTTTTAATATTAATATCACGTACCGGACGGAAGAGCAATTTTTAGAGCAATAAAAAAATCCAAAAAAGTGGTTACATTTATATTTACATTTAAAATTGCAATTAAATAATATTTATTATATTATTTAATTGCAATTTTAATTTTAGCAATTGAAGTCTGTCGGGGCAGCTAGTTTATTATATTTTTAGATATATATATATATATATATATATATATATATATATATATATATATATATATATATATATATATATAAATTCATCTTTTTTAAAGCTAAGCGTCAGTCTGAAATGTAAACAATGAATTACCTCGTTATAGTGGAACCATCTTATATCCGGTTCAGGATTGCCAGAGACGTGACATTCAAATTCAACAGCATCTCCATCGTAACACAATAAATCAGTTAACTCCTTTTCGAATCGAGGTATAACATCTACACGTCTGTAAAATAATAAAAATATATAATTAAAGATATGACAACAATTTATAGGCACTAGGAAGCTTTAGTTATAACGATGAAAACATATATCTAAGTATAAAAATAATATTTGTGGCAAAGTCAACAAAAAGTTTGTTTAAAAATATATTATGTATATACCTATATAGGAACCTAGGAAGGCGTTACTGACTTTCTAGTTTGCTTCTCGTCTCGGAGGCGATCTTTTATTGTAGCGTGATTTTAAGAAAAACAAAAAGTAAGTAAAACTGTGCCATTTTCTTTGTAGTATAGGCCATCATTCCTAGATTTACCCTATAATATAATGTATATGTTAGGAGGACTTAATACTTACCCATATCTTACATTATGCGCCTCGTCACTGGAGCTTAGATCTAAAAGAAGAAGGAAAAATATGTTACAAAAGCCACAAATGCATCTAAGACCTAAAAAATAAATTTAGTACAGATGGCTAGTAATATGGCATGGACATGTGTACAACTCTATATCTATGGAAATGATGAAATTGTACGTGTCCCCTGTAAATTGAGACGTTTTTTTGTATTGTAATTTGCACAAAATATTGGTTTCATAATTGCTAAAAAATATCTACAAATACAATGAGGTTCACCTTAAAAAGTTAGAGATGAATTGTAAATACAAAAGATTCGATCACAAAAATTTACATTCATATTTTTTTCATAACTTTCAACAATTTGTAAAAAAATGATTTTTAAGATTTTTAAAAACAAATTTCAACAACATAAAAAATTAATGCTAATTATAATGAAAATATGATGAATGCTTATGTCAAGTTAATTTCTTATACGCACCTTTTGCTAATATCTGTAACGATATAATCGCTTTGGCTTCCCCGTGTACATTTCTTGCTACTACAGAGTAGGCTCCTGTGTAGTCTAACTTTGCATGAGGTATTTCTAGTCTGTATTCAGGGCCGGCACCAACCCGTTTGAAATGTATTGCATCCCTATAGTAGTCCGGCTGGAAGGTAACATTGTGTTAACTGTTAAGTACATATAAAATTAAAGTGAAAATTAAAAATATGACTATTGAACTACATAATAAAATTAATTATTGTTGTCTATACTGCACATGACACTAAAAAACTTCAGGCGCGTTCCGTCGCGTCCTTTAACCTTTTTTCGTCACGGCATTTGGGTCGATTTCTGTGATTTCTTTATTGTATTTTTATTGATAATGAATTTTAATTTAACATTAATGTTTCACATCCACCGGGCGGTTTATAACGTGACAACGTCTAATAACTCGACATTACGGGCAGCATGCACGAAAAAGATGACGTCACGTAGCGTTCCGTCAGCGAGAGCGTGGAACGAACGAGTGAAAGGCATTATCGGCTCGAGCGATCGACTCAGTTCGGTTCGTGCTGCATGTAATGTATGTCGTTATCACGTCAAACTATCGTCCGTAAACCGACTTTACAGACAATCATTTTTTTTAATACCTTTAAGAAATCCCTTAACCAGTAAACATCCGGCTTGGGATCTCCGATCACTTCACATTCAATGATAACAGTGTCTCCTTCATACGCTTCACTAGATCGTGGCTTCCTTATAAACATAGGTTCTTTGGAATACCTGAAGAGTAAATAGCAGTATCATTAACAAGAGTTACGTACTCATACAATGAGAAGCAGTTTGAAGTCACGCGCCAATCCTTGGAATTAAGTTCTGGTAATGATTAGAAAGAAAGTGAAATAGTTACTAACGATAAATAACAAATGAACTTAAAAATCCCTACTAATATTATAAATGCGAACTACCTTTTAGAAAAAAAATCTAAGGAACTATTGGTCGCATTTGAATGATTCTTTCAGTGTTAGATAGCCTATTTGCTATTTATCGAGAAAGGCTATAAGGATTTATACCATCCCGCTAAGTCGTCGTTATAAATCATAGTTAACACCGACGAAGCTGCGGGCAACAGCTAGTATAATATAAACAAGTACATGACATTCATTAAAATATACGATGGTAAGATACTTACACACAAAAGTCATATTATGTAAGTTTTCTTAACAACAAAATAGTCATCTCATTCAACTTATCGTAAGTGTAACGAAGAATTTAAGGAGAAAAATTTAATTTAGTACGATTAAAGAAAACTATTTGGTTTTTAACTAGTACACTATTACAAGCACGACTGAATTAGTATAAAGATAAAAAAAAACTTCATTAGGTATTTAAATCAAAAATACGAGTACTTACGGTATATCCGGACTTATGACAACTGGAGGTGTTTTGGTTTTTTCTCCGGACGTTTCTCCCTCTATGACTTCTACTTTACCCGAGGTGGTAGCTGAGCCAACTTCGTTTGAGGCCGTACATGTGTAGACACCTGCGTCACGAGCTGTGACTGAGGCCAGGGCCAATTCAATCTGGCCATCGCGGTCCAATGTCATGATCGCACGTCGACTAGGCCTCAAACGTACACCTTCTCTGTACCACGTTACACCAACTGAAGGATAAGCCTCCACCATTGCTGCTATCCTCAACTCTTCACCTGAAAAATAAAAAAATATTATTCTAAATGAAAACTAAATTAATTATTACAATAAATACAGTTTTTAACATAATATATTCAAAAAGGCGTATAAGTTTTCTCTATAAAAGAATATGATGGCGAAAATACCTTCTTTAAGGCGGTAAAGCGGTTCCAGTCCACAACAAAACTCAGGGGCTACGTACGCTCGTATACCCTTGTCTACTACGAGAGAGCAACGACAACTGATAGCACCGCAACCATTTCTTGCCATAGCTTCATACACTCCGCCATCGTCCAGTGTAGTAGGTGCAATTTCTAGAGTATAGAAGAATTCGTCTTGCGAGGTTGTATGACGACCTATAAGAATATTTCAATAAAAAATCATTTATTAAATATTTAGGTAAATTCCTATAAAAATATAAATATATGCCTTACTTAAAGACGTTGAACCAAGTAACTTATTAGATATTGGTTGTCCATGTCATAATCAGTAAGAAGTCTCAATTTAAAAAGTTGAAATTTAAGTTTAATTTGCGGATTTAATTTTAAAATTACACACATATTAGCATAGTTCTAGTATAACACTTTAAAAGAATTTATTTTCATACCATCATCATTTACTAATTCTCCATTCTTGAACCATGTGACGGTAGGGGATGGACTTCCAATTACTTGACACGTCAATCGTACTGGATAAGTCGCTTGTACTCGCCGATCTCGGAGACGCATCGTGAATTGAGGGGGATAGTCTCCTTCCACTCCCGCTGAACGCTCTCTAAATTGTGTTAATTAAATATTTTATTCATTCAGATTATCTTATGCAAGTTTTATTTAATTATATCTCCAAACTCACCGTTTTAGCTTAGCATCGGCGGCCCAAACGTGTTTGTCAGTAATAACAGTCATCCTAGCATAAGTAGAGGCACGACCATGAATATTTGTTGCCTCACAGCTGTATCTGCCTTCATCCTCTATTCTAACATCGTCGATTTTTAAACACGATCTTTCACCACTCAATGTAATATTTATTCGATTAGGTTCTTCGTCAATTTCATGCCCATTTTTCATCCATAAAATTTCTGGGATAGGTTGTCCTTTAAAACTGCAATCCAACGAAGCTGTTCCTCCAACTAATACTTTTAATTGGCCAGGAAGTATATCAACAAATTCAGGTCTTTCACCGGCTAAGCCAATTCCGATTGCACTAGACGTTTGAACAGGCTCTCCCCAGCCGTAACGATTTCTTGGAGTTATTCTAAAGTGATATTCTTCTCCTTGTTTCAAATTAAAAGCATCGAAAGAATTACGAGGCGTAATGCCAAGTTCTGTCCATCGTGCTCCACCTTCTTTACCAAGTAACCAACTTTCAATTTTGTAAACCAAAACTGGAGATTTTCCTTCGTGTTCTGACTTAGGCCAAACGAGCGAGACCCAATTATTTCCACCGTCCACTATACTTGGCTCGCCCGGGATGCGATCGGGCACAGCTATAAAACAAATATCATTGTTGCTACTACGTCAATGACCTTATAGACACTTGATGAATTGCCAACTGACACCTTGAGCTAGGATATTATTAGCATAGAATTTATTGTGCATGATAACAAAAGTGGCAGTAAATTTAAAATATGTCACACAAGCGTTAATTACACATTTATCAAATAAAACATTCCTATACATTTAGGAAAATAATCCTGCAGTTATAGATTTTTTAATTTTAGAAACTTTAAAGTCTGTGCATAAAAAGTTTCACACAATAATGAAACAATATCTTACGAACTTACATTTATAATTTCTTTCAACCGTAGATATTGTATCTTCTATAGGATATGTCCAATCTGATATTAAGTTCTCAGATGAAGCACGTTGTCTAACCTGCAAAAGAAATACTTTATTATAATTTGTACAATAACTACACAATAATTTAAAGAAAAAATTAAACAAAAGTAAACATATAATAAATTTACGGAGCAACAATAGTAAAGATTTTTTTTAACTTTAGAGTAATTGTAAGGGAAAGCTACTCACATTAACTGTGACAAATGCCCTGTCACAGCCGTAGGCGTTTCTTGCTAGTATACAATATGTACCAGCGTCAGATATAACGGATCGTTTCAAAGTAAACTTAACGTAATCGTCGGAAACCATTTTGCAAACACGCTGACAATTACTGATATCGCGGATACCTTTCATGAGTATGACTAAAAATTTAAATAAAAAAATAGTACGTTATTATAAGTTCAATATAATATGTAAGTTATCACATCAGTATAATATTTGTTATTTTATATTTTGTCCTTACCCTTTGGTTTAGGTTCTCCTTGAACTCGGAATGATATATTAACATCTTCACTTACAGAAATATGAATGTCTTTTGGTGGCCGACTGACTATTATAGCCGGTTTTCCTTCTATCTCACTGGGCTGAACCACAGTTACGGAGGCGTTCATATCGACATTTCCATAAGTACTCCATGCTCTGCAAGTGAACAAACCGGAGTCCCTTTCTGTCACATCTGTGAGAGCTAATGTATATGTTTCTTCGTCTACATAGGTTTGAGCGTTTTTATATAAATCAATTACAGAACTTCCTTCCTTTAACCACTCAACTCTTGTTGGTGACCCTCTTATTTCAACTTGTAATCCGATAGTTCCTCCTTTAGAAACTTTATAATCACTTAGGACATTAGTAAAATGTGGCCTACGTGACTCTAGCACTTGTCGGTGAAAACGGGACTTTCCTAATGTGGTAATATTAATATCAGTTTGACTTTCTTTTCCTTAAATTATACAAGAAATTAAACATATTAATTTAAAAAATCAGTTATGATTCATAATTTATTTTTGGATAGATAACTTACCAGTAAATTGAACAGTATGGGTAATTTGGTCTGACCACATTGCATTTTCTGCTTTGCAAGTATAAATTCCGCTATCAGCTGCTATGGGTGAATCAATAACTAAGCGACATACTCCATCAGCTAAATAGCACGGATGAATTCGTTCGTTGGAAGATATTGGTACTTGATCTTTTAACCACGTTATTGTTGGGAGAGGTTGTCCACGTATACGACACTCCAATACTAGTTCATTTTCAGCTAAGTGATATGTATCTAAAGCATTAAAACGATTAAGTTTTCATTATATTATAATTAAAAATATGAAATTTATCTCTGTTATAAATTTTGTACTACTTAATAACAGTAAATTAGGTAAAGCACCATTTACGTACTAGTCGAAATGAGGCACTATTTCTAAATAATCAAGTACATATAATCTACAGCTAGTAAAAATAGTAATAGAAATTTCAAATAAGTTATAAAATAATTAATAGGGGTTAAATTATGAAAATACTTCGAATTGACATAGAACCTTCATTATTTGAGATTTTTGAGTGAAACTTTTTTGTAGTTCTTCTTTTAAAAATCATTCGTCACTCTCCGTAATCGCCACACCTAGTTCCAACGGACTACCATCTTTTTAGTGATTTGAACAATTTTCTACGTATTGTTTTCTTATGTTTACGCGAATTTCACTCATTATAATGAAACAACTTTTACGGATTTTATCGCGGTTTATTTAGTTTTTTACAAGCCTCAGTCCTCCCGTGACCATGGTTGCTGTAAAGTATCCGAAACGTCGGGCTTGTAAAAAATTAAATAAACCGCGATAAAATCCGTAAAAGTTGTTTCATTATAATTTTCTACGTGATAAAAGTTTTCTTCTCAGGAGGCAGAACAAAATGCTTTCACGCAGTTTGTCGAATCTGATCAAGATTAGAGATTAGACCAGAGTTCTATCGCAAAGGTATAAATGATCTTCCTATTAGATGGCAGCAATGTATAGAAAATAATAGTAATTATTTTGATTAAGTAAATGAATATGTCAAATTAAAAAAAAACCGATATCATTTTTTCACACTTTATCCATAATAAGAAGTCATTTACACTTTATTAACATTTCTCCATTTTCTTCATTAAAGGGTTCACTAAAACTTCTTTTGATATATTTTTTCAAAGCTTTAACTTAGATTAGATATTTAAATACATTGCTTACCTTTGATAGAACGCGTAAATGTTGGCGGTATCGGTGAAGCTTCAAAACAGGGATATACTTTTAGATTAGCTGAAGTTGTTATAGATCCATTTTCGTTTGCTACGGTACATTTATATTCAGCAGAATCATTGGGCACTGCATTTAAAACTTCTAGAGTTATAAGTCCATCTGCGTATTTAGTTTTATACTTTTGCTTATTATCAAGTACACTACCATTTTTGTACCACGTTACCGTAGGTTCAGAAGAAGATAAAACACTACAAGTAAGTTTCACTCGTGAACCCTCAACAGCAGTTCTATCTGTCAAAAAAGTTGAGAACGAAGGCTTTTTCTTAATATCTCTCGATATACCCGTTTTTCTATCTGATAGAGTACTTTCACTTACTGGCTTCGATCTTAGTCTTGTTCTAGAGGATTTTTCAAATGAAATTGATGTTTGAGGGCTCGAAGATCTTAATTGTGATTCGTATAATATTGTTTGCGCTTTATAAATCATTGGTTTTTTAATATCTCTATCTATACAAAATGATGAATCATCACTATGTAATGTTTTTGGAATATATGAAGGTGGTTTTGGAATATCAGATGAATAGTCTTGAATGTTATAGCTTATAAAAGTAGTTTTCTCTTTCTCATTACAAATTTTCTTTTCTCTAGACGAGATAATATCAATATTTTCTTGTTTAAATATTTTTTGTTCATCAATTTTACTGTTGCTTGGTAAATTATTATTATATTGTTCATTTTTAAACCCAGTTACTGCTTTACTTTTTACATAATTTATACTATCCTTACTTTCAACAGCAGGTTTACTTATATTTTCTTTATAATACTCCTCACTTGAATCTTCTTTTTGTATCCTGCTAACTTCCTTAGAATCCATATGTCCTTTTTTTACATCTACTTTAACGTAATCTGGGTGATCTTTTCCTTCCATTTGGTTTTTGTCATTTGCTGCGGTTTTGGTGTGTTGGTATTCTTCTTTTCTCTTCTTTTCTTGAATTTTCCTTGTTTCTATATCTACTTCCATATTCAATTCCTTTGATAGCTTTTGAGTTTCTTGTTTAATATTTCGTTGGACATCTTTACTCGCATTTGCCAATTCTTTTATTTCTATATTTTTTGTCTTATTT
This sequence comes from Lycaena phlaeas, assembly GCA_905333005.2. Taxonomy (NCBI): domain Eukaryota; kingdom Metazoa; phylum Arthropoda; class Insecta; order Lepidoptera; family Lycaenidae; genus Lycaena; species Lycaena phlaeas. Next base: position 8,645,433 of record HG995168.1, read on the forward strand.
TCGACTTGTATGTCATAATCGATTTTCGTTTCTTGTCTATTATTTGTTTTCTGATTAATTCCTAAGGAATCTTTAGGTTCATCTGATATCATCTCTTGTTCTCTTATTTCTTTTGGCTTCGTTAGTATCTGCTTCTCAGCTGTTTCACACTTTGGGATGTCATATTTTGCTTCTTTTAAATATTTTTCATCCTCTTTAATTTGCATCTGCTCTTTTTCTACAACTATTTGGTATCCTTTTTCTTCAGGATAAACAGATTTTTCATCATCCAATTTATTAAATTCAGGTACAGGTTTGACTGTAGTTATTTCTTTGTCGTTGATTTTCACTAAATTTATCATATTAAACTCATCTTTAACTTCGTCGTTTCTTTCATGCAGTTCACATTTAGTTTCAGTAGTTTGGAGAGTACTAACTTCTTGTTTATAATGTGAATCCTTATCATAATCGCACTTTTCCTCACTTTTATCAATATTTCCAGCTTTTGATTCTTTAGTTGTTTCTTGTTCAAGCTTCATTTTTTTACTTATTCCGTTTTCATCATCCTGCTTTTGACTCATTATAGCGTTATCTTTTGTTGCTGTAAATTTTTCTATATTTTCTTGATTTATATTATCATTCACGGTCTCTGTATGTATAACATATTCACTTTCTCTTTCTTTTTGAGGCACTTCTACTTTATCTACTACATTCATTTGCAAATGTTTTTCTTTACTTTTTTCAGAACGGTTAATTACATCTTGTTGATTTTCTTCTTTAATTTTTTCTTGTTTTGTTTCTTTATGCGCTTGTATGTCTTCTATATCTAGGTTAACCTTTATTTCTTTTTCATATTCGTTTAGGGTGTCTGAGATATTTACGCTCACATCGCTAATTGCACTTACACCAAATACTTTTTCTTTGTGTTCTGGGGTGATATGAACATTATCATTTAAATCCTTAAGTTCTTGGCATTCGTGCTTATTTTTTTCCAAATAAATGTCTTCTTTATATTTTCCTTCGTCAAGTTCTTCATGTAAATAACTGGAAGGTGATTCCATTTCATCTACTTGAACAATATTTTCCTTTCTTAAAGCAACAGTAGCTTCCTCCTGTTGTCTTTTAATATAATCTTTTTCTTTGACTGTTTTTTCATCCTGGTATTGCATCTCGCTTATTCCTACTTTATCCTTTATTAATGAAATTTCTCCCTCGGTTATTATATTTTGTGCATTGGTCGCAAGATCTGAATCCAACTTTGCGCTACTATCGTCTTCAATTATTTTATTATCTGGGGCATATAAAGTTTCTTTTTCTTTACGTTCAAGGCTATCAGGCAAATCTTCTTTGCTGCTATCACTACATTTTTCAGTACGTTTATCGATTCTTCTTAATTCTTCCTTTTCTACACCACTTTGTTCATCTTTTACACCTGTGTCAACAGATTCTGGACTTAGTTCTTTTGTATCTATACCACTTGTGTTTGTTATCTTTGTAGGTGATATATTCTCAATAGTCGGCTTATCTCCTATATCAACTTGTTCCTTTTCCAGCAAGGTTAATTGTGCTTCTTTTTGTCTTGTAACTACTAGTGATTCTACAAATTCTGATGTTGTAGGTTCCATTTCTTCTGAATTAAGCTGCAAAAGGGTGTCATTTGGTTCTGATGTTGAACCTAATTCTTCCCTAATGTTTAGTGACACTAAGTTCTTATCATCTTTAACAATGATTTCTACTAAATGTTCACTATCAAGCTTTTTATCTGGGTCCTCCTTTTTAAACACTAACAAATCTTTATCTTCTTCGGTTTCTAATGCTATTTTTATTTCACTTGTTCGTTGGTCTAATTCTGCTTTCATAGTTTCAACTTGTTTAGGAGTATCTAGATTTTTGTCTATGATATCTTTGTTTTGAGTCTCCCCAAAGGTTTCCGTTTTTAAATTTTCATCTTCTATGTCTGCCATGTCGTATGTAACTGATGCATTTTCTAAATATGACGAATCGCTTTTACTGACAGTTTGTTCATTGATAGTCTCAATCTCTTGTATATTTGTAACGGCAGTCGATATTTGTTGAACTTTAGCATTTTCTACAGACTCTGATGATGGAATGTTATACGCTTTATCCTTTGCGATTGCTTCTGAAACTCGTTTAGAATGTTTCTCTTCAAATATTACAATATTAACATTTTTATTATCTTGTGTTATTGTTTTACTTAACATGTTGCATACATGAAGAATTTTATCTGATAATTCACAGAAAATAGGTACCTTTTCCCTAACTTCTAAAGTACTTTTTTCTTCAAAATCAACTACCTTTTGCTCGGCATACTCCAACATTTTTAACAAACCATTATTTAACTCTACATCTACATCGTTTGCGTTTAAAAGTAACACCTCGTATAATGATGAAACAAGATCGTTAAGAATAATTTTTGTAAATGCTGCATCATTAGGCAACCTAGCTGTCTTATCAAGATTAATATAAAATTTTATATCTTCAAAATGATTTAAAACCTTACGAAGTGACTTAGCTAAAGATTTCCAGTGCAAATTGCCATCAACTTTTGATATAGTTCCAATTTGCTTCATTAAACGCAAAAAATATTCAGAAGGACGTCCATAGCGTTCATACATGTACTGTTTTTGGATACTATTTAAACAACCACGCATGTTTGATAAAGAACTATATACGACGTGAGTGAGAGACACAATGTTGTTCTTTACATCTGTTTTAATTTCGTCTATAACCTCTATATCCTTTTCTAAAGCGAAAACTCTATCTTCAATTTGATCTAAATTTTGCACAACTTCAATGCCTTTATCAATTAAAGTATCTAAGTTTTCGAGGAAAATAAGTTTTAAACATTTCATGTTTTCTTTAATATCATTAAGATTGCTTACAAGAGTAAGTAGCTTGATATGAGTTTTACTTTCTTCTATTGTGTTTAGCAATTCTAAACTTTTTTCAATGCCTCTCAAACAATCTTTTGTAAGATTGTCTGAACGAGTTTGTATGTTCTCGGCTGTTTCAGTGACTTTTATTGCATATATATTAGAAACCAAAGATAGCAAAGTGGAACAAGCCTCTTTCAATAAATCTATAGGACCATCTTCATTTAATTGAAGTTGAACACTTCTCACACTGCACTCTAAGTCTTCAAGAGTTTCATTGAGAGTGTCATTTCTAGTTTCATCATAGTCATGCTTTAATTTAACAATCAAAATTTGTACTTCTTCTAGAATATTGTTTATAGATTCTGTTATTTTAGCAGATTCTTCTGGTGAATAAACATTAACTTTTTTGTTTACTTTATGCAATAGATTTTCCAATCTTTTCAAAGAATTCGATGTCGATAACTGTCCTAAAATAAAAAAGTTTTAAATCAAATTACTATTTTATTATAATACTAACACAGACATGTTAGAAATAGTTTAATGGGTCAATCAATTTAGATGTCAATAGTGTTATTCGTGATAGCCCCAACTCTCGTTCGTATTAAAAAAAAATGTATTCAAATTATACCTACTTACCTCTGTCTAATGGAACAGGTTCGTCTTTCAAATCGGTTATTATTTGTTTGATATCCTTTTTCAAAACAACAATGGATTTTATTATATTTTTTATAGAACTAAGATTTTTAAGTTGATCGTCTTCCTTTGACTTAGTGCTTAGTAGGTTTTGGAATACATTTAGGGAATCGTGTAATTTTATAGCTAAGTAATTACTATTTTCACTCTGCTCAGATTCAGCGTAGGTCTCAGATGTCACACTATGCTCTGAATCAATAATACTATTCTTAAGTTTTATTGCCATACTAATGGTATTTTTAAGTTGCTCAGCAATAGGCGGATAAGTCGTTTCTATTTGTTTATCTAGTGATATTAACTTTCGTAAATGTTGCAATATTACTTGATCTGAAAAAGGAAATTAAACATTAATAAACTAAAAAAATATGATTTTCGAATAAAGTATAGTCTAATATGCCTAAAGCTACGATATTTAATTTTTGGAATGAAAGTTCTTATGGGGCCTTGCAGAGGGGTACCTAAACCACTGAAAAACGAACATAACGTTAAAAAAAGGGATTTTTATGTATTATATATATTCAGTATCTAATATATAGTCTATGTGACCAGACTGTTATTATTAATGGAATTTGCTATCATTATTATTCGTGTTAATAGCATTTTCTTTGCATATAATTTTGATATATTTTTATAAATCATTATAATCAAAATAAAGGTGTTAATTTTTTTTTTTATAGTAGTTTTTTTATCGATAAGAAATTGAATGTATACCCGAATAATTATTTATTTACTTTAAAGCTCTATATTATTTTAATATTTTAGATTCGTCAATATACAACAGGGATGTGGACAATTTTTTTTTTTTACTGAATTTATTTGATAGATATCAAATTATATAGGTAAACACGAAAAAAGACTTTTGTTAAGAAATATTTCCAATTATAACAAAAAATTATGTAAAGAAAAATATTTTTTAAAATTGCCGCTAAATCGCTCTAAGCTGTCATGTAACCATGACTACGTCACAGGCCGATAGACATAAATCGCTTTACATTATGAATTATAACAGTTTGTACTTAGCTCAGTCGTTAGTGATGTCATCGCCATATATGGGCGTTTACAGTCACGTGATAATGCATGATAAATAACGCATTAAAAATTAATTTTCTAAATTTTAAGACAAATAAGTAGACTTTTAATATGTTTCTTTATTTATTTATTTAATAATTTATGTACAGTCAGCGTCAGATTGATCTTAGCAGCCAAAGTGCTCAAAAAGATCTGACGGACAGAAATTCAATAATATCTAAGCATTCAAAGTAGTCATATTGATTTTAGCATCCAAAGTAGTCAAAACATCTAAGCAACACATTTTCCATATTTATCGGAGCAGCCAGAGTATTCATATACATCTTAGCATACAGACTGTTCACAGGTATCTAAGCATCCAGTGTTCAAAAATATCTTGGCATAACAGGAAAATCAGTCTTATTACCAGTACTTAAAGTGTATGTGGCTTATATTGATGGCAGACGTCAGTCGTAGATATATATCATAGCCCCCACCACTGCCCTGGCGCAATCGGTGGCGAGCAGTCGGCGCCATGACAGAACGTGTTGCGACACGACACGACGTGCAAATATGTCCCTAACCATATTAAATGTATGAAACCGATATGCTTCTGGCGCGTCACGACACGCCACGACACGTAAGTATGTTTCTGCCTTTACTTGCACATTTTTTATATTAAGGGCCTGTTTCACAATCTCCAGTTAAGTTCCCAATAGGCTATCGGCAACATATTTGACAGATAGAGTATGGAGTATTTGTCAAATATCTGTCAAATAAGTTCCCAATAGGCTATCGGCAACATATTTGACAGATATTTGACAGATAGAGTATGGAGTATCTGTCAAATATCTGTCAAATATGTTGCCGATAGCCTATTGGGAACTTAACTGGAGATTGTGAAACAGGCCCTAAATATTTCAAACCATAATATGTAAGTCAATCCACTTGTTACAGTTAAGTCACCGTTGTGGTGTACTTTATTCATTTTACTTTTTGTATTTGTATTATGAGTCTACGTTTTACCTGAAAATATATTTCGATTTTTACAAAATTTTCGCATTACATTTGTATATCAAGAAAACTGTAGGTTTTCATAAATACCCCTTTAGAGTCAGTTTTAACACTTGGGGTTTATAAGCATACTTAATAAATCTACGAATAAAATTTTATTAACCAATAACAAATATCCTGTGATAAAAATTGTCCGTATAAGACTATTGAATTTAGGGATATCCCATTTTTTTCACCGATTCATTTTTCTAATTTGAACATAATAACAGTTTATTATAATAAATAAACGTCTTCTTTGAAAGAAAAGCCATTATTTTTGTTTAAAATTATTGGTATTACTTTTTTATAAATATTGAATAAGCCGTTAATATTATTGCCATAAATTGTATGAAAATGGATATGTTTATGTTCGATGTATCTAATACCTTAACAACTGAGTAAAAGTAAATAAATAATAGATAATCCAGATTTATGTCCTTGTTATAAAATAAGCAATGTGTTATACCTAGTTTTGGTTCGGTTTCTGTGTCTAAACTGTATTTTCTGGAAGTCAACATAATTGTAGCTTCTCCAGTACTTTTACTTTGTTCAATATCAGTAATCTTAATCTCTTCATCTACATCTGTTAAATCTTGCATTGGCTTAGTACTATTTAAATCATCCATCACCCTTGGCACTGTCTCTGTTATTAGATCCCTTCGTAATTCCTCAATGACTTGTGCAATTTGTTGATATTTTTCATCGTCTAATATCAATTTCGCATCGCCTTCCTTAGTAAACGTTTCTGTTTGAATTGTTTCTAAAGCCTCATTTAATTTAAAAGCTAAAACAGCTTGACTGAAATTGAAACGATCCACAGTAGCTTCAGGAGCTGTCGTACCAGGAAGTACTTCAGTAACCACAAAACTATCGAGTAATTCTCGCGAATAATTTGCCGATTGTCTTAAATCTTCAGTTCTGGTGATTGGAACAGATTCCTCCGCATTTTGAGTAAAATCGATATACTGCTCTATATGCTGCACAAGTGATTGTAACTTACCTAAAATAATTATTGGTGTATGGTCAAGAAAATGTAAATGTAAGTTGTATTATATATATTGAATGAAACCATTAATGTTAATGCCACAAAATGTATTAAAATAGATATGTTTATGTTCGATGTATCTTATACCTTAGCAACTGATTAAAAGCTAATAAAAGATAATGCTAGATTTATTTCTGTGTTATAAAATAGGCAATGTGGTATACCTTGTTTTGGTTCGATTTCTGTGACTAAGCTGTGTTTTCTGTCAACGGAAGTCAACGTAGTTGCAACCTCTTCAATACTTTTACTTTGTTCAATATTACTAATCTTAATCTTTTCATCCACATCTGTTAAATCTGGCATCGGTTTGGTACTATTCAAATCGTCCATCACCTTAGGCACTGTCACTGTGACTAGATCATTTCGTAATTCCTCAATGACTTGTGCAATTTGTTGATATTTCACATCGTCTAATATCAATTTTGCATCGCCTTCCTTAGTAAACGTTTCTGTTTGAATTGTTTCTAAAGCCTCATTTAATTTAGAAGCTAAAACAGCTTGATTAAAATTGATACAATCCATTATTGCTTCAGGAGCTGTCGTACCCGGAACGACTTCGGTAACCACAAAACTGTCGAGTAATTCTTTCGCATAGGTAGCAGATTGTTTTAAATCTTCAGTTTTGATGATTGGGATAGATTCCTCCGCATTTTGAGTAAAATCGATATACTGCTCTATATGCTGCACAAGTGATTCTAACTTACCTAAAAGAATTATTGGTGTATGGTCAAGAAAATCTAACAGTAATTTGTTATAAATATTGAATAAGCCGTTAATATTATTGCCACAAAATGTATGAAAATGGATATGTTTATGTTCGATGTATCTTAAACCTTAATAACTGAGTAAAAGTTAATAGTAGATAATGCAAGATTTATGTCCTTGTTATAAAATAAGCAATGTGATATACCTTGTTTTGGTTCGCTTTCTGTGACTAAACTGTTTTTTCTGGAAGTCAACATACTTGCAGCCTCTTCAATACTTTTACTTTGCTCAATATCACTAATCTTAATCTTTTCATCTACATCTATTGAATCTTGCATTGGCTTGGTACTATTCAAATCGTCCATCACCTTTGGCACTGTCACTGTGATTAGATCATTTCGTAATTCTTCAATGACTTGTGCAATTTGTTGATATTTTTCATCGTCTAATATCAATTTTGCATCGCCTTCTTTAGTAAACGTTTCTGTTTGAATTGTTTCTAAAGCCTCATTTAATTTAGAAGCTAAAACAGCTTGATTAAAATTGATACTATCCATTATAGCTTCAGGAGCTGTCGTACCCGGAACGACTTCGGTAACCACAAAACTGTCGAGTAATTCTTTCGCATAGGTAGCAGATTGTTTTAAATCTTCAGTTTTAATGATTGGGATAGATTCCTCCGCATTTTGAGTAAAATCGATATACTGCTCTATATGCTGCACAAGTGATTGTAACTTACCTAAAATAATTATTCGTGTATGGTCAAGAAAATGTAAATGTAAGTTGTATTATATATATTGAATGAAACCATTAATGTTATTGCCACAAAATGTATTAAAATAGATATGTTTATGTTCGATGTATCTTATACTTAAAAACTGATTAAAAGTTAATAATAGATAATGCTAGATGTATTTCTGTGTTATAAAATAAGCAATGTGGTATACCTTGTTTTGGTTCGCTTTCTGTGTCTAAACTATCTTTTCTGGATGTCGACATAGTTGCAACCTCTACAATACTTTTACTTTGTTCAGTATCATTAATCTCAATCTTTTCATCTACATCTGTTGAATCTTGCATCGGTTGGGTACTATTCAAATCGTCCATCACCTTTGGCTCTGTCACTGTGATTAGATCATTTCGTAATTCCTCAATGACTTGTGCAATTTGTTGATATTTTATATCGTCTAATATCAATTTCGCATCGCCTTCCTTAGTAAACGTTTCTGTTTGAATTGTTTCTAAAGCCTCATTTAATTTAGAAGCTAAAACAGCTTGATTAAAATTGATACTATCCATAATAGCTTCAGGAGCTGTCGTACCAGGAACGACTTCGGTAACCACAAAACTGTCGAGTAATTCTTTCGCATAGTTTGTAGATTGTTTTAAATCTTCAGTTGTGATGATTGGGATAGATTCCTCCGCATTTTGAGTAAAATCGATATACTGCTCTATATGCTGCACAAGTGATTGTAACTTACCTAAAAAAATTGTTGGTGTATGGTCAAGAAAATCTAACAGTAATTTGTTATAAATATTGAATAAGCCGTTAATATTATTGCCACAAATTATATGAAAATGGATATGTTTATGTTCGATGTATCTTATACCTTAACAACTGAGTAAAAGTTGATAATAGATAACGCCAGATTTATGTCCTTGTTATAAAATAAGCAATGTGATATACCTTGTTTTGGTTCGCTTTCTGTGACTAAACCGTCTTTTCTGGAAGTCAACATAGTTGCAGTCTCTTCAATACTTTTACTTTGTTCAATATCACTAATCTTAATCTTTTCATCTACATCTGTGGAACCTGGCATTGGCTTGGTACTATTCAAATCGTCCATCACCTTTGGCACTGTCGCTGTGATTAGATCATTTCGTAATTCTTCAATGACCTGTGCAATTTGTTGATATTTTTCATCGTCTAATATCAATTTTGCATCGCCTCCCTTAGTAAACGTTTCTGTTTGAATTGTTTCTAAAGCCTTATTTAATTTAGAAGCTAAAACAGCTTGATTAAAATTGATACTATCCATAATAGCTTCAGGAGCTGTCGTACCAGGAACGACTTCGGTAACCACAAAACTGTCGAGTAATTCTTTCGCATAGTTTGTAGATTGTTTTAAATCTTCAGTTGTGATGATTGGGATAGATTCCTCCGCATTTTGAGTAAAATCGATATACTGCTCTATATGCTGCACAAGTGATTGTAACTTACCTAAAAGAATTGTTGGTGTATGGTCAAGAAAATCTAACAGTAATTTGTTATAAATATTGAATAAGGCGTTAATATTATTGCCACAAAATGTATGAAAATGGATATGTTTATGTTCGATGTATCTTCATCATCAGCCTTATTCGTCCGCTGCTGAACATAGGCCTCCCTCAATGAACGCCAAGACGACTGATCTCCTGCCACTGGCATCAAACACGGACCTGCCACTACACGAAGATCGTCCTCCCACCTGGTTAATGGCCGACCAACCCTTCGTCTACCCAAACGCGGCCTCCACTCTTGAACCTAATTGGTCCATCAGCCATCCGTTCTTCTGAGTGTGTGTCCAGCCCATTGCCACTTCAACGTGCATATTCTTCGCGTGATATCGCTAACTTTATATTCTTCGGCGGAGGACTTCATTTCGAATCCTATCTGCCAAAGAACCAGCCAACCCAGCATAGCACGCTCCATAGTACGTTGAGCTACGGCAAACTTACGGACCAGTCGTAAATTAAGAGGCTACGTTTCGACCCCATCCAGGATCATCGAGGGGAAAACGCATTGGCTGAAGACTTACGTCTACAAACTCTGCGGTATAGACGATGGCGAAGCTTTCTAAATGCTGCCCATCCTAATTGAAACCTCCTATCGGCTTTCCTCTCGAAGTTATGTCGACCTAACTGCAAGGTATGCCCAAGACATACTCTCGCACGGCTTCGAGAGTTATGCCATCGACGTTAACCGGCCTAGGGAGAACGAGTTCTTTGAACAAGACTTTCATCTTATCCATGTTCATCCTAAGGCTCACAGGTCAGGAGGATTCGTTTAGACTGTGCAGCATCTCCTGCAAACCCTCCAGCGTCTCGGACAATATAACGATATCGTCGGCGAAACGAAGGTGTGAGAGATACTCGCCGTTAATGTTTATGCCACATTCTGCCCAGTATAAAGTCTTGACGACGTCCTCCAAAGCATTCATGAACAGTTGGTGTCGGCGACAAGTAAGATGTACGCTATAAGTCGCGGACGACTTATAGCGTACATCTTACTTGTCGAGCCATGCTATGTAAATCTTATCAGAATAGTTATAATAGTCTAGTTATAATAGTCCTTTAAGTCATATTACATAGAATCCAATTAGAATGTCAAGTTAAATTTAAATCAGAATATTTAAGTCAATAAGAACATGACGTAAATCAATGTAAATAAGACGATTTAAAATTCGTAATATTATAAGTAAAGTATAAGAAATAAGATTGGGAGCCAGAACTAGTGCGATCCCTATTCGGTTGTACGACATCCGAGGTGCTGTCCCTTTCGTTTAGGACAGTGAAAAAAGAGACAGCGAGCGTCTTATAGGAGGCCAATAAGAATTATGTAAATATGTTTAATTTTTGATAGTTTTCTGTGCTAATTTGTGTTTTAAGTTATATTTTAATGTAAACTTTAGTAAGAAAGCATAAGATAAGTAAATACGACATAGAATTACGAGTAATTACACTTATAGACCAAGATCCCACCGTAAGATCAGTGCGCTCATCTGTTTTTTGCTGGAAACAAATTTTTTATGTATATTTACAATTAGGAGAATATACATTAACCAGGTTGCCTATCAAAATTGGGCCGCCAGTATTTTTAATTAAATTGTTAAAAATTGATTTTTGGGAAAGTATTTCGTTCACTTGTTTTTTAAATAAAATAACGTCTATGTCATGGCAATTTACATGAAGATTCTAAAAAATCACGGTTGCCGTTGCGCATCTGGTGCACTTCTTTGCAGCCAGGTGTAAGTAGGTGTGATTTCGATAGCTTTATACGTTCATGGCGTTTATTTATTATTCATATATCAAATTAAAGCTCTTTCCTTCTGTTTATTATAATATATGGTTGCGTAATTAAATCCGCCCGCAAATAAGGGTTGCCGGCTGTTAAAAATGACCCATATTTAAGGCAGCGTGAAAAAGAATTAGCGCCTTCATTTGTCAGGTGAGGATAGCAAAAGCTGTGGCATTTTTATTCTAAGGTACCCACGCTGTTTTGGTGTTCGTAATGCACAAAATTATTAAATTAACTAACGTAAAATAAAATTGATAAAGATGAAGTCGTGTTTTCTGTGTAACGGAAAAATCAAAGTACTAGAATTTAATAATGCATTATTCAAAAAGTGCTCGCTAATGTAGTATTAATAATAATAATAATAATAATAATATGTACTTTATTTGCACAGAAGTTATTTAAATACAAAGTTTTTATTCAAAACAAACATTAAGGAATTACAAATAGGCGGCCTTATCGCCAAGCGATATCTACCAGGCAACCAGCGGGAAAGAGAAAAACAAAAAAGCAAATTAAGGGCAGGGAGTCAGTGATCAAACTCCTTTCTAGGTAATAAAAAACACGAAATGTTCGCGATATCATGACTACGATACGTTTTTTTATTTTTATATATAGTATATAATATTACAAATACATACCTATACATATACATACATAGAACTATACATACAATAAAAAGAAGTAAAATTATAGGTACATAATACGATAGATGCCGAAACAAAAATAAAATGATGATAATGTAATTGTTTCGTTTAAAAAAAATATAAATATAAATATCATGACACTTTATTAACAACTGAATCTACTAATGATTTTCGATATCATTCAGAGTGCCTAAAAAAATAACAGTTCTAGAGTATAAAGATAAAGAAGAATTTGAAGAGTTTTGCAAAACACAAACCGTATGTAAACTTTTCTTATAATGTTTTTTTTAATTTCTTATTATAATAAAAATAAATTTCAAAAAAATAACATTTTATAAATTTAATTAATATATGTTTTAAGATTATTAATTTTTGAACATTAATTAATGCCCTTTTTGCAAAATAAAATTAGTAAATCTTTTTTTAATATCTATATCTATGGACGTTTTTACACCACGTCAATCTGGTCCCGTGGTAAGTTCTTGAAGAACTTGTGTTAAGGGTACCAGAAAACGGAAATATATTTAATAATTTTCATATTAATACATAATATATTTAAGATTTTTAACAGCCGGCAAACAAGGGTTTATTTGCGGGCGGATTTAATTAGGCAACCAATTATAATAAACAGAAACAGAAACAGGCCATGAACGTATTTAAAAGGTATCGAAATCACACCTACTTACACCTGGCTGCAAAGAAGTGCGGCCAAATGTGCAACGGCACCCGTGATTTTTTAGAATCTTCACGTAAATTGCCATGATATAGACGTTATTTTATTAAAAAAACAAGTGAACGAAATACTTTCCCTAAAATCAATTTGTAATAATTTAATTAAAATACTGGCGGCCAAATTTTGATAGGCAACCCGGTAAATGTATATTCTCCTAATTGTAAATATACATAAAAAATTGGTTTCCAGCAAAATACAGATGAGCGCACTGATCTTACGGTCGGATCTCGGTTATTATTATTATTATTATTAGAAATCTTTGATGTAGAAATTATAAATTTCAATATGTTTTCATGTTTTAAATTGATGTAAAGTGGTATAATTTACAAATTTCGAACATAAGAAGTTAAATTTACATAAGAAATGTATAGTTTTATAGGTAGAATTAGCCATAAAACGACTTTGTTTTAGTTAAAATTAAAACGTGTAATTTAAGGACTTATTCATAGTTCGATTGATTTTTGTCATACATCATTGGAAAGGTCTTGTTATAAGGAATATAACACAAAAAGAACTATCTTGATAACGTTGATAGTTTAGGAAAAATCAACCAAAAATTACTTTCGTTTTTAGCCTTCATTTTAACATGTTAATTTGACAATGTTCCTATTTACCTAAAATATTGTGTTATATATCATTTGGAATGTCTTTTTATGTAGAAAATAATGCAAACAGATTCATGTTGATAGCACTAATAGTTTAAAAGTTATTAACAAAAATGTTTTATAAGTGTATACATGTATTATGTTTGTATGAAAATTGCAATGTTTTTATGTCATAACTTTTTATTATGTAAAGAAAATGTTTATGTTTCAATTTCAAAAGTTTATTAATGTTATAAGATTTTGTAAATATACAAAAATATTGTATTTATGTGATAAAAGGAATAAATAAAAAGGCTTTATGGTTTCGGCTCTTCGCAAAATCAAATAATAAAAGTTAAGCGCGAAGCGTAAAACGTGTATACGGCATTGCCGCACGGTATAAATATCGGGCCGAAAACGGGCTCGGCAGTCAGTCGCAAGCAAGCCGTTGAACTTTGAAGAAGCAACATTGGGCAGAAGAGCCGAAATCCGCGAAGCCATACTGAAGAAAAATAATAAGTGGTTTCATTTTCGTCTCCCTACACCCCGGTCTTGTTTCATTCGAATACGTCTCTGTTTCAAGTCGAGAACGTCCTCCGATGTACCAAAAATCTACGCATTCAGGGGTGCGTGGTGGCGTACATAACCAGCGCGAAAAAACGAACGTACGTCAAACCTACGATTGGGAGATTGTCCCAGGTACGACAGTGCGAACCGTAGGAATTGTTCCCCCGCCTGCCGCGTCCGAAACAGTTGGATTGGTCTTGCTTGACCTCCCGGAATCAGAACGGACATAAAAGCGGCTTCGTATAATCCTCTCATCACTTCGACGTATAGCCAATCGACCCGACATCGCTGCAAAGCTTCCAGAAAAGCCCAGGTTTCAATAGAGTCAAAAGCTTTCTCATAATCCACAAAGGCAAGGCACAGTGGCTGGTTGTACTCATGGGTCTTCTGAACAACTTCCCTTATATTATGGATGTGGTCTATGGTACTAAATCCTCTTCGGAACCCAGCCTGCTCCGGTGGCTGAAATCCATCGAGCTTTTTAGTGAAGCGATTCGTCATGACCCTCGAGAACAGCTTGTATGTATGCTTGTACAATGATATTGGTCTGTAGTTTTTAAGGAGGGAATTGTCACCCTTCTTAAAAAACAGAACGACCTCACTTACATGCCAACCCTAGGGGGAAATGCCCCGTTGAAGGACAAAATTAAAAATCATTTGTAACTCTCTTAAGACAGGTTCGCCACCTGCCTTAAGAAGTTCAGTCGTAATTCCGTCATTCCCTGAAGCCCTTTCCTCTTTCAACTACTTAAGAGCCAGACTAACCTCATCTAGTGTCGTGTTAGGCTGGCACGCAGATTTTGTTCAGTTGGGTATCAGGTTAAGGAGCATGTGACACGTACAATTTGCTATAGAAGTCTTCAATCTTCGATAATATCTCTAACCTAGAAGAAACATTCGCGCCAGAAGCGATCCTAATCTTCGACAGATGGCTTCTCCCTAGCTTCTCCACAAAAACCTTCGACCCTCTATTCTGCTAAATTGCTTCGGTAATCCGTTGCGTATTTGAGCAGCGAAGGTCTCGGCGTATTAATTTGCGGATCTGCTTCGAGAAAAGCTTTACATCTGTAGAAGTGGCGTCTGTGTGTGCTCTGCGTTCTTTCATAAACTCGAGCGTCTCACCCCAGAGTTTAGACTTCTTGCCAATTCGCTTTCTCCTGCAAAACCTTTCACCTACGACCCGCATGCAGTCCACCACGGCACTCAATGTATAATGATATATTCAGGCCCTCGAATCGGTTTTTTAATTCCAATTTGAATTTATCGGAGCCCACCACGATTTGTCGGCAGTTAGGTCGGAGTGTAGACTAAGTAAGACGGGCTCGCTCTCGCTGAAAGCGTACATTCATGGTACCTCTTATTAGTCAGTGATCACTTCCGGTTTTGAACCTGTTGATCACAAAGACATACCTGAATGTATACCTTCGGTCCGTCATAATAAAGTCTAGTCTCGTTCCTTGTCACAGTGTCAGGGCTTTGCCAGGTCCGCTTCGTGTGGGGCTTCTTTTTAAAATATAAATTTATTAAAAAGATTCCCTCTTTTTCGAGACAGTTAACAAGCATTTGCCCCCTGTGGTTACGACTGCCGACACCATGTGACCGTAAACACGATTCGATACCAGATCGTACTCCTACTTTGGCATTGAGGTCCCACATGACAATATTGAAGTGGGCCTTGGAGGTGTTGAGGCCTCTACTTCGTCGTCAGAATTTGTCGAGGTTGGTACATATGATTGTGTCACCTTAAGGCTGTATCTCCTGACGAGTTTAATTACGATATATGCAACCCTACTCGACACACTTGAGACTTCAACAATGTTTTTGACAAGGGCTTTTGGACGAGGAGTTCTACGCCGCCTTGGGATGGAGTGTCACCTTCCCTAGAGTAGAACAGGTGACCCGAAGGCAGAGTTATGGTATCCTCTCCCTGTTGTCGGACTTCACATAAGCCCAAGATGTGCCAACGGATATTGCCCAGTTCTACCTCCAGTTCAATGATCTTATACCTTAACAACTGAGTAAAAGTTACAAAGATAGATAGATAATGCCAGATTTATGTCCTTGTTATAAAAAAAGCAATGTGATATACCTTGTTTTGGTTCGCTTTCTGTGACTAAACTGTCTTTTCTGGAAGTCAACATACTTGCAGCCTCTTCAATACTTTTACTTTGTTCAATATCACTAATCTTAATCTTTTCATCTACATCTGTGGAACCTGGCATTGGCTTGGTACTATTCAAATCGTCCATCACCTTTGGCACTGTCGCTGTGATTAGATCATTTCGTAATTCTTCAATGACTTGTGCAATTTGTTGATATTTTTCATCGTCTAATATCATTTTTGCATCGCCTTCCTTAGTAAACGTTTCTGTTTGAATTGTTTCTAAAGCCTCATTTAATTTAGAAGCTAAAACAGCTTGATTAAAATTGATACTATCCACTATAGCTTCAGGAGCTGTCGTACCCGGAACAACTTCGGTAACCATAAAACTGTCGAGTAATTCTTTCGCATAGGTAGCAGATTGTTTTAAATCTTCAGTTTTGATGATTGGGATAGATTCCTCCGCATTTTGAGTAAAATCGATATACTGCTCTATATGCTGCACAAGTGATTCTAACTTACCTAAAAGAATTATTGGTGTATGGTCAAGAAAATCTAACAGTAATTTGTTATAAATATTGAATAAGCCGTTAATATTATTGCCACAAAATGTATGAAAATGGATAGGTTTATGTTCGAAGTATTTTATACCTTAACAACTGAGTAAAAGCTAATAATAGATAATGCCAGATTAATGTCCTTGTTATAAAATAAGCAATGTGATATACCTTGTTTTGGTTCGCTTTCTGTGACTAAACTGTCTTTTCTGGAAGTCAACATGCTTGCAGCCTCTTCAATACTTTTACTTTGTTCAATATCACTAATCTTAATCTTTTCATCTACATCTGTTGAATTCAAATCGTCCATCACCTTTGGCACTGTCACTGTGATTAGATCATTTCGTAATTCTTCAATGACTTGTGCAATTTGTTGATATTTTTCATCGTCTAATATCAATTTTGCATCGCCTTCCTTAGTAAACGTTTCTGTTTGAATTGTTTCTAAAGCCTCATTTAATTTAGAAGCTAAAACAGCTTGATTAAAATTGATACTATCCACTATAGCTTCAGGAGCTGTCGTACCCGGAACGACTTCGGTAACCACAAAACTGTCGAGTAATTCTTTCGCATAGGTAGCAGATTGTTTTAAATCTTCAGTTTTGATGATTGGGATAGATTCCTCCGCATTTTGAGTAAAATCGATATACTGCTCTATATGCTGCACAAGTGATTCTAACTTACCTAAAAGAATTATTGGTGTATGGTCAAGAAAATCTAACAGTAATTTGTTATAAATATTGAATAAGCCGTTAATATTATTACCACAAAATGTATGAAAATGGATAGGTTTATGTTCGAAGTATTTTATACCTTAACAACTGAGTAAAAGCTAATAATAGATAATGCCAGATTTATGTCCTTGTTATAAAATAAGCAATGTGATATACCTTGTTTTGGTTTGCTTTCTGTGACTAAACTGTATTTTCTGGAAGTCAACATACTTGCAGCCTCTTCAATACTTTTACTTCGTTCAATATCACTAATCTTAATCTGTTCATCTACATCAGTTGAATCTTGCATTGGCTTGGTACTATTTAAATCGTCCATCACCTTTGACACTGTCACTGTGATTAGATCATTTCGTAATTCTTCAATGACTTGTGCAATTTGTTGATATTTTTTATCGTCTAATATCAATTTTGCATCGCCTTCCTTAGTAAACGTTTCTGTTTGAATTGTTTCTAAAGCCTCATTTAATTTAGAAGCTAAAACAGCTTGATTAAAATTGATACAATCCATTATAGCTTCAGGAGCTGTCGTACCCGGAACGACTTCGGTAACCACAAAACTGGCGAGTAATTCTTTCGCATAGGTAGCAGATTGTTTTAAATCTTCAGTTTTGATGATTGGGATAGATTCCTCCTTATTTTGAGTAAAATCGATATACTGCTCTATATGCTGCACAAGTGATTCTAACTTACCTAAAAGAATTATTGGTGTATGGTCAAGAAAATCTAACAGTAATTTGTTATAAATATTGAATAAGCCGTTAATATTATTGCCACAAAATGTATGAAAATGGATAGGTTTATGTTCGAAGTATTTTATACCTTAACAACTGAGTAAAAGCTAATAATAGATAATGCCAGATTTATGTCCTTGTTATAAAATAAGCAATGTGATATACCTTGTTTTGGTTTGCTTTCTGTGACTAAACTGTCTTTTCTGGAAGTCAACATACTTGCAGCCTCTTCAATACTTTTACTTTGTTTAATATCACTAATCTTAATCTTTTCATCTACATCTGTTGAATCTTGCATTGGCTTGGTACTATTCAAATCGTCCATCACCTTTGGCACTGTCACTGTGATTAGATCATTTCGTAATTCTTCAATGACTTGTGCAATTTGTTGATATTTTTCATCGTCTAATATCAATTTTGCATCGCCTTCCTTAGTAAACGTTTCTGTTTGAATTGTTTCTAAAGCCTCATTTAATTTAGAAGCTAAAACAGCTTGATTAAAATTGATACTATCCATAATAGCTTCAGGAGCTGTCGTACCAGTCACGACTTCGGTAACCACAAAACTGTCGAGTAATTCTTTTGCATAGTTTGTAGATTGTTTTAAATCTTCAGTTTTGATGATTGGGATAGATTCCTCCGCATTTTGAGTAAAATCGATATACTGCTCTATATGCTGTACAAGTGATTCTAACTTACCTAAAAGAATTGTTGGTGTATGGTCAAGAAAATCTAACAGTAATTTGTTATAAATGTTGAATAAGCCGTTAATATTATTGCCACAAAATGTATGAAAATGGATATGTTTATGTTCGAAGTATTTTATACCTTAACAACTGAGTAAAAGCTAATAATAGATAATGCCAGATTAATGTCCTTGTTATAAAATAAACAATGTGATATACCTTGTTTTGGTTCGCTTTCTGTGACTAAACTGTCTTTTCTGGAAGTCAACATACTTGCAGCCTCTTCAATACTTTTACTTTGTTCAATATCACTAATCTTAATCTCTTTATCTCCATCTGTTGAATCTTGCATTGGCTTGGTACTATTCAAATCGTCCATCACCTTTGGCACTGTCACTGTGATTAGATCATTTCGTAATTCTTCAATGACTTGTGCAATTTGTTGATATTTTTCATCGTCTAATATCAATTTTGCATCGCCTTCCTTAGTAAACGATTCTGTTTGAATGGTTTCTAAAGCCTCATTTAATTTAGAAGCTAAAACAGCTTGATTAAAATTGATACTATCCATTATAGCTTCAGGAACTGTCATACCCGGAACGACTTCGGTAACCACAAAACTGTCGAGTAATTCTTTCGCATAGGTAGCAGATTGTTTTAAATCTTCAGTTTTGATGATTGGGATAGATTCCTCCGCATTTTGAGTAAAATCGATATACTGCTCTATATGCTGCACAAGTGATTCTAACTTACCTAAAAGAATTATTGGTGTATGGTCAAGAAAATCTAACAGTAATTTGTTATAAATATTGAATAAGCCGTAAATATTATTGCCACAAAATGTATGAAAATGGATATGTTTATGTTCGAAGTATTTTATACCTTAACAACTGAGTAAAAGCTAATAATAGATAATGCCAGATTTATGACCTTGTTATAATATTAGCAATGTGTTATACCTTGTTTTGGTTTGCTTTCTGTGACTAAACTGTATTTTCTGGAAGTCAACATACTTGCAGCCTCTTCAATACTTTTACTTCGTTCAATATCACTAATCTTAATCTGTTCATCTACATCAGTTGAATCTTGCATTGGCTTGGTACTATTTAAATCGTCCATCACCTTTGACAGTGTCACTGTGATTAGATCATTTCGTAATTCTTCAATGACTTGTGCAATTTGTTGATATTTTTCATCGCCTAATATCAATTTTGCATCGCCTTCCTTAGTAAACGTTTCTGTTTGAATGGTTTCTAAAGCCTCATTTAATTTAGAAGCTAAAACAGCTTGATTAAAATTGATACTATCCATAATAGCTTCAGGAGCTGTCGTACCAGGAACGACTTCGGTTACCACAAAACTGTCGAGTAATTCTTTCGCATAGGTAGCAGATTGTTTTAAATCTTCAGTTTTGATGATTGGGATAGATTCCTCCGCATTTTGAGTAAAATCGATATACTGCTCTATATGGTGCACAAGTGATTCTAACTTACCTAAAAGAATTATTGGTGTATGGTCAAGAAAATCTAACAGTATTTGTTATAAATATTGAATAAGCCGTTAATATTATTGCCACAAAATGTATGAAAATGGATATATTTATGTTCGATGTATCTTATTTATACCTTAACAACTGAGTAAAAGTTAATAATAGATAATGCCAGATTTATGTCCTTGTTATAAAATAAGCAATGTGATATACCTTATTTTGGTGCGCTTTCTATGACGAATGAAACCGTTATACTATTTCCATTTATTTATTTTCTCGATGACAGATCCCGTGAAAACTTGAACGAGCGTCTTTTTTACATTATATATGCATTATTTTATAAAAATGTGATGTTATCATGTACAAGGTTAATCCAGAGTCGGAGAAACTTATAGGGATAGAGCTTTATCGATAAACATAACATTATAACAGACCCGATATTTTTTTAACAAGCTGTATGAAACTAAACTACTGTCGGACACTTTTGTACAAATTTATTAACTAATGTTATATTACATTACATGATGTTACACGTATTAATTCTTGATTGATAATTCTTTAAAATTTTCGAAGCTCTTGTAAAACTGTGACTCTCGACACTCGACATTCAACAATGAAACGAAATAAAAGATACGAAAAAATATATTTGAATGTTTTTGTTATATTTGTCTTTGTTCAAAATACAATAAATTTATGCTATCGATATCATTAGGGATCGGTCGTCTTAGCGTTTATTAAGGGAGGTCTATGTTTAGCAGTGGACGGATAAAGGCTGATGATGATGGTGATATTTATACTTATTTGGTCACTACACTACAACTACCAAATTAGAACTGTCATCGAGAAAATAAAGAAATGGAAATAGTATAATATTATTGCCACAATATGTATAAAAATGGACATGTTTATGTTTGATGAATCTTATACCTAACCAACTGAATAAAAGTTAATAATAGATCATGCTAGATTTATGTCCGTGTTATAATATAAACAAAATGGTATACCTTGTTTCGGTTCGCTTTCTGTGACTAAACTGTCTTTTCTGGAAGTCAACATACTTGCAGCCTCTTCAATACTTTTACTTTGTTCAATATCACTAATCTTAATCTTTTCATCTCCATCTGTTGAATCTTGCATTGGCTTGGTACTATTCAAATCGTCCATCACCTTTGGCACTGTCACTGTGATTAGATCATTTCGTAAGTCCTCAATGACTTGTGCAATTTGTTGATATTTTTCATCGTCTAATTTCAATTTAGCATCGTCTTCCTTAGTCAACGTTTCTGTTTGAATTGTTTCTAAAGCCTCATTTAATTTAGAAGTTAAAACAACTTGATTGAAATTGATACTCTCCATAATAGCTTCAGGAGCTGTCGCACCAGGAACGACCTCGGAAACCACAAAACTATCGAGTAATTCTTTCGCATAGTTTGCAGATTGTTTTAAATCTTCAGTTCTGATGATTGGAAGAGATTCCTCCGCATTTTGAGTAAAATCTATATACTGCTCTATATGCTGCACAAGTGATTCTAACTTACCTAAAATAATAATTGGTTTATGGTCAAGAAAATCTAAAAGAAAGTTGTTATAAATATCGAATGAAACCGTTAATATTATTGCCACAATATGTATAAAAATGGACATGTTTATGTTTGATGAATCTTATACCTAACCAACTGAATAAAAGTTAATAATAGATCATGCTAGATTTATGTCCGTGTTATAATATAAACAAAATGTTATACCTTGTTTTGGTTCGCTTTCTGTGACTAAACTGTCTCTTCTGGAAGTCAACATAGTTGCAGCCTCTTCAATACTTTTATTTTGTTCAGTATCATTTATCTTAATCTTTTCATCTACATCTGTTGAATCTTGCATCGGTTTGGTACTATTCAAATCGTCCATCACCTTTGGCACTGTCACTGTGATTAGATCATTTCGTAATTCTTCAATGACTTGTGCAATTTGTTGATATTTTTCATCGTCTAATATCAATTTTGCATCGCCTTCCTTAGTAAACGTTTCTGTTTGAATTGTTTCTAAAGCCTCATTTAATTTAGAAGCTAAAACAACTTGATTGAAATTGATACTCTTCATAATAGCTTCAGGAGCTGTCGCACCAGGAACGACCTCGGAAACCACAAAACTATCGAGTAATTCTTTCGCATAGTTTGCAGATTGTTTTAAATCTTCAGTTCTGATGATTGGAAGAGATTCCTCCGCATTTTGAGTAAAATCTATATACTGCTCTATATGCTGCACAAGTGATTCTAACTTACCTAAAATAATTATTGGTTTATGGTCAAGAAAATCTAAAAGAAAGTTGTTATAAATATCGAATGAAACCGTTAATATTATTGCCACAATATGTATAAAAATGGACATGTTTACGTTTGATGAATCTTATACTTAACCAGCTGAATAAAAGTTTATAATAGATCATGCTAGATTTATGTCCGTTTTATAATATAAACAAAATGGTATACCTTGTTTTGGTTCGCTTTCTGTGATTAAACTGTCTCTTCTGGAAGTCAACATATTTGCAGCCTCTTCAATACTTTTGTTTTGTTCAGTATCATTTATCTTAATCTTTTCATCTACATCTGTTGAATCTTGCATCGGTTTGGTACTATTCAAATCGTCCATCACCTTTGGCACTGTCACTGTGATTAGATCATTTCGTAATTCCTCAATGACTTGTGCAATTTGTTGATATTTTTCATCGTCTAATATCAATTTTGCATCGCCTTCCTTAGTAAACGTTTCTGTTTGAATTGTTTCTAAAGCCTCATTTAATTTAGAAGCTAAAACAACTTGATTGAAATTGATACTATTCATAATAGCTTCAGAAGCTGTCGCACCAGGAACGACTTGGGTAACCACAAAACTATCGAGTAATTCTTTCGCATAGTTTGCAGATTGTTTTAAATCTTCAGTTCTGATGATTGGAAGAGATTCCTCCGCATTTTGAGTAAAATCTATATACTGCTCTATATGCTGCACAAGTGATTCTAACTTACCTAAAATAATTATTGGTTTATGGTCAAGAAAATCTAAAAGAAAGTTGTTATAAATATCGAATGAAACCGTTAATATTATTGCCACAATATGTATAAAAATGGACATGTTTACGTTTGATGAATCTTATACTTAACCAACAGAATAAAAGTTTATAATAGATCATGCTAGATTTATGTCCGTTTTATAATATAAACAAAATGGTATACCTTGTTTTGGTTCGCTTTCTGTGACTATACTGTCTTTTCTGGAAGTCAACATAGTTGCAGCCTCTTCAATACTTTTACTTGGTTCAATATCACTAATCTTAATCTCTTTATCTCCATCTGTTGAATCTTGCATTGGCTTGGTACTATTCAAATCGTCCATCACCTTTGGCACTGTCACTGTGATTAGATCATTTCGTAATTCCTCAATGACTTGTGCAATTTGTTGATATTTTTCATCGTCTAATATCAATTTTGCATCGCCTTCCTTAGTAAACGTTTCTGTTTGAATTGTTTCTAAAGCCTCATTTAATTTAGAAGCTAAAACAACTTGATTGAAATTGATACTATTCATAATAGCTTCAGAAGCTGTCGCACCAGGAACGACTTGGGTAACCACAAAACTATCGAGTAATTCTTTCGCATAGTTTGCAGATTGTTTTAAATCTTCAGTTCTGATGATTGGAAGAGATTCCTCCGCAATTTGTGTCATATCTATATACTGCTCTATATGCTGCACAAGTGATTCTAACTTACCTAAAATAATTATTGGTTTAGGGTCAAGAAAATCTAAAAGTAAGATGTTATAAATCGTGAAACCGTTAATATTATTGCCACAATATGTATAAAAGTGGACATATTTATGTTTGATGAATCTTATACTTAACCAACTGAATAAAAGTTTATAATAGATCATGCTAGATTTATGTCCGTGTTATAATATAAACAAAATGGTATACCTCGTTTTGGTTCGCTTTCTGTGACTAAACTGTCTTTTCTGGGAGTCAACATAGTTGCAACCTCTTCAATACTTTTACTTTGTTCAATATCACTAATCTTAATCTCTTTATCTCCATCTGTTGAATCTTGCATTGGCTTGGTACTATTCAAATCGTCCATCACCTTTGGCACTGTCACTGTGATTAGATCATTTCGTAATTCCTCAATGGCTTGTGCAATTTGTTGATATTTTTCATCGTCTAATATCAATTTTGCATCGCCTTCCTTAGTAAACGTTTCTGTTTGAATTGTTTCTAAAGCCTCATTTAATTTAGAAGCTAAAACAGCTTGATTAAAATTGATACTCTCCATAATAGCTTCAGGAGCTGTCGCACCAGGAACGACCTCGGAAACCACAAAACTATCGAGTAATTCTTTCGCATAGTTTGCAGATTGTTTTAAATCTTCAGTTCTGATGATTGGAAGAGATTCCTCCGCATTTTGAGTAAAATCTATATACTGCTTTATATGCTGCACGAGTGATTCTAACTTACCTAAAATAATTATTGGTTTATGGTCAAGAAAATTTAAAAGTAAGTTGTTATAAATATCGAATGAAACCGTTAATATTTTTCCCTCAAAATGTATAAAGATAGATATGTATATGTTTGATATGTATATGTCACACACGATGAAACTGTATGAAAAGATCATAGAGAGCAGAGTTAGGAGTGAAACGGACATCACTAGGAGTCAATTTGGTTTCATGTCTTGAATAAGTACCATGGATGCCATTTTTGCAGTGAAACAGCTCATGGAGAGATACCGGGAAGTACACAAGAATCTGCATACGGTGTTTATGGATCTTGAGAAAGCATACAATAGAGTACCCAGAGAGGTTTTGTGGTGGCGTCTGAACGAAAAGGATGTTTCGTTTAAGTACATTTTACTGATCAAAGACATGTACAATCACTCCAGTACACAGTTTCGTACGGCAGCTGGTTTAACGTACAAGTTGTCGGTCGAGGTCGGCTTACACCAAGGATCCCTGCTTAGTCCTCACTTGTTTTTGCTGGTAATGGATGCATTGATATTTGCATTTCAAGGAGACGCTCCGTTGAGTATGCTACTTGCTGATGATATTGCCCTGATCGCCGAGAGTGGAGAAGAGCTTTAGGGTAGACTTGACAAGTGGACGGACGCCCTAGAGACCAATGGTATAAAGTTAAGTAGGACCAAAATAGAATATAATATGTACTGTGACTTCAGCAATGTCTCTGGGGCGTCATAATTACACATTGGCGGAACATTATTGCCAGTATGCTCTGAATTTTAATATTTGGGATTTTAATATTTCCTGCAGAGCGACGATGATATCGACCGTGATGTCACCAAACGTAAAAATGCGGGGTGGCTTAAGTGGAAGCTGGAATGACGTGTGACAAACGACTGCCGGTCCCACTCAAGGGACTTATATACAAGACTGTGATTAGGCCGGTTCTACTTTACGGAAGCGAGTGCTGGTCACTTAAAACCACCGATGAGATGCGGATACACGTGGCAGAAAAGAGAATGCTAAGGTGGATGCTAGGAGTGACCAGGATAGATAAAATCTTGAACGACCACATACGGGGTAATCTTAAAGTAGCACCGGTGTCGGAAAAGATAAGAAGTCACCGACTGGCATGGTTTGGGCATATTTGTAGACAAGAAATCGATCACGTAACACATAGGGACATGCGAGTGGAAGGCTATAGGGGAAGAGGAAGACCGAAGAAGAGATGGCGGGACGGGATAAGGAGAGACATGGAGAAGTGTGGAGTGATGCGCGAACTAACAAGTATGAGGCCAGAGTGGGGGCACAATATATAAAGCCGACCCCATATTAATGGAAATAATAATGGCTAGGTAGATGATGATGATGTATATGTTTGATGAATCTTATACCTAAACAATGGAATAAAAAGTAATAATAGATCATGCTAGATTTATGTCCGTGTTATAATATTAGCAATGTGTTATACCTTGTTTTGGTTCGCTTACTGTGACTAAACTCTCTTTTCTGGTAGTCAACATAGTTGCAGCCTCTTCAATGCTTTTACTTTGTTCAGTATCATTCATCTTTATGTTTTCATCTACATCTGTTGAATCTTGCGTTAGTTTGGTACTATTCAAATCGTCCATCACCTTTGGCACTGTCACTGTGATTAGATCATTTCGTAATTCTTCAATGACTTGTGCAATTTGTTGATATTTTTCATCGTCTAATATCAATTTCGCATTGCCTTCCTTAGTAAACGTCTCTGTTTGAATCGTTTCTAAAGCCTCGTTTAATTTAGAAGCTAAAACAGCTTGATTAAAATTGATAATATTCATAGTAGCTTCGGGAGCTGTCTTGCCAGGAACTACTTCAGTAACCACAAAACTATCGAGTAATTCCTTCGCATAGTTTGCCGATTGTTTTAAATCTTCAGTTCTGATGATTGAAACAGATTCCTCCGCATTTTGAGTAAAATCGATATACTGCTCTATGTGCTGCACGAGTGATTCTAACTTACCTGAAAGAATAATTAGTTTGTGGTTAAGAAAACGCTAAAATAAGTTTTTACAGTGACTTTTAATATAACACAGAACATAATATTATCAGTCTGATTTGATTTTTAACTTTAAACTAAAATATTGAAACAAATATTTTTATAAATTAGTAGAACCGACAGGCGTCGTGCAGTCCTAACAAATATATTAGGTTAAAACGTTTAGCCATAAGTTAAAAAAAAAGAGATATCTAATTTTTTTTTTTGTATATTAATGACGGAAATTTGAATTTCATTTGGTGTAAAATGATCTGCTAGGTGCATGTGCATCTTGTTAGCACAACATTTTGGAAGTTCAATTGTAATTTTTTGAGTTAAAAACGCTAGAAGTATTTGTAAAACGTATCAGTAAATATAGCACTCAGATATATAAGAAGAAAGCTCTTATTTATTTGTGATATCTTGGATAATGATATGCTAAGTTCATAGTCACGATAATCCAAGGTATATTTTTGCAAATTAATACAATGTCTTAAAAAAGTTTTACCTTTTTCTAGTAAGCTCTTTTTGTCCATGGCATGGTTTTTAAATTCTTCGTTCAATATTTCATCGGTAATATTTTCTTTGTCAGTCAATCTCATCAATTTCAAATCTTCAATCTCTTTGCTTATTTGTTCGTGTATTAATATATCTTCTGAAATGTCTTTTGTGGTAGTCAACCCTGAAACAATATCTTCAGAGTAAAGTTATAGAGTATGATAGAGTTTAATCACGTAAAGTTTCAAAAACTATATTCTGTTCAACATTCCTAGAATTTACTTCCTCGTCTATGTCTCTTGAATCTTGTATTGATTTGTGAAATTTATGAAATTAATGAAGCAATGGAGAAGTAAAAGAAAAATTTAAATTATCCTTTATCACAGTAAGCATGTTTCTTCAATATAAGTGTTCTTTTATTACCTTTTTTCGTTTTTATTTTAGTATTCTATTGTTTGATTTTTTAATTGTAAAATAATGAAAAAAATAATCTCTTCTATACTGACACCGTAAGGAGGAAGGAGGTCCGGCGTTGCTTATATAAATAAATATACAATGTGACATTTACAAAGACATTCTACTAATGACTACGTACAAAGGAAGTAATAAAATGCCTTATAAGTCAAAAACAAAATTAAGTATAACATTTACAAGTATCTTATTTGACATTAAAATGAGTCTACTAGTGGTCGAGACAAGTTCTTAAAAAAATGGCGGTGTAAAATCAGCGAAATCAGAAAAACACAGAAATTTGTTGGTAATAAGTTGCTAAAAAATTATTTTTTTTTTTTCTCGTGCCGATCGCAAAATATCAGCAATAACGCTAACTTTGCATTAAAATAGCGTGGAAGTCACTGGATATGGAAAAATCTACCAAGTGAGTAGGGGTTTTTTATTGCTAATTTTTGCTTAAATATGCTAAGGAAAACCGGGAGTTAAGAGAAACTGAAAATCAGTTTGCAATAAAACCGGCCACGCCAGCCATTGAAATTGAAAGTAAGATTATTTTGGAGATCTGTTTACAAAAAAGAAAACCAAAATGATTTTTTAAAAATCAATAATGAAAATCATGCACTAGAAGATTTTTTTTTTTTTTTGATATACAAAATATGATCATGTATTAATCACAGACTTGTATTAAGAACTTCATGTATTTAAATTTTTGATTTTTTGATATTGAAATTATAAATGGGCAAACATGGTAGACCTGCAACTATTATTTTGCTATTTTAATGTCAAGTTAGCGTTATTGCCGATATTTTGCGATTGGTCCGAGCAAAAAATTATTTTTTAGCAACTTATTAGCAACAAAAAAGCAACAAATTTCAGTGTAATTTTTTTAATTTTGCTGATTTTACAACGCCATTTTTTTTCAGACCTGCCGAGACGTGTTGTGTCGCGCTTCGGCTGCATGGTACCCTTTTTTATCTCGCTGTGTATCGGAGAGAAGAGCTTAAAAGTCAGGCAGGACAGACAGAGTAATTACTGGCTTAAAATCTTATGTATCAGGATAGGCTACACGTATTTTTTTTACAGATATTCCAACATTTACATATTATGTAAAAATTAATACAATTTTAAAAAGAGGTTACCTTGTTCATGTACGTTTTCATTGTCTAAAGTCTCTTTTGTCGATTTTAATGCAGTCGAAACATCTTCCATACTTTTACTTTGTTCAATATTAGCTTTAAGTTCTTCTTTCAATATTACGTCTGAAATGTCTTTTGAGGCAGACAATACAGTTGCAACCTTTTCAATACTTTTAATTTTTTCAACATCGCTAGTTTTTAATTCTTCTGTTAGTACTTCGTCAGAAGTGTCTTTTATGGTAGTCAACTCAGCAATAACAACTTTGACGTCTTTACTAGGTTCAACGTCGCCAGCTTTTAATTCTTCTTTTAATATGTCTCCTGAAATATCCTTTGTGGTAGTGGACACAGTTGCAAACTTTTCAATATTTTTTCTTTGTTCTACATCGCTAGGTTCAAACTCTCCTTTCAATAGTTTATCAGAAGTGTCTATTGTGGTAGTCAACTCAGTAATGATATCTTCGACGCTATTACTTAGTTCAATATAGCTAGATTTCATCTCTTCGTCTATTTCCTTTGACTCTTGCATTGGTTTGTTACTAATTGAGTCATCTATAATAGCTGGTACTATTATTGCGACTAAATTCTTTTGTAATTCACCAATGACTTGTGCAATTTGCTGATATTGTTCATCTTCTAATATCGATTTCGCATCGCCTTCCTTAGTTAACGTTTGCGTTTGAATTTTTTCTAAAGTCTCGTTTAATTTAATTGCCAGATTAGCATTAATGAAGTTAATATTTTGCATAGTAAAATCAGGTGCTCTCGTACTAGGAACTATTTCAGTAACTAAAATACTATCGAGTAGTTCTTTCGCATAGTTTACCGATTGTTTTATATCTTCTGGTCTTATATATGAAATAAATTGCTCGGCTTTTTGAGTAATATCGATGTATTCTTCTATATGCTGCAACAATGATCCCACTTTTCCTACAATAATAATTTTCATATAATATAATTAGTCAAGTGTAACAAAAATTAATAACAAAGTAGTTAATTGAACTTTAAGCTTAGTTCAGTATCCAATATACTTAATGATATTATATTAAATTAAAAGCAAAAAATATTTTTGCCACAAATTCCATACAAAGTTCTTGTACTTTACGGGTTTTAAAAAATAATTATAAGTAACTAATGCATTGAATGCTTTAACAAATAAAAGAAGATTAAATATAAATTTGCCATGCCTTTACTTCCTTCAACATCGTTAGCATTAAATTCTTCTTTCAATATTTCTTCTGAAATCTCTTTTGTGGCTGTCAACCCAGTCACAACGTCTGCGATGTCTTTACTTTGTTCAATATTGCTAGATTTAAATTCTTCTATCAATATTTCTTTTGAAATGTCGTTAGTGGCAGTCAATACTGTATTAACCTCTTCAATAACTTTACAATGTTCAATAATGCTAGATTTTGTATTCTCGTCTACGACTCTTAACTTTTGTATTAGATTGTTATTATCTGAATCATCTGTAACAACTTTAAACTCTTCTATAGATGTTTCTTCTGAAATGTCTTTTTTGGCAGCAACAACCTTTTCAACAACCTTACCCTCTTCGAGATCATTAGATTTTACGTTCTCGTCTACTAGTTCAGAATATTTTGTCTGTTTGTTACTAGCTGAATCATCTATAACAGTTGGTAATAAGACAGTTACTAGATCATTTCGTAATTGATCAATGACTTCCGCAATTTGCTGATATTTTTCATTTCCATATAATAATTTGGTATCAACTTCCGTAGTTAGAATTTGTGCTTGAATTGTTTCTAAGGCTTTATTGAATTGATTAATCAGACTGACTTGTTCCGAGTTGATATTTTTCATGCGAACTTCAGAGGCTGTCACGTCAGAAGCAATTGCACTAACTGCGATATTATGAAGTAAGTCTTTTGCAAAATTACCAGATCGTATTAGCTCTTCCGTTTTTATAGATGGAATAATTTCCTCGGCATTTTGAATAATATATATGTATTGTTCCATGTGCCGCAATAGTGATTCATATTTTCCTAAAATAATTGTTTTAAATATAAGTCACGTACATTGTAGCCTATTGGACGTTACATTAAAAATCGACCACATAGGATCAAGTTCCCCATCTGCCAGTTTGCCAATCCAACATTAAAAATGGGAAATATGTAAAATGGAGATACATATTGTGTTGAGGAGGGGAAGCGAGAGGAGTAGACAAGTAAATAAAAAAAACCCAAATTACTGACTACTAGACTTAAAATAACGGTCTACCTTGTTCTGGTAAGATCTCCTTATCTTTTTCAGAATGCAACACAGTTGCAATTTTTTCTGTGTCCTCGCTGTGTTCAATATTATCACTATTTAATTCTCCTTCTACCACTTTTGAATCTGGTATCATAGCCACACCATCTACAACAGTTGGTATCGTTGGCAGTAAATTGTTAAATGATATTTGCTTAGAAATAAATATAAAATTATATTTCGCCTTCGTTCCAAAGAAACAAAATATCTCTTCAGCTTATTAAACACAATGTGGAGATGACAATGCGATATTAACTTTATTATTCTGAAACTATCCAATAAACTCTAATATGATAAAAGGGTTTTTTTTAAACATAATTTTTACAAATTTTTAAGCAAAGTATAGCATTAGTTGAGTATTCATAAAAATGAAAAAAATGCGTGCGTACAAAGTACACATGACAGAAGTGAAACTTTGATTTCCAATTTTTAACTTAATAAACGAATACACCAACCTATTGGTTAACACAAAAGCAAAGCAAAGGAATACACCAACCAATAGGTTGGTTGCTTCGTGCTACGTTCGCCATTTCACACTCTCTCTCAATCGCTCTCTCCCTCTTCTTCGACAACGTTGCACATCTTCATGACGCGTTTCATTCGTAAAAATTTTACCCTCATGCGCGTAAAGAGGTTTCACTTCGAAAATGTGTTATGCAACAAACAAGTGCATATGAGCCTGCGATTGAGAATCCTCTATTTGTTACATCTGGCCTTTAGTTTTGTACGGCTATGACGCATGGACTATAAAAGACATGACTCACAAAAAACTGAAGGCTTTAGAAATGTGGTTTTACCGAAGAATGCTTTTAATAAGCTGGATCCAAAAACTCAAAAATAATGAATTCTTACGAAGCGCTGGACAAGACAAGGACCTAATACTGACCATCAAATGGCAAAAAGTTATTTGGGACGGGCTATTTAGGGCACATTTTATATAATAAATACTGCTGCCTTCTACAAACTCTGACAATGGAAAATTTGAGGGAAAAGGGAGTGTTGGTAGGAGCAGAAAGTTATGGCTCAAAAAAAATCGAATGGACAGAAATAGTCAACGTTCTACATCTTTTCCGATTCACGAAAAATCGCGATCTATATACCGAAATGTCGGCCAGCCCTCATTAGTGAAAAGGCACTGGAAGAAGAAGAAGTACCTGTGACAAGAGAAGAAAAATCGCAGCGCCTTGCTAAGACACGATTATTTGGCGCAATTAAGATAAATAAAAGAACATACCACCTTATACTAACAGTCACCACCAGTAATCAATTATCATACAATTAGTCCCAATAACTTTGTTTAGCGTCATTTAGTGATTGAAATTTTCAATATGATCGATATAAACCCGAACAAATATCATCATCCTGCTGTCATTGGTCAAATGCATCTCTTACACACGATAGATCACTATCCTATTGCAGAATTAGGAATTGTTTTTCCCTTTTCCTCTGAATAGCTAGAACTATAGTGCAATCGTTAATAGGGCAATGAACAAAAGCAACAAACTATAATTTCACTTACGTAATCGCAAAAAGACTTCACAGAACCACAACGATAGACTTACTGCTGAGTTTTTTTGGCAAAAGTCATTATCAAATTGTCGTTTCCACACAGCATAATATGCATCATATCCCACAAGAAATATAAATATAAATAAAAAGTTATACAAGCTACTATTATCATAGGTACTCATACTTTAAAGCTAAGATTTTTAACTAAAATAATTACATCAAGTAATACAACGGAAATAACATCGTTTTGATGATTGTTTAGAATGTCTATTTTTTCATTTAATCAAGATTTCATAAAATCAGCATTATATTATGTTAAATGTATGTAGTGTGATAAAATGAAAAAAGAAAAAAACCGAAAAGTAACCTTACCTGTTGACTTATCTACATTTAACGACAAAACGGCATTTAAACATTTCTCCATGTTATTAATCGGTATCAGTATATCTTTGACAGATTGTACGTTTTCTAAGCTTCGTAAATTATCTTCAATGGAATGTAGTTCTTCGTCTAGTTCCTTTATAAGGCTCCTATCCTCGTCATCAATTTTCGAATCAGATTTTAGATGATCTTCAATTATTTCGTTCATTTCAGAAAGAGTCTGCATGTACGATTCTGAAGAAGATACTTCGATCGAGATAGTATCATCATTTTCAATTTTAGAAAGAAGTTGATCTTGCACATTTATTAACTTGACATGCAAAGCATTAAGTGGTTTTTTAAATTCAGATAAGATATCTTTCAGGGTGTTATCTTTAATAGCAGGTGTAGCTAACTTTGGTCGTGTTATCATAATACTTTCATTTAAAATACCAAAACATTCAGAAAGGCACTTTACGATAATTAATTTTTTTGCCACGATTGTGGCTTCTTTATAATCTTTATGTTTATCAATAACGCATAATAAATTGTCAAATATTTCATTGGTGTCAATATTATTTTGTTCCATAATTGCTCTTGATCTATTAGCTAAGCAAAATCTAATTTCATCTAGTTTTTTATTTATTTGAATATCAATATCGAATTCACAGTCATGAGTACCTTGCAATTCATCAGCTATTGTTGTTTCAAATGAATTTAAGTAAGGATTAATTAAATTGGTTATGCTTAGTAATAGGTTAACCAGTTCATGAATATAGTCGTATTCTAACGAAGACAAAATTTTATTATACATTTCGATGCTATAGCTGATATTGGCTAAGGGTATTTCAATCAACATGTGGCTTTGTGTATTTAAAATGTTTAGTAAAAGTATTCTTAGTTTACTCAAAAATTCTTCTAAATCAATAAAAAACATTGATAAATGAATATTTCTTTCATTAGACAAAGTCAGTTGTGATGCGTTTATTTTAAATGCCTGAATAATTTTATTCAGTGACATAAATTCTTGGAACAACCTTATAACCCTTTTATGACTTGGTCGTTTTGTAATGAGAGTATTTATAAGTAATATTTTATTTCTGGTTGCTTGAAAGAATTCCTCTACGGCGATATCGTCCTTTCCTAAATTTTCTGGTGATTCATGTAGTACATGTACAATGCTTTCTATGATACATTCTGCTTGTTTAAGGGAATCTGCTTCTCTTTCAGTGGCATGAGATGGTAAATGCAATTCGATATCTGAAGATTTAGAAAATTCGACAAAGCTATATTGCTCTAAAACGGCTACATGTTTTTCAATTTCATGTAGACTCTGTATAAAATCTATTTCACTTTGCAAACTCGGAGGGTGAGCTACATATCCTAATACTTCATCCAATGATTTACATATTGCTTCATAACTCTTTTGTAGAATAGATTTTACTTTTACTATATCAGTGGTAGTATTTGTTACTTCCAAAAAATCTCTTAAAATTTGCTGCAGCATTAAAATGTTTGAATCTCTTGAAGATTCTAGTGGTGTCTCGAATGAGGTCATAGCTAGCAGTAAGTTATTGACTAACTGGCGTAAAGTACGTACTTTGCTTGAAAAATGTAGAGTTTCTTCTGCAACAGATATTGCAGGAAGAATAATACCTAAGCAGTTTTCTAAATTATTCTTTAATTCTAAAAGTTCTGACTTAACCATATTTAATGCTTCTGTAGGTATTTGTGAAACACTGTCACAAATTGGAATGTTGCTTACATCAACGATAAATAAGCTTTCTTGAATATGCTGCAAAGGTTCCGCAATATCAATAAGTTGTGCAATACTTGGTACATTAGGTGTTTCGGCGCAAGATTCTAATAAAAGAGGAGGAATATTACCTTCAATACTTAAATGTAATTCTTGTAGCTTAGGTATAATTAATTTTAAACTGGAATATTTCTCTTCTTCGGAAAGAGAGTCCATAACTTCTATGATCTGCGGATTTTGCATAACCGTTATATGATCATTTAATTTATGTAAAGCTAAAGCTATTTCTTTAGAGGGATATGGTGCAATTGTTAATGGTTCAACCAATTGTCCTGTTGTATTTTCTTCAATTGAAGCCAGTACTAATTGATCAGTTTCCAGAGATTCGGCAGTAGTCTTTATGCCAGATATGTCTTCCAATGTAGATAAATCTTCAATAACTTCTGTACCTTCTTGTTCCTGAACAATTATAATACAATTTTGAAGACTTTGAACTACATTTGCTAGACTAGCGCTGATGTCTTGAAGTGTACTATTGTCTCTATATTGAGATATTACATCTTCCTGTAAAATTTCTAATGCGGAATTTAGTTCATATAAAGGTTCTGCAAACGATTTTATTTGCTGACAGCTTATTAATGTATTTGCATTCTCGTGTATTATTTGCGTGAGAACTGAAATATTTTCTTGTAATTCGCATAAAGGTTTTGCAATACTTTGCTCGTATGATAGCTGAGGTAAGTGTGATATTTCTTCTTGTTCAAGCTGTTCAAGCCTTAAGGACGCCACACTTTGTTTAAGATTTACTAGAATTGGACGGATATTTTCTAAAGTTTGCTTTAAGCTTAAATCTTCTGTCGTTTCAAGAGAAATAACATTACTTATGGCTACTACAGCCTTTTCAATGTGTTCAATGATAACACTTGCTTTACTTTCATTATATGAGTCTATTGCTATTTCATCAATATGCTCCTGCTTATCCTCATTATTTATTTCCGTAGCTTGATTCATTGCTTTTTGTATGCTGATTATTATATCAACTATATTATTTTCTAATAAATTATTTAATTCAATAGTAAAAGTATGTTTAGTAATATTTGCATGGACTATTTTCAAAGCATTACTTATGCCTATTAAAGATAACTTACTATCGATATCAATGTTTTTACTGAGCAAAGAGTTAATTTTATTAACAACAGCAGAAATTTCCATAAGCGAACAATATTTTTCATAATTGTTGCTCTCAATGACATTTTCTAAAACTTTAGTTAAATTCGAATGAAAAATAGTGATTGGAGTTCGAATTTCTGGTGTAGCTTCCAGCATTAATAAATTGTTTTCTAGCGTGATAAGAACTTGTGCAATTTTTTGAAGCATTTCCAGTTTATTTTCATTATTCATAACATCAAATATACCTATACGTTGTTCTACTTGATCAAGATGAATTGATATTTCTGACAAATTCATTTTAATTGTAGTTAACACCTTACATAATGTTTCCATATCTTGATTTTTACTTGTGTCAGTAGAAAGTTGCTCAAATGATGTTCTTAATTTCAAAATAGAACTCATTACTCTGTCTATTATTTCAGTGTTATATTTTGATAAGGTTGTTGAGCTTTCTTTAACTGACAAATTATCTATATGTTCTAAAGCATTTTGAAGGTCTTGTATCGAAGTTGACATATCATTTAGAATAACATCATTGTATCTTAAGCCTTTGGAATCTTGGAAGTCACTATTCAGTGAATCTTCAACAATGTAAAGTAATATGTTAAGAGGTATTCGTAAATCTAGAAGAGCCTTTTGAGTCTCATTTAAGTGTTTGGATTCAAGATTTTCTAAGACTGTGTCCTCTTTTTTATCAGTTTTAACCTGTTTCTCTTCAATAGTTTTTAATGAAGAATAAATAGTATTTGTAATTTTTTTTGTTT
This sequence comes from Lycaena phlaeas, assembly GCA_905333005.2. Lineage (NCBI taxonomy): Eukaryota > Metazoa > Arthropoda > Insecta > Lepidoptera > Lycaenidae > Lycaena > Lycaena phlaeas. Next base: position 8,682,130 of record HG995168.1, read on the forward strand.
CTGCATGAATTTTAGATAAACATATTTGATCCACTAAAATATGTTTATTTTCTACAAGTAACTTAATTTTTTCTATTGACTTACTCACCTCTTCACTACACTTACTAAAAAATAATATGCACGTTTTCTGTACCAACGTTTTATTTTCACTTTCTACTTCAATACACTTTTCAAGTACAGTCAAAGACTGTCGGAATCCTTGTAGCGCTAAGGGAAGTTTAGAAATCAATTTCTCATCAACTTGTGAAAATTCACAGATAGTTTCCTTAATTGCGTCAATAATACATAGTATTTCAGTGGTAGGTGTAATGAGAGTATTAATTATTTCAAGACTCTGTGATGCTGTTGCAGTAGTAGACATCAATTGAGATCTCAAAATTATATCTTTCTCTATAATTTGAAGTTCATTAATTACATTTGTTAAAGAATTACTGACACTATTGACAATATTCTTTAAATCGTCATTTATATCTATAGTTCTTATCTTTTGAATGTCTGAATCGTTGTCTAGTTTTTCTAAATGTACGTTTTCTTTAGATAATCCAGTCGATTTATCACTACTAGAGCTGGATTGCCTAGAACTAGTCGTACGTCGGCGTTGAGAAATAGATTTTGTTTTTGATGAATCAATCTGTGAAACATTCATCTCTCCTTTTAATAAAACAGTTTTAGTCAAATCTGATGATTCTTGTCCTTCTTCTAACGATGGTTTCGAGGATTTAGACTTTGGTTTTCCTATACTATGAGCGCTAGCAAAACTTTCAGACAGAGGTTGGGAATCATCTTCCTTTTTATCTTCTGAAAGCGACTGGTCTCTAGATAAACTATAATAATCGTCAATGCTTTTTTGCGAGTCAGACTTTTTGCGGTGAGACTTTTTAGGAAAGTCAGATTTTTCTTCTGATAGTATAGCCATTGTTTTCTCCAAATAATCTTCTCCCCCAATATCTTGATCTAAAGATAATTGCGGAATTACATTTTCATCTACTATGGATATATCATCTATATCAGCTTCTGTTCTAAGATCTTCTTCTGGAGAAACAAAATAATCTGGAGAAACATCAATTATTATTGCTTCCATTAGCAAATTTCCAGACGTGGAAGTCTCTTTAACAAATCGTAATGGTGGTAACTCGACAACATTATGTTCAGTAACATTTTCGGATAGCTGATCAGCATACATTTCAACAATTTGAAGTGCTTCCTCTTCAGTTAAGTCCGGAGTCTCATACAAAGACACAGACACTTCTTTACCATCAAAAGAAAATGAAATTTCGCCTTTGTCATCTAAAGTAACATCACCGACCGGTGTATCATACATTTGCGATGTTCTTTCTTCATGTATAGTACTAAGTGACAAATTTCTTTGTAAAGTTTGCTCATCAGTTTTCTTCTTATTGCTTTTTACTGAATCTTCAAATCCCAATAAGGAAGCCGAACTTGCAGCAATACCCATACAATTATGTGCCTCACATGTATATGTTCCAAGACAGCAGGTGCCGTCCTGACCTGATATTATTCTATGTATATCTCCAGGTTTTAATTCTTCTCCGTCTTTATACCATTTCAAAACAGGTTGTGGAACACCTATAACTTTGCACTCAAGATTTACTGCACCTTCATCTGATAATATTGCTTGTAAATTTTCTAAGAAACGTGGTTTTTTATAGTGGCGTGGTATTATAAGTTTTAGAAAACATGAAGTAACACTGTGTCCAAAGTCATTCATAGCAACACATTTCCATTCCGCTTGATCTAATAATTCTAAATTTTGAATATTCAAATAAAATACACCACGATCTTCTTTTCCAAGATGACATCGAGAAGTTTCATCTACTGGTTGGTCGTCTCGATACCAAAGCACTGACGGTTCAGGTGGGATGGCAACTGTAAAATACAGAAGTAAATTATATAAGTTTTATACACATTACAAATTTGTACGAGAAAATATCTTGTCTATACCTTTAACTGAAAAACGGAATGGCTCATCAATTTTTGCTTCAACACTTTTTAGGCCTTGTAAAAATTTTGGGGCTTGGTTTCTTGTAAATAGTTGTAGCTTCTCTTCTTCATTTAATTGGTTTTGGATGTCTTCAACTGATAACTCGGCAGAACTACTAGCTTGGCCCATGCAATTTCTAGCTATACAACAATATGATCCCAAGGAATTTGTTCCAGTAAGCTGATAAACATCTCCTGGTTTTAATTCTTGGCCATCTTTAAACCAACTTAAGACTGGCGTTGGGAACCCGACCACTTTACATTCAAATGAAACCAAACCCTCTTCCGTTAATATAGCTTGAAGATTTTCCATGAAACGAGGCTTGCGATAGTTTTTAGGCACTGAAAATAAAATTCTGTTTAAGACTAGTTTCCGAGAAAACCATATTAAAAATGTTCCTAGCGCAGTAAGTAATTCAATTAAGAAAGATGTTCAAAATAAAATATTAAGAGTCTACTAGATTCTTTGGAAGCAAATTATTTAGATTGTGGGTTTTTAAAAACCTCAAAAAATACTTACCGTCCATGGAAACATAGCAGGTAGAAATACCAACCCTACCACCAGCACTGGTAGCAACGCATTTCCATTCACCCTCATCGCACCACTCTGCTGACGGGACCTCAATCAAGTAGCCACCAACTCCATCTTCGAGCACGCGATACCTAAAATAACATTTAAAAGAAAGAAATAAAATGTTCTATTTGAACTTCAGAATTAAGGTTAAAAAAACCTATTTCCGTAAACTTTTGGGCGAATTATATTATATTAGAATCTTGAAGAGTTTGACAAATAAACTTACCTTTCACTGGGATCGATTTTGCCTTCTTTGTTATACCAAACAACACATCTCGGCCATGGTGGTACTACAATATGGCAACTCAACGTCAGAGGCTCGCAAATTCGTACAAAATTATCTACCAACTCTTTTGTAAAAATGGGAGGAGGTTCGGGTGTCAATCCTCTGAAAGTGAAGTTATTAGGTAGTAACTTTATCTGGTAAGACGTTAAAAAACTCTGCTTACGGTATTACTTATTCATATTTACTTATGTTTTTTTTTTTGGAAAGTGTAAAACAGTATAAAAGATTCCTTACCCTGAACTCGGGCGTGCAGAGCTTTCTCTACTTGCACGTCCAACTACGTGCACCTTAGACGAAGAATACGCTCTTCCCATACAGTTGACCGCTTCGCATGTGTACGTACCGAGTGACGTGGGATCTTCGGCATTCGCTGTAAGAGCAAACACATCACCCGCTTTGATTTCACGACTATCCTGTAATTAATAACAATAATTATAATTTGTAGTTGCGTCCATTATATTATATAAAAATTATTGATATTCTCATGAAAGTGGACAGTAAGATGTCAATTCAAACACATTTGCTAATTTGCGACGTGTTACAATAAATTGAATTTTAAATTTATGGTAGGAACACGTTGGATATATAAAAATGTAGTGGACAAATTAAATTGAATAATTTAATTAATTATTGTCAAATTCAATTAAATAAAATATAATTGTTATCTACACGTGTGTTGACTTGAGGAGGGGTTTTTGAGGATGTAAGATTATAAATTTAAAAATAAAATGACTTTTTATAATATTATAACATGATTGTTAAGTTCCCTGATGAAGGTTCAATAAAGGACCGAAACGTCGCCAATTAGCATATGTGTTTCAATTGTCATCGTACTGTCCACTTTCCTGCGAATTTCAATAATTTAATAACAATAATTTAAATAATATTCCCACTGCTGGGCATGAGTCCTGTAAATCAGGCGAGAAGGGTGTTGCACGGCCGTAGCTAGGAGGAGGGGGGGGGGGGGGGCGTTGTGGGGGCAATAAGATAAAATATTAAAATGAAACGAATTTTATCGCTGTTCATTATGATTTTTTCGTGCTATTTAACCAATTATATTTTTTTTATCCTCCGCCCTACCTGTAACAAATGCTGCCCTACGCCAAATTAGACTCTAGCTACAGGCCTGGTGTTGAGCCATAATTTATCTATTCTAATTCGCTCTGGCCGGATTAGAGCTGCTGAACTTCAGACAACTTCAAAGCCTGTTAATCGCATCAGGCATCGTCGTTCACCCATATGAATAATAAAATCACATTATCGCTGCTGTTGCAAATGTTCAACCTACATTTGTTGTGATCCTACTTACACACATTATTTATTGTTGTCAATATTTGGAGTTATTCAGAATTCCTTTTAAAAATAAATAGGCTTTTGGCTTTTTATGGAACTTTAATTTAATTTGAATTTTGAAGTGATAATTGTAACTTTATCCGCGTAGAGAACTTTTTAATAGAAAAATTTATAGGTTCGAGTCAGCATACGTCAAGCGACATCAAGTCATCATTGTGAAATTTTAATTATATTTTTCTACACCATTCAATATTTATGCCTCTTCTTTGAAGACTTCGTCATGGCTATAAATATTTCTAATACCCAGTTAAGACTATCATTTTTTATTTTCTTACAAGCCATATTTATTGTGTTGTATTATCGTTATAAATAAGACGTATCAGAAACACAAGAAATATTTTTCGTACACCTATTAATATTGCGTTTGCTAATTCTTGTAAAAAGCTTCACGAACATTGAAAAATTACAACTCAAAAAGTTAAGTAAGTTTTTATATATAAACACGGCTACTTCAGTTACTAAGACTATGATATTTTATAGTTGAAATTACGATGTTTTTAATGTTTATATAGCATAACTTGGTCGTCTTGGAGTTCATTGAGGGAGGCTCATGTTCAGCAGTGGACGGATAAAGGATAATGATGATGATGATGATGATAGCATAACTTGATATTTCAGCATTGTCAGTTCAAGACTCATGACACGGCAATGCGACCGGATACAAAGTCCTCATAATAAATTAAGTTACCTTAAACCAACGTAAAACTGGCGTAGGGACCCCAACAACTTTGCACTCCAGTGACACTGTGCCTTGCTCTGTCAATAGAGCACGCAGTTCCTCCACGAACTCTGGACGTTTGTAGGCTTTTGGAACTGTAAATGGTATTTTGATAAATTAAAATATATGCCATCAATAATAAGATTATAAACATTTTAATTTAGAAAACCGACATTAAAGAAGTAATAAATTAAATAAGTTTTTTTAATAGCCAACCTATAATTTTTAACTGCAACTATAATAGCTTTTTATAGAGAATTAGGACTTTTAAATACGTACACCACAACAAATTAAAGCGCCTTTTAAATGAGAAATAACAAAAAAGTTTTTAGCAATAAGAAAAACTAATTTGGAATTGTGTAAACAAAATATGTATTGATTTTATCATTATATTTACACGTAATTAAAAGCAATCACGGTATATTTACAGCCATTTATTGAAGAAATCCGTTAAATAGACTGAAATGTTGTTTATTGTAATAAGACTTGTGATAAGACCAAGTTTCGTAGGGAATACAGTATTTTGTATTCGCATACAGTATAACCTCAGTCCATTATATTATTAACGTCACTTCCTTACAGTAGCACATATTATGAGTATTTTAATGAATGTAATATAAGGTTATATATACACATAGCTGATAGTACCTAAAACGTTAAGGTGTGCAGAGCAGCTGGCGCGACCTCCGTTATTCTCCGCCGTGCAGGTCCACCGCCCTGCATCATCCACGCTGACAGTGGCAATATCTGCGCACCAGAAGTTCCCATCTCGCACCAACGCAATTCGCTCGGCTTCCAAGAGACGCCGCTCATTGCGATACCACGTCACCTACAAGAAAAGTACCCCATATTGAAGAATATAATGAAACCAAATGAAACACATTTAAATACTTCTTCTTATTTTCTAACAATTAATACAAATAAATGTCAGTAGTATTAAATAATGTTTTTTTGATTATGATTATGAATTAACTAACGTATTTATTTGTTTTCTTAATAATAATAATTCTTAATTCTTTATACGCGAGTTTCACTCATAATATTGAAACAACTTTTACGAATTAATAAACGGCGATAAAATTTGTAAAAATTGTTTCATTATATTTACATATAATATTAATATAATTAACTACTTCCACATAAATCCACCATAAATTCGATGCCTAAAGAAAAAAGAAATCAGGTTCTTGTCTACGTATATTGTGCTGTACCGAATAACGACATAAAAGTTATGTTTTCTAAACAAAAAGAAAACTTCTTGGACACTTTATATATAAGCTTAGTTTTATGTATAAGCGTAACGTATAACGCAGTGGACGGATAAAGATTGATGATGATAATGATGAAGCCTAACGTAACATAAAGAGGAACTTGTATAAAAATATGTAAACTGCGTGATTCGTAAAGATAAACATTCAAAATAGAGTTATTATGTCACCGTGTCGGACGTTCGCATTCCCCAAATCCCCAACCGTTCAAGGCCCTCACCTTTCAAAATTTCTTTCAGTTTTTATGAATGTAATAACTATTTTATTAGCTTGTTAAAATGATTTAAAACAAATTGCAATTTTAAACAGTAACACAGTGGTAAAGTTTTTTTTAATGATTATATTTTTTATCTCATAATTTTCTCTTTGAATATGTGACACTGCTTAAGTTTGCCGACCTCCATTACAGGTACAGTACGACATTGATCTCCTGTAGTAGAGTGGAGTGGTACAAGGGATTGGTTGTCTTGGCGTTCATTAAAGGACGCCTATATTCCGCAGTGGACGGGTAAATACTAATGATGATGATTGGAAACAAACCATCAGGCCGCTGCGAAATGCTGATCATCACGTTTTCGAACAAACGAAATTCAACTACGTTGCTACTAGCTTTTGCCCGCAGCTTTGCCTGCGTTATTTTAGATTTACTTCATCCAGGCTAATGATGATTAATTGTATTGATAATTACTCTAGAAAGCGAAGTATATTCTAGATTACATGCAGTGTACTGCACATCATATTTTGTAAATTAGGTAAAAGAAATATAAGACCGGATAGTCACACAATAATTACGCTCCCTTAATATAATTCGCTTTTATTATTCACAACTTGATAAATAACTGGCTTGAGTGCCAATGCACTAATCATTGAGCCACAAAGATATTTATAATTTACGCGTGACACGACGTCATGCCGTTTCTCGTCACGGCATTTATTCTAAAAACAAAAGAGACATTATATTAAGTTAGGAATGAACTCAGTACTCACCCTGCATTCAGTAGAGCTGACAATTTCGACAAGGAACCTCGTCCGCGTACCGACTTTCACAGTGAGGTCCTGCAACCGCCGCAAGAATGTGGGCGGGTCGTCGCCGATCGGAGTATCGTCCGGGGACACCTCGAGTCTGACCCGGGTCGTATCCTTGCCGGCAGCATTACTTGCCTATAACGCGACACAAACAATATACATCATACTTCTTTTCGGAGTAGTATTTATTAAGAACAGATAAAAAGTTGTCGGATTACGACGGTAAGTGTCGGATGTATCATGTATTATAAATAGTGCCTACTTCTGGTATTTTGTTTATATTTGATGAAGAGTCCATTGAAAGAATGTTATCTTCATATATTTTGTTAATAAGCATTTCATTGAGGGGGGCCTATGCTTAGCAGTGGACGGATAAAGGCTGGGAATAATGAAGCATTTAATTTATTTGTAGATTTAATTTTTTGTTTATGTTTTTAAAATATGGGTGGTATTTTAATACCATAAAAATATAGAGAAATAATAAAAATACCTACTCAATTTGACTCATAGAAAGTCATTAATCAATGGCAAAAACACTCAATTTAGTTGGCAAATTGAATAAGAATCACGGAATAGCAGTAAGGTAGTATTTTATACTCGTACCATGTATATGTATACTTAGATGACATATTATTACTCCTAAGTCCTAACGTCTGCTACGACATTTACACCCACTTTAGAACGTTATAAATATATGGGGTTAGTAATCGTTACGTAAACACTGAAACGTGTAGGTGGCTAACTTTGCTGTCAAATTTTAACAAAATAAAAACCGGCCAAGTACGTGTCGGACTCGAGCTCGAAATGTTCTAACATTAAATATACAACATACGTACCTAACATTATTAAAACGTCATATATAAACAATTTAAAAATCAAGTTCTTTTTATTAATAATGAAGGTAGAATAATATATTATGACAACAACCCCATTAATATTGATTTTATTATGCAACATAAATTTATGTCGAAATTTCAGCAGTCTATCTATAATGGCTCATGGCCCGGTGACAGGACGGACAGACGGATAGCCTTAAAATGGACAGCGTAGAACAAAATCCAAGACCATTGTTTTCCTCTTTTTTGGCAAAATGTACATTTTGTCTGTGTTATCTTAACGTAGAAGGTCTACGCTATGAATGCTATACACATAAATGAAAGATACGTCACACTGCTCTTTCCTTCGAAGAACTAGCTTCTGTCGAAAAGGAAAGCAAGATAGGCAGTGTAACTATTGGGATCAAGAATTGCCATTTTACATCCCAGTATAGAAAAACAATCTATAATAGGAAAAATAATGTGTAAATATATAGTCATAAAGTCTAAAATACTTATTTACTTGCAGGGTGTAGACGCCACTGTCATCAGTCCTTGCAGCTGATATCGTGAGATGTACGCCACGTGAGTCCTCGGATGTAGAGAAGCGCTCGTCGAGTGTCGCACCCGCGTGTCTCCTGCCATCACAAAATAATGTACAGTACGTCATTAAACAGGTTATAAAATTTCTTATACAAACAACATTAAAGGTGATATATCACACGAAGCGATGCCACGTCGCCATCGAAGATATTTAAAAAATATGGCATATACGAGGTAAATTGCCATGCCATTTCGTATTTCTGGTTATGGCGTACATATTAATAGTGGCTTAATAGGTAGTGTACAATGTACATTATGCCACAAGTGTCGGATATTGAAAAAATCTTTGATTTGTCGCTTTTTCGTGTGATATCGCCCTAAGGCGCCAGCTATTTTTAATACATGAATCATAAACATTTTTGAACACTTTTAAAATATGTTGTGCAAAAGAAAAATAAAACTACATTTTACATTTTACATATAGGCCCCATTCGATAAACGTTTTTGCATTTACGTGGTTTTTTTTTGCAATTAAATATCACTTAATGAAGGTTATTGCTTAATAAAAGTATTTTTACCCTTTTATCCACAGATTTATATATCCATATCCATATCCATAAACATATTGTAACAATGGAATGCTATGATGGAACATTTTTAAACAATTGACGTTATGATAAAATTCATTCTTGACGTTTATTGAAACTAATTGAATATATTATATAAAGAAAATAATTGATAATGACGAGGTTGATGTTTGTAACTCTTTTGCGTAACAATTACTCAATGGATTTTAATGAAACCTTACAATTATATAGCTTCACCAGAATAACACACAGGCAATACGTATCACCGTACTCCTACGGCAATGGGAAGTACGCGGGTGAGACCGCAGGGCGCTACTAGTAATATATAAAATTCACTAATTGGGTCTTACAAATTATTAGTCTAACACTATTGCAATGCCTTGTCAATTCCTTTTTAATGCCTCTTCATAACGTTACTAACAAAAAGAATGCAGTAAACAACAGTACGGAAATTAGCAATAAATAAGGCTGCTCATTATACGTGAATTTCCCAAACCCGATAGTAAAAACGCCATACACACTATTTTGAAAATAGTTCGTGATTTTATGTCTGCCTTAAGTGTGCTTTTTTTATAGTTTCCGTACAGTGACATACAATTTGTAATTGTGCTTGTTTCCGGATTACTGTAAATATGTTGAAGTTTATAGTTACTATTTTAGCATCCATTCGCAATGAATACAAGTGAATACACAAAAAATGTAACGAACCCCTAAAATTTTATCTGTTCTTTTGGAAATTGGATAAAATGTAAGCAAAGCGCTTTAAACGAATCAATGGCAGCTAATCTCAAAAGCTCGAAGCAGATGGCGCTAGTGTAGTTGGGGGTCATGCTATCTGTCAAATTGTTCAATTTCATTAAATAATATTGTGTTTTCGTGCATAAAATGACTAATTAAAAATAAATAAAATGCCTCAGTGTTGTATTGTGCCTTTGTGCTCATATAGAGTATCAGGACATAGGGTTCCAGGAGATAAACAGTTAAGGATAAAATGAATTATAGCTATAAGAAGGGATAAATACATGCTGACAATAAACTCCCGTGTTTGCAATAAACATTTTATTCAGTCGTACTATATGATACCTTTGGACTCTGTACTCTGTTATTGAAAATCGTAAATATTGTGAGCATAATTGAATATAACGTATTCGAAATACTTAACGATATAATTCCTATATTATAATTAAGGTCTAGGTTTATATCGTTAAATACTTAACGATATAAATCTAGACTTAGAAGGATGCTGTGCCCAGTCAGTTTAAATGGACTAAAAAGCCACGAGTAGCCGCACTGTAGTGAGGACAACGTACAACAAAGCGATCAGTCTTAAATTAGTAATCTTTAGATTTGTCTTCTGAACTCAATTCAATAAAACAAATCACACCACATTCCAGACTCTTGCAATGAGATTGAGATACCGATGGATCCAAGGGCAGCTTGTGAGTTTAAAGAGATGCAGAAATGTGATGGATCAACTATAACAAGCACGTTGCTTACTTTATTTTGCAAATTATTATGGTTTATCTTTCGATGAAGTCTTCCTTTTTGCCAACTATTCTAGCATTTCTTCTCCTTAATTCGTTTTTTAATTCAACTACAGTCAAAGTGCCGTATTTTTCTGCAATTTTTCACAAATTACATAGGTAACGTACAAAACACCATACACGCAGTATAGAGCTGTCAAACCGATATGACCTCCAACAACACTAGCGCCTCCAAGCGGGAGCAACGGCGGACATACCCGCCATTGACGTCATATTTTGACAAATCATTATCGAAATTAGATGAGATGACAGACTGCGTTACGATTGATACACTGATCATCTTAGGCGTACTTCTAACTCTTTCGTCCATTCGGCATCATAGTCGGAAAAAATGAAAATTTGCCTCTGCGAATATCATTTATTCAAATTGAAGTAAAATATGTTTGTCCTAACAACATGTCTTGGAGGCGCTATCTGTTTAAATGTATCAAACATTTATATTATAATTGTATAGAAAATTAACTCCTTGGAGACAAATGCATATGCACGGGAGCATGAAAACAAACGAAGGCTGGCTATTGTTTAGTAATACAATGACATTATGACCTTTTAGTAAAATAGAGTGGATCTTATAAAATGGACACCTGTAAAACTCTTCTACCTGTAAAACCTGAATCTAAATAATTACCATATCTTTCACTCTCGTTTGGTAGAGAGAGATAATATTATTATTATTATATATTACCTACAATTATTTGTCTTGTTTACTAGATGTATTCGTACCTGTGATTCCTACTAATGTGGAAATATCAAATTCTACAAAAACAAAAGAAAATAGAAGGCTTCAAAATAGTTACAAAATAATTGCCTTTCTAATTTTTTTTCCTACAACTTATTTTTCTACTAATGCCACCGACTCGCAAAGATTGTCCAAGAATAAGTTAATTATAAGTAGTAGGCACTAAAAATAGAGAAACAATATTTATATTAGTTGTTAGTTTCTGATTATATTTGTATGAAATATGAGTGGAACCAAAGACTACTACTGCAGAAGTATTGATCATATTAGACAGCGCCATTTTAATAAGAAGATCAAAGAAAAAGTATAAGCCAACGAAAAAAACTGATTTGAATTGTGTAAACAATACACATTGCAAAGAATTAATTGAAAGCAACCACGGCATATTTGCTGCCATTTATTTATAAAATCCAATCTATTTCAATTTATTTTCATTTTTTTATATTTTATAAACTAAAATTAGAATGTATATTACGATGATCTAGAACTCTACAGTGTCCTTCCTTTTTTTGTTAAATTTTCATAGACAAACAATAAAAGAGCATAATGTCATACAGATAAACGAAGTCAACTAAATGATATTATTATTGTTATTATTATTTCTTATTGAGAATAACTCAAAAACGTCTGATCTTGATCAAATTAATATGGTATCTCACGGGAAGCACCAGCTTTGAAATAAAAAAGAATCACCAAAATAGGTTAATTATATAAATAAATAAAATAGTAACTGGGTAATACGGTACCCCGTGAAAAGACTGGTTGTCTGACTCTCGGGCTTCTGACGACCCGTAACGACTGTCCACGAGCTACAGCCGGGACTTTTGACTTTCTGGACGACGTGAAAAAATCCATGCGTTCATAAAATTCAACAAATTGTCATTACTGGTAAAAGTATAAGTCATACATAAATATCTCATAGTTAATATACATTCGTATATTACTTTACTATGTAAATAGATATATGTTGACTTATAAGAAACCCACTTTCGAACTTAAATTTTTATTTCTTTTTTTTTATTAAATACAATAATCGTATGTAATAATTCATAGTTAACATACATAGGGTACACATAGGTACTTTATATTAATCTTATAATTTAAATATAATTCAAATATTTGCATACATATAATTATTACTTCGTGGGGCATTGCAGCTGGGCTTTTCCTGACTGCTGACTGTTGTCCTATCTCGACTTTTGTTCACTGCAATTCTTTAGTAATAATCGTTTTATACAAGAGCAGCAGCGGTTGCAACTAGTGGTGGGCCTAGTCCGAACTCATGTACGTTCCATTACGGTTTTTAATCATTGAATTTAGAGTCTTTATTGTAATGCAGTAGGACTATTTCCCTTTCTCATCAACGCGTGATGGATCTGTCGTGTTACGCAAAACTATACTATAGTGACTTTAAATATAGATGATGTAAGTCTCGGTGATGAATGGAAACAGTTGGCATAAGATCGATTCGATCGTATAAATACTTTTTGACTGTCTCAAAAAAATATATAGGTTTTAGTCACCAGTTACTCAATACAATGTTTATTTATTTTTTCGTCAAATAAATATAAATTAGACCGTAACGAGATGTGTAGAGGGAGGTGGAGAGGTGAACTTTGTATTTCATTGATTATTTTTTTAGTTTGTTTACGAATATAGTTCGTACTAAATTTAAATACTAAATACTAGTCTATGTATATAAGTATAGAATATACTAATATTATAAAGAAGAAAGATTTGATTGTTGGTTTGTATTGAATAGGCTCCGAAACTTCTTGACTGATTTAAAATTTTCTTTCACTGTTGGAAAGCTACACTGTCTCTGGTAAACATAGGATATATAAAAAAATCCAAAAGCTAGGGACCCGTTTTAAATCTTAGTTGACGCAGGCAAAGCTGTGTGCAACTTAGTATAAAATATACTTATAAAAAGCAGTTTATCCTTAATAATATTATAAAATGCTTAACGTGTGTTGATGTAACACGTATCTGTTTATTAGTACTTACTTATATTCAAGGGCTTGTTCCGTTGGGCTTTCAGATAAGTTTAGCCAAAACCTACCTAAAAATTTTATTCTAAGATACGGTATATAAAACGACCTTCACCGAGATGCTTATTCGATGAAACTTACAACTTACTTTCGCCTTTATAAATTAGTAAGATTTATTTATCTACATCTACATCTACACTAATATTATAAAGAGGAAAACTTTGTTTGTTTGTTTGTTTGGTTGTAATGAATAGGCTCAAAAAGTACTGGACCGATTTCAAAAATTCTTTCACCATTTGAAACCTACATTATTCACGAGTAACATAGGTTAAATTTTATTCTGGAACAAAACAGGGTTCCGTAACATATTTGGGTTTTTCGGACACGAGGTGTAAAAAATCAACCAGAAAAGTTACTTATTTTGCGTACGCTGCCTAAACTATAAAAGATAGAACCATAAAATGTTCTAATTAATTGTAGATCTTATAATTATCTACAAAAAAGTCACGACATATATCTATCTATGTCGAGTGAGGCACAACAACCATATTTTATTCAGAAATTTTGATTTTTTTGGACTACATTTAAACGAGTTTATTTTACTCATGCTTTTAATCCTTAAGATATGAAGCTAAAGAGTTTGTTTATTTGAACGCGCTAATCTCAGGAACTATCGGTCGGATTTTAATGAAACATTTCAGTGTTCGATAGCCCATTTATCGGTAAAGATATATCGTCCCGCTAAGATGCCGTTGTATATCTTAGTTAACGCAGGCGAAGCTGCGGGCAACAGCTAGTTGATTTATAAAGGGGAAAGTATTATTTGTTGTCATGTTTATAATCTTAACAAAATGCCTGAAAATTAAATTAACTAAAATAATAAAAGTCAGCTCAATCAAAAGCTCCTAAACCTTACGTTGGATATGTTCGAGATATACGATTTGTTCAAGGCGAGGGAATTCTAAAATAATACCTAAAAACAAATTGATATTTTACTTTGTTAAACCATTAACTAGATAGTGTCTAGTTTTAGCTGTAGTGACACCTGGTGTGTTCTCAATGTCACCCGTGACGTAAACGATTTCATCCAATAACTCATCCATGATTTGCAAATCCTGAGAGGCAAGGTATGTCACAGGGCGTAATGCCTGCTTACATTTCTCTGCCTTTCAGGCAAGATAGAACAGCTTCTCGCAAGAAAAAAACAGGATGATGGTAAGCTACCTTCAAAGACAGACGCGTGGCACTTAGCCCATTTTTCTCCGGCAAATACTGGGAACTATCATTAAGTTCTGTGACCTTGTCTGCCAGATGTAATTTCGCGACGGCCTGGCGGTCCCTGAATTTCTCCCTCTAAATATAATCGTTGTGAAACCAATGCCGCGGCCAAATGAGTTGCCTAATTACTTAAATAGTTCAACCTCTGTTTCTTAGAAAGGAATACTAAGCATTGTAACTTTGCAAAAATAGATTTGGAAAAGACAATGTAAAGTTTGTCGGAAATAGATACAAAGTCGAAACCTTGGTTCTAACCAACATATTAACAGTAGAAGTAAATAGGGGTTTTCTTTTCCTAAACATTTTACTGTAAATTATTTTAATTATAACATCTATTACATATTATTAACTGCTTTATGAACAACACACTAAATAGTAGGAAGTTTATATTGGCTAGTTTTTACTATTGCGCCCTAGTAGTGATCATTTTTCCGCGTACATTTATTAATAACGCAAAACAAATAAGTCATGCATCTGGGTCGGCAGGAACAGTGCGGACGTCAATGAAACTGGCGCATTATATTTGGGGAATGCGTTATAAATGGACCGTTTCATTTTTTATAAAATAGAATCAACTTTTAATATGTATATGGTATGATAAAGATCGAGTCGTTATGCCTTAAATAAAATGGTATGTCTTTTTTATGTTATTTTATTTTATTCCTGGTTATGTCATTATTATCTGTTATATTAAACGAACAAATTTTTTTTATATACTCGTATGTATCAAGTTTAATTTAATATCAACATTAGGTACATATTATGATACTAGCGGAACCAACAAACGTTGTGTTGTTCTAAATCGGATAATCTATAAAAATCTTTTAATTAACACCCGTCAAACTTACAAACTTTCGCAAATTGTAAGAGTGGTTGCGCACTACGTCCGATTCGAACCCGAGAAAATTTATTCCAGAGTAGCTGTAGAACTATTTCTATGGTTATTTATGCATTAGGTCGGATGTCCGTCTTGCATCCGAGCTGCGTGCGCATGCGCACTTCGTTATTTGCATTGTTTCCGTACGATGTTTCGGAATACGGAATTTTTTTTGCTTTGCCTGCATAGAGTTGAGGCTACTTTACTCGTAAAACGTGGAATTTGAAATTCTGAATTCTTTTCGAGAGCTGATGACAGTCGTTGCTTATGTCCCATGTTCTTCTTCGCCAAGATCATCATGATTCGTGATTTTTTTTAAATTAAATAGTCTTTGGACGATCCTACCAACATTATCAGCCCTTATTTGTCCACTACTGAGCATAGGTCTCCGTCAAGATGGCCGATCCCTTGCCACTAACATCCAACACGGACCCGGACGAGTCTTATACTTTAAAATATATTTTTATAAATGGATTTGATGCACAGGCATACCAACCTAGGTAAGGTGGTCTGTGATTCGATGTTAACTAAGGATAATGCCGTAACGTCACTTATTACAAACAACAAAGTTGTGATCAATTGTTAGAATACAAAATTCCTTTTTAAAAATAAATCTTCAAGTGTGATATTGACTGTTGAAAACGTAAGTTCGTGTCAATCGTAGTACGTTGAATGCTTGGCTTCGTTAACCATTTGCGCAAGAATCGCGAGCTTGGACAAACGCCAAGGAGCACGATCAAACAATGTATATAGTATTTACTAAATCAAATTTTGTATACGAAGGGACTGGACAGCCAAATTATATAGCATGTAGACCGGCACTTACCGGCGCCCTAATCTTAATCGTGCCAAAACAAATGCGAAATGTTAGGCTTTAAATTTGCGGGCACAATTTTGTCACTGCCATAAATTACGACTAGAAATTATGATTGCCCCACTGAACTCTTTGCGGGTTGAAATGAAGTATCTGTACGCTTTGTACGCGTAGTAGTATATGCGGAATTATTAGACTCAAGTTTTGATTCACTTAAGAATCTTCTATATCTTTAGATTTTAATGATAATTCTGAAAATTTACGTAATTGAAACAAAGATGACTTTTCTGGAGATAATGCTATATCTGATGATGTTGTTTCTAAAAATCAATTACCTAGCGATACATATGATGTAAAAAGCGCACGTGTTGATGAACACATAAATCCTAGACCAGTTTTGCGTCCAATTTTTATATACTTATATATTTTAGGTTTCTACGGTACTGCGTTAGTTGATACAGGGAGTAGATATTTATTGCCGGTTGTACGTTACAAAAACACACTCTGGTCCGTCAAAAGAGACATCCTCTTGAACCAGCGCGAAGGCGAATTAAGCATGCTGATGGACACGCTTGCGACATAGATGTGTTTATGACTACATTTGATGTGCGTTTACAGGAAATGGTAATTAGGACTCGTTTCCTAATCTTTCCTGAAACACGAAATAACTAAACGCTACTCGATATGGATTTCTCGTTTGCGGCCAAAATAATTATGGATTTTATGAACAATACGGATATATTTCGGACAACAGAAGAACCAACCCCTTTTGCTGAGCACCGTATTGATACAGGTGATAATCTTCCTGTTTTTGTACCTCCGTATCAATTGACCCCTGCTAAAAGGAACTTATGCGGCAAGAAATTGAGAAGATGTTCAAAGACAACATAATCGAAAAATGCGAGTCCTTTTAGGCTTTACCAGCACTCCTAGTTCCTAAGTCAAATGGCAACATCCGATTTTGCGTACATTATAGACGCCTAAACGCTTTGACTAAAGCTGATCACTATCCAATGCCATTGATTGATGAATTGTTACAATCAACAAAGAGAAACTGTTTTATGTCTACCTTGGATCTTCGCGCAAAAAAGAGAAAAGACAACGGCGCCGCTAATAAACACAAACGCGTATTCGCGTAATAAACTAATTAAACAATTCATATGCATATATATTCAAATACTTCAAACAATCTAGTCTTGATACTACTTCCAAATTTTGTCGAATTATATGTGTGAGAAAAAATATAAAATAGAGTTCGAAATTGGAAACATTTTGAATTTCAGAATTTTCAGCTTTAAGTAGCAAAGGTGTATAAAATTGACCGTTAAAATAATTTAATAATTAATTGTTATTAAGTAATTGTAATATGTAATGTAGTAATAAATAATTGTTAAAGTAATAAACATATTTCAATTGATGCATGCAAATAAATTGCATATTTCAATTCACTCTTTGTATCCATACAAAAGAGTAATAATTCAATAAAAATGATTCAAATTTATTCATAAAAGTATGCACTTATTAATTCATCAATGGATTGTTATGATGTTGTCACGTTAAACTATCGTCCGTAAACCGACTTTATAGACAACCGTTTTTTTTAAGCAGATTTTACGGCGATTGTTCTGTTCGGGTCAATCACCGAACAATAACATGTCAACGTACTTGCGATGCCCTTTATACTAGTTACTATTTATGCGACTATGTAGAGTACATTATTTTGATAATGGCTACGAGTGGGCTACGACGAACCGACTTATTAGAATGTCGTTCTTCGGGCTGTAAAAATCTTATTAGTAGTGACTTTTCTTCTATCTATCTCTCTATCTATATCTTATATCTTTTAACGAGCAATTCTTGTATATATTATAATCTGAATCTCGGAAACGGCTCCAACGATTATCATGAAATTTAGTATACCTACATGGAGTTTCGGAGGCGATAAATCGGTATAGTTAGGATTTATTTATAGAAAATGTCGTTTATTTGTATTTATAATAATCAACTTTACTGAGCTAAGCTCGGTCATCCGGGCACTGAAGAATTATTAGTGAATAGTGTTTATTTTTAACTCCTTGTTTTCAAGCATGAGTTCACTCAAAAGATGGTTCCCTAGATGATTTCCAATATGTTTCACCAAAATCTCCAAGACAGATAAAAATGTCTCAGCAAACTGTAAACGTAAACAATTCCATAGATATAAATAGTGTCACATTTTTTAAGATAGAGAGCGCCCTACTTATGAAACGTTTCAGGGTGAAGTGTAAAAGCAGAAACTATAATAAACCATTGACTTGAGAAATGTTTATTTAGGTATGTTATAGAGTTGTCATTGTTGTAGCAAAATGAATAATTAGCAAAATTACTGTAGTACTGAATGAGGAACTGAACTTATAATATTCATCAGCAAATAGTACTTGAAATTTAATAAATATTTGCTAATATAAAAGATGAACTTCTAAAGTTATCGTGATTAAATATGCATCTAATTTATTTAGCAAGTTATTGACATGAAAACTTTTTCGGGCGCGTTGAACACTTTCTGCTGAATATGTAACATTAGGACGTCTTTTGTAGTCTTACACCCGGTTTCCGAAAGGCTGATCAATGTAAAAATTAACAAATCAACTGTTAAATCTCTTGTGAAGTGTCAAATGAGTTGCTAAAAGCATAGTTAAATTACTTAATTTGATCAGACTGATAGTTGACAAAGCCTCACAATGAACAGCTGTCAAATTTGACCCTAGAATCGTATGTAAGCCACCATTAGCAGCTATTTTAGTTGACATACACTTTGACCAACGTTTCAGAAACCTGGTGTAAATGTCATAATTCAAAGTTTTTATCAGTAAATAATAAATAAAAAATGATTTTAATTTTTTACCTTTTTTAAATTATTATTATAATTGTGTTTTAAAATACAAATTTAACGTTCAAGAATAATGTGCGTTTTTAGCAGTACTTAACCAATGCGTAATAAGAATGCACTTAAAAATATAAATGAATCCGTAACTCTCTAAAGACAGTGAGATTTAAGTGTTTTTAAATTGCAATTTAACAGCAAAAAAACAGCAGTGAATTCATAAGTGTATTTTTCATTCTTTGTTTACTAAAGTTTTATGTAAAGATTTTTTCAGCATCACGTTACTGATGTTTTGGGTCCGAATATTGTTAGGAACAGATAAACAAAGCGTAGAGAAGGCAACCCACAGTCCACACCATACTTAGTAGTATGGTGTGGACTGTGGGTTGTAGTATGGCAGTACTAGTGCACTGCCATACTACAACTACCATATCGAAAACCAATATCTGTCTGTGCTACAATAAACAAATTATACCTTATTAATTGTGTTAAGCGCTAACCCTAATATAAGTAGTATATAATAATATCCAGTGGACAAGATTTTTTGTAGGCTCTAAACATATTATTGCTACTTCTAAAAATTATACCTAATCAGCAATGTCTCAAATTTTTACAGAGTGTAACGGAGGCTAGGTAGTAGGTAGTTTTTTAACCATTTGTAATGCCACATACACGTACAAAGACGTTAAATTATCAATTACAATTTAATATATCCGGCTGCATTAGGTTATTGTTTATTATAAATAATATACACTTAATCATCATCAAACCACGACCACTCTGTAAAGAGTGCACAACTAGAGAGAGATGCACTTACTTATTATTATTATTTTATTCTTATGTGATACTACTTACAATTTATAATTGTTTATTATTTTTTCTCCTAATATAGACAAAATAAAATCGAGAAAACTAATAAATAAGCAATTTTTATTACTATTTAAAGTTATGTTTAAGTAGATAACTTTACATCTTTTGAATAACACACAGTATGTTCGCAGCTGTTGTATTTAAACTAACTATCTTTAAACAAAGATTAACACTTTCCCTTGTTTTCATAACGCCTTGTAATTATTTCCGTTCGCTTGCCTATGTCAGCTAAGATCTCATCTCATCATCAAAACAGTATTATAAAATGAGAGAGACATCTACAATTTGTAATAAATAATCTAAGTTTAGACTGGTGATGCTATGTATGTCTGTATCGCAACGACCTAGAACTCATTAAGTGCTACATAACGAGTTTGACTATTCAACATATAAAATTGACACAATATTAATCACTGTCTATATACTAGCGTGCCGATTTTGTATCGGTTTACGATTTATAATCGTTTGGGTAGCACAGATTCGCAATGGCAATCTACTGGTTACTAGGCAAAGCTAATTCTAAAGGTCCACGGAAACAAGCACTGTTCACTGTTCACTACGTACGGACAGGGGGCAAGCGGTCGCAGCACCCAGGGTACACCGTGAATCTCTTGGCCGATGATGAGAACCACCCACAAATACCTGCTGTATATCGAGGAGGTGGACCGCACGACGGGTTTCCCTGCTGCATCACCCTTGCAACAATTGCTGCCCATGGCGGGAGCGCATCTCGTTTCGAATCGAGTTCGCGATGGCCAAGCGCGGACTGCGCGGATCAAGGGATATTTTTGTAGAAGCGACGCCAGCGCCTCAAATATCGAGATGTTTACGACTTAACTTTACGAGAAGTTAGGAAATCCCGGCACCATTTTAATACGTAACCCGCTATTCATTATTGTGGTTTTATTACACTTATATGCTTAGAAATATAACATTTCGCCAGGCATTATAGCCTATGTTTAGTAGCGGACGAATAAAGGCTAAAGGATGATGATGATGAAAAAAATAATATATTAATAAGTTAATGCTTATACACCTATTTTGCAATTTTTTTTAAAATAAGTGAATTTCAACAATTATTTGGCTGCAAATTTTCATATATTATAATATACACGGTAGTTTATTTTTATGAAAATCTTTTTATTCGTAGATCACCAACAGATGGCGTGACTAGGATTTCGTAGATACAACTCAACTGTTTGAAACGCATAGAAAGACGCGCGATGAACTCCATTAGTTTGCGACACATTACACAGATGGCGCTCAAACCCTAATATGAATAATATGATCACTGATAGCCTCATATTTATTTTTGGGAAGTAAAGGTAAAGTATGTCTGACATCATTTCAATTTCCAACACGATATCGCATACACCTATAGATGTTATTATGATCGAAGTTGACCTTGTATATTATAGTCTTACGTTCGTAGTCGATATAATAACATATTGATAAATTTTGGGGATATAAACAGTGCTACCTAAGCCCATTAATGATATAATACTTAGAAAAGAATTTGATGCCTGAAAATAAATCACAAATCATTTCAATCATCAATTCAAACATTTTGTTATTATTTGTTATTATACATCCATCGGTATGTTTTTATATTTAAAAATTTATAGCTAAATGGTAAGTTAAAGTTTTAACCTAAATTATTTTTCTTTATATATTATTGGGTACTTTCAATAAAATGGGGTGACAATTAATTTTCATGTGAAGTGAGGATAAAATCATGGCGTTTATAAACTTCCGGACGGATGCTTTTTTGCCATTTGGAATGTCCATAAATGTACTGCAATATGCTGATGATGATGAAATCTATTCCTAGCATTTCATTCTAAAGTTGAATTATGGAACAAAACGTTTGAATTCAGAGCTCAGCGTCGTTTATATCGTCGTTTTTATCATAGATGGAGAGACTCTAGAGGTCTATGAAATAATTAACCTAGGCACTATAAATATTTAATAGCATTTTTTTCCACATAAAAATATAAATATAATACTTAAATGGATTGGTAAACTAACATATAAATAAGGTTTTAAAATAACATTATTAAATTAACTCTTAAAAAAATTAATACGGCTTCTATGCCATGTTTTTATTTTATTCGCGCAGCTCGATACTTCTATAGGTATTTTTTACGAAAGCTTATTACACGTGTCCCGCAAGTAGCAAAATAAAAAAAGCTTTTGTAGCAATTAAAATTCAAAAAAGATACATTAAATACTTAAGTACATCAAATATACAATGTATCGCACTGTTGATAATACATTCGCTTCCTCTCTTATCAATATTAGTAATGGTGAAATCTTCCTCCTGTTATGCATTTTATAAGTAGGTATGTATATTCGTGCAATACTTATATAATATATTCAACTCCAACTATTGGAATAAAAATTTGTTTGCGAACGTTTGGCTTCTTACGTTTAAATCGAATGAAATGTATTGTAACCTGAAAAATAGGTACATAATATTATAATGTAAGTGTCAAAATACATAACAAGTATGAAGTAACCAGTCTGATTATTCTTAATAATATAGATACTATCTACCTAAAAGCAAAACCATCAATTTTTCATAAAAATAACAGAAAATAGTATTCTGTACCTAGAATACTATTTTTTTTTGCTCTAGAATTATTGGAATACTTATTTAACAGTCTTATCACATATCGCATTTCACACATTTTAACATTTGCTATATAAAACTAAGTCGTAAGGAAATATGAAAAACACCCTAATAGCATTTTTTTAAATCTTGGACTACACTAATTTTACCAAGGACTATTAGTAGATATGTGCCGATGGAAATTTTGAACAATTTTGCCCTCCTTCAAAACGGCCCATGACAATTCAATATTTTAAACAGATAGTAGTTCTTACTAGAATAATAAGGAAAGCACAACCAAGGAAGGTATCTAAATCGCGCGCAAATCTATCAGTTGTGTGATTATATTAGTTTCTGTTCATTCCCTCTAAAATCTCATTCATTCTCAATATAGTGCCATTTATGTTAATTAATAAAATAATAGATACTAAAAATTAAAAGTAAATTATAGTTAAAATATAATTTAAGTTAAATAATAATTATAGGGATGTTGACACAAGTTAGTTATGTTTAACATATTATTAAATACAGTATTTGAAAACCTAAAATAACATTTTAAAATTCTACTTATTTGTCTTAAAATTTAGAAAATTAATTTAAAATGCGTTATTTATCATTCATTATCACGTGACTGTAAACGCCAATAAGGCGATGACGTCACTGAACATTGAGCTAAGTACAAACTCACCTAACATAGCGAGTTTTAACGGCAATTTTAAAAACTATTTTTCTTTATTTAATTTTTTGTTAAAATTGGACAAATTTCTTTACAAAAATCTTTTTTTCGTGTTTATCTATAGTATATCTATCAAATAAAATCAATTAAAAAAAATAGTCAACATCCCTATTAGAGAGCGACGGTGGTCCAGTGGTGGTGGGTTCGATCCTGACCCGTCCGTGTGTGCCTTAAAATGGGTTTTTCTAAATTTCTAAGTGCACACGAGACCATCGTTTGCTCACCGGTGAAGGAAAACATCGTGAGGAAACCTGCATGCCTGATGAGATTGAAAGTCTTTGAAGGTATGTGAAGTTCACCAACCCGCACTGGGCCAGCGCGGAGAACTATTGGCCCATTACCCTCCTCGCCTGATTTCGAGGAGGAGACCCGTGCCCAGCAGTGGGACATATAAGGGTTGATACTTTATTTTATAGTTAAAAACTTTGAAAATAAGTTTTAACACAAGAACTGAATGGGTTAGAAAAAAATTGATATTAATTATTGTAAAAAAGCTTGTTGCTTTCTTCTTAATTTTTATACTAACTTAAATTATTATATAGCAAAGGAAAATTTTTAACAATAAATATCGATTATCAAACACATAGTGCTTTGTGGTTGAATTGTGTTTTATTAAACAAATAAAATTTAATAAAAATAAAACATTTAAAAAAGTGCTGCAAACCGTACGCTTTTTTTGAACAGCGTGTTTTTTTTTTGCTATTTTTACACTATACTTAATTTATTATTCAGCCTATACGATCTCATGTGCCAACGGCGGATCCAAGGGGGTGGTCATGGGGGGTCATAGCCCCCTCCTGAGCTGGTTCCAGTACTTAGATGAACTACTAATTGAACATATAGTCCAGTCAATATAGACATTTAAAACAACAAAAATTCTTGCAAAATTTGAGGTTTTTATGGATTTTTCTCGAAATCGGTTAGTTTCATCAAAAAAAAACTTTAAACCAAAATTGTAGATCTTAAAATTCTCTACAAAAATTGTTTTAGCAATTTTTTTCCTAAACGTTACCATTCCTGAGATTTCGCGATTCTAGGGTTCACAATTATACATCATACGTATATTTCAGCCATAAGTCCTGAAATGCCACAAATGAAAATGCATTTTTTTAATGAAGTTAAATGTTATTAAAATATTATTAAAATGTATACCTACATATTTATAAAAGTCTCAGCAAAAAATATAAAAAATATTCTATTCGAAATAGTCACGTTTGGCTTTTATACAGGCCTTAATCTGTTTGACCACGAATCTATGTATTAACAATTTAACACACTGTTTCCAAGGGAAATTTCGCCACTGCTTGCTCCAAAGATTTTTCAAGAGACTCTATTGAGTGATTGGCGTGTCGTTTAGAGCAGGCCATATCCTCTAAATCTGATCATTATTTGAAGTTCAGGGTTGAGATCGGGGCTAGATGAGGGCCAGTTTTAAGCTCTTATAAAGTTCGCAACGTTGGTATCAAGCCAGGCTCGTGGTTCGTGACTAGTGACCACGTGCAGAGGTGACCAGGTCCTGCTCTGCTGCTGGAAGGTCCACGGGATATTTTTAAAGAGTATTGCTGAGAGATTTCACAACATGATCCAAGACTGTATCTTGATACACTTTGGCTGAAGTTTTCACTCCTTAACAAAAATGTAGAACAAAAAACAAAAGAACAGCATCTTCGAAAAAACATTATAACATGACTACACTGAAATTCAAAGAATCCCTGTTGAAATTAGCTATAGATCGTTCTAATGATGTTTCAAAGGTGGCGTGGAAATGTGTGCATATCATGTATAATGTGACTCTTAGATATCTCGGGAATGGTAACTCTTAAGGAAACAATCATAAAGACTATTTTTGTAGATAATTTAAAGAACTACAACTTGATTACTTAAAAGGTTTTTTTTTTATTTTCTAGCCATTTATTACCATTTTCTAGAAAAATCTGAAAAACCTCAAATTTTGACCTTTGACCCCGAATAACTTTTGAATCACACATAGGATCGATGGGGATTTTTAAATCTTTATTTGTAATGGTAAACCCTGGCTCTCCACGAAAAATTGGCTTTTCGGGATTTTTTGTTATTTGACCATTATTTTTATGTCTAATCAAATTTTGAATTATAATTTACAGTCTGCAAGCGGACAGTTTTTAAGCTACGAGGGGCTTTTAATGTATTCTCGGTATAGGCATGAAAGAAAACTCGGAAAAATTTGGAAAAATTCTATTTTTCAATGTAGTCCCCTAGACCCTCAATACATTTGTTAGATCGAAGAATTAGCTTTTCTAAACCTTGTAAAAAATATTCTTCTGGCTTCTCCTCAAAATGGGTATTAATTGCTGCCTTCAGTTCATCATCGTCGGAAAATCGCTCTCCACGAAGATCTTTCTTCAAATTCGGGAATAGGAAGTAATCACTAGGGGCCAAGTCTGGACTGTACGGAGGATGATTAATTTCTTCTAAGCCACAGTTCCGCACAGCAGCCTTCGCCATGCGGGCCGTGTGAACCGGCGCGTTGTCGTGAAGCAGCAACACCCCCGCTGTGAGTTTTCCTCGCCTCTTTTCTTTAATTGCTTCCCTTAAATTAAGTAAAGTGGTTGCGTATGATGCTGCTGTGATGCTTTCGCCTTTTTTAGTGTATTTTATTAATAAAATACCTTTAGAATCCCAAAAGACCGAGGCCATTATTTTTCCGGCGGACGGGGGACTTTGAACTTCTTCGGAGGCTGTGCACCCTTTTTAACCCACTGCATGGACTCCTGTTTACTTTCAGGGTCATAGTGATGAACCCTCGTCTCATCTCCAGTAACCAGTCGGTCGAAAATACTCGATGGATCTTCTCCACAGAGCTCTAAAAACTCCTTACAGCACTCGACTCGCACTTGTTTCTGAGGCGCGGTGAGCATTCTCGGCACCCATCTTGCACTGACCTTTGAGAGATTAAGATGGTCATGAAGGATTGCATGTATGGTACCCACAGATAGGTTGATCATCTCTGCTAACATCTTGATTTTTATTCTGGTATCTTCAAGTACCAATTTCTCCACTTTTTTAATATTTTCTTCAGTGAGGGCGCTTACGGGTCCACCCGAGCGAGGGTCGTCTTCAATGCTTTCTCTGCCTCTTTTAAATTCACTTGACCACTTTTGAACGGTGGATAACGACGGGGCAGAGTCTTGGTAAACAGCAACCATCTCTTCGTGAATGGTTTTTTGACTTTTTCCCTGCTTAGTGAGGAACTTTATAACAGCGCGATGCTCGATTTTCTTAATCATTGTGGCGTCAGTCATTCTGATCGTCTTTCACTGCAGATAATTAGAAAACTAATGAACGTAAATTGGTGAAATTTTATATTTATACGCTCAGATAGTGTCATTAGTAAATGAGATAATTAGATTACCCATATTATTAGCAAATCACCCCGATACCGAGAATACATTGAACGCCCCTCGTAAGCTCCCACATGTGACATGAGATGGTACTCCTCACCTCTATTCTCCATGTACGTTACGTCTAGCTAGATCTAACCTCAATCGGAATGACTAAACTTCAACATCATCATCACTACATATTATAAAACAAAATCGCTTTGTGTCCCTATAGCCCTTTGTACGCTTAAATCTTTAAAATCACGCAACGGGTTTTAATGCGGTTTTTTTTTATAAATAGGACAATCGAAGAGAAAGGTTTATATATACATAAACCTTTCTCTTCGTTTATTTATTATATATTATTTATTTATTAAGTTTTTATATAGTACATTGGCCAAGATATAACAACAATTGTTGGAGGTGTCGGAAAAAAATAGGCCGCCTGGAAGTTTTCAACGAAAACGCTGACTTTGAGATATATCAAAATAATGTATGGTGAAATTGTGTGTCTTAAATAGGTCTACAAAAAAGTACGTGATGGCATATGTCTCTTCTCA
This sequence comes from Lycaena phlaeas, assembly GCA_905333005.2. NCBI lineage: Eukaryota > Metazoa > Arthropoda > Insecta > Lepidoptera > Lycaenidae > Lycaena > Lycaena phlaeas. The sequence goes on from HG995168.1 coordinate 8,709,543, forward strand.
TCTCTTAGGGATATCATACTATATCCATTTAATACTTAAAAAATGGGCAATTATAACGCGATAATTTGAAAGTTATTTAAACAAATACGGTATGAATCCTTATCATTTTAAATTAGTTAATTGGCTTGAGCACTTCATGAAGATTATTTTTTCCCCTTTACAGAACGAATTCTTTAGGAGATATGGCAGAATCAAAATAATACACAAGAAAATAAACCGTGTGAATATATAATAATAGTATCTTATATATGCCTACAGAAAGTCTACGAAGGGATATATTATATCTTACGTGTACAACAATAAAGAATAAATATTTTTTTTAATTTTACTAGGTGAGCCATCTGCTCACCTACCTACCGATTGAGCTTAAAGGCCATCTTAAAGCCTAAAAGTTTCGAAAAAAAAATATTTTTAAGTACTTACACGTAAGTTTAATAAAATACCTACTTTTTACTTGTATTTATTGTTATCAAAATTAAATTATAAGTTCAAGAACTTATAATTTAATTTTCAAAGAAGTCAAGACATGACCATGACTATGTGACCCCCTCCTGGCGCCAAAGCTGGATCCGCCCTTGTCATGTGCAAATTAAGTGTACTTACTACTCCACAATTCGACTCACACCAGGTCCTAGGCCCCAGCTACTAACAGACATGCATTATTGACTATAATTGCTCGTCGCGCTCGGAAGAGGCCCATAGAGTTACAATATCTGCATATAATCATATTATAGCAATCGCAATGCAAAACCTTTAGTCCTATCTGTTCCCACTAAAGCAGTTTAACATATTAATAAGTTATGTTATTAGGGCAAGTTATAATATCTATCAGTCGCTAGTGTGTAGGAGTTCATTGAAATGTGCCTGGAAATTTTGCCCATCTAAGATCTACTTATAACAGGGTTCTGTCATAGTTTTTCAAAAACCTGTAATTAAATGCTATTTTGTATAATATTATTTTTAAAATAACATTATTTAATTTTAAAATATTAATTAAATTATTTAATTTTAAAATGTTAAATAAAATAATTACAAAATATACCTGTGATCCAGTTCCCGATGACTCGGTCTACAAACAGGACCAGTTATACGGACCTCAGAGGATCTGTACGATAAATCGACTATAAATCTACGATAAAAGCTGCTCCACACTTTCTACCTAAATTGCGCGCGACACCGCGAAAGTTCCGCAAACACAAAGTGTGGAACATATTTTTCGTGGCTCCGGGCATTATTCCTCGATTTTGTCGGTTATTGGTGCCGCATCAAAAACGTTTATACTCCACACTGGCTTTTTGTTGTTGTCAATGGCGCTTCTGGTATTCGAATAAGTTAGGTCAGGGGTTTCCAAGCTTTAAAGGTAACGAAACACCAACCAAATATAAAATAACTTTATTTTATGAAACCCCATATTCAGTGATTACAAATCAATACTGAAATTTACTAATATAACAAATTATCCTTACATAAAGTAACGAGTTTCTCTAAACATATATTTCGTGGTATTCCAAAATAATATTTATAACCGCGGTAGGCATTATTTAACAGCTGATGATACACAATGTCGGCGGAACCCTGAAGAATATTCTACGAAACCCTTAGGTTTACCAAATCCAGATTCCCAATTTGGGAATCTGGATTTGGTATTGAACGAAAAAATGAGTGTGTATTTATGTGTACTTTTTCAAGGGTTAAATTATTAATTATTAAAATAATTTAATTTCGTTAGCTCAGAATGGATATTTTGAGCTACTTATACCGGTGCAAGGGATACAATATGCAGGGCTGGCGGTTGCACAGGTGCCACCATCATGCTTGTCTCATGAAGCAGTTTTGCTGTGTTTCGGAGGGTAGGACAAGAAGGGCAGTGTAAATCCTGGCACCGAGACTTAATCTTATACCTCAGGATAGGCCATCATAAACGTAAATCAGGTAAATTAGTCCAGGTTCGTGAGCGATGTCAACACATACCATTAGATGACACGTCTACCAGTGTTCCTATTCAAGGAACATAAAAAATCGTTAAGATAGATTATATACCAAAATAGGCAAGACTATATTGTTACTGTAATTACTTGTTAAGGCGTCGAGCTTTGTCCATATTGTGTAGCAGTAGATGATAGTAGGAGAGACCGTAGGAGATCGTCCTTCACCGATTTGATAACTACAACACACACTCAGACATAACACAGCCGGTGTTAGGCACACATTCACACCGCATGGGCCCCGGGGTCGTCGATGCGACGTCGAACCCTACACTCCGTTGACCAGTTGATCCGGATCAACCGCGACAGCATAGGCTCAGATCAGCTAAGAGTCGACACCAATATAGACCGTGTAATCACCGATAGCACTCTGCTATCGGCAGCTTGCTCGGGTCCCGCGCTTGACCCGCCTCCCCCGCTACCGGGGGAGGGGAGGGCCGGCCCTCACGATAGGTTTCTAACGTCACCCGTTCCAAACCAGTCGACCGTAGCTGACCAAGTTAGGTACAAACCCGACGCCATGAACATGGCGGGGGGCAACCCCCCAAATTTTTAACGTCATAGGATGATCCAACCGGATCACCCCATTTCCGATGACGCATAACGGTCACTAGGACCATTAGCATAGATCCAACCGAAAAAAAAAAAAAAAAACGATTTGATAACCTGATGACATATATTTTTAATCAAATATTTTGTTTCTAAACAAATATGGCTATAATTACTTGCCTAACCCAAAGTGCTTATGGCTATTTTTGATTTGATTTACGTTAATCGATTTTTTTCAACATGAAATTTAGAGCACTGTTAGTTTTTAACACTCAGAATAGCTTAGGTAGGCTTGCCTATTCATTTCTGTGTATGGCTACCTGACAAGCAAATGTAAACAAAAACAAGTAAGTCAATATAGATGATTCCATCGATTTGCTAACTTTTCGAAAGTTATATCAAATTTTAAATAAATTTATTACAAAATCAGTCATTCAAACTTGCCTGCAAAAAATCGTACTTTAATTTAAGAGCCATGAGCACTTTTGGATAGGCAAGTAATTACAGGCATATTTATTTATACAAATTATTTAAAAAAAACACGTCTCATCTGGTTATCAGATTAGTGATGGACGATCTTTCACGGCTCTTAGACCATGACAGTGAGCGTGTATTGATAAAACATAAATATGTATCATAACATTCGGTTTCAAACATTAGTGATAAAGTTCACTATCTAATCACATCTTTAATTACTTCAATTCTATGTTTTATTAAGATAAATGAGCATCATTAATAAAGCTATTAAAGTCGTTTGTATGAAACATCTAAATAAAATATCATTTTTATTTCTTGGCCACCTTTAGCATAAAATAATGTACCTATTGCTAAATTAAATTGACGATAATGTCTAAACTTGTCTCCTCGTCTATGTATGCAGCGGTTTATTGTTAGATATTTTTGATACTTATTGCCTTACTTGTTGTTACAGTTTTATCTATTTATTGTTGATATTATTATTTTTGAATAATTTTAATATGAAATAGTTACTTCATCGAAGTTCATTTTGCAGTTGCTTTCATGATGTTTACTATGGAAAACCAAAACAGTTCTATTAACTGTAATTACCAATTGCATTTTGTATAGAGACAGGTATAGTGTAGTGCACATAATATTATATATAAATTACTTATTTCTTCATGAATTGATTTTGGAATTCACTATTTTTCTAAATGTATATTATACTGTGTGAATTTGTTTCTCTAGAGAATTTTTAAAATGAATTTATCATTTTCAATAGTTAGGTATCTCCAGTTTAAGTTGACACTCATTTTATTGCAGTGCCTGTTTCATAATCTCCAGATAAATGCCGAATAGGCTATCGGCAACGTATTCGACAGATACTCCATATTCTATCTGTCAAATATGTTGCCAATATCATTCGGCACTTATCTGGAGATTGTGAAACAGGCTTTTTAAAGTCTACGTTTCTTCTTCATGTCATTATAACACACCTTTCATTACATCCATAGATCTATCTATCTTAAACAAATAATATACAAAATAAAACATCTTAAAAAAAAATTAATATCTTATTCATGTTAATGTTTATGGGGGTATAAATAATCGACCTAACATAATATTAATATTATTTTGAAAAACGCATCATTTTGGATAAATTTAAAGAATGTCATACCAATTACCAATTCATTAAGCCCGGTTCACTCTTGGTCTAATTTTATTTTTAATTAGTTAGTACATTCCCTAGTCGCGGATTTGGACAGTTGGTATGTTTCTATGTTTTAAATCCAAACAAGCGACTTGTTTTATAATCGAGTAAATGAAAGCGGAGCAAGTGTCAGATGTCTCCAACAAACTTCTTCCTGGTCTGTATTTATACATCGTCAAAGGAAAAACAAACAACGCTTACCGGCACGACGCGAGCGCATTCGCTGACCCACTTTCATTGTGCACTTTATGTGCATAGTAATATGATTTAAATTACTTTAATAATGCAAATATTGAACATTTATAAAAATGCTCTAAGTATGAACAAAATACGAACATAAACATTCCCACACGTAAAATATTAACATATAATAGATGCGATGCAGAATTTATAGTCCCGACTAGAAATAGAACGTACCATTCGTAGAGAAATGGCGGCGAGCCGGTGGGCAAGGGTAGAAGGATGTTGGTCTCTCTCCCCGGGGCTGTCCTGACGATGGGGGGCTCGCTGGCGGTAAACGTGGGCGGCTCCATGAGCTGGAGTCCTCTCGGGCCGCGCGCGCCGCACAGTGTGCGCGCGCAAGCTCCCGCCCGCCACCATTCTATAAATAATACCGAAAAAATTCAACACGCGCAGCGAATTTCGTATGTTGCGAATATTTTGCTATCATAGTGCAAATCAAACAGCCAATATGTTTTAAACAAATTGAAATTTAACAAAACAAAAAGCTTTTCGACACGGAACGCTTGGCAGATGTGAATCATCCTAATATGACACCATCATGCCGTAAGCCGTGACGATATGTAAATCGATTTTACTGCCAAAGCGCGCCGATAGTGGTTTCGAATCAACCAAATAGTATATATTATCACAAGAAAATCATTAAAAAATAATAAATAAAACAATAACTATACCTTACACCTATATAATAACATTAAGATTTATAGGTCTATCTTCTATTGTTCATTCTATTGTTTCGTTGGCTGATAATAATTTCAATTTCGAACAATGCAGATTGGTTTAACACTATTTTACCATATTGTCACTTTTTCATTATCTATCTATACATATAAAAATGTTATGTTGGTTTGTGTACGCCTCAAAAACTTAAAAATATAAACTGCATCAAGGATTGTTTTTTTCTATTTTTTGCATCTTCATCGACCACAGCGAAGCGGGGCAGGGTACAGCTAGTAGTTAATAAAATGATGTTTTATCAATCGAAGTCTATCACATCCGCCTAGTAAAAGCCGGACATATATTTATAGACCGGACATATATTATTATTTATAGCCGGACATACATTATGATTATAATAGGCTTCGGGTGCCAGGAGATTCCCAAGTTATTTGTTGGAATGTTAATTAAACTAATAATAAATAAATTTTATTAATGAAAACTGCTGGTAGAACGCCAAGCGGTTTCAAAACTTGTCTTTTTTAGAATTCATCTTCTATTAGCGAAAATACAGGCCTTGTCGACCACCACCCAACGTAAGCCTTTTAAACTACGAACTAATGCGAGCATGATTGCTAATTACTAATTAGTCATTTATTCATCATTTAAATGCTAACAAGTACATATAGCATTATCTAAATTAAAAATAAATACCAAGAGAAAGAAGCAAAGCTCATTATGGGCTTTTTTCGGTGCAGCCCAGAACCCCGTGAATGTAAAGGGTTTCATACTGTTGAAAACATTCATTTTGAGATTAACGTCTTATTTTGCGTTATAATAGAGAAATTGGTTATAAATTCCAAATAACAATTAGTATAAGTGTGCCTTTTCCGTAGTATCAATTTACTCGATGGTGTGCCTTTTGAGCCATTGACAAATTCATTTTTTTCTTTTCTGCCATTGACAATAATTATTCTCATCGTGAAGTTAATATAAAATTAATTACAAAACAATCTGGATAGACAAGGCCCAAAGCGAGTTGCTAAGAACATGGAATAAAAAAAAATAACCAACAAACAAAAATTAAAACAAAATCGCTTCATATCTTTATTCATCAATCAAGCTACAATTTGCACCTATTCAAGTACATTTCCGATTGTTTACAGCGACTAGACCATAACATATGAGGCTAATCTTCGTAAATTCCTGCCAAATACAACATTTCTGTCAAAATCAAATTTAAATACAATTTTGAGAATTTTCTTGACGTCTTCATCAATAGTTCCTATTGATTTGAGCACAATAGGAAATGAAACATTTATCTTAAATCTATAACATTTTTTTATGATTATTGAAAGGATATTGATAACTATAATCTTCAACAAAATGAAAGCTTCGCATGTTTAATACAGCGATGCATTATGAAATCAATATCCTTCCAATATCCCTAATATAATTAATTATTAATTCTAATATTTAATATAACCACTTAGAAATTCTATTTTATTGTAACATTAATATTTAATAATATAATATAATACTATAATTGGACATCAATGCTGAGTTCAACGCAGTGCTCTAAAAATCAAGACATTTATTTTGCAATATCGTTTTATTTAACAAATTAATAAAATTATAAAAACTTACAATAGAAACTGTTTATTACATTAGAACAAACCTTTGTGATCTGAACAACATAAATCTATGACTTTTGTTGTCTATGGTCTAACAGAAAAATGTAAATATTTATATTTTAAGTACCACACTCTGATTATGAAATAATGATGGCAAACAGCCTGTCATCTGTATAAAATAATCCCAAACATGTACAAAGCGCTTATATAAAAAAATATTAATATGTACCCTTTTATGCATCATGGACACTTATCTCATTTTTGGCTGTCATATAATCAATTTTAATAGACCTCAAAAGAAGTATCTCAAATCGGTTCTTTATGCAGTCAGAGATTCTAAAAAATTAAACCAGCTATAAAATTTAGCACCGTGTTAACTCAGCTTAATAATATTGCACATTTTGGCTATACAATACCATAAAATCATAATCCAAACACAAAAATAGAATAAAATTTCACAAAATAATATAACACATCCTTCAAGACTTCATGCAGTATTAAAATGTTAAACATAAAATATATTATCTACTTCATACTGATATAAAATAATAGTATACAGCAAAATATTATTGTAAAAGGATAAATATGCTGAAAGTACTGTGACTTGTCCATATGTGTACACATTAATATATAATTTATGAGCAATATATATTGCAATTTTATAAATTTATAATTTACTAAGTTTTACCAAATATATAGTATTTTTACACACTTTTTTGGCAATAAATTTTATGTATATAAAATAAAATGCAATTTTATCTCTAATATCACACCATAAATTGATTATTTACTGAATATAGTATTCGAAACGTTTTTTTTTAATGAAAATTTGAAGTACCCCATAGACACTAGATTAATAAGTCAATTGAAATGACATAGTTATAAAGAAATTTTCTTTGTAAGTTTAATAAATATTTCATATTGATTTCAGTCATAAGGACCTTCTTTAATTTCAACTTCAAGGTAGAAGAATAACTTACAACTGAAAAGACAAAAAAAATTACACTTATTTCAACATAAAATTCTTGTTTTATATGAGCTTAAACTTAAAATGGTCTTATCTTCGGCTTAACGAATTTGGAAAGGTTATTCAAGAAAATGTTTTTTAATATTTCAGAAGTAGTTTTTTATTTAATAAAACACTTATAAAAAAACTAAACTGGCAAAAAAGGTGAAACACGGCGACAAGATTTTAGTATTACAATAACTTTCAAAATATGTCAATGTACAACAAACAAAGCACAATAAATAAAATTATACATACATTGTATTAATTTATTAAGAGCTGGATACCAAATAATTTATTATATTATAGTTTCATTTACTGTGTGTGTGTGTGTGTTTGTCAGTAGTGTCTAAAGGCTACTCCAAATACAATATTTTTTTAAACCCTCAAAAGAGAATATATCTTTATACAATATTACCAAATACTATCCCAAAAAAATTATCACACATTATAAAATATATTCTCTTTTTGTATCCATTTACCATAATTGTAAAGCCCGATATATGTCACGTATTTTAATATCAAAATAGATATTTAGCATAAATGTTTGACGCTTGTCACTGTGCATAGACTACATAATATATATATTATAAGAGTGCACCCATTATTATACTATATAAAAATAGTATTTTATATTCAAGTTATGCATTCAAAAATAGTAAAGCCCCGAGTTAAAATTGACTAATGAAAAGAAACAAGCCATTTTTCAGCTCAATTTGATCCCAATACGAAGGAACACTATTTCCTTAAATAAAAAGTATAAAATAGGAGTTATTAGTTAATACACACATACCTACGTTCAAAAAAATTATTCGAAAAAGGAGATTTTTCACATGTAATTAATATTATACATGCATTACCACTCTACATTAATCCTAATATAGTGCGAATCTATCGCCAAATAAAACTCTCTTAAAGAAAAATAATATAAAAAAAACAAATATCAAATATCACAACTAATGCGAGATTAGCAAAAAAATGTGAGACCGCAGTCCGTTAAGACACAACATAATATATCGTAATACTGGATACAACTTAACGTTAATCTTAAAACCATCAGAAATCAATAGATTTTTATAATAGTTCATTAATTTCATTTACTTACTAGCTAAGTTCTCCACAATGTATAATGGTAACTTATGGAGCTAAACAAGGACTCGCCTTGTAAGAACATCTAAGGAAAGGATCGATTATATATTGGAATGTATGGAGAGTATAATTAAACATCGACTAACTCTAAAACAGTTACTTCTCAATAATATAGCACATTTATAAACTGACCACTACGGTACATTGAACAAGTTATAATATGGAATATTCCACTACGTAACACAAACACATAGTATACAACATTTATATTCATGCATAATTGTTATTATAAACGACCACTTGGTCAATACATGCGTATTATAAGTAGCGCGCTTTCGAAATAGACAAGTCATTTTAAATTGAGTATAATATGTGCGCCTACAGAATCTTCGATATTATTAAGTAAATACTTAATAACAAGTTATAATATGGAATATTCCACTACGTAACACAAACACATAGTATACAACATTTATATTCATGCATAATTGTTATTATAAACGACCACTTGGTCAATACATGCGTATTATAAGTAGCGCGCTTTCGAAATAGACAAGTCATTTTAAATTGAGTATAATATGTGCGCCTACAGAATCTTTTATATTATTAAGTATTTAGGCCATGTTAGATACCTAAACAAAAAGTAACATAGTAAAAGTTCAGTAAATTTCATAACCCTGTCAATAGTTTTATCTTAAGATTAAATAATACGATAGTGTAAATTGTCTAAAAAATGCACAACCGTAAAACAATGAGATCCCTTCCTTTGAAATACTAAAGTAAAAATAAATGACAAGTTAAGTGAAGTTTTAAAACTAAACAAATGCAGTCGTTTTGGTCGTATTGAGATTTAGACTTCAGCGAGATCGGACAGTTGATTATCCATATCCTTGTATTGGATATCCTTGAGGACGATGTTACCGTTGCTCTCGACAATCATGTCTTTCATTGGCTTGATGGTCTCCAGATTGTTGTTGGGGATGTCATCATTGCAGTCGCAAGCTTCCTGTTCTTCAGCCAAGGCCGGTTTCGGCTTATTCTCCTGTGTTGGCACGTTCGCCTTCTTCTTGCGGCGGCGATTGTCCACAGCGTTCTTCACGCCATCAGACGACGATGATGTCTGGCGCTGATAATACTTGAGATTCTTGCGTTGTCCGCAACGACAACCCTTCAAAGCGTTCTCGCGCCTGTTGGCAAAACACGCCGTCTTCAGTAAAAGAATAAAAAGAAGCTTCTTTGAAATTCATACTGTTTTAATATTCTATTTTGGGAATTCTTCTCGCTTTATTAATTATCAAATTACATATGTACTTGTATTTGCTGCTGGTTATGATCACTTTAATTTTTTTTTAATACTTTATTCCTTTGCATGCATGATATATTGACAATAAAGAATTTATTTACTATTTATTACATTTATACACAGTATATTTGGAACGCATGCAAAAATGAAGAGGTATGATAGTGTAGGCATGGCCTGACATAACACAAGTAAAAAAAGGCGATTAAAAAAAATGTTGCCTTTTTTAACTTTTTTTTGTATAATACGGTTTGGTAAAGAATTCCAGACATTTGATGATAATGCTTCAAAATAATCGTTTTTATATAATAATATTTGGCTTAAGTCTTTGCAAGCGTTCCAAATACAAGCGGTTATATTATTCCCCCCCCCCCCTCCCCCTTATTCCTATTACTTACTCGGCCACGTCCTTCTCGCGCTGCTCCAGCTGCAGTCGCACCGCGCACACCTCCATGTACAGCTCATTGGCGCGCGAAAGCTGTTGCTCGTAGACGTGACGCACGTCGCGGGCTTGTTTCACGTCCTCGCGGCGTTGGATGTTCAGATCTTCCAATGGCTTCTCGTTCCTGTAGTATTATTCACATTACTAACATTATATTCAATTTATACTATACATATATTGAAGTTAGTTTTACAAAGTATAGATCAGGTGGGTTAGAAGTTAAATTTAAAATAAGTCAATGTCAATTGAAATGTTCGTAAATATTTACTGCTACTATAAGTATGACTTAATTGCATAGTACAGCGCGTACTTGATAAAAAGTCTATAAATTGGACACTCGTAAGCTTTAGTGTGTACAGCCATAAGCCCATATTGTTTCTGGATGGGTAACTTTATGTTTATTTTTTTTTACTTAAATGCCAAGCGTCGGATCTTCTAAATATACAGGGGTCAAAGTCGCACTTACATAAACGAGTTCTTCGAGGCTTCCGATTTCGAATCATGTTTTATAATTAACAAAATACACTCATAAATGACTAATTACTAACCTAACATACAGCTTTTCCATGCTCTGGTGTATCTCTTGACGCCACACCGCTTGGGTGGTGTTGAAGCACTCGATATCCATGGATAACAAATCTTCGCTTGACATATCCAAGTGCGCAGCTATGATCTTGAATGGCGGTCTATATAATAGATATCAAAAAATTAAAAATAATACGAGGAGAATATATTTTTTCGGTGTGCTCTCCATCTATACATATAAACTAGCTGCCCCGACAGACTTCCTTCTGTCAAAAGTTAAGTGGGGTTGATCGTAGAAGGGTGAAAATTTTGGGTTGTGTGTATTTTTAATTCCACGTCATAAAAAAATAAAAATGGAAAACATTTTCAATAAAATAAAAAAAAAAATTTTGGAATGAGTCACCTCAAAATATATTTTTATTTTATTTAGATAACGCGGGCGAAGCCGCGGGCAACAGCTAGTATCAAATACATTTATTGACTTCGGGTCCTCCTAGACTTGCACACTTTTATAATACTTGAAAAGTTTTCTATGGATGTCGCTACCAGATGAACCGACTATCTGTTTTCCATCGAGCACATAACCGGAATAAAAAGTAGTGACAAAGTGATCTGTGTGTACGTCCCATCAGCCAAATATCTATCAGTGGCTATCATTCGGATCAAAAAGCAGAGCCGGAGCAGAGTCATAGCACAAATTTGTCGGAATTTGTTTTCATACATTACAGACAACATAATTGATTTCTTACGGTAGTCGATAACGTTAGCTGACTCTTCTGTTTAAATACATATAAGCTATCCTTGCAAAATTATTTACATAATAGTCTCAAAAATAATCACCTTTGCCGCGGCACACGTGCCCAGCACTGGTTCAAGAGTAATTGTAGAGACCCAGGCCAAGTTGAGGGTATCGGGAGCGAGATGGTGTCTGTGCCCACCCCCCACATGATGGCGTGGGTTTCTAAATTCTTGTACGGCACCTCTTGAGTGAGCAGCTCCCACAGGACTACCCCATACGACCACACGTCCACCTTCTCGGAGCAGGGCTCGTGGCGAATCACCTCAGGAGCCATCCACGCCACTGTCCCAGTGAAACTCATTATGGCGCTCACATCGTTCCACTCACGACTGGTGCCAAAGTCGCTCACTTTCACCATCAAATTATCAGCAATGAGCACGCTTAAAAATAATTAAAAATAAACATTTTAAAAAAATCTGTTATATTAATACGTTATACGACATAGTAAGTATTTTACAAACTTACTTTGGGCTCTTCAAGTCCCTGTGTATAATTTTGTGTGTATGGAGATAGCTCATACCTAGAGCTATCTCTTTGGCCCATTTCAATAACTGTTTAGGAGAAAAGCAGGCCCCACTGTGTAGGAATTCGAACAATGGCCCGTACTGGCAGTATTCCATGATGACGCAATAGTACGGTGGTACAGTGCACACACCTCGGAAACGCACTGAAAACAAAAACATGAGTTTATATACAGCTTATTAATTTAATAAAACCACATTGTAATGATGTCTTACATTTCATGAAAGGGTGAGAAACAAGGTTTTTGTAATGTCTAACAAAAAATAAAAATAAGAGTTGCTAAGAATGACCGAAATTATTTAGATAAAACATAATATAAAAACCACCATCAGAAAATTTTATTCAAAATAAAAAAAAACATTAAAATGGCCGTTTAAAAGCTACATTGCTGAGTATAAAAATTCATATTGGTGAAACTTTTAACAGGGTTTAGTTGTAGTAAAAATGTAACACTTACCAATATTTTCATGATTTAGTTTCCTAAGATGTTTTATATTCGTTTCGCATTTATCTCTTAACTTCTTCACGGCGACTATTTCGCCGTTGAGGTGACCACTAAATACCACACCCTGCGCCCCACAACCAAGGTATATTAAATCGGTGATAGAATCAAAAGGTACCTCCCAATTATCTTCTGGAACACAAAGTAAAAGAGACAACATTATGTATGTTTATGTTCACATTGTTTTGGACGACCTAACACAAAAACTGATTCGTAGAAACTAATACTAAATACGTATATCAAATGTGAAACCTCTACTAATTATCAGCAGAAACATCGTGGGAGAGCGATAAACTACACCTGTTACTAGGAATTGTAGTGCTATACGAGCGGTGCTTTCATTGCACTTTTGTGAGTTAACTATTATGGTATGGATACATTCGGGTAGAGTTCGAAGTAGGTATTGTAAGAGTATTAGATTTAATTGAATCAAAAGTGTAGTAACAATAAGCATGGAATCAGAAAAAACCTATAACAAAAAATTATAATTATAATGTCTTGCAATTGTTATATGTTATACGAACATAGTTGATGTGTAGAGACTATAATAGCAATAAGAAAGATGTTATGATCAAAACATTCCCTGCTCTTGTATCTAAAAAGTGTTAGTCGAATATTTAATAAAGTAAGTAAATCACGGCTTTACATCCACCATACTAAAAAACATTAGTATAAAACGACAGACTCAGTGTTCATTGAACCTATCTACAACAGCAGATGGACAGAGACTGATAATAATGATAAAGCTTGTAATATTTTTGCTATGCCCATCAGAAAAGTTTATTAAACAAATGTCCGCTACTTGCAAAAATTCAGCACCTGTCAGAATTGGCATACTAATTTTACCAATAAAGTTCATAAATCTAACTTTTACTAAGTACTAACTAGGCCCTGTTTCGTATCCTAATAGGCATTCGGCGTACCAATTGCACTTCAAAATAATATTGTAAATGCTATTTTATTTTTCAACATTAGTCACAAGTCAAAACAGTCAAAACGTCTTGAACTTCTATAACAATGTTTACAGCAATCTATAACGCCATAGTTAGACTTCAATTCATTCTTCAGAGCAATGGGAAACTGCACAAATAGTAATGCTTCTAAAACCAGATAAAATATCTGAGGATCCAAAGTCATATAGACCAATAAGCCTGTTACCCATACTGTCGAAGACACTAGAAACGCTGATACTAAAATGAATTATGCCATTAGTAGAACAGAATGGGCTGATACCTGACCATCATTTTGGTTTTCGTCAAAGGCATGCCACCTGAGTGAGACATGAGTTAATAAACGTTATCTTTTGAAGCTAAAAAGTGCGCGAGTATTTTTATTGATATATCTCAAGCGTTTGGCAGATTATGGCATGAAGAATTATATTATTTAAAATAAAATTTGTTTCTTTGTTCCCCAAGTACACTTATAAAATTCTCAAGTCTTTCTTAGAGAGAAGATATTTCCAGGTTACACATGGCCTCTCCATGTGTAACCTGGAAACCTTTCTCAAGTCTTTGCTACAACGCGGAAGTCCCTCAAGGCGGCATCCTTGGACCGCTACTCTACCTGATCTACATCAGATCTACCAACATTAGACTAGATAACTGGAACATTTGCCGATGCCACAGCAATCTTTCCTCTCTTGAGGATACAAGAGAGGCGTCAGGCCCAACAGAGGCGTCAAAAATTCTACAAAATGGAGTATGCGAGACTTCAAACTGGCCATGACCATGTGAGATACTTAAGCTTACACCTGGACAAGCAACTCATATATCTTCACCAACTTGTTTTCTTTTTATTAAAATCCTCTTGTTTGTTTTGATATTGCGGGGTCTAAATTTTTTTACTTATTTATTTTAGGCAAATGTGAATTAATTTATGTAACTAGCATGTTGTTATTATTTAGATGTATATTAGTATGTTGTTAATTAGATGTATTTACAAAAATTGTAAAACTATTATATTAAAAAGATCAATCCTACAGAGTTTCTTGCTAGATTCTTCTCTGAGGAAAACTGCTACTTTGCGAATCTAGCATTAGCTTATAAAAAAATATTGGCATGTTTCAAGTGCTATGTAACTTGCCTACAAAATAAATATTATTTGATTTGATTTTCACCAAACAACTGGGATTGCAAAAACGGAATTACTACTAATTAATAAGTAACCGGTCTCAACTATCAATGAGCAATGAACTTCCATTGTTCAAGGCTATACTAAATCGAAGTATAAAAATAGGTCTGGGCCTATGGTATCCAATTGTGGGGGACAGCATCTCACTCTAACATTGAAATAGTAGAGATTCCAGAACAAAATGCTGCAAAGCATAACAAATGCTCCCTGGTATGTGACAAACAAACAGTTGCATCACAAACTTCAAGTACATATTGTCAAACAAGAAATTTGACCCACCCAAATCGTTTAGCGAAAGTCTTGATGCAGGAATCTCACTCCACAACAGAAAATGCCACAAGACATACTCAAAACACAATGAAGTAAAATAGGATGTGACTCTGTCATGACATGACCCCAATCTGCCAACTACCTTTGTCCCAGCGTGTGACAGATTGTAGTGCAAAAACAGCCAAAAAAAATAACTATTTTATTTTAGAAAATGTTAATTTATTTTCTTTTATTATGACCCTCTTATACATATTTTTTATTTTATTTACCTATGATTATGTTTACCTAACAGATAAAAACATTAATTAATTCAATATTTCTATATAGGTTAAAGGAAAAACAAATAAAACCACTCATAAAATATTATACCTTTATTTATTTCCTTTTAGAACTAGCACTGGATCATCATTATAAACATATAATCTCACTAACAGCACCTTTATGTGCCCACTGTTGGAAACCTGTTACATCCTTAAAATCTAATAAGGAAGGTGTTGGGCCATAGTTCAATGATGAGCTCTCTTAATGCAGGCTTGTGAACTTCACAGACCTTCATAGACTTTTAATCATGTCAGGTGTGAAGGTTTCCACACAATGTTTTCCTTTACTGGTGAACGAGAGATGTTCTCATGTTCAGGTGCACTTAGAAAATTAGAAAAACCGATTTCAAGGCACCACGAGCTGACGTGTTGACATGCCATACCCACTAGGCAATTATCGCTCTTAATGATAGTTAGTGTCTTACATCTCAGGATATTCAATGCTTAATTGATTGGCTCTCACTCAAGAGGTCAATCCCATGCGATACCCACCAGGCCATTGTCACTCATATTGATTCTGTCTTACATCCCATGATATTCAATGCTTAGATTATTAGCAATTAGCATGAGCTAGTCCCAGGAGAAACTATTTATGTTCCTGGTTTGGTATTGATCACCTACCTTAAGGTGGCTCATCTGTCAGTTTGCCATTCCTTCTGACATACAAAAATAAAAACCAGACTAAAAGTTTAATAAATGTTTATATTAGAACCAAACCAACAAGTTGATACATTAAGCCTGATTAAGTTAATAATAATGTTTTAGTTAATTTTTCATTGTATCATTTCACAGAAGGTAACATTGGCCTTTGTTAAACGCCTACATACATTTCTATTTATAGTTTCACCCCTGCCTGACAAAATCAATACCTGGAGACAGTAATATCCCTGAGGCTTCTTATATTAAAAATAAATAAATATAAATTGCATGGTATAAAATAATTTTTAAACAATCTCACACTAAATCTAACAATGAAAGACAGAATTAAAATATATATGCAGTATAGTTATCTGCATAAAAATCAATTGCAGCTACCTATGAGCTAAAATCTTGTGCATAGCGCATCCAATCGAATAAGCCCCGGGAATATTTGTGCGTTACATATGTATTGATTATTTTAAACAAATCAAAACTTACCTTTCGAAGGTTTATAATCTGGGCCTCCAAATATAGCTGCAACAGTTGAAAAACAGTCTAGTACACCTCCCATCCAAAATATTGTCTTTTTATCGCGTTCATATACCGCAGAACCTAAACCTTGATAATCGTCCTTTTCAGCAACATGACCTCCACTCAATTCGTACTGGGCCATGGCTATAATTTCTCTTTATTTACTTCAACTAATTATTCAAAAGCAAATAATTAATCACCCGTCCACATACGATTATAAAAGTTAAAATATACACATTTTATGGCGCTCAACGCTATTGATTCAATGAAGAGTGAAAATACAAAATAAATCTTTCTGCGCTACTGTGTTCGAATGCGAATAAGAAATAGTAATCAACATAGATATATAAAAAGCATAGATAGCGTGTATCTTGGAGGATCTGAGTAGCTAATGCTGTCCTTTATTTTCTTAAGAAGTACATCATAAGTTAAAGAGAGACAGATATGGCTACTCTACTTGGTCTCAAATGGTTCAATGGAGCCATTTCTTTGAACTATATTTTTGACAAATGTCACCAGGATTAGTGTTGTGCAACCTTCATCGTAAGCTTTTGTGGATAAAATATCCTACTAATATTATAAACGCGAAATGTTTGTTACTCTTTCATGGAAAAACTACTGAATGAATTTTAATGATTATTTAAACTATTTAAAACGGGATATTTACCATGTCTCGTGAACATGACATTCGTAGACAATGTCGAAATATCGAGCTCCGCGAAACAATGATAAAAAACATGGTAAATATCCCGTTTTAAATAGTTTAAATAATGAAAATAATCATGTTAATTTAAAATCCTATATAGAATTTTAATGAAACTTTACATTTTACAATACGTACGTTTATAATACGTACATTTTATAATACGTACATTTTATAATACGCTTATACATCAGAAAAACACATAGGCTATAATTTGTCAATTATAGTTTATTATATACTATTTTTCAATTATAGTTTTTTATATACTATTACTACTTATTGACTACTTATGTTTTGACTTATTTCAAGTGTACAAGTTGTACCTACGTAATGAAGATATTTTTGATTTGATTTGATTGATTGATATATAGTTAATTTGATATTTATGACAGCTTAGCTACATCTATAATAGGGTTAAAGCGAGTAAATTAAAACACGTATGAAGATACCTATATTTTTTTATTTATTAAATGAACACTTGCACATATTATAATACTTTAAACAATACGAGTTTGTTATATTGGTATAACTTTGTATAAATTGGAAGCTCTCTCCGATTTCTTCCGCACATAGAATCTGCAAATGAAAATAAAAAATAAAAACAAAATTAGTCTTGTACTTTTAAAATACCTACATAATCATGGCCTAAGATCTGTTGAAGAGGAGGAATAAATTTAATCCTAGTAATAGAAATAGTAATAGTAATAGAAAGTAAGAAAATCCCAGTAGTTACCACTGGTAACACATGGATTTTTTTTCTCTGCATTATACTGTTCTAGCTAAAAACAATATATTTATTAAAATAAATAAAAAATTCCAATAAAATAAATAATTCGTTGAAATTATTTTTAGTTTAATTCAATTTTATAATTTCATTTATTTAAATAATATATATAAAATAATCCATTGAACCTAAGAATCAATTTCATTTTTTTATTTTATAAAATAACTAGTAGCAACTTTGTCTTCATAGAATAAGTAATTTAAAAACTATCCTATAACCTCTTTGGGGTTTCACTGTCTCTATACAAAATTTTGGTATCGGAGAACGCTGGACCGAATTCTGCCGCAGTCAGGATTTTATAATAGTTGAGAAGAAGAGATAAAAAATAAAATAAAAACATAAAAAAATTGTTGTTGGTAACAACTGTAATAATTTGACAAAAATAAAATGAATTCAATAAATGGTTCACCTGTTGTTCATAATTAGTAGCACTTGAAGTTGTTGCCGTTGAATCATTATCATACTTAGCAATAAGTTTCCTTTTTTTTCTCAATTTCTGCAAAACAAGAAAACCGTTCTGAATATACCTACTAAACACAGAAATGAAAATGAAGGCATTCTTTTAAATTCATGGGTTTGATACCTTTTCTTTTGTCAGCTATCATGTTAAAACTTGTTTAAAACAATAAAAAAGGGATCTCAAAGAGTTCCTTGTTTTGTTTTTCAGAAAAGCAGTATATTTATCTTCAGAATATAGATTCATCAAAGCTGACATGAACTCAATAAACAATATAATACGTCAATGTTGCATATTATCTGTTTGATTAAATCACACTAGCTTAGCCAAATAAGTATTAGAAGTACTAGCACTTTTGTGCATTAGACTTGTATAATCTGAACATGTACACTTACGAGTTGATATGATAGGGGATGATTAACAAATATTGTTGGCACTGCATGCAAATGGAGAGTTTTTCGGGTGTATCCCTGACGAAAGCAAGATTCTTCAAAATGTGCAGAGCATATCCTTGATTGATGACAGAGTATTGTGTGGGACTCCATTCCTCGCCTCTGTTTATATTTTTGATCCATTCTTCTCTTATAGAAATAGGAGTCAGTCGAAAACCTATTTATAATAAAAAATATCAGTAAAAGCCAGTGAATTTGGCACCAGCAAGTAATTAACTAGCCAGCATAGAGCTACACGATCCATAAAAATTACAAGGACAAACTCGCTGCAGGCAGATTCACTTATGAGCTTATCCTACCATAGCCTTTCTAAATTAAATATCGAACGTTATCGATATTTCATGTTACTAGTCGTACAACACTATCTGGTATGTAAAGTGTCAAAATATCAGATTGTGTTATTTATAATTAGAATTATTATGTAATGATGATGCATATACGCAAAAATAAATGCATAAAATAATACATACTTTTACAATGATCAAAATTCAATAAGATCTACAGGTATTTCATACCTTAATAAACATTAAATTAACAATATTTGTCTTTAAGCTTACCGGTGGAATGATACATTTGAATCATTTTCACTTAGTACACCCATTTGGTGAGAATACCCTGGTACCACACACGCCACATTTCTTGTTAATTACGTAAATATAACTAAAAGTTCACTTTTAATACAAAAAACCACAAATTATAAGCAAAACACAAAAGCTTGTTTGGTATCCAGCTGGCTACCAACTAATATGGCCGCCGAGGCAATGTGGGGCGCATGGCCTGAAGATAGAGCTGAAGACATATTGCTATCTCGTTTCAACACAGGTAGTTTGACGTAAGAGTAAAGAGCGTATTAGTTATGAAATTTGTTCAACTTATTATCCTCTATCTAAGCTTTTTATATATCTATGGTAATCAATGAAAATTGAGTTGAACCACAGAGTACAAATACAGACTATAAAGATTTAAATTATAAATTATGAAACAACATAGTCTGTGATTATAATGAAACAACTTTTACGGATTTTATCGCGGTTTATTAAGTTTTTTACAAGCCCGACGTTTCGGATACTTTACAGCAACCATGGTCACGGGAGGACTGAGGTGTCAGACGTCCTACTGTTACAAAGTTATTCGATACTACCCTATGATACAACAATATTTTATTTAGTCCTATCTATGCAGAAGGTGCTAACATGATCTTTAACAGTAGGACGTCTGACACCTCAGTCCTCCCGTGACCATGGTTGCTATAAAGTATCCGAAACGTCGGGCTTGTAAAAAACTTAATAAACCGCGATAAAATCCGTAAAAGTTGTTTCATTATAATGAGTGAAATTCGCGTAAACATAAGAAAACAAAACATAGTCTGTGGTTTATTTTTTTATCATCGTAATAAATAAAATATTCATAATATGATCAAACATTTAGGCCCGTATTCAGAGACGTGACTTGAGAGCTGATCGGTGCTTGATACTAGTAGGGCCGTATTCAGAGACGTGACTTGAGCGCTGATCGGCGCTTGATACTAGATTTTGGTACCGCCAAAACTAGTATCAAGCACCGATTAGCGCTCAAGTTACTTTTTAGAATACGAGCCTCAATAATTATACGCATTTTATGAGAAATACATACAAATCAGCATTCTAAGAGAGTAGAGACTCAATGTCACCGTGTCGCTTAGAGCAAGCCATGTTCTCTAAAACTAAGCATAATTTGAAGTCTAAAGGGTTGAGGTCTAGGCTAGATGGGGGCCCATCTTCAGCTCTTATTAAGTCCGGTACGTTGGTTTTAAGCTAGGCTTGGATAGTTCGTGGCTGATAGTTTACACACTGATGCCTTAAATAAAACAAAAAAAAATACCTGACATTTGACTTTTTGACATATTAAACCGATGGATGAATCGCTGAATTGCGCTGAATACTAAAAAGTGATAAGATTATTAAAAAATGTACTTACGTATTAAGTAATTAAAAGTTAGTTTTTCGAATGTCGATTAAATTTAAGTTATATCGGTGTTAAATATTATTGATGCAAGAATTCTTCAAATTTAAATTTTGCATTAAATACAATTTGAAATATTGATTGGTTTATATCTAAACTAATCATGAAAATCAAGACTATAATATAAGACTGTTTCTTATGACTTGAAGAATTTGTCAACAGTTTTGAACAAATTTTGCTGTACCAGCCTGCGATGTTCTAAAACTGTGTTCTACAGTTATTTCATCCGGGGTCAAAACATTTATCAGCTTTATCAGGCCAATCAACAAATAACATATAACCACGAGAGATAAGAACTTACAAAACATAATGGACAAACGTGTATCACTTTCGGGATTATTAGCCTTATATAAGAAGTGGGTAATTAACAATCCTGGTGTTGTCACCGATGTAGAAACAGTAGCTACATGGTCCTCTTACTTTGTTGCTGGTAAAATTAATAATTCGCCTATAGTTTCAGAGCTGGTTTACTCTTTGTCAAAATTAGTGTCTCTTTTTAACGATAAATTAATCAAAGAAGCCTATGGAAGTGATATACAGCATTATGGTTTAAAAGAACAAATTAAACTGTGGCTAACAGTAATTCATTATTGTGAAGTTTTTGTAGAATTAGCTGTTAAAAACAGATGGGGAAATAGGGGTAAGTGGACAGCAACAACACTGCTACAACTGTTTAAATGCTCTTCAGCACTGGTACTGCTGTATAGATTCAAAGAAATTCCTATTCCACATCCTCCAATTCCTGTGCTTCAAAGAAAGAAATTTATTGAAGGTAAGGATATTGAAGACGACTCGAATGCATTTTTCACTTTAAAAAGATCAGGCAGAGTTGTAAGACGTGTAGATGGAGCTCCTCCTGTAGCTTTGCGTGATTGGCAACCTGTAAAAATTATAGATGACAAACTTAATACAACAATTCAGGAAAAAGACTTATTACATGCTGAATTGCTACATATAATTAAGCCAATAATTCATTTAGCTGCAATGAGAGCCTTTGGCACAAAAGCATGGAAGCAATGGCTTGTAGCTCTGGCAATTGATGTGGCTAGTTTTAAACTTTACAATCGCCACCTTAAAGAATTGTCTCATGAGCAGAAATTAGAAATTAGTAGAAGAAAACTAGGGCTAGTGTTATATTTATTGAGGAGTCCAATGTACAATGGATACTCAAAGAACGTATTAGAGGGTTTGTTGACATCTGCTTCCAAGAAAATTCCTCTTATGTCACTTGTATGTGGACCAATAATTCAATACCTTAATCATTGGCAAGATATCTATTTCTATATGTGGGCTTCATAGATATTCCGTTACAGCACAGAAAATAGTCTCACATGTGATAACTAAGTTAATATTTGTAGAGACAAGCATTATTTTTAATTGTAAAAAAATGAAATAAAGTTTTTAATGAAAATCCAATGCATATTTTCCAATAACTATGTAAAAGATGTACATTTTTTTTTTGGGATTCCTTTTACAATTATTATTTTTATATAAATAGTTTCATTATTTGTAATAATTTGTGTTATACCGTTTGAAAAATATTCATAAAGAGATAATAGTTTATTGGTATAATTAAATAATATATATTATGCTACTGTCTCATATAAATAAATATAAATGCCACAATATTTCAGGCTTATTGTTTGTATAATAAAGTAGGTGTAAATCAATACAAACTTTATTACAGTAGACTGTTTCTTATGTAAAAATGATATTTGTTGTGTATTGGTCATAATAATATTGATTAATGGAAAATTCCAATGTACAATTATGTTCTTTAAAATCACTTAATTATTTTACCATGTTAAATATATGTATAATGTATATTCATGGGGCATTTTTCATGTTCTCTTCTTTGACTGTTTTATAATTTTTATACTGGGTATAGGTTTTAATAAAACTTTTAATCAAACAACTATTCTGTTTATTTATGATCCTTTTTATTTTTAGTGATGATTCAAAATATGCAAAGCCTCTTTTTTAAAGGTCTCAAATAGTTACATGAAGGAAAAATCCACACCATCCTACCTATATGAATAGAAAGAAGAAACTAAGACAGCTATTTCTATTAATTTTTTGTGTCACTACATTTTGAATATATTATAGTAATGAAATGTTCTTAAATTTTTCTGGCACGTATATCTTATAGCTTTTCATAAGCAATTCTTGTGTATATACATATATATTTGAATCTCAGAAACAGCTCCAATGATTTTCATTTTTAGTATAAGTGGAGTTTCGGGTTCGATAAATCCATATAGTTAGGATTTATTTTTCGAAAATATCGTTTTATTTGTATTTTTAATGATCAACTTTACCGAGCAAAGCCATGTCATTCGGGTACTGACAGATTGTTAAGGCTTATCAATGAATCGGGACCCCGGTTTTTATCATTGATAACCATCTAACATTGGGATTCATAAGCTAACTTGATTAATAGCTTTTATAGGTGATCTGTCCCTTGACGTGTATAGAGTTGCCAGGTCGCCACCTAATAGCCGGACAGACCAGCCAGATTGGCCGGACATTTAGGTAGAAAGACCGGATACCCAACATTATTGAGGATTTGGTCTCCGTATTTATAGGTACGACGAAGAAATTGTATGTAAAATCAAGCTTTTTTTATGAGTACATTACAATTTGTTAATTCTAGTGAACTTGTAGATAAAATCGAATGCCAAGACAGTCTTAGCCTAAGACTAATTTGGCATTGCTCGTTTGAAAATTGTAAAAGTCTAGCAAAAGCCGGACACCGTTTATTTAGGCCGGATACGCAATCAAAAAGTCTATCTATGTCCGGCTTTATCCGGACGCCTGGGACACAGGGTTGCTATGTGTGTAATTTTATTTATTGCATTTAAATAAATAGGATTAAATCAATTTAATACAATGGAAGAAATTGTTTTATGTATGTGTTATTCTCATTTAGGTAAAGATTTATACTTACCGACATCTAATTGGGGACATTAGAAAAATAGACGATCACTTATTTATTGTTTATTTCGTATCAGGATTCAGGATCATATAAGTTTTGAAGTTCACATTTTTTTTCTATTTGTACTTATTATATCTAACAATATTGACTAAGTTATTTGTAAAAAGATTAAATATATATTGAAATTTTGGAATAACTACAGATCGAGTTATGCACTCTCATTGAATTATAGTAGGCACTGTAGCTGTAACGTAAGTTCATGTGGAACGTCTCATACTAAAATTACATTGCACTAAGGGGCGTGTTTAGTCGAATCAGTACGAAGCAATGATATTATAGAATATCATTGGTACGAAGTAAATACTTACAAAATTTAGTAAGTCACTCACTATGCTTACAAAATTTTCGGCCGGGACACAAAATTGAGTGCTAACAGTAAGCAAGAAAGACGTCATTTTGCTTATAGAGGTTTTTTTTTCATGCTTACTGCATTACTAAATTTTGTAAGCACTTAATTCGGCCAAACACGCCTGTTGATTATAATATTTATGAAGCAAAATACATTAATACAAAAATAAGATATTGTTTTAAACATCGCCTTGCCACTCGTATCTAGAAGAGAATTCCAATTTTATCGTATTTCTACATAATATTACATCATCTATTATTTGTTTTATCTTGTGCTAAATGTTATATAAATTAAATGGGTCATTTTTTGTTGATTTTAATGAATCTAAGGATTTATTATTATATAATTTGAAGTTATTTTAAATTACTAGTTACACTTATTACTAGTACAAAGCTACACCAATAATATTGTATAAGTAACAAATAATACTATTATGGACAGCATTCTAATTTTATATATTTTTATTTTAAATACAGTAGATAGAAAATATAGCTTAAAAATTTTAAAATATATTTAGCTTATTATGGATAAAATTTAAAACTCCAAATAATAATAAATATTCTTACAATCTTTTCGACTATATAGCACCTCGTCTCAGTATTATAACTTATAATTGACGTTCTGCGATAAAAAGCAATCATTCCATTTATATTTTATTAGTTGTTGCACGCAACTTCGCCCGCGTTAAGTTAGGCTATCTTTATAGTGAGATTTTTAAGTCGGTCCAGCCGTATCAGAGACTAAACAGAACAAACAGACAGACAGACAAGTTTTTTATTTTCCGTATACTTATACATCTTTATGCATTAAGTAGAAAGTGGATATTATTATATTTAAAATACTTTTATTTATCTGTATAAAGGAGGTATAGAAAAAAGTATATTATATAGAAGTGGAAATTATATATGATTTTAAATAAAAACTTTGTTAAAAATTATATAAATAGTTTTTAAGAAATTTTCTTTCGTCTAAGTCTTCCCGTACTCTTTTAACAGACTTCAGCAGTTAGTTCTGGTTAAGCTGGGTTAAGCGATATTTTATATTGAGGGTCGTGATAGAAATAATCGAAAAGAAATAAATATTTACGATAATGATATTAATGTATGTAAAGATAAAATAACATAGAGCAACACGGACATATATGTGAACTAAGCATTAATTACAAAATTTTCGTTATAATTTATACGTTTTCATTAATACCTACCTACTTATATGTTTTTTTTTACAATTATTTAAGCGATTGATTTCCGAAGAACGCCAAAATGTATATAGTAATAATATTACGTATGATGACCAGCAATAACACATGAAGTTTTTATTAATATATATAAAGTT
Source organism: Lycaena phlaeas (assembly GCA_905333005.2). Lineage (NCBI taxonomy): Eukaryota > Metazoa > Arthropoda > Insecta > Lepidoptera > Lycaenidae > Lycaena > Lycaena phlaeas. The sequence continues at coordinate 8,735,428 of HG995168.1, forward strand.
AAATCTTCAATATTGACTTATATATATAAGTATCACAAAATGTATAAAAAAGAAACTACATACTCAAATCAATACTACAAAGTAATATGTGTGGCTTTTTGTTTTAACATAATTTATTAATTAAACTTCTACAGTAAGTGTTAGTTAATAGTTTTACATTAATTCTCAAATCATATATTATTGCTGGCTGATAAAACCTGTATATTATTTGTCTCAGCATTATAATAAACGGTAAATGCATAGGATATTTACATTATATAGTATTTGTGTTCAAATGTATGAAAATAAGTAGCTTTTTATACAATACTATACTATAGTTTTTCTTATTGATATAAATTAGGACAGATCATAGCATTTTATAATAATTATAGCCCTATTTATTATTCAGAAATATAAATACTTTAAATTTCAACAATGATTTTTTACACACAATCACCAAATACCCGAAAGTAAGGTTAAAATTCATTTTTACAAGCTTCCTAAATAGTAAAGAACCTTTATACTCTTTCCACGAATCCATTGTAATTATTGTAAGATATAAAAAATCTAAATAATGTAATATTTAGTTACAATCAATCCCACATAGGCAGGAAAAAACAATAAGGCTTAGTTTAATACATTAATCATCAACCTTTATTCGTGTCGAACATAGGCTTCCCTCCTGGTTATTGGCCGACCAACATTTTTTCTACCTAAACGCGGCCACCACGCTTAAACCTTAATATCTGCCATCCGTTCTCCTGATTGTGTGACCAGGCCACTGCCACTATAATTATATAAATAATACATTAAGAACAGTCAAATGCCTTCCAATATGTTATTATTTTTAAATAGTTAACAAACTTTAACATTTTACAAAAAATAGTCAGGTAGGCTCAAAACGGCATCATGGTTCTAAAGTATAACTGGCACACAATACAATGTCAAATATAACCTTTAAAATATATAATAAAGCAATGATTATGTTTGAAGTATATTATATTCTATGTCAAAAAAATGTAAGTCTTTGTAGTTATTACCAACCTGTCTATAGACAAAATACATTTAAATAGCAATACTTATTTAATAACAATGTAGTAATGGAATGTTTAATATAACTCAAACCACATTTTCAAAAACCTTAAGAGTCTCTACCCGAATGGCACCTGTGACTACCACAGCATAATGCATAAGGCTTACTGTTCTTACTATATTACAATTGTAGGTACCAAAGCATATTACATTAATGAGCTACTCTTAAAAAACTAATACATTTTATAATACCTAATAATTTCAACAATTTCATGGATCATAATAACATCGCCCTAGTCAAAATGTACTCTTTGAGCAGAAGCATAGTTAGATGAGCAATATTTCATGGCTCTGTTAGAAGGTCGTTACTTTAGGCCGACATTAAAGCATTGTTACAAAACTTGTATATAATGAAATAATATTTTTTTTACTAATTTATTAGTCACCAAAGTAATTTTGTGTGAGAAGCTATCTAGTCAATCACAGGAAGTGCATACGCCTGGAAGGTTCCTCATTAGTGAGAGAACCACACTGGTTACTGGTTACAAGAACAAGTAAAATATATATTAAGAAAAACATAAGCCATTGCTAATTTGGCAACTGAAATTTTCTAAATCATATAAACTACTCTAACATCGGAATTTTAAAAAAGGAATAAGGTATAACAGAATTTGAATCTTGTCTGAAATTAAATAATTTATATTTATATAAATGACATATTATATATAACTATTGAAACTTGATATAAAAAAATCAAGTTTCTTACTAACTCCTAATTTTATGCTTTGTCTAAATTATTCGAATAGTCTTAGCAATGAGGTAAAATTTCAAGTTCTTGTTACAAATTGTTAAATATTAACCTAAATTCTGATAACCAAAAAATAGGTTATTGTGACATCACATTCCATAATTAATAAGAATAGCTTCAACCATTAGCAAAATTAATCAAATTAAACAATATAATAAAAATAAGAAGTTTGTTGCATATACATGTGCATCCTAAATCATATACTATAAATAATTTTCCCTAAGCTTATGTACATTGATGTACAAAACAGTGAAATATTGCAAGTCAAAATGCATAAAAATAGCTGTTATGCTATTATTTACTAACACTGTTTAACATCCACACAGTGTCACTTCTACTTTTTTTCATAGTATTATAAGTATGCATTACTTTATTAACTAACTATTTTTTTATTATACTAAATTTTTAGTTATTATTAACATTTTATAACACCAACATCAATATATAATAACTTAATTGTTCTACAATCATTCCTATAATTATAAGGAACTATATCTATTGTGATTAGGAATGAGATGGCAACAAAAACATGTAATATTTAAAATAAAAGTGTCCACTTACTAAGTTGTGTAGTAAGTATTTAATAAATGCATTTTTGCACGAAAAAAATAATAATATATATAACCCTATACAAACAAGGAGGGAGGTTGTTTAATTAAAAAATAATGTTGCCAAAACAAGCATCAATGTTTGTTGAAATTAAAAAAAAACTTGCATGTATGCATTATTTTCTTGTTGCAATATTTAATTATTGAGCCAGTCCCATGTGTCATCATCGGGCTTTTTCTTGATTATAATATTCTTGATATCTGGAGGAGGGCTTGACACTCCCACTTGGGAAAGATCACGGGCATCTAAATTATTACGAGCTGCAACAGAATCCTTCCATGGCTGAGTTTGTTCATTCCTAAACACAAAACATATTACATTAAATACTAATATTACAATTTTCTTTTTCATTTTATTTATTATGCTACCCTGAAATTAGGATTTGTCCGTAGAAGGATGAAAATTAAAGATTGTATGTATTTTTGTATGTTATGTTATAAAAACTTATGTTATGTCTAAAAAAATAATAATAATAAGTTAGGGTGGACCATTGTTGTCATTTAGGGGGATGAAAAATAGATGTTGGCTGATTTTCAGACCTACCCGATATGCACTCAAAATTTCATAAAAATCGGTCAAGCGTTTTCGGAGGAGTATGGGAAGGAACATTGTGACATGGGAATTTTATATATTATATTTAATATACAAAATGATATAAAAATGAGATATCAAATTTACAGGCTGTCAATAATTCTGAAGATGTTTGACAATTTGCATAATTATGTATACTAAGTACAGCTCCTACCATTGTGAATAAGGCTCTGAAGTAGAATTCTTCATAGCGCCATAGCTTTGAGATTGATGTTGAGCACTGGAATTGCTAGCTCGGCGCTCATTTGTTCCACTGAGAGAACTCCAGCCACCACGATTATTTACCTGAATTTAAAAAAATATCTTTAAACATTGTTGTTATCAAATATATTATATGGACAAAAAATGAACAATATTATATTACCTTTTCAGTAACAGTTGTTGCCATTTCTGATACTTTCTGTGATGCAATACCACTATATTTTACAGCATTTTCTGTAGCTGTTTTAGCTACCTTGGTTACAGATGACGCGAAAATAGACCATCCCTGTACCAAGAAAAACATGATATAATACAAAAACATTGATTTATTAGTTGTAATATTTTATTTGGGACTGCTACTAACCGAAGCTAGAGATGCGAGAGTATTATCCACCATCTCGTTGCCACTATGCATTGGAGACATAGGAGTAGAATGAGATTGCTTCGGTGTATTACCAAATCCAGTATAGCGTCCACTTCCATATTCACTGCTATAAAATAAGAAAAACACATCTAGCATTAAAAACTATATCTTTTTTCCACAAAATTAGTCCCATATATTTTATATGTGATAATATTAATTTTATATTATTTACATCTTTTTATTTCTGTTATGTACCTATGAATTGATGGGTGTAGCAGATAACAATTTTATTTTCCTTTTTTTTTAAGGCTTTGAACACTTAATGTGCCCATGTCAGCCTTATAGGTACAATCTCCTATACCTACTCAACAGACATATTAATGAATTGATAACCATATAGTGTATAAAATATTAAACAAAATTGTATATAATATAGTGTATAAAATATTAAACAGGATCAATATTAAAAACTGACTAAATACAAATCAGTGATTTAAATTTTGTTGAATATATCATGTCTTTGTTAATTTATAGAAACAAATGGTTAACTTTCAGGCTTGTCTAACAAAAAATTGACAAGAACTCTTATTGATTTTCTCAGCAATTAAAGCGAGATGCATATATAAGCAAAAACAATATTAAAAACAAAGAAGTTTTAAAAATTAACATCTTACTGGTAGCTGATATTATTATCAGAACCACTTGTGTGGAATGTGTTTTCATCAGAAGAATAAAAGTTTTGGGATTTGTTCCAATCACTTGATTTTTCTACCACATCAGGTTTGTAGTCGGACGGGCTCCATTCTAAGCCTTCAGCAAGTGCTGCAATCTGTATAAAAATTTAATAAACTAATAAAATACTAATCACAGATGATAATATATACACGCATCACACATATAAATCCAACAAGTGTTCTGTAAATACAGACATTTAAGGGCTATTTTAAAACTAGAAAAAAATATACATACCTTTTGTCTATACATAGCTGCTGCCTTGGTATTATATTTTTGAGCAATTTTCATAGCTGGGTTATAATCAGGTTGACTTTCTAAGAAATTTTTGGCTTTAGCGTTGCCTCCAACCTATAAAGAAATTTTATAATATAATGTTTTCATATAATATTTTAAATACAAATTTTAATATAAAATATTTACCATCATTTTTTCAAGTTCAATATCTTTCCATTTATCCATAGTAACAGACCTAACAAAAGACAAATGGACTCCAAGGCTTCTATGTACCCCTGAGCATTCCAGGCATATCCAAATACCGTACGTCACTGATACCCATTGTGGATTAAGAGTACCACACTCGAAACATTTCTAAAAAAATGTAATATAATAATTTATTGTGTAGCTAAATTTATTTTTGTAATATTGTATTCGATTTGTAAACAAGTAAATATAATTCCTTGTCATTTCGAAGCTTAATTATACAAAAAAACATGCACCATACGGAACAATTTAAAATCGTAAAATGACTTACGTGGTTCTCCTCTTGAGTTCGAATGAAATTCAATTTGCGACGTGTACGTGGAGAAGCCATTGTCTATAAGAATTCTACTACCGTAATTTATAACTGATTGATTTTATATTTTATCACTATTTTGTAGCTAATAACTTGATTTGCCCGTTTGATAAGAGATTACAAGGACGGATTCTAATTTTTTCTGCTTCCTCTCATGTTTTTTTCGAAACTCGGTGTCGTTTATCTACTCTTCATGTCTTTGCTTAAATGTCAGCTTAAATGTCATCCGACCATCCGTCATCACTCAACAGTCAACACTGACCATAGAGTATTCCAAGTCTAAATAATGAATACCATATACAAAAATGCAAAAAACTGTTATAATAATATAGTTGAAGTACCTATTTAAATCATTATAAATATATGCATTTTTTAATGTTTACAACAGGATTCAACAGTTATTTTATAACATACTAGAAAACCCATTTTAGAATGTAGAAACTAACAGCACAAGTTTCCAAAAAAATTAATCACACCAATGATTTATTTTCATCCTTGTTTTCTTATGTTTACGCAGATTTCAGTCTTACATTTTAATATACACAATATAAAATTACACATATAGTTTCTAAGTTTTTATTACTTTTACACATACAGCATAATTATTAAATTTCTAAAGTTAAATTATAAAAGTTATTGTAATTTTAAAAGTTTACTTCTGCAGAAACAAATTACTTAATAAATTTTCTATCACTGAGATTAAGTGATAAATAATAATGCTCATTTTTACTTACTTTCATCTGATATGTAATATAAGATTTTTATGCAATTCAAATCATTAACAATTTTAAATACTTACCAAATAGTAGTTTACTATAAAGCAAAATGACAACATCAGAATAGACAGCGGTTTACCGTCTGCGGTTCATCATCCACTTCATATTCGGGTTTCGAAGGCTGCAAGTGCACAATTAAAGACAATATTCGTTTACTAGTTTCAAATAGACATGTTTTAGAGTGAATCTGTTTGTTTATCAGTTGAGTTCATTTTCTAATATATTATTCGTTTGATTTCGAACAATCGGTTCAACCGGATTTGTAAACAATTAATGTTGGTTGGAAATCAAAGTGATTGCGGCATCCGGCAGTAGTTGAATACTTTATTCTTGCGCGTTTGAAATGATATAGCTTTATAATGAACGGCGAAAAAATGAGTTTAAATAATGTTGAAGCGGAATACATGGACATTGCCAACAGGAATGCTTGGACCACTACTTACCAAGTAAGTTTTGTACTCTTATGACGCGTTACTTTACGTTGTATATATGCCACGCACGAATTACTTCTTTTAGTTCGAAAACCTAGTGCATTGGTATAAAATCACAATATAACATATTAAAATTTAGTTATCTTTCAATAAAACACTATTCTATATAGCTACTGATTCCATAATTCAAGCATTCAAATTATTGTTTTAAACGACAACAATTCGAGGCATGAAGGTACATTTAAAAATAAATAAATGATGAATCTTATAGATGATAGATATGTAAAACATTGTTTGGTTTTGAAACTTAAATTAATAAAAATATATAAAAAAAAATGTTTTTGGTAGGGTTATGCTAACTAGATGACGTATTTTTTAAGTATTGTAAGCCATAAGTTTTGGTCCCTTTTAAGTTGTAGAACCCCATAGTCTCAATTTTAATTACTTAATAATTCTGATGCTTACATAAAGTCTTCACATAATATCATGTTGGTAACTAGCTAAAACATTAAATCAAAATACAATACATTCAATACAAATTGCCTCTTATAGAACTAATAACTTTAAATGTTAATATTCTAATTATAGATTAACTTAACATTCACCATATTGTCATTAAAGTCAAGTATGAATCAGAATAGTGCAAAAAAAAAAAGAAAATATTCCAGGAAAGTGTAATTTAGACACACATGATTTTAAAAAGAATGTTAAAATGTTTAATCAATGTGTATAATGTTATATTACATCATTTTCTATTGTCTGTCTCAAAGGATTACTTATGATAAAATCTTAAAACATTTCTGTTCCTAGTCGCCCATATACAGACTATATTCTTACAAAAAAAAAAAAAACTTTACTTCTATTTTAATCCCATTGCCACACATTTGCAACTAATGGCCATATTTATGTAATTAGTCTATAAATAAAATAATTGTGTAAAGCCTATGTATTAACATTTTGAACTTAAATTTTATACAGTAGAACCTCGACAACTCAAACCTCTATAATTTCAAAAAATAATATGTTCCCTTCCCTTAACCTATCTCTAATATGACCCTTGATAACTTAAAACCTCTATAACTTTAAATATTTTGTGTTTCCCTTGCATTTTAACTTATCAAGGTTCTACTGTACTTAAATAAGAATGGTCTTGTGCATTAAAAAAATAAGTAGTAGTTGAAATATAATAAGATCATTCCCCCAACTTGTTAAAATAATGGTTTTATGAGCTTGATCACTTTTACAAATGTCACTGTTGGGTGAGGGTCTCCTACTCAAATTAGTTGAAGACAGGATGAGATAACAGTTTCATAAAATTTACACACATTTATTATGGAGTTCCTTACAATGTTTTGCTATATGAATGACCAGGCAATGTTTATTTACTATTTGAAGTGCTTGGGGAAACTTAGACCTGGATCTTAGATTCTTATTTCCTTTATAACACCACAATAGAGCATAAATGCTTATTAAACCGGAAGCATATAAATTAAAGTGAATTTGGTATTTGGTTATCAATTTATAAATGTTTTGTAAATAGTTATGCTACAAGCACTATATTTAAAACATTTCAATTTTGAGCTTTTAATTTGTAATTCATAACTTAATACAATTATTGGTTAAATTACTTGTTACAATAAATTAACAATTTCTTTAAAAATAATTTTACTTTCAGAAAATTGGAAGAGAATGTCATTTATATCCTTACACATGCACAGAAGCAAAAAAGCCTCAAAATAGGCCATTGAACCGCTATAGGGATGTAAATCCATATGACCACAGCCGTGTCATATTAAAAAGATGTGAAGGAGACTACATCAATGCAAATTTAGTTAAGGTATGTAGCGTTTCATATTTTAATCCTAAACAAAAACAATAATTAGGATTCATATTTTATTTATTCTACTTTAATAGTCAAACGGACAGATGTACAACAGAAAACTTATGGTAAGTGGTTGACGTGACTCATGAACATATATAAGTTCATCTAAAACTAGTCCAGGCAACTCATAAAGTTCTCAGATGCTAAAATTTAATTTTATTGATCAGAGGATTTTATGTTTTTCCATAACTTTAATAAAACTTGACACTGGCAAATAGTAAAAACTCATTGCCATAAATGAAGAAAAAAAATGTCTCGGACATAAGATGGTAAGTCGTGTCTGTCCCTCTCTTCGTAACACAGCAAATCTATTTCACAGGATAAATAAGCAGGATGGTTGTACTCATGCAAACAGGTCACGGGAGCACGACACAGCGCATCCCACTGAACGGCTTGTTACGCGTCCATTTTAATACAGCATTACATTTTGTATACCATTTATTTGGCAGCTGATGTTAATCTATACTAATATTATAAAGAGGAAAGATTTGATTGTTTGTTTGTATTGACTAGGCTCCGAAACTACTTGACCGATTTGAAAAATTCTTTTACTGTTGGGAAGCTACACTATCCCCTGAAAATAGGCTATATTAAATTTTCAAAAAGTTAGAGACCCGATTTAAATCTTAGTTGAAGCTGGCGAAGCTGCGTGCAACAGCTAGTGCTTAATAATAAATGAAATTTCAACTAAAACTAAAACCATCAGTTTCCCGGAATATTTGGGAATTCATATATGGAGTCGAATTTTTAATATTTGCTTTGACTATCCCGTCTCATAATTTATTTCAGAAAATCCTTTGTGCTTGTTTATACAGGAATTCCTTTATATGCGAACATTTATGAAACTTTCCACGAAATGGTGCATCAAGCTCTATATATTTTATAGAGTTGTAGATGACGACTATGACGGACAAATGAAAAATTTGCATGACGAAAGGGTTGCCGGAATCGTATACGTACAATTAGACTTTATTGAATTCCACAATGATTGTTGTAGAGTTTGCTTTGTACGTGCAAAATTGCAACGCAGAATACGGTGTATTCACTACTTTGATATTACAAATAGGTTTTACCTTAACGAAAAAAAAACTCTTCAAAGCATCCATGCTAAAAGGGATCACTTTTTAAAATGTGATCACGATTTAGTAAACATCATTAAACATCAGTTTAAGTCTCTGAAGGGGTTAAAATATATTTTTTTTGTACTTTTATAAAAGTCTAAATGTGGCAAAAGTTTTTGGATTCACCATGATAAGCGATCTTGATATCTCATTGCGCTGGCTCGAAGTGGAGTTGTAGACTTACAACTCAATATATATAATTAACAATAGGTATTACATCTATATAATATAATTGTAACATTGTATATTCCTTAATATGTGTTAATTTTATTCTATTTTTTTTTTAAGTTTAAATTTAATCATACGTACATGGAGGTTTTCTTAGGAGTTTAGATGTACAAATAAATTTAGAGAAACCTATTTTATGAGCAGCCAGACAATGTCGAGCCAAGTCACCTTATTTGTGGTGATATACCCAAAACACCATCGTCGCTTGCCTTCTCTTCACAGAATAGGGATGTTGACTATTTTTTAAAATTAATTTTATTTGATAGATATACTATAGATAAACACGAAAAAAGATTTTTGTAAAGAAATATGTCCAATTTTAACGAAAAATTAAATAAAGAAAAATAGTTTTTAGAATTGCCGTTAAAACGCTCCAAGCGTCATTACGTCACACACCGCATTCAGAGCTCGCGCTATGTTAGGTGAGTTTGTACTTAGCTCAATGTTCAGTGACGTCATCGCCTTATTGGCGTTTACAGTCACGTGACAATGCATGATAAATAACGCGTTTTAAATTAATTTTCTAAATTTAAAGACAAATAAGTAGACTTTTTAAATGTTATTTTAAGTTTTCAAATACTGTATTTAATATGTAAAAAATTACTTTACATGAATTTGTAACATGTGTCAACATCCCTATTAGTACATTTTAGTTTATAATAAATACAAGAAAATTAAACTTATAGCAATTGTAACCATTTACCGGAATGCTGTATAAAGTTTCGTAATAACCAACCTACATAATTTTATAACGCCCTATTTATACATCTGCATTCGAGTTAAGTTTGCAAATGAAATGTGGGACATGCAATCAACTAATGTACTTTTCTGGTTACTCACTTTGTGTAAAAGTAATGACGGTTATTAATGTAATTAATTTAATATATTATCGACAGTAAATGGCAGGGGATTTATTTACTGTTAATTAAAAAATTGTATTCGAATCCGAAATTCTGAATATAACAACATAATAATCTTAACATTATACCGAAGGAAGAGATAATAATAATAGCTATGGACGATTTTACACCACGTCAATCTGGTCCCGTGGAAAGTTTCCGAAGAACTTGTGCTACGGGTACCAGATTACGAAAATTCTTATATTTAATACGTTTTATATTAATACAGACATTTAAGATTTTTAATATTTATATAATACACATCCATGGCACAGGAACATAGAAACTTTTTCTCTTTTTATATATGTTTTAGCAGAGATATCTTTTCTTTGCCATATTATATATTTTTATTAGTCACACTTAACAAAAAAAATATTAGAAAGAGCGTAAATGATTGCTGTATATATGCACATGTGACTATGATTTGACAATGAAGAATCCACGCAGGTGAAATTGCGAGTGAGATATTGTTTCATACAACATAATGTTAATATAAATAAAAACAACATTAAAACTCTTTGATAATACATTATTATCGACAGTATCAAGGGAGACATGAATAAGAGGAATTTATTATTGTTTCAATTAAATATAATTGCTATAACAATAACAAGAAACCGTTTTCATTCGTTTCTCGGAACAGAAATCGATAAAATGTATTTTTATATGTTACACCGTTTGCCTTCGACATCAACGTGAACGTGAAATCGTTGCCTAACTAGCGGTATATAAAGTACGTTACTATAGCATTCGTAACGTTACTTTAGCATACGTAACGTTACTTTAGCATACGTAATGTTACTTTAGCATACGTAACGTTACTTTGTTATTTATTGCCCGCCAGAAGGCACGAATGTGATCAGGCCTATTTTTTCCATTGGACAATCTGGGCAAATGTCTGGAGCCCCGCGAACAATGAGGCTCCATAATTCCTATGCTTTTTAACAGAAAGTTTTTTGTGATTCGCCTCAGGGACCTCCATTATTCGAGTTCTCATGGCCCAGTGCTATGTGATGGCTCCTCCAAGTAATATTATTATCTCGTCTTCAGGGACGGCTTAGTGCCGAATTTCTCGTTCTCGTTAACGTTGATGGTGAACAAACGCTTTAAGTGTGAGGTGGGCGGATAGAGATTAATATTTCTCTATATTGGTTGTCATAGCCCGTAGGTGTACTGTCTTCTTACAGAGAAATATAATACTTGTAAAAATAACGTCTAAAGTAAACAACTCTGTTTGAATACGTATAACACTATTGTTTATTTTATATTTTGTTGTGATCTAAGGGAATCATCGAAGTGGCACGTATATTCGCCATCTCGAATAGAGCTTATTTAAATCCGACCAAACATGTGTTTCTGATTTATCAAAATTTGAAACGATTTCTAAAAAAGTCACTTAAACCTCCAGTTAGTCGGTTCCGTTACAGTACTTAAATAGGATTGGTTATTACAATAATGCGTTAATCTGTAACAAATACCCGACAGATAGCCGAAAATCAATTGTTTTGGCATTGCATGGTAAGGAGACTTGTACTCATACTTCGCATGAAAACTAATCTCGTAATGTGACAGCCAATTTTATCCAAAGACCCTCGACCACCGCTCTCTTCTCGGCGTGCGCTGAAAGAATAAATATTTAGAATTTTGAAAGAAACTATAGGAAGAATGGGTTATAAACGTATAACGTGAATGGACAGAACTAGGATTCTGTTGAAAAATTTATTATTTTTCATTAAAACATATTTATGTAAGGTACCATGTTTTAGAACAGACTAAAAGTTTTTTTTTATTTCATATTTTCATGCGTTGTTATCCTCTTATAAGTTATATTAAAAAAATTAAGTACCTCCAGCTTATCGGGATGATAGATTAAAGTCAAGTACTCTGTGTTTCAATGTTAATGTCATTGCATAATGAAGTACGTTCGGTCTTCAACTACTTTGGAATAAATTCAATTTGGCAAAGAGCGGATAGCAAGATTTATAAATCCTTTGGTTTTGTAAAAAAAGTCAGTATTTCAACTGACTAATAAAAGTGACCGACTTACGGTGACTCAGTTTAAATCGTCTGCAACCGACGGACTGAGGCCAAAGATATTACTTAATATTTTAAAATTATATTTTTTATAAGCCCAACGTTTCGAATACTTTACAGCAACCATGGTCACGGGAGCACCAGCTTAGCTTTATAGTTTAAAAAACTGATAAGCATATAACGCAAATGAATAAATTCATAATATTATGTTCTTATTTATATACAGTCCGATATCTTGAACAGAATTCCTAAACAAAATATAGTTTGTTTCTTAAATTATGATAGACAAAAACATGATTAATTACACTATAATTGAGAAAAGTCTATGTTCAGAAGTGGACTGATAAAGGCTCATTGATGGTGATGATACTAATATAGTTCTATCACAAGCTCATGTTTCTTGCGGTTAGTAGGTGCAGACTATCCACTTACTAATATGGGGCAAGTGAGAATAACGACGGGAGGTGGTGTATGCTTAGGTATAATTAATTAACTTACATTAGTTAAATTGCTATTTCATTGAATTCTAGTCGTCGTAGAATTTATAAGGTCATAACTCAATAAAGGTTGCAAGCGGTACTTTTAAAGCTAGTTTTTTTATATAAAAAATTAATGGTACGCCTTGATAGTAAAATCGAATCGCGCGTCGTCGGACGGGTAAATGTCTGTTATTCTTTATCATAATTCGTCTTCAATATTAACGTACTACGTTACTAGTAGTCTCACTACTGCCGAGCATCCGTGGCAGCTAACTTTTATTATACCTATGCTATAAAACTTATTGTAATTACCTGAAAGGGAGAATGTGAAATGTATTTTAATTTACAGATGGACCGCGCAAATCGGAAGTACATTCTCACGCAAGGACCGCTCGTTTTTACCGTTGGTCATTTTTGGCTTATGGTTTGGGAACAGAATAGCCGGGCAATTCTAATGCTTAACAAGATAATAGAAAAGAACGAAATAAAATGTCACTGGTACTGGCCGTATGGTATCGGAGAGCAGCAGAAGCTGGTTCTCAATGATATAAAACTGACTGTGGAACAGATCAGCGAGGAAGATTGCAACTACTACACAACAAGAGTATTTAAGTGAGTTCAAATTTTATTTGGTTGAAGTCGATTTTATTGAATGATTTTTTTTTTTATATTATTCCTCATCATTTTTGCCTCTTCTGACAATTCATACATTTTTATAGAATAAAATTGAAATGAGAACTGAAAACAGCTTTCCATAAAATCTTCAGTCCCATGTAATGACTAATGCTACAGATTTGTATTATTTGTTATTATAACAAAATTCTTAAGAGCAATAACATATCCTTCCTGAAATGGTATAACGCCCAAGTTCCAACTCTAGAAAGTCTAGAGGCATATGCATCAATACCGTGTTTGTTTCGGTATTATTATTATTATTAAAAAAAAAAACAGTCACATCACGAATAACTTTTTTTATTTATTTATTGTTTTTCGTGTGTAGTTAGTCCTCTATATACTAAGTCTATGATTGCGTGCTGCGAAAACAAATTCATTTTCATAAAATGTGCAGGTATTATGATTCATTTTAATAAGCTTGCCTCACATGAATTTATTTCTTTTGTGGATTCATTTTATTTTCTATTACACGCGCCTCTCGTGTAATGCTATCAGCAACAATACAATTCTCGTTATCATAGTTTAGAATTTTATTGTCACTTGATTTTTTAACAATGCTTGGCGAAAAAATCTATAACTGTAAAAGGAAGAAAAGTATTTACTTTTTGGTCATACTAAGTATGTAATTAATCAATACATTAAATAAAATTATCTCGGATATTTAATAGAAAGTTCTTTTAATTATAATAATTGCACCATCGTTCTTTTTTCTCTCTTTTTTTCATTGCTAGACGTGGTCCTATTTAAATAATTAAATTCAAGTTATTAGTTATTATTAGTTATTTATAATTATTACGAGAATTAGGGCCTGTTTCACAATCTCCCTTTAAGTTCCCTATAGGCTATTGGCAACATATTTGACAGATAGAGTATGGAGTATCTGTCAAACATCTGTCAAATATGTTGCCAATAGCCTATAGGGAACTTAAAGGGAGATTGTGAAACAGGCCCTTAAAACAAGTTACATTTAAAGCCAAGCAAATATGCGCGCAATTACTGCTATGCGAACACTATTGATTCAAATGTTTTTACTATTATACATATAAAAGTAATGTGTCAACCTTTATACGTCACACTGCTTGGCACGAGTCTTCTGGAAATCAGGCGAGGAGGGGCTGGGCCATAGTTCGCTGATTCGCTGGCCCAATGTGGGTTGGTATACTTCACACCTTCAAAGACTTTTGATCTCATCAGGCATGCAGGTTTCCTCACGATGTTTTCCTTTAACGGTGAGCGATCGATGTTTAAGTGCATGTAGAAATTTTAGAAGGCCCCATTTCAAGGCCCAAAGGAGTCCAAATCGAACATTCCTACTAGACCATCGTCGCTCACATAATGTAACAGTCAATACATATGATAACTATGAAATAATATGTAACTAGGCGAGGATAATGCGAATTTGTTTCTCCTTCATGTTATATACGTCTTTTTTTTGTATAAAAAACAGCCCGGAGTAAATTATCATAAATTTCTTTGTGTGAAGAAAATGCGAACGTGAATATATAATATGTATACATATTGCTGTGCCTGTGTTTTATTTAATGAAATGAAGGAAATTTCCCAAAATTTTCATATACTTAGTACTTATTCTTTGCGTGTTTGCTTTGCAAGCGAAACCTACTTACCAATTTAAATTTTCAATTGACACGCTTTTGATAATTTCAAGGTAACCAAAATTAAAATTACACGTGCATTTGTGGAATTATTTTAAACAGGAGCAGCAAAATACGTCATTAGTATTTCGGGCACCAAATATAAGCTATATTCGTCTGTTCATTTTAAGATAAGCAATGCAAATTCTTTATTCAAAATGAAAAATCTATTTAGGATAATATCTCAAAACAAGGTCATAAGGTAGGTATGGTACCTACCTATGACGTCATCAAAATTGTTTATTGAGAAATTGTGTTAACAAAACGAAGAATTGTCAATGAACTACCTATTTAGTAATGCTTTTAAATATTTTACAACACTCATTCTTCCGAAATGTATGTCTAATTTATTATTCTAAGGCTATGCTATCCCACTGCTGGGCAAAAAGGCTTCCCCCAAGTTCTTCCACATAGGTATCGCGGTCCTCCGCAACCGTAGACCAGTCAGCTTCATGTGCGTCTAGGTCGTCGCAAGCAATGTTTATTTGCTAGTTCCCATAGTTTTAAAAGCCTCATTCTACATTAAGACAATACAATGTTATTTTAAATTTTTGAAAGAATTATAAAAATCAGCATCTAACATTATGAGTTTTCATTGTTTATTTGTGGTTATTGTTGTAGAATTATTTAAAAAAAAACTTTTTTGGACAAATACAATGTAGGTGTTATTGATCGTATTTTCTTTAGAAAAAAAATGACATTGACCGAAATAGGAGCTCAATATTCAGTCGCTAGCAAGGAATATGAATTGATTTAATGCGTCAGAGACGCTTCGAGGACAGAAAAAGGTTGATTTATGATAACATAAACGTCTACAATGGATATGTTGTTTATGTATGAATACCTACTTAGAATTTGATTTCATAAGAATAATATGATCGAACGAAAATATGTGTTTATTATAATATTACTATATACTATATATATATATGAAACAAAAATATCTAGGTTGCAATGCCGAAAGTCTAGGTTGGATACGTAAATAAACATAGGATAGATAAATATATAGTAAATACATAGACATTTTTTGTCATAGAGTTCACATACAAAAATCGCCTACTCGCGAAAGCTTGCGAAAGTTTAAATTGAGCTAATATAGCTTACAGCGTAATTGAAAAACAAAATACAAATCTCACGTACTCTCTCTTCACTAAAAAAACTCTGACATGCTCACAAGAAAAAGACAAACGTAGTTTCAAAGTCTAATCTTATACTAATATATAAAGCTGAAGACTGTTTGTTTGAACGCGTCAAACTCAGGAACTGGCCGAATTTGAATGATTTTTGCAGTTTTAGATAGCCGATTTATCCAGCGAGGCTATAAGGCTATATCATCCCTGCTAAGTTTAAGTTTTCATAATTTTGGATGGATTTGAATTTCCATTATGTCAAAATTCTATTAGTTGATATATGCTTTCACTTCTACCAGCAGTCTAGTCCCTATGTCTCATTTTTTATCTATGCAATTGATGTGTTAGCCGTATTAGTTGTACACTTAACAATTAGCTTTACTAAATCTAGTTCGTTTTGTTTAGGTCCCAAGTTAGTCATAGTTGTACAAGGCAAATAAGATGATAGTACAAGATTATTTAAAAGTATATTGTTTTTCTAGAATATTCGACATGGAGAGCTCTGAGAGCCGTGAAGTTATACAATTTCACTACACGACGTGGCCCGACTTCGGAGTGCCCTCGTCTCCTGTGGCATTCCTGGAGTTTTTGAAGAAAGTGCGATTATCCGGCGCCCTCGAGCCAGACGTCGGTCCGCCCATCGTGCACTGCAGCGCTGGCATAGGTCGTTCTGGAACCTTCTGTTTGGTGGACTCGTGTCTTGTTCTCGTGAGTGCAATATTATAATAGTTTTTATCTGTATGTATAATAGCATAGACAATCCATATATAGTCAGTAAAAATCTACAGATAGGTTTTAGGGGAATTTGTGTCGGGACAATGGATTGATGAAATGCCTTGATGGTGTCAAAGACTTCATCAGGCGTGAAAATTTCCTCACGATATTTTCCTTTACTACCGAGCAAGCGATGCTAACAAGGTGGCACTTCGATTAAAAAACATATTATATTATATTAACTAGACTAGACGGTCAAAGCATAGATGTATGTAATTAATTCTATGGTATTTTCCGGTTATCCTTAATATGTATCGTGGAAATTCCGTATAAGTTTGTGCGACGGGTAATAGATAGTTTTATCTATGCTCCAGTCAAACTCGACGTGATGTAAAAACAGTGATGTACCGGTAACCGTCCGACAGCAGTGGTAAAGAACATTTTTATAAAATGTTTATTAAAAAAATCTATATAAAAGATATTATTAATATTTTATAGTATTGTACCTACAGTGCAACTGTAGAAATAACTTTCGACTATTGACTGCTTTGATAATTTATAATTGCATTTATCGAGTTTCGTTAGAACTAATAAAAATATATAATGAAATGTATTAAATGTTTCTACAATAGTTAACCACTCATTAAACCTCAATAACTTAAATTTTATGTAAGATCATCGTATTATCGACACCACGTCATGACGCCGGTCATTAATTCAAGGCCAGTCCAATAATATACCGAAATAGAATGCACTTGATTCATAGTACTGTAAGATTCTATTGTTCATGGTATATTAAAAAAAAGTTTCTTCTTCTTCTTTTTCAATGTTAGCTTTCCTCGAGAATTTGTCAATGTCAGAGTTAATGGCTTATTGTTCGGTCTTTCTATTTCTAGATTGAAAAGGAAGGCCTGGAAGGAGTGAACATACAGCAAATCCTCCTGGAGATGAGAAGGGATCGCATGGGGCTCATTCAAACTCCCGATCAACTGCGCTTCTCGTATCAAGCCATCATTGAGGGAGCCAAACGATTCGATCCCAATTGGGTTGGTATTTTGCAATATCTTTATACGTCCTTTAGTAACAGAGTCCGAGACTAGGTCAAGTTTCAAGAGATTCGATGAACATTTTCAGCGATAATCGAAAAGTGTGTTTCGGACATTAGGTAGGCAGCGCCTATATGTATTCTTACGAGACAAATCGTTTTTAAGCTTTTTATTCTCTAAAAATTCAAGCCTATACACAGTATGTAAAATTTCAGTCAACAGTTAGTTAGTAGTTAGTTAGTATGTATTGTCAGTCAACAGTTTATATAAGTATGCTATATATGCCACATACGTTAGTGCACTAAAAATGAAAAAATAAAACATACATTAAAGTATTTTATTGAAATTACCAAGACCTAAAGGTACTAGACTGACAAGAACCAGTAATTAAAGAGTGTCTATTTACTGGTATGTGTATAATACAATGTATAAGTATTATGTCTTATGGGTATTTGAACAAGTAAATGATATAAAAAAAACATCGTGATCTTTTGCCCGTCCACTACTGGACAAGACGGTCGATCATATGCATCCAACCAGAACACGGAACGAAATTATGTTGATGATCGTATCCGTCAACAGCGACACCCTGGCAGACAAATTACATGCTTAATGCCACGTGTGATCTGCCGCGTAAATTAGTTTAAAGTGCACATACTCTCTCACAAAATGTCCGGTGACACTGAACAATGATCTGCTAAGTCCGTGGGCACGCTAGGCTCACACTCCCGAAATATAGCAAAGCTTTTTTCAGGATTGGTGGTATTTTGCTTCACTTTTCTATTCGTCGCTTTTTACGACACCCATATGCACTACTCGGTTTGCGGACCTTTAGCTGGAAACACCGAAATGCCGAAATTTATGGATGGATATTAATAACGTGTATGACTTGTACAGAAGGAAGACGGCAAGATGGAAGAGAGTATATACTCGACAGTGGCCGAGGAGGCGGAGGAAGAAGCACCGCCCCCGCCGCCGCGCGGGGAGAGCCTCGCCCGTCCCCCGCCGCCCCGCGCGCCCGTCCGCCCGCTGCCCGCCATACCCACCAGCACGTCACTAGGTACCTATAATACATATTATAATATTTTTTTATGTGTACAGTGGAATCGAAAATTTCATCACAAGACATTGCGTCTAACTTCCAAATTCACACAGACTACTTCAATGTTCGGGAATAAAATCTACCGTATGGTATCCGAAACGCCAGATATGCAAAAATTTTGAGAAACTCGCGATATTGATTTTTATTATGCGATATTGTTTTTTATTATAATAAAGAGTAAAAAACGCATAAACAGCGGAAAACTATCAATGAAAAAAGTCAAAGTTAAACTCTCCTTAAGTTTTTTGATATATTTCAGCATGGTCATTATGTACAAATGTTACAGGAAACCTGAACTACGAAGGATCTCCAGAGAACAGTTCTGATGAGGAGCCACCTTCTCCTCCGCCCAGGGACGGCGCAACCACCTCATCCTCAGCCGACGATGAAGACGAGGAAACAACACAACAGCCTGAGAGGTATGCATCATTGGAAACGTACGTAAATACATCAGAAACAACAAAAGCAATTCAGGTTTATGTATTACAATAAAGAGGTGTTCCTAAGTTTCAATCAATGGGGTTATTGGAACTATTTATGTTATTAATAAACCCTTCAACTATATTGCTACGTTATCACTGAATGGTCTTAGGCTATAAAAATAATCACATTCAGTTTGGAAAAAATGCGGGAATTTCCCTTATTTATTATCTAATCGTTTATACTTAAGAGCATAAGCAATAATTTTGTAACGTGTGTCGTATTCCAGCGGCGGCGACACAACAGAGACTCTGCGCCGGCGCCGCACCCGCGAGCTGGCTGAGCGAGTGTCCGTCATGAAGAAGCGGGCGAGGGACGCGGAGCGGTGGCACGCGCTCAAGAGGTCTCTATACAAGCCACTCACCATCACGTTCGGCTTTATACTGGCCGGAATCATAATATATTCATATGTTAAACATTAAAAAATCAAATACACTACAAGCCGAGTCGTATATCAAATTTTTTTGTTGAATGTCATGAAAATATTTGTTAATATGGCATGTTTAATTCGACGCAATATTATGCTATATTTGCATGATCTCTCATCTCAATTTTCATCAACTACATAATTTTAAATTTTTTATTTAACAATCAATTATTAATTATTAAATGTCAATGTATACGTAGATATGCTTAATATAATAAAGAATAACTTAGGTAATACTATGTCTTCAATTTAGTAATCGTTTAAACATATAATATTTGACATTATTAATTGAATGTTAATGAAATAATTTTCTTAATCAATCACGTGCTGTAAATAAATGTAGCATCAATCGATAATTTATTAATGTACCTAATATTTTACACATCATAACTTTGGATCACAAACCGCTACAATATAACACTTTGTTTTATTATGATATATAATTTATACATTAATTATACATACATATATACTTATTTAAAAATTAAAGACATTAGAGTGTAGACGTTAATTAATATTTATGTTATTGTCGATTTCATCTTAATGTGTTAAATTACCTTTGTCGAACTATTTGATTGATGGCGTATCGTAAGCATTTATTATTAGAATTAGTGTACATTATGCAAATTATACTATATTTCTACTAGTGATCGTTTAAATGTTTCTAGAACATACGAGTGACAAACAATTATCAGTTTCGTACAATGAAAATAAAAATAAAATTTTAAATACAATGACTAAATATGTAATACATATATTTGAGAATTTGGTATAAAAAGTGTTACACATTTTATTATGGGAAAGCTTTTTCGTATTGATTTAAGATTACTTTGTATAATGTACATTTAATAGAGTATTGTGTTTATTAGTAGCATTATTATACTATTATATAAAGTAAATATTAGTAAGTGTCAGTAGCCGATTGTGGAGATAACTGAAAATGTTATGAATAGTTTAATATGACAAAACCGAGGCTGATTTCAACGCAATAAAATACATATCTCAGTGTCGTTGAAACATTTGATTTTGATGGTTTCTACAGTAATTAAGTTGAATGTTGGAAATAATTTAAGACTAGCTATGAATTGGTGGGGTCACGAAATTTGAACAGCGGTTTATTAATTTCAGGTTAAAATCGGAGGAAATGCCTAAAAACGATCCTTGTGAAGACTGAGGCGTTTAGATGAATAGATCAATTAATGGTAAATTGTAAAATAAGTTTAACATATCGCAAATGTAGGAGATCACGTCTCCGAATTTACTTTTAGATTACGTATTTGATTTGCCTGTATAAGATTGTGATTAATGCAATTGAATGATTAGAACAAGCAAGTTAATTAGTATAGTGCGATTGGAAAAGCTCGTAATTTAACATCACATTTTACAACTCGATTAGGAATGAAATGTTGTCCGTCCTCATTTCTGAAACGTTTTAAAAACTTTTTGAATATTTTTCAATGTATACTAAATATTTGCACTTTGCCAAATATTCATAGAATAGCTTCGCAACACAAAGGAACGTACAACACGTCCGAGATTTGACGTAAGATATTTTTGCAAAATTAGAAATAAAATTGACGATTACATAGTATGTACATGATATATTTTGATTTCTTCAATAATCGCGTTAATATAACGTATATGTTATATTACTCAAAAGCAAAAAGATGATGTCCACATACAGACATGTCAAAAGGAGAATCAAATTTTAAATCTTTGTTCACTTCAGCTATTGCTCTATAAACATTAAAACATACAATGATTTTTTTTTATCTAATATACTTAGTAATTAAATATTGCGCATTAGGATTAGAGTATTCGTTTTCTTTTCCACGTTTACCTACTAGATATAAAACATTTGTATATATACATATATAGGCAACTAAAAACGTTTTAAGTTGTAGGATATTTATTTATAT
This sequence comes from Lycaena phlaeas, assembly GCA_905333005.2. Classification (NCBI taxonomy): domain Eukaryota; kingdom Metazoa; phylum Arthropoda; class Insecta; order Lepidoptera; family Lycaenidae; genus Lycaena; species Lycaena phlaeas. The sequence goes on from HG995168.1 coordinate 8,757,535, forward strand.
AGATACCTTTATTTGGGGAGACCTGTTATTTATAGATGTAGCTGATAGGTTTGCATCTGTGACTTAGTAACATTGCGAGTTACAATATCAAATAGTTTAGTGAATAGGTATATTTTAAGCGGACATTTTAACATCACTTAACTATCACTTATATATTTTTTCATTTATATAAGCTATTATAAGACTATATTTAATTGTATCTCATAATTTTATATGCATTAACTACTAACAGCGATCAAATATTATAATAAAATTTCAATGTATAAACTCAGCTTGCAAATACATTATTTGAAGCGATGGTAAACTATTTAAATTTTTCTGTGATACATTACAAATTGGTAACTATTATGCTTTATAGTTTATGTTATAGACAAGCTAATGAGGTTTTGATATGATCCGACCATCGAACGTATAACCGGATAGAGTAGTAATGTGACCATCATCCGACTGGGCATTTTCGAAAACTGGTCACTGGTCAGTATTCAGTAATTTGTCACTACCCCCATCGGTCAATCATCTTTCAATGATAATTAGTCGACCAATCAGAGCGCAGACCGGCGCAGCGTTGCAGCATACATTTGGCAGTATTTATTTTAATACAAAACATTGCCGCTATATTCTGGTTATATACTCGATGGATCCGACTATGATGACGAATTGTCAGAACTGCATTACATACATGTTTATATTTTCAATAAATATGTCTATAAAACTGATATTTTCATAAAATATCACTTTCTAATAGACATGGGAAAATTGGCTCGCACGAGTTCTGGGCACTAAAATTATTTTTTATGAAAACGCATCACATAATACATTAAAATCAAAACGAAATTATATTAAGGAATTTTTTTCTGGCATTATTTTATTTTTGTTTCTTATATTGTCAAGACCATAATGTAAATATAGTTACAATTTTTTGAAACTACTATCACAAAATTGCCATATACTTTTTACATTTATTAAGACAAACGCTTTTCAGCAGCATTTGATTTAATTATTTTTGAAGAATATAATACCCAAAACATGCCTTAATTTAATTTATGAAAATTTCGATTTTCATTTCAAGTGTTACTACTTACTATTTTACTTAGAATTCCTACTCTCTATATGTAACATCACATTTACGTGTATTGTGCTGTTTCAATTTTATTATATAATATTTTTTTAATAATTATTAGTCTGTACTAAACTCCTAAATGGCGTAAATTTTTTGCAAGTTTTTACATAGGTCTTAAAAATAATTTGTTTCCAATTGAATCCACTGGCATATGTTTAGATTAAAGGCCATAAATGCATTTTTAGTTATCCTCTTTATCTAGATCGGAGCCGATCTAACTAAGTGCGATTTTGATAATCACTAAAATATATTTTATACATCCTAAAAAAAAAACATTTTGCCAACGATTCCGTAGATTTAGTTGACTAATACGTTTGTTTAACCCACCTGTAAACAAATACAGTTACTGTTTATTTGTATGTAAATATATCTAGTGACAAATGTTTAATGAAAATTAAATGCATCATAATATTATGAATATTCCTTTAAAAATATACCTATATCAACGTTAACAAGCAATAAAATAAACTTCGGTGTCTACTGATTGTAAGAATAAACACCTTGTAGACTTTTATATGATATATTTTTCGTCTATGCGTGTTATCTTGTAGGCTTACCTAATTGCAAACGCCTTAAAATTTATTGCAAGTTAATACTTCTTGCCAGTATATAGTATACATATGATATTTTACTATTAATTGTATATGGACAATAAAATACTGGATTTTTCCCCTGATAAAGGTATAACTGTCAAAGCTATCGATTACCTAGTTACACCACCTGTTATGTTGGCACTGTATAAATGAATTATACCTAGAGTAACTAAAGCTACAATGATCACTGCTATGTCGACAGATGGAGTAACTACAATTTGTTCAAATTAAAGTTTATAAATAGCCTAACCAGAAACTTTATTGCGGCTGCCATATTGTGGAAAATTTCGGAACGAACTTCTGTAACAGTTAGTACAATAGGATACAGCGGCGACACCAACGCTGGGTTTATTCATGTTCTGGTCAGGCTATAAACTAATTATATTATGTACACAGTATTAATTTCAAATTAATAGTGTAAAACAATGTGTATTTTTCAATTACAGAGCATAACTCTGTAACGTTTTTCAACAACAAACGATCATTACTAAAGATAAATAAACTTTCCATCAATGCCAGTTTCAAGAAAAATAAATCTTGTTAATTTTTTGCTACGGTATCACGGAAAAGTACTTCTTTAAAGAAAAATTGGAACGTCAACACGCATTATGCCACTGTAATTGGAAAATACAATTATATAGCCTTAACATTTTAAATGGAAATATTTGTGGTGTTTTAAACGAATGTAATTTGTAATCATACAAAACACACGCTTTACTTACCTATTACAATTAATAAACACAATTTGACTATATGCACCAATAAAATACAAGGTATTCCGTAGTCTGTAACGAAATTTAGGTATTTTTTTTATTGAACTTACACTTTTCGGATCGTCTAAGTCTTCGCATTAGAAAATATATACAATCGTACATTATTGAATTTCATTATAATATTAATTACTTATTAGATTTTAGACTTGTTTTTGATTAATTGCTTTATATTTTGTCTCGGTAATTTTAAACATAAATGAAAATGAATCGAAATTATTTTATTCATATATTCTGAAAATAATGCATAATAAAATTTTGTTGAACCAAAATAAATGTATCCATCATTGATTGCTTAGGAAATTAATATAACTGTATGTAAAATTTGTTTGAAACAGATCACTTTTACCAAACAGGGAAACGAATTAGATTTGTCACGTGGAAGGCGAAAACGATTGCCTCGTTTAGTAGAATAGAGTAGCTTTCGTAACGCAGCATGCCTTTAACGAATACCAATATTAATATAAGAAATTAAGTGTTTACAATGCTCGGGTAAGTTTGGTCTGTTCTTCCTATTGTTTATTGTGATCTGAGTGAATTAATGGTTTCAATTTAAACTCTGATTAATTAATGTTATGTTTAATGAATGTGCAATTGTATGTTAATCTCATATGACAAAAATTAATAAACTATTTGGTTTTTGATCATCTGCAAATGTGTTTAATTGGCCTGTGCTTGAAATAAAATATGATGAATATTTAGCATATTTTTATTATACAATTTGGATAAATCTGAACAATAAATGGCACAACATTAAATCTGAGAATAAGATTTACATTGACATAACTTTCATGTTGACATAAATCCATTAGTTTCAATACATAAGGGTGACCAAATATTTCAGTAAAATAAGAACAATCTTATATCGAACTATATAGGTGATCAAACAAGGGTGTACGTTTTTGCTCAACCAACAGACAATATCTATGTACACACCTAGGGTTGCCAGGCATCCGGATAAAGCCGGATGGTTAGCCTTCTTAATTGCGTGTCCGGCCAAATTATACGGTGTCCGGCTTTTGTTAGACTTTTTACATGTTTCAAACGAACGATGCCAAATTAGTCTTAGGCTAAGACTGTCTTGGCATTCTATTTTATCTATTAGTTCACAAAATTTTAACAAATTGTATGACACTCATAAAAAAAGCTTGATTTTACATACAATTTCTTTGTCGTACCTATAAATACTGAGACAAAATCCTCAGTAATGTTGAGTGACCGGTCTTTCTACCCGAATATCTGGCCATCTGGCTGTTCTGTCCGGCTATTAGGTTTGGCGACCTGGCAACCCTATACACACCTAATTCAAATGTTGGTTTTCTTAAAAATATAAAAAAATGGTAAGCAAATTATCAGGCATATGGCGCAAGATAGTGTTAATAATATTAATAATTTAAAAAAAATAAAGAAAGCTAACATGCAATATAATATGGCGACGAGGCAAGATATTTAAATTTTAACAGGCCAGAATTTAACACTTCGAAACCGTTACCGTCTTAAAAGTTTTGAAATATATAACAGTAATATATCATATAAAATTTAGATGACACACCAGCGTGCATAAACTGAGGCAAGAAATTCAGACAAATGTCGTAATTTTGAAATTTCAAGAGCAACTCTAGACTTATTTTCTATACCACCCTTGTGGTATTATCTGTCGCATTAATTGTTGTCATTTGGGATCGGGGCATAGTCCCAGAAGGTAAGATGCGACTTACCTACCTCACCATCAGTAGAATCAAATCTAAATACCGCGCAGCATAATTATACGTCATCTTTACTAAAACATCATTGGCATATAGCAGAAAGTCTGCTTTATAACGAATAAAACCATGTCTATGCAAAAAAAAAAACGCTACAATATAATTTATACTCTTAGACGGTGCCGGATATCACAATTATTAGTTACTTTTAAAAGACAACTTTTAATTTTTGCATGTCAACATCTAACGATTACATACAAATTACAACTCCTACGCAGATAAAAAATGTTTGACGTCGTCCGACATGTATTTTCGCCTTTCGGTAATTCACAAACAGCCATTCCTTATTCTACAAAAGCGCAGTTCCGCACTTAGTTAAACAAACAAGAGCATTTTAATAACCGTCTTAAAAATACGGCACAAATAGAAGTAGGTACATCATGAATACATACAGCAACATGTTTTTTATAATAGATAACTCTATACACATAATCTTCTAGAATCAAGATTTTAGCAGCTTTAATTCCATACAACTATAAGTATATAACTTTTAAACGTAATTTTTTAAATACCATTCGGCATTAAAATTATGACACTCGTACCGAAAAATGCAACGATTTGTAAAAAATTTAATTGATTCGTCCATCTGCTATTTAACAAGTTTTACAGACAACATAAGCAAACTGTTTTAATATAGGTATATTATATCTAAAAAAATATCATTTCAACATTTTTTATATTTAAAAAATGAAATTAGTAATTACTATATACCCAAATGTTTATAATATATAATAACTAAATATATATTAATATCGCAGTCATATAGTTCATATACTTTAACATGAAAATAGTTTGTATCTGAGCTTATGAATTATCCCTCCTTTGATAAGTTTATGAATTATGATTATGAGCACATTTAAAATACTACCCACAGATGGCGCCCTTACAGTTTACTGCAACTTTTATTTTAGCTTTAGTAAAATCATATCAAAATATATTTACTCATTATGTATAAATAGTTAGTGAGAAGTATATAATATATATTAAAATTTATACAGGAAAACGTTTTTTAAACGCAGTAAATAATGGTCATAATACTTACAAGTGAATATTGCACGTATATTGTACAAATTTTTTCATAATGATCATTTTTCAGATTCACAATGACGAAAACATTTGCATAACATTTACAAAAGTTTTGTTTTTTATTATAAAACTCCTCTACCGTCAACCATGTTCTCACTTTTCTTTTTTCATCACAATGTTACTTATAACACCTAAGTACAACTCTACATTAACAATTTTTCCAATAACGAATAACATTAATTTGATTATTTCGATTTGTCATTTAATATTATTTATCATTATAAACAGTACTATACATTATCATAAAAGATATTTAGAACCCTCTTAAGATGCCAATTTGGCGTGAAATTAGGTTTCCATTACAACATATTTGGTGAAACACCTTTTAAAAGAGGAGGTGAATATAAAAAGGTACTAAGTATTATAAAAAAATGTGTTCATAATGTACAAATTTCACAATGACAAATGAGTGAAAATCACATGATTTAGGCTTTAAATCGAGCATATTTAATGAAATTTAACACTTGTGCTCGACAAATCTAAAAAAAAGCCTTCCAAAAGTTAGGCTTTATTCTCGGTACCACCAAAATCTCCACCTATAACGTAATGAATTTTATTTATAACTCTCATATTAACTTATCTTTGTAAGTCAAAAAACCACCTTATCAAGAAATATTAAGCTATATATTAGCTCAGTCGAAAAATCACTTTTTATCATTTTATAAATATTACTTATTTCCAATAATTATTTCTTGTAGATAGTTATAAGTTGACATTGATAATTCAGAAGATTTTTTTATATTAAGAGCTTCGCAATAATTTGCATTTTTGTTAAAATTGTATTTAACTCTTGTTATATACGAATCCAATTATTGTAATTGCAACACATATACAGTTATGTAAAATGCTTATGGTTCTAACGTGCATCCAGTTATATTAACATCTAAATTGATTTATTTACATTTAGATTGTAATGTATTAATCTATAGAACATCCAACAATTTGAACCATTCTAACATCAAGTAACGAAAAATTTACTTAATGTAGCAATTATTGGGACATGAGAAAGACACGAAGAAAGGATGAATCTGCCTAAATATTAGAAAATCCAGTCAGTATTTACAACTTAACAAGAGGTCATTTATCAGTATCTATAATTGTCTTATTGAAACAAAGACGATGATTAAATAGTTTTAGTTACAATTAACATATTTATAAAGAGATCTAAGCGATATTAGAAATGATCAATCATATTATAATAAACATATACTCCATACATATTACTACCTAAAACATGAAAATTATAAATTCTTTAAAATTCCTTAGTGTTAAGTATAAAATTGACATGTTGGTTCTATGCTTTTTAATGACGAATTTTATAACAATAATAAATTATTTCATTAAACTTTTAACATTCTTTCATTTAAAGATCTTTCTTTTAGTTATTTTATTATTTCATTAATATTTTTAAGGTCCATGAAACATTGAGTTAAAAGGTAATTTAAATTCGATTTTTAAATTTCCAAATCCATACAATTTATACGTTCGATCCATATGTTTGACCAAGGTGAATCTTCCGTAATTCACAATGAATGAATTCAATTTCACACGAACGAAAAGGTTTTAAACCTTTTTAAGTCTTTGAGACTCTCTAGATTTTAGAAAAGCATGTAATTTTCATCTCGCGCTCGAATTAGCGGTTGATTCGTAGTCGGGACCGTCGTGGTATTCGTGGAAGCATGGCACGATACACAAATTGGTGCGACACTCTGGGCAATGGTATTGCGTCTTGCGACGTAGGATCCTGCCACAATCGTCGACAGTGTTCCAGCAGAAGTTGCAGCTTAACGGTGGGCCGGACCGGACAGCGGGGGTGTGACTGGCTCTCTGCGTCTGCGGCGTGCTCTCTACGCCGCTGGTGTCGGTAACGGTTATAGTAGGTGTCGGTGTGACTGGTGGTTGGGTGGTGGTGCGAGGTTGGCCGGCGGTGGGGGACGTGTCGACTACTGCTACGGCACGAATCAAAAGGGAGCCTACTGATTGCTCCGATCGAGGTCGCCGATTATGTGGCACGTGGAACTAAAATGAAAATGAGAACATTATATCAATTATTAGTAACATTTATGCATCCCACTTCTTTGCAGGTCTTTTTCTCTACATCAGTATCTAACCAAACATCACATATAAAAAATCACACACATAAAAATATCAGATAGGGCGACGCATCAACACAAAAATCGAATACGCTGCATAACTCATCGTGGAAGTTTGCGATTCGCCGTTGCAACGTGCAAATCAGCGCTGCGATGATAGTGCAGTCCATGTTTCACTAGAAACTATTTAGTGTTATTTCGTGGGACGCCGTATACAATATTTTTTTGCGTCATTGCATTGTATAACTAGGCTAGGCTAGGAAAACTATTAAATAACTATCCCAGTCAAGGCAATTTTAAGTGTCTGAAATAATGATACGTATGTTGAATACCTTAGGCGGATTGTACTGGGGATATGACTCGTGTTTCTGCAGTATAGGCGCCGCAGAAGACGGCACGGGTTCAGAGACTTGCTTCTTAATTTCTTGTTCGTCGGGGTGCACTCTGTTCTGCCTTTTGAAATATTTCGAGCGCCGCACGCGTAGACCGAATTGAGAGCCTAATTGATCTACAAATATAGTAAACTTCTATATTAATTATGTTCAGTATATACGATTGCAGTACAGTATTAACATTATACACATATTATAATAGGTATTAAAAGGATTATAGCTAGCAGGCAGAGCCGTAAATAGCCTTTTTTGCGCCCTGTCCGAGCTTCTATAACCGCGCCCTTAGCAAACAAAAAAAAGTCCTGCCTGGTCTGGCCATTCTTGCCCGGCACGCCCATGCTACTGGCATGGGCGTATCTACCGATTTATAAATCTTTGCAAATAATATGTTTATTCAATACTCATTTCCTTGCATATCTATAAAATCTTTATTTAATTTGGATTAAATAAAGTATGTAGATACTTGATTATACAACAATTTTAGCGAATGTTTAGACAACATAAGGAAATTACATATTACCGTTACGAAATTGAACAGTTTTGTTGGGAAATGTATGCTGTATGTAAGAGTATCAAAAAAAGATGTTAATCATTATAATATCATCATCATATTAAATATGATAAATAAATTTTATGGGTCAGAATATTCAGACATCAAAACACATTTTTCAGAAATAATCTCGATAGCAAATAATAATAAAGTAAACATTTGAATTTACAGTCTAGCAATTTGTAAGTAAATATTGGTAAAATTTATTTTGGACAATCTCTGAAGCTGCTCATAGATTCAGTCACACTCACTTAGTCAGAGTCGGGTAACGTAGGCTTCAAGAATAACTATTAACACCCTGGATATGACAGTAAATATAAGTTAATGCGGGGCGAAGCTGCGGGAAACAGCTAGTCTTATATAATATTAATAGTCGATACTTGTATTTATGTAGAATCTTGACGCTCATTTTAAATTAGAACGCCATCATGGAAACCAATTGACAAGAAAAACATCGGTCAATTGGAATCAAGCAAACAGGTCACAGCAAATAAATATATGCCCTTGCAAAATTATCGTTTATTTTCTATTTTGGTATTAAATACATTTAAGTAGTACAAATCATTATTTTAGAAATACACAAAGTAATTTAGTAGAATGGCGATAACTTTCACTGTAAATAATACTGAAAGTGTACACGGTAATTTCAAACTTAGTAAAACTTTAAATTTAAATGTACAAGAGATTTTGGATTTGACAAACTTACTTTCAATGTTTGTTTCTACAATCAAAACAAATTCATCAATCCATTAAAAGCATCATAAAAATATTGTTCACTTATACATAATTTAAAACACTGCCTCGTTGAAAGATAATTCAAGAGCGATTTTCGTAGAAAATGGTCTCTATTAGATGTAATAACACCGCGCTAATATTAAGAGTTCTAACTTATATGACTGGTTACATATTATAAGTGTAGCCCGTCCAATATTCTTCATACTCTTTACACCTGTTGTATTCATTAATCGATATTACTTTAACATACCAATACACTTTTCTAATGCTCAAACGATATGAGTTCCGCTTATATACTGTATAATATATACATGTTGTAACCAACAATAATTAAACTAATATATCTTATTTTCGGTTTATATTTTCGTACAATACTAATACTGTTAATCAATGCGCATACATACGCATTGTGGGAAAGATTATTATTGATCTATATAATGTCACAAAGGCGATATCGCCATAAATATATCACTGACACATTAACTCACTGTCCAGTTAGACCCAAAGTATAAAGATGTTGTTATATAATACATAGCTTATTTTGTAACTCGAAAGAGAAAAGTTATGTTATTTCTATTTTCTTTTTGTTAAAACTAAAAGTTTACTTATTCAACAGTTTTTAAACAAATCAGTCAAAAATTAGAGATCCCATTGAAAATAAAAAAGTTGATTTTAATCTAAAGACGTAGAAAAATATAATACTCCTGACAAAATATCCAAATAATGGAACAAATTAATTCAAAAAGTAGTTGATTACCATCATAAACTGACAATTATTACTCTAAACATAAATAAAAAAATACACTAGGATAGTTAGTATACCTTAAACAGAGGCAGTAGTGCATATATAATATGATATAATCAAAAATAGTTTAATTTCACCGGTATAAAGTAAAAAAAAATACATTTAACTTAGGGGCAAAGACTGAGAGGCGTTTGATAGTTTCTAACCTTAACAAGTAAGTACAGATGACCAGCAACTGTGTTGTAGTGGATTTATATTGTGATAAGTCCGTACAATCAAAAGTATAAGTACTGACCTCTGTAATATGACCGCAGCCTGGCACAATATTATATAGAAAAAATATAAACTAACCTACAACTATAAATGCACGATATTGATTATAACTTGACAGAGCGTATCGTTGTTCGCTTAACTCTAAGAATATATACAAAATCATTATCATAGTAATATTAAGGTTTTAATTCGGTATGTATAACAAGCAAAATCACTACTTCTGAGATTTGTGATCTCTGTACATTAGTTTTAGAACTACTATAAAATGGTAAATACGTTGACTATCATCCCAACTGTCATAAAAATGACCACACATAAATTAGTGTTCCTACATTCTTGACCTGAAAGGAAATAATTATTATTGAGGGACGATTCTCTTAGAGCTGTTCCAAAATATTAAAGCTGCCTATTTATTAAGATATACATATAAAATGAATTAGTATTTTTCTTCAACAAACCCTTACAATTTTTATTAATAATATATTCTACAATTGTTTCACATAAATAAATTAATACAGTAACATAATAGTGAGTTAAAATGTGGGTTTCAATTCCAAAAGAAATACATAAAAGTGCATGCCTTAATACTGAATTTGTGAACTTATACAATAATAATCTTCACTTGGTTTTAAAGACACTATTAAATAATAATCTCTGTATATGTATAATATAGACTGTATAGATGATAATGTATTCATATGAAATTATGTTTAATTTGACATACTTTAGTAATACAAGGAATTGGTAATGTAAACAATATTTACTTGTATTAGGTTTAAAATGATGTAAGTAACTTACTTAAGATTGATGGTAATAGTTAAGGAGCAAAATTGGATCCAAACAAGTCTTATAAAGATATTTTTAACCTTTCAGGTACAAAATATATCATTTCTAAAGTGTTACTTTGAACAGAAGTTCAGTTTTTTATTATTTCTCAATTTTAAACATAGCATGTAATGGTTGCCTTTCTGTTTTAAAAATAAATAAAATGAACTCACAAAAATCTAAATGACAGTAAATATCAGCGCAAAAAAAACAGTTTGATCATTATAATGCCTTTGCAGTGTCTTAGCCATTAAAAGTAATATTCAATAAAACATTACCAAATAGGAAGTAAAGTAAATTATCACTAAAAGTTGTGATTTCATGTGAATAGGCACAAGGATTATTATTTCTCAAAACTATTATTTATTATAATTATAAATATACTTTTAGACATACGTTAGCTGAGTTTCCAATTTTAAAGCTATGTAGACACTTTTTATATAAAATATCTAGTTTAAATATTTAGATTGATGTACTTGAGAAATTACTAACAGAGGAAAATTTTTAATTTTACCGAGTAATCTTCTTTATCTTTGGCAACATCTATTAAACTATGCTTTAGTCAACTTCATAGGATTTGAAAATTGACATGGTTATTTTCATTACTAAATAGTATAATTCGTATTTAAAACGGGATCTTTTCCACGTTGTTTTATCTTTGTTTCGCGGATATTTTTACAATGTCTGTTTGTCTGTCATTGTCAAATATATTCGCGATATAAAAATTATATTGGTTTTGTCTTTTGTTCTATGTTTAGCAATCTATGTTTCTCTTTCCTTTTGATTTAATAGATTCCATTTACTTTGCATATTCACAAAGTTTGAATCTTTAAAATCACGCTAACTAATACAATTTACCAAACAATATTTCACCCATCCTGACATTGGCAAATCCTTGAAGAATTTAATATTGAAGAAGAAAAAGAAGATAAAAAACATGGTAAATATCCCTTCTTCAACGATTCCAGTTAGTTTACTTCGTATCAAATAATTGAAGTTTTCAATTGGCTTGTAATCTACTAGTAATAATAAGGAACATATTTTTAAAATTAAAGTATACCACTTTCTTTTTCAATGTTAAAAGTTTTAGAAAATTCATTAAAGCTACCAACATTAATGTAATAAATTAAATTGTTTTTCCCATTTACCCACAATCCATTCATGGAATCATAAATTACGTTGTTATCCAATAGATTGTCTATTATATTGTGCAAAAATTATACTATAAATATGTGCGTCGTTATGCCCTTATAATGTACAATTGTATATATTTCATTATGATGTATGTTGTGATGTATAAATATTACTAGCACCAAAAATATTACCAACCAACGGAAAGAGAAAATATTTTTGCTTTCCTTATATTTCATTTTGAAAATTAATTACAATTTAAAATTATTGATATGATTGTATACCAATAAAAGAATAAAAAAGAAATATAATAAATTCATAACATTTCGATTTCACCCCTTAGGTGAGTTAAAATTATCTATTTCTTGTAAGGATTTGATATTTTTCGGCGACACTAGATTTAGTGCTAAAATATAATTTATTTAGTCTAATCATGATTTTTACCCCAACTTTCACACTGCCAATAGCAATTCTTAAAACCAAGGAGATTCACTTTTCATGCAAATTATTTTAAACGTTTGTATTACATATTTTCTGATTTTTAAGACATTATAATGTTAGATACAATATAAGAATCAGAATAGAAAATTTGAAACTTATTTAAAATCAGTAAAAAATTGATATAAAAACAATACTTAAAATATGTAATTACTTGTAAGTATAGGACTTAGATATAATTATATTATATTATAGTATACATAGTTCAAAGTAGAACAAACTATGCTATAACTTAAAGCTAATCTTATTTCCATGTGATGCTATAGACGATTTGTTGTTTATAATAACCTAATATAATTCCTATATCACTAAATGCTTCAACCCGAATTTAGTACACATGCTCTATCTCTAGAAAACTATGAATCAGATCAAAGGCGATTATAATCAAAATGCAATGGTAAATCATATCTTAAATTAACTATCACTTTAATGTTTACAATATTCTAATGATAAAAGCAATTTAATCATAAATTGCCACTATCAAATACCTGCCTTAGTACTTAGTGCTACTGAGATCTAAACATATCTTATTGAATATGGCAAAGGGACAATGTCACATCCAAAACCCAGTATCACATTAACATTAATACTTAAAACATTTAGATCTTTACATATTATATAGCTCTCTGGAAACTGAGTAATACTGGACGACAATGGTAACAATATTTACAGGGACATATGCATGTACATGTCGTAACGTAAATGCGGACGCATAGGCGAGGACGCCGAAAGAGGAGCGAGGGGGGAGGACCCGTACTCGACTCCCTGCCACTCGGGTCACAATGAGTAAGACTCATTTCCTTGCGCTCCGCAAGCCGTGTTCTATTGCATCGGAAAATTTACACCGTTTATAATATTCAGGGGCGAGTTGTTGACTTGTAACGGAAAGTCCACCGGCCTGGGATCTATGAATCCCACTGGTACAGGGTGCGGCGGGCATATCAGCGCCATCTGTTGGTCTTGTTGTTGCGGTTCCTCCTTGTGCTCCGGCGGGGGTGTGACGTGCTCGCGTTTGATCCTGCTCTTTATGCTGGGCCGGTTGTTGGGATAACCCTTCTTTTTGTATTCGAGCCATAACGTTCGATTGTTGACGCCGAACATTCGTGCCGCTTTGCAAAAGCCTATCCCACCGAATCGTACAGCTTCGAGAGCTCTTTGAAAGTTCTCCTCTGCTTGTGGGTTGGTGGTTCGTCTTCGTTTCTGCTGCACTTGTTGCATCTGCGGCACGGCTTGTGACTCGGCGATACAACTGGGCCCCGGCGTGGGCCCCGTGATACCGAGGCCCTGACTGTAGTTGTTGATATCGGCGTCGGTGTGCGTGTTTATAACGTTATTAAGGTACATCCCCTGGTCCGGTTGGAGGCCGCCGCCGCCGAGACAGGCGTTCGAATACCGAGGGTATGTATGCTCCAGCATACTCCATTGTCCTGGGAAGAGAGATAAATGATTTTGTAATACAGTTTATTATATATTAATGTTTTATCTAAACTACAGATTTCATTGATCTCCCTTCCCTGTAAAGTAAAATATAACACCCGACATGCTTTAGACAACATAAATGTAATAGAATACTTAAATTAACGCAATGAAAATGAAAAAATATGTAGAAACGAAGAACAATGAAAAGGCTGTATAGTTTGTTGTTTTGTTTTAGAGCAACTGAGAGTTAAATGAACGGCATCTTATAACCTATCCGAATTCGATCCAAGTCCGTCAAATAAGTTCCGAAGTATGTAGTCGAAAAACAATTTGTTTGGCACCTTACACACTGCGTCCGATCCAAATCCGTGAAAAATCGAATGTTGGAAACGGACAAGTGCGTAAAAATTCGTGCGCAAACCATTCTACTACTACTTCGAGACGTATATTACCGAACTCGGATCGGATCATTTGTAATGACCATATGCAAAAGATCGGATTTGGTATTTTATTATGATTCAATATTAAATACCTACAAGATGTATGATATTATTCTTTGTCACTAGTAAATCTCGCGCTAAAGCGCGGAAATACGGAATGAAAGACAATGCCAATGTGGTTTTTTTTCGTCAGCATAGCTCAAACCGAAAAAAAAAACCATAATAGTATAAGTACTTCTAAATATATACAACCAATAATATTATATTCCTCATATTACTATTAATATGTATACTATACTTTTATATTGAATCTTAAATTCAAATCTACGAATAAATGTTACAATTATAAAAATTATTGAATTGTCTCGAAAGTTATTGACTTGTACTCACCTTGAGGTAAAACGCCTGCGTTTGCTTCCATACTCAATTGATCAATATTTATATTTGAGGGCTCTCCAGTCTGGAAGAATAATAATCATTAAACTATTTTAATTTAATAAATGCATTTAAAAGTCACTATTTATTTTGTTTTATGTCAAAAATGTTTACACAATTTTATATTATATTTCTCAAAGATCAAGAATATCTTGGTCTTAAGCAATTTTAAAATTTAGAGAGAAAAATTCTCTTTGAGAAATGTAATTAATCAATAGGTTGTGATTTTAATTTTAAAATTAATAAAATAAAATTAATTTGTAACAAACAAAATTTGCTCTAATTCTATGATAAAAATATTGAACACATAATGAAACTTTAATCTATACTATATAAAGAAAATATACAACACCTGTTGAGTATTGTCTATCCTGTCCTCTATTTCCCTGCGTTTTTGCTGTGGTACACTGCTCAAAGTGATTGCCTCTCTCATGAGATCTAAGTTTTGTCCACAATCTTCGTTTCTGTTATCTTCGTTTATAGGATTGGCTATGGATCCCGATGAACTTTTTCGGCGTCTATTATAATTATAAACCAAAAATTATTTAATAGGATGTTTCAAGATATATAAAAGGTGTAGAAGAATGGAAAAAAGTTCACGTATATTTAATAGATATTCACCTTTTACGCCTCATAGAAGGTGAACATGGTGAAACTGAATGTCTTTGAGTTTCAGTAGAGTTCTCAGCTGAATGAAAATCGGCGGAAGATCCTTGTGACCGTGTAAGAGATGTGGAATCAGGCATCTCGGTGAGCCCTTTTATTTTTAATATTTTCGCTGTTTCAAGTACCTAGAAAAATAAAATTTGTGAGTATGAACAAAATGTCACAGGTGATATTAAATTATATGTGTAAAATTTAAGTTATAATACAGAATGTATGTTTTAAATATTTGTAAAAGGAGAAATAAAATTGTTATACCTGAGGTAACTGTTCCTCTGTAACATTGACTTCACCATAGTACATGAAATCAACCATTGTACGTAGATCAGCAAATGTGACATCTTTGAGAATTACAATGGGATGATGTGATGGATTGTCAACAAACAGTGACTGTAAAAATATATTTTTTAAATTAAACACAGTACAAGTATAGCCTCACAATATGTATGCTCAAAGAACAATAATTAAAGGTTGTAAATTAAAATAATAAGTTTACAATTGTATGAGATTTTTATCTTAAAAAAGATATTAAATTATATTATATTAATTAGCGATATCCCACGAACACGAACGCATTTTTTATCTGATTTCACGTAGTGATCTCTAATCAAATTCTTAAAGTAACATCATACCAAAATAGTAGCAGAGATTTTTTAAAATCATTTTTTTTTAAAATAACAATAATTACTGTTATTATAATAAGGATAATAACATTAAAAGAAAATATTCGTATTTTGAAGGTAACACTTACATGAAAATATGTGCTACAAGCAGAGAGGACTACTTTGTGAGCTACCAAATGTTGACCTTCAGCTGCAAGAGTGACATCCACCAAAGTTTTTGTTGTAAGAAGTGTTTCAAACATTGATATAAAGTTTGGTTGATGGTTATTCCATCGAAGACTGTATTGTTGAGACATTGTGGCAATCTAAAAAATGGTATAAAGAATTATCTTATATGACTAACACAAAATTGTTTGGCTTCTATTGAATTTTAGAATAATGATATTTTACAAATTCTTGATTTTATTTAAGTCATTTGGATTTTCCAATTTTTATAATTAATTTTTCCACCATATCATAATCATAATTGCATAAAACGGAGTTGGAGTTAGCTATTAAATTTAAGCAATGATTATCAAAATGTTATTTTTGTAAAATAATAATAAATAATAAACTCTAATATATAATATAAGAAATAAATACCTTTTGCATACATTAGCTTTTCTCAATTTCTGGTAGTATTCAAATTATCTGAAAAAATATTTTATGTGAATAACAATAGCAACAAATAAAGGTTAATTATATTAAGGGCCTGTTTCACAATCTCCCGTTAAGTTCCCTATAGGCTATTGGCAACATATTTGACAGATGTTTGACAGATACTCCATACTCTATCTGTCAAATATGTTGCCAATAGCCTATAGGGAACTTAAAGGGAGATTGTGAAACAGGCCCTAAGTATTTATTAGAACACAATATGAAGTCTTAGCAGCTGCAGCATAAATGATTTTTAGTGTATAATACAACACAAGAAAGGCCCAAACTGTACAACTAAAGGTTGCATATGGACATTATAATAAAGAGTACTAAAGAAAAAAGATACAAATAAAAGAAGATAATGTTAACACAACTTAAACACATTTTTGCAGCTTAGTTAATAATCAGGTAATTTATAAATAAGCAATAATTCGCAAATAGCCGCAATATTGTCAGCATTAATGGTCCATTGCCTCAGTCCACTGCTGGACTACTACTCATTATTAATTTTAACATGTTTATACAATTTTAGTTGATTGAATACATTGTTATTTATTTATTTAATAACAATATTATTATTTCTTAAATTTCATTGACTTATGTTCAGCAGTGGATGGATAAAGGCTGATGATGATGAAGATTATTATTATTTATTAAAAAAAACTATAAGGATCAAACAAAATGAAAAAGAAGGTATAAAATAACATCACAATTATAAACCAGATTATAGAATATTGACTCATATGATCTTATATGAAAATAAATTTTGATTTACTTAATATTATACCAATCATCATAATATCTTAAGCATTTCATATTATATAAGTAATAGGCATATAAGATATGATTGCTTATGTATGAAAAAAATAAAATGTTCATTAATACACTTTATATATAAATCTTCCATACTAAAAACAACAATAATGTGTAAACAATGAATCTATAGGTACTGCTGTCATTATCATCTTTAGCCTATGTATATTGCTAAACATGGCTCCTCTATAAATCTTTAGATGTTCAATCCCTGATAAATGCCTTGAACTTAGACCAGCAAAAAGCTATAGGAGACTGTCGTGTCTTGGAGTGAAGGATCTTACATAGTGCAATCATATGATGCAAGGCACAAAAAGGGTTAATTACACAAAATTATAAAATTGAACTAATATTTGGCAAATTATAATTATGTATACGCCAGCATGATGCAGTACAGTTCGTGCACTCAACAAATCCCAGTAGTCCAATGTTGAAAAGCCATCCTAAATTAACTTGTGATGCATAATCCTAAACATAGTTTTTTAATATTTTTGATAGTCTTAAATAATATATCAAAACACTACTTATTGTTTTATTGTAATACTGATGAAATATTCCAGAGACCTCAGTCTGGTGATTTACATACTTTTTAAATATTCCCACAAACCTGCATCAATATAAGAATGTACAGTATTTTTTTTAAATATTAACTAAAACTTATCCTAAGTCTCAAAAATTTCCTTTTTATAAAACAAAATATTCGCAACGCAGTTCTTTAACAAATAATAAAAATATATGCATATGAAAACTCAAATATGATTAGATATTTTATACAAAAAATGTAGGGTATGACATTATTACTCATGTGTATATGTTACTTACATTAATTTGGCAATCAAGGTAAATGTTTTATTGTTGATTTTATGTAGTACTAGCATTATTAAATTTATATATGGGTCGAATTTATTTCCATATTCCTTAAATAAATGTCACTATTTTATTACGTTTTTAAAGTGAATATTGTTTCGTATGTAATAAATTAAATTATTATTACTATAATATATAAGTACGATACACCCGGCGCACAGCAGTATTACAAATTGAAAAAGGATTTAAAATTTAACTAATGGTGTCATTCTTGTATGCCATTGTTGCCTGAAATTCGCTGCATTCGAAGTCACGAAATGTTAAATACTTTTAAACGTTTCCGTATACTTATAGGCGAGTTGCTAGTTTTCTACTATAAGGCTTTTCTAGTTCGTTATGGCTACATGGTTAATCACGCAATAAGTGAGTAATTGTATATCACAAAAAAAAAATAAGAGTAGTTGCAGTTGAGGCCACCCCGGACGAATAAGAACAATCAATACAACATAGCATTGCTAGCGACTAACATGTATAAATGAATAGCATTGAACTTACCATTTGATAATTTGTTATTGCTCAAGGCAAACACACATATCACATTAGTTTATAATAAAATATCTATACAACAATCAACCCACGCCAACAATAACTATCAAAGACCAAAACCCACGCCAACCAATGCTGCCATATAAAAAAACTGTTGATTATAGTTTTATTGCAAACCGTAACAGTGATTTGCAAAAATAAAATAATGTACTGTATTTTAAATACAAAAGACTTTTAATTAATATATCTATAAAAAAATTAAATTAGTATGACCGTGTTGGGCACTTATTATTTCAGTAGGTATTCGTACATTTACGAAAAAGTGTATAATCGAATAGTCTTACGATTTTTTTCTTACAGTTTGTTGCTCCTTGTCGATATAAATGATATATGAAGTTTTTACAGATATTTCTATATTTAACTAGAAAGTAATAAATACGTAAAAGCCATATTCATACATGAATTTTATAAAAATAGATTTTTTATCCTTATTTTTGTCATGAGAATGGACTTATTATTAGAAGACTGCGCACTCTTAACTGAAAAACGAGCCGACAGAGATAGCCAGTGTTGAGAAGTGTATCCCTTTCTTATAGGGTGACAATAAGATTTAGGCATGTGGGACAAATTTCAAATTTGTCTTTCAAAAATTCAAACTGTCAAGAAATGGGTATTGAATTTTTTTTATTGCAGTGAGGTTGATATCCTACTTGTATATGTTTAAGTATAAATTAAAACTGCATACATCAATGTATAGTATATTGATGTATGCAGCTTTAAGCGCCACAGTTTACCACGACTGCCATAATATAAATCTCGAGTTTTTAAGTTCTTCGGATGGCGCGTTAAGCCCCGGCATATATCGCAAGCTAGCTTAGATGCATTTAGGATTTTTGAAAAACATGACACATTGTATTAAATTTATACACGAAAAAACAAACATTAGCAATGGTTAAAATCTGAAGAACAGTAGATGGATTACGAAATACAAAAATACAAATACTTCGAGGTGTATATTTATTAAATGACATTAATGAGCCTTCATAATAATATTATATTAGTTACCTTTTATAAGTATAATTATATACAGTTCAACTAATGCCAGTAAAATAAATAAATGAAATAACTAGTTTTCATTTCAGGAATTTTCTGTCTGACTTCAATTTTAAAACAAGCATTACGTAACGTATTTAATTTCGTTTGTTTAAAGATTTTTTTTTATAATTATGATTATATGATTATATGATTTTAGAATTTAAATATAGCCTAACATGCTTATGGCGGACCAATCAAAGCGCCACAATCCTGGTCAGAGACAGTCTCGCGCTATCAGAATTTCAGCGTCTTGTCGGTATATATATATATATATATATACAACACCTGACACGATAACGCTCGATCGGAATTCTCCCGTTGGGGCCTTCCATCATAATTCCACATGCTCCATAGGACGTTGACAACGTGTAGACAACGACAAACTTACAGGCCAGTCATAAGCCTAAGAGGCTATATTTCAGCGCCGTAGGTCTTCATGGAAGAACGCATTGGTTTAAGACTTTCATCTCCAAACTTTGCGGTGCAAATGAAGTAAGAATGTGGCTAAGTATAATAATAATCCTGTTATATACTTACTACATCCATGGTCAAGAGTATTAATTAGACAAATCCGTCAGAATCTGACTAAAATTCAATCGCAAATAATTTTACTGTCAGGTAGAGATTTTTATTAAAAAAAAAGCGGAATGCATAAACTCGATTCTAACTTCGCAATCATTACTTATTTTTTGTTTTGATTAGAAAAAAAAACCGTAAAATCAAATTATATGTCTGCGCGTAATAGCTATTTTAATGTTACAGTAAGGTTCCTATACCTAAAAACAAATTTTAAACAAAGAATGAGTTGTCTAAGCATGTAAAGAATAAAGATTATAAAAAAAAAAAACGAATAAAATGAAATAAAAAATTAGAACACACATGGAAACATTTAGAGCGACGGTGGTCCAGTGGTGGACGGACTCGGCCTCTTACGCGAGGGGTTCCGGGTTCGATCCTGACCCGTCCGTGTGTGCTTTGAAATGGGTTTTTCTAAATTTCTAAGTGCACACGAGACCATCGTTCGCTCACCGGTGAAGGAAAACATCGTGAGGAAACCTGCATGCCTGATGAGATTGAAAGTCTTTGAAGGCATGTGAAGTTCACCAGCCCGCACTGGGCCAGCGCGGTGGATTATTGGCCCATTACCCTCCTCGCCTGATTTCGAGGAAGGAGACCCGTGCCCAGCAGTGGGACATATAAGGGTTGATACTTTATGGAAACATTTAAAATACTGATATTTTTAATGCACGTAAATGGACTCACTAATATATATAACTTACTATATCCATTACGTACACGTATAAAATTACAAAAAATACCTCAAAAAAGCTTTATCTTTGCGACAGATACTCACAAAAGTATATAATAATAATTTTGACGTGACAACGTCTTATAAATTGGTTTGCCGGGTGACACTTCAAGAAACTGCGTTACGCTCCGCTCACGTTATGCGCTCACAATGAGAGCGAGTGAGAGGCACGCGTCACTCAAAGTCGTTGTCACGTAAAACTTTCGCCCGTATACGGACTTTACAGGCAACCAATTTTTATTGATTTCAATAAATATGCAGGATTATTTATTTCAATATTTTGTTATATTTAAATGTACTTAATTATGAGACTTCATTTTTAACAATAAGCCAACCTCAACAAAAATGGGATAATCGGTATTCGGTAATCGATGATCAAACATCGATAGATTATGGCACGTCCAAATGTAAACATCAACGTCTTGAACATATTTTTGTAATTTATCAATGATCCTTGAGTCCAATGAAAATAAATCTTAGTAAATACGGATTACGGACTTTCAGAATATATAATAGCTAATACGGAGACAATTTATATTTATCAGAATAAGGCGAGAAGTGAAGGCGTGCTTTACTCTATCAACAATTAGGTAACTTTATCAAACATTGTTATTCTTTTATGATGAACATAAATCTTGTAAAATAGGTACAAACTTTTTGCGTATTTCTTATTAAAAATCACCTTATTGATTTTTACGTTATTAATTTAGCTCATTCTATCGATTAATTTTATTAATTAAAAAATCACAGTGTTTTAAGTTTTGTCTGACCTTCGTTGATAAAAAGGTCAACAGTTTATATAATTTTCATCGCCCCAGTGTTTTTGCTGTAGCCTATTTTTGCGTGATTCCCGTAAAAATATTTTTGTATAATTATAACTTTCATTTAATGATTGTACAAATGTGGCGAATAAGTTTAACCACATTATTATAAAAAAATATAAGGATATTAGTGATCCATAAAAATAGTATGTTATATTAAAGTCTTATCCCTATATTAAGGTGCAGTATGTGGTTTTTTAATTACAGTCTTAAAACCAATGCAGTTACAGGGCAAAATTTTTATTAGAGAATTATTTTATTATATATTTTTAACAAAGATTTATAATGTTAAATTTTAGTAATAGATATTTTTTTAGTAATGTACTTCTTTGTCAAATGATATGATAATACAGTGCTCCATGGTTTTGGCTTAACATAGTGTATGTTTTAAAGTTAATGTTAAAAAATAAAAAATAATAATAAATATTTTTAATTAGCAATTTTATAAGATTTGTAGTATTGTGTTACAAGCACCACACAATAACACCACAAAACGAATATAAAATTAATAGAAAATAATATATATTGCAAATTTATAATGTCAATTTTTCTAATATCAATAAAATAATAAATATGGTAATAATATGACTTATATATTTTGCAGGGGTAAAACATGGTTAATCTTTTTATTGTAAATGGTTAAAAATATTTGACTAATCTTACATACCTAATTATAGAAAAAACAGTCTCCTTTGCTTATATTTTTTATTACTCCTATTATTATAGTAATAAAATGTATGTTTTAATATAAATAATATTATCAGTTTTTCAAAATTAACATGTAAATGTTTTCAATTGTTTCAATTGTTAACATACAACCCAGCATTATAAGATTTTAATATTAATTAATAATCATATTTAATATTAAGTAATTAATAATCAAACAATGTGAAGCTTGATAAAAAAATATTTATAGCGGATGTGTGTATTTGTGTGTACATATTGGCAATATAATGTCAGTGACTTGAAAATTTATACTAAAGTTTTTATAATTTTGTATTGCTAAGAGAAAAAGAAACATTATATTTTTTTCTTTTTCAGATCCACCTTCACAATGAGTAAATTGTGTAGACAAGTTTCGATAGAATCTCCAGGTCCCACTTTAAAAGAATGTGTATTCAGTTTTGACGTGCCCATGCCAGATGTACCTATGTATGGTGCAAGGATCAGGGTTGCATACGCTGGAGCATGTTATAGAGCCAATAGAACTCGTTCAGCTTCAGTTTGCAGTACTTCATCAATTTCTTCAATTGGAAGTTTATCTGGGGAAATGGAAGGATTCAGCATACATGGTTCTACACCAGCACATGTTGGCTTACGTGATGGTGCTCTATTTCCTGGTTACGAAGTAGCTGGTATTGTAGATGCTATTGGAAAATCTGCAGAAGTACCCAATGATATTAAAGAAGGAACTAGAATAGTTTTGTATCCATATGAAGGTGTGCCACATGGTTATGCTGACTACATTATAGTACCAGATTTTAAATGTTTGGTACCTGTACCACCAGAATTACCTTTAAGTGTTGCTGCTATGCTTCCCACTGGTGCCCTTCTTGCATCTAACTCGGTCCACAGTGCCAATGAATGTCTTACTAAGGTACTGGAGGGTCCCAATAAAAAAGATGAGGCAAAGTTATTGATTGTTGGCACAGGTGGTTTAGCACTCTGGGCTCTTCGAATTGCCACACACTACTTCCGTCAGGGACCATACCACGATCGCCTCCGCATCACAGTAGCTACTTTGAAAGAAGAAGGAGTAATTTTATCTCAAGAGGGCGACCAGTAAGTTTTATTTTTAGAGTCCATAAATGACCCTCTAATTTTTCAAGTCTCTAGCATAAAAAAAACTAAGCCTTGTATTAAAACAGAAATGCCTTAAACTCTCCACCATGTTTCACATGACCTACCTACCTACCTCAATAATCCAAAACTTTCTCATCTAGGATAAACGTAGTGCAATGGACTGAGGACTTGTATGAGCGACAGTTGATAGAACGTACAACGGATGCGTGCGGAGGACCCGTGGACATAGTTCTCAACTTTGGTACCACATCAAGATCTCTCCATCGTTCTTTGCAGTGCCTTGCGCCGGTGAGTAACTGATCTATCTGTGACAAGAGTTTCCAATTTATTTCTTCAGATTAATTTTAAGAAAATTTTGAAAAACTCATTTCATCAGACTGGATGTCAGACTGACTCATATCTTAAATCCAGTTTTATTATAATTTTCGTATAAACTTATACGTCCATAATTAAACTATCTATCCTTTTAGGGAGGCGTGGTTCTTGTAACAGAGGATGTTGGTGACAAGTTGCTACCCAAGTTCGCGAAGAAGGCAGAGGAGATGAGAGTGAATATCGTTGCTGTTCCCAACGGGACCATAGAACAGCTGAGAGAGCTGGTGCAGCTAGTCGCGCTCGGTGAGGTATGTGCAATTTTATTACTTTGCGATTAAGCAACTTTTTCAATATGCATACACATTTTTCTATACTTTATTTATATAAATATGTATTATTATTAGATAAAATATAGATTAGTAAAGTACAACTCAAATTTGGACTTCGTAAAATTATTATTTATTTTAATAGTTATTAATTGTGCAAAGTGCGAATTGTTATAATTTTCATATGCTACTGTCATACATATTAGTTTAGTAAAGTGTTAATCTAAACTAATGTAAATAAAGCTAAAAACTTTGTGCGATTAGCGCGTATTTATCCAATTAGTATTATTGAACAAGGTATAGAGGATGTTTACTTAAAAGGTGTTTTACTGGGGCGGGTAATGATACAAATAATATTTGAAGTGTTACAATTTTCCATACTATATTTGTTCTAAAATAAACGTTTTAAAAACATTTTATTTTAGTCACAATCTGCCATTTTACAAATACCAATTTTCTTGTAGAAAGATTATGGTCAATTTGGTGAAGATATTTCGATTTTAAAAGTGCAATATTCTATGACACGCTGACATCGATAATGCAAATAATCACTTCTATAAATATCTATTTAATTAGAATGAGACAATATGTGTGTCGGGGCGTGACTCGAAAGCATTCTGTGCATGATCAATAGTCATGCAACGCGCTACACCTCACGTATAACCTTTGAAATATAAACAATGATATTATTATAAACGTGGAGTTATAAAAGTTTGCATTTATACTTTTGCAAAATATCCATAATCCTTGGAAACGGAAATATTATGTTGAATTTGAAGTAATGTTCTAATTTTGTAGGTACTTCATTGCTATGGACAATAACTTATTACGGATTGTAACATTGTATTATGATATCTGCATTCCCAACGTTCCGGATGTTTTACCACAATACAGCACATATGGTCACGGAAAGATTGAGGAGAATCATAGTAGTGTATTGTATGCGGCAATGTAAAAATCTTAATAAATAGTTGCTTAATCTTCTAAATCCTAATAAAATTCGTAAGTGGTTGAAATTCATTAAAATGTGTGCGGGTTTGTGTAAACTAAAGACAAGTATCAATAGTTTTACGGCTCATTTCGCGTAGGTGTACTTAATTAAATTAACATTTTGTAAGGGGTAGTGCCATAGCTGACAGCTATGCTGTTGCGATTCGTGCGGTTTGCGAGGTTGCGGTTGTCATGGAGGGGGGGGGGGGGGGATAGAGTAAATGAGATCAAAGCATCTGCATAGCCTCTTGTTTGTTTGGATGTTAATGGACGTCGATAGTCGCCAAAGGACTTCGACTGGTCGTTTACCCTGCTATAAAAAAGTAATGTTTCTGTTATTATCAATTTACTAGGCCATCATCATCATCATCATCATCATTATAAGCCTTTATCCGTCCACTGCTGAACATAGGCCTCCCTCAATGAACGCCAAGACGACCGATCCCTTGTCACCCGCATCCGACGCGGACCTGCCACTGCACTAGGCCATAGCCTTTCAAATTGATTGATTGATTGATATGAATAACAAATGTATGTATAAAGTAAAATAAATAAAAAAAAAAAAAAAAAAAAAAAATAAGCATATACTATGGTTCGGGACGAGAATTATGCCAGAAAATAATTGTTTGTAAGAGCGTATTACCACATTGCGTTCAGATAATATAATATCATAGATATTGCACACTGGTTATCGTTATTGAAAAGATATTATAATCCGACGATTATTACGTACCCCCCAGATAAAGCAAACATTTTTATCATTTAATTATATAATACTTGAGTACTCTAACAAAGGTGTTCTTTGTACGTTGGTTTTATTTTTGTAACGATATCTTATCACCTATCGACTACTTAATGGACAAACATTTTTATTTTCTCATTTATTTATGGCCTATTATGATATTGATAAAACTATTGTTATTAATGAGTTCATCTGTCACTGAGTGTTAATAAGTACCTATGAAAAACGTCTAGCTTAAAGAGAAGGAAACAGTTCATGAGATATTCTTGGGTGAGCCATCTGCCCACCCACTGCTCCGATTTCGCTCAAAGACTCGGGTCACAACATAGGACATTTCGAAAAAAAAACAACGCTCATGAGATATAAGTAGGAGAAACGCGATCTGAGCGGTACTCTTTGTGTGATTTTTGTAAAGCAGTGTTGCTATACTCAGAAGGAAGGTTGTGATAGTATTATTACTGGAAGCCTTTGGTGACTAGGGTTCGGTGACTAGCATTTGCCATTTAGGTTACGGAAGCAACGGATAATGATAATACAGATAATAATCAAGAATAAATCATTTGAAATACATTTAACAATCATCGGTAATCACGCAATAATTTGTTATCAATAAATCTATTATTATCAGAGATAAAGAGACTAAGCACGTTGGACTGGCAGTGGGCTAGTACTTAGAAGAACGTTTGGCTGATAGGCCTATAAGGTTTAAGAGTGGAGGCCGCGTTTAGGTAGACGAAATGTTGGTCGGCCATTAACCAGAGTCCAGACGGAAAGACAATCTCCGTGCAGTGGCCGGTCCGTGTTGGATTCAAGTGGCGAGGGATCGGTCGTCCTGGCACTAAGGAAGGTTTGTGTTCAGCAGGGGATGAGTAAAGCCTGATGATGATGATGAAAAATATTATTTTCTGCATAAAACTTGTTATTAATCCGTATATATTTCTCCATCACAAGTTCTCCGGAAGTTAAGATAGTATGTTGTTACTGAATGCACGTCATTAGAATGTATTTAAATAAACATTTGAATATGGTAAACAACCGTTACCCCGGCTATCTCTACGGATAACGTCACACGATCATGAGCTACTTGTGTGATACTCGTGTTATTTCTCTTATTGTTATGCTTTTGAATTGAACATCAATATAGCATGAATTTATTACAGGGCTATGGTGTATGGGGCTTGCGTTAGTGTAGTTTATCAGATATTAGCTGTTGCCTGCAGCTTCGCTTGCGTTAAACAAGATTTACAATTGCATTTTTTTCAGGATGATATAAAGCTTATAGCCTTCCTCGATAAATGGGCTTTCTAACACTGAAATAATATTTCGAATCTGACAATTAGATACTGAGATTAGCGCGTTCAAAAAACAAACTTTTTAGCTTTATATCCTACTAATATTATAAATGCGAAAGTGTGTGAGGATATTTGTTATTCTATCACGCAAAAACTACTGAATGGATTTTGATGAAACTTCATGATAATATAGCTTATACAGCATATTAACACAGGCTATAATCCATCCCATATTATATAAATGCCGTTGTAAATGTTAGTTAACGCAGGAGAAGCTGCGGGCTACAGCTAGTATTCTTATAAGATAAATAAGTTCACAAAATGACAACAAAGACAGGTATGATATCTAGACAGGTATGGTATCTTTACCTGTCTTTCTTGCTCTTGTTTCTGAAACTAAGAAAAACTAATACACGGAAGAAACATGCAAGAGCTGCAACATGGATGGTACAAGAGCGTCCCTCTTGCCAGTACGCTTGCTCTGAGTTGCACACTCACGATGACCGTCATGTCGACTCTTATCACGATCATGCAAAGTTATGTAGTTGATAATTTTGACCTGATTTCGAAACTTTACACGTGCCAATAGCATGACTTGCTAGCAGCGCCGCGCGGTTTCATCCGCGCACTGCCCATTCCCGTGGGAGGACGAGGATAATTTATAGCCTAACGCCCCGTTTCTGAAACGTGGATCAAAGTGTATGTCAACGAACATGGCTGTTAATGGCGGTTAACAATTCGACAACAAACGATTCGAGAGTCAAATTTGACAGCTTTTCATTGCAGTTAGTATGTCAACTGACAGGCTAATGTAATTATTTTATGTAATTTATCCATGCTTTTAGCAACTCATTTGACACTTTGAGGGGGGTGCACTAAGAAATTCTGAAAAACCCATTTCAAGGTACCACTGGTGGGGTTAAAATCAAACCTGCCGGCCTAAGATGCGCGCCACGACAAAAAGACATATCTCTTCCGAAGAGAAACTCGTCGAAATTTTTACTTAAATCTTTAAAACTACGCAACGGATTTTGATTTGGTTTTTTTTAATAGATAGGACAATTCAAGAGGAAGGTTTATGTATATAATTTATTAAGTTTTTATATACATTAGCTAAGATATAACAATAATTGTTGGAGGTGTCGGAAAAAAAAATCCCGCCTGGGAGTTTTCAACGAAAACGCTGCCTAAACCCTTTGAGATATAACAAAATAATGTATGGTGGAATTGTATATCTTAAATAGGTCTACAAAAAAGTCCGCGATGGCATATGTCTATCTATTAGGGATATCATACTATATCCATTTAATACTTTAAAAAAATAGCAATTATAACGCGATAATTTGAAAGTTGTTTACACAAATACTGTATGAATCCTTATCATTTTAAATCAGTTAATTAGCTTCAGCACTTCATGAAGATTAATATTCCCCTTTACATCATGCAAATTAAACGAATACTTTAGGATATATAGCAAAATCAAAATAATACGCAAGAAAATAAATCGTGTTGCCGTGATTTGAATGGGTAGCGTAATAAGAGAAACCTAAATCTACACTAATATTATAAAGAGGAAAACTTTGTTTTTTTGTTTGGTTGTAATGAATAGGCTCAAAAAGTACGGTGCCGATTTCAAAATTTCTTTCGACATTCGAAAGCTACATTATCTACGAATAACATAGGCTAAATTATATTCTGAAAAAAAAGGGGTTACGTAAGATATTTGGGTTTATAATTTTTCTCGTCCCTTCTCGTCCATATGTATTGACATCAAGAAATTTCTCTTACTTAAACGACAAAATTCGAAAGAATTACGATGTCAGGTTGCGTCCGTAGACATTAGTACATTATGTCTTCGATGTAGACATTATGTCTTCGATGTAGACATTATGTCTCTCTCTCGTGAAGAGAGCGCATGCTAGGCGGGCTGGAACCTTTCGCTCAAGAGTCCGAGCCCCTTACAAACTCCACCATAGTCGCTACATTACTACTACCTCATAATATTGTGATTTTAAATAAATAAGAAATTCTGCAATCCTGTACTGTCTCCCGCTTTGAACAGGGAGGGAAACTGGAATTTTTCCTACTCCTCCTAAATTCTTCTGATTAATTTCGTTGTGGGTCCCAAGGCAGTGTTTAACGCATCCCCCGGGCTCCCGGAGATCGTATCAAAGGGTCATTTGGTGGTTGCTGCTGTCGATCCTGGCTATACAGGAGTTGCAGCGGTGGGAAAGTGTGGTGGGCCAAGCCCGATAAAAAAAAAATAAGAAATTAGCATAATGTTTTCTTATGTTTACGAGAATTTCACTCATTATAATGAAACAACTTTTACGTATTTTATCGCGGTTTATTTAGTTTTTTATAAGCCCGACATTTCAGATACTTTACAGCAACCATGGTCACGGGAGGACTGAGGTGTCAGATGTCCTACTGTTAATAATAAATATGTCGGGCTCATAAAAAAACTAAATAAACCGCTATAAAATCCGTAAAAGTTGTTTTATTATATAGCATAACTTTTTGATATTTCGTTTTGAGTAAATTTTTCATACATTTATGATTGTTTCAGATACAACCGCCACCTCACTCTGTGTTCCCCGCTGAAGACGCTCAAGAGGTTGTGAGGAAACTATGTAATTCCGAAATTAAAGGCAGGGCCATTTTAAAGTTCCACAATGTCGACTAGACCAACCTACAAACAGTAATTGCCAAAACCTAAGATTAGGTACATTAGGATTTATAATCTCTCTACATACGTGTTAAAAATAATATACAAAGCATAATAAAAGTATATAATATTTACTTTAATATATTTTCTGACGTGTTTCACTTAACGTTTAGAAATTTATAAACACGTTCGAAATTTTCAGAGTAAGATTTTTGCTCATATTTTTATAGAAGCTTTAAATTTTATTAATTTGTTATAAATACAAGTTTTAACAATCACTTCAATAATAATTAAAAGGGTTGCTTTTAATGTCCTAGTCGCTCATAATTAGTGACCAGAAATTGTGAAAATATGTTCAAAGTTGAATAAAGTTTTTGTAGTATTAGTAAGGGATGTTAATTGATCAAGTTAGTGTAAAACCGATGATTTTACACTAAGTTGTATATTTATGCGTGATCGTACGTTAAGAATTTATACATATTTCGTATATTTTTAGTCATTAGAGTAGGCAAGCATGTAAGTAGTATTTCAGATTCAAAACGTTGTAACGTACAAATTTTATTCTGCATAATGGATTCTTAATATTCAATCATGAATTTGTAAGGGTGACAAGAGGTACCAATGTTTGGTATGATTCACAAAAATAACTTTAGAATGTCGTTTTTGTAAATGATGAGTTTATTTTAATATTTCTCAATGTTTTAAATTTGACGAGTAGACATATAATAGAAATGAACAATTCTTATATTTTTTGTTTAAGGACCAACCAAATATTTATAAACGGTATTATTTTTGGGTTTATCTGACTGAAGTTTAAAGAAATAAGCTGTTGGTTTGTTATTGTGATATGATTTTATTTGAAACTATTGTACAGAAAGAACGCTTGAAATTGCGTCGCTTGGCTAAGACAAGACTTGTTGTAATTATATAGAGTTTTATAAACAAATACCTGTTGTAAGTCAATCTTTTAACTACACCGTCCTAATTGAATACTTACGCACAAAGTTCTTAAATATTTTTTGGTCTCAATGAAACGTTTACCTATTTTTATATTTACCAAAAAGTGTAGACAAATTATGTAATGTTAGAAATATATCTTCACTAACTATATTCAGTACAAGACGACTCCGTGATAAACGACATAAAAGTGTGATATTATCTTATTCTTACCACATACATAGAACACAAAATTATAAACAATTTTTTGACATATTCTTGATGTGGAACATCTATTTGTGCGCCTTGGGAGTGAAGTCGATTTAAATGCCGTTACGACAATCGGGACGGGCTGTTACGACAACTCTGCCTGTAGACGCCATATTTTATTTTATTCCATTTTTCGTCTTATTTTAAATAAAAATAGATGTTTCGCATCCGCCGGGCTTTCCGTGACGGCTAACTTTATCTACTTGCGAGAGTGCAAGGATGAGGAAAATACACGAAATTAGAGTATTTGACGGCACTGTCTTAATTTAGTATAATATATAAATTAATAATAAACTAGTTTACATGTCTTGTACTGTGTCATTCTTATTCCTTTAATCACCATGATAGTTATTGTTTTATACTTTCCTACGAGAATATACTTTTACATAAATACCTATATTGTTATAAATAAAATGCGTAAACTTTTTGCAATAAAATTTTCCATAAAAAACGTCTTTCTTGCTTGTATTAATTTTCTTCTAAGCCTGATGTTTTTCAAAGTAATGATAGCGTAATCGTTCGTAGGTGGATATTTACAAACTTTTATCTATCTATTTTACCTCACGATGACATTAAAATACATAAAATGTATGATTTTCCTTGTAAACGATTAAGTTCAAAAGGAAAACTATAGATTGTTTTAATCAATATTGACAATGTTTAAAACAAAATATAAAATTAATGAAATCTAATTCGAATTACAATTTGAGTTCATCTGGGATAGGTACCGTACGTATTTTTTTATTAATTAGCCTATGCTGTCAATTGCTGTCCCACTGCTGGGCAAAGGCCTCGTATAATAATATGTATACCGTACGTATACCAACAAAAATTGTACAATTTATGCAAGTTTGTATTTATTACATTTACGAACACAGTTTTCTAGTCTAGTATTATGCATTTAGTTTATCCTATGTTTTTTTATGGTTACCTAGTACTTTGGTCAAATTATAATTATTGTTTTCGATCTAAATTTTATGATCGGATATTGATAATCTTAGTTACGAAATTAAAAATGATATTGCATTAAGTAAATATATTCTCTTTCGTAATACACTATTTGCAAAATAAATGGCTTTTAGTGGGTGTCCTTTTAAAGCTCTAAGTCTAGTCATTTACGCGGAAACACTAAAATGTTTTATTTTATTTTTTTATTTAGCCATAGAATAATCCTATTTTTTAGATTTTAAGACTTTTTACTAACATCATGTATTTTGTTAAAATATATTAAATAAATTTAAAATAATGGTTGTTTTTTTGCACGGGTGACGGGTTAGTAACTTTCCTAAAAATTAAGACCCTTTTTTTAAGCCTGTCTGTCTGTCAGATATTTCAACAATATCAACATCCACATTTTGTGTAGCTTTTTTAATAAAGAATTAAAAAAAGAGAAAAAAACATCAACATTTTCTATCGATGAAATCCAACTTATCTTTAATCTTAAAATAATAAGTCATCGTATTTGCTGTCAATAGATAGATATCTTTCAATAATCGCGTATACTTCATTTTAACATTCGAGAGCATACCGTTTCAAAATTTCATATGGTGTACTTGGAAAACTTAAGTAAAGTATGAGCTATTATAGTGAGATGAGTTAAAGGCGAATTTAGATAATATGGTTTTTTAAACACATACTAGCTTCATATAGGTATTTCAGTTATGTTGTTCCGATTTAAACGATGAGTGCCCGTAAACAAATCAATAATAATTATCAAGACAATATTTTGCAATAAAAATTATATACATACATATAGCATTAGGGTCATTGTGCGTAAATTTTTACGTCGTAGCGTAGCGTAGTTGTGTGGGGCACATTATAAAACTATTATATTTTATTTTTTGCTACAACTACTTTACATTAAAATATTCTAAAAATTAAAATTTGTGTCTGGTGTTATGATTCACAGCTCTAAGATCTTTGAACAAGTACAAAGACTTCATATTGTCGATGTTTTGGTCGACGAAGGGCGGCCTTGTGATCCTCTCGCAATTCTTTGTTCCCCAAATGTCAATGACCGAGCGTATTTCTTGATTTTTATCCGCGTGTAATATTATTAACACTGACGATGTACCGACGCCGTCCTTTTTGATCGTCGCACTAGCGCCGCACGATTTGATAGCGACGTTGTCCACATGTATATACTTTATCGTGTAACCGGGAAAATTGTTTTCATAAACATAAATCTGACCTTCATTAACAGACACCGACGGATTATCGACAACAGCTGAATCCATGTGTTTTAACTTATTATGCCAAGTGCCGACTTCTATAGGGCTTGTTGATTTGGCACATAAATGTTTCGCTTCGGTGTAATACAAAAAAAATAGTATTATCAAAAAATCCATTGAATATTGTTGCTGTAAACGATATGGTGCAACTGGCATCGAGCACCTGTTTGTCATTGTTTTGAAACAAAGAACGCCAGTGATTCAAGTGGTTCTTTGTTTATATTTATTTCCATTGTGACATAACATTATTCCGGTTAATTGTTTGAATGAATACCAGTAAAATTTCACCGGCAGTACATAATCGAACCTAACACAAAATATAAGCGATTTAAAGAAAACAAAAAAAAGATGATTAAGATGGGCTTTATAACATATTGGTCAGAAAATTAAAAATTAGTTTATTATTAGTACGGATTTTGTTAACCTCTTTGGTACCTTAGTATCCCGAAGGCCCCGTATTATGATACGGCTGATATAGCGGTATCTTTACCCTTATTTTACACATACTATTACTGAGCTAGCCATAAAACTTTCATGTGGACTGTATTGAATTATACTTTCATTAAATACTGTGCATTAGATTTATTTCTCGTCGTTTTTGCAAAGGTATTATAGCGTTATGAGATAAAAGTAAAGTAACAAGCCTTTATGTCCCACTGCTGGGCACGGGTCTCCTCCTCGAAATCAGGCGAGGAGGGTGGGCCATAGTTTACCGATGCGTTGGTCCAGTGCGGGTTGAGACCTTCAAAGACTTTCAATCTCTCATCAGGCATGCAGGCTTCACCGATGAGCGAGCGATGGTCTCGTGTTTATTGTGCCAGAAATTTAGAAAAACCTATTTCAAGGCACACACGGGGGGTCAAGATCGAACCCGCAACCTCTCGTTATGAGGTAAATCGGAAAAATGAACTAGTTGTAATTCTCGGATTAATTTATATTAGACTCTCCTCAGCACGATAAATAAAGTTGACCATGGTCCATGTCATTTAGGAAACTGGAGAAAAGAAAACACACAGGTATAACATTAATAATATATTTTACACGTAATATCACTCTAACATAATCAAATCTATATTATCTTATCTACGTTAATCGACATCGCAGAAAAGGAGTTAGTTAATTTGGTTAAACGTGCACTTAGTACACTGAGACCCAATACTTGGTCCAAACAACAGTACGATAGCATTTACGATTTAAAGTGTAGGTAAACCTCGTAAAGTTAATTCCAGTAAAAGTTTCCGTAAATGTCAATTTAACAATCATTTTGTATAAGTTACAGATTAGCTTATAATGAAGATATATAGATTTGTGTTGCTGCCTAAAGTTTAAGATATCAAAGTGTTTTCAAAGAAAGTTAGTAGCTGGAAAATTGTTAATAAATTCCTGCGTATGAAATGCAGTTGTCATTTTTTTTATTCACACAGTTTAGTATTTACGTTGAACAACTAAATTTGTCGCTCGAGATCGAAAAACTTACTTGAGTGAACGAAAGATAATTTGTGGTGTTGCATTTTACGATTGTTTGGACGTTATCGAATAGGCCCTTGGAAAAATAAAACAGAGTTCCGTAAGACTAAAAGCTCAAGCATTTACGAGATGTATGTGTAACAAAGCTGTATTAAGCTATACACCATTTGATGGCTTATCACACTCGAGAAACGTGTCAAATATCAAAAGTGTTATAAACAAATTTCGATTAAAAAATATAATATACCTATAATTTTTACATAAAAAATTTAACTTATAAGCTACCATTACATTAGCTATAATATACACTATTAGAGTAACACGTGCCAATATGTGAAGGTATATTTTCAATAAAATAATACTAATAAAACATTTACAACTTACTTATCGACGAAAATTTCTTGATACGTAGATGAACGAAAATAGGAGGAATGTATATAAAATTTTTAATTAAAAAAAAATGTAAACGATTTTCAGTCCGAAGTTGTAAATAATCAGTCCCATGATTAATACAAAAAAAAAATATAAGTATCTAGTACAACTTTTCATAAATATCTTATTATAATAAGGGACGGAGTCACCGACATTTGTCTTACGGAACTCGAAGGCACATAACATTACGGTTAGAGTCAAGTTGCGAGAATGTTCGCAGATTGCTACGTCCATATATATCGGGCTGCAATATCGTCTAAAGTGGTGGTATATATTTGTATGAAGGTATAAAGTTCTTATAAAAGTATATATTACGGACAGTTATAATAGATATTGTGGAGACATACATTTATATTTCTTTTTACTACACACTGCTCTAATAAAAATTATTCGTTTGACATTAAAATTTCATACAAAAAATACATTTTATTTTCCAAAGTATATTACAAGAAGTACCTTGTCAATAATCTGTTATAGTCTCTTTATATAAATAAATAGTCTGCCGTAAAAATACACAGTATAGTTTTATTATCTTCTTGAAATCTTATTTATAAAATAATTTATTTATTTTGTATACGTGAAAAATATGATAATTATAAAATCACTACCGATTTTGCAATTAATTATTGCACAGAACGAAAGACTTAATTCGTATAAATCGTATAACATTCTTAATGTATTTTTTGTACTAACAAATAATAATCACATTATACTATAATCGACACATTTTTTTTTTAATTTAGATTAACTGATTTTGAAATCAATGTATATACAGTCAGATATTGTGTCCCAATTATTTTATTACAACGAAGATGGTGCATCATGCAGCAAATGTGCGGTAATATTGTGCTAGCACTTTAATATGACGTAATCACTTTTACATTATAAATTCATTTGTTAATAAGATAATTATAAAAGTTTTTATCAAATTATTGTATATAGCATTAAACCCTGTATTATAAGATACGTATAATTATAATACAACACAATATATTGTCCACTGGCATATTTTAGATAATAGACCGACACCACTCAATAATATAAGAGAGATTCTGAATATAGATTATGATTCAAGTATTATATTCACTTAAATTGTAATTGTTCGAAGCAATCTGCGTGAAGTTATAAGGTACCTAATTACAAGAGAATAACGGAGCAAATATTGTATGTTCACATTAATAATATTTTTGGCAAATAATATTTGTAAAAAAAAAATTATAAACAGTATAGCAAAATACAAATACAAAAAGACGTGTAAAGCGCTATTCCATTGCGAATGTCTGGCACGAATATTGTCAAAAGTTTGTGTATAGGTGTAGCAAAAATCAGACTAAAATGGAGCGAAATACTTATTAGTAGCATAACATTAACATCAATTCAACAGCGCTTATATAAGTTGTCCTTTCAACTTAACTATTGTACATTAATGACAATCACATATTGGAATTGTATATATTATTCTGATAGTTTTGTATAAGTTTTGTGCTAGTGTCACAAAACGCTCCGTCAAGCTCACTGATACCTTTTTATTGAGCCAATGTTTTACATATGAATGGTGGCTGCTGTGTAGCGCGCCTCCCCGCGCCTCCAACCCCACTGAGATGGCCGGTACTGCCAACAAATAATTATAACATATATATTAATTAATACAATATATAGCCATTGTTTGAAAGTTTGAATTAAGAAGGTAATAATCAAAATAAGTCATTACATGACTAATTTTTTACATGAGGAGCTCGCAACGCGCAAAAAAGCAACGCTTGCCGAGGTTGGTCCGTGGATGGGTATCTTAACATACCAAGACCCCTCCGTGCCTCGGGAAGCACGTTAAGCCGTTAAGTTCAACAGTAATTGTACTGTGTATTTGTTGGATATTTTTTGTCGCACCTATAGATATTAGTTTCACCAGTATGTAGCTATAGTCTTAATTTTGAAAGACGAAATTTAAATAAAGCACATGTATTGTATTCATCACACAAATCAATTGCACTTGGTGGGATTCGAACCTGCGAACGCAGTGACCTGACCGTTCGCCAGTC
Organism: Lycaena phlaeas; assembly: GCA_905333005.2. NCBI lineage: Eukaryota > Metazoa > Arthropoda > Insecta > Lepidoptera > Lycaenidae > Lycaena > Lycaena phlaeas. The sequence continues at coordinate 8,795,227 of HG995168.1, forward strand.
TATTATTAAAATTATTTTAGATTCAGTGCTAATCGTGTATAAGAAAAGTTTGTATAAACACTCACCCTGATAAGTATTTGTCCACTGCGCGACAGCGGATTCTTGAAGGCGTAGAACAACCATCCGCCCAGGCAACATATGAGAGAGATCACTATGAAGGCGGTCACGACTCCTCCCACCGGCGAGGACGAGTACTGCTCGTGGCTAGCCACGGACGCTGCTAGCGGCGCTTCTGATTTCTTCACTTCATCGACGTCCACTACGAATTAAACATTCACATTAGATAACATTCGATTTCGTACTTCAATAATTATCTATGACGTAATGAGGAATTTCATAAATAAGTTCCTTTTCTCTATGTTCATTTTGAAATTAGGTCACATATGACCAGCGTTAACTGGGAACGAGTAAATTATTAATTTTTCAATGATTATTTACCGAATTTCGAACGGGTACGGGTATTTTAATTTTAGGTCTTCAATATATTTTTAAAATAATTTTAATTTGCCAGCAGTTATAAATTAGTTTAAATGGAAATAAAAGAACAAAAATATAACAAAGAATTGTTTTTTTTTATGTAATAAGCTAACCAAACTCCCGTATGTTTAGTGTGTTTGAGAGTCCTTCTGTCACCCTTGTCCAGTATACTAAGGGCCTGTTTCACAATCTCCAGATAAGTTCCGAATAGGCTATCGGCAACATATTTGACAGATAGAGTATGGAGTATCTGTCAAATATGTTGCCGATAGCCTATTCGGAACTTATCTGGAGATTATGGAACAGGCCCTAAGAGTATGATATGAGCACGAAACTTTTTCCCCCCCGACAAGGCATAATAAAATTTTATCCGACGGTGGTGAGGCAGAGATCCGCCACAGGTACAAACCCTGCTGGCGGGGGGCAACCCCCCACTTACTATGTCACTGGGTGATACCAACCGGCTCACCCCACTACCGACGAAGCATTAGGGCCATTAGCATAGCTTCATCCGAAAAAAAAGCATAATAAAAGTAAAAAGTGGGGAATAAAAATAGATATATAAAGCTAGTACACATACGAGTATGGACGACCGTAGCGCGATGTGATTGGTTGTCCGTGGCGTAGGCGGTGTTGACATCGCTAGGTGCGTCTACATGCGGCACGGCCGGGCACGCGGTCTCGTTCGATATGGGGAACTTGTCGCAATCTACGACAATACATAATAATAATATCTATGGACGCTTTTACACCACGTCAATCTGGTCCCGTGCTAAGTTCTAGCAGAGACTTGTGTTACGGGTACCAGACAACGGAAATACATATATTTAATACTTTTTATATTAATACTTATATTTAAGATCTTTATTATATAATGCACATATTTAATACATATCATGACCCAGGAACACAGAAACATATTTTGTGGGCAATGTCATACAATATTAATAATAAAAAAAGTAAAGTATCAACCTATATATTTCTCACCTGGACACGGGTCTCCTCCTCGAAATCAGACAAGGAGGCTATATAGTATTATTAATGAAATAGAATATTTCTTTTTCAGTTGAGCCATCCGCTCATCTACTATACCGATTAAGCGTTAAGGTCTGTAGACCAACAGCATAGGCCATTTCGAAAAATGAATATTCCATAAGCAATATGTTTAAAATGATAACTAAAAACATTATTGTGTTGGGTAAAATGTAATAAGTCAACAAAATATCTAAGATTATAATTGTTGCTCTGGTGATTATAGTCTATAGACACTACTAACTACCTTGTAAGTTCAAAGTACATTAAAACAGGTTCATAAAGTTATATTAAATAGCAAAATATAGAAGGCATAACGGCGCGAGCTACAGTGTAAGATTTTAAATAAGAAAATTTTTATTTTACACTTTTTTATTGAAGGTAATTATTATTAGAAGACCTAAATTACGTTTTATTTTATGTGTAAGGTTTTTTGTATATAATATAAATAAAACACACTTACTTCTGAGAAGCCAGTCCTGTTTGTTGCGGTCAGTACCACTTGAGCACTTTTGGATTTGTTCACACCAAGTACACTGAAAGTATTTTTAATAGTAATAAGCATTAAGTAAAGTAAAGTATCAACCCTTATATGTCCCACTGCTGGGCACGGGTCTCCTCCTCGAAATCAGGCGAGGAGGGTAATGGGCCAATAGTTCACCGCGCTGGCCCAGTGCGGGTTGGTGAACTTCACATACCTTCAAAGACTTTTAATCTCATCAGGCATGCAGGTTTCCTCACGATGTTTTCCTTCACCGGTGAGCGAACGATGGTCTCGTGTGCACTTAGAAATTTTAGAAAAACCCATTTCAAGGCACACACGGACGGGTCAGGATCGAACCCGGAACCTCTCGCATAAGAGGCCGAGTCCGTCCACCACTGGACCACCGTCGCTACGTAAGCATTAAGTAACTAAAGAAAATGTAAATTAATAGTAAAAATAGTTCATGGTTTAATTTGTTACTAATAAAATATCGAATTATCACAAAATGCACTTTACATATATGTTTTTTCTAACACAGATTTAGACGTAACAAGTATTGCGATTCTTGAAGATAATATTATAAGGGAAGTAATTAAATGAACGGCATTATAAATTTTGGAGGGGCAAAAAAAATCGGCATTTAAATAATTTGGTTGGCATACAAAGATTTTGTACGCAATAAAATAAAGCTGGTAGCAATTCTTGTTCCGCAAATAATTTTGATAATGGTCGAAAATTAAATCATAAATAAGCAGCTTACAATATTATGACCTCGCATAATAAACATTCATCGGGCAAAATAATTACTTGAGGGGCACATTTCTTTGCATTACATTTTATGTCCTGTGTTCACACCGGTGTAGGTTTGCGCTATTTACCGCTAGATGGTGTTGTAAGTATGTTATTGAACAAAATTATAAAAATTGAAGAAGAAATTAATAAACTATATTATCGTTCTTAATAAAAGACTAGTGAATTAATTCAGGTCATGACGTCGTCAAATCCTGTGTTCAGCAGTGGTCCGTCCACTAAAGGCTGATAATATGATGATGAAATTTTTTTCTTCGAGATTTTATTTTGTTTCAGTTTCGTAGATTTATGTAGATAGTAGATAGATTATGCAGGTATTAAAAATTGTAGGTGGTGTGTAAAATAAACAAGCAGTTCAAAAACTTGCAATATTCAATTCAATCATTACCTACAAAAATCAAATCAAATTAAAACATTCAATACGCAAGAATGGATCCACAATTTTAAACTTATTTGTAACAAGACGTACAGCTCTACGGTTAACACTGTCCGCGGGCGCTCAGGCTGTACGCAGTCGTTCGTAAGTTCAAATCCTCTTCATACCATTATTTATGAATTTCTTCTTTTGTTTGTTTATACATTTTTAAATAATATTTTTTGATATTACAATAATTATAAATACGATTTACAAACTAAAATTTTGTATAAAAATTGAATAAGAAATATAAGTTTAATAAATTATATTATTATTCTTAATAAAGGACCAGGGAATTAATTCAAATCATGACGTCATCAAATCCTGTGGACTGGGCTATAACGCAGAATTTAATGAAAAAGAAAGTTGCTTGAAGTTATATTCATGCTACTTATATAAGCAGCACAAAATTATTTTTTTTGCTTACCCTCCGAGTGCTTACCAAAATTTTATTAAACAGGAGCAGCACATTGCCCCTCTTTTAATTAATATGCCTTTCAAAAATAATTACAGCCATAAAAAATGACAAAAATTGCTGCTTGATTTTAAAATGTTTGCTGAACATAAGTTGCCGCTCAATTAGCTATTTCTGCTACCAGATTATATTTTTCTGCTCACAAAAATACGAATATTATTCTAGTCGTTTAAATAACACCCATATTATAATATCTATACACATTTCTTATTTCAATTGTATGTTGTATAATAAATCCTTGTTTTATATTGTAATGAACATTATAATTGGGACTCACATTAAATCCAGTATCATGGTTGACGCAGGAAGAACATGTGTTGTATTGTAAGCATGTTGGCAGCGCAGTCAATCGGAGTATTGTGTTGTTAGAGATCTCGTGGTTCTTGAATGATACCCGATGATATTCGTATATTGTTTTCCGCCTTACATCTGTGAAACAATAAAATTATTATAGTGAACGCAATAACCGATGAGCTAATGGTCTGTTGATTTATAAAATACTAGCGGACCCGACAGTCTTCGTTCTGTTTCTGATTTGGTATGTAGCGGTTGTTTGTTCCTACCCATTTTATCTCAAATTCGAGAAATGAACTATCCTATCTTTTAAGTTGGAGAAAAGCACACATTTTAAAAGAAAGAACATTAAAATCGGTTTACTATTTTCAGACTTCATCCCGGACAAACATTGTGACATATATATTATATAAAATATGTTGGAGTACCACCATACATTAAGCGACGATGGCCCAGTGGATCAGGGGCTCGGACTATGAGTGAAAGGGTCCGGACTCCGGGTTCGATCCTGACCCCCACCTGTGGTGCCTTGAAATGGATTTTTCTAAATGTATAAGTGCACCCTGACCATCGCTCGTTCACCGGTGAAGGAAAACATCTGCACGCCTGATGAGATTGAAAGTCTTTGACGGTATGTGAAATTCATCAACCCGCATTGGGCCAGCGCTTCGGTGAACTATGGCCCGATACTCTCCTCGCCTGATTTCGAGGAGGAGACTCGTGCCCAGCAGCGGGACATGTATGGGTTGCTACTTTTTACCAACGTACATTTAATAAATAAGCATGCAAATTAGTATACTCTTTAAGCCATACATAGGTGCTAAATACATGTTAAGCCTATATTTACTATATCACTTTTGTATTCATCATGCAATTTGCTTCTAACAGGGATATATGTCACAAAATATACAAGAAAATCAGACTTCTAGACCAGCTGTTTAGTATATAAAATTTATAAGTAGTTATTAGCGCGGTATAAAAACTCACAAAATAGGATTTTGTCCTTCAAATAGGCATCACTTATGCCAACTTTCACAGGATGTTCGTCGTCTTGAATCGACTGCACGGCGATCGGTATGTCCTTGTACGCGAACACAATGTCTCCGTTCTTGTACAACGTCACAGCGAATGTGAACTTCTTCGTGGGCGCTTCTTGCAGTGTGGCATTTTCCCAGAATACAGTGAACTTTTCGCCTGCAATGAAAAAATATTATAGATCTTTTATATTTACAGGCCCGTTTTTTTCCATTGGGCAAGCTGGGCAACTCGTGATCCACGGGGTATCGTAATGTCAGCATATCATATTCTAGTAATAATTTTTAAAAAGATTGCTGATAAGAATACTTAGTAGTGTCCTAATTGCTCTTTCTTATCTAAAATTGAAGCCCACAGATTAAATAAATTGTTATTTATATCGGGGCCCCATTACCCTAGTGCCCAGGGTCCAGAATAGGCTAAAAGGGTGCTTCATGTGGCTTTAATCGCGGTGTTGCAGTTAGTTAATTTAAAAGTATAAATACTTGCCATCGTCTGACATTTTGACCAAGCTATCATTGGAGATGGTAGTGTCAAAGTTGGCCATAAGCGGGGATATGTATTGCGTCGCAGCCAGCCAGTTGTGTACCAAGTCCCCTGTGTACAGGAATCCACCGGTCGCCACCGTTATGTTGCGAACGCCATGGCCGTAAAACGGAAAATCGAAGCTCAACTTGACAGTCTGTTGAAAAATAAAAAAATGTTGTAATGAAACAACTTTTACGGATTTTATCGCGGTTTATTAAGTTTTTTACATCCCCGACGTTTCGGAAACTTAACAGTAACAATAGTCATGGGAGGACTATCGTGAGAAGTGTGTGAAATGTAAAAAACTCAATAAACCGCAAAAAAAATCCGTAAAAATTATTTCATTATATTGGGTCAAATTCGCGTAAACATAAGAAAACAATATAAAGCATATAATAACTTATAGAAAAAGTAGCTACTACCTATTTCACTACTTTTAGGACGATGACAACTAGAACTACTGGAAAAAATAATATTTTTGCCTTATCCTTAGCAGTTTCTAAAAACTCTAAAATGATTTTATAAGGGGTTTGGGTAAATTTTGTATGAAGGTTGGCTTGATTTTTTTTTACAGCGGCCACTGAAATCTTTACTGCTTCTCGAAAGTACTATCGCTAGTATATACGACAGCTAAAATAATTTTGGCGTAAGTAATATTGGAGCCGAGTAATTAGAGGTGCTATTCATATACGCGGGATCTGTATTGTTAGTCGGCTACGGTGTCCCACAGGGATCAGTGCTAGGTCCAATCCTATAGGACATCGGGTACGTCCTGCGAGGTCGTACCTCCCCGGGACGGCAGAAAGGACCGCCACCAGGGGCTGCCCTTCAGATTGGAGGGGTGAGAGTCAAGATGAGCCCCCATATCAAGTATCTGGGGCTCATCCTCGACGGAGGTTGGACCTTCGGCTCACACTTTAAAACGTTGGGACCGTGGGTCGTGAAGGCTGTGAGTGAGCTGGGCAGACTCCCCCCGAACCTGGAGTCTGCAGGAGTATGGCGACGTATGGTGCCCCGATTTGGGCGGCTCACCTCACTGCGAGCGTTAAGGCCTCTCTGCGAGGGTTAAGGACTCGTTGCGCTCGGCGGGTCATCGTGGTGAGGGTAATTCAGGAGTATCGTACGGTTTCGTGGGCTACAGCATCCGCTCTGGCCAGCGACCTCCCGTGGGAACTTGTGGCGGAGGTTCTGGCCGAGACACTACGTCTCGGACAGGAGGTCTCTGGGCTTGAGCCTTTCGCCTGAGGGGGTCCTACGGGTCCGCTGACTAGGGATGGAGGCATTAATGCGGAGGTGGGGAGAGGACCTGGCGCGTCAGCTGTATGGCAAACGCCTAACGGCTGCTCTGCGCCCGGTTCTTGAGCGGTGGATACGGCGTAAGCGCAAACCCCTCACCTTCCGTCTGACGCAGGTTCTCACCGGGCACGGATACTTTGGTGATTACTTGTGTCGGACGGCCCAAAAAGGAGCCAACGACTGGATGTCACGATTGTGGCGAGGCGCAGGACTCTGCCCAGCACACCCTCGAGGTGTGCCCGAGATGGGCGACACTACATCATGATTTGAAGTCTGTCATCGGAGGGACTTGTCTTTGTCGAGCGTTATCACCGTGATTCTTAGCTCTGACGAGTCCTGGATGGCAATGCACTCTTTCTGCGAGACAGTGATGTCCCAGAAAGATGCCGGCGAACGGGTGAGAGAGGAGGCCGCCGACGTGGTCTCCCCCGCGAGGCGCTTCCAATAACGCCCCTGTTTTCGTGTTGGACTCGGGATGGGAACCCAGCCCTCATAGACACGACATCGTGGGGACTGCCAAGTCGTAACCGGGCAGTCCCCTTGTTTTATAATATAATAATCCCCCTATTGTGGGAATCTGGTCTTGCCGGGACCAGCCTGTCGCCGAGGGTCCCTCAGATAGCAGCTAAAGGCTCACGTAGCAGTTTAAGTGGGGTAGTGCACCCAATGCGAGTACCCACACACGTCAGCGCGCCTACCCAAGGCCCTGGTCCGAGAAGGATTTCCGCTGCGTCATCAAAAAAAAAAAAGGTTTTATGCCGGATTCTTAGAACGATTATAGGCACTAGTTTATAACAATATTTAAGAGAATCGTACTTCAGCCCGATAGTAATTATTATTGATTCAGTTTTATTTGATATTATTTATTTTTATCTTTTGAATATCTCGGTTCCGATACACTTTAGGCTATAATGTTACATAACAAAAAAGTTATGTTTTATGATAAACTAGGCCCCCTGTAAATTTCATTAGTGGCCGCAGACTTTGAAAATCAAGCCACTTTTACCCAAACCCCTTTGGTAATAATGGAATAAACATCACAACGAATGGTTCCCTTTTTGATGATTTCAAATAATAAGTTTGCCAAAAATCAAATTGTACGCTCAGTAATCGGAGTATTTAGTTTAGAAATATTTGCATAAATAGATAAAATTAAAAAGTGAAGAACTAAATTCAGTTCTATAGTTTTGACAAGTGCAATTAGTTTATTTCGTGACTTATAATTAAAAAGTTTTTAACAAATTTTAAATTCTAAAACAATAATCAACTTTAGAAGCCAAGGCTTTGAATTTTTAAAGAATACTTCAAGTGGGATTACTAAATATTATAGTTATTTTTTTAAGTCCTAGATATTTTCTAGACATAAAGAACTTTGTGCAAGTGTCTACCGATTAAGTAAATCTAAAATTAAATGATTCTATCCGTAGTAAATTCATTTGTTATTCTCAAACAATAATCAAGTCGGTGAAATCTACTCTAAATAACATAATTGAGAAAAGCGTATCAATTCAAATCAACCGATTGAGTAAAAGTTCAATTCATTAAAACAAACATCTTATATATAAAATTCTCGCGTTACGGTGTACGTTATTGAACTCCCCTAAAACCAATTTTGATAAAATTTTGTGTGCTTATCAGGTAGGTCTGAGAATCGGACAAAATCTATTTTTCATCCCTCTAAATGATAAGTTTTTTTTGACGGAACGTAATCTGTCGGGGCAGCTAGTTAAACATAAAAAGCTTACCTACTCATATCTTTTAGTACATTTTTAGTTAATACAAGTATCATGATCACACATTGACACTCAAGTGTACCTTTCAAAAGTATTACTTTTTTTCCATAGATTTGTTATTGTTCTCGACATTTATACAAACAATGAAGAAGGTTCTCAATATTGTAATTACTTGTCCACTTAGCGTCTATTACTATCTAGCACTAAAGCGATTATGCGTGACAACTTTAATTCTTTTTTGTTTATACCGTAGCAGTGATTATCTAATAATTGCACTTATTTTCTTACATTTTAACCAAGGCTGGCTTAGATATAAGGCAAATAAAAAAGGTTTAAGCAAAAGGTGTATAATATAGCAGTGTAATATTCATAGTTATATATATTATTACGACGTAAACAAAATCCTTCCTTTTCTTGGTGCAACTTTTAAAGTTTATTGCGTGGACTGAGATGTGATTTTACAAAACTATAATTTGTGTTATACACGAAAACGCGAGAACCATACGTAGTAATGATGTATGTGTTAGTAGTAGTTTGTAGATATTACGTTTCGTCAATGACGTACGATCGATTGATTGAACGATATTGAGGTTACGCACACAAAGACAATTGCATGCTTACAAATATAAGGACGGCTCACATACTTTCGTGTAATAAAAACAGCTATATAAGACAATTCTACTCTTTTTCTCCCATAAAATGTGTTTAAAATAGAAATTGACATTTACTTAATTCTACACAGACTTTTATTAGCTAAAATAGTACGTACAACATCTACTAATTTTTAGTATTGAATTATATGCTACAAATAAATAATAATTGTGGAAACAAAATATATATTTCTATATATTGGAGCGACGATGGTCCATGGGGTAATGGATCGGCCTCGTGGTACGGTTTCGCTCCTGACTCCTGTGGTGCCTTGAAATGGGATTTTAGAAAATTTCTACATGCACCTGAACATTAGACCATCATCGCTTGCTCACCGGTGAAATGAAAATCGTGAGGAAACCTACATGCCTGGTGAGATTAAAAGTCTTTGAAAGCGTGTGATATTCACCAAACCTCATTGGGCCAGCGCATCGGTGAAATCAGTTACCAGTACCCAGCGTACCAACCTAGTACCCAGCGCCTAATTTCGAGGAAATTCGTGCCCAGCAGGGTCAAAATATATATTTTGAATAATAAAACCGAATATTTTTCATTAAATAATAGTACTTAAATTATTTTATAACATTCCAAATCATAAAGAATTGAAATAAGTATCAGTTCATACCTGGCTATTGGCCTCCTAGCAGCGACAGTGGGAAATACAAATAAATACATTTTAATTTACATATTGCTTGTATATGATACTCAACATGGTTGGTCTATATCTAAGCTGGTTATATCATTGAAAAATAATGCCAGAGATTTTACATTGTGTATAATATTTTAATAACCATCGATATACGGACTAATGTCGTAACCATATACAATAATTAAATGGGTATAAATATAGTTTTATAAACATAACGATGGGTTATTTAATATTTAATGTTATTTCCAGCGTATCATAGCGCCAAGCGTACCAAAAGCGTTTAACATGGCATTTGTAATAAGCAGTGCCGTATGTATAAATTTTAAAATACACACAGGACTTCGGGAAATAGACAAAATTATTCTAGCCTGTATCTAAGTGCTGTGCATGAAATATTTTTGTTTTATCAGTGCACATTACCAAGTAGAAAATTGCTTAAGCTTGATTATTGCAGCTTATATTTATTTATAAACGAAATTGGACTTACACTCGCTCGACGGTGAGAGTTGCTCAGTATCTCGTGAGGCTCAGATTTCGACTTGCTTATATTGGTCCAGTACTCTTGAAAATATGAAACGTTACCGATAAACGAACTCTTGTAGAAGCTGTGATCGTCCTGAAATGTTAAACGCAAGTTAATTTTGTAAGCATGTTTAAATTCGTGGTTAACAGAATTTGGATGATGGATGGAAACCGCATTAGTATTAATGAATATTTTTGTAGTCTAAAGGCGGGTCGTATCGACCGATTTTAACGAATATGTAATCGTTAAAGATGGCGGTAACGAACGTTAGTGACCAAAGAGCGTTGTTTTTAACAGAGATCAAAATTTAACGAAGTCTCTTACGTTAACAGATGATTTGAAACAACCGGCCCTATGGTACTCCTTATTATATCACCCAGTTTAATAGTCGAAATCGGTTCTAAAAGACTAAAGTTTAGGCATTTACAAGATGCATGAAAAAATAGTATTTTATAAGGTCTTATGGGCGTTAAGCGAGTCATTCTATTTTCTCATTTCTACATTTAGTCTCTTTCTTTAGAGGACTGAGCCCTACATTTTATGATAAATTTTTGTGTGCCTTATAGACCAAGATCCCAGAGCTGCCAGACGTCACGTTTCTTCTGACGGACGAAAGGTTTCGAATGAATTTCGTCCGTCCGAAAATACGTGACGTCTGGCAAATCTCGGATTTCGCTCCATTATTTAAGACCTAGATATAACATCAGTTTGAATATTTTACATCACCGAACAGTATTCTACCAACTCTGAAGCTAATAATAAAAGAAGGAGAAGAATATTTAATATTTAAATAAAAAAACATTCGCATTTTACAATTTGTGTAGTTGACAGCATGTCAACTACTCAAATTGTAAATTGGTATGAAATTGTAGAATGCGTATGTGAGCAGAAATAAACTTTTTATATGTAACTATAATAATCTATACTAATATTGTAAAGAGGAAGGATTTGATTGTTTGTTTGTATTGAATAGGCTCCGAAACTATTAGGACAATTAAATTTCTTTTACATATAGAAGACAGTATCAGAGTAATATACTCTATAAATTGTTTGCCCGTGACAAGTCGGGATGGACCGCTAGTATAAAATACGTACGTAAGTTAAGTTCGCTATATTTTGTTCCGCCTTGATTGTTTCTGGCGTTTCCTTGAATATATTGTTGATATCTGAAACAATATAAGTAATACATATAACGTTGCAATCACAGGCATTATAATTGATTTTGTGTTAGTAATCGATTAATAAATAAACGTAAAATACAGCACTAAAACTAATGTATATAATAATATCAGGTTATTTGTTCGGAATATGTTGGGACAACTCACACACGGCCATCTGAAATCTGATCTGGCCAAACTAGGCAAAGCCTGTTCTTATGATAACCAGACAGCTGATACATTACTTATATATTTCTAAATATATACATATTAAAGATAAATTACGCCCAGACACAGAACAAATGACCATGCTCATCACACAAACATTTGTCCTGGGTGGGAATCGTACCCACGATCTTCTAGTTCAGCAGTCAGGGTCACTAAACACTAGACCAACAGGTAAGTCATTTAGTTTAAATATGTTTTGTATATTGGGAGATAAGCCGTTTGATATAGTCAATGAGCATAATATAACGCATCGAACACATAACCTATAGACTCCTAATATTTGATTTCTCGTGCATTCGTCTTGATTTAAATGCATTCTGGCAACTAGCTGAGATGAGACGAAAGGGGTTGCAATGCTGTGATTAGCTAATTCAATGTCATACATTACCAATCACGGAACGTTAAAAAGACATGGATATATTTCGTAACAGGAAAAAATGAGACGACACGATAGTTTGAGTACATTGTTTACGGCTTACCTATATCGGAACTATAAGTCAGATGTGTTGCCAGAACCCGTTCCTTGTTATTAACCCGGCGTCATGGGGGTTGGGTCTGTGAGACCCGTCACTTTTTATTTCACCTGTAATTCAGTCACCATGCGTGCGGCATTTCCAAACTTTTCAATAGCTGGAGCTGTTGAGTTGGTCTATGCGTCACAGGTAACGCGTTATTGGTGCAGCAGCCGCAGTGAGAGTAACAGGGGCCCAAAGTTGCATAAGGTATGTGAGACCCATCCCCGCAGTCAGTGTAACAATTTCGAGACATTTTACGCAGACATTATTTTAATAATTATCAGTGATTTTTTTGTATTTTAACATTTCATTTTTATATTTTTGTTGTGTTTTACAATAAAATTAGATGATTTATAGTTTGAAGTGCTTTAATGTCAAAATGGATCAAAAAGAGGCAGAACTACAACGCATTTTTTCAATTTTACAAGTCGAACTCTGATTCTACCTCGTCAGATCAGGAAATATGCGAAGAAGATCACTTGACTGAACGTAGTAATCCTAGTGACACAGAGCAAGATATCTATGACGATGATGATATTCCACTGTCTTCGCTTGCGGATAGAAATCGATTGTCGGAAGAGCATTGTACATTTGAATCGGCTAGTTCAAACGCAAGCCTTGAGTGTATTGATTTAATTGTTTTCTTCTGGTATATATCGTGGCAAAGATGGTACAATTTGGTACAAGACGCCTTTTCGACAAAATGTCAGAACCAGAGCAGAAAATATAATCCATCAATTGAAAAATTTTTTGGTGAATCCTTAGGGGAACCTCCGGTAACGAAGCCGAATATTCGCAAAAGATTCTAAGACTGTCCAGCCAAAAAAGACCGTAAAACGAATTACACTTGCGAAAGTTGCAACAAACACATTGGCTTAGAACATGTTGTACCTTTCTGTGCTGATTGTACCAAAGATAATGATTAGAAGTGATTATTTGTTAATTTTTTATAAAAATATTTTAGTATTCTTTGAATAAGTGCTTTTAAAACATTAAAACTGATTGTTTATTAGTAAGAGAGTAACATTTAAGCAGAGGAGAAATATTTTGTTGATTTTTGTCGTTCTTTTTTTAAAGCTTTATTAAATATGGTTAAAAATTATATAATATATTTTTGTTTCATTAATTCACATAAATACATTATGAACTAAATATAAACATATAAAATAACTTGATTATTTTAAAAAAAATGACTAATTTTGATATCTAACACACGGGTCTGTGAGACCCACTCCAACGTCCGTGTAACACTTTCCTGCCCCCATGACGCCGGGTTAAGAGTCTATGGTCGATGTGGTGTGTGTCGTATGTGGTCGATGATATAACCGGAATAGAGCGTAATGTAATGTAAGAAATGTAAATGTAAAAAAACTAATTCCTGAATTTGTGCTACGACAATGAACCGGATCTGCGTTCTGATTGGTCGACTAATGTCAATTGATGAATGTTACGACGATGGGACGTCCCCACAGATCACTGGTTGGTTAAATTGCTATGACGTCAGTGAATAATCTGATTCTTATCAGTCACACTACTACTCTTCCCGGTTATAGGTACGCTCGAAGGATACTAAGTCCAATGAACAAAAAAAAGTTCACCTACAAGTAAACCTACAGGCAATTGGAATAGGTATAACCTAGGCCCAAACTTATCTATTTTGAGGGCACAATATAAAATAAAATTGACCATGGTGAATTCATTATGATTAATTAATATAAGTGTTCATCTGCTTACCATTATTAGATAAGGCCGACTCGGTGTTGTCAGCCGTGCCATTCTTTCCCTTCATATACCATATTCCGGAACCGTTCACTCCTAACAACCGGTGCTCATCCACAGCTGCTGCTGATAAAAACATAGTTATTAATGTAATGGCTAAAGAATTCATAATCAGTAGATCTTTCTGATATGAAACATCAACTGGCGCGACTACTACCGTATTCGACTCCGCTGTGCCCATACTTTATGATTCTATAAACCCTTGGCGCAAAAACGACGGGGTTATATAAATGCGACGTGTTAGTCTGTGTGTCACACACTCTGTCTGCGGCATCTTAGCTCGCGAAAGGATGAACTGATTTTGGTTTTTTATTTATTTGAATGGTGAATCAGTCGCGAGTGTTCTTCGGAAATCTTCGGAAAATTCGAAAATCGGTCTAAGATGGTCGTCTCCACAAAATGGCGGTTTATATTTTTTTTTCACAACTCCCTGAATATGAGAATCACATGAAAGGACTTGACTATTAGAATACTGGAGATACACTATGAGGACAGCATCCTGAGGACTGTGGCAGATGATCTCCATGCACCCATACTGAGGAACTACGCGGGGATAATGAATGAACATGAGAATAGTTCCTCGTCTAGATTTCATCCCGCGTAGTTTTATCTGTGGGTGCATGACAATAGTATATAATATATTTATTATAACAAATAAGATGATATTACTAACCCCTAAGTTTTTAGATTTATGTGACCAGTGTAGTCTCGAATAAAGAAATTTGAATTTGAATTATGACAATCTCAAATCCAAGATGGCCGCCACCACAAAATGGCGCATTATATATGTAGAGGATATTTTTTTTTAAATTAGGAATAATAACAAAGGAATCGTAATATAAGCATAGATGTTTCACATTTACCGGGACACCGAACGACCAATTTTTGTACAGGCCTCAAGCTTGTACAAAAGAAAGTAATATAGAATTATTACAAGTTTTATTGAAAATTAACATTATATGAAAAGAACAAAATTAGAATGACTTCTTGCGTCTTTGAACTTTTCTAGAAGCTACGACTGTCGGCTCCAGCACGGCCCATATCGTTCATCATCATCATCATCCTTTATCCGTACATATCGTTACATCTTGTCATCTGCGTTCATCGCCAACGGCCGCGTATGTGCGTCAACAATCGGTATTGAGTATTGAGACGTTATTGTCTATTGATAACAAGTATCAATTATTTTTAGCCGTTGTCAAGTATGAAATAATTTCTTTTGTTATTCTTTTTCTGTCCACGTAAGATTTTTTTGAATAAACAATTTTCGTCATACCAATTTGATTGATTATGCGTTAGTTTGTTTCCAGTATATTCCGCTATAATCAAGCGCTAGTCTGTCAATAAGCCTTCTTATTAAATAGCAATTATGAGTACGTGGAAAAAATGAACGCTATAGACGGTTGCAATGTAAACGAACATAATGAACTTATGTAAAGGCTCACTTTTAATAACAAAAAATAGTTAAATCAAAAAGCAGACGAGACAAAGTTCGAGTTTGACAGTTTTTTTTTCACAAAGTGGTGATTCCGAGAAGAATAGGTTCCGGTTTGACAAACAGACATACAGACAGACAAACTAAAGAATAGAGGAATGGAACTCTAAACATGTGAATAGCACATTTGGACACATTAATGATAGCCTGGCATAATTATAATGTTTTTATGAGACTTATTTCTTGAAGCATATATACATAATTACTTATCAACAAAGATAACTCTCAATAAACAAAGCAAGTTCTATGTGGAGTGACAGGAAACAAAAAGTGGAATATAGTCGATACGTACAAGAGGTTATTTATCTTCAACTTTAATTCTCCTAAAAGAGCATAGAATATAAGTAGTTATATTAATACTGTTAAATAAAGTGGACGGAACAAGACTGATGATTAAGAAATAAAGTATGTCAATAAATTAATGTATGGCATGTATCCAAGTTTAAAAGAAGTCCCATTCTTACGGGGGATGTTCAAACAGAACTATTTTTAATAAATTATGTCCAGGCTCTATAGCTCAGGGTGCCCGTAACTATGATACGGCAAATTTAGCGGTAAGTAGAGGCTGATAAATAGCTTACATGCTTTACACACTTACCATCATTTGCTAATATCGGGTCACTAACTTTAGGTGGGGTATTGGTAGCGTTGGCAGGACCCTTGGCGTCCGAGGTATGGAGGATAGGCACCGTCGCTGGCTCTGAAAACATAAGGCAATTCATATTGCGTTGTGTACAGCATGTTTCTAGAAACTTCGAATAATTGCCGCGAACAACAGATCATTTAGTATTTAAAGAGTAAAATAAAAAAATACAATCGTTACATACTTTAAATATCATATAAATTCAATATACCTATATTAATAATTAATATGATATTCATTAACTATCAGAATAAAGCATCGCTAATTATAATAATAATGCTATAATTGCTCAAGGACGCGCTTACAAGGTAAACGCTTTCACAATAAATAAAAAACAAAGCAATAGGGATATTATACCTACTCAAAGTGGTGTTTCTCATTCGAAAAATATATTCTATAGCAAATCGGTACGTAGCAAGATGCTTTTAGTTAATGTAAATTAACAAATGAGAATAAGGGCCTGTTTCACAATCTCCAGTTAAGTTCCCAATAGGCTATCGGCAACATATTTGACAGATAGAGTATGGAGTATCTGTCAAATATGTTGCCGATAGCCTATTGGGAACTTAACTGGAGATTGTGAAACAGGCCCTAAGTCAAATAACAAAAGCGTATTCGAGTCTGATGAAAGACACATTTAGTATGTCACAATTGCATTGATGAATTAAGCGAATGAGTCACCTCCATTGGAACAAATAAATGTTTACGGACAATTACATTATTACGTCGACAAGTCCCGTTCTAGGCAAGATCCTGTGTTACGACTTGCGAGTACTACATAACGGAAACCCACAATATAGGTACGTCGTGTATAGATAATTTCGCATGCGAAAGGAGTCTTGTTACTTTTTCAAATAAAAATCGCTTATTTAATTTCGCTAAAATTTGACAAGGAAGTCTATTATAATTATCAGATGATATCATACAAAAAGGCATAGATTATGAAAAATAAAAAAATATTTACCATAGGTCAGAAAACCGGTGTTTAATTCAGGTACCACGGGCAAAATGGCAGACAAAAGATATGCTTCTAGGATTTAAAAACCAACATAATACCAAAAAATACGTATATAATTTTGTACACATTTTTTGTGCATTTATTACGTACGGATATATATTAGGTACTCTTTTACGCAAAAACTACTAATTGTAGGAGACACAAGCAAAATGGTGGTACCCTTGCAAGGACCGCGGCACAGCGCATCCCCCCACCCATAAATGTAAGGTTAACATTTTCACAATCCTAACATTCTAAGCGCGAAAGTTGGTATTCAAGGATGTTTCTTACTCCTTCATGTAAAAAGATTTTGTGTTTCAATAAAAAAAAGTCTGACAGTCTGTTTGTTCCGGGTTATTTGAAAAACGCTGGGCCCGCTAAAAACGATTTTAGCGGGGTTTTCAATGGTAGATTGCTGATTTTATAAAGTGTAGCTTAAGCAAACTTACAAAATAATCGTCATAAATCCGGCTACGGCTGTAAATATAGCGGACAAAGCTAATATAAATGGAAAGATAGCGGAACGTCAATAATTATAAGTTGAAATACTGAGAATATGTTTATGTGCTAATTACTTTATTATTTATTAACCTAACCGGGAGTGTTAATTTCACTCATTTCAATTGGATTTTTTTTTTCATTGGCGATGCAAAACGAGAGGTGTTTGACAGTATATCTGCGTGGCACCGTTAACCTTATACGGCAGAACCGATTATTTGAAAGGTTTTCTAGCAGCGAATATTTTTCAACAAAATCTATTTAGCCGGTTAAATGTTCTTTTGCAGATGCGATAAAGATTTTACGCGCATTTCTGTTGAGTGTTGATCAACTGATCAGAAACTTGGTACACACCATTTGTTCATAATAAAACAATTGTGCATGTTTAGTATAATTTTGAATTCAAGAAAAAATAAATTAATATAGCCGTCGCCACAAAATGGCGAATTCTATACAAAATATTATATGTATAAACTTTGAAAACGTAATGTTAGTTTCACTAGTAGAATATACAGTACAGTTTGTGTTGGGATTTTTTAAACGTTCAATTTAACGTTTCGCCGTAATTGCTATAGGTAAACTAAAATGATCCTTAATCATATATTTCCCGTTCTAGCGAAGCGTTATCGGTCAAATACCAGTTCGTCTCATTTCGCTAGCGGTTACACGGGTTTCCTGTCTCATAAATAAGGAATCGATAAACATATTAGCCGGTTTTATAGATTATTAAACTAATCTATATTCAGATATAAATCTTAAAAGTTAGTTTCTTTGTTTTAACACGAATCTTCAGATCGACGGGTTGGATTAGAGAAATAGTATTTGTATTTAGTCTACTTAATTATAGAATGTTATAAATTATTTTTTTAGTTTTTGAAGTAAAAAAGATTAGCCGTTCAAGCCGTTAATCACATTTATATTGACACAGTACTATGTAAAAAGTGTGTGATTCTGCCACTTGTATAATAGAGAAAGGTGTATATTATTTATTAGTGTAAGATGATATTTATATATTTACCACGCAAAGCTCTGATCACATAAAACATTTAAAGAAGTCCTCCGCTCGCGTAACCGGTATGACGACTCAATATATAAACATCTTTATTTAATTATTTTTATTAGAAGTCAGTGTCCTGTGCAGATATATTTTCCTATACTAATATAATAAAGTGTTAACGTACGTTTGAATGTACGAGGTAATATTAAAAAACTACTTGTTCTGCAAATATTATAAACGCAAAAGTTTGTATGTTTCTTGCAAAAACCAAACCAAAACAAAACTACTGAATGGATTTTAATAAAATGTTACTATAATGTAGCTTATATATTCATATGAATAACACATATAATTCTTCCTTATACTCCCACGGGACAAAAAAGTACGCCCTTGTAATCTGAGCGCCCTATTAAAGCTTCAAAAAATAACTTCATAATAATCTGAGTTGTCCTCTAGTCACGGCCAAATAAGTTTTACGTCAAGAAATGAACTCTGAACTACAAGTCGAAGTTGATAACTAATATATTATAATTACATATTTATTTTGCTATTCACAATTTTTGCTTTCGAAAAAGATACAACCAACTATCATATTTGCCATTAGTTGGCGCATAAGTAAAGAAGCATAATATGACATATGATCAGTGCAAGTTACTTTAAACACTCCGCATTACCTATTTAATAAATGGGTGTTACTTACGTCCGAAAAAAAAAAAGTTTACCCTCTAGTCGCGCCAAAAGAAATACTTCAAAAAAACTTTCACCAACTTTCAACGTCATGCTACGTTACCACTGAGTGACATATAGTACGATTTTTAATTCGAGTCAGTAAAATGACATGTGCAACTGTCACTTATACAAAAAAGGGTGACCCGCTACAACTGGTACTATAGTCATCGCCACTTTAGAAGTCCGATAGACGCGGCGCTGCGGTATCATAACTCAATGTTGCCAATTTATAGTGTAATGATTTTCCACCAAGTCTAGTACAATAAAAAATTTAAATAATCGATCGATAAAGACTGAGTATGATAATAATGACAAAAATAATTATAGCAGCAAAATAAAAATCTCCCTGCCAGGTCTTAGTAAAATAAAACATTTTTTTGTAAATATTTCATTTGTATTTTTTACGTATAACCGATTAGTAGAATTCATCTAAAACAGCTTCTTCGGATGTGTTCGGCTTTTGCCAGGAGTGACGATTAGATATCTCAGAAGTAAATGCTGTCATTGTTACTTCCTTTGTTATTCGACCTTTTTTACAGAAACACCTAAAAATATAATTCATCTGAAAAAGGTTTTAATTCTTTTACCTTGTATTTATATTCATATAAAATATCATAAGATAAATGTAGGTATAGAGTTAATGATAATATTTTAACCATAAATTAGGCAAAAATAAGTGACTCTGGCATCTCTAAAATTTTCCCGTCATGTCAGTGACATTTATAAACATATTATTCAACGGGGTTAATTGTTGTTTATTTTTCTTTCTAATTCACAAAATTATTTCAGTTTAATGATCATTATACGGCCTTCACTTTATACACCTCACTTTATATTATATGCTCCATATTTCACGTAAAACAATTTAAAATATCACAACTTCTTACTCCAGACAGACGTCAAGATGTCAATGTTGTCAAATTTAGTTCGGGCATTAGTCGCAGGACTTCTAAAGTGGCGATGACTATAGTAACTAGTGACGTTCGGCAATCAATAGACTTAGATATATTTTAGTCATATTTTATTTTATTAGGTATCAAAGCGTGTTTTTATTATAAATATTTAATACATACCGTATTAACGAATACTATTTTAGAAATATGGACCTTATCAGCATATTAAAATTTCTCACTACAACATTACACAAAAGCTGGGAAAAAATGTAAAAAGAGATTCAGAGGAATGGACACTACAAAATCGGAAAAATACAAGTAATTTATTCGTTTTTATTCATTACGGTTTTTATGTTACGACTTTTATGGCATGGTTGATGCACTGTCTCCAATTTTCAGCCTCACTTTCTTCAGGCCTTAGATCAATAATATGTCTAGATAGTGTCGCGCGGAAAACACGTCCAAAAAAATAGCGTCCAACTGTTAGCCTCTAAATGCTTTCTCCGTGTTTAGTATCCGTCCGACTGTCATAGAATACGCATGAATTTTCACGCATTATTGTTTTTATTTATAATGAAGGTTTGTGTTGAAGTGTAACGAGATTAAAAAGGATGATTATGGGAGAACTGTAGTAGCTGGTATCACTATTCACGAATACATCTTTGAAAATGTTGGCCTGTTCTTTTTGGTTCGATTGTAGGGCGACACACCATCTAGACATATTAATAATCTAAGCTTCAGGCCTTCTTCAATTATTTTTTTTACGTCTTTTATTTTAAAGTTTTATTGTTCCTGGTGACGTTTCCCTTTGATTTTTTTTTTTTTTTTTTCTGTTGGATCTATGCTAATGGTCCTAGTGACCGTTATGCGTCATCGGAAATGGGGTGATCCGGTTGGATCATCCTATGACGTTAAAAATTTGGGGGGTTGCCCCCCGCCATGTTCATGGCGTCGGGTTTGTACCTAACTTGGTCAGCTACGGTCGACTGGTTTGGAACGGGTGACGTTAGAAACCTATCGTGAGGGCCGGCCCTCCCCTCCCCCGGTAGCGGGGGAGGCGGGTCAAGCGCGGGACCCGAGCAAGCTGCCGATAGCAGAGTGCTATCGGTGATTACACGGTCTATATTGGTGTCGACTCGTAGCTGATCTGAGCCTATGCTGTCGCGGTTGATCCGGATCAACTGGTCAACGGAGTGTAGGGTTCGACGTCGCATACGACCCCGGGGCCCATGCGGTGTGAATGTGTGCCTAACACCGGCTGTGTTATGTCTGAGTGTGTGTTGTAGCTTACGTCGCGCTTCAGCGTCGCGCTTTAACAGTTCTGTGATTTTATCAACAGGATCGGTTATGACATTCTTAGGTAACCTAGACTTATTAGGTGCTAAGCTATCGGGGGTGTAGTTTGCCGCACTCACGACGAGTGGGTTACACTCACGACGAGTGGGTTAGTGTAACGAGATTAAAAAGGATGATTATGGGAGAACTGTAGTAGCTGGTATCACTATTCACGAATACATCTTTGAAAATGTTGGCCTGTTCTTTTTGGTTCGATTGTAGGGCGACACACCATCTAGACATATTAATAATCTAAGCTTCAGGCCTTCTTAAAATAATTTTTTTACGTCTTTTATTTTAAAGTTTTATTGTTCCTGGTGACGTACCCCTTTGATTGAGCCTAAATTAACTATTGGGTTGAGCTCACAGCCAACTTTTCCACGGCATAGCATTCCTGATTAGATTTTTGTAATTTTACTATATCTATTGAGCCTTTATCATTGTAGGTTGATAATGAATTTGTTTTTCGTCCAACCACTAAATAATACATCGACCACATAAATAATATCAGCCTTCCGCAAGTTTGAAGTGGGAATACTCTCGACTTTTCTTGAATGGTACAGTGCGTTTTCTAATACGAGCACAGCATTTGGCTTAAAATTTGGCAAATTGCTTTTAAGTCATTCCTCAAAATACTCCAAGTATAGAGGAATGACTTAAAAGGCAATTTGATATTGAATAAAAAGAAAGCTATCTCGGCTATCTTTTAATAATTGTAAAAATTCTATTCTGCCACATCACTATTTATTTGGGACTAAAAACCTACAACACTGGAAATGTCATTTTACGGACTACAATTAAAAATCTTACTATAAGTTATAAAAATAATCATCACGCGTCCCGATAGCGGATAGTGTCCAGTCGAACTATACTGAATATATGAATATTATAAAATTACAATATGTATGTTTTTATAACTATTGAGGGTTTTTATAAACTTGAGATGGCTAATCTCTATTTAACATATTGTATCATCCTCATCAGCCTTTATCCATATTGTATACTAAATTAAAATGCCTAAATTTATATATCCCATGTGGAGCTTGCATGTTTGCATTGTGGCATGTGTCAACATTAAATTATTTATAGTATTCATAATCGAGAATTGTATATTCAGTCAGAGGCAGATCTAGCAGTGGACCAAAAAAATACCTTAATAATTATGATTAAATACTATACGCGCCATAAGACCGTCAGATAAGTCCTGCAAAAAACCACCCGTCGAATAAACTCTTACAAACAATGGCGACATTCAAGGTCATAAGCCGCACAAGACACGGAAACAGAAATAATTGTTAGACTCGACAATTTGTATATAGTACAGACACTCGTAATTTCTACGCATAGCTTCTACTTTATTCTTACTTTATTCGTCTTACGTCCGGTTTCCGAAAGGGTGATCAACTCAAAATTTAACAAATCAACAGTCAAATCTCTTGTTAAGTGTCAAATGGGCAAGAAGCATGGTTAAATTACTTAATTATTACTTAATTTCATCGGCCTTTCAGTTGACATAGCCACTAAAGTAAAAAGCTGTCAAATTTGTCTCTAGAATCATATATTAACCGCCATTAACAGCCATGTTAGTTGACATACACTTAGACCAACTTTTCAGAAACCGAGCGTATGTGTTGGGGCACGTCTAGAGTTTGTTAAGCGTTTCCATTTACGCTGGACGGACTGGAGGATCGTACTGTGAATTGGCCAATCCTTGGTCCTGTTCCTGAATCCTGTGTATAGTAGAAAGGCACTATTAGCTATTCCCAAAAGGGTGTATTGCCTCAATGCCGACTTCGAAATTCAAAATCACCGACTAGCTTCGAATAGTTTCACAAAGTAAGTTCCTCATTTTTTTAAATAGCATAGCAAACAAAGTGAAATCGACTTAAAGATTATAAGGTTTTATAATATAAAATAAATTTTATGTATATAAAATCGCAGAAGCATGTTAAAATATCATTCGCAGCATTGAGATAACATTCGCTGTCGATTAAAAAAAAAATGCATCGCAAAACAAGATATTTATAAGCAAATCTTGTCGTTCAAGGTCACATTATCTATGTCTGTATCATATTTTATGTTTACTGACTTTGTGCGTGAACGAAATAACAACAAAATATCGTGTTACGTATATAAGATTCCTTGAACAATGTATACATTTAGAAATTATGAGAATTAATGTAAGCGCTTTATCTACTACAAACTAGATGTTGCCCGCAGCTTCGCTCGAGGTAACTATTAATTACTGTAGTATCCATATTAATGATGATTATTTTTTTATTCTTCAATTTTATTTATTTGTATAGATTATAATTTGGATCCAAGCAATATCATTAGACAGAAACTATTTTGGTCTATTATTCGCATTGTGAAATGTTTTTCATATTATCCCTGCCATCAACACCCGTTTGTGAAAATAAAACTGTCGCATTTAACATATTATCACACATGCAAGCAAATAATAGTACTTATATTATATACCATGGGTATTGGGTACAGTCTAAATATCAACACAGATAGTAAAAAGATAACTGCCTGCATGTTTGTAATATATCTATAAGCAGATAATATGGTACACCTTACGGCTGTGATTACTTCAAATTAAACCTTTCTGTATATTCCTTAAAAGCAAATACAATTATTGTCTATTCATATTCTTCATTTATTCATATTAGTATAAAAATAATTAATACTGAAAGATCTTTAGCTAAACATATGCAACAAAAAATAACTTACATCACAGATTAAATAAAAACGCACAGCTGTGTACTAATTAAAGTATTTTTGTATCATCTGTGTGCAAAGTTCACTTTTGAGCATGGGCTGCCCTGAGCCAGACATAGGAACTCACTCAAACAGCCTCAATGATTAGCAGAGACAACTAGTCACAGATCTTGTATTTATTTCAATAATCGCATATCCAGCCATCAATCCGATGCACGATTGAATTTGATTACTAACACTATGAGACAATGGGGAGATTAAGGAGACTGGAGATATGAGTAAATATAATTTACACGATCAATTTAAAGCTCCCGAGGGAACATTACTGACTATTTACACATTAAGCGTTACCCTATTATTATATACCATCAGTGGTCCACTGCTAACTAGACAATGAACGACAAATCAACCGGTCAACGACCCACAGCTACTTTAATATAAAGCTAAGTAGAAAGAGATACTCAAATATATGCAAATTTCCGTATTACACACGCTGAGCTGCGCATGTTTTTTTTCAAGTAAGAACAAAAAACTTAAATACAAATTTATGATCATAGTGTTCTGTGTCTTTTCTGTTCGCAGTGTTATCATTCATATTATAATATAAAGTCTAAATTATACTTTCAATAATATTTAATTCATAACATCATGACAAAAACATTTTTAAATCCTGTTTTAATAAGGGATTTTATGTATTATTATTATTAATAACATGCGATACATACTGTAACCCCACAACTTTTTGTCTCAAAGAGAGATTCACTGCGTGGAAAAATATTTTCTAAAGATAAAAATATGTCGTAAAAGAGTACTAATAATTTATGTATAGTTTCATGCTTTACATAGGTATATAAGAGTTAAAATATCTAAAGTAATTTAGAGTATGTGACACACACGTACTACAAATTAGTGTAATTACTGGCTGGCAAGTAACACGCAGATGTTTAATAGCTTAAAGCAACGAAAGTGTAATAATAACGGAGTTTATACAATAAAAAATATTTCATTAGCTCAATTGTTAATACGGGAAACTGACGTAATATTGAAGAATTTAACTTTTTCTCTTACAGCGCAAGGCAAAACATAATATTTACGAAGAAATAGAAGAAAAAAAACTTTAAGGAAAACAGCGCAAAAATATTGTATATCTACGAGATAGAAAAAAGGTGATACGTATATTAACGAAGTCGTGTACGACGTTATATTCGAATATTTTGTGGCCCTGAATATCGTGGAGCGTCTTGTTAACATCGTGTATTTATCATATATTATCTCATATGTAAACAAATTCCGATGACTTTTAGAATGGTCCGTAGAGCACATAAAAATATTATGTGCGTTTTATATATTTTTATAAAATAAATGTTTTATATCAGAATTCCTTGTTGCTTCTAGAACTGTTTTGCTTTTAATTATGTTGCGTGATCACGTATTCCAACGCTACTCATACGTGTTCGTATTTGTACGTCCTACAGCCTACATGTAAATGTAAATCTTTGTTTAGGTGTACGGCTCTTTGTTGTATTATGTGAATTGAAATTCAAAGTGGAATAACCGAAATTTAACATTAATGTTCAGACCAGAGCCGTAAATAAACCCTTTATTTACGGCTCTGATTTGAGCCCTGTGCGAGCTTCTATAATTGTGGCCTTAGCAAACCGAAAAAATAATAGTCCTGCCTGGTCTGGCCGTTCTTGCACCCCTTAGAGTCTACGCCCTGTGTCTGGGCATCGATGGCACCGCTCTATTTACGGCTCTGGTTCAGACTGATATTCTGATAAAAGTTATAATAAACATGTTACTTATTTGAGATAAGATATAATATAAAATAAAAGTCTCAAGATTTGTCATCACAATCACACCCCGTGTGTGGACAAAAGTCATTTAATAGTTCGGTAAAATTACTGCATGCAATCCGAGAAGACATTAAAACGAAGTATTCCAATGCAGTGCAGTTGCAGTGTATGCTTTTTGATATTGTAAGCAAAGTATGTTAACTACATGAATAAAATTTTAGTATGTTATTTTTCATAATATATTCTAACGAACTGGGATAGGAGGTAAAAATTTCCCGATAAATTTTAATTCCTTAAAAGTGTCCTTTTTTATTAACTTATTTTTTAGAAATTTTCAGAAACGATAGTAAGGTTAAATTATCTAGCTAATTGGGATAAATCACGATAATTCCTTGTGTAGTTTATGTTTATTTTATAATTTCTCCACCGATGCCGAATACGCGTGTGTTCATAGTCGTTCGTCTCTTTTGTTTGTGTACGGAAGTAAATTAAGCTATCTCATCGAAACACGTGTGAAATGAACGAACGGTATAATTCAAAGTAAAGTTCTTTTTAATATAATAAAATACTACTTTTACAGTTTTAATAAGTAATGTCATGGTGAAAGGAGTCGAGCTGATAATAGCAATAATACGATTGTTTTAAGCAAAATAAGAGCAAATAAAGATTAACCGAAAAATACTGTGTACATAGGTAGGTTGGCATGTAAGCTTTGTATAATTTACTAGATGTCACCTGAATAAAGTGTAGTGTGTAGTGTATCTATTACATGATATCATGTTTATATTTTTGATTAAAATAAAATAATATTCACTTGTATGCATCCATTTGAATTCATTCCATAAAATATATTGAAATTAATATATTAATACAAAGTGTGACATTCTAAAAAAAAAATCACCGAATACTAAGTTCTAAAAGAACACTTTAAATATACTTTGACAAAACACAAGATACAAGATCAAATATGGGGCATCCGCAAATGAGCCTCTTATCTTGAGTCATTAATTGATTGACATCGGCTCCGCTATGTTAGCCGCAATGAATTGAAACCAAGTTAATTATCACCACACACATAGGTTATCTGTTACACAAAATATGTTTATATTTATATCTTAACACAACAAACAAATATGTAATATGCTAAGCTGTTTATTTAGTGAATGAAAGTGTGAAGTGTAAAGAATAAAACAACCTATATTTATCTGGTATATTAAGAATACACTTAATATACCAGAGGGGGAAAGGGCATTAAATATTATAGCTTTTATTAAAAAAAAAATTTACTTGTAAGTCATTTTTATCACAGCATAATCTACACTAATATTATAAATAAGAGAGATTTGTACCTATCTTTGTATGTTTGTAATGAATAGGCTCAAAAAGTACTGGACCGATTTCAAAAATTCTTTCACCATTCGAAAGCTACATTATCCACGAGTAACATAGGCTAAATTTTATTTTGATAAAAAATAGGGTTCCGTAAGATATTTTGGTTTTTCGGACACAAGGTGTAAAAAATGTTATTTCGCGTACTAAGATCCCGTTGTAAGTCTTAGTTAATCGCAGGTGAAGCTGCGGGCAACAGCTAGTTATTTCATAAATGGGGCAATACACATTATATTTTTTTAAAATAGTAATTTTGATAGTTTTAATATAAACCACAATATTCAGAACTCAGAAGTATGAGTTTAGTTAGAAAAGGAAAGGGATTCCATTCACTTGGGTTTGCCTGTAATATGCTTATTAAAAACTAGCGGCGCCCTGCATTGTATGGGGCTTCAGTAGATTCAGATACATATTACCCCATACAACCTCACAAACTTTACCTCTTTGTAATATAAGTATAGATAAAAGTTATACAAGGAAGACCAAGGCGAAAATGGTTTGACAATATCAAGGAGTGGACCGGACTAACATACTACCAGATAAAAAGTATGTCCCATGATAGGACGGAGTACCAAATGCTGACCTCCAAACTTTGATATGAAGATGGCACCCCATGATGATGATGATGATGATAGATAAAAGTTATAAAAACTTGTGATGATTATTATTACATATGTAGTATTTTTATTTATCACCAAATCATATATATAGAGTTACAAATAAAATATCATTCAGCACTTGTATAAATACAAAGTGTGAATTAAAAGAAATGTGTGTAGAATGTATGACATCATGATCCACTGATAGACATACCACTTATGTGTGATTAGAGGTTATTGGATGTTTCATAAACCCTCAAACTAAAATGTTTTCAGCAAGTCACATAGGCTATTAATTGTTTACCAGTGCAACGCTGGAATGGAATGCCCAGTCTTTAAACATGTGCAGGATCTTGATAATCCCTAGAGGAACGTAATTGAACATAGTAGTCGTTTTTGAATATAATACAATATGCGAGCCTTCTTCTGTCCACTATTAAACATAAGATATTATAAGACTTTTTCAATAAAACCTAAGATCTATCCCAAACTAAGTGTATGTTATAGTAAAAAATCTTCAGATTTAAATCACGAAATCTGGATGATGGTTATTAAATAAATATATTTCTCTAGATGACATCACTGTCATAGGGCATATAGGGGGAAAATAAAAACATTTACTCACTATCTTTGTCAAATGTTTTGTTGGTGTCGGTCAGGTTCATTGGCAATGTGGGTGGCACATTTTGAACAGCCCCATTTGCTGATGCAGCAATAGCATTCGAAGACGGTGTGTTAGTTGTAGAAACTTGGCGACGTTGTCGTTCATGTTCATATGTCTTAAAGTCTAGAGGGTCATTATTTATGTCCAATAAGTGATTGTCTACAGAATATTGTAGAATATCTGGAAAAAAAGTCAGTTTATAAAAAACGTAGTTATTTAAAATAATTACACCTAAACTGAAGATAATATGTATTTGTAACTTTAACTTAAATTGTACATAAGTATAAAACAGATAAACAAATTTGAAATAGGTTTTTTATTAATGTACAATTCAAAGCCTGATATGTTTTTAAAGGGTTTTGACTTTAAGATGGTAAAATCACAATTTTGAAGTATAAAATAGACTACATTATTCTGTAGTATTCTACTTTCAAAAACCATTAATATGACGATTGACAAACATAAATCATGTAACATTAAACAGACAATTGTATCATTATTAAGAGAGAAATTTATGAGAATAACATTTTATTATGAATAAAGAAAATATTATAAAAGCACTAAAACAGTACATATTTTATTATACTTAATCACTGCTGGTTGTTGACCCCACAATGTATAATTGTTTAATAAATTGTAGTCAACAATATGGCAACTCTTTAATTGGATGTACAGGATGTAACAGTTTGTTCATAGAGGTACCAGTAATATATATTAAAACAAATGACTGGCATTTACATCTGCTGTCAAAAGTTATTATTCCCAGTAAAATTATTTAATATTCATCAAGTAATTAATTTAATTAAACTATTAGCTTTTTTGTATGATTTTTGCTATTTTAATGAATAAATAATGAATTTTGAAATAAAAAAAATATAAATTCATTACTGTGAAGCAAGCAAGAAAATAACTTTTGTATTAATATTGTAGGGTAGTTTCATAAAACTACACCACAAAATTAATAAAGTATTTTTTCCATATTAAACTAAACCATTTAAATGTCATGTAGTTATGTTCAATAGCATACACATAATATGAATATTTGAGCCTTGCTCAATTGAGTCATAACACTGGGAATTCCCCAATAGTAATTCACAAAAACAAAATGGTGAGAAATACCAACATTGCTTAGAAATTTATAATTGTGTGTTTGCTTGTTTGCTGAGTATGTTATATTATTTATGTTTTTTTATTAAGTGTGCTGAAGTAAATAAATAAATAAAAAGACATCTTGAATTCACCACCAATTAGCACATGTACAAAGCATGTTGATAGTCAAACCCGGTTTTTGCTTTGTGTCAAATTTCAACACATATTTAAATTACCGATGCAGAATTGTGTAGTAGATAAATATTTGGACAAACTTAAGCACACCCACATTTGTGACAATATAAATAAATCCCTTATACTATAATTTATCGTTATATTGATATTGTGATGACAACTTTTAATAATGTAACTTTGGTACTACATTTATATTTTTGTAATGTGGTGGATTTCCCGAGTACGAGTTCATGATAGTGATATTAAGAAAACAATAAAATTATACTCCTGAGTTCATTATAATAATCAATAAGTTCCTTTCATATGAATATAGGTAGACAAGTTTTTTCTTTATTATGTCACAGAAAATGAGTGCGTGAGATTTTGCTCGTATAAAGGTGCACTAAAACTATTGTTTCTAAATCTATAGTAGATAGTTATTTATTAGATCAATATTTAATAATAAATGAATCTTGATATTTACGTCACAATGTCGCAAATTCTTACGCCAAACAATAAACACTAATCATAATGTTATGAAAATAAAATGATTCAAACGCAAATTGAACATACCTGCTATAACGAAAGAACACGATATTTTTAATGCGAAAAAAACAAAAATAAATCGCATCATCTTCTTTACTTGTAAGAAATTCATAATTACACTATATGAATCAATACTTTTGGTGAAATAACGTCATTTAGCAATTCAATTCCAAAGCTATGACGTTATCCACGCTGGCGTGTCTTCCTTGAGATTCAGTAGAGCTGTACACTATTGCCGTTTATCTGTGAAAATGGCAATTGCAATGACAAGAGTCAAAAAGGCAGCAGCCGTCAATTTCAATTTCAACATAGAAAAAAAAAAATCGTCCAGCTGGATAATGTTGCCAACATATCAAAAATTCCCCACGTTGGTTTTACCAACTTTTTTTAACTAATATCAAAACAAAAGTTGTGATATTAAAAATTAAAATGGATTTTTGAATAAAAAAATACCTGATGTTCTTTATACTTGATAGAAATAAAAAAGGCAAACACAAGTTCTTTCTATAGCAATTACAGCATCATAGCCATACTTCAAATAATGCCACAATTATATTCATATTAATTTTCCTATTTTAATGTTTGGTTTTGTTTATTATTATTGTTTTATTATACTCTCGTTTAGCCGTACCTATATAGTATTATTTATGTAATAAGAAATTAAATAATTTCCACACACTAGATGTGTTTTAAAAAAGTACCTATTCATTTTTTATTTTTTCTATTACTACTGGATGTAAAAGATAATGTTTAATTAAATTAAGTAATGCGACCAATAATAAAAGGTAATAATATAAAAATTCTACAAAATATTATTGTCATAGACCTATTTCTTCTCCTTGGTATGGCAAACTAATCGTGTCTTGTTTACACTTCACGACCTAACGACTTTTATATGGGTCCTAAAAATAACAAAAACATGTTAATAATTATAGAACATACTTAATTGTTATAAATACATAAAACCATTGTTATTATATATCTACTCGGGAGACGTATCATTCAAATTGAGCTAATTATTTATTTAACCCATTATCGTCATGTAGTCTTTAGATACAAAAGATCTTTTTTATTTTCCCTAAATTGGCAATGTTTCAAATACAAACGAAATATATTTGAAAGAAATTATACATAGATGAGGGATAATAATAATTTTTTCGCGGTATCCCCATCATTGTCATACAAATAAAAGTAAGCTTCATCGTATTCATTATCTCCGTTAGGATTTATTTTTCATTTCTTGCCTAAATAGCTGATGTGAGTATATAATATTCATTTCCTCTTTTTTATGTAGAAATATAATTATAATTAATTGTGTTTTTGATATGCTTGTATCTTAAATATTTGTTACCTTATACGGCACGTGTCGACATAGCGGTGAATAAATGAAATTATAAGATATTGTATGTTATTATGACTGTTGTTTAAGGATACAAATTTTAAATTTCGTTTTAATACGGTGTTTACATAAATTTCATTACGTTAGACTCATTACACTGTATTGAATCTCATACCTACTTTATCTGTCATTCTTTTAGCGTCGGTGAATAATGATTTGATCGGGCTTCATTTAAATGAAACGCATATTTTGTATGACCGTAAAATAAAGCTACTATAAAATTTACTTTGATAGCTAAGCTACATAAACATAAATACATAAAACTTATAAAAGAATAAAATATCAGTAAATAATACGTAATAAACAGGCAATATTTGAGATTTTGAATTTATCAGATTATTTTCGAAATTACTGTTCCCTACTACACATTCTAGAAAACAGTACTAGGAGAATTCTATATTATAACTATATAACATACTCTTTAAAAATAATCATAATAAATTAAGATGTGACTGTTAATCTAAGCTAATGTGGGTCAAACTGCAGGCAACAGATTCTTTATGTTAGGTAATAAATTTGTTGATCGTTAGATAAAATGTTGATATTTTATATTTAATATAATATAATAACCTTAATATTACCTAAAGTATGGCATGTAGTTTGGATTAATGCAATCTAAAGAAATCGTCATAAAAATATTTGGTCCTTTCAAATACATAAGTTTGGGCCTTTGCCCTGCAGTAGGACAGCATAGGCTGGTAATAAAAATATGTATAATAAAATACATAAGAGCATATATACTCTGCTACTAAAACTAATGTGAATCTGAAGCCTTATCTATTCTACTTTTAAATATGTATACTTTAAACATTAGCAGTTACAAAAATAGTTTTTTAAATAAAGATAAAGAAAAATATTTTCAGCAGCTTAGAATACTCATACCATTGATACAATCTAAAAAAAGTGTAATATTTTTCAGGTTTATACATACATATTATTATAATACTAGCTTTTGCCCGCATCTTTGCCTGCGTTAACTAAGATTTACAATGGGATATTAGTGGGACAATATATAGCCTACAGCCTTCTTTGATAAATGTGCTATCTAAACCTGAAGGAATCATTCAAATCTGACTGAATATGTCCTAAAAAGCCTAATAAATTAGTTTTAGTAGGTTCTTTTTAATTTTCTTTATAGGTTTTTAATGTACTCAACTTTTTTTAGTTGATATATCTAATTAATATTTTAAACACTTAAGTATTTCTTTAAAAAAATCATTAAATATTTTATCTTTTCAGAAAATGTCTACAAATGGCAGCCGCAAACGAGCAGGAGCAGGTTTAGGCCGTCCAAAAAAGACAAAGAAAGTCAAAAAACCAACTTCCGAAGATGAGGACAGTGTTGATTCTACTGTATCAGAGCCTGCACAGGAACAACAATCACTTTCCCCATTGCCTGATGAACCCACTATTAAACTTCCCGAGGTAAAGAAATGCCATATATCTAAGAAAAAAAATTAAAAAATATACTACATTCTTTAATATGGGGTTTATTCTTGTCTTACAGGAGTTACTCAAAACATTCTACAAAGCTCCAGGGTTGTTGATGATAGCAGGTCTAGTGTCATGGGACTTAGTTGCAAAAAGAGATAATAATCCATCTAAGAAAACACATCCCAACCTCTATACCTTCCATAAGTTTACTGACCGAAAGGTAAGGCTTCTAGACATTAGCTTATCAGTGTCATAATATGATAAAAGTAGACCTACTATTATATTAATTGCGCTAGTTATATGTCACCTTTAAACAAATTTTGTGTTTTTAGTATCGGCTAATAATAAGTGGATGCAGTGCTGGTCACTCTGTTTTAGTGTCTGAAGAAGGAGAGGCTTATACTTTTGGTAATGTTCTTTTATAATTTTTGTTATGGTTGTAAAAAATATGGAAGAAAATGTAACATAAAATTTATTCATATCCCAAATATACTAAACAAAAATTACAGGTCGTAACAATTGTGGACAACTCGGTTTCGGAGACACAACTACACGCAATGTTCCCGAACTAGTTCCAGGCCTTAGTGGTCTTAACATAATTCATGCTGCTGTCGGCCGAAACCACACCCTGTTTGTGACAGGTATGTAAATAATAATAACCATACAAATGTTTTTTCTTTTAGCCATTCTTTCGATTGATATTTCTATTTTTGATTTTGATTACTTATTATGTAGCTATTTATAGTATATTTATTATTATATATTTATAGTAGTATATATTGTTAGTTATTTCAATATATTGTTATTTGTTAGTTATTATATAGTTTTATTAGATACTAGCTATGAATACCCGCTTAGCTGGGACATTTTTAATTGTATACTTATTTATTGTTAATAATCTATCACTCCTTATTTCACTTTTTTTTTAAATTTCATTTTAGAATTTTAATCATAAAAATCTCTAAATTTTTATAAAGGAGGAGGTTATCAATTCGACAAGTGTTACCTCATAACTTTTGTCTGGGTGAATTGATTTTGATGATTCATTTTTTATTAGAAAGGTGATGCTCCCCATGTGGTCCCATTTTAATCTAGTCCAGTTCTGATGATGGTATCCATGAGAAAACCATATAAGTCTTAAATTTGCATTAGGTACGTGCGCGACAAATAGATGAATAACTGAAAATTACGCCAACAGATTTCGATGATTATTAGTTTATTTGAAAGAATATAGTTCAAGGGTAGTGTGGTGAAAACTTGATTAGGTTCTGATCATGGGATCCATAATAAAGTGACGGAACTCTTCAATTCTTAGGAGTAAATTAACGATACTCGGCTGAATCTTTTATAGGCCATCTGGATATTTGGCTAACGTAACGGTAAATGGTCAAGTGGTCAAGTAACTGTCGTAGCCCGATATGATGATCAACTAAAAATGTTTAAATAATATTTAAATACTTCGAGCTGAAGTTAATTAACAAAAATAATTAATCAATGAATATAATGAAATTTATATGTCTTACTTATACTTTTTAAAATTAGTTATTTTTGGAGTCGGTACCAGCCAAAGCAAAGATAACCTTAACAGACATCTATTCAATACTTTGTGTACTTGTATGAGTACAAAATCAATAATTGCAAAGAAATTTATAATAGATGTGAGTATAATATTATGTATTCAAATGCTGTGAATTGTGATTAAACTGTCCTTATTGGCTGGCACCGACTTCAAAAATAACTAATTTTAAAAATATATAAGTAAGCCATATAAGTTTCATTATATTCATTGATTAATTATTTTTGTTAATTAACTTCAGCTCGAAGTATTTAAATATTATTTAAACATTTTTAGTTGTACATAATTTTAAGGTATAGTTTTGAAGTCGGTTTTGGTTTTTTATTTAAAATTAACTTTATTAATTAATGATATAGCTATGAATGTGAACACCCGCTTCTCTGAGTCATTTTTAATAGTACAATTATTTGTTGATATTAGTATTTTTTGGGATGTTTAAAAAGATACCAAAACCCTCGCCATATTTTAGACCGATAAAAATGTTGATATACATTTTAAAGCTTACTAGTTTGCTTAGAGTTATTCTAGATCTTTCTAGACCTAAATCACTTTCACTCAACTTCCTAAACTTCCAAATCATTTGAGAATCTTCTAGAACATTCTCATTTGATCAGATTTTAAGTAAACGTAGATTTTAGAACTCTCTATATCATTCTATAATTTCCCAAATCACTCTAGAGTCTAGACCTTTCTGGATCATTCTAGAATTTTGTATAATATTCTCATTTGATTAGTATCTAAACGTAGATTTTAGAACTCCCTATATCATTCTAGAATTTCCCAGATCATTCTAGAGCATTCTAGAATTTTCTAGAAAATTCTCGATCGATCAGAACATTGGTATATAAACATACTAAAGCTTTCAGAACATTCCAGAAGTTTTCTGAACAATCCAGACCATTTTAGATCAATAATAGTCTCACATCTTTAAAGTTAACATCTATCAACCCCCGTATCTTTTACACCCTTACGACTTGCAACCACCATAGCGCACAATGGGAACCTTGTACCTATTGTCACATACAAACACGTTTCGTCTGCGAGGCGTAGTTTTGGCTGCAAAGTGAAATATAGGGACACACACCTCTAATTTTATATATAATATGAAGGTGTAACAATGTTCTCTTTTAATATCTATAATGTGTATTTTCCTAGATACTGGAACTGTGTATGCCTGTGGAGATAATAAGAGTGGTCAGTGTGGACTTGGCAATACTACTCCTCAAATTTTAAAACCCACTCGTATAAGATACACGTAAGTGCCCTATAATATTTTTTGTTAGCAAACTTCTAGTAGAACAGAGCGCATAGTTCTACATGTGGCATATATAATCAAGGTCAGATCCGCCGTCTGTAGAATTACAATAGAATATTTTACTATGATAATATGACAATGTTCAGATATGTCTGTCTACAATAACACCGTTGGCCACAGTCCTGTGATTTATTAATTTTGTTATGAATAAATAATGCAGCTATAAACAGTACATTGTAAATATTATTGTGTTCTTACTGACATTGAGATAGAATTGTCAATATGAAACCATTTTCATATTAAATTATACATTTATGATAAGAAGGCTGCTTTTTATAGTTTTAAGTTTGAATCTTAACAGGAATGATAATTTGTATGATGTACTTACGTTTTTGTACTTTTATGTCTTGAAAATTCAAGTTGTTCAGAGCATCTCCATCATCCGCTTAAACATAATTAAAATAGATTCTACCTTTTTAGGGGTCATGTTTTTTAAAAACACTGTAAACACTTTATTCTAATAACAAAAACTATATCAAAAATGCTCTATTTCTACACCTATATTTTATGGAGATTAAAGTATATATTTCTTCTTTTAGTGGTGCTCCCATTGTGAAAGTTGGCTGTGGTGCAGAATTTTCTATGATTTTGGATTGTAACGGAGCATTACATTCTTTTGGTCTACCAGAATACGGACAACTGGGTAAAATTTCCTATTTACAATACATATTCTATATCTTAAAATAAGCTTCATCTTGGCAAGATGAATTTACTTTAAACAAAGCTAATAGCAAACATGTAATTGTTAAATCTTCTTAAAAAGTCTTAATTTTCTATGTTAAGGCCTCGAAGGGGGTTATAAAAAGAGTGGACTGTATTTAAATATAAATATTTATTGTGAGACAACGAAATGCCCGTATGCTGGTGCGCAATAGCTGGTGGCAGTCTGGCGGCCGAGCGATCGTGCGCCGCTCACCGCTCCTCCCGTGCGTTGACCCCGCTGTCGCCCTGTCACCGCCCGACGAGGCCCGAACAGGCACGATAGGCGCCGACATTCTATGACTAGTAAATTATGGAAATAGTCATAGTTTAGTATTCATAAGAAAACATTTAAGCTACTACCAGTGAATGTATTTTTTGATATCATGTGGCACATACCTACTTCAGTTACAAAGTAACTGGCATGTAGAATAAGGTCAGGCTTTCAATAATATTAAAAGGGATTTTTATTGCCATTAAGTTAGAGATGACTTTAGCCACATTTTTTTCAGGACACAACACTGATGGCAAATACTTTGTAACATCTACCAAGCTCTCTTATCATTTTGAGACTGTGCCAAAACACATAGCATTTTTCTTTGAGAAGTCAAAGGATGGTCATGTCACTCCCATTAAAGATGTTGACATTGTGGATTTCTCTTGTGGAAACAATCATACTGTAAGTATTGTGTGTTAAAACATGCATTATATTTAAAATGTTTAAAAGATTCAATACTTATTTGTGTATTTATTTTTAAATATATACTATTTATTTATTATTTATAAAAATATTATATTACAATAACTTATTTTTTTACAGGTGGCTATAGACTCTAAAAAGAGAGCATTCAGTTGGGGCTTTGGTGGTTTTGGTCGGTTGGGTCACGCTGAACAAAAGGATGAGAGTGTGCCACGGTTGATTAAGTACTTCGATTCCCAAGCTCGGGGCGTACGTTCGGTACACTGCGGCGCTACCTACAGCCTGGCTGTCAATGAACATGGTCAGTTTTTTATTTATTCAAATGCTACAAATAGAGCAGGTTGTTCCCAACGGTGCAAGTTTTAACCCTCTGTGAAGTTATTGAGATTGATACTGACTAATCTTTTTAATGTTCCGAAGGTTTCATACATAAAATACACATAAACATAAATAATTAATTATTATTCTTGAAGATTATTATAATATGAGGCCTTTGCCCAGCAGTGGACGTCGTTCGGCTGATATAATGATGATGATTGTTGAATAGGAGTTTGTGACAAATTCAAGTTCAACAATTTTCTAGAAAGAGCAGTGTATGCTTAAGTTTTAAGTCAGTTTGATAAATAAGATCGTATTAGTTTTGTAGTGTTGGATACTATTTATTCACTTATTTAATGGATTTATTAAGTAATCTTTTTGTTTTTCCCAAAATAACTTGGCTTTGTATGTTATTATATAAATTTTGTTATTGTATAAAATAATTTGCTCAACATCATGCTTTGAGTCATGTTTGAGGCAAGATATTGTGTTCACATCAAATTTGCTTTTTTATCTTACTTTAGTTAACAATAAACATAAGTTCTATATTATTAATTTGTTTATACATATTTTCACACATATATTAAAATATTGAATTAACTTATTAATTTGTGTTACTATTAAATTATGCACGATGTTAACACAAGTCGTTAAAGGAGATGTTCTGATTCTGATTTAATATTTTTAGGAGCACTTTTCCTGTTTGGTCAAACGAAACGTACTGGAGAAGCCAACATGTACCCCAAACCGGTGCAGGATCTCACTGGTAAGTTTCAATTTTAATATGTACAAGGCATCGACTACATAACCCATATACTCCTAATAACAGGGAAACGGGTTCTGGCGACACATCTGACTTACAGTTCCGATGTAAGCCGTAAACAATGTACTCAAACTATTGTGTCGTCTCATTCTTTCCCGTTGCGAAATATATCCATATCTTTTTAACGTTCCGTGATTGGTAATGTATGACATTGAATTAGCTAATCATAGCATTGCAACCCCGCTTGTCTCACCTCAGCTAGTTGTCAGAATGCATTTAATACGAAAAATCAAACATTAGGAGTCTATAGGTTGTGTGGTCGATGTTACAAGGTAAACAGTCTAACCATTACACAATACCATTACATAATCTTTCTTCCTAATATTATTATAAACACGAAAGTTTGTAAGAATGGATGGATGTTTGTTACTCTTTCACGCAAAAACTACTGATAAGATTTTGATGAAATTTTACATTAATATAGCTTACACATGAAAATAACACAGAAGCTATAATTTATCCCCATACTCCTAAAGTGGTATGTGGGAATGGGAAGTACGCGGTAAAAACCGTGGGACGCTGTTAGTCTTTCATAAAGCAGGCTCTGTATGATTAAATTCCACACTCTTCTGGTGAAATATTTAAATAATTATGCTATTATTATAAAAATAGGTTAAGTGTGTGTTAGATAGAGAGTTAAAAAAAAATATTTTAAAATTATTATTAATTTTATTGTTTGTTACTGAATATTTTCCCGATAAAAATATTCTTTATACATATTATATTTATCCATTATTGAATTAATAAACAAAATATTTTTTACTTTTATGAAAATCTAAATCTAAATATGTGATCAAAAGTTTTACTGAAAATTTGTATAAAAGGAGGTGTTTTTTAATGAGATTATACCATAAAAATCATTGTAGGCTGGAACATACGCAGCGTCGGAACCAGCAACACGTCCATAGTGATTGCGGCCGATGACACTTTGATAGCTTGGGGGGTTTCTCCAACCTATGGTGAACTGGTTAGTATGAAGTTGGTTTTTATTATTTACAGTTTAATTTTTTTTCTGAATTGATATTTTTATCATTTTTATCAGGTTTTAGATTCAAATTTTTATCATTTTCACTTGAGATACATAATAGGATATTTACTTGGCCATTTTATAATTAGCCAAGCATGTCATTACACAGCTTTAGCTATGTGTGCTGACTTGTACTGAAAAGTTGAAACTGCTTTTTTTGTTAATTTAACATATTTATGTATACGATATAATTACCATTATTATCTATACATTGCTGAATTGGTACCCACTCTTAATCTCGATGACAATACAATAATAAACATTTTTTATGACTATAAAATATTAATCCAAAATGGCCTCCGATACAAAATCCCTTTATATGAGTATCAAATGAAAGGGCTTTATTGGTAGAATAGAGCTCATATAAAAAAATAAAAATATTCAAGATGGCCGCCGTCACAAAATGGCGGATTACATATTTTCCACAACTACCTCAAAATAGGTGTCTAATGAAAGGGCTTGATTAATAGAATAGAGCTCATTCTGAAAAAATAGAGAAGGGCAAGCTTATGTAGCTCTGAGTCGAGTGAAGTCTTTGAGAGGATTGTGTATTAGTAGAGTTAGATTGCAACAAATTGTCACGAAATAATCATGTAATAGTGAGGCATTAAATGAACTCAGTAGAATGAAAAGTATCATCTAGCAACAAAACTAAAAACTTGAAAATAAATTAAATAAAAAAATATTTTCATGTTAAACAGTTTTATTACAATAAAAATAATGTAGGTAATGTACTAAGCTAGACAAATAATTCGGTAAGTCCTAGCCACCAGATCGCGCCAATCTTCTCATCAATCTGGGGTATTATTCAGACAAATACTAAAATCGTGTGTAAAGTGAATATATTATGATAGTTTCACGCGCCTGAGAATCCGAGAGTGAATCATTTTAATTAAATTTAAAAAAAATTCAGTATCAGCAGTTTAACCTGACCCTGAAGTTAGTTTAATTAGACAGGATGTAGGAATACTACCTGTATTGTATGTGTTTTAGGAAACCACATTTAAACAACGTGTATTAATATTTTTAATAGGGAACTGGCGACATCAACAAGTCCACAGCTAGACCCAAGGAGGTGAGCCGCATGGAGGGCCTGTGTGTGACACAAGTTGCTATGGGCTACTCGCACACATTGCTGCTATGCGATGACACTTCTGATGAAGTGAAACAAAAGCTTGCATCTATGCCTACATTTGAACCTTAAATTACTATAATTAACTTTTAATCAGCTTTAAATAAGCAGACACAATTTTTCTTAAGTTATTTTCTGTCGTTTTCGATTCTTTTCATCTCTGTACCTTAGACGAAACTGATGTTGATAATCATTAAAGGCACTCATTCAATTATGTCATGAACGATCTGTATTACATTGACTTGAGCATTATCAATAATTGATGTTGTATTAAAGACTGTTTTAATAATAATATAGATATTGTACACATAATATTTTGAACATGCCATGTTTATTTTTCTAACACAGCAAGAGAAACAATTAGTTTAGTAAATACTATGTGTTCAGTTGTTCGTTTAAGTTTGAATAAGAAAATGCTATACAAACCAATGCCCTCTAAGAGATTGCCTCTTCCTACCTCAAGTACAACGGGACTTTGTAACGCCTATAAGAAAATGTAGTATTGTTTAAAGATAAAGTGGGAATTACATAGATAAAATATTGTATAAGTGTCAATTGTATTACATGTGACGATTTTTATTAACACTTTTTTTTAGTGTAGCGACAATATTGCTCAGTTTTTTTATAGAGAATTTTGTTAAGGTTATTATAAAAAAAATCTTTCTCATTCTTCCGAGCAAAATTAATGTGAATGATTTTCAAGACTTAATTTGTCAGTAACTTTTTGATATTGTAGTACTAGCTAATAATTATGTTAAGTAGATATTTCCAATAACTTATATAACAATTGCTTATCAATTTGGCTGAATGTATGTCAGTGGAACCGATACAAAATATTAAAAGCATTGAAAAAAATATCATGAATCTATGACTTACTTATAATAAATACCTTTTAAGACTAATAATACGGGAGTCATTTGATTTTTTAAATACTGAAATTCTATCTGGCTCCCTACTTACTGCCCCACCTCCATTCGATGTTTTAGTATACGATATTAGATTTTAATTACATTTTCTACTTATATTGTGAGACTTCACATAATTTATGGTTAAGGGTTTTTTCTATGTACGTACTTACTGTTATAGTTTAATTTAAAATATGTGTAAGAATGCAAATAACACTATTGTGTATTTGTAGATTAGTTAGCTAAGAAATGCACATTCCCATGTAACTTAAATTTCTGAACGAATACTTACCTCTCTCATTGTTTATATCTGTGGTATTTATAACATGATAATAAAACGTTTTAAAACACTAAGGTAATAATATGTGAATCTGCTCGAATTGTATTTTAAAAGTTATATGATATTGTAACTTAAAAATTTAATGTCTTAATGTGGATATCTGTTTTAGAGATACTGTGTTATAATATAAAATAGAAAGAATGTTAAACGCCATGTTACATTGAAAATATTTACACAACGATCTGTCTGTTAAACATTTGTTGATGTATTTTGATATAATTTTTTTTGGCGATTTTATTGCATTTTTAAGGGATACACAATATAGTAAACAACGTTGCGTCTAGATGTTATAACTTAATTTGTCTTTTAATATAAACTATATGTAACAGATGCAGACAGTATTAATAAATCATGCTTGCTAAATATCACTCTGAATAAAACTTTTTTCTTATAATATTGTTTTTTTATTTCATTAGTATATAAATAAATATGCTCTGTACTTTCGGCCGTTATGTTCGTGTTTAAATGTTCCACCATTATGTCGGTTATATCGG
Organism: Lycaena phlaeas; assembly: GCA_905333005.2. Classification (NCBI taxonomy): domain Eukaryota; kingdom Metazoa; phylum Arthropoda; class Insecta; order Lepidoptera; family Lycaenidae; genus Lycaena; species Lycaena phlaeas. Next base: position 8,838,038 of record HG995168.1, read on the forward strand.
ATTTAATACAACACATTGGTCCTGCTTCATCATCATCATCATGATTGATTCTGCTTACGTGATTTTAAATATAATTATTGTGGCGGACCAATCGGCGACACAGACCTGAATCACGCTATCGGAATTCGACACAAGGCCTGCTGCTAACAATTTAACATTTAGCATGCAAACTGTCAAATGTTTACGAAAGCGTGACGTCATAAGAAGACGCCATTACTATTCTAGTATTTTGGTGCAAAATTGAAAATGTATTTTTAAAAGGTCGTTTTTTCCTTGTAAACTTTATTTTTCGCAGACATTTTTGGATAAAGTAGATAAGTAATAACATCGTGGAGTAGTTTTTTAAAATCTGTCATCATGCCTATTGGCTATTATCGGAAGTATCAACGCTCCAGTCATCATCATCCGCGACTATCTGTCAAACCGGTCATTTAGGTATAGGGTCGAAGGCACCCTCTCTTCCCTGAGACCTCTGAGGGCCGGAGTCCCCCAGGGCTCCGTGCTGTCCCCAACTCTATACAATCTGTACACATCAGATATCCCCAGACCTCCGGACGTCAAACTGGCTCTCTTCGCTGACGATACAGCTCTATACGTTACCCACCCTAATGCTAATAGAGCATCGCTATTTCTCCAACGTGCCGTCACCGAACTAGGCAACTGGTTCGCAAAATGGAGAATAGCTATTAACCCCGATAAAAGCGCGTCGATTCATTTCTCTCGTAAGAGAAAGACACGCTTACCTAAACGCAGACAAACATGGTTCACGATGAAACCAATCTTACTAAATAACGTCGTTATTCCCAGAGTTAGACAGGTCAAGTACCTGGGGGTCACCCTCGACAGGTCGATGTCGTTTAGACCACACATCGCCGCGATTTCTAAAAAAGCCCGTTTCGTCAGTAGTAGACTGTACTTCCTCATAAACAAAAAGAGCAAAATGCCCCTCAGGCACAAGCTCACCCTCTATAAATCATGTATCCGACCCATCATGTCATACTCCTGTGTGGCATTCGCGCATGTGCCTCAGCATAGACTCAGAGGCCTCCAAACGATCCAAAATAAATTCTTACGTGTGGCAACCGGTTGCCCGTGGTACGTAAGAAACATCGACCTACACCGTGACCTCAGACTAGATTCGATTAGGGGCCATTTCAAAGCGATGTCAGAACGTCACTTCGAAAAGGCACTTCTCCACCCGAACCCACTCGTCGTGAGTGCGGCAAACTACACCCCCGATAGCTTAGCACCTAATAAGTCTAGGTTACCTAAGAATGTCATAACCGATCCTGTTGATAAAATCACAGAACTGTTAAAGCGCGACGCTGAAGCGCGACGTAAGCTACAACACACACTCAGACATAACACAGCCGGTGTTAGGCACACATTCACACCGCATGGGCCCCGGGGTCGTATGCGACGTCGAACCCTACACTCCGTTGACCAGTTGATCCGGATCAACCGCGACAGCATAGGCTCAGATCAGCTACGAGTCGACACCAATATAGACCGTGTAATCACCGATAGCACTCTGCTATCGGCAGCTTGCTCGGGTCCCGCGCTTGACCCGCCTCCCCCGCTACCGGGGGAGGGGAGGGCCGGCCCTCACGATAGGTTTCTAACGTCACCCGTTCCAAACCAGTCGACCGTAGCTGACCAAGTTAGGTACAAACCCGACGCCATGAACATGGCGGGGGGCAACCCCCCAAATTTTTAACGTCATAGGATGATCCAACCGGATCACCCCATTTCCGATGACGCATAACGGTCACTAGGACCATTAGCATAGATCCAACCAAAAAAAAAAAAAAAAAATCAACGCTCCAGTATGAATAGCTCAAGCTAATTTTGTAGTTTTTTAGGTCTTTAAAAATATGAAGAATAAACTGCCTCAAGCTCATAGAGTAATTTGATACTACGGAAACTTAAGCTCATGAAAAAAGAAGTCTTTCACATCCAACACGACCCGGCCACATCACAGACTGTCTTTCCCACCTGATTGCCGAAACGCGCCCTCGTAATAGCCATTCTAATTGGGTGATTCTTTGAAGAATTTGAATTAAATTTTGAAACTATTATTTATATAAACACTTATTACAACACTATTTTTTACACTCAATTTTTTATTATGTGGACAGTTAGCCTATATTTTATAAGTTGCTTGTCGCTACAAAAAAGAATGTTCTCTGTCGATTGCAATGGGTTTTAATACTTACATTAATTTGAGAGTGTCACAAACTAGGTTATAAAGAATTCACTCAACTCAGACATAGAAGACATCTTATCTTATGATGAAGACGTCGTTGACCCACCCTTGGTCTTAGCATCTGTTAATTTACCGACAACTACGAGTGAAAACAAAGACATCCTAAATATCAGAGCAATATCTAATGAGAAAAGTTATGGCGCTCATAATTGCTGTGGTCGACGTAAAAGAGCTCGTGGAGCTCGTAAGGACCTGTGTCACAGGTAGACACTCGCAAGTCAAACAGCGATTAGACTACAGGGCCGTAGTTCAAATAAAATCGTTAAAGAATTTTATTTAGAGGTACTTCACAAGTCCTTGTCAGGTATAACAAAACGGAACCGACTTAATACACGAACCGAAGAGGTGTACTTTACAGCTCCACTACCATCAAAAATAGAAATTAGTAAAACTAAAAACGTTACACGTGTACAATAAAATCAATCTCGATACAGGCACTGTCATCACAGCCTCTTAAGTAGCAAACGCTCGATTCTATTCCTTTGCGTTTACTCGCTAACTACATAGGGCTGCTAAACGAACATTATTATTATAACATTTCTTGAACTTTAGTTTTAGTTTTTAAAGTTTTGAATTTTATTTTTGTTATGTTAAATCCCTTCAACTATTTTACATAAACGCTAAACGAATATAACAATAAATAATAGAATAGAATAATTACTGTAAGACACTAGGTTACGACAATTAAAAAAAATTCAAGCAATATTATAATAATAATATTCGTTTTAAACGAAGTACAGACGTTGTAAAACGTTCTTACAAACAAAACCCATATACTTTAAATGTCTGAATTAACGTTCTACAATAATTTTGCAGCAACGCTATGGAGTTAGCGAGTATGCAAAGGAATAGAATCGAGCGTTTGCTACTTGAGAGGCTGTGATGACAGTGCCTACTGCCTGCATAGAATTTCGATTCTATTCCTCTCTAGACAAGTAGCAAACGCTCCGGCGTTTGCCACTTGTCTAGAGGGGCTGATAAGCAAAAAAAAAATCGTTTGTAAACAAAGTATTTTATCGTTGTCGTTAATAAATGCATAAGAATCTATATTTTACATGAATAATAATTCTCGTTAAGAATCTAGATTTTACATAAATCAGCTGTTGTTTCTTATGTGATAAATTTATTTATCGTCCTCGTTATTTTCCTAAGCAAAAGCTAATTAATGTTTATAAGTAAACAAAAGTTAATCAGATTTATAACTTACGAGTTGATATAAGCATTATCTAACGAAAAGTTGTAAAGCCGTTAGTAAAGAAACATTTATAATATCTTACCTACTATAGTAGGTAAGATATAATATACCTAATAATATATAAAGCTGAAGAGTTTGTTTGTTTGAATACGCTAATCTCAGGAACCGTTGATCGAATTTTAAGGAATATATCAGTTTTAGGCTATAGACTATAATATTATCCTGCTCTGATTCCGTTGTAAATCATGGTTAACGCAGGGGAAGCTGCGGGCAAGAGCTCTCTCTCTTGTCGCTCCCTCATGAGATCGTGGTCGCCTGTGAATGTGGATGTTTCACATCTCATGCGGATAATTTGCCTCCATCGGTGCCTATCCCTCGCGTCTCTGACAGCCGAGTAAAACGTTTCTGAAGATGGGCCTTTACTTGATCGCTCCATCGCGCCGAGGGCAACAGCTAGTTAATAATAAAATGAATAAATGAAAGCAATTACAAAATACTCTTTTTGATCATTTAATTATGCAGTATCCCGTCACACTACATATTTATATGATTCCGTATTCAGATAAGTCAATCTGAGAGATTCAAAGTGTGTTATTAAATAAGCATTTGAGAGTCATTAATTTGACTGAAACACTTTTTAATGTACATTGCTTGCGTAATGTGACATCTTGACGAACAATTACTTTATCTCCTAAACGTTATGAATACCTCACTTTCATCAATAGGCTAGTTGTGGGTTGAGGACATCCTACCCACATGAATAACACCTAAAATTGTAGATCTCACGTAGAGACAAAGTGTGCGCGGTGTGCAAATTTCAGTGTAATCGATACGATTTTTAAAATATATTAAATGCATATATATATATATCAAGAAAACACGAGCAAACCACTTGCTTGGAAGGAAGCCAAGTGAGAGCTGCTTGGTTAAAAGTTTTCAATCCATGCGTTCGCCCCGAAGGACCGAAACGTGCGCTTTGAAGGTGATCCACAACTTTGCAGTGGCCACGTGATAAATTTGCATCTTGGAAATTGCGAATAATTGATTTTACCCAACACATATTAGTCATATCATCGGTTACATATAAGTTGTTTAATTAAATGAGATGCTAGATGCACTAATATTTGTATGGACTTTTAGTTTCAGGTGGGATAGGGATTTTCATCATCAGCGAATTCAGGCTCTTCACAAAATACGAATTGAGTAGTTCAGAAGCAGTACAGTAAATTTTTTGTGTTTAATAAAATTGGTTTTAAATAAATAATTATTATGAAAAGGTTAATACACACTTTATTTTCTTCTCAATTCTTTATAAGAGATCTTCAGCTTTGCACCGATAGTCCTTACTATTATTATTATTATGTGTATTTCTCTATCCATATTATGATAAAATTTTATATCAACATCCATTAAAGTGCATCTGGGCGGATAAAGGCTGATGATGATGATTATGATCCATTAAGCTGTGCACAGCTGTTCAGTCGACATTCAAATATATCTGATAACATTATATGAGGAAATAAATGAAGCTTATATTTTACAGTGGACGGATGTGGGTTGATTATGACGAACTATCGACAACTATGATATCAGCCTTCGATATACGCCCAGAAGCTGTGAGCGACGGTGATCCAGAGGGAATGAGCTCGACCTCTTGAGTGCGAGATCCGATTTCTATCCTAGCCCCCCTGTAGTACCTTGAACTGATTTTTCTATATTTCAAGTGCTCCTAAACACGACACCACCTCTCGTTTATCGGTGAAGGAAAACATTGTGATGAAACCTGCATGCCTGCAGATGAGATATAAAGTCTTTGAATGTGTATGAAGTTCACCAACACGCATTGAGCCAGCGCGACGGTGAACTTATGGCCCAATACCTACTCTCCTCGCCTGATTTCGAGGAGGAGACCTGTGCCCGGCAGTGGGACATAGGTTAATATTTTACTGTATTACTGCTGCGCTGTGCTTCAAATTAAAAAAATGTAACATTAAGTGTTTATCAGGTATTCATAAGTATAGCATTCCATACAATCAGTAATGTGATAGCTTTCGATAGGATGTGCAAACTTAAACTACCTACCTGTTAAAGTGGTATAACTTATCAAAGCTTTATGTCTAAGTTTATTAAAGTTATATCAGAGTTGCCGAGCGCAAAGTGCACCGAAGACTAGGTCGTCTACATCTATATAGCTATGTATTTGTTATTAGAATTGATGGCTCAAAGAGAAAATTATATTGAGGAAAATGATGTTCTGAACAAAGTGTAGTCTAGCCACGATTATATGGGGAGACTTTAGTGTAGTCATGAGTTGGACGATATATCGATATTGAAAAATATTTACTAACACTTATTATGTTTATTTCCGTCGAAAGTGTTTTGGTTTCTGGAGATATTATAATACGAATTACGAATATTTCTCATTATTATTGATAATTATCAACCTTAAGCTCAGAGGCGGATCTGGTGGGTAATAGTGTTTTCCTATGCATTGTTTATATAAGCATAAAATTAGCTTTTATACTTCAGTGTTAAAAACTAATTTGGGGGCACGGCAGTGCCCCCGCCAAGTCGAGCGCGAAGCAAACACAACTGTACCATATGTCTTTAACGTTTTCATTTGGCATCGAAATTGACTATTAATAAAGTTTTTATCTACATCACTACATTATAATATTATATCTTATACATTTAAACGAGCAATTCTTGTATATATATAGAATCGGGATCTCGGAAACGGCTCCAACGATTTTTATGAAATTTTGTATACATCGATCTAGCTAGGATACATTTTTAAAAAACTTTTTTTTATCCGTGTTTTGAGGCATCGATAAAATATGATTAGAATATGAAAGTAAATTTTGCTGTCAAATGATGTGTCGTGGTAGCTTAGTGGTGAAATTAAGCAGTTAAGTCCGAACGAGCCTGGTTCGAATATCCAGTCCGAATTTTTTTTCCTTTTTTTTTAAGATGATTTTTTTTGGAAGAAAAATTGTATCGTATTTTATCACTTAGGGTACCGAGCAAATGCTCGGTCAACCAGGTAATAGTTATTAAAACTTCCCGTTTTATCGATATAAGACTAATTGGTTATAGCAGCGGTGTTTAGTTTTAATTATAGATTTCATGCATAAATTATTCCGTAATACTACAATACTATTCATTGAAAATTTTAAAAAGCTAAATGTCTTTGAATATAATATTATATGGCTAATGTTAACACCTTCAAATCTTGTTTGAATTTTGCTGACCTTGCAACGAAAATGGATTATTCTTTATTTCATAATGTTTTGTAAGGGTACGTCCATAACAACAAAAAGTAATATTCTTAATTTTGTATTTGTTGATTTACACCCGTATTCAAGAAGCGTACTTAGCTAAGTAATGACACAATATTATGCAAAGAATGCTTCTGTTTATGCTTTCCTTCCTTATATCTATAGTCGGGTTTTACATGGGTTTGATATACTCACAGTGGCGGATTTCATTTAGTATTGCCTATGAATTAGTTTGAATGACCCTATGCGTTCGGGAGTACTGTGACACCTCAAAGTATTGTTTGTGAATACGGGTGTTAATCTCGGTTAGTAATCTCATACCAGCCGAAGAGTTTGTTTGAACGCGCTAATCTTAGGAACTATTGGTAGGATTTAAGTGGTTCTTACATTGTTACTTACCTCATTTATCGAGGAAGGATAGGCTATATATCACCCCGCTAAGATGCCGTTATAAATCTTAATTAAGGCAGGCGAAGCTGCGGGAAATCGCATTATTATAAACATTTATATTATGAATGAAATATTAATAACTTGACGTTGATAGTGAGGCATGTACATTGCCCGATGAAAACAATCTAAACAAATACGTATCTGTATTATTGTAATTTAAATAAATACATGACAGTCTTCGAGAGTGGAGAGGAGTAAGGGATGGTCCCTTACCGTTCCTCCATAATCATCTAACTGGTAACCTTATATTATATAGCTGTTGCACGCAGCTTCGCCTGCGTCAACTAAGTTTTAAAACGGGTCTCTAACTTTTTGAAAATTTAATATAGCCTATGTTCACCGGGGATAGGGTAGCTTTCCGACAGTGAAAGAATTTTTTAAATCGGTCAAGTAGTTACGGAGCCTATTCAATACAAACATATATTCCTCTTTATAACATTAGTATGGAAAACAAACAAAAAGCTTTAAAGAAAAGAAAATTAGAAAATGACCAGCCCACTCATATTTGTATGCCTCTTTATTTAAGCTTATAGTCAAAATCACACAAAATATATGTAATTAATAAATATAATTTTCTTCTTAGTTATCCTAAAACGACGATGTTCCAGTGGTAAGTGGACTCGGCCTCTTATGTGAGAGATTCCGACCCGACCATGTGTGCCTTGAAATGGTTTTTTTTTTAAATTTCTAAGCACACCCAAAACACGAGACCATCGTTCGCTCACCGGTGAACAACTTTTGATCTGAGGCATGCCAAGCCTCAGATCAAAAGTCTTTGAAGGTATGTGTAGTTCACCAACCCGCATTGGGCCAGCGCATCGGGAACTCTGGCCCATTATTTATTTCGAGGAGACCCGTGCCCAGCAGTGGGACATAATATAAGGATTGATATTTCACTTTTTTATCCTAAAACACCTTGTTTTTTTAATCTTGAATTTTATGTTTTAAGGTGCTTATAAATAATCATAAAATATAAAATATTTATTCATCAGCGCCGTACTCCTTCGTGGGTTATTTTTAATTAGTGAGCGCAGGCGAAGCAATTAGCAATTCTTACAATCGGTTAGCTTGTAGATACGTAACCTCCTTAACTAGGAAAAATCTTTCAAGCATATAATTAAGCTGCTACCTAAAGTAAAATGTTTTATAATATAATACGAAATTATAAAATTTCATTCGTCGCATATTGAGTATAGTTGATTGTTGTTTCTTAATAGTAAATAGAATTTCCTAAGTTTATTTTTTCAATCTGGTCAATCAGTTTTGAGAGATTGAATTTCTGTGATAGTTACTTCTCCTACGCAAGACCAGTCTCAATGTTGACCTGAGCTCAATTACAATCACTACTTTAAAATAAAATAAATGTGATTTAATTAGTTTTAATCCATTATCACCTCTCAGATAAAAGATTTTTCTCTATTTTGAATTATTCTATCGTCGTTAAGACCATGTTGCGATATACTTAGTCAAAGACTGTTTTTTGTATCAGTCCCAGTGATGAAGGCAGACCAAAGCAGATTGAAAGACATGACTGAATTTATTAATCTTTAAATTAATTTTTCCTTAAAGTTTTGAGTTGTTTGGATTCGATAGGTGGAGATGCGATTACATTTATAGGATATTTGGGGGTAAACCTGTGTACATGACTGGATAATCTCTTATACATAGTTTTATTATCACATGTCGTATCTACTCCTAAGTTTTTTTTCTAGATTCACTAATATGAGTAATAAGTAAATAAAGAGTATTTGTTAAGTCATTTGAAAACTGTGTATTATAATATGACTTACAGTGAATAGCCTGTATATTGCTGGGCATAAGTGGTTGAAGCAAATTACCGGGCTGAGCAAAGATTATACTTATTGTATGCTGACGAAACAAATGTCCGTTGTTGGAATTAAAATCCACAAGATCTATCTACTTTATAAGAAATCTCACGAATAATATTAATGTGTGTACAAGTTTTTATGAGCGACCAAAAAGTTTACACGTTTTTAATTATTATCATGTGTTCTATGACTTTTTAAGCTATGCTTAAAATTTCAAGTATCTAGCTCATAAAAAAGAGTCCCACTGCCGGGCACAGGTCTCCTCCTCGAAATTAGGCTAGGAGAGTAGGTATTGGGCCATAGTTTACCCGGATCTCGCACTCAAGATGTTGAGCTCATTCCCTCTGGATCACCGTCGCTCACAGCTTCTGGGCGTATATCGAAGACCGATATCATAGTTGTCGATAGTTCGTCATAATCAACCCACATCCGTCCACTGCAAAATAGCTTCATTTATTTACTCCTAGGTTGTTATCAGATCTATTTAGTAGACTGAATAGCTGTGCACGGTTTAATGGATCATAATCATCATCATCAGCCTTTATCCATACACTACTGAAAATAGGCCTTCATCAATGAATGAAAAGACGAGCTGTGCCTTCATTTAATGTTTGTCGATACTAACGACCATCGTCGCTCGTCTAGTTCCTGGTCAGGATATTTTAAGAACAATCACATTTCAAAATCATATTTCACCTGGATAAACAAACTAGTTAAATAAAATAGTGATGTAATAAAAATATGTTAAAAGGTGTAGAACACGAAGAACATAGCCTAACAAATTTTACAGCTGTTTCAGAACCTAATAGATATCACACGTCAAATTTGAGTGCACAGATTCAGGAATAGCTTGGTCACATCGGAATATGTAACTGACAGTTGACACAGAAATTTTAAAATATTTTAAGGTCCCGATTTCCCTCCAGATTTATTTCTTAGATTTTCTTCTTAGAATAGATTTTCATATATAGAAGTCCGGGACATGAATTTTTTTTACAGTAAGATCAATTGCGTAATACTAATGTCATTGGTAATTTTAAAATCTTTCAATATTATTTTAATATATTTTAATTTCAGTACCTGGTTGACCGAGCGTTTGTTCGTTTTTTTTTGTTTTATTAATAGTATGATAATATAATAATGTTTTTCTTTCAATAAAAAAAATAAAACTTGAAAAAAAGACAAAAAAGTGATCGGACTAGAGATACGAACCAGGCTGCTTTCCATTCATAACTGCATAATTTCTCCACTAAGCTATTTGACAGCGAAATTTACGTTCATATTCTAATCTTATTTTATCGTTGCCTCTAAACACGGACAAAAAAAAAGTTTTCTAAAAAGTTATCCTAGCTAGATCGATTTATCGTCGTTTTTAACCCATGTTTACAAAATTTCATGACAATCGTTGGAGCCGTTTCCGAGATTCAGATTATATATAAATATATAATATACAAGAATTGCTCGTTTAAAGGTATAAGATACATATTAATATTATAATGTATAATGTATACTCGCTCATAAAGAAGTAAAATCGGAGCTGATACACAGCATTTTCCCCTACTAATCCCACTTCATACCAATATTATAAACGTGATAGTTAGATAGTTAGATATTTGTTCAGTGGCGTAGCGTGCCTTGGCGGGGCTGTATAAAAATTTGTTTGGGGGCTTATGAAATATAAAGATTTCTCACATAAAAAAAAATGTCTGCCAAAATTTAGAAGAAATATTTATTCATCATACTTAATTAAATGTCTGTAACTTTTTCCAAATTGTGTACAAACAATTCAAAATAAATTAAATATACACTATTTTTTGCCTTCTTTTTCGGCAAACTGATTTATTAAATCGTTCATAGCTGATGATGACTTTAGCTTTTCTAAAGATTCTTCCTCTATGGACAATAGTGACAAGTCTGATAGGCGTTCATTTCCCATCGAAGTTCTTAGCCAATATCGGGGGCATCGGGCCCCCGTATATAAAATACGGCTAATATGGCGATAGCTACGCCCTTGTATTTGTTACTCTTTATTGAATGAATTTTAACAAGATTTTACAACAATTATATACATCATTATAACACATAGACTTTTATGAACGTTTACTATGTAAATTATTGTTCAAAATCTAATCCTGCGCAGACTAAGTCGCAAGCACCAGCTACTTATAAAATAAATTACGAAGATTCAAACCATAAACAATATAACCTCCTACTTTTTGAAGTCGGTTAAAAATAGTCCTATGAATGCCGTGTTATGTAAGTAGCTTCGCCAACCGTTTAATAGTTGGTCAAAATTTGATGCGATGGTGGACACTATGTCGGGCAGCGGACACAATATAATATAGCGGACAACCATAGTGATATTATTCATTATTATTATTTATTATCATTAACTAATTGGTGATGGTTGCGATCTTATAAAATTTAATAAACGTTAAAATTAAAAAAAATATTTTGTATTAAAAGAAAACTTTACAAGCAAAACAACTTATGTATATGCACAACATCTTCGGAATAAATACTGACATGGCTACATTTACGTAAATAATAACTAATCTACCTATCGAATAACTTAAAAACAAGAGGAAACTAAAGAGACCTTAGCAGTGTGTATTTTCCTTGTTGAAATAAGCTTCAATTAAAGTACTTTACGATCTCGATAAATCTAAAGCTCTATCTACATCCATTTGTTGATATAGCCAGGTAAGGTATTTTATCTACAAATTAACGAGGAAACGGTGATATTGTTAAATAACGTATACACAATAACTAATATCTGCTCTATAATATTTGCCTATATGGTAGCGCTAGTCCGCACTCCCGTCTGCATGGCACCACCATTTTGCTTATTTCTAGCTTGAAACAGCAGCTTTGCTGTGCGGAGAGAAGGGCATGACATGCTGTGGTGTGGTGTGGTGGTGCTATCTCCCTTTTAACATATTTGGGGCCCTGGGCACTGGGATGATATTAGGGTACTAATAGGTATTCTTATCATTTACATTTTTTGATTTTCAAAAAATGATTACCCTGTTATATTCTAGTAGAAATAATGGGGGCTCTATAGGCAACGGGTCCCTGGATACTTGCCCAGTATGCCCAATGAAATGGCGGGCCTATGTGCGTTTGCGTTTTTTTTTGTACAATTTCATTATTATTATACCAATGATAATAATAAATTTATGGACTTTTTTACACCACGTCAATCTGGTCTCGGGGTAAGTTCTCGACTTGTGTTACGGGTACCACACAACGGAAACACATATAATTAATACTTTTCATATTAATACTTATATTTAAGATTTTTATTATATAATACACAATATTATATTAATTTCACATCCATGATCCAGGAATACAGAAACTTTTTTGTCTCCTGGCGAGATTCGAACCCGCTACATCTAGGCTTGGCGCCAACTGATACAATATATACAATGAACCAATGATAAGTAGGATATCTATATTAATAAAAGATCGTTAGGAGTTTATTTGTATCAAATCCGTTAATTTTATTTAGAAAAATATTAAGGTGAAAAACAATTTTATTGCAGGTGATACCGCGGGATACATCTAGCGTTGTTATGACGTGTTCGCCACCAAGCAAACTTACCTATTCGGATATTGATACATATATCGACGTATTTACCTTCAGGGCGTGTTTTCGGGTAAAGGCACGTACGCCGCCTCCTCGTGATAGTACAGTATTAAGTATTTGAACAACATTTTAATATTAAAACGGAGCAGTTCTTTCAACCTACCTTTTGTATAGATATTTTAGTGTTGATTAATACAAACATTATATGTGAATTTGGAAGAAATTGTAACAAAGTTTGGTTCTTAGTAATATTTATGTATTTTAACTACATACAACATAAGACCTTAAACTAAATAATGTGATATACCTTATAGAATTTCCATACAAGGTTTTCATACTAAAGTTTTAAAATAAGTACAAAAACAATATCCACTGAAAACGAAATGTAGGCCACGAATCATAATCTTCGTTGGCTTATTTCTTTTTAACTACGACATGTATAAATCTTATTTTTAGATTTTTCATAGCTTTCTTTTTAAGCTTTTTGAGCGCTTTCAGGAACGGTCCCAATATGTATGTAAATATAATAAGGGATACCTAAAAAATATCCATTGAATTATACTATTTTATTCTGCTCTACTCGTCCTGATTTAATCAAATATGTAGATCAATTGATCTACGTGTATCTTTTTATGATTGCCATTGAAATACTGTTTGTTCTATTCAGACTCGGAAGGAAACTGCCAAGCACGTACTTGGGATTATGCGCGGACAATGTCGCGAGAACACTTGGCATCTATATAAAGTTTCCAACATCGTATTCCATTTTGTGTAACAAGCCTTATTCTACCGCATGCACTCAGTTCCAAGTACAGTTTAAAAAGCAAAGATATAACTTTTGTAACGCAGCCTATTGTTGTGGTTCGGATGGGAATGATCCATTTGCATTACGCTATTTTCCTCACTAGTAAAGTGCTTCAAACATTTTCAACCTTATTTCACGCGAGGATCAAAATTTGTTAAATAAGTGCTGTGAGAATCAATCGTTTTGTTACCGCAACTTAGCCCGCGTACTTTCCGTTTCCGAGGAAATACAGGCTTGAGCTCATATCAATAAGCTGTATTATTGTAAAGTATTATTAAAATCTATTAGTTGTTTTTGCGTAAAAGACTAAATACAAACACCCATACAAACATTTGCGTTTATAATTTAATGATATTTAATGGTCAACGTCAGCCAAAATTATTATAAACGATTTCATCCTGGACCTGGTCTAAATGTGTCCGGAATCTGGCCCATTCCAATAACATAAAATGACAAACGGCAGAGTCGATGGTTATACTGCCTGCACTGACTTCTGCAATTTTCGGTACTGCACTAGCTGTTCCTATGTTAATTGCCACATATGCATAATCATCATCAGCCTTTATTCATCTACAGCTCAACATAAGCCTCCCTTAATGAACGCCAAGACGATCGATCCCATACTACTTTCATCCAAAACAGCTCAGCCACTGCGCGGAGATCGTCTTCCCACCTGGTTAATGTTCGACCAACACTTAGTCTACCTAAACCCCGGCCTCCACCCTTGAACCTTATTGACCCATTGGCCATCTGTCTCCTAAGTGTGTGACCAGCCCACTGACTCTTCAACGAGATTATTCTTCGCATGATATCAGTAACTATTATATTATAGTTTTGAAATGAGTGATAATTATTCTATTATAAATTACGGCATATATTATTATTATAGTTTGGTCAGGTAAACAATACGATCTAGAGAACGAGATGAAAGAAATTATTTTACAGTAGAAACTTCATTCTCAGTTATCATAAATGCATTTCAATTTGCCAAGGATCGTGGCTGAAGAACAATGTAATTTTCCTAGCTTAAAATGTAGCAAGATAAAAATATCCGAGGTAGTACATACAAGTTAATAAATAGGTCGACACTAATTGTCCTATTTTCAGTAAAATTTGTTTCATTTTGTAATAAAAAAAAATAAAGTGAAAAGGATTGAATATGAAATATTTTGAAGCCTGACTCTTTCAGCAGGTTTCAATTATTATTTTAATTTAAAAAATCGTTTTGCTATTTTCGTTTACTGTAATATCCGTAACCGCTTCATCAGTTTTAATGAAATTTTATAAATGTATATTGTTTGATTTAACTAACTATTACTATTTTTTCAAAATATCTGTTTACAAGTTGATGCAAACTTAATACAGTGTGCAAAACAATCAAAACTGGCCATACAGAGTGTCCCGGAAAGTAAGGATCAAACAAAACAGGGTGATGTGCTAGGTCATTCCAAATCTTTTTCTCCCAGGAACCTCCCCTCTATATCGCAAAGAAAAAAATATGGCCATTTTAATAATTTTTAGAAATGTTCATGAAAAAACTCTTTCCAAAACCATTTTTGTTTTTTTATTTTTGGTAAAATGTTTAGAGACATACCAACACTATGTTATCAATTTCACATCTAATTGTAACGTAATGAGTGAAATAAAAATAAATGATTTAAAAAAATATTTTTTTGTTTACGAGATAGAAGGGAGGTAGATGAGAGAAGAGGTTTTGGAATGGCCTAGCGCAACACCCTGTTTCGTTTGATCCTTACTTTCCTGGACACCTGTATAGTTTTAGAGCTCATAGCAGACCTACAAAGTCACAAGAATATAATATATATATTAAACCCATAATATATTATATCGATTAACCAGGTGGGATTAAGACGACATCTGTGCACCGTCCGGTCCATTTTGCAATGCATGTGGATCAGATAAAGACTGACGATGATATATCATCATCAGCCTACATCTGTTCACCGGTGTTATTTCAATGAATGTTATGAGTTATGACTACCGATCCCTGCCAGTTGCCACCCATTAGATGAATCACGTTGAAGTGGTAAAATAGGTTATGACCGGTGTTTTTTTTTAAGTTTTTTATTCGACTACATAAGGCTAAAAACTACTAAGGTTAAAATATATATTTTTTGTATATTTGTTCCTGTTGGAACCGGCTAAGACCAGATTCCATGCTGCCATGTCTGACGTAAACTACACATATACTAAGAAGAAGGAATGGCGGGAAACGCCAAGGGGGGGCCCCGTTACGTCATCATCAATCAATTATAACTCCGAATCCATCCATTCCGAAACAGTCCGCCACAATATTTGCGAACCAATCACATTATAATATAATATGGATCGAGATATGAAGACAAACACTATAGAAAACCACCAGAACACTATATAATATCGCCGCAACAGTCCAATACAGAAAACAGCCCCAGAACAATTTTCCGCAGCATTCGCGAACCAATCACAATATAAACAGCAGCGTTTTTAAAACAAACACTATAGAAAACCACTCCGACAAAAAAAAACTGGAAATAATAACCTAATATTAGCCCTGACGTTTCCCACCAGACCTTGGGTTAAAATATGGATTCTAAAAACAAAATCTTAAAAATATTTTTACTAAAAAACTACATATTTCATAAAAAACTACATAGGTACTGTTATTGGTAGTGTACCAGGATACTATGAATGGAGAGCAGTGCTTTATGCATGCATATTTGCGCGTACCCAAGCATTTATTTAGTACGTCTTCACAGGATTACCGCTATAAAACATACTATACAAACAGGTTATACAAAGAGAAGATAAGTGCTTTGTCTGTAAAATTTTCTCTAAATCGTTTTGTACAACTTCAAGATCTTCTTTATTGGCTGGTGGTGAAGTTTTGTGTAAGCCTCGCTATCCAAGGACAATTTTGTCTTTCGTAAATGAGAAACGCAATCTGATAACCAGGTTTAGGCATTGTGTTATTAATATGAAATTTCGAGGCAGTGTAATATTCTTGTACTATGTCGAGCCGTGAATGATGTACCTCGCAGTATTTGTTGGTAGATCAAGTTTTATCTTTTACTAACATAATTAAAACTGTTTACTGTTGTATTTAAAAATATATCTGCTTTTTTGTTGTATTTAAAAATATATCTCTGATCACATACAATTTCTGAGTTAGATTCAATTTAATAATAATAATAATGTTTTTCTAGGTAGTAGGCTAAATACACAAATAAATCGCATTTAAAAATAGGAATTCTATTCACCATAAACTGTCAACATAACCCTGTTTAAATACCGGGACGTGACATTTTTCACTAGAACTAGATCATCGTAACGCGGCAAAGTACTTTTTTGTTGACCATTACTCCATAACCAATAGCCTGCCTGGAGAAGCCTAGAAAACTTCATATATATTTTATAATATTTTCGTATATAAAAAAGCTGAAGGCCTTGTTTAAATGTGCTAAATAAAGAAATTACTATCATAGTAAAATTATTGAAAAAAAGAATTTTATTTTCTGTAGCTTTTTAAAAAATAAATATTTGAAGCGAAAACATTTTTTACATCTTTGTGATCAGATACACAATGAAACGAAGTAAGTCATAAGAGAAAAGAGACATCTATATATTATATACTTGTAGTGTAAAAGGGAAAAAAATGATGTAAGCGACACGTCGATGCCCGGCTGGTCGAGTGATCCAGCTACTGGACAGTGGACATTATACCCAGAGTCTCTATTTCCGCCAAATGTAGATAATTGGTATGATGAATATATATGTATGCACCGATTCATGGACATGTACATGTATATAAATTTCTTAAATATATTTTTGTGAAATTACGATAATTAAATAGTGTAAGAATAATAAAGAGCGACGATGATCCAGTGATGAATGGACTCGGCCTCTTACGCGAGAGGTTCCGGGTTCGATCCTGAACCGTCCGTGTGTGCCTTGAAAATGGGTTTTTCTAAATTTCTAAGCACACCCCAAACACGAGAATATCCCACCATCGTTCGCTCATCGGTGAAGGAAAACATCGTAAGGAAACCTACAGGCCTGATGAGGTTAAAAGTCTTTGAAAGTATGTAAAGTTCACTAACCCGTATTGGGCCAGCGCATCGGTGAACTATGAACCCATGACCCTCCTCGCCTGATTTCGAGGAGGAGACCTGTGCGAGCAGTGGGACATATAAGGTTTGATACTTTACTACTTTTAATAAATAATTATTTGAATCCTGAATCGCTCTATCGATAGTTGCACTAATAGTTAAGTTGTTATGCAAATTCGAATATGAGAATTTCCTCTGTCCCCAGGAACTCCAATCTCTAGCCACTATTTAAATTAAGTGGTAGTTAGTCGGCCATTAATTAGATGAGAAGTACGATCTCCGTGCAAGTAGCCCAGCCCGTGTCGGATGCGATTGGCAAGGGAAACGGGCCGTCTTTGTGTTCAGGTGAGGCCTTTAGGTTCAGCAGTACGGACGGATAGAGACTGATCATGATGATGATCATTATAATGGTGATTAATTCAAAAAAATATTTTTATTCAAATTCTTTGTTTTTAAAACAAACTTTTTAGACTGAAAGGTATAATTTTCAAGAAATTACAAAACAAGACAACAATTTGGTTAAGATAATATAGAATAAACATGTATTCTATGAAAATTTACATTATTATTCAAATTTTATTGGTTTTTATTGCAAACGTTTTTTTAGTCAAAAAACTTTTTATGCCAAAAATTATATTTTTCGAGAAATCACGAAGCAAGAATTTTGTTAGGATAGCGTAAAACATGTATCTATGAAGATTTACATTATTATTAATTACTATATTATTGAAGAAATGACTACAGGGTGCAACCTGAAAGAAGGGATAGTTTATATCTGAATTTTAAATCGCAATTTTATTTTTACTACAAATTATTTGTCTATTATATGACACAGATTTATAATTATCTTTGAGTCATTACATGGCAGTGTTAGGTCATTTATTAGATACTAGCTGTTGCACGCAGCTTCGCCTGCGTCAACTCAGATTAAAACGGGTCTCTAACTTTCAAATATTTTCTCTTTATAATATTAGTATAGATATTAGTATAGAAAACGACAAAACGTCACAATTCATCATACCTTTAAAAAATAGACATACCATAATTCAAATTTATATTCAAAATAATATCGAAGTAACTTTTTGATCGTTTCCAAGAGGGGTTCAATGATAAGAACCGGCGAAATAAACTTATTGCTTCTTATCCTTCGGATACTCTATAAAAGATTAGATTTATAATGCTAAGAAAAACACAATAAATAAGTATCTATATTAAACGATACATCTCGTGTTACATTTAGCACAGCACTTTAAGTACTTATTTGTTTTTTAACATAGCTAATGTTAAAAACTTTTTTAAGCTCCACCCGGGCTAAGCTGTGGGCACCAGCTATCATAACCGCAATATTAGTGAATTGTACATCGTATAGACTTTATAATTAGGTGCACTGCAGGGAATATTCTCGCCCGGATATAAATGAAATATCATCCGAGGTCGAAAATAGCCTTCATTATTTGACTTGCAAGTACTTAGTAACGGAGCACGTCGGAACTTTCGTTGAGGCTGTAGGAAAAAAGTTGGTTTGCGCTTGCATTTACAAGTGGAAATTGAGTTGGTTGTTTTTTTGTTTGTTGAAATAGGCGATGGAAGACGGGCTACTTGATAAGTGGTAAGTTTGGACTCATTAACACAAGTTTAGCCAGGACCGTATCGAGTCCGTATCTTACTCATTGAGTTGATTCTAGTGTTTTTATTAAGACTCAATATTTTATATGGCGGATAATATGTTATATTCTTAACTGTTTCACATAGCTTTGCCCGCGTTGGTTTAGATCTACAACTATATCAGGATTGATGATCATTATTTTTAGTCTAAGCTAGTCCTTATCCTTATTACATAGGATATCTGCCGTCAAAATCAGTCCCACCATTTCAGAAAAATCAAACAGGCAGACCAATAAAAAACGTTATTTTAGTATGTATGTAATGTCTGTATAATATATATGCGTATTGCGTGTGTATAAAATATATAATATATATATATTTTAATATAGTACTCTCCCGTTTTTTCTATTGTACAGCATAGCTGTTCAATAGGAGAAACGAGATGGATATTAGAGTATAACCGAAAATGCGGAATAAAGCGCGACCCGCCCAGTGAACATTTATAAGTATTAGTACAATCATAATAATTGAGAGTCAAGCTAGAATCTGTCCTCTTTTAGATATTTCTTAGTAGATAACTGTAACGATATGCGACAGTACCTTCAAGTATTAATTCACGTTCGGCCCAAACATAGCAGTCGGGTTTGCGGTCAAAATACAAATACGCCAAAGGCGCGCGAAAAATTACTTTCATTTTTTTATGTGAAAGACCAATTATTGTCAATCGTTGCTAAAACCATAGTTTGACAAACATAAGAAGTAGATGCAGATTTATATAGATATAGAAAGACATAGAAATATAAAATATACAATGTATTTTATTACACCTAATAATTGTTATTAATATAATTAATAAAAGTATAATTAAGTTTTACCTCTTACATACAGAAGTACCAAATGACTGTTCATGATTCATAACCCAAATTCCTAAGTGCATTATATTTTAAAATGCATTTTAGTGCAAACGCTCGCCCATGCCGCATAATTGTAAGTGCACCTACTTTACGCATTAAAGCCTAGATATACTTGTATCACATAATAAAATGATCTTTGTAATTTCAGACTGATATTTACATCTTAATATATATAAATCTCGTGTCACAATGTTTGTCCTCAATGGACTCCTAAACCACTTAACCGATTTTAATGTGTTTTCTTTTAAAATGTGTGCTTTTCTCCAACTTAAAAGATAGGATAGTTTATTTCTTAAATTTGAGATTGCAATTTTATTTATTGCAAATTAATTGTTTTGACAGAACGAAGTCTGTCGAGGCAGCTAGTATAATATAAGTAGTATATATAAGTCATTTGTTAGGGTAGACGAAATCGCACATTAAGACATTACTTAAATCATCATCATCGTTTACCTTTATTCATCCACTGTTTAATTATAGGCCTCCTTCAACGAATTCCATGACCGATCCCTTGCCACTCGCATCCAATCTAACACGGAACAACCACTATACACATAGATCGTCTTCCCACCTGGATGATGGCCGACCAACCTTTCGTCTACCTAAACGCAATATCCACTCTTTACTACCTCTAGAACTTCATTAGCTCAACCGCCATCTGTTTAGAAACTGAAAAAGTATGTAACACAAAAGTGTCATATCGGTAACTTGTTGGTTTTGAATATTATCTGCCAAAAAAGTACATTAAAATAAAGGAAAATACTTAAATATCATATAAAATCAAGTTTGATAAGTTTCGTAAGATTCACTCACAGATATAAGCAACAGAAATAGCAATCAAATTGGCAAATTATCACCAGCCCACGAATAAACATATTTGATTAGTAACTTTACAAAGTTAATATTTGAGATAATAATAATACTTTATTTCAGACCGTGGATCCATAATAATAATGTTAGTATTGTATAAATGTACTTATGTAAGCAATGAAATTACATAGTATGAATTAAAATTTTTATCATTAAAAAATACTTAATTATAGTACTTAGTGCTTATTTTATATTAAAAATGTAAGGACCTTCAAGTTAGATAGCAACTTCATTTTTTTTCTTTCAAGTTTCCAAGTAATATTATTTTTGAGGACTTCGTATAGAAGCGCTTTTATTAACTACGTAAATTAATATTATTCCATGCATATGTGCAGACTGGGCCAACTTGGACTAAGTATAGGATAATTTCGGACACGATAAGTTGCGCTTTTGTATGTAGCAGGAAATCTGCCCGTCTCGACCGGTCTTCCTTAAAAAAATGTATTCTATACCTACCTATATCTTTCTCTTAATTAAAAACAGTCAAACAATTTAGTTAAAAGAAAAATAAAATTAAGTATATATATATTTTTAATTTTAATTTTTAATTTTTAAATCGAATATTGAAGTACTTAAATAAAATTTAGTCTAAAGTTGTATAAAAATATTTTTTTAAAGAGATTAATTTATAAAAATGTAGTTTGTACCTACCTACGGCTAATAGTGGAAAGTAAAATTTGCCTCTATATTTATTTTCAGGAATTCTACTATAATGCAAATTTATGGCATATGAAATATTTAAAATTAAATTATTATTATTATTAAAAAAATATCGGTGTAGTAAAATATTAGTAATAATTAATATAATGTTGAAAATATAATAGGCTGCGCCGGCACAGGGCCGCGCACGCCTGGCGTTTTACTCTTCGATTATGACGTAGATTCCTAACGTCATCCTATGAATAAAGAGTGGCTTATAGTTATATAGGGCTGGTTTCGGGCGAGCCGCAGCGCACGCTTGGCGGTATCGATCGTGCGCGCCCGGAGCGCCCGGTACGCCGCGCCGCGCACTCGGGCCTGGCAGGGCGTCCACACTCCCGCTGTAGTCATGCGCGAGTCTCGTCCGCCATCGCATCGACCGACATTAGAGTGGGATTAAACGCGCGAGTGCCGCGATCGCGCTCGGCGGCCTTGTGAAGCCTACGCGTACGCCCCGCAGCCGCCGCCGGGTCTAAGGTCGTTCCTCCATGTGTGTCCGGATCGCACTCAAAAAATCGATCGGGGACGGTGGCCGCGGGCTGGCGATGAGCTGCAGCTAATCGCCAGGACCAGGTGCGTGAGGAGGGGCGACCTTGGGATCTGCTTGTTGCCGTCCGCTGCCGCACCGCCGACTATCGTACACACCACCGCCAGGTATGTTCATATTGAGCTCTCGGTACTCGCCCTCATTGATAAATAATGACCATGTAATGTGTGCGTGTGCTCGGTATTGCAGTATTTCGCCCGTTAAGTGTGACACAGATTCGTTTATGTAAGTGCGGCCGTCAATATCGCAAAAGTCGGTGGCAATGGAAAGAGGGAAGACCCGTACTGAAAGAAAGAGATGGCTGGATTAACCCGTCAATAAAAAAAGTTGCTAATAATTTGTAACCGAAAAAATGAAAAGGTTAATACAATATAAAGGTTATAAAGAGAAATATCATCAGAAATATGTCTCAAGAAATGTTACAAGTCAACAGGGCTTAATAAATAAGAAATAAAATATTTTTATTACATAAAGAGAGACGTAGAGCCTTATGATTTGTAACATTTATCGCTTTGCGTTTGCTAATGCGTTTTAAGATTATTTTACAATTGCGTTTCTATGATAAGTAAGGTTCAGCGAAAGTTATAATTTTGACTATGCTCCTTATGTAGTGCATATAATGAAATTATCATATATATATATATATATATATATATATATATATACTACATAAACATACAAAATGAAATCAATAACCAGTAATATATTAAATATTATTTACATATGTTATTACTGAATTGATCTAATTTTGTAAACATTTTGGACAAGGCAATGCGAACTATTATTTTTTAGTAAAAATAATGTGTATTAATGAAGCTACACCCATTTTACAAACTGCGTATTTGCTAAAATTCTACAATTAAGGAGTTCTCTATCATTTTTCTGTCTATTTCTTTTGCAGTAATATACATACACACATACACACACGCACACTCACTCACTCACTCACTCACTCACTCACACACACACACACACACACACACACACACACACACACACACACACACACACACACACACACACACACACACACACAAACACACACACACACACACATAAATTTGAGATAATTTTATAATAATTTTTTATTTTTTATTTTCTCTCATTACTTAGCAATTGCACTTTGTTTGAAGACTAGTAAATACACACTAGAAATCTTAGTAAATATAGGAGACGTTATTTTGTTAAGAAAGCTCTGTTACTTTTATACGCTAAAATGATCGACGCGTTTGAAATCAAAGTTTTTTTAGCTCTTAAGCAATTCCCATTAACTTCGTTCGAAGTTTCTGCCTTGACATGTAAATGTAGGTCACTTAAAATGTACATTCTTGCAAATCGATTTACTAAATATGAAAAGAATCATAGTACGCTAAAACGATTATAGTATACTTTGATACTATTGTTTACATAATATTCACCTTCCAGGCATTTGTTATATCACTTTCACTTAAAAATCAAACATCTGACAAAACGTCTTTGCAATACCTTCGGAGATACACAAAGAATCGGAGAGGAATAAACGCAAGCGTTGATGATAACTATCGAATAGAATCATCGAATATCTACCTGATCATCACAACCGCTCTTTTGACTTGGTTATTACCAATCATATTCTTAAGAATGTGAAAAACAAAAAGAAATGTGATGATTATGATGAACCTTATCTACATGTTTTTGGCTAGGATCCTTCACTCTTGGACATATGCTAGTTAATGCAGCTGTTACAGCGATATTTGCTACAATCATATTTATTCGGACCTCTCTCACTCTAGAGACATCTCACTTTAGAGACATCCTAAATATGTAAATCACTGAACATCAGGAATTCCATCCATTTGTCTATTCATGATTATTTATCAAATCTATTTATAGACATGAACCAAAATGGCGCTTTACTTAATGCGTTTTTGATTATATGTGCGTGGTTTATGTAACTTGAATAAAACATAAAACGCAATGTAGTTTACTGAGTTACGTATTAAGTAAACGTTACTATTATAGTTTTAGCTTGGGGGATACAAACAAAAGAGTAGATTAGCCGAGGCGAGACTACTTATGCCACACGATTCTATAGTAGTCTTGTCTTTATCTTGCTTCTTTATACCTTAATAAAGCTTCACTATTTCGAAGCGATGGTTGGATGCAATTGACCACTGGCCCTGAACCTCAATTACACTGGGCGAAAATGGCCACCCAAAATAAAATAGCTCGTCGCTGTAAATATGCACAGCATATACAATGTACACAGTTTTACTGTTTGACTTAACATAAATAAAAATAAAGTAGTGGTCATCTATGATTCGATTTTGAAGCGTTATGTCTGCTTTTGGTAGAGACGTTAGGAAGTATTTCGTGTAAGTAAGCTATTAAATATTTTATTTTTATTTTTGCTCTCTAATATAAAGAGCTAAATTAATAATTATCTAATTAATTATGGTTTTCAAATATGTATAACTCACTAAAAGGCATGATAAGAATAACTTATACACGTCTATTCGTTTATGAACATAGACAATATAATGAAGCATAATGAAGTAACATTATTTGCTCATAATGAAACAAACTTTAAACTAACCTCAAATGTATCCCTCTATTAGAAAGATCCCTAAAGCTAAAGTATTCTTAAAAATTTAGAATGCTTGAAACTTAATATCATTTCGAGATAACGCAAAATATAGAAACCGTTTAAAAGGGTCCGTGCAGACGGCGAGCAGTAAAACATTCGTTCAGATTTCAAGCGGATAAGTTGCAGCCGTATTCCTTTTTTCTGCCGTCACAGCTTTGCTGTGTTTCGAAAAGAAAGGCAAGATAGGCAATGTAATTACTGGTTCAGAGTCTGATCTAAGTATCAAGACAGACGGGGGAATGAGCTTGGGCTAGTTCCAGGTAAACCGTAAATTATTTAAGTTCATTGACGATTGACCTCTGACCAGACCAGACTATTGGGTAAAAAAATAGGCAGTTATAGGAACTGTTTCTCAGAGGTGAAAATTTTAAGTGTGCGAACGGGGCCTGATTTTTGTGACATCCTAACACTCACAATCATGATCATGTTCACCCGACTTCTTCGGCCCGGTTCACTAGAGAGCTTAATAAGCGTGGCACTGTGTGTGCATGTAATATGATAAAAATAAAATCCAAATTATTGGCAATAGTTACTTGTGAGTTGTGTTGTAAGAAGCCAAACAAGGGAGAAAATAAATATTGGTTACATCCCTTCAATGAAAAGCAATATTTAAAAAGACAGTTTGTGTCACTATATGAAGACTTTGGGCTTTCTCCCAATAAGTTTTTTATTTATTTTCAAAGAGATCGGGCGTTTTGGCATTAATTGAGGTTACTTTTACAGTGCAAACGCAACCTGTCTGAACTGAGTTTCACACAAACACGGAGTTTCGTATGCTCAATTCAATTTGACGATAAAGGCACTTCGCTTTAGAACGCTTTGTGCGAATAATGGGTGAGTTAGAAAAATGGACACATGGAAATCCATTTGTGACATTTGAACGTTTTTTTGACGGTCAGTGATGAAGCGCTCGTGCAAACCGGGCCTTAAGTTCACATTCGTTAGGGAACGAGCGTGCGGTGATGATGACGTGATTTTTATGATTATTGTTCACGCGGAAAAGTGTTGAGCACGCCTTAAGAGATTTTCACTTCAAAAAAACAAAATAAGGAACTCTCATATCAGTATTGATAAGAAAATATTTCAAGTTGCAACCAATCGAGCATGCAGAATATCTAAACTCTAAACAGATTTTATGTGATCGAAAATCGATAAGCGACTAACAAGTTGGCGATGCGCTTTACTGGGCTTTGCAATTACTACGAAATATGTTCACTAGAAAATTAATTATTTACAGGCGGAACGATCTAAGAATAACTTATGATAGGTAGTAAATAGTTTTCCTAGTAAAAAGATATATACGGTACGATAAACGATGTCTCGTGATCAATAATATATAACTGATGCCGTGATACTTATTTAGAATTGGTTGCTCAATTTTCGAGAAATGGATATTTATTTGCAACAGAATTTTTTGGAAGTGAGATATTCTTTAAAATGGACTTATTTTTGGGTTATCATTAATCGTGAAATCTGCGTTATCCTCACCGCACGCATTCAATGTGACATTTCAAAGTTTTGTCGTGACTACGTCTAATAATTCAATACTAAGGGAAGCATGCACGAAAAAGATGACGTCATGTACCGTTCCGAAAGCGAGAGTGCGGCACGAACGAGAGAGAAGCATGATCGGCTCGAGCGATCGGCTCAGTTCGGTTCGTGTTGCATGTAATGTTTAACGATGTCATGTCAAACTACCGTCCGT
Organism: Lycaena phlaeas; assembly: GCA_905333005.2. Lineage (NCBI taxonomy): Eukaryota > Metazoa > Arthropoda > Insecta > Lepidoptera > Lycaenidae > Lycaena > Lycaena phlaeas. Next base: position 8,864,528 of record HG995168.1, read on the forward strand.
CCGTTCGTAACCGACAACCAATTTTTTTTGTAATAAATTAACACCCGTATTCATAAACAATACTTTGAGGTGTCGCAGTACTCCGGAACGCTTATATGAAATCCGTAACTGCGTCGGTCTGCGTGCCTCTGTTAAAACCATATAAAACCCGACTATTGACACCACGAGCGCACAGAATATAGATTATTTATAGAAGCGTTCTTTGCATAGTATTGTTTCTTTTTTTACTGTTCCTCCTCAAAGTATTGTTTGTGAATACAGGTGTTAGATATTTCATAATGTCATCATTTTAAGTTATACATTTTCACTTCTATCGGTAATAACTATGTCTGTCTTCTGTCTGTGTTATGCCCAAAGTCATACGACAGCTGAGGCCTTATGATTAGCGCGTTGGCGCTCAAGCCGAAGGTAGCGGGTTCGATTTCCCTTAGGGAACAAAAAGTTTTCTGTGTTTTTGAGTTATAAATGTATATTAAAAATGCGTATTATATAGTAAAAATCTCAAATTTCCGGTACCCGTAACACAAGTTTTTCGAGAACTTACCACTGGACTAGATTAAAGGGTTGTAAATAGCGCAATCGATATTATAAAAAAACAGTAGGGCATACCCCGGGCTACTTTTTAGGGATATTAGTTCAGATTTGCCGAATAGAATAGAATAGCAGACTTGAATTTTCATTTTCATTTCATATACTCACGCGGCTACACGTACACTTTTAACAATTTATATGATTTCTGTACGAGTTGCTAACCGTACATAATAATTTGTGTATCAGCATGTTCTTTCTCCGCGTTTATTGTACATGCATGCAATTTGTAATTAACATTTTTAATTACCTTATAAAATAAAGTTAGTTATCATTCATCACTCAATTGGAACAGTTTATTTATCATTCCCCAATTGTTCCGCGTTATCATATATTATTTTATATTAAATGTATTGGAGGTTAAAGCATTAGCCCCTACATTTATTTTTTTTGGTCCTTCGAGATTTTATCATAATATCAGCTAAGAACTTTTATCATAATATGAGTTTTTTATGGTCATTCGTACCTTAATTAAGTGGAAATTATATTATTAAGTGAAAGCGTTATCATTATTAACTTTAATAAGTGTTCTGAGTGACTGTAACCAGCTAGTTTATCATTAACTCTTAACCATATTTTGGTGTGTGGAGAGTATTGTGTGCCGTTCGTTATTACTTTGCGGGCGGGGAGGCTCGTCGTCCCTGATCATCATCATCGCGACGTTTGAGGTTGCTGACATCACTACATTTGCTGGTAGGCTAGGAGGCTTACTAGTGCCCACGCTACCACGGTACCGCATCGCCACTACAGTTGACTCAAGTAAGATTGTTCCTTTTTATATCTACCATTCTGACACCATGGAAAATTTATTCGAACGTCAAAACGAGATTTTCATCACCATTAAAAGTATCAAGACCAATTTCGGGAAGGATTCCGCGAGTAGGAAAACTCCGCAATACATTCAACGGAGGCTTTTCGACGCTTGAAGAATTATGGGTAGAATTCGAACAAAATCATCAAATTTTGGTAGAGAGCGCAGACAAATCAAAACCATATTTCACGGAAAATCATTTTGGCCAAACAGACGAAATTTATCATTCCCTTAAGCACATATTGTTGACCTATCCAACTAAGGAAAATAAGGCTACCGAGGCTCCACCTGAAAGAATTCAGGAATTATTATCAAATCATCAACGTACTAATTTTAGGGCAATGAGCCGCTAAATCAAAGGTTTATTAGCTAGGTTCATAAATTTAGCAGAAATTTCCGAAAAATGGGAGCTCGAGGATGAGCTCCGTAATATACAAAATTGCTGGAATATCATTGACGCACCACATCTAGAATTGGACGATTTTCTACGAGGTGAAGATTTAGAGTATGAGGAGGAGTATAGCAACTGTGAAAAGGAGTATAAGGACACCAAGCGGGCACTTCATCGAAAATTATCATCTACGGCTCATACACGGCACTCAACTCCGCAGCTCGAAATACCGATTTTCACCGGAAAATAATCTTAGTGGCCTACCTCTTACGATTTATTTAACGAAGCTATACATAATAATAATTCTCTTACCAACGCTCAGAAAATGCAACATCTAAAGGGGAAGGTGAAGGGAGAAGCCGAGCGGTTGAACCAACATCTTCATATTTCATCTGAAAATTATGCAACAGCTTGGGATATTTTTGTACATAGGTATGATAATAAGCAATTACTTTTTACACATCAAATCGATACTTTATTAAATCAACCCAGTCTACAAAAACAGCCGGCCTATGAGATCAAAAGGTTGCACGACACGTCAGTAGAGTGCATCCACGCTATTCACAACCTGGGGGTGGACACTAACACCTAGGATCCCTTGCTTGTTTATCTTTTATCTAAAAAGCTTGATAACGAAACCTTAAAAAATACAAAGAAGCTAGGAGTTCACGACGAGAATTACCAGAATTAGCAGAATTTATGACATTTTTAGTCAAAGTTTACAGCGCTGGAACCTATGTATAAGAAGGAGAGGGACATTTTATCAATAGGGATGTTGACTAATTTTTGTAATTGATTTTATTTGATAGGTATACTATATATGAACACGAAAAAAATACTTTTGTAAAGAAATATGTCCAATTTTAACAAAAAATTAAATAAAGAAAAATGGTTTTTAAAATCGCCCTTGAAACGCTCCAAGCGTCATTACGTCACACACCGCATTCAGAACTCGCGCTATGTTAGGTGAGTTTGTACTTAGCTCAATGTTTAGTGACGTCATCGCCTTATTGGCGTTTACAGTCACGTGATCATGCATGATAAATAACGCATTTTAAATTAATTTTCTAAATTTTAAGACAAATAAGTAGACTTTTTAAATGTTATTTTAGGTTTTCAAATACTGCATTTAATATGTAAAACATAACTTTACATGAATTTGTAACATGTGTCAACATCCCTATTACAAAATCAAAGCAAGTTACCAACCCAAGAGCATCACTATATCCCGCTGAAAATTTTAATCGGGAGAAATGTCAGGTTACCAAAATATGTCCATTACTTATGCTTTTTTAATCATGACCTGTTTCAATGCAGACGATTCATCAATATGACATGGGCAACAAAGTTGAAAACAATTGCGAAACATCAAATATGTAGAAATTGTTTATATAAGCACTACGAAAACCCGTGCATGTCAACTAAGCGTTGTAAAGAATGCCAGGGTGACCATAATTCCTTGCTGCATGAAGCCTTTATAAATAATAATAGTTCTGGTTCCAAAATGGTTCATTTGGATCGTAGCTTAAATGACACACAGCAAAGTATGAAGCAGCATACCGTAAATTATGTTGCCGGAAAAAATGATGAGGTTCTTTTGACTACCGTGTTATTGAAAGTCATATCAGCTAATGGCACTCCGATCATTCTTCGAGCACTTTTAGATCAAGGGTCAAAAATTTCTTTAATATCCGAAAATGCGGCCCAGATTTTAGGACTCCAACGACACAGATATCACGCGTCAGTATCAGGCATAGGCTCCGGTTGAAAACATAGCAAAGGTTTGGTGAACATCGAATGCCACTCCATCTATAATGACTATAGCTTTAAAACTCAAGCATTGATAATAACACGAGTTGTTAATAATCTTCCAAATAGTTCCTTTATCACAAAATCATGGTCACACTTGCAACATGTTAACTTAGCAGATCCGGACTATAATATTTCACGCCCAATTGACCTATTACTGGATGCCAGCGTGTATTCCCAAATTTTAATGAAGGGACTTATCAAGGGACCGCCACAAGCTCCCATAGCACAACAGACCAGATTGGGCTGGATTTTGTCTGGTCATGTAAGGACAAAATATTGAGAAAGTGAGGAGATATCGACTCCCAAAACATCATTATCAAGCGGTGAACAGTTTTGTGAAGACTTATATTCATCAACCACAACATGATTAAATAACGGCATGTATGAAGTAAGTCTGCCCATGAAGCCAAACTTTGAAGAAAAACTTGGTTCTTCGCGTCCGAAAGCAGTTGCTCAATTTTATCAACTGGAGCGATAAATGGCGAATGGCGTTATAAGAACTTTATGGGAGAATATATAGAATTAGGTCACATGGTCCCAAATACTGATTGCGACGGTCCATCATACTATTTTCCCCATCACGGCGTACTCAATTCGAACTCTACCTCTACCAAATTAAGGGTGGTGTTCAATGGATCATGTAAGACATCGTCAGGTCTGAGTTTAAATGACGTCATGGAACAAGGCCCTAACTTGCAAGCGGACCTTCAGGGTCTTATCATATCCTGGTGCCAATACAAGTACGCGATGACAGCCGATATCGAGAAGATGTTTAGAAGAATCTTAGTCAATAAATATTTTCAAAATCTTCAGTCAGTTGTTTGGAGAAACTCAACCTATGCACCACTTCAAAATTATAAACTTACCACTGTGACGTACGGCACTAAGGCAGCACCGTTCCTGGAAATGAGAACATTAAAACAACTGGCTATGGACGAGGCTAATAAATACCCCTTGGGTGCCTTAGCTTTGATCCAGTGATAGATCCAGTGATAGATAATCAAATTCTGGTAAGAAACTACACTACTTCATAGGTCACTGTTAAATAATATTATGTCTTTTATGTGTTACATTACTCGTTGTATGGCTATCACTATCATCATCGATAACTGATCCAAAAGTCAACATTTTTTATGATCACAACACTACTGTTGAAAATACTGTTACTTAAATTACATTAAGGTACAATAAACATTATTAGCGTTGTATAAGCGAAGCATAAATAGTATTTTATGTAAACTTTATTAGCTTCCTACAAATATCTCATACATATTAAAATAATGTTTGTATGAAATTAGCAGAGTTCGTGATCTATTGTGTTTAGCATCGGCTGTTAGACGTGTAATTAGTATTCATAGCTATCATATTCTATTGTACGCCTAATTATTGCTCATATGAATATTCAATAACCTCATTAATACACTGTCTGCTGTCGCGCCCTTTAAACACTTATTCAGTCCATAAACACGGGCTGGCTTTTATTGACACAATAATTTTGATAACTAAAAGCGTTTTTCTTTGAAATTAAATCAAATAGTTAGAATAATAAATTCTAGTTAAAGAAACAAAAAAAAAACGCTTATTCTATTGTCTAAGCTTATTATAAGTGTGTAAAATTTCAATTTAATATACGTCTTAAAGATGGTAAAGATCATATTCAAAGTTTCCGTTACATATCACCACAACGCGCATCGTCTCAAGCCAATAAAAGTTAAAAATAAAAAAACTAATATTAGAAGTAGTAAAAGAATCTGCTGAGTTGGAAGACATTTGTAGCACTTTTTGTGAATGTTCTTAAACATATAAAGCGAACATCATTGAGTTTGTTTGATCTTTTTCTTATCCATTTTCTTGCCACCGCCTTAGCCCATGATCATGAAATGTTATGATGACATTACTTAAAAAAAAAGTAAATTCTTTCGAGATGAAAAGTACTACATGTCTCAGTTACTATGTGACTGACTAGAACTTGCGCATTATTAAAGTTATGATTTTTGGATTTATTCAGGCAAATATACTTTAAAACCTTGCCGTATTAACCCTCGGCGCTAAAATTACGGGGGTGTTATAAGTTTGATGTGTCTATGTGTGTGTTTGTGTGTATCTATCCTACAGCGTCGTAGCTTACGAACGAATATACCGATTTTGATTTGTTTTTATTAGAAAAGTGAAGTAGTCGCGAGTGTTTTAACTATGTTTGATGAAAATCGGTCCCAGATGTCGGCGAATCGCATATTTTTTCACAACTTTCTCAATACGCGTATTATATGAAAATACTTAAAGCGACTATTAGTAATATAATATACTCTAAGACAAATTTGAAATCTAAAAGGACTGGAGTATAGAATCTGATTATAAAGGAACCGTTTATTCATTTTTGAGAATGGAACATTAAAATGTAAGAAAAAATGCGTTCATTTACAACATAAGACTGTACTCGAACTCTGCCCCTCTAGACAAGTGGCAAACGCTCGCTTCTATTCTTTTGCGTTTACTCGCTAACTCCATAGGGTTGCTTCAATTTTTTTTAAAATCGTTTATTAAGATACATAATGAATATGGTTTAGTTTGTTAAAACGTTTAAGAACCTCTGTACTTCGTTTAAAACGCATATTATTGTTATAATATTTCTTGATTTTTTTTTAATGTCGTCAGCTAGTGTAATTCTCATACAATAAGTATTCTTTTCTATTATATTCGTTTAGCGCTTATGCCACTCTTCTAGGGAGAACGAATTACATACGTTTTTAGACGTTTTTACAAACAAAACCATACACTTTATGTGTCTTAATAAACGTTCTTCAAAAATTTTGCAGCAACCCTATGGAGTTAGCGAGTAAACGCAAAAGAATAGAATTGAGCGTTTGCCACTTGTCTAGGGGTGCTGTTATGAATAAAAATGTTCACATTTTATTCTGTAGTATTTCTCCGGCTAGGTAACAAAAGTAGCGTAAAGCTTCGGCGGTGGAGCACGGTTCCGATCACACGAGCACTACGGTTACTGTGCAACCTTTTTACAGACACGTTTATACGATACAACGCCTGCATCTCGTCACATTATGCATTTAAAATTTTTGCAGTAAAACATTTTCTTTACGAATTAACATTGCAATTATTAGGGCTTATCTGATTGGCCACAGCATTTTGTAGATCATTGTTGCAGCGCTAGAGGGTTGGTAGGATCCCACATCGTCGTTGATGGCTATAGAGCCCTATTGCGGCCTGGAATTTCTTAAATAAAATATTATTATATATTCTTTATTACTTAAATAAATAAATCATTAATTCATTCATTCATTCATTTCTTGCCACATCGATTGCACTCAAATCGCGAATCCGTCGGAGGGGATGAGGCACACATTAGAGCTTTTTTTTTTTTTTTTTTTTTTTTCGGTTGGATCTATGCTAATGGTCCTAGTGACCGTTATGCGTCATCGGAAATGGGATGATCCGGTTGGATCATCCTATGACGTTATCATTAGAGCTTATAGCATTTAATTATTTAGGGCTTTGTTAAGACATCGCGCGATTTAAAAATCGTGTGCAAATCGCGTGGATCTTATTTATAAATGTAGATATTTTTCACGCGGGACCCGCATTACATGTCAAATTTAAATTTAAAGTTCTGAAATCGCGCGATTGTCGCCGTGTCTGAGGAAGACCTATTACTAGACACAAAGAAATCGGTGTAGCGAAAGCATGACAGCATGTCAACGTAATGCAGTTTGCCGACACGGAATTCAAGTAAATTAGCTGCCGAGGCGAGTCAAAAGACGTTTCACATTAAATAAAAATGTTTTAGTGAAATAAGTTCTATTGAAAATCGAATATAAAATAGATTCATAACTTTTTTTTTATTACAAGGCTTTGTGATTATGTCGCCTGATTCATAACTTGGAAAAAAAATTTAGATTTTTTGTATTAGTCATGCAATCCTGATAACTGAGTAGAGACAGATAGATAATATATTGGATTGATTGTAACGGTCTCTTCTGCTACTATGACAGATCAAATTGTTTATCATCCTCATCATCATCGGAATCCTTTACCCACTGCTGAACTTAGGCCTCCTTCATGAACACCAATAATGATCGATATATAATAATAATCATAATTCAAACTATTTTAAACGGGATATTTACCATGTTTTTTAGTATTATTTCGCGGAACTCGATATTTCGTAAACAAGAAATTCGTAGACAATATCGAAATCTCGAGCTCCGCGAAATAACACTAAAAACATAGTAAATATCCCTATTTTGAATAGTTTAAATTATTAAAATAACCATGTCAATATAAAATCATCGTAATGTTGTTTTCTGTTTGTATTATTATAAAGAGGTAGTGTCATGCAGCTTTGCAGTCGAATTGGGCCGGCACGACGGGGGTAGTACCTCTAGATCACATAATACCGGCGCAAAGTGACAGCTATGCTGTCGCGTTGAATGGGTAAACTTTTTGTGTTTGTGGGCGACACTGACCATTTTTAATGAATTGGTTCGTCTGACCATTTCACTATAAAACTAAAAAAAATACCCGTAAATTGAAGTGATTGATAACTTAAGCACTTTTTGGCAGTGGAAAATCTTATAGGTTTTCGTCAGCGACGTGCTAATTTTTTGACGTCATTAAAAAATCTCACCATGTCATTTTTCACAATTTACACGTTGTTATATGGAATGGAACCATAGAATTCTAAATAATAAGGTAATAGAAATGGTATATTGCGCGGTGATCTATCGAAACGCGTGTCGCCAGTGGGCGGTGCTACACCGAGGAATAAATTATTATTCATTGCGTATTACATTTTTTTTAGATACGATGCTCTTCTATTAGCATCGAACATAAGAAGAAATGTACTGGGTATGACGAATAAAGTCGAATGTTGTGCCATTAATTAAATTTATAGTAAGGATATGGCTTTAAATTATTTTTAATAAAACATCAACATTATTACAAAAAACTACTTACCGATGAAATGTTATTTCTTTAGATGATTTTTTACCTTGGGAATTGTTGTAAAACACCATTATTAACTTTACTTGCTGTGACAAATTTATGTTAGCGACTAATCGTAAGTACGCGCGTTGGTGCCATCCACATCACCAGTTTGGAGACATGGTCACTCGCATTTAGCACTTCTATTACCTTGTTATTTAGAATTATATGAATGGAACACATCTGAATGAGACAAGGTATAATTAAACCTTTATTACATTAAAACACATAGCCATTAATCATACAATAATTAATCTAAGGGCCTGTTTCACAATCTCCAGATAAGTTCCGAATAGGCTATTCACAACATATTTGACAGATAGAGTATGGAGTATCTGTCAAATATGTTGTGAATAGCCTATTCGGAACTTATCTGGAGATTGTGAAACAGGCCCTAAAACTAAAAACCTTAAATATATATATATATATATATATATATATATATATATATATATATATATATATATATATATATATATATATATATATATATATATATATATATATATATATATATATATATAATACATTATAATAACTTTAATTTAGGTATATCTATAAACAGGGAAAATATATATACAAATAGTATATCGTACTAGAATACGAAAATGAACGTCGACAGTAATAAAGTGAGGCTTGTGTAAAATGTGTTCCGATATACCTTTCAGATATCGGTGCCGTCTGAGTTATTAGATCGTAGTGCAAATTCACTTGCGCCGGTTCCCGTATCGTGCTTATTTCCGTCGCAATAAAACCTCCTCGTAAGGAGGTGTTCCTGCATTTCTGATTGAATGCAATTCTCAATTCAAATATATCAGGAGGAAACGTTTTCGTTATACATATTTGTGAAACGGAAAAGTTTCTCGTGTTTGTGTCTTTTTGTGTGGATATATTTAGTGTCTATCGGCGATTTTCCAAATACAGATATTTGAGTGATGTCTGTTCTAGTTTTTTGGGATGTGTGTGTATGTAGGTAACTAAAAAAAAATACAAATTTTTTTTTAAGTAGCTTACACGTTAATTTATATCCAAAAGAAAATTAAGAAAAAAATGTTTTGATAATTTGAAAAAAAATTGCATGTATGTATATTTATTTCCATAGCTATGTAAATGCCTACTCTTTACTAAAATACTTAAATGAAATTCTGATGTTACAGCAAATTTCATAATTATCGAAATCATTATTATTTCTAGCGTACCCAATATATTAGTAGGTATAACACACCAATTAGGCAATAATTAGTTAGTTTAACCATAGATAATTTTCAATTAAATTCTCTAAATACTGATGATTACATATTCTATTATGTAAAGGATAAACAATGTATCCCGCACAAACTACATAATGGATATAACTAACCGTATCAACTATCATATTCACATATCATATTATCAAACTCAGCATTCATGAAACTTAATATGTCTCTATTATATTGTATCAAAACTTGATAGCAGTGAAGTATATAGAGGTATAAAGGGTATAGAATTTACAGATTTATATAGTACAGTAATGTCGTTCATTAAATGAGGCTTATCTCAAAATAAAAAAACAAATTGATAATGATGATAAATGACAAAGAGATTGGCATGTCATAAAAGTTATTACGTTTACATAAAAGTATGATTCAAATATATTGCAGTTCAATATATCACCGTTATAACGCTCGTAGCTATAGTTACCGTAGCTCGTAGCTCCGTAACCTCGTAGCAACCTCGTTTGAAGCTACGTAGCGACCTCGGCAACTAGTAAAAAATGCATGCGCCCGTGTTTAAAAATAAGCTAGCCTTAACCAAACAAAAGTCGTATAAATTAAATAGAACATTACCTTCTTTCCTAGCCAGCCTCGCCATAATAAAATTATCTGTCAAACCCTTTGTTGTAAGACTTGCGAGCCGAGATGTTCCATGCAAAATAATACAATAGATTTTTCCATGAAATATACTCTTTCATGGGCCTCGTTTTCTATTTGGAAGACCTCAAATTGTTAGTGTAAGGTGTGTAGAGAATTATACTGATTAAATTAGAGTGCGAGCGTGAGTTCTCAACCCACTTATTCTTGGTATAGACATCTCAACTTTGCGCGCGTCACTATGTATGTGTGCGCTTGTCATTACACAGCTTTGTGTGGCAATTGAGTTGAAATATCTATACAGTGTTAAGTATATAGGCTTTTGCAAGCGATCTATGTTATATCATTGGTAGGATCACAAAATAATAACAGATGTGTCTGATCAATTAGACAGAAGGAAATAAGACTGTCTTCTCTTTTGTGAGTATGGTATATGAGAAAGTTTGAGAAGGACACGGGCTATTGTAAAAGTCTCCCAAAATAATTCTGTATCTCATAAGTAAACATACTGTCATCATTACCATCATCATCAACTTTTATCCGTCAACAGAAAAACATAAGATATGCTAATATGTAATACTTATTTGATAATATTATCTGTAAATAAAATAATATCTTTTGGAATAAAATATAAAACAATTTAAACGTATTGAAATACATATTACATACATATCTACAGATACATATCTATAGATATTAAAACATCCTAATTATCATCATGAGCATTTATCCGTCCACTGCTGAACATAGGTCTCCCGTAATGAACGCCAAGACGACTGATCCATTGCCACTCGCATCCAACAGGGTCAATATACACAACATTAACAAAAGTATATAGTAAACTGTAATACTTAAATATTAAAAAAACTAACAGTTAAATCACATAAATATTTAAAAGACACATAGACTAAGAAAATATAAAATATAATTTTATGTAGCTACTTTGAAATAAAAGGAAATAAAAGGCTTTCTTATTATTATTATTAATATATAAACTCAAAGGACGTTTTACTCGGAACATCACTAATAATATCAAAGGAATATTAGCGCACTCCGCTTTTATTTATAATATGAATATAGCGTTTCTCGGAGAAATGAAAATGTCATATGCATTTTCCAAGAAACGCATCGAGAGTTAAGCTCTCAAACGGCATGTAACATGCATGCACCGTCTACTTAGTTTGTTTAAGTGGCTTTAGCCTTATTAATGTTGCTGCAATAATTTGCGGAAAATACGTAAATTCCTTCTAATTGGATCATTATACCCTGGGGCTTAAGTACTTAGAATATGCTTCAGAACCTGTGTTCAGCAGAATATATATTTATTATAATTTTATTGATTTTAAATCAGTTTGTTGCTGAGTATTAAACATACTTCCTTCTACTTCATCTTGAGATTTTCCAGCCGTGACTAATTGAATAATACGACGGATTTTGAGAAGAAATGATATTACCCCTAATAGGATTTTCTATTAACTGTCAGGATTTTTACCCATCTTAACTTAAGTAGTATTGGACATAAATTAGATAGTAAAAAAAAACGTAAGAAATTATAAATTTTATATGTACATATATAAGTGCTTCACGTCTCTAGTTAGCAAATCTTCAAATTAAATTATAATTAAAATTCTGATTTGAGTAATAAATACAATATAAATTTAATTTTTTTCACATTGCACAAATTTTTCTTACTATATAGTTAAGTGTAAAGTGTAGTTGTATTACAACTTATATGAGAACTATAAGTTGTAATACAACTCCAATCGACCTTATTAAATGTATATGCATTATTAAGTTCCGATCGGTCGCTGATCTCTATAGGCTTTAGGCTTTAGGCAATATCTGTCGAAGCTATTCTAGGCGAGCAAGAAACGTAGAGGGCAGCGATTTATCTATTCTGAGACGATACAATCTGGTCTATTTTTATGTATCGTAGTACTACGTAACAGATTCGTTTTCAGATTGAATAAATTATAAAACGGCTGCATGAAATTTTCAATGTGTTTACAAAAATGTTTACGTGTATGATTCATTTCTTATTCATTTTTATCAATTGTTAATCATTGTAATAATATTTTTATATTGAAATATATATTTAATATGTTTAAATTATACAAAAAAATATCTTCCATAACTGAGTTTCGTCATACTTTATCCGTCTACTGCTGAACATGCCTCCCTCAATGAACGCCAGGATGACCGATCTTTTGCCACACGAACCGGCCACTGCACGGAGACCGTCTTTCCACCTGGTTAATCGCCGACCAACACTTTGTCTAACGAAACGTGGCCTCCGCTCTTGAACCTTATTGGCCCATGGGCCGTCCATTCCCCTGAGTTTTCGACCACCCCACTGCAACCTCAACGAGCTTATTATAGATATCGGTAACTTTAATTCTATGGCCGAGGCTCGAATTCTTTCTGCTAAAGATGAAAGAGACATCCAGCATAGCATGCTCAATAGTACGTTGAGCTACGGTAAACTTTCGCACCAGTCCTAAATTAAGACGCCGGAGAACGCATTGATTGAAGATCGCTTTCTTATACTGAGTAAAAGTACTAAGTATATGTATATATATATATATATATATATATATATATATATATATATATACACATATACTTAGTACTTTTACTCAGTATATATATATATATATATATATAGTATCAGAAAGCGATCTTCAACCAATGCTAATATCTGACAGTGGCCCGACAAAACTTGAATAGATAATTTTCTAAATAAAAGTATAAAAGAATATATTATATTAAATACTAGACCGAATAAGAAGAAATTACAGTAATAAAGTAGGAAATTATAGGAAGAAAGGAGTCATGCGTAAATAAATTGGTAATGGCAATTTTAAATGGAACTCCACTTAACTAGTTTAATCTTATAACTACTTTAGAAAATATTGTTCATTGGACTTGCAGTTGTATGTTACCTGATTTTTTTGAGTGAAATAAGAGCATTATTATCGTATTTGCCGCTAATCGAGTATCAAGCATTATACTACTTATTGAAGAAAAACTAGAGACGTTTAATGATTACATAAACGATAAATAAGTACATACTTCTCGTAGTCATTTGATGATTCATTTTTGGGCCTCATCATCATCATCAGCTTCCATCCGTCCACTGCTGAACATAGGTATCCTGACTATCCTGACTACATCCCTAAAGGATTTCTTTGCGTTATCTAAAAACGTGGTCTATAATAATATAAACTAATTAAGTTAATCCTATTAATATGTATTATAAACGTGAAAGTTTGTAAGTATGGATGTTTGTTACTCTTTTACGTAATAACTTCTGAATGGATTTTAATGAGACTTTACAATAATATAGCTTTTACATCAGAATAACACATAGGCTATAATTTATCCCCGTACTACCACGGGAATGGGAATTACGCGGGTGAAACCGCGGAGCGCTCCTAGTTCTATTATAAATATCATTAGGTTTTGTGATAAATATTTTATAATATATTTTTTTATTTGTACGAATATTAGCGGATCACAGTGATCTTTTGTCGTGTATATTATATACAACCATTGTTACAATGTCTCTCAATAAAGAAATTTCAGTTTGATTTTAAAATATATCATGTTTCGTAATCATTAGACTAATGAAGTTTAAAACAGGTATCGCTTATATTATGCGATCGTTGACTTGAGTCTTTGAACTTAGTATAAATTTAATTGGCCTATCTCATATTGCTTGCCTGGCTTGGATGTTGAGGATGACTGTTAGAGTAATATATCACTGTGAGGAGTTATTTATTATATTTTTATTCTATTTTCTCATTTCTTCTTTATTTCACCTTCCGAATTAATCATATATATATATATATATATATATATATTTTTTTTTGGTTTACGCATTATTACACATAATATACAGATGTAAACTGTTGGTCTCTAATGTTTAGAAGAAAATAATATTTATTTATTTGACAATTAATGTACAAAATAAAAGAATTTGTACTAACTGTGAAAAATAAATACCTTTGTACCTTTGTAAAAAATTTAGAGAATATTTTTTACAAAGGTGCAGCTACCATAGAGGAATCTCTTCCAGCAGACCCGATACTGGAGAAATTGAAACTTAAAGCCATAATTATGGTGTACATAAAAATTAATAATACAATATTTATTGTGGCGTTACACGTTTAAATATCTTTTTTTATGTGCATGCGAATGTAACATGTCTTTTTCTTGAAGTTCACTCAGAGACATGCTTTGTGGTCGCCGACTATAATGTACTAAGCTCGCAGTCTCTCGTATAATGTAGGGTCATTAGTGGTGACTGACAAACGAGCTTAAGCCATCTATTAGCCTGTAGAATGTACCGCTGTGGTTATGTCAACGCAGGATGAAAATACTTCATATACAGGAAATTTATGCGAAATATAAACAGACAAACAACAACAATAAACAAATATTGCATGAAAATAATTCTTTAATTATGTTAGTAAATAGACACAGATAAAAATTCTTTGAGAAAAGTATATCAACATTAATCTCACAATAGAATGATAAATAATAAAATAAAGATGATATAGATTTAAAAATAGAAATAGACATAACAATCCGTGTGATAAAGGAAACGTGTAACAATTTCCTGTATTTAATTGTGTTATCTCAACCTACATAATAACTCCGATCGCCGGTCATATAAATAAGTTATATTGTACATAATATTTTTATTTGAAAGCAATATTTATTTAGTATAATAATTTAAGTTCAAACTTGTTATGATTATGATGATTTAACTAATGACAATCAAACGATCATAGCTGTGATAATTTGTAATCAATTCAATGATTAAATCATAAATAAATGTTAGAGCTTAAATTTTCTTGCTTTTCATTTCATTTGTTATATAAAGTAATATATTTTAATTAATACTAAATAAATAGAATCATCATCATGATCATCATCAGCCTTTATCCGTCCACTGCTGAACATAGGCCTCCCTCAATGAACGCAAAGACGACTGATCCCTTGCTACTTGCATCCAACGCGGACCTGCCACTGCACGGAATAAATAGAATATAATAATATAAATAACTAGTATATAATATATTAGAATAATATAAGGATTAGTAGTGGCATTCAATTTAATCATATTATTATTACAAAGGAATAGACCAATGCTACATTCAATCAATAGAGAGCTGGGTTGTCTCTTTGCGATAATGAATCCTGCTATCGACCTTTGTATTGACATGACGCCCATTATCTTATCATTTCTCATGATAACCTACATCTTCTATTGACCTGCACAAAGCTCCCTTTGGCTATCATTACATTATTTACATTATATATACTACAGATTACATGATTTACTATTAATTACCTGAGGCACCATTTTTGAGAAGCTTATTTAAGCGCAAATATTTTTTGTGTATATATTTTCATTTTTATATTTTTATTGCTTATGAACATTTCCCCTTTTTGGACATTTTTTTTGTTTATGTAAATATATTGTGGTAAAATGTCAATGAAGAGGTGTCTAAAGCCTTGTAACTCTGTACAAATAAAACAGCAACGCAGATTAAGCCTTATGTACTCATACTGTCTGTTCCTCCAATTTTAGTTAGTCGTTTATAACATATTTTAATATAAGTTTTCGAGTATCTTACTTGGCAGGTTTACAATATTCATAAGTAGAATATATTCTCCTTATTATCTTTAAACACTGTATTTTAAATACAGTCAGTATTAACTGTCAAAAATTACTTTACTACTTCATTTTATTTTTAAATTTGAAGTATTTGAAACATAAAATTTCTTTACTTTTTAAATACTAGCTGTTCCCCGCGGCTACTTCCGCGTTAGCAAAGAAAATTTTCAGTTTTTAATGTTACTTCTAGTACCTTCGAGAATATGTGTACAAAGTTTCGTGATGATTGGTTAAGTAGTTTTCGCGTGAAAGCACAACAAACATCTCTATTTCACATTTTTAATATTATTAAGGATCTCAGCAACAATTATATATTTTTTAATATTCCTGTTAAAAAAACGTCAAATTTCGATGGTAAACTAATTACCTCTACACAGCTGCCATATCTAGATTCTATAGTTTATCTATTCTAGATTCTATAGTTATATATGCAGGCTATATTTAGACTATGTAAATGCAATTGGCATATTCCCGACATCACCTGTCAGGGATACAGTTGGGAGCTAACACGCATGTGCGATCCTGATTTGAGCGACGCCTATTGACCAACACAAGCGCGCTTCAGACATCCTCACTCTGGCTCTCAAGTAGGACTTCAGATTCAGTGCTTTCGAAATACGCTCAAGTTAAAGTTATATCGAAAAAAATATTCATTTTTAATAATATTTTATTTTTAGGTACTTTTTAAAATTAATTGTGCGATTCTTGTTTTTGATTATTATAAGGTAAGTGGTTAATTATTATTTTTGTAAATTATTAACTGGATTATTTAAAGCCAGTTTATACTTTATACTACATTTATTCTTTCTTGTTTACTTCATTTGATATTAATTGCATTTAATTTATTAAAATATGAATTAATTATTTTATATTATTATGTTTTAAAGTTTGTCATAATTTAGCTAAAACTCTCTAAAGTTTTATTACATAGAAAATCAGAATTCATATATTTGTTTTCGCATTCCTAAATTTTGAAACATATATTTGTAAAAATTTCACTCGTTAATAATATCGAAATTTTCTAAACTAGTTTTAACAATAAAAATATATTTTTAACAATAAAAGTCGATTTTTTTCAAACTAGTTTTATTAGACGAGCTTAAAAAATTTCGATTTTTATATTCCTAACTTTTCGGACACTTAACAGCCACCATAAACTCGGGAAGATCTCGTCCATGTCGACGTGACTTCATGATCTCGTAACGTTAGCCGTTATAAAATATCTGGAATATCCGTAGTTTTAAACCCTAAATCCATCAGGAAATAGTTTTATACGTTTGTCCATTCATTAGGAATGAAATGGACTATAAGTTATTGGTAATATATAAAATGTAACATGACTGTTAATGAACATAATATACTTGCTGTTGCCCGCAGCTTCGCCTGCGTTAACTAAGATTTACAACGGGATCTTAGCGGGATGATACATCTTTATCGATAAAAGGGCTATCTAACACTTAAAGAAACATTCAAATCCGACCAATAGTCCTGAGATTAGCGCGTCCAAACAAACAAACTCTTTTTTACACCTTGTGTCCGAAAAACCCAAATTTCGGAACCCTATTTTTTCCCAGAATAACATTTAGCCTATGTTACTCGTAGATAATGTAGTTATGTAGCTTTCAAATGGTGAAAGAATTTTTGAAATCGGTCCAGTACTTTTTGAGCCTATTCATAACAAACAAAGTTTTCCTCTTTATAATATTAGTGTAGATGATAAGGTATTATAATACCTTTATATTATGTCTAGTGATTCTACATTTTACGTATTAAATTTAAAATGCCTGACAGTACTATTATTTGTGCACAGTGCTGGATTTACGTATAGGCCCGTGAGGCCCGGGCCTAGGGCGGCATGATTTGAGGGGCGCCAAAATTTCAGAGACGAAAAAAGTAAAGAAGACTGCCTTTGAAAATGAGTTCGGATTAATTTTTGTAAAGAATTCTCTATAGAATATCTCTATAACAATTCACTTTTTTTATTTACTTTTCAATCTATGAATAAGATTATGTTTTTTAAAGATTAATTATAGTCTTTACCGAATGATGTTCTTTACTTTTTGTTTCATTACTGAATATTACATGCACGTAAAGCTTTTAAAAATGACTAAATCTTAACAATTTCGCCCTGGCCCAGCAGTGGGACATAATATAAGGGTTGATACTTTACTTTTTTCTAGCATTAAGGGCGGCGAAATAAACAGGGCCTAGGGCGGCATCAAGCCTAAATCCGTCACTGTTTGTGCAGTGATTGTGGCAGTTGTCGGAGATTGGTTTGAGTTTCAACAGAAATTATAGGGTTGAAGCGATAAATATGCATGATGGAATTGAATGTGATCAGTTTGCGATAGCGTCCAGTTCTTATCACATGTACCAGGCATATTGCGCGCCGCAAGACATTAATTAGCTCGTCAGTTACAAGTAAAATTAAAACCTATGTGGATACGAATAGCGACACATATACGATGATTTCAACTGAATTTTAAAGGAAGGGATTACCTTCCTTTTGAATTCGGTTGAAACACGTGCGTTATTATAACAAATTAATTGGCATCTTATTTATCAACGTCGCATAAGTTGATGGAGTTCAAAGTAAGTTTGTAAAAAACATAAAAAAAGTAAAGTATCAACTCTTATATGTTACACTGATGGGCATGGGTCTGCTCCTCGAAATTAGGTGAGGAGGGTAATGGGCCATAGTTCACCGATGCGCTGGCCCAATGCGGGTTGGTGAACTTCACATATCTTCAAAAAGTTTCAATCTCATTAGGCATGCTCACGATGTTTTCCTTCACCGGTGAGCGAACGATGGTCTCGTGTTAGGGGTGCACTTAGAAATTAAGAAAATTCCATTTCAAGGCACACACGGACGGGTCAGGACCGAAACCGGAACCTGTCGCATAAGAGGCCGAGTCCACCCACCACTGGACTATCGTCGGCCGTAAAAAGCATACCTCAATATAAGTATAGGTAATAGATATTTAGAGATAGAGAATATATATCGCACCAGCGATAGGCCTCTTACGATGAACGTGTCGATCGATGTCGTGCTAGATGCGAATGGCAAGAGAATTAATAGATCCATTTATAATTATACTACGGTACGGTACTATTTCCTTCCGGCATTTCCATAATCAGTTAAGGTATAAGGCCTGATGATGATCATGTTTAGAGCTTAAGTTACTTCTTAATATATCAGCTATTTGCCAGTGAAAATCCCCGTCAAAATCGGTACTGCCGTTTGAGAGGTTAGGCAAAACAATCAATCACATCAAAAATCTAATAAAATGGTTATTTTAATATTACAAACAGACACTCCAATTTTATTAACATGTACAAGAATAAGATGAAGATATAGCCAAGATGGTGATAGCTATGCTGGACGCGCACGTCACTAGCACTGTCTTCCCACTGAGAAGCTTTGTTTGTTTGTTCTCTCCAACCACATCATAAAAACGATCTACTTCGCAGTATTCCTTTGAGCAATAATCTATAATCCATACGGATTATTTGTGGATTTATCGCAATAAGAACATCAAAAGGAAATATTTATGAACGATATATTTTGCATAAAATTATTTTAACAACATTTTTTTCGAGACTTTTTCATTGCCTCACTTTTATGAAAGGAAAATTATTATTAAGTAAATACTATATTCATATTCCATTCTGGATTTGTAATGTATACTTCGAGGGAGTTTATGTCCAGGAAAACGGTTAAAAGTTGATGATGAAATACTTATTAAATGACATAAAAATTGCTACTAAATCTAAAACAACTAGATTTCTCACAAATTTGTTTGAATAATACGCGCTAATAGTAAGTGCCTAGATATGCAAATCGTCTTAAAAAAACGATATATTTTTGAAGTGTTGTATATAACTATATGTTTTGAGAGCTGTATAATCAATTAAAGTATCTGTGTATTAAAGGTTCTATTGGTCTAAAATGTTTTTTTAATTAAATGAATGGAAAAATATAAATTTTTCATAAGTTTCAATGATTTCGCTGGCTGAAACTAGTTAGTAATCTAACACTTATAGTTCGAAGTTAATTACAATTTCTTTGAACATCATAATAATATTGCGTTTCCTGGGAAACTTGCACTGTGATAAAATACCAAGAAGTTCTTCCCTTAGCGCTCAAAATAGACGAGCTTAGATAAAAATAGCTCGGAATAAAGAATTCTACGTTCAGATTTAAAATTTAGCACAGAGATAGTTTTTCCTATAAAAAGAGAGTTAAAGCAAGGCTAGTTTATAACTTGCAAGAAAGATAAGTTATATATGATAGGATGAATTTTTATGAAAAATTAAACAGCATACATATTACGGAAATTTATGCTTACTGAAATTTTCCAAACAATGAAAATAATATTTATATATGATGGACCAATAATGCTCAAGAGTGGAGGCTGCGTTTAGGTAGACGAAATGTTGGTCAGCCATCACCCAGGTGGGAAGACGCTTTCCGTGCAGTGGCCGGTCTGCGTTGGATGCGAGTGGCAAGGGATCGGTCGCTTTGACGATCATTGAGCGGGGCCTATTTTCAACAGTGGATGAATATATGCTGATAATAATGATGATGATGAGGCCTTTAATTTAAAAAGGATAGAATCGTATAGAAAAAAATCTTTAATCGTGTAAGAACTTAGTTATTTCATGTATAGAAAACAACGCCCTGATAGACATTGGGTGAGTCTAAAATATTCACGTATAACCTAAGCGTGCTTGTGTAATGGCGTGGTTAAACCTGGATTTCTAGACAAAACTCGCTCTATAATTGTATATTCATTAACAATAGAGATTATGTGCTGCTGGAATCCAGTTTACACAGGAACGTTCTAGACAGTATATAACAGTATATTTGATTGAGTTTCGACGTCAATCTCAACTCAAGCTTCTATATGGCTTTGACATGTACAGTATTAAGATGAATAGTAAGCTTAATATTAGTAAGCTATTTGATAGCATATGAAAACACATTTATCATCATCATCATCATAATCAGTTTTTCTCCGTCCGCTGAACATAAAGCCTACCTAAATAAATGCCAAGATGGTGTTGGTTGGCCACCAATCTGGTAGAAAGACGATCCCCGTGCAATGTAGAATGCAGTGTATATACATATATGCATAATACAATATAAATTTAAAAAGTTCTAAAGTAACTTACACCTATTTTAAAATCCTACTAATATAATAAATTTGTAAGCATGGATGTTTGTGAAACTTTACAGTGACATTGTTAAACATTAGAATAACACATAGGCTATAATTTATGTAAGTATGCGGGTGAAACCGCGGGGCGCTACTAGTAAATCATAAAGTGTACATAATATTTTGTGCTAAGTTTACTAATAAAGATTTTTCATTTCATTAATAATATTTATTTATTCATTTAATAAGCATATATCACAATTATTATTTTATATTATGAATATTATATTATATTATCAATTCATTTTTTTGGTGCCTTATTAACCAAAAATGCTTTTGCTGACTCCTACTTTCTTTACGCTGCACCATAATATATCTCTTTCGTTACTTATTGTAGTCTGGTAGAGATCGCTTGAAGCGGTAAGACCGCCATTTTTGTGCATACTCCTAGTCTTAAGTTCATGTTGTCACCTATTATCAATTGTATGGTACAAAATAAAACATATAATTAGTGTTCAATAATATTTAAACAAAAGGCGCGTGCGTATTTTCAGAGATTACCGATTTAAGCGCACGAATAAATTAACGTCTGGTTTATAAATAATTTATTACTTCACTATAATTTACACTTCACTGTTCACTATTCATCTTTTTGAAAAAGTAACTACAATGACATAACAACTATATAATCATTTTTAAGTTAAGAAGCGTTTACATGACGTATAAATTCACAACTAATGGAAGTTACTATTTTTAACCGACTTCAAAAAAAAGAGGAGGTTATCAATTCGACTGTATGTTTTTTTTTTTTGAATATTGAATACCCAGCACTATTTCCGTCAAAAATAATCTGAGTTTTCCTTTAGCCTATAGAAGTTTTATTTCAATAATTAAATAATAAAATACATTATAAAGCGACCCACTCCATAGAACTTGTGCTACGAACTATCAGTCACTCTCCCAATACGTGGGCTCACCTGACCGCAACATTGTCGGATGACGTCAATAAGTACGAAAGCTTTAGTTATTTCAACAGTACGCTGTGTTTATCTTTTTGAATAGTATGTCTAAAGCCGCAAACCTTAAGTTATCCGTCTTGCTTAGCTAAGATTAATTAGAAACTGGAAAATAAAGCTGCACTCCCTATTAATGTATCTATACGAATATGGCAGCAATATATTTACTGACTGAAAAAGATGGTGTTAAGGTACAAAATCAATTGACACACACACACACACACACACACACACACAGGTTATATTCTAAATATGTAGTTTAAGGTTGTTTTTTGGGTGCTAATAGAAGGAGTTCATCGTTTTGATTCGAATTCCAATGTTTGTATCTGGACACTGAACACTTAAGTAGTGATGATGATGATGAATATTATATTCTGAAGCATTCATTGCAAAATACGTACAGTGCTAGGACACAAGCCTACATAATTATTGTACGTTCATATTCGCAGAAGACAGCTACGTAATATTGCAACTTTATCTTCCAAGTTATGCGAGTAACGTTCCCAGGTATATTAGTTTCCATGCAAGATAACAAATATTGCCTTATATATAAATGGTACATATTTCCCGGAAATATGCTCTACATGTAATATCCGTTTCACATATATTGAAGAAAACTTTCAGATATATTGTTACCAACATATGTTTTGTTCTCAAAATGTTTTAATGGCTGAACGATTTATTAGTAATTATTTACAGGGCTTAAATAAGTTGTTTTTGTTTCAGGCACAATGTCGTCGATTAGACTGCCATCAGTCGTAGTCAAATGACAATAACTAGATTAAAGGTAAATATCAAACAATTTAAAACTTTAAAATTGACTTTAAGTATTAAATTAACTTAAATGGCTGCAAATTGTTGTAGTTAGTTAACGGCGGCTTTAAAAAATTTCTTATCGATCTTAAAATTTTGACAGTTTTTTAAGAAAATGTGTCAAAATTTCAAGATCGATAAGAAAATTTTAAGATAGATAGGATATTGAAAGCCGCCGTAAAAGATTTAAAAATAGGTGGAATTTTTGATAATATTATCGATGGCCCGAGATAAGTAATAATGATTACGGGAAATAGATGTGGCATAAAATTAATATAACATACATACATATTATCAATACATATAAAACATATGTTGTTTTATAATAAAAATAAAACAAATTATTATAATATATCAAAAAATATAGTAACCATTATAGAATGGTCATAAATTTGTGATTTGTGTTTAACAATCCATCTTGTTATTATCAGCTAGAGATAATATATTTAGAACATAATATTATGTGCATACACGAATCCGAATCAAAAATCCGAAAATAATCCGAATGTACGCCCCATACCAGAGAGCTGTGCTTTGAAAGGTCCATCTGACCCGAATGACTCATCGGACCTAAGTACCAGAGACCATAGTACCATGTTCGATGCATTAACCAATACTATAAATTTGTTTTTCTTTAGTACAAGGTTTTATGGATTTAATTGCATATTTTTAGGTGAGCCACTCAGCCATTGTTCCGATTGAGCCTTAAGGCCCGTGCCAGCAATCCTATGATTAGGCGGACAATTTAAAAGTCGTTGGTGTGGTGGAATTGTAAATGTTAAATTAGTGAATGAATTCTAATATATATACTATCATGTCGTTTTTCGTCAGTTTGTCGTTTGAGTCGATTTTACTGCCAAGACGCGCCAATACCGTCAAATTTTTTCAACAAAATTAATCATTTGACCATTTTTCCAAATAATCTCTCTCTCTCTGGTCGCTCCCTCATGACTGAGGATCGTGGTCATCTGTGGATGTGGATGGTTCACAGCTCATGCGGATAATCTGCCTGCATCGGTGCCTATCCATCGCGTCTCTGACAACCGAGCAAAACGTTTCTAAAGATGGGCATTTTACTTGATCGCTCCATCGCGCTGGGAACCGTCCACGGGGTCACCATCCGTGTTCCCAACAACAATTGGTTTTTCGAGTCTCTCATCTCCCTTCCTTATTACGTGACCAAAGTAGGACAATTAATATGTCCTTCCAAATAATATGAGTTTTGTACTGTGATAATGATATAATATTATAATATGACAATTTTTCCAAGTGTCGGGAGCGCTCATGAGACAGTCGTGTCATCGTTTGCTTGAACATCAGCAAGCAGGCGGGGAGGAGCCCCCGCTATACTCACCCACAGAACAAATTTCAGGTAAACATTCTTAAAACAATCATTTATAATAAGTATTATATTTCTTTTAATTCACGCACGTAACATTGTAGAATAGATTTATGGTACACGATCTTGCTGATTTTCGCTTTTGAAGTTTTGAATTAAATGAATTGTGATGTATCTTTTTTTTAAAAGTTTGCACTAAGTATATATTCCTTTTTTACTAATTATTGAATTATGCGCGAATGCCAGGGTGTGGCACCACCGCGGCGCACGGGGAAGCTACGCACGTTGGTTAAGTTTCGTATTAGAGAGAAAATGTATGTGATTGTTTCCACGTTATCAATTTAGTGACATTTTCTTGCAATTAACATTTTAACACACGTGAGTAGCCTCTGCGTGCGACTCGGAGTCACGGCTTCATGTCTAAAAGCATATTTAACAAATAATTAGTCTTACAAGCTTTTAAGATTAGAATATACAAATACCTTATTAATATAATAATAATTTATTGATAAAAAAATAGTATGAAATTCATATAAGTATACTTTTTGGCAATGTATACCTTATAGCTATAAAATTAATATCATGTTTTGAATAATCATTTAAAATTAGTTATATTATATTAAAGGATGTTAACAAATACTTTTTTATATTTTCATTTCGATCTATACATATAACCTATATAACATTTCTTCTATTTACGTAAACCTTCTTCCTTTAATGTGAAATGATTTTCAATATTAACTTTATGATCAATAGATAAAAATAAATTTTTTACTCTTTTGCGTAGGAGAGGAACAACTTAATTTGATGTTGTGAAGATGTCGATTCATAATAATTTATTCGTACTTTGATCATTCAGACAAATTATTAGAAGAAATATTCATTATGGAGTTAAAGAGTAAGTAGTTATTAATTTGTTTCAAATGTCTAAATTAGCACTCTAACAATACTCAACACACATACCACAAAGACATTTAAGTTAAACTTAACATTACTTGATAAGTCTAATTGTTAAGATATTGCTGATGAGAAAAAAGAATACCATTAAATACTAATCTTCAACAAGCCTTAATAAAATGGAATTCTCTAATCTCTATTTGTCCGAAAGATTAAAAATGGAACGACTTTGAATTCGTTATCACTTTTACGTATCTGTAAATTTTCTACAAATAAAACGACACATAATCTCGTTTCGTTCTAAAGGATTTTGGATAGGCTACAATGTGTTTGCAAATTTGCGAACATGGAGATAGTTTTTGCACCTTAATTAAACATGCATTCACGTAATAGAACGAAATACCGGGCACCCCGGGTATCGTATAATCCGGTTGGGATTAAGTGATTCTAGCGAATGCATATAAAGCCGGATAATATGACACATGCATTCAATTTGATACCTGGAAGCCCTTTGTTTTCATATGCTTTGTAATATTTAATGCGAATGCTTTGTTCTACTCCATCCAATCACAAACGTTAATTATATTTACAGATACCTCATCGGAATGTATCCGGCTATTAGTTGGTTTTCATTTACTTATAAATTCAATGTTTGTTTAAACATACTTATATTAAAACATTATTTAAATGTTACAATTTAATGTTCAGGAGACATCCCTTGGATATAATTATATTATAATTTCAAATATATCAGTATAATTTAAAACATTTATACAAAAATAACTCGTCATGGCCATTGGCTCTAATTGGTAGTACGGTGTAGGCGTAGCTTTCGTTTTGGAAAATGAAATTATTAAAATTATCCAACGTCAAGTAATATCTTAAATTGTATATAAATCGTGCCATATTACGGACGGGACCGAAATAAGAACCGAAACCGGTATTGGTAATGTAATACTTGAAATAGCTAAGTTGTCTGGGTGTATACATGTATACATGTATGTAGGGCGTATATAAGAATAGTAGAATAAATGAGGATTCTTAATACAGTGGTACCTGATCATGTGGGCCGGGAGGCCGGCGGCAAGCTGACACGATATGCGCCGGCGGAAGAGGACGAGGCGACACTCAGGGAACTTCTACTTAGGTACGTGACCCTAGAGACATGTCCAAACATTAGCTTTCCGCCTTTACTACTTGCCATTGCATTGTTGATTCATGTGTGTCGATGTATACATATTTTCACCTTGGCTTAGCATCCCAAATATCTTGTATTGCAGATATTAAGATGATGCGATTCGCGGTGCTCCAGACCATCTCACTTTCCCTACTTCATAACCATAGCCCACCGTACTTGATTATATTAGAATCAATGGCCATTATATCGTTACGACATTGAGCACGGCGTCTTAGATCCATTTACTCAATACACTATAGAATAGAGAAACGACAAATCGATTTAGCATGTTTGTGATCGCAGCACACGTGATGTTTATCAAACACTGCACGGTCCGTTTTAAAGGTTTTTTAATCGAATATCGTAACGATATTTTTAAAACGTCGCATAATGCTATATAAAATAGATAGCAGTTCGAAGTTTTGTCGTGACTAAATTAATATTTGCAACGCCTTTTTCGAAGTAAATTAATTAAGGAGTTTATTTGATCAGTTCATAAAAGTAAAAGCGTATAACTCAAATATTCTATTGATTAATACGACCACGGTACATGTATGAAGATTATTTTCTTTAAGAGAAATATTTTGTAAGTGTTATATTTTGATATGATCATGTACAGGTTTAAAATAACTGTTAGCATAATTAACAATTTAGCTACTGTATTGTATGTAACATTCTACCGCTAAATTTTGATTGATTTGCATAAGATTTAATACAGTTTCAAATTTGACAATAATTCTAATATGTTTCTCTTTGTACATGGATGCTGCGTGAAATGGACCACGGGCTTTTGTTTACAACATGAAACGTATAAATATAGTTTTGGGTATTTTATTAAACATTAATTTTCAAATGTGTTTTATGAATGTATATAAATTGGATATTAAAATTAAAAATTGACTAAAATTAGATGCATGCTAGACTGAATTTACAATGAATGAAAGTTTAAAATAATTTAGGTATTAATGTATTTTGCTGGAAGAGTAAAAATTTATAAAATAAAAGTATAACAAATTAATATTATTGGAAACAGTTTCAAAAGGTAGGTAAATTAATTAATATTGTGTATGTTGTTTGTCTTATTGACTTGAAACTTCCGTTTATTTGCTTCATTACAATGAGAATTTAACACACTGTCTACTTCACATCCAACCGTGTGTTATGATTCGAATGAACTAGTGTTTCTTGTCATAGCTGTAAATACATTTAAGTTGAAAGAGATTATGTTTGTGTTTTATGAACATTCGATTTATTACCGTAAAAACGTTGTAAAAAAAAACCAAAAAATGTTATATTAAGTGTATTCTTTTTGACTTTGAAGTTTAACTCGCTTCTATTGATACAGTGCTAAAAGGTAAAAATTTCCTCGATTGTAGCATGATAATTGCGATAAATATATTAAATATACAAGTGTAATAAAATGCTATATAAATGTATGCCTGCATGTAAAATACAGGACGTTAAAAGTAAAAGGTATTGAAAAGTTATTGGATGAATCTGGGTCGTTGCATATGCAGTATACACAGTATGCGCCTCACTTAAGACTTCACTCCGCTTGGCGTGACTGTTGTCTGTAAGCACAATCAAAGTTTCAAACTTGTACTACGGCGACAGCGCACCTATTTCCTCTTTCGGCTAGACGTCATTATCTATAGAACCGAAATAAACCCGCCCAATGCCCATTTTCGTACACTATGCATTCTATTCTATTTCTATTTCGTGATTTTGTGGTAGTCTTCACAAGCTACACGTATCTTTTTATTAAATCAGAATGCATGTAACACTACACTTCATGAACATGAAGTCAATAAATATATGTATGTATTAATATAAATTATATTATGAACATTGCATTACAGACATTCAATTAAATTTTATATGAAAAAAGAACTAACTTTCAATCTTGTTTTTCTACCAAATTGTTTATTCTTATAATATTTGAAGATAGTTCAACGCACTGCTTGCTCTCTAGCCTTAAACTGCATCAATACTGTTTCCATGTTCCAGAAGTGTGTCTAATTGATAAAATATATTTGATAAATATTAAAAATGTAGAAATAAATTGTATACCGAAATAAATTCGGACAATGTTAATGTTTTTTAACAGCCTTCAGAGACAGGTGAGCGTGATGAGCATGAATTTGTCCGCCAAGTTGGACGAGTTGCAGCGGGGCGACCGACAACTGGAGACCACGGTTGCGCTCTGTGAGATTCGCTCTCAGCTGCAAGAGCTCACCAAGAGCGTCGAGTCATGCCAAAGTGAAGTCTCCGAAGTAAGATCATCCTTTATTATTAGCTTGTTAATCTATAGGAGTCTATATCTATAAGAAATGGAACCATCTGTTTAATGGTTCCATTTCTTATTCTCTACCGGTATAGGATCACACCATTCTCTATCTGTCTGTCGGTCTGTCAAACCCAAAACATATAGATAAAACAACACGTTAGATTACCAAATTATCAAACGACTCACAACATAAGTGAAGGTAAAAAAAAGCGGGTTGCACTCCGGGAGTGCCGGCAGAAGTGAAAACTTGAATATTAACGTTGTGGACTTTTGATATTTTGGAATGGTTAAGGAATAATTTTGACCGATTGGTTTAATTATTATCAGTATAAAAGTACACATTAAAAAGTTAATCTCACAGAAAAATAGTTACATTATCGTAGTCTTTCGAAGTTCACGTCACGTGTCCTGACGCGAGTTTAACATTCTTTACCCATCACAAAAAAGTGCACAACTAGTGCTGCTAAAAAGGTTTTCACTTCGAAAATTCTGAAAACCGTTAATTTATAGTATATTAAAATACTAGCTGTTGCCCGCAGCTTCGCCTGCGTTAACTAAGATTTACAACGGCATCTTAGTGGGATGATATATCTTTAGACTTTACCGATAAATGGGCTATCGAACACTGAAATGTTTCATTAAAATCCGACCGATAGTTCCTGAGATTAGCGCGTTCAAATAAACAAACTCTTTAACTTCATATCTTAAGGATTAAAAGCATGGGTAAAATAAACTCGTTTAAATGTAGTCCAAAAAAATCAAAATTTCTGAATAAAATATGGTTGTTGTGCCTCAATCGACATAGATAGGTATAGTGTGTCGAGGATTTTTTTGTAGATGATTATAAGATCTACAATTAATTAGAACATTTTATGGTTCTATCTTTTATAGTTTAGGCAGCGTACGCAAAATAAGTAACTTTTCTGGTTGATTTTTTACACCTCGTGTCCGAAAAACCCAAATTTCTTACGGAACCCTGTTTTTTTCCAGAATAAAATTTAGCCTATGTTACTCGTGGATAATGTAGGTTTCAAATGGTGAAAGAATTTTTGAAATCGGTCCAGTACTTTTTGAGCCTATTCATTACAACCAAACAAACAAACAAAGTTTTCCTCTTTATAATATTAGTGTAGATCAAACAAAAACACGTTTTTCATCAAATCGGATTAGTAATTGGGGACCTTATCTAGTGTTTAATAGTTTCTGAAACTTGCATTTACTATACAAATCCCGATTACACATATATTTATATAACCTTATGAGCCCTATCGTCTTCGTCGCTGGCGTCTTTCAATGAATGACAAGCTGGCTGATCCCATGCCACTCACATAAGTAGGACAGGCCACCGAAAGTAGACCGTCGGAGTCCAGTTGGCTGTCTACCAACCTTACGTTTTCCTAAATGTGTTCTTCCCTTAAGAACTCTATTTCATTGGGGGAATGGTGGCTTTTGCTTATTCGACGTATGAGATACAGTAGTTTTTAGTTATATGAATAAATATATATATATATCATATAAATGGTACATAACCATGGAAACCTAAATAATAAAGATTTTATATAGAAATTATTTAGATTTCTGCAATAGATTAGAAAGATAATAAAAACATTATTTTTCTTTTATACTCCAGAAACATCAACATGTTATTCGAAACAAACGATTTATAAATGAACTTAACAACTTCGAAATATTATATCTATATGTAACATGAAACCAATTATTATATAACTCTAGCGACGTCAGATTTCTATCTAGTTACATTATAATGCCTCGCATTTTTCTGCCCCAGAATTTTAGGATTCCTTTATGAACGCCTTACACATATTACTAGCTGCCCCGACAGACTTCGTTCCGTCAAAAGTACTAATATTGCTGTTAAAAAACTGTTTTTGATCTTAGGAGGGTGAAAATTTAGGGGTGTGTGTATTTTTGAATGCCACACCCAAAAGAAATAAAAATGGTAAAATTTTTCAATAAAATAAATAAAATATTTTGGGGTGGATTACCCTTATCATTTACGCTAATGAAAAATAGACGCTGGCCGATTCTCAGACCTACCCGATATACACCCAAAATTTAAAAAAATCGGTCGAGCCGTTTCGGAGTAGTTCAATTATATGAAATTCCGAATGAAGTTCCGTTATACGAAAATTTTATATATTAGAAGATTATGTTCACATTAATTCCAATGTATTTAATCAATATTACCTTTTAAGGTTAAGCGCGACATGGTTGCCATCAAGCAGGAGCTAGACACCGTGCAGCAGGTAAAGGAAGAGATTGAAGAGCTGCGGGAGTATGTGGATCGTCTCGAGGAACATTCGCAGAGACGGAAACTGAGGCTGCTAGAGCAAGTACGTACATCTTTACCACTAATACAGCCAAGAATAGATAGATTAGAGTATGTATGAAAATCTTTACTACTATACCACTTCTTTCGCCAAGACAGATTCTAGAACAAGTACGTATCTCTTAACTACTAATTTACTCCTTTTGCCTTACTACTAATTTACTTTATTTAATCAAGGTCAAGACGGTTACTAAGCAAGTACGTATTTCTTTACTAGCTACTATACTACTTCTTTGAATCTATGTCAAAATGGTTGGAAAAAGTAGATAAGTAGTCAAAATAAAGGTGCTTAACCTTTATTTTGACTACTTATCTACTTTTTTAAATAATACTAAGACGACTGCTACTACACTTCTTGCGTAAAGCCAGCCGATGGCCAGGAACGGCCACTGCATAGAGTTCGTCCACTCTCGTTGGAGATCGACTGAGCCTTCGACTTTACGAGCACTCATTGTACCTTTCTCTAGCGGCGGATGGAAGAATATTGATGATGATGATGATCATGATATACTTGAAACATCTCTAAATCATGGAAGTAAAGAAATGTTTACTGCTCCTATTCTTCTGATTGAATTTAGAACCCAAGGCAGTTGCAACTGCATCGGAGTAACAGTGGACTTAGCTAAAAAAAATACATTTTTTTGTATCGATTCAGTTGTGAATAAAATTAGGATAGAGCCTCCTGGAGATCTAAAAAGCATCTGAGACAAAACATACATTTATTATAATATCAAAAACCTCGTCAAAATCCAATTTCTAGATCTCTATTATGTGCTATGTTAAGTATTGTTAAGTGCACGGCACTATAATTTCTCTTGGCTTTTATAAATACCCAAAACAGGAACTTTATACGAAAGTTATATTAAAAAAGCACGACTATTGTTATTTTAGTGTATTTCAACTTAAGACAAGTGGGTACTTGCGATATAATTTATATAAAAGTGGGTTTTCTTTGTTAGATTGACTTTGTAGCTGCTATAATTAGTATTATTTATATGTATTGATATTATTGTATAGAGATTGTTGAAAAGATAAGACGAGCTACAGCCGCATTTTGTACCGAAATGTAAAGAATTTTAAGTCTTAATCAAATTCAGTAATGTTGCAAGCCAGTATTAATGAAGCTGGGAGCGAAATATACATCGTCATTTCAAAGATTAAAAATCTCTATGGTATTCGTACCATCAAGACTTCACATTGAAGAAAATGCCATTAAGAACATTGCTTTCTGTGTTATACGGTCTTAAATAAACAGAAGGTACGTAATGTAGTCTTGGCAAACCGCTGTTTAGATTAGGGTTGAATAATTGAATGAAACCTATTTTCTAATACTAGCTGTTTCTCATGGATTCTCTTTCCAAAAAATAATATTATTTGAAATTGGAATAACGATCATGAAGTCCAAAATAAATCGCCACAAAAATTCGCGGCTGGTTTATAGAACCAGAAAATATATTTCAAAGGATCGTAAGTAGAACGCACCCACAAAGCAATATGAAGAACCGCGTTTCGCTAAAAATAAAATATAATTAGCTCTCAAATCGTTGGTTGGTTCAGCAGATACATACGGAAAGGCTCAAAGAGTAATGAATAATATAATATTTTTATGATGTGGCACTTTTTGTATGTGCAGTCGATGTCACAGTTTAAAGTCATGTACGAAAAAAAAAAACAAAATTTACATACACACATAATTTATCATCATCATTATCATCATCGGTATGTCAAGACATCTTAAAATATACAACTTAAAATATTAAAGTAGTAAGCAAAGATTAGTACTTTTATTAGATTACTAGCTGTTGCCCGCAGCTTCGCTTGCGTTAACTATAATTTCTAACGGCGACTAAGCGGGATGGTATATAGCCTTTCTCGATAAATAGGCTATCTAACACTAAAATAATTACTCAAATCCGACCAATTCAGAGTTACTTTCGCATTTATAATATTAGTAGGGATAAGACAACGTCTTACGTGAGCGATATAGAAACGAAGCGGCGCGGCGCTGTGCGAAAACAACAAACTGTCAAAACGCATACATGCGTTTTGTCACATATTATTATGACACTTCAATAAGTTAGGTATAAGGTGTAAGTTTGTGGGATGCGGTGCCGAGTGGCGCACCGCTTCGCATTCGCTTTGAATCGTCTACGTAGGACGTAGGCTAAGACCTCCACCACAGAACTAAAGTTACCGATATCACGCAAATAATGAGCTCGTTAAAGTGGCCTTGGGCTGGTCACACACTCAAAAGAACGGATGGCCGATGAGCCAAAGATTCAACACTGGAGGCCGTGTTTAGGTACATGAAGTGTTTTCGACTTTTTTATTGTATTTAGAGTTTGAATTTTACCTTTCATAGGCATGAGCTGATAATGTAGAAACTTTCATAGACCTCTATAGCCTCTTCTATAGTTTGTTAGTGTTAACGTTGTTTTATAATGTGGAAGAACATTGAAAATCGGTTGAGTAGTTTTTGAGTTAAGCTGTAATAAACAAAGGAAAAATCAAATCTTCCACCAAATTGTGAACCTAAATTATTCTAGAATCCACCGAATACACACACTAACCGTTTGGGAGGCATTCATCATGACAATCAAACGCATATAAGAGGTTTTTTAGAAAGACTAGCGGACCCGACAGACGTCCTTTAGATACAAATCGATCCAGTTTCGCCGTTAATTACAGTTTAAATAAATAACCTAGATACCGACTGCAGCGCCATCTGCCGGGCTGAATTTAAACCATTCTCGAATCAACTTGAACACACAAAAAAAATCACTCAAATCGATTCAGCCGTTTAGGAGGAGTTGACCGTCAACGCACGTACAAAAGAATTATATAAATATAAGGATTAAAATTTCAAAATACAAGATCGATCTTTCAATTAGGTACCAGTATTTCCTTTCGCTGTATAAATTTGTGTCGATGTTTTTGTTTCAGGGTCTAACATTTTTCCTGTCCTACGCCATCTTAGCAGCGGTTCTCGGGATGTTACAGTTTGGTTATAACACCGGTGTTATCAACGCTCCAGGCAGGGTAAGATATTTACAACATGCCTGTAAATTATCACAATTAATTCCCAATTGACATGATCGTTTGTATGCAGAATATTGAAAACTTCATGAAAGATGTGTATAAGGATCGTTACGGGAAAGATATTCATGAAGATACCGTGAACAGGCTTTACTCGATAGCTGTCAGCATCTTTGCTATCGGCGGTATGCTGGGTGGATTCTCCGGTGGAATGATTGCGAATCGATTTGGAAGGTAAGGATAATTTGTTTCGGCATTAAATCTCAGCACTTAAAGAGCTGTATCGAGTTGAATGCAGTTTTATTACTATTTAAGAGATATTTACCATGTTTTTTTATATTTAACGCCCGGAGCTCGATACTTCAGTTTGATTGTTTAAAATCATATTTCCTAATGGAGGTTCTCACATATTATTGACCACAACCAGTTCAGACGTATCTAGACAATCAGCTCTTTTCTTATAAAAGCGATTCGTTTTTTTATCTGATCTTTTAATTCTATTAATGCATGAAGCTGAGTGGCAAAGGCAATCGCTTTGATCCTATTAAAAATTGTATTTTCTAAGTCCAATTTCTAATAACCAGCTTTTTTTATATTTGTAGGTGAAATTAAGTAGATAATCCAACCTTTTGTGCTTCATTTTAGCGACCTGTAAGCTTTTGGCACTGAAATAATCTTCACTAGTTATTTACGTTTAAAATTTTGTAATTAATATTAATTTATATTTTTAGGAAGGGAGGTCTATTGCTCAATAACATTCTTGGAATTAGTGGCGCAAGTTTGATGGGTTTCACGAAAATATCTCATTGCTACGAAATGCTATTCTTCGGCAGATTCATCATAGGCGTTAATTGCGGTATGTTTGTTATTTTATTTAGATAGGCAACTTATAGAGGAGTGGTCGATGTCACCTATGAACATAAACTATTTAGCCTAGCCTCGAACTAGCTTCGGCGACTTGTGCATGAGTTTTTGTTCTCTTCACGAAACACAGCAAAAGTGCTTCACGGCAGAAACAAGCTAAATGGTGGTAACTATACAGCCGGGAGCATAACATAACGCATTCCTCCCACCAGTAAAAATATGTCTATATAGGCATTTTACGACAAACATTTACCGAGTACGCCAGTGTATTTATTAATAAAAAATATTCCCTTACTACGAACTTGAAACATAAGTTAATATAATATTAATAAAATGTTTATTTAAATCAAAGCGGATATTAGTAGTTGAAAATTCAATTGGTCTCAACAGAGGCTCATGAAGCTATGTGGTTAATAACGAATTTTCATACTTTAATTA
Organism: Lycaena phlaeas; assembly: GCA_905333005.2. NCBI lineage: Eukaryota > Metazoa > Arthropoda > Insecta > Lepidoptera > Lycaenidae > Lycaena > Lycaena phlaeas. The sequence goes on from HG995168.1 coordinate 8,900,040, forward strand.
TAACGCATCGTTAATTATAAAGCTCAAGTTAATTAATGGCTCGTCTGTGTATGCAGCCTCAAACCCGATAGACAAATAATTGAGTTCCGACCGCATCGATAATTACTATGATTATTGCTTAAAATGTTTTGTTCTTCAATTTATTGTACCGATTAATAATTATTATGATTTCGAGATACAGTTTCCCTTTCATGTATATTGTACAGGTAATAAAGTTGTACAATTCATCTGTAACTCTGTATTATATGATTTTGAATAAAGTCAACAGTTAATCATTGTGTTGTGTTGAATCGTTTTTATTTATTACTAAACTAAACTGTGCCCTGCGGCTTCACCCGCATACTTTTCATTCCCGTACGGGGATTAATTTAGCCTTTATCACTCACAACTGCCGTAGCCTTCTATTGGTAAAATAGTTTTAAAAATCGATTCATTAGAACCAGATATTACTACAACATAAGGAAAAAATATTATAGGCTTTTTTTTTATACGTCTATGAGCGTCAAATAAAGTGAAGTGAAATCGACGTTAAAATCGTGACGACAAATGGCATGAAACTGTTATACTTTCATCATTCGTTATTGACATTAATTATTATGAATTCAGATATTAACATATTATATGTTTCACATTATGTTCACATTTATCTTGTTAAGGGCCTGTTTCACAATCTCCAGTTAAGTTCCCAATAGGCTATCGGCAACTTATTTGACAGATAGAGTATGGAGTATCTGTCAAATATCTGTTAAATATGTTGCCGATAGCCTATCGGGAACTTAACTGGAGATTCTGAAACAGGCCCTAATACTGTTATTTTACTATCGTAATAACTAAAAATAATATTATGACTGTTCATGCACAATCAACATTGTACCACATAATACGTATCGCGAACACAATTATTGTATTAAGTTTAATAGTCGTAAAGATCTCTTCCAGAATATTCCAGAAGTAATGCTCTGTTTTATCTCAGGTCTGAATACATCACTTGTGCCAATGTACATATCTGAGATCGCACCATTGAATCTACGCGGTGGATTGGGCACGGTCAATCAGCTTGCGGTGACCGTCGGCTTACTGCTGTCACAAGTTCTTGGCATCGAGCAGATTCTCGGCACTGATGACGGATGGCCTATTCTTCTTGGTGAGAATATTCATACTCTTCTGTTTTTATGATAGCTTTATTTAGAAAAAGTTCCAGATTTGTTGTAAAAGTTCTATTTACAAGTTCTACAACTGAGACTTTTAGTTCATTTCTATATTTAATCTGCTTCAACCGGTGGTTGTGTGTCTGGAAATAGATTTAGCAAATTTAATATTCTGGACTATTTCTATATAACATTTCGATAGTATATTTATAGTTGTTGAAATAATAAAATAAAAATTGTTCTAGCTATCGAATATAGATATGTATAATGAATCCCTTTGTAGATTTTTTCATCAAATATTTCCAATACGCGTACTATTTTCAGGTTTGGCTGTATGTCCTGCTATCCTTCAGCTTTTGTTGCTGCCGGCTTGCCCCGAATCCCCACGCTATTTGCTCATTACACGTCAGTGGGAAGAGGAGGCACGGCGGGCTTTGCGAAGGTTAAGAGCTAGCAATCAAGTAAGTGATGGATAATAAAATATCTATTGATCATATTGGTATAAGAATATTACATTTACTTTATTCTATCATATAAACTGTTACGCGTTAGCACGTTACTATGTAACAAGTGTCCTTTTGGGGATTCTTCCAAATTTCATACTATTTATATAAAACCTTCATAATATTGTACTGAGTGCTTCAAATTGTTTAAGGTGGAAGAGGACATAGAGGAAATGCGGGCAGAAGAACGGGCTCAACAAGCGGAGGCATCCATATCTATGAGGGAGCTGCTTTGTTCCCCGACACTCCGCGCTCCACTCCTCATCGGCGTCGTCATGCAACTGTCTCAACAACTTAGCGGAATCAATGCTGTAAATACATACATATTTAGCCTTTGCGACTATCTTTTGTAACTGAAAACAAACATTTGCGCCAAATACGTACCTAATACCGCTAAACACTTGGCGTATTTGCCGTATAAGTACGTCATCTTTCAGGGACTACAACGTATTAAAGTTTCTAGTTTTGTTTAGAGAAAAACAATATATTTCGAAGCCCTTACCGAATAAATCTATCGTGGCTATATCTATAAATATAATATAATATACGTTTGAGATAAATATATAAAGAGAGTCAATTGTTAAAATTTGTAAGTAAAAACGCTTGATTGAAACGTAAACTTTGAATGTACTTTCAAAAATGAAAATAACATGACAATGTTTTGTTGTAGGTGTTTTATTATTCGACCTCGCTTTTTACATCATCCGGGTTGACTGAGGAATCTGCCAAGTTTGCTACAATGGGTATCGGCGCCATTATGGTTGGCATGACATTGGTCTCCCTCCCATTGATGGATAGGACCGGACGACGCACCCTTCATCTCTACGGGCTGGGAGGAATGTTCATATTCTCCATTTTCATCACAATCTCCTTCCTGATTAAGGTGTGTCTTATATAATGGTGATATAAATTAAAAATTACGAGATGTTTGAAAAATTGGATACATTTAAATGTTTTCAATTAAAGCAATCCAATCTACTTTTCAAATATGTATCAGAGATTCCAGCCTAACAAATTCCCCGTCAATGGGCTTTTATTGTGTGTGTTCAAAATAAGAACGTAGTCGTTTATTTAATCGAATTCAATTTGATATAATAGATTTTTAAGGTGGAATTAAGTTTCAATACGATTTTTATGCGAGCATACCGCTCAATAAGACGTAGCTTAGTATGATTCAGTCAAAATTTGAATGCTTTAAAACATAAGGAATATTTAAAAAAGTTAAGTATTCTACTCAGTTCTTTTCAAACAATAAAGAAGATAATATATAAATCTCTGTGATGGTATTACTATTAAATATATTTTATAGTCTGTGTAAAACTGTAAGACTTGTGTTATAAAAAAGAGAAATATCAATTTCTACTATTTATAATATTATGTAAGAATTATGAACATTTGATAGATATATAGATATTTACTTTATGGAATTTTACCTTAAAATAATATGTATAAAGTAAAAATGTTCATAATTCTTTTGTTTAAAAAATATATTAAAAAAAACAAGTATGCATACGGAATATGTGATAATACGAGAGGTGACTTTTACTTGTTCAGATTCAAATATTTGACTATTTTACAAGTAATTATTAATAATTGATTTATAAGTAGAATTACTTTGTTAATAGTTTTCTTTATAAAATGTCATATAGAATTACATTTATTAAGAAAAACGCAAATTTCGGTATGCATGTACTTAAATTATTTGATATGTTTTTATATAAATTGGTATTTTGTTTTTAAAAAAACAATTGTAATTGTTCTAATTACACAAAATACCAATTATTACTAAACAGCCTTGCTAGTTTATGCTTTAGTCGCTTCATCTTTCAATAAATATTCTTTATTATCATAGAGCAACGCGGGACCTCCTTCCTCCTTACGGTGTCGGAGGGGAGTACGCACGACGTTTATACCCGATACAAAAAAGTCTGTCACTTTTTGCGGGGGGAAATTGTCAAGTTGTGACAGCCATGGCTTGACAAATATGTTATTATCCATGTATCGACTATCGATATATTCCATATTTCGGTTATGAAAATCAGTTTTTAAATTTATACAAAGATGTCATAAAAATCTCTATTTCATCATTTATAAACAGTTCTAAAAGACAATTTGCATTGATAATTAAGTTACAATTAAATATGAAAAGATTGTCAAGTTTTGACAAATTAGACCCTAGATTCCAATTTAAATATTACCAAATTATGCACAACGTAAATGTTAATTTTGTTTTTTTTTATGTAAACACCACTGAAATTAATAAAAATATTGAATAATCTAGATAGGTATTATCATCTATGAAAAAGATATAAGCCTCGATCAATCATTTTCTATTGTTGGCCAACACTGGAAAGTCAAAGGTCATAAATGATCCGAGCAAAAGACACTGACTCTTCCAGGAATTCAGCTACGTCTATTATAAAAGTTGTTACTGGATATCTCCTGTACAATCTGATTTGGGAAAACTGAAATAATAAAGTAATGTGGCTGGAGGCCACTTTAGTATATTATTATAATATCGTATCATCATCATTTTTGTATTGCATACAGCGTCATCTAGTTCCAACAAGCAAAGCTGGTCTGACAAACTCATGGCCATTATTTTTTTTAAAGCTGGCCTGGAATGTATAGGGTGGGCAAAATTTTATTTAAATCGGTTCAGTAGTTTAACAGTATATGTGCAACGAGTAGAAGAACAAACGGACCGACGAACAGACGGCCCAACGATTCATTATTAGAAGTACTTAGTAATAAAATTAATTCCACAAAATTTTAATATTCTGACCTTATTAGATTTAATAAAATATATTCCAATAAAACATAAAATATTACCTATAAAAAATAATTATATGGACGAGAGAAAAGGCTGTATAAGCTGCTGTACCTTTGCCATTTTATACGATGAAATTTTTACAACACTATCACTCGGTGACAGCAATAATTTTAAAATATTTGGCATGCACTTGTCGGATCAGTCGTTTGACCGATCTTTAGATTGTACTAGAGCGAGCTGCCGTGTTTGGTTGACAAATCCCAAACAATGTATTTGGTAATTATTGTATTTTTTTTGCATTTAACCGAAATAAATATTAATAATGTGGTCAAAATTACTTAAATATGAAATGAAATGGCATATTATTGCAAATATCACGTGGCAGGTCTCTTCTTGCAACAAAAAACTGAATAATTCGGCATTTTTTAAAAGCGTGCGTATAACAGCGTAACTATATTCAGTCTAGTAAACAGCTCGGCCTGAAATCAGTTTTATTGTTCGACCAGGACCCGTCACACTAACAAAATGACATTTCACGACAAAGGGGATCGCCTATGCATGGCCCCTCCCTTCCGTAAGGAAGACCGCGTTGCTTTATTATATAATCCTAAGATATTAATATTGTTGGCAGTTTCCATTTATTTGTATTCCTTTCTTATTTCATCCTAGTAGTAATTCGAAGTAGTGAAGTGAGATACCGTTCCTAAATAAGAGCCAATTTATCGCCGACAATGTTTAAAATTAGTGTTCCATAGAAATCTAGGACTCTAGCTTTATATTTGCCGCTTCAACATTATGAACGTCGATATCGGCAAAGATGCATGCGCGTTATGGTTTTTTTTAAATCAACCTTTTTAGTTTTTTTTCCACAACACTATTTGCTTTCGCTTTGCGCTAGGCATCCCCCTCCCCCCAACTCGACTTTCCCGTTCCGAGTCCGGATTCTCTGTATCAAATTTTTGCAATAGAAATAAAATCTCAAATATAAATGTAAGGAACATCACTCACAAAGCACTTAACACATTTTTACTCATAACACGATACAACGTTCAAGTGGGCGCTACCACGCCGAGCTGGCGCACGCGTTCAAAGCGATATTATAACACAACGCTGCCCAAAAGCAGAGAGCACTTGTCACTTATGCATATGCAGTACGCCGATAGATCGAAACAATTACTTCACTGCTCAAGTGCTAGGATTACTTTTTACTTCACCGCTCAAGCACTGTGGGATACCACACGGTCCTCGTTGACATTGGACCTACAATTGACCAGTGTGTGATGGCATTTATGTTTGCGATTTATTTCTACACCGGTCGGTCACGGGGAAGAACATATTTGCTATCGCCTGATAGGAGTTCTTTGGCTATGTGCAGGAAATGATAGACTGGATGAGCTACTTGTCGGTGGTGTCGACGCTAAGCTTCGTGGTGTTTTTTGCGGTCGGACCGGGCTCTATACCTTGGCTGATAACTGCAGAACTATTTTCTCAAGGGCCTAGACCAAGCGCGATGGCGATTGCCGTATTAGTTAACTGGCTAGCTAATTTCGTCGTCGGAATTGGCTTTCCAACAATGAAGGTATTTTTATTATATTCCGAGTTCATAAACATTTTCATGATACCTGTACTCATGTTATATTGTATTTTTCAGGCACTACTGGAAAACTATACATTCCTGCCTTTTAGTGTATTTCTTGCAATTTTTTGGATATTTACGTATAAAAAAGTTCCTGAAACGAAAAACAAGACCTTTGAAGAAATTTTGGCATTATTTCGGAATTCCAACGGAAGGTGCGCAATTATCTACCTGTTAGTTACCTATTTTTTATTATTTGCACATAATACTCATTACACTACATGTACGTGAACAGGTCTTGATAAGTTTCACTATTCACCATACCATGAATCTTCATTATCATCAGCACGCGATGCACTATTTTTTATAAAGAATTTACGATATACCCGATGAAAACAAGAGACAGATTTATATGGGAATGTACACAATCTTTAACAGAATAGGTTCCCATATGACTTTTAAATACAAGAATAAAGTAACACAAGATGTAGATCCAGTTTAATAGTATTCATGATCCGCCATGCACCCGGTAACATGTGCTAGTATATTGATTTGTAGAAACACATTAGACGTACGTAGCTCAACTAACACACGATAATATAATGTGCCTCGCTTGGCTGTGAGGCGATGTCAGGGTCTGCGTGTGTGTACAGGGACAGTTTCCGCGACAACCGGCTGTATGGAAGTATGATGAATTGTGTTAACGCACTGGAGCAACAACTGCCGCCGCCCCCGCCGCCGGCCCCGGTTGATGAGAAGCACGATTCACGTAAGACCACCTTCTATAACCCAACCAGCTTTACAGCTTCGTGTACTCATTATTATAATCTTGCTAAATGTAAATGTCTTGCCATCTTTTTTTTTATTTTTTTTATCTTCGGCAATGAGTTTTCACTACTTGCCATCTTTTATTTACTGTCATGGCGCCCGTTAATTGAAACTTGTCCATGGACTTAATATAATAGTAATTCCATGAATAGGGATGTTGACACATGTTACAAATTCATGTAAAGTTATGTTTTACATATTAAATACAGTATTTGAAAGCCTGAAATAACATTTTAAAAGTCTATTTATTTGTCTTAAAATTTAGAATGCGTTATTTAAAATGCATTATTTATCATGCATTATCACGTGACTGTAAACGCCAATATAAGACGATGACGTCACTGCCCATTGAATTAAGTACAAACTGTCTTAACTCACCTAACATAGTGTGAGCTCTGTATGCGGTGTGTGACGTAATGACACTTGGAGCGTTTTAACGGCAATTTTAAAAACTATTTTTCTTTATTTAATTTTTTGTTAAAATTGGACATATTTCTTTACAAAAGTCTTTTTTTCGTGTTTATCTATGGTATATCTATCAAATTAAATTAATTAAAAAAATTAGTCAATATCCCTATTGGACAGTCGCGGGACACGGCGCGCGTAAAACATAGATGATAATTTCTGATATGTATAATGAAATATAGATCAAAATAAAGAGTATTCGACATGCCATTTATCGAAAAGGCATTGGATTGTAGTCTTAGAGCAACCTGGACCTCCTTCGTCCTTACTGGGTTCCGTCAGGAAGACCGTGATGCTCTAAGATTGGAGTCTAAATAACCGCTCTAGTACCTAGGCGCGCCGATAGAATAAGTTCCATATTAAAATCCATGATCGTACGCCGCGTACTATGCTTTTTAATGTTAAACTGACTTATACTATATAGTTATATATATTAAACTATACAGTAATAATAATAATAATAATAATTTTTATTCTGTATGTACTACAAGACAAAATATTTACATTTAACCAGGTAAATGATTACTTCAAATATGTGTTCATTTTCATGATACCACGTTTTTCTAAGACACGAATCAAAAAATGTTTTATGACAGATTTAATCATTATTTCACAGTAAATAATTTACTCACTTATAAAACTATCGCAAATTATAAGGTGTTTTTTTTTCAGTATTAATTTTTGTTACAGCAAATCAAATACACGAAAAAATGCAGAAATTATTTTTAAGTTTCTTCGCTTATATTTTAAAGTTTTAAAATAAATATTATACAGATAGAAAAAAATTATAAAACTTAGTAATTTCAGTTGTTCAGATAATATTATCGTAGCACTCGCAACTCGTTACGAAGGCTAAGATAATACTTTTACATTTTATACGAGTGTCGTAGCGATAGCGCGTAGTGGAGCTACGTGTCGCTCTTCGAATTTTGTTCTTCGAAAGTTTGATGTGTGTGCGAGCATGTGTGCTTTTGTGTGTGTGTGTGTGTGTTTGTGTGTTTTTCAAGATTTTACAATTAGTCACGAAGGTTCTTACTATCTTTGGCGGATGCCTAGTTGCGGAGGTTTATATTTTCCTCTTGTGTGTATACAAGGTATAAGTTGTTTGTATTATCGATGATCGATCTGATGTACCTACATTACTGTTGTCAATGCTGAGGAATGCAAAAACCACGTCCATTTGGGTTATTCTGCTAGCCTGGAGGCTAGCATTGAGAAAGGAGAAGTGCAGCATTAGTATACCTAGGTAGAGGCGTAGCAGAAATAAGCTCTTCGAGAAATATCCAACTATATTTTTAAACGCGAAAGTTTGTAAGAATGTATGGATGTATATATGTTACTACTGGATGGATTTTGATAAAACTTTACAATAATATAGCTTACACATCAAAATAGCACACAGGTTATAATTTATCCCAGTACTTTCCAAGGAGTGGTAAGTATGCGGTTGAAACCAAGTGGCGCTGCTGGTATGCTATAACCGCCACGGGTAAGGCCGTTATTGTTAATTATAATGTTACCGGGCCGTTTTCAGTGTCGGAGCAGTCGTCGGGTGCGGGCGAGGCGGGCCGGCCGCCGCCCCCGTTACCGCCGCCGCGGTTCCCTGCCACCGGCAACGTCTGACAATGGCAGGGGAATGCCCATGCGCCACTGGTCGCTCCGATCAAGGCCGCCGCCAACTTCTTGTTTCATGGACTCAAGCCTCAAGCCGCGGCCCGCGCCTCTATCACTACCACACAACAAATGTTCTAAATTGATGTGATTAGGTTAATAAAACGAAATTAGTATATAAGTCACGGCGTAAAATTTAAAATAGTTCTTTAGTCTGTCATTTATGACATAATTTATATGCATACTTAGGTACCGTGTAAAGTACCGTCGGTTTCTTGTACCCATTTTAATTAGGTCTTCATGAAACTAAAGGTTATTATAATTGACTAAATACATATGATATTGAAGACTTGACGAGTCGAATTCGATCTAAATGCGTTTAAATGTGATTCTAGCTTCATTATTAATAAATTAAACTGATAAGTAAGCGTCGACGAGGAAATTCAGAAAGTAAAATTTAAATTAGATTCTTCTGAATACCGTTCAGAAACCAACGGTGTGAAGAGATATAATTCCTTACGTTGAGTTGCCTGCAAAGTTTGCGTTGCTTTTCACGTCGTGTGTTGTCACAGCGCGCTGAAATTTGCGAACCATATTGTAGAAAATAATTTAAAATGGGTACGACGAGAGTACATTGTGCTTAAGACAATGATAACAATTAAATTCTCTCTGACATGTATTATACTATGTACATACATGATGTGACTTTATTGTACTGTTGATTTTTTATACATCATTATATTATTTGACAAGTGTTTTTATTCTCATCTTAATAACAATAACATTATTATTGTTATGACTAATAATAAAATTTAACTCATATCCTTCATGACCGAGATATTATAATTATTATAATAACAATATAAATTACTATACTAAATTACGATAATATTGGAGAATATTGTTTTATTGCAGTTGTGGGAATTGATTAAATAAAATATTGTAATTTATTTAGGACAATGACAGTATTCATAAATTTAACGAACATGTTCCGTGTTACAACGTGCATCAAATGTGATTTATTTACCTTTCCACATTTAGATTTAAATATAATTTTAGTGTTAAGGGATGATAAATAAAAACTATTATCTTTTTGATTGATGAAAATCACAAAAAAAAATATAATAAGTTATACAATTTGTGAAAACTTTTAAAAAATGTAAAGCTTTTAAACTTATACGCCCCTAGCAGATGGTGAAATGTTTCATTATTTATTAGTTAGGGTTTAGTAGTTACTACAGGGTAGTCAATCTGTTCGTCCGTACATCTGATAACTGCTCAATTCAATAATAAGACTAGAAGGTTCCGTAGTCTATCGTTGTCGGATAAGGTAGCACGGCCTAATATATGTGTGACTGTTAGACAGACATGCGTCTTATGCTGACTGATGAACTAACTTATATCATAATATACCAATTATCTGCCATTGTTTGTAGCGATTATGACTAAAGTGTACTTTTCCTCTCCGCACACATTATTAAAAAGTATTGGTAGTTTACAAAGTTTAAGAAACAAATATGTGTTGCAATTTAATCTATTATGTTACAGTATTGGGTGTAAATTCGGGTATTATACTCGATGTTGTACATCTCATACTTATTTCATCATTTATGCTTGAGGTATATAAGAATTAAGAAACCTTGTTCACGTAAATTAGCCAACCATCTCATTCAATATTAAATAATAATCATGAAAGTATAACTCAGATAAAATCTCCGAGATAGAGTACAATTCGTGTAGGGAATGAAGGAAAACTATTTATTTATTGTATTTAAAGGAAGCTATATAATAGAGTCAATTTATTGTTAAATTAAGTATATACATTTCAATATTAATAAATTAATAAACCAAATGGTAATATCATTTTCAATTACGCACAATTATGCACAAAATATTTTTAGCTACTGCAGCTTGTTTACAATATTAGCGGAAAAGTTTGGTTTCTAAGTTACGGTATATTATATTAATATAGAATTTTATTTTTTCTGTAAAATGGTGAACAGTATTTTTATTCCTTTGTATTATAAAATAACTAAAATGTTTCTTGTATGTTTCTAGTACAATTCTATTACGGATAAGTAAAAAAATTATTATCGATATACGAGACAGACACACAAATAGTATAATTCAAATACTGTTTTGTTTGTTTTATATTACTTATATTATAAAGTTGATTTTATCTCGTCTGAGAGCGTTTATGATAAGTAAATAGTTTCATGTATCAGTCACGTACTGACGCTGGGTGCACGGATGGACAGATTCGTCGGGATAAATCCCATTCGCTAGTAAACGAAACTCTAAATCCTTCTAAAGCACTATCCACATCATGCCACAATACCTGAAATGCGTTTAAGTTTCAGTACGCGGATTATATCCGTAATTGTACAAAATGAACGTGTAAAATTTTATTGGGACAAATACTTGTTATAAAAATTAAAAAAATACAAAAAAGATGTCTTTTATTTACCTAATATTAATGGAGTGCTTTCTTGATAAAAATTAAATGTACAAAAAATCATTCATATCAAAGCTAATCCAGATTTATGGCATGGCAGTTTTGATAATGGTAAAAAACAGGCGCTTAATAATTAATACACAATGTAAAAGAATATAAAAATGAATTCTTTTGTTAATATGATTGCCTATTGACTGGTATAAACATATGTTACTACTGACTTGCATACTCAAATAATTCAAAACATAAAATTCCATTGAGACCCCTAGATCCGGAGCCTTTGCCTTCTATGTGAATCTTGATACCTTTGAAGCGTTCGCTATTTATTATTTCAGCTACATCGGGTACAATCTCTGGACATTCACATTCGTTTCCCATTGAAAAGCGTGATCTTTTTTTATCGCTCTCCAATTCCTTTTCCGTCTGTTGATAGTAATATTTTAAAACATCCTCAAAACTCATTTCAGATTTTAGTTTCGGGGTTACGTCTAGCTTAAAGCCGGATGTTGTTTGAGTTAAGTCAGATTGAATTAGCCTGAGATATTCATCATTGATTTCTCGATTTGGTTGCAAATCCTCCGGTGGTTCTTCAGGACATTCGCATATATTGTTTTTACTTTTCTTAGCCTTTCTTGAAGTTTCAGATGTTTCATTATCTATAGAATTTTCTCGAGATGAGCACAAATTTGATGACTTTGATAATTTTTTATGTTCATCGACATCGAATTTTACACAGCAACTGCATGGAGATTCTGTTTTTATAGTTACCGTCTCTGTAATAAATTATACATTAAAAATGTAAGTAACAATGAAAGCACTTTTTTATAGGGTTTACATTTTTTTTGAATTAGTAATAGTTTATATTTAATAATAATAATAATCATCATCATCATAATTACAGGCCTTTATACGTCCACTGCTAAACATATTCCTCTCTCAAAGAACGCCAAGGTAACCGTTAATGATAATTAATAATTCATAAAAGGTCCCAATGTTTACAACATAATATTATATATACACGGGTTTCTTATTCTACATTTAGTATATCCTATCAACAGACAACATGTCCTATCTATTAAGAAATTCATAATACATCAATACTATAATAGCTAGCCAAAACTCTTCTGAGAAATTGATAAAAAAATGTTTTTTGAACAATCAAACCACGTTAACCTAGCCCCGTGATAAGTTTAGGAACTTGTGTTACGGGTACTAGGAACGAAAATAAATTAAAGAAACGTATATAGAAACATATACACGTCCACGTCCTGGCGAAGACATTCTGGAGACATGCAGCATCATACATATTATCAACACGCGACCGACCAGCCGACAAAATACTCCTATTACTAATAAGGATCTAATGAATAGTGCTTATTTATCACAATATGTTCACTATATTAATTATACTTGACATCTCGAAAAGTTAATCAATAACTCCTTCTTTTGCTTTTTATGATTCTTCAAATCTATAGCCTTTCGAATAGTTTTTCCACCTGATGGTAAGTGATAGCGACCACCTTAGTCACCCAATACTCGAGAAGACTTACAGATGCCGGCTTTTCAAAGCTCTTTTCTTGAAGTCCTTACGTCGTATGGGATCCGAAATACCGGTGGTACCCCATGCAATAGACAAGCTGGTAAAATCTGCTTACTTGGTCGCTGGTTGATATTAAAATTTTCATCAGGTCCACAAGCAACAGATATCGTCTGCCTCACAATTTCCATTTTAGTAATTTTACATCTGTCAGGTTTGTTCGGCGTGGAACATTTTGGAAGGGAGCATACTGGACTGCGGTTGGTACTCGATAAACATACCCCTCTTTTATAAGTTGGAGCTGAAATATATTAACATGCCTTATATTATATAGATTTTAACGTCGGGCATATAAAAAACATAACAAACTACGATTGAAAACCTAATAGTCGTTTCATTGTAACCAGTAAAATTTGCATTAACATTACAAAACAAAATACTATCATATTTAGCTTTTGCGTTTGTGCCACTTGCCTAAGGGCAGCCCCCTTAGATAGACAACCCCTGAGTTGTCTAAGCTACCGGCTAGATCTCAGTTCGGGTTAGTAAAATCGTTTGGGTAAGCTATGACGATCACATTGCAGAAAAACACTTGTCTCCTAGTTTAATATAAATATTGGAGTCAACTACCAATCAATGTCACCCAAGTGCTGGCGGCCTCAGAGACAAACGGTTCTATTATACGCATAATAAGTATTTCAAAAATCACGTTTGTTTTTTCCATCATCATCAGTCTTTATCCGTCCAATGCAGAACCTCCTTGCCATTTGCACTCGCATCATGATACGTAACATATACCTTAAATATTTATTTTTAAGTTTTATACTGTATATTTACGTAAATACATTCTGTGAATAACATTTAAATTTTTACAATTTTTATGACTGTTTGTATTTGGACCAATCTCTGAAACAGCTAGATCGATTTTGACGAGATTTTGAGTGGCAGATAGCTATTGAAACAATGACTAAGACTATAAAAATATTGATCATCAAACAATTTAAATAAATTTAAGTAAATTTAAATAAATGCGGGCGAGGCAGCGGGTAACAGCTAGTCTATTTATATTATGCTAAATCGGATGAACCAGTTATTGTGTTTTACCATATTTTTTTATGTTACCAAATTGGTTGTAAAATTATAATGGAATATGGAAAGGCAAAGTTTATCTTATAAAAGAACATATATTTTTTTTTACACGCTTTTTATTAGCTTCACTTGTATGTCAGTTTGGCAGTATGTCATTATTATTAGCTTCAGACGTACGTATGTAACTATGTAACGGAATTTTTGAACAATATAATTTTAACCCACTTCAAAATGTCGGATAACTCGAAATTCGGCACACTTATTAAGGACCGATGACAATTCAATATTTTAAACAGTTTGTTTATGTTTGGTATTCTAGGACGTACAAAACACTAACTTTTGAGTATATAATTAAAATAGCATGGTCTAAGTGAATCAGAGGTCTTTTCAATTATTAGCAAATTGGCAGGCGTATCTTGCTGTCTTACCCTTCTCTGCGAAAGCTATTTCACGGGAGGAACAAGTAAATTGGTGGTGATTTTACCCATGCATACGCGAGCGCGGAACAGCGCATCCCTCCCAAGTCCCACCAGTGTTTCTGTATAGATATTTCCTATGTTATATATTAATAAACAAACTAAAATATTACGTGTAGATGGAAAAGATATTTTCTTGCAACGATTGAAATTTTGAGCTTCAACGTTTTGTAAGTCATTACAACAACATGGTCTGTCTTGGGTTGTATCTGTGCTTATCATTCGCGATCTGATGTTTTCCCGTCCACGTGACGTACTGCTACACATTACACAGGGGTCCGATGATAAATCGCCTGTAAAACATTCATCTTAGTAAATATAGGCCCTGGATTTCGTGATATTATATTTACATATATTAGCTTATCAATGATATAATATTTACATATATTTTCATTGTTTCTTTATATTGTAAGAGCATTAAAGGATGGTGAAAATCTTTCGAAGCGCTATAAAGGGGCTAATAAAAAGTAACATTTAAAAACGATAGCGAAATTCGCAAAGAATAAAATGTAAGGGATAAACGTAGGTCGCGCTAAATCACGTGGTCAATCTTTATCGTAACGAAATCACAAACTGTCTATTGGTTATCGATTGTTATTATCAATATTTTATCGGCTAGTTTTCGTTAGCTAGTTAAGTTGTCATTGATAACACAGAGACGATGACGAATTTCGTTATCTTTCTGCTACGAAACGATGTTACTTTGTTTAAGCCCTCAGTATGTTTTACAATTACAAACAGATGGCATACAGAAGTCTGTGTATCGTCTGTCTGTAGCACCGTAGTACTCAATAAGGCGAACCGATTTTTATTCAGTTTTTTTCCGGAGCAGGTTTCCTAGTGTTGGTTCGTAAAATATTTTATAAAAATCGGTTAAGGCGTTTCAAGGCCTTATCTTTGATAGTGGGTTAGGTTTTTTTAAGTATAATACCTATTTTAGTTTAAGTGTACCTAAGTACAGCTGTTTGAAAGTGGAATTAGCGCATAGTGGCCAAATAGAAATCCATGTGGTTCTTACTTCATACACATAGAGAAAGCTACAGAAAAAATAAATCGTAAAACATATTAACTTAACTCACTCCTTATGGGGCACCGAGATGAATAATTTTTAGACACTTGCATACAAATAGATGAAGAAATATTACTTCGAGACGATTCTGAAATATCATCTGATGAAGTAGGTATCAAAATTACAAATGAAGATGAACAAGCACTTAATTCCGTCTTGATAATTCTATTAATTAATCTACTGATTTCATTAATTTGTACATTCTCGTCTATTGAGTTATTAACAGTAAAATTTCCAAAACATTCCCATTGCTTTTTTTGGATTTCTGATTGTGTCGTTTCCAACGCATATACGTCATGATTGAGCTTTTTCAACAATATATTTGAGTACTGACTATTAACAGTAGATAGCATGTTGTTCGTTAAATAAATTTCACTGCAAGAAAGTGGATAAATATTAATAAAACTTTTAAGTTATAACATATTATGAAAGGTAAAATTTATATTATCTAGCAATTAGATTCATATTTGTTTCTATTCGAATATATCGGTGTAGTTGCATACACATAGTCGCCTATAACTCATGATTAACTATAAAGAGATTAATTAGTAAATAAAATAAAAATAAGTATTACATGTGCATTACTTTATTTTCATTGATTGTTATCTATTAGTAGCTTAGTAGCTATTGTGGTCAAAAGCTTGATTGACACGTAAATCTTGTAGGTACGTGTAATAAAAAATAAATACATACCTCATTGCTCTCATTGAGTTGCGGCTATCATTGTTAAGTATAACTTCTGATTTTATTGCGCTTTTATTTCGAATAAAAATCTGATGTTTGGGATTGAAATCATACGATGTATCAGTCATTGAAAAAGAAACATTACTCATTGTTTCAGGTGTTATAAAACCCAGGGAAGACTCAGTTTCAATAAAAAAATGGGATTCTAAACTAGAACTGCTTGATGTATTTTTACACGCTTTATTATTATTTGAATTGTTTACAATTATTGTATCTGAAGTTATTAATTTTACTGTATCAATCATTGTGTGAGAGGTACTGATACTATCACGTAATCTACTGTCGGATCTCTGTTTTGTAAATATTTTACATAGTTTTTTATTATCATTATTGTCAAAAGAAGTGTTTGTATTGAACGTTATTAAAGAAGATAGTTCGCCATTTTTATTAGGTGTTATTTCTTTAGATGAAAAGACGGTTATGGCTGTAGCTCTTCCTACCGTAACCTTTATACCTTCATTATCCAGGAATACGCCTCCCTTGACACCTGGTACACATTCATCAGGGCAAGGGCAAAGGGATGATATGTCTGGTGAGGTTACTCTAATCTTCACGTAACTATGTTTAAACTTTATTTTCTTTTTATCACAGCCACAACCTTTATCACAAGTTGTTGTTTTAATTACATTTTCAAAACTTTCAGTTATGCCGGCCTTTAATTTAGATTTCACCTTCATTTTCTTAGAAGAAGCTTTCACTTTCTCAATTAAAGATTTTTCTGATGCAGTTGATGCAGCAGGCAAAGGTAGACCAGCTTCAGTCAAACCTCTTATAATTTTTTCTTTTTGTGCTGAGGATTTACCTTTAAGGGGCGTTAAAAGTCCATCTGCTTTTGCCTTTCTAATGATATCTTTTTCAGAAACAACTGGAACTTTAGATGGCAATCTATATTCAGTTTTTAGTTTTTTTATAATCGATTTTTCAGATTGTGTACGCCCTTCTGGCAAAAGTAAACCAAGTTCTACTTGTTTTCGAAGGATTTTTTCCTTTTGCGAGGCAGTTTTTCCATCTAATGGTGTAATTAAACCGCTTGCTATGGCTTTGTTGTATTTTTCTTTCTCGGCTGACGTTTTTGGTAGCGGTGGCAAGCCTACATCAGCACGGATTTTTTCCATTATAATTTTTTCTGACTTACTTTTTGCTTCGGGAAGAGGAATTCCGTGCATAGCTAATCCTTTTAGAATTTTTTCTTTTTGTTCTTTTGGTTTACCTTCTAATGGCGTAAGATAACCTGCTTTTTTAGCTTTTTTTAATTTTTCTGAGGGAACATGTAAAGGACTAGTAAATTTTTGATCTTTTGTAGCAGTTGGAGTAAGGAGGTCACATATACATTCATCACTAGGTCCTTTACCTTCTTTCATTAATTTAGCAGATTTTTTATCTAAAGTATGAGCTTTCTTCAGAGATTTCGATACTTTTGGTGAAGAAGCTTTTATTTTGGCTATCAATGCTTTTTCTGAAGATGTACGACCCTCCGGTAATTTCAAGCCTAATGCAGCCTGATTACGAAGAACTTTTTCTTTCTGTGAGGCAGTCTTTCCTTCTAATGGGGTAATAAAACCATTATTCATAGCTTGAATATATTGTTCTCTTTCAAATGTTGATACTGGTTCAGGTGGCAAACCTACCTCTGTTCTAATTTTGTTTATGATTTTTCTATCAGACGAATTTTTGGCTTCGGGAAGAGGAATTCCATTCATTGCTAATCCCTTGAGAATTTTTTCTTTCTGTTCTTTAGTTTTACCTTCTAATGGAGTTAGTAGGCCGGCAGCTTTGGCTTTTTTTAGTACTTGAGATGGAACACGTACGTCAGATACTTTTTGAGACGTTGCTTCAATTTTTTCTATAAGAGCTTTCTCGGATTTTGTTCGACCTTCTGGTAATTTAAGTCCTAACGTAACTTGTTTCCTAAGTATATTTTCTTTCTCAGATAAAGATTTCCCTTCCAATGGTGCAATGATACCAGTAGCTACAGCTTTTCTGTACTTATTTTTCTCGGCAGCTGTTTCTGGTTCTGGTGGCAAACCTATATCTTTTATAATTTTTTTTATGATTTTCTTTTCGGAAGTTGTTTTTGCTTCTGGGAGTGGAATTCCATGCATTGCTAGCCCTTTGAGAATTTTCTCTTTTTGTTCTGGTGATTTTCCTTCCATTGGAGTCATTAATCCAGCTGCTTTTGCTTTAAGAAGTTTCTCAGATGGTATAATTAATTTGGTAGGAGCTAAAGGAGTTTCTTTGAACTTAGCTATTAGAGATTTTTCTGAAGGTGTTCGACCTGCAGGTAAAGCTATGCCCAATTGAGCTAGATTTTTGAGAATTTTTTCTTTTTGAGAACTCGACTTTCCATCTAAGGGCGTAATTAAACCAGATGTGTATGCTTTTTGATATTTTTCTTTAGCAGATAGCGTTTCTGGAGGTGGTGGTAAGCCTAGGTCCACTCGAACTTTGTCTACAATTTTTTTATCAGAAGACGTTCTACCTTCTGGTATTGGTATTCCATGTATAGCCAATCCTTTTAGTATGTTTTCTTTTTGATCTCGCGTTTTACCTTCCAATGGTGTTAGTAATCCAGCAGCTTTTGCTTTTTTTAATTTTTTTGATATTACAGGTATGTCGGATAATGGTGGAGCAACTGCTTTGATTTTAGCTACTAAGGATTTTTCGGAATTAGTGCGTCCTTCAGGTAAAGGTAACCCAAGTGCAGCTTGTTCTCGGAGGACTTTTTCCTTTTGTTTTAAAGTCTTACCTTCAAGCGGTGTTATGATACCTGCAGCTATTGCTTCATTATATTTTTGTTTAGCTAAGGAAGTTCTAGGAGCTGGTGGCAAACCAAGCGATTTTCTTACATCGTCAGCTAAATCTATATCAGATGGTGTCTTTCCATCAGGAAGAGGAAGTCCTTGCATTGCTAATCCTCTAAGTATTTTTTCTTTCTGTTGTTTAGGTTTTCCTTCTAGTGGAGTAAGAAAACCGGCATCTTTTGCTTTCCTAATTTTTTCTGACGAAACTCTAACAGCCTCTATAGATTCTACTGGAACTTTAGCAGTAGGTGGAGTAAGTAGACCACAAATACATTCATCACTAGGTCCTTTACTTTCTTTTAAAACTTTTGCAGATTTTTTATCTAATTTCTTAATTTTCTTGGATACTTTTGATTTTTCGGGCGAAGAGGCTTTAATTTTTGCTATTAAAGCTTTTTCTGAAGATGTTCGCCCTTTTGGTAATTTTAAACCCAATGCAGCTTGATTGTAAAGAATTTTTTCTTTTTGTGAAGATGTCTTTCCTTCTAACGGTGTGATAATACCATCAATTAAAGCCTTATTATATTGTTCCTTTTCTAGTGGTGCCTCTGGTACTGGTGGAAGACCTACGTCTTTTAAAATCTTATCTATAATTTTCTTTTCAGAAGTTGTCTTTGCTTCTGGTAGTGGAATTCCATGCATTGCTAGCCCTTTAAGAATGTTTTCTTTTTGTTCTTTACTTTTTCCTTCTAATGGGGTCAATAGTCCGGCAGCTTTCGCTTTTTTTAGTTTTTTGGACGGAATAGTCAATTTTGATGGTAGTGAAGTGGTTTCCTTCACTTTTGTTATTAAAGCTTTTTCGGATAATGTTCGACCTTCCGGTAAAGAAAGACCCATTTTAACCTGTTTTCGAAGAATATTTTCTTTCTCAGATGGAGATTTACCTTCCAATGGCGCAATTAGACCAGTAGCTATAGCTTTTTTGTATTTGTCTTTCTCCGCTGGTGACTCTGGCTCTGGTGGAAGTCCAATGTCTGCTCGAACTTTTTCAATAATATCTTTTTCAGATGGAGACTTAGCTTCTGGAAGTGGAACGCCATTCATGGCTAATCCCTTAAGAATTTTTTCTTTCTGTTCCTTGGGTTTGCCTTCTAGTGGCGTTAGTAAACCGGCGGCTTTGGCTTTTTTTAGGACTTGAGATTGTACACGTACTTCAGAAATTTTCGGAGTAGTTGCTTTGATTTTTTCAATAAGGGACTTTTCTGACTTTGTTCGCCCTTCAGGCAAACTTAATCCCAGAGCAGCTTGCTCTCGAAGCAATTTTTCTTTTTGTAATGTCGTCTTTCCTTCTAAAGGGGAAATTATCCCAGAAACTATAGCTGTTTTGTATTTTTCTTTTCCTGACTTAGTGTCTGGTACTGGTGGAAGACCAACGTCTTTTTTAATCTTATCGATAAGTTTTTTTTCTGAAGCAGTTTTAGCCTCTGGTAATGGGATTCCGTGCATTGCTAATCCCTTTAGTATTTTTTCTTTTTGTTCATACGTTTTGCCTTCTAACGGTGTAAGTAATCCAGCAGCTTTTGCTTTTTTTATTCTTTTTGATAGAACGGGAATGTCTGATGGTGGAGGCACAACTGCTTTAATTTTAGCCACTAGGGATTTTTCGGAGCTAGTGCGCCCTTCTGGTAAGGGTAATCCAAGTGCAGCTTGTTCTCGGAGGATTTTTTCCTTTTGTTTTAAAGTCTTACCTTCAAGCGGTGTTATGATACCTGCAGCTATTGCTTCATTATATTTCTGTTTTGCTGTGGAAGTTTTAGGGGCTAGTGGCAAGCCAAGAGATTGTCTCACACTATCGACTAATTCTTTATCAGATGGTGTCTTTCCATCAGGAAGAGGAAGTCCTTGCATTGCTAATCCTCTAAGTATTTTTTCTTTTTGTTGTTTAGGTTTTCCTTCTAGTGGAGTAAGAAAACCGGCATCTTTTGCTTTCCTAATTTTTTCTGATGAAACTCTAACAGCCTCTATAGATTCTACTGGAACTTTAGCAGTAGATGGAGTAAGTAGACCACAAATACATTCATCACTAGGTCCTTTACTTTCCTTTAATACTTTTGCAGATTTTTTATCTAACTTTTTAATTTTCTTGGAAACTTTTGACACTTTTGGTGAGGAAACTTTAACTTTTGCTATCAAAGCTTTTTCTGAAGACGTTCGTCCGTCTGGTAATTTAAATCCCATTGCAGCTTGATTTCGAAGAATTTTTTCTTTTTGTGAAGATGTCTTTCCTTCTAACGGGGTTATAATACCATCAACTAAAGCCTTATTATATTGTTCCTTTTCAAGTGGTGAATCTGACAATGGCGGAAGGCCAACGTCTTTTATAACTTTATCCATAATTTTCTTTTCAGAAGTTGTCTTTGCTTCTGGTAGTGGAATTCCATGCATTGCTAGCCCTTTGAAAATTTTTTCTTTTTGGTCTTTACTTTTTCCTTCTAACGGAGTTAAAAGACCAGCAGCTTTTGCTTTTCTTAATTTCCTGGACGGAATAGCCAATTTCGATGGTAGTGAAGTAGTTTCCTTTACTTTTGCGATTAAAGCTTTTTCCGATGATGTTCGACCTTCCGGTAATGTTAGGCCCATTTTAACCTGTTTTCGAAGAATATTTTGTTTCTCAGATGGAGATTTACCTTCTAATGGTGCAATCAGACCAGTAGCTACAGCTTTTCTGTATTTGTTTTTTTCGACCGGTGACTCTGGTTCTGGAGGAAGTCCAATGTCTGCTCGAACTTGTTCAAAAATTTTTTTTTCAGATTCAGATTTAGCTTCAGGAAGAGGAAGACCATTCATTGCTAATCCCTTAAGAATTTTTTCTTTTTGGTCTTTTGTTTTGCCTTCTAGTGGCGTTAGTAAGCCGGCGGCTTTGGCTTTTTTTAGGACTTGAGATTGTACACGCACTTCAGAAATTTTTGGAGTAGTTGCTTTAATTTTTTCTATCAGAGACTTTTCTGATTTTGTTCGTCCTTCTGGCAAAGTTAATCCCATAGCTGCTTGTTCTCGAAGAACCATTTCTTTTTGTGATGATGTTTTTCCTTCCAAAGGGGTTATTAACCCAGAAGCTAATGCTGTTTTATAGTTTTCTTTCCCACCCTGTGTATCTGGTATTGGGGGTAGAGCTAGGCTTCTGCTAATTTTATCAATAATTTTCTTTTCCGAGGCAGTTTTTGCTTCTGGTAGTGGGATTCCATGCATTGCTAAACCCTTTAGAATTTTTTCTTTTTGTCCTTGTGTTTTACCCTTTATTGGTGTTAATAACCCTGCAGCTTTTGCTAGTTTTAATTTTTCTGATGGAATAGGTATTTCGGATAAAGAGGGCGCGTCGGCCTTAATTTTAGCTATCAAAGATCTTTCTGAACTAGAGCGGCCTTCAGGTAAAGGTAATCCTAAAGCAGCTTGCTCGCGAAGAATTTTTTCTTTTTCTGAATGAGACTTACCTTCTAAAGGTATTATTATTCCAGCATCAACCGCTTCTTTATATTTATTTTTACCTAAAATACTTTTTGGTTCTGAAGGCAAACCAATAGCTTTTCTCACATTCTCCACTAGCTCTTTTTCAGATTTTGTTTTCCCTAAGGGAAGGGATTTTCCCTGTAGCGCTTGTTCTTTCAAAAACAATTCTTTTTCTTTCATCGACTTTCCTTTAATTGAAAAAATTGTTGCTTTTGTACTTGTCTTTTTCACTTTTTCCTTTTGGGCAGGTTTTATTACGCTTATTTCTGATTTTCGTTTTTCTCCTAATCGCCTCTCTTCTCGCGGTAAATGACCGCAAAGAATACAGTTACAATTATTGCAGTTTTTTTTCTTGTAACAATCATATAAGCTTTTCATTACTTCAAACATAGCATCAGAATTACACGAACAGCAACAGGTCTCTTCAGTAGTATTTAATTCACATCTGAATAATTTATAATCTGTATAGAACACCGGTTTCTCATGATTATTTAAATATGATCGTTTATATAATTTTTTATTTTCTTCTTTCTTTATTTTATAAGCTTTGTTAAAATTGTTACACTCATTCGTATTATTTTCAAAGAAGTTGTATTTAATGTCATTTAAATTAAATAAGGGTAAGCTCCTAACTTTTCTTGGCTTTCGAGTATGTTTGGAAATTTTTGTGGGATCTGCAATTTTACATCGTAACTGACCATTTCTTATCCTAGGCGCTGTAGACACAAAAATACTCTTAATTCTCGTGTGTGGCCTTAGTAAGAGAATAATTTTCTTTCTATTCAACATCGTTCTTTTCGTTTTTCTATTTTCATTTATGGTAATTTCATTATCCGTGCACATTATTTCACGCTAATTTTATCTTTTCACCTGTTGCAATTTTTTAAATAAAGGTTATGAAATTAATAAATTACTGATTAATAAATGACCGAACATATTAGATAGACGAGCAATTGATAATTTAACCATAACAAAAAAGTTTAATGCCTGTAAAATTCATTTACATTTTAGTGTACAAAATGCAATTAATTTGTGCATTTAAATTATTGTTTTACGTGTATTATTTCTAGTTCGTTCATATTTGCGTTGCCAAAATATTCCCAAAAAAATTATATTTCTTGACAGAACAACAAATCTCGTAACTTATTAACCAGTTTTCAGGACATAAATAAATGTCAAGCCATGAAACAAAAAAAGAATAATACTCTTTCGTTAAATATTGTGATAGACGGCAAAGTATTTGTTTTTTTACTCTTACTTAAATTACATACGTGGTTTTTGTTTAACTCTCAGATCATTTTTATCCAAATTAAATTCTACAAGAACATGTATCGTCAGTGGATCCAATTTTTTTTCTTTAACGCCGGGAAATGCACTGAGACATCCCGCAGGTGAGTGGATCTCCCCAGGCGGGTATGTGGACTTGCTGTGCTCGAAAGTTGGTAAGTGGACGAGCTCTACCCACTAAAATCTCGCGAGTGTCACCAATGCCGCCTTTGGTGAGGTGCTCCGGATCTGTTAGCGTACAGGGCACTTAGACGGCTAGTCAGTCCCTTAAGGGACCGACACAATATCTACAGAGGGACTGTCCCGCACCACAGAACAACCACTCCCAGCGTCGGCAAAGTACAATGAGGTGAGCTTGAGGGAAAGTGCCCCCTTTGCTCAATTCGCTTCGCCCAAGGTGTTGTCGCCCTAGGCTACTGCCTAGGGTGAGCCCAGCACCCGGCAGCGGTGGGGTTCAGTAGAACCCCACCCCACCACGACAAAGGCTGAACCATGGTGGGGAATTTGTGGATAGTGCTCTCGTGATGCCTGACTTATGCATAACAGTAATTATACATCAATTAGTTATAATAATGAAAAATATAGGGCAAAATTTACTTGTTTAAATTTTAATCTACTTTGTATCTATCTTACTTGTCTTAACCAAGCTCGAGACAGTGTTTTATGTGAAACTTTACTGCCGCGTTTTGGTAGTAAAATCAACTCTAATGTCGTGATGGTATAGGGCATGATGATATCATTTTTGCAAGGGTTCATTTAGAACTGAATTAGGTATACATACTTTATCCATCCACTGCAGAACATAGGCCTCCCTCAATAAACTCCGAGACGACCGATCCCTTGCCACTCGCATCCAATACGACACAGTTTGTTTTAAATAAGTTTATGTCTAATTTATCAATGTGGTCAACCTTTAACTATTACAACATCTTTCAATATTATTTTCAAAGAAATGAAATATAAAAGGAAGATAAGCTATTTTAAACGGGAATAATAATAGTATATCAAATGCACACATTAATTCATACATTAACACGCAGTAGTTAGTTTGTATTTGTGTGTTATATTGTTGTTATTAGTGTGTACTGTGGTGTGTACCTAATAATCTTGTTCTTACCATTCACAGGCTATATCGCAATAAACATTGAACTGGTCAATACTTTAATAGTCAGGGCATTCTCGACTATCAAAATCTCCATACTGAGATGGATGGATCATCGTCATCACCATCATCATTAGCAACCTTTATCCGTCCACTGCTGAACATACCTCAATGAACGCCAATACGACCGATCCCTTGCCACTCGCATCCGACACGGTCCGGCTAATGCACGGCGATCGCCTTCCTACTTGGTGCATTCACCGTCGGTGCGTTGGCCATTGCCAACCAACAATTCGTATACCTAAACGCGGCCTCCACTCTTAAACCTTATTGACCCATCGCTCACCCGTTCAGCCCCTCTAGACAAGTGGCATACGCTCGATCCTATTCCTTTGTGTTTACTCGCTAACTCTATAGTAGCCCGGAAGCCAGTAACAGGTCTTCATGACCAACTTCCTCCCGCGAGATAATTCGTGAGACGCACCAGAGAATAACATCATAGTGGACGTCAGCTGGCGCGCGGTTGGAGCCTCCCAATCATGTAAAAAAAATAAGTCATTTCCTCTCAGCTGAAATATTTGTTAAATTGTAGTTATCCCAATATCTTAACGAAAAAAAGTAATCAGCTGGTTATGACATGGTACCTTGTACATCAGCTGGTGACTCGAACATGCATTTTTTTTTAAATTTTCAGTGATTTCGTCCCAAACCAAAATTTACCTGATGATAGCTTATATGGAACTGATAAATATATATGTCAGCTGGCAGTACTTTGGGGGAAATAACGTCAGCTGATACTTTGAAAGTTATTATGTAGGAGTAAGGCAGAAGTAAACGTAGTGATTATATTCTCTTGGGGCAGAAGCACCTACTGTCTATTTAAATGCATCAGATGACTAGATTTTCCTCGACTTACTGCTAGCTGATTTTTTTATTTATCTCAGCTGAGGGTCCACCTGGACCACTTGAGGAATCACTGGTCTAGACTTTTAGGTCTGATGGCCTTTAAGCTAAATCGGTAGGTAGGTGAGCAGATCTGCTCACCTACCTAGCCATCTAGCTCACCTAGTAAACGTGGCAGCGCGGGAGCGGTAGGATCTTTGCGTAGAAATCAAATGGACCGGTTCTCGAAAACAGCGGAGCGGCAGCGGCGCGGGTCTACGTTGCCCGCGCCGCCACCGCCGCCTAAACGTAGTGATTATATTCTCTTGGCCGCCGCCGCCCGCTAAATTCGAGGGCGAGGCCTTAGAACTAATAAATAAATCCACGTTTCCACATGTATTCACAATACAAATCATTGTTCCAGGAAAAAGTACCAGGAGGCCATACATGACTAAGAGGCTCTGGTTATGAAAATGGAAAAAAAAGTCTTGTTTCATAACTGGTTACGGAACAGGGTAAAAATTTCCTTTTTCGTAACCAGTTACGAAAACTTGGTTACGAATGTGGACGTAGCGATTTTTTATAATTATAAATGATATGTGTTTTGTATAAATAATTACGCCACATTTATGCTGAGTCGCTGCGCCGGCCGGTGGTTGGTTAAATTGCTATTCAATATCATCATCATCATCAGCCTTTATGTTCAGCAGTGGACGCACCACTGCTGAACATAGGCCTCCCTCAATGAACGCCATTACATCAGTACAAATCACCTCTCTAACATTAGTACTCTTTCCGATTGTTGTATTGTCTTTGATTGTATTGATGTCTAGATGTTGATAAGGTAACTTGTAGGCCTTATAAGTAGGAAAAAACTTTTAAAAATTACATCTTTATTAAATAGGTAAATTTAACAGAAACGATAACATAAAACCGAAACACAATGTAAATATTGTTGCACTTGAAAATTTTAATAAATGTGCAAACTGGTAAATTTTTGGTTATAATATAAAAAATTCTAAAAATATATTAAACAAACTAATACTCCTCGCCACCTTCCCCTTCCCCTTCTCCAGAATCCATTCCGACTTCTTCATAATCTTTCTCGAGTGCTGCTAAATCTTCACGTGCCTCAGAAAACTCGCCTTCCTCCATACCCTCTCCGACATACCAATGAACAAACGCTCGTTTCGCATACATTAGGTCAAACTTATGATTCAATCTCGACCACGCCTCTGCTATAGCTGTAGTGTTGGATAACATGCATACAGCACGCTGTACTTTTGCCAAGTCACCTCCTGGCACTACTGTAGGAGGCTGGTAGTTGATACCAACTTTGAAACCAGTAGGGCACCAATCCACAAATTGAATGGTTCGCTTTGTTTTTATTGTTCCAATGGCGGCATTTACATCCTTAGGGACGACATCACCTCGATACAGCATACAACATGCCATATATTTACCGTGCCTAGGATCACATTTCACCATTTGGTTGGCAGGTTCAAAGCACGCATTTGTTATTTCTGCAACTGACAATTGCTCATGATACGCCTTTTCTGCTGATATGACTGGTGCATAAGTTACCAGCGGAAAATGGATACGAGGATAAGGTACTAAATTTGTTTGAAACTCTGTTAAATCCACGTTCAAAGCTCCATCAAATCTCAATGATGCTGTTATAGATGAAACAATTTGACCAATCAATCTATTTAAATTGGTATACGTTGGCCTTTCAATATCCAGGTTTCGGCGGCATATGTCGTATATAGCTTCATTGTCCACCATAAATGCTGCATCAGAATGCTCCAATGTTGTATGAGTAGTTAGAATCGAGTTATATGGTTCTACTACAGCCGTAGATATTTGCGGCGCCGGATAGATTGCGAATTCTAATTTTGACTTTTTACCATAATCTACCGAGAGACGTTCCATTAGCAGCGATGCAAAACCAGATCCTGTGCCACCACCAAAGGAATGAAATATGAGAAAACCTTGTAGCCCCGTACATTGATCGGCCAGTTTTCGCACTCTGTCCAGGACAAGGTCCACTATTTCTTTTCCAATCGTGTAGTGACCTCTAGCGTAATTGTTTGCAGCATCCTCTTTACCAGTTATGAGCTGTTCGGGATGAAACAATTGTCGGTATGTACCTGTACGTACTTCATCTACCACTGTTGGTTCTAAGTCAATAAAAACTGCTCTAGGCACGTGCTTTCCAGCTCCGGTTTCGCTAAAGAATGTATTAAAAGAATCATCACCGCCGCCAACGGTTTTGTCCGAAGGCATTTGACCATCAGGCTGGATCCCATGTTCTAGACAATAAAGCTCCCAGCATGCATTTCCTATCTGCACTCCAGCTTGACCAGCGTGTATTGATATACATTCACGCATTTTTCTTTAACGAAATTCAATATTTTAATCAAAACTTCTCAAGGGTAATGATTGTATAAACTTCAAATTAAACAATGAACTGACTGTGAAAACTGTATTCCAAAATTGACGGTCGTTTTTGAATTTAAAAGAAATCTATTTTCAACCAGATTTATTAATATTATACAGCAGCCAAGGGTTTAACATTTTTTTTTTATTATAATAAAAATACTTATTGGGTATCTGAAGCCAGTGCCTACCAGTGGAATCCTTAACTATAAATCAGAGTAAATATAGACACAAAATAAAGAAAAGGAACTTTAGTATTATATATTATTATGCAACATTGGAAATTTCTTGCTAATACGTTGATCATAGTGGCGTCATGATGATTACTTTAAGGAAAAGTTGACATCACTATATTCCACAGAAATTGCGATTGGAACGTGAAGGTACACAACTCTCAATAAGACCTCTTTTTATGATAATTATATTATTACCTAATGATGAATATGTGAATTTCTTCTAGGTTCGCCCTAATGCCGTTCGCATTGAACGACACCACTCGCAAAAAGCGCGGCTTAATCCTACCCGTGGTAGCCATCTAACGGCTTGGAGTGAAGCACTTGATCTTATCGATCAAGGCGGAGTGGTCGACGATCGCTTGTATGCGATCGGATAATGAACCGCGCAGCTTTGCTGCTAATATTTGCAGTTCGACAGTGTCGATACTGCCGACGAAATCCGACACGAATGCTAGGTCCGCCGCAAAGCTAGATGTGGGAGCGGGATGGGGGGAGCGTCGACGTTCCCTACACATGTCAAATACGTCGGTCCGGATCGGCCGCGTTAGCACAGGTTCGAATCCGATACATGTCGATATCAATACTAACTGCGATAACAACGATAGCCCGTTGCTATCATCTGTTAGTCTGGGTACCGCGACGCGCTCCCCCTATCTAAGGGTGGAGAGATGGTCGGCCATCATGATAACAACATCACCCGAAACAAAACGTCAACAGTATCGCATTCCTATAGTTTAAATTCTACACCACGTAGTGATGCGGCGAAGCCACGCCCCCGGAGGAAGCTGGCGGGGGAGTAAATCCCCCTTATAAAATTTTTAGATAAGCCATCTGCTCATCTACTTTCCGATGTAGCTTTAAGGCCTTAAGGCCAACAGCATAGGTCCTTTCGAAAAAAATAATATATTATTTTTTCTCAGTAAGACTCTCCCTAAAATAGTTTACGTATAGTATACATTCATATAGTTTAGACTGACTTTCCAGTATGGCCAAACAGAAACAATAATAATAATAACAAAAAGAAAGAGAGTGGCGTGAAGCGTCGAAGCGGTTGTGGTTTTCTGTTTCTTATCACTTAATAGTTTTGTTTTAAAAACAAAATCTAAATATTATTATAATGATTGGTTGGCGAATAATGTAACAGACTGTTCTTGATGGGTGCATTGGAAGTGATAGTTGATTGACGGGAACTTAAAGGGTAAATGTTCCATTAATTAATTATTATTTACCATTTTAATAGTTCGCAATCTGTTAATATTGGGTGGCGAATATTGCGGAGAATTGTTCTGGGGCGGTTTTCTATATAGGACTTTTCAGGTGGTTTTCTATAGTGTACGTTTTAAAAATTTAATCCATATTGTATAATGTGATTGGCTGGCGAATATTGTGATGAACTATTCTGAATGGATGAATTTGGGAGTGATAGTTAATTGATAATGACGTGAAGAGCGAAATCGCGCCTCTTGATGTTTCACACGATTTCTGCAAATTACAGACCAAAAGTAGTTTCTTCTTCTTCTTTGAAGATTTTGTTACCCTGAACATTATAAAAGCCTCGTGGCTGATAGATTACAAACTAATGCCTTAAAAAAAATTTAAAAAAAAAACAAATGTCAGTGGACAGTGTGTCATTTGTGGTCATTTGTTTCTTTTTTGACATTTAACATTTGACAAACTACGAGCGTCAGTAAAATCATTATTTGTGATAAAAAAAAACTATAAACATAAATTCATATTCTATAATACAATTAGGTCAATAAAACACAACTTCTGTATTGTCCTTAAATGTTATCTATTTAAATTTCTTTAATAGTTAATACGTTGCTAGATAAAAATGTCCGAAGAAGATGTAAGCAAATGGAATAAAGAAGAACAAGTAAAAGGTATTTATGTATAATGAAATATAGTATTGTATATATATATATATTATATTTCATGATTCCCAAATGTAACTTAACCTCCACCAAACCAAAAAATAAATATAGCTAATAAAACTGCTGAACATAGGCTTCTCTCAATGAACGCCAAGATGACCGATCCCTCGCTACTCTTACTTGACATAATACCATCAACTTAATACTTAGTATATTAAAGTTTGTTTTCCGGTCTTATTTGTTTCTTTGTTTAAAATGATAATCCCAGATCCTCCAATAAAATGAAGAGAGATTTAAGGCAACCTTTTTAACTTCTGTTCTTAATTTGAAATAGGTGAAACAGTGGAGATTATCTTGTATGTATAGTTGTATGTTTGCTAAAATATGTTTCAGATCAAGCAATGTTTACCAGATCATCTAGTTTTGAAATGTTGGATCCACATGACCCAGTGATTAGCCGTCTCGCAACTCAACTTTTTAAGAAGACCAATGATTACCTGCAGGGCGAAATGTCAGCAGGACAGGTTAAAGTTTTTTTTAATGCTTAATTTTATACAGGTATTTTACTATAGTGGAAACCTTTATGATGACATCAAACTTATTTCTTAGAGGTTACAAGGCATTGTGTTGAAAATAATTATAAATAATAAATAAAATATAAATTACTTTACAAGAGAAGTTGAGGCATGACCCTCCCAAACACTGCAAAAAATGATAGGAATAATATTGCTCGCCATAACCAAACATTAGCCAAGTCATAAGAAACAGATTGAAGTATAATATGTGTATGTGAATTTAATATAATAAAATAAGTTCATTTGATCTTTAGTTATTTTTGTATTACTTAAATTTGCTATTATGTATGTAAAATTTAAATACTCATATTTGTTCTGTGACCATACAGGATCATTATAACCTTCTGGAAGAAATAAATAGACTGGCTATCACAAAGTATGCCGATTTGAGACACCTGACTGTAAACTTAAGTAAAACTTTGAACGAGTACAATGAAATGTGTGAGTTAACTTTCATTTCATCTGTCCATAGTTAGTAATTTTAGTCACAATGGCGATGACTTTTTAGTTATTACAGTATATTAAAATCATTAAATTTTGACTAACTTTAGTAAACAATTAATTTTAAAAATTCCTTGTTTTACAGATGCTGTTTCAATAAAACCACTTCTGCAACAGATTGATGAAATTGATTCTCAAGTTTCACAGTTAGAGGCAAATGCATATCGACTGGATAACTATACAAAGCAGTTAAAGGCCAGGTTCAAAGAACTTGAAGAACAATAACACTTAATTTTTATGTTTATCATTATTTTTACATGTGTATATAATATAAAAAAAATGTTTATTCAATAGGCCTAAGAAAATTTTATCTTCAATTTAAGTAGATAGTACATTTTTTTCTTATACCCTTTTATTTAGATATATTTACTGAAAACAACTATTTTTATTGTTAATAAAATACAGTGCTTATGTAAGTAAAAAGATAATTTAAAAAAGTGTATTATTTTTCCTGTATTATATAAAAGAATGTGAACTATATTATATTTTGTTATTAAACAATTTATATATTACTAGCTGTTGCCCGCAGCTTCGCCTGCGTTAACTAAGATTTACAACGGGATCTTAGCGGGATGATATATCTTTACCGATAAATGGGCTATCGAACACTGAAATGTTTCATTAAAATCCGACGGATAGTTCCTGAGATTAGCGCGTTCAAATAAACAAACTCTTTAGTTCATATCTTAAGGATTATCAAGGGAAAAGCATGAGTAAAATAAACTTGTTTAAATGTAGTCCAAACAATTCAAAATTTCTGAATAAAATATGGTTGTTGTGCCTCACTCGACATAGATAGGAATAGTATGTCATTGACTTTTTTGTAGAGAATTATAAGATCTACAATTAATCTTTTATAGTTTAGGCAGCGTACGCAAAATAAGTAACTTTTCTGGTTGAATTTTTACACCTCGTGTCCGAAAAACACAAATATCTTACGGAACCCTATTTTTTTCCAGAATAAAATTTAGCCTTTGTTACTCGTGGATAATGTAGGTTTCAAATGGTGAAAGAATTTTTGAAATCGGTCCAGTACTTTTTGAGCCTATTCATTACAACCAAACAAACAAAGTTTTCCTCTTTATAATATTAGTGTAGATGTAAAAACTGTTAAGGACATAAAAAACATAAGGAACCCCGACAATGTCACATGCCGCCAGCTATACATAATTATCATATGCCAGAAAACTTTAGTTATCAATTTAAATCACATTTTAGGCCGTGTTCCTTTTTACACTGGAGCACTGTAAACCGTGACGTCACTACAGTATACTGCGAACTGTCAGCGAAGCCGTTCCTTTATAGATATGTATACTGGTTAGTGTTGTAAATCGAAACGCAGTACAGTATACTGGGATTTGTAAACTTCATCTATCATCACATATGAGCTAAGAACTTATGACATTCGTCATTGACATTTTCAGTTTTCACGTGTTTGTGTTTTAATTGTGAAAGTATTGTTTTTATTTATTGTCGGTTGAAGTAATTGCTTAATAAAAAATAGGTATACTTCATCTTAAAAGAAAATATTGGTTTTCAAGTAATTAAATGTACTAAATAATAATAACTTACAGACCGGATTTAATAGCTAAATAACTGATTTTATATCCTTAGCTAATGAAAAACGTAACAATTACTGGTGCTGTCCAATATTTATTAGATTTTTCGGACTCCGATGATGATGAGGAAGACCTTATAATATAAACATATATCTAGAAATCGTGCTGAACAAAATATAATAATTTTAGAATATCAGTCATTAAAAAAATATCTTTAAAACTCAGATTCGTAAGGAATTAAGTTATTTATGTAATTTTTCTTATTAAAAGTCGACGTAACTGGATTGTTCATTGCATTTCCATTTGTTAATTGACTATAGTATGTGGCTAGATAATCTTCGTTTCCTAATAAGTTTACTTGAACCTAACATACACAAGCAGTCTGTTTGATATGGTAGACAGCACATTACTGTACAAATAGCTTCGTATGAGTATCTGGACTATAGCCACAACTGACCTCTCTACCCTGAAACATCATTGAAATATAGACATAGTTTAATGTATGACAATTTTGTTTATAGATAAGTATGTGATTGCTTTGATGTTGTAAAAGTAACAGCATGTAGAACTGTGAAAAGTAGTTAAATCAATTTATAAATATCTACATGTATCTCTACAAAATGGCCTATGTGCAAGGAAGCTAGCCGAACATGAAATTATATACATTGAAAGTATGGGTTTCCAAGTATTCTAGAAGCAGTTGATGGAAAACATATTAGACTAAGTCAACTCAGAGAACACTATATCAGCTATATAATAGTAATGGATTTCATTCCATTCAAACTCAGGTATTAAAAAAATGTATAAGTAGTTAATTTGTAAAAAAATTTAAATTTACACAAAAAAAATTGTAATTTCTAGTATGTGGCCACAAATTGAAAATTATTCATGCATGATTACACTCATTTATTAGAATACAAAGCTTACAGTGTCTAGCCTTATTGAATGACACCTTACCAAAATAATGGTAATTTGGGGCAAGATTGCTTACAATACATTATTGCACATTCAAGTTTGCATATAATTATAGAATAAGCTAATGCTTCTTTAAAAGGTAGATTTTGTAGTTTATTGGACAAACTACCATTCAAAAGCACTGACTTAATTCCATAAAATGTTTTAGCCTGTCGCATTTGCACAATATTTGTATTTTCAGAAGTGATATGATTGAAGTCCCCATTCTCGTGAATCATAATGTTCTTGCACTTGATATGAACATTGATGGAAATAATGCCATGAAATTTGTGGGGATGGAAAAAAGAGGATATTTAAAAAAATGTTAACAATTTACAAGTTTGAAGACAAATTCAAAGCATTAGTCAATCTAAATTATGCATATTTATGCTATGGAGGTCTATATTATTACATTTATGTTATGGAGGCCTATTTTCAGCAGTGGATGGATGATGATGCATAACTTAATCGATAACTCTTAATTAAAATGAGCAACTTGAATAGTTATATACCTATATTATATGTTCAGCAGTGAATGGATAAGGACTGATGATGAACCATACAATTTTTTTATATAATCAATAAAAATTCACTGTAGATTTTATAGGAATATAAGAGGATGACATTAAAAGTTCTTAGGACTGGCCACTTGTAAACATTATAATAAAAAAGTGTTATATCACTTGACCGGCACAACTATAAAGGAATTTTAAATCAAATTTCATTCATTTGTCATTTCTTTTTTTAGGTGTGATGGTAAATTAAAATAAAGTGTCATACATCAGCATGTATTTAACTTCAGATAATGTTTCTGCAATGATTGACATAGTTTTCTATGTCATTTAAGTCAACAAGAAAAGCACAAATCTCACTGATGATCTGTGTGACGCACACCGTCTACAGCAACGACTGAAGATGACATCAGTGTTATACACTCATACACTCCATATGACAGAGACTAACAGAAGGGTATCCTATTACATGACTCTGACAAACTTAGGCATAGGTTTGAGTAATTGCACAAAACCCTCCATCAACATTTAGTGGTGAGGAAGCTTTGTGGTGGATACCTCATAATTTGGCAGAGGCTCAAAAACTTCATCTATCTGTCTATTGGCGCCGTGAAGTGGTATAAAGATTTAACGGATTTACTAAGTCTCCTGAGTGGCTGTTTCCTTCCTGCTGTGTGAGAAATTGCCAACAAAAGAGAAGACAGGTCAAAGCATGGGAAAAAAAGATGGTGGCTTCTTTATTCGGAAGGACATTACATTACGGAAAAAATATTTCAGATGATTTAAAGGCAGTTACTGTAGGGTGGTACACTAATATGTAATTATTTGCTACTTGTCTTAAAAAAGATCAGAAGAAACAATGTTCCAATTGTGTCCCCCTTGACCACGACATCATCGCCAAGCTAACAATAAATCAACTTTTTGCTGGTGTTAGGCATGGAATTACTGGATCATCTACCATATAGCCCTGACCTCGCAAAAAACTTAAATGTTAATAATAAACATTTTCAGTATGTAATCAGGTTTAGGTACTGAGTACCTGTTAATGTGTAATCTCTAATATTTGCACTAAGTACAGCCAGTAATTGCTTATACCTAGCTTATAAGACTAGAAATGAGTATATAAAAACCCTTGATTTGTTTTGAATACTATAATTTTAAAAGGCGTACATAATAAAATACTAGAAACATTAAACTTTATTTAAAGAAAATACAACAACATATCCTTAATAATTTTACTGCCTGTTTTGCACCTAACTTTTAAGACAATATTAGAAATGAGTAGTAAATAAAGAAAGAAATAACAAAAGTGTATTAAAATTGATTTATAAATAAAAATATGTAATAAATAATTAATTAGACTAAAATACTCTTAAATATAACTCATCAACATTTTCAGTACTTTCTATGTACTTATGTGAAAAAAGTATAGTATCAACCCTTACAAGTCCCACTACTGGGCACGGGTATCTTCGAAATCAGGCGAGGAGGATAATGGGCCATTGATAGTTCACTGATGCACTGGCCCAATGGTGAACTTTTCATACCTTCAAAGACTTTAAATCTCATCAGGCATGCAGGTTTCCTCAAGATGTTTTCCTTCATCAGTAAGCGAGCGATAGTCTTGTGTTTAGGGTATTTAGGATACAAGAAGGTCCGGATCGAACCCGGAAGCAAGAGATTGGTCGTCTTGGTGTTCATTGCGGTTTGCCTAAGTGCAACAGTGGACTGATAAAGGCTGATGATGATGAATCCTACACGCACGAGTGACAGCTGCCATCTGACGTCTCTTTTTAATTTCGTTCCTATAGGAACAGGCTAAGAACAGAGACCATGCTACCAAATAAGCAATATTTAGTTAATTTTGAAAAATGCCGGAAAACCGTAGGATTTGTCCCTAAAGAATTCAACCATCTTTAACTTTTACATTTACATTAATACCCAACAAGTTAAAATTGTAAACACGAAAGCAATACATTGCAGCATTGATTTAGAATGTTTCGTTACGCTTTCAAATTTTGAAAGCAAAAAAAATGTATAGTCGTCGCCACTTTTAAAGTCCTGCGACTAATGGCCGAACTAAATTTGACAACATTGACATCTTGACGTCTGTCTGGAGTAAGAAGTTGTGATATTTTAAATTGTTTTACGTGAAATATGGAGCATATAAATATAAAGTGAGGTGTAAAAAGTGAAGGCCGTAAAATGATTTTAAGTGAAATAATTTTGTGAATTAGAAAGTAATTATTAACACACAACAGTAACAATTAACCCCGTTGAATAAAATGTTTATAAATGTCACTGCCATGACAGGTAAATTTTAGAGATGCCAGAGTCACTTATTTTTGCCTAATTTATGGTTAAAATATTATCATTAACTCTATACCTACATTTATCTTATGATATTTTATATGAATATAAATACAAGGTAAAAGAATTAAATCCTTGCTCAGATGAATTATATTTTCAGGTGTTTCTGTAAAAAAGGTCGAATAACAAAAGAAGTAACAATGGCAGCAATTACTTCTGAGAAAATCGTCACTCCTGGCAAAAGCCGAACACATCCGAAGAAGCTTGTTTTAGATGAATTCTACTAATCGGTTATACGTAAAAAATACGAATGAAATATTTACAAAAAAAAATGTTTTATTTTACTAAAACCTGGCAGGGAGATTTTTATTTTGCTGCTATAATTATTTTTGTCATTATTATCATACTCAGTCTTTATCAATTCACTACTGACCATAGGCCCTATAATTATTTAAATTTTTTATTGTACTAGACTTGGTGGAAAATCATTACACTATAAATTGGCAACATTGAGTTATGAGACCGCAGCGCCGCGTCTATCGGACTTCTAAAGTGGCGATGACTCTACATATCAATGTAATGAAATCCCCATTGTGCCACTAGAGCCATGTTTCAGTAAAATCTTCAGACAAAAAAAATGAAAATAAATGTTGATAGTAAACCAACAATATTTTTCTTTCATCAATCATCGACCAACAAACAAACTAGAAAAAAATCTATGAAGTGGGTTTATTCCTAGTAACAATGGGAATTAATGCTATTTCGCATTCATTTCACTAGTATGCGAATTCATAAGCCTCAGCATGCTTATTGCTATGCTATTTTCTAATATGACCTGAGGATATGAGATGGAAGATATCCTTAATCCTACTAACGTTAATAAACATGCGAAAGATCGTAAGCATGGAATTTGTAACTCTTTCACACAAAACTACTTTGATTTTATTAAGTTATTTGGTAAGTGAAATTTTTCATTACAATATCTTATGTATATTTTAATAACACCTTATAACAAATAGGCAGAGTAAATTATAATTTATAAAGATATTGTGTGAATTGTCCAAATACTGCCCAAACAAAGTCGCGGGTCGCTCTTATATTATACGGTAAGGTAAGCTGATGTTCTAAAATTTAAAACATTGAAATGAATGATATAACGAGCCCCTCTACTGGTAGATAGGTACTGAGTTCACTCACTGATATCCATTTAAATAACAACAATAAGTAAACATGAAATATGAATATCGAATAATATTGAATATCGAATACTTATTAATAAACTTTTACTATAAACTACTTTAACTTTCCAAAACTCACTGACCATACATACGATACGCGCCAAATACACAAACAAATTATTACTAAAAAAAATACGCATTTTTTCGATAATCGAAACTACATACAAACAAATCAAAGATGTTAACAAAATGTTAATATTAAACCGCGATAAAATCCCTAAAAGTTGTTTCATTGTAATATTAATATTGTTGAACCTTGTATTTAGCAATTATACCATTCACATTTATGTTTAAAACGAACTCAACATAACAAATAAAAAATCGGGAAAACAACATTCTACAATCGTACGCATTCATTCATTATCAGACCTCACAAGTCGTACTTGAAGCAAGCATGAAGCAAGTGCTTCCATAGACAAAGTACTGGAGCACCTTACCTCGAAAAAACAGTGCTCACAGTACAAAAATGGCGTCGATTTTATGACGTCATAAATTGTGACGTCATATTGCGACTGAATACTGTCGGCCATTACCGAACAATTCTCTCGTTGTGATTGGTGACAGTGCTTGCAGTAAAAAAATGGCGCCCTAGTCATGACGTCACTAGCGCTGTGACAGTATACTGTCAGTATAAAACGGAACGAATTTCTTCCAGTACTGAGCACTGGGCAGTGCTCGCAGTATAAAACGGAACACACCCTTAATTTATAGTCCGCGCCAGCGGCGCCACTAATGAAGTCCTGCGACTAAAGCCGGAACTAAATTTGACAAGCTTGACATCTGTCTGGAGCAAAGATAAATAAAAAGCATAGATAGAGGATAATAAGTTGAAAAAATTCCATAACTAATACGCTCTTTACTCTTACGTCAAACTACCTGTGTTGAAACAAGATAGCATTATGTCTTCAGCTCTATCTTCAGGCCATGCGCCCCACATTGCCTCGGTGGGCCATATTAGTTGGTAGCCAGCTGGATATCAAAGGCCCTGTTGTGTTTTGCTAATAATTTGTGGTTTTTAGTATTAAAAGTGAACTTTTAGTTATATTTACGTAATTAACAAGAAATATGGCGTATGTGGTACCAGGGTATTCTTACCAAATGGGTGTACTAAGTGAAAATAATTCAAGTGTATCATTCCACCGGTAAGCTTAATCAAATCAAAGAAATGGCTCCATTGAACCATTTGAGACCAAGTAGAGTAGCCATATCTGTCTCTCTTTATCTTATGATGTACTTCTTAAGAAAGTAAAGGACAGCATTAGCTACTCAGATCCTCCAAGATACACTCTATCTATCTATGCTTTTTATTTATCTTTGGTCTGGAGTAAGAAGTTCTAAGATTCTAAAGCCGGAACCGCACGTTTGTGACTTGCCGCAAGCCCCTAGCCTTCACAAGTCACAAGCATGCGGACGCCTCGCAAGCGCTTGCGGCAAATTCTCTTTGGTTCCCTTTGGCTTGTGCACAATACCGACACTCGTCGGGTCGGCCACAAATCTTTGCAAGGTTACGCAAGCCAAGACAAACTCTGTATCCGTACGTTTGAATTTGTGAAGGTTTGCTAAGCCTCAGCAAACGTGCGGTTCCGGTTAAAATTGTTTTACGTGAAATATGGAGCAATAAGGCAGATATTTAAATATTTTTTTTATAATTAAACTATAGAAGAACATACGACGATTTATGAAGAACAATCAAGAACAAACGATATAAAATAACAAAATCTAAAAAACAATCAAAAAATTTTTATGGTGGGCTGGCTTTAACGAGCCTCTATTTCCGTAGTATCAAATTACTCTATGGGGCGGACTCTAGCATGGATGTAGTATAATAACAGGATGGCGTACTCGGAAAAAATGTATTTACGAAAGTGAACACTAACTCAACGCATTAAGTATTATATTCTAATGGGCATTACACAGATGCTGATCCGAGCCGAGCGGGATAGCAATATGTTAGGAGTGTGTCTCGTTCTTTTATCTTGCCAGCTTAAAAATGTATTTTATTTGTTTTTCTGTTACGAGTGCTTAGTCCTGTTATATATTATTACGTCCATTGACTCTAGCTGCTTTTTCTTAAATGTTGTTCCGGTTGGAATAGGCTCAGACCAGAGGCTATACTACCATTTCTATCTAAAATATAATATTTTTCATTCCAATTTTCGGAGTCAACAACTTATATAAAGTCACAATAATTATCCTACATTTAAATATGCCAAGACCACGTTTACTAGAAACATTTTTACTTCGTCGTCCACAATTTGTTATTATTTAAAAAAATAAAATTAAAAAAAAACCAAAAAAATAAATTGGGGGCTAACTTTAAAGTGCCGAAGTATTGTGGCGCTTATTGGTCCGCTATCCACGATCTGTTTTTTATATTAATATAATATTTTCTATCTTTATTTTTTAGAGACAATTAATGCCCAATACTCAAACGCGACTCAAATTTCAGAGCTACTTACATTTTGATGACATATGGATTAAAGGCGTTCTTAGTAGTTTGAGCAGCCCCCAAATATTTAAGTGGCATTTGAGAGTTCGGGTAAAATGCAATTTAATTAAGTACGTCCTATTAAAGCTAAATTATACAATTACTCACATTCTAACTTAACAATTAAATAAATGCCAATAGTTAATTAAAATCGTTTTTAAACAAACGAGTTAAAGTATTTGTAAGATCGAGTAAATAATCGAAACTCATTACTTGACGATCATTTTATTTGTAAATTGTGTATCGATATTCGTTATTCGTTCTACCCATAGCTAACTTTGGTTTTTACTTTTTGTAGTTATTAATTTATTTAATTGTACTTGCAATGATCGGGAAGGAGTTTGTGAGAGTTTTTTAGTTGTTATTTCAGGTCAGTTTAACTAATTTACTTAATAAGTACGTAATAAAATAAATCATTATTCATTATATATTTTTGGAATTTGGTAATCTATATTATGTGTGCGAAGAGAAACGGTATTAAGGTGAATTTAGTGATTTTGCTTCAACCAAGTAATACGTCTTGGGCGACAGAAATCATAATTACAGGTATGACTGACTATAATTACTTCCTTTCTTGGATTGATTTAGGAAATAAACTCAAATTATGCATTATGACAGATTAAAACAAGTTCTGTGTGCCAAAATAGTTATTACTCTTTTTCTAAATATATATCGTACATTCACCTGCGATGTGTAACACTTCAGTGTGCTGAATACGAATATAGATAAATCAAAGGACCGCTCGCTGCCCTTTTAAATTTTAAATTATAATTATTACTTAAATACGCAAGCAAATTTGTATATTATCAATAATTATGGTAAAAGAAAGTTAAGTGCAAAAAGTTTTTAAGGAAGCCATCCAAAGTTATGAACGAAAACAAAGTAGGATTTCATGCATAAGATTTTTTTTAAAGTTGAATTCTTAACGTGATCTACAAAGCATCTGCCTATACAAGTTAAAATTTACAATAACATCCTTATCACAGTTCCTTATCACTAAATATTTGCCTATCAACACTGTCTCCATTTCAAAACCTTCTTCTTCTTCAGAATCTTATATTCTGGAGCCAAGGCATTGTTGATCAGCCAATAATAATTTCAAATTTAGAAATATATCTACAATTTTATTGTTACACCTACATACCTTTTAAACAGGCAAGTAAACAACATACTATTGTTACTACAACAAACCACTACTTGTTATATCTGACAGTCATTATTTTATTTTTGTACTTTAACTAGTAAATTCTTTTATTTAAAAAAAAAAAGAAGCGAAATGTAATATTTTTTAAATTATTATTTGAGAGGTTTTGCAATGTGACACACAACCTTTGGATGTGAGAGTAATGAGAAAAAAGTTGCTATTTTCATCAAAGAAAACTTAAATATGCTTCAATGGCTATAAAAGGAAGTGGTGTAATTAAAGTTTATAATTAGTAGTTATTAATGATTATATTATCAGTTTCTTTACTGCATAATATCTTGCAACTGCTTATGTAAGTTATTAGTAGTAATATGTGTTATGTGATTCAAATTGCATAGATAGATTTCCTTATGCCATATGTGAAAATCTTCATGAATATTCATACTTGTCACACTTTTTATTTTTTAATCATCATAATAGAAACTTTATTATAAACTGTATATACTATTCTCCAACCAAACTTAAAATAGGATGTTTGTAACAAACCACCACAGCTGACTTTTAGGGTTATCACATTTTTTTTTAATAATTAGACACTTAGTTTTATACATACTTGTTTGGACATTTTAAATTCCTAAAGGAAGCTAAATCTTAAAAGAAGAAGAAGAAATGAAGTGTAAAGTCAAGAAAATCAATAAAAATGATTAATAACCGTTTCTTTTTAACCACATGTAATTGACTATTTATTACATTTCATTTATGATGGTCCTTGTTTCAAATATGGACTTGGCAAAAGCATTTTTTTTTTTGGAAGAAGTCAAGAACATTTTCCCATTTTGCTGTTGTTGTTTGTTTATCCGTCCACTGTTGAACATACCCCTCCTTCATTGTACGCCAGACAATTGATGGCTTGCCAGTTGGATCCAAAAATTTTTTTATAGTATAGAAGGGCAAATGATCAGTCGAGGTCTTGCAACTATTGACACCCATTAACATCAGATGCATTGCACTCCTTTTCCCTATACCCCCTAATGCGCCTCCGGCACCTCCTCACAGGCCGCATAAAACACGACAAGTTAGCTGTCACTTTACACTGATTTCTTGAGAGCGAGAG
The DNA here is from genome assembly GCA_905333005.2 of Lycaena phlaeas. Taxonomy (NCBI): domain Eukaryota; kingdom Metazoa; phylum Arthropoda; class Insecta; order Lepidoptera; family Lycaenidae; genus Lycaena; species Lycaena phlaeas. The sequence continues at coordinate 8,942,777 of HG995168.1, forward strand.
GTTCCTCCTCGGTCGTACCGGCCCAATTTGGCTGCAAGGCATGTGGCACTACCTCTTACTAAACTTACTCTTACAAACATGGACTGGCCACTTCATGGAGATCGTCTTCCTACCTGATTAATGGCCGTCTAACACCTTATCTACTTAAATTGTGAAAGTGATTTTGATGATTTTAGTTCTCTGGCGAGGGCTTCATTTTTGTACTATATCATTATTTAAAAAATATCAGAAGAATCCATCAGTATTCCAAATAATAGATATATTCTATTTGGTATTTATAAACCAAAGACAAACAAAGTATATTGATAAACCAAAGATTTCCATCACATTGTGTCACTAAAATGATGTATTTCACATAATATTCATGTGATTGAGGCCGGGGTTGGAGGTGATAAATGCATTCTTACCTGTTGTAGAAACATTTAATGAATTTTATTTCATTTTATATTAAAAAGCTTAATAGTTTAGTTGAATCTCAATAAATGCAACTTTAACTCATTAGAGCATTCAATAAAGATTACTTTTACAAAATTGCACTGCAGGTTTCTTAGTTATATATTTATGTAATCATTACCTTAACACTTTATGTAGCTATTTAAAAGATAAACATTTGATAAAAATTATTTTGCCCCTTGTTGCCTTTCTGCGCCCCTCAAGGTACTTGTATGATGCTGTGTCAGGGCTTATGGGCCACACGATAGCAGTGTCATTCGTGTCCCATTGGCCTTTCCTTTGCCAGGTGGCGACTGTTGTTATTGTAGCTTAACAATACTTTGTTATCAAAAATTCTACGTTGAGTTTGACTAAAATATGGATCACTTGGCCATAAGTCTATATTTGACCAGCTTTAAACTGGCATAATATATATTAGCAATTTCAAAATTTATTTCCAATGTATGTATCATTAATATGATAGTCAAGTCAAAGGTAGCTTAAAATAAATAAAAAGGGATACAATGTTGTAATTATTGATTGTCAGTTGATCTTTATTATTCTCACAAAAAACAAGGAATAAGATATTTATATTTCCATTGATATTCCTATACTTTAAACAAGAAATTCTTGTGTATATATAATCTCCACTCACTCTCTCGAAAACGGCTCCAACGATTTTCATGAAATGTTGTATACATGGGTTAAAAACGGCGATGATTCGACCTAGCTAGGATACATTTTTAGAAAATTTAGTTTTATTCATGTTTTGAGGCAATGATATATATCATTAGAATACGAACTTTGAGTATATACAAAGGTACGTTCCGTATATAAGGACTTAAATTTCGCTGTCAAATAATATGCCAAAATAGCTAATAAGTTGAGAAATTAGGCAGTTATCAATCGAAAAGAACCTGGTTCGTATCTCCAGTCCGATTTTCTTTTTGTATTTTTTCTTCTTCTTTTTTTTGGGAGAAACACTTTATTATATTTTCTCTACCAAGGGTATTCTCAAAAACCGAGCAAATGCTCGGTCAACCAGGTACTTGTTTATTATATATAACAATATCATGAATAGGAAGCCCTTATTTTAATTTTTAAATTCAAATTAATAACTACCCCTTAATTGATACCATTCACGTTACTAAATTCTTAACTTAAATTTTTTATAATATTAAAATTACTCATTGACCTTTACATCCTTTAATATTCGCAATTATCTGATAAATTTGATACTGAGAATGAATGATAAGATATGTGGAAATGCTTTTGTTTGCATCACACAGTGTATCCATAAATGGACTAATCTTTAATGCTGAGGTATAAAGCTTTTTGTTGTCTATATTAAATTTAGGAGATTATTTTTAATAAGAATTAATTGTATGACGAAAATATGATGTTTTAAAAATTCTGTCTTCAGTTGTAATTAATTTTACTAATTTCAAAGTTTTCACTACATATATATGTAGTGTAACTTGGTATGACTATATAGTCATACCAACCAAATCTTTCATGTTATACCTCTAATGGCTAGGTATTTTTACGCTTAATAAATCTAAAAAAATAATGTGCATCAGGGAACTCTAAAAAGAAACTGCTCTAGATATGAACCAACTTAACTACCCAAGCCTAGAAAGGCGAAACATCGTTAATTAAGGAACAACGCACTCATGAATAATTGAGAGGTTAAAACGATTAAAACTAGTTATCTTAATAACATTCAATTGATGAAGAAATCATTAAACGTTAATTTGAAAGAAAAAGTGATAGTAAGAATTAAAGAAAAAAAAAACATTATCATTGTATAATATTCCTTAATCTTGGACATAAGACATGTAGGCTATTTTTAATAAAAATATTTTTTTTTAAATTATTGAGATAATTAAAACTCTTAAACATCTCACTTTAAAAGTGGCACCTTTAAATAAAGTATTTCATAGTTAAATATCGATCATGATCATTATCGAGATCCAATAATAATATTTCTGATATCTCGGAAATTCGGGAATGCTAGTGATATGTAAATTTTAAAACGTTGTTATGCTCTTGGTAAGATTTAGTGCCATGCTGCTTTGCAGCCGAATTGCCGAAACTCCTCGATTACTTCTGCACAAATTGATAAAATTACAAAGCCGTTATGGTTAAACGCAGTCCAGGAACTCGATAACTAAAGTGTTTTTTAACTAAAGTTTAATTTCAAGTTTGCCGTTTACCTCCCGTCCCATTCTTCGTGTTACCTCCAAGCTCTAACATACGGTAGTTGACAGTAACAAATATAATGTACGATTTTTATTTCTTATCGCAAAATATCAAGTAATCCGACAAAAAACAACAAGACGTTTAAAACGAAATATTCATATTTTGGCTAAATTGTCAACCATTGCCCTTCTTAGTAGGGATAGCAATCCTACCTCATATTTATTAGGTATATTTATTATTATATTTTATTATTATATTTTATTTTTCTGTCCTCCTGTGAGCTCAAATTTGTTGTTGATTAAGTTTAGTTCCTATTTTAGTAGAGAAAAGGCGTTTATCATCGTCAATCAATCATTTAAATTTGTGAAAACTTTAGATTGCTTTATTTTTCTCTACACTGTGCTTTTAATTACTTCTATTTAAATTATATTCCATTATAAATTGTCCTATTAACGAGCTCTCATAGAGTGTCTGTGCAAACACTTCATTACTAATCAATTAATCATAGCGCCCGCGCCACCCCTTAATTCTTTGCATAGTGCAGATATACCTATATAATCATGTAATATGATTATTTTTTTGTCTACAGTACTGGAAGCTGTGACGTCATTACATGTTAAATATTCTGTTACCCTAATAAGGTCCTGTTTCACAATCTCCAGTTAAGTTCCCAATAGGCTATCGGCAACATATTTGACAGATAGAGTATGGAGTATCTGTCAAATATGTTGCCGATAGCCTATTGGGAACTTAACTGGAGATTGTGAAACAGGCCCTAAATAAGATTTGCTTAACTAAATAATCTTTACTATATATTTACTATTTTTATATAAATAATATCGCTTATAAATCATTATTACGGACTATGCATTGGTATAATATATGTATTTGTCATCATCATTATCAGCATATATCCGTCCAAAGCTCGACATTAAGTAAATTAATTAAAAATGATTTTTTGTTTGTATAAAAAAACTTCTGAATTTTGATGAAACCTATTTCATTTACCCTTTGAACTAAAATAGGCCTATGGAAAATAACACTTGCGGAGTTGTGACTTGTGGGCACTAAAGAAATATTACGTGGCGCGAACAAGGCACGGAAGTATCTCGTCCTGCAGATTAAAGCTGGGCTCAAACTGTGTCAATAAAGGTCGAAGTGGGTGGTGGTTACGATAAGAAATAACTTCGATTTAATACTATAACGGGGTTTAATTTGCCGTCCTACCTTCTGTACTTTAAAAAACGTAACAAGTATGTTAGTATAGCTTTTTTTTTATAATTACGAATCATGAATCACAAATCACAATGAGATAAGTATTTATTGTTAATAAATATATACTTATCTCGTATTCTAGAGGTTGTTCCATTTATTATTATTATATGCTTCATCATACCGAGTTTTAATGTAGAGTCATCGCCACTTTAGAAGTCCGATAGACGCGGCGCTGCGATCTCATAACTCAATGTTGCCAATTTCTATTGTAATAATTTTCCACCAAGTCTAGTACAATAAAAAATTTAAATAATTATAGGGCCTATGGTCAGTAGTGCATTGATAAAGACTGATGATGATAATAATGACAAAAATAAATATAGCAGCAAAATAAAAATCTCCCTACCAGGTTTTAGTAAAATAAAACATTTTTTTTATATTTCGTTGTATTTTTTACGTATAACCGATAAGTAGAATTCATCTAAAACAAGCTTCTTCGATTGTGTTCGGCTTTTGCCAGGGGTGACGATTTTCTCAGAAGTAATTGCTGCCGTTGTTACTTCTTTTGTTATTCGACCTTTTTTACAGAAACACCTAAAAAAATAATTCACCTAAGCAAGGTTTTAATTCTTTTACCTTGTAATTATATTCATATAAAATATCATAAGATAAATGTAGGTATAGAGTTAATGATAATATTTTTACCATAAATTAGGCAAAAATGAGTGACTCTGGTATCTCTACAATTTACCTGTCATGGCTGTGACATTTATAAACATATTATTTAACGGGGTTAATTGTTGTTTATTTTTAAATTCTTAGCTACAATCTGGGACCTTGTTCATTCACGAAGCCCGCTTTATAAAGCAGAGTATTATATACACTTGACATTGGCGAAATCTATAAGGAAACGCCATTAACTCAAGAGATTGATTGTTTATTTTTACTTTCTAATTCACAAAATTATTTCACTTTAACGATCATTATACGGCCTTAAATTTTTACACCTTACTTTATATTATATGCTCCATATTTCACGTTAAACAATTTAAAATATCACAACTTCTTACTCCAGACAGATGTCAAGATGTCAATCTTGTCAAATTTAGTTCAGGCATTAGTCGCAGGACTTTAAAAGTGGCGAGGACTATAAAGTCAAAGTGTTTGTCAAAACTAATTATCAAAATTACCTCTAGTAATATACAATTCTGTGTTTATCTTAAATAATTCGAAACTTAGAAATCTCATACATAACATTATAAAATAGAGATTGTTACAAGGTAACTCATTAAACAACAAACTTGTATGTTTTTTAAACACATTATAAAGATGTAAGATTTGTAACTTCTGTATGTTTGTAACGAATAAACTGCAAAACTGCATCGATTTCAAAAATTAGAATGTTATATTATCTTAGAGTAGCGTAGGCCATAAAACTAATAATCATCAGTACAGGCAGTTGTAAAGCGTGTGAAGCTGTAGACAACAGCAACTTTGCGATAAAGAACAAAGAATAAAGACGACCTCTGCGCACGTTATGAGTATCATATTATTAACCATGGATATATGTATCATGTAACCATACTTGATAAAGACAATTCAAGTGTTAACCTTCAACGCATATGCATAATATTATGTGTCCATTGTATATTATAGTGTTAAATGTTAATACACGTTAAAAAATAATTAAATTTTTGCGATGGGTCCAAAATCCAAATACTTAGAACATTATAAACGTGGATATTTATTATTAGATCGCACGTAACAAACGTACTGTATATGAGCCTTTGAAAAATTACAAACACCCTAGCTAATGATACTACACTTTAATCTTTTCAACTTAACAAAATTTATATTTTTCCGAAAAAAATAATACTTATTTTGTTCCTGACAACAAAATAAGTTTTTAATACATTTTAACTTTTTACTACTGTAATGTTTTTATCAGATCCATTATATTTACGTATAATATACAATGTTTCATATGAAGAATAAAAAAAAAAACAACATTAAAATAAAAAATAAATAAATAAGAATGCTTTATATTTTATAACATACATACGGTCATTTCGATGATTCATACCATCGATCTTTGTGTGGACAAAGGCTTTAATTTCAATCTCATACTACACGTACTGGATATTATAACGTTGCAAAAGAAGTATTATTAACAATGGACCGGTTTAATATGAGAAAAAACGGATACCTCCACGATCCACATAAGGGATCACCATATTTATGGTTGTCTTGTCTACTTTAGGCATTTATATGAAGTACCTTGTTGTTATTAAATTGGTAAGCACTTCTGCATATTATGTATTTAAAATTACGATTTGAAAATGAAAATAAATAATAAAAGGTGCAAAGTAAAGAAAACTTTACTAAAATATTTTTAAGTTATAAAATAAATCAGATGTATTAGATGGATATAGTTAGAACGCGTTTCCTATAATATTATATATTTAAAAAAAAGAGAGAAAAAAAGATATTTTAAAAGTTCTCTTATTTTTAATTCTTCTTCTTCTTGTATAATGGCTCCCGCGAGGATTTGCCATAATTTCTAGCATGGATGTCATGTGGGTGAGGTGAGGAGAACAACTTATTTAGATACCCACATAAAACTTGAGTTGAAGGCGTGTTGACAGCTGAAGGGTGTCAGGATGTGCATTGTTCTCGTGTTTACTTTTGCACAACACATGATACACAGATAAGCGTACACAGAAATAATGCTGTAGTTTCGACCAAGATCGAAAGCGATGCGTGGGTTAATGGTAGTGTGTTAATAAAAAGAGTTTCTGTTAGCACCTGTACATGCATGCACCTGTATTATGTAAGGATTTGTAGTAAAAGTATATTATACTAGCTGTTGCCCGCAGCTTCGCCTGCGTTAACTAAGATTTACAACGGCATATTAGCGGCATCGAACACTGAAATGTTTCATTAAAATCCGACCGATAGTTCCTGAGGTTAGCGCGTTCAAATAAACAAACTCTTTAGCTTCATATCTTAAGGATTAAAAGCATGAGTAAAATAAACTCGTTTAAATGCAGTCCAAAAAAATCAAAATTTCTGAATATTTAATTCAGTTGTGCCTTATGGATGCATGGTTGTTGTGCCTCACTCGACATAGCTATATAGGTATAGTGTGTTGTGGGCTTTTTTGTAGATATTTATAAGATCTACAATTAATTAGAACATTTTATGGTTCTATCTTTTATAGTTTAGGCAGCGTACGCAAAATAAGTAAGTTTTCTGGTTGATTTTTTACACCTCGTGTCCGATAAACCCAAATATCTTACGGAACCCTGTTTTTTTCCAGAATAAAATTTAGCCTATGTTACTCGTGGATAATGTAGGTTTCGAATGGTGAAAGAATTTTTAAAATCGGTCCAGTACTTTATGAGCCTATTCATTACAACCAAACAAACAAAGTTTTCCTCTTTATAATATTAGTGTAGATTAGCCAAAATGTATTTATGTATGTTCTACTCTATTGAGTATCGAAGAAATTTGGCTCTCACGGGATGCCCACAAATGTGAATCATTTAAGTTAATATTATCATTCATGATAAATAACATTTCATTACAAGTTTTCCTTTATGACATTTGAGCCCATTATGCTGCCGAGGCTCGCCAACGATGTCAAATCAATTATTTTCATAGTCACTCCTGCCTCACTGTATGCAGGTTGAATTGCTGGTATTGTACATACTGTATGAGTATACCACCTATATATAAATATATAGAGGCAGAATATTTTCTAAAAATGTTGGTGTATAACATGTGTTTTTGACTTTAGGGGTTCAAGATGAATCGGGGAGGGCGCGTGGAGCCGACGCCGCCGGAGTGCGCTCTGGCCGCCGAAATGTTCGACCACTTCTGTTCGGCGGGCACCATGAAACAGATCCTGGCCCTGCACAGAGAGATCTGCAACACTCTCAACCTAAAGCCTAACAGACTACCAGATTTTTATCCTAAACTAAAGGTTTGTTATTTCTGTATTGTGTGTTCCTTTTGAAAATTTCATAGCTAAGGATCGACCACAAATTGAATTGGATGTCGCTAAATTAAATGTTTGGTGATTGAAGCCCTTTTGCTTCAATGGCCGGTAATGGGACGATGAATGATGATGATAAAGTACGTATCAAATTCAGCTGGCAGGATTGTTATTTTTTTTAAAGATGATATGCTAACATACTGAGGTTGTTGTTTGAGGTTGTATTTAAAAATTGCAAAACTGATCAGCAATATGAGATTCGTCTCTAGTTATTGTTCTCTCAGGATTCCAGAGGAATTTTTGTTAGGAGGATGGGGATGGATATAGGGAAGGGTAAAACACCAAATCCTAATTATCCTTTTCAGATATTCATAATGCTACTTTTCTTGAAACATTATCTGGCTCTGGTGTACAATACATGATAACTCTTAGGATTTGCTTGCTACGTACACCTTCGAAACATTTGGCGCGTTGCCATTGAAAAATTTGGAGATATTGTGGGTTGGAATAAACGCGTATAGAAATAGCTGGAGATGAAACCAATTCCAGAGCATTACGTAAATGTAATTTGTATAAATAGATCTTGCGTTGTGTGAATTGCCGAGTTCCTGGCTAATTCACACCAAGTTCTTGGTACAACGGGCTTTGACCGGGTAATAGTCGGTTAAATTAGGTTATTGCTGAGATTACACTTGCCTAAGTGAGATCTTCCGCCCTCATCGCTCCTTATGCTAATTCCGTATCGAGATACCACAAGCATTTATGCATTTTACACACTTTTTTACATTTATATTACACTAAAACGAAGATCATCATCATCATCGTCAAATCAAATCAAATTATCATCATCATCATCATTATTATATTATCATCTTTATCACCATCATTATTATCATCGTGTATTTGTTTTCTGTTGGACAGGACTCTTTCAACAGGAGACTAGAATAATATAATATAGCCGGACCGATAGGATTAAGATAATACGTATTTTCTTTACATTGTTCGCGTCACAATGTAATTACTAAGTAAGTACTAACCAATTAAAGCCGAGTTACAAGTGGGCTGTTCGTATTAGTTTTTCATAGAAACCTGTGAATTAGAAGAGGCTAATGATTCCTAATAGACGAATCATTCTATTGTTATTGACCTAAATATTTTTTATCTATGTGCTAAAACAATATAAAGATTGGTAAACATAATTTTAATTACATATTAATTACCACAAATTACCGTATAATTATCATATTCTCACTGTATCATAGTGACACCAACATAAGGGGTGGGTAGCGGGTGTTTGTGGATTTAGATAGCACATCAAGTGATCCAGTCGGATCTTCTATTAAAAAGTACCATTGTACCTTTCATATGTTCTTCTATAATAAGCTCACAAGATCATTTTATATGTATGTATTTAAATAAACCATCCTTACTATACGTTCAAGTGTAATAGTTAAATCATTATAAAGCTAAAAACAATCCAAACACGAAATTGTTTCATATTTACGCTGCTTAGTTTTACTTTATAATTGCTCATCGAAAAGAATGGAATAATTTCTTCACTTATTTGGTATGTTTTTCTTAAGATCACAACATAGTTGCATATTAATGAAGATTTAGCATGCTCACTTACAATACAGCTGTTAATTAATCCAGATGTTTTTTTTTTAATTAGCGAAGATAATATTTGAATAATACACGAAAGATGCGATATCGTATTCCTGTTTGTCATCTTGCAATGCGAGTTTCTTTTTATATTGCTTATGTTACATGATTATGATAGCATTCTCTATTTAGTCCACATTTCATTGTGCGAAAACTTTTGTTTTTCTTTCTACTTTCTAATTGTTAATGTTTATGATTAGTAAACGTAACAAATTTTATGTATTTTCTAAAGCGCAATGTTTTATGATTTGATGTTCTTTTATTTAATGTGCCGTTATTAATTGTTAGAAGTGGCCCTAGCCTGTCTAGACTAGAGCCATACTATATTGGGCGTTTGTATTGGTGAATTTTACCAGCTTACGCGACTAAATCGATGGTTCTAGTACACCTCAATTGTGTAGGCAAAAATAGGCTCTAGTGCAGCTCGCCTTTGGCCTAAACTGGCTTGGAGCTGAACCTAAAATGGAATATGAATATCTGTTCATAAGACTACAACAATCATCTCTGTAACTACCATTACTATAGTGCGATTGTCATCATCATAAAATTGTACAGTTGGCTTTTACATATAGAGCATAATTACGATAATTGATGGAAAAATTACACATATGCTGTGCGACGAATTTTTAAATTTTTTTTTGTACTTTCCATGATATCATCAGTGGCATATAGAACTATAAGATTTGTATTTCCTTTAACAATTTTTTTTTAGATATTTTGTTAATGATGATGCATCCTTCCTTGATATTTACCGCGTAATAAATAAACGAGTAATAAGATATTTGGCGTAATATCTAGCAAGTTAGGCAACACATAATTGAGTTGCCTGGGTTAGTTCAAGGTGAACTAGTTTGTTTATGGGTGACGTCGACCACTTACCATCAGGTTACACGTCTGTCAGTTTGACTATCCAACTGACATAAAATAAGATTAATGATCTTCATAAAAGAGGTGAATGAAAAAAGTATGAAAAAAATAACGTCAGAAATTTTGTCAACGCCATGAAATTTCCCTAATCTTGGCGTGGAGCCATTGTGGGGCATCAGCTAATCACAGGTATATATGTTCAGCAGTGCTTGAAGACATGATGATTATAGATGAAGTACAATAAACATTACTCGTTATTTATATTAATATATAAATATAGCCTTTATGCTATTAATAATACTTAATTTGAATTATAGTTTATTCACCTTCCGCTATGCGAAGTACAAAATAATATTTTAATGTTTCATGTTTAAACAATGGTGGTACATGTGAGCCATGATTGTATGGCTTAATCATACCGATAACGTCATGTACATAATATTATATATGACGATAGGCTATATACATGTTATAGTTATACCTAGCTATTGATGCATGCAGTTTTTGAAATAACTTGGTTTAAATGATAAGATATACACGACATGATGATTATTTTCAGTATAGATTTTTATGCTATCATAAGTATGATATATATTTTATCATTTTATATAGAATGTACACATTAGAGTATTATAATTGTCATATATATATAGCCCTAAGAGGCTCTATGTTCTGCAGTGGACGGATAAAATGATTATGTATAGCGTTTAGAGCGAACAGGGATTTGTTTCAAAATATTTTTAGCGTTTTGCCATATTTAAGAAAAGTGTGTTTTTCTAATTAATCTCGTCACGATCTACATATTCGTGAGTCATTATGAAGAATGTAATTTTATATAAAATTGTATGCTTAGCGAAAGTAACATTACTTCTACATTACGGTACACGACTGGCGATGTATGTTGATGTATTCTGATGGTTTTTGGTTAGCATTTTTCTGGCGCCAAAGCATTTCTCCTGGCGCTTAATGATATAACAGGAAATTTTAAACGTGTTATTAGTAAAAAGGGCTAAAGAAACCCGACAGGCGTGCTCCTGTACCAAGCATTTTGTAGTGGACCGAAATGCGGATATGAATAATTCTTGAATCCATTTGACACTATAATAAAAAGTTTAAAGAATTGATTAAATGTGTCCTGCTGTGGACTAATAAAATCTGATGATGATGATGATGATGATGATTTTAAAGAATGCATACAGCGTGAAGTCTAGTCTAAAATATGTCTGCCTACATCTGCAATGCGTTGTTTTATAAACGCGAATGATTTGTAGCTTATGACCAATTGAAATATTTTATTACGTATGACTAAAGTGCTACCTGCACGAGTACGATAAAATAGATGTGCTAAGTATAAACTGGAAATGACTTCAATATGAAAATTTCATGTCACGTTGTTTGATGACAAAATACTGAACCAATTTTAATGAGAGTATGGAGTAGTTTGTGCAACTTGACGAATATGAGCTTTGGATACGATAGTTGGCTAATGTGGTAGTAAGTCTGCGCGAGCCATTAGTGCTATATATGTATACTACCTGCTTCGTATATGTATACTGATGTTAAAAACAGGAGTGTATCGTAGGATGGTAAAAATTAAGGCATGGATGTATTTTTAATGCCACACAATAAAAATAAAACAAAACATGTCTAAAAAAATTAAAAAAAAGTAAGGATGAGCCACTCTTAACACTTAGGAGTATAAAAATTTGCTATAGTCCCATTCTCAGACCTTCCGGATCATCATCATCTGCCTAGTCTTTTCCCAGCTATATATTGGGATCGGCTTCCAGTCTAACCGGATTCAGCTGAATACCTGTAGGTGTTTTACATGGAGCGACTGCTTATCGGACCTCCACAACCCAGTAACTGGGTGATACGGTACCCCGAATTCAGACCTTCCAAATATACTTGTAAATTTTTACCAAAATGGTCAAGCCCTTTCGGAGGAGTATAAACACGAAAACTGTGATAAGATATATTATATTTCAATATACACATACAATATATAAGATATATTATATATATATATATAGATATATTACCTATAGATATAATACTTATATACCGACTCTCAAATTAAAATTCATAACTTAAATTTTGTACGCTTGTGATTGATGTTTGAGATATGGTGTTGTCTATTGTAGAATTATATCTACCCTGGCTACGAGTATAATTATATATTTAGAATAAAAATTTATAATTCGCGTGTTTCGCTACGAAGAGTTATATACTTTTTACTATCCAATGTACACAAGGTACACGAGTTCTTCACAGTAATAAGAACGTTACGTAAGTCTTCGTACTATTGTGGAACTTTCTGTATTCATATAGTTTGTATGGTGGGTTAGTTTATGGTTTCTTACATGCATCCGCATTGCTCGGTGATGACGAGTCCTGTACGAATGCTCTTCTTCGAGGTAGTAATGTCTTAAAAGTAGGTTGACGAGCGGGTGGGGAGGAGGCCGTAAACGAGGGTGCGTAGAAAGCGTTATCTATATGATGCGCCTCCAATAACGCCCCTTCAGTATGGAAGTCAGCATGGAAACTGGGCCAATTAGACACGACGTCGCAAAAACAGCTTAGTGGCGACCGGTCAGCCCCCTCACGAGAAGTAGGCAGCTTTTGCCGGGACCAGCCTGTCGCTTATATGCTCCTCTTTCCTGCAGACTCAAGACGCTCGAGAAGCTGCTGAAGGCTGTCGCATGTGTTTTAGTAGGCTGTAACAGGCCTGTAGCTAGAGTCGAAATTAGGGTAGGGCAACAATTGTTACAGGTAGGTCGGAAGATAAAAAAATATAATCTGTTAAATAGCTTGTTGAAATTTGTTTCATTTTAATAATTTCTCTTAGTTTTGGTATTTTTAAGGTAGGGGATGGTGATTTCAAGGTAGGGCATTGCCCCACAATGCCCCCCCCCCTCCTCTCCTAGCTACGGCCGTGGGCTGTAATGTGGGATAGGTACTCCTAAGGGAATGGGAAGTACGCGAGTTTATTTTATTACCTACCTATATGACGTTTACTTTAATAGTATGACGTCAGAGTTATTAAGTTATTATTTAATATTTCCAAGCATATTAAGAAACAATATGTACATTAAAAAATCTTGGTTGGTTCCCACCGCTTACTCACAGTTAAATAACGCCTCATCTCACGTAATCGCTCTAAGTTCATAAAAATAACCAATGTTTGTACGTAATCTTACAATGTTAAACGAATCGGTAAATATCGCAGGAATCCGCTGGATGGAGGCGGCGCAGAGCCTATTAATAAAAATAAAGTACTATTTAATAAATAAATAATATTACCCATAATCACATCGCGTTAACCTAGTCCTGTGGCGACTTCGTAAAAACTCGTGTGGCGGGTACGAGGAACGGAAATAAATTTAAAGTTCATAGGTATATACGCTCATATAACCCGGCGTAGATGTCATCATTTATCATACAAATTAACTGCAACTTGTGCGATTCGAATCTATCCGATATTAAATGTTTTATAAATCTATATTACAGGCGAAATTGGCTAGTTCCTGGAAGGCTCAGGCGCTATTCAAGAAGTTCGACGCACGCGCCAACCTCAAAGTGTACGGCAAGGGGCGCGCCTGCACGCAGAACAAGGTTTTCATTATAGGGGCGGGGCCATGCGGGATGCGCGCCGCCATTGAATGTCAACTTTTAGGTGCCAAAGTAGTGAGTATGGTTCTGTAATAATTAAGTAATTTAAAGAATAGTATACTAGGTTGTATAGGCTCTGTAAGGAAAACACGCCTCGTGATATTTAGATAGGATAGGCGTATGAACAAGTTGCCTGTGAATATCTAGGTTTATGTTAATAGGTGTCATTATCCACCTGCTATCAGGTAGGCTGTATGCCGTTACATAACGTTCTTAAATTGACAAGAAGTAGCAATATATATTATATTATTGTTTGTCCTCTGTTGTAGAAAAATGTCTACATAATAAGTATGGATACACTCTAGTAGCTGTGAGCCTCTATTTAATTTTTTGCTGCCGCTTCCACCTCCGTCTTTAGCTCCATGGTATATGGTTATAATCACATTTAGATTGTGTGGAATTGAAAGCTTTTAGTATTTAATATGTGTGATATTTAATATTTTCCTTTTTATAGGTTGTAGTAGAAAAACGTGACCGCATGTCCCGTAACAATGTAGTCCATCTGTGGCCCTTTGTGATACACGACTTGCGTGCGCTCGGTGCTAAGAAGTTCTTCGGGAAATTCTGTGCTGGCTCCATCGATCATATCAGCATTAGGCAGCTACAATGTATACTTATGAAGGTAATTAATGAAATAAAAGATCCCCTATAAAGCATACATCAATCATTGGCTTACGTAAACAGCAATTTACGTGTTGATAGTGTCTGCTGTAGTCGGAAAAATAATTACTTAGTCCAAGTTATATAAGTTGCTTTAATGCTTTACCGCTTATGTAATTATCCAAGTAAATTTATATTTTGCTTAAGATTAATTATAAAGCTATTATTATAAATGCATAAATAAATAAATGTAAACCTTTTTATAATTGTTGTATTTGTTTCAGGTTGCTCTGTTGTTAGGTGTCGAGATACACGAAAATGTTAGTTTCGAAGAATTACTCGAACCGACTTTGACAAAAAATTCCGAAAGTAAGTTAAAATGACACCACTTTATTCATATAGGGAATAGGGAACTAGCTGTTGCACCCGCCTTCGTCCGCGTTGGCAAAACAAAATCCTGTCACCATGTCACTTCTAGTACCTCCGAGAATATGTGTGCAAAGTTTCATGATGATCGGCTGAGTAGTTTTCGTGTGAAAGCGTAACATCCCTACTTTCACATTTATAATAGTAAGAATAACGCCCGAATTCTCAAACGCCAGTTAAATATTTGGGGGCTCCTCAAAATACTAAGCATGCCTTAAATCTGTAGTGGACCAATCAGCGTCCACAAATCTATATTATGTCATCAAAATGTAAGTAGCTCCCAAATTTGAGTAGCGCTTGAGTATTCGGGCATAAGACTGATACATCCAATTTGTGGTCAAGATATCAATCTAGATCAACAATCTAGATAGACTAATCAAAGTTGTAAGAGATAGGGCTATTGTTTAATTGGCCCGGCACGACGGGCGTTACGTAACAACTACGCGTTGCAGTGCAGTGAGTTTCCTGTGGCCCATTAGGGAATAGGTGAAAGGAGGGCTATGCATCTGCATAATCACTGGCGTGGGGATGCCTGTTAACACCGATGGTCGCCAAAGCATATTGCATAAAAAATCAACGTTACATAATAGAACTAGAAGACCCTGTTGCAGTATAGATAAGTATCTAGGTTAGATAACGACTGTGGTGCCATCTGCCGGGTTAATTTGTAAATCTAAACCATTCTCGAATCCATCTGAAAGTACACAGAAAATTTCATTAAAATCGGTCCAGCCGTTTAAGAAGAGTTCAGTGACAAACACACGCACAGAAGAAATGTATATATAAAGATTATTATCAGGGGGTCTAGCCATATAGGATGGACCACGTGATTAAGCGCGGCCTTGTGTCAATTCCGTACATTTTATCATTATAAAACTTCGCTAACGCTTTCTTAATCGCATTTTGGCTAGGCCCCCTGTACTTGCTAGTATGAAAATTTGCGATCACTGATGTGATCTCATGATGTAAAATGTCGATGAAAGTAATTACACTACATGTCCTGCATTTCTCTCCGAAACACAGCAAAACGAAGAATAATAAGCAAAATAGTAAATCAAAGTATGACTTGAGGAATGCTTAATATTGTGTATGTTTCAGTTCTGGGTTGGAGGGCGCGGGTGACACCTAAAGACCACCCCGTAACACAATATGAGTTCGACGTGCTAATCGGTGCTGACGGCAAACGAAACACTCTACAGGGATTTAAACGCAAGGAGTTTCGTGGCAAGCTAGCTATGGCTATTACTGCGAATTTCATAAATAGGCATTCTGAACAAGAAGCGTCGGTTAGTGTTAATGATTTTTTACAAAACTTCTATTTTACTGCTAAGTAATCACTGGCCCCATATAAAAAAGAAAGAAATGTGGTGTCGTGGGACACCAGGTAGGAACGAAGTTCCTTCGGCTAAAAATATATAAATAAATAAATATCTTACGTAACCCCTTTTTCAGAATATAATTTAGCCTATGTTACTCGTGGATAATGTAGCTTTCGAATGTCGAAAGAAATTTTGAAATCGGTACCGTACTTTTTAAGCCTATTCATTACAACCAAACAAACAAACAAAGTTTTCCTCTTTATAATATTAGTGTAGATTTAGGATTCTATTATTACGCTACCCATTTAAATCACGGCAACACGATTTATTTTCTTGCGTATTATTTTGATTTTGCTATATCTCCTAAAGTATTCATTTAATTTGCATGATGTAAAGGGGAAATATAGTCTTCATGAAGTGCTGAAGCTAATTAACTGAATTAAAATGATAAGGATTCATACCGTATTTGTGTAAATAACTTTCAAATTATCGCGTTATAATTGCTAATTTTTTAAGTATTAAATCGATATAGTATGATATCCCTAAGAGATAGACATATGCCATCGCGGACTTTTTTGTAGACCTATTTAAGATACACAATTCCACCATACATTATTTTGTTATATCTCTAAAGGGTTTAGGCAGCGTTTTCGTTGAAAACTCCCAGGCGGCCAATTTTTTTCCGACACCTCCAACAATTATTGTTATATCTTAGCTAATGTATATAAAAACTTAATAAATTATATACATAAACCTTCCTCTTGAATTGTCCTATCTATTTAAAAAAAGATACTACTACTCGCTTGTGTATGCGACTGTCGCGCCTGTGCACGTCTCATTTAACGCTTTTTTAAATCCACGCACAAAATCTTACGGTTTTACTATCACATTTTTTTCGGTTCGGTCGCGCAGCAAAATCCCTATCCCCTCCAAGCCTGCCGTAAGGAACTTCGTTCCAAAAATAAAATATGTTTATTTCAGACCCAGAATAGTCCATAAAGATATTAGTGAATGTGTTAGTGACAAAATAAACTTATTCTATATTAGTATTTAGTAATAACATTTTCATAGTAATAATATGATTCGGATACATAACATAATATTATATAGATTATGTATCCACAAATCATTTTATACCTAACTCTATCCAATGCCTTTGTATAGGGCAGTCTGGTCTACGAGCAATCATTTTCTGGATGCTGTTTCGAGTGTTGCGTAGACGCTGCAGCAGGGGGGCAGCTTTTTTTACTTTTTTTAAAATATAAACTATAAAAAAAAACAAACGTATTTAAATATATATTTGTTCAGGTGCTTACGGAAAGACTTCCCGCGAACATGGCAATTGAAACATTGCCGAAATGTCGGCCACTCAATAAATTAAAAAATACGAGCACTCGAACTAATATATATTTTGATATGAATAGTGTTCAAGTTAGCATAATAATTAAGCTATTACAATTCTCTTCGTATTCTATTTATTACACGTAGAATACGATTTAAACTAAGCTTTTGATTTTGGATCTACAATTATCTCATACTATTTCCAATCATGAGCATTTATCTGTCCACCGCTGAAGTTAGGCCTCCTTCAATGAACGCCATGACGGTCGATCCATTGCCGCATCTAAAACGAACTGGCCACTGCACAGAGATCATATTCCCACCTGGATGTTTCAAATATATTAATATGAATATATTAAAATACATTGTTCTTTTCAGGTACCAGAAATCAGTGGAGTTGCTTTTATATTCAATCAAAAATTTTTCAAAGATCTCTATGAAGAAACGGGCATTGATCTTGAGAATATAGTGTACTATAAGGATGATACTCATTACTTTGTGATGACAGCGAAGAAACACAGCCTTCTGGTCAAAGGAGTGCTTCTAAATGTAATTACTACTATTACTATTTAAAGAAAACGCTGCTGTAGACGATATTAAATGTCTTTCCATTGAGGGATAGAATGAGAAGATTCTGGGCATTGGATACACATTTTAGGGGCAAGGGGATGATTTCCAAAAAAAAAAAATAAGACCGGTATTTTTCGTTGGTAACAAAGAGTCTGTGTACCGATTTTTGCTTCCTACCTTGAAAACTGCGAAATTCTCCATCCAAAATTTCACGCCCTCTTTTAAGGGGTTGGGGCGGATTTAAAAAGAAATAAAAAAATTAAACACGATTTTTTTTTTAGTTTAGTTAGTCACAAATTGTCCGCATAGAAACTTCCACCTCCCATTTTAGGGGAGTGGGGTAACCCCCCACTCCCCAAAAGAGACAAAAAGTAGCACATGTATCACGTCCAAAAGAGACAAAAAGTAGCCCATGTATCATATCCATACCTTCAACTATCTCCATTTAAATAAAATCACGTCAATTCGTCGCTCAGTGTTGGCATGAAAGACGGACAAACAAACACTAATTTCCCATTTATAATATTAGTATAGATGCTGACTACTCAATCATTCATAAAAGGCTCATTCGTCCACTTGCATATTTTATTTATTTAAAAAATATAAATCATATTTCTTTGCAGGATTTCAACGAAGTTTCCAAGTTGTTGTGCGTCGAGAATGTGGACAGAGCGGCTCTAATGAGGTACGCCCAAGAGGCGGCCCGCTTCTCTACCGACGGTCGCCTGCCGCTGAAGGACTTCGCTCTCAACCACTACGGCGAGCCCGATGTGGCGCTGTTCGACTTCACATCTATGTACGCCGCAGAAAATGCTAGCATGGTACGAAACAGTTAGTTGTAGTTTGTACAATAACCTCAGTCACAAATCACAATGTAACACAATTATTTATACAAAGACTCGTTACTTTCTTTAAATATATTTTAAGTCCCATTTTTATTTCTGTAGTATCTTTAGCTTGAGCCAAACTATGACAATAAGTATGTATAAATCTTCCTCACACTTTCAAGTATTATACAGATTTTTAACCAAAGAAATACTGGTGTTATACATTTGACCGTTAATTTTAAGGCGACACAGTTTCTCAAACGGGTGGACCGATTTAAGTTTTCAGTTCTTAATTATTATTTTACACATTTAAATAATTAATCTAAATTGTTGTTATTTCACATAAAACACATTTTTCTGAACAATCAGCGCACGAGTCAGAGACTACCGTTTGTCCACGTTTTATTAAATGTTTCGTCAAAATAGGTTCAGCTGCTTCAAGGTCTTTTTGTTATAACATTGAGTTTCTTTTAAGTAAAACCTTATATTAATTTTGTTGCTAGGTCTACGAGCGTCATGGACGAAGGCTGCTGTGTCAACTAGTCGGTGATAGCTTGTTAGAGCCGTTTTGGCCGACCGGGTCCGGTTGCGCGAGGGGTTTCCTGTCTGCTCTCGACGCGGCGTGGGCGGTACGATCGTGGGGGCAAAACCCACCCATACACCCACTAGAAGTTATCGCTGAAAGGGAATCCGTCTATCGATTACTAGGTAAATGTTTCTTATCTATTCTATATAAGTCCGTTATTTTAGTCTAGTTCCCTATTTTTATATAGATAAGTCTCAATAACTATCCAAAAAGTAGCATAATATCATCATCACTATATCTATCACAGCTAAGAAAATTAATTGAAAGCCAAGGAGGTTAAATATATACCGAAGACGATAATGCAGTTCAAACTTTAAAACTAAATTAACACATCAAGTTTGTGGCTACATCATTAAGCGTTATAAGTACGTAACAGTGGCCAGTCCTAAGAAAATATAAATAAAACTCCATCGAAAGAGGCCTCCATCACATTGTCAATAGATTTTTTTATAAAAAGCGTATATGTGTCAAAATAATTAATACAACTTTTCTTTTAGCTCAAACAACACCAGAAAACCTTCACCGTGACTTCGGCGCGTATACCCTGGACCCGGGGACTAGATACCCAAACCTGAACCGAACCGCGGTGACGCCGCATCGTGTGTCTTCGTTCTACGATTCCGACGAACCGTTGCCACTCGATGCCCCGCCTACTTTGGCTAAAAAAAGAAGAAGGGGTGAGATCTGAGAATCCGTTTTATTGTAAAGTTCTTTACTATTCGTGTATTTAGTACAGCAAATATCATAAAAATAATGGCATTAAAAAAAAGCCAGTAGTAGACGTAACAATAAGCGATCAGGATTTCCTACTCTAACTTATTACAGTTGATTTTAGACTTGCATTAATAGATATATAGATAAAATTATTAACATGTTGATATGTTTTGACTAATTTTTTTAAGATCCTTTGAGCGTTGTTAAGCGTGAGTGTCGGGTGTTGCCTGCCCGGATAAATCTTGCAGTTGATTTTCAACTGATTAAGTAATACTGTTTATAAATTTAGAACCGGAGATATCGGAGGAGGCGTTGGTGTCATGGGTGGGATTCTCTGAACCGGGTATTCGGGCGGCGACCGGGCCGGCGGCGCTGTCCGACCTGCTCAAGAGATACAGACCAGACCTGTTATCTCCCAGCGCCTCCCCTCGATCGGTGTATATCATACTACAGGAAGAGTTTGGTAAGAAATTAAAAATTATATATAAATATTATATTATATAGTTACTTACTATATTTTATAGTAGTTAGTCAGTAGATTTGATATGACTGTAAGATTTGATGAAGATGATAATCTTAGAAACAACTCGTCCATTAAAAATTGTATTGTATTGTTTTCTGTATTTGTGATTGATTCTTTCACTATTTGTAAACTATACTGAATCATGTTATCACTGATGGACATGGGTATAAAAATTATAATAACTAATAACAACTAAGGTCTGATTTCACCGTTTGTATCCGAAACAAAGCTTAATAGAACGACGTTTTACTTAATCAAGGTTATAGTTCGATGATAATCTTGGTTTTCTTTAAATAGATTTCACCAGCTGTAATTCAATAGCGCTTACGAAAACAAAGTTTAGATACCTTTAATGTAAACTTCACCTTAAATCTATAGTCCTCGCCACTTTAGAAGTCCGATAGACGCGGCGCTGCGGTCTCATAACTCAGTGTTGCCAATTTATAGTGTAATGATTTTCCACCAAGTCTAGTACAATAAAAAATTTAAATAATTATAGGGCCTATGGTCAGTAGTGGATTGTTAAAGACTGATGATGATAATAATGACAAAAATAATTATAGCAGCAAAACAAAAATCTCCCTGCCAGGTTTTAGTAAAATAAAACATTTTTTTATAAATATTTCGTTCGTATTTTTTACGTATAACCGATTAGTAGAATTCATCTAAAACAAGCTTCTTCGGATGTGTTCGGCTTTTGCCAGGAGTGACGATTTTCTCAGAAGTAATTGCTGCCATTGTTACTTCTTTTGTTATTCGACCTTTTTTACAGAAACACCTGAAAATATAATTCATCTGAGCAAGGTTGTATTTATATTCATATAAAATATCATAAGATAAATTTAGGTAAGTATAGAGTTAATGATAAATTAGGCAAAAATAAGTGACTCTGGCATCTCTAAAATTTACCTGTCATGGCAGTGACATTTATAAACATATTATTCAACGGGGTTAATTGTTGTTTATTTTTACTTTCTGATTCACAAAATTATTTCACTTTAATGATCACTTTACGGCCTTCACTTTTTACACCTCACTTTATATTATATGCTCCATATTTCACGTAAAACAATTTAAAATATCACAACTTCTTACTCCAGACAGACGTCAAGATGTCAATGTTGTCAAATTTAGTTTGGGCATTAGTCGCAGGACTTCAAAAGTGGCGAGGACTATAGACAATCTCTCTAAACGAGTTGCCAGGGCTAAAACGTCAAAAATCGGCCGTTCAGAATTAAAACTGAATTACTAGGGGCGATCAAAAAGTAATGATAAACAGGTATTTTTAAAGAAGATAAAAATCCAAAAAAAATGTTTTTTACTTCCTCAGTCCCTCATGACTTCCCAGCTAAAAAATTGTATAAATAGGACGTCATTTGCAGGAGCTACATTCATTTGAATACCAGCAGTCGGAGCGACAACACGAAAATGGAGAAACACGAAGTGAGATGCGTCATCAAGTACCTCTGTTTGAAAAAAATGTCTACCAAAGAGATACACGCTGATTTGGTGGAGACATTAGGGGACTCTGCTCCTCCATATTCTACGGTGGCACGGTGGTGCAAAGAGTTTAAGCTGGGTAGAAGGACCACAGAAGATGAACATCGCGAGGGACGCCCAACCTCGTCCCTCACTGAGGAAAACGTGAAAAAAGTCGAAGAAATCGTATTAGCAGACCGAAGAGTAACCGTCAGACATTTAGCTGAGGTCACAGGGATCTCATATGGCAGCATTCAAAGCATTTTGACCAGCAAAATGAATATTAAAAAGGTCTCCGCTCGTTGGGTACCGCGAATGTTAACGGACGAACAAAAGCAAAAGCGAGTTGACATTTCAAGAGCCAATCTTGCAAAGTTCCAGGCTGACAAAGAAAATTTTTTGTCTCGATTTGTGACCATGGACGAAACATGGATTCATCATTTTGATCCTGAGACCAAACAACAATCGATGACTTGGAAAAGGCCATCCTCACCGACGCCGAAGAAGTTCAGAGTTTCAAGCTCGGCGGGCAAGGTTATGGCGTCCGTTTTCTGGGATGCTGAGGGAATCATAATGGTTGATTACCTGGAAAAGGGAGCTACTATAACGGGCTCCTACTACGCTGATCAAATAAGACGACTACGAGAAGCCATAAAGGAAAAAAGACGCGGCAAACTCCGAGCGAAAGTCCTGTTTCATCAGGACAACGCTCCTGCACACAAAGCCGAAGTTGCGATGGCTGCCATTCGAGAAGTGGGCTTCGAACTGGTCGAACACCCGCCCTATTCTCCAGATTTAGCCCCCAGCGACTTTCATTTGTTTCCTCGGCTCAAGGAACACCTCAGGGGCAAGAAATTTGACGATGATAGCGAGGTGATGGCTGCTGTAGAGGCATTTTGGGAGAGCTCTGATAAAGATTTTTTTTTAAAGGGTATTTTAGGTTTAGAGAAACGTTGGACTAAATGTATCGACTTGTTAGGAGACTACGTAGAAAAATAAATTAAATTTAAATTAGAATCGTTGTTTTATTATACTCATTATCATTACTTTTTGATCGCCCCTCGTATGCTCTAATTGAAATTAGTTTACGTTGGTGAAATGCAATTTAGAGCTCTAACTTCAATTAAATGCGTAAACCGAGCTTAAGTCAAATTAATTGCGTTTATTTGCATCGGTGAAATCCGCCCTAAGTATGCAAATCTAAGTTAACGCAGGTAAAGCTACAGGAAACAGTTTGTAAAATTTCCCATTTTAAAACTAACAACATGTCCCATTGTAGGACGGTTAATGGTTACTTGTTGCCTTTCAAAAAATTAACGAATATATTGTGTAATATATTTTTCTTGTATCCTTTTAGTACTTAACCGACTATGTTAAGAAATTATCTTGCTTTTTTTTCTTTATTTGAGAAATATTTATCTTCATATTGAATACAATTGTGTATGTTTATAATTTATATGTTCAAACAGGTATAGCACCTTTCTCTCCGAACGGACAAACGCGAGATATTCCTGATGCGAAATTGCGCTCGTATTTGCTACGTGTGTACCACGCCTTCAAGGGGGAGGTGCCGCACATACAACACGAGTCTGATATGTTTACCGAGGTAAAGCGTTTGTATAGTGTTCGTAGAAACATAAGTCAAAATTCCATGAAAAGACCAGTATTACTGATGTCGCGATGTCGATTACAGTCTTAACATAAAATAATAATAATATATACATAATATAACCGGTCAAAACTAGTTTTGTCTAATGTTTTTAGTTAAAAATAATATGGACTGATTTTTGCAGTCAAAAGTGATTCAAATTTTAACTGTTAACTGCAAAATATTGGATAATAGTGTTCGTGACCAAATATCATGGACATGCACAACTTATTATTATTATTAAAAGAGCGGCTGTTCCAGGCAAGGCCTGCCTTCGTATCACTGCGACCAGGGTTGATCTATTGTGATCGCCACTATTTACAGCTCCGGTCCAAGTCCTGTATTGCACAGCTTACACGGATATTGTATTTTACTATGTTAGTAAAATTCTCAAGTGCCTAGTGTTTGTAACTTTTGATTGTAATCTTAGAAATTTGTCATACAATTTACAAAAAAAAAAAAAAAAAGTTCCAAAAATTAGCGCGGGCGAAACTGCTGGCCATAGCTAGCTAGTTTAAATATTCCATCAACATCCCTATTCAAATAGATTACATTTGCTTTATAGACAGACGTAAATGTAGTAGAAGAATGAATAAATATTATTTTCACTCTAATATAAAATATATACAATTCACTATACTTTACAATATATAATATACTTGAACTTGGTTTTTTTCTTCCTATTTAGCTTAAACAAAATCAGCAATTAGAAAAGAATTCTCGCAAGATGCCCGACCTTTCAACAGCAGCTTATACAAGTATGTATTCATTTAAGTTAATTTATACAAATAGTGAGCTTATGTTACTATCTGTTCCAAGCAATTTTTACTATGTACATTACATTTGGTGTCAATATAAATAAAAAATGATTTCCCATAAGAAGCTCCTGGTTAAGTAATAACAGCTGCGCAGGTCGTTCCATTAGGTTAAGCTACCCTTGCCCGGGGTCAATCCGTGGATGGGTGACTATCTTTACATAAATATTAATAATAAGGTCCCGATTACCATTTGTGGGTCTTGGACAGTTTTTATGGGTAGTCAGGAGCCCGAAAGTTTGATAACCAGTCCACATGGTACCGTTAGTGGGTTGTGGAGGTTAGATAGGTAGTCCATATATTTAAAATATTAATATCAAGCTGCATCAGCTTAGACAGGGACTGACCGACGCAAAACTTAGTTGGGAAAAGGCTAGACAGAAGAAAATTTCTTATAAGTGCTGTTACCGAGCTATAACAAGGTAAGAGTTTGAACCATATGGTCTGAGCTCTATTATAACATTAAAATTACATTTATCTAAAAAAAATTAACCTGTTCGATTACGTTACCAAAGTTGCGGCCTGTAACATGACTTTAAAATACCTTCCATTTTCGTTATTACAGATGCAGTCGATTCTGAGAAATCGCACTCCAGTTGTAGAAAAAAGAGACGCTCACTTCGAACGCCACAAGTAAGTAATGACCCAGCTGAGTATATAAGAAAAAAAATTGGAAAATTAGATCT
Organism: Lycaena phlaeas; assembly: GCA_905333005.2. NCBI lineage: Eukaryota > Metazoa > Arthropoda > Insecta > Lepidoptera > Lycaenidae > Lycaena > Lycaena phlaeas. Next base: position 8,968,358 of record HG995168.1, read on the forward strand.
TAATGAAATAACCCAAATAGCTCGTCTAATAGAGGGGCATGATGCCATTTCAAATGACGATCAACGGACGGACAAGCAAAAGGAATTGCAAGATCAAATCATCGCTTTAATAGACCCAGACGACTCGCCCGACCCACAGTTAATAAGAGATTCACTGGCACAACTGTTACAAGGCACTCCAAAATCTAAATCTAGAGTGAGGAATGTGAAAGATCAAAGAGTAGCACAGTTTTTCAACGAAACAGTCACCGATAAGAAACCTGTTAGACCACCCCGGAAGCTAAAGGGCTTGGACCCTGGTACAGTGAAAGTACCAGATTTTTCAGACATATTTCAAGACGACTCCCCTGACACAGATGCAACTCTAATTGCACCATATACTACTAAGAAAAGGGATCATTCGAAATCGACTAGTCCCAAGAAAAAGGATTTTGTGCGTTCTTCTTCCATAGAGGCAGCCGTGCCTCAGGCCAGAAGATTGTCGGAAGTTGTGGAAACAAATAGGAGACGATTTTCACAGAGCCCCGAAATCTCTTTACCTTACGGTCGATCAAATTCAATAGGGTCATCAGAAATAGCTAATACACGACGTATAGCTCAAATGTTTGAAGGCAATAAACAGAGGCACACGCCGAGTCCAGAATCGATTCGGTCCACTGGCAGCACAGAAATGTCCCTCCGCAGACAACGAATGACCGAAATCATTGAGGGAAAACGACGCGTGACACCTAGCCCCGACCGCGCGAAGCGTTCATCGGAAGCGACTATTGGAAATCCCGAGATGGCTTTGCGTCGACAACGTGTGTCCGATCTTATACACGGAGTGAACAAACTCCGACAAAGTCCAGAGCCGCAAATGCAGAGGCGAAATTCCGGAGAAGTCGGAGCCAGAGTGCAAAAAGTATCCGATATGATGCAAAAGAAGAGCGTCGAAGCTAGGAGGCCTAAAAGTACCGGTAAAAGGAAGGCTGCAAGAGAAATAATGAAACAGCGTTTTGAGAAAAGCTTACAGATGTTGGCAACGGAACCGAGACTGGATTTTGCGCCATCTACCGATTTGGAGAACGACTATGGTTTGCAGCAGTACCGCGCTAGCGCACCGCATTTTGACGAACGCGTCAGGAAACTGGAGAAGAAGTTGCAACACTATGTGAGATATGTGTGGCGTTGTGTGTTGCATGGTGAGATTAACGCTCACAACTTTGGTCTTTTGAAGGTTTCACGAAAGGCGCACTACAATGTGGATCCAGTTTATATAATGTGTACATTTCTTCTTGACTTAATAATTCTTTAATAAGATTTCCGTTTCAATTACCATATTAGCACTTAAAAATATTAATACATGAATGCGTGTTTCTAGTTTGTAAGATATGCATGATTTTTATATAACACACATGAATTATTCTCTTATTTTGTTTCTTTTTAAAAAACTAAGATAAAATAAGAAACAGAATACCGCTTTGTGTGTATCACGAGAACAACTAACATGATTTGAAAGTGTCCGTATTTGTAGCACCGTGTACGATAAAAAGCTATCGTTATTAGTTAGTTAATAATTGCAATAATGACGATAGCTATATTAAGGGCCTGTTTCACCACTTCCTGATAAGCGCCGGATAGGCTATACGCAACATATTTGACAGATACTCTATACTCTATCTATTGGATAACTGGTGGATAGCCTATTCGGCACTTATCAGGAAGTGGTGAAACAGGCCCTAAATGTTGTTATGATACTAATAGATATTTTATTTTAGGAAGAAGGGCGTATCGTCGGCGGCGGTGGTAGGAGTATAGGCGGGGGTGCGCGCGTAGCCCGCCTCGCCGCTGAACTGTCAGTGCCTTCGACATCCACTGTAGCCCCCAAGTCCTCTAAACCAAAGGATCTCATGAGGTCTGTTGGAAAAATAGAACGTGACGACTGGAATGTGAAGGAGATTGAACGAAAAATTATGGAGAATAGACTGGGCAGGCCCGAACCGAAAACGGCGGAGAAAGTTCCCAAATGGGACAGGGAACAAGTTAGTTTATAATCATTCACTATTTATATATTTATCCATAAGATAGTTTCGCATTTATCATTATAATCATATCGCTTCGTTTTTGCGATAAATTTGGAACATGTACATTACCACAGTAAAAATCTTTGGTTCACAAACGATCCTTAAGATAACATAGAGTTTGCACTTGTGGGAGTAGGTGAAGGGAATCTCCGACCGAGCGAAGTGGTGTGCTTGGCCAAGCTTAAGCTCACTTGCCATCATATTACTTGTCGTTATATTTGGGCGCCGAACTGTGGAACTTCGATAGCGCGATTCAAGATAGTTGCTCTGATTGGTCCGTGACACACTATACTAATATAACTGAAATGTACTTACTACTATTGACAAACTCGATGTAGAAAGTTTGTAAAAAATCTACAACAGCTGACTTTTTTTTAATAAATATCATTTACACTAAAAATGAATAGTTCTGTCAAAACTCAAAATGAAAAAAAAATCACTAAAAATGAATACTTCTGTCAAAAAAATTTATGTATTTATAATTTTACACTGATTTTAGCTTTTTTTGCAACTCTCAACTTTGCTTGTGATAAAAGATTACATAATAATTTGTATGATTATTATTATTATTTTGATAGCTTTCTTTGACAAATTATATCGATAATCGATAGAGCTTTAGGATTGAAAGCTTAACAAACTAAAGCACTTTTGCATTTATACTAATATAGATATATAAGTGAAGTTATGTTAATAGTTCTTAGTTCGCCAAAGAAGATTGAAAGAAGGTGATGGAACTGAAGAAAAGTGGGGAGAAATCGACGAAACTCTTCACAAACTGGATCAGAAACTTCGAGATTCCGGGCGACCGGTACCTGGCACCAAAAAGGTAATAACTAAAATCTATACATCAAAATGAAATTGACGTGGTGTAAAAACGTCCATAGATATTTCAATATGCAATCGACTGTCAACGTGTGCTTATGTTCACCAAGGCCAAAATAAACAGTATTTCTTTCATTTAGTGATACAACTATCTCAAAACTATCAGAGGCAAGTGGACCTTACATTAGTGATGCTAATCTTGTTACTCAGACAGTAATTTAATCACAATAGTAATTTACCAGAATAAGTAGCTCACCATGCAAATAATTTAACATTATATACATTTAACAGGTGGCAGATTTGGCTACCAAATTTGTGAAAAAGGAAGAGGTAGATTCAACCAAAGCTCAGCCTAAAGAAGAGGTGATTTTTTCTTGTGACGTTTTATTTATTTTTACTTACTTCATCCTTTTCTGAAAGGTTTCCTTGAAATAACCCTTAAAATAAGAAAGCAATATTTTATTTAAATTTAAATGTCCACTTTTGTTTTGTTTTTAAATATAAACATTACAAATGCTTATATAATTTACAAAAAATAATACATTTTAAAATTATCAAAACTATATTATAAAGCATTTTTTTAATTATATTAGTTTTTCATAATTTTATCCTTATTCAAATTATAATCAGTACAAAAAGGCGTGGCGCGGACCCTCCTCTACGGGCATGCAATGTGCCGCGTGCGGAACGCGCGTGTTCGCTGCAGAGGGAGTCATCGCGGACGGGCTACATCTGCACAGGGCTTGCTTCAGATGTGCCGTCTGCAAAACAGTCCTCAGACCTGGGTATGGTTAACATTTTATTACTTAAAAAAAAGATGTGTGTGATTCACACACGATAGAAGTGAAACACACGTTAAATGCTCAAATACAAGCTAATATTCAATAGTATGCAATATGCGTACACACCGACATTTGATTATCATTATAAATATTTGTTCTATACAGTAACTACACCATGGAGCGTTACGGCAGTAGGTTGGTGTGCTTGCGTCACTCTGGTACGGATGCGAACGATGTAACGAACGCGCTACTGACACCGCCACAGAACAGACACGACCTGCCAACGTCTACACCGGAGCGCATCAGCCTAGAGCTGTCCGACAGTGGAGCGAGGGAAATAGATGAGGATGAATGGACTGACAGAAACTTCCTCGCTTCTGAAACCTCCGGTGCCGGCGGCTTAAGGTACGTACTACCGACGCAAAAGTTGTGTTATGTTTGGCCGCTATGTGTGGAACCAGATGTTTAGAGGGTGATCCAATTTGGATAGGGTTTTTTAAAAGAGATGATTTTTAGACAGGTTTTATCAAAATCGGAAGAGCTGAATATCTATAAGCGCTTTTGTTAACGCATTGTTTTTTTTTTAATTATGCTCTTATAGATATAATATGATCATAAATTTATTTAGGTCACATTATTATGTGCAATTTTTATTAGTCAAGATATGCAAAGAACTAGTTGCTCAGACCCTTGGTGTACCAGGTCTAGGTTGTTTATGCGTTATCCTGAGATGTAAGCTCTTGCATAAGTGTGAGGTCTAGATACTAGTTATTTGTCGTAATGACTTTCCGTACCGGCATACCAATTACTTATAGGCGCGCAAATAGACACTTCACATAAATGATTGTGTACAGTGATGAAGAGGAATCTAGCTCGGACGAGTACGTGGACATAGCGGACAGCGACCGCGAGGTGGAGGACTCACCAGTGCCCGTCATCACCGCCATCAGACCGCAGCACTCGCACATGTACTTCTCGGACGATTCCTTTGGATACGACGATTACTCCGATGATGGTAAGTTGTAGTGCAATAAAAATATTGCAGCTGATTTCAATTCAAAAATTTTTAATAACGTAAGCTTGAAATGCTTTTTAAACAGCTTTTAATACCTAGTCATTTGTCATCATTACCTCCTAAATTGTTTTTTTAAGTTTTGATCATGACAATAAGAAAATTGATCCTATATAGAGGCTACTAAACTGAATTGAACAATGGACAAGCTTTGGAAACGATAGAGTAAATTTGACTTTCAATGAGTACTTTTTATGTACAACATTGGTTTTTCTTAATAGCCAAAAATACATTTTCAAGGAATTCTACTATAATATTTGTAGGTGCTGAGTCGTCGGGTAATGAGTCGTGTTCTCGGATGCGCGCTGCCCGCGAGGCGAGACGGCGCGAGGTGCCGGCGGACGCGCGTCCACCCAGCGACAGCAGCGAGGTATCGCGCTGCAACATCGCCTAGCGCGACTGTCGCGACTCGCCACTGGTCGCGTGCGGTCGCGTACAGTCGCGCGACTGTAGGGAGGTGCGCTTAGGAACGCCTCTCAACGCCGACTCTACGCTCGATCGTTTCATTATATTAATGCTCTTTGCTCGAATTAAAAACACTACCTCGGTTTTACCGGCCATAAAATTTTATGTTCGCATATTAAGTTATAAATATTTTATTTTCAAAATTGGAACAGTTTCTGAGATTAATGCGAAACTAATATTGAACTTTTATAATTTTATATATAGATTTTTCACTGTTGAATTCGTGTTCAAATTTTCAAGGTTATTTTTTTTTAACATATTTATTGATGTCCAAAAACATACTTTTTATTCTGGCTCTATAAGAATATCAAATTCAAGTGAACCTCTAAGTTATAATACTTTTAATATTAAATTTAGTAAAATTATTTAAAAATGTACTGAAACAATGTAAGTGATACAATCAATCATTATTAATTTGTGAGCATGCAAATTTAATTTTTTTGGCATTTAACTGAGAGCGGTGGCGAGAGGCGACGTCAGCGTGTTTGCCCACACTAACTCCCGTCACAAACTTTGTTTTATTTGAATGTTGTTATTTCGGTGTTTGCCTACGATTTTTATTTTTACAAAACACATCAACAAAAAAAAAGTAACAGAAAGAATTTCTAGTCTTTTTTGTTATATAATTTTACCTTACATTGGTTAGTTTTATTTCAAGTTATAGAATTATTTGTTGCCCACAGTTTAGTCTGTGCTAACAACCGTATTCCGATTGATGATGATTATTTCTATGTTATTGTCAACGATTCCGTTAATGTTAAATTTTATTGATCAATGAGTTTTTAACATCGTCTGAGTATTTTATAATAGAGGAAGCTAATTCTTAAGAAACAATTAAATCTTAATATAAATAAACCGTTTAAGCATTGCACGCAACAAAACGTTTCAAATTTTATTTTTTTATTTTGGTCACATTTTTATTGACTACTTTCCCCGATTTCGCGTCAACGTCGCGTTCAACTAAACAAACTTTAAGCTAACGCTTAAAAAGCTTTATAATAGTATATATTTTTATTGCAAGTTATTATTTTTAAACCTATTTGTAAGTGAAATGTTTAAAATTTATTTTTAAATCGCAAACACAATTTCTAATTGATTTAAAAATGTATTTGGGTTGTAAAATATTATGTAAATACAGAAAATATTTACTTTACACTAGCAGTTTTTTCGAAATCTATTCCTAATATAAAAAATGTTATAACGATTTACATTAGTGTTATATGCACTGTAATGTTCAAAAAAGTAAATACCACAAAATTAATATCGAAGAAGGACGTAACACATAAAAAAGGTTAAAGCTTTTGCAACTTGAAACAATAATTAGAAAAAGTGTGTTATAGACGTTTTGCAATTTGCTAAAATGTTGGCTGTATATTGCTTAAGTTTGTGTTTATTATCGTGTTACCTGTGACTTACCTACCTAAATATAACCTTTATTCTAACACCCACTACTGCTGGGTTATTAATAAAATAATGATATTTTTATATGATAAGAGCTTGAGAGTTCGAGTGGTTTTCGTTTTACAATGTTTTGAATATAAACTTACTCTCTGAAGTATTTGACTCAAGACGTCTTGATACATTTTGAAATATTTTTTGTCCGTACTTTTGTACGTTTCCCACTCAATGTATAAGATTCTCAGCCGATCTTTGCTTACATTTATATGTATCTCAATAAACGCATTTCCTATAGCATTACGAAATACATCTTTAGAAAAAAATCCTAAAAGACCTAGGTATCTCTAGTTAATCTGTAAGGAAGTAAGATTAAAACGATGTGTTATATGTATATCTAATATTAACTAAATATATCTCCATACGCAGGTGGAATCTGAAGAAGAAAGCGAATCGAGCGACGAAGAAATATCATCAGCGACCGAAGTTTCTACAGATAGCGAGTTTGCACGAGAAGAATGCATACCGGTCCCATCACCACCAGCTATCTTGGTTACCGAAGCCCCACCACCGGCGCCACCACCCCCACAAGAGTACCCACTCAGTAGAACTAGATCGGCCGGTGGTCTGGCAACAAAGCGAGCATTAGAATTAAAAAGAAAGTATCTTCTAGGAGAACCATCTCCGCCAACTGTAAGGAAATCCGATTCTACCTCTCAGTTGGACACAAAATTAGAAGCTTTCAGGTCTAACATAACAGAATTCCAAAAATTACTGCACCCGGCCCCTTCTCCAACACAAAAGCCTCTTGTAACATTTCAACTATCCACAGAAGAGAAAAATGTACAACCCATGCCTGATATTATCAAAAATTTGTGTACCGATGCTCCCGTCGATCTGTTGACCAAGGGTGACTCACCTTTGTGTAAAAAAGATTGGAGGGAACCTATTCAAGAAGAAAGTTCCCTTAAGGAACCTGATTTAGACTCAGATTCACTCTCAGAGGACTCCTCACACACTGAAACAGCTCCGAATCAATCAGTTCCCCGACTAGAAGTGCATGACGAAGGCGGTGAATTAATACAGTTGGACAGTCTGACTATTATTAATAGCGGTACTGAGGACAACGAAGATAAGACACCAATGTTATCAAGCACACCACATACTACAATTGTTACTGCAGAATCAGAATCGTCCGAATCATGTAGAGATGCAACTACATTAGCACTCACAGAAACTGAATTATCAGATTGGGCCGCAGAAAGTGGCGTTTTAGATGATTGTGGATACGACGAAAAGGAAAACAAAAGAAACAAAAATCCAAGAACACTGAGTGGCCCTAAGTTAATTCATGATGCTAAAAACTTGTCGACTATAGCATCTCACGTATGTGGACGTACAAGTCCGGCACAAGCGATAGTTTTTTCGAATGCTTTAGATCATTTTGAATTTGTCGATGAAGGCGAACAAGATCCATCTATCGAGACTCCTGTTACGCCGAGAAACGAAGGTTACATGGAATTTGTTGACGACGATTTTGAACGATATTCTCCTACAAACGATCGTTCTATGAATTTTATTGAACGCAGTTTTTCCGAAACGACGATTAAACCTTCTTTCATGGATTCAATAGAAAGTAATAAATCAAATCAATTTGATGAAAATATTGGTTTTATAGATGATCAAGATTCAAAAACAGAAAGTCTTTCTAAAGTTGACAATAACAATTTTCCATTAATTGATACAGCACAAGAAAGAGAATTTATTGCGTCTTTAGTTAATGATAATATACCAGAAAATACGAAAGTACAAGATAATTCAAATAACATCGAAGAAATTGCATTTAAGCCTGAAGTCATAAGTATGTCAGAAATTTCACCACCCCTGGAAAAAGACAGTAGTGAAAGTCAAGAGAAACAAGACTTGAGTGTTTCACGAAGCGAAGTGTCTTTAGACGATATATCTCCTCCGTTAGCTTCAGAAAAATCAAAATCGCACAGTAGCGTTACATACAACAATAATTTAAGCAACCCAGTGATATTTCCGGGCACTTGCAATATGCGATTATATTCACCTGCAATATGTAGATCTGCCAGCGAAACGTTTAACAGGTCTAATTCTCGAAGCTTGATATCCCCCGAATGGGGTATTTCCCGAAATTTAAGTACGGGTACAAAGTCTCCCGCTAGCCCGGTTCCAACGCAAGACACGACCGACAAGGTACAAGAAATAAAAAGGGAGAGGGAAGAACAAACTGAAGTAGTTCGAAGATTAGTTTTAGAGAGATTGGGTAGTAACAGAGGAAATAGAAAGTCTTCGAGGCGAAATCGAGTATCACCGTCGTGCAACCTTCCGCCACCGATACCCCCTCCACCGACGTTACCGACGCCGCCACCGCCGCCCCCTCCACCCTCCTACGCCCTACCTCCACCAAGGCCAGCTCCACCATTAATGCCCTTACCTGTGACACCTTCTTTCTCCGACCCCGAACTAGCTAGAGAAAGAAGACCTAAAGGTATAATGAAGAGTATATCGAATTACTTTAACAGACGTCTTGGACCTCGGCAAAAGGTAATTATTTTAGAATGATTAATGTTTCAAGTATACAATCACGTGGATGAATAAAAATCATAGAAAATCTTGTTCATCTCGCACAGTTTTATAATAATTTGAGTGTAATCAGCACGCATTATTAAGACATTATATGCGTTTGATATATTTTGCTAAAAAAAATCACGTAACATTTTATCATGAACACAAGTTTCATCTTAAGTAAATGTGAATATTGTACATAACAACTTAAGATAACATAGATAAAGTTAATACGGAGGTGGTTGTATAGAATTAAATTGGTTAGGGTGTCCATATTGGCGACAAAATTTGGGTACAGGATATTTTTGGCACTTTAAAAGTACACACTGTGTTGGACACCCGAAGTAGACTAACACTAGTTGCATTTTCAGTGTGTCTCGGAGCCGGACCTGACGACGCACGTAAGCAAAGCATATCAAATACAGTATCGTGAACTCGTGAGTCGCATGCTGTGTCCATCTCTCTCGCACCAATCATCTGCTAACTGTACGTTGTCTTGTCTCGCTCAGTCACACCGATGCGTACCGCTTTGTATGTGTGTTGTTTTCTTGACTTTGGATCTTATATTAGGGTTCTCTTTTGGTTTTTTTTGTTAAGTTGAATACAGATTGGTAAGGTAAGCTGTAACTTCAAATACAACTGCTGCACTGCAGAAGGGCAAGGAAGGACGCTATTCTATGCTGTATTTTTATTTAATTTATTAACTAGCTCCTTATAAAAAACTTGCTTTTTAGTTATAACTAGAACTGCCTATTGATAAAATTTTCAATTATTTGAATGCCTGACAACTATTCTATAAAAAAGCATGACTATTATTTCTCTCCTATTTAATGTCCGCCATTTATTATTTCATTTAAAATTAAATACGAATGTATTGATCCAATGTCAACGCCGTCTTTGTTTTTCACTTCGTTCAAAGTGTAGTTGTCTAAGACTTTCCACTTTTTTACTTTTCAGAAGTATGAGTATAAAATAGCTTTAGCAAATGCATGTATTATAAGCAATTCAAGTAAAGCGCGTGTTTTCAGGGTTTCGTACCCCAAGAGTAAAACGGAAATCTTATTACTAAGACTTCACTGTCCGTCTGTCCGTCTATCACCAGGCTATATCCCATAAACCGTGATATCTATACCGTTGGAATTTTTGGCGCTATAATATTATAATATATATAGTAGTAAACTACTTATATATATTTACTTTATTATTTATTTTTACTTATAGCTATAATAATAAACTATAAAATCAATTTTCAAGAGGGCTCCCATACTACAAACGTAATTTTTCTTCCTCAAACAATCAATAATAGTTTAATTAGTACCCAGCTAGTATCTTTTATAGTCATATCAAGACGCGCCGGAGCGCATCAAGCCAAGTTCAGCTTGCGAGCAAGCATTGTAAAGTAATATTGCACGATATTACCTAATATAAATATGTGTTTTTGTATATATGTGTAATGGTACGGAACCCTTTTGTGCGCGAATTTTTAACAGTATCTAAATATATAGTGTTTCAATTTAGTGGCTTATAATATTAAGTAGATATTACAATAAGTATAATGTATATTATAAAAATCATGTCATTCAACTAACAAATATGCAATTTTGTTAAAGCCTAAATACTTTCTTATACGCTACTGTCTGTCCACGGACTTTGCTCGTAATCGATTTTTACCCGCTTGACTGTTAATACTTTAGCATGCATCTTAGTTACGTCTTATAAATAAGGCTTTCTTTAAACTATGCTCGAGTTGAATATGATTTTTACGAATTGGGGCTTATGTTAGAATATACTATCTTTGTACAGTAGGTATGGAATCCTATTTAATAAATTATTATATTTTAAGAAAACATACAATAGTTCTAAAAGTATAACACATTGATAAACGTTTTGTTAGAACTAAAAATCTTGCATAAAAATAATCTTTTTAAAAATTAATATAATTTTATGTTAAATCTGCTAGATTATGCTTCTGTTTTTTTATGTTATTATAAATTGCCTTTAAACTTTAGTTAAATCACCTTAATGATAAAATAAATTATAATCATATGAAAATGTTTTTCGAATGATTAAAAAATTGTCACATTGCTATATTCTAAACTGAACACAATGACCTGGGTCAAACAAACTTCCGTCTAAGTCCTGTTACAATGTTATTAGCATAATGACAACTTTAAGTTTAATCCATATTTGAGCAACCACGAGTAGACCATGTCAGTCTTTAATTACTTGTTAATCCCGTAACGTTTTATTAAATGTAACAAGTGGTTTCATAGTAATTGTAGAGATAACATTTTCATATCGTTATAATTAGTAAGGCTTGCTATTGATAATGACGTCACAATAACACTAGGACCGACCGCGCGATGCTCACAAGTCCACTGGCGCGCTTCAAGACCCGCCGCCCGTGCCTCCGCCACCGGCCGACTATTTCCCGCCTAACGTATCACAATCACCGCCACCAAGAATGTCAAGTCAGTTTAATATTCACCTTTATTGATAGTTCACGATAGTTATAGATAAAGATCTACTTCAGATAAAGATAAAGATTCCATTTGAGGCAAAGAGATATACCGTTTGAGGTAGAAATAAAATTTCATTAGAGATGGAGACGAGATTCCCACAAAAGAAATGTTCATGGAATATGGAAGAATATTTCTTAGATTTTTACCTAACTCAGATAACTGATAAAATTAGTGTAGGGATCTTTAGTAACTAAAAAAATGTTACGTTAAAAAGGTCACTGGGATGTAAGCTTACATTTAAAAAATTTATATTCGAAATAATACTCAGCTAAGCTGAATTGATAATAAAAATAATACTCTACCAACTAAAGACATAGATTAAAAATAATTATAATGTAGCATTTGCATTACTTATTTAGCATTAATCTTATTTGCATAGTTAGCTTATAATTTGCGATATTGTAACACCCAAAAGAAAACGCTTTAATTCCGACCAACGCCCAGCCTATTTGAAAAGCCTCCACTTTACCTCCTTACAATGATAATTTGTGTGAATTGTATATATTATGTACCTCCGTTAAAAGTTTTAACAAATTATTTGAAATAAACATGCACAGTAAAAAAAAATATTTAACATAATCATTTATATTTTTTTAAGTATGGTACATCTCATTTTAAAAGTAACATAATATTATTAGTTAAATTGTTATCAACAGTAATTATCAAAACACTGAATGTTGCCATATTAAAAAAATATATTCAACATCATCATATTTTAAAAACCGACCATGCCCGTTTTATTTGTTTTAAGATGAGTCACAATTTGATATTTTGATTGCAACAACTTGTTTTTAGAACATATTATATCATTTACTTGTTTTTAGAACATATTATATCATTTACTATAGACTAGTTATAGGGAAAAATCTTTATAGTATTTGTTTTATTTTTTATTTGCCTACCCAATTTTTTGTTCACATCATAACATGGCTGCCCGCTAACTGCTTTATCATCATTAATGAGCAGTAGGAAATGGGGAAAGCGTGGGCGATGTGGACGAACGGGACGCGATGCAGCTATGGTTCGAGGCGCGGTGGGCCAGGCTGGTTGCCCAACGGCGTGCGAGGGAGGAACCCCGTGACGAACCCACCGCCCGACGCCTTGCACGCCTCGAAAGACGCCTCACACGCCCATTGTCTGGTAACACTCGATCATATGTGAACACACAGTATCCGCATTTTGATTTCGGGCTTGTCCACTCATCGCCGCGACACCGTGACGTTTTACAGTTACGACGTCGTGCTGTGGTGATGTTGACGAAACCTCTGGTCTGAAGTTAGCACTTGAACTCTTGCATTTTATGACGTCACTTTTAGCCAACTTCAGTCCGGTCAAATTAACAGCGGCTACTGTAATATACATGTAAACACACATTGCGTTTCTGCTTTTTGTAATAATTTTCATATCATTGCCATACATATAATACCACAAATAGGCTTATTATAAGTATCTCTTACCACTTTCTTAATAATTTACAGTATCTAATAAAATAACATCATCACTATACACGCCATAATATTAATTCAAGCATATTGAATTAAAATTATTGCATCCGTATTTCATAAACCGTGATTGCTAGACTGGTGAATTTTTTACACAGGATGTATTTTTGTTTTGTAATTAGTATACTAAGTTATATTGTATAACGGAACGGAGCCCTTCGTGCGGGAATCCAACTCGCACTTGGCCAGGTTTTTATTAGAATATCTAGAAGTAGTCATTGTATGCTATTAATTTTTACGTTATATTACAATGTGTATTGAGTTTGTGTAAACTTTGATATTAAAATTAATATTTTTTGTGAACATATTGCTCTTGTAATTAGGGGGTCATAATCATGAAGAAAGACTTAAGTGAAATTACATTGTAAAATTACGTTTATAAATATAATATGGTTTTGCAGCGGAACAACAGGCAGCAACCGTGGCAGAATTAGTTCAAGTGTCGGCGCAACGTGAGGCCCACCAAGCGTTAATGGCAGCGAATAGGTATGTTTATATTATGTGTTTCTAGTATAACAATATTCTAATTCTGAAATTTGAAAAAAAAAAATTGTACGGAAAAATGTAATTATACAATGTGTCCGGTTTCGGACTGTACAAGCTTAAAGGGGTGGTCGCATGATCTATTCTATCAATAAAATGATTATACATGTAGGGTCGGAACCCATCCCCCCCTGAATGGCAGCCATTTTTGTGTTTTGATCGCCTTTTATGGAGAGTGCGTACTAAAAGTACAGTAGCTTTAAAATTTTAAGCCCAATTGTCATTATTTTAGATTAACATTAGATTAACATTCGTTCTTATCGGTAAAGGCCGATATATATGTAAAAATTAAAGCACATTTCGTGTTTTACGCCTGTAGTGTGTGTGTGTGGTGTATATTCTATAAACATAAAAGCCACTTGTCTAGAGAGGTGGGCTACTATAAACTGAAAATTATATGCCAGCAAAAAAATCTATATATATATATATATATATATATATATATATATATATATATATATATATATATATATATGTATTTATTTATGTAAATTGAAATCACAGGAGGCGAAATGCAGCTGGAAGCGGAATCGGAGACTGAATTGAGAATTAAACCAATATATAAGTTTAATTAGCTGCCTTTGTAATCATGTTTTGGCTTAAAATTGTATTCACCGACACAAAAGACTTTTCAATATCTATATGCTAGCTTCCGAGTTGCATTGGTGAGGAAGCAAAAGTAATTACTGTGAATAAAATGTAAGAATCAGATGTTTCAGAAAATTTCACGAGTCCACCTATTTTAAATATCATTTTTATTTACGTTGAAATTGTTATTCTAGACAACAAAAGCGTGAATTGTAGGTTGTTTAGCAACATAAACGTAGCCCACCATTAGATTGAGTGAAATTGTGGAAAATATTTTTCTATTTTTTACTTGCAATGAATCGCATTGATTTATTAAAATATCTGTTAAGCGCAGCTACGTTCATCTAACAAATAAATAGATTCTTAAGACGAGGCATTCGAATCTTATCGCTAAAATATCGCTAATTCAAGCAAAGTTAACTGTGTGGTGAAATTTTAGTATGTTATTTTATTATTCATTACCGAACCAGGATAGGAAAACACGCTTGGTGAAAATTTCTACGATAGGTTTTAATTCCAAAAAGTGTCTTTGTTGCTACTTATTTCAGAACTATATGAATTCATACTTCGTAATTTTAAGAAATGATAGTAACGATACTTATCAAGCGAATTTGGACAAATCATGTTTTTTACTTCTATAGTTTATTTAATAAGATTTATTTTATACTTTCGCCGCTTATGCCGCATACGCGTTTGTGTTCATTAGTCTTTCGTCTCTTTTGTGCGCGCACGGAAGTAATTAGGCAATCTTGTCGAAGCTTTGTGAAATTCGACGAAAAAAAGACGACGAAAATCGACCATTGGAAATAATATTCGCGTGCCTCGTCTTAACATCGACATTATATAGTGAAATACATATATTATATAGGTGGCGTAAATCGTCCGTAACGATTTCTTCTATTGTTCATCTATTTCTTTGTCACTGATTACATTGTTGTGTCTTTAACAAGGCTGCTTGTTTTATTAATTTATAATATAAATGTAAAAATAATGTAGTATATTAGGCACTTTAAATGTCATATTTCAATAATTACCATTAGCGCATAGACAATTGTTGCCACAATTAAATTATAAAATGTGTAAAGCTGTATGTTATTGTATAATCGTATTTTATGTCTATGCTCTCTTGCAATGCTGTATGGTGTAATGGATTTATAGACATAATGAAGCTTTAACGAAGCCACGTTTAGAAAAATATTATTTTAAATGAGTAACTTACGCATTTTGTATATTTTACCTACGATACTTTGCGTCACAAGCCAAGAGAGTGCGCTGCATATAATCAAAAATAAATACATATATTATATTGTATCAGTGGAGCTGTTATATAGAAAAAAAAGAAAATGTAATAAAGTAAAATAAAATATATTTTATTTTATTACAAATGCTTTTTTCAGTACTTTTAAAATCTAGGATGATTATATTATTATGGTGCAAAAGAAAAGCAATAATTATTCCCATTCTAGTAAATAATGTAATGTTTAAGTTCTTGTATGACTGTTACATTTTTTAAAACAAAGCGCGTGTAGCTTTTAAGATAATCAACTTAAAAGTTTATTAATATGAATAATGAAATAAGGCTTAACAATTTTAGTGAAATTATTTATTTGGACAACCACAGAGACCGTTGCATGCTTTTAGTTCAACGGACAAATAGTTAGCACTTGTACCAGTTACAATTAAAACTGCTATTAGGCTGTATTTTTAATATTCCTGTAACACTGTATTTGCTTTGCTAAGGTCCGGCACCTCAAATTTAGAATGTTTTAACAGATAATTGTGTAAGTCACAAAAAACACATATAGTCCTTATAGTGGTACTAAACGGTGTGCTAGATATGCCAAATGAGTATATAATATTTATATTGTATAGTTAAATGTAAAAATATGATATTAATTATTTATATTGATATCATATGCGTATAGGACAATATTGATTTCGTATGTAAAAACTGTTTATGGTTTACAAAAAAAAAAAAAAACGAGCACGCGTCTGTTGAATTTTAGTAATCGTGAATGTCTGACATAGAATTTAATCAAAACGAAAAAAATATTCAAATCTTTGTGCAACTACATGATATTATGTAATTTAATAAATTGAGACTTTTCTTGAAATCAAAATATATTTTTGATAATTAGACAGAACGCATTCGGATAACGTTATTATAATTAGGATTTTTTAAATTTAAATAATGAAAGAAAAAAATGTTACACTTTTAAATAATAATATGTATTACATTGCATGTTTAATGACTAATTAATTATAAATAAAAATCAGTTTTGTTTTCTAGAGTCGTGCTCTAAAGTGGTTCAAGTCATATTGTATTGTAATAACATTTTCTGTTCATTGTATTATTTAGTAGATATAAGAGTAATAGATGTACATTTTCTATATTTTTATACGCAACGAGAGAAGTAGTAAGAAAAGTGGAAAGGATTTTTGGCTTGACTCAAGTGTTGATTGGTCACAAAATAAAATATTTTATATGAAACACATTTTCATGAATAATATATACGGATATCTTGAAATATAATTATAATAACAAAAATCATTAAGCACGGTTTATACAAAAATCTAGTAATACTTAGGCTTTCTATACGCTTGACTTGGTATAAAATTGTGTCTTGTGGCTTAGTGCTTGGGTTAGTACTGATGTTTAGTAGCTTTAAAACTTCATTTAGAAGCACTGTTATATTTTACTTTGCTGGTAGGTACATCTAATAAGTATTACATGCATATTCAAAATTCGTCTAAAGCATTCGACAATATAAATATAATAATTACGCTTGTGAAATAGTGTTAGATTATAAAGGAAAAAAAAAATACATTTCTTATATTTTCCCTCTTTAGAAAACTTACAAGATTTTCACATTGTGTTAATGTTAGGTAGAATTCTTGCATTAGCTCAGTAATACTCGTGTCTAAGTATCCAAATAACATAGTATTATTTTATTATATCTTTAGTAAAATTTATCCCTAATTTTTTTATTAGACGGTCCTTGCGCATGTTTCTTTATGGATCGATTAATACTTCATAAATGATGTTTTGCAGAAGCAACGTCATAGATCAATGTTTGAATATTTATTGTAGTAAAACAAACAAATGCAGGGTCTCTTTAACTGCTTTTCTAATGTATGTTACAACTATTTGCTTAGTAAGCGAATATAATACTTTATAAAGTCAGTAAATTTTTTTAGAAATATGTTTTTTATTAACCATTGTTTAGATAAATATTAGTTATTGTATAATTTCGAGCTCTTGAAAAAAAGGGTTGCATGTCATAGAAACTTTTTTGCTCATTTCACATTTTATACTAAATATTTCATAGTTTGATATACGTTAGTATTTCTTTTTTTTATATTAATTCTTTTATGGATTGTATTCCTTTCTAACAATGTATTAAATGTTATATTTAGCTTAAAGTAGAAGGCTTTTCTTGTAGTTGTGAAGATGTATTTCTTTGCCTGAGATTGTAAGTCAATGCAAGGTTCTACTCAAAGCCATGTACCTCTTTTTATATGCATATAATAAAAACTAATACAAAATATTATTGTCACTTGTTGTTTTATTTCCTTTTTAAGTTTCTGTCCTTAAAATTACATAACTGTAATCTTATATATAAAAATGAATCGCAAAATGTGTTGGTAAGCGCATAACTCAACAACGCCTGAACCAATTTCGCCAAAAGTCCAAGGATGGATGTTCCGGCGAAAAAAAATGGAATAATTGCCGGGAAAGCCCTAAAAACAGCCCTTTTATTTTTTCCATACAAACGTTTTCTAACTAAAATGTAGAGTCAATTTGAACTTTATCGCTATTAAATAAAGCTCATATTAAATTACAAGCACTCATTGTTGTCCAAGCTATAATTTCGTCGTAGACTCAATCCTTGACACTTGTCCTGATGACTTGTCGCTGGAGGGCTTGCTGGTGATGCTGCACAGTCTAAACGAATCATCCCGACGTGTAGGCTTTAGGATGAACTTGCACAACATGAAAGTCATGTTCAACGTACACGTTCTCCTTAGGCCGGTTAACGTCGATGGCATAACTCTCGAAGCTGTGCAAGAGTACCTATGCAGCTAGGTCGACATAACTTCGAGAGGCAAGCCGATAAGAGAATTCAATTAAGATGGGCAGCATTTAGGAAGCTTGAATGATGAAGGAAGCCATATTCTCACGTCGTCTATACCGTACAGTTTGAAGACGAAAGCCAATGCGTTCTCTCTGTGATGACCTACGGGGCCGAAACGTGGCCTCCTAATTTACGACTGATCCGTATGTTTTCCATAGCTCAACGTACTATGGAGCGTGCAATACTGGGTGTTTCTTTGGCAGATAGGATTTGAAACGAAGTCCTCTTTCAGATTACCAAAATAGATGAGTTTGTGTGTTGTAATAAGTTGTTGATTATTGTAGTTATGCTTATTAAATCCCCATGACGGGACTCCAGATTATAATCCCCACTATATGAGTGAGGCACCCACTTTTTAAAGATTTGTCACCTTAAGGTTCACCACGAACACAAAGTTCGCCTCTTAGTCTAAAGCCCTATGGCAAACATCTCAGTCGGGGTTTTAAGTGGATCCCAGAGGGGAAGAGACCAAAGTTCGTGGAAGCCAAGATCCTTTGGCCATCCGAGCTAAACCCCACACTGCCCTATCACCAAGGTGACCGTTTAGTTTAGAAGAACTTTTCGCGCCGACTATAGAAGCCGACGGTGGTGAGGCATGCCACAGGAACGAATCCGATGCCATGAAGCCGAGGAAGTCACACTCCACGGTTGGCGGAGGTCCCCCCCCCCCATTTTTTCGCATCAAAGGATGAAGCCAACTAGCTCACCTCACACCCGATGAAGCATTACGGCCACTAGGGCCATTAGCATAGCTCAAACCGAAAATAAAAGATTAGTCTTTTATTTTATTCTTCAATAGGTAGGAACAAAAAACTGCCACATATTAGATCTTTGTGGCAGAACGAAGTCTGCCGGGTCCGCTAGTTGTAAATAATTGTTATATTACATAAAAATCCCTTTTTTTAGAAATCTCAATGCGCGAGTCAATCTCGCGCTTGTCTTGGTTTGTATTAAGTTTTTTTTTTTATTTGGTAGTTGAAATATTGTAATACCTAAGTAACACTTAATAATCCTCGAATTTGATATTCGGTGATCCGATGAAATCAAAAGATCCTACTAACATTATGATTATCATTTTTTTAACTTACTTCCGCCGGAGTGGGAAGTACACGGGTGAAGCCGCAGGGCGCTGCTATTAATCAGGTCTCCCGTTATAGTAAATATGTATCTTGACGAATATTTTATAAGATGTAAGGAATAAGGATAAAATAAACAGACGAAGGAAATAATGGAAATATACGATTATGTATTAATTAAAATAAAACGTATTTTATCACAAATGTTTTATATAATAACTCGTTTACAAAGGTACCTAAAGCCCGATTAAGGAGACTTGTTAAAATATTTTCTTAAGGAATCATTTACCTAATTTTATTATAAATATTCAATAAATTAGATATAAGAATTGATTAACAATGATGATCAACAACAAATCGATTTTAGAGTTATGTACAATTTTATCGATTCCTTTTAATAAGAAAATATGAACAGTGCTATCGATATAACTTATGCCTGTTTGATGGCACGTTTAATATTTTTCTTACATGATTGAGTAATAGCCATGAAGTTGTACTTAATTAAAAAATAACACAAACATTAGCATACGTTATGATTACTTTGTACCTTGCATATAGGTTTATTACAAATTGAGCGAACAGAACACTCAAAACACAATACTTTTCCACTTGCCTAAGATTTACAAAAATGTATATTAAGAAATTTTTTAGAAGTTCATTAAAAATACGTAGATATATATTACTGTCAATTTTGTTGTATACATAAATATACGACAAAATATTTGCAATAAATTTATGACAAACATCCAATCTATGATTTTTACTTGTCTAATGTCTATTAGCATTATATACCTAAATATATAAATATGTCAATAAATTCACGCTAGTGCCATTTTCTAATTAGTCTACTTTTAGTAGTAAATATTCTTTATTTTCAAGTAGCTCAAATTTTCACTGTCTAATTTTATAACTACATAATCGAAATACAATTGAAGCCATAATGGAATGGAACATGCATCGGTTCCAATTTCGAAATTCGATGAATGTACAACTTATAGGATAATAACTTAATTAAGTGTTTTATTCATTCACACAATATCTAGAAACTTTTGTTTCACAAATAAATATAAGTAGCATCACTGTCTACTAATTATTTTACTACACGCACATACAATTATATTTATTAAATTAAACTTAATTTATATAACATGTAGCCTCCATTATTTGTGTTTTTTGGTCTGTTAGAAGCAAAGGTAACACCTTTTTTTACTAATGTGAAAGTGTGTGAAGTTACTAAATACAGAAGTAATTTTAATATTTAATATTAAATTTACATTTAATATTACACATTATTCAAAATTGGAAAACACAATATTATTTCTTAATTTTAAAATGTTCCTTTTGTTATAAACAAAAAGTACTTACCTACATAGGTAAATTGCAATCCTCCTGTTTTCATAATTATCAAATGCATTTATCTGTTCAAAAAGGAAATATTTCACGAATTAATATTTCAAGGAACGGAGGTTTAAACGTATCATAAAGTAGTTCATAATTCACACACCGCTTAACCATTGAAGATTTTAAATTATATAAATTTCAATCGAGACTTACAATTAACGTTATTCGTGAAAGATATTAAGAATACCTAACAATGATTAGCTTCAATCTAATCTTATTAACTATTTTATGTACAAAGCCAACGAGATTTATACTACAATACTTATGTAACATAGCTTGATATGATAAT
The DNA here is from genome assembly GCA_905333005.2 of Lycaena phlaeas. NCBI lineage: Eukaryota > Metazoa > Arthropoda > Insecta > Lepidoptera > Lycaenidae > Lycaena > Lycaena phlaeas. The sequence goes on from HG995168.1 coordinate 8,989,606, forward strand.
AATACAAAGAGAAGATCAAGGCAATCATAGTTATTAATGCAGAACGGTTTACTATTATTTAAAAAATAACTTTTACACCAGTATCGCAAAACCAAATTTAAAGCTTTATGAACCTTGTTTGTATATATAAATCGCTAATTTTATTGCAATATACAAAATTATTATTCAAACAGATGTATATCATAATATTATGTGAAATATTAATTGTAATTATCTCTAACATTATAATATAAATTAATTAACAATCTATTAATATCTAGGCTTATGATTGTGGTGGGGACGGTGTGAGGGTTGCCAGTCCGGATGCCTTGGCTCACGATGGTGGTGGTGGTGATGCCTCCGCTTGTCCCTCGCGTGGGGGGCGGGATATACATCGGACACCACTAGCTCAGAACCGTCTTTGGGAGCCTCCCGCTCGTGCCTCCTGTGACCATGTTTCCCGGCAGCTTCGTGAAGGTCTTCCCAAGCCTGTCTGTAGTATCTATTGAGACCGCTCCTCGATTCTGACGAAGAGGAGTCCAGCGACGCGACGGTGTTGCAATCTGGAGATACGTGGTGTCTGTACCGCTTTCCATCGTTATGTTTCCTGCTAACATTTTGAATATGGTCATTGTTTTATTATCTATTTATAAATACATTAAGTGCTTCGTAGTCGTGCTTTTTTATACAAAAAAATAAGAAAACCAATAGGACCAACTCCAGTCGAGTTGACCACTCAAGACCCATAACTGAAATATTTGGCGCAAGCCGAAACATTCTACTAGTTGAAAGTAAGTCGTGCTAAAATTATAATTTCGATTTGAATGTTGCCCCTTGCCTTAATCCCACTTCTTCAGACCACCCACAGCTCCAAATATAAAACTAGAATGGTAAACAGTATTTAATGAAGTAACCGTATTATAATTGTCGTAAATCCTGCCCATTGGAAAAGCTACTTCGATAAAATCTGCAAGGACGTGAGCTGGTTGTGCTAAAAGCGCTGCATGGATTGAACAAACCATCATCCGTTCAGATGGATTCGTGTCTGTGCTGGTGCCGGTGCGTGTGCTATGCGTGACACGGTGGCTGAATGACAGCAACTTCATTGCCTTTTTCTTTTTTTTATAACAACAATTTTAGGAATTGGCAACAATTATTTACATTTTATGGGTGTACATGTTGAATGTTTGGTTCCCGTTTAGAATATTTCATCGTAAATCCGTATCAGCCACCATGTCGCGGTGCGGTACCTTAAAATATAAACGCACTGGCTATAAAGGGTTGGAGAAGTGTCCTGCGCGATGCGTGTGTCTGTGGGCGCGGACGAACTCCCGCCGTCCCACCTGCTGGTCGGGAAACGGTAGTGCCAGCAGGGTGTACCATCGAGACGGCAGCTCCCGGGCCGCCGCCTTGGGTTGTTTTCGACCACCACTAGCAATTACCACAACTTTAGCTCTTTGACCAGTACACACACAGACTTATTATATATTTTTTGGCAACACGTACTGCATATTTTTAGGTTATTGACAATGAACGGAATGCATATTTTTTATATCTCTAGTAACAATTGACACTACTTTTGATCTTTGACCAATAAATTTCTTAATGTCTTTTTTGTATATTCTGGCAACAATTTTTTGCTAACACATCAAAAAACAATTAAAGGCTTTGACCAGTAAACAAAATGCCCTATTTTATATACTATGCAGTAAATAACATTTTGCTCTAAGTATGAAAATTATACTTAGTTACCGTATTGGTTTGTTTAGTTTTGGTGAATGCTTTTTTCCTACATTCATACAAAGAGAATATCAAATATTTTATTTTTTATTTATGATGCGACGGTGTTACGGTCAATATTTTTTCTATAAATTAGTGAACACGGATGTCAAATTTGATCAAAATAAATATTTTTAGCATTTATATTTTAAGGTACTTAAAGACCTTGGGGGCTGACTGATTGCGAATATTTTATGATAATATTCTTCACCATTTTCATTTCTTTAAATTATGTATATCCGATTGAGAACGCATTGTCAGTTATGTTTGTGAAGTTGATATTTTTCTATTTAATAAAACCGTAAAACACTCGACTACTCAGTTCTAATCAAATGTATATCTGTACATATGGTATACCTAAATAAGTATGTAGTTACTAATTTACGTTTAATTTTTGTCGTAAGTTGAATTAATAATATTTTCATATACTACATAGATAGATATTTTATAAAGATGATGTGATGTTCATTGTGTCTTGTAAGTAAAAATTAATATTTTGATCAGTATATTTTGTGTGATTTTCATTTTTATTCATCTTTTATATTAATTTCGTTGGCCATAAATATAATAATTGAAATAGTTCCATTATCTCTTACCTTCTCACTAAAATAACGATGGTAGTAATGATGGCAATGAGGAAGACCAAAGCGCCGAATGCCCCCAAAGCGACCACAGCGCCGATATTCAGACGGGCTCCGATGGTTTCTCTACGGTCGCCGTCCACTGGCAGGGGCACATTCACTCGGGGCGTTTGCTCCGCTCTTATATTGTTACCACTACCGATGATCTATACGAAATATTGTATGTTATATATTTGAAGTCTCTTTTACTATAAAAAAAGTATCAAACTCCTAGAACTCAGGCGAGGAGGCGTTTGGGCAATAGTCCACCGATGCGCTGGCCCTATGCGTGAACTTCACATCTATTCAAAGATTTTTAATCGAGTCTCACCAGGCATATTGGTTTCCTCGCGATGTTTTCCTTCACCGATGAGCGAGCGATAGTCAGGGTGAATTTAGAAAAACCCATTTCAAGGCACTTACGGCAAGGGTTTGGATCGAATCCGGAACCTCTCGCTTGAGAGGCCGAGTCCACCAACCATTGGACCATCGTCACTCTTTTTTTTTTGATGATTGTTTGTTATTTATTTCTGATGAATTTGAATATCGGGATATTTTTCGGGTAGGGAAGTACGTTTTTATAAGGTTGTCTTTTTTCATTGACCCTTAGCCCCTTGAATATAGGTTCGCAGTCATGAGCCTGAACATATTGCGTAGAAAGGATAATAGTCTAGAAAAATTATTCGAGGGGTCTTAAGATTGTTAACTTCAATAATAATATGCTAATTAAAGTATGTGTGAGTAAGTAAATATATTATCTTTTTAAATTACAGGCTGATTCTATTCTACTAAACATAGTTGATGATAAAATAAAGTAGGTAGTTTTATGGCTCACCTGATTTTCTCTAGGATGACTCGCAACAATGATGTGGGGTACATGGCTAGTCGGAGAATCCTGGGAATCTGGTACTGTCACCTTCCTTGGCGGTGGTTTCTCATATGTCCTTGTGGTTGGCCGTTCGGTCGTTGTGAATTTTGGTCTTAGCCTCCGGGGTGGTTCGGACGTGACGAATGGAGTGGGGGAGGAGAGTGGTCTTTGTGTACGAGGTCTGGTGGGCAATATGAGGCGAGGAGTTGTCAAGAGTGGGACATTTGTTGTAGGGACTGATGTAGTTGTTGTGGTCGTTGTTGTAGTTGTTGATGTTGTGGTTGTTGAACGTTCTTCGGCTAAAAATAATTGTTGTTGACACATTACAAAGTTTTCTTAGAAATTGGTTAATACCACGCAAACCACGCTATGATTACACATCATACCAATATTTTTAGTTCTAACACTATTCTTTTAGCGAAATCCTTTTTTTATATAAAATTGAATTTTATGTTACTATTGGTGTTAATCAATGTCCTAATTTAAAATAGTTTTTACTAATACCAAAATATGAATTAATTTCATATTTGAGTACAGAGATTCGCCCTTATTTGTGATACTGTATCCAAGCCGTTTCATTTAGATAACCGAAACAGCCGGGCCTTATTCAGGGTCAACAAGAAAATATAATATCAAGCGACTTGATTGGTGGTAAGATGATTAGACAGTGATAAAAATAATACAGTAAAGTGATAGAACTTCTGCACTTACGATGACAGTGCGGTATAGGTTTGTCCCACAATCCCGTGGCGAGACACGTGATTCTCTTAGAGCCGTGTATCTTGAAGCCTTTGGCGCAAGTGTATTCAGCTATAGCGCCATACACAGACGCGTTGTTCGTCACTGTTACCCGCCCGTTTATTATCTGTGGTAATTCTTCACATTGGACCACTGCGGAATAAATATTTGATTATTATGGATCCTCCTATCCTCTAGTTTTGCTGGCACTTTACATGACTATTAGGTTTTGGGTATATCATGGGTATATAGCATGTTTGACAAACAATTTTCATGTGTGGACAGTATATTTGACAAATTGTATGTGTGTGTTCACTGTAAATGTAATAGTAACGTGCATCTTAACAATAAAACCCCCCTGTAAATACGTCCATTATAGTTTGGTTTTACTACTAAATGTTCGTGTGTTTGTCATTTGGCTGCCATATTGTGTCCATAGTCGTATTTGCCTGTATCCGTACATTTATCTGTACTTCATCTGTCCAAATGAAATAAACACCCAAAAGCGAACACAAATATCCATGTGAAGTGTGTGTATAAAACATTGGTAACTTGCAAATCGTGATTGACAATAATAAGATTTAGATTATTTTACTGTCGCGTCTAGTCTTCACTATAAATGCATATCTTTGCCTTAAAACTGCAATTCATAAAAAAATGTAACCAGCTATTTATCACCGGTTAGCAATGAGAAGATAACTTTCAACTAATCGTGTTTGTAAGCGGCGTTCATAACAGCATTATGTAGTGCATCTGTCTAGATCTCACGTAACATAAAATAAACCATATGTCTCACCATCACATCGAGGCGGGGGTCCATTCCATCGCTCGTCAATATCACACACGAGTCGCGACCGTCCCACCATCTCATAGCCGGCCTCGCAAGCGTACTGCACGTGGGATAAATATGAGACGGAACCATTCAAAAGTTCATAACCTCCATGAGCTATCTCCGCTGGAAATCCGCATTCAATACCTAGAAGAATATAATATTTAAGAGACTTTTCACACTTAGTAGCAATAAATACTTTGACCTTTACTTTGAAAATTATATTTTAATGCAAAAAACTGTATCTAGTTCAATAATTCTTGGAAAATACAATGTAACGCATTTCTTAAAATGCCTTTACAAAGCCAAAATCCAGAAAATGTTAAAGTGATATAATTTATTAATTCGTAATTAAATTAAGTAGTATATAATTTACTACTAAACAATAATGCAAAACTGGAATCAGTGAGTAGTCTTTGCGAGACCATAATTCTGAATTCACAGCAGAAAAAACTTGGGGATTGTGAAAATCTTAACAGACTACGATAAAATTTTAGGCCTGATAGTGATGCGGCTTATAATAACTCCATTAGATGAAATTGTTGTAAGCTTTCAGATACCTTATTAAGAATAGCAGATTAGGAAAAAGGCTGATAATGATAATCTTACGTTTGCACACGGGTGGGAATTCATCATAGAAGCCAGTGTCGAGACACGTCCTTACTGTCGGACCAACAAGAAGATGGCCTTCATCACAGGAGTATTCCACTACGGCTCCCACTTCGAAGCTATCCGTCGTCATCGTCGAATTCGGGGGCTGTTCAGGCCTTCCACACGCTTTGGGCTCTGTAAAGATTCAAAGGTTTGCTCTTATTTTAAATATATAAATTACTATAAACTTTTTATTACGCAGTTTACGATCGCTTCTGAACACACACATATATACATTCGCATTAATATTCGTTTAATTCTAATTAAAATTATTGTTATAAAAACGTAGAACATAGCCAGAGATATAGCATCAAAATCGCATTGCCGTAATATAAAGTAGCTTCGACTTACGGTGTTGGCATATGTAGTTGAGTCTCGATTGACAGTCGGTGTCTGCCCAAAGCCAACCTTTACTGCCATCGAACCTGGCGCAGTTGTTGGTCCCACCCGGAGCGTTCCAGAAGGACACGGTCACATCGTTTCCATTCACCCACTTCCAGTTGTTGGAATCCTGTGGGTCGCGGACGGCGCCCATCCAGTACTGACTACTGCTGTCACTCCTGTTAAACGTTAGATTTATATAAATCATCGTTAATTTACTCCTAATAAAAACGGCGCAGAGTATTTGAAGATAAGGACAAGTCTTTGATCAAGAAATAAGCCCTAGTTAGGCGATCACTTTGTGCAAAAAAATTGGAATTACAATATTTTAAAAATATATTATGAATTGTTCATTTTGTTTCTTGTAGTGTCATGACATAAAGTTAAATAAAGTTCTTGATTTGGAAATAATTAAATAAATAATATCTGATAAATAGTTTAAATTCTAATAGCTGACATAAAGGTAATGCAACAATTATTCTTAACCAGAAAATAAGATAGCGTAGCAGAAATATGAATTCGCAAAAGGGTTTCTCAAAGCAATTCCTAATAACGTGAGTGTTTATTGTGAGAACACATTGAAACATAACAATAAAACAAACAATGACTCCAAACATCAACCAGTTGATGCAATCATAATTTTGTTGAAACACCCATGTCGTCATTGCGACATTCTAGAAATTTCTCAGTAGGAGTCAGGAGATACAGTTTTCTATAGTGAATCTTCTGAATAATATACCCTATATATACCCTAAAATACCTCTATTTTGTTAGTAAAAGAAGTTGTTTTATTATTTAGCAATAAAACAAATTCTTACAGATTTTATCGTGGGCTAGTATTCCTTCTTAGTTGTTGTATATTATCCGACGACGGGCCTTTAAAAAGCTAAATAAACCGTTATAAAATCTTCATTAATCACATTTTACTTAGACCTGAAGACGAAAGTTCTAGAAATATTCTTTCATACATACATGCATACATATCTACATAAAAAAACTCGAGCTGAGGCAAACGCCGAAGTCTTATAATGGTACCTTTTTACCTATTAAGTAACGGAGTCATAGATACATGAGATACATCGCTTCGCATTAAGAGCAGTTGTAGTTTAAACTAACTCATTATAACGTAGCGATCCCGTTGTACAAGCAACTAATAATTAAATAGTTACATAATTGTGTGCTACATAATCTTGTTTGTTGTGTAGGCTTTATAGTATCTGGCCGTAAAGGGTTCAAATACACGCCCTAAATGAGTCGGTTACAGAGATACAAACAAACATACATATAGGTGAAGCTAATAAAAGCGGGTAAAATAATTATAAATAAGAAATGTTATTTATTTTGCTAATCATTTGCGAAAAATAGAGGTGTTTTTTTATGATCATTTTTAGCTATTTTAATATGACGTTTCTAAAAACAATCATTAACAAGTTGCGAAGAGAATCTCTGTGCAGCCGCCGCGCCGGCCCGTGTTCCGGAATATGCGAGTGGCTACTTGCTGGGATTTACTGGGATCGGGCGTCTTGGCGTTCATTGAAGGAGGTCAATGTTTAGCAGTGGAAGGATAAAGGCTCATGAAGCCCTATTCAGCGTATAATAAGGTAACGTATCCTACAATAATTTGAACTGAATTCATTTACTTAATTTTTTAACAGCAAATATCAAATGAATATAACAATATTATTAGATAAAATATAATATCATATATTAGATTAATAATATCCTAGATTCTGTTACGTCATATTTCCATATCGATATATTGTCTGTTGATCAAACACAAATTATATTTACACTCCCTAGTGTGAATATATTGTTGCAGGGAGTCTCACGAATGTGACTATCAGTAACAAGGACGGGGAGAGGAGTAACATCTTGAAATACCGTTGAACGAATTAACAAATCCTAACTACAATTAATACAAGTACTAATTATGATATTTAGAACGAAAAAAAAATCATTCGCACGGTCCCGTTTCGAGGAATACTCAATCTCAGTAACGGACCCAAACGTATTAAATATCCGAAGACGACATCAGAATCGACTCCAATCTTATCGGTCTATTACGCGTAGCGGATCTGTAATATACCATTGAAGTAATAGGAATATGTGTGTTGCTTTTTTCAAAATAACTGTACCGTGATATAATTGATCTATATGCTACTTGTTCACTGAATGATTTGTATGTTTCATAATAAAGCATATTGTCGACTACAGTTACTGTAAACACATAACTGTTTGTTATACTGCGTATTACAAAATGGCTGTATGTTAATATATGTAATGCATGTAATGTAAAGATTTATATAATTATAATATTGTTTAATATACGGTGTAATTTTGATCTCGAATAGCTTGTACGATTGTGAGGTCTTTTCTAATATTATTATCGACCACACAACCTATAGGCTCCTAATGTTTGATTTTTCGTACTAAATTTGGCAACTAGCTGAGGTGAGATGAAAGGGGTTGTAATGTGTGCTGTGATTAGCTAATTCAATGTCATACATTACCAATCACGGAACGTTAAAAAAAAATAGATGTATTTCGCAACGGGAAAGAATGAGACGACACGATAGTTTGAGCACTTGTTTACGGCTTACATCGGAACTATAAGTCAGATGTGTCGCCAGAACCCGTTCCCATGTTATTAGGAGTCTATGGGTTATGTGGTCGATTAATATTATCAACCGTAGGCTATACAATAAAGATATTAATTTTAATTATCCAAGGGGGAAATGGAGAGTTGATTCTCCTGGGATAACATATAAATTACTACTGGGATAAATTAGATAATATGTTAAAAATATTTATATTGAATTAAATCATGTAGCAATCAATAATATAGCACCTTATACCTAGGGATATATGATAAACATCAAACCTTTTCGTAATGTAACAAGATTCAAGATTGTATAGAACACACGATTGTTTGTCTTAGATTACTATTGCATACATCGCCAAGCAACATTACTCAATACCTCCGATCTTCCCTGTTGAACGGACATTAAATTCGCATCAGCATTGTAACCGCAATTCATACATGTAACACGTTATTTTCACACTCTCCATCGACAATAACGTGCAAACTGGCAGCGAGATGATCAATTGTTCAAATTATAGGTACTTAAACTGATGATTTTGAAGGTAGTTAATGTTTTTATAACAGTGTTGTTTAGATTGCTCACTATTGGTAGGTATACGTACACTTACTACAATTTATATGATTACCCTTCAAATAATTTAAGTTTAAGGACCCGTTCGCATGAGCGCTTTATAAGCGTCGCATTTAAAGCCGAGTTTGGCGTGAGTTGCAAGTTTGGCATGCTTAATTGGATTTGATGTCTAACGCTCAACGTCGAAAATCCAACAATGCTCGATAAAAAAGCGCCGCGCTTTAAAAATGCATGCGTATCCATTTGTTTCATATAAACGCGTTTTTAACGCTAGGTAAAAAAACACTCATGCGAACGGGACCTAAATGTAAATAGTATCTTCAATCTCATAACACAATTTCATAATAAAATCAATAAATAAACCAATAAAATTTTTGATTTTTAAATCTTAACCTTAAATTTTAGATTTTGGTACTCAATACGAAATAAACGAGGGAAAATTTTGAACGTCATTAAAATAAATGATATGGGTTAGGGTAAAGCAGAAAAATAAGAAATATCGCCAGCATATTGAAAAATATTTACTCACCGATGCCTTCTCCATAGTTCCCAGCTGATAAATCCTTGCAGGGCCGGGTTGCTTTCATCTACTAACGTTCCACCTCTCGAGTGACATATCGCAAGAGAATCTCTGAAGTTAGCAGGCTGACGGTCGTAGAAAATATAACACTTTCCGTTATACGTCGCCGTACTGCCTGGCGGCTGGTCACGGAACTGCGGACATCTTTCAATGGGCAAAGCCTGATCCGTATACACGAACGCTTCACATATCGACAATTGATTCGGAGCAGATGCTTCTAGATGTACGCTCACGAAGGCTCCCGGCATTGGCGGGTTACAAGGAAGGAACAGTGGCTGCCCCTCTTCTATGAAACCAGTAAAGCGGTTGCATATTGGATTCGTTCCGAGATCTGGCCGATTGTTTCCCACTCGCACTACTATCACCGCTGGCTTGTTGACTCCTGTAAAATAGTTATTTTATGAATTAAAAATAATTCTCCATTTATACATAATATTACCGTAGTAGGCTTTGTTAATTAAATAGCATCATTAATTAGAATTGTGACACATACAGAACGGAGATATAATGAACAACATATACATTAAACATGCACAATAAGTTTGTAAGCGATGCGCAATATAAAACAATCTCACACCAATCGCGTTTCAAAACAATGAGGAGACTCCGCGAAGGCTTTGCGACATTCACATGAAGCCACTTTCGTTACGTCTTGTATTCCTCTAAATGTCTTTTGAACTTTCACTCGAAGGTACTCATTAGCAGTCACTGAGGCTTGTCCGCAAACTTTGCATAATTCAATGTTATTATAGTAGAAGGAATCACTAAGGTTCTAACTTCTCAGTTTAGATTTAAATTGTTGTAGAAAGCTGTGACGCCTCAGCGCATTTCTATTTGATAACTGTGTACATCGAAACAGTTATATATTTTAAATTTTATATTTTGGTTGGTGCGTATTTAATGCTACGTCTATCGTTAAACGTTTACTGCATGGTTTATGATCGTATTTTAATTATTCAAATAACTTAAGCAATAATTAGAATATAATATTTATCAAAATAACATCTCGTGAAATTATGTTAAGCGTGAACAGTGGCCATATCCCATAACGGACAAACAAATTACTTTTTATTTTCAGATATGACCGCAGCCTGGATTGCAAATTTGATGATTTTCTAATCTTTGAATATAAAATTGTAATTACAAAGGAAAGTGAAGGTTGAATCAAAATGACTCGAGACTTGGAGATTACACAAAATAAAATTAATTTTAATTTAAGATGTATTTAAATTTAAATAAATATTTTAATTTAATAACATTTTAAGGAGAGTAATTTTAAAAGTTGCTGTTAATATTTTATTGCCACTTGGATGAGCGATGCACGGATAATTTAATTGTTGAGTTAACACCAGAGAGTGGACTCACGCTCCGATGGGTATTTGGGTCAGAAATCGCAAAGGTCTGGCTTATCATAGATGCAAGTTACAAGCTTATTCGGCTTTTAAACCTTTTGTTAATTTTATAAGAAATCACCTGTAAAGAAACTTTATTATTGAACTTCAAACGTTTTATTTTGAATTAATTAATAAAATGGTGATGTTATTTTTTCATTTCACTCTGCTAGTGTTATAAGTTGTCATAGTAGAAAAGTAATTTTTTGAGCTTTATCGATATTAATAATTTAGACATTCCTCTATTTTAATAATTGAAAAAATTTGTTACTATATAAAGTGTGACAAAGTGAGGTCAATTTAAAGTAAGGAAGTGTTTTTAAACTATTCATGTAATTTTGACGGTCGGCTGGTCGAGTGGTCAGGCCACTTGACACTTTACTCAGCGGTCGCGGATTCAAATCCCGCTAACATCAGATAATCTGTTTAATAAATATGTCTGCACCGCGTCATGGACGTGTAACACAATTTCTTACGAGCTTACCAAAGGACTAGGTGTACGTGGTGTGATAGAATTATTTATTTATTTATAATTTTCTATACTCACCACAACAAGGTTTTCCAAAGTCCAGCCGCACAAGTTGGACCATGTAGGGCTCGAGCAGATTGACGTACCACCAGGGGACCCTCTCAGATTTTGTGAGCGTACACGTTTCCGTATTGTATGCGGAAGCGGTGCTACCGTCTAGCGCCTTCTGAGGTACCCCGCCATCTTCAGTTGATATTTGCATAGGTGCTTTCCCGGCAGCCACATTGAGAACTGTAAAAAATGTTTTTTTATTTATTTGGTTGGGTTTTTTTTTGTTGTATTATATTGTTTCACTATTCACAGGAATCAAGTTTATTAAAAACGTTTCCCGATAACTCGATCTTCGACGTTTCGGATTTATAGTCATCACGTGAGCAACGATGGTCTAGTGGATACGGGTTCGGCCTCATGATTGACCCCTGGGGGCATAGCCAAAATGTCATTAAGAACGCGTTAGCGAAGTTCGAAAATGATAAAATGTATAGGATGGACCACGTGATTAAGCGCGGCCTTATGTCAATCCCATACATTTTATCATTTTCGAACTTCGCTAACGCTTCCTAATGTCATTTTGGCTAGGCCCCCTGCGGTGCCTTGACATAGGATATTCAAAATTTGTAAGTGCACCTGAGCACAAGACCATCGTTCGCTCACTCCTGGAAGACATTGTAAAGAAACCTGCATGTCTGATGAGATTAAGGCTTTGAAGGTCTTTGAAGTTTCCCAACCCCTATTGGGCCAACGCATCGGTTAACTATCTCCAAATACCCTCGCGATTTCTAGGAGTAAACCCATGCCCAGCAGTGACAATAAGAAGCATAAGATTTTTAGAATACTTTACTGTAGGTAATCACGTGCATGGAACTAACAGTTAAAATGCACCCGACTTGTTGGCAATGTTTATTTTAATAAACTATAAAACGCGATAAAATTCATAAAAAAATCATACATGTAGAATGTAGATATATTTAAAATGAATAATGTAGAAGTTGAATGGAAACTACTAAATATTATAAATACATATTTAATATTATAAGTGAATTTATAATGAATCTTATTTAAACAACATGATACTTTTTTAAGACGCTTTAATATTTTTATTAGGTATCATTAAAAAAAACGCTTGAAAAAATATTGTTTTTAGAAAATTCAAAATTTAGTCTTAATGTTTCGAATTTGTAGTCGGATTAAAATAATTAGTGTTGGGTAAATAATACTTTCAAACGTCTTTTCTATTAATTCACTTAAAAAAACTAAGATGAAAACGCCAGTAATATTAAAATTATAACAAAGTTTTTATACCTAAGAAATAAATAAATTACTATTACTAAAATCATGATTATAATGATGATTTTATATAATTAAGAAATTTATAATTTTTGAACATCTATCCCGTGAATATTAGCCTAAAGTCTAAACTGATGTAAGGATAGCATAAATTAATTATGGGCAAATTATAATCGCTTTTACCCAGCAACCACGCCATACACTGTTTTCAGGAGTCATTAGCATTAATGGTCGCTAATCTGAAAGTGATTCGGTTGCCACAAAAAAAAAGTTCTTATCTTTTAAATATTTTTAATTAGTGACTATAGTTTCGGAGGAAGCCCTCTTTGTTCTGTTTGGAGTCGGCAAGAAATTTTGTATTGGTCTTTTATTAAAAAGAAAACAAAAATTGTTAAATTAAAATTAATAGCTATAAACAAATAATAAACAAATAAACCATTCTAGGTTTATTAGATATTTCTCTTAGTTTATCTTGGATTTAAAGTAAGTCACTAGAACAACCAAGATCATATAGAGATACTAACCGACGCTAAGTATGTGTAAGTTTTTTCACACAATCCGTATTTGAGGTGACATTTTTTTGGTTTCGGTTAACTTTTACATGTTAATTATAATAGCCGCTATTTTGAGTCATATTTTGAATACATTTCTTGTTTAGTTTACTTTACATTTTGGACACGTAGTATAGATATAAGGAAACCGAACGATAAAGGCTTTTCCGTAGTATTCATATACACAATAATAAACCATCTTAGTTCTCGTTTCTGTCACTGGCTGAGTTAGAATCGAGTACGTACCGATGCTATTGTAGCGGACCAATCAATGTATTTCTTTAAAAAGTTTCTTCTCTATCCCCTAAATTGCGACCATTCGTTCAACATTACGTTCGGATTCCTTATATCTATACTTCATGATTTTGGACTTCAAAAGCGTTTTATTTATTTTGTGCGTTGAGTGTTCTGAATAAATAAAATAATCCTGTGAATTGAGCCTTTTACGTCGCCATACAGAAAGTGACAGATTGAAGTACATTTATGTAACCTTCAGTAACGTAAATCAAATATGGTCTATGATGACGATGATGATGATGATGAGGACGATGACGATAATGATGAATGATGATGAATTCTCATGATGAAATCTCCTATACGTTAATGCCACAAAACTTACGCTATTGAATTAGTTACGTTAGTGATACGTTTCTTAGATTATTGCAATTCTGATACATATTATATACATGCTATTTGTTCATCAGTTGGAGAAATGTGATGTTGACTGCACGAGTCGAACAGTACGAACGTTCTGCTTAGTATATAATAGTACCTTGACAAGGCTTTGACCAATCTCTTGCCAGTTGCCACTCGCATCCAACACGGACCGGCCACTACAGATCAGAGATCGTCTTCCCACCTCCATAATGGCCGACCAACAATTTTATTCTTCAATGATTCTAAGTACGTGAGATTGTTAAGTATAACATAATATAACCCGATTATAATTCTTAGGTGAAATGTATCCCCGATACTCCTTTCCGCTCCACATGATGCTGACCTGTCTACGGTGACATCTCAATGACTCGGTACTCTCGTGTGAAAATTCGTCTCATTTGAAATCTAGGTCAATGCTAATTTTTTGTATTGATATGTAAGTAAGAGTGAGATTACAATAATTACAACTTTTAACACTTGAGCTTTTGCTTTGTTATTAAATTGATATGTTTGTTATACTTAATACTAATGCCCCTACAAAAATGCAGTAAAAGTGCCCAGTAACTAAAGTTCTTGGTAATTGTAAATTAAGAAAAAAATATGTTATTGTCGTGGGAATTTACTTCACATCCTTAACGCTTTAACCTGCATTAATTCAATTCCACTTCCTTTCATTGCATGCATTTTATGAAATTAATGTAAATTATATTTTTCACTTTTACATAATGAGGATTATGCAAGTAAAATTGATTATAAAATTGATCCTTATTTTTTTATAAAAGTAAACGATTTATTTTACGTTATTACAAATTATACTTTATAGGAGTATTTAGTCAGGGATATATTATATTACAGTAAGCAAAATCCACGTACTAACATAAAATTAAAAGATAAAAAGGTTTAGTTATTTCGCAGCCCTAGTTCAAATCCGATGTGAGGAATGAAAATGTTATAAGTGTAAATGTATCGAGTGTCCTCCATTCTGCCAAGTGCCGTTAGACCGCTGACCGTGACATGTTCATTTACATGCAATTATCAACGTATTACCATCTAATACATAACTAGTGAATATAGCATTATGCACCCGACATACGACTGCCACTATATTTTGTTCATTGTAGACCGGATCCGGCTCGAAGGACTACAAAGATGTACGGGGTATCGTACACCTTGATAAGTTGATTAAATGATACAAGTGTTCTGCTTGATGATGAGATTTATTGCTAATTAATGATACACGGGAACATGGATAAATGATAATATGAGAAGTCGCGATGTATGCTAGTAGTGAACCGATTTTTATTATTTTAATATATTATAATGCTTGACAAAGGATTTGATGAGTTAACATTTTACGTGTAGGTATGTTACATATTATGAATGTACATAAATCGTACACTTGTAATTGTTACAGATATTCGCGTTAACTGATTATTTGTGATTGTATCCGAATACGACACTGGATCTACTGATAATGATTATTAGAAAGCCTATATCTTTGTTAGGATGGTAACTATTTTCTAATCAAACGAACATCCTACTAATATTGTATTTTGTAAACGCGATAGTTTGTATGAATATTTGTCACTGTTCCCCGAAAAAAAATTCTGAATGGATTACAATAAAAGTTCACAATAATATAGCTCATATGAGAATACCACATCTTACTAATATTATAAACGTGAAAGTTTGTAAGTATGGACGGATGGATGTTTGTTACTCTTTCACGTAAAAACTACTGAATGGATTTTAATGAAACTTTACAATAATAGCTAACATCAGAATAACAGATAGGCTTTAATTTATCACCGTACTCCCACGGGAATGGGAAATACGCGAAAGAAACTACGGGGCGCTACAGGTTATAATTCATAGCTTTACCCACGGTTCGGGATGTACGCGGGTGTAACCGCGGCGCGCAGCTAGACATAAAAGTGACAAACACGCAGCGATAGTGTAAAATAAATGATATTTATTTTTTTTACTTTCTGTAGCCATCTTAGTATCCATTGTTTATATTATATAGTCGCATCAAGCCTATGCACGATCAATTGTTGACATTGTCGACCTGATTTAAGTAGAAATGTTATGAGACATATATTATGTAAGAGAAAACGGGAATAAGCGCAGATTATAGTGATAATGATTATCAATGTGCCTAATTATGGGATATACTTTTTTATAGGATATCAATAGGCTCCAAGTCCAGCACGCTTTTCATGAAAAGTTAGTAGGTCACAAGAAAAATGTCGTATAAATGGCATGATTTGGAGCAACAGTTATATCTTTTTAAGAGTCATCTTTCGATTAGTTGCCGTTGATGACTTTTGTACGGCTCTAACCGGTTATCTGTGATTGATATTGACGCAGTTATTTGTAAAAGTATTATAATATTAATAAATATAGTCCATAGAAAAGTTAAGAAGCAAGAAATAGATTGTAAAACTTCTAAGTATGTCATAGTCACCAATGTGAGTGAACACAGAAGTACAGAAAAGTCGAATTGGGACAATGTTATTTTTTATTAGAAAATCGATTATATTAAAAGCTTATATAGAGTAATATAGTAAATTAACTTAAGCACCCAAAACAGCTGATGGAGTTGTTTATTCGCTTATAAATATTATTTACTTAGAAATTGTATTTTTATATATTACTTAATAGTATGTTCACTCAACAATATTATATCCTTAGTAAAATCACAACGTGCAAATAAATCGTCAGCTAACCGAAGTATTTTCGACCCATCGAGTATCACAATAATTATGAAATAATGCCACTCAATGAAGTCAATATAAATAGTTAATTCGTTAATGATTGAACAAAATAATTATTCATAATTAGAATAAATAAAATTAAACAAAAATTTAATTTAATCGCATCGTTCGTTTGAATTATCAATGATCCGATCTGATAATTCGATTAGTTATCAAATGCGATTGAGATGGAAAGTATGTCCAGCCGAGTGGAACGTTAAAAAGAATCAAAACATGAAACGAGTACAAATTTTTCGGTGAAATTTTTTACTTAACCGCAAAATATTTGGTCTGGACTAATAAGTTTAAGTGATTGGTATTTATGAAATAAACTTTTTATAGTTTTATGTGGTGGTGTAAGTTCATCTTATATAAAATCGTATGTAAGTATATTATATATACTTACATACGATATAATATATATTCCTCATAATTTTTACCTATATCGTTAAGTTCACTAGTCGAATAAAATAGAGTATTTAAAATCATGAATTACAAATGTAACTATTATTTCTTTACAGTATTGAAATATTATAATGAAACAAATTTTATGGATTTTATCGCGGCTTATTAAGATTTTAACATTTTACAGCAACCATAGTCACAACTTAATAAACCGCGATAAAATCCGTAAATGTTGTTTCAATATAATGAGTCTAATTCGCGTAAACATAAGAACAATATTGAAATAGTTTATCTGCAAAATCATATCATCATACAACTTAGTATCTGTGTATTCTTCATAGAAAACAGTTACCTTACATTTAATACTGTAAATTGGCGAATTTTTACCATTGGTAAGTACGCAATGTAATTTGCAATTATTTTTCTAATATTCCTCGAATATTTACATTTATTGAAAAAACTTTTTGTGTACAAACGCATAATTTTTAGGGTTGTCAGTAAACTGATGTGATAAGATACTGAGATCGTACTGGCTAAATCGCGTCGTCGATTGA
This sequence comes from Lycaena phlaeas, assembly GCA_905333005.2. Lineage (NCBI taxonomy): Eukaryota > Metazoa > Arthropoda > Insecta > Lepidoptera > Lycaenidae > Lycaena > Lycaena phlaeas. Next base: position 9,007,334 of record HG995168.1, read on the forward strand.
AAGATCGAGCGATCGACGACGTGATTTAGCCAATCACAATTTCGAACGGACGAACGAACTTCGCTGTCGTTTTCGTAATGGCGTTTTAACTAAGCCCCCAGATTTGTTTTAAAAATACTGAGTTTTAAAATTTTACTTTCTTAAGTAACAGATATTACCTTATTAGGTATAGTTAAGACTTTAGTATGAATCCCCTTTGGGTAAAAGCCTCTGATATGTAACACTAAATACTAACCCAACTAACTTACTGTATGGAATAAATAAAGCTTTTATCATTATTATTATTATTACCTTATTATTTTTGTAATAGATGAGTAGGTTATCAGTGTAAGAATGTGTAAGAGCAACGAATGTAGAGATGTCATCCCTGCGTGTAACGGCACGTGCAAGTGTGTCAGGTGCTAACGGTGACGACCCGACCTGTCCCGCGCCTATCCACGTACTTACCAACCATTTACATATCTAATGTTTCATCCGTATTTATTATCCATTAATTTTCTCCCTGTATAATTAATATGCCGGGAAAAAAATTGTAGAGGTAGAGATTTGTAATTCCGAATGAAAGCGAAATAAAACAGAACGTTATATTTATTACGCTGAAGTTCATAAATAATGATGTTACATGTTGTATTTATAAAATAATATTATGTAAGTACTCATTTTATTGACAAAAGAGCAACCCCTAAGTTTTTTTCTCGTTTTTCTTAGGGGATCCTGCATCTCAAACGAGTTTTTTTTATTACTATTACTACTTATTGACTACTTATGTTTTGACTTATTTCAAGTGTACAAGTTGTATCTACGTAATAAAGATATTTTTGATTTGATTTGATTTGATAATAAAATTTGCTTGATAGACAGATTTTCTCTATATTGAAGTACCCGACCCACGCACCACCGGACGCTTTATTTCTATACATACAACAGATTTAACTAGTATATCCCTATATATGGGGGTTTTAAACTGTTATCCGCTCTTGCTTTACGCATCCATGATACTCTCCTATTATTAACAAACACAATTCCGTCTAGAAAATTCTGGAAGTATAGGCTAGGCTAATATTATATATTAAAAAAATATATCTTTCTTCAGAACAAAAAAAAAACTTTCTTTCTTTAAAGAAACATACTGTATCTAAATAAGTTTTTTCATTAAATTTTGTTTCTAACTTCTAACAAAAATATAATTTACAAATAATTAATGTTTCAAACAATAACAATGAACAAAATATGGTTATGTATACACACAATTAATTACAACTAATTTTAATACAAACTTATCTGTAAATGAAAATACCAATTGTTTGCAAATACATGAACATATAAAGAAAATATCGTCATAAGTCGTTGAAGCTTTAACAATCAACACACGTTTTCATTCCATATTTTGAATTCCATAACAATATGTATGTTAATAGACTATTGAACACTGCCTAAATAGCAAATAGAATAGCGCAACAAATTTAAATTGTTAATTTTAAGCGTTACTTTATAATTTGCCATTGTCTTTGTGGTTTGCTGAATAAATTGTGAAGATTAATTTCCTTAAGTTCTTCAAGCTGTCAGCTTAAGTTATTTGGGTATTCCAAATCCAAACTAACGCCTTGAAGGTGGTTTACCTGATGATATCAATTTTTTAGTGTTATTTGTATAGGCAGACGCAGACGTCCAACCTGATGGTCAGTTATCATCCATCGACCAGCATGCACACAACCATCCTACCATCGACAACCATGCACACAATCATATTACCATCGACGACAAACATGAACATAAACTAGTTGATATTGAAGTGGCAGTCAACTCAATAATCATCATGAGACTTTAGCAATGTCAATGCGTGTCAGTAATTACACTGCCTGTCTTGAACGTCTCTCAGGCTCCTTCTTCGAAATACAGCAAAGCTGATTTACGGGTGAAATCAGCAGGATGTTTGAACTTGGAAGTATGTTGGAAGCCATGCAGCCACCGAATATAAACTGTCAAAATATAATATAGGAAAGGCTCGCCCATTGCAAATGTAACTTTGTTAGCCTCTTATATTATTTGTTCTTAGTCTCGTTCAGATAATTATTTTTAGCTTAGCATATAAAGCTTATAAAGCAATATCTTGATAAAGAATTTACCGAATCGGAACTTTTGATTTACCTTAAATAAACTTAGGAGCATTGGCTATAAATATTAATAAAGAGGAACAAATTAATTTTTTATTATTTGTTTGTTACGATGTACCTAAAAAACATTTTTTCACCATTAGAGTGGCAAGTTAAGATTGAGTGACGCCGACGACATACAATATTAACTTTGATGATTGGTAAGTCACCCATGGCAGACCATGAAAATAATATAATAATAATACATATGGACGCTTTTACACCACGTCAATCTGTAAGTTGTGCTAAGTACTCAAAGAGACTTGGATTACGGGTACCAGACAGCCGAAATACATATTACATTTAATACTTTTTTATACTTATTTACTTATATTTAAAATTTTTATTATTATAATACACATATTTAATACACATCCATGACTCAGGAACGCAGAAACTTTTTTGTTCCCTGGCGAGATTCGAACCCGCTACCTCAGGCTTGAGCGCTAACGCGCTTTACCACTGAGCCACAGAGGTCGTAAAAATAATAATCATCAATCCGTATACGCACATAATCTAACCTAGCTCTTTAATATTAATAAAGATTAATAAGATGCTAAATATAAGATAAAGATACGCATACTTTCTCTTCATAGTAAACAGTCGATAAATTATCGACGTCGAAACGAGTTATATATAGGTCAAACGGTCGGACAATAGCCTCGCACACCTGTTTCTCGCAAAAAACGACGTCATATCTATCGTGTGCGCAGGCGCAGGCGTGCCGAGTCTCATTAGAAAATTCACACCGATGACACTACATTTATAACTCTATGCGCTATTACTTTATAAAACAAGTTTCCATATCTGGCCGCGGTGAGATTACCGTAGAATATTTATATTCAATGGGCGCGTTAGTAACTTGTTACGTTGACCTACAGACCCGAGGCTTGTAACCTACATGAAAGCACCAAGGACTGAATTTAATTAACATTATAATATATTATTCACTTTTTTTCTTTTATGCAAATATTTATATAATAAAGTACAATTAATAATAAACAAATACAGTAAATAGTAAAGAAAAATATATGTAACCATTATACTAAAAAAAAAATATAATTTGAATTTTCTCATCTTTATTTTTTTTTTTTTTTATTTATTTCTTATTTTTATAAGCCATACAATCTTATGATTAAGTCGGCTTAATATTTACAATTATAAACTAACACAATACATAAAAATCAAAAAAAAATTACACATTACGGATGTAATCTAGTCTTACAGCTAGAGAGTGTATGACAAAACTCAATAATCTATCGCTGTGTTCTTCTGTAAAGTTGGAACCCAGTATTCTATGGAACTTAAACATTAAATTTTCTCTAGAGCACTGAGTATCCTGTAAAAAAGACAATCGTATTGTCTCGTTTATTTGGCATTCCAGAATTAAATGTAGTAAATCCTCCTCACGCTGGCATACTACACAGTTAGGACTATCTGTTTTACGCATCAAGAAGTTGAATTTATTAAGAGGCATATGGTATGATCGCATTCTAAAGCAGAGCACAAGGTCTCTTCTGTTTAATTTGAGATAGTTGAACCATGGAACACGCGGGGGTTCATTCACAAGACTTTTATACCATATGCCTTTTGTTAATGAGATATTATTAAATAAAGTTTTCCATTTAAAATAAATATTGGTTTTAACAGTGGGTATGTAGTCAGAAAAGGTGGGATTTACGTTAAGAATTATTCCGCTATGCCGAGCTTCTGATGCTAGTGAGTCTGCCATTTCATTACCAAATATGCCAACGTGAGAAGGTATCCACTGTATGCGCACTTCAACCTCATTACGTATCAACCTAACGATACATTTAATAATTAGGTAAGCTACATTTCTACCCAGATTGCCCGAAACACAACTTAAAAGGTGCATTAAAGAACTTTTGGAGTCAGTGAATATTACAACTTTTTTAAAATGTGTTGATTCTATATAAAGAAGTGCTTCGGAAATAGCAATCAATTCTAGTCCCATAATTGGAATAGACGAATTTTGGATTTTGAACTTGGCCTCAACTTTGGATTCAATATCAAAAAAGGCACAACTTGAAGAGTCTAAAATTTTTGATCCATCTGTGTAAATATGTTTAAAGCCCGAGTACTTTTGATAAATCATGCAATTACACGCGCTCTTGAGTTCATCTATGGATAGTTGATGTTTGGGGTTTTGAATGGTTTCAACATTTGTGAATATTATTGATTCCCAATTAAATGTTGTAATGAGGAAGGGTAATTCAAATTGTGGCCAAATTTCAAACCTGTCCATGGGAAGTTCTCCATATTTCCTGAAACTTTCAATCAGCAAGGGTATTTGATTTTTGCGCCAATAGTTGTTATTGATTATTGAGGTATTAAGTAATTTTAATTTAGTCGATAGACAATCAAGTGATCTAGCCGAAAGCTTCAAATAGAATTTGTCACTTAAAAACATTCTTCTTAGGTATAAGGGTGGAATACAAAGTTCGCTCTCTAATACATAGGTAGGGGTAGTTCGTATGAACCCCCCGCACAGACGGAGGCTTCGGTTTTGAAGTATGTCCAATTTAGATAGTAGATTCGAGCTTGCATTACCATACAGTACACTTCCATAATCCAGTCTAGATCTAATTAAAGCTATGTATAGTCGTCTCAAATGAAGAGGATGGATACCCCATTTACTAGAATTGATTACACTGAGTACATTGGTAAAAGAAGTACATTTTTGAGCGATTTCTGTAATGTGTCTATACCATTTAAGACGACTATCCACCCACACACCCAGAAATTTTATACAATTAACGCATTCAATGGGTATATCGTCGATTATAATATCTATAATTGGAGTTCGGTATTTTCTAGTAAACATGCAAATTTTTGTTTTGGTTAGTGAAATTTCTAAACCTATATTTTCCAATATTGACTTACAAGTAATAAGGGCCTGTTGAATTGATGTTACACATTTATCGATATGCTTACCAATACAATAAATTGCAAAATCATCTGCATATTGCGAAATTTTAACGTCATTTTTAAGATTATTACACAAATTGATGGTTACTACATTAAATAACAATGGTGACATGGGATCGCCCTGTGCTAAGCCCTGCCTACAGACTCTGACAAGTTTTTCACCATTCTGTAGCTTATATACCAAAAACCTTTCTGCCAAAAATTCTCTTATATATCTACACAGAAACAGATCTACACCAAACTTAACTAAACACAATATTAATTCATTTATGTCTACATTATTGTATGCACTGTTGATATCACAAAAAGCTCCTAAAACTATTTCCTTATTTATAAACGCTGTCTCTGTATCAATAATAAAGCGAGATAAATTGTCCTGACAGGAGTATCCCCGACGAAAACCTAAAGTACAATCATTGAAAAGTTTATTATTTTCAAAATAATATTCAAGCCGCTTCGCAATCATTAAATGAAATATTTTGCAAAGACAGTTAATCAATGAGATAGGTCGATATTTTAATAAGTTATTATCACCTCTTTTTGGAATAGCTATTAATTGAATTTTTCGCCATTGTTCTGGAACATTACCTGTAGTGTAAATCTTATTGTAAATTGTTACCAGGATCTCTTTTGCGTTTTTAGGTAAATTAAAAATCATTGAGTAAGTAATTTTATCAAGACCCGCCGAAGTATCTGTTCTTTTAAGAATAGCATTAAGTTCATATATTGTAAAAGGAGACAGCGTATTGTTAGAATTAAAATTAAATTCATAAGGTTTATGGCTAACACTATCGGGAGTGAGTTCCGATAAAAAAGGAGTAGCAGTGTCATCTGGCAGGTATTCTTTGGAACTGCGACTGCCTTTTAACCACCTGAGACTTTTCCAAACTTCTGCACTAGACTTGGTTGAATTTAAATTATTACAAAAGGATTCCCAAGACTGTTTCTTTGCCAGTTGGATCAATTTTCGGGCAGTTTTAACTTTATCATTAAATATTTCATAATTTTCAATAGTACGCGATTTTCTAAAGTTCTTAAGTGCAAGTCTCCGTCCTGCTATTGCCTTAGATATGTTTGGATTCCACCATGGCTTAGGTCTGAAATTGGAAAACTCGTTGATTGGTTTTGTAAAAGGTATATGTTTATTCGCAGACTTTTCAATGATATCAATAAATGTATTATAATAACTTTGAACATCTTCTTCCAAATTCAGACCCAAACACAAAGATTGAATCTCATCCGTGTAATTTGGCCAATTCGCCATTTTTATGTTTCTTTTCTGGTCGTGGGTTATTGCGTGAGAAAAGGACATATTGATCGAGATGAGAAGGTGGTCGCTGCCCAAAGTTTCACTTGTGGTGGACCATTCTAAATCCAAAGCAATATCGGGACTACAGAATGTGACGTCAGGGGCTGAACAGACAATTCTATCATTTAATTTTGCGCAGCGAGTAAAATCACCGTTATTAAGAAATGTATAACTGAGATCTGTACTAACTTCAGACAGCAATCTACCACGAGTATCAGTTAAATGTGACCAAGCAGTATGGTGTGCGTTAAAGTCGCCTGCTATTATAGTATTTTGTGTGAATAAGCTAAAGATTTCTTCGTAATCTTGTTTTTGAATTTGTATATTTGGTGGAGAGTAAATACCTATTATATACTTTATTTTGCAATTGTTCAAAATCTCAATACATAAATTGTCAATTTTGTTACTTGTAGTTTGAATAACTTTTGGTCTACAAGCTAAAGAACGGTGCACTAACATAGCCAGGCCCCCATAGCCATCATACCTATCTTTACGAAAAATCTGGTATTCCGATATGTTTAATTTTTTTTCACAAGACAGCCATGTTTCCGACAAAATACATATGTGAACTTTTTCTCTATTTATATAAGTAATCAAATCATCTAGCCTTAATAAAATGCTTCTGCAGTTCCATTGTATAATTTTGAGTTTGATATTTAAATTGTTCATAGTATTAGTAGATAGTAAATGTTTAGTTAATTTATATATTTTGTAAAAGTTTTAGTTTAGCTATAACCCTAGTAATTCTATTTTTAACACTCCTTTGAGAGATATTTGGTATTATATCTTTAAAAAAATCAATTAGAGAAGTAAAGTCAGTAGTATACCTGAGTGTTATATCCTTAATATCTTTGACACCGTATGTTTGAACCAAATATTCTTTTACTTGTGACCCGGTCAGTGGGTATATTTTATCAGAGCTAGCAATAAAATCGTTAATGAATGTCACGTCTAGTAAGTCGGCGTCATTTTTGGGGGTTTTCTTCAGTTTTTTCATGTGATTAGTTTCACTTGATTGGGATAAATTATTATCACTGTAGTAATTAGTTTGTTTGTCTTCCGCTACTTTCAGGTAGTCTATGTTTTTCCCAGACTCTTTTTGGGGTTCTAGGCTAGTCGTTGACTCCGTGGGGGGGTGTGGTCTTTTGAAGGGCAGTCCTGGAGAAGTTGGACGTTCTAAATGTTGTACCGATTCTTCACTTTCGTTACTTGTAGGCGTAGTTACTTGCAGGGTTTCTGTACATTTGGAGGCAACGTGACCTACTTTTTTACATAAGAAACAGGTAAGTTCGTCTGAGGATAGGTAAATCCAGTAATTCGTGTCATCGTATTCCATGGAAATCTTATCTGGTAGTCGGTTGAAGTCTTCTGGTGATATGTATACTTGTCTTCTAAAACTAAGAATATGGCTGTAGCCTACTTCGTTAAGGCCAGCACGTAGGAATGCTATTGGTGACATAGGTTTTATTCCAATTTCTATTAGTTTTTTTTCTATTTCACTGTGCGGAATTATTGGGCAAACATTCGACAAAATTATACGCGTGTTGCGGGTAATCAGCGGTCGAATTATAAGGTTTTGATTTTTTATGATTATACTGCTTTTTTATCCACTAATTCGTCGGCAAGCAACTTGGAGGCTAAATAAATACAAATTCTATTATTTGAAATTCTTGATAAAAATCTAATCTGCGACGGTTCTATTATTTGTCCCAATGCCTTGGCATAATCTTTAATCTGAACGTTATCAACTGCGTCAATAATAATTGCTTGGTCTTTCTTCGGGAATATTGTTGTTTGAGTAACAGTGGCGTAACTGGTGGTATTATTAATCGTTTGGGCACTCATTTTGTTTCTGTAGTCAGAAACAAGTAACAGTAATAAACTATGTGTATCAGGAATAAGCAGATACACTCACTATTCTTTTCATTATAGATATAAAAGCTGTTGTTATAGTTTGCGAAATTACCTCGTGAAACACGTCGACGCGTGCGGTCACTGTGATAACTACCGGCGTACTGAATTTTCTCATCTTCTTTAGTGAAAAAAAAATTTGATAGAAATGTTCCCATGCCAAAATCAAACCATCTGAATACTATTAAAATCATCTATGTGACGTTTTGTCAGTAGTTGTTCAAATGCGATAGAATGCGGTCGCGTCCAGATCAAAATATATAGAGTTGTTAATACCCTATGTCATATGTGATACTATGACAATTTTAGAGAAAAGAGGAAAACCTTTACAAGGTCAGTCACGCGAAATTATCTACAATGTTTATAAATATTTTTTAATCAAAGCTAACTAATTAAAAAAAATGAAAATGTAAGTTGTTATTTTAAGAAGGTTCAAGAGCGAGTTGCAAATGCCATTGGAATTTCAAGAAGAACTTTGAACAATATATTAAACGAAGTCAGTATTGAAACACATTCTACTGAAATTAAGTTTAGCACTCCAAAAAAAGGGAGACCAAAAAAGCAGTTTCGTTTGGGTATGGATGGTTTTGATTATGATGTTGTTTGAAGAATGGTGTATGATTTTCACTTACGATTTAATGAACTGCCAACAGTAAAATCATTAAAAGCGAAATTATCTCAAGCAATTAATTACAATGGGTCTGAAAAGACGTTGAGGAAAATACTTCACGAGATGAGATTTCGGTTCACTAAAATGGAAGATAATCGAAAAGTTCTAATGGAAAAGTATGAAGTAAGTTACAAACGAATGGAATACCTCGATGAAATATGCAAATTTCGCGAATCTGAAAAAAATACCGTCTACATGGATGAGACTTACATACATACATCCCACACTAAAGGGAAATCTTAGAGTAATGATAAGAAAAAAGGAGTAAAAAAACTAATTTCAAAAGGTCAACGTTTAATAGTAGTTCATGCGGGAAATGTCCGGTGTCTTTCTAATGTATGAATCCACGGACACTACAGGTGACTATCACAATGAAATGAATAACGTGAACTACGAAAAATGGCTGGTTAATTAAATAATCCCAAATATACCCAGTGATTGTGTTCTAGTTATCGACAACGCACCCTATCACAACAAATATATTGAAAGACCCCCCAACTCAAACACCATTAAACAGGAAATGATCAACTGGTTAAGCAGACACGAAATTCCAGTTGATCCAAAATTAACAAAAATCCAGATTTACGCTATTAATGTCAGCACAAGGAGAGGTATATAGAGTTTTCCGTGGACAAATTACTAGCCGAACATGGGTACACTGTGTTGCGATTGCTACCATATCATCCGGATTTTAATCCTATCGAAAATATATGGTCTTAACTGAAAGGCTATGTAGCCTCTAGAAATGTGGGTATGAATTTAACTACAGTAAAAACAATATTGACTGAAAAAGTAAACATGGTCGGGGCTGAAGAGTGGAAAAAGGTTTGTGATCATGCAATCAAATATGAGAATTAATATGAAAGCATTCAACACGGCTTAGACAAATTACACTGATAATTTACCTAAATTGACCTCTTTGAGAGCACAGATAGTGAAATGGAAGTAATTGAGAATTCGGTTTTTTTTATTACACTAGTTTTTTATTTTATTTCACCCCATTTTAAAGCCATCACTTATGGAAAAATTGGTGTATTTTATAAAAATAATAAAGATAATTACCAAAGGAGCAAATCATAATTGTTTTAACAGCTCCTAAAAGATACCGGATTGTTTGTATTTCGTACGACAGAGATAACGCTCTACGAAGCCGAAATTAGGCGATTGTCTCTTTCCAAAGGTCAATGTGCAATATTTATTGCCGGGTACTGAATGTAATAATTATATTATATTAATCTATAAAATATATGACACTATCACTTTACTCTATGATGACACTCCACAAAACTAGTATGATTGACAGTGCCAATCAATTCTAATATTGGTAAAAATCCGTGGAAAAATATATTCATAGAGTAAATTAGTGATACTACGGAAAACTATAACTGTAAAAGAAGAAAAGATGTGTCAAGCAATCAATGCTAATAATGTAATCCTTAATTAATAAAATAGCACATTACGAATAAAAAGATATATATAATTGATCATTACGTAATTAAGATAACGTGCCTCAATGAATACTGTATGTGAGTTAAAAATCACGATATAATACACTAGTTTTCAAGGGTGTATGGCAACTTTCCGAGTGGAGAGAGCCGTGGGAGTCAGAGACAATGAGTCTTCCGCTTTTTCGACTTCATTCACGGCTTATGTGAAGTGATTTCTCGACGAAGAAAGTAAAAGTGGGTCAGTAGAAGCAGCGTTTTCGTGCGGAAACTTCGGCGCGTGCGATATTATGAAGCTTTTCGTAATACTATTGCAATGTGTAATGATTTTTGTATAATAAATCTTTCTCTATTAGACATACAAAATGTGTTTCGTATTTGTAATACAACTGTTTAGTTCGAATAGAGCGATCCCTAGAGCCGAATGCCATATGGGTCTAGGAGCTTGCCTCTGGTAATAGAAACACATGCGAAATGCTTTCCCGTAAATTATTAATTGCCTAATAGGTAGTATTAAAAAATGTTTTGTATTTTTTATTATAATTTATAAGTGCGATATATCCGTTGGTTAAAAACAATTTTCACTTACCACAAAAAGGGATTCCATCAGGCGTCCATTTTCCATTTGCTTCACATAACCTCCTAGACGGGCCGAGTAGCTCGAATCCTCGCTCGCACGTGTATGTGGCTATTGTTCCTTCTCCGAGGCTTTCGTCAGAAAATGACACTCGGGAATGGGCAGGCGCTCCTGGAAAACGACAGGACGCAGCCACGTATCCTGCAGGAAAAAAAGGTTGCATAAATTAGCAAATTAACTGCTTTTCTATGGATTTCAGCTCGACTTATCATAAATGTTTGACTATAGGACGAATCCTGGAGACATTAGTTTTATTACCGCATAAATTGCAGCACTTAGAAAAAAAAACAATATTTTAATATTTGTTAAATTTTAAATAAAAAAATTGTCGAGACGCAATCATGACCAAAATGGTCTGTCCATTGTTTAATGAAAAAAGAACATAATACGGAATCAATAAAAAACGTATAATGTCAAATGAAACAAATTTCATATCGAGATTTATAATGAACGATTCAATTACGTTTCACTTATTAAAACACTTGGAGGCATCCGAGAGGCTCTCTCGTGCTCCTCTGCTCACTCTACGTCTGGTGACGTTGATGATAGTGGTGGTACTCCTGACGGTACACTTGCGCACTGTTAGGGTATTTCGCTGGGAGCTGTCTGTGTCCGGAGGGCTCCTGATAACTTATTGCATATCGACCTTGGGACTGGCAGTGTGCGCTGGCGTACAGAATTGTGGCGGAAGAGTGTTACAGGTTGGTGCTTAGATAAATAAATGTTGGTCCTAACGGGGCACCGATAAATGTGAGACATCTGTGTTCATATCAGATTTCATTACTTCTTATCTGTGCTTCTTAATAAGAATTTATAACGATAAATGGAATGAAGTAATAACTGCGTCGCAAATCCGATGTAAAAAGTATTAGTTAAAAGAAAATTTTATTATTAATATGTACACGGACTGACAGTTTTGAGGATTTGTCTATTAACTTGCTATTGAGCGATAAATTCAGACGTTCTCAGAAAAAATACAAAACTGAAAAATACGTTTTTATTTTTATTAGTCTACTTTGAATTTATTTACATATCATATAGTGCGTTTGATCCCGATTTCAGGCATATTTGTGCGCCGTGGGGGCAGCTTTATTTGCAACTAACGCTGCAGTATTATGGCAAAGATGGCAGCATTCTGGGCAGCTTACCCAAGTGGTGGCAGAAATGCTACAAGCTGTGGGAGTGCCACTGCGACGACAAGTCATCTTGAAAGTAGCTCTCAGTGCATCTGTGGCGTTAATTCTTCTTCTAGATCTCATATTAGCACCAATGTTAAGCCCGTAGTTTTTAAAATTAGGGAGGCAAATTATTGAAGGAAAACTTACTTCTTTAAGATATATGTAATAGTCTGTATTAAAGGAGTGACGGATTTTAAAAATTAAATAAACCAAGCAAATCGAAGCTTCTTGCTGAACTTGTTATTTTTTATTTCAAAAATATATTTTTACAGGCTATATTGCAATATTTTATAAATAAAAAAAGCTATTAATTATTATATTTTAGTTCATTTTAAAATAATTTTAATTATATTAGAAAAGTATTTTAATAAATAAGTATTGATCTGAAGATGGTCTGAGTGGTTAGTGTACGTCGACAACTGCACTGAGTAACGTAAAAAATAGCCCACCTGGGCCTCTTTAAATTATTCTTTTCAATTATAATGAAAATATGAAATTAAAACAACATATCTAAATAACTACTAAGTAGATGTTTAGAGATGGAGAATCGTTAAGCTGGATTTGCGTGAAGAATTATTTAACGCGTCGCCGATGATTGATTTTCCGTGAAACCAAAAATTTGTGATGCCCAAAACTAATCCGTGATAACTTGCGGCGAAAGTGGCGACTGAAGTAATCTGAATCTTTATTTGGAACACTCATTATTTTTATTACTTTGAATCGGTAAAGAATAATAATTAGCAGTTCTTACCAAAAAACGTGTTTTTCCTTGTGATAAAGAGCATGAACCGAACTTACTTTTTACTGAATTCATCAGTGTTCTTTTTTATTTACTTGTTGATAAAACACTGGGATTCATAGAGTTTAAGAATTTTAAGATATAAGATCGCTATATTAACTACGTACGTAATAAAAAAATCTATATAATTAAAAAAAGTAAATAAAATCTGACACGTTCTGTCAATAGATAGATAGATTTAATTTAAAATCTATTAAAAGGTCAAACACCTTACCATACCTTCGCGATAGTTTTTCCGAAACCTTCTTTTCCAAATAGCAAACGTCCAATTCATTTACCTACTTAAATCTGTACCGTGCGTTGGGGGTCATCGAAAGCATGTCATTGAGTAGTTACCTACTTATATAAATTCCACGTGGTATAATGTGCAAGTAACAAGTTATCTGACCGCTGACTCCTGGTTCAGATGTTAGTGAAAGTAACTATAAATAACGTGTGACTAAGCAACTAGCCATTGTACAATTATATTCTATTGTGATGCAGCACATTTCCGAAACTCCGATTCAACTTGGTATGATAGCTCTCAACAAGAGAAATATGTGTCAATAAAATTATAATATAAACTTTATATAAATTAATTTATATTTTTTATTGTTTTATCTAATATATATAATTCTCGTGTCACGGTGTTTGTAGTTAATCTCCTCCGGCTTGACCGATTCTCATAAAATTTTGTGTGCATTTCCGGTAGGTCTGAGAATCGGACAGCATCTGTTTTTCATCCCCCTAAATGTTAAGTACACTCCTTAATTTTTTTATGTTACAGCATTCAGAAATACATATACAACCCTAAATCTTCACCCTTCTATCAACAACCCCTATTTTTTAACAGCAAAATGTTTTTGGAAGAACGAAGTCTGTTGGGGCAGCTATAAAAAAATCTTCGAAATGTTTGTACGCACATAAATTTAAAACGATTGTACCAAGTCTGATAATTATTTTTTTATTGTGTTGGTTATCGACAGAATAAGGTTTGTATAAAAGAATAATGATGACGCTTAACATTTTTAAATAAGGGTAGGACAACGTTTGACGGGTCAACTTGTAATATGTAATGTGGAACTGTGAATAAAAAGTTTATCTATCTATCAAATAATTTAAAAAAAAAACACTTAGTTTTATTCGTATATTATATAAATCAATAACCATATGATTTTAGGCATCTTAATTGATATATTATATCGATTAAGATACATGTATCAATTTGAAGATTCAAAGCAGGAACTTTATTTATAATATAAACCTTCGCTGATACTGTACATACATGAACTATTTAAAATTTAGATGATATTCCAAGGGTTAAATAGTTTTTCTATTCAGTGTCCACAGATCGTAGTCCTTAATGAAAATGCGCCGATTACAAAAACGCATTGAGCACTTAATATTGTAAATAGTACGACAAACGATAGGGCATCTACAAGTAAATAGCATCATAATAACTGCACTTAGATGCAGCCGCTTTTTCATTTAAAAAAGAGACGACTATTACCATGACTAAGAAAGCGTGGTGACCTGACGTCAGTAGGGCCTCAGTTTCGCGATCAAAACGCACAAAGTTAATTTTATTGTAAATAAACACTATATAATGGTGGCCGGTGAGCTAACAGAGTCCTCCAAGACTCTTTTCGAACACGGCCAATAACTCCAGTACAGGCCATGTTTGAAAAGACGATTGGCCGACATTTAACTTACTAGACGGGCCGATCTGTGCGATTCTGGTTGCGAGTGACAATTGCACGAAAACTAGCGTTCATTAAAAGGATCATATTATTATTATTAATATGTCCAGTTTAAAACGATAATGATGGTTTATAACGGTGATGAGGATTTACATTTACTCATATTAATCTTTAAGGATATCCATATAAGGCTCAATTCTATTGAGCTGGCTGTTTGAATCGATTAAAAAATTGCTAATTCTCATAATTGAGCAATATAAACAATGCGTTTATCAACAATTTTGTTTGCATTATTCCACGAGGTTCATTGACTTATTGTAGCCATTATAATTTCATAACGCAACGTACACAGCTTAATCTCCTGTCCGGATGTACGAGATAATATCTACAATATTAAGATTTGAAATCCTTATATTGCGTTGTTTTGTTTCTTGTCTTTACTATATTAATTTTACAATCTATAAAAATACAAATCAAATATAAATCAAAATTTCGCTAAATTTTTTGGATGCTAATGCTTGGGGATCAATCGTCTTGGCGTTTATTTAATACATTTCCAGCAGCTGACAAAAGAAAAGTTAAAGAATAATCTCTGGTTTAAATCCTCTTTTCATCTAACAACTTTTGACAGAATCTGCATCTGGTTAGTACCATTCAAACAAGTTGATACTAAAAACATAATAAGAAATTAAGCATATTTTTGGGGCATTTTTCTATCTATCTAGAGCTATTTATAAGTTTGTGTGAGATATTTATGTATTTGATAATTTTAATAATTGCAAGTGGCAACACCGGAAACAAAGACCTAGGTCTAGTCGACTAGTAAGACTAGTCGACGGTAGTACGCACAGACTACTTAGTATATCTACAGACGGTAATCTCCCATACAAAATTTCTCGCATTCCGGCTTTAATTATTGAATATCAACTTTTTTCAATTTGACGCTTAAGCTATGGATACAAGGATTTTTAGACATTCGACGGAAGCTATGGATACCAGGATTTTAGCCTCGTTAAACGCTAGAATTACGCTACCCTTAATTATTATTTAATTTATTAATTATTTGGATTTATTTAATAGTATAAAATGGTAAATAAGAGACATTTTATTTAATTATTATTTTTATTTATCGGTAAAAAAAGTTTTCTTAACAATAATAATTACATAATAATATATTACACATAATAACAATTACAACAATGATGATAATTATAAATATATCATAATAATAATAAAAACCTTCATTTCAGACTACATGCTGCTTACATACAACTAATATGCATTTTTTGTTTCTTTTAGTCTGTTCTGTCTGTCTTACGTTTTTGGCAAAAGCCTCCTCCATTTCTTTCCACCTTGTACAAGGTGTACTGATGAAACTTAATATTTACTGTACATCAAATCAAAATATTTTGTTTTACATCATTAGTTGTTATAAGTGCATCTGTAGATGACAAAAGCGTTGTTTCCATGGAAAAGAACCAGCTAGAAACTACATGGTTACTCTTTTCAAATCAGGGTATTACAATATTATTATGTATTAAGTACTTAAGTATGGGGGACAGTGTAGGCCCAAAAATAAGTAATTACTTGTTGCTAACTAAAAAAAAATTAAGATAATTATAACAAAAGTTTACAAGCATCTGAGTATCTATAAAAACCTACAATGTTCCCACATTCACAAAAGTAGGTAAAAATAACATATAATGTCATCAATGCCATTGTAACTATTCTGAGCAAAAAGTGGAAAAAATGAACTGAAAATTATTGTTAAAATCTGAAAAAAGTAATTGAAAAGAGAATTAATCTAAGACTTAATCCAACAACCTAACTAGCTTTGGATTACCAATTGAAAATCAATTCAATTGAATTGATGTTTCAATTAATAATTCAATTGGTTCTTCTCCAATGAGAGGCCTTCTTCAATGGCTCCAGAGCAAGCCCAATGGCTAGCTTTGGAGCCAGTGTTAATTCAATATCTGTGTTATTACCAAAATTCAAAATTAATTGAATTACCACCATTACAGTGATGAAGGCCTCTCATTGGAGAAGAACCGGTGAAACAAATTCAGTGAAACCAATTTTTCAAATGTTAAATAAATAATAACTTACAATTACAGCACAATTAGTAAATAAACCAGAAAATGAAACATGATCAAATTTGTTACACATTTACATAAACATTTGAATGTTATAAGCTCTAATATTCTTACAGCTTTGTGACGAGAAGTTTCTTTCACTGTCCATCATAGATGTTTTTTCTTCATTGCTTTTTAAATTAATTGGTTTTAATTATCTGACCATCCGGTTCACATGTGTCCCATCTGCATGTGCACCTAAAAATAAATGTGCTTAGTTTTTTATATAACTTACAGTTACAGCACAATTAGTAAATAAACTAAAAAATCAAACATTATAAAATTTGTTATAGGTTTACAAAAGCATTTGAATGTTATAGGCTCAAATATACTTACAGCTTTGTTTTTCTTGAATTGTTTTCTTATATAAACTGGCTTTTATTATATGACTAGTCGGGCTCACTCATCTTCCATCTGCATAAATACACCTAATAATGAATAGCTTTAGTTTTTTATATAGGTAAACTTCAACTATTCAAAAAATCTTCATTGCTAGTAAAGTCTATATAAAACTACAGAGTGACTGCCACAGTTTAACTTAATACTTGTCTGCTATTTATCACCTGCAATTAAAATTTCTTTTATATACACAGTATTTAATCAATTTTAGTATCCTAAACAATGCCTTTTTTAAAGTTTGGTGTTTTATGCATGCTAAAGCTTCAAAAGATAATTGAACAAATTTGCAATATTCTACTTTAATAGTCATAATATTCATTGAGAGGCCTATTTCCAGTGAAGTGTAGACGATCCGATCGGTAAAATTTATTGTAGGACTATTTTTTTGCCTTAGTTCATACACAACAAACTTCGAATTTTATCATGCTATCTCCACTGCTTCGAAGAAAATATATTTAAAAATATCTTGACTATGCTTTTTCTTTAATTAGTAGCAATATTCATTTTAATCAAAATGATCATTAGTTTTGTTTAAATATAGATTTTTATTTAATAACTGTTAAGTTCACTAATCTATAAGTAAGAGGTTATTCTATAAAATGATCTGTAAAATCAAATAATACCATTGACTTACTCGTTCAATCCTTATGTTTCTTTACAGGTTTAGATAATCAGTGATTATGTTTAATATAATTATGGTCTTCATGTTTTTTAGCATATTACTTATAAAATAAAATTTAGATCGTAATGGCGGATGCCGGGTTTAGACATTTAAAACAAAAAATGGCGTCGCATGTCATGGCGTCGAAAAAGTGTGACGTCACAGAGAACTGTCAAACTCAATAATTCACGGTGCTCTTTGGTAGCGGAATGCGAGGATTTTTTGTTCGAAGTGTACCCCCCGTGGTAGTACGTAATAAATAAAATTAAAGGAAATTTTTATGACTACATAAAACAGATATTACTGTCAAATAGTCATTTCGAAACTATTCTAGCTTTCTACAGAGAAAAGTTCTAACTTTCTACCCTGAGGTTCTTTTGGATGTTCTAACTAAACGTTGTTCAAGTAGGTCACGATATCATAAGGCTCATCCATTTCGAGAGTAATGTAAATGATTTTCATTTTATATTCTAGATTCATAATAATTTAATTTAATATTTTCATGACCTTGATTCGATATCTTATTTAAATATCTAATAATAATCAAGCTTTCATTTATTCAAGAAAGCTCCGAGACCTGAGCGGAGTTGAAGCGGTGGATTGAAATTAGGAACAAGTTATTCAATTAAAGAAAAAGAAAAAACATTGGTGTGTTAACCTATGTGTATAAAAATAGGTATATTTAGTAACATAATGTAATGTAAGTGTTACAAATACACCCACATGACAACAAAGGCGAGGTCGACGTCCGATAGGTGAATTTTTAAATGAACCTTCTATATGAAAAGGTTGTAGGAACATAAGCTTTATTGTTTTCAGTCAGTAAAAGTTTTAAGACGTTTATAAAATTAAATGATTAACAACATCGGCATAGCGTAAATCTAAATTTGGCCATATCTTTTTATCGTATTGACTTAGCATCTTGATTTTTATACAACTAATACAGACCTCAGTATTAGGTATTTTATAGTATTCTTAGTAGTTTTATATTTCTTGTATTTTTTGCCGTTTAAGATCCTTGGAATATAATTACGGAAAAGCTTTGACCTAATTGTGATTGTTCAACGCTGTCTTAAGTTACGCTAGAACCTATCATGGGTTTACACGTTTTTGCATCACCGAGAAAGCGCTTTCACGGATAAATCCGACTCAGAGTCAACGTTGCGTCAGATGGTGACTTGTTAGGACTTAAAGAAAGTTGCGCACGCAAGTCAGCGGGGCTAGACAAGTGGCAAACTCTCAGATTCTATTCTTTTGCGAGTAAACGCAAACTCAAACGCTAATTTGGTAGCCAAGTGTACAAAGACATTTTGAACGCTCATTCTATTCAATCCGTCATATAGCTATATACATATTCTAGAGTATGATCGTTTTTAAAAATGTCATTATGTGAAGTATTTAAAACGTCATTCATTTGTAATTACTGTTTTTTTTATATTCGTTCCTGTTGGAACCGGTTAAGACCAGAGACCATGCTACCATGTGTGACTTAAAATATATCATATTTTAGTTGGTCTATACCAATATACTATAAACTAGCAGACGTAATATTCTTCCTCAAAATGCGTGGCAGCTTTTCACATAATATAAAACAATTACTTACACCAATACAAAAGACAGGGACGTATTAAAGCCTTCCAAACATAAAAAACAATATTAGCTTTTTTTTACTTAAGCTTTTTACAATTTCACAGGGAAATTTATCCCCTTATGTACGTATTATTGGACAACATTTCTTTGTAATGGCAATATGTATATGGACAATTACAAGAGGAAATGGATTTGAAAACTTTATTCGTGAAATATTCAGCAACAAAATACATACTTAATCTCTTAAATTGGATTATCGTTAATACAAATTTGAGCTTATTTTACTAGATACGTTCCTATAAGCATGTCCTTATATACTAAACACGTACGGATGTTTTAAACGAGCCAATCGTTATTTGTTTAGTAAGCAGCTTATACAATTATATAAGCTAATCATCTCGTAATAAAGACAGTGCTTCATTGGATTTCAGTACGCTCTGAAGGGGCTGAATGTATATTCCTCACATCAAAGGCCGTCGGGCCTATCGGACCCCTCAGGGCTAGTATGAGTGATCAAAAAACACTCAACGGGATTCAGTTTCTACTCCCGTAAACTCTACAACCTAGTACATAGACCACCTTCACGTCGCCGTCAAATATCGTGATTACCTCTTCTGCGTGTAGGTATTTACCGTTAATTAAGGGGAATAAAAAACAAAATCAAATTCTGACAAAATAATTTATTTTTAAACTATAAGTTTTATGTAAAAAATTCTCTTCAAACATAACTTCGCTTTTCTTTGGCTTTATGTCTGTTTCTTAAATTACATCCTTAATTTTCAAACAATATATTATACTAGCTGTTGCCCGCAGCTTCGCCTGCGTTAACTAAGATTTACAACGGGATCTTAGCGGGATGATATATCTTTACTGATAAATGGGCTATCGAACACTGAAATGTTTCATTAAAATCCGACCGATAGTTCCTGAGATTAGCGCGTTCAAATAAACAAACTCTTTAGCTTCATATCTTAAGGATTAAAAGCATGAGTAAAATAAACTCGTTTAAATGTAGTCCAAAAAATCAAAATTTCTCAATAAAATATGGTTGTTGTGCCTCAATCGACATAGATAGGTATAGTGTGTGGTGGACTTTTTTGTAGATAATTATAAGATCTACAATTAATAAGAACATTTTATCGTTCTATCTTTTATAGTTTAGGCAAATATAGTAACTTACTGATAAGTAACTTTTCTGGTTGATTTTTTACACCTTGTGTCCGAAAAACCCAAATATCTTACGGAACCCTATTTTTTTCAGAATAAAATGTAGCCTATGTTACTCGTGGATAATGTAGGTTTCGAATGGTGAAAGAATTTTTGAAATCGGTCCAGTACTTTTTGAGCCTATTCGTTACAACCAAACAAACAAACAAAGTTTTCCTCTTTATAATATTAGTGTAGAAAAAAAAAAAACTCCCAGAAACATTACTTCGCTTTTCTTCAGAAATATGTTTGTTTCGTAAATAAATA
This sequence comes from Lycaena phlaeas, assembly GCA_905333005.2. Taxonomy (NCBI): domain Eukaryota; kingdom Metazoa; phylum Arthropoda; class Insecta; order Lepidoptera; family Lycaenidae; genus Lycaena; species Lycaena phlaeas. The sequence goes on from HG995168.1 coordinate 9,028,322, forward strand.
AATATGCATTTTTGTCAACCAGGCATTCTTTAAATTAACATCTTTTGGGATTCTGAAATAAGATAATATTATCGTCTATTAAAATCATTACCTGCAATGAAGAAAAAATAAACCTAAATTCGGTCCTGTAATTAGGACCAATAACAAACAACATAAAGTGTCAAAAAGATAATATAATGAATTACTTGTTATTTGATTTTATTATGAATTACAAATATATTTCCTACTTAAACTATTTAGGACGTCTGATTTTAATATACAAAATTTAAAACATAGCTCCTCTTGGATATTACGATAAAATAGAATAAGTAACATAAATATAAAATAGCTGGAATACAATAGTATTTATTAGATTATATTTTTTTATTACATCATAAATAAAAAACACAAAAAGCAGCACTAAAACTGAACATTATAAAAATCAATTGCACAATAATATCATACGATGAATAAACGAAGAAGAAGAAGAGAAAAAAAAAAGGAAAAAAAAACAAGAGCCATCAATCAAAGATGGCTTGTAATTTGTATTGATAATATAATTAAAATTAAATAACAAAATATATTATAAATTAAAGCATTCCAAATAATGTTCTCTGAGGAGTCCCTTAAAAATATTGAGACTCTTAGCTTGCTTAATACGATTTAGCAACGAGTTCCAAAGACTAACAGATATAGCAGCAAAAGAGTTAGTCAAGTCCACCACAATATTCGCCAACTAATCACATTATAATACAAAATGGATTAAATTTTCAAAACAAACACTAGTCACTACCTATAGAAAACCGCCATAGCAGTCCTATATGCTGCTGAAACAGCTGCAAAAAAGTTCTTAGTATTCACCAACCCATCACAGTATAAACAGATTTAGTTTTTGAAACAAAATACTATAGAACACCACTCCAAATGAATAAAATGGGAAATTGAAATTAATGGGAAATAGAAAAAACACAATCGCAGGCTCTAAAGCTTCTCGCTGCTAATGAAATAATCCATCCTATTATTATTATTTGACATTATGTTATATTTTTTAACTATTGTACACATACATAATTGCTGTTAATGTTAATATTATAATCTCTACCAAGACAATGTAATAAATGTAGCAATTGTACAAAAACTTTGCCTGCCCTACGAGGTCAACATGTTGAGACATATAAGTATCTTTTATGTCTATCCATTGAAACTACCACCGGTTCCAGGGTGAGCACACTGAGAAGAACAGCACAATTAGTACACAATCCATAAAATCAAACATCTTTAAATTTTTAAGCTTCTATCACCGCTAGTTGTTGTTGTTTTTTTCCCCTGGTTGTTTCTTCTTCATTATATACTGGCTTAATTTATTCCTATGTATTTTGACTGACTGGCTCACTCATGTCCCATCTGCATACACACCTAAAATGATCATGCTTTAGTTTTTTATAACTATATGCCTTCAATTACAAAAAAAAAGTAAATTGTTAATATAATATCTTCATGAAACTACTCAATAAAGCATACAATTTTCATTTCTTAATCTAAATTAAATAGTAGACACTAACCAAGAAAGTTTTGAAAGTCATTAAATCTACTGAATACCTATTATATATAAGTATAATAACCAAGAATAACAGCAAAATTAGTTTACAAATCAGGAAATCAAATAACTTTAAATTTGTTTACATTAAAATAAGTTTTGTATTATATTATTGACTAAATATTAGGTTTTGTGTTATATTATAACACATTGATTATATATACACAGTTTATTTAGTATTAAACTAATACATATATTTTCCATAAAAATATATTGTTAGGAAAGAGATACCTATTCAAATATAGTAAAAATAATAAAAAAAGAGGATGCAATAGATTTTATATCGAATAAATAATAAATACTCACTAATAATTGTCTTATGCTTGACCTTTCTTATGATTTTTATGATTTATCTCAACATAATAATACAACTACTGTTTAGTAGGTACATCTACAACTTGTCTACTACATCAACTTGTTTTTCTATGCGTTAAAATGTTGAGACACCCAGGATCCTTTGATAGGACCCTGTGGCCCTCAGCTCAGATTGCAAAGAACCTGTAAAAAACATCAAACATGTACCTAGTTTTTAAGTCCTATCATTGTAAGTAATAATGATTTATTTATTTACCTTTAATACCAAGGGAATTCCTTTAGTTCCGCTCAATGCTGTATGGACACGTAAATCAAGAAAATCTCTCGAAATACTATTTTGTCTAGTGTAAACCTTTACGCAAATAAAACATCGGTTATATTCTCCAAACACTGGCGATGATTTTTTTCTTTGGCTTCGGCTTAGTTGTACTTTATTATTTATTATTTATTAGCTTACAATAGACTTAGTTTATGCATTTAGCAAAAAATTTCACACTATCACACTTCCACAGTCAGCTGATCAAAGATCCGCCATTTTGTAGCGTTTGAATTTTCAATTTCTATTGTGTGCAAGCGGCAAGCGCTAGGGAGCGCTTTCCGGCTTGTCAAAAGTGCCACTTGGCTACGATTTATATGAAGATTTGAATTTCTTAAGCGTGTGCGTTTAAAAGGAATAGAAATACAAAACGCTAGTTTGACACTTGGCTACCAATAGTCGCCCAAATGTCATTCCCATACAAAATTAACGTTTTCTATTTCTATTCACTTAGCGTTTTTGCCACTTGTCTAGGGGGGCAGGTCAGTTGACTAATCAGGATATTAGGTAATTTAGTGGGAAAATGTCTTTGTGTATTTGATTTCTGGTTTATGCGAATTTCACTCGAGATAAGATATTTTACGATCACAACGCGCTTAGTAAAATATATTACAGCAAAATAATACATTACATTAATACATTATACTACATTTTCCGTACAATATAACGGTGAATGTTTTTAAAATATTTTCTCCCATTTCGTAGGAATTGGATTTCAATTATTTTACCCACAAAAAAGGACAACAAATGATTATCTAAAAATAGCGATTAATATGTCAATAAAGTATCTCCTAAAATATTTATTTAAGAAGGTAAATATTCAGTTACAAGTCAGTTTAAGTATAAATATTAATATATTATAACAATCAATTATTAGGCACAAAAAATGGGATCACATTAGATTTTTCGCAAATTATATGCTTTCTAATGTTGTGTAGTTTCATAGTTGATTCTGTGACACATGCACCGTCCCACACATTATAAACTTTCTATTTCAAGGAATAAAATCGCAAAGTCAAGACAGCGTTGCCAAACTGTCACATAAAACTTTCAAACAATGTGGCATGTGACCCTCAATATTTGTGCGGTTTTTAAATATTCCGCATATTTCAGTATCGTATCCATCAAGTTAGACAACATTCTAGCACCGTTACATCGTCCAATACGCAGTTAGTTCACGCATAATCAGGTCGATGGCCAACCTACCGCGTGATGTAAATTATGGCACGCGAGAGATCCGTTTACTGAGCAAGGTGTAGATAATTCCCTAAAGAATGTTTGGATTCCGACAAATTGCAACTCATGCGGAAGTAACGTTGCCCTTGGTTACAAAGTAGGATATAGCATGACTTGAATTAAATATGTAGTTAATTTTAGAAAAGTGTAATTTAACATTGTTACGATATCAATGCATTTAAAAAAGAAGAATATATGGAGCACATAAAGAGTGCAATAATAAAAAAAAAAAAAAAACCTTACCGATTTGATTCTTTGTTTGATTATTTCACAAACGAATTAAATTAAAATCCATATCAACGCGGGCGAAACTACGAATACGAGCTAGTATTTCGGATAACATGAGCTTTAAATTCGTATTGATATAATCTATTATAACCAGCATTACGTTACGTACCAATTTTGTACGATAAATATGATAGACATACAGTCTAAGGATTTGATAAGTAAAGTAAAAATAATACTTTCACTATTACCATTCTGCTGTACATCTGGACTTTACATCTTTTTTTCTCACGTTTTCACACGGCTTATTTGATATTGTTACTTGTTGATTGCATATAAACCAAATAACTTAAAAACATGCACAAAACTATACATTTTTTTTTCGTAATTGTATTTTATTTCTACCTAGTAAATAAAGCAAGAAATTTGAATAGAAGTGAAGGGTAAATATAATTCTAGAGAGCTTTACTACGACTTGAAACTTATATTTAACATGCTTGTTGTTTTTATGTTTACTAGAACTCGTAACGCCAGTACCGGACTAGGTTAATGATCAGAGTATTCTAGGAAATGTTTAATATTATATTCCTATTCCAAAACCCACTTATTAATTTTTTGTATAAATGTTTTAATAATGTTTTCAAAAATGTATACTTAAAACACCATGGAAGCAATGGAAAGAAATTATTTTTAAACAATAAGAAAATAAGTTTGATTCATGAATAGTCAATATGATATTTTTTTTAGATAAACGTTTCAAATTGTGAAAATGAATAGTCTATGAATTGGTTTTAATGACCCTATGCGTTCGGGAATACTGTGACACATTAAAGTATTGTTTGTGATTTTGATGATTTTGATTTTGAATAGTAAGTGTTTAAGTCACTAGGCCTATTAGTCGAAGATTTTTTATCATCTACAAACTGAACCCATCAAACGCTATCCTGGCCATACCCAAAAATGTATGGGGTCATTATTTTTTATACAAACCTTGACGATAGCACAACAAAAAAAGAATTATCTAATTTGGCGCAGAAGATTATGATTCTGAAGAAGAATAGAAGCTATACGCGTACATACATTTCGGGGATTCATTTTCATTTACATCGATTTCTATTTTGGCTGCGTAATCTAAAAGGATTTGTTACAACGTGGATGATTGACTAATAATAATTGAAGGCTGTCAGTAGTCTAAATCAAAAAACTGAAGCAACTTCCCTTAGAAATCCGACAGTGGGCGTTGAATTAGTCTTGCAATGTTAAATAAATATCAGTTATCCATCGTGACGAAATATTTGAGGATTTGAGGAACTGAGAGTCAAGTAGCATCATATTTTAAGCGGAATTAGTGATGCTTTCCAAACCGATTTCGTCTACAGCGAAAAGCTTCTGATAAGTAGGTATGCTTATACCTATGAGTGTCAAATATCACTGCGTACGTGGGCTTTCACATGACTAACATAGCCTATCTTGGCTCGGAAGGTACGTGAGCAGACAGCGCATATGAGAACACCATCATCATAGTTGTATTGACTATTAGAAGGCTGTTTGCATTTGATGTGTTCCCTCTTTGTATCCAGATCGCGCCTTCGATATTCTTCGAATTCGGAAACATTCTTTTGTACTGACTGCCTCCATTCCGAACGATCAGCCGCTGCTGACTACCAGGTAGAAGGTTCTAATTCACACCCCTTCAAGTGCCTTTTTAGTGCATCTTTATATCTCAGGAACTAATCGCTGAGTAAGCTCTTCTGACAATCTAGAAAGGTGCCCACACTAACGCAGTCGCCGACGTTTTAGGTAGGCTTCCATTCCGCAGACACGCGCGCGCCGTAGAACATGTTTCTCACGTGGTCGGGCCACTTGATACTCATTATGTCGTGGATACATTTTAAATGAAATCTATCCAGGGTGCGAATATAACGATGGTACAAGCACCACATTTCAGCTGAGTAGACAATGTTGGGCAAAACAAAATTGGCGGAATTAGTAGTGAGTAATCGTCGCCGTTCCTATCTGTGACAGGATGTACTCTCTTATTTATTGGTGCGGGAATAATTTTCTCACTATTATATAATCTACACTAAACTACTACAAAAGCCATTTAAATTAGCTAATTCTTAATTAGCTTTTCTTAAATATTATGTGATTTTTACATCCGAAACTCAAAAGGAAACAGAACCGGTATTCGACTCTTACGTGTACTTTATACAGATAGATGATTTTCTCGGAAACTGTTTAATGTAGAAAGTTTAAGCTCGGTATAGTATATTATACGTAATTAATAACGGAAGACGATCTCTGTGCGTAAGTAACCGGTCTGTGTTGCATGATAAAGGCTGATGATGATGATGATATACGTAATTTGAATAAATCAAGATGTTTTGTTTGAATGTTATTAAATTATGTAAACGAAATTGAAACATAACCTTATTTCATACTTAAAATACTACACATCTAATATAAATTATATTTTCAGTCTGATTTACTCATTGAATAAAGTTTATTAAAGTAACGTATAAAATGAACTTAATGTTAAAACACTCTACAATATAAATATAAAAGTGTGGCAATAAAAAAGAAATCTGATACAATTAAACTTTTTATCTTTGACATTTAAACTTTCACAGGGCTTAAGTTATCTATAATACCTTTAGTATTGTATTAAATTAAATGAGGCTGAAACGTTCAGAGCATTGAATTATAAATACGTGCCAAATATTTCTTTGGCTGCAAAATGACCTCTACTTTCGTGACGGTATGCAAACTTCACAAAACTTTCACTTTATATGTGTTTTTGTTTCCTTTATTTATTCCATTTCGAATGCGATAAAGTAAATGTTACGAAATTGTAGATTTATAGAACACTTTTATCTTATTAGGTTTACGGTTGTACGTTTATGTGATACGTAGTACGTATATTATTAAAACAATTTAAACGATAACAAAAAATAAGCTTTTACGATAAAAGTATAAAACACAAAAATTTTGGAATCATCAATATGGAATTCTAATATAAAATGGAATGCAAAGAAAGGAAAGTTTCAACTTTTTCTATTATTTTATAGATTTGATTATATGTATAAGGATAAGTATAAGGATAAGTATATTGGCGTATGTTAGCTTTAGATTCCCCATTATTATTATAGAAACCCTTATGATTTAATTAAGAAATAAAATAAAAGTAAATGTACAAAATTCGTATCTTTTGTTTTTTTTCTTTTTTAAATATAGGTACATCTCAAAATTATGTCGTTTTTATGTGCTAGTTGTATGTTGCACAAAAATACCATATTTAACATTTTTTTCACATAAAAAATCAAAATCTAGACACAAAAACACATCCATACATTCTTACAAAATTTCGCGTTTATAATATTAGTAGAAAAATGTATATAATTTCAAATAATTCAATGGTTTTGTAGATCGGAATGAATGCCAAGATGACGGCACGAGACAGGAAGGTGCGGGAGAGTAAATGATCTACGATTCGACGTAAAAAATACATTCCAAAGGCCGATCATTACAGACCCATGCCTCATCCTAATGCCTCCATTTTTTTTTGCCATACAAATATTTTACACTGAATGATTCACTTTTTACTTTGGCGTCTTCCAAGGATTTAGAAATTATTATAAATAAAAATATAAACATAAAAGTAGGCGAACGCTAAGATTTATTTTATTCGAAAATATGTAAATTTTAATTCCAAATTTTATTTGATGGTCAATAGATAAAAACTAGGCATAAGAATACAAATGATTACATTTTTGAATCCTTTTTGAACTCTATGGGTCGGCTTGTCAAAAACCCTTCAATATTGATAAGCCAATATATTATGTAACACAACTCTATCAATAATACCCACTATAAATAAATCATTATTTTTTATACTAAACATAATATTAATAATACTTAATCATAATCATTGTCATATTTATTCGTTCACTGCTAAACATAAGCCTCCACCACCACCACCAAGTAGAGCGATCCCTTGCAACTAACTAAATTAATATTTCTAATGAATGGTTATAATTAAAATCTTCATGTTTTTAATTTCAAATACTTACACTTACAAAAAATAATAACCTTTGTACTTTACTTTATTTTCACTGTTTCGCTGTATATGTTTCTCAGTGAACATATATTATTAAATAAATAAATAAAAAGTTTACTTCCTTGAAGATTTAAAAAAAATGAAAAAGAATTAAAAAAAAAGACATAATAATGAACTAAAAGTAGTTTTGGCTTTGCCATGGCAGTCGGTCAGGGCAGACTATTTTTTAAACATATGTTGTTTTATTAAGATATGGCTTAATTTATCTCAATATTTTTGCTTTTAATTAACTCAATTTCATTTTTAAATTACAGTACTAAATTAGCAGCTTATCGTGACAACATTTCGGTTGCACCGGATACAGGGGCTTGGGACTTCCGGTCCGCGCAGGCGACAGTTGGTTTACTTTGTGTGGTTTCATCCGATGTTGCTAAGTATAGGTTACTTTTCTCATTTTATTTTGTATTCTCAGTAAGTCTCAGTAATTCTCGTAACAAAATTGACTATGGCTGGTGGTCATTTTTTCATAAAAGCCTCATCCTGACGATAATTAACATATCAAAAAGGGAATCTCTCTGAAAATATCTCTTTATTTGCTGTGGTTCTTAAGTTACGTGCGAACATTTCGACTATTCATTTTTATTTAAGAAGAAGAAGTTTTGATGTGATGCTGTATTGACTATTCTTTAAACTAGTAATAATTACAACTTGTATTACTTAGTACACTACTACTAATACAGGCCGTAATTATTCGTGTATTGAATGTAAGTTTACCTTTTATAAACTTAATGTTATTTAGTCTAGCATTTTCATCAAAGGCTATGTGCAGCTACGTTCCTACATAAGCCCAGAAGTCTTCCGAGATAACCTGGATACATGGATAAATGCATTTCCCTGCGTCAACAAAAAATGAGGTACAGAATAAAAATCTTTCCTGTTTTTTTTTATTTGTTACACCGATTACTTAGCAATTATTCACAAATTTGGACCACCATGTCCACAGACTCTGTGACCCACTTTTGAATCTGTAAAATACATCGTGGTCTTTAATCACGCCGTACACTCCGGTGGTCCAACGAGAAACGTAATAATACCAATCAGACGAATATGACAGGTTGAATTGGTTTTTCGACTTCAGTCGTAACATTCTCTTTGGATTCTCTCAACTTACAACTCTTTAAAGAGAGTTTGGTATACTAGTTATAAGTGTAAATGGATAACATATACAATATGTAAATATTCAACACAAGCCGGGATATATTCCTAGCTACACGAAGATCCATGTCAGTGATACGTGATGATGTATCGTAACAAGCAAATCGTTAACTACTTATTAATTTTAAACCAATGTATTTTTTGACACAAGGAAATATTCATGAATGTTGCCAGGCACCTGGGTACTTCCCAAGCCATTAGAAACTAGCGCTTCGATAGTGCATACCTAAAATATAACTACCTATAATTGCAAGCGCCTTTAGTCGTTTTTTGATGGTCGCAGCTATGCAGCCAATTAGAACGACAGACTGGCCCCAACGAAAGGCCTGACTTCTCCTCGTAAGACCCGCCACTAAGCAGTACCCGCAACGTCGTGCCATTCTGGCTCCAGGTTCCCATCTTTACCCGACACGAACACTGGGGCGCTGCTGAAGGCTTAGCAGTGCCTCCTACGCACACCTCCGTTCGTCGACCGCGGGTGGAGGCCTCGTCGGCGGCCTTCTCTCTCACCCGATCGTCGGCCTCCTTCTGGGACATTACTGGTCTAATAATGAACTAATAATGGTCGGCAGAGGGCACCTCTCCGACGACCGATGTAAAACCGCGTCCCAGCGCCGCTGATTTCAGGCACACCTCGAGGGTGTGCGTAATAATATAAAAGGTGAGTTTAAATAAGTTAATCAAGACGTGCTAATTAGTCAATTTATATAAAATATATTTGGGAAATTTTTGATTATTTGTCCGCCGTTTTGTACAAATAAATCCAATAGGAAGTGATATTTTAATGAACATTATCTTAGAGAGTAATGTCCGGTAGTACACGCAACGCTGGTTGTAATTATCATAATGAAAATAATGCTGGTATAAAGATCACTCACAATGCTTCATACATTTCTTCCAAATGCATCTCAATTTGATAAGCTTAGACCGCGTGGATTTAAGTAGATACTTAAGGGTTCCGATGATAATTGTTGTTTGTCCTATTCTGTTATGTGCATAAGATTTAACGTGGTGTCTGTGGTGGTGTATTTTCTTTGCTGTAAATTGGTTATTGTGCAGTACATAAAATTAGGTCAGACGTTCAAGCGTTTCTAAAACTCAATCGGTTCCCACACTTCAAATTAGCTTTTAAACATCTAAGTATTTAATAGCTTATCTAATGTTAATAACCAATAAAGATATTATATAAACGGGTGAAACCCATAAAATTTTTAATGCGGAAAAAATATGAAGTGAAAACTTCAAACGATGTCTTCGCGCAGATTAACAATCTGAAAGTGGACCATTTTCTGCGGTTGTGTGCAGCCTACTTTTATGTTATTGGACTAACCTTGTACGAGGACGAAGATGGTAAATAATAATAAATCCATGTTTAAGTTAACACAAGTTGGTGGCACTCGCGGGTTGGTGGAACGCGATCATGGCGCGCAACGCAAGCGACTGTCGACGATCGACTGAGCCCCGAGCTCAACACCTGCTGGCCACACCGCAGGTACATTCAGAGATAGTGGAAGACACCGCTGCCGCGTACCAATACCATGCTACACGCATCTTTGCGGACTGTACTAATGAATATAATATTTCAATGTTTAAGCAAGTTTAGTTTGATAAGAGCATTCTATAGACGAAGTTAATCTTTTAATTTGATTGTTTGATTTATTTAATTGTTTTATAGTGATCGAACGAATTTTATTGTAATGGATATATTATTACAATCTCCTCCAGACGCGTCAGACAGTAATAAGTCGTTATTTCAATGGGTTCAACCATATTGAAATCTTAATATAGTGTACATTTTAATTATGATCATTAATTATTACTATTAGTGTATGTTTATTGGTATAAAACTAATTTAAACAATTAAAAAAAATCGTAGCTTAGTCCTTGTAGCGTAAAGAGTTTTGAGATCTATGTAATAACCAAGCCGGTTAATTCAGTCTCTACTCAAGGAATCTTCTGTATTATCTAATAAGCCAATCCGAAAACATCTTATAGTGACTAGATTAATATTAAAAATCTTTTATGTTTTATATACAATGACATTCTTATGCTCAAATTATACTAATATTTATTTTTTGTCAGAATGGTGAATCGTAAACATAACAATACACAAACATTACAACAAATTTTACTAACATGATGTTCGTTTTTTTTTATTCCGCTCGTGTTGTCACCCTCCAACCGCTATACCTGCGCCGGCGCAACGTATACTCTCTGTGATTTCGCGCGCTGAATAAACTCCTACCTAAGGTATCGTTTACGTGATTCGATTTGGAATGCTGTTGTACTTAATAGGTTAGTAGGTATTTGAGGTCATCAATGGCATTGTATTTCTTTATTACATTATATTTTGTAAAATTCATAATCAATATTAATTAGAATTATGTCTTTCTCTACGGGTAAATTGTAAAATTGAGATTTAGGAGTAAGAGTAAGTAAAATTTACATGGTAATAAATTTTTGGTTTAGCCCCAAAGGAATCTTTCGTAGGCTAGATAAAAACATACTCAATACTTGAGTGCTACTTACAAGTAGTTATTATTCACAAAAGCTTATCTACGAAAAACTTAGAGGCGTAATAAATAGTAATTGGTTTGATAATAGAACATTTGATGTAACCTACATAATATCCAAAATATAGCAAAAGTATATTACAATTGTAATATACTTTCGCGAAAAAAGTGTTGAATTGAGCCTATTACTATGTTGAGGCCTTTAATAATATCGTCAGTCGTGTCAGTTGAAATATGAACACGATTCTATTTCTTACAAACGCGTTTATGTCTTTCCTTAGCAAATATTGTAGACATCGCCGTACCTTTTTTCATATACTTTATGACATATAATTAAATAGGATTAAATATTATAATTTATATCTATATAATCTATCAATAATTTTAATTTCTAGTCTTTCAAAAAAAAAAAGAAAATTCTACTTTTTACCTTTTAAAGGAATTTAGAATAAGTAAATAATTCTTTTCTTGTGTTAAAACACAAAATGAGTCAAATCTAAAAGCTACATCTTCTGTTTTTTATACTCATATCTATTATGCATATATTGCTATATTTACTATTGTAAGTAGTTAGTTGATAAGCTAAGGGATTACATTTTTTTTCGTATTTTAATTATAGTAGCTAAAATACTAACTAAAATAAAAAGAAGATAAAAAAGTTGATTCGAGATCCCGGAGTGGACGGATAAGTGGACGCAGCTCTACCCACTAAAACCCGGCGAGTGCCACCATTGCCGCCTTTGGTGAGGTGCCCCGGATCTACAAGCAACAGGGCACCTCGACGGCTAGTCAGTTACTAAGGGGACTGACGCCACCTCCACAGAGAGGTTGCCGCGCACCACAGAACAACCCCTCCCAACGTCGGGACAGTACAATGAGGCGAGATTCCCGTCTTCGCCCCTTGCCCCCTCTTCATATAAGAAGGGTACAAAGAGCCCCCTCGGCCCAACTCGCTTCAGGTTGAGGTTGAGGTGCTGGCTCACCCTAGAGAGCTACAGAAGACCGAGCTCAATGGAGAGAGCTAGAGGAGGCTTATTCCAAGAGGCACGCCGTTAGTTCGGAATAAGAGGGCACTATTACTTAAAATTAAGTACTAGAAGAAAGAACTACCGGTGAAGGAAAACATCGTGAGGAAACCTGCATGCCGGATAAGATTGAGAGACTTTGAATGTATGTGAAGTTCACCAACCTGCATTGGCCAGCGCATCGGTGAACTATGGCCCATTAACCCTCCTCGCCTGATTTCGAGGAGGAGACCAGTGCACAGCAGTGGGACATATAAGGGTTGACACTTTACTTTACTTTTTACTATAAGAAATACCTGATGATACCCATTCAACTTACAGTAACACTATAAGCTGAATCGTGTGATATTAACGTAACATGCGTAATCATGGAATGAGTTTCTATTTAATGAAGCATAACTTCGACACCTTTCTCGACTGTGCTATGAATGTTCCTAATTGTTACAGCATCAACTTATTTATCTGCTATAATATTAGTAACAAGAATTTATTTATTCAAGCCAAAATATTTACATTGTTTTCATATTTTTTCTGAATCACCTCCACTGCTAAGCGCACGCTGCCCTTTTTTCTGCTAATCTTCTCTATGCCATTACATTGAGGGTCAACCATAAAAGACGTCACATGAATTTCATGATAATTTTACCCCGTCCTTGTCACAGGATTTGTAAGTTTCTGGTGGCCCATTAGATAATAGGATAAGGAAAAGGAGGGCAACGCATCTGCATAAACTCTGGTTGTGTGGATGTTATTGGGCGTAGCAAGGCTTCGACTGTTCATTTGCCATTCTATGCTATAAAAAATGTCCCATTTTTGGTCACCAGCCTCCCCTTAACGTGTGATGTTAATTTTTATTTATAGAAATATGTAGGTACTTTCGGTTGGCATGTTGCGATCATAATCAATGATAATCACTGATTCTGTCATCTAGTGAGATCATTTGCCCTCTTATGCTAAAAAAAACTTTCACACAAACAAATGTTAAACTATTACTTTTGAAGATTTATATAATTTACATAACGTAACTGTTCAAATTGAAGTTTATGCATTTTAGATGAATTCGTTACGAGCTACAACGAGAAACTCAAACTGTAATATGATAAAAGAGTTTACAGTTCCTTTTTTTTTTACCCGACGCCATGAACATGGCGGGGGGCAACCCCCCAAATTTTTAACGTCATAGGATGATCCAACCGGATCACCCCATTTCCGATGAAGCATAACGGTCACTAGGACCATTAGCATAGATCCAACCGAAAAAAAAAAAAAAAGTTCCTTTTTTATTCAAAATTATTTGCATGTTAAGCCTACTTCTAACCGCATGTTATGCATATTAAACAATACGTTATTTTTGTGTTATTTTCAAATTATAAATTAAATTTTAACCCGACGAGTGTTTGAGTGTGTGTGTTTCTTTTTTGCTCAATGCTTCACGTTGTATATTTATGTTAGCAATAGCAAATGAAGGCAAGGGCAAATAATTACTGATCGTGATCTATGGAAATGCGGGACTTTATAAGACGTAGTACCTTACATACCCTTGCGCGCATCCCTATGTGTGCTGTCTTACCTACCTACCGATTGAGCTTAACGGCCATCAGGCCTAAGAGTCTAGTCCTTACGAAAAACAAATATGTGTGCTAGTTCTTGTCATTAACGGCTTTAATTGGTGTTGATTGACGCGGCCATAGTCGTCCCATGGTACGGGACAAAGCCGTAAATAGTCTTTTATGCACCCTGTGCGAGCTTCTATAACTGCTCCCTTAACAAACCGAAAAAAATAATAGTCCGGCCTGGTCTTGCCATTCTTGCGCCACCAGAGTCTACGTCCTGTGCCTGGGCACCGGTGGCACCGCCCTATTTACGGCTCTGCTACGGGAGTATGTATTTCAGGCGCCTTACTGTTTTGGTCGGGTAAATACATTATGGTTATCGGAGATTTCATGAATGGGTGCAACACAGTTTGATGTTTTAATATTGTTTATTTTACTTCGAGAAATATGAAAAAAATATTTATTTACTACAAAATATAGCTATTAAAAACGAAATCATAAATGTTTAATTCATAATTATGCAAATTAGGTAATTACGTGCGAAACGAATAAAACTAAATAGTGTTGACATTTTTTTTTCTTTAAATAAATCCAATTATGATGAATAAAGAGAATACTTTACTATATTTATAAGATTATCGTCGAGACTATACTTTCTCTCATTTTTGAACGTTTAATTATACTGAGGTAACCAACCAGTTATGTCTCTGTTATGTATCCACTTTAAACGTTTATTCAAAAACGATTTAAATATACATTACGAGTGTGTTATTATCAAAAATAAATTACTATTCATGATTCGTTTTAACATGAATGTCTTTTTCTCGTACAAGTGAAAATGTATAATATTTATTTATGTACTCTAAATATATTTAAAAATATACAAATATATTATATACTATCATCATATCATGGATCCCAAAAAATACCTAGTAAAGGCTGAGGAAAGACCCAGTAGTAGGAAGTAGCAACACACTATGTATCTTGCCGGGCTTACAGAACTCTGAAGAACGTTTATCAAGACACAATGAATATGGTTTTGTTTGTAAAACGTTTAACAACCTCTGTACTTCGTTTAAAACGATCATTATTATGATAATATTTCTTGATTTTTTTAATGTCGTAAGCTAGTGTAATTCCCATACAATAAGTATTATTTTCTACTATATTCGTTTAGCGTTTATGCCACTCTTCTAAGAGGGACGAATTACATACCTTTGTTGACGTTTTTACAAACAAAAACCGTACTTTACGTGTCTTAGTGAACGTTCTTCAAAAATTTTGCAGCAACCCTATGGGTTAGTGAGAAAACGCAAAGGAATAGAATCGGTGCGTATGCCACTTGTCTAGGGGTACTGAATCTGTAAATGACTTTTATGGTTTGCTTTTGCGCCTTCATGCGATAATCCCCTAATTTGCAGCCTCACCCGCTGCTTGCCGCGCCTAGGCCGCAGCCTATATTAACAAATCTAAGACTTCTGTGTATAAAATATACTTCTTTCGCTTGCTATGCTGTGTGCTTTGTATATAAGGAAATGTTGTTATTAATATGTGTTATTATATAGTTTTAATAATAACACACAAATCCGAGAGAAACTATAAACACAAATAGCGTTGTTTTACCTACTTTTAAACCGAATATACCTACGTATGTTTGTACGTTTGTATGCCTTCGAACCACAAACGATTTTAAATAATATTTTAAAATAAAATGATTGCCTTCCTCCAAGAAAGGCTCGAGTAAAAGTTATAACGACGCCGATTCGTTTCCGGTCTCAAATTATCACGATATCTATTATGTTCATAGACTAGAGCGTCAACAGAGCTTACTTTATTCATTTAACTTTATTTATTATACCTATTTTCTATAAAAACAAATTCAAACTTGTAAGCATCTGAACACAAACTATGGCCTATGTATATAACCATGACATAGTAAACGAATTACTTGAAAAAAATATCAGTATAGTAGCTGCAATGGGAAACGTGAAGCAAGTGTGTCCTAAGCTTATAAGTTATTTTTGACCTCCTAGGTACACAATGATCTATTGCTTATGTTTACGCGAAATTCACTCATTAAAATGAAACAAATTCACGGATTTTATCGCGGTTTATTAATATTTTACAAGCCTGACGTTTCGGATACTTTTATTTATTTTTTTTATTTATTAATTTTCACATATAGGATCTATATAATGATCACTTATGATCATCTAACGGCTAAGTTTATAATGAGGGTTCGTAACGCGCCCATGTCAGAGAAGATACCCACAAGAAACTCTGCCGGGTTCCTATCATTCTTTTAATTGTGATCATTATTTCACAAAGTCACTTAAATCTAGAGCAATTCATATCCAACCATTTTTGTCATTTACATATTCCTTTACATTATAATAGGATTTTGTTGTAAGTTTTTCTTTAATAATAGATTTAAATTTATTTATTGACATTTCTTTTATACTTTCGGGAAGTTTATTATAAAAACTTTTTACAGCAACCATGGTCACGGGGGGACTCAAACGTCAGGCTTGTAAAAAACTTAATAAGCCGCGATAAAATCCGTGAATTTGTTTCATTTTAATGAGTGAATTTCGCGTAAACATAAGCAATAGATCATTTTGTACCTAGGAGGTCAAAAATAACTTATATGCTCATCTATTATAGTTTATGTCGGATGACAGCGCTTATGTCTGTCGAGCATCATCATCACAATGCTCGGGAACGAGTCCAGACGATATGGACGGCGATAGTCTACTACTATGGAGCAGTAATATTCCAGAAGGAGACCGACGAGCGGGTGAGAGAGAAGAGAGGTGTGCGAAGCCTGCATCCGCGGTTGATGAATGGAGGTGCACAGAAATCGCCACTAAGTATCCAGTAACGCCCGTGCACTCGTATCAGGTTAAGAATGGGAACCTTGAGCCAGAATGGTACGACGTCGCGGGGGCTACTTAGTAGTAGCCACTAGCTGGGTAGTCCCCCCTTACAAGGAGAAGTCTAGCCTTTCGCCAGGATCAACCTGTGGCTTAGGTTCTCTTAGAAAATAACCTCAAAAATTAGATGAAGGCACTCGCAGTGGTTTTAGTTGGGTAGGCAATGCCAGTGTGTTTTACTTCGTTGAAAATTAGTAGTATAGTAATTTACTGTTATCTTCTAACACGTTTTCGTATTAAATCAATCCTCAAAAGTCAAATAAGTAATGGATGTGCTATAGTAACCATCGTTTCATCGGTAATTGACTAATAATTACTAATCTTAAAATTTCCATCAACCAGCATGTGTACACATTATTTTCAGAAGACAGACATTTTACATCCACTACAGCATCATCATGTGTACATCAATTAGATCCTAACCTACGTCCGAGTACTACTGGACATACTAGTAAGCATCTTGCAAATTACAATGATCGTGAAGATGGCCGCACGAAAATCGTTGCCCCAACTTGTTGGACGCTTATAATATTATGACTAGAGATTTGCTCAAGAAATATCATAATATAAAATTATAATCTTATCCTTACTCATATTATAAATGTGAAAGTAGGGATGTTTGTTACGCTTTCACGCGAAAACTACTCAACCGATCATCATGAAACTTTGTACATTCGTATAATCTCGGAGGTACTAGTAGTAACTTTTGCTAACGCGGGCAAAGCCGCGGGCAACAGCTAGTAAATGCGAAAGTTTGTAACTTTGGATTTTTATTGGTCTTTCAAGGCTGTTTTGACTGAAATTTGAAATAATAATTGTAAAGGTTGGAAAGAGAAAATAATACCTTGGATTAGAACATAAGCTACATTTATACCCTATGTTCCTACGAGATTCGGAAATCACATTTTACTTACCAGAACTAAGTAAAATGTGATAATAAATGTAATGTAAATAATAAAAATGTGTAATTCATAAATACTTCAATTAAATTCGACGCAATTCTCAAAGGAACAAATATTCTATGTACTGGCCGAACGCAAGAAGTCTTTATAATATCTATATGAGGGCCCGGGTTCGATCTTGACCCCTTGGGTTTTTCTAAATTTCTAAGCTCAACCTGAACACGGGACCATCGCTCGTTCACCGGTAAAGAAAAACATCGTGAGGAAACCCGCATGCCTGATGAGATAAAAAGTCTTTGAATGTGTGTGAAGTTCACCAACCCACATTGGGCCAACGCCTGGTGAACTATGGCCCGATTTTGAGGAGGAGACCCGTGCCCAGCAGTGTGATATATTATATGGGTTTCTTCTATATGAACATGTGTTTACATTTTATAATATCTGTTTTTTCTCATTATAACAAGAAAATAAATTTCCTTGTTTGTACTCTACAGCCTACGCGTTCAGAGCTGCCGGCATCAGCTAGTATCAAATATTAATTCTAACGCCCGGTTTCTGAAACGTTTGTCAATGTGAATGTAAACTAGCATTGCTGTTAATGACGGTTAACATGCGACTCTAGAGTCAAATTTGACAGCTTTTCATTGTAGTGGCTATGTCAACTGACAAGTCGAGCATAATTTAACCATGCTTCTAGCAACTCATTTGACATTTAACAAGAGATTTGACAGTTGATTTGTTAATTTTTGCGTTGATCAGCTTTTCCTAAACCGGGCGTAAGTATTCTACCTACATTAATTTGTAGTATGTATGTATGTGCCGTAGCGTAAAGACAGTATAAAATTCAAAACTTTCCATATGATACGAAATAGGATTGTACGATGCCGACTAATGCATTCGTTTCAATAATGGAGCCTAAAAAGGACAGTCACGGCTAATCACTTAAGGAGTAACCCAATTGCATGCCATACTGAAATATAAACTTAGATACAGTGTGTTTAGGTGTGTTTTCGTATAGTATTTACAGTTTATATTTTGTGCTCTAATAGACGGGTATCACGACATAACTTTCGATGGGATGGAATGTAGAAACCACTTTCCATTATCCTTTTTTCAAGGATCGTTTGACTTTTAACTGAGTTCCTGGAATGTTGTTTTTGTTATGTCTGTCAATTAGTCATCAATTGAAAGTTATCATCATCATCATTTCCGTTTACTGCTAAACGTAGGCTTCTATCAGTAAAGGCCTAGCCGATCGAGAAATTTTTACTTATATTAATTTCAAAAATATTTTAAGATTAAAATATAACTTTCTATCGTTTTTTTTTCTATGGTTTTGTTATATTTTTGTTATAATCAAGCCGAATTCAAGCAAAATAATTTTCTTTATTGTATCACCAGTAGTACGGTTTTTAAATAACGCTCGGGCTGCTTGAGAGTTGGAACACAGAGCTTTGTATAATAAAACTTATTGTATTATATAAAATTCGGTTACGGTGCACGTTATTGAACTCCTTCGAAACCTGAACGCTGAACCGATTTTGATAAAATTTTGTGTGCTTATCAGGTAGGTCTTAGAATCGGACAACATCTATTTTTCATCTCCCTAAATGATAAGTTTTTTTTTGACAGAACGAAGTCTGTCGGGGCAGCTAGTTGCTCCATAAGTTCAAGCATAATTTGAACAACCTACATCTTCATTATTCAGTAAAAATAATAATACCTAATGAATGACAATTAAATAATAAGATCTAAAAACTTATTCGTAAATCTTATTTATTATAATAATGATGAAGATGAAATTTCCTTGTTATATACCTACTTCCACAAGCTAATTGTACAAAATAAATTCATTAAACCATGCAAAGCGTGCGTATGGTAAAAAAAATTAAATTGTGGGTATGCTTTCATTTATCGTTTATTATATTATATACGTTATGTATATTGCCCTCAGTTTTATGAATGCAGCAACATCCTAAGAAGCTTCTGTAGGTAGCGTCAAGTAGGTATTAAATAAATAAATAAATCTTTATTTGCAAGAATATGGTTTACAATATTATGTTGTTAATTTTCAAGTTAGAGTTTCACATATTCTGCTTAAAAGCGTGCAAATGAATATTAGATATGTAAAGCCGTAATGTAAATCTAAATCTTCTTAAAATAATCCTAAGTGAGTTGAAAGTATGTAAGTTTGGATGTTTGTTGCTCTTTCACGCAAAAACTACTGAAAGGATGTTGATGCTATTTGACAAACGCTATAATATTTTATGCCTGTTGTAGGTAAACCGTGGGGTGCTGCTAGACATTCATATAATAACATTGGGATACTGAAGTGATGGACGTGGTCATAAACGCTGATCAACATCAATGGATTCACCTTTATTCACAACTAACTCGAGCAGCTCAATTTTGATTTGCCTATACTAATAAATATCGTAAACAGTAGGGTTATAACATGGCAGTAAATAAACTGCCTCACTACTTAAATCTATCCTGGCCTTTGTCCAAAACGAGACTATGTTATATTACAGCTGCTTTACGGTAAAAGAAAGTAGAATAATAATTTCTGCCTCGACGATGCCACAAATTGATCGACAAAAATAATAAATTTGACGCTCAGCATGCGTTTCTCAATTATAGAGCATAATGCGGCTCAATGCTGAATGTGAAAATATAGTGTGAATTCTTTATTTACATGCTGACGCTTAACTGAAACGTAAAAGTTTTCAAATAGTTGTCTAATAAGTATGTTTATGGACGAGAATTCATCGTGATATAGAATAGTCATATTGCATCATAAGTCGAGCATGTCAAAAAGTACTCTGTGAGCCGAATGCTTAGTCCGATCATGCCTCTCTATCGCTTCTTTCGCGCTCTCGCTTGCACGCTCAGTTCTGGCGTAACGTGAGCATGAGTCATGCTTTTGGGTGCGTGCAGTCGGTATTCATAGATTTATAAGACGTTATCACGACATAAATAGTGAAATAACTTGTTGAAGACTGAAGTGAAACTTCTTTACGCGCATGAGGGTTAAATTTTTACGGATGAAATGCGTCACGAAGATGTGCAACGTTGTCGAAAAAAGAGGGAGAGAGCGATTGAGACCGATTGAGAGAGGTAGTGACATGCTGCTTTGCAGCTGAATTGGGCCGGCACGACCGGGGTGGTACCTCTCGCTCACATAATACCCGGTAGCCCATTGGGGGGAATAGGGAAAACGAGGGCAACGCATCTGCATAACCTTTGGTTGTGTGGATTTTAATGGGCGAAAAGGCTTCGGCTGTTCGTTTGTCCTCCTATGCTATAAAAAAAAGAATGAGAAAGGGCGAACGTAGTATGAAGCAACGCAATTGGTTAGTGTATTTAGCTGTTAAATATTAGAAATAAAGTTTCATGTCGATGCTTATACTACCATCATTAAATTTATTTTTTAACATTCTAAATAACACAAGAACAGTCTAAATTAACTTTTTACGAGACAAAAGCTTTAAAAACAATGTAGGTAAATATAAATATCGATCAATGCCAACTTACAGAAAAAAACAGTTGCTGTTGGACACAACTTTTTGTGTGATTATTACTTTTAAGAGTGATTAATATTGTGTGAAGCGTTGCTGTAGTAAACTTAGTTGAAATAACATTCAACCATGGAGTAAAGTAATACAACATTCAACGTTGAGCATTATGTCATTTATTGCGCTTTAGTATTTATTAGCTTTAGTGTCTGGGTCAGTGTCTCCACAAGGACGAGAAGAAAAAGGAGAAAGAGATAGAAAGGAGAAACCACAGATCGAGTTTATTGGTTACCTGTCCTGTCGTTTTTTTTTTCTGTTCGGTTGGATCTATGCTAATGGTCCTAGTGACCGTTATGCGTCATCGGAAATGGGGTGATCCGGTTGGATCATCCTATGACGTTAAAAATTTGGGGGGTTGCCCCCCGCCATGTTCATGGCGTCGGGTTTGTACCTAACTTGGTCAGCTACGATCGACTGGTTTGGAACGGGTGACGTTAGAAACCTATCGTGAGGGCCGGCCCTCCCCTCCCCCGGTAGCGGGGGAGGCGGGTCAAGCGCGGGACCCGAGCAAGCTGCCGATAGCAGAGTGCTATCGGTGATTACACGGTCTATATTGGTGTCGACTCGTAGCTGATCTGAGCCTATGCTGTCGCGGTTGATCCGGATCAACTGGTCAACGGAGTGTAGGGTTCGACGTCGCATACGACCCCGGGGCCCATGCGGAGTGAATGTGTGCCTAACACCGGCTGTGTTATGTCTGAGTGTGTGTTGTAGCTTACGTCGCGCTTCAGCGTCGCGCTTTAACAGTTCTGTGATTTTATCAACAGGATCGGCTATGACATTCTTAGGTAACCTAGACTTATTAGGTGCTAAGCTATCGGGGGTGTAGTTTGCCGCACTCACGACGAGTGGGTTCGGGTGGAGAAGTGCCTTTTCGAAGTGACGTTCTGACATCGCTTTGAAATGGCCCCTAATCGAATCTAGTCTGAGGTCGCGGTGTAGGTCGATGTTTCTTACGTACCACGGGCAACCGGTTGCCACACGTAAGAATTTATTTTGGATCGTTTGGAGGCCTCTGAGTCTATGCTGAGGCACATGCGCGAATGCCACACAGGAGTATGACATGATGGGGCGGATACATGATTTATAGAGGGTGAGCTTGTGCCTGAGGGGCATTTTGCTCTTTTTGTTTATGAGGAAGTACAGTCTACTACTGACGAAACGGGCTTTTTTAGAAATCGCGGCGATGTGTGGTCTAAACGACATCGAACTGTCAAGGGTGACCCCCAGGTACTTGACCTGTCTAACTCTGGGAATAACGACGTTATTTAGTAAGATTGGTTTCATCGTGAACCATGTTTGTCTGCGTTTAGGTAAGCGTGTCTTTCTCTTACGAGAGAAATGAATCGACGCGCTTTTATCGGGGTTAATAGCTATTCTCCATTTTGCGAACCAGTTGCCTAGTTCGGTGACGGCACGTTGGAGAAATAGCGATGCTCTATTAGCATTAGGGTGGGTAACGTATAGAGCTGTATCGTCAGCGAAGAGAGCCAGTTTGACGTCCGGAGGTCTGGGGATATCTGATGTGTACAGATTGTATAGAGTTTGGGACAGCACGGAGCCCTGGGCCTGTCCTGTCGTAAATTCTAAGTGAAAGTAAGGAGTACGTAAATTTCAGAATTTCGTAGAGAATCTGTGAATTAGTCAGTACATCATAAGCTAAAATAAAAGGTCTTCAGAAAAAACCACCGCATACAAAGAAAAATTTCACTAAAGCGATGGGGAAACGATATCATTAAAGTAGAAACACAGGTCTGGGCAGTGAGCGTACTTTTTTTTTAGAATTGGCAATGTTATCACAATTATTGTCAATTGTCAAAATCGACATGTCTAATATTGTATGTAGTGTTTACGAATTTTTAGGTTTATTAATTATTTTAGAGTATTAAAGTAGTACTATGTAAAGTCATGTTACATTACTTTCCTATTTCAAAACTAAAACTTTTATTAAAATAGCTTTAAATAATATTTATAATGGAACAAATAAATTTACCCGAAGATTGTGCCAAACAATGGGATATCTTATTATTGTTATTATCTTCTGAAGAAAAGAAAATCGATCGCACCAGTGAGAATGAAATCGACACAATTAATTATTTCTTAAAATGTGAAGGAGTACGGTATGTTCACTCCTCTATTAAATAAAACGTTTTATATCCATAAATTACCTCTCGTGATTGTTTTTGGCATGCAAGTATGTTTGTTTATACTTATAAGTTCTTATTTTATGAAATGAATTAATAACAATAACCTTTCCTTACTCACCACATTTGTATATTACTTCTTGTCGTAATCTGCTTCCTTACGCTTATAATAATTTTCAGAAAAATTCTTCTACAATGGCTCTATCAGATGAAAGCATCATGTGCAAAGAAAACAAATGAAGAAGATACAGCCTTAAAGTGTGATAATGTTTCATTATATTGGAGACAAAAAGGAAATGAAAAGTTTCGGGCAAACTTAGTAGAAGACAGTTATAGATGTTACACTTATAGTGTGCTGTATGCTAGTCAAAATGGATTGATGTACCCTTTGGCTCTCGCAAATAGATCTGCAGCATTATTACGAATGAAGAGGTTTAAAGTAAGTTTCACTAGAATATTTTGCTTCCTTCTTTATTTTATTTATTACTAATTTTATAAAATATGTCAAATTAAATCTGTATTTTTGACTTTTCACAATTGTGACCACATAATAATCACCAGCTCTATATAAGATAATATTGGGTATTGAAAAAAATATTAAAATATAATTCATTAATATTAAATATTTATTTTAGGAGTGTCTATTAGATATAGAACTAGCTATTAATAATGGATACCCTGTAGAGCAGCAGCATAAATTGTTACTGCGTCGTGCAGATTGTCACATCGAATTATTCCAACGAACAGAAGCTCAAGCCTCACTCACTGCTGCTATCTACCACGCTAATTCTCTTGACCTCACAGCTGCACAATCTCGTAAGTAGAGCCTGTTATTTCATTAAAAATTTATATTCATTTAAAACGAAAAAGAAACTATATAAAATTAAAGCGAGCCTACCCTTGTAAATTATTATATATTGCCATGAATTATGTATTATTTTTCTTCTTTCATGTATATGTGACATTTTCCATGCAATTCATATATTGTAGTGGAGTTCGAAAGACATATTAAAATGTTAGAGAAGAAATTGTCTTCAGTGGTAGATGAAGCGAATATAAATAAATCAATTCAGTTACCAGAGTGCTATCAGGGCATGAATCCTGTTTTCAATGCTGCTTCAAATGCAATTGAGTTAAGGTAAGTGATATGTCAAGTGTTGGATCTGAGTGCCAAGGGATCAGTCGTCTTGGCCTTCATTGAAGGAAGCCTATTTTCAGCAGTGGACGGATAAAAGCTGATGATTATATGATACTCTAGCTAAAATGTATTTCTGTAATTGCTGTATAAGTAATAAGTGATAAGTCTAATGCCACAAAATGATTTAGTTAAGTAAATATATATTTAAGCTGCCTTTTAGTTTTGAAAAGATTAATGAAATTAAAAAATATAAAATTGCACAAATATATATTTTTGCAAAGATGAATAGGTAAGTAGTTGAAGAAAATTTATTAAAAAGTTTATTTATGAAATTATTTTAAACATATAACTAATGGTTTATTTTAGACTCAACGATACAGCTGGTAGACATGTGATTGCCAAAGAGAATTTGAAGAGAGGAGATGTTTTATTCTCTGAGGAGCCATATGCTTGGGTGACTTTGCCTTCCGACGCAGGTGTGTGTGAGATGTGCTGTGAAGCTGACATTAATTTAGTGCCGTAAGTTTTATTTATTGTACATATATTTATTTAAAGTAAAAAAAAAAAATTGGTAAGCATTATTTTATATCATATAAATTATGTTCCTATTTTGTATTAATTGACTGTCATCGTGAGATTAACGCCCGGTTTTTGAAACATTGGTCAAAGTGTATGTCAATTAACATGGCTGTTAAATGTTAATGGCGGTTAACATATGATTCTAGAGTCAAATTTAACAGCTTTTCATTGTAGTGGCTAAGTCAACTGACAGGTTGATCAAATTAAGTAATTTAACCATGCGTCTCATTCGACGCTTAACAAGAGATGTTACAGTTGACTTGTTAATTTTGCGTTGAACAGCCTTTCGGTAACCGGTCCGGTAACTTAAGTTTTAAAGTCATCAGAATTCGGACCGTACAAATTTTTGTATGATGGGAACATTTTAGTCAAAATTTAGCATTTAGCCAAGTGGCTAATTTTTAAGAAAGTGAGCCGTCACGAAGCATCCGCTATATGTGTAACATCTATAATTCAAAATAAATATAAGTACAACAGGCTATATGTCGGAGTCATGCCATTTGCCGTCCCGTTTTCGAGTCTATTTTACGGCCTAGGTGCACCTATAGATGTGTCACATCAAAATGAGTAATTAATATATTTGATTCACAGTTGTAGCCAGTGTTCTCGGAGCGTATACTGCGGGGAGAAATGTCGGAACGACGCACAGTCGTTCCACCGCTGGGAGTGCGTGGGGGCCCAGTCAGCACTCTTCCCCACCATTGGAATCGCACATTTAGCTTTAAGGTATAGTCTTAACAATGCTATTTTATTCTTTTACACCCACCAACTAGGCTATTTTTCATCAATTTTCTAAGGGAATAAAATTATTAAAAGTTTTAGGAAAAAGAAAACCCCTTTCATTAAAAAAGATGTGTGTGCGATTCACACACATACGCTCAAATACAAGCAAGTATTAAATA
This sequence comes from Lycaena phlaeas, assembly GCA_905333005.2. NCBI lineage: Eukaryota > Metazoa > Arthropoda > Insecta > Lepidoptera > Lycaenidae > Lycaena > Lycaena phlaeas. Next base: position 9,054,526 of record HG995168.1, read on the forward strand.
GTGGGCAATATACATACACACCGACATTTGCTCTCTCGCTTTTTTGTATTTGTGTCTCTTACCTGTCGTTTTTTCCGTTGCATTCGGTTTGAAATCACAACGATTCTAAAGAAGTTTCACTTCAATAAAAGAGCTACTATTTATGTTAGTTTGATAGGGAAACTGGCAGAAGTGCAACCTGATGGTAAGTGGTCGAAGTTACCCATAGCCTAGTTTAATTGGTTCTAGCCCAGGTAACTTATTTTTATGTTAAGTCTTGGTGCCAGTAATTACACTGCCTGTCTTCCCATTCTTCTACACTCCATTTTACTTAAAGCTAAGTACCTACTAGAAAATATGCTTTCAAAGAAAAAAAAAACTTTTTTAAAGTGATTCATTTGTTTGTATAGTATGGTGCCTTATAATACCCGTCTACCTTTGTCGGGGGATGCAATCATTATAATTATTATTAAAATGTATCTAGCTTGTCTTTTAATATTGATCTTTTTTGCTGTATCATAGTTTATTCCAAAATATTATTCATTGAATTGAAATATCATATTCCTTAATTGTTATAATGAAAACAAGATACTGCTGCTATCCCAGTTTACTAAGTTTTGAAGTGAAAACTTCTTTAGCGGCGTTGTGCACTTTTTTGTGATGGGTAAAATATGTTAAACTCGCGTCAGGACACGTGACGTGAACTTCGAAAGACTGATCGAAAATTCGTAAGACTACCATAGTTTAACTGTTGATTTTTCTGGGATATAAACTTTTTAATGTAATATAAATTGTCAATGATTGTATTCTACCTTCCTACCTTATACCTTCCCTAAATGCTATTACTTTTATACTGATGATTAAAGCAATTGTTGCAAAATTATTCCTTAACCATTCCAAAATATCAAAAATGCACAACGTTAATATTCAAGTTTTCACTTTTGCCGGCACTCCCGGAGTGCAACCCGTCGTTTTTTTTTATTTTTTATTATAAACTCGACGTTAGATTGATTTGTAGTAATCTAATGTCTTACAATTGCTTCCCATTCAGAGTGTTACTCATCAGTGCCAGCAAAGGTTTTCCACCAGTACCTTCCCACGGGTGCAAACCTAAAACAGCGCTAGATTTATTTAAAAGTTACTCTACAGTCGACAATATTAAAATATACAAGTCGGATGTTCACCCTTTCTACAGAATGTTCAATTTAGTAACGAATTTTGAGAATATGAACAATACAGATTATATACAATATGCCTTGGTAAGTACCTAAAAATATTTTTATGTTTTCCTTATCAGTTAAATTATACAATTGCTAAATAATATCCAATATAATGGTAACACTTCAAGTTGTCTAGTTCCATAAGCGCAAAGAACTTGTATCCAGCTCTTAATAAATAAAATAAAACTATTTAGTACTTCCATATCGGCCTTACGACCATTGACGACACGTCATATTGATTGAACACTTCTAATAGTTCAATAATAAATAAATATATGCCTTTGTCCCGCACTGGACGAAAAACGGATGGTTAAGATATTAACATTAATATAAATAAACAAACACATTAATATATTTTGATTACGAGTTCATAAAACCTTGTGTCAACAGTCCGTAAACAGTAGACATTTTTGAAAAAAAAATAGCTGTCACGTGACTCCCGGCAGATGTGAAATATTTATGTTAATATTGAAATTCATAACCAATACCACAATGTTTAGATATAAGGAGTCCGAACGTAATGTTGAACGAATGGGCGCAAATTAAGGGACATATTTTTTGCCTTTAAGAAGTACTCATTTAAATCTTTCCACGGGAAGTATTGTGCTTTTTTAGTGTGCTTGGTCCGCTACAATATCATACGCACTCGATTCTAGCGCAGCCAGTGGCGGAAAGGAGAACTAAGGGTTTATTGTTGTCTGCACGAATACTATGGAAAAGCCTATACTCTTCGGACTCCTTGTTGATTTTTCATCATGATTTTTATCATTTAAAAATTTTACTACTATGTATCAAGTGTGTGCCACATCACTGTGACACTGTAATGACGTCACGGCATTTGAGTCGATTTACTACCAACTCGTTTGACACATTAAATGTTTCACATCCAAAATAAATTGTATATTGTGAGTTTGAACTTGATTGTAGCCAACTTAATTTTTAGACGGCGACAATGCTGACTTTGTATTTAGAAAACTTTACAACGTTCTTCGATTACCTGCCGGCTAAGGTGCCATACGCTCTCGACAAGGAACAACTGCGACTGTTCGCAGCCGCCATTATACTGAGGAGTCTTGGACAGCTGGTGTGCAACGGACATGCCACTTTAAGCTTATCCACTGTTGAGGAAGATGACAGCAACGGTATTTAACTGATTTGATCATATTATTTTGAATTAAAATAGTTTGTCTTTACTTTTAAAAGGAATATTTCTTTGTGAGTCTCGTGAACAAAGCATCACTAGACAACGTTGAAGTATTGAACTTTGCGGAAGGCTGATAATTTTTAACAATAGTGATGATAAACACCTTGGATAAGGTGTTTAACCTTTTTAGATAAGGTTTTTGTCTGAAATTGAAGGCACGCATGATTGTAGCACGCAACTTAACGAAATTATATTATTTTTATGTTTCTTTCTCAGTGTCGTATTTTTATCAGATGTAAATAATTAAAAAGTATTTTAGGAGGTAAAAGAAAAGTATTTAAAATTTTGAATAAAAAGGTAGGTTGTAATATATTTTTCTGTCAGGTCGAACATTGACAGAGCGAGAGGTGAGACGTGCGACAGCGATATATCCCTCGGCCGCTATGATGAACCACTCATGTGACCCCAACATTATAAACACGTATGGATATTTTTTTATATTTGTAGATTTTAAATGCCTAAGTCATCATTCGGTTTATACAGGCTGATTTTTTGAAGAACGGATATAATCAGGGACGTGATAGAACTTGGTTTACCAATCTAAGAAAATTATATTCATCTAAAAAACCACAAATAACAAAATATATAGACAAATGTAAGTTATGCATTGTTGGCATTACAATATGGTCACTCTATTTTATTATCACATTCACTTTGCGCACTAAAGGAGGTGGTCCAAAATTGTATGGGACGTTGGTCTACTTTTGTACACATATGAAGGAAAATAAATATTCAAACAGTGTTAATCTCCATAAATTATCTAAAAATTATTTTCAATTTCAGCGTAAGCATAATTTAATATTTCCAAAATATGCAACACTACATGATATAACAATGGCGTATGAATGCTTTCTTTTGCGTTTATGGCTTTAAATCTCTGTCCAAATAAAAAGTCTAAGTCGTCAAAATATCCACAGAAGTGCAAGAAACACATTCACGAGTTAACAACTCCATAACAAAGCTTGAAATAGATACAAATAGTTACGAAAGTACCATGAGTGACGCCATTTTTCAATAATGACGTTTAAGTAATAGCCTATCTTTGTGTGGAATAGCTAATATTTGAAAAACTTGATAATTTTTTAAACTTCTTGCACGTAACTTATAACGATAAACTAATTTATTTTATTTAAATGAAATCTATGTATTTTTATTTATCTATAGTATACTGTACAAGACTAGACCAGAAATGGACCGTCTCCTTTAGACAGACGTTAGTGGTAGGTATAAAATAATCCCATCGCGATCGCGACGCTCGTGCGAACTGGGCCTTACGTGTGGCTCGCACTGGAACGTCGGCGTATTAGTATTTGATGCAGTATGTATGCATGCATGACGTCATGTATCATACAATCACAGACGTATGTCTCACTTAATCGGTTCAATTGTAGGTTCTGCAACAGGCGACTGATAATACGGTGCGCGCGCGAGATAACCGGCGGCGGGGAGGTACTCAACTGTTATGGGCCGCACCGCGCGCGCGCAACCACCGCGCAGAGGCGGCTTCAACTGCGCGCACAGTACATGTTCCACTGCAGCTGCAGCGCCTGCATCGACGTCGAGAGGGTGGACTTTGTGGTGAGACTTTATTAATTGAAGACAGGACAAACGGGCAGACAGTTAATTAGTCAGTAGTGACATCTGTGGATGGAAACAGGGTGAAGCCAACCGTTTCCTTCCATACAAGATGAAGCACTAAGGCACTAGGCACATTAACATAGCTCCAACCGAAAAAAAAAGCTCTTGATAGTGCTAATGACGGCCTCCTTTCGGGTTTCGTCGGTCCATACGTTACAGCCAATAGACGACATTATATCCAATAGATATCCGTTCCTATTTATATCCTGCTGTTATCTATGGCTACCTCCGCCCGCATTTTAAAGGTTCAATGGTACATCATTGTATCTCGACATGTTTTTAATAGTTGCTGTTCAGCGCATATGCGTGCCAGTCTTGCAAGGGTCCCGTTGCGTGGCAGAACAAGCCGCGCTGCCAGCAGTGTCACGCCGAGTTCAATCCTGAAAAGGCTCTGTCTATCATCGACCAAGCTGAGGAATTGGCCTTACAAGGTATGTCGTTATCGTATATGACATCAGTATAGTTGTGTCTGACATTGCTAATAACAAGGTGTGTCGTTATTATTAGCAATGTCAGATATAATCTTTCTTTGTCGATTAAACTTTAATTGTTCGCATTTCGTGGCTATAAAAGTACCTCCAAGTCAGTAAATCTAATTAGAAATCTAATACAAATGAATGATAGAAAAGCCTTGTGTACGGCAGTCTTAATAATAAATATATTTATAGCGGAGCGTACACCGAATATAGAAGAGAAATGCGAGAGAATGCAAGCGTCGTACAAATTGAAACAGCAAGCGTGGCACAGACATCACTCGTCGCTGCGAGCGGCGGCTGATAGACTCGCGCGTCTGTACGCTGACCTGGGTAAGTATTGTTACTGGCAGCGGGCCACTGCTCTATTGCTTTATTTTAGATTAATTTCAAAGCAAACAAAAAGAATATATCTTTTGGTAGCGGCCGCGTTTAGGGTAGATTACCAGACGGTTATTAACCAAATGGGAAGACCAGCTCCGTGCATTGGCTTGTCCGTTTTGGATGCGAGTGGCAAGGTTTGGGTCGTCTTGGTGATCATTGAAGGAGGCCTATGTTCAGTCGTAGACGGGTAAAAGGTAAAACTTACATCATAACATAATTAAGACATTAGCACAGAAAAGCAAAGTTGATTTGTTGCGCTGCTCAAACTTTGATAAAGGCGAACGCTTCGTGAATTTCATCTTTAGGTGGATCTATCTTGAATAAAATAATTAATACTTTTTATTCTTTATAGGTGAATTCAGTAAAAGCATGGAGCTCATAAAGCAGAATATTCAAAGTTTGGAATACCAATTCGGATCTTTTAGTGTCGAGGTAATGTTTCTTCCTTATACCATTATCCTTCATAATAATGTGATGTGATCATGATACGGGACAAGCGACCGTTGCGTACAGGTCGCGTGTTCGAATCCCACCTAGTGCAGATAACTTGTATGATGAATATAGATGTCTTGTCACGGACGTATATATAATATTAATATGTATTTATAAAGTCGGAACCGCACGCTTGCCGAGACTTGGCAAGCCTATACAAATTCAAACGTGTGGATACAGAGTTTGCCTTGGCTTGCGTAGGTTTGCAAGGGTTTGTGGCCGACCCGACGAGTGTCGGTATTATGCACAAGCCAAAGGGAACCAAAGAGAATTTGCCGCCAGCGCTTGCGAGGCGTCCACATGCTTGTGACTTGTGGAGGCTTGGGGCTTGCGGTAAGCCACAAACGTGTGGATCCGGATCCGGGACTCACCACGGAGCTAAGTTAACGTGGTGTGATTGTTGCATAATACTTATTATATTTACAGGTAGCGCATGAGCTGAGAAAACTATCGGATGTGATGTTAGAAAGAATATTTAACGCCCCTCAAAATCCGGACTACAGGTTCGTTTATCTTCATTCTTTTATTATATATTTTTAGAATATAGAATTGTTCCCATTTTCATGTAACAACATATTCCTCTTATATGAAACTGTGAGTGTTTGTGTATTCAAATCATTAAATTTATCTTAAGGTAGTCTATAACTAAAAGTTATTACTTTAGAGATTGGTGTTTGGAGGCACACAAGATAATAAAGAAAGCTATTCAACTGATGGAGTTAAATTACGGATCTTGGGAGCCTCTAGTGACGAGACTTAAGGAGCAGGAGTCTCTGATAGCATCGTTTCTCGCAGATAGCAGGACTTCGGACTCCATCGACTGCATCCACCACAACCTTCACTATAACCTCAAAATATAAAATAAATATATAGCAATAACTTTTAATATATTGTATACAAAATTGTTTATATTTTATAATATGCTTTATGAAAAAAAAAATATTTTCTACAAATACTTTGATGTAAACATGTTTAAAATAGATAGATCGATGCGGCGTCGAATCTAACTCGAATCTCGAGCGATGAGATACCGCAGTCTGCCTTTAACAAAGTGAGTTTTTATGTCGATCCTAATTTTAATTCATTAATATAATCAAATGTTTAGTAAGTAAGTAATACATTTACTCGTTTCGCGTAAATGTTCAGTTCACAGTGTCCATGATACTTTACGCCTGGCGTTGTGATTTGTCTATCATACTATTATTAAATATTATAAAACACCAAATTCTTAGACAAAAAGCTAGAGCTACGGCCTTTTTATCATTGACTTAAAATTTAAATATATTTAGCAGAAAATGCTTTGATATTAATAATCTGAGCAGTATTGGATTTGTAGGCCGCTGCCTAGTGGCGGTAGCGCGCAAAGGGTTGCAAATAAAAAATACAAGAAAAAAAGGGGCAGCAAAATCTTCACAGCATGCCACCAATTTTGCCAAGAGTAGAGAAAAAGTCGCCAACATTCAGAGACGGCAAAAATTGAACAGCATACAGGCGGCAGACCTGGAAATCCAGCACTGACTCTGACAAAGCCTTACTAATAAGTTTTATGGAAACATATTTAGAGTTTCTTAAATTTTCAAGTTTCTAGGAATTGTAGTAGTTTAGAACATATTTGATAAATGTAGCTGGAAGTATTCAAGTTTCTTGTGTAGATGTTTTTTGATGCTTCTTTGTAAGTTGGTCGTATATATAAAATAAAGAATTAAAGACATCGAATTGTTCTTTTATTAGAACCCACATTTTAACATCCATATTTGCATATTATGCTTAGGCTTTCCATTTAAAAGAAAACCTGTTCATAGGAAGATGAGTACGGAGTATATCGCTTTTTTAATCTATGTAAATAAAATACATATTTACGTTTAAAAGTATTAAAGTAAAATTTAAAAGTATCAAAGTTAAGGAGGTTCACTCTATGTTTATATAAATGTATCTCCAACTTAAATCTGATGAAAATCTACATAAAACGAGCAAATATTTTGCATAAGAAAATTATAAATAAGTATATAATAAGTCTGAAAATTCCTTACCTGTCCTGCACGATTGGCTTTTGTAACCTGACTGTTATTTCGCCCGCAGTAAGTTAAAATATCTTAATACTGAAATCCTTTCAAGAAAACCTAGTCTTCCCGTGAAAACACGAATTTATATCACCATGTTGTTCCTAGGATATCTTAAAGAGGAAAATCTTCGAGGATTGTTTTTAAACGGATAGTTTATTATTATACAATTTTGTTACATTTTGACAATAATAATGGTTGCATGCAACATTTATTTTAGTATATATAAAAATTCCTGACAACTTTTAGGTTTACACTGTTTATTAGCAACACGCATTAGGTGTATTTAATAAAACTAAACATTTATACAACACTAAGCAACTATATAACAAATGACCATACTTATTTAAATAATTATCCTAATACAAACCATTCGCGTAGAAAACATAATATTTAAGTGACAATGAAATGTTGATAAAATAATGTATATTATTTCAGTTAAATCTTATATACGATAGGCGCCAAACTATACACAAAATATTGTTTTGCGTAAACAGATTTATAAGTCAGTGGACTAAAAAAGTATTCACGTAAAAATCTTTTAATTTTATATCTCAACCACACTTTTGTAAGCAATGTAAAATAACTTGTAATAGGTTACATCTCTATTTCGCCATTGAAGATATATTAACGATTGACCAAGTACGAATTCAAATAGGTATTTTAACAATAATGGGTATTGTTATCTTTATGAATTAAATGGATAATAGTTTTGCCAATAATATTTGAAATTAAGGAATTCACTTTTGCTATGAATAATACTTCCTTTCACGATCTTTCAAGGAAAGTTGGTTCAGCTTTTTTTTTTTTTGCGAAAGTGAAGTTTAAGCTCAATCGGAACAGTAGGTGAGCAGATGCAATCTAAATACAAAAGATTTAAGACGACTTATGACTTACGACTGATCAATATATTACATAGAAGAATATTATCGAAACATAATTATCTTAATGCTTGATTGATGTTTCATTGATTTTTAGAAAAAAAAAATAGTCCATAGAAGCAACTACGTAACGTGACAAATGCGTGTAAGTAAGCATTAAAATCACACACAGCCATTATAATTCTCTATCGAAAGTTATATTAGAGTTAATAATGGAACGAGCAACAATAACTAGAAGAATGTGTATAGAGCCACAATTCACCGAGACGTCATGGCTACACCGGCGGTAACGTCGACGTCATATTGTATAACCTGTGGCTACATTATCGGTGACGTCGCTGACATCATCTACGTCATATAACCCTCGGTGACGTCGTTGGTAACGTCACATGACCTATTACACCTTTCGCAACGTTACCAGGAACGTCTTTGTAATATATAGTCCGCGCCACGAAACAAGTCCTATAGACGTCGCGCTACGGTCTCATAACTCAATGCTGCCAGTTTCTAGTGTTATCATTTTCCACTAAGGCTAAGTACAATAAAAATTATAATTAATTATTGAGCCTATTATCAGTAGTAAATGGATAAAGGCTGTTGATGATGATAGTGACAAATATAATTATGGCAGCAAAATAAAAATCTCCCTACCAGGTTTTATTAAAATAAAACATTCTTATTTTTTAATTTACAAAATTCTTTCACTTTAATGATCATTATACAGTCTTCGCTTTTTATACCTAAACACTCCATATTTCACGTAAAACAATTTAAAATCTCATAACTTCTTACTCCAGACAAATGACATGATGTCAGACATGTCTAATTTAGTTCCGGGTTTAGTCGCAGGACTTCATTAGTGGCGGGGACTATACAACATAATTGGCTACGTCGCACCTGTGACGTCATCGGTGTACTTGTGACGTCATTGTCAAGGAAGTCGCCGATAAAAACTTTAGTAGACATTGTAACTGTAAGATGACATTCCTGTTAGCTATGGCCCCTATTAATATCTATTTACAAATGACAAGTTTACTGAACATTTATTCAATACCAATAATAGTTCAACCATCGACAAATTGTGGTATGAAAATAATATTATTGTACATCAATGAAATACATCATATTAAAAATCAAATTTCATGATAGTACCCTAACTGACTAAGGTTTTGTTGTAACTAAATATAATAAAAATGCTTGCTATTTCTACCATTCACAAAAAAATATAGCTAGAAATACAAATGGTTTGCTATACTACTAACTTCGTTAAATAATGTACACAAATTATACACCAATTTACCAACACGTAATAGCGACACTTACTTTAATACTTTCTTAAATAATACAATGAACATATCACGTTTTATAATATATATATATATACTTACTTAAAAAGGTCCCTCACCAAATGTATACTTTGAAACGTCCAACTATTTAAGGAAATGCCGGGTCGTTATGATATACATAGAGCTACTTAATGCAGTGAGAACACATGTACAGTAAGCAACGACTTGTATCTATAAATAAAAGTCAACTAAGGATCAACATTTTCGTTACCTAAAGTTATTTAACAAAAATCGCATAGCTTTAGAAATAATAATTTAATTCCATTATTATTTCTTAATTGTACTCCATCAATAATTTTATATTCGGAGAAATCGGAATAATTTACATAGTGATATTTGAAAATCTTTCGCGTTTATTTGGGGTTTAAAATATTTTTTGTCATCGAAACAGTTATTCATACCTATACGTACGAGTACCTGAGATCTTAGAAATTTGAGAATGAAAGATTTATTGAAAATACTATAATAAGACGTAAATAGGTAACTTAAATTACCTATTTAAGTTACCTATTTATAGTATATTTATATATAATATAGGTAAGACTTACCAAATGACAGAGTAAAAATGTTTATACATTTAAAAAGTCTAATGATTTATTTGATTTTATGTACTACGGGTCAATGCAAATTTCTTTACAGATTTAGTTCTGTAATTAACTAGGCCAAATCGTTACTTATCTTGAATTTTCGACATGATGAATATTAACTTAATGTTACCAGTAGTAAGCAATTATTTTTTATCAGCACAATACAAATATTTGTGCCATATACAAATAGTTAAATTCTTAAGCTCGTCTAAGAGCTAGCGTAATTATATTTGGTACTTTCCTATGTTATTATTAAACAAATGAGCGTCAATATGTTTTTAAATGACGCGCAAGAAATTCGCTGACCTCAATAATGCGAATGTAATTTTTTTTTATTTATAATCTTGTTACAATACCTGACTAACAATAGTCAAGAAATAATAATTTAGTAAGTATATTTTTTTATCCTTACAATTTTTTTCAACATCCATAACTACTACATTTTATTAACTGTGTTATAGATTTATTTAAATACTTAATGTAAATCTATAGCTCTTATATATCTATAGAAGCCTATGTAACTAACATTTATACATTGGGGATTTACTTTTCTATTACATACATACGCTAAAAGCAATCACATTACCTCCTTAGTTCGTGTGGTGAAATAAGTTCGCAGATTTCACCAGACTCTGATTCTATCAGATCATGTCAAACAAATACTTTTTTTATCTCTCAAACATACATGTTGACGATACTTTTAAGATATAGAACACTTATTATCAGTTTGAATGTAAATTTTCATTACGTCACAGCATTCAAAGTTCACCATCGTCACATCTATTAAAGTTTCTAATAAATAAGAAACATATAGAACACAAACTGCAATGCGTTATCTGGTTGTTTAATATAACAAGTATGTCAAAATTAGTTACACAATCTGTTATGTCTGAGTCTGAGAAAAAACTTTGATCATTATTTATGTCGGTCTAAATGTGTTAAATAAAAAGTGTAATCATAGTGCATAACAGAAAAAACTAGAGTAACAGTTATACCGATTTATTTTTAAGTTATTTATAATATACAAAGGAATATGCTAGAAAATAAAACAGAGTTTTTGACCTGTAATTATCTGCCCCCAAGATAAACTTAAGTAAAACCAACCAGCCGCTTGCAATAAACAACACAGCTAATCTACATTAACTTATAAAAAGACAAGAATAATGTGTATATTAAATAAAGTACTTAAGTACCGTCGTGACATACATCATGTACAAAACATGCTCTCATGTGCCATAGCTCTTATATATGCTTATTTTCATTCTGTGAACATGATTTGTGTTGTTTTCAAGACCATGATGCTTGTCAAGTTAGTTTCTTAGTCAAGTAATATCAAGGTTTATTACATTATATTACATTGATGTGATTAAAATTTTGCGGTATTTTGTACATTAGAACTAGTGTCCCTTGAATATGTTGTATTGATTGGTTTATACTATACGTAATACAACCTTATCGTTATTAAAATTTACATTTTCTTCCTCTTCTTCTTGCTCGTCCTCTTCCTGCAAACAACAAGTTACTTGTGTCAAAATTTGCCAATAAAAAAACAGCTAAAAAATACATTCTATCATATCATGTCAATTAACAATAATTATAACTTATAAATTAATAAAACTTGTTACATTTATAGATATTTTTTTTAACTTTTACACACCATTTACCTCTTATTTTTGATCTAATAGATTTATTTTAAGAGTGTTACTAGTAAATAAAACTAAAAAGTCAGAGGGATTCATAATCGATAGAAGAGGGAAGCAGGAAAACCCTGGCAGCTTTGGAAGCTGTAAATGTAGAAATTTAAAAACATCACAATTGGGAAAATTAAGGACACTTAATAATAATTACATTTCATGTTTACAGACGACTGACTATGAATGATGAATTTATTCAATCTGCAATAGATTTAAAAGCCATTCTACAAATGAAAATCTCTGAAAACAATAAAAATTGATACACATGAATGTATCCAAGACTTTAAGAGGAAATACTACGGCTTTTTTTCCATACAAACCTAGTCCCCTATTTCCTCCCTGGATAATGCCGGTAGAGTTATAATTTTTTCCCTCATTATCTATGGCCGCTATAAGCATGCCCCTACGTTTTCTTTTTTTTAATAAATTAATTATTAAAAGAGATATGAACGTCTAAAAACCCAAAAAAGTGGCTAAATTATTCGCTATGTTCAAAGATCCAGAACATAAATTTGGCTAGATTATATAAAAAAATAAAACTACAGAAGCATAGTTAAAGTCTTTGTCTTTTTTTTAAAGACAAAAATATTTAAATCGGTTGAGAATTGGAGAAGAAATCAGGGGACTACGTATCGTTGATTTTATGATTTTTAATAGGTATTTTCTGTCCAAGCTGCAGTTGTCCCTATCGCGTTCTGCGGGGGGAGGTTTGAGGCTCGGGAGACGGGGACTAATACGTATACACACTCGTGACGTGACATGTAATCGACGATTCTATCGATGACCTAGTGTTGTTCATCGATATCGATGTTTTTGTATATTTTGCTTGGAGTGTATTTAACAGGTTGTGTTGTTGGAAGGTAATAAGTAACTTATAAACTATTATGTGGTCAATCCTTTTCTTTCTTATTGCTAAATGTCGTGATAAACGAACGTCGATTATTTCTGTTAACAGGCACTGGAAGTAAAATGTTCCTAACATAGGTTTCATTTTCTGCCAAAATACATACTGTGTCTTTTAAGATCTTATTCTAAAGTAAACCTTTAGAGCTCTACAAAATAATATTGGCAACTATGAACTATGGACGACGATGGTCTCCTTCTGAGAGGTAGTAATGTCCCAGAAGAGATCTCTGACGAGGCCTCTAACGGAGGTGCGTATGAGGCGCTACTTTATGTGCTTACAGTAACACCCCTGGGCTCGTATCGGACTTAGGTCGATTAACAGGGCCCCGCTAAGCAGGCATCGTGAGGACTGCTTAGTAGCGGTCGGGTAGTCTCCCTAATTAGGAGGAGCCAGGCCTTGTCGGGGCCTGTCGCTGAGGTGATCCTCTTGCCTGCCGATCCGGGACCCTCACAAAGCGGCTAAAGGCCCGTGCGTTTCTCAAGTGCGTGTGGGGTCAAGTCGTACCTATCTAACAAGACCCTGGATTAGGCCTGCATAAAGAGGTACTGCACTTAGTCTTTAGTAGAGCTGGCTACCGAATTATGTAATTAAAAAAATATTTATGACTACCTGTTGCCCGCAGCTTCGCTTGTGTGAACTAAGATTTACAACGGAATCCTCACAAACTTTCGCATTTATAATATTAGTAGGATGTGAAAAGGTAACAAACATCCATCTACCCACACTTAGATACCTTCGCATTTATATATAGTATAGCAGCGCCCCGAGTTCCCATGGGAACACGAGGATGAATTATAGCCTTTGCGTCAATCTGACGTATAAGCTATAGTATATAATACATATAATGAAGTTTCATCAAAATCCATTCAGTAGTTTTTGCGTGAAAGAGTAACAAACATCCTCACAAACTTTGCATTTATAATATTAGTAGGATTTTCGATTTTCACTCTCACTCCGGCGAGAAAATCTCAAAATCCAATACAAAATCCAAGTCAAAACAATGTAGTAAAAAGTAAAAAAATGTGTGTTAATTTTCTGTATCACTACATAATATTATAAAACAAAGTCGCTTTCTCTGTCCCTGTATCCGTTTGTACGCTTAAATCTTTATAACGACGCAACAGATTTTCATGCGGTTTTTAATAGATAGGACGATTCAAAAGGAAGGTTTACGTATAAAATTTACTAAGCGTTTATATATACATTGGCTAAGATATAACAATAATTGTTGGAAGTGTCGGAAAAAAATAGGCCGCCTGGGAGTTTTCAAAGAAAACGCTGCCTAAACCCTTTAAGATATAACAAAATAATATATGGTAGCTATTAAAATAAAAAGGTCATCATAAGACGTCATGATAAATCCATAAATCTAAGTTCACGCGGGCGAAGCTGCGGGTAACAGCTAGTATACTGTAACAGCTACTATATGTATGTATGTATTTGTGACTTGTGTGTATATGTGTATGTGCTGTGTATGTTTATTTATTGCCTATGGATTTATTAAGTGTATTATTTTTATTGCGAGCGACGATAGTCCAGTGGTTGATGAACTCGGCCTCTTGTGCGAGAGGTCCCGGGTTCGATCCTGACCTCCCGTGTGTGCTTTGAAATTTATTTTTTATTTAAAAATAATTAATTATACTAAAACGTTCGTAAGTTCTAAGCCAGTTACTTGTCGGTTCTTATTTTATTATTTTGAAAATTTGGCTTGCTGGTAGAAACTAGCCACCGAACATAATAACTCGTATGTAAGAACTAGCCAAGTCAGACCTAAGGCTACAATAATATATTATCCTAAGTATTCCTGAGAAGGATATTTTATGTTGTTATGAATACATTTCAGGAATAACCATTGACTTGGGACCCATTTAGATCTCACTTCTTTTGTCGTTGGAGCATCAACGCAACAACCATGGCATAAAATATCATAATATTGAACTCGGCTCTATTTCACATTTATGTTTTTGATGGGATACAATATTCTACTAATATTATAAATGCGAAAGTTTGTAAATATGTATGGATGGATGGATGGATGTTTGTTACACTCTCACGTAAAAACTACTGAATGGATTTTAATGAAACTACAATAATATAACTTATACATCAGCGTAACACATAGGCTATAATTTATCACCGTACTCCCACAGGAAAGGAAAGTACGCGAGCGAAACCGCGGGGCGCTGCTAGTTTACAATAACACGAAACAATAATTATTATACTCTGCAAACTCCGAAATCAACTGATCGAGCCAAGCTCAGGCGCGTGGCGGCACATATTGACACTCACACTCACACATTGACAGCGCGCTGGCCGGGCGTAGCAAGACAGCAACAAATTTTTCAAATACCTATTCTTCATTTCTCTCGCCCGTGAGATTTCCTCTTAATGATTGAACAGCAAACAGGGAATATTTAAAGTAGAGTTGATGCAAATAACTACTCTAATCCTAATAACAATTAGAAGCGCGGAGCGAAGGCGGAATTCGGACTCCTTTCATGCGTCTAATGTCTCGTTCACACACGGTGACAACCGATCGAATTCAGATGTAAATAAATATTAATATGTACTCAACAAATAAACTGACTAGCTGGGCCGAAAAGGAGAAAGAAGTATGGGAAAAGTGAAGAAAATAGCAAAAATGGCTAAAGAAAGAAAATAAGATAGGCAGATGATATAATAAACAATGCAGGAACAAGATGGATGCATATCCCAAAGACAGGGAAAATGGAAACAACAGAGAACGTATTTCTTATAAAGGGGTCATATAACAAGAAACTAAAAATAAATTAATTTTTTTGTTGTATAAATTCTTGATTTACTTGGCCAGACTGAACACAAATATCATTTTTACTACTACTACTATTTTTGATCAAGATACAGGCACAAACATTCTCAAAACTCTTTATAATTACCATAATCTGGGCATATTAAAATGTTCATAAAATACTTACATCAAATCCAAAACAAGAGTCTACTTCTTTCTCCAGCTTGATATTCTGCTGCATTGTTTTCGTTTTCTCTTGAGTTTTGTATTCTATCTCAAATTTTCTGTCGGTTATTTCCTCTGCCTCCTCTTCTGTTAAAAATACACACATAAGGTATTATAGAGGATGGTGCATGAAGTTAATATTTTTAATCTATATTATTAACATGATCCCGTTAAGATATAAAATAAATTCCACGCAATTCAAAAGTCCTAAATATGGTTACCTAGAATTGAAAATATCATATTTTAAAAAAATGTATAAAAGTATCAACACATATAATATGTCCCATTGTGGGGTACGGGTCTCCTCCTCGAAGTGAGGAGGGTAATGGGCCATAGTTCACTGATGCGCTGGCCCAATGAGGGTTGATGAACTTCACAGACCTTCAAAGACTTTCATGCTCATCAGGCATGGTAAAGCCTTTCATCTATTACCTATTAACATACTGCAAATTACACAAACTTATGGGACGAAGGGTGATAATCGTGATCAAAAATTATAAAACAGCATGTAAATTACCTTCTTGTTCCTCTTCGTCCTCAGCATAGTCCGGTGCCACTACAGCAACTTGCTGCTCTGAACCATCTTCAAGCTGAATCACCTCCAACACCACATACTGTTGCCCGTCGCCATCAGCAACAGTCACAATTTCCTCATTACCCAGATTAAGTTTCATATCCACATCTTCATTGTCAGAATCCTCCATTTGTTCCTGTGTAAAACAAAATTTTACAGATTGAAAAATTACATAAATAGATAAATGTTATGCACAATCAATTATTCCACTATTAGACATTACATCATGTAAAAAAATATTGCATTTGCAGTAAGCAAGCAGATTGACAATCACATATGTATACAGTATACACTTTCAATGCAGCAGCACATTAGCATCTGTATCTCCTTAGCTAATCAGACGGATATGTATCTGTAGTGACTGTTACCGATTCATTATCACTACAATACAAATACAAAGATATATACATTACAAAACAAGCATGTTTTTCATTTCCGTTCTTTAGAAAAAAAAATGTTAGGTGCTGGGATATGAAAACTGGTAGATGTGTCACTTGATGGTAAGTGGTCTAAGCCTAGTTTACCTGGAACTAGCCCTAGCAACTTATTAGGTATGTGTTGCCTATCCTGAGACATAAGATGTTAAGTCTTGGTGCCATTAATTACACTGGCTTTCTTGCCAATCTCTCTGAGAACACAACCAAATTGTTTCACAGATGAAACAAGCAAGATGGTGCAACCGGAAGCGGGCCTCAGTGCATTCCTCAGTGGGAAAGAAAAAGAATTAAGTATGAAAAAAAAAATACATTCGCACATTCAATAAAACTTTTGCAGTATGTGATAATATTTTCCCTTTACAACAGTTTATATTTTCTATATTTAAATATTGCACACTAAATTGTTTTGATATTCATAGAAAACTAAAAATTGTAAATGTATACACATTCGCTGTCTGATTTGCCTAAAAACATGCAAAAAAAATTTCATAATTAAATGTATGAAGAATAAAAAGTATTTATCTAATCAAATCCAATAAAATCAATGAATAAATAAATTTTTTAATAAAAACAAATACATAATACATGGTAGCATGACTAATTTTTGTTTTACAAGCTGCAACAACATACATAATCACAAAACATTATTAACCATCGCTTGCACTAAGCCTTATAACATAAAACTTTTTGCTATTTCTTTTATAGGTTTTTGTAGTAGGTACTATTATATACAAATAAATGTCAATGGAACATTTTCTTTTAATATTATTCATAATAATATTCCACAAAATAGCTGTCGTAGTTTGTTGCATTATCTTAAAAATATAATAGTTTTTAGTTCTTCAATTTGATGATAATAGGTTTCGCCATATTGCTGTGTTTATAGCAATGTGAATCTGAATAAACATCATAAAATCACTATATTATTATATACACTAATACAATATGTACATACCTTAATTTGTTCATGGAAGGGTTTGATTTTCTTCTGCCTACCAAGTTTAAGAGCCAGAGCACGCTCATGATGCCCTGAGTCAGGGTCATGCACTGCTAAGTGCCGTATCAAGTTGCCTTTGTGAGCAAAAGTGCGGTTGCACTCATGGCATGTGTGGGTCTTCTCCTTTGGTGGTTTGGGAGAATAGTTTGGATTATGGTACAAGTTTTGATGGCGTCGTAGTAGTTGTTTTTGCCTACAATTGAAAATGTTTATTGAACCAAGAATGCATAAAAAAGTTTTATATAATAATACATAATAAATTCGGAATCTCTTTTAAAGCTCACAATGGAAAATTAAACAATGAGTTTTGCTTACCTAAAGCATTGGTCACAATGATCACACACAAATGGTTTCTCATCTGTATGTTTCAGCATGTGTGATCGTAAGTGTCGAAGAGTTGTTGATGCATATGGGCAAAGTTCACATTTGAAACACTTCTCACCTTCATGTGTCTGAAAATATTTTGTGTTACTTTTGGCTATGATTAAAATGTAATATAATTAAATAGTACTTTATTTACTTATACTTACTTTATTATGAACTTTGCACGAATATCTGTCAGGGAACGACTTTCCACACCTCTTGCATTTAAGTGGTTTATCAGATGTATGCAGTTTTTGTACGTGGATACGCAAATCAGTTTTGCGTCCACACTTGGCAGGACACAACTCACAGGCATATACTGGTTTTTCGGAAACTGTAAGAAAC
Source organism: Lycaena phlaeas (assembly GCA_905333005.2). Classification (NCBI taxonomy): domain Eukaryota; kingdom Metazoa; phylum Arthropoda; class Insecta; order Lepidoptera; family Lycaenidae; genus Lycaena; species Lycaena phlaeas. Next base: position 9,073,099 of record HG995168.1, read on the forward strand.
AAAATTATGATCATCTAGCCATCTCCATTGCCTTAGTTCACAGCATCCAATTACAAAATATTCATAGATTAGATGTCTTAAGTCTTGGTCAAATATGTAAAAAAAACTTACCATTATGAATGAGCTTATGTGCCTTTAATGAATTTGACTGGGTGAAGCACACTTGGCAAAGATCACATTTGTAAGGTTTCTCTCCTGTGTGGGTGCGCAAATGACGCTTCAACTTGAATGTGTCCGGTGATGCGTATGTGCAATGTGGGCACTGTATAAAAACATTCCAAATTCACATTATATTCAGACACAAATTACAGTTAAGAAATAAGTAATAAAAGTAGACACATTACCTGATACGGACGTTCTCCAGTGTGACAACGCACATGACGTCTTAGCTTTGAAAGCTCGACAGAAGCATAATCACATTCTGTACATTTATGAGGTTTTTCATGTGTATGACGATATCTGACGTGTCTCACTAATTCGCCTACAAAAATAAAAATAAATGTTGTATGTCCACTTGATGTTTACTTTAAGTGTATCAGCAACAAAACTTTAATACTGAACAGGCTTAGACTAATCATAAAATATAAATATTAAACTGTTTTAGTAAACTATGTTGAGGAATAAACAAAACATTTTTTATTAATAATATTTTATTTTACATAGCTTACCAGATGTAGTAAATGGACTGTTGCAATATTTGCAAATATGTGGTTTGACACCATTATGCATATTAACATGGTTCTGTAGAGAAGTCATTGTCTTAAAACCACGCTCGCATACTGAGCACTTATGAGGCCTCTCCTCAGAATGAGATTTCATGTGCCGCAACAGAAGATACCTAGAAATCAAACACCAATTTAGAATTTTAACATTTTGAAGATTAAACCCAAAACTAAAATATAACAAAGTTAGAATAATATTATAATGGTATTCTTACCTCCTGTAACTAGTGTAAGAACAAAAGTGACATGTGAAATGTTGCCGAAGATATCCTCTCTTTTTGGGCATAGGAATAGTACCATTTTTCAACTGTAATAAAAAGGGGATAAAAGGAATTCCAAATAGTAAGAAATTTTATCATTTTATAATTTAGAATACAATATTTGAAATATAATACTTAAGTTTTAAAAGCTTTATCATTATAAATAATATGTACTTTTACAATAACAAAAGATTGCTTTAGAATGTTTTTTTTTTTTAATGATGCACATAAATACTGGTTCAGCCTTTTGAGTACTATGGTGCAACAGGCAGAAATACTTATGAATCAAATATTATATATAATGTGTATTATAAACATAGCAGCATACATTATGTATAACAAAATCATACCCTTAACTTTTCTTCCCCTGCATCTGAACCTTCTTCAGCAGCCTCTTCCTCTTCAAAATTGTAAACATCATTAGATTTTTCCTCTTCCTAGGAAAATAATTAAAGATCTTTTTAAATTATTTATAAATACATACTTATTTCTCTAACATTAAATCAAAAGATAAATTAAGAAAGCTTGTTCTATTGCTTGCTGTATCTGTCATTGTTGTTGTATTGATTATGCCCTTTTTTGTGTTGTTCAGTTCACATTACAAATATGTTGTACTGTACCTCAAATTATGAAAAATATTTTCTTCTTAATAGAACACAATCCTTTATGTATAAAGTAAAAATAATACAAAAAATAATGAGCAAACAGATTTTTCAATTACCTGATCCACCTTGAAATCAATATTCATTAATGGCTTATTCTCATCTTGAACCACTAAAACGTAGCTAACTTCCCCACTGCCACTTTCAGAAGGTACTAATGTCACTGTTTGATAAGTATCTGCTTCTACCAGCATTTGGGTCTCATCTGTAACCTTTAAACAAAAAAATGCTTATTTTTATTTTCCATTTTAAACTTCATAAAAAATATATATATAAGTAAATTTATAATAAATAACAAATATAACGAAAACATAACAGATAAGATATTATAATAAAACAATTTTTACAGATTTTATTGCGGTTTATAAATTTTTTATATTATTATACTTGACGTGAGGTTGCTGTAAAGTATCTATAACTGAATAAACTCCCAACACGGTCCAGACAAACGGATGTGGAAGATTTATCCGACAGTGGTGACGCATGCTCCCGCCACAGGAACCAACCACATTACACACAAACATTACGGCCACTAGCATAGCTTAAACCAAAAATAAAAGACTCCAATAGGTAGGAACAAAAAGATGCCACATACCAATTTTTTTTTGACAGAATGAAGTCTGTCGGGTCTGCTAGTATTTTAATAAGAATAATGTCTATATTAGGGTGCTATGGGTCCAAGCTAAAACCAACTTTAAGATGACAAACATTTTCATTCTGTGTCTATACATAGCTAACATAAAAGTTCATTTGTATAAAATATACATATCAGACATCAATACTATTCCTATTATGTCTCAACATCTTATTTCAGATTTTTAGTAGATACAATGAATTTTATATTTGCTTACTTCTTCATTTTCCTCGGACACTTCAGTTGGTAGTGAGACAAGATTTTGACTGTCTCCTGTGGGTTGATAATAATAGTGACCCTCTTCATCTACAAAATATGTAACTCCAGCATCTGCCTCTTCTTCACTTCCATTAACTACAAGAAAATAGTACATGCATATAATTATTGTTTGAGAAATGTTTACAGAAAAATTTTAATATCCTCGATTATTTCAAGAATATTTAAATATTGTTCTTGCCCAAGTATTGTTATGGAACACTAATTTTTGTTAATAAAATAAAATTGATTAGAATAATGTTACATTATCAAGTGGCATAGGCTTAGCAAATTAATTATTTATGAGTAAATTTAGGTATACAGTGCAACAATATAAAACACAACATTGCTTTAATTTTTTTTTAATATATTGAGCTTGGACTATGATTTGTTTAAGGTAAAAAAACAATACTGTCTAATGACAAGTTAAACATGTATAAATCTACCATGACATGAATGCTATTGTATAATTAAATGTAAATAATAATAGTATTTGTCCTATCAAAGTTTTGATTGAACTTATATGCTGCAACAATTGCAAGTTTATTACAAACAAGTTATTGATAAATGTATTTGAAATTTAAAATTTTATAAAATCATTAAATTGAGAACAATATTACATTGAGGTTTCTAACAAACCATAAGTATTGAGGTTTATAAATGAAGTATATAATATTGTAATTTGTGATAAGTATTGTAATAAGTATTGAAGTTTATATGAAAAATACATTTTAGACAATAAAGACTACATTTAAAAAGCTCTACACAATATGCTGAATGTTTCTACTTTCAATTAACACATGCAATAGCATTATAGCCATTAGTATGTGTGTTACAGAATAATCTCCATTTGAATTTTGATTACACAGCCATAGGAACTTTATAAATAACTATGCTGCAGTTCAACTGATGAATATAAAATATTTGTATTCAAACTAATACTTTTCTTTTCTCTCAGTAATCAGTGGCCTATTAATGTGTTCAATGCCAAAAACAAGGACATTCAATACCAAATTTACAAATTAGTATAAAAAATTGATTATTAAAAACTGAACAGTAATTATCCAGCCTCCATTAATTATCTATCAAGATATCAAACTAAATGAAGGATATGGGTATTTAGACAACTTATTTTTTCTTTTAGATAATTGAACATTGATTTGCACAGTATACATGTGTCTTACTGCATGTAAGCTTCTACTTGAAACTTTTATAATTGGCCACTGAAATGCTATGTTCAAAACCAGATAATAAGTTATTTTCATTTTCTTTATTGTATAGTCAGCTGCTATTCTTTAGACATCTTAATCTAGATAAGCAAATGGATTTATTTTTATATTAACTTATTATTCATGTAGTGCTAGATGCATAAATCAAAACCATTAGGGTAAGCAATACCTATTTATTCATATTGTCTCTTGTTAAAAAATTATGACAATATGTCCACATCTTTAGACAATAATGAATAATTTATTTAACACATAAATGAATATAAAAATACGAAACGAAAACATCAATAAATAAAAATATTACCTGCAATAACTGCAGCACTGGCTTCATTCTGTTGGTCATACGTGTTTAGGTAGGTCTGGATCAATGTCTGCTTTTTGGCAGTTTTTTTAGCAGGGGCCATTGCTGTTTAGAAAATATTTTTTAATCAACGCGTAAATGCAATTTAAGTGAAATGTACGCTAGTTAAAAATGTCATTATGTATGCAGAGGTTTATATTTCAATTATAAATAACTTCATATCGTTACTTGTCGATAGTGGAGTACATTTTGGTATATTATTGGCAGAAAATTTCTGTATATTATTAAAATTAAAAACACTTTTTACTGGAAGAAGGTACAATTAACTATTCACTGTTATACGTTTTTCCTGTCACGTTAATTTTACAGAAGTATGTCCGCCATCTTATGACGGGGGTCTATAGTTTGTATCCACTAACCGCTTCATTTATAGAGTACTTTCAATATTGAAAATACTGAAATCATTAAAAGCACAACAAACACTGATCAGTTAATATATTACCGCCACTCACTGAATTGAAAACTAATGAAAAAGATCACAGACGGCGCTGTCGTCAATTTTTGTCTTATGAAATAGTTATTTCCCTATATCTCTCATATCATTTATAGCAATCACGGAACACGTGGATTTTTAAGCAGCAAAAATAGTTTCACGTTTATTTATACCGAAAAATTATAAAAATCAATAACTCATAACTATACCTGCTTCTTTCTGACAAGAGTTTTAATCTTTCCCAAATGTGCCCAACGAGGGCGTTTCAATCAATTTTGTTAAGCGATTGGGACGCCGACATGACGCAGTAATGGCCGACGGAGGAACCAAAGAGTATGTAAAACTAACGTTAAGAGACGGGACTGCCATACAAAAAAAACGATGTATGTACGTGCACTCTAAACCAATACCAACCTAACAGACAGAACCATGGCGCCTGGCGGTACATACTGCCAACATAATGTCATAACTAGTTAGTACTGGGCTAGGACTAGTGAAAATTTATCGATATCGACTTTTTAAAGACTCGTTATAGTGCGAATTTTATTTTAAAAACAAACAAATGAAGGGTAAATGATACACAGATTGTTTTAATAAATCTATAATTAACGAATTAACGGAAAAGAAACTTCAAATTCTCACAAAATCATTTATTTTCAAACACTATAATTTTTATTTAAAAAAAATTCTTAGAAATATTACTTCGCTTTTCTTTAGCAATATGTTTGTTTCTTAAATTTACGTATAAGTTTATAACAATTTTTACAAGTAAATATGCATTTTTGTCAATCAGGGTCCAGGTATTCTTTAAATTAACATCTTTTGGGAATCTGAAATAAGATATCACTTTGACCCATTGTTTACACCTTTAAAGTGAATGATAAGTTGAATCTTAAAATTTAACTAAATGACTCAAACAGCATGTAATGCTTACGTTATAATATATTATAATAGAATAATTAGTCTGAGTTTATACATCGATGTCGATAAATTCTGATTGCTGGGTAAGCACTACAAGAAGTTTTTATAACAAGTTTATTTTATATATTTAAGTTGTTAAAATATATTAAACCTCTATATTTTCTACTAGAATTGACTTCCTTTATGGATTAAATAAGTAATTTAGCTTGCCGATCTTTATCTAATGGATATTTTACCATAAAAATACGTTTGTTACCAACCCGGCATGTTTTTATACCACAAATCTCACAAGCTACTTTTCTCATATTGTTTTACAGAAACACTATTTGAATCTCTGAGAATCACTCACAAAATGACTATAACTAATTAATATTACACTTTTATGTAATAAACACGTGAAAATGTAACTTTAAAAAACACAATATCTTTTATTTGCAATAACCGTCCATCTTTTAACACTTTTTGACTTTTTCAATTTTACTGTCAAAAATCAAAATGGCGGTCGATATAATCCATCTATATGTAGAAGAGCCATCGGTAAATGTAGGTCCAAAGTTAATAATGTTCTTCTTAATTTTATCGGATTATAGCAGCCATTAAAAGGACGTCCGTTTCATACATCGTTTATTTTGTATAGGAGTTTCGCCAGCCTGGGAGGAACTACAAATTATTACGAATGGAGTCAGGAGTGAGCTGTGAACGTATGATTTAATTGACGTTGCCAGTATAAAAAAATACCTAGGAATATCCGAAAATCAATAAATAATTTTTGAATTAAATAATAATAATTGTTTTTTTTATGAGGTTTTTTTAAATGGTGAAAAAGTTTGATAAAATGTTTTTCGAGTTCTGAAATCTAATTTAAGAAGAAGAGTACATTGTACACAACAGTTTTGATGAAAAAGTAATTTAAAATGGTAAAAAATCCATGGTTCCCGCGCCCATTTCAATATTTCAATGCCAATTAATTTCCAAATTCTCTTTGATTGGTATCGGTTGATTATTAATTTTGGAAAAGGTAATAATATGTTTAAATTATAATATTAAACTTTATTTATAAAATTTCAAGAGTTAGAACATTAAGGGCAAAATTTTTAATAAAAATATAGTCCGCGCCACAGTCCGTGCCACTAATGAAATTATAATGTATATAGTGTATATGTCGCAGTCATCTGGTTGAATCAGTCATTTGATTGTATCACTAGCGCGTTAATCAAATGACGACGATTTAATTGAATGACTAAAGGACAACTCGTCAAGTTATTGAAAGTAACGTTCAACGTCTTGACTGAACGTCATTTAACATTGTCGTTGAATGGGATATAGCCGACTTTATAATGATTTTTTGTGATTCGCAACTTAAAAGGTAACTTATTTTACATAACAAAAATGAGGACATGACATGACACACCTTATTATGATTTAATATTGTATTTTAAGTATAACAACGTCCTAACATTTATTAAATTATTACTATCATTAGTATAAATAGGCGTATTAATAGATAAATTCATGCTGCCACACTATTTTATTACGAATAAGTAACTTTAAAGTAAATTTAGTCAAAAAAATATCAAGGCAAGTGCTTTCTGCGCAAGCTGTTTTACGCCATATTTGTTTTGGTGACAACTAACGCTACGATGGGAAAAAATGAACTAAATTACAATCACCTGACTGATTTTACGTCCGCTCTGTTCAAAGGGCTATGTTACAATCCGCTATCTAGTTGGACGTTGAGCGACGCTTGTTCAATCAACGTTCAACCTAGTCATTTAATTAATTAATGTCGTCATTTGATTAACGCGCTAGTGATACAATCAAACGACTGATTCAACCAGATGACTGCAACATATATATACTTTTTGAATGAAGTCTTGCGGCCAAAGCAAAACCGTAAGGCCTCAGTTTAATATGTATAATCTATGCGTAAGGCTATGCGCGCATGGGTTACTTTTGTCACCGTGACATTAAAGTTTTTGTCATTGTCACGTCACGTCTCCAAAGTGGTGCGCTCACGAAGGGTGACAGTGACAAAACTTTTTTGATATCGAAGCGTCATTTGCATGTCTCTGTCATAAAAACCTAATGGTGCGGTGACATTTTCGTCACGGGCGTGTTCGCCAGTCGGCCGGCGTACATAAATGTCACCCACTTGTCACGTCATAACATGCGCGCATCTCCATACATATCCATGGACTTGATAAGAGTGACGAAACAGTCACGGTGACAAAAGTAATCCGTGCGCGCATAGCCTAATGGCGCGGTGACAGTTTCGTCACGGGTGTGTTCGCCAGTCGGCCGGCGTACATAAATGTCACCCACTTGTCACGTCATATCATGCGCGCATCTCCACACATATAGTCATCGCCACTTTTAAAGTCCTGCGACTAATGGCCGAACTAAATTTGACAACATTGACATCTTGACGTCTGTCTGGAGTAAGAAGTTGTGATATTTTAAATTGTTTTACGTGAAATATGGAGCATATAATATAAAGTGAGGTGTAAAAAGTGAAGGCCGTAAAATGATCATTAAAGTGAAATAATTTTGTGAATTAGAAAGTAAAAATAAACAACAATTAACCCCGTTGAATAAAATGTTTATAAATGTCACTGCCATGACAGGTAAATTTTAGAGATGCCAGAGTCACTTATTTTTGCCTAATTTATGGTTAAAATATTATCATTAACTCTATACCTACATTTATCTTATGATATTTTATATGAATATAAATACAAGGTAAAAGAATTAAATCCTTGCTTAGATTAATTATATTTTCAGGTGTTTCTGTAAAAAAGGTCGAATAACAAAAGAAGTAACAATGGCAGCAATTACTTCTGAGAAAATCGTCACCCCTGGCAAATGCCGAACACACCCGAAGAAGCTTGTTTTAGATGAATTCTACTAATCGGTTATACGTAAAAAATACGAATGAAATATTTACAAAAAAAAATGATTTATTTTACTAAAACCTGGCAGGGAGATTTTTTATTTTGCTGCTATAATTATTTTTGTCATTATTATCATACTGAGTCTTTATCAATCCACTACTGACCATAGGCCCTATAATTATTTAAATTTTTTATTGTACTAGACTTGGTGGAAAATCATTACACTATAAATTGGTAACATTGAGTTATGAGACCGCAGCGCCGCGTCTATCGGACTTCTAAAGTGGCGATGACTCTATCCATGGACTTGATAAGAGTGACGAAACAGTCACGGTGACAAAAGTAACCCGTGCGCGCCTAGCCTTTGTCGTAACTAAATTTAACAAGCTTGACATCTTGACATCTGTCTGGAGTGAGAAGTTGTGAGATTTTAAAATGTTTTACGTGAAGTATGGAGCGCTAAGGGATAAAAAGTGAAGACTGAAAATGTAATACAATAATTTTTAGTTTACTAACAACTTTGTAAGGAGATTTATATAACGGCCATAATTATTTTGTCATTATCATCATCATCACTTATTTTTCCTTTGTCCATTCACTGTTGAATATAGGTCCTGTAATTAATAATGATTGTTGTTTTATTAGCTTTTGTGAAAAATGATTTTACTAGATACTGCAACATTAAGCTACGAGACAGCAGCGCCTCGTCTATAATATAGGCTCTTTAAAGTTAGACCCCATAAATTATTTTTTGATTGTTTTTAAAATTTTGTTATCTCATATCGTTTGTTCTTCGTTTGTTCTTGATTGTTCTCTATAAATAGTTGTTTGTTCCTCAATAATTTAATTATAAAACATTATTTAAAAATCTGTTTTCTAGTTAGCCCCTCAATTTACAATTTACCATTTCTCTCGTCATTATTGATCTTTTTATCTTTGCTTACGTTTGTTCTTTGATAAACTACGCTTGTTCCATTGAAAGTAGATCCAGCTTTAGTTTAATTATCGATTTAAATCACATTTTAAATTAGCTACTTTTTCTTAAATTTTGTTCGTCTTGGAACAGGCTAAGACCAGATGCCATACCTTCAACTGTTTTTTTTATAGAAAACCGCCAGAACAGTCGTATATAGAAAACCACGCCGAACAGTTCTCCGCAGTAGCCGCCAACCAATAATAATTTCTTTTGATAATTGAGCTTCTAAAACAAACATTATAGAAAATCATTCCGAATGAATAAAATAGAAAATAATAATTTAATATCATTCTATGATATTAAATTTAGCTTTATTTTATTATTAAGCCATGTTGAAGCAAGCCTGTAGCTGGAGTCAAGTTTGGGGTAGGGCGGCATTAATTTGTTACAGTTAGGGCGGAAGATAAGAAAATATCATAATTGATTTGCTTGTACTCTTCTATCGGACTTGAATGGTGGCGCGGGCTCATTTAAGTTAGCCCCTCCAGAAAAAAATGTTATTAAATATTTGTTATCACATATCGTTTGTTCTTGATTGTGCTCTATAAATTGTCGTCGTCAATTGTTTAATTATAAAAAAATATTTAAAAATCTGACTTCTAGCTGTTAGCCCCTCAAATTCAATTTAGCATTTCTCTCATCATTATTAGTCTTTTTATATTCGCTTTCGTTTTTTATTTGATACAACAACAACAACAACAACAACAGGAACAAGCAAACGAAATATTATAGGTATAATAATTCGTTTTTTGGCAAGGGTATCCTCCTCTAGATCATGCGAGAAGGGTGTTGGACCATAGGTAGTTTATCGATGCGCCTGCCGAATACAGGCTCATGAATTACACACACCTTGAATTAATAACCATGAAGGCATACAAATTTCCTCGCAATGTTTTCCTTCAGCGTTACCTGTCATTACCATCTACCATCTTCTATTGTCTCTTTTTGGTGTCGCTTTTCGCATGACTTGATCTATTAAGATTGTCATGAAATGTATAATAGTATTAATTCGCTGATGAAATATAAACCCAGCACTCCGTCTCCATTACCGCGGTGAATGGTGATAATATGCGCAGATGCCACTTTCACACAGTTATTTCTTATTCATTTCATGATTATACATAATATCAGCTTAGGCGTAGTAGGTATTCATATTCCTATTTTTGGTATCTATAATCACATTATGCAAAAAATCTAAACTTCAGTCTAGCTTTAAGTTCTTGTATTCAAATTTTAATGAATAACTATGGCTAACCTATGATTCATAAGTGATAATAATGCAATCTAGCTTTTGAAGATGGACCAAAAATGGACAGTCTCACCATCACCAAAATAAAGAGCATGCAGGTTTCCTCACGATGTTTTCCTTCATCGGTGAGCCAGCGATGGTCTCGTGTTTGCACTTAGAAATTTAGAAAAATTTTCGATTTCAAGGCACACACGGATGGGTCAGGATCGAACCCGGAACCTCTCGCATAAGAGGCCGAGTCCACCCACCACTGGACCATCGTCGCTCGCTGGTGTTGTATGCCTTTCAAATACGCTCTTCAGTCTTCTCTTTAAGGAACAGAATTCTTTAAGTTAAACCAAGCATTATCCATCAGTAGCAGAATATGTATGTTGAACCAGGTAAGTAGGTAGGTACCATAAGGTAATGCATACGATTAGATTGACAGCACGTGTCAAACTACTAAAACCGTAAATAAAATCGATTCAATATTTGTTGTAGTTTATTCCCGACAAAGTTATCTACTTACCTGATTTGTCGTCCTTTGCGTTTATTTTTTTAATCGTTTCTATTTTATTAATATTGGTAAGTATTACACCTAATTATAATATAAACAATATCTAATTACTTTCAATTTGCTTTAAATAACTGTTTTTTTAATACAGCTTTACGTAGGTACGTACTTACATGAAATCGTGACGAAGATTGATTGCAACAAGCATGCAAGTTCCTGTGATTATTTTACAATGGCAAGTTATTTGTCATTGGGGTAAGTTGGGATAAGACATGTTTACCTCCCCACCACGGTTCTGGCGCCCATGATGACCCCAACCCAACACCTTGGGCGAAGCGAATTAGGCCGAGGGGGCTCTTTGTACCCCTCTTATAAGAAGACATGCATATAGACCTACTACTATTGGTTGTTTATAGTAGGTACACTGTAACTGTTTAGGTAAGAATTTAAAAGGACAGCCCAGGAATAAACTGTAAATGCAGTCTAGCTTTTGTCTCAGTATACTTTATGGTGGACTCAAATAATAGTTGATATCTAATAATAGTTGAATTCAACCACTTAATATACGGTAACTGGCCAGAAAGTATGTCATTTTGCAATTTTTTAATAAAAGTGCTTTCAATTAAAAGCAAAGACAATGATTAAAACAACCAATTAAAGACATTTAGATGATTTATTCAAAAAAAAACTCACGATAAATATATAGGTTACATGTCATCATTATTAAACACAGTTGCGTACCTAAAACGTGAACTAAAACAAATATTTATCACAGTGATTAAAAACTTACCTACAAATAAACAATAACTCCTATGCAACAATTTAAGATTCGAATATTCAAAACTTAAAAATAAAGTTGTGATAATATAAAGCGTTCAGTATTTTTAGTTAATAAAGGCTGTATAATTAAAAAGTACCCTCAAAATTATGTTCCTAAACCGTAAGCAAAATGGCGTCTGCGATGGCGATCTATTAGCGTAGAAATGTCAATGTTACCATCCCGATTTTTATAAGTTCTAACTGTTGCGTGCTATGCGGTGCAATATACCTGTTACGTGTTGTGTTAGCTCAAACATTATGTTCCTATGTTGGTAAGAGTGTATCATAACCTCGATCTTCATAATCACCGTCAGAAATTCGCGCGTGCTACATCATTTGCCATTTCAAAATCGAATTACCACCAATCACACCTACAAACGCAACAGGACCAATCGAAACAACAATTTGAACGCACTCAACTGTCTCACATTCACGCTGTATATAAAACATGGCGGCAGACGGCATGGTAACCTATTGGCTATTAATTTTAACGATTTTATTTTAATTTTTGACGTCACATCACTGACTATAGTCACCTGTTTATATTTACAGCATTACAATAAGGATAAAAAAGACATAGCTTATTAAAATCCTAATCGTAATGCTGTGGAATAAAAAATAGAAATACAGGCCCCCTAGACAAGTGGCAAACGCTCCGAAGCTATTCAGTTGCGATAAACGCTAACAAAGGGTGGTTGCAAAAAATTTTAAGAACGTTTATTAAGACACATAACGTATATGGTTTTTTTTTTGTAAAAACTAATAAGGGCTGGTTGTTTCAAATCATCTGTAAGAGTCTTCGTTAAATTTTAACGTCTGTTAAAAATGTCGCTCTTTGGTCACTAACGGCTTCTTTAACGATTACATATTCGTTAAAATCGGTTGATGCAAGCCGCCCAAAGTATTCTATTCTATTCGTTAAGCGATTTTGCCACTTGTCTAGGGAGGCAGTTTACATAATATTTATATCAGAGATGTAGAAAAGTGTACAAGCAATAAATAGATTTCGACGGAAACCATACCCTAATTCTCGAAGGATAAAAGGCTTAGGGCCTGTTTCACAATCTCCAGATAAGTTCCGAATAGGCTATCGGCAATATATTTGACAGATACTCCATACTCTATCTGTCAAATATGTTGCTGAAAACCTATTGGGAACTTATCTGGAGATTGTAAAACAGGCCCTTAACTTAATTCTTTATAATACACGATATGATTGTTCAATGTAAAACATTGATGTAATACGACTTCAAACTTACGTGACGTTATTTTTTCGAAAGGACCTATGCTGTTGGCCTTAAGGCCTTAAAGACGTTAACGATATTCTAAATAACTGGATAATCCTACTAATATTATAAACGCGAAAGTTTGTAAGTATGGATGGATGGATGGATGATGGATTTAATGAAACTTTACAATAATATAGCTTACACATCAGAATAACACGAGAACGCGTGTTTATCCTATTTTCATCAATCCTAAGTATTAGGTTGTTATACGTATATCCTAAAGGCATTCTGCGTTTGTCAAAACTAGAGACCCTGCTGACAGGGCCGCGCACGACATAATATTTTTTCAGATTTACTTATAATATACATATCGGAGAAAGCTTAATACTAATCCGCTTAGTGCTTACACCTAGGTAATAATATGCACTTATTCTATAAGAATATTACAAAATATGCTATGTAGGAATTAATACACAAGTATATGAAACATGTACGGTGGGGAAATCTGTTGTTTCGTAATACTACCTATTTATATATAATTTATAACAAATGTTATCATTATTTTAAGAAGTTGGCTCCAATCAGTACTATAAATTAAACGGATACCATAGGTATCTAAAATTCGAAAACTTCTAATGTAACACGAAGAATTTTTAACTACGTACTTGAAATTCATAGACCTACCTAAAACGAAGGCTTTTTTTATGTGAAAATACATTTGTCCTTTAAACTATAACAATCAACTTTTAAAGAAGAAATATATTTTTTATAAATGTATAATTTTGTTTAATGTTCAATAGATAACCATACTTAAGTACATAATATTATGAAAGTATATTATTGTCTTTAACCTGAGCAAAATTACTTAAAAATCTAAAGAGCTTAATATAATAACCTAATGCATAGGAATAATATAATAATTAGAATTAAATAAGTTTTTTTAATAAATATATCAATATGATTACAGCGTTTCTTCACTGCACTATCGATTAAACATTTCTACTGATATTAAAACCTTACTTAAAAGTTGTAAGTATACGTTGTATCTCAAACACGAAAAATAACTGTACCCAAATAAATTAATAAAAAAAGCCAAACGCAAAGCAACAACAACAACCACCTAATATAATCGTTTTCTTATAATTACGATATCTTAAATGTAATATATGTATAGGTACACATAATTATACAAGATCAAAACCCATATATTAAACACTTATAAACATGAATTAAGTTTAAACAAAAACATAATAAGACAAGACACATCGCATTGCATAAGAGCAGATTATTTTAAAACATTCGCAAATACATATAAAAATGCTGGCACATTCGCATTTTTGTCTGCAAAATTGCAATGAGATATGCCTTACCAATTAAGGATGCCCTCGAAGAACGGTAGATGCCATCTCTCTGTATAAATACAAAACAACCAATTAATAAGTTTTAACATACACACAACTTTAACGCCAACGACAATTTAACATTTTACAACTAAACTAACACTCGTTTTCTCCTCCAAATCTTTCCTTAGTAGTATTCTTATAATATATAGATAGGTATAGGTATTTGATTTCCTAAGTATAAATTGTTCATACAAACACCATGTTTTTGAATTATTGTCTGAGATAAATTTATATTCATAGTTTTGGATTGTACTTGTGATATCAGACTGTTTAAATTTCAGCCGGTTGTGGGCGTCGGGTGTGCGTCCTCATGTGGCGCGTGATCATATCTCGGCGACAAGCCGCGTACGGGCATGTTGGGCATCGGTAAGGCTTTTCACCCGTGTGTGTGCGTTGGTGAGTCGCCAAATGATCAGACCGCGAGAACACTTGACCACACGCTGAACAGGAATACGGTTTCACACCGCTGTGTAAGCGGGCGTGGCGGGTCAGCATGTCCGAGCGTGCGAAACGACGACGACATATCTCGCATTCGTACGGTCGAGTCGCTTCAGGCGCCCTGTCCCTGTGTCTTGAGGCGACATGCTTCGCTAAACGGTCGTGTACCGCAAATGTTTGCCCGCAAGTATCGCATATAAAACCCAACTCATTAACCGGCTTTGGTGTTTCTGATTTTATGGAGAGGTCGAGAGGCGCGTCCTCCGACGTTTTGGTATAACAAGGGGAGTCTAGCATCAGCCACTGTGGTAATGGATAATGATTGTTGTTTCGTATCTGGACAGCCAGTTTGTCAAGGAGCTGCGACAGCCTTCGACGTTTCCGCATATATTTCGGACTGTAAGCTGTGGAAGCAGTTTCTGCCATACTACTCGGGAAACCGCTGCTTCCTTCTCCGAGCCTTGTGGGCACCAGGCTTGCATGCCAACCTGAAAATAAAATTAAATGTATTTAAAAAAAAGGTCTTATTGTTTCCTATACTGAAATAGTAGTGGCGATTGTAGGTGTCTCTAAGAAAAGAGTTTATGAAACACTGTACTCAATGTTACTTTGTGACTTGTTGTGTGTTTTTTACTAGGTAACCCTTCTGCTCACCTACCTACCGATTGAGCTTAAAGGCCCTCAAGCCCTTACAATACTAAACCTTTTGAAAAAACTAACTTAAAATTAAAGTAACTTTGTGAGAAGTGGTTGCTTGAACCAAAGACGCTAAACAAATATTTTTTTTTTTTGTTAAACATACCTACGCAGGTATAAATAACAAAAAAAGTTTATATGTAACTAGGTGCCTACGTTTCATCGAGCATCGAAGATGACCGTTTGACCGTAAATCCTAGCAAAATATTATGTAATACATCTTTGAACCTTGCCTAATAGGTTTCTGTCAAGCATTCAAATATCATATTTGGTCGTGGACAGCAACGGGCTCATGATATACACGGTCTCCAACATAAAACGGGATACGTATTTCTCTATTGTGTGCTATACCTTCACGTGGTTGGTTATTCCCAAACTTAAAAGCAGGTGTATTTTTTTTATTTTATTTACATTTTGAGATGCTTAAATACCGATAATGTACGGAATTTTTTTGCGCATCAGTCAGCTTACTATGACGGGCGACCCTTATCCATGGCTTCCAATTGGTAGTGCTAAGAGTCTTTACAACCAATCACATGTCTTTATAATCGTACAAAAGATATCCCCCAAGATTTGAGACTTGTGAGCGTGGTTTCAATTTTTTGTCGTGTTTAAAGGTTTTGTTGTCAAGTCAAAGGGCGTTCCTATAAATTGTCAAATTATTTAAAAAAAATATAGTTTAGAATACATGGATTTCAATTTCATTGTTAATTTCCTTAAAGTATATATATTATATTAATAGTATAATAAAGTATATAATAATTAAGCCTAAAACATTTATCTTAAGATCTAACAATACAATTTACTCTTTTAGTTTAAATAGGTAGGTATGTGTATCATTTTTCCTTATCCTAATAAGTCGGAAAAGATAAACAGCAACGAATGGGCATTTTATATTAATTTCACTGTAATTTAAAAAAAAATATAAATTATAAAAATATGTATGTATGTAGGTTTAAATGGAGACTTACAGTAAGTACTATACAGTATGTACGTATAAATGTAGACTTTGAACATGTTAGCAGCATAATCTGTACGTCGTGTAATGACCGATGGGCGATGATTAATGTTGATGATGAATAATGGCATTGTTTTTTTTTTCGAAATGTCTTATGCTGTGGCCCGAAGTCAAGGCCTTTGAGATGGCTCACCCAAGAAGATTTAAGTTGTACCTCTTTTATGATTTATATAAGTACACGATTTTTTGGTTTAACTCACTTTCTTCTATCTGTTATAGTTTTAGAAATAATTTTGTGCAAACTGATATAACTTTGTATAAATGTTTATAGCTTTGAAAGTCATTGGCATATCTTACAATTTCTAGGTACTTGCAGGTACCAATTATTTATCAAAATATTTTTGTACAAAAAAAATGTAAAGTGACTATATGTAAATGGTTCTAAAATCTATAAAAGAAGATACTTATGTTACATCTAGCCAATTTAGTTTCTAAATTAATTATTTGTAAATTTGATTTCGTCCTCCTGAGTGTCCATTTTTTTACTTGTAGTAAGTAAATAGTGTAATAGGAGGAGGATCGTAGAATTTATGATGAAATTATTTTTCATTATAACAGAAAAAGTAAGTCCTACTTGACCCATTATTACAAAGAAAGAGATTTAGCTTCTTCAACGCGGTGCAACCTGACATTCGCTTCAATGCGAAGAAATCATACCTATTTACTCGCTGTTTTATTTGTAGGTATCTTTTTACTATCACAAATGATTAATTTCTTTATAATTTCTCTGAGAAAGCGATATGGTCTTAATTAAAATATTCTTTTCAAAATTGATACCCAATCAAAAAATTGTATTTATGGTTTTTGGATGATTGAAGCACGTAAACTTTTGGAAAAAGATTGTTGTATCATTCATATACCTATAACAGCTATACGTTGTAGTATATAATATATATGTACTTATATTAGTTATATGTAACAGTACAATTTGTACGTAAATGTAAATAAAAATTAAAAAAGTTTTTCATAGATATGTTGTTACACGAATTACATAAATTTTAATGTTTTCCTTTAATTTACTACATACTTATCTTATTACTCTATCTCAATTTATTCTGTTGATAAATTAAAGTCTTAGAAAATATTTTTAACAATTGCAGAGACATGATAACATTTTGACTTAATGTTCAGGTTTTTTAAAATCTAATTGGTATGTACCTACAGTAAATATTAGTATAGGTACTTATTCAATAATAAAACTTTATAGCCCTTGTTCTAGACGTCGTCATATCGCGTAGATACACCAGCTCACCGATCAAAATATAAGAATAATTAATGATGTGATTAATGTGCCAATAATAATATATGAACGTACATCTTTCACATTATCCAACCAGGCAATGTTCCAACTTGAGATCATGCACAAATATTGGTACACACACAATCCATATGATATTTAGCACGAAATATTGTGTTTATCTATTGCATTTTCGAGTCCAAGATGCACTTAGAAACACAGAATGGAGTTGCGTACAGTGAACGGTACGTAAGGTCGGCGGGCGTGCGACCGTCGACCGGTCCCGCCGCCCCCGCGCTTTGCTTGGAAACATTGGACATTCACACACGAAACATAACATACGCATTCGCCACGTCCATTTCAAAGCGCGGATCGCGAGCAACTGACAGGCGGAGCGCCGCCCGCGCCGCCTCCGCTCCACCTGCCGTAACATCGCAAATATTTGTCTGCGCGCGCGCACCCGATCCGATGAGCAACGCGGGGAACGTTACCACAAGCTCATTTTGAATCTTACCCTCGTTAACATAATGCGTTGGTAATAACGTATAATATGTTATGTTAGAGTCTAAAGATTTATAGTATCATTTGTTATATATTCTTATTTATAATAAACTAAATATTCACAGTCACGGCTCTAAGTGTCAACATTGTCATCATCATCAGCCACCGCAACCAACAAGGACCGGCCACTGTAGATGATCAACTTCAACTTTATGAATCAAATACTAAAATAAATAATTAATTCTTAACTGCCGATTATAATATTTTGAAGCGATGACTTTAGATAAATGAGTACATAGCATAAAATTAATTATTGAGTATACTTTATTTATTTAGTATAATAAACATAACTAAATATTACGGATCTAAGCTGCCTAAGTCAATTCCGTACTTACCAGTAAGTAGGTACTTATACTACTGCTGGTTGAAACCTAAACCTAGTTATAGTTGAAGAAAGAAAAGCCTAATGGTGAGAAAGAGCAAAATTAAATAAATGTAACATAATAACAATGTCCTATTAATATTATCACAATCGTAAATAATAATAATTAAATAATATTTATTTAATCTCCTGCCGGACTCGAAGCGACTTCAAAATTGTACTAACAAACGTATCTACCTAGTAGCTACATAAATTATATACCTACAATTATTATATTCCACATGACCACAGTATGACATGGTCAACCTAATGCTTACCTATATTTAAAATAATTTTAATAGCAACAAACTTGAATAAATTAAAGAAACATATTAAAAAATATAATTTCTATTTTGTGTAATTGCAGCATTAAGCACTTTTTTACCGATTTTCAAAATGTCTTATTATAAAAATTATCAACATTACCTGAAGAATGAAATCATCAAACTATAAAAAAAAATGCAACAGATCCTATTAACGGCCGTATACGTACCTAATATCTATAATACTAGTGGTGTAGTTGTAAAATAACACTATCATGTTACGCAGGGGTAGCTAGGTTGAATCCCACCAAAATATAATGTAATCCTACTAATATTGTAAATGCGAAAGCTTGTGAGGATGTTTGTTACTCTTTCACGCAAAACTACTGAATGGATTTTGATGAAACTTCATAATTATATAGTTTATACTTCAGATAAACGCATAGGCTATAATTCATCCCCGTATACCCACGGGAATGCGGGATAATATAGACTATATCATCCCGCTAAGATCCCGTTGTAAATCTTAGTTAACGCAGGCGACTATTTTATATGATTGAAATTTCCTTGTATGTTTTTGATAAACGTAGTTGTGTTTCCTTTACCTGGTTAAAAAAAAAACAATAACAATCAACAAGTTCAATTAATATTACCTATTTTCTTTATCATTGCTCAAGCTCATGGAACTTTCCGCGTAAAAATAGATATATAACATTAAGACTGACTATATTTTATTTCCAGTCTAGCGAAGAAAGTTTTATAATTGATTATCGAAGAAGCTAATTGGGATGGCACTGTTCTTCTCACGCTTCATATGAAGTTCTTATAGTTGAGTTTTGCAGAGGTACGAATAAAAATGCTAATTGAAAATAGTAGAAAGTAGAAACCCTCAAAGATTTCATAGATGACAGAACGATTTGAATCTGCCCCCTGATTCTGTAAGAGTCATTTTCTATACTGTGCGCCGCGACGAGCTCGTCTCGGCGCACAGCGTTGACGGCGCTAGGGTGTTTTATATGGTTTGACAAGCTTAGTGAATACCAAGCTGAATTCACAGCGCTGTCACAGCCTTGCGACAGCGCTGCGTTTCTTACAGAATAGCACTGCTGTATTTTTGTATAGACAGATCGCACATCTTCAATGCCGGCATCGATGCTCCGAAAGGCAACTTTTGTGATGCGTGCCGATGACGTCATACGGAATGCAGATAAGTTGAATTTAACTTGAGACCTAAGTAATAAGATCACTGTCAAAATCAGAATTAAGTTTCATCGGCAAATGAGATTGCTGCTGTTACGAATAAAAATAATCCGCGTTAATGCGTGCGATGCATACGACGCGGACGTGTGGACACTTACCACAGTATAGATAAATTTATTTAGAATTTAGAATTAGATAAATTCTGTGCACTTACTATAAGAGGTAATTTAAGTAAGTTTAGATATGGGAGGTAATTTTTGAAACTACTTAAAAAGTAAATAGTCGCGTCATCAGAGACACTGACTATAAAAATAGTCATTATAAGTCTGGAATCTAGATCTAGACTGTAGATAGGGTTGTCAATATCCACATAGGGTCAAGACTCAAGAACCACCCAGTCTAGTTTACCCGCCAGAAGCCCCGTCTCTGGGTTATCATAAGCTTCTTAGATTAATTAATTTATTTATTAATGTAATACATAATATTGTATCTTTTGTGTTATTTCAGTGTGTTCACTATTGATATTATTTGTTTTGTATAGCATCGTCTTGGATTTTATCTGTAATGGTGTTATATTTCTATTGTCTAAATAAATAAATATGAATCTGATAAGCCTATACAATATTCTTCATAAACTACTATCTTATAACTTAAATGAATAAAACAAAAACCAATAAATGTATTATTCAAAATTACAGTTAAATATAGTTAATACGAAATTAAAATAAGTTTAAGTATATAAAATCATTCGATTGATTTTATTAACATTTTGACTTCTAATGACATATCGCGCGATGTTTATCATCACTACATATTATAAAACAAAGTCGCTTTTTCTGTCCCTATATCCCTTTGTACGCTTAAATCTTTATAACTACGCAACGGATTTTGATGCGGTTTTCTTTAATGGATAGGACAATTCAAGAGGAAGGTTTATGTACATAATTTATTAAGTTTCTATATACATTGGCTAAGATATAACAATAATTGTTGGAGGTGTCGGAATAAAATTGGCCGTCTGGGAGTTTCCAACGAAAACGCTGCCTAAACCCTTTGAGATATATCAAAATAATGTATGGTGGAATTGTGTGTCTTAAATAGGTCTACAAAAAAGTCCGCGATGGCATATATCTATCTCTTAGGGATATCATACTATATCCACTTAATACTTGAAAAAATGGACAATTATAACGCGATAATTTGAAAGTTATTTACAAAAATACGGTATGAATCCTTATCATTTTAAATCAGTTAATTAGCTGGAGCACATAATGAAGATTATTTTCACCCTTTACATCATGCAAATTAAATGAATACTTTAGAAGATATGGCAATATCAAAATAATACGCAAGAAAATAAATCGTGTTGCCGTGATTTGAGAGGGCAGTGTAATATGAAATAGTATCCTAAATAGTAAATATGCATGCAGAAAGTCTGCATAGGAATATAATATGTCTTTATGTTCAAGATAACATATATCCATTTTAATACAAAAACTTAGTCATTATTGAAATGGAAAATGATCGTCATCAAACATGATAAATTCGTAAACCTAAGTTCACGCGGGCGAAGCTGCGGGTAACAGCTAGTTTATATTATAATATAAACAAACACTAAAAACGAAACGCGACTAAAGATTATTTTGTTTAAAAACTTAATCTTAGGAGGACCATCTTATTATTTACTAAATCAAATATAACAAATATTTATGCAAGTAAATTACGTCTCGGACTATAAAAACAAAAGTCACTAGGTTTACAATCACTCATTAATATTTTATTTACTATTTTCTATTACTTTTTAATTAATAACTAAATAACTTTTACCATACTTAAACTTGCTTCTTATTTTCCGATCTACCTACTTCATAAATGTTACAAATAAGTTTGTCTTTTACGCAGCGGCAGAAACTGTTTGCGTAACAAAATATTTGGAATAAAAGCTGCTAAAGTACACTTTACTTACTTTTTAATTATTTTCAATTAACGTCGGTATATAATAAAAAAATGAGTACAAAATACACTACACATATCAAAGCAAATAGCGCTAAAGAATTAAACTTTGCGAGCCAGTTTTTAGGAATTTATTGAAGCCGGGAAAGTTAAGAAACGTTTTAGAAGTCTGCCTTTTGTCTTCTCTAATTTAATTCACTTTTTATATATTAAAATAATAACCATACAAACGTTTATATAAACTTTAAAATGTAAGTGCCTTTTAAAATTAACTGCAAAATAAATTTTAAAACTATTGTATAAAAACACAAACTGACCTGCCATATCTAGACTGTTGACCGCGTTTTGCGAATTAATTATAGCTTCCATTTTCAAACTTAACAACACAACACGTAAGTCATATGGCCAACAAGAATCTCGGAAGCGTGATGTAGCACGCGCGATGTCTTCTTAACGAATGAGTCCCGTTACGAAATCAGTGCTAGGGTGGAAAAATAATAGGGCCAAGTTTTATTGTTGTGTAATGAAGTCTAAGAAGGGTCCGAGTCTAAGCAGATGGAGGGCTTGCGTGAGAAACGGGGGCGGCTTAGCGACCCTGGCAGCTGTCTTAGCTCGTGGGTGTCTTAGTATCTCGATATAATGTGATTTTTTTATATTTGTATATTCATATTTCGCATTATAAGTTTAGGTGTGCTTAGTAATCCTTAGGTGACCTAATTTTTTTACTGAAGGTCGTAAGCGAGGTCTTACTTTCTATTTAGAGGAGGGTGAAGTACTCTTTGTTTACGTGGTTCATGGGTATTACGAACAGCCTTTTGACTTTATTTCATACACTTAACTCGAGTTCTCTACGGATGTGCAATTATGTTAGTACTTACTTGGACTGTAGAGATCTATGGGCCTGTGGCGTTTCTAAGGAGACGGTTCTGTATTTTTTGTGATGAATTTATGTGTGAACGCAGCAGTAGTTATATATGCGCTAAGACATCTGGGATATGGGCGTGTGGGCAGTATGCAAACGTTTTAAAGTATCAACTATTTACAAGTTTTAGTAAACTTGTAGAAAGGTTGGTGTACAAACTTCTATGATCTATTTTACAAAAAATACCCATATATTTAATATGGGTATTTTTTTTTAAACTGATTAGAAATGATTGTTATTAAATAATTAAGCAAGTGTATTTTGCCGCAATTTTTTTGGTCGATTAATAAAAATTTGAAATATATATCTGCATCATCATTATTACAACTTGTTAGACAATTTATAAACTTCTTATCAAAAATTTCAGGTCGAAAATAAATTATTTTTCCCTTCATTACGAAGTTTCTAATGCCAATAGCGTAATACTTTTATTCGCTAGGTATTAGAATAGAATAGAATAAAAAATCTTATGCTAATCTCTCTAATCGACGACCATATTATTATAGTTAGTTTGTTAGTTACAATATTAGTTTATAGTTATGTTAGTATTACATAAACAGGAAAATTTTATATACGTTATGATTGAATCAGTTAATCTCGGGGCGAGATTCGATCGTAGCTATGGAAAAATGTCGGACTTTCGTACAATAACCATTGAGATTAAATTTTTGCTATGGCGTGTACCTACCTATCTATACGCATTTTGGTTAGCGAACTCAACTATTGAATTTTCATAAGTAACAGGTATTGGTTGCATCTACAAAATATTGCTTTTACGATTTAAATTTTATCCATTAGGAATTTCTTAAATTCGAAATAAATTTACAATTTTTTATTGTAAGTACATAATATTATATACATGGTTTATATTATGGTGTTACGATAAATCTTTTTTAATTAAGCATGCATAAGTCTTACCTCAATTAGCTTCAGTATGGTTGTATTAAATTCTATTTTTGCACACTTTTAAAGGAACAATGACAATACAATAACGTAATAAGTTTTATCTAATCCTAATGAGGATAATCGGGATATCACATTCGAGGAAGACGCACAACTCACAAGTTACATAGGTCACTCGTGTGGTTTTTAGCCCCTCTTCTTACATCTAAAGTGATTGTCATAAGTTGAGAAGTTTAAATTAATCTTAAACATTCGATACAAAAGGAAATAAAAAATAATTTTGGCTTCAAAAATCTAAAACAACACTAAAGCTGAACCAAAAATATGAAAATAATTTTTGATACAAGAATAAAAAAAAAAATAACGTATTGTAGAATAATCGTGTGGTGCTTTTTGCCTATAATAGCTTCTCTCTGAGAAATAGATACCGATAAAATATTTTTAACATGAAAATGGCGCACGGGGACTACGCGCTTTTTTTACAATAATTTATTAATTATATTATTATCTTATATTATTTTATTGAATTCTTGTTTTAGAAAATATTTAACAGTTTTTACTTCATTTTGTTAATAAAGCCTTTTTTTGGTTTTTTTAACAAGTCTGTAAAATACTCATCTATTAGTCTTTGATAACATTTATTTTAGTCACTTTTTTATATTTATATAAGTAACTTTAAAATGACTTTTAATTATCGTTTCAGAAGTAAAATTTTCCAACATCAAAATCATTTGATTTAAGGTTGAATGTTAAAATATATTTTATTTTCCAAAAAAAAAAAAGAAATTTGTTTCGTTTACTTAATATATTGACCGGTGATAAGAGCATTTGATTTCGCTATTGATACTTAATTCGTAAGTCCCCACTAACTCCCGACGTTCTCACGGGTGACACCTGGTGTCATGGTGTGTAGGGGTACTGCAATGCGTAAGCTTCTTAGTTGTTACTAATTGCTTGTGCGACGCAATGTACCTACATACTAGAATATACCTCTACTAATATTATAATTAATGTAAATGTAAATTTGTTTTTTAAGCTTTAACACTACTCAACCAATCACCGAGAAACTTTGTACACATGTTCTTGGAGATGTTAGAAGTAACATAGGATATTTTTATGGAAAAAAAATACGTCCGTAAATCTAAGTTAAACAGGAGCAAAGTCGTGGGCAAAACAGCTTGTAAAACATACATCTTAGAGCTTCTAAATTTTATTAGGGACCAAATGACAAGAAAAATACTTGAAATGGCAAATAGATATATAATTTAATATTCATCTTATATAAGTGAGCGAGAAAGATATAAAGGAGGTACAGGGAAACAAAGTTCGTAGGCAGGTAATTGTGCTTGCTAGTGGGTGATGCCTGTTCCACACGGGCGCGGAACTTGGGACCTCAGCCCTCTCTCTCCTACTCTTCCTCAGTTCTCAGCTCTGTAAGTACACACTACACACAATTATATATAAATAGATGCAATTGAAGTGTTTCAAGTTAACAGCTCTTTACTAAACGCATAGTAAGGTAACTTTATAAAATAAAAATAAAAAAAATTGTCTGTCCGTCTGTTTGATCTGCCTAATCTCTGAGGCTGGGTTAATTTCGAAGGGACTTTCACGGGCATCGACTTACAGTAAATTATATTTTTTTATGATATTAGGTTAATAAAACATTATAAAAGGGTTAGATTATTAATATACCACACCATGGTTCAAGCCTTGTCGTGGCGGTGGGGCTCAGTAGCCTAGGGTGAGCCCAACACCTTGGGCGAAGCTAGTTGAGCCAAGGGGGCTCTTACAAGGGGACTGACTGGTCGTCGAGGTGCCCTGTGCTAGTATCCTGGGCGCCTCAACAAAGGCGGTATTGGTAGCACTCGCCGGGTTTAAGTGGGTAGAGCTGCGTCCATTTACCAGCTTTCGGGCGCAGCGAGTCCCACATACCCGCCTGGGGAGACCCACTCCCCTGCGGGATGCGTTAGTGCATTTCCCAGCGTTACAGAAAAAAAATATAGGTCGCGATGCTAGACGACGATGAGTCTTAGATGGTGAACCATCTCCATCCAAGACTCATCCTTCAGCGAGACAAGGATAATATCACAGAAGGTCGTCGAGCGGATGAGAGCTTCCTTTACGGGCCACGAACGGCGATGCGTGGGAGGCGCTACTAATGCGGCGCCAGGAACGCCCCTGTGGTCGTGTCGGGTCTAGCACAATGTTGCTGAGACTGCTTAGTAATGGCTCAGAGGGGGAGCAATAAGGACCAGGAACCTACCCGGGGTATCCAGGATACAGCTGAAATGCAATCATTACGTTAAAAAATCGCAGGTTACCGGTACAATTCCAACAAGCCCGGTATATATTGTCTTGTAATATATTATTGAGTTCCAGTGACTGTCCCTTGATCTCAGCATCAGATCTGAATGGAATAATGGCTCATTTTGAATGTACATGCATGACTTGTAGAAAATCTCAAAATCCCTGTACGCTTACTTGTATTTGAAGAGTTCATAGATTTCACAAGAATTCAAGGTACCACAATATACCGTTTTTATATTATGTATTTTTATATAAATGATACTAGCTGGTGCCTGCAGCTTTTCCTGCGTTAACTAAGATTTATAACGGCATCTTAGCGGGATGATATAGCCTAGCTTTCCTCGAGAATTATCTAACACTGAAAAAATCTTTCAAATCCAACCAAGAGTTCCTGAGATTAGCGCGATCAAACTAACAAACTTTAGAGCTACTTATATATATTAGTATAAGATAAGATAACATTATAGTGTCTTTTTTTCCGTTCCTAGTAAGTAGTAGTAGGTACAACATAATATACAGTTGGTATATTCCTGAAGTATCAGTTTACGGACTTACCACGTGACTAGGTCCTCGAAACAAAAATATGCTTAAACATAACTGTATATTTCTTCTTCTTCTCTAGAGGACGGATAAAGGCTGATGATGATGATGAGCATGGCAGAATATCAATGCGCATATGACAATCTGTATTAATAGAATGAATGAAAACCGGTATGCCATCCGTATCCAATTTGGAGGTGTGTATGTAAATTGTGGAACGATAGAAGCTGATAGCTACACACTTAATTGGGGTTTGCCTTAAGATTTTGTAAATCGAATGCTGCACTACTTTATTTAAAAAATAAACATTTATGTAAAATAACATAAGTAGCTTTCTAAGCATAATTGTGCAGTGCTTTTGTATGAACAATATCTGGTCGCGGACTCCCAGTATTGTATCTGGTAAGATGTAAAACTGTCCGGCTATTATGTCATATTTTTTATTGGTCGCCACGTAACATATATAATTTCGTGTCTATATTATAACGAAAGTATAATTATTATAATTTGATGTCTGTCAGAGTGTAGTAACTGTAAAGCCTCGCTTGCACGTGTAGCGAAGAACATAATATTATAATATTATGTATACTTACTAGCGGACCCGAGAGACGTTGTGCTTAGATACAAATCAATCTAGCCGTTTAGTAGCAGTATAGATAAATAATCTAGATACCAACTACAGCGCCATCTGTCGAGTACCTAAATGCATAAAAAAAATCATTCAAATCGGTCCAGCCGCTAGGAGGAATTCAGTGACATACACACGTACAGTATAATTATATATATACAAATAAAATGTGGGCTAAAATATACTACATCAAGTACTTAGTACACGTGCCAGTGCAAAATATAAGCCGTTTGAAGTGTCAAGTCTCAGTTTGTAAAACTTATCACTTTTCGCTTTAATGATTGCGATTATATAAATAGTTACATGGCCACCAGTTATCGTCTGCTTGCCTTCTTCGATTTTATTTGATGCAAAATCCATTAAAATGTGGAATCTTAGAAATTTATTCTGACGCCCGAATTCTCAAACGCCACTTAAATATTAGGGGGCACCTCAAACTACCAAGCACGCCTTAAATCCATCTAATATTATAAATGCGAAAGTTTGTGAGTATGGATGTTGTTACTCTTTCACATAAAACTACTGAATGGATTTTAATGAAACATTACAATAATATAGCTTATAGATCAGAATAGCACATAGGCTATAATTTATCCCCGTACTCCCACGGGAATGAGAAGTACACGGATGAAACCGCGGGACGCTGCTAGTATGTCATAAAAATGTAAGCAGCTCCCAAATTTGAGTTGCATTTGAGTATTCGGGCATGAGATTCACAAGATTGTAACTCACGTCTTTATTTTCATTTTAAAACTATTTACAATGGGATACTTACTTTACACTTTTCTTTCGCTGACCTTAATATTTTGACATTGTCAACCCATGTCATGTTCACGAGACTCAACGTTAGATTTAATTATTTTGTCAACTGATTTACTATTATCTTTTTGAAGAGCGTCTAGAAGCTTCGCACGTCGTAAATTCCTTACGCGATCGTGTTTGTGACTCATTAAGTTTTTAAGATTTCACAATTAACCAGTTATTCATAATTAATGAAATCTAAGCTATGCAAATGAAGATAAAAAAAAATATCAACATCATCATGATCATCATTATCTACAATACATTTACATTATTGTTCCTCAGTCAGCTGGACATAGATATGATTTTTTCAATAAACGCCAAGACGGACTAAACCCCGCCGCTTTACCTTGTTTAGCACATATTAAAATATTATCTTTGTAATGCCAAATATATCAAACCCTTGCATTCATAAAAAATCGTGGGAATTCTGAAGTACTCTTTCGCAAATCTCTCCCTCCGCCTGCCAAAAGTAAATCCTAGATTTTTAGGGGAGAGTTTTCTCACGAGTCACACCTGCGTACGCGCCCTCCGCCTTACGCCACACTAATAATACTTACACTTACTAATAATACTTACTCTAAGTAATAATACTTACTCTGACTGGTCATGTTCAATGGTTTTGTACTCGCGTGACCTTTTGTATTTTATGGTTTTGTTGTGCAACAAATCAAAGCGATGATGTTATGTATTTTTTATTTTTGAAGAGAACATTTCTTTAGGTGGCGGACCTGTGACAGTGTCATACTGTAGAATGAGGGCCTGTTTCACAATCTCCAGTTAAGTTCCCAATAGGCTATCGGCAACATATTTGACAGATAGAGTATGGACTATCTGTCAAATATGTTGCCGATAGCCTATTGGGAACGTAACTGGAGATTGTGAAACAGGCCCTTAATCTAACAATTTTTGTATCTAATACAAAGTATTTTTGCATTAAAACTTTCTTCATTCTGTCAAAAAGATTTGGTATATGTAGCAGTTTTTGTTCCTACCTATTTTATCTCAAATTCGAGAAAAAACTATCCTATCTTTTAATTTGGAGAAAAGCACACATTGAAGCATACACAGAAAAAAACATTAAATTCGGTTCAGTAGTTTCAGAGTTCATTACGGACAAACAACGTGACACTGGAATTATATATAATAGAAAATATAAATTTAAGTTATAATTACATTACTAGCGCTCCGCGGCTTCACTCGCGTACTTCCCGTTACCGTGGAAGTACGGGGATAAATTATAGTCTAAAATCTATATGTTATTCTGATGTATAAGCTATATTATCGTAAAGTTTCATTCGGTAGTTTTTACGTAAAAGAGTAAGAAACATCCATACTTACAAACTTTCGCATCTATAATATTATTAAAGCAGAAAGTAGGATGGAAGAAGGAAATTTGCTAGTAGGCTATAAATTTCTTAACGAGTGACGATGGTCCAGTGGTGGATGGACTCGGCCTCTTATGCGAGAGGTTCCGGGTTCGATCCTGATCCTCCCGTGTGTGCCTTGAAATGGGTTTTTCTAAATTTTTAAGTGCACCCCAAAACACGAGACCATCGCCCGCTCACCGGTGAAGGAAAACATCGTGAGGAAACCTGCATGCCTGATGAGATTGAAAGTCTTTGAAGGTATGTGAAGTTCACCAACCCGCACTGGGCCAGCGCGGTGAACTATTGGCCCATTACCCGCCTCGCCTGATTTCGAGGAGGAGACCCGTGCCCAGCAGTGGGGCGTAAAGGGTTGATACTTTTATAAATTTCGTTATAAAATAAAATAAATGTTTAAAATAAAATAATAGCTGACTTAATGGTGTTTGTATTTTTTAAATTAAATAAAATTGTGGATACTAAGAAACGCAATAATTGTATCTGATCTGCGACGATACTCATTAGCGAAGAAAATACTGATAAATTTTCCTATTAGCTCTTACTAGGAAAATAAAACTGTAAACAACAATCAACATCATTTTGTTGTGATAAAAAAGTTTCGAATAAAATATCCTCCGGGTTTCAAAAGGTTCAAAGAAGACAACATAATAAATTATGACATACCTCATAATATATAAAAACAAGTAACATTGTGTACAAAAATTAAAAAAAAAACATCGTACTATATGCATGTTAATGACCGAGTTTGTTGAGCCGGTCCTTCTCAGATGCCTCTTTTTGGAACTGTAGATTCAATTGACTGTGAAAATTTTAACCTCCTTACTATTACGGCATATGAGAGAGCAAAAAACGCCAAAAACTACTCTGTTGTTGCCCCGCCTTAATTAATATTATTATTTTGTTTTTAGTGTTTGTTGTTATAGCGGCAACAGAAATACACAATCTGTGAAAATTTCAACTGTTTAGCAATTACGGTTCTTGAGATACAGTCTTAGTCCATTGAAAAGTTACATTCGTGGTTGCGTTTTTTAGAGGACGCAATTTTATTTTTTTGATGAGTAGCAGTGTAAAGATAAAACCAAGTTTGTGGCGTCACCACCCTTGTCCCACGGCCGCCATCTTGAAAATAAGGGTTGAAATGGTTTTCAAGGTGGCGGCCATGGGACAAGTGTGGCAACCCCACAAACTTGGTTTTAGCTTTACACTGACCCCCCCCCCCCCCCTATACATAAAAAAACATAAAAATGCGTCCTCTAAAAAACGCAAGGTTAGGTCTAAAAAATGTAACATTTCAATGGACTATCTGGTGACAGACGGAAGGATGTATAGCGAAGTCTTAGTAATAGTGTCCTCTTTTTTTTTTTTTGTACCGAAAGTACGGAATCCTAAAAATGATTTTTCTGGTCACATACGCTAAAGAATTGACCATCGATATTCAATAATTAATATGACGTTCGTGAAAACTACTTCTCAACCTGGAATCTACTTCGATTGAGCGATTGGGATTACTAGCCGTCTAGGTGTTCATTGGGGCCTGCGTCCAGAGGTGATTGTGATGGTGTACTTCAGTACTCTAGGCCCACTTTAACCTATCGGGGGCCCGGGGCACTAGGGTAATGGAGTCCGACATAATAATTTTGACATCTGTGAGCTTCAATTGCGGACTAGAAAGAATAATCACATTAATAAGGAAACGAATTATGTATTCTAATCAGTAATCACTAATTGTAGCTCGGTTATATTCTGATAGAAATATTGGTGCCCCACGGATCACGGGGCCTTGGGTAGTTGCCCAATTTCTAATGGAAAAGACGGGCCTGTCAGACAATACTTTTCGGCATATATTTATTGAGCTTAAGTTTGACGTTTGTATGATAATATATTTATATTAGCCAAATTTACTTCTGACTGGACGATGCAAAATTAAATACGTCGAAATAAAGCTAGTGTTATATATCCGTTTGCAAATAATACCACAGGTGACTTTAAATATAAGAAAGAAAACAAGAACATTACTAAAAACATTTATGATATGTAGTAAAGTAGTAACCCATATTATATGTCCCACTGCTGGTCACGGGTCTCCTCGAAATAAAGCGAGTAGGTTATTGGGCCATAGTTCACCGATGTGCTTGCCCAATAGTTAGCAAACTTCCCACACCTTCAAAGACTTGCATACTCAAAATTGGGCAAGCAGGTTTCCTCACGATGTTTTCCTTCACGGGTGAGCGCACGATAGTCTCGTGTTCAGAGTGCAATTAGAAGAAAAACCCATTTCAAGGTACCGCTGGGGTAAGAATTGAACCCATACCCATATCCGGAGCGATGATGGTCTAGTGGGTAGAGAAAATGGGGAGAGGACTCCCCATTTCCTCTACCGACTAGACCATAATAGCTCCGGATTGATAGATATCAGATTTTACTAAAATGGGGCATCTGTTCCATAGTAAGTAGGTAAAGTAAGTAGTAAAGTGTTTATTATTATTAACAAAGATATTTTTTTTTCTGTAAATTAATATCTCTTAGGGCCTGTTTCACCACTTCCTAATAAGTGCCGAATAGGCTATCCACAACATATTTGACAGATAGAGTATGGAGTATCTGTCAAATATGTTGCGGATAGCCTATCCGGCACTTATCAGGAAGTGGTGAAACAGGCCCTTAGTAAAATTAAATATTATTATTTGACAAAAAAATGATTTTATATCCTTGCGTTCCAGATGTCCTTCGTTTATGCGAATCTATAGCGTGGGAATAAACGTGCCAAATAAATATTAAATACCTGTATCAAACATTCGAATATTATCAGAGAAATAAAATTGTAATCAGATAATTTTATTTGAATATGCAAACATGTGGCAAGTTTTTATATGTTGGGTCTGTCTCGGTCTTGCGAATACGATCCTGTCGATATTTTTAGTGTTATTGAAAGATATAAAACGTTAAGAAGACCCTGGTGGTCTTATCGGTCGATGCGGTAGGCGTGTTTTGTAGCGTATCGTTTTCCATCATTAAGTATGAGTTTGTAATTAATCTTTTCAATCTAGCGAAGCTCAAGTAAGCAGGTAATAAAAATATCGAATCACTTAAATTCGATAGCTAAATTGTTAGCAATTCGATGTTGTCAGTACGGATACATAATACCTACACTACACAAAGTTATGTTATTAAACTTTTTTTTTGCGCAGCGCGCATTGCGCGCAATGCTTTTACGCATGCCAGCGGGTATGTGCCATAACTGCCATACATTGGGACTTGCTGCGTCCGAAGATGGTCGCAACTCGCACCACTAAAATCCGGCGTAAAAGTTATTATACCCCGGGTATTTCGCGAAGATGTGGGAAGCCATTTCAGAATTTATAGAACGTAGCACTAATGAGTGGAATTGTTTTCCAGCCTAATGGTAGCTTATAAAATCCCCACATAGTTTTTAATTAGCCCAACTTTTTCGATCAAACTTAAAAACTTCACTTATCAACACAAACTTAAAAATCCATGGAATATCACTCGATAAATATTAATAAAATTGATTTGGATTTAACTAGTTTATAATAAATAAATACTTAAAAGGCTTCGCTTTTAAGTACTTATTTCAAAGTCAAATAAACATTTATTTTCATAAAATAAATATTTTGATGGAAAAATCTAAATCATCAATTAAACGGTTTTAGTATAAAATACATATTATATACATAGTTCTAACGTATCATTTAATTAGACTATCATAGGCAAAACGAATCCGTTTGGAAGATAGCAATATCAGCATTTCAAAAAAAAAAACACAATACTTTTACTACTACTACTATAATAGTAATGATAAATTTATCACCTCCCTCGAATAAGTAACGGTGTGGCTCCCACGATCCGTTACTTGTTTTCCTTTTCAATATTCCCCCATGTCTCGCCACGCGGGGTGCGAGGGTGACAACTTTCTCATATACACTGTTGCTATTATTATTAAACAAACATTACCTAAGCACACCTGCTGACTGCGTAGCTGTAGATGTTACTATTAAAATAATCATGACTAATCAATTGTGTTTAAAATTAAAATGTAGACGCGAGGGCGCTATGTAGAGTTAGGTTTAGCAATTTCAATTGTATATTCGTTTTTATGAATATGGTACAATTTAAATGGTAAAAGTTGGTCGTCCCTCTTACCCGATGCCCGTTGTTTCGTCGTCATCATCATCAGCCTTTATCTGTTCCCTGAACTTAAGGCTCCCTCATTAATGCCAAGATCCCTTACCACTCCCGTTCAACATCGACCGGCCACAATAATAATTATGGCTATTATTAATTCCATTTTATTTTTGTAAAAAATATTTGATATAAAATCTTTGAAACTCCTATAATATTATTGGGCACTCTTATTATTATACAGCCACCGTGCCTTGTAAATAAATGTATAAAATGTACAACCGCATAAAATGAGTAAAACTCGCGTATTATCATAATGTTAAGTTAAGACACTTATAGAATACTAAGTAAGTGTTTTAGTGTGTATTATATAGTATATTATAATTAATCATGTCGTTTTTAGTTGTTTGTTCAAAATTGGTGTTTATTTTAAAACGGTGAATAGCGCCACCTAGCGATCACTAGCTGAAGCTTCATAATTATGTTTTTTTTTATTTTGTTTTTTTTTTTGTTTCACTAGTACCCTTATCACTATAATACTCATCTATGAGTCCAAAAATGGTTGTAAACATAAATTAACGAGGTCGAATTAGCGGAAAAAACCTAGTTTTAAGTATAAACGCCCAATGATTGAGTAAAACTGTTCATCAGCTTAGTGCTTAAAACTAAATCAGATTATAAGATTCACAAAATACAGTTATAAATTTCAAGGTTTTGGTTGAGAAAACTCAAAAGAGCATACATTTACCTATTAATATTATATGAATATGTCATTCATGATTCATAATTTAAAACCTCGACGGAGTGGCTGGCTGGTTTAATATTCGGCTGATTGGATATACAAAGCGGTGACCGGTTCAAATCCCGTCAAGTGCAGATAATTAATTGAGCCCGTGGACTAGCCCAAGCAACTCATTCATGTGTTGCCAATTAAAAAAAATAGATGTTGAGTCTCTGGGCCGGTTTGGCCATTGCCTGTCCTGCCCTTCTCTCCGAAGCACAGCAAGCACACGGGAGAAACAAGCAGGATGGATCATGAAACCCATGCAAACGGGAGCTTATAGATAAAATCTATTGCTTAAAAATAATATAAACAATACATTTTTTATGCAATAGAAAGGAATCCATACACACTAAGAATATCATAACTTTTGTCTCGTTGTTTTGGCGACAGCGTTCACCGATCTCCAACGTAAGGACTTACTGGTATTTCTATTAATAGTTAGAAAACGATCCAGACATAATTATTTTAGTCTCCAAAGTCCGCCTACGCCGTGCCAGAGATCTATCATTGATCTTTTTATTTTCTGTCTATTACAAATACTTTGCGTACCTATGCTTAATGTATGCGTGTGTTTGTGGGTGCGTGTGTGAAAAATAGAATAAACAATACTGCTATAAATTATACCTTAATATCCATTCTGAGAATACTATGATAAATTCATAAACCTGCGCATAAGGTACCCACTAAAAAGTAAAAAATTATTGGTTATTTTGTATTTTATTCCTTGGGTTTTCGTAGTAAAATGTTTTTTATAATATCTTGAGGTTGATTGAGGGAGGTATGTGTTCAGCAGAGAACGGATAAGGGCTGATGAAGATGATTGTTATTTTTATTACTAAAACAATTAGAAACGGATTATAATATACCTCTATAGTATTTCTTTTAAAAACCCTATGTGGTGGCGGACTGTTCTCAGTGGATTTATGGAGAGGTAAAGGACAAAATAGCAACTCTTGGCGTTTTACATAGTTTTCCCATATTACAGAAAGAACATAGTTTACCACAGACTAGGTAGTATAACTTCTGGCCTTAACAAAACAATTAATGAGGATCGGTGGGAAAGGACAAAGCGCGTGGTTGTATTTTTTCAGTTTTCCGTTAGATAATTTTTATTTCCTATTTTATTCATTCAGAGTGGTGTTTTATAGTGTTTGTTTAGAAACTTAATCTATATTATATTTATTTATCCATATATAGTTGGTGAATATTGTAGTGAACTGTTATGGGTTTGGAAGTGGTAGTTAATAATTATTGATGGTATCGTGAAGGGCGAAGCCACGCCCCTTGGCGCCTCCCGCCGTTTATCCAAATTACAGACTAAAGATAGGTTCTTCATCTTCTTTGATATTTTTGTTAACTTGAATATTATAAGTGCCCAGTGGATGATAGTTTACAAACTAATGCTTTAAATAAAACAAAAAAATATATATGTCAAATCACAAAATATGTCAATAAAATGTCATTTTGGCATTTGACTTTGGCATAGATGACTGATGAATAAATGGAACGCGAGTGGGTAGTGAACACTATTGATTTTTAGAAATTCAAAGAAAAGTGTTTTGAGTTTATTCTGCTCTTCAAATTTAACAATATGTCTGCTAAATTACACGAAGCCCTTGAACATTGCAAAGCAGCAGAAAAGTTGTAAGTAATCCAAATGAAATTAAATGTGTTTGAAATGATCCAATCCGATCTTATTTATTTGTGTTTTTAGTTATCTCTGAAGAGTTGAGTTGATTCAATAGGATATACCAGAGCAAATAAAATGTTATAATTAATTTTTAATGTAGAGAGTTTTTAATGTGTCACAAAATATATTAGAACTGCTTCAGCGAATTTTATAACGATCATATTGTAAATATATATTGATTTTTATATATTTAGACTAAACATAAAAATAATGGAAGAATGGGTAAGAGTGACGGTATCGAGGAAAGCAGGCAGCAAGGAAGGTTTAGTGTATCACATGGTTAACTTAAAATTAACCACAGTTTTCTAAAAAAAATGGAGATACTTCATAAAATATATATAAATAATTCCTAAGTAACTTT
The DNA here is from genome assembly GCA_905333005.2 of Lycaena phlaeas. NCBI lineage: Eukaryota > Metazoa > Arthropoda > Insecta > Lepidoptera > Lycaenidae > Lycaena > Lycaena phlaeas. The sequence continues at coordinate 9,109,830 of HG995168.1, forward strand.
GGACAGTTTGTTCGTACAAAGATTTTCTAACCTAAATCTGCAAGAAACTTCAGTATTGTAATAATAAAAAAAATGACTTTCAAAAGATTTTTGTATTTATTTTAAATTTACAATGATAACTATAATATGTGTGTGTGCATAGTGTGTATACAGTGGTCACTTATAATGTCTCTATAACTAAAAGCAGAACCAGTTGATAATAATAATCTGTTTGAAATGTAGACTTGATTTGCTGTAATCATTATTAAATATTTATTTTGGCTATGAAAGATTTGTATCAAATATATAAAATATATTGCACCGTGGCAGAAAAATGTATATTATATGTATATATTTTGTAAGGATTTGAATTCTATGACATGATGTGTAAGCAAAAAGCAAGATACTGGCATATATTTATTTATACACTTTTTTATTCATTATTAATATATTATATAGATGGTACACATCTATCGCTGGGCGTCCTGTCTGTTTTTTTTATTTTCTGCTGGCTAAAAATAAAGTAAAATAGTGAATCTTAATTTAATGTTGTTTAGTGACAGCTAAGTATAGCAACTCATTTCTAGCTTCCAAAGAACAATAAAAAAATGCAGCTTTTTTCCTTGAGTGCAGTTTTTTAGTTGATGTTATAGTATGTTATCAAAATTATTTCAGTCGTTCAAGGTCATTGAAAAGCTCTTTCCATTGCATTTGGGAGTTCAATAAGAATATTATTAGAAATTTCAAATTCTTTCATTTATAAAAATTATAAATCATGTAATGCGTAATTAAACATTAAGTAAACATTAGGCTGGCAGTTGTTTACTGGGTACTAACTCTTAGTTTTGAATGGATTACAAATAATTTGTATAGTAAACAATACAGGTACATATTTCATAAAAGTAATCACTGTAAATAAAAGTTTTAATATACATTTCCTACCCTTATATTGCATTTTAAAATTTTGATGATGTTTTAAAAGATGACATTGCATTAGACTTTTATATACAATTATTATTGCTAAGCGTGTTGACTCTCATGCTGGAGGTAGCGGGCTTAAATCCTGCCAGGGAATAAAAAGTTTGTGTTCCTATGTATTAAATATGTGTATTATATAATAAAATATTAAATATATGTTTTTACCTTGTCTGTTACCCATAATACAAGTCTCTTTGAGAACCATGGGACCAAATTAATGTGGTGTAAAAAGTGTCCATAAAACTGATTATCATGATTATATTTGGTTATGTGCACTGCATATTTTGGTCATAATAGCATATAAAATATCTCTAATTGACTGTTACTATATTTTTTAATTTATTTTTCTTATTAATTGATCTAATTATCGACATTACAATGACTACCAACATTTTGAGCAAAGTTTTAATCTGTATAATGTTTTATTTCATAGTCTGAAGACTTCACTGTTAAAATGGAAGCCTGATTATGATTCAGCTGCCGATGAATATAGTCAAGCAGGTTAGTTTTATTTCTTTTTTGTAGAAACAAATATTATTAATTATTATTAATATATATAATGATGTTTTTAAATGTATATTATTAATTTTCTCTTGTTTAAATTGTAGTTAAAATTAAAGATTGTATTTGCTGTTAAATAAAAAGAAAGTGTCAGCCCTTATATGTCCCACTTCTGAGCACGGGCCTCCCCCCCGAAATCAGGCGAGAAGGGTAATGGGCCATAGTTCACCGATGCGCTGGTCGAATGCGGTTTGGTGAACTTCACATACCTTCAAAGACTTACGATGTTTTCCTTCACCGGTGAGCGAGTGATGGTCTTGTGCTTAGGGTGCGTTACTTGATTTGTGAGTTCTGTAAAAACAGTCATTATTTTTTTAGTTTGTTTTGTGTGGTTAACGCTCATGAACATACACTATGTGTACCTTAGCCTTAAACATGAGATGTTAAGGCTCTGTGCTAGTATTTACATGGTCTGTATTGCCTTCTTGCGAAACACAGTAAAGCTGTTTCACGGAAACGAGCTACTTAATATAATGAAAATAATATTAAAATAAAATGCTTCTTCGTTCTTTTTACAGCTCAATGTTATCGCATCGCTCGTGACTTACAAAACGCGAAGGAATGTCATTTGAAAGCTTCTGAACTCTATAAGAAGCACCATGCATTCTTTCATGCTGCCAAAGCTATAGAAAATGCTATCATTGTCAGTAAAGAGTCACTTACTCCAGATGAGGTATGTTAATTATGCTTTTTATTTGAAACGTTTTATTTTATTGATTAAAATTTTATTTAAATTATGTAATTAATTGACCTATATTGAGACTATTTAAATTATGTTCTATATATAATTATAGTACCTGGTTGACTGAGCATTTGCTCGGTACCCTTAGTGATAAAATAAGATATTTTTTTTTCTTTTTAATCTTTAAAAAAGAAAAAATAAAATTCGGACTCGAGGCTCGTTCGGATTTATCTACCTAATTTTACCAATAAGCTACCGTGACATATTATTTGACAGCGAAATTTACGTTCGTGTTCGTACAAAATTACATGAAAATCGTTGGATCGGATAATATACAAGAATTGCTCGTTTAAATATATAAGATTATAGTTCTAACACATTTTTTTTCTTTAGTTATACTCAATGGCTGTGGAATCAAGCAGTCTCTATCAGCAACATGGGTCTGGTGATGCTGGAGCTAATGTTTTGGACAAAGTTGCTAAAATGATCGAGGAGAGGTCACCGGAACTGGCAGTCAAGCTGTTCCAACAGGCAGCTGATGTCTCTTCAGTAAGTAATTTGTATTAAAATCTAGTTTTTTTTTTACTGAAAAAGACCTCATTATACTGGCAATAGTGGAATACTTCTTGCCTATGTAAGTAGGTAACTTCACAACATACATTTAAGATTATTTACTCCTATCTGTCTTTTGCTGTAAAAATCATCAAATAAACATCTTTTTGATTATATTGTGTGGGCAGCAATTTTTGGATTAAAAAAAATTTGAAAAATAACGACAATTTGTACTGAAAAATTGAAATTCGTTCTTCGTACGAGATCTCGACAGATTGGCAATTTTATGTTTCTTAATAATTCAAATAATAACAATATTTGAACAAATTAGGAAAAACATATTGAAAATTATAAGTGTTATAAGACAAACATTTATTTTATTTTAAATTGGATATTTTTGTTATTTTCTTCCCTGTTGGAACAAGCTTAGACCAGAAGCGTGTCGTGATTAATGAAAATGAAACCCCAAAGCATGCGGCTTGGCTCCTTCAGTTCCCTCATCCATCAAAAATTATACGCGTCCAAAACAATCCACTACAATATTCGCCAATCAAACACAATATATTATACGGATTAGGGTTTTAAAACAAATACTATAGAAAACCTGTCGTCGATATTATATTTCCTGTTACTTCTTGTCGTATTTATTTATTCAGACGCAAAGTGGACAGCATCAAGGTTCAGAGTACATCAGCAAATCGTCAAGGCTTCTGGTGAAGCTGAAAAGGTATGTAATGCATTTTACATGAATCAATAAAGCTTTTGGCTTTATATACTTTATAAATTAATTCGATAAATAATATTTAAAATATTAAAAAGTTCCTATTAATATCAAATGCATTAAATTTATAGGTAATTTATTTGTAAACAAATCTTGATAAAATTTATAAGTCATATGTAAATATTTATTATGATATTATGGGGAACTGTTGTTTTTATTTATTGATTGAAATTAGATATTTGTAAGAAAAAATAAATAATATTTAATATTTTTCCAATTCGAACGAAATATCGTACTATATCGGCACCTTTTCGTTTCGCTTTCATTTCTGCATAGAGCGACAGTGACTTCCGACAGTGAATTGTCTCACACTTTATTTGCTTCACCCCGTCAAGTATTTAGAAGTTGTTTATTCAAAGCGGCTTAACTCTCCTTATTGTGATAGCACATACATAGTTCTTTTAGGCAGTTAATTGGGTTCCGCATTGTAAGAGTACTTGTCAATGGGTTAGGGTGACGTTTTAGCCCGTCTGTGTTTTTTAAACTTTTACATAAGTACAATATTTTATTTATATACTGTGTGTACATTTTTTAATTTAAAGATATGATGAAGCCGTGGACAGTCTTCGTTGTGAGATCGGATTCCACCAGGAGTCTGGCAACATTCGTGCCATGGGGCGTCTGACTGTGGCCATAGTACTAGTGCAACTAGCTAGAGGTGATGCTGTGGCTGCTGAAAAGGCCTACAAGGTAATATAAATGTATAGGTTACAATCTCTATCTCTTGAGATTTAGAATTTTTAAGCCAAGACCTAGCACTACATAGTTTACTTTTAATTATTCTCAACATTAAATTAAGTCTTCAATCAGCTTACATTAAGTAAGCCTATACAAATAACTCGATTCTACATAAATACTTTCAATGCTTAGTATTTTATTTGTAAAATACAAATATACAAACGTGGTACCTACTTTATATAAATTAAGTAGTAATAATGAAATCCCTTAGGCACGCAAAAGTCTCTATTTCGCTAATCAGTGGAATTGAACTGAAAAAAATGAATGATATAAAAAAAATGAAATCATTTTACAACAAACAATTTTTACACATTCTGCCTAGATTTATTAGATTCTTTACGTGCCCGACGTTTTAGATAATTTGAAGCAAACGTGGACACGATGGGCGGATGTGTCGACATTTTTCATAGTATCCGAGACGTAGATTGTTTTATTATAATGAACATATTTGTTTGTTACATAGGAATGGGGTAACAACTGCGAGGCGCCAGAAATGCAGACCATAGAGCAACTGTTGCAAGCCTTCGACGAGGAGGACCGCGACTCAGCCAAGAGGGCGCTAGCATCGCCGTTCATACGCAGCATGGATGTGGAGTACTCGCGTCTAGCTCTCATAATACCCTTGCCAGAGGGTATTGATCCCGCACCCAAGGCTGTGGTGAGGGAAAACGCCGCCCCGTCGTATGTCAGCCCCAACGCTAGTACTGCTATGGTGAGTTTGAATTTGATTAATCGATAAATTATTTATAAAATAAGATTGCTCCATGTTGATTTATAAAAAATAATATTGGGTTATAACATTATATTTTACTAGTTGTAAAGATACGCTGTGCCGCGCTCTGCCCTCAACATATACCAGTCCACCTAGACAAGTGACACAAACACTAAACGAATAGAATACTTATTGTATGGGAATGACACTAGTTTACGACATGTAATATTATACTATTCTATTTCTATTCGTTTAGTGTTTGCCACTTGTCTAGAGGGGCAGTATACTTACTTTTTCTAGTAGCTTTTGTGTCATTTATAAAGAAGGGCTGGACAAGGCAGTGTAATTACACTGAAGTTATCTTCAGGAATGAGATGTTACTGGCACCAATACCTTAACGTCTTATTCCTTAAGATATAAAACATATTGATCAGTTGCCATGAATAGTTGATCGTAAACGAATGCACTCGGGGTGTGTCATGTGCAACGCTGACTTCAAGTGTCATGCCAGTTTGGCTTAGACAACTAAAAAAAAAAAAGTTTTCCGGCCCACGTTAATGATTTATATTAATATTGAAATTCTTAATTAATAAAAATCTATAGCGAATGATGGAATAAAATAAATAAATGACAGCGTTAATATCTTTATTAATGGCATTCGAGCGGATTTCCTGATAGCGTTGCGTAGATGTTGATGAAGTAATACATACCATGTTTGATGTATTTTATTTGCTTACAGCGAGTAGAGGTAACTGATTACGAGAATCACGCCGAGCCCGAAGACCAGAAATCCGAGAAGGGTGACGACGAAGACGGGTTGTGTTAAGGATTGATGATTTCCCACTATTCGCCATAATTTAGCTTCTGCTTGTCTATTAAATGGTACACAATATAAATAATTTATAATAAAAAAAAAATCAATGTTGAAATCAAACAGAATTCTATATTATTAAGGGCCTGTTTCACAATCTCCCTTTAAGTTCCCTATAGGCTATTGGCAACATATTTGACAGATGTTTGACAGATACTCCATACTCTATCTGTCAAACATCTGTCAAATATGTTGCCGATAGCCTATAGGGAACTTAAAGGGAGATTGTGAAACAGGCCCTAATAATGACAAACTGACGTTTAATATAACACAATCATGGAGTATAGAAATAGAGGTGCCATTATATCTCAATGAAAAGTGTCCGTCAAAAGCGTTTAAGGCGGCGCCACTGTAGCAAGAGTGTAATTTTTTAGATGTGTGGGTAAACATACCTACTCATTCAGTACGAGTAAAACTGCGTCTTCATACCTAGTACCTTTTTTAACACTAGCACAAAGTATAGTAGCAGCTAAAAATGGACCCATTTTTTCATATGTAGAGTTCTCTTTACTTCTATACTCCATTGTTCTAGTAAGATGTCAATTTTCAATGATACTGATTTAGGATAGTATTTTGTATGATTTGAAATTGTTTGTGATACTTGGGTATTAGGTTAGCTGACTCAATTTAGCGGCCTCAAAGTAGCCTATGTCTTGACTCTTGGAGTATAGTCCGTTTATGTATGAAAAATACTTGACATGAGGTCGCTTATTAAAAATCTCTTCCTGGATTAGTACTTACATCAACCATGTGCATTTTACATAATCCATTTCAGTTACTATTAATAACTTATGTATATGTAAACGCCCAAAATTGCACTGGTATTCTTGTATTCTTGTGTAGAGCGGTAAGATTTATTTGCCATTAGTAGGTACAGTAGCATTGTCTTCTAATTCAATAAAATATAGCGTGAGAGTTATTGGCGACCGTATACGCAATATGTGACGTAAAAAGTTTCTTTGACGTAGCTGCTCTATACGTAAGAATAATATTACAATGAAAACCAAAATTACTACATACTATCAATTATTAGGAATCTACATACCTAAGAGTAAGAATTGTAGTAAGTTAATTTGCTATTATTTTACCTCTCTATTGTTTAGCTTTTTATTTTATTATGTATATTTAGTTCATTAAAATTTATGAATAAAAATCGTATATTTATGTTATTAGGTGTAGGTAGGTACATTGTAATTTATTATTTGTATATAATTGGACGAGCGATTATTGTAAAATATGGGCCTAGAATAGCTAGAGCTTGCATTTAAGTAATTATTTACGTTATTACTCAGTATTGTTGATTTTTTATCCTAGGGTCTTATGTGTAATCATGTAAAATGTGATTTGACTCAGTGATAACATATAACTAGCATGATTCATATACAGCAACAGAATAAATGTATAGCTTTGATATATATTTTGGAAATATTTAAAGTTATTCATATTCATTCGCTGGAATATGAAATTGTTCCTTATAAAACGTTGCATTGTTATATCTTTATTTTGAATATGTGGAGTTTATATTTTTAAATTGTTATTGATTATTATTATTTACGAAATTGTTCAATATGTTTTATATGACGACATTGGCCCGGTTAGTCAATTTAATTTTTGATAGAATAATTAATTTTATTCATGTTAATCTATGTAACTAAGTGTATAATACCACGGCAACCACTATCACGGTTGCTGCTGAGGAAATGTAACATTAAATAAAATAAACGATGAAAGTTTTTTTTTTCTAACCATCCCAGCCATCTTCGTTATTTAAATTCTTTGCACCGACTAATAAAATGCTGATCTGTTGTCGGTTTACTAGCTACATAAACTAAAACTGGTTCTTTCGAATGAAAAAAAAAGTTTAGTAAAGTTTTTTCATGTGAAATATCTAAAAACGCATTGGCAGTTAAATGTAGGTACTCGCAAGCGTGACAACAAACGGAATGACAATACCCTTTGCGGCGCTGTATGCGCGTTCCTTATTATATTCTAACTTTCAATCAAATCAAATCAAAAATATCTTTATTTCGTAGGTAACACTTGTACCCTTGAAATAAGTAAAATAAAAATAGTTAATAAGAGTAGGTAATAAAAATATATATACACACTAAAACGTAACATAACAATTAACGTAAGTGAAATACAGTTTTCACTGGTTAATTACTGATGTCTTTTTATTTATAATATACATAGTATAATATCTACATCTAATTGTAGTTTGCATATCACAAATCTGTTATTACAATAATAATTAATTAATGTTTACTAATCCAAAAAGATAATTCTATACAATCATAAAATTTAATTTCTTATTATTAATTTATACAATAAAGGAGATCCACATCAAGATTTATTTAGTCCATTTCTAAAATAAAAAAATGTAAAAAGAAGACTTATAATTTAATACACGAGATTAAAGGGATCAGATCTTAAATAAGGTATTATGGTAATAGAAAAATTGGGTACCTACTACCTATATTGATTGGTGACGTGGTTGAGTCAAAGCTGTATTAAAATACCATAAACTATAATATGCATGACATTTAAAGGTACCGTCTCCTTCGCTATTTATACAAATAAATATTTAAATGCACACTCAACACATCATTTCTATTTGGTCATCGTAAAATAATAATTAATTTTTGTAAGAGGTAGTACCATTTTGCTACATCGGGGTGGTACCTCTTGCTCATATGATACCGAAATGACAGCTGTGCTGTCGCGTTTCGTGCAGTCTGAGTTTCTGGTGGCCCGTTGGGGGGATAGGGAAAAGGAGGGCAACGCATTACCTATGGTTGTGTGGGTGTTAATGGGCGACGATAGTACTAAGGTAAAGCCTTAATTTGCCCTCCTATGCTATAATTTTTTTATAAAATGACCTTTCTATAATAAGTATGGTTTGTAACCCTCTACTATCTATAATGATGAATCAATATTAAACCTTATTACATGTATGTAAGATGTTAAAAGACAAAAAAAAGCGAAAGAAGACACGTACCCTTCCTACCTTGAAAATTGAATAATACCAATTTTGGTGTTTTAGTTTTCCTGCTTATGTCGTAAACTTTGTAAAATTCATATTATCTGTAAGATTACAATCATGCCCTCTAACATTTGTAAAGAGAGGATAATATTTTAACACTTATAAAACAAAAAAGAATACCTACAAGCCAGTGTTTATATTGATAACAGTCACTAGTGACTAAATGTAAATTTTAATATATTATTATGAACAACTTCATAATTTAAACCTTAAATTACATAATCCATAAAAAAACATGCACATGAGACTTTGAAAGAAGAAATCAGGTTTGTATTTCCTCTCCAGTATCAGTATTTATGTATACTATACATAATATATGTTCTGTCTTCTGACACAATTCCACACTTGTTTTAGTATATATCAAAGTATATACCAGTACTATACTAGATATAAATGAGCCTATATATTAGTTGAATCAAAGAAAAGAGTAAATAAATAATAGTTTAAAAAAACTAAAAACACGCTTTTTATAGAAACCCAAACTAAAAAATAGAAAATAAATTTTAATAAATTTAAATTAAGAATAGTGTTAAAAATTTCAATAACTATAAATTAATAATAGTGTAAATAAAAAAAAATATTTTATTTTAAATAAATAATAGTTTAAAAAAACTAAAAACACGCTTTTTATAGAAACCCAAACTAAAAAATAGAAAATAAATTTTAATAAATTTAAATTAAGAATAGTGTTAAAAATTTCAATAACTATAAATTAATAATAGTGTGAATAAAAAAAAAAATTATTTTAAAAAAAGCGTGGGGTGCTTTTTAAGATATTATCAAAATGATAATCACTCTACTCATATCTGTCAATAAAATATTTATAACTATATTAACACCATGCACCCCACGCTTTTTTTAAAATAATTTTTTTTTTTATTTACACTATTATTAATTTATAGTTATTGAAATTTTTAACACTATTCTTAATTTAAATTTATTAAAATTTATTTTCTATTTTTTAGTTTGGGTTTCTATAAAAAGCGTGTTTTTAGTTTTTTTTAACTATTATTTAATTTTTACTTTTTAGTAATTATTTATAAATATTATAAATACGGGGAATCAGAGTTCGATTTCGGAGAGGGAGCCTGAGAAACGGCTACCGGAACCAAGGAAGGCCGCAGGCGCGCAGATTACCCACGGAGAGTTACATACTGACATACTGACATACTGACATACTGACATACTGACATACTGACATACTGACATACTGACAAACTGACAAACTGACAAACAGACAAACTGACAAACTGACATACAAGTGAAGCTAATAAAAAGCGTGTAAAAAACTAAAAACACGCTTTTTATAGAAACCCAAACTAAATAAATAATAGTTAAAAAAAACTAAAAACACGCTTTTTATAGAAACCCAAACTAAAAAATAGAAAATAAATTTTAATAAATTTTTTCACTTGGCTCAAGGCCGTGTCCAGTGGAAATTCATATGTGGTCACGATCCTCAGCAATGAGGGAACGACGAAGAAGAAGAATACCTTTACTATATTAAAATTGTTCAGGTTTAAAAATTGCTAATGCTAATTCTTTCTAGTTTTTATTATTAATAATAAAGCTGAATAATAGAATAAAAACAGAGAGCAAAAGTAAAACAATCGCATACAACAGTCGATAAATAGAGTCTAAAAAGTGCAAAACTTATTCTGCATATTTACAAACGAAGAAAACAAAAGAACTTTTTGTCATAAACACAGCTTACGTTCACATGCAAAGCGATCCCAATTCTGGGATATCCTCCATTTCTTTTGTTCGAACCCGGGACAGCACTGTGCGCATTGAGGCCCGCATGTGTTGTGCTGACAGCGACACACGAGGATACTGCTGTCACTCTCGGGGTCGGCTGGGTCGCAGGTATCAGCGTGACCGTTACACATACATCGACCACCAATACTTATGTCTTTAATACTGTAGTAATACTGCGAACAATCATATATTTTATATATAAAGCTGACGAGTATGTTGGTTTGAACGCGCTTATCTCAAGAACTAATTGTCGGAATTAGAACGTTTTTTTTTAATTTTAGATAGCCCATTTCATCGAGCAACGCTTTATATATTATCCCGCTAGGAGGCCGTGGTAAAGTTTAGTTAAATTTTTTAGAGAGTATTAAATTTACTAATTTAATTGGTACAAACTCTTGAGTGTCACTAGTATTCTTTCTCAGCTAGCCTAGCTATCGCTTAAGCATTAGTCATTGATTAGTACTTAAGCTGAAAGAGTCGTCTAAAGTATTTTTAAGATCAAGTAATTCGATGATGCTAATATCCCTGATATGTACTAAAAGTACTTACTCTTCTAGTCACTGTCGGATCTTGCCTTGCAACCGACATGAGATGTCCCAACAAATTCTTTGTCCTCAGCAGCACCAGCCGTACATTAGTAGCCCTGGTCCACTCTTGGAGGACCGATGAGTTGAAGTATTTGTTTGATGATGGTCGGTAGTTAAGCAATGAAATTGGAATCTATGAAACAATAAAATATATTTGCTAGTAAAAAGTAGAGAAAAATCGAATAAAACTACTCTAGTAATTTGTAGAGATCTTTTAGTTTTTAACATTCCATAAGTGTACATATTATTTGTGTATATATGTACGTTTATGTAATATATATACCAGGATTATCATAAATTCTAATAAATATAGCAAAGTAAGACTAAACCATTAGTTCAGTATTTGCATACATAAAAAATAATAATAGAAAAACTTTTTTAAAACACTCGCGTACTGGTTAAAAAATATTTTTTTTAGATTTTAGATTTCGAAATTCATTAACGGCGGCTTTTAATATCCTATCTTTCTTAAAATTTTCTTGTCTGTCTTGGAATTTTGACACATTTTCTTAAAAAATCTGTCTGCCGCCGTAAATGAAGCAGATACCAGCTAGAATTTATCGATATAAAAAAATTAAATGATATTATTACTATATCTGTAATTTGACTAATATGTATGTACTACGTATATATTATGTACGTACATTTTTAAACTTTTTAACACTAAGTTTTAAAAAAATTGTAATATGTTTATTAAGTGTAATATCTTTAATATAGTATTTAGCATTACCTCACCACCTTCCAGGGGTACAATCTTGGAGTATTCAGTACTGCATATGACAGAGTCATCTCTCGTTATCGGTTGTAAACTTTCTTTACCAAAGTACCTTTCACAATCTCTGAAAAGAAGAATTTAAAGGTTAGCGTAGACATAAGTCTAGATATAGGGCTAGTCTATACATATTTAGCTTATTTTGCGAGTAGCGTATATTTGACACTTTTGCCAAGTGAAGCGACCGCCCTTTTGCCCAAATGACAAGGATAACCAGGTAGTGTTTTAATTTTGTGTTATATAAGGTCCTTATGTAGCCCTGTTCGGTAATACTAACTGGTAAGAAAACTCCATGTACTTACTGCGGGGAGTCCGAGAAAAACTGCCAAGGCTTAAAAGTTTTTCCATAATCTGTAGACTTTTCCAACGCCCATAGTCCAGGCCGAGGTGAATTGCCCATTCGCATAAAAACATAGGCAACGTGAAATTCCTGTAAAATATCATTAAAAATTAAACCAACTTTATTTGGCACTTTTTATCATTATCAAGGTCCTATAAGTGAGTAGTTTAGTATTTGATTTGCTTACAATAGTGAAAGTTACTGATGAAAAATTGAATGCCTCGTTTTGACGTTAGGTTACACGTGCAGCGATTTCAAGGCTGATGATGATTAGTGATAGTATATTCGATTATTACACCGTATACCGACACATTTCGCGCCCACCGACTGCTGCCGACCATGACCGAACCTACAAAGCCCTTCTTTAATTTAGCCTCTTTAGAGAGAAACAAAGTGCATTTTACCTACACACATAACATTAATTGTAACCCAGAACTTATTTTCTTACCTATTAGCTTACTTCTAAGTCTAGAAATGAGAAAATTCTATATTAACTTCAGCCCCCTATTTCACCCACCCACGGGTTGTTTTTTTCTTAGTGCTCAGTTACGCCATGAAAGGAATCCACAGGGGTTCATACAGACCAAATTTCAAGTTTCTAGGTCAGGGGATCTATCTCGAAACTGCAGATCACATTAACATCTCGACTGTATCAATATATTATTTTAAGAACATAATAATTAATGTATGTAATTTGTAATTGTAATAAAGGTTATTTTCAACAAAATACTTTTTCTATTTACTTGGAAGATAAATTATTCGTTAATTTAATTATTTATATTATGTAGGTAGGTACATGCTTGATACTAGATGTAAAGTGCAAACAAGCAAGTATTATTACTAGATAGTTCGTGCATGCAAACTTAATACTAATAATACTCAAAGCAGCAGAAGCTTAAGCATGTTATTTTTTATTTTAAATAATAGTTGATTATATAGATGCAATCACTTTTTTATTATTGTCTGGGAAATTTAAATCTTAAAGAAAATTCTTAAGATTGTTTTATAAATCTCTTGTAAGTAGATTGTTTTCTAAACGAATTATGATTATGATTGTGATGTTGACGATGTACTAAATTATTTTGCGTCAGCTATATACAATACTAGCTGTTACCCGCAGCTTCGCCCGCGTGAACTTAGATTTACGGATTTATCATGTCTGATGATGATCATTTTCTATTTTAATAATGACTAAGTATTTGTATTAAAATGGATATACGTAATCTTGAACGCTTCCCGTTTGGTCCCGCTCGAATCACGGCAACACGATTTATTTTCTTGCGTATTATTTTGATATTGCCATATCTCCTAAAGTATTCATTTAATTTGCACGATGTAAACGGGAAAAATAATCTTCATGGAGTGCTTAAGCCAATTAACTGATTTAAAATGATAAGGATTCATTCTGTGTTTGTGTAAATAACTTTCAAATTATCGCGTTAAAAATTGCCCATTTTTTAAAGTATTAAATGCATATACTATGATATCCCTAAGAGATAGACATATGCCATCGCGGACTTTTTTGTAGACCTATTTAAGATACACAATTCCACCATACATTATTTTGTTATATCTCAAAGGGTTTAGGCAGCGTTTTCGTTGAAAGCTCCCAGGCGGCCTATTTTTTTCCGACACCTCCAACAATTATTGTTATATCTTAGCCAATGTACATAAAAACTTAATAAATTATATACATAAACCTTCCTCTTGAATTGTTCTATCTATTAAAAAAAACCGCATCGAAATCCGTTGCGTAATTTTAAAGATTTAAGCGTACAAAGGGATATAGGGACACAAAAAGCGACTTTGTTTTATAATATGTAGTGATATAGGAATTATAGGTATGTATCATACGAATACGCTATTTCATCATGGTTCGTCGAATAAAGTATTATTATAAAAGCTGCTATCAACACTCCGTTCTGTATATCATCGCTAGGGATACAAGTATTAGATATTTAAAAATTTATGGGGTTTTTTGATACTTCACATTAATACGGCATAGGATTTGTATGATGACCAAATGATAGATCAATCGGATGATTAGTAAGTTTTTAGATTAATGAAAATGGTGGCGGTAAAACGGTGGTAGTCTCTGACTCTACATCATATTAAATTATAAGACAGTATCCTGTTAGGTTACTTTCTTTAGGTTTAAAACATTTAATACATTTTATAAGTTGCTTTGATTAAAAATTACCAAATAATTGAATCAAAATATTGTTCAAGGTACTAAAATAAACTAATGTTTATTTTATTATTATTAATGATTGTTGTATTCAATTTAATAATTTTTATTTCAAAGGCTTAAATTAGCATATATGTATACATTAGAAAACTATAAACTATCTTTTAGAAGAAGATTTTCTAGAAAGTAACAAATTTAAAATGAGGAGATTCAAAGTTAATGATAATATTAATCAATAATGTTGAAACTCCTCATTTTAAATTCGTATCGCATGTTTTAGTTAACAATACACAAAATAATTAAAAGGACACACAAAGACAAATTTGAGTACTGGTGCTTATTTATTGATTCAAAGTGAGTGGCATAACAAAATGTTAACCATAACTTTATAAAATATTTTGTTTAATATCAATTAATATTCTACTAAATATTATATCACGTAACAAATAGATACACGGAATGCGTCCGTAAAAAATGCGCCAAGTATATATTACATCGCAAGCTCAGCAATAATAAATAACAATATATGGAAAAATTGTATAAACTTGTATTTCGCTTAGTAAACCATAATGCATTAATTATTTAATCCACACATTGAAATATTTAACTGCTTTAAGAAAATCGCATAGCATAAAACATAAATGATATAACTATCGCAAGTTAGCATAAGATTATAAAATTTAAAACTATTTCATATTTATTTATACATATAATTCGTATAGCCAAATGTTATTAAACCTAAAATATCTGCCAAAGAGTCAGAGTTACCGATATCGCGTTAAACTCGCTTAGGTAGACGAAGTGTTGGTCGGCTATTAGGTTAGGTGAGAAGACAATCTCTGTGCTGGTCCGTTGGATACTACATAGTGCCAAGGAGTCCGTCGTCTTAGAGTTAATTAAAGGAGGCCTATGTTCAGCAGTAGTTAGATAAAGGTTCATAATGATGATGGTGAATCATTTTCAACGGTACTCTTCACCATGTTTGTCAGACTGTCATAATATCACAAAAATATCACAAGGACTCAACAGTATATAAAAAGGCGTTGAGTGATGCGGCTTGTTTTAACCACTTATCTATAACTATTATCGGCGACACATATATTATGATAAATTTCACGAAAACATTTCTTTCTAAAAAACAACTAGCCATAGAAATATTGATGTATTTCCATCGCTAGTCAAAAATACTAGAGTTAAAAATACTTAAGTCTATTGCTTGTTTTGATGTTCAAAAGAACATTTTGTACAAATCTTTTTAAATTTAATCGCATAGGGCTTAATTGTACATCGGATTTTGTTTGTGATTATAAAATACTTACATGTTAATTGATTGGTGATAATGACGGATGATTTCATTAATGATATATATAATGCCTACTTGTAACAATATTAATATTATTTAAATTTTAGTTTCCATTTTTAATTTTAAGAGATGAATATATAATGTTATGGAATCTTCGAGACTCGAGTCGTAATTTCCATTATAAAACGGTTTTGTAATAGAAAATCTATTATTATTTTATGTCCCAAGTATAGTTCCAGTATGGCGGGCCGGGTCGTTGCACTTTCAGTGGCATTATGGGATTATTTCGGGCACCGTGATCCGAGTCTCGGAGGAGCCGTGGTCATATACACTTGTGATCTTCCAGCGTGAACGAAAGTTTTCCACTTCTGTCACGCTGTAGTAATTTATACATTTCACACAATTTATCATTTATGTCATCGATTTCATGTTCGCTTTAGACTAGAGTCTTTAGATTGGACACTATTTCGAGGCTATTTGTCTATAATCTATCAAGTGGTATAAACTTGTCGTATTTTCGGTTCATAGACATTAACATAATTATAAGAACGTATCCCAATAACGTGCATGTTATTAAAATTACAATTAAATTGAAAGCAATAAAATTTTTAGCATAAAAAATTGAACTACTATTTTTTGCTATTTGTCTTATTTTTCGATGATGATTTTGCGAGGCCTGATGGCCTTCAAGCTCAAGCTATTTGTCATGCATCATCTCGCTAAAGAATTCGGAGATTATAATTTGTGATGATTATTATTAATTCATGCGATATTTTAGTGTATCAAATCATGCAATAACCTTTATTAATAATAATGAAATAACTGGTGTTATTTTTTACTTTAAAGTAGAAGTATGTAGTTATATGCCGAATTTATACGCTAATAAAATATGTTTAAAAAAATTACTTACTTGTCCAAGATCGATAGTGAGGTTCACCTCGTTGTATTTCATCCCCCTGGATAAAGGTGGACTTTGCCACCAGGTCTCCATACCATCCACCGCATACTCTGGGGGGTGTTTCTTTGATTCACTCTTCGCATCGCATATGTCACACACCTGTTGAATAATACGAAATATATACTTAATGAAACCTTTAAAGATAAATTTGCTTCTTTCTTTATTGAATTATATTATTATTAGCTTCTATATGAAATAATAAAATTTACATATCGAAGGTTGTCTAGAAGAGATCGCTTTAGCGATATGATCGCCTCTTGTACTCTTACTTATAGGTTTTATATATTTGTTTATCGTATTATGTTTTATGGTGTGCCATAAAGTGTGATTTATTATAATTATTATTATTTTTAAATACAATAAAAGTTAACACAAGATTAGAAAGTAATTATCAGCAAACTAAAATTTTATTGTTTACTCAAAAATTAAAGTATAAAATCGTTTACAAGAGTCGTAACAATATAAAATCCATTCACAGCAATCATTAAATCCGTCCATTCAACACTTTTTTTATTTTTACAACATGTGAAGAACATGTGCCGGCAAAATACATTCAAATTTGGCGTTCATTGTAAACGGGCTGTGAAGAACAAAAGGTGGCCGCGGAGATGCGCTACGCATTTGGCTACCACATGGCCATAAAAACCTCACGAGACGAGCCCAGCTTCGAAATTCACGGAAAGGTAGAACGGCTCTAAATTACAGAGCTGCGAGCAATTTGATGATAGAAATCGAAATAAACGATCACTCTTGCCGCAAAGGAACGCCAAATTGAGTTTTTCGAGTTTTAAACTTGCTTCATTTTTTATTTATGTTAGTATTTTAAAGGGATTATATTATTCGTGGCAAGGGACTCACCGTCTTGGTCGTATTTGAGGGAGGCCTATTTTTTATGTCATAAGTCGGCAACCCATATGATTAAAGATTAGGCGGATACGTTGCTCTAGTTATAAAGGGATCATTTTAGGAAATGAGTCACCATGAACTCATAAATCGCATGAAATGCGACAGCATAACTGTCACTTAAAGCCGGTATTATGTGGACGTATAGAGACCGACGATAATGATAGTCTTGTAAAATTGTTTACATTCTATTTATTCATTTGTTATTAGTCGTTTATGTAATGTATGTATGCTACTTTAAAAAATTACTAAAGTTGTTTTTTTGTGTATATTGATGGAAGATGAAACCTAACGGCGAAAAAATATTGCTTCATGATTATGATATTATTACTAGACTCAATTTTATGTATAAATAATATATCTATCCCAGACTAATAATCAGAAGGATTGGTTATTGTCGAATTACAAATTTAAAAAAACAACATAATTTATCTTTAGTAGTAATTTTTTCACATATTAAATTATATATATGTCAAACATACTGGATCCGTTACTATACCGGACGTAAGCTGCGGTGATAACAAAAGTCTAACGACCCACTCAGCATGCTCAAAATAATCTCATGACCTGCGAACCCTTTATCGCTGAACGCTGATGAATGAAACATTTTTTTCAAATTTAACAGTGTGCGACATAGGAATTCGTAATATTTTTTACGAACGTTGAAATTTGTTCCTTATTTAAACAATGTAATAAATATCATTGCCTTATTGAATTTCTAAATTCTTAGGTACTAATATAATAAATGAAAAAACGTGGATGTTTGTTACGCTTTCATCATTCGAATCATCATGAAACTTTGCAAACGTATTCTGGGAGGAAGCAAAAAAAGGGATTTTTTTTTGCTTATGCGGGCAACCGCTAGTATTTCATAAAAGCAAGAACGTTTATTTCATAATATGAATTTCGAAATATTTGTCATCAAAATGCGCTAAAAAAGGACTTGGATTCCTACCTGTTGTTTCTTCTCTTTTTATTATTACTCAAAGCTTAAGCAATAAAAGTACATAATAAATATGTTAGTAGTAACCATAATGTTTATAAAGTAATATTAAGTTTGGTAGCCGAGGCAACAGATTCCTTATCAGTGTGAGTTGACAGGACGAGATAACTGCTATCAACCTCCCGTTCATGTGATATATAATAAGCTCGTCGGGTCGGTTTTTGTCTATATTTTTATTATATTCATAAGTTATTTAGTATACATTTACTACGTCCTTTAATTATTGTATTCGATTATAATTAATGTATTAAGAAAATTCGCAAATTGCTGAATCATGTACTTAAAACTTCTATTGACATAAAATTGTCACAAAAAAGCTAGTTCAATGGAATTTAAATCTACAGCGAAAAAAAATAGGTTTTAATTCAGGATTTCTGCTAGAAGCTTGTTTATCTGGTTCACAATAATTTATAATACATTTTTCATAAAAGAACTAGCTAGTTTAAGCGATTGAACTCGCCCTAAAATAAAAATGAAACTTATAATCTGCCCAAATAACTAGGTGTACAAATACAAAACTTTTTTTTGAAATTCTAATAAGATACTTGGTTCTAAGATTAGAAAATCAAACAAAATTCCTTTATCTTTAAAACGTGTGACGGTGCTTTTGATATTATGTCCTTCATAGACAAAGAATGTTTACTGGTAGCAGCCACCTTCAACAGAAGATTTAAAATCTGCAGATGACTTTTATGTCTCTCGAGCCCTGGGGGCTTGTGTGTGGCGATGTATCATCAGGTGTAATATCATTGAATATCACAAGATAGTCTCTGTAATACTTCTCGCCTATCCACAACCACCCTTAATTACCAAAATGAAAATAGCTGCCAATAATGGCTCTGTATTTTTTATCAGTATAATGTAATATTTTTATCACCAAACCAACGTTTAAATATATATCTATCTCTCACGTAAAACCAGTTATTACGACAAAAGAATCTCTTCTCATAATTTGATCCCTTCTTATCTCTCTTTCTAATCATATCGCCTGTTGACTGCATTTAAATATCTATTTCCCAATCTCGAGCAGCATAGTAAAAAAAAAACAATGAGACAACTGTATCGTTTACCTGTGATGCTGTTATTACTACTGTTATAATCTGACGTTATGTAGAGTCGTTTTCGGTTTTGCTTAAAGTTTGCGAATGACCATTTGATTTGAATTTATAAACAAATAAATAAAACATTTCAAGAGCACAGCGAATTCAAAATTATACATATTTGCGTATATATATTTTATATCCATTTCAGAATAATGGGTCTCAATTTGCTCAATCTTTACTCTTTAATTTTTGCATTATTTGGAAAAATAGAAGGCATGAGCGTAGAACTTGCCTCGTTACAACCAACTGTGGCTATGAACGCTACACCGATATCTGAGGTAGTTCTTAATGAGTCTATGTTTAACAATATACGCATTAGCTCTGAATCGTGTATTGAGGTATTAATTCCATGTGTACCTTGCAAAATGGAAGCATATTGCAGTGCAAACATAGAATCATATAACGTTCCTGTGAATTTGGAAACATATGACTATACAACCCTACATACTACTGATTTACCAGAAGTTTCTACTAATGATATCAGTGATATTAAATATTTTAATAATAAGGTAACACATGAAACATCTTTTGATAATTACATTCAAGCGGAAAACCTAATACAATACCAATCAGGTCCATTAGATGAGAATGACCCATTTCTAAAAGAAATTGAAAGAATAAGGAAATTAAGTGCTAACTCATCTACTGAAGCATACGATGTCTCATCAGAAATCGATGACAATGATTTATATGATTCTAGTAATGATACATTTTTTTCTTCAAATGATGATATTATCACCGACTCCACATCAACTCGTAGTGAACCACTGCTAACATCTATTATTACAAATGATCTCACATATACTACCGTGTACTATACTGATATTCATTCAAATTTAAACACTCAATCTAATTATGATACAAATATTACGGAAACTGATAAACCTATTAGTGATGATGAGTATAATTCTGGAACTTCGAGTGGAAATACATTTGCTGTAAATAGCGATCTAAAAACAACTATTGACGAGCAAAAATATTTCGGTACCACAGAGCCGAACAGAAAAAAAACTACTTTTGAAATGGTAACAAAGAATAATTATGACATTACTACCAAACCCACACAATTTGACAATACTGATTACAGCAGTACTGATTCTAATACAGAATTTTCTTCTGTAACTCCATACAAAACAACATCCGTAGAGAAAGTGAAGCTTTGCCCAAATATACATTTCAATTGTTCACTAAAATGTGCCGAAAAAAATATAACGCAATCAATATTTATATCAAACTGTGCTGTTGTATCAGTAAGATGTTATTTAAGAAAATGTGTTGGTAATATGTACGCCAAAAGTAATATGTCGAATTCGACCAACGTTACAATGATAAATACCGTTTATACTGACAAACAAAACCGGAAAATTTATAACCTAACTATAGACACGAAAAAGAAACTTCTTAAACTCTGTTGGGAAACAATGTTTGGACAAGAATTGGTAAAATTGACTATGATGGATCTTGTAAGTATTGCTTACACACCCTCTGGGTCACCTAACTTTTTTTTTCTATTTGTGTTATTTTGATATTGTGATGATGAAGTGGAATTAATGTTCATCGTCATAACATGAAGAATTACTCACTAATTAATGGCGCCGGGGCTATTAGTCCGGACTACACGGACCGGATATACATGAATCTTTTTCTATTCTAAGACGTAGGATTGTAGCACAAGTAATTACACTGCCTGTACTGCTCTTTTTAAAGCAGCATAAACATTTCACGGAGTATAAGACTATTACATGTTAAATATTAATAAGCTATATTGTATTATTTCAGGTGTTTGTTATATTGGGAACACTATTTATGGATTTTTTTAAAGCACTATTCGTAAGATACATGAATCGTTGTTGGTGTTGGGATCTCGAGAAAAAATACCCACAATATGGTGATTTTAAAATTGCTGAAAATATATTGCATCTTATTAACAACCAAGGGATGGTCTGGATGGGAATGTTTTTTTCACCAGGACTAGTCATGTTAAATGTTGTAAAGTTAATGATAATGATGTATCTCAGATCGTGGGCTGTCATGACGTGTAATGTCCCACACGAAGTTGTATTTAGAGTCTCCAAGAGTAATAATTTCTACTTAGCATTGCTTTTAACAATGTTATTTCTTTGTGTTTTGCCTGTGGGCTACGCTATTGTCTGGGTAAAGCCATCATGGCACTGTGGACCTTTCTCAGAATATGATAAAATTTATAAAATACTGACTAGCAATATTTACAAAGTTCTTCCGAAAAGTCTAAACTTTGCACTTCAATATATTGCATCACCAGCAATAGTCATCCCTTTACTTGTTTTACTCATTTTAATTATTTACTACCTCGCTAAGAGAAGCTAATAACGATTTAAAGGTACAGATTTTTTTATATATTATATTGTTTGTCTCAATTTTAATATTATATAATAAAAAT
The DNA here is from genome assembly GCA_905333005.2 of Lycaena phlaeas. Taxonomy (NCBI): domain Eukaryota; kingdom Metazoa; phylum Arthropoda; class Insecta; order Lepidoptera; family Lycaenidae; genus Lycaena; species Lycaena phlaeas. The sequence continues at coordinate 9,132,061 of HG995168.1, forward strand.
TGTTAATACAGGTTCAACTAAGAAGAGAAAGAACAGAAGAAAGGAGAAAAATGTTTCAACTAGCCGATACCAGACGTCGCGGTGGATCTTCTTACATTGATAATACACCTTTTGCTAGGTGGAAGAAAGCTTTGCCCTCTCTTCCAATTAGTAAATCAATAGATTCTGATGATAAAAAACCTGGTATCGATGAAGACTTAAAGGAACCAAAAAAATCTGTTAGAAAGAAAGGTAAATATTATCATAATATAATTTTATTTTCAATAAAACTTACAAAAGTTTAAAATATTTCACGTTTTGTAGGCATATTTGAGAAAATTGTTGGAATGGCTTTGGATAAGAGAGGTGAAACTAGCCATCGTGCTGACAAAGACAATAATATTATTGATGATGAAACGGATACAGATTTTCATGAAGGTCTTCCAAAAGACATATTGAAAATTAAGGATATTACACTCATGAAAGGAGATAATACAAAAAGTGCTGTGGAATTAAAAACAACAAATGAGACAAATATAAAAATTAATGAAGAAGAAAATGTAAAAAATAATGATATTATCAAAAGTAATATTTACGAAGAAACAGACACAGCATTAGATAAAAATCCCAAAAATACTCATAAAAACATTAAAGAAAAACAAAATTCTCAATCTAGTAATCAGTCAAAACAATCTGATTCTATTGGTTCAGTAATACCTGTTATTACGATTAGTACTACTGAAAGTGACGATGAAATGCTTCAAGGACTAAAAGAGAAACATAACTTGACACCACAATTAATAGATATAAAAAAAAAAATAGTTAAAAAAAACTAAAAACACGCTTTTTATAGAAACCCAAACTAAATAAATAATAGTTTAAAAAAACTAAAAACACGCTTTTTATAGAAACCCAAACTAAAAAATAGAAAATAAATTTTAATAAATTTAAATTAAGAATAGTGTTAAAAATTTCAATAACTATAAATTAATAATAGTGTAAATAAAAAAAAAATATTTTATTTTAAAAAAAGCGTGGGGTGCTTTTTAAGATATTATCAAAATGATAATCACTCTACTCATATCTGTCAATAAAATATTTATAACTATATTGACACCATGCACCCCACGCTTTTTTTAAAAAAAAATATTTTATTTTAAAAAAAGCGTGGGGTGATTTTTAAAGTAAAGTATCAACCCTTACATGTCCCACTGCTGGGCACGGGTCTCCTCCTCGAAATCAAGCGAGGAGGGTATTGGGCCAATAGTCCACCGCGCTGGCCCAGTGCGGATTGGTGAACTTCACATACCTTCAAAGACTTTCAATCTCATCAGGCATGCAGGTTTCCTCACGATGTTTTCCTTCACCGGTGAGCGAACGATGGTCTCGTGTGCACTTAGAAATTTAGAAAAACCCATTTCAAGGCACACACGGACGGGTCAGGATCGAACCCTGAACCCCTCGTGTAAGAGGCCGAGTCCGTCCGAGGCCGAGGCCGAGACCACTGGACCACCGTCGCTCACTAGGGGTGCTTTTTAAGATATTATCAAAATGATAATCACTCTACTCATATCTGTCAATAAAATATTTATAACTATATTGACACCATGCACCCCACGCTTTTTTTAAAATAAAATATTTTTTTTTATTTACACTATTATTAATTTATAGTTATTGAAATTTTTAACACTATTCTTAATTTAAATTTATTAAAATTTATTTTCTATTTTTTAGTTTGGGTTTCTATAAAAAGCGTGTTTTTAGTTTTTTTAAACTATTATTTATTTTTTACTTTTTAGTAATTATTTATAAATATTATAAATACGGGGAATCAGAGTTCGATTTCGGAGAGGGAGCCTGAGAAACGGCTACCGGAACCAAGGAAGGCCGCAGGCGCGCAGATTACCCACGGAGAGTTACATACTGACATACTGACATACTGACATACTGACAAACTGACAAACTGACAAACAGACAAACTGACAAACTGACATACAAGTGAAGCTAATAAAAAGCGTGTAAAAAAAAAGCGTGTAAAAAGCGTGTAATAAATACGGGGAATCAGAGTTCGATTTCGGAGAGGGAGTCTGAGAAACGGCTACCGGAACCAAGGAAGGCCGCAGGCGCGCAGATTACCCACGGAGAGTTACATACTGATATACTGACATACTGACATACTGACATACTGACATACTGACAAACTGACAAACTGACAAACAGACAAACTGACAAACTGACATACAAGTGAAGCTAATAAAAAGCGTGTAAAAAAAAGCGTGTAAAAAGCGTGTAATAAATACGGGGAATCAGAGTTCGATTTCGGAGAGGGAGCCTGAGAAACGGCTACCGGAACCAAGGAAGGCCGCAGGCGCGCAGATTACCCACGGAGAGTTACATACTGACATACTGACATACTGACATACTGACATACTGACAAACTGACAAACTGACAAACAGACAAACTGACAAACTGACATACAAGTGAAGCTAATATAAAAAGCGTGTAATAAGGATAGTTTTGAAAGTCAAGACATTTCTAAAACGATAAATACAACAAACGAAAAAACTAGCTTAAAGCGAATCAAAAAATGTTCCAATATAAAATCGCTGAAAAGACAAAACAGTGTTGAAAGTGTAAACGAAAATAGAAGTGTTAGAAAAAGTAAATCTAACGAAGACGGCCATAAGTATCAGTACTCACTGTAGTTTTAAATATATATTATTAATAATCTTTAATATTAAGTTCAATTCGTAAGCGACATTTCTTTTCCTCATTTTTTTTTCTTTAACTTTATTAAAAACTGCAACATATCATAAGACAAAAATATGTCAGCAGTCGTAAATGTCAGGAATGTTTTATTTTAAAACGCATTATTTCCTATTTCTTTGTTTATATGCTGATATCTTAAGAAAAGTAAGAAGTTCATTATTATCGCGAAAAAAAAATCTTTACGAGTATATTGAGCGACAAAATTTTGATGTTTTTACAAGTGATTCGTTTGATTTTGAATACTTGAGTAAGTACATAATAAACTCCGTCTAGTGATATTATATAAAAATATCAACTAAGTAATACTCAAATAAACATCCACCTTCAGTACCTTAAAGTAAAACTCGAATATGTTTGTCGGTTATAAGAACTCGTATGATATCCCTCTATCGCAACTCAAAAGCAAATTGGTTTCAAAATATTGGGCATAAAATGTTAAAAAGATGAAAAATGTTATTGACTTATATAGTATACAACTTTTTCAATAAGTCTATGGACATTAATATATTTTCAATAGAAAAGTACATGCTAGTAATAACTAGGATTTAAAATTCTATGAATTTGTAGATGCTATGACGGGTTGTATTGCTAATTTGATATTTTAATTATACTCCGTGCGGTGTAGCTTGGTGCGGCTGACACATGCCAATATGACGTTGATATACATGATTAGAGATGTGACGTTATGCAATTTATTTTTATCGCTAACGATACTCGCAGCGTAAGTATAGTTCTTATTAATAGTAGTGTGTGTTAGTGTGTTTATTCTGTTGTGCAGTGTATCTAGGTGTATAAACTTTTCAATGTATATATTTAGGGGCTACATAATAGTAGCTTTGAAGTTATATTAAATAATCAAAATCAGGTTTATATTTTATTCGTGACAACTTTTTTAACGATAATGATAGATTCTGTTGTTTCATTAATATAATGATAGACTTTTTACAATAATAATTGAACTACGCCCAATATACATTTTTTATTATAAAGAACATCGACTTTCCATCCTAGTATAGTACATTCCATCACTAAGCACGTCTATGGTTTTACGTTATACGCATAGGACTTTGCTTAAATTTTCTTTCCATTTGATTATATTTGGAGTCTATCACATTCTGGTTGGATTTGATTTAATTTACCACAGTAATTGGTGATCTACTATTTTACGAATGAGGTATTAATAAAATACTTAATTATATTTTTTTAATTGCGACGGCTTGCAAGAGTAAAACGTAACGTTACTGGAACTGTCACCCGCACCATGCTACACCGAAATAGGTATACTCTTACAGAACTGTCTGTAATGGCTCTAATCTCGCATTTAAATGTAATTATCAAACTGTGTCTGCGTCGTTCTTATTAGTAAGCTATTGTATATATATATCTATAATGTAATGTAGTGACGGTAATAATATTATTATGACATGTTGAATATCCACGAATACTCATTCAGGCCCTTACACTTTTTCAGTCTGCTATTATGAATTATGTATAATACATCACTCTAAAAGATCACATAGCTAGCAGTAACTGATATAATAGTCTCTGTGTAACACGTCGTAGTTGCACGTCGGTAACCGAGTGGAGTCAAAACCGCATGGTAACCACACGCGTCTTGTTTATTGATATATACGATATATACTATGTTTTATTTGGGGCTTATTCGGACACACGAAAACTGTATGATTGCGGTTCTTAAACCGCGGGGAAGGGTTTTGTGTTGAAAAGACGGAGTGGCAGCTTGTAGTTAGAGCAAGTTTATTCAACTCCATTATCGTTCAAAGACTGAGACATCCTACTCTATCGCTGGAAAGTCTGAGATAGCTGCACACGTGTATTCACTGCGTTAAAATCATTCCTTGTAACGACGCAGCGCGACCGCAACACGCTAGTAGAATTCCCTTTAATGTTATAATGTAATGTAGTGACGGTAATAAAGTAACATATTTTACAGCTGAAAATATTCCTACACAAACTTTAAGTGATCAGTTGCAAAAAACACCTTTGGAAGATAATGACGAAATTAAAACGTTATCTAATAAGCAAGCTATAAATACTACAGACGCTTTAATCGATGTTACTAAAATCCTAAAATATAGTCAAAACAATACAAATATAAATGAAGACAAAGAAAAATTAAAGCAGGTTAACGATTCACAATATACCACGTCACTATTACTAGAAACTACAGTAAGAAATAAATTACTTAAAACGAGAACTAACATCAGAAAACGAAAAGTTCAATTTAAAACCACTCATGATAGAAAGAAAAGAAAACTAAACACTAATAGAATAAAAGCAGAAACTAAAGGAACACACGTAAAATCTTGGTGCTACTCATGTGGATTAAATGATACTAATATCCCTTCATCTACTTGTTACAATACATTTGAAGGGAAAGACAAGAGCCGCCGAAAAGATACGAACAGATATAAAATAAAATGTATTCAGAGTAGGATTGTTAAACAATTAAAAAATAAATATTATGGGCCTTTGTTTATAGGGGGTTGTTTTAAAAGGTTTTTAGACATAGGTACTGTATACAATGAAAGAGGTTGTAGAACGTATGAGCCTACAATGGGTAATAGTTTTGCATCTGAACGTCTTTCGAAACTGGAATATATATTACACGGTGTAGATAACGGATGTACTCACAGTCCCTATGCATCTTTGACACCTTTCAGTCGAGCAATATCTTTGTACGTACGATATCATGTTTGTGTATGTAATACAAAATACTGCAACAATTCTGTAATGTTGCGGAAGTCAATGAGTTTTTGGTGTTTGTTGATTACTTTGTATATATTAAATTGAGACAATGTGAAAATGCTTTTAAGATAAATACATATTTATAGATATAATGTGCCTTAGTATATTAAAATTGTTATAAATGTTAATAGTTTAATTAAACTACTATTAGTTTAAAAAAAGCTACTGAGTACTAGATATACTTACACGCTACACTCAAAGGTAGATTATTCAAAAACGGTACACTAATCCTAAATTTGTTGTATGATAAAATCGCAAATATGTTTTATTAAATATATTATTTATACCTAATAAACATTTTCTTTACTACCCTATCAACGTATTTTAAACAGATTCAGTCGAATTAGTTAAACTTCAATAGTAATCAGTTATCTTTATTCTTCAAATAATTCTTGTTGAGTCGATTAGCTACTTTATGTGCGCTATATAAAGCAAAGCTCTCTCTGTTTTCCTCCATCTCTTCCCCCCTCTCCCTCTTTTCTATCATGCACTATGTACAGATTAAATATAAAAGTAGTATAGATTATACTACTATATCTTTAGATTTTTATTCACTTTTATCCTTGACAATATGATAGTATCACTGTTTCTTTTTTTATACGAGTAGTATTATAGAAGATCAAACAAACAGTCGAAGCTCTCTGGCGACTTTCGACGCCCACAAACATCCACACTACCGTACCGTCATGCAGATGCATTACCCTTTGTCAACCACCCCCGTTCTGCCTGCTGACATTTGCTTAAAACTCAAATTTAAATTTAGAGGTTAGGAAATCGCGCGGTTGCCTGAACGAGGACTATAAAATGTTAAAGACTAAAACCTCTTTCAATTAACTACATAATATCAAAAGCTTTTAGTTTCACATATTTATTGAATATTTATAATATTTAGTCATAATATAGGTAGGAACCAATAATTCTGTTGAGTTTTGTAAGCATGACATTTTTTCCATTGCTGAACATAGGCCCTCCCTCAATGAACGCCAAGACGACCGATCCCTTGCTACTCGCATGATCGAGAGAACATATCATGAGATCGATCGCATGACTTTTATAAGGCTTTATGAATATTTATTTTCATCTAAACTAGGATACGAACGTAGGATCGAGATGGAACGAACACTACATATGGTTTTCTTCAACAAAATTTTTATATTCCTATAATTTTCATTACCTAAAATCTTCTGAACAGTATCAGAGACAAAAATTAAAAATCCTAAAAGTTCTCATTTACTATTTGTGGCATTTCTGAGTCTCAGACACACTCCATAAAATTTATATTAATTGGTATTCATAGATCTTTCTGATACACATTATTGCTGGAATAAAATACCAAAAATATAGAGGTTAGCTCGCGATTAGTCCGCACATATGCATATAAACATGTCGGACGGCAAGTATCTCCTCTGAACTTTATATTATTACAATCGCTACCCTTCCCGAAGCTATAGCTTACTATCTCGGAATCGAGAGGCGACGTCATTCTGCGGCGGATCGTTGCACGCGCAACATGGCGCGGACAGTCGCGCTGCTAGTATTGTTTATCAACGGATAAACAATACTAGCAGCGCGCGTGGCCGCAGAAGTTCTGACACCCCCGTACTTTAACTTGGCGCTGGGGAAAAAAATTACGGCGACGGCGACATGCGGAGACGAGGAACCAGAGTTGTACTGCAAGCTTGCTGGAGCAAATGCTGAGCACGACGAACATGTGATTCAAGGACAGGTGAACTACCTTTTTATAAACATTCCCATTTAACTATAAATTACTGCATGCGCGTCGAGTTTATCGCATAGTACAGATACAAATTCAAGTCAGCGTTTTACAAATAAGAATATTTGTTCGTGATTTTAAAAGTCGCTGTGCTCTTGAAATGTTTTATTTATTTGTTTATAAATTCAAATCAAATGGTCATTCGCAAACTTTAAGCAAAACCGAAAACGACTCTACATAACGTCAGATTATAACAGTAGTAATAACAGCATCACAGGTAAACGATACAGTTGTCTCATTGTTTTTTTTTTACTATCCTGCTCGAGATTGGGAGATAGATATTTAAATGCAGTCAACAGGCGATAGGATTAGAAAGAGAGATAAGAAGGGATCAAATTATGAGAAGAGATTCTTTTGTCGTAATAACTGGTTTTACGTGAGAGATAGATATATATTTAAACGTTGGTTTGGTGATAAAAATATTACATTATACTGATAAAAAATACAGAGCCATTATTGGCAGCTATTTTCATTTTGGTAATTAAGGGCGGTTGTGGATAGGCGAGAAGTATTACAGAGACTATCTTGTGATATTCAATGATATTACACCTGATGATACATCGCCACACACAAGCCCCCAGGGCTCGAGAGACATAAAAGTCATCTGCAGATTTTAAATCTTCTGTTGAAGGTGGCTGCTACCAGTAAACATTCTTTGTCTATGAAGGACATAATATCAAAAGCACCGTCACACGTTTTAAAGATAAAGGAATTTTGTTTGATTTTCTAATCTTAGAACCAAGTATCTTATTAGAATTTCAAAAAAAAGTTTTGTATTTGTACACCTAGTTATTTGGGCAGATTATAAGTTTCATTTTTATTTTAGGGCGAGTTCAATCGCTTAAACTAGCTAGTTCTTTTATTAAAAATGTATTATAAATTATTGTGAACCAGATAAACAAGCTTCTAGCAGAAATCCTGAATTAAAACCTATTTTTTTTCGCTGTAGATTTAAATTCCATTGAACTAGCTTTTTTGTGACAATTTTATGTCAATAGAAGTTTTAAGTACATGATTCAGCAATTTGCGAATTTTCTTAATACATTAATTATAATCGAATACAATAATTAAAGGACGTAGTAAATGTATACTAAATAACTTATGAATATAATAAAAATATAGACAAAAACCGACCCGACGAGCTTATTATATATCACATGAACGGGAGGTTGATAGCAGTTATCTCGTCCTGTCAACTCACACTGATAAGGAATCTGTTGCCTCGGCTACCAAACTTAATATTACTTTATAAACATTATGGTTACTACTAACATATTTATTATGTACTTTTATTGCTTAAGCTTTGAGTAATAATAAAAAGAGAAGAAACAACAGGTAGGAATCCAAGTCCTTTTTTAGCGCATTTTGATGACAAATATTTCGAAATTCATATTATGAAATAAACGTTCTTGCTTTTATGAAATACTAGCGGTTGCCCGCATAAGCAAAAAAAAATCCCTTTTTTTGCTTCCTCCCAGAATACGTTTGCAAAGTTTCATGATGATTCGAATGATGAAAGCGTAACAAACATCCACGTTTTTTCATTTATTATATTAGTACCTAAGAATTTAGAAATTCAATAAGGCAATGATATTTATTACATTGTTTAAATAAGGAACAAATTTCAACGTTCGTAAAAAATATTACGAATTCCTATGTCGCACACTGTTAAATTTGAAAAAAATGTTTCATTCATCAGCGTTCAGCGATGAAGGGTTCGCAGGTCATGAGATTATTTTGAGCATGCTGAGTGGGTCGTTAGACTTTTGTTATCACCGCAGCTTACGTCCGGTATAGTAACGGATCCAGTATGTTTGACATATATATAATTTAATATGTGAAAAAATTACTACTAAAGATAAATTATGTTGTTTTTTTAAATTTGTAATTCGACAATAACCAATCCTTCTGTTTATTAGTCTGGGATAGATATATTATTTATACATAAAATTGAGTCTAGTAATAATATCATAATCATGAAGCAATATTTTTTCGCCGTTAGGTTTCATCTTCCATCAATATACACAAAAAACAACTTTAGTAATTTTTTAAAGTAGCATACATAGATTACATAAACGACTAATAACAAATGAATAAATAGAATGTAAACAATTTTACAAGACTATCATTATCGTCGGTCTCTATACGTCCACATAATACCGGCTTTAAGTGACAGTTATGCTGTCGCATTTCATGCGATTTATGAGTTCATGGTGACTCATTTCCTAAAATGATCCCTTTATAACTAGAGCAACGTATCCGCCTAATCTTTAATCATATGGGTTGCCGACTTATGACATAAAAAATAGGCCTCCCTCAAATACGACCAAGACGGTGAGTCCCTTGCCACGAATAATATAATCCCTTTAAAATACTAACATAAATAAAAAATGAAGCAAGTTTAAAACTCGAAAAACTCAATTTGGCGTTCCTTTGCGGCAAGAGTGATCGTTTATTTCGATTTCTATCATCAAATTGCTCGCAGCTCTGTAATTTAGAGCCGTTCTACCTTTCCGTGAATTTCGAAGCTGGGCTCGTCTCGTGAGGTTTTTATGGCCATGTGGTAGCCAAATGCGTAGCGCATCTCCGCGGCCACCTTTTGTTCTTCACAGCCCGTTTACAATGAACGCCAAATTTGAATGTATTTTGCCGGCACATGTTCTTCACATGTTGTAAAAATAAAAAAAGTGTTGAATGGACGGATTTAATGATTGCTGTGAATGGATTTTATATTGTTACGACTCTTGTAAACGATTTTATACTTTAATTTTTGAGTAAACAATAAAATTTTAGTTTGCTGATAATTACTTTCTAATCTTGTGTTAACTTTTATTGTATTTAAAAATAATAATAATTATAATAAATCATACTTTATGGCACACCATAAAACATAATACGATAAACAAATATATAAAACCTATAAGTAAGAGTACAAGAGGCGATCATATCGCTAAAGCGATCTCTTCTAGACAACCTTCGATATGTAAATTTTATTATTTCATATAGAAGCTAATAATAATATAATTCAATAAAGAAAGAAGCAAATTTATCTTTAAAGGTTTCATTAAGTATATATTTCGTATTATTCAACAGGTGTGTGACATATGCGATGCGAAGAGTGAATCAAAGAAACACCCCCCAGAGTATGCGGTGGATGGTATGGAGACCTGGTGGCAAAGTCCACCTTTATCCAGGGGGATGAAATACAACGAGGTGAACCTCACTATCGATCTTGGACAAGTAAGTAATTTTTTTAAACATATTTTATTAGCGTATAAATTCGGCATATAACTACATACTTCTACTTTAAAGTAAAAAATAACACCAGTTATTTCATTATTATTAATAAAGGTTATTGCATGATTTGATACACTAAAATATCGCATGAATTAATAATAATCATCACAAATTATAATCTCCGAATTCTTTAGCGAGATGATGCATGACAAATAGCTTGAGCTTGAAGGCCATCAGGCCTCGCAAAATCATCATCGAAAAATAAGACAAATAGCAAAAAATAGTAGTTCAATTTTTTATGCTAAAAATTTTATTGCTTTCAATTTAATTGTAATTTTAATAACATGCACGTTATTGGGATACGTTCTTATAATTATGTTAATGTCTATGAACCGAAAATACGACAAGTTTATACCACTTGATAGATTATAGACAAATAGCCTCGAAATAGTGTCCAATCTAAAGACTCTAGTCTAAAGCGAACATGAAATCGATGACATAAATGATAAATTGTGTGAAATGTATAAATTACTACAGCGTGACAGAAGTGGAAAACTTTCGTTCACGCTGGAAGATCACAAGTGTATATGACCACGGCTCCTCCGAGACTCGGATCACGGTGCCCGAAATAATCCCATAATGCCACTGAAAGTGCAACGACCCGGCCCGCCATACTGGAACTATACTTGGGACATAAAATAATAATAGATTTTCTATTACAAAACCGTTTTATAATGGAAATTACGACTCGAGTCTCGAAGATTCCATAACATTATATATTCATCTCTTAAAATTAAAAATGGAAACTAAAATTTAAATAATATTAATATTGTTACAAGTAGGCATTATATATATCATTAATGAAATCATCCGTCATTATCACCAATCAATTAACATGTAAGTATTTTATAATCACAAACAAAATCCGATGTACAATTAAGCCCTATGCGATTAAATTTAAAAAGATTTGTACAAAATGTTCTTTTGAACATCAAAACAAGCAATAGACTTAAGTATTTTTAACTCTAGTATTTTTGACTAGCGATGGAAATACATCAATATTTCTATGGCTAGTTGTTTTTTAGAAAGAAATGTTTTCGTGAAATTTATCATAATATATGTGTCGCCGATAATAGTTATAGATAAGTGGTTAAAACAAGCCGCATCACTCAACGCCTTTTTATATACTGTTGAGTCCTTGTGATATTTTTGTGATATTATGACAGTCTGACAAACATGGTGAAGAGTACCGTTGAAAATGATTCACCATCATCATTATGAACCTTTATCTAACTACTGCTGAACATAGGCCTCCTTTAATTAACTCTAAGACGACGGACTCCTTGGCACTATGTAGTATCCAACGGACCAGCACAGAGATTGTCTTCTCACCTAACCTAATAGCCGACCAACACTTCGTCTACCTAAGCGAGTTTAACGCGATATCGGTAACTCTGACTCTTTGGCAGATATTTTAGGTTTAATAACATTTGGCTATACGAATTATATGTATAAATAAATATGAAATAGTTTTAAATTTTATAATCTTATGCTAACTTGCGATAGTTATATCATTTATGTTTTATGCTATGCGATTTTCTTAAAGCAGTTAAATATTTCAATGTGTGGATTAAATAATTAATGCATTATGGTTTACTAAGCGAAATACAAGTTTATACAATTTTTCCATATATTGTTATTTATTATTGCTGAGCTTGCGATGTAATATATACTTGGCGCATTTTTTACGGACGCATTCCGTGTATCTATTTGTTACGTGATATAATATTTAGTAGAATATTAATTGATATTAAACAAAATATTTTATAAAGTTATGGTTAACATTTTGTTATGCCACTCACTTTGAATCAATAAATAAGCACCAGTACTCAAATTTGTCTTTGTGTGTCCTTTTAATTATTTTGTGTATTGTTAACTAAAACATGCGATACGAATTTAAAATGAGGAGTTTCAACATTATTGATTAATATTATCATTAACTTTGAATCTCCTCATTTTAAATTTGTTACTTTCTAGAAAATCTTCTTCTAAAAGATAGTTTATAGTTTTCTAATGTATACATATATGCTAATTTAAGCCTTTGAAATAAAAATTATTAAATTGAATACAACAATCATTAATAATAATAAAATAAACATTAGTTTATTTTAGTACCTTGAACAATATTTTGATTCAATTATTTGGTAATTTTTAATCAAAGCAACTTATAAAATGTATTAAATGTTTTAAACCTAAAGAAAGTAACCTAACAGGATACTGTCTTATAATTTAATATGATGTAGAGTCAGAGACTACCACCGTTTTACCGCCACCATTTTCATTAATCTAAAAACTTACTAATCATCCGATTGATCTATCATTTGGTCATCATACAAATCCTATGCCGTATTAATGTGAAGTATCAAAAAACCCCATAAATTTTTAAATATCTAATACTTGTATCCCTAGCGATGATATACAGAACGGAGTGTTGATAGCAGCTTTTATAATAATACTTTATTCGACGAACCATGATGAAATAGCGTATTCGTATGATACATACCTATAATTCCTATATCACTACATATTATAAAACAAAGTCGCTTTTTGTGTCCCTATATCCCTTTGTACGCTTAAATCTTTAAAATTACGCAACGGATTTCGATGCGGTTTTTTTTAATAGATAGAACAATTCAAGAGGAAGGTTTATGTATATAATTTATTAAGTTTTTATGTACATTGGCTAAGATATAACAATAATTGTTGGAGGTGTCGGAAAAAAATAGGCCGCCTGGGAGCTTTCAACGAAAACGCTGCCTAAACCCTTTGAGATATAACAAAATAATGTATGGTGGAATTGTGTATCTTAAATAGGTCTACAAAAAAGTCCGCGATGGCATATGTCTATCTCTTAGGGATATCATAGTATATGCATTTAATACTTTAAAAAATGGGCAATTTTTAACGCGATAATTTGAAAGTTATTTACACAAACACAGAATGAATCCTTATCATTTTAAATCAGTTAATTGGCTTAAGCACTCCATGAAGATTATTTTTCCCCTTTACATCGTGCAAATTAAATGAATACTTTAGGAGATATGGCAATATCAAAATAATACGCAAGAAAATAAATCGTGTTGCCGTGATTCGAGCGGGACCAAACGGGAAGCGTTCAAGATTACGTATATCCATTTTAATACAAATACTTAGTCATTATTAAAATAGAAAATGATCATCATCAGACATGATAAATCCGTAAATCTAAGTTCACGCGGGCGAAGCTGCGGGTAACAGCTAGTATTGTATATAGCTGACGCAAAATAATTTAGTACATCGTCAACATCACAATCATAATCATAATTCGTTTAGAAAACAATCTACTTACAAGAGATTTATAAAACAATCTTAAGAATTTTCTTTAAGATTTAAATTTCCCAGACAATAATAAAAAAGTGATTGCATCTATATAATCAACTATTATTTAAAATAAAAAATAACATGCTTAAGCTTCTGCTGCTTTGAGTATTATTAGTATTAAGTTTGCATGCACGAACTATCTAGTAATAATACTTGCTTGTTTGCACTTTACATCTAGTATCAAGCATGCACCTACCTACATAATATAAATAATTAAATTAACGAATAATTTATCTTCCAAGTAAATAGAAAAAGTATTTTGTTGAAAATAACCTTTATTACAATTACAAATTACATACATTAATTATTATGTACATCCTCAGTGCGCAAAGTTCTTCTTAAAATAATATATTGATAGTGTCGAGATGTTAATGTGATCTGCAGTTTCGAGATAGATCCCCTGACCTAGAAACTTGAAATTTGGTCTGTATGAACCCCTGTGGATTCCTTTCATGGCGTAACTGAGCACTAAGAAAAAAACAACCCGTGGGTGGGTGAAATAGGGGGCTGAAGTTAATATAGAATTTTCTCATTTCTAGACTTAGAAGTAAGCTAATAGGTAAGAAAATAAGTTCTGGGTTACAATTAATGTTATGTGTGTAGGTAAAATGCACTTTGTTTCTCTCTAAAGAGGCTAAATTAAAGAAGGGCTTTGTAGGTACGGTCATGGTCGGCAGCAGTCGGTGGGCGCGAAATGTGTCGGTATACGGTGTAATAATCGAATATACTATCACTAATCATCATCAGCCTTGAAATCGCTGCACGTGTAACCTAACGTCAAAACGAGGCATTCAATTTTTCATCAGTAACTTTCACTATTGTAAGCAAATCAAATACTAAACTACTCACTTATAGGACCTTGATAATGATAAAAAGTGCCAAATAAAGTTGGTTTAATTTTTAATGATATTTTACAGGAATTTCACGTTGCCTATGTTTTTATGCGAATGGGCAATTCACCTCGGCCTGGACTATGGGCGTTGGAAAAGTCTACAGATTATGGAAAAACTTTTAAGCCTTGGCAGTTTTTCTCGGACTCCCCGCAGTAAGTACATGGAGTTTTCTTACCAGTTAGTATTACCGAACAGGGCTACATAAGGACCTTATATAACACAAAATTAAAACACTACCTGGTTATCCTTGTCATTTGGGCAAAAGGGCGGTCGCCTCACTTGGCAAAAGTGTCAAATATACGCTACTCGCAAAATAAGCTAAATATGTATAGACTAGCCCTATATCTAGACTTATGTCTACGCTAACCTTTAAATTCTTCTTTTCAGGGATTGTGAAAGGTACTTTGGTAAAGAAAGTTTACAACCGATAACGAGAGATGACTCTGTCATATGCAGTACTGAATACTCCAAGATTGTACCCCTGGAAGGTGGTGAGGTAATGCTAAATACTATATTAAAGATATTACACTTAATAAACATATTACAATTTTTTTAAAACTTAGTGTTAAAAAGTTTAAAAATGTACGTACATAATATATACGTAGTACATACATATTAGTCAAATTACAGATATAGTAATAATATCATTTAATTTTTTTATATCGATAAATTCTAGCTGGTATCTGCTTCATTTACGGCGGCAGACAGATTTTTTAAGAAAATGTGTCAAAATTCCAAGACAGACAAGAAAATTTTAAGAAAGATAGGATATTAAAAGCCGCCGTTAATGAATTTCGAAATCTAAAATCTAAAAAAAATATTTTTTAACCAGTACGCGAGTGTTTTAAAAAAGTTTTTCTATTATTATTTTTTATGTATGCAAATACTGAACTAATGGTTTAGTCTTACTTTGCTATATTTATTAGAATTTATGATAATCCTGGTATATATATTACATAAACGTACATATATACACAAATAATATGTACACTTATGGAATGTTAAAAACTAAAAGATCTCTACAAATTACTAGAGTAGTTTTATTCGATTTTTCTCTACTTTTTACTAGCAAATATATTTTATTGTTTCATAGATTCCAATTTCATTGCTTAACTACCGACCATCATCAAACAAATACTTCAACTCATCGGTCCTCCAAGAGTGGACCAGGGCTACTAATGTACGGCTGGTGCTGCTGAGGACAAAGAATTTGTTGGGACATCTCATGTCGGTTGCAAGGCAAGATCCGACAGTGACTAGAAGAGTAAGTACTTTTAGTACATATCAGGGATATTAGCATCATCGAATTACTTGATCTTAAAAATACTTTAGACGACTCTTTCAGCTTAAGTACTAATCAATGACTAATGCTTAAGCGATAGCTAGGCTAGCTGAGAAAGAATACTAGTGACACTCAAGAGTTTGTACCAATTAAATTAGTAAATTTAATACTCTCTAAAAAATTTAACTAAACTTTACCACGGCCTCCTAGCGGGATAATATATAAAGCGTTGCTCGATAAAATGGGCTATCTAAAATTAAAAAAAAACGTTCCAATTCCGACAATTAGTTCTTGAGATAAGCGCGTTCAAACCAACATACTCGTCAGCTTTATATATAAAATATATGATTGTTCGCAGTATTACTACAGTATTAAAGACATAAGTATTGGTGGTCGATGTATGTGTAACGGTCACGCTGATACCTGCGACCCAGCCGACCCCGAGAGTGACAGCAGTATCCTCGTGTGTCGCTGTCAGCACAACACATGCGGGCCTCAATGCGCACAGTGCTGTCCCGGGTTCGAACAAAAGAAATGGAGGATATCCCAGAATTGGGATCGCTTTGCATGTGAACGTAAGCTGTGTTTATGACAAAAAGTTCTTTTGTTTTCTTCGTTTGTAAATATGCAGAATAAGTTTTGCACTTTTTAGACTCTATTTATCGACTGTTGTATGCGATTGTTTTACTTTTGCTCTCTGTTTTTATTCTATTATTCAGCTTTATTATTAATAATAAAAACTAGAAAGAATTAGCATTAGCAATTTTTAAACCTGAACAATTTTAATATAGTAAAGGTCTTCTTCTTCTTCGTCGTTCCCTCATTGCTGAGGATCGTGACCACATATGAATTTCCACTGGACACGGCCTTGAGCCAAGTGAACTGCTCGGTACAAATTGCCCCCCACTTTGGTCTTAACGGCATCGGCCCATCTCATTGGTGTTCTTCCTCTTGCTCGTCTTCCTTCTATATGTCCCAGAATGAAAGTCCTTTCCAGATCATGCTTTGGAGAACGTATAATGTGACCGAAAAAGCCCAGAACCCTGTCTTGGCATATTGTTGAGAGCCGTTTTTTGATGTTCAGCTCTTCAAGTATAAACGCATTGGTTCTCTTTGCTGTCCAAGAGATCCGCAGTAGGCGTCTCCAACACCACATCTCGAATGCATCGATCTTTTTACATTCGCGACTCTTTATGCACCAGGTCTCCGAACCGTAAAGGAAGATCGAGAATACCAGGGCTCGCACCAGACGCACTTTTGTGGATCTTTGAATACCTCGGTTTTTCCAAATACACTTAAGGTCAGTCATTGCACTTTTGGCCATCCTGGCTCTACGGCTTATTTCATCATTATAATTGCCCTCAGTCGTAATGAGCGATCCCAGGTAAACAACAGTTTGTTTACCTTCACTTTATCATAGTTGCTAAGGGCATCTGTTATTGAAAGCACTTGGGCTCGGTCCACCACAATTATTTTCGTTTTGGAATGGTTGATCTTGAGACCGAGTTTAGCACTTTCTGCTTCAACTCTCTTCAGCAGGGTGGCCATTTCAGCTTCATCCGATGCAACTAATGTAGTGTCGTCAGCGTACCTGAGATTGGTGATTTTCTTTCCGCCTATTGTAACGCCGCCATTCCAGTCCTCCAGTGCCTTTCTCATAATGTAATCGGCGTATATATTAAAAAGTTTCGGTGACAAGATACAACCTTGACCCACGCCTCATTCTGTGTGGAATAGTTCCGATTGATCCTCCAATTTCACAAGCTAGTGCCGTCAAGGTACAAATTCTGGATCAGGAAGATGAGGTGTGAGGGAACTCCCATATTTAGTAGCACAGCAAACATCTCATTCCACTGCACGCAATCAAAAGCCTTAGCATAGACCACAAACCACAGCACCAGCGGTTTGTTAAATTCGCGACATTTTTCAATCAGTAATCGCACATTCAAAATCTGTTCACGAGTGCCTTTTCCAGCCACGAAGCCTGCTTGCTCACTCGGTATCTGGTGATCAATAAAGGTTGAAAGTCGCGTGCTTATTATGCGCAACAAGATTTTGCTAGCATGGGACATTAGAGACAGTGTACGGTAATTTTCACACTTCCGCGAAGACCCTTTCTTATGTAGAGGGATAACAACAGATCGCGTCCAATCCTCTGGCCATTGGCCGAACTTTTTTGAAGAGGTCCTTTGTCTGTGCTTTTTCAGAGTGTTCCTTTATCTCATCGCATATAGCATTGATGTATTTCTCCCTGTCCCTTCGTGTAGATCTTTGCACCTCTGCATGTAGTTGGTTATAGCGGCTTATTTGCGTATCAGTTTGCAGTCCTTCGTTTTTAAGTTTTCTTCTCTCTTTAATTAACGTCCATGATTCCGAGCTTATCCATTCTTTCTTGCGTAGGACATCTTTATGTAAATCGTGACTCTTTTTTGCAGAGTCTAGCATAATCGTTTTGAGATTATTCCAATCTGCTTCACTTGAGTCAAAGGGGTCCTATTCCATCTTTTTAATCTTTTCATTGACGGCCGTATAGAAATGGTCTAATGCATAATAATTAAATGTATGTAAAATTAAATGCAAAAATAGAAAATAATAGTAAAGGTAGCATACTACATATCGCCATGTAATAAAAAAAATTGCTTGATTTTTGCCATATTGCCTTGACTCATAAATAAAATTATTTTTCCAAATGAAAAACTGGTTCTACTAACAAAATATATCAATTTTAGCATGTAATTGTCACAACCATTCGACGGAGTGTGTGTATGATGCTACAACAGACGAGAAGCATCTATCACTCGATATTCACGGGCGTTACGAAGGAGGTGGTATCTGCCAGAACTGCCAACATAATACACAAGGAATAAATTGTAATAAATGTCAACCAACGTTCTACCGCCCATATGGCAAACGATGGGATGAGCTTGATGTATGCCAACGTGAGTATGTGAAAGAAATATATACAAATAGCAGTTCTCCGTGATGTATATAAGACACTTTGATTTTACGAAACAAGTTCAAGCAAAACATTATCCACGCGTTACCTTTAATGTGACGTAACATGATATTCCTAGATGAAATTACGCTACGTAAGCTTCTTCCATACTTACCCTTATACATAGAAAATACACGTCTTATATATCATATATAGCTAGCTGTACCCTGCCACGCTTCGCTGTGGTCGACGAAGATGGTCTCCGGATATGTGACTGATGCAAAAAATAGATAAAAACAATTCTTGATGCAAATTGTATATCACACTAAAATTTCAGCTCAATCGGTGCAGAACTTTTTGAGTTTTTGAAGCGTACACAAACCAACATAACATTCTCTTTCTTTTATTCTCATTCATTAATAAGTTCACTACTGCATAGTAGTAACATGACACTTGTGATATTAAAATTACATTATATATTTTTGTATAATAAATTTTATACAATAAGACTACTTTTAAACAAAGCAAAGCTTCACACAATGAATTTATTAGGTATATCTATCTTAATAAACTATGTATATGTTGGATAATTTTAGCCATTGATTTAGACTATCTTCCAATCATTGGCCAAAATTATCTAATTACTATGATTAACATATTAATAAAACAATATTATTTTTAGCTTGCAACTGTGACTTGCATTATTCAACTGGTAACTGCGAGGAAGAGACTGGACGGTGTGAATGTCGGGTAGAGTTCAACCCACCAAACTGTGACTCTTGCGCATACGGCTATTTTGACTATCCGAATTGCAAACCTTGTATATGTAATCTCAATGGAACAGAAGGACAATATTGTACCCCCGTCGATGGAATGGTATACTTAATATTTTATTAATGAATGACTGATTATGCTTTATTGTGTATATATACAATTTAAAATATTAACAGAAAACAGTATAATGTTTTCATATATAAAGACGACTTTATCCCTAAAATGGATTTCTTTCAAACAACCTTATTGAAACGGCTACCGATTGAGCTTAAAGGCCTCTAGGCCTAAATGTCTAGAGCTTTCGAAAAAAAAATCGGGTTGAGTGCTGCAAATAAAATGACGTGTAAAAATATAATAATTTTCCTGTAATTTTTCTAGTGTCCATGTAAATACAATTATGCCGGAAAATCCTGTGAAATTTGTGCCGATGGTTATTACTCTCCTGAATGTAAAAGTAAGTATAATCAAATAAAGTTAATTAAAATAATATTTAAGAATGGAACAACCAACATACACGATCAGACAATGCCAACAACATTGCGTAAAAAAAATCAAACCTACATTATTACCATCATCAACATTTTTTCATTCACCCTCGTAGACCGCCATAAAGAAACACAAAAAATAAGACCTCTCTTTTTGCGTCGAAGCTTTAAAAAAACCTTTGGTGGTTAAAACAAATAAATTGACCATGATTGTTTATCTTTTTTTTTGTTGTAGATTGTGAGTGTAACTCAGTTGGATCAGTGTCTCAAGTATGCGACCAAATAAGCGGCAACTGTACGTGCAAAAGTAAATACAGCGGACGGACATGCAACCAATGTGAAGCTGGATACTTTAACTACCCTACGTGCAAACGTGAGTATACATGCTTTAGATGGCCGCACAGGTTACGGGTTCGTGTCCCAGCTATAGGCACAGATAGAATATGTAAAACAATATCATTGTCCAATAATGAATATAAATAATGTATTTATATAATTTTCATCTTGTAGTATGAAATACGATTTTAATAAAAAATAGTACCATGCTGCATTGCAGCTGAATTGAACCGCCAAGATCGGGGTGGTACTTTCGCTCACACAATACCAGCTGTGCGGCAAAAAAGTGACAGTTGTGCTGCCGCGTTCCCTACATTGGGTTTCAGATCGCTCATTGAGGGATAGATAATAGGAACATGCATAACACACATTCACATGTGCATAACCTTTGGTTGTGCGTATGTCTATGGGCGTCGGTAGTGATCATGAAAGAAAGAAAGAAAAGAAGAAAATAATTGTAAACAACAGAGATAGCCACTCAGCATTTGTCACACCATTACAGCTGATTGCAATGACTCCTCGTGATCACTCGCTTGGAGCGACATCATGAGGTTCCGACTTCTCGGTTGCCTCTTAATGACATAAAAAAACCTTAATTATTACTTCAGACTACAGAACGATTTTTTTCCAGATTGCAATTGTGATACGAGCGGTACCGAACCTAACATCTGCGACGACGTCACAGGGCAGTGTATATGCAAACCAGGTTTCGGCGGAATGCGGTGCGACCAGTGCATATCGGGGTAATGAATTGGGATACTTCAAATCTTGTCCTAAAACTTGCATCATTAACCAATTAAGAACCTTTAAAAATCGTTTGTCAAAGCTCTCTCTCTCAAAATAGAATATTTGTTATAATATGTATAGTTTATACGTAGAAAAAATACGCCTTATTTTTAGTATAGTCTAGTCAAGTTGCCACTGTTTTGGGAGCTGTGCTATTGTATATTTAGAATTTGTAAAATAATACCCACATTCTCAATTCAAAAGTCCTCACGAGCATAACTACGCTACGGCATACTACTAACAAGTCACTTGTAATATTAAAGCTAAATTAAATATCTTTAATAAAACACAATAAAAGTTTATTAGCGACCCAATCCTTGATAGAATAATAGAGAAGAAGAGTTTGTTTTTCATTTCTTTAGACCTGCTAGTATCTGCTAGTAGTAAAAAATATTGATAAAGTAAATAGTCATAAGAATGGAGGCTGCGCTTAGATAGACAAAGAATTGGTTACCATTAACTATGTGGGAAGACGATATCCGTGCAGTGGCAGGTCTGTGTTGGATGCGAGTGACAACGAAAGGGCTGTCTTCACTGAGAGGCCTATGTGCAGCAGTACACGGATAATGATGATTATGAAAATGTCATCTTCCAAAAAATCTTTAAATTTTAATACGAAGTTTCCCGCAAAAATTATTTAGAAATATTATAAAAAAAATTGACCGTAAATAATTTTTCTTTTAATTGTCATATTTTCTTACAGCTATTACATGGAGGTACGCGGGCGTGAAAGGTCATGTGTGCCCTGCAACTGTACTCCAACTGGCTCTACTTCCACAAGTTGCTCGGCTGACGGCAAATGCAATTGTCTAGTGAACTTCGGTGGCAAGCAATGTGAACAATGTTCGCCTGGCTACTACAAATATCCAGACTGCTTGCGTACGTATTTCGTTGCTTTTCGGTTGGGAAAATGCGTTGCCTTTATTTTGTGTCGCTTATGAATTAGTAACCCCATAGATATAAAACGAAAGTCGCATCAAATAACAGTGAGTCATTAAATGACGAATTCCTTAATTTTTCTAGTTGATTCTAGAAATGGTTTTTAAAGCTTGTTTAGTTTATTGTGAGTACCTAATTGGAGGTAGGGACGATAAGAAATATACACAGAATAAATACTTTATTCTATCGCGAATATAGTTAAGTGTTTACTAAATATTGCAATTACATACATTTAAGACGAGACACGATAATAATTTCCACGATCACGCCTCGTAATTTCCGATAGTTGCTTAGTTAATATATTTCCGTGCGCATAGAGAACGGATGAAAGACTAATCAACACAAACTCGTATACAGCATAAGCGGCGAAAGCATAAAATGAGCTTCATACACATAAATATCATGATTTTTCCAATTCGCTAGATAGGTAGCATTACTATATTTTTTGAAAATTCCTGAGCATATATACATATAGTTCCGGAATAAATAGCAAAAAATAATAATAATAAGGACACTTCTTTAAAACAAATATTATCGGAGATATTTTTACTTATCGTGTTGCGCTATCCCTATAAAATATATTATGCATAATATCATACTTAAATTTCATTTACGGAATTAACTTTCTTTGATTGCAATAATAAAAGGTACACTACTGAAAATTCAAATGCATCGTCTTAATTTATATATACCTTTCAGCGTGTAACTGTGACGAGTCCGGTATGATCGGGTCGACATGTGATGACAACGGGCAGTGCCACTGTAAATCTAACTTCGATGGAGTGAAGTGCGACAGGTGTAAAGAACAGTTTTACAACTACCCAGCCTGTGAAGAGTGCAATTGCGATCCGCGGGGAGTTAAGGCTTCCTTTGCTGGTAATTTTTTTGTATTTATTTATTTGTTAATAACAATCTAATCCATTATCATTAGTATCAATATTTTTTCATTCACCCAAATGGGATTATTGAAATTTTGATTGAATTTATTTAATGTTTATTGAAATGAATACAGGTGAAGATAATTAAGAATCCTTTATTAAAAAATACGAAAGACTATGACGACCTCTGTGACTCAATGGTTAGCACGTTGGCGCTCAAGCCGGATAGCGGGTTCGAATCCCGCCAGGGAACAAAAAAAGTTACTGTGTTCCTGGTTGTGTATTAAAAAAATATAAAATAATATAATATATAAACATATCAAATATCGTATCCACTATAGCAATTTTAATTTCAGGTTGTGGATCAGTTCCGGCGGGAGAACTTTGTGAGTGTAAGGATCGTGTTCAAGGTCGTATCTGTAACGATTGTAAAGCTCTGTTTTGGAACCTACAAGAATACAACCCGCACGGTTGTGAAGGTATGAATTTCATTGTATTTTATTAACAGGATGGCCAAATTGGCATACGAGCTATCCGATGTTAAGTATTCAGCGTCGGCCGTCAATTATGAACATAAATGAGCTCACTTCAATGAACTCTACCATCATCAGCCTTTATCCGAATGTTGATGTGAGTGGCAAGAGGGAAGGTCTTGGCGTTCATCAAGGGAGGCATAAGCTCTACCATACATACATAGTATTACTGTGGATAATTATTTAATCATTCTTAAGTTTTATAACATATACAATTTATAACCTTTTAGTATTTTATTTTGTTGGTTACGCTTTCTCGAATCATTCCACGTTGTAAATCTAAGTTACAGCCAGTGATGTCAAATGGTTGTTGTGCATTCTTAATATTCTGTAATGTATTTTAGAATGCAACTGTAATCTGCCCGGAACACTGGGCGGTCTTGGATCATGCAACACGCGCAGCGGGCAATGCACTTGTAAAATGAACGTTGGGGAGAGACAATGCCATCAATGTCAAGATGGCTTTTACAAACTACAAAGTCATAATCTATTTGGATGTACAGGTAACAAAAATTTTTATGAAGAATACTTACGGTAGATTTAATTGAGGATCATGAGGATACTTTGAAAAAAAATGGCAGTCAAAGTTGATAAAAGTAAATACGTATAACTCAGAATTATTATAATATTATGAAATATCAAATTTTAGTACAAGAAATTTGAAATGTTTGATTTTTGTTCAGCCAAAAATACCTCAGCGCGCCTAAAGAAGTTTTCACTTTAAAAGTTGTATTTTTCTCTACGTTATGTCATCGTTCATTTTTCCAACTTATAAAGTTTATGTAACGCTAATTTATCACTGACAAATTTTCGGTACTGACGCCATGATGTTTTAACGTAGAAGTGAGGAGTGTTTTTTTTTTTAAACTACTTATTCTTTATTCAAAACAGCTTGCGACTGTGACATCGGCGGATCCATTGATAACAACTGTGATAAGAACACTGGACAGTGCCGGTGTCACTCGAGAGTAGAAGGCCGTAGATGTGATCGGCCCATCCGCGCCCACTACTTCCCAACTCTTCACCAATTCCAATATGAAGTCGAGGAGGGACTTACGCAATCCGGTCCAGTTAGGTACAGGAACTCCGATGAGGTGTTCCCGGGCTATTCGTGGAAAGGATATGTGGTCTTCTCTTTGCTGCAGGTATGTCTTCGATCTTAAGATTTTAATTCAACCTTAAAATAATTAAGAAATAGGCGTCACGGCTCGACCTATACGTGTAAAAACTGTTTCATTTGTAATTTATAAATAAGTATACAATATAGCATACATGCGTTATGAGAACATTCTGCCATTTGCCGTCACGGCATTAGAGTCCATTTTACTGTCAAGGTATTAACAGATGTCACACGTCAAAAAAGACATGTCCTATTTCTTAAAAACGACGTAGTTTCTAGTTGTTAACAAATGTTGTGTTTTTATTTCAGAATGAGGTTATAAACGTAGTAAATATTATAAAGTCATCTTTATATCGGATGGTATTGAAGTACGTTAACCCTCTTAAAGATCCTATCACTGCAACTATAATTATAACACCCGAAAGTATTACGGATACGCAGCAAAGGTAAGAAAATTATTTTTATTTAATATAATATTAATACGTGAAGATCATCGACGATAAGTAATTAGTTGTTATACTAAATAAGTCTACTTATTTATATCTGCATATTTCCCTTATACTGTAATATGTATTTTATTACATTTTTCACATTCTTAAAAGATCAAAATAATCAATTCATATTTATTTTATAATTTGTAAATTTAATTAATCTTTTTTCATAGATTTAACGTGTACCTAAGGCCAACAATTCAACCGCAGCTAGTGACTGTTTTACTAGACAAAGGGAATGCGCCAGCGCCGTTTGTGATGAATGCAGGAAACTGGACGGTCACCATCAAAACAACGAAAGAAGTTATGATTGTAAGTGCGGCACATTATTTTTAGTTAAGAAATGCCATAAATACTTTGTGTATTATAAGTTCTTTATTTGCGTTTACTAACAAAGGAGCTTTAAAATTGGAACAATATTCTAAAGTAGTACTTCAATTCATATATATTATGTGTATTATTTTTCACCATTAGTTCGATGATAGGTTCAGTTTGTGCAGCAATAGAAGGTCTGTACCTTCTTTATATGTGCTAGAACTCAAAGGACTAGTATTAGGGAAAATATTAAATAAAGTTTAGAGTATTATATTTTCATTTTGTATAACTATTTTTTATTTTCAGGATTACTTTGTACTTATACCCGAAGCATATTATGAAGCTACAATATTAACACAAGTAGTTGATAAACCGTGTATAGTTGGTGATAAGAAACTGTGCAGACACTTTGCTTACCCAAGCCTTAGTGGAAAACCATTTGCAGATATCACAAATATGGTATCCAATGTAACTGAATATATTGATGATCCAGAGGCAAGTATATTTGAATATACATTATCAATGATTATAATTAAAAAAAACATTTGTCATACTTATCTATACTAATATTATAAAGAGAGATTTGTAACTATTTTTGTATGTTGGTAATGAATAGGCTTAAAAAGTACTGGGCCGATTTAAAAAATCTTTCACCATTCGGAAGCTACATTATCCACGAGTAACATAGGCTAAATTTTATTCTGATGAAAATAGGGTTCCGTAAGATATTTTGGTTTTTCGGACACAAGGTGCAAAAATGTTATTTCGCGTACTAAGATCCCGTTGTAAACCTTAGTTAACGCAGGCGAAGCTGCGGGCAACAGCTAGTGTTATATAATAACAGAAACATGATTTAAAAAACTTCATCATCATCAGCCTTCACCCGTCCACTGCTGAACTTATCACTCGCATCCAACGCGAACCGGCCACTGCTCGGAAATCAGATGGGAAGCCATCTAGTTAATAGCCGAACAATACTTCGTCTACCTAAACGCGCCCTCCACTTTTGAACCTTAATGGCCCATATGGCATCCGTATATTCAATAGCACTCAATAATCTTTTTTTACTTTACATAAAAATGTTTTTATTTTTACAGCAATTAGAAACATACTCAGCAGGCCCTAACGATATACCTTTACTCAACAACAACCAAAATGAGCTCGAATACAACATTAAAATAGACCCCAATGGACCGTACATACTTGTTATTGAATACGTTACACCAATCAACAAAACAGCTTTAACAATAAACGAAGCTTCCAGTGGGCATTATGATCTCACTCCTAAAGGAATAATTACTATAAGGTTCCAATCGGGAGATGGGCAGGAATCATTTGCTTTAGCGAACTTAAATGACTGTCCATACACATCGCCATGCAGACAAGTCGTTGTAGATGACATATCCAAAATATTTGTATTCCGAGTGCAGGATCCACAAAATGTCGTTCATATCGAAGTAAGTAATTTCTAACTGGCTTGCAAATACTTTTTATTTTCCAAATAAGTTACTATTAATTGCTTTTAGGGTGACGTAGGTACAGTAGCGGGAATAAAATCAATCATAGCGGTTCCAGAGTCGGATTGGCATCTCGATTATATTACTCCACGGCCATATTGTTTGAATAGAGACGGTCGGTGCAGTCCAGCTGTATTCTCAAAAGCTGTGGATTCCAAAAAGGTATTTCAATCTTTTACTCTTTTACATGTCTAATAGTTTTGATCTTATAGTCTGAATTATTGTACTAAAATCACATGGGCTAATCATAGAATTTATGCATAGCTCACAACAAATATCGACATCTTCACGGACTAAATCTTCCATGGGTTCTGGTACTTTACTACTAGTACTAGTCTGGTTCTTTGTGCTCGCTTAACTGATAAGAGAGACAACTTAAATATATTTAAATATACATTGTTGTTGCTCAAAAATAATTAATCTTTATAATACAGGTTGAAATTGAATCGGGCGTGGGTGGTGATAGAGAAAATAGACCGTTAATACTCGACAACTCGACAATGGTAGTGTACCTGGCACCGCAATCAGAACCTATAAAAATTGAGTCAAAAGTTCCAACGCCGGGAGAGTATATAATCATACTTCACTATTACCAACCTGATAATCCGGGTAAGTAACTATTTAGTACTAAATCATCGTTGAAATTATAAAATTAGAATTATTTATTATTTTGAATCTCTGTCATCGCGTGATGCTGAACTATGCCGCCGCACTAAACTTTATCATGTGCTCCTCCTAATCCTTCGTTATAGATTTTTATTAATATTTCATTTTATTATACACTTGATATAAATTATATTGATGTTTTACATTTGACGGTTACTGCAAACTTAAAAAAAAAGAATCCCATTGGAATAACATGTTCTAATTTCAATATTGTTATATCAGAAAGCTATCTGGACATCGAGTTGAATGCTGATGGTCAGATATACGATGCTAGTATACCAATCGAACATTGCCCGTCTAACTCCGGGTGCAGAGTACTTATAAAACAAGCAGATGGAAGAACACAGTTCATGATGAACGAAAACTTTACATTAACTTTCAAGGTACTATTAAACTATATACTTATACCAATTACTTATACTTTAAATATTATTTCGAATATATAATTTTGAGTTGCTTAGTATGATTGTTGTTTCATTTCAACTATGTAATATAATGTGTTTTCAATCATAAAATATCATACCTTTAGACGGTTTCGAAGATTAGTGCGTTCAAAATCTCAATTATTTATTTTGCTGTAGATGTACTCTTTAGTTGTATTACATTTCATAATTTGTAATTACAGGGTGAATCTAGTAAAGGAGTATGGCTTGATTACGTTCTAATAGTAGCTAAGAACGATTTTGTAGACTCTGCATTGAAGGAAGCGAACATGGTTGATTATACGCGTGAATTTATAGAGCAGTGTGCAGTAAATCATTTCTATATTAGCCCCAATACGACCGGTAAGTAAATTAATTTATGCAAAAATATTCACAAAACTGTATAACAAAAGCAGGGTAACAATTAGGTTAGGTTCTTTTTTATTATATTTTGCTATAAGATTTTCGAAAATTATAAAATATGAATTGTAAAACTATAAATCCTTTTTAGGTTTTTGCCGAGATGCAATGTTCTCAATCACGGGTGAATACAACAGCGGAGCCCTGAGCTGCTTCTGTGATTTCTTCGGTTCCACTGAGTTAGAATGTGACACATCCGTGTAAATCAAACGTTATTGGTCGCACTTGCAGCGCTTGCAGGACTGGTTATTACGGCTTTCCCGACTGCAAGCCTTGTCACTGCCCGTCGACGGCTATCTGTGATGACAACGGTGAGTTTTACTGGTTACAATTTTTTAGAAACTGTTTTTATTGTAACAAAAAAAACGCCGGGCTCGATATTTTAAAATGCTCTACGTTCTACGAGTGTCTTGTTGATTAGGCTTTTTGCTTCTTTTTAGGTGAATGTATTTGCCCTAAGAATGTGGAAGGTGAAAACTGTGATCGTTGCAAGCCTTACACCTTTAATTTCGATGTTCAACGCGGTTGCGATGACTGCAATTGTAATCCTTTGGGTGTCGTTGATAATCAATTACAATGTGAAGCTGATAGTGGCAATTGCGCGTAAGTTAGAAATTATTTTGAAGGATGTTTCTTTAAGATAATCGTAAGTAAATATATAAAGTTTGTTAAGCAGTTTGTTATGGGGTGATGACGGTGTTGATCATGAAATAAGTTTATAGAACTTATAAGTTTCTAACAAGTAATATTTTTTAGATCTATTATATATGCCAGTGTCACGATGTTTGTCCCGGATGAACTCCAAAACTACTAAACCGATTTTAATGTTTTTTTTCTTTTAAAATGTGTGCTTTTCTCCAATTTAAAAGATAGGATACTTTATTTCTCGAATTTGAGATAAAATAGGTAGGAACAAAAAACTGCTACATGCCGAATCTTTTTGACAGAGCGAAGTCTGTCGATACCGCTAGCATTATAAAATATATTAATTTTTAGAGAAATTTTATTGGATGAATGAATGTAGGAAAACTATCTAGTGACATTATAAATGAACGTACATTACATTTGTATTTTACAGATGTAAAGAAAACGTAATTGGTCGTGTTTGCGATCACTGTGTTCCCGGATTTTACGCGTTCCCCGATTGTGTTCAATGTTCTTGTAATCTTGACGGCACGACAGACGACGTCTGCGACCAGAACACCGCACAGTGCTATTGTAAGAAGCACGTAAAAGGACAGGTAAACGTCATCCCTCACCAGGCAAATGTTAAACATCGATGCTAATGTTAAAATTCTCAATTATTAAAATAAGCTAAATGTGGAACAAAATAAATAAATATAGTATACACGACACCTTCATCATGATACCTTCACCACACCTTTGCAGTCAGATTTTCCATTACAGTCGAATTTCCTGCAAAAGTGCGCTGATTCACATAAGTTGTTGCAGAATTTTAATGTTTATATTATATTTTCTGATCTGTCTCTAATCTAACAATATGACCAGGCTTGCGACACGTGTAAAGAAGAATATTTCAATCTTCAAGCTGACAATCCGGATGGTTGCATAAAATGTTTCTGCTTTGGAAAGACAACACGTTGCAGCAGCTCCTACTCGTCTTGGGCTGAGGTAAGATCGGTTATTACCTAATAGTACAAACTTGGTATATAATTAATATCTAGCTGGACATTTCATTCTCCATTTCTGTGGGAACTCCAAGGTGCAAAATACACTTTATATTCGTAATGAAGCGACATTTTAATGATAGGATTCCCTTTTCGTGACCATTGTTGTTGTAAGGTATTTAAAAATAATTAGAAAAAGGTATTTAAGAAATACCTTTAGTAAATCCGTAAAAACTTGATTTGAGCGTAAACATTAGAACCAGCTAGTCAAACCACTCGTCATTCTAAGATTAGATAGTATTATATGGTAAGAAAATGACTGAAGTGCCATATTTCCTAATAGTACTTTAAAATATTAGAAGTATCCCCTAGGATTTATCAATATTTTAATAAGATTACTGGAATGTGCTGTGTACTGTGTCTTTGATTTTTTACACCTGTGAAGTACTATGCTTCCTGAATTGTCACAATTTAATGAAATTCAATCTCGACTGTATATATTTGATTTTTTGCTTTCTAACCTATTATAAGGATGATGGTTATATTATGTATGTCGTTTTTGATGCAACTGTTAAATAATACTCTTTTTAGTTATCAAAAACGATGGTCGTAAAATATTAACACTATTCAAAATGATTTTAGATTAACGGTATGAGTGACTGGTACTTAGTGAACATAGTATCAAATAGAACTCTAAACATTTTCCCGCTCACCATAGCCCCTACAGTTCTAAATGATTCAGACATTGGAGTTGAAATTGTGAGCAGCGATGATGATGGTCAGAAAGTTGTGTATTTTGGTGCTCCCGATTATTACCTGGGTAAGTGACTCATAAGATTCAAGAGTAGAGATCGCATTTATGTAAAAGAAGTGTTGGTCGGCCATTAACCAAGTGGGAAGACGATCTCAGTGAAGTGGCCGGTCTATGTTGAATGCGTGAGGTGGGATCGACCGTCTTGATGTTCATTAAAGGAGTATATTCGTTAGTGGACGGATAGAGGCTGATGACGATGATGATGATGATGATGAAAGTGATCTAGTGACTCATACATATCATTTAGATATGTATGAATCACATACAATATCAAAAGACTTAAAAGTTATTTGTTTTGGTTTTATCAGTTAGCTGACTAATATTGTCTACTTGTCATTTTCTGATGCAGAAAATTAATTACTTACTTTAGAATAATCGGTTGAAGACGAATTCATATTTTTTAGGAAAACGTCTCACATCATACGGTGGATATCTTACGTATTCCATATTCTATACAACACATAGCAATGGACGCGCCATCGCAGCTGCAGACGTCATTATTGGTGGCTCCAATGGATACATAGTCCATAACAGTATCGAGCAGCCTCCATCCTTCGACAATTGGTTGCATAGCGTTAGATTATCTGAAGATGAATTCACTCACGTCGATGGTTCACCAGTAACAAGAGACCAATTCATGAATATACTCTTCAATGTTACCAGTATTTATATTAGAGCTACATATTGGCACGAGGCAATAACAACAAGGTAGGTTATATTGCATAAGTTTTGCTTAAACGTTGTCTGTTTTGTTTTAAAGGTTATCTATATTGCGTTTCACAACAATGGATCTTGATGGAATTTTCAACTTCAAGCTTTGTGAATGTTTCATTTGGATATAACATAGAGTTCAGGAAACTTAGGGCCAAGTGAACCCGCATGCTACAGTCAATAAATAATATTCATATAATTATATTATATGAAGTATAGTAAATTATTTTCTTCATTTTATTTTTAGGTTTTTAGAAGTGACTTTAGACATAGCTGTTGACGAATATGTGGAGGGAGCACGAAGAGCGTCATCTGTAGAAGAATGTCAGTGTCCAAAAGCGTATAGAGGCATGTCTTGTGAGCAGTGCGCACAAGGATATTATAGACTGAGTTCAGGACCTCACGCCGGGCTTTGCGTGCCTTGTCAGTGTAACGGACATTCAAAGGAGTGTGATGTAAATACTGGAATTTGTTTGGTAAGTAATTTAGCAATAAAATAAAATCCATTTTATTTTATTTATGACCTTACTAATTCGACATGTGTATATTTAAAACTAAGATAAATAAAATTTTCATTAATCATATCTTAAATATAAAGTATTATTATATACAAATAATTAGAATATTTGATTGCGGTATGTTTTAGGAATGCACAGATAATACAATGGGCGATCATTGTGAGCAGTGCATTATTGGATATCACGGCAATGCTACTGTCGGTACACCAAGAGACTGTCTCATCTGTGCTTGTCCGATGCCTTACGCTTCCAACAAGTAAGTCTTTTTTTAACGTTCATTGTATTTGTCCAACAACTTACCAGGTGACGCGACTTTTATTTGCTATATCTAAATAATATTAAGAAAACATTATTTATTTTAGTTTTCCTAGTACCTATTTAATAAGATGGTAATGGTATCTTTATTTTCTTTAAGCTTTGCCATCGGTTGTGATCTGAGTGAAAACGGGTCTCTAATATCTTGCGTTTGTAAGCCCGGCTACGGTGGTCCGAGATGTGAATTTTGTGCTGCCGGATATTACGGAATCCCCGAAGTTATTGGTACGTTTATTACTATTTTGTATACATATAACTGCTATAGCTTTTATAATATTACCTTTATATTTATTTTTACGATAACCATAATATTATTAATTTTTAGGCGACTATTGTAAACCATGTAACTGTTCTGGCAATATAAATACCGACGATCCCAGCTCTTGCGACAGTGTGTCTGGGGACTGCCTAAAATGCGTTAACAATACGTCGGGTACAGCGTGCAATCTATGCGCCCCAGGATTTTACGGCGATGCAGTGTTCTCTAAGAATTGTACAGGTAAATAAAAAGAATTACAATATTTAGTAAAAACTATTCGATCACTGTGTTCTCACAGTTTGACTAGCTAACATAAGCTGGCTAGTCAAACTAGCGTAACTAGATATGATATCTGATAGTTAGCTGTGAATTTAGTTCGAATAATATTAGGGCGTTGAGCATTTACTTTAAGTTCACTGTGGGTTAATCTATATCAGGAGATGCGAGATAGGCCTTATATCAGTAATAATTGTCCCCACCAATCCAGACGCTAACACGAAGGCTGCAGACAAAATTAAGTTTATTAAACAAGTTTTTGAATATAAGTTGAATAAAAAATAAGACGAGCAATGTGCACACATCCAGTTGCAACGCTATAAAACTATTTAACATTTTTAGCTTGTATTTGCGACGAATATGGTATGGAGCGTTGTGATCCTACAACTGGAACCTGTATCTGCCGGCCTGGTGTTATCGGCGAAAGTTGCGATCGTTGCGCACCTGATCATTGGGGCCTAAACTCCGGCCAAGGTTGTACGCCTTGTGATTGTGGTCTCGCTTCCGAATCATCGCAATGTGATGACAACACTGGACAGTGCAGGTAACTTTATCATTTCATGTTGTGTACATCCTTGAATACGTTTAAAATGACATTTTCTTGTTGATATCAAAAATATACAGGCGCACCAGATGTTTCTAAACGGGAAAACATTTCACTGAAATGTGTGGCTGCAATAGGATGGCCAGCAAGATTATTGCACCTTAAAAGTGCTTGTAAACTGGCACCACTTTTACATTTTCCGTTTTTTATATAGTCCGGCTATAAAGAAAACATTTTAATGCAGCAAACCATGCGTAATGCATCGATCATGCAAAACATGTCTACTATATGATATAGCTCATACCAAGGACGTATATTGTTTAGTTGGTTTTCATCGTGCTGTTACAGCCACAGTTTCAGTGAAGTGATTGCCCGATCTGAAGCACTTTTAGTGTCTAGCAGTAAAATAGACTGGAATTCCGCGATAACATATAGAATGACGCTCTGATGCCGGGACGCACAAACGCTTATATTATATATTTTTAATTTATATTTTTGATTATAGATGTGCTAAAGGTGTCACCGGTAAACACTGCGAACAATGTGCGGCAGGTTACTGGAATTATACAAAAGATGGATGTGATCGTAAGTCAAAATAACACTTTGTTATTATTGTAATTAATTACTTTCGCAACAAACAAATTGTATGTTTTCTTTTGTGGCGTTATTTACAGATTGTAATTGTAATACTGGCTACTCCGTTGGATTTATGTGCAATGCGACAGGCCAATGTGAATGTCTTCCTGGAGTTATAGGAGAAAAATGTGATCGATGCCCAGACAGGTAATAGACATTTTTAGTACCAAGGGCCCATCATAATTTATATTGTTTTACATTAATAAATGTATTTCTTCACAGATGGGTACTCATCCCTCAAGAAGGATGTTTGGAATGTGATTCATGCACAGACGCCTTGATATTCACTGTAGAAGACCTTAGCTATCTTTTATCCAATGAAACGCTTGAATTCAAGGTATAAATGTGACTTCTATAGACAAGTCAGCAAATAATTTATGTATATTTTATTTAAAATATATTTAAATATTATTTATGACAATTATTACAGGATAAAGCAGACTCGTTTTTCACAACCCAACGACTGAATTATATATCAAACCAAACAGATGATTTGAAACCAAAGATTGCTGAATTGAAAAGTGTCGATATTGAAAATGTTACTTCCGCAGTTAAAAGTTTGAAAAATAGTGCCAAAACCCTTCTACGATCGGTAATTCAATATATTACATTATTTCACTATTCACCGAAAATATAAACAATGTGTTTAATGCAAATTTTACGTGACAGGCTGAGTTCGCAGCAACGGACAGCGATAAGCAAATTCAAAGAGCGGCGGATTTAACTAATGATGCAGATAAGGTACTTGCTGCAGTGAGAGAAAATAGTCAGAAGGCAAAGGATTTAGTCGCTCATGTAGCAGAATTAGCAACAGGACTAGAACTTAGCCAACAACCAAAAGTAGACAGCGCTTTAGCTGAAGCCCAACAAATTAAAAATGACATCAAAGGTAAAAATCATAATTTTAGTGACAAAATATAATTTAGATAATATTACGGTTCACTGATTTAACTAAATGCAAATTATTTTTAGCTAAAGATTTAAAACCTAAAGAAATAAATGCCTTAAACGCAGTTACAAACGCTTCCAAGCAAATCGAACGTATGAATGTTTTCGTGCAACCTGTAAACGAACAAGCAAAGGTAAATATCTCGATTAGATGTAGCATTCAATTCTTGTTTGTATTTGTACACTTTTATTCTGAATCTACATAATGGTACGTTACAGAAATTCGAGAAACTCGTTAATGACACTCATGAACTCAAAAGGAAATTAAATGACATGTTGGATTATACTGATAAAGCCCAACAAATTTCTTCTGAAGCCGAAGAACTTAATGAGAAAAACCGGTAAACCATCATTATTTTATTATAATCAAAAATAAGATATTTAAGTTGACAATAACAATAATACTAACATAATACGTTTGTTTGCAGAAAATCAAAATTCGGAAATAAAGTGTTATCGGTAACAAAATTAAACGGTGCAGCAATGAAAGATCTTATTGACGCTGCAATCGATATTAACAATGCAACATTCTTTACACTTGTGGTTGATCGTACTGTGAAAAATTCTTCGAACGTTTTAGAGGGTCTAAAAAATTTAAATGACGAAATGGAAAATAGTCTAAATATATTCAATAATGAATTGCCTGACTTAAATAATTTGATAGATGTTGCTTCGCACCACTCATCTAATCTAAGAGATAGGGTAAGTTTTTATTCATACATAACATATTTTATAGTATAATAATTTTTCACTTAAGTGTTTAATGTGTTATTTGATATGTTACTTAATATTTCAGGCTGACAACTTAAGAGCTTTGGCTGAAAAAGAAAACAATAATACTCGAACCCAACACGCTTACAGTGCGGCATCGGCATATTCTTCAATTGTTCAAGAAATTGGTGATGCGAAAAAGGCTTGTGATGAAGCAGAAGAACCTCTTATAAATGCTACTAAAATAGTAAGCTATTTTGTCAAATTTACTTTTTTATTTACACTGTATCACACTAATATTTAATTTATATTTACAGAAAGATGATTTAAATGAAAGTGTAACACCATCAAGAAATCGTTCAGTAACTCTCTCAGACCGTGCAATTAAAGCACTAGATACAGTAGAACAAAAGTTAAGACCAAATCTCACGCTCGCAGAAAGTGCTTTGAAAAATGCTTCGGCTACATTAAGTTACGCTGACGATGAAAACAACGCTATAGAATTGTAAGCAAATATCTATACATATATATTTTTTTTTAAATAGGCTAGATCCTAGTAGCAAAAGAAATAATTAATAAAATGTTCTTTCCAGGTCTCTTCCAAGTCCTCCACAAGTATATTTGGATGATGAAATTGAAAAGGCCAATAAAGTAACTCAAACAGTAATATCTACAAAAGATATAATGCAAAATTTAGGGGGTCAATTAGCATCGAGTAAAGATTGGGCACAATCTTTACCTAAATTAGCAGACGACGCACAAAAAATGACATCAAACGTTGAAAACCTAAGTACGTTTCTTTGCGAATGATATTAAATGAAAATTAATGTATCTTCATGAAGTAAAGACAAAACAAAAACATAATACTTGTCGTTTGTTTACAGTTAATAATATTGTCGATATGAACCCACAAATTTCTTCAACATATCGGACTGTAAAAATGAAGCAAGAGGATCTTGAAAATCGGCGTAAAGAAGCTGATGAAAAACTGCAAAAATTAAAAAGTGTAATTGAGCAGGTAATACTTAATAAATGTTTGAAAAGTATGAAGAAGTAGTTATTAAACTATTATATAATATATAGCTCGTTTCTTAATAATTTAATTTTACGTATTTTACTAACAGGCGCGTACAGTGGCCAATCGTATTCAAGTCGGTGTAACTTTTGATCGATGGTCGACTCTTCAGCCTAGACTACCAGAAACGGTAGATGAAATGTCTACTTCAACTCACGTTTCTGCTTACTTCCGTACCAAAGAAAAGGATGGGTTCTTATTATATCTTGGAAATCCGAAAGACACTATGCTCCGCAGGACTAAATCGGTAAGATTTTATAGAACAGTGATGGCACGAGCAGAGAGTACAAAATTATACTATCTCACAGGTTGTACAATGCATACAGAGTTGTATTAATTCTTAGAAATTCAGTAGTTAATGAGTTCATCGCGGATTCATCGCGGAACAAAGTGACGCAAAGTTTTATATCAAGCTTGTATAAATAATCGTTTATCTACTTTGTTCTTTTTCTATTTAGGATGACTTTATGGTTGTTGGCATACAAAATGGTTATCCATATTTAGTAATGGATATCGGAGACAGTGAATCATCAGGCCGAGAACCAGCTCGAATTGACAGTGATAAATTGGTTGACGATAACCGTTGGTACCAAGTCATCGTAGACAGGTAAATATTGCCTATGATTGACGATACATCAAAGTGTTTTAATGCGTGTCCTAATTTCACTTTTGTTTTAAACAGAGTTGGTTTGAATGTCAAGTTTTCAATAAGAGAGAGCCTCGATAACGGTTCCGACATTGTTCATGTTAAGACCGACAATTTACCCGGACAACACACGATATTCAATTTGGATCGAGAGAAATCGAAACTATATGTAGGCGGAGTACCATCAGATGCAAAACTGCAAGGAGTTAGCTTCCCTGCGTTTGAAGGTCAAATAGAAGAATTAATGATTGGAGATACGCCTGTTGGATTATGGAACTTCGAAAGGGCAGCAAACTTAAAAGGAGCTAGACAAAGGTAAAATACCCTCTGTAAAATAAATGTTTGAATATGTTATGTTACAATAAATATACGAGTATAATATATTCATCCGCAGCCTGCGTTTTTCCTCAGCATTACATATACATTATATATGATTTTCAGGGACAAACTGATAACATCACAGTCGGGACCTCAAGAATACCGGTTTAATGGACGCTCACATGTTATAATGCCCGGTCAAAGATACCTTGGACCACAGAAGAACCAAGTGCTGTTATTCTTTAGGACGTATGCTCCAGACGGTATGATATATCTTGTGGGAGAAAATAAACACTTCTTCTCATTACAAATGCAAGATGGTAAAGTCTACTTACAGGTAATATATTTTTTTACTATTTTACTTTGAAAAAAACTCTATTAGCCCCAGTGGCAGATTTACCAGCAGACTGAATAGGTAATGAGTAGACTTGAGCCTATAGAGCGATTTTTAGGACGGCAAATTTGGGGACGGCTTTTTTGCTCACAGAAATTAAAAAGATTTCTACATGACGGTTTTCTGATGTTCCGGGACCACCAGTTGACCAGTCTCGAAAATGTACAATCCGCCACTGCTCAACCCTTCTTCGCATACATTTACCACTTCCATGGTAAATTATTATCTCAACCGCCATCCGTTTCACGACCCATAATTAATGAAAAAATGAAATCCAAAATTGTAATATAATTATTATAGGTATCGCTCGGCAACACCGATGATATGGTGATACTTGGTACCACAAAATCATATAACGATGGCAAATGGCACAAACTTGACGCAGGAAGATATTTCGGGGCCTGTTCTTTGAAAGTTGACAATGAAATACTTAAGATGGTGTCGTCTTCTGAAGTTAAGGAGATACCAGTACTAGATACCAT
The DNA here is from genome assembly GCA_905333005.2 of Lycaena phlaeas. Taxonomy (NCBI): domain Eukaryota; kingdom Metazoa; phylum Arthropoda; class Insecta; order Lepidoptera; family Lycaenidae; genus Lycaena; species Lycaena phlaeas. The sequence goes on from HG995168.1 coordinate 9,171,077, forward strand.
GAATTTCGGTGGCGACAACAAGGGAATTATTCAAGTGACAAGTAAAGGATTTGATGGATGTATAAGACAAATTAGTATAGATGGTATCAATATTGACTTGAGTGAAAATGTTGAATCCGTTGGAATAGCCTACGGCTGCCAGGTAACCATATTTGTTATAATATGTAGTAATGCCCGAATACTCAAAAGCAACTCAATTTGGGAGCTGCTTACATTTTGATGACATATTGATTTGTGAGCGCTGATTGGTCCGCTACAGATTTAGGGTGTGCTTAGTCGTTTGAGGAGCCCCCAAATATTTAAGTGGCATTTGAGAATTCAGGCGTCTATTTACCAACACATTATTAAGAATTATATACCTATATTATAAATAATATTGGATATACTTTCATCCAGTTCGCGTCACTTGTATCTCTATCTGGAGAAGAGAGCTACTTACGCTTTGTAGACATACCAACGGAAAACTTCCAACTCACACTCAAATTCAAGACGTCGGAACCCAACGGTCTAATATTTATATATGTGAGTAGGACACAAACGACGTCTATGCCGGATAGCATATCGCTATCACTTATAAAAGGTATGGTACAATTATTTTTTTCTGATAATGAATAAAAATAATGTAACGAATACATTTTTAATTTTGTGGTTTTTTTAACAGGAAAACTTGTATTAATGAGCCAAAGAGAGCAACTAGACACAGGTTTAAGTACATACAATGATTCACAGTGGCATGTAGTGACTGTAGTACACAACGAGAAAGCTCTACGACTTGTCGTCGATGACTTTGATTACTTCAGGTAACATGAATTTCGAGGAGTAAATAAATATTATGCTCATATTATGAGCAATTTACTCTGACTCGATTGAAGTCAGTATAATAAAATACTCACATTATGCGAGGTCTAAGAATAGTTATTTATTACATCACTCTTAGCCGACTTCTTTCTGCTCTAACAGTAATTACTTTTTTAGTACGGACATAGCACCAGCGCCACTTCATATCCTAGGTGGAGTATTATTTGTGGGTGGTGTTCAGCCTGGCTACGTAGTGGGTGGAAAAGTGGGAACCAAAACGCCATTCAAGGGATGCATAGCAGATGCTACGCTGAATAGTATAGTTCTGAACCTTTTGGAGCCATTTAGTAATCAAAGTATCACATTTGGACGATGCGGCACAACAATTAGTACGGGAGGAGTACCTCCAGGTAAATAAAATATAGTTAATACATATACCAAAATAATATTCCTAATTATATGTTAGTACCTACTATTCGAAACATTATTTTCAGATCAAGCGTCATGGCCGCTGCCGACTCGAGAGGACATGCTTCCAACGCCTAAGCCTGAAACACCCACTAATAATGGTAAAATATACCAACGACTTTAAAGTATTCAAAAATAAATATTCTAATAAAATCCTAATGATCATATTACATTTTTTAGAAAATCCACTAGTATATGTCCCTGAAGAGACTGTTACCGTGCCACCAACGCAACCACCAACAACTGTCCCTCCAACAACCACCAGGGCGCCATTCATAACAACAACACCTAGAAGAACAGCAACAACAACCAAACGACCGCCACCGCAACCTGAATCGGGTTGCGCTCTGGCATATGATCCACAATATGGCATTGGCAATCCAGAAGAAGGTTACAAATTCGGTAAGATCCTATTTGTCTTTAATTACAGTGACGTGACTTTACAGAAAAACAACAAAATGTACCTATTAATTTAACATGTAATTTATCAGGAACAAGAAACGACAGTCGCATAGAATATGCAAAATTGCCTGGTAGACAACTTGAAGGATTCGACCTTACAATAACATTCCGAACATTTGACCAAAATGGCGGATTAATTTTCTACGCAGCTGCCGAAAGAAATCCAAGTCAGTTCCTAGCACTGTATATGAAAGATGCCAGGGTAAGTAAACATTTACTGACACATTTTAACATAATATTATTGTTAACTATATAGTTATTATTTTCTAGGCAAACACAAATTTGAAAAAAAAATCTTTTTTTTTTTGTCTACCATGACTGTTAAAAAAACATTACTACGAGCGCCAAAATCATTTTATTTTATTTAATGTCTCAAAAACTTAATGAGTTTTTTTCTTTTTTCAGCTTCACTTCGCTTTTAACTGTGGAGGTGAAACCGGACTAGTAACGTCCACACAGACATACAACGGTTCCGATTGGCATTCCGTGACTCTAGTTCGAAACGGCGGTCATGGTAAACTGACCGTGGACTCGGAGAGAATCGGAGAAGCTAGTGTCAGTTGTTTGGCACAAGCTGTCCTAGCACCGCCATATTACTATGGTGGTTTACGAAACATTAGTAACAGTATCAGCCAGAATTTGCAGGTACTATCTTTAGTTATAGTGGTTTAAAGAACTACATATAAAACCAAACATTTTTTAAATAAATGATTAATTTTCAGGACTACTACCAACCTTTCACGGGCTGTCTGAAAGGTCTTATGATGAATGGTCAATATGTGACCGATATATTGAATAGAGTCAATTCTCTCCGGTGCTCAGATAATATTGAGGAGGGAGTTTACTTTGGACCATCAAACAATTTGCACAGCAATTACTTGAAAGTAAGGATATAATCATATAATTAATGTATTATGATTCGTTACACGTTACATATCGTGCTTTAATTCTGTAATTAATTTTCTAGCTCCTGGAGAACTTTAAGGTCGGTTATGAGATTTCAATATCCATGGAGGTGAAACCGCGTAATTCCACGGGTTTCTTACTGAGTGTGCACGGAAAGAAAGATTTCATGATTCTAGAATTACTGGAAAATGAAGTCGTGGCTAACGTAGAAAATGGCAAAGGACCATTCTATGCCAGTTACAAGCTTGGCAACAAATTCTCTCTGTGTGATGGGAACTGGCACAGAATTCATGGTGAGTGTCATAATTTGAGATTATTTAAATATAAATAAAATTAAATAAACTGTTTACGTATATGTACAAAGTTTGCCTAAAACCTTTATTCAGTGAGCTAATCACAGATCTTACCGTACATCGACTGACTGACACTAGTCATATATCTTCCAATATAGCTTTAAGGCCTTAAGGCCAAAATCATAGGTCCTTTCGAAAAAAAAAGAGTCATATATGATGCCTGAAAGTGGGTGCATCTAAATATCTCAATTAAAATATTTCTGCTCTCAAACGTTCATCAATAAGGGATCTTGAAATATCACTAACTTTACTGCAATATCACTATATCTTACTTGTTTGCAGCTGTAAAGTCACGTCACGTGGTGTCAGTGGGTGTTGACGGTCACTTCTCTGATGCCGGTCTGGGTCATTCCGGATCCACTGACACCAGATCAGCGCTGTACATCGGCGGTCATGAACGCGCTATATCTAAAGTACGTGGTGTTCGATCCAGGAGAGGGTTCACTGGGTGTATAAGGAACATCGTCATCAAGGAAACGCAGATTCAAATCCCCTTAACCGCAGCAGGAAGAAACACCCACATTGGTGTTTGTCCCAGGGATTAAAAATAGCATTGTTTTCGTGCTTCGAATGCAGAATATTTATAGTAATTGTTTTCAAGACTGGATGTATCGCAAACGTTAATATAGGCTAAAGTCACATTTATATGTAAGAGCATATGGTTATTAATACGCATACATAAAAACTACTTTATAATTTCTCATTTATAGTTTTATATATTACTAATTGGTGCCCCCGACTCCATTTGCGCAGGATTTTGGAGATTTCTTTATAAATTATAAAGCTATGTGTTAATCTGATGTATAAGTTAAATAATATTATATAGGACGGACGACGGAAAATTTTATTGTAGTAATATTTTAAATGATCTTTGTTTCTTTCTTACTCCGTAATTTTATCATAAGAATTTTATAATAACCTCTAACTGCAATTGCATTAAGATTGCACTTACCATAATTATCTGAGAATATATAAGTATTTTTATATCTGTATCACATTTTTATTGTATCTTAAAAATATGAATTTTTAGTGTACCCTAAAACAATGTATAATATTTACATCGTGAATAGTGAATTGGGCCCAAATTAAGGTTCGCGAACATACTTACATTTATATCAACTATTAATATACCAAAGAATTTCATAAATCATACAAAATAAAATAGTCAACTACTCATAAAAATGTGTTTCATTTATATCAAAGTTGAAGTGAAAATCTAAGCATATATTATATCCGCCGATGATTATCTTTTACATTGTTTTATAATGGCAAAATACGACATTTATTTCTACATGCTTTATTTGGAATTCTCAAAATTTTTATTTCAACTTGCTAAGAGACCGCTAGCACGGCAGGGACTTCCTTATGAAAATGAGACATACGGCTTATTCGTATATATATATAACAAAGATTTGTATTACCCGACTGGGGCGAAGCCAAAAGGGATATGTGATTAAAGTGTTGACAAAAGTTTGGTGTATTCGAAATTTGAATGAAACAGTGAAAACAGACCGAGCTAGTTTGCCACTTCAGTCGACACTGTGATTATTAAGGCGTGGCTCCTTTCGCTTTGCAAAAATGCGAAACAAGCTTGACATACTCCGGGCACCGTGCGTAGCTGCCTTTAATGCTATTATCATGTTCTCCGTATCATGACAAGGGCCCCGATAATTGTAACAAATACAAAATCGTTTTCATTGAAGCTTACAAGCGATGATGATGACAGTTTATTAAGAGGTATTTTCCTAACCACAGGCGCGCCTGAAAACTAAAACGAAGAACGCTTCATGTCTCGCGTTGTATATATTTGTATCATTATGAATTCTACTATTTACCGATTCGTATCATTTATTTTCACGATGGTCAACATTTTTCACTCTTGAACTCGTTCGTAAAAAGGACAATTTTTTTTCACATAATTCTATGCTTCAATTCTTCGTGATAAATTAATACCTATTTTTAACTCAAGAGAAAATAACATGCACATATCAGATTATTATCTACACTTTAAATAATGTTGTTAAAACTGTACTATTTAACATTAATAGTTGAAAGTAAATATTTTATACTAGCTGTTGCCCGCAGCTTCACCTGTGTTAACTAAGATTTACAACGGCATCTTAGCAGGATGATATAAAGCCTATATAAAGCCTTCCTCGATAAATGGGTTATTTTTTTTTACAATTAAAATAGCCTTTATTAATCAGTGATAATGTAGCATACAAATTGTGAAAAAAAAATTAAAATCGGTCCAGTACTTTTTGAGCCAATTCGTTACTTAATGTATGTTACATTATAAATACAAACCTTTCCTCTATATATAACAAATATTATAGTATAAACTACTAATATAGAATGATCGAATCGAATAAACTAAATACTCAAAAGAAGACAGTAACATTTATCAATTTATTTATTTTTATAATTTTTAATAGGCCAACACTGCCTAGTGAAATTTTTCAGTATGTTCTTTGTTAGTTGTGAGTGTAAATTTAAATATATATTCCAAGAACGTGATGATTTTTAAATTTTAAATTAAAAAAAATATATATAGTTAATTTATATTTTCAGAGAAATCCGGCTAATTTTATGAGTATATGAGGGGATTGTGGCTAAGCAACTTATAGATAAATCAAATCAAAACTATTGAAATGGTTAAACCATTCGTTTTAAATTAAAAATCTACACGCTCCGTTAAAGAGAAATTATCTCAGTAAAATCAGTCTACATGTGAATATTTAACTTCTTTCTGAGATATATATTTAAACTTACCGTATTTTACTTCTGAAACTCACAAATTAAAAACCAATCAAAAATGTCTTGCTTATTTGTATCTATATAAACTTATATTTATGTTGGTAGCATAACTCAAAAACCTGTCTATTAATGTATTAATATTTTGCTCCATGTACCGTGATATACTTTATTATGATTGTTTAAAATTTACATTACTCAAGGGACCTCCAAACTTTAAACACTAATTCGACAACCAAATTTTATTATAGATTAAAACCTTGAATTGATATTCAGACTCTTCCCTCCATCCTATTCATCATACTGGACAACTGCATTAAATCAAACTAAAACCAAACTTATATCAAACCTCTGTCCAAAATAATTTTACACTCGACTTATGAGTGATGACGGGAATTATTATTATCTTAGCCATTATTTGCCTCCATGTCTGGTAATGTACTTGTTCCTTATTTACTTGTAAACAAATGACTAAAATAACATTTACGTAAAACTACTCAATGACTATTTATAAAAACAAATTCCCTGATATTCCCTCCAGCTTACAAGTTATCATAATATATTAACATGTTAAGATAATTCCTTTCATACACGATAACATAAGCGACATCCATAAACTACGTCACACGATGAATAAAGTGGTCGACGAAGCGTGACATTGTGTCACGGAGGTGGGAGGGGTACTAAATATCCCTGTGGGGTGTCTCATTACACGCTTTACTTGTATGTCAGTTTGTCAGTTTGTCTGTTTGTCAGTTTGTCAGTTTGTCAGTTTGTCAGTATGTCAGTATGTCAGTATGTCAGTATGTAACTCTCCGTGGGTAATCTGCGCGCCTGCGGCCTTCCTTGGTTCCGGTAGCCGTTTCTCAGGCTCCCTCTCCGAAATCGAACTCTGATTCCCCGTATTTATAATATTTATAAATAATTACTAAAAAGTAAAAATTAAATAATAGTTAAAAAAAACTAAAAACACGCTTTTTATAGAAACCCAAACTAAAAAATAGAAAATAAATTTTAATAAATTTAAATTAAGAATAGTGTTAAAAATTTCAATAACTATAAATTAATAATAGTGTAAATAAAAAAAAATATTTTATTTTAAATAAATAATAGTTTAAAAAAACTAAAAACACGCTTTTTATAGAAACCCAAACTAAAAAATAGAAAATAAATTTTAATAAATTTAAATTAAGAATAGTGTTAAAAATTTCAATAACTATAAATTAATAATAGTGTGAATAAAAAAAAAATATTTTATTTTAAAAAAAGCGTGGGGTGCTTTTTAAGATATTATCAAAATGATAATCACTCTACTCATATCTGTCAATAAAATATTTATAACTATATTAACACCATGCACCCCACGCTTTTTTTAAAATAAAATATTTTTTTTTTATTTACACTATTATTAATTTATAGTTATTGAAATTTTTAACACTATTCTTAATTTAAATTTATTAAAATTTATTTTCTATTTTTTAGTTTGGGTTTCTATAAAAAGCGTGTTTTTAGTTTTTTTAAACTATTATTTATTTAAAATAAAATATTTTTTTTTATTTACACTATTATTAATTTATAGTTATTGAAATTTTTAACACTATTCTTAATTATGATTGCTTTCATTTGTTCTTAGACGAACTACAATTGTTCCATCGAAATTAGATCGACTTTTTGCTTAATTATCAATTTAAATCACATTTTAATTTAGCTACTTTTTCTTAAAATTTGTTCCTGTTCGAACAGGCTAAGACCAAAGTTTATACAATAATGTCTATGTAAAATATAATAAAATATTTTTCATTCCAATTTTCGGAGTGAACAACTTAGAGTACGAAGGTACAATAATTAAATCTAACATTTATAATAATCGAATTATACTAATTTTCAAAAAAAAAAAAGAAACTTACAATGATTATTTTCAATCGATTATCACGGCTATCACTGGAATATCATTATGTGTGGATATAATTAAAACATATAATTAGGAGTTTGTTATTACATAATATGTGGAGGGTTGAGTTACTTCTATCCTCCACAGTTAATATTTCCGGGTGTTCCATACCATTTGGAAATTATTTTCATATCATATGCACAAATAAATTGGTAACTAAAATTGAGAACATAATAATATTATATTATGTAGTATGAGAATCGAAACTACAAATAATAGGAAAGCTGAAAATTTAAAATAGAATAAACATTTTTTTTAAAACATACACTGGTGCAGGTACTTAATCTAACGCGGCACATTTGCATGTGCATGCACACACACACACACACACATATATATGCATGCACATGCAAATGTGCCGTATTAGATATATGTTTAGATAATATATAGTATATATAAGTACCTTTTTTTTCCTTTTACGCCGGGAAATGCACTGACGCATCCCGCAGGGGAGTGGGTCTCCCCAGGCAGGTATGTGGGACTCGCTGCGCCCGAAAGATGGTCAGTGGACGCAGCTCTACCCACTAAAACCCGGCGAGTGCCACCACTGCCGCCTTTGGTGAGGTGCCCCGGATCTACAAGCAACAGGGCACCTTGACGGCTCAGGGGACCGACGGCACCTCCACAGAGCGGTTGTTCCGCATCACAGAACAACCACTTCCAACGTCGGGACAGTACGATGAGGTGAGGTTCCATTCGCTTCGCCCAAGGTGGTAGGGTCACCCTGGGCTACTGAGCCTCACCGCCACGAAAAGACTGAGCCATGGTGGGGTATATATGAGTACCGTACCGCACCAGTATATGTTTCTCAAAAAATGTTTATTCTTTTTTAAATTTTAAGCTTTCCCATTATTTGTAGTTTCGATTCTCATACTACATAATATATTATCATGTTCTTATTTATAGTTACCATTTTATATGTACATATTATTATTATGAAAATAATTTCCAAATGGTATGGAACACCCGGATATATTAACTGTGGAGGATAGAAGTAACTTTACCCTCCACATATTATGTAATAACAAACTCCTAATTATATGTTTTAATTATATCCACACATAATGATATTCCAGTGATAGCCATGATAATCGATTGAAAATAATCATTGTAAGATTTTTTTTTTTTTGAAAATTAGTATAATTCGATTATTATAAATGTTAGATTTAATTATTGTACCTTCGTACTTTAACTTGTTCACTCCGAAAATTGGAATGAAAAATATTTTATTATATTTTACATAGACATTATTGTATAAACTTTGGTCTTAGCCTGTTCCAACAGGAACAAATTTTAAGAAAAAGTAGCTAAATTAAAATGTGATTTAAATTGATAATTAAGCAAAAAGTGGATCTATTTTCGATGGAACAAACGTAGTTCATCTAAGAACAAACGAAAGCAATCATAAAAAGTTCAATAATGACGAGGGAAATAGGAAATTGAAAAATGGGGGGCCAGCTAGAAGGCTGATCAAAGATATATAAAAAGCATAGATAGCGTGTATCTTGGAGGATCTGAGTAGCTAATGCTGTCCTTTATTTTCTTAAGAAGTACACCATAAGATAAAGAGAGACAAATATGGCTACTCTACTTGGTCTCAAATGGTTCAATGGAGCCATTTCTTTGAACTATATTTTATACAGATGTCACCAGGATTAGTGTTGTGCAACCTTCATCGTAAGCTTTTGTGGATAAAATATCCTACTAATATTATAAACGCGAAAGTTTGTAAGTATCTATGTTTGTTACCCTTTCATGGAAAAACTACTGAATGAATTTTAATGATTATTTAAACTATTTAAAACGGGATATTTACCATGTCTCGTGAACATGACATTCGTAGACAATGTCGAAATATCGAGCTCCGCGAAACAATGATAAAAAACATGGTAAATATCCCGTTTTAAATAGTTTAAATAATGAAAATAACCATGTTAATTTAAAATCCTATATAGAATTTTAATGAAACTTTACAATACTATAGCTTATACATCAGAAAAACACATATGCTATAATTTGTCAATTATAGTTTATTATATAGTTAATTTGATATTTATGACAGCTTAGCTACATCTATAATAATAAGGTTTAAAGCGTTAAAGGGGTTAAAGCGAGTAAATTAAAACACGTATGAAGATACCCATATTTTTTTATTTTTTAAATGAACACTTGCACATATTATAATCCTTTAAACAATACGAGTTTGTTATATTGGTATAACTTTGTATAAATTGGAAGCTCTCTCTCCGATTTCTTCCGCACATAGAATCTGCAAATGAAAATAAAAAATAAAAACAAAATTAGTCTTGTACTTTTAAAATACCTACATAATCATGGCCTAAGATCTGTTGAAGAGGAGGAATAAATTTAATCCTAGTAATAGAAATAGTCATAGTAATAGAAAGTAAGAAAATCCCAGTAGTTACCACTGGTAACACATGGATTTTTTTTCCCTGCATTATACTGTTCTAGCTAAAAACAATATATTTATTAAAATAAATAAAAATTTCCAATAAAATAATTCAATTTTATAATTTCATTTATTTAAATAATATATATATAAAATAATCCATTGAACCTAAGAATCAATTTCATTTTTTGTTTTATAAAATAACTAGTAGCAACTTTGTCTTCATAGAATAAGTAATTTAAAAACTATCCTATAACCTCTTTGGGGTTTCACTGTCTCTATACAAAATTTTGTATCGGAGAACGCTGGACCGAATTCTGCCGCAGTCAGGATTTTATAATAGTTGAGAAGAAGAGATAAAAAATAAAATAAAAACATAAAAAAAATTGTTGTTGGTAACAACTGTAATAATTTGACAAAAATAAAATGAATTCAATAAATGGTTCACCTGTTGTTCATAATTAGTAGCACTTGAAGTTGTTGCCGTTGAATCATTATCATACTTAGCAATAAGTTTCCTTTTTTTTCTCAATTTCTGCAAAACAAGAAAACCGTTCTGAATATACCTACTAAACACAGAAATGAAAATGAAGGCATTCTTTTAAATTTATGGGTTTGATACCTTTTCTTTTGTCAGCTATCATGTTAAAACTTGTTTAATACAATAAAAAAGGGATCTCCAAGAGTTCCTTGTTTTGTTTTTCAGAAAAGCAGTATATTTATCTTCAGAATATAGATTCATCAAAGCTGACATGAACTCAATAAACAATATAATACGTCAATGTTGCATATTATCTGTTTGATTAAATCACACTAGCTTAGCCAAATAAGTATTAGAAGTACTAGCACTTTTGTGCATTAGACTTGTATAATCTGAACATGTACACTTACGAGTTGATATGATAGGGGATGATTAACAAATATTGTTGGCACTGCATGCAAATGGAGAGTTTTTCGGGTGTATCCCTGACGAAAGCAAGATTCTTCAAAATGTGCAGAGCATATCCTTGATTGATGACAGAGTATTGTGTGGGACTCCATTCCTCGCCTCTGTTTATATTTTTGATCCATTCTTCTCTTATAGAAATAGGAGTCAGTCGAAAACCTATTTATAATAAAAAATATCAGTAAAAGCCAGTGAATTTGGCACCAGCAAGTAATTAACTAGCCAGCATAGAGCTGAACGATCTATAAAAATTACAAGGACAAACTCGCTGCAGGCAGATTCACTTATAAGCTTATCCTACCATAGCCTTTCTAAATTAAATATCGAACGTTATCGATATTTCATGTTACTAGTCGTACAACACTATGTGGTATGTAAAGTGTCAAAATATCAGATTGTGTTATTTATAATTAGAATTATTATGTAATGATGATGCATATACGCAAAAATAAATGCATAAAATAATACATGCTTTTACAATAATCAAAATTCAATAAGATCTGCAGGTATTTCATACCTTAATAAACATTAAATTAACAATATTTGTCTTTAAGCTTACCGGTGGAATGATACATTTGAATTATTTTCACTTAGTACACCCATTTGGTGAGAATACCCTGGTACCACACACGCCACATTTCTTGTTAATTACGTAAATATAACTAAAAGTTCACTTTTAATACAAAAAACCACAAATTATTAGCAAAACACAACAGCTTGTTTGGTATCCAGCTGGCTACCAACTAATATGGCCGCCGAGGCAATGTGGGGCGCATGGCCTGAAGATAGAGCTGAAGACATATTGCTATCTCGTTTCAACACAGGTAGTTTGACGTAAGAGTAAAGAGCGTATTAGTTATGAAATTTGTTCAACTTATTATCCTCTATCTATGGTTTTTTATTTATCTTTGAGGCTGACATAGATACATAGATATATAAAAAGCATAGATAACGTGTATCTTGGAGGATCTGAGTAGCTAATGCTGTCCTTTATTTTCTTAAGAAGTACATCATAAGTTAAAGAGAGACAGATATGGCTACTCTACTTGGTCTCAAATGGTTCAATGGAGCCATTTCTTTGAACTATATTTTTGACAAATGTCACCAGGATTAGTGTTGTGCAACCTTCATCGTAAGCTTTTGTGGATAAAATATCCTACTAATATTATAAACGCGAAATGTTTGTTACTCTTTCATGGAAAAACTACTGAATGAATTTTAATGATTATTTAAACTATTTAAAACGGGATATTTACCATGTCTCGTGAACATGACATTCGTAGACAATGTCGAAATATCGAGCTCCGCGAAACAATGATAAAAAACATGGTAAATATCCCGTTTTAAATAGTTTAAATAATGAAAATAATCATGTTAATTTAAAATCCTATATAGAATTTTAATGAAACTTTACAATACTATAGCTTATACATCAGAAAAACACATAGGCTATAATTTGTCAATTATAGTTTATTATATAGTTAATTTGATATTTATGACAGCTTAGCTACATCTATAATAGGGTTAAAGCGAGTAAATTAAAACACGTATGAAGATACCCATATTTTTTTATTTATTAAATGAACACTTGCACATATTATAATACTTTAAACAATACGAGTTTGTTATATTGGTATAACTTTGTATAAATTGGAAGCTCTCTCCGATTTCTTCCGCACATAGAATCTGCAAATGAAAATAAAAAATAAAAACAAAATTAGTCTTGTACTTTTAAAATACCTACATAATCATGGCCTAAGATCTGTTGAAGAGGAGGAATAAATTTAATCCTAGTAATAGAAATAGTAATAGTAATAGAAAGTAAGAAAATCCCAGTAGTTACCACTGGTAACACATGGATTTTTTTTCTCTGCATTATACTGTTCTAGCTAAAAACAATATATTTATTAAAATAAATAAAAATTTCCAATAAAATAAATAATTCGTTGAAATTATTTTTAGTTTAATTCAATTTTATAATTTCATTTATTTAAATAATATATATAAAATAATCCATTGAACCTAAGAATCAATTTCATTTTTTTATTTTATAAAATAACTAGTAGCAACTTTGTCTTCATAGAATAAGTAATTTAAAAACTATCCTATAACCTCTTTGGGGTTTCACTGTCTCTATACAAAATTTTGGTATCGGAGAACGCTGGACCGAATTCTGCCGCAGTCAGGATTTTATAATAGTTGAGAAGAAGAGATAAAAAATAAAATAAAAACATAAAAAAATTGTTGTTGGTAACAACTGTAATAATTTGACAAAAATAAAATGAATTCAATAAATGGTTCACCTGTTGTTCATAATTAGTAGCACTTGAAGTTGTTGCCGTTGAATCATTATCATACTTAGCAATAAGTTTCCTTTTTTTTCTCAATTTCTGCAAAACAAGAAAACCGTTCTGAATATACCTACTAAACACAGAAATGAAAATGAAGGCATTCTTTTAAATTTATGGGTTTGATACCTTTTCTTTTGTCAGCTATCATGTTAAAACTTGTTTAAAACAATAAAAAAGGGATCTCCAAGAGTTCCTTGTTTTGTTTTTCAGAAAAGCAGTATATTTATCTTCAGAATATAGATTCATCAAAGCTGACATGAACTCAATAAACAATATAATACGTCAATGTTGCATATTATCTGTTTGATTAAATCACACTAGCTTAGCCAAATAAGTATTAGAAGTACTAGCACTTTTGTGCATTAGACTTGTATAATCTGAACATGTACACTTACGAGTTGATATGATAGGGGATGATTAACAAATATTGTTGGCACTGCATGCAAATGGAGAGTTTTTCGGGTGTATCCCTGACGAAAGCAAGATTCTTCAAAATGTGCAGAGCATATCCTTGATTGATGACAGAGTATTGTGTGGGACTCCATTCCTCGCCTCTGTTTATATTTTTGATCCATTCTTCTCTTATAGAAATAGGAGTCAGTCGAAAACCTATTTATAATAAAAAATATCAGTAAAAGCCAGTGAATTTGGCACCAGCAAGTAATTAACTAGCCAGCATAGAGCTGAACGATCTATAAAAATTACAAGGACAAACTCGCTGCAGGCAGATTCACTTATAAGCTTATCCTACCATAGCCTTTCTAAATTAAATATCGAACGTTATCGATATTTCATGTTACTAGTCGTACAACACTATCTGGTATGTAAAGTGTCAAAATATCAGATTGTGTTATTTATAATTAGAATTATTATGTAATGATGATGCATATACGCAAAAATAAATGCATAAAATAATACATACTTTTACAATGATCAAAATTCAATAAGATCTACAGGTATTTCATACCTTAATAAACATTAAATTAACAATATTTGTCTTTAAGCTTACCGGTGGAATGATACATTTGAATCATTTTCACTTAGTACACCCATTTGGTGAGAATACCCTGGTACCACACACGCCACATTTCTTGTTAATTACGTAAATATAACTAAAAGTTCACTTTTAATACAAAAAACCACAAATTATTAGCAAAACACAAAAGCTTGTTTGGTATCCAGCTGGCTACCAACTAATATGGCCGCCGAGGCAATGTGGGGCGCATGGCCTGAAGATAGAGCTGAAGACATATTGCTATCTCGTTTCAACACAGGTAGTTTGACGTAAGAGTAAAGAGCGTATTAGTTATGAAATTTGTTCAACTTATTATCCTCTATCTAAGCTTTTTATATATCTATGCATAGATATATAAAAAGCTTTTTATATATCTATGATATTGTGTATATTTGTTCCTGTTGGAACCGGCTAAGACCAGAGGCCATGCTGCCATGTCTGACGTAAACAACACATTTTTTGTGTGAAGAAGGAGGAATGGCTGGAAACGCCAAGGGGGCCCCGTCCCATACGTCACCATCAGTCAATTATAACTCCAAATCCATCCATTCCGAAACAGTCCGCCACAACATTTGCGAACCAATCACATTATAATATATGGATCGAGTTTCGAAGACAAACACTATAGAAAACCACCAGAACATTCACTATATAATACCGCCGAAACAGTCCCATACAGAAAACAGCCCCAGAACAATTTCCGCAGCATTCGCGAACCAATCACAATATAACAGATTGCGTTTTTAAACCAAACATTATAGAAAACAACTCCGAAACAACAAAACTGGAAATAATAATTGATTAACGGAAAACAGAAAAAACACGACCATTAACCTTGACGTTTCCCACCATTCTCAAAAATGTGTTCGAAATGAGTGATACCAGCTACTACAGATGGGAGATCTGTAGTAGCTGGTATCACATAAATAATCACGGGAGGATAAAATATCACCTCCCATAATTAAAAAAAAATAGACTAATGAAATAACATAAGTGTAAGGTGGTTGTCATTATATTCAGTTTAAGTAGTGTATTTTTATTAATATATAATATTATACTTTCTTATATAAATAAAAAGCACTTTACTACTTTACTTTAATCTAACGCATTTGTATGTGTGTGAATGCGAAGTATTAAATCTGCTAAGTTAATTAAATTAGTATTTCAATATTTAGCTTTATAGGCAAATACAGTGGTATTTGGAAATTTGAAGCAAAAGATCACAGATATTAAGGATGAATTTTTAATCTATACTAAAAAATGACCATAAAGAGTAAGGAATGGTTGTTTGGTTATTTTCCTTATTTGAAAAATTCTTACACCAATAGAGATTCATATCATCAGCGAATAACATAGGCTATATTATTATACATATATTTATTCCCGTATTTACACGGGTGATATCGTGGTACACGGCTAGTTACAAATAAGCATGTTGAAGAAAGAAGTTTTTGAGAAAAGGAAAACCAATGTTTTATAAATTGCGGGTAAAGCATTTAAAAAAAAACATCTCCTTAGAGGATGTAGCCCATGTTGACACTCTTAAAATGTTCACCATAATTGCCTTCGAATATCAACTTAACAAGTTTTTATCAAAGATAAATAAAAAGCAGTCATTTTTATTGTATCAATAAATAAAGGAAAAAAAAAATAAACCTTAATTTTAATTACGGAGTTCTGAGTATTAAATACTAAGAGGAAGTACCTATAGAGGTCGTCCTATTTTAAATGTCACGAGTTAGAGTGAGACTACAAGTTATAATTTTCGTGTAAGAAACAGAGACAGAAGATTTTTCTTTTGTCCCTGTCACCGTCACTAAATATTTTGTTTGGCAAACTGTGTATTCTTGCCAAACAAATACGTACGTATTTGTTTTTCGGGGATTTTAATAGTTGTAAACAACTTGAAACAGAGATTTATTGCGATTTATTTGAATTGAGTTAATGCGCAGTAGTGAGTTGCAATATTATAGGGTGTAAAAGCCGCAGTGAACAAAAATTGATGGATTAACATTTCACTCGTAAGTTGTTTAATGATGTGAAAATATATTATGAATGTAGTAATAAATTGATTATAATGTCGTGTTTTAATTTAAATTCAACTTGTTGTAACTCATTAAATATCGATTACATCTAGAATTTTAACAATTAATTAAAACATAACCTTTAATTGTTCGAGGTGTAGTGTTGCCATGATGAGATTATTTTTTACACGCTTTTTATTAGCTTCACTTGTATGTCAGTTTGTCTGTTTGTCAGTTTGTCAGTATGTCAGTATGTCAGTATGTAACTCTCCGTGGGTAATCTGCGCGCCTGCGGCCTTCCTTGGTTCCGGTAGCCGTTTCTCAGGCTCCCTCTCCGAAATCCGCTTTTTATTAGCTTCACTTGTATGTCAGTTTGTCAGTTTGTCAGTATGTAACTCTCCGTGGGTAATCTGCGCGCCTGCGGCCTTCCTTGGTTCCGGTAGCCGTTTCTCAGGCTCCCTCTCCGAAATCGAACTCTGATTCCCCGTATTTATAATATTTATAAATAATTACTAAAAAGTAAAAAATAAATAATAGTTTAAAAAAACTAAAAACACGCTTTTTATAGAAACCCAAACTAAATAAATAATAGTTTAAAAAAACTAAAAACACGCTTTTTATAGAAACCCAAACTAAAAAATAGAAAATAAATTTTAATAAATTTAAATTAAGAATAGTGTTAAAAATTTCAATAACTATAAATTAATAATAGTGTAAATAAAAAAAAAATATTTTATTTTAAATAAATAATAGTTTAAAAAAACTAAAAACACGCTTTTTATAGAAACCCAAACTAAAAAATAGAAAATAAATTTTAATTCACACTAAAACGTAACATAACAATTAACGTAAGTGAAATACAGTTTTCACTGGTTAATTACTGATGTCTTTTTATTTATAATATACATAGTATAATATCTACATCTAATTGTAGTTTGCATATCACAAATCTGTTATTACAATAATAATTAATTAATGTTTACTAATCCAAAAAGATAATTCTATACAATCATAAAATTTAATTTCTTATTATTAATTTATACAATAAAGGAGATCCACATCAAGATTTATTTAGTCCATTTCTAAAATAAAAAAATGTAAAAAGAAGACTTATAATTTAATACACGAGATTAAAGGGATCAGATCTTAAATAAGGTATTATGGTAATAGAAAAATTGGGTACCTACTACCTATATTGATTGGTGACGTGGTTGAGTCAAAGCTGTATTAAAATACCATAAACTATAATATGCATGACATTTAAAGGTACCGTCTCCTTCGCTATTTATACAAATAAATATTTAAATGCACACTCAACACATCATTTCTAGTTGGTCATCGTAAAATAATAATTAATTTTTGTAAGAGGTAGTACCATTTTGCTACATCGGGGTGGTACCTCTTGCTCATATGATACCGAAATGACAGCTGTGCTGTCGCGTTTCGTGCAGTCTGAGTTTCTGGTGGCCCGTTGGGGGGATAGGGAAAAGGAGGGCAACGCATTACCTATGGTTGTGTGGGTGTTAATGGGCGACGATAGTACTAAGGTAAAGCCTTATTTTGCCCTCCTATGCTATAATTTTTTTATAAAATGACCTTTCTATAATAAGTATGGTTTGTAACCCTCTACTATCAATAATGATGAATCAATATTAAACCTTATTACATGTATGTAAGATGTTAAAAGACAAAGAAAAGCGAAAGAAGACACGTACCCTTCCTACCTTGAAAATTGAATAATACCAATTTTGGTGTTTTAGTTTTCCTGCTTATGTCGTAAACTTTGTAAAATTCATATTATCTGTAAGATTACAATCATGCCCTCTAACATTTGTAAAGAGAGGATAATATTTTACCTACAAGCCAGTGTTTATATTGATAACAGTCACTAGTGACTAAATGTAAATTTTAATATATTATTATGAACAACTTCATAATTTAAACCTTAAATTACATAATCCATAAAAAAACATGCACATGAGACTTTGAAAGAAGAAATCAGGTTTGTATTTCCTCTCCAGTATCAGTATTTATGTATACTATACATAATATATGTTCTGTCTTCTGACACAATTCCACACTTGTTTTAGTATATATCAAAGTATATACCAGTACTATACTAGATATAAATGAGCCTATATATTAGTTGAATCAAAGAAAAGAGTAAAAAGAGAAAAGACAATAAAATAAAGTACAATTTCAAAGGTAAAAAAAAAAAAAAAAACCAGCAGTGCAAAAAAGATGACTCTTCACAAATGGGAGAGTATCTGATTGTCTCTTCAAAGTCAAATGTAGGTCATTTAATTCCGGGTACTTTACATAATTCTCTTTACTGGTGGTACAGTGATACTCGTAAATACTTGCAAGTTAAGCTTCTCTGCCAATATAATTATGAAGATGATGCTCCATATCTTTTACAAGAAAACTATAATACTAATACTGATAATTTGGTTAGTGGAGTAATTTATTTCTGGAATCAAAAACACTTCTGAAATATTTATATATTGGCTGAGAAGCTAATTCTTGCTTGTAGGTTTGGTCAGTTTTAACATATTATAAATTACAGTAAAAAATAAAAAAGAATGTGAATGATCTGTCGATTTTACAGTTGTGTATAAAGTTGTTTAATACAATTTTCATTTGATCTATGATTATTGTTACAGAACATTAGGTTGAAATACCTAAGAAATATATATCCTATTCCCTAAAGTTACATTTCCTTGATTTTATCTTTTATTTTGTTTGAGTCTATAACTCCATGTCATCCAACAAAGTGTGTTATAAAAAATTATAACACATACAATCTTTACAAATAAAACTATACTATCTATTAATTTTTACATTTTTAGGAGAAAACTCATAAACATGTTGTCCGTTCATCTACAAGCACAATCATATAAATTTAGTACTTTACCCACACATTTTATACAATTAACAATATCAATCATCAAAGTTTTTATGTCTGAATGTTTTTATGTGTAAACATTGAGTGTATATATGGAGGCACCATTGGAACAGTTGCTGTCGGTTCAGGCTGTTGTACTTTTTCTTTATTGTTCTTTGTCTTTCGAAATTGAAAACCATTTTTGCGAAGTATTTTCCTAAGTGTTTCCCTTGAGCCTTTGAAGTTTATTTCTTCTTTTAATATTTGTAACAACTTATTAATTGTAGGAACTTCTTTTTTAAATGCATAAAATTCATGTATTTTTCTTCTTATCACCTGCAAATCATACTCATCAACTTCTATCTTTCCTTTAGTCCTTATTCTTTTTTTAGGTGACTTTTTTAATGTCTCTGGATCTAACAGTCCTTGTTCAACTAGCCTTGCCTCTTTGACTATATTAAGCACAGTCCGTTCTGATACACCTAAAAAAATATAATTTGCTAATGATAAACAAATTAGAAGCAGCATTTTTAGTTTCAGTCTCTTTTATTTCTGATCAATTGTTCATAATATACAAAAAAAATGAATTCAAAAGCGGACACTAAAATGTACCTCATTGTTTTCAAGTGATAACATTATAATATTTACAAGATATCTTTAAAGAGTGCATAAATTTATAAAAATCTTTTTAATAGATTTCTTATAATGAATGTTAGTAGCTTGGAACCACCTTAACGTTGCATATATTTAGGGTATATTAAATTAAATTACCATAATATGAGGTCTAGTTAATTGTAGCTCGAAGATTTAAATAAACGCGCAATGATCAAAGTGTAAGATTAGATTCATGATTTATACCATTGTATTAATTATTATTGTATAATTAACTTCACAGATATGATGGCATCATATATTATGTTTGTCTTGTAATGATTTTAGCGTTATTGTTTCTAATATTATTGTATTGGACAATGTAAGTTAAGTAATAGTATTCACAATAATACAAACAATATACAATAAACATATTTGTCATCAAGTTAATATCCATGTAAATTTAGAAAATTATGCGATTTTGGAATTTTCGATAGCATTTTGTTTTCGTAAGGTTCTCTCGCTGAGAAGTTTATATCTTATGAATTTTATTAATAATATTTTACTGACCTGTAGCGGCAGATACTCTTACATACACTTTACTAAGCGGTATTATAGGAACCTGCATTCGCTTTTCTTCGTCCATAAATTCTTTAACTTTTAATATTATATCACGAACTTCACTAGTTATATTTTTTGGCATTTTGTTGCTTTAATTTTCTAAAATAATTTTAACAACAAACTTCCGACGCGACATTAAATAATAATGGCCGCGGCCCGCGAGCGCGAATATTTTTTAAAATTTTATTCCTGTTGGAAAAGGCTAAGACCAGAGGCTATCCAAACTTTTTTCCGAGCTATAAAATCCTTCGACCCCCTATTCTGGTCTTCTTCGGTAAACCGTTGCGAATATTTGCAGCGAAGATCACGGCGTATTGGTCTGTGAAGCTGTTCCGAGAGGATTTGCATTTGTAGAAGTGGCGTCTGTGTGCTCTGTGCTCCCTCATAAGCCCGTGCGTCTCATCCGAGAGTTTTGATTTCTTGCATTAGTGACTTGATTTCTTGTAGGATAAAGCGTACGCTTTATCCTACAAAACCTTTCACCCACGACCCTCATGCAGTCCACCATGGCACTCAGTACCTCATTAACCGTCATAGTATTGTCTGATATATTAAGGCCCTCAAATCCATTTTCTTAAATTCAATTAATGGCATTTGACATTTTGGGTTTGTACCACGGGTTGTCAGCTTTATTAGGTGGACTCGGTTTCGCTAAAAGCTTACATTTATGGTGCCTCTTACTAATCAGCGATCACTTCCGGTTTTGAACCTACTATTCTAATCACAGAGACATTATTGTATGCATGCCTTCGGTCCGTCATAGTAATGCTATGCTTTATTATAAAGGAGGACTTACTATATATCTTGTGGCCATGGTTAAGTCTACTGGTCACTCCTAATGTGACTAGCGGTCAGGATAGGAGACTAATCTCATTCCACTATACTAAATAAAACGGGTTCTCGGAGCTAAGCTAAGATATATTATTATGTGTGTGTATTAAAAGCTGTAAATTTAAAGCTTAAAAGATTATTCTCCTGAATAGAATAATTATATTTAAGGACGATAGTATGAAGACTTTCATACTATCCAGACTAAATTGAATTTGCATCTTTTTAAACTGTAGGTATATTCTACTGGTCAAGTCCTGTAAATTGATTCCCATAACGAGGTAGCTGTTGAAAAAATATGTAATCCGCCATTTTGCTGGGGCCATCTTAGATTTACTTAAAAGAATTTATTAAATTGTTTTGTCATAAAAATTAATTACCGTGTGTACAAAATATCAGATCAATCTTTCAGCGGGAAGAGGGTCAAGCTTCAAAAATCCGCAAAGAGACAGGCGTATTCCTCTCACCGTTGAATCGTAGCAGCACCCGTATAAATATTACCTACGCTTAGTGAATGTCAGAAATTCCTAAAAATAATGATGCAAATTAATGTAATTTATTCGTAACAATGTTAAATTGTTCTTATCTTTATTTGAATCACTGTTACAATATACGGTTGCAAAGTGACAATTCACTTTATTTAACTATCGTTAGCCACAAGTATATTTTCAAGAAATAAATTCATATCATACCTATTATATAGCTCTGTAAGGTAAAAGAATAAAATTAGGTCATCGTATGTCTCCATACAAATAAAATATATAATGATGATGCTCGATGTATATAATATTTTTTAATTATTACGATGTTATGATACGTTGCATGTATTTATTACGTGATTTGTATATGAATGGACCAGTGGCCTGTGGCGGTCTTTTTTTTTACTGTTATACTGATGCTTGTATTTATGAGGTAGGAAGAAACAATTCCATCTCAAAATTTGCTAGCCCTTGGCCAGTGCCGCCACTGACTTGCGCTCCGTGGTTATGTTATAAGTATTGAAGGCTTTGAATCCTGGAACTCTAATATATTTATGATTTAAATATATCAATTTAAATATTTTAACAAATAGTGCCATTGCTGAATTTCAGCCGAATTGGGCCGGCACGACCGGGTGGTACCTCTCGCTTACATAATACCGACGTGATGTGCGTTTGTGAGTTTTAGGTGGGGGAGGGAGATAGGGGGAAAAAGGGCAGTGCATCTATATAAGCTCTGGTTGTGCGGATGTCTTTGGGAGTTGGTAGTCTCCATAAGGCTCCAATTGCTCGTTGTTTCCTTGTGGCATCAAAATGTCTTATTACTTCGTAGTATATGTAATCTATCATTAGTATTTACCTACTTATTTAAATAAAATTCTGAACTGATTATTCCTTAGGCATAAGTTCAGCGATGGACGGCTCAGAGGTGATGATGATTGTTCTTAGATTCTTTACATCTTGAAATCGTAAAAAACGATAATTTAGGCTTTACTTAGAAGTGAACTGGGGACACTGCATGCACTGTTCACAGGTTACATTATTATATAAGAAAGTGTAAGTAGTATTTGATGGCGTGTGAAGCTGGCTTATACGCCAAGCGTGACGAGCTGGCAGGTGGCGATTATACCTATGGTAAACCTTTTGAGCTTTTACTATGACTATGCTGTATTCCAATTGTATTGAAAATAATGTTGTTATTGTTAAAAATATCCCACAAATTTTAGGAAAATTCTCTTTAATACATAATATTATATAGTTCATTTCCACTATTAACATAAGTATTTGTTACACGTGCATTATTTTAAACACAGAAAAAAAACAAATAAGAAAAGCTCATAAACTTCTTCTTCATCTTTCATCGTCATATCGTCTTAAGATTTTTGTCACGACATACGCAATTTTCCTCTTTTTCATAAGTGTAAACTCAATTATGTGCTTTTACGAGCATATTATGTAAAAATCACGTCAGAGATATTCCATTGCGTTTGTCTTACGTGATAAAAATCCAAAACCTTAAGTTTGCCCAATTCTAACAAAATTAGGCCAATACATTGTTTTACGAGGTGTAGATTCCGCGATCGTGCTATGAAAACTCGCATGGTACGAATGCGAAATAGTTTTTTCTTTAATTGAATTAATATTCCTTGTTGTTGTTGCGTTGCGACACCGTCGGGAGAAATGACTCGCTATGTAATAGTCTGTTGCTGTTATAAAGGACTTAGTAGTGTATGAAATACAGTTCCTTCTCTAGTTAATGTACGTATGGTACCTTCATTACAATATTTGCAAAAATTGACTCCGTAAGTACCTAATAAATGACACATGTACACATGGGCGTAGCCACATTGTATCCTGGCTCTTGACCTATAAGGTCAAACAATTTTTTTTTTCTTATACTAACAACAATCATAATATCTGTAAGAAAGTTACACAAAAAAAATAATCGACATGAAAAAAAGTGCGATCAAAACAGGAAGCGCGCACGAAATCCCTCTAAATTTACAGATTAACAAATAACAAAAGAGCCCAAACGCTACAAAAAAATCACCGGGGGTCTGACTGCTGCCCCACCCTGAGCCCAAGGCTGGCTACACTTATGCTTCCATAGGTAATGTACGTTAGGTACCTTCATTACAATATTTGCAAAAATAGACTTGTAAGTACATACCTAATGACCTGTGTACACATATTATACTTATTAGGTTGTTCTTACCTGCAAAAATACTTGATATTAACTCCCCATCATGTGATAATAGATATCGCCATTGAGAACTCTGAAGAAAACTTGATAGGTATGTGTCTGGACACTACATGTTGGGATCTCGAATGACGAATCTAAATTCCAAGGTGCATATCGGCAGGGTCATATACATACATTTGTGTTTATACAAACTCGAATTCCCCATTAAAGAACACATTCTTACTCACCAAATGACTAGGTTATCGTGGTGTGATTATCAGGTAATCATAATAATTATGAGATAGCCTAAAATGTAACTCGTCTAACGATGCGCGTCTCAAGTTCACAGTGAGATGACCTTCTCAAGGTTTGATGAGTCGGACGCAGCATGAAAATGATCTCATTTTTTTAATCATCTCATTGAGACTCCAAGAGCCCTTCGAGTAACCGGAGTCAACCCGCTTTCTCAATCGTCACTCCACGGAACATTTTTTATTATGGCTTAGTTTTTATTTCGTTTTTGGGTAACGTATTGTGATTGTTCATTAAAATGCCTTTATATAGTCGGTATTAGGAAAATTTTGTTACAATTAATTATTACTTTAGATATTAATTATTAATTATTACGACGACCTCTGTGGCTCAATGGTTAAACAAAAAAGTTTCTGTGTTCCTGGGTCATGGATGTGTATAAAATATGTGTATTATAATATAATAAAAATCTTAAATATATTATGTATTAAAATAAAAAGTATTAAATATATGTATTTCCGTTGTCTGGTACCCGTAACACAAGTTCTTCGGAAACTTAGCATGGGACCAGATTGACGTGGTGTAGAAGCGTCCATAGATGTTATTATTATTATTAATTAACTAATATAAGGCTGATGATGATGAACATTTTCATATAACGAACAGTATTTTTACAAAAAGTAGGTTTTTCCTATTTGCTTTCACAATATTAATTGGGAGCCCTCAGATACATTAATTTTAATTACTCTAATAATTATATGCAATGTACATGTATAATATTGTGTTATAATATATTGCAATGCTCCACATATTAATAAGTAGGTACTTCTTATTGCATATTATGATTTTATAAGTATTATGTACATGATTATTTTAAGACGCTGCGTTACCTAATAAAATTACTCATTTTTAAACAATTTACAAACAGCATTAAAAAATATTTAAGAATAAATTGGCAGTAAGGATGAGGTGGCAGTGGGCTAATCCCACACTTTGGAAAATGGATGACCGATGAGCCAGCTCAAGTTCAAGGTGAGTTCAATAGTGGAGGCCGTCTATATCTTGACCAAGTGTTGGAGGGCCATTAACCAGGTGGTAAGACGATAAAGGCTTATTATGATGATGATGATGATATTCCTTAAAAAAGAAGACAGTTAACGTTCCGGAAGACGAAGGGTAGGGTGGCCGGTGGGGTCGATCTTCAACTTCTTCTTCTTCGCTTCTTCTTGATGCAGTGGCCGGTCTTAGGCATGAGTATAACAGGAATTTGCCGCTTTGGCGTTTATTGAAAGAAGTATTTTTCCAATCGATAATAAAGTGTCACGTGATGATGATATTGTTTGATAGTTCGTTCAGATAAGAGGTTAAAGTTCAGCAAGGTGAATGTGTTACCGATAACATTTGAGCATTGCATTAAGTTGAATTCGCGTTGACCTATTAGTTCCTCATAGTTTCTAGATATTTTCGCAAATGAATCATTATCATCACGCTAAAGAGCACTTACAACTTGTGGGCTGTGAAGTTGCATATTATATTCTTTCCTGAAAAGGTTGCGGTCTTATATCCATACTAATATTATAAAGAGGAAAACTTTGTTTGTTTGGTTGTAATGAATAGGCTCAAAAAGTTCTGGACCGATTTCAAAAATTATTTCACCGTTTGAAAGCTACATTATCCACGAGTAGCATAGGCTAAATTTAATCCAAAAAAAATATAGTGTAAAATTAGGGGTAACATATTTGGGTTTTTCAAGCACAAGGTGTAAAAAATCAACCAGAAAAGTTACTTATATTGCGTACTAAGATCCCGTTGCAAATCTTAGTTAAC
This sequence comes from Lycaena phlaeas, assembly GCA_905333005.2. Classification (NCBI taxonomy): domain Eukaryota; kingdom Metazoa; phylum Arthropoda; class Insecta; order Lepidoptera; family Lycaenidae; genus Lycaena; species Lycaena phlaeas. The sequence goes on from HG995168.1 coordinate 9,197,179, forward strand.
GCAGGCGAAGCTGCGGGCAATAGCTAGTCTTATTATAAGTAGGTATCTTATATCTTAGTAAGAACATTTGTATGCAGAATGAATGGACAGTTTATCGATATATCAAGGTCATTAACATTATATAATGCTATTACTAATTAAAATACTAGTTTGGTGTTTCACTTTTACACCAATAGATCTAAGTTATTACCCAAGTTCATTGAAAGAAGCTTATGTTGCAGAGGACGTACACCGACTGAATGCTGATGATGACGATGGTTACGACGAAGTTATTATGGATTACTTTTTGGGGTTTTGGTATAAATATTTGTATCAAAAAGTATATTTAATAAAAATGTAACTGAGCAAGTCTCTTTGTTTCATATTAAAGATTTGTGCATACATACAAAGGAAACGAAGTTTTATACTATGTAAAGATGTTATGTTTAAGCTTTAATATTAGCCTAACAACGTCCCGTAACTACACATATATTATATTAAATACACATACACTAGCTCTTATAGCTCTAATACACGATAGAAAGAGCTGGACATCATCAATATTCTGTAAGGTCGTTTTCGAATCTCGAAAGCGGAATCCGCGGTGATATGAAGAATTTTACGAATTTGTAATTTGTAACGAAAACTCGACTCTCTATCTATATCAATAAAGTTCGCTTTTGAAGTGAGCGTAAAGTGAGTTCTATCACTCAGGTGAAGCTCGATATCGAAATGTTTTTACAGAATTGCCCTACTGATATCGTATCTAGAATATTCTTCGTTATAAATCATACCCGCAACTTGAGACATTGCGTTGAAACGAGTTCAGATTAAAATGTAACGTAATATCGTAACCGAATTATAAAACTAGCGTCAGACCAACATTTGCCCAACAGAGTCTGCGTGTTAGTAACACGGATTGTATTTCTTATGATCACACCTTTAGTTAGCCATACGTTACGTAAAATGTTTCCACATTAACTGAGCCCGGAGATACGGTTCACATATGACTGTAATGGCTCGATACAGTTATCAGGTTGAATGTCAGAATGTCTCATCAACAATTGTTTCGTACGTACAAAGCAGCTTAAGTCAACTCAACAAAAACTAGAAGGTTGCGTTGTGTTGAGCTCCCGACTGCTTAGGCACCACTCCTGCTTGTCCGTTGTCACGCTTGCATCGCGTTTGGAATAGGACGGTAGGAGAGATGTAATTACTGGCGTAAAAACATAACATCTTATGTCACAGAGTTCCAGGTAAACTGGCTATAAATATGTCCATGACAGTGACCACCTACCATCAGGTGCTATTATTACCAGCTTCCAGTAACTTAAAAAAATCAATGATGGTTGACGTCTGACTTATGCCTTCATTTAACTTCGCTGGTATAAACTTGTGTCAAAAATCGAACAAAATGACCTTGATCTAAAACATAGTTATCGGAGAGATCTCTAATCATCAGGACCTAATCCTGGGACTTGTGCTGTGTATGTATTATGAATCTGACCATTACAATAGCGGCTTTTTTTAAATCGGTCAGTCGGAATCGTTTCCTATTCCTGTTCCTATTTATAATACAAACTAACATATTATTTACTAAGGGCCTGTTTCACAATCTCCAGTTAAGTTTCCAATAGGCTATCGGCAACATATTTGACAGATAGAGTATGGAGTATCTGTCAAGTATCTGTCAAATATGTTGCCGATAGCCTATTGGGAACTAAACTGGAGATTGTGAAAAGGCCCTAATTGAATTGCACAAAATAAAAACATGTTTATGAAGATAAAAGTTTTAGATAGTTATAGTACGCATCTTTTATATCTTTTTATATCTTTTTTCATAAAAAAATGACATAAAATAAGCAATGCATTTAAGAGAAATGATTAAATCTGAATTCATTCATTTCATCTATTTGAAAGAAAGAAAAATATTATTATTGCTCACAACAACATACAAATATATTAAGACAGACTAATTAATTATTAAACTCAGACCTAGCTAAAGTAATAAAATATGTGCTATTGATTTTTGTCTTTATTGGGGTTCCGCTATATTAGTAACTACATACTCTTAAATAACTGTAATTTGTAGCAAGCCTATGGCCAGACGTTATAATAATAAACGATGAAATAACAAGTAAATCTTCATTCTTCACAAATCTGGAACAGTCTTGGGTCTTGACATTAAAAGATTGGTCTTACATAAATTTAAAATTATATAAGTAGATAAGTACTTGTACTTGAAAAGGACAGTGTTGTGCCACTTACTCCTCACCACGTGTTATATAAACGTAGACAATTAAAAAGATACTGTAATGTGATAATATGAAAACTCATTCGGCTAAGTTAGGCTTAGCCTACAAACGAAAGAATCGTTAACACTTTCAATACTTAATTACGACTCCAAGATCTTTACTCAAAACTGAATAAAAATGTTACAAAACTTAACGCAATTTTCTTATTTGATAAGAATTGTCGGTCTCGTGGTGATCATGCGATTTAATGGTCGTAAAATGTAATGGCAGACAGGATTCGAAACGAAGACCTCCGCCAGAGAACTAAAGTTACCGATATCGCGCGAAGAAAAAGCACGTTAAAGTGGCAATGAGCTGGTCACGCACTCAGAAGAACGAATAGCCGATGGGTCATTACGGTTCAAGAGTAGAATGTTAGGTAGACGAAGTGTTGGCCGGCCATTAACCAGATGGGAAGACGATCCACAAGGGAGCAAGAAGGAGCAAGGGATCGGTCGTCTTGGCGTTTACTGAGAAAGGCCTATGTTCAGCACTGGATGGATAAAGGCTGATGATGATGATGATGAAAACGTAATGGCTTCTGTCTTGAAAACAGCATAACATAATATCACAAGACGCTATCTCCAGCAAGTCTCCTTTTTGTTCTTGTAAAATGGTTCCCACGTGGATTTGCCAATTAGCTACGAGTGTTACTTTGGATATGCATATAAAAAATAAATGCTCTTGAGAGAGTGGTGGTCAAATATTTATAGTATATTACTAATGACAGAATTTCACTGCTCAATTACAAGCCCTATTTACGATTTTAACACATGCTTATCACACCATTGTAACAATGAAAATAAAAATATAATGATGCTCTCAGCAATAGAATATATTAACGCATACGTTAAATAGTTAATTTCTCAGCGCTTAATGTATATTGCGTATGTGCGTAAGACAATTATACAATAATTACCGAGAGTATAAGTACACAAATAATACAGTATCGTAAGTAACGTATTTGCTAAATAATGCTTTTGACTATTTCGACAAACAGTGGAAAGGTAAATTGTATTAAATAATATAATAAACAATATAATTGTAATTATTTATTTATTTATTTCATCACAGACAAATAATGGAGGAAGTTCTTGATTTGCATAACTGTATTTTTTTTTAAATTGAAAGACAAATTAAATTGAGAAATAACTTGAAAGTTGGTTTAAATTTCTAAAAAAATGCATAGATAGGTCACAACACATAGGTCAAAATAATGTTAGATTTATTATATTTTTTCTCACGTAAAGGTTTTTATATCCGATTGTTTTAAAAGTGGACCAACAGTCCGTCTTCATAACCTTGGCGGAATTTTCTAGAATCACATGTCGTTCACTTTGGTTGTATTGGCACATCTGCCATATTTTCTCATTCGTAATTCTATGTTCATTGAGGATTTCATTGCATCATCATTATCAGGCCGTATCGTGTAATATGTTTAACAGTGGACGGATGAACATACCTTACTCTAATGAATGACTTAAATTATCATATTGATGTTTTGTTTTATTATATCATCATCATCATCATCATCATCAACACCCCATCCCACTGTCAATAATCAGGATCATGAAATTGATGGGTCGTATATAGTTCATTTACGCACTAGTTTATTGGTGTGGTCTACTTCGTCACTTCGTTCATAGACCATCAAAGACAGATCTCATCATGCTGGTAAGTTTAGTGTTTTTCTATAGCGTCATAATTGCTATATGAATACAAGACTGTGTTGCAAATTCGTATCCAAAATTGCAGGCCAATAAACATAGACATTAATTACTGTTATAAAGTTAAACGATGTTACCAAAACGTGTTACTAAATCATAAATAATAATTTAGTTGTAACATAGCGTTATGAAATACCTTCCAAATATTTTTGTGAGCGTTGAACTAGTTAAGATGCGTTCACTCATTCAAAAGTAATATGTATTTAAACGTTTATAAACATTTGTTTTGGTTGATTCATTGAGCATTAATTACGTGATTATTAAAGCGACAGGTCGCCTGATATGCGTCAAAGCACGGCAAAAGTTTCACGAAAAAAAGTCGCGTAGAAAAAGTGCCTATGTTTCAGTTGGTCGATCTTCGACAATACATAGGGAACGATTTCGATGCAATAGTCAACAGTCGGTTAAAATTGCGAATTAAGAGGCCTTTAAGCCAACTCATCTGTAGTTGAGCGCTGATGATTATGCCTATAAAGGGGAGAGTTTGTAATTTTTTATGTTAAATTTTGCATCGGTATATTATACAAGTACTTTGATATGAAAGTAAAAATATTTATATAAGGACGCGTTTCAATATAATGTGCACCAACTTGGCGAAAGGATGTCATACGATTTGATCTTAATATCGAGAGCGTACTCAATGAGGTAGGTAAATTGATCGACGCATCGTGTGGCGTCGGTTAGACTGGGTATATGCATAATTAAACAGCTATAAAATAGTAGTTTAACTTCTGATCAAAATTTGGACTCGCCAGGATTAAACATGTCTCAGCATAGCATATTAGGTAGCCCTAAGTCTAGGGTCAATTCGTTTTTGTCCGTACGTACTACGTAGTTTCACCCGATTACCATAAAACATTTGCATAATGTGTGTTATACACATTGAAGATAGTATTCGAAAAAAGTTAAAATAAAGATTCTATTATTAAAATGTTATCAACAAAATTGTTACAGTTTCCATAGTTCTTAAAAGATTTACAGCGAGATTAACAGCTTTTATACTTTTAATACTAGTCAAGATAAAAATTGTCGCGCGAGTTTATTTTGAGTGACGTATGGATAAAATCAAAAATTTTAAGCACGAACCACTTGTGTACTTGTGATAATAAGACACTACTTACGTGTGAAGAAAATTCTAGTTTAAGAGATGGTAAACAAAATTAATACGAAAAAAAGTCGCATTATACCTATAAATCGCACTTATAGCATTTTTTTGCCAGGTGAAATGACTAACTACATTACCTATACAACGAATTACACCTTAGTACCGGAAACATCGAACTATTTAAGATGAAATAGTGCCTCTACAGACAGGCGCACCCCAGAAAGCGCATTTTCACCCACCAATAGATATTATTGAGATAGAGAGACCCGTCGTAATGCATAATCGCCTAATCTTGGTTAGCATCTCTTTGTTGCGCTGAGGCGGTTACCAGCTAGATGGCTATTACTGCCCTAGGATCTGTTATGACTAATTGGGTAATATTCCAACGCAGGTAGCGTTAAGGCGTACCAAAGGCCATAAAAAATGAGGAGAAAATTATGACCATATTTAGTTATTACTACAAATTTATTTGTCGGCCTAGTTTTTGTTATATATATCGCCTTATTTTAAGTTATTATTATTATATAATAATAAATTATTATTGGTCTTTGGGAACCAGACAATCTCTTAATTACATTTTTAGTGAAATCTTGTTTTAATAAATAATAAGGCAATATCGTTAAATCTTAAGCGTAAGTTTTTTTCACATTCACTGTGGGGTCTGATTTTACTTTAAGTAGGTATAATTTGGCTAACAAAGATTATAGGTGGATAATATTTCCATATAGGTAATTTTTGACGAACCAATAAGCAAATTGAAGAATATTCTTTTTGGTCAATCCTACTGAATTTACTGAAGCAGAATTCAAATAACTTGATGAGAAATATTTTTATTTATTACTTATAAATGGTGCTACCCAATATGACTGTTTTGTGTGTTTTTTACTTTTCCTTAGATGAATCTATTTTGATGATTCTTTATTTACCGGTGGGAGAGATGCGCTGTTTATTACTCCGGGCTGCAGGGGTTCCACCATATAGCTTGTTTTCCCGTGAAACAGCTTTACATTATTTCGGAGAAAGAGTTCAAGAGAGGCAGCGTAATTACTGGCATAGAGACATCTTATGCCTCAGGATAGGAAGAGTTGTCTGGGCTAGTTCCAGACAATCTGGATTATGTTCAGCGTCGACCACTTACCATCAGGTGGCATTTCTAACAGTGCCTATCCAAATAACAAAAAATAAATGTGTCGATATATACAAATTGTTCAACAAGCCTGATTGTCAATAGTCAACATTACTAATGTGTTGCTTACGTTAATAAAATAGAGTTTTAAAAGCGACAAAACAAACAAGAAAGTATAATGAATTCCTCATCCTACGTGAGCCATCAAGCTCACACACCGATTCAATTAATTTAGAAGGCGACTAGGCCGAAAATAATAACCAAGGAACTGTGCAAGATTTCACTCGCCCCAAAACTAAAGTGCTTTAATAAATTGAGCTAACAGATGCAAAAATATTTTTCATTTCACATGGATAGTTCCAATATAGCGTTCAAACAAAAGAACTGTTCAGCTTCGTTATACCAGAATAGTCGTTGGAAGGCTTCTCAATAAACCACCATGTGAGCTTTATCTAAATGTAAAAATCTTGTGTCACGGTTTTCGTGTTTATATTCCTCCGCAACGGCTTGATTCATTTTGATTAAATTTTATTTTATTTTATATTTTTTTAATTTATATTCGGGACCGGGGCCTCCAACGAGGGGCCCCCAAAAAAGATTTCGGTTTTTTTTAAATCCCGACTAGTAAGCACCAGTAAACAACTTTTATACTGATATGATTTTCCGCTGTCTTACCTTTGCCTACAGTATTTTGTGTAAACATTGTTATATTGTTCTTAAATATCAACAGAAATCGATCTATATCTATATTTGTTCACTCTAATTAGGCGGTCAGTAAAATATCAAAATCGCAAATTTAAAAACATCTAGGTACTTAGTTTCACAATAAATTATTTATTGAAAAAACTCGATTCCGGAAATTGTCTATTTTATTTAGAAAATAATTTTAGTCCAAGGGGCCTCCACTCCTTCGTTGCCCCGAGGCCTCCAGACCTCTAAATCCGACCCTTTACGATGTTTTTATCATCGATATTAGTACTTTTGGCAGAAGTCTGTTGTGGCAGTTAGTAGATACTTAATACAAGCGGACTCTACAGTCATTGGCCTACTTAACAATTTTAGTATTGAAACGAATTTAAACAACTGGGACATGTTTTTTGTTTTTACTTCGCGGAGCCCAATATTTTGACATTATATTTCCGACACCGGATGGGGGCCCATGTTGCTCTATGTTTCATACAAATTTATAATCTTACATAGAATTTAATTGTTCGCGAAGCCATTAGGCCACAGATAAAAATATCATTTTTCCCCGCCATTTAGGAGTTCAGTGACATGCACACAATGCATTGTCAACAGGTTAACATTGCGTTCCACTTTACGGATAATCCTGTTTCATACTCTCAAGACCTGATCTTGTTGACCTATATCTGGTTATGCAAGCCTGCCATGCCATACATGTTCCTGATCTATTACATTATGTCTATTACGCATACATACAAACATTCTTGCATATATGTTGCTGTGTATTTGTTGTGTACTAAGTCACCTACATATCTCAATATTTTAGTAAATATTTGATGTTCATTAAAAAAGGTATCAACATAATGTACAAATAAGTAAGAGGGTTCAACGAAAAAGATTGATAATGATGATGATGAATTTCCCAATGAATTATTATTAATCGAAAATAGCTATTGTTGATCGTGGGAATTAAGTTTAATATTCAATAACCGTCTTACTTCGCGTCATTCAATCAAAGACATAAAGCCTACATGTAAATTTACTAGTTGCTATCAGTGAAAAACATAATATTATTAAAAACGCACGGACGCACAGCAACGCATCATATACAATAACTCGCTTAGCATGTTATATTGACAATTTAAATTCTTCAAATTACTTCAAACACTAGTATTATAGGAACAAAACATAAATCGATTAATTTCATAATTATATAACTGTCCTACTTACTCATATGGGCTTTACTAAACGATGGTAAAGATTAGGCCGGCGAGTACGCAATCCATGAAATAATAATGGTATCGACGCTTCCTACATGCATTTGCGACATATTACGAAACATTGTATAAAAATAAACCTTTACGATTAAAAAATAAACAAGAAAAAAATAAGTGTCATTTGATAAAAAAAATAAAATCCACAATAACACAATACAACCCCGCGAAGGGCGTCTTGTATGCACTTGAATTGTTGTAAATATAAGCTTAACCGTTTCTAGAACCGTTCATCTATTTACCCCACCTGTGAGAGCCCCACCACGTTAAGAAGTTACCTCTCTCCTTGAAAATCGTGTGTTATACTACCATTTTGATATAGTCGGATATAACTGGCTAGTAGGGATGAATCAAGGGGCAAGATTATGCAATTCTTGGACACAAGACGGTGTATATAAGCTAGAGGATGGATTGAATTAAGTAGAAAGTCAGCAAGTTTGCTTAAACCAGTATAACTGTATCAGTCCAGCAAATTTAAAAGATGTACGCGAAACTCGCTGTAAGTTTCATAATCTTTTATAAGTTTTTTCTTCAAGAATAAAAAATAAAGTAATAAATTTGATATTTTCTAACTTAAATTGCAGATTGTATCCCTCATGGTTGCGGCGGTCCTGGCAGTGCCAACCCCTGGAGGCGGTGGACAGTAAGTTTATTAAAAAATATTTTTCCAGGATAAAACATAATAATATAAAAATAATCAAATCCTGATCCCGCTTATTAAAAGTAGGATTCAAATTTTTACTAATTAATTGAACCCTTTTGAGTAGATTAGAATCTTTTTGTATATATGATTATATGCATTTACAGGAATGTAATTATATGCATATCAATTATAACCGATATATAAATAAATGCTCTAAATTATGCACATTTTAAATTCTTATTTTTGTTGATAATATTCTCAAGATTTATCGATAATTATGCTCTTTGTTATGTTATCGTTTTTTAAGTGTTTTACTAAGAGTATAAAACAACACTAGCAGTTTATTTTATTGATTCCTAAATAGATTAATTGAACATACTTAATATCTTTACAATATATACACCTATAATTTTTCTGTGCGTGTGTATGTGTATTTAACAACAATATATTTGTTGTACGGTCATAATGGTTTAGTTCACTATTCGTAAAGAGTCATACTTTTATTATTAATCGATTAATAGGACTTAATAAATAATTTGTTCTGAAAAAAAAAACACATTATTAAATCTATACAAAAATTATAACTATAATAATGTTTAATTAACTATTTCTTGGGCATAACATTTTAATATATTAAATGGATTTTTTTTTGTCCTAATAAAGTATAACAGACCATGAAATTACATTAATTTAATAATAGACAATAGAGAACATTTATAAAAAGGATGCTGCGTATTGTTTAATGAAAACAATGCCTTGAAATTCTTTGTATTAAACAAGTTGAGATTTTTATTTGTGATCTGTATTATATTATGTATACTAGCAGCGCCAGATTTCACCCGCGTACTTCCCATTCCTGTGAAGTACGGGGATAAATTATAGCCGATGTGTTATTCTGATGTATAAGTTATATTATTGTAAAGTTTATCAAAATCCGCCCGGTAGTATTTGCATGAAAGAGTTACAAATACCCATACATTCGTACAAACTTTCGAGGTTATAAAAATGAGTATTTACTATAGTAAGTAGGATTATAGGTAAATGTAGTACGAAAATTTCGTGTAATAACTAAATGCAGTAATAAAAATATTAAATTATAATAAATATTGATAAAAATATACATAATTATTAATAATCGTAAGCTCGTTTAATATAATTTAATATAGATTAATCTTCAAATGCGTACATTAATTATCATAATTATATTTTTTTTAAAGGACGCCAACAGGGAAATAACACCGTAATGCGTTCCCAAAAAAAAAAAAACTCTTATCTAAGAATTAACAAAAAACAAAAAATTAAACAAAATATTAAATTATTCGACATAATAAACATTGTTGAGACAAATATTTTATAATGATAGTAAATAGCGTAAAATATCTAGATAGGTTGCATAAGTGTGACAGCGTCATAAAAACAAACCCACAATAAGCAGTTACTATTGATCCGGATAATATCCACTATTATCCAATATTACACGTTTCAAAGCCTGCCTCGTGTCGTTTTTGCGCCGATCGCAACAGGGCCAGGAATTACCGAGATTGCTCTTAAATGACACATTACGTAGCACCAGAAGGCATATGTCAGACCAGCAATTTTCAATCACTCCTTTCTCTTTAGATTGGTTAAGTAATATTGATGTATTGACTAAATACTTGAAGAATAAACTCAATGAAATATGCTTGGGTCTGGGTGAGCCACATGCCCACCTACAACTTCTATTTAACTTAAAGGCCTTAAGGTCACAAGTATGGGGAAATTCGAAAATAAAGAAAAAACTAATAATAGCAATTTTAGGGGAAGATTCTTGGATAAACATTCCGAATGCTTATCATAGAAAAATAACTTATCTAAAAAGCCCAAAAAATGTTCAGCAGTGGATGGATAGAGGCTAATAATGATGATGATATTCGCAAAACTCAGTTGTAATGCATGTTGATTGATGTTTCAATGAAATCATTCATAAAATCTAAATAGAAATATAATTACTGGGCAAATACTATCATGTTGAAACTATGATCACTATTATAAAGTTGGTTAATATTTTAGTATGCCTGCGAAAACAAAACAATTATTTTGAATAACTAAAAACATTTCGCAAGTTGTAATCTCACATTAAAAACGAAATTATACATTACATCACGGTAATATGTAACAGTTTGGAAATTGCAATGTAAAGATTATAATTTATTACTATTATAAGCTAAAACTTATTATTGAATGACCTTGATGTGATTCGGAAATCGAAACCGACACGCATAAGTTACTCTAAATGTTCCAGAAATGTATTTTTAATTTGTGTAATTCTATATTATATGAATTGTAAATAATTCAATTATATTTCGTATTTATTAATACAAATAATACTAGCAATAATTCTTTAACACTTAAATTAAATACTACAATCTACTTTAAAGGGAAACAGTCAATGACTTCCAGTTGTAAATGTAAGAAATATTTAATAACAAAAATTTATCGGTGTACTATAGAATCAATGACGGTTACTTGTTACGGATTATTATTTTTCTCTAAAGAAAATATAGCTTTAGGGTCTTATTTATAGATCACCTAGGGCTAAAGTAGGATACCTAGTACAATGATGATAATTATTAAACGTATCCAGTGAAAGGCGCTTTCAAAGGCTAAGTTATTAATGCTAAGCAACTCCTTGTAATGTTACGTAAGGTGTAAGGCGTAGCGCATACAGATACACTTTGTATCTGTGGATTCATTATAGTCAATTAACTTATGCTGGTATGTAAATCATCTTTCGTTTTTAAATTGCACTATAATTCGAGACATTTAAGCAAAACTAACTATTTTTTAAATTTATTACATAAAATGCGAGCCAAATGTAATACTGACGTAATGTAATACTAATAATTACCGGTCAAAACAAATTTATATTCGCAATTCAAAAATGGCGATCAGAAATTATTTCAGGATATTGGCGATATAAGTCGATTATGTATAAGTATTGGCGTATTTCTCAAGTAATAATAGTGTAATCTATCACTGAGAGGAGGTATCTAAGTGACGTAAATAGAATAGGAAGTTTAAAAGTATCAAGACTATTTAAAACGGAAAATGCACTATTTCTTCACTCCTTGGACATTATGTACAAAAAACTTGTCCACGAGGCTCATGGAAAAAAAATATTGACCGTCCTGACATACTTCAAGTTAATGTAACATATTATGTAAGTCACAATATATGTTTCCTAGAAACAAAAACCAATGCGAAATAGACCATCTAGATCTTAACGCTATGATGAGTTTTCATAATTTACGCAAACACCCTGAGTAATTATTCCAACTACCTAACTACATAGCATAGTAACTTTAAACGCCTATGTTAATGATCAATATGTCATGGCTTGATTAATTTTATACTCATTTCATGACATTTTAATGTCTGGTATCTTAATTTGACATGACACACAAGTTACATGATTTCCAGTCATTTATTTTATAGAGTTACCTCAAATACCCGTTGTACGATAACAATAGGCCTAGCTTTCTCTGCTAATGTAGGGAAATAGATGATTTTCTCGTAGGTAGGTTGCGACAGTTTGTCATGTAGACCATTTTAATGACGTTGACGAAAGTGATCTACGTAACTTTGTACTTATATTTAATTACATATATGGAATAACGATCTCTGGTATACGGTTGGTTAGGAATATCCGGAGACAGGACGGTTATTTCCTTTATTAAAAAAATCGAAATCGATAATTAACTTACATAATTCGGAAATATTTAAAATTAAGTAGTACACGTAGAAGCAATTACGTCGTGTACGTAAATTAACTCCATTACGGTTGTAACATTGACAGGACATCTTTAGATATAACTTGAGTACTTATAACTAGTCTTTATACGTATTAAATTAGATAGACGTATGTGTTAGTTCGGTTGTTAAGATGACTAGGTGCTAGGCCTATTTTAATCAACGCTAAGACGGCCAATCCTCCCCTATCTTGCATTTTGTTGAAACTGTGTATATTTTAGCCTGTGAATAATTGTGCAAATTTGTTCAACATTAACGCGGAATAAGCAAACAAAAACCAGATACTTTCACATTTATTAATAGGATTAATTATTAATTAGTTTATTTGGTAACTTATTAATTGAAGATATCATTCCGTGCCGCCACTTTCTGGGTAAGCTAAGACAGCCAATTAGGCTCTTCCGTGAAAATAACGTTAATGCAATATTAACGACTATACTCGAATTATGCAACGTGACCCGGTGTAATGTAATTATGATATTAAAAAGAACTTATTTTTAAACTACATCTGGACTATTATTTGATTGATTAAAAAAAAGTTAATATTTTTATGTAGGTATATAACGAATAACTCAAAAAAAAAATTAGGCCGATTATAAAAGTCTTTCATGGTTAACAATTAGTATGATACATTATCCATGATTAAAATGGGCCTTAAAATAATTATTATCAATTTGGATGCAGTTTTATAACGTGTTCGAAGCCGCGGGAAACTCCTGGTCGTCAACATTAAGACACTAGTTTTTTTATAATACTGCTGGAAATGAATGGATAAAACTAACTTAACCTAAATAATTCTACTAGTCCTCATTACATGAAACTACTGACTATAATGTGGTATAATTCACATTTTATCACCAAATAATATCAATCGTTAAAACATACATCATTAATTCACATAAATGATAATGACTATGTTATATTTTCATGTTTCAAAACGGTAATATTTGTTCACGCTGCTGGACTTATGCCATCATCATACATATAAAGGATATAATATTATTAAATAACAATTAGTTCAAAAAACAAGTGACAGTAAATGAAAGTAAAAACCTATTTATTTATCACAACAATCTCCTTATGGACGGATTCATTGCCGTTACCATATCTTGTGCGTTTTAAAACAAGAAGGATATTTTAACGGATCTGAGTAAATTTATAAATGCACTAAATATGTATTATGCCTTTTTGGGTGTACCATTAAATATGGGATACCAAATAAATCAAAATCAGAACTAGTATGATGTCACGATTGCATTGTCATGTATCGTGTCTTTTTTATGTTAGTATGGCACCTGATGGTATGTGTTCGACTGGGCCCATTAACATAAAAAATATGTGTTGCTTATCCATATAAGATGGGAACACATACATCCCTCGCATCTGTGCATCAGTCATTCGCGTTCATTCCAAAGAGGTTATAATATAAAGCAGGCGATGGAAAAAAGTTTATATTGATAGAAGGCTGAGCGAATGGTAGCACAATATCATTGTAACCCTTTTTCGCTACCTATTACGATATACTATAGGTGTATCTTCGTACATAATCTAACTGTAACAAAGAGTTAGGCTCGTTGTAAAATACTATTTTACATTATTTTAAAAATAGTTACTAAATATACCTACCTACAATACTTTGATATTCGTCGTACTTTTAGATAGTGATAATTGGTATATTAGTACTATAAATTATCTAATGTTTTCTTTTCAGCAAACACGTAACCATTCACGTGCCGTACAAGGTCCACACCATCCACCATCACCACGTCTCCAAGGTGCCGTATCCGGTACATGTGCCTGTTGTGAAGGAGGTGCCAGTGATCAAGGAGGTGCCAATCATCAAGCACGTACCAGTACACGTGGTCCAACACGTCCCTTACCCCGTCATCAAGAAGGTCGAGGTGGAGAAGCAAGTGTTCGTGCCAGTACATCATCATGAGGAGCACCATGGTTGGGAGAGCGAGTCGCTGTCGCATGGCTGGAACTGATTATAGACAAGTTATATAATTTCTTAAGGTTTGTATTTTTCATTCAGTCTTATTCTTAGTTCTGCAAATCTACAAACTCTTAGTTGTGCAAAGTACTTTAATTTATTAGTACTTAATGCGTGAAAAACGTTTTGAAAATGTTTTTTTTTGCTAGTACAGTGAAAAGTCGTCATGCTTTGCACTTCAAGTGCTTGCAATCCTAGCAAAATTGTCGCTTACATATCGTTGTAGAATCTTTATACCTGACTGATCACATTTTAGCAATTTCATTAAATAGCTAAAATACAAGATGAAATGAAATTATTACATTAAAGAGGATGAAAAATACCTATTTCACTTTAACCTGGTAAAAATTACCTGGTTAAAATTAAACGTAACAAAATGTATATTAAAGGAAGTCATAAGTTGAATATTTATGTAATTATATAAGTAAATATATTTTGAAAGTAAAAACACGTCAATCATCAGTTTGTGAAAATAGAAGGGCTCGCCGTTCGCACATTATGTGATTACTTTCGATTGTATTATGATAATGTCTCATACGCGAAAGTAATTTGTCGTAGGTACACGTCATTTAAATTAACTTACGATAGTCTTAGGTTTCAATTTAATAAGACAGATAGGTATTAGAGTTTATTTTTGTTTTTTTTTAAATATGTTTTCCTTCAACTGTAAAGGAAAACATCGCGGAGAAATTAAGAAAAGTCCCTTATATAATTATACCTCCCAATTTCACCAAGTTATATTAACTTGAGTAGAAATACGAATTAGTTATCTTTTATCAAAAAGTTAGCATAAATACCCATCGGCCTGATTCTTCTTATCGGAGCATTAAAAGCATTATATTTTTTAATACTTTCAAGATTAAGATAATTTCATTCGTTAATATAATATTAAGTATTTTTTGTTGATATTTAACACGCTTTCTCTCTTTACAGATCCAATGTTACCAGATTAGTTGCATCAAATATATGAAGAATTAATTAAAGTAACACAATAATATGATTCGCCGATTTAGCGACTTTATTATTACAAGCTATATGTGATCTATACCTTCGACTTGTGAGTTCGTTTTAGTGTTTAATTCTCCTATCAATTACTGTATAATCAGTAATAAAGACGCTAAATCAAACCTTGTACAGTTACATGTAATGTTATGTTATTCTTTTTGTATTATTTTTAAGAACCAAAGAGATTAAAGAGGCTTTTTTTTAACAAACTGTTTTTTTATCAATCTTATTTTTATTGTTTTATTTATTTGTTGATGCTAAATCTATTAAAGGCACTGGGTCTGTTAGATTCGCCAGCGTAACTTTGATTTACAGATAAATGATAATTATTTTTGTAACCTAACTTACTAGACCGATTTAAATATTATTGCGGTTATAGGACCGCTTCTTAAAATATTAGGCTATCTGCCAGTGAAGATCTCGTCAAAACCGGTTCAGTCGTTTCAGATATCAGCCGGAATAAACCAGACGGCCAAAAATAATATTGTATTAGTAGATCTGAAATGTAAACAATTTGCTTATAGTATCTACTATTTACTTACATAGATTTAATTTGACATTCAATTTCTTGTTATTTTATTTTATTTTAGTGAGAAAACAAATATCTATAATACAACTTCTTTTAAATGCTTTTTACCCATTAAACTTTCCACACATGAAAATCTAGTGCAAGAAAAATTCAGACGATATAAAGTATTCTTCTATCTACTTAATTACGTTATTGAAGTGAATATTTAGGCGTAGTAATAAAAATAATAATTATTAAAATAGTCATCTATTCCATGTACACAAAACAAGACAGACGCGCATTTAAATTGATTATACTCCTGTAATTTCCCTTATAAAATAGCACATTAGTTCATACACAGTAAACGTGACAACGGTGGTGAACTGAGCTTTGTATAAAGTAATCGCTAAGCCTTGATAGAGTCCCTTGAAGCCTTCCATGCTGTACGTGTCCAGGAGACATCGCCTTAGACTCGAGCATCTTATCACTTGCCTGGTAGAACTTGGCGTAAAAAACTTATCACTGATTTTATGTGTCTGAAATAAAAAAATTAATATTTTTTAAATCAGTATAGTCACGGAATAAAAAAACATATTAAAGGAGGTTTTAGCTTGCACCAGTGAAATGAATGAGGTGTCAAAATATATCAAACTTTTTTTCTTTATTGTATTCTTAGACAGGAATGACAAAGTTTCAAAAGGTCATAAATTAATATAAATTGATAGAAATGTCATTCTAAAGGTCAATACCAATAGAAACAACAAAGGCTTCGCCGTGGCGCACGCAACGCATGCTATTTTAATTAATAATTGTACAGATAATTATTAATAGTTGTACAGACTGAAACAACCCAAGGTTTCCTATTACCGGGGCCTATCTTATCGTCCTTGATTTGATGATGATATGAAAAAATAGAATTGTTATGTGAACGTGGGCGTCAATTTTGTTTGAATGAGATTAGTTGACCCGTGAATATTACGGATCGCCCGTTAGATCAGAGTTCCAAGTACTAACAACAACAAGTTTCTGAAAAGTTCCATGAAGATTTGGTTTTACTTTGTAATAGACATGATGTTCTATGTATATTGCAACATTTTTTTTATTAAAGGGGGCAAACGTTCGTTTACCTGGTGGACATCATAGACACCTGCTACACCAGGCTCACCTGTTTGCAGGAACGTGGGTGCCTGGTTCCATATGGAACACTCTCAAAAATATAAAGAGCGGTAAGGCCATAAGCATTGTCCTCTTTAAAAAGTGTAATGTTTAGTTGCGATTAAAGTAAAACTTTATAAAAATTAAAAAGAAAAATTTGTATTTTTGTTTGATTTTTTTATATTTTTTAGTATGATCTTTGAATCTTGCGTGAAGTATATGACGTTCTACATACTCTTAAGTATAAAATAATAGAACATTACTCCCATCAGAAAAAAATCTGAGTTATCCTTTTGTAGCACCAAAAGAAATTTTACTTTAAAAAATATCTCTATTCGGCGCCAGAGCATTTAGCCATCATATGCATAATAATATGATGCAAGATCGCCATTACACACGGAACACTTTTTTATCTGTACTTCGGTACAGGCTGACGGGTTGTCAAGAAAATGGTACACTTTCTAGTGTTACGTGAGGAGGGTAATTTACTAGATATAGCAGGAGGTCCATTGTTAACGGTATTTATGGGAATTCTTTATTATCTGCACCACCAATTTGTTCATAAATCATAATGAATACAAAAATTGGACTTGAGCTTAATGGTGTGTAGATCTAAAATGGAGCAGGTCATGCATCCAATGATGCTGTCATCACATCTATCTCTAATATTTAAACGTAAAAAAGTTACTAACAAAATAATTTTTTGTGATTTATGTAATCGGTTTTATAAATTAAAATAATTACCGCTATTTGTAACCTCCTTCGCGCCAAATCTAATGGGTAAGTGATAGTTTTGGACGCGAATCCCGCGACGCCTCCCGCTATGGAACTGGCAAACAGAACGTGTTCGGCCTTATGTGCGTTTGCTTTAGAGTGTGTGCAGGCGCCATTACAAGAGTAAAAATGTTTTAATATCAGCGGCTGCGTCAAACCGAACACAGCAAAAGTTATTCCCAACTGCGGTCCCATCTGTAATAGATTATAATTTTATTTCATTTTCAAACAATACCAAGCTTGATATAAATCAGCACATTTTACATTTATTTATCATAACAATTTGTGTTAGATGCGGGCAGCAAGAAATATGTACTTTAGACGGATAAAGGATGAAGATGATGATCATCATAATAAAAGCTAACATATTATATTATATTTGCATTGAAATCATCAGAAATTTGTGCATTTTTACAAAAAAGCGTTGATGATGCTAACGCTTACGTTTGTCAATCAGATTAGAAAAAAACATCCATCCTTTGACACTGGACTGTACTATTGGTATTTTCACACCAAAATTCACACTGATATTTAAAAACCAAATCTAATAAATCTGGCCACTGATAGATCCTATAGATACCGTAGATACATAGATAATTATATCAAATACGTCACAGACAACAATGGCTGACGCGTATTCTAAACGAGGACTTGAATTTGTAGCTCTATTTCAGTCACAATAGTTTGTTATCTGTGTTTATCTATGGCACACACGTACATCATACAATTAAGGTCGAATTCGGGAACAATGCATCTCAGATATGAACGATACAATCAATTGCGTTTCCATCGATATTAATTAACAGCTTGTGATTTGTCTCTGCTATTATAAGGGACTACACAAGGTTAACGATGATACTTCAAGCTAACTTTTAGAGTCGAGGTGATTAAACTATAAAAGGCGTGGTGATGGTCTAGTTAATATAGGCTTGTATTATCGGATTATATATTGTTATCGCTTAATACCCTTCTTAATTTCGAGGATAAGGTTCGCTTAAATGTAACAAGCAAGCATTTATATTAAAATATTTAAAGATGTTAAGCTAGTAATCAGTCTTTGAGGAACTAGTGGCAACCTAATAACAGCCGTGCGAGTCAATCTATCAGATTAATTTACGTTTGACTTGGTCAGTAGATGGGTGCTTCGTGGGTGGATGGATGGGTCTTTCGTGCCTCGGAAACCCGGCTATCATTCGTGGATCTTTAATAGTCGTTATGGGTTGTCAGAAACCCGAAAGTCTGACAACCAGTCTTACCGCAGGATACCGTATCACCCAGTTACCAGGATGTGTAGGTCAGAAAGCCAGTAGCTCTGTTTAAAATACCTACTGGTATTAGCTGGATTTGGTTAAAGTAGAAGTAGTAAGTAAAGTAAAGTAGCAACCCAATATGTCCCACCTGCTGGGCACGGACTTTCACGAAACTAGGCGAGGAAGGTATCGGGCCTAGAGTAAAGCTGCCAAATATAGTCAGAAAAAGGCCATGCAGAATACGAGAAGAGAAACAATGGAGATCGAAGGAAGTTTGTATTGAGATGATCACCGAGTTATAAAAATATATAAATATTAACTAACACAAACAAAATGTTAACCTAAGCCCGTAGTAAGTTGCTAAAACCTTGTGCTACCTTGGGTACCTACGAGGTACGAAAATACATTTCAGATTTTTTTATAAATACATATTATTATCTTTTCACTTTGGGTAAAAGAGTTAAAAGTTAAAAGAACACATTAGTAGATAATATAATATATTGTTATTACCATTAATACCGTAGCAAACCAGCCTTCGTAAAACGCCAGAAGCCCACCGGATTTATAAACAGCTTTGGCTCCATTATAGAACCCCCTGTATTGGTCTTTGTAGAGAGTCTGTCGTACACGTATCACATCCAAAGGTGTTACAACGGTCGAAACGCAAAAACCAGAACATATTCCACATATAAACTCGGTCAATAATCTGCAAATGTTTCTTATTAATAATCAAAGTCAAATATATCACAAATGGTGATAACCGAATCGATATAATGCTTGGAGTGTTCCGTGCACTGAATTTATTTCACTTTACATAAAAAAATATAACTATTGGGATATCTTTAATTGTGCTACCACTTCTTAAATATGATTACAAAAATCGTAAAAACAAAGATTTTGTAACATCATTTAATATTCGTAATGGTTGTAAACAAAATATTTACAAGCGATACTAAACGTTATTGTGGCAGCAGCATAATTAATGGATATATATAATGGAGCAGATAAAATGTACGGGATGGACCACGTGACTAAGCGCGGCCTTATGTAAATCCCATACATTTTATGATTTTCGAACTTCGCTAACGCTTTTTAATGCCATTTTGGCTAGGCATGCTTCGTGCTGCGTTCGTCTGCATGGATACTACTATCCTGCTTATCTTAATATATATAAGTCTCGTGTCACAATGTTTGTCCTCAATGGACTCCTAAACCACTTAACCGATTTTAATGTTTTTTCTTTTAAAATGTGTGCTTTTCTCCAACTTAAAAGATAGGATAATTTATTTCTCAAATTTGAGATTGCAATTTTATTTATTGCAAATTAATTGTTTTGACAGAACGAAGTCTGTCGAGTCCGCTAGTTTATTATATAAAAGGCAAGCCTTGCCACCTAGACTTAACATCTTACATGTCTGCGTAGGCAAAATAGATAAGTGACGGCTAATCCGTAAAGTGGATTTGTAAATGGACTATGCTAACCATTAATGACCATGCTTGTCTTCTCATTTGCCTATCCGGAAAAAAAATTTATAAAAAAAAACTTAAGTATGATTTTCTTATGTTTACGCAAATTTTACTCATTATAATAAACAACTTTTACCGATTTTATCGCGGTTTCTTGAGTTTCTTATAAGCCTGACGTTTCGGATACTTTACAGCAACCATGGTCACGGGAGTCCATGGTAGCTGACCATTATAACTTGAGTATGAACCTATATTTTTTTATTAAAAGTTAACTTAAGTATATACCTATTCTCTTTTTATTAAAATTTGGTTTAATTGTCATGTAAAGGCTACTTGTTACGTTTTTGTTTCATTATTGCGCCTCAAGACACACAAACACTGTTTTACAAGGTCATGTTTACAGATTTTATCATTATCGTTATCAGTCGTATTTTACTTCGGTGTTCACTGTCCGACCAAATAGGGATAGATCAGTCTAGTCTACTAAACGCCAAAAGGGCCGTACAAAAACGTCAAACTTTGCCCAGCCACGTTGGACCTAAAATTTACGGAATCCCAAATACTATAATCAATAAATATCGATAAATTTACGATTATTTATCGAAACACAATTGGGGCACGGCCAATAATATAGAATCAAGAGCATTTACATAAACTCTGTATGGCCTTATTAAATAATATTTTACAACTCACTTATATTTTTGATCCACGACATTAAACGCATATTTGGTTGACTGTTCGTAAACATAAAACTGGCTGCTTGTAGATATGATTGAGTGTATCTGTAATATTATTACATTATATTACTATACACAATTTATCAATATTATTATTGTTATAATAAAAAAATAAGAGGGGATAAACGGACGACAGTCATTCCACCTGTTGGTAAGATTTCTGCGATCCACAATCAATATATAGATAGTTCAACTCATCTTTGCGCGCAGCACAATATGTACGCGGCCGTCGTCGTTTACACATAATTATAGAGCATGCATAATGGCCACGCACACAACGCCGGGTGTAAAGTTGAGTTGAACTATCTGTATAATTATCATCCATCCATCTAATCGTGTTTGCAGGTGCTATCCGCGTGTGGCATCTACCACATAATCTGGGACATACTCTTAGGGCCTGTTTCACAATCTCCAGTTAAGCTCCCAATAGGCTATCGGCAACATATTTGACAGATAGAGTATGGAGTATCTGTCAAATATGTTGCCGATAGCCTATTGGGAACTTAACTAGAGATTGTGAAACAGGCCCTTATTATACTCGTATACCTTTGTATTTAATTTTTATCACAACGCACACATATACAACATATCTTATATAATATAATTAATAAGTACAAACAAAATATTTATTTATTAAAGCTAATTATAAATAGTTATATGTTTTCATCGATACCGGAAAAACGATATCGGCATAACTCGCACTAAAGCTACGGGTAAACCGTATCGGCTATCTCTAGTTATCGGCTTTACATAGATTGGCTAGTTGATAACGCCCAGTCGATGAATATCGACTAGCCGGCATTTTTCAACCGCCAAAAACACAAACTCAAACTGGTTGGATTATGCCGGATTAAGTCGGACCATTGAGCTCAATGCCTCGAATAGATTTTTTGTTCATGACATGTGTTTGAAACTCATTAGTGTACATCAACTATTTTTAACTAGAACCGGTATATAACGGACATCATTATCATCATAATTATCTGATCACGGCTGGACACGACCTTTTTTTTGATAACGCCGTGAAATGCATTTACGCATGTGGCCAAGATTCACGGGTTTCTGGACCTGTATGGGGATCGCACTTAGCAGTGTCCTACCAAAACAAAAACCACTGCGAGCGCCTTCAGCCGTATTTTGAGGGTCACGTATCTGCAAGCAACAGAATCACCACAACGACAGGCTGGCTCCTTGAAGGCTAGGCTAGTTCTCGTAAGCGGGGACTACACCGTCGTCTGTATTTATGCCTCAATGGACGCTGGTTCCCATCCTGGACACGACACGAGCACAGAGGCGTTACAGGAGGTGCATTAAGTAGCGCCTCCTGCGCACCCCTTTTTGGCACCCGCGGGGGGACGTAGGCTATCTAACCTCTGATCTCATTTAAGCCGGCTCCTGCAAGATTGTCTAAATCGCTGTTCATTCGCGTATAAAGCAGTATAAAAAACAAAAATACCTGACCGAGATTATGACCATGCCAAAAAGCGGTGATACCTTCTTCGAAATATATGTTCTTTGATGTTTCGTATAAAGACTTCGGTTTTGCGATTCCGATTTTCTTTTGCAACTGCGTTCTTATTTTCAACACATCCAATGGCTGGGTGACGAAACGTGTCACTACGCCTGACAGTCCACCGGCTATCAGTTTCTGGTTTACCGTCATTTGGTCCTCCTGGCGGTAGCCTACCATTTCAAACGACGAACCTTGGATGCGATTAATATTTTTTCAAACATTTTATGTATAATTCAAGTTCTTCATTTTCATTACATTGTTTTAACTGATAGGAAAATTGTTTATATTTTACAACTTTTTGCATTGATTATAAACATTGACAGCTGAAAGAAAATAGTATTGATATCGATAAATGACCAATATTATATATATTTATCTAAGTTATTAAAAAAAATACAAGGCTTATCTAATAACTAGATTTCACATCTTTTTTACCTGTAAAAATAACCCTGTTCTTTTGATATAAATATATTTATATTATATAAAAATAACTTTAAAACTTAATTACGGAGGCCATATCTATAAGCTCTGTTTATAATATATTGTGTGCGTTGAAACACATACATACAGAAAAGAAGCAGCAGCAGAAACGACGATAATATCCAAAATACCCAAGGAGTATGTAAGGTTAATGCTCAAAATTATTATAATACAGTATGATTTTACTGTATTATAATAATTTTGAGCATTAACCTAAGTAATTGGGGATGTTGACATATTTTGTTAGGAATGTTTTTAAATCGCTTAAAAATATCTAATAGAGACTTAGGGCCTGTTTCACAATCTCCCTTTAAGTTCCCTATAGGCTATTGGCAACATATTTGACAGATGTTTGACAGATACTCCATACTCTATCTGTCAAACATCTGTCAAATATGTTGCCAATAGCCTATAGGGAACTTAAAGGGAGATTGTGAAACAGGCCCTTAGATATTGTATAATAAAAATTATTAACTTTTTCTTAAACACGTCTAAATCAAAAGAAAAAGTCTTGCATTTTAGATTTTGCTCCAAAATTTTAATATTTGTCGCGTGACGTGATAATTATATTTGTTTTAATAATAGTTTTCGAATGACGTTTCGGTTGGCGGGAAAAATAGAAAAAGGAGAAGTTCAATCATATGTAATTCACACTTTCCGTACATACGATTTGTGAGGAGTTAAAAGTGTTTTAAAACTACGCTTTTTGGTCCAAGCAGCCAAAGTCGGCGTTAACGTTCGGGTTTTAATAAAATTTAATCATAGCATTATGTAAAGTAAGCGTAATTTACCGGACTGAAGTTAGTGGCAGTGTTAAAGTGAATATGTCAAACGTCATTATTGGTAATTTCATATATAAATATAAAAGGCACAAGCTAAAAATCTTTGAGCATTAGTAATTCAGCGTAGTCGCGTGTATACAGCCTGTCCAAAAATTTATGAGCCTTTCGTCATATTGTAAAAATTTCGTAACTAATTTCTGTATGGAATATACTACGTGATACCGTATAAAAGATTCAGAGGCGACACCAATTATGCTAGGTTTATCCATTTCTAGTCAGTATATACAGCGCGTTAGTTTGACTACAAAAATATTTCTATTACAACACGAGAAAACAACTATGCTATTACTATAATACTTTACATACTATGTGCATAAATTGAGATATTTATTCATGATAATATGTCAGGAGATATTTAGTTTGAACACCAAATTGTTTTAAAAATAAAGTAAGCATGAATTTGGCTTTACATAGGACAAATGAAACTTTCAAATAAAAATATAGACTTTAAAATAATACAGCGTTTTAAGTAGGTGTAATATTATTATGTTTATTATCAACAACATTGCATACATGAGAGGTCAAACAGATGCTCGTGAAAGTAGAGATAATGTGTTACACCGAACATAAAATGCGTGCTTCAGTAGTTTCGGTGGTAAATAAAATAGATTAAAGATTGACCATGATAAGGTTTGGATTGATTGAATGATAAAACGAAACGGGTGTAAGTGCTTATTGTTACCGAGTCGCCGTACTGAGCGGACATGTCACGAATAAATTAGCAAAATATTAATTATGTGTTTTGAGGATAACTTTTGAGGTAAGTATTTATATTATATTTAATTACATTCGCGTTCATATATTATAAAATACGGCTTATTTACTTCTAATTATTACACTATTATGTGTTATTTTATGTGTTATTTTCCTAAAGAATTAACGTCTGTAATAGTCGTATATATCATAACAATGTGTTTTTATGTAAATACTATTTGAGAATTCAGAAATGTTAACAATATAGCTGAATAATAATATTACAAGTGCGTAATAGCAGGAAGTAAGTATAATGTGTCGAAAATAATTTTGAAGATAATACCTACCTATATAGGTAAAGCGCACATTTTAAATTTTGTAACAACATTTTTTAAGAAAATCGGACTGTATATAAAGTCAAGAAACGAATGACAAAATAATTATTTACGTTTTTTTATTACTTGTTAGGAAAAACCTTATTCGTCTTTCGAAGTTGAACCAACAACCATTACGGTGACTTCGCGATGGATGGACCTTCCCAAGATGCTCAAACAACTTTGGTAAGACAATAACTTTCAACTCACTAGTAATAGTGTGACTTGAATATTGCGAATCTTTGATATTGATGCAATTGGCACTTTGCCCATATTTAAGTCAAACTTTCATCAGCATTAAGCATCGATTCACTCACACGGCTACTTTATCGAGGTAATTTTACACTTACGGCTCGTCAAATAAGGTTGAAAATTGCAAAGCGTATTTTTGTTATAGATGTAACTAGGCTGCAGTTGCAAGTAAACATTTAATTTACGGGTTTTCCTCAGATAACTCAGAATATACGCATCAAATTGAATGCACGTTCGGTTAACGTTTTAAAATATATCTATAATTTCAAAATAATCTAGTTTCCGCTGAAAATTCAAAGAATATCGAAGCTAGTTTATTTTTCTGAAGCGAATTGCGATTTATTTATTGGAAATACTTAAAGAATAGAATATAGTATTCTGTTTTGTTAGCATTTTTAATTAGACCCATTTTCTATGCTTATACAAAGCATAGAAAATGGGTCTAAATATATGGGTATAATAATCGGTTTTTGCGTCGGATATTTTCATTGTGTTTCTTTATCCTCGAGCGTCAAAAAAACCCAGTATTATTAATGTTGAGGTCCTACAAAACTGCATGCTAATATAAAGGGATAAGCTTTTGGCCGCTACTTTCGCCAAAACTACTTACCCCTTACTTATCCCAAATAGTCAGACCAGTTGGATTAGTTACTGAAACTGGTCTAAAAAAAGAAAAGACTTGTATTGTTGGATAAACCCAACCTTGACCTAGTTTGAAGCCTCTTAAATGTAAGTACTATTGTAAGGTTTTTATTTGGAATTGATATTTAATCGAAAATTTATAAATTTCTATTCGACATTGGATTGGAAAAATTTTGCAATAATATTTGCGCTTTTTTATGAGATTTCGTTATTTTAAGTGCAATAAAGTAAAGAATATGAATATTTACATATATAATTCTTCTGTGCGTTTAAGTCACTGAACTCCTCTTGAATGGCTGGACTAATTTTGAAGTAATTTATTGTCTGTTTTCGAGAGTTCGATAGCTTCGAGAGTGGATTAACCTTATACAAAATGTTTTGCACTGGACGTCTATCTGGTCCGCTAGTATAAATATAATAAAGTTGCCTAGGCAAACCAACATCCAGAATTCACATAATATACAGGACGTGCATCTTACTTTGTCTTTGAGCATTAGACTGGACACATCTGGACGAGCAGTTTCTAGAAACTTTTTCGCTGAAGTTTAAGCTTAAGTTCACTAGCGGTCAAGCATGCTAATTTAGATTATAAGTGACTATAATTCCATGCCAATTTATACAATATGCTAGCCTATTAAAATTCCGAATAATTTTTCGCCCACAGAGCAATTATCCTTCGCTTTTTGTGTACTATCAATATTTATATACAAGGAATAACGTCTATTAAGTCATTATAAAGGTAATCAACTGAAAGCCTTTAAGGTATTGTTATAGCGGTTATAGAATTAGTTTTAAATGATGATGGGTTATATTTACAATGGGTTTCAGCAACATTATGAGCATGAGCATAGAAGATGCTCGTATGTTTGTCAACATCCAGGACCAAAATTGTTGAGTTGTTGTTTGATTGTGAGGGACGATGGTCTAGTGTGTATAGGCTTAGCTTCTTGAGTGACCGGTCCAGGCTTTTCCTAAGCCCCTGTGGGGCCTAAAAATACTTTTTCTAATTGCACCTGAAGTCCTGAGTCCATTATTAGCTTACCGGTGACGGAAAACATAGTAAGGAAACCTGTAGGCCTAATTAGATTCTTTGACATCCTACTCGTCTGATTTAGAGATGGAGTCGCGTACTTACATCAGATACTTTTACTCTACATAATTAATTCTAATTGCATTCGTTTAGCTTCTATCATCACTGTGCATGTCTTTTTACTAAAAAGGCGATCAAACAGACAGACTAATAGCAACTTAATAACAACTTTTTGTGTCTATTAGCATCTTCTAGAAATAGGTCTTAATGATCGCCAAAATCGCCAAAGACCAGACATTGCATAAAGATGACTTTTTTAATGATAGTTGCAGTCGAGGTCAACCATAAACATAAACTAGTTTACTTGGAACTAGGCCAGGTAATAGACAACAAGAGCGATACACCCCCTCCCCCCACACATATCCAGGAGCCTGACCCGAGGTAAACCTGGTTGCTTATCCTGAGACATAAGATGTTAAGCCTCTATGCCAGTTATTACACTGCCAGTCTTGCCCTCACTCTGAAACACAGCAAAGCCGTTTCATTGTACAAGCAAGATGATGGTAGTAGTTAAACGTTCAGCCGGGAGCGCGGCACACATCCCTACCATGTTCCATTTAGTTTGAAAGTCGATTCCTCTTCAGAACTGTTACTAGCCCACCGGCTACAGTTCTTTGGCATATGTTCCTGTCGCTCTTTCAGCGTTCATAGGTGCTCTGTATTCAGTGACGGATTTAGGCTTGATGCCGCCCTAGGCCCTGTTTATGGCGCCGCCCTTAATGATAGAATACCACTCGGTAAAGGCTATAACTAATCTTTTAAAAAATTTAAATCTTATTCATAGACCGAAAGGTAAATAAAAAAATTGAATTATTATAAATATTCTATGGAAAATTCTTTACAAAAATTATTCAAAACTCATTTTCAAAGGAGACTGTCTTTTCTTTTTTCGCCTCTGAAATTTTGGAATTTCAAAAATTTTGCCACCCCTCAAATCATGCCGCCCTAGGCCCGGGCCTCATTGGCCTAAGCGTAAATCTAGCACTGTCTGTATTTTATAAGCAAGGCATCTAATATAATACTTGTTTTATTACAGCTAGCAGTACAATGTGACTGTGCCGGAAAGCAGACTGTGTCATCCGGATCAAGATCACTACAGCTCTTGCCACCAATATTCAATGATGAGAGTAAGTTAAATTCATCTGTTGTTTAGCTTTTATCAAATTAGGCTAAGCTCTGTCAAAAAATATCACCGAAGTTTCATCAACGGTGACCATATTATATATATATACAGAACTGGCGTAGCGTCGCAGCACAAATTTAGAAGAATTTGTTTTTATTTATTTATTTATTCAGAAAACCAACAGCGTTACATTAAAAAATATACATTAATATGAACATTACAGAAAATAAGGCCAATGATAGGTTTCCCTTTTCACACAATTATCGTTCTATTTCGGTTATATTGTGCTCGATGGTTACTGTAAGCCTCCTAGATTAATAAACTGATATTGATGATTATTAACGGTGAGGTTTAAGTTGTACTTAAGCGGTTACAATGCACTTTATTGTGCCTTTATATGGTTTCACTTATTTATGATCACGATAGGTGTGATGCGTCAATGCAATAATTATAGGGGTAGTTTTATGATCAAAATATAAAGCTAATTTTAATTGTATAATAATGTGTGCTTAAAATAAATGAATGAATTATAAATAAATATTACACATTCATCATCATCAACATCAGCCTTTATCCATTCACTATTAAACATTCTTCACTCATTATAATATTAGTTTAGATAAATGTACTACTTATAATGAAATTTTATTCCTGAAACTGTTGGGGGTTCCACTTTTATGAAACATTCTCAGGAGCATATTTTTATAAAAGTTTTTATGTTTAAATTATTATAAAATGCTAATTAAAGTCCTTAATTTAACTTAGAAAATTTTAATTTCAATTGTTTTAAGTTTTTGATATTAATTTCAATGATTTGATTTTTTTATTATTACTTGTGTTAGTTAATTTAATTGTTGGTAATTAATTAATTTATTTATGATTGACCTTAATTAAGTGAAATTAATTTATTATTTATTCATATTTTATTGCTAAAAGATACAGTTAGAGTTACACACTCTAGACGTTACTAGTTTATATTATTCTAGACAGATCGGGAGGTTCGCCGTATTCACCAAAATCACCATTCTCTGAAACAAAATTCTGGTCTCGTTACCACAAGGGGTGCGTCACAAAGGACCATTTAAGCGACGTGAATGTAGAGAAAAGTGACAAAAGGCATAAAAGATTAGGTATCTATTAAACGAGGAAACTTGACGCACATTTTGTAGAAATTTGTACATAACGCACCACTGGTAGAATTGCATCTCTGTTAATTTGTTATAATACAACAACCAAACAACCTGAACTTTAAAATATAATAACGTGAGTAGAAATCTATGTAAATATTACCAGTTTATATTCTACAAGTTTAGCAAATGATTATAGCGTTCTTACAAGAACATAAGAGAACGTTTACTGACATTGAAAAATATAATTTTATTGCGAGTATGGTGAAAATAAAATTAATATTTAATGGTTTTATTAATATTTAGCCAGAGCGAACCCGCCACACAAAATGGATGACGAAAATGAAGTAACCATGTATCTAGACCAAAATAAGGACTTTCTCGAAACGTATGTGATGGAAAACATACCCGTGAGCGAATTACAGAAATGGTTGGTGAGGAAAATGACAAGAGAACCTGTGAGTATTAGATTGTTCTTCAATCTAGCAGCATAACATAATTTTCTCATAGGTTATGTTATGTACATATTATTATACATTATTGTTGAAATCCGTTTTCTTGAATGCGCTGATAACTACAATTAATGACGGTCGGATTTAAAAAAATCTTTATATTTAATTTCCATTTTTGAGGAAAAGCCAATCTTCTCTATGCTAAGCTTGTATCAATTGAGGGCTATTTGTTTTACAGGTAAGTGTTTTTTATCAATATTAGAACGAATAAAATCGTGGGAAGTAGTGTCTCTCAAAGTAGCTTTCCATGTGGTGCTATTTTAATAGATTTGTTTTTGCTTTAAAGTTAAATAACAATATTTTATTCTGTTAACACTCAAAAAGACTAAAACGCATTGATTATTTGGATTCCAATATTGATTTTTTAAAATTAAATTAAAATTCATTATTCAATGAACTCAAAATAATCAGTGCTATCATTTTAAACTTAGTGTACCTATGTGTCAATTAGGAGCTCTCCCCGTGATAAGCTCTAAACGCAAGTATAATATTATATGCATTTTATTCAAGACTAGCTATTGCCCGCGGCTTTTCTGAGTTAGCGTTAGCGTTATTCGTAGTTGTCATGGGAGCATGCTCTTTTTCCATGAAGGAAATTAAGTATGGGCATGCGGTAATTACCCGAGCTATGACTAGTATAATTTCTATGTAAAAGATACAAATGTGAATACAATGCGAAAAATACCCATTCATTTTGACAGGACCTTGAAAATTCACATATTATATTGAATGGGTATCATTCATTTTGACAGGACCTTGAAAATTCACATATTATATTCATATTATCGTTTATATTTTCATATATTTTCATGCGTTTTTATAAGACTTCAAGGAAGGAGACGTTTCTCAATTCGATCGTTTATATATGCTTTTTTGTTTTTATTTTCTTATTTCTCATAATATATTATAATATAATTTATTACATAGATATATAGGTAATTAAGACACTCTAAGACATGTGAATAACTAACGAACCCACCGATAATTAGTACTTCATCATTATATTCAATTGCCATTACGTAAATTACACATCATTTTGGTCTAAGCATAGTCTAGAATCTAGAGGGAAGGCGATTTCATCCATCTTTTAGGCACTCTGGGAAATTGCCCAGAACCCCGCGATTAATGGGACACTATAGTACCCGTTAGAATCTTTAATGTAAAAAATGTGAAAGCACATCCCGTATTACATAGGTTACCTAGGTGAGATCCATAAGGTAGACCAATATAGAATGTATTTGAAATAAACATATTACAATAAGGATTGTGTAAATTCCTTTTCCATAATAACCAATCATTTTGTGCCAAGTCTCTCTCTTCTTTTCCATATTACAACTTTGTGTCGAATCTCACACTCTGTTTTTGTAGTTTGAACAGCGTCTTAACACGCATTATTATTTTTTATATATAAATACATATTCATAAATTAATTTTATTTAAACATTTTTGCAGGAAACCGCGGATAAAAAGTTTAATAGATTTTACACAAAAGAAGACATTAAAATAGATCCAAAGAAATATGCTTTAATGGTATTTCATTTTTATATTTTCGTCTAAGTATATTTACTTACTTTTCTTTGAAGTTTATCCTAACAGGAATAATGTAGTGAATATAATATAAAATTACATTTAATTAATGTAGTTACGTAACAAGTAATATAATAACATTATTTCAGATGAAATTTTGTTTTTTGTTTAATAAGGAATTCAAAAAATAATAAATATTCATTATTTACTTTAAATTTTAAATAATAATAAATATTCAATGGTTATTTACTTTAACCAAATTGTTAGACCATATTATAACTAAAATGTTTTTCACTTGAATAAAATATTGCTCTTTTAAAATATTAGGAGTTGATTCAAAAATTAGGAGAAAACGTCAGCGAGCTGGCAATATCATGGGAAATAGCACGATATATATGTTCCTCGATTGGATACGACGCGTACAGAGTTTATAAAATATTTCCTGACCATCCCAATTTCGTTCAATATTTTGTGACGGAAACAGTGGAAGTAAGTATGGAATATTTTCTATGTTAGTTAAATAAACGAACGAGTAGATTAGATGAGAAGTAGAGCTTGATGTTCAGTAGTCTGCGTGGCCCATGAACAAAAACAAATTCGATTGAGACTACCCCAGGTAACACATGTGTTGTCACATTACCATTTACCATATTAAATGGTTTACCAATGTATGTAATGGTAATGGATGCCTCGATGCTTCTTGTTGCGTCTTATTACCCCTGGCCAGCGCCAGGACGAAAGGAATCATAATTTGTTTGCATATTATTTTGTCGAGATATCGCTTAAGTCCATGAAGCATGTAAGTGGATGTAGTAGTAATGTGAGCCATAAAACTGGTCAGTGAAATGTCACTGATTTAGTAGCAGTTTAACCAAACAGTGACCGGTCTCGTTGGATAAATATCCATCAATCGCCATCAGTCGGCCAATCATAGCGCATAACCGGCGTAGCGTCGCAGCACAAATTTCGCCGAATTTGTTTCCATACCGCATGGCTCTATTCCGGTTATAATAATATGCTCGACGCATTAATTATTTGATTACATTATTTATCGTAACATTAACGAATGGAAACTATGTAATAATGATCGATTTTTTGTCCTCCTAGGATTTAAAATTTCCTTCTCGCATGATAAAGGCAGAACCAGATGAAATATCAGTAGTGCTTGAGGTTGCTGAAAGCGGAAAATCGTTACGATTGTCCAAAAGTGATGAAGGTTTTCCTACTCTTCCACAGTCTCTACTAAAAACATTTGGAAAAGACTTCTCGGTAAGAATATGCGAATTCATATACACATATTTTTTTATGTCAGTTGGATATCAAATCAAATCAAATCAAAAATATCTTTATTACGTAGGTACAACTTGTACACTTGAAATAAGTCAAAACATAAGTAGTCAATAAGTAGTAATAGTATATAAAAAAATAATAAAAAAAAAAACTCGTTTGAGATGCAGGATCCCCTAAGAAAAACGAGAAAAAAACTTAGGGGTTGCTCTTTTGTCAATAAAATGAGTACATAATATTTTATAAATACAACATGTGACATCATATCTTAAGAGTGAGTGTCTTATTCCCAAGGTGTGGTATCTTCAATAAAATCTTTTATTTCGTAATAGGCTTTACCACACAAACGTTCCTTAACAATTTTCTTAAATTTATTAATGGAAAGATTTTGAACGTTTTCTGGGATCCTATTGTAAAAACGTATACATTGTCCCATAAACGAAGTACTAACTTTATTCAGTCTAAAATATTATAATAGGCAAAATATGAGCTCCCGTCGTTAGCCTTCAGCTAGGAGCACCTACTTATGAAGGCGTTGCTAATTTTGTGAATAGTTTCGGTGGTCGTGCGAGTAACTAAAATTCCTGTCCTACCTTTTTGCCGTTCAATCTGTTTTACGAAAGTTGAAAATAGGATGGTGGTGTTAATGCACACGGGAAATTTTTGAATTTCGATTTATATGAGTACAAATCCGAATGTATGGATGGATGGATGTTTGTTACTCATTCACGTAAAAACTACTGAATGGATTTTTATGAAACTTTACAATGACATAACTTATACATCAGAATATCACATAGTCTATAAATTACCCCTGTATTCCTACGGGAATGGGAAGTACGCGGGTGAACCGCGGGGCGCTGCTAGTAATAAGTATTATAAATGTGAAAGTAGGGATGTTTGTTACTCTTTCACGAGAAAACTACTCAATCAATCATCACGAAACTTTGTACACATGTTCTCGAATCTCGGAGGTACTAGTAGTAGCATAGGACAATTAAGAAAAAACCGGTACAGATGTTAGCTTAACTCTTTTTTCTCCTTAAGAAAATTAGCATAGGTACTTATATTGTGAAGTACATATATATAGGTAGTAATTGATGTTTTTTCATGTTTACAGGAACAGGTTAATCACATAATGTATATACCCATACTAACGGCGAAAGAAAAGACTGCATATGTCATAGAAATATGGAGAATAAAAGAAGAATTCGATGATAAGGACAAAGAATTGAGTTCTAATTTGATAGTTTGGGGAAGTTTGGCACTTCATTATTGCATCTTGTACTTGGACAAAACGAAGGAACGTAGTATGACTGATTTTCTTTTGGAAGTAGTAAAGTAAGTGACCCATTGAAATAGTTTATACTAATCTGTTTCCTGATTAAGTTCTTAAAAAGTGTTTTAAAATAAATAAAATACCTGAGCAATGGAATGAGAGCCATGCTGTAAATTTGAGTATTGCTATTTTTGTTGATAATAATTGAAAAAAGTTATAAAATTATTGATGATACGTGAGGGCTAATGTTTTAGACTAGCCCTGATATTAAACCTTTTATATTCCTACCTTTTACCGAACTACGTTTTCGTTTATTTATATTTAAGCGTCAGTGCGTATTTCATAGCTGTATAAAAACAATTTGAAATCTCAAACATAGCCCATTATGTGGTAGATTATATGCAACAGTAGGCCAGTAGTGATGACTACTTACTACATTTTTTTTCAGAGCGATCTTCGAAGAAATGGTTTCATTGGATCAATTGATAAAACGGATATTGGAATTTGCACAGAAACTTGTCAATGCGGATAGGTCGTCTCTATTTCTGGTGGATTATAGAAACTTCGAATTGGTTTCAACAGTTTTCGATTTAAAATTTGAACCCGGGCAAGGACGGGATATGGAGAAGAAGGAGATCAGGATGCCTATTAACCGAGGCATAGCGGGTCATGTGGCTCTTTCGGGGGAAACTATGAATATTCCTGACGCGTATTCAGACTACAGATTTAATAGGTATTTGATTTTATTGAATGCTTTTGAAATATGATTTGATCAAGAAAATCCATCATTCTTAATTTGAAGCTTATAAGGTTTAATTTCTATTTAATTGTTTTTTGTTAAGTTACTTTTACCGTCGACAATAAATTAAAATATTTATAAAAAAACTATCTAAGTATTTACCACGTTTTGCCGCTATTTATCGTGAACTATTTCTAGTCTTTTAAGCCCCCGATGCAAAAAGAAAGATGCAAAGAGAAGATAAGAACTAACTCTACTAATGGATATTATTATTTACATTGTAATATTTTTAGGGAAGTAGATGAAGCTACCGGCTATAAAACGATAAGTATACTCTGTATGCCAGTGAAAGTACAGGGAAAAGTCATTGGGGTGGTGCAAATGGTTAACAAAAGGAATAATGATAACTTTGATCACGAGGATGAGGTAGCTTTTGAAATATTCTCAACCTTTTTTGGACTTGCTCTGCATCACGCAAGGCTGTATGATAAAATCATGCGTAAGGAACAAAAATATAGAGTCGCCTTAGAAGTACTGAGCTACCATAATACATGCAGGGAACACGAAGTTGAGGAAATTCTCAAAGAAAATGGACAATTTTTAGGCAACATCAATGATTTCTACTTAGATCCATACAAGTTGGACGATTTTCAAAAATGCAAAGCAGTTATATCGATGTTCGATGATCTGTTTGATTTATCAAGATTTAACGTTTTATCACTAACCAGGTTTATTCTTACGGTTAAAAAAAACTATAGATCGGTACCGTATCATAATTTTGACCACGGTTGGAGTGTCGCTCAAGCTATGTATGCTATTATTAAACACGATACAAAGAAAAGATTCGACTACAAAATGGTAAGTTGAAACAAACTGTTAAAATTCATATGCTCATTAATATTACTGTTAAATATATATTATGGTCTTGCATTCACATCACGTTAATCTGGTCCTGTAGTAAGCTTGAAAGTACTTATGTTATGGGTAAGAAAAATTACAAGTTAAGCAAATCATTCAAAACATTTTTCTGCGATCAAAGCTACGTAAGATCGATGCAAATTGTTAGATAAAGAACCATTTGTTTGTCATTATTTTATATTTAATGTTTCTTCAATTCAATTTTCTTACCATTTGCCACCTATCCATGCATTTTTAGCACTCACTATCATTATTATATGCAAAACATCATCTTGATCATCTTTAGAAAAAACAACACGAATGGCCTATATGAATGACCTACGGCAATATCACAGTATGTTACGAAAATCACGCGGTGGTTGAGCTTATGTAATATTACTCGTTCTAACACATTATCTCAGATCTATAATTATATGTTGTAGCGGCTGGCATTATTCGTGGCCTGTTTGTGTCATGACTTGGACCACAGAGGCTACACCAACAAGTACATGAACGAGATCGCCTCACCGCTGGCTGCTATGTATACCACCTCGCCGTTGGAACATCATCACTTTAATATCACCGTTACTATTCTACAACAGGTGACGTGTTTTTAATATTCAAATTAAGGCAAATGTTGTTTTTTTTTTAATCTTGTTTTTTTTTTCATTCAGCCTTTAATTAGTCGTATTAA
Source organism: Lycaena phlaeas (assembly GCA_905333005.2). Classification (NCBI taxonomy): domain Eukaryota; kingdom Metazoa; phylum Arthropoda; class Insecta; order Lepidoptera; family Lycaenidae; genus Lycaena; species Lycaena phlaeas. Next base: position 9,233,760 of record HG995168.1, read on the forward strand.
AAGGAAGGCCTTTTTTATAAACGTCAAGACGGATGATCCTAGTTAGATGTCATCTAGACTAGCCACCAAAATGGACGTCGTTCTATTCTATTTAAATCAAGGTTTCAATTGTCATTGGTTACGTGTTGTAGAACTGGATAAACTTATGGATTTATTATATTCAGTGGAGTAACTACATGGTGGCAAGTCGGCAAAATGCCACGGGCCCCCAGCTAAAAGGGGCCCCCGGTCGAAGGAGAATTCCAACTCCCAACATTTATTATTACACATTTAGTAAAAAAAACTCTGTCTTTCCTAGCATCAGATGAATTTGCCACGGGCCCCGAACGGTATAGTTACGCCACTGATTATATTTTAGGTTTTCATCAATTAATCTACGTCCTAAGTAACTAAAGAGTTTTAGGAGTTTATCCCCAATAAACGTCGTCATATCCACTAGACCATCGTCACTGCTAGCAGTTACCGACCCTCTTCGGCTCGAACGTGTCCGTTACTCAAGAACTCTACTAGACCAGTGGCTATCAGATCTCCAGAGTTGTAGCTAGCCACTGCCACTTAATGGATATTATTTTTACCATTGCATCACGATAAAGGAATAATTTTGATGCAAAATTATATGTAAAGATCGTTATAGTAATCAAAGTGTATGCGGTTATCAGATAACGCATACACATAATTTAATGAATATTAAATATTTATACAGATCCAAGGGATATACATACATAATATATTTAGACGTGTGACAAACACAAACACACACACATGCATACACACCCACTTTTTGCACATATTAATATATTATAAACAACTTAATATTAAGATTTTAACTGGCAATTGTTAGGCATCACGCTACATTAAACCCCACGAGGTGTTATTTATGCTTTATGTTCTTACATTGAATTGTTTTGAATTAACTAATACTTTTTTCGTAATTATAAAGCTGACGAAAAATTAACATTTCAGGACGGACACAATATTTTCTCTCACCTTTCAAGCGAGGATTACAAAGATATATTGCGCTACATAAGACATTGTATACTAGCTACGGACCTTGCTGCATTTTTTCCTAACCTAGTGAAATTAAAAAACATGTTCAATAACGAACGTCGTCGAGATAAATTCAATTGGTTGAATCCAGGTCACAGGTAATCTTCTATTAATCGTCTAAACTTACTTTATACGTGATGAATTATATAAATATGATATGACGAATGATACCCAAAGAAATAAAAGAATGGCAAAGTAGTAAAAAATAAATTTTGACCGGTATAAGCTTTGCGTGGCATCAATAAGTTAATTTAAAAAGAAAGAAGAGAAGAGAAAGAAAGAAAAGAATCGAAAAATAAGAAATAAAAAAATCGAGTTCACACTTCTAAAATGCATCCACAATTTTTTAAATTTTATTAAATAATAATAAATAAGAAGGTTTTACCACACATCCCTATATCATGACAATAATTAATATTGCAAATATTGCAAGTAGAGAATTTTTTAGTTTTATTAGTATTGGATACATTTGTGTAATGATATATTATTTTAATTCAGAGACTTAGCAATGGCCATATCAATGACATCGGCAGACTTGTCAGCTGCTGCTAAGCCCTGGGAAATACAAATTAAAACCGTAAAAGTTATTTTTGAAGAATTTTATGATCAAGGTGATAAAGAAAGAGCTGCTGGTAAGATTCCTATCCCTATGATGGACAGAAGTAAGCCTGAGGAGCAACCGGCAAGTCAGGTAATTTTTACTTAATTATAATTATATATTATTATATTACGATATTTTTGTAGATAATACTAATGAGTCTTATTTTAAGGTTGGATTTCTAAGTCAGATATGTATACCTTGTTACACAATGTTGTCCAAAATAATTCCAAAAACAAAACCAATGTACAAAATGGTGTTAAAGAATCTTAATATTTGGAAATCTAAGGCAATATGCGCTTTGGAAGATACAAAAGGATCAACATCAAGCGATGACGTTTCTGATATAGAAACGGAATCTGAAGTGGAGAGTGATGATTTAGAAAACAAACTATCAGATGTAAAAGAAAGTACTGAAAGCAAAAATGATGAGGCTGAATTCGATGATTGTGATGATGTAGAAGAAATTGAAAAGATCACTAGTGAAATGGAAACGAACTGGAAGTGTATAAAATCTGATTCAGTTTCATGGGACGAAGATCAAGGGTTGGATGATAGCATTAAAATAAATTGTGAAAATGTATGGAGAGGTATGGGAAATACTTGGGTGGATGATGAAGGAGTTGTAACTAGGTCGAATAAAGCTTTAAAAATAATGATAATGGAGTCAGAAAATAATGATAAACCTAAAACTTAAGATAAAGAAATGTACAACGATTTATTTATTCGAATAAAGAAATAAATATTGTATTAATAATTCTTATTTAATTTCTCCAGTCAAGTATTTTACAAGGCGTCTACGGTTGTTCCACTTATACCGACGTTGTAATTTTTAAGATCATAAAATGTAAGGAAAAATCTGGAACAAAAAAAATTGTATATTTATGCATTCTTTTTCAGTTTTGTAAATTATATAAATTGCAACCATTATTAATAAGCCTTTAGCAACGCAATAAGAAATCTCTTTTATGAATGAAAATAATGTACGGTCCATGTTGGATTCATAGACTGATTAAAGGGATATTTATTTTATAAATACGATCAAAATAAGCCCAAATTTCTGTTGGTACTACCAACAGCATTTTGGTCTTATTTTGATTCTCTCTAGTTAACAAATAGTTCAAATGTAAGCCAAAAATTACAATTGAAGAAATGACATTCCTATTCCTATAAAGGAAACTCAAATATGCAGTCATACCTTGCTGGTTTAACGTGCAGTTCCTTCTCTGCAAATTCAGCTAGACCTTTCATAATTCTTTTATTATGTTCAGGTCCCAAATTTCCTATGGATTCCAATGAAGCAACGATTGCCGGAAGCTCCGTATTCCCCCCCATTGAAAGTTGACATCCCCCGTCTATGACGCATAAGAATCTCTGGAATATGGAAAAAAAAATTGTTTGTAATCCTGCTGCAGTCACTATGAACGTTATGTAAATAATTAATCTAAAAATAGTTTTCATTGACAGGTCAGCAGAGATAACTTTCTGATGATAACATGCTCGTTCCTTGTTGCTGATGACGAGCTTGTTGTTATGACAACTTAATGTTCAGAAACCAAGAAACCGGATTTATGCCAAATGCCATAGGCAAATCCTCAGACTACAACTACTCATTGCGGTCAGAAACTTAATTTGTTTTTAGAAATACACAACAACGTATTTTTGTTTCTAGCATTTGTCGTATATGATATCTTTCGATTTCGTGTGATTGTGATTACTTATCTTACTATTTAAATGAGGTAGGGCAAACAATTTTGATTAGATAATATATGGGATCGATCGTCATGGCGTTCATTGAGGGTGGCTTATGTTAAGCAGTGAACGGATAAAGGCTGTTGATGAAAATGATGACGATGATAGTCATCTGACTTTACCTCACACTTCCTTCGAAGGTTGTAAATCCACCAAAATAATAAAATAATTAGATGAATTATTAGCCAGTGAGGATAGAAGTTAATCCTTACTGGCTAATAATTCATGTATATTACTTTCTTTTGGTTGAATAATAAATAATAATATACATATTGCACTAACCTCGGGTTCCTTCTTCACTAATTCAGAGAGCAGGACAATTATTTTTGGCATAAAATCACGAGGAATATTTTCCTTTGAGATGTTTGTTAGTATCTTCAAGCAAGGCATGATGTTCTTTTATATTTTATGCAACGCGTCAGTATATAAACAATTTGTATCGCTGAATGGTGTGTATATACTGTTATCACATTTTACATTAGCATGTTGATATCTTGTGGCATGATAAGATATAATTGTTATGTATTAAATTATTTGTAAAAAACTTGAACTTAGTGTCATTAAAAATAATAAAAAATCGACTTCAAAATATTATGTACGACTAAAAAGAAATAAAATGATAGCGTTTTTTCTTTGTAGGCGCAAGCATTGAAGAAACGCAACCACTTTATTACATTTCACTAGTATAATATAATAATATTGTATACTACTTTACTATAATGTCAAAGTCGGTTTTTTTATAATTTTTTTTAATACCAAATCCTAATTTTTTGTAATACCAAAATTTGAAAACCGGCAAAACTGATATGGGAACAAATTGGAAACACCAGATTTTAAACAAAAAAGGATCATCTAAATCTGTTCTCAACTAGCGGAGTACTCGTTTGACAAACATACAAAAAAATGTAGCTGAATTGAGAATCTCCTTTTTTTGAGGTCTCTTTAAATATTTTTTTTACATAAAATACTGGCAGCGCGGCGCCCCGCCGCTTCATCCACGTACTTCCCATTCCCGTGGAAGTGCGGTGATAAATTATAGTCTATATGTTATTCTGAGGTATAAGCTGTATTATTGTAAATTTCGTCAAAATCCATTCTGTACTTTTTACGTTAGAGTAACAAGCATCCATACTTACTACTAAACTTAGGTGTTTATAATATTAGTAGGATGTAATAATGTCTTTTCTAATTGTTGTTACATCATTAGTAGGTACAGGCTGCATCTTTTCAACTTAGTAATTCCTTCCACCATCACCATTCTTATTAGTCTACTAACTACGATTTTCTTTTTCCGAAATAGATTTGCTCTATTCCGATCTGAAGAGTAAATAATTCGTATCATCTTACGTAATACAGACTTTCTCAAACTAAAATCGATTTTATGAAATAAAGTGTAGGGATTTTAATAGCGATAATAATAGTTATAATTAATGCCTCGCTAATAATTAATAATGAGTTACACGGTAACGGTAAAAAAGTAAAGTAAAGTATTATTTATTATTGTAATAATATGTTCCACTGCTGGGCACCAGTTTCCTCTTCGAAGTCAGGCGATGAGGGTGTAATTTCACTGATGCGCTGGCCCAATGCGGGTTGGTGAACCTTTACCGGTGAACGAGCGGTGGCTTAGTGTTTAGTGTGCACTTAGAAATTTAGAAAAACTCAATTCAAAGCATACGGTGAGATCAGAATCAAACCCGGAACCCCTCGCATAAGAAGCCGAGCCCATTACCCACTGGACCATCGTCGCTAAGTGTGTATATATTTGATATGTACATAGTTATACATCTAAAGTAAGAGTAGTTTATGCACAAGTATTGAATAACCAGTTTCATGAATAATGTTATTCTTCTAACAAATATATTCTAAGCCAGCCTTGTATTATGAAGTAAGTCTGGACAATTTAGCTTGGGGCATTTAAGAAATCGTGGATATACTATGTAACGTTAGATAACGTAAGTTGTGATTGATCATTACTGCTTAAAAATGGAAAGTGGATCATACTAAGTGTCAAGTGCTCAGCTATAATGAATAGTACAAGTCGGCGTGGACCATGGGTGGACAATACAAGAATTTTATGTCATAATTGAATCTTCTTATTTGTTGAACTTAAGACGAGGCGTTGGAATTTTTGGTAGTATACCTTTCGCCAAAGAATTCAGACGTATATATATATAGAAGAACAGTTCTTAAGGATTTTTTGTGCCGACTTTATTGGGGACATGTCCCCAGCGGGCTTAGTTCGCACTCGTTCGGTCTCGTAGGCTTATGAGCCTACTGGGGACATCGCGGCGTCCTTCTCGTCACGTCGCCAAGCGGACGTTTGCGTCACAAAAGTTTGCCCTCAAAGCGCCTATAAGAACTGTTCTTCTATATACTTCTGAATAACCGATCCTGTTGATAAAATCACAGAACTGTTAAAGCGCGACGCTGAAGCGCGACGTAAGCTACAACACACACTCAGACATAACACAGCCGGTGTTAGGCACACATTCACACCGCATGGGCCCCGGGGTCGTATGCGACGTCGAACCCTACACTCCGTTGACCAGTTGATCCGGATCAACCGCGACAGCATAGGCTCAGATCAGCTACGAGTCGACACCAATATAGACCGTGTAATCACCGATAGCACTTTGCTATCGGCAGCTTGCTCGGGTCCCGCGCTTGACCCGCCTCCCCCGCTACCGGGGGAGGGGAGGGCCGGCCCTCACGATAGGTTTCTAACGTCACCCGTTCCAAACCAGTCGACCGTAGCTGACCAAGTTAGGTACAAACCCGACGCCATGAACATGGCGGGGGGCAACCCCCCAAATTTTTAACGTCATAGGATGATCCAACCGGATCACCCCATTTCCGATGACGCATAACGGTCACTAGGACCATTAGCATAGATCCAACCGAAAAAAAAAAAAAAATATACTTCTGAATTCTTTGCTTTCGCTATTGTAAGAAAAGTATGTTAACTAAATTAATTAAATTTTAGTATGTTATTTTTCATTATATATTCTTACGAACTGGGTCTGGAATTCGGGTAAAAATTTACCCGACAAATTTTAATTCCAAAACAGTAATTAATTCTCTTTAATTTTTTCCTAGCTTATGCCGCATACGCATTTGTGTTTATTAGCCTTTCGTTTCTTTTGTTAGCGTACGGAAGTAAATTAGGCTCATTATCTCATTGAAACTATGAGAAATGGGCGGATCAAGCGAGGAAAGCATTTTTAGGCGCCTCGCCTTAACCTTCGGGGGCCATCAATAAATTACGCCATACGAATTTCAAGATATTTCGACCTCCATCCTTGTCACAGTTGGTCTCACATATTGAAATTAGTTTTAATTTGTTTTCCAATATTTTTCTTAATTCTTGTTTCAATAACAGACATTTCGATGCGAAAATGTGACATAACCTTTGTGACGTCGACGAGGAAGGGGTCGACCAAGTATGACTTTGTGTAACAAGGGGTCGGTGGTGGGTCGTTTATTATTATTATGTCGTAATTGGTCGACCCCCTCTATCTTAACGGGTGTCATAGATAATGGATGATGCCTTATCTCAAAAATGGCTGTAATTAGTTTGACCGCTAAGTGCGCCTGTCTGGAGCACGTATACAGGTAAGCCGGATTTGGATGTGTTTTTATTTGAATGTAGGTTGTCGAGCGAGGTTTGTAAAGAAAGTATTATCTTCTAATATTTATGTTTTAGGAGTCTGATCCTTCAGGTGTAAACTCAAAAATTGTTACAATTTCGATGAGAAACAGGCGCCCTAACATTAGCACTAAATAATTTTGTAGCGAGTTATTATAGCTTCAAAAAATTTATAACATCTAATTCAAGTCTACTGATTTCTATCACCGTGGTCTGAGATTTAACTAATTGTACTGATGATGAACCGGTGGAAACGTGAGGATTTGTGTTGCCCTAGCATCTGCTACAATTGTACTATCCTGAATCCTGAGACTGCGTGCGTGCTGATGTATTCATTACCAAAATATAAAGAACCATTACCACCCTTTAGGTACCTTACAAATCTTAAATGTAATTTTATTTTATTAGGGATGGAAAATAAAAGTTCCAAGAAGATGGAAATGACTTCGAGAATAATTTTGAATGATTGATTTTTTTTTCATCCAACTTATTTTATCTACATATGTTTTTCATTACGATTTTTTTAATTCCAAATGTATATTGCTCTGCGAATTTTATGTTTATATGTTGTGTATATGAAGAAAATGTTCCCACTCGTACAAGAAGTGATTTTAAGATTTCGCCTAACTTTGGGTTTAGTTTGTGTTGAATGTTTAATGTAAACATTTTACATATAAGTATTAGAATTATTTTAAGAATAGTTCTTGCAAATTCCTGTATCAGTTTATGATTTAATGTAGTAGTAACTGTAGCTTTGCAACCGTATAATATAATGATCGCGAATTTCAATAATTTGTGCACAATCTTAAACCCTTGCACTTATATCCTTAGAATTACAATATATTTTAAGGATTGTTTTTTTTTTTGTAATTTGCGTTGAATTAAGCTGTATCATGTGTATAAGGCTTTGCGAACGTTTTTGGGCTGTATAGTTTTCAACATTCGATCCAATTCTAAGCGACTTTATTATACACAGAATGGAAGACTATAGTCAATCTTCACTGTTGAGCAATAAATATTATCGTGTAATATATTTAAATATCACAATTTCATGGTTCATTTACAAGAATTTTTATTATGATATTGATTATAATTGCTGTGCCAATAAACGGGTCGTGTATTGTAATAGGTAACTAAGTGGAATGTTTCGTTAAAGCCGTCCTTCGACCTTTTAAGAATTTGATTCCACATTTAATATGATGGATATTTGGGTAATCATTATTAAATACAAATGTGAATTGCGAGGCGTCGCGTCGCTGACAGTTTATTAAGCAGATAATCGATAACATCTTTGTATTAAAAAGACCCACGTTTTATTTAATTTGGAATAACCAAAAACATTGGTTATTTCAAAAAGAAATTGTACTTAATAAACTGTAAGTGATGATGGCCAACTTTGTTAAGGCTCGGCTTCAAAAATCATTCATAGAACCTAATAATAATCAGTGCTGTTCAAAATATATTTTTTTATCCAACATCATCAATCAGAATTCATAAAAATCAGTCAGAAGTCAAAATAGTAAAAGTGAAAGATTTATCAAAAAAAAACCTCTTTTTTTCTATCTTCTTCATTTTTATCTGAGGTCCTTCCTTTAATATAGACTTTAGGAATGCCTCTGTAATCGACATTAGTCAATCCGTCAGGCTATTCTGTTGCTATTCGTTTTGCAAAGTTTCTTAAGAGCAACTAATCTCCAAATCTCAAACAAAACTTTATCATGTTTCATTTCAGGACGAGAACAAGAAAAAAAATTAAGTCTTTTTACTTCTGTAATCAGAAATACGTTTTATGCTGCACACCCGTACCAACAGCGTATGGATATTTTTGGCTTTTATTCGAGGAGGTTTGTTCTTTTGGAAATAATGGTAAAACAAACAGTATAGTCGCTGGTCTCAAAACATTGTCTGCTGTCTCATGATATTAAGGAGAAGAAACATGACGAAGTCTACAAATATCCGATTTATAGTTCAAGAGTGACATTACTTACAATCAGGATTTAAATACAACTTTAACATAAAAAAAAAATATCACGTTGGTATTTAGCATCGTGTATTGAGAAAGCGCTGTGATATTATTACGTTTGCGGAATATATAAAATGACATGGACACGTTCGTTATAAGAACAACAGATTATAGTATGGGTCCATCATCTTTACAATTCTATGGTTGCATCACGGATTCAATCATGGAGCAACGCCAAACGGTCACCTTTCACCCACAGTACTATTCCGATATACACACGGGGTCAGAGTTATGGGTTTTATTCATTGGTTACAGTAATTATATGGTTATGTAGAAAGCTTTAAATTACAACGATTAAATATAATACGAGTTTTAACGGTCTATTGCGTTTTTATTGCGTCTAGCTAACTCGCTATGGTAAATATTAGGTGGGTGTATAACAAACGCAAGTGATTTTATAAATAGGATTCCGCTAATAGCTATCTATAGGAATGTATAGATGATTAGTGATTCCAAGTTTGAAAATAATAACTTTTAATAATTGTATTTTTTTAATATAAACTTTCTAACTTTTCTGATGTCCATGTAATTTTTATTGCAATTATAACATAACTTCATTTTATTGTCGGATTCAATAGTGTTCTTATTTGCAGTACTTGTATGTTTTTTCATGGAAAAGTATGCAATATTTAATAATGATTATCAGGATTGGCACTTTTTCTGTCAGTCTATTGTGCGGTACGTATGTACTTAACGAGTGAAAAAAGTAAATAAATAGAAGTTAATAAAGAAATAATAAGATTGTGTTTAAACTTTTAAAAGAAAAACCGCAATGAAATCGGTCCATTCGTTTGAGAGTTACGATGCCACAGACATACACGCCCACAGACAGACAGACATCGACGTCAAACTAATTCTTCTTTTTGCGTCGGGTGGTAATAAAAAAACAAATTGTTTAAAGAGTATTTGAGATGTAGAACGTTTTTGACAGTGTGATATTCTTAATCTAGGTGAAGCGTGTATTATCCTCTTGCTTGATTTCGAGGAGAATTCAGCAACATTTACAGGTGATTATGATGTTGAGGAACAGAATTTTTCCACCCAATAATTCGCTGTCGAAGGTACTGACGTAATACACACCATTACACACAGATCTTTTATTCATCTGTTATCCGCCTATTTGGTTTCATTGATGTGTGTAGTTACGTGCGCCTCGTTTATTTCTAAAGATGCATCGCCTTATACTGGGATGCATTCTATTCTTGCTTACGCTAGGGTAGGGCAATAGAAGATTTATTCTTAAGACATCATTATTTCGACTAAGATCTAAGAAATTATAGGATTACTAACAATATAATATCTTCATGAACAGATAATTTTAATCCAGAAATGCTCCTCTTTGTACCCCTTTTATAAGAAGATCTAATAAATTTTAGGATGACTAACAACATTTTTTCATGAAAAGAGAATTTTAATCCAGAAATGCTCCTCTTTGTACCCCTCTTATAAGAAGACCTAACTAGGATTACTAAAAACATATTTTCATGAACAGAGAATTAATCCAGAAATGCTCCTCTTTGTACCCCTCTTATAAGAAGAGGGGGCAATAGAGCAGGAGGCGAGGGGTGAGGACGGGAACCTCACCTTATTGTACCGTCCCGACGTTGGGAGAGGTTGTTCTGTGTTGTGGGATAACCCCTATGTGGAGGTGGCATCAGTCCCCTGAGGGACTGACAAGCCGTCGAGGTGCCCGGTTGCTACGCCGACTCCTTAATATCAGGTGGCACGTCTGCCATTATGCCTTTCCAAATATCATACAAAAGTTCAACAATGACGGCATCAGGTCTATTTTAGTAAAGCCTTTTCGTCTTTACAACAGCCAGTTTCAAATTGATTCATACAACTTTTATCTTAATTAGCCATCGTGTCTGTTTGGCAGTCAAATGTCTGCAACTTTATCAGTCGAAATAATGGGCGAGCCAAAGCTATAATATATTGCTGTTTTAAACGCACATATCAGTATATCACGGATTGAGGCAATAATACTTTTACTGTAATGGCTTAATAAATTAATTGCCTTATTACAATGACATTAATAACGAGATGAGATAACAAGGGGATTCTAATATATTTTATTACGTATTTCTACGTCTATTTGTGTATTTAATATATGCATCTGAAAATTTTATGTAACGTTTAAATCAATGAATAAATATTATAAAATATTTAATAGTGAAGTAGAAATTGTGTTGATAGGATTGAAATCTTTGCGTGTTTTATGACATAATTTAATCTTACGTGTATAAATAGTAATATATAAAGCTGAAGAGTTTATTTGTTTGAACGCAGTAATCTCAGAAACTATTTGTAGGATTTGAATGATTTTTCCAGTGTTAGATAACTCATTTATTGAGGAAGGCTATAGGTTGTATATCATTCCGCTAAGATGCAGTTGTAAATCTTAGCCAACGTAGAAGAGGCTGCGGGTAACAGCTAGTTATTAATAAAACATACTAATATTAGGTGGCGAGTTAGGTACATATTATATGGTTCTTATTAGTTTGTACTAAGATTATGCACTTATTGTAAACAATGATACGACGACGCCATTATTTTGGAAAAGAAAATCTTTTTCAAACTCGTTAATAACTAGAGAATCAGTTCTATATTTGTGTGTCGTTTTATTTAAATCATGAATAGTGAAAAATATTAAAACTAGGTGAAGTGTTTTATATAGCATACTAGAAAATCCTCTGTGTGTGGGAAAATATTATGATTTTATTAAGGTAGCAATAAAACGTTATATAAAATTATAATTGTAGGTTTGTTTGGCCCTCAATTATAATCTTATGAATGGTGCCTCTTATTTGAGCATTATATAACCATTGTTCTTTTGATTTAAACACTGATAAAATAGTAATGAACATTAAGATATATTTTGGTACAATTTTTCAAATTCAGTAAAAGTTTTTACAATGTAAATAAGTAATAAAGTATACTTTAGCTCCTTATTATATTATAACCTTAACCTTAGTACATTTTTCAATTTCAAATAAACATTATTACATCAATGTAAACAAATATACAATGTTAACGACCGCAACTAATATTAAACCGCAAAAAACGACACATAACTTTACAAACGAAATCAACTATCCAACAATATGAAATGCTAAGTTCAAGTACGGATTACGTTCATATAAATCAAAGATTAGCTTGCGTATAGATGCATTTTACCGTTTAAATAATGTGATTACATCTTTTATGTATATCTTTGGATACCGGGGGAATTACCATCTCGGTAATAGTTTAAATAGGTCGATGCGTTTCAGTGAGGCGTATCGATATGTCGAGAAAAATTCAATTAAGCTTTTGTAGCTTGTGTTGTTTTGCTTTTTGGTAACACACTTTAGGAGAACATATGCCTACATATAACGTCACGGGACCCCAGGGTCCCGTGACATTGGTACTGTCTAGATGTGTACGGTAAATCATGATATTGGAAATAATAATTAACTTCAATCTTTTTCTCAGTCGATGCGTCTAAGGGACCTATAAGAAAAGAGCATATTCATACTGATCAAAACCTGCTAATCCTCTGGCGTAGCTGATTTCAGTTGATTTTGCTTATTATCACCAGTTGAACCGACTATCCGTTTGCTTCCTTTTGTGTGTACAAAATATATATTTTTTTGTTACACTATGACTGAATGACACGCATAAATAGGCACCGCGGTGAGTATGATGCCCTAGTCATATTTAAAGTGAATTAGCTGGGGATTCATTATAATCAAGTCTCAAGAGATTATGGTTTCTTCCGGCAAAAGACGTGGCAGCGCAACCTTGATAGTTTCTAAGGAAAAATATTGTTACCGGTAAAAATCCGAAATCCTCATAAAAAGATAATTTAGACTGACAGACATATTTTTATGCTAGTTGAATAGGCAAACGGGCAGACGATTTTTATGAAGGTAAGTAGTCAATGTCGCCCATGGATATAAACCAGTTAACTTAAGACTAGACCAGGCCATTCATCCCCACCATGGTTCAGGCCTTGTCGTGGAGGTGGGGCTCAGTAGACCAGGGTGACTGCTCTGTTTACCCCTCTTATAAGAAGAGGGAAAAACAGAGCAGGGAGCAAGGGGTGTGGATGGACCTGGGTGTGGACCTTATCGTACTGTCCAGACAGCGTTGGGAGTGGTTGTTCCGTGGTGCGGGGTAAGCGCTCTGTGGAGGTGGCGTCGGTCTCCTTAGGGACTAACTAGCCGTCGAGGTGCCCTGTTGCTGTAGATCCGGGGCACCTCACCAAAGGCGGCAGTGGTGGTACTCGCCGGGTTTTAGTGGGTAGAGCTGCGTTCACTTACCATCTTTCGGGCGCAGCGAGTCCCACATACCCGCCTGGGGAGACCCACTCCCCAAGCGGGATGCGTCAGTGCATTTCCCAGCGTAAAAAGAGGCCACTCATTCATGCCTATCCTGAGACATATAATGTTAAGTCTCTGTGCCAGTAATTACACTGCCTGTCTTGCCCTTCTCTCCGAAACACAGCAAAAGCCTTTTGAGAGGAGAAACGTGTAAACGGAAGCGCGGAACGGGGCAATCCTCCTACCGGTATTTTCCATCCGTTTGACGAGAAATAAACGTTCAGTTCGGTTTGTCCTGTATTATATTTATTATATTATATTTATTTTTGGAGTACTGGAACACTACCAGTAGCAAATTAAATCCATACTATAAATAATAATATATTAAAATATTAAGAGTCGACGAAATTTGCTATTACAAGTATTTAAGTGAGTAAGTGTATATTATTACTTTTAAAATTGTTCATTATTTTTATGTTTAAACGAATCTGTCGGTGTCCTCTTGTAAATTATATGCTTTTTTCAAAACATCCAAACCGAATTCATTGTCTGTAATAAATGGACATTCTATGCAATTCTTTATCGCTACAACAAATATTCTATGATATCGTTAGGTTAATTGTGGGAATATTCATTCATGAGTAAATAGGTAGGAAGTGAAAACAGTTCTTACGATTTGTTTTGATATCTCAGTTGAGTTGTTAAAGGTCTATTGCGTATTGCGGCATATTATAGTTACATTCTTTACATGACTTGGCGGGGTTACCATCATAAATGTCATTCATAAAAATTATGAATAAATAAGTATTTATTATTTAATGAATATCCTTTCTACCATTCCTTTTTTAGTGCTTATTTCGTCTGTATTTAGGTGGGCGATTATCACCTCTATAAATAAATATATCGTCGCATCTAATTGTCTAATTTTATTCGTTTTTAATCATATGCTACTTTGGTTCGAGCAAGTCATCGAAGTATGGCATACAAGGTCAAATGAAGTCTTTTGGTGACAATCAATGTCCATAAACATCTTTACAACCAGAGGTTATTCAGATACTCTCCTTATCCTTACAATGGGCCACCGGGAACTCACAAACCGTACCACTCCAGTCGTGCCAACTTAATTTGGCAACAAAGCAGCATGTAGCACTACTTCCTACAAAACTAATACGAAATATCATTCGGAGGCCTTATTGTGCTCTCTGGGCTACTTATCTGTTATGTATAATAGGTATCCATAGCTTGATAGATTCTTTTCTATTGATTGGCAAAATTAAAAATATTATTATTATCTCGGATGATACCTCTGCCAGCAACAAGTAACAACAACCAGTTTATAAATACGATGCACAACTTGGAATAGTTGCGTGTAAAGTGTACATACACTTACCAACCATTTGTTGTATATATAGATTATAGTGGGCAAATGGTCTGCTAGTGAGTTGCGCAATCGACTTTCTTCATAAATGTCGCAGTTCAGTGAACGGGTCATACTCACATTACTGTAGTAGGGCTGCCATCGGCATACCAAATGCGCGAAATTGCTCTTTAATAGAACCAATGTGGAAGAATACCTGAATTTAAATAGTTTCTATACTATAGAGAGTACTATAATAAATAATAATACATGTAGCTCTCAGTAGGATATATTTTTATTTTATATACTTACTAGGTATATACTATACAATATATATTATATACAATATAATTTATCAACTCCCATGGGAATGGAAAGTACGCGGGTGGAAACCGCGGGGTGTAAAATTATATTGTGCTTAAGCCGGCGCCAGACATAGCTTCAAATATTTGAACACTTGTTTGTTTACTGTGTGGCGCGAGAATTTGATCTCAAAGTTTTGCGCCACGCATAGCAAACAAGCAACAAGTGTTCAAATGGTTGAAGTTATTTTTGGCGCCGGATTTTTATTAATTACGCTGTTACTAGGTATGTCAATAATTGTTGTAGTCCGATTTATGTACCGACAAACTTTTAATAATGCTTACACTAAACCTGAGTGCACAATCCTTAACTAATATATCGAGCTCATTAATGCTATCACCTATATCATTCATAAGAATGAGACTTCGGGTATTCAGACAGAATTGGGGGACATGCTAAGTCGTGACCAACGAGAGTTCAATCTTGAACAAACATGGTACATATTTTTTAATACTAAAACTAGTTGGCAGCCCTAGTATAGACATTTCAACTTCCGCACCACCATTACCTTCATGACCAATAATTCGAGGAGCCTAAAGTAAGCCTTTGGCGCACGACATAATCTTTGTATAACCATTTAAACCAGTTCTCATTAAAACGAGACCATGGCATTCGAAAGTACGTAAGTAAATATTTTTAGCATGTAATTATACTATTCGCGTGGGTTTGTGAAGTAAAAAAAAAATACGAGAGGTAAAACTACATGAGAAATCAGAGTTCCAATTACGAATGTACATAAATTATTTTGAAGATGATATCTACAAAACTGGCTAAACGCGAGGTGAATTTGGGCTCTTGTTTTTTTCTCTCTGACTATAATCTCTAATAAAATAAAAAATCGTGACCAGAGAATTAAAGCTACCGATATAACTAGAAGAATAAGCTCGTTGAAGTGACAGTGGTCTGGACACGCTTAGGAAAACACATGGCCGATTGGTCAATAAGTTTCAAGAGTGGAGACTGCGATTACCAACATTAGCTTGTCGGTGATGCGAACCTATAATATTTTCTTCTACCAAAAAGTGTTCATTGCGTCTACAGAAGTTTTCAGTTCAGGTTACAGGCAACTCATTCATGTGTTGCCTATACTGAGATTTATGACAGTAATTACACTGCTTTTCTTAGTCTTCTCTTCGAAACAGTAGAACTGTTTTACGATAGAAACAGCCAGGAAGGTAGCACCCATGCAGACGAGAACCCGGCACAATGCATCCCCCATTTTTAGAAATGGGAACTCAGATAGATATACACAATATAATATTCAAAATGCTAATAGGTATGTCCATATTATCATGTACAAAGAAAAAATCACTCTTGCCTCGGTTACCATGGTTGCATAAAGTATATGAAACGTCGGGCATGTAAATACCTTAATGAACTGCGATAGAATTTGTACCACGTATCAGATTTACCATCACTTTGCTTCTTTCGACAGACGAAGACGAAGTTATAATAGATTTGATAATTATATATGTAAAATATCTGTTACGCAGGATATTGCATAGATAAATATCGCGGAGATAATTTATCGTATGTAATATTAAATAAGCATTTAGTTTTATACTGGCTTGATGAGAATATTACGTCATTAAATGAAAACCTAAACTTAAAAAAATTAAAAATAATAGTAATTTGAAAACTATAAAAAAGCCAATATTAAATTTAAAAAAAATCAATAATAAATAAAAATCAATTTGAAAACTACGGTGCCATAGACAGAAACACTTGCGGTCTTATTTACAACACCCGCCTCTTTGCCTTTGTGGTGAGAAATAAAACAAAATAAAATGTACTATATTTTTTATGTGTAATTATTAAGTTAAGGGAATCTTTAACTTATCGTTGATAGCCCGGTCGTGTCTGTCTGAGCTGATCCATATGTTGAGAATGTTGCAATAGAATTGTGTCCTGCGAATTCTTGGATCTTATTATACTGATGTTACATACACTAAGAATGTCTTTTGGGTTCGATTTAATTTCCATCACGTTCTCACTTCTTTCTTTTGAGGAAAAGTTAATCTAATATTTAAAATTCTCATTTCGCGGTGTAGTTAAACTCCTCCGAAACGGCTCGACCGATTCTCATGAAATTTTGTGTGCAAACCAGTAGGTTTGAGAATCGGACAGCATCCATTTTTATCCTTATAAATTTTGAGGGTGGTTTTTTTTATTATACCCACAAAATTTTATTTTTTAGATTATATTTTTTTATACAGTATTCGAAAATACACGCAACCTTTAATTTTCAACCCTCTACGATCAACCCTTGCTTTTTAAAAGCGATATTACTTTTAGCAGAAGTCTGTTGAGGCAGCTAGTAAGAGATAAAAACCTCAACTAGTTGAGGTGTAAGGTGTCGAATTTAAGGTGAAATATTTTTATGATACGAATACTTTTGAATGAGCGTAGTGTTTATATGGTATATTTTTGCACAAATATAAAATTCTCCTTTCACTTAATCAAACATGGTAATAAAAAATTAAGTTAACGCCCGTTCTTATTGCACTTGCGCCTTATCCACGAATTCACGTAATTTCTCTTGACGTAATCTGCAACACGAAAGATTCTGAGTAATGCAACAAGTATTCGGAATAAACCTAAGATCGGTGTCAGCGATTGTGGAGCAGTGTTTGTAAACAAAACATTACTACATATAGTATTAATCTCCTCACGTGCTCAAACTTTTTACGTAAGGTATTAGAATGTTGGTCAGCGCTGGAATCTAATGCTTATTTGCATCATATGTTTCCTGTGAGAAAGTTTAATATTTTACGAATTATTTGAATTGCAGGAAGACGGTGACCTGACTGTCTAGACAAGTTTTTTTACGCTAATAAAATATAACTATCTAGCTGTTGCCCGCAGCTTCGCCTGCGTTAACTAAGATTTACAACGGGATCTTAGCGGGATGTACATCTTTATCGATAAATGGGCTATCTAACACTGAATGAGACATTCAACTTGTGTCAGAAAATCCCAATTATCTTACAGAACCCTATTTATTACCAGAATAAAATGTAGCCTATGTTACTCGTGGATAATGTAGCTATCGAATGGTGAAAGAATTTTTTAAATCGGCCCAGTACTTTATGAGCCTATTCATTACAAACAAATAAACAAACAAAGTTTTCCTCTTTATAATATTAGTGTAGATGTAGATGTAGATACGTGAATGAGAATGAGAAACTTGATAGTTTCTAATTGTAGATGACTTCTTGAACGTAAATAATCATCGGCTAATCTTAAATAGGTATAGTTACGATAACGAAGATATGATTGTCATTCAATGTCAATAGCATTCTACCAAGCCTTTTTAAACTAGATAATATACTAGTACGGAAATACTTAAGTGGTATGTTCCACTAAATATCTCTAAATTATCCATTGCCGTTTAGATGGACTTAATTTCGCATATGTATGTATTGTATGGTATTATTAACACACATTTTAATTCATTCATACATTCGTGCTTTTTCTTCCGTGCAATGTATGCTTACGAAAGTGATATATGTTTCCCAATTTCCATTATTTTGTCTGTTTTATACTATATAGTCTATTTATTTAAAATCTGATTCTATGATGTTTGTGGTCACACTTCCGAAATAGCGGGATAGATTTTTAATTAATTTTTAAGCATATTTTTGTTGTGTATGAGAATAGAGTTTAATGTCATATTTCATACGTTAGGTGATAAGGGAAGAGAAATAATTCATATATGGCAGAACAACCTTTAGCAGCTCAGTATATATAGAAAGCAGCAAGACGTTACCCAATGAAATGCATAAAATACGGTCTTCCACACACTATTTAACACTCAAAAACACTACTCCAGCAGTAATGTGTGCTTAGAGGCATTTCGCAATCCACCAAGAGCTGCACTTTACGTGCGTTCTTGAATATATTTTATAATTGTGTATGTTGTACCTTAGTTGCATAACATTTTAAGGCCACTCCTAATGTGAAGTACAAGAGAAAACATATTATAATATACGCAATAGATTGAGATTCATATGTGCTCAACCATAATTTTTAAATGAAAATTAATTAGAAGTTAATTTCTATTAATACTTGTGTAATATGAAACGCAACGACTATGTAATATTATGCTGGCCTATTGTCTAGAGTTCTATTTTGATTCAATTATGTAAATTCCGGTCCGCCTTCGAAAATTATGAACGAGGTGTCATGACGCGTATTTACATCTAGAAAATATTTTGACTGTGCCGTAGGGCTATTCTGTAAGGTCGTTTTCGAATATCGAAAGCGGAATCCGCGGTGATATCACGGATTTGACGATTTGTATTCTTTAAAACTCGACTCTCTATCTATATCAATAAAGTTCGCTTTCGAAGTGAGCGTAAAGTAAGATCATCATCATCACTCAGGTGAAGCACGATATCGAAATGGTTTTTACAGAATAGCTCTACTGATCTTCTTTACAATATGTTTGCTTAAAAATCTTGCATAAAATATGTTGTATAACCCTGGGGACCCGAGAAGATGGTGGGTGCAGACTACTCACTAAGCCCCAGCGGTGTTCTGCTCGCCGTCTGGCCGGTTCGGTGCGGGAGCCGTAGATGTCCGCTGGGCCTCGACGACGTGCCATACAGCAATCGAATTTCGCGTCAGGGCTGTAGCGTCTCCTCCTCCTTCTTCGCTTAAGGCAACCTGAACAAATAAGGATGCTGAGCTTTACGTGCGTGGTGGAACGGTGGACGGAATCGGTCACGCAAGGTGCCTCATGGCCAGACGATGTCCGCCTGTCGCTGCTGCGCTATCCTGCGGGAAGAGGCACCAGCACGCTCTGCATCCTGCTTCTGCGACTCCTCTATCCAGTTCCTCAATGAAGGAATGTTATGATTGGCTTAACATAGATCAAGTACTAGTAAACAGGTGATCACAGAAGCTACTGCGGTGAGGTTCGCTAAGTTTAAGCAAGTAGTGAACGGAAGATGATTAAAACATCATTTTGGTAGTCAATGATATGTTACGAGTGAAACTAATGTGTTATAAATGTCTGTCGCGTTATATTAAAATTGTATAAATTTTAATATAACAGCAATTAATTATCATACGTCAGTTAATCTTAAATGTTAATTTAATTAAATTGGTGATTCTTTGACAATGTGCAATATTATAATGATTCAATTATTTTACCGTTCCTTATTGTGTCATGTCTATGTCATATTTTAAAAATTTAATTATGTCATCCTGTATCTTTTATAATGGCTAATGGTACTTGCAATAACTTTCGCTATTAATTATCGATCAAATATTACCAAATCTCGACTTCCAAAGTTATATTGTTTTATTGTGTTTACGCGAATTATTATAATGGAACAACTTTTACGGATTTTATCGCGGTTTATAAAGTTTTTTACAAGCCCGACGTTTCGGATACTTTACAGTAACCATGGTCACGGGAGGACTGAGGGGTCAGTCGTCCTACTGTTATGAATTATGATTTCTTTAGAATTCGCGGTGATACGACAAATTTGACGAATTCGTACAGTATTACACGTACATTCGTACGAATTTTTACAGAAATGCAAGAGAATAGAAATACAGAACTCTGAAAATAGCCTATAATTTTTTTTGTGCTCCGTCTTCGCTTGCATAGGAACGGTATGATAAAAATAATTGTCAGTACACGATAGTTTTACGCAAATTGTAAAAAAAGTTCTTTTTAAGTCAATTTCAACCATATTGTGTTGTAGTCTCATGTGTGTGTTCCAATAAAGTTTTTCTTTCTTTCTTCTTTTCTTTCTTTCTTTCTATACACGATACTAGAGAATATACTTATAATCGGTTGTTGTTTGTGTCAACACAAATTAAATACTAAATACACAAAATAACTAAATTTGTTTTTATTTTGTGGTGTCAAGTTATAAAATAAATTCTGGTAGCGGTTGGCGGCGATTATATTATAGTGTGTCATTCGCTCGCGTCATAATGAGTCATATACCATAGAACCGTTAGGTATGCCATTATGCCATCTCTCGTACATTTGATCAACGCCAAATTATTGTGAAATTGATTATGTTATATATGTATATTACTTCGATCAATAATATGTCTAGATAGAGTGTCGTGCGGAAAACACGTCCAAAAAAATAGCGTCCAACTGTTAGCCTCTAAATGCTTTCTCTGTGTTTAGTATCCGTCCCACTGTCATAGAATACGCATGAATTGTTACGCATTATTGTTTTATTTATAATGAAGGTTTGTGTTGAAGTGTAACGAGATTAAACACGAACACATCTTTGAAAATGTTGGCCAGTTTTTTTTGTTTTGATTGTAGGGCGACACTCCATCTAGACATATTAATAATCTAAGGTATTTTATAAAATCTACTTCTTATCTTGTTGATTCTATGTAACATTAACATTTAATTTTCACGTGATGCATCAAATGTGAATATATTATGCGAAATTGTTGAATTTCTTTTTTTTTAATGTATGGCTTTGATTGATGTATCGATATTAAAATTACAATAATTGTTTATATAATGGCTCGTTAACAAGCTTGCTAAACGCTGCTGAGCTTGCGTGAGCTGATCAACGACTGGATCGGTTTTTGAACATAGACCAAAGGAAGCTCGTGGCAAGCGTTTGTGACGTATTAACAAGTTGACGAATTGCGTGTGTTTAAATATAAAAGCTCGCACCGCTTCGTTTATATTTTACGCTACGATTACGAGTCGTGATTAAAATGGTGTTTATTTCTTAGATGAGCCATCTGGTCATCTACTTTTCCGATGTAGCTTAAAGGCCAACAGCATAGGTCCTTTCGAAAAATAAAAATAAAAGAGTCGTCATTTTGACGGCTAGTTGAGTGGCTGGATACCGGAAACTTTAAGCAGCGGTTGCGGTTCGAATCCCCTCATGTACAGATTATATGTATTATGAATAAAGATGGCTGCATCGGGCCATGGACGCGTGTATATGTATTTATATAAACTTAATTCCATTCCTAGTACCCTCAAAACAAGTTTTTCCGAATTTACCACACCACGTGGTGTATTGTTGAATAATACATATTTACAAAGTATGGTTTAACGACGAGATTATGGCCTTTGGCTATGGAAACAGACGGTAGACAAAAAAAGAAAATGTAGATTCAGATACATGGTCATGTTCTTTTTGGTCTTTAATGTAAGTACTTAGTAGTACTTACATTAAAGATTCCAGAGCATGAAAATAACAAATTAGCTGGTATAAAAATAAATGGGCTAGTTAAATGTTAACAATCTTATGGTCCGCGTTGGATGCGAGTGGCAAGGGATCGGTCGTCTTGGCGTTCATTGAGGGAGATCAATATTCAACAGTGGACGGATAAAGGCTGATGATGATGATGATGAGGCTTATGGTTAAGAAATGAACGCTACTGCCTTCTGCGAATGATAATGATGGGAAAAAATCAGGGAAAAAGAAGCGTTGGTAGGAGGAGAAAGTCATCGCTCAAAAACATTAGGGAATGGACGGGAATAGTTAACGTTTTCAACTTTTCGGATTGGCGAAAAATCGCGATATGCCGAAATGACGGCCAACCACTTACTACCAGGTGCGTCTGCCAGTTTGCATGTTCAAGTAACTTGAAAAAGAATTAACACTTTCAATAATGTGTTCTAAGTAAATAAGAGTGCAGGCATATTATGCCTATCAGGACAAAAGTGTGAATTGAAAAAATAACCGGAAAACGGTCATTTAGCTGGCATTGTGGATGAACAATGGCAGGATTTGAATATTTTCGTGACCTTGTATTGTAATTGTGTTGTTTGAAAACAAACGCCACACACAAAATGCAGTTTTAAGAAATCTCAAGACTATTTTACTTAATAGGCAATGAAAAATAATAATGATCCAAAAAAATATTTTTTTTTTACTTTTATATCTTTAAATTAATATTTAATTTATGATTTAATATTTAGTAGCATAAATGTCTTTTGCCGTTTTACTAACATTTAAGAATCTATATGGTAAATTAAATTTTTAAAGTAAACTTTATTTTAATCTAATCCAAGTTCTGATTTATAGGTTTCAAAGAAATCTTGATTAATAATAATACAAGATAAATTATGTGAAATACTTTTCTTTAAAAATCTTCTTCTAAGGCAACGCTACACTACAATAAGATTCTCATATTAGTTAAAAATATCTGCTTCTTATTTCTTCCCTTCCTTTTTTTTTATTGTAAATATCTTATATGCACGACTGAGATTCACAATGCTCGTCCTAATTAAGCGGCTATCAGCAATAATCAAATTACATAATACACCTGTCTATATATCGACAACGTGACAAATCTCACGTTCTCAGAAAGCAGAAGGTCTGCTTTCTGCTGTATGACGTTGAATCATGTATATCAAAAAAGCATTTATAAGGATTAAAATATATATGTTACTAGCTGTCCCGACAGACTTCGTTCTGCTAAAATCGCTATTAAAAAATAGGGGTTGATCGTAGAGGGGTGAAAATTTAGGGTTGTATGTATTTCTGTATGTTGTATCATAAAAAAATAGAAATTAAAAATTTTGTCTAAAAAAAAAAAAATTTAGGGGTGGACTACCCCTAACATTTAGGGGGATGAAAAATAGATGTTGGCCGATTCTTAGACCTACTGAATATGCATATAAAATTTCATAAAGATCGGTCAAGCCGTTTCGGAGGAGTACGGTAACTAACATTGTGACAGGGAAATTTTATATATTAGATAAAGGTTTATAGTGAAATTGAATGATCGGTAACGAATAACGGTTAAATCAAAATACATTTTAAGTTTTTACGATTGGTAATTTTTTTTTCATTCTCTATCCATCTATTTTATTGCCATAATAATATTTTTTTTTATTATGAAAGATTTTATTAAGAGCCTATTTTTTAACCGACTTCCAAAAAAAGGTGGTTCTCAATTCGTCTGTATGTTTTTTTTTGTATGTTTGTTACACGATTACTCCGCTGTTTGTGAATGGAATTTTGTTGATTCTTTCTTCGCTTGAAAGCTAATGTTTCCGAATTGGTCCCCTATTAATTTGATTGACATCAAACCAGCAATTTTTAAGTTATTTTTAATTTAGATCTAAGGATGTGGCAAATATTTTTTTTTAAATATACAGGAAACGTCTTAGACATGCTAAATGAAAATATGCCATCAGACTTATTTGTATCACTTCAAGCAAGCTGCACAAAGCCATTTAATAAATGATTTCGATTTAATTTATTACATCACAGTTTTATTCAATTATTATTACTATGATGAAAAATATTTATCAAATAATTAAAATAAGGAATTGATTTAGAAAAAAACAATGAGGTACAAGATATCAAAACGTACACTCAAAAATTTACTTCTTAATCTCATTAAAGCACTTTTCTTAGTTATTACTCATTTTTACACTAAATACAACAAGACGTCCACAATACACTCTATCAGTCTACCTATAATAATCCTTGTGTGCTTTAAGATATTAATATCATATTTCAGTCCTTTGTGCAACACATGCTAAGAATAGGTTGTAGCGATGTGCTAACATAATCTATTGATTTAGCACATGAGCCTAGCTACTAAACTAGTATGTTATCCCTTTCTTACGACATTTGAGACCGACCACAATGTGAGGTGAATGCTTACAATGCAATTCTGCAATTCAAGAAACATCATAAAATCTTCACTTACAACGCCATATAAAATTTAAATGACTCAATTTAGATATTTTTACATAATCTTGCTATTATATAAGCTTTGTGATTTTAAATGTTCTCTATGCTTTAGTAATGCTTTAATACTGAATCGTTATTAATTTAGCAAGATATAAATTACTTTATATTTACGTGTATTTTACTACTGCTTTATCAAAAGTAATTATTGTTTGTTAGCAGCCTATTTAGATAATAATATATTAGGTAGTCCTCCCAAAATGAACGCTTAGACAACCGATTCCTTTCCATTGTTTAATTATATATACATAGATTAAAAAACACCTAATTATTCGAGTTTCTTTTAATGCATACGTTTAATTAACAATTTCAACAGCTTTAGCATTTTTGCACAAGTTTATTTAAATAAAGTTGACCGTTTATCGCTTATGAATAATGTATTATTATATACTATAGCTAATTCTTGGCGTGATATCGGTCTCTGAGCGAGGCATAAGTTCACTACAACGGCAAGGCAGTGGGCGGATAAAAGCTTACGATGATTATTATTATTAAAAGAGCGGCTGTTCCAGGCAAGGCCTGCCTTCGTATCACTGCGACCAGGGTTGATCTATTGTGATCGCCATTATTTACAGCTCCGGTCCAAGTCCTGTTGTTTCTATGAACTTTTTTGGCACCAAGCTTACGATGGTACTCTGTAGTCTTATACTCTTCTATGACCACGCGTCAAAAATTATAACACCTATTTTTTAACCAGCAACCGAATATTGATAACGTAGATTAACCAAAAATTACATCTCTCAACACTTTAGTTTCGGAAATTATGGTACAAAAAACAAAAAAATATTATTTTATAAATCTAGCCATGTGCTATATTACTATCTAATAGTATACCTAAAATATAAAATTACCATCTATATAAATATACAAACAGGGATACCTACATGGAATTAGTAAAGTTTCTTAACGAATAAATTATATAATTCATCTTGAAAGTATGTTAATATGCCATTCATACTTCTAGAAGAATGACAAAGTGTTGATAGAAATCTTAGCGCATAGATGCACATTTTTATGCTAAACCTAAAATCTATTTTAGATGCAAGTATGTGTGCTAATCGAATGTAAACGAATTATACAACGGTGTTGGGTAAAAAGATGGCCTTAATTGAACAAGGACATTTTGTGATCAAGAGTTTGCGTAATTTATTTTATTTTCTCGTTAGATACAAAGACAATTAATTAAAAATTAACTATTGCGATTCGATAGACACATTGATTTGCATATAAAGCACATGACGTGTGGTGTTTCAACGTTTTTATAGTATTACTATTTGTTGCCCGCAAATTAGACCGCGTTAGAAAAAAAATCCTTTTGTTCAACGTATCCTATGTCACTTCTAGTACCTCCGAGAATATGTGTACAAAGTTTCGTGATCATCGGTCGAGTAGTTTTCGCGCGAAAGCGTAACAAACATCCCTACTTTCAAATTTATATATGAGTAAGGATTGTTTCTACCGGTCGGAGGGATGCGTTGTACCGCGCTTCTTTTGCTGTTTTGCTGTGAAGGACAAGACTCTTTTTTTATTGGCACCGAGACTCTCACTCACTTTTTATAAGTTAGGTTAGTGTTATGAGAACACACATTTATGTTTAAATTCGGAATTATTCATTAGTTTTTGAAATAAACATTAATAAATTGTTTTTATTAACTAGGCTACTGTGTCTGAATATGATTTATATTTGTAATTGATTTGAAATACATATTAATAATAAAAAATTAAATTGAGAAATACAAATATTTATTGTTTTTTAAATCACGACATAGTTTTGATCACATTTCTGATGTTTGAATTATTAAATTATTAATTGTACAGTTGAGTCTCTCTAATCCGACACTTCAATAGACTGACACGTCCGATAGCGCCCTCCGCCCTTCACAAGGAATACTAAGAGCAGAAAATCAGAATTCAATAATAAAGATTAAAATAAAATTTATTTATTAATAAACTTATTTTTTAAATAAATTAATTTAATTTATTTCATGTAATTACAAATTAATTTTGAGATACCTATGTAACAGGAACCCAAATACATATAAATCGTATTTGATATTTAAATATAATATGCTTTTTTTATTTAATATAATTTTTTCTCTACCTATATCATCGAGTAATCCGAACATTCCAATAATTCGGATTAGCGAGATTCCATTGACTATTTACGTCTTAGCGTTCATTAAAAAAGGCTTATGTTCAGCAGTGGACTACTAGAGGCTGATGATGATTATGTTGACGATGAGACTACAATCTTATTATTAATCTAATACGGCTTAAACTCCCCCAGATCGGAAAATAGGAAAATTATATATCGCAAGAGAGTAATATCACATACGTCTGAGAGCTCATAGGCGACGGTAGTGATGAGCAAGATTGGTCTTGTACTTGGTATTACTGCAAGGACATGACCAAGACTGAAATCAAGACCTCATTATGCAGGAGCAAACCCGCGTGCGAGAGTAAACGAAAATCTAACTTGTGGGCTACTCTTTATGTATAAAATTTTTGTGACGATGATCGTTCGTTTCATTTATGATGAAGGTACTTGACTAATTTTAATGTTTTTTTTAAAATAATTATTGTGTACAACATTTCAAGAGCAGTTTAGGATAGTATGGATTTGATTAGTAGCTGTCGTTCTGTTCCTCATATATCTAAAGAGTCCTTGCCGGGGCCAGTTGTGGCTTGTTGCCTGCGGATCTGGGACCCTGTCAAAGCGGCTGAAGCCTTTCGTAGCGGCTTTAGTGATGTAGTGCACCCCAATGCGAGTACCCACATGCGCCAATGTGCCTACCCAAGGCCCGGGTAGTTGCGAGAGCAATATCCACGCGTCTACAAAAAAAAAAAAAAATAATTAAGAATGGATGTTGTCGATAGATAAATGAATTAAGAATATATTAGTAATGGTAGTGCTGGATCCCCTATTAACCACGGCTTGAAGAAATATCTGTGAAATTTTCTATCGGTACAATTTATCAAGTAAAACAGACTCACACCAGACCAACTACAATTCTACTATAACACATCTATATAGGAGATTACATAAACTATATTTTTAAAAATAACATATTTATGTAATGTTATTATATTACAAATATTTTAATTATACATGCTATCGAAGACAAATGTATGTGAGAGTGTAGAAATATGGCGCCTGGTTATATAACACATCGAATAAAAACCAACCAATAAGTAAATAACATTGAGTTATAAAAATACTTTTCGTACTCGATTACGGCTATGTTATTTGCATAGAAATAGTATTCGATTCGTGGTGGGTGTGGTCGTATTTTATTATGATATTTAAAATATACTAGTTGCCATTTCACGCTCAACAAGTGAAGGCGAGAGTCGCCTCTCTAAGCTGCTTTTGTCGAAATACTTATTATGACTTTGTCAAAAAAGTTGTTTTGATAAAATTTTCCATAAAGTTACGAACAATGCTCGAATATATTAGCTTTGACCTCTGACATCAGCGAATTTTAATAAAAAGCGCTATCGCATATCATCACATTAAATAAATGTAATCATACCATATTCGGCAAGACTAGCGAGCGATGGTATACATGCTTGGCGATACAAATATTATGTTATACATCCGTAATTTACAAAGCTGTGCTCTTTGATCCATTGTATTAAACCAGACAAGTGCAACTCGGACTCACACGATGTCTGGTATTATTTATGCAACATAAAATAAATAAAAGCTTTCAATTTTTTCCTTTACAGCAATGAGATCTATTTTTTGGAAAATATGGTTCAATGTCAATGGGTTAACTTATGGGTTTTTTTGCCTGAAGCACGAATACACAATAAATAACTATAATTATTTTTGTGATTTAAAAGAATGGATTGCTAAGGCCCCGTTCGCGCGAGCGCTTATCGAGCGTTAAAAAAGGTTTTAATGAGACAAATGGATACCCACGTATCTTCATGTTCACACGAATGCGTTTTAATGCGCGGCGCTTTTTATAGAGTACTCTTGGATTATCGACGTTGAGCGTTGGACGTTGAATTGAATTTAGCATACGGAGCTCTTAGCAAGCGCCAACGCGACGTCGGGTTTTCCAGTGACGCTTATTAAGCACTCGTGCGAACGGGGCCTTAAACCTAATAACTTGGTCTCGTTATTCTTATCGGCTGGATGCCCTTTATACCGTGCGACACTCTAAAATACTACTATTCAAATATTAGTAGTATTTAGACCTGACGAATACTATTATTTCTAATGTGAAGCATTGCTGTTGAAATTTTATTGTCACAGTGACTTTATGCAAAAACGACATAATTTTGAAATTTGCGTCTTATTCCCATTATGAAAATGAAAAATCTAATGTGAATCTTTTATTGTACTGAAATAGACGTTTAGTTTAATTCATGTATGAAGTAAGCTTTAGCAGTTCTCAACTCATACTAAAGTTATTGTCATTAGAAAGCGGTTATTGTTGCGTACGTTACGATCAGGTTGTGAGATCTTTATATTGTTCTCAGGGCACTGCGCATGAGTTTAGTTGATGTTGTACATCATTAATCTTTGTCAGTATGATGATCAATATGTAAAGTCTCTGTCAGTGGGATCTCGTATAACAGCTGCTGGTGTAACTATTTGTATACTAGATGTTTTAGTATTGTTTTGTACGGTAACATGAATCATTTTATCCGAATATATATTATAGTCTTAAGGGAGTGGCTAATAATTGTATAATAATAATAACAATAATAATAATAATAAAGCATATAATTATCTATCATCATTAATTTACGCTAATAATAATCGACTAATTTAAGAAGCTCGTGGCTCAGTGATAACAGCTGCGCGGATCGATCTATTAGTTTAAATACGCTTGCCGGGGTTGATCCGTGGATGGGTGATCTTTACATACCGAGACTCCTCCGTGCCTCGGAAAACACGTTAAGCTGTTGGCCCCGATTGTCATGTATCTTTGACAGTGATCACGGATCGTCAGAAGCCCGAAAATCTGACCAACAGTTTTACCACGGAGTATCGTATTACCCCGTTACTGCGTTGTGGAGATCAGATAGGCAGGCGGTTTATTTAAAATACTGGCAGTCTGTTGCATCAGGTAAGGCTGGAAGCCGACCTCAAATAAAGGTGTAAAAAGGCTGGGGAGAAGAGAGCAGAATCGGCTAACCCCTGAATCTGCTCAACTGATTTTCACGGGACTCTCAATTAATATGACAGATAACTGTATTCTATTCGTGGTAACTAGTAATTTACTATAATATCGACTTAACCCGAAAAATCTTCAATAATAATTTTTTTTTTTTTTTTTTTTTTTTTTTTTTTTCTTTCGGTTGGATCTATGCTAATGGTCCTAGTGACCGTTATGCGTCATCGGAAATGGGGTGATCCGGTTGGATCATCCTATGACGTTAAAAATTATGGGGGTTGCCCCCCGCCATGTTCATGGCGTCGGGTTTGTACCTAACTTGGTAAGCTACGGTCGACTGGTTTGGAACGGGTGACGTTAGAAACCTATCGTGAGGGCCGGCCCTCCCCTCCCCCGGTAGCGGGGGAGGCGGGTCAAGCGCGGGACCCGAGCAAGCTGCCGATAGCAGAGTGCTATCGGTGATTACACGGTCTATATTGGTGTCGACTCGTAGCTGATCTGAGCCTATGCTGTCGCGGTTGATCCGGATCAACTGGTCAACGGAGTGTAGGGTTCGACGTCGCATACGACCCCGGGGCCCATGCGGTGTGAATGTGTGCCTAACACCGGCTGTGTTATGTCTGAGTGTGTGTTGTAGCTTACGTCGCGCTTCAGCGTCGCGCTTTAACAGTTCTGTGATTTTATCAACAGGATCGGTTATGACATTCTTAGGTAACCTAGACTTATTAGGTGCTAAGCTATCGGGGGTGTAGTTTGCCGCACTCACGACGAGTGGGTTCGGGTGGAGAAGTGCCTTTTCGAAGTGACGTTCTGACATCGCTTTGAAATGGCCCCTAATCGAATCTAGTCTGAGGTCGCGATGTAGGTCGATGTTTCTTACGTACCACGGGCAACCGGTTGCCACACGTAAGAATTTATTTTGGATCGTTTGGAGGCCTCTGAGTCTATACTGAGGCACATGCGCGAATGCCACACAGGAGTATGACATGATGGGGCGGATACATGATTTATAGAGGGTGAGCTTGTGCCTGAGGGGCATTTTGCTCTTTTTGTTTATGAGGAAGTACAGTCTACTACTGACGAAACGGGCTTTTTTAGAAATCGCGGCGATGTGTGGTCTAAACGACATCGACCTGTCAAGGGTGACCCCCAGGTACTTGACCTGTCTAACTCTGGGAATAACGACGTTATTTAGTAAGATTGGTTTCATCGTGAACCATGTTTGTCTGCGTTTAGGTAAGCGTGTCTTTCTCTTACGAGAGAAATGAATCGACGCGCTTTTATCGGGGTTAATAGCTATTCTCCATTTTGCGAACCAGTTGCCTAGTTCGGTGACGGCACGTTGGAGAAATAGCGATGCTCTATTAGCATTAGGGTGGGTAACGTATAGAGCTGTATCGTCAGCGAAGAGAGCCAGTTTGACGTCCGGAGGTCTGGGGATATCTGATGTGTACAGATTGTATAGAGTTGGGGACAGCACGGAGCCCTGGGGGACTCCGGCCCTCAGAGGTCTCAGGGAAGAGAGGGTGCCTTCGACCCTATACCTAAATGACCGGTTTGACAGATAGTCGCGGATGATGATGACTAGCCTATCTGGTATTCCTAGCTTGTACAGTTTGTACACGAGGCCTTCGTGCCATATCCTATCGAAGGCCTTAGCTACATCGAAAAATACGGCGCACGTATCGCGGGAGTTCTTTTTATTGAAACCTCTGAGTATGTCTTCGGTCATACGGTGGACTTGCATTGGACAGCAGTGGTTTTCGCGGAAGGCGAATTGCTCGTCTATGAACAGGTTCTTTTCGCCTATAACGGCTTTGAGCCGCTTAAGCAGAACCCGTTCGTAGATTTTGCCAATCGAGCTTAGTAGACTGATGGGCCGATAGCTAGACGGTTCCGTGCCCGGTTTGCCGGGCTTAGGTATGCCGATAACCGTAGCTTCTTTCCATTGGTCTGGGAACCTACAGCCCTTTAGGAGGGCGTTGAAAATGCTAACCAGGAGGTAAACAAGAGCGGGTGGGAGTATTTTAATGACTTTGTTGGAAATCCCGTCCGGCCCGGGGGCCTTCTTGGAGTGAAGTCGTTTGATAATGTCTTGGACTTCTTCTACATCCGTCGGAGGGATAGGATCCCCCTCCGGCGGCGCAGAAGTCTTCGACTCTACTACCCTAATTACCTCCTCTACGTGGGAGCCTATGGAGGGTGAGGGGGTAGTGATGTTGGGGGTACACTGGCTCTCTAGTGTGTCGGCTAATAGTTCCGCCTTGTCGGCGTCCTCTAGTGCAGGCGCGCGATTTGGTCTTTTTAATGGCGGCATAGATGCCTCCGTTTTCTTTTTAAAAGAACGAGCGAGTGGCCAGTAGGCCACATGGGAGGGTGAGATTTCACTAAGGAGGCGATCCCACTTTTCGGCTTTGTGCTCTAAGATGCGTGTTTTAACGTCTCTTTCGAGGTTACGGAGGTCACGACGATACTCGTCCGCCGGGTAGCGAGCGTATCTGCGCCTTGCGGTGTTTTTGGCGCGTATGAGTGTTTTAATGTCATCCGGGAGCTCCCAGTGTCCATCGCTGGACGTTGAGATCTCCCTAGATGACTTTTCCATCGTCGCTACCAGATGGTCGGTAAGGTCGGAACTGGCCGCAATGGCCGCCTCGGGACTATCTATAGTGTCCGGGATGTTGTCGAGTTGACTCGAGCGAAGTGAATTTAAATTTTCGTTTAATAATTTAAAGTCGATGATCTTTTTCTTTAGATTTTTAGTATTATTCTCGGGGTTACCTAATTGAATTAATACTGGTCTGTGGTCTGAGTTAAGCTCGTGTACTGTTTGAATAGAATGCACCAGAAGGGATACATTGCGTATTATACATATGTCTAATATGGATGGCCGCACATTACTCCTATCGCTGTTTGCGAAGTCGTAGCGTGTTGGCTCATCTGGGGCGACTACTGTACAGGCTAGATCATCGACGGCGCGGCAGAGAATTATACCATTTTTATTGTTTTCTCTGCAGCCCCATGCCTGATTTTTACTGTTTAGGTCGCCGGCTATAAAGACGGCGTTGCCTAGTTCTAATAGCGATTTGAGATCGCTGAAGAGTAATGTTTTATTGCACGATTGATATACCGAGGCGATGATGATCGACTGATGGCCGGTCATGCTCACCTGGCAGACGGACGCCTCCAGTGAAGCTAGAGGCGGTGTGTCTAATGGGATGCAATGGAGTGTTCTTTTGTAATAAATTAGTGTACCTCCGAGTCGGGATCGCAACCTATCATTCCTAACGATGTTATAATTAGGGATACGCGGATTGCTATTACATGGTTTTAGAAACGTTTCCTGCACAAGGAGGACGTCAACATCGTATTTTTTTACGAAAATGCGAATTTCCTCTAAATTCGCGCTAATGCCGTTCGCGTTGAACGACACTAGTCGGAGCGAACGCGGTTTTGTCCTAGCCGTGGTAGCCATTTAAGGGCTTTGAGAGGGGGGGGACCTAATCTTGGCGACCAGGGTGGCATGTTCACTATATGCCTGGCATGTCTGCTGTAGGGTGGTGGCGGCGCGTAGTTTGCGGGCCAGGACGGCTAGCTCTTCTGGATCTATACCGCAGAGAGCCTGAGAGACAAACGCTAGGTTTATCCCGAATTCGTCGGTGGGGGAAGCGGGACAGCTGGGGGCTGCTCGTACCTTCGTACTTGCAGGGGGGGCTTGCTGCCTGCTTACTGCCGCTGGGGGGCTTGGAGGGCCCGGAGCGGGTTTTGCGGGTGCAGACGGCTGGGAAGCCGCTCTGTCATGCCACGCGTTCGTCTTAGGGGGCGGAGCGGGGACATACTTCTCCTCCCTGGGTCGGGTGGTGGATCTGGGAGCAGGACCAGGTTTTTTCCCGGCTCTCCTCCCTTTCCTTACCACCGCGGGGGCTTTCGGGCAGCCGCGGTAGTTAGCCGGGTGCCCTTGGCCTCTGCAGATGACACAGCTAGGTGGTTCCGTAGCTGTGGCCCTATCGCGGGGACAGTCGGGGGTCCCGTGGTCGCCGAGACACTTAACGCACCTGGGGTGCGCCTGGCAATTTCTTGCCGAATGACCATATAATTGGCAACGATGACATTGCCCTATGATGCCCCTTTTACGGGGGGACTCTACCTTTAGCCCGGTCATGTTACACACGGCCCGGACATTAAATATTGCTTTCGCCGCCGGCGTTAGCGGCAGGATGACAAGTACCATCTTGTACTTGAATTTGTTGCGGGGGTGGTACATCCTATGTACCTCCTCCACAGGGTATCCCTGGAGGATCAAGTCCTCCTTGATTTCGGACGGGTCCATATCCCGGGGGACACCGCCGATGACAACACGCAGTACGCGCTCATCTTCGAGCGCGTACGTGTGGTATCCTATTTTGTTGGCGCTTAAGAAAGCGGTCAACCTACGGTGGTCATTAGAGTCCGCCACTTGGACTCTTATGCCGTCTGCGCACGAACGTGCAGATTTGTATAAAATCTGCTTCGCGTAAATAGCCTTCGAGACTATAGTCCAGCTTTTTGTGTCCTGGACGACTATCGGGGGGGGCGCTTTCGTGCGCGTTTCGGTGTCCATGCCCTCGTTCGGGGTGGACGCCGATGTACCGGGCGCGGGGGACGCGAATTGGTCGCGCCTGGTGACCTGCGGCGATGATGATGATGCCGCTTTAACCTTGTTGCCCTGAGGGGGCGGGGTCCCTACCTTCGGAGCCTTAGGCGGGGGGGATGGCGCGGAGGACGGCGCGGACCCGGTGTCCGGGCGCCGCCTCTTCTTTTTGTTGCGGACTTCCGTGAATCCGCTGTTGGTGGTCTCCTCCTCGGAGGAGCTGCCGGCTACCGACATCTCCTCCTCTGACGGAGTTGACGAGCGGGAAGTCCGCGTGATTTCCGATCCGGCCTCGGTCGTGCCGTCGTCGATTGACGCGGCGGGGGACGCGAGTGAGTCGGTCGAGAACCTCCTCACTTTTTTGTTGCTTTGGCTACTGCCTGACTTTTGGATGAAAACTTTGAGTTTCGCATCTACGTCTGGTATGCATTCGCGCAGGAAAGCCATAAGGGCCTCTTTCGGAATGTCATTCATGAGATCCGCCATTGTTATATTGTTAATGGTTTTGAAACAAAAAACCGGTCGTCATTAAGACGCCATTGTGTTCCTACCCTCCCGCCTGGCGGGAGGTGTGTGACAAAGGAAATAATACGGTCGTCTACCTGGGCAGGTACCGGGACGCAACCCAAGTAGGTGTGTAAATAACGAAAAACAACTTACGTGTTCGGCTTCGGGAACACACTTTTCGCTATGCGAGCGATTAATAACGCAGCACTATCACAACGAACGCGACTATGTGGCACCGGAACACCACGTAATTACGAACGCGGTTCTAAGCGCGCGATATAACGGACGGGTTTAAACGCGATTGAGTCGTCTGACGGCCTCAATATCTAAGAGCACTTGTAAACTGTACGAAACGCACTAGGATGACGCAACACTGACTCTAACAATAGACAAAGGACAGTACTGGA
Source organism: Lycaena phlaeas (assembly GCA_905333005.2). Lineage (NCBI taxonomy): Eukaryota > Metazoa > Arthropoda > Insecta > Lepidoptera > Lycaenidae > Lycaena > Lycaena phlaeas. Next base: position 9,269,242 of record HG995168.1, read on the forward strand.
GCACAGCCTTTGTCTACGAGAACAATGGAGCGCGAGAACTTGTACCTGCGCAGAGAGCGTAGGGACGGTAGGTCTGTACGTGTTGGCGGACACGCACCGAATGTGTCAATAATAATAAATAAGGTAATAATGAGGGGGGTGCAAATAGAATAATAACAAATGCAAAAATAAATTATTGAATGTTTGGTTAAAAATTTTTAGTTTAATATTCCATTAGGAAGTGAGTTACTCCTTGTATCTCAGGGACATATTTCCTTACATATGTGAATATGTAAGGATATCATTATTATTATCTAAACAGAAATTTTTCCATTTAAGAAATTGAGAAAGAATATAAAACATACAAAATCATATCTTGCTTACTTGATCATTTTGATACTCTTTCAGTTGATTTGCAACATCAAGATTAAAACGCTTTGAAGCTGTACGTTAAGTGACCATCTCATAAAAGTACCGTGGCCAGTGAAATCAACGTGATTTTATCACGAAGTTTTATACAAACTTACCCACGTGAAAAAGTAATATGTAAGTACTAATTTTGCGAAGAAATGATTCTGTTAAATCATCATCCAGCCTTTATCCGTCCACTGCTGAACATAGGCCTTTCTCAATGAACGCCAAGACGACCGATCTCTTGCTACTGGCATCCAACATGGACCTGCCACTGCACAACAACTCAATTATCTATAAAAAATCTGGAAGTTTCTATAAAGATGACCTGGGTATTGGTAAACCTTTCTTAATTCCATGAGATCACAACATGAAGCAATATAAATTACACTGCACGCAGATTCAGGTAATCCTATGTTTTTTCAATTTATTCTTATAAACGAGGATTTCGATTTCGTAAAATTATATTGCCTGTACGCATTAACCTGACTGGGGCAATTTAAAATGTTTAAAGCTCAGAATACTTTATCAAGTTGTCGTCGAAAATGGTATTTATGGTATTGCAGCGACGATTTGTGGAATTCTCATTACAATCATGGATATTTAAAGTGCACTTTTGAGATGTTTAAGACTGTTAAAGATTTTTAATTCGAGAGAATCTCGAGTTGAGTAAAAAACGGCTTTAAGGGTCGAGGAGTGATGAGCTATTTCACGTAATTTTTAATTAGTGTAGGTTTTTCTGAGTACAAAATGTACAAAGTACCTTTAGTAAAAGTATGAATGGTCGGTGTCGCATTCACTTCACGATAAACATTGTTTCTCTTTACTGTGGACTTCTTCCGTATTTAGTCGACATTTGGTTTCGATTTGCAAGCTTTCATACGTGAATGATAGATTATTTATATTATATAGGCGTTTATTGTCAAATATTAGAATAAGATAACTTTTATATAATTAAACATTCCAAATAAAAAAAAAACCTTTTAGTTTGAAAAAATAAATTTCAAATATGTAACGTTCTTAGCTCTACAAAGGTTATTTATATATAATAAATTAAAAAAAAAAAACTTACGCTACCTATACATATTATTAATGTGATTAAAAAAACACCATAAGTCAATATAGCATATACAATAGGACATAATGAAGTAAATGAATGTACAATAACCTCGTACAGAAGCGGCGAAAATATTTGTTTTTCACACTAAATATTTGTTATGTTTCCTAATAAATTGTACGGCAAACTAAACATATGCTAAGTAAGTTTTCTCAACCTTATTAAGCATCTCAAGTTTAAAGCACATTCTGTGTCTAGATATGTTTATTAGACCTTGACACACTGAGGGTGCATCATAAAGTATTTTACATTATGCATCATTATAAATTCATACATCATAATACATTAAAATGTGTCATATTGATTGCATTTTTTGAAATATTAGCGGCTAAATTTTAAAAAATGATTGCCCAAATCGTTTGCTTAAGAACGTTTAATTTAAAAGTATCTTTTAGCAAACATTTTCTCTGTTATACAAAATGTCCGTTCCAAAATCGCGTTGTCAAAACATCTTTATTGATAAAGTATATGCATAACATAATAGGAACTTTTGTTTATTGTTATTTTAAAACCTTTCGAGTTCTTCTAATGTTCCACGTTAAATGTTTAAGTCAATATGTAATCTGTTGATTTAACAAACAGAGTTTGCTTGCACTCATTTATTCTATAACATTTGAAAACATTCAAATTCAAAGACATCGATTTTACTATTGTATTTTTTTTACAAATTCGCTCACTAATAAGCAGTCGTATAGTGGCTTAATTAGTGGACCCATTACCCTCCTCACTTGATTTCGAGGAGTAGGCCTGTGTCCAGCAGCGGGTATATATGTATTGATACTTTTTTACTAATATTATGAATGTGAAAGAAGGGATGTTTGTTACGCTTTAACGTCAAACTACCCAACTGATAATCATGAAACATGTTCTGGGAGGTAGACAAGAAGAACCATAGGATACCTACATAAAAAAATATTTTTTTCGCTAATGCGGGTGAAGCCGCGGGCAACGGCTAGTAGCTTATAATTCGGAAAACTATTGTTTGTTTAACATACAACAAAACAATTGTGTGCCTACTAATATTGACCATCGTTTATGACCGTTCGCAAACATTACAAGAACCTGTTAATATGTTGGCTTCGACTTTTAATTAATCGATATAATGTAAGTATACTAGGTCTACAGAGTACGGTAAGAAAATTATATATAAAACTAAGGGCCTGTTTCACAACCTCCAGATAAGTGCTGGATAGGCTAGGTATCTGTCAAATATGTTATAGTTAGCCTATCCGGCACTTATCAGGAAGTGGTGAAACAGGCTCTAAAGCTGTTTTTTATATTTAAAATAATTAACCTAGTTGGCTGGCCTGGTGGTCTTGTATTACTACAAACCCTGACTGCTAAACCAGAAGGTCGTGGTTTCGATTCCCATCTAGGAGGAACATTTACGTGATGAACATAATCATTTGTACTGTGTCTGGGCATAATTTATCTATAATGCATATGTTTATTTTGAAATATATGAATATGTATCAGTTGTCTGCTTGCCTTAATAAACTCTGATTAGATTGGGATCAGATGGCCGTATATTAGTTGAAAAAAATTCAGTAAAAAGGAGCTTGCTACTAATTTGCCAAAACATATTTGTACGAATGATAGTTTTATTATACATCAAATAAAAGTTAAAATTTTTATCAAATGAATTTATTGATCTAATATTTTACTGAAACGATAACAGTAACCATGAAGACTGCCAAATTAAGCTCCTATTAGTAAAACCTCATCATCTGAATAAACAATGGCCACAGGCTAATTTTATGTTATTGATATGAGGACAGTGGATATGAGGATAAATCAGCAGATACCACTTGACAGTAAGTAGCAACTCGTCATTAAATAAAATACTTTATTTGAAAATTTTCTTTCTCTTTCTGAATCTCTAAAAAAATCCTTTCTGCTAAGCGAAAAATCAATGCGTTAGCGTTAACTTTCCGAAACAAATCTGCAGCAAGTCTTTAAATACTAAAATGTTTTAATTAAGGAACTTTAAAAGTCTTGACATTTGATAAATATTGGCATTTCAGAACTGAACGATATCTACCGGATATGATGCAGCTTTCACTTTTATTAGACGGATAAATTAGTCAAAAACTCGTTTAAAATATAAAGACAATTATTTTTTTTATCTATATGAGTCGTGTATTAACAATTAAAGCTGTTTTAACGAGTTAGATAATAACAGACGTAACGAAAACTTGCGAACCTAAATATTTTCGAGCTGTAGGAATATTCTGTAAAAACAATTTCGATATCGAGCTTCACCTGAGTGATAGAGCTCACTTTACGCTCACTTGGAAACCGAACTATATTGATATCGATAGAAAGTAGAGTTTTAAAGAATACAAGTTCGTCATATCACCGCGGATTCCGCTTTCGAGATTCGAAAATCGAAAACAACCTTACAGAAAAGCTCTACTGGAACGCGTGGTTTTCTTTTTTTTACATAAATCTTTGCGAGTATTAATAATCGTAATCAATCATTTCCGATCAAGATCCAAGGCTAATGACGTTAGCTCCTGTAATATCTTTGGCTGCAACAGAGATCAAAATGTCAATGACAGTCATTTGTAGCAATATATTATTTTAAAAAGCCTCGAAACAAATACTGTCAGAGACGACGCCAGATGTGTGAAAAATCTATTTTATTCAAAATTAACAAAAATCTGTAAGAAGAGGTAATAATTGCATGGCATGACAGCGTCATGACGTTTGTCATCACGCCATTCAAGTCGGTTTCACGGCGGGGCGTGGCAAGAGATGTTTCATATCGATAATCTTATTTCAAAATATTTAACAAGCATACTTTATAATCACCAATCCATTATCGTCTGCATTAATATTTTTCATTAGGAAAGCTTTAAGTATTATGTTATTTTCCGAACTAAAATTAGCGAAGAGTTAAATACAAATTTTTGACCTGCCTATTCCAATCTAGTTAGGTATAGTGGCTCGTAATATTAATTAATACAAAATCAAAATTATAAAGCTTTGAACTAAATATATATAATAATAAGCGTGCTTCGTAGAAAAAATATGTAAATTTTAATTAAGAGATAGTTTTAGTGAATGGATGATGGATAGATAATCGATATGTGAAATTATTCACGAATATTTTTGTTAATTTTATTCTTATACTGCATATGGCCAACTAAATAACATTCGAATTATATCCTACTCCAAAACCGTGGTGTCTATGAAAAATTATATTTCCAGCAGTGAACGAAAAAGAACAAATTGAAACGCCTGATGTTTATTGGCTTGCCCCAAGGAGCACGCAAATTCCGTTGAGGATATCCTTGCAATAAAAGAAAGATTTCATTTTTGAATATTATGATAATGAATGTTATTGCATTAATTGCATCATGGATTTGAATCTATAAATTTGAGAATTATTTCATTCTTTGTAAAACACGTTCTTTTAATCTCGATTCGGAACTAGAATTTACACTAAGTATACCAAGTTTTTTATGCGTTCCTTATACGGCGTTATGGCATTTATAATAAATTATATTTGTATTGTAAAACAATGTAAAGGTAAGTAGTTAATATTAAGTAATAGTGAAGCGAATTATCAGTTTTTTAACATGCAAGTCTTTATAATAATAAACAGGTAAAATCTAATACTTCTATCTACATAGATAAGTTCTCAATCATTTTACGTAATTCTCCCATGCGATGGTAGGCTCCTTTATATCTGTCCACTGCTTAACATCACTTGCAAGCATTTTCCTTATGAGTCACAGTCTAACGAAATTGCTTTACGAATGTCATCCTGACTTAGTATATTGCATCATCACACGAGTAGTCATGAACAGTTTCGATTTATTATATTTATATAGGAAAACTGACAGATGAGCTATTAATAACGCAAGTCAATGACCGCAGCGTCCTTATTGATTGTTTATCATCAAGAAGGAATGACTTATGCAACTCGCAAACATAACATTACGGTTTTACGGTTAAAGGGATGCGCTGTACGTTCTTCTGACTACAAGGCTACCACCATCTTGCTTGTTTCTCCTGTGAAACAGCATTGCTGTGTTTTTCAAAGAAGGTCAAGATAGGCAGTGCAATAGGGATGTTGACACATGTTACAAATTCATGTAAAGTTATGTTTTACATATTAAATACAGTATTTGAAAACCTAAAATAACATTTAAAAAGTCTACTTATTTTTCTTAAAATTTAGAAAATTAATTTAAAATGCGTTATTTATCATGCATGATCACGTGACTGTAAACGCCAATAAGGCGATGACGTCACTGAACATTGAGCTAAGTATAAACTCACCTAACATAGCGCGAGCTCCGAATGCGGTGTGTGACGTAATGACGCTTGGAGCGTTTCAAGGGCGATTTTAAAAACCATTTTTCTTTATTTAATTGTTTGTTAAAATTGGACATATTTCTTGACAAAAGTATTTTTTTCGTGTGCATCTATAGTATATCTATCAAATAAAATCAATTACAAAAATTAGTCAACATCCCTATTACTAGTACAGCATTTAATATCTCTTGTATTAGGATAGGCAACACATAAATGAGTTGCGTGGGCTAGTTCCTTCCATACTACTTTATCTTTATAGAGGCATATAAAATAAAATTACCTGTTCGGAGTTACGAGATAGCCTAGGTCACAGTTATTGCCTGTTACATATCTATATCTAGACTAGTGGAACCAATATAGACATGTGCCTTCATATCTGATTTTGACTCTATTTATATTTAAAATATTGTGGACGAAGTATGGAGCGGCCATTAGCCAGATGGGAAGACGATCTCCGTTCAGTGATCGGTCCATGTTGAATGTGAGTGGCAAGGGATCGATCGACTTGGCTTATTTGGAGGTCTATTTTCAGCAGTGGACGGATCAATACATATGATGATGATGATGATGATCGATCTTAAATTAATTTTAGACATAAATACTTCGTTGTTAAATTATATTTTAAGATATTACCCAAACCAACTTAACAAACAACTTATGAGAGCTCCTTGATAATATGAAAGCTAGATTTTGCGCAAACACAATAGGTGCCGCTTATTTTAAATTTAAATAAAGAAACCTACTCATCTATGGATTGGCAAACCAACAGACATTTGTGACCAAGGTGATGCTTAAATAATATATTCAAACACAAGAAATATTTTAAACTCTCATATTAACGACAGAATACCTAGAATTATTATAATACTAGCGGACCCCACAGACGTTGTCCTTTAGATACGAATCGATAGTGGCAGTACAGATCAATAACCTAGATACCGACTGCAGCGCCATCTGCCGGTCTGATTTGTGAATCTAAACCATTCTCGAATCTACTTGAACACACACAAAGAAAATCACTCAAATCGGTCCAGCCGTTTAGGAGGAGTTCAGTCACATACACACGCACACAAGAAATATATATATATATATATTAAGATTACGATCGATAGCTTTTATGATTATTTTCAAATATCACTGCAACACAATTACTTAGGATATTTTTTTCAAAGCATCGATGCCGCTTTATTAGACAGATAAGATAATAAACAAAATCTTATCTTCTACAGAAGAAGAATTTTTTTTAAATTTAAATTTTAGTTTCATTTAAATATATAAAATTAAACTAAATATTTTCACAAAGCGGTTAAAAACTTGTTGAAAAGCGAAGGTAAACTTTGAAGTAAAACAGATAAAAATGCAGTGTTTTTTTTAAATGGTAATCCTTTTGTAAAATGGCATCGCATCGCACAAAAAGTCACATCTCTCCCACAGTTGATGACAGCTTTAATTTAGCTTCACAATTTATTTCGGATTTAAATTTCCTAGTTCTTTTGTTGCGTTATTTCTGAACACATACCTATAACTTACACTAACATTACACTTGGAAGTCTGGTAACGTACTTAGGAGTCCTCCTATATCTATGGGTATCGGTAATAATTCACCATCAGGAAATCGACTGACCGTTCGTTTATAAAAAAATACTAGAAGTGGTAAAATTTACGAAAAGTTAAAATATTTTTTTTTTTGTGTCGAACACATCTTAAGTGCATACTTGTCGCTATAAAAGGATAGTCGTAACTTCTGCCTTACGTCTTCCTGTCTATGAACTCTTAAGTTACGTTCCAGTGAAGTTAGATCGAGGTCAAAGGCCATTAGTGAAAGTTGTGAGCCTGTACTTAAGTAAGAGAGTATGAGAAAACATATTACCACTAATGCCCAGCGGGTGTGCTCAATTTGCTTAAGATTTTTGTTCACATAATTTATTCGCAACAAGATATTTCAATCTAGTATTCATTATAATGAAACAATTTTTACGGATTTTATCGCGATTTTTTAACTTTTTTTATGAGCCCGACGTTTCGGATACTTTACAGTAACCATGGTCACGGGAGGACTGAGATGTCAGATGTCCTATTGTTACAAAGTTATTTGAAACTACCCTATGACACAACAATATTTTATTTAGTCTTATCTACGCAGAAGGTGCTAACTGAGTCTTTAGTCCGTGACATATTATGCTTGCATTTAGATTATATTCTTTTCATTATGGGATTCCAAGTAGTTGGTAGTGGCCAGCCATCTTCTCTATTGAAATTAGGATGTTTTTTATAACCTCGTGAATCCGATTCCAATCAAGAATTGGTTGGAATCGGTGTTTTTTACGAGAATCTGTGGTTTATCAAATCTAATATAATGGCGAGCGTTGTCTAGGATATGTTTGCTGACTTAGTATAGCGACGGTGTTTAAGTCGATCTAGTACTATTAGCGCCATAACGAATATTTGGTACTTTGACGTACGATTCTACTGTCGGCTATATTCTGCATCTTTCTCCCGTGAAACAGCTTTGCTGTGTTTTAGAGAAGTACAAGAAGTGCAAGGGCAGGGGGCTTAGTCAAAACGCCATTACGAAAACGACAGCGAAGGTCGTTCGTTCGTTCGAAGTTGTGATTGGCTAAATCACGTCGTCGATTGAATGATCGAGCGATCGACGACGAAATTTAGCCAATCACAACTTCGAACGAACGAACGAACTTCGCTGTCGTTTTCGTAATGGCGTTTTGACTAAGCCCCCAGTACTGGAATCGAGACTTAACATATTATGCCTAACTATGGGCAACATGAATGAGTTGCCTTTGCCAATTCCAGGGAGACTCGTTTATGTTTATTCACACGTCTACGTAGCATCAACAGTGTTCAACCATTGAGCATCATCTTTCTATTTAAATATCCAACTGAAATTCATAGAAAAAATACTACTGCTGATCATTATCATGAAATTAACAAACGAAATCTACTAGACATCAAACACCAGATCTAATAAGAGTTCAGTTTCGTATTTGATATAGCTATTGATATTTCAGTTAATCATTAACATCATCATTGTAATTATACTTATCGCCAGCACCAATTATTCCTCGTCCACTTGCAAAGGCGGACTAGGCACTTGGAGCACACTTTACTAACTTATAGTAATTTTGAGCTCTTTACTAATTCGTATAGTAACGACAAAATAAGACGTAATTTAAGGACTATCAGATTGTTCAAGGCTTATTATAAGAAGGACGCATTTTACTTATTCTATGTACGTCTTGACTTACCTGTAGACCAATTTATAATGCAATAAATATTATTGTTTTAATGTTTTAGAGATTTCAACTGTCTACAATTAACAGTCCATCTTTCGCTTCACTTATATTCCCGAAACTCATTGCGCCATCTCTTCTATACACCGCATTAAATAGACTTCAACGTCTTCTTTGCGTAATGTCCGCTACTTTACTTTGACGCATGTTATTGTTACGAAACTCATCAGGTGGAGACCTCGAGCCACCATGGTACGCCAAACTATGGCGAACTTCAGTCGTACACCGAAAGACGGCAGGGTCGTGGCCTTGAACAGGACTAACATCAGGAATATGCATTATGCGTATAGAATTATATTATAAACATGCTACAACAGTAACAGAATTCTAAGTAAATGTTGGGACATAGTTATAGGGTTGTATTGAATGTATATCATAAATAACGGGTTATTAAAAAAACAAAAAAGTGTCTGCGTATAGCGCTGTTCAATTTAGCGCAACAATCATCCATTTTGACTTTTAATAAATTACACATATCTGTGTCTCACACGATTAAATATCTATCTATGTATCTACTATGCTACAGAGCACTTTATGGCCGTCAGGCTACTGGACTTTTTAAACAGCGAACGCGGTTCGAATCCCGTTAAATACAGATTAACAATCCTGGCGGAGCTTAGCGGACAAATTAAAAGACTAAAACAATCGATCGTGCATTTGTACATCCAAAAACATGAATCTCCAGCGCAGTTCTTTATCTGGGTCTATTTTATTAATATGTATAGCGTAGTCGTTGACATTTCCTTGCCTACATAAAAGTACTAACTTAACATGACATGTCATAATAACTACGATATGGTTTACAAAATAGTTAATAGTGTGTTTATAATGATTACGCGAACTCAAATTAAAGTTTTTACGCTTTGATCGTCAATTCTCTTTTAAAAGATAAATACCACTTTCATTAAATACACATAATTATTTAAATGGAGTCTTTACGTATTGAGTAATGACATCTTAATAAGTTATTAATAAATAATTATTATTGTGTGTAACGGAACAAATATTCGAAAATCAAAATACACATTGGAGAAGCTCACTTTAAATATTTTGAACAAAATAGGTATAAAAGATAAACACCACTTTAATTAAATACACTTAATTATTTAAGTAAATGGAGTCTTTATGTATTGAGTAATGACATCTTAATAAGTTATTAATAAATAATTATTATTGTGTGTAACGGAACAAATATTCGAAAATCAAAATACACATTGGAGAAGCTCACTTCAAATATTTTGAACAAAATAGGTATATCTTTTAATGTAAATAAATTTTATGGAACTTAGGTTCAATATCATCATGATGATTATGTTACTAGCTTATATATAAATAAATTTTATTTTATTTATAATGTAAATAAATTTTATGGAACTTAGGTTCAATATCATCATGATGATTATGTTACTAGCTTAGGTTATATACAGGTCTTTCTTTACATGTTACTTGCATTTTTTGCGTTGAAAATAGTGTCAAGTACAAAAAGTACAAATCAGCTTGCAGACCAACTATGAGATACTCAAATATGAGAAAACTGTTGATTTTTTGTAATATTCAACATTGAGTCAATAACGCCCATCTAAAATTGGTATGAACGAAAAATATAGTCAGAGTGATAGTGCAATTTCATGAGTGATTTTTGGTGTGTAATATAGTTACGACAGCTTAAAGTAATAACTGTTTCAAAGACAAGTATTGTAAGGCGTCTTTTAAACTTGACTGTGAATTTGGTTTGCTTAGTTATATTTATGCTTTGGCTCGAAATAGATAAGTTTATTGCAAGATCCTTTTACAAGTGCCAGAATTTCAACAATAAATACTAGTAATTTCAAACGTATACAACAAGGTTTTTCAGTTTCTAGTCTGGAGTCTCTAGACTCAAAGATAGTGTAGTTTTATTGTTTTGTAGGCTATCCTACTTACTTTTGTCTTAGCATTCATATTCGTTACCGTGGTACTAAGTATCTAAGTCCTGAAATTACTCGTCTTCCATACTATTATGAATACGAACATAAGTGAAATATAAAACATACCTCGGATAATGTAACATCGTTTCGAACTTCATAACAACTTCGACATTAAAATCGACCTCATTGTGTTCCAAAATTCATTATCAGTTATGTAACGAATTTTAGTAGTTTCGAAATAATTAGTCTAGCATTTGACCCCCATTTTACGTGAGATATCTTATGCGTGAGCGTCTAAAATGGATTTCAATAACATGCGTAATTATTTTTATATAACACTTTTTGTATAGTTTGGAGTTTACGTATCGTATGTAATAGATCAATCGAGTTAACAGAAGTCATTGACCTGTTTTGACCAAGTGTGAAAGGTCATTAAGTATTATTGTTAGTTTTGCTTTTGTATCCTGACAAGCTGTAACGCTACTAATTAGTATAGAGAAGTAAACTCTGTTAACCACTATTGTCGTGCGATTTAAAATTACAGAATTTTCGTATCCAGAAATCAACACCAGCTCTATTTTTATGGCATTTCCTGTCTCACACGACCAATATATCGAACTATCAAATTTGAAAATAGAACGCACCCAAAAAGAAAAACTTTGGAGTAAGTGATTTCTGTTTGTGGTCACTAATCACTTACCACTTGGTGAACTGTCCTTGACCATTCTGCTGTAAAGAACACATATATTTTATTATTACTCTGTAATGAACGCACGAACAGATGCGATAACAATGATGATAGAGTTATTTTTACTACCTGCTGTGTGAAATTTGAAGGTTAAATAAGTTTAGAATTCGGTCTTATTTGAACCTCATAAAATGGCTGAAGGTGCTCGCAGTGGTTTTAGTTTGCACCACCCAAGTATGACCCATATAGGTCTAAGAGCCATCTGGTTAACCAACGAACATCCATAAAAAATTCCGTGTCAAAAAACAGTTCAGAATGCTGTATGATACATTGTATATTGCTATAACATATTAACTTTCAATGATCATTATTTTAGAGACCGTGTAAATAAATGGTTATTAATAAATTAGTTTATTAGGTTGTTGGATTGTATCGTGTTGGATGCAAATGGTAAGAAATCGGTCGACTTGGCGTTCATTAAGTGAGGCCTCCTTTCAGCAGTGGACGAATAAAGGCTGATGATGATGATGACGTAATTTATTCAAAGATGTAAACACCAGCTGCGTGATCGAAAGTCGCGTCATCTTAGAAGACAAGTCGAATGCGTATTACGCTGTCGCCATGCCACTGACGAAATGTTTTGTTGAAATGAATATTAATTTAAACAATTAATTAATTTTAATCGCTTTTATTAGCTTAATACGCCGATTGTGTCTAAATTAAAACTGTTATCGAAACACGAATAGGCTTAAAATCTATTATTATTGACATAAATTGGAGTCGAATATAAACCTAGATTTTATACGATTGCGTCGCGATTTTTTTTTATTAGAGGCGTAGACATCGTGTGTTAGTATCCGTTTATCCGTGTATCGGTATAGGTATAGTTTGCCTATAAAATGTTAATAGCGTGGAAGGATATAGAGTAGGCTCTAAGAGAAACGGCGATGGTCTCCTTCTGCGTCAATAATATCCCAAAGGGAGGTCGAAGAGCGGATTAAGAAAAAAGCTACAAGGCTTGCCCCCGCAGGTGACGAAGGGGAGGGTGTAGAAGACACTACTTCTTACACTTTCTATGTTGTTTAGCATTCGCCGGGGTCAGCCTGCTGTAAGCAGAAAGGAGACCCTCTAAAAGATGTTGATGTTCGCAAATACTTTTGTTAGTGCAATGCGGGCCCCATTTTTATAATTTTTAACTTACAAACTACTAACATGACCTTGAAAGCACAACATTTTAAGTTGTGGCAACATGCACAAATGGTTGGATAGGCAAATTAATTTAAAGTGCTCAACGTCGCCTATGACCTGGAACTATATCAGGCAGCTCGTTTACGTGTTACCTGTCCCGGATGTAGACGCAGACTGGAGAGCGGAACATCTTGACCACCGTTAAAAACGAACCTGGGCAGAGTATGGCACGGCATTGCGGGGGATGCTTAATGGCGGGCGGACAGTCCAACCTTACGAGGATTAATCTGGCTTTTCGCCGGGGCTTGCCTGTCGCTGTGGTGCTCCTATTGCCTGCAAATCCAGGACCCTTATTAAGCGGGTGAAGGCATTTGCAGTGTTTTTAGTTTGGCGATGCACTGCTTAAGTGTGAGCCCCACATAGGATCAGGAAGCACCCATGTACCTGACAACACATTAAGATTTCGCTGCGCCAAAAAAATAAATAGATTGAAGTTCATTGACCAATCTCGCCCTAAATCATAATAATAATGTGCTCTATTTTTATTAAAAGTACTAGCTGCCCAGTAGGAGGGTGAAAATGTAGGGTTGTATGTTGTATCATAAAAAAGTAAAACCGAAAAAAAATCTAACCACCCTTAACAATTAGGGGGATGAAAAATAAATGTTGGCCGATTGTCAGACCAACTGAGTATGTATATAAAATTGTATAAAAATCGGTCAAGCCGTTTCGGAGGGGTATGGTAACTAACACTGTGACACAAGATATTTTTATATTAGAAAATTGCATGCAATACATGCAATTCCATTAAATATGTAATTAATTTTATAATTAATACTAAGTACTGCATTTTTTAAAATATTTTGATCTTACAAAGTCTTACTTCGAGGTTTGAATAATTGTGTTTTTAAGATCCTAAGCGACATAAGTGAAACATTTTTTTTCGGATGGAGCTATGCTAATGGTCCTAATGGGCCTAATGCTTCGTCGGTATTGGGGTGAGCCGGATAGCTTTACCCTGTGATATAATAAGTGGGGGTTGCCCCCCGCCAGCAGTGGTCCGTGTCTTAGCCAGACTTCCACGGCTTCATGGCGTCGGGTTTGTTCCTGTCGTCGGACGAAAGGTATAACATAAATACAATATCGTATCTTGTTATGATCCTAAAATAAAAACAGTTTTTTTATTAATACCCTCACATAAGCCACACGTGCAGCGATTACGAAAGTAACATAAAAATGTTAATAAATTAAATTTTACCTGAAAGAATTGAATAATATGTAATATTTGAACGAGGCTCGTTTAAAAATATTCCAAAATACACTTTCACCATTTACTCTCATTACTCTTAGTTATGCCTCGAATTAAGATTACTTAACATACTTACTTAAGCAGATGATAAACATCACAATTATCTTAGAGATAAAAAAACGCATTTATTAGTGCAAAAGCTTATTTAATTTAATCTAGTGTCTTCATTGGTTAGATTTAATTAAACAACAAACGAGATACGAAAAGCGTAACCTTTTTGTAATGTAATGATTAATTAATGACATATTTTGTAAATTTTTTGTGCCCTATGCAACACACACTCTATTCTCTAAGAACTGCCTTTTTGAAATAAAAAACCACTATGCGATTCTACTAATAACACACACTCTATTCTCTAAGAACTGCCTTTTTGAAATAAAAAACTACTATGCGATTCTACTAATAATTAATTAATTAATTAATTCTACTAATAATTTTTTGTGCCCTATGCAACACACACTCTATTCTCTAAGAACTGCCTTTTTGAAATAAAAAACGACTATGCGATTCTACTAATAACACACACTCTATTCTCTAAGAACTGCCTTTTTGAAATAAAAAACTACTATGAGATTCTAGATATATAGATAGAACTACATCCTAGATTTTGTGACGTATGTCAAGCCCGACGCCATGAAGCTGTGGAAGTCACACTCCACGGCTAGCGGGGGGCAACCCCATGCATCTTTATCCACTGGTGAAGCCAACCGGCTCGCCTCGCGTTCGATGAAGCATTAAGGCCATTAAGGTCATTAGCATAGCTCCATCCGAAAAAAAGTGACGTATGTGATGTGGAATAAAGTAAGTTGTGAAAATTCTAATTATAAATATCAATAAAATAAAAAAGAATTT
Organism: Lycaena phlaeas; assembly: GCA_905333005.2. Classification (NCBI taxonomy): domain Eukaryota; kingdom Metazoa; phylum Arthropoda; class Insecta; order Lepidoptera; family Lycaenidae; genus Lycaena; species Lycaena phlaeas. Next base: position 9,284,327 of record HG995168.1, read on the forward strand.
AAAAGTAATTTAAATAAATTATTCAAAATTGATATATATGACTGACCGACCCACTAGGGAGGCGAGAGAATCTTTGGTAAGCCATCTGCCCACCCACTGCTACGATTTAGCTCTAAGGCCATCGGGCCACAGTATAGGTAATTTCGAAAAAAAAGGACTGGAGAGTCTCACAAATGTGACTAGGATGGAGTAGAAATATCAAGAAATGCGTGTGATAAAAAAATATAAATATCGATAAAAACAAAAAATCATGAACGACATGGTGTTTTTTAAATTTTTATAAGTCTAATTTTTTTATTGATAATAGTACAATCAAAGTATCTTTTTGAGTCTACCATCGGTATTTAAATTCAAAGGTTTGTTAGACAATCATAGTTTTCATTAAAATTATGTTTCGTTAAAGGAAATTGCGTTTATTACGATAAAGACATCAATGATAAGATCTCGCATTTGCAATACGCATACACTATATTGTACTGTAACGTAGTTTTATAGCCGATATGAGTACATCAGCTATAAAACTAGCCATGTGTAGAGAGGCTTTAGATTTTTGCAACATGGATATGGATCCCGATCGGAGAATAACCTCTCCAGATTAGATCATTAATATGTCTAGATAGAGTGTCGCGCGGAAAACACGTCCAAAAAAATAGCGGCTAACTGTTCGGCCCTAAATGCTTTCTCCGTGTTTAGTATCCGTCCCGCTGTCATAGAATACGCATGAATTGTTATGCATTATTGTTTTCATTTATAACGAGATTAAAAAGGATGATTATGGGAGAACTGTAGTAGCTGGGTATCACTATTCACGAACATATCTTTGAAAATGTTGGCCTGTTCTTTGGTTTTGATTGTAGGGGGACACTCCATCTAGACATATTAATGATCTAAGCTCTCCAGGATTAAAAGGGTTTTGGGTTGGCAACAGCAGTTCCTACGGCATCTTTGTTCCCTCTCATCTAAGATAAAGGGAGACTGGAGGTTGCCTGTTTCGTCCAAATTAGCTTCAACATTGCCGGTTGCTTCACCCGTTAAATGAGCCCCACGACATTAAACAATGAGGGAGGATATGACTACACCTGATAGAGGTGAGGCGGCTTTCAATATCCTATCTATCTTAAATTTTTCTTATCGATCTTAAAATTTTGACAGATTTTGTAAGAAAATGTGTCAATATTTCAAGATAGATTAGAAAATTTTAAGATAGATAGGATATTGAAAGCCGCCGTAAGGGAACAAAGAGTTTATAAGGATATATCTAGCCCTCATCTATCTAGCAGTGGATAATAAAATGAGGCTGCTAATGATGATGATGGTTTCAAAGAGAGATAGTGTAGCAATGTGAGACATAAATCTGCGAATCAGTGATTTTTCACTGACATAATAGCAATTTAGCCAACCAGTGATCTGGGTGTACGTCTCTTCGTCAGTCCATCCATTAGTGACCATCACAGTTCCATCCTGTTCTATTGTGTATGTATATGTATGAAGTTCAACAGTGATGATGGTGAATGAAATCGAAATTGTACTAATCCTAAAAATATTTAATCTAAAACTCTTCTATAAAAAACTTCTTTAATTTTAATCTTTAATTTTTTTAGTCTTTAATTTTAGTAACTAAACTTAATTAAATTTATTACATATGAAGAAGTTAATTATTATTAACGTAAAAAAGTCTAATGAGTTAATTTACAACTTGTTATTTTTATAGTACATAACAACACTTTCTGTATGACTTTAAATGATAGTCGCAATCTCACATTGCATTAACAAACTTATGAAGAATAATATTAAAAGAAAACTAAGGCTCAACGGGTTCTTCCACATAGTTACTTGTATTATAAGAATACGGGAATAAAACGCAATGGTAACAAACAAAAATTCACATTCACATTTACAATATAAGAAATAATATGACCAAAAAAATAGTACCTATACAAATAAAAATAATCATAATAAAAAAAATAGCTAGTTAGTTATTATGTTCATAATCTAGCATAAGGATATCCTAGTATGGATGTTTTTTACTCTTTCACGTAAGAAAAATGGATTTTTATGAAACTTTACAATAATATAACTTATAGATCAAAATAGCACATAGGCTATAATCAATCCCCGCACTCCCTCGGTAATGAGAAATACGCGGGTGAAACCGCTGGGCGCTACTAGTATTGTTTATATAAGCCGCGGGGTGCTTCTAGCCCCGAGGTTTTACCCGTGTACTTCACATTGCCATGGAGGTACGTCATGTATACGTGTACGTCTATCAACATCATCATCATCATCATCAGCCTTTATCCAAGCACTGCTGAACATAGGCCTAACCAATGAACGCCTATGTCACTCACAATTAACGTAGCCTTCTATTGTTAAAATAATTTTCAAAATCGGTTGAATAGGTCTAGAGATTCCTGCTTTCTACAACTTTACAAAATATAAGCCTAAATATTATATACCTCTAAATATTTTTTCCATAGCATTTCGGCGGCTATAAGTCGCAACCGCTAACATCCATGTATCTGTAATATCACGTTGACATCTATTAGTCGGTATTATTATTCAATCGCTGTATAGACTATCGTTTGTAAAATCCACTATGTAGGGTAGTTGCAAAATAGTTCTCTCTATGAATTTAAACAGAAAACGCAACGTGTATTCAAAGCGGCACTGCTATAAATGGCCGAACTTGACCTATATGTTGTTATTTTGAATAGTTTATATTGTGTCGAAGTGCTTCATGTGTCTCACGTAAATGACAATAGATTTATATTTCACTAGCTGCCCCGACAGACTTCATTCTGCTAAAAGTACTAATATTGCTGTTGAAAAAGAGGGGTTGGTGATAGAAGGTTGAAATTTGAAGGTTGTGTGTTGTAAAAAAATAAAATTAAAATACTTTGTTAATTAAATTAATAACAATATTTTACACCCTTATTATTTAGGGGGATCAAAAATAGATTTTGGCCAATTCTCAGATCTACCCGCATCTACCATGCACACAAAATTTTATAAAAATCAGTCGAGCCGTTTCGGACTGTGTGTGATACGAGAATTTTAAATATTAGATTATAAAAATAAAGAGGTGATTGTAGAATTTACGTCATTAAACTAACGTTGAGTCATTGAAATATCATCCAAAAGTGGATTGAAGAAGGTTAATTATAATGATGATGATTATGAAACTAGTATACTTCTTAGGGCAAAGTTGAAAAAAGAGAGGTGTGGCTATAAAAATGCAGCGTCTATAGCGGATACTCTTTCGCACTGCTAGAATCAATGAACGCATCAGACACGAACTGGCCACTGCACGGATATCGTCTTTCCACCTGGTCAATGGCCGATTAACAATTTGACTACCTAAACGCGGCCTCCACTCATAAACCTTATTGCACATTGGGTCATTTTATTTTTTTCAACGCGTCGAGCACCAATCAAGAAATTAACGAAAATTTAAATAACTTCGGAAGTAATATTTTTTTTCTAAATTAAGGAACATACAGATAATTTATGCTATTGCCAACAAATTTTGCCAGCCTTACAATAAGCCGGTAAGAAGCAATTAAACGGACGCGGTTTCTAAGCGTTGTCATTCTAAGTGTATGTGCAAATTCGCATTGTGAGTAAATGCTAAACAAAGCGACAAACAGACTAATTTCTATATGCCCAAGTTACACAAGAACTTAAGGGAATCGAAAACTAAAATGACGAGAGGTTTCTTGTATGAGTGAATACATGAATAAGTTAGGGTATAGTTTAAGTAGCATGTTACATATCTTTCGCCTATCATTATAGAATATCTATCTAACATCATCATCCTCTTATCGTACTTTATCCGTACACTGCTGAACATAGGCCTCCCTCAATAAACGCCAAGACGATCGATCCAGTGCTACTCGCATCCACCGCGGATGCGGTTCTCGGTGAAGTGGGCACGGAGATCGTCTTCCCAAACTGTAGGCCAACCAATACTTTGTCTACCTTGAACCTTATTAGCCCATCAGCCATCCGTTCTTGTTCTCCGACCAGCCCTCTTCCACTACAACAAACTTATTCTTCGCGTGATATCAGTAACTTTAATCTAATATCTAATACAACCAATTAAATCACGTAAAGTTAACTTTTGTACGCTCGATACAATGTTGGCTACAAGTCTATATCAACGGCTAAGAGACAGCCGAAAGATAAACTATAGCTGAATAGTCTCGCTAAGGGTCTCCCGTGTTAGTCTGCAGATCCGGGTATCTCAGATAGCGGCAGACGGCTCACGCAGCGGTTTTAGTGGAGTAGAGCACCCAATGCGAGTCACCACACACGCCAGCGCGCCTACCCATGGCCCTGGTAGGGTCTGAAAAGGATTTTCGCTGCGTCATCAAAAATAAATAAATATATAGCTGAATGAAAGGGAGGAATGTATGCTTATAAATTCATTTCAGATCAGCAAACTAGCATATGAACCTGGTGATATGTGGTTACTGGACTACACCCGGGAATGAAACTAATTGTGGTCAGGCTCCTGACTGCCACCTGACGCCGGTCCTCTGGAGAAAAGTCTTTGTAGCAGTCATTGCACTCTAAGTTCAGCTTTGCTGTGCTAAGGAAAGATGGGTCCATACAAAATCTATATCTATATCATATCTATATATCATTAAATAATAAAGGCAATAATCAAATACTAATGTAGGCAATAATTTGAGCCTATGTAACTAATTATTAAAACAATTTAAAAGGGCCTATTTTGCAGTAAATAAAGTAACTTTGCTAATGTTAATCTAAAAATAAATAATAATTAATAAAATAAAAAAGGATGGTTGAAAACTGTGTTAATCTGATTACAACCGATTTAGCCTAGTAATATTAGAAACATTTCAGTCGGACCTTATTAGCTACCTGATGAACTCATAGGTACTGCAACAGTATAGATTGTCGATAATAATAATCAGTATTCAGCTCATAGTTGATTAATTAATAATTAATTAGAAATTACGTAACGCGGCTAACCCCAATTGCGAGGTAAAGTACGTAAGGATTTAAATTGTATATGTGTTATGTAATATAAATAGTAGAATCTTAACATAGTTAATTGACTTTTATATTGGCTGTTAGATAACAAATATCCGAGCTTTTTAACAGGTTTTTTAAAAATACACTATGTAGCTATTAATTTAGGAAATTGTTTTAAAAATTATGCTGAATTTTTAATTAAGAAAGTTGTGCCCCAATAATCTACTAGCTTTTTGCGAAAAATACTTTAAGAATACTAAATATTTATATTTAGTTCAGTTTTATCGATTACTAGCTGTTACCCGCAGCTTCGCCCGCGTGAACTTAGAGTTACGGATTTATCATGTCTGATGATGATCATTTTCTATTTTAATAATGACTAAGTTTTTGTATTAAAATGGATATATTATGTTATCTTGAACATAAAGACATATATCCCTTCGCAGACTTTCTGTAGGCATAATATTAAGGATACTATTATTATATTACTAGCTGTTACCCGCAGCTTCGCCCGCGTGAACTTAGGTTTACGGATTTATCATGTCTGATGATGGTCATTTTCTATTTTAATAATTACTAAGTTTTTGTATTAAAATGAATATATGTCATCTGTAACATAAAGACATATATCCCTTCGCAGATTTACTGTAGGCATATTTAGGATATATAATACTATTATTATATATTCCACCATACGTTGATCATATTATTACGTCTACCAGAGTTGATACACTACGGCCTTAGACAGCAGACAACCGCCCGCGCCCGTTCGTATCACAGCAACACGATTTATTTTCTTCTGCATTATTTTGATTTTGCCATATCTCCTAAAGTATTCATTTAATTTGCATGAAGTAAAGGGCAAAAATAATCTTCATAAAATGCACATGCTAATTAACTGATTTAAAATGATAAGGATTCATACGGTATTTGTGTAAATAACTTTCAAATTATCACGTTATAATTGCCCATTTTTTTAAGTATTAAATGGATATAGTATGATATCTCTAAGAGATAGACATATGCCATCGCGGACTTTTTTGTAGACCTATTTAAGATACACAATTCCACCATACATTATTTTGTTATATCTCAAAGGGTTTAGGCAGCGTTTTCGTTGAAAACTCCCAAGCGGCCTATTTTTCCCCGACACCTTCATCAATTATTGTTATATCTTAGCCAATGTATATAAAAACTTAATAAATTATATACATAAACCTTCCTCTTGAATTGTCCTATCTATTAAAAAAAACCGCTTCAAAATCCGTTGCGTAGTTTTAAAGATTTAAGCGTACAAAGGGATATAGGGACAGAAAAAGCGACTTTGTTTTATAATATGTAGTGATGATGCGAACATAATGCGAATTTTAGATACGTTGAAGTCCCGATATTTCGGCCAATTCAATCGCCATGATCACGGGAAGACTCCTCGTGTTTTCCTTTCCTTTCTCCTCCTCCTATTTATTTGTGCAATGCCTTTATGATAATAGATCTAATTTGCCTTATTTCCAAGAGGATACTCGCATTATAACCAGCAATAGGTTATAACATTATAACCAGGTCACGTTCCAGTCATAATTTTCATAAAAACTGTATATCCTACCGTTTTGTCAGATTTTGCGTATCTGCGCTTAATAAGTATCAAGCAACCAAAAAATGTGATTTTCCATAGAAAAACTAACTAAAATCTGATCCTACTAACTAGTAAACTAGTCTAAAACCTTAATCTTTATTGTATATTATTTTTGTACTATGAATTATTATTTTTAATTTAATCTTGATCCTCTATCTTATAATATGTCCAAAGTCGGAATATAAAGTTCGATCAACAATACAGTGGTACTTGTTCTTCATTGCAATTTTTTTAATAAAACATGTGACATATTATTGTAATCTTAAACGTACGTGTTATATTACGTTTTATTAGTACGTGAATATAAGGTTACCCTGATTGTCACGCGAACAATGTTGCACAATAAATCCTACTACAGAGTATTGGAATAAGAAATTCATCTCACAAGAGAAAGTATTTTATATAATCGTAAGTAATTAAATTAAAACTAAATTATCTCTAAAAAGCTAATATATCAAAAATGCATATTACATAAAAATGATATTCGTGCAAGCGAAATGCACCTTTGAACTGTCTATAGAGCCTTTAGTCACGATTGGGAAAATCTCACGCGGCTATCCTGAGCGAAGGAGCCGTAGCATACGAGAGAGGGGCTCCTAAATAAATACACACGCGCGCTCTCAACTGAGTCAGTCGCGGCGTACACCACAGTTCCAAAATGAGGACGCTGGCGATCACGGTGGGTGTTGTGATGTGATGTGATATGTTATAGTGATACGTGCTCATCGATTGTTCAAAGTCAAATAGTCAAAAAGTTTTTCGAATTCATTGATTTCGTTTCATGATTTTGCTTTTGATTGAAAGTCTTAATTTAATAAATTAAATAAAAACAAAAACAATCATATAGATGAGTAAAGATATATGTAAAGATTAAAGTTGAAGAGTTAATTAACTTTCATTAATCATTATAAAATAATTCTCACAGTCAATTATGATTCAATAATTTTATAAATCATAGATAGAGAACTAGAACTAGAACTCAAAAAATACACAGGTGAAAAAATAAGTTTTATTTAATTAAACGTCGTTTGTTTTCAGGTCTTATTGGCATTGGCCATTGCGGCTACATTTGCTGTACCAGTATCTCAGACGGCAGTAAGTGTCGACAACGCTCGAGAAAAACGATCACCTGGCTGGCATTCAGAACCTGAAGGTGTTTGGGAGAAGAAACTTATATGGAAGGAAGATTGGAAAAAAATATGGAAAACTGAGAAAAAACTAATATGGAAAACAGAGTGGAAAAAAGAAAAAGTACCAGCCTGGAAAACCGAACAAGTGCAACAGTGGAAGGAAGAACAAATTCCTGCATGGAAAGTAATCCAAAAACCGATATGGAAGGAAATTCAAGTACCTATTTGGAAGGAAGTTCAAGTTCCGGATTGGAAAAAAGTATGGAAACCAGTATGGAAGGAAATCCAAGTGCCTGTCACCAAAACTATCCAAGTTCCAGAATGGAAACAAAATTACGTCCCTGAGTGGGTTAAGGAAGGAGTTCCTGGAGAAAAATATTTAGGCAAAGATCATCATGGATGGGAATACACCAGCCACGACTTATGGAGGAAAAAGCTTATTTGGAAACCAGTCTGGAAGAAAGTTTGGCGTACGGAGCAAAAACAGGAATGGGTAACTGAGAAAAAACTGGAATGGAAAGAAGAATGGAAACAAATTTGGAGAACTGAGAAAAAACAGGCTTGGGTTACAGAGAAAAAGCAAGAATGGATAGAAGAGAAAGTACAGATTTGGAAAACAGTTAAAAAGGAAGTTTGGGTGCCAGTCCAGAAAAAGATATGGGTCGAGAAATGGAAGCAGATTCAAGTACCAGTTTGGAAGACTATTGAGGTACCAGCGTGGAAAAAGGTATGGAAACCTGTTTGGCAAAAAGTTTGGGTACCGATCCATCATGAGCACCACGACCACCACGAACACCACGGATGGGATTAAGCTTAGGTAATGTTTATTACTTATTTGTACATATAGCATAAATTACATAGTCATTTGTTAACTAATTGTTACCACGAAACCCAAGATATCTTGAGTTATTGTTTTTTGTTTTTTTTCTTGTAAATAATAACCATCAAAAATATCTATTGGTGCTGGTAGGTAATCTATTTGCCAAGCAAATATATCTTAGGCGAGCAAACGCGATTTTTATAATATCTTGGCAAGCGAATGTAATTGTACTTCTGTGTGACTATTATAGAATCAAAATCAGTAATCAAAATTAATCACAAATATGATTAAATTTTTGAAATGTAATTTTCTATGGTATGCTGTTATAACATATTTGATTCATATTTGAGGCAGAAATGGAAAACAAAATATATTTGTTTAATCACCATTTGTGATCGATTTTATCTCGACTGCTGAAATCATATTTTAAGAGGCTATTAGTATAGGCAGTATACATTGTTGAAGTTAACATCTGCAAGTCATCGTTTTCTTTATTAATAAGGAAAGCAGTAACTCAAAATTAAATTAAATTAAAATTTTGATGAATAACAAAAGAAAAAATCGCGATTTTTATTGTTAAAAGACTTTATTTGTCGTTTCTTTTATTAGTATTGAAAACGTGACGATTTTACTGCGCCAAATAGGTGATATTAGTAGTTACATATCTCGTAGCACTATCTCTTGTAAATTTTTGTTTTGTTATTGCGTTGTTTCTTTACCAAAAATGTTACTTATAATCTTCAAATACAAACGTAGGAGTATCATATATAAGTACAAAGTTTTTATAAAATTTATATTTAAATATGAATAAAATAAATGAAAGATGAATTCAATTTTGTTTTTTTTTTAATTAATATCCATTCAATTTATTATATATAATTTATTATATAATTTATAAAAAAATAATAATATTCATTCAGCAATCTAAAGACATCATTTAACAATCAAAACTCGAAGAATACATAATTACTTCATGTTTCTGTAATGTCCTCATCATTAAACTTTTTTTAAATGATTGATGCCTCCAAAAACAGGCTTGGGTTACTTGGGTTAGCGACGATGGCCCAGTGGTGGGTGGACTCGGCCTCTTATGCGAGAGGTTCCGGGTTCGATCCTGACCCTCCCGTGTGTATCTCGAAATAGGTTTTTCTAAATTTCACGTCTGTTAAGTTCACCGACCCGCACTGGGCCAGCGCATCGGTGAACTATGGCCCATTACCCTCCTCGCCTGATTTCGAGGAGGAGACCCGGACATAAAGGGTTGATACTTTACTACTACTACTACTGATGCCTAGTAGTAGACGAACATGGCCGTTATGACGTCAATGATTTATATCCTATGTTAATATGAACGTTGCCTATCAACCCCCCTTTTGCTCCTTTATTATAAAAAGTTATATCCAAGTGACTTATAGTCTCCATCAATTAGTATCCGAGGCGGGAACTTCTCGTCTTACCGTTTATTAAAAGAGTCCTATGCCTGAGTCAACGGATGAGCGATGAATTGCCAATGGTATGGGTTGGGCCTCTTAAGCGAGAGGATCTAGGTTCGATCCTACCTCCTATGGCTTGAAATTGGTTTTCCTAAATTTCTATGTGCACTCTAAATACGAGACCATCGCTCGCTCATTGGTACAAGAAAACATCGTAAGGAAACCTACATGCCTGATGAGATTGAAAGTCTTTGAAAGTGTGTGAAGTTCACCAACCCGCATTGTGCTAGCAGTGGGACATATATGGGCTGATACAATACATATTAATATGCATTCCATACAATATTTTTTGTGTAAGTCTAAAATCAAAATCATCATTATATCATGAAAACTTACATCGATGTGTAAAATTGTAACGAGCTAGCGCAACGTTACAGTAACTGTAACGTTGCGCTAGCTCGTTACAAGATATACATTGAATAGGGATGTATCATCATCATCATCAGCCTTTATCCGTCCACTGCTGAACATAGGCCTCCCTCAATGAACGCCAAGACGACCGACCTCTTGCCACTCGCATCCAACGCAGACTGGCCACCGTTCACTTCGTCTACCTAAACGCGGCCTCCACGCAATGGTTCAACCCTTAGGGACTCATGAACCTCAAATAAGGATGTATACTTCCAGTAATATATTATATACTTTGATGATATGTATGTGGTCCCGATATATCCGAAGGCGTGCGCTGTTATATGCCGCGACTTATCTCTTCGTTCTACAAACCTTATATGAGTTTTCCGGCGATCAGGTAAGTTTTCATAACTTTTAACATAACATATTATTATTTATTTATTTTGTTATTGTTTCCTAGGTTTCGAAGGGCAACACAGACGGTGTATTTACTGTCAGCGAGACTTAATATATCAATAAATGTTTTAGGATAGACAACACATAAATAACTACTTTACTAGTACTAACTTTAGTTGAACCGGTATGTTCATGGGTGACATCGACCATTTATCATCATCAGGTGGCACGACTTCCACTGACTAAGAACCTGACTGTTCTAAGAACCGCATGGTGTTATTTTTTAATGAATATATATTTTAAACAAATTAATCATTTTGTCAATTTTTTTTAAAGTTCTCAACTATTTAAAAGTTCTCAAAATGTAGAGCAGTTTTTGTGAACTTTTTATCAGAACATCGCAACAGAATTTCGCTCTGAAACGCTGCTCATTGTTTAGACTTCATGGTCTTCCGTATTATGAGGTAACATTTTTTTCACCGCAAAACAAATTTTTGAAGCCATTCATTTGTCGCTGCCCAATTAGCTGTAAAAAGGTTAAGTCACTCAGAACTAAAACACAAACAAGTTATACAGACACCATCTAAGCTCACTTAGGTTTCTTTAATGATTGATTTTGTTGTTAAAAATGGCTCTCAACTTTGAGTGATCAACCTTTTTGAGGAACGAGACATAATGGCATTATGCAAGTACATATTCTATTTAAAAAAAGAAAATATTATTAAACGCTTAAAACTCAAATGTCTGGACTGTCTGTATGTCTGGACTGAATTTTTTTTGGGCAACCCATATGCGACATGTTTATTGAAATGTTAAATTAAATATAAAATACGTTTCATCAAATAAGCATCTCGGTGAAGGTTGTTTTATATACCGTATCCTATGTTATTAGGTTATAAAGAATTCACGGATAATGCTTGTGGCTGAAGATTTTATTGTTGTTTTAGTGTGTTATATTAAGCAGTAGAATATTCAAAGTGGTTCTTGACCACACACGGTCTCTATGAGACGTCTATTGGACCCTTTATCATGATGAGAAGGAAAGACAAACAAACACACTTTCACTTTTTGTGTATATAATATAAGATTATCGGGTACGGAAATTATTGGTTACTTGTCAGCGTTGATTGTGATACTATTTTCACCTCGCCTTATCTATCAATCATAATAATAAAGTACCTTTGGTACGTAATTTGGTGCTATGGAATGGAAATTCGATGTTATGCAACATTGGATATCAATATAAAAATATATTATGTATAGTTATAACTGAACCACGTCCCACTGCTGATGTCTCCTTCTGAAGGCGAGGAGATTATCGTTTCATTGTACGCCAGACCAGCCCACTAGTCTATTCTAATATTATAAAGAGGTAAAATTGGTGAATTTGTAAAGTTGTACCGAGGGCTTAGACAAATTAACATCGTTTTGTAGCGGAAAGATACCAAAATTTGTCATCGTCTCTGAGTTAACAATGTATGTATGTATGTATCAATTTCCTAGCCCATAACACATGGACAAAAACGATCGATAACCAATAGACAGTTTGTGATTTTGTTACGAAAACGATTGAACACGTGTTTACGACTTGTCAATCCCATACATTTAATCTTTTCGAACTTCGTTATCGTTTTTTTAATGTTACTGTGTCTAAACCCCCAGAACCGAATTTTGGAAGTTCTTTTACCAATAGAAGGCTACCTTATTGGAGTGACATTTTCTATAATTTATTTACTTACTCCCATGATATGAGAATGTGAAGTACTTGATTGAAACCGCGGGGCGCTGCTAGTACGACATAAATAACAGGTTGAAGAAACGCACGCCATGAAAGATATTATCTTATCCGAAGTGTCTGTCCTAAGAAATACGATGTGTAAAAACAAACATATAAGGTATTTAGTTTCTAAAATTTATTACATGTTTAATGTCATTAAACAACCTACTACTTGATGAAATCTCAAACTAGCCACTCACAATCTTCATAATCACAATAGAAAAACCCACAGTATACGAATTTGGATATCGCATAAATATTTTATAGTTGTATAATAATACTCTCAACAAAACACTATTAATATTATTAAATCGTTTCCATATTATAATGAAGAAAGATCTGTTTATTTTATGTAATATTTTGTTGTATCGGATTGACCTTTGTTTTTCCACTCACTTAGTATAAAATATGACGTGCATCATCTTTTTTTTCGAAAGGTCTAGACTTTGAGGCCTGATGGCCTTTAAGCTCAATCGGTAGGTGGGTGAGCAGATGGCTCACGTGCATCATCTGTGCCAATGTGCTTCTGTCTGACAACCCCAACCACATTTGAGTATATTTGTGGTCGGTCGGTCTGACCAGCTGCAGCTGAATAACAGTAATTTAAATGACCACAACACATTAACTGGGTAATACTGTACCCCGTTGTAAGACTAAATTCTTTGTCTGACAGACTTTCAGGCTTTTAATGACCCGTAACGAATGTCAAAGATCCATGAATGACAGCTGGGGCTAACGGCTATACGGTATGTAAAGTTGGTCAGCTATCCACAGAGCCTTAACCTGATGTATCGACCCACGCGGCTCTTATTACTTAGCCACGACATCCTCTAAGACCGATTACTCGCTTGTGTATATAATCTGTATATAGCAAACAATCGTAGATCAATCAATTTCTGAAATTAAATCACTTACAAGATAAAAGTTTTGGTAATAATAATTTGCAATTTTAATACAGATTATTAGATACATTCTTTAACAGGTATGCTTATTTGAAAGATTAGCTAAACAAGAGTAATAAATTGATAGTAAGATAAGTAGAAATTAGTATAAATTCAATGATAATTAAAAATAATAGACAAGATAATGTCTCAAAAATGTCTAGCGTATTTCTCATCTGTCTCAAAGTTGAGCCATACCTATGTTATATAAATATTTATGTCACGTTTAGTGCATCAATAGAAATCTAGACTTGGAAACCGTTCGTACAAGATTATCTCACATCTTCTCACTTTCACTTATAAAGAAGATGTATAATAGCAATTCATGAGCTATCACTGTGAGGAATCATTAGTATTTAATATGTGAAACGAGTTCCTAGACGATTAGCAACAAGTATAATGATATCTTGCACAAAAACATCTCGTTCATACTCGTATAGTGCAGGAGTCAGCTATAGGTTTAGTTTAATGGAAATTGAATTTTGAAACAATGATAATAGATATTGTTTTCTTATGTTTACGCGAATTTCACTCATTATAATGAAACAACTTTTACGGATTTTATCGCGGTTTATAAAGTTTTTTACAAGCCCGACGTTTCGGATACTTTACAGTAACCATGGTCACGGGAGGACTGGAGGACATGGGAATGATAATAGAATTTCCTTTTCTTTCAGTCATGAATTTGTCAGATGTTGCAGACCATGATAATTATTTTGATTCGAAATATTCTCATCATTTTATTCTTAATTTTCAACCGTTCTCAGTCCAGTTCTCTTTTAATTAGTTTGCAACTTCGTTTTGCACTTGATTACTATTGTTTTTTATTATTATTGGGAATAAACTTTTTAACTGTCGTAAAATAAATATATACTAATCAATTATGTTGTATAATGTCAGATTCGAAACACACTTAGATTAATCGCAATAAGAGAAATCGACATTTCGCTAATTCTATACATATGCATTTCCTGTGTCTCCAAACTAATGTGCCTCATTAACCAATTTCAGATGCCAATAATAATAATAATAATATCTATGGACGCTTTTACACCACGTCAATCTGGTCCCGTGCTAAGTTATCGAAGAGACTTGTGTTACGGGTACCAGACAACGGAAATACATATATTTAATACTTTTTATATTAATACTTATATTTAAGATTCTTATAATATTATACACATATTTAATACACATCCATGACCCAGAAACACATAAACTTTTTTGTGTTCCCTGGCGAGATTCGAACCCGCTACCTCCGGCTTGTGTGCCAACGCGCTAACCACTGAGCCACAGAAGTCTTCAAAAGGCTTTTGGCCGCCAATGGTTCTTATCCTATTGCCATTAAATATATCAAAACCTGCCTCCGTACGTATTCATCTCAATTAGATTAGTTCCTCAATCTCAAACTTTCTGGAACTCCAACTATCACTCCATATGCTTTGACTGGATGTAAGTAAGTCCTGGTGTGTGTGTAAGTCTTATGATAAGAATATTCTAGAAATACATTTGAAGCTAAATGGGACGAAGATCTTCGTGCAGTGATAGCTCCAAGTTGGTCACCTTTGCGTTCATTGAAAAAGGCCTGTGTCTAGCAGTATTTGAAATAACCTTATTAGGTTATAATGATGTAAATGGGAAAAATTCAATAAAAATGTTTTTGTTTTAGAAATTAATGTTAAAGAACAAACATGTATTGTCGGCAATTAAAATGTCTGATCTCCGTGATAATTGTATAACATGTCTGATCATCTCTAAACACCGACACAATCTTTTTTCGCTTTCTATTGTTTAGTATCAGAATGCGGCGGAACCAGTTTCGAAACGATTTTTAATAATTTACTCTCAAATGTCAACAATACGCCTAATTATGCTCAGTAATCGTTATCTTTTATGGCGTCTACAATGATTTAACGTGACCAACAATCAATTTTACATGCAAATTTTTAAAAGCTTTAATATCCATTAAAGATTTTACTTCTCCTTTTTGATATCGGTTGAAAAGAATCAATTGAGATCTCATTAATCAGAATCGGATAAACTGGTGCTGTGATAGAACCTTTAGATAGAAGAGAAATAATATGTAAGTATACTGTGGTGTTTATATTGTATACATTAATATGTTATACGAGTATATATGCAATAGTGATATATACGAAGGTACTTGTATAATATTATTTTGTACATTGTTAAAACAAAGCCTTTTGGCTAGTACGGTAGTTGGGTTTTTTTTTCGTATTATTTTCTGTTGGAACCGGCTAAGACCAGAAGCCATGCTGCCACGTCTGATATAAACTACACAATATAGTCTTTTTTTTATTTATTTAAGGCAATAGAACGAGTGGCCACTGTAAATACACAAAATGCCATGTCAATTCAAAAAATGTAGCCTTCTCAAGACAAAAATAATGAACCTATACTTATATTGTAATTATTGCATTGTGCTCCCTCACCGTAACAGGTAGTGACTGAAAATCAGTCGATCTTTCTTCGGATTGATCTTTTACTACTGCGTACCTTTTTGCGATTCTGCAGCACACATACTCTGTATTTTAATGTGATCTTATTAACATCGTAAAGATTTATTAATTGTTTTGTTTCTTAGATTTAGTTTTTGTTTTCGATTTTGTTTAATTTGTATGTGTAATGTGGAATGGTGAATAAAAAGTTTATCTATCTATCCATCTATCTATATGTATATGAATCGGATATCCGTCCATCCAACCGTTAAAAGAGTAATTATTCCCTGATAATGGCTGTTTACGAAATACGATTACGGTCGCTATCGCTTTGACTACATTGTTTTTTCGAAGGAAAATAAAATCGAAATAAAACAGTTTACAAGTCACAAATAAAAATTCTAAATACGAGAGTAGTGGCATTTCAATTAAGAAAAAAGAAAAGCCTACCTATATTATTACAGTTTACAGTCTAAAATTATTTGTATACTATATATACTAGCTGACCCGACAGACTTCGTTCAGCCAAAAGTAAAATTGCAATTAAAAAGAGCGGTTGATCGTAGATGGGTGAAAATTTAGGCTTGTATGTATTTGTGTATGCTGTATCATGAAAAATATAGACAATTTAGGGGTGGACCACCCTTAACATTTAGGGCGATGAAAAATAGATGTTGTCCGATTCTTAGACCTAGGTAGGTCTGAGACCGATTTTGATAAAATTTTGTGTGCTCATCAGGTGATAAGCAAGATAAAATTTTATCAAAATCGGTTCAGTCGTTTCGGAGGAGTTCAATAACGTACACCGTGACACGAGAATTTTATATAAAAGATATACTTTTAACTAATTATCTTTTAGCGCTTAAGGAGGACATATTGCAGTGGACTATCAATTGGTAATGGTGACGAAAACACCTTAATTACTCTCTATTAATCATTGGCCAATCACCAAGGCACCACGTCACCATTTTATAACGATATTACAGTCAGCGTTACATGATAACAAAATGTATTTTGTTGGAATAAATTTGTATTGTATTAAAATAAAATTTATGATATTGTCGTAAAAACCGATACTTTCGTAAATGTATGTAAGCCATCGCAGATTTACGACTGTGTGTTGCCGCATAAGACCACACGCGTTTACGTTTTGCTTTTGTAACTTCGAAATCGGGAAGAAATGTAAAAGTTAGAAGTTAGATAGTTTTGATGTGATTTGTATGAAATGCGTCGATGGGAACATTAATTATATCAATGGTCAAAGATTCCCAACCTTAAATACATTGGACAGTTTAGAAAAGCGTTATTTAAGGCGGCTTTCAATATCCTATCTATCTTAAAATTTTCTTATCTATGTTGAAATTTTGACACATTTTCTTCAAAATCTGTCAAAATTTTAAGATCGATAGGATATTGAAAGCAATTTTTGCTCTGCGCGTTACTACTTGTTCTTAGGTATATCAGCTCTAAACAAAAAGTATCAAGCCTTATATGTCCCACTGCTGAGCACGGGTTCCTCCTCGAAATCAGGCGAGGAGGGTAGTGGGCCATAGTTCACCGATGCACTGGCCCAATGCGGGCTGGTGAACTTTACATACCTTCAAAGACTTTCAATCTCATCAGGCATGCAGTTTTCCTCACGATGTTTTCCTTCACCGGTGAGTGAACGATGGTCGTGTGTGGGGTGCGCTTAGAAATTTAGAAAAACCCATTTTAAGGCACACACGAGGGGTCAGGATCAAACCTCACGCATAAAAGGCCGAGTCCACCCACCACTAGACCATCGTCGCTCTCTAAACAAATGTACACTAAAATTAAAAAAAAAACTCATATCTTATATCATACAAATTAATTTTCTGGATTCTAATTCAAACGTGTTAATGCTATAACATCTTAGCTTGTTGCTTGTTTATATTGAGCAAAGACAATGCATCTTTGTCACATTAGTAGTGATTTAAAACACAAAGATTAGCCAAAAACGTAGAGAAGAGACAATGGGCCTGCGGTAACACACAATTGGATGTTACGTCAAAGCTAATTTGAATAAAAAAATGTAGTAAACACAAAAGTGAAACGGAAGCGTCACGACGTAAAGGAGAGTATTTTGTGTTTTTCCGTTATTTCCGATGTTTTTTAATGACGTAGAGATGCTGCTGGAATAAAAATGTTCCTAAATTTCTGTTGCTTCATACATTCCTAGTACATAACAAATAAATATTTCTAAATTAACTACGAAAATTTCATCAATTTTTGTCATTTTTATGGCGGGGTAATAAATATGGGAATCGGCCACCTTGGCGTTCATTGAAGCCTTATAGCTAGACGTGGATGAAAGACAGGCTCATCATCTGGTAACGATAATGAGAATGGTAACAAAATTATCAACCGTCAATGTTTTATGTTCAGCCATTAATCTAAATGCCGTGGGTAATTATCGCGCTAATTCCCTTTTGTCTCATATTAAGATCATACAGAGGAACCTAACAATAGCGCGGAAGCGGAATCAACCAAGGTATGAATTCTTGGCGTTAAAAGAACACAAAATATTTTGTCTATAGACATTGTGTGTATTGTTTGCCAATGCAAAAATGGAGAGCATATTATAATTATATATATAATATTAATAATAACAATTATTTGCTAAATTGTGGGTCCAAATCAAGATAACAAAAATTCGGTATTCCCTTTCACAATCGACTGTCACCGTCAGTGAGCAAATATTTAAAGTTAAATTAGTACATCTAAAATCAAAGACTTGTTTTATTAATTAAATTTAATCAAGAATTTTCACGACTATTTAATTATAAGGTTGTAAAATCACCATTTTTCTACAAACACTGTTTTACATATTGACAGTACTAATATATTTTTAATATATAAATTGATCCGATCAATATAAGATAGAAAGGATATTATGTTATTGTTTTGTAGCTCATGTCATTAATGACAACCCAACATACTGTTTGAATTTATTATTACCGATGAGTAAATTAATCACCATTTATATCTGTACTGAGCCACGATCGTCCAGTGGTGGATGGACTCGGCCTCTTATGCGAGAGTTTCGGGTTCGATTCTGACCCCCTGGTTTTGGCCTTGAAATAGGTTTAGGCCAGGAGACCTGTGCCCAGCAGTGGGACATATAAGGGTTGATACTTTATATGCTGTACTCAGTTTATGTTTCTCCATTACAAGTATAGATATAAATTAAATACTTACACTTATGTAGTATATTTGAAAATGAGTTTCTATGAAGTATTCAACATATTGGAATCGCTTAATTGCGCAAATGACATTTTCCGACAGGTACTTACGCGAATGTGGGTGAAATGACCATTGAGCAATGTTTCGACTTGCAGCTCAAACACAAGTGAAGCGTTTATATACAATTCAAATAGATTAAATATATTATTAACACATAAGTATAGATAAATGGAATAATGAAACCTCGAATGACTTACGAATTTAAATATATCAAGTAAGTATATAAGATAAAATAATATGTAATTAGTGTAATCTGTTTCTGGTAGTATTAAAGAAATATTAATCGAGAATAAATCGACTCGGATTGGTACACGTACACTTTCTTAAATGAAATGTGTCATGGGTTGAGACCTATATAAATACGTATAGATAATAGAGATACCTCATTTTTATTTCTGTTATTAGTACATGCCACAAATATTAAAAATAAAGTTAAACAAATATTTAAAATAAGTTCTTAATATTTCTATGTTACATGCTTAAATATGAGTTTAGCACTGAACCACGATTGCATATTGTATTTAATATTGTTTATTAATGCTTTTATTATTACCATTGACTGCGTATTATGGAACCTATCACCTACTGGAAAACATCGCATATGTCACATACTATCGTTATAACTTTACATTGATAACACATAAATGATACAACCGATGACATATTTATGTATAAAATAGGAAATTAATACGCTAATATGTAGCGCTACGAAAATTTGAGACACCATTTAATGAAAACATTATACTTTATTATAATTATTATGTAAAACTAGCAGCACCGCGCGGTTTCATCTACGTATTTCCCCTACCTGTGGGATTATATGGATAAATTATAGACTATGTGTTATACTGGTCTGTAAGTTAAATTATTTTAAACTTTCATCCAAATTCATAAAGTAGTTTTTGCGTAAGAGACGTGCGAAACTTTGTAAAAATAATTGGAAGATTATTACAATGTTTCGCACGTCTTACAGATATTAGGATGAGTGGTTCTAAAATTGAATACAACCAGTCCATTAAATTTCAATTTAACCATGGAAAGACATCAATTTAACGAAATAATTATTTAACTAACGCCAAACGCTCGTTTAACAAACATGAATCCTCTCGAACGACGAGTCAAACGTGTGTAACAACTAAACACCTGATGGCTAAAGGGTCAAAAAAAATATAAGTCCTATAATGGGCGAGTCGCGAGGGCAAGATTCCACGGTAAAAAGAATAAGAATTTTATACCGTCATTTCCCCATTAGTCTGTTTGAAGCACGATGCATAAAATTGTTTGACGAGTTGCAATTGAAGTGACATACCTACAGATAATATTTTAAGTAATTTAGATAATTATAGGATGTTTTTTAACGTTTTATAAAGCATTTATAGTGTTATTTGCCAGTCGAGATTATTAGTATCATAATCCATCTACTTAAGTGGAATATGTCAACATCATGATTATCATCACCATCCTCTATCCGTTTACAGCTGAACATAGGCATAGAGTATATAACTAATTCGAGAATATTTATTTTCAGTAGTCTTTTTTTTTTTCGAAAGGCCATTTAGACTTTTGACTTTTAGGCCTAATGGCCTTTAAGCTCAAATTTAACTAGCCTCCCGTGTTAGGTATAAATGAAATGGAATAATATTTTAATCGACTTCAAATAAGAAAAGGTTGGTCAATTATACCATATAAATGGTTTTTTATGGGTATATAGTAGATTCTTTTTTACAGTTGCGTTACTAAATAATCTTATGCTTTAATGAGAATCCAGACACATTTCTATTATGCAGACAAAATTTGTTTATCCGATATTTGCTGAGCCGATAAAAATGGCCGATATAAGCATCATCATCTATAATAAGTTGTAGACTATACGTATACATGTATACATTTAATCATATACTCATATATGCAAGCAAAGCTATGCATAATATATAATTTAATGTACACGAATAACCTATTAGTCGCGTAACATATAAAACACTGTCGAATAAACATTATATTTATACTCTACAATGCGGATGAAGAAAATCAATAGATATTTTCTTCAAATTCCTCATTAAAATAATATATATTTTATGCAAAAAAAAAATGTTTCATTGTAAAATCACAACACGCTGCCACTTTGTATGGTAATGTTAAAATATTTTAGAAAGTATACATATTATTTGCTGTTGGAATTCTTTGAATAGTAAATTGTTTAATTAATTGAACCATTTTATTAATATACCGCACTTGAACGTCACTTTACTGATTAAATAAAATATACTAACTGCGTAACTAAACGTAGATGTCTGTTTTTTAGCAAATATTTAAAAATGGTATTGAGCTTAATAATAACTCGGTATTGAGTCGGTACTCGGTAGTTAGGTCTTTGACTACTTTCGTGAGATTATAATGCTCCGTCCAAAAGCCTTCTCCGAGGCGTTACCCGTCATGGAGACGTTGAATACTCGTACATATGTATAACTTGTCTTCTTTTAGAAGGCCGTGCAAAGTGTGCTCATTTTAATTGTTACTAAGACCATTTTTTTTCCGGCATATGCCAATTCAAGCTTTATGTGAGATATTCCTGAAGATAGAAGATATACCTGACATCTATATCTACAGTTTAAAATAGTAAAATGGAGCTTCATAACTGTCAATATGAGACCTGAGATCGGTCTAACAGAGGTTAGACCTTAAAATATTTTATGAATATTTTAATACAAACAATATTACGTGGGCAGTAACTGCATATAATGTCCAAGTGCATCCTTACGTAAGAAATGCAACGTTATGTCATACGTTGTGATGTGCACTGGTATGATATAGGAATATAAATGTATTAGACCACGGAATAACTTTCTTAATTTTTTTTTATTCGGTGTATACACTCCCTGCGGTGTCCTCCGTGACCTGTGGGTCAAGTCGTGTCGCGCAAGTCAAACGCTTGATATAAGTTAAACGGTCAGTTATGATCGAGACATACATCTACACTAACATTATAAAGAGGAAATCTTTGTTTGTTTGTTTGGTTGTAATGAATAGGCTCAAAAAGTACTGGACCGATTTCAAAAATTCTTTCACCATTCAAAAGCTACATTATCCACGAGTAACATAGGCTAATTTTTATTCTGAAAAAACATAGGGTTCCGTATGATATTTGGGTTTTTCGGACACAAGGTGTAAAAAATGAAACAGAAAAGTTACATATTTTGCGTACGCTGCCTAAACTATAACAGATAGAAGCATACAATGTTCTAATTAATTGAAGACCTTATAATTATCTAAAAAAAAGTCCGCGACACATTAAACCTATCTAAGTCGAGTGAGTCACAATAACAATTTTTTTATTTAGAAATTTTGAATTTTTTTGGACTACATTTAAACGCGTTTATTTTACTCATGCTTTGGATCCTTATCAAAATAAATTATTTAATCACTATATAAGTACAGTTTATGTAGATAATATTTCGACTCAGAATTTTTAAAATTGGATGTTCGGTTTTGAATTTATGACGAAATCTATCTAAATCTACACTAATATTATAAAGAGGAAAACTTTGTTTGTTTGTTTGGTTGTAATGAATAGGCTCAAAAAGTACTGGACCGATGTCAAAAATTCTTTCACAATTCGAAAGCTACATTATACACGAGTAACATAGGCTAAATTTTATAAGTACTGGAGAAAATAGGGTTCCGTAAGATATTTGGGTTTTTCGGACATACGGTGTAAAAAATCAACCAGAAAAGTTACCTATTTTGAGTACGCTGCCTAAACTACAAAAGATAGAACCATAGAATGTTCTAATTAATTGTAGATATTTTAAATATTTACAAAAAAGTCCGCAACACACTATACCTATCTATGTCGAGTGAGGCACAACGACCATTTTTTTATTTAGAAATTTTGAATTTTTTTGGACTTACATACGCGTTTATTTTACTCATATTTTTAGTCCCTAAGATATAAAGCTAAAGAGTTATTTGAACGCGCTAATCTCAGGAACTATCGGTCGGATTTGAATGAAACATTTCAGTGCTAGATAGCCCATTTATCGATAAAGATATATCATCCCTCTAAGATCCCGTTGTAAATCTTAGTTAACGCAGGCGAAGCTGCGGGCAACAGCTAGTTAATAATAAAATATAAATAGTCTTTAGCTAACAGCTAGGATATTTTAAATTTAGAACAGTTTTTTTTTTCAAAAAAAAAAACATACTTTTGCTGTCTGCTATGTTGCTTTAAAACCGCTGGTAGATTAAATTTATTAATTTAATAGTTTTAATTAAATAGTTGCAAGATTGAATAAAAATATTTGCCTTTTAATAACGAAATTAAACAACGATTAAATATTATAATATGTATATGTTGATGTCGACTAGAATGAAATTGAAAGTTGCCTTCTTTGGACACACGCAAAGAAGATCCCTTTATGAATTTCCAAGGTTGATCCTCTAGGGCAAGATCCCAGGAAGGCGAAGTCCAGGCAGAGAGGAGAAAATGGTTAGGCGATATCAAATACTGGACCAAACAAAGCTACACGCGACTGAAAGAAGCAGCCTGGGATTTTTAAAAAGTTTGCCAACTGACCTTCGAACAACATGAAGTTGGCACCTGATGATGATGAAATATTGTAATAGAAAATGAAAACGTTCTCATATTTTGCAAAATTATTAAGATAATATGATGGTATCATTTTCTTATAATGGAAAGGATGAATACAATATAAAAGTGTAATTTAAATTCATTCATTAATACCTATGTCAATAGATACCATCTAATAATTATTGTTATTTTATTTAATCCACATTGACATTATTTAATATGAAATGTTTTTATTATTTAAGTAGGTAATATTTTTAGTTTAAGGGCCTGTTTCACAATCTCCAGATAAGTTCCGAATAGGCTATCGGCAACATATTTGACAGATACTCCATACTCTATGTGTCAAATATGTTGCCGATAGCCTATTCGGAACTTATCTGGAGATTGTAAAACAGGCCCAAGTGAAATAGTGATTTACCTGTAAAGTATCAACCCTTATATGTCCCACTGCTGGGCACGGGTCTCCTTCCTCGAAATCAGGCGAGGAGGGTTATGGGCCAATAGTCCACCGCGCTGGCCCAGTGTGGGTTGGTGAACTTCACATACCTTCAAAGACTTTCAATCTCATCAGGCATGCAGGTTTCCTCACGATGTTTTCATTCACCGGTGAGCAAACGATGGTCTCGTGTGCACTTAGAAATTTAGAAAAACCCATTTCAAGGCACACATGTAGTGCACACAAGTTATGTACCTACTTTGAAATATTTGTATACCTTGACGAAGGTGGAAATGTAGTGAAACCATTATTAAGCTTAATACCTGTTATATTTACGTGCATTTCACAAATAAATGCTATTATTATTATAAATTGTTATTATTATGTAGTTTGTGAAATTAGGTTATCGTAATAAAAGTTTGTTCAGTGTTTAATGAGTATATTATATTTTATTATTATTATTTTATAATGTACATTAAATATTATAACATTAAAAATTCGTTCAATTTAAATGATAAGAAGTATTACGGTTCCGTTCGGTTATAATTTTATTTTTAAACCTCTATCTTGAAATTTATGGCAATAAAACAAGTGAAAGTGCCCAAGAGCTAAAACCGTCCCACGCAAAGTACGCTGCAGTTTCTAGACCTCTAAAATATTTTTAAGTTGGGGACTTGAATTTTTTTTTTGTAAAATTATTGGGATAACCTTGTTAAATTATTTGCACGCTTTAAGCAGGATGTGTGAACTATCCCCACCATGGTTCAAGCCTTGTCGTGGCGGTGGGGCACAGTAGCCCAGGGTGACCCAAACACCTTGGGCGAAGCGAATTGAGCCGAGGGGGCTCTTTGTACCCCTCTTATAAGAAGAGGGGACAAAAGAGCAGGGGGCAAGGGGTGAGGATGGGAACCTCACCTCATTGTACTGTCCCCTGAGGGACTGACTAGCCGTCGAGGTGCCCTGTTGCTCGTAGATCCGGGGCACCTCACCAAAGGCGGCATTGGTGGCACTCGCCGGGTTTTAGTGGGTAGAGCTGCGTCCACTTAACATCTTTCGGGCGCAGCGAGTCCCACATACCCGCCTGGGGAGACCCACTCCCCAGCGGTATGCGTCAGTGCATTACCCGGCGTAAAAAAAAGGATGTGTAAACTATAATGTATCCAAACACCAACTGTATCATATTCTTGCAAATAACGATTCATTCATTCCTTCATTTCCAAAATCTTCAAAGATTTGTACGGAAACGAAAATAATTATGAATGTTTTAATAAGGTTTAAAATGGTAAAAGAAACACCCCTTGTCTTTTTTATATTCTCTTTTATAACTCTTAATAACTGGAATAGTATTTTTGTGCTTATATAGTTCTTAATATTTTAAAAGTTTTTGATATTTGACTATATATATGTATTTGGTTTTGGCGGCCATTAAGAGAAGTTTTTTATAGAAGACGGGCCAATGGTCAGTCCCTTCGTTTATTGGTAAATGATAAGAGACATTCATACACCCCCGCTACACCGGTGTTTTTTTTTCTTCTTCTTCTTCTTCTTCGAATGGACTTATGGTGTTGGCCTGTTGGCCAACACCATAAGTCCATTTTCTCATCATCTCATCTCATCTCATCAATCTTCATCGGAAGAGTTAATGAGCAGATGGCTCATCTATGTACACTACACTAGTGGATTAAAGCAGGCGCAGGCAGGCGAAATACCATATACTTACGTATTTGCTTATATAAGCAGTGGAGTAAAAAAGCATGACAAGGATTTTGAAATAATAATAACGATGTTCTACGAGACTATGAGTATAAATAATTACTGTTTTTTCACAACTAAACCCAGTTATTCTAGTCTAGCGAGTATCACTTTAGAACCTGTGTTACGGAAACCAGATAACAAATACCAAGAAATATATGGACATAATATTAAGTATAACAATTACGACCATGGAAATATTTATAAATTGTTATTCATATAACTGCACTAGATGTCTCAATGTTTTAGGTGACGCCACCTGTTTTTTTTTTAAAATTTTTTTTATATGTTGGGACAACTCACACACGGCCATCTGATCCAAAACTACTTAAAGCATGTTCTTATGGTAACCAGACAACTGATATATTACGTATATTTTTCTAAATATATACATATTATTATAGATAAATTACGCCCAGACACAGAACAAAATGATCATGCTCATCACAAAAACATATTTTGTCCTGGGTGGGCCATCTGGTTTAGCAGTCAGGTTCATTAACCACTAGGCCAAAAGGCCTGTCAAATTTTTAAATTGACCATTATTTATTGTAAAACTAGTTGCAGTTAAATCTGTGGTTTGTCTTAAAAACGGCCAAGCGCGAGTTGAACTTGCGTGGAGAGGGTGCCGTACATACGCCAAATTTTAACGATGCTTTTTAAATTATTGAATAAATAATATCATATAAGACATCCTCAAAGAGAGACGTGAAGTAACTTCTATGAGCGCCATCTAGTTGCGTTTCAGTGAAACATTTCCGTAAGTGAACGAACCTTATATTTTAAACAAAAATTTTATAAAATAAATTTTTCTTTAATTGAAAATAAGATATCAGTACAAATTTTGTGAGATGATTGGAAGATTGGCGAAATTAGTTTTTCACAAAAAGCTTTACTAGTATAATTATATTCAACTAGTTCAATATAGGTATATTGAACTAGTTGAAGACTGAAGTTCATTTTAACAATATACCTACTTATATAATATTATTTTATAATCACTATTAAGTACTTAATATTATGTTATCTTAATATGTAGGTATTATGTTTCATTACATACGTAATGTTACAGTAAACGCTTTTTAAAGTATAACTTGTAGGTTTTTAAGGTAAACAGTGAACCATTTCGTTTATCTTGTATTACGTAACATATATGTATTTCTAATTACTCATACCATTTGCTAATGGCTGGCCATGATTAAATCGCGATGCTATCTCACCGGGTAGGACCTTTGTTGTGTCATTTGACCTCTCACATGGTTTCCGCGATTCACCATAAGGCTTAGTTACATCTACTTCCTAGTGGTTGCAGTGTTGAGTTACGTCTTCTAGATTTCTCTCTGAGGAATACCTATATGTTTATGAAGTATGTATGTAAAAAATATAATTGTATCATCATCATCATCAGCCCACTGTTGAAGATACGCCTCCCTCAATAAACGCCATGACGTTCTTTGCCACTTGTATTTATTATTTATTAAAAATATACTTATCTGTTATTTAAAATTTACTATTCATTATTTATTTATAACTAGCTGTTGTCCGCAGCTTCGCCTGCGTTAACTAAGATTTACAACGGCATCTATATATAGTATAGCAGCGCCCTGCGTCCCCGTGGGAATTCGGGAATAAATTATAGCATATGTGTTAATCTAACGTATAAGCTATATTATTATGAAGTTTCATCAAAATTCATTTAGTAGTTTTTGCGTGAAAGAGTAACAAACATCCTCACAAACTTTCGCATTTATAATATTAGTAGGATATCACATCACACTACTACTTTAATTACACGCATCGTCCCGTTATTTAATGTTTGCCGTACCCGCATGCTTATCATAGGGGTAAAAGTGTGGCAAATTGATGCATCAGTGATCGCATTATGTATTTTAGATAACATTCTGTACAAATATGTACTAGTAATAATTAAATAGATATCTTAGGCTAAGAGGTGAATACTAGTCATTTTAAATTAGCAATTTAGAGACATCGCGGTTAGTTTTTCAAAGTCAGTATCAGTGTAATTTTAATAATATAGAGTAAGCATAGGGAAGATAGCCGTAGATGAGAGGTGATCAAGACCTAAAAGTCCAGGATGGTATTCAAAAATAGTGTTCCCGTCTTGATAGTTTGCTTCTAGAATCGGATGCGGTAATTTTTTGGTGAGTGATTTCACGAAAAAAAGTTACTAAGAGATTTTTTTGTGTTGGTAATTTCTAATTTTCTACGGCCATCTTTCCTATCTATAAGGCAATGTGGACCACTTTCCGGTGTGTTCCTAGTCCTACCCTACCTATTAAAAAAAACCCATATACTAACTAAAATTTAAACGGTATATTCTAGTTTTAGAATAATTACACAAGCACAGCTAACAAAACACAAACGAATTCATCTGGGACTAGCCCAGGCAATTTATTAATGTGTTGTGTATCCTGTAACGTAAGATGCTACCGTTGTGTGAACAGGACAGGATTTCAAACCTATTGAATATAATGATAAAGATAGTAGTCCCCCAAAGGTAGATCAGCGTATACCTCCCGACGTTCAATTATTTAGTAAAACAAAGTAAGTAAGTAAGTATCAACCCTTTATGTCCCGATGCTGAAATTAGGCGAGAAGGGTAATGGACCAATAGTTCACCGTGCTGGCCCAGTACGGGTTGGTAATTGTGAAGGAAAACATCGCGAGGAAACCTGCATGCCTGATAAGATTGAAAGTCTTTGAAGGCATGTGAAGTTCACCAACCCGCACTGGGCCAGCGCATCGGTGAACTATGCCCCATCGCCCTTCTCGCCTGATATCGAGGAGAAGACCCATGCCCAGTAGTGGGACATAAAGGGTCGATACTTTACTAATTATTTAGTAACTAATATAATTACAATTAGATGGCCTGTCAACTTTTACAGCTCACAAAATGAAAAGGACATATTATGTATAGGCAACGCACCTTTTTTTTGATGACGCAGTGGAAT
Source organism: Lycaena phlaeas (assembly GCA_905333005.2). Lineage (NCBI taxonomy): Eukaryota > Metazoa > Arthropoda > Insecta > Lepidoptera > Lycaenidae > Lycaena > Lycaena phlaeas. Next base: position 9,313,340 of record HG995168.1, read on the forward strand.
TCTCTTTCGGACCATTCCAGAGCCTCGGGTAGGCGCACTGGCGTGTGTTGGGACTCGCATTGGGGTGCACTATCCCACTAAAACCACTGCGTGAGCCTTCAGCGGCTTGAGGGACCAGGATCTGTAGGTAAAAGGAAACCTTCAGCGACAGACTTGTCCAGACCAGATTTTCAAGATAACGGGGGACTGCCCGGCTGCCACTTGGATTGGCACCTGCTAATAGTCCAGATGTTTCGGACACTATACACAGCCTTAAGAATTGAACCACTTTATCCCTCTCGTAATACGTGGTTCGATTCCGTGTTCCTCGGTTACGGAAGGTTCCACCACAATTTCATGCTGAGTAAAATAATATCCTTATTTCGAAACTATTGTGTGTACTACGTGCACTTGCCGACTTGCCTTAAGTAGAGTGAAAGTGTCAAACCATTGTTATTCAAGTTACGAGATCGTGCGATCCATTTTTAACATTTTTTACATAATTTAATTAGTGTGGTTTTTTCATAATGAGATATTTGTCTGATGGATGTTTGATATGGTGTAACATACTGCATCATATTAACATCAATGGATCAAACCGGTAAAACTGATTACAAAAACTAATTTAATATTTGATGTTTACAATACACGTTGGTGTTCCTGGGCCCGGTTTATAAAAGTTACAAGTCGACAATTTTTTTTAATAAGTGACAAAATTGTCAAGTTGTATTACAAGTGCTGTTAAATAAACCGTACAAATATGTAAGAATTTTACAAATAAAATTTTACGAATATTGTAATTACCTACAATTAATGCTGTTTAAATAAACGCTTACAAGCGTAAAAATCGCCTGTAGATTTTGATGAAAAGTTGTATCTACAAATAATTTATAGTTGTAGGTTGTACAAGTTAAGGACATAAAATGTAAATTGTTGTTAAAGAAATTCAGTAGGGAAGATTTGATTTGAAAAAAAAACAAAATAATATTTAGAATTTTGTTTTAGCATTCCTATTTGTTTGATTTCTAACTAAAGTCATGGAGCAAAATAATTAAGAAGTTGGTCGGTTTAGTGAAATACTAAAATATGATAATATTATGAAAATACAAAAGAAGAAAGACCTTGGATAAAAGCTAATTAAGTTAGTTATTTATTGTTTTTTTTATAGTTATTTTATTATAGTTCGTTGTATGTAAAATCTATCAGATCAAATGTAAAGTCAATCCTTTCAGGAAAATCTCTCCGTTGCCGTTTTCTTATATATCCATCGTCACTACTATCACTACTTCCACTACTAGTTGTTAGAACCATTTTTGTGTATCAAATATCTATTACATATAATTCCAGTGTCACGATGTTTGTCCGGGATAAACTCTGAAATTACTGAACCGATTTTAATGTCTTTTCTTTTAAAATGTGTGCTTTTCTCCAACTTAAGAGATAGGATAGTCTATTTCTCGAATTTGTGATTGCAATTTTATTTATTGCGAATTAATTGTTTTGACAGAACGAAGTCTGTCGGTGTCTGTCGTGTCCGCTAGTATTTCTATAAGTTGAGGCACTAAATTTTAAATTTTTGACACACGACGAATCCGCCTGTCGGAATTGTATTACAATTTACAAAATATTATGTACACTTGTAATTACAATTCTGTTTTCAATAAAACAGTTTTCCCTACAAATTTGTAAATTGTCACTTATAAGAAGAAAATATTTATTTAACTGGAATATGTAAAATTGTAGGTACATTATTACAATTTTGAAAGTTTTCTACCATAGTAAACTTGTAAATTGTATTCTTAAACTTGTAGACTTGTAGCCTGTAATCTACAATTACAATTTACTATTTGTAACTTTTACAGGGCCCTGATCGTCGAACGCCGTGACGGGAAATGACAGTACACTGTCATGTCGTGATATGATCAAGTGGTCACGACGGCTTACACTTTCGAATCCTTTTGTATGTGCCCGCGCGTGTCTAACCTATATTTCTCTACATAACATCTTTCGTTGTAGAGTTTTATTAATTAGTTAATTTACTAACTGTTTCGACATAGAATGCTAGCTCCCAATTTTTGTTCGGACTTTCACAATAATTATCCTTATATTATTTACCAATTTACACAAAACATTTGTATATGATACACAGACACACATGTATAAATAGAGTTTTTTTATACATACTTACATTTCAGCCGCCTATATTGTCATCATTGGGGTAGCAAGCACATATTTTACTTATTTTGTGCAATGCTCACCATTGCTTAATAATTCTAAGACTTAACTTGTTTTCTATTTTGTTTTGTTAGGTTAGGTTTGGTTAGTTTTAACGATTCTTTTCGGAGTAATATGGTACTTATTATGTCAGTCGATTGCAGCTTCAAATGCATAGTTTGGAAATCCCACATTTTATCATATCCCACAATTTAACATATTTTTTAAATCAAGATAATTACCATTATTATCTATACATTGCTGCCATAATATAATAGGAAGGTCATTTATGCCCTTGCGATATAACTCTGATTATACTAGATTCGACAGACTGTGTGAAAGCATTTTGTACTGCCTTTTGAAAAGAAAATTTTAAACGTGTAGAAAATTGTCGTAACCACAAAAAAATAGTAGTCCCGTTGGAGCAAAGTCAGTCAGTTCCTGAAGAGTAAAAACGGTTTCTCGTGCTGTATGCGGTCTCGCGTTATCATGGAGCAATAACGGTGAAGATAGATAGTTTTACTATCATTGTTCAAAGTTCTGCACAGTAGACATCTGCAGTTGTTCACTCGAATTTTCGAAGGATCCATCTTTTTTGTACAAGCTAAATAAAAAAAAACCAACTGAAAGTCGATAATCGAATGTTGCACATTGTTTTAAAGAAGAACATAAGCAACACGTGAAAAAAGTTTCACTCAAAAATCTAAAACCGTGAAAAGATGTCAATTCGAAGGATGAGGATGAAGGATATCAATTACAATGAAACGGCAATTTCATACTTTAACCTTTATTATTATACCTACTAAAAGAATCAACAATAAATAAAAACCCTTTAATAATTTTTATTGTTGGTTATTTTGTATTCATCAATTAATATTGGTCGACCTGCGCTAAATTGAATCAAAAAAATGATATTCAGTCAACATATTTTTTTTAAAAAACAAACATCGAATTCAGAGGAACGCCAACAAAACATTTAAAAAAGCTCCATCTATTGCTCAATAGTATAACTAACAAGGGAAAAGCAATCTTCTGTAGCAGAAACGGTACATTGAACTTTTCAACGTTAGCTAACAGATAGCAGTCATGGACATAATATTTGTACAATTACATCAACACATAAACAAATATAATCTATACTAATACCCTGAACATATTCATACAAAATAGGTACTTAATAATTTAATTAATAGTCTCAAGAAAAAAACATAAAACTTTTGTTATATATACAATAAAAAAAAAACAATGTTAGAAACGTACACCAAATTCTAAGGGGTTTGCTACCAAGCACAGATTTTTTGATAGTATAACATCACCTGCTATTTTTGCGGAGCCAAGGTTCAGAGCAAAAGTGATCTCGTGATCGTGAAATACTATTTGCGTGTTGCTGAAAACGATTTCCAACCCCTTTTGCGAATGCATATGGTACGAAGTTGTTTAAGGCGCGACTCGAACGAACTTCACTTACTCCACACACTTCGATCGGTACTACAGTAGCTCCCTTATAAGTTAAAACTGATGTGGACTTGTTATATCGCGTTAGTTGGTTAATAAAGTGTTATAATAATTTTGAATTGACTATAAATGCATCTAAAATTATTGTATTGTTAATATTCGCTCGAATATAAATTATTTAGAATTTAATCTTGTCATGTGAAAAGTTGCTCATAAAAGGTAAGTAAATAAATGTTATTTACAGTACTCAATATTCGTATTTATGATAATGTTATGTAGGTAAGATGTACTAACACTGTCGATTTTTTTATAAAAAGTTGTAAGGTTCAAGGTTTTCCGTATTTAAACCGTATTATGTCTGCAGGCATGCGAGATTTTATAAACATGTCTATGTTTACTATTTACCCGCTTGCGCACAGACTGTTTTTAATTCTTTTTTTAACGATTTAAATTTAATCTGTATATTTTTTATGTTTGTTATCTCAGAACTCTTGACTGGGTGAACTGATTTTGATTATTCTTTTTATTTTATAAAGCTGGTACTTTCTGTGTGGTCTGATGACACGAAGAAGAGACCAGAATCTGTTTATGGCATCTGAGGAAACTTTCGAAAATCGTAGGAGTGACTAGTATCCCCATCATGGTTCAGGTTTATCGTGGCTGAGCTCAGTAGCCCAGGGTGAGCCCAACACCTTGGGCGAAGCGAATTAAAGACAAGGGGCTCTTTGTACCCCTCTTATAAGAAGAGGGGGCACCGCACCTTATTGTACTGTCCTGACGTTCGGAGAGGTTGTTCTGTGGTACGGGACAACCCTAGAGCGTACATTTTTTCATTAAGTACCTAGGTATTTTAAAGAACTACAATTTAATTGAGTCGATCTGATGATGCAGCCGAAAGACAGTCGAGGAAACTTCTCAACGATTTAACTCTCTACAGCAGAGTTACCTTTGTTTGGGCCTAAGTTTGGACTTAAATAATTTGTATTCATGAAAACGTTGTATAATATATCTATATTATGATAGATGATAGATGGGTTGTGCCATTCATCAGGCGTTTGATGATCAAAACCATAGACAGTCAAAGGGAACTCCTTAACAATATACGGCAGTCACCTTGTGTTTGGGCTTGATTAATTTGTATAGATGAAAACTTTACATAGGTATAGATGGGTTGTGACAGTCATTAGGGGTCTGATGAGACCATAGACAGTTGAGGGAATTCCTTAACGACAGCAGCAGTTACCTCGTATTGGGCTTACTTTATACGGTTCAGGGATACAGGGAACTACTAGGATGCATTGGAAGCGCATATTTCGAGGTCAACGTAATACCCATTTCGATTTGGTAATGTTCTACAGGTACTAGCTATAACATAATGCTAATTCTCAGATAAGCCATCCACTCATCTACTCTTCCGATGAAGTTTAAAGGCCTTAAGGCCAACAGCATAGGTCCATTCGAAAAACAAAACATATTATGTTTGATTTTTTTAATAAATAGTAGCAGCAAATCTTAATGATTGTCTACTATTACATGTATAATGTTTTACCACCAAATAACTAAACTAATCTAACTAATAAAAAATATTAAAAAAAAACTTTCTTTGCTCGTCGTAATAAAACAGCGCTGTAAGCAACGCGTTCCACTCAAATTTTCCGAAATTGTTGCATTTCGGAATCGAAAAAAATAATAATTAAGAAGTAAATAAATAATTATTTTATTTAGAAAATAAAAACGAATAGCCAGTAATAAAATATTTTTGATTGTGTTATTTGTTGAGTATTACATTAAAAGTTAACAGGTTCATCATTATTATCATAACCATCATAAGCCTTTATCCGTCCACTCTTGAACATAGGTTTCCTTCAATGGAGACGACCGATATCTTTTCCACTCGCATCCAACATGGACCACCTAAATTTAGGTCAGACAATATTTATTCATCGACTAGCTGTTGCCCACTGCTTCGCCTGCGTCAACTAAGATTTAAAACGACATCTTAGAGGCATGATAGACTTATATAATAAGTGGGCTATCTAACACTGAAATAATTTTTCAAATCGGACCAGTACTTTCTGAGATTAGCGCGTTCAAGCCACCAAAGAAACAAACTCTTCAGCTTTATAATATTAGTATAGATAATCCGATATACCCGATATAGGTATATATAGTCCATTTTTATAGAAGTGACCAAAAGTGTAAACAAATATGGCGTACTTCCGGCCATAGACAAATAGAGTAATAGTGTAGCTTAGTGAAGTGACACAAAGAGCAAATTAATGAATAAAAATAATAAGCCATAGACAAAAGTATAATTAATTTTATATTCTAATATTTCAACGACACTATATTGCTAAAATTATTTCAAAAACTTATAATATATTATTATTAACTCATAATATTTTTTAAGAATTAGTAGAAGTACAAAATTATATAATAATAATAGAAATAAGTTGCTCTTCGACTGGAATAGATAAATAAACTATTATAACTGATTTATTTATGAAAATATTAAAGGAAAATACTAGAATACGTAAAACGCCAATAAGAAACTTATTTATTTTAATTTTTATTAAATGCTGATCATACTTTCTGATGAATCGGAAGAGTCTCCAGAGACGTGGATATTGAAGCCTGGGGCGTCTGATGCAGCATCTATAATTCCGTCAAGCTGCATCATTTTATCCTCTTCTTTTATTACATGTTCAATACTGTTCCTCCATGACACCGCACTTATTTGAGTTAAACTTTATATTAATTTTATGGGGTTTAATTCGCAATAGTAGGGCGGAAGACGTAAGACAATTTTATTATTTTGGGCTGCCATTTCGTCAATATTTTTTTGTCATAATCGTGCTTATTAAATTTTGTTAAGAGTTCAGCTTTTATTTCAGTTTCATGGTAACTTATATTATTTTCTAGCAACCACGCTTGTATGTTTGCTTTCCGCCAACTCATGTTAGGCACTTTGACAGAATGTCTTGAGTAGTACGGTGCATTGTCTAAAAATATTACTGACCCAGGCTCCACTTTATTTAAAACAGTATTAAACCACTTCTCAAAATAATGAGCATCCATTTCACTGTGGTAATCCCCATCATGTTTTTTGGCCTCAAAAATCCACTCTGCTCATTCTAAAAATCCATCTGCGCTGCCGATGTGCGTAATTATTAATCTTTTACCTTCTATCTATTAATAAATTGCATTTATGAAATTTTAAAATATGTGTAAAGAACACGGCCTATTTAATTGTTCATTTTGCTCATTCTCAAATACACAATCACCTATAAAAATATAATGATTAACAATAGACAAAAGAAAGAATAATGTTTTTTAGGAACACGTGCAATTTAAGCCTTTCACAATTTCTGTAAGATAAGGAAACAAAAGAGACGCTAGGATGCTTATATGTAAAATGTCATTATGTGTTCACTATTGATATTTGAATACAATAAGGCGGCCTGGCCTAGAAAAAAAAGTCAACCCTATTATATTATTCGTATTTACTATGGTTAAAAAACCTTGCGCCAGCGGCGCTCTGTCTCCAACATCGAAACCAATTAATGTCTGCTAACATTGTTTTTCGCATCCTTAATCTCATCCTAAAGTTACAAAAAAAATTCCTGTGAACTATCGTGAGCTTTCATGCCAGTGCTATATTTTTATATTATCTGGGACATTGTTAAATGTTTAAGCTGAGATATTCAAAAATATTCATATTATAAAAATATAAAAACTAAACAATTTTATGTAAAAGATTGACCTTATTTTGTTATATTTTGTAAGCATTTTTTGCTCGCAACATTTAAAAAAAATTGAACGACTTAGTAACAAATTGCATTATAGTAACATTGTCTTAAAAACTATCAATAAATTGTAATTAATGGAATTTTAAAATATCTGTACTACAGAACACGACCTGTTTTATTGTTCATTTTGTTCATTCACTTATACACGATCACCTCTAAAAATGAAATGACCCCATCCCTATTTCTCTTCTAAAAAAAGTAAGATGAAATGTCACATTCAAATTTATTAAATATCTGTGCACGCGATATTCGTATTTTATAAGATTTTAAGTGTTTTAATGCTAGATTGATAGTTGTTTTTAGTGAAATAAGTAGTAAATGGAGTGTTACAAATGTCCGTAAGCTAATTTGTTGTGAAAGTGAGTGATAAAAGCCGAAAAATCGTAAATTACGCATCAACAGGGTTTGTTTACTAGTTTGGTCACTTCTAAAAAAATGGACTATACATATCTCGATTCTACGCTTTCAAATAGAAGCCATAAAAGTCGTATTGTATCCATATGAATATTTGAATGGCTTAGTTTAAAAGTTAATATTGTTAATTTAAATATTTTATATTTAGATTTTGAAGCAGATCTGAATGTATAATGTTAAAATCCGGCGTTTCGGATACTTTACAGCCACGGAAGTAAAGTATCCGAATCTTCTAGCTAAAATCCATAAAAGTTGTTTCATAATAGTGACGTCATGACTACTCGTAATTATCATTGACAATATATCTTAGGTGTTCTTAGAAAGCAAAGCAGTAGGTACTACAGTGCTATTCTGTAAGAAACGCAGCGCTGTCGTAACGCTGTGACAGCGCTGTGAATTCAGCTTGGTATTCACTAAGCTTGACAAACCATATCAAACACCCTAGCAACGTTAACGCTGTGGGCGCGACGAGCTCGTCACAGCGTTGCGACAGCGCTGTGTTTCTTATAGAATAAATAGCACTGCTGGTCGTAGCACGAAATGAAGTACAATGATGAAGATTGATGAAATTCTTTGACCTATGTCAGATTTATTTGTTGATTGTATTTTTAAACTACTATTAACACGTATCAACTACACTATAAACACTAGGAAAAAAAGAAAAAAATAATACCAAGATAATTTATAAAGTTAATGTTGATGATAGATCAAAAGAAAGAAAAAAAACTTACTGCTTTTTAATGCCACTATAGCACAAACATGGCGGATGCTAGTTTTCTTGTTTCCTTTTACTTATTTTATCTTTTTATCTTTGGCACGTAGACGTCGCAACTTTTTTATTGTGCAACATTCTACCAATGTCAAGTACCTATAGCTTATTTTTTCTTTTTAATGCGAAGTCTAGTAAATAATGTGTTGTCATAGCTATTGTGGATTATTTTTTATATTATTAATTATGAGTTTTTGATTTTTCTTTTTTATAACATACATTTGTTTCGTGGCTTCACTTTTGCCGACCAAATAATTAAAAATAATAATTTTGTAGTAGAGGAGACCGTGAGATACCAAGCTTCATCTATATGATAACCAGATGATATCGTATTTAATAAAATATATTAATAATTAATATATTAATAATAAAATAATTGATTTACAAAGACGCCTAATTGCTTGCCGATCCAAATGTGTTCATGGCTATTTTTAATTGAATCAATTTTTATCAACTTGTTATCACAATCACTTTTATGATAACGAAACAAGTTAGCTCTAAAGATATAGTGTCCAACATAGAAATATGCATTGGTAGGCTTGTCTACTGATTTCCGTTCATAACTCTCTAGCAAGCAGTTGTGAACTAGTAAGCCAATTAAGATAGCTTCACCGATATGATAACCAATTAAAATATATATCAGAAGAAATATAATTAAATTATAATGATAACAGTATAAAGTAGGCTGGCTTGTTTTAAAAAATAATTTATTTAAATATATCCAAAAATAACCATAAACATTTTTCGATAGGAAATCTATCATAAGCGTTATAAACTCGCTTACGCACACTATTTATTAAAAATCTATAATTTGTCATTTAGATAACAGACGGATGAAGGTCTCTTATTGTATCTTTCACGGTCTCCTCTACTACAAAAGTAAAGATAGTAGAGTGTTAAGAGATAATTATTTTTTGAAAAAAAAAACACGGCAGTTAAATTGTATTAGAAAAGGCATAAAATAATTAAAACACATATACACCACCATAAAATCTTTAAGTCGGAGAGATTTTATGCAGTTCCATGCATCTTTAGTTAAAGATAACAAGCGTAAAATATTAAGTTACTAGACGAGCCCGCGCCTTCGTTCGTAGATGAAGTAACTTGACAATGAGCAACGCGCTATATAAAAAGTATAGGATGCTAAAAACTTACTCTATGATTTAAAAGCCTCATAGATTTTCTAAAATTAATTGATATTATTTAACTAACTTGAACAATAACTAGTTTTTTTTATAGCATTTGCACCCGCGAAGTGGCCGGGAGGATTAACAAAAAGAGTACTTACTGCTAGCGACGCTAACGTTATTTGCAACGAAAGCTCTTTGAAAATTATGCCAAATAATGTACTACACATGCTTAATTTTATTATGTATTCGCTGTTACTTGCGGCTTCAACTGCGTAAACAAAACATTTTTTTTTCTTTAATGTATCCTATGTTACATCGTGTACAAAGTATCATGATGATCGGTTTAGTAGTTTTGCGTGAAAGCGTAACAAACATCCCAATTTATTTATTACTTTCACAATTTATGACATTATCGATTAATGATTTCGTAGTATTTATTTAGTACTCTAAAATAACACACACCTCGTAAATATAAACCTAATAAGTAACTACTTAAAGTACTTACTAAATAAAAGTAATAGGTCGCGCTGAAACGCATGGCTTAAAAGTAGATGGCATGCGATTTGCAATTTCAATAAGAACGAACATCGAACACCCGAAGTGGTCTCATCAATAGCAAAAAATATAATTCGCCCGAGTGCCCCAGACATTTATAGCGTAATGCTGACACCCTCCACTGCTGGTGATGTAACGTACGATAAACTTATTATTTGCTGTCGGTACACTAATCGCGTCTAAAGAATCTAACCGAAAAATTAAGTTATGATGATTAGATTTAAATGTGTTTACTTTTCCGGGATAAAAAGTACCGAGTATGATGCCCAGGATGGTAAAGTATAACTATACCAAGTTTTATCGTAATCGAAACAGTAATTTTTAGACAGACAATTTAAATAAATTTTTGTGTCTGGTATCCATCCAGTAACATCCTCTGCAATTTATTTTTTAATTATTTTCAATATACAGAATTAACACTTCACAGTTTCATTAATACTACAGCGCCCCGCGGTTTCATCCGCGTACTTTCCGATCTCGCGGGAGTCCGAAGATAAGTTATAGCCTGTGTGCTATTCTGATGTATAAGCCATATTATTGTACAGTTATATTAAAATCCGTCCGTTTTTACGTAAAAGAGTAACAAACACCCATACTTACAAACTTTCACGTTTATAATATTAGTAAGATTATTATATTATAATATATTAGTCAAGGTAAGATCCTCGCTCTATAAATACACTCAATTACTTTTATATACATAAAGGATGACAAGACGTGTACCGAGTATGGCATTGTATACATTTAGCATACATTAGTAAAACATTACAACCAGACACAGTGTACACTACAGATACGATAGGATGATATAGTGATAAATATGTTGTGTAACACATCCTTCGTGTAATGTCGGCTTTCGATCTCTGACGGATGGTCTCATTGCGATATGCGAAATGCGAATATCGAATTTAATCCAAAGACGGAGGGTAGGTCAACTTAAAGGAACCAAACTAGACGACGATCTCCATGCGGTGATGATGATTAATAATTAAAATGTATACTTGTATAATGAAATCGTTGAGTTTGTTTGTTTCAACACGCAAATTTTTCTGTTGGTTTTGAATTATTTTTTTTTGCATTTTGGTAGCTTTATTATTTAATATAGAAAATATAAATTATGTATTTTTTATATTATATTATATGCTTTTTAAATTTAATATATTGGTGAATAATGTCATGTATAGAAAATTTTTGGTTTGCCATATATAATATATACAATTGAGTATAATACATATTAACCTTATATAACCTTTATATTTATTATACCTTTAACCTTTATATTAAATACACTTGTAAATTAGAGGTTATTATATAGGAAAATAAAAAGCCTTTATACATGATGTTGTTTACCAATATAGTTTTATTGGTTTGTTCGGCAATTACAAAGAAAAATACAATACAACATTAAAATAACTAATACAATCAAACAATGCCACATACAAAACACATTTATTACTAAATGACAATATAAATTACCGTCTCACTTATGGTTTTAAGATCACTTTGTGTTTCGTTTGTACCTTGGATAATTCGTGCGGAGTACAATTCAGCAAGGTTTTATTGAACACTAACTTATAAGCTTTTGGGTTTGTAATTTATTAAAATATCTTTATACATCATTATTATGCATGTCATAGTTTTTATACGCAATGGCCCTTTCGGTACCGTCTCAAAACGACTGTATTGAAAGAGATATATAATTTATATAAATTTGCCGACTATACATCGTGATGCATTTTAATGCAGTTCCACATTATATAAAGTAGCAACCCTTATATTTCCCAATGCTGGACACATTCTCCCTGAAATCAGGCGAGGAGGGGTTTTGGGCCTTAGTTCACAGAGGCGCCCAATGCGGGTTGGTGTACTTCACACACCTTCAAAGACTTAAATCTCATCAGCGCCCCCTAGACAAGTGGCAAAAACGCTAAATGAATAGATTAGAATAGAATACGTCTTATTGTATGGGAATGACACTAGCTTACGACATGTAATTTGACAGCTAGTGTCATTCCCATGCAGTAAGTATTATATTCTATTCATTTAGCATCTGTGCCACTTGTCTTGGGAGACCGGCATTCATGTTTCCTTACGATTACGATGTTTTCCTTCACCGATGAGCGAGCGGTGGTCTTGTGTGGAGGGTGCACTTAGAGATTGAAAAAAAACCATTTCAAGGCATCACATGGGGTCAGGATCGAACCCGGATCCTCTCGCTCAAAAGGCCGAGCCTATACCAATTGGACCTACGTCGTTCGACCACATTTTATAACATGATGAAAACTCGTGAGAATAATTATTTAATTTCCTGTCTTGTCCTGTCCCTTTGTCTCTGTCTATTCACAAAGAAGACTTCTTTGGTTCGATAATAATCAGCTGCGAAGTGGAGATTCACAGATGTTGGATAGAAATTGATTCACAGAAATTTGATCTAGTGCATTAGTACAAATTAAATAGTCCTACGATTACTTCGGAACATTTTTTACGGATACGTTGGATCGGATTCAATGTGAAATTGTTAATGCCAATTTTTGTTTGCCTTTACCATTTAATACTTGCCTCATTTTACTATACTCAAGAGAAGCACGCAATAGGTAATAGCAATAGTTCCTAGATAATTTTATGATTAAGGCTGTTTCTATGGATTTTCTTTATTATTTTTGACTTTTTTTAGCACTGCTAATACCGCTACACTTTCAATGAACGCCAAAACGGCTAAAGCCTCATTATTCAAATCAAATGGGACCAAATACAACTTGTTTTCTTTGTTTAAACAAAAGGCTTTGGTCACATAGTGAACATACTAGCCCGAATACAACTTCAAAACTATTTTGGAAAAATAATATTTTTTCCTAAACTTAGTTGTATTGGGAAACGAGTTGTTTTTTTTTTCTTCAAAGTATTCAGCTGTAATTAAAAGTGTGCATCGCATGTTATTTGATCAATACATACGACTTATTTTGATGTTGAAATGGAACAATGCGAATTCATACAATAGACTACGATTGTTAGTGAGCTTCGAAATTGAAATGTCTACATGTTTTTGGATAAAGTACGCCAGATATTTTGCAAACAAATGAAGCGCTTAATTCCATATATGAATTAAATTTTTAATTGAAAGTTGAAAAATGACTGAAGAGATAATATTTATTAATTTAAAAGTTTATATAGACTAGAGTATTAAAAAAAAAATATTATGATCTATTACTATAGAAAATAACATATAAATATTTACAGTACTGCTACAAAGACACTTCAGTTCAGTCCTGCCAAAGGAAAATTATAAAACTACGGCATAATCTGAGTGTACAATCATAATAATTTTAGACATAAATACCTACATTAATATCTTCCTTATGTATTTAAATATATTATACAATATAAGAATATACACATATCAAACCCTTCCAATATCATACATATAAACATTACATACTATGTATATATTCCGATTCGCATACAAGAGCATATCAATTAAGTTCGACATTAAAGATACTCGTAGCATTGATTTTGAGAGATTCGATAATCAATCCTCAGATTAAAAGTGAAATTCTCAAATTATCTGACATGGAATATGATGTTTCTTTTCACTATTAAAATTAGGAAACCATTATTTTAATTCGTAAATGTGTTTGTTCAAATGTAAGATATTTCCAGTTTCCAATAGTTTTATAAAAATGTGTAAAGTGAAGATTGACAATTAAAAAAAAGGTGTGTGTGATAGAAGTGAAACACACGTTAAATGCTCAAATACAAGCAAGTGTGCAATATACATACACAGCGACATTTGCTCTCTCGCTCTTTTGTGCTTGTGTCTCTTACCTGTCGTTTTTTTCGTTGCATCCGGTTTGAAATCACAACGATTCTAAAGAAGTTTCACTTTAAAAGAAAGTAGCAATGATAATATATTTTATAAGATTCACAAATAAATCCATATTCCAATAAGAGGGATGCGTTGTGTGCATCTGTCCGCCTAATTATTTCGTGAAACAGCTGTGCTGTGTTGTAGATAGGATTATTGGCACCAAGACATGTCATCTTTTTTTTTTCAGGAAAACGCATAATAAATTATATTTGAAGTAGCGACCGGATCGCCCAGATTGGAGGCCTATTTTCAGCAGTGAACGGATAAAGGTTGATGATGATGATGATGATGATATAATATTATTTTTAAACCATACTCTAACTGGCTGTTGCCCGCAGTTAGTAACTAGCTTTTGTATTTCCTTGTAGTAAGAGATAGAGAGAGAGAGAAACAAATTGATAACGTTTTCCTTACTCTTTACTAATATCCATTATAACAAATATTATATACTTGTCATGTTAGGCCAGTACAAATAAAATTTTGTGCGTTTAACCATTACGTCATTTTTGAATTCCTTCAAATCAACAAACATCCAAACTTACAAACCTTTGAATTTACATCTTAGTAAAACACAAATTTTAGTTTTAGTTTTTTTGGCGTACTTTTTAAATTTCAGCATGTTTCAGGTACTTGTTTACGTTAAATGCACACAAAGTACACCAAACATTTATTTTTATTTTTTTGCCGTATTTTTTAAATATCGTTTTCTACTTGACGTTTTGTCAATTTTTAATCTGGTTGTATGTAGTCTGCCATCCGTTTTACCGAATGTTTGTTTATGTAACTCTGTATGTTCTTTGACTAACACATTTTAATTTATTATAATTATAATTTATAAAATACCTTACTCATGTACAAATTGCGAGCAAATGTTCCTGAATTAGATATTACTATAATGATTATTCCAAATTTAACCCTAGTACACGGCGGGAACCACGCGTTCTCAGAATCGCACGACTTGTAGTCTTTCCCGCTTGTATGAAAGAGCTCTAAATAAATATCTGCATATAAATAAGATCCGCTCGGTTACCATTACCGTGTTTGTCTGAACTGGGGCTAAGTCAATATTCTAGTTATTACTAGAAGAGTAGCGATTTAGTATTATGTGGTTTTAGTATTATAGTGACCATGCTATTCACTAGAAAAGTTCAAGTTGTTGTTAGCCTTGTTGAATACATATAGTTCGAACTTCAATTGAGGTATTAAAATAAGATCTATGTTAAGTGTGTGTGTGTGTGTGTGTGTGTGTGCATGTGTGTGTGATATCAACAAAAATACAGTACCTTAAATTCGTCGATAGTTTTTTTATTCTGTCAACAATAGAAAATTATGTGACAGGCGAAACAATACGACAATTTTTCGTTTGAATTGTTAATGCTACAAATACTCGAATATTTTAAATCCGATCTACATTCAGGCAAACTTTTACAAAAAAATGGAACCTATAGATCTGTATTTATTGCGTACAGAGCATATTTCCTTTTCCAGGAAATAAAATTATTCGAGTTTTCAAAATGTTGAATGTTTTTTTATCTGCAAAGGCATTATTTTTAATAATTATGCATTATTTGGTTTAAATCCTTAGTGGAAATAACCCTAATCCTTTCCTCTTTAGGCATTAAAAAATCGGGCATACCCAAATCGACTCTTAGCTTAAAAGACGCGTTATTTTTTAAGGGAAACTCATTCGGTATAATGCTTTTTCCGAAATTAATTTCATCTACACTAATATTATAAAAAGGAAAACTTTGTTTGTTTGTTTGGTTGTAATGAATAGGCTCAAAAAGTACTGGACTGATTTCAAAAATTCTTTCACCATTCGAAAGTTACATTATCCACGAGTAACATAGGCTACATTTTATTCTGAAAAAAATAGGGTTCCGTAAGATATTTGGGTTTTTCGGACACAAGGTGTTAAAAATCAACCAGAAAAGTTACTTATTTTGCGTACGCTGCCTAAACTATAAAAGATAGAACCATAAAATGTTCTAATTAATTGTAGATCTTATAATTATCTACAAAAAAGTCCACAACACAGTATACCTATCTATGTCGAGTGAGGCACAACAACCATATTTTATTCAGAAATTTAGATTTTTTGGGCTACATTTAAACGAGTTTATTTTACTCATGCTTTTAATCCTTAAGATATGAAGCTAAAGAGTTTGTTTATTTGAACCCGCTAATCTCAGGAACTATCGGTCGGATTTTAATGAAACATTTCAGTGTTCGATAGCCCATTTATCGGTAAAGATATATCATCCCGCTAAGATCCCGTTGTAAATCTTAGTTAACGCAGGCGAAGCTGCGGGCAACAGCTTGTTTAATATAATTTTATTTGTGAAATAGTAAAAATTAAAGCATGAAAAGTAAATGACGTCATTCAACTGTAAGCAACCAATCACAAAGGAGATGGTGTTCTAATTTCGATCGCGTGACGTACATGGTTTTCAATAATGCGGTTCACAGTTTACACTACATTTTGTACTAGCTCCCAGGTAAGCGTAGGAGTGTATAAAAATACACTGTTATAACAATGGCTTGGCTAATATTAGCGCCATCGATAATTTAAAGATACGAAAATATTATATATAAGGATTCGACTCGATCGATCGATTTTGGATTCGATCGTAAAGCGCAAAGGCACTTTGCACTTTACGATCGAATCCAAAATCAAAACATGATTAAAGACTCATAACAGTTAAAATTAAGTTTTTCATTAATCGATTTATCTACGAACTTACATAAATACTACACTTAAAATTGTTTTATTATACTACCCTAATTAATTTTCAGGTTAATATTTCTCTGTACGAATATAAATATAGAAATTCAATCTAAATATGTTCAACTACGATACTATTTCAAACTTTACTAAAACACAATCTCATTAGCTTTTATCATTGCTACGTAAAAGTTCCTACAAGCTTACTTTGCTCACTCAACTTATCTCCCTGGGAATTACATGTATTCTATAATGATATCTCATTTCATCATCATGTAACTTTAACGTGGAAAGTAAAGTAAACACGGTATCAAAGAAGTTTGTTTCATGTTTTGCAGTTACGTATTAACTTGACTAATCGTCTTTTAAGTTCGTTACTTGAGTTCTTTCACACGTTTAAAACTTCTGTTCTTGAAAAAAAAAATTAAACGTATGAGATATGCAAAGCCTGGTGTAAAAGTTGGTCACAGAATAAATGAAGGCTGTTATACGTCAGTGGTTTCCAACCAGTCTTAGCTTAAATATTGACGTTTTACATTGTTCCTTGGTTATAGGCTTGAGTTACTGAAACTTTTTAATTAATGTATATATTATCATAATGATCTGGGAACTTACAATATTTCATCCATACCGATTATAAATGCATTTAGTTTTGTACAAAGATTTATGAGGTTGCCTTTGAGCGATAGTTTGTACCGATTTTAATGAGTTTTTGTGGTTGTTCTGGTGGATTTGAGGATGGTTTAGATGAGAGATAGAGTTTAACCTCCAATTAACGATCTACCAATATTAGCCAAAACTATTTAATAGCTAATATGTATATTTGACTAAGGGCCTGTTTCACAATCTCCAGATAAGTTCCGAATAGGCTATTCACAACATATTTGACAAATACTCCATACTCTATCTGTCAAATATGTTGTGAATAGCCTATTCGGATCTTATCTGGAGATTGTGAAACAGGCCCTAAATTAGTTGGTCAGCTTAGCACTTTGAAAGATTATCATAAACGTTCATCGTAAATTTTTTGCGTATAAAAATGCAATTATGAAAATAAGTAAGCTTTTATCCGAGAATATTACAATTTCACAATATATTCGATACCTTTACGGGAAGCTCGCTTCAACCAGGCATAATCCACATTTTTGCGAAACCGGGATTTTGTGTTTTATTTATTAATTCATATATAATCGAATAATTTATATATAAATTAATATTAAATATCGCGACGGTGGACCAGTGGTGGACGGACTCGGCCTCTTATGCGAGAGGTTCCGGGTTCGAACCAGACCCGTCCGTGTGTGCCTTGAAATGGGTTTTTCTAAATTTCTAAGTGCACACGAGACCATCGTTCGCTCACCAATGAAGGAAAACATCGTGAGGAAACCTGCATGCCTGATGAGATTGAAAGTCTTTGAAGGTATGTGAAGTTCACCAAGCCGCACTGGGCCAGCGCGGTGAACTATTGGCCCATAACCCTCCTCGCCTGATTTCGAGAAGGAGACCCGTGCCCAGCAGTGGGACATATAAGGGTTGATAACTTATATATAATATTTTGATAATCCATACATAATATAATATGTACCAGTGAGTCATCCTGTAAGTTTCGTAAGTCCTTTGTTGGGTTACTCCAGTTAACTTTAAACAAGATTAAGAAGGAACATTAAAAGAAAACAAGATTAAGAAGGAATTATTTGGCAACATTTTCCTTCGTATGCTCCCTTCGGATGAAAAGTCGTTTATTTTTAAGCCGCACTTTGCAATAGGTAGTTACCTTGTCGTTAACCTTGATTTTGGCTTCCAATAATGAAACCATCGCGGCACGACTGCTCAGAGTGAAATAACTATGTTAATGATAATAATTAATAATTACAGCGTCATTTCGTTCATTGGTCACGACTCACATATACTGCCAAGGCCAAGATGTTTTACATCTAAAATAAATAGGTATTATTCGTAATACAGCAGCTAATAATAAAATTGAACAAAATATCTGCTTCAGTTAACTGTTAAGTGAATTCAATTCTTTATTTCAATATGGCGTAGGTACTTATCGGTAAGTGGGCAGTGGGAGCAGATCTTTGCTAACGATCTACGACTGACATAATGGTCGTATGAATCAGTGGATATCAATTGAATTATTTTCAAATAAAGATTAGTCTGAAAATGCCAATACTTACATAAAATTCTTGGCAATGGTTTTTTATTTCTTCTTTCTCTCTTTATTGCTAAAGAGAAAAAGAAGATAAAGATATTGACTAGTAAGAGTAAGGCTTTGCTCGTTGATAGAACTTTTGGTGGAAAACTTTAGCTGCCGTAACAAAACGACAACTGAAAAAAAATTAAAGAGTGCTACAATACATTCATATATTTCCCGTTTGAGTATTTGTAAGATTTAACCTTGATATTATCTTAATTGTTACAAATAGATACTTGTATTTTTAAAATGAAAGGCTGTAGACTAACTTTTCAAAAACATTTCTGCGTTCATATGTACACATACAGTTGTATTGGATAATATAAAGGTAAGCATCCACATCTCCGCATCATACGCATTGCAAATGCATAAAATGATCCGAACGTGTCCAGTCGTCCACTGACTTGCACCAGGTAGTGCCATGCATGAGGTAGTGCCATGCTGCTATGCTGCAGCCAAACTGGGCCGGCACGACCGGAGAGGAACCTCACCACTGGGGACATACCTCTCGCACACATGAAATCGGCGTAAAGTGACAGCTAAGCTGTCGCGTTACGAGCGGTTTGTGAGTTTTCGGTGGCCCATTTATAGGGAAAATGAGGACAACGCATGTTAATGGGCGACGATAGTCAAATGCTTCGACAGTTCGTTTGCCCTCTTATGATATTTAAAAAAAACCATAGCGATCGCATTTAAGTGCTACTTTTTAAACAAAGAAACCATAATCTGTTTGATCCGATGCGTACAAGTACGATTCTAGCCTCAGAACGTACCTATACGGTTTTATATCACAGCATTCGGGTCGATTTTGCTGCCATGGTGTGTTTTAATCGCAAACTTATAATAAATACTTTATTTTATCCTTAATCTCATTAGCTAATCAGATATCCTGACCTCATTTTCACAGATAGAGTTGTTATGATAATCGCTATCAGCACAATTCCACTAGTCGATTTTATGTTATCTATAGCTCATTATCTGTGCCGTGTAACTAAACTTGGCACATGTATATCAATTTTTGTCTAAATATTATCGTCCGGTTTCTGAAACGTTAATCAAAGTGTATGCCGACTAACATGGCTGTTAATGGCGGTCAACATATTCTAGATTCAATTTTAACAGTTTTTCATTGTAGTGGCTATGTCAACTGACAGGCTGATACTAATTATTGAATTAAGTAATTTAACCGTGTTTCCAGGAACTTATTTGACTTGACATTTGATTAATTGTTAACTTTTGCGTTGATCAGCCTGCCGGATTTTCGTTGGCACGTTATTCAGACATGGTTAGGACTTTAAACAAATTTCAACGCAATAAGTCGCATCAGTCGATAACCTTCAAAGGTTTAAACTTTAAACTGATTATGATAAAATGGATGTAACTACCACGCGCTTTTAACAAAAAAAAATCGATATTCAAATCTGTTTAGCCCGTTTGAAATGGTGCTGACACACACGCCTGGAGATCCGTGTTGTTTTATGTGTTACACTGATGTTATAAAATCTTTAGTAAAGTCTGTAAACTAGATTTTAATGTTTTGTAACAACCATAACAGAGTAAAATAATTGTCTGAAATGTACACCTCATTTTTGATAAATATTTTTTCTAGAAAACTGGCTCATACGAACTTACCACTTACCAACCTTAACGCGGTGTTGATTAGTTGTTTATTAATTGTATACTGAATTGATAATGTTTAAATAAAATTAAAAAAAAATATGTATAATCTTATGCTAATCTAATAGCGCTAATCT
This sequence comes from Lycaena phlaeas, assembly GCA_905333005.2. Lineage (NCBI taxonomy): Eukaryota > Metazoa > Arthropoda > Insecta > Lepidoptera > Lycaenidae > Lycaena > Lycaena phlaeas. The sequence goes on from HG995168.1 coordinate 9,334,206, forward strand.
CTGGAACTATTAGTCGAATTTGAAAAATTCTTTCAGGTTTAGATAGTTTTTTTATCGAGGAAGGTTATATCATCCTGCTAAGATTCCGTTGTAAATCTTAATTGATGCAGGCAAACCTGTAGACAACAGCTATAACTCATAAGGTATAGTAACATAATTTTAAAAAGTTTTGACAGTCTCCTTTACTGGGGTCGACACTAGGCTCTTTCCTCTTGTTAAGAGAGAGAGTATAAGTGCTTATAAGAGAGAGAAGATAGTTTACTTACCTGTAAGTAACACGAGATTCTTTTTTTTTTCGCGGTGTAAAATCCTATCCCACCGCTTTGGCTGAGCGAAGGGAGTTTGTAGGACTTTACCCTGTTAAAAGCACCATGTCTGACCTATAGGCCCCGTACCCACGGGGTACGCATTCTTGCATTCACCGGATCACTCGCCTCCGCAGCGTGATTCCTAGGTGAGTGCCAAGTATTGATAAGTAATCAATTTTCATGTAATATTTATCGTAAATAAATTGGTAACTGGCGATAGTTTTCCACTTAAGGCTCTCTAATCGTTTGCCGCTTACTGATAATTACCGTAACAAGCCAATTGCCATTAACTACTCGAATTAACATCGATTGATACAAATATGTATATAGTAACTAGCTGACCCGGCAGACGTTGTCCTCTACAAAACAATTTTGTTCCAACTGTGAATCTAAATCGTGAATCCATTTGCAACACACATAAAAATCCACCAAAATCGGCCCGGCTGATTTCGAGGTCCGTGACATACACACGCTCAAAGAAAATATGTGTAGTACATTATTTTTTTATTTACAAGCGTTAGGTTTAGTAGACACAAAAGTGAATAAAAATTTATCACTTTTTACATTATAAAAATTACTTGATATTATGACAAAAATTTGGTTAAAAAATTCTTAGAAATTCACTAAAACAAAACCGAGCATAGAAAACCGTATCAAAATCCGTCGAGTATAGTAGAAAATATCGATGCAACAGATAACACAAAAAGCGACTTTAATTAATACTATGTTAAAGAATTTCTCAACTACTTGCCGCGGTAAGTTTCAGTTAGCTAAAATTGTTCGGTAAACTCCATTTGTATGATAGAGTTATATATATCTGTTTGGGAATTCATTCATAAAGTTGAAGCTTATCTACAGGTGAGCTTTAAAGTCAGTTGGGTTATTTCCCATCGGTCAAAGCGAGTCTTATTCATTTATTATTAAAGCACGCTATTTGCTACATTCTGATTCTATAACATTCTTCGCCTGCTTCTTGGATTTTTAAGAATATTGGTTGCGATTTACCATCATCATCATCAGCCTTTATCCGTACATTGCTGAATACAGGCCTGCATTAATGAACGCGGAGAAGTCCGATTCCTTGCCACTCGCATCTAACTCGGACCGGCTACTGCACGGAGATCGTCTTCCCGCCCGAATAAAGGCCGACCAACAATTCGTCTACTTAAAAGCGGCCTCCGCTCTTGAACCTTATTGGCCTATCGGCCATCCGTTCTCCAGTGTGTGTGACCGGCTCACTACCACTTCAACGAGCTTATTGTTCGCGTGATATCGGTATTTAGTGGCGGTGGTCTTCGTTTCGAATCCTATTTGCCAAAAAAGCATAGTACGGTCCATAGCACGCTGAGCTACCCAAATACCATTGCATTGCGATAGTTATTATACAAATTGTCGGAATAAAAAATGACTGAAAGATAATTTTTAAATGCAGCATTGATGACACCTTGCCAGAGGGGAGGGATACGCTAAGCCACTCTCCCATTTGACTACTTAATAATATTATATCCCCCGTGAAACATTTACTATATGTTGGAATGTTGCCAGGGCTACTTCTAGGTAAGCTGTATAAGATCATGGGCGATGCTGATCATATAGCGATATTCATCCAATTTAAATAAAAAACTAGGATTTCGACCTAGTCTACGACAAAACATCTATCCAATCACATATTAATAAGCTATTATTTCCCTCGTCATTAATTTTAGTAATTAATGACCAAGAAATACAATGCAATACGAAAATGTGTATTTGTTGTATTTCTAAAAATAATACCCTTTTAGCTTTTCATGTAACCAATTAGCTTTGTAACTTTTCATCCAACCAATTAAACGAGTGAAATAATATCCGTGTCACCAGTAAAATTGAACATATTACAATCCTATGTTCAGTGTAAAAGAGCTGATAATATTAGTCGATACACTTCAATATGATTCAAATAGATCTCATAATTATTACCTCGATGGGTAATGGTATAAAGATTTCGATGAATAAATCATTTACCTAAAAAAAAACCTTTGACCCTCAAACTAGGATTTATCAATTCAACATATTATTATAGTTTTAACCTATTTTAACTATAAATAGCGTTGAAAAGTCTATATATATGGCAAAATGCCAACTGGCTAATTCAAAATCTTCATGCAGTAGATTCTCTAGTATTCTCCGGTGATATTATGAGTGTGTATGCGATGAAGCATTCTTTACTTTTGGCTCATAATTAACTCCAGAATCTAAAAAAATTGATTATTGCTTATGTAAAAAAACTAGCATACTCATTGAGGGCTTAGGCTTAGGCTATTATCATTATTATTTCATTTCAAGTAAAAAAAAATATTCATTTATTTGGGACTAAATAATATTAGTTCCATATCAGGGTAGTTGCAAGGTTTTAAAATATATGTTACTATTAAATCATTTGTTATTACTCATAACATAAATTCACTGTCTCATCTCATCTCACGAAGTCGGATAAATCTTTCTAGCACTGTGGACTTTCCAAATTTCCAAATACTTAAGAGTCCGAAAGCTATAAGAATATAAAACGGATGCAGTCGGACTGGCTGGTCTTTTCTTGTGCTGTCTATTGTTATACGTAGGTATTTTGTATTGGGAATTGATTATGTCTTCCTTGATTACCCGTCAATCACTTTATCAATGAGGCAGGGCTATTTCCATGTGTGTGGTTGCGTCACTGCGCCTTAATTAACAGTACATTAAACTGAACAGTACAATTTTATAATACATTGTCATCGATATATATTGTACACGACACTTAGAAATATCTACAAAATTAGCTTAAGCTCAACTTTTAGTTATGCTAGCTAAGGATTCAAGTTACGTTGGTCGGTACACGCATGCGCCCTGAAAATGCATTTCTTGTTCATATAAAAGTAAAGCTGCATCCAGTTGCCGTCTATTTGAAGAATCGGTTGGACGCGAGCTCCCATTGCCGATCCTATGATTGTGCGCGTGCTTTATAGAATTCTTCAATTATTTTTTAACTACCCCAAAAATGATACCAGGTAAGTATTTATTTATATAATATTTTAAGGCCTTGCGATTACGATAAAGGTACTTCGAAGCTAAGTTTGCAGAAGTTAAAGCAATAAACTGGGCAAAGCGATTTTTTTATATAAAATAGGAAACGCAAGAGCAATCTCTCTAAGAGCGTAAGTGATTTCTTCTGCCCAAGGACACAAGCAAGTGCAAAAGTTTAGAGCACGTTGCCAACTCTTATTTTGGGGTAAAGAAAGAGGTATTTTAACGCGCTGTATTCATGAACCTAAATTAACTAAGCTGCTATATTTTGTTTCAAAAAGAAAAAACATTTAAGCAGTAAGATAATAATCGGTATGATTCTTTTTTGGCGCAAAATGAATAACGCGTTTTAAATATATGTATGTATTATGTTTTTCTCCCGAACTTTTGATGTGTATAAACAATGGGGTCTACTTTTGATCAGTATTTTACAACAATTCCTATATATTAATTGACTCAGTTTTACAAAAACCTTTAATAATTATATCTTTTTTAATTTAAAAATCTTATATTTAAGTATGTATGTAATGTACTTAATTGAGCTATAGCGATATAATAATATAAGTTGTATTTTTTATTTGTGCGATGTGAAAGCTACCTTATGTTGGTCAATATTGTTCTTGAGTGCTGATGTGTGCGAAAACTACAGGCTGTTGACTTTCTAGGATTTCGTAGATAACCTAGCCAGAGGTACTCTCTGGCTAGGTTAGCGAGTTTGTCAGTTTTTTCCAGTAATAAATAATGGAAGTATGTAACTTATACTTGTTGTATTGTAAAAATTACTAGTCCATTTATTATTTCCAGTTAATAAAAGAACTTATATTTATGAATTACCACGGTGTATTAAAAAACTTTACACCTAAATGTTTTTTTTAATCTTTATTTAAGGAACAGTTATCCTAAATGTATGTTTAGATTAGCGACAGCTGTGTAAAGTGACCGACAGCTTGACCACTCGAGTCAGCCGTGAAAAAGTACCTAAGCTATAATATATTAGGTTCAATTTTAATAAATAATTAAATTGATTGTCAACCTATCTTATATCTTGAAAGGAGCAATTCCTGTGTAATATTATATTAAATCTGAATTTCGGAAATAGCTCCAACGATTTCAGTAAATTTAGTATACACGGGGTTTCGGGGACGATAAAGCGATCTATGTAGGATACACTTTTAGCAAAAGTTGTTTTATCCGTATTACCTGGCAATGATAAACCGCTACAATATCATTAGAATACGAATGTTTTTACTGGCAATTATAATGTTCTAAAATAACGGTTCGAGTCTCCAGTGGGATTATATTTTTAACTTTTTTTCAAGTTCCCTTTTTTTTGGGAGAAAAACTTTATCATAATATTATAGGGTATCAAAAACAAAACGAAAAAAAACCGAGCAAATGGTAGATCAATCTTTTAATTAAATTATGAGTATGAAGTGCGGGTTTTAGTCACATCTTTTAAACTTATATTTATAAAGGATTTTGCTTATAAAAGGAGTTTGATTTGATGTAACAATCAATTGAGTAACGAAAAATAATAAAGAAACTAAAGGCTTCTTTGCCGTTTTGGTTAAGAACAGAAAGACGGAAACGAGTTTATAGCCCTCTTTGAAAAAGACAGCTTTGAGTACGTCTGAGTTCCGTGAATTGAAAAGGAATTACAAACGTTTGTTCGCAACTGTAATAGATTTACAAGATAAGAACGTTCCTCTTTGTTAATCGCATAATTGAAAACATTTTCTCGTTTATAAAAACCCGTCGGATCGCATCAACTTTAATAACTTACACAATTATGAACTGGAATTTATTAAATAAATTACTTCGTAGATAAAGGAAAAGGAAAAACCAATAATGAGCATACTCATGTTAAAAGGCCGGAAATGCACCTGATAACACTCTAGTGTAGCATTGTTTGATTTCGATGTTCACAAGAAGTGAAAAAAAGAAACTGTTCGCTTATCCCCTCTTCTATAAAAAAGGCTCCCAGTTTGAAGGGTCCTAGGCTTCTACGCTGTACGTGTATGTACGTTAATCAAGTTTGAGACCTAAAAATGCCAGGTCAAGAGTAACCGCAAACGGTGTATGAAAGCTCTCATACATGTAAAGCAAAAGAAGTATGTCAGTATAATAATAGGTGGAGAGAATTGCTTCTTGGCTACCTCAACGCAAAATGATGTGTGGATTTTAAATGCAGAAAAAAATATCACAATTCTTTGTATCAAAGCTACGCACCGCACGTCTTATGGGCGAGGTGAAACCGACGGCTTCGAAAGTTTACCAGACTTGTTATGTTTTATTTTATTCATTTATTACGGCATATAAACAAAACAGACACAATACATAATTAATGACAATGTCTCGAACAAAAATACTTATATTTCTACGACCTCTGCGGTTCAATTGTTAGCGCGTTGGAGCTCAAGAGAGGTGTCGGGTTTGAATCCCGCCAAGGAACAAAAAGCTTTCCTGTGTGCCTGTCATGGATACGTAATAAATATGTGTAATATAAAATAACATTCTAAAATATATGTACTTATAGTAAAAGTATGTATTAAATATAGCTGTTGCCCGTAGCTTCGCCTGCATTAACTAAGATTTACAACGGGATCTTAGTACGCAAAATAAGTAACTTTTCTGGTTGATTTTTTACACCTTGTGTCCGACCACCCAAATATCTTACGGAACCCAATTTTTTTTTAGAATAAAATTTAGCCTATGTTACTCGTGGATAATATAGCTTTCGGATGGTGAAAGAATTTTTGAAATCGGTCCAGTACTTTTTGAGCCTATTCATTACAAACAAACAAAGTTTTCCTCTTTATAATATTAGTGTAGATGTAGATGTAGATGTAGAAGTGTAGATATGTTTACGTTGTTTGGTACCCGTAACTCAAGTTCTTCGAGAACTTAAAACGGGACCAGATTGACGTGGTGTAAAAGAGTCCATCGATATCATTATAATAATTATTAAACATGCATAACTGTATTAAGACTTATACGGTAGAATAGGAGTATTTGTTTTGTAAAAGTGTGTGGTTGTCCTAAAATGCAATTTACAATTACTTGTAGGCATGTATATAGGTATCAGTTGTGATCATGGACATCAGGCTGATTGATATTGGATACCAATGATATTGAGCCCCTAAGCTACTCGACATAGACGTTTGTGAGCCGTCGGGCTCTGTCGCTATACGATACTGTACATGACTGTAAGCGATGAGTTACCTTCATATAAAGTACATACACCGTTTTCGTGTTGTTTGTTGGTAAATTCTAAAGGACCGGATGATATTATGTACGTCATCAATGCACAAGTCCATTTGCCACTCAGAAAACTCATTAAAAATGGTCTTACTGTAAGTAGCTAGTTTATTTCCACTTTTGCTGCCTGTTCTGCCCTTTTCGGAACACGGCTATACCGGAAGAAATAAGCAGCTTATTCAACTTACTTGTTTGTAGCACTAGCTCGCGTTAGCTTGTTTTCGTCTTGTATTATATTTTGATAGAATTAAGTCTTTTTATATCTCGTTGTGCAATTATATGAAAATTGTATCGTTTAAACAAACATACACATAGTAATTGAGGCACATCACTTAAATTGATAACAATAATTCTCGTTTTATATTTTTTACGAGGATGGAGGTAGATGGATAAAAGTTGTGAAGAGCATTATATAAAACGTGACAGTTGCCAGACTCGTCATGTTACCTACATGACAAGGCACTTTGAGAATTTCGTTATCTACTTTATGAAAGATTTGCCTATTTATTATTTACGCTTTTATTAGCTTCACATATATTAGTGAAGGAATCATTAAAAGTGTTCGAAACTTTGCATACTTATAAGGGCCAAAATAAACATTTTTAGAGTTCCGTACTGAAAGGGTAAAACTGGAACCCTATTACTAAGATGATTATTTTACTATCCGCTGTAGGTCCGTCTGTATGTCGTTCTGTCACTATGCGGTATATATAAGACAGGATAACTCGACCGTTGAAATTTTCATACTTGATGTATTTCTGTTGCCGCTATGATGCCTTCCGACTAATGACTTTTCGACCGTATCGGATTTGACAAATAGTTTAAATAGGTCGGTAGCCAAACTCCTACTCTTCTAAGTAGCGCGCACGATATACCGCGCGGTGTCGCTTCTTTCTTCTTCTTCTTCTTTCTTTCTTTGATTTTTCTGCCGAATTTTGCTCGTTATTAACGACATTAGGTAAAAGCTTGAAATAATCACATAATCTTTAGTTGCATATTAAGTTTAAAATCAAACAATCAATAAAAGTTTAATCATCTCGTTACTAGATGACGCTTTCAGCTAAAATAACAATAGCAGTAAGTAGTTTCCTTGAACAAAACAAAAAACAAAACGGAACCCCGCGCGCGAAATCGACTCTCACTTAGCCGATTAAAGATAAATATTAATAAATAGAATCTTGGCTATAATTAATAAAAAAATAATTAAATACACTCGAAAGAAACATAAAAAAAAAACTTGTGTGATAAAACATTTTTACTAATCCATTTCTCAGGACGGTAGCTAATCTCTAGAAAGACCAAAGATTTTGCAGTGCCTAATCATGATGTCATTTATTCGATATTATGATCTAAATATTAAACAATGTACACTTAGCAATTTTTCTCCGTTCGTTACTCGGAAAAGTAATGGTCGAGTATTGTATTACATACTCGAATGCACATAGTCACACGCGCTGTTAATATTTTACCCCTCGATCAACACGATCAAACACGTTTGTAGGATAGAATAGATATTATTAAGGAATATTTATACACTACTCCACATACACACTAATACACACATCTAATACACTTATCAACCCTTATATGTTCCACTGCTGGGCACGGGTCTCCTCCTCGAAATCAGGCGAGGAGGCCATAGTTCACCGATGCTGGCCCAGTACGGGTTGGTGAATTTCACATACTTTCAAAGAATTTCAATCTCATTGCATGGCATGCAGGTTATCTCACGATGTTTTTCTTCACCAGTGAGCGAGCGATGGTCTAGTGTTAAGTGTAATCATAGAAATTTAGAAAAACCCATTACAAGGCACATACATGGTCAGGATCGAACCCGGAACCACTCGCCGAGTCCACCCACGACGATGGTCACATCATCACCTGACGGTAAGTGGTCAACGTCGACCATGAACTTAAACAATTTAATCTGACACTAGAGTAGATAACTCATTCATGCTTTGCCTGTCCTGAAACAAAATAATATGTTAAGTTGGTGTGAGGGATTACACTGCCTCCCTTTCCCTTTTCTACTAAACACAGCAAAGCTGTTTCACGAGAGAAACCAGCAAAATGGTGTTTTGTTATTAATGAATGTACATCATCATCAGCCTTTATCCGTCCACTGCTGAACATAGGCCTCCCTCAATGAACGCCAAGACGACCGATCCCTTGCCACTCGCATGCAACGCGGCCGTGCCACTGCTCGGAGATCGTCTTGCCATCTGGTTAATAGCCGATGATGATGATGATTGTATATTACTAGTTCAGTTAGTAAAAATCTTTTTAATACTCTTAGGGCCTGTTTCACAATCTCCAGTTAAGTGCCCAATAGGCTATCGGCAACATGCAACATATTTGACAGATATTTGACAGATACTCCATACTCTATCTGTCAAATATACTATATACTAATACTAATATAAATATACTATATAATAATAACTTAGGCTTAACTCGTGGTTGATGGGTCAAGATACATTGGCTTATAAAAAACCCACATGCTTAAGCGAAAGCATTGTTCAAATAAAAATAAAACTATCATTGGTAATCGATAATATTACTTTGACATTGATGAAGGTAAAGTGATTAAGTGATGAAGCTATTTACAGCTTCTATAAAATATATACATATATTTTTCTATCTCATATTGAGTATTTAGTTTCTGCAATATACTCGTAACAATTATATTATAGTTTATATAAGCAGCGTCCCACGGTTTCATCCGCAAACCTATATTATATGTGTTATTCTGATGTGTAAGTTATGTAGTAGTAAAGTTTTCTAATAATCCCTTCAGTAGTTTTTACGTGAAAGACTAAGAAACATCCATCCATCCATACTTACAAACTTTCGCATTTATAATATTAGTATGATATGGTATGCTGCTCGGTGCATGAGTACCACCATCTTTCTTGTTTCAACTGTTAAACAGCTTTGCTGTGTCTCAGCATAAGACAAGCAGAGTAATTACCGGCACTGACGCTCGGATTCTGAAACGTTGATCAAAGTGTATGTCAACTAATATGTCGGTTAATGGCGGTTAACATACGATTCTAGATTCTTTGACAGCTTCTCATTGTAGTGGCTATGTCAACTTGTAGGCTGATCAAATTAAGTAATTATTATACCATGCAAAAAGTAACTCATTTGAGACTTAAAAAGAGACTTGACAGTTGATTTGCTAATTTTTGTGTTGATCAGCCTTTCGAAAACGGATAGGCAAAACATAAGTAAGTTATTTGGCCTACTTCTAGATTACGTCTATCTAGTTTATTTTCATGATCAACGTCATCCAGTTTATTTACCGTACATTACTAAATATATTATAATTTCGGGGCCTGTGAATTTGCCTGAAATAGCTTGTCTATAATATTATAAAGAGGAGATACTTGATTGTTTGTTTGTATTGAATTGGCTCCGAAACTACTTGATCGATTTGAAAAATTCCTTCACTCTTGGGAAGCTACACCATCCCCGGTGAACATAGGCTATATTAAATTTTCAAAAACTTTTAAATCTTAGTTGACGCAGGCGAAGCTGCATGTAACAGCTAGTTTCTAATAACTTTGGCATGTTCCGTGCAAATATAATTTACAAAGGAACAAATTGAAAACAAAGGGCATGAGTAAGATTTTTTAATAACAGGGTTAGTTTCATTTCCAAAACTATTTAAATTGGGACAAACACTATGTTTTTATCCGTTTTGAATAGTAATCGCCTTTACCTAAGTGAAAATCGGAGGTTTTATCGATATATTATTCGCTTCAACGATGTTACGATAAATAAAATCGATCATTTTCTTCCTTAAAAGTATCCAGTTCCTGCAAATTACAGGGATCGCACGGACGCGAGCGTCTCTAACTTTAATATGTTTATCCGCGTGCTTCGTAATATCTATAAATTGTTTTTTTGCCATCCGATACACGATGCTAGGTAAGTTTTATTTTAATTTAATGAATATTATTTTGTCACGGTATGCCATTTAGATGTTTCTTAGTCTTCAATAATGCCTTTGTATTTTTATTTTCGATGCTAATTTGTTTATTTCTGTAAATAAGTATATTATATATTTCATAGAACTTAAATATAATCTGACTTACTATATTATTGTGAGAGATAACATCGTTTTTAACTGAACATTAATTTTCATATTATAGTCGCGGCACGATAAGAAGGCCGTTTTGACGTTTGCCCGCTCATAAAGTTTCGTAATTATAATAACCAAATTTGAAGGAGAAAATTGCTGTTCTTTATTGTCAATAGTGACGTGCGGTTAATCATAAAATTTATCGAATGTATAATTTTAGGAAACAAAATTTATTTATTTAATTTCATTATAAACTATATATATTAGGGTCCCGCGAACATTTATTTTTTATTTTTATAAGATTATTATTACATATTGCGGTTCTTGTTTAATACACAACTCGGCATTTCTTTTTCGAAAATCAAAATTAAAAATAATGAAATCTAATACGATCGTCACATAGCAGAGTTAATAGGATCGCTAGCCAACACAACTACTACCTTCGGCAAACTTGCGTCAATGTTCAATGCAAAAGAAAGCAGTTTGGACTTGACGTTGCATCGAAAAGTACAAACTGTGAGTGCACTGTACGATTGTGATATATTTTATTAAAACAATTTAACCAGGTACTACTTGCAATAAAAACTTACAGGATTTGATTATATTTTTTTCGAGAATAATTTGACATTTACATCACTATTGTAATTGTAATGCACTATTGTAAACGGCCATCATATCGTGCCGCGAGTATAAGCTGTTACCAAAAATAAACAAAATATTTAATTTCAATTTGAAGTCGGTCATTTTTATAATATGAATGTTTATTATTTTTTCGTTTTATTGTAATATTAAAAATCATATCTAAACGGTCAAAATGCGAAACGCCTTCTTTGAAATCGTTTAAAAAGGAGTGGGGAAATAAAAAGAACCGAATTGCTGTGATTGCATTACATAAAGCAGGTAGCTCCACTACCTGCTTTATGTAATGCAATCACAATAAACAAATACATTTTTTTTAATTCTCCATACGCTTGGTGTAAGTCAAATGTTTGTTTACTTGGTTTACTCTGCTTGTGACAGAAAAAGATCTGACCGTCCACGTAGTGTTATTATGAAAAAGGCGATTGGGCAGTAAGGGAAAGAATTCGAAAAAAAAAAATTGACCAAAAGCAAAAGATTTTATCTCGGGAGATATAGATAGCACCTAGGATCAGTCGAGTATCTTAAAAGATGAGTGATAATTTAAAAACGAATAGGGTGTTAAATTAAAAACACTACTCAAGCGGTACGTAAATGGAGATCGCAGAAAAAAATAATATAAAAATAAATATTATACCGATGATTTTTTCAATTGAGCAGTATTTTATCAAACAAAATGACCGCATTTATACTCAAGTTCTAAGGAAGCTTCTCAATTAGTCAACAACAAAGAAAACAGAGCACCTGAGCATTACGCGACTTCATCGATTGTTTGATGAGGAAGCTATGAAAGAGTGATTGTAAGACATTTAATAATTTGCCTCAACGCTCAGAGGAATAAATTGCACCAAATGGATACTACTTTGAATTAGATTGATATATTTTAATGGTTTTTATATTATTGTATTAAAGTAATACCTACACTGTAATAATAATAAACGTTACGTGATAGAGAAAAAAATGTTTCTTTTTCGTTGGAAATATATTTATGATAGGTATGTATTGTATAGGTACTTACTTTATTTATTTTATGTCTTTCTTCATCTATCAAACTATAAACCTACGTATATTTTAGCGATGATAGCAAAATAATGTTAGCAAGTTAACAAGTGAAACATCTATCTGATTAAAATATATAATTAAGTATTGAAAATCTATAACAATAGGGATGTTGACACATGTTACGAATTCAAGTAAAGTTATGTTTTACATATTAAAGACAGTATTTGAAAACGTAAATTACATTTTAAAATTCTACTTATTTGTCTTAAAATTTAGAAAATTAATTTAAAATGCGTTATTTATCATTTATCACGTGACTGCAAACGCCAATATAAGGCGTCGTGACGATGACGTCACTGACCATTGAATTAAGTACAAACTGTCATAACTCATAACAAAGCGCGAGCTCGGTATGCGGTGTGACGTAATCACGGTTACAAGACAGCTTTGAGCGTTTTAGCGGCAATTTTAAAAACTATTTTTTTTTATTTTTTGTTAAAATTGGACATATTTCTTAACAAAAGTCTTTTTTCGAGTTTACCTATGGTATATCTATCAAGTGAAATCAATTAAAATTAATCAACATCCCTATTATTATGGAACATCGATCGACATGAAAAGTCGATATTATGCCGTTTGCTGTCAATTTCATTAAAACGTTTCAATAGATGTTTAACATAAAAATAAATTATGTTTAAATAGTTGATCATTTTTTTTTGTTATTTATATATTTCTTGTTGGTTAGAATCTTTAAGGGTCGAAAAAATTCTTACACGTGAAGTACTTAATTTGAAATAAAGACTACTCTTTTGTAAGCTCTATCAAAACACAAATACTATTTGGCAAGTGCACCGAATCTATTTAACTTTGCTGCATTCTGTTCATAGATTTATTATTTTCGCTCGTTTCATTCGTATATCACTCATAGCTATAAAAATCCAACAAATGTTAGTAACAGATAAATAAATATAATTACTTATATAAAACTATATTTCATTAATTTAAAATAAATAGGTACCAACGCTAATAATTGATTTGTTTAGTTTTTTTACTTCTACGTTTAAAAAATATTTGACCTCTGAAGGAGTGATCAGATTTTAATGCGTTGTTCATTTTAAAGAAGGTCTCTATAGGTAGTTTATAGACATGTTGGCCAAATACAGTTCTAGTGTTTCAAGCTATTGTTATTGTGTTGGGTTTATTTCTAGTAAAATCTTTCTATATTAACTTCATTTCACAATAAGGATTATTTTTGTGAAAGAGCATCTGATCCACCACAGGAAATTGAGATTATTTACTGATGCGATTACAATATACCGGACGACAGTAACTATCTTATCTGATAAATTATTTATCTATGTTATAAATATGACCAGTATAGATTTTTTTATTAGTAATAACAAGTAGAGAATGGTCATACCAACATTAAAAATGAAATTATATTTCTAGATAGCATTCGCTAAGCTCGGTAAGCTCATTATATATTTCTTTGAAACGAGAAAATACAATAGTGAAGTTTTCTTCTTCAAATAAAAACAGTTGAGTTAAGTCATCGTTGTAATTGTATACTTGTGTAAGTGTTTCTGTTTAATAAAATTCCTGTGCGTGCCACATGATTGGGAAATAATAATACCATTTTGAAAAATATTAAATGTGACGGCCATATAATAATACGGATCTCCCCTGTGTCGCCGCGGTGACGACGACGTCCATACTTTGGTATGCGAGGCATTTAGGCGAGCGTTAATAATTTAATATCCAGTGCATTAAAACGTATGATTATTATTATTATTACAATATTAGAATAAAACGGAAGCGATGCAAATAATAATATTATAAACGCAAAAGTCCCGTCTGTGCTCCCGTGGGTACAAGACGCGGGCGAAACAGCAGGGCGATCACGTCATACATCGAAAAGACAAAAGCTTAGGTATTAAGTACGTTAGGGTAGAATTTAATTCATGAACGTGAGCATCGTGAATGTAGAGCTCCACGAGAGACAATAAGATGGATATTGCTGATACTGATGATTTATCACAGTGGTAGCCCAGACAACTTATGTGTTACCTATTCAGAGTCCTAAGATGTTAAGTCTCACACGCCCGTCATCACACTGCCTTTGAGCTCTTCTCTCTGTAACATGTTTTACGGCAGTGACAATTAGAATGGTGGAGGGATCCCACCGTTGGGTTTTCGGCAACTACATGTAGAGAATAGACATATTTTTCCCAATTCGGAGTTTGAAACTTATTTAGTAAAGTTTTTAAGCGGGACATTGTTAAGGAAACTTTTAATACCAGGTAAATATTATCTACGGTATATTTGTACCTAACTTTTAAATTACGTTTACGTGACAATAGATTTCAAAAACAGCCATAGAAATAGGTTTTAACAAAAATATCATATTTTAAATCGGTATTTTTCTATCGTCAGGTAGTTGAGAAAGCGGTACTAAACCTGTCCCGCAAGGGACATATCTTAATTTGCGATATATTTGACGGTGATAAACTTATCTTTCCCTCACATAAAACATACTCACTACAAACTATATTATGTAATATTTCGATGTTTCGATTTCATTATTAAGGCTTAAAGGAAAACGAGTCTGTCACACAGAAAAGTAGACATAATTAGGTTTTCTTTGATACTATTAGAGATCATTATAACTTGCACATATTCATTTCACTTATAGTATAAGGTCTCAAAGCGCTTTTCAATATCAAAGTGAACTAAATATAACTCATAAATACTTGATATTAAGTCGAAATATAGCAAACAGCAAAAGCTCTCGCATATACTTATTTCAATTTCAATGTACTAAACGTTCCTTCGTTTAGTGAAAATTTAAGCAACGACTTTCAATTTGAATTGCGCAAATTGAAAGCTTTTTAGTAACTAAATGGTTACTAAAAGCTATTTTATATTTTTTAGTTTTTCTATAATCTAAATAGATTATAAAAAACTCTAAACAATTTTATTTTCTATCGTGTGAAAAATGTAATAGAAATTTTCTTTTATTAAAATCATATTCCGAGAATGCAATCCTCAATTTTCGCAATCCGCAATTACGTTCATAATAATATATTATTTACTAACGTGCAATTTTCAGTATTTAAATTATATGATTTTAGCGATTTTTATCGTAATTTATCTAATAGCAAGAAGCAATAAAAACGCGATAGAATCAGTTTAATATTTTTCATTGTGCTTTTATATATTATCGGTGGTGTACAATGTTTAAACTCGACTTGACAGTAGGGCTATTCTGTAAAGTCGTTTTCGAAACTCTAAAGCCGAATCCGCGGTGATATGACGAATTTGTATTGTTTAAAACTCGAATCTCTATCTATATCAATAAAGTTCGCTTTCGAATTGACGTAAAGTCAGCTCTATCACTTAGGTGAAGCTCGATATCGAAATTATTTTTACAGAATAGCCCTACAGACTAGGGATGGTCATATTACTGTGAATAATCTCAGAGGCGATATAATAATATGGCCCAAAATACCTTCCTGGACCTGAGCAATGTTGTAGGTTGCTTTTCGTGTTACTTCTCGGTTTTGTCAGTCCCTAGTCAGCTGAAATGGATTAAACATGGATTTATTTATTAAAAAAAAAAAAAAAAAACAAAATCAGCAAAATTCTATTTCATGAAAAATATAACACTTTCCATGTACATTTAATTTGTGAATAAACATCATTTTGGGAAAAGTAATTAATATTTTATGTTTTTTATAGATTGCATATATCGCAATATGTATCATCCCTTGCATTCGGTTTATGCAATCAGTGCTTGGTCCGTTTCAATTTA
Source organism: Lycaena phlaeas (assembly GCA_905333005.2). Classification (NCBI taxonomy): domain Eukaryota; kingdom Metazoa; phylum Arthropoda; class Insecta; order Lepidoptera; family Lycaenidae; genus Lycaena; species Lycaena phlaeas. Next base: position 9,350,350 of record HG995168.1, read on the forward strand.
TTAACAAACAGACCTGATTTTTTTCGTTCAAAGGTCTTTATTAAACATTTTTGTGAAATATTTGCGAGCTAAACCCGCTTCGTGGTAGTTTGATATTAATTGCTCGGCTAGTATAAAAAAATCGGACGAACAAAGTGTAGTCTGTCGGACACAGAGTAATGTAGGGAACATAAATAAGCAATTTACGTATTAAATTTAATTTTGTTTTGGTATTGATCAATATTGCCTTCTATATATTCCTGACAGATCCGACACAAAGTCCTGAATAACAGCTCACAATTTCATATTTCACGCTCCATGTTTCACTGCTTTCTTGGTGTACTAAGGATCCATTTGTTTGTTCGAGGGCGTCTCACATATTGTTTTCCGTCAGAATTAATCATATTAATTTTTGTTACATCTGAAAAAAGCCCATTTTTCAACTCTCGTTGCGTCAGTCAGTGTTCATATTTTTAGCAAACGCTAACCTTGCGATGTTCTCATGTTGTAAGTCAAAACATAATATTACTCGTATGTTGATAAGCACAAATATAAAACATATGATACTTTCTAAAAATCTATGAGTAAAGTAATAGTAAAAATTCAGTAATATGATTGAAATGTTTTGTAGTATAATAAAGCATAATATAGCTTACAATGTATGTACTTACTTTTATATTAATTATAATTTTAATTATTTTTATAACTTATTTAGTTATTTTTATAACTATGTGGATGTGATAAGTAAAGCTTATTTTAAAGTACTCTTCCTTAAAGACTAGACTAATAAAAGACAACTAGAATTTTTTGTTTGTTTGTGTGCAAGTCGATTACAGTTTGTACAGGACAACGTCTGTCAGGTCAAGTATTAAAATTATTAAAATAAAAACCAACAGCAATAACCATGAAATAAATATAGCCACAACACAAATTAAATAGTTTTATATCAGTGAACTTGTTAATTACTGGTAAAAACAAAAAAAAAATAGTGGTTTTAAGTATTATTATTTTAATTACAACGATAAAAATGTAGCAGCCTCGCTATTTTTGTCACTAATAAGATGAATATAGAGATATTTTTATTAAAGAAATCCATCAAGTGTTTTAAAAGTTATGAGGGAATAAAAATATTACAAACAAAAATGGACGCGACAAACATAACCCTTTCCTTGCATCCGTAAAAAAAGTAGTGATTAGTGTATCCCAAGTATTGACATCTATGCTAGTATGGTTCTATCAAGGATGTGTCAACAGCGGTAGCTGCCACATCCACGAGAATGTGAGTACGTTCAATAATGCAATATCGTGCCACGAGTGAAAAAGTTTGTTTCATACTAGCTTTTACCCTGCGGTTTCAATTGCGTATTTCCCGTTTCCAGGAATACGGGAATAGGTATAAGCTCTGTTGTAATTTGTAATGTAGCTTTTCTCGCGCTTATTAGAATATCATCGGCCTCGTAAGTCGGCTACCAACAGTAAGGCCACGCTTGCACGAGCGCTTTATAAGCGTCGCGTTTATCGTCTGACGTTGGCTCGAGTTGCGAGTGTGGTGCGGCATGCACAATTAAAAACGTTAAACACTCAACGCCGAAAACTAACAGTACTTGACAAAAAAGTGAACAAATACAATATGGGTATCATATCAGTACAATATATCCATTTGTTGTCTTCAAACGCTTTTTTAACGCTCGGATAAAAAGCGCATATGGGAACGGGAGCTAACTTACACGAAAGACTAACACAAAATAATAAACTACACGTGAAGTGCTCAAATTATGAACGAACATCTTAAAGTTAACAAACACTGTAACATAAGGCGTAAGCACATAAACCTAGATTTGTAGAAAAAAGGGTGGTTACAGTGCGAATGCGTTTATGTTGTAATGCTTTATAAATCAAATATTAATTGAATGAATACATTTAATTAACCTAAAGTAACAGAACAAATTAATTAAGGAACACAAAGGTGGGCCTTATTACTTCTATAGTTATTTCTTCCAGGCAACTATGAAAAACGGAATAATCTTCACAAGGGAAAGATAGAGCAAATTCTTAATATTTATATAAGAACAATTAATAAATAATGAAACCTACCTAACAAATAAACTTGCATTTATATTATTGCTTATGATTAATACAATATCTAAATCTTAATCGTAGTATTCAAAGAAAAGAAGATAAATTGATTCATTTGACAAACAATATCGCTTTCAACGTAATATCTATACCTAGATAAGATAGAAATAATATTTACAATAATTATTTTGTAGTTCTAAAATGTTTTTGGTCAATTTGTAACGTGTGCGTACATTATGTGACACGACATATGACGCTTTTCTGGGGGAGGATGACGTGTGTCCAAAATATTATACATTGAATCTTAAGGAAAGTGGCAACATCGGAAGACTTACCAAATCAGAATAATTTTGTATGTGTAGGTATAGGCTTTTATCCACTTTTAGGTTACACTTAAAGCCTTTGCTCAATATTAATTGTATATCTAACGATAGACGCATAGTAACGTAGTTACAGCTTTTTTATTGTACGAAACAAAATAATAATAGTTTTGTCCGTCAAACTTTTACTGCATAATATTATAGCTTTGAAGTGATAGTAAAAATCTATCGACGCTTTTACACCACGTCAATCTGGTTCCGTGGTAAGTTCTCGAAGAACTTGTGTTACGGCTACAGAACGGGGAACGGGTAGAGAACAGAAATATATTAAATATTTTATACACATTATATATTTTCTTCTTTTACGCCGGGAAATGAGGCATCCCACTGAGGCATCCTGCTGGGGAATGGGTCTCCCCAGATGGGTATGAAAACCACCCACTAAAACCCGGCAAGTGCCACCAATGCAGTCTTTAGTGAGGTGCCCCGGATCTGCTAGCAACAGGACTCCTCAACGGCTAGTCACTCTCTCAGGGGACCGACACCATCTCCACAGAGGGGTAGCCCCGCACCACTAAACAACCCCTTTCAACGTCGGGAGAGTACAATGAGGTGAGGTTCCCGTCCTCACCCCTTGCCCCCTTGCTCTTTCGCCCCCTCTTATAAGAGGGGTACAAATAGCCTTCTCGGCTCAATTCGCTTCTCCCAAAGTGTTGGGCTCACCCTGGGCTACTGAGCCCCACCGCCACGACAAGGCCTGAACCATGGTAAGGCCACATATACACATCCATGACCCTGCAGAGACATAGAAACTTTTTGTTCCCTGGCAGGATTCGTCGTCAAGATAATGGAAGAAAAAAAAACAAGTATTTTATTTATTAAATTATATAATAATATAACTTTAATAATTAAAGTAACTAATGAAGGTTAAAAGAGTAACTTAAAACCTATAGGTGTAACATGATAATGTTTACCTAAAATCAATTTTTAATCAACGTTTATGTAAGCAAGTTCTTTGAGACTATGTGAAGCATAATGTTTGTATTGAGAGATTGCTAACCGTATTATGTTGTCAGGTAAATTCTGGCCACAAATACGTAGACCGAGAAGTCAAAGCTAGCCACAGACTAGACTAGGGCTTGATACTCTTGATAGCTGCATCAGTAAATTGACTTGTATTTTCGCACAAACATACGAGTGACATTATGTAAAATAATAAAAATAAGATTAGAATTAATCAAAAGTATCATGAGTCCGAATGATAGTAATTTAATATTTATATAATAAAAAGCACTTTTTTTTATTAAAGGTATATTGAGTTAAAAATGGCAATAAGCTAGGAACATAGAATTAAAAGTCACCAACGTTAAGGACATACAAAACGGTAGCGTATGCTACTAATAATGTAAACGAGAAAGTTAGTAAGGATGTTTGTTAATCTTTTAAACAAGAACTACTTAATTGAATTTAATGACGCTGTACAATAATAAAGCTTATTATAAGCTATTTAACAAAATAACATAAATGCTATAATTTATTCCAGTACGCCCACGGAAACGGGATAAAGTCGGGCAAAGCCGGGCTGCTGCTATTTTATGAAAAAACCTCATAGATTTTTACCTTTTCGCCTTCATTACTACAATATAATGTGAGTGGAGGACGAATTAGCGCCACAATCCCAAATCGCGCTATCGAAGTTTTAAGTTCGACGCCATAATAAAACAGCTGATAGAATGTACCCTTACAATATGCAGATAAATATTATATTACATCGAATTTATCTCTATATAATAATCTCCGCCGCATTGTCTACTAATTAATTAAATTAAATCACAACAAAGATAATCCGGATTTGGCCACCGCAACACATACGAGAATAAACTATGGTTTTATTAAAATTATCAATACCAATAAACATAATTATAGTCTGCTATTTCATAATAAATGCTAACGTAGTGAAAGCTGGTAATTATATGAAGCCTCGAATGACCTTTTTAAAATTATTCTGTCTAAAATGATGCCTCGAAAGGCCATTGGATATCATTGAAAAATTTAATTCTTAATATAAAGTTCAGCATAAAGAGTTTCACGGTAATTGACACATACTGTCAAGATGTCAGTAACGTGTAGAATGACGTCACGACTAATGGGAGCACTGACGGCAGAACCTTCTAGATTTTTCCCGATCACCTTTTCTGTCTGTCCATAACAATGGGTATTTAGAAAATTGTATTCTTGGATTAGTTTTTCATTATGAAAACAACATTTTACTTTTATATTCTCGACATTAAGGCTACTTAACTGCAGCCATAGTCACGGGGGGATTGTCATTGTTAGACGTCTTATCACAGTGATAAAATCCGTAAAAAGTCGTTTTACTATATTAAAAATATTGTTTAGAGCAAAGTCTATGTCTTAAGTTAAATTGTGATCTTAAAATAATTATTATATATTAATAAATTATTATGGGCCAATAAGTTTAAGGATCGGTTGTTTTCAAATCATCTGTTAACGTAAGAGACTTCGTTAAATTTTTACGTCTGTTAAAAACAACGTTCTTTGGTCACTAACATTCGTTACCGCCGTCTTTGATGATTACATATTTGTTAAAATCGGACGATGCAACCCGCCCTGAGAGAGGCCGCGTTTGGGTAGACGAAGTGTTAGTCAGACAGTAACCAGGTGGGAAGACGATTTCCGTGTATCCGGCGGGTGTCCGGTCCGTGTTGGTTACGAGTGGCAAGGCTTGACGTTTATTGAAGGAAGCCTATGTGCAGCAGTGGCTTATAATTAAAAAAAAAGTATTAGTATAGTAGTATTAAATAGCACGTACCTACAATATTGAGTGTTTAAGGACTTCCCAAAACAATGTATCCGAAACAGTCTTCTGATAAAACGTTTATCTCTGGGTCTATATTAATGAATAATCCGATTTGTTACAAAATATGATTGTTATCGTCCAAGTTAATTAACAACGATGGCATTGAGGCATATTATGAGACAGACATAATATAATTGTTAATGAAAGTATCACACGTTGCGACACGTGTCGAATACTTCCACAACTATTATCGTTCATGAATGCAGAAGAAAGTTCATAATTTCCATTTATCCTTTGACGCGAATTTTAATTTTTTTTATGCAGAGAAAGTTCATCATTTCAATTTACCCTTTTACGCAAATTTTCAAGTTTAAAAGAATTTATTGCATTTTGCAATCACCAGGCGTTCATTTATTTTATTTTTTTTATTTTAAACGTATATAAATAAAGTAAATATTTCCAATCACATTGGTACCTATATGTATTGTTGATGTAAGGCCATCTTGCTGTTCATTGTTGGGTCCGATGTTTAGCTCTGGACTGTAAGAGGTTGATGATGATGATGATAGACATTGTTTAAAAGGTTTGGTATGTTAAAACATAACTTTTTAGATAGTGAAATTATTCCTATCATTACAGTATAAGATATAGTATATACAGTGTGTTCAGTTTTTTTTAATGCTTAAATAATTGATTGAATTTATTATTAAACTAATTTTAACATTTTTATTTGTTTCAGTAAACTATAATAGCGTTTATATTAATTACTAGCTGTTGCCCGCAGCTTCGCCTGCGTTAACTAAGATTTACTAGGTTAACTAGATTACAACGGGATCTTAGTACGCAAAATAAGAAACTTTTCTGGTTGATTTTTCACACCTTGTGTCCGAAAAACCCAAATATCTTACTGAGCCCTATTTTATTTTTCAGAATAAAGTTTAGCCTATGTTACTCGTGGATAATGTAGCTTTCGAATGGTGAAAGAATTTTTGAAATCGGTCCAGTACTTTTTAAGCCTATTCATTACAACCAAACAAACAAACAAAGTTTTCCTTGATAAACCACAGGTCCTCGCAAAAGAACACCGATTCCAACCAAGGATGATTCGCGAGGCTATTGAAATTAAAAAACATCCTAATTTCAATAGAGAAGATGGCTGGCCACTACCATCTGCTTGGGATCCCATAATAAAAATAATAAAATCTAAATCCAAGCATAATAATATGTCACAGACTAAAGACTCAGTTAGCACCTTTTGCATAGATAGGACTAAATAAAAATATTGTTGTATCATAGGGTAGTTTCGAATAACTTTTGTAACAGAAGGACATCTGACACCTCAGTCCTCCCGTGACCATGGTCGCTGTAAAGTGTCCGAAACGTCGGGATTGTAAAAAACTAAATAAACCGCGATAAAATCCGTAAAAGTTGTTTCATTATAAAAAGTTTTCCTCTTTATAATATTAGTGTAGATGTAGAAAAAATGTTTTATGAAAAATAATTCTGATCGTTTTATCCGAAGGACAAAGGCACTCTCACAATCTCATCTACAAAGGGTTTTAAACAAATATTTTCTAAATATTTTTTTACAAAAAAAGTCCTTCAGACCACTTGAATCTATATAATATGCACTAGACCAGACCATCGTCGACTACACATCGTCGCTGACGTAGACGTTTATATATCCAGTATGTGTAGCATAAGCTCTTACGCTCTCAGTGGGAATTGATTGGTTCATACAATGGCTATTAATTTATCAAAAGCATACGGATAATTTCTAAATGTTATTTCAATTTAAGAAAATTTTGTTCATTATATCCTAAAATACATTAATTAATTTTGTTCCAGAATTAGAATGCCCCATACATCAGGAAGGTGGTGCTGCGGACTTGGCGGTGGTGGTTTCCAACCGCGCCGACGCGTCACCGCTGCGATCGTTCTCATTTTAATTGCTGTTCTCGTCGCTATCATCATTATCGGATCCGGTACGCGTGAGTATTATTTGTTAAAAAAACTACTGCTATCTCTCTCCCTCTCTCTCTCTCTCTCTCTCTCTCCTTATCTTTCACCCATCTTGCTTCTTATTAAATTATGCATGTGTGTTGTAAATTAATTTTCTCAAATAGCTTTGTTGAGTGCCCTGTTGACCGGTATTCCCAGTAGCTACATAAGTAGCGGCGCCCCGTGATTTTGCCTGCATATTTACCTGGGATGAATTATAGCTAAATTTTTCGCGAAAGAGTAATCAATATAAATATTCATAAGATGCTAAAATATGGAGGTCTGTCATTAACCTGAGCTTTACTATGTAGTAGTAAGATTCTGTCAGGGACTCTTGTGACCTGGATAGTTTTCTTAAAATTTACGATTTGAAAATGCAGTGATAAATAATAAACTGTACTTGAGGCTACAGACTCGGTCGAGAGCACTCGCTATGTCTCGCCAGATGACTCTCGGTCCGTCTATTTCTACATAAATGACAAGCCTAAGGGCTGAGGTGGGCGAGTAATAGATGATAGCCTACCCACCCTGCCTCGGACTGGGTAGAGTGTACAGCAGCTATTATATATTAGTAATAATTCATCGTAGGGCGTATTAGGCATGTACTTTACCAAAGAGATTGGATCTATATTACTCTATGTCAATATTATATTAATATGTCCTTTGGACATCTTTGACTTTGACTTGTGGTTGTAATAATTATGTCCATATTCCCAGAATTACTGGAATATCCATTTAGTTGAATTTAGTAGTAAATTTGAAGATATAGTACCAAATTTGTTCCATTCAGTTCATTTATATTGCAGTTTAAAGGTCCACTTCTAACGCAATAATAATTTAAAGAGAAAATTTTCTTGCTAATAAATTAAAATTTAATAGTTCCGTAAATTAAGTACGTATACGAAAATGGAGACATTAAAAATTTCAATTAAGTTAACTACCACAGTAATCGTAAACGTAAAATTTCAAGTTTAATTAAATACCAATCTGATAACTAACTAGACCATAATTAAATACAAATACTAATTTGTTTGAAGTATCTAACTTTCAAAGTTTTCTTGAAATGTTGAACTAAATGGTTCGTTAGCTAAGTGCTTTGTGCAACAATGGTTTTGTTAATAAACCTAGCGGTTCCCGGCTTCTATACAATCGAGTTAAGTTTCATCTCAGATGTTTTCATTAACTTTCAATTATAATATAATAATAAATTATAATATAACTCGCTGATCTCCGCAGTTTTGCCTGCGTTGCTAAAATTTAGGACGGGATCTGAGCGGGATAATATATTGTGCATGTATTATGCATATAAGCCTTCCCCTTGAATTGTTCTTTATATTTAAAAAACCGCATTAAAATCCGTTGCGTACTTTTAATGATTTCATCATACATACAATTATAAAATTAACAGATTATAAAATGAATATCCACAATAGGTACCATATATACCAACTCTGCTTGGCACGGCTCATCTTCTTGAAATCTGTAAACTTCACACATCATTGAAAATCTCACAAGGCATGCAGGTTTCCTCAAGATGTTTTGCTTCATCGATAAACAAGCGACGGTCTCATGTTCAAATAGTTCAGGCCAAAAAAATTAATCCTGAAAGTAGCCCAAACAACTCATTAATGTGGCCTATTCCGACATGACATTGTATGTCTCGGTGTTTATTATAATAAAGTAATAATACACACACACAAGCTATAAAAAGCTTAAAGTTGTTTCATAATAATTAGTGAAATTCGCTTCAACATAAGAAAACAATATGCGACTTAGCATTTTCATAACTATTTACCTTTACTATTAAAATTCAACGAATATTTTATAGCAATTATATCATCATCACCTGGTCTTTTTCCAACTATACTTTGGGGTCGACTTCCAGTCTAACCAGATTCAGCTGAATACTAGTATTATAAATGGAGCGACTGCTTATCTGACCTCCACAACCCAGCAACTGGGTAAGACCGGTTGTCAGATTCTCTAGCTTCTGACGACTCGTAACGACTGTCAAAGATCCACGAATGACAGCCAGGACCAACGACTCAACGTGCTTTTTGAGGCAGGTACTTTCGGAGGAGTTTCAGTATGTAAATATGGTCACCCATCCACGGACCCACCTCGGCAAGCGTTGCTTAACCTGATGAGTCAATCCGTGCGGTTATTACCAATGAGCCAGGAGCTCCTCAGCAAACTTTATGGCAAAAATACATACAATAATAATGAAGATTCTGAAATGATCTGAATAGGAGCTATAATCAGATAGCGATTTAGCGATTACGTTTTATTCTCATAGTTACCAATAGACAAAAAAAATATAAGAGCCTGTTTGACAATCTCCAGTTAAGTTCCCAATAGGCTATCGGCAACATATTTGTCAGATAGAGTATGGAATATCTGTCAAATATGTTGCCGATAGCCTATTGGGAACTTAACTAGAGATTGTGAAACAGGCCCTAAGAATCCGTCGAGTCGTTTCGAAGGATTACGCCAACAAACACCAAGACACTACATTTTTATATAAAAGAGGTAAAAGTATATTATATTGGTAATATATATATATAATAAAAATATATAAATATTGTTATACAAAAAAAGATTAGTTATTCTTTGGTAACTAATATTATCCTTAAGTAAAATTGAATCTAGTTAAGAAAAGTTTCAAAAGCTTTCGCTTATCAGATCTATGTCAAGATGCAGTAAGTACCCTGAGGCTTTTTGTTCATTAAATGCCGCATTAGCTAGATCTGCTTAAAATAAATATTATTTTATAATACATAGTTGTATATTCTTTGCGATTGTTTTATACTAGCGTGCAGCTCGCCTACGCTTAATTAGATTACTGCTTATCAAGGCTAATGATGATAATTTTATAACGTTATTCAAAAATAATGTAGTATTAAACATGAATAAATTTACAAAAATTATATTTATTAGTACCGAATGTATATTTTTTTATCAATTATGTACTTAACTTCTATTTCGCCATTTTATATTTGAAATGCAACATTGGTCTAATATTAAATCCTTGGCAAGCCTCGGGCTTGATTGAGTTAGTTTTAAATACAAATATAAGCATAGCTAAATTTCAAAGCTTTGAATTACTATTTCTACTACTGAATACTTTCAGTTACATGGAAGGTACAGGACAGTTAGACCATTGTCTGTCATACATGTATATTACTTTCTATTATATACGTAAAATGCGTGTTTGGTTTACACGCATAAAGTCCCGAAAAGCGTGACTTAATGTAATTTTACAAAAGTTTGACAGTTTTAATTTTTTCCTACACGTGAGTTGTGAGATAGGACCTTTTTACAAACTTTTATAATTGTATGACAATTACTTATATATTATACTTATACATTCTTTTCTCAGACTGAAAGACAGATAGACAAACAAAAGAGTGATCCTTAAAGCTACAGTTTTTTTAACTTTGAGATATAAAGCCTTAATTATTGAGTTACTATCCGTGTGTCCGTCCAACTTTAAAAAGCCAGCGCTTATATCATAACTTTTACCTTTTAAGCCATAAAAGGTAACGTTTAATTTCTTGAAAATATTTCGATGTTTAGAGGTGTACATAAATCGCTGAAAATAAAAATGGATTTCAACATTTTATAATTGAAGCAGCTTAGCCATATAAAAATTAACATAAAAATAACAGGCTTACTGAAATTATAATATTTAAAAAAATCATAACACAATCTAACAAAGGCACTGATCTTGGAACGACTGAATCGATTTTAATAAAATATGTGTAAAAACAACAGAGTGAAAATCTGCTTTCAAATCAGAAAGGGGCATCCAAATTGGTTCACCAGTCTCAACACTACCATCCACAGAGTTAGAGAGACAGTCAGAGAGAGCGGTCAAAGTTAACCCTTCACGGTTAAGGGCTAAAAGACAATAGCAACAACAAAGCAAAGTTGATATAAACACGACTATCACTTTCACCAGTCCCTTCAAGATGCCCTCAAGATGGTATAAGTTTCCACGAAGGTCGCTGGCCACATGCCAGTTATGATTGAGTTGAACTGGATCTACTCGTGGATGTGCCATTGAGCTGAATAAATATGGGAGCCAAATAGGTTGCATCGACGATGCTTTTGCTTGTTTCTGGACGATTTAAAACCTTAACCTTTTTATTGGCTATCGTGAAAAGTAATTTTGCTATGCTTCAGTGATTATTCCTCTCAATTTATCGTACTGCATCACAATATGAAGTACTAGCAGCGACCCGCGGTTTCGTCTGCGAAATGTCCATTCCTGTAGGGATACGGGGATAAATTATAGCCCATGTGCTATAGTTCTGTGAACTATATCATTGTAATGTTTCATCGAAATCCATTCAGTAGTGTTTGCTTGAAAACATACGTGCTTACAAAAGTTCGCATATATTTATTTAATTACGTGATCCCTTAAAATAGCTAAGTTAAAACTTCTCTAGCGCACCGACCCTAAGTGGATCTTGGCCTTCCACCATTATTTTCTGTAGTTTCCGCTTGTTGTCTATCTAAATAGACCCTTTGTAGCTGTGGAATATTAGACATCACTAATTAATTCTAAGAGATTATTTTTCTTTAAATTCCTATATTATATGTTAAACTAACAATAATAACTAACAATTATATTACTAACAATAATATGGGCATACTTGTGTCTGAAATAAAGATTATTATTATTATTATTATTATATGTTAATAAAATTACGATCAAAGCTTTTGTACTAACTGACATCATCATTTTCTTTTTAGTACGATTATTATCAAGCGCTGGAGAATTATTTCAAAAACACTATTAAAATATAACAGCTAAGCACTAATAAGTCCATTAAGAATTTAAGCGCATTTACAGCGGCAAGTAAAGCGGCATCTTGTGCTAAAAGGATTTTAGTCTAAAATGTGCATCCAATTTTTAGAAAAGCCGTATTTTTTTGTTTAGATTTTCTTTAGATTCCCGTCTTTCCGACTTTTTAGATTTTCCTAAGCCCCAACACTTTAGTCTCAATTACAATTTACTTGTTTTAAACTTACATTAAAACTTGTACATTATGTTTAACTCTTTTAACGACGCACAATCAAGATCATTTTTAATATTTTATCATGATCCAATTTCTTTTGGATGTTGGTTCAGTCAAAAGAGGTCGTATTTAAAGAATATGATTAGCATCACCTACATCCGTCCACTGCTGAACATAGGCTTTTTTTTTCTTTAACGCCGGGAAATGCGCTTAGGCATCCCGCGGGGGAGTGGGTCTCCCCAGGCGGGTATGTCCCGCACCACTGAAAAATGCCTCCCAACGTCAAGACGGTACAATGAGGCGAGGTTCCCGTTCTCGCCTCTAGTCCCCTGCTCTTTTGCCCTAGTTCTCTCTTCTTATAAGGAAGGTAAGAAGGGAGGTACAAAGAGCCCCCTCGGCTCGCTCCGCCCATGGTGTTGGGTTCACCCTAGGCTACTGAGCCCCACTGTCACGACAAGTCTTGAACCATGGTGGGGTGCTGAACATAGGCCTTCTTCAATGAACGCCAAGGAGACCAGTCCCTTGCCACTCGATTGGCATGGCCTACGATATAGAAAATCCACTTTATAAAAGTCATCATATTTTGTAATTCTACCTAGTTGGCAATTGACTCATCCTTAAACGACAAATGGCCTTCACTCCAGAGTGGAAAATGTTAACGAAATATATATAATAGTGTCCTACTACTAAAAAATATTGTTTGAAATTGCATTAAATACCATGAAAATATTAAATAATCTTCTTGTTTTAATATTCTGCCATAATAATAGATTATGCCATCAATGGCATGTTTACGTATTTCCTACGCGTTGTGTCCATTATATCGTGAGAATAGTCACATGTATTTATTACTAATAATTATTTGATATTACAACACGTTTATTTTCTAAACACATATTATATTCAATACATTTCCAAGCAGAACAAAATTGTATTTTCAACATCTTGCAACATTAACCTAATACTTAAATTATCTTCACTATGCGATCACAAAATCGAATAAATTGAAATAAAATTAATATTAAATAAAAAACCAAATACCGACTTCAAAACTAAACCTTTAATTTATGTAAAACAAAAAAAATTAAAATAATATTTAAATACTTAAAGGCGAACAAAAATAATGAACAAAAATATTAAATAGTACTTATATTATGTCTTACTTATACTATTTCAAATTAGGTATTTTTGGTGTCGGTACCAGCCAAAACATAGATGACCTTCACAGACATCTACTCAATACTTGGTGTATGTGATTGATCATTAAAATATCCTCTTTGGCTGGCACCGACTCCAAAAATACCCAATTTTAAATAGTGTAAGTAATTATTTACAATTAGAAACTTCCAGATTTTGTGTAAAGAATTGAGTTGTTTGCTTAAAGTGTTAAATTTGTATAAGGGTATTAAACAATATTTATCACTGGACGGATAAAGGCTAATGATGATGATGCGATCACATAAAATTCACATTTAGATTCACAACTATTAATAGAAAACAATGTAAGAATTAGGTTAAGGACTAAATAACACGGTTCCCGCTAGATACGACGTCGTGGGGACTGCTTAATAGCGACCGGGCAGTCCCCCCTACATCTGAAGAACCTTGCTTTGCCGGGGCCAGGTTTGCTGAGGGTTCCTGTTGCCTGCGGATCCGGTTCCCTCAAATAGCGACTGAAGGCTCACCCAGTAGTTTTAGCGGGGTAGTGTCACCTAGTGCGAGTCCCAACACACGCCAGTGTGCCCTGGCCCTGGTTGGAAAACAAAAAATAATAATTTAGTTATATTTGAAAAGAAGTGAACAATAAAAGTTCATAGTAAATCAAACGGAACAAGGACAAACTCGCAAAGGCTGAGAAATAGACGCGGAACGTGAGCAAACATATCCGTAGCAAAATGTTCAATGATAAGAACGTCACGATCTTATACATTTTTACTGTAAATAATACGTTTTGTAATAGTATGTATATACCAGCGGACTAAATAAATTACACACGTCGTCTTTTCATCAGCATTTATATCCGTCCACTGTAGCTGAACATAGGCCTTCCTCAATGAACGCCAAATGTTGTCCTTTATTGTACAAAATATTTTGTAGCAATCCAATTAAGAATCTAAACTACCAAATAATGTGTCCAGTCGTTTTGGAGGAATTTAGTGTATACACGCAAAAGAATTATAAAAATATAGATATTAATTAGTGGCAAGGGATCGATCGTCGTTCATTGAGAGTGGTCTATGATAAACTAATAAAGGCTGATGATGATGATGACGAAAGATAATTTTATAACAGTGATATAAGCATAGATAAATGAATAAAAACATATATCCATTCTTACTATGATTGCTTGAATTACTTTTGCTATTCCTGGAATGTTGTTGTGAATGTTGAAAATGAAAATTTATTTTTCACTCCTCGATATCACTCCATGGAAAAATCGAGAGTTGCAATCGTCAATTTCTCTATATTTATTATTCGATAAAATTTGCATTCGGAAAATGATATTGGATCTTTAGAGTTTATTGTGCTGGCATGTAAATATTAAATAGCTCACACATTATTACGAGTATATCATTTTCACGAAAATATTTACCGTTATATGAAATTTAAGTAAAGGGGAATTTAATTTAATAAAAGAGGAGACCTCTTTAATACTCCATTATTAAAGAGGATTATTATTAAAGAGGAGGTCATCTACAATACCGGTGGTAGGGATGTGCTGTTGTGCTTGTTACCACCATTAAACAGCTATGCTGTGTTTAGGAGAGCTAGGCAACGCAAGCACCGAGACTTAGCATCTTAGCCTCAGGTTAGTTATAAGTTGCCTCAACTAGTTCCAGGTAAACTAGTTTATGTTCATAGGTACGTAGACCACTTCATCATCAGGTGGCACGTCAGTCAATTAGCCTCTCCAACTACAAACAAAAAAAAACTTTTTTCTTTTTATTAAAATATTTAAATTTTTGCAGCCCACCTCTCAAGAGAAGATGAAATGGAAGAACAAATTGCCGAAATGCAATCCCACCTGCTATATCTGAAATCTATGTATCGCAATCGTCAAGAGGACCTCTTGGCTCTACAAGTAAGTTTCTCTTAGCTATCTATAACATTATTTATCTGTTTCAAGTCCAAAAATGTTAACACTAAATTTGCATTCAATGTTTATAATATTATATAGATTAATATATCATACCTGAAATACTTTCAAACGCGGTCTTATACATACGTAAAAGAGGAGTTTGAGGAGTTTTCAGTTCAAGATGAGAATGAGTGAGTGTGAGAAGTGATGACCCATTGCGGGCGGTAGTGATGTAACGACAACCGCGCTTAATTATCATCATCATCAGCCTTTATGCGTCCAATGCGGAATATAGGCCTCTTTTATAAACACGAATCGATTCTATTCTCTAAATCTAAAATCTAAATTTTAGATTATTTTATTACAAAATCAGTCTTACAAACTTGCCTACAAAAAATGGTACTTAAAGTACTTTAATTTAATTAAAAATAGCCATGAGCATTTTTGGCTAGGCAAGTTTGTTTAAAAAAATAAATAGGCATATTTGTTTAAGCAAAATATTTGATAAAAAATATGTCTCATCTGGTTATCTGATCGGTGAAGGACAATCTTCCACGTCTCTTCTACTATTATCTTACATTTCTACGTAGTGACAGTGACTTCCAAGAGCGAATAGTCCGCCACTTCATTTGCCTCACCCCCACAAATTCATATTTGAGTGGCAAATACATTTAGAAGTTGTCTATTCACAGCGCCTCAAGTTTGACACGTCCACATTTTTGTCGTATAAAACTTTATTTGCTGGTTAGAAACAACTCAAAAACTATTCGACCTATTTTAAAAATTCTTTCACCGTTCAAATGCTACTTTAATACTGAGCGACTAGGCTATAAAATAATCATTAAAAAATCCAGATACGGCTGTAAATCTAAGTCAGTCGTGTGAAGCTGCGGACACAAGCTGGTAGGTAAAAAAGTGTGTGTGCCATTCACACACGATAGAAGTGAAACACATGTTAAATGCCCAAATACAAGCAAGTATTAAACAGTGTGCAATATACATACACACCGAAATTTTCTTTCTCGCTCTATTGTATTTGTGTCTCTTACCTGTCGTTTTTTCCGTTGCATCCGGTTTGAAATCACAACGATTCTAAAGAAGTTTCACTTCAATAAATAATAATATGTGGTACCTTTGGTATTGGACATCCAATAGTAAACAACTGTCACAAACTGATGTTCTCATATGTATGCGATGTAAATTCTAAATTTGGATACACATGCATATAAACGTGGATGTCAGACGCATTGTTATACACTGAGGGCAAACACACCCCTCAATATACCACCTAAGGGGTATGTCACATGTCTATTCCATCGAATATTGATTCAATACAGCCTCAGAGTAATTATACAGTACATAATCGCAACAATGACAGTTTAATTTGTCGGCAACGGTACTGACAATATAATATCTGCATGCACTGTCAGTTCATCAATATTCAGTAATTTCTAGTAGGTATTTGATACTTATAAAAGTTTTTGTATCCAGTCGTATGTCAATTTTTCTAAACAAATTCCTAAGAATTGATAGGTATGGACAAATTATTTTTTGTTTTTTCATATCCATTTTTTTACTTTTTAGTGACTAAAATATTTTTGTATGTTTCTTTTTTACGAATCAATCTTCAATAGCTTATTCACCCGTCTGAATTTCAAATTTTACTACCGTCCAATACCAACATTTTATTATTATTGTAAATTTCTGACAATAGTCAAGAGGTTCTCCTCAGTCCAGGTCTAAATTTAAATCAAGCGGGTCTTCAACTATCTTTAGAAAAATAAGCGGATGTGCTTTAAAAATAGCTCAACACGGTGGATAGCTTGTACACTAGCCGGATATCCTGTATATATCATTTATAAGGTCTTATTTATGAAAAAAGCTGGACTTATTAGCTAGGTTATCAGCATGATATTCCAACCTTTGATAATCAAGTAATTTCGAGCTGTTATGTATTAATAAATAAGCTGCTTAATTAGTGTCTAAGGTTTTCAATCTCGATATCTTCATCTTTTAATTACTGTATAAACTACTTTGGGTAAGTTATTTTATTGAGACTAGTTTATGGCATTTACCATATTGTATTTAATGAGAAGAAGTCTTTATAAATTTTAGACCCATAACTGATTGGATTGTCAAAACTGAACAAATTAACGAAATTATATATTGAAAAGAATCATCAAAATCGATTCATAAGCGACGAAGTTATCCGCGAACAAACATAAAAAAGCATATCAATAGTCGAATTGAGAAACACCTCCATTTTTGAAGTCGTTTGAAAAACTAATTTTGTCAAGAAAGAAGTTGAAGAAGTTGGTATTTCAAGAAGGCGGCTGAAGGCACTCGCAGTGGTTTTAGTGGGGTAGTGCACCTCAACGCGAGTCCTCACACACGTGAGTGTGCCTACTTGAGGTCCTGATATTGTGCGAAAGCATTTCCACTGCGACATCCCAAAAAAGGGGTATGTCAAGAAGACACACATTACAATATTATATATATACTAGCGGACCCCACAGACGTTGTCCTTTAGATACGAATCGATAGTGGCAGTACAGATCAATAACCTAGATACCGACTGCAGCGCCATCTGCCGGTCTGATTTGTGAATCTAAACCATCCTCGAATCTACTTGAACACACACAAAGAAAATCACTCAAATCGGTCCAGCCGTTTAGGAGGAGTTCAGTCACATACACACGCACACAAGAAATATATATATTAAGATATATATATATATAGTTCAACAGATTCACACGTCCGTCAATATCCGCAACGCGGCCGACGTCGTCCTCTGCCACACATATGACGCGCCAATACACATAAACCGATTTTCTTTTGGTCCAATTCTTATTTTTATGAAGAGAATTGGGCTCGCACCTTCGGGGTGGTACTTCTCGCTCACAAAATATGGGCGTAAAGTGACAGCTAAGCTAAACTTTTCCTGCCGTTTGTGAGTTATCGGTGGCCCATTAAAGTGTGGTCCAGCCAAAAGGAGGACAACCTTTGGTTGTGCGGATGTGTGTGTTGGTACCCACCATAAGGCTCCGACAGCTCATGCTACCTCCTTTAGGACATAAAACGTTCGTTGTCTGTAAAGTCGGTTTTCGGACGGTAGTTTGACGTGACAACGTCAAACATTACATGCAGCACGAACCGAACTGAGCCGATCGCTCGAGCCGAACATGCCTCTCTCGTTAGTGGCTCGCTCTGGCTTGCGGAACGCGACATGGCATAATAACTCGTTAGACGTTGTACTCTTAGGTTGAGAGTAACGATTGCTAAAACTGAAATTAAGTTATCCTATTTAGGACTACCTACATAGGATAACTTAATTTCTGTGCCTACTAAGGCACTACATATATTATATAGTATAACAATTGAAGTATATTAAATTCCATTCATTCCTATATCGACCTTCTTAGAACAATACGTCTAATAATATTTCATTCCTGAACTAAATTATATCATAGCACCGATAACAGCTTATGCTTTCAGCGAATTATTGTAATTAAACTTGTAACTTGACGTGTTTGATAAAGTTAATAATTAAATTCACCGTGTAGGTCAGGTAACACTGGTTACTTACATTAATAACGGTTATTCTGTATTTGTTCAGTGATACCATCACCGTTATCATCATTATCAGTCTCTCTTCGTCCAGTGATGGACATAGAAACTTATCAATTAGATCAAGACGGTCGATTCCCCGCACTGTTCGCAGAGCGTCGTCCTATCAAGTTGGAGGTAGTCCTTTCGTCTTCCCGAATTAGGCCTGCATTTATTCAATTTTACTAATATTATAAATCTTATAATTTGTTAGTTTGGATGTTTGTTGCTCTTTCGCTAGACGACTGAACTGAAATTCAAAATCGTTATAGCTTTACCTTGGATAAGAAAATAGGCTACATTGTTTCCAGAAAAAATCAATGAAAATTTAATTCCTTCTTTTTCTTTGCCTTAAAGTAATTAGTACTAGCGCCAATTGAAATGTCAATTGTGAAACGCTCAAAATTTACCTGGCCGAACGCTACAAATCTTTCAATACAGCTCCTCCAATTGCCACCTGCCAATTGTCTATATTATTAGAACTCTCTCTCTCTTCCTAGCTATGTGTCCCACATGGTGGTGGGGTCAGCCTTCCTTATTAAACTTCTCCACTTCGCTCTATCTTTGACGTCCTCTTCGGAAACATTGCATTTAATCATGTCATGTCATGAATTGTCTATATTATTAGAACATGCCAATAAAATTAATATAATATTTTTATTACTAATAATTATTGTATAGACGCTCAGTGTGTAACATATATATTGATGAACGTTGTATAAGTTTCACAGACACTAACAACATTTCAACGCGTACCTACTTATTACGAGAAGCTGAGTGAATATGAGTATGGAACTTTCCAAACTATTCCAGCCTTGGAATAATTAACCATACATTCATAGCCACATTGTTAGCATAATATTTAAGGTGTTTGTTACGAATATATCATAATATTGAAACGCATCTGGAAAACTCGGGAATTAGTATAAAGAATAAAGATAACCATCGTACTGAAAGGAACCTTGTGCCTCGCTCTCATTTGCATCTTCCAGCTAACCTCTTCGGTAAAACAGCAGAGTAACTATAAGGCATAAGATGAGAGCCTGTTCCAGTAACTTTGTTCTGCTTTACTTTTAAAAATATAGCAAAGCTGTTTTACAGAATGTTGTTTTACAGTATGCACAGAAATTTGCTATTTCTATTTGAACTTGTTTATTTTAATGAGTGAAACTGATATGAACTAAAAATATTTTTATCTTCTTACAAGACCTGAAATAGAAATGCATCATATTATAAATATAATATAGCTAAAGTACGCCGCGTGGGGACGTATAACGTAAGTCTAATTGGCACTCTCTTGAGTATTATATTCTTGGCATGTTGCACAATTGAAAAGGCTTTAGATGCAACTGCTTTGAGTAATATCTTAAAATATAAAATGCAATGCTTGGTTTTATATTATTTTTTATGTCAGTTTGATAGAACAGGACAGTAAATCTGCCGTGGTATACCTAAAATGCCGCTATCCAACATCTGGGCGATTTTCGTTTTTTGACACTAAAGAATAGAGAAAAAAATTCTCTATCGATCTGTATTTTCAGTTTTTTGATATCTTCATTAGTTTCAAAAATTAAAATTAAAAGATTGCCGTTAACGGCATACATTATGTACTATTACAAATCATAGTTTTTTCGCGTTTACTCAAAACTATGATTTGGTAGATAACGGCATTTAAGTCATACCACGGCAGAAATGGTCCCCACCGTGGTTCAGGCCTTTTCGTGGCAGTGGGGCTCAGTTGCCTAAGGTAGACGCAGCACCTTGGGCGAAGCGAATTGAGCCGAGGGGGCTCTTTGTACCCCTCTTATAAGAAGAGGGGGCAAGAGGACAGAGGGCAAGGGGCGAGGACTGTGGTGCGGGGCAATCGCCCCGAGGAGGCGGGGCGGTCCCTTGAGGGACTGACTAGCCGTCGGGGTGTCCAGTTGCCTGCAGATCCGGGGCACCTTACCAAAGTCGGCATTGGTAGCTCTCGCCGGGTTTTAGTGGAAAGAGCTGCGTCCACTTATCATCTTTCGGGCGCAGCGAGTACCACTCCCCCGCGGGATGCCTAAGCGCATTTCCCGGCGTTAAAGAGAAAAAAAAGGACAGTAAATGGTCAGCGTCGCATATATACTAAAACAAAAAGACCTAATACTACTCATGTTTTTTATAGATTTATATATCTACAATTGTCATTTCCGTAGTACCATTATTTGCCAATCTCTTGCTCTCTTGCCAAAATCTTGTTGCCAATGCCAGAACGCTTATCAGAGTGGCGATTGTAATCACATTACATTGATAAGGCCGTTAACGGTATCAGCTCTCAAGTGTATGAGTTTCATACTATGAATATTTTAAGCGTGATGTTATATACGAATAGATGTATGTATGTTTGATACTTTTTAACATAAAACTAATGAATGGGTTTTGATGAAACTACAATACTAAAGCTTACATATTTTAATATATTTATTTACGTGCTCCGATGGGAATTGGGGATATACAAGGGGCTGCTAGTTAGTTGATAAACATCTATGCTGTATATTCGCGAAAATAAATAATAATTTAGTGCAAGATTAAACTAAATAGTCCATAAACGTTTTTTAGTCATATTTTCAATGACCCTTAAAATAATCAGCATATATACCTGAAATTTTAAGTATTTTTTAACTCTGACATCTAACTTACTAATTATAATAATAGTGTGTGTAAAAGTAAGGATGTTCGTTACGCTTTTACGCGAAAATTCATCAACCGGTCATCATAAATGTTTGTACACAATATATTCTCGGAGATACTAGAAGTAACATAGGATACATCTAAAAAAGGAAAATTTTCTTGCTAACGCGGGCAAAGCAGCGGGCAAAAGCATAGTATTATGTAAAAATTACTAGCTGTATACGTTTTTGCAAATGATAGTCCAAGTTTCAAAGAAACATATTTATCCAAAGGCTTACCAAAGGAAGTCTGTCATCTTTTTGTATGACTATAACCGCAAGATTAGACGAGTATAAAATATGAATAAACAAATTCTACATGAAATTCCAACTGCTGCTTCATAAAATAATTTTTAAATAAACTTTGGAATATATTATACACTGAAACCCTATTCCTTTTACGTAAGACTTTTCTAATCTGTAGCTTTGAATATTATGCATACGATATCACTCCTTCTTACAGAAATATAAAATTGTTTTTGATACGTAAAATATTTATAACCGTTCCTCTTTTCTATGATTTGTAAGATATTACTTAACATTTTGTAAAGTGCTACTTTATTACATTACTTTACATATACTTTATTATATACAGAGTATACAATCAACAAGTACCTTTAGAATAACTTTTTCAGTTTCGAATAAAGAATAAAATATCAATAATTTGAAATAGCGGCAGAATATTTTAACAACAGACATTCCGCTCTCAAGAATTAGAAAAGTTACTAGTTACAGAAAAGAGGATTTATTTAAAATAAATTATAAACATTGAGTACAAACAAATATTTGTAAATATCTTTTAGAATAAATACTTAATTTACATAGTATATTTCGTTACAAGTGCGGAAAGCCTGTCATTGCAACGAGTTCCGACAAATGTCGACCCGAGCCGAGGCGCAGCCGAAGGCGAGGGTGACTGTCGAACAAGTTGCAAGGACGATTCCGCACGTGTCATTACACGTTCATTAACGACTATTTTTAATACAGTTGCGAAAAAATGAAGCAATTTAATAAAATAATAAAAACACAAAATGGCGCCGAACATAAAAGAATATAATAAATAAATAGATATTTTTTTTCTTCACCCATTCTGGGTAGGCAAAGGGAACCATGCCCATACAGCCAAGACTTCAGTGGAATTGTTTTAAAGAAAAAATTAAATTTAATAAGATAAAATAAAATGAAAACTAGCCGAACACATTGAATTAAATCATTAAATCTGATATTGAAACTAATTAGTAGCTTCTTTTTAAAAAATATTTGCATAAATCATAAAAACATCAATGAATTCCTTTTAGTAAAAACTTCGTGGTTGGTTCTTTTCTTTTTAATATACATTTTTTTGACAGTTGGGAAAGAGAACGCACGAGTGCGGAAAAGGTAAAGAAAAAGCACGAGTGTGTAATAGCCCACTTTCCGAACGCTATACGTCCCTGCAATATGCCACTTTTTGAGCAATTGTATTAAAAATATTTTTTGTGTCTTTGGATAACGAGCTAAAAAGGAGTAATTTCCTTTTACATAATTTGTTTGTCATTTCCGACGTTGTTATTAGGCCAAGATGAATGGACGGAATTTTACCCGTGGCCGTGGAAACCGTAGAAACGAAGCTAAGGCAACGACACCTCTACCCCCGCATATCCAGAATCTTGTTAAGAATCTAACAGGTGAGTTGTTTATCTTAAGTTGTTATACCGGGTGTATTTGGAACGCTTTGAAAGATTAAAGCCTATTAATGTATTTATGTGTGCCTATTAATGTGATTATATACTATATAATGCACATAACCTTTTATCTCAGAAACGTCCTGTTAAAAATTTTTTAGCACTGATGTATTTTGCATGCCCGCGATGTATGCATACACGCTATGAACTCACACTGACCGCGAGTCGCGCGCGGTGTGATAGTTCGTACACCTCGCGGGACGCGGCTATACGCCACTTGTTACATTTCTGTTTTATTCAAAAAACGATTGTGTTAAAGCAATATCATCAAATATCTGTATCTTTATGTTTACCAAGCCGGATTATACATAAAAAAGTTAAAAAAAGACAGCTAAAAAGAAAAAAAATCCCGCGTTTTTTTTACTTCTATCGTGTCACCAAGAGAATATAATCACTACGTTTATCGTGTCAGGCTGTTTTTCTAAGCGTTCAAAATACACCCTATATATTCATTATAAAGAAACAGCTTTTTCCTGATTTTATCGGAGTGAATGTTGGTTTGATATTGGGCGGAAATTTACGGAAAAGTGCCTCAACTGTTTTTGACGCACCTCGACAGTATTATCGCCTTGCTGCACTAAGCGTCACGACGATGCCATGTCGTGCCTCACTTCACCTATACTGTATTTTTATTGTATTCCAATATTTCGTTATACATTTACAAACGATTAACACGTTTCATCATCTGCCTGACATCCCTAAGGGCAAAGTATTGTTCTAATATCCAACTGCTCGGTTCCTTTACGACTGTGGTCATAAGAAAACTGGTCCACGTTTAAATCCGTAAAAGCTTGTTTCAATATAAAAAGCTACTATGCGTTAGGTATAACAACATATTGCTAAGCATTTTTTCCAATATTCTATAATTTTTTGTCTATATTTTTTTTCACAAATAATTTGAAGAGAAGGTGAAATCTAGAGCGACTTGATATCTCATGAGTTCTGTAGAAAATAAACATATTGAAATTTAATTTAAAATGATACAAGCATTTTAGCGCAGCGTGTTATTAAAATTTAATGATCTGTTTAAATGCCCCTTGCATGAAGGGTAGACACAATAATTATATGTCAAAGTACCATTAAAGGTGTTTCATCGATTTTATGTGCTATTGCGAAGGTATACATTTACAAAACTTATTGTATTGTTTTTAAAAATTAAGAGCTTTTATTTATACATTTTTGATATAACTTGGTTGGTAAGTCCATTTTACAGAGATTTCAGCGTGCGCTTAATTATTTTATACACAAAATTGACAGTGAAATTTTCCATATTATTTTTTTACAACCTCAATCCGGTTAAGTTTACTCGCACGGAATCTGTTTATGTCGTATAATATGACGTCTGTATACTGTACTGACAGCTGCAATGGATATTGACATATTGAACATAACGTAGTGTTTATATACTCTTTGCATAACATTGCATTTGAACACATGCGGCGTCGCTACGCGTGTTTTGCCAAGCGAGTGATTTTCATTTTTACTTTTTAGGATGTTTTGTCGAGGCTTACGAGTGAATAATTCAACATAAACTAAACTTAGAATAAATACTAGTAGTCTAAGATACGGTATATAAAACGACCTTCACCGCCTAAAAAATTCAGTCCAGAATATGATTAATTATAAATTTTTAAAAAATCTCCCGTTCATTTGACTATGATATAAAATACGTTTCATCAAATAAGCATCTTGGTGAAGTTCGTTTTATATACCGTATCCTATGCTATAAAATACATTTTTGTTTCTAATCAATAATCATCTTTTTCCTGATTAACATTTTGTAAAACGCGCTTATTTACCTTTTTAGTGTTGTTGGCATACGCAAAGGTTTCACAGAGCTCATACTGAAGTCAGCCAGGCATACTAGACATATTATACACACTAGACTGACCATGTAAAAAAGAGAGGCCTTTTCAACTTTATTCGATGGACATTATTAATAATTTAAATATTTATAATTGTATGCTTTTAATACTATTATATTAATTAATGCTAGTTGACAAAGTAGATACTATCTATGCTTAAGTAAATTAAGAATTGAGCGTGCGTGCAGAGCAATTGCGAAATTATTACATTTTGCTGTAACATGTTTCAAATGCTTATTGTATTATTTTTCGTTTTCTTCTCGTTCATATTTGAATTTGAATGTTTAAATTTGAATTTTATAAAATTTGTTACTTACAATGATTTGTTTATAAATACTAATGATGTAAATTACCTAATGTATACTTTGCAAAAAATTATTTCGGTAATCGAAAATATATGCTATGTTAGTATTATATTTAAAAAATCCAATGATTCATAGGTACTCACGCCGGTACAGGACTCAAAACGAAAAATTTGAATACCTTTCAAACGCCCTTCACATACCGTCTGCTACCGCATTTGATGAACGATGTGAACAGTCTAAAACCATCCTATCATATGAAGAGCACGCGACTGTACTCCGAGGTAGTAATTGGGATACCAACTGTGAAACGGGATAAGGAGAGCTACTTGTTGATATGTTTGATGGTAAGTTCGTACGTTATTCTGGAATATATTTTAATATGGGATGAAGAGCTCCGTGGAGTAAGAGTTTTAGTTGAACTATCTTTATGTTTATTAAAAGAGGATATCTATAAAAATGATAATAATGCCTTATGATAAATTAAGTACCTATTTATTGCATAATATTGTACCAAATTATAATAATTGAATTTCAGTGTAGTCCTCCTGAATAGTAAAGAACTCTAGAATATTTTTTAAAATTCTTTCGTTTTTGAAGATAAGATGCAAAAGCGTATCTATCATCACTATCATCATCATTCTTAACCCCTCAAATTCTGAACATGGACCTCCCTCAAAGAACGCCAAGACGACCGATATAATAAGAGTAGCAACCTATAACAAAATAATTAAATACCTACCCAAAAATGGTTGTATGGTTCTCTGATTGATACTCTCAATAATAGATAACAGTTTTTCCATATATTTTTAATTTATAGAGAGCATATAATCGATAAGGCTTGCGCAACGGACCGTATATACCTTTAGTAATTGTTGGGATTGCGCCTATTTTAATTTGCGTCAAAACGCCGCGTTGCAAATACAACAATATGTAGGTAGCGTATCACTCGACATAATCAGAGAGTAGAGAAATAAACTCGGCGGCTCTTAATTGTTTTCTAGGGTTGACCTGGCATGGTTCTTTGTTTATATTTAAAAATATTGCAAACAATGAATTAGAGCATTAAATGTGTTTTAATAAACTATTGAACGAGCCTTTTTATTATAAGCCGGTATGCATTCTATGATAATATATTTTTAGACCTTTGACAAACAAGGTGTAAAAGGCTGTTTGATTTAGAATTACCTGTCACTGTAAAAGCTACGGATCATCTTTCGGTTTTCTTTTCCATTTTTAGAATTCTATTACTAAAATTAACAAACAAAAAAACCACTGCAGGGGCATTTTATTGTCCGTCTGTCAAAATGTGCCATGGACATTGATTCAGTGAGGTTACTGTTTGACTCGCGCTTGTTATTTCGTGTCATTTCTTCTTATGTCTCTTTCATTGAATATACATTTTAAATCCTTCAACGTATTTATATTATGTGATTTCTTAACAGCATTTAGTTAACGGTCTGACGGAAGCGGATGAGAAGAACACACTCATGATAGTTCTGGTGGGAGAAACTGATCTCGAATACGTCATCAATACTGCGCGGGAAATTGAAATGATGTAAGTTATCCATTTGAATGTTCTACAAATGTTTGTATATAATAAATATTGTGAAGTTGTTCATCCACTATCAACGATTTTAATGAAATATTGCACACTGCAGATTAAATCATTTCGATAAAATGTTCCATTATTTTTTATCTTTATTAATACCAAACTTATTTTAAAATCCTAGCATTCATCTGGCATTGTTTGATTTTCAAACTAAATATTGAATTAAATTTATCCTAGGTACTACATCTTAATTACTTTAGTTTTATTACTAATGGTTAATAATTTTACAATTTATTTGTGATTTGGAATATTTGGAAATATTTTTAGGTTTCCAAAGCAAGTCGCCAGTGGTCTCATTGAAGTTTTATCACCACCGGCATCATATTATCCAGACTTAGACGCAATACCTTTAAGTCTAGGTGACTCTCAGAAGCGTGTGAAGTGGAGGACCAAACAGAACCTTGACTCCATATACCTTATGTCTTACGCCCAGTCTAAAGGAACCTTTTATCTTATGCTAGAGGATGATGTCATTGCAAGCAAGAATTATGTACAGGTAAGTCACATAGTTTTGTATCTTAGTTGTATCTTAGGCAGACGTGCCACCTGATCGTAAGTGGTCGATATCACCCACAAAGTTAACCCAGTTTACCTGGAGCTGGCAGTAAACTAGAATAAAATATAAGCGCGCGGAATGACAGCGTGATTCCGTTTGCAGTCACGGCTTTCAAGTTGATTTCACTGACAAGCGCCACTACACGTCGAATATAAAATTCTCCCAATTATAAATACAAGTATTAGTAGCACTCCATCATTTGAAACGAGGTCAATCTAGAAATTTGATTTCATAAATTATTCGAATCATATTCATATAAGAGACAGGAAAATATTTTCTAGAAAATTCTATTCATAGTTCAATAAATTCGTGATAGGAGCCCACTTAACGACTATAATTCAATGATACTATACATTAAAGCTCAATTTATTTATTTACCAATATTATTTTACCTTGAAATGATTTCAAAGGCAGTTCGTAAATTATGAATATATTTCTAATGAAGCGTGGATGTTAGCTAGACTGATAAAATAACGTTATCTTTTAATACATGGATTTCGTTTCTCTGGATATATATTTACAGGCAGATACGTAATTAACGTAATTATATTTAGTCTTTTTAACGCCGTCTAGTCGTGGGGTTAGGCTGGACAATACGCATCGTCGCTGGTTCGAATTGCGCCAAGTGCGGATAAATTTGTGTACATAGAATCGGAAACGGCTACAACGATTTTCATGAAATGTTGTATACACGCGTTAAAAACGGCGATAAATCGATCTAGCTAGGTGAATTTATAGAAAACTTTTTCCTATCTATGTTTTGAGGCAACGATAATATATGATTAGAATATGAACGTAAATTTCGCTGTCAAATAGCAAATATAGTAAATCATGATAGCTTAGTGGAGAAATTAGGCAGTTATGTATCGAAAGGAGCCTGGTTCTCATCTCCAGTCCGATCACTTTTTTGTCTTTTTTTTTTCAAGTCCATTTTTTTAAAGGTAAACTTTATCATATTATTACTAAGGGTATGTAAAACAAAACAAAAAAAAAACCGAGCACAGGTACTATATAATATAATGTTTGCGCCGAGTTGTGAATGTGTATCATCACGTCTAGCTTTTCCCAACTACATTTTGGGATCGACTTCGAGTCTAACCAGATTCTGTTGAGTACCAGTATTTTACATGGAGTGACTGCTTATCTGACCTCCCCCTCTCCCCCTCTAACCCACCACCACCTATCTCACCCATCCACGGACCAACCTCGGCTGTTACCACTGAGTCAAATGCTCACCCTCCGAAATGAACGTGTATATCTTAATATATATATTTCTTGTGTGCGTGTGTATGTGACTGAACTCCTCCTAAACGACTGGACCGATTTGAGTGATTTTCTTTGTGTGTGTTCAAGTAGATTCGAGGATGGTTTAGATTCACAAATCAGACCGGCAGATGGCGCTGCAGTCGGTATCTAGGTTATTGATCTGTACTGCCACTATCGATTCGTATCTAAAGGACAACGTCTGTGGGGTCCGCTAGTATTATATATTTATATAATACGGACGGAAATAACGTACGCGTAGGTATGAGATATCTGTACATAACTAACCGGATACTATATGGAACCTAACTACGGCATTTTGGAACCGATACGCCGATATGCTTTTTTCTTAAAGTCATATTTGAAACGCTGGCAACGCATTTCCAAATGTAATTTATAAAGGTGCTTTAGAATTAAATTGCATTATAAAGATAGATCACTAAAAGTGTAAGAAGTAAAAAGTCTTAAAATATTCTCTTCTCTATAACGATATATTATGATATGCAGTAAATTATTCGCATATTTCTTGTGAGTTTATTCTTAATAAGCACTGCCTGGAGCTTATTATTTAAGCAGCTTATTTAATATGAATATCTTACTTTTATATTTGTACTATACTGTAGCGTAGTTTGTGTTATTACGCATTACATTATTATGGTGCATATCGATGGAAAGACACGCAAAAGCTCATGTTTAATTATTAGCCAGAAAATTTTATTCATGACTTGTTTTTTTTTTAAAACCAGATGCAAAAATAGGGGTGTCTTAAGTTTAAGCGCTACGTGTGTGTATGTCAGACAGTAGCTCTGATATGAGGGAACTTGAATGCTTTTTGTCACTGCATGTGATATTGTTTATCCCTGATACGATCTGTTTTTTTTCATTTACCGCATATATTTTTGAGATGAAAATTAAACTTAACAAACTATCTTTGGTTGATAATCCTTTATACGATCTCTCTGTTATTCATCCGACTGTCTTTCATCTGGATGTCTAGTTACTTCTCAGTGATTAATATCAATGATCAGCCTTTATCCGTCCACTGCCAGAACCTTTTTTTTTGACGTTACGGGTAGCATGCACGAAAAAGATGACGTCATGTAGCGTTCCGAAAGCAAGAGAATGGCACGAACGAAAGAGAGGCATGAAGAGCTCGAGCGATTAGCTCAGTTCGGTTCATGCTGTACGTAATATTTGACATTGTCACGTGATCACGCCAACCTACTTCCCGTAACCCGATTGTACAGACAACCATTTTTTTTTTGTTGAACCTTAACGTCCCTCGATGAACGTCAAACTGACCGATCCCTTACCACTCACTAAAACGTACCGGTCACTGCACGAAGATCGTCTTCCCACCTGGCTAACGACTGACAAACAGTTCGTCTGCCTAAACGCGGCATCCACTTAAACCTTATTCGTCCATCGGCAATTTGTTAAGCTGAATGCGTGACCAGCCCACTGACACTTCATCGTGTTTCATCTTCGCGTGGTATCGTAAATTTAGTTCTCTGGAGTCTTCCTTTCGAATCTTATCTAGTGATATACAGTATCATAAAATTTGGTAAAAAGCTAGATCTCGTAAGTCACAAAAAACCTGAAAATCCTTAATTTGTTAATATTGAAAATATATTAATAACCTATACCAAAAAAAAAAACATTTTCAGAACCCTCTGTGTATGAAACAGACTCGCATTTCACTAGTTTAATCTAATATATAAAATTTCCCTGTCACAATGTTAGTTACCGTACTCCTCCGAAACGGCGTGACCGATTTTGATGAAATTTTGTGTGCATATCGAGTAGGTCTGAGAATCGGCCAACATCTATTTTTCATCCCCCTAAATGTTAGGGGTAGTCCACCCCTAGATATATTTTTTAATTTTTGGACGACATTTTTTGTTTTTATTTTTTTATGATACTACATACAAAAATACATACAACCCTAAATTTTGACCCCTCTACGATCAACCCCTATTTTGTAATTGCAATTTTAATATTGGCAGAACGAAGTCTGTCGGGACAGCTAGTTTTTTAATATAATTGAATTTTTAAAACAGTTACTATCAGGAAGGTTATCAATAAGCGTGACTTAAGGGAATTTCGTTAAAATAATTAGTTTAAATAATTGGTTGAGGTCGGGCTTCGATAAGCTCAAGAGTATACACCAGGGAACCGCAGTTATTTGTATAAAAGGGTTGGCTTTTAGCACTTGTCAAACAAATGCTGAATTTGGATGAATTTAAAGTATATAATACGATAATAATTACATAATACGTTCGTCATGCACTTGGTGGAATACAACACCAGCCAGAGGGTTTAGACGGAAGTTATATCGTATCGTAGCGGAAAGATACCGAAATTCGTTATCGTCTCTGAGTTATCAGTGACTTATTTCCTAGTCAATAAGTTATTGACAATAGCGATCGATAACCAACAGATAGTTTGTGATTTTGTTACGATAACGATTGACCACGTGATTTAGCGCGACTTATGTCAATCGCATACAATATATTAATTTCGAACTTCGTTATCGTTTTTTTAATTTACTTTGTTTTAGTCCTTTACATTCATACTATACCAGCCGTCGATAATATTATGTTTATTATTAAATATATATATTTTTATCTAGGAAATCAAGAAGTTCACCGCTGCCACTACAATAAAGACGCCCAAATGGTACATGATCAGCTTCTGCCAAGTTGGCGGTATCGGGAAACTGTTTCGATCCTCCGACCTTGTTCACTTCATATACTACGTGCAATTGTTCTACCAAAACATGCCGATCGATTGGCTGTTAGAGAGCTACCTGGCCGATCGTGCTTGCAGCATTGACAGGACTACGGTAAGTAAGGTAACTTTTAAATATTATAATTTTAATTGATAAACCAAACTTATTATTAATGTGAAACTTTTATTACATCCTCTCAAACTTTTTCGTCTCAGTGTTGCATGTCGCATGATGGTCGGAGGCCAATATGGCTTCGCCTATAGTTCGCATCAGCTGACCGTGTAGTGTATAGACGTACTTATTTGTGCCAGTGCTCCATTCTATTTTGATAAAATGAAAATTTGAATATGAAAAAAAGTTTAACTTTTATCGTGGTTTCATAAAACCACATGACACTTTTTCTTCTATAATGTTATGAGGAATGCGCTGACAGCTTTCAGATTTCATAAAATAACGAAGGTCTGGGTTCACAGGATTTTGGTCTATAACAATTATGATGTCAGGAAGGCTGTATCAGACGTAATGTCACAAATTTTTTCCTAAGTGTCTCATGATTCATCACACAGATTTAGAAATAAAGACAGACGGAGCATGCCCAACACACGAGTGAGGCATCAAAGCGAAAACAAATTCAAAAGCGCCCTCAAGTGCTTGACATAGCGTCGTACTCTAAACGTCTATTAGATTGTGTTCGCTTTTGAATTTGTATTTGCTTTGGTGGCGTTACTCGCGTGTTCGGTAAGCTCCATCTATCTTTATTTATAAATCTGTGTTTCATCAATAGTTTTATTTGACACTATCCACGCAGGCAAATATTATCCAAGAGGATGTCGTTTTATAATAATTATTATTAACGAACTTCACGTAAATATCAAAAGACAAGAATGCAATTAAAATCTAATAAATATGCGCTCAGAATTGGATAACTCTCTTAATCTTAGACGACAGAAAGGCGTAAAATTGTAGCATTTTCTATAAAAAAAAATCACCTTACAAACAGACAAAGTAACAAATGAGTACCTAATACCTACTAATATATTAAGTTGAATCGGAATACAAAGAGGTTCATTAAGTAAGAAGCGCAATCATGTATAAAGCAATAAAACCTACACGGTATTATAATGTATCGACTCTTCCGATTTAATCGCGGATTATTAAGTTTTTTACATGCCGCCGCTTCCGACTTTACTGAGATATAATCCATGAAAGTTATAACATAATAAATCGATTGTAAGGATAGTAGATAAGTTGTACTTATTACATTAGTTAGGAGGAGAGAACTGAACAGGTGTTGAGCCATTCTTTAAAAGGAATTTAAGGGTCAAAATTTAAAATGGAACGTTACTGTAAGAATTATTAAAATTGTCGAAGAGTTATTATTTTATTAAGTTTTAATTAAAAATATCATAGGAATACAATATTATTTATTGAGTAATTTATTGGTAATACTATTATTTAACTAAGGTTCTACCAGTGTCGGTGGTTTTGCCAATCCGTTCTGCACTCTAGACATTTGTACTATTCAATTAGTGAAATTCCGATAGTTCTAATCTTGATTAGGTATTTCAGTCTGAGGTCTCAATTTAGGAATTACATTCGAAAACCATACTTCATTTATATAGGTTGTTTAATAATTATAATCGGAGCGTCGCAGAGTCGTTGCATGACTGTAGTGTGTAACTGTACTCACGTATCGTTATATTTTATATAAATATACATAATATTATATAAAAAAGTTTAAGCCAACAAAATTTTACCACTAAAAACCTACTGCAATATCAAATAAATTGCAATATCAATATCGAATATTTTGATAGAAAAAAGAGATTAACAGTTGTAGGATTAAATACTCCGAGCCTATCCATTCACTTATAATTAAAAACTTTATGGTATTCATTGTGGCTTTTTAGGATTATTACATGCTGTTTAAGATACTTTAAAGCATGTTAAGTATAACTAGTTTCACGTTAGTGCATGTTAAGTTTAATGTTATATGCCATGACAAATAATTAAATATGACAAATAAAATTGTATTGTCGTTCATTGAGGGAGGCCTATGCGCCCCCACCATGTTTCAAACCTTGTCGTGGCGGTGGGGCTCAGTAGCCCAGGGTGACCCCAACATCTTGGGCGAAACGAATTGAGCCGACGCGGGGGGCTCTTTGTACCCCTCTTATAAAAGAGGGGACAACAGAGCAAGGGGTGAGGATGGGAACCTCACCTCATCGTATTGTCCAGGCGTTGGGAGTGGTTGTTCTGTGGTGCGGGGCAACCGCTCTGTGGAGGTGGTGTCGGTCCCCTGAGGGACTGACTAGCCATCGAGGTGCCCTGTTGCTTGTAGATCCGGGGCACCTTACCAAAAGCGGCAGTAGTGGCACTCGGGTTTAAGAGGGTAGAGCTGCGTTCACTTACCATTTTTTGGGCGCAGCGAGTCCCACATACCCGCCTGGGAAGACCCACTCCCCAGCGGGATGCGTCAGTGTACTTTCCGCCGTAAAAGAAAAAAAAAGCCTATGTGCAGTGGACTGGTAAAGGCTGATGATAATGATGATGATGGCAAATAGCGAATTGAAATGGGAGAAGATTTTCTCTCGATGCGCTGCATTATCAATAAATAATATCTCAACAGTTATTTACTGCGAGCATCAATTTAATATATTAACTATTTGTATTTACTTTAAAACTTCTATATTTGCTATTTAATATCAATTTAGAAATGATTTAATGTAATTTATTACTATAGGAACACTGCGGCAGGAGTAAATTGCAGATCCGTCCCAAATACAAAACATCGCTGTTCCAACACATCGGACTCTATTCGTCGCTGAAAGGAAAAATACAAAAAGTTAAGGTACGAATATTGTATTTATCACCATAAAACCTTATGTAAAAACTTATAACACGCTTTTGTGGTTGTCGATACTAATATTATAAAGAGGAAATATTTGATTGCTTGTTTGTATTGAATAGGCCCCGGTTAACATAGGCTATTAAATTATATTCAATTTTCAAAAAGGTCAGGGACTCGTATAAAAACTTAGTTGAAGCAGGCGAAGCTGCGTGCAACAGCTAGCTACATAAGTAACCAAATTATAATAGTACAAGCTTTTGCCCGTGGCTTCGCTCGCGTTAAATTCTGAATAACACGGTTTCCCTTTCCTGATTTTAGAACATTTAAAAAATATTTTATAATGAAAAGATTCTGGGCATTGTACTGTGCATACACACTTCCACCCCCCCATTATAGGGAAGTAGGGGTTGGAAAGAGCCAAAAATTAGCATATGTCACTCTCCATCCCTTCAATTATCTGCACCTAAATAATCACGTTAATTCGTTGCTCCGTTTTACCATGAAAGACAGATTAACATACATACACACGCACTACCCCATTTATAATATTAAATATGGATTAATATTACAATATTTTTCATTTTGATAGAGATCATGTATTATTTCGTAGATGGACTGAAACCTTTAATGACAAACACGCTGAGATGTTATATTTTAGTATCCTGTTGAGTCTAATATTTTGGAGGGAAACCTCTGTAGCCGTTTTGATCAAAAACTTATTCTAAGAGCTGACTGACGTCAGTTTGGCATACTCGTGACGTATAGAATAGAATAGAAATTGTTTATTTCAGACACAACAATAAAATATGCCCATACCTATATAGTTAGATATATTATAAAGTTTATATCGCGAGATACCTTTAAATAAAGAGAGGCTTTTATTTAAAATCATTATCACGTATCGGTCCGTCCATTGGTACATGGGTACTGGGGGTAGGTAGGATTTAGATCTCGCATTCACCGCGACTGACCATTATTCAGAGAACGTCGTGCCATCTCGGTGGAGGTCGGCTGATCCATCTTACAGGACGTAACCTTCATTAAAGAACTCAGTCTACTGGGTATTATTTTTTAAGCATATTTGACTAATCAGTTAACTAATCTTTCTGTTCTCTAACGGATGGCTTCATTGCTAATCTTATTCAACACGGAAACCCTTAAGTGTACCGCGCATGCAATAAATGGCTTTATTTATACGAATATTATAAAGGGACAAAGTTTGTGAGGATGCAGAAATTCTTTTACTTATATTAAAAGCTACGTTATTTGTGAGTGACATACTCCTACGGGAATTTTTAACCGCGGGGTGCTGATAGCTTAAAATATTTTTATGCGCTTAAATTATTTAACAATATAAAAATATTTGTACATCCTACAATGCGTTCGTCAATTTGTTAACCATATTTAAGCAAATAAGTAATTTTGTAATATAATGTTTTTATTGTTTTCCATTTTTCATTTCATTACATTCGCATTCTTATTGTCTTTTATGATTTCTCTACCTTCTATTATCTTATGGATTCCTATGGATATAATTTTCAAATCATTTAGACAAAAAGACACAATCATAAGATAATACCTATTATTATAATGAAATACACATACACAACATAATTTATTTGTAATGTTTCACATCAAATCTCAAAAAAATAAACATCATGCCTTTCCGATTCGGCTGCAAAGAAACATAGCATTAGGTACCTTTATTTATTATTAAACATCTTTCATTTCATTCAAAAGGTAATAAAATTTCCAATTGCATTTTATATTAAGAAGTTCGTTTAACCAAAGGGCTACTTAACAGTCGTCACGATTAAACTTCCCCGGGAAAGTCCCGAGTCCTGACTCCCGCTTTAATTACGGAAACGTGATAGCCTTGATCGGGTCAGTAAAGCGAGTTTCACTCACCCCATTATGCATGCTTTTATTAAAAGCCAAGTTTGCTT
This sequence comes from Lycaena phlaeas, assembly GCA_905333005.2. Classification (NCBI taxonomy): domain Eukaryota; kingdom Metazoa; phylum Arthropoda; class Insecta; order Lepidoptera; family Lycaenidae; genus Lycaena; species Lycaena phlaeas. The sequence goes on from HG995168.1 coordinate 9,386,802, forward strand.
CACAGGGAAAATCTGATACTTATTACTTACAAGATTTTTAATAAAAACTCATAATTCCTACGGACTATACTTTAAAAGGCGAAAGACTATCTAAAGAATTTAAACATTTATTTACATAGAGTTATGGTGTAATTACAATAAATAATCCGACATTGATCTAGAAAACTCTTCTGTTCCTGTCCAATTCTGCTCATAAAACAATGTCTTCGACTGTCAGTAATTATATCTTAAATTATTCACAAAAGAATGAAATCTTATGGCAGAAATAGATCTAGTAAACTAAACTATATGGCATATTATTACGACTTCATCGAAACATATTTTCACTTACTCTGATTCAATAAAATGTCAAACTATCCTCGGCATATTTTTGTCCAAATGTACACTAGCATCAAAAAAAATCTTTATTTCGTAGGTAACAACTTGTCCACTTGAAATATGTCAAAAGAAACAATCCAAAGAAATAAAAAAAAACTCGTTTTAGCTGCAGGTTCCCCTAGCTTTATGGAACTATTAAGAACTTATTTCAAATATCTGTGCCTAGCTTACATTTTCTTCAAATATAAGTTCAAAAATCGCTTGACATTCCATTGTTCAGTAATTAATAATCCATATAATAATCGATAAAATAATTGCTTATACCTGAACAATAATCGGGTCAGCTTTGATACATAATATCCTTCTATCGATTAGTATTTAATGGATAAACTTTTTTTTTCATGGTTTTGCCGCGGCTGCATTATGTCGTTTCAAATTTTAAGACAAGCTTTTTTGAAGTGAAAACTTCTTTAGTAGTATTGAGCACAATTTATTTTTGGGGAATAAAAATTGTGCTCGCCTCAGTTTGGTGCTCTCGTATTCGGATCAGTGCTCTCATATTGCATTTGCTAACGTCAAACCGCTATGATTGGATGCGTCTGTATTTCAAGCATCGTTCATTGGCTATCGTAAAAGTTGCCGCGATAATAAACCAATAGCAACCCACTCCGGTTATATTTTCAAAGCAAATTAGAACGTGCCTTCCGAAATCCCTACTTAATATTATAAATGCAAAAATAACTCTGTCTGTCTCTCTGTCTGTTACGCTTTCACGCCTAAACCACTGCACCGATTTTTATGAAATTTAGTACTCATATAGATCAGAGATTGGAAAAGGGCATTGGCTACCTTTTATCGCGAATAAGGCTTGGAGGGGTAGGTTTGAACGCGCTAATCTTCGGAACTATTGGTCGGATTTGAATGATTCTTTCAGTGTTAGATAGCATATTTATTGAGAAAGACTATAAGGCCATCTCTACCATCCCACCAAGTCGCCTTTATAAATCATATTTAACGCAGGCGAAGCTGCGGGCAACAGCTAGTACGTATTATAATATAAAATTACTTATCTTGAAATTATGAAAGAAAGTAAATTTACTGAAGTATATACTTTGTTATGTAAAATAATTTTAATCGTTCTGAAATGTTGACTTTTTTGTGTAAAATGGTGGCAATTATTGTGTACGATAGAGCAAATTGTATTTTATCATATACATGACGCTGTCTAGTGATAAAGTAAAATTCCAAATTATAAGTTTTCATTTCTATTGTCAGTACCCATTGCTGTTGTTAGTTTTTTTTTTCAAATACTTTTTAATGTACATTCATCTGATTTATTATACCACCTTTTAAAACTTAAGTATTAGCTAGCGGAGCAAATTTAGTCACCAAGCTCTTATTATTGAACATAAAAGGATATGAAGTAAAAAAAAAACGATTACATGACTTATGTACCAGGGCAAATTATTGAGCTTATTCGAAAGATATCATACATGCATGCATAAACCTCACTCATGCTTTGCAGGGGAAGCTTGCCTAGAAATCGGGCGAGAAACTTACTCGTTCATAATACTATCATGCGTCGTTCCAAAAGTTCAAAATTTTTTTGAACTGACTTCAATTCGGACAGGATAAGTTGCACGTACTTTATACAATCAGTTGCCATAGCTTTATGGCGGACATCATACACTCTTAAGACTTTCAAATATTATTGAGAGGTTTGACACGATGTTTCCTAAAACGCTTATGAAAAGGTCAAAAGTGATTAGAAAAGCCAGAAAAGGTTGTTCTTAAACGCTGACTCTTTCCTATCCAACCATTCGCACTAACAAAATTTGATATGTTTAATTATCATACGAAATATTAAACTCCGTCACTTTTTTCTAGTGTAAAACGGACTATGTTTACAGTACAATAAGAAATTTACATTTGATAAGCAATTTTGCGATGAAATTACTCAAAGCCTAGACACGACGGCAAAGGAGTTAATAATGTTATTAGTTTTCCTACAAATAACCTTTTGTATCTGCTTCACTTTGAATTTACACATTCAATCTATCATAAATCTAATTTATCAATCGCAAAGTGATTAAAAACCTTTTAGATAAAAGTGTTGTTGTTTCAAGATTGTCATCATCCAAAATCCTTTGATTATGAGTAAATAAAAATATAAAAAGTTAATGTGTTAATAGCACTGTAATAGAGTAATAATAATAAACAAAATAGTAAAGTATCAACCCTTATATGTCCCACTGCTGGGTACGGGTCTCCTCCTCGAAATCAGGCGAGGAGGGTGACGGTCGTTCGTCAATGCTCTGGCCCAATGCGTGTTGGTGAGATTCACATACCTTCAAAGACTTTCAATCTCATCAGGCATGCAGGTTTCCTCACGATGTTTTCCTCTACCGGTGAGCGAGCGATGGTCTCGTGTTTTAGGGTACCCTTAGAAATGTAGAAAATCGATCGAATTCGAAACCCCAAAAGAGGCCGAGGTCATACCCACTGGACCATCGTCGCTCAAATAAAGTATAAACAATAATAATAATAATAATACAGCTTTATTTTATTTCATTCCAGGTTAATTTAAAAAAACATATTTTATTGGGATTTTTTTTTTATTTATTGTTATATACTATTATTAAATAATTTATACATAAAGTTTCAACTCTTATGCGTCCCACTGCTGGGTACGGGTCTCCTCCTCGAAATCAGGCGAGGAGGGTTAATAAGTTCACCAATGCGCTGGCTCATTGCGTGTTGGTGAGATTCACATACCTTCAAAGACTTTAATCTCATCAGGCATGTAGGTTTCGCCACGATGTTTTCCTTTACCGGTAAACGAGCGATGGTCTCGTGTTTTAGGGTGCACTTAGAAATGTAGAAAAACCCATTTCAAGGTACACACTAGGGCTAGGATCGAACCCGAAACCCCATAAGAGGCCGAATCCACCCAATGCTGGACCATCATCGCTCAATTTAATTATTTAATTTATATATAAGTAGATAAATATCTGTATATTATAGGACTCGCAATTTGGAGTTTTGCCGCTGTACTACGCTCATGAAAATCCACCGCTGAAATCCATCCATTCAAATATCGTCGAACATCCCGACCATACCGCTCAAATGGCGTACAAGGGACAGACCTTCTTTTGGGGTATCAAGCCTAAAAAGGGAGACGTCTTGGAGTTTTGGTTTGAAAAGCCTACGGAGATCTCAAGGTGAGTTAGTCTTTAAGGAACTATAGGTGATGTCTTAAGTTATATATGAGTGTCAAGACAGTGAATTTTAAATGCAGTTTTCACAAATATCTTTTTGTAGGGGTCGAATAATTTGACTAAATTATTATTAAGACTACTTAAACGTATACATAATTTGAATTACGTCTATTAAAGTATATGTCTTTCTCGTATATTTTTGTACATTTATAATATTTTTTTTATTCAGTCGCTTAGCAGCTTTCCTTGCGTGCAACAGCCTTAACTATACTAATATTATAAAGAGCAACGATTTGACGCAGGCGAAGCTGCGTGCAACAGCTAGTATTCTTATAAATAGGTTTTATAATGTAATACCTAGTTTATTTTTAGAATAACAAAGGTATATATACACTTTTGATATTACATAACTTTGTAATAAAGTTCACTACAGACGTGTCGTATCAGTGAGGTAACTTTCGAGCTCTCAGCTTCAATGGGAGGTGTTCTATTTATGTTCTGAGGTGCACAATGTCTCCATGACAACCTGCCCTTCTAGAAAATATGTGTCTTTTACGTTTGTCGTATAGAATATAGTAAAATAGATACATCAATGTCGAAAGCGAATGTCAAGTAACTCTATAAAACGTAAAAGCCACTTGTCTTGTATTTACTATTAAAATGGTAGTAATCGCCGTTATGATTTTTATATCAATGTTTTACGTAAATAACTAGTATCTACGGTAAAATGCATGGATATAATAAAATGATGGACGTAATATTATCTTTCAAGTGAAACCTATCTCCTACTCCTCCTGAATTCTCTTTATAATTTTATTGCATTTCTCTGAGAGAGTATCAAAGATTCATTTTACTGTCGCTGTCAATACCGGAAGAACAAGAATAGCAGCAGTTGTAAAGCGAAAAAAATAAAGATTCGTACATCAATTATCTTTTTTTCGCAGCTTCATGTTCCGCAGCAGCAACTTCCAACATCCGAATGATAAGTTCTATGAGTCGGTGGTGGAAGTGTTGCCAGCTACGAGCACGACCAACTTCACTGTAGTCGACACGTTTGATGAGTTTGGCTTGGCCGAGGGTACTTTGAATCGATCGCTCGGACCATTTTCTGCTATTCGTATCCGAGTTAACAAGGACAGTTCGTATTGGGCTCTGCTTAGCGAGGTAATTATACATTTGAGTAAAAGAGAGACATTACCGATGGGTGTGGAGAACCATCCTGCCATCTAACTGGTTTACTTTGGTTCGGAAAAAAGGTAAGACATGCATTTACAGAAGAAAGAAGACAAAAGGGTGAAGGCCGCGCTTAGACCAGTGGCCGACCGCCATCTTAGCGTACATTGAGGGAGTCTTATATTCAGCAGTGGACGGATAAAGGCTGACGATGATGACGATGCATCTACTGGAGAACGATTGGAAGATGGGCCAATAAGGTACATTACATCCCAGGATAGCTATTGAGGTTTTTGGGCCAGGTGAGCATTTTTATGTTTTAGGCGACGCTGTCTTTTAATGTGTCATGGTTTGTTTCCTCCATCATCATCATCATCGTCATCAGCCTTTAAGCCACTGCTGAATATAGGCCTCCCTTAATGAACGCCTCAATGAAGATTAATCACCTATAATCGGCTTTTGCCTAGTGACTTTATTATTACTTTGAATTTTTTCCGCAAAACAACGTTGTAACATCGTAATGTTCCTAAGAAAGAACATGCAAGTTGATTATTTAATGACAACAACACCTACCAATTCTACCATCCATTGCTATGAAGCAGCGAACCTATTCATGACCAACGTAGACTTGGCTTGCATAAAAACACATACACACATACATTTCATAACTAGTATATATTGACCTTTCAGATCGAGGTGGCTACCTTTAGTAATGTAACTGCAAGTTGACGGTTGGAAAAAACACCGTGGGACAGATTTTCAAACAAGATGACTACAGAACCTCCTATGATAAAGAAAATGATCAAGGGTTATTAAGAACAAAAAAAAAAACAAAGCAAAGATCAACGACTACTCGGCGTTAATAAGGATGAACGAAATTGTATCTCTTGAATTTAATTTTTTTTTGTGTTACGATAATGACAATTTTTTTTTTTATTATATTGCTTAGAGTACCGTGAAGTTACTTTTACCTCACTGAAGTTATTATATGACTAGCAGATTTTGAGTTCAAGAATTGTGATTATTATTTGTAATTAATTTAGATCGACGCGTTATTAATATTTACTTTAGATATGTATGAGATTATAACCAAAATATAAACCAAAATTATTTATAAACTACAATTCTAGGTTTTATAATAATTCTTAAGTTATATAATTTAATTAATATTAAGATTATTCAAAATGTTGATAATATTCTTTGTTTAATTTATAATGTTACTTATGTTGAAACAATGTTTTTTTTTTGTAATTGTATTTCCAAATGACTATTTTGTTCGATTTTGAAATTGTTAAGCATTTTTTTTAATAATATTAAAATTTGTATTTACTAAATATACCTTAAAATTAATAAATTATAATATTGATGTTAAACTAACTAAAAAAAAAGTGATAATTCACGACAAAAAAAAATATGTGTTTGATGTTACATTGATGTTAGGTTAAGTCCGCTTACACACGGCGTTTTTTTTTCATGCGTCGTCGACGCGGTTCGCACACAACTGTGGTTCTATAATAATCAAAGTAGGCACGCGCGAATTAAATAAACGACTGCGAAGACAAAGGCGCGTGATAAAAGACGCGGTGTATTAATGTATAAGACATTTAAGTATTTTATAAGTATCCACACAAAACTGAAATAAATCACCATACACATAATATTTGTAAAATTAATAAACGGAATCGTATCGCTTTATCGAATGTACATAACGTTTAATTACACTAAGTCAGTTTTAATGAAATTAAAATTATTTAGAATCATTTAAAGTACATCTTAGATAGTATACTTTTCGAAATGTAAAAAAGTATCTGTTCTTTAACATACTTACTAATTTATTATGCTTTATTAATATTTTATAAGTTCCATTCGAACGCAATTTGTCTCACACTTTATCCATGGTTAATTTCATCATTCTTTCTTTGCCTTTCTTTGCCTATTGGGAAGCTCCATTTCAGACCCCAGACTTCTTCTGACTAATAATTTTCTTTTCTTAAGTTCAATTTTTTCGTGAGAATAAACATTATTTGGAATCATCTATCAACACATCTGATTCGCATATCTAAGTATATTTTTACAATATAATCTTATCAATAATAAACAAAAATATGACTCTGCCTGACATCTATTGGCGAGTAGTAATACTATTTTTTACTGATAAGGCATCACTAAGGCTCCATCAGTAGATGGCGTTGTTAAGGTAAAATACTGAGCAAAGCTGTCTTAATTCACATTCCATTTAAAAATATTTCCAACTAATTTAGAAACTCATACCTTAAGTCTTGGAAAAATGAAATGTTATTTGACTTTCATCAAATTCTAAAATTAGAAATAGTAACTACTTATATAGATTTACGAAAGCTTAATTTTAAAATGTTATCCTGTTTTAACGTTAACCGTAACTTACTTAATTTACACTCTCGTTCAATATTTAACATAGCATATAAATCTTGTTTTAATAAAACTACATATTTACCAAACATAGATTATATTACTAATGATAATAATTATTGTTGTAAGAGTATTGTAAATTCCAATCTATTTGTAGTTTACAGATACCCATGTGACCTAATTTTTACTGGAAATTTTATTACAGAATTTCCAGTAAAAATTAGGTCACATACTTAATTTTTACTGGAAATTCTGAATGTGAAAAATTTAGCGCTTATGCCTATTTGGGTATTGATATTCAACAAATTGTCATGCTGTTGAGTTCCTACCAAATTATATTACAGAAAAAACCATAAGAGACATTTGTTTGAATTGTAAAAAGTACTATTATACTTATTAACATTATAGCAGTTATTAATAATTAACTAATTGTGGCACCCACCTTTAGTGCCATTATAGTTATATTGTATATTAAGATAAAAAAAATGTCCCTTAAGTATGTAAAACTACAGGAAACTTGTGGTGGTTATTAAATAATTTTTAGATATACAAGCCAAATATAGCCATATATAGACTGGTTTTTGATCGGACGTGGAGCGCCTATGTACATTCGAAATTACTTAAAACCTTTTGTTTCTTCATAAAGTCGGAAGCGTATTACTATACTATACTAATACCGATCAATAATTATAAGACTGTCAAGTTAAGGAGTTTTTCTGTAAATATCATTCATTAAAATAGATGGATACTAAATTCTTCAATTCAGTGGCGCAGGAGTAAGGTGGCTACAAATATTCTTTTAGTGTCATATATTTGTAAAGAAATCTTTTAAATATGTAATCCTATCCTATGTACCTACCACAGGTCTAGTTTCATAATATGATGTACTTATTAATAATGTGAATGTTTAGTGTTATTAACATAGAGTCACGTGGTTTCGTATTAGCTTTATCATTTTAATTTGCAAAGGGATCTGCGCAGGAGTTTTCAAGATCCCATTCTAACAAATAAGAGTTTTTCTTCTTGATAATGACCTATGAATCATTGATTATTATTTTTGGAATCGTATTATTCTAACATTAAAAGTAATTTTCGTATACATAAGTACAAAAATGACTAATCTAGAACTTGTATTATTTAAGATATTTATAACTATTCCTTATTGCAATTATATGCTGAAAGCATACAAGTTAAAATGCCAAGCATTTATTTAATTTTTTCTTAACTTTATAACCGTATATATACTATTATATCAGGAATTTATGTTTTATTCTTGCGATTCAAAATAATGCATAGCTCCGTAAGTTGCAGTATTAAGAAATTGGTTGAAGTAATATAATAATTAAACTTGAAATGATTTCTTACGAGACGATTATTGGTTGTTTCGAAATAATAAAATACTATCTAATTATATACAATTATATATAAAAAAATACTTTAAATAAGGAAAAGTCTATATATTTTAAAATAGAATTGTCTTACTCAAAACTGCTCATTGAAATCTATGCTCAGACTTAATATAAATGTTTCACCAAAATGTTTTGTAGATTATTATTAGATACATGTTATTCGTATTGCAAGCTTGCTGTAAGTGATAAAGTCTTTTATTATATACCTGTTTGATGTTGTGATGTATCACCTACTTTATACACATTTATAAATGTTTCTTATACTAATATATAGAGCCATTTCGAAATAGTTCCGACTACTGGGCCGGATTTGTTGAAGGGGGATACCCCGAAACTTTCAGAAGAGAAACCCCTGCAACCGAGGGGTCCCATAAGAGGTCGGACTTTGAACAGAGAAGCTTCTATAAGAGAGAGGCCCCACAGTAAAATTAAAAAATATAAATAACTTTACTTCCAAATTCCTTATGCATTTATACGAAAATAGTATTTTAGTAAATATTTAGGGACCTGCGACGCCCGGGCTCACCAAATCCGGCCTATTTATTATTTAGATTATGGAGGGTAAAGTTAAGGAGTACCATCTCTGTGTATGAAAATTGTCCGTCGAAAATCGTTAAATAAGGGTGGCGCCATAGTTGCAAAAGGGTACTTTTTTTAACGTGTGTGCGGCCAAGACATCACGCACACACACATAAATATGTATACCAATACCATACCCTTTTCCTACACCAGCGCCATTGCGGACGGTTTTTGAACTGTTATTTATAGCATACAGCTGAACACTTTTTATACTATTTCCCCATATGAGATGGTACTCCTTACCTCTGCCCTCGATAATTTAGATAAAGGAGTAACAGATAAAACAGTTTATAAAGATGCTTTATTTATTTTTGGCATTAAATTTTTTTTGTTCCTATTTTACTTTAAGACACTTAGGGTGAGGCCAAACAAGCGTAATTTTTTCAGTCGTGAGTCGCGTAATTTCTGCTTCATTCGGTTCCATAAAAAAGTCCTGTTTGATTCACACGGCGACGCAAAATGGGTTGTCTGCCGACTCACTCGCATTATTCCGACCGAATTGAGTTCGCGGAGAGCGAGTGGGCTGAGGGAAGGGTCAGTCAGGTTTGTCTTTCGCTATTAAGTGAATTCATCCAGCTTCTTATTCTGGCATTATCGTCTATCGTCTATGTCTTCTAAATATGCTTCGTAAATGCACAAACTTTTCAACGGTACTATTAAACGACAAACGCCTGGAATAACTCTGGACAGCAACTGAATAAAATGCGCTCGTCTGGCAGCGCAACAGAATGTCTGCCGGGCAGAACTTCTGCGACTGAAATTCTGCGACTCACAGCTCATAAAATTACGCTCGTTTGACCTCACCATTATGATTCCGACCACAGTCCTACAACAGTATTTACAACATCCAATTGTAACTTTTGACCCAACTGTTGTGCTCTTCTTTCACTTTTAGGGACTGAACTTCGATGTTGTTAATGGTGTTTGTAATCAATATATCGCAATGTGAAATGTTGTTTTATTTATCTTACCTCTTCTTCTATATATTTAAAAGTGAATGTTTCTCAGTGTGTCCTTTATATAACCGTAAACTAAGCATTTGATCATGTGATGATCTTTAGCAAAGTTGTGTAAAAGCCCACGAAGGAGTTGGTATGATCAATTTTCGACAGATGGCGCCACTATCATTCCAATTAATTTCAATATTTATGTAGTCTTTCCCATAATTGTATTTTAGTTAATGGCGTAGCAACGTGCGCTGGGTACAGCTAGGCGCTAGTGTTATATAAAAAAAACTCGCGTCACGATGTTCGACCAGAGAAAACTGCTGGGTATGATGAAAATTGGTAGACTATGTGGTCCAACTTAAAATATAGGAGACAGTTAGTTCCTGACAGGAGTCTGCCTAAGCTACTAATTTATTATAAAATATTATATTTAGACTCTCAAATTAATTTAATAAAATATATTATACCAAAAAGTAAAATACGAAATAAACACCATTTGAATTATTATAGAAGTATATCTTAAACACACTTGGAAAGAATTGTTTAGAAGTTATTTAGAGCTATTTCTAGGTACTATTAAAGCTTTGAAGGGCGCTGCGGATGGAGTGGCTCCATCAATATGGTCTAATGGTGGTAAAGGCTCCCCAGGCGCCGGCAACAGGGAGAAGCTTTGCAGCATTGTCGTGTTAAACATAAATATATTGCACTTCGCCAATACATCCCCCAAACATCTGTGCTTGCTGAGACCGAATGGGAAATAATGATCAGGCAAGCAAACTTTTCCGTCCGCTAAGAACCTCTCTGGTTTGAAAGAATACGGCTCTGGGTACAAATTTGGATCCATCAGAATATTCGTAAAGTTGCTTACTACCATTGTCTCCTGAAATTAAAAATTATCTTTTATGCTGTATTGTTTTTAATAGAGCAACGGCAAGGGTAATAAAATTTAAAATGTTTCTTAAACACTTCTACGTACTCCATGTTTATCTTTACTCGGGATAAAATTCCCATTGTATGTTATCGTCTATTTTATATGACTATGTCTAGGCAGTGGGTGTTTACTACTAAGGTTTATTTGACCGCTACAGTCGTATCATCATAATTGTCAATCTAATCGAGACTCTTCAGCCTTTGTCTGCTGCCTGTGCCACGGTTTTTCACCGTAATCATTATTGGCGCACCGATTCGGATACGGTGCGGATAGAAGACTTCTTGCTTGCTAGAAATGTTCTTGAATTTTATTGAATTCATTATAATTCATAAAGCAGTAACTTACACCGGGTATATTGAATCCTGCTAATGTGGTATCTCTTAAAGCCCGATGCGGTACTCCGAAAGTCCTGCCCATGAAGTGACGAACACACTCATGTACCACAGCTTCATTGTACGGCATACTGAAAATCAACTCATGATTAGCGCCTAACCATTCTATCATTATCATCATCAAAACGTATGCGTTCAGAGCTGAAAATAGGCCTTTAAGGATCGAAACGGCCGACCGGCCAATGCTCGGAGATCGTCTTCCCACCTGGCCGACGAACACTTCTTCTACATAGACGTGGTCTCCACTCTTGAATCCATAATCTGCGTGACCTATTATCCTATTCTTTTCATTATATTAATTGCGGATGCCAAGGCAGTTTTAACCCCCGGGCCGTCTAATATCGTATCAAAGATGGTTACTGGTGTCGATCTTTGCTACACAGGAGTAGCAGCAGTAAAAACTGGTGGGTCTAGCTCACCCAATCAATAATGTCATTGAGCATAATATTATCAACGTTTTTACATTAAAAGCAGACAAGTAGGCATGGGAAAAACTCGTGCCGCTCGTGCGCCTCACGATGCCGTAAAATATATTTTTAATGTCTCAACAAATACACGACTTTCATATTTTTTCCTTCACGCTGTGAGACTTATCTACTTAAATCTTATGATATGTTGGGAAGGAGATACTCAATAGGTTTTGGCTTGCCAGATTTTTCTATCTGTCAAGCGATGTGTCCGAGTAGTGATTACGGGCTTATTTTGTTATACTGACAAGCGAAACCCTACATGTGGTTGACCAGAAAAAATATTTTTATAAAATTGAGTGGCTTTTTCTTGTGACTTGAGTTGACTGAGCTTGACTCAGCAAGTCCCCCAATGTTTTATCTACTACTTTGTCTGTATTTGTGCCTGGGATAACGTCACAAATCCTCTTTCAAACTTACTTCAAACTCCTTACGAATTGATGCCTAATAATTAATTTATGCAATCCTTTTGCAATTATATAATAATACATAATATTATAATAAGTAATAAGCAAACTTACTTTGGTCTATCATCTAAGCGAGGTTTACGATCTTTTCCAACAACTCTGTCTATTTCCTCCTGTGCTTTCTTCTGTACATCTTGATCTCTCACAAGGTAACTGAAGCAGAAGCTCATACTTTTGCTGGTCGTTTCCGTACCAGCCATGAACATATCCATACATATAGCTACAAGCTGACCTTCAGAATACGTATTAATTTCACCATGCTCTTTAAGAACTCGTATATACACATCCATAAAATCTTTGTCCTCATTGTTTTCATCAAAACGGGACTTATGTCTTGCAATTTCCTCTCGTAGAAACTTCCAGATTTTCTTGTGTGTCTTCATAAAGTGCTTATATCCAGACGATGTTGGCGCAAGAATGCATAGAATCGGAAAGTGGCTGAAAGGACAACCAACCATATCGATTGCTGCGAATAAATCATAGAGAAGGTCCTGTAGGATTATCATATTAGGATCATCCGGTTTGTATCGGAGACCAGCCATCATAGTCCAGAGGGTATTCAAAATGTAAGTGTTGAAAAAGTTATGCATTTCCATTGTAACAATGCCGCCATTTTTGTTGATGGCCTCCATTACATCTTCTATCATGTAAGCACTCTCATGGTACGCTATATCCCCCATTCCACGTCTACCAAAACCGAACTCTTTTAAATGTTTCAGAAGGAATCTTCTTTGCTCTTTCCACAATTCACCATCAGTCAAAAGTAGTCCTCTTCTTTCTCCCCACGTTCTTGTTTGATAAAATATCCCTCTGGGTCTCCCATCTATATCCTCATTGTGGAGCATCTCTCTGTTAGCTTCTAAAGAGTTCACCATAACAATACGATCCTTGCCAATCTTAAGACCTATAAGAGGTGCATCTCCACAATATGTGTCGGATAAAACCTTCACAGTTTTGTATAAGTATCCAGTTTTGGCGCGTAACTTATTTACTTCGTAGGCACTACCTAAGATTGGTAGCCAGCTCGGCCCGGGTGGAAATTTCTTTGGCTTCAAGGTATCGAGGAATAGAAATAGGCATATTATCGCTATTACTATGAGTACTGTAAGCCACATCTGAAAAAGGAAATAAGGTTTTAATATCTGTGTACACAATACATCATGAAAAATTGAATAACCTATCACAGGCTATTTAATGTAACACACGGGTCATCTGAGAAAAGTGATGATTATTAAATCGATATTCATAAAATAACATTCGCAGATCTGGTTTCACCTGCACAGTGTCCCCGTGAAAGTATGAAGATGAAGTATATCAATACTCGCTGATAATGTAACGCGCATTCGCATAATATTATAACACTTTATGGCCCCGTTCGCACAAGCGCTTAATAAGCGTCGCGTTAAATACCGACGTTAGCACGAGGTGCGAGCTCAGCATGCTCAATTCTATATAACGTCCTATGCTCAAAGTCGAAAATACAAAATTGCTGCGTCTTAAAAGCGTTGTCGTATGAATAAATACAATATGGGTTATGGGTATCCATTTGTTTCCTGTAATAGTTTTTTTGACGCTCCGTCAAAAAATGCGAATGGGGCCTAAGACATGCTGCTGATTTATGCACATAATAATTTTCCATACTTTACAAAAATATTCCGTTCGTCAATACCAACCGGTAGAAGAAAGTGTATCACGTTTTAGTGAATATGATAATATTGCTGTTTTATCGCGTGCTACACTCACGCAACACCACACTAACCAGTTTATTATATAAAAATGAAAGTCATTTTTGCTAAAACACAATGCAGTTTTGTCCATTGATTAAGATACGTACATTCAAAATTATATTAATGTATTATTATCTCATGGAAATTCATTCTAATATATAAAATAAATTATTACAAATTCTTGACTTTATAATTTTATATAAATTGTTGTAAATTGTAATTAAAAGAGGCATTATATATGATAAGAATTGAAAAATTATAGCTTATTGTGTTATAAATTATAATGCTTACGCCAATTTCTCACATTATAATAATAATTTTATAAACTTAGATTTTGATGTTTTATAAACTTTGAAAATATTATTGATCGCGATACAATTCCTAGAAATAATTTTGCTATATTTATAGTAGGTACGGTACACTAATAACCTACCTATCCAAATGTTATATTTTTGTAAGTTTTATTTTTCGGTCTGTAAATTGCATATTTACATCCAAAATCAAAGAAAATAAATCAAAAATATATAAAGCAAGACGAAGACGAAGATAGATTGATCCATAAGAAAAAAATATAAACTCTATTGCTAGAGTAGAAGACTGACGAATTGCTTAAAGATCGTATCCGTTACTCAATAGCTTTTTAAAACTCTAGCTTTCTTTTTTCAACATTAAAAATAGCTAATTAAATGGCTGTAGAAAGTTATCCTTATAATATTGAATCGTGCAATATTATAGCAAATATTTCATCAAACGATTATAACAGTCGGCATTATTTTACTGCGAACTTGAACTATCCCATATATAAAGCTATTCATATGACAAAAAATAATAAATCGTTATTATATATAACAATGGGACATTATGCAAAAAGAGAAGAATGTCGTAAGGCCTACAATGAAAGAATGTTGTCCAGAGTAAATAAGAAATACATTACCAATTTTGCAAGACTAAATCTACTATAGAGTTACATGAGTACAATAAAGGTTATATATTATATAAACGTTTCTAAAATCCTTTTAAAAAACTACCTTTGAATACTCAAAATAGATTTTAGGCGCAACTATTAGCGCAAATCGCAAAAAGCATAGCACAAATTGAGTAGGTCATTATCATTCGCTAAGTGTATTACATAAGCAAATGCGAAAAATTATGTACAGGCAGATTACCTAATAGAAAACAGGCTCTTTCTCGCAAAGCATTGACGAAATATCCAACTGAGTGTTATGTGGAAACAAGACTGAACCGGTCTTAATGGGTATTAAGTTCTCAAGAAAGTGGAATAATTATATTAAATATTTTTAGCTAAAAACAACTTTTATCCCTGTGAACATTATGCTTAGCAAACCTTACGACAAGTGCTAGAGATGCAAGATTAAAGTAATAGAATTATGATAGTAAAATCTTATAATATTTTCATTCCTATAAAGCTTGTTTCTCCATAAATATATTAATTTAGATTAGCATACGTAGTATAGTATAATATACTAGTAGTATGCGTAGGGTTTATTTATAAATGAAAAAAATAAAACTGACATTCGTAAACTTTAAATCAAATAATATGTTTTGTAAATGCAAAGTAAAGGATGGTACTATTTACGAACTATCATTCTTATTGCTTCTGAAATTTCCATGGAACTTACACGGAGGTATCTTCTGCTACCAAATATCTATAATCTTTAGATGCATAGAAATACTATTTTTTTGTATTGGTAAGGAAAAATTTCGTAAAAAATATGTTTTGTTAAAAATACCCGAATTATGTTTACAACGTAATAAATTAGAGAGTAATTTACCTTATAGTTGTAAGTTTACGTGTAGCGATCAAAACACTTTTACTTTATATCATTGATAGCAAGTAAATGTTATACTGGAAATACGTGCCTCCTCGATTAATGTACCGCACGCACTGTCGTGTGATAGGAAGGAGAGAGAGAGTGGGGACTACCAAGATGGTGGGATAGACGTTCTAAGGTTTTTCGAAATATTGTGTAGGAGAAAACATCAATGTGTGTTTTGTTCGGTGGTCTAATGTGTTAAAGGCCATGGGCCAGTAATGCTATTCTGTAAAAACCATTTCGATATCGAGCTTCGTCTGAGTGATAGAGCTCACTTTACGATCACTTTGAAATTGAACTTTATTGATATAGATAGATTGTCGAGTTTTTAAGAAGATCGAAGATTTTCGAGATTCGAAAACGACCTTACAGAATAGCCCTACAGATGTGATAACAACCATGTTGATATTATATTGATAATAATTAAAGGCACTCTCATTAATAATTGGCAGCTCCGCGAGGTTTCATCCGCGTACTCCATACTCCCGTCGGTGTAAAGAGATAAGTCATAGAATAACGTAAAATTCTAATGGTAGAAGGATGTTGAAAATCGATGTAGTAGATACAGAGATTACCCCATCTACAATCTTTATATCTTTACAATAGTAATCAAAGTTATTTTTTCAAGAAGCACCGGTATACCAAAAGTAGTATTTTATTTTATGACTGGCCTGTTAGCCTAGTGGTGAGTGACCCTGACTGCTAAACCAGAAGGTCGTGGGTTCGATCCTCACCCAGGAGAAACGTTTATGTGATGCGCATGATCATTTTTTCTGTGTCTGTGTGTATTTGTTATCTGGTTGACATAATAATGGCTCTGCCTTGTTTGGCATTGGAGTGGAATGTTATTATTATTATTTAAAACACTGTAGCCAATTACAACACAAGGGAACATGATTCAGCACTAATTCATCATTTAGATAAATACGAGGTAATTCAGAAATATCTTTGGTTTGTATATTTTTTAATCATATTGTATTTAAATAATGACCTCATAAAAATAAAATAACACTGTAATTTACATAATCGGATACAAATTAACATAAATTCAACACAGGCTTCTACGAAAGTAGCTCAATTTTTTGTCAATTCGCCGTAGAGAAAGTAAGAAAAACAGCTCTAATACCATTTGATTATCATAATCAGTAGACCGATTAATGGCAGAGGTGGGTTTATTAGCACTAATATTCAACTATCAGATGTAAAACAGAATTAAATAAAGCAGTATTTAGTAAATTAGGAAACAAAGAAATTGCAAATTGAAATTACTATACAGGATACGTTCAGTTGAGAAGAGAATCGGATATTTGTACTGTGAAGTGCCGCGTGTATCCTGAACACTAAGTTCGTTTTAAGCCATACACAGTTACTAACATTGTGGCTGAAAAAATAGTATTATTACACGCTAATAATGCCACTTTTTAAGAAAAACATATAGATCTTATTGAATAATAATATTTTGATCACAACCTTACAGACAATTATTGAAATATATTTGAATTTTGAGGAGTACTACATTATTATATACGCTTCTAAAGGCCCTCACTAAATTATCATTATCTTGATGATAGTATATACAAAAATATTAATGATACCGAAATTTGATTCAACAGAGCGCTCTAGGGTCGGCTCCTGTATTCATGTAGGTATTAGCCAGATCCCCGAACACTCCTATAACCTATTCAAGCGGCTGAAGGCAACTCGTAGTGTTTTTGTGCAGTATACCAGCGCCTTGGAGTAGTTCGCCGGGAGTCTGGGAGTGGGTGTAATGAATGAGCAAAGGATTTCAACAAAAAAAAATATTAAAACAATGGTTCAGGTTTTCATGCAATCGACTCGATATGACATACTGGTAAAACGTAATGCAATCTGTATAATATAGATGTCGCACTTCACTACTCTTTCTTTATTTAAATGATAAAGTGTGTACAACTTTATAAAATATGCTTGTCTTTACTCATAACAGAAAATAGGAAATTAAATATAGGTTTATGTTATTTTTTAAATAAAGTAACTGATAGAAAGTTATAACGCTTATGAAAGCTGCGACATCTGTTGCTGAAAGAGTTCTGAAAATTCATGTGTATCTGAAAGAATAGGTAAAATGAATAGGCTAAATGTATACCTATTATCACAATTGATGTTATGAAAAGTGTATTAAAGTAAAGTATTTTTTAAAACAGTATTTTCTTTGTGCAGTATATAATTACGAATTGAAAATAAACTTAAGCGACCTCTCTGAAAATATAGTTGAACCATTGATATTAGAAGCAGTCAAAATGGTTTGATGTTAATTGATTTGGTTTAGTAAATAATTATTTAAATGTAATTAACATAATTTAATAAAGACCTAAAATAATTGAAATCACTTAATTAATTCATAATCATAATAATACTCAAAATAATGATTACGGTGTAACCGTGTGAAACTATTTTTTTTAAATAGATGGCGTGATCAGACACGAATTTATATTTGATATCAGGAAACATCCCTTGATGTTGAAAAACTTACGATAAAGGCATTATTTCTGATGCACCGATATAATATACGCCACCGAAACAACATTATGACGTCACGCAAGCCGCAAAAAATATGTATTTTATATCTACATATTTTATTAAAAAGTGCTTATACAAACGCTTTCATGTGAATAAACACACGGGTATACATTTGCGTCATTTAAACGTTTTTTTACGCTCGACGAAAAAGCGCTCGTGCTAACTGGTTCTAAGAAACAAAATACACTTTTTTTCGACGATAAAAATGACCATGTGTTACTGAGATGAAAGTTACCTTATAAAGAACGTTTCCCAACTTTTACCGATTATATTTTGGTTGTATTTTTTTTTTCTAAAATACAAATACCCACACTAAATCCTCTTAGCGGTAACATAGTTTTAGCGCGGGCAAACAAATCCTGAAGCTGAGTAGCACGTACAACGCAAACACATTTCTAGCAGTCCATTTACTATTTTACACTCTATGTTGTTAAGTAAAATTTTACAGTTTTATTTTATTTCTTTTTGTAATTCAAATCAAATTATTATAGTGATTTTGTGGACACATGATATTCGATCTTAAAATATAAAAATGTATTAATACTCATAAAAAAAAGTTTGTAACTCCTGATCCAAAGTTATGGAAAATGTCATATAAAAACCCCTAACTGATTTTAATTTGACGACGATTATTATTTTGTAGTAACATCGATTATGACTATATTTTATCGATATCGATAAAAAGCTATGTGTGAAGCACTATTCGGCGTGCTAGATTGGTACTCCTGCTCTTTGACATCTTCGCGCTATCTATTGTTTCTGTTAGTATTGAATTGCGATGTAAATGGATTCCCTTGTCTAGTATGGCAGTCCTGTCTCTTAAACGTAGTGATTACATTATCTTGGTAGGTACTCAGCTACATTATGAGTAGTGAGATTAATACGAGTAGGTTAGAAGGCTGTACAAGTACAAGTTTTGTTAAGAGGGCCAAGCGGCTTTGCAACCGAATTGGTACCATCAGGGTGGTACCTCTCGCTGCGTTTCGTGCGGCTTATGAGTTTTCGGTGGCTCAAATTGATTGGAAGTAGGAGAACAACGCATCCTCGTAGACTTTTGTTGTCTATGGCCGTAGGTACTAGGTTGTCACCATAAGGTTCCGACATAAAAAAGTACTAAAGTTTGTCTCGTTAGTGTCTACACTATTATACAATAATATAATAGGTTATAGAAACCGTCAAGTTTTATAAAGATTAACACACAAAATTATTTAGCACACAGTTTATAAAGCCACTACATATTTTTCTGAATTATATTTTTGATATTTTTTATTTAACAAAAGCAAACGTAGTCAGATACACGAGTGAACATTTTGATTGTTACATCACTATGGCTACGTACGAAATGCAAAGCGAAATTAAAAACAACGCATGGAACTAAAATAATATTGCACAAATTAAACTTCGTGATTCGCCCTTCGAGATTACAAGTATTCACAAGTAGTACCACGCGTACGTGCTGCCATCATACACACTTTTAAAGCAACTCTGGAAAAAGAAAACTTGTTTTCTCCCCACTCACGCCTTCCTTAACAGCCCGTCGTCGTCTGCAGTCTCATACACGTTTTGTGTGCCGGCCATCGCACACGCATTTTTCTTTCTAAGTGAAGTTAGCATACTGAAAGTTCGTAGCTGTGTCACTATAGAATATTAGACATGGAAAAACGCAAGAATTACGATGAAAAGGAAAAATAAAGGATTGGAACGAAAAATGGCTGGAGATCGCAAAATATGTCTCCATAGTTTTATTCGTCATGCTCAAAATAATAACACGAGCGAATACAATAAATGAAGGTAAATCAAAAATTATTTATTCAGTTAATATTATCTTTTGTTATTTTTGTTTCTTCTTAATGCGATATTGAGATTGATCTGAAAAATTATTACCCACTTAAAAAAAAAAAAAAAAAACAGCCTAGAAGGTTGTGTCGTGAATACATTAGACGTTTTTTAGAGTACAGCCCGTGATACTGTATCACAGAAACTATGCAAAACAGTAACGATCATTGACAAGATGAGCTTACATAACCACACTTAACAATCATGGAGTTATTTTTCTGGACTAGGCGTTGTGGTTTTTTATTGATGCACTTTATTCTAGAACGCACTCGTGAGATTGTTCGTGAGCCCAAATCCGTGAGATTGTGTCGTGAACACAAATCCGTGAGATTGTGCCCTGAACACAAAATCCGTGAGACTGCGTCGTGAATACACTGGATGTTTTTTCGAAGTGCAGCCGGCCCATGAGGCTGTATCACAAAAATAATACCAAGCATTAACGATCGTTGACAAAGATGAGCTTACATAACCACACTCAACAATAATAGAGTTATTTTTCTGGACTGGGCGTTGTGTGGTTTTTATTGATGCACTTTATTCTAGAACGCACTCGTGAGATTGTTCGTGAGCCCAAATCCGTGAGATTGTGTCGTGAACACAAATCCGTGAGATTGTGCCCTGAACACAAAATCCGTGAGACTGCGTCGTGAATACATTGGATGTTTTTTAGAGTACAGCCCGTGAGACTGTATCACAAAAACTATACTAGAAGCTAATGATCATCGACAAAGATGGAATTAACAGTATTTAATATTTATATTTTTTTTTGATACCCTCAATCTGTTGAGTAGTAGTGGGTAATAATCTTTCAAATTTATCTCGCGTCTGAAGATCAGCACCCTATCCTGGCTATACTTGGCATCAAGACTATGAGCCAAAAAATCAGAGAAACAGTGGGGACTAATAGGTACATAAATACAGCTAGAGCCGATAAGCCTATATTAAGGTAAATTACATTGGAGAAGATATTAAAGACATTTTGGAAAATGTTTAAAAGGCATAACATGTTATCAGAAAATCCACTAGCTGTTGCCATGTACGGTGTGACTCAAATTCTAACCTCATAATTAATGATCTTCAAGTCTCGCAACAATGGCGATAATCAATAAAAAATATCGAGTGAGGTAAGTCGTTTTTTATGCTATGTTGACTATATGGGAATACTTTAACGGCTTCTCTAGACAAGAGCGTAGAAGATAACGAAGTATCTTAAACGGGACCAGCTCAGCTTTTTCGGAGGAGATTTACAAGAAAAGTTGACATCTATAAAAGCCATTTCTTACGACTGACGCAGAGTAGGTCTGCTATAACAAAGACTAGGTCGCTAACGACCACGAGTCGTAACTAACTTTTCCACCTCTAGTACAGGTTAGGCTTTAAACTTGGGTAAGAGCCGCCACCGACTCCGGGTGCTCGGTACACGCAACCGAATCCGAGCTAATCTCGCCGGCTGGCGGTGCCAGCAACAGCCAGCAGCGGAGCGGCGCCAGAACAACAAGCGGACACCGGTGCTGAAAAAAGCGGCGGTTTCATGTGGATCGGTAGATGGCGCTCCTGACCAACACCCGCTGGAAGCAGGTAGACTTAAATTTTTTAAATAAGGCGTAGGCGCAGATATTGATTCTTGATATTGCCTTGAGTACAAGGTTTACGTATACCTTTTCTTTCTGCTGTTACCCAGACTAACATACCAGTCAATAGACCCACAAATATTGCGTATGACAGGGAAATGACTAGGGAAATAAATTATTTACTTTCATTAGAGGCGATACATGAATGTAAACCATGTTCTGGTCAATTTATATGGCATATTTCTTATAAATAAGAGTAATCGAAATAATGGTTTATTTCAACTGATGTATATCCGCGCCACACTTTCAAACTTGATTATAGAACAGCTTTAAAACTTATTTCTAATAATTGTCAAATGTCAAATGTGCATAAACATGCCAAAATTTTTTCTATAGCTATTCATAATCAGCACAGATTTATTAATATATATTTATAAATTTGTGATAATCAGTGTAACAAATACTTGCGTTTTCAGTGGTTAAAAAGGATCAATGAGTCTCCTTACTTTTTACAGAAATCATGCAACCAGCTTGTGCAATTTTTACGTAACCAGGACTTATTATATCTATTTTTTAGACAAACAAAAATAAGCAAGAGCCTCTACGATTTATTTATTTAACGACCTCTATGGCTTGAGCAACGCGCTTACCATTGAGTTAGCGGGTTGCACGGAAGGTGGAGTTAGAGGGTTTGATTCCCGCCTGGGAATAAAGAGTTTTTTGTATTCCTGGGTCATGGATGTGAAAATCTTGCATATCTTATGTATATTAAAAAGTATAAGATATGTTTCGTTGTCCGAAATACGTACCTTGACAACTTAGCGTGGAACAAGATTAACGTGGTGTAAAAGCGCCCATAGATATTACTACAATAATAATGATAATTATTAATAATCTAGTTTAAACATTTTTTAAGAGACTAAAGAAATTGCGACGCTTTACGCACTTGATAGAATCACTAATATCGGTTTGTTTAACATTACAATATGGCTGGTTATATACAAACAACTTATGGGTTAATTTATCTTTATTTACAAGAAAATGATTACGACCAATATATTATCTATTTACCAATATGTTTATTTACGATTTCCACTATTAGATTAATCATATTGATGAATGTTTTAGCCCATACGGTTAGGCGTTTGTCGAACGGCATTATTTTCTGACTAGTCTCGTACAGGTACAGGGGATGAAATAGCTATTCTTAGGCAGGATTCTACCATCACATCGATTACTTATAGCTAAAGGTGCATTTTGTTGTCGCATAGTAATTCGGAATCAGTAGATTATGCAAGACATAAAATTAAACGTTCCGTTGAGAATTGACAACTCCACTGCTATATACAAAAACAAATAATATTTATGTAAATAGGATGATATTAACCGACACACTTGAAGTGGTATCAAAAGGGTCTATATCTATATGATAATATGTGTTCGCATCCTACGTTAGCTCACAAGACAACTATGAGGCCGACGCAGAATCCCGTTTGCGTTAATTCTGATATGGAATAGGAGTTAGCCGACTATGCTTTTCAAAATTTAATAATTTCGAAAAACCTGAAGTAGATATTCTTGCCAGCTGGTTAGCAAATCAAATCATGATATCTTTTTCATAGGTGACGACTTGTACTCTTAAAAAGTAGTCAAAGTAAAAAATAAATAAAATTTATATTTTATCCCGAAAACTTATGTCTTCGGGAGTCGTAATTGTACCTGATAGTCTAGCCAGCCTTTTTTACAGAACATAAGGATTATCAGGGCAGCATTCGCAGGCCCCGAAACGCCGTCGAATACAACTGATATTAATAATGTTAATAATAATATTTTTACTATAAATTTTGTGAGTGTCTTATATGCATAAAGATAATAATAATAAACATTTATTAAGGGTTAAGTAATGTTATTTTGGCGTCTATTATGGATAATACCATAAGACAATATCTGTCCTTGTTTCTATCAATGGTACAATTTTTATCGTCAATAATATACATTTTATAGGATTAGGATTGATAACTAATAGTTAATTTTTTAAATTATTCCCCATTAACTTCGTTAAATGAGCTTTAGCACTAATTGTATTCAAATAATACGATTTGAAAATGTAATATCAAATATTGTAAACGATTTAAGAATTATTTTATGAAAATAGTACGCAGTATATATGACTAAGCACTCCGCGTCCAAAATATTATAATACAACTGAAAAATTGTGCTCTTTTTTTAATATTAAGTATGGGTATCGTGTTTAAATATTCTTAATTTCAATTATCAAATAATATTCAAAATTAAGAAAATTTTATATTATAAAATCTGGGTTTATTAGAACTCAACCAATTTTAAATATACATTGCTATGAGACGCCTTCTATTTACCTTACTAGGACCTTAGATTATTATTTGAAAATGTCTTCTGAGAGAATGCCTTTCAAATGTTATTTACCCTTTGTTAGTTTTTCAGGAAACTTTTGAGCCTGTAAGTTCACAGATTTTTAGCCGATGAATAAAAGCTACCGTCCAGGATAGTGGGCACACCAGTGCTTAGTGCCCATAGTACGAGACATGCAGCTACTTGATCTGTTGCCGCATGACTGGTGTCAACATGGATGTTATCAAACGAACCGCTGGATGGATTAGATGTCACAAACTTAAGTCAAATTTTAAAACTAAGAAGTAACTACTGGTATCAAAACATTTGGTTCCTTTTCTCACTTTCCTTGTAGGTTGGGGTTTTTTCAACTTCTATTGGTAAACGTTATTTCTAATGTATGTATTATATATACACAATATATAGATTTTATTTACTATATGAAACGTATTTTCCGATTATTTTAATAAAAGCCTTGTAATATTATCTAAAAAACTGTTGTTATAATATTACCTAACTACACTGTGTTTTCACTAGTGTAGTGAGCTATTTCGTAGTTCTCTAAACAACTACTTGTGAATACTTGTAATCTCGAAGGGCGAATCACGAAGTTTAATAGAGAATCAAACGAACTTACCTGTAAGTGAAGTTCGATGATTATTAAACGAGTGATTCGCCCAAGAGATTACAAACCCTCCCAAACCCTAATTACATACATATTATTTATATTGATGTAATGCCCTTTCGAAATAGCTAACAGGAAAACCGTACACGACAGAAACGTGTATGAGACTGCAGACGACGACGGGCTGTTAAGGAAGGCGTGAGTGGGGAGAAAACAAGTTTTCTTTTTCCAGAGTTGCTTTAAAAGTGTGTATGATGGCAGCACGTACGCGTGGTACTACTTGTGAATACTTGTAATCTCTTGGGCGAATCACTCGTTTAATAATCATCGAACTTCACTTACAGGTAAGTTCGTTTGATTCTCTAATGATATTTTAAGTCAATGTTTTTTTTTTTGAAACTTTATTTCAGCTTGCTGGCTTTTATTCTAAAAATAAATCGACAAAATTTACAGAGTTGTTTTAAAATAAAAATTAATAATACTCAATAAGTCAAGTCGAGCGCGAAGCAAACACTGCCGTACGGATGGTACAGGAACCATTTCGCCGCATTTCAGGCCCCTTGTCGCACAAAATTAACTATTATAATAAGAAATCGTAGTAAGGAACCTTAGACTTGGAATAACTTTGTCCAGATTTCATTACTTTTTAGAGATAATCAAGCAGTTCATTCGAGACTTGGCTAGTTTTTTACAGAATGTTTTTAGGAGGATTCATTTTAGCGTTTGTGTCTAGGAGGGCTGTTTATTCTTCTAAAAACAGCAACGTTAGCGTCAACGCCGCGAAAGGAAATGTTTCTGGTAGAAATAGTCGAAATTATATGTATAACATATTTATATTGCATCTTATAATATTATATATGTGTAAAAATACTCCCATCCATACCAACATCATAAAACGTAACGGATATTTTTTAATCTCAAAGATAAGTGATTGGTGAAAATGTGTTTGTATTACGCAATGGCTGTTGCAACCGAAATGTGAATTTAATTTCATTGTATTGAGTGAACAATCATGACATTAAAAAATGGCGAAACAAAAAAAATGGCGAACCGTTTCGGAGGTATAGGACCACAAACATCATGACACGAGATTTTTAAATTTTAATAAGTTGTTGATGTTTTAACATCAAATTATATAATAACTAGATGTTGCCGCAGCTTCACCTGCGTAATTAAGTTTTACAACGGGATCTTAGCGGGATAATTTTATTTATAGTGTTCCTCGATAAGTGGCCTTTCTACCCTATCTAATTTTTCAAGTCTGATCACTCGTTCCTGAGATTAGTGCGTTCAAGCATACAAACAAACAACACTCTAGCTATCTACAAGATATAAGATTTTTGACAGCATTATTAAGTGTAAAGGAATGAGAGAAAAGCAGAAAACTAAAGTTACAGATATCACGCGAGATAAGCCCCTTCAAGTAGCAGTGGGCTGGTCACACACTCAGAAGAACAGATACCCGATGGGCTATTGGCACAGGTTCAAGAGTGGTCACGGAGTTTAGGCAGATGAAGTGTTGGTCGGCCATTAAACAGATGAGAAGACGATATCCGTGCAGTGGCCGCTCCGATTCGGATGCGAGTGGCAATGGATCAGTCGTCTTGACGTTCATTGGGCCTATGCTCAGTAGTGGACGGATAAAGGCTGATAATAATGAAAATTATTTTCAAACAGTTAGGCTCAATGTATATTTTTAAGACTCTGGCTAACGACTTATCAACAACTACGACTAATTAACAACTTTCTATAAATACAAAGATCAACGAAACCCTGATGGTGCCTTTTACGTCCGTCAGTCCTTTCGGTTCTTTCATCAAGGCTGAATTTGATCCATAATAGGATATGCCTCGTGCTACCTCGTTGACCGTTCACGTGGCATCAGGCAGTTGGGGATTATGTTGCCAAGCACATCAATAATGATCTGGTAACGATAAATTTTAATGATGAGATGATATTAAGTGCAGATAGATAATGCCAATTAGCATACGATTATATTTTATGGTTATTCACAAAAAATATACATTCACATTTGGAATGCTGCAACAGCCAGTACGTAACACTAGCTTTTTACAAATCACTTATCCTTGAGATTAAAAATTACCCGTTACATTTTATGAAATTACACGAGAGTAATTTTATGGAAATAATGTAGAGTATAAGATAGAGAAAAAGATAAAAAAGATTGGCCATCAAGACCGCCCAGCAGATGTCATGTCAACCGAACATCTACAATAATATTATTATAATTTATAATAATAATTAAAAAAAGCATTCCAGCTGAATTAACACCAAGGCATGTATTACTTTAACATGTAAACTATTTTAATTATGATTTTATTTTGTAAAACATATTATTTCGCGAATTGCATAAAGGTAAAATTGAATTTAATGAAATTAAAAAAAAATGGATTTTATTATTATTATTATTTTTTTTTTTTTTTGGATTTTTTTATTTTTGGCAATTCACAAATGACAAAAATTTTATCCGAATGTAAAGATATAACTTATGATACAATTTACATAAGGCAAAAGTTTCGTATTTGCATATTACGTATTTGGACAATTGAATGATACGATTGGTCCGTTTTTTTACCCAAGCGTAAATATCATTTCCGTAGGATTATGCTTCGACACGAAGCCCATAAAACCGGTCCGTGACTGTGAAACCCATTTTTTCAATTCCAATCGGAGCCCGCAGTGAGTTTTAACCCAACCACTATTATCATTATCTACTAACCTAATATGTGGCAATCCATATATGTCCCACTGCTGGGCACGGGTCTCCTCCTCGAAAGATAATTAGTAAAAAATGTAGAAAAACCCATTTCTAGGCACCATAAGATTGGTCAGGATCGAACTCGGTCCCTTTAACTCAAGAATCTAAGCCACTGGGCTATCGTCGCTCTATATAAAACTATAATAAATAATTAATGATCAATATAATACCAACCTTGTGGCAGTAATACAAGATAGCTCAACTCGAAGAAAGAAAGAAAGAAAAACTTTATTGGAACACACACATGAGACTACAACACAATATGGTTGAAATTGACTAAAAAGAACTACATCCATATAATAAATAAATTACTCTTACAATTTTTAATTCGAAGGAGCAATAGCCATAAAAAAACGAATCCCGCAGACCCAGAATGTGGATGCAGTCCTTATCGAATAGAGTAATTTGAAACTGACTTGAGAATCATCGTCATTAGAAGACATTTTTTTTCAACGTCATTTATATCAAACAGTACTCAATCATAATAAAATAGTCACAAAATAAAACTGTAATGATTGTAAGTTATCCGTCCACATATTTGAGATTTTGAGAAAATACGTTTATTTATTCACCAAGTTAAATTTTTAATAACATGGTGTGGACACCTTGAGCGAATATAGGATTTACTCTGTATGGAATTGAAATCCTCGTAAGCGGCAGGATTGTTTCTAAAAAAATGCGATTTCAAGAGGATTCGAGGTTGACACGATCGATCCACCGGAAAGTGTTTTGTCGGCCCACTATATGCACATTATATGAATTATTTGGCCTTGTCTGAGTACGAATCAGCAGCTAGCGTTTCGCCTAGCGTTCAGTCACGGTGAAGTAACCAGCATACTTGAAGGTGATAAGGCACATTTGTTGCAATGGCTTTTACTCTTTAAATAGGTACTAAATTATCCCAAAGTTCCAAAGAAACCACAAATCAAAAGAATCATGTATATTAAAATAATTAATCTATGTGTGGTCTATAAATACTTTATAATGATATTGACTAGTTAAACGAAGGGGATGCTATTGAGGATTTAATTAATTCGTAGTTCATGTAATGGATGAACAATTTGAAACGGCTTATTTGAAAACTTCAAGCATAGAGTAGCTAGCGTTGCAGTAATATTTATAAATGTACTAGCTGCTCCGACAGACTTCGTTCTGCCAAAATTAAAATTGCAATTAAATAAAGTTAATTTTAAATAAAAAACCAAAACCGACTTCAAACCTATACCTTTAAATTATGTACAACTAAAAAATTAAAAATAATATTTAAATATTTCCAGGTGAAGATAATTAACAAAAGTAATTATTCAATAAATATAATAAAACTTATATATCTTACTTATACTTTTTAAAATTAGTTATTTTGGGAGTCGGTGCCAGCCAAGAAGGACAGATTAATCACAATTCACAGCATTTGAATACATAATATTATACTCTCACAATATCTTTTACAAATTTCTTTGCAATTATTGATTTTGTACTCATACGAGTTACACCCAGTAATTGAGTACATGTCTGTTAAGGTTATCTTTGCTTTGGCTGGTACCGACTCCAAAAATAACTAATTTTAAAAAGTATAAGTAAGATATATAAGTTTAATTATATTTTTTGAATAATTACTTTTGTTAATTATCTTCACCTGGAAATATTTAAATATTATTTTTAATTTTTTAGTTGTACATAATTTAAAGGTATAGGTTTGAAGTCGGTTTTGGTTTTTTATTTAAAATTAACTTTATTTTGTACTTTTTAGTTTTAAGTAGGGCCAGTAAGGTTAGTAAACTTTCTCAGAGGGCTTACACAAATTTATTATCATCATCGTCAGCCTTTCTCCATCCACTGCTGAACATAGGCCTCCCAACTCCCGACCAACACTTCGTCTATCTAAGCGTGGCCTCCGCGACAAAAGCAATCACGACGATTACATTGGATTTTACGATTTGCGTAAAGAAGCAGCTCGTTGATGTTGCAATGGGTTGGTCACTCGCTCAGGAGAACGGATGGCTGATGAGCTAGTTAGGTTCAAGGGTGAAGGCCACGTACCTAAAAGACGAAGTGTTGGTCGGCCAATAATCACGTGGGAAGACGATCTCCAAGCAGTGCCCGGTCCGTGTTGAATGTGAGTGGCAAGGGATCGGCCATCTTGGCGTTCATTGAGGAAGGTCTATGTTCAGCAGTGGACGGAGAAAGGCTGATGATGATGATGATAACATTAAGTATTGCATACATAAGTTTACAGAGTGCATACACAAATTACAGACATTACAGTTAGAATTTCTGCAACAGATCGCATCCTTACTGCCGTTGAGGAATTGATCATCATATTCGGCTACGACAGTTACTTGATCACTTGACCATAAAGTCGTTACGTTAGGCAAATATCCGTATGGCCTATAAAAGATTCAGCCGAGTATCTTTAATTTGCTCCTAAGAATTGAAGAGTTCCGTTGCTTTGTTATGGATCCCATGATCAGAACCTAACCAAGTTTTCACCAAACTACCCTTGAAGTACACTCTTTCAAATAAACTAATAATCATCGAAATCGGTTAGCGTGATATTCAGTTATTCATCTATTTGTCGCGCACGTGCCTAATGTAAATTTAGGACTTTTATGGTTTTCTCATGGATACCATCATCAGAACTGGACTAGATTAAAATGGGACCCCATGGGGAGCTTCACCTTTCTAATAAAAAAAGAATCATCAAAATCGATTCACCCAGTCAAAAGTGATGAGGTAACAATTATAAAAAAAAAAAAAAGCATACAGTCGAATTGATAACCTCCTCCTTTTTTTGAAGTCGGTTAAAAATAGAGGTTGATTGTAGACGGGTGAAAATTTAGAAATGTATGCTATGCCATAAAAAAATAAAAACAAAAAAATTTGTTTAAAAAAAATAAAAAAATATTTAGGGCTAAACCTAACCTAACCTGGGTAAAGATTCAGAGGGATGAAAAATAGATGTTGTCCGATTCTCAGACCTACCTGATATGTAAACAAAATTTTATCAAAATCGGTTCAGCCGTTTCGGAGGAGTTTAATAACGTGCACGAGAATTATGAAAGATATGAAATATTTTTTTTTTCTTTTTATTTTCTTTTACGGACCAAAATTTGGCGCCCACTTGTTTTAGAACAGGTACCTAGGACCGCTTGTAGCGGTAAGACCGCCTTTTTGTACCTATTTTTAAGAAAGATTGTTCTGTATTTGTTTGTTTTTTTATTGTACTGGCACAAAATTAAGTATTTTATTATTATTATTACCTAGCTAATGTATTTACTAATGAAATTAAAAAACAACACAAATAAATACTGTTTGTTCTTATTACACACGATTCTTTAAACTATATTAAAAGACTTGTTCCTTCCGGCCAGAAATTGAAATTGATGATAATGTTAATTACTACTTGTATAGATGTGACTGTCGTAGTAATTATATTTATTGGGATAAAATTTAGTCTATGTGTTCTGGAATATAAGCTACGGCAGTTCCAAGTTTCGTCAAAACAGTAGTTTTGCCACATAGTTTGTTTCACATTTATAATTTAATAATGTGAAGGGAATATTTCTGTCGTCGATGAGTGTTTATCTACTTAGCAACAAACTATTCTACAGAGCTAAAATCAACCCTCAGTAAAGCAAAATTCATTAATATAAGTGAAGTTAAAATACTAATATCATACCAAAACAACTTTTGCTCCGCTGTAAGCTTATATTTGTTGTCGGACAAGAGACTTAAATAGAGTTTTGTTTTGACTGAAATAATTTATTTATGCATATTATATAATTTTCGTAAAACAACAAATATTGTTGAAATACGAAACACAAAATGATATTATCTCTATTGGTGGTTCGTCATAACAGTCTTGGCACATACATTTTATGTTTGTTATTTTAATATCGCTTTTTTTTTACAAAATCGCTCATATTTATGCAATTGAGATGCGACAGTTAAAATATAAATATACTTTGAAATGTTTTCATTCTGGGACCCAGACAACATATAGCTTTTTTTTGAAAGGTCTAGAGTTTACGGCCAGCCAGGCTCAATCAATATAGTAGGTGACAATGGCTCACCTAAAGATTCTACATGCTGTTCAATGCTGTGACATAATATATGTATTGTATATCTAATTTTTGAGAAGAGAGTCCAGCAAAAAACAGGAGCTTTCCAAGTTGTTTTAAAATCTATTAAATATTAATCCTCTACAACCCTCTACAAACACATTATATGATGCAAATGGAATTAAAACAAACACAATTACGTACCGTATACATGTTTTCAACTAAAGCCTGCTGCTATTGTAAAAGTTTTATAAAGTTGTCGCTATTGTCCAATAAAGTTCTAGTGCTCTTTACAAAAATTAATTAGCTTGTAATTACAAGTTTAGTAAACATTTGAAGTATCACTTAATTTTTTTTATATATCATTTATTTCAGTGGTTCAAATATTACTATGTATGATAACAAAAATATATGAATAGAAGAAAAACAAAAGTGATTAGGATTTGATTTTTTTAATGGTTATACTCAGTTCGTTCTTCACATCTTATATTGTTATCGGCCCACACTTCCTGTCACTTCAACAACTTATCCTTCGCGTAATGTTTGTTACTTTCGGCTTTTTACGGACGACTTTATGACTTTTTTATTTATTCCTGGTGTGTCTAGGAGAAGCTTGTGAAGGACCAGGTCGTCTGGTCGTTTTAGGGTCCCATTTGTTACTAGCCCAAAAATAAATATTTAATATTCATAATAAAGCGGAAAGTTGCGCAATTATAAGTAAAATGCTTACCTAAGCAGATGTAAAGATAATTAAAATCTTATTTGACGGTGAAACCTTGAGTATTGAATATTCTACATCACGTTGAGGAGCAATGAAATTGTGGGCTCGTAACGCTGTTAGTGATCACATTTTGGCTGTAGGTTACTAGAGAATGCATTGATTGAAGAAGTCTTTGTTTGGTTCATTTGTCATGAATTGCTGATGTAATAATAGGTGCCCTAAATTGATTCGAGTAGCGTGGGATAAGTCGTCTTTGCATTCATTGATAGTGACCTCTACCAGAACGGAAATGATGATTCTTCGGCCGTCTAGTCGAGTGGTCAGGCTATGGCACACATGCAGCGGTCGCGGCTTCAATTACTGCAGAGTGAAGATAATATTTTGTATAATAAATATGCTCCGGGTCATGAACGTATAGTTACATAATATCTACACTAATATTATAAAGAGGAAAACTTTGTTTGTTTGTTTTTTTGTAATGAATAGGCTCAAAAAGTACTGGACCGATTTCAAAAATTCTTTCACCATTCGAAAGCTACATTATCCACGAGTAACATAGGCTAAATTTTATTCTGAAAAAAATAGGGTTCCGTAAGACATTTGGGTTTTTCGGCAAGGCGTAAAAAATCAATCAGAAAAGTTACTCATTTTACGTACTAAGATCCCGTTGTAAATCTTAGTTAACGCAGGCGAAGCTGCGGGCAACAGCTAGTGTATTTATGTAATCATCATCATCAGCCTTTATGCGTCTACTGCTGAACATGTATTTTTATAAAATTCTTCTTCTGTTACTAGTATAGGTAACACAAGTTCTTACAATCTTAACAGATCTTAACGATTGTAGGGTAATGATATTAAATGGGATAATTTCGTGATATTTACGCTTGAACACTATTCATTTTAAAGCCCAATGAAGTTACAGCAAATAGGCTAAAACAAAATAAAATACGAATAAAGCTGCTAAAGATTTATCTTAAGCCGGATATAACCACACTTAGGTCTGAGCAGCACTGAAATTCTATCTTAATTGGTTTTAAGCCACTGTTCGTTCCAAGCGAATTTAATTGTTCTTTGCTGAATTCTTTTTGTTGTTAATTTTTGTCCTAATGGCAAACAATAAAAGAAGTATGCAAGGAATCATGCATATTTTGATGCCTTGATTTTTAAATAAGTGGTTGCAGTTGCAGTTCTTAAAGAATATGTAAATAGAAAATTTAATTTATACGCTATTGCATAGAGCCTACTTCGCTTCATTTTTCATACGCTTCGCCCAAGGTGCTGGGTTCACCCTTGGCTACTGAGCCCCGCCGTTACGACAAGGCTTGAGCCACGGTAGGAAGGAAATATAACTAGAACGTATAAATATAATGTACATAACTATACATAGGAATTCAATTTTGATTTGTGAAAAAATAAAAATATATTTAATGTTATTTTCATATTGCATTTTTTAATTTCGCATACATGGAGAATGGTATGCAAACGATCGCATCGAAAATAACGAAAATTAATGAAGTTAAATAATTTATTTCTGGGACATAATCAGCACTGGATTTTGACTGCTGGCAAACTAAATCGAAAAAAAAAAACAACTGATACTTTGTGCCCCTTTCTGTGATTACAATCTTCTTCCAAGCGAAATTAATAAAAAATGAAAATAAAATATATTATTATGATGATGATGATAAAATACTATTATCATGTTTATTAATACTACATCAATTAAAATTAAGGTAAACTAATACAGCAAACAGAAGCGAAATCTACTTAAAACTAGATTAATAATGCAAGCGTAATAAACGCTAGTCTAGTCAAAGTTGTCAAGAGTAAACAGAAACGGGATAGATACTGTTCATTTTACATTTATGTTTTTTAATATTTATCATTGAGAGAGGCTTAGACGGATAAAGGCTGATGATGATTATAATGATGATCACGATTTATTATTTACAGGGGTCTAGGCTCCGAATATGACTGTCTCATTCGGTGTCGAGACCCTTGGTCCGTGGGGTCCTAGTACTTTAAGGCTTTTTATGGAAATAACAAAAAAGTTAGTCGAATCACAGGAGACAGGAGAAGAGCTGGCAGCTGCCTCGGGCATAGAATTAGTCTAGCTTTACAAAGGGGATGCCAGAAGCTTCGGAACTTTGCCTAAAGGGATTTCTTAAAATAATATTATATTTTAGTTATTATATTATATTTTATAAGTAAGTTATATATAATTTGTATATGTTATCGTCTTACTTTTACACTACACTTATTATGTGTATAAATAATGTGATATCACTAAAACATACTACAAATATTGATTAGTTTTCCGCATCAACAAAAAACAATTTGAAAGTTCATCATGGGATCGCGGTATATGGATATTCAAATTGGCAAACTGATAAGTGTTCGACGTCGCCCATTAACATAGTTTACCTGGAACTAGCCCAGGCACCTGATTTGCCCCACCATGGCTCAGGCCTTGTCGTGGCGGTGGGGCTTAGTAGCCCAGGGTGACCCCAACACCTTGGGCGAAGCGAATTGAGCCAAGGAGCCTCTTTGTA
Organism: Lycaena phlaeas; assembly: GCA_905333005.2. Lineage (NCBI taxonomy): Eukaryota > Metazoa > Arthropoda > Insecta > Lepidoptera > Lycaenidae > Lycaena > Lycaena phlaeas. Next base: position 9,421,727 of record HG995168.1, read on the forward strand.
TCCCTTTTGTAAGAAGGGGGGACAAAAAAGCAGGGGGTAAGGGGTGAGGTTGGGAACCTCACCTCATTGTACTGTCCCGACGTTGGGAGTGGTTGTTCTATGGTGCGGAACAACCGCTCTGTGGAGGTGGCGTCGGTCCTCTGAGGGACTGACTAGCCGTCGAGGTGCCCTGTTGCTTGTAGATCCGGGGCACCTCACCAAAGGCGGCAGTTGTGGCACTCCAGTGGGTAGAGCTGCGTCCGCTTACCATTTTTCGGGCGCAGCGAGTCCCACATACCTGCCTGGGGAGACCCACTCCCCTGCGAGATGCGTCAGTGCATTTCCCGGCGTAAAAGAAGAAAAGGCACCTGATTTATGTGGTGACTATCCTGAAAAATAATAAGTTAACGCTCGGTTTCCGAAAGGCTGAAAAATATAACAAATCAAATTTCAATGTCTGTCTTGTTGCGTGTCAAATTAGTTGCTAGAAGCATGGTTAAATTACTTAATTTGATCAGCCTGTTAGTTGACATAACAACTTCAATAAAAAGCTATCAGCCCAGCAGTAGCAAAAATCGTTTAATTTTTTAAAATATATTTGATCTACTTGTCATTTATGATTTATGTCATGGGAAGACGATCGCACGCAGTGGCAGGTCCGCGTTGGATGCGAGTAGCAAGCGATCGGTCGTCTTGGCGTTCATTGAGAGAGGCCTATGATCAGCAGTGGACGGATAAAGGCTGATGATGATGATATCATTTAATAATGCTATTAGAGTAAAAGACGAGCTAATCTAAGTAGGTAGGCTTGCCAGGGTTTACAAAGTACTTCTACAAAGCTTTGATACGCCGGCCGCTCAGTAAGACCGGTAGAGTGAATTGTACCTGCGGGCGTAATCTGTTTTAAATATCAAATGCTAGACTTTTATAAAATGTTGGCTGCTAAAATTAAAATAATGTGAAAAAACTGAAAAAAATTAAAGGCTTGTTTATATTAATATGTTTTATAAATCAAAATAAACCAAGATCGATAAGAGGAAACAAGGTTTGTGCTCTGGCCCCCATCCTCACGGCAGTTTCGAAATATGATTTCGAATTATGCTAATACGAAAATTAATGTCCTGTCTTAATATATATTATCACTAGCTGCCCCGATATAATTTGCTCGTACTTCGCATTGATTGGCATTAAAGTTCGGATCAACACGACTAAATTTTCTTAATGAACCAACGTCGTATTTTGATAATGAAGAAAATAGGTACAACGGCTCTGCATTATCTCACAAGGCAGTGGCGTAACAATACCGTTCGGGGCCCGTGGCAAATTCATCGGATGCTAGGAAAGACAATTTTTTTTTCACTAAAATAATAAAATGTGGGGTGTTGGAATTCTCCTCCGACCGGGGGCCCCTTTCAGACGGGGGCCCGTAGCATTTTGCCGACTTGCCACCTTGTAGTTACGCCACTGTCACAAGGTAAATGGAAAATGTAAAAAAATAGCTCACCTAATTCATTTGCTCGTAGCTTTAATTGGGTTCCGACTCCCAAAAGAATTAATTTTATATAGTATAAGTAAAACGTATAAGTTTCATTATATTCATTGATTAATTATTTTTGTTAAGTTTTGTTAGTTTTGTTAAGCTCACCTCGAAGTATTTAAATATTATTTGAATTTTTTTAGTTGTACATAATTTAAAGGTACTTAAATATAATTTTTAAGTCGGTTTTGTTTTTGCATTTAAAATTAACTTTATTCTGCGGTCATTTACAGGGTTTTTAAACGAAACACTGCAAGTGTGCCACGCGTGCATTTTATATATATTTTTATAAAATCATAAAAAAATCATAACTTCTAAAGTCAGAGGTCCTAGAGGGTCTGCCTTTTTGTTTTTATGATTTTTTTGTTTGGTTTCGAAACATCAGCCTTTGTGGCAGACTCGGTCCTTTACATTTTTCATCGCTAGTAATAAAGTCTGCCACTAGCGAATCATATAGATTATTTGCTGTCAGCACTCTATCAAAATAATAATATTATACTAACAGCGTCTATCAAAAAATATTTTCATTTGTAGTTTCGATTCCGTATGGCACATTTTAGCATTGACCTTTTTATTTTATCTGACATTGACCTAAGCGATTGTATCTCAATGTCAGGTAAGCTTTATGTAGTTTTCGTAGAAAATATCGGTCTCGCTAACAACGTTCTATAATGCCTACGCGGATTTATAAATAAGTGAACAAGTATGGCGCAGGTATTTATTTCTAACAAGAAACTTAGCGAGAGGAACTAATAATAGAGTGCCTCCAAACATTGTTTTTCTTTATTTTATTTGATATTTATAACACTATATTATTTTAATTTATATTATTTATATTACGACTGATACCATAGATTACGAGCTGCTGTCGAACATAATATAATATTACGCCTTAATAAAACATATCAGCAAAGTTGTATATTACTACAATAACTATTTGAAAGAAAGAAAAATATTTTGACTGTTCACAACATAATAATAATAATAAACAGCTGACGGTATTAATAATGTGAATAATAGAGGCAGCCACTCAGCATTTGTCACACCATTACAGCAATGGTGAGACGCTGATTTACAGTAAATCCTTGTAGTCACTCGCTCAGCGGTACATCAGTGACAGCACGTACCTAATTACAAATAAGTACATTATTTTAGTTTTGCAATCACCTGCATATTATTATATTAATTAAAATAAATAAATTACTACATACATACAATACATTATAATTATAGGAACAGAGATCTCGAATAGGGAAAATAAGCCTAGAAATTGCTTGTACCAGTTTGATTACGCAAAATAATGATAATATTATATTGATCAAATATTGTCTATAAATATGAGTGGGTAATGAGTACCGAGGTGTTCAGGATACTTAGGTCTGAGGGCATATTATGTGGAGGTATTCGAATAATATATTAAATGGGACTATTTGTGTTTATTAAGTTAAGTTATTTATATAATTACTACAAACATAATATTCAAATTGTAACATATTACTTATGTCTTTTTAATTGAATTATTGCTGTAACTTATACTTTTTTAACCCAAAATTATTGTCTTCTGGGCAGACTAACTTGATTTTGCATTTTGAAACATTTCTGTTGCCTATTACAAAATTAATTGTGACATCATAATATTATATTATCACCACTATAATATTATGAATTTGTGATTTTCACTCCAAAAAAATTAATATAAGATAGTTATAACCGTGAAAACGTGAGAAAGTAAAAGTTTTTGTTACATGTGAACTTACTTTTTGGTCATTAGCATTAATTTATCTAACTGTCGAATTTTTATCCTAATTAATATAATGAATGCATTTATAATATTGTTGTAATGATCCATAGTATAATAATTATTACATATTATGCTTTCATCAAATTGTCGTAATCAAGAACATACTTTGTAAAAAAACTTAAAAAACAACGTAAAGTACAATTTGATAAAAGTTTTTAAAAATTTTGGCCATTACGAGTGGCCTCAATTTGATCTATTAGGATCGATTCCCTGCAAACAACAAACTCAATCCGACAAAGAATTATAAGCAATACGTAACCATTTGCCACACGTGGTTTTTTTGAGCCTAGACTAGCGATGTTCAGTCATACTCATATTTTAATGGCCTTCAATGCACCATCCATCCCTACCATCAGGTGACCTGACTGCTAGTTTGCCCCATGTATAAATAAAAAGATGGCTGAATTATCCATCTCCGATCGCATCAGCGCTGAAATCTGTGCCAGTGAGTCATAAGTGGTCGCCGTGGCCGAAATCGGTCGGACAGATCATCAAATAAAAAGATAACCCTGAGCATTGCGCATACAATGATCTTATATTATACATATAATGTCACATATAATATCATTGCCGTGATACATCTCTAATACAGAAATATTAAGAGTAAATTATTAGATTTTTTATTGTTGATTTATTTGGCAAGATTGGAGTTTATTAACGAAATAACAAATATTTAACGATGAAAATTTCTTAATATTTTGGATACAACCCTTTCGTGTATGTCTTTGATTTGTTCAATTATGTTTATTACTGTATTGTATACTTGCTCCTTAGGTGTTCTTTATATACTTAGGTAAACTTTCATTTTCAGTCGAATGTTGGCTGAAAATTAACTGAATCAAAAAAATCTCTATTCATATGATAATATGAAAAGTCATATCAATTGTACCTACATTTTGGAATAAGCTACAGTAACAATAGCATAATACAGTATCGACAGTGTAAATAGTAATACAACACTTTTAGTACAATGAATCATATTGAATATGATATTGAAATATATGAAACGAAATGTATATGAAATTTTAATAAAAAAGCTCATAAATAGGTATGCGTTGAAGTGAACTTTAATGAATGTACCAGACTGGTAATGTATACGGTCACGTTCGCGCCGAAACTCTGAAACAATGGCGGCATTTCACATTTGTACCCCTTTGTTCCGATATTACAGTGCTTTTTACTATTCCATACGCAATGCAGGACGGAACTACAATCGAATTCGCAGCATAATTTTATTCACTGTCTGAAATTCAATAATGACGTAAAATAAGGTTAGCCGTCATTAGCCACACTACGGAAGATTTGAAAGAACTACACCAATGTGAGAATTTCATATTTGACGATTACATAAAATATTTGCAATACGGCAGCTTCATGCCGTAAGTTGTCACGGCATTCATGTCGAATTCACTATCAATTCGCATCATGAGGTATAATTACCATCTACTCTTCACACACGGCTGCTTTAGTCATCCGATTTCCGAACGTGATAGTTTTTTGTTTTCAATCAAAACGCAGGATTGTGCTGGAAGTGCCACTAGCCGTTATTGTCTGTTATTGTATCTACTAAGGTAGTCTGATCAGGGCAAATCAAAGGGCACCTTATTATCTCTATAAGATAAGTTCCAAGAGATTACCTTTAAGATGACAACAATTATTACAAAATAGGGATTCTTAAAACTCCCTTTTTTGTCTTCTTACCTTCCGATCATTTCAAGGATATTTATAAAATAAAGAACCTCTTACCAGCTCTATCAACCTGGAACCCGCTTTGAGAAAAAAAAAATTTATGAACTTGCAACTACAAACGATGCTAATGATTGTAGTAAATTTTATTTTTTTGTATCATTAATTGCGCAGAAAAAAACAATTAATTAATTGATAGAGCTCCTTTTACTTATACCGAAATTTATAAATAAAAATGTGAAAGACATCACTATAACGAATATTAATAGCGAAGTCATTTTAATATGTTGCAACTTGCATATCGATACTAAGTGTAACCTATAAAGCCAGGTCATAATAGTTTACACAATTTTCAAGCCACCGCATGTTATGGTTTTTAGGGTTCCACAAACGTTTAGACTTAATAAAAAAGAAACAAAGTATCGTCATCATGATCAGCCTTTATCCATCCACAGAACGCCAAGACGACCGATAATTACTTGCCACTCGCATCCAACGCGTTTCGGCCACTGCGTGTAGATTGCTTGCCTGTCTGGTTAATGGCCAACTAACAAAAGAAAGTATGTTATAGTTCATATCAAGGCTCTAGAGCAGTGTTTCTCAAACTCCTTTGTTTCATAGACCACTTTCAATATTTTCCTGCATCACGATTTTTTTTTTAATTTTTTCGTTTAAAGATATAACGTTATAATAGTAACATTCTCTTAACAATATTGATAGAAGTCATCATTTTGGTTCTTCACTATCGAAACCAAATTCATTTTCCTGGATTACGATTGTGGACCCCCATTTTTTGTCACGCTCATCGTGGACCTCCCAGAGTCTTCCGTGGACCCCTGGACCACTTTGGGAATCACTGATTTAGAGTCTAGAATCTAGATGGACTGCATTTCAACTGCAATTGACTGCAAATTTGCAGTTTGATTGCAATCCGTTTGTTTAGACTACTATTTGCACTATCGGTAATTTTTGCATATATAGTCGAAAGTTTGTAAACAAAATACTTAAAAAAGTTCCATATTTTTTTATCGGTTCTGTTAAAATAGCAATCATTATCTTTATCTTTCATTGTAATATTCAACATTATGAAAAATAGCACGGTCCATAAGACTGAATGAACTCTTTCATTACAAATTTCGTGATGCTGAGAGCAAATTAACTCTGCCATATGAATCGTTGGAGGGCACTTTTTATTAAAAATATAAGTCGATTCACCCCAATTACAGAGCCCGAGTCACACTTAACCGAGTTTTTCTATATGCAAACTCATATTTATGCATGTACATATTTGTCGTGACGATCTTCCGTTTTATTGGTTAGGTCATGTTGTGTGAATAACCTAAGTCCGCATGTTTGTGGGGATGGCCTATATTATAGCAATCGATAGGCATTTCACATGACAACAGCAAAGTAATTATAACAGCGGACATAAAGTGAATCTAACATGACTTGTCTTCCGCTTTAAATCAGTAAGCAACATGAATAAATATTATTAATGGTACACCACGTTAACCTAGCCCCGTGGCAAGTTTATAAGAACTTTTGTTACGGGTGAAAATTGTGTTACAAAATGGATATAAATTTAAGAAATTTCTATAAATGTGTACATACTACACGTCAATAGGGGCTCGTAGCTCAGTGATAACAGCCGCTTGGATCAAATCACCGGGCTAAGCAACTCATGCCGAGGTTGGTCCGTGGATGGACCATCTTTACATACCGAGACTCCTCCGTGCCTCGGAAAACACGTTAAGCGTTGGCCCCGGCTGTCATTCGTGGATCTTTGACAGTCGTTACGGGTCGTCAATAGCCCGAGAATCTGACAACTAGGTAATATTAACAGGGGTACCGTAACACCTAGTAACTGGGATGTGGAGGTCAGATAGGGAATCGCTCCATTTAAAGAACTGGTACTCAGCTAAATCCGGTTAGATTGGACGCCGACTCCAAAATATAGTTAAAGAAAAGCTAGGCAGATGATGATTATACACATCCATGACCCGGTGCAGACATCTATTCTTCATTCAAATTATCTGCACGGGATTCGAACCCATGACACCTGCATATATGGTAGCCTGACCACTCGATCAAGCGGCTATCGATATGTTATCATAATTCGAAATTCGCCACGGCTACTCGCTTTAATAAAATGTAAAACGAGGGCTTTCGATAGTATTGTTACTCCCCTTAATAGCAGTTAAGCCAACGTACATTTACAGCACTATGGAAATACAGTTCTCCAAATAGAATAATCGGCGGCTAATTGCTAATCATGTAATAATATGTTACAGGGGAATATGCTAGTGCCACCCGCCTAACCCGGGCCCTGCTAGACAAGACGTCGCGGGGACTGCCAAGTCTTAGCCGGGCAGTCCCCCTATTATGGAGAATCTGGTCTAGCCGGGACCAGTCTGTCGCTGAGGGTTTCCCGTCGCCTTCAGATCCGGGTCCTTCAGATAGCGGCTGAAGGCTCACGCAGCGGTTTCAGTGGGGTAGTGCACCCAGTGCGAGTCCCCACACACGCCATCGCGCCTACCCAAGGCCCTGGTAAGGTCCGAATAGAATTTCCGCTGCGTCATCAAAAAAAAAAAAGTGCCGCCCGCCTGACTGCATAGGCTCATCCTACCTCTCTGCCTACGAACATTAAAAATAGCATAAGTGAAAAATATATTAAAACTAAATTGAAACAATACATTTTGGATATAGGGTATTAGGTTTTTTGTAATTTACATAGTCATAATATGTGTATTTTTTGTTCTTGGCAATTAGGTTAATAATTAAGATAAATCACTAATATTGTGATCCACTGCGTTGAATGTAAATAATATCACGCAGAGACCTTCGTGGTCTATGTGATATTATAATTAAAATACTATTGTTATTTTTATCGTATCAATAGACAAAAAAATCATCAAAATAAGCAGCAATGACATTTACTCGCATGGGAATCACAATTCCAAGCTTCAAAATTAATAATCTTGAATGTTAATTCTAAATACACCCATAATAAGAAATTTCTGGTGGTATGAATTGATACATAATATCATAATTATTATTAATCCCATCAAATTCATTTACTTTGTACTCGGCTAAGTTTAATATCGGGTGAGAAATTCCGATGCAATTTACTGATAAAGCGATTAAGTTCTCAAATCCATTCTCCGGCCAGCTTTGATTTCTCGGTCTACGTATTTTACATCAGAATTTACCTGACAGAGCACAATATGGTCGGATAGCAATCAAGATTCAAGCGCTAACAGTATGTACATGTTGACATCCGTATTTGCAAGCAATACTATGACGTGTCGCAGTACTCTTGAACGCCTAGTGTCATTCAAACTAATTTACAGACAATACTTGAGTGAAATCCGCCACTGTGCGACGTAAAACTCATAGAAAACCCGACCATTGACACGAAGCGCATAGATAGAAGCGTACTTTGCATAGTGTTGTTTCATTACTCAGCCAAGTACGCTTCTTGAATACGGGTGTGAGTCTCGGTGTCAGTAATTACACTGCCTGTCGTGTCGTCTTTCCATCATACATATTTATATATTTGATTTGATGATTTTTGGATTACCGTCATATTATAATAATATATATGGACGCTTTTTACACCACGTCTATCTGGTCCCGTGGTAAGTACTCGAAGAGACTTGTGTTACGGGTACCAGACAACGGAAATACATATATTTAATACTTTTTATATTAATACTTATATTTAAGATTTTTATTATATAATACACATATTTAATACACATCCATGACCCAGGAACAAACAAACTTTTTTTTGTTCCCTGGCGAGATTCGAACCCGCTACCTCCGGCTTGTGGCCAACGCGCTAACCACTGAGCCACAGAGGTCGTCGTAATATGTCACATACATACTTACTATAAAACCACATAAAACTGTGTATAAATAGATCCATAGATTCGTTCAAATGAAGTTTAATATTTTAAATTTCAATAGTAGCGCCAAACAGAAATTCACAAAGTTTATTGAATCGTTCGGATCATTGAAAAGTACATGTAAAAATAGTATCGAAAATTTTACATTTTCGCTTTGGGTTGGCATTTATTGAACGCAATAAAGCATCTACTAATTTAAAATTGTGTTTAATTGAAATAGATATAAACCACAGAGTATAATAGTATCAAAAACCCTCGAATAGAAAGAACAATATTGTGAGAGGTTGTGAGATTGTGATACGCTTTGAAATTTGAATATATTTTATAATTACTATAATTACACCGTTTACAGAGTAGGTACACATAACGAACTATAAAATTGAAACACAATCTGCCTTTAATGAACCCGCTCGCATTTTAAACCTCTGTATTTTATGGCCGGGCTCGGTCGTCCTGGCGTTCATGGATGAAGGTCTATATTCAGCAATGGGTGATAATGATGATAATGAATTTTTACCCACACCTACATTCAGGTTTTGCTTTAGTTTTAAAGGATTAGTTTCATATTATAAACAACATTTCTGAAATTTTGCATTTGAACGCCATATTGGCGTGTAACTATATGTACGAATATGCACATGACCCACTACCAGGTTAAACGACTGTCCATTTATGCACAAAAAAATATCATAAATACATATATAATATAATGTCAATAAATACATTAATTATTATACATAACATTTATCGTTAAGACTTTACACAGAAAGCTACCTGGATTTGATTATAGGAAGTAAATGGTGGAATATGTTGGTAGCAAAAAATTCAAACTTGAAATTTCATTGGCAAGCTTTGATCTAGGTATATTAGTTGACGAATTAAGAAGAGTAGTATACCTTTTAGAAATATTTGTAAAACCTCTTGTATTGTAAATCCTGCTTATTCTTAACTTTATAACTGGCGCTGAGTGTTATCTTTTTATGTCCATCGAGCATATAAGATGGAGTTGTAATAAGTAATGTAAGCCATAGAAATCGGAAACTGGTCTATAATTTGATATTGACGTTATGGCAATTCAACCAACCAATGAACTGTGAGTACTTCTTATCGGCCAATCATCCATCAATGGTCGCCATTCGGCTAATCAGACCGCAGAGCCGGCGAGAAAAAAACAAATTCCTCCGCTGTGTTCCGACGCACTTTGGTGGAATTTTTTTAATACAAAACCCATAATATTTCGGTTGAAGTGACTGTTGTGTCTATCCAACAAACTTCACAAATCATTTTCAGAATGTAATGGTGTTTTCACGATGATACTTGTGTGCAAAGAACAAGACTCTTGTTGCGTCTGTAATTTCTCCTTTCTTCTTCTGTAATCCTTCACAATTCAAATCCAACACTTAAGCGTACATGCTTTCCTTTGTGTGACGATAATAACTAAATCCTTGTCGCTGCGCATTTTTACTCGTAATGTAAGAAATATGAAAAGGTTGCACTTAAAAAACCCCAACACAAGAGTAAAAGAACTGAAGGCTTTGAAATGACTGAACTGTTTTACAACAAACATGTTTAAAACTAGATCTCAAATTCAAGAAAACGCACCCGATTCACAGAGATTCATTTAGCAGTGCAACTTGCAATAAATTAAAAACTCAGAGTTACAGCACAGTGTAAATAAATTGATATGAATTTATTTACACTGTGGTTACAAGTAAACGTATTCTTTCATTGGGGATTAAAATTACGTATTAGATACAGATACTGATAGAGAAATAGATACAGTCCCATGTTTCTATAATGGATCATAAACTGTCTTATTTTCTTCCATTTTATATATCTTAACCCTGTAATCTATCGTTCGTCTTGAAGTAAGGCCTATGCTTAGCAGTCGATGGATAAAAGCTGACGAAGTTGATATATTTTCATGCATTGTCATCCACTTCTGAGCTAGGTCAAAATTTCAAGTTCGCAGCTCATCGGGAAGTCAGCTTGACAATCAGATAAATAATTCCAATCGTACAAACTTTAAATTGACCCGCAAGTTTGCCGTAGCTCAACGTGCTATGGAGCGTCCTGTGCTGGGTGTTTCTTTGGCAGATAGTATTCGAAACGAAGACCTCATCCAGAGAACTAAAGTTACCGATATCACGCCAAGAATAAGCAACTTGAAGTGGCAATGGGCTGGTCACGCGCTCAGAAGAACGGATGGCCGATGGGCCATTAAGGTTCAAGAGTGGAGGCCGCGTCTAAGTAGACGAAGTGTTGGTCGGCTATTAACCAGATGGGTAGACGATCTCCGTGCAGTGGCAGGTCCATTCTGGATGCGAGTAGCAAGGGATCGGCGTCTTGGCGTTCATTCAGGGAGGCCTATGTTCTGCAGGGAACGGATAAAGGCTGTTCATAATGATGAAACTTTAAACGAGTTAATGAAAATTCTATAGAAAAATTCTTTAAATAATTGTATAGCTCTAGTGTATAACAGCAGTAAATCGTAAAAGCGATAGCGCTGTAATAACTATTATTAGGTCAGTTTATACCACGTTTGTACTATGCTGATTTATAGCTAATATTTGTTTTCTATTATTTGGCTTCTATAATGATAAATTGCATTTGTTTCCTAAGCACATTTCGTACAACGTTAAGATATTTTATTTATAAGACAAATACATCCTTTCAACAACATCACACCAAAATAAATGTGTCCTTATTGGAAACAAAAAAAGAAGTAAAAAAACGATTTGATTAAAACTCCGTTTGAATTTATACAGGCAGCGCTTTATACAGTGTAGCATGTAAAATGAGTGTAAAAACGTTAGGTCCTCAAAAATTGTATTAGTGCATTGAAAGGTTTTGATGTGTAGAGGGCGTCAGTATAAGATTAAGTTTTAGTTTGTGGGATCGCTTGTACCTTGCCTATCATCTTAGAAAAAGGGATTAAAATGGGTTCAAAACTACAAGAACTTTTATATTACTTGTTGCTACGAAACCTTTCATGGGCGAGTCCGACTCACACTTGGCCGCTTTTTTTTTATTAGTTGTTAGTTTAGTATTTATTAGTAGTGAGCTTCGCCCTCATTATCTAAGGCATAGAGCCGATTAAAGATGATTATTTTCACAGCCTAGGTAAGTCCGAATAACATCAGCTATCTACCTCTGAAAACGATCCAGTCGAAACTAAGAGACTTTTTAATATAAAAAGGTACCGTACATACAATTATAATTTTACCAGCAGCGCCCCAGGGTTTTACCTGCGTTACTTCCCTTCAGAGTACGGGGATAGATTATAGCCTATGTTATTCTGATGTATAAGATATATTATTGTAAAGTTTCGTTAAAATCCATTGTGTATTTTTTACGTGAAAGAGTAACAAACATCCATTCATACTAATATTATGAACAGACACTTCAATTAAAATTTATTTATATAGATTTTACAGGTGAATATTAGGACTATCTGTCCAGGCTTTGAAATCGTATTAATCAAGAGAATGACCCTCTATTGTCTAAGATCACAAGCTAAGACATTGCAGGAATTACGAGCGCATAGTTCGCATATCAATGTATATACTAAGATTAGTAGTTACAATCCAGCTCATCGACCACATAACCCATAGACTCCTAATAACAGGGGAACGGGTTCTGGCGACACATCTGACTTATAGTTCCGATGTAAGCCGTAAACAATGTACCCAAACTATCGTGTCGTCTCATTCTTTCCCGTTGCGAAATATATCCATTTCTTTTTAACGTTCCGTGATTGGTAATGTATGACATTGAATTAGCTAATCACAGCATTGCAACCCCTTTCGTCTCACCTCAGTTGCCAGAATGCATTTAATACGAAAAATCAAACATTAGGAGTCTATAGCTTGTGTGGTCGATGAACCAGCTGGACTAGGTAAATGAATATTCAATAGAAATCGTATCAATTACGGGAGATATTAAATAAGCTTACATGCACACACCTTTAATGATGTGTTAAATGGAATGTCAAGAATATAGGTACGTGGAAGATCACTAATGCCCGGTTTCTGAAACGTTAGTCAAAGTGTATGTCAAGTGTCAACTAACATGGCTATTATTTTTTTTTATCATAAGAGGGCAACAAACAGTCAAAGCCTTGCGACTATCGACGCCATTAACATCCACATAACCAGAGGTTACGCAGATGCGTTGCCCTCCTTTTCCCTATACCTAGACCTATAGGAGGTCCATCGTACTACTTGAGTACGTCGCACGTACGAAAGGTACGTCTTTTTTTCGATCTCCGAGAGTAAAAAAACGAGTGTTGTAATATGTATAATATAACATTGACTACTAAGTGTGTCCGTCTATCGTACCGTAGTACTATCGTAGTTCTGAAACTGGGAATCGATTTGGTTTTATTTTTCAAAAACTGTCAGTTTGTTGTGTAAAAACCTGTTTTATAAAAATATCTACGTAACAACTTTTATTATTACGTAAGTATTTTTTAAATATAGAATTTTTCCTATTTCTTGTGGTTGATAATATTTATATAATTAATTATCTTCATCATCATCATCATGAGCCTATTATTGCAAGTGCTGAGCATCTAATGTTTGCCAATCTCTGCCCCATTCCTATATCATCCATATTTGCCCACCAGCCTTTCCACGTCATCAGTCTAGATCGCCATAGGACGTCCTGAAGAGGAAGAACAGTGCAGTGCAGATGGTCTTGGTTGCAGTAATTACTGGAAGAACTTATCATACTACATAATATCAGGACCTTCTTGGCTCACGTTCATGGGCTACCACATGACCAACAAATAAGAAGTAACTAAACGAGGATCCAATATTGCGGGTGGTGTGAAATTCGTTCCCACTAATTCTGGACGCATTTAAAAGTAACGGGAGGTAGCCTTTAGCACCTTCAGATATAATAATAGCTAACTGTGCTAAATTAGCTCTATCACTTAATGTGTTCTGAACACTTTCTATTTCATTAGTACCGAAGAAAATTAACTTCGTAAAGTAGTCTTTCTAGTAATGGATTTTCTTATAACATAATAATATATCAAAACTAATATACTAATCCGAACAATAAATCTATTAAATTCAAAATATAATATAATAATTTAAAGTATAATAATAAAAGAGACCTATTTTGTACAGCAGTGCACGAATAAAGGCTGATTATGATGATGACGATGATAATAAAATCAGGCAGTGTAAGGAAAGTGGTAAAAAATGATGATCATCATGTAGATGAAAGTCGGACAATAGCCTCGAAAATTATAAGAAATAAGGCTTCAGAATATCAACTAATGGATATTAAATCAAGACGAGAACACAAAACCACTTGGACTAAATTAAAACCGAGTCCACCATGAAGGTCAGGTAGTCATAAATAATGGCCATTAAGTTTTTTTTTTCAATTTCGAAAGTAATTTTAAGTAATATTTTACTTGTTCTAACCTTATATCACATATTCAGTGCTTTTCCCACGACATGAACTGACTTTTAATAAGTTCGAATGTGTCTGTAGAATTGTAGATCTCAAACGGGCGAACCGAGTTTGATGCTGTTATTTTCATCAAAAAGTTCATTGAGGGAGGCCTATGTTCTGCAGTGGACGGATAAAGGCTGATGATGATGATTTTTATTAAACAGTTGATAAAATTTCAGACACCATCAAAATTGGTTCAACCATTTCCTGATCACTGGCTCTGCAGCTTTTTTTTAAATTATACATTAAAACTTATTTATATTACAAAATTATAGGTATACATAAACTTTTTTGACTTCTATGATTCACTATAAAAAGGCAAGCAGTATGATGTATTTATTCAGCATACATCTTTCAATGCAATATTAATCCTAAACTGCGCATTATGTTTCGGCTTGGGTGTCTGGTGATGTCATTTTAATTATGCATTGTTTGACAACTTCTAAGCGATGGGGGTGTATTGTTCAATTTCGTGGCCGTTGCGAATGTCACCTAATGAAATGTGTTTGGACAAGGAAGGAACGCCTTTTTGTGACCAAATGGTGTGATTTATACACTAACGGAATATAAAAATGTATACTGCAAATTATTGCAACATGAAACAATATTTATCACAGACTAAATAAAAATTATCTAGAAATAAAAAAGGTAATTTTTATGCTTCTTTTCTTCTTACAGCTAAAACATGTCAACTGCTGAACGTATCACAACCAACCAACAATTTTTATCACAACTTATAGCTAGCTACAAGGAGGCTTTAAGAAATATCCGAATCATCGACACTATACAATTTCACAATATTGTGGTTGTCAAACGTGTTCCTGATAATTATTATTGTGTGCCAGTGAATTAAAACTTAAGTGTTGGCCAGCAGGCCAATAGCATGGGTCCTCGAGAAATAAAGAAGCATGAAGCATATTTTGTTGAACCGTCTAGTCCCTACTAATATAATTAATGCGAAAGTAACTCTGTAAGTCTGTCTGTCTGTTACACTTTCACGCCTAAACCACTGCACCGATTTTTATGAAAGTTAGTACACATGTAGATCAGTGCTTATGAAAGGGCATAGGCTACCTTTTAGTGCCTAAAAAGGCTTGGAGGGGTTTGTTTTAAATGGAATGATTCAGAATTGCTCGTTTAAATATAAGATATACAAAATTTCATGAAAATCGTTGGAGCCGTTTCCGAGATCCCGATTCTATATATATGTATATACAAGAATTGCTCTTTTAAATATATAAGATATAAGATAATGAATGTAGGTTTCCTCGCAATGTTTTCCTCCACCAGCGAGAAAGCGATGGAACTTTCATATTCAGGTTAGGATCGAACCCGGACCACTCAGTCTAGACCTACTAGACCACCGTCATTGATATAATTAGGAGTTATATTATATTTATTGATTCGATCTCCGTGGATATTTTGGTCCTATGCGTAGGATCGGCCATATTGGAATAATAATTAAATGAAAAGAGCCCTATAATTACCTGTAAAACGCGAGACAAGAAATGGTTGATACGATAATAATAATTTAATATACAATGTTATTTAAAATAACGATACAGTGAGATATTACGTGGTGTAGTCCCGTTAACATTTTCTATGTTTTAAAACCAATAAAGACATCGTATAAATGCAGTGGCGAATAATAAAGTTATAGAGATGAATTGCGATTCGCTTCAATATGAAGTTTGCGCAATGAAGAAGCCAACGACCGTAGAGTAATCAATTTGTATTGATTACTTTTATACAGAAGCGGAATAATAAATATCCCTATTCCATACTAATAAATGTTACTTTACTTTACATTCACATTTATTTACACTTTGCTTTTTATGCTTTAACAAGAATACTACTTCAGTGATCATTATGGAATTTTGTTCACGTTCTTTGGATTATTTACATGCGTCTAATTAACGGGGGCAAAGCCGCGGCCAAACAGCGTTACTTTATATATATATATATATATATATATATATATATATATATATATATATAGTATATATAGCAAAAAAACTTTAACTGGATTATTAAATTATGATCCTACTTATGTATTTATTGACTTTATAGTTGAAAATAAAATTGTAAGTAATAATAATCTTCTTTGTTTCTTATATTTTTCAAACTACAACTTCATAAAGCTTAAGAAAAGATGTACTATTAAAAAGGAAAGAAATACTATTGACTTCTTCATCTTCTTCAACCTTTGCTTCCTAAAGGTCCACTATTGATTTATAATGAAATTAGATGCCCTGACAGACTTCGTTCTGCAAAAAGGACAAATATTGCTGTCTAAAACATTTTTGTTGATCTAAGAAGGATGAAAATTATAAAGTGAATGTATTTTTAATGCTGTATCATAAAAAATAACAACAAAATTTAATCGAATAAATAAAAATATATTTAGGTGTGGACCGGCACTTACTTTTAGGGGTATGAAAAATGTCCGATTCTTAGACCTACACAATGCTGACCTGTACACAAAATTTCGTGAGAATCGGCCAAGCCGTCTCGAAGGAGTTTAACTTAAAAAAACTGCGACACGAGAATTTTACATAATATATTAGTTAACTATAACTGTTACTTTAAAAACATACGTATTAATAAATATTTGAAACAAAAGGTATTATTCAGCGATTAATTTGCAAGCTTACTTTTGCAAACTTTGTGATGTATCGCACATTTTTCTCCGCGAAATAAAGATTGTCTTCCAATCGAGTTAACCTTTTAGCTAGGCCGATTTAGAGCACTCCCGAGAGCGCATTATCCCTGTATAGAAGAGAAGCAAATATCCGAGACTCGCTTGACTGACAACTAACGTACATAATTTGTACGGAACCCACAAGAACGAATGCTTGTAAATTTCGTTTTCCTCACGATAGGTTTCTAACGTCACCCGTTCCAAACCAGTCGACCGTAGCTGACCAAGTTAGGTACAAACCCGACGCCATGAACATGGCGGGGGGCAACCCCCCAAATTTTTAACGTCATAGGATGATCCAACCGGATCACCCCATTTCCGATGACGCATAACGGTCACTAGGACCATTAGCATAGATCCAACCGAAAAAAAAAAAAAAAAAATTTCGTTTTCGTTTGACTTTGTAGCATGGTCTTCTGGAAATCAGGCATACAAGTATAAAGTAAAGTGATCATTTTAGATAGCTGTAAAAACTTTATGTCTAATTGAATGTTAACTATTTTAATTCTTGACACGATTTGCCAGCCTAAAATTTTTTATAAAAAGTATACTTAAATGTCTGATTTCAAATTCAGAATAAATCCTGTAAGATTAAATCATGACAGGTATACTTTTTGATAAGTAATAACGTATATTAACTGAAATTTCAGGCTGATTTTAGACGTCCATTGAAAGAGACGAGAAGAGAATTGCAGCAGCTGACGGAAAGAGCTTGGTATTGACGACTGGATCATTTTAACATTCATTGCTGTGTGATAATATCAATAGCGATAAAATAAAAAATAAAAATGTATGTCATTATTTAAAGAATAAAAATAAGGTTTAACATAGAACTACTATATTAACTACTATATACTACTTATTAAGTAAACAAGACTTTTTACCACAAATTTATTACAATTAATTTTTGCTTCTACGTTTATTATTATACACGTTAATACATGAAAATGTGAATATATTTAATTAAATTAATTTTAAATATAAAATTAAATAGATGACAACATTTTAATCAGTAACAGTTGTAGTGCTTACTACAGCGGTCATCGAAATTGTTTTCAACAAAGTGAATTACCACATTTTTGATCGACAATATTGTTTCAATGGAACTTGAGGCTTCTCGAGCCCGAAACCGCTTGTACTGAATATTTTTTATAACTGAAGATGAATCACTAAAGTGTATGAACAGTAGTCCTAAGTTATGTCTGTACATAACTTCAGGATTACTGCAGCCACAAAAGTTTGCGCCATAAACAGTACTGTAAGATACTGCAGGTATTGGAATATTATTATAGTTTTCGTGTCACATTTAGTTTGACAGCACTGTTTACCTCAATGTAATACTTGGTGACAGTAGATACACCGCCTGTCCTAATGTAGTCTCACGGCAGAAATATACCAATATACTTCCTATTTGTGAACCTAAACGTTTACATAGATTTTGTCCTTTTTTCTTTTCAGGGAATGACGTAGAGATAATGTAGACGCTATACATTTTCGGGTAACGACGTTTCCTGGGATCAGCTTGTTTAATAAAAAAATGAATTTTATTCAACTGTCGGGGGCCAGGAGTGACGGCTGGTCGAGTGATCGGACAGATTATATTATTTCGTTTGATTAATACATAAATAGACGTCTATATTGGATTATGGAGTATATGTATTTATATGGATTAAATTTCTAGCATAATGGACTTATCAAATCTAGGTAACATAATGTCTTTGCTCAAGACAGGAGCCACTAAAACGGTCGACTTATTTCTGATTTACAATCATTATTTATAATTAGTGACACCTATACCCGTAAATCCATTGCTGGACACGAAATCCATAATTGGAAACGGGTCAGCTCCTCGAAATGAGGCAAGGTAGTTTTATGACTATAGTTTGCTTGATACAATGGATTGATTCACAAACATTTTTTCACAAACACCTCTTTGAAGGATATCTCTATACCCAGTCTTTACCTACACTCTCACTGTTGACTGCCAGCTTAATAATAAATAATGTTTTTACTTTCACATAACTATTTCGAATTAATGCGTCTACTATTGAAAATTGACAGAGAACGATACCTATTTATCACGCGAAGGACGAACGGTTGAAGGACGTCTGTGTTAAATTATTTATTGGCGACTTGATTTATTCGTAATTTGATAAATTTGACAGAAATCTATCTGGTCACAAGCTTTATACTACCTCTGTCCACTGCTAAACATAGACCTTCCTTAAGCAACCTACACCTATACGACCGATCCCATGCCACTCTTATCCAACACCGACTGGCCACTGCGTGGAGATTGTCTTCCAACCCGTCTTGGCCGCGTGTTTGCTAACGCAGTATAAGATTCTGGACAATTCACATAATATCTTACAAATTGAAGCCTATATGCTATTCTGATGTATAGCCGTCTTAGTATAAAGTTTCAATTAAATCCAATCAATAGTTTTTGGGTGAAAGAGTAACAAACATTCATACCTAATAACTTACGGGTTTTTGACATTTGTAGGGCATAATATATTCAAATGTGTGTAGTCATGCGAATGGAAAGGCCTCAGGTTCAAATCCCGCCAAGATTTTGTGTCTGAATTGCAGCTATTGATGTCCACATGTGTATCTTCATCTTTTATAACCAGTATTTGTAAAATTGCATTTTTTTTTAAATTTTATTGCTTTGCAATACAGGCGAATGTGGTTTAATAATTTAAAAAAAAACCTCTGCTGATAGTGATGATTGAATTGGTATAAAAAAGACCAGAATAAACTTCATAGTGATACGCGTTCCATAATCTACATAAAACAGTATGTAAATAATGCATATCTATGTATGTTTATAATTTTCCATTACGCGTTTCTGACGCTATCAGTATTTGGCAATTTTATACGGAAAACTGTATTATTTGTTATGGTCTATCAAAAACGGTCGCTTATGATGATGATGATGATGGGGTACTTTGCTCACAAATCCAGGATTGCGATGGCCGATGGCGTCCACGAAGTCATTAGTGTTATTATTTTTTATCCCATGGATGCATAGTCAAAAGCCGAGTCCTACTATTAATTTCCACCCCTGTACCGATGGTACGCGTCAAAGCATTTTCCCCGGAAAAACAAAATAAAGAATGAACCTCACATGGGACCCGAGCCCATATTCACGGAAGTTTAGAGTGTCGCTTCCATTATTCCAGCCCCTCTAGACAGGTGGCAAACGCTAAACGAATAGAAATATAATAGAATACTTATGGGAATAGCAATAGCTGCTCAAATTATATGTCGTAAACTAGTGTCATTCCCATATAATAAGTATTCTATTCTACTTCTATTCGCTTAGCGTTTGCCACTTGTCTAGAGGGGCTGTACAGATGTTATTTTTGAAAATCTATACGATTTAAATGTTTACATGCCCAACGTTTCTGTTACATTACGGGAAAAATTGTCACGGGAGAACTTCCCGTAAAGTATCCGAGACGTCGAAATGTGAAAATCTTAATAAGCCGCGATAAAATCCGTAAAACTTGTTCTATTACCTACTATAAATCTCAAGTTACCATGTTCTGTGGGAATCTAGGTTTTAGCTTTGCATATCGCCTTGCCGGACAACTTCCGTCCCTATTTGGTTTTGGTGCCCGATTTCAAGGGAGCTTGGAATACCCACAGGATACTTTTTCTAGGTTTCTCATAAAAACTAGTTAATATGGCATAAGGTTTTCGTGTCTTTATTTTTTAACAAGGTATTTTAAACAAATTTCAAATTAGATTCGAATTTAAGAAACGTCTTATATATAAAATTCTCGTGTCACGGTGTACGTTATTGAACTCCTCCGAAACGACTGAACCGATTTTGATAAAATTTTGTGTGCTTATTGTAGGTCTGAGAATCGGACATCTATTTTTCATCCCTCTAAATGAAAAGGGTGATCCACCCAAAAATATTTATTTTTTATTTTTATGACTATTTTTTTATATGATACAGCAAACAAAAATACACACAACCTTAAATTTTCACCCCTCTACTATCAACCCTTATTTTTTAATTGCAATTTTAATTTGGCAGAACGAAGTCTATCGGGGCAACTAGTAAATACATAAATATTATCGATAAGTAGTTGGATATTTAGGTAATACTAATAATACTGTACATACTTTATATACATAGGTATGTCCTTTCCATGTTACTAGTTGCGTCTTTCGTCACTTAAAGGATGGAATAATATTGTAGCTGTTAACACCCAAAAACCCTAAAAATGTACGTGCAATCGAGGCAAAAAGTGTGGCTTGCTAATTTCTGAATCACTTGTGATCGAATACCGCACAAAAAATGTACAAACCTGTTTTCGAAGGCCAGTTGTTTTTTTCCCCACAAAATAACGAACTTTTACAGCGATAATGTGCACATATTTGAAACTTAATATTTGACTCATCCCATGTACAAAAGTAACAATGTTATGATCAACGTAATGAAAAATGTTTACATGATGCTACCACAATGTTAGTTGTGTCTAAACGTCAAAAAGAAAAGATAAAATTGATAGAATCACTTAATGTAAAGTATAAAAAAATGAAACTAGCGGACTCTAAAGATGTTGTCTAGATACAAATCCATCCCACCGTTTAGTTGCAGTATAGATAAATAACCCAGAAACTGACTGCAGGGCCAGCCGCCGGGCTGATTTGTGAATCTAAACCATCAAAGGCGCCACCCGAACGCACACAAAAAAAATCACTCAAACCAATATTTTGCCACAGGATAATTAGATACAATCTAATGCAGCAACTATTAGATATAGCTCATTATCGTCTGTAGTTGTGACTTACTATAATATGATTGTTTTATAATGTGTATTGTACGTGTATCCTACAAGTCATGAGTTTAAATGGTTTATTCACAGGCTGTGTGCAAGCTGCAAATAAAATATCGTTTCGTTACGTGTACAAGCCGGATTACCTTTGAAGCAAAGAAAAAATATCAATTTTCATATATCAATAATACTATAGGTAATGTATATATGTATGGCGGGGGCACTACCGTGCCCCCAGATAGTACAATTACTTTAAAACATCAATATAATTGCCAGCCCGGATCGTTTGCAAAATGAATATCGCATCGTTATAAATACAATCCAATTAAAATATTTCCTAGACCATAAAAGGCTGTTCGGGCCACTTTTTCAGTTTTCGATATATTGTACAACCACACATACAATGCACTGTTGGTTGAGCGTAAGCCTATTGCCCCGGAATTCTGTGAAATTTATTCAATAAACCAAAAATATTCAATCACATTTTTTGGATAGACATTTCCAGCTTGAACTATGCGAAACCAGTTTTTTATCGTTAGTTTTTTTCCAATTATAATTGGAGGAAAATGTAATTTTTTAATAAAATTTTGAAATTAAACCATGGCATCTATGACTATGGCACAACCGTCTCTGACCTAAATCCGTGCCTTTTAATAAATCATATAAGGGTTTCTAATGATATAAAGATACTAGTGCAAAGAATGCGCTTGTGCAGTGCTCCCGTCTGCATGTATACCACCATCTTCCTTGTTTCTTCCGTCAAACAAGTTTGTTGTGTTGCTGAGAGAAAGACAGCCACTGTAATCAATGACACCAAGGCAAGACAAAAATTAACGAATCAACTGTCAAGCCTTTCGAGATCAAGATCAACGCAAAAATTAACTCTCGTTAAGTGTCAAATGAGTTGCTAGAAGCATGGTTAAATTACTTAATTAGATCAGCCTGTCAGTTGATATAACAACTACGATGAAAAGCTGTCAAATTTGACTCTAGACTCGTATGTTAACCGCCATGCTAGTTGCGTAGTAGTAAGCGTCGTATGTCTTATGATAGAAAGAAGTGAAAGAGTTGTCTGGGTTAGTTTCAGATTAATTTACTTATGTTCAAGGATAATGATGACTACTAGCCATCTATGACTCGTCTGTGGGTTTGTCTATGCACGTAACATAAATAAATAAAAAAAAATCATATAGATTATTACAAAAAATGTTAATGTTGGATTGCCTTTAAATATCAAATATTAAATACTTACAGATTGATTCAAAAGTGAAAAAGTATTTCCAAAAAAAATACATCGTGACAACTCAGTTTCGCTTTTCTTCTTTATAAAGTAAAAGAAATAAAATGCGTAAAAGTTAAGACAAAACTTGTAAAGAATGCTGTGCCCTTGAACCCATTATTTCGTCACAATTATTAATTTTAGACTCCACGACACTCTCCACGTATGGAAAATAACGAAATCAGGTTTAGCATGTGTATATCGCACATTCTAAAACCAGATTTCTTTTAAAAGCTGCTCTAGGCTTTTTAACTAATAAGAGTTTTAAAATAATAGTCAAGTTAGTAAAAGAAATATTTTTCACAATTTGCCCATTGGCTTAAAATTAAATGTACTTTTTCAATGGGTCACATGTAGGGTACTACACGAGAAATGTTATTTCATAATAATATTGTATTTTGGATAAGATCCGGTTGCCAATTTCTTGCCACAAACATAATATACTTACTGCCAGGTGGAAAATAATGTTTATATTTCAACAATTTGCTGATGATCTTTAAATTTCATTGCGTAATATTTGGCAAAAAATAAGTATAATACATGATCTGTAAGTTGAAGTGTATGTCTGTGATTTTCAAATATAAATGTTACAATTTTAATAAATGCTTAAATAATTTTTGGTAACGCGGACGAAGCCGCGGGCAACGATGTACTGGCCCAGAATAAAAAAAAGCAGTAGGTAACCCCATTTCAAAATGTAGGGGCTAGGGATGAGGTGGGACCTCTTACTCAGAAGGCCGAGCCATGGTTGCTTCAAATCATATATAAATCACGAATAAAATTTTCATCTGTCTCTATAAAAAGCTTTATCAAATTAGTTTAAAGGATTTAATTAAAAAAATCTGGACTAAAATAGGAATGAAAACTAAACATTAATTATGTAAAAAAAGTTGGTAGGTATATTATAAAAAATTCCAAGCATTTATTCTGGACTTATGACTATCCAATCTATTTAAGACCACGTGGGCAAATCCGCGATACACAACTAAAAAAGACTCGATTATAGACGCGTATCATAAATTGATCTGTCAAACTGGTTATGGCTCATTCATTAACGTGGGAAACGAATTTTGTTCTAATAGAATACTAGTGATACTATTATATTAAAACAAAATTCAGTCATGTTATAATTCAATATTTGAATTAACTGTTCAATTTAAGATAATCAACATTTGCCCACTATTGAATAGTACTCAACTTCAACTCCACTCAACTCTACTCAACAAACTGCTGTTTTTTAAGCAATAGAGACACTCTTGAACTTACATAGCAATGCAAGGTGCAAGGAGATAGTAATTCCTTCTACTATAACGGATTTTATTACAGTTTTTTTTGCATTCTCGATGTTTTGGATACTTTATAGCATCCACTACACAGGATATATAATTTATAGCTACCGTCAAGCGAGTACTGGCTATACTACAATAATTTATGATAGGAGACACTGAAAAGTTCGATGTCATCCTAAGGCGAGTCAATTTTGACTATCTCTCAGGAGTCATAATAAATCATTACCTTTACACTTTGCAGGAGTATAAAAGTCTGATTGAGACTGTGGTCACTCTAAAATAGACCAATGCAAAAGACAAATTAAAACTCGCGTTAACGAACATAAATTAGCTGACTTAAAACACAGTCGCTATCGCTAAACTAAGTCCGCAATTTGTGAACATAGTCTAGACAAGGCTCGCTATCATTGTAGACTAGCTGTTGCCCGCAGCTTCATCTGCGTTTACTAAGATTTACAACGGTATCGTATCAGAATGATATATATCCCATTGCCTTCCTCGATGCATGGGCTATCTACCACTGAAAGAATTATTCAAATCCGCCCAGTAGTTCCTGATTGGCGCGTTCAAACAAACAAACTGTTCAGCTATATTATATAAGATTAGACAATTTTAGGCCTGATGGCCTTTAAGCTCAATCGGTAGGTAGGTGAGCAGATGAAAATTCGAAAGGGGGCGCGGTATATCACGCGCGCTATTCTAGAGAGTAGTTGTTTGAGAAGGTTTGACAATCCATAGGTACTAGCAAAACAACGATAAATAAAAATATATCCAAATCGCAATAGGGAAGATGACTGGCCAACACCGCCGACCTGGGAATCCTGGGATCCCATTATTAAAGTAATTAAATCACAATCCAATTATGATGTGTCACAGATTAAAGACCCAGTTTACACTTTATACGTAGATGGGACTAAATAAAATATTGATGTATCATAGGCTAGTTTTGAATAACTTTGTAACATTAGGATGTCTGACACCTCATTTCTCGAGACCATGGTTTTAGATGTGGAGTACTCGGAATATCGGGCATGTATAAATCCTAAATAAATCGCTATAATCTGTAAAAATAGTTTCATTATAACAATGAAAAATAGGATAAACATAAGCAACAGTTCAAATCCTTCTGGTTAGAACTAGTTCATATTGGTTTATTGTTCTGTGATGTACAAAAATAATAAATACGTAACATTATTTATATATTAAATTCATTTTTCCAATTTACAATATCAAACATTAATATTTTAGGATATTTCGTCTAGATATTAGCAGACCAGGCTGAAATATTTACCTCCGCGAATTGAGAGTGAAAAAAATGTAGAGACTGGATGACTGATACCGAAATCAAAAATTCACGAAATCTTTTGATCAAGTCCTCGTTACGATTAAACTTATGAGGCTAATGCAGGAATAAGTTAACAAGGTGTGAATAATCATTAATATTTTAAAATATTCATATTCATAATTAATGTTAGACAACTAAAGGCGTAAAAATTTGGAACTAAAACCCTAAGCATTAGAATTCAGCCATCACATCTTTCGGCAGCTGCAATATCGTTATGCTTTAAAAAATGAAGTCCATAAAGGTTTTGTTTGATCACGTTGGCGGGTGGATATGAAAGGCTAAAAATTAAAAATAGTGAACCCGCCGACGGTGATATTGAATTGTGACCAACAGGCAACAGACAATAGACCAACCATTAACAGAGATATATAATAAATAATATCATCCCGCAACAATCATGCAATTTTTGTTATTTAAATTTTCTAGAAGATGACAAGTAATTATTTATCTCCTTATACATAATTATTTTTGACGTGACAACGTCTTATAATTCGATGGAATGCGTGCAGCCGGACGCACGAAAAAACATGACTCATGCGGCGTTACCTCAAATTAAATCAAATCATTTATTATGCAGTAAAAGTGGCTCTCTGATTCGTTTCATTTAAGGCTTCAAGTGCAGCGAGATCGCGGATAAGGGCCTGTTTCACAATCTCTAGTTAAGTGCCCAATAGGCTATCGGCAACATATTTGACAGATACTCCATACTCTATCTGTCAAATATGTTGCCGATATCCTATTGGGAACTTAACTGGAGATTGTGAACAGGCCCTTTCCATAGTATCAAATTACTCTATAGCGCGGAACGCATCTGTATTTTTCTTCTGTCGTTGTCACGTTTTACTATTGTCAGTGAACCGACTTTACAGACAACCGATATTTTTCTGTAAATTTTAATTATGCAGACAAATATACTCACATCTCCATAATATTTATCAACCCTGATTACAGATTATAAAATCTTATTAGCTTTAGAATCTGTAAGTTTATAAGTTTTATTTAAGACACGGTATCATTTATACATAGTGTAACTCGCACTAGAGACATCTATAACTTTTTATTGAGTAAAATGTCTGAATAAAATTTTCATAACCTACGGAGGGTTTAATAATATATTAACATTAACATAATGAATAATATGAAATATTATTAATAAATATGAACATTAAGCTTTTTCATGCGTTACTATAAACTTAACTTGGCCTTTTTATTCTTGTGAGACATTGGGTTTGACGACCTCTGTGGCTCAATGGTTATCACATTGGCGCTCAAGCCAGAAGTAGCGGGTTTGAATCCCGCCAAGGAGAAAAAATATATGTGTTCCTGGGTAAAGTATATGTATTAAATATTTGTATTATATAATAATAAAAAATTGAAAAATATGTATTGATATAAAAGAATTAAATATATGTATTTCCGTTGTCTGGTACCCCGTAACCGTAAAACAAGTTCCTCGGAAACTTACTACGAGACTAGATTGAAGTGGGGTGGTAAGCGTCCATAGATATTATTTTAAAAACAAAAGTATCCATCGTTCTTAATTACCGTACCTATGTTATGTCCACTTTTGTATAAATTATCATGATGTGAATATTTAGATGATTTAAATTCATCATCTGCCTTTATCCGTCCACCGGTGATCATAGGGATTCCCTAAATGAACGCCAAGACGACCGACCTTACCACTCGCATCCAACACGTACTGCACAAAAGTGAAACTTAAACACATAACATAAAAAAACATACAGTCGAATTGATAACCTCTTCCTTTTTTTGAAGTCGGTTAAAAATCTAATTTATTCAACAGTAAAAATTCACTCTAACAAGTCGATCCAGGCACTCGAAATGCACTCATTACACTTGAGAGGCTTCGCATCCTGCGAGGTGTCGAGGAAAATATTTTACATTTTGCAAATATAACAAGATTATATTCAGCAGAGTGTGTAATATTGTAAATTCAACCATTTGAACTTTATTTATATGCTTAGTATTCAAGTCAGAAAATCCTCATCTTCATCATTATCATCATCATCATCAGCCTTTATCCGTCCATTGCTGAACATAGGCCTCTCTCAATAAACGCCAAGACGACCGATCCCTACCATCGAAGTCGTGCTTCCATTTTATTTTCATTCGCAAACACATATTTTACGTTTATTCATATTTTTTTCTTAAAGGAGTCTCAAACGGTCAGTCAGTTCATCTAATAGTATGTGATCTTTACTTTCTTAGACATCCGCTCGGTCGAAGCATTAGTACATGCGTAATGGTCCTTTGAAATATGAGTTTACTCTTTTCTTGAAAGTCGTATCAGTTCGGTTGAGTAGCTGGATCATAGTGGTTGTGTGAGACGGGAAATGCTGTAAAAATCAAATTGTTCTGGATTTTTTCATATCAACTCTTATACCTGTATGAGGCTAGGCCGCATGTAGGTTGAACAGTTGGTCAAATCTCCGACTCGATTCGATCTGGTCTGATTGTTTTTTAATTATGGTTTACTAGTAGCGCCCCGCGGTTTCGGGGTTACGGGATACATTCTCGTGGGAGTACGGTGATAAATTATAGCCTATGTGTTATTCTGATGTATAAGCCATATTATTGTAAAGTATCATCAAAATCCATTCAGTAGTTTTTACGTGAAAGAGTTACAAACATCCACGCTTACAAACTTTCGCGTTTATAATATAAGTAGGATTTGAAATTCTAGGATCGAAAAATCCTAGGTTCTAATCTTTATTGTTTCGAATATAGTTTAATATGTAAATACAAAAACGATGAGCGTTTAAGTTTAGAACACATTATATTAGAAATTGATTTTATTTTTCATATATTGTGTGAATAAGAAAATACATTGAGAAACTCTGAGAACGTGCTTGGGTTTAAGTGGTTCTTCCAAATAAGCCTAAAAGTAAATGGCAAGTAGGACCATAAAGTTCTAAGATGCGTGTGATGTTCGGTAGGTAATGGATAATGGTAATGATTTTTTTATCCTCTTTTTCTTTTGTATTCTTATAAAGGAGCAACATTTATTGAATTATTCTATAAATTCGTGTAGAAAGTTAGCAATTATAGAAGTTTATAGACATATTTATTACACTAATAAACTTTGTTTTGATTTAATACAAAATAATTATAAAGATAATTAAAAAATAGCGTATGCTTCCTAGCTTTTCCTGTAAATTACGGAAGAAATTTATTCAAAATGGCTGCCATAGCTTTGATACTATAAATTGGGTCAGGAATCTGTAATTTATGCACTTTCTCTACGGGAATTTAAACGCTGCTTCCTCTCTAGGTGTGAATATTAGTGATCAGACCATAATATTAAATAAAATTCTGATATCAAATCAAATATACTATAATATTTTATATTTGCCGAAACGAACGAAGAGTTTAAATGAGCCTGCAGTAAGTTTCTTAGTGAACGTGAACAACGTGAGGAAACCTGCGTGCCTTATGAAATTGAAAGACTTTGAAAGTGTGTGAAGTCAACCAACCTGAAACCCTCCTCTCCTGAGTTCTAAGAGGAGGCCCTTGCAGTGGGACATAATATACGAGCTGATACTAAATAATAGTATCAGACTAGAAAAGTACCTGGAAAAAAAAGATGAGGATTTGTAAGAATGAATAGTAATAAAACAATATTAGACAAATATTTTACTCTGTATTCCCACAAGATAATTACTATATTCAAATGGTTTTTATTTATAAAACGACTTAATATCTTAAGAACACCTATTTAAAAAAAGAACTATCAAGCGATAGTTCTTTTTTTTAAATAGGAGTTCTTTTTCAACTAGGCACGTCAACTCCATTATGCCAACTGTTTAACAATACACAAAATACTCTTTAAACTTATTTATTACTTAATAGTTATAACCTTAATCATACTAATACAACATAATAATAAGACTCTTAATCTTCACATCCAATTTCTAAATCTTATTGAAGTTTTCTCCATGTTTAAATAAAGTACTAAAAGCAATATATGAGACATGTCATGTACGTTTAATTCCAGTTGGAATCGTTCGGAACCAAAAGCAG
Source organism: Lycaena phlaeas (assembly GCA_905333005.2). NCBI lineage: Eukaryota > Metazoa > Arthropoda > Insecta > Lepidoptera > Lycaenidae > Lycaena > Lycaena phlaeas. The sequence goes on from HG995168.1 coordinate 9,451,561, forward strand.
TTTGCTCTAATTAACGTCTGAGTATAGGAATCCCTTGACGACGAACTTCGTAAGTGAGCAACACTGAAAGCTGAATGCTTTCAGTATGGCTCCTTTTGATCACTAAATATATGCAACTTGTGCGTACAGCTTAAGTTAATCTTATTTGATAAAATAAGAGGCGTCCCAAAGCCCACTGAAAGTAAGGCTTCTTTTTGAACAATAATGAATGTCGCCTCAGTCTTTACAAATACAATCCTGAAATGAAATAAGCGCCACATCATTGGCTTTAAGCAATAAAAACTAACAATAGAAAGTTCTGGAAATGAATACTGAAAACGGCTAAAGCCTCAACTGAATGCTGTATCATTGTTTGAGAACAGGTTTGTTTTATTGGTGCACTTTTTTCAAACGTTATTGAGTTCAAGCGCGTTAAAATTAATTTTCATAGATATGAGTATATATTATATTTTTTTAATTTTATGATTCATTACCTATTGGACATTGGGTTTAGGATTAAATGCCGCATTCTTAAAGTCAAGAGGTCGATCGACCTCAAAATAAATTTAATGATTTTAGTGCAGTTGTCGGATATGTTGGATGCAAAAAATTGTTGTCTTGCCGTTTATAAAAGGAGGCTCCTATGAGGGGTTGAGCATAATAATATGATGATAATATTTAAATCAACTTATAGTTTTATATGGTTTGACGATCAAAAAGTGGACTGGCCTATATATACTATCCCATGATAGGACGGAGTACCGAATGCTGACCTCCAAATTTCAGGATGAAGATGTCACCCCGTGATGATGATAACAATGTTAAAAATTTGAGAGCCTGATATATTAATACTCGCTACATAACTAGTATGTGAGATTTACCTGACGAAATTGTAGTATGCTTAGAATGTGGTGGAATGTTCTATAGCTACTTTGAAGTCTCTCAAGAAATACTGAAATACATTTTGTGGTAACTATTAACTATATTTGTAGTAGAAAAACTTTATGTCAAAATTAAATCAATTTTAACAATAATTAATTTATAGTCTTCATGAGTCTACAGATGTCGCTCGTCACTAGCCTCTGATGAGTTGACCCTCCTCTCCTTCTATTAAGAAAACGTTAAAATAGAATAGCATTTGCCCCATTTACATTTAAATAAGGGAGATTTAATAATATTCTTCAAGATTATTTTTATGTGTCCAATGTTCTCTAGATTTTGACGACCTCTGTGGCTCAGTGGTTAGCGCGTTGGCGCTCAAGCCGGAGGTTGCGGGTTCGAATCCCGCCAGGGAACAAAAAAAAGTTTATGTGTTCCTGGGTCATGGATGTGTATTAAATATGTGTATTATATAATAAAAATCTTAAATATAAGTAATAATATAAAAAGTATTAAATATATGTATCTCCGTTGTCTGGTACCCGTAACACAAGTCTCTTCGAGAACTTAGCACGGGACCAGATTGACGTGGTGTAAAGCGTCCATAGATATTATTATTATTATTATTATTATTATTTCATAAATATAGAATGCATGTATTAACGTTATATTTTGAGAACATATTGCTTATCTTATACCTTTAAACGAGCAATTCTTGTATATATATATACAGCGGGATCTCGGAAACGGCTCCAACGATTTTCATGAAATTTTGTATACATGTGTTAATAACGGCGATAAATAGATCTAGCTAGCATAAATTTTCAGAAAACTTTTTTTTATCCGTGTTTTGAGGCATCGATAAAATATGATTAGAATACGAACGTAAATTTCGCTGTCAAACAATGTGTCATGGTAGCTTAGTGGTGAAATGGGGCAGTTAAATCCTAACGAGCCTGGTTCGAATCTTCAGTCCAAAGTTTTTTTTCCTTTTTTTAAGATCATTTTTTTGGAAGAATTTTTTTATCGTATTTTATCACTAAGGGTACCGAGCAAATGCTCGGTCAACCAGGTACTTACAATTAACGCCTAATGTAGTGAAACTTAAATATGTTATCATCTTTATAATATTCTTATACCACAGAGTTAGTAGCCTACTACTGGTGATCTTTCAAGATTTGAAAAATCACTTTCACCAGAAAACTATACAGCCATAATTCTATTGTCCCAGCGTTCTACGATATTTTATTAATACCAAAAGTCGTTGATATTTATTTGTGTCACAAATAGGTAGGTGTAAATCAGAGAAACATCTAGATTTTTTGCCGAGGAAATTAATTTCCGAGATTCAGATTAAATACAGATATAATATCTGAATCTCGGAAACTAACTCGATAAATCGATCTAGCTAGGATTTATTTTTAAAAAATGTCGTTTTATCCGTGTTATAAGGCTATGAAAACCGTTACAATAATATTATTAAGATACGAACGTAAATTTCGTTGTCATTTATTAGTTTATTACAAAATATTTAATAGAAAATTACGTACTTTCGAATCCAAAAGAACCTGGTTGTGTCTGCAGTCCGATTTTTTTAAGTTCCTTCTTTTGGGAGAAAAACTTTATTATATTATCTATAAGAGTATCTTAAACATAACAGAAAAAGAGCAAATGCTCGATCAACCACCTGGTTAAGATACATTATGATGTCTTATAATGTATCTTAACAAGACGGTTTCTTTATATTGAGTTGCTAGAAGAGATAACATATTGTTAGTCATATTGTCTGAATGTTATTGTCTAGATTTCAGTTGACAATGACCTTATTTTGTATTCATATTGAATGGAAATGTATAATATGTCTAGATTAGATAAGAAAATAAAAATAACCATTATTTTGTATCTCAAGATAATCTATGGATTATGACCATATTATGTAAGTCCACAGCATAATATCTATTTGTGAGTAATGTATATATTTTATGATAAAACAACTTTTATAGATTCTATCGAGACTTGTTCAGTTTTGTAAATGCCCACTTTTAATTTGATAAACCGCGATAAAATTCATAAAAGCTGTTTTATTATGAGATAAATCCGCGTAATAAATATATTATTATTATAAGGGTCTATTTCACAATGTCCTAATAAAGTTCCAATTAAGCTATTTGCAACATATTTACCACATAACTACAACTTTTTTGTTTCACAATTGACAAACAGCAATATTTGGCTAATAAAGTTCCCTGTAAACTATAGGTCGGATCAACTGGCCATTAGTAAATTTATGTGCCACATAAATTAGTTGACAGATATATACGCGGTTGACAGCTACACGACATTTGACAATTTGAAGTTCCGGTAACAGTAATATACAAAATAATTTAAATTGTGTTTTGAACGTTTAATAATTAAGGGATAACATTATATACAATGTCTATGTAAATAAAAGGTATAAATATGGTATGATACATACAATTAAATTATAAAAAACATATTTTCATGTATATTTACAACATGGAATGTTTTTCTAAAACATAATAATCGTAAAATGGAACTATGAAATGCGAGGTTGCCAAGCCTACTAACCAGTAAGTGCCAAATAGGGATCTGCCAAATAAATTTATAGGGAAGATGATGGTGAAACCCAATCAAGACTAACTAGAAGATTTATGTGTCAGTTAATTTATGTGTCATATAGCTATAGGGTACTTTACTAGTATATTGTGAAACAGACCCTAAATATATAAATTAGACAACAATATATTATTATATATTATTTCTTGTAATTTATTAATTCCACAACGTTATATTTTAAATCGTAAAAGTCGTAAATCACTCACTGTTTTTTTTTAAATGGGTGTAGGTATATTTTTTTTCTTCTTAGTATTTCAAGTGATATTATTGAATTCAGTCCTGATTAATATATCGTTCCTAATCACCTTTATTATCATTCTTTGACGTTCTATCCTGGAGATAAGTTTGTTTCAATGAATGCAATGTCTGATAGTGGATTTATCGTAATTGTATGAAAGAAAAGAAAGAAAGAATAAGCTTTATTTGACACATAAACACATAAAACACACATATAGAAAAGGGTGAAATACAAAGGCAAGAAGGTCAAAAAGGCAGTCAGCTCAGCATGAGCTCTATGGGTATGGGCTCTTATCTGCAAGACACTCCTGTCTCTTTTAGCACAGGAGTCTAATATATTATACTCCGTTACTGTGCTTTAGAGCGACGATGGTCCAGTGGTGGATGGACTTGGGCTCTTATGCGAGAGATTCTGGGTTCGATCCTGACCCCTCGTGTGTGCCTTGAAATGACTTTTTCTAAATTTCTAAGTGCACCCCAAACACAAGTCATTGTTCGCTCACCGGTGAAGGAAAACATCGGAAAACCTGCATGCCTGATAAAATTGAAAGTCTTTGAAGGTGTGTGGAGATACCCTTCTCGCCTGATTTCATGGAGGAGACCCGTGTCCAGCAGTGGGACATGTAAGGGTTAATACTTTTACTGTGCTTTGACTATTGAACGTTTGCTGTGTACTTATAAAATATTCAGGGTTCATAAATAAATATATAATCTGTCAATATTGTATTGACATGACTCGAAAAAACTTCGACTTCGAAAGTGTAGTCGGAATATCTTTATAATATTGAGCCATAGTAGCTGACGTGATGAAAGGAAGGTAAAAAAAAATACTGTAGGGAATCCCCATAAGACAGTTCATACTGACCGGATTTGAGTTTCAAATCAGATCCGAGAAGAGAGAGAGAAGAGAAAATTTGCAAATTTTTTATAGAAGAGGGGCCAACAGACAAATATAAATGCGCAAAGTTATCATTATAACTTTTTCATATTCAGCTATCAAGATGTTTTGTGATTATAAAAAATCTTTTTAGAATGTTGTTGCTTAATTCAGTTGTTCTGGTTTCTTCTATTCCTTGTAATTGTGTGTGTATACTTCTAGTCAGTGTTTAATAAACGTTAAAACAGGATCCAAAGAAAAGGAAGGTATTCCAACGACATTTATTTCTTCAACAATTTCTCGTGTTAACAAAGCACATTTAAATCATGTAAAAAGAAGAAAAGTTTGTCAATTATGCTATTACCATGCCTTTATTGTTCCGCCGACATTTTTCTCCAACTGCTGCCATTTATTGAAACTATTTAAAACGGGATATCATTTATCAAGTTTTTTAACTTTATTTCACTGAGCTCGATATTTCGAAATTGCCATTGTTAGTAATGATAATAACATTATTTTATTATAATAATATCTTTGTACTTTGTACATTTTTTTTTTCTTTAACGCCGGGCAATGCGGTTAGGCATCCCGCGGGGGATCGGGTCCCCCCAGGCGGGACTGTGGGACTCGCTGCGCCCGAAAGATGGTAAGTGGACGCAGCTCTACCCACTAAAACCCGGCGAGTGCAACCAATGCCACCTTTGGTGATGTGCCCCAGATCCACAAGCAACAGGACACCTCGACGGCTAGTCAATCCCTCAGGGGACCAACGCTACCTCAACAGAGGGGTTTTCCCGCACCACAGAACAACCCCTCCCAACGTCGGGACAGTAAAATGAGGCGTTTCCGTCCTCGTCCCTTGCCCCCTGCTCTTTTGCCCGCCCTTCTTGTAAGAGAGGTTCAAAGAGCCCCCTCGGCTCAATTAGCTTTGTCCAAGGTGTTGAGGTCACACTGGGCTACAGCTGACCCCCACCGCCACGACAAGGCCTGAACCATGGTGGGGAATATCTTTGTATATAAAAACTTTTAAAACTTTTTACCTATTACTGTTAATCAACTATTAAAAATATAAGCAATCTAATCATAGAAAATGGCGTATGACGATAGTCTTATTCATTTCGTACAATAAAATAGTCAGTTCATAGTTCTTCGGTGTATTCGTCTCGTCATTTTAATATAAAAGAGAGGGAAGGGCAAATGGGCAATCAATTTAAATACACATTTTGAAGATGCCTTCGGATTGCTGGCCTATATATGAGCCTGTTCTTGAAGGTTCCTGTGTAGCATCGCTTCGGGAATACCATTGCTGGCAGCTGATTCCTCATGGAGGTGGTGCGAGGCATGCAGTGCCTTAAATTTGCATTGTTATATATTTTATCGAGTTTTAAACGCTACGCTTAGTGGTGTTCTTTTTTCTCCAGGTATTTTATCGATTTAAAGGAACAATTCACCATTATCATCAAACTTTATCCGTCCACTGCTAAACATAGGCCTCCCTCAATAAACGCCATGACGACCAATCCCTTGCCACTCGCATCCAACACGAATTGGCTACTGCACGGAGATTCTATTCATTATTATTCGTCTTTTATTTTTTTTGGAACAACTTAAAAATATTCAAAATATGTTACAATAGAGTTGATAGAAGATGCACAATTATCAGTCATACACCATGCAAGAATTAAGGCGATTACAAAGAACCATCAACTGTGTGTTAGTTAGTAGTTAGTTAGGTAGTAGTGTCTTATAAATGTTCTTATGCTTCAAGTATTATATCTTCGGCGGACTTAATGAAGATTTAACTTATGAACACTTTAATCAAGTTATCAAACAAGACTATGGTATATCACTTATAGTCCTACTTCCACAAGCGACTATGTAGCTGAATACACATAATATAACAAATTATAAAGAGCACTCAAAGCGTTATTTTTAATGGTATACAAGCGGATGTTACGTCATCGCGTTCTTTGTTTATATGGAACAGTAAATGATTTTTTTCACTCTAGTGACTCTGATACTATAATGTTTTTGTGGTAGTATGAATGGAGTCGACACGGGTGGATGCGCGCGTAACGGTCAGTGCGTGGTAATCGCCACTTGGCATACCATGGCTGCGCGGGATTACCGCAGGTTAGGTTTGTAAAGAGTTTGTACGTAATGATTGAATTACTAAGCTTTCAATTTAGTTTGAGCATTATGGTCTAAGAGCCGTGAAAAATCGTCCTTCACCGATCTGATAACCAGATGAGTAATATTTTTTATCAAATATTTTGTATAAAAAATATGCCTTGAATTACTTGCTTATCCAAAAGTTCTCATGGCTATCTTTAATTAAATTAAAGTACTTTAAGAACAATTTTTTGCAGGCAAGTTTGTATGACTGATTTTGTAATAAAATAATCTAAAATTTGATATAACTTTCGATAAGTTAGCAAATCGATGGATACACCTATATTGACTTATCTGTTTACATCAAAAGTAAGTAAGTTTACATTATCAAAAGTATGAAATTGATGAAAAAAGTCGATTAAAGTTAATTTAATTAAAAATAGCCTTAAGCACTTTTGGCTAGGCAAGTAATTATAGGTATATTTGTTTATACAAAGTATTTGATAAAAAATATGTCTCATCTAGTTGGCAGATCAGTGAAGGACGATCTCCCACGGTCTCTCCTACTATTAGGTTAGGTTCGCACGAGCGTTTAATAAGCGCCGCGTTAAAACCAAATGTTGGCTCGAGCTCGCATGCTCAATTGGGTTTAACGTCTAACGCTCAACGTCGAAAATCCAACAGCGCTTGACAAAAAAGTAAAACGTTTTCGTAAAAACAAAATACATAAAATATTAAAAGTATATTAATTTTAATTTTAGGTATCCATTTGTGTCAATCAAATGTTTTTTTAAACGGTGTAACAGCGCTCGTACGGTTACACGGAGCTTAAGTGTTCAATATAATTATTATGTTATCATTGATATTTGAATTACTGATATTTCAATACTATGAACAAAATTATCAATATTGCTATTGTTCGCGGCTTCGCCTGCGTTAGTAAAAAAATATATCTTCTTCATCAAAATAGTTGTTAAGAACGTCGAGTAGGTTAGTATAATCAGCAATATCCATGTTGATTTTATTTGCACTTTTTCTTTACTATGAGGATGTCAAGATGTTTCGTGTACCTACACCTATATTGTTTCAAAACACTGCGAGTATTTCAGTACTCATGAAGAGATTTAATTTTGACAAATTTAAATAAGTATAGAGGTTTGTTTTTGTTTTATTGGCAAGTGCAGTTCCAAGTGTGCTTGGTGCGCATGATATTTTATCGTTATTTTAAAATAGTGCACATTTTTGGCTACGCATCAAAAACTATGTCACAAACAATCATTAAAAAATAATTTTGTCTTTGTAATTTCCGTAGAAAATTTATATAATATTATGTTCACGATATTACATTATAATACAAACATTTATTTTTATTAAATTCAGATTTTATAATTTTACAATATTTATATTAAGAATACAGATTGGAACACGACTTTTTATTACGATTAATCATGTGCAAGAAACGTTTGTAACTATACCGATTTTAAATTGCTAGAATTAGTAGTTTTTAACATCTGTAAATGTTGCCAAAGATTAAGTTTTAAAATTTGTTTCACGGGCAGAATTTTGGAAGAATGATATCATTATCGATTCACATCGTACCTAATATAATAAACGTATTTAAGTATTAATAGAAACTGTGACCGTGACATTGTGATTAAAGTGTATATTTATATGTGTATGACAGTCGTAAATTTTTAATTCTTTTATGTCGCATTTTTTGGAAGATTTAATAAAATTTAACTTACTTATTACAAATTATATATATTACAAATAAATTACAATTTGATTTTATTTAGCAATATAACTCAAAAATAGCTAAAAACTAAAATATTTTAATTACATACTTATATTCTAAAATATTAAAGTATTTTTATAAATAACATAAGATTTTAACAAAAAATTCCGTATTTTGAGTTAAAACACACGCTTTTCGGGCCTACCAAATCTATTAATCTCGTGACCCGAGCAAACCATAAGGACCAAAAAGAGAAAGATATATTTTGTCTTCGTGCTCTCTGTCCATTATTACTCTACGTGCTAGGATATTCGCGGGGTGAAAGAGGGGCGGGAGACGCGGGACGCGGGTCGCGGGCAAATCAGTCGTGCGCGCTCTGTCTTGGTGGGTCCACGCGTGTTGTTCTAACAAGTCGATCGGCATCACATGTAAGCACGATGGATGTTCTTCCTAGCGGTAACCTATTCCGCGAGCTGCAAGACGTCACGGACACCGGCTATTTCGAGTGGAAGCTGTCCCTCGAGGATAAGTGGCAACAGGTAAGTGATGCTGCGCGTTCAAAAAAGTTCTATGACATGCTGTGCAAGTGGACTAGCTGGCGCATTATTGTTTAACAATTTTGAGTCTTCAAAGTAGGGTAGCGTCGCGCTTGCGTGGGTCCTCGCGGTCGATTTTCGGCGAATCTTGAACTTAACCGAAGTTATTCTTCAGCCGAAAATTGTGTGCCGAAATAAAATAATTTATTTCTAATTCAATTGCTCTGAAGGTTGTCGCTGTGCGATGTGTACCGCGCGTTTCTGTAGATCGTGCTCACGCCATTACTAAAAATATCCTAGCAATGTTTTAAGAGGTTCGAGGTTTACGGTTTATCGTAGTAACCGAATTTTCATAGACTGAAATGTATATATAGACTTTGACGAAGTTGTATTTCTGGATTTATTAATAATATAAACATCTACCAACACATTTCGTTGTTTATTATATTCCTAACCGATTTTAACAGTATTTATATTTGAAACTTGTTTGTAAGTAATGTAACTTACGATAAAACTTATTAAAAGTATGTTTTTACAGTATATTTATATAGTTATGGTTAAACAACGAGTGCTATTCATGATTAACTTAATATAACACATTTATCATGTTAATATTTATGTCAATATTTCCTTCCTCGAAATAATGACGTGCAATGCAAAGTACCTTTAATGAATCATTAATTTTAGTTTGCGATTTTGTTTTCTTTATATATTTTATTATGACTCATAATGTTATTACTTTTATAAGCTTCGTGAATATATTATTATATCTTATACCTATGTGAAATATATTTTTAACAATTGGACTCGTCTAGGCAACATTTCGTGTACTTGTAAGAATAAGTTTGACCTCTACCACTACGATAGGACCTGTATAGTATACCTGGGCATTTGGACTCAAGCTTTTTACTATTGTGAAAAGCTTAGGTTTGCTTTGGCATGACCATATACTGCGATTATGATCATTATACCTAATATAAAGGATCACTTTCGTAAATCCTATATGCAATACAAACATTGTCTCGCAGGTGATTACAAAAATAGTACTTCCCAAATTTCCGCCACTTGACTGGTTTAAACCGTCCATGGATGATAGGGCATATAAAGGGATAAAGTTATAGGAGCTGCAAGAATCTGGTTGGAGATTTGTCATTGACGTAATAGCAACTCCACCAGTGTCTTATACCTATTTACGTCCCATCGACCTATCTATCAATGGCCATCATTCGGGCCATTTCGGGCTAACTCCGACTCCGAAGCTCAGCACCGACGCGGCGTCGCAGCACGAATTTGGTGGAATTTGTGCATACAAAACAACATTATCTACCGCTCTAATCCGGTTAAATATGCTTGATGACATCGTAACAACGATTATATGGTCGGAAGAAAAATCCTGCCTTATGTCATCCGGGTGGCAGTTTGACCAAGTAACATTAGCGCGCCTAGCCAGTGAAACTTACTCGAATGCCTTGTCGGTAAACGGCGTGACGCATTCATTCCTTTGTTTTATTCCATTTTTCGGAATTGATTATGAATACGAACATTCACGTAGATGGATCACATCTGCCGGGCGTTCCGCATCGACTAATATTCTTTTAAGATTTGGGTTACAGGTTTTGGGTGCTCCGTTATAGGCGTATTAAAGTTTAGTTTATCTATTTTTAGATATATAAGAAACTCAGATAAGCGCGGAAAGAAAGAAAGAAAAATATTTTTATTGTTCACAACAAAAATCACGACGTTACAATTACAAAGTAGCTTAACATACTTAAGATTGTGAACAAAGTTAGAAGAACAGGCTCAGAATTTAAGGGTATTCTTAAATATAATTTGTCTTACCTAGTGTACCTATAATATTATGTTCGAGCCGTTCTGAAGTTGCATAATCCATCGACAGATATGGCATCCTTAGTTGCCAGTAGATCTTTAATCACATGGAGATAATTTGAGATTGCTTGTCTCTAATAACACGCTATTACAAACAGAACTAGACGCGGTCTGCGAACCTTCTAAAATCAAATTTGATTCAACGAGAAATCCTTTCTACTGAGTAATTTAGAATACCTTTGACTACAAGCTAGTTCAACTTAGAACTCAAAAATCAAAAGTCTCAAATATCGATTTTTTTAATTTATCCCATCGACATAAAGTTTGTACAACTTGACATTTGGCTGATTTAATTCGGAATAGTTGTTTTCATGTCATCTAATCGGATATTAAAATCGATTCTAGTCGTACATAAAATTATCTCACGCTCTATTAGTTTGTCATTAGAATATCTCCCGCCATTTCAACGTCATCAGAACCGACTTTGATGAGTCAATATTTAGCATGTTAACCTTCCCACTATCGCTGTACTAAAAAGCAGTGCACGTGACTCGCATTTGTCTAGTTTTTTTTACGGTTTCGAAGAAAGTATCTTTTATTTGTAGTAGTAGTAAGAGCTCCGCGAAATAATGCTAAAAAACATGGTAAATATCCCGTTTTAAATATGTAGTTTCAATAGTAGTAAGTAGTAGTCAAAAGTATCTTTTATTTGTAGTAGAAAAAAGGAATTTTGATTCAGATGAACATGAGACGTTGCTTCTTGTAAAATTTCGTAATTTATGGTAGGTAATAGAAAATACCTCTCTCATAAGTTTTGATCATAAGTTGGATGCGAGTAGCAAGGGTTCGGTCTTCAATGCGTTCATTGAGGGAGACCTATGTTCAGCAGTGGATGGATCTATCCATCCACTGCTGAACATAATAGGCTGATAATGTTGATGGGTACAATAAATAATTAATGTTTCGCGTAATTTCATGTTTCCACCACACAGGTTTTCCACAGATGTCTTATCTTCATTATCCTGATCAGGATATTGGGATAAATTTATTTATTGTATTGTCAATATTCCTTGAGTAATGTTTGATATGTGGTATATAAATCAACGAAAACATCACACGAAACTAACAAATATAACGGTACAGGTTGGCCTTTGAATAAAATATTTACGTTGAAGTTCAATTTGATATCAACTGTCCATTTCTCTCCGAAACCATAAAAAAGGAAATCCTAGCTATTGTTTCGATACAATTTTTCAACAATGGTTGCCCCTTTGATCCCGAAATTAAAAGAGTATAGAAACAAAACATCGATATGCGAATTATTCGGATCATTTTACTGCCTCCTAGCTATCTATTTCCTGCCTAGTCTGTCTTCTGTTTCTAACTCCTTCTGTCTTTATAAAAACCATTGAAAATTCATCTGTGTAGTGTAATCTAGAAGTCACTTCTACCATAACTTTATTTATCGCTTGGCTTGTATTTAATGAGCTGGATATAAATCGCTTTGTGTGTGTGTCAGTTAACAAGCCATCATTACGTAAATCTTGTCGCGAACCCCCTGCCGTCGAATGGCAAACCCCTAGGGGTTCGCGTACCCCACTTGGAGAATCCGTGATTTAGAAGGTCTGGGTTCGATCTTGACGATCTTTAAAGATGACATTTAGTAAGTATTTATTTTTTATTTAGTTTTGAGTGAGGCATACTATATCTTATATCATGCTATATCATCATCATTTAATGATGATGATGATATAGCATGTAGGAAATGCAGAAATAAAAGTGCTTATTGTGTTACATAAACGAGCCTATTAAATAAGATCACTTAATGTTTTGCTCAAGCGATATCATTACGGACTTGCTACGGAAAATTAGTCCAGCCAGCAACGTTTTCTCGACATTTTTCTTCCATTAAGAATTATAAGTCTAAAACTTTGGCTTAAATATTTTGTAGGAATAACTATAGGTACGGTCCGATACTATGGTGCTATCGAAGCGATATACATATTTGAAATAGCAACGCATCTGCGAACCCGGCGTAGTGTCTATGAATATGTAGGTACGTTATTTTCCCCGTTTTATAAAATGAGCACAATAATGAAGGTCAAGTGTAATAAAAAGCAGACCAAATCGACTTTTTTGACAACCTCTGTGGCTCAATTGTTAGCGCGTTGACGCTCAAGTCTCAAAGTAGCGGGTTCGAATCCCGCCAGGGAACAAAATGTTTTCTGTGTTCTTGGGTCATGGATATGTATTGAATATGCGTAGTATATAATAACAACCTTAAATATATGTTTAGTATAAAAACATTAATTATATTTTCGTTGTCTGGTACCCATATTACGTTATAGTTACCGATATCACGCGAAGAATAAGCACGTTGAAGTAGCAGGAGGCCGCGTTTAGGTAGACGAAGTGTTGGTCGGCCATTGACCAGATGAAGACGATCTCCGTGCAGTGGCAAGTCCGCGTTGGATGCGAGTAGCAAGGGTCGGTCGTCTTGGCGTTCATTGAGGGAGGCCTATGTTAAGCAGGGGACAGACAAAGGCTGATGATGATGATGATGTTTGGTACCCGTGACCCGTAACAAGTTTTTCGTGAACTCACCACGGACCAGATTGACATTGTGCAAAAAGCGTTCACAGATATTATTAAAAAGGTTAGCCCGCGAAATACCTCAAATATAAACGGACATTGATGAAAAGCCGCTAAATGTTATTGGAATTTAAACTTCCTATTCATATTTGCTTATTGAGATTTAAAATTCTTTTTGTATATTTACAGTGAACAGAAAAAATGTATTAAAATATGCCTTTTTTTCTATTTGATTTGGACCCTCATTGGCGTACCTCGAATGCCATGACGGCGAACAGTATCACCCTGTCATGTTGTGACATCCTCACGAATATTTTGGTGCGCGCGCGCGTATTGCCGCTGGGCTGTTATGTATTGCTAGGCTCTTGCACGCCGCTTCGCCCGCGTTAACTTAGATTTTCCACTCTTGAACCTTAATGGCCCATCGGCCATCTGTTCTTCTGAGTGCGTGACCAGCCCATTGCTGCAAAAAGCGGTGATTTTAATATTATAAATATACACTCGTAATTTTATCCATTCCATCTCTATAGCGATATAGATGTTTCACATATTCCGGGCATTATCTTTTTTCATATCGTGTTCTTTTCATGCCGTTTTCATAGCCGTTTGCAAAACACTTGTACTTTTTATTACAACCTGTAATACTGCCTGTACCTTCTGGTCGCGATAAAGCTAGATAAACTGCTAGTACTTCGATATCAATTATTGACACCGTGATAAAATCGTAGTTTGATAATATTTTTATTTACAATAAATGCAACATTTTGATAGCACGTTTATGCAATGTGTTAAAATTTTCCGCTATTTGTACAAAAAACTCGCACAAAAACGTCTTTATTTTGACGTTGTTTCATCGTTTCCTATCGAGGATGATGCAAACGTGATTAGTTTTTAGAGGTAGTAAATAAATCGTAAGAATGAAATTATTAATCCCACGAGCATGCCACTAACTCTTCATAATAAAAAAGCCGCGTTTAAGTAGACTTTAACGTATGGAACGTAGGCCTCACATTTCCTCTTCTATTTACCTTTGAAACCCAAAATTTTATACCTCTAGTATTGATTTTCAGCAAACCTTCCTACTTTCGTGTTAAATTTGTGATAATAAATCTTGTTAATGTTACAATTCATAATGTCATGTCGGCTTACATCACGTCGTCTTGGCGTTCATTGAGGGAGGCCTGTTCAACAGTAGACGGATAAAGGCTGGTGATGATGATTCGAGTCGATCTTACTGGCAAGCCAATAAATGCGTCGCCTTTATCCGTCCACTGTCGAACATTCAATATAGCTCTCAATGAACGCCAAGACGACCGGAGTCCAGTATATTATTTCAAAAATATTTTAAACCAAGATAATTTACTAGATTCTCAGCTACGTAAAACATTAATTACATAGGTACAATTATGAATCACCGCTTTGTGCTCAGAGGTCACGAAAAATTGCTTTGTTATTACAGCACTGCTAATTTAAGCATTTGTTCATTACCGCTATTTACGCTTATTTTATATTAAATAAAACTCATTTTCCTTTACAAACCTAACATTAAGTTGAATATATTTATAAATATTATTATAAAATCGCACCACTTTAACTTAGCCCTGTGGTAAAATCGTGAGTACTTGCGATAAGAATACTAGGAACGGAAATAAATTATGGCAATTTATATTTATACACGTATTATATCTATTCTATGATCTAGTGCAGACATTAATATTTACCATACAAACAATCTGAACTTCGCGCGATTGGAGCCTGCGACCCAGCGCCTGACCACTCTACCATCCGACAGATATAGTAATTATTAATAATCTTGTTCGTCAAAATATGTTTGGCATTACTTCATCAACATCACATAGTCTTTATCCGTCTACTAGTGAACATAGGCTTCCCTCAATGAACGCCAAGACGCTCCCTTGCCACTCGCATCCAGCGCGGACCGGTCACTGCATAGAGATCGACTTCCCACCTCGGCACTGCTTGTCTTTTCCAAATATGACATTTATAAAAGTATCTACATATTTATCCAAAATTATTTATAACCAGATATTTACTAGAGACACTTGTGTCTCGTTAACTAGATATTCGTAGATAATATATATCTAGATAATTCGCGACAGCATAGCTTTATTATAATTAATGCCGATTGCCGCTACACCCCGGTCGCGCTCGGTGCTGGGTTAATTCGACTGCCAAGTTGCACTACCTTAAAATGATAAATAAGCTGTTTTAAATTTGTAATAATTATGTTGTCATGCAAATTTAAATCTAGTACCTACATAGAAAAGGGTTCGTAATAATTAAAAGCAATTTTTGTGGCATAACATTCCAAGCCTGTTTTTCTCAAATGCTTTGTTGGAATTTTAATGCTAGGTCATTTCCCTTTTTGAAGATGAATCTAATAAAAGTACCCTTCTGACGAGACAATTTTTGTGGTTCGTTTTACTAGTCTTATCTGTGCAAGTTTTTTTGCCAGGAAGGCCATAGATAAATATTGTGATTACCTTTAAAGGTCCTTCAAGTGTGTCAAAGAGTAAATATAATCAAGGCGCTATTTAATCTATATGTAAGCAAAGTACGTGGCTCTATGTTTAAATCTTTTGCGTTTGCTAGACTTGTATTATTAGGATTTCATTATAATTCGAATGTTTCTTTTCCACGTCAAAATCAGCGTGAACCCTTCTAATGTTGAAGTGTGAAAATATTAAGAGTAACAACATAATCTTATTTGAAATTTCATTCATCAATATCATCATCATCATCAGCCTTAATCGGTCCACTGCTGAACGTAGGCCCAGTGATGCCGACTGGGCCATTTTTTTCCCCTAAGCCTTTTTAAAAATCCCCTAAACCCCATCCCAACCAATTTGTTAAAATAAATAAAAAGTCTAATTAAAAGTTCATATTTGTATATGAATAATACATACGACTTTCAAAAAAACGCTCAATTATTTATTTTCTCCTTGTCAATTCGTCATAATATGTCAAAAATTATTTTCTCCTTAAAAAAAGACCGTCAGAAATTTTTCACCCTAAAAAATCTCCTTGTTAAATTTTTCCCCCTAAAATTAGGGGAAAAACCTCTAAGTTGGCATCACTGCATAGGCCTCCCTCTGTGAACGCTGAGAAGAATTTCACTGCCACTCCCATCAAACATTATCAATATTACTAAGATATAATTAGATAACGAAGCTACAGCTTTATAAATGCCAAAGAAAATACAATTAGACGAATGGACCTAAAATATATTTTCAAAAAGGTTTGAAATGTCAGTTGAAAAAATGTTTTCAAATGTATTCTACGGATAAGGCATAATCATATTGACCTTGAAATGTCAATGAACTGACAGTGGAACTTAATAATATAAAATTATACATGCGAATGATTTAATAAATATGTTTTTACGCATTTCTGAAGGTAAAATAAATTATAATTTATTTTAAAATGTAGAAGAGTATGAAGAAGAGATGGGTTTTACCGCCACAAAGTCCTTACAAAATATTGTATCTGTAATCTGCATTGTTAATATGGATACATGTTAATAATTAGTGAGAGTTGAGTTTTAAAGTAAATTAAAGATAAAAAAAAACACTTTTTACTTGCAAATATATTAGAAATAATTTTCTAATTGTTAGTAGGACAAAAAATTAGAAAATTATTTCTCATATCATCATTATCAGCCTTTGTTCGGTCACTGCTTGACATCGGCATTTCAATGAACGCCAAGACGGCATTCGATTTTTGTAAAAAGCGTGAAGCGCTCGATATTCATTGTTAAATGTTTATAACCCACCAGCAAAAAAGCAAACATTTAAAAAAGTATAAAAAATATCCCCCGCCTTCATTATGTATATCTATTATTATGTACTAGCAGCCTCCCGCGATTTCACCCGCGTGCTTTCCATTCCCGTGAGGGTACGGGATAAATTATAGCCTATGTGCTATTCTGATGTATAGGCTATATTATTGTAAAGTTTCATTCAAATAAATTCAGTAGTTTTTACGTGAAAGAGTAAGTAAAGATATTATTTATATAGGAATTGGGAGACAGCGTGACAGGTTTTTCCTGTTGGAATGGAATTACAATGTCGCGTTGGGATCGGGGGGTTTTATGATTCGACTACGAGACTTACCTCTTCATTTAATAGTCGGTTCGAAATTCGAATGAAGCATATTGTCAATCCGATTATACAAACGTACAGACATAAGAGACTAAAAAGGCGTCTTTCTTACGACTTTACGGCAAATACAAAGTCTACACAAAAAATTATAAAACTTATAATGTTATAACAGTGAATTTAAGTCTCAGTAAATTTGTGGTTGCGACGTAGATAAACTCATTTGTTGTCGGAACTGTGATAATTATAGCCAAGGGCTCGCTACCCTTTGCTTCATAATGGAGTTGCCATTACATGCTCCTGGCGAAAGGCGTTAGTGTAACAAGTTACGTGGAAAACATATGGATAACTGCATTAAAACTTCTTATATGTAGGTGCTACTGGACCCGACAGATGACCGAGTGACGATGTCGTTTCGTTAACACTTTAATTGCTAATAATAATAATATTTATGCGTTTCTCCTAAATTTATATTATAATAACTAAGAAGTAAAATTTAATTTTTGAAGACCCCTGACGTATCTATATCTTGGATTTGAAATTATTAGAGTGCATGGTATTCTACTACTCAAGTTCTTTCTTGAGATACCTATATTGATAGTATTTTCATGAGAGATAGCTAAGAACACTCGCGACTAATTCACCTTTCGAAAAAATCAAAACCAGTTCACCATTCACACACACTCATGCATACACATGCGCATACGACACACACACACACACACACACACACACACGCACACACGCACACACACACACGCGCACACACGCACACACACACACACACAATTGATACTTTGATGGGAGTAAGGAACGCAAATGTCATATTACTCTAATGTTTATTATGACGGTTGTCAATTGTGTATCACGGGACTTACTTGATAATATACACATAAATATAACTAATATTTATTGGAAATTAGTTATATTAATAATATACACAATGAATAATTATTTATATAGAGATATTATAAAAAAAAAAAACCTTAAAAGGAATGACTCACAACTCCTTCTGTATATTGTTAATTTATTCTTTGACATTTATAAACTGAGTAATAAACCGACAAAAAACCAAGAACGTTTCTATCACACCTTTTTTACACGATCAAGCGTAAGCGCTGGAAATTCGATTTCGAATTTCCAGCAGCAGTCTAAATAAAATACTTTTCTTTTTCATCTTTCATACAACATCTGATATTCTATGTTACTTCATGCCTGTCTCTTATCGAACTCGAAGATATATTACAGCCCATCTCATCATCATCTCTCATCATCATCATCATCATCATCACCATCATCATCATCAAAAACCAGAGGCCTTAATGAAAACCAAGACGACCGATCCCTTGCCACTCGCATACAACACGGACCGGCACTGCACAGAGATAGTCCCACCTGGTTAACGGGCGACCAACACTTCGTCTACCTAAACGCGGCCTCCACTCTGGAACCTTAATGGCTCATTTTTATCAAGCCTGATTTATAAGTTTAATTTTATTTTAAAAATTGAGAAAGATGCTAAAAATAATTATCTACAAATGTAGAAATCACAGAGAGTTTTCATTTCTGCAAATTATTTCATACTTGTTCAAAATAATATTATTGATGTTTCATTAAAAGTTCAATAATTAAACTTTATATAAAATATAAGTTTTAAATACGTCTTGATGATATTTCAAAGTAATAATAGAACAGTATTTATATATGTAAGCCATATTTGTTTATAATATAAGAGGGTTGGAGGTAAATAATAAAATGTAAAAAATATGCAGATTTCCACATAATGTTCTCCTTCGCGTCTTCAGGTGTACTGAGAAATTTGGATAAATCCATTTAACTATTTTCATTGGTCAGGATTAGGGATGCCAGATCGCCAAACCCAATAGCCGGATATACCAGCATGTTTGACCGGTCATTTGGGTAGAAAGACCGCACACCCTACTTTATTGAGGATTTTGTCTAGTATATTAAGGTGCGACATGTGAAAAGCCTAACAAAAGCCAGACAAGCCGGACACCGTTTATTTTGGTCAGACACGCAATCAAAAAGCCTACCTATGTCCGGCTTTATCCGGACACCTGCCAACGCTAGTCAGGATCGAACCCGGATCTTACAATCAAGAAGCTGAGCCGAACTCACTAAATTATTGTCGTTATATCATCGCTGTATTATGTTTAGTATGTATATTTATAGACGTTAATTTGTTTGTGATTCAGCCCACTTTGTTTTCATTGATACTCGCTCATTAACGAGGTTTAAAATACCTTATATAAAATAGAAATCGTAAAAAACCGTCGCCCTAATTAAAAAAAAATCAAACTAAATAACAAAATAAAAACTCATAGTCTTTCCCAAAAATTGGTATTTCATATATTTTTTTAATTCGACTAGTCATCCCGTTGATTACCGCGTTGAAAGAAAGAACTCTTCAGCTTTACAATATTGATATAGATAAGATAAGATAAGATACCGATGATGATCGTGGTGATTGTTGTCCACAAATATATTAAGTATATTACGAACTTCAAAGTCTGGACAAAATGATGATGTCTTTGACTATGAGAGAGACACTTGTATGTTAACCATGATCAGACCGTCATCAGTCTGACAAGCAGTCGTTGCGTAATGGCGTCCGTGAGAGGAATTTGCTCATTATGGCCGGTTGGAAATCGCAGAAGTGGGTCAGGCCGATGACGTTGATGTGGTGCCTAATTTATTACCGTCGGGTAAATTAATGTTACCTTTTACCTTTTAAATCTTTTAGGTCTTATCTTTTACCTGATATTAACACAATTATCATCACCATCATCATCAATTTTTCTCTGCTTTATATGGTCAGATGGGTAGGGATTTTCATCGCCATCATCATCACCACTTTTCACTGCTTGATATGGTCAGATGGGTAGGGATTTTCATCACCATTATCATCACCAGTTTTCACTGTTTGATATGGGTAGGGATTATCATCACCATCACCATCATCATGTTCACCACTTTTTCACAGCTTAATATGGTCAGATGAATAGCACCAACCCGATCCCTTACAAAGCCTTGCGATAACATTATAAAACCTTTTAAACAGAAATCCCTTTACAAATAACATTGAACGGATGTAGGCTGATAATGATGATATCACTAAGTTACTCAATACGTATGGATAAATGTCGTGTATGTTTATTTTTCCTGTGCGATGTCAAAACAAAATGTATCAGTCATTTACAGATAAAGCCATGATTCAACGAAACAACAGTATTAATATAAGTAAACTAGGCTCGGGGCTTCGTCTGCGTATTGTGAATTTTATAAGGAAACTAGCGATTTTGGGGATATATGTTGTCGACTCGAAACCTTTAATTTTTATGTTTTATTATTTAGATAACTTTTAGATTGAGTCTACGACGAAATTATTAATATGATATAGCTTAGACAACAATGAGTGTTTGTAATCTAATATGAGCTTTATATAATAGCGATAAAGTTCAGATTGACTCTACATTTTAGTTAGAAAACGTTTGTATGAAAAAATAAAAGGGCTGTTTTTAGAGCTTTCCCGGCAATTATTCGATTTTTTTCGCCGGAACATCCAAC
Organism: Lycaena phlaeas; assembly: GCA_905333005.2. NCBI lineage: Eukaryota > Metazoa > Arthropoda > Insecta > Lepidoptera > Lycaenidae > Lycaena > Lycaena phlaeas. The sequence continues at coordinate 9,472,678 of HG995168.1, forward strand.
CTTGGACTTCAGCGATTATTTTAAAAAAAAAAATTGGCAAAATTGGTTCAGGCGTTGTTGAGTTATGCGCTTACCAACACATTTTACAATTCATTTTTATATATAAGATTACTTTTGTTTCATACGAAACCAAAAAAAAAAAACAACAACGTAAAATGACATTTTTTTTGTTATTTATTTCTATAATCTGTACAGAGTAGAAATAGTATGCTTATTTTATAGCACATCTTGTGGGATCCTAAAATGAAATTAACGTCGAAATTCATTTCGAGATGTTTGTTACTCTTTCACGCAAAAACTACAAAATGAATTTTGATGAAACTTTGCAATAATAAAGCTTATGCATCATAATAACATTATATCTTTTTTATATAATAAATAATTCTTCTGTGCGTGTGTTGCCAGTGAAATCCTCCCAAACGGCTGGACCGATTTGAGTGAATTTTTTGTGTGTGTTCAAGTGGATTCGAGGATAGTTTAGTGATATTTGTGAATAATCGCCCGGCAGATGGCGCTGCAGTCGGCATCTATACTGCAACTTGATCGATCTGGCTGGCTGGATCATTTATTTAATAATATATATTTTTTGCTCTATATCTATTTTGCTATATACTAAAATATATTATTATCTAAATAATAAAATCTAATAAGCGATATGCCCCATTCAATTGATCCAAAAGCCAAAATCGACAAAACGTTAATACGTTTTGGAGGTTGACCATGCATTGGAGATGTTTTTAAACGTTTCGCAAGCAGTGTTGCCATATATATGGGACAATTCTCAATGCATTCGGCAAAGGTGTTGCAACGTTGTTACTTGTTTTTGACCCCATTTCGCGTTTACCGATGTTTTTGTGAATGACAATTGAAAATACTGCATAAAATGTGTGAATGATTCATTTTATGTTCATTCGATCTTTGTTTCTATTTGTTAAGTGTATATTTAATAAGAATGAGATAGCTTAAAGAAATCGAATATCCTAATTCGTAAATAATAATTCATCATCCAAAACAGAGGAGGAAATGCTCAATTGGAAAGTGGAACATTTTTAACGTAGCTGTTTATCATTATTGTGATTTAAGCTTCATTTTTTAAAATTCTACTTTCATTTTATAGGAAAAAGCAAGCCTAAAATGCTATATCATTTTATATATAAATAGCAGTTGTCCACAGTTTCAGATGCGGTAATTTTTATTTAATAATAATATAATCATTAATTCTTAATTACAGTTTGGTATTAAGTGATAACTTATGTACATTTTACCTTAATGGGTACCATATAAGTCCATACACAAAAATTTATCCTGACTTTTACTATTAGTATAGTATATGTAAAATTATCAGTATTAATGCATATATCACATTTGTTTTAAGTATTTTATTTTTTGTCTCGTCACTAAAAACTATCCTAATATGGTTTTAAAAATATCTACACTATTGCGGTGGCTCCATGAGTAAGACGGTACAAATGAGCGGTACATTCCTCCCAGATAACCCATTCCGAGCAGCGATTAACGTTAATTCTTAACAATTAGTGACGCCTAGCAGGAGTTAAGCTAGTTGAAAAAATCAGACAAGTGCGAGTCTGACGCGTTTAAGGTTCCGTAGAAAAGTATTTAACATTGCAACAAGAAATCAAGTATTTTTAATGTAATCCAAAATTAAGGTTTTTCATATTTTTTTTATTACACATTTTAACATGATTATAATGAAACAACTTTTACGGATTTTAACTTGGTTATTTGTTAAAAGAAAGCACTTTTAAATTCCGACAGATTGACAAACGAGTAGAACTTTAAAAATAAGATAAAATTTAATATTTTTAAGTATTTGTAATTACTTCATAATTGTATTAAAAATAAATAGTAATATAATTATAATCATTTACCGTTGGTACAATTATTATATTATCTATATATTTATAATATTAACTAAAAAATATCTAAAGCCCATTATGAAAAGTCATATGTATCCTTTGACTAAAAATGACGCTACTAGCAGATGTTAATTCCACTAATATTACTATGAAAGTTTATATGGATGTTGGTAATGTTCTTTTACGCAAAAACTACTGAATCAATTTTAATGAAACTTTACAATAATATAGTGTATACATCAGAAATACACTAGATATAATGTTTTCGTACTCCGATTGGAAATGTAAGTACTACGTAGTAATATTACTTCCAAACTATATACATATACCTACTAGCATAATGTAACTTCCAAATAATTATACATGCTAGTATAATGTTATATTCAAATTATATATGCTAGTATAATGTTATATTCAAATTATATATGCTAGTATAATGTAACTTTCAAATCATATGTGCTAGTATAATGTAACTTTTAAATTATATTTGCTAGTATAATGTAACTTTCAAATTATATGTGCTCGTATAATGTAACTTTCAAATTATATGTGCTAGTATAATGTAACTTTCAAATTATATTTCCTAGTATAATGTAATTTCCAAATTATATATATGCTAGTATTTTAACTTCTAAATTAAATATGCAGCTAATACAATGAACTTCCAAATTATATATGCTAATATAATGTAACTTCCAAATTATATAGCTGACATAATGTAAGTTCGATATTTGTTGGGATTCAAACCTTCAACCGCTACTACCTAGTAAATACCACTATATCTCCGTCAAATAGATAGTCTTTAATTTAAACCTATTTTTTCTTACACTATGTTACTAGATGGAGCGGCGGAGAAATGTAATTAGTGTCTATACATGAAAAGATGGTATAATTTGATTATAACCATTTCTAGACATCTTTGGTGTATACTCGCATAATAGTTTTTTGTTTCACTTTTAATCACATTATTAGTATGGCAAAAGTAAATCTCAAATATGTATGTTGCCAAAATTACTTTGCAAGTCATGGTTATTGGTTGTATTGATTTCTAGGAATAAACGTTAAAAATATAGCATTTTTTCATGGTAGAAAAATAAAAACAGTTTCCAATTGTTGCATTCTCTCGAGTCAATTATAGCAATATTTACATTCATATAACACTGTTTGCGATTTTTACGATATATTTTATGCAGATTTAATATATTATTCCTCAACAGATTTTGTCTGAGCAACACAAATTGTGTGATGTATCTTTATAAAAATAGCGAAAACGCAAGTATACATTTTAACAAAAAAAAAAAAGCTTTGCGAAACTATCTCTTTAATATGCTACAAAAATACCATGATATTTGATCAAATTGACTCTAGGAAGAAGAACCCATCTGAATTGTCTTCCTTAGCATGTCTCGAGCAAGATTTACAACTTAAGTTTAGATAAGGTTAGTTTGGTTCATACAGAAATCCAGGAGAAGGTAATGAAGTAGAAAGCGAACTTATATTCCTCCAATAATTTTAGAATTTTATTAGTAAGACGAATACTCTCCACAGACGTATCTTTCTGGAATATGTCTTTGAAATCGAATATCACAAAAGTTGAACGAGTTTTCTACCGAAGCAGGTTGTATTTTGCATATGAAAATCATAGACCAACATGATAAGGTGGGTCGTTGAATTCTATTAGGTAGTGTAGCAATTTGATTTGCCTTTGTTTTAGACCACGTAGAGACATATTTTAACATATGTAGTACTTTATGGTGCATATGTCTATTAATGATGTCACGGAAAACATGGCATTGTTTCTGTATAAGACATTTAAGACAAACGGCTAATAATATGGATGGATACTTAGTAGTATTTTCTACTTTTTATTAATCGCGGTAGGGTGCGGCTTCACGCGGCCCGGGTAGACATTAATGCCACTCGTTGATAATATGGCTTCCTATAGGTGGAAGAATTTTTCAAATCGGTCGAGTAGTAAAGCCTATTTAATGAAAACAAAACAACAATCAAATATTAAATTTATAAAATACTATTATATATATTCTGATGAAAAAGCCATAATGATATGTAAGAGAAAAATTACAGTAACGAAGCAATAAAGTAATTAATTTTCGAAAGAATTTTACAACTTTTTACGAAGCAGAAGAAATTGAAAAATAAAAATAAAACTTGAATAGGCCCGTGCGGTGTTTACACGCGGTTTATCGGATCTCGATACAGCCGTTTGTGTTCTTACAGAAATTTAAATGGGAATATCGTTTAAAAGGATGAATTTAAGAGTGAATTCAATTGATGAATTTAATTTAAATCGTGGTATAATCTGCCAGAAAGACTGCCAGTATTCGTATTCTGCCGGTAGGAGGAATGAGCTCGTGCCACGCTGACTGCGGAGGTACCATCACCTCCCGTGAAGCTTTGCTGTATTTCGGAAAGGACAGGAGAGCCAGACTACACAGACAAACTTCTCAGCATAAACGAATTGCTGGGCCTAGCCAACATGAACATAATCGAGTTTAATCTGGACCTAGTTCAGGTAAACTGGATTATGTTCATGTGCGACACGGAGCACTGACAATCAAGCTTCTCGACGCCCATTTCCCTTGATAACTAACATAATATACGGATAAAAACAGATAATAGATGTCCACTGCTGGACATAGACGCCCATAATTCTCTAACCTCAGCTGTACATCCAATCTCCCGTATTAAACATACATACATTAGTTCAACACATGAGCCATTATTGTACCAGTCTCAGGAGAATTGTCCGCTCGTTGCTTGCCTTAGATTCAAGATGGGATCTTCATGTCGGCAATTACACTTACGGTAATAGTAATTCTTCTCTCGCTTCAACAACACAATTAAGATATTCGGGATGTTACTCGACTAAGGGGATCTATCGATAAAAATCGTATTCTCTCAAATACAATCGAATAAATCATAATTTCCCGAATACAATTGTATCATCAAATAAATTTTAATATTAATGAGAAAAAAGCCCGAAAGTACAAAGCTATGAAAGTATCCGAATCCAAATAGTGATGATTTGAAAGTAGAAATAATGAATGTAAATTGATCAATAAAATTATGAACTTCTTTTATTTGTTAGTTGTACATTTCAATCGACCATTTTACTTTATTTTGTCAAAATATCTACAACTTACACTAACCGTGGCTTTCTTTGAAGTTAATCGCACAAAAACATTCGCCCTCGTAACCTTCGTAGTTTCCTACAGGAAATAATGTTGATGCAAAGGCTTTATGTCTCGGCACGATTATTCCCGCTATTTTAGGAATGCTTCGTTTGCTTCTAATCCTCCTTTAGTACACAAATAACTAAACAAGAATATCAATTTAACATCTCTCTGAAACTTGTAAGCACGTATTTTACAAAATAACACATTAAAACCAAGAATGAACCGTGATATTTTTGAAATTAAAAAAAAGAACATCCTAATTTCATTGCTCTTAACACCTATTTGGGATCCCATTATTTAAAATTTAAATTTTAAATGAATCAAAATCCAAGCTTAACATGTCACAGATGAAAGACACAGCTCGCACTTTCTACGTAGTTAAGACCGATAAAACATTGTTGTATGATAGTTTTGAATAACTCAGAAAGTTAAACGGACGTCTGGCAACTCAATTCTCCCATGACCATGGTTACTGTAAAGTATCCGAAACGTCGGGCTCGTAAAAGTCCTAAAACGCAAAAAAATACGTCAAACTTGTTTCATTTAAATGAAATTGAAAAATGATAAGGTACGTAGCGTACACAGTTTTTAAATCTCCAGAATACATATTTAATTCTAATAGAAAGAAAGATTGAAAGAAAGAAAGAAACATTTATTCAACACTAACAAGAGACACACATGAAAAAAATAATAACAAAAATACACAGAGAAAACATTTTTCGGTTGCAGCCTACAAGTAACACATATCAGTAACATTGATGATAAAACAATAATTGCGAAACACAAATTGTATTGACATTAAAGAATAAAGTGTGTGTCTTACATGTAGGTCAAAAAGGTCCAGTGTAAAGTAGCAGCTTATTACAATATTTTCTATAGACATATAAGGTACTGAATCCAGAGTTAAACAAGCTTTCCTTATATTTCATCTCTCATCGTGTATATAAGATGGATATACTCGAGACTCTCTCCCTTGAACAAGACATTCGCAGAATATGTCGAAATATTGAGCTCCGCGAAATAAAGCCAAAATAACATGGTAAATACTAAATATCCCGTTTCAAATAGTTTGTCTCTTATTGTAATTTAAAATTAACAGTTTTTTTTTAAATATTGAAACGCTAATATGAAAGTATATTCGGTACTTACATCATAAGAGAATTTTTCAAATTAACGCAATTTTCATTGGAGATATTACAAGAGATAAACTCGAGGCTATAAAAATAATCATTAACAATCCAAGTATGGCTGTGAATGAATTTGTAGCGTGGGCAAAGCAGCGGGCAACAGCTGGTATAAAATATGTATAAAATCCTGCATATATCATGCCCATATAGTATACAACCTTACGTTCTACAGCCCAACATTTTTTGAGCAAGCATACGCTCTGAATTATAAAACACTGCGGCTGTACTGAAGAAAACGTCACAGATAAAATTAAGCCGTACACTATAGTAATATTAATTATGTAATTCACAACCATATACAAAGTCAGCTGTTGCGATTGTTAGTTATTTGCGCTTATCACAGTACGTATGTTTGATAAAATGATAACAATGTATATTCATTATTTTCGGGGTATCGTATTGATAAGAGTATTTACTTTGAAAATGCAATACGCTGATAACTCGTAGCAACACTTAAAGTAATGTAAAGTTTGATAAATATTATTTTTATTTGCTTTCGGCAGGTATCGCAAACCTGTTTGTGTTGATGTAAACCTGAAATAGACTATACAATGTTCTAGGACTCTAATATTTAAGATAAGTTGACTTTATAAATCTAGTAACTCTTTAAGGTGACCTAGTATCGAATTCGGGCAACATAGAATATTTATAGTCACTGGAGAGAGATTCCGTATAGCTTTCTTTGGCTGTATATGGTTACTACTAGACGTTGGTATGAACCTAAAGGCCTGTACTCACTACTAAAATTACACGTGTTTAAAAAATCTCACACTCTAAATTTAAATGTTCGTAGATTTTATTTTTGAATATTTTAAAACTCTCGTTGATCATCTTTTATATAGGCTTTTATATTCCGTAATTATTGTTGTCGTTATTCGACCGAATACATTGTTTTTTTTTCAAATGCTAGTCAACAATTTTTAACGCAAATTATATATAAAAAAATATATATTATATTTAGTTTTACAATTCACCTTGTTTTATCTGTGCAAAATTCCTTTAAGCTACTCGTATCTAAACGTATTTATAGTACGTACAATACAAAAATTCTGGGAAAAACATTGAAATTTCCTCAGAGGAAACAGTGATCTCGCTCTTTATGGAAGCTACGGAAATAACGATATGTCGTATATGTATCACATCTGTTATCCCATCATATTATAAACAAAATATTTTAAGTACTAGATCTATGTAAGCGACGATGGTCCAGGTTCGAGGCCGGTGGTGCCTTGTATATGGTTTTGCTAAATATACGTATTTCTACGTGCACCCTGACCATCGGTCGCTCATCGGCGAAGAAAAAAATCGCGAGAAAACCGGCATGCCTGATGAGATTAAAAGTCTTTGAAGGTATGTAAAGTTCACCAACCTGCATTAGGCCAGCGTCTTGGTGAACTATAGCCCGACACCCTCTTATTTTAAAAAGGTTACTGTCATTATTAGCACTACTACTAAATGATCAATCACTATAATAGTATAAGGGCCTGTTTCACAATCTCCCGTTAAGTTCCCTATAGGCTATAGGGAACATATTTGACAGATAGAGTATGGAGTATCTGTCAAACATCTGTCAAATATGTTGCCTATAGCCTATAGGGAACTTAACGGGAGATTGTGAAACAGGCCCTAAATATCATATAGTAAAGTCGAAGTGAACTTCGAGCGGCTGAATCCGTAGGCTGCGATAGTAAGTACAAGAAATTCTTCGAGTAGCTACTTGACCTTACTCATTCATTGTTATTACAAGTGCTATTGATTATTACTACTCCTATGATAAGAATGTTTGAAAGAGAAACGGTCAATCTCATTATTATAAAACATGGTATACTAAAAACAGAAATGAGAAGTGTATAATACTCGCTATTTTTATTCTTATAAATTTTGAAAACTATCATTTTTATTAGCTTTATTAATATTTTTTTTAGCTTTTTATTTAGCATTTCATATAATACATACAATAATATTCAAGATTAGAATTTGAGCATACTTTATATATGTTTTGGCCCAACGCCAGTTTTTAAACATTTAATTGTTACACTTCCGTTTGGATTATTGAAGAAAAAAAACTTCTTATGTAATGGGAAGAATGTATATGAATTCGTGCTTTTATACTTTGTTGATGGAGGTTGGGGCGACATCGCCGACTGATGCTATGATAATGAACTGAGATGATGATATCATCATAATTATCAGCTTATTATTGTCCACTGCTGACTGCCTCCCTTTTTCTGGCAAATATTCTCTGCCCCTTTCCTGTCTTTTTTGCCCACTATTTTTCATCAAACCAAAATTTTGACTCTCAAAAGTGTTTTATGTTTTCGTTAAATATATTTTAGGTACATTTACCGCTGTCACGCTTTCTTGGCTACGAAAGAAAACATCGTGAGAATATTGTAAAGGTTTTAAATGGCTTGTGTCAACTTTCATTGGGGCTGCGTCACGCGTGAGCTGTTGGATGGAGTGAACATCATTATATACGTACATATTTCTGCGTATGTGACTAAACTTTTAAACAGCTGCGCTGATTTTGATTATTTTTTGTATACAAAAGGATTCGGAAATGGTTCAGATTCATAACAATAACGTGAGTCGGGTCTGCTAATATATATTTAACCTCATCATCATCAACAGCATTTGTCCGTCCACTGCTGAACATAGGCCTCCCACAATGAACGCCAAGACGACCGATCCCTCAAATTTAACATTAAAATGTAACCTCAAATGCATTAATCATCGTTTTGATATCGTGACTAATATAAAATGTGTAATTCAAAATGCCTTCACTCTTGTATATCTATATTATCAGCCAGTCACATACTCCATTCGCATATTCTCGCGGGATCGGTGACTACGCTGTTGAAATTCCTAGGTGCTTTGATCATAAAATCTTATAAAATTGCATGGGTTTAGTTGACATGGAGAGGAATTGAACGCCGTATATACTAATTATGTATACATATTTACCTACATTTCATATAGAGTGGTACAAATACATTGAATTAAATGAAAAAAAATATAGACAGAGTTTAAAACCTCCATCCCTGTACGGCTCCTCCAAAAGCTGTACGGGAAGGTTGCACAGTGCCCACTATACGATTTTTACAGAATATGAGGGGAACGAACAGTCGAAGCCTTATGCAGACAATCGACATACATAAATATCCACACAAGAGGTTATGTATGGATTGCTGTTCTTTTCCATATACCCTAACGGGCCATTGGAAATTCAAACACCGCACGCTCATACACGGCACGAATCACGACAGCATAGCTGTCATTTAACGCTGATATCATATGAGCGATAGGTCGTGCCGAATCACGAAACTGAAAGATGATTAAAAAAATATATTTTTCAGTTGCATTGAGAAGTAGGTAACTTATATCATATTCAGACGAACTCAACTGGATAGCTTAACGTTTATACTTGCCAAACGTTTAATGTATATTCTGTCGTATTCAAATTGTACCTTTAATCATTAATGTGCTTAATTCCTTGCCGTCTGCCGTTTATAATATCAATTTCAGCTTTCATGTCAGTTTTAGTGAATTCAATGCTTTTTTTTTTTTTTTTTTTTTTTTTTTTTTTTTTTTTTTTCGGTTGGATCTATGCTAATGGTCCTAGTGACCGTTATGCGTCATCGGAAATGGGGTGATCCGGTTGGATCATCCTATGACGTTAAAAATTTGGGGGGTTGCCCCCCGCCATGTTCATGGCGTCGGGTTTGTACCTAACTTGGTCAGCTACGGTCGACTGGTTTGGAACGGGTGACGTTAGAAACCTATCGTGAGGGCCGGCCCTCCCCTCCCCCGGTAGCGGGGGAGGCGGGTCAAGCGCGGGACCCGAGCAAGCTGCCGATAGCAGAGTACTATCGGTGATTACACGGTCTATATTGGTGTCGACTCGTAGCTGATCTGAGCCTATGCTGTCGCGGTTGATCCGGATCAACTGGTCAACGGAGTGTAGGGTTCGACGTCGCATACGACCCCGGGGCCCATGCGGTGTGAATGTGTGCCTAACACCGGCTGTGTTATGTCTGAGTGTGTGTTGTAGCTTACGTCGCGCTTCAGCGTCGCGCTTTAACAGTTCTGTGATTTTATCAACAGGATCGGTTATGACATTCTTAGGTAACCTAGACTTATTAGGTGCTAAGCTATCGGGGGTGTAGTTTGCCGCACTCACGACGAGTGGGTTCGGGTGGAGAAGTGCCTTTTCGAAGTGACGTTCTGACATCGCTTTGAAATGGCCCCTAATCGAATCTAGTCTGAGGTCACGGTGTAGGTCGATGTTTCTTACGTACCACGGGCAACCGGTTGCCACACGTAAGAATTTATTTTGGATCGTTTGGAGGCCTCTGAGTCTATGCTGAGGCACATGCGCGAATGCCACACAGGAGTATGACATGATGGGGCGGATACATGATTTATAGAGGGTGAGCTTGTGCCTGAGGGGCATTTTGCTCTTTTTGTTTATGAGGAAGTACAGTCTACTACTGACGAAACGGGCTTTTTTAGAAATCGCGGCGATGTGTGGTCTAAACGACATCGACCTGTCGAGGGTGACCCCCAGGTACTTGACCTGTCTAACTCTGGGAATAACGACGTTATTTAGTAAGATTGGTTTCATCGTGAACCATGTTTGTCTGCGTTTAGGTAAGCGTGTCTTTCTCTTACGAGAGAAATGAATCGACGCGCTTTTATCGGGGTTAATAGCTATTCTCCATTTTGCGAACCAGTTGCCTAGTTCGGTGACGGCACGTTGGAGAAATAGCGATGCTCTATTAGCATTAGGGTGGGTAACGTATAGAGCTGTATCGTCAGCGAAGAGAGCCAGTTTGACGTCCGGAGGTCTGGGGATATCTGATGTGTACAGATTGTATAGAGTTGGGGACAGCACGGAGCCCTGGGGGACTCCGGCCCTCAGAGGTCTCAGGGAAGAGAGGGTGCCTTCGACCCTATACCTAAATGACCGGTTTGACAGATAGTCGCGGATGATGATGACTAGCCTATCCGGTATTCCTAGCTTGTACAGTTTGTACACGAGGCCTTCGTGCCATATCCTATCGAAGGCCTTAGCTACATCGAAAAATACGGCGCACGTATCGCGGGAGTTCTTTTTATTGAAACCTCTGAGTATGTCTTCGGTCATACGGTGGACTTGCCTTGGACAGCAGTGGTTTTCGCGGAAGGCGAATTGCTCGTCTATGAACAGGTTCTTTTCGCCTATAACGGCTTTGAGCCGCTTAAGCAGAACCCGTTCGTAGATTTTGCCAATCGAGCTTAGTAGACTGATGGGCCGATAGCTAGACGGTTCCGTGCCCGGTTTGCCGGGCTTAGGTATGCCGATAACCGTAGCTTCTTTCCATTGGTCTGGGGACCTACAGCCCTTTAGGAGGGCGTTGAAAATGCTAACCAGGAGGTAAACAAGAGCGGGTGGGAGTATTTTAATGACTTTGTTGGAAATCCCGTCCGGCCCGGGGGCCTTCTTGGAGTGAAGTCGTTTGATAATGTCTTGGACTTCTTCTACATCCGTCGGAGGGATAGGATCCCCCTCCGGCGGCGCAGAAGTCTTCGACTCTACTACCCTAATAACCTCCTCTACGTGGGAGCCTATGGAGGGTGAGGGGGTAGTGATGTTTGGGGTACACTGGCTCTCTAGTGTATCGGCTAATAATTCCGCCTTGTCGGCGTCCTCTAGTGCAGGCGCGCGATTAGGTCTTTTTAATGGCGGCATAGATGCCTCCGTTTTCTTTCTAAATGAACGAGCGAGTGGCCAGTAGGCCACATGGGAGGGTGAGATTTCACTAAGGAGGCGATCCCACTTTTCGGCTTTGTGCTCTAAGATGCGTGTTTTAACGTCTCTTTCGAGGTTACGGAGGTCACGACGATACTCGTCCGCCGGGTAGCGAGCGTATCTGCGCCTTGCGGTGTTTTTGGCGCGTATGAGTGCTTTAATGTCATCCGGGAGCTCCCAGTGTCCATCGCTGGACGTTGAGATCTCCCTAGATGACTTTTCCATCGTCGCTACCAGATGGTCGGTAAGGTCGGGCCTGTGGTAACTGGCCGCAATGGCCGCCTCGGGACTCTCTATAGTGTCCGGGATGTTGTCGAGTTGACTCGAGCGAAGTGAATTTAAATTTTCATTTAGTAATTTAAAGTCGATGATCTTTTTCTTTTGATTTTTAGTATTATTCTCGGGGTTACCTAATTGAATTAATACTGGTCTGTGGTCTGAGTTAAGCTCGTGTACTGTTTGAATAGAATGCACCAGAAGGGATACATTGCGTATTATACATATGTCTAATATGGATGGCCGCACATTACTCCTATCGCTGTTTGCGAAGTCGTAGCGTGTTGGCTCATCTGGGGCGACTACTGTACAGGCTAGATTATCGACGGCGCGGCAGAGAATTATACCATTTTTATTGTTTTCTCTGCAGCCCCATGCCTGATTTTTACCGTTTAGGTCGCCGGCTATAAAGACGGCGTTGCCTAGTTCTAATAGCGATTTGAGATCGCTGAAGAGTAATGTTTTATTGCACGATTGATATACCGAGGCGATGATGATCGACTGATGGCCGGTCATGCTCACCTGGCAGACGGACGCCTCCAGTGAAGCTAGAGGCGGTGTGTCTAATGGGATGCAATGGAGTGTTCTTTTGTAATAAATTAGTGTACCTCCGAGTCGGGATCGCAACCTATCATTCCTAACGATGTTATAATTAGGGATACGCGGATTGCTATTACATGGTTTTAGAAACGATTCCTGCACAAGGAGGACGTCAACATCGTATTTTTTTACGAAAATGCGAATTTCCTCTAAATTCGCGCTAATGCCGTTCGCGTTGAACGACACTAGTCGGAGCGAACGCGGTTTTGTCCTAGCCGTGGTAGCCATTTAAGGGCTTTGAGAGGGGGGGGACCTAATCTTGGCGACCAGGGTGGCATGTTCACTATATGCCTGGCATGTCTGCTGTAGGGTGGTGGCGGCGCGTAGTTTGCGGGCCAGGACGGCTAGCTCTTCTGGATCTATATCGCAGAGAGCCTGAAAGACAAACGCTAGGTTTATCCCGAATTCGTCGGTGGGGGAAGCGGGACAGCTGGGGGCTGCTCGTACCTTCGTACTTGCAGGGGGGGCTTGCTGCCTGCTTACTGCCGCTGGGGGGCTTGGAGGGCCCGGAGCGGGTTTTGCGGGTGCAGACGGCTGGGAAGCCGCTCTGTCATGCCACGCGTTCGTCTTAGGGGGCGGAGCGGGGACATACTTCTCCTCCCTGGGTCGGGTGGTGAATCTGGGAGCAGGACCAGGTTTTTTCCCGGCTCTCCTCCCTTTCCTTACCACCGCGGGGGCTTTCGGGCAGCCGCGGTAGTTAGCCGGGTGCCCTTGGCCTCTGCAGATGACACAGCTAGGTGGTTCCGTAGCTGTGGCCCTATCGCGGGGACAGTCGGGGGTCCCGTGGTCGCCGAGACACTTAACGCACCTGGGGTGCGCCTGGCAATTTCTTGCCGAATGACCATATAATTGGCAACGATGACATTGCCCTATGATGCCCCTTTTACGGGGGGACTCTACCTTTAGCCCGGTCATGTTACACACGGCCCGGACATTAAATATTGCTTTCGCCGCCGGCGTTAGCGGCAGGATGACAAGTACCATCTTGTACTTGAATTTGTTGCGGGGGTGGTACATCCTATGTACCTCCTCCACAGGGTATCCCTGGAGGATCAAGTCCTCCTTGATTTCGGACGGGTCCATATCCCGGGGGACACCGCCGATGACAACACGCAGTACGCGCTCATCTTCGAGCGCGTACGTGTGGTATCCTATTTTGTTGGCGCTTAAGAAAGCGGTCAACCTACGGTGGTCATTAGAGTCCGCCACTTGGACTCTTATGCCGTCTGCGCACGAACGTGCAGATTTGTATAAAATCTGCTTCGCGTAAATAGCCTTCGAGACTATAGTCCAGCTTTTTGTGTCCTGGACGACTATCGGGGGGGGAATTCAATGCTTGCTTCTGATTGTTCATAAGGGATACAGATTTTTAGGCAACTCTTTAATTTGTCAAAAGAAAAGATTTAGAAAAAAAATATCGAAGTAGCTCAAGATGAATTCATAAGTAATAATAAACTGTTTATATCTATACTATCTATACTAACATTATAAAGAGGAAAACTTTTGTTTGTTTGGTTGTAATGAATAGGCTCACAAAGTGCTGGACCGATTTCAAAAATTCTTTCACCGTTTGAAAGCTACATTATCCACGAGTAACATAGCCTAAAAACGCGTACTAAGATCCCGTTGTAAATCTTAGTTAACGCAGGCGGGCAATAGCTAGTTATGTATAAATTCATAAGTAACAATAAAAATATTTATATTATGGATAAAACTCGCAGTTGAATAATAACGTTTTATATATCATAGTTTGTTAACTTTATTATTTGTAAATTTTGAAGTAGATAAACAGTTATCAGCGTCCATGACCGTGAGGAATCACAAATACATCACTGACTCATGTTTATAATACACTATAATAGCTCCCGCATGATCTCTTCACTTACACTTTTATCATTTATTTTGACAGTCATATGATCCTACTCGCCGATATTTATTCTCAGCAACCAAGTGTGGATCTAAGTAAAGGCTAGTTTTTTGTCATATTCCCTTCTTATAAAAGTGCTATATATAAATTCCATGGATTTATCCGACGGTGGTGAGGCAGAGATCCGCCACATGTACAAACCTGACGCCATGAAGCCGTGGAAGTCACACTCCACGGCTGGCGGGTGGCAACCCCCCACTTACTATATCACCGGGTGATACCAACCGGCTCACCCCACATCCGAAGAAGCATTACGGCCATTAGGGCCATTAGCATAGATCCATCCGAAAAAAAAATCTTAAATATTATATTCAGTTGATAAAGCTGTATTATCCAGAAATAGTATGCTTGGTATGTCACCATATTATATAGTATACTAAATAAAATCTCTCTTTACTCCGTAAAATAGAACAAAATATAGGCGTAGTAAAAAAAATAGTTTCAATCCTTATACATCCCACTAATGGGCACGGATCTTCTTATCGTAAATGCCACCGATGCGCTGGCCCAATGTAGGTTGGTGAACTTCACATACCTTCAAATACTTTTAATCTCATTAGGCATGCAGTTCCCCATGTCGTTTTCCTTCACCGGCAAGCAAGCACTAAGGCATGGAGACTATGGCTTTTAGTTCATGTGAACTTCTACTGACTCACTAAGAAATTCAGAAAAAACTCATTTCGACACGACAGAGGTTCAGAATCCGGATCTCTCACACAATAATTTAAAATAGAATTGATATTAAATAAAAATTTAAATGAGAACACTCAAAACTCTCGAGCTAGATTTTTTATTTTTCTTTTTAATATTTACGTGGCTTTAGCTCAGTCGCCCCGTGTCTGCTTAGTATTTGAAACATCAACATGAACAAATCTAAATAAACCACCAATAAAATCAATCTTTGTTTTCATAATAAGCAGTGTTAACTATAATTGTCTCGATAAACATACAGAACCACGAGCCAGTCTATTTTATGTTTTTGCCGGACTAGTGATTTACTTTTATTCTATTACGACAAGAGGCCATACGAGGCCTAACGCGATAATAGGGGAAAAGGTACATTGTATATGCTTAATATAAGACACATATCTATATAGTTTGTCTTATTTGACCTTGATTATTCAACCCTAAATAAAGACGGCAAAAAGTGAGGCTGTGTATTTAGGTTTTGTATCCACGACGATATACCTAGACATGAATCTACACTTTACTTATAACTCTATACAAGACTTATATGGACATTCTTTATTTGGAATTATGTTTTTAATACCTGTTTTAATATTTTTTTGTATCGTTAATTGTCAATTTCAGTTTGTATAGTGTACTTGGTTTTTTTTTTTTTTCGGTTGGATCTATGCTAATGGTCCTAGTGACCGTTATGCGTCATCGGAAATGGGGTGATCCGGTTGGATCATCCTATGACGTTAAAAATTTGGGGGGTTGCCCCCCGCCATGTTCACGGCGTCGGGTTTGTACCTAACTTGGTCAGCTACGGTTGACTGGTTTGGAACGGGTGACGTTAGAAACCTATCGTGAGGGCCGGCCCTCCCCTCCCCCGGTAGCGGGGGAGGCGGGTCAAGCGCGGGACCCGAGCAAGCTGCCGATAGCAGAATGCTATCGGTGATTACACGGTCTATATTGGTGTCGACTCGTAGCTGATCTGAGCCTATGCTGTCGCGGTTGATCCGGATCAACTGGTCAACGGAGTGTAAGTGTACTTGGTATTTTTACTATTATACTATCACATATTATCATAACAACACACTTTAAAAATACCTATAATATTCTAGAAATGTTCTATTTACATAATAAAGTTATTTACATTTGAGATTATCACGTCGGCAACAGCCAGTATTAGTAAATGAGTAAATGAGATGTCAATATTATAAAATATTGACATCTCATTTACTCCAATATTCTTACAATTCAATATTACTACAATATTCTTTTTAGGGTTTCGTGGACAAATGTCAGTAAAACGTTTATATCATATTCTGATCTGCCATCTACCATCACCGTACGTAAGTTCTCCCGTGATCATGGCAATTGAAAAATTGCCGAAACAGCGAGACCTCAATAAAAACAAAAACGCGGTAAGCACCCGAACAAATAATAATAATAATATCTATGGACGCTTTCTACACCACGTCAATCTGGTCCCGTGTTAAGTTCTCGAAGAGACTTGTGTTACGGGTACCAGACAACGGAAATACACATTTAATACTTTTATATTAATACTTATTATTGAGATTTTTATTTTAAAATACACATATTAAATACACACCCATGACCCAGGAACACAGAAACCTTTTTTGTTCCCTGGCGAGATTCGAACCTCCTACCTCCTACCTCCGGCTTAAGCGCCGACGCGATAACTATTGAGCCACAGAGGTCGCCAAATATAATATATATTTAAATATTATATCACTTATAATAACAGCAATAAAAATAGAATTCGTATGGGGCTTCCTTACATGACACGTGTTTATTATCGACCAAGAAGACGACCTACGTATGAAAGTATTTTTGGACAATAGGTACTGTTTAGTCTTCATTAGCTGGTTCTATTTAGATGCGAGTGCCAAGGTGCCGGATGTTAAGTCGTCCATAAAAAAAAACCTTTATCAAGCAGTGAACGAAAAAGTAAAGCCTGTCCTGTTTTTCTTATAATACTGTGTCTTAATATAATGACTTTGTGAAATAATGATCACAATTAAAAGAATGATAGGAACCCAGCAGAGTTTCCTGTGGGTATCTTCTCTGACATTGGCGCGTTGCGAACCCTCTTTTATAAACTTAGCTGCTAAGACGATCATAAGTGATCATTATAAAGATCCTATAAAAAGAAAAAAAAGTATCAACCCTTTAATGTCCCACTGCTGGGCACGGGTCTCCTCCTCGAAATCAGGCGAGGACGGTAATAGGCCAATAGTTTACCGCGCTGGCCCAGTGCGGGTTGGTGAACTTCACATACCTTCAAAGACTTTCAATCTCATCGGGCATGCCGGTTTCCTCACGATGTTTTCCTTCACCGGTGAGCGAGCGATGGTCTCGTGTTTGGGGGCACTTAGAAATTTGAAAAACATTTCAACATTTCAAGGCACACACGTGGGGGGTCAGGATCGAACCCGAAACCTCTCGCATAAGAGGCCGAGTCCATCCACCACCGGACCATCGTCGCTCCTAGAAGAAAGATCTAAAAAAGATCCTATAAATATCTAGAAAAGATCCTATATGTATGTGAAATTAAACAATAAAATAAAAAGTAAAAGAAATGATATCGTGTGATAGTCCGCATCACTCTTGGCCAATTTTATGTAATTATGGTGGCTCATGTGATTAATTTTAATGCACTCACTGTACTGGTCACGGACGATTTGCTGCTAAACGAGTTCCAATATGTGAAGCTAAGCGTCAATGATATTTGCTTGATGCCTGAGTACGCTCAGAATGATTCACAGTTTATAAACACCGCTCAATGACTCATTTGTATGTTAAATTCTGCCTTGTTTTGTCCAACTTAAGTACATTTTTATTTCTTTTAAGATCCATTTTAAGAATAAAATCGAAACGGGTATTAGTAAAAATATATTTAACGTTTGCTTTGTGGTAAAATTGACCTTGTATATAGTGATGACATTTTTTAAATTATTATTAAGTATTTTAACTCCCTTAATGAACGCGAAGACGACCGATCTCTTGCCTCTCGCATCCAATTGACTGGCTACTGCACGGAGATCGTTTTCCCATCTTTTCTTCTTGGATTTCATTGAGGGAGGAGGTTCATTCATGGGGGCCTATGTTCAGGAAAGGACAAAAGGCTGATAATGATGATGAATTTGTGAAAAAATGAACCACTGAAATTAACAGTGCAATGACACTACGTAGGTCACTTACCCCGAAATATTGATAAAATTTCGGCAAAAGACAACTTAAAACTAGCAATCCGATGAATGGAAGTTCAAACGTACGAAGCTATGCGTGCATTACAGATGGAACACGCGTGTTAGCATATCTACGAGTACCTGTCGGAATACTAATCGCAGATAATGGTCATCTATACGTCTGTCGCACGAGCGTATTAGTAATCTTACTAATCCCACTAATATTATTAACGCGAAAGCTTATAAGAAATTATGCATGTATGTTTGTTACTCTTGCATGAAAAAACTACTGAATGGAACGACCACTACGGGTCGAACCCGGACTCTCCCGCTCAAGAGGCGAAAACAAGTAATGTAGTAATCACTCGGTATTGCCGTTTACAATGTATTAGATGAAGAGTAAAAACTCTTTAAAATATATTACCAGTTTGTGTTACTTTCTTGTAAGATTTTTTGAAGGGATACTTTTTAACAGACTGCGAAAGGAGGATTGTGATTTAGGTTTCTTATTTTTTTTAGTCACGGACCACTTCTGAAATCGAACATATCTGATAGACGTCTGACTGCATACAATTCAAGAATGTGGAAATTAAGTAGGAATAGCGGATTTAAATTACTTTAATTTTATGAAAATAGTTACAAGATTTTTTCGTGGTTGTGGTATTTGGAATATTATTCATAAATACATGATTCTCCTTTCTCTATAGTCACAGACAGTAAAGACTAATTACTTAAATCTAATATTCAAATAATTTTAGGATAGTGTTACATAATGTTTTGTAAATTCAAAAAAGTCTTGAAAACTCAAGTTGTTTAGAAAACACTTGAACACTTTTTTAAAGACTTACGTGTTTTTTTGCAAACGCTATCACAAAAATCAACATTATTTCGACATGAGGACTCGTGCTCGGGAAATTTATATGCGCCCTTAATCCATAATCTAAGAAACTGAGGCCATATCTCAGTAACTTTGCGTAAACAACTTCTAACCAACTTCGATATTATTTTGTATTTTTTTTAAATGGGGTTCAATAACATTGGACGTTTGCCACTTCCAAAAAAATAATTAACTATAGATATTTTTCATATCATGTCACTTCAAACGCCAAGCCTCACTCCCAACTTGAGCGATTACTTAGACATCCACCTTCGTCGCACTAAACTAGATTAAACGTCAGAACTCTCAGTACCCTAGACTCTGTTATATAAAAGAGGTGAAAGTTTTTTCAAAATATTTTGTTCTGTAGTTAACGACGCATAATAATCCCTCCAATTCAGGGTAGCGAATACGTCAAGGCAATTAGGTTCGGAAATCCGTAAAGGTACATTTTTTTAACATTTCCCTTCCGCTCGTTGGCTAGTTACGTTGTACCTGTTCACTCAATTATTGGTTGGTTAAACCTTGTTATTTATAATTTGAAAAAAGAATATATTTGAATTTTGAAGTATAAAGTATACGTATCTTTGTGTTAAATCCAAATTGTAATGTTAATTCAAGAAAACATCTATCCATCGTCTTCCCAGTCGAAATAGTTTCTTTTTAGACAAGGAAAATACTAATGCTTTAAGGAGGCTAAAGTATTAATATTTTTTTTTTTTGAAAGGACCTATGCTGTTGGCCTTAAGGCCTTAAAGCTACATCGGAAAAGTAGATGGCTCATCTATATTATGACGCTATTATATAAAACATTTGAAGCTGTTTCTGTTATACACATTGGGATGAAAATTTGATTTATGTTTGTTTTTATTGTCTTTTAGTGAAGTCATCAAAACTTGTAACGGTAGATGGCTCTATACAATCCATGCACTTTTTATGGCATTTTTACCTACTAGTTTCAACCTTAGGTAAGCCCCAAGCTTCGGCAATACAAATAATATAACCTAAAATTATCAATATTCCGCATGTTGAATCTGAAATATCTCGTGTAAGTTCTCTACCGTCCCATCGTATTGTCAGTAGAAATTATTCATAATCGAGTTATGAGTCCTGATAGTTGACCCCACTTATTAAGTTAACTACCCACCCGGCTTTTGGCCGAGGATCCGTATTCAAAACCATTTAACTGCAGCTAACAGCGTAATCTAAACTTGCGATGGGAATTAATATAGTCGATTTCTATATAATTTTCGTGCAATTAATAATAATAAAAAGTAAATTATTGCAAAATGTGTGATATCGTTTCTTTCTAATTTTAATAAGTTTTCGGCTTATTCAGATACTTTTAATAAAAATCCAAGCATAATTTGTCACAGATTAAAGATAGCAAGCACATTCTGCGAATATAGAATTAAATCAATTTTTAATGTTTCTTATTGCAATTGTAGGACGCTAGATATCTCTGTCCTTCTGTGACCAAGGGTGCTGTATAGTATTCAAAATATCTGTCTTTATAAATATGATACAAAAAAATGTTTTATAACAATAAAATATGCAGTTTCTTTTAAGAGCATCAAAAACATATATTTAATGCATATTTAGATTTTCAATTATTTAAATGTACGTGTAAAAACCTCGTTGATTTATGCTGGGTGCAGTGACCGCTACAAAACAAAGAAAAATTTGAATAAACAGAGGTTGACGTGAATTTTAAGATGCATTCTCGAAAAGTATCTAGTCTGAAGATGTTTTAGAAAAATATGAAGCCAGTGTATCCATTAATACATTTACAAATCTTCTAAGTTAATATATTGTACCTGTGGTTTCTTGGCAAAATATCTAAGTTGCTAATTCAGAATGGCATTAAGCTGGCGGCAGCAGGGCTGTCCCTCATATAGGCCTCATCACCGCCCTGTTAGCTAGAATTCTCTCGAGAACCCATAATATACTACTAGCTGTTATCCGCAGCTTCGCCTGGGTTAACTAAAATTTATATAAAATAAGTAACTTTTCTGGTTGACAAATATCTTACGGAACTCTTATTTTTTTCAGAATAAAATTTAGCCTATATTACTCGTGGATAATGTAGCTTTCGAATGGTGAAAGAATTTTTGAAATCGGTCCAGTACTTTATGAGCCTATTCATTACAACCAAACAAACAAAGTTTTCTTCCTTGTAATATTAGTGTAGATTATAATATAATATTATTATTATAACATATATCTATTATTATAACACAATATATATTATTATAACATGAGGTCAAAATCGCAACAAAATTACATAACTGAGTTTAATTTATAATCGAGACTAATCGATAAATATGAATCATATGACAAGTGATTCATGCTACAGCTCTTCGTGGAATGGCCATTCTTAATGCACAGTTACAATTTCATAGTATATTGCGCGACAGCTCAACGTTCATTGAAACTTTTTCCTTTATGTAGTACAACTGTACTTCGTAGTAGTAGTAAAAGTATAGTAGTAAGCAAAACTTTATTTTGTCCCACTGCTACGAAATCAGCCGAGGGAGCTATAGCTATAACTTTATTATAATAAGCGATGCGTTAGGGGGCTGGTGAACTTTATTCAAGGACTTATAATCCATTCAGACATGCAGGTTTCACGTTTTTTCCACTGAAGAGTGTGATGGGGTCGTTTTCAGATGCACTTATTAATTTAGAAAAGCCCATTTTAAGGCACCACAGGAGGTCAGGATCTTTTGCACTACTCGACAGAGGCTGAGACTATACCCACTAGACTTTAAAGACAATACATAATATTTTCTTTTCATTATTCTATTCTACATAATATACTACACTACAGTACTATATCGTACATACGTACTACTTGTGTGTAGTAGTAAGAGGATACTTAATATGAATACGTATTGCAATTTATCATAATTATCGACAAAATATAATGAATTCGTTGTCTTTTCGTTACGACTTCTATTTCTCTTATTATCTCTTTACAATCGTATTAAAAATCAAGCATACTTTAGATAAAACAAACTGAAGTACACAAAAAAGCGAATTCAATAAGAAATATCTATTCATTACAATATTGGCAGCGAAATATCGTCCTTAAAATACTGATAATAAATTATGTAAATGGAATTGCATCACGAAACGTCAGGAGTTTAAAGATTTTTCTGTTTCATTTACTACGATATTTCTTTCGATCGTTCAAACTTCAAAGCTTAGCAAAACGCAGCCATCGTTACTTACTGAAGATAAATATCACACTTATGTTTATACAATCTGTTAAAAGCGCGCAGTCGAACTTTACGTAGGTGAAGTCGAACTCACATGGCTAGATGGAAATTGTGGTTTATTTTACTTTGACTCAGCCATTTTGCAAGTTTCAAAAGCGTTGCCTATTTACTATCAAAATTAACAAGTATATTTATCTCCAGTAGTTGTTGTGGACTATTCGAAACGCCGGCATGTAAAAAACTTATAACCCCCAATTAAATCCATAAAAAGCTATTTAATCTATAATAATATTTAAAAAGATTGAAAACTTTTTGCGTGACGATTATGGTATGAGCGACAAGGATCTAGTTGGTATGGGCTCAGGATCTTGAGTGTGAGGTCCGGGTTCGAACCTAGACTCCTGAGGTACCTTAAAATGATGTCTTAATATGTGTGTGCCAACCAACCCGCATATTATATAATATATATTAAATAGCGATTATATATTTAGGTTATCGAAAATAACAATGAGACTGATTTGAAAAGTTAATTTTAGTTATTTGTAAAAACACCAGAATTCTTTATAATAAAAATCCTTTTGCCTAGAAAGTACTTTCAAACTTTATTAGACAGAGTCGCTGAACTATAAACAAATAACAATAATTTCCATCCAATTTGACATCAACGTAAACGACTATTATTAACTATAACTATGCAGTAACTAGATATTGGAGGCAGCTACTCTCTCGGATAGAAACGGCTAACGAGAAAAAAATGAATCATACGTTTAAGTATAAGTAACACTTAACAACAATCATTGATTAATTATCATCATAACCAACATCAGTATATTTAACCTTTTTCTGTTGACTGCTTTACAAGCTTCTTTCATTTTATGTGAGCTTCTGCGTCGTTTGCCTCAACTATTAAAATTAAACTGTAACTTAAATTTAAGAATGGTGCGTTAATTATGTTATGTATGTATTTTGTGTGTATATATGTTATTTTAGACTTGTATGGTTTAAGATACGAATATGAAACAAAATGTATCGAGCTGATACTAGAATGAGACCTATTTTATTATAATTTTACGATTAGAAAGCATATTAAAGATTATTAAATATTATCCAGGATTTTTTCAGACAACTTTAGTATATTTTCTAATCGAGAAATCATAAAATAGGTCTCATTATATTATCAGGCCGTTACGTTTCGCTTCATATTCGTATCTTTAACTAGTAAATATGACTTGGTTTATATGTATTTTATAATAGGAGCTCAAATTATATACCAATTACAAAATGAAAAAAAAAGGTTAACTTGGCGTGAACATAAAGGATAATAAATACAATAACAATAAACAATAATCTTCAGTGTTTAACTCCAACCTTAAAAAATATTTTTTATACATAAATTTTGATTCTAATTAAATATTTTCAAGTAAGCTAATAAGATTATTTTATCCTCTTAAAAGATAAATCATAATATTCAAATAATACTCCTAATTTGTTTTTCAATAATAAGGGTTCATTTAGTGTTCATCCTTAAGTTTCGTGAAGTGCCTCCTCTACGACGATTTCTGATAATATTATGTCAAGAGTAAAATAATCGCCATCATCATCATCTTCAGGTTAATAACTGATGATAAGGATGATAATATATTTTCCATCTATTGCGGGAGATAGGTCTCTCTCAATAAACGTAGAATAATGGTATAAATATTTGTGAACGCAATATATTAATTACTAGAACCCAAGTAGCATTACATTTTTATACAAAAAAACAATACAATATACTTTCTACATTTGAAAATAATCTAACAAAAATGTTATAAAGACAAACGGATTCTTATAAATTTATAATTCAATTAAAAATATACGAATTGAATTGCATGCACATTATTATAGGGAGGCCTATGTTCTTCAGTGGACGGATAAAGGCTGATGATAATGATTGTTAATAGTATTTAGAAATTCATATTTAGAGACGACATCTCTCCACGTTCATGCATAATAAATAATAACTCGAGTACCATTTAAAATTAATCGAATGATTCGAATGTGAAAACTAACAAACTGAACAAATATAAAGTAATTAAGCACTAAGGTTTCTCTATCAAAGTTTTCATCACATCGCTTACCATGAACAGAGCAATATCACAAATAAACTTTGTTCATTTCAATCCAATATTAAAACTCTTGCACAGTTTGACGATTTATATCATTTACCAACGTATCATCAACCCGTATATGTCCCACTGTTGGTCTCAACGATATCAGGTAAGACTGGTATTAGGCCATATTTCATCGATGAACTAGCCCAATTGGGGTTGTAATTTTTTTCTTCGACTTTATGTATTCTTAAACTTTTTTTTTCAATTAATTTTAAATTAGTTTATTTTGAGGTTTACTAAATTTTTTGAATATACTCAGCGAGGTACATTATTATGTATTATGTGTATTAAGATTTCAAGTATTTAAATAATTTCTAGTAGATTCATATTTCTAGACGTCGAAATGAAAGCATTTCGAAAGCAGAAATATGAATCTACTAGCAGCGCCCCGCGGTTTCACCCGTGTACTTCGCATTTCCGTGGGAGTACGGGGATAAATTATAGGCTATGCGCTATTCTGATGTATGAGCTATATTACATTAAAATCCGTTAAGTAGTTTTCACGTGAAAGAGTAACAGACATCCATCCATCCATCCATACTTACAAACTTTCGCGTTTATTATATTAGTAGGAAACATAAGGCTGTTACTACAGCCAGTCGTTAATATGTGGATTAAATCTGTATCCAGTCAGGTTGTGTCCACACTTGCATAGGTTTCATAAATGATTATACAAATGTACCTACGTTTAAACTTTGCAAGCACATTTTGTAAGCTATTCAAAAGCACGAAGCAATTTGACTGAATTAATTTAAAACTGCTGAAAATGTAATATACTTTAAAAGAAATATTCCAATTTAAACGCCTGTACATTTAATAATAAAAAATTAATAACCTGGTAAAATTGTATGCTTTATGGCACCATGAAGTGGTCGATAGTTTGAATCTACCAAGAGTAGTCTGTATTGGGCTGAGGTTGACTTATTTAGATACCGCTCAATTGATGTTCTATGAGCTATTATTCTAAATCACTAAAAAAAATAGTTATATGTAAGTGATATGAGTTTTTAATTTATAAGCATAATATTAATTTGTGTGATATATCATTATCATCATTATCAGTTTTTATCCATCCACTGCTGAAAATGGGTATTCCTCAATGAACGTCAAACCAACGTCCGTTGTCACTTGCATCCGACACGGACAGTAAATTATCGACGTGTTATAATCCCATTATACGTATCCCACGCTTGGCATGATTTGCAAGGCGTCAACGCGTGTACTCTATACCATACCATACCGATAATCGTCGACACTGACCAAACGGTGCGATAAATCAAATCCTCAAGCATTTAAGTTAAACTTCGTTAAATTTCGACGTTTGTTAAAAGCAACGCTCTTTGGTCACAAACGTTCGAAACCGCCATCTTTAACGATTACATACTCGTTAAAAACGGTCAATGCAACCCGCCTTTAGAGATGAGAGTGAGATTTGGCATAGTTAAAGGTTACTGTTAAATTTATAAATGTTCAAAAGTTCTAATAAATATTCAAAATAATATTAATATTAATTAATTACAATGAAATAGCTTATAATTAGGTTTTTTACAGACCCGACATTTTGAATACTTTACAGTTTACAGTGACTGCAATCACGGGAGGACCAAGGTATCAGACGTCCTAAGATTACAAAGTTATTAAAAACTAAACCCCATGATACATTAATGGAGTTTTTGATCTATGACATAATATTAGGTATGCTTGGATTTTGATTTCATTATTTGAATAATGAAACCCCAAAGCAGATATTAATTAATTGCTGAAAACGATAGTATGTGACGAATTTCAAAATATCACCAAAAGAGGCTTTCTTTTTTATTAAAATTGATGGTCGTTTAAGCACTTCATATTAAGAATCTTTTAGTGGCAGGAATCGTAAAATATCTATGTATATATAAAATTATATTTAGAACACTCTATATAAGCTGTGTGTTTATAAATGGAAGGAAATTAATATAAGAGTAAAAGGGCAAGTCGTCTTCTCCTTTGAAATGCAGCTTTATCGCAGTCTGGTGCCTCAATGCTACTAATTATATTTCATTTTGCTTTCAAAGGCAGTAATACTGCTTAGTGATAGAAATAAGCGGATTTTATGTATGTCATAATAGAATTTAACTTGTAAAGTTCAAAATAATTAAAATTTTATTCATTTGCTTATTAATATTTTTAGTCGTGCCCTATTTACCTTCCTTTATTAAAGTATAAAATTGGTACCAATTACGATGTTATTTGTAGGTTTTCTTCGATTGTACCTAGGTATGCTAGCGGCCTTTCGGTGTTAGTCGGATTACCTAACACCTGTGTAGAGCGGTGATAAATTACACTACGGCTGTAGTGGCCGGTCGCTAATGACGTAGGAGTTATAGCCCTCTTAAATTTCACACTCAAGTTTGAGTGTAAAATATACGTAGCAATCTAAAGACAAAGCGCAACAATGATGAAGTGTCCATTACCCTAGATAAGAAGTACAATGCCTACTTTTAAAGCCGAAGTAATTGATATGTTAGAAACTTTATTCCCCCTTGTTTATGCTCGCAGAACAAAAGCAAAAATGGAAGTCAACAACAACAAAAAGATAATGTTAAAAGCGTATTATGGTTTCGTTTTTACTCTCCAACGAGAAATTGAAAGGGGTTTGTTTTGTTTTATTTATTCATTTAATAATGTAAAGAAAGAATAAACAACATGATAAGGAAGTAACAAGACAGCCCAAATCACGGTTTAAATTATTGATTTACATCTTGTTATTCAATCATTATAATGTAACAAATTTTACAGATATTATCGCGGCTTATTAGGATTTTTACATGCCCGTTGTTTCGGATATTTTGCAGCAAAAATCGTCACGGAGACTGACCATAACATTGACTGACCAAGACAATAATTGGTGTAACGTATCCGAAACGTCGCCAATGTCAAAATATTAAATAAAACGGAATAAAATCCTTAAAAGTTGTTTCATTATAATAATTGAAATCTTTGTAAATTATACCTATAGACTTTAATATCCTACTCAGAGTGATTTACTTCTACTCTTACAAATTTGAATCATTATGCATAGAGATTGTCTCAATGTCACCATGAAATTAATTTTACGCCATATTTACTTTTTTTATATATTTACATCATAAAAACACCAAGCTAATGTCAAGTCGGTTGGACAAATGGTACCCATTTATCAATGATCCGGATCGACCGTGCAATATCAGTACCATAGATCTCCATATCATGTCGAATCAATCATCTCGAGTTATTGGTAGGATATCCATCAACGATTTCACTAAGTGGAACCAAATAAAATGACATCAATCATTAACGATATTATATTACACTTAGCTTAACGGTGAATCCTTAAAACGAACGCAGATTTCAGACTTGGAAAATAGGAAATGTTTCTTTGATTTCATATTGTCAGGTTGGTCGCGGGTGACGAAAGATTGTCGTACCTATTAAGGCGCAGGTCCACCGCGGCGCATGTAGAGGATACGTTAAAATTTCAATTGCAAGAAAATGTTAGCGTGTCTGTCTAATAGCCCGGGAGCCAGTAACATGTCTTCATGACCAACTTCCTCCCGCGAGATAATTCGTGAGACGTATCAGAGAATAGTATTATAAAGCCTAGTGGTCGTCAGCTGGCGCGCGGTTGGGGGGATGAGGGGTGGGAGCCTTCCAAACATGTAGAAAAAACAAATCAGCCATTTCCTCTCAGCTGAAATATTTGTTAAATTGTAGTTAGCCCAATATCTTAACGATAAAAAAAATATCAGCTGGTTATGACATGGTACCTTGTACGTTAGCTGGTGACTCGAACATGAAATTTTTTTTTCACTTTCAGTGGAGTGGTTTATATGGATGATATCTTTATATATTAAGCTATCATCCATATAAACCACTCCACTGAAAGTGAAAAAAAATCATGTTCGCGTCACCAGCTGACGTACAATGTACCATGTCATAACCAGCTGATTATTTTTTTTTCATCGAGATATTGGGTTAACTACAATTTAACAAATATTTGAGCTGAGAGGAAGTGACTGAATTGTTATTTTATTTTTCTTCATGCGTGGGGGGCTCCCACCGCACATCCCCCCAACCGATAGCCAGCTGACGTTCACGAGGCTTTATGATACACGTCTCACGAAGTATCTCGCGGGAGGAAATGATTGACCAAATTTTCACCTGGCTTCCGGACCATAAGGGTTTAAGTAGAAATACTTTTTCTTTCAATTGGCACACACAAACGTCAAAACTAGCTATACGAATCAAATATTGCATTCAACTATAAATTAATTTGGGTATCAAAATTATACGTTCAACTCAATATTGAAATCAGTATGAATCTAATTGTTGTCTAAAAGAATGTTCAAAGTAATTTTGTATGCAAATCACTTACTGCGCATGCTCAGAACTCGCCAATACTCTAAACTCTAATGTAATAACTCCGGCGGTAGAATTTGCGACGTGAAATCAATAACAAAATCAGATTTACTTCACAACTTACAACACAATTATAGGATATTCAGAACTATCGGTACAAGTTGAAGGGATCGGTTTATATAGGTATGCTTATGAGTTTGAACATTCTTTTAGTCTTCGGAAATGTTAACTAAATTCCAGTATCTATGAAAAATAGTACATTACTTGTTTTAAAATGATAGTTACAAAGACAGAAGTAGCAGCTTAATAATTTATTGTGTATTTAGTATTATAGACATTTATTATTACCATAATATATATAATAAGCATTATACCTTAACATATTAATTTTCAAGGTTATATCTATATAGAAATTTAAAATCTTTATAAAACGCAAAGAAGGGAAACGCATATTCACAAACTTAGGTTAGTGCTTCTCGATTGACAGTAAAAAAATGTTACCAATGTCAAAATTGAACGCTCGGTCCCCGTGACCCGAAATGACCCGTGGCGGCCGAAATATTTACGAAATATAGAAATCTCAACAAAACTATAAACGCGATAACCACCCGAACGAAACGTTTAAAGAAAAATTAAAGAAATAAAAGAGACATCTTAAAAACTCGTCACGAGCTTCCATAAAATTTAATTCCATAGCTTTAAGATTTTTTTATCTTAGTAATAATAACGTTTCATCCACGAGCGTACGAGTCACAACCTGATTTTTTGCATAACATTGTAGGCGTAAGATGCCACAGATACAAAATAAACTTATCCCCCTCATTCTCGTTAGAGTAAGAGAGAGGTGAATAGTTGAAATTGTCAGGAAACCTCCAAGCGACCATTTTATACTTATCGTTGTTTCGGTAGGAATTCACTTTTACAAACAATAATATGATTATGGTTTCGATGAGTAAAGATAGCAAACTTTTTGCATTTCCAAAATACATAAATATAACTTAAATACTACCTTAAAACGTATGAAAAATTTAGTTAGTCGTATATTTTATATAGTTGGAAAGTTCTAATATCATCATTAAAACCATCACTTCCGTATTTATAATTTGCTTATTCGGTATTTATATTTTTTCTAAGGTTAAGCTACAATATTGTGAATTATGTTCTTACAACTTTTAATATGTATTAAGTTACTATGAATGAACTAATTGATATTCTATTAACGTCCACATTTTAAAATTTTTCTATTGTATTATATCTTTATTTCATTCGAATACAAACATTCAAAAACACCACGAGTAAACATGCGTATCCTTGAGTTCAAAGGGGAGTAGTACGCTAGACTCTAGAGCACTGAACCGCGTACAAACCTATAAATACACCGTATACGACATAGCCAGTGACCGCGCAATGCGTGGATCCTAAACGTGGGAAAGAGATAACGATATTACCTTATCGGATATCATGGCAAGGGTAGAATCGGGATTTAGGTCGGGGTATTTATAAAAAACACGCCCGGAACTTGAAAGAATTTGTGTTGATTCGTTCGGTATTAAACCAAATGTTTGATCCTTAATAACATTGCAAATGGATATTATATTAATACAGTATATCGATTAATTTTTATGTATATTTTTCAAAAGTTTTCTTACCATATACCTACTTTACTAAAAGGCGAAGATAAATACAAATTTTTCAAATTTAAGTTTTGATTTCATTAAACGTTTGTCAAGTAATTTCCCCTTTGTTGCTTTTGATACGGACAAGAGATATTGATTACATAATCTGGAGTTTTGATAGTGATATAGTGATATGAACATGAAATACGATAAAGGTTGGCGCATACTTGCCGCATTTTTACTAGACGGCTGCGAAACATTCCGTAAATCTGAATGACGTCACCAGCACGCGCGAATGTATCGCGTGTTGTCATCAACGCATTTTATTCGACTTCCTACAGTGCTGTAAATACTATGCGGATAATTTAGTAGAATTCGTCTAAAGCAAATATGTGATATTTTAATGTTGTCTTTTTGATGACTATTTCTATTGCTCGACTAAATATGTTCGCGTCTTTTATATAATGTTTTTTATTCTGGTTTCTTCCAGAAAAATTGGATATTGTAAACATGATTTATGCTAAACTATTTGCAGCTATTTTTACTTGTGTGTACTTAATGTTTTGTCCACGAGACTCGTCTCTTGTCAGTGGAAAATAATTGGTAGACATGGTAAATAATTAAAATATCAATTTTATCATAATCAACAATTCAACTAAAACCCTCTATAACTAATAACCATAATATTATTACATGGATGAGGGAACAGAATATAGAGTTGATGATTTATATTGCCATCCAAAACTTTTTTTTTTGTACGCAACGTAAAAAAACACGGAAAAATTATTACTGAACAGGTGCTATGATAATTTATACATTACTATTTGCTGTCCGAGTCGATAATTCGGCCACACCACTATGACATCACCGCTTTGCTTCTAGTCGACTTTACAAACTGTGCGGTCGATAGGGATTTTGGCGTATTTTGTATCTCAATGGCCACCGAATAAAAAAGGCGTTTTAAGTATATTTGTGTATATATTGTGTGTATGTAACTTTATTAAATAATACGCTCTGCTACTGTATGTTTTGATTGATAAACTTTTTTCATTTATATAATAGTACCTGGTTGACCGAGCATTTGCTCGGTACCCTAAGTGATAAAATACGATAAAATTTTTCTTCCAAAAAAAAATGATATTAAAAAAAGGAAAAAAAAATTCGGACTGGAACCAGGCTCGTTCGGACTTAACTGCCTAATTTCACCACCAAGCTACCATGACATATTATTTGACAGCGAAATTTACGTTCGTATTCTAATCATCTTTTATCGATGCCTCAAAACACGGATGAAAAAAAGTTTTCTAAAAATGTATTCTTGCTAGATCGATTTATCGCCGTTTTTAACACATGTATACAAAATTTCATGAAAATCGTTGGAGCCGTTTCCGAGATCCCGATTCTATATATATACAAGAATTGCTCGTTTAAAGGTATAAGATATGACTGCATATACGACTTTGATGCTTCCATATAAAAACAGTAAGTACCTACATGTGTTCTGATCGGTGAATGAAAACATCGTAAGTAAATCAGTGAACTATTTAGCTCGCCTAATTTCGAGGAGAAGACCTGTGTCCAGCAGTGGGACATACAGGGGTTGATACTTTTACATATGTTTTGGTAATCTACACCAAGTGTTTCCGTATAAATGCGTATATTTGTGACGTTGATCCAAAATAAAACTACAGTTTGTATTCTTATTTTCCAACTGAAATATTATTACCGTCTGAAAAATTTCACTTACTACCAACTTTAAGTTTTTTCGTTGTAATAAATTGGGAGCCTAAGTTAAGCTATTACATAGTTATTGTTGCCTTTGAGTGTGCTCAGATTTAGTGTATTAAGTCTGTGGAACTAAAAAATCATACAGAAGACTTCATCTTTACCGTCCTGCCAAATTGAAACCTGTATTTGGCAACCATAATAACATCTATTAAACATTCTGTCACCATAAAGCAAGGATACATCTTGCCAACGGAAACTTTTAGAGAAATAGAAATATAAGTTTATTGGGCAAATGGAAGTGAATGGACAAATTAAGCTTTAACTGAAAGGGTTCCATAAAAAGGTGAAAGCTGTCAGAAGATTTTTCTTCACATTTTACAGTTCTAGGAAATAGAGGACTAAATTCAATTTTCCTTCGACATTCCTGTTTTAAGGAGCTTTACCAAGTTTAAGTGAGACTCCTCATCTTCAGACGTATTGATCACAATAAATATATACACTACAATGAGATCAAGCTTTGGGTGTTTCTGGTATATATATCCTTCCGATTAATGTATTAACTTTGATATATTAACATTTGATATGTAATCGCTATTGTTTATACAATGATTGACTGATTGAATGTATATGATATCTTTCACCATACCAAATATAAATGCCAAATTGTCAAAGGATAATTTGTCAAAGGACCCGGGAACAGCTAGCAAAGGCTGGCTGTTCCAGCATCCACTTAGATTCAAGCCGTCGTTGTACCGGTAGTGACTATTTTTACAGCCAATTTACTTTGAAATTGGATAAGCAGTTTCATGGATTAACTATTAACTTATAGATAACTATTATAATGAAACGATTTTTAAGCATTTCAGCACGTCATATTAAGATTTTTACATGCCCGACATGATAACATGATTATATGCTTGCATGCTTATTTTTATTAATCGTAAATATTAATATTAATTTAAACCGATCCAATATTATAAAGACCCTATAGAAGAACCCTTTGCGACACAAATGATTAAATAATATCACAGTAAAATAATAAATTAAATGAATCGCTTGTTTAAAGTAATAAGATAATGTCGGTTATAATGGTAACAATGATGAATAATTGTTCCAAGCTTCAAAAGCCATTACTTTAAAAGTTTCGTGATACTAAGTGTCCTTTTATAAACTTATAAAATTCAGTAAACTTTTTCTAAAATAGCTGTCCATTTTCCGCCCCATTTTCTTTTCAACGTCTGTTGTGTTGTTAATCTTTAATTTCCTTTAAGGGATTGCGCTCATTGAGAAATACCTATTCTAGTTTATGTGTCGTATAACAGTCATTATAATCACTAATCATTTTATTAAAAATTCGCCAAAACGACCAATTTTCAGTTCAATCAATCTTATTGACACTGGTGTCTTGTTGACGTTAATAACCAATTTACACCGGACTAGGTCTCCTTTTCGCACCCAAATTAAAGAGGCCGCTGCACAGAGATTCTACCTATATGTTAGTCGTAGGACCTCTCTTTGTCCCCAAAAGATAATTAAATAATCAAAGCCGTCATTTAGTGTACCTCCTGCTAGTATGACTAGCAATTAATGCTAATATCACCAAGCCAAGTATAACAGGCACGTGTCGACAAAACAACAAACACAACTTCAACTCTCAACGGAGGAATGTTTAAAATATTTATAACTTTTAAATTACTCTAGTTATCTGTATGAGTTCCGAGCAAATGTAATATGCGTGAATCAATCTCTGTAGCTCAGTTGTATTGAAAGTTTGCCTTTATCTAACGCTTCACACTCGGGTGGAATTAAATGTCTGACAACAATTAGATTTCATAGTACTTGATGAAATATTGTTGCATGAAATATCTTGGAGTAGGTATAGAGACCTTTTTCTAGCAATGATTAATTATGAGCTGTTAGGTAATAATTAAAGACGACATTGTAAGTAATAAATGACAAGAAGTTATTCCAAGTAATCTGTGACTAAGGAAAACTGATAAAATTCGCAACAGTGTGCCCATTCATGTATTTTACATGAGTAATCACAAAAATATGAGTGTTCGGTGAACCTAGATCATACTAACTCTTCTATAACGCGAAAATTAGTCTTATATTGATGCACATTTTGACGGATTTTATCGCTTAAAGTCTATCGGTTGGTTTAGATTTTTCCATGTTTTTTTTTTCATGTCTCAACGAGGTAAGCCAGTAGTCGGAGTCTTATGATGACTACCAACTCTCATAGGCATTCGCACAAACAAAAGTTAACCATATACGTTGCCCTCCTTTTCCCCATCCTCCACAATTGGCCACCGGAAAGTCGCAAAGCGTACGAATCGCGACAGCATAGCTATCACTTTACGCCGGTAGTATGCGAGAGTCGAGTCGAATTCGGCTGCAAAGCAGCATGGCACTACCTATTACAAAAGTTCCTGATAAGTATCGAAACGTCGAAACAATATCCCTTTTAAAGAAAGTAATGTAAAGTAGCAAACCATATAATATGTCCACTGCTGGGCACAAGTCTCCTCGAAACCAGGCGAGGAGGGTATCCGGCCATAGTTCACCCAGGCACTGGCCCAATGCGGGTTGGTGAACTTCACACACCTCCAAAGACTTTCAATCTCATCAGGCATGCAGGTTTCCCAACGATATTTTCTTTGATCGAATGAGCGAGCGATGGTCTCGTGTCTGAACACGATTGGATCAGGGTCGACTACTGGACCATCGTCGCTCCCTTTGCCTATTAATATTCTTTTGAATTCTAACTCAAATGTCAATAAATGTGAATAACACTTTAAAAAGTTTATTCACTTGAAAAAGAAATATTTTTATTGACTTGTCTACGAATTATTAACCTTCAATCGTAAGGTATAGTTTACGATAAAAGTAATTTGAGTAAAATCTCGTTCCTATTGTTTGCGAAGCTTTGTGTGGTGTAGCAATCGCGATATAAGTGGAGTTGACTAACGTGAGCCGTGAAAATCGATCCTTGACCCCTTTTACAACCCCGCCCGAGGGGGCATTCCCGATTCCGCACATAGAATACTGATAACAAGTTAGAAGTATTCAATCATCGTGAGAAACATACTAAGTATTGTTTGTTTGTTTGAATGCGTTAATCTAAAAGAATTTATCGGATTAGAAATACCATTTTTGCAGTTGATCGTCTAATTTTAAAATATTAAACCCAAGGAGGTGCTAAATGTGGTACAATATAAGGTAGTTAGAGTTTCTCTAAGAGAAAAAAAAAACTTTAAAATCACAGTTGTGAAGCCAATTCAAAATGATTTTACTCAACGTCAATGTACTTTCTATAAATATGTAGAAACATATCAGAAAATCATACTATTAATTACTTACTCTTATTTAACTTTAACATCAGTTAAAACAGTTAAGTTTACGAACCATTCTATGAGAATATAAGCGTTCAAATGCTTATGAAGTTTGAATGGTTTTTAAAATAGTAAAATGCGGTAATCGGCTTATTCTCGTAGCGGTCTTCGTAATTAATTATAGTATATTGAATGGTGAATGCCTAAAGGAGAAAATTTCACTCCATGGAGATTTTGTACTCTTATGAGCATCAAATTTCCTTTGCCTTTGAAAGCATACAATTTAAAATAACCGCAGGGATTATGATTTCGTATAATTAAAAGTTCTGGTGTACTGGATATGTATTTATGAGTGTATTCAGCTTTTAGATTTTAACTTTAAAATGTGCTGAAACTTAAAATATATTTACTGAAAATCGTGTAGCTGTAGTTTATAATTCTTGTGAAATACAGTCTTGAATATTTAACGATTTTTAGTTTATATTTAGTCCAAAGTATTAAGCTCCTATCTAAGCTAAGCTAGTACTAGAACTTTAATTTATTTTTATTAGATAACCTGAACCTTATTATTTCTCAATTCGAATTTAAGAAGGTAGAAACTATATAATCAAATTAATTAATACTGGCAAATACTTTTATTCCTTATTTATATTTTATACTTAAGTGTACTAGATTAATAAAATAAAACTTTATTGAGGCAAAGTTTAAAAAAACTTTTGATGAGAATTAATAAATAGTTTAAAATATCCTAGGATATTTTTTTATTCATACACATTCCTAGTTTTCATATTTATTTTAAAACAATGTTTAAGAACATTGGTTTATAATGCTACAGGAATTTTACTCATTAAAATTAAACCATTTTTACGGGTTTTATGACGATTAATTGGTTATCGAACTGCCAATTTCCCGATTAATTAACGAGGATCGGCCATGATATGGATATCATCAATATAAACCTAAAAATAACAGAAGTGTAACGCTAAAAATCATATAAGTGTAAAGCTAAAAATCATACAAATATAAAGCTAAAAATTATACAAGTGTAAAGCTAAAATTCATATTCACACTTAAGTATTTATAGTGCATCAATACTTCACACTTAACTAGGTCCTAGCGAAGTGTTAGCGGTTACAGCCGGTATTCACCACCCCTTTCATACCAGATTCAAATTACCAACTGTAACCCAATTTTAGAAACTATGTCAGTTACTCTCAATAACGATATGTACAATTTACATACCTATATTTTATTCGTTTTATCTGAAATTGTGGAATATGTCCAAATATCCAGTGAGGATAGAATTGAAATTTTAATACAGTGTAATACGGTTTTAAATCGTGAAACAGTTTTTCATGTCAAAAGAAAAAAAGAAAAATAATAAAGACCCATTCAACTTAGACTTTCGTCTTCCAGTATTTATTAATTGTACTTGTCTTGATGATAATCAGTAAAAATTTCAAGCATAGGTGTTTCATTAATAATGGTTAATAATATTAACATTCATAATAATAATTAATATTATTATTATTAATATTCCAGTGAATGTCTGATGATAAGCCATATCTTAATTTTAAGTATTTTTAAATAGTACGGAACTTAGATAAATATCGCCTTTCATTTGCAAAATGTACACAGCCGGAACTCTCTTTTCTGTTAAAATCTATCCATCGAAAACTCATATTTAGTAATAATATTTAAACTATATATAGATAATATTTACATTAACCAGTGTAATTATAAATTCAGTCTGTACTGTATATCCAATTACAAGTAAATACGACTTAGTATGTTGTATTTGGTGCATGTCAAACCCTTACTAAAGCCGAGTATATCCACCAAAGTCCTTTAATTAAACAAATATTATCATGACTGTAATAAACAATATTTGATAGTCACGGTATTATGATATATTAAATGTTTGCTTAGTACACGCGTCCTCCATTATATTGAGATATATCTTTGATAAGAAAGCTCTATTGAATTGGTCGCTTCGGGTTGTGATTGGTCAAAGTTTGGAAGATTTTCTTTATGACCCTTATATCATAAGCATCATCATCATCATTACAAACATTTGCCTATCTACAATAATACCACTAATAAATAGTTGATATAGTTCTATTTAGCAAATACTTTGAAATAGCAAAAAAGGTTAGTCGACATGACAGGAGACCGAAGAGCTGGCAGCTACCTCGGACAAAATATAATTATTAGTCTAGCTATTCAAAGGGGGAACGCTGCCAGTATGTTCAAAACCTTGCCTAAAGGGACTCCTTTTAATAATATTATATTTTACTTATTAATTTATATTTTGTAAGCTTTTTAGTTCTAGGTTCATTGT
This sequence comes from Lycaena phlaeas, assembly GCA_905333005.2. Taxonomy (NCBI): domain Eukaryota; kingdom Metazoa; phylum Arthropoda; class Insecta; order Lepidoptera; family Lycaenidae; genus Lycaena; species Lycaena phlaeas. The sequence continues at coordinate 9,511,065 of HG995168.1, forward strand.
ATTATATTATTATCGGTTCTATTTTAATAAACGGCAAAATACTTACGGTCTTATATTTAAGAATTGATATTTATCTGTGTCAAACATTACAAAAAAGGCTAAAGGAAATATATGCAATGAATAGCATATCTCAAGGTATTTTCCACTCAACAAGCTCATAAAGCTCTAGTTGTAACAATACAAGATAGATTTCAGTAACAATACAAAATCCTTTCAATTTTTATCGTCAGATCTGCCGAAAATACTAAAATCGAGTTCACGAGGTTCAAGTACGCTGGTGTTATGTCGCGACAAACTCCTACACGAGCCTGTTATAACAAACCTAATGTGTTCGGATTAATGTAGGTATGAAATAATTTACAGAACAAAGTTTTGACTTTTGTGTTATATTACTGTACCATGAAGATGTTTATAATCGTAGCGTGACCGTATATGTGTGGTTACTATTTTGAATCAGAATTGTGATGAGCTATCATCATCATCAGCATTTATCCGTCCACTGCTAAACATCTCTGGGTTATCAAATTGTTTTTTATATATTATCAAATTATTTATTATTTTCAACAAATTATTAATTTTTCGAATATTGAATTCCGATTTTGAATATTATTTTACCAATAGAAGGCTTCGTTATTTGTGAATAGCGTGGGCTATAATTTACTATCGTACACCCACGAGAATGTGAAGATTGCGAGTAAGACCATGGGGCGCTGTTAGTTTATTATAAAAATAAATAAATAAATAAAAATAAAATATATTTATTGATGATAAATTATAATTATTAATGATAATAAAAATCTAGCAGCAACACCAAAACTCTTAAAGGTATTTTGTTTGTAGCTGAGTACCGACAAATGAATAAGATAATGTAAAAAATTTTGGACGGGACTACCAGTGGCAGGGTAAAGGGGCCAATAAGGTTAAGTGTCAATATGAAAAGTCAAAATTATATGTAATCTGTAACGAAATGTGGAATACAGTATGTGCCGATAACAACGTGATTCCATCAAAGCCATCGAGCCGCACCGCAGTAATGTTTCAACAAAAAACCAATGATACGAAATCACAATCATTAAACTAAATGATGAGAAGAAATAAAATGATTTAAGGATTTTTAATGATAAATAATGATCACATGTGTATAAATCAACTTATATCATATTGTGTAAATCTGTGTAAATAGCATGCAACCATTTCTAGAAATTTTAAAATGTAATAGAGTGACGATTTAAATATTTCTTCGCGGAATAGCCTGACTAGGTATGATTCAATTTTCAATTTATCAAGTGGTTCTGATTAAGATTGTCGTATCCGATATCCGCCGCCATAAGACATTAATATCGTCAATTTATATTTTTATTTAGCATAAAAAACATCTTTAACAGATTGATTGGAGGTTGATAATTCTTGGTTTAATATTATTAAGTATATTAAGGCGTAGTACTAATGAACATACATACATATATCTTCACATAATGGGTGTCTACTTATTCAAATTTGGATTTGTTTGATGCAAGTATTAAACGCTTAAAACTCAATCGCAAATCAAATTAATTGCTGACTTGCTTTAAAAGTATTCGATGATAGTAATAATAAATAATATCAATTCGATGAATAAGTGAACACAAAATACATACATACTTATACTACTAAACTAGAAACTCTTTAATATATTATAAAGTATACACTTTTTACGTAGAAGAATTATTTTAACATTGCTATTGTATAAATAAAAATGTCACTAGTCATTAATTTACATACATTCTCACACAAAGAATATAAGTATGATGATTCTTAAATAAAGGTACATATTCTGATTATTACACGCATACGTCTGTTACGGGGCTTATTCCTAAAAACGCGGTCACCTTACCTTATTAAACCCAATTAAATATGAAGAGTCTTGACCTCTAGAGTGCTATCAATTTGTGAGTCATTCATCTTAGATAATTAACACCACATGTCATTTTAGTTGGCTATATCCTAAATTTGATGTTTTAAATGTAAATCTTTGAATCCTTTGAGGTCAAAAAGTTTGTCATTACCGTTTATAGAGTAATTATTCTTATATTAATCTTTGAAAATAAGGAGTTACCTGCAAGGCTTCTGTGTATACGTTATATTAATGTGTTAAATATTTAAAAGAGTAGTTGCACTGAGTTTGTTTCGATGGTTCTCAGGAAACTAGTTTTGAAACCGGTAGTAGTGACCATTTAACGTTCAATAAGATACTGTAATGTCAAATGTGCAAACTGGAATAAAAATATCTTTATTTCATTTTATTTTACAAAAATATTTTATAAAAATATTATAATATGTAACTGCTTTGTTTGTTACAGACTATTTTGTATTTAAGTTTCATTTTAAATTCAATGTTCAAAAGTCGCGTATTATATTTCATTGTACATTTATTTATGAATGGTATTTACATTTGATTAATCAATCCTAAAAATAATAGGTTTCTTATTACTATTTTAGGAGAATAATGATTATAACCAATTTCCACCAACCAAACAATCTATTTAATTGGCGTGGCCTTTTGAAATAACACACAAATATTGGATAATGACGAAAATCCGACTAGATGGGACGATAACTCCAAGAAGAGACCTCTTGGTCGACTATTTTGAAATTCACTAATAGATACTAATATCAAAAAATAAAAGACATTGACGACTGATAAACATCAATCTCTTTATTTTTCCAATATAAACAAATAGATTTTTTCTAAAGGACGGCTCTATGTAGTATTTTATGAAATATATTCCTTTATTGAAATTAGAACGGAGCTAAATAAATCTATCAATTGTTTGAAATAAAAAGAGTATTTTGAGTAAGTCACATGCCATGGCATAGTCCAATTAAAAATATACCTAATATATATAAATGAGATAACACATAAAAATATAGTCCTTAAGAGTAGAAAAAGAGGTCCCTTTTGCAATCGTTTAAAGTACATGTAACATTCATCTATAGAAACGCAAAAAATGACTGCAACTCATCGAATTTTACAGAGACATTCATTTTCACTCACGTTTTCATTTTCACACATCTCATTCACGTGCACATTTCTCATTGCTTTATCTTTAAAAGATATGACACAAACATGCTAAAGCTAAATTGTTTTATATATTAGCCTTATCTGTGCAATATAATAGCTAAGCGGATATGTTAAGCGTCGAAATTCTTACCCGGACCGTAAACGCCCGCAGAAGATCGATAAACTGATTTATTATACGGAAGGAGCCGGGATTGTCAGCGGGACAAATATTTTGTTTCACGTAATTCTTTTGAACAGGATTGGTAAGCTTCTTTTGTTTTACTATCTTTTGCCGGCGATATCTAGTGCTTTTAAACGGCTTTTACTTGATCACATACATAACGTCTAAATCTGAATTATATAAACTATTACGAATACCCAAACTTAACCGAAAAACCCATAAGCGACAGCGTTTTTTCTTCTTCTCTTTTTTATTTTTTACTTGGACCATCCGCCTTGCAAAGCGCATCGAAGATCTCGCTTTGTAAAGTTTTTTTATCCTTCCCGCACTATAAACTTCAAGATACTTTTATTGTAATTTATTGTTCTCATGATGAAATGGCTTCATGAGAAGCTCTTTAAACTAATATCGCCCGCGTGGTGTTCGAAAATTTAGCTTATGTATTTCCTCTCTAAAAGAAGTTAAAGAAACAAACAAATAAGTACTGTTTTTCTTCACTAATATTATAAAATGAAAACGTGTGTTAATTATAATATGTATATTAAAAGACTTATAGCATCTCGGTAGAACATACTAATATTGGGCAATAGACAATTGCGTTGTCTTTGATATTGCAATTGATGTTATTAAGAATTAATACTAATAATAGGCCATGTGTAATTTCCTAACAGAGAGTAAGAACTTTGAATGAGGTACCTATACTAGATAAAATGTTCATCGGAGCTTTATGCCATCACCTTATTAACTTTCAGCAAAACCGATTGAGCTGTTATGCCATGAAAGAGTAACAAACAAACTCACATTCAAATTTATAAAATTAGTATGGATGTAAGATATAGGAACAGATAGACGTGGCCTTTGATGGTAAGTGTTAAATTTTGCTAGCTGGGTTCACTCCGGCTACTAAGGAAACTCATTCATGTCTTGCCTATTCTGAGAAGAATCTTCATAAGTCTCTGTACCAGTAATTACACTGTCTGCTCTTATTTTCGAAACACTGCAAACTGTTTAAAAAAATACCAAAATACTTATCACATATGTATACACAAATTCAAAAGGTTTTCCTTGATAGGTTTCGAATTCACGTACGTCGTACCCGTTGAGTATCCTATGACCAGACGATTTTCAAATTTAATTTTACTGCGTATAATACAAAATATTACACCTAAAGTTTTCAAAGCTACGATTTGTAAAGCCTGTGTGTCATGTCAAACTAAATTTAAACGAGAAATTGTTTGACAATATTCCTTTCATATGAAACATGATGAAATTTGTCTAGGTCCCTATGCTGGTTTATTTGTGTACATATCTAGAGTAAACATTAATAAAATCCCTTCAAAGGGACGCTCCCTTTCTAAATACACTGTTGATTTTACAGGACACAAAGTTCATTTAGGTTTTAATTATTCAAATACACTACGAAAACAACTTTATGATTGTATGTGTATTAAAAATTGCACTTGGTTTATACTGAAATTATTAACACGTGTTAAGGCACAATCTATTGTAAAAGGGGAGACCGGGTTTTATCGATTCGCGAGTTTTCGCTTCGTCGTCCTGTCGCCTTACGCTGTGCTCGTAACGTAACATTCTTGCCATTGGATTATACACGCATTTCATAGATACGAATATTCCAATATCGGTTGCAGTATGGAAATTATACTAATATTATAAAGCTGGTGAGTTTGTTTGTTGAAACACGTTAATATATGGAACTATAATTTTGAGTAAAGTTAGTAATTAATATATGATACTATAATAATTAGTAAAATTGGTAATTAATATAGAATACACCCAGGACAAATGTTTGTGTGATGAGCATGATTTGCTGTGTGGGTGTTTATCTATAATAATGTAGGTGTGTAAATATATAAGTATGTATATGTTGTCTGCTTGCCTCTTGTCTCTTGTTCAGGCTCTTGGGATCAGATGGCCGATTTAAGTTGTCTTCACATATTATTATGAAAACTATCATTTTGTTTCTTTACATCCTGTTCCCAGCATATTTAATATTCACCGTTGAAAACGACATAAAATATGTTCTATATTTAAAATCAAAAGAGATATATAACAAGCTATTTTGCCATATTCAAATATCCATGTGTACTTATCGAAGTGTTTTCCGTGGCATCGCGCTATCAGGAAACACGAGCGGAAAGTGAGAAATAACTTTCCGTTTTTACTCATTCCTATTATTCCGTAAATAAAGAGCCATACGAAACAATGAGCATAGTTGAGGACCTAACATACTTATGGAACTTGTTGGACGAGATACTTTAGAGAAAAATGTATTATGTAACAATAAAGCAGAAAATTGCTTTGCCTTTACACTGCGCCGAGTAAAAACTTTCAAAAGCATGTTACACTTTACCTGCATGTGGTATTTAACAAAGGATTCGAATTTAAAAACTACTACAAGTAACATTCTGAAATTATTATATTTTACTAACATCGCAGATTTGTGGCTGTTTGATTAATATTTAATTTAATATAAATTCTTCTGCAAATAACTATTATATGTATATATGAATGTCTACCTACATGATATATTCTCTCATATACTTTAATTACGAAGTATCTAAAAGTAATTTAATATTACGCAGCCTAAACTAAATTTGGTAATATCGATAATTTGATACCACGTGTAAAATGTTCCATTCATTACGCTCATGGATTGTTATAATTTTCAGGTATTGACAGACAACAGCGTGGGTATGGTTAACAGTTTCATTATTATGTAACAGGAAGCTTGTATGGAGGTTCGATACGTCACGGATTACTGCTAACAGAATAGTAACGAGGAAAATAGATTAATGAGGATTTAGAAACATTTAACGGCGACAACATCATGGTAATTTTATTTCCGGACGCACACGATTGAAAGTCGTTGCTTTTAGTGATCTTATTTTACTTTTTTAGAGGTAAAATATTTTTAAAGGGGTCTTTATCCATACAGATACACCATCCCTATCGCACTTTGTATATTGTTACTTTGTAACCTTGTTACATATTTTATTGAACCCTGTTACATATTTTATTTAATTAATGATATTAAAACTTTCTTGGCTTTGAAAATGCGATTAAATTGTATTCGAAAAAAGGGTTAAATTGCGATGGCATTCAGTTATAAAGTTAACAAATTAACTACTGGAAACATCCAGTACTTAATTACAGAATAAAGCAAAATTAATGCATACGCGTATGTACATGTTTTTATTTTACTTTACAAAATACTTATGTTTAATTAAAATAAATATTTAATAATTAATAATTTAAAGTATTACCGGTAATTTACGGAACGTTATTATTGATTCAAATTTACGTTATCAAGAAATAGTTGTTGGATGCGAGTGGCAAGAGATCGCTCGTTTTGGTGTTAGAGGAGTCTTGTCTTGGGAGTCTTATGTCCAGCAATAGACGGATAAAGGCTGACGATGATGAAGATGAATTACCACCAACACCATGTGAATTAGAGGCTAGTATAATAAGAATCTCTAGATGGAGGAACAGTGATTCTACACAGATCGATCTATCGCTTATTAACTACGCTCCAAAATTTACTGATAATATAATTACAAATGGCAATATCATTTAGCATGTCAGGATAGGTAAACCATACATTAATTACTCTGACTCGAATAACCACTTGGAAGTAACCTGAGCTTATGATCCACTAAACTGTAACCAAACATCGTCATGGCTAACTTAATCACTGTTCATATATTGACTACTCGAATTTAACTCACTATTATAAAAAAAAAAAAAACTTTTACGGATTTTATCGTGGTTTATTGAGATTTCTACAGGCCCGAGGTTTCGGATACTTTACAGCAATCATCTCAGAGGACTGTCGATATGTATCAAGTCATTTTTTTATGCTGTATCAAGTAAAGGTCAAGTAAGTCGCTGATAAGAGCCAATGGATTTATATCCGGTAAATATAGCAGATGAAAATATTTGAATAAATGGTATAAAGCAGTAATATTTTTGTGAGATTCAAAATAATCGTAATATGTGTGGTTACATACAAGATACAAAATCAAACATGTCCATCAAAGTCTTTCTAGCAAAGTTTGATAACTATAAACATAAAACAAATATTATTCACAAAAAATGTGATGCAATATCCCACCAAAAAATTTCTATTTTGATATGCGTGTTTCTCAATCAAAGGAAATAAAAACTCAAACTATACTTCAAGCTAAAATTAGTAAAGCGCTTAGATTACTGACAGTGCTAAAGAAATAGACACATAATACCACAACCCCGATATGTTCCTTACATATCGGAGTTAATATTGAGCACATTATTTTAGTAAATTTATGTGATGTATTGATGAAAGCTATTTGATTGTGAGGTGATAATTTCGGTGACGTCTAATAGTAAATTTCAATAACTTCGGGGTAATATCGTTTAATATCAAATATTTGGTTGACTCATTGTCTAACCCAACAATGGATTCAAATGAAGCGCTGTCAAGCCAAAACATTCCGTCCACTGTTCAATGGTATTGTATGTTTACGTGATTCGACTGCGTGTACCTCTGCCCGCTGTTATAACTCCTATGTACATGTACATAAGATATATCACTTTCAAATTCTATTTAACTACGCGATTCCTTCGTAGTACAGCGTGTAACGTTATCATTTTGGAATTTAATGACTTATACTCAATATCTTTTGCTCAATACCTTACTGTATTTGATATTCAACTGCTGATTAAATCCGATGGAAGAGACTTGATACTTGAAGTCAGGCTGGTGTCCGCAACTCGACGCTTGCGCGCCTATTTCGGGTGCCGTGAGCTTGAAGCACTTCCCTACTGCCAGTTAAGCTCCCGCAAGAAAGCTAGCAGTCTCTTGGTGTCGGCGCAGATCTCCGTGAGCGTTCTCGGGCACCCGAGATGGGCAGCCCTTAGCGGTGCTACTCCTGTGCACTCCATGGGCTGCTGTTTCCTCTTCCGCTACGCAGGCTTTGCATAGTGGACTGTCCGTAACACCTATGGTGAAAAGATGTTTGTTATAGTGACCATGTGCCTGTTAACAGGCGCAGTTCTGATCGTTTAAGAAGTGTTAGTTGACGAGAGACCCGTGGGTTGCCTATTGGCATCGCCTCTTCCGATGGAAGATAGATTAAACAGTTTAACTTGTATGTGAATTCTAACATTCTTGTCACCGAATTGATAGTCATATTCAAGATAAATCAAAGAAATAAATAAAAATCCGTTCGATACGATGATAGAAGTCGGACATAATGACGAATGAATCATATATATTTTTGAAGAACTCATGTAAATATAATTAGCATGCACTCCTGTTCACATGCTGAATCTAAAAAATAATATATAATATGAATAATGGTCATATCACATAATACTTTATATTATAAAGAATTATGTCCATCCAACGCCCTTATTGGTTGCGAGTGGCAAGAGATCGGTCGACATCATTGAAGGATATTTTCAGCAGTGAACGGATAAAGGGTGATGACATGCTTAGTAAACGAGAAAACTAATGATTATCGAAACTTGAATGAAATCTAAGCTTCGAAACCATTCTGTCTATAAATCTAGTCCAATATCCAGAAGACAATTTACGGATTTATCGACACGAAAACCGTTTCCGGAATCCTTAGAGACTATAAGACGATTCACTTTCATGGTTTGAAAGGACAACCCATATTAAATTCTGGTGGAGGATGGTAACAAATGAAACATTTTATTTAAAGTAAAGGGGTCAGACGAACAGTCGGTTCACCTGATGGCAAGTGATAGCGATGTACATAGACAACCGCCACACCAGAGAGTTAGCAAGTTTTTTTTTCGAATGGACCTATGATGTTAGCCATTAAGCTTTATCGAAAGAGTAGATGAGCAGATAGCTCATCTAAGTACTTTTATAAGGGGGGTGGTCTCCCCCGCCAGCCGCGAAGTAAGAACGACCGCACGGTCTTTTAGCATCGGATCTTGACTTAGCAGGTACATTGCCGGCTTTTCAGATATGGGTATGTTCTTTTCTTGAAATATTTTAAAATATTTAAAACAGTCGCAGCTTAAAAAATCCTCTATAGAGTCCAAACAGCTACACTGTTCTCAAAGAGTAGCTCAACTATACTCGTTTTAATTTGACACGACGTACATTAGCCCTGATCAGGTAGAGTCAAAATGGCTACCCTTTAAGCAAGCCTGAGTTACAAACTTTTACGTAAATGTATCAAAACCGAACATCCTCCACACGATACATGTGCATTTAAATTTAATATAAAGTTATAAAAATAAAACAAGCCCAGAAATATTCGTGGATTTTTTTAATTAAATGAAATTTCACAATAAACTTCATGCAAAATGCAATTTGAGAATAAAATTGGATTTCACTAAATGCTTTAAATGTCATAATTTGTAGTTCACAGTTGAACGCTTATTTTTACCTTTATTAATATTCGTGTCTGTTTGACGGCGTCTTACATGCCAACTTGTATTGTGGCATTCCAACTAAATGCTATTACGTCATTTAACGGCTTTGTTATTTAAGCTCATAATCGCTTAGCCAGGATTTTCAAGGTGTTATTTAAACCGTCACTTTCTTAACCACAGTCTTATCTACATTACACTAACCAAGTGTTGCTACATCACAATAAGGATAATATTATCATAGCTTCTATGTAATAGCCATCCTACTAATATTATAAATGCGAGAGTTTTCATAGATAACTCTTACCCGCAAAAAAATAACTTATTTTAAGAATGGGAAGTACGCGGATGAAACCGCGTCAGCTTATTTATAATAATGCATATATAGATCTTAATATAATCATATTAAGGTTCAAGAGTGGAGGCCGCGGTTAGGTAGACGAAGTGCAGTCTCCGTGCAGTGGCCGGTTCGCGTTGGATGCGAGTGGCAAGAGATCGGTATTCTTAGCGAATTGAGGGAGGCTTTTGTTGAGCAGTGGACGGATAAAGACTGATGATGATGAATGTATCTATTTATTCTCTTACATGCTTAAAAGCATGCTTAAAAATATTTAAGAAATAAATTTTAAAATCACTACATATTATAAAACAAAGTCGCTTTTTCTGTCCCTATATCCCTTTGTACGCTTAAATCTTTAAAACTACGCAACGGATTTTGATGCGGTTTTCTTTAATAGATAGGACAATTCAAGAGGAAGGTTTATGTACATAATTTATTAAGTTTCTATATATATTGGCTAAGATATAACAATAATTGTTGGAGGTGTCGGAAAAAAATTGGCCGTCTGGGAGTTTCCAACGAAAACGCTGCCTAAACCCTTTGTGATATAACAAAATAATGTATGGTGGAATTGTGTGTCTTAAATAGGTCTACAAAAAAGTCCGCGATGGCATATGTCTATTTCTTAGGGATATCGTACTATATCCATTTAATACTTTAAAAAATGGACAATTTTAACGCGATAATTTGAAAGTCATTTACAAAAATACGGTATGAATCGTTATCATTTTAAATCAGCTATTTAGCTGGAGCACATAATAAAGATTATTTTTACCCTTTACATCATGCAAATTAAATGAATACTTTAGAAGATATGGCAATATCAAAATAATACGCAAGAAAATAAATCGTGTTGCCGTGATTTGAGAGGGCACTATAATATATAATAGTATCCTAAATAGTAAATATGCATGCAGAAAGTCTGCATAGGAATATAATATGTCTTTATGTTCAAGATAACATATATCCAGTGACGGATTTAGGCTTGATGCCGCCCTAGGCCCTGTTTGTGGCGCCGCCCTTAATGATAGAATATCATTCAGTAAAGACTATAATTAATCTTTAAAAAAAATCTTATTCATAGACCGAAAGGTAAATAAAAAACTGGAATTATTATAAATATTCTATGGAAAATTCTTTACAAAAATTAATCATAACTCATTTTCAAGGAGAGACTGTCTTTCCTTTTTTCGCCTCAAAAATTTTGGAATTTCAAAAATTTTGCCGCCCCTTAAACCATGCCGCCCTAGGCCCGGGCCTCACGGGCCTAGGCGTAAATCTAGCACTGCATATATCCATTTTAATTCAAAAACTTAGTCATTATTGAAATGGAAAATGATCGTCATCAAACATGATAAATTCGTAAACCTAAGTTCACGCGGGCGAAGCTGCGGGTAACAGCTAGTATATTATAATATGTGTAACAACTGGGAAGCATTCCGATTTGTTACAGAAGTAACACAACCGATTACAATGTGGATTTTGAATGTCATGAAAAAAAATCATGATTTTTATAGATGACATAGGTACATTACTTGACCTCGTTTAAGGATAATTTTGCTATTGCTATAGGTACTCTTTAAACAGCGTAATAATGGTATATTATTTTCTTTAACGTGTTTGTTCCGTCGTAATTTGATCATTAGAGAAAAGTGTCCGTGGTAAACAACCTACACCAGAATAAATGAGGTACCATAATAACTTCATCAACATAACATCTTAAGGTGTTCTGAAAAATATAATAAAACTATGTGGTTTTTGTTTTATATTTTTGAAATTCGAAAAAACAAAATATGTGTTTCCATAAATTGGTGCCTATAAAAAGAACCTATTTCATTATTGTATTTGCAGACAAGTAATAAAATTTTGAAGGTATTAAAAAATATATCGTATAGAGAATTAATGTAGATATTTAGTTAAAAATTTGAAAAAAAAAACATTAATTTTAAAACGTATTTTGGCACAGATGCTTGCACACGAAGAACTAAAGCTATGAACTTTAGGCCTCGTTCGCACGAGCGCTTTTATAAGCGTCGCGTTCCACATGGACGTTAGTTTTGAGCTCCACGTGCTTAATCCTGGTTCGGTCAGTACATTTATTATTGTGCTATTTCAACTGACGTTATTATGAATTATTACATAAAATAGGGCAAATTTAATTCCCGTAGAAAAAATGAGATTTTCGGTATAAACCTATATTCAAAAGGTCCATCACCATTTCAACTGTCAGCCAAATTAGTTCAGCCGTTTTACGGTAAAAGACTAACTTACATGCAAACTTTAAAACCTTTGCGTTTAAAATATGAGCAATCTTACTAACATTATGTTTTTATTTCAATTAGAAAATTCTCAATTATTTAAATGACATACTAATATAATCAATAGGTAATGTTGGGCCCAAATGAAGGACGTATTTCTCAAAAGGGCTATAAAAATAATCATCGATCCGGACATGTTGCGGTCAGCAAGTATGTATACTGTATATGAACTGTGGTCAAAGCTCTGTCATGTAAAACATCATGAAGGTACCTTGCCATATCATGCAGGATCAAGTAACGATACGTTATGCAACTTGAGATTGAGTCTATGGGATTACACTGCCCGCTATTTATTCCAAACGCAGGAAAGCTTAATGGCGGGAAAAGTAAAAGCCCAGAAAACGTTCAGCAAAAACGAATCCCTCCATTAAGTTAAAACAATAACATTTAGTTTTTATACTGACGGTACTTAATATACTTATCGGTAATATTCATTTTATATTGTATAATGTTAACAGCGTTTACAATATGTAATTACATACAACCACAAGTCAACGTAGGTTTGCATAATTATCACATTTTTAGCAAAATAAACCAAGGCAAAGGAGATTGGCTATTCATCCACATTAAATCACACGTATGTATGAAGAAAATCTTTAGAAATTAGAACAAAATAGTGTTCTTAGGTTTACTAAGCTTATAAGTATAAATGAGGCTGTGTACCTAAGGCAATGGTTCTTAACCGGTGGTCCGCGGACTACTGGTGGTCCCTGGAAGCATCCCTAGTGGTCCGTCCGCGGAGCCATCCTAATAAGATGATATTCGTAGTGACGAGTCAACACAACGCGATCCGCGCTTAATAGATGAATAAGAGCAACCCTCATTTTATTTACATTTAGGCACTTTACATTAACTACAAACAAATTAACCAACTTGGTGGTCCATGGCAAGACAGAAATTTTGACAAATGGTTATGACTATAAGGTTAAGAACCACTGGCCTAAGGAATTCATGCTAACATCTACCAACCGTTGATAAATCCTCAAAACAATATGACATTGAGGTACCAACATATTCTACAATCTACTGAATAAGATAACTAGTCATTATAATATCTTCAAACAAGTCTCTGTTTAGTATTTGACGTGACTAACAATAACCATGGATTTTATTAAAATTGTAGTCGCGATTCCTTTTGCAATATAATTGAACCTCTAGTACAGACAGCAGTAATATATCTAAACGAATTCTTAAAGTGTTAATACTCCAAGCCTTCATTACGTTATCCTCAATACAATTGGCTAATTATAATACTCATGGTGCTATTGAAATGTATATTTTAATTAATTCATTACGATACGTGACGTGACTCCTGATGTCGTACCATTGTTGCAAGTTGAACTAAGGTTAACATATTGACTTAAGATTTCATACATACGAATGCCTTTACTATTCTTTCTGGCATGTAAATTATCTTGAAAAATTATTATTAGGATACAATTATTTAGTAAAACATTATCTGAGGGCACGTCAGTACCCCCGAGCATGCCAAGTCGAGCGCGAAGCAAACACTGCCGTACCATCCTTTACTGGAACAATTTCGCCGCATTTTCATTTATTAAACATTATATTATGTATATGAAGAGAATATTACATTGATATATATATATATATATATATATATATCAAGGAAATATTTTTTTATGCCTTTTCTTTTTACCGCTTGTTTCTCCCGTAAAACAGCTCTGCTATATTTCGGAGAGAAGGGCAAGTATAATTACTGGCTCCGAGACTTAACACCTTACCTCTCAGAATAGGCCACACATGCAAAGGTACATGGGTGACGTTGACCACTAGCACCATGACACGTCTACCCGTTTGCCTAGATATGTGAAAGCATTGTAAGACTACAGATCTAAATTCTCTGGTATTAATGAACGGATACAGAAATCGACAGTTTTAATTAAATTTACTGGCGGAGCTGCCTTGCAATTACTCTTAATTTCTCTTTCGCCTCACTTTTTCTAAGTAAGGTCGGCGAAACAATTATCCCTTTAAACACTTACTTTTTGCTGACTATTTATTAACCTATTTTAGAAATAGTGTAATTATTAAACAGTGCTTTGTTTGTACAATTATTACTTAGTTTGCACAATATTTTTTGTGAATGCTTTGCCTCTTTGCGATTTTTTTTCTACATATTAAAAAGCGGACATAAAGCAGTGGACATCGGGTAACCTTACAAAAATAATTCTTATTTATACAAACAAAACTTTACGAAACGTAAATGAAAACGGCTGTACTAATTAGCCGCCCGGCTTTCCCTCGTATGCCAGCCACTTCCAGTGTAGTTGGCCCACTGGTACACAATGCCTTGCTTTATTCCAGCTATTTCCTGGAAGCGAAATACTTGAAGCGTATGTTTGAACAGATAATAAGTACGTAGACTATAATATAGGAATATGGATGTATTGTTAGTAGACTCTGTATAGCCTTACGAACGGCAGAACAAAAGATGTGGTTATAAATCATGAGTCCCTAGCAAATGTACCCAAAGTTATGTACAATTACGTAGCTATCTCTTATAAATTTATTTATAATATTATATTCATTGATTACTTTAAATTATAAAATGTAGGGAATACATTTGCAAAGGGTAGGTAAAAAGTTCTGCCGCTAAAAAAGGGAGTCCATGACAATTATATGATGGGGCCACATTGTTTAAAACGTATATCCGGGGGTGCGTTTCCGAATACGGATATTGGGCGTCAAAATCCGCAGTTACGTAAACGGATATCCGCTCATCACTAGTTTGTACGAAGGGAAGAGAGTCGTGTCATTAGACCGTTTAATGTAAATAGGAAAGTTTGAGAACAACGCAACAAATTAAATGACCCAAAAAATGGAATAATTGGACTTCAAATAATTGGACAAAGCTAACAATGTAATATATAAAATTCTCGTGTCACAGTTTTCTTTGCCATACTCCTCCGAAACGGCTTGATCGATTTTGATGAAATTTTTTGTGCTTATCCGGTATCTATGAGAATCGGCCAACATCTATTTTTCATCCCCCTAAATGTTAGGGGTAGTCCACCCCAATTTTTTTTTTAATTTTTGGACTAAATTTTTTGTATTTATTTTTTTATAATGTGGCATTAAAAATACATAGAACCTTAAATTTTCACCCTTCTACGATCAACCCCTATTTTTTTAATGCAATTTTAATTTTGGCAGAACGAAGTCTGTCGGGACAGCTAGTAATCATATAAAATTGCGCATATAAACCTGCATTTGTTTAGTACACGAAATGAAGTCCCTTGAGATACAACTACAAAGATATGGGTCGCGGACTTGCCCAGATGATTCCAATATTCTGGAAACCGAGTACAATCTTGGACGGACATATTGCTACGGATTCCAATGTGAATATTATAAAGTTGAAGTGTTATGTTCGGATGAATTCTGTTTTGAATTTGATTATTAAATTCATTGAGGAATTTTATAGATTATGTAAAGCTATTTTTCAACTGTCGCTTTTTTTGATGTTTGGCTCCTCACGTTAATCCTCTTAAAAAGTCATTATGAAAAAAAAAATGAGAATTTCATAATTTTGCACATTACTTTTACATACAGATTTGAATTTCCAATTAAAATGTACTGATGTTATACATGATTATTGTATGTGCCATCATCGTCATCATTAGCCTTTAGCCGTTCAGTGAAACGCTGAGACGACTCCAATTGCCACTCGAATCCAACACAGACAGGTCACTGCACTGAGATCGTCTTCCCGCCTAGTTAATGGCCGTCCATCGCTTCGTCTACTCAAACACGTGCATGTTTATTGTTCATTTATCTATATATTGGAACGAAGTTCCTTACGGCAGGCTTGGAGGGTATAGGGATTTTGCTGCGTGACCGAACTGTGATAGTAAAACCGTAAGAAAAAGTGCGTGGAATAAAAGCGTTAAATGAGACGTGCGCACGCGCGCCCACAAGCGAGTAGTGTATAATACCTTTCTTTTTAGCCGAAGTAACTTCGTTCCTACCTGGTGTCCCACGACACCACATTTTTTTTAAATATATTATAGAATCTACTGGCGCTACTACTATTGTGGAGAAAACGCTGGTAATATCCTACACGATCCTCCAATGCCATCTCAATTTTAGTGTCTACTCATCTCGTTAGACTTATACTGGCTAACCACTGGTTATCATTATGATTGATTTGTTGGACGTTATATAATATGCAATTTAGTAAGTTCACAGGTAAATCTAGTTAATTGACGTTGACATGGTCTCGACGCATCTGTTCATCATTTTGTAGAACAAGGCCATACGTACTTTATTGTTTAAGATAGGCATACAATACAGTCGGCTCTTTGTATATTTCATATAGCATGTATCCTATAAATGTTAGTTCATAAGGTATTACTGTATTTTCTCTTTCTACTTGCATTTTTCTCTACACGTGTATTATTTGTACGGTAATTAGCTTGTATGCATGAACAATGCTTAAGTGGAGTGTAGGTTTTGTATTCTTAAACTTGCTTTACTTTTAAAAGCTTTATTAGTATTAAGTTTAGAAAAGAAGAGGAGGGTAAAACAAATTATATTTTGCATTTATTGCGATTACCGTACATCAATAAACTTTCAGCGCTGCAGCTTTATTAAGTTTGTATTACATCGGACAAATCGGATTAAATAATGGGAAATGAAAATGTCCAGGAAATGTAGATTAATAAAATATTGCTATACAAAGTGAATTGAATAAAGACCGCTTTGTGGGACGGTGGGACATCATATGATTATAGGTTTTCGGATCGGCCTTTTAAATATTAAAATAAACCTTAATATTTTAAGCGTTGCACAATTATTTTATTTCTAAAGCAACGCGAGGAAATTTTTCATTTTAAAAAGTTGTTGATGCAAAATCATTTTTGACGTGATCTCGAAAATTGTAATAAAACTCATAATACATAGGATGACCATTCGCGATTGTTGGCGTTAATTGAAGAAGGCTTATGTTAAGCTATGGCTAATGATGATTATGATGATAATAGAATGTCCATTTCATACATGTATACGACCACGTACGACCTTATGAATCATTATAGTGTCTTTAAGAGTTATAGTAATTAAAGAAAATATTTTTAAATTAAGTTGTGTAAAAAGTAAAAAAAAGTAAAATATCAACCCTTTATGTCCCACTGCTGGGCACGGGTCTCCTCCTCGAAATCAGGCGAGGAGGGTAATGGGCCAATAGTTCACCGCGCTGGCCCAGTGCAGGTTGGTGATCTTCACATACCTTCAAAGACTTTTAATCTTATCGGGCATGCAGGTTTCCTCACGATGTTTTCCTTCACCGGTGAACGAGCGATGGTCTCGTGTTTGGGGTGCACTTAAAAGATTTAGAAAAACCCATTTCAAGGCACACACAGGGGGGGGGGGGGTCAGGATCGAATCCGGAACATCTCGCATAAGAAGCCGAGTCCATCCACCACTGGACCATCGCCGCAGTTGTGTACACATATACAAAATATCTTATTGAACGTTAAATGGATTACATTATAAATATGATTAATTAAGACAAATCAGAAACAGATTTATTGGGTGACGAAGTGTTGGTTAACCAGGCTGGCAGACGATTTACGTGCAGTGGTCGGATGCGGGTGGCAAGGGACCTGGTCTTGGCGTTCATTGTGGGAGGCCTATGTTCCGCAGTGGACGGATTAATGCCGATGACAATGATGTTTGTCAATGTTATTTACTAAAGCAGCTTCCTCCGGGAACACCTGCGTAGTTCCCATGCTCATGGGAATACAGGGATAAAGTAGACTTTATTATTCGCTCATAATGTACCTTGCTTTCTATCCATCTATCAGATCCAATTTATGAAATTGGTTTTATTGCATAAGCGAGTAAGCGTATCAAACAAACTCACATTCGTATTTATAATTTCGCATACTAAACCCGAAGCGCTATGTTTAAGATACTTCGACTTCATTCATTGAGTCTATTTTACAGTTCTTTATATTTTGTTTGAGGTGGAAATTGCAATTTAGCATATGATATAAACGCAAGACTTTTTTATAGAACATAATATCTTTTCACCTTACATCAATAGATGGTATCGTTTACGAAGGTATGTGCTCTGCACATTAGTACAGATAATATAAACAGTTTTATGGGCTAAAGGCGTAAACAATTATCGTGGAACGTACGCAGTGTAACAATGGTTGGTTTGTTCTATCATTAACTCACTGGGTCGGCTACTCGATAGATAAAAATACACGTGTAGGTCTGTGAAAATTACAAATATTTTTTATACGTTTCGATTTGATATATTCGAAAAACGTACACTAGATCTTTTAAAAAGAAAGAAGAGACTTCTTAGTTATTCTTTCTTGCGTCATTTCGTGTATTTCTTCCAGTCTTTAAAATCCAAAAATTCTAGTCTTATTACAAGGATCAATAAATTTATATCTTTCGCGTTCTCAATGAAAGCTCTTGATTGATATTTTCAATTTTGTAATCCACTTACTAACCTCTGACGCTATGAATGAGCGATATTTATATCAAAGGGCTTGACTAGATTTATAGACATTATGTCAAATTTCAAAGCCATCATGGATTTGAAATTTGACATACAACACAACCAAAAAATCGCTTATTATATAAGTCGGATGCTTTTTTGTTTTTAAATAAAGGAGAAGGTACAGGTTATGTCGTAACTCGTATCAGAAGGTGAAGGTGTTGGCAGAGAGGAGGAATGAGTGGCGAATACTCCACCGACAAGAGCAAAGCTCTTAAATAGAGAGGGAGATAGATCATATTACTTGTATTACATTATTTCAATGATAGCAACAAAGCAACCTTACGAGATGGTTGAACTAAGCTGCTTGTATGTAACAGATGTTTGCATTTGTCATACAGGGCCATTATTGTTTGTGTTTAGGGCACATCGTCGCAGTAGGAAGATTACAGAATACGTGACCGAAGAACACTTTGTTTTGTGCAGAATACACAACTATAAGTAAACATAAAATCCTTTAGATATAATGTTAGGGACGAATTCGGGACATCTCTGTTGGCTGATGATTTTCCAGTCGTTGCTGGGGTTTCTGCAACAACGCAGTCGGAGTCAAAGTCGAGTAGGAATAGTTCATCTGATGGCAAGTGAACAACGACACCTACTTAAGAAAAGTTTATAATTTTACCCACGAAAGCAAGAAAGCCTCAATCAACATAAAGACGATTCCTTATAACATGTACAGACTACTGCACGGAAATCGTAACCCAGTTGGAGATCTCTTAAACCTGTATTTGGTGAAATAATTTCTACTCTAACATAATGCAGATAAGGAATAACATATATTTATATCTTGACATTCACACACAACTTGCGAATGAAATTGACATGTTATTTCCACATTCACAACACGACCGTGGATTATAGCAGTAAATGGAATGTAATATTGGAGAAAACTTAAAAAAGTGTCCATATTTAGCTGTAAATAAAAGTTTTGTATAAAGTAACAGCTTAAGACGAAGTACCCGGATGACTGTGATTTGCTCGGTAAAGTTGATTATTTAAAAACATGAATAAAACGACATTTTTTAAAAATGAATCCCAGCTAAAAAGACTCCATGTTTCTAAATTTCATGAAAATCGTTGGGGCCGTTTTCGATATTCAGATTAGTTTTCGAGATTCAGGTATAAGATATACGATACCATATATATATAAATGTGTTTAATTAGCGACCTGTCCTGTCCGGCTACAGTGGTGTTTAGTTTACCCTTATTTAACGCTTTTAGATAAATACATTTCATAGACAGAGTCGATACTTATAAGAAGATTATAGAAGGTACTCTAAGCGCGAGACTCAACAACGATACTACGAGTACGTGGATATCCTTACGTATTTTATTTCCATACAATTAATATTCCATTTGCAATTTTTTCTACACTCTTAATACACTATAGCTTTTCTGCCCAATATTCATGTTTTCATTTTTATTAAGAAAAAATGAATCAACGAAATTTATAGGTCCTCTCGTTAATTGGAATTTAGACAAGACCAAGTTATAAATAGATGCTTTTCAATTAGTGCTATTGCTATATTTATAGGGCAGCAAAAAGTTATTGAAAATAGGTATGAATGTAAAGAATATATAAAACATAAGTGTTTCACAAACGAAATAATCGATTATATATTTAAGGAATTGCATATTATGTTAAAATAGGAATTTAAATTGTGTTAGCAATGTATATTTACTCCTTTAAATGAGTATCATTTTCTCATCATCATTATCAGATTTTTACCATCCGCTGTTAGTCATGTGCCATTTTGATGAAATCAAAGCTCTCGAACTCTCTCGAAGTCGACCTCAACTGACTCAAAAAAGTGACCACCGCCGGAAGGTAGACGAACCCTCTAGTTTGAGGTACCTTCCATTCCCGACATATGTCCCGTTTTTTGGAACTTAATCCGTATATTATTCTTAATTCTATCGTTTTGAATATCGTACCGACCGCTGGCCCTTTGACTACTATACCAGTCCCCAACAATACAACTATACAAACTGCATAGAGTAAATAATAGTGCGTACGTAGCCGTTAATGATACACTTCGAGGGCTTTAATCCTCCGCGGACGATAGTCCCGCTGCGTAGGAAGTAAGGCCAACGCGTGATAGGATAATAGATTTAAAGCTAACACAATATTAAGATTGGCCTATCAGTTTTAGACTATGTATTAAAAGACAAGACACAACACTTCAGTAACTGATAGCTTGAGGAATTTTTCCTCTTCGACTTTATTAGCATTACACCCGGTTTCTAAAACGATGGTCAAAGTGTATGTCAACTAAAATGGCAGTTAACATACGGTTCTAAAGTCAAATTTCACAGCTCTTCATTGTAGTTGCTATGTCTGACAGGCTGATCAAATTAAGTAATTTAACCATGTTTCTAGCAACTCATTTGACACTTAACGAGACTTGACAGTTGATTTGTTATTTTTGTTATTTTTTGCGTTTATCAGTCTTTCGGAAACCGGGCGTTAGGCCTATAAATATTTTTTTTGTTTAGTTCGATAGGCAACTGGCACACCTGCCACCTGATGTGTCAACGTCACATATGAACACAAACTAGTTTACCTGGAACTAGGCCAGGCAACTCATTTATGTTTTGCCTCTCTTGGGACATAAAATCTCGATGCCAGTAATTACGCTGTCTGTCTTGCCATTCTCTCAGTCAGGATGGAAAAGGAGGAAACAATTAGGATAGCATGCAGCCGGGAGAGATACAAGGCCTTATCCCACTAGATCAGAGATAGAAGTCCGACTACGCAGAAACAAATCTGTATAAAGGCGAATGTCTAATAGTTTGGAACGGAAACTATGTCGAAAATGGTAATCTTATCTATTCGGTTGTCGACCAAGGCTGATTTTTATAACTCTCAATCTTAGTGATTTGGATGCTATTTGAATTAGTCACAGGCTTAAATCCCAGCATGGGTGGACATTCATACTGTGTTTTTATTCGCTATTATTCAAGGTAATGGTACATTTTTGTTTACCTTAACATTATGACAACTGCATTTACTGAAGACTAGCTTTTGCCCGCGGTTTGGGGTGGATAAAATAGTCGTCTATTTTATAGTTTTCACGCAGGCACACTTAGTATATTGGTAAGTTAATCATTTAAATCGGTTGAGTACTTTTCAAAACTACTTACATTTAAACTAACAGGTATGCTAACTAACCTTTATAATTTTTTTTAAAGTAAAAACATCTACTGCATAAGTTCATAAGTTTTACTTCTGAACTTCTAGAGTAGTTAGCTCTTTTGGGGAGAAAAACAAATGGAATCAAACGGTTAAATTATTATTATACAAAAAAGTAAACGTGCAACATTTTTTTTTCTATAAAAACTATTTTCGACTAGACTTACAATAACTAGTCGGACGTACTGCAAAATTATTATCATGTAAATCTAGTCTATGAGTAATACATGATTCACTGAATGACATTATAATCGTCAGTGCATACTGATTGTTGTTTAGCATGCATGAGGCTTATCATGCTTCTTGATGTCATGCACTAACCTTTGAGCTTGCTTGTTTAAATTTTTTAGCTTGTTGTAAATCGCACAAGGCCTAAGGTCGTGAGTTTACTTAAAAAGTTGATCGGCTTTCAACAAGCGATTGAGTATATTCTACTTTTGCCTTGCTTTTCGCAACTAAATTTAGAGTCGGCTTCTATTCTGACCGGATGAATACCAGTATTTTAAATGGAGCAACTGCCTATCTGACCTCAAAAACCCAATACCTGGGTAAATGATAAGACAACCAGTCTTGACTGGACGTCACACTTTCGGGCTTCAGACGACTCGTAACGGCTGGAACTCGTAATCCAGGAATGGCAGCCATGCCTAACGGCTGAACTTGCTTTCCGAGGCACGGAGGATTATGTTGAAATGGTCACCCATCCACGGACCATCCCCAGCCAGCACTGCTCAACCTGATTTACACGAGCCTCCCACTAGTATATGAGTTGATGATAATAATTATATTTGCGATTTATTTGCATCATATACTTATCATACATATAAGCATTTTAATACTTCAAAGGAGGAAGATGAAAAAAATATTTTACATAGATTCCCATTACTATGAAATGCACAGCTTATTTAAGCCGATGTATATATTTTTATTGCACAATGTTTGATGTGAAGAAACATCGCACTTTTCAGTAAAATGCCGTTACGCTATCATCGCATGATACTACGCCGCTGCTCTCCAATCCTATATTTTTTTTAATACCCATCATTATAAATTCTAACATATAAATGTCATAATTTATATAAAAGTATTTAATATAAAATCATTGCAAAAAGATTTCAATATTATACATATAGTTATTCGGACAAACCACATAAGGACGTGATTTGATAGATAGCTCAAATAGTTTTAAATTCATTCCCAATTCAAACAAAAGCGGCCCGCATCCCTGTTTAAATAGTGTAACGAATCAGGATCGGGGAATTCCGGGATTATTGCGGAAACCTCACAAAAGACTGTTAGCGCCAAATGCAATTCAGGGAACGTAAGCGTGATTGCATAACTGTTTGCGTAGACACGGCCAAAGGCACCGAACCTATATTCAAATAACCTGCACATATCTTAGTCGCATTCCTCAACGCATATTTGTAGCTTAATGTAATTATATTGTTGGCGATTCAACTAAGCTTTGATTATATTCTATTTGTACGACTTGTACTAGGTGAGTGATTAGAAACAATAGGTAAATTTCACTATAAAAAGTACCTATCCAAGTCCCCTTTATATTAGGGCTTCCTGTATATTTTTACCCGCAAAAAGCGTAAAATTGATTGCTGATATTTTATGATACTTTGAAGGTATTCAAACATTTTTTATAAATTAATACTCTCCGCACATTCTATATAAATGTTACCTTTCTGCATTTCTCCACTTTAATAAGCTTGTACGCAAGCTTACCCTTTTATACCTGTATGAAAGGTTTTTCTTCGCTTATTTTATCTACAAAATATCATAATTAGACGTGACGTGAAATACTGACGTGCAATTCTTTATTATTTATGTAATATTCTATGAAACATTTTATAGCGAAAACGCTGTTTCGTTTTTGAGGTAATTTATTTATTTATTTAACACTTTAATGTACAACTTTAAACCGAGATAAAATATGAAAAAATGTCTTGTTTGAATGAATTAAATTCTCTCAAACATTAGTAACCATTAAGGTAAGTAATAGTTAGTAAGCCAAACAGCGTTTGAATATGCAAACTCTATGTTTCCTAAATCAAATTTAGTTGATTATTGGACCTAATATGATCTACCTGATCTCACCTACTAATATTTGGGTCAGTAATATGCAATAGCTTGATTTGAATTCGGATACAAACCTTGAATAAATCGTTGTTGTCAATACATAACCTAGTGATTGCAAATAGTAAAGCGGCTTGGTAAAAAGTTTATCGTGTTAGTGTTACTATGGTAAAAAGTAATTAAACTAAGCTCATTTATATATATTAATGCCCTCCCATCCAGGGTTCGGATGACGAGAGGGCGTAGGGGAGGGGGTGAGACGGAGTTGAACTGCCGTGCAGGGTGCATGGTTAGGGAAACGACGGCTCACACCATCCAGCAGTGTCACAGAACACACGGCGGCCGCATCGAGCGTCACAACTTAGTCGCCAAAGTCATCTCGCAAGAGATGACTCGAAAGGGGTGGCGAGTGGAGGCGGAACCGATGTTCAGGACCTCACTGGGGATTCGAAAACCGGACATAATAGCGGTTAGGGAGGGTGAGGGGGTAATTCTGGACGTTCAGATAGTCTCGGGTCAGCGTCCTCTTGACGAAGCTCACCGTGCCAAACGTACAAAATACGGGGGGCACGAGGAGTTAGTAGAGAGGGTCGCTGATAGACTAGGACTTCCGGTTAGGAGCGTCAGATGCACCTCCTGCACTCTATCCTGGCGAGGTGTCTGGAGTAAGGGCTCGTTGAACGAAATGAGGGAGCTCTTGCACTTCGAATCTTCCCTTTTCGAATCAATTCCAGAGTTGGTTTTGAGGGGGTCACACATGAACTGGACACGATTCAACCAGATGACAACCGTAAGAGAGAGAGCGCCTGTCTGAGTGTCCGAGGCCTGTGGAACGAGGGCTGCCGCGGAGCCCTGCGGTGCGCCCCTTCAGCTCACGCTGATTAGCACGACTTTCCCCGACTTCGCACGCCAACCAAGCACCGCATACCCATCTAATCTGCGCAATGCCAGAGGCACATGTGACCAGAGCTGATGGAGATGGGGACCGGGGGATCTCCTAGTGGTCATCAATCCATGATGATTATAACCCCGTCACGGACGATGGCATGTGTTTCAGGCTGTAAATAAGGTAAATAAAATTTGAACTTGGCTTGACACGCTGCCGCGTGTCTAGATTAAGCTTTCTAAACTTATGGGAAGCATACCAGCCTTCTGCGACTTAACGGATTTTTTTAATTCGATTTATCCATCCACTTCTGAATATAGGCCTCCCTCAATGAACACCAAGATGATTGTTTCAAACGTTTTGGCGTTTGTCCTTAGCTCATGACCACTTCAACGAGCTTATTCTTCGCGTGATATCGGTAACTTTAGTTCTCTGGCGGATGTCTCCGTTCGAATCTTATCTGCCTCAGAAACACCCAGCCTAGCACGTTGAGGTACGGTAAAATTTCGGACCAGTCGTAAATATATTTTAATCTTTATAAAAGTATTATTTATTATTTATATTAATTATATTTTTTTGTGAGTAGTACACACAGTCAAGCCTGTAGGGGCTTTTTTTTTGCTTATTATAACGCGTTGGTTTATCTTATGTGAATGTGTATTGTAAAATTTATATAAACTGATGCTATATATTTTAATTGGAATATACAAAGAAGTCACAATGTGAATCGTGGAGCATCAAACAATACTTCACTCTGCTTATTTCATTAAAACAGTACCGAACTCATAAAAATACACGCGAAACGTCGCTAATGCTAGATTCACATAGAGGTTAGTCGGCCACACAACAAACAAGATGAAAAAATATATTTTTCTGTTAAAGTTTCCAAGTGTGTTCAGCGGATGTTATGTAAATGTTTTTCACGGTTTTGTTTCACATGAAAACAATTTTATCGTCATATTATTTTTGGAAGTTAACGTTTAACTGACTTTACTGTGTTATCTTGAAAAAGACGACTGTAATGTCCTCAATGGTTAGCGCGTTGAGGCTCAAGCCGGCGGTAGCGGGTTCGAATCCCACCAGGGAACAAAAAAGCTTTCTGTATTTGTGGGTCATGGATGAGTATTATATAATAAAAATCTTAAAGTATAAAATATATTTCCGTTACCTCGTACCCTTAACATAAGTTCTTTGAGAACTTAGCAGATTGACGTTGTGAAAAAGTGTCCATAGATGTTAAAATTAAATTAAATGAAAATGAATATTAGACTTTTTTATTAAAAATTTCTCAAATATTTTTTGACCAACATTGTTCCAACTTTATATTTCATTTTATATGAATGTTGCTATCTTTTTTTTTTCAATAAAAGCAAAACTTACGCTATTGTTTTGCATTTAGCAAAATAAAAAGTAAAAAATACATATATGAAAATTCGTTTGCACAACATAAAATTATTATAGTATTAGTGTTCAGAGGTGTAAGGACTCGTATATTAATTTTATTAGGAGCGGACCTTAATCGAATTATTTTTAGATCGGCCAAGCTTGCTACCGGAAAATCTAGGATAGGGTGCCTGTGGATTTAATGTGATATGCTTATATTAACTACAAAGCCAAGTGGAACTAATAGATACCTAAAATACAAGATTAGACAAGCGTTTGTGCTTTGTGTTTGCAAATAATGATGCTGTTTTGTTTGTGTGTTTTGTTAGTTGAGATGGTAAACTGTCAAGCTCGTTTCTGCTTATCTCTGACAAAACACTTGGTTATTTCTCGGCATATACGACGGCTTATTTAATCTCTATCTTGTTTATATATTTAAAAAAATGACACTAGCAGTAAATACATGATAACATTTTTGTGACATACATAATGAAGCAAAATACCTGATGTGCGTACCTTTGTAGGAAGACACTGCACATTTCATAATTATTATCTCATTAATTGATATCTTCAATCATTAGATTGACCTTTTGCGATCAGTTTTTCACTTCTTTCAATAACCTTATTGATGATACTCTAAAAATGTTAAAATAATGTTCTCTACTGTTCATTAATTATAGTCATATCTATGAATGTTGAAAAAATACTTCAAAAGAGGTAATGCCATGCTGCTTTGCTGCCGAATTGGGCCGGCACGACCTGTGGACCGGTGGCTCGTGAGTTTCCGGTGGCCGATTGGCGGTATGGGGAAAAGGAGGGCAACGCATCTGAATAAAATCTGGTTGTGTGGATATCTACGGGGGTCGATACTCGCCAAATGACTTTAGACTGTTCTTTTGCCCTCCTATGCTATAAAAAAAATGTTTATAATATTATTATTACGTGAAAGGATGGCATTTACCATTCAAACATAGTATCAAGAATTCAAATAGTAACCACCTTAGTGATGCTCACTAAAATAATTTAGAAAAGTTGCTGATAATGATGTTGAATATGAATGAGCGTTATAAATTTGTGAGTATTCGTCATGAATATTTTCGTTTCACTAACGTTCGCACACTAGCTAGCGAGTCGGTGTAAAACTATCATAACAGGATAGTAATTGTTTCACCAAGGACGTCAAGATTCTCTGTTTGAACGTGTAGGTAAACCTTTTTTGATAATATTCGCGCGGTATTCGGGTTTCGCGACGACGCGACCTTGATTTCGTAATTATTTAACGTTCGTTATTTTCAAATTCTCAACGGTCAAAGAACACGCTTCGTTTTTTGTCTATGTATAAGCCTTTTTTTTCGGTGACCTTAAATGGAAAGGTTGTTTTAGCATTTATCACTTTCTTAACAGTTTTTATATATTTACTGCCAAATTGGTATGAGATGTACTGATACTGCGTATTTATGTCACTTCTGCATCTCAGGCTATATCTTTACATATTAGAAAACGTGGTCGCCTCCGTGGTCATGCGAACAGACCACTAGCTAGATTTTTTAAAACTATTCAATATATTTTAATGAACAGAAATAGATAAGAGGAAGATTATAGTAGAGGAAAGCCGAGAATATAATATTTTTTACGCTTATGCATGTGTGATATGTGGGACTCCCGGCGTATGTGTAACCTAAGCTCGAGCAAATCTGCGGGAAGCAGCTAGTAAACTGGTAAATGCAAAATACCGTTTTATTGGTAGACCTAGAATCATCGATAACTAAAAAAAGATAATTTATTGAATAAAAATTGTTGAAGAAGTTTTGATAGTACTGACATACTGGGACCAATAACAAGTTCAGGAATACAAGCGTGCCTGTATCTTAAACATACATTTTATGTTCACAAAATCTTAACCATTCCATTTCAAAATGAAACCACAGTCGACTGCATACGCCTTTTAATCAACTATAAAATTAAAGCCAGCTATAAAAGAGCTGCGTGATATTAAATCTTATCAAATTGCGTAAAAGCTCTTTTTCCGTTTAATATATTTTTTATTGAATCATTTTGCAGGATTTAAAGAAGTAGGATGAATTTGACTTTCTTTAATGGTATATTTATATACTATAAAGAAGAAATTACGTAGTAGCGAACATGGGTCAATCGCTGTAATAAATTCTAGTTATAAAACTGAAAACGAAAATTTATATTCTTGAAACATTTATTGATAAGCAATGGAGTGCAAAGTTTTCCTAAGGTATAAACGTAAAAGTAGGGCAAACATGAACAACAAGTATATTACTTTATATGTTTACTATTCCTCACATACAATATTTCAATTTTTGATAACCCAGATTAAATTTAAAAAAAAATGTTGACAGATTAAAAAGCACTCAACAAATTGAAGTCTGCCCATCATTTTGTACTCACAAAAATTGTTTTGTAAAATACACAGATTTATAAATTAAGACAGATGTGAGAGTGACGCCAAAAAGCGAATGCAAATTCAAAAGCGAACACAATCTAATAGAGGTTTAGAATACGACGCTACGTCAAGCACTTGAGAGCGCTTTTGAATTTGTATTCGCTTTGAAGCGTCACTCGGGCGTTCGGCATGCTCCATATGTCTTTATTTATAAATCTGTGGTAAAATAGGTACAAAACTGATGATGACTTTGTCGAAACCGGTCGTTTAAATTGTAACTGTAATATAAAATAAATAGTGGAAAAAGTTTAAAAAAGTTTCATTGTAATGGCTATAAAACTCTCTTTACCAAATATTTTTACATCCCACAAAGGTAAAATACAGATGCCTTGTAGAGGGAGACC
Source organism: Lycaena phlaeas (assembly GCA_905333005.2). Taxonomy (NCBI): domain Eukaryota; kingdom Metazoa; phylum Arthropoda; class Insecta; order Lepidoptera; family Lycaenidae; genus Lycaena; species Lycaena phlaeas. Next base: position 9,540,257 of record HG995168.1, read on the forward strand.
AGATCGTGTAGGGCGTTGATAGACAGCCAAAGTGACCTGCGATCTGACTCACATCCGTCGTCGATGCTCAGTTTACGTTTATTGCACTTGGGGCCATGGACGTTAATTTGTTAATGATATTAAGGTATATGGAAACGTGTTAGTATCACGTGATATTATAGATAGTCCATTCATTCATTTATACATTAATTCATTCGTGTTCATGTTCGTAACGTATATACGAAACATTTTCAATCTTATCTTATACGTGTCCATTATATGTAGGTATGTGGTACTGTGGAAGCTAGACTTGGAACTGGTTGAAATTCAATTGTTTTTATAAAGATACATCTTGATTTTAGATTTTGGACTTCTCATCCCAGTTGGTCTTTATAATAAGGATTCATATACGCTCATATAACTTTTTGGTTTTGCTAACCTTAATTATATGAGCGTATATAAATCCTTATTATTATGTATTTTATTATGTATTTCACACATTTTATTTATTATGTATTTCACACACCTTATTCCACCAGGTTTCCTTTCGTTCAGTATTTATTTTTTAAGTTTATTGTTAAGAAAATAATCATAGACTGGACAGCCTAGGATCGTAAAAAAATTGCTATCTGACCTCCGAACTCCAATAAAATGATGGCGGCACCTGATGCTGTTAAGGAATCCTTTTTCTATAAAAGTCTTGTATGTTTATTATATTTCCCTCCCTATATTTAACATTATATACAAAATAATTATGTAGAGTGAGTACACAATTAAACACAAGTATCTATTATACCTTTTTATTATCTGTGAAGACTTTATCAGTAACAGTGACGATCGCACACCGACTTTATCATGTTTTATTTTATGCTTAAATTGTTTGTTTAATGATTATAGTAATCTACTTATTTTTGCTACTAGCATTGCCAGAGCTAAAATATGTTACGATAAAGTTTTACTAAAATGTTTAAATGATATGGAAATCTAGCTTTTTTTTGTATCAATTTCACATCTTGCATAAAACGATCTTTTACGAATTTAAGCGTCGTTTATATAGATTATTACATTTCTTACAAAAGCATGACATGTTTTTTTTTCAGTTCTTGGAACTTAACAGGAATAATCATAGAAAAAGAGGATCCACAAGTCCTTTCGATAAAATCCTTAAAATTATATATTTCATTTAAACGTATAATACGGAAGGATAAGACAATTTTGCAGATTATGTTTGCACAAAAACTATTTTTTGGCTCGAATTCGTTGCCCTTGACTTACAATCTAGGTATACTAATTACCTCTATTAGTTAGAACATGAGCAAGAATTTGTATCAGTTCTTAGGCTGTAATGATAAGTTTGGTATTCTAGGTTTATCATCAGGTATGAAATCATTGCTAACAATACTTTATCATACATAAGCTCTTGTTCATACTTTATCTTAAGTTGATAACCTCTTGTGAGGTTGAAGGGTTTGTAAAAAAATTAAATAAAGGAGTGCGTTGTTTTGCAAAAAATTGCTCTACAATTAAAAACCAGTTTAAACAATGGGTGATTCAAAAAACAACCGAAATATGTAAGCGACATTTTATTATTTTGCATAAATACATTCTCACAAAACTGAGAGTTCGTAAGAACTGTTCCCACCTCTTAAATTCTAACCTCTTGTTTTTTGCTCGCCCACGCTATATTAAGAACATGATGATTGTACACAAAGAAGTTTTAGTTTTCGAAGCAGATTGAAAATTTTGCACACCATTATACATTTTACAAATTCTTAAAAGTAAAATAACAGAGTTTGAAATTATGAATTCGCGTATTATTCATTATGATTTACATACAAACATAACTTATTTACATTCTAGTTATAATGAAAATAAATAAAATAAGATATTTTATGATTTCAATGAGTCAGATATTGCGATGTTTTCTCCTTGTTTTGCATTTTAAAGTTCATTTTTATAAGGTAGGGGTTAAAACTTGTCAAACCAAGAAGACGTCTTGAAATTATATTTTTAAAAGACTCTACTTTTAATAGACAATAAAATTTAAAAGCGAAATCTTTTTTTTTTTAAATAACGTTCGGCTTTAGTGTCAGTGTGCGTCTTCTTTAAGTAGTGAATGGCATGCATTATCTCACTACCGCTGTCTTCGAACCGGTCGGTAGGGTTGTCGCGACGCGACTTTACTTTTCAAGATTTAAAGGATCGCCACCAACGGCCGTTTTTTAAGTATCACAATATAATAAAAAATATTTTTAAATAAATATGGTGTATATATTACTCGGCGTATAAGACTAAGGGCCTGTTTCACAATCTCCAGTTAAGTTCCCAATAGGCTATCGGCAACATATTTGACAGAAATTTGACAGATACTCCATACTCTATCTGTCAAATATGTTGCCGATAGCCTATTGGGAACTTAACTGGAGATTGTGAAACAGGCCCTAACAGTTAATAAATATTTATTTAATTGTACCATATTCTTTATGAAACTTATTTATCCAGGGTCGAATCTCTATCAGTGCGAACTTTTTTACAGCAGCCTTAGACTCGGTAATATAATCGATTAATATAGTCAATAATTCAGAATTACTTGTGATAGTTAATTACGATTATTGGAAAATAAAAGTGCGTGATATAATATGTCCATTAATCACGCAACGGTGTCCACCTTTTCGCGCCGTCGTTCATAATCAAAACAAACTATCACCTGATCGACGCCTATGTTATTGATATTTGATTCCTATTTACATTGGGATAACACGAACATTATTAATGTTTATTATCAACCCACAATTAATCCGAATTTCCTTCATATTTTGACAATTATTCAAAATGGAGTCCTTTTCTCTCAATACAAAGCAGAGCACGCTTTCTTAAATTGTGATAAAACATTATTTGTGTTGGGAACTTTTAAAACTTTTAACTTTTTCTATAAATGCAGTAATTATTTTACTAGGTCCTAACTTTGCGCTTCTTCCGATTAGGTCTCTAGTACACTCTTAGAAAAAAAATTAAACTTTTTAAAATTAGTGATACATTACAGTATGGCACGAAATATTTGTAAAAAAAAATATTCTCACGTCTGTCGTTAAAAGCAGTTATCTATTCTCTATTAAAATATACGTTGCTATAAAGGATAATAAAATACGGTCAAGAGTCGCGGTGGCAACCCTGTTTATACAAGCCAGCATCATTGATGAGTCACCGACATAAATACCATAATCGTATTTTGGACTAGTTTAACAAAATAAACTTGAAATGTTACTGATCCCATATCATAAAATCCGGTATTATTTTTTTTTGTCCTCTCAATGGATATTTTGAGTGACTTTCAATAGAAGTAAGTTTTTAAATAAACATAATATTGTACTAAAACTATTTTAATAAATTTAAGGAATATCTCCTAACTTAATATCCAAATTTAAACATGTGAGGATTTGACAGATTTTTCAAAGATCCTGGTACTTTAATATAAAATTACAAAAATGGAAGCAGCCTTACTATTTTTATTCTCTACGAAGTGTCGATGGGACATCACAATCCACACACAGCTAAATAAATGAGAGTCTAAGTGACGTGAATAAATTAAATATGCCATAAATAATTTGATGGGTGTTATCGTGATGAGATGAGTGTAGCGCCATCTAGTGACAAGTTGCATATCTATTATATTATATAATTCCAGTGTCACGATGTTTGTCCGGGATGAACTCCGAAACTATTGAATCGATTTTAATGTTTTTTTTCTTTTAAAATGTGTCCTTTTCTCCAGCTTAAAAGATAGGATACTTTATTTCTCGAATTTGAGATTGAAATTTTATTTATTGCGAATTAATTGTTTTGACAGTAATCATATACAGTAGAATCTCGATAAGTTAAAGTCCAAGGGAAACACAAAATATTTTAAGTTATGGAGGTTTTAAGTTATCAAGGGTCATATTAGTGATAGGTTAAGTGAAGGGAACATATTATTTTTTGACGTTATAGAGGTTTTTAAGTTATCGAGGTTCTACTGTAACACAAAAACCTTCCACGAAAAAATAGGCAATTTTGCTAACTTTCACGGTCAGTCAAAAGTGAGGAATTTAGCAGTATAGGACTTTAAATTAACATGGGTATTTGCATTATTATGCCTATTTAAAACGGGATACTTACCACGTTTTTTAAGATTCTTTCGCGGAGCTTGATATTTCGACATAGTCTACGAATGTCGTATTCAAGATTCGCAATAATCTTGAAAAACATGGTAAATATCCCTTTTTAAACACCTTAAAAAATTAAGCAATATTTTTGCCCCGTTAGCATTTTGGGTCAAATTGACACGTTTTTTAGACGATACGTAACGCAGTTGTCTGCGTCAGGATGTCTGCCTAACCCACTAGGATATGAAAACCATGTGAATGTGTGTGACACATTCACGTTGACACAGTCGGTGAGTGCCAGTGACAGTGATACGAGGCAATAACAAGGTCGAAACAGATACGAGTGGTTGACGTCATTTACAGATTTGTTTGCTTGTTATGTGTCTGCTGCTAACCTCTTCTACGTCACTACTGTAATTACAAGTTCCTGACAGGTTCCGGAAAACATTCATGGTTCATTGACCCTGATTTTGTAGGGAGATGAATTTTCTAATCATCATCATTATTACTATATGTCTATTTTCGCCCGCAATTGGAATTAAGAATAGCAACTGTATCATCACAACATTTCCTTCGCTCACAAATCCTTCCATCCAAGGGGCATTTAGAGTTAAAGAGATTTAATTGGAAATATAAAGAGTATAATACTTTTGGCAGTTCTTCTTAATGGGTTCTTGAAATCGGTAGATTCAAATGACGTTCAACCCTGAACATAGGCCTCCTTCAATGAACGCCAAGACAACCGATCCCTCGACACTGGCATCCAACGCGAACCGACCACTTCACGGAGATCGTCTTTCCACATGGTTAATGGCCGACTAACACTTCGTCTACGGAACCTTGAACCCAATTGTCCCATCGGCCATCCATTCTCCTAAGTGTGTGAGAACTCCATTGCCACTTCAGCGAAACTATTCTTCGCAGAATATCGATAACTTTAGTTCTTTGGAGGTCTTCGTTTCGAATCCCTATCTGCCAAAAAAACACCCAAACAGCCACGGTAAACATTCGGACCAGTCGTAAATCTAGAGCCTATATTTCGACCCCGTAGGTTATCAGGTAACAAAACAAGTAACTTAATTGATACTAATATATTTTTTTTTAAATAACGGTCATAATTTGGCTCTACATTACCTTATATAAGTAAGAAAAAGAAAACAAAGAAAGAAAAAACTAAGCAAGAAGTGAAGAGACCGAAGCTACAACTACTGATATACAAATCCATGTTCAAAAAAGCAAAATTATCGGCTATTTAGCAGTAATCGGCTCTAACAATCTAACAATAGATGAACGGTTTTTAAACGACCTCAATAACGTGAACTCTTTCATAATAAAATAGATCAGGAAGTGAACACATTATGGACAGACGTAATAATATGTATATTTTTTTAGTAGATTTATTTTGAGCGTGTATCGTGGGTGATGGGATTAATCTTGGCGATTGAAGTTCGACGGATGCGGGTTGATAATGGCTAACATCCTTTATCGAGTTCTTTAGGATTTTTAATTCCATATGCTAAAGAACTACACTGCAATCTTGTACTCCCGCTTTGATCAGGGAGGGAAACTGGAATATTTTCTACTCCTCCTAAATTCTGATTTATTTCGTTGCGGGTCCCAAGGCAGTGTTTAACGCATCCCCCGGGCTCCCGGAGATCGTATCAAAGGGTCATTGGTTCGTTCGTGGATGCCGCAGTCGAGCCTGGCTATACAGGAGTTGCAGCGGTGGGAACGAGTGGTAAGCCAAGCCCGATAATTTTTTTTTTTTAAATGCTAAGGAACTAATATTTACCCTGCCATAGTAACCTGCCGTTCCTGCCAGTTTAGAGAAAAGCATTTTTTACAATGCAACATACTACGAATATAAAGAGTAACGTAAAGCGAGACGTGATGGTTTTTCATATTGACTGAGATGGTTATGAGGATCTCTCCGAGGATCGCAACTGCTGGAAAAATACCATTACAGATGGCGTTAGTGGGCTTACAAAAACAGTTGGGCAACTAATCTATCACCACCTAGGCATATCCAGCCTTCTAACCACTGCAGCCACTCCTCAAGTGGCCGGACCTGTAAGATTGACTTATTAAATCACGAATATAAATGCCGTAAAATGAAAAATATTTGACGCTTTGTTAATCATCTTTTAAAAATAAATAAATAAACATTTGCAATGAAGGAAGAGGGTTAATCATGGTGAATAAGTATGTAATTTATATACGCCTTCTTTGTGAAATCGTGAAAATATTAGGCGCATTTAAGATGAAAATAGCACAGAAAATAGATTCTAATCTTTCATTAATTTTTTTTCAATATTTTTTTTATATGTTGGGACAACTCTCACACTGCCATCTGATCCCAAACTAGGCACAGCCTGTTCTTATGGTAACCAGGCAACTGATATTATTACTTCTATATTTCTGAATAGCCCCGACACAGAACAATGATCATACTCATCACATAAACAAAATATGTCCTGGTCCTATAATTTTTTTTGACCTGGTTGGAAATCGAACCCACCACCTTCTGGTTTAGCAGTCTGGGTCGCTAACCGCTAGACCAATAAGCCAGTCATTTAATATTACACATCGTTTTCTACACATCTTGAATGTTTGATTACTGAACACAAGCGGATAGCGGCGGAAAACAGGCGCTCGAAGTGGATCTGTGAATTTCACAGTTCATTGGAAATTTAAAAATCGCAGGTCTTCATTTTTCAAAGTAAATTACATTGCGTTAGAGTGGATATAAGATTATATTATACCCTCGCAAAACTTATTTTAGATATAAGATTATTGGTTAGTAAGTCAAAAGTTGCAGGTCCGTGTTGGATGCGAGTTGGTCGGCCATTAACCATGTGGAAAGACGATCTCCGTGAAGTGGTCGGTTCGCGTTGGATGCCAGTGTCGAGGGATCGGTCGTCTTGGCGTTCATTGAGGGAAGCCTATGTTCAGCAGTGAATGGATAAATGCTGGTGATGATGATGATGATGAAGTTAAAAGTAAGTATGCAATCTGCCAGTCGAGCCACAGCCACTGTGAGGATTTGTGGTCAAGGTCGCTCACGAACTGAGTTCACCCGGTACTATGGGTCTCTCCTGCATTTTTTCTGAAACATACAAACTTTTTGATGGGAGAATTAAGCAGTATGGCTATATATATACATGCTGTTGGTGTCTTTCCTTTCGAACATATACAAGCTAGACTCACGACTCACTATCATTAGTTTAAAAAAACTATTAGATTCAACAAAATTGTTTGTATGCACTTTGCTTAAATAGTGAAACCTCTGAAAAGATTTTTTTTAAGTCTATTTACTATTGTGTGCTTTTTAGGTTAATCGTTTTAAACGTTACGAACATTTTATTTGTAAATGGTTTTCCGAATTCAGATTATATGGCAGTTAGATTTAACTGTGTGATTACACAGACTATATTTAATTCACTATTGTGATTTTTGAAAGAATACAACTCTATTTATACAAGCCTTTTTATTTTCGTATATATTTCTATCAGCCCCAAAAAAATATAAAAAGTAAAGTATCAACCCATATAATATTAATTCCCACTGCTGGACACGGATCTCCTCTTTTGAATCAGGCTAGAAGGCCATAATTAACCGATGCGCTGACCCAATGCATTTTGGTTAAAAATTCACACACCTTCAAATACTTTCAACCTCATCAGGCATGCAGATTGCAGGTTTCCTCACGATGTTTCTTTTTACCGGTGAGCGAACGCTGGTTTCGTGTTCAGATACACTTATTAAGTTAGAAAACTCATTTCAGAACACCATAGGGTCAGGATTCGAACCCGAACTTCTCAACGGCCGATCACATACCCATCGTCGCTCTCTGGACCATTGTCTTTTACAAACAAAAAATTAATAACAATCGTTTTTTTAATTACAATTCAACAATACTATTACAAGAATATAAAACGTCCATAAAAATCAAGAGGAGCTTTCACTGGTTACTCTTACCATAAGTGGTCAATTCATTCATGGATAGAGTAGTACGCACCTAGTATGAGCTATAAAAATCCGGCAGAACTGTTCAATGATTTGTCGATGACGTAATAGACACCATGTGAACGTCCTATCGGCCAATCATCCAGCAATGACCATCAGTCGACCAATCAAAGGTCACATCAACGACATCAAGGTCGCGTCACAGCACAAATTGCATTTATTTATTTAGAATCAGTTTCCATACAAAATAAAATAGCATACCGCTTGATGCTTCATGAGGCAATAACAATAATATAAAGAAGTCCAAACGTATTGAAACGAATAAATTAAAATACACATGCTACAAATAATTTCATCAAATTATTAAACTTGTTGACACTTTCACACTCAACTTTACATTTGACTTTTCATTGTAAAACTTTATTGAGTTAACGGTTGAAAGACTGAAACAATACGCTCAAATGAATAAAATAAACGTATGTTATTTCGGAAATTGTATTATATGTCTACCTGTTCGTTCCATAAACAAACTGCCACCTCTTTACATTATTATTAACTTTATACAGTTTCCGAAAACATTGGGAAAATATTCGCATTTTTTTTTTAAATCTTCTATGTACAATTAGTTTATGCTCGCAGCTTCGCCTGCGTTAACTAAGATATATAACAGGATTTGATTAGTAGCATAGTATATAGCCCACCTCCTTAAATGGGCTATCTAACACTGAAAGAATCATTCAAATGCAACCAATAGTTCCTGAGATTAGCGCGTTGAAACAAACAAACTCTTTTAGCATTATTAATATAAGATTATTATTTATTATCACTATATTTATCATATAAAGCCTTCATTATAAAGGCTAGAAGCTAGCTTCGAAGATAAAGATGCTGCTGAACATATTCAGCAGTGGACGCATAAGGACTCTTCCAATAAACATCAAAACGGCCGAACCTTTACATCGTTGCATTAAGCTGATGACACATCCAGGAATATATGCTAATTAAATTTCTATTATTTTAATTGTACGCTTTTAAAATAATATTTTTAACTTAGTACATTTAAAAACTTTTGTGTTTACATCCCACTAATCTGTACTTTTTCGAAAATTGATTTATACAAAAAGTGCCAAAAATTATTTTTTCATATAAGTTCTTTATAATACCTAGTCATAAGTCTAATTTTGGTATTGACGAAAAACAATTTATGGTTGATGACGAATATGTAAGAAGAATGACATTATGGATTATTGGCAATCATAATATACATACAATAGAGAACAGAACTCCATGTCTCAGTCTACGTGATTGTATTCAGTCTCAAAACTTCATAGCCTAAAGATAAATTCAAATAGATTTGTACTCATGCCACTCACTCTTTTCGCATTTCTCATTGTGTGTTTCTAAATAAGTTAGATACAATGAATTTTTCTCGTGGAAACGCGCTAGAAACTTGGAAAGGCTTGTGAAAGTCACTCACGCACAACGGAAGACGTCGCCTATGTAGGGTGGCCATGTGTGACCCGTTCTGGGAATTGTGGTTTTGTCACAATATAGCTATAACTCATGGGAATAAACATAACAGAAGAACACTTCCCGTTTCGTTCTCGACCTGCACTTGCGTTTATTGCCGCGTGGATACTAAAATTTGAGACTATTAACCCGTCTAAAAATAAACGTAGACTACTTGTGATTGTCTTGTTTTGCTGCTTATATCTTGGTCTGATGTCTTGCTCGGCTGGGTATGGTATTTCCCTAAACTCTAAAAATTTTATTTTAGGTAAGCCTTCTGCTCATCTACTAATCTACTATTCCGATTGAGCTTTAGGGCCAATAAATCTCTTTTGAAATAAATATTTACGAACTCTATGTTCAGATAATATATAATTTAATATCCGACGAAAATTAAAATCCTTTTATTTTTTTATTTTAGAACTATATTTTATTGCTTCAGCTGTATTTATTACTATTGTTTAATAAATAATAATTCCCATGTAACTGGTTTCTAATTTTTTAAAGAAGTTTATTCATAATATATAAATTTGTAACTATGAATTGTTATTAACATTGGTGGGTTCATAATTCATATTTTAGTTTGGTAAAGAGATAGACACAAGTAGATGTTAATATAATCGAATCAGGATATGAAAGTGCGTGCGGTCCCTTCATATTCACAGTCGAATCAAGACCCCGCCGATTGACTCCGCAGATTGAGTGCGAAATTGGGGATTAGAACTCAGCTCAATAAACCTTTATTTCCGTTTTTTTACGGAATCATCTGTATCAAATTCACACTTGATTAATTTTGATTTATTGATCGGCTCGTTGGTTGTGAAACATATATATGTCTATAATATGTCCAAGTCAGCATTTAGACATATGAAAAGAAACTTGTAATCATGGCTTGCCTTAGTTCTAATCTGATAAGTATCGACGAAATCCCATTTTAGCTACATATATTTTTCGATTACAAGAAACATCCCAGTATTTATAGAGAATTCGCATATAATGTTTATCATTCATCATCATCAGCCTTTGCCACTGCTGAATATCCTCCTAGTGAACGCCGAGATGGCCGATCAATATAAAGTTTTATATTCGCTAGACTAGAGTGTATGAAACCTATTAAAAGGCCTGAGAATTTTTAATAACAATTAACATTATATACTTTTACTGTACAGCTTAAAATATGTCTGTCAGCAACTTGCAGTAATTTTATAATAATGACGTACGACGTAATTACAACTGGTAGGCATTTACAAGATTGGACTTAATAGTCGACCACACCAGTAGGGCTATTCTGTAAAAACCATTTCGAAATCGAGCTTCACCTGAATGATAGAGCTCACTTTACGCTCACTTCGAAGCCGAACTTTATTGATAAAGATAGATAATCGAATTTTAAAGAATACAAATTCGTCAAATTCTTCATATCACTGCGGATTCCGCTTTCGAGATTCGGAAACGACCTTACAAAATAGCCCTACAGAACGCTATTGTCAGTTCACATTGTTACTCCATTTAGTTCTAGTCTACTCTAGTTAACCTCAATGTCTATCTCATTATGTGAAATTAACTGGTGACTATTAGGTCTTTCTCATCTGTATCATTCATGATACAAGTGAGACAAAGTAACTAGGCTTTGCTAATATCCATTATAACATAAGACATATTACAGCTAATTAGAAACTAAATCATGTTAATTGTTCAGTTCTTACCATTTGACGTCTACAAAACAGATTTATCATACGTAAAAAAATCTAACAATGTTCCCATTTACGGCGGCTTTCAATATCCTATCTATCTTAAAATTTTCTTATCTATCTTGAAATTTCGACACATTTTCTTACAAAATCTGTCAAAATTTTAAGATAGATAGGATATTGAAAGCCGCCGTTAACAAGTACAATTTAGGATAGTAAATAAAACTGTTTTATAATAAAATGAGAAAATTTATAGCAATCTATAAAAAAAAAACTTATACCTAATTTGATTTACGACATGATTATAATCGACAAAGGATTTTAAATCTTAGCACACTCGTAACATGAGCTTGCTATCGCCGGGTACCGTTAACTGTACTCCCTATACTTTTGTGTTCAAACCTTGGGTAAGAACGTTGACCTTCGTAGGGAAACGTGGGCACTGAGGTGCTATCAGTATTGTATAATACTCGATATCCGAACTGGAATAAAAACAGGCAACTTGTTTAATATCTGGTTTGTGTTACGCGGCTGTTAAAACACTGCGTTATGCATTGTCGGTATTTTTTTTCTGTTTTCTTTCTTTCGTAATATTTATATTTATTATTGTATATACGTAATTGTATAAATAATTTGTAACTTTTATATTTTTATTAAATATGAAGAAGACTAGTTGTCTTATTTTAGTACTTAATTGTAGTTTTTCCTTACTAACTAGAATTGGATGCATTCTTGATGTTCATTGAAATACTTCATGTATTCATGGAATAGACGGAAACCGGCTGATGATTATGAAGGCAATACTTAAAAAAAACATTATCATCAGATAATTTTTACAGAAAAACATTTTCTTCAAATATATAAGATAATGTTCTATTTTGTAAAAATCATATTTTTATCACAAAAATATTACCCTCACAGGATAAGTTTTTTTAATATGACCCAGATCGGAAATACTAGTTTCAAATGGAGTTTAATTACAAATCTTATAAAAAACATGATTACTAACATGCTTTTTGCTACCTCAAAATTCGTGATCTAACTTTTGCGAGCGCTAAAAATGTTTGCTTTGCGAATGTAATAAATATGAAATATGCAATTAATTTTATTCTATATTTTTTTGGCGAACTGTACGTTTTGCAAATGAAGTTCTTTGAAAGCATTTCAGTAGGCATTATGGCTGACCTATATTGATGAACGCGAATTATGCAAGGCGACTTAATTTAAATATGAAAGTGCATTCAAGAGGTGCGGTATGTTATAAGTGATGACATGCTTGCGATTGTATAGTATAGAAGTCATAAAAAATATCGATATTTGATTGAAATGTGATATCTTTTTTCTTTTTTAAAATTTTATATGTATTTTACATATCTTCAAATGCGCATTTATTAGCATTTTATATTTTTTGTGATATAATAAAAGTTTTAATATGTACATTATAATAATCGCGTCAATATAATTAGAATATTTAAAAAAGTAACCGCTGAATTGATTTTAATGTGTATTGTTAAATTTATCTGTGTGCGTTTTGGTCTAACTTGGGAAATTTGATAGGCTTGTGTACAACAAATACGTTTGAGGTGTAAGCTCTGTTGTTTGTAACAATCGTCCTAATCACTAGGCACTAGTATTATATTCATAACACTATATCATGCGAATCATCATAATCACCTTCATCAGCCTCAGCCATTATCGATCAATTATTGAATATAGGGCCGCGATATAACAATTTTACTATACCTTATTTAATACTACGGAGTATTTAATAAGGTATAATAAAATACGGTATGGCACTATTTTGTTTTGTTAATAATATCGTCCACGCGGCGGCTTGTCCAGATAAGCTCTTGTGAGTTTTCGCGGCAAGCTTTTAATTTATTATTATGTGTGATATATTTTATTTTTTCTTTTAATTTATTTTGTCTGTATTTTGAACAATAAATAAAAAAAAAATAGATAAGCTACTTAGCTGCAAAAAAAATGAGTCGATTAAAGTGTGACTCCACAGCGGCGCCCGAAAAAGCTACACACATTTTTCAAGCTTTGCTTTGCGAAAAAATGTATGTGATTGTCTTTGTCGGCTGCAACGCACGGACACAACGCATTAATTAACATTTTCTTGCAAAACTTTCACGTGCGTATCCTCACAGTGCGCCGCGGTGGAACCGCGCCTTTATTATGAACCGCAGAATAATACGAACAAACCTAACTGTAATATTATCGTGTATCTTTTGATGATCATTGAGAGGCCCATGTTGAACAGAAGAGGATTACACTGATGAAAATATTAACGATTGCGAAGCGTGGCTTCGTCGGATAAAATTATGTTCATACTATTGTACGATATGGACTACTTTCAAGTGTCATACTATTTTATTCCTTCATATTTAATAAAAAAATATTCTAAATAAAACAATATAACTATAAACAAGCAAACAACTATTACTAAACAAACCATTCGATATTTTTTTCAAACGAAGAATTTCAGCACTAGAAATTTAATGGGGCATACGTAAAATCTGCTAAAACTGCAGTTTTGTCACCGAAGTGTTATTTTTATGCTCGGGGCGACAATAAACCTACAATCACTCGCTTAACTTTTATGACATTTTTTAAAATTGGAATAGTTACTAACCAGGACATGTACTAATTTTCAATATTATATATTTTTAGGTAATTTCATTCATACTCGTATAGTCAATTTGTTTCGTGTAGTTCAAGCTTTACCATTTCTATTCATTTGGTGCATATTTTAAATTTACTTTTAACATGCATATAATATTAATCTCTAGGTATGTCTCTTAAAATTCTTAGTTATTATCGCTGTAAAGCTAAAAAATAATCGGGTTAGAGTTAGGTCGTAGGTAATTTTATTTAATTTTCAGGTTTTGTATGTGCAAAACCTGAAAATTAAATAAAATTACCTACACTAAATTCTAATGCTAAAAGCACATTCTAATGCTAAATTCGTTTCATGCATAAATATTAGCTAAAAATCGGTTCCTAGATACATTAATGAAATTAGATATGAATTATTTCTAGTTTTTAAATAAAAAACCAAAATATAAAATTTATTAAATATTTACTAAACAAACTATTGATGTCATTTTTTTAAGGGACTTTTATAAATAAGTATAGGGGTTTTTATAAATTTCTACGTGAATCTTAAAAAGGGGGCCATCGATCGCTAATCAGAGAAGGAAAACATTGTGAGGAAACCTGCATACTAGATAAGGTTAAAAATCTTTGAAGGTGTAGTTCACCAATGCGCATTAGTTAACTATGGCAAGAGTATATATATATATATACTCTTGCCTGTAAGTCATGTATAATAATCATTTCCATGAATACTAGCCGAAGTTATTTGCTAGATTTTGATAAATAGCCGACAATAGGATACAATGATTGGTCGATTAAACTAGTTCACACCTCACAATAAACTGAAGCGAGCAATTTCCGTGCAATAATTAATATCTCAGTATGAAACGTTACCACTAATTCTCTTCTAGACCCATACAATGACGCATATTACCGTTATAAAGGAGAGAAATGTAACGAAATAAACGGATTAAAATCGCGTCGTTAGAAACCAGTATTTTAAAATATTAGTTCTTGTAAATTTTTTATTGTTTACCCATCCAATATTTGTTTATAAATAATTAGTGAAAATTTAATTGGCTTCTGTATTATGTAGTTGACAAGATCCATATGTATTATTACAAGTTATAAGTTTTCTTTAAAAATAAAAATTAGCCGTGGTACTTAGACATATTTTTGCAGAATAAGTTAAACTCTATTGTAATTGGAGTAAATTTGTTATTGGGTTTAGTTTTCAAACAAAATATTTTTGTGATATTAGTAAAATAAAAAAAAATTATAAACTGCAAATACAAAATGATTATATGTGATCTTGCAAGCGATTTTCAGGACGACGGCATAAAGGACCTTTCATGAACCAGATTTTTCATTCGCAGACATGTTACGAGATGGAAAGATATCTCCGAGAAGAACCAAGAGGGAAACGCAAAGAAGAAGACTGGGCAAGATCGGTCGCCTCATCACCACCTATATCCGTGTCTCCACCATCACCCAGGCTGTTCACAATCACCGCTGTCAAAGAGGAACCACTAAGTGATTGTGATGATCCAAAAGGTAAGGCTACTTCTAGACCCAAATATCCATCCCAACCTGTATTTTAACTTTACAATTTTAGTAAGCTATTGTTTCATGCAGAATATTATTTATATATACGGTGTCTTATCTTTGCGCTGTTCGAGATTAAATACATTAATTAGTAGTCTACAGTGAGAGTAGCTTGTAGGTACATTCGAAGTCGATTCAATTTATCAGCATAATTATTTAAACCAATAGTTTCATGTTATGTGTATTGCCATCTTTATTACATTTAAACGTCATCATCTTTTCGTTCGATATGTCCTACATAAACAATTCAGAACGTGATATTTCTGACATTTGATTACCTTTGATATTTCTAAAAGTAATGTGACTCGTTATGTTTTTAATTGAATTATGTATAAAAATTACTATATTTTTTTATTGTAGTGCTAGAAATGGGCAATGGTGTATTTCTTATTTCATATATTCAAATTTAGAAGTAGAAGCAAAGAATTAAAATTCCTTACTTTTATGAAAAGTAAAATATAATTGAAATATTAAAAAACCTTCATATGATTTATGCATTTTTTTAGGTAAGATGTAAATCTGCTTAAATATTGGTATGAAATTTTCTCCCAGGCTTTGGGGTCGCGATATCTACAAGAAAATATGATCCCTTGTTCAGCTTCGGACTGTTACCTGCTACTAAAACATGTACGGGTTAGTCCTATTTTAAGTAAGCTGTTTGTTCTGGAATGTTAAATTCTTGTTAATACTTTCATATAATGAGAAGAAAATAATATGATGTTAAAAAAAACCGATCATTCGACATTACAAAATAAGTTGTCGTAATTCGTCTTTTAATAAAATAGTTTTATTACTTGACTAAGCTTTCATGGTTTTTATTTGGTAGTAAAAAAATATTTAATGTAATAACTTTGTCTAAGCACACAAACAGTTAAAAAATTATGTATATGGAAAAAAATCATAAGCTAAGATAACAACATACAAATGCCAATTAACAAGAATTTACGATTCCTAATATATTTGTATTTCAACATGTTTCATATATAATTCATACCATCATATATATGACAAATTCATAAGTAATAAAAACAACATTTCCTTCTAAAGTGAAACTACTGAATAAATTGATATAAAAAACTATATATAATTTCCATACCAATTAAAATATATTGGTTTCATATTTTGCATTTCCTCTTAGTTCATTTATGATTTTCCATATAATTAAAACCAGCTTATGATACAAATTATATCTCGACTCGGGATATAATAATGATAGCTCATTATTACCATATCATTAATTGCAGTTTTATAACATTTTGCTCTGTAATATAATTTCAAATAAAGATCTAAAGTTTCTGTCGAATTGTTTACAGAACCTTTATTGCTCATGCTGTTTTATAATCATATTTGCTTGATTCAGGCGATCCGGGGCCGCCAACAACGTCAGATCCATTATTTGAATTTGATCTGTCACCTTCAACTAAACAATGTTAGTGTATAGCACTATCTGCTTATTTGAAATGTTAAATTCTTGTTAAAAGATTTTACATTTGAATTGATGCAGCAAAATTTACAAAATTTACGAGCAAAATTATTTTTATTTTTAACATTTTTTTTACTAATTCGGATCTTATAAACACCAATTCGGCCCTTATTTATATATTTATTAAAACCAGAATTTAATATTTTCGAATATTAATGTCAATTGACCTTGTTTTGCGAAGTCTTGAATTTCTTTTCTTTTATGTTCATTTTTTTAAAGTGCTCTAATATTTTATTGTATTGATGTAATTTGTGTTAATTTTTTTATAAGGATTTATAAGCATGTTTCAAAGGTAGTAGTAATATATGTCACACATAATATAGGTTATAAAATTTTGTCAGCGTTGCGATGTTCTCTTTTCTAGACGCTCGATTAAAACTATTTATTGCTCGTGTTATTAAAAATAGTTGAAAAGAACAACAGGATAATAGAGGCAGAATATTCAGTATACCACTTTCCTTAATATAGATCAAGTATATGAAACTAAATCTAAAATGCGTGCATCGATTTCTTAGGAATCTAAGTTATTAAGTTTAGTCCAAGACTTCTTCAGATTTCACAATCAAACATTCAAAAGCATCAACAACTATACATTGCAAAACAAACATTTGCTTACATTCTTAAGTTTGCAATGTTTATACAATTTCACTGAAATATCTGATATCTAAAAATCTGATGTTAATAAGTATGAATTAGTAGTTACAATAATTATTTATTTTATTTTCGTTTCCTTTTGCTTCATTATAATTGTAGTCAATGTTGTAATCTCAAAAAATGTCTAAATGTTCGTATTATTAAATGTTATTTGTCATCTTACATTTGTATTTATTGTACAAAATACAGTTTCTTAACGCTACGTACTTTGTATTGTGTATACTTTTGTGTATACTTGTACGAAAACCGCTTGTGTGCCAGGCGACTATTATTAGACTGAATCTTTTGTGAAACATTAAACGTTTGGAAACTTTGATGTCTTTGGCATTTTTAATTGCGTTTCTGTGTACGATGATAAAAGTAAATCCACTATTTGAATTTTGAGTGTTAGCATTTAATTTGTTTGATTTAGGCCTAGCGGAGCGGACAGCAACCACACCGGAACCATTCGTTGACGTGGATCTATTGTCGGAGAGTAAATATTGTCCGGGTCAGTTGACATTTGTCATTATCATATATAAAATATTTATTTCACAACAAAATAGGATTTTCAAAAATAGTAACTAGAAATTGTTATTTTTAACTACTCTAGTATATTTCACTTAGAAATTGTAGACATTTATATCTTCCGACTACGTACGTTTACTTATTCGCCCGTTTGGTGGCAGTTCTAATTAACGATTAAAGCTCGACTTCAAACCGAAAAGTCAAATGAACCATTTTTGCTACTTTTTAAATTTCGTTTGATCTGTCTAGTATGAAGTAACACATACGAAGGGGAAACATAGATGTTCCCCTGCTGGGCACGGGTCTGCTCCTCGAAATCAGGCGAGGAGGATATCGGGTTCACCGAAGCGATGGTCCAATGCGGGTTGATGTACTTCACACACCCTCAAAGACTTTTTAATCTCATCAGGCATGCAAATTTCCTCACGATTTTTTCCTTTATCAATAAGCGAGCGATGGTCTCCTGTTCAAGGTTTAGGCACTTAGAAATTTAGAAAAACCATTTTAAGGGACCACAGTGGGGTCAGGATCGAACCCGGACCCTCAAGAGGCCGTGCCCGTACCCACTGGACCATCGTCGCAGGGGGACGACAAGGAAATACCATGCGAAAAGGACGGTGAGGCGAAAAAACCAAAATTCCAAAAGTATAACTAAACTACAACACTTAAAATTGGTAGCTATTTTTGGTACTTAACTATAAAATTAAAGTATACTGTCTTGTCCGTCCACACGGCAGATGCTCCAAATAACAGTCTTTGACGTTATGTAAAATTTTCTCATCACAAAATAAAGCTAAGTGGGTATATTAAAAATATTATCTTTAAAGCTTGCACTAGTTTGATAGTGAAATGTTAGCTTCTATTAACGATTGACTTGAGCAGTTCTAAGTTTATTAAATCAAACTAACTATCTCATAAAAGTTGTTTGTGTATAGAATTGGAGGAGAAAGTTCCAAGGATGCCGGAGTTACTGCCTGGGCTCGTTAAGACGTCTAAGGCTAAACCGAAAGACGGTTAGTAACCAAATAATATAAATAAAAATATACTCTTTCTCAAAGCACACACGATAATTTCAATCTTAAATACATCTTTCAAGGATCTGCTAATAATTTGCTAGTTTTAAAACCATGGCTCGAACAGTTTAGAAATTTTCGTACATGAAAATAGTATTTGACAGTATATAAAATTAAATACTACACTAAAATACCAAAAATGTAACAAAGTTTGTAGAATTGGTACTATTTTTAACATACCACATTTCAGTTTATTCTTCTTATTTTCACTTCTGTAAATTGGTTTTTCAAAAATATTTAAGCTTCTCAAGAAAGCAAGAACTTGGGATACTTACTACTTAGTCTATAGATTAAGATAACATATATTATTATTTTGGACTTAAGCAGCTCTAGTAACAGAGAGAGAGAGAAAGAGAGTCGTAGCTATACTTTGTATTTAAGAGTAAATATCCTTGGATAGGTATCTCAGTAAGAAATAAGAGAAAAGAAAGGCGCCCAAGACGCTCTTAACCAAATTTTCGTAATTTAAGTCTATGCCTTTGATTCTAATGGGTGGGTCTATTTTATTTAAAGACGTTTACCAAAATTAACCAATCGTTTACAAAGAATTATATTAATAATTTTTTTTAAGCCTACTGACTCATATTTGACGAACAGTCTCATAACGTTTATTTTATATTCATTTAGGTTTGGAAGAACGGATCTCAACAAAAACACCAATCCCTTTGGTTAGATTCGGTCTAACACCAATCAAAAAGTCAACCGGTTAGTCTCTTGTAATTCTACTTAATCGGAATGTTAAATTCTTGTTAATTTATGTCCATCAATATTATCTACTTATTAATGAAAAGCCTATTTCATAGGCTTTGTGAAATATAAACAAAACTCTTATTAATAAATGCTAGCTTACTTAAATCTTAATATTCTACTTTCGAGTATTAAATTAAAGCTATTAGCGTCACTCACACGCATGTAATTCTAAGCAACTTGCTAAGTTTCCATTAAGTAAAACGCTTGTAAAATTACGTTATACGACAAGTGACAACATTAAATTAACATTTCCGATTATATGTGTCGTAAATGTCATTATTCATTTCAGAAATGTAACTTCACGCTGATGAGTATGCAATGTGCTTTGATGTTTGTGATATTTTTTTTTTTATCATACGAGTATATACATGATTTTTTTTGTTATTTATATGCGTATAATTAGAATCTAAAAAAAGACGATCATCCACTATCCCACTTCCTCAAAATACCTAGTATAATTATTTATTTCTTCCAGAGGTAAGTATTTATTCCTATGTGTATTTATTTATGAAAAAAATTTTGTAAATCGGTTTGATATGTCCGAATCGTACGAATTCTCGTTTACTCGTACGTCAACTAGTCAGTTGCAGATCTCATAACCTAAACGTCAATCACTACTTTGGCTCCGCAATAGTTTACAAACTGCTCGTGAAAATGTTTCATTCATACACTGCTAATTAATTTAAGCATAACAGGTAATTACTACAACGAAAGTAAAATATAGATAGTGACAAGCTACACGACGTCTTAAAAAAAATCACGCGACAACAGTACAATAAATTCATTCTTTTATCGCATCTTAATATCTTAACTGAAATTATATAATATTCATAAATTAAATAAATTAAATTACATTAAAAAATGTGATTTTAAATCATATTTATAGAAATAAAAAGAAGTTTTATGAATTTCGAATTATTTATTATTTTTTTGGGCACTACGAAAGTTTTTGTGTGACAGAATTCTTATAATCATTAATAATGAAGCTTTAAGGTTGCCGTGCGTTAAAGCTTATTTAATAAGTTCTATAAAATTTAAATTTGTTTTAAAATGAGCTTTTTGTGTTAAAAAAAATCAAGAAGTAATCCCCTCCGTTATTCGTCCACAATTTTTCTCTAAGCTGGAGTTCTAGGACTGAATTTTTTTTTTAATTAAAAATTCTCTTATAATTTATACCCTTTAATAAATTTGGTGTTATTAGAGACGGCTGCATGAATT
This sequence comes from Lycaena phlaeas, assembly GCA_905333005.2. Classification (NCBI taxonomy): domain Eukaryota; kingdom Metazoa; phylum Arthropoda; class Insecta; order Lepidoptera; family Lycaenidae; genus Lycaena; species Lycaena phlaeas. The sequence continues at coordinate 9,561,435 of HG995168.1, forward strand.
CTTACAAGAATTTATGATGATTTTGTATGAGTGAGATTTTTTCAATCTGTTTATTTATTTCGCTCGAAACGCTTATGAAAGTGCAAACACTGTCATGTCACCTTTACATATGCATGTATGTGTATTTAGATGTGACACGTTTGTTAGTCGATGTCACTTATAAAAAAAAACTTTTTTCCAGATGAGACACCGTGCCCTCCGCCGGTGCGTCGCCACCAGTCTCGTCGCCACTCCTTGTCCCACGCCACCGATCCCAGGCGCCGGGTGCACCGATGCGAGTTCCCCGCCTGCGATAAGGTCTACACAAAAAGTTCGCATCTCAAAGCTCATAAACGTACACATACGGGTAAGTGACAAAAATTACTATAACTATTTTTTTTAAAAAGCCCCAATGCTACATCATACTACAACATAGCAGTCAAGTTTATAACATCCCTCTTTTTGCGGTAAAAAAACAATACAAGTCTTTAAACAATTCATTACAATGTAACCTAAACATCTTAATGTAAAATATAATCATTTAAATATAATTTTCTATCCATCCCCTCCTGAACATAGGCCTCCCTCAATGAACGCCAAGACGAAAAATCCCTTGCCACTCGTAACCAATACAGACCGGCCACTGCGCGGAGATCGTCTTCCCTCCTGGTTAATGACCGATTGACACTTTATATACCTAAACTCGGCCTCCACTTTTGAACCCTAATAGCCCATCGTCCATACATCCTCCTGAGATCCATATGAGACCAGCCCAACGAGTGATGGCGACACCATCAATCGGATTGTCGAAAGGGCATCAGTGCAGCCGATATGATTTCATCATCATCATCTGCGATTGCCAATCTGCCTGCTCAGCGTGGCCATTACGAGCATATCCCCTCATAAATCATTAAGTAATTTAGATAATATGGATTAATTCAAACATGATTAAAAACCGAAGCTTAAGTTCTTAATCTCATCTTCTTAGTATATTATTTGCAGCGTCAGAGTTGCAAGTTGCAATGAATCATTGTATGAACAATATGTGTTCCTTCTCTTCTGCCTCATTACTTTTTTTCACTTTGTCCTTTGACTTTTGACAAAATATGGTATTGATATAACTGTACATTTGTAATGTAGGCGTTTTCAATGCTGTCTGCATATTTTAAATTAATTAATAAAGTTGAAATAAAATTATTTGGAAACAAAATAACATTTTTAAATAAATTGGTTTGTATTACATTGAACATATGAAACGTATTTTAAACGTTTTGATCTCTGCTACAAAATAAATATAAACCTAGAGTTTGTTTTCATGAATATTTTTCAGTAAAGTAAATAATAATATAGCAAATAAAACTGAATGACTACTAGAGTAAAATGGAATATTATACTCGAATATTAAAATTTGCCCCATTTTAAATGTAAGGATATGGTTCCAGATATAAAAATATTTACAATTTAATTCCAGGTGAGAAACCATACAAGTGTTCATGGGAGGGATGCGAATGGAGATTTGCCCGCTCGGACGAACTGACTAGACACTATCGTAAACACACGGGAGCGAAACCCTTCCGCTGCCGCCACTGCGAGCGCTGCTTCTCGCGCTCCGACCACCTAGCATTACACGCGAAGCGCCACGCGTAGCCCGAGAACCAATCACCCGCTCCCAGAAAAGAAAGGGTTAGCCGGAAAAAGGGCTCCGAAAAACAATCACCACAAAGCATTTAAAGGAGCTTACCGGTGCGCGTCTCTTATGTGTGATTCTGTTATACATTTTGTGAGCTGTGATCCCAATATCGAACATTGTTAAATGTAAATGCAAGTTTGTTTAAGTGATAGTATGATTTGGAGACGCGCGGGAGGGGTGATCGCATAGTGTAGCAAGCCAAAGAAAACGCTACAAACGTAGCCGAGTCAACACTCACTGCACCTTAATGCTTTAACGTTATTTTTCATTGTATTATTTTATTGAGGATAAATTAAAATCTCTTTAATGTTTCGGCCTGCATCGTTGTAGTTCTTTGTTGCAATAAGAGAACGATTTATATTTGCCGTTGTTTATTATGTAAAAGATTTTTGTAAGCTTTGTGTACAGAGATTTTTTATGTCGATCGCCAAGCGGTCGTCGTGAGTTGTGCCATCGTAGCGAGGTGGACGGGCGCGCAATCCGTTCGCCTGCATTTCTACATACGTGACATATTATTTATTGAGGAACGGGATGTTCAGCACATATCCCACCGGCACAACATTTTATTAGTTATAAGCTTAGTAGGATGTGCGTCACGTTACCTGATGTTATGTCGATATCTTTACGTAATCGCGTGCAATCACAGCCCGTGTGTATGAAAACCCGCATTTTATTAATATTCTAAAGATGGTTAATAAGGATTGAATAGAGATCAATTTCATAATCGATACAGATAAATGCATATGGATGTATACACGATACAATAACATATTTTATTTTACTTATCTGTCTGTCTGTTTAGAGTAATCTCTGAAAAGGCTGGGCCGAATTTGACGAGACTTTCACTCGCAGATAACTGATTAACAAGGAGCAACTTACGCTATAAAAATTATCATAATCAATCCGGATACATCCGTAATTATCCTATAATTGTAATTTCCAATAATTGTAATTGTATAAAAAATATCATTTCATTATATTTTGTTTCATATTTTACAGTAAACTCTTACTTAAATCATTTTTCATCTTGTTATAAAACTTGATTTCGCAAAACAGTTTGCTATGCAAATGTTCATCCTGACAGGTTCTTCAAATCTGCTTTTTATCTTAACGTGTCATTGAGCGTTTACGAGTGAGGCGTGTTCAAGCGACTGCTTAAAGATATTGACGCATTTTTATTTTAAGATATATTATCCTATATATTACACGTTACGCTATCTTCTTTTTTACTCTCTCATTCCGTTGATTTAAGTTTCACTGTAGGTATTATGTGTCGGTGCCGTATGTGTTTTTGTAAGTTTTTTTTTTATATTTTTACATTTTTATACTTGTCACCTTGCACTCTTGGTCAAATTGTTTTCAAATCTTTTTTATACACCCTTATATGTTTTAAAGATTATTTAAAGTTGATTCCACGCCACAGTCGCTATTTTTAAGTTCATTATTTTGCACTTTATATTGTTTGCAAATTATTATTAATGTATTATTATTATTAGAATAACTTTATATCATTTAAGCTACTTTTTCTAATATAAAAACCTGGTAAAAGAGCTTTCACTTAGACGAATTTTCGAATTATATATCTAATAACAATATATTGTTATATATTGTCTTTGAAAGTACCTATGAATATTATAATAAGTATATAATTACTATATTATGCTTAATAAATAAGCTATTGTCTATGTGAATGATCTGTATTGAAAACCAACTGAATTATAATATATTACAATTCTTTAACGATTGTTACGAAATTTTAAATATGTGTTGACTCGAAATTATTACCTAGGCTTCGTATATATTCATGTTTAAATTATTTTTCAGTTAGTCCTTTTATAAATTTTATTAAGTCTATACTTCTACATATACTTTTATTTATAACTAGTGAGTAATCATTGTTAGTGTAACTAGAAAAGGCGATTGAATATTTTGTGTACTATAACACTAAAATCATTGCATTAGTAATATTGTATTTGTAACATAGCATGAGAATATAATGAATATGCATGCACAACATTATTCTTAGAAAAATAAACGAAAAATTTCGGTGTCGATGAAAAACTTATCATCACAATTTAGGCCAATATATTTTCACGACGGTAATAAGCTAAAGCGTTTCATAAATAGTAAATGTTAAGAAATAGTACGTAAGATCTGGTATTTGTAATTGTTTTACGTTTTAAACAAAATTACGTTTGGGCATGCACTTTATAATAAGCCATGTAAACCTGAACCCGTGTAAGTAACATATCATAAAATATTTGGGCTTCGTACGTGTCATTATGTTAATTGAGCTAGTATAATGTCCTTTGGAATTAAGTAGTTAATGTGATGTTAATGTAAAAGTTGTCTTCACAAAAAATCGTTTATAGGTTATTTACTGATTTCGTAACCAGAATAAAATTTCGGGATCGGTAATACTATAAGCTTAGTATATTTAAGTATATATAAAATCAAATAAGTACTTTAAAATTGATAATAATACAGCACTATTATGTATAAATTTGGTGGCTGTGGTAATAAGATAGGATTTTTCAAACAACGCTCAAAATATTCAATTTGAACAAACGATTTTCAATAGTTTCTCAGATCAGATAGTTCTTTTTGGATGGCATTTACGTATTTTAGATAAAATAAGTACAACGACTGTAAGAGAATTTTTACTGCCATGTTTATTATACTTGACCAGTCATGTGCACACTTTATTTGGATCTATTTTACGACTGTTTTAGTCATTATACCTAAAAGCGCATAACTGGTTTCCTATACCTACATTATCTCGGGGGCCAAGAAATTAGTCTTCCCGAATTGAAATTTGTGATTTTTTACATCATTCGAAAATCGGGAATTTTTGTCTAATACGCTTCGAGCGCTATTGCTTTTGAAACGCGCTTTCTTCATTTCTATTATTGCACAAAGTATTGCAGTATCTCAAACCCTTACTAGATAGGTATGTATAAATTTAAAAAAAATCTTATAAAATAATCTTCTTTTTCATCTCCAAACAGCGTTTGTACGAAAAACAGCGTTTGTACGAAAAACAAATTTGCCAAAATATAAAACTCATAGCAGGGTATTTGTACACATTTTTTTTATATCTTTATAGGTATGTTGTTTTTTTCTCTGATAAAAAAAATACACGATCGATAACTCATTGAATACGTAAAATATGGAATTAGGTATGATTAAATATCGAATTTAGAAAATGAATGTCTGTAGTCTTACAAAAACCCTGTCAATGTATAGTAATGATAAATTACAAAACAGATTGACGATTAAATATATTATATATAAAACCATGTAAAAACTTGTTTCATAATATGGCGTATAAGGAGATTGATTCTTAAATGCTCCCTTTACTCGAGCGCTTTTTTCCGTGCGTTAAAAAAGCGTTTAAATGAGACAAATGGATACCCATGTATCTGTTCACACGAAAGTGTTTTTAATTGTGGCGCTTTTTGTCAAGTGCTGTTGGATGGAACGTTGTTGAGTATTGGACATTAAATCGAATTGACATTGCGTAACTCGCGACTCGCGTCATCGTCGGGTTTAACGCGACGTTAAGCGCTCGATTGAACGGGGGCTTGCAGTTCTAAAGATCGCTCTGTCAAGTTTTATGTAAGTATCAAGAATCAGTGTTGGCTTTGACCCAGTGATCTTCAAGCATTGTAATTTAGTATATAATACGTGCGTGCGTCATAATATGTGTACTAATACATATGCTTAAATGGCAAACTTAGATATGACTACATTTAGTGTATTTATTATGCACCAGCTAAAATGCATGTTAGTAGTGGTAGATAAAAAAAATATATGACATTTATTATTATATAAGAAATATATGTGTTAAATGGTATGTGTACCTATTATAAATATATACATTAAATTATAACAAAAATTTTTAAAACAAAAGTTGCGGCTGTGTGTTGTTGAATCAACCTAGATAGTGTCTCATCACATTTTTGTATAAACTCCTAAAAACCTATAAATGGTTTCTGTCATATTAAACAGTGAATGTATTTTTAGGAAATATTTATGTAACAAAAATGTCTCGCATATACTGTCATCATGTTAACATAACGAGTGATTGTTTTCTCTCAAATAAGGTTTTATATCCATTATGCGCCAGTTCCAATAAATATATTAATCTTCCACTTATGTGTAATGTTTTAGATTTTCGCTGTCGTTAGCAACATTTTATTCATTAGCAATATTTTATTCCTTAGCAATATTAATTCGTACGTGTTTCAAAATGTCGCGCTTTATATAAATTTTTCGCGTACATAATTTTAACTTTTTATTCTATTATTATAGTGTATATGGTTCCGCCACAGGTCGGATATCTTATAATAATTATTTATACAATATTATGAAATAATGTGTTCGCTAGCTTTACTTGACTTTTTGTATTCTACGCGAATGTTGTCTTATCTATTTAACATTTTAATACTTTATATCGTTAGAACATTCCAGTGCTTTATAATTTGGTGGGTTTCACTTTATTAAAAATGCTGTCATCTATCGTAGGAAGCGCGTAACTTTGTCACATCTAGTGGCGTAACTACAGGGTGGCAGGTCGGCAAAACGCCACGGGCCCGGGCACGGGCTGAAAGGGGCCCCCGGTCGGAGGAGAATTCCAACTCCCAAGATTTATTATTACACATTTAGTAAAAAAATATGTGTCTTTCCTAGCATCCGATGAATTTGCCACGGGCCCCGAACGGTATAGTTACGCCACTGGTCACATCTATTCGTTCTAAATACTATTTTGTATAAATGGTTCTTTAATGTAATATTTTACAAATTGTGTAGTGTGTACACTTTCTTCATAAATTGCAATATGACAATATTGTAAGATTAGTGTTGTGGGTAATAATGATAATGCAAGTTGATACTTGTTCATAGCCATGACCAATTTTTTTCATCACACTATAATCTAATCGTATTTATAACATCTTGCAATATTGACGAGCTGTTTCAGTATATTTCATTTTATTAGTACATACTGTATGTATTGATAGTTTAAGTGGCATTTTTACCTCATTCAAAATGTTTTGGTGTTTGTTTTTAATATCGAACAATTTATTCACAAATTGGAACTATCGCAAAACGTTATTTTAAAGATAGGAATCTATCTAACCAATCTATACCTTTGATTAACTTTGTGCAATGTAACAATAGGACACAAATCTAGATTTACGTATATATTTTTATACTATATGTATAAATATATAGTCAGTATATTGTTTTTTTTTTAATTATAAAATAAAAAGTGTTATTTACTTTAGTATTTTTTGTACTAAAAATTTAATTATTTAATTTTATACATGTTCACAATGCGATGGTTCCAAGAACGATTTCATGTATTTTAGAATCTTTGTATGTACGCCCCTACCATACATTAAAATATTCATAACTGATATATTTACAACTATAAAATGAATTAAGTATTATTTTCGTTTTTTGACGTAAACTTGATGTGTATGAGTATATGTGTCCTATTGCAAAGGATGAGTTACGTAGTATACTTATTGCATTTTATATTAATAAATTTTCTTATATGTGATTTTTGTGAGTTTTCATTTATGTCCTGCTTTTACTCTGTCCGATATAATTGCGAGAGCATTCATTCAAATGTATAATGTGTTTCATTCAATATTTGATAATCAAACCTTCCGCTTGGGAGAAAGTTGTATTAACTCATTTGAAGAGTCTACCATGATGTAGGTTTATAACAGCACCTTGTCTCGCCCGTGTGCTCTTTGAAGCTATTCATAAAAATCACGTCAAAAAATCGACTTCCCTCGTGCCTTCGTCTTGTCACAGTTCATAATATTTATGGGACTCGTGTCAGATTACATATTCTGCATTTTTTTTAATAACTAAAAATAAAATAAAAAATATAAGTATAAATATTTTATAAAATAACTTAGATATTTCAATGGGAAAATGAGACGTCACAAAATCTAGGACCCCCATCCCATGTCACAAAATTACACTTGATAGACCCGCGCCCCTATAGCGTTTGACATAACTTATGGATGAAAGAACATATTCGGGAGTGAGAGCATTCCTCCTCGGAAAAACTCATACAGTTTCTAGTTTCTACGATACACAGACATAGCAACTATAGGTTAGGTCATAGGTGGTCTGTGCTACGATAGCAACAGAAATAAGTTCCGAATCTCTTCTGATGCCCGATGGGAGAATGCAATTACAGGCAGCGAGATCTACAATATTTATTCCAAGAAAACACAATGATCCGATTGAAATAGCTTAAGTTCATAGGGGATGTTACAAGCAAGTACAATGAAAGTGTAGTTTGCCCCTTTGCTATATACACACGAGGTTAATATTAAAAAGAGACATCTATTGGGAAGTAGTAGTACTACATGCATTGCACGATTAGTGCCGTTGCTAATAATAATGTTTATTGCCTAAAGATGACGCTGTTAAATTATTTTGAAAACTTATTTTTTATAAAATATCTATGCAGTTTTTTTTCTAAAAATAGAGTTCCTTAGACATAAATCAATGTTAGTCTCAAGAAAGTCAATGTAAATAAGTATCTATTCAATTATTTGAAATATGAACTCAGCTGGAATCCTTTTAACTTTGAAATCTTCCGTATAGATGGCACGACTCTGATGTCATTTACGTTTACCGCATTACGTACTTATTTACAGAATAGATATTAATTAATTTAATTAATACATTTATTTACATTATTTCTTAAATATATCGGTATTTTATCACCATTGTAGTAGCATTGAGGGCGTATGTGAATACCTACCGGCATCATCATCATCATCATCAGCCTTTATCCGTTCTCTGCTAGACATAGGCCTCCCTCCATGAAAGCCAAGACGACCGACCCTTTGTCATTCGCATCCAACTCGGATCGACCACTGCTCGGAGATCGTCTTCCTCGCGGCTTCCACTTTTGTACCTTAATGGCCCAACGGCCATCCGTTCCCCTGAGCGTGTGGCCACACAAACACAACGGGCAATTATTTGTGAATTACGTCATCTCGGGCAAATTTTAAAAGATAATAGACAGATAAAAAATCGTAGGTTTAAATGTTTGGATGTTTGGACGTTTGTTGCTCTGTAACGCAAAAACTACATAACGGATTTTGTTGAAACTGTGCAATAAAATACTTAGCTTAAAATATCGGAATAGGACAATAATAATATTTATTCCCGTACGTCACGGGAATGGGAAGTATGCAAGTAAACCACGGGGAGCTAGTATTAATTATTATAATATAATATAAAAATAAATTGAAAAAAGCGGAATAAAATATAACATCAAAATATAAATAAAATTAAGATAAGTATTAGGTATTTTCACACATCAAACCATGTGTTTTCAATAAAGACCCCTATCTGAGATTCTTGTCTGACGTTCCTATGGACGTCAGACAAGAATCTCAGTACAAATAGAATTTCCCACCAAAATTTTCAAATCATTGTCTATCTCTCTTTTATTCATTGGTTGTTCAATGGTTGTCTCATTCTACAAATGCCTCCGCAGTCAGATTAGTCAATCTGAGTACATCAGTGTGATTGATTCATGAGTGGAATTTGGACACGTCGGATTCACTGATTGAATCATTCTTTATTCTGATTTACATTTTTTCAAGAGCAACATTTGTAGGCGCGCCTTTCAGTAAAATTAACTATAATGTCGTGACTGTAGACAGCAGTCAGTCAGACAGGCGTCACCTGTAATAATGTGATCGTTATAATGTATATTTTTATAGTTCATTTTGATAAGAGCATAGATGTAAAACATCTAACGGCTGTGATTTTACGCTTCCTGTCAAATGACAAATCTTTGTCATTGTCATTTGTCATGTCTATTTTGACCACTTTTGACATTCCTCTTTAGTGATATATTGTGAGATTCCATTACCCTAAAGTAATTAATGAACGCTTTATATAAAGGCTATAAATGGTACGATTTTGCCTTTTTTCGTTGATTTTAAAACCAAATATTTGTTAAAGGAATGCATTTATCTCTTTCAAGGCCTCGATACTGCCAATCGCAGCAACAGGTGTGTGCACACAGCGCTTACATTTTAAAAGTTACACGCTAGTATGATTTGCGACTGGAAAATTCCAAATCGGTTTTATTTTGTCACAATTGTATATTATGTTTTTCACAATTTCCTTTTTATTATTATGTATATAAAATCTTAATGTACTTATACCTAATGATTTCTAATGTTAACTCGTGGTTTTCGCAAATGATACTACTTTGAAATGATTTTACAATGGTTTGTTTTGGAAGTTATATTATGTGTAAAAATCAGTACAATATTTAACTTTTAAATATTGTACGATTCTGTCCGAACAAACATACATCGCAACCATATAAAAATGTATAAGTATGCATCATCATCATCATCATCAGCGTTTATCCTTTCACTACCAAATGTGTCGCTTAACTTCAAGCTCAGATAAATCTAATTCTAAGATTTTTAAAGATTTTGGTATCAAAAGACAGAGTAAAAAAATACTTTCAAACAGTTTTATCAAAAGTGTATAAATTCTTGTGGTTATTGAGCAATAGACCGTCAAACTCGTAATATTTTATCAAAATCAGACAGATCCATGGGCCAGGTTTTTTCAAATGTAGATAGTAGATACATCCATGAGAGCCAATCAGTGGATGGCGTTTGTTCAAAATGGCCGTCAGTGGCACCATACTATTTGTATCAGATCCAGATAAATCCAGATCAGTTAAATCAAAACTCTATAAATCCACACTTAATTTTTTCAAAGGTAGATAAATTTCATGCCATTATATCAAATGAAGGTAAATCCAATCTAAATTTTTAATTTTTGAAAGAATAAAGGGTTTTAACACTGAATTTAAAATTCACTAAGCTTGTCAAACCATATCAAATACCCTAGCAACGTCAAGGCTGTGGGCGCGACGAGCTCGTCACAGCGTTGCGACAGCGCTGCGTATCTTACAGAATAGCACTGCTGAACGGGATTGTTTTGTTCATTAATGTTGCCTCAATTTTAAAAAATCTTCCTTTAAATCATCAAATTGAGATGAAATTTTTTAAAATGTCTCCTATGTGTGTAGAGTGGATTTATTCGAGTTTGAAGTTAAGCGACACAAATATAGGAATATCTTAATGAACGCCAATACGACCTATATCTTGCACTCTTATCCAACATAGACCGACCACAGCACGGAGATCATAAAGTAATGTGCAATAAATATTAACACGAAACTATTTAGTAAATTGTATATTATGCCTTGGATCACATGTGGACAGATTTTGCTTGGGTAATAGTAAATAGGATTAACCTGATCAAATGGCAAAGCTCCGATGGCGAGTCCCATCAGAGATTAGTTTAGCGATACCGGGATTGGCAGCGATGCCAATTTTATTAACCTGTTTCATGATCGTGACATTTATTGGATGTGGCCATAAAATTTCTCGCATAAAACACTGATTCGGAAAGACGTGTAGATCCTCCAGATAGATGGGATATGATATCTGTGCTTAGGTCTTAGTTATGCGGGTATCGGGATCGGAGTATCGGACGCCGTCTTGCTTATACAAAAATTTATATATAAAAGGTCAATGTCCGATGGCTCCTAATCATCATCATCATCTGTCTAGTCTTTTCCCAACTATATATTGGGGTCGGCTTCCAGTCTAACCGGATTCAGCTAAATACCAGTATTTTACATGGAGCGACTGCTGTCGGACCTCCACAACCCAGTAACTGGGTGATACGGTACCCCGCGGTTAGACTGGTTGTCAGATTCTCGGGTTTCTGAGGACCCGTAATGACTGTCAAAGATCCACGAATGAGAGCCGGGACCAACGGCTTAACGTATTTTCCGAGGCACGGAGGAGTCTCGATATGTAAAGATGGTCACCCATCCAGGGGCGAACCTCGGCAAGCGTTGCTTAGCCTGGTGGATCGATCCGCGCGGCTGTTACCACAGCGCCACGAGCTTCTCCGATGGCTTATAAATGCTGATAATAATGATGATTCAACTCTGATGTTGCATGCCATGCCTGTCCTGGCTACAATGATCGGTAAAAGCGGTTGTTTCGTGCAAGGACACTAGCATGAACACTATCATCATCATCAGCCATTATCCATCCACTGCCGAATTCAGGCCTCCCTCGATAACCGCTAAGACGACCGATCCCTTGCCATATCGTCTTCCCACCTGGTTAATGGCCGACCTTCGTCTACACGGCCTCCACTCTTGAACCTTATTTCCCCATCACCCATCCATTCTGAGTGTGTGATAAGAAGAATAAACTTGTTGAAGTAGAAGTGCTACTTCAACGAGTTTATTCTTCACGTGATCGGTAGCTTTAGTTCTCTGGAGGAGATCTGGATGAAGGATGCCAAAGAAACGTCGTCAACGAAACCTTATGAACACTATACGAGTATATAACTCTAAAATCAAGCAGTTTCCTAAGGATTTTGTTGCAGTTTTTTAATATTTATGCTTTCGACGATATACCTGGCCATGACATGTTTGTTGTAAACTGTAAAGTACCAAAAACCCAGGAGATATAAAAATCTCCTTAAATCTGTATACAATCAGGAAAAAAGTTGTTTCACTAAAATGAGTTAAATTCGCGTCAACAATAGAATTTTCTCCGGTTTGTTAACAGGATACCCGAGATCTTGATGGATGAGACGTTTCATCTGACAGGTAATTTACAGCAACTTGGACAAATTGTTTTATAAAAATTAGTTGTTCTCATACAAGAGGGGGATAGGAGAGAGTTGTCAGTTGTTCCACCGAAAATCATAGCCACACTCAACACGGATTGAATTGCAAGTGTGTTAGTAGTTTTTTAAATTTATTCTTCTTCCTATTTCCTTTGTCTCTACTCTCTAAGGTCCATTATCGATGGAAGTCGACAGTAAATGAATCTCACAAATTGACATACCTATATACAAGAACTAGAATAGATTACTTATACTCAATAAGTCTAAAATTATGTCACCGGCTTAAACGAGGGGAGAGAAGATAGACGAAGTGTGACACTGTGTGAAAAGGGGTGCGAGAGGTCCAAGATATTATAACATCACGTTTCAACATGGAATTTAATATCTAAGCTATTAAAACAAGGAAGGGGCAAGGGTCGAAATATTATTAAAATCATGTGACGTGTTTTTTAATGACCCCTAATCTGATTGCACATTATAGATGTGTATGGCATAAAATATTTTCCCAAAAAACCTATATCAATATACTTTTCAAAACAGCTTTGCTGTGTTTCCGACAGAAGGGCGGAACCGAGTAAAATTAATGGCACCGATGCTATCTTTTGTGTCTAGGTAAATAAGAACAGGTAAAATGATAAATGAGCCTCCAGATGAAAATATTTAACGTCGCCTGTATTACCACATTCTTTTACCAGTGCCATCATGTGATGACTACCATAAGATAAAATAGTGTTGGTAATGATTAAAAAAATATAAAACGTCAGTAAGTAAAACTAGCATCTCTATTTTACACTTAGTAAAATATTTATTTTATGTCTGAGTAATATTGGACATAGTTATAAATTAACATTCCAATGAACTATACACTAAACATTTATTTGTATACCAGCTGTTGCCCGCGGCTTCGCCCGCGTTAGCAAAAAAAAAAATCATTTTTTTTTTATAAAAATAATCTTTTGTTACTTTTAGTACCTCCCATAATATGTGTGCAAAGTTTCATGATAAGTCGTCGATTAGTTTTGCCTGAAAGCGTAACAAACATCCACGCTTTCATATTTATAAAATTAGTCAGGATTATTTGAAACACGAAAGTAAAAAGATGAAGGAAAATCAAATTTTGAACTTACTACCTCGTTACAGAAACGTGTACGATACATGATTTTGAATAGCTTAAATTATTTCACATACAAAATGAAGATATAAGCGGGATTTTAGCATGTGCATATCCCTAGTTGCTTAATTTGCGGTATAATCATTCACATATTCATAAAATTGTCAGCTTTCTAAGATTTTTGCCCGCTTTATGTGTTGAAAATAGGTGTACTTATATGAATATAGATGATAGCTTTAATTACTTTCTAAGACAAATATGGTTCTGTATAAATAAATGTTCTAACCGTGAGCAATTAATAGAGAATGTTCAAGCTTGTAAGCCTTTATTTGTTCTGACATAAGTTACTGTTTGAAGTTTTCCCTACAACAATAAGTAGAATACTTAGTGGCAAATTATTTCACCTAAGCTCATATCCGAAGTAAAGTTTCAAGCATCTTAAAATGTTTTGCAAATACCTTCTAATGTTCATTTTGATAAACAAATCAGGTAAAATAAACATTGTAAAACTCAATTAAAGGTACCAATTAAAACTAAAGCTCCTTAAAACTAAGGCATACTCATTAACCTACTTCTTGACAAATTATTGTGATTTGCGATCTGAATGACTAACCGCCTTTCTTGCTTGTTTATGCGTAAACAAAGACACAGAGTTACTAACGTATTTATATCCAACATTTTAACTCTGTCAACGGCATTCACTGGGGAATAGTGATAAACAGAAAACGTAAGTAGACAATAAGCTTGTCTATGAAAAGGTCAACTCCAAAAGATCAAGTCATCTATCACGTCTTTCGTAGTTTCTTCACAGAATCAACCCGAAAAAGTCTGACAAAAAATATGTCAATCGTGTGTTTACCAATTGGCATTATTTCGTGTCACATTATTTTTATTCATTTGTTTGCGTTATATCCAGCAAAACAAAAATTGATTATATTTTTTACAAATTTAATATAATTATTAGTTACAATGTTAGTAAAAATAGAAATAGAAGAAAATTAAATGATGTGCTCTGTCTAAGAGTTTGTTGATATGTTGTCCATAGCAACGAAAACAGGTGACGGCTCTGTTATGTCGGACGTGCGCATAAGGTGCGCGTACATATTGCCCCCGTTGAAAGACGTTTTTCAATAATTATTCTCCTGTTCTCTTAGGCATCCGGAGTTATCGGTAGAAGGCATATTTTATTGAATGCTCTCCTCATGGTACCTTTGGTTGTAGTTATATCAGCTACTCTGTTTACACCATCCGGACCAGTGTACAGTCGAGAAATGCGCCCAAGGCGCCATCGTAACGGAGGTAACTGGTCTTCCTTCAAGATAACCATGTCGCCTACTGCAAGATCACGCTGCCGAGTTCGCCATTTTATTCTTTGCTGGAGTTCGGCAATGAACTCCCTGCGCCAACGCTCCCAAAAGTGTTGTCTCAGCTGTTCGATGGCCTCATATCTGTTTAGCCTTTTAGTGACGACAGGCAATGATGGTACCGACATCAGAGGTCGCCCAATCAAGAAGTGTCCTGGAGTCAATGGATTTAAGTCAGTAGGATCTGACGAAAGAGGAGATAGTGGACGGGAGTTTAGGATTGCTTCTATTTGTGTGAAAAGCGTCGCCAGTTCCTCAAACGTCAAAGAAGCATTACTTGCCACACGTTTTAAGTGGTTCTTTGCAGACTTAATACCGGCCTCCCAGATCCCTCCAAAATGAGGCGCATATGGAGGACTAAATACAAATTTTATTTTTTCAGCGCTAGCGTAATCAGACACTGACTTACGACTGGATTTAATAACTCTACCCAATTCATTCTTTGCACCGACAAAATTAGTACCGTTATCGCAGTAAATTACTTGAGGTCTGCCCCGTCGAGATACAAACCTACGTAGGCAAAGAAGAAATGCATCGGTAGACATTGAGCTTACCGTCTCTAAGTGCAGAGCCTTTGTTTGCAGACAAACAAAAAGAGCAAGGAAACATTTGGTTCTATTACTGCCACGGCCCTTTTTGTTAGCAATAAAAAAGGGTCCAGCGAAATCAACTCCGCAAGTATCAAATGCAAAGCTTGAAGATACTCTTACAGATGGTAAAGTACCCATTATAGGTTTTATAACGTTACCACGCATACGCGTACAAATAACGCACTTTTTCGTCACGGTGCGTGCTAAATTTCTGCCCCCGATCGGCCAAAACTCTTCACGCACTGAAGCTAGCAATAATTGTGGCCCTGCATGAAATAAGCGAATGTGTTCATGTCTCATGAGTATATTAGATAAATGATGCTTGCCGTCCAATAAAATAGGATGTTTCTTATTAAAATCAAAATTTGAATTTTGCAATCTACCACCTACTCGAAGAATTCCTAAAGTATCTATAAATGGGTCTAAAGGCAGTAGCTTTGATTTATGGTGCAATCGTTTATTTTTAACGATAGCATAAATGTCATTAGCAAATGATTCTAACTGAGACTGTTTAACTAACAACATCATAGCATTCTCTAGTTCCTCAGGTTGAAGAGCATCACTACTAACAGCGATTTTCCGGCATTTATTTATAAATCTTAATACGTAAGCTACGATCCTTGTTAATTTATCATATCGAGAATATTTTTCAAATTCTACAAGTGAACAATTATTTATTTCACTCTCCACCTTCGTACACATAAACGCTTTTAGCTCAGGTAAATTATCTATTTCAAATGACCCTTGACTAGGCCACTCAGATTCTTCCTTTAGTAAGAAGGAAGGACCTCGCCACCACAGAGAAGAATTCTGAAGCTTCTGCGGTTCAACCCCTCTGGATGCTAAATCAGCGGGATTTTGATCTGTAGGTACGTGCTTCCATACAAATCCCTTAGTAAGATCGTTTATTTCGATTACCCTATTTAAAACAAAGGTTTTCAAATTTCTCGATTGTGTCATTAACCAACCTAGCACAATCGTAGAATCAGTCCACATTGTTTTCTTGCTAATATTACAAGTAAGTGACTCTTCTACCTTAGCACACAATCGTGCCCCTAGCAACGCACCGCATAACTCAAGTCGTGGTATCGTCAATGTTTTTAATGGTGCAACTCGTGCTTTAGCGCATAACAGCCGTACGCTTACCTGCCTTTCTCCATCTACGGCTCGTAAGTATACAGCAGCCCCATATGCGTGCTGAGATGCGTCCACAAAACAATGCAGATCTATGTCACAATCGATAAATTTTAATACATGCCTAGGTATTTCTATTGACGACAATTTGGCCAAATCTTTAATAAAATCAGTCCATTTACGAGCTTCGTCATTAGGAATAGGCTGATCCCAATCCATTTTATTACTCCATAATTGTTGAAGAAAGATTTTCGACTTTATAATGCTCGCTGATACTAAACCCAATGGATCAAAAATCTTACATGTCATGGCGGTAATAGTTCTTTTAGTGAGTACATTTTCAACCGGTATGTCTGTAGAAAATAAAAGCATGTCTAATTTGGGTGACCACTTAAGTCCTAGTACGCTAGATTCCTTGTTCCAGTCACGAACTTCGCACACATCAGTTTCATTTTCAAATAATTCAGGGCAGTTTGTGCGAAATTTGCGCAGAGGAAAGCACGCCGACTTTAAAGTTTGAGTTACACCGTTATATATTTTCCTAAGCTCGTCAACACTATTTGAACCTGTATTCAGATCGTCCATATAAAAATCGCGTTTAATTATATTAGCAATAGTTTCATCCTTGCATTCCTGAGACAATTGTAAGAGACATCTAGTGGCCAAATGAGGAGCAGAAGCCATGCCGTAAGTAACAGTGTTTAATTTAAATGTTTTAAGAAACTGTTCCTCATTTTCGCGCCATAAGATGAGCTGTAAATGACGTTGAGAGGGACTTATTTCTATTTGCCGGTACATTTTCTCAACGTCCCCAGTTAATACAAATTTATGTATACGAAAACGCAGTAAAATCGCAAATAAATCGCTCTGAACCACCGGCCCCACCAATTGGATATCATTTAATGACTTTCCAGAAGATGATTTAGCAGATGCATCGAACACGACTCTAAGTTTGGTCGTTTCCTTCTCTTCCCGTAACACCGCGTGGTGTGGTAAATAAAAACCGAATGAAGGCCGATCAACTTCTGTCAAATGTCCTAGTTCTTGATATTCCTCAATAAAACGAGCGTATTTTTGTTTAAGTTCTAAATTTTTATTTAATTTCTTTTCAAGGTTCAAGAATCTCCCTCGTGCATTATAAAATGAATCACCTAGAGAATCTTCCGGCGATTCTTTAAATGGCATTTTAACAGAAAATCTACCATTACGTAACCTAGAAGTATTATTTACAAAATGAGTTTCACATAATTGCTCTTCTACAGAAAATAACTTATTTTTATTCGTAGGCAACTCTTCTACTTCCCAAAATCTTTTAATGCTTTCATGAATATCTAATTGACTAAAATTACACCTCACATTATCGTTATAAGTATCTTTACCTACTGGACCAGACACGAGCCACCCCAGTTTCGAATCTTGTAAAGTAGGCTTGTCTTGACCTAGCTTGATCTTTTGTGTACCTATAATATCCCAAAAAACATCTGCGCCTATGAGTATATCAATATCAGCCGGTTGATAAAATGTAGGGTCAGCAAGCTCAATATTTAATGGTAGCTTCAAGTTCTGCAAATCGATTTTGTTATTAGGCACGCTACCGGTAATTCTAGGTACAATGAGGCATGTCAACTTAGCCGTAAAGGAAGATACCCTAGAGTTTAATTGGACACAACAGCGTTCAGATATATCAAATCCGATATTATTTATACCCGATACGTTGACAGGTTTCACTCGATTTACAGACAAACCAATTTTATTTTTGAAATTAGTAGTTATGAAACAGGACTGACTCCCATTGTCTAACAAAACTCGAGCCCTTTGACAATTGTCGTTCTGTGGATTAACTATATCTACAATAGCAGTACATAGTAGCACTTGTTTCTCATTAGCCACTGCCAAAGAGACGGGTGCAGCCGTCAAAGTCTCTTCGATATCTTTATGGAGTAAACTGTTATGTTTCCCTTTACATGACCTACAACAACCTTTTAAGCGGCACTTGTACGTGTTGTGCCCTTCTCGAAGACAGTTTGAACATAATTTTAACTTATTAACCTCATTTAGCCTGTCTTCCACACTCATTTCCAAAAACACAGGACACAAATACACACGGTGGTCTTTCTTACAAATACTACACACAAAACATTTTGAAACTCCAGTACTAGCAGTGACTAATGATTTAGAAGATTGTTGTGACTTGAAATTATGCTTATAATCATGGGTGTGCTTATCCGAGCGAGTACCTTGCGTGGTTTCTAATACATCAGCACGGTTACGAAGAAAAGTATTAAATTCAAGTAACGTAGGTAAAACGGAGAGGTTACCTTTGTATTCCTCCCATTTCCTATTTGTAGTATTATCTAATTTAGATGACATTATAAATATAACCAAAATGTCCCATTGCTCAGTAGGTAAGCCTAACGTTTCGAGTGCTCTTAAATTTTTAGATACTTGATCAATTAGATAACGCAAAGCCTTGTAAGACTCTCGTGTTATAAGTTCGATATTAAACAATGCCTTGAGATGATTGTTTATTAAAATATTCTTATTATTATACCTTTCGCATAGTAAATCCCATGCAACTTTGTAATTCGCTGAGGTAAATTCTAGGGATTTTATGACAACAGTAGCGCTGCCTTCTAAAGAAGACCTCAAGTAATGAAATTTGTTTATCGAAGGTATAGCATCGTTAGAATTAATTAGCGAGTCGAACGTATCCCTAAATTCCAGCCATTTTAAGTAGTTCCCATCAAAATTCGGGAGTTTAATCGTGGGCAACTTGACGGTATTAAATGCATGAGAACAAGTGCCCGATGGATTGGAATGTACGGAACCCTCGGCTCTATCTTTGGTTTGAGAAATCGAATCTAGCATATCCTGCGCAGTCGATATCAATGAATAAAATTGAGCTTCTATGAAGTCTCTTTCTTTAAGTTGTTCATCATGGTCAGTACTTAAAACATCAATCTGATCTTGCAATTCATCAAAACAAGTAAACAGCTCTTGGAATTTGGTTAATCTCAATGAAATTTCTTTTACTTGAGCATCGGTTAAATCTGTAGGTTTAATTTGATTTAAAACCGTTAAGTACTCTTTAAATTTGGTTAAACGACCCTTTATAGTACTGCGCTTTTTTAATAGTTCTTTTAATTCACTCATGTTGGTTATCGTATCGAACAAAGAATGAATTAAATAAAGTTAAGAAGTTCACTCAAACCCGTTAAGAAGTTCACTCAAACCCGCTAAAAGTCCGTTGCAGTCGTTCCAATCCCGCCAGCGCTGATCACTTCAAAATAAACCCAGGTACTTGCAAAAAAAAAAAAAAAACAGAAAATGTTAATAATGAGATATACAGAAAGACAGTGTTCCTCTTTAAACAATGGCTAATTAATTAAACACAAAATTACAGAAAACACATCACGTAAATCGCAAATATGTCTATGCAAGGAACAAATGAAATTTATAATTCAATTCAATAAATTAATTTTAGTTTATTATTTTAAGGCGTTTAACTAAAACATAAGGAGGAAGTACGCATAAAGCTAGATACTTCAATAGTATGCCCAAGGAACCACGAACTACGCAATTCACACAATAGAAAAAGGAAGATTAAGGAATTCTGAAACATCAGTAATGAAAAAAAACAAGAACGGATCACTTCCCTCAGGTTGACCTCCGGAATCGGGTACGAAATAGTCCGCCAGGCCCTGTTGTGAAGCAGTTACCGTATGTCCTGTCACGGTCGCCAATTTGTTTGCGTTATATCCAGCAAAACAAAAATTGATTATATTTTTTACAAATTTAATATAATTATTAGTTACAATGTTAGTAAAAATAGAAATAGAAGAAAATTAAATGATGTGCTCTGTCTAAGAGTTTGTTGATATGTTGTCCATAGCAACGAAAACAGGTGACGGCTCTGTTATGTCGGACGTGCGCATAAGGTGCGCGTACACATTTATTAAGAGCTGCATCCAAAAAGTCAGAAATGACGAAGTCCTACGCATCGGACAAGATAAGGACCTAATTTTGACCACCGAAAAAAAGGCGAAAAGTTAGCTATCTGGGGCATATTTTAAGAAATGAACGCTACTTCCTTCTACGAATTATAATGATGGGAAAAAATGAGAGAAGAAGAAGCGTTGGTGGAGAAACTCATGGCTCGAAAACATTCGAGAATGTACGGGAATAGCCAACGTAGAACAACTTTTTTGATTGGCGAATAATCGAGACTTATATTCCGAAATGACGGCCAACCTTCATTAGTAGAGCGGCACTTGAAGAAGAAGAAGATTAAGAGCTGGATAGAAGTCATTTGCTTTAGTCACATTCTGCGCTACTAGTGTTGCTGCTTTTCGTACAGTGATAAATTATAATGAAATTAAATTTAATAGCTTACTTTTGCAAATCGCCCAAAAAATGAACAGGTCATTGAAAGAATCATAAGAATTATCAATTGCTCTCAAATGCCGTTTCATGTTAACCAGACTAGCTATTGATTAATTAAGATTTAATCGTGTATAGATACTAGCGTACAATCTCAGTTACGTGGAAATATTATATTTGCAAAATTTATTAAGCTGTTTGGAATAGAGTGGTTTATGTGGAAGCTACCATTTAGCATTTAGCAATTTCTATATTTCTAAGTTTACTAACTATTTAAATGTGAATTTCAGTTTGTTTTAGTTAGCTAGTAACCTTTAGTTGCCTAAACAACTAAACCAATTAAACGTATGTTTTCACCAATAAAAAGATACAGTCAGCGAGCTAAATAGGTCATATTTTATTATTATATTAGGAGAACCGAGTTTCGCGGATGAAACCGCAATTCACTTACAGCTCGGCAAAAAATATGGTGACAACTGACAAGTGCAACTATTGCACTAAATGGAAACATATCATGATGTTGACACTACTTGGTCGACAAGGGCTAGATTTTGAGTGACGCTTATTCATTCACATTATTTTTTTTATAATTTGATAAAATTGTTTTATTGTTTTCCTAATATGATCTTATTTTCTAAACTTTTTTTGCTAAGCTGTGTATGCTACGCAGTGTGTAGTAAGATTGGATTGTTTGTTTGTTTGCGTTGAATAGTCTCTGAAACTAATGACCGAATTGAATACATTTTCATCTGTAGAAAGCTACATTATTTGCGAGGAAGAAAAGCTCACTGACTGACTTACGGATGGGCCAGTAAGGCTTAATTGTGTAAAAAGACGATCTCCGTGCAGTGGCCGTTCCATGTTGGATGCTAGCGGCAAAGGATCGGTCGTCTTGGCGTTCATTGTCCCTCAATGGCTTACCTTTAGTAGTGGACGGGAAAAGGCTGATAATGGTGATGATAAAGATAAGCTATAAATTGTTTACCCGTGCATAATAACATGTATAGAATACCGCTTACAACATTTACACTAATATGTATTAATACTGAAATTCAGAGAGTCTAGTCTAGACTAGTTATTTTCAAAGATTTGGATTTTGGAGTAAGTAAAATTAATCTACCAAATGAATAATATGTGATATAAATTATTTTCGTTAAAAACACCCTAAAATGTTGCGTCTTTACGAAATTGGATTTGTCGAAGAACAAGAAATAAGTTTATAAAAGCTATTTACAATTTTAATATTTTTTGCATTTTCTTGCCTGATTTTATTAAGGCACAGTATAGACAACGACATATCGCAACGATTTGATTGCGCAGGCTGTTTGTGCGGTTTTATGGAAATATGAACGAAAATTCTCAGACTCTTTTTGGTACACACGATGGATAAAATACACTAAATAAACATGGCCTGCACAGTTAAGGGCCATAAATATATATTATCACTTTACATTGTATTTATAGAAGGATGACTAACCTAGGTAAGCCTATATTTAATGCACCTATTCGTAGTCCGTAGACGAAGCTTGTAAAGGAAAATAACTTGTACTTAAACTTTTTTCATAAAATAAGCTTAAATATAAAATAAAATTTGTCCAGAATGTTAGTTCCAGATTTTTACAAAGTTAAATATAATGTCAGATGTACGGCAGATACCCCTCAAGCGACGCGACGGGAGTTAACTTCACTTGAAATGTTCAACGATAAACATTTACAATATTATTAAAACAACAGTTCGTACATAATCAAAATATTATGGCATATATTGTATGTTATAATTTCATTGTTATTGTATCGTGTTTAATAAATTGTATTATTTGGTGTGAGAGCTATTGTGATATTAAGGTTATTATGGTTTGAATTGCTACGCTGGATGAGTTAACAATACCTCAATTATATGTCAATCAAGTGCAAGTACAGTATAGCTTGAAAAATTGTTGTTGTAAAGTAATAATATTGTCAGGAATGCAAATTATTAAGTGGCTAGCTTCTTCCATAACACCACGTACAAAGCTAAGGTTGACCAAGCTCGGTATTTTTAGTGTTGCTTAATTACGCGAATGCTGTGTCGGTAAAGCAGTTAGTTAGCTGTTAATAAAAAAATGTATATAAATATGTCAGAAATAGTCACGTTTTAATCGATTATTATAGATAGAGTGTTATTATTTTGACTTTTATCTTGAAAATACTTACCTAATTCTTAGATATACGAAAGATGTTTTGATAAAGGGCTTCCAATAACAGTTTTTCGGACAAGTAAGTAACAATATACCTGACTCCTATCATTGTGACAGACCAACGAAACGAAGACCACAGTTATGTGTTACCTAACCTAATTCCTAAGTTAATTAGTCACGGTGACTAAAATATGCAAAACACTAATACGATACAAGAATGAGAAGATGAGAAACGCATGACAGGAATCGTTCGTTTAATAAAATGTACGCAAATAGTATATTGCTGAAAATTTTGCAAACAAAACATGTTTCAATCGTAGAAGGTTATTAATTAAGCCACTGCTATTACAGGGTATAAAAGTTTTTAGGGCACAGATTGCCTCTCGTCGAGCAGTCCTTGGCTCCTTGCCATACAGTCACCGACTTTATGATCTTAGTTCAGATTAGTTCCCTATTTATTCAGGTCATAAGGATGCCAAGGCACGTATTCTGAAGATGAAGCCACAAGACAATTTGCTGTGTACATTATTAATCATTTTCTTTCTTTTCAATTATTGTAAATGGATTGATAATATAATTTATATTGATTTCTATACGTTAATACCGCAAATGCCTATTGATTTGGTTCGAATCTCGTGAAGAAAAACACTATTCGTTACTTTCAAGTTTTATATAGAATAAAATGTAAAAGGGCAGTCGGTTTACCTGATGGCAAGTGATAGCAGATACTTGGTACATTAGAGGATCAGCAGGGGCGTTGCCGGCCTTTCAAATTTAGGAGTATTCCCTTTTGAAATTTCCTTTTGAAGTTTAAGTTATGAAAGTGTACATTGATTTTTTTTTCTTTAATTTTAGTAAACGTTTTAGTAAGCTTAACTACGCGACTTTTCAATGTCATCTTAGCGGGATGATATTATATAGCCAAATGGGCTATGGCAATCTAAGACTGAAAAAATCATTCAAATCCGATCAGTAATTGCTAAGATTGGCGCGTTCTAACAAACAAACTCTTCAGCTTTACATATTAGATGTATTTATATAAATTTCCTGATTTTTTTTTCGTTCCTAGTCTGTACCCGTACACAAGTTAGGATAACTTGGTATGAATCATTATAATATTGATATTAAATAGTTTTTAATCGTTTTAGTAAGTAGTTGTGCAAATTTAACGTAGCAATTTGTTTGTGAAAAACATATTTAATTGTTTGAAATATCTTTATATGGTACGTAAAGCTTTCACCATTTTGGCTTACAGTTATATCAATTAGCATCCATTAACTAATGGTTTTAGAATGAAGACCGCATTCGGCAAGGAATATCGGTTGATACTCGGCTAGATTGGGTAACGATCTGTGTTCCCTGTCCAACTTGAGTCTGAGCTTGAGATGTAGTGCTGCTAATTGTTGTGGAGATTTGTCTCAACCGCAAGTTGGATTCCTTTGGTTTCGCTTGACTAAACATAGCTTTATATAACATAAAATCGTTGTCTAATGCTTACATTATAGTCTAAGAGTCCGTGAACACCAGACCTATGTTATTTTATAAAAGTTGAAAGTTTGTAAGCGGATGCTCCCAACACTAATAAGAACGATGGACCATTATGGAGTTTGGGTTATAGTGGCTTTGGCAGGTAAACGGTACTACGGTAACGGTAAGGTGTGTAAAATACCGATCTAAATACATCAAATAATTCACGGACTCTTGTTCTATTAATAATTTCACTAATTATAATGAAACAACTCGATGAATATTCGTAAAAGTTGTTTCATTATTTTAGTTGTTTTATTATTATAGATTTTTACATGCCTGACGTTTCGGATACTTTACAGCGACGGGAGGATCATTAGAATAAATTACAATTTGATATTTGTACTGCTTAGAAGGTTGTGACTCTTTAGGGTTTATTTTATAATAATGCTTATAATACAATATTTTGTTGTGTTACAGAACAGCCAGGTGAAGACACTACCTTAATTGATGATGATCATGATGAAATATGTAGTTATGTTAGCAAATAAAACAAAATAAAATTTATGGGGTAATAAATATATATTTTTTGCGAGTGGCAAGGGATCGGTCGTCTAGGCGTTCATTGAGGGAGATCTATGTCTATCAGTGGACGGAAAAGGGAAAATGATGGTGATGATATATTTTGTGAGTAATCAAGAAATCACACATAGTTAAGCCTAAAAAAGAGACAGTGCAATGGTAATAAATTCTTTTTACTAACTCTCCTTAAATTTTTTGTGTCTGAAAAATCAGATTACTAGCAAAACATTTTTTTGTGTATTGGTAGGGAAAAGAAGTGCAACGCATTTGCATAACCTCTGGTTGTATGGATGTATATGGACGTCGATAGTCGCAAAGCTTTGACTGTTTGGTTTGCCTTCCCATATAAAAATCTTGATTTGTACCCATTGCAATCGTGCAGGTATTAAAATACCTGAACTTCAAAGCGAGCTACATTCGTAACCGCGTATAGACTCGTTACAAAATCGTGTAGACCTTTTTATGGAGGCACCAAAATTGGTACTTACGTATCACCAATGAGATGGCATTTTTAAATGTATGGTAATGTATGGAAAATGTTAGTATGCTACGGAATTTACGGCCAACCATTTATATAAACCCTCTCCATAAAGTTGTTAGTTTTTAGAAATATAAAAAAATAAACACGACAGTAAACTGATAAACGAGGTTTGTTAAATTATGAACAGAACATTACATCACTATTACACATACCAAAGAGTAGTCAAAACAGGATATTTTCATTGAGTGGTCAAAATAAATACGATAATGTTCTGTAAGTAAATACGGACTGATGATGATGATGATGATGATGATGATGATGATGAAATACGATAGGGTATATAGATATTGAACACTGATGGGCTAATTGAAATCTGGAGAGGAGATGTGCTTCGGGGCCAAGACCTTCCACTAGAACGAAAGATCATTTGGACGAGAGCCGACAGCTTCTTATTAAAATAGCTGAAGGTATGTAGTACATTCATAAGGGGATTTATGCTCGTAATTGCGTTTAGGTAGACGTAGTGTTGGTCAGCCATTGACCAGATGGGAAGACGATCTCCGTGCAGTGGCCGGGCCGTGTTGGAAGCGAGTAGCAAGGGATCGGTCGTCTTGGCGTTCATTGAGGGAGGCTGATGATGATGATGTAGTAGAAAAATGATGATGATGATTATAATGAACAAAAATTATTATGGTAACGAAAGTAGTGATGTAGACGATATCGTTAATGATGATGGGAAGTCATTAAAGTAATAACAATCTTGGCGATATGAAAATGTACGTAAGCCATTGTCCTTGACGCTGACAAATTAGCGGGTCGGAGGCGAGATTAATAACAGCTTCCAAATAAATCGATATACAAGGAACTTGGGAATTAATACGTAGTGCGTGAGAAGGGGTCAGGAAAAACTTGTGCAGAGAAACAATACAATCTAACTAACCACATTTGCCCGAATATATTGTTTGTATTCTATGATAAATGTCGATAATTACATGTCTGTGGACTATTGGAAACATTCCAGGTCAATACCAAATATATATATAGTATAGTAGATGATAAAAGAACCAGGCCCATAGCATTAAAATTATTAAAACACTAGTAGCGCCCCGTGGTTTCACCCGGGTTTTCCACTTCCCATTCTCGTACGAGCACGGTGATAAATTATAGCCTATGTGCTATTTTGAGGTATAAGCTATGTCATTGTAAAGTTTCATAAAAATCCATTCAGTAGTTTTTACGTGAAAGAGTAACAAACATCCATACATCCATCCATCCTTCCATCCATTGTTACAAACATATATTTTTCTTTTGAACTTTCGCTTTTATAATATTAGTAGGATAATAATTGTCTTCAATATAATATTTAATAGCATCTTATTGGAACCTTAAACACATTAATGCAATATCTATTGATTTTATTTACAAAGGTGCTATCGTCTATGAAAATCTTAATTATAATCTTATCTTTCAATGCCACATCTAGAAATCATCATATTATTATCCTGTGACAAATCTCTTCGAAATATTTGACCAAAACTTGGTATGCAGACAACGATCGTCATTTTATTAATTTCAATTCAATTTCGTGACGTACCTACATCTTGTTTTGTCTATCTAGAAATTATTCAGAACGGAATAAATAGCATAGATGGCCTTCTTGTTTATAACATTTTCATCACATGTCATAACATGTCCTTTATCATCATCATGCTATTTCAATAAACTAGAATACGATTTTTTAAAGGAAAATGATTAGTAGAATCGATAAAAGTGGACCGAATTTTGAATATAGAATATACCAACATCAGAAAAAAATCGAAATCGGATCAGTCGCCATTTTTCAGTTGAGTGACATCAGAAGCAGAGACGGATTATTTAAAAATTTTATTCATCTTTGTTAATATCCTAAAATTAATCAAGATAGTAAATTTCGGGTTTTTCTGAGTTTGTTTCGCCGGTTCTTCTCAGTGGACTTACTTTGGAAACGGTGGTAGACTCAATTGACCTTCAAAAAGATACTTGGATAGTACTATTGACTATAATAGAATCCCTTCACGAATCGATACTTAGACTTTCAGTAAAGGAAAGTACTTAGACATTCGCTAACATCGAACTCCTCAAGCATACTTCACACTAGACTGCAGAAACACTACTTGAATACTTATAATTACATAGTCATTGAAACTTTTCCCCTTACATATTATGTATTTAATGTTATTTTATTTTTCAAAAGCGATGCAGTATACTTTTATAGTCGATTAATGTTTATATTGAAATGGGTAAAGAGCGGCGCTTATCGTTACCGTTGCACATATTCATTTACAGCATAGTCTGCGATGACAGTATTTAATATTGATAACAATATTTAACTTTCAAACAAAAATGGACAAAAATATTACAAGCTTTCATTAATATTGAAATATAAATTTGATATTGCGATAGAAAATACTCACGCGTTTGAAACGAGTTAAATAAATTTTGTTAGCAAATTAAGTTTATTTTATTAAAATGAAAGATTTGATCACGGTTTATGAATTTAACGTTTAGAATACTATACGATGATTATAAATTATCAATTAAGATGAAGCACTCGATAATAATTTTCACGCTTGTTTCGTCCATTTCATAAAATATGGAAGAGATTAAGCAAAGACCTAATTTACTTACGCGCGAAAAAAGACCAAAGACAGTGGCGCCGCAAATGAACACAAAGGCGTAAGGCTTTAAAACTTGTCACAGGACCAGATTGACGTCGTGTAAAAGCGACCATAGATAATATTATAAGTATCTTATATATTTAAACGAGCAATTCTTGTATATCCGAATGAGCCTGGTTCGAATCTCCAGTCTCAATTTTTTTTCCTTTCCTTAAGATCTTTTTTTTTTACTAATTTTTTTTATACTAAGGGTACCGAGCAAATGCTCGGTCAACTAGGTACTATTATTATAAAATAACATGATTTTTGCCAATTCGCTAGTTCGTTATCGTTCCTGAAAGTTTGGATGTAAAATACACATAGTTCAGGAATTTTTAGTATAAAAGAAAAAAATGAAAACTTCTTTGCAATGAAAATCTATCGTTGAAACTTTTACTAATCATATTTACCTATACCAGTTCGTTGCAATATATCATAGGTATACATAAATATGATTCTAAATTTTGATTCACATAAATAACATTTTCTTACAATATCGAAAAGTACACTGCCAAATATTCGAATGCCTCGTCTTTATTTTTCATTCATTTATTTGGGCCAACAACCAGTTTCACAATAAGATTTATTCATAAAATATAATATATTTGACTACACATCATAATTATGAAACCAACACCGTTAACCACAGATTATATAAGGCGTTCCTTTTTTGTTTTTGTAAGCTGGCTATGTATTAAGCTGATTCATGACAAACTAAATGTTAATTACTGCTTGGTGTTAACATTACGTAACAGATTAAAGACGGACTTTCTAAACGAATAACATTTGTTGTAATCTATAGTAGGAAAGTGGTTGTTATAAGCTTCACAGTAAGTTATAAGTCTTAGGGCCTGTTTCACAATCTCCAGTTAAGTTCCGAATAGGGTATCGGCAAACATATTTGATAGATACTCCATACTCTATCTGTCAAATATGTTGCCGATAGCCTATTGGGCACTTAATTGGAGATTGTGAAACAGGCCCTTAATTGAAATTCGCGTAAACATTACAATACAATACTGAATATTTCTCTTTTATCATGCGACCTACCATCATGCGAGTGACGTTATACAAAATATGATTAATTGTTATCATTAATGCTCATACAAGTAACGGAGAAGAGAAAGAGAGACTAGCAGTGAGCGGAAAAATATTGAGAATTACAATAATGACTAAAGTCTTTAGAAAAAGATATTAAATTATATATTAATTAGCAAAAAAAGATATAATGATTCTATTAACTATCTTAAAGTCTTTAGACTAATATTAAAGGACGATTTTAGGTTCAATTATCGGCAAATATAAATGTAATTTGTTTAAATCTAGATAGGGCCTGGTTTTCTGTATATTATATATGTATCCAGTCGTTTCTTTTTATCTTATAATAATAGAGGGCTTTGTAAGCAAAGCGACTAAGCTAATTTTTTATTATCAGTATTAACTTTACTCTGGTTCAAACATGATCAATTAATGTTCAAAAACAATAAGATGATAAAACGACACATAAAAACGACCCGAATAAGCAGACTTTCTAGAATAGTTAAAAAATAGGCAGTTTAACTCAAACCGCTACAATGCTTATTTTTACTTCCTAAAACTAAGAT
This sequence comes from Lycaena phlaeas, assembly GCA_905333005.2. Classification (NCBI taxonomy): domain Eukaryota; kingdom Metazoa; phylum Arthropoda; class Insecta; order Lepidoptera; family Lycaenidae; genus Lycaena; species Lycaena phlaeas. Next base: position 9,591,421 of record HG995168.1, read on the forward strand.
TCGATTAATGTAACGTAAAACACTGAAAAAGCTTCTTAAAACACAAAAGAAATGTGGTGTCGTGGGACACCAGGTAGGAACGAAGTTCCTTCGGCTAAAAATATATAAATAAATAAATATCTTACGTAACCCCTTTTTTTTCAGATATAATTTAGCCTATGTTATACTCGTGGATAATGTAGCTTTCGAATGTCGAAAGAAATTTTGAAATCGGTACCGTACTTTTTGAGCCTATTCATTACAACCAAACAAACAAACAAAGTTTTCCTCTTTATAATATTATTGTAGATTTAGGATTCTATTATTACGCTACCCATTCAAATCACGGCAACACGATTTATTTTCGTGCGTATTATTTTGATTTTGCTATAACTCCTAAAGTATTCATTTAATTTGCACGATGTAAAGGGGAAAAATAATCTTCATGAAGTGCTGAAGCTAATTAACTGATTTAAAATGATAAGGATTCATACCGTATTTGTGTAAATAACTTTCAAATTATCGCGTAATAATTGCTAATTTTCAAAGTATTAAATCGATATAGTATGATATCCCTAAGAGATAGACATATGCCATCAAGGACTTTTTTGTAGACCTATTTAAGATATACAATTCCATCATATATTATTTTGTTATATCTCAAAGGGTTTAGGCAGCGTTTTCGTTGAAATCTCCCAGGCGGCCAATTTTTTTTCGACACCTCCAACAATTATTGTTATATTATCTTAGCTAATGTATATAAAAACTTAATAAATTATATACATAAACCTTCCTCTTGAATTGTCTTATCTATTAAAAAAAGATATAATACACTACTCGCTTGTGTATGCGACTGTCGCGCCTGCGCACGTCTCATTTAACGCTTTTTAATTCCACGCACAAAATCTTACGGTTTTACTATATTTTTTTTTTTCGGTTCGGTCGCGCAGCAAAATCCCTATCCCCTCCAAGCCTGCCGTAAGGAACTTCGTTCCAATAAAATGATTCTCTTTAATGTTATTTGGAAAACTGGAAAATGTGCCACCAGATGGTTAAAAACCAGCATCGCAAATCAAAATGAAGAAAGTAGTAAATCGCCAGTAATTATTCTGCATGCACGTTTCCTCTCAAAATACAGCATAGCTGTTATAATAATAATAATAATAATAATAATAATAATAAATCTTTATTGCAGAAAATGTCTTCCATATAGGTAAATTTAAATTATATTAATTTAAATTTAAATTATGTTATGGATGAAAACATTGAGTGGTAACTACCCAAGCAATCTGCATCAGTACAGATAATCACCACCAGTGAAAAGATTCCATATATTTCCAGTATAAGAATTTTATGTTACACTAGCTGTTGCCCGCAGCCTCGCCTGCGTTATCTAAGTTTTACAACGGGATCAAAAAACCCAAATATCTTACGGAACCCTATTTTTTTTTTTCAGATTAAATTTAGCCTATGTTACTCGTGGATAATGTAGCTTTCGAATGGTGAAAGAATTATTGAAATCGGTCCAGCACTTTTTGAGCCTATTCATTACAACCAAACAAACAAACAAAGTTTTCCTCTTTATACTATTAGGGTAGAAAATATCTACATATATTGTTGAAACTTACACCCCGAGTCCCGAAGAGTGTCGATTATTATAAACTTATAAGGGTCTAAAGTTTGTATTTTTATATCCTAGAATTTAAAGATGTCTGAGTATGTCTACGGTATAAACGAGAACAAATCATCATCATCATCATTATCGGTCTACTGTTGAACTTAGGTCTCAATTGATGAACGTCAAGACGACCGATCCCTTATCATGGAAATCGTCTTCCCATCTGATTAATACCGCAATGGATTACAGTCACAAATTATATTATTATAAATAAAATTATATTTATTACACCACAATAACTACAATAATAACTAAACTAAACATAGGAAAATAATCGCTGGATATCAAACTAGATAGGATGGCAATCGTTTGTACTCGTAGTTGACTCCCGGTGGTAGACTCCCGGTGGTAGACTCCCGGCGGTAGACTCCTGGCGGTAGACTCCCGGTGGTAGACTCCCGGCGGTAGACTCCCGGCGGTAGACTCTTTGAGATCTTTCGTCTTATATTAGCGTTCAATGCAAGAATAAGAATATAAGAAGCCTAATAATGTTCAATAGACACATATAGGTTGATAATGAATAATTGACAAAACTCACGTTGTACAAATATGACATAGGTCCAAATAGTTCAGTATATGGCATTTCCCATTTCTTTCCATCCCACCCTCAAGGAAAAATAACGTATTGATTACTGGTCGCTAATGAGTTTGCAAAACCAACATGACTGTCTATTTAGGCCGAGGCCCTACATTCCTAACTTCTAATAGAAAATCGTTTATCATCATCATTATCATCCTTCATCCGTCCAGAGCTGGACGAAGACAATTTTAGGCGTCTTAAATGGACGTCAAGGCTATTGCATCTCCAAATTTTTAATTTGATCCACGTATATTATATTGGGATATTAGTAAGTAAAAACAATGTGCTGCAATTATCATTAATGCCACGTCAACTTAGTAAGTTCTTATTATTAGTATATATATATATATATATATATATATATATATATATATATATATATATATATATATATATATATATATATAATATACATGTACATGAAACTGAGAAGAAATTGATATTCATCACACAAATAGTCTACACTTGACGGGATACGAACTAGCGACCGCTACGTAAAGTGTCCTTTAGCCTGACCACCAAACCCGGCCAATAAATTAGATTAAAAAAGGTGAAACCTCAAATTTCTCGAAAATCGTGACACTTTTATATTATAATCTATTTTTTTATTTTCTGACAGGGGATAGTCCGATCCTTCGCCAGTTACCGTTTGGGCTACTCATAACGGGACACCTTGTATATTGACTTTGACATGAATATTTAAAAGTACATGTCCCAATACGAATAATGAAAAAATGTGCGCTTAGGTATAAGTAACTAGCAGCGCCCCTTGGTTTTAATCGTAGTACACGGGCACAATCCTGTGAGAGCTGGGAGCTAAATTATAGCATATGTCACTCACAAATAAGTTAGTAGTAAGTAGCCATCAATTGGTTAAAAAAATTTCAAAATCGGTTCTGTAGATCGCAAAATCAAAAACTTTAATAATATTAGTATAGACTTCTACGTTAATTATGACCTTCGTAATTTTAAAAAAAATTCAAGCGATAATAAAACTCTGAATCACAGATCAAAAATCATACGGTTATAAAATATGATCATATCACTTTATGAAAAAAAATGTGGCCAAAATAAGTCACTAGATTATCGAATACATCGAAAACATATCGAACACGAAATAGCCTGTAATAAAAAATGTGCTTGTTGGCAGGACTGAATATTAACCATATTGAACCCTTGAGATCTCTCATATTACGCAATTGATTCGCTATAGAAATCCATTTACTAAACGTAGAAAATCACAAATCCTCATATTTTGAAAACTATACAATTTTATTGTTATAGATACAGATTTGCGATGCCTAAAATGATAACTCACAAAATAAATATTCCTTTGACATGGGGCAAGTTACACGTAATAAAACCCACCGTTATGCGACGATTGTTACATCAAACCGAATACGTTTGTTCGTTCCAAATGTTTGTACACGGCGGGTAAACATTTGTAGCGGGCTTTGATTAAACTGCGAATTTTTCCGAGTTGCACGGCCGGCTTTGCAAAATTCAAATGTTCATTTTTGACGGAAGATGGACGAAATCTGTTTAAAACGAAATGACAGTTTCGTTGGACTTTGGATGTGAAATGGATGTGAACGATAGCGATAAAAATTTACTAAGTTACAATTTTATAATTTTAAATTATACAACAGTAAGTAATAAATAAAATAAAAAAGATGATCACCGTGCAGTGGCCAGTCTGGATGATCATGAATATGAATATGATGAAATAATGACTTCGTTAATCACGCAGCCTTCACAAAAATGTGTGAGCGCACGCATATGCAACCATCCCTTCCCAATTGTCCTACTAATATTATAAATGCGAAAGTTTGTGAGTATGGATGTTTGTTACTCTTTCACGCAAAAACTACCAAATGGATTTTGATGAAACTTCATAATAATGTAGCTTATACATCAGATTAACACATAGGCTATGATTCATCCCAATATTCCTACGGGAACGCGGGGCAGTGCTATACTATATTATATAAATGCGAATGTATGTAAGTAAGGGTGGATGGATGTGATGTTAAAACAAATAATTTCTTAAGGAAGGCTGAAAAATTACTGTATACTACCTACGCGCTGGGGCGCCGCGCCGCCGCGCCGGAGCTGGAGCCTCAGTGCAGCAGAGGGGTTCTACTCAAACATATAATCAATCAGTAACCCAAATATAATCTATATCCCGCTAAAATGCCGTTGTAAATCTTAGTTAACGCAGGCGAAGCTGCGGGCAACAGCTAGTATATTATATGCGTAAACTTTGATGCATCACTCACAGACTACAATAGAAAAAACCATGTGGTTTTTCTGCATCTCTACCACATACAAGTTGTGTGTTAAAGTCATAAGTGAATTATATATGTGCGTCAAGGAGTATAGGAAAATAATAAAAAATGCAATTGGAATGTACTTTTCCATGATCATATTTATTTTTCAATAACCATCTTATGATAAAAGACAGTAAGATTTTAAAATGTATTTCAATAAAATAAAATTGTCTGTATACATTTTTTCAAGATTGCGCGTATTTCATATTTTCTTGATGATTATCTTTAAGTGTGATACACAAAACAAATGCCTGCTGACAGTTTGTCTTTGTATTCTTTGTAGAGTTCTTTTGTTGGGCATCGAAAGGGAACACAACGCCCAAGTTTTACACAGCCCTTTGTGATGTTTCCAATTTTAGTAAGAATGTTTTTGAGGCTCTACCAAAAATATTGTAGAATTGAACTGAGGGTTTACAAAACAAATATGCATGTGATACTCAAATAGTGTATAAATATATTATTTTTTTACATTATAAATATAAAAAAATATAATAATTAAATATATGATAAAATATAATAAATTCTATATAATATAATATTTTTTTACATTCAAAATACCTACAGTACAACTATTTTCAGGTGCAGCTTGTGATTCCTGAAAAGGAAAAAATATAATAATAGAAGTACTAATATATAATTTTAGAACGCTACGAATATAATAGAATAATTTAATAGAAATAGGCAAGCCAGAAGCAGAAACCACTTCCGATAAGATTCTTCTTTTGCGTTTCCAATAATAGTAAGTTGGGGTTGCTAAGTGGGGGCATCGTAAGTACCGTTAAAATCCAACAACACATTTACAGAAAATAGAGTGCTAATTAAATGTCACTTATTTCTTACTTTGAGCGACGATGGTCCAGTTTGGGCTCGGCCTCTTGAACGAAAGGGTTCGGGTTCGATCCTGAGGGGGCGGGGGGTTATACCTTGTATGTACCTTGAAATCGGTTGTTCTAAATTTCTAATTGAACCTTGAATACTAGACCATCACTCGCTCATCTGTGAAGGAAAACATATTGAGGAAACCTGCATGCCTAATGGGATTAAAAGTCTTTGAAGGTGTGTTAAGTTTACTAGTCTACATTGAGTCAGTGCTTCCGTAAGCTCCGGCCCGATATCCTCCTCACCTGATTTCGAGGAAGAGGAGACCCATGCCCAACAGTGGGACACATATGAGTTGCTACTTTACTTTACTTACCTAGAAATAAACCTTTCATAACATTATCTTAGTAAATTATTTCCTTTATTTAAAAAAGAGAGCATAACAAACTTATAGATTGTCCTACAGATACTATCTAAATGTAGACTTTTCTAGAAGCAAATTCGATCACATATTAATCATCGAGCATGTTAGTAATCTGTGAATTGATAAAATATCGCGGTTCGTGTTCGTGGAACGTGTTCTCCCTGCCCAAATTCCAGTAAGCAGCTGACAGTTCGATCTGCGACGTGACATTAATTTTATCTAAGCCCCGTGAAGTAAATAGGCGGTGTGTCTAAGGCGCTCGAGATTTAGGGGTTAACCGTCTATCACAACTCGAGTGTGTGGTTGCAGACTAAAACTATTACAATTAGTTACATACACAACTCGTCTATAAATTTATTTGAATAAAGTTTTGCTTACCGTTAGGTTCGTATTGACTTTTTTTGAATAATTTGAAAAATTCGACACTTGAGACTGGCGCGTATCACAAAAAATATTACATTTATCGACTAGTTATTATCTAAATTATATACAATCTATTCCAATGGCAGTAATTTTACATATAAAGAATCTGGTTCCATAATTATATTTTTTTCGTAGTAAAATTACTTTAATATTTTCTAAATTTAATGTACAGTATTATAAAAAAATAACTAAAGTTTAAACGAAAATTAATTGACTTCTTCAACAGAAACTACTGAAAAATTGTTTTATATTTAAATAATTCCAATTAGCAAAAGTAAGATAAAAAAGGTGAAGACAGAAGAATATGCAAAGAGTGACCATGTCGTAGATAAGATAGAGTTCATAATTCGCAATGATGCAGATAGTTCTGATGATGACCTCGAAGATTCTGATGATGACGCTACTAGTAGTACGATAAATGAAGCAGCCCTGATCCAGGGCCTCAACGACCAAAATCAGCTCATTCGAAACAGCTGCATCGTAACACAAGCTGATTTATTAGAAGGCGTGACACCATTATTTGATACAGGCTAAGGATGGGGTGATAAATGTGCATGTTGTTATCTTGTTCAGAAAACTTGTTTCTTTTATATCTGGAATAGAAATTGTCAAATTCGCTTTTATATTATTTTACTACTCTCCATAAACATAATAACGGAACCTCCTGAAACTGGAACCCCATAAACTGAAATCGTTTCTTTTCTTTATTTTTTTTATTAAAATAGGTTAACCTTGGAAAGTGAAGCACCCGGTCACAAGATATATAAGACTAACATACACTATCTAATATATTTTTAAAGTAATAATAATTAATTATTATTACTTACTAGTATTGCCGATGGACTAATGAGGTTCAAAACGAAATTTAATTCGTTGGCCATTTATACCAGGTGGGAAGACGTCCGTGTTGATGCGAGTAGCAAGCCATCGGTCGTCTTGGCGTTCATTCAGGGAGACCTATGTCCAGCTGTGCACGGATAAAGGCTGTTGACGGTGATGATGAATAGTATAATAATTGTGCTTGCGCGACTGTACCTACTCATACGCATTACGTGCCCCTACTTGTATTTGTTGAAGTAAATGTAGGTTTTACATTTAATTCGCTATGTATCCATTATATGAAGTAGTCAAAAGTCTACCTTAGTTGCTTTGTTTACTATAATAAAATGATAATAAAATCAGTAATGAAATAATTGTTTCAAAACGTCTAAATACGCATATATGCAGGAAATACAAAAAAAATCGGTCGAATTAAGTACTCCTCTGTCTATTTTAAAGAGAGAAATAATATTCATGTGTGTTCATACAATTACATATTAACAGAATAAAAAACAAAACAAAACAGACATAAAAAAATAATAAAATATGAAAAACATCTAAGAAAAGAAAAAAAAAACAAGTAAAGCTGTTCTTTGTCCAGTTAGTTCAAGATAAATGATACCTCGTCTATGATAGTGTGAGGTATGCGTTATACTGGTTAAATATGTTCCTTGTAAAAAGGTAGTATAAATAAGGGTAAGGGTTTTTCTACCTTTTCTAAATGAAGACAAAGCACTAGGTTCTCGGAAGTCTTCGTGAGGAATGGGCCGAGTATTATCTTCAATTTATGGTGTAATCACGAGATGTATTAAGGTGGGAGGTTTTCTGTTACCTATTTAAGACATTTTGAAACTCTATAGACGAAATTACAATAAATATTTCAGAAGATTTAAATATTATATTATTATACTACATCCTTACAATATTATAAATGTAAAAGTAGGTATGTTTGTTACGCTTTCAAACAAAAACTACGCAACCGATCATCATGAAACTTTGTACACATATTTTCGGAGGAAGTGTTGCCAACTTTAGCCAAGGAAAAAGCATCCCTTGAGCGGTTGACTGATCGGTTATTGGGATGGTTAGTTTCTCTATTGAGTTTTTTATGTGTAAGAGCAAAATTTGACTAGTATTCAACTGCAATAATACTTCTGGAATAATGACTGAAAACCACGTGAAAATTCGCAAGTAATAAAACAGAGCTATAAACTATAACTAACATGCCTACATACAAATACACGTAACTCAAATGAAATACAGCCAGTTGGAAAAGTTCTTTAAAATGTACAACTTGGCAGGTAATATTATAAAGTTGCTAAAATGTAAAAGCTAGCATGCGATACGCATCGCACTTTTAGCTCTAATGAGGTACAGCTAGATAGAAAAGTGCATTGAATGGTGAATTTCACAGATGTTTAAATAAAGTCGCATGCTGAAGCCAGCATGCATTATATATTTTAATGTATAATTCATAGGTAACAATATAACGTATTGTAGTGAAATCAGCGATTTTATTTTTAATGATGAGGTGGCAAACGAAGAGCAGGTTTATTACACTATAGGTTATCGGTTCTGTGGCCCTTTAAATATAATGAGTATAGCTACATAGAAAAGTTTTTTTAAACATATAACTTCGCAGGTAATAAAATTAAGTCGTATAATGAATCTAGCATGCGCGATATACTTAATCGTGAGTATACGCAGCGTGGCTGTAGCTAAAACTAATAGATTTTGTCGTAGTTGCTCTATGTAGGTTTAACAAAAAACCTTTAGTTTAAAATGCTTTTGTAATTGCCATAGTCACATACTTGATAGTAAAAGATATTTTGAGCAGGTTTTTATTGTAAGTAATGGCTTAAAAAATAAAATGAGTTTTATAGTAACTACTAACGCCCATAGACATCCACACAACCAGAGGATATGCAGATGTATTGCCCTCCTTTTCCCTACTACCCGAATTAATGGGCCACCGAAAATTCACATACGATAGCGACAGTCTAGCTGTCACTTTTTGCTGGTATTACCTGGTCAACCCTAGTTGTGTCGGTCCAATTCACCTGGCACGTAGCAATGACACGACCTCCTACAAATCTTGCCGCGAGTTTTTATGAGATCTAAATTTAAAATTACCTATTTTCTATCACTACATATTATAAAACAAAGTCGCTTTTTCTGTCCCTATATCCCTTTGTACGCTTAAATCTTTAAAACTACTCAACGCATTTTGATGCGGTTTCTTTTAGTGGATAGGACAATTCAAGAGGAAGGTTTATGTACATAATTTATTAAGTTTTTATATACATTGGCTAAGATATAACAATAATTGTTGGAGGTGTCGAAAAAAAATCTGCCGTCTGGGAGTTTCCAACGAAAACGCTGCCTAAACCCTTTGAGATAAAACAAAATAATGTATGGAGGAATTGTGTATCTTAAATAGGTCTATAAAAAAGTCCGCGATGGCATATGTCTATCTCTTCGGAATATTCTACTATATTCATTTAATGCTCTATAAAATGGGCAATTATAACGCGATAGTTTGAAAGTCATTTACACAAATACGGTATGAATCCTTATCATTTTAAATCAGTTAATTGGGTTAAGCACTTCATGAAGATAATTTTTGCCCTTTACATCATACAAATTAAATGAATACTTTAGGAGATATGGCAAAATCAAAATAATGCACAAGAAAATAAATCGTGAGGCCGTGATTCGAATTTCGAACGGGTGCTTGTCGTGTCTAAAGCCGTAGTGTATCAACTCTGATAGACGCAATATTATGATCACCGTATGGCGGAATATAATATTAAATTAAAAGTATCCTAAATATGCCTACAGAAAGTCTGCGAAGGGTATTATGTCTTTTTGTTCAAGATAACATATATCCATTTTAATACAAAAACTTAGTAATTATTAAGATAGAAGATGATCATCGCCAGACATAATAAATCCGTAAGTCTAAGTTCACGCGGGCGAAGCTGCGGGTAACAGCTAGTTTTTTATCATAAATTAACATTGTAATTTGTAATGATCAAGCAATTTTTTTCAGAGGCAATGAAATAGTGACTGTCGACTAGTTGTTCAACTAGTTGGCCTATAACTACACGAACTAGTTGTGTGATTAGTTGAGTGAGTATTTGATACTTCATTATCAGTTGATTTTAAAGGGGTATATTTAGACCATGCATTTTGAACAACTGGTTCAGGTATATACAGATAAGCTTTATAATTAATTTACTTTAAGATTTGACTTGAAAGTAACAATAGATTGTGTGAGATATACATTCACACATTTATTTAATTTACGTACGGATCATATTGATTTATTGCTTATATAAAAAATACAATAAAATCAAGCATGATAAAATTATAATACAAATATGTTTGCGCTGATATGGAATCATCGATGCACGATAATGACTCTCACTACGAGGGGTTTTCATAATAAGCCCTTATGAATAATTGTATGTAATATAGTACTAGACATAAAATAAAGTAACGTGTTAATATATACATAGAAAATATTGTAATACAATCATACATAGTGCTGAGGAGCTCGTGGCGCAGTGGTAACAGCCGCGCGGATCGATCCACCAGGTTAAGCAACGCTTGCCGAGGTTGGTCCGATCATCTTTACATACTGAGACTTCTCCATGCCTCTGAAAGCACGTTGGTCCCAGCTGTCATTCGCGGATCTTTTAATGTCAATGTAATGTCATGAACAACCAGTCTTACTATGCGTATAACCCAGTTACTGGGTTGTGGAGGTCAGATAAGCAGTCGGTCTATTTAAAATACTGGTATTCATCTGAATCCATTTAGACTGGAAGCCGACCCCAATATATAGTTGGTAAAAGGCTAGGCAGATCATACATAGTCTCTAATTCACTGGCGTTCATTGAGGGAGTAGAATAGAGTAGAATTGTCTAGCAGTGGACTGACAAAGACTGATGTTGGTGATGATGATGATAGTCTCTATTTGCGCGTCTTCGGCGTATATAAGTCCAGTTCAGCGTAATTCTCCTTCGGCTGATGTCGGTCACCTGCATTCCTGGTAGGAGTTCATTGCGAATTTAATCCAACAAAAAATCCCGAGCTTTGCATTTGTTAATGTGCCGGTACTAGTTACGAGAAGAGTGATCTACTATTTTAGGTTTATACACAATGTAATATCATTTTAACTATGTATAAATTAAGTTAGCTGTAAAACTAAGCAACGATGGTCGTGTGGGTATAGACTCGGGGTCTTGTGGGAAAGGGTCCAGGTTCGGTCCTGACCCCGTTTACTTTGAAATGGGTTTTTCTAAAATTCTAAGTGAAACACAATTTAAAAAAAAATTAAATACAAATTCTCAGTAAACACGAAACCATCGCTCGTTCACCGGTTAGGGAAAACTGTTAGGAATGAACAGGAATTGAAAATCTTTGAAGGTATTTTATCAATTTTGAATTCTAATTGAAACATAGAAGTTTTACATCTGCAGAGCGTCTCGTAACATCCATATTTTTAATATTAACTTATCTTACACGTATTCTAGTAAGTAAATAGTTTTTATTGTTGTATGAAAGACCTCTGTGGCTCAATAGAGAGGTAGTGGGTACAAATCCTGCCAGGGAACAAAGAGTTTCTGAGTTCTTAGGTCATGGATGTGTATTAACTATGTGTACGACATAATAAAAATAGTAAATATTTGTATTTCTAGTAAAAGTATTGAACATATTATGTATTTCCGTTGTCTGGTACCCGTACGGAACCTTATTACGAGACCAGATAGACGTAGTGTAAAAAGAGTCCGTAGATATTATTAATATTATAATTTAAAATTATATTTTAAATTATTTCACAAGACAAGATTACAAATTTTATAAATATTTATTATATTAAAATAGATAATAAATCCAATTTACAGCCACATTGAGAGATAAGCCTTTCGTAGGTACATTGACTTTCATAGGTTCCCGTTGACCTATAAATCTTGAATTTTGGCACGGAGCTGTACAACCTATACAAGATGCGTGACTCAAGTAGGTATTGAATATTAAAATTATTGATAATGTACTTTATCAAATCATGTGCTATTTATTTATGACCCTTTGAGATATTGTCTATTTGTTACTGCGCGCAATTGATGACTTGAATGTTCCTATTTCAACATCATCAGCCTTTATTTGTCAACTGCTGAACATAGGCCTCCTTCAATGAACGTCAAAACGGTGTTCTTATTAATATTATTACATATTTTACTCGTAACTGCATATTTACATCTTTATGAATTTAATAATCAGGATCGTCGTTTTTACTATAGTCTTTTTCTATTTTACTATTCGCTATTTTAACTATTGTCTGTCGAAGAGTCACATAATGGTGCTGATCAGGATAATATACCATACAGCTTCAACATTTTATCATCATCTTATTTCAGGTCATTACTTCTGCTGAAAGCTGTTCTGAAGAATTTCAAGGAGTTCTTTCAGCCATACACATCTAACAAGCATAAGCGCGCACGGAGATATTCGTCCCGTCAAATTTGAAGTCAATACCTTTCATCTTATTGAATTAGATTCATCTATCCAATTTCAGAAATTTTAAAGTAAAAGGAAAACATCCTTTATATATGCAAAGTGAATTTTCTGATCCCCTACTCGAAACCGTAAGGTTACTAAAGAGAAAACCCATCTTCATTTGAAAGCATACGAAACACTAGTGCTGCTTAAATCGTAATATATAGCCCAATGAGAATCTTTCAACTCATAGTAAAATAAAGTCTTTAGTTTTTGTTGGATACTGGCAAGATTTTAATAGTAGTTTCAATGGGGTCAAAATTATCAGTAAATCCTTTATCCAAAAATATCCTTACCTACTTCTTTATCATTATCGTTAGCCTTCAAGTTGTCCAGTTTTGGAATTAGACCTCTTCTCCCTTCTTCCACTCTAGGTAGTCTTGAACCCTTTCTAATAAATATTGGCCGATAGCGACGATGGTCCAGTGGTGGACGGACTCGGCCTTCCGGCGTTCCGGGTTCGATTCTGACCCGTCCGTGTGTGCCTTGAAATGGGTTTTTCTAAATTTCTAAGTGCACACGAGACCATCGTTCGCTCACCGGTGAAGGAAAACATCGTGAGGAAACCTGCATGCCTGATGAGATTAAAGTCTTTGAAGGTATGTGAAGTTCACCAATCCGCACTGGGCCAGCGCGGTGGACTATTGGCCCATTACCCTCCTCGCCTGATTTCGAGGAAGGAGACCCGTGCCCTGCAGTGGGACATATAAGGGGTAGATACTTTTTTTACTTTACAACATATCGTCGAATGTCATTGATCCAACGTATTGATGATCTGTACTCTGGTGTTAGGTCCATTTATTTATCCATTTTTAGACCATTTGTGTTATTTAAACGTTTTTTTGTGGTCGGTGCGCTTAGTGAAAAAGCGTTCGTGCAAACGGAGCATAATATTTTCATTCAAAGCATAAAATTCTTATTTTATATAATAATAATAAACATTTATTAAGAAACAGGTCCTACACTGATATACAACTGATATATATCTCCATTATATTTAAAAACATCACAAGATATTTAAATATACATGTATAATACACATTTTGCACGCGGCTTCACAGGACTCCTTTGGGAATGGAAATGACAGGGCCTTTTAGCAATGTTGGAATATAGTGCGTAAAATAAGCTATTTGGCGTCCATATTTAATAAATGTTTGCTCTTCCATCCCACGGGAATCAGAAGTTTTTACGTTCCGTATTCTCGTAGTATATTAGTTACTTAGATATCTTCTGACTCGCCAAGGGTTCCTTAAAATCTTTTTTTCGAATGTAATGTTAAGACGAATTAACCATTTTAAGTTTTACTCTTGACTAACGCTCTTAGAGCTAGCGTCTTCGAGAATTATTTCTTAACTGAAAAAATCCTTTAGGTTTTTTAATTGACAGACAAACAGATGGCCTCAGTGATCCCTTTAGGTTACGTAAATTGTCATTTTGAGAAACCCTTAAAACGTTAGTAGTAAGTTAAGTACTTGGCTCTATTTTTTTTTATGTCTATTGTATATATTTGGCAAAAATGAAATGGGTTTTTTCTAAATTTCTAAGTTCACACGAGACCATCGTTCGCTCACCGGCAAAAAGCATCGCGGGCCTCCTTCCTCCTTACCGTGACGCTTTACGCTCACCGGTGAAGGAAAACATGGCGAGGAAACCTGCATGCCTGATGAGATTGAAAGTATTTGAAGGTATGTGAAGTTCACCAACCCGCATTCTGCCAGAATATCGGTGAACTATGGGCCCATTAATCCTCCTCGCCTGATTTCGAGGAGGTGACCCGTGCCCAGCAGTGGGACGTATGAGGGTTGATACTATACTTTTTTTTACTGTAAAGAAGGACAAACGCCGCGCTACTTTAATGAGAATTTATACAGGCCTTCTGGCAAAACTTTTACCCGGATGTGGCTGAAAAACTTTCCATTGCTTAAAATATTTTTATGTCAGCCTGTAAACTGGATATGGGACTCTTCAATGAAAGTCATTCCAATACGATCTCTTGTATATTCGCTATTTTATTTTTGCATCCATATTATAACTTCATCATCAACATCAACAACAGGCTTTATCCCTCTACTGCCTATGTTCAGTAATGGACAGATAAGGCTGATGATGATGATAATATTTACACTTATATCATCATAAAAGTTTTGATCAATGAACGAAGCATTTAATGATTTTTTTGACTTATACTAGAGAGAGTATAAAGTATAATTATACTAACATTTTAATGTTCATCAACGTTATAATTAAAATAAAACTATAATTATACTAGCTGCGCACCGCGGTTTCACCCGCGTACTTCCCATTCCCGTGGGAGTACGGTTATAAATTATATGTTATTCTGATTGTAAAGTTTCATCAAAATCCATTCTGTAGTTTTTACGCGAAAGAGTAACAAACATCCATACATACAAACTTTCGCGGTTTATAATATTAGTAGGAAATCTTATACCTTTAAACGAGCAATTCTTGTATATATATATATATAGAATCGGGATCTCGGAAACGGCCCCAACGATTTTCACGAAATTTTGTACACATGTGTTAAAAACGGCGATAAATTGATCTAGCTAGGATACATTTTTAGAAAACTTTTTTTATCCGTGTTTTGAGGCATCAATAAAATATGATTAGAATACGAACGTAAATTTCGCTGTCTAATAATATGTCATGGTAGCTTAGTGGTGAAATTAGGCAGTTAAGTTCGAACGAGCCTGGTTCGAATCTCCAGTCCAAATTTTTTTTTCCCTTTTTTTTAAGATATTTTTTTTTTTTTTTGGAAGAAAAATTTTATCACTTCGAGTACCGAGCAAATGCTCGGTCAACCAGGTACTAGGATTTTATGAGTCATTACCATTCGAAATTTAAACAGATTCTACTCGTAGTAACGGAGCACTTTATTTATAATTCTTTTCATGTAATAATTAAGTTGTGAATTTTAGGATAAAAAAATTGTACGAGTGAAAACTGCCTAGATTTTACAATGAATAGTTAAAAGTCCAGCTGCGTACATTACAGCATAAAAGTCTATCTTAGTTAGCGAGCGCCGGGAAAGCTCTCATTATTATACCTTAATAACGTCTCTAAAAAAAGGGCGAGTAACAGTATGCATTATGAAAACATTTAGGAAGTGAAACGAGGTATTAAAGTAAAAAAATATCCGGCCCAATTCCATGGGCACACATTAAAACAATGAAAATATTCCAACACATTTCCAACGCGAAATGTTTTATTTCTCTCGGTTGCTTTTATGAAATGTTCTGGATTGTTCCATTTCATACAATTTTGTAAGAACCTCCCGGAACGTCTCAATTTTATTTTGTGAAAACGTCTCCTGAGATCTTAGAACCGTATATCCAGACGGCTTATTTTAATGAAGCTACAAGAGCAGGAATTGTTGTGGTAGTAAAATATTTTGTGTCATACAACGATATGAACATGACAAACGCGGTAACATTATATCGCAAAGAATGTGTCTTTTAGTAAGCTTTTTATGACGTTTCCGTTGAATATAACAACAAAATTAACGAGTTACGTGAAAAGAAACGACACCTCGAGGAAAAGTATGTTAGTGTAACGGGAAAAGTACCTTCACTTACAACTTTTCTCGTATAGGCTCTTATGGGTAGCTATGCTATGATTAGTTTCAGGTATTGTAGTATTTTGCGAAAGGCATTTGGTGTTTGAGAATAATGATAATAATTAATTAATCTAATATAATATAATTTTAATGTGTTCATCGATTATTTGTTTTATCTGCAATCTATTTATCTATCTTATTATTCTGCAATGACTAATAAATAAATTAACAAAGTAGCTACTTACAAAACATATGTCATATTTAAAATTTCTCTAATCCATATAATATCAGCTTTTATCTATTTTTCTTAAGTGATAGGTAAGGCTTCGTCCACGCCTAACATTTATTAAAAAAAATCGAAGTGTTTTTTTCCATTTTTTCTTTATAGTGTAGCATGTTAGGAGGAGACCACCCGAGTACGTAGAAAAACAAGACCAAGAGAAAAAAGAACTAAAACCACATGATCAAAATATGTATTACGAGCTGACATGAATAAATGAAATGTTTCCGAAGACGACGTCAAAGATAAGAATATAGAAGAATTTAATAAGGAATTCTGACCATGTGGGACACATAGCTAGGAAAAGAGAGAGAGAGTGTAGCATTAAAAATAAATACAACCCTAAATTTTTACCTATATATCACCAACGCCTATTTTTTAATAGCGATATTATTTTTGCAAGAACGAAGTCTGTCGGCGCTGCTAGTTTATATAAATGATGTGCCTTTAGCGGGATTCTAGCATGGTAGATAGAACTACCCAAGGTATCGTCGTCAAACCAATACATCATTGTATGATATAAAATTTCAATAAAACAAAATTGTTATTAATCACTTGCATCATGCATGCCTATTGAAGTTCAAGTCACGAACGTGTCGCGTCCATATTGAATCTACAACATTTTTACAATCACGTATTGCGCAAATTGATTAAAAAAAATTACATTTCACTATAAAAATATTCATTGCAATGTATACAAACGTTTCACAATACACAAGCAAACAAAATTGTTAGCAAACTAAACAACAACCGTAACAAAATCAAACTTTTGATTCGTATAATTTATGTTCTGTGCGCACAAAATATTATGTATTATTTAATACATAAAATGTAATATATTATATAATACACACAAAATATGTATAACGTGAACAAAAATTGACCGTCACGAAAAGCCCGGAAGATTAGTACCTACGCTACTACTGATTTTGAAAAATTAATTAATTAAGGAAAGCTTATAATAAAATATAGTATGAAATAAACAAAGGTATCTACGTGCGCACACGAGAGTAGTATATATACATCACGACATAACAGCGTCATGCCATTTGCCGTCACACTATTAGAGGCCAACGAGCGCCAGTGGATATTTCTCGTGAAATAACACATTGATTCATTCGTTCATTTGATCCTATATAAAAATTAAAAGTAATTAATGTCAACGTATCACAAATAAAAGCTTTCTTGTTTCTTCGTATATTTATAAATCGCTATTACTTTTTATTGCTCGAACAAATATGAAATATGTTATTTTCTTCTTTTGTACTTTATAATATGTCTAATAAAGTAGACATATTATAAAGTAGAGGAGAATATAATGTTATGATAAAAAATAATTTGGTCTCTAGTGTATATGTTTAAGACGATCTCTATGCAATGGCCGATCCGTGTTGGATGGGAGTGGCAATTTATCGGCCGTCTTGGCGTTTATTAAGGAAAACCATATTCAGCGGTAAAAGGATAGAATCTGATGACGATGATGTCGATGGAGGTGATACTTTTGATCATAAAATAATAACAAAGATTGCACCTTTACAGGTATTTATATTTTTTCAGGAGAACTTCGTACATACTTCGTACATAACTAAGTTGGCAGTTTAAATGTTTTTCCGACATTAAGCAGTTTATTTGCCCTAGCTCTTGATAGCATAGGAGCCTTTGAAAGGGCGTTCACATTGTACTCTGGACGTAAAAGCTAATTTGTACTGATCTTCTGTCTGGTTTGTATGGTGTACTATAAAATAGACCGAGTTCTACTGAAGGATTAGTGTCAGATTGTTCTAAGTGTAGTAAGGCAAACAGTAATGCTCTTCTTGATACACTCATTGGTTCAGTTGCTAATAAAAGTAAAAAGAAAGTTTGTCTGTGTAGATCTTTGTTACTATTTTATAGACTAACTATTCAATGTATTTTAATGAAACTTACGAATAGTAAAGCTTGTACGAGTAAATTCTAATGTGTGTTACTCTGAACACTAGGCTATAATCTATAAAGATATTAGGTGATTTTTTTTAAATTTAAGGGTGGCGGAGTCTTGGAAGCTAACAAGAAGTTCTTATGTCACAGCTACTTTTTCAATTTCAGATTCTTTTTATTTATTTGGTGATAAGGCTTAACAATAACACATTTATTGTTAAGCCTGAAATCGTCGATAGCAAAGTTCTCTCCAATCAGCTTCATTCTTTGTTGTTACGTCGTTACGTAGCAGAGTCATGCGATATCTATGTCGGATCACTCTGCCTCTTCTACCGTATCTAACACGGGGTGTGGTCCGAGGAATTGTTGTGACTAATACCTGCAGCAGAATTCCACATGGACATCGCGTCAAAACCAAAACTCGATTTCCATCCACATGATTTCTTATCCGATTTCGAGAATTCGAACTATGCCCAACAGTGGGATAATATATAAGGTTTGATATTATAATGTCTGTTTTCACTTCTTTATTTTTATTATTATAGTATTCATGAAAAATTATTAAAACCCCCAAGGCAAATAAGTTAAGTAGCTTCGTACTAAATTCAATTTGCGGTGTAATTAAACGCTGCAAGTTACTTAATTATATAACATAATTGTCAGTGAAATGCATGTGTGAATATTATATACGCTCCGTATTTCAATTCCAGAATTCCTATTAATAATGGAAGGGGTTGTTCTCGAAAGTGTGGCGTTTGAGAAGTGATTTTGTAAGGGCACGAGCTAAGAAACTGACTGCAAGTGATGCTTGGAATCGTAATTTCTTGTGGTATAAATGGTATGGAATATGTTTTTTATGTCATTTGGATAGGCAAATTGGTAGACGAGTCAGCTGATGGAAAGTGTCCGTCTCACATATGATAACCTAGCTTACCCCGGAACTAGCAATTTCAGCCGGTGCATTCAGTTTTCAAATAATCGTCTACAATAGTATTACACAAAGAAAGATTAATTTCAGCAGTGGACGGATAAAGGGATTTTTCCAATTAAATCATTACTTTTCTAAGTTAACACTGAAAGACATCTATATAAATAAAAATGAATCTCCAAAATACGCACGCACATAATTTCAAAATCCCTGCGCCAAATTAGATTTTATTTTGTGTTTGTTATAATTAAGGTTGGTATATAGTGAATTACGACTTAATTGGGCAATGGGAGAACAACGTTTGCCGTGTTCATCTGACAAAGCTATAAAAAAAAAAAATATCAAGCTTGATATGCCGCCTAACGCGCTTGTTATGTACAAAACTTGATTATGAAAAAAATAACTTTTTTATAAAAGGTAATAAATTTTAAAAGGCACTTAAGAAGTAAAAAACTTTTGGAAATAGTATATTTTCAAGATGAACAAAGTCGGTTTAGCAGTAGCTACGGCTTATGAAAGTATTTTTAAAACTAAGAAATTCACTAGTTTCGCAATTAACTCCCAGACTTATGTTAATTTGGTCATATCTGAACATTTTTAATTCGTACACTGTAACTACCAAAATTTTAGTTAAATATCCCACTCTAAACTAATTTATTTAACCTAGCCCTGCAAATATTATAAGCACGAAGGCTTAGTAGTATGTATAAATGTAGGTTGGATACTCTTTCACTTAAAAACAACTGAATGGATTTTGATGAAACTTTACAATAATATAGCTTACACAAAACCAATCCAACGCTGCTATTCAGTACAATAGAATATTTAGGCCACTTTTGTAAAAGACAGGACAGAGACCGGTGGAAGTCCCTCGTTTCGGAGGCTAAGACCCACTTTGGGTCGCTGAGCCACAGAACTTAAGTTAAGTTTTGTAAAATTGCTGATGATAATAGTTTTATTATATTAGAGTCAAGAGTTTCCTTAAGGGTCAATCAATCTCTATTTATATAAAATACGAGTAATCTTTAAAAGTCTTTACAGACATGTGAAGTTCACCAACCCGCATTGAGCCAGCTCATGGATGAACTATGGCCATTACCCTCACGCCTGATTTCGAGGAGGAGACCCGTGCGACTTTACTTTTTCTTACCAGTAATCTAAGTTGAATGCAAGTGACAGGGTTTTTGTATCGATAAATGCCCACATCAAACTGAGAACAGGTAAGATCTCTTTTTTTTATGTAGCAGGCTAACTAGCAACTTACTCCCTAGTGGTGAGTGGTGAACGTCGAACACGTTACCTTACCTGTTACCTGAAACTAGACCGGCAACTCATTTAAGCGTGGCCTATTATGAAAATCAGTTGTTAAATCTCAGTGCCAGTAATTTCACTTCTTTTCGAAACAGCAAAGCTGTTTGACGGGAGTAACAAGCAGGATGGCAGAGCACATCCTTCCGGTAAAGCTGTTAATCATGATGACGACAATCTCCTTATCTTAGACAACGTGATAATTATCCGAGAGAGTAGAATAGATTAATAGATAATTAAGTTGGATGGGATTTTAATGATGTTTGAAAAGTCTTTCGTTTCATTAAAGAAGACTTAGGTACGTTTAAAAAGAAGTTATAATTATATATTGTGAGAAAAATAATATCGACTGATTTAATTTTTTATTTGACTTTATGATGATCAATAATGATTAACCCATAAAATAACTTATTTGTCCACAAAGTTCCTTTTTTATTGCATTAAAATCTGTGGCGTATATTTTTAAAATATAGAGGTACGTTAACATTTCATAATTTTCCTTTGAAATTGCTCACATTATGAATATTTATGACAACTTTCAACACCAACGCAAAACAAACATAGTAAGATAGAAGTTCAAGTCTTTACTCTAATTTCATTTAGAAACTTATGCCGTATATTATTTGCCTTGAACATACGTGCATTTTATTTCATTGTATAATAAAGCAACAATTATTAATATGAGCACATATGGAGCTTTATTACATTAGAAAGGTTACAATTAATTCTTAACTCAATTTTGCTCAACCATGACCCAATTTCTAATCCAACTAGGTATATATTATTTTTATAGGAGAGGGCGCAAGCGGATATATGGTTTACTTGGTGGTAAGCGAAAGCGACATCTAAAGGGGGGCATTCTAGTCAAGCAGACTTGCTTTACGACTCAACCATTCACGATCAAACCTGTCGCATACGACCGAAGTTCGTGCGACAGTCCGTGCGACCGTTACAACGTGAATGCCCCCCTTAAGACATCCGATTTCAAGGATTAGCAGGTGTGTCGTCGGTCTTTCAAATAATATGTGTAAACTCTTTTGATACCTCTGTGGCTCAATGGTTAGCGCGTTGGCGTTCAAGCCGGAGGTTGCGGGTTCGAATCCCGCCAGGGAACAAAAAAGTTTCTGTGTTCCCGGGTCATTGATGTGTATTAAATATGTGTATTGTATAATAAAAATCTTACATTAATATAAAAAGTATTAAATATATGTATTTCCGTTGTCTGGTACCCGTAACACAAGTCTCTTCGAGTACTTACCACGGGACCAGATTGACGTGGTGTAAAAGCGTCTATAGATATTATTATCTATTTTTGATGTATGTGTTAAATTTAAAGCTCAATGATTTTAACTTTTTTGATTAATTGAATTTGAAGATTTTGAAAAAGATTAATGAACTTAAAATTCATTTAACTGTTTTATATTACCTTTAAAAATTGCAGTCAAAGAGACTACCAGTAGAAGTGAGAATTTGCGTTTGCCAATTTCGTAATGCCGTAATTAAATATCAAGACATTACGGAATTTAAAATTTTACAACTTTAAAGTTTAAAATTTCAGCATGTTATGACGATGTCAATGAATGTCGGTGACGCGAATACTAAAAGGTTTACTTACAGTAAAAATGCTCAAAGCGGCTAAAAAAATTCACTTATGTATACGTTTGTTCAAAGAAATTCTTTTATCTTAATGCTGTCATGTAATTACAATTTCCTCAAAGCAAATGTATTGTTTGCATGAACTAGTGTGTATTTTCATATATTTTATTTTAACACTAAGACCTTACTAATATTTTACTTGTGTTGAAATAATATATAAATTTATTTTTACAACACAAGTATCCAAATTCAAATTTATAAAATTCTCCCGCACAAGGGCATGAGGAGTAGAACTCGAACGAACGAAGCTCCCTACGCAAAAACTATTCCCGCTATGTGCAGTTTTAAAGGCCTTAATAGACTTTCTTAGGGCAATCAAAACTTTATCCTAGCGATAAAAGCACGAACCACTTCAAATAAAAAGTTTAAAAACAATACATTACATTTGCTGAGATCGTAAAAGTTAGGGCGCGCTCTATTACATTTTCGAATAAGTAACGCGCTTGCCAATTGTTGAATAGTTGAATAAAACGCCCAATACCGAGGAACCTTCACTATTGCGACGAGCCTCATTTTTGGTAGGGATTTAAGGAAATTGGGGGACGCAGAAAGACCTTTGAGGGAATGCGTTACTCAAAGGCACGTGCCGAATGAGTTAACCTGCGCACAACTTCGTGAATCAATCAACGTTGTGACTCTGCCCGGCAATCGGTCTGATCGCCACTGCGCATGCTCCATAATTTAGGGATGAGATGTGTCGCTGATTAGCAGGGGGGGAAAATTACACATGAATCTCGTGTAAAAATCATTATCCTTCATCTTAAATAATGTATATTCCTTTATTTTTTATTTCTACAAAAAATAAATTTTAAACACAATTTTTTTCATTTTTAATCTTAATAAAATTGATATTCTATAAACTTTGAGCGACCTGTACTTGTATTAGCAAAATCTTTCGCCATTCATCATCATTACTACTATCGATATAAGTGTCAAATGTCAAGACTTATTTGGGAGGACATCACTGGGCGCGTCACAAGTATCCCGCCGAAAGCCATCGCCAGGCAGCGGCAGTATCCGCGCGCAACCGGTGTGTGGAGAACGCCGCCCACATGCCGCCCGCACAAACTCCCGATCGTAAACACGACCAAGGTACGTAACTTATTTTTATTTTTTAATAATAAATGTTTACAAAAAAAAATAAGCACATCGTGAAATATTATAAAATACTCTCCATTTTATATCTCGAAAGTTTCACACATAATCTCGAAATACTTTTCGCGAGAACGTTTTTCGTTGCGTGACTTAGATTTCAGCGGCGAAAATTAGGGGCGCTTATTTCTTCGCATAAAATATTTTGTGGAAAAATTCGCTCAAGCTACTTTTTTACTTTGAACATGAAAATTAATTTGATATTTTGTGTACGATACATTGAATGCCAACCAATGTTTGAAAATACCACTGTTGCTTCATTATCACGACCAATATTTACAAAACATTCAATTCATTATCATGTGAAGGGATAACTTTAAACAAGTACTCATCCAATATGGCATACAATATCATTAAGAAAAGTTTTAAAAGAAAAACGTAAGTATCATCGCTTATGGAAAATCTATAATAACCCATTAGATTATGAAACATTTAAAATTTTAAGAAAGCGATCCGTTTTATTAGAAAAAGAATGTTATAAAAAATTTATAGAATTCTCAGAGGAAAAAATTAAAAGCCATCCTAAATTTTTTTGGACATTCGTAAAGAACATAAAATCTATTAAGGGTTTACCTCAAACTATGTATTATAGGGGAGATGCGACATCTGACGGCGAAAAAATTGCAAATTTTTTTAGTGAACATTTTCATTCCGTATTCGAGCCTGCTAGTACAAATTCGATAAGTTTATTAAATAATTCAATTTCTCCACTCAACTCCCCTATAAATAAAAATTCAATAGAAATCACCGAAGAAATAGTATTAAAACATTTAAGGTCTATTAATATAAATAAAGGGGCTGGACCCGATGGAATACATCCTTTGCTGATTAAAAAATGTTCTGCTGCATTAGCTTTACCCTTAGCATTACTTTATCAAAAATCTTTAACGCAAGGGACTGTCCCTACTATTTGGAAAAGAGCCTGGATAACTCCGGTACCAAAAGGTCCAGCTAGCCCTCACATTGAAAAATATCGCGGAATATCTAAGTTATGTCAGTTTGCTAAAGTATTGGAAAAAATAGTTACCGATGAGCTATCTGTATCAGTTCGCCATCTTATTAATACAGACCAACATGGTTTCTATACGGGTCGAAGTGTAGAAAGTAATCTACTTGTTTTTACAAATATTCTACTGAATGCCATGAATGATAACTGCCAGGTGGATGCCATATATACCGATTTTGCTAAATGTTTTGATAAAATTTGTCACCATACCTTACTAGTAAAGCTTTGGAACCTTGGTATACATGGGGATCTTTTTCGCTGGATAAAATCATACATAGAAAATAGAAGTCAAGCTGTTGTTTTGGGTGGCTACCGATCATCTTATAAAACAGTAAGCTCCGGTGTCCCTCAAGGATCACATATCGGTCCTTTATTATTTAATTTGTACATCAATGACATTAATAACTTTATACATAAATCTAATATTTTACTATATGCAGATGACACCAAGATTTTTAGAATTATTCGTAACTATGATGACTGCGATATTTTACAACAGGATCTTGTACATTTTGAAAATTACTGTTTTGAGAATAAATTATACTTAAATATAGACAAGTGTTTTGTTATTAGTTATGGTAGAAAGTTAAAATCTTACAATTACACTTATAGTCTTTGTGGTAAAACACTTTCTAGAGTCACTCAAATTCGAGATCTGGGAGTACTAATGGATTCAAAAATGAGTTTTGTACCTCACGTAGATAATATTATTCAAAAAGCATATAAACAGTTGGGTTTTATACTGAGAATAGGCAAACCTTTTAAACACTCATTGACATATAAAATCCTATATAATAGTTATGTTCGCAGTCATCTTGAATTTGCGTGTACTGTCTGGCATCCTTATTTTAGATGCCACATCAATAGAATAGAAAACATACAAAAAAAATTCTTAAAGTCACTAGAATTTAGAATTGGTAACTCATTCATTGATTATGAAACCTCTGCTAAACAACATAACGTGTCCTTATTAGAAACAAGACGAACCTATTTTGATATTGTAATGTTATATAAAATCTTAAACAATGTAATCGATGCCCCCGCATTACTTCATAATATCTTATTTCGAGTACCTCGTAAACGTGAGCGACTTTGCACTAAGAAACATTTATTTTTTATATTAAGTGCTAGAACCTGTTATGTTCAAAATAGTTTTATAAGAAGAGTGTGTAAATTTTATAATGATAATTTGCTTCATTTGGACTTATTTGCATTTAGTTCTCTGGCTTCCTTCAAAATCTCTCTGATGAAGTCTTTAAAATAAGTTTTTATAAAATAAGTTAAAAAAGATGTAAATGTTTTTCGTTTATAAACTTGTTATTTACTTATGAAATCAGTACCCACTAAAAAAGTAACTGATGTTAATATTTAACTTATAAAATTAGCTACACACTATCTATTATACTTACTTATTTAATATTTGTAAAAATAAAAATAATTGTTTTGTATTTTAAAATTTTTCTTATATTCATTACTGTGTCTATTTTTCTCTATCTCATACTAATACAACAATTTATTGCAATAAGTTAAGAAAATGATTTTGTTTCATAAACATTTTTATCAACAACTAACAAAAATACAAATTTAAAATGTCTCAATATAACACTAGATGTACCTACACTTGTAATATAGGAAACTTTAGTTTTGAAGTTATTACAATATAGACCTTTAGGTCTATATTGTAATAACTTTTTTGTAATAACTAACTTTGTTAAGACTGTTTGTTTCTATAAACAAATAAATAAATAAATAAATAACTTATTGTGTGAATGTTTTGCGTGTTTGTGTATACTATAAGCAAATATTTTATACATTATCTGTAGCTATAATTCTAGATTGTTTTAAGTAATTAGTTTTAAGCGTGAAGGAGTTAAACAATAAACACCATTAATAATAATATTCTGACAGCTTAAATTCTCTCAATTGTGTACATTTGAAGGGCTTCGAGAAGATACAAAGCAAACACTGATAAAGATAACGATAATAACATTTATTTTCGATTCGTTGACGTTCAAATAATGCTTTTAAGATTAGAAATATTTACGTTATTTTTGGAATGTATTAAATTATTTTATGCATAATGATTTTTATTTGATAAACTATTATAACTATATGATAATATTGAATTGAATAAACAATTGTAAGTTACAAACGAATAAATTCTATCTACATAAAAACAATGGTAACATTTAAGTTAAAAGAAATCGTAAGATAGTAAACATGTCTATGATTATAGTAATTGATGTCAATTTAAAATATAAGACCATAGACTAATCGACGTTATGGATTTTAAGGGTTTGTAATTTTTAACGGTGAGATCTGATTCCCGTGCAAATAACACCCGACCATCTTATCTATTGAAATTAGAATATTTTATTATTCAAAACCACCACAGATCATCCTTGGTGCTTTTTGCGAGGATTTGAGGTTTATAAGATCCTCTAGCGAGCGCTATCGTGTTTGTTTGAAGACTTAGTGAGGCGAAGGCACGAACTTTACTTAAGTAAGGTTTTTCTTTAGGTAAACGTTTCATCAAATATGGCTACGAGCCCTCAAGGTTGGAAATTGGACAAAATTAAAAGAGTTCAATTCGATCGCAAAAATCTAAAACATAATTAATGAATTAG
Organism: Lycaena phlaeas; assembly: GCA_905333005.2. Lineage (NCBI taxonomy): Eukaryota > Metazoa > Arthropoda > Insecta > Lepidoptera > Lycaenidae > Lycaena > Lycaena phlaeas. The sequence continues at coordinate 9,618,489 of HG995168.1, forward strand.
TATATTTTGTAAATTGTATTGCTCCTAAGATATTAAGGGCCTGTTTCACAATCTCCAGTTAAGTTACCAATAGGATAGAGACAGATAGAGTATGGAGTATCTGTCAAATATGTTGCCGGTAGCCTATTGGGAACTTATCTGGAGATTGTGAAACAGGCCCTTAGTAAATTAGTACCTGGTTGCCCGAGCATTTGCTCGCTATAAATTTTTTTTTTTGTTTTTGGTAAATCCGAATCCGAATTTATTGGCCGAACCTCGAACGAAATACTCTTTTCGTATTTTTTTTAGAAAATATACTTAGATTGTAATGAGAAGCTTCCAATAATTTTTTTTTCACAAAAGATGAAACTTGAAAAAAAAAGAAAAAAATAATCCATACTTTTATATTTACTGCACCGGTCAATTTTCCATCTCAACTTTTATAACATAATAATTTACTCGAACATTCCCAATTGAATTCTAATGATATAGTAGCTGTTTTTAATTGACTGATAACACAGATAAAAATACATTTGCTAAAAATGAATCCCAGCTATATCGATTTATTATATAATTAGATATACTTAATTTCATGTAAATCGTTGTAGCCGTTTCCGAGATTCAGATTGTATACGAGAATTCCTCGTTTAAAGATATAAGATAAATGACTTTGAGATACCGTAAGCTGGACATTTAAGAAAAATATATTTAATATTCTACTTAATCGCTGTTATTAATGTTACTAACTTGGTAAACGATAAAATTTTAAATGACTAGCTGTTGCCCGTAGCTTCGTCCGCGTTAGCAAAAAAACATTTTTTTTAATGTATCCTATATCACTTCTAGTACCTCCGAGAATATGTGTACAAAGCTTCATGTTGACCGGTTGAGTAGTTTTTTTCGTGAAAGCGTAATAAAACATTCCCACTATTACATTGATAATATTAGTATTATCATCATCATCAGCCTTTAACCGTCCACTGCTGAACAAGCTCCCTCAATTAACGCCAAGACGACTATTATTTAATATAGTCACATAATTAATTTCGTATCGTTCTATATTTTGACTTTGCAACATAATATAATATTTTGTAAGTCTAACAGGGAGGGAATAGGGAAGTGTGTTAAATAATAATTATAACAATATTGTACACTATCTCACGTGTACCTAAGGATATTGTATCACAAATAAATACGTATCTATATATAATTTAATTCAGATAAAATAATAAATAAATAAAAGGTACTGTTTGCATTACTTACGCCGAAAAAGTTTTTCGAAAATCCTGTTTTATATGTCTCCATGACCCGAGATTTTCTTGTTTGGCCTAATGCTATTAATTTTGGGGCGCGACGTCTTTTTAGATTATGTAAGTAGAGGTTTTTTATAAATGAAGTGACAAACTGGCAACCGTCATACGTGGTGTCAACAAAAAGTTGAATGTGCGTTGCCTACTTTTTCACTTGTGGATTATACGAGGGATAGCATGGAAATTAGGGATAAAGGGCTTAGGATAGGATATGGAAATGAGCACGTTTTACCTGGGCTACTAGTGCCGTGGTAAATATTAAATATTGTACATTTGAAGAGTTTATAAAGGCGCTAGTAATCTTCTAAAGTATCAAAAGACTTAAACCAAATGTATTTGCATTTGATAGCCTAATTGTTAATTAATTTTGTATTGGAAGGAAGGCTTTTCAATGTTCTGGAGTGTGAAACTGTATTAAAACCTATAATTAAAGACTCCAAAGGCCAATAAAAATATTTTTTTTTTTCACAATAACACTACCAAATTATTTTTTTGAACGTCCATTGGAAATGCCACCGGTTCAAAGCCCACTGAAAATAACTGGCAAAACAAACTCAATGGAACTAATCTTTTTAAATATTCTATTACAAATTTTACTTGATTAATACACAATTTTCATTTCACTTCAAGTGCCTCAAAATATTTTAAGATGTTATACAATATATTCCCAGAAGTGATCATTTACTAAAGTTACTAGTAACTTTAGTAAGTAATAAGGGTAATGTAAATAAAATATACGGTCAGATCAAAGTACACATATTATTATTTATTATATTATTGACAATAGAAATCACAATTGTGTTATCACATTAGGGTTTCTAGCAATATCCATACAATAATTTTGCTATAATCATCATTGTAATAGTTATTTAATAATAATTGTATGATTTTGCGTTAGAAACGATTAGGACTACTTTTAAAAATTAACACTATTATCATGAGGATAAAATAAAAAATCACTTAATATCATCGACTTGGTGAAACTATGAATACGAAAACACATATAAAAAAAAGACATAGAAACACCGATAGAAATAAAAAATATAACTTTACATTATGATTATATAATGTCCCACTGCTGGGTAAGGGTATCATCCATGAAATGAGATGAGGAGAGGTATTGGGCCATATTTCACCGATGCGCTGGCCAATGCGTGTGCGAACTTCACATACTTTAAAATACTTATTTCATCAGGGGTGCAGATTTCCTAAGGATTTTCTCCATTACCATTGAGTGAGCGATGGTCTCGTCTTTAGGTGCTCTTATAAATTGAGCAAGAAACTTTCAAATTTTAATATCTACTAAAAAATTAAATTACACATCGAAAGCGTGTGTGGTAACGATGACGCAAAATCCAATCAAAAAATAATTTTTGTTCAACCAAAAAGTGCTTAACGCGTTAAAGAGTACGTCTTTATTTTATTCGATTTTTTTTTCGATTTTTTTTTCGATTTTTTTTATAATAATTTGTTGTAGGTAACTAACTATTAATTAGTATCTATTGATTTCTAAAATTGGCGTTCATTGAAAGAGATGGACGGATTGATAATCATTATGACGAATCTATGACATAAACTATCAATACACTTAAAATATACTAGCTGTTGCCCGCAGCTTCGCCTGCGTTAACTAAGATTTACAACGGGATCTTAGCGGGATGATATATTATCTTTACCGATAAATGGGCTATCGAACACTGAAATGTTTCATTAAAATCCGACCAATAGTTCCTGAGATTAGCGCGTTCAAATAAACAACCTCTTTGGCTTCATATCTTAAGGATTAAAAGCATGAGTAAAATAAACTCGTTTAAATGTAGTCCAAAAAATCAAAATTTCTGAATAAAATATGGTTGTTGTGCCTCACTCAACTTACGGAACCCAATTTTTTTCAGAATAAAATGTAGCCTATGTTACTCGTGGATAATGTAGCTTTCGAATGGTGAAAGAATTTTTGAAATCGATCCAGTACTTTTTGAGCCTATTCGTTACAACCAAACAAACAAACAAAGTTTTCCTCTTTATAATATTAGTGTAGATAATATGCTTATATGTTGGTAAGGGCGAATTAAGGGAGGCCTTTGTTCAGCAGTGGACGGATAAAGGCTGATGATGATGATGATGATGATGAAGGGCGAAGTCACGGGCAAAACCCACTATAAAATATGAATCTAAAATTTCATAAAGATAAAACTGGGTGGTTCAATTCATATAATATTGTTCAAATACAATTTTCAGATTCTGTCTGGCTTGCGACCAATAACTGAAACTTTGGTCATAAAACCCTCCCTATACTTTTTCCGGATATCATATTCTTATTACGAAATATCTTTGCGTTCCGGTTTCACTTGGGCTCGAATTTAACATCGATTAACATTATTTTCATCTGATATCAAAACATTAAAAACACGAAGATAAAATTTTCAAAGTATAATAAATCAATAATAAAAATTACCCTAAAATATTATGTGCTTCAATAAATATTAAATGTTTCATGGCTGCTATTTTTATTGTGTAAAAGGAATCTTTTGATATTTTTGTGGTTTCCCTATTTTTTAATATAGCTTGTTGAAGATCTTACTATAATATTATAAAATATTAGAAGATTCGGTATTATAAATAAAAAAAATTGTAAGAATCGTTTTTAGATAATTGACCCAAAAATTACAATGAAACACGACGCGTCTTAAAATAAATAACCCTGACAACGCTTTAGTAGGGAATTGGTTCTTCTGTTCTTTTTTTAAAGATTTTTTATTATTATTTGTTTTATTTAACGGGGCCTTAAGGACATAGGCTATGCAAATAATCATCATCAATCGGGATACGGTTATATATTTGAACAAGGCCATTCTGCGGTCACGATTAACTCTGATTCGGTGCAGGCTATGTTAACTTTAATATTTTAGTAATCAGAAAAAATCTTTCATAAATTACAGCGCTTATATTAGTTAGAATATGCCAGATGCGGGTTAGCCACAAACGATACAACCCGGTAAAAACATTTATATAAGATATGTATTAAATATAGACCGCACCGCGGCGTGGCGGAGGAAAGGGCGCCACTTGTCGCTGAAGTAGACGCGGACCTGTCGCTCCCTCGTCATAAAAAAAGATATGTATTAGAAATGGATTTATGTAAGTCCGGCTCTTGAACTATAATAACATCGTATATTTGTTGGGCTGTAGCCCACACTGTATCAGATCCGTGTCCATTAAAAATCTATGTAGCCGCAGGGCTGTCAATATGGTAGCTTACGCACCAAATCCGATCCCGCCATCCAACATCTCTCCGTTATTCGTGAGTTATTATTATATACACAGTTCCCTTGTATGAACAGATTTGAGATGAGAATATTCTTCGCAGTTTGTATGCAATGTTTGCAATCGTACCTGGCAACTATATTCCATGGATTCTTGAGAAGATGCAAATGATTATTTGGCAAAACATCATTGCCCGGGTCCTATAGTGTCACAAACTATTGGCAACCCCAGCAGGATGTTTGTTGATTACCTTTTTCTTCTTCTTTAACGATGGGGAAATGCACTGAAGCATGCTGCGGGGGAGTGGGTTGGTGCCCGGATCTGTTAGCAACAAGGAACCTCCATGGCTATTTAGTCCCTTAGGGGACCGACATCACATCCACAGAGGGGTTGCCCCGCATCACAAAACAACGCCTCTCAATGTCGGGACAGTACGATGAGGCAAGATTTCCTCGCCCCTTGCCCTTCTTCTTAAGAGGGGTGCAAAGGCCCCCCTTGAATCAATTTACTTTGCTCAAGGTGCTGGGCTCATCTTGGCTACTGAGCCCCAAGGCATGTGACACTGTTTACCTATCTAATGTATGATAAACACATAAAAAGTAATTGAAATTATAAACTTCTGATAGCGCCGTGAAGATAATGTTTACTAATACTTTCAATTGCTGGTACGCAAAAACTTGTTGACCTAATGAATTTGATATAAAAGGACGTCAATGGCGGTTTAAGGGGTATATCTACCAGTATACTTTGTCAATGCCATACTCTGCCGAATTATGTTGTGACCGAGAAGATTAATTAAATTAATTAATTAATTAGTCGTACATTCCTATTGTGAGGTGTGTACACTAGCCTTGAATGGGTCGCTTTAGCTTTTCAAGTATAGTTATTTGACGACCAATAATGTAATAACTCGGATCATAATAAATATTGAACTTTTTTTACTTTAATATCAATATGAATATTAAAAAATATTTTCAACACATTCTCTTGTAATTTTCCGATGTCGGTATTTATCCATTTTTAAACCAATGTTCTGAAAAAAGGAGCTTAAATATCTATTGTGTTATTTGATATGGTAAAGCTGAATATTAAAAAAGACCAAAGTAAAGGTAAAATATCAGATTGTCATTTAATTTCTCAGAGTACAGTGATCCCGTTTTTAATTAACTCACTTCAATTTCACAATTCACATTTTGTATACAATAACATAATAAATGTCTCAATGGCCACAGGATTTATAAGTTCATAAGAATAAATAAATTGAATACTTAACAGTGTCATAACTCATACGTGTATTTGATTTAAATTTATAGTATTTACTTATTGTTAGCTTATTACTGCAATATTATGTGGCTACAATATTAAATTGAATAGCCAGGTAAAATAATTGCCAGTTTAGAAGCAAAGAAATAAAATCCAATTACAACTAACACTATAAATCTTCATGTCATTCCATATTCGAATTAGGTAAAAAGCCAGTTTATTTGTAAAAAAGATGGTTCACGCTATATAGATTTCGAAGCCTAGTTTTAATCGTGTTTTTTTAATGTCTTTCTCTCTCGGTAACTAATATAGTCATACCTTATTTTTTTTTGGTGGCAATCCTTTTCGGACCATACGTGGATTCGCATTTGGTGCACTAACCCATTAAAACCGCTGCGTGAGCCTTCAGCCGCTATCTGAAGGACCCTGATCTACAGGCGACGGGAAACCCTTAGCGGCACTGGTCCCGGCAAGACCAGATTCTCCACAACTGCCCGGCTACGACTTGGCAGTCCCCCTATTGTGGAGAATCTAGCAGGACACGACGTCGTGTCTAGCAGGAATCGGGATCCCACCCCGAGCCCGACACAGTATTCAGATTGATCATAACTATTGTATAGTACCTATACGTTACTCCCTGACATTAAACTATCTGACAGTGAAAGTTCCATCAAAACCGGCCCAAGAGTTTTAGAAATTAACCATAAACAAATATAGAGACAGAAAAAAATGATTCTTAAATAACGTATAAACATTTACATCAATTTAGGGAAAGCTATTAATTTGAAATTAAAAACAAACACGTAATTTTTTTTATATGGATAAACAATGCTCAAGCGCTGCTATAAGAGCGGGTACACAATGGACGTTTTGAAACGCGCGCTTTGCTAACGCGCGTTTTGAGAACCCCGAATTCTTTTAAAGTGTACACATGTAAACGCGGACTGCTAGTCAAGCGCGCGTTTGACGCGCGCTTAAATTTTTTAGTTCTAACGCGCGTTGTTATGGCGTCAGCTGCGCGCTTGGGGATACAAGGGCCGCCATTTTGTTGTACATTTGATCGCGCGCTTTTGTGTAGAGTGGACTCACGTTACGAAAATGGAGATTGAACATTTCAATACTGATTTCTTTAAAGCTGAAATCCAAAAGCGACTAGCTATTAGGGATATGGAATGTCCCGATTATAAAAATAAGGTGATTTAAAATCGTAATTGGGAGGAAATGGTAGAATTTTTTTGTGACGCTGAAGATAGTTTGGAGAAAAAGAAATGATTTATTTAGAATTTTTGTTTACAATAATGTGTTATTTATATAATATTGTCTTGCAATTGGAGCTTTCCTTCGTTTACAAAATAATTAATTGGCAAATTTGTCTCTAGCAGTCCTAGCTGTCAAGCTGCCGAGGGGTATATTTTTATGAGTGTGAGTTGTTTTCCACTATAAGGGCGCATCACATTTAACATTATTCCGACGTCCATTTTCAAACTGAGCCAAAATTATATTCGCCCTACTAACGCATGTCGAACGCCGTGCTAAGCGCGGTGTGTGTATGCAACTAACGCGTGCTCGACGCATCTCCGAGCGCCTAGTATGTACTAGCTCTAAACGATATTCTTATTAAAGCCAAGTCAATATTTTTTATTCAGCATCATAACACCGCAGGCACTTAATATTAATATTGTAAAACGATAGCTTCTATCGCAGTAATTGTAATATCGTTCACAATAATTTTCATCTTTCACCCCTATTTAAACTTTTTTGTTCACTACTGAGCTATAAGCATTCTTGCTGTTGCACGCAGCTTCGCCCACGTAAGCAAAACAGAACTTTTTTTAAATGTATCCTATGTTACTTTTAGTACCTACGAGAATATGTATAAAATGTTTCATGGTGATCAATTGAGTAGTTTTCGCGTGAAAGCGTAACAAACATATTTACTTTTACATTTATAATAATAGTGAAGATTACTTAGCACGTACTTATTAAAGCTAAGTATGTGTCATGTATTAAGTTTCCTAGTAATTAAGATGTTCATGATAAGCTTCTATGTTGCCGGTACCGGATAATGCTATTTACGCTGTGTTATTAAAATATTAAAACTTTTGCGGCCTAAGGAACTAAGGCATCCTTTAAGGAACACCAAGACGGTATATACCCGCCGGCCGCCACTCGCATCCAACTAAGTATAAGATGTAACGTTAGGACGTCTGACACCTCAATCCTCCAGTGACCATGGTCGCTGTAAATAAAGTATCCGAAACGTCGGGCATATAAATAAATAACAATAAACCGCGATAAAATATATAAAAGGTATTTCATTATATTGACGTAAATATTTGAAAACAATATCCTATAAATTGTTTTAACCTCTATATAATTTTAGTAATAAGCAACTCAAGTGCCTGATCAATATTGCGCTATTATTATAAAGATCGTATTGTTATCTTGAGTCTGTGTGAAGGATCTCTTTTCTCTTTAATTGATACTTGCAATAGGAGAATAATATTATCATTTTTACTGCTTTCATCGTTTTCCAATGAAAGTTGTAAGATCGTTCATTTATAAATCGTGTTTCAATTTGTTTATTCTGTAATAAAATTGCTTTCGTATTTCTTATAAAACGTATTTCATTTCTTAAGTGTGAACCGTAACTATAGAAAAATAAAGAAAATCTTTATCCTTTCCCAGAACTCTTTGACTCGGTTTTGTAGGTTGAGTTTGCTAAAATAATTGTATAATGAAAAATTGCAGAGGTATATTGAGGTATTTATATAATATAAAGATATGGATACTGTACTATATAGAGATATAGAAACTGTACTATAGTGATGGCTTAACAGTACAGCTATCTCTTTATGTACATACTTATTGTATTATCTATACGTCATAATATCCTGACTATATCAAATCAAATTAAGTACAAATATCTTTATTTTGTAACAACTATAATAATAGGAAGTGCTCCTTAAAGAGTTGTTAAAAAATGCGTTTATTTTAAACGTTAGTCCATATCCATTCTCCTTAGGATTCCCTAAGGAGAATGGGAAAAAAACTTAATAATAATATCTATGGATATTTTTACAGCACGTCAATCTGGTCCTGTGGTAAATTTCCAAAGAACCTGTGTTACGGGTACTAGACAACGGAAATACATAAATTCAATACTTTTATATCAATACATATATTTAAGTTTTTTATTATATAATACACATAAAATTTAATACACATTCATGATCCAGGATTCGAACCCGCTACTTCTGGCTAAAGCGCCAACACGCTAAAAATTGAGGTCGTCATCAACATACATTATAGAGAATATCTTATATGATGCTTATATATAAATAACAGAGGGATAAGTTTATTCTGTGCGCCTTACAGCGTGTTATACTTCGCAGTTAATTTATTTCATGCAACAGCTATTCTTCGGAAAAGGCCAGAAAAGCTATAGAATTGTCATCAGTGGCGCCGATACTTACCATATTACGTCCCAAGATATTTTTCCAATCCGGGTTCAAGAGCGACGTTGATAATATACCACCAAAGGCCTCGTCTTCCTGTTCGAAACCTTATTTCGACCGTAATAAAACATCATTCAAAAGAATATTCGAAACTATTTCCCGTGGCTTTCAATGGAAAACAATGGGAAGTGATTCGCTCAAATCGACACAGATTTGAATAAAACATGTCGTCAATTCGAGGAATTTCTAAATTTTTATAGGTTATATTTTGATAGAAAATTATTTATTGGAACAAATGTATTTGTATGCATTCAATTTTTGAGGGATATATGCAAAATAAAAATGTTTTGTTTGCTGTTTTAAAACACATCATATTTAGGACGTTGTCATCGAAATATTTCTGAATAATTGTAATCATTTATGTTTTTAAAAATAATATTATTTACATTCCATTTTGTAGAGTTACTTGTGAAAAATTAAGACATCCAGGGACCCAACCGAACTTTGAAAATTTAATTAATATCGGACCATAGACATACGCCATAATATATCGCCTGAATTTCACTCATTATAATGAAACTAATTGTCAGAGATTACATTACTGATGTATCAGCGTGTAATTTCGAATAACTTTGTAATATGAGGACTTTTGACACCTCCGTCCTGCCGTGACACTGGTTTTAGTGCATGTAAAATATTAATATATCCCGGTAAAACCCGTAAAATAAATGAGTATGGCTAAAATAATAATAAATTATATCCAAAATTATAGGTTAACTTACATGTTATATTTAGTAGAAACAGATTTTTGTAGAAATTTATATAAATACATACATATAACTTATACATTTATGATATAGACATCTCATTCGTCATTCCAATTGACTTTCGATTAGAACCCCGACCGCAGCGTTAAGAATCCAGTTATAACCCGACCACTTGACCAGCAAATCATCAAAAAAAGTTGTTTAATTATAATAAGGGATTATATTAAATATAGCTACGACTAAGTTAGCTACAACGTATCATTGTCTATATACCTAGGGTTACCGTAATAAAAAAAAGCCTGGAATTTTTTCTGTTTGTGATTTCATGACAAATAGATGATTTAAGAAACTCACTTATAAATATGTGAGGTGAGATACGCCGATGCCGAGCGAATTTAAAAGTTAAAAGATTGTATAATATATATATAATATAATTGTAATAAAGTATAATATATTTATTAATATATTATACTTTATACAATTAAACAAAACTATATCTAAAATTATAATAAATAAAAACTCAAATTAACTATGTACAAAAGTGTTACAAATAATATATTTAGTAGTAGTTTCATTCCTTATATTTTATTTTTTAATTTCCTGTTATTTTCCTTTAGATTCTATTTTCCTAATAAGTAGCTAAAATTCCGGGCATGTCAGGAAAATTCCCGTCACCTGATAACCCTACTCATGACACTTTGCTACGTATGCTCTACAAAAGCTCGCCGCTAACTTCTAATGTACATTATTCTAGCTTTGCAAGCTACACTCTAAATAGGCTTGCACTAACTTCAAATGGACGATAATAGAAGTAGTTTGTTCTCAACTTGTCCACAACCGTCTATTCATTGGCCCTTTAGTTAACTTGACTGTAACTTGTACTAATGTGGTCTTTCCATGGCATAAATAAAAACTAGCTCGTAATAACTCTACATTAATGTAAATGAGATTTATTTTAGCTACCACCGCGACGGCATAGCGTTATTTTTAGCCTTTTTTAAAAAAAGATTATTAGGATATTCCTCCTCATTTTTTATAAATTTTTGTATTGTGTAATTTATGTATTGTATTATGTGGGACTATGGCCGTCTTTGTTTGAAGTAAGTGGCAACAGATGGGCCGTCTTGGCGTTTATCGAGAGAGGCATATTTTCAGCAGTGGACGGACAGATGATTGATGAATTTGTACACAAAAAAGTATTTTTTCTATTATTAGAGGAACCTTTTGTCTTTCTGTCATAGTAATCTATGACATATATATTTTCATAAAGTTTCTACTTTATAAAAATTGTTCTATCGTAATAAACGTTTTAGCACTGCTTACTGCAGTAATATTTAATGAATAAACTATGATATGATGGAATCTGCGTTCGCCTAATAGAAAACGATCTACTTAATTAACTTGGGTTGAAATAGAATATTAAAACTTTAATGTAATTATCCCGTAGACAAGAACAAGTGATAATGATGATACTAAGCTTAGCAAAAACACTTTTAGTTGCAAACACTTTGAGACAGTAGCTATCATTTATCATTTGGAAATCTGTGAATTCTTTCAAGAACCGGTTCAGTGGTTGTTTTAAGCCATTTCAGCCATTTATCTTATAAAACGTGTTTAAGTAATTCAAATCAAATCAAATCAAAATTATCTTTATTACGTAGGTACAACTTGTACACTTGAAATAAGTCAAAACATAAGTAGTCAATAAGTAGTAATAGTAATAAAAAAATATAATTCAAAAGTATTTAAAAGTTTTGAATATTTAATCACTCTTATTTATATATATATATATCATCATCACCATCAGCCTTTATCCGTCCACTACTGAACATAGGCCTTCCTGAATGAACGCCAAGACGACCGATCCTCGCCACTCCCATCCAACAAGGACCGGCCACTGCACGGAGATCGCCTTTCCAGCTCTCAACTGGACGACCAACAATTCTCCTATGTATGTCTGTTTTGCATGGAGGTGGCAAGAGATCGGTTGTCTGGGCGTTCATCAAGGGAGATCTATAATGGATATGTATAAACCACATCTATATAAGGTTAAAGATATATTTATTCTCATAAAGACAAATGAAAAACATATTTATGTTATTCTAGCACAAAAAGTCTAATCTGAATCTGTCAAATTACTTCGTTTTATAAACTTAAACAATGTATCCTAATAACATAAGTACCCAAAAATAAATAAATAAAATTTTATAAGCCTTCTTTACTCTTGCTTCTTTCAAATGCTATGTACGCATGATAGTATATTATTTTACTCTTTAGTAATATGTGTACACAAAGTCTTGGTTGGCAACAGACATGTCTACGTTTACATTTGACAATGCTTTGAACGTCCCCTTTCAACCGTTTCCCTCAGACAATATAAACCTTTTCAGTAGTCTTGGTATACAAACATTTCGTTGTATTTTTGTTCTGGCGTCACCACATTAATATCATCATTCATGCTGAACAATGAAAGCCTTTGTTACGAACATACGTACCTAAAAACGGTAAGGTAAAAAACTAAAAATAAAATAATCACAGCTGCGTCTACCCAGGAATAGTCTAAATTGATCGGAGATCCCCCATAATAGAGGGTGTTTTGTGTGATCCAAAACACTCCCTTTCAAGCGGCTCAAGTCAGCTCTCAGTGGTTTTAGTGCGGCATACCGGCGCCAGGGAAAGCGGGAGCGGAAAGAGTCTCAAATGTGGTGATGACTTATCTCCCTGTGAATACGGAAAGCATTTCCAAGCAAAAAAGAAGTTTGGGCTCCGCGGAAGGACAATTACTCATCCTTTAGCAGTCTCACCTCAGCTAGTTGCCAGAATGCATTTAATACGAAAAATTAAACATTAGGAGTCTATAGGTTGTGTGGTCGATGGGCGTAAGAAAACGCTTACGAAAACCGTGTCGGTGTCTGTCTCATGTGATTTCGTAAAGTCTAATTCCGGGAGATAGTCTATTGTATACTACAATAGAGTATCTCCCGGATGTGAGTATCGATAGACTTCGGTACTGAAGAGCGATGGTCCATGACGGAAGGTGAACCGACAGAACTCTATTGAAAAGAATAACACTAAAAACGTTATCTCGTAAGCTATTGTGGTATAGAATTGGGCAAACTCACATGCGATATTCTTAGTACACATCGAAATCTGTTACGTAAACTTAAGCGTCTGTTAACATTTCAATGTGAGGATTTTTATTCGGTTTCTAAAAATATTGAAACCGGAATACTTCAAAAGATTATATTGTTGAATAGAAGAGATGCTGGTATTTAGTTTGTGTTTCATATTTATTACCTATATATATATAAAAATGACTAAATTTGTAATGTTATAATTATTAATAATTACAACTAAATATTGGCAGTTGATTGATTTGTAAGCAAGTTATCACGAATAGTCATAGACATCTTAGCCAGAGGTACCCTTCTGGAGAGATTTTCTAAGTGTAATGTGATGCCAGAAAAACTGATTTTTAGAAGTGACGCTCTTAATTCAGTAACCAGTTGTGGATGCAGTTATTATTGGTTGTGGATGCAGTTTATATGGCGATTAGTATATCATGCATATTTCCACAGTATTATATCTTACGGCATTCTACTGTGAGGGAATGCCGCGGATATTAATACGACCTTCTTGTTGCAGAAGCGAGCTATTCGAGCCATATATTGTTTGGGCCCCCGTGTATCATTAAATTTAAAGTAATTGCCATCTTGACTGTCGCTTCTCAATACATATTTGCTAATGTGATGTATGTCCGTAAAAATATTAATGAATTTGTAAAAAAATGCGACAATCACAATATAAACACTAGGAACAAAAATAAATTAAATGTTCCATTCTTTAGACTGAATAAAGTTAGTACTTCGTTTATGGGACAATGTATACGTTTTTACAATAGGATCCCAGAAAACGTTCAAAATCTTTCCATTAATAAATTTAAGAAAACTGTTAAGGGACATTTGTGTGGTAAAGCCTATTACGAAATAAAAGATTTTATTGAAGATACCACACCTTGGGAATAAGACACTCACTCTTTTTTTTTTTTTTTTTTTTTTTTTTTTTACGCCGGGAAATGCTCTTACGCATCCCGCGGGGGAACTCCCCAGGCGGGTATGTGGGACTCGCTGCGCCCGAAAGATGTTGGGTGGACACAACCTCTACCCACTAAAACCCGGCGGTACTCCTTCTCTCCGTCGTACTGCTGAGCCGCGGGATGGCGTTGGCGTACTCCGCGACTCTGCTGACGGCTGTCTGCCGGATGGTACAGACCCTTCTTCTGCGGGTTTTAAGTATGCCCCACTCGTTTCCTCTCTGTTGCCGCGATGCGCAGGAGTACTTTGCGCATCTCGGTCCGCTCGGGAACTGAATCAAGCGGGCGACGGCGTCCCCACATCGCCGCCCCGAGATCACCCCCTAAGGCGGGACGTTGCGGTCGTCGTGATTGACCGCACGACGTCTTCGTCTCGGCCTTCTTCTGGGATCGAGCGCCTCTATCTCCCTCCGACGCTCGGCCTCTTCTTTGCTGGAGACAACTTCCTGCGCAAATGTCTCCACCGCGAACCACGATGTCTCACTGCTCAACATAGCGCAGATGATGGCTGGCAGTGAGAGGTCCTGTCCGATAACAGCCGTTAGGGCCGCACGTTGTCCTGTCCAAGAGGGACACGCCGTGATGGTATGTTCGGCCGTGTCCCTGACCTCGTCGCAATGGTGGCAACGCGTCGTTTGTTCTCTTTGTGCAATCTCACACAGGTACTGCCCAAAGCAACCGTGCCCCGTCAGTACCTGTGTGAGGCGGAAAGAGAGCGTGCCGCTCTTCCTTTTCACCCACTCCTTCAGAACTGGGCGGATGGCCGTCAGCAAAAGACACTCACTCTTAAGATATTATGATGTTACATGTTGTATTTATAAAATATTATGTACTCATTTTATTGACAAAAGAGCAACCCCTAAGTTTTTTTCTCGTTTTTCTTAGGGGATCCTGCATTTCAAACGAGTTTTTTTTATATTTTTTATTATTACTATTACTACTTATTGACTACTTATGTTTTGACTTATTTCAAGTGTACAAGTTGTACCTACGTAAGAAAGATATTTTTGATTTGATTTGATTTGATTTTTGAGCGATACCGACAGTATCTTGGGGTTAATCTTAGTATATGTAAAATATTAGAATTTAATATTCAGAAACATTATATTATACTAAAAAATAAACCTTATTATAACTTTATACGTTTATTAGAGATAAAGTAAATTAGAGTGCTCATCATGAAAAGCGTTATTTTAAATTTCTGTACAATTTAATTTTTATAGCTTCTAAGAGCCTCCTTACAAAGTTCGATTCAAAATGTTTTATAAACACAAATTACTTAATTGCCAAAAAATGTTCAGTCAATTGAAAAAAAAACTTGATCCTTTCTTTTTATCTGTAAAAACATTTCAGTCCGAATTTACCCAATATTACCTAATCTTAACAATGAGCGCCTTTGGCGGTCTATTTAATTAAGCACTATGTTTTCTTAACCTACAAAATTGTGGGGATTCTTGGTACATTACGAGAATATATATTTACCCCAGCCGTGATCTTAAGCTGTGTAAATAATCGTACATTTTATCACTCAACAAGATTTCTTCAAGAAGAAAAAATAAATAAAATAAATTTATTTATTTTTTGTTACTTATTCATTAATTTATTGTATCACCTTATTAGTTTTGGGTACAGGAAATCGTTGGATTTTGGGATTGGATTGAACTCGACAGGAAAATAAGATTAGGTTCAAGGAAAACCTACTCGAGTGGTCGGCTCTTTTTTTTTTTGCATAAAATGAGATGCCGCTGATCTATTAGTGAGGTGTTAATAGTCGAATATCATGTCCTTTATAAGAATCGGAACTTACCGCCACGTAACGGTAAGGGTTATCTTTATAAGCCAAGACCAAGATAAAATTGAATCTAGTTCCCATTCTAATATTAAAAAATAATAATGAAACAACTTTTACGGATTCTATCGCAGTTTATTTAGTTTTTTATGATCCCGACGTTTCGGATACTTTACAGCAACCATGGTCCTCCCGTGACCAATAGAAAATCATAAAAAAACTAAATAAACCGCGATAAAATCCGTAAAAGTTGTCAGTCTCGGATAGCAATAGCTGTGTGTGTGTGCATCTTGTGGACCCCTTCCCCACTCCATGACCCCATGAGAGCATTTCTCCTTAGGCAAGACAAAAAAAAAAACAATTTTACTAACTTGATTTTTCTACAATTTTTTTTCCTCATTCAAATGGCTCCTGGCAGATTATAAAATAATATTTCTATATACAGATATTTGAGTGTAAACGGATGCCAGATGGCGAATATTGCTTTTTCTCCCACAACAAACGCTGTTGTTGATGAAAGAAATATTAATTCACAAATATTATTGTTGGGTCATATTTTGGAAATGTTATTAGGTACACGACGAGTATATATATATATATATATATATATATATATATATATATATATATATATATATATATATATATATATATATATATATATATATATATATATATATATATATATATATATATATATATATATATATATATAGTATATAGTATATTTCGTTACAAGTGCGGAAAGCCTGTCATTGCAACGAGTTCCGACAAAGGAGAACGGTCATCTGTGACCCAGGCCCGACAGAAACGAGACATATCTCATTTTTTTTGGTATATTGTGTATTGTTAAATTACATATATTTTATATTCTAAATCAATGGCTAACGCCAAAAAATATTGCCGTATGTTTTTGTTCAGGCGATACACAAAAAAATACAAAATGTCTATATTATCTATAAAATTCGCATATTTATTTAATTAAATGACAATACAATAGCTATAGGATGTATCTAGATACAGTTAACTTATATAATTAATTAAAATCGTGGCATTTGATGATTTATTGCATAATATTAAGTTAAATGTACAAAAACGGTCACATACTTCCTGTCTACATGCTATCATAACGGCTCAGGTAGCCTGGCGGTGACAGAAACCAATCATGCTGTCTCTCTCTTTCATTAAAACACAGTGGCGGAGCGGAGGGGGTAGGGTAGGGGTGGGCCGCGGGGTGCACCGACGCAGCGCAGATGCAGGCGCAGTTCTTCGCTTTCTGTGTTGAGATCTGTGCGTTTTTGTATTCAAGGCTACATTTTTTCGACGTTTTTTGGCTTTCTCTTTACTGGACTTGATTTTTGTATTGTGAGTGGTTCGTTGATATGGCTGACAATATTAATAATTGTGCTGCGTGTGAACGTACACTTCGCCGTCGTCGTCCATACGTTCTCAATGAACGATTACTGGAAACACGAAGAGATTTCGTAGAGCAACTATTACGCATCGTTGGTGGTGAGGTATGTATCATTTTTATATTTGTAATTAAAGCCTTTCCCAATACAAAAGCGTGTCAAAAATGTAAAGTCAAGTGTTGATAGTTAGATACCTTTGTTAGTTAGGGTAAATAGACTACATCACTCATTATACAGTCCGTACACTCGTAGAAAACTGGTTATCGGCGCGGCGCCGATCTGCCAGCGCTTATCGAAACCGGTCCATGCAGGACGCAGGTAATCGGCGCTCTGGCAGTCTCAATTAGATTTAGTTTGATTTCACCATACCTACCTATATGATGGGATTAAGTCGTTGTGTATTTATATTAATGTTGTGTATTTATATTTTGTGACAGATAACTTTTGATGGGACTCGGTCGATTTGCCACTCGTGTCGGCATAGAATCGACGCTGCAATTAATCAAGAGCGACAAGTCCCAGCAGCTCCTGTCCTACCAGCTGCTGTTGTAAATGTACAAGGCGTTCGACGTGCACCTAATACGGCTCGGCGATGTTTAATTGACAACTGCAACAACAGTTCTCTGCTTCAAGTGCCTAATTCGGTGAAGGTACAACTCCTTAGCTATTATCACTTTTACGTACCAAATCTTGCCCGCATTTGCCAACGGCATTTACTACACATGGCGATAGAAGAGATACCGGAAAATATAACAAATCAAATGACCGACTTGAATGCGGAGAG
This sequence comes from Lycaena phlaeas, assembly GCA_905333005.2. Classification (NCBI taxonomy): domain Eukaryota; kingdom Metazoa; phylum Arthropoda; class Insecta; order Lepidoptera; family Lycaenidae; genus Lycaena; species Lycaena phlaeas. The sequence continues at coordinate 9,636,608 of HG995168.1, forward strand.
TGTTGGCGACATCATCAACATGTATACACAAGCTTTGGAACAAAGGTCACAGTTCAATGTAGATGACGTTTCTGACGACGAGTTAAGCTTTTGGACTGGAAGAAACAGAGCCACGTTCAGCGATTTGCTGAGTCAAATACCAAGCCTTAATCGGTCCTCAAGTACTCCACGAAATGATTTGGCTATCTACTTGTGCAAAATTCGATCAGGGGAGCCAAATAATAGAATCGCTTCACTTTTTAATATAACCGAGCGAACTATTGGAAGAAAAATACATAAAGTCAGGCAGTGTCTCATTACTGACTTTGTTCCATTGCACCTAGGTTTAGACCATATAACCAGGGACGAAGTAATAGCCCGCAACCGGGTTTTACCAAATGTTTTGTTTGGTAACGAAGAGTCACCAAAAGCAATAGTTACATTCGATGGAACCTACATATACATAGAAAAAAGTTCTAACTTTTTATTTCAACGCCGCAGTTACAGCCTTCATAAGTTCAGAAACTTAATAAAACCATTCATGATCGTGTGCGCGGATGGATATATTTTGGATGTAACAGGTCCGTACTCTGCACGGACTACCGATGCTGATATAATGAAAATGATATTGCAAAACCATGATGGACCCATTGAAGACGGACCGTTCCACTTTTTTTTCCATGAAGGAGACTCATTTATTTTGGACCGAGGCTTTCGGGATTCAATACCTTTAATAGAAACATATGGTTATGTTGCTCACATGCCGCCAACCAAACAACCACAAGACACGCAATTAAGCACCGAACAAGCTAATAAATCACGACTCATTACAATGGTGCGATGGGTCGTGGAAACTATAAACGGGAGATTCAAGCGCGACTTCAAGATCTTTAAAAACAGAGTATTCAACAAACATGTGCCGCATATATTTGAAGATTTTAAAATTGCTGCAGCTTTAATTAATTATTTTCAAGAACCTTACGGAGACAGTCCATACACAGAAGATTTCATTGAAATAATTAATCAAAATATACAACGCCCCAATCGATTATTTGAGTATGTGGAGGAAAATAATCTAAACCGACAAAGAGTGTCGTTTCACAGGATGACTGGAAATGATCCGGATATTGAACATTTTCCACAATTAACAATTGAAGAGTTAATTAAATTCTCAATCGGCACCTATCACGTGAAGTTAGCACGGTCGTATTGCAGTGAGCATTTGAAAGCCGCGGGAGTATATAATATGGAATTATATAGACATCCAACGGCAATAGAGGGCAGAAACAATAATACTTTAATCAGGTGCAGAATCCATTCGCGACACGTTACGACAAAAATATATTATACTTATATTATGTTTGATGAGAATGTAAATGGAAGAAACGCAATAACGGAATATTACTGCACATACTATCATGGTAAAAGGACATTGGGAAGTTGCGCACACGTCATTAGTGTTGTATATTACCTAGGGTGGGCTAGACATCGAGATCACTTTGACCACCCAGCAATGGGTATGGATTATGTTTTAAGAGATATAGAAATTCAATATTTATATCGAGATACCTATTAGTTTTATTTTTATTTGTTTCAATCCTGAAACCCAATGATTGGTTTCTGTCACCGCCAGGCTACCTGAGCCGTTATGATAGCATGTAGACAGTAAGTATGTGACCATTTTTGTACATTTAACTTAATATTATGCAATAAATCATCAAATGCCACGATTTTAATTAATCATATAAGTTAACTGTATTTAGATACATCCTATAGCTATTGTATTGTCATTTAATTAAAAATAAATATGCGAATTTTATAGATAATAGACACTTTGTATTTTTTTGTGTATCGCCTGAACAAAAACATACGGCAATATTTTTTGGCGTTAGCCATTGATTTAGAATATAAAATATATGTAATTTAACAATACACGATATACCAAAAAAAATGAGATATGTCTCGTTTCTGTCGGGCCTGGGTTTTTTTTGTATGGGGCGTGACCGTTCTCCTTTGTTTGTTGAAAAAAAGTTGACAGTCGAACAAGTTGCAAGGACGGTTCCGCATGTGTAATGAACGACTATTTTTAATACAGTTGCGAAAAAATGAAGCAATTTAATAAAATAATAAAAACACAAAATGGCGCCAAACGTAAAAGAATATAAGCACTAAGCAGATATTTTTTTTTCTTCACCCATTCTGGGTAGGCAAAGGGAACTATCCCCATACAGCCAAGTCTTCAGTGGAATTGTTTTATTGATAAGAAAAAAAAAAATTAATAAGATAAAATAAAATGAAACCTAGCCGAACACATTGAATTAAATCATTAAGGGAAGTAATTAAATGAACGGCATTATAAATTTTGGAGGGGCAAAAAAAAATCGGCATTTAAATAATTTGGTTGGCATACAAAGATTTTGTACGCAATAAAATAAAGCTGGTAGCAATTCTTGTTCCGCAAATAATTTTGATAATGGTCGAAAATTAAATCATAAATAAGCAGCTTACAATATTATGACCTCGCATAATAAACATTCATCGGGCAAAATAATTACTTGAGCGGCACATTTCTTTGCATTACATTTTATGTCCTGTGTTCACACCGGTGTAGGTTTGCGCTATTTACCGCTAGATGGTGTTGTAAGTATGTTATTGAACAAAATTATAAAAATTGAAGAAATTATAAAAATTAAACTATATTATCATTCTTAATAAAAGACTAGTGAATTAATTCAGGTCATGACGTCGTCAAATCCTGTGTTCAGCAGTGGTCCGTCCACTAAAGGCTGATAATATGATGATGAATTTTTTTTCTTCAAGATTTTATTTTGTTTCAGTTTCGTAGATTTATGTAGATAGTAGATAGATTATGCAGGTATTAAAAATTGTAGGTGGTGTGTAAAATAAACAAGCAGTTCAAAAACTTGCAATATTCAATTCAATCATTACCTTCAAAAATCAAATCAAATTAAAACATTCAATACGCAAGAATGGATCCACAATTTTAAACTTATTTGTAACAAGACGTACAGCTCTACGGTTAACACTGTCCGCGCGCGCTCAGGCTGTACGCTGTCGTTCGTAAGTTCAAATCCGCTTCATACCATTATCTATGAATTCCTTCTTTTGTTTGTTTATACATTTTTAAATAATATTTTTTGATATTACAATAATTATAAATACGATTTACAAACTAAAATTTTGTATAAAAAATGAATAAGAAATTAATAAATTATATTATCATTCTTAATAAAGGACCAGGGAATTAATTCAAATCACGACGTCATCAAATCCTGTGGACTGGGCTATAACGCAGAATTTAATGAAAAAGAAAGTTGCTTGAAGTTATATTCATGCTACTTATATAAGCAGCACAAAATTATTTTTTTTGCTTACCCTCCGAGTGCTTACCAAAATTTTAAAAACAGGAGCAGCACATTACCCCTCTTTTAATTAATATGCCTTTCAAAAATAATTACAGCCATAAAAAATGACAAAAATTGCTGCTTGATTTTCAAATGTTTGCTGAACATAAGTTGCCGCCCAATTAGCTATTACTTCTACCAGATTATATTTTTCTGCTCACAAAAATACGAATATTATGCTGGTCGTTTAAATAACACCCAATCATTAAATCTGACATTGAAACAAATTAGCAGCTTATTTTTAAAAATATTTGCATAAATCATAAAAACAGAAATGAATTCCTTTTAGTAAAAACTTCGTTTTTTTTTCTTTTTAATATACATTTTTTGACAGTTGGTAAAGAGAACGCACGAGTGCGGAAAAGGTAAAGAAAAAGCACGAGTGTGTAGTAGCCCACTTTCCAAACGCTATAAGTCCCTGCAATATGCCACTTTTTGAGCAACTGTATTAAAAAATAACTTTTGAATACTTTAATCAGATGAATTTGATCCTATTTTTTGATAATAATCATTAATATTTACTTTCATCATCATCAGCGTACATATAACTATCATGAAAAATTTAGTAGCATCAATTTCACGCTTCGTCGGTTTTATCAAGCATCAACGCCTTCATTTGTAATATTGCCATCTTTGCTATATTGTTCATAAACAATTAATTGTAACACTAGAAAACACGTCAATATGATTTTAAAAAAACATACAGACGAATTGAGAACCTCCTTTTTTGGAAGTCGGTTAAAAATGGTATTACGGTACATACATGAAATGATGAGATAAAAGTAAAGGCACCTGTCCTCATCCGCATCCTGTGAAGTATTGTTCGGTAAGCATTTTCAACTGACATGGACAAATGACACACAAGGAAAAATATTATTTCCTTGTAAGATCCTTAAAATAACGTTTTTCCTCATTCCCAATTTTTTTTAAAGTTCCATATTACGTTGTATCGCTCTTGTAACGTATTTGCGTCATTGTACTAATAAAAATTTAAAAGATAAAATATTTTATGTGTGATAATTATATTATGAGGTGATGTGAAAGTTTGTACACTTTCACATAAAAACTACTGTATTTTCATGAAACTTTACAATGACACAGCTTATACATCAGAATAACACATAGGTTATAATTATCTATATAAATGAAAAAGAATCGACGAAATGTTTGTACGTACAAAACTTCAGAACCACAACCAAATTTGATAGTTAATTTTTTTTTGTTGTGTGGTTTGTAAGGACGAGGTTGGTGTAAGATGATGATGAAGAGTACAGGCTAGGACAGAATAACGTTTGCCGAGTTTAGTTTGTTTTAAATAATATTACAACTTTAAAGGAAATCTTCGTTTAGTTTTATTTAAATGATAGTCAAAATATATGTTTATGAGTACACTACGACTATTTATTATTTAAGAATTCCGAAACAAAATATTCTAATTTAACTATTTATAATAATAACATAAACAGTGTTTGCTGGCAAAGTTGTATTTGATATTGCTAAACGAAGCATTTGTATCGCATTCATTCAGAATTTTAGGGTAAGTAATAATAATGTGCACATAACATATTACGTAGAGATTTCAACAATTTACTTAATAAAAATGGAAACGAAAAATGTAAGACGGTTAATGAATGGGATGAGTGAGATACGATTCAGGACTAAGCTAAAAACTAAAAACGACAGGATTTTCTCTCCGTCTAGTGGCCGCTTTTGTTGTCGCGGATGCTTATAGTCGGATTAGTGGTCCTGACGTCTATTATGATTGTGGATAAGTGGATAATAGTACCCCTATCAACCCCGTAGTAATGAGAATGGTCAACGTGCTATAAAGTCAATCAATAGCAAATAAAATATTCTCATAATCATGTATTATCCAAATCAAATATTGAAAATAAATTTGTCAATAAACTGGAGGTCTCAATAAAAAAATATTCAATTTTAAATGCAATTTGACAGTCTAGCTGAAAACTAAAGCTCCAAAATTCTATGTAAAAAAAACGGTAATTATATTGAATGATAATTAACATAAGAGAGTAAAAATTAAAAATAAATTATTTGTTAATTAATTAATTACTATTGATGACAGCAGGCTTGCTGCAGCTTGCTTTAATGGCAGAGATTATTTTTAATAGTTCATGATATTGAAATCAGCTTATAAAAAATAATTTCATTTAGTGAACGGATGAGGGTATATTTTTCTAATGCCGGATCTTAGATTAATACATTAATACGGATACTACAAAATAAACTAGATACTAACTGGTTTGTTTTTTTATATCTCATTTGGCAAGGAAATATCGAAGCCTCTTTTTCGATCTCCATATTATCAATGCCGCAATCATCAAGCATAATAATATGATAAATTATAGAAGCGTAAAATACATAAAAAGAAATAATAAATACAAAAAAATACGCTAAATAAAAAAATCGCTGTTGGTTTATTTACTTTTGTTTGTATAATGAAGGCTTTCCACGCTCGAAGTGTCAAAAGGGGAAAAAGCAACGACACGTGAAGGATCTCATGCGCTTTTAAGCAATTTCCTGAACTATCCGCGTCACTTCCTAGTTGTGTATTAATATAATACCCAAGTATTTTTGGTTAACTTGTGTACAAATTACAAGTCTATAGTTAAATTAAAATGCCCTTTTTCCTTTTATTTGTGAATTCTAAGGGTTAACATCTATATCACATTTTATTCTCTATTCTATTCTAATAGCTATAAGACTATTTCAGGAACGTGAAACACATAATATGCAGGAATAATTAAATAATGCAAGAGTCCTCGCTCATGTGTATAACTTGCTGTGAATATCCGCATCGCTAGGTTTTTGTTAATTATATTTGTTAATATTAATAATTAATCTATCACTACTTACTTCATAATTTTTTATATCAAAGATACATTAAATATAAATATAGGCTTACATTTGACTTTCTAAATGATTCTAGAAATCTCCAAATCATTCTAGAATTTCCTAGGACATTCTCGAGCGGTCACAAAATTGGTATACATATTAAAGCTTTCTAGATCATCCCAGAAATTTCTAGAATAATCCAGACCATTTGAAATATATAATAGTATTACATTTTTTAAAGTTAATTTAAAGTTAACATGTTTCAACCCCCGCATCTTTTACGCCCTTATTGCTATCGACTCGCAACCACCATAGTGCACAATGGGAACCTTGTACATATTGCCACATGTACTAGAGCCGCTAGTTTAAAATATTACGTAATATAAATTGCCACATCTTTTTTTTTGTATTTTCTTTATTTTTAATCAAATATATTTTATTTTTTACGTTGACTAAGAACAAATATTATCTTTCATTATTTGTACTAACAGTAACGTACTGGCGTCTTTTTGCGTTATGCCAAAGCCGTGTTCAGTAAACGCAGTGGTTTCAGACTAAAAAAAGAAGATAGAGACTTTTTATGTTAGTTGGATAAACTGCAAACAGGCAGACGTCTCTCATTAACATAGCCTGGTTTATCTGAAATTAGCTAAGGAAACTTGTTTATGTGTGGCCCTTTTTTGAAATAACATGTTAAATATCGATACTGGTAATTACTGCCTATCTTGCTCTTTTTTTTCAAAACACAGCAAATCTGTTTCATTAGACTAGTGCTGTGTCATAGAGCTGCTCCTCTTTGTTTATTATTAGCTCCCACTCTATGTTTTATTGTAACTATTTATACCAACATTATAATCATAAATCCGTTTATACATTATACTATTGATACTAGCTTGCTTACGATACATTAGATTTAAACCTGTTATCGTCATCACCATGGTCAAACTTTGTCCACCCACTGCCAAACATAGGCCCCCTTAAAGAATTTAAATATACAGTCTCATTATTGTTATTTTGTAGCTTCAGTCCATAATTTAGCAATTCAACGGTGAAATATTTTTCTAAATCTGAATTCTGATATGATATATCAAAGATTACCTTCTACATGTAAAGTTTTGAGGGATACCGAACAGTCGAGGCATTTCGGGGCTTATCGACGCCCACACATCCACACAACAAGAGATTATACAGATGCATTGGATTGGCCAACGGAAACACACATACCGCACGAAACACGACAGCATAGCAAAACAACTTACAAACATTAGCTCTTTATAGGATAAGTAAGTATAGATTATATTACAGGTTGCAGGTATACAGCTTGTTAATATAATTTGTATCTACAAAATCCTGCTAGACTTAAATTATATTGTGACTACTTGACAGTCAAGGCAATATCTACACTTATAAAGTATATAGTTATAGTATAATTATAGTATTATACTTATACTATAGTTATAGTATTATACTTATAAGGTTATAGTTTTGTGTTTTTATATTATGTAGCCAATAAACTAAAACGATTTCATAAATTATTTCACCAAGTGATGTAGGAAAATTATCATCATTCCTATCATCATCATCATCAGCTTTTATCCGTCCACTCCTGAACATGTAAATGAATAATGTATTATAATGTAGCTGTATGAAGCTGTGGGAAACAGCTAGTATCAAATATTTATTCATTGTTTCTACTTTACAGTAAATTCGTTGGAAGCTAACCAGAAATATAGAAACCCTGCATTGGTATCGCCGCTGTATCTTCTATACGGTACCACATGGTATAATAGTCTTTACAGAAAGTTCCGACTTTTTTTCTCAAAATGCCTTCTGAATTACATTCCATACTTAGAAAAGATATCAATCAATAAACTGAAAATATAACTGTCTTTAATTATTTATTTTTATAAAGAGAACTTGGTAATTATAATATTTCAAGTCACTAACCAGAATAATATGAAAGGTGACAATTTCCTTTTTTTTTCAAAACCAATATGAAAATAAAAAAGAAGAACAATTTCTAGAGATAACGTATATCGGAAAAATATGGTATGATAATATATAGATAATTTTGGGACCATCAAAAAGCAGCTGAAAGCGCCTGCAAGTTATTTCGTGTGGTAGTCCATTTCCCAAGTGCTAATCCTCACAACCGCGAGGTCCAGGAGCGTTACTTGAGTTAAACCTGGATGATGCGAAAGTATTCTGTATTAACCTGCGTCATCAATAAAAAATAGGTACAATATCTATAGCAGAAGAGAATAGAATCCATAACGAGTCCAACTGCCAATACTTATTTAAAAACCGGGAGATGGTTTGTTCCTTTTCTTCTAGTTTTTTTATCATTTACTGTTATTCTTATACAAACGCTGCTGTAATTAAAAACTGAGAATTGAAACTCCCTTGAAATTCAGTTTGATTTTTGCAGATCTGATTTTTAAACTGCAATTTATTTCTCTAAAAATAATTTATGTTTATTTTTAATTTTTCTTTACAGTATATTATACTAAAAATGAGAGGCAATTCGCTGATCCATTTATGTGACTCTACATTTGGTTGTATATTCCTATTTGCAACACCCATTCGTAAAGGAGACGGGCCAAAATTGTATGGGACGTTGGTCTACTTTTGTACACGTAATAATCATCATCATCATCTTCCTAGCCATTATTATTCCCATTCATTTGGGATCGGCTTTGTATGTCTTGTGCCTCCATTCTGGCCTCATACTCGTTAGTTCCCGTGTCACTCCACACTCCTCCATATCTCTCCTTATCCCGTCCAGCCATCTCTTCTTCGGTCTTCCTCTTCCTCTATACCCTTCCACCCGCATGTCCATTAACTTACGTGTCACGTGATTGATTTCCTGTCTACAAACATGTCCAAACCATGCCAGTCGGTGACTTCTGATCTTCTCCGGCAGCGGTGCTACTTTAAGACTACCTCGTATGTGGTCGTTCCTGATTTTATCCATCCTGGTCACTCCTAGCTACCATCTTAGCATTCTCATTTCTGCCACGTGTAACCGCTTCTCATCGGTGGCTTTGAGTGACCAGCACTCGCTTCCGTAAAGTAGCACCGGCCTAATCACAGTCTTGTATATAAGTCCCTTGAGTCGGACCGGCAATCGTTTGTCACAAGTCATTCCAGTGACCTGCTTCCACTTAAGCCACCCCGCATTTATAAGCTTGGTGAGATCACGGTCGATATCACCGTCACTCTGGAGGATAGATGGCAATGATGTTCCGCCAATGTGTAATTGTGCCGCCCCAGAGACACCGCCGAAGTCACAGTACATATATTCTGTTTTGGTCCTACTTAGCTTCATGCCATTCGTCTCTAGGGCGTCCGTCCACTTGTCAAGTCTGTCCTGAAGCTCTTCTCCACTCTCGTGTATCAGTACAATGTCATCAGCAAATAGCATACACCACGGAGCGTCTCCTCGAAATGCAGATGTCAATGCATCCATTACCAGCAGAAACAAGTAAGGACTAAGCGCTGATCCTTGATGTAAGCCAACCTCGACGGTACGGACCTGTGTACTGGCGTTATTGCACAAGTCTTTGATCACTGAAATGTACTTAAACGGAACAGCCTTTTTGTTCAGACACCACCACAAAACCTCTCTGGGTACTCTATGGTATGCTTTCTCCAGATCCACAAACACCATATGCAGATTCTTGTGTACTTCCCGGTATTTCTCCATAAGCTGTCTCACTGCAAAAATGGCATCCGTGGTACTTCTTCCAGGCATAAAACCAAATTGATTCCTAGTGATGTCCGTTTCACTCCTAACTCTGCTCTCTATGATCTTTTCATACAGCTTCATCGTGTGTAACATTAATTTAATACCCCTGTAATTATTACAATCCTGGATGTCACCCTTCTCTTTAAAGACAGGAATAAGATAGCTCTCTCTCCACTGGTTAGGCATTCTTTCTTCTTCGAGAATCTTGTTAAATAGACATGTTGCCCATTCATAACCCTCTTCTCCTATTACTTTCCACACTTCAGGCGGAACCCCATCAGGTCCTACCGCCTTCCCATTTGCCATTCTTCTTAGTGCTTCCTTCACTTTGGTTTTGCCTATTTTATGGACTGGCCCAATATTCGGTTCTGTTACTTCAGTTAACTCGTAATAATATGAAAGAAAATAAATATTCAAACAGTTTTAATATGTTCATATCCATAAATTCTTTTTAATTTCAGTAATTATAATTTAATATTTCCAAGATATGCAACACTACATAATATAACAATGGCGTTTGAATATTTTCTTTGGCGTTTATGGCTATAAATCTATGTTTAAATAAAAAGTCAAAGTCAAAATATCCACAAAAAATGCAAAAAAGACATTCACGAGTTAACTACTCCATAACAAAGCTTGAAATAGATATAAAAAGTTACGAAAGTACCATGAGAAACGCCCTTTTTCAATAATGACGTTTAATTAATAATTTAATAATATTTGTGTGTAATAGCTAATATTTGAAAAACTTGTTTTTTTTTTTAATTTTTTGCATGTAGCTTATTACGATAAACTAATTAATTTTATTTTTAATTATATCTATGTATTTTTATTTATTTATAGTATACTGTACAAGACTAGACCAGAAATGGACCGTCTCCTTTATTATTATCGTCTCCTACTACATTACTACATATTTATTGATAGTTCAACTGCTACTAATAGCAGTTGAACTATCAATAAATAATTAATTTAATTTATTTGAATTTGGACTACAAATGTCACAAACAAATTAAAACCAAATCATACAAGATTTTCGTTCCGAGTATACGAAAGTATGAAAGTATATAATTTATCCAGGCTACGGGCAAAGTGGTTCCCGCGGGAGGTTCTAAAAATTTTATCCTGTATTGGCTCAATAAATTGAGACAATTTTTTCACAAACAGTGCAAGTTAAGGAAAGTTGGACGTATTGAATAGGTTGCGCAAATATGCCTTTATTGAGATCAAAGTTTTACATATTACATAAAGAACTGCTAAATAAGTGCAACTTAATATATTATCAACAATAAAATCACGAAGATCGACTCATGAAAAGCTTCTACAATTTCATGTTTCTAAAAGGAGAGTTCAATTTTAAGAAAATTATATACAAATATTGAGGTTATTATACTTTCTACTAGCTGTTGCCCACGTCTTCGCCCGTGATAGCAAAATAATCTCTTTTTTTAAAGTTACTTCTAGTACCTTCGAGAGTATGTGTATTGTGTACTAAGTTTCATAATGATCGGTTGAGTTTTCACGTGAAAGCGAAACAAATATGTCCACTTTTATTTACTATACTAGCTGTTGCCTGCGTTATCTAAGATTTACAACCGGATTTTAGCGGGATAATATATCTTTATCTATAAATGGGCTATCTAACACTGAAACACATTTCAAGGTTATATCTTTTATAGTTTAGGCAGCGTACGCGAAATAAGTAACATTTCTGGTTGATTTTTTACACCTTGTGTCCAAAAAACCCAAATATCTTACGGAATCCTATTCTTTTCCAGAATAAAATGTAGCCTATGTTACTCGTAGATAATGAAGCTTTCGAATGGTGAAAGATTTTTTAAATCGGTCCAGTACTTTTTGAGCCTATTCATTACAACCAAACAAACAAACAAAGTTTTCCTCTTTATAATATTAGTGTAGAAGTGTAGATGTAGATTAGTATAGATAATATACCTAGTCCGAATTATAACTATATTATAACTTTACAAAGCAGTATTTACTATACTGCTTTGTAAAGTTATACATTTCTTTAAATTTTTCGTTAAATATTTCCAATCTAAACATAATATTTCCGAGCATACACGAAAAACGTGTTATTTATGTAGTTGCTCCTTTATAGAGTTTTACAAAGGTGCATTGTTTAATTAAAGTTTCAACTTTAATAAAAAAATCAAGGAAATAGAGGCGCGTTTAGTTTGCGGGTGTTTTATTGTGAACTAAACAGTGTAAAGTTTTATTACAATATAAAGGGTATAAACATTGTATTGGGGTTACGTAATTCTTAATATTTAGGATTGTAAGTAATATGAAATAACTTAATAATGAATATGATATACAAATGTATTTGTTTTATTCTACATAATATTCAAAAATCTTTTAATATTTCCTATTTCTTTTAAATTTTACTATCTAGTAGTCTAGTCTTAGAGAAGAATAGTTTGCTCAGTAGAAATGAAAAGCCCCCCCCCCCCCCCCAGACAAGTGGCATAAACGCTAAACGAATAGAAATATTTATATATAATTGACGAAGTCGAATATAAATCTTAGCTCTGTTCTAACAATATATTTACTGTAATTTTTATAGCAAGTCACAATGTGTATAATACATGGAATGACACAAACTTAGATTAATACTAGATTTAATACTTGATCATGCAAATAAGCTAATTTCTTTCCAAAAATCCTATAGGTACAATTAAGAAAATCTTCTTTTTTTTCTTTTCTTTTGGCCTAAGGAAATGATGATGTACGTTTGATGTATCCTATAATTCAAGGAGCATAAATTACCAAATACTTTTTTATATTTACTTTCGCATTTATTGTGTATCCTTTGCAGGAGTTCCTAATAATAAATAAATAAAAATGCTCACCGATAAATGTTATGTTAGGAAAACCTTATAAAATCTTACCTCCAATATCCATCAAATTTACAACAGATACGTTACAGACCAATATACGCATTTCATCATCATCATCAGCCTTTATCCACTGCTGAACATATGCCTCCCTGAAAGAACTGGGGAAAATCGAATATGTATGCCCAAATTGAATATTAGCAGTTTGTTTTCCCTGGTGATTCTATGAAACCACTTTATGAAATCCTTTTATCAAATTCGGCTTCACATTTTCTAATGTTTACCCAAATTTCAGTAATTATAATTAATTAACTTTTTAACGTATTTTATTGCGGTTTACTAAGATATTTATAAGCCCGATGTTTGGGATACCTTACAGTAACTAGGGTTACACAAAAAGGGATCCGGAATTGAGACTCAGGTCATGTCGAAACCTTTGTTAACCACGATGAATTCCGTAAAAAGTTGTTTCATTACATATTTAATTTCAGTTAGAGGTGAAAATTTAAGCGTAAGGTTGAAAAGAACGAAATATAAGTAAAGTTGATTGTTTTATACTATAAGAGGTTAAAGCCTGAACGCCCGCAGCTCCAGAAGTCAAGAACCTCAACCATTACTTGAATAGGGAAAAAATTATAAGCACAAGGATGAAAATTTCCGGATTTAATTTGAAATTGCCTCTGGCATTGCTCTATATATTGTACATTTATTGCGGTTTTATGGCGTTTTTTAGAATTGCTTTTTTCATATTATATGTAATTAAAAAGTTTAAACAGATATTTTAATTGCTTTCATCGCTAGGTTAGTATCCACTAAAATAAATTAAAAAATATATTACATAAAATTTGTTTCCTTTGCATTACGCGTCGTTATTGGTCAATATGATTCTAATATTTTCATAGAAAACTAAAATGAATCGATAGCTCACACGAATACAATTCGATTTAGGGGAAACCGCTTCATGGTTTTTATGTATATCCATAAAAAACATGCTAATACCATACACACTTTATAAAATAGATTCTAACTATTTGATTGTTATAATTAGAGTGCCACATCATCACATGACTGAAGAAATGCACAAGTGGAGACTCGAACATATTGTGTTTGGATATTCGCCAGCGTATTAGTATTGACTTTGCCATTAAGATAGAATTTATGCAAATAAGATTAATGCAAATAAATCGATATTGACTAGTATTTTCTGGATACTCACAATAAGTTAAACAGTTAACTACAAATCCGTATCATAAATGAAGATAAGGACAGTATAAAAACGAGCGTTGCGGGATATAAGTGAAAAATACGGTAAATACATATTATGTCGTTTTAAACAGTTTTTTGGGAGGAAAGTTTGGTAATGCGTAATGTACGGCTGACCTTCAAATAAAGAAGTATATCTGGTCTAAGAGCCGTGAAAGATTGTCCTTCACCGATCTGATAACCAGATAAGACGTATTTTTAATTAAAGTTAACTAAATTAAAAATAGCCATTAGAACTTTTGGTTAGGCAAGTAATTATAGGCATATTGTTTATACAAAATGTTATGTCTCATCTGGTAATCAGATCGGGGAAGGACGATATTCCACGTCTCTGCTACTAATTATCTAAACTGTCATAGAAAGACATTAAAATATCCAGATGGGCGCCTATATTATACTAAGCTGTTAAGTATAAGTAATATTTAAAAAATAACGATGTCAGTGCCAATTACCGTAGTATGCAAAACAGTGTAACATTATGGTTGTATAACTTTTAATCATTACAGAAAATAAATCATTCAATATACAGTAAAATCACATTAAGTTTGAAGAATATTCCAGTGAAAATAGTGAAAACGAATACGGGACTAGAACCAACTCCATCCAACTTCACTTAAAAGTGATGTGACATACAATTGTCCAGTACTTGTACAAGCCACACCAAAATTTTTGTTCTATTTTTTACGCTGGAGTACGCTTTGAAAAACCGGTTTCAATCTCCTATCCTTTAGGATTACAGGCTTGTCCGCTGAAGTAAAGTAAAAATAAATTATATGTTCTTACTTTTTCTTAATGTATGTAAAATATTAACATGATTATTATAGGAATTTCTGACGCCATTTAATAAAATACATATCATTAATATATTAATGATTTTCTAGTCCATTAGATAAAAAAGTGTCTGGACTCTAAAAAAATACACACTTTACACGCACTTTATTATATTGTAACATAGACAAACAAGAGTGTATACTTTTAAGTACGAATAAATGTTCTTAGCAATTTCGTCTACGAAGAAAAAATAAATAATACTTTCTTTTTCTGTTTTCCTTCATTGTCGAGGAATATTAACATATCCGAATGTGCCCCGTCATGTGGCTGGATAAGGGCCTTAACCTAATTGAGAATCTCTTACGAATACATTTCAGCAACGTAATATATATGTAGATTCTTCATTACAAATCTCTATGTAAAAATTTTATTTAAATAATATACATACAACTATAGTTAAAAAGTTAAATCTATTAAATATTGAAAGCACGTTTGGACGGCATAACAATTTCCAAATATTTCGCCCCGATATTAAAAACGGAATAAACTCACGTACAATGTATATTAATTTATATAGATATCGCATTTTAAAACGGTTTGTCATGAATAAATTGACCTTTTAGATTATCATACCTTTTCATGGAATGAAAAAATAATACAATATTCATTTAGAGGATTGATCCGACGATGTTCTAGTTTGAATAGGCTCGGTTTGAGTGAGAGAACCGGGTTCGTTCCTGACCGGTACCATGAAATTCGACGACCTCTGTGGCTCAGTGGTTAGCGCGTTGGCGCTCAAGCCGGAGGTAGCGGGTTCGAATCTCGCCAGGCAACAAAAAAGTTTTACGTATTCCTAGGTCATGGATGTGTATTAAATTTGTGTATAGTTTATTAAAAATATGAAATATATGTATTAATATAAAATTATTAAATATATGTATTTCCGTTGTCTGGTACCCGTAACACAAGTCTCTTCGAGAACTTAGCACGGGACCAGATTGACGTGGTGTAAAAGGGTCCATAGATATTATTATTATGAAAATATGTATATTACTAAATTTCTCCGTGTATCTGAACCATCATTGCTTGCTCGTCAGCTCCACAGTCACCACTGGAGGAGCTTGCATTGGTCCAGTGTCTGGACACATAGACTCCTGGTTCCAAGTAGGAGACACTTATCCAACAGTGGGATAAAGGTTGATATTATTTAGAGGAACAAAGAACGGAACATTAAAGAGCGATTAGCCATGACTAGACCGAAATGAGCAAATATAGGACAGAGGAGGTTTCTGTTTGCTCAATCAATCTTAGCTCATTGATTCACCTGCCTGAGTGTAGGTATATTATGGTAGTTATACCCATGGGCCATTTAATTATAGCCATGCTTAATGTTGTAAATTGCAATTTAATCTTATAACAGGTTAATGTAATATAGGAATTTATGTTAGTTAATGGCTTACTTAGTATATTATTTGAGTACATAGATATTATGTATAAGTAGTTATAAAAGATACTATTATAATATATATCATTGGAAACGGCTCCAACGATTTTCATGAAGTTTTGTATGCACGGGTTAAAAACGACGAAAAATCGATCTAGCTAGGATAAATAAAAAAAAACCTTTTTTTTATCCGTTTTTTGAAGCAATGATAAAATGTAATTAGAATACGCGTAAATTTCGCTGCCAAGTTATATGTCATGATAGCTCAGTTGAGAAATTAGCCAGTTATGAATCGAAAAGAACCTGGTTCCGAATATTGTTTTTTTTTTTTTTGAAAGAAAATCTTTATCCTACTATTTCTGACATTAATCGGATTGGGGAGAACGTGCTCGTTAAATGTGATTTTCATCTTGTCCAAGTTCATCCTAAGGCCCAAACGTCGGGAGAATTCATTTAGACTTGCACAGTCTCACAGCATCTCCTGCAAACCCTCCAAACCTCCGATTTGGCCAATATAACGATATCATCGGCGAAACGAAGGCGTGAGAGAGCGCCGTGAATATTTATGCCACATTCTGTCCAGTACAGTCTTAAAGAACAAGGAATATTTAATACACATAATACACAAACGAAGTGAAATAGTGAGCAATATAGCAGTATATACCTCCGCTCATTAGACATAAGCTTACCTGCGGTGGTTATTACGGGCATAATAGCGAGTTAGTTCATACCCAGGTATGTAATAACACCGTTTTACTACCAATAAAATTATATTAGCAACATGTATATTATGACACACAGTGATCTTATGCTTATCCATTATTCTTGATTATCATCATCACTATATTATATGCAGTAATACATACATTATGTTACATACAATTGTCCACGTACGCAACGAGAGACCAGACCATCGCCCCGAGAGAACGAGGTTTTTTTTATAGCATAGCATGGCAAACGAACAGCCGAAGCCTTGTGACTATTGACGCCTATTAACATCCACACAACCAAAGGTTATTCAGATGCGTTGCCCTCCTTTTCCCTATCCCCCCCAATGGGCCACCGGAAACTCACAAACCGCATGAAACGCGACAGCATAACTGTCACTTTACGCCGGTATTATGTGAGCGAGAGGTACCACAACGGTCGTGCCGGCCCAATTCGGCTGCAAAGCAGCATGGCACCTCTTTATAATGTTGTTGTAGGGGTTCTAGCCAAATAAGAATCAACAAACAAAGTTAAAGAAGCAAATACTATAATCATCATCATCATCAGTTATTCGTCCTCTGTCTATCGTCTCTATGTTCAATAGATCTCCTTCAGTGAAAGCCAAGAAAGGCAATCCCTTGTCACTCGCATCCAACACAAAAAGCAGCCATCTACGGGTGTTTCCGACTTACGGAACTTCAAGAAAAGAACATATTCATAGGTATTTGAAATGCCGGCAACTCTCCTGCAAACCCTCTGGTGTAGTGGGTGTCTAAGATATCACAACATCATTTAATACTAATAAAAAATTGTATATACTTTTTTATTTTTATTATCTTATTTAACAAAGAATGCTTGTGCCAAGATACGCCTATTAATAGAATGTGCCAAGTAAGGCCGTGGTAAACACTAGTTATTACCATAATATACCTGCGCATCTACGGCGATAATTGTCAGCTAAGTGGACGTCTTTATCCATTCGCTTCGTATTCTGCCTGTTAACTGCTTCATTTTGTTATAACGACACAATTATAATCTCTGTAATGTCCCATTAACCTAGTTCTAGAATTAATGAAAAGTCCGCTACTATCGGAAGTGTTTTATGAGAGTTGTATGTTAAGTTTTAAAGGGATATAGACGCTCTCGTTTCTCCGATAAAGTGCTTCTTATGCTCAGTGGGATCCAGGCAAAATTTGGTACTTCTGTGAGACCCAGACTTGAGACTGACTGCCTTCGTGCATCCAGATACCCTCTTTCTGTGACGATTTCGCCAACGGCCACTATAGTTGAGATCTTTTTTTTTCTTTAACGCCGGGAAATGCGCTCAGGCATCCCGCGGGAGAGTGGGTCTCACCAGGCGGGTATGTGGGACTCGCTGCGCCCGAAAACTGGTAAGTGGACGCAACGGCATTGGTGGCACTCGCCGGGTTTTAGTGGATAACCTTTGGTAAGGTGCCCCGGATCTGTTAGCAACAGGGCACCTCAATGGCTAGTCTGTTCCTCAGGGGACCAGGGGACCCCACCGCCACGATAAGGCCTGAGTCATGGTGAGGATAGTTGAGATCTTTCTCAATTATGGACACCCTAGCATAATATACTACATCATCATTATCATCATCAGCCTATATCCGTCCACTGCTGAACATAGGCCTCCCTCAATGAACGCCAAAACGACTAATCTAAACAAAAAACTCGCGTCAAAGTGTTTGTGTTCGCGCTCCTACAAAACGGCTCGATTTTTATGAACTTTTTTTATGTATTTTTCCACAAAATGAAGTGAGAATAGGCTGCAAATTCATACAGCTTGGTGATTAGGGTCAGCTAGTTACGGTAAAATTAAAACAAAAATTCTAAATTGCACTGCAAGTTGCTATAAAAAATAGTATATTCATTGTTTAAATCTATATGATGAACACCAGAGTATTTAGAAAAAGAAAAAAAAATAGTAAAAAAATATGGAAAACGTTTTGAAGAACTGGCGATCATACAAAACATTAACAGTAGATTATTTCCGTCCGCTAAGCCGAGCAGTTGTATTTTAATTTTATTTATATTTTAATTTAATATATTTAGTACAACAGCGCCCCGCGGTTTTACCCGCGTACTTCCCGCCCCCGTGGTACTACGGATATAAATTATAGCCTATGTGTTATTCTAACGTGTAAGCTATATTATTGTAAAGTTTCATTAAAATCCATTTAGTAATTTTTACGTGAAAGAGTAACAAACATCCATCTATCCATACTTACAAACTTTCACGTTTATAACATTAGTAGGAATCCTTAATAGCACGCAGATATTAACTTTAACTGTCGGTATTATCAGGAAATAACCGAGATAGACAGTCAATAGTTTGCGCTGTTATTGAGAGTTTCCTCCGTAATGAGTCTAGTTTGTGCCTGTAATAGTTTAAATAAGCTGGAAAATTTTGTAAACATGGCGGTGTATCGGAAAATTGTATCACAATGTTTGCAATATTTGCCTCAGGTAATCGAAGGAGCAGTCTTGTAGTTTATTGTATTAAAAACTACTATTTTATGATTTATACTTTAGTACTTATTATTTCAGTATTAGTAATACTGAACAATTTACTGATTAATACTAATGATGATAAATATGTAGACTTATAATTTGAAATGCGAGTTTGTATATATTATTTTTGTTACCATTTCACGCGAAAATTACTGAATGGATTTAAATAAAATTTTACAGTGACATATCTTATCAGAATCACATATTATAATTCATCCCTGTACTCCCACGGGAATAGGAAATACGCGGGTGACACCGCAGGATGCAGCTAGTATGTAGATAGAAATACTAAGGATATATTTGAGATACTTGAAAAGATATTTGAAAATAGAAATTCAAAGGGGATTGTGCAAAATGTCATGTAATGATAAAAGCTTCATGCGATAATCTCACAATTTAAAAAGCATACCAAAAGTCTTATAGGTATACTATTAGGACCTATGTCGAAAAAAATGCTCAGAATCTAACAGCGCCAGGCCGGATAAAAACTTTATGACGGGCAGTAAAATATCAACGCGTAGGTGACCAGAATAATATCCATAACGTTTGATGACGTCGGGAATGTGAAAATCGACTTTTCGGGAATTTTCAGGATTAGGGATATCAGCGGTTGATGGACGTGAAGATGATAATTAGAGCGATTTTGTTTTTAAGCATACATCTTTATTTGGAGGCATCTTTATTTATTGTTTTTTATTCATTTATGCTATAGCGATATATAATTTATGCTTTTAATTTTAATTTAAATATATTTAAGCGATAGCTTTGCATGCGATAACTAATTAAAAGTAAAAAAGTAAAGTATCAACCCTTTATGTCCCACTGCTGGGCACGGGTCTCCTCCTCGAAATCAGGCGAGGAGGGTAATGGGCCAATAGTTCACCGCGCTGGCCCATTGCGAGTTGGTGAACTTCACATACCTTCAAAGACTTTCAATCTCATCAGGCATGCAGGTGTTCTCACGATTTTTTCCTTCACCGGTGAGCGAGCGATGGTCTCGTGTTTGGGGTGCACTTAGAAATTAGAAAAACCCATTTCAAGGCATACACGAGGGGGTCAGGATCGAACCCGGACCTCTCGCATAAGAGGCCGAGTCCGTCCACCACTGGACCATTAGCAATGTCATTTTAGCGAGATTCTTTCTTAAATAGACTATCTAATGCTAAAAGAATCTTACGAATCCGACCAGTAGTTTCTGAGATTAGCGTGTTCAAACAAACTCTACAGCTTTATATAATAGTGTAAGCTGACGCAGGATTCAAATTATATCTGTCAATGATGACACCATGGACAATGACACGAAATCTGCCATCTTATTACCATAAGTGGACGGTAAAAATATAAATTATTATTATGTATTTTAAAGTAAGGGAATTATTATTGTGATTCGAGAAGGATATCAAGAAATTGTAAATGCGGAGAAGGAAAATATAATATCCGATTGGAAGCGTGGCTCAGAACACGTATGGCCGTAAGCTGTAAGCTGTTCGAACATATTTTCTTTGAACAGCTTAAGTCGTCCATCGAATATTTCTGCTGACGTTTCACCTGGAATTCCACTTCATGTTCAAGACACGTTTAATATCTCGTATTCTATTTTACATAGATCGCGAGATTGCTATGCAGTACGGAGTTACCAAGGTCGTTCGGTAATCTGATCTTTAGACCAATTAATATTAACAATTATGTACATAATTGGCTGAATACTGTCACCGTATTGATGAAGCTTGCCTGTGATTTGACTACTAATTTTACCTTGAATGAACATAATATTTGAATTCAGTTTCAAATTAATTTAAGGAAGATTAAAATATCCGGAAGTTAGACAGATTTTTAGAATATTATAATAATCTAATAATTTAATAAGACCACTGTATATAATATATTTCTTAGTATTAATTACATTTTTAATTTTAAGAAGTCTGGAACGCACGGTTAACTACGAACTTTCTAGTTTTTGATAAATTCCAAGTGATGTCACAGAAGAGTAATAAGCAATATCACCAATATAATCACCATTACGGCACCAATTCAATTAAGTTCCGCATGATATTTTATAACGTTCATAATTATTGACAATGCAAGTGAATTCAACTGCTGAACTGAAACGAACGCAATCAGCGCAGGGACAAATGGGGAAGGTGAATTGATGAAAACCTGCAGCGCGTAATGATTGCAATTTGAAAGAAATTTCAACATACCTTCAAATATTGTCTGAATTTTATTTTTAATATTGAATGAATTCATTACAAAACCTTTTTTATGTTTTTTTTTACTGATTCAACGAGCAGACGAGACATGATAGTAAGTGGTGAGCGTCGACAATAACCAAAACTAGTAAAATCTGATCTGAATCTAGCCGAAGTAGCTCATTCGTGTGTTGTCTTTTCTGAGACATAAGATAAGGCTTTGTGCCAGTAGTCATACTATCTACCCTGAGAATCCTTTCCTTCTGGAAAGCAGCGAAACCATGCTTATGGCAACACAAGCGTATTTCTCATAGCGGCAAAATATACTAGTAATTTCAATTAAATATTAGACGACGTTGCCAACAGCTGGTTGTATTATTTCTGTTATTGTTTAATATTAATTATGGATACACTATTATTAGTGATAATGAGCGACGATGGTCCAGTGGGTAAGAGATCGGCCTCTTTTACGAGTAGTTCTGGGTTCAATCCTGAAGTGGTGCCTTGAAATGGGCTTTGCTAAAATTACACCCGCAAAATGCACCCGGAGTACAAGACCATCGTTTGCTCACCGGTGAAGGAAAAAATCGTGAGGAAATCTGTATGCCTCATGAGTTTAAAAAGTATTTTAAGGTATGTGAATCTCAAAGCGCCTCGGTGAAGTAGGACCCAATGCCCTCCTCACCTGATTTCGACGGGGAGACCCGTGCTAGCCTGGACATAATATATTTTTGGGTTGCTATTTTTTTTAATTTATCATTAATAAAGGACCAGGATTAATAAGCCGCTCGACCATGCAAGACCCGCTCCCCGTTGTACGGAGACGCTAATTTGTCATCTCTGCTTAGTCGTTAGCTCGCTGAGGTAATTCATTAATTTATATTAAACTGATATTAACACACCAAGCTGTGAGTTATTATATAAGTTCGTAAGAAAAAGATATTTAGTCCATTTGTTGCTAAAGTTATATAGAAGAATTTGCATGTTTGTTTGATTATACATTAAACGTGTTAATATCAAAACTACAATCAGGTTTAAAAAGAAATATTAGATGCCAATTTTTTTTCATGAAATTGATTTTGGAGATTTTTTTTTTCAATTTGCCGTTGCCTTCAATGAACCTTCAATAAGCCTTTGTTTATGTCTGCGACAACTTAGACTGACAATGATAATCGTTATTATCATCATCAACCTGATGATGGTAAGCAAATGAGAAATCTGGTGAAAATAAAAGGTCGATAAGTCTATAAGAGAGGGATCAGTCATCTTGGCGTTCATTGAGGGAGGCCTATGTTCAGCAGTGGATGGCTAAAGACTGATGATGATGAATTCTATAGAAATTAACTCACTAGCCGTTATTAGAAGAAACAGATATCAAAATATCAATTAGCATACGTATTGTATATAGAGCATACAAACCGTACACAAACCTATTTTCTTAATATTGGCTATAAAAGAGCGATATGCGCTGAATTCTCCTATTCCCAGGGTCTACCGAGATCGCCCGTAAGATAACGCAGTCTTTGTTCGCTGATCAATGTGTTGTTCTCTTTGTTGTGTGGATACAGGGGGTACATTATTTTATTTATTAGATCTAAGCGAAGAAGATTGAACACTCGTCGACACGCGATGTTTTGTAACATAGTGAATATTATGATACAATTACAAATTTATAAAAAAAACTTATTAGATTTTTTTAAATTTCTATTATATTATTATGGTAAATTTCACTATTATCTATATAAATAAAAATGAAAGGAAATGTTTGTATGCACATAACTTCAAAACCACCGTACCAAATTAGATATTTTTTTGTTGTGCTCTTTTATCATCACTGTAAGGTTTTTATGTTAAAAAAAATGATGATGATGCCAAACATTTTTGGATGAGGTCAGAACAACAAGCTACACCCAGTCAGAGTTCAGTTTAATTTTAATAATAAAAATCCAATTATGTCATAAATTATATTTAATAATAAATAGAAAATGTTATTAAAAAATATAATTGTGTTGCCGTAGGGAAGTAATTTATAACCAACCAGCTGTTGGCGTAGCTTAGTCCACCTTAACTTAGTTTACACGTACAGTCCTGATGATGATGATGATGATTACTGATTTTATTAGTTAATAGACCCCGCACTGACCACACCCCCATGCCCCCCAACCGCTGCCGACCGCGACTAAACGTAGGGTTAGCAAGCTACTATGCCTCTACTTTTTAAATCTCTGATAATATCTTCTAAGATATACCATTATGGACTTTTTATCGATCTTTCTAAGACATACATTTGTAGTACATTAATTTAATGTATCGCGGAAGGTTTCATCAGCGTTTGGGTTTTAACATACAACTATATATGTTTCGTTATTCCGTTACTAAGTATCTATCTATTGCTAAAACTGCATCAATTCGTTTTATTAGGTAAAAAATCTAAGCAAACAGTCAGCGAAAGCAATTTCATTTCACGCTATGTAAAGAAGACGCTTTTTGAGTGACTTACTAAACGTAATTAAATATAATGAATAAAATAATGGAGTCATGATTGAATACAAAGCTCTATTAATAAACAGGAAACACAAAGTATTGTTTTTGTTCAAATACTTACGAACGTCCTCGAACCAGCCATTAGCTGGAACTTTAAACAAACAAATTTCATTTTAAAAGTATCGTATTTTTATAAAACGTGATACCTATGACACTTTGATGAACTTATGAACTTTTTTTAATGATACTACCTTTACAGTTTACACGGTAACCTACATGTAGGTTTCATATCTTTTGTAGCACACGAAGCCCTACGGCTAGGAAAGAATTTAGAACGGAAGTATGTAAGCACACTCCTGACATGTGGTCCAGTTTGAACTAGAATAGTCATCATCATCATCAGCCTTTATCCGTCCACTGCTGAACATAGGCCTCGCTCAATTAACGTCAAGAATACAGATCCCTTTCCACTATTATGCGACTATATAGAATCACATATTATGTGTAATAAAATTTTTAACACATCGGTTATAATTTATTTCCATACTCCCACGGGAATGGGCAGTATGCGGGAATAAGGCTGTTATTATTATATTATAATGTTTTAACTAAAATGAAAAATAATTTTAAATTATTAGAAAGGTTCTACTGGAAAATGAAAACAGACACACTGTTCTTGTCTTCATTTTTTGTGTAAGCTGTTCGTTATCATAAAACTTGGGCATATTTCAACCTAAAAGCAAACGTAAAAGATAATACTAGTACTTTACAAGCAATTATTAAATAAATTGATTTGGTTTAGAATATGTACAATATAATATAAACACTCCGCATTTGCTTTGGCGAAGATAGGCAAGGCTAATTATTTTATTATTTCTTAAATTTATTTAATATTTAAAAAAATAACAGCTGTTCTTTTTTGTTACCATTTATTAATAATGATAATAATAATAATAAACATTTATTTAGGAACATAATACACTGTTAAACTTACTTAATCTAACACACATGACGCATTGTTTTAAAAAAAAAATCCGGAAGTTTGTATCCGGAGAGTAATTATACTCGTATTTCGTCCTCGAGATTAGTAATGTTATTTATGTAAAACACCATGTAGTATCGCGTAAGTGACACCACTTCAGCACTATAGTTGAAAGCTGGTAACACAAAGAAAAATAACCCCATCCCTACCACACAAACTCCATCTCCACCGAGACTCTTGAGCCGGCTTCATTCGCAATTTAGTGCTCAACCACTTCGCAACTCTCTTTGGTTTCGCATCCAGTATAAGAAATTATTTAAAATTAAAATTAAATTAAAAATGTCTAAAAGGCAAAGTGCCGATAGTAATTTAGACTATATAGTTAAAAAATTAAGAAAATTAGAAAAGGAAATAAAACGAGATCACTACAATAGGCGATCAAATTTATCTGAGTCTAGTACAAGTAGCTCCTCAAGTTCATCGATATCTTCAATCGAGAACGCACCAGAAGTTTATAATGGTAAGTTATTTAAAAAATTATAATACTCATTCTTAACCGATACCTTGCGTCAGAATAGTCGCCTAGGACTATAGATGTAGTGGGTTCACGGTTATTGTCTTTGTTCCATAAACACTGTAATGGATAGTCTTTGCATCAGAATAGCCGCATGGGCTATATAGATGTAGAATTGATACTAAAACGTTTTTATTGAAACGTTTTTCCTTGTATTCCAGAAATGGATCACAATTTACAAAAGGAAACTAATCCTCCTATTGAGAATGTACATACGGAACAAGTGTGTCCTGGTTCATCTACAAGTTTGCCGCTCGTTTCCATGGATCTAGCTCCTGAGGACGGTAGATCGAAAAACGAGTTCTTAGAGATTTTGGGGGAAGATCCATCCGCTACCGTTACCTACGGAGCAGAAATTCATGTAGAAATAGCGTCTAGATTTACACATGTTTGTGCATCTGGCTTAGACAAAGAGAACCGTAAAAAATTAATTGAGAAGCACATGGTCCCAATTAATTGCGTAAATATTGCTGCCCCACGACTTAATGCTGAAATTTAAGCGGCACTCTCAGATTCAGTGGTCAAACGTGACAAGGCCATCGAATACAGACAACATCAGTTGGCGGCAGCCATATCGTCGCTAGGATCTATTATATCGAATCAATTAATTGCTAAGCAGGACAACAATAGCCTAATGAGAGATTTGATGGACCTTGGTCGACTATTATGCGACATACAGCACTCTCAATCGATAGCTAGGCGAAGTCTAGCCTTGAACTATGTTAAAAAAGAATTAAAAGACCACCTGGCTTCAACAAAAATTGATGGTTACCTTTTTGGTGATAACTTGGCCGAAACTTTAAAAACTGCAAAAGCAGTTTCAAAGTCTAGTTCTGACCTAAAGGTCGAACAACAAAAACACTTAAAACCGGCCCCAGCAACAAGGAATTTAAACTGGAAGGCGAGGACCTCGGTTCGCAGGCAGCCGACGGGCCAAGCGCCGCGCCAACAACAGCCTGCTGCTCAGAGGACTCCTGCACCCTCGAGACACGCCGCTCAAACCTACTCGCGGCACTCCAAACAGAGCCGCCGCCAGTAGACGAGGTTCGTTATGCGGGTAGATTAGATAATTTTTATAAACAATGGTCTCTTGTAACAACAGATCTTTCGATATTGTCCTGGATAAAAGGCTATAAAATTATATTTAACAAACCCGTTCAACAAAATAGTGTAGCACATTTATATGAATTTTCAAATCCTGATACAATGGAATTACTAGAGGCCGTTGATAATTTAATATTAACAGGCGCTGTGTCTCGTTGTGAACCTTGTAAAGAACAATATGTATCCCGTGTATTTTTAATACCCAAGCCAAACGGAAAAATGCGATTTATTTTAAATTTAAAAAATTTGAATTATTTTATAAATACCCG
Source organism: Lycaena phlaeas (assembly GCA_905333005.2). Classification (NCBI taxonomy): domain Eukaryota; kingdom Metazoa; phylum Arthropoda; class Insecta; order Lepidoptera; family Lycaenidae; genus Lycaena; species Lycaena phlaeas. The sequence continues at coordinate 9,663,791 of HG995168.1, forward strand.
AAATTTTAAGTTAGAAGATATCCGTACAGTTTTAAACCTTGTTTCGAAAAATTGTTATTTAGCAACGCTCGATTTAAAAGACGCTTATTTTTTGATTAATATACACTCGGATTCACGAAAATATCTTCGATTTTATGTTGGTCGCAAATTATACGAATTTAATGCTTTACCGTTTGGTTTGTGTACAGCTCCGTATATTTTTACTAAAATAATGAAACCAGTTGTAAAGTTATTACGTTCACAGGGTTTTTTATCATCTATGTATCTAGACGATTTGATATTAGTTGGGGGTACATATAAAGAATGTGTCAAAAATGTAGAAGTTACTCAGAAATTATTAAGGAATTTAGGTTTTATAATAAATAAAGAAAAAAGTGTGACACAGCCATCACAATCGGTGAAATACTTAGGCTATATTATTGATACTAGTAAATGGACGTTAAGTTTACCAATAGAAAAAAGAGTGCGTATTAAATCTGAACTTCTAAAATTAAAAAAACTAAGTCGTTTTAAAATAAGAACACTAGCTAAACTTATAGGCTTGTTAGTTTCTGCATGTCCGGCAATAGAATATGGCTGGTTATATACAAAGGAACTAGAAAGATGTAAGTACCTTAACCTAAAGAATGATGATGATTACGACAAATATATGTCCTTGCCAAATTCGTTATTACCGGACATAAATTGGTGGATTAATGCTATTGATCTCTCTTCTCATAAAATTAAAGATAACAAATATTGCTTAGAAATATTCTCTGACGCCTCAACAACGGGGTGGGGCGGGTGTTGCAATGGCCAAACGGCATGTGGTCGATGGTCTAATAGTGAACATAAGCTCCATATTAATCATCTTGAACTTTTAGCTGCATTTTATGCCCTTAAAGTATTTTCCAAGGATTACAGTAACTGTCAAATATTGTTGCGTATTGATAATACCACTGCGATCAGCTATATAAACCGTATGGGCGGTATACAATACCCTCACCTCTCTAGGGTCGCTAAAGATATATGGCAGTGGTGCGAATTTAGGAAAATATTTGTTTTTGCTTCTTATATTAAATCTTCGGAAAATACTATAGCGGATGAAGAGTCTAGACGAATCCATCCAGACGTAGAATGGGAGCTATCGGTAGATAGTTATAATTCTTTAATAAAAACCCTTTCTTTATACCCGCAGATCGATTTATTTGCTACTAGGATCAACAAAAAATGTGACAAGTTTGTTTCTTGGCAGAGAGATCCAGACTCCTTCGCTATTGACGCCTTCACATTGGATTGGTCCAAATTTCAGTTTTACGCATTTCCCCCTGTAGCTATGGTTCTAAAAGTATTAAGAAAAATAGTTACAGATAAGGCAAAGGGGATTGTAGTAGTACCAGATTGGCCTACACAACCCTGGTACCCCATGTTTACACAACTATTGACCTCAGAATTAGTAAGAATAGACTCTAATAATTTTGTTATACCTAATTCCAGAATCAGTCACAACCAGGTTACCCTGGTTGCAGGGATTTTATCAGGAGGGCAATACTACAGAGAGGTATCCCACATTCTTCAATAAATATAATGATTGCTTCACTGTCGGACAATACGCTCAAACAATATGACGTATATTTTAAGAAATGGTATGTTTTTTGTAATATTAACTCTGTTAATGTTTATGAACCATCTATTCAGGTCATATTAAAATTCCTTGCGGAAGTTTTCAATGATGGTGGGCAATATGGAACTATTAATAGTTATCGAGCCGCTTTGTCATTAATTATCCAAAACCTATCGGCCGATGACAGTATCTCTAGATTCTGTAAAGGTGTATATAAATTAAGACCACCGTTGCCACGTTACAATTATACATGGGACGTTAGTGTAGTGATTAATTATTTAGCTTCATGGTTTCCTAATGAAAATTTATCTACTGATCAAATCTCTAAAAAGTGTGTTACATTATTAGCTCTCGTAACTGCTCACAGAGTACAAACTATTTCTAAAATAAAAATAGATGAAATTGTTATTTCTAATAATCAAGTAATTATAAAAATATGTGATTTTATTAAGTCTTCTCGAATAGGTACAAAGCAACCAATTCTATATTTGCCATTTTTTTATGAACGCCCAGAAATTTGTCCTGCTAATACTCTCATAGCTTATATTGAAAAAACAAAAGAATTACGAAAGTCCAAAGAACTGTTTATTAGTATTCGCAAACCATATAAAAGTGTATCCAGCCAAACAATTAGCCGTTGGATAAAATCAACTCTCAAAGATAGTGGAATTGACGTATCGGTCTTCTCATCCCATAGCACACGCCATGCTTCCACCTCAATGGCAAAAAAGTTAGGCATTAACCTCGATACTATTAGGCAAACTGCGGGGTGGAGCGGCAATTCCACTACCTTTGCTAAATACTACGATAGACCAATAATTGGAAATGATAATCTAGCTCTTGCCAAAAATATATGTTCTTTATGATTTAAGATGATTAGAAACAAATAATAATAATTGTCTTTTGTATGGATTATAAAAGTTTTGTTAGTTACAAGGGTTTTATTTCTATTTTACGTGATATTTCTTACTCTAAACATCTACATGGTGTTTTACATAAATAACATTACTAATCTCGAGGACGAAATACGAGTATAATTAATGATTAAACGAACTTACCTGTACGTGAAGTTCTATCATAATTATACGAAGTATTTCGTCCGAAGAGATTAGTAATACCCACCCACCCAATACAACCCAAAAAATGTGCTCTACAAGAAATATCACTATTTTCTAATTATTTTTTTATCTCAACTAAATGAAGCCGGCTCAAGAGTCTCGGTGGAGATGGAGTTTGTGTGGTAGGGATGGGGTTATTTTTCTTTGTGTTACCAGCTTTCAACTATAGTGCTGAAGTGGTGTCACTTACGCGATACTACATGGTGTTTTACATAAATAACATTACTAATCTCGAGGACGAAATACTTCGTATAATTATGATAGAACTTCACGTACAGGTAAGTTCGTTTAATCATTAAACATATGATGTAACGATGTTGATAAAACAGCAATTATATTGGTAGGAAGTATCCTTAGCGACTGTAAGCGTCTTTCCGTCTTCCGTCTTTACATACTCTTTATTTAACTATACTAAGGGTGGGTTGTTTCAAATCATCTCTTAACGTAAGAGACTTCGTTAAATTTTAACGTCTGCTAAAAACAATGCTCTTTGGTCACTAACGTTTGTTACCGCCATCTTTACCGGTCACATATTCGTTAAAATCGGTCGATGCAATCCGCCCTTAGGATTGTGATGTCATATTCATTTAAATGAAACAGTTTTATGCAAGCGCAATGCTTAGCATAACCACCCCATCCAATAAATTCCACCGCAAAGCTGCAAATGTGATACCGTGTGTGAGACCGGTGAAAGTGGAAAATCGTCGAGACAAACAGCACATTACTCGTAATTGTGCATCGATGCTGTTGTATATCTTTTTATTTTATCTTCTTCCTAGTCGTACTCTTATCAGAGCGCTCGTGGTCGTATATAGATGGTATACATGAGGGTCTTCGCCTTCGTTTTGCCTGCCGATTGTTGCTCATCTGGCGACGCCACTTCTCTCGGTTAGAGGCATTGCGGGAGCACTCAACCATAGAGCTGTCAGTCACTTTCCTGATGATATCTGTCCATCGTGTTGGCGTCCGGCCACGAGATCTCTTGCCTCTGAACGACGATTCTCTCCGTACAATTGATGTTTCTAGAGATATGGCCGAAGAACCTCAGTATTCGAAACTGTACGATCGATTATTTTATCGACGTAAAGTGACAGCTATGCTGTTGCGTTTCGCGCGGTTTGTGAGTTGAGAGGGAGTTTAGGGAAAAGGAGGGCAACGCATCTGCATAACCTCTGGATATGTGGATGCTAATGGGCGTCGATAGACGCACGACTTCGACTGTTCATTTACCTACCCTTCTATGCTATAATTCTTCAATATCAACCTTTTTCCAATGCATAGACATTATCGTATCGTCTAGATTCTAGAAGATTTACCTATCCTTCTTCCCGTCGTCTCCTTTAAAGTTTTTATTTAAAAAAATCATGATCAAGTGAAATGATACATTTACTCCTAAATATATAAGCTCAGTATTAATAAATTAATTATCATTTATGAATGAATTATAAAAAAAAATATGAATTACATATATTAATATCTATGCATCCCAACAAAATTACTTGATTACCTGGGTGACAGATGACAAAGACTTGTATTACACGATCAAATCAATAAAGGGAAAACGGCTGACCGATTCGGCTAAAAGTTGAAATGGTAATTTCATATGATGATGATGATGTCCTCCCAGACATATCCGTCGACGGCGACACCCTGTTAATTTGTGTTATTCTGGCCTTGTCTTGCATGAGCACGAACATAACTAGCAAAACCAAATTTGGATTTGAAAGTCCGGTTGTAGGAGTCACAGTACAAAGTCCCACTAGGGTCGTATGTGTAATCATAGGAGGGCTTAGGTCGGTTTTTCCTATAGTTTTAATTTCATATAGCTTGGATAAGAATTACATTTGTCTTAATATTATTTCGTAATATGTAGCGAGCGACCACAACAATTAGGCGTATGACAGACATCTCATTTGTTGCCTGGGTTAATAATAATAATAATAATAATAATAATAATAATAATAATAATAATAATAAATCTTTATTGCAGAAAATGTCTTCCATATAAATTTAAATTTTTGTTAGCTTTTACATTCTTAATTTATAGTATAATTCTTAATTTATAATATCGGTTTATTTAAATTATCAGTATAGATATAGGTAGATATTGTTGTATAAGTATCACCAGTAACTTGGCAGTCATATATACCTACTTGGCACTCGTCGGTGGGCAGTAAGAAATATATTAAGTATAAAATAATGTAAATAGAATAGTTGGCCAAGCTTCCAATATTTTCGTACAGTATTATCAAAATGAGAAGCATGTTGTTTTATGAAGATAATGCTTAAGAAATACACCAAATGCTTTTATATCGGGAACCAACTTCAATAATACATATTATAAACCATCAATCATAATGTGTTATCCATATTATGATGATTAGAGGCTGTTGATGATGATGATAATGATGATGATATTATGTACATGGCTGCACACAAAAATTATCATCTCAAATAAAGCAGAGAATCCAGCCACTCATTTAAATTGGATGCAAAATATTACCCAAGTAAAATATTTATAAAACAAAAGAGTCTGCGACCGTAAATCTGTACACAGAACATAAATAACCGACTCCCTGACTGTTGCACCCTCACAAATTCAATTTCGTCTTAATATTTAATATGATTCCTATCATCATCAGCCTTTTTTCGACCACTGCTGAATATATGCCTCCTTGAATAAATCATGACGACCGGTCGACACGGACCGGCCACTGCTCGGAGATCGTCTTCCCATCTGGTTAATGGCCAATACCTCGTCCACCTAAGCATGGGATCGTCACATATCTGAACGGATCGCCGATGGTCTAATAAGGTTCAAGAGTGGAAGTGCTTAGACAAAATGATTCCAATAAAAATGTATATTTAGAAATCTTATACATTCATTTATCATATTCTCACCGTCACGCATACGATTGCTGAATCAATGCAAACTTTTGTTTTGTGTTTAATACAATGAGTTTCAGCACATTATTTTTTAAGAATATTGTAACTGAACAAAAATTAATACCTGAACAAAGATACATAATATACCTATAATACAATGCAGAATAGATAAAGTCCAAATGATTTATTAGAGGGAGAAACTGTGCCGAGTTATATTCTAATAAGGTTAATTAGAAAGTTGCCTTTGAACCGTAACTGAAAAACGACAAAGCCACACCACATTCCAGTAACATCTGTTGATACAACAGTGTTGAAGTAGCGTTGATCTAAAGTAATTGAATTGACTGGTCTGTGTAGACATCGAATTGAGAGTTTCGATATTAAATTAATACGAGCTGAGCTGTCCATTATTATTCATGATGTATAAAACTAGATGCTATCAAAATATATTTAATTGATTTTATTTTAAGTAACAAATATCTTAAAAATTGTCTATGCTTCACAGCTATTAAGCGACAATGGTGCAGTGGCTCTGGACTAGGCCTCTTTAGCAAGCCTTCGAAGTCTTTGAAGGTGTGTGAAGTTCACCATCCCGCATATGGCCAGCGCCTATGAACTATGACCTGATACTCGCCTGATTTTGAGAAGGAGATCCGTGTCCAGCAGTGGAAAATAATATTATATGGGTTACCTTACTTTACTTTTTAGACAATCAATATTTGTTTTTCATGTTTTTATTATTATAGAAGCGAGAGTATCTCTTTTGTCGCGCGTCGGCATGGGTACCACTATCTAGTTTATTTCATCAATAAAACAGCATTGCTTTTTTTAATTTTCTGTAAAGGGCAAAACAGGCAGCGGTTTGTTTTTGTACTGACAATGACTTTTTTTACGGATAGAGGACAAAAGAGTTGCCTGGATTAGTATTAATTTGCTATCTTCCTGAAAGATGCTAACCACTTACCATCATGTCACTCGTCTGTTCGTTTGTCTATTGTACTTACATGTAAAAATACTAATAATACAGACGTAATAAAATATCTGTCATTCTATCATCCATATCATCCCATTAATCAATCCCAAGGGTCGAGTTTCAACGAGAATTACCTGCGTAATTTTGAACGTCCGTTTCATGAAATCATAAACCATCGCATGGACATTAAAACCGGAAAAAAGAATCGTATATGGCGACATTAATCATTGTTCGATTCAAATCTTTTGAAATTTTGTCAAAATCGATAAATAATTACTTTACGCACTTCACAAAAAAAAACGAATTTTACTTATAAAATTACTGAAGTAATAAAATTATTAAATAAAATATTAAAATAATTAAAATGAGTTTCACGAGGAATATTATAATTATCATATGGTATCGATTCAACAATCTGAGAACTTCTAGAGCATATTGAATAACGCCGAAATTCCATAACGCATATCATAAAGTTCGCTTCAATTAAGTACATGTAAAATAATATTCAAATACTCTAACCCAAGTATATGGTTTGAGAACGGCGAACTTAAAGTCAGCAAACTTCCATCTCAGCCATTTGAACTTTATAATAAAACTAACAAAGACTATTATACCAAAACAAAGGAGTACTAAAATTATTAATTAAAATAGAAAAGTCTCACTACCTTGTTCGTAGAAACTACATGTCTTTCAATATACACCTATAGAGTCGACCTTTTATTAAAAGGACTAGTATTTGACCACATGCCTAAAAAGGTTTGTGAACAGTAATGACGACATTTTTCCGAATGATCTACGAACCGTTTCATCTAGGGACGCCAGGAAGAGGCATAACTTTTGAAAAGCGTAGACATTAACCGTAAAAAGTTTCGACCATTTTGTGTAACGGTAAAATATGACGCAAATAACATGGGCCCGCGGCCAAGCGAGTGATCACGAAGAGTCAACGAAAATCAGCGTATCACCATTGCCGCAATGGTGTGACCAATTTCGAGTGGCCTCTTTATATGTCCAACTTATCTTCATTTTTGTTGTAGTAAAAAAATGTTTCTTTCAAATATGTGATCGGCCCAAACGTCCGCATTCGCCTCAATACTTTATTATCAGTTATCTTGTAATTGTGATGTGATTATTAATATTACTAACCTACATCGAATTTTTAGAGTCAGTACGTTTCACATCGTCAACTAGTCTGTTAATAAAGTGATATCAATACATCCACTACAAGCCAAAGAGTATATAAATACTACGTTATAAGAGTGGGAGTGTCATACAAATAGCGTAAATTCTAATAAGTATGAAACGGAAGCGAAAACACTCTTGCATATGAAAGCGAAGTAAAATCCGCCTAAATTCGAATACCGTCAATTACATACTGCTTTGTAGATGTCGATATTTTTTTAAATTTGACGGGTTATAAATTCGCTCCCGTTTCATAGAATCGTTTTATTACCTTGAAGTTGCACCAGGCTGCTACAAGCCACTACTGGCTTGTGTACAGAACCAAATGACAGTCGTTTGTTACAGTCTAATTGACAATCTGCAGACCCGTCTCACTAAAGGTCGGCCGGATATTCATGGAAACTGATACTCAATATTAGTGCAATCCAATAGCAGTTGTTACTCCTATATTCAGTTCACTGATTTAGTACCGTTTTCATATCAATACAATCATGTATCTCAACTCCAAATCATAGGTGTAGTTGATTATTAGTTAAACTTGAAGAAGAGGAAGGGGAGAAAATATATTTATATTTAGTAAAAATATATCATGTAGTTGATGTGTATAAAATGGGAACTACATTGATGACTAAATTGTTGTGATGCTCTTTGCAGCAGTCAATTGCCTAGGCTATATAATATGATCAAATGTACGAAAAAGACGGTGATAACGTACCCGATAAAAACTTCATTCTTAAAATTTGATTTTAATAATAATGTTAAAACCATTTGAGTAAGATACGTACGTTGAAGTGGCAGTGGACTGGTCACAAACTTATGAGCCAATAAGGTTCAGGAGTGGAGCCACGTTTATGTAAACAAAGTGTTGGTCGACCATTAACCACGTGGGCAGACAATCTCCGAGCAGTGGCCGGTCCGTGTTGGATGCTAGTGGCAAGGGATCGGTCGTTATGGTTTTTTAATTAAGGAGGCCTATATTCAGCAGTGAACGGATAAAGGATGATGATGATATGAATCATATAAAATATTAAGACGAAATTGAATTTGTGTGGGTGCAACAGTCAGGGAGTCGGTTATTTTCGTCCATGTTCAGATTTACGGTCGCAGCCTCTTTTGTTTCTATAAATATTTTATTGGAGTCTTGGCGTTCATTGAAGGCGAAGATAAAAGCTGCTGTGATGTTGATGATACGTTGGATATTTTTCTATGTAACACTCGTTTTATATAACACGAAATGAGATTATATTGAACGAGTTAAAAGGGTAGCCATTAATAGAAAATGAAACCCTAAGCTTGGGCCACGGCCAGTGCCGGCTTGCCCGATTACAATCAATTGCAAATATACACAACCCGGCCACATAACAAGCTACAACTAATAAACTCAAATTTTCCCCACCAGTTGACTTTAAATGGCCACCGATACCCACATGTTGATACAAAATTATAATGACTCATATTCTCATCTTAATTGTGAGAGCATTTTTAAATTATATAACGGCGATGGCTTAGAAAAGTTTAAGTATGGTTTGCATTAAGCTAGCGTAACGTTCATGTCCTGTAGTAGATTGATGAAGCCTGATAATGATGATGATTCGTTCCCTGTGCGTCGATCTTAGTTTCATGCGAGGGAAATCTTCATTATTAGTGCTTATATTACAAAGAGGGATGTCTTATATTGGGCGTTCATTGATTTGGGTCTACATCCAGCTGCACAGCAAAATGTCTTTTACAACTATTAATCTCCGTACAGTGCCGCCAGGTGGTGTTGGATGCTAGTGCAAGCAGCAAGGGATCGGTCGTCTTAGCGTTTATGAGGGAGGCCTATGTTCAGCAGTGGAAGGATAATGGTTGATGATGTTTCTTCATTTAATGATTACTAGCCACTCGATCCGGCTTTGCATGGGTACAATTAATTATAAATTATATTTCAACCAATTCATTCAAAACCTTGACGGATCGTGCTCTAAAACCTTTCATTGAATTAATGAAAACCGTATGAAAATCAGTTTTAGATTTCATGTTTAACGCCTATATACAGACGGTGTTTATTTTATAATATGCGAGTGAGAATGGTGAAAAATGAGCAAAATATGTTAGTTTTTAATGTTGTTAAGAAGTGTTTCATCTTTGACCATTACATATGCATAATAATATAATCAATTCACTTGTCACACGGAAATAAAACGAATAAAAAACAAATATAATTTCCAATAAGTTGATATTTCCTTCGGTTTAAAACGTAAGATAAATGTTGTTTATTAAAATAACAGGCTTTTTTTAGGCTTTAAAATTCACGCTTTTCTGCGCTTCGTGGACGCTATGAATAACGAACGGTACTTATTACTGCCGCTTTGATGAAATAAAAAAATAGAGCTGAGATGCAATAATATTAAACCTTCATTTTAGTCTAATAAAATGGCATAGTATCTATATGTGTTATTATATTTCAGCATACAATTTATTAATTCAGATTAAAATGAATGAATGAATGAATGAAAGGAACATCAGTAGGTACTTACTTAATACATCCTTTGGACTCCAAAGTTTATCAGCAATTATCAGTAACATGTTAAGAGGAGGAGTTTAGAGGCACCTTAAAATAATTTCCACACTCGCTCCGCCTAATTTTAGATAGTTTCGATAAGATAGCTTAATTCACTTCCGTGCACAAACAAAAGAGACGAATGACTCATCATCTACCTCACCTTTTCCCAACTATATATTGGGGCCGGCTTCCAGTCTAACCGGATTCAGCTGAATACCAGTATTTTACATGGAGCCACTGCTTTTCGGACCTCCACAACTCAGTAACTGGGTGATACGGTACCCCAAGGTAGGACTGGCTGTCAGATTCTCGGGCTTCTGACGACCCGTAACGACTGTCAAAGATCCACGAATGACAGCCAAGACCACCGGCTTAACGTGTTTTCCGAGGCACGGAGGAATCTCGGTATGTAAAGATGGTCACCCATCCACGGACCAACCTTGCGAAGCGTTGCTTAACTTGGTGGTTTGATCCGCGCGGCTATAACCACTGAGCCACGAGCTCGGAGCTCAAAGAGACGAAATACTAATGAACACAAATGCTTATGCGGCATAAGCGGCGAAAGTATAAAATAAATCATATCATATTATAACTTCGGAAGTAACAAAATACAATGGACACCTCTTTGGAATTAAAATAAATGGTGGATTTTTTTTTATTCACGAAGTATCTTCTCTGATTACAAGAGCGAAGGGTACAAAGCTAAAAAATCGAGTGCCTCGTCTTAAATGGATATTTTATCTATAACTTATCATTTAATAGTAATGAGGTGTATTGAAACTAACCTGCTTACAATTATAGCGCTGAGTATGAAAGCGTTCGCAAGCATTGCTAATTCACAGTATTGAGTTATCTTCTAAAGACTAAAAGTATATAAATGGGATATTTACCATTGGGATATTTCGCTTGATATTTATATTACGAACAGAGCCAGTCTCATGAACAAAGCATTCGTAAAAATTCGTCAATATCTCGTTTCATATGTCTAAATGTCGGTGAAATTTGAAAAATATTTTTTGACGCGAGTATAGTGTTTCAAGTACTTTCTAGACTGGTGTTAGTTTATAAACGACTGCTACCTAGCCTACGGCTAGTGGCTAGCTTTCTAAGTGGTCTAGCATTGTTCCCTCACAGTAAATAAAATAAGTTCAAAGTGAGATATATATGGCATATTAAAATTCACATAAGGAAAAAAATACTTTACTAAATCGGGATAAACGAAAATAAAACGATCATTTTATTGTATAACCTTTGTATGTTTGTGCAAACGGTTTATTTATTTAATAATAAGTATTTTTTTTTTGTCAAAAGGCTACAATAACTATTTTTGTCGAAAATGTCAACTACTTTCACGTATTAGAAAAATAGCAGTACTTACAGAAATAAAACCCGAATAAAACTTAGTAACAATACAATTCGAAGTAAGCGAATTTCGCAAGTGCGCCTCTAAAATGATGACAGACGTCAGACTATTGTAGCCTATTTGTACAGTTTACAACTCTTACGCTTTATGTCTACGTAAATGCGTGAAAAAGGAAAGGATTTCGTTTGTCTTGTAACGACAAATACCATCAAGATAGGCTTTATGCCAGTCTTACAAAAATCCAGAATGTAAATGAGGTACAGAAAGGAATCAAGATTTACACAAGCCTTGAATTTACGTAACTTTATGCTAACATACGTTTGGCGTACTTGTTTTATTATTTAAGATTCTTGTTGGTGTGTTTTGATTGTACAACTTGAAAAGGCTAAAACTACTTGACTATAACTGGCCGTCGGGTCACTTGACAATATCAAGGTAACAAAGAAAATAATATAAACGTAAACCTGAGACTATAATATGCACTATTTTTTTTAGGAACTCTGTGTCACAACGATTAGCGCGTTGACGCTCAAGCCGGGACGTAGCAGATTCGCATCCCGAAAATATATTATATAATGCATTAATATAAAAGGTATCAAATTAAATCAAATCAAATCAAAAATATCTTTATTACGTAGGTACAACTTGTACACTTGAAATAAGTCAAAACATAAGTAGACAATAAGTAGTAATAGTAAATAAAAAAATAATAAAAAAAACTCGTTTGAGATGCAGGATCCCCTAAGAAAAACGAGAAAAAAACTTATGGGTTGCTCTTTTGTCAATAAAATGAGTACATAATATTTTATAAATACAACATGTAACATCATATCTTAAGAGTGAGTGTCTTATTCCCAAGGTGTGGTATCTTCAATAAAATCTTTTATTTCGTAATAGGCTTTACCACACAAACGTTCCTTAACAGTTTTCTTAAATTTATTAATGAAAAGATTTTGAACGTTTTCTGGGATCCTATTGTAAAAACGTATACATTGTCCCATAAACGAAGTACTAACTTTATTCAGTCTAAAGAATGGAACATTTAATTTATTTTTGTTCCTAGTATTTATATTGTGATTGTCGCATTTTTTTACAAATTCATTAATATTTTTACGGACAAACATCACATTAGCAAATATGTATTGACAAGCGACAGTCAAGATGGCAATTTCTTTAAATTTATCTCTCAATGATACACGGGGGCCCAAACAATATATGGCTCGAATAGCTCGCTTCTGCAACAAGAAGATCGTATTAATAGCCGCGGCATTCCCCCACAGTAGAATGCCGTAAGACATAATACTGTGGAAATATGCATGATATACTAATCGCGCCGTATTTTCATCGGCGCCACAGATAGCCAACGTGGCTATATGTGGCGCCCACTGTAGCTTAGAATCCATGGTAATTTCGAGAAATTTGGTTGAATCCACCAAGTCCATCACCTCTCCGTTAAGTGATACACTAGTTTGCACCTGCTTAACATTAGGGAGCGTAAATTTTATCAGTTTTGTTTTATTTGAGTTAAGCAATAAGTTATTGGCGCCAAACCAATGCACCATGTTCGAAAGAGCATTGTTTACCTCGTCAAAGACCATTTGCTGTCGTTTAATTTTAAAAATTACAGATGTATCATCAGCAAACAATACAATTTCATGTTTATCCTTCATGAGTGAAGCCAAGTCATTTATATAAACAAGGAAGAGAAATGGACCAAGAATGGATCCTTGAGGCACCCCCATTTTTATTTTGGTACCAGAGGAACTTTTACCATTTATAATTACTTTTTGAGTTCTATTATTGAAATAAGATGTCAATAGTTTAAGTTCAGCACCCCTGATACCATAGTGATGCAATTTCCTGATTAACGTCGCATGTTCAACACAGACGAAAGCTTTGGACAAATCACAGAATACACCTAGAGCATCCTGGGACTCCTCCCAAGCTGTAAATATATATTTTAGAAGATCAACTCCCGCATCTGTTGTAGATCTACCTTTAGTAAATCCGAATTGCTGTTTATGTAGTAACTCATGCTTATTAAAGAACAGTAAAAGTTGATTTAAAATAATTTTTTCGAATATTTTACTGAGAGTTGGAAGAATGGAAATTGGTCTGAAATTCGAAGGGTCTGTACTGCTACCCGATTTAAAAAGTGGTAATACTTTACTGTGTTTCATTAAGTCAGGAAATTCACCACTATCAATACACTCATTAAATATGATAGCTAAAGTCGGTGCAATGATATGCACAATGTGTCTTATAATTTTTACAGACATGTCCCACAAATCTGTAGTATTCTTAACATTAATTAGTTTAAAAGCACTGATAACATCTTTTGGGGAAATATATTGAAATTTAAATACATGTTTATTTTCTTTGACACATTTTTTCAGTAATGTCTCGGCGACGGTAGGAGAAGATATAAGATTTTTAGTTGTTGTCAGTGGAACATTAGCAAAAAAATCGTTAAAAATAGTTGCTACCTCTTTATCGGTATCTATTCGCTTATTATCAATACATAAGGAATATTCAGTATTTTTATATTTATTTTTCCCAGTTTCTCTATTAATTATACTCCACGTTGTTTTAATTTTACAATCCGATTTCGATATAATGTTTTTAATACGTAAAGATTTAGCTTTAAGACATACCTTTTTAAATATTTTAGAGTATGTTTTTACATATTTCTTAAACGCTTCACTATTGTTGTACGACCTCTCATCATAAAGTTCATACAATCTCTGCCTACTTCTATGAATTCCTAAAGTCGCCCATTCATTAAAAGGTTTAAGATTTTTTGCATTGACTGTTTTTATTTTAGGTGCAAATATAACGTCAAACTCATTTTTTATTAAATAAAATAATTTACCATACAGAATATTTAGGTCTTTTTTGTTGCAATCAAAATACGAGAGTTTAGCAGTTATATTGCACCTAAGCTTCTCAATACGATTTTCGTTTACAGGGACAAACGTTACTTTCTTTTTGTTATTATTTTCCTTAGATATGTTTTTAAATGAAGCTTGCAAGCCACAATGATCTGAAGTAAGTTTATTAATAACAGATTGACTGTATGGTTTTACATTACTAAATATATTATCTATACAAGTAGCTGTGGTGCAAGTTATTCTAGTGGGTTCTAAGAATAAGTTACTAAGGTTATATGATTTAAATAATGATATTAATCTGATAGTGGTAGGATTTTTTTCTAATAAATTAATGTTGAAATCACCACATATAATTAAATATTTCTTTGATACACATAACTTGACAAGAACTTCTTCCATAATTTGTTCAAATGTATCATATAACCCACTAGGAGGTCTGTATACGCTTACAATAATAAGACACTCAAGCTCTACACAAGCTATTTCAATAGTGCGTTCAACAGACAGGCTCACAATATCTTTTCTTTCTTTAGCTTTTAGATTTGTTTTGGTTAGTCTAAGGGAGCCACCTCGTATTGCATGTTCTCTGTTAAATGAGCTTGCCACCTAGTGATCACTAAGATTGATAGCTTCATTTTTATTTAACCAATGTTAATATATTATAATATGTATTTTCGTTGTCTGGTAACGCAACTTCTTCGGAAACTTAACTTACCACGAGACCAGATTGACGTGGTGTAAAAGCGTCCATAAATATTATTCTTATCATAAATATTACTGTTTATCTTAAAGATTTGATTTTGAGACTTGTTTGAGATGATCGTAGGGCCCGTAAATTTACTGATGGGACCGGTCGTCGGTTCAGATCCCGCAAAGTACAGATTATTAGTTTGAAGAATATAAGCAGATGTCTGCACCTTGTCGTGGACGAGTATCTACATACATAATATGTATTTATTTTATCATCATCATCGTCAGCCTTTATCCATCCCCTTCTGAACATAGGCTTCCCTCAATTAACGCCAAGACGATCGATGCCTTGCCACTCGCATCCAACACGGATCGGCTACTGTTCGGAGATCGTCTTCCCACCTGGTTAGTTGCCGATCAAAACCTCACTTAAATTTATTTATATTTATTAAATTAATTTCTGTTGCTAGTATCGATGACGCAATATGTTCTTAATATTCTACCAGGGAGATAGATTAATGTGGTGTTTGTTGCGTGGTTTCACCCACGTCCCACGTACTTCACATTCCCGGAGAACAGACATAAATTATTATAGAGTATGTCACTCACAAATAACGTAGCCTTCTATTGAGAAAACTATTTTTAAAATTGGTTGCGTAAATCCCCAGATTACATAGCTTACACGCTCAAAAAAATACCTGTTTAAAATATTAGTAAAGATTTGTTCAATTTATTTCACAGGCTAAATAATTTTATTTTAACATTCATTATATTATAATTCAATTCAATTTAATTATTCTAGTGTAACGAAACATAAACAGCTCCTATTTTGAACTCGAGTGATCTAATTTCTCTTCTCTCGGTAAATATAGGCAATGAAAATAGAAAATAATTCAAAACTAAATATAGTCTATTGTGTAGTAATAACTACATATTCGAATTGATCTTCATATAAAAATAAAATGAAACTGAATCTAAAAACATTAAAAAAGATTATATAATAACTAAAACATACTATTATTAAAAGGAGTCAATTTAGGCAAGGTTCTGAAGATAGGCAGCGTTCCTATTTTGAATAGCAAGACTAATTCTTTGTTCGATGTAGCTGACAGCTCTTCAGTCCTCTATGATGTCAAATGTCAACTAATCTTTATCTATTTCCTTAAAAAGCCTGCTAGGTGCTAGGACCGACGGATCAAGGGTTTCGACACTCAATGAGACAAAGTCATATTCGGAGGCTATTTGTTCGTATTTGTAAGCTTTAGCTTTTTCAGCTGCTTCATAAGCCACACCAGCTCTTTTGTTGCTCCATGTAGACGGAATAATTGGTGATCCATTACTTTAAGAGTAGTGTAACTGTCTTTTTATTAATTCACAAAACTAACGTCTGTGACGGAGACTAAAATACTATCAAGAGAAAATAAAATTGCTCAGCACGAAAATAAATGAGGACTTTATATACGTAGCTCCGTATCTTTGACGACGTTTAGAAGTAAAATATTTTCATATCATTATAATAATTCCGATAATAAAAATAATGTAGCTCCTTTTGTTTTAGTTTCAACTTAATTGCCTATATATAGACACTTTGGTAGAGGACATTAACGTCTGAGTTTATGACATTAAAGACATCCAGCATCATTATTATAGCCTTTATCCGCCCACTGGTAGTAGGTAGGTTGGCCTTTATGAACAAAAGATAAGATAGCAAAAAAATTTGCAAGTTTCATAATTCCATCAAATTTTTCAACTAGAATTATACAATGATAATACGTATAATTATATGAGTTATGTATCAAAGAATTAAATCTGATGTAATACGAGGGAATAGCACAATAAAGTGAAGAATGTACCCAATAGAGTATATTTAAGGGATATAATAAATAAGAACCCGGGTACTGCAAGACACGACGTCGTGGGGACTGCCAAGTCGTAGCCGGGCAGTCTCCCTATTGTGGAGAATCTGGTCTTGCCGGTACCAGTCTGTCGCTGAGGGTAAATAGCGGCTGAAGGCTCACGCAGCGGTTTTAGTGGGGTAGTGTACCCAATGCGAGTCCCCACACACGCCAGCGCGCCTACCCAAGGCCCTGGTATGGTCGGAAAAGGATTTCTACTGCGTCATCAAAAAAAAAAGAAGTGTTGTACTGCACAGTGGTCTGCTATGCTTTAATGTTGCAATTTTTTTCCGTGAGTCAGTCCAGGCAGGGTCGTAACTCGTAAGTAGAGGTTACCCAGAGAGTAATTACTAGCGGACACTTTGAATATTAGGAAACTCATAAATGAGTTTTCATGGCGAACAAAAAAAATATATGAATCTCAAACATTATATACACCGGAACAGCACAATTCTGTTTCGGGTACTGTTGGCTTAATTTTGAATCTTAATAGTGGGGTCGAAGTGTTAAATTCAGGGTATCTAACAAAACAGGGACTGAACCCATCAACCTGTCACGGTTATACGGGCCAAAACAATAAACACCCCCGTGTTTTTGTTACGCCGGGCCCTTACCTTCGCTTTCTCTTGCTCCTTCTATGGCAGATAAAATATCCAATGATTAATCGACTGTGCCTAATGTTTTATAGCGAAATGGTAGAAGAGCATGCTTATGGTCATTGGTCTAATTTAAAAAACGTATACAATAAACAAACAAACGGATAAAAAAATAATGATTGTTTTTTCTTCTGTTGTTTTTTAATGTTTATGGAATTTTCACTCAGTATAATGAAACCACTTTTACGAATCTTATTTAAAGTAGGTACAAATTACTAAGATTTTCATATGCCCAACGTCTAAGATATTCTGAAGCAACCATAGTCATGGAAGGAGTCTTCCAAAGGGAAATTCTATTGCATTGTAAAAAAAATATAGTCTTTTCCAGTGAGTTTTCTATATTTACATACATACAAGAGCGCTAAGTTTCATTTTATTATACTACCCGCATCATCGACGGTGGTCCAGTGGTGGACGGACTTGCCCTCTTCGCGAGGGGTTCCGGGTTCGATCCTGACCCGTCCGTGTGTACCTTGAAATGGGTTTTTCTAAATTTCTAAGTGCACACGAGACCATCGTTCGCTCACCGGTGAAGGAAAACATCGTGAGGAAACCTGCATGCCTGATGAGATTGAAAGTCTTTGAAGGTATGTGAAGTTCACCAACCCGCACTGGGCCAGCGCGGTGGAGTTGGTCCATTACCCTCCTCACCTTTCGAGGAAGGAGACCCGTGCCCAGCAGTGGGACATAATAAGGGTTGATACTTTTTTTTACCCGCATCATCACTCGCGTAACTTATGTATTTTCTTGCTAGAACGAGATTAAAAAATAAGTAGCATTTCTAATGTTATAAAATATAAAATGTTGTGTAATTAGTATCTAAAATGCTAATTTTTAGTATAAACTAATATTATGAAATGAAATGTGTGTTAATGCATCACATTTCTATAAATTACTATAAGGATTTGTTGCGTTCGTCCAGTACCTAAATGTTATGTGCGTTTGAAAAAATTACGTTATTTTTCTATTGACGTAATTATAAATTACTACTTATACTACAAATATTTTAATCCTCGAATCAAAGATCCTAACTGAATTTTTCAGGATGAATATTTCCATTGCAACTTTCAGTCAAATCGGTTCAGCCATTTTGCACGAAATACCAACAAACATCCAATCCAAACTTATCAACTTTTGCATTAATAATATTAGTAAGATGTAAATGCAAATTCTCTGCCAAGAAAAGATCGTGATAGATTAAGCCTCCGTACACAAACGCTTTTTATCGGGCGTTAAAAAAGCGTTTGAAGAGACAAATGGATACCCATGTATCTGTTCACGCGCGTTAAGGCGCGGCGCTTTTTTACCATGCACTATTGGCTTTTCGTCGTTAAGCGTTGGACGTTAAATTAAAGCTTGCAGCTCGCACTAACGTCGGAATTTTACACGACGCTTAAAAAGCGCTCGTGCAAAAGGGGGCCTAAAAGTTAATGTCATCATTCCAACAGTGTTAATATGTTTCAATGAAACCTGCGCGAAAATACTTGGTATGCAAACCTGTCCGCGGGATATAATAATTAGCTTTGTCAATTGTACCACAGAATCTGCAAATCTAGACGCGAATCATACATACTATTATTGGAACAATCGAACGCATTTAATGATTATTGTTCCCATTGGCGTTTTATAGGAAATTTCACTAATTATATCTCCTGACTCATTTAGTTGCATTGATGAGACTATTATGTTTCATATTAGCGTGATATTGTTATAATGGTAATTCTAAAATGAGAATGCAAATGTTGAATGAAGTTAGTAATAAAAAGTATTATGTATCTTTAGCTATCTGTTGCCATCTGTGAATAGGAAAATGTAAAAATAAACCCCCACATATGCAAACTTTTATATTATCTCTGTTATGATTCAATTATGCTTAAACAAATGTACATTAAAATTGTAAAAATTGAAACATATCCAAATCATTGATGAGAAAAAATCAATCGAAATCACATAATATAAAAGCCCGATCTAATCGCATTTGGGTAAGATTAATCAATCACGCTAGCTTAGATACGTCTGATGACGTCACATTCTTGTCTATACAAATATTATAAAGAGGAAAGGTTTGATTTTTTGTTTGTTTGTTTGTTTGTATGAATTGAATAGGCTCCGAAACTACTTGGCAGATTTGAAAAATTCTTTCACTGTTGGAAAGCTACATCATTTCTGAGTGACATAGGCTATATTTCATTTTCAAAAAAAATAGGCATCCTTACTAAAATTACGATAACGTAATCCAAGGTGTGAAAAAAATATCAAAAAACTACCTTACATCGCGTGCGCTGCGAAAACTATTGATGATAGAACAAAATGATATACTACATTTTTTTAGAACACACCATTATCTACAAAAAATCAGCGGCAGCATATCTCTAACTATTACAGTCATGTCACAATAAGCGTTTTTTTATTGAAAAAAAGAAATTAAAATACCACCGCTACTAAATTACTACAAGACGCCTCATTGATTATGTGGGACGAATGCACGATGAGCCATAGAGCACATATAGAGGCCGTGAACAGAACCTTACAGGATCTAAGGAACTCCTCTGCAGTCATGGGCGGGATTACTTTTGTATTTGCTGGAGATTTTCGACAGACTCTCCCCGTTATTAACAGAGGCACGCGAGCAGATATCATCAAGGCATGCTTGAAATCGTCTCCCTTATGGACTACGATTGAAAAATTAAAATTAAGGACAAATATGAGAGCTCATCTTCATGGAATCACTGATAGCGATTTCCCACAGCAACTGCTAAAACTTGGGGAAGGAATTTTTCCAACTCCAAATTTAAGCGGTCATTGTGACATTCTTCTGGATGAGTCTCTAGGCCAAATACTCCATAATTTGGAAAATTTAATAGATTCTGTATACCCTGATATCGAGAATTTGCACGAAAGAGACTTCCATTGGCTGTGTTCTCGGGCTATAGTATCACCTAAGAATGATACTGTCAATGAAATAAACAATCTGATTGTTCAAAAAGTCCCCGGCCAAACAAAAACATACAAATCGATCGACACTGTAACGAATATTGAAGATGCAGTCCATTATCCACAGGAATTTTTAAATTCGTTGAACCCTTCTGGACTGCCACCCCATGAATTGACGTTAAAAATCGGAATCCCAATCATGCTTTTAAGAAATTTAAACCCTCCGAGCATGTGTAATGGGACGAGGCTGCTTATTAAGGAGTTAAAGGACAATTTAATAGTAGCAACTATTATCACTGGCCCAGCAGGTGGTCAACTAGCTCATATACCGAGGATACCGATGATCCCAACTGATCTGCCAATCCCATTTAAACGGCTTCAATTTCCGGTAAAAACATCTTTCGCATTAACAATTAACAAGTCCCAAGGCCAAACCTTCGAATTAGTAGGGATCGATCTGCGAAAGAAATATTTTACTCATGGTCAACTGTATGTTGGTCTATCGCGAGTCGGAGCCCCTGAAAATCAATTTATTTTGCTGCCACAAAATAAAACAACATCAAATATTGTTTACAGAGAAGCTCTAATAAAATAAATGTATTTTCTTTTAGGGTTATGACCTCAATAATTGAAAAAAAAAACAAAAAATTAAAAAAATATATCAAAAAAAAGAAAAAAAACCCCAAAAATATACAAAAAAAAAACACATAAATACAAAAAAATCATTAAATAATATCTGAATTTAATTATTCTTATTTTTTTTTTATTTACTCTTTTTTAGGAGCTCGACGCAAAAAGGGATGAATATGTGTCATATTATTATTATTATTATGAATGTGTTAAAATTAACAAATCTAAATGTAATGTTTAATGCCCGTGCGAAGCCGGGACGGGCCGCTAGTTACTTATAAATTTTATTATATTTAGGGCCTGTTTTACAATCTCCAGATAAGTGCCGAATAGGCTATCGGCAACATATTTGACAGATACTCCATACTCTATCTGTCAAATATGTTGCGATAGCCTATTCGGCACTTATCAGGAAGTGGTGAAACAGGCCCTTAGTGTAATAAATTGTAAAATATATTTCTAAGCACCAACCCATATGGAGACGGGTCTCCTCCTGGAAATCAGACGAGGTAACGGGCCTCATACCGAGGCAACCATGGTCACGGGAGGACCTCCCGTGACCATGGTTGCTGTAAAGTGTCCGAAACGTCGGGATTGTAAAAAACTAAATAAACCGCGATAAAATCCGTAAAAGTTGTTTCATTATAATGAGTGAAATTCGCGTAAACATAAGAAAACAATAGATAAAATATTTTTCTAAGTTCTATATATTTTTTGAAAGGAGATATGTAAACAATTGTATTGCAATGCTAAAGAGCTAAAGTTTGTGAGGTTGTAGAATGTAGAGGCTAATCTCTGGATGAATGGAGCGATTTTAAAAATTCTTTTACTAATCAAGTCTAGATAATTTATGAGCGATATAAGCTATAATTTTTTTCCACGAGAATGTGAAATACGCGGGTAAGCCGCAGGGTGCTGCTAATAATTTATATGCCAATGACAAACAGTGGATGAAAAATAATGAGAATTATCTTCATTAAATTATAAATATCTTTACAACTAGAAAGTATCACGATAATAATACGTTTATCACCTCTCACCGAAGAAGATATATTTGTCTGCTTCAATGATTGGGTTTTAAAATAATCATGCATCATTATTTAAAACAATCATATATTTCAAACTTACTAAGTTGCTAATCTACTACTACTACTAATCTTACTTTATTAAAATGATTTTTTTTCAAACATTCTCTATTCTCTATCTAATCTTGATAAGTTGATGAGATCTGTAATTGAAAATTCTACTTACAGTATATGTAGGACATCTAGCTAGATGTCCTACAAATATTTAAGAAATTACTGAACGTTGGACGAAATTCGAGGTTGCCTGCCAGGAAAATGAACGTGAAAAATATGGATATAACTAAGATACAGAGGTCAGTTACACACAGCATAAGACAAAATCAACTCATCAATCAAGTCATAAAGGTACTGTATTATGTACTATAGATTCAAATCTAAGATATTGATAACATAAGGGTGTCGCCAGTTACAAATCTGAATGTCAAAATAGACTAATAATTTAAATTTAATTAATATGAAATAACAATAAACAATAATCCTTCGTTACAAATGAAAATGAATTATTCATTTTGTTAGTTAAATTTCATATTCGTATTTCCAATGTTTATTATTATTTCCATAACAGTTATTATCGTTTTGATGATAACATTGTGAGTCTAGTTCAGGATTAAATTTAGAAATCATATTTTTATTTATATATTACCGAATTT
Organism: Lycaena phlaeas; assembly: GCA_905333005.2. Classification (NCBI taxonomy): domain Eukaryota; kingdom Metazoa; phylum Arthropoda; class Insecta; order Lepidoptera; family Lycaenidae; genus Lycaena; species Lycaena phlaeas. Next base: position 9,686,892 of record HG995168.1, read on the forward strand.
AATACAACGTTTGGTTTCGAAACTAAAAATAAAAAATGGAAAATTTAAAAAACAAAATTCGCGGTTTTTTGCGGTTAAAACTTAAAATCCACCAATGACAAAGCGTCGTCTCGGGATGTGGCACTCAAGCAATCATAAAAGTGTCAAGGCGATGCGAAAACATAATATACTATGTACGTCAGTCATGTACTATACGAGGCAACAGCAAAGACATATTATTTGTAAAACATCTCCAGAATACGCTGTCTCATCCGTTAAATTAAAATTTTCTCTCGTAGTGTCGGTCACGCGTTTGTATTTATAAAAGACATTTTACAGAAACTCTAAAATACTGGTAAGTCAATATAAATAGAATATAAAGTGATTTCTCATAAGGTTATCTTTAATCGGTCAAAAAGTTATCTACACCGTACTAGCTAAGGTGAATCCCTCTTTAAATATGTAGTGAAATTGATAGTAAGTCTATATTAAATAATAATTATAAATATTAAGAAATCAGCTTGTCTAATACTGCTATATTTTCTAGAATAAAATTTCATTTTTGGCAAAATCTTTGAGAATTATCAATGAGGTCTTGATTGCATTAGCCAAAAAAAACTGAACGAATGTAAATATTTGTACCTATTTGATATAAAATTTTGACCGGTACTTCTTATTTAAATTTAATATTTATAATAATAATAATAAATTCTTTATTCCTCAATTAGCAGTAACATCACATACGTGGGGCATCCCCATTAAATAAAGGATTACTTGTGTTGGGACTGTCTCGCTCATTCCCTTAGTTAATTTTACAATATTGAGAAACTTATACAGATTTAGCAACATTTGTCTATAAAGTTTCTCAGATTCATAAATAGCAACCATACTAACGCCATAATCAGACACGGACAAACAGGAGCGGCTGGCAGTTTAATTATATTACTGGGACTACCATGCATTACCAGCACTTACTTGTTGAAACTCATAAGAACGGATGGTCGATGTGACAATAAGGTTTAAGAGTGGAGAGCGAGCATAGGTAGATGAAGGGAACGAAGGGAAGATGACAGCAAGGACGGATAAAGACTGATGATGATGGTGATTACGAATAAATAACACCAGTGACATAAAACATACTCTTATTGCAATAAAAGTAAAGTATCAACCCTTCATGTCCCACTGCTGGGCACGGGTCTCCTCTTCGAAATCAGACGAGGAGGGTAATGGGCTATAGTTCACCAATGCGCTGGCCCAGTGCGGGTTGGTGAACTTGACATACCTTTCAAATACTTTCAATCTCATCAGGCATGCAGGTTTCCTCACGATGGGTTCCTTTACCGGTGAGCGAGCGATGCTCTCATGTTTAGGGTGCACTTAGAAATTGTAGAAAAAACATTTCAAGGCACACACAGGATCGAACCCTGAACCACTCGCATAAGAGGCTGAGTCCACATAAGTAGACCATCGTCGCTCGATTATTTGCAACAACAACAAACTATAATTTCGTAGAATATATACTGTTGATAAGAAAGAAAATGAACTAGTGTTTCGCCTGCGGCCTCACTTGCCCATCTGCCCCACAGGAACAGCACATTAATATTTGATCAAAAAAGTAAAAGTGTGCTTATCAAGACTAACATCTACTTCTGTGATAATTTTAATCCAGATCTATTTAGCTGTTAGCGCACCCGTTTGACAACACAAAACCATCCAAACTCCCGTATTATACGGTATAAATACTTCTAATTCTAAAATCTTAATATCTTAGAAAATTTACTGTATGTCCAGAATCACATTTTTTTAGGAATTTTCTAAGACAGTGACATAGGGAGCTAAATAATATTATATAATGATATTCTAAATAGTATTTATATATAATATATAAAGGCTAGATATTATACCAGTGATTTAGAAAAATTAGACTTTAGACTTCCAAAAATAGCCTAGTTTTTAAAGATTAAAGACAACTGACACAAAAGACGCTTTTACAATAAGATGCCAGAAAACTTTTGAAACCTGTCCATCAAACATTTTTAAAGGTAATTAAAGAGTGTTTTATATATTATTTAGGAGAGTAAACGAACAGTCAAGCCTTTAGCTTCACAAACATACACACAAATGAAGGTTCTACAACTGCGTTATCCTACCCTGCGTTTACCTACCCTGGGTCAAGGGAAAGTCATAAAGCGCAGAAAACGCCACAGTATAGCTGTACTTTACCAATGTCTTTTAGGCATGATGGCCTTTAAGCTCAATCGGTAGGTAGATGAGCAGATGGCTCATCTAGTAAAATTCGAAAGGGGGCTGTCCCCCTCCATGCCCCGCATGGTCGGTCCAATTCGGCTTCAAAGCAATATGGTACCTCCAAACTATCTCTTACAATTATTTATATATCGAGTATATGAAGTCTATGTACCAGTAGTTATTGGTAATAGAGATTATCTACTACCAATGCCAAAGCCCTAAAAAATATAAAAGGTTTAAATGTCAGAAGCGGTTGTATTGATTGAACATTTCATTTTCTATTTCAAAGCGGCTGAAAAAATAAACTGAGCCGCTGCCAATCAAACAGACAGTCGGATACATAACCCTTATTCTGAACAGCAAAATTGATAGCGGAATCGTGAGTAAACTTATATAGTACAAGTTCCGTTTTTTATTATTTTGTATAAAAACTCGTGTGTTTTTATTAATAAAAACGGAATATCGATATCTAAAACATTAGCATACACATGAAGAATTGTATAATTTGACCAAAGTAAATGTTGTTGGTATAAATTAATTCTATGTATAGAACCTTTAAGGCGTTGAATGCGAGTGCCAAGGGATCGGTCGTTATGGCGTTCATTAAGGAAGGCCTATGTTCAGCAGTGGATGGATAATGCTGATGATGATGATGATGATAGAACCTCACCTAACCTCATTATTGTTATCATCATTAGCCTTTATGTGGCTACTGCTTAACGTAGGCCTCTACCGTAGCTCTATACATATTTGACAAATTTCTCAATGACGCCATTAAACAATAATAATAATAATAATAATATCTATGGACGCTTTTACACCACGTCAATCTGGTCCCGTGCTAAGTTCTTGAAGAGACTTGTGTTACGGGTGCCAAACAACGGAAATATATATATTTTTATATTAATACTTATATTTAAGATTTTTATTATATAATACACATATTTAATATACATCCATGACCCAGGAACACCGAAACTTTTTGTTATCCCTGGTGAGATTTGAATTTGCTACCTCCGGCTTGTTTTGCTAACCACTGAGCCACAGAGGTCGTCTACTACTATGTCTATTACAATTATTACACTCATACTTTTTTGGGTCGAATTTTATTTTGGTCGCACTCATTTCGTCGGTCGTGTTTTGTTGTTTGTTCTCTGAAATCTCTTCAATGAAATATCTTTCCGTTTTTTGGTAAAACAGCTGTACTGCATGTCGAGGCAATGGGTCAACTGGCTGACGAGTGAATGATAGAGAATCCATCACAGGTGCGTAGGAGGTGCAACTTAATGCGCCCCCAGTAACACCCCTGCGTTCTTGTCGGATCAGAATAGGATCCTGACCCAGTTAAGCACGACTGAGTTATGAGTTATAGTCTCACCGGGGCCAGAGATGATCCTGTTACCTGCAGATCCGGTACGCTCAAAAAGCTGCTTAAAGGCATATACTGACAACTTGAGAGGTCTGATGGCTTGGTCATGATAGGCGACGCTATTATTTATGACAGGATTTCAAGCAATTCGAACCTATCCTAGTTACTCTAATAAAAATATTATAATCTTATAATGTACGAGTATTTGCTAATTACCCTTGTAAAAATATCACTGTGTGTTATCATTATTTGTATTAGTGATAGGCTTATATTTATACTGTAATTTTTTTTTAAAGTTCGGTCCGAATTAGTTAATTTTATTCACTGCTGGTCATAAAATTATTATCGATCCCTCTGGATCCACAATTTCAGCATTGTTTAAAAAAAGTGTATGTGTGTAAAAAAATAATCTATAAAAGAAGACTGTAAAAGAACTCTACTCATACTTTTCCACGTAATAATGTATTTCTGCGTCAGAATGCATTCAAATATTCAGCTCATGCTTTGTACAAACTCATGAATATAACATATTCCTCATATCATTATTGTGACATTATACATTTATGATTTGATGCATAATATGGATCGTCAACATCAAATACCATGATGCTTCACAGATAATGATTATATTAGAGACATAGGGCGGGTTGCATCGACCGATTTTAACGAATATGTAATCGTCAAAGATGGCGGTAACGAACTTCAGTGACCAAAGAGCGTTATTATTAACAGACGTTTAAATGTTACGAAGTCGTTACGTTAACAGATGATTTGAAACAACCAACCCATAATCACGTTATTTGTAGTAAAATGTGAAATATTCAAATAGTTGGAAGTTTAAAAATCTCAATGTCATATTATCATCATCATCATCAGCCTTTATCCGTCCACTGCTGAAAGTAGGCCTCCCTCAATGAACACCAAGACGACCGATCCCTTGCTACTCGCATCCAACGCGGACCTGCCACTGCACGGAGATCGTCTTCCCATCTTGTTAATGTCACATTGTGGACAGTTTAAAATGCGTATTATACAATATGAATTGCCTGAACGTTTTAGTAGATAAAGTAATATAGTGGATAAGTTTAAGAACAAAAAAACATATAATTTATAACTTTAACACCAAACTTTGACACAAAGTAAAAAATATATCACAAGTCTACTCGACTTCGGCACTATATCAAAACTAAACGGCGAGAATATAGAACGCTAAGTTTTCAACAACTTAAGTTCATATGGCGTAAGACTGTAGGACTGGATACAAATTTTGAGAAATTATGTCTTCTAACGTAATTACTGGTCTTGTTACTACTCGTTCATACACAATGTGTGTGTGTGTGCGTGTGTGTGTGTGTGTGTGTGTGTGTGAGAGAGTGTGTGTCTTCGTGTGTGTGTACGGTCTAAATTTTTAATTTTACCATAAGTTTGATAACCTTATGAATGAAATTATGATAAGCGGTAGCGGCCTATTTACGTTTATTTTCTAACCATTTCGCAGCCATTTGAAGAGACAATGATATAATCAGGGATATCGAAGATTCAACATGAAACAAAAACTAGATATGCGCAGAGGTTTTACGCCGTTTCATTATCCTAGATTTCTAAAAATATTTTAGTAGGCATTGGTTTTAATGTTCTAATTGTGAGATTAATCAAAACTATATTCTAAGAAAGTAGCTCAAAAATAATAGGTTGTATCTTTTGTAAGCTATCATAATATTATAATGTTAGAAACTATGAAATTTTCCCTTACCAAAACGCAACGCGGCTAAAAATGTTATCACTCCAAAAATACAAAATATGTTGATTGGATGAAATCACAAGGTGGCATAGGGACGAGATAAAACTTTGTATTCCTCAAGATCTTTTATAAAGATCAAAGAATTTTTCATCACTCGTTTAATTTTGTTTTCAAAACTAGCTTTGTAAGGTAAGTGGCTTTAAGACATTCTGATCCTTCACATTTTAATAATCTTTTCAAAGACCTTTTCATTTCACAGACTCGAAGACGCTTTTAAATCATCCCATTCGTAGACATGAAAGTGGGTCTGACTCGCTCACTGAATCTGTCATAGGATATTTTCATTTTAAACTCGAAGGTATCGACATACCTTCGAGTTAGTGGGGCAAAAATACAGCTTTGGTACATTTGATTCATAAGCTGCATGTGAGTAGCTGTACGTAGTCGGATTTATTCTAGAAATTGTAAATGGAATAGTAACGCCTATGTAGTTTTAGGCAAGTATCTCACACAACGATAAAATACAACAGAAATACACTATCACATGAGTACATTATTGTTATCTATCTGGTTAACAATTAATGAGGTTACATTAGGACAGGAAGATGACAAATTACATACATGCATTAAAATCGACAAGAATCGCAATATAATATTTTTGGCAAAGCCATCATCTGTTACTCTTCAACAACGAATGGATGAATTCTAATGACGATTAATAAGTAAGAAGTGTACCAAGTCTACGCATAAAATGTTGTCGCAACTTTAATCATCCAAAAAATCCATTACTTTATTTTTCATTTTAAAAGACAACCAATAACCATCTCTATTTCATAACATAACCAATTTTATAAAAAAATAATTATTATGTTGTAATATATGCACAAATTGATACACCAGAAAAAGATGAGTTTTGTTGATTTTGAACACACGCTATAACGGGCCAAGTTCCAAACTCAGTATTAAATTAATAAGTTCATTGATGAACCGTAAGCAAAAAAGTTAATTGCAACCAGTTTGCCATACGCTTTATTAATCGAAATCCACGAACACATTTCACCACAAATATTACACACATTTTTAATATTTGAATATTTCATTTAAATCGCCAATAAATAATTACTTTCTCATGGCGATAACGTTGAAGTTCGTTAAGCCAAAAATTGAACGATCGAATCATGGTAGGTAGATTTAATCCTCACTAATATTATAAACGTGAAAGCGTTGATGTTTGTTACGCTTTCACGCAAAGACTACTCGACGAATCATAATGACACTTTGTACACATATTCTGGTAGGTACTAGAAGTAACATAGGATACTTTTTATTAAAACAAGGGATATTTTTTTTGTTAACGCAGGTGAAGCCGCGGACTAGTGATTAATAAAATCCACATCAACTTAACAAATTCCGACAGTTGTAACTCAAGAACCATAATCAAGTACAAGTGTAAAGGATACTTTTTTATATGTATTAAGTATTAACTATACCCACAGTTTCCCCAAAATAATATTGTAAATAGTACTTTTTTATCCGTATTTGCAACAGTGACGTGATTGATGATACTTATTTTTTTAGTCTTTGTCACTCAGTGTTAACGTAGTATTTTAACAATGACAGTGTTTTTTTAATCAGTCCTGTAGTTTTTGAGTTAATTCGTAGCAATTAAACAAATAATCAAATCTTTTCATGGTTTGGTATACTGTGTCATTTAACTATATTTCCGCCGTTTCTTTAGCGTAGTTCCTGATCCGTGAAATTTTTCAGGATAGAACTACACTGGTCTACTTTACTACTACTGCCTTTTTTGGGTCTCAAACTATATCCATACAAAATTTCATTTAGATCGGTTTGGTGGTTAGACTACCGTAGAACAGTTTTTTCAAGTCGTGACATATCTCTTACTTAGAGATTTTTATACCCGTCATAACTTCTAACTAGATAGCACAAATATACTGTGAAAAATTTTCACTATTAACTATGGTGAAACAATAACATTTATTTGTTATCGAATTTATATAAAATACCTCAGTAAAGACGTGTTAATATTGTGTATTCGAAATTTTCGGACAATCAGAATAGTAATGTCTGATCTACGATTAATTGTGCTTAATAACACCCGAGAAGAATGTTTCCTAATTATTGCTTGCTTGCACACCAAGCTCCTAATTGCTTTCATTCTACATATCAAATTGTGAACATTTGTTTGGAATCGAATCGTGCGGTCACGACGCAATCACAGGCACCATGCAATCATCTACCGCAAGGATTAATAGCGTAATAGCTAATATCCCCCTAATTAATGATAGTGGTTTTGGATACAATACGTTTCTACCCCATCCAGTATACGAAACACACCACACAGCAGTACACATATTCGTGTACCTACTAACTACTATCGGCGTAGAGGTGAAGACATTGTTTCCGACCCGGTCCCCTTAACGAGAAGGACAAAATTTATTAAAATGTATAACCTCCGCGCTCTTACCCCCGTCTCTTATAAAATAGAACGGAGGTCAATTTAACCCCAAACACTTCCAACTTACACAAATTGGAGCTCGAAAATGGGATTATCCTAATTTTTACGTGAATCACGTCACATATGAAAAAGTGGACAGTTCGAGCAATAAAAACTGACACTGTTAGTTTTAGTATACTTTATCAAACAGTAATTACGGAAGGTAGTTAGAAGTACTTAACATTATTTTATTAATATTAATAATAATACATTAATAATATTCTTAATAATATAAGTTATGTATTGAGCCTAAGTAATTTATAAAATATCTGTCCTCGACAAGATATAATACGTGTCGATGAGAAAAAATATGCTACGATAGAATTCACACCTGATGAAGCGTACTGAAGTGTAGTTACTGACGTCACACAGCGAACTGAACCGTATATTTAAGTGTTAGAGTAGATTTTCGCTCGGGGTCTTAGAAAACACCTACGTTAGCACTCTTAATTTACGCGGCTGCATACATTTCCGAGGCGCTCATAATCTTACGGTGTGAAAAGCTCCTCAGATGTAGTCTCAATTAATTTGATATAACATCTCGGGGCTACTTACACTAAAATATAAAGCAAGCTAAAATTTGCTTTTATAATTTATGGAGTTGCTACCACTGTAGTGTTGTGGCTGTTACATACCTATACTTTTTACATGCGGATAAATGGAAAAGTTACATTTTTTAATTGTATAAGTACAGGAATATTAAGTTTCCACCTCATTATAATGATACAACTTTTTCAACAAAATATCATTAAAAAAACACAAAAAAGTGTTAACAATCTGTTTTAACGTATTTTTTAATGTTTTTATGATTATTATAATAATATAACACTCACTATCCGTGGAAAATAAATGGCCGCCAACTAACAAGACCCGACATTATTGTAAAATCTAACATTTTGTTATGTCAATGATGTATGAATAGATATTGTGTGATCTGTTTAAGCACATTATAGTTGTGGCACGCTATGATGGCCGTTTTGACGTATTAAAATAGTGATGTAAATATCCATTTATTCTAGAAAAAAATATAATCATATCTGTAAGTTTATTGCAAGTAACTGATTAAATAGGTTTAATTAAACTATACCACAATCGCAGTGCACAATTAGTACTTTTCGAAGCAACGTCAGGTCGAAACTCCTTTGTTTTGCATTGAGCATTGATGCAACTTTGCCGGAGATAGTAGTTTTGTTGGCCAGCGATCCTATTAATCCTACCTACTATGTAACGATCGTATTAGATTTCATTAAGAAAAAAATAAAATAAAAAAGAAATGCCGAGTTGTGTGGTACCTAAACAAGTACCGCAATAATTATAATAACCCTAATAAAAACATTTATAAATAAGTAAATGAAATTAATTAATTTTGTACCCTAAAATTATACATTTCATAAATTTTATGATTAACTGCACGTCACTATTGACAATTAAGAACAACATTTTGCTCCTTCAAATGTGATTATTATAATTACGAAACTCCATGAGCGGGCAAACGTCAAAACGGCCATCTTAGCGTGCCGCTACTATTCTATAGTTATTATTATAATTGATGTTAGAATTTAAATAGATGAAAAACCAAAAGTTTCATTTGAGACTGTGTTTTTTGACTATGAAAGTCAATGTAGTAAAGAAGATAATTTTGCATATTTAAGAGATTAGAAAATTTTGTGGAAAGAGAAAGTAGAAATAAAATGAATTAACAGTATTGAGAACAAAGGGTGACCGATCAAAAAATAACAATTCAAATCAATATGACATGAACTATTAAGAACTAATGTCATTTTAGTAGCCAATTAAATATATAATAGTAATCTTAATAATATAAAAAAAACTTGGGACTGCCATGAATAATATAGACGAAGAAGAATATGCAATTTGACATGAATTGTATTCATAGACGAGTTGAAGGCGAAATATTTCACGAATGAAGTTTCGCAGAAAGCCGACAAAGTTTCTGTGAGACTGACATGTTTAAACATATAAAACATTTAGAATTTATTATTTCAAATTCGAATGCCAAAGCTTGTCTCAACGTAAATCTATCTACATAGCGGATAATTGAATATGACAAAGACTTAAAAGATTTTGTATGGTTGCGGTATCGCTTATCACATTTTTGAACATAATAAATATTCTTTCGAAGATCAAGAATATATATTGATAAATATAGATTTCGATGATACGCTCCACATGGCTCCTAACTTGATTAGAGAGATGACAACCCACGCTCTCACTCGACATTTCTCTGTGAGCTTCCTATGATCAGCGCAGATGAGATCGAAATAGCACTCAAATATATTAAACGCGATTTCCGAAAATGTGAAGCGATATCAACCATTTATATATTTATAATACCATAACAACACAATATCAAGATGACTTTATGAGCAGACAAACGGCATAGAAAAAGTGTGTTGTTATTACGCATTATGATCACACGGACTGGAATACAGAGAATTTTTTTTTTAATTATTTATTTAACAAGGGATTTTTGTACATAAAATGACAATGTCAATCCCATTGTACCTTATTCTAATTACATAAGTAGACATATTGTTATATTACTTATGACCTACAATTTTACTACTAAGTTGTAAACTTAAACATAATTAATAACATTAGAATGTTATTAATTATGTTCAGCATCAGATTCAGAAACAAAGCAATATATTATTTATAACTGAGTGGAGTTTTGCATTATTTCAGGAGTTTTTATACTTCTAAATAAATAAATAAATTTTGGTATCGTAATTATAATTTATTGCTAATCATGTATGTAGCTTACTAAACGTCGAATACGCTAATGGCGCTAATTCCAAACAAGTTTGCCCCAATAATTGCTATTTCTAAGACTAGCGTTGACTGGAGCTGATTGGCGTGGGATTGGAGAATTCACGGAAAAAGGCTGACATCGATGATGATGATCATTGCTTATATCGTTCTAGTTCAATCTGGGACGAATGAGAAGTATCGTTTATCGTATATGCCTTTATATTATGTCAAATCTAATTTTGCGATAAAATAGAACCTTCGACAAACAATATTGTATTAACTAATAAAACAAAATTGAAATCATTCATTTCGTATGGAACGCGTGTCCATTAATTTGACAGGACTTTGATAAAGGTAAAAACACATTCCTAAAAGGTTACCTTTTATCTCGCGCCAATAATCAATTTTTGCTAATACATATTATATTTGAAACGTTCTTAAAATATATATTTTTTTTTCTAAGTATCATACAATACTTTTTACAATAACTTTAGGGCATGTTTCACAATCTCCAGTTAAGTTCCCAATAGGCTATCGGCAACATATTTGACAGATAGAGTATGGAGTATCCGTCAAATATCTGTCAAATATGTTGCCGATAGCCTATTGGGAACTTAACTGGAGATTGTGAAACATGCCCTTAATAAAATAAAACAGAATTTTGACAAATATTAAGTTACCCGGGCTATATTATTTTTTCGGTTCACACGTGGCCATGGTTGCTGTAAAGCATCCCTAACGTCAGGGCATAATATAAGCCCCACCATGGCTCAGGCCTTGTCGTGGCGGTGGGGCTCAGTAGCCCAGGGTGACCCCAACACCTTGGGCGAAGTGAATTGGGGCGAGGGGGCTCTTTGTATCCCTCTTATAAGAAGAGGAGACAAAAGAGCAGGCAGCAAGGGGTGGGGATGGGAACCTCACCTAATCGTACTGTCCCGACGTTAGGAGTGGTTGTTCTGTGGTGCGGAACAACCGCTCTGTGGAGGTGGTGTCAGTCCTCTGAAGGACTAACTAGCCGTCGAGGTGCCCTGTTGCTTGTAGATCCGGGGCACCTCACCAAAGGCGGCAGTGGGGGCACTCGCCGGGTTTTAGTGGGTAGAGCTGCGTCCACTTACCATCTTTCGGGCGCAGCGAGTCCCACATACCTGCCTGGCGAGACCCACTCCCCTGCGGGATGCGTCAGTGCATTTCCCGTGCACTACTTCAGTGCACTACTACTACTACTACTACTCTTAGGCGCATGGTATCTTTGTCTGTTGCATCTGACATCGTACGGTTTCAACGGCTAAACCGATTTAAATGCGGTATTTTATTTAGCAGTGTTATTATAGCGGATTTAACGTCCTTATTTAACTTTAGTATAATATTTGTACTAATTTAATTACTTTTTATAAATATTAGTAGATGTTTCTTTCAGCTCCTTATGAATTTAACTCATGCAAAATCTTTTTGGATATTATATAATGTGTTTGAATAATTCTATTTCAAGTTTAAAACAAGTGTCAAACTCCTTCATATGTTTAGAGTAAATCTTAATTTCAGTAATAGTCAAAGTTTGTGTCTCCAACATAGCACTTATATGGATGAAGAAGTTGCCCTCTAGTTTAATGTCCGGAAAGTTAGGTCTAATTAAATATACTTTAGTGCACATGTAGTTACCGCAAATTAACGAGATTCGACCAAAATACAACCACCTGTGCTTTGATGTGGATGAGGTAATATTGTCCAAACCCGTCCATGAAGCCGTCGAAGTCACACTCTACGGCTGGCAGGGGGCAACCCCCCACTTACTATATCACTGGGTGATAACAACCGGCTCATCCCACTTCCAACGAAGCATTAGGGCCATTAGCATAGCTACATCCGAAAAAAAAAGGTAATATTGTGTTAAATACATACAATACGATTGTTATACGTAGCCGGGCAGATATAGAATGGCCAGAAATGTATAAACATATTGAGGACTTTAAATTATTTTTGTATGGGTTGTGCCTGTTAGTTTAGTTCCATTCTCCCACGGGAATAGGAAGTACTTACTGAAACTGCGGGGCGCTGCTATTGTAAAATAAAAGAAATACTTATAAGAATCTTATGTAAGAACATTTTATAGGCAAAAAAAAACTAATTTTATAGGCGAAAAAAAATGCTCCCTATTATCTCAAGTAACTCAATATCTAGAAAACTAGAATGCCTTTTATCTAAATTACAAACATGCTATAACACATTATGATCAAACTAGCAGCGCCTCACGGTTTCACTCGCGTATTTCACATTCCTGTGAAAGTGTCCATTCGTATAAGAATTTTCAAATCGGTTCAGTAGCTCCAGAAATTACCTCCTATAACCTTATAAACTCACAAACTGTATAAGTATGTACATATAACATTTTACTCTATTTCAAGTACCAACTCTCTATAATATAAACTATTGTCCGTGGCTTCAGTTCACCTTTTTCTTTATGAACGCTAAGACGACGACGAAAAATTTACAAGACACAAAAATGATAAAAATTGTACAATTGGTAACAACAACAACAGTCTTCATTCATTCATTTCCAAAAGGCTTATCAACGCAAAAATTAACAAATCAACTGTCAAGTCTCTTGTTAAGTGTCAAGTGAGTTCCTAGCATGGTTAAATTAGTTATTTTTTCGGCCGGGCCTGTCAGTTGACATCCAGCCACTAGAAAGAAAAGCTGTCAAATTTGACTGTACAATCGTATGTTAACCGCCATCAACAGCCATGTTAGTTGACATACACTTTTACGAGCAAATGTGTTATACCTACGCGATCTTTAAATTCATTTAAAACTTTATTTTTTAACAAAGTTAAAAAATAAAGTCTTTAGCCGGAAATACGTAAACGGCAATATACCAATGACGGTTACCAAAGGGATAAGAAGGGAAAACATTGTGGTAGCCAGCATATGACATTAAAAGCCTTTGAAGGCGAGTAAAGTTTGCCAACCCACATTGGAATACCGTAAAATCGAACTATGGCGACTAACTACAGCTGTCCTCAAATTATTTAGTAATAGATTATGTAAAATTTACTTAGGTATATATTATATGAATTCACTTTTTTAAATGCTTACTGTTTATAATGTTTTCACTCAAATCTTTTACACACTTTTTATGCCTTATTATATATTTATCACTGACAAACGGTCAGTGATAAATATACACTACACTATCGCCTTAAGTCTTACAAAAAACATATCAATATTGGTATTATAAGGTTTGATATAAGTTCGTTATTGTTTTAAAACTGCAGTAGGAAACTATTGGAAATCGTCTTTATTTTCTCTGGCATTTAACTAAACCGCATAAACAACATATTATGATGATGTTTCACATCTATACATTTCCGGTATCGCACGCCTACTTTGAGGGACCAGCTGCCTCTTATACACGTATTTACGAACTAATGGATAAGGAACCTTCAATAGAAGAACTGATTCATATTTGAAAGGCTTGCAATACACCTAAATTATCTCCGGTTCTGTGTGTGTCTACATATGTCTGTCACTTGCCACCTGGTTAACCGACTGTCTCATTGACTTCTATTAATAACATATGTGTCAAAATATGGTCTAAGAGCAGTAGAAGATTAGTTTATTAGACGTACTTTAATCTATTCAAAAATAGCCATAAGCACTTTTGGCTAAGCAAGTTATTGGCATATTTGTTTATACCAAATATTTGATAAAAAATATGTCTCATCTGGTTATCAGATCGGTGAAGGACGATCATCCACGTCTACTAATATAAATGTTATTTTATCATCTCACAAATATAAATACTGTAATACAACGGAAAAATATAAGCCGATCAAATCATAAAACCGAATATCTATTATAATATAGTGTATTTTAATAGTGAAAAAAAAGTACGTTTTTAGCAATCCTGCTTTTCAATTGCGAATAAAACTTTTGAAACGAGATCTGTTCTAAATGATTCGCGGCTACGCTCACGATTCCATCCTATCTCATCTAGGCAGATATCATCAATTCACTAACCGGCTGTGCTATGACGATATTTCGTTTCCAACTAGACACAATTTATCTACCTATATTCACAAATGTAAAAGCGTAAAGGCGATAGTTGCAATCTCTACTAATATTACAAAAATCTAAAATTTGTGAGTTGTGGTTGTAGTTCTTTGGATCTACTTAACCGATTTTAAAAACTCTTATAAGAAGGCTACGTTATTTTTGAGTGACTTGAGATATAATTTATTCCCTTATTATCTCGAGAATGAGAAAGGCAAAGGCAAAATGGCAATATGAAAATCACTATTGTCTGCCAGTATCAGCTTATTTGTAATATAACGTTTTAGCCGCAGACGCATTATACTAAGTATGCGACAGTCTGTGTCGATTACTTTATAGAAGCACAGACATCGCTTTATATTATATGCTTCTTGGTCCATTAACTGAATTATTAATATACATATTGATCACGTCGCGTTGCCTTAAGCGTGTAGAGCAAGTTAAGTCTCCGAGATGTAGGGACAAGTTCATAATCAAATACACTTGAAGCGCGCCCACGCATTTGATATCAAAGATCTAATAAACATTAATCGTTTTGCAGCTTTTGAGAATTAATCCGATAATGTTCTGTTAATTAAATTTTGCCAAAGTTGTTACGCGCGCTAAAGTTTCCAATAATGTATGGAGCCCCAATAATGATTAATAGCATGGAATACATAGGCTGAAACGCGTACTGATCTGTTTATAATGACTAGCTACCAAATGTTTCAGATTAATTATAGACACAGGCCTCCTTCAATGAACGCCAAGAGAGCAGATATATCATCATCATCAGCCTTTATCCGTCTACTGCTGAACATAGTCGTCTCCCATTGAACGCCAATACTATCGACCGCTTGCTACTTGCATCCAACACAGACCGGCTTAATTATTGTATAGGATATAGGATCTTCTTCAATTATATCCTATATATACGAACATGATATAAAGTGTGTGTATAAGGCGGTTGATATAGATAGTTGTAGGGTAAATATATTATAGACTTTATATCGTAATCAAATTAACTATATACCTATAACTTTATAGTAATCGTAATATCACATAAAAGTCTTTGAAGGTATGTGAAGTTCACCAACCCGCATTGGGCCAGCGCATAGGTGAACTATAGCCCGATACCCTCTCGCCTGATTTCCAGAAGGAGACCCGTGCCCAACAGTGGGACATAGAAGGGTCGATACTTACTTACTTACTTTAATCGTAATATCGAAATTTCGTCGTTTAATAAATATATTTGTTTTAAAATAAATATTCCTGTTTAATTTTGTTAAGGAATATGTTGCAATATTCTATTTTGTTATAAGTAACAAACCATCCATCGTTCTTTAAACATATTTGATCTATTCCCGTAGGATTATCATAAATTGAAGCATCGCGTATACCATGTAAATTAACGAAAAAAGTAAACCCTTGAAAAATTCATATTCATTATATTATAATTAGGAGTTGCACAATGCACCAAGGCTTGGAATAAACAAGGTACTTTAGCGGTGTTGCCGCAGGATGTAGTTACTGAGTAATAAAGAACCCACGTAAACATGGTAACAATGGAAATAAGCACAAGACACGAAAATAAGACTGAATTTGTATGAACTAATCTCAATATTTTCTACCTATCTAAATTCGTATTCGTATAGATAAAGTTTTTACGGTTTAATCGAAGCTTATCAAGATTTTTAAATACCTAATTTTTTTTGTTGCGGGTTCGAATCCCGCCAGGGAACAAAAAAGTTTTCTGTGTTCTTGGGTCATGTATATGTGTTAAATATGTGTATTATATTATAATAAAAATCTTAAATATAAGTATTAATATAAAAAGTATTAAATATATGTATTTCCGTTGTCTGGTACCCGTAACACAAGTCTCTTCGAGAGCTTACCACGGGACCTGATTGACGTGGTGTAAAAGCGTCCAAAGATATTATTATTATTATAACTATAGACACTCCTGTTTCATTATTAGGAGATATTTTCATATTACATATTTGAATACGACATTATATTTATAATCTCTTTAATTATATCAAATAGTGATGCATGATGTGCTAATTCTAAAAATAACCTTAATAAGTATCAGTAAGTATTTTCATTTTTATTTTAGACAAGTCACAAAAAACATCAACATCATCATCATCGTCATCAGCCCTTATCCGTCAACTGTTGAACATAGGACTCCCTCAATGAATGCCAAGACGATCAATACCTTACCAATCGCATCCACTGGGCTAATACATACATTCTCTAAGGTTCCTAAATACTGTCCATCCTAATTAAATATTCCTATCGGCTTCCCTCTCGAAGTTATGTCACCCTAGAAATATATTTTATTAATCGGTTTATTCAAAATTCTTAAAAAGATGAATAATCATTTGCACTCGTATAGGAGATAAAAGATATACAAGGCTATTTCAGATCTTTATTTTCTTTCTATCTTTACTAAAGGTAGTACTTTATAATAGTAGTATATAGGTAGTATTTTCATTACTTTTATCTTAGATTTTACATAAATTAGTAAGCAGATGTAATTCAAATAATTCTAAATAAAATGGAATAAAAATATAATTACACTCAACAGACTTGCTATTACTTCCATCAATTTGATAAATTTCCTACCGCGAATATTTTAACGAAAACAGATTGTGTATTCCATTTCGAAGGCTTTATTTACCTCCGACATTGGGTACTTTGAGGACTATTTGTTTAGGTCCATTCGTGATCAATATTTTTTTCTGAACCAACATTATATCAGGCCCTCAATATTAAAAACACTTTCCCTTCAATTCCTCTAATGAAATAGGTGAGGTATATAATGGAAAAATAGTTTGAAAATACACATTTACAGATTAAATATCGACGATGTTCGGACTTTACACAAGATCTATCAAATTTGTATTGCCTATACTATGAGTACCTACTATATTTTAATATTATACCTTGCAAACTTAAAGCAATTAACTTCCTTATGGAAGATAGTATTACTCTAAGCTTGCAAAGTATATTACGGGGGCCGTGAATTGCATTAGACATTATGAAAAAAAAAACATCAAAAACTTTTTCGTAAAATACAATATTATGATATCATAATATTTTTACTAGCTGTTGCCCGCAGCTTTGCCTGCGCTAACTAAGATTTACAACGGGATCATAGCTAAATAGGGATGATAAATCTTTATCGATAAATGGGCTATCTAACACTGAATGAAACATTCAACTTGTGTCAGAAAATCCCAAATATTTTACGGAACCCTATTTTTTCCAGAATAAAATTTAGCCTATGTTACTCGTGGAAAATGTAGCTTTATAATGGTGAAAGAATTTTTGAAATCGGTCCAGTACTTTTTGAGCCTATTCATTACAACCAAACAAACAAACAAAGTTTTCCTCTTAATAATATTAGTGTAGATGTAGATATGAAACAAAGAATATGAGCCAAAAGATGATTCAGTGCATGACGCCGAAATTTACTGGCTATAATTATTAATATCAATATAATTATATTGTATATTGTGTTCTTTAATTTTATATCAGGTCTTTGCTTTGGGAACAATTCAGAATTTGCAAATATTTCGCGGTGTTCTCAGTGGAAAAATTTGTGCAGTAACATAATATTATTATTTTCTAGCTCTATCGCGAATTTCCTTAATCATAATATGTAATACAAATCTCGAGAAGCTAGCTCAGTCCATCCATGACTTAGCTGTAAAGCATCCGAAACGTAGGGCATGTAAAAAACTTAGCAAACCGGTATAAAATTGTAAAACGTAATTTTCGTTAAATTTGTGTTCGAGTAAGTTTGAATTACTGGCCTTAACGTTGGCATCAAATAAATATAGAGTATTAGTGGTGAGATCACATACTTACATGCTATCAAGAAGGTTACGATCACAGATCATTTGATATGCACATAGCTACCCGTTCGACGGGTGGAACATAAAATATGCTCGACAAGACATCGTATTGAAAGCATCACTGTATTTGAACTTCGTACCACCACATACTAATATTATGTAAATGTATCATTTAGTAAATAAGTCAATGGTTCGTTGAAAAAGATGATGTATTTATAATTAAATATAATATATTTGTTTGTGGGCTTACCATACATATAGTAATTTTAATAATAATAATAATAATCGCAATGATAAATAGGAGCCACATAAGAGCAGGTGCCATTTGTGTGCGTTAGTTTAAAGTGCGCCCTCCTTTCCCACACGTTACCATAAAATACCATTTATGGTAGTGTGTGGTGGTGCATGCATGCGAGTGTACGCATGTGCACTGTGGATATATTTATAAGTTTAAATGGTAAGCAAGTTGATGAACATGATAGTGTAATACTCTGAACATCAAAGAAGAAGACATTTTAATAGTTATAGAGAACTCAATTGGGTTTATGAAGTTAAGCCTGGCTAATAGTTGAAAGCTGGAAGACTCGTCTAGCCATTGGGTGCGAACGTAACTTTTCAAACTTTAAAGATATTTTCGTAGCTTCAACTAATTTGATTAACTTATCTTGTGATTCAACTATATTAGTGTTATATTATTCTTTTACATTTTATTTTCTTTACAACATCAAATCTATACTTAATAATTTCATTTAAAGACGAACTTTTAATTAAATCTAATAATATATTTAAAATAATCGTTAAAAGGTCGACGGCTTATCAATGCATAAGCTAAACCTATTTTTCTCTCATAATATGCTTATAAGAGAAAAATAGGTTAAGCTTATGCTTCTATAATTAAAAATACAAGCATTCACTATGAGCTCGATTTGCATATTTTCATGTGTACTTAAGTGGAGCTCTGAATATTCATTAGCCCATCGACCGAAACGGACAAGAGCGTTCTGAAACGATTTGTCTTAGACTTTGGAATTGGGATCTTTAAAATTAAAGGATATAATTAATGTTTGCTAATTGTAAGGAAAATAAATTAATCCTCTAAGGATAAATGATAGGAGTTTACAGAAATGAGAATTAGAATTCTGGAATTTATGTTTTCGATTAAAAAAGTCTTTGCAAAGGGCGTGTTTCATAATTTGTTTCATTCAAAAATATAGTTTAATTCATATAGTTAAAATTCTACAGAAAAAGTTTAATATACAATAAATTGGCAGTGCACGTCATTTGCAGTATAAACATGTTATGAATATATTTTCATTGTGATGTATATTTTAATGTGTTTAAATTTAAATTATTTTTGTATTTAATTTATATTGTAGCCAATTGATTGTTGTTTATGGTTATGATTTAAAAGTCAAAAGTCAAAAGTCAAAAATTTTATTCAAAATAGTACTATCCAAGTATCTTTTTGAAGGTCAATTGAGTCTACCACCGGTTCCAAAGTAAGTCCACTGAGAAGAACCGGCGAAACAAACTCAGTGGAACTAGTCTTTTCAAATACAATATTACAAAAAATAATAATACAAACAATACATAGTACTATACTAGTATAGTATATAAGAAGAATTCAGCAAGAAACTCTGTTGGGTTGCTCCTTTCAAAATATAGTTTACAATTTTTTATAAACATACATAATTACATACATTTATTACTATAACACATTTATTACAGTCTTATACACACTATCCTAAGATAAGTAAATAAGTAGATATATTTAGACCCCGCAATATCCAAAACAAACTAGTGGATGTTAATAAAAAAAAGAAACTCAGCTAGGTAGAAATCGCATAACACGACCAGCCACCACAGCAGCACCTCCACATAGGCCTGGACGCGTGAGCCAGCGTCAACCTCTTCCACATATTTACAGCGGTAGGTAATATTCTGCAGCTCCTATACCAACATACGTCATCGACAATCGAAATATTGCATTGAAATATTACAATAGTTTTAAATATATATTGAATCATATTATGGCGGTGATAGTGTTATTTTTTCTACGTTACTTATAAGGCAGGCTATATGCATTGTTTTATCATAATCATCATCAGTCTTGATCTGCCCTCTAGTGAACACAGCCTACTATATTGTTTAAGTTTTAAAACTATTTTTTGTAAGAGATAGTGGCATGCTTTGCCAAATCGAGCCGGCACGATATAATATCACCATAATGTAAAAGCTATGCTGTCGCGTTTAGGGATAGGGAAAAAGAGGGCAACGTATCTACATAACTTTGGTATCTGGATGTTAATGAGCTTTCGATGGTCCCCAAACGGCTTTGATTACTCGTTTTTCCTCCTATGCTATAAAAAATGATACCTCACCGAATCTATTTTTTCCTTTAAATAGCTTCAAGTTAATAAAATAATTGGTTTTTTTATATTATAATACAGTATTAAGTGCTTTTATATTGCGCTGAATTCGATTTTGAATAGAGCGGTGTTCGATTAAACTAGCCGATTCCACTATCTCTAGACGTAATTCAATAGATGAAAGTTCTCTCAAGTCTTTCTCCATAGCAAATAATAGCTGAAGTTATGACTAGATTTTCTGTTAACTAACGCCCGATCTCTGAAACGTTAATCAAAGGGTATGTCAACTAACATGGTTGTTAATGGCCGTTAATATATGATTCTAAAGTCAAATTTGACAGCTTTTCATTGTAGTGGTCATGTCAACTGACAGGCTGATCAAAGTAATTTAACCGATCTTTTAGCGACTCATTTGAAACTTAACAAGAGACTTGACGGTTGATTTGTTAATTTTTGCGATGATCAGCCTTTCGGAAACCGGAAGTTTTTGTACTATAACTAATATAATATGTGATATGAATTTGTATCTTTACTTGTATATATATATATATATATATATATATAGCAGAGCCCCGCGGTTTTGCCTGCTTATTTCCCATGATCTTGGGTAGTAGGGGTATAAATTGTAACGTAAGTGATAATCTGATATGTAGGCTATATTATTGTTAAGTTTTATCTGGGTTTAGATGAAACTTAATTAGTTTTTGCATGAAAGAGTAACAAACATACATTCTTACAAACTTTTGCATTTATATTATTTATAGGATCGATAATATAAGGGAGTTTTGAATTCTGAATTTTCTAGTATAGTATAATAGATTCCTTATCTGTCAACTTGACGTTCATTGAAAGAGGTTTATGTTAAGCAGCGGACGGAGAAGCTGATAATGATAATGATTAATTCATTTCCACATCCTCGCATAGGTTATAAGTAAAAATACATATGAGAATAACCTAACAGAAATCCTTACTAATATTATAAATGTGAAAATAGGGATGTTTGTTACATATTCACGCGAAAACTACTCAAACGATCATCTTGAAACTTTGAACACATAATCTTTGAGGTACTAGAAATAATATAGGATAAATTCAAAAACGACTTTTTTGCTAACGTGGGCGAAGCCCTATATTTGAAAAAAGGTACGTACCTACTAAAGATCAATCCTAGGTTAAATCGAGTAATTTTCAGTAACAAACGACATACGCATATTAGTTATCAATGATGCAAATCAGAAGCACTCATTGCTATGCATTGCACGTTGTGAGTGCACTCCCCAACTATACCTCTCGGGATCGCGGTCCAGGAGTTCGGGGAAGTAATTTGTAAAATATAACTTATCTTTATAACTCAATTTCATCCGGAGATATATAACCGTAATACGTATAACCACTTGCCCTGGCATAACATAATTTACCAAGTCTTTGGCATTACAATAAATATTGAAAACTGATTGGATTGATACCGTACAAGTTCTCAATTTCCTTATGTTAAGAATAATTCTGTTGATTTGAATTATATTCGAGTGATTTTTTTTTTTTGTATTAAAATGTAAACCTTTTTTGTATATTATAACAATTATTACGATCTCGTCATCAAATTTCCAAAACAAATCCATTGCAAAAAACCGCATAACAATAATAAAAAGACTTGTGGCACTCGGGGACTGCCGCGGTAAAGCTTTTTGTATCAACTTATGCAATTATAATTATTTATTAATTTTATTTATGCAGTATTTCTTTTTCTTTGATATTAATTCAAGTTACACTTTTTGAGCGTGGTGATCGATAAGAAAACAATTTTTTTTCTTTTATTAAATAAATAAAAAGTTAATATTGTGTTATAAATAAGTTGCACGCACACAAACACCGTGTCGAAGACTGCCAAAAAGAAACGACATTAGACAATGCACGGCCTTCAAGCCACACCTCCGTGCCCGTCGGAGTGGGGAGCGTGAGGTTTTTTCGTTACGGAATTTCTGGATTCGGTCCCCGCGCTCAAGGCCCGCGATAGAGGCTATGCAATAGCTTAAAAAAAGGAAAGCGTATTAAAATTTTATAATCATATAAAATTGGACTGTGACACTAAATTACGTACAAATTAAAATTAGCATAACAAATATTATACAGTATTAGTTAATTTTAGTTTTTATATATTATAATTTTAGATTTAGTTTTGTTTCAATGTACAAAGTATATTTTATTGTTAACCATAGGAAAAGAATAAAACATATTAGGAGTATCTTACTAATAATAAAAAGGATAGTATTAGCATTTTCCAAATTATATAATGTATACATAGTGGTGCAGGCAACATCTTAAAGTTTATGGACTGTAAATTATATTGTTTTATACAGACGCATGGAAAAAGGAAGTCTTTTCCTAATTCCTCTGCAATTTATATATATATATATATATATATATATATTGCAGAGGAACATATAATTTGTTCAATTAATAATTAAAGTATATTCTGTCGAGATACATATTTTCTGTAATACTTGATGCGGCAGAGAATGATCGCATGAACTATGAAAGAACAATTGCATTGTGTATATAAATTAAAACTGTTAGCACAAATGTTTTTATCTCGCAATAAGCGTTATATGAACTGTGCGAACAAACAGTCGGTTACACTAACGAGACTCATAAAACCCAATGGCTTTTTTTCATAGCGAAATGAACGCTCTTATTTTCAGTACAACTTTTCATCCATCATAGTAGTTACTTATCATATGTATTCAAAAGTTTAAGCCAAGGAATCGATCGTCTTGCCGTTCGTTGAGGGAGGCCTATCCAGTGTACCGCAGGATGAAGAGGATGACATCACGCCCGGCTCCGTAGACGTATGAAGAAAGCTCGAAGGAGGCGCTATGCGCATCTTCTGCCTCCCGTCTAACGGGACTCGGGATAAAGCTGGCAACTTGTCTCGGTAGAAATATTCCGGCGTCAGCAATGTTGCTTCAGGTTGTCAAAGCTCCCCCATAATAGGAAGACGTCCGAATAGCCCTGTCAAGGTAACCTATGGACGTAAAAAGGATGATGATGATGATATTAAACTTTCACACGAAAACTTCTCACCCGATCTCCATGAAACTTTGTACACATATTATCAGAGGATAATACTAGAAGTTACATAGGGAACATTAAAAAAGGAATTTTTTTGCTAACGCGGGTGAAGCCGCGGGCAACAACTAGTATAAAATATACATAATTATATCATATTAGCTGTTGCCCGCAGTTTCGCCTGCGTTAACTAAGATTTACAACGGGATCTTAGTACGCGAAATAACATTTTTTACACCTTGTGTCCGAAAAACCAAAATATCATACGGAACCCTATTTTCATCAGAATAAAATTTAGCCTATGTTACTCGTGGATAATGTAGCTGCCGAATGATGAAAGAATTTTTGAAATCGGTCCAGTACTTTTTGAGCCTATTCATTACAAACATACAAAAATAGGTACAAATCTTTCCTCTTTATAATATAAAGTATCAACCCTTTATGTCCCACTGCTGGGCACGGGTCTCCTCCTCGAATTCAGGCGAGGAGGGTAATGGGCCAATAGTTCACCGCGCTGGCCCAGTGCGGGTTGGTGAACTTCACATACCTTCAAAGACTTACAATCTTATCAGGCACGCAGGTTTCCTCACGATGTTTTCCTTCACCGGTGAGCGAGCGATGGTCTCGTGTTTGGGGTGCACTTAGAAATTAGAAAAAACCCATTTCAAGGCACACTCGAGGGGGTCAGGATCGAACCCGGACCTCTCGCATAAGAAGCAGAGTCCATTCACCACTGGATCATCGTCACTCACTTATAATATTAGTGTAGATAAATAATGTTTGATAAAAATTTAGCATACAAATTAAAAAGATGGAAGATTATACTCGTATAATGTATGATGACGAAATATTAAAATGAATGAACGAATAAAGTCGAATGGAGTCGAATGGTCGAGTGAATAACATTTAATTATTAAATAACATTAACATTTATTAATGTATGAATGTTTCTGACAAAGGAGTTCAAAGCCAATATCTTTCCCATCCCTCCCCAGGCGGTATTGCATCCTGCACTTTCAGGGTTCATTTCCGCTTCATGGAGAGCATTAACACCAAGACATGTCGGTGTAATTTGTGTTCAATTTATAGATTATAGCTAGAGGCTTCGCAATAATTCTCAATCTAAAGGGATATAGGGTTTTTGTTGTAATTAAATATAAAAAATAAAAGATATTTCATAGATAGTATCACCAGCCCACCGCCACTTCAACGAGCTTATTCTCCGCGTAATGTTGAAGGTAAAAAGCTGACAATGATATATTGTTTTCTTATGTTTACGCGAATTTCACTCATTATAATGATATACCAGTCCTCCCGTGACCATGGTTGTTGTAAAGTATCCGAAACGTCGGGCTCGTAAAAAACTAAATAAACCGCGATAAAATCTGACAATGATAATTATTTATATAAATATATACTTATTCACGTTAAGTTATAAGTTGAAGAACAGTTATAATTTCGAGAAATTTTATTGTTTAATTGTAAAAGTATACAATAAAAAGGAAATAAAGAGAAATTCTTCCAATGGGACGATGAGTTAATTGTATGCGTTTAACTTTCATTAAAATATCCTTTGTGCTTGTATCTATAAAATGATAATAGTCATTTCAGCGTGTGATTGTTCTTAATATTTTTTTACTATAGAACGATATAAAATTTTATCACAAATGCTCGGATGAAGTTGTTAAAGTACCCAAGTAGTTAGCTTCTCCATAAAGTTCGTTAGAAAGAGTTTCTCTCAGACCAATAATATTTTTCTCGTACTTATCATCATCAGATAGTTATTAGGTAGATTCTAGATGGTCATGAACGTTCTAATTAATTAAAAAAAAGTACGACACTTGGCGTACTGCCAGCAATTCATCTCATTGTAAAACATTCGAATAAAAAGGCTTCGACCAAAATACTTTTTCATTGCTTACTCTATATTCAAGTTATCAATCTTATATAAAAGTAATTAGTAATTACACTAAGGGCCTGTTTCACAATCTCCAGATAAGTTCCCAATAGGCTATCGGCAACATATTTGACAGATAGAGTATGGAGTATCTGTGAAGTATCTGTCAAATATGTTGCCGATAGCCTATTGGGAACTTATCTGGAGATTGTGAAACAGGCCCTTAATATTTATGCCAAGCAATAAAAATAAGTTAAGAGTATTTATATCATTTACGTACAGCATTGCTTTAACAATTTTTAAAGGATTGTGTCGTGATTTTCTCATATAGAATTATATTTCGATTTCGTTCTAAATATAAAGTTATGTAAGCTGTCGATCAGGGAATTCGATCTCGACCTCGCAAAGGCTAATAGTGCTTGAAATTTCAATTCTGGCCAGCAGCACGATTAAGTTAAGAAACTAAAAGTACGAGTATCAAAATACGAACATCGATTATTCATAGAAAGAGGGTGGGTAAGAAACTCCAAGCTATAAATTTATTAAGTAAAAGCTAAGTGTGATAAAATATTCAATTCATTGGTGAGTTTGTTTTGCCGATTTTTCTGACTAGATTAGCTTTGAAGCGTTGAAATATTTAATGAGCAACTTTACAGATTATATCATGAGAAAAAATAAATTTAATATATAAGTTTCTGAAATTATAGCGACCGCCATGCTGAATAATCTAAACTAAACACAATTATGTACAAACCATTTATACCTATATTAACCAGATGGGAAGACGATCTCCGGGGAGTGGCAGGTCCGCATTGGATGCGAGCAAGGGATCGATAGTCTTGGCGTTCATTGAGGGAGGTCTAAGTTCAGCAGTGGACGGATAAAGGCTGATGATGATAATGATGATGTACATACCTACATGTCATTTAAATGTAAATGATGTGTATGTACATAATTATATTATTTACACACGTCATGTAAACGCGAAAATACGTACGTAAACGTAATGTTAAAGTGAGTGTCGTGTAAATATTACACAGTCAATCATAATTCTTAAATAGAGCAGCGGCACAATCAAGGCTATTTTGAAAATAGTCCACTGCGGCAACATTCATTACATCGTGATTCGTACCGTGTAAAACCATTGCAAAAAGTGTTCGGAGGCCATCAAATTATTAGTAGTGCTTTTTGGATGTCGGCTTAGGCTGGCTACAAAAAAGGCTCTGTTTTAGTTTTCATTTAATAATATTTTCGCTTCTTTAATTATTTTTATATATCCGACCATTATACCAACCAAACATCATAATTGACTTTTGCATACAATTAGCTGTATGTAGCACCTTACAGACTTCGTTCTGTCAACAGTACTAATATTGCTGTTAAAAAATAGGGGTTGGTGATAGAAGAGTGAAAAAAAGGGTTGTATGTATTTGTGACTGCTGTATCATAAAAAAACTAAGACTAAGATTTCTATTCTCCGTTCCTCTAATTAAGAAAAATATTTCCTAGCTACGTTTATGTATGTGTAATAAGTCATCAAGTCATAATACATAATATTTTCACTGAGATTGTTTCTCCTTCTACTTTGAACTAGCTTTGAAACTGAAATTGACTTAATATATTAAAATACTAAGAACTTTTACATATGATACTAGCAGCACCCTGCAGTTTTACCCGCATACTTCCTTATGAAATGATAGAGTCAAGCGATTGCATTCGTACAAAAACTATGTTTTATAATTTCAATGTACAGAAACGACTTATCTACAGATTTATTGTAAGTATATATAGATTAAATAAAAACTTTTGGAGTTTACTCCTTAAGAATCGATTTTCATATATAAGGCGCCCGGTATGAGAAAAATCCGAGGGGTAAAACCAACTGAACTAACGAAAAAGTGTCACGTTTTTGGTGCGCACCTTTAGTGCGCAACTTTCTAATTTAGCTGTGAGTGTATTGAGACGTACATAGGGTATGCTGTATAGGCGACTATACCTATATACTATATGTTATTGTGCTTATTTGTTTCTATTAGTGTCGATGTATTTATATTGCTATTTTTTTTTGTTATAAATATCAATAATTAACATTGTAATTATTGTGAAGTTATAATTTTTTTTTATCATTTTTTGCGTATGGTTAGATACTCGTACTTGAGGAGTAAACTCCAGTCGTGCGTCGGAGCTGACACACACACATTTTTTTTACCACATTATTTTTACATACTTATATTACGATGATGGTATTATTGTATAATATGTATCTAAAATAACTAGAGTGGTTCAGTTAACTTGATGAAAGTTTGGGCAAAACCCAGCATACACTTTAACTTGTGCATAGTAAGGCGCAATACATCAAAATTTAATGACGTCGTAAGCTCTCAGACATTGTTTATCCTGCATAATCCCGATATCAACTAGGACCTAAGTTATATAGTTTATAAACTAGAAAGAACGGCAATAGTTTTAAAGCGTGCAATCTTAAAATAATCTTTATAGCTATGTTGTTAACGCCTAAATTGCTTTTCGATATCTCGCAAAGCAGATCATAATATCATAAGGAATGCTATCAAATATTCATAACCAGAATTGATGTAAGTTTAGGACTACTGTAATGTAAACGTTGAGGCGGGCGAAGTTGCGGGTAATGGCTAGTATTTATGTGTATAATTTGTAAGTTTGGAACAATGTCAATCACTTGTCAATCAATGTCATAACAATGTCGGTCTTTTCCCTCAGCGGCGTAATCTCATCTCGTGATTTCTCATTGATTTGTCTATTATGTAATAAACATGAACGAACATATTTTTTACTTACTTACTTCTGTGGCTCAGCGACCCAAAGTGGGTCTTTGGGCCTGTTTCACAATCTCCAGTTAAGTTCCCAATAGGCTATCGGCAATATATTTGACGGATAGAGTATGGAGTATCTGTCAAATATGTTGCCGATAGCCTATTGGGAACTTAACTGGAGATTGTGAAATAGGCCCTTAGCCTCCGGAACGAGAGACTTTTTAATATTAACACTATTATTAACTAATAATAAAATTAATTATTACATAACTTATTATTAACATTTTTTAGCGTTATCAATCTCTGATCCAAAATAAATATGTATTATTATAGAGTTAGTAGTAAATGCAGATCTAGACCTCTTGAAGGCTCAGCTTGATATGTGACTAGAAACTCAACTATGGCCTATATCCAATTGCACCTGCCTTGCTTTGACCTCCGTTTCTAAATTAAAATATCTGGGTCTTACTATCGATATCACGCTTAATTGGACTACACATATAAAAACATTAGCCTCATGTATAAGAAAATTAATTCCAGCATTTAGAAAACTTGCAGGTATTGCAAATATCGACACGTTATTATGTGTTTATTATGGATTGGCTCAGAGCATACTCCAATATTGCATTGTTGTTTGGGGAGGAGTTGGAATGACTACTCTTCTACCCCTGGAACGAGCACAAAGGGCTATCCTAAAAGTCATGCTTAAAAAACCATGAAGGTACAGCACTAGTCTCTTATACAGTGAATGTCCAGTTCTCACAGTGAGACAGCTATTTATACTTCATACAGTCATCAAAAACCATAGAAGCTTGGAGTATAAGAAAATAATCCGCGGTAACACAGGTAGGGTCTGTCCACTAGTGTCTTATAGATTAGAGCTAGCGCGACGCCAGTTTTACGTTAACAGTTGAATTTTGTATAACCGGATAAATAAAATTATTAACTTGTACCCACTATCTCTTTATGACTGCAAAACTAAACTTCAACATTGGTTGCTAAAGCTCAGTTTTCTAGAAACAGAAGAAACTCTATACGGCACATCATGCAAATAATACAACGACAGATTTGAATTTCTGGAAACAAAAACGCACACGGACACGTACACACTCACACACACACACACACACACACACACACACACACACACACACACACACACACGCACGCACGCATGTGAAATTGCAAACACACAATGCACACGGCACATAATGCAAATAATACAACGACAGATCTGAATTTCTGGAAAAAAACGCACACACAGACACACACACACACACACACACAGACGCACGCACGCACGCACGCACGCACGCACGCATGTGAAATCGCAAACACACAATGCACACATACAAACACAACCCGAGGTGAAGGCGCGGACAGCTGTGACACAGTTCATACTAGTACAGCTGTCAACGACAATCTCTAATTCAAATGTAATAATGTGTTGTATTTGATATAAATAATATATATTATCCTAGCCTTTTTCCCAACTATATATTGGGGTCGGCTTCCAGTCTAACCGGATTCAGCTGAATACCTGTATTTTACATGGAGCGACTGCTGTCGGACCTCCACAACCCAGTAACTGGGTGATACGGTACCCCGCGGTTAGACTGGTTGTCATATTCTCGGGCTTCTGACGACCCGTAACGACTGTCAAAGATCCACGAATGACAGCCGGGACCAACGGCTTAACGTGCTTTCCGAGGCACGGAGGAGTCTCGGTATGTAAAGATGGTCACCCATCCACGGATCGACCTCGGCAAGCGTTGCTTAACCTGGTGGATCGATCCGCGCGGCTGATACGACTGCGCCACGAGCTCCTCCTTCTCCTCCTATTTGATATAAATAACTAGAGAATAATTGTACTAAGGAGTAAGTTGTGTAAGGAAAAAGTTAATAAAGTATTATTATTATTATTATTTCTTCCTCAAAATCATAAAGTGTATAAAGCTAAGTAAATATTGTTTCTGTTCTACTATTTACTTCTTCATTTTAAATTTTTCCCATTCCTTCATCTCCTGATACGATAGAAACTACCTCTTGTTTCTCAAACAATAATAACGAATATCTTTACAAAAAACGCTATGTTATTCAGGAAAAGTTACTTTTACAAGTAGTAACTGTACTTAGAGTCACATACATTTTACTTAGACTATCGGTAAGTGGGAACTGAAGGTGATTTTTTTGAGGTATGGGATGCGATTCTCATTATTTAAACCGTGTCTGATCTGAATCTGTGAATTAGGATATCGGCCAAGACCGTGTAGGGACTCGCTCAGACTTCACAACACTACGAAATTAATGTTTATTACGATACTCCAAAAAGGTTTTAATGTCTTATCCAAACTCATACTTATATATTTTTTGTGGGTTTTTGAGAGTCACAGTGGGTTTTAAGAAATCTTTAAAAATTAAAGTTCCTCTTTCTTTTTCTTATGTTCACGCGAATTTCACTCATTATAATGAAATAACTTTTACGGATTTTATCTTGGTTTATTAGTCTTTTATATGCTTAACACAGATTAAAGATCATTTACCGGAAGAACCACTTTACACAAATGTTCTTCTTCTTCTTTTAAGTTTTTGCTTCCTCTATGATTTGCCAATTCCGTTGACGTAACTCGATTTGAAGTTATAAATCAATTTACCTCTTTTAATATTATGTGATAACCCAATTTAGGAAGTCGAACTTAAAATTTATTATGGCAAACACAGATTTATTGAAAAAATATTATACTTTGAATTATAATTTTTATTCTTGAACAAAAGTATAAAATACCTACTCTTTACTACTACATTAATTGTTTGATAATAATTATGATGAGCCAGCAACAGCTAGAGGACAAAAAGTTGTATCAAAATACTAGTATTTTTAAGCATTCTTGCATTTTAACAATAGCTTCTCCGTAACAATGCAAGCCCAAGGTCAAAGCATAATCAGAAATAGCTGGAGAATGGCGCCTCGGTTTCAGTTTTACGGTTTGAGAGAAATAAAATCCGAATAAGACTTAAGTGAGAAAATGAGGGCTAATATAAAGAATGATATCATTTATTAGCACAGTAGGTTAAAAAATATTGATAAAAACGTATAATGCTATTATTAAAATAATTAATAGAACAGCTTAATAGATTTTAATAAAACACGTAAGAACCACCGACAGAATTGCTAAAATTACTGAAAATA
The DNA here is from genome assembly GCA_905333005.2 of Lycaena phlaeas. Taxonomy (NCBI): domain Eukaryota; kingdom Metazoa; phylum Arthropoda; class Insecta; order Lepidoptera; family Lycaenidae; genus Lycaena; species Lycaena phlaeas. The sequence continues at coordinate 9,718,727 of HG995168.1, forward strand.
ATCTAAATTACAAAGTCAATATTTTGTGTAAGTGGAAATATATCTTTGAACGATATTTAACAAAAGTTTCTTTCAGACCGCAATCCTCCAGGCCATTTTTATAGAAGAGGGGGCAAACGCACAGTCTGTTCACCTGATGGTGAGTGATTAAGACCACTACACCAGAGGAATAAGTGCGTTGCTAGCCTTTTGGATATGAGTTTTTTTTCTCTAAAGGACCTATGCTGTTGGCCTTAAGGCCTTAAGGCTACAAGCTCTTTTTTAAAGGTCAAAGAAAAAATTAAAAAATAATATAATCATGTGCAGTAGAAAAACGAATACGATTAGTAAGAGATTGTGCTATGCTACTTGCAGCCGGGCGGGCATAACGCGGGTGTAAAATGACATGCTGTCGCGTTTAGTGCGGTTTGTGAGTTTACGGTGGTCTATTGAAGGGATAGGGAACAGGAGAGCATTTGTGAGTTAACGGTGGTCTATTGAAGGGATAGGGAACAGGAGAGCATTTGTGAGTTTACGGTGGTCTATTGAAGGGATAGGGAACAGGAGAGCATCGCATTCTGTAATCTTTGGTTACTATAGTATAATCTTTGGTTTTGTGGACATCTATAGGCGTCGGTAGTCAATTTTACGCTCCAGCTGCTCAATTTCTTTTTTTTTCTTATAGTACTTAAATGACTTTTGTTATAAAACTTATTACAGATAAAATCAATATGTATAATACAATAATAATAATAATATATGGATTTCCGAGGTTAATTTCGTCGATGAAGAGAAAATTAAAACAATAAATAATAATAACAATTTTTATTAATAAAATTTATAACGGAAGAATAAAAAAGAGTAAAATAAATACGATACAGTAGTTGTAGTAGTCAATTTTTTATATTTATTGGTTCAATTATAAAATTTAATTTTTAGAGCGCTGAGACGAAGTGGCTCCAGTGATTGGCAAGAATTGATTAAAAAGAGAGAGAGACGAGTTGTATTTATTCCAGGCCTGCGCCTCAAAAATACTGTCTATATTTTCTCACTTTGCCACTTTCGCGGAAAAATATTTATGCTGAGAAAACCCGCATGGGGAGATAGATATTGACACACTTACAGAATGCAAAGTTTGCCAACCTACTTTAGGGCAGAGCATAAGTGACTGATTCTCCCTGCCTGGTTTCGACGAAAATACCAGTTTCGCTGATTCAATAATAATCTATGTGATCTTATCTATGCAGGTATTTTATTTGTTCCCATGAGAATTGATATAATTAGTAAAAATCTCTAATCTCTCTAAATAATAAAAATCATAACCTTAAATAAAGATAGAAATAATAAAAATAAAGAAATACACACACAAGGGCACACACAGCATTCGAAACCAAAGCGAGTCAATTCAAATAAAATTGATCGTCTTTAATACTTTACAGACTATTTTTATTTGTGGTGATATAGGGGAAGGAAAGACAGAAGAAGCGATGACTGGACGGGATTAAAAGAGAATATATGGAAGAGTGAGGAGTGATGCGAGAACAAACATGAGGCCAAAATAGAGGCACAAGACATACAAAGCCGATCCCAAATAATGGCTAAGAAGATAATGATGATGATGATTATGGTATTATTTCGTAGTCCGCAATTATGTTATTTGAATGCACATAGCACAAGCTGCCTGAACTACGCAAAACATTTTAACGATCTCAAATAGCATTCAACGCGTTAAGTGTTTAGCGTCATCATCATTTCTACTTCTTTTAATGCATTTCAAGTGTACAAGTTGCATACGAAATATCTTAGATACAAATATTGTAACAAAAATAATTATCTAATTTGACGCAGTGGATCTGAAGTTATATGCCATCATACATTCCGGCTATTCGTTTTAATTTACTTAAAAGACGATGATTATAAAATTCTAAGCGTTTTTGTTTGTTGTATAAGCTATTAATCTACACTTGACATCTCGTACACAAAGAATTTGGGTACGACGAGAAGGATCTTTCCACGTTGGTCCTTAATTATTCTTTATACAACGCTCCGAACATATTAAGTTATTTAATAGACTTAGGGGAAACTTGAATTTCAGTCAGCAAAATGTAAAAATTGTTATATAATAGAACAACTTTTACGGGTTTTATCGCGGTTTATTGAGTTTTTTGGAGATTGACATGGTCCTCCCGTGACCATAGTTGCTGGAAAGTATCTGAAACTTCGAGCTTATAAAAAAAACTCTATAAGCCGAGATTAATACCGTAAAGTTGTTTCGTTATAATGAGTGAAATTCGCGTAAACATGAAAAAACAATATGTCTTATCTACACTTCTACACTAATATTATAAAGAGGAAAACTTTGTTTGTTTGTTTGGTTGTAATGAATAGGCTCAAAAAGGACTGGACCGATTTCAAAAATTCTTTCACCATTCGAAAGCTACATTATCCACGAGTAACATAGGCTAAATTTTATTCTTAAACAAAATTAGGGTTCCGTAAGATATTTGGGTTTTTCGGACACAAGGTGTAATATCCCGTTGTAAATCTTAGTTAACTCAGGCGAAGCTGCGGGCAACAGCTAGTATAATAATAAAACAAGATACTATAATCACGCTGGGCCTAGTTGGATACGAGTGGCCGAGAATTGGCCGTTTTGGCGTTCACCTACAATGCCTATGTCTGCTAAACATAGATCATTTTTGATGCACAAATTTAGATAATGATAATGATATGAAAACTAGACAGCTGAGTGATTTTGATAACCGTCTAAATATTAGGAGCATCTTACAGATGCCAATTCAGACCAGCTTGGCGATACTGGCTTTCCACTACGTGGCTAGGCCTGGAAACACGACCTAGGTATCCTAGATGAATGCGAGGGGATCTTGGCACTTGAGAGATATGTGGAGAAAATGGTGAAGGCTTTATAAAAGTCATGATGACCCAAGGACATAAATTTAATTAGTTTAAAAGCTATAGCCGATTGGCTAATGCGGATTTAGTACAAAGACACAAAGGAATAAAGTAATGGTAGACATTTATTAGTCTTTCTCTTTATTAATATATTCTAGAGCCCTAAAGCGTATTACTTTATTATATGATAATATTACAAAGTACATTTTCATAAAACAAATTTATATCGTGCCAACCATGTAAACACTTTTACTGGAGGGGCATTATAGTCTAAAACAATTGTATATAACCTTTTTGATATTAACTTATATCACAATATCAACCCATATAATATTATGTCTCACTGCTGGACATGGATTCTCTCCTCGAAATCAGGCGAGGATGATTATTGGGCCATAGTTCATCGATGGGCTGGCCGAATGCGCGCTGGTGAACTCCACACACCTTCAGAGACTTGCATCTCATCATGCATGGAGGTTTCCTCATGATGTTTCCCTTCACCGGTGAGCGAGCGATGGTCTTATGCTTAGAAATTTAGAAAAACTTATTTAAAGGCACACTGGAGGTCAGGATCGAAACCGGAGCCTCTCGCTTAAGAGGCCAAACCCATACGAACTGGACCATTATAATATATATATATATATATATATATATATATATATATATATATACATAATACATACATATTTTTGAAATTCGTATATTTTGTTGTAATTATTGTAGATACATATTTTTAAATATGCGTATGTAGTTCCAAATATGTTAGTATCATCATCATGATCCCCACCATCATCATCTTGCGCCTTTAACCATCCACTGCTAAATATAGGCCTCCGTTAATGAACGCTAAGACGACCGATCCCTTGCCACTCGCATCCAACACGAATCTTCCACTGCTCGGAGATCGTCCCACCTGGTGAATGGCCAACCAACACTATACACATTTAATTCTTTAAATTTGAAATTCCCTTTAACATTGACCGCTTAATGTACACTATAAAATTGCTCACACCTTATAAATGTTTTAAAAAGTATAAGAAGTATTTTATGCTGCCTGTACCTAAAGGCAGCAGCTGGCTATCCTGTTAAATTTAGTTTAGTAGTTCACCTATATTTTGAAAAATAATTTATAAAACAAATGCTCTCATAAACATGCAACCACTTTAAAATTTCTGCCCTTGTTAATAGCTTAAGCTCTTGATAATAATTATAAAATTAAAGCTGCATTTTAAGTCTTTTTTTTTTTGATTAAATATTCATTCATTATTTATTCATACACGAAATGACGATCGACGATAGTTCAGTGGGTATGCTTGGGGCTCGGCCTCATAACGGAGAGGTCATGGGTCGGTGCCTTGATTTTTTTTTAATTTCTAAGCGACCACCTAAACTTGAGGGCGAGGGCATCGCTCGCTCATCAGTGAAGAAAACATCCTGAGGAAACCTGCATGTTGAGATTAAGTCTTTGCAGGTGTGTGAAGTTTACCAACCCGTAGTAAGATCGGCTCAATACCCTCCTCGTCTTATTTCGAGGAGAAGACCCATGCTCAGTAGTGGGATAAATTATATGGATTGATGCTTTTATACTTTAAAGCGTCCAATTTTTGTAGTATTTACTCAAAGATAACGAACTATTTACACTTATAATGCTTAGCTATTGAATTCATTAACTTTTTGCAATTTTTTAAATTAAAATTACAGTATTATATTTATAGTAATACCAGTGTTAAAAATGATTAATTGTGGATATTAAAAATAGCCGTTTCCGTAATATTAAACTAACAAAAAAAATTAAAAGTGAAAGTGATTAAACGGCTTAATAAAGATACAATATGACAATGTCTCGAGATAATTAATGCGTTTTAAGAACAAAGGGTGGCGTTCATAACTTCGTTGCATTTGCGTAAGTCCATTTTATTAAAACTTTACTAACTTGTCACTAAAGATAATATATTATCTTGACAAGATCTTTCCAATGTTATAATTATAAAATATTAAATAATTTAATGTTAGCAGCTTAAAATTTTGTAAGATACTTCCACGAGCGAGATTAATGATAAAATTCTAGAATAACTCCAATAAATAGCAATAATAATTCTCATAAAAATCATCAGGTACGATCCACTAACAAAATACCTTAGCTTGAGTCTATTAATACGGTACGTAGGTAGATTCTTATCTTCTCACAATTTACATACCATCCTACGAGTTTATGCTACTATACTATTTCGTAAGCTTTTAAAAAAGTTTAAGCTCGCCAACATTATCACTAAATGAAACAAACACGAATGAAGCAAAGATAGATAATAAAGTGACAACAAAAGAAACAAGATAAGTAATAATACGATAATGGATGGGAAGGGCGACCGCTTCCATTTTACTGCGGTGATAATAAAGATCAATACCAGTGTACTGATTTTCAAGCGGATTCATTGCTGATTTCTCGGAATCCAGATTACTCAGCTCGTAAAAAGTGTACAGACCACAAAAAAGTCTCTCAGTCGATTCAGAAAAAGGATTAAGAAAATTTTAACTTGTGAAAAGAGGTTTGCTAATTATTATGGTTTTGCTATTTGTTTATTTGTTACGTGTTTTGTTTGATTGTACCAATTTTTTTACAAAATTGTTAGCTAAAAAAATATTACTAGTGTTGCTGACTGTACACTCTACACTTTGCTACGACGTAGGCATTGTAATTTGATTACAATCAAAAACCTTGCTATAGAACACATCTCTCTCGTGAAGTTACTTTGATCATAGTCATGTCCTATATTCTAATAACGGTAATAAATAGAACTGATTATTTTTTGGCAGTTTAGTTAAGTTTTTTAAAGTTTTGAATACTTTGGAGCAAATATGGTCAAACATGGCCGGTAGGACTGAGGTGTCAGACGTCCTACTGTTACAAAGTTATTCGGAACTATCCTTTGATACATCAATATTTAATTAAGTCTTATCTACGCAGAAACTGGGTCTTTAATCTGTGACATATTATAAAAAGCAATAATAGGAGTCAGCTAACTTCGCTATAGAAATTAGGATTTTTTTTAATTTCGATAAACTCACGAATTATCCTTGTTTGAAAATGGTATTCTTTAGCGAGAACTTGTGGTTTATCCAATATAATATTAAATAAATTATAAAAAAAAAATCCTCGAAATATGTTTGTGGCGAAGAAATGTAATAGATGATAGAATTTATCGAGAAACATTTGAAATATTATATTATTAAAATTCATTTATACATTTTCTCGTTACTTAGACTTTGCTTTCATAATTATATTAAATTTTCTCTGACTTGAAAACAGTCTTTGGATTTAGTATTTTTGTTTCAAAACACATTCCTGAAGTGATTTGAATAATTTTATTTGCAAAACTTCACCCGAGTAACTTTGAGAAGTACAATACTATATGAGAATGCTAAGTCTAAGTTTCACGATGATTAATTTTACAAAGATGTTGGTTAAAACCAAGAATATCAAAACTAGTTTTTAATATTATAACAAGTTTAACAATTATATTATGTATTAAATTTTCACTTTTATAATCATAGAAATACGGATGTTTTTAGTTTTTTTTTTGTTTGTTTGTATAATGTTCTTTGATCTTGAACTTGTTTTACATGGGCTATTAATGTGATTGAATCATAGGATATTAATATGTCATAATAAGGGTGTCTCGGTGTTAATTTTATTTACTATTATAGATGTGGGGTTAATAATGAAAAGGAAAATTATCATGTCACCATAATATCTAATCTATTTTTAAACCTAGTGAGCAAAAACAAATATAATAGCTTGTTAGAAAATGAACGAAACATATCTCTTACTCTGGACAAAAGGACTCAAAAATCGAAATTGATATCCAAATGAAAACTTTTCATCTTATGTCCGAAGTAGATTGTATAAAAGCAATTTTTTTATATTGGATACAAGATATAACAGAATTTAGTATACAGTACAATGAATAGTATAACAGGTCACTAATAATAATATAGCCGTATGTAGTAACGAATGCGGCTGGATATAGCAGGATGTCAATATAGTTTCATATACATACCATAAAACCACCATTTTCTATTTAGAGCTTATTATCTATTTAGACGTTTTTAAAAAATAAAAAGATTATATTATATTATTATTATTTTATTTTCTATAATAATAAAAAAAGTGTGCGAAAAGTAGCAGTCTTCTAACAAATGATTTTTATTCTCAGTCATTATTATTAATGCAATAATTTAAAATAGTACAAAAAATGTACAGTACACATAATATATAAGATTTCTTAGGCAATAAGATTTCTTACTTAAATGCATAAACTATATCTTTTAGATGTATAAAAGAAGAGCGTATAAAAGAGCAAGATATGCGAAAGCTGACTAAATAAAAAAAATAGTCTAAATAAGTGCCACTCATCTATACGAAGCGTGTCGAGCTTTTTCATCGAATAAGTAAAAAGCCTCTCCGGCCGCGTTCTATGCTTCGCTTTTTCAATGTCTTGAATAAACAACGACTTGACGACTTTTGAACATTAACCAGCTTTAAGCTCTATGAGTACTATTATAAAGATACCTTACCCGGCAAACAATGTTCTGTTATATAAATTATATCTAGAAAAAATAATAACAAAAGATAAAAATGAATTTATGGGGGCGCCCTTATCACCTAGCGATATGACATACTCTTTACGACCTATTCTCATTCCAACAAAATAGTAAATGTAAGCCTGCAAAATAATAACGAGATTTTTATTAATATACATATTCAAGGACCAAGTATATATAAAAATACTTTCACCCATTTTTCAGGCCTTTTTTATATAAAATCTTTATAGTAATATTAAAAAAATTATGGTTTTATTTTTAAGCTATCATTGAATTACATCTGATTTTTATTAATTATAAGCTATGCTTTTAGACTACGAACCCATAGAGCCCTAGAGAGACTAACTACAACATACATCAAAAAATAGCTCTGAGCACTATGCCGTCATTTCTGAGCGGTACAGGAGAGTTCAGGAGTAAATGGAATTTCCCAGAAACAAGTGAGGAATTACGACCAATTATTAATGTATGGCTTTCATCTATGATAACTAAAGCGTCTTAAATGTCAACACTAAAAACATAGCATCAAAGTAACTGTCACAATATGTTAAAGAACGCTTTTAGAATATAAAACTGCATAAGATTTTTAAAAGCTTGCTATTTTGTTCAACAAACGTCTTTAAACAGTAATACCCTTCTGAATAGTCTTAGCATTTCACTTTGAAAAATATATATTCTCTTTAAAATATCTTATAATTTTATTCCATATTTGAAATGACAGTTCAGAAAATTGAAACAGACGGCCTTTATGAATGATCCCGGGAGCTGGTGCTAAAACACTTAAGATATTGAAGAAAATAATGTTCTCCTAAGGTTTCTTTAATAAAACTTTGTGACTATACCAATTTATATATTTTAATTTTATTTCAATTGTTTCTAATTAATTTAAATGAGATGAAACCAACAAGGATGCTGTTACAATGAATGGTGTGAGAGGGGTATTTTCTGTTTGACCTGAATATCGTCAGAAAACTAATTCAATAAAATTTTGTCAAATCGATTTATCTGGTGCCGTAAAACTGCTAAGATAAAACGAATTTGATATTGGCAATTCATAGATTTATATAGTAGACCTGTATTATGGACGTTTTAGTGCAACCGTGAACTGCTTAGAAATAAATCAAGAAGGTTTTTATTTTTATTAAAAGTACTTCTTTTAGATTTCAATCACTTATTTGAAACAATATTTAAGCATTTATTTAATTATCATTCATTAAAGTTTGTATTAAAAAAGCCGGTCTATATCAATAGTTATTCATTGACTGTTGATTTAGTCAATTATCAATATATTAGTGTATATTAGTGTGTATATATATATATATATATATATATATATATATGAATGATGTCCAATTACCAACTCGGTCATTTTAAGTAAGCCTCAAAAATATTTTGTTTCCACTATTTAAAAAAATCTTCAAAATCAACATTACAACTATTATAATAAAACAACTTTTACGGATTTTATCGCGGTTTATTTAGTTTTTTAAGAGCCCGACGTTTCGGATACTTTACAGCAACCATGGTCACGGGAGGTTTGTAAAGTATCCGAAACGTCGGGCTCTTAAAAAACTAAATAAACCGCGATAAAATCCGTAAAAGTTGTTTTATTATAATGAGTGAAATTCGCGTAAACATAAGAAAACAAAACATTACAACTATCTTAATACTATTTAATAATTAATAACTATTTTAATTGTGAATAAGTTAGATGAAACAGCAGTCTTGGCGTTTTTTGATAATTGAAATTAGAAATACTGATAATGATCATGATGAATCCACTTACTTTAGCTCTTACTAATATCACCAAGAAACGATAAAATATGGATAACTTTTAGTGACAGAGTATAAACCCGTCTCGCCAGACGGACCCGATGTCCGATTGTCCGCAACTCAAGAATTGATTTCTATTGTGGCTAATAAAAAGAACGTTTACCTTCAAGAACTACCCACACTGATTATTTTCGCTCTATCAGCTAGGTAATCCCGGTGGCATTTCAGTTAAATCGTTTCTTCTCTTTTAAAATGTGTTCAATCTGATATGTTCTTTTGAAAAAGTTCAAAAGGAAATTTTACGTAATTATAACTCTCAATAAATTACTACATACTAATACATACAATTAAATACTAATACGCTGACGTTGGCCGATGCGTGAATCTGCGGCACAGTGTGATTGATAAAAAAGTCTGTTTGATATTCCAACACTATCGTGCACAAAAACCGGGCCACCGGGTCGAAACAGAGTAACTTTACTTGGTAACGGATTAGACCGACTTTTTACTTTTGCTGTTGTATTTGAATAAACCATCACTATATCTATAGATACAACAATTTAAACCTCTATGTATGAATTGACTTTGTAATCAAAAATAAAATGAAAATGTAGACTTATGTTTTTAGTATCTGATTCAGTATGTATTCACAAAGGCTACTTATTTTGATAATTTTATTAATTTAGGAGGTATGAAGGCGCGGGAAACTGCTAGTGATAAAAAATAGTTACTTTTCTTTCTAGGGCCACAGGTATAATCTGATTTATATTATAACCTAACTGTAACCATACCAGACTGTAACTAAATCTACTAACGTATTAGCGTAGTAGTGTACTATTTGAGATTTTTTTTCCTTACTAGTCAAGTTAAGAATTAAGTAATAATAAAAAGTATTTAATTAATGTATTTATTTGGCTAATTAGACTATTTTTCTAGTTCAAATAGTGTTATGTGGATTGTAGCTTGATCAACGATCTAGTAACCCCACACACATTCTACAACACACAAATATATTACGCTATTCCAGTAACTGGTAATATTGAATTCGAAATTAAATCCTTTAGCCCCAAATCTAAATAGTTTTACACTAATAAGTTACGTTTTCTCATGTACGTATAATACGGGCAAACTATTTTATTTTTTAAACTAAAATTCGTTTATTGGCCGACTGTTGGGGTAGATTTTTTAATCTTGATTACAGTGAAAATTAATAGAAGGGCTAAAATTTAGTTTTATATGTTTGCTTTTCCGTATGTCTCATAGTAGCGGCAAAACCACTTATATGATTTGGATAATTGAGGAGTCAATCGATTCCTTATTTCAGTCCTGGTCACATATGCTACGTTTTAAACTTTTAGGAAGGATTTTTTTTTATATCATAGGAGGACAAACAAACAGCCTTGCGACTATCCACATAACCAGAGGTTATATAGATGCGTTGCCCTCCTTTCCCCCCCAATCGACCACCGGAAACTCACAAACCGTACGTAACGCGACAGCGTAGCTGCTATCTTATGTTTACGCGAATTTCACTCATTATAATGAAACAACTTTTACGGATTTTATCGCGGTTTATTTAGTTTTTTACAATCCCGACGTTTCGGACACTTTACAGCGACCATGGTCACGGGAGGACTGAGGTGTCAGATGTCCTACTGTTACAAAAGTTATTCTAAACTACCCTATGATACAACAATATTTTTATTTAGTCCTATCTATGCAAAAGGTGCTAACTGAGTCTTTAGTCTGTGACATATTATTATGCTTGGATTTAGATTTTATTAATAAATCCAAGCATAATAATATGTCACAGACTAAAGACTCAGTTAGCACCTTTTGCATAGATAGGACTAAATAAAAATATTGTTGTATCATAGGGTAGTTTAGAATAACTTTTGTAACAGTAGGACATCTGACACCTCAGTCCTCCCGTGACCATGGTCGCTGTAAAGTGTCCGAAACGTCGGGATTGTAAAAAACTAAATAAACCGCGATAAAATCCGTAAAAGTTGTTTCATTATAATGAGCGTAGCTGCTACTTTACGAGTACGCCGATTTCATGTGAGGGAGATGTACCACCACGGTCATGCCGGCCCAATTTGGCTGCAAAGCAGCATGGCACTACCTCTTATTAAAAGGAGTTAAAGGAAATGTTTTAAAGATTTAATGGCGGTTTACTCAGATTTTTACATGATTCATGTTTCGAATTTTTTATAGCAACCATGTTGACTGAAGCATGTAAAAATCTTAATGATGTGCTATAGAATCCGCAAAAGTGGTTTCGTCATAATGAGTGAAATTCGCGTAAACGTTAGAAAGCAATGATGTGGGGTTAACTTTTTACGGGTCATATTTGTTTCCATTTTTGAAGTGAAAATATCCCTCAGCGCGTTGAACTATTCTAGGCAGGGAAAAATCTTATAGGTTAGCGTCACTGACATGATAATGTGATATTATGACCATCGTAAAATTTAAAATTTTTAGCATAGTAATTTTAAATCTCATAATAATACCATAATTTTAAGTTATAGTTTTTCGCTTCTATGGGCAGTGTTTATTATTGCCATTTTTTATTTACTTATTTCTAAGGCAAATAATCTGTGAGAAGCGCTTAGCTAAAAAACAGGAAAATTACTCCCGCTTTATTTATCGACCTGAAAAAAGGTATTTTATACTCAAGGATATTGTCTTTCTAGAGCCCTTATAAGTTCTTACACGATTAGATTAAATTGACTTGATTATAAAACAAATTCCAAACATAGCAAAGCCCTGTAAACGTTTATAGGAAAAATATTTCATTTAAATTTGAAATTTATACCATAATTTCCTTCTTGTAAACGTAGTCCATGTTTATTTAAATTTGATTTAGTTCACTTTTCGGTACAAAAACTTAATAACAACTGTTTCAGGCGATCCGATGCAATTCCGCACCTCACTATTTACAGGGTTAAGTAGCCATCTGCACTATATTAATATAACCATCAAATTTAATATAGTACGCTATATTGCTAGATGCGCAACAATGAAACTCTCGCTTTGAGACCAGCTTTTGTCTACAAGCTGTTTGTATCAAAATGCGTCAAAGTTCAAGTACAATTGATACCGAGTTGATCGATATTATGAAGGTGTTTTGTGAATATAGATTGCTAGTTTCCTATTAGGCTTAAAATCATTTTGATTTTGATCAGGGGATTTCTAAAAAAAAGTAAAGTATCAACCCTTATTTAGGTCCCAATGCTGGGACCGGGTCTCCTCCTCGAAATCAGTCGAGGAGGGTAGTGGGCCAATTCGGGTTGGTAAACTTCACATACCTTCAAAGACTTTCGAACTCATCAGGCATGCAGGTTTCCTCACGATGTTTTCCTTCACCGGTGAGCGAGCTATGGTCTCGTGTTTTGGGGTGCACTTAGAAATTTAGAAAAACCCATTTCAAGGCACACACGGACGGGTCAGAATCGAACCCGGATCCTCTCGCAGAGGCCGAGACTACTGGACCATCGTCGCTCTTAGGGGAGTTGACTCTAATTGTATGTTGCCTGTTTTTGAAGTGAAAACTTCTTAAGATGTGTTGAGCACTTTTTAGTAAGGATAATACTTTTAAGTTCGCGTCACCGACAATTCATACGAAATTTAAAATTATTAAGTATTAAAATTTTTAATTCCATAATATCATCATCATCGTCAGGTGCCATCTTCATATTGAAGTTCATAATATCATAATTCTAACTAAAATAAACTAAGCTCATACTCCAATTCATTATACTAGTAAGGCAAGCCCATTCAAATTGTTAAGGTATTTACGGCTAGTTGGTTTTTGGGGAAGTAAATCTTTCATTTTCGACACACTGCTGATATGCGGAGCGAAAACGATTTATAGCTTTATTCCCATCGATTTTTGTTGCTAAAGAAAAATATTATTTCTGTCTTGTTTACTTCCTTTATAACTTATTGCTATAACTTTACAATAAAACTATTGGTTCGTGCACACTAAATTATAAAAGTCGTAAATTGAAAGTTATTTTTTTCAGAGGAAGGGTTTGTTCTATTTTATGGTAGGCGAAACCGCAGCTAGAATAACATCCTACTAATATTATATACCTGAATATATGGATATTTTTTATGTTATAAGGAGACAAAAGGAGAAATATTCCCACCTAGGAAGTTTGTGTGATGACCGTGATCACTTGTTCTATATCTGGGCGTTATTTATCTATAATATGTATGTATTTAGAAATATATCTGTTGTAGGTATATGTTGTCTAGTTGCCATAATACAGGCTCTAGTTTGGGTCAGATGGCCGTGTGTGAGTTATCCCAACATATTATTACATATTTAGTTTATTACTTCACACAAAAACAACTAAATTAATTTTCGTGAAGCTTTACATATACTAGTATCGCCCGCGTACTTCCCATTCCCTAGGCAGTACGGTGATAAATTATAGCCTATGTGTTATTTTGATGTATAAGCTATATTATTGTAAAGTTTCATCAAAATCCATTTAGTAGTTTTTACGTGAGTAACAAGCATCCTATAAATCCATACTTACAAACTTTCACATTCATAATATTAGTAGGATCAATAGGATAATGTGCTATGATAAATTTTTATTCCAATTAATTGTCGATAGTCAGAACATTAATTCTTAAGAAACTCCAAAACCATTTACAAAGCTGTAAAGATGCCCATAAAATCACGGTTTTAAAAAAGAGATTAGCTGCTGCAAACAGACACTCCTTAGGGAGCTAATTAAAAACACATGGACGCTCCACTAAGTGGGATAACTTGCATTTTAGTCGTGATATTTAGTCAATTGCAAAGTTTTTTGTATTATTTATGAAGGAATACTCTTTCCAGTAAATGCGATGTTTAGGAATATTTATGATATAAAAGCAATACCACTAATATTATGAACGCAAAAGTTTGTAAGATTATACGGATGTAATATGTAGAGTAAACATACATCAAGTTTGTTACTCTTTCACGCAAAAACTACTGAATGGATTTTGATAAAACTTTACAAAGATATAGCTGATACACTAGAATAGCGAATTGACTATAATTTACTCCAGTACTCTTACAGAAATGGGAAGTACATGGATTTTAACATAACGTAACATAGGCAGTTGAAGTATAACTTTTGCTCAGTCAACATAATACTCGTATATGTAATTCTCTCATGTTATTTCCATGTATATAATTGAAAGGTCTGCAAATTAGTTTGTAACAGAATAAAAGTACATATTTTTAAAGCCCTTACACCACAAACAGTATGAGAAGATGTAGGCTAGGATACCCTATGGCTATATGGATGATATCCATGCAGTAACCACTGTTGAATCCCACTGCCGTCTTGGCCATCCATGAAGGTGGAATACTTTTATGGCATAGGAGGGCAAACGAACAGTCGAAGCTTTTTGGTGACTATTGACGCCCATTAACATCCACTCAACCAAGAGCTATGCATTATCCTTTTCGTTATTCCAAATGGGCCACCGGAAATTCATAAGCCACACGTAAAGCGACAGCTTAGCTGTCACTTTACGCCGGCATCATTTGAGTCCTGGATATGAAGAGAATACTCTAATAATAATTATGATGATTAAATCTTTCAATAAATAAGTTGAAAAACGATCACAAAAAGTAAGTTCCGATCACGTTTTCAAAGTTTGGAGTTGTTTCAAATGTGTAGACATATACTCTCAGAACGACTGCAAAACTTTGTTGATACATCAAAACAAACAGCACAGCGAAGCAGAATTTTGTTGACTGTTTTATCCGACATGAACAATATTTTATTTTTTAATAATATACTTTTAACCTCCGGCGTGAAAAAGAATGTTCTTATTTCACTGTTATGAGTCGTCTGTGTGATTGAATGTGTTCTGAATCTCATAAACGGGTAATTTGGTTTTCATGCGAAATGTTTATTGATGCGACTTGGAAGAAAATTATTCTAATGCCGTGATGTAAATAAAAAATTAAAAAATTACAAATACAATTCACATTTACCAGGCATTCATTTTTATTATGACTTTAAAGAAGGTTCTTAAATGGGCGGAGGTGCAGCGGTAATTCTTAGATATTTTATTAAAATCGTATTTAGCCACCTCAAGGTCATGAGGAGGTATGGTAGGATTGTATTTAGGGTCCTCTTAGGGAAAAACATTTCGAGGCACCACGGGGCATTAGGCTCGAACCCGAACACTATCGCTAAAAAGGCCTAGCCCATATTCAATGGACCATCGTCGCAATGGTGATCATAATAAAGACTATTATTGAAACCTATTGTGATGTGTTCTAAGGGTGTGAAAACACCCACATAAATCGAATTCATTGTACAATGATGTATACCAGCGATAGTGAATGTGCAAATTGTATATATTATTCGTAATGAACTTATATTGTATCGGCATTCGTATGATAATGGCCCATTGTCATACAAATGTTCCGTGATCACCTCAAAATTTCCGCTATTCGCTGAAAATTATTTTGAGAAAACATATAGTAATATACAGAAAAAACACATATAATAAGATTGTATTTTTTCTCTTGTCACATTAAAATAAAAATACTAGTAAAGGGTTTTTAATATGAGGGAAAACGAACAGTTGGCAACAAACATCCACAGGTTACAACCAAAGGTTATGCAGATGCGTTGCCCTCCTTTTCCTTATCCCCCCAATGGATTACTGAGATCTCAAAAACGGCGCAAATGCTGTCGCGTTATAAGTCAGTCTAAAAAGTTTATGCGATCAGAAAAGTAGGAACTCATCATGTTTTTTTTTATAAAGTTGATATATTTGCTACGCACTTTATATTTCGAGAGATCACTTCAAGAAGCGCGGCTGTAGGTAATAGCTAGTCATTTATAAATTATCGAAAGGGTCTCATCTAATGTAAACTAGGTCGTTTTAATGACGTATTCAAGCAAATGTTTAAATTATCGTCTGCTAATAATAAAGTCTAGTTTGCGGTAACTAATTATTATTTAACTCAAGTGAGTTAAATAATAATTAGTTACCGCAACTCGCTAAATGGATTTAGTGCTGAATTTATAATTGAATTTTTTAATCGTGTTTCACATTTTATCAAAGATATGTTCTTTAAGTCACGATGGCCTAGTTGCTTGCCTTCTGAAGTCTGAAAAGAGATTTTTATACCATCTTGACCAGGAAATAAGGCTTTTCTTATTTCCCCGTAAACTCGTTTTCAGCATTACTCAACTTATCAATAAAAGAAAACATTGTACAAGGGGAGCCTGTACTTTGAGATTGTCAAAGGTTAGGCAATAGTTCTTTTCATATAAGAGGGGGCAAACTAACAGTCAGTTCATCTGGTGATAAGTATACCATAGACATCGGCTACACCAGAGCATAAGCAGATGTGTTGCCTGTCAAAGACTCCTTTTTTCTTGAGGGTACACGTAGGTTCCAGATCAACGTAGGTAAAAAATTATAATTATGGTTACACAAGCCGCTCCCCGCGGTTTCACCCGCGTGCTTCCCGTTCCCGTGGGAGTACGGTGATAAATGATAGCCTATGTGTTATACTGATGTATAAGCTATATTGTTGTAATGTTTCATTGGAATCCATTCAGTAGTTTTTACGTAAAAGAGTAACAAACATCCATACTTACAAACTTTAGCCTTTATAATATTAGTAGGATTCGAAAATTTTACGTATAACATAATGACATAACTCAATTGGTTTTGGGAAAAAATATCTCTAATTTTTAAAAATAATATTCGATAGAAATTTTAATATCAATAGAAAAATAATAACAAGCTGTCATTTAAAGTTGAAAAGTCAATAGAATCAATTCGTTTTGTATCAGAATGTACAGGATGTAATCGACAGCTCAGATCGGCTTAGCGAAATACATTCCAGTTCAAAACTACTATTTCAAATAAAACTTTATTCGTCCATTTTTATCATTACGCTAGCACCGTCCTTCGGTTTTACTTGTAAAGAACAACCCCGTGGAAGTATGGGGATAAATTATAACCGATGTCATTAGCAAATAACGTAACCCTCTAATGGCAAAACAATTTTCAAAATCAATTAAGTAGGTCTAGAGATTACCCCCTAAAACTCACAAACTCAGAAACTGTACCTCTATATAATATTAGCATAGATAAATAAATAGATGTTGAAATTTAGTGACGTCTCTTAATAATTCAAGTACCGATATCATATGATAAGAAAAATTAATTTTCATACTTTTATTTATGTGTGTAATAAGTTGATTAAATTATTTGGAACGGGATATTTAATATGTACGTTTTTCTTAAATTTTTCGCGGACCTTTAACATAAACGATCCTCATATAACAAGAATCTCGGGACTTTAGGGCCTGTTTCACAATCTCCCGTTAAGTTCCCTATAGGCTATAGGGAACATATTTGACAGATAGAGTATGGAGTATCTGTCAAACATCTGTCAAATATGTTGCCTATAGCCTATAGGGAACTTAACGGGAGATTGTGAAACAGGCCCTTAGTCTCGTGAAGAAGACATTCATAGACTATGGAATACTGAAAACTGAAAAAGAGTATAAAAATGTTCTCACGTATCAATATAATTCAAGCACTTGTTCTAAAAAAACTAAAGAATACCATCGCTTACAATAGCTACGATATAATATATTACAATACAATCGACTAGTAAAGGCCGTTTTCAACAAATTGCTGGTACATTATATCTCAGCAGAATTTATATGCATTTTCTTCTTCAGTTATTAGCAGTATATTACATGTGTAGACGTTTTTATTGCTGATACAAAGAGGCTACGAACAATACCTCTGTGATAAATAGTTTTAGAATTTTTTGAAATTAGAAATTTTGTTTTAAATTTATAATTGTTGTTATAGTTAACACGATATAATATGGCTGATTCGTGTTGGATGCGAATGGCAAGGATCGGTCGTCTTGACGTTCATTGAGCGAGGCTTATTTTCAGCAGCGGACGGATAAAGGCTGGTCGTGATGATGCTGATGAAGTAATCCAAAACTTAATAAAGTAATTAAATTTGAATGAAAAGAAATTTGATGCGAGGATGTTAAGAAAAGGCTGCCTATACTGTACTATTACGTCAAAGACTTAAAGATCTGAATGGCATTACACAAGTCAAGAGTATAGCGCGATTAAATCATTTTGCTCCTTATTTTGCATTAACATTATTTCTACAACAAAAGACAATTAAAACTTAAAACGGGTCATTTTTTACAAAATAAAAACTCACCCGTTTGGATGTAGGCCAAAATTGTCGGTTGCTTGCGTTGGCACAAAATTTGCTGACACACAGCTAAAACTTCATATATCTCAAGACAATACACACTATAGTAGCGGCACGATATGATGGCCGTTTTGACACATTAAAATAGTGATGTAAATATCAAATTATTCTTGAAAAAAATATAACCAAATCTGTAACTTTTTATTGCATAAAGTACCTGGTTAAAGAGTTTTAATAAAACTATAACACAATCGCAATGCGCTCACAGTTTGTACTTTTCAATGAAACGTCAGGGCGAAACTGCTTTGTTTTGAATTGAACATTGACGCGAGTTTGCCGAAGGTGTTGTACATGATCCCATTAATTCTTCTATGTGACGCTCGTATTAGTCTTCATTTTTTTTATTTTAATATTCGAAAAAGAAATGTCGAGTTGTGTGGTAAACAAGTACCTCAATAATTATAATCTTATAAAAATAAAAAATAAATGTTCGCGGGACCCTAATATATATTGTTTATGAAGAAATTAAATAAATAAATTTTGTTTCCTAAAATTACACATTCGATAAATTTTATGATTAACCGAACATCACTATTGACAATGAAGAACAGCAATTTTCTCCTTCAAATTTGATTATTATAATTACGAAACTTCATGTGCAGACAAACGTCAAAACGGCCTTCTTATCGTGCCGCGAGTATAAGCAGAGCACAAAATGTGATTTCTTTCTTGGATCCCAAACATTTTAAAAGTGATGCTGATAATAGCGGCTTATCATTTTCTACCAATAAACTGTAAATATGTTTTGTAAATTTTGATTGACATTCTTGGAAACAGTTCATCCGGCTTAAATGTATCTTTTATAAAACGTAGTATTCAGCAGCAAACACTGAGCTATGTACATAGAGAGTACAACAATCATTACCAATTTGAACACGACTGTAAATCTATGTTAACGCTGGCTATGGTGTGTGCCACAGCCTTTAAGATTTTACACAGGTTTAAATGAAACAAAAATGAATTCTTTTACTTGGCCTATCTAAATCAATTTAACTCATTTGTGTTAAGCTAAAAAAGAAACAAAAGAGAAATGCTAAATACAAGGTGTATTTAGCATTTTTCTTTTAATTCTGTTTCTAGTCTCCGGACTCATTGTATTTTCTAGGTTTCCGGAGAACATAATAACGCGGCATTTTTGTTTCAAACTAGCGTTCGAATGCTATTTTAATTTCGGGTTCTTAGTCCATTGAGGGCTTATTTCAAAATGATTAATTTATAATTACATTTGTTTTGCAGGCTCCGAAATTCAAACCTAAAACTGCATCATAATAATATTATAAACTCGAAAGTTAGTAAGAATGTACGTACATTACTTTTTCACGAAAGACTACTGAATGGACTATATCCATTTTAAAACTAAAAAGGAGTCAATTATAAAGCGGTAATTTGGAACCTGTTAACGCAATTACGCTACTCATCCTTATCATTTTAAACACATAAGTTGGCTTGAGCACTTCATTAAGATTATTTTACCATGTAAACTATGCAAATTAAGTGAATACTATAAAGAAATATAACAAAATCATAATATTGCGCGACGTGTCCCGTTATTTCGA
Source organism: Lycaena phlaeas (assembly GCA_905333005.2). Taxonomy (NCBI): domain Eukaryota; kingdom Metazoa; phylum Arthropoda; class Insecta; order Lepidoptera; family Lycaenidae; genus Lycaena; species Lycaena phlaeas. The sequence goes on from HG995168.1 coordinate 9,738,850, forward strand.
CCGGGCCGCCCAGGAACACGTGTCACCGCGCCTTGCGTCCGAGCTCTAAGTCTGAAAATTAAGGTAATAGATTGTATATTGATGTATGGTGGAATTGTGTATCCCAAATAGGCCTACAGAAAAATCCGCGATGGCGTAATATGTCTTTATCACATACTACTTATATAATATACGTTTACTGAACGTGGAACGTGGTATTTATACGAATATGTTATGAATCCTTATCACCATTACATAATGTCTTTCGCCATGTCTGCATGTCATGTCCCTCTGTCAGTATGCGATAGGGTCAAAAACTGTTTCGCTTTCAACATAACAATATAATTCCCGCGTAAAGTTACGCAGACCTCCTTCCAAATCCTGAGATATACTATAACCTGATATCAAATTTACCAAGACGTTGTCTAAATTGGTAAAATGTATAAGGATAAATTAATCATTGTTACAGTCAGACATTTGAGATTACTTTAAAAATGCTGTCTTACTTCCTTTAAAGATATAACAAAAAAATAGAAAAAATATTAATTACCATCAGTCCGGATGCGTCCGTTAATTGCTGTGCTGGCAACAGCTAGTATACAATAAATTACAAATTTGACACAACATTCGTTTTTTTTTTTTACCAATCATTTGAGTTAGAAATAGATTAAGGAGTTAGAATAGATAGATAAATTTACATGGTGTGTATTAAATTTATATGGTGTTTTATTTTCACTCACCACCCACTATGATAAAAGACACTTCTCGTGACTGCAATCGTATTTTTTTTTAAACTGTGCACAAAAAAAAAATATTTATATGAGCATGCGGATAATATTTTATTTATAAATACTCTGTGCCATTGTTTGATCACCTGACTTCAAATCCTCTGGCCTTTTTTTCCTGTCACGCTATTTACTTAATCATCGCCTTTTCCGAGGGCTTCCGCTCACCTTCCCTTTTTCACTGAGAATAAATTATGTCTATTTGTCATCCATGTTATAACGAAAAAACACTTAGTTGCTTGCAACATTTTAAATTTTGCTATGATATTAATTGAATGCTAATTTTTATTTTTTGAAAAAAATGTTAATATATTACAGACAATTCAAGAACAAACAGAAAAAGAATTATTGACGTGAACTTTTCACACAAATTTTTCATGAAAATATTATATTAGACGAACAAAACGAAGGAAGCATAATTTTAGTTTAGTAAGTAAATATTTTAAGAGAAGAGAGTATAAAACTTTGTTTTTAAACTAAAAGAACACACGTCAGTAGTTGAAGAACATTCTAGAACATGAACTTGTTCCAACACTTGATTGATGGTCTAATAAAAATCCACACGAAATGTGTTCCATACTCGTAACTCACACTCGTTCCACACAGCGGAAAGTACAAAGCATTGTCTATAATAAAAGGAAATTGAAAGTGAGAAAACATTAGTGCAATCCAATATATTATTTTATAGATCTTCTTGTGTACACATATTATAAATAATTAAATATTTGCGACGATGGTCCAGTGGTGGATGGACTCGGCCTCTTATGCGAGAGATTCCGGGTTCCATCCTGACCCCCATGTGTGACTTGTGGGTTTTTCTAAATTTCTAAGTGCACCCCAAACACGAGACCATCGCTCGCTCACCGGTGAAGGAAAACATCGTAAGGAAACTTGCATGCCTGATAAAAGTCTTTGTAGGTATGTGAAGTTCACCAACCCGCACTGAGCCAGCGCATCGGTGAACTATGGCCCATTACCCTCCTCGCCTGATTTTGAGGAGGAGACCCATGCCCAGCAGTGTGACATAAAGGGTTGATACTTTTTTACATATATTTGGTTTGCGAATTCGAAAACGAATACGGATTCCGAACGTGTGGCCGGCCTAACAATGTAGTAACGTAAATATACATTTTTGGATTATAACACCTCAAAGATTTAAAAAACCTTTTAACGGGAATTGGTTTGTTAAGTAATTATTTGTACAAAAATTTAATCCGATAATGGAACAGGTAAAACAATACTCAAAGGATTAAATACCGACTTAAACATCTTTTAGCTGAGAGCGAATTTAATTACTCAGGTTTTTATTTAAGCTTTAAATATTTTATTGATACTAAGCGATACCATGGGATAGTAATAGGCCGGGAATGGACGGGAAAGGTCGATACTTGGCCCCTAAATCACGTTATTATGGGTCATTGTAGCAATATCGTCGAGACTAGATAATCCTTTTGGAAATTGGGACTTTCACTTGATATTTATGTAACAGCCTGTCTGCCGTTGTCGTTCGGTCACACTATAATTTTCTGAGAGGTCACAACGTCGATTCGACTCAGAAGTGGGTGAGACAAATATGTTTCGACATATTAATGGTGTAATTATTATGCCACAACTCTGATGTGCTTGAATAATGCAATGCATAAATGATGGGTTCGTACTCTAGTTTTAGACGTTAGCCATTCTACACTCAGAATTTTTATTCCGTAGAATTCTGTCAGCTATCTGAACCTGAATTTGTAGGTAGCGATGCTAAAGAATAAGATAAAGTAATAACATAAAGTAATTTAACTTAATTCAATATGATGTTCGTAATATAGAAATATTTGTTATTTTTATATTTGTTCACGTAAGTAAATTTGATTTACCTTTTTTAGGTAAAATATGAAAAATATCTGGGATATTATTTTTTATTTCCCTCAAATGGGGAAACAAGTTTTTGGTGAAAAGGACTTTTTTAGGATTCTTTTTAGGAGACCTTTTGAACTCTATATTAATCAGGTCTAGGGTTACTTTCTAAGCATATTTTAATGAGCCATAGAAAAACCGAGTCATTAAATTTTAACTTAATCTTAAAAATTATATCGCAAATTTCGTGCATGGTTAAATTAATTTTTTACTGTACGATAACATAATATTGCTGTATTTATTTTCCCTAAAAACTCAATAAGAGTTTAGTTAGAGAGAACATAAACCAAACTCGATTCCGTCCTAGACCTAAGAACTTATTCTCCGAGATAATGATTGCACGGACGGCAAGTCTGTGAGACCACACATAAATCAGTCTGGTGAAAAAATATCATACAGCGCCACACACGACCTTGTTGTGGAAACGAGCGACCCGGATTTGTTCTGTAATAGTCCTAGCATGTATATCCAGTAGTCCTAGCCCGTTTCATTCGCTTTTAAAAAAGCCTTTACCCATCTGCGAAACAGAAAGGAAAGGTTGCGATTTTACCAGTCGATGTGATTTCAATTTCATGAATGAAAATTGCAATCGATTTTTAATATCTACATTTTAACTGACTTCAAACAAAATGAGTATTTTTTGTGGTCTTTACATAGTTTTTAAGCTTTTCATTTAAAATAGCTTTTGATTTTTTGCATTTAATCCAAATATACAGAAAATAAAAACATAAAGTTAGTAAAAACTATATTGGTTTTATGATAAGATTTGTTGAAATAATTTAATCTAATTTCTTAGATCTTAAAAATGCTTAATATATTGTTTTTCGTCATCATCGAAAAATATTTCTTAATAGTTACTCCGCCATTTTGCCAATTTATAAAAAGTGTCTCTTTATCCCACGTCCTAAATTATTTGATGTGTTATAAAGACATTCCCTTAGAAAATTTGCTAAATAAACCTCTTTTGGAGCTGTAGAATGTTTATTAAGGAAAATCGTTAAGATTTTCACACTAAGGCCTCTTTCGCACGAGAGTTTAATAAACGTTGCGCTTAAACCTGGCGTTAGGTAGGCTCGAGTTGAGACTTCCGCGTGTTCATTTCGATTTAACGTCCAAGGCTCAACGTTGAAAATCCAATAGTTCTCGACAAAAAGCGCCTTAAAACGCTTTAAGTTGAATAAATACATAGGTATCCAGTTGCGTCATTTTTAAATGTTTTAATGCTCGGTAAAAAAACGCTCGTGTGAACAGGGCAAACAAGTATACCCCTTGGGACATATTTTAGTGATTGCTTATTTTGAGTCCAGTCCTTTGTAATTAGACTTCAAGTCTTGTAATCTCATCGTAATTATGTTTTTAATAAATTTTATGTACTAAGAAACATAAAATTATTTGTGAATAAGTTTATTTATTTTGAAATATATCTCATCATACATCATACATCAATAAGTACCATCTATTTAAAGAATAATAATTATATTATACTATTAATGGCTTTCGCAGCGCACGGGAAATAATAAATTTTATTGGAAAATATTTGGTATCATAGGTGACGTTGTTCCAATTCAGGTAACGAATCTCATTTTTTTTTAATAAAAACAATTATATAGCGTATGTTACTCGGGGTTGCCAAGGTTTCTAGCTGTATTATAGTAGTTTTTTTATATTTTATTATATAAAATCACAATAAAAAATCAGCATACAAAAATACAAAGCTTTCCTTTTTATAATATTAGCACATATTAGTGTGTATATCTGATATGTGAGTAGTTTTTTAATCAAAAGCAATATTAGCATTGGCTGTTATAACACCTATTATTATTATAATATAATTCATTTTCAATTTAATAATATAATTAATATTATTAAATAGAAAAAACAAAAAAAATGTTCGGTATATGTGCTAGATTTTTATAAATAACTTTTTGCTCATTTTGCTTTTTACAAACTTCGCATTTTAACCATAGTTTATATAAAATATATTTAAAAATATTTTTTACAAACCATTATTGTAGTGATATTTATTGCAAACATTGTTATTCTTATTTTTTATATCAAGATTTTAATGATACATTTTGTCGTTATCATTTCAAATCCTTTGAGATATAACATGTTATTAATCACAATATACTTGAACAACTTATACTTATGATATCAAAATTTTCGTTAACGACATAATGGACCTTTAGTTGCAAAAATTACAGTATAGCGCTGAACACGGCAGACTGCCAGGTCTATTATTATCACGAGACACATGTTAACATTATGATGATGATAATAATGATGATAAGTTTTTAAGTGGATAGTTAAACCTTGGTTACATTTTGATTAGTTATTAATGCGGGTGTATAGTGCTTAGTACTAAGCACGTTTGAACAGCACCGAGTACCGCTTAGACTAAGCTTAAGTCTAATCACTCAATTCGCATGGATGAATGTGTGCAAAGCATTACATTGCTTACCAAACCAATCAATGACATGGCACGCGACAAAATTGAGATGTTTATGTAATTTAAAACTTTTTCTACTTAACATTGTACCTTTGTCGCTTTGTCGTTTGAAACAAACAAGGTGACGCTTAATTAATGTTTGTTTCTTTTTTTTCAGAAGCAACCAGAAGGAGCATAAAGCTTCCAAAGTTTATGACGGGAGGTAAGTTGCAAACTCTTGTAATTTATTAAAAATCATTTACATAAGCTAAAGGAAGTTATTTTGGACAACATTGGAAGACAACGAAATTAATTAACTTTATTAACGTATTTTGGACATAAAAACAAATGATAATATTTACGTCAGAAGGTGGATCGTTGAAATAACGAAACGAATTGGTAGATTTTCAAACAAAGTTGGAAAAGCTTTTGTTTTAGGAGGTTTAGGGGGTTATTTTCTTTGAAGAGCTCATGGTTCAGTAATAACAACCGCGCAGGTCGTTCTATTAGATTTAGTTACGCTTGCCAGGGGTAGTCCGTGGATCTTTACATACTAATACATCTCCGTGCTTCGGAAAGCACGTTAAGCCGTTGGTCCCGGCTGTCATTCATAGATCTTTGACAGTCATTACGGGTCGTCAGATGCCGTAAAGTCTAATATAACCAGTCTTATCATACATAGGGTTGGGGAGGTCAGATAGTCCATCCATTCAAAATACAGGCATCCAAGTGTACCCAGTTAGACTGGAAGCCGACCAGAAATATATTCTCATTATGCTAATTTCTAACGAGATAAAAACCAAGACATCCAAATCAAAACCAAAACATAAGAAAGCAAATAAAATATTAACGTAGTGGTTTTCAGTAAGCTCTCGTAGTGGCCAAGTATTTGGTTACAGAATGGACATAGGCTGCGGTTTGAAATCCAGACACGATCATAAAATGTCCACAACGGCTCATGGGTGTGTATTTACGTGGATTTATTTCTGTTTCTAGTACTTGTACTAATTATTACTTGACTGCTACTAAAGTAGTTCTTACTACATACAGACAAAGTTTACCGTGATGTGAATATACAATTATTTGTCGCGTCCTTAGAGTAAAATCGGCTTGAGCCACCTGAAGTGACATTTCAGTTGTAATATCAAGTTTTATTTCTCGGTTGGAGCTATGCTAATGGCCCTAGTGGCCTTAATGCTTCATCAGGTATAAGGTTCCAACCGGGTTTCACCCTGTGATAAAAAAAATAGGGGTTGTCGCCGCCAGGGCGTTGAGTTCGTTCCTGTGGCGGGTCCATGCCCCACCAGCGTCAGATGAAGTGAGACCCCAAGTGGACTACTCCCACCGGGTGGTTTTACCGAGGTGAAGGCCCGGCAGAAGGTGCCAGCAATACTGGGACCTATTCCACCGTGGTGGCTTCGGCGGCCGCCACGTGATATCTTGACTGGTGTTTGGCAGGCAAGACCCCCCATCCTTGTCGGACGTGTTTTATCAAGTAGTGGGTCGTAACATCGTCGTAGTTTTATGGATATGCGTGACTAGTTTTTTTTTTCAGGTAACTATTTAATTTTGCATAAAGCATCACTTACTTGTTTATAATGTGAATCATCCACATATTATAACTTATAACACCTACGAATGCCGTTAAATTAATATTGATAGATAATTTAATCAATTTAACATTCCTTCATACTTACAGGGAGCGATAACAGTTAATTATATTCTGTTGAGTGAAACACTTATGCGCCGATCGGTACATCAAATTTTTAATGAATACGTATACCATTATTAGCTTCGTAACTAATTACTGAAACCGATTACGCTATTTTATATAAAATAAAATATTAACGCCCATCTCTAGCTGTATCTTTTTCAATTAAAATACAGTTTTAACATGCCCCGTTCTGGCTAGCTTTTTGTGACGAATTAAAAAAAAATAAGCAAGTTATATTTTCAAAAACTCTTCTTAAAATAGAAGTTTTAAAATCAAAATTAGATATTTCCGATCAAGTGTTGCGCATTTCGTCAAACGATTATCTACTATGTGGGCTAAATGCATACATCAGATGCAATTAGTTCTGCGTTTGCCGACTCACGGCTCTGTGTTACATGATATAATGGAGTATTGTATGTTAGTACGTGAGATCTGGGAGTGATGTATAGTGATACTAATGAATACGGATTTGGAAACTATCCATTACCATCACTGAACCGTTATCATTCCTAGTGTGTCTATATAATACTAATTGATACCTAAATATCGTTTAATATTATAATAATATTATAATGAAACCTATTGCCATTACTATGGCTGCTGTAAAGTATTGGAAACGTCGGGCATGTAAAAATAATAATAAGCCGTAATAAAGTCCGTCACAATTGTTTCACACACAGCGTACTTCTTCATATGACAAATTACTACTTAATGATCATTATTTTCCGTAGTATCAAATTACTCTATGATCATTATTAAGAAATGTTGTCAATTGTTCAGCAAAGAAGTCCATTTATTGACAACAGAACAGTCAAAGCCTTGCGACTATCGACGCCCATTAACATCCACATAACCAGAGGTTATGCAAATGCGTTGCCCTCCTTTTCCCTGCCCAAATGGACCAGCGGAAACTCACAAACCGCACGAAACGCGACAGCGTAGCTGTCACTTTACGTCGATTTCATGTGAGCGAGAGGTTCCTCCCCGGTAGTGCCGGCCCAATTTGGCTGCAAAGCAGCGTGGCACTACCTCTTACTATTTTATTGGAATGAACTTCACAATTTAAAAAAAATGTGTCAGTAGGTACATCTAGAAATTATTATTATTATAACTTAGTAATGACCCTTCTTAGTAGAAACAGATAGAGACATTAGGAACATTTGATACGGCAATAAATGTGTCATTATATATGAATACATATAAGTACAAATAATATAAGTCGTAGATAACGAATTTTTACAAAGTTTTTAAATACAAGATAAACGATGTTCAAAACAAAAAAAACATTGAAGGAAAATACCAAGGAAAATACCAACTGAAAATAATTTTAAGTAAGATGAAGCCTCAATAACATTATAATACAAAAATTGATTGAATTTGTATAACTACAGAAGATTTCAATACTCAATTGATATAGAGAGGTTCAATCAAAACAATTGAAATCGGAATTATGATGTTAAATAATATTGGAGCATGATTAAAAAGTATCAGAAGACGTCTGCACTCATAAATAAAATGGAAAATGAGCTTGTTTCTGAATTCAATATTAGTAGGTACTAAAATATTCTCCATCCTTACTTATTTAATATTATAAATGTAAAACACATATTATCCGAGGTACTAGAAGTAAAAACTATTTTTTAAAAGATAATGGAGACTTTCTTTGGTCGCACTAATCTCACCAATTCCCAATCATGCCATCATCTTCAATCATCATCATCAAATTTGAATTTCAGAAAATGTGTGATTATGCTACAATACATAATATAGTAACGATTAACTCTATTAAATTATATCGATTATTTTTTACGTTAAAGAAACAACTCTTACAACGGGTGAAAGGGCATGTAAAAGCTGATATATTTTATGGGAAAACTTTCAGAACAGGCTCTAAAACAACCCGAATTATTTCAATAAAACCTTTACAGATTTAGAATTTGAAATTTACACATACATCACGTACACTTGATGACTTTAAAGTTTATTATATCATCACAATCAGCATCTATCCATATGCCCAACCACTGCTCATATGCCCCTCGCAATGAACGCCAAGAAGGCTGACCTTGTCACTCGCATCCAGCGCGGCCTCAGCTACTGAATCCTATAATTGGCCTACACAATAAAGTTCGTATTTTAATTAAAATAAATCCCTGAATATAAAAAATAAAAATCATGTCTAATAATTATCCTACCTTTTATGGATTTAAGCCCGACTTACTAGTCCATTGAAATGTTACATTTTTACCTTGAATTTTTTAGAGGATGCATTTTTTTTTTTGAAGTTTGGGTCAGTGTAAAGCTAAAACCAAGTTTGTGGGGTCGCCACCCTTGTCTCACGGTCGCCAATTTGAAAATAGGCGTTGAAATGGGTTTTACCATATATCTCTTAAACTATTTATCTCATAAAAAAATTGTTAACATTTTTTGTTGCAAATTAAATTCTCTACAACTTTGGTCCAGTAAGTTTTGTCGTAGAACTATAAATAAAAAAGTTATAAGCGAAAATATTTAGAAATTCGAGAACCCCATTACGTTGCTGCAAGTCCCACCAGAACAATGGAAGCACACAGCAGAACATTTCAGTCCTGCTTTTTGACATCTACACATCGCTCCACAGTTTCCTTTGCATTTGCAAAAGATCAAGTTTAGAAGCTCAGGGGGTGCAGGAAATTTAGAGCTCTGCACTGGCATTAATAATGTTCTACATTTTTTTCAGCCCCTGTCTCAATAAAATTGATTTTTTTATGATAAAATCGAACACTGTATAATAGTTGTGTTCGTAAAAACTTTAAACATCTGAAACTTTTCTTTTCATATTTTAAACATCTACGTTTTGACGTTTCCACAATAGGTTTCTTTCGTGAAAATTATTGTTAGCAAGGAACGTCACATTTGGATGACAGTGGGGTGTTCGCCCACTTTATTGAATCAAAAGGGGGAATTCGTCGCTTAGTCACCCCCTCACGACATCCGCGGGAAAATATAGCGGTCCTTCTCCAAGCTTAAATCAGTCGGGGTTGTTGTGTGCATAACTTAATCTTCAATTATGGAACACTTTAATAACGCTCGACCTATTTCTTGACATAATTAAAATAAGTGATTAATCCACGCAAAGCAGATAAGGGTGTTCGCATTTGAAGTGGCTGTAGATAAGTACATTAAAGGCTGTTTGTCTTTCGACAATAATATTGTTTTAGGTTTTAAGGTGCAAGTCGTATTTTGTCCAATTGTTTGTGTAGCTAGCCGATCTAATAGTTTGACGTTTGTCAAGAATTGTACTCGTATTATATTAAACGATTAATTAATTTTGCTTTGCCGTGAATGATTGACTTAGGCCCCATTCGCACAAGCGCTTTAAAAGCGTCGCGGTAAAACCCGTCTATTGCTACCTTCGTATGCTAAATTCAAATTGTTGTCAAAAACTTAACGTCATTATTACATACTCTATAACATTACTCGATAAAAATAGCGCCGCGCTTTAAAAACGCTTTTGTGTGAACAGAATAAGATAATATATTATGGGTCATTTGTCTCATCCAAACACATTTTTAACGCTCGGTAAAAAGCGCTCGTGCGAACGTGGCTTTATGGATAAACGCATAGCCTAAACTGCCGATCATAGAGACTTGAAACATTGGAGGAAATTCTTTGTATGAATTAGATTGGTAGATTGGTAGAGAATTCTCCGAAATTCTACCCCTAACGAGGTGAAAAGGAAAGACAAAGGAAGGGGCTTATTGCTTATGCTTCCTGTGGGTTTATTGTGAAAAATTATTAATTGTATTTATTTTTTCATTCAATAGGCCTAAACACAAAAGACATTAAAAGAAATACAGAGCAATTTAATCCTTAAGACACAAAAACTAATTAAGTTCAATAATAAAAAAAAATAAGTCGATGTGAGGCAGGAATAGGAGATGTGTGACTGACCTGGCGTATTCTTGCTCTTCTTCCAGGGCTGCCAGCAGCTCACGTACCCCCTCGTTTAGTCTTCTAAAGTCGGCAGATATGCAGCAACAACACACACACACACACACGCGATCGCGTTCAAAGCTTTGATAGGCTTATAGCTTAGTTTATAGTTTAACAGTTAGCCAAAAAGCGTCTATACTAGTTGACGGCTTTAACACTTTACTTTAACACTTTAACACAAATTAACACGTGACAAGCATAATGCAAGTTTTTTATTAAACTACCCCCAACTTTGGAGAATAATTTGAAACTCAACAACCTTCCTTGAAGTAACCCTTCAAGAAAAATAAACAGAAAAAAACGATGCGAAGCCACTTTGACAATAAGAGTCGCAATAGTGTAAGAGTAACAGCGGGAACGCTCTTTGTGCGATATAAGAATTAATAGAAAATGAAATAAAAATAAAAAAAATTGAAAAACTAATACCATCACCAAAATATCGTATCATAGTAAAACGAAGCATACTAAATATGCGCGGTAAATTAAGTAACTAAAATACTAAAAGTGTCCTAAAGACAGACTTAAAATTATTAAACCGACCCTATTGCACCGGTAAAGGACAAAGACGTACAACTGGTCGCTTGTGTGTCCCAGCGTTCGTCTTTACCTCTGCAACGCGAATAACTCCGTCTTTAGCGGGATAAACCTTATTAAATTATTGTTCTTTTTCTTTAGTATTAGGTCAGCTGGAAGAAATTTCAGTGCGGAATAAGCTGTACCGTTGTACTGTTCTCTTTAAATTTAATAGTTTTGTGTTTAAGTTTTCTGTGTACATAAATAATTAAATAAATATATAAACATTCGTAATAACACCTAACGGCCACTGCAGTGGAGCTATATTATTTACGTTCAACAATACGACGGTACCAACTGTTATACAAGTGGTATACTCGTAGTAACAACAATAATCCATACATATAAATAAAATTAGACTGTCCGTTTGTAAAATAACCGCCATTTCCTACATCCATATGAATATATATATGGTACATATACAAAAACAACATTTTTTACAATCTTTGTATGTCTGTTTGTCCCTGCTAATATCTGAAATGGCTGGACTGCTTTTGAGGGGACTTTTACTGGCAGGTAAGCAGGTTATCATCAAACAGGATGCGTCCGTAAATCTAAGTTAACGCGGGCAAGGCTGCGGGCAACAGCTAGTAATAAATAAAACTCAAACAAAACAGAAATATTTTTTCTACGATAGTCATTTGCTTGCTGAAACCAACTTCACGCGACCTGGTGTTCTAACAATTCAGTTTTAATTAAATGAAATGTTTTGGAAGCGTGTAATAATGGAGGCGAGTGTAATGTTTCATAAAATTTGCATATAAGTTTATGACAGACATTTTATGATGAGCGAAGTTGTATCATTAAAGTGTCAAACACTTTTCAACTGAACGAAAACTTTGGCTCACTTAAACGATGTTCACTTGAAATCTTTTACGTCATGGCCTTTATTAGCGTGATGCGCCATACTGGATTTCGATTGTTTGTTGGATGGACAATCTGGTTGATGTGCCACTTGATTGTTAGCATCTTACTATCTTACTAATATTAGCGCTTTAGTTTGTAAGTATTCATGTTTGTTACTCTTTCGCGTAAAAACTACTGAATAGATTTTGATGAAACATAACAATAATATAGCTTATATATCGGAATAACACATAAGCTATAATTATTCTCCGTAGTACCACAGGAATGGGATGTATGCGGGCGAAACCGCGGGGCGCTCTTATAAGCCTATTAAAATTAGCGAATTCACTTATTCATAGGTACGTTAGTTATTTTCAGATATAAGATTAGAAAAAGAAGAGTAGATCTTAACGCTACATATAATCTGTCATCAGTATGCCTCCTGTCCTGCTCTTTTTTTCGAAATATAAGCTTCACAGAAGAAAAAGGGAGGCTTTGCCGTGCTCGCTCCCTGCTACATGAGGACAGTGGTCCTCATGTAGCTTCTTTCAGACAGTGTAATTACTGGCACAGAGACTTAACATTTTATGTCTCACGATAGGCAATACATAAATTAGTTACCTGTGTTAGCTCCAGGTAAACTAAGCTATGTTCGTGAGCGATAACGAATAAAACTTAAATCTAGCTAAAAAAATAAAAATTAAAAATGTCATATTAAATGTTGTATTTTGTAACTATGTATTTTATATTGTGAACTTTCATAAAATATATGAATAAAAAAAAACATTTCAAACGTATTCATGTGTCAGTAATTACCCGACATTTACTTTATAGGTGACAACAGATAAATTCTCGCTGGGAAAATCTAGTTAAAGGAACAAACGTGTTCACAGAACTTCTAATTACCGAATGTCGCCCTGACGACCTTTATTAAGTATTCCGAGTGAAAAGAGATTACGTCTAGGCAAAGGAATATATATTTCATTTACTATTTTCAACCTATCCATTTACGTGAAATTTGAAAATCCATTCCATAATTCGAGTGTTTTGCATTTTCGACCCTCTTTTGTGGATATTTCTCACGATATTTAACTAATATACTAAAATATTTTATTCTATAAAATAATAAGCATTTGGATTTGTCTAAAAATATATCTCTTGTTGTAATGTTTACAGTTAACATAATGGTAATTGTCAATTTTGTAATTCGTGCGTCTGCGCTTTATTAATCTCATCAGATAATTGACACGATTAAATTAGGTTTTTATAATAAACAAGCCGCATCACGTAAGACTGGAATAGGTTTAAAGTACTACATGTAAAACTGTAGTAGGTTTAAAGTACTACACGTAAGACTGTAGTAGGTTTAAAGTACTACACGTAAGACTGTAGTAGGTTTAAAGTACTATAAACGTTTTCTTCAACTTGAGCGTCAAACACACGCACAACGAGAAAAATAGATTTCTTTTGAGCTCCTCAACATATGCAAATTTAACTACTTTTAAAAATTATAAAGTGTGTAGCCATTAATATTTTAATACAATAATATATAGAGAAATTTAGGCTAGATACTAACTCTTTAATATAATAAGGGCGAAGATAAGCCGGCCACATGTCTAAAAATACAAAGCAAAGAAAGGCACTGACATAATAGTGGTCACGTCCGACATACCCAGAAACCCTGCGTCAAACCTAGCACTCTTTGCCGACGACACTGCACTATATGTGACCCATACGTCAGCAAGGACAGCATATCGCTCCCTTCAGAAAGCCGTCACCGAGCTAGGTGAATGGTTCGCTAAATGGAGAATAGAGATAAACCCAGACAAAAGTCAATCAATCCAGTTTACAAAAAGAAGGGGCACGCTCAATCAGAGTCGTCGGCAAATGATGCCGATCAAACTAAACGGCACCATAATCCCCAGAGTAGGGCAGGTGAAGTCCCTGGGAGTTAGACAGGTCGATGTCATTCAGGCCGCACATAAATAACATAATAAAAAAGGCCAAATTCGTTTTGAGTCGATTATACTTCCTGATAAACAAGAAAAGTAAGATGCCCCTCAGGCATAAACTTACCTTATACAAAGCGTGTATAAGACCGATTATATCGTACTCCAGTGTTGCGTTCGCGCACGTGCCACAGAGTCGAATCAAACCTTTGCAGATATTACAAAACAAATTCTTACGCATAGCAACCGGTTGCCCATGGTACATAAGAAACATCGACCTACATAGGGACCTCAAGTTAGATTCGATTAGGGGCCACTTCAAAAAGATGTCAGTACGTCACTTTGAAAAGGCACTCCAGCACCCAAACCCGCTCACAGTGAGCGCGGCAGACTATGTCCCTGATATCTCAGTCTCAAAGAGTTTTAGGTTACCTAAACATGTTACAACCGATCCCGCTGACGAAATATCTCAGCTATTAATGCGCGACGTAAAAGCGCGACGCGAAATTCAAAATAGAATACATACACATAACAATACAACATCCGGGGCTAGGTACTCAGTCACACCGCTTGGGCCTCGGGGCCGTAAGCGACGTCGATCCTTACATATGGTAAATACATCTATCTAGTCTACACTAATCAAAACCGCGAAAACACCGATAGCACTTTGCTATCGGTCGATTGCACGGGTTGCGCGCACGACCCACCTCCCCCGTCAGAGGGGGAAGGGAGGGCCGGCCCTCCGACTAATAGTTTAACTTCAACCGCTAATGACTCGTCGACCGTATTGGATTTGACTAGCCAAACATAATAGAGTTCTCTTTAGAGTAGCGCGCGCGATATACCGCGCCCCTTCGGCGCATGGAGGGGGGCGCCCCCTTTCGAATTTTACTAGGTGAGCCATCTGCTCACCTACCGACCGATTGAGCTTAAAGGTCATCTGGCCTAAAAGTCTAAACCTTTCGAAAAAAAAACATGATAGTGGAGACTTAAACAATATGAACTTTGTTTAAATTTAAGCTGAAGTAGATGTGTGTCTGGGTGTACGATAGATTGGCAAATACGGGTCCACTCATTTTTTTTTCTTTTTTTAATTCCTTGCCGGGTCCTCAAACCCTACAAAACCAGGCTCGAAAATTACAAATACACAATTTGCAGCAACAAATTATGTATAATGGAAAATTGAACCACAAAGACCACACAATCCCAATAATATTATATACTTACGCATTTTTTTTAAAGGCGTAGGATGTTTGTTTCACGCAACAACTGCTTAATGGATTTTAATGAAAATTTACATGTAAAAGCTTAAACAGAATGACACATAGGCTATAGATTGCCCCTGTTCTTCCACGGGAATCGAAAGTATGCGGGTGAAACCGAGGGGTGCTATTCGTGTAATTAATACAATTAAATTTATTACTGGTATTCAATAATTATTATGACAAAAAATATTGCGAACATTATACCAGATAGCGTTTTTGTAATAAAAACTTCTTAAAAGAATTCCTTACTAAGTGATCCCACTCTATTGAGATGAATTTACCTTGTCAGACGTCATGATCGAATTTCTTCCTTTTTAAATCCAATTGAAGATATATTTGGAGATGATACGGAAGAGAGTGAAAATAGAATAGGGAAAGCAGAATTGGATTCTTATCTTATTGTTTGCACATTAGAACGCTGTCTCATAAGTGTTTCAAGTAGCTGACGGCGTGACTATTAGAGACACTTTGGAGCACATGTGTTTTAGTTGAGAAAATTTAAAAATATAATATATTTTTACGACTCACCTTTATCATATCAATAAATATTACCTATATAATGCAGTGTTACATGATATATCATTTAACAGCAAGGAACTCCCAAAGAATATTATTATCAATAAAAGTTTGCAGTTCGATCAAACTTGAAAAATAGGAGACACGATAGGTGGCGCCATTATCGGAGCCAGAATAATGTACACCTAAATTCACAGAGTTAAAATTTTACGGCATATTTGTTTATTTTTTATAGCATATAAGGGGAAACGAACAGTCGAAGACATTTGGCGACTATCGACGCCCATAAACATCCACACAACCAGAGATTTTATTTCTTCCTATGAAATTCCTGCTTCCCGAAAATAGGCCACCGGAACTTCACAGATCGCACAAAACACGACAGCGTAGCTGCTATCACTCTACGCTGATACCATAGTATTCGCGAGAGGTACCGCCCCAGTAATGCCGGCCAATTTGGCTACAAAGCAACATGGACTACTTTTAGTCTTTGTATAAATTTCAGACATCTATAGCAGCATCAATTCTTGTCATAACATCATTTTCTAGCAAATTTCTAATATCGATTTCGACCTTCAATAACATCAATACTATAAAACTTATCAAATGTCTGACATACTTATTCAATTTCGTCTTTTGGTGTTTATTGATTCAACCCTGATAAAATTTTCAAAGGCTTTGCGTATCTATTCTCGCATCAATTTGTATTAAGTGGATAAAAGCTTGGAGCCGTTTTGATGGCGTTAAATACCTATTTAGTTTTTAGCACGTATTTTGGGTAGGTACGAAAATTTTATCTCTCGTCATTCTCGTCATAGAAAACATCCAAGTTTTTTTACACAAAAAGCTAGTCAGTTTAAAGTTTTACAATTTAAAACAAACGCTTAGAAAACCATTCTGCTTAGGATATAATATATGTTGTTAGTTCTGGATCTTTGTAGTTGTTAAGACTTGTAGAAGTTCAGCTACCTTACCTACCCACAAACATATTGTGTTTTAAGCCATCTGTGAAATATCGCTAATATAAAGAAACTCGTAAAAAGATACGTGCTCAAAGAACGCTGGCGGCAATCACGTATCGAAGCTTACTGGAACAAATATGGTAATGTATTAGATTTTCAAAATGATATACATATAAAATATTAAAATGTACACGCATAAGAAAAAAGCTGAATACATTGAAACCACTCAAATTATTTTGATATAACATGTGATAGAAGGTAGAACCATCACTGGAAAATCCATTTTGGAATAAAAAGCCGCATCGAAATCGTTTCACCTATTGGAAAACTAAAGCACAGAAGACTCACAGACATACTCTCAGCCTTCAAACTTCTACCGCATTTCTTTTTGGGGTCGGGGCTAAAAGTTCTACTATACAAGATTCATCACACAATCTGCATGTAAATTTAACGACTCCAAAGTTACAGTAATTACCACACTAAAATTCCATCTAGTTGGCTGTCGACCAACACTATGTCTTTATACGCGACTTGCATTAACAAATTTATTGTCTCAACGCTGCAACTGCTGACGAACATAAGTCTCAATAAATAATAATAATATGTATGGATATGGATACGTCTAGTATAGTCGTATAAGGTACAATATAATATGTACCTAATTACCTATATATATATATATATATATACCTATTTATCTTTCAAAAATTGCCCTTTTTCTTGCATACGCATGTTGCCAGCCCTAAGTTATATTTGACGTAAAGCCCCTGCCCACGTAAAAGCAATGCCTTGCCTTGGGTGCTTTCTGCCGTCTGTAATGTTCCCCCAAATCTGTCAGCGACAGGTCCCCAGCGACTGGTCGATTCATCAACAACGACCGGACTCCTTGATTTAGTAAATCGATTTACTACGATTCCACTTGAACGAACGTAAGTTACATAAATATCATTATAACGTCTTCGAGTATATTCAAGATGAATATTCATTTACTGAATGATACTGAAATATGAAAAAAAAATTGAAAACGACATTATCCTGAATCTCAAATTGCAAAGCATGTATTTTAGAATCCCAAAATATATCATTACAGTACGTTATCATTAATAACCATAGCATACTTAAAGTACCTTTACCATAAATATGGAAAAAGAAGTTTCGGAACTTAATACAACGTAATATACATTTTATTAAAAATGAAAAAAAAAATTGAAATCTCAAATTAATTAAAAACATTTATAAAGAGTTTTAAGCGGTTTATTTCCTCATATTGCCCTTTTCTCCTTTCATAATCCGAAGCCATTTATTACTCTCATATGAGCGCATTTCACAAAAATGTCACACAGTATAAGTAAGAGGCATAAAGCTTTACAAAGCTGAAACTAGCCTATTACTCTTCGAAATTAAAATGTATTTTATTTATTATCGGATTCAGTATTCATTAATGTAGGTATTCATATTACATAAATTTATTCTATACTTGAACTTACTGTTGCTCTGTGGTATCAGACGTTAGAGAGTTCAGTTTTGTTGCAAGGTCCAAAAGAAGACATTAATTGCAAATTATTACAACTTGTCTAATGTCTATGTCAAAGCCTTGGTATGCTAACTAACAAAATTTCGTATCTTATTTTATCCCAATATTATGTACATTAAGTATTTGATTTTTTAAGTACATAATTAGTATAAAACACTAATTACATAATATGTTTGATAAAAATATTCTGAATATCAAACAATTTCAATTATTCCTAAATTATCCCAATAATCATGTGATTGTTATTTGTTGCAAATCAGATCAATTAATTAAATGTTGATGCTAGTTTTTATTATTATATTATATTGTTTACTTTAGTAGTAGTATTTTACTATTGCAACCATGACATTATTACTAAAACAAAATTGTATAATAATATAATACTCCACCTTTTTATAGGTACCTTTTTATAATGTGTATATATCTTTATATGACGATTAAATAACGATTTTTATTACGATTTAAACGATTTCAGTGACTATAATTTTACCTTTCCGCCATTAGCTTTTAATAGTGTAATTTATATTCAGATATAAAAAGGCAGCCGTCTTTTAGTTTAGATAGTTAAGACTCATAGTCATTTTTCACAAAACTAATCAAAGTTTGCACTAACTGGTTACCATATTGCAAGCTTTAAACTTTACCTGTCAAAGGTGAATCTTATAATAATGAAATCTATTTGCTTGTCTTAATGATAGTAAATACATTATATAATTAATGATAAGATTAATTGATTTACGACGATGATGCTTTCTAAGACGATTCCGACGAAAAGCTTCCGACATATAACGCTTAAAAACTCAAGCTTATGTGAGAATACCGTCAACGTGGTTGTATTGTCTAATCTTTGATTATTTTCAAAAAGATTAATTAAAATTTAAATTATCAGCTTGTCCATGAAGCATTAAGGTCTAAATTAAATATCCATTTGCCAAGATACAAGAAACCCATGCTACTTTTAATCTTCGTAAACTGGCTGCACGGATAAAACAAACAAACAACGCTTTTATATCTATAAAAAATATTTTTAGGGTACAAACATAATTATGGGCAATCAATAAAGTCACACGAATTTTAAGTTATTTTGACCTCATCATCCTTGTCACAGATAGCTACATTTTTGAGGTTTTCCCTTACCCAGTGTGACGTCACTTGTGTGACGTGATAACGTTATTCTTTACTCTTTTTCTTTTCGTGGGTTTGCGACAGTTTTTCTTCCTTAACATTAATAATTATTGGATTTTTTTTAGGATAAGGATATCATTATACTTCAATAGTAATACGATAATATTATATTACAAATTTTCCTATAATATAAGTATAATCAGTCGTAAACATTAAAAATCTCGTTTAAAAACATCACCCTACCAGCGCAGTTGGAAAACGTATATTTCAAACTTCGGTACCAAAAAACACCGGGCGCTTTCTATTGTTGTAGTCTGAACATGCATTTGTCTGTCAAACGACTTTTTTCCTTAAATTTCGTTTTAAAAGCTTTAGTTTTGCTCGCTTCGTTCTCTATTCCTGTTTTGAAAAAGTCAGGTGGTTTAAATAATAAATTACATCCAATTTTATTTTTACACCGCGTCTATCTTTGTGTATAAGTCCCATTTGTATAAGCATTATAAAAAAATAATACAAAAATTAATTATTGAAAACACGAATAAAACGACATTTTCTAAAAATTAATCCTAGCTAGATCGATTTACCGCCTCTGAAAATCATTGGAGCCGTTTAGAGGACCATTACTAGCTCAACGGTGAAGGAAGGTGAAGGAAACCTGCATGCCTGAAGAAATTAAAAGTCTTTGAAGATATATGAAGTTCAGCAACCCGTATTGGGCACTATGGCCTGATACCCTCCTCGCCTGATTTCGAGGAGGAGACCCGTGCCAATCAGTAGGACATATATGGATAGTTTTATTTTCATACTTATTTATTTAGGCGCATTTGATATATGGATTGCTACTTTACTTTATACAAGAATTGCTCGTTTCAAGATATACGATAAAAGCAAGATATAAAAAACGTTATAATATTAGCATAATTAACATTGTAATGTTAGTCTATTACAAGCTAAACTAATTACAAGGTCTGTAAAACGCAACGGGTGTCAGTGAAAGACATTACAGCTTAAAATTATACTTTTCCACCCAATGCTAGACAAAGTTCCCTCACAATTGACGTCAAAACAGCATAGAATGAAAACGATTTATAACAATAAAGTACATTCGTCAGTTTAAATGTGCTTTAATTGTATCTATGCTAAATAAGTTGAAATAAACATCGCTGGAGTTTAGTCATATTTGTTGTTTTAAACATACACAGTTCTGTTTGCCATTTTCTATTTAAATTCTCAGATTAATCTGTTACAAATGAAAATTTCCACCCTTTATTCATTGTATTCAAATTTAAGGTTCGCATTAGTTGATTAGAGGTTGCGAGTTAAAGCGATTGTGTTCAGATTAATGGAATAAAAACATTTTCAATAAAAATAAAAGTTAAGCATTTTAATTTATTTTTTTATCGTTTTTGTAAGATTAACATTGTTCATGTAGCTACGATCTTCAGTACTAAAGTTACGGGTAAGAGAATTAGCCTCAAATTATCTAGAAATTCTACAGGCTTCTATTACGTACGTTTCGAAATTAGTATCTAAATAAACTTAGCCAAAATATGGCGATTATAATACGCCGTCTTGAAAACAATATTATACAACATCAATACACGTAAATATATTTAGATGTATAAATAATTAGAAATATTATTAATATCACATTATAATACGTTTTGTTTTGATTCAAACATACGCATCAAATAGCAGTATTAAAACGAATTTAGTGTGTTATAGCCAAATTTTTAACGCATTTTAATACATATAAATCATAAACACGCGTGGTAACACTTACGTACTCTGTAATGATAATACTAAATCATTCGTCTACTGGCACATAATGTCAAAAATATGACCAATCTGCTCGATATCAGCAAGCATTATTATAATATCAATAGAGTAACCGTCTCTCCGGACGCCCCACGGTCCACCGACGACAATATTAAATGTGCGCTCAAGCACTCTGTGAAATTGTC
The DNA here is from genome assembly GCA_905333005.2 of Lycaena phlaeas. Classification (NCBI taxonomy): domain Eukaryota; kingdom Metazoa; phylum Arthropoda; class Insecta; order Lepidoptera; family Lycaenidae; genus Lycaena; species Lycaena phlaeas. The sequence continues at coordinate 9,760,370 of HG995168.1, forward strand.
CGAAATCTTTACGACATAATATTATATTATGTTCGTTATTTGGCTGCGTCCTAAGCGAGAGATAAAGATGCGAACGCGAAGCGAACGACTCGGCGCGAAATCAAAAAACAGTCGAATCCTATTGAAGTAGCCTACGTGACCAAACACACGTGGGTTGTGAAGACAAGCAGCGCTAAATGAAGCTAACGCTATCAGTTGGCTGGATATTTTCGCGCGAACTGGATGACGTGCCAGGGTCTTTGGCGGCTGTGCGCGTTCGCTTCATTTCGCGCCGCTCCCTACCCGCGTTTGGTCAAGAAGGACACTTCAATAGGTTTTGACAGTTTGTTGTTTTCGCGCAGCACCGCGCCGCGTCCGCATCTAGATCGCTTACGCAGATCGCAGCTTTACCAATGTGTAGACTTCATGAAGAAATTTCAAATTTAGCCTAGCACTGTCGTCAACTATTGGTTAATATTTAAAATTTCAAGTTAACTCGATCTTCTAATAGTGGGTGAATATCTTGTTAAAAACTCTATTATATAAATACATTCATAAATTAAATAGTATGTGAAGTTAGAAAACTATGGGAATTTGTGGCAGAGATAATACTCTGGTATTCTATTTATCTGTAATCTGTACATATATCTTGGTGGAATACAATTTTATCTGACAGGTGACTCTAGTATTGGTCACGTGGTCAGAACACAGGGGTCATAGGTTGTAATCCCACCTAGAGCGAACAATTCAACTATGCCTGTGCCGAGATTATTTGCGTTGTATCCGGAACTACTGTACACTAAGCTGTGGGCTAGGAAGTGCTAGTGCAGTGTGGTTGTTTATACATAGTAGTTTATTTATAAAATCATTTTAGTAAATTCTGTGGCTCAATGGTTAGCGCGTTGGTGCTCAACCGGAGGTAGCTGATGTAAATCCTGCCAGGGAACAAGAAGTTTCTGTGTCGCTGCGTCACGGGTGTGTATTAAATAAGGGTCACGGTCAAGGATATAATAAGAATAATAAATATATTATGTATTGATATAAATATAAAAGTATTAAATATATTTCCGTTGTCTGGTATCCGCAACTCAAGTTCTTAGAAAACTTACCACGGGGCCAGATTGACGTAGAGTAAAAGCGTCTATATTAATAATAACATTTTCGTTTCGCTATATTCTCTGTTGGTCATGGCATGATTGTGATTTCTACAAGGCTTGGATATAGCTAGTGGTTCGTCCCTGTTAATTTAAATGTAGAACACCCCATCGGTTAATTTTTTTCTTAATTCGATGAGTTGTTTTAAAGATTACATCCTAAATCTAAAGTAAGAGTAATTACCTCTATATTAGTAACAATTACTGAAAAATAATTTATACAAAGTTAATAAAATAAAATAATTGTATAAAGAATAACATTTTTTAGGATATCTCTCCAAATGTGATTCCTAAAGATATATCTACCTTTATTAACATTTAATTACAGTATATTAATCTTTCATTTTAAATTTTAATTAAAAATATCCTAAAACTTGATACTGTATTATCAAAACAAACTTTCCGAAACCTTTTCGATGCTATATTATTAGCCGGTGAAATTGGAAGCAGCCGAACGGAGATTTGCTTTTAAGTAATAGGATCTGAAAATCCATTAGGTTTATCCATACGCAACGTGACGTTGAAAACTCCACAGCACGAATACCCAGCTAAAATTAACCCAATCATTTTTTGTTATGAGACTCATATTGATTTAATAATTGAATTCGCTCACACGTGTATAGAAGTGTGATCTTTGCTTCGTAATGTTTTCGATTTGTAATATGGAAGATTATATCTGTGTCGAAGCAAACGATTAAAAAGAACTATATTAGGAGATAAAATAATTGTCAGTCCGGACATAACTAGATTAATATAAATTGATAAAGGCAGTAACAGGCAATTGCACACCTCATAAGCGTTAAGGTTCTACCTTCAACATTACATAAAAGCAGTTTTCTCGAAACTATTTTTTTTAATATTTTTTACTAATAAAAAGGGTTAAGCAGCTGGCGTCAGGCGCTGTAGTGTATTAATTTCTAAATTAAATTCTATTTTGAATTTCTTAGACTCTATTATAATTTCCTATACATATAAGTAGTAGTTAGGTTTGTTTTTATAATCATAATAGTTTTTAATACAGTTTACTTAGTTATTAGGTATTATTATATTATCATTTTAATAATTTTATGAACAAACACGTCCCAAAACCTAACTGATTTTTAATAAATGCAACCTTTTCATATAGTTGGTGAAATTTCATGTGTTTTGTGTTCACCTAATGGCATGTTTTGTTGCTACAAATTACATGGGCTGATATTCATGAGGGACCTATGTTTAGAAGTATTTGAATTCGGGTTGCTTGTCCAAACATGAAAGCTAGTAAAAAATAATAGCTACCATTTTACTACTAATTCCTCTGCGTAGCAGTTTCGTAGTGTTTCTTAATCATCATCATCAGCCTTCAATCGTCTTCTGCTGAAAATAGGCCTCCCTCAATGAACGCCAGACGATTTTTACGTAGAGGAAGTGTTGGTCGGCCATTAACCAGGTGAGAAGATCTCCGTGCAGTGGTCGATCCGTGTTGAATGCGAGTGGTAAAGTATCAATCGTCTAAATAATAATAGCAGAATTCAAATCATCAGTTATATCGGTCCCCTGAGGCAAGAAACAACCAAGTCGAAATTCCTGGATAGAGAACATGTGAAAAAGTTACCTGATCACGTAAGGATTATTTCTGGGTAACCCTTTTTTATTGCAAAAAGTAAAAAAGTATTAACTAATACATGTCCCATTGCTGGGCATGGGTCGTCCTCGAAATTAAGCGAGCAAGTTATTGGGTCATAATTCACCGAAACGCTGGCCTCCTTCGGGTTGGGGAACATCACACACCTTCAAATGTTAATCTCATCAGGCATGCAGGTTTCCTCACGATGTTTTGTACCTAGAACGTTTGAGGTACCACAGGGAACCCCCCCATTGGTCAGGATTAAACCTAGACCTCTCCCTCAGGAGACCAAGCCCATAATAAACTATCGTCGTTTTATTGAACGTCATTAAATCTTGTTCATTTCAATGTTAGAAACTAAATTAGCATATACAACAAGTAATTCTTGAGTAAAAAGGAAAATATATCCACTTTTTCCTTACCATGTACGCCGGGTTTGTTGAGTATGACCGAGGCCACAAACGGATAAATTAATTTACATACACAGCGCGGTGAGCTTTAAATGTTGTTCATTCGAGCTATACGGGGTAAAATACACATTACTGTTACTGTCAGTTATACTGCTATTGTAGGAGTGAGATTTTTTTCATCTCAAATGCACTAACATAGTTCCGTTCCGTTGTCTGGTACCCGTAACACAAGTCTCTTCGAGTACTTACCACGGGACAAGATTGAGGTGGTGTAAAAAGCGTCCATAGATATTATTATTATTATTATTTGTTCTGTGTCTGGGCGTAATTTATCTATAATATGTATAAATTAACTATCTGGTTACTATTAGTATAGGCTTTGCCTAGTTTGGGATCAGATGGCCGTGTGTGAGTTGTCCCAAGAAAAAAAAAGAAAAAAATATGACAAGAAAGTAAAAAGAAAGCAAAGTATCAACCCATATACGTCCCACTCTGGGCACGGGTCGCCTCCTCGAAATCAGACGAGAGAAGAGAGTGTATTCGGCCATAGTTCATCAATGCGCTGGCCCAAAGCGGGCTGGTCAACAACATATACTTAACATACCTTCAAAGACTTTCAATCTCATCAGGCATGCAAGTTTATTTACGATGTTTTCTTTCACCGGTGAGCGATCGATGGTCTGATCTTTTACTAATACAATAAAATTTATTATAAAAAAGCGAGAAGTCCATTGTACTCGAGTGCTGCATTTTTATAACAACTTTTAAAAACCAATTAAATATTTATAACACGAATGTCGAGCGATTCACACTTTTTTTACAATAATATCAATTCATTCATTAATCCATTAATTATTTTATAAGAAATATTTCCGAATTTTTGGTTTGGATTGCTATTAAAGTGTGCTTTTTTGAAACTATTTTCTTATAATAAAGATACTAAAAAGGTGCATTAATTACGGTTCGGCGTTCGTTTGCGCGTTCATCGTTCAAACGACGCAGCGGCGACATCGTTTCTATAAGAAACGCAGCGCTGTCGCAACGCTGCGATGAGCTCGTCGCGCCCACAGCGTTGACGGCGCTAAGGTGCTTGATATGGTATGAAAAGTTTAGTGAATACCAATAACCAAGTTGAATTTAGTGAAAACCACAGCGCTGTCATAGCGTTGCGACAGCGCTGCGTTTCGTACAGAATAGCAGAACACCTTCCATGCGAAGTGTATATTACAAAACCCACGAACGCTTACTTTCCAAGCTAGCCACCTCTTTTAATGCCTTCGAATTTTAATTCTAAAAATACGTTTCCTTTGACAGCAAGGATGGTGAATCGCAGTGAACGACGTGCCGTTGCCTGCGTGCTCTTGGCGGTGACAGCTGTCGTGGCCGCTGCCTCCTATGATCGCGAGAGACTTGAAATAGCAAAGCAAATACTCGAAGAAGTGCCACTGACTGACGGGTGAGTTGACATTTGTGCTCTGAATTGTCAAACATTATCCTACTATCCTACTAATATTATAAATGCGAAGGTTTGTAAGTATGGATGAATGGATGTTTGTTACTCTTTCACGTAAAAACTGCCGAATGGATTTTGATGAAACTTTACAATAATATACCTTATACATCAGAATAACACATCGGCTATAACTCTGTACTTCCACGGGAATTGGAAGTACGCGGGTAAAACCGCGAGGCGCTGATATTGATTTATACCATATTGATAATGATGATACTGATTTTCTCACTCGAAATACTCAGATAAACAAAAAATTACCAAAAAAATTTAACACAAGAGTTGTGAAGAGAATGTGTGAACTCGCTACAATGCGATTTTTCGATTTAGAGATTGTTAAAAAGCATATTAAATTTCTCGAGGTGATGTAACGCAACCAAGCCAAAATTAGTAATCCACATGCTTAGCAACAAATTTACACAAAATGAAAAAAAAAACATTATACTCAAAAGCTGAAATTATATTATACACAATAAAAATGAAATAATTTTCTCGCAGGCTGAAGCCGGCTGCTTTTTATTGCCCTAAATTTAATTTAAAAAGTATTAATGTCAACCCTTAGCACACCGCAGGTGAATGTGGGCATTATAATAAATACGTAAAACGATACGATTATAATGATAATACCATGTCATTAGCTAATGCTGATACTTAGGGCAAAGCTTTGATATTTAAGGTTTTGTTCCACAAATTCCAGTTCCACCAAATCGCAATACATTGCTAAAATAGTGTGACGGAAAATCAAGATCTTCTTGATTAAAGTTTTCGCATTGTGTAATGCGTTCATAGAATGTGAAATCCTTTTCCGATGCTATTGTGCTGTTGCGATGGTTACGCATGGCGATTGGTAGCGGATTTGGTCGACTTAAGAATTTATGTCACAAAGAAATAGAAATTCTTTCCGTCCATTCACTATTGATGTGAATCAAACATATTTGCTTTTTATACGTAGAACTTAAATGGATAAAAGTAAATAATATATTATACTCGTACTTCTGATAGTATTTTTTTTTTAGATACTCGAAATTTCAATTTCCAAATTATAAATAAAGCATGATCATAACCCTAAACACGCTCTTAAAATTTTATTACTGTTAAAAAATGTTTGGCCTATATTCCTACGGCTTTTATGCCAAATTTCAATCACTTTCAATGTTCAATTCATATTTCTTACAATGAATGGAATCTCAAAGCTACTAACATTATTGAAATCAATATTGGTGAAAGCTTATAGAACTTTTGTGTGTATAATTCGAAGCATTTTTAGGTCAATGGTGGATAATTTCTTGCGTATTGAATACATTAAATTTTTAATTAGATTAGAAATTAACCTGCATTGGGCCAGGGCATTGGTGAACTATGAACCATTACCCTCCTCGTCTGATTTCGAGGAGGAGACCCGAGCCCAGCAGTGTAACATAATATATGGGTTGATACTTTAATTTTACTTCACTATTCAGGCGCTTCAAGTATTTTTATTGGGTTGATACTTTTTAAGTAGGTATAATAATTGTCCCCACCATGGTTCAGGGCCTATTGTGGCGATGAGGCTCAGTAGCCCAGGGTGACCCCAACACCTTGGGCAAAGCGGATTGAGCCGAGGGGGCTTTTGTATCCCTCTTATAAGAAGAGGGGACAAAAGACAAGGGGTGAGGATGAGAACCTCACTTCATCGTACTGTCCCGACGTTGGGAGTGGTTGTTCTGTGGTGCAGGACAACCGCTCTGTGGAGGTGGCGTCGGTCTCCTGAGGGACTGACTAGCCGTCGAGGTGCCCTGTTGCTTGTAGATCCGGGGACCTCACCAAAGGCGGCAGTGGTGGTTTTTAATAAAAAATAGATATAATAATTTTATTGTAATACATTATAATTACAGACAAAAAGTTGATTAATTATCAATATTCATGCAATAGTTTCAAGTGGCAAACACTTATCGTGTTAAATTAAATCGCAAATGGCAATTAAACATACGCTAGCTTCGGTAATTACGTTTCTGAATGGACGGGCCAATATTCAATACCGTATATCGATTTAACTTCATACATAGATTACTAAGTTACCCATGTCTTTGAACGGGAAATTTAATTCCCGTGCTAAAGATCAAAGCCATACATTTGGAGTTTATATTTAGATAGGTGATATTTTGCAGTCGTACAGCCATTAAAAAACACCCGTATTCACATTAGAGTAGAAAGTCGATTATCCGGCCCTCTGTTATCCGGATTCGCTATTATCCGGACTACCAATCGACGGGATCCGGACAAGTGGTTTTGTGAAAAAATGAAAAAGTCGAACATATTAGAACCGTGGATCGCTGCCCACACCACTCATTATTGTTTTAGTTAGTTAGTTATTTACGGATTTTATCGCAGTTTTTTTTTATGAGCCCGACGTTTCGGATACTTTACAGCAAGTAGCAACCATGGTCACCGGAGGACTCCCGTCAAATGATAATTACCAAATATTTTTAACCAAATTAAACTTACATATTTCTTATTCTATTTCATGATTACCCAACGCAAATTGCCAAATACGTATTGTTAATAAATTATATGTACCAACATATTTCATTGATTAACCTAAAATTATTTTAGTATTATCTTAATAAACATTGATTTTCGTTAAAATGTATTTGTTATTTTTAATAAACATAATAACATATGCACAAGCCCCGCTATTCTTCATACCTTCCGTAGTATCACTTTACTCTATGTTTCATACATTCGGTTATCCGGATTTTCGATTACCCGAATGCCTAACGACAACAATTAGTCCGGTTAATCGAGTTTCTACTGTACTTAGGGGTGTCACAGTACCAAGGGCGGATCCAGCTTTGGTGCCAGGGGTCACATAGTCGTGGTCAAGTTAAGAACTTATAATTTAATTTTGATAATAGATACAAGTAAAACGTAGGTATTTGTTAGTTTACTCTTTCCGATTCCGATTGAGGTTAGGTCTAGCTAGACGTTACGTAAATGGAGTATAGAGGTAAGGAGTACCATCTCATAATATGAGAGCTTATAGATTGTAAATTATAATTCAAAATTTGACCCGAATGGCGCTAGCGTCGGACGAGATACGATATGAACTTAGTTATTTTATATCCACGGCATTCCCTCACTGTAGAATGCCGTAGGACATTAGACGTAGGAACTACTGTAGGATATACTAATCGCGCCGTATTTTCATCTGTTATTTTTCTTATTTTTTTAATAGCAAAAGTTGCAGTACTTGCAGTACCTAATTAGAGCTGAAGACTGGTCCTCATCTAGCCCCGATCTCGACCCTAAGCTTTAAATTATGATCATTTTAGAGGAAGTGGCAATATCACTACATCACTACATATTATAAAACAAAGTCGCTTTTTCTGTCCCTATATCCCTTTGTACGCTTAAATCTTTAAAACAACGCAACGGATTTTGATGCGATTTTTTTTAATGGATAGAGCAATTCAAGAGGAAGGTTTATGTATATAATTTATTAAGTTTTTATATACATTGGCTAAGATATAACAATAATTGTTGGAGGTGTCGGAAGAAATTAGGCTGTCTTCGAGTTTTCAACGAAAACGCTGCCTAAACCGTTTGAGATATAACAGATAATGTATGGTGGAATTGTGTATCTTAAATAGGTCTACAAAAAAATCCGCGATGGCATATTTCTATCTCTTAGGGATATCACACTATATCCATTTAATACTTTAAAAAAATGGGCAATTATAACGCGATAGTTTAAAAGTTATTTACACAAATACTATATGAATACTTATCATTTTAAGTCAATTTATTAGCTTAAGCACTTCATGAAGATTCTTTTTGCCCTTTACATCATGCAAATTAAATGAATACTTTAGGAGATATGGCAAAATCAAAATAATGCACAAGAAAATAAATCGTGTTGGCGTGATTTGCACGGGCGCGGCGGTTGTCTGTTGTCTAAGGCCGTAGTGTATTAACTCTCAACTCTGGTAGACGTAATATGATCAACATAATATTATGGTGGAATAATATTATAATAATAGTATCCTAAATATGCCTACAAAAGTCTGCGAAGAAAGAATAAGTCTTTATTTTCAAGATAACATATTATTATATATCCATTTTAATACAAAAACTTAGTAATTAGTAAAATAGAAAACGATCATCATCAGACATGATAAATCCGTAAATCTAAGTTCACGCGGGCGAAGCTGCGGGTAACATTGACTCTAAACGACACGGAAATATTGAGTCTCTTAAAAAATCTTTATGGTGAAATTTCCCTTGGAAACAGTGTGTTGATCCATAGATTCGCGGTTAAACAGATTAAAGGCCTGTATAAAAGCCAAACGTAGCCATTTCGAACATAATGTTTTTTTTAATTCTTTGCTGAGACTTTAATAAATATGGAGAATTAAATTAATGATCAGCAATTATTAAATTTGGTGAGCCAAAAAATTAGCATTTAAAGAATTTGGTTGGCATACAAAGATTTTATATGCAAAAAAAAGGTAGCAATCGTTGTTCCGCAAATAATTTTGATAATATTCGAAAATTAAATCATAAATAAGCAGCTTACAATAACATGAGTTCACATAATAAACATTCGGTCCGCAAAATGACTACTTGGTTGGCAAGATTTAATTATTGGGAGAAAAAAACATGGTTAGCAAAATAACCAATTGCGATTGCGTTTTTGTTGAAAAGTCGTGACACGAGGAGCCAATGGCGTGCGAATATTATCATTTGATGTTTTTTAACTTTGGGATAATTAACAGTCAAATTGCAGTGGTAACGTGTTTTAAATAAGTTTGTGTGGTTTAGGTGATTTAGCGGTTGTTTTACGAGTAAAAAAATATTATTAGTTTATACTCCTATAAATAATACATCAAAAGTTACCAATATCACGCGAAGAACTTTAACATGCAAACGTTAAAAACGACAATGGGCTGCTCACGCACTCAGAAGAAATCTCTAGTAAATTATGAACTGAATGAGAACAATATGTTACAACTTACACTGCACACGCACAATAAATATGAAGTCTAATAACACACGTCTTCGCTCTGTAGTGGTGCTATTTTCGAGTCCTCGTATTCGCGATCACATTCTTGCTGCATGTATTAAATTCAATAAATCTAATGCAACTAAGAAATTAAATAGCTCACACCTTAATTTACGGGAAACGGAGGGCCAATACGTGTGTAAGCTTTCGTGACCTTTCGCTGTCGAATAAAACCCTCCATACAACAACTAGAGTACCAGCAAAAGAAAAAAACCTACAAATATGTTTCGGTAAAAACGGAAAAATATTCGCCAGGAAAGACGACATCATGAGCTCGTATTCATAAAAAACACTAATACTCTGTCTCTAAATAGTAGAATTTAACAAGTAAAGTTATATTCGTGCTACTTTTATATGCAGCTAAATGATTTTTTTTGCTTACCCTCTAAGTGCTTACCAATATTTTATTAAATAGGAACAGCTCATAGTGACTCATTTAATTAATATGCCGCCTAAAAATAATTACAGCCATCCAGAATGACATAAATTGCTGCTTGATTTTAAAATGTTTGCTGACCATAAGTTGCAGACCAATTAGCTATCTCGAAAAAATGCATTTTAATTTTTAACAGGACTTATGGCTGAAACAGGTATGTATGGTACGTAGCTTTTTTTATGTCATGCATATAATCATATTGTATAGGTGTGACTCTTAAAATCACGGTATTTCAGAAATGGTTACTCTTAGGAAAAAAATCGCAAAATCAATTTTTGTAAAGAATTTTAAGATCTACAACTTTGATAAAACTTACAGTTTTTGAGAAAAATACAAAAAAACCTCAAATTGTGACCTTTAGCCCCGAATAAGTTGTGTAGCACACATAGGATCGATGGAGACTTTTTAAACTTTATTTGTAATGCCCTAGCTCTCCACCAAATAATGGCTTTCCAAGAATTTTTGTTATTTTAAATGTCTATATTGGCTGGACTATATGTTCAATTAGTGGTCCACCACGTCCTGTAACCAGCTCAGGGAGGGGTCATGACCCCCATGACCCCCTCCTTGGATCCGCCGTTGCACAGTACTCCCGAACGCATAGGGTCATTCAAACTAATTCATAGACAATACTTAAATGAAATCCGCAACTGTCCGTCTGTCAAACCCATATAAAACCTGACTATTGACACCAGGAGCGCATAGATAGAAGGGTTCTTTGCATAGTGTTGATTTATTACTTAGCCAAGTACGCTTCTTGAATACGGGTGTAAGTTGACGATAATATAGTTAATCGTTTTCCGTTCTCTGCTGGAAATAGGCCTCTTTCAATAAAGACTTATCACCATCACCACCATCATTATCACTATCATAATCATCATCATCATCAGACTTTATTCGTCCGTAAGTTTCTATTCTTTAAAGACGATATAATATGACTTACGAATTGAAATACACATTTAAATTTAGTATACCAACTAGGAAAACTTTTCCTATAAATACTTAATTCTAACAAAAACATATTTTTATACGATGACATAAAACACCTATAAAAATTTATTCCGCTGTTATAAATAAAATAAATTATTCCAGTTTTATTTAAAATAATCTGTGAAGTTACAATTTTTATTTATATCTCACATAGCGCAACCTGGCGCTACATTCTCTACCGAAATAAAACAAAGTGTTGTGTTAGAATTATTATTCAATAGGAAGCCATATACAGCCCCCTGATTCTGTAAGAGTCATTTTCTAGGCTGTGCGCCGCGACGAGCTCGTCTCGGCGCACAGCGTTGACGGCGCTAGGGTGTTTTATATGGTTTGACAAGCTTAGTGAATACCAAGTTGAATTCACAGCGCTGTCACAGCGTTGCGACAGCGCTGCGTTTCTTACAGAATCGCACTGCTGGACTATTCTGTAAGATCGTTTTCGTATCTCGAAAGTGGAATCCGTGGTGATATGACGAATTTGTATTCTTTAAAACTTGACTCTCTATCTATATCAATAAAGTTCGCTTTCGAAGTGAGCGTAAAGTTCTATCACTCAGGAGAAGCTCGATATCGAATAATTGATGATGTTCAAATGACATTGTAGCTATCAATATAATTACTACACCGGACACTTGGACATGTCTAAGGCAAAGCATCATATTACATTCATAATCAACTGAGTACCATATCATATCCCTGACAAGGAATGTAATCGGGTTATTTGATAAGGTCATATCTGTTGTAGTAGTGAGGTTGTATGACTAATTATGGGTCAAAGATGTCACTCTAGCCTTTTAAACTCCTTCATTAAATCCTGTAGGAGTATATTCTGTAGTAATAGCTTTTTTCACAAAGTCCTAAGGCCCCGTTCGCGTGAGCGCTTTTTAATCAAGCGTTATATATTCCCCTTTCAAAAAGCGTTTGAATAGGAAATGGTTCCCATTTCCCATCCATGTATCTGTTCACACGACAACGTTTTTAATGCGCAGCGGTTTTTTATCGAGCACTCTTGAATTTTCGACGTTGTGCGTTGGACGTTTCTAATTTAGCATGTTGAGCTCGCAACACGCGCCAACGTTGGGATTTCACGCGACGCTTATTAAGCGCTCGTTTTAAAGGGCGCTTACGGGTCGGAAGAAATTATTTACGTGAAAAAAAACAAAGGATCAGTAACGCAGCAACCTTTTAAATATTATCTGCCGAGCTTAGGAATTTCATCATTTTTCTAAGCATAAGACTTATATATTCAGTAAGTCCAAGTCTCAAAAGGTCTCTCCTTTATCATAATGATTACAGACGATAATGATAAGCCAATCTAATGATGTATTTTTGCCTACAGACATAATGATTTGCCGTGGAACATTCGCAAGTTTCTGCGCAACCAGATAAACGAGTTCGAGCTTGACACTGACCTGACAATGGTGGAACCCTGGTCCATCTCGAAGTACTCTCACACTGATCTCCCGAGGCTGAGAGAAGGAATGGTTGGTGCTCAAGTAAGTATCAATAAGTAAGCTTAAATTAATATTAATAATATCTATCGACGCTATCGACGACGACGACGACACCACGTCAATCTGGCCCCGTGGTAAGTTTCCGAAGAACTTGTGTTACGGGTACCAGACAACGGAAACACAATATATACGTAATACTTTTTATGTTAATACATATATTCGATTTTTATTATGTATATAATACGCATATTTAATACACGTCCATGATCCTGAAACACAAAAACTTTTTTGTTCTCTGTCGGGATTCGAACTCGCTACCCGGCTTGAGCGTCAACACGCAAACACAGATGTTTGAGCTTTTTCAAACAACCAGATAACTTCTAGAACGTTCGGATTATTGGCGATAAATTCTTCAGCACATCACATTATGGAGACAACCAAATGGCAACTATAAAAAGAGTTGTACTCTGCAGTCGATATACACGCTAAAATTTGTGTATTAATATTCAATCGATGTGTAAAATTTGAAATATGTCTGTTGTAGTTCATAAATATAAACTGAAATATGATACTCGTATTGTATCAAATGGACTGACAAAAGTCCGTGAAATTTTAATAACACTAGTGAATTTATTGTATCACAGCTTTTACATTCGCAGCATAATTAAACATAAAATCTGTGATCATATTTGGTAATTTCGAAATCAATATCTCTCAAGAAACTTCTAGAGAATCGTGATAAAGCTATTTTAAATTGAACGTAATTCCATTTTCGGTCCACTTGAATTTTTCTTAAGCGCTTTTATTTTCATCAAGGATCAAAATCTTAATATTCTTGACCTCAATCGTAAGTGCCATAAAGTGCTACGTAAAATCTAAAATGGAAATTAATCGTCATCATCACCATTATACCCTGTAAATCTAAAATAACTAGACAAACCACGAATAACTAAAAAAATAGAATGTAAAGTAATTTTGATAGGTTTTGGTATTTACCTCGCAAAATTGAAAACCAAATTCAATTACAAAAATGGCAAGCATAGTCACAAAAGATATTCCTTTTAATAATATAACATTCATAGAATATTAAAATACGTTTCACAAAATAACATTGTTTATTAATTATCAAATTAAAATATCTTTATTTCATTGGTAACAGCCAACCAGCTAACCAGTGTAGCCAGCACACATAAAATATGTCAAAAGGAATCAATAAAAAGTAATAAAAAAAATAGTTTGAAAAGGAGAATGTCCTAAGAAAACGAGAAAAAAATCTTAGGGATTGCTCTTTTGTCGACAAAATAAAATACCTAATTTAAAGATATCACATGTAAAACCTTAAGAGTGAATGTCTTGCATACCCAAGGTGCAGTATCTTCAATCATAGTAGTAACAATAGCCTTTATCCGTCTACTGCTGAACATATGCCTCTCTCAATGAACACCAAGACGACCGATCCCTTGCCACTCGCATTGAATGTCGCTGCTCGAAGATCGTCTTCAATAAAATATTTTGTTTCATAATAGGCTTTGCAACACAAACGTTCCTTAACAGTTTTCTTAAATTTATTACTGGAAATATTTTAACGTGTTCTGGGATCCTATTGTCAAAATGTACACGTTATCCTATTAGAAAGTACTAGCTTTGTTAAGCCTCAGTAATACAACATTTAATTTATATTTGTTCCTGTTAATATAATACCTATGTATGTCGTGATTGTCACATTTTATTTACAAATTCATTAATATTTTTGCGAACACACATCACATTAGCAAGAATGTTCTGAGAATTAATCTATCGTACAGTCACAAAATGAAAAGCTTCGTCACTCTATGATCGGTTTTAGTTTGTACCAATGCAATTAATGAGGTAGGTATCAAACCATATTAAGACAAGATAAATTAATTGATCAGGAACAATTTGATTTGTTATCGAACACAAACATAATTTTTAATGCAAATCTCCTCTATGACAAAGTTTCAAAAGGTCATATTATGTGATCGCGATAGGTTAATGAATCAATTTGAAAATTAACGAACCTCTTCATTGCGTAATTATGCTTGTATGTATATTTGCTAGTATTTCTGATTAGTATCGAGATTCTGTGTAAAAGGATACCGACATTTGTCATATATTACACTAGCTGTTGCCCGCATCTTCGCCCGCGTTAACTAAGATTTACAACGGGATCTTAGTACGCAAAATAACATTTTTTACACCTTGTGTCCGAAAAACCAAAATATGTTACGGAACCCTATTTTTTATCAGAATAAAATTTAGCCTATGTTACTCGTGGATAATGTAGCTTTCGAATGGTGAAAGAATTTTTGAAATCGGTCCAGTACTTTATGAGACTATTCATTACAACCAAACAAACAAACAAAGTTTTCCTCTTTATAATATTAGTGTAGATTACTGTCTTATACTCGATGGATTATTGCTGAATAAATACCAAATATTAAGATTTTGTCAAGCATTATCAACTTACTACATACAGCAAGAAAATATTCTTTTTATAAATATAATATCATACAACAAATATTATAATAAATTTAAAAGAAACACATACAAATATACTAGCGTTTCATATTATAATGTTTCTTCGTCCTTTCGCGTCGTAATGGAGTACATCAATCATTCTTGTCTTCAATTGAAATTTTAAATTTTATCCTGCAGAATAAACTTCACACCTATATTTTTCAATGACAGTAAAACGCAAATCCTGAAGGAATGAAATATCGCCCAAAACGACGACATTTAACGGCGATCTGAGATTCGAACATCGATTTTACAGCCATCTATTACTTGCTCGTGGACGCGTATAAAGCTCATTGTTAAAATATTATTAAAATTATTCCACGGCCATTTGCTATGTATGGAATTTTTATAATAAATTAGGCTTTTAGCTTGTACAAAGGCTAAGTTAGAAATAAAATTATTTTAGAAGCTATTGTGCATATATACAAGCGCCTCGACTTACGATCGTTAGGATTTAAAATGAGGTTGCATGCATTGAAGTGCATGATAAGAAAACGTATTCTTTAAAAAAAAATTGACGCAAAAAAATGTATTTACGCATCCAGGCTCCCTCGGTTAATATTTTTAGATCTATGCGGGACTCACACTTGAGCAGTTTATTACCTAAACTAAAACCACTACGGAAGCTTTCAGCTACTTTTGGAGGGTCTAAGATCTGCAGGCAACGGGAGCACATCAGCGACAGTCTCCTATGATGAAGTATAAGTCATCTAGCAAGATAGCTTTAGTGAGGAACGAACAAATCAACAGAATCCATAATAATATAAAATTGTATATTCATTTGCTACGAGTATATATACCCTCATATCGGGATGTTTATAAGCTCGTTAATAAGGGTACCTAATATATACATTAATGTGAAGAATAAAAAACTATAAAATTAAACTTAAATAAATGTGTAACCGATAAATCCGATTTGAAAATCGGATTAACATTTGGTGCTGATTTGTGTATCAGTACCAAATGTTAATCCAGTCTGATAAAGTGAACAATAATCCTAAACAATAAATCCCAAACAGTAATAATATGAAACCAAAAACAATAGAAGTTGAAACCGAACACGATTCTATATTGAAAAGGCAAAGAAGAATATGATTATTTTTACATTCTTACTTTTCTCATCTGGTTGAAACAGATTTAAACCAAAAAATCTCCACATTTAAAGCAAAATAATCACGACTCTATCCCATAAACAGTGTGTGGAAACGTGAATTTAAAGTTTAAATTATCAAACACTAAACAGAAATAACTCTCAGATTTGTTGCTTTCACGAAAATGGCATACATATTTTAGTATCGCCCATTTCAATAATATAAATTTAAGCCAAGTGAAATAAATATATTTCCATATTAGGTTATTATGCTGGTTAGGTTATAAAACTGCCAAACGACTCATCTAATGGTATGCGGTTAGCGCCACCCATGAAAAAGATGTAAGTCGTCTTGACCCATCAGAAAAATACAGCAGATCTGTCTGACGGAGAAAATCAGCCCTCACGTATGCTGTTTCAATACGTCACCTACTCTTACGTATCATCATCATCAGCATGATACCCACTTCTGAACATAAATCTCCTTTTCTGCCAATCTGCTCCGTCACTTGACTGTTTTGCCCATCCACTAGTAAACATATATGATAATCGCCATTATGACAAATCCCCTGATGCTTGCCGTCCGCATTATGTAATTAAACTTTATAATAGAGGTTAATTGGTTTTTGCACTTTTAGTTTAAAAACCCTAAGGTAATGGAGCGAACTTAAGTTGGTTTCAGACTTAAATTGGTAAAAAAACTAATTAGTTGTTGGTTCGTAAAGTAGAACGGCTTACTCATTTTATATTCTTCTATTAGAAAAGTGTAAATAGTAGAGTTATTCAAAGTTTCCTGTTACTACGAATCACCTTAGCATTTAACCTACATATTACATCTAACTTCCCGAAGTTGGTTAGATAAAAGTTAGTGTTTTTTTTATTCGTACTGAAGTATATTGTTTTACGTGGTTTTAATCAATTGTTGTATAGTTTAAGTTATTTTAATATACAGACGCCAAGTATTTCGAATTCCTCTCATGAAAGTCCTTGCTGTAAAATTACCGCAAATATCCAATAAACCCGTTTCCAATTTCGTTCTTGAAGTGAAACACATGTTCTCAGCTGTGGACAAAAATGGATTACTATTGAAAAATTGTACAACCTGCCTATTTTTACAACTATACTTGATATGTGTAATAATAGCATAATATATCACTAATTTATTATCCTCTTAAATAAACCTTTTGACGTGATTCATCTATTTATGTATGTCATAGCAGCAAAATCGAAAAAGGTTACCGTTAGCACGAGCGCTTTTTTACAGAGCTTAAAAAAGCGCTTTCGTGTGAACAGGTACATCCATTTGTCTCATTCAAATGATGAGACAAATGGATGTACCTGTTCACACGAAAGCGTTTTTTAAGCGCAACACTTTTTTACGAGCACTGTTGGATTTTCGAGATTAAGCGTTGGACGTTAAATCGAATTTAGCATACGGAGCTTGCAACTCGCACCAACGTCGGGATTTATCGCACCAACACTTTCACCAACGCTTAAAAAGCGCTCGTACAAATTGAGCCAAATATTGAGACGATGACTGTTTCCCAATTTTTTTCCAAATAAATTTAATTTAAAATGCTTGAGGGACCGAAGATTAAGTTTTCTTAAATCGTGAAATAAAATTAAACAAGTATTATAATATATTATTCTATAACAAAAGTAACTCCACCTCTTTTGTAATTATGTCTGAATTTCTTACGATTGAATTTGATTTAAAATATGAGAACCGGGAATGTATACGCTATCAACAGTATATAAGTAAGATAAAAGTAAATAAGATAAAGAAAAGAAAGACACAAAGACTAATGATGATGATGATGATAATAATAAAATCCTCCAATGAACACATTCTTTCAAGAAATTGGAAAGACAGAATTTGAAATAAAATGAACTAATACATGAGTTCACTGCATTTAGAAACAAAAGATGTTTATTAAATTATAAAATAACAGAATTTCAAATATTTAAATAATATATTATCAGTTTAAAATTTATTATGAAAATATCTAATACAGTTCAAAATATGGCGAGAGCATAAAAATTCTAGCTTGATGCAGTAAAATGGGTTGCAGGATTAAGCTTTCACTTTACTTGACAAAGGTTCTATTATACATTCGGTTTGGACTTTTCCCTGTCCTGTGGATAGAATATTAATTCGAACGAACTTTATATTTGGAGTTTTGCATTGTTTTATTTATTTGTTTAGCTTTGTCATCTACTATTCCTTTGTACGTATTTTTTTTTCGCTGTTCGCGCCGTAATTAAAAAGCGCCGCGCTTTTTAAGTGGTGTTGGATTTTCGACGTTAAGCGCTGGACGTTAAATCTGATTGAGTATGACGAGCTCGCAACTTGAGCCCACGTCGAGTTTTCATGCGACTCTAATAAAGCGCTCATACGACGGGGCCATGAAAATGTTTGAACTTTAATAAAAAAAAATATGTTTATTATAATAGCTGTTACCCGCAGCTTCGCCCGCGTGAACTTAGATTTACGGATTTATCATATTGTCTGATGATGATCATTTTCTATTTTAATAAAATTACTAAGTTTTTGTATTACAATTGAAATAATATGTTATCTTGAAAATAAAGACTCCCTTCGCAGACTTTTGTAGGCATATTTGGGATACTATTACTATAATATTATTCCACGATAATATTGTGTTGATCATATTACGTCTACCAGAGTTAATAGTACTACGGCCTTAGACACCAGACAACCGCCCGTGCGAATCACGCCAACACGATTTATTTTCTTATGCATTATTTTGATTTTGCCATTATTTTGATTTACATGAAGTGCTCAAGCTAATTTATTGATTTAAAATGATAAGTATTCATATCGTATTTGTGTAAATAACTTTTAAACTATCGCGTTATAATTGTCCATTTTTTTAAACTATTAAATGGATATAGTATGATATCCCTGCAAAGCTGCGTGTGTTCTTCACTCTGATTAGCCGACGGATTGATAGGTGGGATTTTACTAAATGCGAGCTATAATAATCCGAACTAGTCAGTGTTTTGTACTGATAGCAATAGACCATTGACCTGCGATACGTCCCATCGGCATTCCAATTATTGGCTTCAAATGCTTACGCCAAATTTTACTTGTTTTTTACTGAATCATATTTTGGGACATTATTGCAGTTCCATAATTAATAATTCATTTATTTGCTCAAATTGTGGTTACAGATATGTAACATAATATAAAATTATCACACTTCACAATTTACCATCTTTATAGTGTGCAATTTTTTAAGGATTTTCAAACTTTGAATTTAAACAAACTAACAATTAATACCTCATACAGTTTATTTACATTTAGATTCACGAAGTTTTGCATAATATTTTACATATGGAAGACTTTATGGGCTCATGAGTTATATATCACTTTTGCTCTGAGACGTGGCTGTCACATGCCTAATCGATTCTTCTTTGTTAACTTCATTATACGTATTCGAGTCAAATGTCCGTTAGACATTTTTACGACTCCCTAGACTTTGGAAGGAATATTCTGTAAACAACTAAAAATTATATTTGGGATTTGAAATAATTATTTTTGTATCCTAATAAATAGAATTTTATATTAAATAGTCTTTCAAAAGAAAATACTATATTATTTACCAGATTTTAGATACTTTCAGTCAAACAATAGTCATTAATATAATGATAAATATAATTTACGGACCGCTTAAATTACAACATTTTATTCATTAACTATATTGAATTAATTAATAATTCAATGTCAGTGGATCATGAAACTTATCATATATTTATAAATCTGTGCTTATCATGATAATGATCTAAAAATTCAAGGCTCAAATAACTGAAATTCAAAAGAAGCAAATTTAATATAAATGTAACTTAATTACGTTATGGTCAGCATAATAGCTCGCTTGAATGATATTAATTCTTCTCGAAATTTCTTTGTTATAAAGCTTCAGAAAATTGTCTCATTCAATCTTTTGTTGCATGCTTATTAAACATTTTTGGGTAATGTATACATAAAATGCTCACATAAAACGCTGTTTTTATGTGATGTTCTTTATTATTACCGCTTTAATCTCTTGTATGGCATGGCACTTCTGATATAACTTGGATATACTAAAATCTAAATGATCATCATCATCATACTAAATGAAGTAAGACAACGATTTTCGTTTTTCATTTTTGTGTACATGCTCTAAGCTTGCCCAGTGTTCAAAAAGCGCGTTTACCATGGTTAAGTCAATATGTCAATTATCTAAATTTCTAAGTGTATCCTGAAACCTGCATGCCTAATGAGATCAAAAGTCTTTGAAGGTGTGAGAAGTTCACCAACCTGCATTGTGCCAACGCCTCAGTGAACTATGGCCCACCTCGCATGATTTCGAGGAGAAGACCCATGCCCAGTAGTGGGAAATATAGGGGTTGCTCCTTTACGAGTAATTTTTTTACATAATAAATAACTCATAAGCTATTGATATTTTTGAATTTTACATAGTTTACCGAAACTAATAAAAGTCCTAATATACGTTTAAATCGAAAAAGTTATGCATTCTAATAAAGCCTTAATAATGACCACTATTAATTGCAGTTTGCCTATATTTACATCGAGATTGAAAATAAATGGGAAGAGTGATACTGGATACTTTTTTATTCATGGCATTCCAAGAATGAATATCATTTCATCTCCAGTGAAACGTTACGGGTTTCTGATGAAACACGATATTTTCATTACTATTTCTTTTATGAGTCTATCGAATGATCAACACCGTTGTCTATAGATAAAACGCAAACCTAACTTACTAATATCAATGAACAGCTGAAACTACTGTACCTAGAAACTTTAAATTTGGTCCCTTTCATAATGTGAGTGAGCACGAAGAAAATATATTTATAAACACTAAAAAAAGAAAGTATGAATTTATATAACATATATTTATATGGGAAATTGTAAAAAAAACGCTTTTGGTTTTTCAAATTGAAAAATTTAATAATCTTATCGAATTAGTGTATTATCATCGTTCCACAATAGATCTACAAATTTTAAACGAAATTTAAAAGTTAAGACGATTAGAAGCATACAAACAAACATACATAAAGATGAAGGTAATAAAAAGCGTATAAAAAAGGCAAACCTGACTCATATAATATTATAGGGATGGGTTACCCACGTCTGTATTTTATATAATAAACAAGGAAAACATAAGCTACTTTGACAAATTCTACGTGTGCGAAGCTTCGGGCAACAACTAGGTAATATATAAGTAGTGTCCCCTTACAAGTAATTTATATTTTTTAATATAAAGAAACCGATATTTTTTAGCCTAGCAATTAAATTTTAAAACTAAAAGTCAATGTTAAATATATTTTATTAAGTTTTGACCTACTTTCTCAATTTAGTAATTAAGTGTGTTAAGAATAAGTAAACGGTTTTTAATTAATTTTGGTGAGTAGATTTATGTTTGAGCAGAAATCGTATAATATATAAAAGTAGTTGTTAAAGTTTAGAATATTACTTTGACTACTACTACTACTTCTTTAGTATTTAATGTGTAATATGTAACAAATCTAAACTCTAATTAAAACCAAACACAATTCTATGCGCCTTTGTTTTTTAATTTTCCTTAATAAAAGCAATGCAAAATTATGGTGGAACATAAAAAATACAAGATCCAAGAATGTCCAAACAAAAGTTATAAGATATATAAATACAGGAAAGTTCTTGAAAAGAATAATCTTCTCAAGTTGTCAGTTGAAACATTACAAAAGAAAAATAAAAAGCAAGGATCGTTTTGTGTCGTTCCCAGACACGTCACAACAGCTACGGGTAGCGTAGGATTTTACCTAATTTTCAAGTTGTTTGAGCTTAAATAAAATGCAAATATATTGTCATTGATATTTTTTTTCTTTATCTGCGATAATATATCCTACAGCGTTTTCTGTCTTTTCAATTAATTCTTATATTATAATGTTAATAAAATCGTAAAAAATATAATTTTTCATTTCAATAGATACTTTTAAATGAGGTCAATACAGAAGAAAATATCTTACTTGTACTATATAATAAGTTACACCATATTCTATCTTGTTAATGATTATATTAATTAAGTTAAAAAAGCCATACTTTTAACTTGATTAAATGGACTGTATTGAGTGATGAATTTCTATAACATTGTCGCTTTATTGTTTACCGGAATTTTTTTATATGAATCTTAATGTTCTGATCGTACATATTAAATTATTTTACTATTTATGCTCAACAAAACTGATTGAGGTAGAAACACATGTGTTATAAATTCAGTGACTTAGCTTAGCTTATGCTTCTTCATGGAACTACTGAATAATTCAAATTCGTAACGAACCTGCCACGAGACTGTGTATTTTTAATTATGTCAGTATACTTCCAATCATGGGTTTCATAAAGATTTTATGCGGTATAAAAATTAAATCTTTGTAACGGCAAAGTGAAATATGTATTTCATTATTGAACTATAATATAAATATTTTATGGCTAAACTAATATACATAACTTAAGGATTTATAGTCGTTATTTAAACTATTTAAAACAGGATATTTACCATGTTCTTTAATATTCTTTCTTTTTCTTTGTAAATATCCCGTTTTTTTTTAATTTAAATAGTTTAAATAATATAAATAACCATGTTAATCTAAAATCCTTAAAGTCGTTTACTTACCAATTGTAAATGGGGTGGAAAAGGGACGACTTTTTCTCACACCTAAGAAGCCTGAGAAGTGGGACCTGTAATCATAAGCAATCGGTCACCCAAATCGTAGAGGGCTATATTTTAGCAAAGGCTAGCTATATTGAACGTGATGACGGATAGCAGTTTTATTAATATTATCTACTTAGCTCGTAAAGCGACACGGTCTTCCTTACGGAAGGGAGGGGCCATAATGGACGTAATAATATATAACAGGACCGAGCACTCGTAACAGAAAAACGAGCCGACAGAGATAGCCAGTGTTTAGGAGTGTGTCCCTTTCTTATAAGGTGACAATAAGATTTTGACATGTGGGACAAATTCAAATTTGTCTTTCAAAAATTCAAACTGTCATGAAATGGGTATTGAAAATTTTAATTGCAGTAAGGTTGATATCCTACTAGTACATACTTGATGTATGCAGTTTTAAGCGCTACATGAGTTTACCACTAGTACCATAATATTATAAATCTCGAGTTTTTAAGTTCTTCAAAAGGCGAGTTTGGCCCCGGCAGATATCGCAAGCTAGCTTAGATGCATTTAGGGTGCTTGAAAAATCTGACACAAGTATTATACTTACAAACGAAAATACCAACATTAGCAATGGTTAAAATCTGAAGAATAGTAGATGGATTACGAAATACATAATACAAATACTTCCAGGTATATACTTGACGGCAATCCGTCATCAGGTGGTCGAGATATCGTTATCATCACCAAAATATTAACTGCAAATCTTAGGTCTACTCTCATAATAACGCATTCTTGAATTAAGATTACAAAACAGTTAAAGATGCCATGGATTCAAACTGATTAAAATAATTGGGAACGTGGGAAGTTTAGTACGGAGTCACTCTGTCTCACGTTCTGACCATTGCTTTTCGCATTGCTATTATTCCTCCAAGCCTGCCGTAAGGAATTTCGTTCCTAAAAATCATGGTCACCATAGTAGTTTGATTTACTAATTATGTTATTTAAGTAACCATAGCAACCATTACAATACAAAATGTCAAGATGACACTTAACTGGGCTACCACAAGAAATAAAAGAAATAAGCAAAATAATAATTTATGTTTTCTTTTTGAATTGGAAATATATTTAAATAAATAAATTCAATTACAATTTCTTGACATACAATTGTCAAAATAATATTAAAAAGACAATTTTTTTCGATGAAATTTTTGATCAGCCAAAATTTTTAATAAAATACATTTTTAAGCTGGCAAGATAAAAGAACGAGACACACTCCTAACATATTTCTATCCCGCTCGGCTCGGATCAGCATCTGTGTAATGCCCATTAGAATATAATACTTAATGCGTTGAATTAGTGTTCACTTTCGTAAATACATTTTTTCCGAGTACGCCATCCTGTTATTATACTACATCCATGGGGGCCATGCACAGGCGACCCCCTCTGTCGTGAAATGTCATTTTGTTAGTGTGACCGGTCCTGGTCGAACAATAAAACTGATTTCAGGCAGAGCTGTTTACTAGACTGAATATAGTTACGCTGCTATACGCACGCTCTTAAAAAATGCCGAATTGTTCAGTTTTCTGTTGCAAGAAGAGACCTGCCACGTGATATTTACAAAAATATGCCATTTCATTTCATATTTAAGTAATTTGATTTGTATTAGTATTTATTTCGGTTAAATACAAAAAAATACAATAATTACCAAATACATTATTTGGGATTTGTCAACCAAACACGGCCGCTCGCTCCAGTACAATCTAAAGATCTGTCAAACGACTGATCCGACAAGTACATGCCAAATAGAGTCATCGCCACTTTTGAAGTCCTGCGACTAATGCCCGAACTAAATTTGACAACATTGACATCTTGACGTCTGTCTGGAGTAAGAAGTTGTGATATTTTAAATTGTTTTACGTGAAATATGGAGCATATAATATAAAGTCAGGTGTAAAAAGTGAAGGCCGTATAATGATCATTAAACTGAAATAATTGGTGAATTAGAAAGTAAAAATAAACAACAATTAACCCCGTTGAATAATATGTTTATAAACGTCACTGACATGACAGGTAAATTTTAGAGATGCCAGAGTCACTTATTTTTGCCTAATTTATGGTTAAAATATTATCATTAACTCTATACCTACATTTATCTTATGATATTTTATATGAATATAAATACAAGGTAAAAGAATTAAATCCTTGCTCAGAGGAATTATATTTTCAGGTGTTTCTGTAAAAAAGTTCGAATAACAAAAGAAGTAACAATGGCAGCAATTACTTCTGAGAAAATCGTCACTCCTGGCAAAAGCCGAACACATCCAGTGACGGATTTAGGCTTGATACCGCCCTAGGCCCTGTTTATGGCGCCGCCCTTAACGATAGGATATCATTCGGTAAAGGCTATAACTAATCTATTAAATAAGTTAAATCTTATTCATAGACTGAAAGGTAAATAAAAAAATTGAATTATTATATAATATGGAAAATTCTTTACAAAAATTAATCAAAACTCATATTCAAAGGAGACTGTCTTACTTTTTTCGCCTCTGAAATTTTGCAGCCCCTCAACTCATGCCGCCCTAGGCCCGGGCCTCGTGGGCCTAGGCGTAAATCTAGCACTGAACACATCCGAAGAAGCTTGTTTTAGATGAATTCTACTAAACGGTTATACGTAAAAAATACGAACGAAATATTTACAAAAAAATGTTTTATTTTACTAAAACCTGGCAGGGAGATTTTTATTTTGCTGCTATAATTATTTTTGTCATTATTATCATCATCAGTCTTTAACAATCGACTACTGACCATAGGCCCTATAATTATTTAATTTTTTTACTGTACTAGACTTGGTGGAAAATCATTACACTATAAATTGGCAACATTGAGTTATGAGACCGCAGCGCCGCGTCTATCGGTCTTCTAAAGTGGCGAGGACTATATTTTAAAATTATTGCTGTCACCGAGTGATAGTGTTGTAAAAATTTCATCGTATAAAATGGCAAAGGTACAGCTTATACAGCCTTGTCTCTCGTCCATATAATTATTTTTTATAGGTAATATTTTATGTTTTACTGGAATATATTTTATTAAATCAAATAAGGTCAGAATACGAAAACTTTGTGGAATTAATTTTATTACCAAGCTATTAAATTCTAAAAATGAATTTATACGTTGGGCCGTCTGCTCGTCGGTCCGTTTGTTCTTCTACTCGTTGCAGATATACTGTTAAACTATTGAACCGATTTTAATAAAATTTTGCCCACACTATATACTCCACGGCAGCTTTAAAATAATTGTCATGAGTTTGCCAGACCAGCTTTGCTTAGTTTTTTTGGAACTGGATTGACGCCGTATGCAATACAAAAATGATCATAATATTATCATTATATTATAAATGCTTTTGTCTGATTGTTGGTTTGATATAAGATATTATAATAATTTACTAAAGTGAACTTTAGCCACATTACTTTATTATTTAAGTTTTCCCAAATCAGATTGTACAGGAGATATGCAGTAATAACTTTTGTAATAGACGTACCTGAATTCCTGGAAGAGTCAGTGTCTTTTTTTTCGTATGGAGCTATACTAATGGCCCTAAAGCCCTAATGCTTCGTCGGAAGTGGAGTGAGCCGGTTGGTATCATCCAGTGATATAGTAAGTGGAGGGTTGCCACCCGCCAGCCGTGGAGTGTGACTTCCACGGCTTCATGGCGTCGGGTTTGTACCTGTGGCGGATCTCTGCCTCACCACCGTCGGATAAACTGAGCCCCAGGTGGACTACCCCCGCCAGATGATTCCACAGGGTGGCAGCCGCCACGTGATGTCTTGACTCATATGTTAGGGAGACAAGACCCCCCCCCCGGGGGGGGGATATTTACCATGTTTTTCAATATCGTTTTGTTTTGTTTGCATTGTAGTTATTTGTTTTTTTTTCGTATCACGGATATCCTTTTTTCTTGATCTCTTTTTAATATTTTAAAGCAATCCCACTATCCAAGAAGCTATATTATTTTCCGAACAATTCTTTCGATCGAAATTTGAATTGATTCGAATCGATGGAAATTTGTTTGAAAAACTTGTTTAAAACTAATATTTTAGTTTAGCTGACTGACTATATGAACTAAAATTGTAAAAAGGAAGAACCGAATAAAAATCTGGATTAAACATAACCTTCGATACCCAAAAACTTTATGTACCATAATAAGTTGATTTATGAAGGGCTTTAAGGGAAAATTTTCATCTATAATTTACGTACTTTAGTTTGAACAAACTGAATTTAATGTTGTGGGTATTTGGGTTGATTTCCCGAGGTGGGAAGTTCATTACATATTACAATCATTAATTATTAAAGTCAGACTATAATCACATAATATATTAATTAGTACCTGGTTGACCGAGCATTTGCTCGGTTTTTTGTCTTGTTTTATATACCTACCCTTAATGAAGAATACGATACAGTTTTTATTTCAAAAAAGTGAACTTGGAAAAGACAAAAAAATAATCGAATTGGAGATACAAACCAGGCTCTTTTCGAGTCATAATTGCCTAATTTCTCAACTAAACTATCATGACATATTACTTGACAGCGAAATTTACGTTCGTATTCGAAGATATTTTATCATTGTTGAGGCAATGATAAAATATCTTAGAATCTAATTCTATCACGGATAAAAAAATGTTTACTAAAAATATACCCTAGCTAGATCGATTTATCGCCGTTTTTAACTAAAACAATATAAAACAAATGGTTTTACTTGTAATAGTTTAAAACGTTGTGTATAGACAAATTTAAAATGTAAGTATTTGAGGATGAATCAAATAAAGTGTGCGACGATTTCCTCCCGTAAGTCACTGTCACTCTACGTAGAAATGAAAAAGCCGCCGCAATGGTACGATTTATCGTTTGAATCG
Source organism: Lycaena phlaeas (assembly GCA_905333005.2). NCBI lineage: Eukaryota > Metazoa > Arthropoda > Insecta > Lepidoptera > Lycaenidae > Lycaena > Lycaena phlaeas. The sequence continues at coordinate 9,788,174 of HG995168.1, forward strand.
TAACAAAAATTATTATCATTTAAAACATTACCGTTTTAATTTTATCAAGATTCTGATGAAAAAAAATTTATAATGGTTATTTTATGATTTTTGCTATCGTGATTTTTTTTCGAAAATGTGTTTTGAACACAAAAGTCCACTTATAAATACGGTCAAGAATAACAAATTTTTGGTGCTCTTTTTTGCAAAAAACTCAAAATTTTAGTAAAAACTGTTTAATCTACCTATTTTGCTTATGCGTGGCGACTTAACGATTTTAGAAAAAAAAGTGGCAAGCAATGAGTTTGTGTGACATAGAATGTCACACAAATGTAAATGTGAATGTCTCTTCGTCTTTAGTATAACAACTTTTTCTTGTCTCAATATTATAAAAATTAACTATCATCATCATCATAATCATCAATCAGCCTTTATGAAAGCCATATGAAAGTTAATTATACAAATTATTTGATTTGCTTTATTTAAGTTATAATAACATTTAAAACACCTAAAATGGAAACTTGTTTCTGATTATTCTTTCACCATATTCTTCATACTGTTCCTTTTGAATGCATATCTTCCTTGCGTCTTCCAAATTAGCGAATATCGCACCCCCTAGCCAGGGGACAGCATAATTTTCGGACGATGAAAAAATTTCCACGGATGTTTCAACTTTATTCTCAATTTCGCGAGCCAACCGTTTATCCATACCTGGAATCATGGCCACCCCGCCGCAAAGAACAATCGAATTATAAAGCTGTGGCTGCAACTCGAGATCACATTTCAAAGTCGCCGTGACAACCGCATCGTGCAACGGTATGTAATTCGTTTTCTCACTTAGCACTAAATCTGGTTGAAATATCATTTCGCCGGCCATGAAACACTCATTACTGACATCTATTTCCTCGCCGCTTGGCAGCGTATATTTTCGTATGGAATCACACCGGGGCATAGCTCCGTTCGATGTGACGTAGCATTTTCTTTTAACGCCTTCCAGAGTGTGTTCTAATGCAGAGGGTACTTCATTTACCGTACAGTAGTCATGTAGGCATTTCGTCATGTACCGTGATATTTGCGTACCAGCTAAGCCAGTTTGGATTTGAGCGTATTTGATCATACCTCCCTCAAACACGGGAACTACGTCGGTGGTATCGTGACCCATATCTACGCAAACGCCGGTCGTAAGTCCAGATCCATACATTCCTAATACGCTTTGAGATTGTATGCATAATGCAGGGGAGTTTAGAGTCTCGAAGAATATCTCGCAGCATTTTATTCTGCAATTGAAAATATATCCATTAAAACAAGGGCGAATGTACGACGGTATGTATTTAAAGTTCGTTACGAACAAGTAAATTATATTCGACAAGCAGCGTCCCGCGGTTCACCTGCGTATTTCCCATTCCCGTAAGACTACGGTATAAATTATAGCCTATGTGTTAATCTGAGGTATAAGTTGTATTATTACGAAGTTTCATCAAAATCCATTCTGTAGTTTTTACTTGAAAGAGTAACTCAAAAACTTTCGCATTTATAATATTAATAGGATTTACGTGAGAGTTTCATAATCATCACATTGTCGCAATTATATGTAAGCAAACTCTTGTATCTACCCTAAACTTTTAGTAAATCAAAAACTAAAAAAGGAACTTATTTAACAAGAGACTTAGCTATCATAAAAGAAACTTATATTTACAGTATATTATAGAAAATTTCACTTCACTACCTCAGTGGATATCGCAAAGCCCACGGCAAAGATAATTATATTTAATCCGCGCTCAACTTAAGATAATGAGCGAACTAAGATTTATAGTGCTATCGTATATAATACACAAGAAATTGCTTTAGCCTTTATCCGCAATATCAAAGGAATAAAATTTTGAATACTTTTATGATAAGTTTAAGTAAAGTAATAATTTCATCGTCATCATCATCCATCCATCTATCAGTCTTGACATATGTATCATCGTTCTGTTCACGGCTGATATAGGCCTCTTTGATGGCCAACTTGAGATCGTTCTTGTCTAGTTGAAGGCCTACACTCAATTTTCGCAAACATGGCCTTCACTCCAAAATAATTAATTTACACGTATCCGTGCAAGCTCTCAGACCAGTCATAATAAATTAAGAGGCCGCGTTTCGACGCCGTAGGTCATCACGGGGTGAACGCATTGGTTAAAAGACTTTAGTCTTCAAACTCTGTGACATAAACGACGTGAGAATATGGCTTAGCTTCCTGAATACTCTTCATTGCAAGTGAATCCTTTTATCGGCTTCCCTCCCAAAGTTGTGCCAACCTAGTAACGGAGTATCCCTAAGATAGATATACCGACTCTTGCACGGCTGTCAGCCGTCTTGGCGTTCGTTGAGGGACGCCAATATTCTGCAGTAGACCAATTAAGGCTGATGACGATTTTGACATCAGTGCAGGGGATGGTTTTTTGTTATTTGAAGTGCTAGTGCGACGAAGAGTGGCTAATCAAGATGATGAAAATAATATAAATTTAAACATCAGAAGTGAAAATGCGTTTTAAATATAAACATTTATTCAATTATCCATAAAATATCAATATTAAGGTTCACAGGTACATAATTTAAGATACATTCTTACTCACACTGCCCATACATTTACACACACGAACTATCGTCATATTACACTTTACACATTAAAATAAACATTGGCTTAAGTGACCTTACAATACAATTCGGGCAGAGCTTCATCCTCCTCAAACTCACAGACGCGAATGAATCCTCTAATAATTATACCCCGCTATTAAAAGGCAAACTTAATGACCTTCCTAACGCACGGCCGTCCTACCCACACTTTGACAACGACTACGTCACGCCACACGCAGGTAAACTGGAACTTGTTCCCAGTTTCTGACTTATAGCCGCCAGATGGCGCTACGGTTGCTTACATAAATAAGTAAACTATAACCCTTATTTGTCCCACTGCTGGGCACGGGTCTCGGGGTATCGAACCATAGTTCACCGATGCGCTGGCCCAGTGCGGGTCGGTGAACTTCACATACCTTCACCGGTGAGCGAACGATGGTTTTGCGTTTTGGGGTGCACTTAGAAATTTAGAAAACCCCATTTCTAGACACACACTGACGGGTAGGATCGAACCCGGAACTCTCGCATAAGTGGCCGAGTCCACAACCACTGGACCATCGTCACTCATAAATAAATATGTATAATATATTATTATACATATTTATTTATGAGTGACGAATATATAAAGTAAAAGTTAAAATATAATATATTAGTTATATAAAGTTAATTTAAAATAAATATTGCATACTTTAATCAATAAACAGTATTGTGTATATTAATACTGCGGTAATAATAAAAGCACAATGTATAATTTACTATTATTTTCCAGTTTCAAAACCAAATATTTTCAGATACTAATTAGCTATTTGCCCAATACCAATTGGAAATTACTAATACTTTATAAAATCCCAGCGAATTATATGGGCCAATCATTATGAAGAGCCAATTAAAATGCAATTACAATACACTAAATATAATATGAACAACGTAGTATTTAAGATTTAAACTTTACATTATTAACATTACATTAAAGTACTTACTAGCCTTAACTTTACATTTATTTTTTATTAAATCTTAATTAGTTTTTGAAACGGAATATTTTTACTTTGGCTGGATATTTTAGTACTTCCTACGATATATTTACTTCATATGCGTTATTCTCGAAAATTACCATATTTTATTTCGTACTTGCGAAAATGCTGTATTTATTTGTACAGCCCAGGGGAAAGTTAAGCATGTTATATACCTTTCTTCCATTGTAGCGGTGGACGATGTCGCCAGAATAACAGCCCTATCTTCAGACGCTGCCCTCAATTCCTTGTAGTATATGTGATGCCATATTCTTTCCATGTTATCCCAGTGGACTATTTTCCCATTTTCTACTGGTCTACTTATTTCTAAGTCCTCAACCTCCAGAGCTTCGTCTCCGATGTATACATCATAGTATCCCTTGCCGTATCTGCCTTTGAGATAGCTAGGTCTACCAACGACATTCCTGAACATGGATATAGGATGGTTATCACATGCAAAGCCAGCTTTTACAGTAAAGCTGCCGTTGTCAATGACAATAGCTGGTTTTTCGAAAGACATTATGCACTTTTTACACTAAAATATCATTTTATTTAAATGACACGTACTGACAAATACTATCTGACAAATGTCATTTTATGTTTTTTTATCGATAAAAATACTTTACATTAAATTAGTATAGCCTTAAATATAAAGCCACGAAAACATTAAATATTATAAATTAATTGCAAAAAATTAAACGGCAAATTTCAAAAACGTCAACTCGTCGATCGACTCGCCTTTGTCAACGATTAATAGTTATTTGTGCAACAAGAGAGCAAAGTTGTTTTTTGTTTCGAGTACTGACTTTGAGTCCCGTGCAAGCGAAGGATTCTATGATTGATTCACGAGCGTAGCGAGTGATTCAAAGTTAGAATCCTGAGCGTAGTGAGGGACTCAACAGCACATGATGCAAAAAACTTTGCTCTCATGTTGCACACATAATTTTTCACCTCAGCAGTGAGAACACATATTACTTAGGAGACATGGAAATGAACAGCAATAGATTGAAATAACGCTTAACACATTACGCTATAAACTATTTTTATTTTCATTCCCGCTATTTTTTAAATTGCATTTTAATACCGCGTCCCTGATGTTTATTTTTCAAATATATAATTGGATAAAACATAATATAAAAGCTTTATTTTTAAGATTTCTTCTTCTTCTTCTTCTTCTATAACATTGTTGAATAAAAATGTATTGGTTTTATGTCAATTTTATACTATTAACCAGACTCATTTTTATTAAAATCCAATTATAAATTAAACATAAAAAATAATATTTGAAAATAACGTAATTTCTTTATTAGAAATATATTTAAAGTTATTTTTCATTCAATCTTAAAGGAAACACTTGCGTTTCCGAACGTGTTTTCTTTGAGGTCGAATTCCAAAATCAAATTTCGAAGGGGTTTGTTTTTTACTCGCTTTTTTATTTGTGCTCTGTCTCTTTCACATGCATGGATGTGAATGAGACAGAGCACAGTAAAACTCGAATTTTTCAAATTTATGGCTAAACAATGGCAATTCGTGGCACTGAAGATTGAAAAATTAAAAAGCTACTTTGCCTCACGCTCGAATCAAAATCGCATTTTGTTCACTGTTGACTCGCAGCAAAAGCGGCATGTTTGAGCTGCTGAGGTGAAAAAGTTATTTTGTGACTGCCGTTGATGATCTATTATCATCATCATCATTACGTCTACTTCTGTAGGAGACCACTAGGCTGTAAAACTAATAAGCTGACAAAGCAGCGTCTTAATGTTACATAATATAACGGTCGTACCTCTTCAATTGAATTCTTTATTTATAAATCTGCGAATTGAATATTATAAAAATTCTATTTATAAATAAATGCATTTTGACACATTTCTCATCGAATTTCTTAAAGATATTTCATACCGATCACAGAGCGGACGCTGAAAATCATGCATCACTGAAATGTTCGTGTCGTACACGTCTACGTGACAACGCAGCTTGTATCTGGGCTTACTTCGTCGAAACCCTTGACAGGGAATAGGAAATTGTGGCAGCGCAATTAAATGGTTTCGAACTTTATAAAATTAAATAACATTCATATTAATCTTATTATAACAATTGCCGGTCCGACTCAAGGGAATTATATACAAGACTGTGATTAGGCCGGTGCTACTTTACGGAAGCAAGTGCTGGTCACTCAAAGCCACCGATGAGAAGCGGTTACACGTGGCAGAAATGAGAATGCTAAGATGGATGCTAGGAGTGACCAGGATGGATAAAATCAGGAACGACCACATACGAGGTAGTCTTAAAGTAGCACCGCTGCCGGAGAAGATCAGAAGTCACCGACTGGCATGGTTTGGACATGTTTATAGACAGGAAATCAATCACGTGACACGTAAGGTAATGGACATGCGGGTGGAAGGGTATAGAGGAAGAGGAAGACCGAAGAAGACATGGCTGGACGGGATAAGGAGAGATATGGTGGAGTGTGGAGTGACGCGGGAACTAACGAGTATGAGGCCAGAATGAAGGCACAAGACATACAAAGCCGACCCCAAATGAATGGGAATAATAATGGCTAGGAAGATGATGATGATTAATCTTATTATTGCAGTATTGTCAAAGCTGTTGTTATATTGATGACATCAAAGAAATACGTAACGAGTCTCCGTCATCATTTGCGGAATGCCGCTTATACTAGTTGAATGTTATATCATGGTGGTTATTGGATCACTGAAAACAAATGCCGTAACAACCCCAAAATGAATAATTGACGCAGTTTAAATCATCTTTCAAAGATGTTAAAGGCCAATGATGATGATGATGATGATGATGATTGGATCACTAATATAATATGTTTATTCTGTAGGACTAATACAACAAGTATTATAACATACGTCTTAAAGCATTAACAGCTTGTCTTTTTGCGTCTTAAAATAAACAATTGGGACTGTTTCAACCCGCATCCACTGCTGGACAAATCTATTATCCTTCAAGACGACTGACTTATCTAAACCTATATATAGTAAAGCATCAACCCATATATGTCCCACTGCTGGGCACGTCCTCGAAATCAGGCGAGAGGGTATCGGGCCATAGTTCACATATGTGCTGGCCTAATGTGGGTTGGTGAACTTCACATTCCTTCAAAGACTTTCAATATCATCAGGCATTTAGGTTTCCTCGCCATGTTTTCCTTCATGGGGAGCGAGCAATGGTCTCGTGATTATGGTGCACTTAAAAATTTTGAAAAACCCATTTCAAGGCACACTCAGGGCCAGAATCGAACCCGGAACCTCTCACACTCTTCTGCGTGTACATACCCACTGAAACATCGTCGATCTTACCGATCTCTATCATCCGACTTTTATATAGATGACCCAAAAATATTAACATTTAATGTCTTATACCGCAATAAGCGACAACTAACAGAAGCTGTAAAGTTTTTATTTAACTTCATGTAACTTGAACTCGTTAAAACTCTCTTAAATCTCATTATGAAAATGGTTTTAAAATATTGCGCTTTTTTGTTGTACGGTAAGTGAAGTGAAGAGAGCATCGTTAAACATATTATCCTTTTTGTTCACTTTAATAAGCGATTGCGTTATTAAAATAAGTGTTGAGTTAGTAAAAATGTTTTATATCTTACTCAATGTAATATAATCAGTACAAACGTCGTTATGTAAAATTATAATATATTATATTATGTACATCAAAAAAAGGATAAAAGGTGATGATGATGATGATAATATGTACATCAAACAAATCATATTTAGCTGGATGAAGCTGAAATTCATAGTCTTTACTTCGCGCCAATTTAGTCATCGCAAATCATAATCATATACCGTTGTATCGTCGAAAACAGAATTCTCACACTTAAATTGAAAGCAATTAAAATAAAACTAAAAATAAAATCATCTAAATTAAATTTAATCAAAAGAACTTATAATGCACTCGCTCCGATCCTGAATCATCATATTCTTGTTTGCTTAAATAAAATTCACTGCTAGACTCCAATGAGGCGAGGATTGATCCTCCAGTCCACGGTGCCACGTTTCTTGAAGGAAGAGCGTCAACAAAACCTTTAATCTCGCTTGCATCTGGAATACTATTTCTCAGTTCAAAATCTAAGCGCTTCGGCAACCCAGCAAACATGGTCGACCCACCAGAAATTACTACATTGTTGTAAAACGTGCTCTTGTAGTCGATATCAGTTTTTGATAAACACAAATTAATATTATCAACAATATTCGGACACTGCATTCCGTTGAGCGACGGTTGAAAAAGTAATTCGGGGCAAAGGAATCGTTCCTCTCCGATAATTATATGTTGTCCGTCGGGTAGATCGTATCGAACTTTTTCCTTATTTAAATTCGCATCTTCCAATTCTTTTTCATATTCATATGCTACATAACACAAATCAGCCTGTAATTAGAATAATTGTTATAACGAGAAAAAAATTACGGATTTTATCGCGGTTTATTATTTTACATGCCCTACGATTCGGGTACTTTACAGCAACTATGGTCACGGGGCTGAACTGAATAAAATAATTGTTGTCAAATTTGGAAAAATCTTTTCTTTTGTCATAAGGAGGCAACTGAGCAGTCGATTTATAGTGACTACCGACGCCCATAGACATCCGAACCCAAAGGTTATATATAGACGCGTTGTCCCCCTTTTCCATATACTGGGTATACTCCCTAATATTCCATCGGGAACTCTTACAATGTTGTGTAGAACTCGTAATTTTTATCGAGAAACGAATGCAGAAAGCTAATGTGATATTATATAAATAACATATGTATAACAATTGCATTATTTTAGAAGTGCTCAGTACAGATATTTGAGTTTGTGAATCAAACCAGTTATCCTTGTGCATAATATACATTATACAAAACTAAAACCCTAAATACACTTCTTCATTCTTCAATTGTTATATCTTTTTTATAATCCATTAGTGAGTCTACATCATCATTATCATTATAATCAGCCTTAGGCCATAGGCCTCCCTCAATAAACGCCAAGACAGCTGATCCCTTACCACTTGCATCCAACACATTATTATTATTATATTGTATAGTTGTGTAAATTTGTAACCAAACTACTGGTGCGCTACATTTAAGCTCGTCCGAAACCATTTTAAATGATAGCTTAAAAATAAAAATATATCAATATTGTATACATAAATATTTCAGTTCCTGAATTAACCTTTGCTTTATCCAGTATATCCATTTCCATCGGAGTCGTAAATGAATATCCAATGTTTGAAAGCAATTTTTGCATGTACTCCGTCAAAACCTTCCCATTTATTTCCAAACATACTGTGGCGTGTTTTAATGGGAAACCTTCGAATATTGGCGTCACATAGGAGCATGTATGTCCACATTCCCATACGACGCCAATCGTTCTTCCACTCGCGTATAGGACAAGCGCAGGTGACGTTGCTAAGTACAAATCGTGCACGGTAAATGACTCGAACATAATTTCAGTGATTCTTTCCCTAAAACAGACGTACGCATTTTTATGTTAGTTGGATACGTACCACCTGGTAAGTGCTCGTCGTCATCCGTGAACATAAACCAGTTCACCTGGATCTAGGTCATGCAACTCATGTATTGCCTGTCTTAAGACAAGATGTTTAGTCTTAGTGCATGTAATTACACTGCCCGTCTTGCACTTTTCTCCGAAAGACAGCAAAGCTGCTTTTTAGGAGAAACAATCAAGAAGGTGGTAGCATACTGGGAGAGCGGCACAATACATAGTAGTACCACTATTAAAACATTTTACATCTGAAGTTATAAAGAGTTGACCAAAAATATCGTCATAACAACGAAGCAATCTTTTTCTTTCGTAGTTTTTGGTAACCCAGTATTTTGGGTGTATTTCTTTAAGGGCACTTCTCACCAAATTATCATCTCTCTGAATGTAGGTCGATCAACCCTTCATTTTGGCGAATGTGAAGTCCACTTCAGAACGTTATACCCGTTCTTTGTCATTTTATGTAAAGAATATTTGACTAATTGCCACTTCTGGCTTGTATCAAAGAGTGAAATAGTGTTGCCACAAACCGAGCAAGCTTAAAAATGGAACGATGATGGAAATACGAATCGGAGCTAGGGTTGATTGATCTTTTTAAATTCATCGCAAATGTTTTGAAAGTTGATATTGCGACTGAATACGATTTATTACTACTGGGATAGACTTCGTGAACAGTGGTGTAATTAGATTTGGTATCAAATAAATAATAGTTTAAAAAACTAAAAAAAAACACGCTTTACAAGTCTCACCGAGTTCGCGCACTAGCTCTATCTCTCTTACTCGCATGCAAAGGATGCAGAAAGGGATTAATTAATCCTGGCGAATCTAATTGGGATAATCGGATTTTGTAATCGAATTATTGCATTGTCATCGGTCTTTGACAGGTGTGCAAAGTTTGAATTAAATCTGATCGTTCAAAGTAGGACAAAATCGAGCTCAAAGGAGTCGGTTACAAACATACAGGTGAAGCTAATAAAAGCGTGTTAAAAATATTACATACTAGCTGTTGCCTGCGGCTTCGCCTACCTTAGCAAAAAGATATCAATTAATTAATATATCCTATGCTAATTCTAGTCCGACCATGAGCCTGAGTGTACAAAGTTTCAAGATGATCGGTTGAGTAGTTTTCGTGTGAAAGCGTAACAAGTATCCCTACTTTCACATATTTTATAATATTAGTACATAAGGATAGACAACAATAATCTTCGTATAAAGGCTATGGGATATTAAAAAATATTGCACACGACTGTTACTAATTGTTTCTATAATAACAATAATAAAAATATGTTGAGACAATTCACACACGGCCATCTTTGTCCAAATTAAGCAGAGCCAGCATTATGGCACAAAATAAATGATCATGCTCATCCCACAAAAATTTATTCTGGGTTGGAATCGAACCCACGACCAGCACACCGTTTAGCAGTTCCTAACCACTAGACCTATATGTCGAGCGACGATGGTCCAGTGGTTGATGGACTCGGCCTCTTATGCGAGAGGTTCCGGGTTCGATCCTGACCCTCCCGTGTGTGCCTTGAAATGGGTTTGTCTAAATTTTTTAAGTGCACCCTAAACACGAGATCATCGCTCGCTCACCGGTAAAGGAAAACATCGTGAGGAAACCTGCATGCCTGATAAGATTGTAAGTCTTTGAAGGTATGTGAAGTTCACCAACCCGCACTGGGCCAGCGCGGTGAACTATTGGTTCATTACCCTCCTCGCCTGATTTCGAGAAGGAGACCCGTGCCCAGCAGTGGGACATAAAGGGTTGATACTTTACTTTACTTTACTTTAGACCTATATTCATTTTGATTGTAGCTGAAGTACTAAAAAACAATATTGTGGAATATTAAATTTATATAAATTCTTAAAGCAAATGGCCATATTTGAAGAAATCTGACTTGCAAAACCATATATTTGAAACTTATTTTGAACTAGCAAGAAATTACCATATGAATTACCGCAAAGGCTCTGCACCTGCGAACTCGTTACAGTCACTTCCTGGGCGGTTCTAAGCGACCTTATATTGTTCTCCTGCCTATTTGTTCTGTTCTACTATAAAAATATACAACATATACAAAAGGTCTGAGGATATTTACTTGTCCTTTTTGGGTGTGAGCGGGTGAATGGACAGCATCACTTTAGCCTCCTCGGGAGGAACATGAATCTCAGTGTAAAATATATGATGCCAGAATTTTTCCATTTCACTCCAATTATCGATCACGCCATCTTTAATCGGCCATGTCATGTTTGACAGACCGCGATATTTTATTGCTTCCTTCCCGAAATGAAATTCTTTAACGCCGTCAAGGAGTGAGCTGTCACGAAAACTAAAATAGAATATGTAAAACTTTATTTATATTTTTAACCACCAACGCGAAAAGAGTGGTGTTACATGTTTAATCGCTTTGTCTATCTGCCTCTGGCAACTTAGCTCTTAAATGAATATGCCGATTTGAAAAAGGCCTTTTTTATTTGAAAGCTGATATTTGAGCAGTGATTCTTAAACATATTATATATGTATTATCAGCTCTTTTCTTACCTGCATTATCTAAAATAGATATGTTTATTTCGCTTATATTTGTTTGCAATAAAAATTGTTGAAAACAGCAAAAGAATCACTTGGTGCAATTTATAAAGCTATGAAAAAAGTATGGTACTGTATTACGTCCAGACATATCATTAAAATAGTTTATGACTCGCAAAAGAGTAGAAGTTATACCTAGAAAATAAAATTTAGTTTACCGTCCGACTGCAGTTGGTATGATGCATCTTGGGAATGACTCTCCAGCAAAACCCGCTTTTGTCCACAACGAGCCTGTATCTATAACCACACCGATCGTATGCAACATTTTAAGCCAATATCAATCAAATCGTTCAAAACTCACGGCCTAATGGATTATGCTGGTCTAATTAGTATTCAATATGAATGTTTGCATGTCAATTGTGACAATGGTCCGTGTCAAAAGGAATTGTTCAATATTGTACTTACAAAGTAGCGTCTTTACGTCATGTTTAATCCACAAATCTGTTGCAAAGCTAATAAAATCCAAAAAAAAAACTCAAGGGAAGGAATCTATGAAACATATGAAAGAAATGTGGTGTCGTGGGACACCAGGTAGGAACGAAGTTCCTTCGGCTAAAAAGAAAGGTATTATACACTCGCTTGTGTATGCGACTGTCGCGCCTGCGCACGTCTCGTTTAACGCTTTTTATTCCACGCACTTTTTCTTACGGTTTTACTATCACATTTTTTTCAGTTCGGTCGCGCAGCAAAATCCCTATCCCCTCCAAGCCGTAAGGTACTTCGTTCCAATATATAACTCAAATAATATTTATTAGTTACTGATATCCCGTATTGCAATCGAATTGGACCGACCGACCGGGGTGGTTATATGAAATTGACGTAAAGGCGAAATTCATGATATCGAGTTTTGTACGGCTTGTGTTTCCGTTGGTCTATTTTAAGGAGGGCAACGCATCTGCATAACCTGGTTGTCCGAATGCTCGTTTGCCCTCTTTAAACATAAAAAATTGTCATTACTGATTTAGCGTGTTATCATACCTTACAAAAAAAAGATTTCTTAATAAATTAGATTTCATGGAATAATTTTCTTGGATTAGTCTAGTGCAGTTCATATATGTTTATAGATATTAGACAACTTTTTTACACGTACATTATACCTACGTAGAGTTATTGTTACTTTTTTACATTTTATTATTATTAATTACTGTTAAAATCTAGACACAACTTTTAACTTACCAATGCGATTTAATAGTATAGTTATTTATGATACTTGTAGGAAATACTGGATTCTCTTAGTTCAATTGTAACAGATTTTGCCAGTAATATTAAAGTATTAAACTCTATTTACTTTCAACCGAACATATAAATGACATATATATATATATATATATATATATATATATATATATATATATATATATATATATATATATATATATATATATATATATATATATATATATATATATATAATTCATTGTAATATAATTTATAACAACGTAACAATATTAACAATTAACAAAAATATCAAACTAAAAACTTATCATTAAAAATTAAATATCTTCATTCGATATAATATTATATGAAAGGTGAATTCTATTGTATTATTTTTTTCAACAGTCGACAGAAAACCAACTTTACCTGGTACTTTAACGTTGAAATAACTCAGGTTGTAGATATTTTTGATTTTTTTTCCGTTGCGATTCGCATAAAACTAAAGTCCGCTACCTTTTGAGGTAAACCACGGCTGCCTGAAGGCAAACTTTCACGTTATACCCGCTTATAATACTGAAAAGCAAAAAGTACGCAGGAAAGTTGGAATTTTTTTAGTACAGTGAATTAACTGATGTTCACATGGTTATTAAACAATCTATTATAAATATTATAACATATAGATGTTACTGTAATGCGACACATTACAACACGCAAAGCGCTTAAAGTGGAAATGGGCAGGACACATCGCCCGTTCTTCTGAAGAAAGGTGGCCCAAACGAATAACAGCATGTACAGGTCCAGGAAGCAAAAGACAAAGGGGTAGACCAAAACCCCGCTGGATAGACGGCATACTGTAATTGGCAGGAAAATATTGGATAAAAATAGCCAACAACAGAAAAAGATGGGGGCAACTGGAGGAGGCCTATACCCAAAAGGGGCGAGGACATTTTATTATATAGTACCGCACCAGCTCAACAGAAACATATTAATCTTTTTTTATAAGCACATACATATTCAAGTGTCATGGAAATTAAATAAATTTATAATAGGCTTAAATAATAATAATAAAAGATGTTACTGAGGACGGAGTTTTAAAGTCGCTGAAAGATAAAACTTTAATCCAAATTGATAACGAGGATTATTGGTAAAATACTCAATTTTTAATATAACGTATTCAAAGGGAGGAAAACCCGACTAATAAAAAAGGCAAATAATAATAATTTGTATTTTATAAATTTCTTCTTTATTATTTTTTAAGTAGTACATTTCGTAAATAAATTAAATACCGATGGGAGTGCGCTGTGCCGTGCTCCCGGCTGCATGAGTACCACCATCTTGCTTGTTTCCCGTAAAACAGCTTTACTGCATTTTAGAGAGGAGAGGTTAGGCAGTGTAATTACTGGTACCGAGACTTTAATTATTATATCTCAGCATAGGCAACACATAGATAAAAAGGAGCGACGGTGGTCCAGTGGGGAATAGACTCGACCTCTCAAGCGAGAGGTTCCGGGTTCAATCCTGACCCCGGTGTGTGCCTTGAAATTGTTTTTTCTAAGTTTCTAAGTGCACCCCAAACACGACCATCGTTCGGTCACCGGTGAAGGAAAAATCATATTAATTACTAAACTAGATTAAAGACTTTGAAAGTATATGAAGTTCACCAACACGCATTGGGCCAGCGCATCGGTGAACTATGCCCCACTACCCTCCTCGCCTGATTTCGAGGAGGAGATCCGTGCCGAGCAGTGGGACATATAAGTCTTGATACTTACTTACTTAGATGAAAATGATGAATTGCTTAAGCTAGTTCCAAGTAAACTGGTTTGTTTATGGGTTACGTCGACCCCTTATCATCATGTGGTACGTCTGCCAGGTTGCCTGCCCTACTAACATTAAAAAAAACCTACTTGAATTATATCAAAAACTTTATACTTACTATAGTCAGTTTGGCTACTATACAAAAGAATAAAACTATTGGAACTCACAAAAGAACAATTATACTTTTTTCTCGTCAATGCCTACCCAACTAACATTAGAAATCGTTAGTCCTATTTTCAAGTTTTAGTTGTTGATCAAAGTAAAATAGAAAGCTAGTTTTTTATACTTTGTTCATAAACAAAGTATCAGAAACAGTTTAAATAATCGAACGAATCATTCATACACAATACTATTTTAATGCAAAATATATCGACAAAAATAATAAATCTTTTCATGTATCTGTTATATACGAAAAAAAATACAATATTAACAAGTAGAAAGTTTGACCTGACTACAAAATAATTGACATATGCCATGCCACCGGCACCAGAATAGTCGATTGGCACCTCATTTATAAATATATAGGACACCGGTTTATGCCTGTTATACAATAAGTAGTTTAGGTGCAACGGTCCCCATCATGTCATACTCCTGTGTGGCATTCGCGCATGTGCCTCAGCATAGACTCAGAGGCCTCCAAACGATCTAAAATAAATTCTTACATGTGTCAACCGGTTGCCCGTGGTACGTAAGAAACATCGACCTACACCGCGACCTCAGACTAGATTCGATTAGGGGCCATTTCAAAGCGATGTCAGAACGTCACTTCTCCACCCGAACCCACTCGTCGTGAGTGCGGCAAACTACACCCCCGATAGCTTAGCACCTAATAAGTCTAGGTTACCTAAGAATGTCATAACCGATCCTGTTGATAAAATCACAGAACTGTTAAAGCGCGACGCTGAAGCGCGACGTAAGCTACAACACACACTCAGACATAACACAGCCGGTGTTAGGCACACATTCACACCGCATGGGCCCCGGGGTCGTATGCGACGTCGAACCCTACACTCCGTTGACCAGTTGATCCGGATCAACCGCGACAGCATAGGCTCAGATCAGCTACGAGTCGACACCAATATAGACCGTGTAATCACCGATAGCACTCTGCTATCGGCAGCTTGCTCGGGTCCTGCGCTTGACCCGCCTCCCCCGCTACCGGGGAAGGGGAGGGCCGGCCCTCACGATAGGTTTCTAACGTCACCCGTTCCAAACCAGTCAACCGTAGCTGACCAAGTTAGGTACAAACCCGACGCCATGAACATGGCGGGGGGCAACCCCCCAAATTTTTAACGTCATAGGATGATCCAACCGGATCACCCCATTTCCGATGACGCATAACGGTCACTAGGACCATTAGCATAGATCCAACCAAAAAAAAAAAAAAAAAAAAAAAAAAGGTGCAACGGTGGAACATGTTTATAAACAATTTCATTCCCCTTAATTCAGAAAAAAAAGAAAACATTATACTAATAAAGTATCACAGTTATATAGTTTTTAATCTTTCAACTTGTAAAGCTAGATTAAAAGCGGAGAGATACAATGGAGTAAAGTGCGGCGTATCATGTCTAAAACAGGAACACGCTTTCAATGTAATGAGAGCCATTTTAATAATTTCTATAATCATTCTCATTAAAACTTACATTATCTAAACCAGTGAACAACGGCCTGTCGTGATCATACGTGCGATTAAAATTTCAATGAAAGTAGACTGGATACTAAAATTAGATTTTAATTCACTTTAATGCGCTCGTGAACGTTGAACGCTCCTTCGATAATAAAGTTATGAATGCCTAAGTCTTAACTGTCCATACTTTATTCTATTTCAAGAAATATTTATCTCTAAGACTTGAGATAGTAACTGAATTTGTGTTAAGACACGGCTTCACCGCGACGCAGGAAGAGGCTACGCACGTTTGTCAAGCTTCACTTAACAAGAAAATGTATATGTGGATTGTGGGTCTCCTTAGCCAACCTACAGATACGCTACACATTCATTGATATTTTCTTGGAAAGTGAACATGTGACGCGCTCTCCGTGCTGTGCGATAAAGCTTCGTCATATAAGAAATAATATATCTCACGAATGATTTATTTTATAAGTCTGATGTTATATCAAGACACTATGATTTCTTCTCTGTTGAAAGATTAAAAAAAACACCAGGATAGACGCCTATGCATAAGAAAAATATGTACGAAAACTTGAACCAATAACAAGAAAGGAAACAAAAAGTAATATGTACTTACCCAATTTAAAATTATATTCCCATGTAAATTTTCCCAAACTCAATTCTATATATTTCGCTATACTAAAGTGCGAAATATGTTGTTGATTGGTTTTCATTACACATTTTTAGTTTCTTCTTTCAGAAGCTCAACATAATTTGATATTAAAATATTGTAAGAAACATGGAAAATATTCAATATGATAATTTTGTTTCAGTTTTGGTCTGCGTTCGTCCCTTGCGCTACACAAAACAAAGACGCCGTGCAACTAACATTGGAACAGATTGATGTCATCCGACGCCTCGTAGACAAGTACCCTCATCACTTGAAACTCGCTACTTCAGTCACAGGTACACGAAACATTCAAAAACAAATATCAATAACACTCAGCGCTATTCATGGCAACAGAAAGTTTTAAGCTCTACAGTTTCGATGCTTTGGTATCATTAGTTGACTTCATCATTATAAATTCTTTTTCTCTCCACTTTTAGATACAGCTATGAAATATTATTATGTCAATAGGTAAAACAGTAATGGGTCAAACTTTATCATTATCAAACTTTTTAAGATTCGTATCATTAGTTATTATTTTGCTTATTATCATCATTTTTTCGTCCTCATTCGTCGTCACCAAAAATGTTCAGTATGAGTATAGTACGAAGAAACGCTCAAAGCGACGGGACCTCGAAGCGAACCTCGCAGTTTTTGTGAGTGTGTCGTTTTGATCGTTTCTTCGACGCTTCCATACTGTGACAGACAACTTTCAGCTAAAGCTCATCCCTAACACTCTCATCCAAATAGGACCGGCCACTGCACGGAGATGATCTCCGTTAGAGGTCATCTCCCTCTCTATCCGTCCTAGTTAGAGGCCAATCTACTTCCAGTCTTTTAGCATTTACGAAGCGATACTTATTACTTGAGAAATACGAAATGGAAAGTAGAACAAAGTCACTACAAGAAATGTTCGTACTTGAATATAAAAGAGCAAATTTATTTTAGCAGTGCCTTGGGTGTCATAAAAAAAACCCTGGCCGTAAATCGTCCACTAGTACTTCAGGGTTAATTGATATCTATACCAACAAATAAAACAGCCTGAAATTTTAGTGAAAGCTTTTGGAATTTTATATTTTCTGCCCACAACTTTATCTTGAACTTCAGTTAATATTTAATTATTCCATTTTGATAATTTATAGGGTGCAGATGATATGCGTATATAAGTATATGTGAAAGAATCCATTTGTAAAAGCTGTACTATCTACCACCACGCAGTTTTTCAGGGTTCGATCCTGGCCCTACGTGAGTGCCTTGACATGAGTTTTTCTAAATTTCTTAGTGCGCCCCAAACACGAGACCATCGTTCGCTCACCGGTGAAGGAAAATATCGTGAGGAAACCTACATGTCTGATGAGATTAAAGTCTTTGAAGGTATGTGAAGTTCACCAGCTTTTGGCCAGCTCATCGGTAAACTATGGCCCATTACCCTCCTCGCCTGATTTTGAGGAGGAGACCCAGCAATGGGGCATATAAGGGTTGGTACTTTTATAATATTATTGGAATACATAATAATGGCTTTCCTACACATTAAAGGCATACAATAGTCTAGCAGTGGAAGAAAAAAAAGATTGTAAAATTATGACGGTGATTATGATGCTGATAAAATAATTAAGATAATTCATGTAATATTATATCTTGCGTACTCTCCGGATTACACGTGTAGCGTAATTTATACGTAATTAATATAAGTGAAGCGTGGGCCAAGTAACATTACGCTAAGCTTTACATTACTGAGCCCCTTTATAGGGGAGGGTTATAGGGCTTACAGCATCACACTATACATATTATCCCAATTTAATGTGGGTGAAACCGCAAGGTGCGGGTTACTGTTTAATAATGTAAAAATGTTTCGTACAATATCATATGAATTTCTTGCCCAACAATGCGAGCAGCAGGGCTTCATGGAAATTATTATCAAACGTATCCATTGACTTTGGTATGATATGAGCTACTAACAAAACTAAAGGTTCTATATAAATTAATTATTATCAAACCTTTCCGTTGATTTTGGCTTGACTTTGATATATAAGTACTAATGACTTTTATTGTTTATTATAAGCAATACGGACGGTCCGAAAGCCGACTTTACAGACAACATTTTTTTATTACCATCTGTTTACAAATAATACGGATACAATTGCTGTAATATAAATTTTAATGGTTATTTTAAAATTTTTGTTGTCAAGAAACTTTATCGAAAATTTGTTTTGAACGCAATAGTCCACCCATAAATATGATTAAGACCCATAAATGTCTACATTTCTCTATTATAATAGGGGTGTAGCAACAGTAGCTGGAGGGTCAATTTTTAAAGTGTGTGACTGTGTGACTATCTGCTAAGGTGCATTTTAATTCGAGTTTTGTTTACGGTTAAAAATATACGCTTTTTCAATTTTTCGTCCATTTAACATGGTAATCAATACAGAAATGTCATGGTAAAAATAAGTATAAAAATGAATTTTATTTTAAACATAAGTATAGATTTTTTTTATCAAATGACAAAATATGATTGTCTTTACTAAATTACAAATAAATCATGATGACAAACAAATGTAATGTATAGTCCTCGCCACTTTTAAAGTCCTGCGACTAATGCCTGAACTAAATTTGACAACATTGACATCTTGACATCTGTCTGGAGTAAGAAGTTGTGATATTTTAAATTGTTTTACGTTAAATATGAAGCATATAATATAAAGTAAGGTGTAAAAATTTAAGGCCGTATAATGATCGTTAAAGTGAAATAATTTTGTGAATTAGAAAGTAAAAATAAACAACAATTAACCCCGTTAAATAATATGTTTATAAATGTCACAGCCATGACAGGTAAATTTTAGAGATGCCAGAGTCACTCATTTTTGCCTAATTTATGGTTAAAATATTATCATTAACTCTATACCTACATTTATCTTATGATATTTTATATGAATATAAATACAAGGTAAAAGAATTAAAACCTTGTTCAGATGAATGATATTTTCAGGTGTTTCTGTAAAAAAGGTCGAATAACAAAGGAAGTAACAATGGCAGCAATTACTTCTGAGAAAATCGTCACTCCTGGCAAAAGCCGAACACATCCGAAGAAGCTTGTTTTAAATGAATTCTACTCAGTCTTTATCAATCCACTACAGACCATATGCCCTATAATTATTTAAATTTTTTATTGTACTAGACTTGGTGGAAAATCATTACACTATAAATTGGCAACATTGAGTTATGAGACCGCAGCGCCGCGTCTATCGGACTTCTAAAGTGGCGATGACTCTAATTCTTTTGTTCACATAAAATGTTCTTTTTCAGATATTCTCGAAGCGCACAGCGCCAGACCTCGTAAAATCGCCTCACTTATAGGAATTGAAGGTGGCCATTCCATAGCTAACTCTCTGGGGGTCCTCCGTAGCTACTACCAACTTGGAGTGCGGTATATGACTCTTACACATACGTGCAACACCCCTTGGTAAGTATATTTAATATCTTTTATACTTTAAATAATAATGGCGTTTATATTATTAATACATATTTTCATACTTAATTAATATTTTATTAATATGTACTTACTGAGGCACTTATATGAAAGAGACTATTTTATTAATAATATTAATATATTCCGAACCGTTTTGGCCAAACACACATACGCAAAATGAAACGGGGTACCTTATTATCCACCTTAAAAAAGCGTGTTAGTGGTACTTATATATTAGTTTAAATTTTATTTTATTGCGAGTTTTACAGTAATAATATTTTTATATTATCATCTAACAATATCGTGATTAAGTTTTGGACTTTGGTTTATTTAAAATCACATATACATTGCTTCTGTTTAAAAAGTTAAGGATTTTGTTTTGCCACAAAGCATTTTTTTTATTTTATTTATACAAAAAACGATAAAACAAAGTGAGAATTATTTACATATACCTGTGATACTTGATTTCAAAGCTACCACTGAATGACTACTTGAAAAAGCTTATAATTAAAATAAATATAACAAAAAAAAAATACAAAGTAACGAAGAAAAATTAATAATACACAGAGAATACTATTTTACAATTTCATAATCTTCTGAGTGCTCTGGATAACTTTATTCGATATTGCTTTCCTAATGTTTACCCGAATTTAATAATATCAAAATTAAATATAAAACAACTTTTACAAATAATAAAGATTTTTACATGCACAACGTTTTAGATACTTTACAGCAATCATGGTCACGGGACCTTATATATTTTAACTATAAGTTTTTTAACATAGTCGTTCGTGCTTACTAGTGGCTCGAATATGAATATGCCATAGACAATAGCGCCAACTATGTCTTAAACTATACTATCAGGATCAAGTTCCACAGTGTGCAAAATTTGATTAATTTTGGCACAATAGCTTAAGAGACTGCTGACAAACAAGGTGATACAAAGTCATATGTTTGTCAAATATAATCATCAAAACAATAAATTATTATTTCAAGTCAGAATTGAATGTACCTACATGTTTAATATAAATGAGTGAGTCAAATAAACCGGTGTAAATATTATCTGCTATATTCAGTAGGATAACTAATATAAGATATTATATAAAAAACACTTTATATTATATTTATAAAATTGGTTATTTAATATTCAGCATTATATTAATTTACAAAATATAAATAAGTCATTTTTCTCGTCCCTTATTAATATTAAGCATATTTCATATCTTTCACAAATTTCTTATTACTTTCCAGCGTAAAATATACAGCCAAACACTCTATAAAAGTACTGAATGCTTAATACAAAGTGCGGAAGTTCCCTTCATACTGTTTTAGAATAACGAGATCGTGTTCATACTTAAATGTAAATTTAAACGGAGCTTACCGCGTTTGAATAATTTTACGTTAGCGATATTTTGCTATTATTTCAATCGTAAATAGATTTGCCTAATCTATCTCCGTTCTATATTATCTATATCCATGAGTATATGTCAGTCCAAAGTGACTTGGCGACTTGCCTTGTGATGTCACAACATTGGCAAATCCACGCGGGAGCGGTTATTATACAATATAATAAAAGAAGAAGATTCGTTTATATGTCAAAAGTCTCACCTGTCACTGTCATTCCATCTCTCCAAGCACGATCATACCAACAAGAGAGTTGTTCGTAAAATGATAACCACACCAGGTAGCATAATATATCATAAAAGTACCATGAGTTGGTGACTAAGATTTACTAGTGTCCTGGGGTGGTACCTCTCGCTCATATAAAACCGACGTAAAATGACAGCTATGCTGTCGCTTTTCGTATGGTTTGTCCGGTTGTCCATTGGGGGGATAGGCAAAAGGAGAGCAATGCATCTGCACAACCTATGGTTGTGTTGATGTTAATAGGCGTCAATAGTTGCAAAGTTTCGATTGCTCGTTTGCCCTCCTATGCTATAAAAGATTATTTTTTTGTTAATAAAGACAATATAAGTATATGTTCTGATATTATCAGATATTAATATTTTAAGCTTTATGCAGCACATATATGATAAATCTGGTGATGAAATATATGATAAAACTTGCAAACTGAAAAAAATCGAGCTATCTACCCTACACATAGCAACACTCAAATTACTATATTACTTCCCCAGAAAATATATATGAGAATAACATTTGTAACATGTAGGAAGAGGCTTGAGGCGAAAGGGATTTGAGGGGCTCATTTTATTTAATAAACCTAACGTATTGCTTGTGTTAGGAACGGTTAAAGGGCTCCTGGCTATTGTGCACCTGCCTTATTGTTATAGAGTCAACATTTCTCCTTAAATTCACTGTATAATATGTTACATTTACCTTAACAATGTCGTTAAATTTAAAAAGTATTTTAACATGTTATGTTTAACATGAAATGTTAAAAATATAAACTAAATGTGACTTATTTCGATTTTTTGATCACAAAATCTTTGAGATACATCAACCTACTACCAATCCGCCAAATAAAACCGAGAAACATGGTAAATATCCTTTTTTACTTGATTTTTACTTTGAATTTAATTACTCACAAATATTATTTATTTAATTAAGAAGAAATATAGATAGATCATTTATTTAATATTTTGCTAACAATCTAATAATAATAAAATTAGGTTTCGACAAAGCATACCTGATGATGAATTTGTCGAAACCGGTCGTTTAAATTGTAATTGTAATCTTATACCTTTAAACGAGCAATTCTTGTATATATAATATATAGAATCGGGATCTCGGAAACGGCTCCAACGATTTTCATTAAAAATTTTATATACATGTGTTAAAAACGGCGATAAATCGATCTAGCTAGGATACATTTTTAGAAAACTTTTTTTATCCGTGTTTTGAGGCATCGATAAAATATGATTAGAATACAAACGTAAATTTCGCTGTCAAATAATATGTCATGGTAGCTTAGTGGTGAAATTAGGCAGTTAAGTTCGAACGAGCCTGGTTCGAATCTCCAGTCCGAATTTTTTTTTCCTTTTTTTTAAGATCATTTTTTTTGGAAGAAAAATTTTATCGTATTTTATCACTTAGGGTACCGAGCAAATGCTCGGTCAACCAGGTACTAATACATAAAATAAATAGTGAAAAAAGTGTAAAAAAGTAAAAGTTTCACTGTAGTGGCTTTAACGTAATTGCAACTGGCGAAACATCCAGTTTTAGTCAAATAGTGATAATAAGCATTTCACATCGCTATGTTTGTTTACTATCCTCCAAAGCCGCTCAACAAGTTTAAATGAAATTTTGTAAAGGCATATTTGCTCCCTTTTAGTAGACAGGGCTTACAAACTGTTTTATCTTTTCATCTATTTGCGATAGATAAATCTATGACCGAAAAATAATCCGACCGAAGAATAAATAAAAAAATATAAACTTCTAGAAAAAAAACATTGATTGCGGATTTTATTTTGATTAGAATTTATAACATGCCCGACGCTTTGGATGTAGCAATCGATAATTAGTTATTACATTATAATGTGTGAGATTCGCGTAAACATTAAAGAACTAATTATGAGATTAATGATTAGTTTAAGAAAGTGATATCAAAATCGGTTTAGTAATTTTCATACACGGAAAAACATGGGCAAAGTCGCGTCCAGCAGCTACTTATGATGAAGTGAAGCCAAAATAAGAAAATGGATAAGACAGATATAAATTAATTATGTATTTAATGAATCAAAAAAAAATTAAGTGATTTAAATCCTTAATTTATACGAAGTGAATTTATTAAGTATTCAAATTGTTTTTCAGACCGTTTTCATTAATTTGATACAATTTTAATTAGTTACATAATTATTATCTGAGCTATGAAAATGAGAGGTTTCTTTTATGTAGGTATATCTTTTATGTAGGTATATTATAATTTTATCTGATACCTAAAAATGAGGATATTTTGAAATAAAATATTTTTTCCTATATACTCAACTCTTATTATAGTCAGTTTTTTATTACGTTTTTTCACTTATGATAATCCGAGATTAGTAGCTATAAAATAAAGCAAAGAGTTCCCTACCTAGGAAGAAATGGTAAAAAGTAAGTCTTGTCCTCTCTAGTAAGAAAAAAGTAGTAAAGTAAACTAAGAGAATTCACTTCCTCTATCGCGCAAGTAAGTTAAGAATATAACATTTTGATAATATTTATCTATATAAATAAAAAGGAATCATCGAAACATAATAAATGTACGCACATAATTCGAAACCAATTCACCATTTAAATTTTTATTTATTTATTTATAATTCTTTTTTTGTTGTGTTGTTTATCGTCGGGACAAGGTTCGTATGAAAAAAAAATGTCGGAACATCGATTGGAAATTTTACCTTTACTTGATAACTTCTATCGTGAAGCGATTATGCAAATATCATAAGTACAAAAACATTTTATCTCACTTATATTCTGTCCACTAACAATATTATGTTTCCTATTAGATAATTTAAACGATATTAATTCAATTAGGTATGCTAAGTATCTGTAAAACTCGCTTACTTTAGTATGATCACTATGGTACAAATTTTGAGACATATACAGATTAAAACAACGGTTGGGAATACATTTTTGATATACATGGTACAGTGGCAATAGGAACGTATATTATTTTATGAATTTCAGTTTTTTTGGCTGGAAATATTTTATAAGCACCTAAGATTTTTAGCTGGCCGTTAATAAAATCGCAATTAGAAAACCGCTTTATATATTTTTGATTATTTTGCTTTCACTTCTTTAAAATTGTGTATTATTAATTAATTATATTAAAATGTCAAAAGGCTAATTTTTAATTTCCAAATTATTGTATGTATCAATTCCCTGGGCTATTTTAAAATATGCGAAAGTTGTTGGCTGAGGCGTCATTTAAATACTATTATGAATTCGAGAACATTCCTTGCGCGCGAAAACAAAGCAAAGCGAAGAATAGAAGCGAAAGGAAGTCATTCCGCTCATATTTCTACATTCATTTTTGTGTCGTCATTTATTTGTATTGTTGTTCGTAGGGCTGATTCGTCGAACGAACAACCTGTCGCAAACGGACTCACGGAATTCGGAGAGGTAAGCAGTGTTCAACCTTTTTTGTTCTAGTACTAAGAACTGTATTTCTCTGTATCAAATGGCACCGCAATTTTTTTGCAAGCGACTGTTTTTTTGTACAGGTGAGGTTGGATTTATTTCACAGGCGACATTTTCTTGTTAATGAAAAGGAAACATTGCAATTGTGTGAAACAAAAGCACTCTTAATTTTTTGTTGCTCTTAACATTTTATTTCTGTTTTCTATGTATTATACTGCTTAGTTGTATTTTAACGTAAATAGGGTAGGCATTTATTTTTGGAACTTAAATGAAATGCCTAGTCCAAAATAAACGTTTTAAATTTATTTGAAAAAGATTTTATTTCATTTGTTGTATTTGTTATAAGTAGACATAGTATATTAACACATTTTAATATACATTTCTCTTTACATATAATACATATTACTTATATATAATAAATACTACATATCTACAGTAATTAAAATTATTGCGCATTTCTAGTTTTAAATTTATTTTTAAGTTTTTAAATTAATAATAATATAATATTTTATTTCCTAAGGACTAATATCATGTTATAACAATTCAAAATAACATTATAATATATTTATATAAATAGATCTTCATTTTTCTTTTGTTTTGGAAGAAATCAAATTAATCGATATGAGTATTTTACTTGGGCCCAGACGTATAAAACGGACGGACGGATAAAACGGAAAGTGCACAGTTCGGGTTGTACGATTCCATCGAGAAGAACCAGCAAGGAATTCCATGGTTACTCTTTTGAAATCATTAGTAATTACAAATTATTATTATAAGTTACAGCATTAGTACTTAAGTATGCTGGGAAAAATAGGGCTGACAAAACGTCGTTATTTATAAAACAAGCATTGTAACAAAAGTTAACAAGTATCTGGGAATCTACAACGCACACAATGTATACACATTCGCAAAATTATGAAGCTTTAGTAGGATCTAAGAAAATATATAATTTATTTGGTAGGGTCAAACCTAATTTGCTACAATAGTGGCAAAACCTGCACAGTTTTCAGGGTACGTGTACCTACGTAAATAGTACCTATCTAATATAGCTTTGATTTATTATTCACTCGCCTACGATATTACATAAAATATGAGTCTCTAGGAATACGAGTTTATTGTGCTGTAAACCATAATTTGAAGGTAAAGCGATATTACGACTATAATGTATGTAATCTTCACGAAGGCCAATAAGCTTATTAATAATAAATCAACTAAAATCTAATATATAAAATTCTCGTGTCGCAGTTTACGTTGCCATACTCCTCCGAAACGGCTTGACCGATTTTGATGAAATTTTTTGTGCTTATCCGGTATCTATGAGAATCGGCCAACATCTATTTTTCATCCCCCTAAATGTTAGGGGTAGTCAACCCTTAAATTTTATTTTTTATTTTTTAGACAAAATTTTTCATTTCTATTTTTTTATGATCAACCCCTATTTTGTAATTGCAATTTTAATATTGGCAAAACGAAGTCTGTCGGGACAGCTAGTAATGTATGTTATTGTAGTAGTGTTTATAAATCATTAGATAATCTATCAGTTATGTCGCTCAAAGCGAGGAGTCACTGAAAATCAACGTCTTACTATTGTTGTAAATGGTGAGACAAAATATGTTTAGTGAGCATTTCTTTAATATTGTTCGCAATATCAATGTCACGCAATATCAACTACTTTGTGATTAGGCCGTCTTGTTGCTTTTTTTATGTAAAAAACAAAATATTTTTACTTCTTCCTCTCCTTCTTAACTAATGTGGTCTTATACCCAGTAAAGATATAATATATGCACCACTTTTCGATTATCATTTTTTTTCTAAATTAATCATCTTAAGCTCGTAATAACTATTTTTTTTATTTTTTTTACTCTCGCTTCACTCACTCACTTCGTTCAATACAATTTTTTCCTGCCCTTTATTTACTTCAATCGTTCACTCTGTCTTCTTTCTTCTTTGCATCCGTACAGTTATAGAAGCACACCGAAAC
This sequence comes from Lycaena phlaeas, assembly GCA_905333005.2. NCBI lineage: Eukaryota > Metazoa > Arthropoda > Insecta > Lepidoptera > Lycaenidae > Lycaena > Lycaena phlaeas. The sequence continues at coordinate 9,815,661 of HG995168.1, forward strand.
GTAAAGCTCTGAGAACTATTTGATTACAATTTAAAATCATGATTTATTTTAAAAAATACATTTCTTTTATTTTTTTTTAATCAAAATTGCATAAGTTATTCCTTCAGCCTGTATATCATTAAATACATAATGAACCACAAGCTTAAATTAGTGTTTGCACATAATATTTCAATGGTTGATGATAGAAATAATTTGAATTGATTTACATTAATATTAAAGCAACGTGTGAATAATAATATCAATAATTATAACATGTCTATTACATGAAATTTGCTAATGAGTATTTAATTAGAAATCGTAATAATTACGTAGTTTATTTTCAAATAAAATCGAATATCAAAAATTTTCTAATTTAATGCAAGAAATAATATTTTATAAGCATCACCCATTAACTCTGTTAATTGTAAGTACACAAGTACACAAACACGATATGTATTTCAGCACCGCAATAGTAATAAGAAGTTTTCGCCACGAAAATCAACACGTCAAACTTCTTGTATAAACACGGCACGGGCCATAACCTCCAGATTTGTGTAACCAAGCTGGGCTTTTGTCGAGTTGGTAGAGAAAACAGAAGCGAACTGTTATTTGTTTAATATTTATGTATATACAGTGTGTATTTTGAACGCTTTGAAAAATGAAGAGGTATGATAGTGTAGGCGTGGCCTGACATGTAGTGAAAAAAACGCGAAATATCAGTATATATATATATAAACATTCATATACAACATAGTTATATAAACATTCTTTTCCTTTTGGTTATCTTTTTTAACTTTTTTGTGTATAATCCGGTTTGGTAAACATAAAGATAAAGACATTTGATGCTTTAAAACAATCGTTTTTGACTAAAACAGAAATGTAACAAGTGACGCACAGCCGCGTCGCGCGAGTTGTACGTACTCCCGCACCGCGCACGACTCGCGGTCAGCGTGAGTTCTTAGCGTGTATACATACTTCGCGGGTATGCAAAATAAATAAGTACTTGCAAAATAAATTTTCTTAAAAAAAGTTTCTGAGATAAATGGTTATATGCATTATAAAGTATATATAAATATTACATTATTAAGCTTAAATCTTTCAAAGCGTTCCAAATACACCCGGTAAATAGTAGGAGATCCGACAGGCGTCCGATATAAAAAAATTTGCGTATCCGTTGGTCTCATTCAAAAGCTTTTTTAACGCTTTTAAAAAGGCTCTCATGCGAACGGGGCCTTAAAGTCATTTTATTTTAATAGGTATACTGTCGCATTACGTAATACGATACGATTCGTTTAAGAAATATCATAGAAGGAATTATTGCAAGCTGTTTATGGGTGGATTGCCTAATCAATGTCGCCTCACTACCAAGATCAACGTAAACTTCTACGAGCGTACCGCCAACACAAACAGCTAAAAATAAATTTATCACACGGGCCCGGCAACCTGCTACGGCTGCGCCTACTTGGTTCCATCTCCTTACTGCGGAAGTTGCGTCGCTCGCTGCTGCGAGGCCATTGCTCGCTATCCTTCCCAATTACAGCGTCATACGAAGGAGATGCTCCTCTTTATGCCTTAATGCCAGCTAGCGCTCCAGCAGCCGGAGGTTGCGGCTTTGGCTGCTGCTATGGTCTCGACACCTACCCGCTCTCGGCCAATTACGGCTGAGGCTGCGGCTGCGACCTTGACGCCTAGTGCGAGAATGATCTCGCTAGACTTCTTCATGTTCACATCAATCCATAACTCGTCACATGAAACCAAAAAAAAAGGATTTTGTTAAAAAAATATATCAAAATAACATAAATAATAATCGGCATCTACTAAACGGTGCACTCTAGACAAAACGGACATTTTTTTTTTTTTTTTAATTCCTTTTCAAAGCTCCTGTGTATATTTAGTAGTTCTTACACCCTTGGCTAATTTTCCAATGTACCCTCATTTTGATAAAAATATGTACGGTATCGTTTGATGATAATTATTTTTATTTTTGTATTAAATTACTCGTTATAACAGTTACCCGCCAAAAAAAGTCCCGTCAAAACCGGTCCAGCCATTACAGAGACTAGCCGGAACGAACAGACAGACAAAATTGTAGAACGTTACTTTGGTATATTATGTAGGTGCCATATATTGTATTATACTCCTACGCATGTAGTAAAAAGCGGTTAGTTTAATATTAGAAACAGGCATTCCAATTTTATTTGTAAGTTTAGATGTCCATGACGTAAAAATTATATATCTATAACTTTGATAATTTCTAATTGATTCTTAAATGAGCTAGAGACATGGGTTTTCTAAAGAACACATCAAATATACTCCTGAGGGTAGGTCGCTGCTAATCGCTACGAATTTTTTCTTGTAGTTATGAATTAAACTTTCTTTCCTTAATAAGTATATGCATTACGTAGTGTAAGAAGAAAAATAAAATATTGCAGGCGTGTACTTACGGAATTTCCGACGGTGATCCCACTTCTGAGATGTAAGACTCTTCAGAAAAACAACCAGTAACAGTGAATTACTATATTTATTCCAAAATCATTTTTAATCCAATAACACTATATTTTCTGAACTCTTATCCAACTAGTAACAATATCAACAACACTTATTAAACCACAATGACGGCCTGAGACCGACTGCCCGCTAGTCCGCAAGACTGCTCCCCTTAATACCTTCCTACCCCACTTATTCTTTGGATTCCCAGTGTGGCCAGTGCAAGAAATTAAAAATGCCAAAATTATTATAAGCAAATGTAAACAAAGTAAACGAAACCTTAAACTAGTATGCTAATTTTGTGTAGCAAATAAGGGCTAAAGTCTAGGCGTTACTTAAAAAATATTTATAAACACAGTACCTACTACTTACTATTTATTAATAGTTGATTTTATGACGCTGTAACGCAATATTTTGACCTCGCCCTTATATGACATATTGTTTTTATGTATTTAATATAATATACTCACTCCTTCACTGTAGTACCTTTTACGTCTAGCTCATGGACATGAGTAATAAGAATATTTTTCTGTATATTAATATTAATAACACTGAAAAATGCACATCTTTTAAGAGTTTATTATCCACGATGATTTTTGTAGTAAGTTCATTTTCATAATGTACACATTCTATCAACGATACGCCAACATAAACTTGCGTACACCACTGCTGTTTAAAATCCCCTTTCAACCCTGTATATCATTACTTTGGTGCAAACTTTAGTATTCAAACTCTGCGGTATTGGTGACATGGGAAAGTTTTATTGTATTAAATTAATAGCGCCGTAACCTTAACTTTATTGAGGCCACTGTCAAATATCTTAGTTATGTTGCTTTGCGTATATTGTATGTTAATTGCTAAGGTATTTTATAGTTTTTATGATCTCCTATACAACCTTTTTAGACTTCAAATCTTCTAGTCTTCTTTCGACGTTAAGGCGGCAATCACGTCTAGAATTGGCCATTGCAAGGAGATCACTGTCTCATCTAATTTGTTCTTGACCTATATTCAGAACTTTGGAATAATTTCATCGTATAGACAGGTTATTTTATTGTTAATAGAATAAATCAAAATTCTATTCTATTTACGTTAGAACCACTTGTCTAGAGAAGCTGCAGTATATTATAGTGAATCTATATACTTTTGGAATTTTGACTTCTTTTAAGTATAATATTTATAAACTTAATTTTATTGTCTGCAGAAAGTTGTCCGCGAGATGAACAGGCTGGGCATGATCGTGGATCTGTCGCACGTAGGAGAGAACTCTACGAGGGCTGCCATCCGAGTGTCTAAGGCTCCTGTGATCTTCAGTCACTCTTCTGTGTACAGCCTTTGCCAGCACAAGCGCAACGTTCCCGACGACATCATACAATCACTGGTACGTATCAAGTATTATAATTTATAATTTGGTCGGCCATGTCGAGTGGTCAGCTAGACTCACTTAACACAGGCCGCAGGTTCGAATCCCACTAAGTGTGAAATAATAATTTATACGATAAAAATATAAATATATAAATATTCATATACCGGGTTATGGATGTGTATGTATAATCTACACTAATATTATAAAGAGGAAAACTTTGTTTGTTTTGTAAGGATATATATTTTAAGGATGGACATACTTTGAATAAACTTTTAATTTATTTTAATTAATATGACAACACGGATGTTGGCAATACTGAGTTCGGTCTTTTAGAGGGGCAAAAGAGATAAAAAGGGCTGACGGTTGAATGGCGGGGCTCTTCGCACGAAGGAACGATTTGGAAACACTCGGTCTCACTCAGTATTGGCATCACCTGTTATCACGAGATATAATTGTAATACCGAGAATAAAGGAGCTGTTATTTGGATCTGGTGGTTTTATTACAGTTTGTAATGAATAGGCTCAAAAAGTACTGGACCGATTTAAAATTATTTCACCATTTGGAAGCTACATTATCCACGAGTAACATAGGGTAAATTTTATTCTGAAAAAAAAAATAGGGTTCCGTAAGATATTTGGGTTTTTCGGACACAAAGTGTAAAAAATCAACCAGAAAAGTTACTTTTTTTGCGTACTAAGATCCCGTTGTAAATCTTAGTTAACGCAGGCGAAGCTGCGGGCAACAGCTAGTATGTATATAAATATAAATTTGTTTAATTAATTTCCGTGGATGTTTAGGGGTTTTTTTTTGAGAGTACTGCGTTGCTAGATTCACGCAGTGTGATTAATTGATATTATTTAATACGTTTTTAATGCTTAAAATTCAGATATATAATATGAAAATTTAAACTGTTTCGAGTTTTTAATGTAACAAGAGACTAGGTAGGATCTAGATTTTTCATATTTCGTTTTAAGTGCAAAAGTCTACACATTTATTTGAAAACACAAAACTTATTTTGTGTAATCCTATTTGAAAATGACGTCACTTAAAGTACCAATTGGTTGACAAATGCATATAAATTCACCATGCTATGCAATTTATCATGATCGTGAATAGTAACGATAGTCAATAATCAATCATTTAAATTGGGATGGACTGTCGGTGATTAGCTGAGGCGAGTTATTGGATGGAGTTATTGCATTGTTTGATTGTTGATGGTCTAAACTCTAGTGGGAGTCGACCTTTTGAGTAATAGTTCTGGGTTTGACCCGTTTTGGTGCTTTGAAATATATTTTTCTAAATTTCTGTTTGTATCTAAACATAAGACCATAGCTTGCTTTGTGAAGGATAACATCGTGCGATAAATATGCGGGTTTCCCGCATGTTTGATGATATGAAAAGCATTTAAAGGGGTGTGAAGTTTGCCAATCGTAATTGGGCCAGTGCATCGGTGAACTATAGCCCAACATACCACCTCGCCTGATTTCGAGTCTTCCCGTGCCCAGGAGTAGGACATACAATTGTTTATATATATTAATTGAGTGCAGATACTACGAATAGTACGAGTACCTGTGGAAGGGTACATCGGTACAATTATCGTTCTTATTCCATCCATCAAACAGCTTTAATGTATTTCGAGATGAATGGTGTAACAGGCAGTGAGACTACTAGACTATTAACACATCGATACTTAATATTTTGCGCCTCAGAAAAGGTAACATATTAATGAGTTATTTGCCTTGGTTTTGGCTTTCTCTTCATGTTCATTAAGGGAGGCCTAGCAGTGTACTTGGTTAACTGGTTGTTGATGGGTGACGTTTACCACTTACGTGACACGTCTGCCAGTTTGCCTATATAATTGAATATAAGGAAGTACTATTCTCGATAAGTTTTAAGTGGTATTTAAATCAATATTTTTATATCCTTCTAATATTATAAAGGTGAAAGTTTGTAAGTATGGATGTTTGTTAATCTTTCAAGTAAAAACTACTGAATGGATTTTCAAGAAACTTTACAATAACATAGCTTATAGATCAGAATAACACATAGACTATAATTTATTACCGTGCTCCCACGGTAATGGGAAGTACGCGGGTGAAACCGCGGGGCGCAACTAGTATTGTTACAAAAAAGATATTGTGATAACATCCCATCTTACATATTCCGTCCAGTTCTCCGCGTCTAGTTAGTTTTAAATATGGTGGAAACAATATTATAATAAGAAGAAAATAATCACACAAAAAGTACCACGAGGCAAGGACTTACGTTAATATGGCTTCGTTGTTGTCTCCTAGTATTATTGTTTTAAAAATATTGTGTAGCGACGGAGAAACTACATCACTGGCATAATCTGCGTAGTAGCCGATTGATGGCTAGTTTACATGGAAATTACGGGCTACCTCCAATTGTGATAACGGCAATGTCTTGGTAGATTTGATGGAAGTGTATTGACTAACAATCATTTTAGAAGTGGATGCGTAATAATGCTGACGAATCAAATTCTTTCACGAACCACAAAGGCACCACAAAAAAAATAATTATTAAAGTAAAATTTGTTTAAACTTCAAAGATGAAAAATGTCGGTCGTTATAAGCTTATCTCTGAGTTAATCTACATAAAGTTACAAATTTGTTTTATGAAACATGAAAATTTAATGGCAAAGGACTTGGTTTAATTTTTAATGCAAACTCACTCTAATATAAGCACAGCTAAAACACTGTAAATTAAAAAGTATTTTAACGTGCATAATATTATTTTAAAAGGGAAGTGCCTTATAAATACATATTAACTTTGTAGTTTTAAAGTAGTACATGTAAACAATATAAGTTTGTAAGTCCGCCGTGAAAACCGACTATTAAAAGTTTTATTCTTACAGAAAGAAAATGGCGGACTCATTATGGTCAACTTCTTCCCGGACTTCGTGAAGTGCGCCCCGAATGCTACATTGTCTGATGTTGCCGGTAAGATTTTTATTAACGAATACTTTTTTGGCTTAAAAACTTTGACATAGAATTGACTTCAAAATTATGGCCGAATTTTTTTAAGGCTAGGTTAAATAAAATAACTATGTGAGCTAGTCGCATGTGGATGTTAAACGAGATCTCATCTCCTTAAAAGAAAAGATTATGGAAGAAATTATTATAGTACAATTCGTAAGATCTTTAAATATATTAGAAAGCAATCATTACATTAATTAATTATTATTATTTGTTAAATATAATAACTGAATTTATGAAAAAGCAACGCTATGTCATAACATACTGAGAACGTTCCTCTGAAAATATTATATTATGTATTTCGAGGTGACCGACTTCACAGTCTCCGTGCCTTTAAGGCAAATAGATACGCTTGTCATGTGAGATATCCGTTTTGCATTGAGAAACCGGAAAACAGACTGACTGCGAATTTACTTAACTTGTGGCTAAAATGAAACTGAAGATGAACAAACGATTACCTAAAATTACTATTGATTATTTGTTATAGTCCAAAAATATTAAAAATTATATTATATTATAATATCAATTAAAAAAAATTAAATATTATATTATAATATCAAAAATTCAAGCTTTAACTCGAAATTTCGATTTGAAGACCTATTTTCTTGGACTATTAATGCTGTAAAGATTTATATTTATTTTATAATATCTTACTTTATAGTTTTTGTTTTCCTCTTTTAATTTGTACGTGTAATGTGGAACTGTGAATAAAAAGTTTATCTATCTATCTAAATAAGTTAAAAATTACGTATTAAACATCAGCTAAACATTTGTGGTATGAAATTTCACATAATTTTCGGCCCGCGACCAATACTGAAATCATTGCCTGCAATTTAAATGTTTAATTAACATTTAATATTAGCGCTGACTAGTATTTATAATGATTCGTCATCATTATTTTGTGTATGTAATGTCCACTGTATTGAATCCTCTTGGCCACTTCATCGTCATCATAAGCAACTATCTATGCACTTTAAACACATACCTACTTCAAAACTAAACCGACCGATCGCTCTTTTTTTCGAAGGGTCTAGACTTTTAAGCCTGGCTTTTAAGCTCAATCGGTAGGTAGGTGAGCAGATGGCTCACCTATAAATTATTCGAAAGGAGGACGCCCCCCTCCGCACCCCGCAGGGGGCGCGGTGTAACGCGCGCGCTACTCAGGAGAGTAGGAGTTTGATTAGTCAAATCCAATATGGTCGACGAGTCATTAACGAGGGACATCTCTACTCTGACACTCGCATCTAGCACAGCCACTGTACAGAGCTCGTCCTCCCACCTGGTTATTAGCCGACCAACATTTCATCAACCTAAACGTGGCCTCCCCTCTTAAACCTAAATGGCCCATCGGCTATCTGTTCTCCTAAGTGTGAGACTAGCACATCACCACTTCATCAAAAGCTTATTCTTCGCGTGATATTGGTGACAGTTCGTTGGTTCGGTCGTTCGGTTCGGTTTGATCTTTTAGTTGGTCTTTTTCTTAGAGCAATACAAAACTAAAACTTTGACAGTGGCTTAAATTTATTTCGTTGTAGTTCTGACACACGGCTGTTAAAAATGCACGCGAAAACCACTCAATAGATTATCATAAAACTTTGTACACTTTTCTCGGAAGTACTAGAAGTAACATAATGTTATGATACATTTAAGAAAAAAGTAAATCTTTTTTGTTAACGCGGGTGAAGCCGCAGGCAACATCTAGTATAGAATAAATGAGACAAATCTCATTCAGACTAAGTAATGTGAATAAACCTTAAACTACTAAGCACGGACAAGTTGATTGTTGATTTAATCGCTTTCATTCTGTAAATTTGATCTAACAAATGAACCCCGAGAACATTCAGAGAACACGGTTGATAATGAGAAATCGAAGGTGATAGAGTAAGCGGACCCGTCTCAAACTACCGCCGAACTAACATCTTTTTTTTTTAACTTTTGATGTTAGTGTAACATTTTGGGGAAAAACGAAGTAAAGGATTGACAAATTTATTGCTGTAGAATTATTCTGACATTTTTCACTAATTTACACGCTGCTGTACTAAAGATATTATGTACAGTCAGCGTCAGATTGATCTTAGCAGCCAAAGTGCTCAAAAAGATCTGACGGACAGAAATTCAATAATATCTAAGCATTCAAAGTTGTCATATTGATGTTAGCATCCAAAGTAGTCAAAACATCTAAGCAACACATTTTCCATATTTATCGGAGCAGCCAGAGTAGTCATATACATCTTAGCATACAGACTGTCCAAAGGTATCTAAGCATCCAGAGTGTTCAAAAATATCTTGGCATAACAGGAAAATCAATCTTATTACAAGTACTTAAAGTGTATGTGGCTTATATTGATGGCAGACGTCAGTCGTAGATATTTAATTAGTATCATCTGTCTTTATTTACTTAAACAATTTTTAATAAGCTATCTCTTTCCTTCAATGTGTCAGGTTCTTGACATGTCATTTTTCTATTTCAGAATTTGTTGAAAGCAAATATTTTATATAAAACATTTATGTGATTATAAAGTGTGTTACACATTATCGCCAAAATTAATTCTAATATAAGTATTTAAGTTTATCAAACACAAGAGTTCGCCTATTCGGCAAGAATTGACAATGTAGTATGTGTGTAATTTTTGTTTGTGACCAAATCAGAGGACTCTTGTATTACATAAAACTAATATAGATATTTAAAAATATCGATCAGCTTATATGAAAACTATCTCTAAACTTGTCGCTAATGATAAGTATATCATCATCATCATCAGGCTTTATCCGTCCGTCCGTCCACTGCTGAACATAGGCCTCCCTCAATGAACGCCAAGACGACCGATCTCTCGCTACTCGCATCTAACGCGGACCTGCCACTGCACGGAGATCGTAAATAAAATAAATATAATAATAATATTAATCGATACGATAAATATATGTTGTAGTATATTACATTACAAAAAACGTGCATAATATAACGAGTGAAAAAGTGCTCTGAACAAAAATGTGTAGAGCCGACCCAAACTTGTGTCTCAGAGTATAGTACGCTCGCTAAAATCTTTTGTCGAGAATGTAGAGCGTCCTTAACAATTTCCATTTTGACAGCATAAATGATTTATTAAAAAACTAACTTTCTATCCATTATCATCATCAACCTGTAGCCGTCCACTTACGTAAGCCGATATGTATATCTGAAAGTTGGTTCTTACCGAAAGATTTTTTAAAATTTACAATTAGCATCAATCCATTATCTAGGCATGTGATCGTCAATCAAGTTTTGAAGGTTAACTTTCTTACTGACTACAACTAGAACAAGTCTACCTAAACGCTAGAATGTCCCACTAGAAATAGGGTGGAAACTGAACTACGGAAAACTTATGGACCAATTGCCTGTTGTTGGTCCGACTTCTTAGCTCCTGCTATCATATTCATCCGATACCTAAAATTGCGATGCATATTTGAGAATTGTCTAAGTAAAATTATTATTATTACTATATTGCCTATGCAGTTATTTTATTTTATTATTTATTTATTAAACTTATAAGAAATCAAATTCAACAAATCAAATTAGGTAAATCAAAGTTAGCAAGTAAACACAATATATACATAAAATAAAAGATGACCAGCTAAGGAAATGAATAACACAGCAAAAATTAAGAGTTGAAAGTTTAAAATGTATAATAACAGAATAAATGATGACATATTATACTGTTGTTTCTTTACAAAAAAGGAATCGAGAAAAATAGATAGAAATTTATATAGACGACTGATCTTAATGTTCATTGAAAAAGGCCTATGTCTGGAAGTGGTCAGAACTCAGAAAAATAATAATGATACAATAATCGCGTGTAGCCGCCATCAAAGCGATCAGATGTAAATGTCTGCTTTCGAAAACATAATATGTTTGATCCAGTCTTGCTTTGTGGAATAAGCACCCATCTTGCATGAACGTAATCAGCTGGTCACCTGGCTAAACGTAGGTATAGTCTTGGCCCCTTCTGGAGTGAGGGCTCGAGGTTCAATCATGACCGTATGTAGTGCTTTGAAACGTGGGTTTCTAAATTTTTGATTACACTCTGAGCATAATACCATCGCTCACTCGCCTCTCGATTCACTAACCAGCATTGAGCCAAAGCATCGGTGAACTGTAGTCCAATAGCTTCTTCGTCTGATTTTGAGGAGGAGACCTGTGCCCAGGAATAGGACATATTATATGGGTTGACACTTTACTTTCATTTATGAATACTCCAGCTCTAACTCCGATAAATATGTTGTTTTCTGCGCGTCTATCTTTACTGCTATAAATCGCGGGAAGGCTTGCAGGAGATCCTGCAATATAAGTGAATCCACTCGACGTGTGGGCCTTAGAATAAACTTGGACTAGACAAAAGTTTGAATTTCGAGAGGGAAGACCTTTGGAATGGTGCCCGTTCTATGGAAGCTCAGTCATATTCTCGCGTCGTCTACACCTCAGAGTTTCAAGACGAAGGACTTTAACCAATGATCATTCACCGTGATGACGTACGGCGCCAAAATGTGGTCTGTAAATATACGACTTACCAGAAAGTTTGTCGTAGCTGAAAGTTCTATGGAGCGTGCTATGATGGGTGTTTTTTTGACAAATAGGATTCGAAACAAAGATCTCTACCAGAGACCTAAAGTTACCGATATCACGCGAAAAATAAGCGAGTTGAAGTGGCAGAGAGTTGATCAAACACTTAGGTACCGGATAGTCGATGGGCCGGTAGGTAAGGTTGGACAAAGAGTGGAGGTTGTATTTAGTTAGACAAAGTGTTGGTCGGCCATTTGCCAGGTGGTAAGATGATCCCCGTGCATTGGCAGTTTTAGATGCTAGTCGCAAGGGATCGGCCGTCTTGGCATTTATCAAAGGAAGCTTATTTTCAATAGTGCATGGATTAAAACCGATGATGATGATATTTTACGTGACAACAGCAAGATGACAAATATGAATGCTCAAATAATATAGAAGTACCAGTTTGACCAAGCAAATATTTGGTTTTTATTTGTTTTGTTTTGGATACCCTTATATATGATATTATGATAAAGGTTTTCTCCCAAAAGAAGGAAGGAACAAAAAAAAAAAGAAAAAGAAATTTATTGCACTAGAGATTCGAACCAGGCTCTTTTGGATTCGAGAAAGTTGGATTTTCTAACTGAGCTACTCAATCCTAATATTTAATTGCGAAATTTACGTTTGTATCCTAATGATATTGTAGCGGTTTATCATTACCTGATAACACGAATAAAACGATATTTTCCAAAAATATATCCTAGCTAGATCTATTCATCGCCCCTAAAACCCCGCGTATACAAATTTCATGAAAATCATTGGAGCCGTTTCCGAGATTCTGATTATATATTATATAAAATATATAGAATTTGTGTCCATTACATATTTATTTTGCTATTTGGTATAATTTCATGTTTGCAATATCGTCTGTTGATTATTATCTAAAATCTAAATTTAGACAAAAACATCGAAGAAAAGCAAAATTCTTAGAATTTATTGTTGGTCTTAATTAATTTTATACTCTAACTACGTCTAATAAGGTAATGTTTTCCTTTTAACAAGACATTAATTGTATATCCACGACTGACGTCTGCCATCAATATAAGCCACATACACTTTAAGTACTTGTAATAAGATTGATTTTCCTGTTATGCCAAGATATTTTTGAACACTCTGGATGCTTAGATACCTTTGGACAGTCTGTATGCTAAGATGTTTATGACTACTCTGGCTGCTCCGATAAATATGGAAAATGTGTTGCTTAGATGTTTTGACTACTTTGGATGCTAACATCAATATGACAACTTTGAATGCTTAGATATTATTGAATTTCTGTCCGTCAGATCTTTTTGAGCACTTTGGCTGCTAAGATCAATCTGACGCTGACTGTACAGTAAAGTAAAAATAATGTCCAGATAAAGGAGACGGTCCATTTCTGGTGTAGTCTTGTACAGTATACTATAAATAGATAAAAATACATAGATTTCATTAAAAATAAAATAAATTAGTTTATCGTAATAAGTTACGTGCAAAATTTTTTTAATATTATCAAGTTTTTCAAATATTAGCTATGCCACACAAAGATGGCGGCTATTACTTTAAAAACGTCATTATTAAAAAATGGCGTCACTCATGGTACTTTCGTAACTATTTGTATCTATTTAAAGCTTTGTTATGGAGTTGTTAACTCGTGAATGTGGTTTTTGCATTTTTGTGGATATTTTGGCGACTTGGACTTTTTATTTCGACATAGATTTATAGCCATAAACGCCAAAGAAAATATTCATACGCCATTGTTATATCATGTAGTGTTGCATATCTTGGACATATTAAATTATGCTTACGCTGAAATTGAAAAGAATTTAATGGATATGAAGATATTAAAACTGTTTGAATATTAATTTTCCTTTATATCATTATGTGGACAAAAGTACACCAACGTCCCATACAATTTTGGACCGTCTCTTTTAGAACTGCCTCTTTTTATGAAGTTGGTTACAAGTAGTAATCATGCTTACTCGTACATAAAGTGATAGACTATTTTTAGCAGAAGCTCATCTTAGCTATTACAACATCATTCACAAAGTAGTAATGAATCGAAGCTAAAGACGTACAACGTTTCCTCCCACTGTATAACTTTTATACAGTAAAAACTTAATTTTTAAGACGCAAAAGAAAGTTAAAAGTTCTTAAACAACTGTGCAACTACAGTGTGCAACAGATATTTACAGCAGTCAGTCAAACGACACATCATACGACAGAAATATCTAATAACAAATGTCTTGATTTTATTATAATGGTGGATTGAGCAGATCAGAGGCCAAAGGATAGAGACCGGTAGAAGTCTCTCGTTTCGGAGGCCAAGACCCACTTTGGGTCGCTGAGCAGCGAAAATAAGTAAGTAGTATTGTATTGGTTGGTTTTATTTCATACTAAAACTATTAATTTTTATTTTTGCATATATTCTATCTATGATTATTACTAACGATATAACGAATACCTCGTTCACGAAACTGAAGTATACGGATAGACTATTATGTTGACGGTATTAGGGATGTACGTACCGGACCTCTGCTTTCTCCTCCTGCGTAAACACTGGTCACCGCTATTATAGTCTGGCCTACAATTTTAAGAAATACTCAACAGCGTTTTTCTTGATACGGCAATCGCTGTAAAATACGGCCTTCGAAAATCATAAAATACTTTAAAGTATATCTTTTGACTTCCAAAATGTAATACGAAGTTAAAGTAAAAGTCAAAAAATTTATTCAAAATAGTACCATCAAAGTATCTTTTTGAACGTCAATTGAGTATACCACCGGCACAGTATGATATATTTAAATTAAAATACCTTCTCCCATACTGAGCTGTTCAAAAATTAAACGATGCGTAAATGATGAGGGTCTTGCAAGAGTTATGAAGGGACTTTTGATAGAGATAACTTAAATCTGTCCCAGAGGAATAGCGTTATGTACATTTCAAAATGATTTGTTATATTATCACAATCTTAAGAACTATTTAAGAAGAAAGGCAATGCAAAGGCTTATTATGACCTAAATTAATATTTGATGAACTGATATAGTTAATAAATACTCTGACAATTTGTAATTACTTGACATTATTTTAAATTTAATGAATTTAATTGTCATATTCTAATAATTATCCTACACATTTTGTAACAATTGGAGTAAGCTAAGTGTGTTGTGTTACCTTTTATATTGGAGTAACCTTTATTTTGTAAATTTAATAATAAATTTCTGTCGAGCAATTGACGGAAAAATGCTTTAAAATGTGATGATGAAAGACAAAAAACTATTTAATCCTATAGTTTAGATAACGTATGTCAGTATATGCTTGGGTGAGCCTGCCTACCTACTGATCCGATTTAGCTTAATGGCCTTAAGTATAGGATACACATTTCGAAAAACAAAAACGTATGTTAGTTCGAATAAAATTCCCCCCGTTAAACCACGACGCACCACCTATGTAAAGTGGTTGTAAATGGCCGACGTAAATGCTGCCTGAAACTAGGCTAGACTTTCAGCATATGCAACTCATTCATGTACTGATCTTGCGTCTCTATGCCAATAATTACCGATATGTCACCGACCAAACATGCGGGATGATGGTATCCAAGTAGACGGCACGGCACGGCCCATCCCTCTCTCCAATTAATTTTGTATCCCCTCTCCAATTAATTACACGAAAGTTGTTAATGTTGAAATTCAAAGTATTTATTTCTCGGCCCCTCGGTGGTACAGGACTTTTTTTATGTCATTGATTTTACCTACAGCCTCTACCGCACACACTAACTCACACAGCTGATAGCACTTGCTCTTCCTTAATGTTCTACATTAAGTAGGCAGTTCTCTGACATACGTCGTATCACTCTGCATTTTCTACCGTATCTATCACGGAGAATGTTCTAAGGAATTATTTGAACTAATGCCGCAGAATTCTGCCACCGAACAACACGTCAAAATTCCAAATTTTATCCATGTGCGGATGTGCGGAAATCCACAAAATTCTTTTTTTTACGGCATTTCCTGCCTCGTACTACGCTATTTACCCACGGTTTTTCCGAACCGATACGACTTAGAGACCTTCAAGAAAAGCATACTCTTATTTGAAAGGCAACGGCACCTGCTAGTACTCTTGTGTGGCGGAGGTCTATGGATGTCGCTATCACTTACCACCAAGTGAACTGACTGTCCGTTTGCCCCTTATGATATAAAAACAAGAAAAAACTTTTTCTCACCAAAAACGTTAGACAGAACGAAATCGACAGGGGCAACTGTGAAATATGATTAATTTGTAACTAGCTTAAAAGGAAAGCCAATCCAGATGCGAAAATAAGCTTATTAACGATACTTCCGTCATGAAAGATTAAAAAGCGATTTACCCGTGAAATATTCCACTTAGTAAATTGAGATTACAGACACGATTAGAATTCAAGTCACGCAATTCGAACGAGAAAACCTAAAAGAGGCTGCCTTTTGTATGAAAATCTAGTTGAATTAAATAAATTACTGAAACAGCTTACAAGACAAAAGTTAAATGGGCCAGATCCTATTAAAGAGCTCCCATAATGACACCAATTACACGAACGGAGCTTTGCTAAGTGTTGTCCGATCAAAGGCTTCCTATTAGCTAACTTATAGAGGTAGCTTCTCTTCCATCATTATCATCATCGTCTTCCTTTTATTGCGAATATACTTTTTATTATTATTTATTATTATTATACATAATATATTTTTATACATAATACTCTTACGCCCACTAACAAAATAAATAAATAAAAATTCCAAATTAATGATATAATAAATTTACTGATATACAACGAAATTAATATACTTATAAACAATACTTAAATTATTATATTATTATTATTTCTTTACTTTATTCCATCTTTAAATGTATTTTTATTACCTGCGAAGGTACGGGGATAGTATGTTTGCGGAGTAGAGTAGAGGTATATGTAAATCAATATTGCCATATCTCAAAAAACAAGTCCGATTTTGATGCGGTTTTCAATGATGTATTTGGTTTATTCTGAATTATAATATTAAAATATACACCGGGCGTTCCGTGACGCTTATAATATTATAATCTTTTCATGCTATGTCTAAGACTTGTAAAAATAATACTTTATCTATAGAAAACTGCACTAATATACGCGCGCGCAACTGCACTAATATATAGTCATTATAAGTGAAGTGCTAAGTAAACCGTAGCGGTTTAAATTACAACATAGTTGTCTAATTACAATAATAACACGGGGTTAACTTAACATGAGTTCGCATAAACTTGGCGGCGAAATTTACTTTACCCACATTAATACTGGTTAGAACTGTTTTACCTATTAGGCTTTGGCTTTATGGCTGCTACGTGTATGTTTATTTTGTACAGTGTTAAAAAAGACTTAGCTGGCTTAACCTTATATAGGTAGGTGTATAGCTTTTTTTCAATAAAGAATTTAAAAAAAAAAGACTAATCAAGTAATGATTGATTGCCAGTTTGATATAAGAACGTACATCATCATCAGCCTTTATCCGTCCACTGCTGAACAAAGGCCTCCCTCAATGAACGCCAAGACGACCGATCCCTCGGCAGTCTGGCTACTGCACGGAGATCGTCGATCGATCGATCGATCGAGAACCTAATCGCGGCCCCCACTCTTGGACCTTATTGGCCCATCGGCCATCCGTAAGAACGTTACGTAGCGAAACAGGTATTTTTATGCGGCAAATTCGTTTTAGTTTTTCCCGGGTAAAAACTGTCGGTTTTGATTGTGCGTCATCGCAGTCAGAATATTTTACCCACTAATGGATCTGCAAATGCCCTCATCATAATTGAGTTTTTGTTTTGTTACATACATATGAAAAAAAAATTCAAACTAAAAAATCTAAACTATTACTCTATGTATAGTCGAAACGAATAAAAATAGTTACTGCTGCTGTTAGACTGACAAATATTCAGTTGCAAACATTGTATTATACAAATTCCATCGGAGCAGGGTAGCCGCGGGCGAATTTTGATACTCGCAAAGCATATTTTCACACAGGACACAGACAATTAATGCATTCTATGCCACAATATTGCGGCTTTTGACTTTGTCCTATCAAAGGACTCTATTAAAATAACTGCACTATAAAAATACACTGGATGAAATGTATAAATTTGTTTTAGTTAAATTAATAATTTTGCTCTCTAACAAACTTTTTGCAAGTACCTACCTACTAATTAGTAGAGCTGATTTTAATTTGTAGATTTATAATAAAACCTGATTGTTAATATGAACCTACGCATCAATAAAACGCTGCCGTAAAACCAATTAAATATTATGTAACCGAGTGTGAGCATAATTAAGATTAGTAATTAAGTAACTTTCGTAAAAATCAAGCTAAAATATTATAATACGTATACTTTCAGCGAGGAATAAGCTGTACCTTTGTACTGTTCTCTTTTAATTTAATAGTTTTGTGTTTCCTGTGTACCTAAATAATTAAATAAATAAAATAATATTAATTTTAAAAACCATAAATATAATCAAAATGTTGAATATATAAAAGATATTATATTATTAAGTTATTTTATTTTCATGAAGTTTGATTTAAAAGAGACTCAATTGCCTGAACTGGTCCTTTACCCCTTTAGTAAGCTTTAGTAAGGGAACTGATGGTAGACTCCGAATTGTACTTTTAAGTAGTGTGAGAAAATAAATACTATTAAAGTAACAGTTAACAGGGATTGGTCGTCTTGGCGTTCATTGAGGGAGGCCTATGTTCAGCTCCTCGACGGAGGTTGGACCTTCGGCCCACACTTCAAAACGTTGGGACCGAGGGTCGTAAAGGCGGCGAGTGCGCTGGGCAGACTCCTCCCGAACCTCGGAGGACCCAGCGCCGCCTGCAGGCAGCTGTACTCTGGAGTCTGCCGGAGTATGGCGACGTATGGTGCCCCGATTTGGGCGGATCACCTCACTGCGAGTGTTAAGGCCGCGTTGCGCTCAGCGCAGCGGGTCATCGCGGTGAGGGTGATTCGGGGGTACCGTACGGTTTCGTGGGCTGCAGCATCCGCTCTAGCCGGCGACCCCCCGTGGGAACTTGTGGCGGAGGTTCTGGCCGAGACACACTCCTATGTCTCGGATAGGAGGTCTCTGGGCTTGAGCCTTTCGCCTGACGGGGTCCTACGGGTCCGCCGACTAGGGATGGAGGCATTAATGCGGAGGTGGGGAGAGGACCTGGCGCGGCAGCCGTATGGCAAACGCCTAACGGCTGCTCTGCGCCCGGTTCTTGAGCGGTGGATGCGCCGTAAGCGCAAACCCCTCACCTTCCGTCTGACGCAGGTTCTCACCGGGCACGGATGCTTTGGTGATTACCTGTGTCGGACGGCCCAAAGGGAGCCGACGACGGGATGTCACGATTGTGGCGCGGCGGTGGACTCTGCCCAGCACACCCTCGAGGTGTGCCCGAGATGGGCGGCGCTGCGTCATGATTTGACGTCTGTTATCGGAGGGGACTTGTCTTTGTCGAGTGTCATCACCGCGATGCTTGGCTCTGACGAGTCCTGGACGGCAATGGCCTCTTTCTGCGAGACAGTGATGTCCCAGAAAGAGGCCGACGAACGGGTGAGAGAGGAGGCCGCTGACGTAGCCTCCCCCCGTAGACGACGAACGGGGGTGCGTCGGAGGCGCTATTTAATGCGACTTCAAAAAAGCCCCTGTGCTCGTGTCGGGCTCGGGATGGGAACCCGGGCCCAGCTTAAGACACGACGTCGTGGGGACTGCCAAGTCGTAGCCGGGCAGTCCCCCTATTGTGGAGAATCTGGTCTTGCCGGGACCAGTCTGTCGCTGAGGGTATCCCGTCGCCTGCACAGATCTGGGTCCCTCAAATATAGCGGCTGAAGGCTCACGCAGCGGTTTTAGTGGGGTAGGGCACCCAAATGCGAGTCCCCACACACGCCAGCGCGCCTACCCAGGACCTGGTATGGTCGTAAAGGATTTCCGCTGCGTCATCAAAAAAAAAAAAAAAAAAAAAAAAAAAAAAAAAAAAAAAAAAAAAAAAAAAAATAAGGCCTATGTTCAGCAGTGGACGGATAAAGGCTGATGATGGTGATGATGAAAATAACAGGGCTGGATTTATTACTGCAATACTAGGAAAAAAAATCACTTATAAATCTCAATTTTCAAACGAACATGCAAAACGAATTTTGTATGATTTCACTACATTTCAAATGTACAATGTTTTACAGCTTTTCGTTGACAATTTAAATACTTTTCGTTATATATTAAGAGCCATTCTATCGTAGTGACAATGCGCCACCATTCTTCTACGCTCTCGACAAAAAATATTAAGTGGGATTTTTATTTTCGTTCATTCGTTCATTTGAATGTTTCCACTACGTTTATTCACAATGATGTAATACTTACGCGGTAAATAATTTCTTCGCAGAAAGTTACATTGCATTGAAACTGAGTAAATAAGTATTAAGTATGCCTTGGAATTCATTTGTGAAAATAATTTAGAAGCAGTTGAAATTAATTTTAAATTAATATGTTCTCTATGAAAATAATTTAGAAGCAGTTGAAATTAATTTTAAATTAATATGTTCTCTAAACACTGTTTATGAACAAATATGTATGAGAACAGTTTTGAAGTAACTTCATGTTGTTTTCATTAATAAGTTGTACAAAATGTTTGAGAACATTAAAGTATATTATGAAGCATATTATCCTACTCGTATTTTTGGTTCGCGTATAACTAAATGAGTAAGATCAACAACAAAATATAATCGGAAATATAGTAGTTGTTACCCGTGGCTTCGCCCACAGCAAAAACGGTTTCCCTTTTTTTTTAAATGTATCCTATGTTACTTCTAGTGCCTCTGAAATATGTGTACAAAGTTTCATGATGATCGGTTGATTAGTTTTCGCGTAAAAGCGTAACAAACATTCACACTACGACCGTAAATTTCGCTCAGCTCAGTTGAGAAATTAGGCAGTTATGAATTGAAAAGAGCCTGGTTCGTATCTACGGTCCAATATTTTTTTTGTCTTTTTTTTCAAGTTCATTTTTTTTTAATAAAAACTTTATCCTATTATCACTAAAAGTATATAAAACAAAACAAAATAGCCGAGCAAATGCTCGGTCAATCAGGTACTACTATATAAACAGTATATTATTAGTCTTAAATCTTTCAAAACGTTCCAAATACACCCGGTACACCATATGAATAATAGTTATGTAACCTTTTGTAATACATATTTTCCTTTACAGAACACTTCCACTACATCAAGAGGCTGATCGGAGCTGACAACGTGGGCATTGGTGGTGATTTTGATGGAGTTAACAGGTTTGTACTTCTCATAGCTTGTAATTACCAAAGTCATACATTTAAAAAAGTCAAAAAACAAGCTAACAAAACTACTATTTCGTCAAACAGATGTGAGACATCTGTTTTAATAATATGATGTCACAGCATTCGACCCGATAATACTAACAAGCCGTGCTTTACAGTGATTTTACATCAAAAACTGTCCATGTTCGCTATGAACAAAAGATTTAGGCGCCTTAAGCCCAGATATAAATATTCATGTCTCGGAAAAGCCTTTATCAAATGATTGATCACGTATTGAGTAAAACCTTCATAAGAGTACGGTCATAGAAAGACAGTGGATTTTAGCCATCATAATATATAAGTTAGTGCTTACTATATGTCGGCTATAGCCAAATAAAATTTTATCTTTATTTTATCGTTCCTTAAAGTCTACGCAAATTTCACCACCAATGAAACATTTTTTACGGATTTTATCACGGTCTAATGAGGTTTAATATGTCCGAGGTTTCAGATCCTTTACAGCAGCCATGGTCAAAACTGTCTGGTCACCGTAATAAGCCGCGATAAAAGTTGAAAAGAAATAGCATAAAAAGTTGTTTCAATAAAATGACACTTCGTCTCTAAAATACTACAGACGTTGTCCTTTAGATACAAATCGGTCGACTACGAATCGAGGTTCGAACCCGGAACCTCTCGCATAAGAGGCCGAATCCACCACTGGACCATCGTCGCTCAATCATCGTCAAAAATATAAAAAAATATTATTTAAAAATCTTAAGACTGAAGTCAGATAATTCCGTATCTTATCCTATCTATATATTGTGGTATCTTCACAATATAATATAAAATCCTTTATTTCATAATGAGCTTTGGCACACAAACGTTCCTATAAACGCATAATGTACAATGCACATTGAATCCTACTATATGTAATGTAGGATATGTGAACTATAATCCATCCACCGTAATAATACCCCAAAAGCTAGATGTAAAAGCCATTCAACAATAGGAACATCCGAACGCAAAGGCTTGCGGCATGAATACGGTTTTTGGTTTTTACACTTTGTTCACGTGGCATGAATACCTGAAGTTTGGCTGAAACTCATTCGTTATCATCATTATAAATAAAAATCTTACGTACGTGTGTCTGTCACATCCGTCACAGTCCGGGTAAAGGACTGATGTAAATAAAATGTTTGTGCATCAACCCGGTAGCTGGCGTTAAGGTAAAAAATCCAATTAAGTAATTTCACTGGTATATTTTAAAGTATGTCTGTAAAGTAATTGTCCTTGGCACAGATAATTAAAATGATATTTGAATTAAGTCTATACTCAATTTGTTTTTACGTGTGAGAGAATTGAAGAAAAAATTAATTGTCACGTCACTGCTAGTACGGCTAGTAAATCAACATGGGAAAGATTTCTTAATATCATCATTCAACTATATAGAAAAAATATTTCTCAAAATCAGTTAACGTAGACAAAGATTCATTTGTAAAATGAATTAAAGTCGTTCTTCAGTCTATAATGATTTGAGTCGTATCTGAAAACGATTGAAAGGTACTTCATTGAATACCTGCACGTAGAAATTCCATTTGAATCTAAAATGGACGGCACGTTAGCGGTTGTAATATCTGTCATAGCTACGACCCGGCGAGCCACGTATATCGATGCATAATGCATATTTCTGATTTATTATATACGATTAGAAATACAGTACAGATTGCCTGTATTCGCTATTGATATGAATCAAATGTATAATATTATTATAGGAACCAACAGACGTTGTCCTTTAGATAGAAATCGATCCAGTTGTTTGGTTGCAGTATAATTAATAGCCTAGAATTTGTGAATCTAAACCATCCTCAAATCCATTTGAAGGTACTCAGAAAATTTCATTAAAATCGGTTCAGCCGCTTAAGAGATGTTCAGTGACAAACAAACGCACAGAATGAATATAACATAATAAATATATACATTATTATAAAGATTTTTAATTGTTTTTAAGTGTTTCAACAAGGTCAAGTGTAATTCGGACTTACACATAGAGAGCTCATAACTACATTACGATATTTAACAGTATAGTATAATACTCGTACAACAGCTTAGGGCCTGTTTTACAATCTCCAGTTAAGTGCCCAATAGGCTATCGGCAACATTTTTTACAGATACTCCATACACTATCTGTCAATAATGTTGGAAATGTAATAACATACTAAGGGCCTCTCCCTTAGTATACATTTCCAATATTTTGTTCTGGTAGAAAAAATCGTGAACAAAAATTGTAATAGTTCTTTTGTGTTCCAATAATTTGATTATTCTAACATCAGACAAAATTACTATAGCATAATATAGTTCTTAATATAATTCAAGTAGTTATTTTAGTTTTTAGTGTTATTTAGATGGGCAAACTGGCAGACGCCACCTGATGGAAAGTGGTTGACGTCGCCCATAAACAAAATTAGATTACCTGGAACAAGCCCAAGTAAATTATTAATGTGTTGCCTTACCTGAGACATAACGTGTAAAGTCTTGGTGACAGTAATTACCCTACCCGTTTTACCCTTCTCTCCGTAACACAGCAAAACTGTTTCACGGGGGAAATACGTAAAATGGTAGTACCAAATACTCAGCTGGGGCGCAGCACAGCGCATCCCTCACACCGGTCAAGTTATGTGTGGTTAAGTCCTGCTAAATATATTATATTATATACTTCAGCTTACAATTGGATTACAAGTTACAGCCATACAAAATATAGATGCTTGAATTATATCACAGAAAAAGGTAGTGCCATGCTGCTCTGCAGCCGAATCGGGCTGGCACGACCGGGGTGGGACCTCTCGCTCACATAATACCGGTGTACTGTGGCATTTATGTTGTCGCGTTTTGTGCGGTTTGTGTGTAATCGAGTAAACGAGGACAACGCATCTGCATAACCTCTGGTTGCGTGAATGTTTGTAGACGTCGATATTTGCCAAAAGGCCCAACTGTTCGATGGCCCTCCTGTACTATAAAAACCATGTAAATACATAAGATTGGTTCCTGTATTTTTATGTGATTAAATAGGAAACCGCTAGAATCGTAAGATTTAATAATAACGGTTCTGAAACAATTTATAAACCAGACCGAGTGCAAAACGACATTTGCAACGAAAATTTCACTCGACAGTTTCTAGCCAACACGTTTTGGCACCATGGCCCAGACATACATATTGCGACAGATTATGCAGAAGTTTGAGAACAATTTAATCAATATTAGCCTACTTCATCATCTCCATGATCCATCAAACTGCTGCTAGCCTATTTGGCAAAGCTAAATTTTCTAAATGTTATCTTCTTCAAATCTCAATTAAATAGATTTTTTTAAAACAATTCATCTATTCGCGCGTAAATTCTAAACTCCTTCCTAAAAGGCTGGACCTATTTTGATAAAACGTGTGTGCTAATCAAAGTGGAATAGCTTAGATTCGGTCACTGCTGAATTTTTTGTGGGATTTGTTAGTTATGTCGGAAAAAAAATCATTCTTTCCCTTAATCATCGTAATCTAAGTCAATGTACACTTGCTGTTTAACATGTCATTCAATTTAGTCTAATTCTCATCTAGACAATAGTAATCAGTGAATGCCAAGAAAATACTTTGGGTACAGCGATTTGTCAGGGCTTGCCATTAAACTTACGCCATTTGTAGTAATTCACAAATATAAAGGAATTAGTTTTAAGTTTGGCTCAGTAAGTCAATATTGTTCAAAGTCGAGGCGATCGTAAATTGTTGAACTTTCATGAATTAATACATGAAATTTTTGAGCGCGGAAAGTAATTTAAGTGTTATTTATAGGGTGGCCCGTGGGTTGGAAGACGTTTCGCGCTATCCGGAGTTGTTTGCTGAATTATTACGGAGCGGACAGTGGAGCGTGCAAGAGCTGAAAAACCTGGCTGGTCTGAATATGCTGCGAGTAATGAGACAGGTGGAGAAGGTAGGATCCATTCAAAATATTCAAAAACTAGCAGCGCCCTTCACCTTTACCTGCATACTTCCCGTTCCCGTGGGATTACGGAGATAAATTATAGCATATGTGTTATTCTAATGTATAAGCTATATTATTGTAAAGTTTCATTTAAATCCATTCTGTAGTTTTTACGTGAAAGAGTAACAAACATCCATGCTTACAAACTTTCGCCTTTATAATATGAGTAGGATTAGTAGGATGTATCTTTAAACAGAACTTACATCGCTTTGTATGTTCAATTTCATTAAATATTAAAAACGTTTACACGTTGGAATGGCTAAGCCAATTTTGATAAATGCCAAAAAGAATATTCAAAATGGCATCGAAATCGGTGCACTCAAAGGAGAACTACAGATAGACACACAGGCACATATAGTGGTCAAACTTACAACACCCGTCATTTTTAATCGGGGCTTTTAAGGGAGTCTTAGAATGCAAGTGAAGCTTATTTCATAACAAGTATATCTAATTTCAATTTACTAGGTTGGTCAATTCAAACCAATAGCCAATTTCCCTTGGCATCAGAACTTCGAGTATACCAACCGGTGTCTTTGACAGACATTGAAATTCAAATTCGAAGTTCCAGATATCATAATCGCTTGTTTATTTCATAGATCACACAAATAAATAAATGAAAAAGACACAACATTTTAGTTATTAATAAAGGCATGATTGATTCATGACATAAAAATTGTGAATATTTCATATAACTTCAAAATACGGATACAGATAAGATACAGATACGGATTCATACGGATTCGTTCATTTAGCAAGAGTTTTTTGGGGCATTTTTACTATACTTTTTCTTTTATTTTACTTAAAATAAAAGAAGTGATGACTTTGTGTAAAATATCAAGACAAATCATGAATTTTTATCCGATACCTTTTTCATAATCATCATCATCAGCAGCACTTATCTGTCCGCTACTGAACATAGGCCTCCATTATTAAACGCCATGACAGCCGATCCTAAAATCCCTCTTAATTATTGAACGTGTGGCAATAAAAAAGCTGTCACGGATTGCTCGGCAGACATGAATCTATGTTTTATATTCGAATTCATTATTGATAAAAATCTATGACGAAACATAATAAAATAATAATAATATATATGGACGCTTTTACACCACGTCAATCTGGTCCCGTGCTAAGTTCTCGAAGAGACTTGTGTTACGGGTGCCAAACAACGGACATACATATATTTAATACGTTTTATATTAATACTTATATTTAAGATTTTTATTAAATAATACACAAATTTAATATGACCATGACCTAGGAACCCAGGAACAGGAGATTCGAACCCGCTACCTCCGACTTGTGCGTGACAGCGTCATGCCGGTGGCGTCACGGCATACGAGTCTATTTTCTTGACAAGACGCGGAAATAAAGATTTTTTCTATAAAATTTAAAATACTTTTAATTCTACATTCAGGTTCGTGACGAGATGCGCACTAATGGTGTTGAGCCAGAGGAACACCCGGACTCGCCAACAGACAACGGCAACTGCACCAGTAACGCGTTCTATCTGGAATATGTTTAAGCTCAACACGAACATTAACGGCTCACATCACTGCTGAAATCTGACTACAATGGAGCAAAATACTTTAAACGTAAGCTAAATTCGAATAAATTTGAATTTGGAATGTTATCTTTTCAATTTCCTTGTTAACAATGGATAAATTTTCTTCACGCAAATGATTTTCTGTTTCAAAATTAATTAAAATTTGTCAGATTTTGGCAGATATGTAAAACTATGCCAACAATTGGCAATTTCATAGACAATACGTACGTTTGTAGTAAGCCGATGGTCATCGTATGGGTTTAGTTCAGTATATCGCAACAAGGGTTGAGCTTTGTTCTGCGCCCCTATTTCGTCAGTCTATGAAATTGCCGTTTGAGGCCACTCTTATACCGGAACTCGACATGTATTTGGGTAAACCGAATTTTATTCCAATTGATGTTTAAATATTAATGTATCCCATTGGTGTTGCCCCGACTTTGAACTCTAACGAGTTAATAAATGTAATAAAACAATAGGAATAGTA
This sequence comes from Lycaena phlaeas, assembly GCA_905333005.2. Classification (NCBI taxonomy): domain Eukaryota; kingdom Metazoa; phylum Arthropoda; class Insecta; order Lepidoptera; family Lycaenidae; genus Lycaena; species Lycaena phlaeas. The sequence goes on from HG995168.1 coordinate 9,842,394, forward strand.
TAAGCAGACTGTGTCATTTTAAAATTGTAAATATTTAAAAAACAAATTGTTTCACGAGTCGTCTGGTAGATATGAAAAATTTCTGACACTGGCAAATGTCACAGATGTGGCTAACGCCAAAGAAGGGGAAGAAGATATTTATCGTGACTCATTATGAATGGAGCCTGCTGTTTCAGCGTAGTTTCATCACAATAAGAAAGCGTCAGGCCATTTCCCGTCACGAAATTCGAAGCCAAGGCGCGTCAATAGCCGTTTCACATCGAACATTTTGATAATAAAATCGATATAATCGAGATATTAAAAGATAAAAAGTTTGGCAAATAAACTATACGACTATTTCGCTATAAAATAAAAACCATGACGCCAATCAAATCCTGCTTCACTTTGAGACCAATTACACACACTGTGATAGGCAATCAATCCATCGCAGAGCGATTTTAAATCAAGCAACGTTAAAAAATAAACGCCTCCAGTTCTTTAATTAAATGTTAAAAAGTTAATTACCAATAACAATTTTAAATTTTTGCATCGTTAAAATTAATGAATTGGATAACTACGGCTTTTGAACTGTTAATGTAATCTATATGTAATTTTAAAATGAGACAGCCACCAATCTCTGTGCGTATACTATAACCAATATAAATGTTATCAGTGTAGTAGTTGCATGATAGATGTTCTGTGGACAAAGCACTTACTTCATCTCTATGGTGACTTTCTGTCACATATCACCGCTCCTAAGTCTATTCGACTATTGTTCATTCATTACTCACTAAAATAGTGATGATGAAACTATTTTTACTTTTTTTTATAGTGTAAGCGAAAATATCTTGTGATGGGGTTCTTATATTTTTACATGTCGATGAAATTAATAATATAACGACTGTTTTTTACTATATAGCGTAACTTTAAATGAAAAATGCATTTGTGAATAACAATTTTATACACTAATGTAGGGAAAAGACGGACTCACTTTGTATGAAATCCTGTATTTTTTTTGTAAGCAAAAAGTACTCGAACAAATTACCAGAATCAACTATGATAGTTTTTAAACGTTTTTTTAATTTCTCTATCTTGTGAGATTATGATTAATATGCAAAGTTCAGTTGTACCTACACTTTTCTTACTTATGGGTCTTACTTTTCTCTACGTTTAAAAATAATATTAATGAATTTAAAAAATCGGTGATAAATTTGGCTCTTTTTTAATGTATTAATATCCGTTAGCGATGAAATCAAAAGCATATAATATATTATGATTTTAACGTATAGTATTGGACTGGTGATGTATTTGTAATGGGCTAATGCATCAAATTGAACGATCGCTACCATACCTCTACGTGACCATGAAACCAGTCCGATTTATGCTATTGTTATTATGAACATTTAACCTGCACACATGGTACGAATTAGCGAGGTAGGTAGCAAATCAAATTTAGAACAATTGTAATAAAAAAAATTAACTTTATTTTTCAAAATTTATAGATTTTCTTTTTAATTTATTAAGAGCTGGATACAAGTCCATTGCCCATAATTTATAGACTTCAAATATGTTTGCCATTACATAAAAATATTATCATAAATTGTAAAATTACAATAGTTTTTTGAGTAATTTAAAACGGCTATTTCATTGTTTATCTAGACAATATTTTTCATATTTGAAAATAATTGAAATAGAGATTTGGAAAATTTCTTTTACCCACATAAATATTATATAAAACTAGTCTCATTTAGCTAAATTAGCTTATATTATACTAAAAATTGTTAAAATTTACAATTATAGTAATTTACATTGTTTTAGCCCTTAAATCTAATTTATGCGTAGAAAAGTTTTTTTGTACTTTTATCAAGTCTATTTAAAAGATTTTTCTATAAAAGCGATGTCACTTGTTATTTTCAAAATTAAAAATTTACCAAAATAAAATTTATTAAAATCGGGGAAAAGCCGTAATATATTTAACAAAATACCTACTCACCGGCCGAAGATATTTTGAAAAAATTATGTATTGGTTGAAATTTAAAAAAGTGTAAATAAATCATTCAACGAGTCTAATATTCTTTTTGGTTTTTGAGGATTTACGGATATAAAAATAATTTAAAATCAAGCTATAAATTATACAAAATATGTAAATGACTTTTTAATATGACGACTGAAAATTTTGGAACCTTTATTGTGTATAGCGATACTGTCATGTCTAAAATCTGCCTGTTATTTTGTGATTCGTTTAAAATAATATTTTATTATAAATATCTTCTAGCACACGAGCAAAATTATGAGTGTTTTCATGATGTGAAATAAATACTTGACCTTATGCGTGTTTTATTAATCCCAGCATTTTTCTTTCATTTTCAAAACAGAATTAAAATTAGAATTTGGAGCGAGGCTTGGGTATGGGCCGGGCCTCTTCCGCTAGAGGGTCCAGATTCTATCCTGCCCCGATTGTTATGTGCACCCTGAAGACGAGACCATCACTCGCTCATCGGTGAAGGAAAGCATCGTGAGGAAAACTGCATGCCCTATGAGATTAAAAAGGCTTTGAAGGTGTGTGAAATTCACCAAACCGCATTGAGCCAGCGCCTCGATGGACTATGATCCAACACCCTCCTCGCTTGATTTCGGGGAAGAGACCCTTGCCCAACAGTGGGACGTATGTGGGTTGCTTCTTTACTTTACTTTTTTTATTAAACAGGTCCACTATCTACTTTAACCTTCAATATTTCTGTTTGTTAATAAAGAATATGCAGACTAATTTTTCGAGGAGTTCAAATTTTCCATATTTTTTACGTACAAAAAAATCTATATTATTAGTGTGGATAAATTATTTGTTGTGTGTGTGTGTGTGCCTTAACCTCGGCTGCGACGTACGTAGAGTAAATGAAGGCAAAGACTATTTTTATCGTTTCATTGACAATAGTTAAAAAAATTGTTTTTATAGTAGCCAACAAAAAAAAAGGAAAACATCGAATTATGGTATCTCTGCAAGGGAATAATAACCAAAAGATGGAGAAAATGAAGGCTAGAGAAAAATATTAATGTTTATTTTTATATTTATATGTGTCTGTTATTGTTATTATATTATTAAAAATTAATCAGCTTAGTAATTATTTCAAAAATTTAAACATAAGCCTCCTCCATTGAACGACGAGATTGCCAATCACCCACCACTCGCAAGCATCTATATAAACACAACATTCATATATATCATTCATAAATTAAATTATATGAACCAGAATAATTTATCCACTAAACAGTTACTAAGATAATAAAGGTAATTTAGTTTTATTAAGGAAATAAGATCACGTAAAGATTAGCTCTAACATTCGCACAACTATCAAAGTAACAAACTCTCGTAAAAGATTTCAATTAAATCTAAGCTTAAAGTATGTTGTAATTTATTCAGGAATTGTTTAATCTTTGTTCTGGGATAACGCGATAGTAGGATTACCAGGTTTATCCAGCTTAGAATAAGTTTAAAGCAAACAAGATGGTCAACATGTTTAAGAACAAACTTCGAAGTTAAAGGTACGGTTTTAGCATTCGTAAACTTCTGTAAATCATTTAGTTTCTAGTAATTTGCTTCATTATGGTATATATTTTGTATACATGTACAATAATTTTAATATATTTTAATGTTACGATAGACTTGCTTCTTATAAAAAAAATGGCTATCACAGAACTCCTAAGTATATAATCTATGTTTTATATTATACAATATATATTTATTAGTGCACGATTTAATATTAATAAAATAAAAAAATACGGAAGAAAAAGATACTGCTGTCAATTTTAACCCCCCGTACTAATTACTTTAGGCTATTGTGTTATATTCAATCCAATAAGCTAAGTACTAAATAAAAATTTAAAAAGCCATGACTTTTAAGTTGAATAAATTACTAAACTGATTAATACCTTTCATAAAAGGCTTCAATTAAACGATTATAATGATAGTATATTATATACAGAGAATCTTTTTGGAATACCATTTAAATTTAGATAAAATATAAATTTTAATGGCTTTAAAGGGTGTTAACGCATATGAAGTTAGAGAACAATTGTTTTAAAACCGTTTAAAGCTCCTCGCTCCAAGATATTCAATTTCCGAGAAAATCCCGTACCGACGTTTTTCCGCTCATCTCTGTTCGTTGTTTGCCCGCCCGCAAACAACCAACCACGCCGCCCGCCTCGCAACCTCTAAAGAATCATGATTAAAATATGTAGTTTCGGCATTGAGCAGCATAATTTTTTACTGATTGAGGCGGAATCAAAAGTATAATATACCTGGCCAAATCGATGTGAAAATAACTCTTAAATAGCAGCTTCGAGTACCGGATATGCAGCCAACGGGATCATCTTGGTAACAGACCGGCCCTGGCGAAGACCAGACTACTTCTCGTAAGGAGAGGGACAGCTCGGACGTCGTGCCATATTAGGCCCAGGTTTATATCCTAATAAACGAGCACTAGGGCGTTATTAGAGGCATATCAAGTAGCTCCCCCTACACACCCACGTTCGACAAACGCGGAGGTTGGCCTCGTCCTCTCTCACCCGCATCTCGGCCTCCTTCTGCGACATTGCTGCCTCACAGAAGGAGTCCATCACCGACCATGATATACTTGATAACTGTCCTGGTACATAAAAATGCCTACAGTAAAATTATATCAAAATCCATTTAGTAGCTTATAAAACATTGATACACAAACGGACCAGCACAAAAAGCGACTTTAATTATGAAAATAATGCAAAGAAAGGGCCCTATGGTCAGAAGTGGACAGAGAGGGACTGATGATGATAACGATAAAAAATAATGTCCAATATTAATTAATTTGCTTTTATTTTTAAATTCATATAAATATAATAAATTAAAACCTAAATGAGGTAAGCTTCGGAGATATTTAAATTGTATAATAATAATTCTAAAAATTTATACTGACAAAATCTAAAGTTTTTATAAATACTAAATAATATAATATATGGATATGGTCAGAAATATTTTTTTTATTACTGACTTAGTTACAAAAGTAACAAATCCAATAAATTATTTTGCACTAAACAATATTACATATTTTATTATAATTTTAAATCTATCAGAATTCCTGATACTATTAAATTGACAAATAGTTACAAACATAATAATATAAAACAATATAAAAAATTGCAAAGTAAAAACATCTACATTATTCAACGTGTTATCTTTTTAATATTTTAATTTAAAAAAAACATCACTACAGGAGCTTTCTACCGATAAAATGCAACACCAATCTAAACGAAATAGATTTTGCCCGGTGCAATTTTTCATCTCACTAAAAAACAAAAAAAAAAAACCTATGATAAAATGTCTGTGTGGATATTCTGGTTTATACTTTTACATTTAGCGGAAATGAAATTTTACGCATGGCAATAGAAAGTCACATGACTTATGAAACTAGAAACATTGCTTTGTAATCATAGCCGGGAATAACATCACAAACTTGAAATGAATCTTTATAAAGAATTTTTGTCTTACAAAATTGAATATTTAGATCCTTTGTAATACTTTTTAATGAGAAAACGTGAAATGCTTTCTTCAGTTTTCACTTTATTCGCAATCTTTTACAAAATATCAGAATGGTAATTATTTACTAATTAAAGAAATTATTATGAGATTATAATAATTAATAAATTAATTAACGCTTAGCCCTAAAATCAATATAACATAATATAATAATTTCATAAAGCTTTTTGCATTTTATTGCTCTTTTATTAAGGAAATTCTATTTTCATTCAATTCCAAACTATTGAAACTGTGAAGAGCAGTATTATTTAATATATCAGATAATATTTGATTCTGTATTAACATTATTAAATGCTGGTCAAACACTGTAATTGGTATAATCAAGTGTTGTACTATATGGATAACCAAGTGGAAATCGATCCTACACATACTTCGCTCATAACTTTGTTGCAGTGAATATATGTAATAGGCGCGGTACAAGGGCAATAATAAATAATGAAAGAGTGAATATTCTTTATTGCATACAACACACAAATTAACAGACACAAGATAATTCATTTAAAATTTACAGAGTAAGTGCAGACACAAAGGCGACTTTATCGCTAAAAAGCGATTTCTTCCAAGTAACCTTAGGGTAAAGGATATATTTATTATAAATTATGGGTGGTGCAGCTAAAGTATTATAATCAAAATTTTAATATAAAATACATACAAACAATATAACTATAAAGATAATATATACATTTAATGCATACTAAATTTAAACACATACGTATATATACATATAAATACAGCAATATATACATACAGACATACACACATACGTATAAGTTCAGCATTATAAATATCACCCAATAAATAATTATTATAAGGTGAAATATCATAATCATCATTATTATCCACTAGCTGTTGCCCGCAGCTTCGCCTGCGTTAACTAAGATTTACAACGGGATCTTAGCGGGATGTTATATCTTTACCGATAAATGGGCTATCGAACACTAAAATGTTTCAATAAAATTCGAACGATAGTTCCTGAGATTAGCGCGTTCAAATAAACGAACTCTTTAGCTTCATATCTTAATGATTAAAAGCATGAGTAAAATAAACTCGTTTAAATGTAGTCCAAAAAAATCAAAATTTCTGAATAAAATATGGTTGTTATGCCTCACTCGACATAGATAGGTATAGTGTGTCGTGGACTTTTTTGTAGATAATTATAAGATCTACAATTAATTAGAACATTTTATGCTTCTGTCTTTTACAGTTTAGGCAGCGTGCGCAAAATAAGTAACTTTTCTGGTTGATTTTTTACACCTCGTGTCCGAAAAACCCAAATATCTTACGGGACCCTGTTTTTTTCCAGAATAAAATTTAGCCTATGAATTTTTGAAATCGGTCCAGTACTTTATGAGCCTATTCATTACAACCAAACAAACAAACAAAGTTTTCCTCTTTATAATATTAGTGTAGATTAACATTTCACTGGTAAACATCTGTCACTGTCTAACTCAATGAACGCCTAGATGGTAAATCCCTTGGCACTCGCTCAAATAACTTTAGAGAAATCACGCATAGAATATGCTCGTCGAAGTGGTAGTGGACTGGTCATTTATACAGAAGAATGGATGGCCGATGGGCCAATAAGTTTCAACAATAGAGGCCGCGTGATGGACGAACTGTTGGCCGACAATTAACCACGTAGGAAGACGATCTCCGCGGAGTGGCCAGTTGTTGGATGCGAGCAACAAGGTTGAAATATTTATTTATTCTATATTTCCGCCCCAGCTTTCCATGGGTATAGTAGTCATAAAGCCGAATGAAGCAAATAATCTATCATCGTTGTTCTAACCCAGTAAATGCAGACCATCCGAAATAAATTATTATTCTTTTAAAATGCATTTCACTTCTGATTCCCGTAATATATCATTTATCTAACATAACATAACATAACATGGAATAATCCAAGCAATTTTTTCGTCTAATGTAGACAACAAGTCCTAGTATCAGTAATTAGACTAAGCCATTACAAATGTGTCTTGGTTCCAGATTTTATTGTTACGTTCCGATTGGTATTATCGGAAAATGGAAACACATAAAAATGTCACGTTATTTTTTTTCTATTATATTTTCTAAAGAAAAACAAACCTTTTTCAAACTCAACGTAGGCGGAGCTGCGGGCACCAGCAATTCATAAATAATTCTCATTTGCAGCCACGAGGATATAGATAAAAAATATTGCAGTTAATATCAAAAACATCATAAAATTAATACTTAAGATTAATAAATTCTGCATGTTTAATCAACTGTTGTACCAGGGGGGAAATCAGTGCACGCTGCGAAACTGTCAAACATGCATAAATTATGCATGTGATTGAAGCGTAAAGCGGCTTCGGTCGATCTTTGTTTAAACTGAACATTTGACATTCCCTGTTAATCAAGTCTATATGGTTTTCATTTTAATTAACCCATTACCACTGCTCTACGCCTCTATGAATTTACGCTAAGTCTCACGTGCATAAACGTTCAGACTCATGAAACTATGTATTAAAAAGAGCAATCCTACAGAGTTTCTTGCTAGATTCTTCTCAGAGGAAAACTGCTACTTTGCGAATCTAGCATTAGCTTATAAAAAAATTAACATGTTTCATGTGCTATGTAATTTGCCTATGAAATAAATATTATTTGATTTGATTTGATTTGAAACTAGTTCAGACTTACGCAGACTGTCTTTCAGTTACTAGTGTGAAAATATTTACAATGGAATCTTAGCGGAAAGATGTATGGCCTATAGCCTTTTCCTCGATAAATGCGCTATCTAATACTGAAAGAATCATTTAACTCGAACCTACTGGTCGGAGTAGTTCCTGAGATTAGCGAGTTCCATTAAACAAACACTAAAGCTTTATAAATTATAATATACTAGCGGACCTGACAGACTTCGTTCTGTCGAAAAGATTTGCTAATGTAGCAGTTTTTTATTCCTACCTATTTCATCTCCAATTCGAGAAATAAACTATCCTATCTTTTAAGTTGGAGAAAAGCACACATTTTAAAAGAAAAAACATTAAAATCGGTAATTTCAGAGTTCATCCCGGGCAAACATCGTGACACTGGAATTATATATAATAATAAGATTTTATATCAGACTAGGAATATGTAAGTAAACATTAAACTAGTAATTATCTTATTTAAAACTAGAGGTCCATCTAGGCTTTGCACTTGTAAAAAATGTATATCTAACTAGCAGTACCCCTAGGTTTCATCCGCGTACTTCCTATTCCTGTAGTAGTACCTATTCCTGTAGTATCAATTGCAACCTATGCGGTACAGAGATGTAAGACCTATTATTGTGAAGTTTCATCAAAATCCATTCTGTTTGTTTTACGTGTAAGAAGAACAAAAATACATCCATACATTATTACAAACTTTCGCATGTATTATCTAAGTACTATCTGTTTTGCCCGCGACTTCGCCAGCGTTAACTTAGATTTACGGATATATTTATTTATTTTCTTCATAAAATTATCCTGTATATAAGAAGTATCTAATACTTTCAAGAATATGTCTACAAAGTTACATGATGATTGGTAAAGAAATTTTCGTATAAAAGAGGAACAAACAAACTTACACACATTTTATTAGTGGGGAATAGGGTTGATGTTAGTCGTAGTAGGTTTATGTCACACCCTATCCGCTTAACACTTAGTTAGTCCATTTTCCTTTGTTTAAGTATTTCTCACGCGAGAGTGTTAGGTAACTCTCATTACTTTCAACGTGATGTAGCAGTAAACACTTACCATCACATGAACTACATACTCGTTTTTCCCGTAATAAAAAAGAAACTAGTCACAATAACATGACCTCCTTATCATTTATATATATCAATATTAAATCTTATATCTTTAAACGAGCAATTCTTGTACATATATTTATATATAATCTGAATCTCGGAAACGGCTCCAACGATTTTCGAAGTCGTTATAGCCGTTTCCGAAAACGTTTTTTTTATAAAAACGGCGATAAATCGATCTAGCTAGGATACATTTTTCGAAAACTTTTTTAATCCTTGTTTTGAGGCAATGATAAAATATGATTAGAATACGAACGTAAATTTCGCTGTCAATTAGTATGTCACGATAGCTTAGTGGAGAAATTAGGCAGTTATGAATTGAAAGGAGCCTGGTTCGTATCTCCAGTCCGATCTTTTTTTGTCTTTTTTTAAGTTCATTTTTTTGAGAGAAAAACTTTATCATATTATTACTAAACTACACATTACTAAATAACACACTAGCTGTTGCCCACAGCTTCGCCCGCGCACACTAGCTGTTGCCCACAGCTTCGCCCGCGTTAACTAAGATTTATAACGGAATCTTACTACGCAAAATAAGTAAGTTTTCTGGTTGATTTTTACATCCTGTGTCCGAAAAACCCAAATATCTTACGGACCCCTATTTTTTTCAGAATAAAATTTAGCCTATGTTACTTGTGGATAATGTAGCTTTCGAATGGTGAAAGAATTTTTAAAATCGGTCGAGTACTTTTTAAGCCTATTCATTACAACCAAACAAACAAACAAAGTTTTCCTCTTTATAATATTAGTCTAGATGTAGATATGCATATATGTAAAACAAAACAAAAAAAAAGCCGAGCAAATGATCGGTCAACCAGGTACTCTTAAATTAAAAAAGATATGCTCATCACTTTGTGCGACGTCAATCCCAGTTACATAAATCTCCATAGCTTATAGGAAGACTAGAACAATCTTTATAAAGTAGGTTTTATACGGACATTTTTTAAGAAAAAACCCGTCTAACAAAATGTCCTCAGAGCTTGTACAATAGCACAAAGGAAAGGGTCCTTCTCTGGTGATAACTCTCTGGGGAATAGACTCAGAGTAAAGCGGTTTACTCCGAGTCGCATGAACCTTCATACATAAATAAGTTGAGTACAATTCACTGTTATGCGGTGAATTTCCTTAGGCATTTATACACATTGGCCCTGTTTTAATGTTCATACTAAGGTCGTTCATACAACGGTCAAGCCGTTGTATTACAATATACGAATAATTTATTTAGGAATGTTTAATTAATTTGCACTGAGAAATCTTAGTTCTGTTCTACGTGTAAAACTGAAAATAATTTAAGTTTTGATTAAACTTGAATTTAATAATATCGTTAAAAAATTTATGAACTATTACTAGATGTTCTTTTATTAAAATATTTTAATTAATCATAAGTCAACTTTGCATTTATTAAAAGGGATTATTTTTAAATTATTAACTTTGCAATTACAGTAAAAAAACTTATTACCGATTTTATTGTTTATTTCATTATAATGAATAAAATTCACGTATAGATAGCAAATAACTTTCTAATATAAAAATTATAATCGTAACATTATGTTTTGTTTCTTGTGATTGTTGCCGAGGTAAAATATAAAATATGTATGGTACAACTCGTATCTTGAAGATTAAAATCCATTTATCATACTCATTTTGGAAATAAGAGCGCTTGTTTGTAGTTTTCTTTTTATAGAAATGCTCAAATACACAAAATAAAATCTCGAAACGACATGTGAAATGCTTATAACCGAATAAATATTATGGTTACCAGACAAGTTAGAGACAATGATTAAATGAATAATATCGAAAAAAGAATATTTTTTTATGTTACGTAGTCGTTTTGTTCAAAATGTTTATTATCGATTATTAAAGCCTGTGGCTTCATACTGGTCTTATGTAACCAAAGTACATAAGTACTTACCAATAGACCGTACCTTATATCATATAAATTATTTATAATAATTATTTTCTTATTTAAAAAAATTAAAAATATATATTATATTTTTTTTTATTCAAAATTAGAACGATTTAATATTTTTTTCTTCATCGAACAAAAATTCATCATTTTTTTTCTGTAACTAAGAAACTATATTCTAATCTTAATATATATAAATCTCGTGTCACAATGTTTGTCCTCAATGGACTCCTAAACCACTTAACCGATTTTAATGGTTTTTCTTTTAAAATGTGTGCTTTTCTCCAACTTAAATGATAGGATAGTTTATTTCTCAAATTTGAGATTGCAATTTTATTTATTGCAAATTAATTGTTTTGACAGAACGAAGTCTGTCGAGTAGTAAATCTATAAATTCTATTTTCAAAGTTTCACTATATTAGTTGATTTGTTCAAAAATGTTATATTAAAAGCCCTAAAATATCCCTCGGGTCTTACGCCTATCGGTATCACGCCTCAGGCATGTATAAAAACCCAAATCAATACCGCGCTAATGGAGGTGCTATTCATTTTAATTAATGAAGCCTGCGGGATTGCCAGATTACAAAGACCACCTGTTATAAGCATGCTATTAAATATTATTTTAATTAATACTAGCTTTTGCCCTGAGCTTCGCGTACGTTTTTACTACCGTGTCCTGATTAATGATTATTTTTATAGCCTGAGTCACTCCTTATTCCAGCTTTTCGCAAGTCTTGTCAAAATCGAGCCAGTCGTTTCGGAGATTAGCCGGAACAAAGTGACAGACAGAGACAAAAATTATAAAAAATATAATAGTCCATTGAAATGTTACATTTTTTAGGCCTAACCTTGCGTTTTTTAGAGGACGCATTTTTTTTTTATGTGTAGGGGGGGGTCAATGTAAAGCTAAAACCAAGTTTGTGGGGTTGCCACCCTTGTCCCATGGCCGCCATCTTGAATTGAAATTGTTTTTACGATATATCTCTTAAAATAATTATCTGATTAAAACAATTGTAGATATTTTTTGTTCAAAATTAAAATCACTACAACTTTGGTTCAGTAACTTTTAGTCGTAGAACTATAAATAAAAAAGTTATAAGCGAAAATGTTCGGTTAATGTTACAGCTCGGTCTAGTAAAGATTTTATACTTTTTGTCTTAACAGTTCTTATGTGATGGATACTCTCTAATGGAAAAAACACGCTTAAAAAGTTTAAATGCAAATAATAAAAAAAATAGTTTTCACTGAAGTTTTTGAACTTCGTTGATAACTTTTTTTTTTAATTTTCGTCTTAAATCATTTGAAATTGTCTTTACAATAAAGAAAAGGAGCAGAAGCAGAACAGATGAAGAAGAAAGAAAAAGAAAGAAAAAAAAAAAGAAAAAAAGGAGGAAAAGGTGTAAAAACTTTACTAGACCGAGCTGTAACATTAATCGAATATTTACGCTTATAACTTTTTTATTTATAGTTCTACGACAAAAAGTTGCTGGACCAAAGTTGTAGAGATTTTAATTTGGAACAAAAAATATCTAAAAATTTTTTTAATTAGGTAGATAATTATTTTAAGAGATATATCGTAAAAACTATTTCAACCCTTATTTTCAAGATGGCGGCCGTGGGACAAGGGTGGCGACCCCACAAACTTGGTTTTAGCTTTACACTGACCCCCACTACTCATCAAAAAAATAAAATTGCGTCCTCTAAAAAACGCAACCCCAAATGTAACTTTTCAATGGACTATAATAATAATACGCCCGCATTGGGCGTATTATTATTATAGTCCATTATATATTCCCAAGTTGTGTTACTGCTGGGTGCCTTTTTTTGACGCCGGAAAATGCTCTTATGCATCCCAGGCCGGTGTCGGCGTCCGAAGATGGTAAGTTGGATGGAAAACGACCGATCCCCTCCACTCGCGTCATCTCCAAACGGTTAACGGAGCCGGAGCGACACTGCTTGACCTACACTCGTTAATATATTTCCATGGTTATTATGAAACAACTTGTACGGATTTTAGGGTCATATTGGTCACGAGAAGTTGGACATGTTAAATGTCCCAACGATACAAAAGTATTAAAGAATAGGTAATAAACAATATATTGCCGTGATTTCATTTTGGCATAAAGTTTTAATAGTATAGTTTAGTTTTAGTTCAAGCTGAACTAGCACTCAAAATATTCCGATAGATGCCGTGCATATTTTTGTGTTAATAATAAACAATTTAGAACAGATAGTTTCATTTAAATATTTATTCATTATTCTTAATAAAGTGCCTGTTTAAACTCCGAGGGCGAGTAAACTTTGAAATGGTAATAAGGCCCCGTAATGACAACAGCGGCCATCGACAGCTAATAAATGCATCGCAATTAAAATTAAGGTAATCGTATTCTGCTCACCCTCTCCTGGTACCCGGTAGCCTTTGTAAGCCTTATTTATATAGGAATAAGTTTTTTTATCAACAAAATCCGAGAAATACTATACACTCATAATCTAGCTTTAATTGATCGATCATAATAATCGGTGGTATTTTCTAGCTACAGAATATCTCAATAAGTTACTGGCATTACATAAAAAAGTATAGTGGATAAAATCTATAGAATGTACCAAGAAAAATACAAGAGTAAAAACGCTTTATTTTAAACTGGAAACCCTAGACTATAGTAGAATATTTTTAAATATCTTATTATATTTAGTACAAAACCTTTCCATTGTTAGTTTTTCAAATAATTTGTTTTTCTTTAAGTTTTTTTAGTAGTAGGTAACAGATATGAAAAAAAATTATTGATGACATAAAATGAAAGCAATAGATTTTTAAACTAGGAAAACTTTGAATTATTGCATTGCACAACATCATGAAAAAATGTGTACTGGTCTCATTCTGAATTTTCCACTTTTTGCTCCTAACGGCCATCCATGTTGCGTGCTTAAGAGTCAGTTTTTTATTGGGTCAGGGATCCATCGCCGCCATACTATAAAAATGATTATGCAGATTTCATATTCACATGTATATGACATATTTATCACAATTGACTGATTATTCGCTGCGGCTTTGCTTACGTTTTTGTGTTTATAATATTAAATTTTGGAAAATAAAATGTGAGGAAAATTTATACACGTGTTTCTTTGTTAGTTTCTTTTGAAAAACTAATTAGTTTCCATATAAACAATAATGAACTATTAGAAACAACGTATTGTACCTTATCAAATACGTTAATAATTAGTAAGTGGATACTACGCTGAGAAATCGATCAAATAATAAACTAAAAAAATATATAGCAGACACTTCTGAAAGGCATTGCGAGTTTCAGCTCATATGTAGGTAGCTGTGCGTGAGCTTGTCACAAAGCTTTCAGATGGCTGGACCGATTTCGATAAAATTTTGTGTGTGCATTCTTACTGATATTTTAAACTCAGCGCCCCACGGTTTTACCCGCGTACTTCCCATTCCCATGGAAGTACGGTGATAAATTATAACCTATGTTATTCTGATGTATAAGCTATGTCATTGTAAAGTTTCATTAAAAACCATGCAGTAGTTTTTACGTAAAAGAGTAACAAATATCCATTCCATCCATCTATCCATACATTCTCACAAACTTTCGCATTTATAATATTAGTAGAATATAAAAGTAGCGATTGTTCTTACGCTTTTACGCGAAAACTACTCAACCGATCAACATATAACTTTGTACACATTCACATTCTCGGAGGTACTAAAAATAAGTTAGGATACTTTTTTTTTAATTTTGCTAACGCGGACGAAGCCGCGGGTAACATCTTGTGTGTCATAATATAGAGTGCCATAAATCTTTTTATTACTAAATTTAAGAAAACTTTACAAAAATCTTGAACCATTTTTAAATGAGTCAAATAAAATTTGAGAAATACTGAGAATATGGCGAATCAATAAGCGAGTCAAGTGAAACTCCAAACTATATTGAGAATCCGTTGAGTCGATATCTGGAATGCGTAATGAAGATAGCAGATGAGATGCAAGTTGGATTGTTTACAACAAAGGTGCTAATCACTTCATTGTCATCACTCGAACTACAAACAGAAATTTCAACATCAATATATAAAAATTGTCTAGTGGAATTTTTATATTCCGTTTTATTAACTAATGTTTTATTGCTGTAAGATATTACTGAAGTAATTTGTAAAGGTATTGCTCAATACCATTTACATTTTAAAATACTGAACCTGTGTTAACAAGTAATGACAATATTGAAACAACTTTTACAGTCTCTAATTATCTCTAATTAAGTTTTTACATGCCCGTCGAGCGGACTCGGTACTAGGAAATACTCCTGTGACCATGGTTACTGTAAAGTGTAAAGTATCCTAAACGCCGGACATCTAAAATCTTAGTAAGCTACTAGCTGTCCCGACAGACTTCGTTCTACCAATATTAAAATTGCAATTACAAAATAGGGGTTGATCGTAGAGGGGTCAAAATTTAGGGTTGTATGTATTTTTGTATGCTTTATCATAAAAAAATAGAAATTAAAAATTTTGTCAAAAAATTTAAGAAAATTTAGGGGTGGACAACCCCTAACATTTAGGGGGATGAAAAATAGATGTTGGCCGATTCTCATAAATACCGGATAAGCACAAAAAATTTCATCAAAATCGGTCAAGCCGTTTCGGAGGAATATGGCAACGAAAACTGTGACACGAGAATTTTATATGTTAGATGATAAAATTAGAAAAAGTTGTTTTATAATATATAAGTGAAATCTGCGTAAACGCAAGCACAATATTAAAAATACTAATATGTTAAATACTGTTTTCCTGTATTTAGAGGAACTTCTGTATTTTACCGATTAAAATCCTTCCACAAAAACCGCGAAACAACTAACTTGAACTACTAAAAGTTGTTTGGGGTTTATTACGTTTTTATATGCGTTTTAATCTGGTCACGGAAGAACTGTCTTACCGACATGGTTGCTGTAAATTATCCGAAACCGCGGGAATATATTAAATATTTCATAGAATAAGTAATAAACAAATTGAGTACGCTCAATAAAAGCAAAGTAAACTTAGCCTTAAATATTATTTCTACAAAGTTACCTTATTCCCCCATTCAAATTGTCTGGGTCGTTAAATTCAAGGCACGTCCCTCATTCATGAGAATCAGATCTTCTAGAGGGAAAGTCTTGTAATTTACGGCACTAATGTCTGTTGCTTAAATGCCATTTAAACTACAAATTGTCTCGTCCAGATTTTCGTAAACTAACATCATTAAGACCTTTTTTGTTCGTTTCTTAATAATCTAAATTCTCTCATAGTTGGGATAGCGTTAAGCTATTTTACATATTGTTACGGCTAATTAGCGTTTATTCAGCTGTTACTTTAGTAGTTTAGTTCGCAGACTACGCCTTACAGTGTTATATAAGAATATCTACAGTATTGTGCGGATTATGAAGTAGAATGTTCAAGCAATAATTATTAAAATAAATATACAGTACTGTATTAATGAAAATATCAATCCTTAACTACACATACATACGTTGGAAGAAATGGTCCTGTTTGGATGCAGAGAGCGCAATCGCTTTGGCCATTGAAAAAAGCCTAGGCGACTGTCGGCAGTAGACGGGAAAAGGTTGGTAATAATGTGATAATATAAATGTATAATATATAAATTTTAAAATATTAAAACATAATTAATGTGACGTAAAAGTGCTCTTCACAAAATTTAAATAACGCTTACACGATAGTTACATCTCCTAAAGATGGGTGCTAAAGGCCCCGCGCTAAAATATTCCAAGTCATTAGTTCCGAACACTCACTAGCCCATCCCGAAATCAATGAAGTTAGAACGGGTATTAGCTGAAGGTTTTTGTTTGAAAAAACCAGTGCTATATTTCAATTATCGCTTTCTACTGTATTCCTTATAATGTATTATGTGTCAAAAGTTGTTCGCCCCTGGATGCCCAGGAGAAGTCAATCGTCAATCTCAATATGGACTTACATAATTAATGAAAATCTCACAAAGAAATATAGAATCAAATAAAGAAATAACAGTGACATTATACCGTTTGCTGTCACGGCATTAAAGTCGATTTTACCCATCAAGTGCCAAGAATGATAATGGATGTTTCACATCAAAAAAAAGTTTATTAAGAGAAGATATCTTTAATAAGACAATGTAGACAATTAATTAGCTATAAATTCCCTGTTAGCAACGAAGGCCCAGCGGGTATAGGTCTGGCCTCTTGAGAGAGGTTCCGGTTCAATTCTGACCCCCAGTGGTACCTTGGATTTGTTTATAATATTTTTTTACAGCACCTGAACACGAAACCTTCGCTCGCTCACCGATTAAGAAAAACATACTGAGGAAACCTGCATGCCTGATGAGATTAAAAGGTGGTGATTACAAGGATCCCCTCCACGATTCAGGCCTTGTCGTTGCGGCGGGGCTCGGTAGCCCTGGGTGACCCCAACTCCTTGGGCGAAGCTAATTGAGCCGAGTGGGCTCTTTGTACCGCTCTTATAAGAAGAGGGGACAGAAGAGCCGGGAGCAAGGGGCGAGGACGGGAACCTCGCCTCATTGTGCTGTCCCGACTTTGGGAGGGGTTGTTGTGTGGTGGGGGCAACCTCTCTGTTTTTAGTTGTTCTTAGTAGGTAGAGCTGTGTCCACTTACCAGCTTTCGGGCGCAGCGAGTCCCACATACCCGCCTGGGGAGACCCACGCCTAAGCGCATTGCCCGGCGTTAAAGAAAAAAAATGGTGTTTACAAGGATTAAAAGAAAGGTGGCATTGGAATAGCGCATGGGTGAATTACTATGGTCCGATACTTTCCTCGCCTGATTTCAAGGAGTAAACCCGTACCCAGCAGTGGGACATACACGGGTTGATAGATTTTCACCAAAGTCCTATAAAAGATTTAATGGATTTATTTCATTCTATAAAAATCTTTCCATTGAAATAGATATCTTGATATTGGACATTCTTCCATGCATGTTATAGAAAAATTGTGATTTACGAATATGGCTTTTGTGTAAAAATGTTTCCTCTCGCAGAATCACCGTACATCATAACTATGCATGAATTTTGAGTCAGAATTTTGTATGTGTGATTTTTATTACTCACATACTTCTTAAGTAAAGCTTACTTTTGTAAGTAGCTACAATACTTGAGAACAATTATTAGTAGTGTTATGATCAAGATTTAATAATACTAAATATATTTTTTATTGTCATACCTACCAGTCATTAAATACATTTGATACATCTAGAATCTAGACGTAGATAGATAATTTGAATAAATTTAATGAAAACAAATATTAAAAATAATTTTCAGATATCAATTTTCAATTTTATAAATTTTAATAAGTTCCTTCGTATACGACGAAATTAAATTACACAGTTTTCTGGTACAACTAGAATTTCATAATTTTCATATTTCTTACCACAGATTTCATAAAAGATGTTTCATTATATATGACTAAAAAACATCTCTTCCTCTTATTATCGTTACGTCACGTAGTTAAATGTTACATTCACTTTAACATTTACTTTGTAGCCATTGGAGACGTAAATTTCAAACAAAACACAGTTTATCATTTTCAGCTCTATCATGTACGAAATTGTTGTTTTGACCTTGACTCTGTCTAAGGCTTTTATTGTATGAAAGCATTCCAAGACATTCCAATTCATTCCAATTCCATTCCAATTACTAAGGAGAACCTTAAAATCAGAATATTTTTACCTTGCGTAGGTTAGGTACTTTGAGCATCAGTGTTCTACTGAGTATTGTCACACAAGGTTGTATTTCCTCTCCGTTCTATTAAACTCATAACGCCACACTTTTAATATAATATAGGTTAATATTTTTATAGATATTTTATAACATATTTATTCCGAAAACGAAAACCGAACTTTTTCGTAACTTGTTATTATCGTTAAGGAATATTTTCCGCATACAAGACATCTAAGGGGTAAATCAGACTATTGTGTAAGTATAAGAAATCGAGAACGCGTGTTCATTATTTGCCTAACATTATGTAGGACACGTATTTCTGAAATCGAAGGCTCAATCTGTTATTATTTTCGGTTTTCTCACAACCGCCATATATGATTTCACGAATGCAACCTCACATGATTTATTTTGAAAATAATTAACAAAATTTAATCACCATTTTTTTTTTTACGCCGGGAAATGCACTGACGCATACCGCTGGGGAGTGGGTCTCCCCAGGCGGGTATGTACGCCACCTCCATAGAGCGGTTGCCCCCACCACACAACAACCCCTCCCAACGTCGGGACAGTACAATGAGGCGAGGTTCCCGTCCTCGCCCCTTGCTCCCGGCTCTTCTGTCCCCTCTTCTTATAAGAGGGGTACAAAGAGCCCACTCGGCTCAATTAGCTTCGCCCAAGGAGTTGGGGTCACCCTGGGCTACTGTGCCCCACCGCCACGACAAGGCCTGAATCGTGGAGGGGATCCTTGTAATCACCACCTTTTAATCTCATCAGGCATGCAGGTTTCCTCAGTATGTTTTTCTTAATCGGTGAGCGAGCGAAGGTTTCGTGTTCAGGTGCTGTAAAAAAATATTATAAACAAATCCAAGGTACCACTGGGGGTCAGAATTGAACCGGAACCTCTCTCAAGAGGCCAGACCTATACCCGCTGGGCCTTCGTTGCTAACAGGGAATTTATAGCTAATTAATTGTCTACATTGTCTTATTAAAGATATCTTCTCTTAATAAACTTTTTTTTGATGTGAAACATCCATTATCATTCTTGGCACTTGATGGTAAAATCGACTTTAATGCCGTGACAGCAAACGGTATAATGTCACTGTTATTTCTTTATTTGATTCTATATTTCTTTGTGAGATTTTCATTAATTCATTAAATAAAAATTTAATCACCAAGTGTAATCCTAACTAATATTATAAATGCGAATTTGAGTTTGTTTGTTAGTTACCGTTTCTCTCTACGCGCACTTTTCGCACGTAGCGTTTAGGCCAATTGCTCTATCCGTACTGTACGTCATATTTTCAGTTTATTTATCCGTCAGATTTTATTATATCACACGATATATAATTTGCCCATGTTTTTTTTAACGTTATACTATAAAACTCCACTTCTTTCAGGCCATAGACTGCATTTGTATTTTTATAGTAGCTTGTTTTAAACTATTGAAAATCATTTTATATAGTTAGTTAATAGCTGCCACGACATACTTCGTTCTGTACCTGATACCTAAGCACACAAAATTGTATCAAAATCGGTTCAGCCATTTCGGAGGAGTTCAATAACGTACACCGTGACACGAGAATTTTATATATAAGATTCAAACTGTAAATAATTGAACTCTATATAGTTAATACAATTTCAAATTGTATTAATTTTCTTTTCATTAAATAATATTATGTACTATCCCTGAAAGTAGAGACCTTACACACCAAATACCTGGTTAGTAAAAATCTAAATCTTTCTTTTTTGTATCTTTTTTTTACGTGTATTCTACGGTTCATATATAAAGCAATAAACACGAGACATGAGATACATGTATGGGCGAAACCTACCTGTGGAATCTCTTTGTACATTTATTACTTACCTTTTTACCGCCAAGCATTTGTTAGGTTTCGCATAGATAAGGACAGAAAAGCATTGTAAATATCTCAGACCACATTTAAGGCAACGGTGGTCTAGTG
The DNA here is from genome assembly GCA_905333005.2 of Lycaena phlaeas. Lineage (NCBI taxonomy): Eukaryota > Metazoa > Arthropoda > Insecta > Lepidoptera > Lycaenidae > Lycaena > Lycaena phlaeas. The sequence continues at coordinate 9,863,300 of HG995168.1, forward strand.
GTGGACGGACTCGGCCTCTGATGCGAGGGGTTACGGGTTCGATCCTGACCCGTCCGTGTGTGCCTTGAAATGGGTTTTTCTAAATTTCTAAGTGCACACGAGACCATCGCTCGCTCACCGGTGAAGGAAAACATCGTGAGGAAACCTGCATGCCTGATGATATTGAAAGTCTTTGAAGGTATGTGAAGTTCACCAACCCGCACTGGGCCAGCGCGGTGGACTATTGGCCCATTACCTTCCTCGCCTGATTTCGAGGAAGGAGACCCGTGCCCAGCAGTGGGACATATAAGGGTTGATACTTTACTTTTACATTTAAGGCAGACACGTTGATAAAAACCCTTGAACATTGTGAACCAGGCGCAAGCTATTTAAAGGTTTATAAACGATAGCATCGTAATTATAGTCCTTTTGTTACATATAAACTCTTTAAATTAAACCTCTAACAAGCTCGCCAATTCAATTTAAGAAGACTAATTAAATTAGTGTTCGTTGTAAAACAAAATTAGCGTTTCGGTAAACAGCGGACAAGTCAGTGAATATTTCCTACGTAAGTTCGTTTCTGTCTGTCTTAACCGGCTTCCAAATAAAGGGTTTTCAATTTGACAATACCTTTGTTTTTCTATGTGAGCTGATTTTGATGATTCTTTTTTACTGTTTAAAATTTAATGCGAATTTTCGCTATCCTAGACCTAATTGATGATGTATTTCATTACGTCTGCTATAACTAGAAATCGTTTATTTTATTTTTATTTTTCGAACATATTAAATTTCAAATATACTTAATACGGATAATTGATCCAGTGGGGGAAAATATTGTGAGGAAACCTGCATGCCTGATGAGATTAAAAGTCTTTGAAGGTGTGAAGTTCACCAATCTGCGGGTTGGTGAACTTCACCAACCAGCCAGCGCATCGGTGAACTATGGCCCGATATCCTCCTTGCCTGATTTTGAGGAGGAGGCCCGTGCCCAGCAGTGGTATATATATGGGCTTGCTACTTTACTTTTTATTTTACAAATTATTGATTAAACTAAGAAACTACTGGAAGCCAATCCTCGTTGGATGCAAGTGGCAAGGGATCGGTCGTCTTTTTGTTTAAAAAGTGTTATTTGATGTATGAATTACGTTGTCAATCGTGTCGGTCCGTGTCGCGTTCATGTGAACTCACCTGTGTAAGTTATAGACAACTCACATTGACTGTGGCATGGATGCGATAGACCGTAGAATGTTAAACATTGAGGCAACACCTCATCATCATCAGCCTTTATCCGTCCACTGCTGAACAAATGCCTCCTTCAATAAACGCCAAGACTGCCGATCCCTTGCTACTCGTATCCTTGGACCTGCCACTGCATGGAGATCGTCTTCCCATCTGGTTAATGGCCGACCAATACTCCACTCTTGAACCTTAATGGCCTATCCCCTATCCGTTCTTCTGAGTGCTTATTCTTCGCAACACCTCAACAGACTGTTAATTTTGACCAAAGATACATCATGTCACGCCAATGTCATGTAGCTTAATTGGACTTTGATATCTTGGTATTTTGCGTTAATATTACGCCTTGTATAAATCTTACAATTCGATTTGACATTGTACGGATTTTAAAATGTAAGTGTTAATATCTAAGATGTGCAAAGGAAAAAAATACTTTTCAGGTGTTTTCCTTGAAGTTCTTATGAGTAGTATGGAAGCAGTTCCTAGATATTAATTCTGGACATGAAAATAAAATAAATGATTAAATACAAAAGTAGAAAAAATATTTCATTATAAATTTATAGCTGGCCTGCTGCTAAACCAGAAGGTCGTGGGTTCGATTCCCGCCCAGGACAAATGTTTGTGTGATGAGCACGATTATTTGTTCCGTGTCTGGGCATAAATTATCTATAATATGTATATATTTAGAAATATATAAGTAATGTATCAGCTGTCTGGTTATAATGTGGTTCAATGTATCATTCAAATTATGTACATATTTAATAAACGAATTTAATCTAAAAAGCAGTTGCATGTTCAACGGGGCTTGTTACAATGGGGATTGAAATTATTGTTTCATTACAAGGCAACACTGAAAATGTTGACTGCGCTATTTTCTTTATTCATGTCATTGTTCATTATTGAACATATTTGTGTTTACGGTTCAATTGCAGGGTATTGATTTTCAAAAAATCCTGTATTTCCATTAGTTGTTCTGTGAAATTTAATATGTATTTAAATGCCATTTCAATAATTACAAATTTAATAAAACCGTTGACCTCGTATATTTTTCGTATTATTTTCTATCTACAGTATTAAGAGTACTTTTCCTTCAGGTGACATTCCAAAATTCCAACCTGTATATTATATTATACTATGTACATTGTTTTTGCAATTTTATGTACCTTTTATGTTATTTTACTTTATTTTAAAAACATACACTAATCCTTTATAATAGTGAGATTAATTCTATTTAAATGAAAAAATACATCATAAGTTTTTACTTGGAATAATGAAAAAAATCTTTACCTATTTTATTTAGAAACAAGAATTAATCTGATAAAATTATAACTAAATAGAACGATATTTTTCTCATCTAGTTCTTCTTAGAAATAGATAATCTACTTACTTGAGGGATTATTAAGGTATTATGACTGCGTAGATTTTGTATGTAGTGTAGCTGCGTAGATGTACTATAAATCCGTGTTGGATGCGAGTAGCAAGGGTGAAGGGATCGGTCGTCTTGGCATTCATTGAGGCCTGAGGGAAGCCTATGTTCAGGAATGGACGGATAAAGACTGATGGTGATGATGAAAAATAACACTAAACAGTAATTGTAGACGCAAAGCTTTTTGTAATACTTTACAAAAAGCTTTGCGTCTACAATTTGTATCATCTATCATAATAAATACGATAAAAAACTATTATTATTTTGTATTTTAGAATGTAGGAGATAATCTTAGCAAATTATCATTCGATTTACTACATTAAAACTGAGTTGTACCTCCCTATCATGAAGGCTATGAAAATAATCATGATCAATTCACACACGGTTGTTAAGGCGCGGTCTTAGTACGTCGTACGTCTTTGAAAATAGCGACGACAGCAACGAATAAGGAAATATGTATACTTTACAAAGCGGAAGCTTAAAGCAACATCAGCATATGATGTAAATGACAAAAATTCTTGGAAATGAATTGCTCTAGATTTAAGTGACTTTGTGAAATAATTATCACAATTAAAAAAATGAAAGGAAACCAGCAGAGTTTCTTGGGGATATCTTCTCTGACATGGGCGCGTTGCGAACCCTCATTATAAACTTAGCCGCTAAGACGATCATAAGTGATCATTATAAAGATATCTATGTGAAATTTAATAAATAAATAATAAATATATAAATTTAAAACATAAAAACGTGTTAGCCCATTATAACTCGCCCTAAACTGAACATATTTAGATTTTTGTAATTGTGCATTGCTGCTCGCTTGCAACAATCCACAACAAATGCTGAGTTTGCTTATTTGAAACAAGTACATCGTGTCTCATACAGCAGCAACCTGGTAAGATTTGTAATCATAAAACATAGGTAGCACAAAGCGACGGTGCAAAATTGTTTTCCTTTTGAAAGTTGTGTTCTTTTTCTACATTTGTTACAGATGCTTTAAGAAATTATTTATTTTCTAACAAAACCAATTATATTTCTACTTCTTTATTCTTGACAAACGGTCGCCTTTAACGGAATTATGCTACCATCAAGTTTCTGCTTTTAATTTGAAATTGCAAATGAATAAAAAGACATTCATTTGATGCAAATTGCAAAGAAATACAAAATAATATGGAAAATAGATAAATATTTGTCATATTGGAATTTACATTTATTATAAAAAAATATATACTAAGATCCCTAGTTACCGAAGCTTTAAGCTTTAATAGTTCTTTCTTGTTTGTAAGCTAATGTTCCAATTTGATATCATATTAATTTATCAAGATCTGACTAGCCGCTTTTGATTTATTCTCAATTATTTCTTTTGAGCAACAAAAAGGATACCGACTTTAAAAGTAAATAATAAATTGATCATTATACAATAATAATCAATAATAAATAATGATTGTAGAATAAGTCAAAAACTTTAGACACATAAATTGAAGAAACCCAATTATTTTATTACTTTTAAGTTTTCTTTCTTTTTTTTTAATCTTTTTTATTTTATTTTTTCTAATTTTATATATATTTAGTTTACATTTAGCGTGTTTTATTGTCTGCTAACTATTATTTATTGTCTTCATATTATTATGCAAGACTTTTCCCGTTTATTACTAATAAATAAAACGTACTATAAGCCTCTTAGGACTCTGTCCTACTTCTTCTTTATACGTGTACTTTCATTGTAAAACGAAAAGGAGTTGTAAAATAATATTTTTTAAATTATAGACCAAAAGGCTTTGCGATTGCGTGCAAAAAAATCAACACATTTAAAAGGTTTAGCAACAATGCTTTCGATGTGGGTATTAACGTACCTTAGTAACTACGATAACGAATTTTTCTTATAAATATAGTTTACCTGAAGGGAAGACGCATTCTCTTTAAATTTAGCTTTTGCATTTTTTGTGAAAAGGTACTTGGTTAAATACATGCAAATTACAAATATACCCTGTGTATAATTGTCTGTACCTGGCTTACTATGAAAAAATTATGAGGGTTTACATAAAAATAAGGTGCATACATAATATAATTTAAATTTCAGCAAAACCAGTTAGAAAATTTATTGATTTGTACAATATTACACATATTTATAATACCAATTTAAGTCCGATTATTATTGTTAAATAAAAATTAATCTCTAAGCAAACGCTACTTTTTTTTATAAAACTTATTTTAAATTGCGCCACACCTGCAAAATCGTGAATACCTTATGAGTGCACACAGTACTGAAGACATTACGCGAACGAAACATGATAAAGCGACAAAGGCTTTTGAGTCTAACGGTGTATTGAATTACATGAGTTACTCTTAGTCACTTGCTCTGTCGAGTAATACAACTTGCAAGTGATAAAATGACATATTGGATTCATACTATGACATGATTACAATAAATTAAGAAATAATCATCAGTTACTTAAGTAACATCATGCTAATCAATAAGCGCGATGTAAGAATGCAAAGATGTATACTTTTTACTCCTTAACGCAAAAAAATACTAAAATAATTTAATAATAATAATAAATTAGAATAAAACAAGGGCAATTATTTATCCCTGTACTCCCACGGAAATGGGAAGTACGCAGGTGAAAACGCGTGGTGCTGCTAGTGAAGCATAAATAAGGAATGCTCTTACAATTTGAAATGTCTTTGCATATTTTTCTGTGAGTGTGTATATCACAAATTTACTCCTAAACGGCTTTTTTATGTTTTTTTTTTTCGGGTGTGTTTAAGTGGATTCCAGAATAATTTACATTCAGAATTCGATTCACTACAAAACGTTTTTTTAGGACAGCATAATAATAATATGTAGAGTCAGCAAAGTAAATATGAAGTTTTCGGTGGCAGCATTTCCAGCAGCATTGCATCAGCAGTGATTTCCTGACATTCTTGCCCCCTATAGAAGGGTAACGTCACTCATGAATAGGAAAGAGTTTCAACCCTTAAATGTTAATGTCAATTTTGTCTGTGCCTATAATTAAATTGCCTTTTCTGCCGCTGTTTTGCTTTGGCAGCAACAGTGTCCCTCCGAATAACCACATCAGTGCGCCAATAATAATAATGATTACAATATGATTTAATAATTATCTGTAGAAGACCACAGATACGAGTCGGGGCCGTGATCACGCATAATGGCCTCGTTTGCGGCATCGAGACCGCGTCACGGATAGTATAAAACCGCAGCAATTTTTTTTTTACTTTTTTGACTTATGTTAGTAGAATCGATACGTGAGACTACGAGGCTCGAACCTATCAGAGTGTCCGCAGCCGGTAGTTTGCCAAGCTATTTGTCTTCCGAGCAGGAGTGGCAAATGCTACTAGACTTAGGTACACCGGAATTTTCAATGCCTATATTATCGAGCGCGCAAACACTATCCCAACAGGCAAATATAGACAATATATAGTTCACTTTGCCTTTAATTTGCTTGCTTTATAATAATATATATTGTTTTTTTATAAATTAAAATTCAGATTATATTAAAGGGTAACCCAGAGATTAATGAGTATTTTTTTTTAATTTTAAAGTGTTTCTAAGGTATCGCAACAAAATCTTATTTGTCCCGACATTTTCCACATATAAGGTTATTTCAACATTTTTTTATGTTATATTTCATATCAAAATAATATTTTTTCATTTTAGTTACGAGTAGACTATATAATGATATTATATATATTTTTTTAATTTTCAGAATATTTCGTAGTTCTTTGTTCAGGAACCACAAACATTACTCGCTCGTTACTTTTGCGGAAAAGGGGTTTTGAATATGGGTGATTGCCATTAATATATTCATTATTTCTTTTTAAAAATTATCTAGTCGACAATAATAAGAACTCTACTCATAAAATAATGAAATAGAATGTTCAAATCTTTCTCACCTTGCGTACTAAAGACAATCAAAATTGTTCAAAATGAGTTAAAAAGGTGAAGGGGCATTAGATTCTAAAAAGGTATTTCCAGCGGCTTGTTGGAATTTTACTTAAAAAAACGTTTTCAAAACATTTATTATTGTAAATAAGCAAAACGTTTATAATATTAATGTAACAGATCAATAAACTATAACTTTAAGAAGTTAATCACGTTTCAATGCGTTCCCATTAATACATTCAACATAACATAAACTTGTCGAAAATGTTTAAATTAATTAAATACACGAAAACCGCAACAGTTCAAGACTTCCAAGAGAAACCCACTAAATGCTAATAAATTTTCTTTTATGAAGTAAACTTTTTCATGCCAGAAAAAGTTTTATAAAGCGTATGAAATAGAATTAAAAGTGTATAAATTTCGGCTAAAGAAATAAATCTCATTTTTACTTCTGCATCGAAATTAAAAGTTTACTTATGGAAAGTAATTTCATTCTGTCTTGGATTTGATGTTTTCTTATTGAAGTAGAAAGCTTTGTGCGTACCGTGTGCGACATACGCGTTAACTGAACGACATCCTTTGGCGTTTTACTGATACATACCGAGTCTACTCCCTTCAAAGGATTTCTTTCATAAAATAAATCCTCTTATGCAAGGTTTTATTTATAAGTGTTTTATATTGTATTTCATATTATAATCGCATTAGCAACTAGCCTTTCAACTTGCACCTGCGAATAATAATCAATGCAGCTTTCAGTCTTAATACTAAATATTATAATAAATTATATAGTCTCAAATATTGGAATTCTAGTCTGTAAAGTCTTTTGAAGCTCATAATTTGCATTCCGTTATCTTTATATTTTTTAAGGTAGGTTCTTTTTTAATATAAGTATATTCATTATTCGTAGCCGTAGAACGCAAAAGCTGCAGGCGACACGGACGTATCGCATCGACACTACGGGTTTCTATGTATTTCTTCCTCCGTAATATCTATAGGAAATAAGCAACGCGTCGTCAAACGGCAGACGACACTGTAGTCCGACCGCAGCAGTGCTATTCTGTAAAAAAACGCAGCGCTGTCGCAACGCTGTGACAGCGCTGTGAATCCAACTTGGTTACAACGTATTAAATACTGTAAATACTTTTGTGGCGGACCAATCACAGCGCCACAATCCTGAATCGCGCTATCGGTATTCCACAGACCGATTGCTATATAATATTATACACCATCTGATACGATAGCAAGTGGGCTTCGGCCTGGCCGAGCATTGCACCTCGCTCAGTCGAACTTCGAAGATCTCCCTTTGGGGCCAACCACCATAATTCCCACACTTTCTTCGTTGTATATTATTATGAAATCTTAATTCCTGACTCATGGAATTTCGATTATTACGACTATCATAATTTAGTCATGTGATTTTGGAAAAAGTATAAATAATATATTTTTAGTGTTGCAGATTATAACTTCATTGTCATCATCATAACTAAATAATTCATAATCATTATCGTTAAAATAGATTATGACTGTTTCAGAAACATTAATATTGTCTCTTTTGTATTAGTGATTAAATTTTAACCCAGCGAACAGAATACTGTCTTGAAATTTAGCTATAAAAAGGATGATGACAATAAAGCTAATTAAATCAAATTATAATATTATCCTTTGTAGTATAAAATCACTAACTAGTTGTGTTAGTACAAGATTATTTTTCAACTCCCACTAGTTATGCATTCTATTGGTTTATGACTTCACTTTTCTGTATCTAAACTGCGAAATACACGACTTTCCACTTCGGTAAATATAACTTTGTGCTTCAAACACGAGCTTCTCACAACTAGTACAAAGTGCAAATTTCACTAAATCGCATATTCAGATTAGTTAGCGTAGTTTATTTTGAATTGTCACCTTATTATTAGACATTTTAGGTGTTTATTTAATTTGCCACGTAATAAATAATGTTTGTATATTACTTAAATATATACTTTTGTTTCGCATATAAGACGCAGACACTATCTATTATATTATATAGTTTCAAAATCATTAATTTTTATCAGTTTTCTAGTCATATTGTAATATTATAAATGGTAATGTGTGTGTGTCTGTTTGTTTGTCCGTCTTTCATGGCAAAACGGAGCGACGAATTGACGTGATTTTTTTAAGTGGAAATAGGGGTGGAGAGTAATATGGGCTACTTTTTTTCTCTTTCTAACCCCCCACTTCCCTAAAAAGGGGGAGGCGGCCGTTTGTACAGAGCATTCCGCAATTTTCAAGGTAGAAAGCTAAAATTGGTATGATTTGTGAAAAATCGTGCATCGTTTCTTTTTTTTTATCCGTCCCCAACCCCTTAAAGAAGGGACGGAAATCGTATATAGAACTTTTCGCAGTTTTCAAGAAAGGAAGCTAAAAATCAATACACACTCTTTGTTACTTACGAAAAACGCCTAATTTTTTTTTTAAATCTTCCCCAATCCCTAAAAATGTGTTTGTCCATTGCCCAGAATCTTGACATTCTATCCCCAAACAGAAAGTAGCGTATTAAAATAATATTCTGTTCTGAGTTCTCCTGTGTTCTAAATCAGGAAAGAGGAACCGTGTTACCCCGAAATTAACGCGAGCGAAGCCGCAGGCAAAAGTTAGTTCTATATTGATGATACCTTCGTTGTAAATAACGCCTACGATTTATACAATAGTTTCACCTAGTACGCTGCAATATGATAAATTTAGAAATCAGCTGCGCTATGAAAAATCATAAATATGAATGGAAATATATATTTTTCTTTACCATCCAATGAAATAGGTTTTGAATTTAAATACACTGTTACTGAAGTTATTTCAAAGTAATATATACTTTTTGGATTTTCCCGTAATTGAAATCTGTTTGCTAATGCGAGTTGTTTGTAAATTGATTAATAAAATTTTCATAACAAATGACATTTGCGTCACATCTGCGTTCGAAAAACTTATTTCACGATGTAATATCTGTTGAATGATAAAGCTGTTTTAAAATATTGCTCAAATATTTATTTCCGGTTTTTATTAATTTCTTCTTGTACTAGACAAAGGGAGCCTTTTTCAGGAAATGAACTGTAACTAAACTACTAAATGAACGTATAAAATCTTATAATAAAAATCTTAGGTCACGATCTTCATTCGGGAAAACCTCCGAAACTAATCAATATTTTTATGGTATTTGGGTTTACGGTGTATAATATGGTACAATTTGAAAAACTGGAAAAGTTTTCTCATCTTCACAAGTAATATTTAAATGTAATATATATGTATAAACATAAATTAATCGGTAATGAGTATAATAAAAGAGTGGCTTTTCACGTGTTATATCGAATACGCAATCAGTGGTTTTATCACAAGTGATCTATTTCTGGGCGTCAATGGAGTCTAGGTTCAGGTTTATAACACAGGCTAAAGTTAAAAAAAACTTTAGACATCTTGTTTCAAATTAGAGCAGAGTTCTAGAAACTGCGTGTCCTTGAAACTATAGGTTGTATCGATCTTTCATGAATATCGGCTTTGGCTCCAACTTGGTAAGTTTCTTCGACGTACCTGATAGCAACTTCCTCGCCTACATACGATTGTGTGGAATGTGATCATAGATCTCACTATCATCGAATAATTTACAAAATGATTTTTAAAAATAATATGCCACTTTTAATGAAGAAACGTAATACACTTTAAAAGTACAAATGATTTTTACAATCTCAACCAGTACATCCCGGCTCTTATACGCAAGTAATCAGGCAAAACTTCCGATGGTCCTACTGCCGCTACCACCGGACATTTATCATAAATATATTTATTACCAAGTTTCTTAATAGTGCTGACTGACAAAGTATTTAATTCTTCGTAAAGTGCATTCAAAGATTTCCTTTGAGACGTCAAAAGCACTTGTCTACCGAGGTCATGACATGAATTCACTACTCCATTAACATTTCTCGCTAATTTCAATTTTGCTATATTCACGGCCCTCTCCAAGTCATTTTTTGTAATGGTGGTACACAATTGCATCCAACAATCTTGAATGTTACTCACCATTTCATCAGATTCTTGCATCTTACCAACAAAATAGACACCCCAAAGGCCAATATCACTGTATGCAGTGTAAAATGATTCAAATCTCTCACACAGGTTAGCAGTGGCAGCAGCTCGAGCTAACGGAGATCCATGCCTCATATTCCCTTCTTGACTCCTATCCCAAGTATCAGTAAGACAACTCGCAACTAATAAGGGTAAATAATCATCACTATTAAACCCTGGTACTTCCACTGCAATGGCTATATGCAGAAAAGGCATTGAATCGTCTCTGTATATTATTTGGGAACCTGTATAGCGTTGGGGAGCGCACGGTGGACAATCCGAATCAACAAAATAATTAAAGCACTTTTCAACGTGATTCGTAATATTGCAATGAGATATACCACCAGATACAGCGAGAACTAGCCGTGGAAGAGTGTAATTTTCGCTCAGAAACAAAGAAGCAACGTCGCAGTTAAATGTATTTAAGTTTTCACACGATGGTATTATTGTTTGAGCCAACGGTGTACCCTGGAAAGCAGTTTCGTGTAAATAATTAAACACTACTTTCTTTGGATCCTTATCAATGTCTATTAGTTCGGAACATATGATGGCTTTTTCTTTTTCAATTTCATCAGATGAAAATTGAAGATCTGTGACAATTTTTGAAAGAATGGTTATTATTTCTTGTGCGTTTTCTGCGAGTGATACGCCAGAGAAACATTGGTACTCTCTGGTTGTATGTGCCGTCATCCTCGCCCCAATAGTTCGAAGTTTTGATTCAAGATCATTTTTATGCATAGATTTAAAACCTTTATAAGCCATATGTTCTATAAAGTGCGTGATGCCATTATTACTTTCGTTTTCAAATCTTGATCCTGTTAAGATAAATAGAGAAGCACAAGCTAGCGATGAACACGTTTCCTCCGTTGCTATTCTCAAACCATTTTGAAGTTCCATAATTTGACTTGCTTTAGTGGAAGCCTTGAGCTTGCATTGACAGCTCGTATGTTGATTAAGAAACACAAAATATGAGGATCGTTTATAAAACCCTCGAAACATGTTTAAATTATTACTTCACGAGAAGCAAGAAAATTAATAGAACGTACTCTAAAATGGCATAAATGACACTAGTTGTCACATTTACGATTACTAGGATTATCCATAAAGTTTTTATAGATACAACGGAATATTAACTTAATGAAGTTTCCCAATCCCATAGAGCAAGACGGAACTCCTTCCATTACGAGTTATCCAAATAAAATTCCATAGCTACACTAATTATTAAAGGTAAAGAATATTTCTAAGCAAAAATAATGAGCGAATACAACACTAAAATTTGCATAGATATTAGTTGTAACAAATTAAAACGACTATATTTCTATCACAGATTTATAAATATATAATTTCTATATTTTTTATAATTTAATGTCGTACACAAAATAAAAATAAGTATAGATAATTAAATGATAATTTAGGATCTCAAAAAGTAGATATTCTGCGCCACCAAGACTGTAAATAGTTGAGCTATCATATTATAATAAATATCATATTATATCAAAGCTTGGCATGGATACCAATCATAAAATTAGCAATTTAAAACATTGGAATGCAGCAAAAGGACTAACTTGATGCCGATGAGCTAACAACAGTCAACATTAAGATTTTTCTAAGCCTTGCATTTGACTTGTGGGCTTAAAAAAAAATATAAAACCCAATTTTTATGATACAATTCATGGAACACGAATGCTACGTTGATCCATGAAAGTCGGGCCAATAGCAACTACACCATCATTCGCTCGTAATTTAGATCAAATAAAATAATAACTATATTTAACTCGCATGATAATATTATTAGAATGAACACTCAGGTGAAACTTAGTAATCGTCTCATAGTTACAACTTACGATATTGTTCTAATTATCACGTACCTAAATAAATTCGTTTATCTGAAAATAGATTCTCACAGGAACCTTTGAAACATAATATTTCTCGAATTTACCAATTTTGTCCATAATAACTCGGTAAAGTAGTGTTCTTTGTATATTTTAATTACTCTAGTCTCTACGATACTCTTATCACGGCATCTCATTCAAGCTGTAATTATATATTTAATATTTCCTGATTATTAATTATGGGTGTACTTAATGAAATGTTGAAATATTATTTTGGTTTATCTTTATTGACAAACGCAAAACTTATGTATTAAAAAGTCGATGATTTACTATACGAAACAAAACAGCTTTCAGTTGAAATAAAGGCAATTTATTGCCATTTAAATGCACAACGTTTCTTTTTCAATTCTAATTCAATTTTCCACTATGACCGGCGTCTTGCTAGAAGGGAAATTGGTTTTAACTTTGCAACAACCGCAAGCTTAACTTAGTTATAAACAAACTCCAACAAAGCATAAATAAAAGGTTAACAAAGGTACCTGAATCATAACTATTGTTACAAAACGTTACTCAAAGCAACCCTTTGAGACTTCCAAACAGTATAATTTGAATTTCAAATTCTTTTGATGTTTCCACTTGTAAAAATATACTCAATTTAACTTTTGTAAAAAATAATAGATATCTTAGTGACGATTTCTCGATGTTAATATTTTATTTTCAATATTCTTTGTTGGGTTTATTCAAGTGAACTATTATGACAAGGCACTATTACGAAATAAGACATGAGGACATGTAATTTGGCAATTAATAATACAATTTATATTAGTAATAGTTGGTGGTAATGGTAAAAATATATTATAAATGTGAACGTTAATTTCTTTGTTAGTTTGTTATAAAACTCGACTTTATTATTTACGGTAACAGATGTCATCGCTGTCATAAGTATCAGCTTATAATCGCACAGTTCGGGAAATATTCCTATGCCAAGAGCAAGACCCATCATTCGCTACAAACTTGCACATAATTCGTCATAATGCAGTACTTACTAATTTTTTTTTACTTTTTTTTAATTACTATGACTAGGTATGGCTTTCTAGTCCATAAAGCTATCGTAAACTTAGACCAAGCTTCCATACGTAACTGTTACTCGTCTTTAATTTAATAATAATAAAGATCTCGTCTTGGGTGTAAAAATTCACGATCTTTAGGCATTAAAAATTCAAGTCGTGTTTCCCTGTCTTAGATACTTAATTTCCGAACAAGTCGTTATCAGGAAATATTTTTTGCAATTAAATCCGATTGTCTTATAAATCTTATAATATAATATGTTAGATGTAAGACGTAATGCTATGCTGCTTTGCAGCCAAATTGGGCCAGCACGACCGAAGAGGAACCTCTCGCTCACATAAAATCGACGTAAAGTGACAGCCTAGCAGCTGGGAAAAGAAGGGCAACGCTGATTTGAACCTCTGGTTTATGGGCGTCGATAGTCGCAAGGCTTCAGCTGTTCGTTTGCCCTCTTATGCTAGAAAAAAACCTGAAGATTATTTACAAAATATGGTAGTTGGATAAGCAAAGCAAGAAAGGCAATTTTAATGGTAAGTGGACGATGTCGCCCATAAACAAGACTAATTTACCTGGAGCTAGCCCACACATCAAATTTATGTGTTGCCTATCCTGCACAAAAAAGGTTGCCTAGGTGCCAGTAATTACACTGCCTGTCTTGTCCTTCCAGAAACAGCAAAGCTGTTTCACGGAAGAAACACCCTTGCAGCCGGAAGCCTGAGACGCGAGAGTGATATTAAAACGCAGAGCCGTAAATAGGGCGGTGCCACCGGTGCCCAGGCACAGGTCGTAGACTCTGGGGGGCGCAAGAATGGCCAGACCAGGCAGGACTATTTTTTTTCGGTTTGCTAAGCCGAGGCGCAGTTATAGAAGCTCGCACAGGGCGCAAAAAAGGCTATTTAAGGCTCTGTTAAAACGAACCCAAAAGCGTCATTGCTGTTGATCATTTGCAAAGTTTCCGTATAACACGTGTCCTCATTTTGGTATGCATGGTCTTATAAATTTGTTCTCGTTTCATTATCATCAGCTGAATTCCGTCAACTGATGGTCAAAAGGCAATTTTTGAAATCCCAAATAAAACACTTTTCAGGCACTCATAACCAACGAGCAACGACCACAGCTCAGATATGTATTTGGTGAATTTTCATAAGTATTAAATTTATATTCCGGTTTGTCCCTGTACCGCCATCTCACGGGCACGTATTAGAAACGCTTGGTACATTAAATTGTTACGCTACTTCATAAGTCCATGGTTACGTTAACGTTAACCCTTAGCGTTAACCACACCAGCTGCAGCAGTTCCATCAAAATGTCGCTTTTTATAATATGAAGATGGCGCTTTAGCAATAACAGAGAATGCCATAGATTTGTTGTTTATATTTATTTGGGTTGCTCAGAAAAAGAAATTCCTTATTTTAGTATGCTTAATGCATATAAGTGTTATATAGTTATTTTAGTTCAAAGTAGTATAATATTAAGTACCAATTTTCAGAAATAGAACATCTATAATAGTAAGTTGCTGTGAACTCAAATATCGGAAACTACATTAAAACTCCTTTTTGGACAGTTTTATAAGGATTTATACTAACCTATTACGTATCATGAAACTTTTTGACACATGTCTAAGGACTTTTGCAAATAATAAATGTGTAAAATCCTGAACTTGATTTATTTAACTGTTTTGTTGTTGTCTATAGAGAAAAGAAAAAGAATCAGGAAAGAACTATGTTTCGAATGTCTTTATTGAAATCAATACAGAAATTTACTAATATACGTCACAATTCAGAATGCCTCTCATTTGGAAACATTTTAAGGAATGCACCATATACGCAATGTTCACTTCTAGAAAATGGTGTAATGCTTGCTACAGAAGAAAGAGAATCTAGTCACACATGTGTAGGAGTTTTTGTCGATGCTGGATCCAGATTTGAGAAAGATACAGAGAATGGTCTAGCTCATTTACACGAGCATATGCTTTTAAAGGGAACCATTGATCAATCAAAGGCTGACATTGAAGCACAAATATCTAATATTGGAGCAACATTTACTTGCGATACTTCAAGAGAACTAATCGCTTATACAGCTCAATGTCTGTCCCAAGACATGCCAACAGCTATCAACATATTATTAGATAGTATTTTCAAAAATGCTTTTAACGAATCTGAAATAGAAACTCAAAAAAGTTTTATTTATCAAGAAATGCTTGAATATGATATCAACTCGAAAATGCTTGTATTTGATTACTTACACTCCTCAGCATATCAAGGCACTGGACTTGGTAAAACTGTAATGGGAACTACGGGAAACTTGTGCAAATTTAAAGCTGTAAATTTATCCGCTTACGTTAATAGACTGTTTAGACCGCAAAGGACGATTTTAGCTGCAGTGGGTCCCGTTAACCATGAAGACCTTATTAATTTTGGGAATCAATATTTTTGCAAAGATGATTATGTTACTAGCATTCCTATGGGACCATGCCGGTACACGGGATCAGAATTAAGGTACAGAGATGATTCGATGCACGTTGCTCACGTAGCTATTGCAGTGGAAGGTCCTTCTTACTGTTCTCCAGATCGACTTACCATGGAGTTGGCCACCACTATACTCGGTGGATGGGACAAATCTCAACCGGGTGGAATAAACCATGGCACACGTCTCGCCAGAGCAGCCTCCAGTGGACTTAGCGACAGTTATGAAGCATTTAATATACGTTATAGAGACACGAGCTTATGGGGGGTACATTATATATCCCAAAGAGAGAGTGTAGACGACATGATGCTAATGATCCAGGATGAATGGATGAGACTTTGTCAAACGATAACAGACGAAGAACTAATACAAGCTAAAAGACAACTAAAGTCTAAAATCCTTTTAAAAGCTGAAAGTGCTTACGATACATGTAAAGAAATAGGTGAATGGTTCATGTATACTGGGCATAGACCATCTCTTTTAGAAAGATTTAAAGCAATTGACACAATCACTGCCCAAAATGTTAAAGATGTATGTACCAAGTACATTTACGATAGGTGTCCTGTAATTGTAGGGGTTGGATCGACTGAATGTTTAAGCGAATATAGCAGAGTGAGGGCTGGTATGTATTGGTTGCGAGTGTAAAGTCATTATTATTATAGTCTAATTTTGGGATAAAATTTTGGGATAAAGTGTGTTTTATTTAATTGGTAATATGTAAATGCCTTTCTCTGTGTCCCATAGTTTACTAGTTTTTTTTTTTTTAGTTGGATGGGCTGTAGACAATCTGATAGACGTAACCCCCGGGTAGTAAGTCAACTTCGCTTATGAACATAACCTAGTTTACCTGGACCTAGCCCAGGCAATTATGCGTTGCCTATCTTGAGACATGAGATATTAAATCTGTCTGTAATTACGCCACCTGTTCTGCCCTCATTCTAACGCGACAATACTGTTTCACGAAAAAACAATTAGAACTGGTCGAAGCATATTTGTTTCTCGACTCTAATAGCACTAAGGACAGCACGCTAATACCGATTATCATTATTACCTATTGCTTACTGTGTATATTTATCTGATCTCTTAATGCTAAGAAAAGCCTCTAAAGAGCAGGCAGTGAAATGATTTGTGCAATCTCAATTTTAACGTGTTTTCAAATGGAATCAGTACATACCACAATGTAATATTTTATGTGTATACACAGGGCATTTTGTAAATAATATATAATACATTAAATTAAAATTTTAGAAAACCACCGACACATATAATGCGCCATTTTGTGGTGGCGGCCATCTTGAACAGATTTCCATCAAACAGCCAAGAACATCCGTTCGCGAGCTACGATACAGGCACACACACACACAGACATGTCGAACATACTACGCCGTCGTTTTTGCGTGGAGGGTTAAAAAGTGTTTTTTAACATCAAAATCTGTCAAGGTCTGTAGAACCTCGTAACTTTAATGTTCATTTATAGACCTTTCTGTGACATTTTTCTATACACTGACCACTTGGCCTGCTAATGAAAATAAAACCTATAAATTATGCTAACATCAATGTTAATCATTTTATTAATATTCAATTTAATACATACAGAGAGTACACATACATATAGAAACATTTGAATATATTGTATAATGGACACTAGTGTTTAAAATATAATTTCAATTTTATCAATTCGGATTTATATATTAAATAATGAAGATGTTTCGTACACATTATTAATCATGGCTATTGATCAGCTTACAACACTACATCAATACATAAATACTTAAAATACATCTTATAAAATTTACATACTAAATTTGCTGTATACAGCTAAAAAATTGACATATTCGGGGTGAAAATAATAAAATAATACGAATAGAAAATTATAATTTATTCAAATAGAGCTACAGTCAATATAAAAAAAATTAATTTCTGAGTATAATCGAGTATAAACGATACTATGAGAACACGTTTTAAGACAAAATATACTAACACACGAGAAACATGTTGGAATGTAAAATGACTCTGTCGACACTGAGGCATATGTAAAATGTAATTTAATCACAAAATATATTGGCAAATGTCTAAATCAATGAGCAATAATCGAAACTGTTGATTAGGTGCTCTGTATTTTACATTTTTCGCCAGACGTCGACAAAAATCACAGAATATTATTATTATTATTAAAATTCTCATCATTGGACGCAAAAATAAACATTCTTATATTATTAAATATAAATGTCTAAAAACACAACATAGAGAGCAGTGTAGATTTAAAAAAACGTACAAGTTACATTTTCAATGAATTTCGTTGTAAAATAAAATACATACATATGAAAATATAAAATGTTATTAATACAACCCACATTCTTAATTTAAAATAAAAGACCTAAACGATAAATGCAGTGTAATTTCGATACTTTTGTCGTGGAAATACTAAAAAATTTGTACTTCTTAAAATATCTATGATTATAATATGCCTTTAAACCTATTCTTTATTCTAATATTTCGAATTACGTTCAAAGTTAATTTCCTGAAGAATAAATATAAAAAAAATCAACTTGCAAAGTCTTTCTTTATGGCAAAATACAACCAACAAATATTTTTCTCGGCTATTTCTAGTCCGCTCGTATCCAGACCTATTCCATATACAAACTTTCAAAAGTATTAAAATGTCTTAAAGTTGGATATGCATTTGGCAATGCCATTGTTCATTTTCGAGTCTTTAGACTCGGATATACTTTTCGCAGTCTCTTTCGTGTTACAATCACAAATCACTATCAACTTACTTTATTTCGTATTCTACTCGCTACCAGCGTAAATTGACCTTCGGCCAAACTATGTTTCTACGTGTATTTTCAAACAGATCGCTTTCCGATACTTAACTGAGTGTGACACACTATAAAATTTATAAAACCTCAAATACATGTCATCGCCGCGTGACCTATCACATTCGCAACAGCAGCCTTTTAGTTACATGAGATTCGATCTCGTGTGGGACGAAAAATATCACTGCACATCTCGCAAAAGCCTTATCCTCAAAAGTACTGGCCAATCAAGAACTACTTAATTATAAACGTTGGCAAATTTACGAGAATCTAAATACTAAAAAAAACTGTTTATCATAAACTTGTTTGCAAACGCGCAAGCGTGGTTAGGTGGGTACCATCGCGTTGTTAATGCCAAAAAGACTCATGTAATTTTGGCTCGATGTCAATCGTTTTGTAGACTTGTTGAAACCAAAATAAATACACGACAAAGGACATTCTACGTCTAATATTATGCTCAAAGTTTCAAGGTTGCATCCTTATACCTAACGTGATATTCTTATTGACTAATCGATTCCTAAAATCGTGTTTAAGTTATTATTTAATTTATTTTTTATCAATTGAAACCCTGTAATGCGAAAATGTCTGAAGGTATGACTTTCAGACATATTCATCCAGTAATAGTCTACCAACAGGGATAAGCAGTATTTAGCATTAGAGAAACTATGCTTTTGTATGATTTTTTAAACTAAATGCCAATAGCTCACAATAATCAAATCTATTAATTTTTGTAATTGAAATAGTTTTAAGATTAAATTTAATGTCAGTAGAATTTGATGCATTTTGTATTTTATTTATTATCGGCCATCATTTCTGAGGCTATATTTATAGAGCTAAAGTGACTTTAAAAAGCGATTGATCACAGAACACAAAACACCTTTTCTTCTTCTCTCTCTCTCGAGTCTTTTTGGCTGCACTACGCGAATTCTATACATATAGGCGAAAATCGCAAATATTAAAATTAAATCGTATTATAAACTATTTAATAAAATGGCAGCTAAACCAGATCTAGCGTACTTTCCGTTTTGAGCGTAATTATATTGTAAATTAATATTATAAAGTTTTATATGATAAATAATTAAACACAATTTGTCCGTTCTGTTCAATCTTGTACTATTTGTATTTGTACCTACTTGCACGGAATAGGCTGCCTACATATCTGTAGCCTGGTGCTAAAAGGGCCAAAGTACGTTTTTGTATGAACCGAGTTTATTAAGCCAGTTAATCCAGTTTATTGAAAAAGTGTAATTTTTTTTGCGTGCTAACAATACTTCAAACAATATTTAAAAAGTTTACTTTCGTGATAACGATATTCTTAAATAGTCCAAGAAAATAAGTCTTTAAGGCGCGTCGTTACCTCAACATTCACAAAACTGAGTTTTTTGACGCTCAAGTACCAAGAAACCTATTGAAAACATCCTACGAAAAAAATACAGCGCATAGGCAAAGGTATAAATTAAAATTTTAACCGAATAGAATATTAAGTATTTGTTTAGTATTTCGTATAAAAATAGGAATTTCCTTCACAAAAATAAACTTTGACGTCGAAATTCTCTGTATCTTCAGCGGTAACAACATATTTTTTTTAAAGAATATAATTGGAATATGGTTTTATTAAGACTTTGAGCGGGCAAATATTGAATTTAATGCGTATGTTCTGAGTTATAAAAGGAAAACTCGCAAATTAAATGTTTATTTACAGCCCGGTTCATTTAAGCTTTGTAATTTTGAACCTTATTCATATGCGGTTGTGTCAGTGAAATCGCATATTTAAATCGTAGTCATACCGCGCCTTCAATCGAAACTTGCTTAATAAACTCAATTCATACAAAAACGTACTTTGGCCCTTTTAGCACCAGGCCACAGATATTTGAATATTTATTTGTTCGAGTGCATACCGCGTTCACGCCACTGACGTATCTTGTAGGTAGATGGCGACGGGTGAAAAAAATCTGTCTACCGTCAATAAAATTGTTAACGCGATAAAATTGAAAAAAATATTGAATTCGAAAAATGCATTTTGCATACTAGCTCGCTTCACGCGTAGTGTCTCTATTTCTTATATCCTAAACACCAATTCATTCGAGTTTTAGAGAGATGTTAATTATCACATGTAGTCCTTTTCGATTTCAGAATCTATCGAACATGAGCTGTCAAAGAAAATAATGAATATTCGATAGAAAGCTAATAGAATTAACAAAGTCAGGTCTATTTGTAATAAGTACTATATAAAATGTGAGTTTAAAATCTAGATACTACGCACATTAAGTATATAATAGTATATATGGCGAGACGAATAGACATACGATTACAATGATTATATATAATCTTATATACTACATATAGAGGAATGATTTGGAGATTTTATCTTTCATGACGGAGGTAATAAACTGTTCTTACATGCTATAATAGAATATCTAAGTTGTCATGGGAAAGGACCAGTACATTATAAATATTTGAGCACATGTTAATTGTACTTGGATAAAACATTAATGAGTTACAGAGCTTATCGGTATTGAGGCCATATTAGCTCGCTCACTAGCTTAAAAATCTACATGATGAATGTCTAGTACATTTCATCGCTGAAACTATGTAGAATGGACAGATACAACCTATTGTATACAGATAATACACACAAAATATCCTATACCTATAAGTTTGGGAATGTAAACGCAATTACAAAACTATTATTTGTTCTTTTAAATTCGTGTAAAACTAATATTAATTGCAATCCAGAATGTGTGATATTATTATAGAGTATCACATAATTGTATATATTATGGCTTAGCCTAAGAATATTATAGTCAATAGTTATATAAGAGTTAATACGACGAACGATTAAATTATATGTAATATTGTATTAGTAAGTATAATTACTTAAATAGCTTTACATCTATAAAATGTTGTAAAATAAATGTAAAATCATTAAGACGCATAACGTCATTAAAATCCTACTTTTTACTCTTGAGCCAGACTTTTGTATTTGTAAATAAAATTGATTCAAAAATTTATTTAAACTTGAGCATTCCAAATGTGAAAGTGTAAAATAACATTCTGAATTACAAAAAACATTATTGAATAATTCATGCTATAGTTTACAAAATACAATATCAACCACAAGCATGACTATTTGGCCACAAATACTGAGTATTAAAAAGACCGAAACCCACAACCTAAATTAAATGAACTGCGTACTGTACCATATTGAAGGATTGCAGCGATACTCGGAAAGAGATAAATAGCTGCACCCTACACATAACATAGCATTGGTATAAAAGAATTTGGTTAAAAATATCATAAACTCTAAACTATAATATAGCTACCAAATATATGGAATGTTATCGTCAACATCGCAATAATCTCGTTGAATATCAAATAAAATATATATATGACGACAGACTAACTTAATAAAAGTACTTATACCTCATCAGGTTGATTATGCAGACTTAAAACTAGTGGAATGTTAGTTCTATAACCCCTTAATATAATGGTTAGAAATACCCAAACCTCGATAAAATATAACATTTAAAAAAAATCGATCCCTAACGTTAGAGCAAATATACGTAAAGACATTTCACATTCGAAAATCTTATGTTCTATTTGGAGGTACTATACAGTCACAACTTTATATTTGAGCTCTCTGAATACATATTTAGAAGAGAGCATAAAATTAAATGTGTTTTAAAAAAAATGTTTGAGGACGGTATCTTAAAGCAAACCAAAATCAAAACTCTTGAATGCTAAATTTGAGACTGTGCTCTCAAATTGATGTTCAAAAAATTGTTCAAAATATATATAAAAAAGTGATTAGCCTTCAAGGTTTGTTAAATACCCATATCCCGATTTCCATTGTTGCACTTATATAAGATAATTTCTTTACAATACGATGGGACGTGTTTATTATAAATTAAAGCTGGATTAGACGTTGGCAAAACAATGCCTGCATTTATTCTCATTATCATTCTCAATTGCGTCACTGCAAAGATAAAATGAGATAAACGTGTCAAAACTGTAACAAATCAAAATGTACATCTATTTTTTTTTATTTATTCGAGTTCTATATGAATAGTATTGAATATATTTTTTTGATCTGTATGTCATGAAAAACTAAAAAAAATATTGATTGATATTTTTTTTATGAATCTTCCGAAAATTATAAAAATATTAATTTAATTAGAAGTTCCTTATAACTGTTTTAATCCTCGCATTTTAAACAATCGTGACACAATCGAGTATGTTTTTATTAATCGAACGTGAACTTTCTCGCATTTTCGATATGGACAGATCGAAAAAAGGGAGTATAAATATATAAATATTTTAATAAATAGCAATTACATTACATGCCTTTTTTGCATTGATAACTATTTTGTCAAAATATATAAAATGTTTAAAATACAATTATTAAATGCATTATATAACTAAAAAAAAACAATTGCTCATGGAAATGTCTGAATTACCGGATTGCTTTAAAGCTACTAATAAAGATATAATATTTTTTTCAATGTTCGATTTATCATTATGAACCTTCTTTCTTTCTATCCTTCTTCAAAAAACATGAATGTTCTTGAAATAACCCCAAAGTTGCAAGCATTATAAAATACAATTTCAATTCTTAAATTATTTAATTAACGCGATTGAGTATTATTATTATCAACTTATTATTTCACTCAAATTTACCGTCGTCAAACTTGAGGTACGAATAAAATTAACGCCTCACTCTCCTTACCTTTTTTAAATAGAAAAAAAAAAATGTATACACCTTTGTCGGACTAAATAAATTGTACGTATTAAAAAACTCTTTAAAAAATGTTACTAACATGATCTTAAAATAAATTCTTACAAACACTAAGTAAAGCATATGTTTTATAAATGAATATTATACACAATATAATATTTTGTACTGTAAGGTTATGCTTTTAAAATTGTGTGCTATATAGCACCTAAACAGTTCAGCATAATCTACTAATTTGAAATATGAATTAAATTTTGTACATTTACTCAAATGGCAACTTCAGAGAAACTAGTCAAAAAAACCTTTCGAGCTGCTTATCTTGAAACTTCTACTTCAGAATAACACCCTGACAAACATTCAAAATACGAAATCAGTAAAACTCGACTTAAATGCAATGTATAAGAAAATAAAAAAAAAACTTAGAAAACCATCATCTTTAAAACTTTTAAAAATCCTGTAATCGATTACAAGATATACACATCAATATCATTACTTAGAGTATATATATTTAAATGATTGACTTTAAAATTGTTCAAGGCGGCATACACACCGTATCTTAAAAACTATTTCGATTAACAGGATGTGTTTTAAAGTTTTTTTTTTTTTTTGTCAAATATAGATAAAAATTGGAGAGCTAAAAATACACACCCTGTAAAGCATAAAATTCAATAGTCATGAATACTTTATTTATGCAATATTATTTTCATGTTGCTCAGTCTTTGGAAATTACGTGGTGGAATGTAAAAGAATATATTTAACTCAACTTTCGCTTAATGATTACATAATGGAATAATATTAATGTTTATTAGCATTGTGGCGACCAATCAAAGTCATCATAGACAATTTTGTTTCATCACAAATTTTGACACTTTGTTTTACAATAGATGAAGTACCTACTAGTTAAAATCAAGTCCTAAACACTCCTAAATGATCAGTTTTTCAACCACCTGCCTTCTCAATACATTATAAATACAAATTCTATTTATCATAATATGTCTCACGCCACATTGAAGTCAAATCTTAAAATCATTCAATGTTATAGGGACGTGGTAATGGACATATTATAGTATATTACAATTAAAACCCTGATCGGTCGTCGTTAATCACACACAAGAGTATTATTTATATATTACTACAGCTACAATAAAATGGGACATATAAGAGCATAAAATACACTTATGTACACTTATACTGTATTAGATTGACAATTATAAGATTCACTTTAAAAAGTTCATTGTTCCATCTACTTTGGTCTGAGAAAGCTGGGTAATTGTTGATAGGTTGGTTGTCATTTACTTGCGTTGGCGTGATTTAGACTTGGATTTAGCTTTAGGCTTGGGCTTAGGTTTCGGTTTAGGTTGAGGTGTAGGACCGAAATAACCGAAAATCATTTTTGTGTTCCAGCGAAAGTGTTGAGTAAACATCGTTGCCAGCTTGATGGGATCTATTAAATCCTCGTCATCGGAGACCTCCGCAGGGGGAGGCCTTAATCATACCGTCTCTATATTCCGTTCCGGGTTCGGAACCGGGGGCTCGGTTGCCGTCGGGTGCTTGGCATCAGCTGCCTGTTGAAACTTGTTAGTCTCGGCTGGGGGAGTTGCCCCGAAACTGAAAACATTTACATATACCGTAAATATCACAAAAATTAAACAATAAAAAACAAACACGGAAAGCGTGGCAGATATGAAACATCAATGTTTAATTATTCATAATAAAAAAATATATAAATAAAAAGACAAGAAAAGAAGATATCATGACGCCGTCACGTCATTCAAGTCGATTTCAATGGAAGCACACCAATTTATAGATGTTTCACATCAAGAATATGAATAGAAAATCTCACGTACAGGACATTCATTTCCATCACATCGAAACGCATTTTCGCAATCAATAATACACTGAGTTTAAATAAGAAAGATGAGCCGCTTTCGCGTTAGCAAATCTCACAATATAGAACTGAGTCGCGATACAACCAGCCAGAAGGTAATAGCTCAATGTTATGGCGAACAATTAGGACCAGCTCCGGTCCAGACATAAATAGCGCACGCCGTCTGCGCAGATCGATAAATGCATCGGAAACCTGATATTTGTGCTATAACACTAAAATAATGGGGACCTGCTGCGAATCAAAACGTGACTTCCATCACTTGTATAGGTATCAAAATCGCTCAGTCAACATGTCGCAATTGCAGAACCTAGACGCAGCGGCTTTGCGCTGATCAATATTGCACACATGCAATCAAATAGAGAAAGGTCGCATCTCGCACACAATCACAAGAACAATGATCGGCTACTGGGCTCCATTATGAGATGATAGAAACATGCGCGCACACAAATAAATACAGGCGGGGTGCTCAATTTACCTGTACAGTACATAGCCCACCCCACCCTTTAATTATCCCTTTACATGTCTCGTCTGGTTCAAAACATGTCTGGGATTTGTTTGTTACTCTTTTAACTCATCTTCTCTTTATTATTTTGCGACCATTTTATTTCGTTTTAAATTATTTTGTTATGGTTTTAACAAAATCACATACATTTATCTATCATCGCGTAACTTTAGAACAACTGCACCAAATTAGATAATTCTTTGTTTGTTTTTGGTTATCGTCAGAATAATTTTTGTATGAAAAAAAATGATCATATCATGGGTATGGGCAGGACAATGTTTGCCGGGTTTAACTTGTATATTATATAATTAAATTAATTAAAACTTTAAGCAATTAATAGTACACGCATATAGATGGATGATTCTTATAAACTTATAATTTGACCATATAACCAAATATTATTTTTAGCATTAAAATTAATTTCAATACACAATTTACTGTCCTTTCGCACAGCAACTCAAGACTACAAATTGAACACTTAATCGATTTCTTATGAATGCTTTATTATTTAAAATATAATATATTTTTTATTGCCTTTCTTACTAATAGTGAATAGTTACAAAGAAATTTATAATAAGTTTTAGCTCAGCAACGATCAAGCGGTAGTTAATTTAATGCCATCCTTTTAAAAGTTCTAGTTGACTATATTAGCATAACAATAAAGAAAACATATAACACTTGCACTCGCTAGACAGGTTTTGGAGTAGTTTCTTTTTTAAATAGTTACACAGATTAGCATATTATTATAAGTTTCCTTATATCTTATTATTTGCTAAAGCTATAACCTTCACTTTTATCATCGGTCTGGACAATAATATCACTGCTCGCTTACAAAGCCCTTTATTCCAATCATAATGAACAACAAAAATTGGTGTAATTGAAAGCGGCCTATCTCCAACTGGTGGCTGAAAAGGTTGTTGATGATGATAATGATGTACCTTCAAACTAGAATGTCATCAAATTCGCTTAGCGCACAGCACTATTTTTAAAATATATATTTGTTTCGAATATGCATAAAATGAGTATGAAAATCACGCTAACTGAAGGCACCAAATGAATCATAGTAGCAATGATAACTCAATTATTTTTTACACTAAAAATTTCAAAGGACATAATGAATTCACAATGCGCAAGATGTATACGTAAAAAATAACACTTAAATAATATACATAATAAATAAAAATTTAAAAAACATGAGACAATTGACTCAAATGCTTGGTATTATTATCGTATACTACTAAGTGAAAAAAAAAACTTACTTATCACCATCCTGGTACTCGGCGTTAGAATCTGAAGAACGATATTTGTTGCCAACCATATTTTGTACTCTAAGGAGATGAAATAATTTTAAAATTAGTTTATCAAGTGTTGAAAGTTAAAAGGAAGGTATCGGTAATTACTGAGAATATAATCGAAATATTATATCCCTTTTTAAAAACTCGAGATACTAGGTATTCTAATCCATAGGTCTCAATTACGATGAGAATATTTAATCAGAATCAATCCATAGCAAGTTTACATAAAATTATATATAAAAAAATATATCACGTGTATATTGTAAAGATAAAACGAGGGGTCACAAATTCAAATCCTTTGAATATCTGTTGAGTCCCTTTGAAGTTATAGAGTATTATATGTATACTTTTATATCAGTTGGATTAGTAATCCGGCATACGTCCCGCCTGATTGTAAGCAGGCATGTAGCTAGAGTCTAATTTGGGGTAGGGCAGCATTTGTACAGGTAGGGCGGAAGATAAAGTCGCATTCGTTTGATTATAATTTATCTTAGTTTTTGGTATTTTTAAGGTAGGGCATAGTGGTTTCAAGGTAGGGTAGCCCCATAATGCCCCCCCCCCCCCCCCCAGCTACGGCCCTGATTGTAAGTGGTCGAAGTGACCCGTAAACGTAAGCTAGTTTACTTGAAACTAACTCGGCGGTTTATTTATGCCTTGCCTATCCTAAAAAAAAACCACACCGCTTGTCCAGCCCTTCTCTGAAACACAGGAAAGCTGTATCACAGGAGAAACAAGCAATATGGTGGTAACCATGCCACCTGGACTCCGGCATTCCTAACACCGTTGAAACATTTACATTTTTACCTAGCACCTCTATCAAACAAATAAATATAAATAACTAGCTGTTATCCGCAGCTTCGCCCGCGTGAACTTAGGTTTACGGATTTATCATGTCTGATGATGATCATTTTCTCTTTAAATAATTAAGTAAATAACTAAGTTTTTGTATTAAAATGTATATAATATGTATGTTATCTTGAACTATGTGTCTTTATACATAATAATATATCCCTTCGCAGACTTTCTGTACGCATATTTAGGATACTATTATTATAATATATTCCACCATACGTTGATCATAATATTACGTCTACCAGAGTTAATACACTACGGTCTTAGACACCAGACAACCGCCAGTTCGAATCGTGGCAACACGATTTATTTTCTTGTGCATTATTTTGATTTTTCCACATCTTCTAAAGTATTCATTTAATTTGCATTATGTAAAGGGCAAAAATAATCTTCATGAAGTACAGAACCCAATTAACTGATTTAAAATGATAAGGATTCATACCGTATTCGTGTAAATAACTTTCAAACTATCACGTTATAATTGCCCATTTTTTAAAGTATTAAATGGATATAGTATGATATCCCTAAGAGATAGACATATGCTATCGCGGACTTTTTTGTAGACCTATTTAAGATACACAATTCCACCATACATTATTTTGTTATATCTCAAAGGTAAACCCTTCTTAAAGGCAGCGTTTTCGTTGAAAGCTCCCAGACGGCCTATTTTTTTCTGACACCTCCAACAATTATTGTTATATCTTAGCCAATGTATATAAAAACTTAATAAATTATGTACATAAACCTTCCTCTTGAATTGTCCTATCTATTAAAAAAAACCGCATCAAAATCCGTTGCGTAATTTTAAAGATTTAAGCGTACAAAGGGATATAGGGACAAAAAAAGCGACTTTGTTTTATAATATGTAGTGATAGTGATAGTGATTAAAATCTTTGCAATTATAAAAAGTTATTATTTTTATATCAAGGCTTCATATTTACTTAGATTTCGTTGCATTTCAATTTTTATCAAGTTATTCACCCCTTACTTTTACGAAACTAGAAGATTAACAATGTCAACGAAAATTCGTATAATTAACAAAAATAATGTTATAAAAACAACTTGTATGACGAATATCTATTCATATCATATCAGTCGGGACGCCGGCGCGGCGGTCTTTTAATAAAACCTTCACAAATGAAACGTTCAATCAATAACACAAGTACAGTTGCTTCCAATAACATTTTTACATTCTGTATCCAAATACTATCACAGAATTTCGTAATTTCACGTTATTGGTTAATGTAATAACATTCATAATTTATATACAATTTCAATTGTTATTCTATAACGGAAATAAAAGTAAAAAGATGATATTAACCACTCCGACAGGATTTCGAATTAAGATGAAACAACAAAGTAACAAAAATTATAAATAAATATTATTTTTATAAAAGATTACAAAAATACCTCTTCAATTTGTTTATCTTTAGACTATATAGGTAAAAAAAGTGTCTTTTTCCAATTATAGTGTTACGTCATATATTATAAAATAGCGTCTATAAATATATGACTTGTTGTTGTTGTTGACATGAAAACCTTCCTCACTGTGCGCCATGAAACACATTAAGAATTTTTAAATATAGAACAACGAAACAAAACAACTCTTATTATTACGGAGGCGAGTGTAGGTACATGGAGATCAATCATACGTCCACATACAAATAGATACAAATACCTCGCCCCTTTGATTCCCGCTGCTGGGGAATGGTTTCCGCGGCAACGGAAGGGGTGGAGGATATTATCAATATTTTGGCTATATACATTTCGTCTGAGCATCCCAGACAGGTAACTCTCATCCCCTTTGATGTCGAACAAGCTAAATTAAATAGGGACGGATATTAAATTGAAACCCTTAATTGGGACTTCATACCCTTATGTATACATACCTATTTGTAAACTAAGTACTCATACACTAAAAATATATGATGACATAATAAATTATTATTGATTTTATCAGGAAAGCAGGCAGCGAATTCATTCTTTCTCATTTGAACACTGAATACTCATATAATTGTTTCTTCGGGGTACAATTTTATGGAAAATTCTTTAAGTCGCAACGTAATTATTAACTAACATAATAAAGGAAATCACTTGGTAAAATCTAGTCTTACTCATATATTCAAATAGAAAATAATACACCAATCGATACTAGATAGGAAATAATAATAATGCTAGTGGCTTAATTTTTCCTGTCTCACGTATGTATTTAATGGCCTAAACTTGTCTTAATGTTCAGTTGATAGTTAAAAAAGAAAAAAATCCTATCAATATCGGTAAAAATAATTTGAAATCGCAATGAAATGAAATACGAAATTATGACGTCATTACTACTTATTTATTTATATAAGTCATTATAAGGAATTATAAAAATAACTTTTTGAATTATATTGAGTATTTATAAATATAAATGTATACATGGAGAAAAAAGGCTCTTCTATGTTTTTTAACGTCACAAAATGAAAAATAAGGCGTGCATGCAACTAAATTGAAAAAAAAAATGGTAATATGAAACTGGCGATATACATGGTGTGGTAAAATCAATTAAGGACACTTTAGGCACGTGATCTCCTGCTTATGTAAAGACGTTTAGGCAAAAAAAAATGAAATTAGAACAAAAATGCTAAAATGAAATCTATTGTATTAAACCTTCCGCCTATTTATGCATAAACGTCTACATAAGCAGTAGATCACGTGCCCAAAGTGTCCTTAGTCGATTTTACCACACTTTATATATAAAACCACGT
This sequence comes from Lycaena phlaeas, assembly GCA_905333005.2. NCBI lineage: Eukaryota > Metazoa > Arthropoda > Insecta > Lepidoptera > Lycaenidae > Lycaena > Lycaena phlaeas. The sequence goes on from HG995168.1 coordinate 9,894,129, forward strand.
ACCTCATTGGATCTCCTTGAGCGCTTATCTGTGCTAAATACGCAGCCTGTTTTCGATGGTGGTACATGTGGACTCGAAGACACGATGGGTTTCGCATACGCTTTAGACAAATGTCACATTGCAATGTACCTTCCCTTGTGTCGTGTTTGTCTCGTATGTGAACCTTCAGATTGTATCGATTCGCGAAGAATCGGTGGCAGGATGGACATTTCACTCCGCCCGATTTGCAATTCCATCCTTTTCGAAAAAAAACTTTCAATTTTAATACCTTGACTAAACAGCATCATCTCCTTCGTGGATAATACAATCTTTCATACATACCTGATTCCTTAGCTGAGTCTGGCAACACCATGACGTTATGAAACATATCGTTGTCGAAGTCAATCATTGGTTCGCTGAAAATTTGCATATAAACAAAAATAAAGAAAATAAAAAAAATGTGCACAAAATGAATGGTAAAAATGATTGAAATAAAATCATGACTCTGTTATCAAATAAGTCAAACTAAGGTTACTAATGAGAAGAAAAACAAAAACAAAACTACTAGTTGTAGCATGAACTTGCATTACGCTAGGTGCAACATCTACCCACGATTTCATAGTTTATGATGATCTAGCAGTTTCAACCACGAATTTCAGATATTATTATCTTTTTTTCAAATACATATGTTATTTACGATAGAATAGATAGATGAATTATAATATATTTTTTATGTTGGTAGGTAGGCAAACTGGCAGATGTGCCACTGGTGGTAAATGGTCAATTTTTTTTGGTTGCTCATAAACATAGCCTAGTTTACCAGGAGCTAACCCTGTCTGGGTTTTTTTTAGATCACAAGTTTTTTGACGGAAAAAATATATAGTTGCATTTTGCCTCACTTCATTCATATTATTAAGGAAAATACATGATAATAACATTTTCATTTAAAACTATAAAACTATATGCTGTTTATTTTTTTATAATCTATCTTTCATGATCTGTTTATGATTTGTGATTGTAATTATATTTGTTATTGTAATAAATTGATTTGTATTATAAATTATTGTTTTTATTTGATTAAAAAAAAGAATTCTACAAATTTCTAAAGAATTTATTATTATATGATACCTATATAGATAGATAATTTTTAGAAGTCATTACAAGACAATTTTTTTCACGACTGCAATAATGAATAATGAAAAATGGCACGACATAATTATATAGTGTTAAATATCTTGCCATAAAACCTAACTGTACTTGTATACAGGGATATTAATAAATGACATCATATTAAATAAGATTTATGGCTTTATGTACATATATTGTTTTAAATGCAAAACTATGATCCAGAAATGTAAACTAATAAAATGATTTATTCTTTTATATTGAAAAAAAAATCTGTATATTTATTTTCATAATATATTTTTTAGGCCCTTGCCCAGCAGAGGGACAGCAAAAATGGTAAAAAAAACATATTTTTTTATACACCTAATGTGTTAAGAACTATTATTTTAACCTGACAATATCACCATAGGCTATGTCTATAAATCTATGATATTTTTTATACTTACCCATCCGAAGCATACTCTGCATTCTCAGCATGAGTTGGACTGTTTGGCACGTTGACTGCTCGTGTCTTCTTTTTAACATTCAAGCCCGTTTTGTGAGGCGTATTTTTCAAAAGCCTGTAGTAACAAAAAATTATAACATTATAAATTATTATAGACCAAATGGAATGTCCCCAAATTGAATACCTCAATAATTTTTAACTTCATGAATTATAATTTTTTTTCTTTAACCGACTTAAAAAAAAAATTACAAATTACAAAAATAAATATTTCCACATGTATATGCAACACATACCGCTTCAAGGGGCTTCGAGTGGCATCATCTTTTACTGTCGTGGCATTAGCTGATTCTGGAGATGTTTCTGGTAGGATTGGTTCATCTCCAGGTGGCACCCATTCGGGTAAGCTATCTCCAATAGGCTCTGGTACATGTGGAAGTTGATTTGGTGTCTCATCTGTTACAGGTGGAGGAGATTCGCTTTTCTGTAATAATAAATACTTGTTTTAATTAATCCATTGGTTTTAAATTTTACTTGTAATAAAAAAAATTATAAAACTGATAGATATGTGCATAATGTATGCTTTTTTTTTTTGTCTATACCAATTCCAACTTCAATATAGGTGAATTTAATTGAATTTCTTACCTCTCTGCCCCCTGTTAGGCCTTTCACTTGTAAAAGCTCAGCTGTGTGAAGAAATCCAGATAATTCTTGCTGCCTAACATGCACTTCTCCGCGGTACATGAACTGCAGGAGCTGTTTGAGCTCATGGTGATTGACATCTTTCAGGATAACAATTGGGTGATCACATGGGTTCATCTAGAAAAAAATACCGCCACATGCATAAGATTATCCAGAAAAATGTGGCAGATATAGGTAGTTGTTTGTCTTTACTTGTTGGGTATGAAAAAACCATATTATGACCAGTAATCACAATGCTGATCAGTAACTAAACTCATGATAAAAAACATTTTTTACTATCTATGGTTTTATTTGAGACTTTATTATAAAATCCTACTTTGTTCTATAAAAACTATACTTCTTTGTTTTATCACACTTTTAAAATAATGGCCAAGAAAATAGAACTAGAGAGTTGAGTTCAACCTCTTCTTATTAAGTTTTTGTCATTGCAACCATTGAATTTTGGTATCGGTTCGGTAATGACCCTAATATTTTAAAATTGTAGATAAAAATTACCATCACTATTAGGGTTTTATGTCCGAATCAATGAGTTCACACTTATTGTCTGTCTATGGCTCTTACCAGTTAATGGATATCATGATACAGGAAATAAGGAGAGTGTAATTAAAGTGTAAAACATTATGTATCAAGCCTTTTGAAATTATTTGAAAATATTCATATTAAACAATATTATATACAAATTAATGCATTAAGCTCTCCACTTTTTCTTCAGAGATGATATTTCTAACTTTACTTACTTAACACAATGTAAATATTAACAAAAAAAAAACAATATATTGTTTATTTCAAATTCAATACAAATAAAAGATTAGCACTAATACTAAGTAAAGTATTACATATTTTGATTAAGGTCTTTCAATGAAATAATATTATATTTGACAATGATCATAATATTGTTACAATTGTTTACTGTTTTACTTGTACTTACTATTTGGTACATTGCATTATATACTTTTACTTCTTAGATAATGTATATTACATTATAATATTACATATTGCTATGAAGTTCTACTTTTTACTTGTATATATTATATTCATTTGAATTTCAAAATACACAAAGAAAGCAAAGAGAAAAATAGCATATTTTATATATTATAATCTGCACTAAAAACTTAACATTTAACATGAAAGTAAAGCTCAATACTGTAATGATTGCAATTTTTAAACAAATTGTTCAATAAATATAATTATTATTTTAGATATAATTTTGAAATACCATGATAAATTAAAATTAGCATTCTTCAAATACAGTTAGGTGTTGTGACAAATTTCGTAATGCCTATGCCTTATACATAATTTATGCACATTTCAAAGAGGAAAATAGGTAAATATAACAAAGGCAAATTCCAGTGACTCATACCTTAAACAATTCCTTGAAGTACGGACTACAAACGGATAGGATGAGTTTATGTGCGTGGACATACTGTCCGCCAGCGGCGAGAGTTACGTCAACTAAGTCTTCACCATCTAACAAAGCTTGGAACGATTGCGACAGGTTGGAATGAAAATCGTTCCACCGCAGCGAGAACTGTTCAGGCATCGCCATGGTGGTCTGAAAATGTCATCTATGTATCAGCATCAAATGACGCCCATAATATGCGACTAACTGTACACCCAATTTTCAGTTGTACTACGCGTCTGCACAATGAAATAACACTTACTGAAAACTTATCACTATTTATTTGTTAAGTTTATTATCACTGCGCCAAAGAATTCAATCTATCCCAAAAATACATGATTACACACGTTCGAACTGGAAGAAGACTATTTTATTATGAAATAAATAATGTTGACTGGCATGGCAATCAATACAAGGAAAAGTATCAAAATGTCGCTTCTCTTCTCGCTCGCTCTTACACGACGATGGACGAACTGCAGCGAAGTTGTAATGTTCATTGTCCGAAAATGTTATAGGTATAATAATATGTATCGAATATTGATTTTCTTTTATGGAAGGTGTTAAAATTTTAATATTGAAAAATGTATTTCTGACGATTACATTTTTAATTTTAAATCGTTTATAAAGTTTATCTCTTTAACACAATTATTTTTGCAAGCTGCAACACAGTATATATACCACAATATATACCGTAGAAGTAACATAAACTACATATAGATGGCGCTGGCAAGATAATTGTGCTTTAATATTTCTTATTACACTAAAGCTTACATTTGCTAATTCTTACAATTACTAAACTTACTTTTTTTTTTAACTTAAAATGAATAAACAATTTATTTTATGTTTGAATAATTACAAACAAGAAAAAAGCGCGGGAAACTTCGAGCTGAGCGGGAGTTTTTTTCGACTTTAATTTTTCTAAAATTTAATTTGATTGATCAGAGGAGTTTTATGTTGTAAATATAGTTTTTATTTAGTATATATATAATTGTAGTTCTATATTAGCTGTTAAATTTGGTAAGTTCTTGTACATTTTTAATTATTATGTAAATACTTAATTCGGGAGGGTTGTCGGATGAACGAGCCTCCTGACCCTACAGCAGGGCTGGGCCTAGGGCCTGGCCCTGAAGTAGGATGCTGTATTACCATACCGTATAATGGTATGGACATAGAAATGAATGAAAAGCATGAAGGTACTCGTAAGAGACCCAGAAGTGATATGGAACTTCCTATTGAAAAAATTAAAACTCCATCAGAGACCACCACCACATCAGTATCCCAGACATCAATTCCATTGAGCCGTTCACATTATATATCAACTGATTCATATCCCTATGTAGTTCATGTTCAAAGAAATATATCTACACCTAATGATGGCACTACTTTACATCCAATAACTTTTGGTAAATTTTTAAAGAATAATAATATTAAGAACATTGTTGCTGGAAGCATAAAAAGAATTGGAAGAAATCGATGCTCAGTAGGGTTTGCTACACCACAAGATGCCAATAATTTTATTAATAATACTAGTTTAGAAGCATATCAATTGAAAGCATTTATTCCTTCTTTTACTGTTACTAGAATGGGAATAGTAAAAGGAATCCCTTCAGATTGGTCTCCTGAGGAAATTATGGAAAATATATCTACTCCAATAGGTTTTGGTAAAATAATTAAAATTAGACGAATTAATTACAAAGTTAAATTAAACGACACAACTACATGGAAACCATCACAGTCTATAATTATGACATTTGATGGACAGTTGCTTCCTCCTAGGGTTTTTATATGTTATAACTCTTTGCCTGTAGATTTGTACATATTTCCAACGATACAGTGCTATCAGTGCTGCAGATATGGGCATACAAAAACAGTTTGCCGATCAAAACCTAGGTGCTATAAATGTGGGCAAGATCATACTGGTGATTCATGCACAATAGAGAATGATGCTGCATCTTGTATTTTATGTTCCGGATACCATTATGCAACAAATAAAATTTGTCCAGAGTTTGGTAGACAAAAATTAATCAAAACAACTATGGCACAAAAAAATATTTCGTACAATGAGGCTAACAAAATGCATCCTCAGCAAAATAAACTATATGGGGAAGTTTTAATTTCTTCTCCAAACAGGGCTGCTTCTACATTTAATAAACCTAATGTTATTCAATCATCTAACACTTCATACAAAAAAACTGTATTTTCAAAGCCACGCTCTCCTCCCAAGATGACTAAGGGATATGATAGAGAGGCTCATGCTAATATTATTAATGAATATCAGATTCCTCCTTCTGATAATGGATGTGCTCTCCAGGTGTCTGACGATTTACACACAACAACTGTAATAGATGTTTTATTCAAACTAATTGAAACGTTACAACAAAATAATATTTTAGGACCGTCCAACGTTGCTAAATTAAATGAAATGATTAATAACAAAAACAATAACAATGGCTTGCAACATAATTCAATGGAACTGCAGAAGCATAATACCGAAAAAAACTGATTTGATATATATGATTAATAAATATCAACCTATGCTTATTGCTCTTAATGAGACTTGGTTGAAACCAAATTTCAGTTTTCGAATTCCGGGATATTATTGTTTACGAAATGACAGAATTGATGGGTATGGTGGTGCTGCCATACTCATAAAAAATTCTGCGACCTTTAAAAGGTTATCTTTACCATCTCCCGAAAGTAAAAATGTTAACATTGTAGGAATTGAATTAAATAATATTTCCATTATTTCATTGTATATATCTCATAATTCTATTTCTACCTTTACTGATATTCGTAAGTTGTTTGACTCCTTATCGTCGCCATTTTTGGTCCTTGGCGACTTTAATTCACATCACCAATGTTGGGGAAGCAGTGTTACAAACAGTGATGGTGATCGCTTATTAGATATCATTGATAAATATAATTTATGTGTCTTAAACACGGGACAACCAACGCGTGTTGTAAATATTAACGAAAATAAAAGTGCATTGGACTTATCTATTTGCTCCCCTGGATTAGCCTCTTTCATATCCTGGTATCCACTTCCATCTTCTTATGGAAGTGATCATTTTCCCCTACTCCTCACGGCCACTTTTAGAAATAATAATAATAACGATGATAATGTAAATAAAAGATTACGTTTTAAGTATACCTTAAATAATGTTGATTGGAATACATTTAAAAATGAAATCGATTGTCAAATTGAGAAACTTCCTAATATCAAAATTGGCAATGAACCAACTTGTTCGGAATTATTAACAAAAACAATAATTGAAGTTGCAGATATAAACCTTCCTATTAGAAAATCTAAGGATATGAAAATTCCATTTCCCCCTTGGTGGGATCGGGAATGCTCAGAAGCTGTAGCAAATAGAAAAAAAATTGAAAAACAATATGCAAACAATATGACGATTGAAAACTTTGAGAAGCTTACACAAATCCTTAAATCTACGCGTATACTTCTAAAACAAAAAAAACAGCAGGGGTGGAAAATGTTCTGTTCCTCGTTATCTCCCTCTACTTGTCCTTCGGAAGTATGGAAAAGCATTAAACGCTTTAGATCAGCTTTCAAAGATCAAACAGTTCTTCCATCAAAACAATTTTTAAATGAGTTTATAGACTTATTAGCTCCGTCCTCTACAATAGAAAACATTGTTATTCCATCCCCTTCCTCCAGTTTAATTCATAATTATTCTTTATTGTGTTCGCCATTTTCTATGCCCGAACTTAAAGGTATTTTATCTCATGTAAAAGATTCTACCCCTGGCATGGATGGTATCCTATATTCCTTTTTAACTCATCTAAGCGATAAAGCATTAACCTATTATTTAGATCTTATAAATACTGTTATGATTTCTGGAAATGTACCTTGTTCGTGGAAATCTCAAGAAATCATTCCCATTTTAAAACCTGATAAGCCTCCTCATATAGTTTCATCTTATAGACCTATAGCTTTATCATCAGTTCTAACTAAAGTGGCAGAACATTTAATAAAAAACCGATTGGAATGGTATCTTGAACATAACAATGCGTTGTCTAATAGCCAGTTCGGTTTCCGTAAGGGTAAAAGCACAATAGATAATCTTAGTATTTTAACTTCTGACATTCGTTTGGCTTTTAAAAACAATCAGAAAGTTATCGCAGCCTTTCTTGACATTCAATCAGCTTATGACAATGTCATAATATCTATTCTTACTAAAAAGCTAATAAAGTTAAACATTCCTCAAATACTTATCAATTTTATTGTTCATTTATTAAAAGAACGCACCATATCGGTGTACGTTGATGGTGCAGTAAATGTTACGCGTACTATAAATAAAGGGCTACCACAGGGGTCGGTCCTTAGCCCATTACTTTATAATGTTTATACGTATGATTTAGAAGCTACACTCGAAAAATCTATTAATATCTTACAATACGCTGATGATTTGCTTTTATATGCTGTAGACTCTAACATAAATGATGCCTGTAAATTACTCAATGAAAATCTTACCATCCTTAAAAACTGGCTTTTTGAAAATGGGTTAGAATTAAGCGTCGAAAAGAGTACGGTTGTAATGTTTACTACCTTGAAAATCATTCCACAAATAAACATTATTTACAATAATAAAGTTATTCCAGTTAGAAACCAAATTAAATTTTTAGGAATTTTATTAGATAGTAAATTAAAAGGTACTGCACATATTGATTATGTGGTTGCAAAGTGCGAGCGTAATTTAAATATGTTAAGATGCTTGTCAGGTGTTTGGTGGGGAGCCCACCCCTTTTGTTTAAAATTAATTTATAATGCGCTTATCAGAAGTATATTAGACTATGGAATGTTTTTATTAGTAGGTAATAATATAAATTTGTTCAAAAAATTAGATCGTATTCAATCGAAGGCTCTTCGTATTATAAGTGGCGCTATGAAGTCAAGTCCCATTAACGCACTCCAAGTAGAATGTTGTGAACCCCCTTTAAGCCTGAGGAGACAATATCTATGTGATAGATTTTTATTTAAATTAAAACAGTATTCTTACCATCCTTTAATAGAAAAGTTAGACAGGTTGAATAAATTTTACATATTAACTTCCTCTGACTTGCCATGTGATAAATCAATCCCATGTTGAATTTTGAGCTATCGCAGTATTATTTCGACTTCAGCTGGTATCAGTCAATCTGTTGTTCTTCCATTATTTTTATATAACTTTGAATCCCTTTTTATTAGTCCAAATATAAAGTATAATATTGGCATGCATAAAGATTACTCAGAAGCTAACACCAATTTTAATTATTACCTTGATTGTGAGTGGAAAAACTACAATCACATTTTTACGGATGCATCTAAAGTATCGCCATCGGGGAATGTAGGAGTAGGTATATTTCACTCTCAATATAAGATTATTCAAAAAGTTAAACTGCCAATTGAGACTTCAGTTTTTACAGGGGAATGTTTTGCTATTTTTAAAGCTCTTGAATATATACTTTTAATGAAATTAACTCAAACTGTTATCTTTACGGACTCCAAAAGTTCTCTACAAAGCATTTCCAAATTTCCATTTTATAATAAACCTTATTTTCCGATTATTTTTGCAATCCGGGATAAACTTTATAAGTGTATGAATAGGGGATACTCGATTTCGTTTTCTTGGATCCCTAGTCATTGTGGTATTTTTGGCAATGAAAAGGCTGACAAATTGGCTCGGGATGCTATACTGTGTGGGGATATGTATCCATATAAAAATTATAGTCATGACCTTATGTCTTTGGCTAAAACAAATCTGTATCAAATGTGGAGTAATGTTTGGGAATATTCTTCTCAAAGTAAAGGAAGTAATTTTTATAACATTCAGCCAGTGATACCTAAGGCTCCTTGGTTCAATAAAGTCAAAAAATGTAAATTAATTATTTCTTCTTTGATAAGAATGAGGATAGGACATATGTGTATTCCTGTCCATTTATTTAGAATAGGCGTTATGGATAGTGATGTCTGCGAATGTGGTGAAGACTTAGGAACACTAGATCATATATTTTTTGCATGTCCATTATTCGATCGCACTTCCTTTTTATCTTCTTTACGATCCCTTCATGTTCCTTTTCCAACCCGTATGTCATGTTTATTGAGTTATCCTAGTAAATATTGTACTGTTATTTCTTCTTTTATTATTTGTAATAATATTAAATTTTAAATATTCGTGTAAGTTTTGTTTAAAATATATAATTTTGTTCTTTTATCGTATTATATGTAATATATATTTTGTACCTATAAATTCTCCTGATCATATTCCTTTGTCCAAATTATCCTTTTCGTATTACATACATAGTTTCCTTACCTTTAATAAAACTTGACACTGGCAAATAGTTAAAACTCATTGCCATAAAAGAAGAAAAAAAAAAAAAAAATTACAAACAAGTGACGAACAAATAATTTAAAAAGCGCTAAATAAAATCGAGGAGGCGATCGTCCCTGTCGACTTCCATTGGATTATTTTTAGTTTACATTTATAACAAAATACATGCTAAATTATAATTCATTTTATTTATGAACATTATTGTATTTATTTTAATAAATATTTTGTGCTTATAATAAAATATGAAGTCATATAATATATTTTGTTACTTTTCAATTTAACCTTAAATTATTATGTGGGAGAAAATTTTATAGATTCACGTTACAGATGTATAATACGCTTGCACGAGACGTGATAAGAAATGAAATTTTATAAGAATCATAAAATCAAATCATAATAGGTAACATGTAGCCACAGTTTTACCTTCTATGGACAGCATGGTTGTAATACCGGATCCACGCGTCTGTAGCTTGCCGCAAACCCCAAACCTCTACAAGTCACAAACATGTGGATGCATCGCAATTCACAAGCGCTTGCGGCAAATTCCCTTTGATTTTAAAGCTAGAACCGCACGCTTTCCAAGCCTCGGTAAGCCCTCACAAATTCAAACGTATGGATACAGAGTTTGTCTTGGCTTGCGTAGGTTTGCAAGGGTTTGTGGCCGATCCGACGAGTGTCAGTTTTGTTCACAAATCAAAGGGAATTTGCCGCAAGCGCTTGCGATGCGGCCACATGTTTGTGACTTGTAGAGGTTTGTAGTTTGCGGCAAGCGACACATGTGTGGATCCGCTACAATAAGTATAAAGCCGGAACCGCACGTTTGCCGAGGCTATTTTAAACCAGTATTACACTTACACAGAAAAAAAAATTACATTTACAATGGTTATTATGAAGAATTAATGTTTTTTTTGTACTGTAGATACTGACTAACTCTCGGTTCGTTTTTCAGTTGCGAATATTCGGTCATGTTATATACTTATTATACCGGGATCCACACGTCTGTGGCTTGCCGCAAACTTCAAACCTCTACAAGTCACAAACACGTGGACGCATCGCAAGCGATTGCGGCAAAATCCCTCCGAAAAAACCGTCAACCAAAAAAAAACCGACACTCATCGGATCGGCCACAAACCCTTGCAAACCTACGCAAGCTAAGACAAACTCTGTATCCACACGTTTGAATTTGTGAGGGCTTGCCGAGGCTTAGCAAGCGTGTGGTTCCAGCTTTACGTCCATGAACAATGCATGGTTTTGAATGAGTCGATACGATAATGACAATTGGAATTTGACAATCTGAACATTTTATAGTCTATACTCTATACTCTATTCTATCTTTATTCAAACTTCATAAATAAATATTTATGTTGAAAATGTGGTGGTGAATACTTAAAATATGTACCTAATATTTTTTAAATGATATAAATTATACCTTAATCGACATTTATATTACATTTTATCAACTTAAGAAATTGCAAATTCAAGGAAATAAAGTTAATAAAATTGACATTGATCGTTGTATGTACGTTGGCAATAGTTTTGTCATCACTCATCAGTTGATTTTCTTAGACATGAATATACCGCTATAATATCAAGGTTCGTTATCTTTTATTTACGTGTAATAGTACTCGATTAACCCATTCGTGACCATGATGATAATTGGTTCGTGATCAAAATGACCCTTTAGCCATTGCTAAAGAAGAATTACGTGATACGTGTAGTGAAAATGTATTGCTGTTAAATTCTTTACGTCTTAATAGTGATTATACCATTATTACCATGTCGGGCCACAATGCACAAGACGAGGCCGAAGCTGACCGGGCGCAGTTAGCAAAGAAAATATTAAGTGCAGCATTTTATGCACTGGCTTCGTTTATGATAACAGTTGTGAATAAGTATGTGCTCACATCGTATGCGTTTCCATCTTATCAAGTGTTAGGACTAGGCCAAATGTTAGCAACAATAACAGTGCTGTGGTGTGGTCGTTCTATAAAATTGGTCCAGTTCCCTCATTTAGACAGTGGTGTCGCACGAAGAATATGGCCGTTACCACTTATTTATTTGGGGAATATGGCTACAGGCCTTGGTGGCACTAAAGAACTAAGCCTCCCTATGTTTACTGCCCTCCGAAGATTCAGTATTCTCATGACTATGATAGGTGAGAGGTTTGTGCTTGGAGTGAAAGCTTCATGGCCTGTACAATCAAGCGTCATGGCAATGGTTGGTGGAGCATTGCTTGCAGCTGCTGATGATGTCACATTTTCATGGCAAGGATATACACTTGTTCTTCTGAATGATGGATTTACAGCTGCTAATGGTGTTTATATGAAAAAGAAATTAGATTCTAAAGAGCTTGGCAAGTATGGTCTAATGTTTTACAATGCTCTATTTATGATAATACCAGCAGCTGTAGTTGCCTGGTGTACTGGTGATCTGGAGCACTCTGCAGCTTATCCTCACTGGTCAGATATGCTTTTTGTGGCACTGTTCCTCATGTCATGTGTTATGGGCTTTGTATTATCTTATAGTGTCATGTTATGCACTCAGTATAATAGTGCCTTAACTACAACTATAATTGGTTGTTTAAAAAATATACTTGTTACTTATTTGGGAATGATGATTGGAGGAGATTATGTGTTCTCATGGCTTAATTTTGTTGGACTAAACATAAGTGTGTTAGCTAGTTTATGTTATACATATGTTACATTTAAAAGGAAACCATCTCAATACATGCTTTTGAATCAAGCAAACAGTAAAGTAGATACTGTGTAGTAGACAGTGTTAGTAGATTTCTATAGTAAAGAGAGTCTGCCAAAGATAATTTTATAATAAATTATCTGGTTTACTGTGTATAACTATTAGATTCGTATTTTTTCTAGTGATAAGACTAGTAAGTGTTTTAATTGAACAAATATATTGTTTAATAGGCGAACACAGATTTAAACTTTAATATAATATGAAACAATATATTATGAATATAATATATAGCAATAATTATTGTTTAAATTTAATTTCTTCATGTTGCATTTATTTTCAGTATTGTAAAATAAGTTTTACTAAATTGTGTACAAATTAAATCACTTTGATTTACCATAATTTTGGACATATAGGACAAGATGTTATTTATTTGATATAAATATTCAGAATTTTTCAAGAAGAATTCTATGTACATATAACTTTTACACTGAGAACTAGCGTGGTTCTGATTTGATCTATTTTTTTTCTTTCCTTGTTCTTTTAGAAAAGATGATTCTTGGAAGGTAAAGTCTTACCTAAGAGTTTTATACCATTTAGTCATATTTATTAAGATATACCTACAGCCAGTACTTTGCTAAGACAAAGTACTATCTGTAAAGATAGTAAAGATATCTTTTGTCATAATTTATAAGGATATTACCTGTGTAAATAAATCAAGATGGTAATAATCCTCCCTATAACAAATAATACATAATTATTTATGAAACTGCATTCAGGATAAAGCTTAAAATCGTCTGATAAAGGCCTGGAACTGTTTGAATAGTTAAAATAAGACAGATTCTATTTTAAGATGAACCTTAATACTAGAATCGTGTAAGTTAATACTTAATTTGATCTAAATATTTCAAATATTTTTTTTTCAGCATATACAGCATATAATTATAAAAATATAAATATCAGTTAAAAGCAAATACCTAAACTAAACAAAACATGGCTCATACACAGTCAGCATACATGCATTTTTTTTTCAAGCCTTCAACTAGTATTATAAAAAAAAAATTAGATTGTCTAATATTAAAGTACCAACAAATATGTTAAAAATAACATATTAGTTACATGCTATAAATTATTATCTTGCCAAATTCATAACTCATGTAATCTTATACATATATTATAATACTTTATTAGAATATTCTAATCATATCTGATCTATAAACTTAGTATGATAAGTATCATTATCATATCAATGAAACTATTACTTTTAAATTGTTATTTTTAAAAGGTTTTAACCTTAATCTAATTAATAAAAATTATATCAGTGTGACTTTAAATATAATAAACACAGTTGTTTTATTAATTACAACCAAAATTTTCAAAAAAGTAATTAAGAACTTCTCAAATCAACTGTTTTTTTTCTGTTTTCTAGACTACTCACATTAATTAAATAAATTTTGTTTATTTATAATAAGTTAGCATTTTAGTTTATAGTCTCTGATACATATATTATGGGCACTATGATTTATTATAATACAAAATATTTATATTTTAATTTCATACAGCCCTATGTGTCAATAGTTTAACATCTAACAATAATGATTGACAATTAGTCCAATATATAAAGGTTTTCCATATTTCGTAAGTAACAGGCAAAAATGTGATAATTACTGTTATGATTAAAAATAGGATATGTAAGAAAGTTACATTCTAGTAAAATAAAAACATGAAATATTTAATACATACATACATGACATACACACTGTTCAAAATATCTATATCTTTATTTAAATTACAAAATAGATTTTTTATTACGTTAAATTACTTTTTTCTTTTAAAGTAAATATTACACCAATGTCCTTACAGCATATTGTTGTGATATTTACTAAGTATAAGTGAGATTATTAATAATATAAAAAGTGAGCTTAATTATATGTACTTAGCATGTTTGCCAGGTAACATACCTTGTTTGTCCCTAGGTATTCTGATGGAAGGTTTTTTTTTTGAATTCTTTTTGAATTGACCAGTTTATAAATAAAATATATTTTTGTGTAAATCGTTATTTTTTTATTTTGTCTTGTTTTATAAAATTTTATTTTGTATCAATCTAATCTCATGTTTTTTATTTCGATAATATTGTGGTAATATAATTGGTTTCCTATAGGTGTAGGAATTATGTTGGTACTGACAAGATTGAAGTATATTTTTTTTGTCATTTATCAAAAAAAAAATATACTTTATAAGAATTTTCTCATCATGTGTTGAATAAAGTTTTTTTCACAAATTTGTATCGTTATTTGATAAGTTTTTTCTGTATTATTATGATATTTTTCGCATAAACATGTTTCTATTATCCATACTCTATAGAATTATGGAATAAGAAGTCGTTACGAATAAGATGATGCCATAATTATAATATGTCGGAACTACTATATAATATAACATAGGTAATTATTTTTAAGTGCAATAATTTTTTTGTAATTCCTGAAATATTTTATACTTAGTCTTTAATGTAAAAAAAAGATCAATGGGCGGGTACTAAGAAAAACTCTGATTATAGGAATTAATTTGGTCTGGATGTCGAATGAACCTATTCATTGCCGTTTGTTTTCGAAAGTTTTTGGATATTTTTTTTACTTGAAGGCCAATCGTAACTCATAAAAATATCTAAGTATATACGTAAATCCATATTATCCGAAGACGATACCCGGTTAAAATCGTTTTTTCAATGGAATTTACTTATTGAGAATCAGACCAATATTAAAGACACATAATTAAGATACCTTGGAAGGACCAAGTGCAAAAAGATATAAGTACCCTATGCGTTGTAAACTGGGAGGAGATTGTTAAAGACAGGGCGCGGTGGTGCCATCTCGTATCGGAGGCCAAGATCCACTTTGGGTCGTTGAGCCAGCGGAGTTAGATACTTAGTTAATTAAGATACCTACATCCATAAAGTTCCTTTCTTCATAAATAGACATAACATAGTACCAGTCAGATCGAATTCCCCCACTGATCTTTCTTTTACTAGAAAAACATTTCGCCAATTTGTCATATTAGGAAATAAAAAAACGTGTTGAATACAATTTATGCTACAATTATCAGTATAAATACAGAAACATACAAAGTGGGTACACAAATGCCTTTAAAATAATATACAAATAATATAATAGCAATAAAAGTACATTTAAACACAATGGTGCTTAAACGTTTTAGATTTTAGTAAATCCTGCACAATTATTGGTACATTTTTATATACTTATGATGAAAATTAATAAAGTTAGCAATAATTTACATTAGCAATTTTATTTTAATATTGGTAAAAGCAATTGGTTTGTTATTATATATTACAATATACAACTTAGAATAACGCTGTTATTAAGTCGTTTATGTGATAAGCTGGAGTGTCGCTGAACTGTTTTTGACACGGTTATATTAACTTCATCTCACATCTGTATCTATTTAAGTAACATACACTATAATTACCTAATAGTAACTTTTTAAACATTAATATTGTCCTCTTCCATCAAATTAAATTAAAACTTTGATCACTTTTTAAAGACTGTTCACTGTTGAAAATACAATAACTTGATAAGTTTTTCATTTTTTCCCTATCAGGTTAATCAGGAATTGGTGGTACTACCAAGGAAGGCAAAAGATGCGCAAATAACCTACATTAGTCATGTGATTTTTGGTCACTTATTCATTCTCAAGTAATTAAATGAAGCCACCATAAAATAAAAAATAAATAATAATAAAAAATCGATTATACAAATAAAAATAATAGTTGAAAAATTAAAAAACATGCTTTAACCGATTTTTTTATTCAATTATCAAATCAAATCAATGAATATGATTCACAATAATGTATATCAGGCAATATACCTACAAGATAACTTTTAACTAATAACGTTAATCAAAAAGCTGACCGTGAAAGAACGCTGAAACGTCTTAATTTATAATTAATAAAAATGTACAATAAAATATAGTATATGCGTGCAAACACAGGAGTTTTAGGAGGAGAACAGGAGAGATAGGGTTATGGCGTTTGCTGTAACGACACTAGATTCGATTTCACTGCCAGGGCGCGCCGGTGTTTCACACGAAAAAGTACCAAATTTTTTTTTATTAAAGTACGTGTCACTTCAAAAATATGTGTAATGACACGTATTCCTGTACAGCATAGAGCAGGCACATTCCATACAAATTATCGCATACAAAGGCGCCTGTGGAGTTTTCCACCTTTCACCCAGCACTCAGCAGCACTCGTGCAAGTTTATTTACGTCCATAAAATATATGCATTTCTAAGTTGGTGTACCTTTTTATTATATTTTTCTCGACACTTGATAAAACACGTTAAAATAAGTAGTTTTACTTATTACAAAATGATATGTTTGTAATTAGTAATCTAAAAATTGAATATCGTACTGTAAACCTATTATAGTCATTAATGTTTTAGTATAATATCATAAAACGTTTTGATAGAGCCGGCCAAACAAATGTTATCATACTTTACAATCTATTGTGAACATGAAAATAAGTACTGTTTTAATAATTCTAATCTCACATTCTGAATAAGAAATACACGACAAAATACTAAACGTAGTTTTATTTAACACTAGCTGTTACCCGCAGCTTCGCCCGCGTGATCTTAGATTTACGGATTTATCATGTCTGACGATGATCATTTTCTATTTTAATAATAACCAATCTTAAGTTATCTTGAACATAAAGACACATTAAATCCCTTCGCAGACTTTCTGTATACATACGCCGCCCTTTCGAATCACGGCAACACGATTTATTTTCTTGCGTATTATTTTGATTTTGCCATATCTCCTAAAGTATTCATTTAATTTGCATGATGTAAAGGGCAAAAATATTCTTCATGAAGTGCTCAAGCCAATTAATTGATTTAAAATGATAAGGATTTATACCGTATTTGTGTAAATAACTTTCTAACTATCGCGTTATGATTGCCCATTTTTTTAAAGCATTAAATGGATATAGTATAATATTCCGAAGAGATAGACATATGCCATCGCGGACTTTTTTATAGACCTATTTAAGATACACAATTCCACGGTACATTATTTTGTCATATCTCAAAGGGTTTAGGCAGCGTTTTCGTTGGAAACTCCCAGACGGCCAATTTTTTTCCGACACCTCCATCAATTATTGTTATATCTTAGTCAATTTATATAAAAACTTAATAAATTATGTACATAAACCTTCCTCTTGAATTTTCCTATCCATTAAAGAAAACCGCATCAAAATCCGTTGCATAGTTTTAAAGATTTAAGCGTACAAAGGGATATAGGGACAGAAAAATCGACTTTGTTTTATAATATGTAGTGACTAGCTCTTTTCACCTTAGTAGTTCCTGTTTCCGTAAGAAAATATTGATAAAATATAGCCTATTTTTTACGCCGGGAAATGTTCTTACGCTTCCCAGGCGGGTATGTGGGACTCGCTACGTACGAAGATGGTAAAGTGGACGCAGCCTCTACGCACTAAAACTCGCCGGTACTCCATCTCTCCGACATGCTGATGAGCCGAGGGATGGCGTTGGCGTACTCCGCGACGATAAAATTTAGCCCACGTCACTACTTGCTCACAATATAGCTTTTCATTGGTAAAAGAAGTTTTTCATCAAGCATAATAAACCAAACAATATCACTTTCATGTTTCTAATACTAGTCAGGATTATCCTATCCTTGTAATTTTCTCTCTCTAGTCGGACTTTTGATTGAGACTTCATTATAGAATACTTTTAAATTGTATTTAAATTACAATTAATATAAAATTACCGATCAGGAGTTCTAATTTAGTAGGTGCCATTTTCATTCGGTACGGATATTAATCCTATAAGTACATCATCATCATCATCATTAGCCTATATCCGTAAATATGTTTTGAATACTATTTTGTAGTTATATCTATGAAGGAAAACTTTTAGGTTATATATAAATTATTATAATCCTACCACTACATACACAGTCGATGCTAAAAACGTCTCAAATGAAACCAAATCTTTTTTTAATTCAAAGTACAACCAAAGTATCTTTTTTAACATCTTGAATCTACCACCAGTTGAAAGGCAAGCCCACTCAGAAGAACCGGTGTTACATATTCAGTGGGATCAATATTTTCAAATATTTTTTATGAAATTTGATATGACTGCCTAATGCCTGGGAAGAATTCCCTATTCCCAAGGTGCGGTATCTTCAATGAAATCTTTTTATAATATCCTTTACCACACACTGTAATAACTTTTTATTTTTTTCATGAAGATGGTCGTTATACTCGTAAATATAACCGACGTTATATTTAGGACAACCTCTGTAGCTCAATGGTTAGTGCATTGGCGCACAAGCGGAAGATAGCGGGTTCGAATCCAGTCATATAGACAGGGAACTAAAAGTTTTCCGTGTTCCTGGGTCACGGATATGTATTAAATATGACGTGTATTACATAATAAAAATCTTAAATATGTATATTATGTAGTATAAGATAAGTATGTAATATAAGAAAAGTATTAAACATAATTCCGTTGTCTGGTTCCCGTAACACAAGTTCTTCGGAAACTTACCACAAATATTAAATCGGTGCAAAAACCGAAATCGTTATAAGATATTATTATTTTCGTCTTTAGAACATAATTAACGTTATTGTTACTTAAATACATCGAGCATAATATAACCAAGTTATAACTTGTATATAAATCTAAGCTGAATTTAAAAAAAAACCACTTGAGGCTTAGCTTTCATCAGCATTAAAAATTTGTTCTCATCAATACCTAATTGGATGAATACTCCACTTACATTTACCATTCATTGATGCGTTCAACACAGCTAAACGGGCAATTGGAACTCCATAAGTTTGAATTTTTGAATTATTGAAAATTCGTTTTCGTTTTCCAGTTATGATTTATAAAGAATTTATTATTTAAAAAGTTTGCGATTTTTATAGTAGTTATATTATATTTCTATCATCGCTATTAATAAAATTCAACGAAAATTACCAAACAATGTTTTTTTTTTATATTACTTATATTTTTGTTGTTTGTAACGCCTATGTTGAGGATAGTAATGTGTTGATCATGAATCACTAACAAAGAGGAACAGATATTGTCCTACAACTCACCAAAGAGGTCACCTCTTTAGGTCCTTATATCCATCTGCCCTTCATTCGACTATTCGAGCACTATACAAAAAAACATAATAATATTATGTTCATGGCATACTGTTATGGGAAAATTCTGCCAGTATAAACAATGCGTTTGTGCTGCAGAAGCGAGCTTTTCATGCAATTTATAAGTTACCCCCTTTATATCATTTAGAGAAAAATTTAAACAGATGATAGTATTTGTGATTGCAGCCTCTTAACTTAGATCAATAATATTATGTCTACATAGTGTCGCGCGGAAAACACGTCCAAAAAAATAGCGTCGAACTGTTGGCCTCTAAATGCTTTCTCCGTGTTTAGTATCCGTCCCGCTGTCATAGAATACGCATGAATTGTTACGCATTATTAGGTTTCTGTTGAAGTGTAACGAGATTAAAAAGGACGATTATGGGAGAACTGTAGTAGTTGGTATCAATATTCACGAACACATCTTTGAAAATGTTGGCCAGTTTTTTTGTTTTGATTGTAGGGCGACACTCCATCTAGACACATTAATGATCTAATTCTCTTAATACATATATGAAAATTTATTTTAGGTACATATGTCCGGAAAAATATAAATAAACCTTGCAAGAAAAGGAACTTAGATAATACCTAACAGGCGTGGACTAGATCCCCACCACGGATCAGGCCTTGTCGTGGCGGTGGTGCTCAGTAGCTCAGGGTGACCAGAACACCTTGGGTGAAGCGAATTGAGCCGAGGGGACTCTTTGAGAAAGGGCAAGGGGCGAGAACGGGAACCTCGCCTCATAGTACTGTCCCGACGTTGAGAGGGGTTGTTCTATGGTGCGGGCAACCCCTCTGTGTAGGTGACGTCGGTCCCTTGAGGGACTGACTAGACGTCGAGGTGCCCTGTTGCTTGTAGATCCGGGGCACCTCACCAAAGGCAGCATTGGTGGCACTCGCCGGGCTTTATTGGGTAGAGCTGCCTCCACTTACCAGTTTACTAGGTTCGAATCTGATACGAGTCTACACTAATCAAAACCGCGAAAACACCGATAGCACTATGCTATCGGTCGATTGCACGGGTACCGCGCACGACCCACCTCCCCCGTCAGAGGGGGAGGAGAGGGCCGGCCCTCCGACTAATAGTTTAACTTCATCCGCTAATGACTCGTCGACCGTATTGGATTTTACTAGCCAAACACCTTCTCTCCAGAGTAGCGCGCGCGATATACCGCGCCCCCTGCGGGGTACGGAGGAGAACGCCCCCCTTTCGAATTTTACTAGATGAGCCATCTGCTCACCTACCTACCGATTGAGCTTAAAGGCCATCTGGCCTAAAAGTCTAGACCTTTCGAAAACAAAAAAAACTTACCAGTTTTGGGCGCAGCGAGTCCTACATGCCCGCCTGGGGAGACCCACTTCCCTGCGGGATGCCTAAGCCCATTTTCTCGGCGTTAAAGAAAAAAAGGCGTGGGCTAGATGCACCAGTGATGAGACTTACAAAAGTAAGCAACTCTTTTAAAAATCGAAAGCTATAAACTATAAACGCTTTTACAATAGGATCCAGGAAAACGTTTTAAACTTATCCATTTAAAAAATCAAAAATTATCAAAGTGTTTGTGTGGTAAATGACATTATAAAGTGAAAAATTTCATGGAACATCCCATAACTTATTAATATTGCGTTCCTCCCAGCAATTTCAGGATAACATGTAAAATTTATTAAAGAATATTTTCATATTAGTTTCACTATTTATTTCGCTGGTTCTTCTGTTGGCTCTCCATCTACCAGCGGTAGATGCAATTAACGTTCAAAAATACCTTGGTGGCACTAATCTGAATTTAAAAAATTGTTTTGTCTACATCTACACTAATATTATAAAGAGGAAAACTTTGTTTGTAATAAATAGGCTCAAAAAGTACTGGACCGATTTCAAAAAATTTTTAACCATTCGAAAGCTACATTATCCACGAGTAACATGGCTAAATTTTATTCTAAAAAAAATTCGGTTTTTCGGACACAAGGTGTAAAAAATCTACCAGAAAAGTTACTTATTTTGCGTATACTAAGATCGCGTTGTAAATCTTAGTTAACGCAGGCGAAGCTGCGGGCAATAGCTAGTTTTTTAAAGACGAATTTAGAACGTCTTTTCTAGTAGACTTAGAAGGTGAATTACGCCGTAGGCCTGTAACACTGCACGATACGATTAAACGAAAATGATTGTTCAAGGTACTTACAGGACAAAATCAAGTAAATAAAACTCTCAGTTTAATTATCAATAGTTTATTACATAAATTATAGCCAAGCTTACACTTGCATATCTAATTCGATTTAAAAGAAATTATAGCTGTCTAAGTTTATTTAACCCACCGTGCAAGGGCAGTTTGTTATACATTCAATATGGTTTTATAAAAATCAGTATAGCAGTAATTCTATACTGAAAATAATTAAATTAAACGTGAAGACGTTCTAACAAGTGCCCCTGCAATTAGGTTCATATATAAAAAAATCTTATAAATAAATCTAAGATCACTCTATGAATTACAATTGATTAGGCTATGATTGGTGTTACTACATTTCAACTATCTCATTTTCTCCAGTACAAACGATAATTAATTATTATTAGCTCTACATCAACTCGCGTAAGCAACTTTACATACTAAGTTTTCATTTAGTTATGAGTATGGCTTTCTTATGTTATCACGTGTAAAAAAATGTTCCTTCCTCGCCCAACCCTTTCGTTGCAGATAAAATATTTTTATATAAAAAGATGCTGTCTTACATTTAATAATTGCGATTCTCATTTTGTCTTTGTTTTCAACTATAAATATTATTCTAGAAAGGGGACAAGGAAGGTTATTCACTAAACTATGGATTATAGGTATATATAAAAGATTCCAATGTACGAATAAATCTTATATCCTTCTACGGGAGGCGTATTTATTGCTTTAGGCGTAATGATTATCGCTGATAATTCACACTTTACTTTATAGATGACACGACACGTACATTTAACATGAACATAGAATAGAAAATATTGAATAATTTCTCACGATACAGTAATTTCTCATTAGCTATTTAAATATAATGTAAAACTTTAATAATACTGTATCTCATTACTATTTTAACATCAAGAAAATTAAACAACATTGAAACTACATCGTAAAAAAACGTGGACATCAAAATATTATAGATAAGATTCATTTCTACTGCCTAATATGTAGAAGTTTATTCTTCTTTTAAATTACTCTAAATATTTTAACGAAGATTGTAAATAATGTATTAAAATTATTGATATACCTATACATTTTCTTACTTATCTGAGTATCGGATATGAATGTTGGTGTTATGAGATTTATAATTGTTCAAAGGTACATTATGGTGTAACTATGTAGTAAGAACGCGGAATATCACTTATTGAATTATAAAATAACCCTTAACTATTTAAAAATATTTATTTAAATGCTAAAAAGGTTAATAGAATATAAGTAGCAATGAAATAATGTAACTTAGGTTTATATTACATCAATATCTCATCACTAAACGCAAATTCAGCTATAAAGAAATGCGACTATGCGCTTGAAAATATGTAGCTAAATAATAAATATTAAATGCGTGCGGGCAAGGTAACAGGGTAAAATAACTAATTATAATCCGAAAGAAGCCAACTCTAAAAACGTAAATCCGTACATACGCAAATGATGCATAATCATTAACATATATAATATCCTGTTATCCTATATAAGTGTCTGAACTAATTTAAGGCAAAGAGAATAAATATATAACAGAACCTTGATGATTCTTTATAATTAATTAAACATTCATTATGTAATACATTTTAGTGACATTAAAGTTGGATAACCCATGATGGATAATAATTTTATATTTTACTGAAGCAGGGTAGACATGAGAGTAGAATTCCTATAAACAATTATTGATGAAATCACATAACTTATGGATGTAATAGAGTTTAATAGTAAGAAGTGTGAGGAGGTAGGAATTTCAATAAGTATAAGAAAGTAAAATTTATAGAATGGAAGACAATAAGAAATACCGATAGTTTTCATACAATAATTACATAAAGGTAAAAAAAAATCGCAATGTTTAAGCGAAAAGCGAGTGGGAAGCTATGTACATGTCCGATGGATATGAATTTCCAAATCGACAAATAATGGCACAAAAATGTATAATGAATCATAATTGATTTTCATGAAAATTTGTACTCATCAATTGGTATGTGGGATTAAATAAAACGTGTTTTTTATCGCTAACCTGATAACTACAGTATTAATTTAAAAAAACTTGCGTACTTTTATATACTAATTTCTAGTAATAAACCAATTTTGAATATCACAAAGCATATGAAAACATAAACTGGATGGACCTGTTGTTTTTCTAATGTCTTAGTTTTCTAAAGACAAACTAAGACAATAGTCCGTTTGACGAAAAACTTTTGTATGTGAAAATTTTAGCTGCCCAAAAGTCCTATTCACCAAGATAGAAACATAGATCTTTATGGCAAAACATTAACGTAAACATATTTTATCCAATAATTTCTATTAGCTTAATGTGAAATAATTTTGTTTTCAAAGTCATTTAGAATACATTATGGTGTTTTCAATCATTACGGAATTTGAATCTTGTATAGATTGCAAAGTGCCAGAAGTGTTTTGTTTCATAGTCACACTTTCCATGCATCCATGTTAAAATCATTATGTTGTTAGTTGTAACAACTTTTAATTTAGAACTTCCTATACTGATTCATAGAACTATATTGCAGTTGAAATGTTTCAACTCACTTTACAAATATGAACTATATATAGCTCAAGTCGGATATATTGTTTATATATACTAGCTGACAGAAAAAAAAACATTTATAAGCTTAGAATACGTCAAATTATAAACATACAAAAGTAGAAAACAAGTCGCAATGGCAGTACAGGTTAAAAATATCGCACAGTCCTGATCTGAGGTCAAATTATTATTAGGTAAGTCGCATGGCATTAAAAAGTGAACAATATGTTATTATACATATAAAGCAAAGAGCTTACAAACTATATTGGCAGTATTTCATACTTATATCTAATTTTTAACTACAATTCGATATAGAAAATTATACATACACAAAACATTTTTTTTTATATAAAAGTTGGAGACGGGTGAAATACAAAATTGTCCCAGCAGAGTTTTTTAGTGGTTAGATAATCATAGAGTTAGATTTTACAATCCAACCAAACTAAACACAATATCGAATTGACAAGATTGGCATGATTTTTGTCCTTTTTTTCAGATAGTTCTGCTTGACATTATAAAATATACTATCCTTTAAAGTAGTACTACACAGCCAAGATAACGCAAAGATTCGTTCATAAATTATAATAAACATGAAATTTTGACAGCTAACTTAAAATATTAAAGCAAAAATTTACATTAAAAATAAGATTTCCCACAAAAGTGAGGTGAATTCAGCCTTATATACAAGTCAAAAAAATTATACATTGTTACAAAAGAAAGATTACTGTGGCAAGTTTTATTAAGTACTTCAATCACAAGGGTAGTATACAATTATTAAAATTGAGCATTGTATATATTATATAAGACAGGCAGATCTTGAAAACACCTATACTAGTATTTTTTACATAATTTAAACATTTAAAATTTAAAACTTCAATAAACACAATGCTATCAAAATTATTAAAGCAAATTTAGCTACCTACAATTTATAGTCTAAATTAAAATGAGAAATGTTAGTCGGAATGTTGCTAAATTACACAGTAAGCTATGTCCACATTATGATATTTAAAAATGAAATACACAATTTAAATAAACACAAATTAATGTTGAAATTATAATAATCATAGGCTTTTTACGCTTATTTCCAAAATAATATACATTTTCTTAATTTCTATTTCTATATTCAAAAAACAAATTGATTAAATAAATATAAATACAGACTACAATTTTCAAAATAAATGCCTTATAATTATAAAATCAATCATGGCTCTGATTTCGTTGCATTTAAGACGGTTAAATGTAAAGCTTTTTTTAACAAATGATTATCAAATTTTTGTTAGGCCATCAAAAATCATTTCACAGACATCATTAGACCGTTTGTATTAGCTGCCTTAGAAGCAAAGTAAAATATATTGAAAACGACAAAACTAAAATGGCTAACTGTGATGTAAAACCTTAATAGCTATAAAGATGTCTCTGTGATTTTGTCTTATCGCTATTTCTATGACAGTTTCTTTAGAAAAATATACAAAATGCATCCTTTGTTACATATAAATCACTGATTTGCATCACTTAACTGGAGATCAATTTCCAAAATGGTTTCCTTTTTCTTTACAATTGTCACATTCACTAACACTGACTGTTCTAAGCATATTCATTAAACAAGAAAACCATATGGACCACTGACACGTATCTGAGCACGCATGCTCTGAACACTATTCATAATCTTCTTTTGATGTCCCACTAATGTAACTCCTAGGGATGCTAATTGATGAACAGTAAGGTCAACAACAGCATTCATGTCTGTTATACCTGCAGCCCGGAACTTTTCTACATAACGAGACATCTTAATGCATTCAAGCCATTCTTCTACAGATGTAAACTGTATCATATCAGGTGTATCACCAGCAAGAGGATCAGCAGAGCGATTCTGAGCTATTTTTCTCAATGTGTCTGGACATCGGAAAAGCTTATCTAAGGTCTTAACAATGCTTGCAAATGTAGGCCTGTGAGTACGTTCTTTTTGCCAACAATCAAGCATAAGCTGATAAACAGCCTCTGGGCAATCCATGGGAGCTGGAAGGCGATACCCCTTTTCAATTGATTTAATTACATCTTGATTACTCCAGTTCCAGTAAGGGCGTTCTCCAAAACTCATGACTTCCCAACATACTATGCCCATAGACCAAACATCACTTGCAGAAGTAAACTTTCTAAATGCTATAGCTTCTGGCGCTGTCCATCGTACAGGTATCTTACCTCCACGTGTAGTATATGCACCATCAGCAGCGGATTCTATTTCACGTGATAAACCAAAATCTGCGATCTTGCATACAAGTGATGTATTTACGAGAACATTGCGAGCAGCAAGATCCCGATGAATGTAATTCATTTCAGATAAATATTGCATGCCAGTGGCGATTCCACGAAGCATACTAACCAGTTGCAAAACACGGAATTTTCCGTCATTAACACGTAAAAATGTGTCCAAAGAACCATTTTCCATGAACTCTGTGATAATCATAATTGGATTACATTTCGTAACAACACCTTGCAAAAATATTACATTTGGATGTTCAAATTGCCCCATAATAGAAGCTTCAGCAAGGAAATCACGACGAGCTCTTTCAGTTGAACCGGGTTTCAGTGTTTTTATAGCAACATCAATTTCTTGCCCACAGCTTGATGGTAATTTCAATTTACCACGACATACATCACCAAATTCGCCACCACCAATGATTGCTTCTATTGTTATGCATGAGGCATCTATTTCACGTGCAAATTCTCTTACAGCTTGATTAGGGTCTTCATAAGTATGTGGATCAATATAAGTTCGTGAACCAGTTCCAGCAAACAGTGGAGTAGTAGCATTACTACTAGTTTTAGTTGGACGATCAGGGCCTGTATACACTTCACCATTACGATAGTTCAAAGCATTACAATCATTGGGCTGCTTTTTGTCACACTCATCATCAGCCCGAGAACGTAAAAAGAGTACAGTAGCTATAATAGCAATGACTGATAAAACTACGACAGCTACCATTACACCAGCGACCAAACGAACTTGAGCACCTTCCTCTTCCCCAATGAATGTTGTTTCTAGAACTGAACCAGTACGTGCATATACAACACTACTTAATTCTCCCCAGCCTCTCTTCATTTTAGCTCTAACTCTGATAGCATATTCTGTATCCCTTTTTAAGCCAGTAATAACAACTTGAGGTTCAGTAGTTCTTTTAATTGTCGAATTTGCACCTTTATCCAAATTATCCTTTGGAAAACATTTTATCTCATAGCTTTCTATGATGTCATCAGGATCATTTGGATCAACAGGGGGAGCATTCCAAGCTAAAGAAATCTTATCACTTTCAACACTTAAAACCTTCAATTTTGTTACTACACTAACCACAGATGCTTCTGTAACAGCTGTGATTTCTGTCTTTTTAGGTGGTTCTCCAGTTAATTCTGTAACACCATTGAGGGCAAAGACTTGAAATTTGTATTCCGTTACTGGATCTAACCTAGATATGGAAACACTAGTTAGGTTTAAGTCTGTTGCAGCAGGTCTATATTCTACATTTGGACCACAATTCAGGCAATGAATTTTATAGGTGACATCAGATCTCCCTCCAGTTTTATGTGGTGGTTGCCAAGCTAGTGATATAGAGAATTGATCAGCAAATGTAACAGTTACATTTTCTGGTGCAGATGGTGGTTGAGTACATGGTACATTTTTAGGGTCTTTTTTAGCTCTATAAAAGCCTGGAACACATTTACATTCAACAGAACCATATGCGGTGGTTTCAGATTGGTTAGGGCAAGGTGCACATGGATCATCACCTGTGTGTGATTTGAATTTTCCAGGTACACATTCATTACATATTTGGTTAGTAATGTCTGGCTCATATCCAGCCTTGCATTTACATGATCCTGTTGGTAAAGTCCACTTCCCATCTCCTTTGCAGAAATATACAGGGGCACTTTCACCAGGTGCTATTTCAGCATTTTCAACACATGTACCATTTGCTTGTTCAATAACAGTCACTTCTCTGCCCGTTGGTGTAGCAGGAAATCTTGCAAAGTTGAAGGTGACTTCTGGACAAGTAATGTAGTAAACTTTGATGGCAAGAATCGAAATACAGGCACCCTGGTCTCTAAATGCAATGGAAACTAAACGTTTTGTGACTGCTATGCTCTTCACTTCTGTATTTATATCTACTTCTGAATTAGTATTAAATCTGCCTTCACCAGCTGCAATACGGCCTACCAATTTGTAACTTTCTGGTTCCCATGGTGGATGTTCACGGGTAGCTACATCAAATTCGTAGTAAAGCAAACTAAATGTTTCTTTGCAACTAAGTGCATTACCTGGGAAAAGTGAACAATCCCTTATCGTGAATTTAATCTCAATGTAAATACGATTAGCATTTCTTCTCTCGATATACGGCGTCCAGAGCCAGTTGTTAACATTATGATGTGCAACGTCACAAACGACATAAGATCGCCAGTTTATTTGTTTCTCGAAATTGGTATAAGATTCTTCCACCCAACCAGGAGTACTTGCTTGTGGACCATAGGGATATCGTGTCCAGCCAAGAGTTGCTTCAGTGGTTGTGTCAAGTAACATAACTTGCTCTCCTCTAACACTTAGAGCGGCTATTACCGAGGCCGCCACGGCTACGCACAACCACATCATATCGACGGCATAACACTATTTAAGTCAAACCCCTAAATATGAGCACTTAATATAATATTTAAAACGAAATAAAAACAATCACACTACATAATGACGAAAATACTAATTGTTCATGAGTTCTCGGTATTCGGGGCTAACACTTCACTTTGTCGAAGATAAAGGACGGCCCCTTCATTTCTACACAGGTATGTATTTTTCTTGTTACGAACAAAAAAAATTGCTTTAAAGCTATCCTAACTATTGGCAATTTATATAAAAGTCTTTGCTTTGTTTATTTGATGTTCCATTTACACAATTGGCACTATTTTATATGAGGATTCCGCATTTTTAATATATATTGATCCTGTATTACACAGGTGAAAACTCACTTTCTTGACATGGACGCGCAGCACTTCACAATGTTGCTATTTAAAAAGTTAAAATAATGTATAAAGTTAAAAGGCAAAGTTGCCATTTGTGAATCATAAATATTAAAAGAAACCTTTAGTATCACAAATAATATTATAAAAATATTATTTAATATTATACCTACCTATTATTATGAATTATTATGTATTCTTAATTTATTTCCCTTGCTTAAGTACGGTGAATATTTCATTTTCACAGCTCAACTAGTCAGTAGTTCGGTCACACGACTTTTTTTGTTTTGTGGTAATTGCTAACGTTGAAACGGATTTTGTATGCGATATTATACCATTTATCATTACCTAAAAGCTAAAACACATTATACACTTCTTTATTTAAAGACTGATATTTTTTTGCAAAATGCTATTTTTTTTAAATATTATAATTGACAGTAAAACAAACTTTTTATACGTAGGTCTACATAAAAATATGAATGGACTTTAGATCTAAAAAACTTTATCTCTGTCTCCAGTCCAGTCCAGACCAGACCAAAATCCATGAAAATTGAATATGATTAATCATTAAAATAAAAAGCTTTTAGCATTATAATAATTTGCAACTTTCATTTATCACTGCCGCATGATAGACACCTATTCTATTTTATGTGTCTATTGGGCAGCATATAATAATACTAGCAACGCCCCGCGGTTTCACCCTCATACTACACGTTTACGTAGGAGTACACTCAAGTGAGTGTCACAATCACAAATACTTTCGGAGATTACCTAAATCCTCTCAACTGGGTCGTATGTTTGTTTAATTACTCACATACTCTTATGATTCTGACAAAATTTTCAGTTAAAGCGAAGCACTTCAGTGTTCAAAATAAGCTTTCAGATTTTGTTAATTTTTATTATATCCTTTACTAGCTGTTACCCGCAGCTTCGCCCGCGTGAACATAAATTTACGGATTTATCGTGTCTGATGATGATCATTTTCTATTTTAATAATTACTAAGTTTTTGTATTAAAATGGATATAATATTATGTTATCTTGAACATAAAGACATATTATTATATCCCTTCGCAGACTTTCTGTATGCATACGCCGCCCTTTCGAATCACGGCAACACGATTTATTTTCTTGCGTATTATTTTGATTTTGCCATATCTCCTAAAGTATTCATTTAATTTGCATGATGTAAAGAGCAAAAATAATCTTTATGAAGTGCTCAAGCTAATTAACTGATTTAAAATTATAAGGATTCATACCGTATTTGTGTAAATAGCTTTCAAACTATCGCGTTATAATTGCCCATTTTTTAAATTATTAAATGGATATAGTATGATATCCCTAAGAGATAGATATATGCCATCGCGGACTTTTTTGTAGACCTATTTAAGATACACAATTCCACCATACATTATTTTGTTATATCTCGAAGGGTTTAGGCAGCGTTTTCGTTGGAAATTCCCAGACGGCCAATTTTTTTCCGACACCTCCAACAATTATTGTTATATCTTAGCCAATGTATATAAAAACTTAATAAATTATGTACATAAACCTTCCTCTTGAATTGTCCTATCAATTAAAGAAAACCGCATTAAAATCCGTTGCGTAGTTTTAAATATTTAAGCGTTCAAAGGGATATAGGGACAGAAAAAGCGACTTTGTTTTATAATATGTAGTGATAGTGATTTGAGACCTGAATGAAAAGGTACTTTGGCAAGAAAAATACTTACCTAAGGGTTTTTGGGCAATTTATTGTTCTAAAATGTTTAACATAGGTTTAGGTACATGACTTTATATTTAATGGAATATTAAATTACAGGAATGGGGATGTGGAAAGTTAAATAAAAAGCAAAATATTTTTTTAATTGTTTGTTTTTAACTTAATACATATAAAATACATATTATAACATAATAAAATAAAAAGTCAGCATTAAACAATTCATCAAATAGTATCAATGTATATGTTTATCACTGCTATTGGCTATCCCTATCCTGTATGTAGATCTTTATAATATTGTCCAAAGTTTACATTAAAAATGTTCAAAACTAAAGAAAAAAAAAATAGCAATTGTCTTGAAACTGAAAAATACATATTATATTATTGACTAGTTAAGTGTAAACATATATTATTTTTTTATTAATGCTTTATGCAGATCATTTAAATTTCTATACACATATTTAGGATTAACATCATCTGTTTTTAAAATTTCAGTTACAAGAATTGCTTGCCAACCAGCTCTCTTAGCACCCTTATAGTCATTGTTGAAATCATCACCAATATGGAGACACTCCTCTGGCCGAATCATCTCACCATATTTATTTTGAGCATCCTCAAAAATTCCTTTATCAGGTTTACTAATGCCAATTTCATAGGAAGTTATAACAAATTTAAATTGGTCAATAAGACCAATATTCTTTAAAATATCATGAAGTCGCGGATCAAAGTTTGATATTATTCCTACAGTGATACCTGATTTTTGTAAAAGTTTAATCATTTTTTCACTGCCTTCAGCTTTACACCAGCATTTTGGTGTTTTAAAATCATTTATAAGAGTTTCAGCAACATTGTCATAATTTGTACCTTCAGGTAATTCATTATGTAATGTTGATTTGACCACTTGTCTCCACCATTCATGCCAAGAAATTGAATTCTTTCCAAAGTTTGGATATTCTTTACTCATTGTATTATAACTTTTTCTTATTTTTATTTTTAAATTATCTCCATCTCCTTTATATCCATAAGCTTTTGCTACAGATGCATAATATTCCCATGGAGGAATACGGAAACTTAATAAAGTATTTGTCGCATCAAATGTAACTAACTTAATATTTTTCAGAATAGACATTTTTATTGGGTGCCTTTATGTTATGATATTGATTTGAGGTAGTATTTGGTAGGTATTCCATACAAAGTTATAAATTAAAAACTAAATATTTTGTATTGTTTTCAGTGTGAACTTCATTATATATATTCAGTACATATAGTATATTATAATAGTTGCACTTGCATTATACATAACCTTTAATTATTTTTTAAAAATATTATTGGATTAGGAGTATTAACGGTTTCACTATAAAGAAATACGAGTGTTATATTTGTTAATACTAAGACATTTATTACCTATTCAAAGTGCTTAAAATTTATATATAAAATCGATAAATGTTAAATGTATATTAATAGGTATATATTTTCGTGATTTGTCAAAGTCAATGAAAGCGAAATTGCAAAATTCATTTTTTGTTCATGAAAGGGCTAAGACTAGAGGTCCTGCTACCAATTCTGTCGTAATAATAATTAGTCTGAAATATAGAAGAACCCAAGAAGAAATCAGCTACCATTCCCTTAAATTTATTATATTAAATAAATCATTCCCTACTCCAACCACCCAGAACAGTCCTCCACAATATTCTCCAACAAATCACAATATAAAGAAGGTTTAATTTATAAAACTAACATAAAAAAACTACTCCCAATGAATAAAATACAAAATAACAATAATTAATAGACGGGAATCAAAGAAAAAAAAAGAAATACGCAACTGCATGCCCTGATATTTTTATAGTTTTGAAAATATTATATTATGATAAAATATAGTTTGGCTCCAAAGCAGCATGGCACTGCCATGCCACTATCTCTTACTTCCTGCCGTTCGTCACATTAATGTAAAAATATTTGTTTCTTTAAACCTACAGCTTTTGTACAAAATTCTAAAAAGGTAATGTGTATTAATTTTATTAATTCTATAGAGTGCGTAAAATATCATGTTCACACATTTTAACCTGCTTTAATATAATGAAAGCATTAACACTTAAATATTAGTTTCTTCTTTTTTTTTGTTAACCATCATAAAATATATCAAGATATATAATTCAAGAAACTGCATTTAATTAACTCAACTATTACATTATTATATTATGTTTCTTATTACATGGTTTCTATACCTTTAATAAAGCTTGACCCAGTGTCAAATAGTAAAAGCTCATTGCCATAAAAAAGCCACTATTCTCATTTCTTATAACAGTTTTGTATATTTTGTCGATTAGTAAGCGGCGT
Organism: Lycaena phlaeas; assembly: GCA_905333005.2. Lineage (NCBI taxonomy): Eukaryota > Metazoa > Arthropoda > Insecta > Lepidoptera > Lycaenidae > Lycaena > Lycaena phlaeas. The sequence continues at coordinate 9,927,769 of HG995168.1, forward strand.
GAAGCGTTGGAGCGCACAGTAGTTACGGTTTCTTCAAATTACAGACTAAAGATAGTTAACGAAAGACTTGATACTCGACATTGGCAATGTAGTAAGTCATTGGCAGTTCACAAAAAAAATATATTTGTCAATTGTCAAATTCACTCACAATTCTCTATATAGTTTGTGGTCAAATTAGAATAGAGTTGTGATTTGTGTTGTTGTTTTTTGATTCGACAAAATTAGTAATTTTCGTTATATACCAAATATTGCATCACTTTGTCATATAACTGAGAACACATTCTTGCTTTAAAAATTGTGCAGTCTAGTGAAGCCTAGTCTAGAGTTTTTAAAAATGGTATACGTTAAAAAAGGTACCTACATACTGATTATATTATGTCCTTGCAATATCTGGGCCACGTCATTGTAATAAAGTTTTGTGTGGGATTATTTTATACATTATATCATTATATACCATTTCCTGTTCGTCTTCCTGTCTATATAAAAAAATTTAGTTTATCAAATAATTTATACATGTTCTTTTTTTTTCAAGCTTCAAAGCTTATGCATATTGAGGGCTTATGATGTAGAATAATTGTTTAATTTTTTTGAAATGTAATATAAAATTTTCTTAGTTTTAATCAGAATAGAAGTGCTTTATTTTGTCTTAATGTCTCGAAAATATTTAGGATATTTTTAGCCATTGATATTGATGTGCTTAAAACAGACTTATGTCAAATCAATACCATAAATATGATAAATAGAGCCATGCTACTCACTTCCAACTTTGACTGGCCAACGCATGGAAATCACCATACCAATTCCCATATCCCCATCTTATTAGAGGTTATCTGAGCTGTTGTAATACAAAATGTGGTCTCCATTTAGTAAACTTATTGGTGTCTTCTTATCACCTCTATTATTAAAATATTACACAATATTATAAAGATATCACATTGTACTCATATTTGTTTTAGATGGAACTGTTGTGGAGCGCAACCCGTTTAACATTTTTGGCTGGTTTTGGGCTGCCTTTAACTTCTTATATTTGTTGTAAGTATAAAATTATAGTACTCTTGCTTGTGCCTGTTTTGTACTTTATTTATGTACATCGCAACAATAAAAATATTAATGGATCTTATGATCTCCTACAATACTATGTATAAATAAATAAATATTACCGAACAATGACATCACAATTACCTTGCCCCATGGTTCATAAGTTTATAAGAACTTGTTTATGGTTACTAGGAAGGGAAATAAAATTATTAAATTAATATAAATTCATATGTAGATATCTATGAACCAGTTCACATTCATCATGCAAATTATATGCACTTGGTGGGATTCAACCACTGCATTGAGGGTCCAGTAGTCTGACCACTCAACTAGCCAGCTGTCAATATAATATATATAGTCCGCGCCACTTATGAAGTCCTGCGACTAATGCCCGAACTAAATTTGACAATATTGAAATCTTGACAATATCTGTCTGGAGTAAGAAGTTGTGATATTTTAAATTGTTTTACGTGAAATATGGAGCAAATAATATGAAGTGAGGTGTAAAAATTGAAAAAAGGATGATCATTAAAGTGAAATAATTTTATGAATTAGAAAGTAAAAATAAACAACAATTAACCCGGTTGAATAATATGTTCATAAATGTCACTGCTATGACAGGTAAATTTTAGAGATGCCAGAGTCACTCATTTTTGCCTAATTTATGGTTAAAATATTATCATTAACTCTATACCTACATTTATCTTATGATATTTTATATGAATATAAATACAAGGTAAAATAATTAAAACCTTGCTCAGATGAATTATATTTTCAGGTGTTTCTGTAAAAAAGGTCGAATAACAAAAGAAGTAACAATGGCAGCAATTACTTCTGAGAAAATCGTCACCCCTGGCAAAAGCCGAACACACCCGAAGAAGCTTGTTTTAGATGAATTCTACTAATTGGTTATACGTAAAAAACACTACAAAATACAAACAAAGTATTAACAAAAAATGTTTTATTTTACTAAAACCTGGTAGGGAGATTTTTATTTTGCTGCTATAATAATTTTTTTCATTATTATCATCATCAGTCTTTATCAATCCACTACTGACCATAGGCCCTATAATTATTTAAATTTTTTATTGTACTAGACTTGGTGGAAAATCATTACACTAGAAATTGGCAACATTGAGTTATGAGACCGCAGCACCGCGTCTATTGAACTTCTTAAGTGGCGCAGACTCTACATATATATATTGACATATATACTTTTTATTGGTTACAATTACACAGTTTTCTGTATTATGTGTATTGTGTATGTAATTATACACAATTATCTGTAGTATGTGTGTCATGTAAAAAGAATGCCGAAAAAAAATGGAGCGGGTGTGTTTGTGCACAAATATACTCATGAAAGTACTAGGCCTATTATTTTATTTCTGAATGAGTTTTTGCTCTTCACTTTTGCTTCTATAATGGTAATTGGTAGAAGTAGTAGGTAGTAGTAGTAGTAAATGATTGAGACTACTTTCATAAAGTTGTCATATGCGTCATAAACCATTTTGTAATTAAAAACTTTTGGGCTCGATGGTATTTTGAGAATGCACGTGCAACTTGGGCTCAGCGCGGGAAGTAAACGCCGACAGACAAATCACGAACCGATACCTTATACGACAAAATATCGATAAATCGCCTTTGGATAGTTTCACTGCCAGCATTCTTTTTATGTGATTCAACTAATACCCGTAAGCGAAAAACCCACAACACATAAATATATTTTTTTTTGATTTTCAGCTTCCAGACATTAGTGAGCCCAAATTATAGTAAATACGGTGACAAGTATGTACAGGACTTCAGGCCACCTGGTAGCGGGTAAATATAACTTTTTATGGCAATTTTGTAAATGATAGTAAGCAAAAAAGAACAAGCAAAACAAACAACACAAATAACAAAATGATTATAGGAGTTGTCCTCCTTTGAAAAATGTTTATTTAGCTTTAATTTTTGCTTTGACTTTGCTTTGGAAGAGGCGAAAGCTTTGTTTCTACTTTTGGATTTGTGAACATTTAACTAATTTGATTACTGTTAAAGTTGTAATCTAAAAAATTTGGTGTCTTCATTTTTTACCTCAGGGCATTTTGTATGTATAGGGCATGTTGCCCTATATAATAATAATAATATTGACATACTAATGACCTAGAAGCATTTACTATTTGCAAAATTTAGGGTTGTGTATATATAATGAATTTTTGAATGCTGTATCATAAAAAAATAAATGCAGACAATTTTATAAAAAAAAAAATAAAACAACTAAGAGGTGGACCCTACCCAATATGCATAAAATATTTCATGATAACTGGTCAACCATTTTGGAGGACTTTGGCAACCAACACTGTTACAGGAGAATTTTATATATTAGAAGTATAATAAGTCTTGGCGTTCATTGAGGGAGGCCTATGTTCAGCAGTGGACGGATAAAGGCTGATGATGATGATGATGATGAAGTATATATGCGAGTAGCAAGAGATCGGTCGTCTTGGTGTTTATTGAAGGAGGCCTTATGTTCAGCAGTTGACGGATATAGGCTGATGATGATGACGATGATGATGGAGTATATTATATATTTTGCTAAGGTTTCCTGATTCGATTAATTTCTCTTATTATTTCAGACCCCCGAAACCACCGACAAGGAAGTTTGGAGGATTTGGACCCTCTGGCTCTGGACCCTCTCCACCACCAGCGGGAGGTTGTGGGTGTGGTTAATAGGTTCATAGTTTAAAATTTAATTATAGGTACATAAATTCATAGTTAAATATATATGAATAGTCTATAATCTATGTAGTGTCGCTTTTATAGTTTTATTATCATTCCTTTATAATGTAAAGTTTACATTGAGCATACAATGAATACCGAGTAGTTATGTGAGCAATGAAAATTAAAATATAACTGGTCAATGATGTATCATTGACGTAATAGCAATGCAACAAAACAGAGATCTGTGTGTACATACTAACGACCAATAATCCATCGATGATGGCCATTGGGCCATCAGTCGGCCAATCAGAGCACAGAACCGGCGTAGCGTCAAACCACTAAGTTTGCGAAATTTGTTTTTATTTAAACCGCTCTACTCAGGTTATATGCTTGATGTTCCTTTTTATGTTAATAAATAATAACTAAAAATGCATACCTACATGTTTTATGCTTGCGATAAGTGATTTGAAGGTTACTAAGTTAAGTCATTGTCTTCTTGCAGCATTGCCTTATATACAGTGTGTAAAATTTTGTTTAATCTCATAATTTTATGGTTGATAATATTAATTTATATCATAAGTGAATAATAAAATAAAAAATATTTTAATATTGTTAATCCGTTATATCTAATGTTTTCCAAGGGTCTGTAAAAACATTTGTTATCCAACATACAGATACTGAAAACAGATTTTTCAGTGTGGAATCCTTCCTATTGTCTAACCACTCTATAATTGGAATGGTGTAGGGCGTAGGAAATGGTGTTGAAAATTATTATTTATAATATATTGTGTATCTACTCTAACAGACGTTTTTAATATTCGTTATTTAAATTGTGACACCATACTCCATAGTAAGGTAAATAATATGTTACGGCGGTCGGCTGGTCTAGTGGTTAGTCTAGTAGAGGTAGTGGTAACGAGCTTACCACAGGGCTAGGTTGACGTGAGGTGATTATATTTAGTACTCTTTTTTTATATGAGTAATAGATTGTTTTATTAATATTTTGAGTCATTGATATTTATTTAATGTCGATCATTATTTGGGAGAAAGGATGATTGATAGAAAGGTTTCCTGTGTGGATTTTGAATGATTTTATGTTCGCTGTTACAGACTTTTGGAACAGATTAATCTTATACACATGTGATAAAATGAAAAAGCAATAAAACAAATATTTTCAAACACATCATTTTATTTGATATCACACACAAAGTTAAATGAACACTCGCTATTTAAACACTAGCAATTACAATTTTAAAACGTCAACATATTAAACTTCATAGCATGTAATATTGCCTTACGGCGGTTTTCAATATCCTTTCTATCTTAATATTTTCTTATCTATCTTGAAGTTTTGACTTATTTTCTTACAAAATCTGTCAAAATGTTAAGATAGATTAGAAAATTTTATGATAGATAGGATATTGAAAACCGCCGTTAGTCGTCGCAGATAACTTAATAGATATTATTAAAAATACACTACTTACATGGAACAATTATGTTTATCATATAATTTATCTATATTATTACCGTCATATGTCTTTAATTGGTACTATTATCTAGCAAAACTAATTCATAACATCGCTGAAATTTAATGAGCACACGTTTCTTTTTCTAACATCGTAAAGTGCATTGGCAAAACTGCAACCGGCTCTGAAATATTTGGTCTATTGGTGAAAATACTCCAAGTCATCTTGTTCATATCGAATACACCTGAAATGAATATCGTCGTTATAAAATCTAATGGATTATGATAATAATTAATTATATATACAAAAAATAATGATAAAATGAATATAAAAAATATTGTGTCTTCAAATGGATCATTTGTGTCTTCAATGGTTTAGATTCACAATTTGATCCACTATGATATGTTTTGTACAGCATGTCTGTCGGCTTCTATAGTCATTTCGATTACAACCAATTTGTCGCAATCTAACAGCCCGCTAGATTATAATGCAATTAAATTCAAAGTTGTATAATTTTCAAATACTAAATCTACAACCAAGTATCTTTTTATCGTGAGTAGATCTTCAATTAGAGCTGTTTTTTCACTTTGTTATTAATAGTTATTAAATATTATTTTGTTAAATTAATTATGTTGCTAAATCTTAAAAGTAAAAGCGAGCGACGACGGTCCACGGTGAAGGAAAACATCGTGAAGAAACCTGCATGCCTGATGAGATTGATAGTCTTTGTAGGTATGTGAAGTTCACCACCCCACATTACTCTCTAGGAGGAGATCCGTGTCCAGCAGTGGGAAATATATAGGTTGATACTTTACTGTACTAAATCTTATTATAATAGAAGCGATAAAACAATTTTTTACGATTTTTCAGTACATAGTAACAGAACTGTGTTCCTTTAAATTTGAAATATCAGTAATGGTAAAAATATGTTACTTCCGTAAAAAGTAGATCTGTTGAATGTATAAAACTTAAGTATATAATATGGAATAATCAAAATTTTCCTATATTTTTTTACCTGCAGCGATAGTTTTGATGGTCGAATCAGTTTCTTCTTGGAATACTTGGAATTCGTTGCTTGTGGTGTCTGAGAGGATGTTCTTTATGTCTTTGCTATTTTGTGGTGTTGGATATTCGTGGATTGTTTTCAGGCGAGCGTTGCTACTGTCTATTATTGGTCCGATGACTTCTTTGATAGGGATACGTAGATATCTGTAACCATAAATTACGTGTCAGTTTAGTACATAAAATTGTAGAAAGTTTGCATTGCAGACTTGGTATTTTGATTACTATCAAACTGATGTAAAGATGGTATACTATACCACCTTTACATCAGTGTACATTTATCATTTTCTAACGAGAGTGATTGTCGACTAGTGAAGCCAAGTTATCGGTCCTACAAGGGCTTCTTAGGAGCTAACTGAGGCTAGGTTTATTTTGTATACACTAATATTTATGGTCCGGGAGCCAGGTGAAAATTTGGTCAATCATTTTCTCCCGCGAGATACTTCGTGAGACGTATCAGAGAACAGTATCATAAAGCCTCGTGAACGTCAGCTGGCTTTCGGTTGGGGGGATGAGCGGTGGGAGCCCCCCACGCATGAAGAAAAATAAAATAACAATGCAGTCCTCATCCCCCCAACCGCGCGCCAGCTGACGTCCACTAGGCTTTCTCTGATACGTCTCACGAATCATCTCGCGGGAGGAAGTTGGTCATGAAGACCTGTTACTGGCTCCCGGGCTATTATATTTGTATATATGTAATATGTATATAGCTTATTTTCTCTGGAAGATGGGAGGCAGGCGCCACGTCGTCGTACGACGTGGCGCCCGCCTCTATTGAAATGTACAACTCGTACTCGTACTCTATTGAAATGTACAACAATTTTTTAAAATTTTGTCAAATCAAATGAAATCAGTTTATCGCGCTAATTTGAGGGAGCATTTTTGTTATCATCATCATTGTCATCAGCCTTCATCCATCTACTGCTGAACCGCCTCCCTCAATAAACGCCAAGACGACCGATCTCTTGCCACTCACGTCCAACATTTCGTCTACCTCAACCTATATCATACATGTTGATTTAAACTATATGGTCCTGTTAAAAGTTCTTCATGACTGTTTAGATAAATAAATATTTATCAGTATTTTTGAATATAGGATATTATAATGACTTCATTTATCTTCGCTTAATATTCAAAGATGAGAAATGACGTTTACACTTCGTGAAATGACGTCTACACCTATATTTCTTAGGTTAGAACATAACAACATCAGAATAAGTATATTGACGGCCGGCTGGGCGTTCCAGGGGCTTAGTCAAAACGCCATTACGAAAACGACAGCGAAGTTCGTTCGTCCGTTCGAAGTTGTGATTGGCTAAATCACTTCGTCGATCGCTCGATCGTTCAATTCGAACGGACGAACGAACTTCGCTGTCGTTTTCGTAATAGCGTTTTGACTAAGCCCCCAGGTTACTGGAAATATAAGGTATCGATCACGGGTTTGATTCCCGCCAGGTGCAGATAATTTGTATAATGAATATAGATGTCTGCACCGGCCATAGACGCGTATAATGTATCCATATAAATTTCTTATCTTTTTTTCTATTCTTAGTACCCACATATTTCAAGAGCCACTGGCCTAGGTTGGCGTAGTGTGTAAGATTTTTTATAATATTTATTTATATCGAATTGAAATGGGTATATCACATTTCTTCATTTTATGTTACAAAATTAAATGTAAACATATGGTAACCTACTTGTTTGTGTGAATAAGAGGTTCATTAGTGAAATGTTGAATGTTCAGCGCGGAACTGCTGGATTTTAGATCTGGAGCCACCTCCATGTTGTAAATTTCGTGGTTGCCCGAAGCATCAGTCCAAATCATGTTGACAGAGAATCCGTTTCCAATGCCCAATCCTTCATCGCGTAAAATTCTTTCAGCGTCGGCCTTGTCCTTTGAAGCCAACATAGCTCTTGTGATAAACGTTCGCGCTGCAATGAATAATGGTATGTATCAATCTGACAGAAAAGTAACAGCAACAGCTGTTGCTCGCAGCATCACCTGCTTCAACTTAGACTTAGTCGTTCCAAAGAGATGATTCTTTTTGTACCCTGATTCATAAGCTACTCCTTTTAATAATAAATGAATAAAATAAAATAAAAATGCCTTTTATTTCTTGCAACGGTTACTTTTTTTTTCTCTACAGTATTATACTACTCGTACCTACTAAACTAAGATTTGTGAATATAAAAAACGCGAAAGTTTGTTACGAAGTATGGATGTATGTTCGTTACGCTATGACACGAAAACTATAAAACGGGTTTTGATGAAACTTTACAATATTATAACTTACACACTAGAATGACGCATTGGCTTTTATTTATCCCAGTACTTTCACGGGAATGGCAAGTACACGGGTGAAGCCGGGTAGGTAGTATTGCTATATATCCATATATAATATTATGTTGTGACAAGTAACTTACGTGTGTTTCCCGGTTTGAGAATCATTGGACTCAGCGTATTGATGGAAAATACAAGTCCATTATGATTGTAGCCCATGGTGTAGCCAGGAAGATGTCCAGCATAGCAGAGGGATGCAAATTTTTCTTCAACAGCCTGTATTGAAGATTTAATATTTATATGGATAAAATTGACATTGGTCAATCCACAACTTTCTTTAACTGTTCTCACAAAAAAAAATGAAAGCATGCGTATGAGTGCATTTACTATTGATTAGACGTTTTTGGGGCCTTTTTATAAGGATAAGTCATTTACAGGCATATATTTGGGTGAAAATCTTCCAAATTACTCACCCGAGTTAAAATAAATATGAGTGACATAGGTGAATAATTTAATGCGAGAGAAACTATGGGCAAAGGATAGTATAAAATAATCTTAATCAAATTTTATCTTTATCTCTAGTAACTACTTATCTTTTGAAAATTAATTACAGTACTTTAATAAGTAAACAGTCATATAACTTACACCATGTTCCTTGTCTTCTGGTGTTGGTGTAATATGGGCGGATACTATGTAGAAGTGGTTAAGTGTCTCGCTGAAGGCGTCTTCGGTGTGCCCCAATATGACCTGAAAAATACATGTTAATTAGAAAAGAATCCCCAATACGAGCGAAGTATTTTAACTATGTAGTACTACTAAAGATTCGTTACGTCAAAGTCTTTGTATCCTTGCAGTATTTTTACTGTAATCTGATGATAACTGTTCAACATTGTATAATATAACGTTTTTCTTTGATTAAACGCACGGACGGAAACATGTTGCGGACTTTATTGTAATTTATTAGGACTGTTAAACGCTCATTTCAGATACTTTACAGCGACCATGATCAAGGGAGGACCACGGTATAAAGGAGCAAAATAATAGTTAAAAAAAAACTAAAAACACGCTTTTTATAGAAACCCAAACTAAAAAATAGAAAATAAATTTATTTTAATAAATTTAAATTAAGAATAGTGTTAAAATTTCAATAACTATAAATTAATAATAGTGTAAATAAAAAAAAATATTTTATTTTAAAAAAAGCGTGGGGTGCTTTTTAAGATATCATCAAAATGATAATCACTCTACTCATATCTGTCAATAAAATATTTATAACTATATTGACACCATGCACCCCACGCTTTTTTTAAAATAAAACATTTTTTTATTTATTTACACTACTATTAATGTATAGTTATTGAAATTTTTAACACTATTCTTAATTTAAATTTTAAAATAAATTTATTTTCTATTTTTTAGTTTGGGTTTCTATAAAAAGCGTGTTTTTAGTTTTTTTAAACTATTATTTATTTTTTACTTTTTAGTTTTAACAATACGGGGAATCAGAGTTCGATTTCGGAGAGGGAGCCTGAGAAACGGCTACCAGAACCAAGGAAGGCCGCAGGCGCGCAGATTACCCACGGAGAGTTACATACTGACATACTTACATACTGACAAACTGACAAACTGACAAACTGACATACAAGTGAAGCTAATAAAAAGCGTGTAATAAAAAAATAAACGAAAGGAAAATTATTTGCTCCTTGTTTAACCTTTTTGTACGTCTTAGCTTGTTTTCTCTGATTCTATCATATTATTATTTTAATTGATTATCAATCAACAATTTTATTAATTATCTATTGTGAGTCCATGGCGGCCAAGGCAAAACTGACTAGTAATCTGGGATTGATTTGTTTTGATTATTAAGGAAATAAAAATAATAATTTTATGTACTTTTATGTTGTAAAATGTTAGCACATCTCAAGCCAGCCAGCCAGCAAGTCCAGCCTATCCCAGATTGTCAAACTTAAAAAAAGAAAAACTTACGTTCTCTTCATTTTTGATAGCCAGGGAACTGCAACCGCCAGTGTCGTTACGTGGAATATGGTTGTCATTGATGGTTCCAATAAGGTCGTCCATTTGCAAGAGGAACAGCTAAAAATAAAATTAATATTTTACCACTAGTAAGCGAAACAATTAATTTCAATAATGGATGTTAAAGATACATTGTATATAAACGTTTGTTATTTATAATTATGAAGATTCTCTTATCCAATACTAAATGGCGCTGATTATGAAACGAGACGAATCCAAAAATATAAGATTTGATTACATAGAATAATGGAACTTATATACGCCCGATTTTTAAAGTGTACATAGACGTATATAATGTCTAGTAATATGTCGAGTGAACGTAATTTTTTGTTATCAATGTATCTTTACATCCATGTCCTTTTCTTCCTTAAACTGTTAAAGGTCTTTTGGAGTGAAGTAGAAAGTAATAAATAGAATAGAATATCTAAGGACAATTAAGGGAATGGGAAAATCACATTGAAAGAGGTTTCTTTTCATTTGTTTTTATTCGGCGCTGTGGCGGTGATTTTGATTGTCTGTCACAAAAGACTATGCCAATTGTATGGTATCTAACAATGAATAATAATAATATGTAGCTAGGGTAGTATAGTAGGTACTCTGATCATATCATGTAATCAGGAGGGATCATGGGGGCTATTCTATCCTTAGTCCCTAATCTCGTGTCTAATCTTTACTTTGTTTTCCACTCGGCTTATTAAAGCGCAAAGAAATAAAATGAAACTGTATTTAGTATATTATTTTACTGGATCTAATTTAACTTAACTTTGAAAAAAGACAGTTTTGCTTTTAAGAAGTGGAAACGAAGATATATATAGAAAAATGAGAAGAACGATATGCAGCAACAACATATACAGCATATTTTCACTAATAATAATATGAACCATTTATACCAAAAATTAATTAACGATATAATGTTAATGTTTTAACAGCATAATATTTTCACGAATAATATTACCGTTTATATTAATAATTAATTAACCATCACAAAAAGAAAACAAAATGACAATTATGATTAATTAATAATAATTGTCATTTTGTTTTTTTTTTGTTTCCAAAATAATCATTACAAACCTGATGAAACGGCACTTTGGCACCATCAGCGATTCCTTGCATTTCCTTCACATAATACGGGTATCTCTGCTTCATGTTAGCCAGCGTCTTATCATACGCGTCCCTTCCGGTATCTGTCTTGTACTCCTTCTCAAAGTCTCTCAAATTCTGATACGTAGCTATGAATTCTTTGATGATGGACGAGAACGTCCGGCCCTGGTAACAAGTGGACATTTAGCTATAACATTTTCAATTATTAAAAAATTAATTAGAATTATGTTTCCATTATCTCGTTAAATGCAATCTATATAATATATTGAAGTATATAGATATAAATATATTATATTGACGACCTCAGTGGCTCACTAGTTAGCGCGGTAGCTTAAACCGGGAGGTAGCGGGTTCGAATCTCGCTAGGGAACAAAAAGTTTTCTGTGTTCCCTGGTCATGGATGTGTAATATATTTATTTATTATATAATAAAAAACTTAAATATATGTATGTATTAATATAAAAAGTATTAAATATATGTTTTCCGTTGCCTGGTACCCGCAACACAAGTTTTTCTGAAACTTAGTACGGGACCAGGTTGTCGTGGTGTAAAATCGTCCATAGATATTATTATTATATTATGTACTATTAGAAATTAAGATATTATACTATTGATCAAGATAGAATTAGTAACGTTCGAGATTGTGCAATACAAGTTAGCGATCATAGAACCGTCACAGGGATCCTTTGTGTAAACTTAGTCTTGGTGTAGGTATATAATATCAAAACAATATCATAGTTCCTAGTCAAAGCTCTCCCTCTATAGGTAGATGCATATTTGAAATCCCATTTTTGTATATAATACTAGCTGCCCCGACAAACTTCGTTCTGCTAAAAGTACTAATATCGCTGTTAAAAATGGGGATTGATCGTAGAGGGGTGAAGGGTTGTATGTATTTTAAAATGCTGTTATCATAAAATAAATAAAAACAAAAAAAATTGACCAAAAAATAATAAAAAATTAGGGGTGGACCACCCTTAACATTTAGGGGAATAAAAATTGATGTTGGCCGATTCTCAGACCTACTGAGTATGTATATAAAATTTCATAAAAATCGGTCGAGCCGTTTCGGAGGAGTATGGTAAGTAACAGTGACACGAGAATTTTATATATTAGGGGCGGGTTGTATCGACATCGACCGATTTTAACGAATATGTTATCGGCGGTAACGAACGTTAGTGACCAAAGAGCGTTGTTTTTAACAGACGTTAAAATTTAACGAAGTCTCTTACGTTAACAGATGATTTGAAACAACAGACCCTTTATTAGTATGTAAATGAGCAGAGACGATTGCAGACAGGCAAAACAGGCGATGCCAATAGGCAACCCACGGGTCCCTCGTCAATTAATACTCCTAAAACGATCAGAACTGCGCATGTTAACAGGCACCCTAACAGGACATGGTCACTATAACAAACATCTTTTCACCATAGGTGTTACGGACAGTTGACTATGCAGAGCATGCGTAGCGGAAGAAGAAACAGCAGCCCATGTAGTACTGGAGTGCACAGGAGTAGCAAGAACCATTAAGGGCTGCCCATCCCGAGAACGCTCTCGGAGATCTGCGCCGAAGTCAAGAGACTGCTAGCTTTCTTGCGGGAGCTCAACTGGCAGTAGGGAGTGCTTCAGGCTCACAGCACGCAAAATAGGCGCATAAACGTCGAGTTGCGGACACCAGCCTGACCTCAAGTAACAAGTAGTAGATAACGTCAGAGGCTGTCGGCGTCAAGTAAATAATTGAATTCAACTCCAATAAGTTATGCCTGGACATTGTGACGTCCGTTGCACGGAGTACGGACGGATTTATTGTGAACAAGATTACCAATAAGGCGCTAAAAAATATGCTTCTCAAATAATGTAAAACCTCATAAAGAAATCAATTTAAACTTATCAAGGGCATTTGGTTGAGAGTTGAAATGGTGATAGCTTATACCTAGGATAACACAGGCCACATTTTATGTCTAACAATTTAAAGTTTATAAGGGAATAACATTTGCCTTATTATTGGTTATTCATAATGTTAATTGTTGAAATTTAATAAACGACGTAATAGTCCATAACCAAAAAAACACACTGAAATGTTAAGATTATAATATGAAGGGTTTCTGTTATGAAATAACAGGATATATCCTGCTAGTTAATACATCATCATCATCCTTTATCCGTCCACTTCTGAAAATAGGCCTCACTCAATGAACGCTACTTACTTTATTTTATATTAAACTTATTTGTCTTGTACCTTGAAAATATCGCATATTTTTTGGTAACTTCAGTTCAACCTTAGTTGTCTGTTCAAGTGGAACCTCTTACCTCACTTCAGTTGATATTGTGTGTTATGTGAGGCCTACGGAAGTACGGTTTTATATTATCAAGTATTATGTTTTTTAAGTAATAAAAGCCAAATGTAAAGGATTATTTCATTCAGAATATTCGATACGCATATATTTACTGCTATAAATACATAAATACATTATATACATTATTACGTTACTATCTCGCATTGGATTATCGACCGTATTCACAAACAATACTTTGATGTGTCACAGTACTGCCGAACGCACAGGGTCATTCAAAGCAATTCATAGACAATACTTAAGTGAAATCTGCCTCTGTGCGTCTGTCAAACCCATATAATACCCAACTATTGACACCAGGAGCGCATAGGTAAAAGCGTTCTTTGCATAGTATTGTTTCATTACTTAGCCAAGTACGCTTCTTGAATACGGATTCCCAGTCTCTCAAGTGGTATTTTGTAATTGATTATAAACTCGTTTCCCAATCAGCTACAAACTTAAATTTTTAATCATATCTAGAAAGTGGATAGTAATATACATCGAAAAAAAAAACCAGAAACAAACTTTTAGTTCGATATTAAAGCACGCTAGGGACATTTTTTACGTCTGCGAGGGAATAATTGCTAGTTGCCAAGTATGTCTGGATATTCTGCTTGCTTGAATTCAACTTTTGCTCTTAATTTATATGCGCTACGTAATTTAGGGCCTGTTTCACAATCTCCCGTTAAGTTCCCTATAGGCTATAGGGAACATATTTGACAGACGTTTGACAGATACTCCATACTCTATCTATAGATTGTGAAACAGGCCCTAAATATAGGTATTTATAGACAGCTATATGTCTTTAGCCACATAAAGTAATTGGGCATAATATTATATAATATAATGTAAATATATGTAATTGTGGACGAATATGGAAAAGGACAAGCGCTAATCCCACGGAAATTATTATTATTATTTTATTTGCAATGGACTATATTGAAAATAAACAGTAGAAAATGAAAGTTTGTATTATGCCCGACACGAAATCCATATAAGTAAATTATCGAGGGACTACTCTATCCACGTCTGACAATTCAACTTTCCTTACCATATCAAAGCCGACATCATAGTGGGAACCCTGCACGAACAATACAGGGACAGCTTTCCGACGGTTCAAAGGTTTGTCACACAAAACGGCACCTGTGAAAGATAAAAAAGGCGTCTTAAGTAAATATTATATTTTAATTAAGATGACCTTTACTGATCTAACATAGTCTTAATACTTATTTTTGTATTAAACACTAACTAAGATAGTCTTGCTACATATTTTTCATATACATCATCATCAGCTTTATCAGCCTTTATCTGTCTACTTCTCAAGATAGACCTTCCTCAACGAACGCCAAATTACAGTGAAACTGGCAGTGAGCTGGTCACGCATTCAGGGGAACGAATGGCCAATGCAGGCCGAGTCAATAAAGTTCATCGGTGGAGGCTGCGTTTAGTAGACCAAGTGTTGGTCGGCCACGAACCAGATGGGAACAGAAAAGACGATCTCAGTGCAATGGCCAATGCAAGTGACACGGGAACGATCATCTTGCCGTCCATTTTAAGAAGCTCATGTTTAGCAGTGGATGGATAAAGTTTGATGATGATGAAATAATAGATATTTTAAGATATCAAACGCCCTTATTTGTTCGCAATTTATTTATGTAGTGTTTAGAAAATAGTGTATTGTTTTGAGTAAATTATTTTATAATAATGTACCACTAGCTGTTGCTAGTTTGAATTAGAATATGAAAAAAAAGGTAACGTATTTCTAATAGTAGGTATAACATGTATTGCTATTCTGTCAACAGATGGCGCTGCTATACTCAAACGATCTGCAAGACGCGGTAAAAATGGGCTATAATGAATCAAGCCGAATTTCTACCTGTACAAGACCTCTGGTTGTTTAAATGTATAGATACTTTAGCAATTCGATACAATATCTTTTACCTTTGAAAAGTAAGGGCAATGGAAAAAATCTAGAAAAATCCTGCATCCTGGGCTTTGACATCTTTAAAAGAACGCTTATTAGAAGTAATCGAAATAATTTATATTTACTTGCACGTATTTAAAATTAAATATAAAACCAGAAAATGATATTAATATATAAAATAAAAATAATTTTATAAATTATTCGATCATAATATTATGTAGTATAATTATTATAAGAGACCTCCAATCTTATCAAACTGAGTACGTTTCTAAGAATTGTGCAACGATTCTTGAAATTTTTTGCCCGACTCGACCGTACCTCCCAAACGGATGAACAGATTTTGATTTTGTGTCTTTATTTGTTTGAACGGTGAAATCGGTCGGGAGTGTTGTTAGCTATGTTTGATGAAAATAGACTTAACATGGATTACTTATAATTTTTAACGACTCCCTGAAAATGGATATTAAATGAGGCGGTTTGATAAATAGAATTCACTATCGAAAAATTTGAATTCAAAATGATGCATTTTGTTTTTGTTTACACTTTCACTCATTATAATGACGCATTTTGTTTTGTTTTTGATGTCGTAGTGGAAATGCTTTCGCATTATACCAGGGCCTCGTGTAGGCGCATTTTATATACGCTTTAACATCTATCTAAATTATACATTATGACAAAAGGAATTTTATTTTGTAATCGCAAATCCAGGGGGCTTAGTCAAAACACCATTACGAAAACGACAGCGAAGTTCGTTCGTTCGTTCGAAGTTGTGATTGGCTAAATCACGTCGTCGATCGCTCGATTATTCAATCGACGACGTGATTTAGCCAATCACAACTTCGAACGAACTAACGAACGTTTTGACTAAGCCCCCTGATGTTGGGATATTAATAGCGTCCCCAACGCACGTTAAGTGCATCACACTTTTATTGGGGTGCACTACCCAACGCGAGCGCACCACTGCGAGCGCCTTCAGCCGTTTTGTGAGTGTCCCAGATCTGCAGGATCCTCAGCGACAGACTGGCCTCGGCAAGGCCTGCCCAAGGGGACTGCCCGACCGCTACTAAGCAGTCCCCACGATGCCGTGTCTAGCGGGGCAAGGATACCCATTATTGTTATACCTAGTTTAGAAACAATGATGACAGAAATCAATTGTAAATCGAATGTTTCTGCCTCTGGTGTTACATAATATATGCAGCATATATGATTACCTTGTATAATTACTCAACGGGCTTTGGTACGTAGCATATGAACTAAAGGACACACTAATGGACATTATCATTATCACTCGACGTTTGTCCTTTACGCAAAAGCAAAACTGCGGGCTGTTGTATATAGATACTAAATATATATGTTGTATTTAAATAAATTATAAATTCCTATGGTCGATTACTAACAAGAGAACTTTTGTCTATTATAACTTTTATATAAATAACTATTAACTGTTCCGCAACGTCTTTCTTCTTTTGTATTTTCATATCGTTTATAATATATCCATTCGGTAAACCAAATTCTAAGCATTGAAAAAATCAAAACTACCTACAGAATTTCTCGAATAACATTTTACATTTTATGTAACATGTTAGTTACATGTTACATGTGACAACTACAATTTTTCATCCAAATCTACAGGCGTTTTCTACATTTGTAAACGTTTATTAAACAGCACTTGTAATTACAATATTTGTTAAATTTTATTTGTAAAATTCTTACATATTTGCTTACATCATTAATATGTCTAGATGGAGTGTCGCCCTACAATCAAAATAAAAAAAAAACTGGCCAACATTTTCAAAGATGTGTTCGTGAATAGTGATACCAGCTACTACAGTTCTCCCATAATCATCCTTTTTAATCTCGTTACACTTCAACACAAACCTTCATTATAAATAAAAACAATAATGCGTTACAAATTCATGCGTATTCTATGACAGCGGAACGGATACTAAACACGGAGGCCAACAGTTGGACGCTATTTTTTGGACGTGTTTTCCGCGCGACACTCTATCTAGACATTTTATTGATCTAAGCATATTTGTAAGGTTTATTATACAGGACTTGTCATACAATTTGACAAATTTGTCACTTATTTACAAAATTGTAGACTTGTAAGTTTTATTAAACAGGGCCCAGGACACATAAATGATCTATGTTTATGTGGTATACATATAATATGTAAAAGCCCTAAGGAGTTTTTAACTTGCGTTCCCCTAGCGGCTGACAAACCATTGGTGAATGTTTGATATCGATCTGAGATTTGGAATCTGTATATTATATAGTATTATTCCTTTGTACGTATTTTTTTTAATATATCAAAAAAATCTATTGTATTTGTAACAAGAGGTAAAACATATTTTCTTTGCGTCTATTCAGACTACTGAATGGGCGAATGAACTGAAACTGACAGCCACAGTTTAAATTTCGCCAGTATGTGTACATATTTCTTCTGATTTTTTCAGCTAAGCTCTATTTATGTGACAAAATACATCTTGTGTTATCATTATAGCACATTTCTTATGAACACGCACTAATTATGCAGTCCTATAACTGTAAACACAATATCTAATTTAGAGTCTGTTTATTGAGCAGTGTAAAATTAACTTTCTTATATAGTTTAGTATGTTTCACATTTTTTTAATCAGGAGCAACTTTACCAGAACACCCCTATTCAGTTAATTCCGTATCATGCTTTGTGACGGAAAGACAAACAGAATAAGTAATGCTGTTAATGACAGGACCTAAAATGTTTCGTGTGAAGGTCCTCCTAAAGAAGATGGGGGCCAAAACGCGGGCATGCTGTTTTATCACAAAGTAGACAAAAAAGTAGTCAACGTTGAACATTGCCTACTTTTTGTTCTTGGCTCGTCAAATTGTATACACTCTGTAGCAAAAATCATTCAGACACATTGTTTCCGTCAAAGTTGAAACATTCATCATTTGCTGTTTAGTTAGTGCTGTAAACTATAAAGTGTCCGAAACGTCTGGCATATAAAAAATTTAATAAGCTGCGATAAAGTCCGTAAAAGTTGTTTCATTATAATTTCTGCCTGTTTACAGATTCTATAATCCTGATGATATGCGAAACGATTGCTGAGTGATTATGATGTCATCGCATTATCTTTGCGACCAGAGTTGCCAACCCCAAAAAATTAAAAAACAACAAATCGCCAAAAAAAAAAAACAGTAGGTTAAGTAGAAAATGCCGATTTCATACGTTTGCTCATATTTTAATTAAACAATAAACAATTTTGTTAGTCACGTACTAGAACTCACATTATTATATTAATAATTACAAAAAAAAGTTAAATTATTTTTCAGTCATTCTCACAAAAGTTTTTTACCAATTCACACAATGTGTACATGTTTCTAAAAATCGATAATATCGGAAATTTTGTTTTGGTCAAAATACAAATCGACATTTCTTAACATTCGCCATTCTCTATCGAGTTCCGTTATATTATTCGGACAAATCTTTGGGAAGAAATAATGAAGAAACAATATTATATATCGCTGAAGAACTGTAGTTGAAAAAACAGTAAAAATTAGGAATGAACAGAAAACAGGGAAATTGATGTGAAAACAGTAGATCTACTGTTAAAACATTAGGGTTGGTAACACTGTTTGCGACCATAAACCACAAAGTATTTCAAAGTTAAACGCTTGGCAAAAATCCGGCACGTAAACGCGGACAAATGTGCGATGACCTTTATATTCTTTACATACGGAATACGGATGGCATATATCATTATACCTTTTTTCCTCTAATGTCGCGGTAATGATACTTGGTTGTGCCGAGATTCGTAATCTACACCTACAGTAAGTTTGTATGCAGGAAATAACCTTCAAATTCAAAATACTCAGTCACATTTAAAAAATATAAGTGAACATCATTAGCTGGCGTAAAGGCGGAAATCTAAATTAACGCAAGCGAAGCTGTAAGGTCCAGCTAGTCACAAAATATAGTAGCAGCTAAAACGTGGTGTATCTATCAGGAAAGGCATATTATCGAAGATTAAAAGTGAAATTCAAAGTCCGGCCACAAATTTGGAAATCAAGACTTCTCGGGACGGCAATCAGACTTATGTAAAATATTTTACATTAGGAGTAACACTAAGGTTCCTTTGAATATTTTGTATTCGCAACAAACATCTGTATAATAAGGTCCTCTTATTAATAACATAATATTTTCCACTCCTTGTGAATTTTGAGTGAATTCGTTGCGGGTGTAGGGACACGTAAGGAGGTTGTAACTATTGTAAAAAACGATATTGTAAATATTTTGAAAAAAGTATATTTTTTAATTTTAGAATAAATTATATTATGTTATTGAATGTCGATTTAAATATGGTAGCTGGAGATTGTAGAGAGATGTACAGATATTAAGTTCATAAATATATTGTGTTAAAAATCTATAATTTTTAATTATACCGCCGAATAAACTATACGGACAGCTAAATCTTAGCGCTAAAGACCTAGGTACCTAGGCAGTATTCCTTGGGTTTCCTGAGCTCGTATTCAAAGGACATTTGATTACCAAAGCAGCCTTTGGCCTGAGTGGTAGGCCTAGATACTCTGATGGTTATTATCATAATGATAGTTTGAGTAACTACATCGCAATATGAGATTGTCATGACACTATCCATGTGTAGGGCACAAAGAGGTTAACAAAAACAAAGAGGGCGGCCTTGACAATTCAGAGCAATAAAAAATCGCAACAACAAATTGTAATTGTACCACTAGAATAAAATTTTAAGCACATTTTATGCACGATCACATCTTCGGCATATTCCTGGTAAGACCGTAAGAACTTGTCACGGGGAATGAAAATATGTATATATAAATATATTATATACACATATAATATATTTTTTAGTATGTTAATTTCGAATATAGGATTGTATGCATATACATTCATGCCCGATATACACATAGCATAATATATACATCTATATTCTATACCCAATTTGATTTTATTGATTTGAGTCACTTTGTGAGATAGTTTTGGACAGGACATTTTGATGTTGTAGAAAAACGTATTGACGACAAAAATTATATTTATTCATACTATAGTATATATTATATACCTATATGGCTCATTAAGAAACTGTGAAATTTTTGGGATTCGTATCTAAGACCGTAACTTGTCAGTCATGTGACCAAAACATTCCGGCCTGATACCGCGTAGTTTGAAAATAAAGTTTTCATAGGTAGAAAATTGTATTTTCAAACTCAAAATTTTGACATTAGTTGAACGATATGAAAATAATATCAAAATAACCAAGGTCGTAATATAAGACATGAAGGTCAAAATGTCGTTTCTTATGACATTTTCCCGCAGTTATTTCCGCGTTAAATTTAAATAAATAAATATATTTTTAGATATCATCATTATAATGAGTTTATTTATGCCGCTATTAATGCTGAGACGACCAAATCCGACCATTGACAGAAAACCACTGACATACAAAATATAAAAAAAAAAAAAATAGAGGTGGACCTACCCTCGTCTTTATTTACGTAGATTTTTAAACTACTTTGGTAGATGGATGGATGGATGTCATGTGATGCCAAGAAGACAAACCCAAGTCGATTTTAAAATAAACCTTGTGGGCTGGAGTCTATGAAAACCGATCTTTTTTGTCTTATATTGGTAAAAGGTACGTTTGTGTTATACCTACAGCTATTTAAGGTTGATAAGCTGAGACTTGTGAATAATAAGGTAATTTTTTTTAAACAACAAATAAAAAAAAAACAACACATGTAAGTTACTGACAATAATAGCGTTTAAACAATAACTTGACACGTTTAAAATAATATACATTTACATTTAAACGTTCGCTGTAATCAAATAATGCATTACGCTATCGTAAATAATACAGTACTTATGTGTTTATAGAACAATATATCTTGTATACATCACAATCAACTAATGAATGATTCGTGAAAATCACACTTACGAGTAACAATAAATAGGCAATAATGTAGAGAAATAGAGAAAAAAGAGTTTTAATTACGCACATACGATATCTTTACAAAAAAAAAATCTTTTGTTTCTAAAGAAGCACAATTTGTTTTTGTAGATATTATGTAAGTTATTATAATACTCGTATAATAATAAACCTCCCTTTCCTAAGTAAACGTAATCAACATTTGTAACCTTGACACTTAAGTACACATAAACTTAATTTGAATGAATGAAAATTCGCCATTTTTATACGACTTACCACTAAGGTCCTTCATTTGTTCGAAAAATAAAATTCAAATAAATTCGCAGCACTACCGTCCGTCAGAGCTAAAGCGCAGCTAGAACTGTACAATCGTGATTTTACACCTTCATAATATAGTTTACAACATTTCAAGCAAAGTGGACGATTGTTTTCCATAATTTAAAATCAAGAAGTTTTTTTTAAAGTTATCTAATCTACTACGTATTCGGACTTGTAATGAATGAATGTGAGAATTTATCTGTGGGTGGGATACGCCGTGCCACGCTCACGTGATTCGGCTGCTTGGATACCATAATGCTGCGGCTTTTTTTTTTTCGAATTGTCCTATGCTGTGGCCTTAGGGCCTTAGAGCGAAATCGGAGCTGTGGGTTGGCAGATAGCTGCCCAATGCTGCAGATGTTTGTTACTCCCGTTAAATGGTCTTGTTTGGGAGAGAAGAAAAGGACAAGCAATGTAATAACTGCCACAATTTTTTATCTCATGTCTCAGGATAGACAACTTACCAGGTGGTAATATAAACCTAACCATGGTTCAGGCCTTCTAGTGGCGGTGGGGCTCAGTAGCCCAGGGTGAGCACAACACCTTGGGCGAAGCGAATTGGGCCGAGGGGGCTCTTTGTAAATAAAAAGAGGGGGCAAAAGAGCAGGGGGCAAGGGGTAAGGCCGGGAACCTCACCTCATTGTCCCGAAGTTGGTAGGGGTTGTGCTGTGGTGCGGGACAACCTCTCTGTGGAGGTGGCGTCGGTCCCCCGAGGGACTGAATAGCCATCGAGGTGTCTTGTTGTTTGTAGATTCGGGGCGTCTCACCAAAGGCGGCATTGGTGGCACTCTTCGGGTTTTAGTGGGTAGAGCTGCGTGCACTTACCAGCATTCGGGCGCAGCGAGCCCCACATACCTGCCTGAGGAGATCCACTCCCCCGGGGGAAGCCTGAGCGCATTTCCCGGGGTTAAAGAAAAAAAAAGGTGGTAACATAAACGATATTTACAAAGGAACGTTCTGATTTTTATCGTATAGTTATTAGTTTTGGACGTTACTTCATAAAATATAAAAATTCACAACAAATCTTTGTAATGTTTGTATAGATTGAATCGAGCTTCCATTTTTCATAATTCTTTCATCACATTTATGTTTCTCCTGGGATTACTATTACGCTGTGAATTAAGGATAAAAAGCCGATGTCTGGATCACACAAAATCCTTCTCTCCGTTAATGGTTGCGGCTTTACTTATTTGCACTGGGTTTATGCTTTCAGAATTATAAGAATAGGGCAATATTCCAGTTTTCATTAAAATTTGTGGATTTAATTTTATAGACAATTCTTTTTGGAATCGTATAATATATAATTTATTTTAAAATGTTTTTCGTAAATCTATTTTACATCGATTGACACACGATTGACAATATTTTTGATAAAAGTAAAAAGTTATTTTGCAATAATATCATGTTATATACATTTTAGTGACTTAATCAAGGATATGTCGGTGCTTTATAGCTTTTGGCTTAAGTTTAAAGTGAATTAGTGCATTAGTTACAAATTACTCTTATACAACAAATTATTTGCATGACAGATTATGAGATTTCACGCTAAATATGTATTCGAGTCAAGTATAAATTTCAATGTAGATCTATTTATAAGTCATAACATATTTAATAATAATTATTATAAATATATTCCTTATTTCAGATTAAAATTTATTGAAATCATTTACGATTATAAATGTTCATTTATATTTAAAGTGCATTGAAATAACTTGTTTTAATGTGTCATGCATAAAATATAGCTAAATTTTATGCATATAAAATAAATGCATAGTTAAATATATAAAATTATTTAGTTAAATATTAATATTAGCTTTATTTAGGTTGAATTTTACATACGTACGTAGTAAATATGCAAGGAACAAAGGTCCGTTTTGAATGCGAGTGGCAAGAGATCGGTCGTCGCGTCGTGACGTTCATCGATGGACGCCTCACCAGCTGATGATGATGATGAAAGTTCCAAATAGCTTTAAGAATATGGAACCAAAGACTAATATTATAAAGGATAGATTCTTAAAAAAAAAACGGTACGGTCTCTATGTGAGGTGTTAAAAAAAAATTATTGAGTAAGAAGAATTAAATCAATTAACTAAAAAAAGAATATAATTTTAGACTAAGTATTTTGTTTTTGCCAATTTGACTCTATAAAACAAAACGTGGACCATATAAAAACCTTAATATCGTCCTGGTAGAAGCCATACAAGTTCTTTAAATAATTCGACTTGGATCTAGGCTGTTACGAATGAATGAATGAATTACGGATACGATTACTGCTTGTCATTGTAAGTTGAAAGTTTTCACTTGTACCGGTAGTCCTACGATTGCCAATTCTTTCAATGAAATGAAATGTGTCTCAGTTCAAACGTTTACGAACAACATATTATAATGTATTTGTTTTTATTTATTCTTCCGTCGTAATTTATGATCGATACAGAACATATTATTTTTTTCATCTTGTTTTTGTGGACTAACAAATAAACGATTCGTTAATCTCGTGTTCGTGAACTTGTAACAGAAAACCTGTTTTTATTTGGAATTAAAATATAAGGTATAATAAGAATTGTGAGGTACCAATTGTTTCTTACATTTATTAAATTAAATGTTACATGTATGTAATTATTAAATAATTTCCAATAATTAATCACACCACGTGAGCCATGATGTGGAATGGTACAGTGGGTATGGGTTTGGATTTTTGAGCAAGCGGGTCCAGGTTTAATCCTGACCTCGCTTTCCATCCTCGTGGTGCCTTGGATCACGAGACCATCACTCGCTCACCGGTGAAGGAAAACATCGTGCAGAAACCTGAATGCCTGAAGACATTATTGTCTTATCTATCCATTGCTTGGCATAAAGGCTGGTAGTGGTGATGAAGACGATGATCACCGGTGTTCGGCGTATTGTCATCTACTAGTATAAAATTGATTTTTAAAATAACATGATAAAATGGGATACTTTTTTTATTGTCTACAAATCTATTTATTGTTCACGAGACTAGGAATGTTCCGTGAACAAGGCGTTCGTAGACAATGTCAAAATATCGAGCTCCGCGAAATTAAGATAAGAGCCTTGGTAAATATCCCATATTATATACTTTTAGTAGTATAATATTAGTTTAATTCTTACTTCATCAAAAGTCACGAAGGCGAGCGTGCATAGAAATTAATCTTCATGAAAAAACCGCAGATAATCTCGAAAGATTTATTTAATTATTATAACGTCTTTTTAATCATTTACTAACAATTAGAAGTTATTATCGTAGTAAAAATTAGCACGTAGCTTAGAGTGCAGTCAATATTAATTTTAAATAAGCAGATGTTTCTTTCGTTTATAATAAGCATGAATATTATCCAGCATTTATCGTGTGAAGACAAAGTAAGGCAAAGTTACGTAGATGCAGTAGCGGACTCTATATCATAACTGGTTTATGGATGGATTATTATTATTATTTTATTATATTTATTATTGTTATTATCAAATATAATTTGATATAATAAATGCCGAGGACGTTGATTTGACGATATTTTTTCGCACGTTCGTTATGATAATTTTTAAACGAATGACAATAAAGTTTGGTATGGTAAAATGTAACATAATTTTTGCTTTGTAAATTTATGCAGTCCCTGAACTTTTTCTCTCCGGAATCATGAATAAAATGTATCATATTCATGTAGTATTTTTAATTAAAAAGCCACGCCGCTTAGATGGCCAAATTATAACCATGTTCATACATTAAAATTTTCATGTATATCATGAATTTTCCCTCCGTGTTGTTTAAATGCACGCGCGTTTCCATACTACGCGGTTTAATGTCGCCACGTAGTTATTTTGTTGCATTATATACCCCACTAGCTGTTGCCCGCAGTTTCGCCTGCTGTAACTGAGATTTACAGGGGGATTTGAGCGGGATGATATATATCCTATAGCCTCCCTTGATAAATGAGCTATCTAACATTGAAAGAGTAATTCCAACCCGACCAATAGTTCTGGAGATTAACGCGTTCAAACAAACAAACTCGTCAGCTTTATAGTGTTAGTATAAGATGAAATAGTCTATAAATGAAAAAGCCACATTACGACTTGATTATTGAAGTGAAACTTCTTTAGAATCGTTGAGATTTCAAACCGGACGCAACGGAAAAAACGACAGGTAAGAGACACAAATACAAAAGAGCGAGAGAGCAAATGTCGGTGTGTCTGTATATTGCACACTGTTTAATACTTGCTTGTATTTGAGCATTTAACGCGTGTTTCACTTCTATCGTGTGTGAATCGCACACACGCCTTTTTTTTTACCTAGTACTACCTTAGTATAAAATATACTAGGAACCTTTGCGCGTTTCGAGAGCGAAGGCGTAGTGAGGGCGCTGCTAGTTAAATATATTCCTTGCATAAATATAACATAAGCTTATTTGCAAGAATATTCTTCACACATTTTGCGTAATGCACACTTAATATATCACTCGAGCAGAATGCATCTGCTAAGTTGTTACTTATTAGATTAAAATGAATTTCATATTCCATCTCCTTTAGAACTATATATATAGCATCGACAGTTTCTTTAAGAACCTACATATTTTAAAACATAGTTTATAGGAATTTGAGATTGTCAATGCTACATACGATTGTTCTAGCATTCCATATACTATGTCGATATTTGCTAAACAAGGTTTTCTAATGTGTAACAATATTTCGCATACCATATATTGATTGTTATGGTCTTATATAAAACACGTCATGTGTTCATTATAATGTTATATCCCTGGGTTGAAGTGATTTGATTAAGTACTTAAGAAGGATTCGATGTGCGACGCCGACCGACGTAACCACCAAGTGGCATGTTTGCCAGTTTGGTTTTATACTAACAGAAAAATATAGAATATATCGATAAAATTTTATTTCATTACATCCTCATCGAATTCATTAATATAATCGCATATATTATGACATAATTAGATTAAAAAAAACTATTTTAATTTTACGTAGGCCTACATGGGTTTTTATAAAACGTCGAAAAAGTTACACGGTTCGGATTGGTCGTTTACATGGAGAAGAACCGTCAAGAAACTTCATAACTCTTTACAAATCACTAGTATTACGATATTATGTTTCTCCCTTGAAATGAAGCATAAATCAAACCACACAAGTTGCTAATAGAGGTGCAGTTTTCCCGAAACCGGGAAATTATTCGGCCGCTCGTGCTTGTAACCATTTAGTATTTAGCAATAATAAATAAATAGCTATATTATGGGTATATTCATTTAGAGTCATTGTATTACGAGAATATTTATTTATTTAAAAACGTAAATCGGGCCACACTGAGCTTTTATAAAAAAAGTAATTAAATACAAAATACTGTGATCTATCGAAAGTTTACCAGTGAAAAGTGATTCTATTACACTTCTTTTGTTTTTCAGGTGTGCTGGTAAACAAATTAACTGCTTTTGATATGCTTTGACATTTATTGCTACGCAATGTTCCGTCGTTTGGAGCCATTTCTGGCTCCAAACTAGGTGCTACAAAATGAGCGCGGGGAATATCTTTCTATAGTTATCCCATGGTTAGTTAGTTAGATAATTATCCTATGGTTTCAGCATTAGCACCGTAATTATAAAATCAAGGTTGTAATTCATATTCCGACAAGATAGTATTTTAGTAATCACTCACAGTCTTAATTATAAACTAGCTGCTCTTTTTGCTCTTAAAATTTCATTGTATTTGTAAGTTTATTAAATAATATCAACATTACAAACGTACAAAATACGTACAATTTTCGTTAATACACACATACATTTTACGTTTCAAGAACATGTAATTTAAATAAATAAATATTATGTAAAAGATACATAATATGCATTTTTTTTTAAATAACAGCATTCAATGAATTAAAGTTACCCTCTATAATCTACATTTTTAGTTTCTTAAATTTCAGCTTGCTTAAATTTTAGCAGACGGAAAATATCAGATGATGATGATGATAGTAGATTATTTCGGAAAAATAAAAACTAGGTCCAACGCGACATTATTATAATTTAGGTTTACCTTCTATAATTTTTTTATGTGAGCTTTTGGTTATCAGTTTAGGCAATTTAACACACGTTCACGCTCCTGTAGCCTGAGGCTTCGTATCAAAAATACAGCCGATACAGCAACTACGGCCCTGAATCTGAAGTACGACAAATAATAAAAATCGAAGAGCCGAGCTCATGGCAACTATGATTTTAGGAATTAGGATATAAATCATAATATTTTTGGTGAATACTCACTACTCTCCCATATTAAGTGTGATGGAATAAAAATCTAGTTATTACTGAGTCCTCATGTATATGAAACGTTATTAATAGGGATGTTGACTATTTTTTTTAATTGATTTTATTTGATAGATATGCTATAGATAAACACGAAAAAAAGATTTTTGTAAATAAATATGTCCAATTTTAACAAAAAATTAAATAAAGAAAAATAGTTTTTAAAATTGCCGTTAAAACGCTCCAAGCGTCATTACGTCACACACCGCATTCAGAGCTCGCGCTTTGTTAGGTGAGTTTGTACTTAGCTCAATGTTCAGTGGCGTCATCGCCTTATTGGCGTTTACAGTCACGTGATCATGCATGATAAATAACGCATTTTAAATTAATTTTCTAAATTTTAAGACAAATAAGTAGACTTTTTAAATGTTATTTTAGGTTTTCAAATACTGTATTTAAAATGTAAAACATAACTTTACATGAATTTGTAACATGTGTCAACATCCCTATTATTTCATTAGTGATTACATGCTAGGCCCTACATCCATTTATAAGCTCATTTATATTATTATTGTGTATTAACTCCCGATTTTGTGGCCTAATCGTTTTATGGAACAGCCTAAAGCCTTAACAACTTAAAGCCTTAAATGGAACGCCTCAGAGCAAGGTAACGCCGAATGAGTCATGTTTTTTCGTGCGTGCAGTCGGAAGAAGACGTTGTCACGTCAAAATAAATACCTTTAATATGTTGCAGTTCTGCAGATACAAAGATAAGCAGTCCAAATCCAAGAAAAACAAAATAATTACAGCCAAGGGAATCCCGGTTACGCACGAACACAATAATTATGGAATTATTTTCGTTTTTGTATTTAAATAGTTTTTCACAATATGCAGTTATAGTGATATATTTGCGTATGATTGGGAGTCGTTTGTTTCCTGTAACTGTGGCAAATTTGGCTTTATGTACTCTGTAGTGACATTGGAAACGGTATGAATATTTTCAATACATAATATGAGAAAATTATAAATTACTATTTATTATTGTTATGTTATGCAATACATTCAACCCGTCTTGATATGGAAACGAAATGGATTGAAAGAGTATAGCTGAAATAGCTGTGTCCTATATTTACTATTGATATATTATATGTACTGTATAATAAAATCTATATACTTGCATTACATTTGCTTATGAATTAAGAAAAATAAGGGAAAACCGTCGCTGGATGGTTTGCAGGAGATGCTGCACAGCCTAAATGAATCCTCCCGACGGGTGGGTCTTAGGATGAACTTGGACAAGACGAAAGTCATGTTCAATGAGCACGTTCTCCCTAGGCCTGTTAACGTCGATGGCAAAACTCTCGAAGTCGTGCAAGAGTATGTCTACCTCGGGCATACTTTGCAGCTAGGTCGACATAACTTCGAGAGGGAAGCCGATAGGAGGATTCAATTAGGATGGGCAGCATTTAGGAAGCTTCGCCATATTCTCACGTCGTCTATACCGCAGAGTTTGAAGACGAAAGTCTTCAACCAATGCGTTCTCCCCGTGATGACCTACGGGGCCGAAACGTGGCCTCTTAATTTACGACTGGTCCGCAAGTTTGCCGTAGCTCAACGTGCTATGGAGCGTGCTATGCTGGGTGTTTCTTTGGCAGATAGGATTCGAAACGAAGACCTTCGCCAGAGAACTAAAGTTACCGATATTACGCGAAGAATAAGCACGTTGAAGTGGCAATGGGCTGGTCACGCACTCAGAAGAACGGATGGCCGATGGGCCATTAAGGTTCGAGAGTGGAGGCCGCGTTTAGGTAGACGAAGTGTTGGTCGGCCATTAACCAGATGGGAAGACGATCTCCGTGCAGTGGCAGGTCCGCGTTGGATGCGAGTAGCAAGGGATCGGTCGTCTTGGCGTTCATTGAGGGAGGCCTATGTTCAGCAGTGGACGGATAAAGGCTGATGATGATGATGAAGGGAAAACCGATTATTACCGACAGATATTCATCGATATAGGTTATAAGGTTTTATTAATAAGAAGGTAATACCAAGATGGGGCGAAACCAAAATCTGTAGTTAATTACCTCAAAGGAAATCCTACACTTCGTCATAATAAAATAAAATAAAAGTCTTTTTATCAGCCGTTTCCTTATATCAGCCGTTCTTAGCTGGTATTTTTCTTGGTCTCGCTCTGAAAACTTAAAAAAAGAGCAGCCTCGGACGGGATTCCACATTTACCTACTACAAAAATATTGTCACTTGAAACCTCGGAAACTATTGTAGCTGTGTATGTAACGCTGTTTATTTTTGCACGATTTGAATATCGATGTTTGCTTGGACCTTGTCACAATACCGTTCTCGAATATTCTAAGCCACCATTCCTGTCGCTCCTACTGTACTCTACTTACTCCTAACTCAGATTGAGTATCTAAGATAAAATAGTTTGTTTATTTTTTTTATATCCTAAAGTGTTAATTCCATTCAAATAACTAGATCTATGACATTATCTATGATTATGATTTGAATAAAGCCTTCGAAAAGTTATGAATCACAATTAAATATTTATCCGGATTAGTTACTTAACTATTTATATATTACGTTCACATTAAAGTTATGCGTTTAGTTTGTAATCCATTCTGCAGTACTATTCTGTAAGGAACGCAGCGTTGTCGCAACACTTTGACAGCGCTGTGAATTCAACTTGGTATTCACTTAGCTTATGAAACCATATCCAACACCCTAGCAACGTCAACGCTGTGGGCGCGACGAGCTCGTCGCAGCGTTGCGACAGCGCTGCGTTTCTTACAGAATAGCACTGCAGTATATGACATAATAATTAACCTATCAAGATCATTGTGACAGAATAAGATTGAATAGATAAGCTTAAATTAACTGTTTATATTATAAATAATTAATAATATTTAATGATTTTCAAGGTGCGTGTTCATTAGCCCGCGCCGTGGTAATGCACGCACGGCATGTAACAGATTTTAGTTTGGACCAATGGGCGCGTAACTTAAAAATCAGAGATTTTCAATATATATAAATTTTCAGTATAAAATACTACAGTAAAAAATAATTGAAAAAATAAAGGCCGATAAATTCTCAAAGAAATCATGAATTAGATATTTTACAAAGGATTTGCTTAAACGACAATAATTGTACGAATTTTTTTATTTGAATAAAAATTATTTCATTTGAATATATTTTTATTTGCATAAAGTCTACCTAAAGACGTCATGTACTACCTACCTAATTTAATAAAAGTTTTTAATAATGTTTTATTATTATTATAAGAGAGGCATTTAATATGAAGTCAAATTTAATATTTATTGGCTATTGCAAAGTAAATAAAAACTACTGGGCCAAACTATGTAAAATTTTTATGGGACCAAATGGCAACTATTCCGCATCAAACAAAAGAAGAATCACGTAAATCGGATCACAAATGGCAGCGTAATTGGTGTACATACATAAAAAAAAACCTATCGAATTGATTACCTCCTCCTTTTTGAAGTCGGTTAACAAAATGACAGGAATGTAAAAAACTTCACATGACTAATATAAATATAAGCAGTAATTAAGTCTGGCCGTATATGTTCAGAATTCGTATTCGCTTTTTTTCGTACCGAATACTTTCATTTTACAATGGCGACCGCGGAAAACGAATTCGTAAATCGAATACGTATTCCAAACGTATGCGACGAGGCTAACTTCGTAAAAAGTTTTGTTTTTTAAATTATACTATCGACTGTTTGTGTTTAAACTAAAAAAACATTTATTATACGCAAGAATGTAATACCTAACTTTTAATAATATTATATAATATATTATTTTTAAATAGTTTACTATTGCAACATGTTATGTAACATCAAAATGTTTAATATAATAATGGAGAAATAAATAAAAATAACTTTAAATGCATCTTAAGTCTCAACACTTATAAGCGGTAAAATACTAATAATTTAAACATTTTATAAATATAAATCTCGGAAATAACCACTACGTCAATCCATTATATTAATGTGTTGAGAAAAAATAAACCCGACGGGTATGAGACGAGTATAAAGTTGTGGCTTTAATCCAACCGCAAAATTCCACAAAATCAATCTTGTCTTCCACCGCTGTCATGCTCATTCAAAACTTCTGATGTTGCATCACGAAGTGTAATAAACCTTAGGGTTTCGTGGCAAAATAAAAAAAAAAAATCAATATTCCAATTCGAAATTCAAATTCAATATTCCAATTCGAAATTCAATTTCATTATTCCAATTTATATTACAACTATTTTAATTAGACATAAATGTGATTTTACAGGTCCGTCGTTCCGGACCTTACAGCAACCATGGTTGCGGCAAGATTTATGATTAAATATCTACATTCGTAAAGCAAATCCTTTGTACCCCAGTTTAAGAGGAATACGCAAACGCATGTATTTAGGTACAGGTAAAGATTTAGTGGAAAGAAAGTGCACAAAGTTATTATTTTTGAGTAATATATGTATATTCATTATATAATACATAAATACATTATTTTTAATAATAAAATGTTACGTGACACACTACGATACGCACACATTAAAATTGAATGATGACAATGTCAAACAATAAATTATTATGACGTATGATGCAGTTTAAAAAAAAAATGTTTTTAAGCATTTCTTAGATACTGCAAAACTGTATCTGATGTTGAAACTTAGAAAAAATTAAGATCGAATTCCGAATGCTTTGCGACCACTAGCCTGATTAACGATGCCCTTCGTAAAAGTGATTTCATTATAATATTTTAATAATTAAAAACAGTATAATTAGTATATTAAGCCAGGTGTTGATGCTTAAGATCTTATTAAACCGGATCTTGTTAATATTTTCGTTTTAAAAATTACTTACCATAATATATTATAATATTTGTTTCAAAATATATTAAGATTTTGCTATTGTTATTTCATATAGATCGTCAAATAATTATAGCAAATCGGGATTAATAGACATTCATCCGTTTTATTTCGGATCAGATTCCTGTTTCCTCTCGGATACGTTCGGCTACCCGTATTAATAACACAATAAACACATCTTCCTAGACTGCTGAGCTGTAGAGCTGTAAAGTAAAACACTGAAAATGCCGAGTAAATTTTTTTTAATGTTTATTTTTGTAGTGAATGCTAGCCTTATAGTTAGATCTTTGCCAATACGCTATACCTACCAAAAACGTAATGAAAATATTCAAGAGGAAACTATTCTTATCAGAAAAAAAGAATATTAGAACAAAGGTTGTAGTTTCATATTTCTTGTTAGTTTTCCTCTTTGTTTTGTACTCGCGAATTGCGTAAAACGAAGGTCATGGAATACTAATTCTCCCGCGGTTTTAAGTCTATTCTTATTTAATCATAAACCTGTCATATTAGATGAGCCATCTACTTATATAACTTACCGATTAAGAGTAAAAGCTATCAGGCCAGCAGCATAGATCCTTTTGAAAAAAAATGCGTCGAATAAATAAATATATATAACTAACATTGACCTGTACAAAACATATTATAATATACCGAATTGTAAATCTAAGCCATTCTTAAATCCACACCTTGCTCAACTTGCCTAAATAGACCCTGTGAGGTTATCGTGGCTGATTTTTTGGTAAAAATATTACGTACTTTTTTGTGTATAATATTTTTATTGTATACATCTACGTAATTTTTTTTTCATCTAAATCCGTCTAGCATTTTTAGAGGAATTCAGTCACATGCACTTCTATAGAAGAATAATTATAAATAGTAAAGTTGATTATTGACAACACAAATAAAACAATATTTTTTAAAAATGAATCCTAGCTAGATCGAGTTATCGCCCCCAAAACTCCTACCAATACAATGACTGTTTATCTCTCTCCTAAATCTCCTAAAATTCATCACTATACTCGGAATTATAATTCGATTCCACATTTGACATTAGCTACTGTCATTTTGTAAAATAATGATACCACATATAATAGTTTAGTGATGAACACAAAAATCGATAAACAATCGCGATTTATGTTTATGCAATCATAATATTGGTGTGCCAATTAAAGACTAAATTATTGATTTTTATTCAAATAAATACATAATTATTCATAATAATTATATATTTATTAGTAATCACTGCTTTATTTTATAAAAAGTTAATGTTTTTGTTTTTTATATTAAAAACAAAACTTATTATAAAAGAGCCTAGATAGATAGTTTTCTGTATATGCAATTCGTGCGCGCTCGTGCAGCTATCGCCATTTTGTTTATCTTCTCATATTCCTTCATTATCAATTTTTATTTATTTATTTTACACACAATTAATAAAGAAAACTTTCAGATCCTTAATAAAATTAGTGGTCATAACTAAATCCGTTCAGAAATATTTAATTTCCTGATATACTTAGTTTCTATTAAAAGTAGTAGTTGTTTAGATATACTACTATAATCGAGAGGAATCGATTCGGAAATACTCCATTTCCGTATCGAATAATTTCGCAACGTTACTATTTAATACTTGTCATAACGCTGCAACACTGAAACTGTCAAATCTGGAATCGAATTAAAAGTCCGGGTATAATTAAAAGTGTGTTGTCGACAGAATTTACAGCATTGTGTTTATTATATAACAATATTATGATACGAATCCCAGCTGCCGCAACCATGAATAGGTAAGCACATATTTATTTGTAATTATTGTTTTTTTTAAATAATTATTGTAATATTTTTTTACAATCGATATAAATATTTCAGATAATCGAGATCGATATGCTGAATCGTGTTGAATCATAATTAATCAATATTACGAGTACATTATGTAACGAGACATAATATAAAGTGCTTTTGGTTCAAGCGAACGTTGTTATGATATTTTGTAAACTCAGAACAAAGAGTTAACTGCTAGCGGCCAGATTATAATATTGTCAATATGTGATGAAAGAGAGAGAGAGAGAGAGAGAGAGACGATGAAAAAGAGAAAGATGACCTCTCAACTTTCTTTACTGGCAAGACTTAAGTGACTTCCCTTTAGACGTTATTTTATACATGAAAGTCGAAAAACAAGCATATTAGAATATTATAATCAGGATATTCCTTCCAAACTAAACACTCATTCTTCTATACTAATATTATAAAGAGGAAAGATTTGATTGTTTATTATTGAACAGGCTCCGAAACTACTTTACCGATTTAAATTTTCAAAAAATTCTTTTACTGTTGAAAAGCTTAGACTGTTTCCGGTGAATATACGCTATATAAAAGTTTTCAAAATTATAGGAACCCTTTTTAAGCTATTTTGCCCGTGGCCTCATCCGCGTTAACTTAGATTTACGGACGTAATTTTTTTTTCATAAAAGTATCCTATGTCACTGTTAATACCTCCAAGAATGTTTGTACATAGTTTCAAAATGATCAGTTAAGTAGTTTTCAAGTCAAAGCATAAAAAACAAACTTACTTTCACATTTATTATATTAAAAGTAGTGATCTACCCACAAATTGACATTTCACTTCTACTTATTCGATAACGTCGAATCGCATCCAATTTGGACCGGTTTAGCACGGTCATCGACATACATGTGGTGGAATGCTAACTATCTTTCGGTTTTTAGCCTTATTTTTATTCATTTAGCCTTCAACAATAAAAAAATATTAACTCGCTGCATCCTTTATTTTGCGCCAGCTTTGACGTTATACCAAAGGTCACGCAACCACATTATTCATGGTCTAGGCCACGCGTTTATTCAATGTTCGAGTTTTAACAACATAGTAGCTCCATGTAATTAGTTGCCACTTATCCGTAAGATCGTCAGTCTGCTCTGCATGGCAATTTTCAATAAAATCTTGGCATATGTCCGTAAGATCGTCAATCTGCTCAGCATGGCAATTTTCAGTAAAATTTTTTGCGTAATATGTCATCAGAGAACAATAATATTTAACAACTTTTTTGAGCAACTGTCTTTAACGTAGGCAAGGCGCATACATACTTCACATCGACTAAATTGTTTAGTTGCATACTATCTATTCAGTCAATCGTCGATTTTTATCTGTTAAACAAATCGACTAGTAGAACCGAGAATAAAGAATCTGATCAAATTTTTTCGGCAATGTCTGAATCAAGGTAAACGATGCCAATTAACTAAGAACATTCTAATTTATGGTTTGCTTTATAGGGAATAATAAAAAGAAATGTGGTGTCGTGGGACACCAGGTAGGAACGAAGTTCCTTCGCCT
Organism: Lycaena phlaeas; assembly: GCA_905333005.2. Classification (NCBI taxonomy): domain Eukaryota; kingdom Metazoa; phylum Arthropoda; class Insecta; order Lepidoptera; family Lycaenidae; genus Lycaena; species Lycaena phlaeas. The sequence continues at coordinate 9,964,447 of HG995168.1, forward strand.
AAAAAGAAAGGTATTATACACTACTCGCTTGTGTAATCGCATACGCGCCTGCGCACGTCTCATTTAACGGTTTTTATTCCACGCACTTTTTCTTACGGTTTTACTATCACATTTTTTTCAGTTCGGTCGCGCAGCAAAATCCCTATCCCCTCCAAGCCTGCCGTAAGAAACTTCGTTCTAATATAAAAGAAACAAGAAAAAGAGATGCCACGTACAACAATAATAATGGATATTCGGTGACATATTATCTATTATACATTATGTTTGTGTTCCTTAAAAATAAATAAATAAATATGTGGAATATATTATCATACGTTGCATTCTTAGCTAAAAGAGCACTTAAATAAAATGGTGGCTCAATGGTACGCGCGCATCAAAACACTTCTAAATTCGTTGAGTACGTAATGGATAGTTGTTGAACTTTTTAATCGTTTGGCTTTTCAACTTTATTGTGGAGCAACTATCGACTTGATAGTGTTCGCCCGTTTCATGAACGCAATTTAATTCTTTAAACATAGGCACCATTACTTGGGTTGTTCAATTAAAAGTTGTATGTGTGCGTTTCGCCTAAGGAATAGTTTTGTCTCTAACCACGAATTCTGCAAACTCAGATCACTAATTGCTGCTGATTTAAATATGGGTTCTCTATTAAAATACAATTTGACAATAATTTTTACACTTAGTTTTGTGGAATTTATCAAGTGATTGTTTTACTTAGCTCTATTATATATATAGCAAAAAATATTGCGATTAGTCAGATAGCTAATGGCCGTTTGCAGTAATTATTTCCGCTTAATATTTAACCATTACAAGCGTCATAAGAAACCGCGCAAAAAAAAATCGCATAGCTAATATACAGAGCCTTATTTAGAACTTTTTGTGATGGTTCGATGAAACATCGTTTTGTGGAGTCTGTCTCATATTATGTTTGAAATAGACCGTATATCTCATATCAAATTTAATCCGATAACAATGAAAATTGAATGAGATACACGTGAAAATATACTTAATCCATGAAAGAAGGGGACCTGTATCACGCATTTGTAATTCTTTTAGTTTTGGTAAATTATAGCAGCTTCGGTCTGAAAAGCTTTTGATATATACAGGTGTTCGCAATAGGCCAGGCATTGCGTAGGCCGAATAGAATTTGAGTAGTCTATAACTTGTTTGTGTTTCATTATCAGGTAATCATCAGATCGTCCATTTTACTTCACTTAATTACCATTAAAATAATTAGTGTCTAATTTTATCGCAACGTTATGTTCGTGGTCAAAAAATTTAATTTTAAACAAATATTTTAGCCAGTGTGTAAACATTGTAAATTGAATACAAAAATTCTTACAAATCATCATAAATGTGTGTATGTCTAGATCTTTTAAGCTACTATATGAATTTTGACGTGTTTTTCAGAAATAAATAGAGTAATTCAGGAGAAAGTAAGTGTATGCATGGTTTAATTTTGTATTGCATTAAGTTTTTGAAGTATAATATATAGGTCGAAAATCAAGCTGACTAGCTTTAACATTCGTTTTAGATACTTATAACTAAATATAGCATGATGGAATATTCCCTATTTGTGGGAATATTATTTTCGAATGTTAATGCTCAATTATTGAGGACAAGCTGTTATATTTACGTAAAAGATTGGTCAATTATGGAAAAAATGGGATAAAATCGCGTGAAACATCTGGTTTTAGATGTACCGAGTGACATTGTGTATCTGTGCTAATGTTTACGAGCTGTTATCAATATTGTTAATGACATAGTTGGAAATTGTAATTGAGTAAGAAAGGAATGAGCTCCTGTGATAAGAACCAAGGTTGCACGCAATGGTATAAGGTAAAACAACACTTTTTTTCTAACTAATTATAAAATACTTACTATGCAAAGAAATTCACAATAATGCAATTAAAGAAAGCTAATTATGTAATTAAACAAATTAAATGAAACAACACCTTGCCTTCAACATTCAGTAGTTATTTTTATATCAAAGGATTCACAATAGATTTTTTTAAATTACAATTTTAAGCGAGGATATTTTTATAACCACAATTTGTCGGATCTTACTAATCAGAAAGTTTTTAATACGGTAGTTAACAGTAACAAAAATAATGCATTATTTTTATTTGCAATTAAAGACAAAGTATTGCAAATTATCAACTAATCTGAACAAAATTATCACGATAAAATAATATTTTTAAGAAATAAATTTATGAAAATATATTATTGATCTCGTGAATATAAACGCGAGACACAGCTCGTGACGTCATAGTCTGTAACGCAAAACTTTTCACACGTCAGTTGTCACTTTTGTTTTAACAGTGGTGGTTGAACATTGCGGTGCTATACAGCATATTGATATATTTAGAATGATGACAAGTTTTAGCAAAACTATACATTAGAAACTAATACAAATAAACTCAACATTATAATGTTTTTTGTGCATCTCCTGACGTTACACGCGAAGCCATGACAGATGACCGCGTTTTAAAGCGGGAATGACAAAAAGATTAAAAAAATGTAAAAATAACATTGAACGCTGGTTTTTTGAAATGAGATATTCATATTTTATCTAAATTGAGAACTAACGAATATTAAAAAAAAACTTTCCATAAATTATCAACTACCGCAAGGAAATAATTAAACATTTTTTTTTGAATTTTACTTAGGCGAAGATACGGCATCCAGTTAGTATTTTATAGTTTTACTGTTCTTTTGTTAACGTGACTACGTCAAATATATTTTAAAGACCACTTTATCATGCTAAATGACAATAATTATAGTGAGACCACGCGCGAATTATTACTGTTTCTTTTTTTACGATTTTTCAATATTTTTAATCTGTATATAAATGTCACGGTATTTGTGTTTCCACTTCTCCCAAATGACTCGAACGATTTTAATTACTTTTTAATGTGTAATTTGTAGGTATGACAATAGGTCGTAAAGTATATTTCATACTAAGTGATTAGAGTGATTTGATTTCTCTATATAAAAAAAAAAAAAACATTTTTGCTTTTTTGTATCTAGGTATATTAAATACATTAGATTTATTTTTATTTACTTACCAAAATCTACATTATAATTGAATGCCAGAAAAACGTTTGCAATTCCAGCCAGTAGTACTATTATCATGTCATTAGAATTCGCATGATCTGTTTACACCATCTATTAACAAAACCTACCAGCCATTCGTATCGTAAACAGGTCTATGTGCGATATTTAAAAAAAAATCTTTCCGGGTACGTAAATAATCTTCAACAGCCTTGAAAGCTAACAACTCTAGAAGTGGAGCTAGTAAATACAACAGTAACATGAAAAAAGAATACATCTTAAATGTAAATGTAGGTATAATAAACATTATGTTCTCGAAACATAAAATTTAAACGACTATACTTTTTTGTATTGTCAGTCAACATTGTATAAGGAATAATTTGTATGCCGTATGACCCAGGAGTATGACAGTGAATTGATTGAAGAGCAGCTAAGCTGGGGGCCTAGTTAAAATGCTACGTTAGCGAATTTCGAAAATGATAAAATGTATTTGATGGACCACGTGATTAAGCGTGCTTGTGTTAGATTAATAAGTTTTATCGTTATATTATGTTTAATTACACTTCAGAGCATCATATCTCTTGATTGATTGGAATTCTTAACAAATTGTAATCTCGTTTAAAACGCTAGCAATGAAATTTAATACATTCGCCACCGTCATAGTTTTTAAAAACATACAATTAAGTATATTGCAGTGCTAAGTTCAAAGATTGCTTATAATTATAATACACGAGTAAGAGATGCAATCGCAGAGCTAAGTAGATAGCGCAGGTAACGTGACCAGAACTTTATATAATATACATATTTAGACCTTTTTTCTTCGGTTTGCCTTCACACTTTCCTACTACCATAGTTATTTCCGCCTCACTGAGGTAAAGTGTTTAAAACATAAAATTGTAAGCAGCGTGTAAACAAACAAATTGGTGAGCTCTATAAGATTCTAGGTGGCGTTCAAGGGAGAGCTATATACTTACTTACTTTTGAGGCTCAGCGACCCAAAGTGGGTCTTTGCCTCCGAAACGAGAGCTATATATTAAGCGGTTTTACAGGTTGATAACGGTGGTGAAGATGACAGAATCTTGTCAAAGAGCTGATGTTAAAACGAGAGGGTTGATCGATCTCTGTGCAGATGAAGTTAGATACAAGAAGCAGGGGATTATCTATTTCATTGAAAGAAGCGTATATCTAATAGTAGACGTTATAATCATAGGAAGAACCTTGGATTATGGGAATAAGGAATACCATCTCTGTAAATAAAAACTGTCCGTCAAAATATCAGAGTTCCCTATTGCTGTAATGGTAAAAACGAGAGGGTTGATCGATCTCTGTGCAGATGAAGTTAGATGCAAGAAGCGGGGGATTATCTATTTCATTGAAAGAAGCGTATATCTAATAGTAGACGTTATAATCATAGGAGCAACCATGGATTATGGGAATAAGGAATACCATCTCTGTAAATAAAAACTGTCCGTCAAAAATCAGCGTCTCACCATTGCTGTAACGGTGTGACAAATGCCGAGCCTTTATTGTTCACATTATAGTCCGTAAGCTGTTTATTTTTATTATGTGGTTGTTTCTTTCTTTCTTTCAAAAAGCGTCAAATAAGGCTGTTGCATTCTTGCTACCGTGGAGCAAGAATGCAAATTTATAGACGTGTGTGCGTCTAGAACTTAGGTACGCACACAGACAAACATATATGTCTACAAATCCTTTTATGAAACCAGTGCCATCGTGGACGGGTTTTTCAACTGCTATATTTTATAGCATACAAATGGCCACTTTTCAACTTTTCTTTCATATAAGATGATTCTCTTTACCCTCCATATGTATAACCGGTATGTGCTGATTATGATTATAATGTGATTTCTACTTAACTTCTACATTTAAAAATATAAATACTTTCTATTACACAGGGCACGGAATGACCAAGCCACCAAGCCGCATTACTCAATGGTTCCTTGCTCTGTGATGTTATTTCAGCTATTGGAACGCCAATTTTTTTTCCATATTAGTGTCTGTTTTGCGTGATCGGTAACAACAATCCAAACATTTACACACATATAACATTTAAAACAAGCCTATGCTTTGTAACTTTTAGTACTCCATATTAGTACTGGAATACTCGTATACTTGAAAAGCTTCTGTTGTGTTCATGTTATTTGCCTGTTCCTGACAGTTTACGAAGGTAAACACTCATGTTAATATTTGACGTAAAGCAAACTCTACTCACCCTAGTTTTTGGCCAAAATTGTTAATTTGCAAAGCGTATTATTTCATTACTATGTATAAAACTTTTTATGATTGATTTATTGAATATGAAACCAATTAAATATAGTCTAAATTAAGTAGGTTCATGTTTATAATGGCTTACATAGGAAATGAATTATTTAACCCTTGATGCAAAAACGGAGTTATAAGTAAACCGCTAAGTAACCCTGTGTGACAGAGTAGTTTTAAGCGCTAGAACAGATTTGAATGCAGTTTTTAATAATTATGGAATTCTGACAGTGGTTTTAAAAGTAGTATAATGTTTTATCATAATCGGTTTGGTTGGATAGTTATCAACTCTATTGTTATGAATTTCGATTTTGTAAATCAAATTATTCGGCAAAATTCATGTCAGTCCAATACAGTAAAATAAAACCTGTACTATCAAGAAACATAATGAGGTTATTTTGACCAAATTTTATAGGGAACACGTTTTTATATTTTTGTCGATCGGGGTTTTGGTGAAAACTGCCAAACAAATTATACTACTTCCCAAGATACTATTATATTACACCGAAATGACCCGTAACCAAAAAAAAACCGTAGTAAAGTGTAAATCTTACTTTAAATAGTTTTACATGACAAGGAATAACGACACTTATTTGAAAAAAGAATAAATACTAGATTAATCATCATTATAATTACCAGCCTTTAGTGGATAGGCCACTGCTGCACATAGGCCTACTTCAATAGACGCCAAGACAGCCGATCCCGTAACACTCGTAACCATTAACCAACATGGATCAGCCACCGCACGGAGATCGTCTTCCCACACGGTTAATGACCGACCGACACTTTATCTACTTTAACATTAGATTAATGATGGTAATTTCACTCATTGTAATAAACTGATTAAAATCGCAATAAATCCGTAAAAGTTGATTCATTTCATTTTCTGAATCGTTAGCTTAAAACTTATTTGTGCTTAAAACCCCTCAGTCGTCGCAGAATTAACTTTAGTATAGAAATATTAAAATTAAGACTTGAAGAAAATGAAGGCTAAATAATAATATTAACGAAATAAGAAAATATCAATTTGATTCAAATATAATATTATTTAGATTTATTTTAACCTTATAATCATTCTGTCCTCAATCTGCGGCAATAAAAAAAACCGGACAACAATTACAAAAACGAGTTTCGTTGTAACGTGTTTTGCGCAGATTCTGCATGTTATCATCATGAGTTCAAATATATTTTTACGAACTCTTGAGATAATTTAGTCATTTCTATTGTTGTTTGACTAAATGTGATTTGTGTCATTTATAAATAACTGCGGAAGGAAAATAGTACGTTTTTTGTTTCAAGGTTTTGTTATTATCTTTTATTTTGATATTTTTCACATTGAATGTTTTCTTGGATTTCGTTTTAAAACCACCGTAAAAAAGCTAGAAACGTATTTCTAATGTATTTTTGGTATTTAGTAGAATAATTAGTATTAAAGAAGTGAGGAAGTTTAAATTAATTTCACGTGAAACTGATCACTCGTTTTATTATTGGAATCTATTAATCATAAGTAAAAGTAATTCAATTAGATTCACTTAATGCTGAAAATATGACTACAGTAAATAAATTTAAGACACTTTTAATCTGAACAAATATACGCTTATGTACATGTATATAATAAGTTTAGTAATTAGAAACCTTTATATATTTTTACCTATCTCACTGTTGGGCACGGGGTCTCCTCCTCGAAACCAGTCGAGTAAAGTATTGCGAAAATACATATTATGTAAGCTTACATAAATTTTACTCGGTTGCTAATATAATATTCTATTTAATTTAATGCTATCTTTGTAGGAGAGTATTTATTTTAATTGAATCATAGAAATAAATGTTTTCAGATAAACCCTATCAGGTTTTCATGGCTGGGTTTTTGTGACAAATGTGTACCTATTTCACTCGCTGTGTTCTGAACAAAAAAAAATAGTTTGACATTTCCTTCTTAAGAAGAATATACATACATTCGCTTGCTTGATATTTTTTTTAATAAGAGCTACACAGTAATATGATTATAGTTTTCAGTAAAGTATCTTGTATAGTTTATTTTTCAGCTATGTCACAAAAAAAACCTAACATAAAAAAAGCATTTAAAAATAATTTCATCAAAACTTACCTAAGCATAAAAGTAAAAATATTTGACACCGCACCGATACCATATTGACTAATTTTAATTTGACTGTCTCCTTTTGGTGTTAGGAGAGTAATGAATGCTACGAATATCCGTCTTGAAACAAAATGCTTCACAAATATATATAAGATATTAAAGGCATCACCACACTGAGCGTTTTCTACGTCAGCACTGGAATTTGCGGAGGTTAGACTAGTGACTAGTCCTTACTACACTACAGGGGATCAGCGGCAGTATCACGTACCATATAATACTTATAGTATAATATTATAGTAAAAAAATCGTTGAATAATATAATAAGCTAAAATAACCTTTTTAGTAAATACATAAGGCATACTTTCATCAGCATCAATCTTAATGAATACTTCATTAAATAATAATTGGGTCTAGTGTGGCACGTTACATTTATATCGTTTGTAGTGTTTTTTCTCTGTTATCAATTTCATAATATGATAGAAACCTACATCAATAAATTACATCTTCCTTTGATGGACGGGGACGATGCCATACTAGCCAGGGTATAGCTAGCCAGCTTTAAAATCAACGATTATTGTATACTTAAATAAATATTAATATTAAACAATTTGCAATTATTTTTACCGTTTTAGAAGTTTTTGTATTTTTATAGTGCAAACGCTAAAGGAAAATATAAAATTTTTAAAATTAACCTTTACACAAAAATACTGCGTTGAATATCGAGTAGTGTACGGAAGCCTTTATGTTATATTTTTTACTGACGTATGTGTATGTATGTAAAAATAAAACTACCTTGTATTATCTGTGATATAGTATGTGAAAACTTTCATGAACATCAGTCATTTAATTTCTGGATTATTGTTTTGTTATTTATCCCAAAAATAAAGAATAACATGGATTAAAATTCAAACTTGAATTCACGAGACATCATAACAAAGCTAATTTTAATCAATTTAAACATCTCCGAAAAAAATAATCGCCATTTTATTAATTTTGCGCAAAAGTTTTAAATGTCATTTTATTTATTTAAAAATTTCATTACTTACGAGTAAAAAAATTGGTTCGAATTTTAAATATTCTTCCATATTTTTTGAGCGTTATATTGAATTATCGTGTCACTGAAAAAAAAATGGATCAGCGTACAGTACATTTCCATGCGATAATTATTTATGATTTGAGATGTGGCCTTCAAACAGACGACTCATTTGATCGAGGTCAAATGCTGTTTATGGATGAAGGCTAAAGCCTCCACCTGCATAGCGAATTAACGAATTTAACCCCCACCGTCTACCGTTGGGGGATGAAGAACGATATGGTCGTACTTGAAGGGCTGTTAGTTGTTACCAAGGAAAATGTGCTACTACTAAAAATATTTATAAAAGAAATGCTACATATATGGCAGATTGGGCCGGGAAGCGTTCGCAAGATTCTACATAAGCACTTTCCCATAGCATAGTTATTGGTTGTTGTAAAGCCTCATCGAAGCTAAAAACCTGGCCAGTGTGGAATGGTGCCATGACTAAAATTGAAGCAGGCTTGTCTCAGCGCGACAGTACGTAGGTGAAAAATCCTGGATTTATCAAACGATTACGAAACCAAGTCGGTCAGTCAGGCGACAGATTGGCTGTTTCAAATTGAAGTCATGCCTACTAAAATGCAGCGATGGAGAGCAGGTAGCTTTTGATCGCTAGTCCATTTATGTAACGGGTTATTTGGAGTTTATTCCAGTGCAAGATGGAAGCTTAATAGTGAATACTCTCATCGACACGCTAAAAGAAGAAGCGGAAATAGCTCTCAGTTTTCGCTGCCATGAGCGACATGCGACTGATTACCGGTTCACGCACTCAGCGATTGAAACAAGGATCAGAATCACAGATCTACGTCCTTACACTCCTGATCTAGCACTTACTGCGGCTTTTAATATCATATCTATCTTGAAATGTTCTTATCGATCTTGAAATTTTGACACATTTTTTTACAAAATCTGTCAAAACTTTAAGATCGATAAGAAAATTTTAAGATAGGATATTGAAAGCCGTCGTTAGTTATTTCTATCTTCTTAAATAAAAGATAAACTGAATCGTATCCACTTTTCATTAATTCGCTGGAAGATGCGCTAACTGCGTGCATGAAGGCTATGGAGGCGATGCCCATGGCAGACTCGAAAAAGTGTTTCAAAAATTGGTTTAGATGATGCATGACGCCTTGTATAGAAGCTGGTGGAAAATATTTTGAAAAGATTGAACAAAAATGTTTTTGCATATACTATGATTTTTTTTTAGTTTCTTAAAACTTTTTGAGTGCCCGACGTTATCAAATAATTTCTATAAGCATGTTTCACTGTTCGAAAACAACTTTGCTACTTGCAGTTTACGGTTGAATATTATTGTTTTTAGTTTGCAAAAGGTATATATAATAAGTAGGATATCTTTTCAAGTATACAATTAAAATAAAAATGTTAATTTAAAATTTTACTAAACGAAAAACGATAAAGTACGTTACTTTGTTTTAAAATTAGTAAAATGCGATACCACCGTTCATTTATACCAAACATATCAAATTGTATCATATAAAGGCTTAAGTATGATGTTCAACTATGTATAATATAAAGGGCTTTTAGGTAGACCAATTTTTTCTTAATAATTAATACTTCTTGAATGAATATACAAATATATAAAATAAATAAATATTATTCAACGCACATCGCAAGAACTAAAAAGAGAAAAAAATGTATAATATATTATGACAGTAAATATTCATCATACTTTCTGATCATGGCTGACCACTCAACTAGCCGGCCGTCATATAATATTACAGGACATTTATATTTCATTGACATAAAAAATTGGCGTCATTTGAAACTAGCACTATACATGGAAATATAGAATACAATTAGCTATACAGCGACATCGGACAGACAGAGTAGTAAAGCTAAAGTGACATTATTTACGCTTCTACTACGGCGACCGTCGACGCTTCGGACTGGGGATCTATTATCCTTCATAAATGATACAGGGCAGACATTAATATACGGGCTTGGAGTAGCCGTATCGTGTGCGACGTTCAGTTATATTTACCTGTATATTTATCAACTCTTATACTTATAATCTAGTTGTCTAAAGTCACAGACTGTCTTCGCTTCACTATTTCTATTGACGCCTCAAAATTTATTGTTACAGTGCAGACAGATACAATGTATAATGATAATAAAATACAGAGTGTACTATTATTTTACTAGCATTGCCCCGTGGTATGGTATATTAATTTATAGCCTATGTGCTATTCTGATGAACAAGCTATATAATTGTAAAGTTTCATGAAAATCCATATAGTAGTTTTTACGTGAAAGGGATAAAGATAAAGATATTTTATTTGTAAACATGAGTATTATACAATGGTTGGTCATATGAAATTAAAGTCCAGTCATGTTTTACCAGTTACGGTGTACAAATTACATATAAATAATAATTATGAGAATATGTAAGAATTTTTTAAATTATTCAATTTGTCATTAAAGTAATCATTAAAATTATAATAAACTCGATCTAATAGTAAATTAATTAATTTCTTCTTAAACAGATCTGCATTTAAATTCTTCCATTCTTTTGGCAGCTTGTTAAAAATTTTAGCAAGCTGCCAAAAGAATAGAGTAACATACAATCCATCCAACCATGCTTACAAACTTTCGCGTTTAAAATATTAGTAGGAAGTAGAATAGTAGGATTTGCACACCACAAATCCTACTATTATTATTCTGTACAGCAATTTCATAATACGTCTATAGTCAAAACTTGGATCCGAATAGGCGAGCCTCTTCATAAAATACCAGGAAAAAAAATTCAAGCGAAGTAGTAACATAAAGTTTTCCTTCTGACCTATAAATCATATCTCTAAATAAATTTATATGTAGAAAAAACTAACAACCTTGTCCAAACGATATCAATAATATTACAGGTTGAAAATTTGTAATGCCACATAACTCTTAATATTATTATAGATAGAAAATAGTACTCGAGGAAAATATTCCTTTAATTTTGAAAAGAAAGAAAACTGCATTTAAATATTTTCAAAAATTCGCCTGCCTCACCCGGGAACCAAACCAAATAAAATCTGTAAAAATACACTCTATACTTTTGAAGTTACTCTATCAATCTTTAAATTAAACGAAAACTGTTTATAAAAAACGGAAAACTAAATAATTAATTGATCGAATGGGGCTTCATTTTCTCGAAAACGCAATATCGCAATATATACAAGTTGAGTAAAAGCGTTATTCAGACCATGCTTCGAAAGGGGTGGAAAGAGGTATAGTTATTGGGACTTAGTAAGTATATTCAGCAAACTAAAGAGCGTAGAGAACACGTAAATGCCACTTAGTAGCATATGAAACTTCTCTAAGCTTATTGAAACTGATCCTTAAAGCCGCTCCATAGAAGAAAATCCTATCTTTGAGACTTTTCTAGCTTTCATCCTTAACAAGAAACGTTTATAATGAACGTTTTGAGTCGTAGTTATCTTTGTATAAAAAATAAAAATAAAAGGTTATTTATATTAAAAAAAACGGTTTTCTCTAAACTCGGCTTACTGACGATAGTTGAACGTGACAACGTCATAAGAAAACACTGATGGGCCGATTGTGCCTCTTTGTCGCTCGTTCCGCACTCTCGCTTGCACTTTAAGCCTTAACTGGAACGCCTTAGAGCGAGGTAACGCCGCATGTGTCATGTTTTTTCGTGCAGCCAGCTCCATCGAATTATAAGACGTTACCACGTTAAAATATAGTTGTCTGTAGTCGGTTTAGAAGTTGTGTCGGCAAACACAAGCCCTCTCGGATGACAGATGTCAGAATGTCCCCTAAATTATTATTATAGTCCTCGCCACTTTTAAAGTCCTGCGACTAATGCCTGAACTAAATTTGACAAGATTGACATCTTGACATCTGTCTGGAGTAAGAAGTTGTGATATTTTAAATTGTTTTATGTGAAATTTGGAGCATATAATATAAAGTAAGGTGTAAAAATTTAAGGCCGTATAGTGATCGTTAAAGTGAAATAATTTTGTGAATTAGAAAGTAAAAATAAACAACAATTAACCCCGTTAAATAATCTGTTTATAAATGTCACAGCCATGACAGGTAAATTGTAGAGATGCCAGAGTCACTCATTTTTGCCTAATTTATGGTTAAAATATTATCATTAACTCTATACCTACATTTACCTTATGATATTTTATATGAATATAATTACAAGGTAAAAGAATTATAACCTTGTTTAGATGAATTATATTTTTAGGTGTTTCTGTAAAAAAGGTCGAATAACAAAAGAAGTAACAACGGCAGCAATTACTTCTGAGAAAATCGTCACCCCTGGCAAAAGCCGAACACAATCGAATAAGCTTGTTTTAGATGAATTCTACTAATCGGTTATACGTAAAAAATACAACGAAATATTTAAAAAAAAAATGTTTTATTTTACTAAAACCTGGTAGGGAGATTTTTATTTTGCTGCTATAATTATTTTTGTCATTATTATCATCATCAGTCTTTATCAATGCACTACTGACCATAGGCCCTATAATTATTTAAATTTTTTATTGTACTAGACTTGTTGGAAAATCATTACAATAGAAATTGGCAACATTGAGTTATGAGATCGCAGCGCCGCGTCTATCGGACTTCTAAAGTGGCGATGACTCTACATTGGTGATCCTACGTGTAGGCAAATAAAAAAAAAACATTCAAATAGAATAAATACCGAAAGTGTGTATTTTACACTTTTAGGGTTCCGTAGCCAAATATCTAAAAACGGAACCGTTATAAATTCGTGATGTCTATCTGTCCGTCCGTATGTCATAGCTACTCTTTTCCGGAACTATAAGAACTATATTGTTGAAACTTGAAAAGTGGTCTATGTATTATGTGAACAGCATAAAAGTTTTCAGACAAAAATAAAAAAAAAGCAATAAATTTTGGGGGTTCCACATACTATATAATAACTGAAACTCAAACAACGTTTTTTCATCAAACCCATACGTGTGAGGTATCTATTGATAGGTCTTCAAAATTGATATATAAAAAAAACATTTATTATTATTAACGGAACCCTTCACGGGGAAGTTTGACTTGTACTTGACCGTTTTTTTAATACGGTGATTAGTCACTTCATAATTAAATTACTAACTAATCATTTATACGTAGAAAACACCTATGAATATTTACTAGGCACTTATAATTCCATAAGTTATCTTGAATGCTTTTTTCTCCATCTATGGCTTGATCCAAAGTTTTCTATTTAGTTTCTTCTTTTTTAAATATTCATAGGTTCTCTTCTCATTCGCTTTTTATAGATTCGCTGTGAGTTCCTCCATTTTCCAAAGTTTTACAAATTAAAAAGAAATCTTGGACAAAGATATGGAATTGAAATGGAAGCGCATGGACATTGAAATTCGACTAAGATATATGACTAATGGAATACCACAAAAATAAAAATATCAAAGAATCATAATCACAGATCACAACTACTATGATGGTCTTCGTCGGGCTGCTTTTGAGTTACTGGAAAATTCCTTTTAATCGCCAAAGAGTAATTCTCTCTGCCTTGAGAATGAAGAAGAGAGCCGTTAAGCATAGAGAAGGGACGTTTAGCTCATAGCGTGTACTCGCCTGCCATTGTCAAATAAGATCTTGGGTTGACGTTAAGAAAATTGGTTATTGCTGGCAGAGATTTATAAATTACGACAGATGGAGCATGACGAACACGCAAGTGAGGCCACTAAAGCGCAAGTGACGCCACAAAAGGGAATACAAATTCAAAAGCGAATACAATCTTGATGCAGGGCTTGACATAGCGTCGTACTCTAGCGTGTATTAGATTGTATTCGCTTTCGAATTTGTATTCCCTTTTGTGCCGTCACTCGCGAGTTCGGCATGCTCCATCTGTCTTTAAAATAACATCTCCATTATCCCAGAATTTATATAATATTCGTTGGAAAAAACGTCAACGGGATTAATCTGAAATCAGCATCGCACAGCACATATTTAAACACAAAAGATTTAAGATCCTATATTATTAAAATAATATTGATTTTAATGCTTAGTTTGCATGTGCTCTGAAAACTTAATGTGGTTATTACCTAAATTAAGGAAGACGATTGGTAAGATGTGAGTCAAGAACGCTCAATCAAGGTTCAAAACATTTTATTTTCACCTACTGAGATAAGACAGTTTGTAGGACAGCGTTGTTATTAGATCGCTTTATAGCCGAGTTGTTCGCGAGCGAGTGATAATATGATTTTAGAAAGATATTAATGAATTTATGTTCTACTAGTAGCGCCCCGCGGTTTTTACCCGCGTACTTCCCATTCCCGTGGGAGTACAGGGATAAATTATAGCCTATGTATTATTCTGATATACAGGCTATATTATTGGAAAGTTTCATTAAAATCCATTCGGTAGTTTTTACGTGAAAGAGTAACAAATGTCCATACTTACAAACTTTCACATAGTAAAAAGTTTGATATAAATTTTCTCAATTATATTACTAAAACATTTATACAGTAATGAGTACTTACTTAACTTTGAACTTAGATTATTTTCTAATGCTTACGCCAATATATCTCATTATAATGATACAACTTTTGCGGATTTTATAGCGGTCCGTTGTGATTTTTAAATACCCGACGTTTCGGATACTTTAAAGCTGCCATGGTCACGAGAGGACGAAACGTAAAAATCATACTAAGGCGCAACAAAATAACGCAGGTTAATACTTCCGGAATATCCAGTTTTACCTCAACCTTAGGCCTGTTCTAAATAAACTCGGTCTAGGTAGGAACCTAGACCTATCTGGGGACTCGAACCAAGCTGAATCCAACTATTCAACTATCCTTATACATGAGAGCGACGGTGGTCCAGTGGTGGACGGACTCGGCCTCTTACGCGAGGGGTTCCGGGTTCGATCCTGACCCGTCCGTGTGTGCCTTGAAATGGGTTTTTATAAATTTCTAAGTGCACACGAGACCATTGTTCGCTCACCGGTGAAGGAAAACATCGTGAGGAAACCTGCATGCCTGATGAGATCGAAAGTCTTTGAAGGTATGTGAAGTTCACCAATCCGCACTGGGCCAGCGCGGTGGACTATTGGCCCATTACCCTCCTCGCCCGATTTCGAGGAAGGAGACCCGTGCCCAGCAGTGGGACATATAAGGGTTGATACTTTACTTTACTTTTTACCCATAATTTTTTAATGTTGCACAACAGGACAAGCATTAGTGAAAATTCGCTTAAACATATAGAAAAATATACACAAAATTCATGTCGCTTGACTTAATAATTATTATATGTATATAAATTAACGAGGTGACCTTAATTACATACGAAACAATTCTTGATAAGCGATATATGTATATCCTAATTCTAATTAAATTATTTTATTAATATTTGCTAAGTAAAAATTATCATGACGATAAAATGGCGCTGTTTATAAATTTCTAAATATTACTAGAAAATTCTAAAACTATCACATACCTTCTTCCATGATGTACGTTCTATTCTGTTCGGAAGTTCTTATGAAACTGGCATCGTATTCAAGAAACCATACTCGTGCCTTTAATTATATTACTAGCATTATCGATTTTTACAACTCAGCAACATATTATTCCGAAAGATTATAGGATACGTAATAGTGCAGGTTTAAAACAATCAGGAGACATCAATTCTAAAGTATTACGCCGCACAAAATTATTAAAGATATTCGCAAAACGCTTATCCGAATCGTTGGTGCTGATTTTATACAATAGCTCGAATAAGGCGTCTCTGGTGGGTATAATAAATCTGGTCGAAATGCATGAACATTTAGTAATAGATTAGTGAAAATTTCAACCTTTTCCCTACAATCTGGGGTTAGACAGGAATTAAATTTAGTACCCTTGCTCTTTGTTTATTTGTACTAGTAATTCCTCAAAGCATATCCTAAAAGAGGCTTTATATTTTACTGAGTAAATATGGTAAACAAAACAAAAGATTTTAAACACTAAAAATATTATATAATAATTATTACATTCTCAATAACAAACAAAACAACAAAAAAACAAAATAACAAAAAAAAAAAAACAAAACAATTATTGTTTTCATAACATTATTAGAATATTATGAAATATAATATTTTTGGGAAGAAATGTAAAGTATACCAAGTGGATATAGACATAGAGAAATGAAGTATACTTAATCAATGTTAAGTATAAATGGCATTTTATTAAAGAATAGAGATTAAAAACTAGTACTACCTACTGATTAATAGTAAAATAAAATATTAGTAACGTTTATAGAAAATCGACACGAGTAATACTATAGAATGGTGTAATAATAATGATGACGACATTTTTTATATTTTGGTTCGATCATTTATCGGTAAAACCGGTTTATTTTAATTTAGTTTGACAGGCAGGTTTTCTGAGAACTTCCTTTGGAGAATTTATGTAAAACTGAATATTTAGAAAACAAGTTATCCGATCCGTTATTGCCCATCTAGACAACTCGAATATGTAAGGTTTTTAAGACCGTATAAAAAACTATTATTATTAATGACTGTAATCTTCTAATTCCGGTACTTAATACGGTACGGTACGGTATTTTTAACATGTTCTAATGGGAGTTCATCTAATCATAATATATTAAAAAAAAATCGAATATTTAAAACATTAATATTTTATGAGAGTGGGTCGCCGACGAAGGTTCCCCGCGTACGTAAGCGTTGCTACTTAATATACCTAACGTAACGCTCCTGTGCTCTAAAACCAATTTTTACGGATTTTATCGTGGTTTATTAAGTTTTTTACATGGTCAACGTTTCGTATACTTTACAGGAACGGTTCACGGGAAGCCTTGTCAACTTGCGACTTGTAACAAAATTGGATGACTTGATGACTATGATGATTAGCCATGCATTTATGTAAATCTAAAATGAAAAAAATAAAATAAAGACATTTCAATTAAGTAAGGCTCCGTTTGTACTAGAGCTTATATTCGAGCGTTAAATAAGCGTTTGAATTAGACAAATGGATACCCATATTCACGCGATGGTTTTTATGGCACGCTGTTGGATTTTAGACGTTGAGTGTTTGTCGTTAAATTGAATTTAGCATGCCAAACTCGCAACTCGAGCCAATGCATGTCGCATTTACTGCAACGCTTTTTAAGCGCTCGTGCAAACGGGGATTTAAAATTTCCTTTAAAAATAAAATGGGGTTGAATTTGACTATTCAAAAGGCTTCATCGCGTACTTGACCAAAGCTGTCATCCACAAGAGTGCGTACAAAAATAAATTTATCAAGCCATTGTGTAAAAATCATTGGTTTAATTTTCACAAGCGCGGCAAATAATAAATAGCGCGGCGCTTGTTAATTTAATTAAAAAATCAATTTTATGTTATTTTATATTATTCCCAATTATAATACAAAGAGTGTAATTTCAATCTCGTAATAGCCAAAATTATAAATTTCTGCAGCAACATTTTAAAATATATTTTTAAACTCGATTTATTTTAGAAGCTTAATTATATACTTTGAATACAAGAGGGCAACTGGACACTTGGTTCATCTGTTGGAAAGTGACTATATGAAAAATATACAAAAATATTTTGAGTTAATTAAAAATGATGAATATAAGTTGGAATGTGGCGTGAGGCAGGGCGGGTTAAGCTCTCCTCTTTTGTTCAACCTGTATATTAACCAGCTTATTGAGGAACTCAGCAATACACATGTTGGATGCTTTATTGACGGAATTTCTTTTAATAACATCAGTTATGCAGATGACATGGTGCTGCTTAGTCCCTCAATAGGTGGTTTGAGGGAACTCCTGCGTATCTGCGAGACATACGCCGAGAGACATGGGCTCAAGTACAACTCTAAAAAGAGCGAATTGCTTATTTTTAAAACAGGCAAATATAGACCCAAGCATGTGCCTCCTGTATACCTGAATAGTGTTCCTTTAAGGCAGGTTGAACATTTTAAATATTTGGGTCATATTGTGACTGATGACCTCAGGGATGACGAGGATATAGAAAGAGAACGTAGAGCGTTGGCGGTGAGAGGCAACATGCTCGCCCGTAGGTTCACTCGATGTACAACTCAAGTAAAGATTACACTTTTTAAAGCATACTGCCAGTCTTTCTACTCGAGTGGTCTGTGGGTGTGGTATAAGCGTCGATCCCTCGACACTCTACGTATCCAATATAATAACGCTTTCAGAATGCTGTTGCGGCTTCCGTGGCGCTGTAGCGCGTCAAGAATGTTCGCTGTAGCTCACACCGACGGCTTCAAAGCGGTTATACGCAAGAAAACAGCGTCTATGCTGCAGCGCCTGCGGAAGGCCAGCAGCAGCATTCTGAAAGCTATTGCGGCTAGGTTTGACTGCCCTATCCAAGAACATTGGGTAAGGGTAGTCACTGGACATGTATAATGTCAATCTGTATTCCTGTCAAATACTTAGGGCCTGTTTCACAATCTCCCTTTAAGTTCCCTATAGGCTATTGGCAACATATTTGACAGATGTTTGACAGATAGAGTATGGAGTATCTGTCAAACATCGGTCAAATATGTTGCCAATAGCCTATAGGGAACTTAAAGGGAGATTGTGAAACAGGCCCTAACACTACTAACATAATTATAAGATAATATTGTAACTAACAAACTAACAATAATATGGGCATGAAATGATTTGTCTGAAATAAAAATTTTCTGTTCTATTCTATTCTAAAAAATATTTTAGACATAATATTATGTAATATTTTATTATATCTTCTCGAGGGAAAAAGTTGACTATATCAGACAAATGTGATTATTCTTTGGCGTTCATCTCATATTGACGTATGCCTCACTGTCACCAAAAGGCAGACTTGTAACAAAAGCATCACTCAACTTTGGTTTTGGGACGGAGAGCTTACACGCGGGCAATTGTTATCTTTCTAGTTTTTTTTTTTGGGTTTATTGTTTTGATCTCATACCCTACATAAGTCTACATTTCTAAGATAAGATATAACTTTATACTAATATATAAATCTGTAGAGTTTGTTTGTTTGAACGCGCTAATCTCAGGAATTAGTCATCGGAGTTAAATGATTCTTTCGGTGTTAGATAGCCCATTTATCGCGAAAGGCTATATCATCCCGCTTAGTAAACGTAAGTGAAATTGGGAGCAACAGCTAGTGTATCATATATGCTTAAGCTTTTTTTTTTTTTTATCTTTTACGCCGGGAAATGCACTGACGCATACCGCTGGGGAGTGGGTCTCCCCAGGCGGGACTCGCTGCGCCCGAAAGCTGGTAAATGGACGCAGCTCTACCCACTAAAACCCGAAGAGTGCCACCAATGCCGCCTTTGGTGAAGCGCCCCGGATCTACAAGCAACAGGGCACCTCGACGGCTAGCTAGTCCCTCGGGGGACCGATGCCACCTCCACAGAGGGGTTGCACCGCACCACAGAACAACCCCTCCCACCGTCGGGACCGTACAATAAGGCGAGGTTTCCATCCTCGCCCCTTGCCCCCTGCTCTTTTGCCCCCTCTTCTTATAAGAGGGGTACAAAGAGCCCCCTTAGCTCAATTAGCTTCGCCCAAGGTGTTGGGCTCACCCTAGGCTACTGAGCCCCACCGCCACGACAAGGCTTGAACCATGGCGGGGATATATGCTTAAGCTGTTGGTGTGCACGACAATGTATAACTTACGAACCAAAGAGGGATTACCTGTCCATTTGTTTTTTTAAGCGGCGGCTATGGCTAACACTCTATCCCGCCGTCAGAAAGTACAATATATTAACGATTACTAAATATTAACAAAACTGCGGGAATGAATCCGTTTGCAACGATACCCATAAAGATAAGCCCCTGGAGAATAAGAAGGCACGGAAAAAAGTATAAATGTTAGAAGTTCGCACTCTTAAAGAGCCAGAGACAAATAATGAACAATCAAAATAACGAAGCATAGACAAACTATGCCTTAAACTCCTTACCTGGTTGCGGAGACTGGACTCAAATGTGGGTCACATAAGTATTGTATCAGTATAATATACTTATGAAATTATTGTTTTAGTAAATAATGCATTATGTAAATACAAATAAACATTAATTAATAAATTGAATTATGATTGCAATTTCCTGCAGCCATTGAAAATACATTGAATTATGGTAATTTGTAGGCGTCGTCCGTTATGGTGTTTACATACAGCATATTATGACATACTTAGGCGCGCTACCTACTTCGGATGTAATTTGAAAGAGATTCTTATTATGTACTACTGGTTGCATATTACAATTTCAGCTACATAAATATCCAAACAACATATATTAATTAGTAAAATAAAGCTTACTTTAATCAATCATTAAATAATATAATCGGAAGAGGTAGGCCTTTGCTGCATTGGTGCTCAAATTGAGCAGGCACTGACTGAGTGGTATCGCTCGCTTACACAATACCGATGTAAAGTGATAGCTAGGCTGTGGCGTTTCGTGCGGTTTGTGAGTTTCCGGTCGTCCATTTTAGGGAATAGGGGGGGTAATAGTAATAGCCTGTGGTTGTGATGATGTCTGTGGGCTCCAGTAGTCACCACCGATAGCTCTTTTGCCTCCTTATGTGACAAAAAAATCGTAATAGTATAGGCGTTAAGTTCTTTAAAAAAAAAACATAAACCCATATTTGTCACACTGCTGGGCACGGGTCTCCTTGGAAATCAGGAGAGGAGAGTATGGGCCATATTTCACCGATGCGCTGGTCTAATGCGTGTTGGTGAACTTCAAACACCCTCAAAGACTTTCATTCCTTCACCGGTGAGTTAGCGATGCTCTCATGTTTTGGGCACCAATAAGAGTCAGGATCGAATCCGGACCCTCTCGCTGAAGATACAGGGTCCATTTCCATTGGACTATCATGTTGTCCAATATTTATATTGAAATTTTATTCTCTTTGAACACACCTTGCGTTTATTTGCATAGATATCTAGAGATAAGAGTTATATTTGTATTGTAACTGTTTATCAAGATTGTATTTGCATAAAGGATAAATAAAATAAATAACGAATTAACAGCTACGACATGATAGTCGTGTACTACTTTCTATTCCAAAACTATCGTCTATCAAATACGATAGCTTCAAATATAACATACTAGCAACGTCCCGCAGTTTCATAATATGGTTTATATTCGGTAATATGGCTATCATTAAACTAGCTGTTGCTCACAGCTTCGCCTGCGGCAACTAAGATTTAAAACAGGATCCTAACTTTTTGAATATTTAATACAACCTATGTTCATCGAGCTGCCTATTAAAAAAAAACCGCATTTAAATCATTTAAAGGTTTAGCATACATACAGCGGGAAGTGACTTTGTTTTATACTATTTAATAAAGAAGAAGATTATTAAAAATATTATTAATGATATTATGGCCTTTCAAAAATCTATAGGGACAGAAATCTATAATTGTAAGATATAGCTTCATGCTGCTTTGCAGCCGAATTGGTCCGGACTTCGGCACGACCGGAGGTGCCTGTCGCTCACATGATTCCGGTGTCAAGTGACAGCTTGGCTGTCGCGTTACGTCCGGTATGTGAGTTTCCATTGGGTCTACAAAACTTCTGATTATGTGGATATTTCTAGGCACCGATAGTAAAAACGCTTCGATTGTTCTTTCACCGATAAAAAAAGATATTTCCCCTGACCAAACAGCTTCAAGTGCATTAATGTTCTTTAATTTGAAAAAGTAATAAAATCAGATGCCGATGCGACGAGGCATTTTGCTAAATTTTTGGTTTTCACCCGAAGGTAAAAGCAATAAAGGCTATTCATATCTAGTAGTATTTAAGAAGCGTAACATTGCTTGAACTTGAACATAATTGTTACAGAGCCTTTCTTGTTACTGTGGGGCAAATTATTTTGACCCATCTGTTTGTCTCACGTGTACCTAATCAATTGCTGATGTACTTAAATAAATTTAAAAAAAAATCCCCGGACCTGCCAGCAATAGAACACATTTAACAAGTCAATGAATATATGAGCAGGATTTTTTTCTCAACAGCTTTAATTGTTAAAGAAATTACTTCCAGCAATATAGGTTTACATAGTAGCTGCAAGGGCTGAATTTAAATGAGGTAACATCACTCACCTGTTCCCCAGTGGCTCAAATCACAATGCATTATTCAGTCTGTTGTGACAATATTGCAATATTTCATCATGGTACCGTATACCCCTGAGGGTGGTGTAGTTGCCTAAAGTATTAATCTAGGCCGTATGCAGCATTGCAGGATGATACAACGTGGTTACGACACCAAACAATACACATAAACTATAGCAGCATCCACGTCCACTAGATAATATTTTAGACAGTACAAAATCTATCTTCGTTAAAATGACTCAAATCACACATTTGTAGCAATTTAAGTAAGTATTCGCCATTCGGTCAACGAAATTTTACGGCATTTAAGACGTGACATTTAATGCTTTGAAGTTTTAACAAATATGACCAAAAAGTATCGAATGTAGTAAGTACAGATAGTATTGATTGTATTTTAGATTTATCTTAAGTGTGTTCTTGTTTATTATATAAAATACCTATAAGTGTGTAGAGAAATAAAAGATGAGTAGTAGATGAAAGTAGAGTAGTGGCCGGCCCTTGGCTGTGAATATTGATGATCAAAACAAAAAGGTTGCAAGCAATAATAAATTGGATATACTTATTTTTATTGTTTAGTGTTTATTACTGCATTTTGAGTGACTTTAAGTATACTAAAAAAACCACAAAGACATTTGCTACTATAATTATTGCAATCTATCTGTGCCTTGATTTTTTTATCGATTTAGTTCTTGTTTACTAAAAGCTCATCTAGCTCTTGGCCGGCAAATAAAAACTTTTTTCTATTTAAATTTAATAACTCTTAGGAAATTATTTATCACTCTTTAATATATATTTTAATAATGTATTAATCTAAAAATTTTTTACTGAGTCTTTGCGACTATAACAATGACAAAATAGTATATTTTAATAAAATAATACATAATAAAATAGCCAGACTTTAAAAATAGGTATACTCTATTATAACAATATGTCAAAAGTGGCATTTTTATTAAAACATTTTATTTTTTCGCAAAAAAGGATATTTATATTTTAAATATATTCATACTATTTTTCATTGAGTTTATTGAATAGATATGAAGGTAAATATCATTAATGAAATGTGCTCGTTTAATTTCCCAATAGAAAAGTTTTCTGATTGAACATGAAATTACTTTTGATTTGAAATCTAGTATGATGTATGTTGTCGATATTGAAGGAAATCGCCTTGTCGACCGCGACCTATTCTGAACAAAATAACATTTTTTATTCCGTATATGGCGCCTTATTAAATTGTCAAGTTGTAAGTTCACACAGTGCATTCTTTTCTTTCAGGCTAGCAAAATATCAAAACGCCGTGGGTCTCCCAAGACACAACACAGTGTTGATCAAACCGCGAGTAGCCCACAGTTTCAAGTTCCTAAGCTGTGGAGCAATTTGAAATATCCAAAAGATCGTCAGCACTTAAAGAATATTGCCAAAACTTATCCAGGAGAAGTTTCCATATCAGCATTAAACATAGTAATATCGTATTTAATTTTTAACAATATACCACTTAACTAAGATAGCACAGAACACTTAGATTGTTAAACACAGTTGAAAGCCCACTTCACTTTAAAACTTTTAGTTCTAAGAAAGTAAAACATTTATTAGAAATGTGCCTGGCAGGAAAATTAAACGAGTTCACATTGTAATATTTGCTTTACCTTTTTTAAAGGCGCACCCTTGTTTAATAAAGTTACGAAATGATTTTTCTGTGTAATAGATTCTTCAACATCTTCAACGACGAAAATTGAGTGATCTTTTTTCATAGTATAATCTATTTTACCAATCTGATACTGAGAGCTAGTATAATATTAAGATTTAAGAAAACGATGAATTCCTTTTTTTTTCTTTCTTAGGAATCTACGAATATGTGAATTTATCTTTTTTTTAATCGAGTTAAAAATATCATAGTAGAACTATAATTCGTTCGGACTATGTTCGGACATACTTTAATAATTGTGAATTAGAGACGTCATATTTTCACCATTTCAAATCTCAAGCAATAATTCTGAAATTTATTTCTTAATATACTAACTTCAACTTCAACTCTTTTATTTATGTTCTTAATATACCTACGTGAATTAATTTAAAAGTAACAATTTCAAATAGTAATAAGTAATAATTTATATTCTGATATTTTAGTAATGATCATATTTTCTAGCCCCACAATATAGATTTTGAACCAATCGATTTGCTATACAAAGGAAACGAAATATCCCAAGGTGATGAAAAACTATCTACAGACGATAGTTCAAATATAAAATCACCGGAATTAAATATGAAAAATGATAAAATGGAGAATAAGAACCAAGATGCTAAAACATTACATGGGATTTGGAAAAACGACATGAAATCCTGTGAGCATCGAAAGGTAAGCAAACAGTATACAGGAATTTCAGTACGAGCGTCCACTCCATATGTTTGCGATTGGTCGCTTTTGTTCGAGTCTTGTCATATTTGACTTTACATACTCAGAATTATTGGGAAAATTTTACATATCATAAAAGTAGTTGACTTTTTGAGTATATAATATCCACACACATTTTTAGATTTACATTATATTATATGATGATTTGTATGATGATATTGTTTTGTAATTGTAACTAATATAAAAAAGTAAAGTATCAACTATCAAACCTTTATGTCCCACTGCTGGGCACGGGTCTCCTCCTCGAAATCAGGCGAGGAGGGTAATGGGCCATAGTTCACCGATGCGCTGGCCTAGTGCGGGTTGTCTAATATAGTAAGTTAATATTTGAATATGAGAAGAATTTGATCTAAAATATAGCATTTTTTGTAGCAGAGCAATAAGTTGAGAGTTGCCAAATATATGTATTGGAGACTTAACATGTCGTTAAAATAGGTCAGTTACAATATGGTGACAGTGAGATAACTACGAGATAAATCGGTTATGTAGTAGTGACGCTCATTGGCTTCGGCATAGCTGGTCTAATCTCTTTAGCTCTAAAGTAGAAATTGGAAGCAAGTTCCTCTTGCGAATCTTATTACTGTAAAGCGACCACAAACTCTCGACATATTGTCAGGTATCGATCGTTTGTGATCGAGGCGAGAGGAGTTTTAGCAGTCGAATGATTTATTAATTATAGTGATCAAGATATATTAATAGCATTACATAATATCAATAATAATAACACATTTGTCACAATATGTTACTTGCCTTATCGACATCTATATTCCAAAGAAAGTTTAGGAGTCCGAAATACGTTTTGATCATACCTTGTACATTTTTATTTACGGTATCTTACGAATTGATTTGATTATTAAGATAATTGAGTAGTATAATTATTCCTTAATTTGAATTTATATAATCTGTTTATATGTAAAACTTAATAATATTCTTTTTCGCAGAAATCAAAAGCATGTAAGTACGAAACCCGAATAATCACGTTTATTATTTATATAACGTGTTGTATACAAGTTACTTTTTTCCAAAGCAGGCTCTCCGTCAAGAACTGATACAGATGATCCTTTAACAAAACAGATACGTGATATTCATAACGAAACCCGAAAAAGCTCACGGGTTATACGAGATTCGAGAGCAAGACTACTAGAAATACAGAAGGTTATTTTCTGATATAAGACAATATGATTTATTATGTTAGTATTACGAGTATAGGCAGTTCAACTCAACTTTACACGTACAGACCCACGCACGCACACGTAGCTGGGATATTTTTATAACTTTTATCAATCGATACAGTATACCGTACCATTGCAATAGTAAAAGAATTTTCTAAATTGGATAAACAGTTTCATAGATTACTTTGTACATCTAAAGCCATATAGCATTACCTCTTTATTAAATTTATATAGATGACGAGTATAGTTAGCTTGGCTGTAAAGGGAACTATGTCTATTATATTGTGTAGCCGATATTGTTTTGTTTCTATATAATAACAGTGATTCTATTACCGATCAAATTGGAATATTGATAATTCCCAACGCTGTGCAAAATAATCATGACACGGATTTAGTGATCATAGAATTCTAAATAATAATGTAACCCAAATAATAAGGTATTATTAATTATTTAGTAGTAGTTTATATTATTTTATTACAAATTAGGATTATATTATCTAGGATTATTTTTTTATTTCTTTGGGTGAAATTTTATGATAACTACACATTTGAACACATAATATGTTTTAAGAACATGTACCTAAAGTGTTGTGTGAAATGTGTCTTATTGAAAAAAAAGGGCATTGACTCTTATTTGTCCCACTGCTGGGCGTGTCCTCTTTGAAATCAGGCCATTAGGCCATAGTTCAAGGCATCAGGATCAAACCCGGACCACTCAATAAGTCGAGACTATAGAGTATAGTCACTAAACAGGAAAAATATTTAAGACACTTTCTCTTATTAAATAATATACTAAGCTGTTCATTTATAAACTTCACTATAAAAACCTCTGTTAGGATTTAATCTCTGATTTTAGAGATGTTTTTTCATGTAAAATAGGACCCCATGATTTGCGCAGTTAGAAAATTTATAGAATGCAGTCTCTGACGCCACTTTGTACATGGATAAGAGTACAAATATCGTACGTCGGAAAAAATTAGGTATTCCAGAAGTTTTAGACATGAAAATCGGTATGTCGTATTTCAGAAAACAAGATTGACTGAATCCGATGTGAAGGAACTGGCTGAACGAAATGAGTTGCTCTTACACGAAATGGAACGCTTTGATCGACTCACTAGAAATATACAGAAGCTAGTAGGGGAAGAATTGACACGAAAAGTATACCCTAATGAAGATGGCTGTCCAAATTTTCATTCTATGTATGGTATGTTAGGTGTAAAAAATATTTTGTGTAGACTCATTGATATCCGTTTTACCGAAATACATACCTGAAAAAAAACATTTTTTATAAAAAATATTCCTTTTAAAAAATATTGACATAATTCTTTGGCTTAGTACCTACTTGAAGATAAAATAGAGATCGCTTAAAAACCAAGCATCGATTATTATTTTTATTATACTTTAATTAATAAACACAATAATATGATCTAAAAGTTTAATTTGAAATGCGAGGAAAGGGAAAGGAACAAACAAATAAACTTACATGATTAATATTAAGACAACTTAAGTCATCATCATTATCCTTTATCCATCCACTGTTGAATATAAACCTCCCTCAATGAACGCTAAGACGGCCGATCCCTTGCCACTCGCATCCAACACGCATCGGCCACTGCGCGGAGATCGTCTTCCCACCTCTTCCACCACCAACACTTCGTCTACCCAAACGCGGCCTCCACTCTTGAACCTTATGTTAAGTCAAGCCAAGCTCAAGTTTATTTTTTAATGATTGACTATTATGCGAAGCTTTATGTCGTCTAAAAATTATATATTAATTGGAAATTATAAAACAAACGAACGAACATAATTATATTTACAAATAGGTCTCGAGAGAAATTTATGATTGAAGCAATCGGCGTGCCTGTTGTTATATTTATTTAATTTCATTTCAGAACCGCCCCTGTACCATGAAATGAAAATGAACCATCCTACTGTGGTGCTTGGCTGCAATACAAACACTCCTACAGTGAGGTGTAAATCTGTACGTAAATATCCGATGAAATTTTATGTGATTGCACATTTCGATAAAATGAGTCTATAATTAAGGGCGGACTTTAAAGCGAGAGTAGATTCTGACCAGGACACTCTCAATAAAGGTTTTGTGAAAAATCGCTTGCTTGTTGATGGTCAAAGAAAACTTCCGTGGTCCGGAAAAGATTGCGACTGATAAAAAACTAACATTACAATGTTTTGGATACTTTATAAGGTAGATAGATATCAAAAAAGTTAAGTAGATAGATTACTGATTATTCTTGTGACCGTCGGGGATCCGTAAAAATATTTTCTTCGTAACGAGTATTATATAACATTAGAAAACAATATTATGTTACCAATTGTAAACGTACGTTTTCAAGGAAATCGACTTGACGAGAAAATTGAACGAAAGCTACGACATGCAAGAGAAACTTGTCGCCGATAACGCCGATCTCGAAGTGAAGAGGTGATTTGATATTAGCACTGAGTTGAGTGAAACAAAGTTATATTTGTACCGGGAATTTCTTAGTAGTTACATATCGATAGTAATCAGAAGCGCCGGCACGAGTCGTGCCAATCGAAGCGTTAATAGTCTAAGAGACGAAGTCGAACTCCATTCGTTTGCCAGATAAAATATGGTTTATCTTATATACCGATACTATAAAAAGAAAGATTAATTTGATTTTTTTTACATTGAATAAGGCCTTATATGTTTAAGTATAATAATAATTAATAATAAATATATTAATAATTAATAATTAATTAATATTCACAAAAAATATTCTACATAAGTAAAAAATCCATCAAAAATCCAAGGTGTAAGATAGGCTATAAAATATTTTAACATGCGAAACCGGGTCGGACCGATAGTGTAATATAATGTAATTCAAAATTACTATCGAAACATTTTTTATTTTAATTTTATTATTACAAAAAGTATTCTTAAGCAAATAGGGTAATTTAAATTGTACATTGTATTTACATTAATGTAAATTGTAAATGTGTTCGTATACTTTTCCTTGGAAAATGTAGCCTCAAGTTGAAGTTCCAATTATTACGAATTGATTGTTCTACATTGTCGTATCAAATATTCTGAAAACTGAATGTTTTGTAACTCAAATAGTCAGTGTCGGATCTTAGGTGTAGGGACACGTAACGTTTAATAATTGCATTAAGTTGCCTACTGTCCTTATTGGTTTTATTGTATAATATAAAATATATTGCATCCAGAAAAAGGATGACGTTTTACTACTCCTGGCTCTTATACTATAAATGTTAGATGTCGCGTGACATCCGTTTCCCTTATGCGCTAATTAAACATTAATTAATGACTGAATTGAAACAATTATTAATACATTGTGTATTAACTATAGATTTAGCGTGACCTGAATTGATAACGTACTGTTAGTGTTATGATAAACAATGATTTAAAAAAAATTGAGTATTAATAACACTGTTCGATATGCCACTACTAGCATTGCGCCGTGGTTTCGTCCGCTTCGCTGTCTTGTAGGGGTGCGTATAAATTATGGCCTATGTGTTATAAAATTATGATTAAAATCCATTTATTCATACAGGCTCTGCCTGCCCCCTGATTCTGTAAGAGTCATTTTCTAGGCTGTGCGCTGCGACGAGCTCGTCTCGGCGCACAGCGTTGACGTTGCTAGGGTGTTTTATATGGTTTGACAAGCTTAGTGAATACCAAGTTGAATTCACAGCGCTGTCACAGCATTGCGACAGCGCTGCGTTTCTTACAGAATAGCACTGCTGGTCTGGGATCAGATGGCCTTGTGTGAGATGTGCCAACATATTATAATTATTATTATTATTCTCGTTTAATTTAATTTAACTTTCAACTTTCTATTAACGTTATCAACCCAAAAGTTTATAAGAAGGCATTCAATTTATGAAAATTACTTCTAAATGGATTTTGATGAAACTTTTCAATAATATAGATTACACATCGGAATAAAACATAGCCTATAATTTGTCCCCAAACTACCAAAGGAATGGGAAGTACGCGGGTAAAACCGTGGGGCGCAGCAGCGCGCTGCTGGCCCGCAGCGGCTAGACAATGTTTTTTATAAATTGTGATGATATTATTTGTTAACAACACAAATTTTTACTTATTTCATCACCGCTTTTTCATTTTTGTTCCGTGCTAAACATATTATGTCCTTTATCAATAAACATAAATAAAAATCACCCTAACTCCCGCTCTTCTGAAGTCAACCTACTGAATTTCACGAGCGCTAACTTCGTTCTTATTTTATTGCTTGTTATTTTATTAATTTTTAATTGAATATTAATCTTAATACTACTTACATTCTGTAAATCGAGTAAAAATACATTTCATATAAGATATGACACGAATTGGAGCTATTCGACATTGATAATTCAATATGTCGAGAAAAATGATGCAAAAATTAATCATTAAAATGTATATTTTAATGATTAATTTTTGCATCATTAACCATTTCTTTCTTCTTCATATTTTTCTCATTAACATCATTCATTCTGATCGTATCATATATCTCTATCTCTCTATCTATATATCGAAAACTAATATTATGTCCGTATCGTCGTAAGGACATAATATTAGTTTTTGATATATATAGTACGTCACGTCGAGCCACGTTTCGTCACATCTTGTCACGTCATATCTGTCACTTCTTTCACGTTAAGTCACATCTTGCCACATTATGGCACACAAATTATAGACGTATTTTTTTAAGTACATACTTTATTTCAGCGATTATTTTTCTACATCAACAGTATATTCAAATAAAATACTTTTTGATGTATCCGCACTATAATTTAAATAAAGAAAGGAAAAAAGTTGACACTGTGTCAATGTCAACTTTATTTATATCAGTACGGAAAAATCAGATATGTTTAAATAAGTAAATCACAAAGAGTAATGGCTACCACAAGGTGAGTGTTTTATGTTTTTAGGTATATTCTGTACAAGGAACTCATGACAAAAGACCAAAACTTGGAGACTTGCCGTTCTCAAATTAAAAGACTGCAAGGCGAGTTGAAGTTGATGAATCGAGAAAATTCCGTACTTCACGAGAAACTAAACAAAAACACTCCTGAGGTACATTTGTATGTTTATTAAATGAAATCATAATAGCATATTATGTAACATAATAAAAACATGTTATTTTTTCTTCTCGTATTTCAAATTGTATATATAATAGATATATTATGTTTTACTGGCCTATCCGCTCCTAATGGAGATTATAATAATAATAATAATATATACAAATAACAAATGAAGTTATATAACCAACATGGACAGTTACTATTTGGATAACTGATTGGATGTATATATATACTAGCTGTCCCGACAGACTTCGTTCTGCCAATATTAAAATTGCAATTACAAAATAGGGGTTGATCGTAGAGAGGTCAAAATTTAGAGTTGTATGTATTTTTGTATGCTGTATCATAAAAAAATAAAAACAAAAAATTTCGTCCAAAAATTAACAAAAAAATTTTAAGGGTGAACAACCCCTATCACTTAGGGGTATGAAAAATAGATGTTGGCCGATTCTCAGACCTACTGAATATGCATATAAAATTTCATAAAGATCGGTCAAGCCGTTTCGGAGGAGTACGGTAACTAACATTGTGACAGGGAAATTTTATATATTAGATTTATATTGGATGTATATTGTATATATTATAGTTGTTGATCAAAGGCAGACCTAGTATAATGAATTATACTGTTAAAATTCTCTACGTCTCCTATCTAATCTTGCAAGTTGGTTACTTACCATAACGTGAAGCGGCTGTTCGTTTGATTTATTTCCCATCATAATATATTGTCTACAATATTTTTCTTATAAAGTGGATTTAATATCTTTGTCGTCCTTTATACAGTCGACTACTCAAGTCTACGACAAGTGATATTACGTACATCATCATCATCATCATCCTCAGCCTCTATCTTATCCACTGCTGAACATAGGCCTCCCTCAATGAACGCCAAGACGATCGATCCCCTGCTACTCGCATCCAACACGGACCTGCCACTGCACGGAGATCGTCTTCCCATCTGGATAATGGCCGACCAACACTTCGTCTACCTACACGCGGCCTCCACTCTTGAACCTTAATGGCCCATCGGCCATCCGTTCTTCTGAGTGCGTGCCAGCCCATTGCCACTTCAACGTGCTTATTCTTCGCGTGAATACGTACATGTATTTTACTTATATATCCACTAGGATAGGCTAAGCGTTTACAATTTATTAATACTGGATTGCATTACCGTTTTCTATTCTAATATAATAAGGCTCTGTAGCAGTTTTTACACTGCCTGCCTTGCCAGTTGCTTTTCAGTCCAAAGCACAGTAAAATAGACATCCCCTTAAAACAAGTGGCTTTTAGTTTTATACAATGGAATGCCAGTAAACGCGACCATAGAAATCAAAATAATAACCATATTAATTATTTACATATTATAACGTCAGTAACAAAGGTTTCGACGTATTATTAGTGTCCCTCTCTGGTAATATTATAATATTATTTGTTTATTATCTTTTATTTAAACATTTTACTTATATTTATATTATGCATACAAAATAAAATAAAAGTATCAAAAAACTAACACTAAAACAGACAGAAACTCTTTCTACTTGGTTTACGTTGAATGCAAGTTTTGAAGACATTTTTTTAAATCGCACACATTTAAGATAAACTGTTGAGCAAAAAGGAAGTGTAGATAAAATGCATTAAAACCTATCGTTAATGTGTATATATGCGACATTTTTCTAGTATATTATTATTAATTAAAAATCACTGGAAGTTACCGTCGACAAAAAAAATGTAAATAAAAAATTTATAGTTTTTGAGAATTTGCATAGTTCTTATTTTTAATATAAATAATATTTCTAGTTATATATTATAATGTATAGTAAAATTATCATCGTTCATATAATAAAGTCGCATGCGTTGATGTGGATTTTAATAAAGTTTTCAATATCAGGGCGATGCGACTGCGATGAACCAAGACACCCCATGTCAAGAAATTGAAGTTAACTCGCAGGTATTGTAAAATTTGTCAATGTTATGTTCATCATCAGAGTGTACGAAGGGATCTTCATATTTGAGCAGTTAAAGTAAGTATGCTTGCTTTAGCCTCCCGATGCTCTTATCTCTTCTGGACACCATCATCAATCAATCAAATCAAAGGAGTAGCTTAAATTTTTTATTTTGTCTTTGTTTTAACGAACGGAAAATATTTTGTATTTTTTTTCTAACGGTCTCTATACATTACTTTTGCTAAAGCGATTCGAATATTATTTTTATTCGTTCTTTGCGTATAATGTAATAGAAAGCTTCGGTCATCACTTATATTATTATCTAATTTTTGTAACAAAATAACATAATATATTAAAAGGCAACATTACCATACCATAATATACAAAAAACTTTCTGATCTCATTTTTTATATTATTGTGTTATTGAAATTGTAGGTATTGTTTTTGGATGTAAGCCTAATAGTGTCTCAACATACAATATAACATTTATAAACAGTGTTGGATATTCTGTCTTTATTTTCCTTTTTAAAAGTTATAAACATTACCTTTGTTATAGTAAATAAGATAAAAAAAAATATCATTTATAGTCCGTGTAGTATGCATTCAACGCTTCTTCCATAGTTCTTTTTACGAATAATGATTTTCTTTATTCAGCTTTGCCCGCGTTGTCTTAGGTAAGGCGAGTGATCCATACTTTAGCAGTTTGATTTTGAAATCCGTGATTAATAATAAGCCAGTGGGTGAGTTACGCTGTGCCGTGCTCTCGTCTGTATAAGTGCCACCATTGGAACTCCCGTGAAACAGCTTTGCTGTATTTCGGAGAGAAGTTGAAGACAGGCAGCGTAATTACTGACCCAGAGACTTTTGCTTGGGCTAGCCTAAGGTTGATTGGTTCATTTCTTGCCCGACTTTGTTCACTTATGTGACTCGTCATTATGTGACCATCGTGTGACTTGTCTCCCCGTTTGCTCATCCAAGTAACATAAAAAAGGAAATGATGTTCTCGTTACTTATTTTATTTAAATTACAGGAAGACGAAACCGCTGCCGACCGAAAAAATCCACACGAATTAGTAGCTGAACTGGAAATTTACAAAAACAAGAATCAGGAACTTGTAAGTAAATAATTAGTTGTAAGTAAATATTACTATAAAAGACAGTAAATATTCGCCATTTTATTTTCTTTAGGGCCTGTTTCACAATCTCCAGTTAAGTTCCCAATAGGCTATCGGCAACATATTTGACAGATACTCCATACTCTATCTGTCAAATATGTTGCCGATAGCCTATTGGTAACTTAACTGGAGATTGTGAAACAGGCCCTTAATTTATTAAGTTGAAATGTATCTAGCATTCCTAATAAAAATAAAGTACTCTAAAAATATATGAAGGTTTTTAAGGTTTTGCTGAGACACATCTCCAACATAATATTATCTCTATTGAAGTACACCTTGTTTACAAATTTTACATTACGATTGTTATGTGAAATTTTTAACAAAAGAATTAATAAAATATATGAATACATTTGAAAATATAAAATATGAAAATATAAAACGAAATATGTGAAAATTTAGTTTAGTAGGTTGTACTTACTTGTTATACTTTCAATATATTATCAGAATTTGCAGCATTTCGTTAATGTTAGAACCTTTATAACGAGAAAGAAAAGCTTTAATTCACATATAATTTTAATTTATATAATCTTGTTTAAATCAAATTTTAAACTTTTACAATTTCTATGGACGACTAGCGATGGTTTTAGGACGCAACAGTTGTGTTTCGTAATTGCTAACAACTATTTCATGATTGGAATATCTGGGAACATTCCAATTATTTGTTTATTAACTGTTACGTATTTACTATCTACATAGAAATGGAGTGTGCAAAGCTTGTAACGACCTCCCAACAGCAGTAACTTCTCTACCCGATAATAATTGATAAATTGGGATCAACAACTTCAACGGTAAATTCTATATATTATAAGCTTTGAGATCTGTGAATCTTCACTAACCATCCTGGTAGTTTCTATTGTGTTCTGGAAGGATGAGAAGATTAGTGGAAATATTTGGCACAGACAAAAAACCTAGACCAGAGACCAGGGGGCCTAGCCAAAATGCCATTAAGAAAGCGTTAGCGAAGTTCGAAAATGATAAAATGTATGGGATTGACATAAGGCCGCGCTTAATCACGTGGTCCATCCTATACATTTTATCATTTTCTAACTTCGATAACGCTTTCTTAATGTCATTTTGGCTAGCCCCCCAGGTAGAAGTGATTAACTTGTTCATGTATATATTCGGTATCGACCTAGCTTAATATCTTAACTTCCTGTGTTAGTCAGATCCGGGACATTATTAAGTTAAAGCGCCTGGAGTCCCACGTATCCCTGGAGACGAAACATCCCCTGGTGAATGCGTAAAGTGTTTCCACTGCGACATAAAAAAAGCTATCTTAACTAAGCTAGCGTCATTGACAGCCTTTATGAGAAAATATATAATTAATAATAATAATGCCTATTGGACGCTTTTTACACCACGTTAATCTGGTCCTGTGCTAAGTTTCCGAAAAACTTGTGTTACGGGTACCAGACAACGGAAATACATATATTTAATACTTTTTATATTAATACTTATATTTTCGATTTTTATTATATAATACGCATATTTAATACACATCTATGACCCAGGAACACAGAAACTTTTTTGTGTTCCCTGGCGAGATTCGAACTCGCTACCTCCGGCTTGTGCGCC
This sequence comes from Lycaena phlaeas, assembly GCA_905333005.2. Classification (NCBI taxonomy): domain Eukaryota; kingdom Metazoa; phylum Arthropoda; class Insecta; order Lepidoptera; family Lycaenidae; genus Lycaena; species Lycaena phlaeas. The sequence goes on from HG995168.1 coordinate 10,000,385, forward strand.
AACGCGCTAACCACTGAGCCACAGAGGTCGTCGAATTGATCTTAGTCCTTTCTACATGTGTCCTTCGTCGGTTTGGAATTATTATCATGCAACTCTCTCGAATAATGCGTGGTCAAAGTGAAAGAATATTCTAGTCCTAAATAAACACTTAGATTGTTAATATTAATTGATTAATTATTTAATAAAATTAATTAAATTAACAAGCTAAGCTAAATGTTTATTTTTAAAATAATTATCTTACTGTCTCGTCAATGTTACCGTAAAACGAAACAAACACAAAATACGTGAAACAAATTAACATTTTTGTGCTTGTATTGAATTAGCATATATCAAATGATTTTTTTATTAACATTTATTGAAGGTGGTCGAAAGTGGTCGTGAAATGTTAAATAATGTTTATCAGCTTGCACGGACATAATTTAAAATAATCATTTTAAATCTAAATATGAAACCTCTTCCCTTTGAAGACGGTTAAAATGCCTTATATATGACGGCGACATTGATAACGAATTGACTGATATTCAATTCATCAAAATCTGATAATTGAGGACACTACTATGGAACATACGTCCAAACAAACATACATATTACGTGATTATACCTCCTGCCGAAGTCATAGCCTAGCTCTTTGCCGTAGTCGGTTAATAAACAGTTCCCTGTGTTGTAAGTCTAGGTATTATCTATAGAATAGGTCTTGGTTGTTTATGTTGAAGACTTCATTTGTTATACTCAGCACTAGACCAATGTACTTCCAAGTTATTGCCAGGGGCGATGTATGCTATATATTATGTATCGAACAATACAAAGTTAGAATATAATAATGATATATTTGATGTAAGCTGAAAACTTGTTCTGGACTTACACCCACCCACTAAGGCCATTACTACTAGGTTGTGGGTTCTACGGGTACTTGAACATGACTATTGTATACTCACCTGTGAAGGAAAATATTGCTAGAAAAGTTGCATGCCTGATGAGATTAAAAGTCTTTAAATGTGTCTGAAGTGAACGCATCGGCATGATGGCATAGCACTCTCCTCGCCTGATTTCGCGGAGGAGATACGCCCAACAGTGGGATATATTATTATAACTATACAAATATTGGTATACTTATTATTATATTTTAATAATACTACTATGATGATATTCCACGATGATTATTTAATCTAAAATTGAAAATGATTAATGGATTACATTCATATACAATTATGATGACACGATTTTTAACAAAAGTACGTAATCTCATAATACGTAAATTAATACTTGGACCTCTCAAATAACACCTCTATTCGAATCCCTAAAACAAATTTTCTTAGTTTGTTATAAAAAAGTGAAAAGGTTTTGTTTGGCAGGCAGGCAAGTATGTAAACGCCATATCCGATTTCTACCAAGTAAAATTTTCACGATTCAATTAATATGTTAATAAGTTTGGCAACGAAATTTCACAAGTTTATTTTGTTAAGCGTCATTATGTGTTCCATATACTTTGTATTATATATATGAGTTTATGTATATGAAAGTTAAGTATTGTGATGTTTATTTAATAGCATACTAGGCTAGCATATCGTTGTCATCTCTGAGGTCCATTTATCAAAAAAATATGACTACTTAGACCTTTTTTTGATGACGCAATCAATTGTTTCGCACCCAGCTTTACCTCGAGTAAGGCTCCGTGGCCGATGAGAGAATAAAAAATATAATATTGTATTCTAAAAAGGCACCGCGTGCATGTAATCTCGCATCGAAATTCTAGGGAGCGCGTAGTTTGCTTTGAAAATAATTGACCCTAACACTATTACAGCAGAAAGAGCTCGTCAATTTGGAATACGAAGTACGCCACATCAAAGTTGAAATGGATAGCGTCAAAGAATCCGCTGCTAGCGCGTGCCGTGGTGGTGGTGGCCAGAATGTATGCTTTGAGCAACCGGTAAGACTTGATCTTCTTTGATATAGGTTGAATCTCGGAGTTTCGACACATAGCGGAAGGCATCGTGCGGTTTTACTCGTGCAAGACCTACATAACTTATCCTTGCATCTACGGAGGAGGCACAACGATGTGTGATACTTCGTTACCTAATAAAAATAGTAATCCTGTTAAGATTGACAATGTAATCTTACAAGCAGAATTATAAACCTTAATAGCTATAATCTTCTGACCTGCTTTTGAGAGGAGACTCTTCCTCAGCAGTAGGACTTCTGTTAGCCGGTAAGGTAAACATTATAGTAGAGGTTAATTGAGTAGAGGGGATACAGATATATGATTTTGATTGTTACCATTTTGATTTTGTTAAAACCTACTATCTCTGATGACCAAGACCATTCGCGTAAAATGTTCTTCAAAGTATGATCAATCAATCATACTATTAATCAAAAGTAGTGTAGAAATAAAATTATATTAATAATAGTTTTAAAATGTAAGACTTGCTTTGTATTGAACCTTGAAAGTGTTTAGTTTAAACCTACCCGCTATTAAACGTTTACAAGGCTTCCGCAACACGCATAAACCTCTACCATTAAAGTTGCATTTAATATTAAAACGTAGTCTTTAAATGGAGGCAATATTAACAGCGTCAAAGCGCTAATTAAAAAGTTCATTAAAATAACGATGAATGTAGACATTGACAATGTTGAACGATGGGAATTAAATGAAAAATAATCTACTGGCTTTTTCTAGATGTATGTCAGATATAATGATTTTTTTTATAACATAGATATTAATTTTCGCATTTAAAATTGGCATTATATTACAGAGTGGGTTGAGTGAGTATGCTGAGAACACATAATTTTAATTTGTGTATTCTTAATATAAATATTTGTTTGTCTTTTCATTGTCAGTCGATTCCACAGACCGTAGAGATACAAGTTGATTCAATTCACTGATAGGCAATTATCTATTAACTAGCTGTTACCCGCAGCTTCGCCCGCGTGAACTAAGATTTACGGATTTATCGTGTCTGATAATGATCATTTTCTATTTTAATAATTACTAAGTTTTTGTATTAAAATGGATGTTATCTTGAACATAAATACATATATCCCTTCGCAGACTTTCTGTAGGCATATTTAGGATACTATTATTATGTTATATTCCACCATACGCCGATGATTGATCATAATATTACGTCTACCAGAGTTGATACACTACGGCCTTAGACACTTGACAATCGCCCGCTCGGACCACGGCAACACGATTTATTTTCTTGTGCATTATTTTGATTTTGCCATATCTCCTAAAGTATTCATTTAATTTGCACGATGTAAAGGGCAAAAATAATCTTCATAAAGTGCTCAAGCCAATTAATAGATTTAAAATGATAAGGATTCATACCGTATTTGTGTAAATAACTTTCAAACTATCGCGCTATAATTGCCCATTTTTTTTCAAATATTAAATGGATATAGTATGATATCCCTAAGAGATAGATATATGCCATCGCGGACTTTTTTGTAGACCTATTGAAGATACACAATTCCATCATACATTATTTTGTTATATCTCAAAGGGTTTAGGCAGCGTTTTCGTTGAAAACTCCCAGACGGCCTATTTTTTTCCGACACCTCCAACAATTATTGTTATATCTTAGCCAATGTATATAAAAACTTAATAAATTATGTACATAAACCTTCCTCTTGAATTGTCCTATGTATTAAAAAAAACCGCATCAAAATCCGTTGCGTAGTTTTAAAGATTTAAGCGTACAAAGGGATATAGGGACAGAAAAAGCGACTTTGTTTTATAATATGTAGTGATAAGCGAGCATCGATATATGTAGCAAGCCTAAAGTATGATTATTTTTATTAATCTGATTGTATCAAATTAAATAATGAGTGCATCACATCATACCATCAACACAAAAACCTAGGTTAGGCCTAAAATTCTACATGACATTAGAAATAAAATATAGATATGCCATACCATTATTTCATTTGCAGTTTCTCATAATATAATTAAATTAAAGCCACAATAAAATACAAATTTTATATATTGCAGCCTGGAGCTCCACCGGTTCCACCCATGACAAGAGCTGTAAGTTTCTATCATTACCAAATCCACTAATACTTAGATCTGTAAGATAAATAGTGATTGGGTCAAAAGCACGGACCGTGCCTTGAGGCCACCAAAAACTCACAAACCGAACAAAACGCGACGGCATATCTGTCACTTTACACTGGTTTTATGTGAGTGAGAGATACCATCCCGTTTTAAATAAAAATTAAGCACACACAATATCTTACTGAATCGGACATATTTAAAATTTTAAAATTAAATAAGAAAATATAAATATAATAATAACGTCTACCATTTCTTAGCGGCAGCTTAAAAATATTATTTACGGTAGTAAAAAGGAAAACGTCTTAAATTTGTTGTGGAATGTGTCTATTGGGAAGCAGTGTTTTCCTTTGTGTAGTTTTATTATAGGGTGCCACAGCAATTACACTGTACAACTTTAACGGTCCGCTTTGCGGACAAAATGAAATCGCTGAACTTACTGACTTGGCACTGGATATAACATCGAGTTACAGTCTTGTCTATAATTCGTTTGCGCAGTTGTGTTGGGTTTTATTTTTTAAAATATAGATTGAGTTTCTGTTTAATGAATAATAGTCGAAGGAAACTATTAATGATGGCAACCTTTTAATGAGGAGCTCTCAGGGAGCTAGGAATTGTAATAATGAGAATTGATAAGGATTATTCAACACCAACTTTTGCTCGCGACTTTGTTCGCGTGCACTATAGGTATTATGTTATAACTATTGTGACAATACTACTTCTTTTTTTATATGGGCAGTTAATATTTATTTGTAATCAGAACTCCATATGCCAATTTTCATACTACTAAATCCAGTTATGAGAAAAAATATACAAAATTTACCCTTCCCTTTTCTCCCTTAAGGAGGCCCAGACCCTTTATGAAGATTATCCAGGTCCTTTATAAGGTCCAGAACCAAAAAATTCTATATGAAATTCACCCTCTATTTAACTCCCTATAAATTTCTAAAGATCCTTTCTTAATGCTTACTCACTTCATAAAATTAGTCCGTGTATCAAATTTCAAGTTTAATTAAAAAAGCTCTGCGTTAATATAGAAGTGAGCCTTACATTATATATTATATAGATTTCCTCACTCAACTGCTGCCTTGTAAAATAATATTATTAGGAGTGTTAGCGCCCGATTGTAAGAAATCTCTTGAGGCAAAAGAAAAAGGCCTTTTTCAAAACTAGCAAGCAGTTTCAAGATAATATGTAGAATACTTTCAAACTAAGTAGTAGTAGTATATAATAAATATCAACAATATGGTTTTTGGATCATTTGCAGCTAAGCGTACAGAATGGAGGAGGAGGAGGCGAGAGTTAGACCTGAAGCGGGACTGTCTTAAAAGCAAACCGTCTCCTGACATAACCTATAATTTTGTCAACGGCGTACTGACGTGCGTATGTGGCCGCACGTTCGTCAACAAAATAGGTTACGTCAGCCACCTAAAGGCTAAACATCTAGCCTACAGAACGAGCTAGTCGCCGTAGTCGAAACCGGCTAGGAATGGATGATGATGATGGTTTTTGAATATTCAAACATATATGCAAACAAGCACTCACTCACTACACGAATATACTCTTGCATTTTTTTCATAAGAACCTTTTTATTTCAGTGCGGCGTATGCCCTCCGTGCCCAGCACCTTGCAACCCTAACGCACCTCCCGTGAGTCGCATCTGTCATAAATTGTGAATTTACATTGGGATGCAGGTAATTTTAACGGAATTAAACTTTACAGACACCAGCAGAAAGGGAAGTTCAGAAACTCACTATACAACTTCGACAGACTGAAGAGAATTTTAAAACAAAAGTCACTGAGGTAATATCAAACTTTGCGCAGTTTACTACTATACTTTCTTACAAAAATAATACATAGCTAATGTTATTTGATTTTTAAGTTATTTCATAAAAAACAACATCAATTAAATGTTTATATGATAATTGTCTAAATGAAAATATTAGATGAAAGTTGATTACAAGGTTTAATTTAACGTACTTGATTTCTAGTGCGCGATACTCAGAACAGAATTACAAAAAAAGAAAGAGGAACTTGAGAAGGAACGTTGCCAGCATCGCGAAGTACAGAATAAGCTTAGAGAGCTTGAAATGAAGTTTGAAGGCTTAACAACACATACCAATATGTTATTGGGGACCAAAGAACAAGCGTTCGAACAGGAAGTAAACGTGCGAGCATTGAAACAATGTTACAGAGAAGCAAGAGAAGAAATCGATGAACTAAGAACGCTAATGAAAGATCAAAATGACCAACTTCAGGAGTACCGTGTGAAGGTAAACTATGCCTATTTAATATCAGACTCCTATCTTAAACTCATCATCTTCTCTCTGTTTCTATATCTTAATCAACGTACGTACTCACAATCTCACGAATAATGCGAAAGCAACAGTCAGAGGTAATAATTATGTTAATCTTCATAAATATCACGATATAGTATTTATAATAATAAATATTATTATTATTATATAACATTCTAATCTGCTACCAACTAAAAAATATAGAAATTCGTCCTCTTGGAGGCCCAAAATAGTTTACCAAACTAGCAGTGGTTTGTGAAACAAATAAGAAATATGTCACCCTATATGTAACGTGAAACTTTAATAACATACAATTCCAATGTAGCCAACTTAATGAAAACAAAAAGAGCCGTTACATAAATTAATGTGCAGAATGAGCTCAAAGCCTAAAATGCTTCAAAACTATTCAATTGAATAGTGTGGTTGAATACCAACTTCAGCATCAAATCGAATACATTAACACAGTCCCTTTGTTGGAGCAATAGACAATTATTCCAATTGATGCTAAACATTTACCGGTGGCTTTGTTTGGATAATAAAAAGTTAGATGGGCCCCAAACTTATGGAGAACATGTTCAGCGGCTATGAAGGAAAATAGGGAATGAAAAATGTGTGATGAGAATAAAAATCAGAAGTAGGCTTTATAATATATTTTGGCTTCCATGTATCTGTTTCTAGTAGTAATAATATCTATTAATTTGTATTATTAATATAAATATCGAGCAATATTACTAAAGTATTAAAAGATTGTAAAAAAATCCCAAAGCAATTGAATAGTTAGAATAAATAAAATAAGAAAAATGATCTTGGGATGAGTTAACCGATTTTTTCTTGTCTTAAAATCACTGCTATAAGCCTGCTTATAAATAAGAATAAAATAGTTCTAAATCGGTTACCATATTTGAGAACTGTGGCGCCGCAGACATACATATGTAAGTACACAACAGAAAGGCTGTTCGCATCGGGGATTACGAATTGCTCATGCTCATACGATTCGATGAAGAAATAACATTAAAGCTATTTTAATTATCTAAGTCAATATTTATCGTTAGTTCGAATCGTTTTACGATATTTATTATATTGTGATGATAGATACGTTGTTTATTATATTGTGGATTTTAGCGATCGGAAAAAACGATATTTCCCATAATCGATGCCCTTGATTTTCACGTCAAGGGGCAAACTCGTATAATATTCAAGTATTATTCGTCGTAATCTCGTTTCTGAAAACTGTCAGGGATGAGCTTCTGTTAATGAACTCGGAATACATAAATTCTCGACGTTCGGTCATCGCAGGGCTAAGTGGATTATGTTGCTGAAACTTCTGCCGGACGATGTTAATAATTTCGTTTCACTTGCCAAATTAATAACGGATACTTCGTCTACATTTCACGGAGACATTTTCATGAAAAGATGTATTTCATAGAATGAGCTAACTTTGTGGATAGGAGAGGATTTGCAAATATTAATATATTATAATGTTAATATATTATATTTTATCTTACTAATATTATGAATGCGAAAGTTTGTAGGTATAGATGTTTGTTACTCTTTCACGTAAAAACGACTGAATGGATTTTTATGAAACTTTACAACTATATAGCTTATACATCTGAATAACACAGAAAAGTGAAATACGCGGGTGAAACCGCGGGGCGATGCTAGTATAATATATTATAATGGTGGGCGTGTGTATGTCACTGAGATCCTTCTTAACGACTGTTTCTGAACGAAGACTGGTTTTGATAAATTTTTTGTTTGTTCCAGTAGATTCGAGAACTTTCACGATCGACTACGAAATGTGGTATGTGTCGGGTCCGCTTGTATTATTTCAATCTACCGGATCCGACAGATGTCATCCACAAAACCTTTCGTATATCATCATCATCGTCATCATCATCATCATCATCGTCGTCAGCCTTTATCTATCCACTGCTGAACACATTATATTCTTTATATACAGAGTGATATTATATTTAATATGAGTAATGTTTTAGTATCTCCAAGCTCAACAATTGGTTGAGGAGCAACGGCGTGAAATGGACATGATGGATATGGACAACGTTAGGATAAGTGAGCAAATCAATTTGGAGATTCAACGAGTTAAGGTAAGCGGTTTCAATTTATCCAAACTGATATAATTAAGTTGAAAAGTTTTTTGTTAATTGAACAATAAAATTGTTTGGAAATACCAGCAGGAATCGATGAATTATTTTTACATTTTTGACCTTTTATTTTGGAAGGTTGGGTTATTTATTTTAGAATAGTTTTTTATATAAATTTTAGGGCATGCAAAACTGCGTTGTAGTTAATCTTCGATTTCAGCTCTTTACAATAATCATGACGGAATTACTCTGTAAATAAAAAAAAAACGAATATTTCCAATCTTAATTAATATTGTTTGTTGAATTTGTGAACAGATTAAATTCCAAGAGAAACTTCAAGAACTGGCACCGATTCCCGATCTGTTGAGATCGACTCAAATGAAATTGAAAGATGCACAACAATCCCAGGCCATAGCGGAGCATAACGCGGAACAACTTGCCAGAGAATTGAATTGCGCTCGAGAGAAGGTACTAATGATTTTACAGCTGGGGATGCTTAAAAGAACTTAATGCTGCAAATCACAAGCTACTTTATGTATGGGACTTTTTAATAAATTACAATCCAACCCGGATTTTAGTAATTATATCAGATAGACTGATAGAAAAATCCATTAAAAATATTCTACCAAGTTTTAATGACATTTAAATACAAGAACACGTATTTTTATCCTACTTCCTACTAATATTGGATGGATGTTTGTTAAACACACTTTTACGTAAAAACGACAGAATGGATTATGAAGAAACTTTAAAATAATATACCTTATACATGAGAATAATACATAGGCTATAATTTATCACCGTACTCCCTCGGGAATGGGGGGGACGCGGGTGAAATTGCGGGGCGCTGCTAGTGTTAGATATTTTTATGTTTAGCACAGTGCAAGCGTAATAATCAATTATTTAATCTATGTTTACTTTTTTCAATAGGTCCATGCGCTTCTGCACAACAGTTTGAAACCTCCAGAGAAACCCCAGGAAAAAGGTGGCGACGAAAAACAGATGGCGCTAATGCAACAGAAAATAGCGCAACTAACAGAAACCAATATGTCATACAAAAATGACATAGAAAGGCTCAAGTACCATTTGTTTAATACTATTCAGAATAATGCTTAAAAATATAAGTAGAGTAGTATAAATACGTAATTATGTTTACGGAAAACTAAAAGAAGAAAGAGCCAGGGTGTCAATAAGTAGACGGAAAATGATTAAGAGTAATGATGATTAAGAGTAATGACGATGAAAAACTTTTAATCATAACTCCTCAAATTTGAAGTACTTAAAAAAATATGTATAAAAGTCAGGGGGCCTAGCCTAAATGCCATTAGGAAAGCGTTAGCGAAGTTCGAAAATGATAAAATGTATGAAATTGACATAAGGCCGCGCTTAATCACGTGGTCCATCCCATACATTTTATCATTTTCGAACTTCGCTGACGCTATCTTAATGGCATTTAGGCTAGGCTATTTTTGAAAAGATTGTAACCCATTAGGGGAATGGGTTACAATATTTTCAAAATGATCATTGGTAATCGATATCCCCGTACATAGTTAATTTTATTGCAATCAGATACCAATAATTACAGTGGAGATCTTAGACATTTAGTGATAATGCTCTTAATGAAAACTTAGTATCGATGCCAAAATGCGTGTGGTTCAATATCTAATAAGCTTAACAGCTTGGTTATTCACGTAGAAGTGCCAATTACTAATGCTAATATTGCTAAATACGGAAATTCTGTGTATGTTTAATTTAATATTAGGAAGCAACGATAGTATATAATTTTGAGTAGGTCTGGGCTTGAGTATAAGAGAATCAAGAATCACTGAAATGTGATTCTCTATTTTGAATATAAAAAAATGTATAAAGTGCAGCATAATCAGAGTTTTTTAATTTGAGAGCACGCTTTGGCCTCGAGTCTTGGAGAACTATTTCCAAGGAAGTTGGTTTTCTTTGCGACTGATTTCTAGGAGGACTCTTTTCCAGCAATAGGACGTATAATGTAGGTAGTACCTGGTTGACCGAGCATTTGCTCGGTACCCTTAGTGATAAAATACGATAAAATGTTTCTTCCAAAAAAATGATCTTAAAAAAAGGAAAAAAATTCGGACTGGAGATTCGAACCAGACTCGTTCGGATTTAACTGCCTAACTTCACCACTAAGCTACCATGACATATTATTTGACAGCGAAATTTACGTTCGTATTCTATTCATATTTTATCGATGTCTAGATCGATTTATCGCTGTTTTTAACCCATGTATACGAAATTTCATGAAAATCGTTGGAGCCGTTTCCGAGATCCCGATTCTATATATATATATACAAGAATTGCTCGTTTAAATTTATAGGATAGTAGTACTGTAGTAGTAATGACTATTTTAATCGCTAATTTCATTTAACAGACTCAACGTTATACGAATGGAGGAAGCGGTATTGGCGAACGAGAAACGTCTGCAAGAGAAGATGCACGAATGTGCCCAGCTAGGTGGGGAGTTGGATAGAGCCCGCGATGAGGCTGCGAGGGCGCTGCAACGGGCTAACGAGCGGACTGAGACTATACGCAAGTTAGTATTTTCGAATGAACTCCCCACACATCCCGAATTAGATATTTTTTTTACTCAGGCGATTTTTTTTACTTAGCGATAGGTAAAATTTTTAATAAGGGCCTGTTTCACCACCTCCTGATAAGTGCCGGATAGGCTATCCAGAACATATTTGACAGATGGAGTATGGAGTATCTGTCAAATATGTTGCGAATAGCCTATCCGGCACTTATTTGGAGATTGTGAAACAGGCCCAAATCAATAAAATAAAAAATTACTGGCCTGTTGGTCTAGTGGTTAGCGACCCTGATTGCTAAACCTAAATTGCTAAAAGAAGGCGTGGGTTCGATTCCCACCCAGGACAAATGTTTGTATGATGAGCATGATCATTTGTTCTGTGTCTGGGCGTAATTTATCTATAATATGTATATATTTAGAAATATATAAGTAGTGTATCAGTTGTCTGGTTACCATAAGAACAGGCTTTGGCTAGTTTGGGATCAGATGACCGTGAGTGAGTTGTCCCAACATATTAATTTTATTCTATTAAATGTAATTCCATTGAATTTATTATGGTGCTATTAATGTTTATTTGTATTTGATGATGATTTGTTTATAGATGTATGCAAACGTCGGTAGCTGAGCTAGAGCGTCAACTTGCCGCTTCTAGGGCTCAAGTGAAGGTTGCAGAAAAAGACAGGGAGCAGGTATTGTATTTTACGCTTTGTAAAATAGTACTACTATTCGTACTGTTCATGTTAGGACACGGCTGTCATGGTCACTGGAGTCCTCCCGTGACCATAATGGTTGCTATAAAGTATCCGAAACGTCGGGACCGTGATAAAATCCTTTAAACTTGTTTCATTACAATGAGTGAAATTCGCGTAATATAAGAAAACAAACTGTTTATGTTTTCTCTAAAATTTAAATGGTGACTTTGTATCCATTCTTCCACCAGCAAGATTTAGTCTGAGACAATCTATTACGGATATCTCCACTTAGTATGGCTACTGTACTTACTACTTATACCAGCATTCGAGCTAGCTGCGAACTAGTTCTTGTGTTGAAGTATTGACTTCTAGCGTTCATTAAAACAGTTATATAGAGGTACGTTTTTCACAGGTGCAAAGTCGCATGCAGTGCCAAATTCAACGACTGAACGAAAACTTTGAGCAGGCGCAGCTCCGTATATTGGGTCTGCAGACACAGGTGCAGACGCTCAGACGGACAGTGTCCAGTACCGATGGTGAAGGAGACAACGATCAACAGGAATGCGCCTGCAAGAGCTACTTTGATAATGATTGAAGCTGTTCTCTGATGATTACGCTTTCATTTATGATGAAACAACTTTTTACTGATTTTGCACTGATTTCATTTTGTTTATAATTACTCCGTAAAAAGTTGTTTCGTGATAATGATGAAAGCGTTATTACGAATGATCACTCAGATTTATGTATGCCAGTTGATCATTAAATGTTTTAAATTTTGAGGTATTTTGATATATTTACTTATGTTGCTATCTATTTTTTTTAATTGATATTAATTGTATAGGATTATACCATTATTTACAATTAAGGGCGATAAGTGTCGTTGATGTGATTTCATAATTTCTTATTTACATTGTTCATAAGCAAAACAAAGATTACAAAATTAAATGTGATTAAATGAAATACGTGTTTATTTTCTAAACTTTAATATATTAAAAACTTTTTGGTATCATGCTAATCATAAAAATGTTTTTCGTTAAATGGAATTTTGGAGTACGAATAATATTGGGAAGCTTACATAATCTTATTGGACTATAAGTACTTTCTGTGATCGCGTAAGCCAAGAAGCAGTGAATGTAAGGTTTACGACTTGATAGATAACAATTTATGTGGTGCCGAAGTCTTAAATAACGAATTTAAGAATCGTAAATCACAGAATCAGGACACATCGAATCAAAAAAAATTCTTAATCTTAGTTTCTACCTATGTTAAGAATTTATAGAACGAAATAAATGCATAAATAACAAGTAAAAAATAACAAATCTAAGTAAATAACGCAGAATAAATACATTTGGAATTATATACTTTAAGTTGGTAAAAAGCTGTGAAATAGCTTTCAGGTTACATGATTCGAATATGCTTAAGATAAAAACTAAACTAGCCATCGAGCATATTATGACCGGCATAGAGGTAACGTTTCGTATAAAAACCGATTCCACCTAATTTGCACTGCGACGCTACGCCAGATTGCTCTGATTGGCTGACCGATAAATAAATGGCCTCAGAGAAGTACACACAGGTCACTTGTTGGTTGAATTGTAATTCTGTTAGTGGTAAATCACTGACCATTTTTAATTTTGGCTTTTTTATGGCTCACATTACTACTGCTTCCGTTTATATGCTCAATGGAACTAGCAAACAACAAATAAATACCTAGTTTATGTATAGTTGGATGGACTTCACGATTTATCTTTAATTGGTCTATGTTTAATTTTTAATTTTATCTCACAAGTCTTGGAAATAATATGTGGCGATTGGTGGACTCTTCAACCTCTTTTCAAATTCAAAGTTAACATCTTAATATTTATTACGCAGCGTACTCCTTAGAATCCTGAGTCATATTATAAATGTTAAAATTAGGGATGTTTGTTACGCTTTCACGTGAAAACCACTCAACCGATCATAATTAAACTTTGTACATATATTCTCGGAGGTACAAGAAGTAACACAGGATACATTAAAAATAAAACAAACTTTTTTGCTAACGCAGACGAAGCCGCGGGCAACAGCTAGTATTTGATAATCTCAATTTTTCGTTTGGCTCTCTTTGTACGTATACACATTTCCAGCAGCAGCAAAGCAGTTTCTTAGGGACTCTTGCGCGAGGTGAGTGTCTCGGTGCGGCGGCCGGGCGACTTCGTGGAACTTGTCTAAGCCTGCACATATCTTGCTTATCGCTTCTTCAGGCCTATCCATCTCCATCAACTTCGAACCTTCCTGGTAAATAACATTAGAAGTCAGTATTTGCAAATTGCTGGAGTCTTAATGAATGTCAAATGTTTGTCGTGTAAATAGGTGTTTATGGATGAATTATATTAGGCAAAACTAATGGAGGTTATAAATGGATATTCGCATATTCATGACATGAAAGAGTTTATTCAAGGCCACTATTGTTTGAGTGAATTCTTATTTTGTTTGTATTGTTTGCAGAATTTATGTCGATGTCTCTTAGACACTGATGTAAATTCTTTATAATCCATAAATATGTCTACGGCAATTCATTTTAAGTTCATGAAAAGTTATCAATAACGTTGATAAAATCCCCACTAATATCCATCCAACCAGTGAGCAAACCAAACGGAAACTAGTTTACAGTCTGATTCGCAACAAAAATTCTGCAACGTCCAATCTAATACGACTTGCATATCGAATTGGTCACTACGCGAATCCTCGTCCAATATACACATACTTCAACAAATAAAAACTTTCACCGTTTACTGCGAAACTTGTGAAAAATAGAAAAAAGCCCTCACTATATAATTGCTAGGTAAAAGATATGGATATTTGTATCAGAGAAGTGTTTCTTGAGAAATAATTGAGATCAATGATTTTGGAAGCTTATAATCTATATCGGTGTTGAAACCCAAACCAATTTAACATGTATTTTGTGCAAAATGATAATTATGATCGCCTTTATTAATTTAAAAGCGTAAACCTTTTGCTTTTGAAGAATATCACAAAGCTGATTTTGATGAAATTTTTATCGACTTGGTATATAAAATTTCATCTATATTTCATCCACTTCGTTGCTCGCCGGAGATTGGCGTAAAGCGTTTGCACAAGCAAACACGTAGGAAGGAAGATTACGTGATGTGTAAAGAGTAATTAAAAGGGGTAGCGCCTTTAGTAAGATTATGAACCGCGTACTTCGATGTAAAGGACTTATCTCTTAATGAAAGTTAAAAATGATATTATGGTAATTAACGATTACCATAATTTTTTATTGCTTCAATAGATTATGAATTTTATAGGTGTCTATGGTTATCTGAACAAGAAGAGCCAAATTATGTGAATGTATGTAAAACTTTTTAACTGTGTATAGATATAATTTAATTTTAATAAAAAACTCGATTCAAATGGCTTGAGATAGATAAATTTGCTCTGTAGGCGCAAATTTTACAGATATTTCCATGTTTTAGAACCATTATAAAAAGCTTATATAGATATTATATAGTAAATTCAAAAATGTTAAATACTAGCCATATAAATCTCGAAAGAAAAACCTTATGAAAGGAAGAAAGACATAAAAAATTTCATTTTATTATAATGATAACCGTGTAGGTATTGATTGACTACAAGCCCATGAAGAAAAAAAAAACCTGTGAAATGACCCAACGTGAATAACGCTTAGAAGGCTGGTACTATATCAGAAAGTAGCTCTGAACACTATGCCATCATTTTTGAGCGGTACAGGGGAGTACGGGAGTAAATGGAATTTCCCGAAAATAAGTGAGGAATTACGACCAATTGATCATGTACGGCTTCTTTCTAAGTCTATAGATGATTAAATATAAATGTCGAAAAACCTAGTGCCGTACTAAAATGGTGGTTCCGGAAGTCAGTGCAAACTTTTAATTTGTCGATATTTGTATAGACTACATTTCGGTCATACATTTCAGTACGGCATTTGTGTAGTTCCTTTGGCATACATATACAGATGCTTTACCCATGAACGCCGTACATATTTCCTGGGCCGGAGTCGAAAGCCAGGGGTGCAATCTCTGATTATCATGTAGGTGATGATGATATGACACGACATAAAAGTAAATGAGCTTGAGAGTACTTCACGAATAGATAACATTTTCCAGCATGCCGTACATTTTTTGTGGAACACATAGGTATATGAGGTAAATTCATTCCCTCGGAATTCCCTGTACCGCTCAAAAATGATGGCATAGTGTTCAGAGCTACTTTCTGATATAGTACCAGCCTTCTAAGCGTTATTCACGTTGGGTCATTTCACAGGTTTTTTTTCTTCATGGGCTTGTAGTCTATGATAACAGGTATGAACATCCTTCGATAAAGCTAAATATTTATCTCTCTGAAACGTCGTACAATTGCACATAATTAGAATGGACAAATCATATACGTGTACAATACACAAAGCCAAAGTAAAATAAAAAGACAAAACCCTGACAGGAAAGCATTAAGGAAATTAAAAGCCTGGATGGAAAGGTTTTCACGTGTAAAATTTGCCAAGCCAAAACGAACCAGTGAAATAGAGCCGTTAACTCAGCATGATTTTCAGGAGAAAAATTAGATTTGGGAATTATACTAACGTGAAGGTAGTATCTCCTAAGGTAGGCCTATGATTAGCAGTGGATCTTTATCCACATTTCACCTTTGTAGATGATGACGGTAGTTTTGGTTATCTATCTGTATATCCCTCCAATGAGCCACCGGAAACTCACAAACCACACGAAATGAGACATCATAGCTCTCACTTTACGCCGGTTTCGTGCGAGCGAGAGATTCTCGGTCCCGGCTCGCCGGTCGTGCCGGCCTAATTTGACTGCAAAGCAGCATGACACTACCTCTTACTGCTTTCGGATTTGATTATGACCAGGGGGTCATTTGAAATGGGTTATTCTAAAATTTCTAAGTGCACCTTATACACGGGACTATCGCTCGCTCACAGGTGAAGGAATAAATCGTGAAGAATAACTGCTTAGATTTAAAGTCGTTGAAGGTGTGTCATGTTCACCAATCCGCATTGAGCCAGTGCATCAGTGAACTAAGGCTTAATACCCTCGCCTGATTTCGAAGAGGAGACCCCTGCCCAGTAGCAACATATAATGGTTGATTATTTACTTTTAATATACGATATGTAGTTTGCCTAGCATAAATTCATCATGTATATGAACTCAAATAAAAATTTTCATGGAATTTAATATTCGATGTTTCATGCAGGTTAGTCACGTTCCACGTATGCACGGGTTGGTCGGGATTATTTAAGGCTGTAATGAACTATTTCAGTACACACGTTTCATATCCGATTCGCCCACAGGTTTATACGAATGCAGCTATATTGAAACAGGCCCTACAAAGAAAATTAACCGTATTGTGTTCAAAATAGTTCTACAAATACGTGTATTTACCATGGGATTGCTTTGTGAATATTTTTGTGAAAGTTTGTGTTTCAATTTTCATTTCATGGAATTTTATTTTTAATTGTCTTTGGTTGAATAACAAACTTTAATTATAATATAATTTACTTTAATGTTGTATAGCAAAATAAAGGTTAGTCGATCTCGGCTCCACCAAATTGGTTGTGGTTAGACCAGTAAAAGATAAATAGAATCTAAGAATGAAGATAATGATCTAATCCAGTGATCGTGGTGTAATTGTTAATTTATAGTTTTTTAAATATATCTGTAACTATATTTAAAAAAATATAAATTAACAATTACACCGCGTTAACTTGGGCCTATGGTAAGTTGGTATCAAATTATGAAGGTACTAGGATGTTTAGATGATTTACATCAATTATAAAACTATGATAGAATCTTTTGATATAGGTTAATGTTGATGACAAATTTCTATGTAAAATATCATCAGTCTTTATTCGTCAACTGCTGAGCCTCGCCTTTCATTGCGGAAATTGATGAACACCAAGACGACGGATCCCTTCCCACTCGCATCCAACAGAGACCGACCGCTGCAATGATACTATGGCTAGTTCTTAATCCTTATATTACGCTCTTCATATTACCTGATATAGTTTGTAACATTTTTCGATGTTTTCCAAGCAATTCATAGCTGATTCCTTGTCAATAGGCACCGAACAATTCGGACATTGTTTCGGCATACACTTTTGAGATGCCCTAAATTTGCTTTTACAGTCAATATTTGGACACCTGAAAAAGATACATAATAAATTAAAGCAATCACTTATCATTACCAGCACCAACCAACACACCAACCACACACACACCAACAGAAACAGCCTTCGGAATTAAAAGTACCATCTGAATTCGAGTCAGACTCGAAAGCCACTTAAAAAGTCTCCGATGGAGATATATTTGTCACCACAGATAGAAATAATAGATGGCAAATCTTGGTAATATGGATATTATTTGAATACATTGTAAACATAAATAATGAAAGGTAAACTCTGTATTATTTCAAATGTAATCATTAATTTTTGCAAAACACGTGTAATAACATGTATACAGCCTATATATAATTAAAGTAAAAAAAAGGTATCCACCCTTTATATATAAAGTAAAAAAAAAAAATAACCCTATAACATAATGCACCGCGGCGCAAAGCGTATAGCCGCGCCCTTAATCCCTTTTAGAGGTGCAATAAGTGAGGTGTCAAAATATATTACAACAATGATTAACATCAATTTGAACTTACACACAATAGCCTCTGCTTTCAAAAGGTCACAATATGTGCTCGCGTTAATGAATCAATTTAATACTGACGAACCTTTTGATTCAGTGACTATAAATGGCAAAAATTAAATATTGTCCATCGACAAAATATAATGGCATGGGTCTATTGTCATTATCATCATCATTATCGTTATTAACTGCTGCAGCAACTTAATAAAGACCTCATTCAATGAACGTCAAGACGATACGCGTAACGTAAAACCGTACAATTCATGTATTTCTAAATTTAATTTGTTTATCTATTATAAGACTGTGTTTATCAACTTCCCCACCATGGTTTAGGCCTTGTTGTGGCGGTGGGGCTCAGTAGCCTAGGATGACCCCAACACCTTGGTCGAGGCGAATTGAGCCGAGGGGGCTCTTTGTACCCCTCTTACAAGAAGAGGGGGCAAAAAAGCTTATTGTACTGTCCCGAAGTTGGGAGCGGTTGTTCTGTGGGGCGGAGCAACCGCTCTGTGGAGGTGGCGTCGGTCCCCTGAGGGACTGAATAGCCGTCGAGGTGCTTTGTTGCTTGTAGATTCGGTGCACCTCACCAAAGGCGGCATTGGTGGCACTCTTCGGGTTTTAGTGGGTAGAGCTGCGTCCACTTACCAGCATTCGGGCGCAGCGAGTCCCACATACTCGCCTGGGGAGATCCACTCCCCCGCGGGATGGCTAAGCGTGTTTCCCAGCGTTAAAGAAAAGTGAGTGTTTATCAACTTAAAATTGGTAGGCCAAGATTTACCTTAAAAATGTTGTGTCACTATTTATTTGTTTTAGAGTCGGCCAGTCTTCCTTACAAGCGATACAGTCACACTGAAACCAATATCTACAAGCCAATGATCGTTGTCGCTCCTTCAAGTTACGCATGAGAAAATGCGGGCCGTAGTTCTCGGATACCACTTCGCCTTGTGAAAGCGGTCTGGTTGCTCGCAGAACTATTTTCTTTCCTTCAAAATATCTGAAAATTGTCATGTTACTCATTAAAATGGTAAAAATATTGATAGATTTTATCGCGGGTTAGTTAAAATTTAACAGTTAATTTTCCGACGCTATGGTTACTTTACAGTATGGTCATGAGAAGATTTCTAATAGTAGTTTTTTAAAGAAGAAAATTCGCTTAAGCACGAGAAAAGAATGCTCATATGTGTTGATAAAAATATTACCATGTTCATGTATTTTGTTTTTCTTAAGATAAATGGGGGTAAGTGACATTACAAATTTTCAGACTATCGTATTAAATTATATTCGCATACCAGAAAAGCGTGTCACTTAAAATAACATACGCGTACAGTAAAAATAATTAATGACAAAATAACATGTTGGCTGGTTAAATTGGCCGTTCGCAACATCATAATTATTATAGTAAATGTTCATTAATTGGAAGAAGGCATATTCATTAATGAGTATATTTGTGGTGAACGAACAAAGAGAAAATATCATGTCAATATTAAAATTTTAATATTAATATTATTTGCTGTGGAAGACGTAATTAAAATATAATTATCGTCATCGTTATCGACGACCCTCACAGCTTCTCAAGGGTCTTCTTAAACCAGGTGACCTCCTCGCCTGCTGGGCGTGTTAGGCTATAGTCCACCAGGTATGGTGGTAACTTCATACGCTATCAAATACAAAACTTCATCAGGCGTGCATATTACCTACATTACTAGGATATTTAGTATAGATATATAATTAAGACAAGATGATATAATATGACTTGCAGCCTATAAGATAGAAGGTCTAACTGATAATTACTTAACTAATAATAAAGAAAATGAATAGTGTCGTAAAACGTACAACTGGGTACATAAGCGGTACGTAAAAGGGAGCTTATAGATTTTTTTTGTTTCCGGATAAGATTTTTTCTAATATTAGGGAATATTTTAACAATAAAGAACTTATAAAGAATATTACCGTATTTATATTCAGCCAGTACATCGTAGGCATTATACGACTTAAGTGATGGTTTCTTGGAGTGTTAGCTATGAAGAAGTGACTGAGCCATATTTTTGTACCACAAGTATATCAAGATACCAGTTTTCGAGAAGGCAGTTAAGCCTTTTAAGAACACCATATTCAATAACCAAGAATGGTCTTTTCAGGGTTCCGGCTGCTATTATGGCTTACTCTAAATGCCATGATAATTTGGAGTATCTAAAACTAAAATTTTCCCATGTAAGAGTTTTATTGTTACCTGGCGTGAACGTTTAAAGGACGTATTACAGCCAATGGAGACCACTTCAAGTAAGTCATATAGTTTTATATTAATGCATTAAATGACCGGAACACCGGAATAGTAATAAATTTTATGTGCAATAAAAAAAATGTATTTCTTTGTAAAAATATTAATAAAGCACACCCTCCTTTATTTCTAAATTACGTATTCTACAACTACAAAAAATCGTTTAAACATTAATTTATTAACCCAAGTTTCCAAATTTCAAGTTTAATAATTTCATTAATTTTCCAGAGCTCGCTAAATTGCCTTCTTTGCGATATTCTAAAATATCCGACCAAAATATTAAAAAGAGCAACCTTAATTATCTTTTGTAAACTGTAATAAGTATCTAACGAACTGTATAAATAGTGAACTACCTCCTCTTAAAGTCATAATTAACATAATATAATACTTTTCTTTCTTATACTTTTCTGTTGCGTAATATAGGGCCAGTTTGCCAAAGGACTCCAAGATATATGTTAAAAAATTCTACCATCTAATGTATGATATATTACAAAGTCATAATTCGGTATAGATAGTTTAACTCAAGTTTGAGCGGCGCTAATGCGTGCGGTTGTCATGAGGGTTATACGCAGCTTTATTTACGTTAATCATCCATCAATACTATAAACAAAACTAATCACAACTATCTATATTATGATTTACTTCTTTATTAGTAGTCGTCTGCTAATATTTCTTCACGGGACAATAGATATATTATATATCTACTTTTATATCATCATAATTGTCTCTATCAGCTCATTACAATACACTACTCAGCTGTCTCTCACATAAACGCTAAGACAGCTGATCCTCAACCACTCGCATTCAATTCAGAAACTGCACAGAGAACGTTAATAGACTTTATCTAGACGGCCGGCTGATCGAGTGATGAAGATAATTTGTACGATGAATATAGATGTCTACACCATGGAGATGTATATACATATTATGTAAGAAAAAAGTATCAACCCATATATGTCCCACTGCTGAATACGGGTCTCCTCGAAATCAGGCGAGGAGGGTATCGGGCTATAGTCCACAGATGCATTGGCCCAATGCGGGTTGGTGAACTTAACAGAAAGATTTTTAATCTCATCAGGCATGCAAGTTTCCGTTCGCTTCGCATTTTAGAATGCACAAAGAAATTTAGAAAAAGCCATTTGAAATCACCGCTGCGGGTTTAGGATTGAACCCGGACCCTCTCGCTAAAGAGGCCGAACCCATTACCCACTGACCATCGTCGTTTAGGGTGTTTTGCTCTATTCGGTAAAATGTATTAGATATCTTGAGATGGTGTTACACGTAAAATTCTAGACCATATATTATTATGAGTTTATATAAATTTCTTATTTTTATATTTCTTTATTTATCTTCATAAATGTGAAATCAATTGCCTCCTATTACACGGATCAGAAAAAAGTGTGGGTGTCAGCTTTGACGCACGACAGGAGCTTACTCCCTCAGAGTAAGTACTTACTTACTCCTTACGAACGATTATAAACGGATTACTGAATAATGGTAAATAAATGCATTTTTTATGATACTTAGAGCATGCGTGATACATATATTTTTATTAAATTAACAAATTCGTTAAAATACATAACAAAAACCATAAGAAAATAAACAACAATAATTTAATGCAATAAGCTAAACAACATCTTTAAATACTGAGACAATCGGTTTGTATTCGTTTAACGCTTTGTGTGACATCGTGTGACATTATGTAACATCGTAGTTTGACTTCACTCCCATAGATTTTCATACCCCTTATATGAAAATCCTTAAGGAGTAAACTAGAATAAAACACGGAAGTGGTACTTTATACGGTCCGGTGTGAATGATTAATACAAACATACGTCTCTTACAATATTCACGTATAAATAACAATACCTTGCCACTGCTGGATAGCATTCATGGTTAAACAATGCGCCAGTGGGATATATGCCAACTGCAATGTAGACCGGCTTCGAGCCACCCATCTTGTTCTCTCCACGTACAGTGTCATAGATTTCGTGGGCATTAAATTGTAACAATTGCAGGTTTTGTGTTATTAATTCACAAATCGATTGCTCCGCTGAAAAAAAAACTATTTATAGTGCCCCATTTTGTTTTCTAATGATTCATCACCATCATCATCAGCCTTTATCCATCCTCTGCTGAACATAGGCCTCCCTTAATGAACGCCAAGACGACCGATCCCATGCCACTCGCATACAACGCGGATGCTACTGCACGGAGATCGTCTTCATCTGGTTAATAATAGCCGATCCACACTTCGTCTACCCAAACGCGGCCACTCCACTCTTGAACCTTATTGGCCCATCGGCCATTCGTTCTTTTTGTTTTCTAATGTTCACGCAAATGTTATAATCAAACAACTTTGACGAAATTTATCGCGGTTGATTATGATTTTTACATGCCGGTGTTTCGGATAATTTAGTTTAGTTTAGAATCCGTTATTTTTTTTTCGTTATAGTCCTTCATTATTTTAAGCTATCAGTTGAATGTTGTTTGATGTACACTAATAAATTATTCATATTTATAACTTTTGCTTTATCTAAAAGTAAATTAAACCAAATAACAATAAACTTTACAATAGGCTGGTATAATTTTGGTAAGTGGCTCGTCATAGGGGGGACATTTCGCACAGGGTCGGGAGATTTAAGTCAGCCCGAAAATCGAAAGAGTATAATTTATTAGATACTAAAATTAGATTCTTAATAAAGATGAATCTTAAAAAGAGAGCTTGTTGACGACCTTCAAATGCCTTGACAGATTTTGTTAAAACATTTCAAGAAACCAAAGCTAAGAAGCCAGCTTTCAAATATAAAAAAACTGCATGTAAATCAGTTCTTATTTAGGGCTATAGTGCCAATGGATGTTTATACTAGTACATTCATATATAGGGTAATATTTAATATCTAATGTACTAATTAAAACTATACTGATGCATTTGTACTTAAAATTCAAACGAGCTAAAAAACAAGAGTAGGCATTACTAAGGATTTAAATCAAAATTCATTCAGTAAATGTTACAGATTTACACTAAGCCAGCAATACGTACCTAGGGCAAAATCCAGCTCTTAATAAATTAAAAAAAATACGTACACATGTGTATTAAAATGCACTACTGAGATCAAAGGCTTAGATTCCCGTGAAAAACAATATAGGTTCATTTGATTTGGGATTTCTAAAAGCTCTGACGGGAAATGATACTTTGATATCCAGGATTTATTAAATTCTTTACGAGCTCCATACGAAAATAATTTTTACAGGTATATCAGGACTTCCTATTAGCTTTTACCGACAATTTTGATTCGTTTGTTTTAGAAAGTATATTACAGTACAACCGAGGTTTATCCATATTTTATAGGTGATGAGTCAATAAAAAGAGATATATAAAAAAAATGATATTACAGGACACCAAGTAAATGTGAAACAACTATATTAATATTAGAATTTATAATAAAAAAAATTGCCTGGCATAACATCGTTATGCCGTTTAATATCGTGTCATTCGAGTCAATTTTAATGCTAAAGCGAGCCAGTAGATGTTTCACACTAAAAACCCTCAACTAAAATTTCAGATACAAATTTCTAAGTTTGACTACAAAATCTAATAACCCTTGAATGCGTGTATGTCAAATTACAACGATTTAGCTTTCATGCTTTAGTTTGATAACATAGTGAACATTAAATAAACAATTATAAACTTTATGAGAAAATCACTGAAGCGCCAAATTAATGTTGGCTCACAAAATATTTGATAACATTTACCTTTAGCAACATTTTCTTTGATACAATTTTTGAAGAATCCACCTTTTTTCAAGCATTCGGTTAGAAATATCGACATTATTATACGTTTTAAATAATCTGCTCCCTTTCTTCTGCGCGAGTGGGTACACAATGAGTATATTTGGGCCGCTGTAAATTCTAATTTTTCACGATAAGACATTTTATTGTCCACCTTCGTTTCCGATTCACCTATCACGTCTTTTTCGTTAAAACTTTTCAATGCCCTCTTTGTACGGTTGAGTCTTTCTTTTCTACTTTTTATTTTTGATTTCTTAGCCACTCCCTCGATGTCGTTCAGAGTTGATCCCTCCAGGGTTTTTAAATCGCTTTTGATGTGCTTTGAATGTATTAACAGACTTGTTTCGAGGCCAGCTTGAGTAACCATTCTCAAAGCGATATGACTTAGTATTGACATGCCGGACCCTGAAATGAAATAATATCAGATTTTATGTTGATTGTAATTAAAATTACACAACGTTAAATTGATATTTTCATTAAAAAGGGTAGATAATTATCTAATCCTTTAATGTGTAATATAAAAATGTGTATTAATATAACTTTTATTTACTATGAATTGAATTTATTTTATTTATTATAAAAATATATATCAAAACTACTTAATAAACTATATACTTATATCAAACTAAAAATAAAACTAAATAATATAAAAAATCGACCCCAAATCGCTACGCTCGCAGTGTAGGGTGCCCAATTGGTGTATTAGTATTGTAGGGTGTAATAATTAATTAATCAATTAATTATTCTCTAATATAATTCTGATTAGTAAAAGCTAGTGCTACGTGCAATGCATCCACGTTGCAGCGGAATTGGGCCTGCACGACCCGGGGTATCTCTCGCCCACAATACCTGCCGGCGTAAAATGACAACTATGCTGTCGTGATTCGTGCTGTTTGAGAGTTTTCTGTAGTCCATTGGTGTGATAGGGAAAATGAGGGCAATGCATAACCTTGGTTGTACTTTTTGCTTGCTTTTGTTGGTTGGTTGATGTCTGATATGCGTTGGTAGTCACCATAAGGCTTATTTAACCTTACCTACAAATGTAAGCGGGTTGTGCGGGTTCTTCACTATATGCGAGTCACTACTCACTATACACAATAATGACGACTACTAAGCATTAATGTAATATGTACCAGTAAATACACACTATGCATATTATATTCATAGCCCTTAGAGCAACGCGAACCTCTTTCCTCCTTACGGTATCAAGGAGGACCGTGTGCTCTAAGTTATAGCCAGTTTTCTGAACAATATTGGTCGATTAAAGAAGTAAGCATAGTCTTACCTATGTATCTACGAGATTACGCTGGTTTTAACAAACTTGAATCTTACCTATTAGGAGGTCTAGAAACGGACACTCAAATACGTGGTACGTAGATAAAGCTTCGTCACGACATTGGATACCGCAGAAGGCAACACCGGAACATTTGGTACACCACACTGGAGCCTCGTCTTCAAAATCATCTAATCTAAATGGATGCAAGATTTTAAGTTTTAAAAAATCGATCTTTTCGATTTCTATCGACTAAACTAGTATCGGTAACAAAATTCTTCTTATTATTTTATTCTTCTAATTTAATTTATACAATCAAGATATTTTTAGAAATACATTTTTTTCTCATTTACAATGCTGATTACGAGAAAGTTTATTGTTATGATCTGTGGTTATGATAGTTAAAATTGAGACATAAAGTTAATAAGAAATTATAAAATATTTAATTGCCTTACATAAATCAGGAATAGCGTGTGTTCTGTTTTCTACATTCGAAAACACATACAGAAATATGAAGCTAATTTTGCGGTAGAATATACTTTACATACAGTTAAAATTATAAAAACTATTTCATTTGTTTTCTTGAAGAAGAAAGTAACATTTGTTGCAAATACCTTTTAAAACAATGCAGACAGTGCGAGCCATAGAAGTCAGACAATAAGCAAGCAGCATAAGGTTTGTCCACCAAAAGAACGTCACCGGTTTTTATTTGATCATTAGCAACGACGAAGCGACCCTGCAAGTAAAATGTATAATTCGTAAAAAATATATGCCATTGTATTTTCTTGCATGAACGTTGCAATTTTTTGCACAGAAAATTTGCGAAAAAATTGCGAGTATATTGTTCGAGGCGTCCGATTGTTTAAATACCGCCAGATGCAGATAAATTGTTGATTTGTGCGAAACGTCTACACTGTATTTCATCATCATTATCATCATCAGCCTCTATCCGTCCACTGCTGATGCCGAGATGACCGATCCCTTGTCACTCTCATCCAATGACCAGCCACTGCACGGAAATCGGTTTCCCACCTTTTTTTTTGATGACGCAGCGGAAATCCTTTTCGGACCATATCAGGGCCTTGGGTGGGCGCCCTGGCGTGTGTGGGGACTCACATTGGGTGCACTACACCACTAAAACCCCTGCGTGAGCCTTCTCTAGTGATCTGCAGGCGACGGGAAACCCTCAGCGACAGACTGGTCCCGGCAAGACCAGATTCTCACCTGCCCGGCTACGACTTGGCAGTCCCCACGACATCGTGTCTAGCGAGGCCCGGGTACCCATCCCGAGCCTGGCACGAGCACAGGGGTGTTACTGGAAGCACATTAAGTAGCGCCTCCGACGCACCCCCGTTCGTCGTCTACGGGGAGAGGCCACATCAGCGGCCTCCTCTCTCACCCGTTCGAGAGAGACAAGAATCGCGGTGATGACGCTCGTCAAAGACAGTCCCCTCCGATGACAGACGTCAAATCATGACGCAGCGCCGCCCATCTCGGGCACACCTCGAGGGTGTGCTGGGCAGAGTCCACCGCCGCGCCACAATCGTGACATCGAGTCGTCGGCTCCCTTTGGGCCGTCCGACACAAAGGGAGCCGACCGATCAAGTAAACACCAAAGCATCCGTGCGCGGCGAGAACCTGCGTCAGACGGAAGGTGAGGGGTTTGGTTTTGCTGTACCTCAAATAATATATTTCTAACTACCCATCACGTGTTTTTTGTTTTACTTAAACTATAAAACAGAATCTTCTTCTTGAATCTCAACTCGCACTTGGCCAGTTTTCGATATTTGTTTTTTACTTTCGAGTTCCGAATACACATAATCCGATTATCCGTAAAAATGAAATTACAAAAATTTGTTTGAAAGTATAACAAAAAATAATAAGGCTGTGAAAATAAAAGTATCTTAATTTTTTACGGATTTCAGAAGTGAAATCTTCTTATGATATGCTTATAAAATATAATTCGAAAACTTTAATTATTGCTGATTGAAATTGAAAGAAGAGGACCAAGCAATGATGGGGACGCTATAATTTCCCAACACCAGGATTTGCGATTACAAAATAAAAATTCGCATTTTATATTCGCTGTAACATAATATATCTAAATTATACATTATCACAAAGGGAATTTTTATTTTGTAATCGCAAATCCTGGTTGATAATAGGGTGGGAGGAATACGCTTGTGTTGCGCTCCCGTCTTACCCACTTCACACCATCCCGATTGTTTCTACCGTAAAATAGTTTTCCTGTGTTTTGCAAAGAAGAGAAGCACAGACAATATAATTCATCTCAAGAGTCAGGATCTTCCGTCTCACGATAGAAAACATAGCATTGACCACTCAACCAGACGTCAAATCAAAATATTGTCGACATACCTTTTGTTCCTCTTCTGCTATTTTGACCAGTTTTGATAAAGCCGGCGCGTTAACCTTGGCTCCACCAGTTAACTTAATACCTAGAAGCATTTTTTTTTATTAAGAGAGTATTTTTATATTTGACTAGCGAACCCGACAGACGTTGTCCTGTGAGTACAATTTTTTTTGTAGTGGTCTGAGTTGTCAATTTAAACAATCATGAATGCACTTTAATTAAAATTGGTCCCGCCGTTTAGGTGAACAGTCAATTTCACTGTAAATATACACAATTACTTCACCAGATTCATCATTTGGCAATACGAATCGTAACATCATCATCATTTATTATTTAATATAGGCTACGCTCAATGAATGCCAAGGCGGCCGATTCCTTGCCATTCGCATCCAACACGAACCGGTCACCAATTGGGCCGAAAAGACGATATCCGGCACGGGATGATTTTTATGAATATCAAATTCTAAAATAATGTATGATTTGCGAAGGAAATTGAACATGATAATATTAATAGTTCTTCAATCTTAACAAATTTTGAACAAAATATTTCCCTTTACATTGTTTAATTTAAAATAATTTCGTAGGATATATCGTATGTTATAATACCTATCACGGTTTTAATCAAGTGCCATTCGCATTTAGGACGTGCAAGCCGGCCGCTGTCAGCTACACTGCGAGATAGTGGTAGGGGATCGACTGTTTTGACATTCATTGGAGGACTATGTTTAGTATTGGACGGATATAGGCTGATGATTGTGAAGTTCCTCCTAATTTTCATATGGAAAAGATTGGATTATTGTTTATTACGAATTTACTCAAAAACATACTTACTTGACCGATTAAAAAAAACGCGTCATTATTTTTATTTACCGAGCATTTGCTCGTGGTTTTCTTGTTTTGTTTTGTATACCCTTAGTGATAATATGATAAAGATATTCTTTCAAAAATATTATGAGCTTGAAAAAACATAAAAAAAAATAATCAGACTTGAGATACGAACCAGGCTCCTTACGATTCATAACTGCCGAATTTCTCAACTATTATAAGCTACAATGATATATTACTTGACAGCAAAATTTACGTTCGTATTCTAATGATATTTTATCATTGTCACAAAGCACGTATAAAAAAGTTTTCCATCAATTAGGATACAGTTGTAAATCTAAGTTAAGGCAGGCGAAGCTGATGGCAACAGCCAGTATGACATATAATATTGGAAATATGTTAAAAATGAAGTAGGTACAATAAATTACACCTATACGGACTAAAATAGATTTAGGTCAAGTATTGAAAAAGCCATTTTTATTGGTAAATATGTAATGTAAAAAAAATTCTATAAATAAATTGTATGAATAGCCACACCTAAATCCGAATGTATGTCATGGGATTTGTAGCGTTCTCGTTAAAATGTATTGTGCACTGGCGTCTATTATTATAATATGTATCTGTTACTCCAATTAGTAGTAGGATGTATATTTTGATGAAAACTTTGTAACGTCATATTTTTGCATCACAACTGTATTTTTGTTTATTACCTGCCCAGGATACTTGTGAAAAAAATGTAAATACATATTATTTGAATTAGTATATATTTTTACGTTTCACTTATTTTGTCCTATATTGTAAATACCGATCCAGTAAAATGTAAAGAAAAATTACTGTTTAAATATTTATTATGCTCTCAATTTTTTTGAATTAGATACAGTTGATTAGGAGGTCGATACAAATTTGGATGCGAAAATGTATTTCATAGAAACTATACTAACTAAATAGATTTCTTCACTAATATTGGCGTCAAAAGACTTATATAAAGAAAAATAAACGTTTGACTAACAGGTGTAAAAAGTAAATACATTTTTAATTCCGTTATTTAGGAGAGTGAGTATTATCAATTGGTCGAATAATTACAATATATACTATGGTTTATTAATTATTTCCTTGTAGCCTTTAGAAGATCCCAAATAACTTCAAGTACTTAACTTTTAGTATACAACGATTGAAAAATAGTTTGAACGATCGATAAAACAAAGGACACGTATAACTCTCCATACAACTTGGGCCAAGAGATGTACATACCTCGGGTTCAAAAATTTATTTTGGAAGGAAAAAAAGCATTACTTTATAAAAAAAATACATTGGATTTTTTTACTGCATTTGTACCACCTAAAATTAACGTTTTAAGATAATTTAGATATTGCAGTACTGCATGTTATAGCAATGTAGCGCAGCATTGCGTTTCGTTTATTATTAAATCTCTATTTACTCTGACCTGACTGACTCTGACTGAATAAAATAAATATTGAGCACACTGTTTTACTCAAATAACAAAAGAAAAAGAATAATAGTGTCTTATTGTGATTAAATTATGAAATTAATTACCAATGTTAATTAATTATTTTAAATTAATTATTTTATTTATATAGATAGATAAATATCATTGAATTAACGTTTGCAGTTTGCTACATTAAAAAACTGAAATAGTTGACAGATGTCACAAACAATACAGACTAATGAGTAGGCATTATGTGGAATTTCGGTAGGAACTGTTGTATTTTAATATTTTTTTGCTAGCTAACTATGATGATTCTAAAAATAATTGAGACACCATTGGTATCAGTTTAATGTAAGGATTTTATTCCAATATTTTGTACCTCGGTACATCGTTTGGGCCAAAACTGAAGACCTCCTTTCTACGACTTATTTAAATAGTTGCCATTACCAACGTTTGATATCCCTGAAACCAATCATGGTAATAAAAAATGCGATCTGTAACTTCTTTTATACAAATTATTTAATCAAGAAATAATTTGATTTTTAAAAATACATTCAATTTTATCAATAATATTCAATCAGTCAATTATGTGAATGGCCCGATCTGTAACGTTGAGTTCAAAAGAAATTAATATATCTGTGAGGAAAATCAGTAAGTAATTTATTGACTGTAGATTTTTCTATAATACTCTTACTTAGTAATTAGTGTATGGCTGAAAGTTGTGAGGTCTGACCATATTCCGATTTGCTTTCATAGATTCTTCCCGCCCTTAGTTCAGGAATTCAATTATCAATGGCATTGAAAGCTTTAGGGTTCAAGAACTATTTAAAATTTCTAACGATAGTCTGTTGTGGGTACATTACATTTCGATAGCTACCTTGTTTAGTTAAAGAGTTTAGAGAACTTGCACGTCCAATTCATTAATGAGTTTCAAATTCTTATACGTAAAATGGCTCGATGAGAGTAATTATTTTTTCTATCAACCCTACTTTTTTCAACGCAATATAGCAAAGTTCTTATATGGAAAGAATAAGAAGAATAATTGTCGGTTAGATGTCATGTTATCGATAACTCATAAAAAGGGCATCCTATCGATAAATTTATATATGATACTACTCCGTTGCCCGCGGTCTTGCTCGCGTTAACGTATAGATTTACGGACGTATCCGGTTTGATGATATTATTTTTATAGCCTTAGAGACTCCTTAATTAATAGCTTGCTTAATAGCTACCTGCCAGTAAAAATCGCGTCAAAATCGGTCCAGCCATTTCAGAGATTAGCCGGAACAAATAGACGGACATACAGAAATAGTTAAAAATGTTATTTTTGTATATTATATGTACCGTCACAGTGTACCTTATATACTATACTCGTATATAATATACTCCTATGCGTGTAGTGAAAAGCGGTTATTCCAATATCACAAATAGACACCCTACTTTAATTTATATGTATAGGCTAGATGTTGCGCGCGGCTTCGCCCGCCTTAACTTAGATTTACAACTCCAATTTTATTTATATGTTTAGATGAATAGATTAGTACAGGTAACTGAAATATAATACCAAGTCTATTTCAGCGTACTCAGGTGTAGCTTAAATGAAACTTCATACTTTACCCGTTTTCTTGGCAGCACTAGTAGGTTTCACATTGTAGTCGAGCGATTCTATGTCTTTCATCAGTTGCTCTTTCTGTTTCTCATCATTTCCCAATAGTCTTCCCGCCAGTTCGTAGGATACTTTGGCTCGTGTTGGTTCCCCGGCACCTGCGTAATATATTTTAATTTATACTAACAAGAAAAAAAAAATAGCTAAATATTTTTTTAGTTTTAAAATTGATTGCAATATCTGAAAAACACGTACTCGTTTGATTCCTTATGGCATATTTTTTTGTAACTATGAGTCCAATATATTTAAAATAATTTGAAATTAGAAAAGTAGGTTACTATTAGAAGTATTATATCTAGTTCTTAGTTCTGATACGTAACTGTAAGTGTATGTTCCTTTTTTTAAATTATTGATAAGACACAGATTACGACTCAGACTATCAAACAGTAGTCTTTTTAAGAAATCCAAGTAAAAGAGTACTTTGGATCACTTTGTCTCAACGATGAGATACAACCAGATTAAATTGAAACCGTTAATATATTATTGCCATAAAATCGCAACACTCGCTAAGTTAGATTATTCAAAACTGACGTTTTACGGTTTTAAACGTTGAATTCTGAAAACATTGTGAAAAAAATGTAATAAACTGAAAGGTCCATTTTCCGGTATTCATTCGGGTAATTTCGGACAAACAATGATATGTGCCTATGAGCTGCTGTGACGGGATAAAGCTTACTTTTATTATTTATGAACGATATGAAACAGACTTTATGAAAAGTTTTTCAAACAGTAATTGGAATACGTAAGTAGATAATCGATAATGCAAATTATGGCTGCCTTCACGTAGGTAGTTACTAATAATATTTACGTAAACCACTCCTACGTTTTGAATATTTCAATAATGATGAGATATGTATGATTTTTGAAGTGTAAATTTATTTAGCGGCTTTGTGCACTTTTTTGTGATGGGTAAAATATGTTAAATTCTTAGGGGATATTTTGATTTGATTTGATTTGGTCGAAAATTCGTAAAACTACGAATCACTAAAAATCAATAGTTACATAATTATTATGTAACTATAGACTTTTCAGGGAGATAAACTTTTTAATGTAATATAAATTGTCATGTTTGTGTACGATAGCGCAATAAATAAATATTGTATTCTACCACATACATGATAGTACTTTTATACTGATAATTAAAGTAATCAAAAATGAACAACGTTAATATTCAAGTTTTCACTTCTGTTGGCACTCCCGGATTGCAACTTGTCGTTTTTTTTTCCTTAATGCTAGTTTGGCAAACTGGCAGGCGCGCAACCTAATGGAAATTGGTCGACATCACTCATGGATATAGATTAGTTTACCCGGAACTAGCCCAGACAATGTGTTGTATATAAATGAAACACGCTATAGTGTACACTATAGTGTATGTTGTGTTGATGTAAAGTGTCTGTACCAGTAATATCTGTATAGAATGTGAAACACTGCCTCTCTTGCCCTACTCTTCGAATCATGAAATACTAAGTAATACTGAAACTAACATAAATTTTCTTTGTTGATATAATTAAGCTGTCATAGTGCTAAAATTGATGTGATTCCGGGAAGTCAAACAAAACCAATTCAACTGCATCAGGGAGTGCTATAGGGGGATGCTCTTTCCTCGAAACTATTCATAAAGAGGCTTTCAATTGAAAACGCAGCGCTACTATGGTGGCAGGCGCGGTCCTTATCATTTTTTTATCGTATAATTATCGCTATTAATATTGTCTGCCACACGAGCGAATCGTATAGATTTTTTGCTCGCCATTATAACCTGACACCCGGTTTCCGAAAACCTAATCACCGCAAAAATTAACAAATCAATTGTTAAGTGTCAAATAAGTAGCTAAAAGCATGGTTAAATTACTTAACTTTGTCGGCATATCAGTTGACATAGTCATTACAGTGAAAACCTGTCAAATTTGACTCTAGAATCGTATGTTAACCGCCATTTACAGCCATGTTAGTTGACATACACTTTGACCAAAGTTTGAGAAATCGGGCGGAAATCTGTCTATGTAGCGGAATCTTTAAACATAATTTTTATCCACTTTATGACGACACATTAAATTGAAATTTCGCAAACAGGAACAATCACGGTACCATTATTTAAAAAGTTTGTTAAAAAATCATGATCAGGATAATCAAGATGAACTGAGAAAGATATGAGGATCGCGCATTACCTACATCACTCATGTGGTTTTAGGCCTTAGTCGTGTGGTTTTAGCCCTTAATTGTGTGGCTTTAGCCTTCACTCCTACATTTAAAGGATGAATAATCCCTCGAAAATTTATTTAAAAATAATATTGTAGATGAATTATTTTATGTTCATTAGCGATGCTGACTAATTACCATGGTGGCACGTGACTATATGACGCAATTCTCAAAGAATATACGCCCACAATACGGTACTCATTTAGACCTTCGTAGAAACGTCGGCCTTTGAAAATTTTACTGCTACGGTGAGATCTAAATTAAGTCATAACGCGTAGGAGCTACGACTGCACCCACGGGTATGCTAAATACTTTATATCAAGGGTGAAATACGAGTAGGGCTACCTGGAATAACGAATCAGTTATCGTAATTATTAGTAACTAGCTGTTGCCCGCAGCTTCGCCTGCGTTAACTAAGATTTATAACGGCATCTTAGCGGGATGATATAGTCTATATTGGAATACGGGGACGAATTATAGCCTGTATGTTAATCTGATGTATAAGCTATATTATTATGATGTTTCATCAAAATCCATTCAGCAGTTTTTACGTGAAACAGTAACAAACATCTTCAAAAACTTTCACATGTGCTGTTTTTACTTGTGAGATATAATATCTGGTCCCGTAGTAAGTTCTCGAAAAACTTGTATTACGAGTACCACACAACCGAAATATATCTGTTTAGTACGTCATTTAATAAATATATTTAAGATTTTTGCTAAAAAATACACTTATTTAATGTACATCCATAACCGAGGAACACAGAAAACTACTTTTGTTCCATGGTGGGTTTCGAACTTCGAAGTCGCTACATCCAGCTTAAAGACTAACGCTCTAACCTCTATGGTTAGAGGCCACAGAGGTCGTCGAAAAGAAGACACGAAAAAAATATATGAAAGCCTCTGCTTTTTTTATTATTAAAATAATCTCCTAATATTAGGAATTTATTAAAAACAATGATATTTTCACTAGTTTAAATATTACTTTAACATGTCGTTTCTATAAGCCCATGACCATTGTTTCTATATTCGAAAATATTCGAAACATCGGGCATGTTTAAAAGCCATAATAAGCCATAATAAAATCTGCCAAAGTTGTTTAATTATAATAAGTGTAATTTTCTTATAATAAGTCGGGATGACTTATCTTCGTACCTTAACCATATTTTATGAGTTGTCCCAAAAAATACACTCCTGGTGGTACTAATAATAATAACTGTTTTCCTGCTAATACTGGCCCTGTGCTACTTGCTAGAAGCGAAATATTTGTGTAAATGCCAAAATGAAATAAAATACCAAATTTGAAATTAAGGAATAAATTTTAAATTTGGCAACATTATTATAATCTTAATGTTTGCTCGTTGATAAAGCGAAACATTCCATAACATACCTGTTTGGACCAATTACCCCATTAAATATGGCGGGCTTTCTGTACAAACGTGTTTCTGATTTTTATTCATATTCAGCACAAATAATATTTTACCGTTATCAAGTACGTATTATTAATTTGAGATCAGTGGATTTTTTATTTAAGCATCATCTAAATTCAAATACAATCACAATTTATTTTTAATGAGAATTTAAATTACGTATCATGCGAAAGTATGTAAGAGTGTATGGATGTTTGGATGTATGTGTGTTACTCTTTCTTGCAAAAACAACTGAATCGATTTTGATAAATTTTTACAATAATATAACTTACGCATCAGAATAACAAACAGGCTTTATTATATACCAGTTCTCCCTGTACTTCGACGTTACGTGAGTGATCCCGCAGAGCGCTGCTAGTAAATAATACAATTTTTGGATTATAATATATTCCATGATTATTTGAGGTCTACCACTAGTACTGCTTTTTGGTTTATTTGTTACTAGTTTGAGTAAAAACAAACAAATGTTAAGACATAGACAGAATCAAACCTCATCCCTTTTTATTGAAATAACAGTAGCGTTTTATCCTCCAAATAAATTTTGTATTTATTAACATAATACATGTTACTAATAAGCTGTTAGCCAAAAGCGATGACAAATGTAGATCAATAGTAATAGTTATTAGCATGATATCGTGATCTTATAGAAAATTGAATAATATTATTATATTCAATAGATATTTACTAAAAACAAAAGCTTTTTAAACCTTAAGTTTATCAGTTGCAAATATTGTAATTTATACAATGAGTCAAGATTAAATCACCATAAATACACTGGACGTGGCAATTTATATCGAAATATTGTGGAATTTTCTAGGTAAAGTAATAAATTCCAGTTTCATTCTAATTTACATCAATTTATGTCAATTTCAACTTGTCTTCATGACACAGGTAAGGAGTAAAACCTCTCATCCATCTATAAGGCTTCTTTCACGCATTTAACGTCTTCTATCGTCCATTATTGTCTCGTTTTGCTGTCGATTTACTTTTTATCGAATTTTCGAATCACAGCGGACAGCGGTACCAAAAAAATCCCTTCAAGAAAGACACGTGAAAAGTCATGTATTTTTGTATTGACCTAAAACTGAATAATAACATACTTCGACAGAGTCAAATAAACTATAAGGCAATAGTGGGCATTATAAAAATTGGAATATAATATGGACAATTATGTTAATCCTACTAATATTATAAACGCAAAATTTTGTGAGTATGGATGTTTGTTACTCTTTCACGTTAAAACTACTGACGTAAAAACTGCATTTCAATGCAACTCTACAATAATATAGCTTATACATCAGAATAGCACATAGGCTATAATTTGAATCCGCACTCCCACTGGAACAGGAAGTACGCGGGTGAAACCGCGGGGTGCTGCTAGTTAATTATATTCATGCATAATACCTTTATAACAGTGACCCATTCTCCAATAATATTGCGATCGCATGCGCGCTGGAAGACGCTCCTTCAATGATAGTTTCAAGTCTTCCAAAGCTGCTTTGGGTCGATTTAACTTAAGAAGTACTTCAGACCGGAGCCATAGTGCAAGAGCCAAGGAAACTCCATTATCGAGTGGATCGTCGGCATCTGTAAATAGTCTTTGTAAAATTTTATATTCCAACTTTTTTACTAACACACTTTTTTATTAACTTAGAACGTTTCGTGGAAGTTAAGCTTCAGGATAAAGACGGACAGTAATTGTATGTATTTCATTTGTATGATTATAAGTTACAATGACCTTCTGGGAAGTTTACACTATTCTTAACTTAGCAATTAGTATTATTACTCAAAGGCGCAAAAATGTCAACTACCTTAAAATATTTTTTAAATACATATAGAACTAGCTGTTGCCCGCAGTTTTGCCTGGGTTAACTAAAAAAATTTACAATAGCACGCGAAAAGAGAAAAAACAATTCTTTTAAGTAGTCAGAGATTCCAGGATTCAATTTTAAGATAAAAAGCTTTTAAGAAACATCACGTATCTTTGGATCAATAACTCGAATTTGCAATCACTCGTCACTCGTCCCACAATAAGTTTTAATATAATATTATATATATAAAATATCAACTGAAAGAGTTACACTATAGAAAATCTCAATCACAAAAGAGCTGATGACCTTAAAACGACTGAAACGATTGCGGTTTACTGGTCTGTTAGAAAATCTATCCAAATAAAAAATCACACCCAAATCGGTTCACCCGTTTGTTACGTTCTCTTTTTGAGTTAGCTGTTCGTTTATTGATTCTGCGCTTGGTGAAAGAAACTGAAGTTATAATTAAATATGGGTCAGATGTCATCTTTTGACGATGAACATTTTTAAGGCTACTGTCTGTAAAAATCGTAGTAAGTATAATGTGGTGTAGGTATAACTTTACCTACTACTGTACTTATTTGTTTATTATATTTATCACAGACCAAAAGCTAAACTTATTTATAAGGTATATAAAGGAGTTATTTTAATTTCATTTCTTCCTCAAGAAATGAATAATGTTGAATAGTTTGTATTCCTTTGTCGGCCTTAATAAAAAGATTAAGGTTTATCCGCTACTGAATTAATCTGATATAATATTTTTTTTGTAGCGTTATAAGCTTTATAATGTAAAAATATTATACCTGCGGACTTTATTTTCATATTAATTTTAATAATAATAAAAATGTTTATGAGAAATTTCCTTTTTTGTCGGACTAAGGCAAAATTGAATATGTTATGATTTTAAGCGTCTTGGTAACATACGTATTTCTATTTATGTACGTACCCTTGTAGCGCGTAATTTTATTTTATTGAAATCATAGGATCTCGTGGCTATATAATAATACTAGCGCGGATCAATCCATCAGGTTAAGTCACTTGTAAACGGGTTTATTTAACTACAATTTTATTGTATTTTTATTATATAACTTGTACACTTAAGACACGTTTTTGGGTATAAGTTTGATATCCACAAATTAAAGATATCATTTTTATTTGATAGCAAATTTAAAAAATATAGGTATCTACAACTACTTACCTACCATTAATTATTTTTTCATTATTGCTTACCTGACATAGGTGCTCGAAGGACCGCTTGACTCGCTAGAGCCAAGCTTTTAATAAGCTCGTTTTCTTGGAGAAGAGAGTTTGCCGCTAGTCGCTTTTCTTGGGAAGCCCTTGCATCTTTTCCGTGAAACAGTGGTTTTATTCTCGACGATACTTCAGAAAGCGCCTCCATTAACTGGAATATTTACAATTACAGTGTCGTCTTATTAAATAATGATGATAAAATATTTTAAAATATAATAAATTAAATTAGTATTCAATATTGCTACTATCAATTGGAATCCTTACAATCACAGTGAAGTCTTACTAAATAATGAAGATAGAATATTTAAATTTTTAAATGTTTTTTGTTGGCTCTGTGGTATAAAATATATGAAATATTGCTTTAACTGTAGATTATTGGGCATTCTTATACTTTTTATGGAACTAGAGCACTACATGCTCATATTTTTTTGAAGTGAAACTTCTTTAGAATCATTGATTTTAATCAGTGATTTCAAACTTAATGAAACGAAAAAGTAAGTTCAAATGAGAGAGAGAGAGGGACAAATAATGTAAATGTATAGGATTCAGCCGGCGAAAGAATGAGATAAGCACATATAGGAGGTTCGGGGTGCGGTGGAGCTCAAGTAGATGTACCCATCTAGAGGCAAGAAGCTAAAGCTGGTGCACCACTACTGTTGGTAACAGTTCCAGAGGCCACCATAGCGAATACAAATTCAAAAGCGAATACACACTCGCCGCAGTGCTTGACATAGCTTTGTACTGTGTGAACGTCTCGATTATTTATTACTTTGTAAAAAAAAAATATCAAATCTCGTGTCATTACACGCACACAGATGTACATGTTTCTACTAGATGTCACGCACACTTGAAAGTGCCGTAATACTGTTTGTTGCTGGATGATAATGAAGTGCACCATCTGTCTTTATTTATAAATCTGTGATAAGAATACTGAATATAGTTGCCTACCTCTGCCTATTATAATAATTTACAATTACAATCTATGTACTCACCGTTTTGTTTTCCATAACAGCTCTAACTTTTTCATTGTCATCTATATTTTCAAATGTATCTAGCCACTCGTCAGCTTCAGCCATTGAGATCAGATCGTCAGAAAGATTTTTGAAAAATCCCTTGTTATTTGAACATAGTGTTATGTCACTACATGTAGCGGCATATGCTGGATCAACTAAGTCATATATTCGAGACATTGTTTACCTAAAAACAAAACGACTTTAGATCCTAGTAACTGGTTTCCACAATATGCCATATATTTTTTTTCTAAATTATTTTGTCATCAAATTAAGTTTTCAAGCCCTATTGGTTGTTACTGAAATTATAAACAAATTCTTTAGGTTTATCATGTCATGTACTTGCGTAAATTAATAAATGCTCATATTAATTATTCTGCTTTTAGGTTACCATGATAACACATAAATATGTCTAGACATGTTGTTGTCGTGAAAAACACGTGTCCTATTTACGCTCCATTATAGGGCAGAGGATTGTTCTCGAACACAGACGAAGGATATTGGATATTCTTCAGATTTTTTATCAGAGACTTTTAATATAAAACTTGAAGGTTTTTATTGGTAAATGAACACGGCAATAGGAAAATTGAAAAAGCGAAAGATACACTCTAAGAGGCGGGAACCAAGCTCAACCACTAATGAAAACTATATCTTATTCATCCAGCGTTAATATAAGTAAATTGCCAAGGAAAGTCGAGTTTGTAGGAAATGAAAATAATAATAGTCCTAGCCAGCGTACACTAGCCTAATCCAGAGATGGTAAATCTGTGGCATGCAAGCCCTTGATGGCAATCGAGATTCGACCAAACATTATTTTCCCGGCACTATGAAGTATTAGGTAAAGACTTATTAGATTCGCTCTTACCCACATGGGGTTCTAGAAAATCATTCATTGCTGGTAAGAGTGACCATATAATAATGTTATTTTGTAAAGAATAAAAAGTTTTAAGTTGATGGTAAATATTTGTGCAATGGCTCGCGACTATGGCACCGTTTACAATTTTTGGACACATGGCACGATAAAGGTTTTCCACCTCTAAACTAGTCTATATATTATGCGATATAGGTCAAAAATTGCATATATCTCATGTCTGATGTCAGACATAACGAAATAACCTAGCTAAATCGCATTTATGCGCTTCTAGCTGAATAAGCTATTTAATCAACATAAACCTGATCTGCATTCGAAGCATTTGTTTGTCTAAATTTAACCGAACACATTTCCAGAGTTAAATGTCAAGAGTTGCGTAGCTAACTATGTATTTATGAATCGGTTGTTTAGATATGTGTAATTAGAACATATTCATCTTACACATTATCATTATCAATATAATCATATTATTATAATCATCATCAGCCCAGTGCCTTAATAAGATCATGTTGTCGATGTTTTTTTTTTATTGGAATACGCGAACTGGCAGACTTACCACCTGATGGTAAGTGTTCAACGTCACCCATGAACATAAACTAGTTTACCTTGAACTAGCCCAGGAAGTCTGTGTTCCTCACTCTCCTCTTAAGGCCTAACCTTGTCGTGGCGGTGGAGCTCAGTAGCCCAGGGTGACCCCAACACCGTGGGCGCAGCGAATTGAGCCGAAGGGCCTCTTTGTATCCCTTTTATAAGAAGAGGGGACAAAAAGAGGGATGCGTCAGTCCCGGCGTAAAAGAAGAAGAAAAAAAAGGAAGTCTGTGTTGCCTATCCTGAGACATAAGAAGTCTCTATGCCAATAATTACACTGCCTGTCCTGCCTTTCTCACCGAAATACAGCAAAGCTGTTTCACGGGAGAAAGAAGAGAAGAAAGTGAGCGGCACAGAGCAAGCCTCCTACCGGTAAATTAATGATCATGGTTATTTTGACCAATTGTTACTTCAGCAATAAATACTTGAATCGAAAGAAATGTTAGTCCTCACGTACTACAGTACTTAGTAATCACTATGTTTACGGGCTAATTAAATAGAATATGTGACATAATTATCTGTACTTATGTCTTATATAATATGTGTTACAATTTTAGTACTCAGAATAGTAAATATCGATTTTTAATTTCTTTGTTACCTACCTTAACACGATATTTAAATACATGTATATTATATTGAAAAGCATAACATTTTATTACTGTATTAATTGAAAACGGATTATATCAATATAAGATTAATGTGTATTATTATTAATGTGATTATTATATTATTATGTATTGATATAAATCATAACATTAATTCATTTATTTTGCTTACAAAAATAGTCATTAGAGAGATAATTGCTACGGAAAATAATTATTACTAAATAAATAATGGAGTAAGGAGAAAGGTAAGGAGTAACGTATATTATTTCATATAGATGATAGAAGAAAAATATGTATTAATATTTCTTGTAATGAGGTAGGTATTTTATCATTCTCAATTTCAAGACAAGATATTATGTTTAACACTTGTAGTTATCGCTTTTTGATACTATTTCAATTGTTATAATCGAAATAAGTCTCATGATATCAAATTTTAGACTAAAATGTATCTGAACTTTTAAAGTACATTATAGTTTTACAAAAAATGTGTGCTATGGAGCTTTTTAGTTAGATATAACTTAAAGGCCCCTTCAGCGATCGTTACAAAAGCGTTTGAATCAGACAAAAATATGGATATCCCTGTATTTGTTTACAGGAAGCGATTTTAAAACGAGGCACATTTTTATCGAGCACTGTTGGATTTTTTGATGTTGAGAGTTTGACGTGAAATCGAATTGAGCTTGCCAAACTCGAAACTCGATCTAACGTTGGGTTTTACCGACGACGCTTTTTAAGCGCCCGTGTGAATGGGGGCTAAGAGGTCTACTTACGTGTGTACCTAATATTAATTCCAAGTGAAGTTTCTCATTAAACACATCACATTTCAAGCTACAATATATTTATTATTAGATCTTAATACACCGAATCAGCATAAGAGCCTTAGATGAGGAAGGAATTTAAATTAATTGTTCATTATAGATTAGAATTGTCACATATTTAATATATTTTGATTTGCTTAGTATGCAATAATCATTTATTTACCTTTCTAAATAATAGATAACGAGGTGCAACTTCCGTAGCCGACAGCAGTTGACTATTGAGATTGTCTAAAATTAAACTTGGCGCTGAATAGGAGAAGCAAACGCCTGTTCTATTTTTGAAACTACACACTTTAAACTAGCGCCATCTCTGTTTACTACATATAGCGTCATTTCTAATGCTTGTTTTCTTTTTTTTTTATTTCATACATAGAAGATGCATAGAATAATTACATTGTAAAACGATAGTCTTCATAAAAGCACTCTCTAAAAAATGAAAAGAATGAATTAAACAATTCGCACAATTTTCCAGCGGAGGTGCAGTTTTCGCGAAAGCGGGATATGATTCGGCCGCTGATAAACATTGTATTTAGCTATTGTATTATCATACTTACACAGCTATGTGTGGTCAATTGTGGGTAGGTTTATTTAAAGTTATTTACGAAGAATGTTTATTTCAATAAATACTTAAATATCAGTAGCAACTGTTTTAAAATTAATCGGCTTAGACAATAAAGTCGGTATGAATATTTTCACAATCGGGCAACACTAAGCATTTGAACAAAATGTTGGGCAAAGGACTTGTATCCAAGCTCTTAAAGAAAAACAAAATGTTCTCCTGATAAATTTAAAAGAAATAAACATAATATTACAATTTAAACCTAACAAATTACAAAATACTGTGTAATATTTAAAGCTGACCTGTGAAAAGTAGTGTTATTACCTACACCTCTTTTGTTTTTCAGATGTGTCGAGACACAATTTATTTGCATAA
The DNA here is from genome assembly GCA_905333005.2 of Lycaena phlaeas. NCBI lineage: Eukaryota > Metazoa > Arthropoda > Insecta > Lepidoptera > Lycaenidae > Lycaena > Lycaena phlaeas. The sequence continues at coordinate 10,043,942 of HG995168.1, forward strand.
ACCGTCAAAAATATTTTAAAAGCTGGACCGATTATATTATATATACTTTTTAAATTAAACTTGATATTACGGGCAGCATGCATGAAAAGATGAAGTCATGTAGCGTTCCGAAAGCGAGAGGTTGGACGAACGAGAGAGAGGCATGATCGGCTCCAGCATCGGCTCAGTTCGATTCGTGCTGCATGTAATGTTTGACGTTGTCACGTCAAACTACCGTCCGTAAACCGACATTACAGACAACCATTTTTTTATGATACAGCATTCAAATATACACACAACCCAAAATTTTCAACCTTCTATCAACAACTCCTATTTAACAGCAATTTAGTACTTTGGGCAGAATGAAGTCTGTTGGGACAGCTAGTAAAATTATATTATGCAGATTTATTTTCATGAAGCTTATGAAAACACAATGTTCTCAAGCTTTTCTTTGATAAATCACTTATATGATAATCTTTTCCTTGCCAGGAAACGTCTTTAATACGATCTACTTTGATACGTCTACGTCTTTGATAAGATTTTCAATTTATTTTACCGCAGTTGTAAGTGGCAAGAGATCGGTCGTCTTGGCGTTCACTGAGGGAGACTTATATTCAGCAGTGAATGGATAAAGGCTGATGATGATGATAATATTATCATCATTGCCTTACTCAAGACATGAATCAACTAGCATGACAAGCATGAATCATTATGGTTTAGTACCATTAGTACTTTGCTGCCCAAAAATCTATAAAACCTCTATGCATTTAGTGCAGTGAGTATTTTCTGATAAAGCTGCTAAAGGCCGAAATATAAGCGCCAATATTCGATATATTGTGTTAGGAGCTTAGGCCATCTTTCAAATTGATTGGATGACGATATCGATACTGCGGCCGGCTTAAATTAGTTGAGATAGACAGATATGCTGACTTATTGTCAATTGAATGGGGCCTATGTCTATCAGTGGCAGAATAAGGTTGTGATAATGATGATAATGACAAACATTTTATTAATTTATACAAATAATTGCGTTCATTGAGGGAGGATAAAGGAGGGACGTATAAAGGCTGATGATATAATTAATGTATAATATTTATGCGACGATGGTCCAATGGGTATGGGTTTGACAACTTGACGAGAGGGTCCAGGTTCCTTGAAATGGGGTTTTCCAAATTTCTAAGTGCACAACACGAAACCATTGCACGCTCATTGGTGGGGGAAAACATTGCGAGAAAACCTACATACCTGTTGAGATTAAGTCTTTGAAGGTGTGTGGAGTTCACCAACCCTAATAAGGCCAGCGCAGCGCCTCGGTGAATTATGGCCCGATTCCCTCCTCCTCTGATATCTTCGATATCCCCGGAGACTCGTGCGCAGCAGTGGATGTCCCATATGGGTTGCTACTTTACTTATATTATTTATAGTATTTATGTAGATTATTACAGATTCTGTTGCGATTACAGATGCGTTGGGTCTATTAAGTCCGTAGCTGTTGATGCTATTCATTAAATGGATTTTGTTTAACAGCTTGTTGCATCTAAGTGAGAAGCTTCACTAGTTTGAATATACAATATATTATGTCGAGAACATACCTTAATTTTAAGTAAGTATATTTATTACAAGATCACTATTTTTTCATGTAAACAAATGTAACTTTTGTGGCTCTTATTTTCATATGCCGTATAGGTTTCCAATTTTCTGAAGTGGTTCAAACTATAGCAAGTATTATATATTATGTCGGAGTTTTGTAGTAACCTTCATGAGGTAAGGGATCAAAGAGATTTTTGAAAAAAATGGTATTTGAATGAAAAGTACCCGCACTAATACGCGTAAACACTGTCTCTGCTATAAAAAGTAATTTAAAATTGTTATTGTACGATTATCTTAATAAAATTCACTTATTCAGAATCCTAGTGTTACAAACAATATGTGAAAATGTTATTATGGAAAATTAAACAGTAAACACAAAAATCTAGCAAGCTAAAAATTCAACGACCTATTACGAACTGACATTAAAGTGAACATTTCTTATAAACGGTTAAACAGTGATATTTATCAACAATCTTCCTTAAAGGTGATGAAATCCTCAATAGTGAACTGTGCAAAAAGTGACTTTTAAATTAGTGACAAAAATTTCAACTGGATTGTATCTTATTCTTAAAAACCACCGTCATTAAATTGTGTCTAACAATACAAACAACGTATTCAAATTTTCAATCATCTTGCATAAGTCAAATTGGTCCAACGGTTAAAGTACTGACGCTTTAGCCGTAATACTCGACCGAACCAGGTTCGAGCCCCAGTATCGAACAAAATATTTTTGTGATTATCATATTTAAGTTTCTTCAATTTGCGTAAGCATTCATTTAACTAACAATATGAGCTCGAAAAATAAAGATGCAGTGTGCGGTGGATGCCGAAACATAATTGTATTAAAAAATCGGGAATATTTACAATGTTCTAAATGTGAAAGCATTTACGACTTGATTTGCGCTAACGTACAAGCAACACGTTACCAACGAATGTCTCACGAAACTAGAAGTTCTTGGATATGTCCTGCATGTAAAACTAAAGTGCCAAAGGGTGATAATACCCTGACACCTGTAAAGAATGATCACTTACAGGAAGAATTAATACACTCAGTGTGCAGTAGTGTCGAGGCGCACGTTACTATGCGCAAGAAAAATATACCGGCATCTATTTCCGATACAAATATTGATGCGGATTATAACACCAATGACCACTGCATCGACCACAATATTTTAACCCTCATAAGGCAAGAGATTAAATCTTCTATTAAAGAATCAATAAAGACATTAATTGAATCTACTTTAGAATCAAAATTTCAAACTTTACGAAGCGAGTTATCAATTTTAAAAGATTTAAAAGAAACAATAGAATTTCTGAGTGCTGACTATGACCGCATTCAAAAGGAACTGAAAAACTCCAAGGAAACTATATCTGAACTAAAAAAAGATAACAACAACCTACAAAGCACGGTTCAGGACCTTTCAGCAAGATTAAATCTACTTGAACTCCATTCTCGTGAAAACAATGTAGAAGTTAATGGGATCCCTGAGAACAAGTCCGAGAAACTGCCACTTGTTTTAAAGCAACTATGCTCTACTGTGTCATACCCCTTAGATACAAATGACCTTATTTCTTGTTCAAGGGTGAGAAAAATGGATGACAAATCGAACCGACCTAGGGCTGTGATTTATAAACTAAAGAGTACCAATGCTAGGGATGGCCTTATTGCTGCAGTCGCGGAATTCAACAGGAAGTCAGCTAAAGAAAAATTAAGCTCTTCACACTTAGGCTACGGTGGCAATAAAAGCCGTATTTTTGTCTCCGAACATCTCTCGCCATATTATAAAAGCCTTCACGCACAAACGAGAGCTATAGCTAAAGACAAAGGCATTAAATATGTATGGATAAGGAATGGAAGAATCTTAATAAGGAAAGACGATAAGTCCCCTGCCATCCATATCAAAAATCACGACGCCCTGAAAAAGGTGTAAAACTGTTGTGAGTACTAAACATGACCGTGATTAATTGTAGTCAAATTCAACGTTTACTATCAAAACTTCAGGGGAATGAAAACCAAATTGCAAGATATCCGACTTAATACCCTACAACACAATTACGATGTTATAGTAGCCACAGAAACATGGTTGGATGAGGGAATAAACGATAGCGAACTTTTTACAAGTGCTTACACCATCTATAGACGTGACCGTAACTCTACTTACTTATCGGGAAAAACTGGCGGAGGTACACTGATTGCTGTATCTAAGAAATTAACATCAAGACGCATGCAAGACTTTGAGAGTCAATTTGAAGATCTTTGGGTGGCAGTTAAAGTGACGATTAATGGTCGAGTAAAGGACATATTGTTATGCGCACTATATATTCCTCCACCAGTCACATTAGATAATCTTGATTCTCTCTTGGACAATATAACTTCTGTTTTGAACACACATGTTACCGAAACGATCATTTTTGGTGACTTCAATTTAGGATCTATAAACTGGAACAAAATTACTGACGGTTCTCAGTTACTTCCATCTAATTATAACACTGGTTTGGGGTTTTCACTAGTTGACTTCCTATCCCACAACGATTTGAAACAATTTAACCATGTCAAAAATTGTAACAGTAAAATTCTAGACCTAATAGTGAGTAATTTATCGAATATTGAAGTAAACACCGTTGACTGCGATGCTATAAGTAAACTTGATGTACATCATCCTGCTTTGAATGTGAATATTTTGATAGACCCGGTTATAACACTAAAAAAGAATCACTTTAGTAATTACAATTATCGTAAAGCTGACTTCAATCTTATAAATAGGGAACTACACAGTGTAAGGTGGGAGGAAGAATTATCCAAGCTAGACAATGTTAATGACATGGTATCTAAATTTTATTGCATTATTAATGATTTAATTAAAAAATACGTACCGTTACATAAAAGAATCTCAACAAATCGTAAGACGCCTTCTTGGTATTCTTCCTCGCTACTCAAAATAATGTCTGAAAAAGAAAAGCTAAGAAAGAATGTAAAATTGTATAACAACCCGAGAGATGTCTATGAGTTAAAACTTGCAAAAAAACGAGTAAATGTACTTACAAAATTATGCTATTCGGAGTATTTAGCATCCATTGAAACGGAGCTGCCCAAAAATCCACGCAAATTCTGGTCTTATATTAATCAACAACGTAAAGACGCTACAGACTTACCTCATATCATGAAACTGTCTGATAAACTTGCTTCTTCTGGTGAGGAGATATGCGAATTATTTGCGGAAAGTTTTTCTTCAGTCTACAAAACTGACATGTCATCTGAGACAGTGACTGAGAAGGACCATTTTCCCCAACTCTCGCTCAACTCCATTAGAGTAGATGAAAGAACAATATACAAAATACTAAGGTCTTTGGATGTTCACAAAGGTCCTGGACCTGATGGAATAACACCCTACTTTATAAAAATGACTAGTAAAGCTCTCACTCTTCCTTTAACAATTATTTTTAAACAGTCATTTCAATCATCTGTTTTTCCCGATTTATGGAAGATTGCTAACATAGTCCCAATTTATAAGAAAGGCGATAAAACGAATATCAAAAACTATAGACCTATTTCCATTTTGAATATATTTTCAAAGGTTCTAGAACGTGTCATTCACCCTATTCTAAGTTCTTATTGCCATAATTTTATTAAAATCGAACAACATGGCTTTTGTAGTGATAGATCAACAGTATCAAATCTTATAACATATACCTCTTATATAGCTAAATATGTCGATGAAGGATTTCAAGTTGATTCCATTTACACAGACTTCTCGAGCGCTTTTGACAAGGTTAATCATAACCATTTAATAAGAAAACTCAAAAATTACGGCGTGCATGGCACATTATTACGCTGGTTTCAGTCATACCTCCAAAATAGGAGTCAGCGAGTAACTATTCATGGCTTCCGTTCCAAATCATATCAAGCCGCATCAGGCGTACCTCAGGGTTCACATTTGGGTCCAATTCTTTTTCTTATTTTTATAAACGATCTCACAGAAAATTTACAATACACCCACTGTGCATTGTTCGCCGACGACTGCAAGTTATATAGAGTAGTCAAAAATCATAATGACACCAAACTTATACAGAAGGATTTGGACTCAGTTTATCATTGGTGTACGCAAAACGCCATGGAACTTAATGTTAACAAATGTAGTCATATTAAATTTACAAGAAAACGAAATAAAATAAATTCTGTGTACACAATAAATAATATTCCTGTTATAGAAGTCACAACGGTTCGCGACCTGGGAGTTGTCTTCGATAGCAAGCTAACATTCATTGCACATATTGACAATGTAGCAACAAAAGCATGGCAGCTCTCAGGCTTCATAAAACGTAGTTGTCGTGACTTTAAAAACTTGAACACGTTGATCTATCTCTACAAGACCCTGGTAAGGAGTATAATAGAATATGCCACCCCAATCTGGAATCCTATGTACCAGACTCACGTGGACAGGCTAGAGCGTATTCAGCGCAGCTTTACTAGATACTTAGCCCATAAAGATAAGCAGTGCCCACGTTCCTTGGACTATAACTCCAGGCTTGATTATTTTAAACTTCAGTCCCTGAAGGAACGGCGCCGAGCAGCGGATGCAGTAACATTATTTAAAATCGCCAATGGAATTATGTCTGCACCCGATGTTCTGGGCCTTCTTTTGGTAAATGTTCCGCGTGTAATGCCCAGATTTCCGGTTACCAAAGTATTTTTTAATAATTTGACTCGCACAAATGTTGGTATGTTTTCCCCTATAAATCGCATGATCTCCCACTATAACGCCTTCCAGACAGAAACTGAACTAGACATCTTTTATGAAAATTTAAAAAGCTTCAAGAAAAAACTAAATAATAAAAATATTTAATTATTATATGGTTTAAATTGTTTTGTAATAATTCTAATTTTATTTATTTGACATTTTACATTACTTGACATTTTACAAATTTTTCGACAACTTAGGTATTACTTTACATAATATTACTATCATTTATATTCTTATAATTAATAACCATTAATTTGTACACATAAGATAATTTTATTAACTCGTGCAGGACAATCTACGTATAAATAGCTGTATATACCTGTAATTGACATGCAAATGTAACCATGACCATATTATTTATATTCTGTAAATCAATGTAATTTTAATTTTGCTATGTTGTTGGTGTATCTAATAAATAAATAAATAAATAAATAAATAAATGTTCCTGTCTCCCTCGGTAGTCTAGACTAGAATAATAATATAGTGTAACAATATAAAATATTAAAAATGTTCTAAGATATTTTATTATTAATATTACTAAACTAATTATAAAATAATATAACGAATAATAATAATAATAATAATAATAAATACGCATTTCAGAATAATTACGTTTAAAAGATATTTAAATTTTTGCTAAATAATTTTTATCGAGACTTATTACACATAAGTAAAGTAACATACCTACAAGCCATTACAAAGTCAATTAATGTAAAATTAGTAATTATTATGAATTTATTGCATATTATAACTGTATCTATATTATTTATTTTGGAAATTGGCCATTACAAATAGTGATATATTACGCTCCTGCGAAATTTACATAGCAATGTTTGTATTGTTGCATTTAAGTCTGAATAGGCGCAATTTGTACCGCACGCTAGTATTTACATATTACATACATAATATGCAACTTCGTATTATTGTATAAACATTTGCTAAATATTATACACATGTATTTTATTCGTAGTAGTATTTCTAGTAAAAAATACTGAATTGAATCAATGACATTCCGCGACGCAAGCAACGTTATTATTTATTACTTTCTTTATTTTATATCACCTTTCGTTATAGATTAATGGTGTTTTTTTAACTAACCAAGACGTTCTACATCTACTGGATGTCCAGTGATGGAATAGTTATTTGTGCAACAAGAGAGCAAAGTTGTTTTTTGTTTCGAGTACTGAATTTGAGTCCCGAGCAAGCGAAGGATTTTATGATTGATTCACGAGCGTAGCGAGTGATTCAAAGTTAGAATCCTGAGCGTAGTGAGGGACTCAACAGCACGAGATGCAAAAAACTTTGCTCTCGTGTTGCACACATAATTTTTCACCTCAGCAGTGAGAACACATATTACTTAGGAGACATGGAAATGAACAGCAATAGATTGAAATAACGTTTAACACATTACGCTATACGCTATTTTTATTTTTATTCCCGCTATTCTTTAAATTGCATTTTAATACCGCGTCCCTGATGTTTATTTTTCAAATATAACATGCTTTATTTTTAAGATTTCTTTTTCTTCTTCTTCTATAACATTGTTGAATAAAAATGTATTGGTTTTATATCAATTTTATACTATTAATCAGACTCATCTTTTTTAAAATCCAATTATAAATTAAACATAAAAAATAATATTTAAAAATAACGTAATTTCTTTATTAGAAATATATTTAAAGTTATTTTTCATACAATCTAAAAGGAAACTCATAATACCCTAGTATTACACGTTTCCGAACGTGTTTTCTTTGAGGTCGAATTCCAAAATCAAATTTCGAAGGGGTTTGTTTTTTTACTCGCTTTTTTATTTGTGCTCTGTCTCTTTCACATGCATGGATGTGAATGAGACAGAGCACAGTAAAACTCGAATTTTTCAAATTTATGGCTGAACAATGTCAATTCGTGGCACTGAAGACTGAAAAATTAGAAAGCTACTTTGCCTCACGCTCGAATCAAAATCGCATTTTGTTCACAGTTGACTCGCAGTAAAAGCGGCATGTTTGAGCTGCTGAGGTGAAAAACTCTTTATGAAACTGCTGTCATTGTTGATTGACATATCAATGAACGGATTCAACTCAACGAAATAAAAAAGCGGTTGAAAATAGCACATACACCTTTAATATTTAGTCTGTGGGAAGATGAGAGTAAAATATTAAAGTAAAAAATTCATAATCATTGACAATGTTTATTAATATAATTTTTAAATATTTTCAAATACATAAAAAGCATTTTGTATATTTGTTATTATCAAAAACACAATTTGTATGTGGAAAAAGGGAAGCCTGCTTTAGTGGTTGGAATATTTATTCTTCCTTTCATCTATTGCTTTTGTTGGTTGCTTATTTTATAAAAGCTTAACTATATGTATATTTATTATCTACATAATTGTATATATTACAAATGAAACATGATACAAATATAAAATGTGTATTATAAGAATAGAATCGTGGGGGTAATGTATGTGATATATTTTGTGATCGTCAGGTGGTGGAGCTATCCACATCAGGATTAAATCTTCCAAGCTCTACCTCCCCGATACGTAAAGCTGAACGAGTATACAAAATATATTTCGACACTGAGATGGAAATCTTTTCAATAAATCGGTTCAATATTTACATTTTGATATTGCACTGATCCTTGTACTTTGTACTCACGAACAATGGTGAATATTATTGGAGGTATCATAATTATCAATCGTTCTACGTACACTGCTGGATACGGACTCTTACAATAAACGCCAAGATGGTTAATCCAACGGCGCATCGGACGGAAGTCATCGTCCCGACTAGATGGATTAAACAATCCTCCGTATATTTTATAATCACCACCATCAGCTCCATCCATCCACTGCTGAACATAGGCATCCCTTAATGAACACCAAGACTACCAATCCCTTGCCACTCGCATCCAACACTGATTGACTACTTCACAGACATCGTCTGATTAATGGCCGACCAACACTTTGTGACCACGGGACGCGACCTACACTTGTGAGCCCTATTGGCCCATCGACCATCGGCTCTCCTGAGTGTGTAACCACTGCCACCTCCATTAGTTTATTTTTCGCGTGATATCGGTAACTTTAGCTCTCTGGTCCTCGTTTCGGATAATCCATAGCACGTAATATACGTATATTTAATTTATCAAATTTTATTTTTAATAAATCTTACCACTGTCGTCAATTAAATTGGTTACTATTCACTTATTTTATAGCTTTTTATTGCTTTAACATTTCTGTAAGATTATCTTTAGCACGAAACAGTTAAGACACAACAGCCTGATATAATATATTAAATTAGCGCAAAGTTAAGTGCAACTAAACTTTGTATGCGGCACAGTGTGTGTGCTTAACATTTAAAGAGCTTTAATTTATGTGGCAGTGATGCGTCCGTTATCTTGTGGATTATAAATTCTGTATAGTAAAAAATATTTTAAGATAAAATATTATGCTAAATTAAAACTATGATTATTATTATTATAAACTTTTAGTAAGTCTTACACATAAAATGCTAGCTACACTTAGGCGACAGTAGAATCAACAAAAATGCATCATGAAATATCCTACCTGATAAAATTAACAAAGTATTTTAGTGAAAATTAACAGAGTATTAATTTATATAACATATTTTTATTTATGCCTAATTATTAGATGCCAATTAATGCGGGTGGAAGGGTACAGAGGAAGAGGAAGACCGAAGGAGATATGGCTGGACGGGATAAGGAGAGATATGGAGGAGTGTGGAGTGACGCGGGAACTAACGAGTATGAGGCCAGAATGGAGGCACAAGACATACAAAGCCGACCCCAAATGAATGGGAATAATAATGGCTAGGAAGATGATAGTGATGATGATTAGATGCCAATTAAGTATAAATCAACCGAAATATTCTTTAAAATAAACTAGTATAGCGTATAGAAAATAAATCTCAATACGTAACCTACATGTGTGTATACGTATAGCGTATGTGTAAATTATGTTAATTGATATCATTGTTAAAGATTTTGCACATATTTTTTCAAATATATTAACAGTCCTACATTATTTTGAGTTATGCAAGTGTCCTTCTAAACTAAACCATTCAATCAAACTAGACTTACTGAGATTCTTATCTCTGTTGTTCGCCAATATTCGTGTAACTCGATACTAAAATAATAGATTAAGAAACTAGATGCTTTAATCTAAAAATGAAAAATAATTGTTAAGAAGCTAAGGTGGTCGAGGATAATAATTAATATATGGTTCTCGAAGAACTTGTGTTACGGATAACAGACAACGTAAATAATATATTTAATACTTTCATATTACAAATATTATTCAAGTTTTTTTATTATATAATGTACAAATTTAAAAAATGTATATAAAATAAGACTGTAAAACACTACCACTGTTTAAGAAAAGAGTAAGAGAATACTACCTACATAATGCTAGCCTCAATGCGTATTGGAATATATTATAGAACGTATTAAAATATTATGTATTGTTTATTTTAATTTTTTTATTGTATATATGTATAATATTAGAAGAGTATGTATGTATTCATTTATGTATATTTAAGTAAGTATGTACTCATTACAAAGTATTTATGATTAGAATTATGTATTATCATCATTGTACACGCTAATCTTGCAGCTGTTTTATAATTTTCCTGTGGCAGGACTACTGGAAGAGATTCCATCATGGGATAAGTAGTACCTTTGTACCAGCATTATTTATATTATGAGTTAATTTCAACTATAACTATTTAAGTGTACATAAATAAATATTTATGACAAAATATGTGTATAATATGTGAATACATAAACTTTTTGTTACTAGCCCATCAGCCATCCATTCTCCTGAGTGTGTGACCAGCCCATTGCCACTTCAACGAGCTTCTTCAACGCGTTATCGTAATATCCGCTGTGATTGCTTTCAATTACATATATGTATAATATTATGTATTCTATATATATTGATTGTGTGTTGATTTAAATCCTTTCTTCGTTCGTTTTTCATTAAGCCTTGATAAATTTGTATAAGCCCTCATCTGAGAAAGTCTACTGATTCACTGCTTATGACTCTTATTCGAAATGTTTATAGCATTTCTTTCTTTACTTTTCTTTAAACGAGCTGTCTCATTTAAGCATAGCGTTTAGTAGGCCACCCATATTTAGCGAAATTCGAACGAAAAACTTTATGATAAAAATAAAATTAATTTTAAATGAAAAGCCCAAAACCGACTTCAAAAGGTATATTACCTTTGAATTATGTATAACAAAAAAGGTTTAAAATAATATTTAAACACTTCGAAGTGAAGTTTATTAATAATAACAATTAACGAAAATATTGAAACTTATACTATTAAAAATTAGTTATTTTGGGAGTCGGTGCCAGTCGAAAAGGACACCAAGTATTGAGTAGAAAGTCTGTTAAGATTATCTTTGCTTTGGCTAGCACTGACTCCAAAATTTAAATAGTATATGTAAGACTTATAATTTTTAATATTTTCGTTAACATTCGTTCTTGCTTGTGCTTTACGTGAAGTTAACTAATTATTTTAGGACTTTTAGGGCATCTAGTAAGCAATATGGCTGACGGAAAGTGTCTGGAAGTATTGGCGACTTATTTTCCCGATAATGTCTAAAACTTACGTGAAAATTTGCCATGAGAATTTACGTGAACTAGGTAATGTTATTATGTACCTTAATCACCTGATACCTGAAAATTTGACATTTGATCAAGCAGGTAGGCGTACGATCATTGTACATACTAATGCTACTCAATCGTCCACATTTGGTCCGTCAGAAAATACGTCAGCTCTAGGATCTTATAGTAAAAAAAAAGTAAAGTATCAACCCTTATATGTCCCACTGCTGGGCACGGGTCTTCTTCCTCGAAATCAGGCGAGGAGGGTAATGGGCTAATAGTCCACCGCGCTGGCCCAGTGCGGATTGGTGAACTTCACATACCTTCAAAGACTTTCAATCTCATCAGGCATGCAGGTTTCCTCACGATGTTTTCCTTCACCGGTGAGCGAACGATGGTCTCGTGTGCACTTAGAAATTTAGAAAAACCCATTTCAAGGCACACACGGACGGGTCAGGATCGAATCCGGAACCCCTCGCGTAAGAGGCCGAGTCCGTCCACCACTGGACCACCGTCGCTCGATCTTATTGTATACTGTTATAACATACTAGCTGTTACCCGCAGCTTCGCCCGCGTGAACTTAGATTTACGGATTTATCATGTCTGATGATGATCGTTTTCTATTTTACTTATTATGTACCTACTAAGTTTTTGTATTAAAATGGATATAATATCTTGAAAATAAAGACTTATATCCCTTCGCAGACTTTTGTAGGCATATTTAGGGTACTATTATTATAATTTTATTCCACCATAGTATTATGTTGATCATAATATTACGTCTACCCGAGTTAATACACTACGGCCTTAGACACCAGACAACCGCCCGTTAAATCACGGCATCACGATTTATTTTCTTGTGCATTATTTTGATTTTGCCATATCTCCTAAAGTAGTCATTTAATTTGCATGATGTAAAGGGCAAAAATAATCTTCATGAAGTGCTCAAACTAATTAATTGATTTAAAATGATAAGTATTCATATCGTATTTGTGTAAATAACTTTTAAACTATCGCGTTATAATTGCCCATTTTTTAAAAGTATTAAATGGATATAGTATGATATCCCTAAGAGATAGACATATGCCATCGCGGACTTTTTTGTAGACCTATTTAAGGTACACAATACCACCATACATTATTTTGTTATATCTCAAACGGTTTAGGCAGCGTTTTCGTTGAAAACTCCCAGACGGCCTATTTTTTTCCGACACCTCCAACAATTATCGTAATATCTTAGCCAATGTATATAAAAATTTAATAAAGTATGTACATAAACCTTCCTCTTGAATTGCCCTATGCATTAAAAAAATCGCATCAAAATCCGGTGTGTAGTTTTAAAGATTGAAGCGTACAAAGGGATATAGGGACACAAAAAGCGACTTTGTTTTATAATATGTAGTGATTAGTATACGTTGAGCTACTAAAAGCGTGTAGAAATACATGAATAAAACAACGTTGTGAAATGTCACAGGAAAACAATTTTCGCAGAAGTCTCATTAGTTGTATACCAGACACGACACATTCGTATTCGCCCTTACATAGAATTCTATGTATCGCAGACATTGATTCGCTCTCGTGGAATACGGCTCTATTGAGCCAGGAATTGAATTGCATTGCCTTTCCTGTCACAACCGTCTTACGTTTCATACATCACTCAGACCAAATCCTCTTATGCCAAGTGCAATGAAGCCAATTAAGTTCACTAAATAGGTTGTATACTGCAACATTATTAAAGTAGCTTTTAAGTCTCAAATGAAGGTATTACTGAGAATTTATGGCCACGGAAATTTCTGTATAAGATTTTAATTTGTATAGTATTTTCGCTACATTTATAAGGGGAAATGGGAAGATGTGCTATGCAATTTTTTCCAGAGACTGGAGACACGAGACTTCGCTGCTCGATGAAAGCTATGGTATATTAATAAAAAAGTAAAGTGTCAACCCATATATGCCCCTCTGCTGACCACGGGTCTCCTCCTCTAAATTCGGTATAGAGGTCACTGGGTTATGGTTCACCAATGCGCTGACCCAATGCGGGTTGGTTTACTTCACATATCTTCAAATACTTTTATTTCATGCAGATCAGCGAGCAATGGTCTCTAGTTACTTCTAGGTGCAATTAGAAATTTAGAAAAAACCCATTTCTGATAAAGGCACTACAGGTTTCCAGATATGAACCCGGACTTGGAAAAGGCCGAGCAAACGCCCAGTAATTACCATGGTAATTTTTTACCTGGTTTAAATTGTTTAAAGTATTACAGCTTCTAAGTCTCAAAAATCCTTTTACAAAAGCAATAAATATTTTTGATATTCATCTTATTTTATATTCTAAGGTCGCTCAAATAATATTTAGCGAGTTGATTTGATTCTTTTAAATGTCGAATAAAATATGAAATTCATATTCATATTATGAATATCCAACTAAAATATAGTCAAGTTTATCTCGAAACTCTCGTGACGTAACTCTCGAAATTGTTGCGAGTTACGTCTTGTATATCGGGCTCACGTTGTATTCATAGATGTACGTCCATTGATCTCAACCAAACTTTAACAGTATAAGAGGATATATCATCATCAATATCATCGACCATTTTTTATTCACTGCTTTAAGTATCTCTTTCAATAAATACCAGGAAAGCTGAAGCCACCTGCAATTCAACGAACTGAGGCCACAGAGTGGAGCTTGTTTTCCCATTTAAGCTGCTTTTCTAGCGGAGATGCGCGATCTATTACGTTGCAAGGAACGTGTTTTTGTGAAACCAATAGACGCGCTTCATTTACCATGCCTCGCTCCGCATACTCTGGTGGAAGCGGCTTAGCTAACAGAGGTTTTTGTATGTAAAAAACAAGCGAAAGATGTATACGAAAAATGAGCCGCGAGGATTGCGAAATACTGTATCAGCCAGTCATTAGAAAGTATTTGTTGGATTTTTTTTCTTTTGTGAAAACCCCCACACTACAGCATAGCTAAGATGCTTGGATGTCAAACAATCTTACGTATTACCGAATGAATACAAGAAACAATATATTATGTATTTACGAACATCAGAATAATTCTTGTATTGGATTGGAATTAGCATAATGAAAATATTATCAGTTGAAGGGATGCGTTTGTGCCGCGCGTGTATTTGCTTTGGTTTAACTAACCATTTGTAAGAGGTAGTGCTATGCTATGCTACATTGCAGACGAAGGACCAGTAAGATAGGCGTGGTACCTCTTGCTCACGCAATACCGGCGTAAAGTGTCAGTTGTGCTCGGTACATAATATAATAATAATATGTTGGGACAACTCAAACACGGCCATCTGATCCCAAACTAGGCAAAGCCTGTTCTTATGGTAACCAGACAACTAAGATAAATGACGCCCAGACACAGACCAAATGTTCATGCTCATCACACAACATATTTTGTCCTGAGTGGGAATCGAATCCACGACCTTCTGGTTTAGCAGGGTCACTAACCACTAGACCAACAGGCCAGTCAAAAAAAGCGCTCGAACGGACCCTTATAATTATTGCCTGCTGTTCGCAAGTATGAACTTAATTTTAATCTTTGTATACTTAATAATTATTTTAATAGTCCTGACCTTCCTGAGCCAGGTTACCTATTTCCTTATAAAATTTGTTGAAAACTGATTAGCGCTGAATTGTTTAAACTTAACAGACTGTTTCTTTCGCAATTATAAAATGGATAAACTGAAATTAAAATCTTGGACTACACGTAACATCCGGGAGATGTGAAATATATTATTTTGATATTGTAATTAATTGTTAATAACAATACAACATCTTTTTCAATTTGTCGTCATGGTTTTAGTGGTAAAATCGACTCGAACGATTTTATTACTAAGGCACGCTTATCTTTCACATAAGTAAACCACCGTCACCGGACACTCAGCAGACGCGAGGAGATTGATTGGGTGATATAGAATTAATATTAAAATTAATAATATATCAAAAAGCATAGAGATCTAACATCGTCACGACTCTTACCGTCACGTCACGACTATAGTATGCCGCGCCAATAAATTTCATGTTACAACTGTCAAAATACTCAAGGCTTTACACCTGTTAACACATAGGAGTATACGACCTCTTCGCGTAGCAGATGACGTGCTTATCAGCGTTCAGCGGTTATCACCCCGCGTGCCTCGTGTCTCATGTCTACATCACTTCAGTCGCGCGCTAACGCTTCTTTAGAATGGACTTGTGCTACATTTTTCCCCACAAAATCCGAACGTGAATTTCTTTACTCTCCCGTTTGACGCAAACCACGGATACATATATCATAAATAAAACAAGGTAAGTCCTATATTGATCACTTATTATATTTACTGTTACATTTATATATTATTTTTATATAGTTTAAAACGAGAATCCTTCACAGCGGCGCGTGATCATTGCGTTAGACAGTTTTGAAAAAATAATTTCTAGTTGCAAAGCCTGCATGAGTCATGACGTATGGAAAGATATGAAGGTCATATTCTACTCATCCTTAGGTAAATTTGTACTTGTGGTCTTAATGTATCAGGTGGGATATCATTTATCGCAAGAAATGGAAATTTCATTCCGCAGTTTGATCATAGACACCTATTATATATTATAACATGTACCGTTCTATTTTACCATAACTTTATATGATTTTTTTACTATAACTACTTACTCAGTCATTAATGCATCATTTTTTAATTAAATAATCCTCATAACTCCTGTTTAGACTAACCTATTCTAAAGTTTATGTTAGAATATATAAATAAAACTATTTAGGGAAATATTGTAACAGCCTTCCCCTAATTTTATTTGTAGGCTATCTAATAATTACCTTTAACCTATTTGAATCTATAAAATCAGAATATATCAGATCTACAAAAATAGTGTTGTAAATTTTTAATATTTATATTTTCATTGTATTTTATTTTTTATAATTTAATAATATATTGTATGGTATAATTATAAAATAAAATATAATATGACATGAATATGCCTAGGTAGACGAAGTCATCTAGGTGGGAAGATGATCTCGGTGCAGTGGCCGCGTTGGATGCGAGTGACAAGGGATCGGACGTCTTGGCGTTTATTGAGGGAGGTCCACGTTCAACAGTGCACGGCTAAAGGCTGTGATGACGTGAAGAAAAGAGAAAGTGATGATGATGATGAAATAATATGTCACTAAATCAATAAGCATAATAGCGGTCATCGCCATCATCAAATTATGTAAAAATATGATTATGCTGCGTTGGTTCTTATCACTTATTATTATATACCCACCACAAACTATATACAAATAAACAAGGAAAGACTACCAAAAACTTGATAATATTACCAATAAACTTAGTAAATTCATATTATTTATGTATTACAATTTTAATATGCCATTTACTACCTTATTAAATGTTTATCTCTTATCGTTTGTTCTTCAAATTTAAGCAATTTTTAATCATACCCAAAATAGTCTGTTGTTTTTATTCCAGATCGTATTTAGATCGCATAACAATGCTCATGTAAATAACTAGATCACATTTCAAATGAGGATGCCGTATTGTATTTCTAAATCAGATTAAATTGGATTCCTATCCTATCGAATTATTCTGTGATCGAAAGGCAATTTAGTTTATTCTATTCATATATTATAACGGTGATAATTAAATTGCGAATATGAACTGCTATTCAGAATTGTTGAATTTGATACTTAATTAAAATTAATTTGTGAAAAATATCAAAATGATGAATAACAATTTTATTTTTTTGAATGCACACGGATTAATGATCAATCCAACCAATGAGCAGAGGCTTATCCTCTGAGGCTGATCTTATCCCTTGACTGAGGTTCATAGGCAGACCTCACAGGGCTGCCCTGTCTAGCCAGTTCCAGGACACTTTAAGTGGCTGAAAGCAACTCACAGCGGTTTTAGTGCGGTATACCGGCGCTTGGGTATGCTGGGGGCAACAGGAGTCCCACCTATCCCCGGGTGAATGCACAGAGTATTTCCATTGCGACGAAAAAAGAATCATGAGCAGATTAAAACAGGCATTCAACATCATCATCATAAGCAACTTTTATCAGTCCACTGCTGAACATAGACCTGCCTCAATGAACGCCAATACGACCGATCCCTTGCCACTCGCATCCAACACCGATCGGACCGGCCGGCGGCCACTCGGCTCTCTCAGCTCGGGGATTGTCTTCCCACGTGTGACGTGGTTAATGGCAACACTTCGTCTACCTAAACGCGGCCTCCACACTTGAACCTTAATGGCCCATGGACCAGGGACCGTTCTTCTGAGTGTGTGACCAGCCCATTGCCACTTCAACGAGCTTATTCTGTGTATGATATATAGTCCATTTTTATAGAAGTGACCAAAAGTGTAAACAAATATGGCGTACTTCCGGCCATAGACAAATAGAGTAATAGTGTAGCTTAGTGAAGTGACACAAAGAGCAAATTAATGAATAAAAATAATAAGCCATAGACAAAAGTATAATTAATTTGATATTCTAATATTTCAATGACACTATATTGCTAAAATTATTTCAAAAACTTATAATATATTATTATTAACTCATAATATTTTTTAAGAATTAGTAGAAGTACAAAATTATATGATAATAATAGAAATAAGTTGCTCTTCGACTGGAATAGATAAATAAACTATTATAACTGATTTATTTATGAAAATATTAGGGGAAAATACTAGAATACGTAAAACGCCAATAAGGAACTTATTTATTTTATTTTTTATTAAATGCTGTTCATACTTTCTGATGAATCGGAAGAGTCTCCAGAGACGTGGATATTGAAGCCTGGGGCGTCTGATGCAGCATCTATAATTCCGTCAAGCTGCATCATTTTATCTTCTTCTTTTATTACATGTTCAATACTGTTCCTCCATGACACCGCACTTATTTGAGTTAAACTTTATATTAATTTTATGGGGTTTAATTCGCAATAGTAGGGCGGAAGACGTAAGACAATTTTATTATTTTGGGCTGCCATTTCGTCAATATTTTTTTGTCATAATCGTGCTTATTAAATTTTGTTAAGAGTTCAGCTTTTATTTCAGTTTCATGGTAACTTATATTATTTTCTAGCAACCACGCTTGTATGTTTGCTTTCCGCCAACTCATGTTAGGCACTTTGACAGAATGTCTTGAGTGGTACGGTGCATTGTCTAAAAATATTACTGACCCAGGCTCCACTTTATTTAAAACAGTATTAAACCACTTCTCAAAATAATGAGCATCCATTTCACTGTGGTAATCCCCATCATGTTTTTTGGCCTCAAAAATCCACTCTGCTCATTCTAAAAATCCATCTGCGCTGCCGATGTGCGTAATTATTAATCTTTTACCTTCTATCTATTAATAAATTGCATTTATGAAATTTTAAAATATGTGTAAAGAACACGGCCTATTTAATTGTTCATTTTGCTCATTCTCAAATACACAAGCACCTATAAAAATATAATGATTAACAATAGACAAAAGAAAGAATAATGTTTTTTAGGAACACGTGCAATTTAAGCCTTTCACAATTTCTATAAGATAAGGAAACAAAAGAGACGCTAGTTATTTTGGATGCTTATATGTAAAATGTCATTATGTGTTCACTATTGATATTTGAATACAATAAGGCGGCCTGGCCTAGAAAAAAAAGTCAACCCTATTATATTATTTGTATTTACTATGGTTAAAAAACCTTGCGCCAGCGGCGCTCTGTCTCCAACATCGAAACCAATTAATGTCTGCTAACATTGTTTTTCGCATCCTTAGTCTCATCCTAAAGTTACAAAAAAAATTCCTGTGAACTATCGTGAACTTTCATGCCAGTGCTATATTTTTATATTATCTGTGACATTGTTAAATGTTTAAGCTGAGATATTTAAAAATATTCATATTATAAGAATATAAAAACTAAACAATTTTATGTAAAAGATTGACCTTATTTTGTTATATTTTGTAAGCATTTTTTGCTCGCAACATTTAAAAAAAATTGAACGACTTAGTAACAAATTGCATTATAGTAACATTGTCTTAAAAACTATCAATAAAATAAAATAAAATTTTAAAATATCTGTACTACAGAACACGGCCTGTTTTATTGTTCATTTTGTTCATTCACTTATACACGATCACCTCTAAAAATGAAATGACCCCATCCCTATTTCTCTTCTAAAAAAAGTAAGATGAAATGTCACATTCAAATTTATTAAATATCTGTGCACGCGATATTCGTATTTTATAAGATTTTAAGTGTTTTAATGCTAGATTGATAGTTGTTTTTAGTGAAATAAGTAGTAAATGGAGTGTTACAAATGTCCGTAAGCTAATTTGTTGTGAAAGTGAGTGATAAAAGCCGAAAAATCGTAAATTACGCATCAACAGGGTTTGTTTACTAGTTTGGTCACTTCTAAAAAAATGGACTATAGGTAACTTAATTTCTCTGCTGGAGGTATTCGTTTCGAATTCTATCTGCCAAAGGAACACCCAAAATAGCACGCTCCATAGCGCGTTTAGCTTACGGGCCAGTCGTAAATTAAGAGGCCACGCTTCGGCCCCGTAGGTCATCACGGGGAAAGCGCATTAGTTAAAGACTTTCGTCTTCGAACTCTACGGTATAGACACGTCAGAATATGACAGGCAATTAAATAGACATTACTGATGATGAAAGAATAAAATATTTCGCAATCTCGTATTACTCTTAACTATTAATAGATATGCTGACTTATTCCTACTTTATGAAACATTTTCAACTTATTTTTACTTGGAAAATAACAGATAAACAGTAATCTGCCCAGCGTTAGAAATTACACAAGGGAAATCGTTATGGAATTATCTTGATATAAAATTAGGGAAGATATTATATTCGTTTATTGACGTAATACCTCTTTTGGCGCAGCTTGACAGTAAAATACCGTGACGTTAAGCGACCTGACGCTTTTATGTCGTGATGCCTGCACTATGCCATCTCTTTTGAATTATTTGTATTTGTATTCGCGTGGTTCTATATTTTATGCCATCTTTAATTGCATTGCATTCATCCGTTGATCATTATTCTCCGTATAAACTTTATGAACGTGAAACCATCTAAAATATTTTTTATAAGGAAGCATTAATTTCAATTACAAGTGTAGACTTATTATAGGCGGAGCCTAGATACTAGGTAAAAGATAGAACTGGATTAAAAGATCAGTGCAAAAGGGTATTTCAGGGTTATCAGTGGCTTTTGACCTCGTCAACATAGCTTATTCATGGTGAAGGAAAACAGCGAAAAAGCCACCACCCTTATAAGTCTTTAATAGTATGTGAAGTTAGCATAGGCGAATTACGGTGTGAAAACCTTTACAAAAATTTCAGTGGGAGACTCATTAGAACCAGTAGAACTGCGTACGAGATTTTGTAACCTACCAAAATCTTAGAGATAAGTTATTATAAATTAAGATCGATCCCATGATTGCCATCAATTGTCAAAACTAATTTTACGGGACATGAGGACTTCATGACGAAAAAAATAATAATAGCGCCTTCGTATAAGCAAATACGCATTATGCAGTGTATAAAATATAACTTGTAGCTTGAGACGTCTATTAAATTATACATAATTATGAAATCCACTGACCTTGTCTGTGCATACCCATCATTTTGTGAATGCTATCAACGTCATTTAAAATATGGTTTATATACTAATTTTGTTGAATGTGAAAAATTTGTTATAACAAAATACATTTTTTTTGTATATTCTCATTTGTATTTAAATAAGACAATTGTCTTAGTTAATAAAAAATATTTTAAGCGTCTATCGTCGTAAATTAGCAATAAATTCGACTTGTATACCCTGATGGCAAACGACATGACTTGTCGTGCGATTGATGTATAATTACTATAGATGTTGGAATATAATCTTGTATAAATATATAAAGCTGAAGAGTTTGTTTGTTTGAACGCGCTAATCTCAGGAACTACTGATCATATTTAAAATATTCTTTCAGTTTTAGATAGCCCATTTATCGAATAAGGCTATAATATATAGGTCTTTCATACCGCTGAGATCCCGTTGTAAGTCTTAGTAAACGCAGACGAAGCTGCGGGTAATAACTAGTAAATGAATAAAAATAGATATTTTACCTCTCCTGACGGCCAGCCCTTTTTTAAGGTTTATCTAAAGTAGTGAATTGAGTTTATGTTTAAATTTAGTAATGTAATATTTGGTTGTCGTAATAATCAATTAATTTGTGCCCTGTCATACCAATGCCGTGTTGCTTAAATAAATTATGACTTCCTACATAATATGATCGGTGCGTAAAATATCTACGGTTATGATTATACGATTAGTTATTCAAATTTTAATTTGATCATTTTGTAACATTTCAGATGTATGACATATTTTTAATTATAATCACAGCATATTTTTCCATATACGTGCATCGTGTAATGGGCCATATTTGAATGCGGGCAAGTCGACCGATCCGCTGATTAAAATAGATTTTTATTATGTATTCATTTGTTAAAGATTTGGGCTAGTAATCATTAAATGTATTTTGTTGCTTTAAACATACCTAATTCCATTCTAATTTATCTCTTGACGAAATTCATTAAATTCAATAAACGGAATTGATTAATATAATCATTTGAAGTTCTATGTGGGTTCCATGTCGATATAGCACAATGATAATATTTTTTTTGTTACTGTCATTTTCCTTATCCTCAATGGGCCACCGGAACACAAACCCCACGATACGCGACATACGCCATGTCACTTTACGCTGATATAACGTGAGCGAGAGGTACCACCCCGGTCGTACCGGACCGATTTGACTGCACATATGCCACTACCTCGTGATTTTTTTTTGATTCTTCTTCCAGTACATTTTATATATCTTCTTATCTTATAGCAAATGTCAAAATTCACTCTCTTGTTTAAAAAGGGACTCAACTCTCTTCTTCAAGGTATTATATTAATATAAACGTTGAGCGTTTATGTTATCGATTAAAATATACAAAACTAACAAATAAATCATAGTCTACGCTTGACTAACAGCCGACCGACCTTGACTTTACGAATTTTTTAATTTACTGAGTGCAGCTTATCGTATACCGCGATAGTGGTTATCATTATGGCGATAATCGTGAAGTTTACTTTAAGAAGGGGTTACGTTGGTCAACCGAAGGATAATCATTAGCCTTCGGTTGCCGGGACCAGTCTGTCGCTGAGGGTATCCCGTCGCCTGCACAGATCCGGGTCCCTCAAATATAGCGGCTGAAGGCTCACGTAGCGGTTTTAGTGGGGTAGGGCACCCAAATGCGAGTCCCCACACACGCCAGCGCGCCTACCCAGGCCCTGGTAAGGTCTGGATAAGAATGAATGAATCTGAATGGTAAAGGATTTCCGCTGCGTCATCAAAAAAAAAAAAAAAAAAGGATACTCATTAGTTCATAAATTAAGACGAAATAAATCTATTTTTTTATTTTTTTGTTTAACTTCACATTTAGGATCTATATAATGATCACAGATCGTCTTAGCGGCTAAAAGAAAGTAGGATATTTTAAAACAGGATATTCGTACTATAAGAAAACAATGCCTACTATCCTTACTAATATTATAAATGTAATAGTAGGGATGTTTGTTACGCTTTTACGCGAAAACTACTGAACCGATCATCATGAAACTTTTGCAACGAGTGAAATTAACGTAAACATTAGAAAACTATGCTCGGAAATGTATTCTCACTTTTGTCTCGCGGAGCTCGATATTTCTACAATATCTACAAATTTCTTGTTCACGAAATTCGAAACGAATGTTCAAATATCGAGCAAAATTAAAAAAACATGTGTCCCCTGTAAATAGTTTATGAGTGTAAATAACCATGTAAATTTTAAATCTTATATAAGCCGAAACATTACCCACTCTTCCTGAATTCCTCTGATTAAAAAGGGGCCCCTAAGCGTATTTGAATGTGTCCCTCAGGCTGATATCGTCGAAGGTTTATTTGTTGGTTAGAAATGGCGAGCCGGGCAGGGTAAAATATAAGACAAATTACATTAGAACCTATAACATAACTTTTTACACGTAGATTATATGATATTAAAAACTGTAGTATTCACACTTATTTTTGATTCACAACAGTAATTTGTTTCTTTTATTTATTTTAAATACTTAAATTCAATACCTATAAATAGATGATTTATTTGCATCCAACATCTCACTGCAACTGTGATTTATGAGTAAATAATAAATAACAAAAAATATTATATTTTTTACAACTAATACAGAATTATTGTGATACAAATCTTTATTTATTAAGTCCATATTGATTTAACTTGATCCATTCATTACCAAAGCAGGTAATTTGTGAAATTTGTCCAAATTAATTAAATTAAAATAAAAAGGACACACGATAAAAATCTTTTCACAAGTGGTTTTAAAATCCGAATTATTGAGTTGAATAAAATTTGCAGTCAATAAATTTAACAATAATACGTGTGCTAAAATATCACTTGGGTTGCAGAGGAACAAACATACATTTTTTTGCAAAGCGTAACTTGACAAACGCGCGTGGACACTGTGTCACCGCGGTGAAGCCACGTCTTAATGCGCTTTATTCAAATAAGGCTGTGAAGTGTGAACTTGGTGTGAACTACATTTCAAAAATGTCCTGAATCTATTCTAGTTAAATACACTTTCATCGTCATCATCATCATCATCATCAGCCTTTATCCGTCCACCGCTGAACATAGGCCTCCCTCAATGAACGCCAAGACGATCTACACTTTAATTTTTCAAATTTAGTCTATAAGAAGACAAAAAATATTTTTTATTTCATAAATATTTTTTTATTGTTGATGTAATAGCTGGTATTGTAGATGTTATAATATAAATAAGTACAATTTTATTAGTTTTAGCCTCCATCGCAAAAAAAAATACTTTTATTTACTGAGTATGTCTGTCTATGGTAACTGGCACTGTACTTCCCAAACTGGTGGACAAATTCGTATGTGATAATTTTTTATGAATTTCTAGCGGTGGTTGGTGAATCGGTGAAGTCGTTTTGTCATCAGTTTTTTAAAAATCATAGCAATTATTTTTGTAATAACAATAAAATGACAAACATGTACCTATTATTCAGTGGAATATGGTAAAGCATTCGATAACATGAACGCCTAGATTTTGGATTTCATATTCGATAATATTATTATCCAGACATAGTTCTCTCCTATATACTTCAACAATCTTGCCCTTGACATGGTAACCTTGGATATTCAGCTCCAAATCTAAATATTAGACGATACTACATTGAAAAACAAGTGAAACAAAAACTTAATTTTTCTTTTACATTTACTTTATGGTCTTTGCAATAATATTTTTATTTTATTGTTATTATGTCAAACGTACAAATTTAATAAATGTATGATTGTTCATTATCTGCAGTCGATCGCCAACCATTCAGCGGATAACCATCGTTAACGATAGTTTATGTTTCTGCTATTAAGTTTCGTAGATATCGTTTTGAACATTTACCATCTACATATTTTTTTCCGTTTTTTATAAAAACCTTCCGTGGGCCTTAAGAAACATACACAAAAATATTAGCCGAATTAATCAAGTCATTTTCGAGTTGCGCGTTTAGTTTCATTTCATTCATTTTTTTTCCTTCAAACTGGTGTTCGCTGCCTTTAGATTGATTAAAAAAGATACACAAAAATTATATTACATATTTTAAAATAGCTTTTTAGTTAACTGAGCTTAGTTACAAACAGTTCCATTGATAACGACTCTGTTAACGTGCGATCTATCTTTGATCGTGCTTTATGGTATAAACAGGAAAATCACAAATACAAAATATATTGACCGTGTTATTGTAGCTATAAAACTACTTATAAAATAATATTTTATATAAAAAGACAAGTCATGTTAGTAATTGGAATAGATGGAAATGTATGGAGTGAAATGGAACTTATGAGAGGAGAATTTGTAATATTATGTATAATAGATATGAAATATTATAATATTGTGCCTGTTATGTTAAATATTATTAATTAAATAATTTACACACTGAATATTACATTATATTACAACAAATATAAAAAATTAAAGTTGGCGTTACAAACAAACATAAAAACAGATACTCTGTCAAATATTTTGCCGATAGCCTATTCGGAACTTATCTGGAGATTGTGAATCAGGCCCTTATAAACCTTTAGTAGTACTACCAAATTCAAATTTAATTTTTAAAATGTTATTGGGTCTGGGTAGTTTTAAAAATTAATGCCTACTAGCAATCAAACTCTTGAGCTCGTATAATAAAATATTACTTCTTTACTAATATTATAAATGTGAAAATAGGGATGTTTGTTACGCTTTAACCCGAAAACTACTCTTAAAAAAAAGTCACAACTCTTTTTAAAGAAACTTCAAAAACAAAAAAAGATTTTTTTTTGCTAATGCGGCTAAAGCCACCGGCAACAGCTAGTAATTAAGAAAGATAATAAGAATCAAAGACAGGTAACTATAACACATTTAAACATAAGGTGCTAATTCTAAAATTAGTATTTAAAGAAATAAGCGAAGGAAATAACTTAATAAGTGTAATTAAAACGGTGTTTCAAAGGAAAGAAAAAGAAAATAGAACTCTTAAAAAAGATCAAGTGTCCGGCTTTTACTATGTTGGGGTTAATAATTAAGTAACGAACTTGAAACAAATCCATTTTATTTATCAATTTGTAAAATAAAACGACATCGTAATTAATATTTTTACCACGGTCTTAACAGTCCCACGTCCAGCAGTGGACAAGTTTTGGCTGACAGAAAGAAGAATACTTTGCAATAAACTCTATGATTTATTGATGATTTACTGCACCTTCGTCTTCCAATATAATTGAAAATAGTACAATCTCTGGTCAAATATAACATGGCTTACCTTAGTATGTACAAAAAATAACTCAGTAGTAAATAATATCACTCAAGTAATGGAATTGATGGAAATACATGCTAAAGGTCTACCTATATCTGTCTTTGTACTTTTTACACAAAAACTTGCGACACTATCATGGAAAATATTTTGTACTTTTGATTTACAAATGGGAAAAGTATTAATCAATAAAATTTCTGTTTGACTAATATAATATAATCGCAGAATTCTAAAAGTATGGAGTTATTTTGTTTTGATTGTTTCTATCATTGCATTAATTATTTTTGTACTGATCTTTCAAATCGTTAATAAAGCGAAATCCACATGCAGGCAGGCATAACTTTTTTAGTGTAAATAAAAAAACCTAAATAATATATTCTTCTAGTTTATGACTCTTCTCCTCGAAAATATGTGAGCGGGAAAATCATATAGTTCCTAAAAATAACATTTTAAATCGTGTTAAGCTTGTAGGTTTCCTTTTGCTAAATGCTGTTGCTAAAATCGTATTTTTAGGAATGCATTTCGTGAGCCGATAGCTAATGAGATATATATTTTTTTATTATCATTTGATTATTGAGAGGTTTTTTATAGTCAATCAATATATTTTCTAAATTAGATTCCCACGTTCCGTTGTCCATTTCGGCATGGGTGAATTTTGCAGGGCAGATTATTAATCGAACTGTCAATCATCGCTTTGCAGCGAAACATTTTACGTCCACTGTTGTTTACATTCATTAACAAACACCCTAGCTTTTAAGCAGCCACTATTTACTAGGAAATTTATGAGAACACATCAATATTTACGTCGAAGACTTCATAGAGGTTTAGACTACATAAACGAATTACGACCACGGTGTGAATGTTATATAAATATTCCGCGTAGAATCTTCAAGAACTAATGGAACACGATTATAATTCAAAATAATAAGTTTTTATATAAGTAAATTACACGTTCATATACACGGTGTGTTTGAAACGCTTAGAAAAACGAAGAGGTGTGATATATATAAGTGAAGGCGTGGCCTGACAATATGGTAGAAGTAAAAAAAAAATGCCAAATTATATTAAAAAAAATCTTTTTAAACTTTTTTTGCATAATCTGGTTTGGTAAACATAATGATACAGACATATTTTGATGACAATGGTTTAAATTAAATAACGGGTGACCCACAGCCCCGTCGCGCGAGGTGTACGAACTCACGCACAGCGCGCGACTCGCGGTCAGCATGAGTTCCTAGCGTGTATGCAATATGCATATATGGCGTTTTTGAGATAAATAGTTACATGCATTATATAGTATACAAATAATACTCATTAAAATTCATTTTAGGCTACCAGATAGCATATTATATAAATTGAAGATTTTATACGTGCCTATATTATATTATTCATAAATTATATACGTAATATATAAATACTTACACATACAAAACACACAAGTATGTATAATACATAAACATGACCCCGGTGCGGAAAACGTCTGCATATTATCTGTCCTTGGTGTGTTTCGGACTTGTGACCATTATAAAAAACCAGGCGAGATCATCGTTGTAATATTATGTAGTATGTTGTAGTACCTATCCACTTTGTAATATATTGACAAACATTCAAATATAAATTGTATTTACCCGCTTTTAAAAATTATTATTAGAAATGCATTTTCCATTACGTAACAATGGCCTGAAAATATTATATACGTAATACTTATATTTTATATTATATATACACTGATCAATGGCGCACTATGTCACGTCATGTAACACCGTCGCACATTTACCGGTATGATTTGTATGTTATTCAACAAGTTATATGCAGCGTGGAGGATTTTATTTCTTATATTATAAACATGAAAGTTTGTTTTCATATTTTACCATATCAAGCGAAGAATTATAAAAACTGAGCTAAGACAATGAATTCTTTTATTTTGTGAAAGATTTGTTTATATTTCTAAACTGTTATTAATTGTCACTTTAATAATATTCTACTATTCTAGTACCTATATGTTATTTAAATATATCATTATATTAAGACACATAGTAGGTATAGGTATATAGGTATTTGCTATCAAAGTAGCATAATGTCTCAAATTAATCGTCGCATACATAAAGAAAAATAACGAATCAATTTAATGGTTCAATCAGAACTCATAATATAAATTTTAAGTCACCAAATATTCAATTATGTTGCCTACAATATTATTATTAAATTATTCTATGAATGGGTAACAAAGGCTCGAATGAAGAAATAAGCATACGTATTAACATTCTTTTCCACAGAAGAGGGGTCAAAGAGAATTATGGTCGCTTGGTGGTATGTAGTATGTGACATCCAAAAACATACACCAGAGGTTAGGTTAGGTTCATTATATAATATTCTCTTATATATGCTTAATACGAAAGTGCGCAACGATGGTCCAGTCTCGTTGTGCCTTGAAATAGGTCTTTCTAAAATTTTTAAGTGCACCCTGAACATGAGACCATCGCTCTATCACCAGCGAAGGAAAACTTCGTGACGAAACCTGCATACCTGAGATTAAAAATCTTTAAAGGTGTGTGATCTTCACCAACCCGCATTGGGCCGGCGCCATATATGGTCAGATACCATCGCTTGATTTCGAGGAGGAGACCTCTGCCCAGCAGTGGGGCATATATGGGTTGCCACTTTACTTTACTTTTTTTCCTTTCTCCCACACCTCAATCTCTGATGTAGATATTATTTACTACGTTATATCACACTATTGATTTTGTATTAACTCATGACTGTCACACAGTGAATGCAACAGGGCCGTTAGACGTCTTTGTAGTGTGGTTAAATGCTGTTGACATTGACAAAGTGTAATTTGAGTTACATAAATATATCACGAATCGCTGAAATATCATGCACGTTTGTATGCACGATGTATGCAATTTATTATGTAGATACGTCTCAATACGTAAAAGATGCATGTCACGATGTTCATGTCAAGTGATTCTGACCTTTATGCTGAAACAGCTTTTACGGATTTTAGGAATACTTCCCATGACGGGCGTGTACAAATCATAACAAACCGCAATAAAATCCGTAAAAGTTGTATCATTATAATCGCGTAAATATAAAAAAAGGTATTTAATAGGATTTAGGGATCCAAAGGGAGACCCACTCCCCAGCGGGATGCCTATGCGCTTTTCCTGGCGTAAAAAATATAATTTCAAGACCAACATGCTTAGTAGATATTGTTTATATTCCGGGAGTCCACGGCTATCTTTTGCAGTCTAAATAGCTGGTTATAATAATATGGTCATTATTTACGGTCCATTAGTATGTACATAGAATTATAATATGATATACATGTTATATGAAATTTTGTTGCGATTCATAAATACCGAAATGAGTATATGAAATTTTCGTTATTATCTTTGTGGTTACGTTCCGTAACCCATTGAGATATAATAATATGAAATTTATTAATTATTATTTCGTTAATATAATTAATTTATATTAATAAAATAATTTTCGTTAATATAATTAATTTATATTAACGAAATAAGCGGAGCGATTTTATTAAAACAAAAGTTTTAACAAAATCGCTCCTACTTTTTATAGCATGAGGGCAAACGAACAGTCGAAGCCTTTTGGCGACTATCGACGCCCATAAGCATCCACATAAACAGAGGTTATGTAGATGCGTTGCCCTCCTTTTCCCTATCCCCGCAATGGGCCACCGGAAACTCACAAACCGCACAAAACGCGACAGCATAACAGTCACTTTACGCCGGTATTATGTGAGCGAAAGGTACCATCCCGGTTGTGCTGGCCCAATTCGGCTGCAAAGCAGCATGGCAGTACCTCTTTCTAAAACTTTCCCCGTTTAATCAAAGGCTATTTCTTAATTAATTTAAGTAAAATCAACATGATTTGGATTAGCTATAATACCTCTCCAAGTTATAATATAAATAATAATAATATTTTCTTTGTGAAAATAATGTTTCATTTAAATATAATTTAATGTATTTCTAACACAATAATAAAATAACACAATCAATGTTAAACTAAGTCGGTTTAAAAATAAGACAATCAAAGAAATAACGGGGATCAAAAATGGCTTCTAATTTCACACATTATATTCATATAATGCGAAAAATAAGCTAGTTGAAGTGGGCTGCTCACACACTCAGGAGAATGGATAGCCGATGGACCAATAAGGTTCAGGAGTGGAGGCCGCGTTTAGGTACATAGCGAAGTGTTGATCGGCCAGTAAACAGGTGGAAAGACAATCTCCTTGCAGTGACCGATGCGTTTCGATTATCATTTCTATATGCGTATGCGATGGCAGAGCTTGTGCCGTCTCTAAAACCAATGTAATATATAATATTATGTAATGTATATAATCGTTGCAAGGAGCTCAAATTAACCTTATTATGTCTAAGCTATTCCGTTTATTTCCTAGGCTCGAAATTAACTTGTAAGTTGCACTAACTGTAATTGTAATTACACATTTCTAGCTATGACACTTATTGCCAGTCTTATATTTAGCTAGTACCTACATAAAAAATACACTGATTGTTTAATCAGTGTATTTTTTATGTAGGTACTAGCTAATTTAATAGATCTTTTTGCAAGCCATAGCATTTTATATTATTAAATATAATACATTTTCATATGATATAGTAATTAAATACAATCAGTAGTTTCCTAATTTCCTAGAAAATAGCAATAAACTGTATGTTCGGTGAAATTTAAATGAATACAAATAAATACATTATTCTCATGTTACGTAATATGAACGAAACGTGTAAGCTTTGTATTTCAGCGACAGTAATTAGTATTGAGCACTATTATATTTTACTTGTTCATCAATATATTTTCAATTTACTTCATCATATTTTTTTATTCTCATCAATTATTCCCAGAATAATGTGATATTGAAAGAGAGGAGTTCGTGGCTCATTGATAATAGCCGCGCTGATCGATTCACCAGGTAAAGCAACGCTGCCTGGCTTCGTCTGTGGATGGGTGACCATCTCTACATACCGAGACATCTCCGTGCCACGGAAAGCACGTTAAGCTCCTATTATTTTTATGAAAAAGGAATTAGCTTTTTTGCGTCCTTCTCTCGGGTTCCTTAAAGTGGTCGTACGAAGCAGGAAATGTTTTCAATATCAGATTCATCGTCTGCCTAGTCTTTATTTTTGGGGTCAGCCTTCAGTCCCTCTGGATAAGGCTGAGTACCAGTATTTTAAATGACGCGACTGCCTATCTGAACACAACCCAGGAACGGTTACGGTACCCCCGTCATAAGACTAGTTGTCACACTTTCGGAATTCTGTTGACCCGTAACGACTGTCAAAGACCCATGTTCGCCAGGACTGGGCTTAGCGTGCTTCCCGAGGCCAGTCAGGGGTCTCGGAATGATGGCCACCCATCCACGGACCATCCCCCAACCTCGGCAAGCGTAGCTTAACATGATGGATCGACCTGCATTGATTGTTATTACTTAGCCACGTGCTCCTCTCCTCAATTCATATTATAATATTAAGCTAATTTTTTATTTTCTATTTTTATGCATAGGTCTTACGTAATTGTTATTTATTTGTAATCAAAAACATTTCGAGAAGTATTTGAAATAGCTGCTGTTATCTAAACGGACAAAACACTTAACTAGACTCTTTATTCGAAATTTAGTTTGTTATTTTGTAGTTTTCCTTAATACAATAAATAAACAGAACACCCGTAAATAAACAAATAAACTAATATGTAATTTTGACCATTTAATTAAAACCACTACGTTTTACTCTAATAACACGAATTGTGTAACCTTCTGGAATAAAATAGGGAATGTTATTTCAGTTCCCCATTATGGACCTGTCGCCTTTACTGGGGTATTGAGACAAATAATTAAACCCCTTTCTGTATAGACAAATGCGAGGGTATTAAGTAAAATTGGGCATTATTAACAACAACATATTTTTTACTATTATTAAACAATAAATATTAATTTAGAGTTATGCCAACTTGTTATCTCGTCCTTAACTCGTAAGAAATTTTATTACGAGCACGAAATACAAAATACACAAATTACGAAAAAAATAACGGAATAAAATTAATAGAAACCTACAATAAATAACTACACACTAAAACTGTAATCACAAAAAAAAATCGCGATTGCTGCGAACTACTGTACGACTTGTAGTTTCCAGTCATCTGACTACCAGACAATCCGGATGACAAGATTATTTATAGCTTTATAGTTAACTGGTTAGATATTTCCATAAAATTTTTGTTACGTTGTTATAATGAATGAGTATTAAAAAATATGTTACTAACAACATTATATATTAAGAAGTATGTGTATAATGCGTGGAAAAATTTTAAACCATTATTTACAATTATCACTGTATTATCAAACCATAATTATAAGTGCTTTTGAGTTCACATTGACATGATAAAATTAAATTGTTATAAAATGTTCTGTAAACAAATTGTTCGCAGTTATATTGGATTAGTGGGGACGAGGTTGGCTCCTAAGTATCATAATCATCATCATCAGCCTTTATCCGTCCACTGCTGAACATAGGCCTGCCTCAATGAACGCCAAGACGCCACTTGCATCTAACGCGGACCTATCACTGCACGAAGATCGTCTTATAATTATTATCCTAAGTATAATATCTGGTTTCAATCCTGTCCCGGTGCAATTCAAATGAGTTTTCCAAAATTTTCTCCTGCACATAATACGAGTAACACCGTTTGCGAATTCTAGCCATTGTATGCGATTCTTTTCTTATATTATACATACATTGTACAGGTATCATAAAACAAATATATCGCTCATTCATATGACCCTCCATCGTAGACAATAGTAGACCCCTCGCCCACCCCGTATTGCCTTACCATAAACGACCATAGTCTATATTATTAATTTTTGTGATAGTCATAGATTAACGGTGAAGGAAAAAAAACATAATGAGAAAAGCGACATGTCTAATGAGATTTTAAGTCTTTGAAGGCTTGTGAATTTCATCAAGTGAACTATGGTTCGATGGTTGGTATCGATGTTGATAATATTACAACAAGACATGTGACATCACAGTTATGACCTTAAATTACCTTTAATGCACATAAAATTAACATAGTTTAATAACTATTTCATCCTTGTATCCTAGCCCCTTACCAGCCATACTTTTGTGGTATATAATTAGGACGTTTCAAAGGCTGCAACGATATCACGGCAAGATGAAATTTACCCTGTAAAATGTAATGAGCCCATACGGATCGAATATATGAAACAGTAACATTCTATGTCATCCCTTTCTCATCTTCGACTCCTTAATATACTTAAATGGAATGGCCATATTTGTCTATTTTGATTATGATTATTATCATCGGTTTATCTCTGTGATAAATTTGCTGGGCCACCCGTATCAAAGTCAACAGACATCTATACCAAAGGCTTATAGTGCCCGGTATGAGTCAATCGTATATAGCCGGCTTTCCTTTATCTTTTGCGTGATTGTCCGATGACAGTCAATCTTACTTCCTACTAATATTTTACTCGAAAGTTTGTATGAATGTATTGATGTATGTTATGTATGTATGCATGTCTGTTGCTATTTCACGCATAAACTGCTGAGAGGATTTTGATGAAAAATCAGAATATCTCATAGTCTATATTTATCCCCGTAATCCAACGGGAATGAAAAGTACGCTAGTGAAACGGCGGGGCGCTGCTAGTATATAATAATTACGGGATTTTCTTTCGAAAGAAACACTTGTGAAGATTTATAAAATACTCAAGACAAGTGCAACGGTGAAAGAAGTGGGAGACGGTTGATATCGTCATTCTTATCACAATACGCTTTAGCTAAGATTAAGATACCGAAACGCGATAAGAGCATTATCACCCGTTCATTATTCATATTATGTTTAACAGTAATTTTTATGTTCTTTTAACAACGATAAACGAAATGAGTTTTTGAATATTAATTTGAGATGTTTGATAGCAATTGTTTCGCTAATAGCATAATTAACGTATGCTTGAAGCACCATAGTCATTCTATTATAAATACTATAGAAGTAGAAGTTCGTAGAAAATTCTATCATAAGCACGTTGGTCCCATAGCCTAGGATCGAAAATTAGTTCGAAAAATAAAGGCGAAAGTTTAAATTTAAATTGAAAAAAAAAAAAAAATACTGTGATAAGGAATTCAATGCAATTTCTATCTACCATAAATTACTTAAATCTGTAGAATAAGCGTTGTTTAATAAAAGCATTGTAATAGCACATCGACCAAGCAAAACGTGTGTAGCTATATGGTAGAGCCATACTGTAAGTTTTTATGTAAATTGCATAGTCTGTCTATCAATGTCGGGAATGTTGCTGGCTATCCTGTTGGAACCACACATTTAATTGAAATTGTTGTCCGTTTAGAAACACTATAACTTAAAAATAAACTAAGTTTCCTAAGCGCGAGAATTCCATTGTACCTCGAATAAGGACAAAGACAAGAGCAAATTACATACAAAAATTACATAAATCAAATACAAACATTTTTATAAGAGCAAAATTAGCCTAAATAAATAAATAAGCACATTTAATTTTCCTCATAATATTGGCAATGTTACATCTCCACAAAACAGCGTGAATACAGGAAGCTATATTTCTCATAACATAAGTTAAGAAACATAAGAAACAATAGCACGGTGTGAATACAATTATTTCACAGTTAAATCTGATCATCAAATTATATTTGGAAAATTTTGATTAATAAAGTTTAAAACATGTTTTTGAGGGAACATTTGATGCGTAAGAAAAATACTAACACCAGCAACATAAGTGTTATTCAATACGTAATGACATAATATTATATTATACTAGCTATTAAAAATAATATAAAAATTAACGCAACAACGAGCACAGCACAGTAAATTAAAAAAACAGTGTGTCATAACATATACAACGTGAAGTCAAAAGAAACTTCTGTAGTAAAATCTGCAGGAATAGAGTTTATTACTGACAATGAATAATAGCCGCGAGTATCTTAACTAGTCGCTATCAGCTGTGATCAGCTGTGGTCCGAGGAATCCGTGGACCGTGTCACTCGAGCGTTCCACCATGATGCTATGACAGGAAATCACTAACATGACTAAAGTAAGTAAGTAAGTACTAGTTAAAGTAAGAAGGACACAAAGTAAATGAATGATTTTTAAAAACAGGTTCTTGATATGATATACATGCTGATGATGATATTTCGCATCACCATGCTAGTGTAATTTAAAGGGACTCAACAATCACATTAATTATAAATACTTAATATGACCTTTAAAACAAGTATATCAAAGATATACTTGTTAAAGTTGAAAGTTGAATTCACATGATAAATTGCTAATAATGAAACAGATGGATTAGTAGGATTTTGAATTAAAATTGTTATTTTCACTATTAAAACGGGATATTTTTTTTACGTTATAAAACGTGGTAAACATTCCGTTTTAGATAATTTTAAAGATAAGTTAACGGAAATACACATAAGTAGTTCCGAATTTCTTGGTTGTGACAGAGAGCGCACGCGGAAGAAGTAGATGGATTGAAGAGCGATGAATTTCCTTCACTCTTGATAGAATTTTAAAATAAATTAAAATTTATAATTGCAACTACGTTTAGCAAAAAATGCAAATTAAGTCTTCGCATGCTAATAATGAATGTAAATGCAATAAATGTATCAATAATCATGGCAAAACGATTATAGCATGCTAATAAGCAAACCTGCTCAGACGGAGCCGCCGTCTACTCGCGTCTCAGGTAGTGCTCGAAAATTAAGCTTCGGTTGATTTTAAATACGCTCAAAACAAGCATGGTTTATATTAGAAATGCTGCGATACACGTGCTACTAATGAGCACTTGCTCAATAAAAGCATACTTACGTGCTCGTAATGAGCACGTCTACGTCTATACGTCTATACGTAGCTTAAGTCTTATTTCGATTGGGAACGTAAATACTCGTAGTAAGATTATATTAACTTAAATTACTACTTAAAATAACACCGTCACTGTAACCACGAGCAAAATTTGCTTCGTTTCATAAAATGATACTTTTTATGAGCTGATTAATAATGAGAAGTATCCAATTAGCGTGGAGTCGTTACTTTTGTGTATCGAAACCACTTTCTAGTGTTCAAATTGGCATGCTTTTGATTTAATTAGTTTCCGATGTCATAAACTAATTGTTAATAAAAAGAGAGCACGCAGAGAGACTGGGATTTTGTGTAGATGATATAAATTTATGTAGAGAAAAAAAAACACTTTCTTACAATCCCAAAAAAAAAATCCTTCGTATTACGGGTAATAGACCGGTGCCAATGCCTTCAAAAAAGGTAAAAAAAGAAAGAAAATCACAGTAGGATGAAACTCATGAGAAAAGAAGGGGAATATGATAAAAATAATGATATTTTGACACGAGAATTTTCGATTGAAAACCAGTCTTCTTTTTCTGATATTAGGTCGAAATAAGGTGAAAAAAAATTATCTTTTAAATCAAATAAATTACAGTGTATTTAGAACATAATAAGGAGAGTTTTTACCAAATTTCGTATAAAAAATATTTTCTATCAAAAAGATAACAATAAAAAACCAAAAACTTGGTTATTTGAATTTTTTTACATCATTTTTTAAGGTTATGTAAAAAAATTGTTAAAACAAAAGTTGTAGATCTTTTTATTACCTACAACTTTGCCATGTAACTCTTTTCCATAGGACTCGTAGTTTTGCCGGAAATCGAGATAGACCATTTTTCCCCCTTAAAACCCACCCCCTGCCTCTTCCCGAACTCGGATCGCCCGTAATTTATTTTTCCTTTCTTTTTTATCATATTCCCTTCATTTTCTAAAAAGTTTCATTCTACTGTTATTTTTTTTTGTTTCAAAAATTATCGATACCGGACTATAAATGTTGTTATTGATGTTACATTGGCATATCATAAAATAATATATTAATTTTGAATTAATATGACCTTAATATTGAATTTTGTTCAATAACATAAAAAGTATTACTAACTCAAAATAGACTTCATGGACAATATTTTAAAATATAACTATGGATATATAAAAGATAGGATATAAAAGGGACAATATAACGAAACGTCTCATTTAAGTAATAGTCGATGCAAAAGTATCCAAGACTTTTTTCCAATTTTTTTAATAAGTCCCACGTACAAGTTTTCTGTAACAGTTTTTTATTGATCTAGCATAGAATGCGATGAATTTGTCTCTATAATTACTGGCCTTGTCTTTTGAAACCATTTCCGCTACCTTTTATTTAGCCTCGTGTTCTGCATCGGCGATTTCACTCGGTAGCGAATAACTTAAACATAATTTTACTCTTGATGACTCGAGTATATTTTTTTGTTGTTTTGTTTTTAACGGTGTTTTTAATTAGTGTAGCTAATGAAGATATTTCATTGTGTTGTGTATCATCTTTATTATTAACATTTCGTACACTATAATTTTTTTAATTAATAATGAAATTTTGCAAAATCCTGCAGCTTATTCTAACTTAAGAGACTGGAAAGTCTTGAACCCAATAGTGGCATCCGCAGGCAGGACGTATCCATGGGTCACTAATTTAATGTAAGATAGAGAAAGCATTATCTAAATCCTGCATACAAGAGCAACCCAATTATAGGTGTAATCGGCTCAGGATTAAAGAACGTGCATTCTAACAATACCAATTTTGAGGTAACAATCACCCACGATATTAATTTCATGTGTTAAGTGGGAGAGGTGCCGCAAGCATTTGTGCCAATTCAATCATGTTGCTTATTCCTTCCGTAAAGCGTAAGTCATCAAGCGGTCAGTTGTCAAGTCTATTCCTTAAGGCACAGTAACACGGAAATATAAAAATGGTTACACCAAACAAAGACAACACTACAACCAAAGAGCTAATAACTTTGAAACGATTAAACCGATTTTCATGAAAATATGTCTAAGAAAAAACCGCTAAACCTGCTTTTAAACGTTTACAGAAATCAAAACATTTCACTTAGCGGTCTAACTTATAATACCCGTTCTTTTGTGTCGGAGTTAAAAACGAGTCGTCGAGTGCTCGTTTTTAATATGCCTTAAGCCTGAGTAACACAAAAAAGCTTCTGTAAGGCGACCGGCGATAATGTCAGTTAATAATAATCTCCCCAAATGTAAACAAATGTTACGAGTCGCGCGATGGCCGCCCGTATTACATTTCATTGCGTTTTTTTTGTTTTGGCTCGTTTCGTTTCTTTTCGTTTTAAAACCTTGTTTAAACTCCAGTGATTTGGATATTGTTGTCAAAACTATCACCACTTTTAATAATAAATTAACTAACTAAAACTACTAGTCAAAACATATCCGTCCTACTAGTAGTAGGACGGATATGTTTTTGACATTATTATGCTTTTCATCCTCGCTCGCTAGAATTTCACTATCATCATCATCAGCCCCTATCCGTCTATTTTCTAACATAAGCCTCTTCTATGATCGCCAGAATTTGCTATTAATTTAAATTCGAGAAAAAATTGCCAAGTTAAATTTCAGTCACGCATACTCCTCATACTGGCCTCGTAAGTACACGCAAGTATTGGCATTAGGCATTGAATATACCCACAGTGAAATTTGTATGAAGGATAAGATTGGCTAACCATCCGGGCACATCTATGGGGAAAGCCCTCGTACACTTATTAAGTTAAAGGTCTCACAAGTTAGATTAGTCGAATAAGCCTGTATTTCAATACATACTTATTCGACATTTCGACTAACCTAATATTAATATCGAAATAGATATACTTACAAAATACTTTTTGCCGTACGTTCTGTTTTTTTCAGTTGACCTACTTGGCCTGAAAAATATTTGTATTTAAAACAAAATAAATGCTCTTTACCGACGGCCTCTGTGGCTCAGTGGTTAGCGCGTTGGCGCGCCGGAGGTAGCGGGTTCGAATCTCGCCAGGGAACACAAAAAAGTTTCTGTGTTCCTGGGTCATGGATGTGTATTAAATTTGTGTATTATATAATAAAAATCTTAAATATAAGTATTAATATAAAAAGTATTAAATATATGTATTTCCGTTGTCTGGTACCCGTAACACAAGTCTCTTCGAGAACTTAGCACGGGACCAGATTGACGTAGTGTAAAAAGCGTCCATAGATATTATTATTATTATTATATTATTCAAAAAAGGAAAAAAAAATGGAAATTTATAGTATAAAGGAGGTTGATTGTGTATAATTTATAAATAATATGATAAAATAAAAAAGCAGGCGTTCCTCAATTCCTATACCGTATATAATATTATGTTCATATTGTGTTCATGTTGTGATAAGCTCTCAATTATAAAACACTAATTCAAAACGCGTTTCTCTTGCCTTCCTTTAAAACAAAAAACACAAACACAATAAAACAAACGTAAAATACTAAAATAACGTATTTTATTTAAGATCTACACACCCGTTATTGCTAAAGAGTTGACTTTTTACAACTTTAGAGTAGAGGAAAACACATGGTCGTATAAAAACAAATTAAATGCTACATTACGTAAAATATGCAAATGATTATGAATATAAGCATTTTATATAAAGGTATTTATATCGATAGCCTCCGCAGATTGTATGCATACAGACTGACGAAGGTCAATGCCGCTTCTACTGGACCTGATAAACGCGTGTTGTGGCTTCACGTTGAAATTCTTTATATAAAAAGACAAACAAAGGATTTTTTTTTCTATTTTCAATACGACTGTCATGACATGCACAACAGTTTTTTTATAAATATAATAATATGTAGTAGATTAGGCTTTCTCAGTTTCGTTATTCCACTATCTGCTTGGTCAACCATTGTTTATCAATTGCTGGATATAGATATGTTCTAATGGATCAATTCTAAATGGCATTAACATAAAACAAAAAATAATCAAAAACTAGAACGTATATTGCTAAAGTATCTTAAAATAATAGAAGAGTATTGGATTAGCTAGTGTAATGTTAAAAATGGAATGTGTTCCAATATCAAAGCCAGGCAGGCGTGGATCAAGCGAGCTCTGATGGTTCCATTACACCCCCTAAACCCCTAAAACTAACATAATTGTTGCACGTTCGAAAGGTACGACGCAAAGCTACGGCCAGACGGTTTTTAAATTGATTACCGTACGGGGATAAAGTGCCCTAATGTCGGAGTGAAAGAGATAGCATTTTAAAACTGAAATCTGTCTCTTGCAGTTACTTGTTTTCTATTATCTTTACACCTACAGTTATGGTCGCTACGTTTAAGTGACATCCCATTATTGTGTACTGCAAATGCAGAATGGTATACACAGCCCGAGAATGTAAAGTAATAGCTATTGTTGGTTTTAATTCATTATTTAAAATTACTATTATGTTTGACTTTACTTTTTATTTTGTTATTTACTATATAGTTACTTTCAATTTATACAACTAGCAGTTAACGATAATGTAAATAGCATAATATTTTCTTTCTGATGATAAATTTTCAATAATTTCATTTCAAAATTAATTAAAATATTTTTGCTCGTTTTTTCTGATTAAAAGGTAATTAAACAAATAAAAAATAAAATACTGCTAATAAAGACCTCTAATGCTATTATAAAAGCATTAAAACCCATGGATTCTTATGAATTTTCTTTAAAGAGTTACGAATACACATCCGAATAATACCTAGGCTATAATTTATGCCCGCACTCCCACGGAAATGGTTGAAACTAGGGCTCCTAGTACCCCATATTTGTGTTATCTAACGTTTCACTCAATATCAAACATGTTAAGGATTTTTTTTATATGTTGGGACAACTCAGACACGGCCATCTGATCCCAAACTAGGCAAAGCCTGTTCTTATGGTACAGCTGATACACTACTTACATATTTCTAAAATACATATTATAGATAAATTACGCCCAGACACAGAACAAATGATCCTGCTCATCACACAAACGTTTGTCCTGGGTGGGAATCGAACCCACGACCAACAGGCCAGTCAAAGTTTAACTCGCCTTAGGTATTTTTACGTTCCTGACGCTCTAGATATTTTAAAATAAATATTATTGTGGGATATCTCTCTCATTTCTCTATTTCAAAATAGTAAAAAGTTCCCGCTTATAATATCAGTAAGGATACTAGAGGCTTAATATAATATGCAGTAGTAAGTGGACCAGGCATATCCGATATTTGAATTATTTTATCTTTATGATGGCTGATAAGATTGTAATCAATAACTATTTTATTAAATGTGGCGTTTAACGGTGGTTGATGATTTGCAGGTAACGAAAATTGTATTACTTTCAAAATAGATTGAAATAGTTCAGGTCTCGGTATACACAGTTTGAGCTGATTGATTAGCTCGCCATAAGTTATTTGCATTCTTCTGTGCTACGCTGAAGCGTTGAAATTTTATAAACTATGCGATGATACACTAATAAATTCCGGATAGTGATTAAAATGTTGTAAAATTAAAATAGATGCCGTATAACAAGAATAATCGCTCATTCACTCGATATTATACAAAGTTATTTATAGTTTTCAAGTGCGATTTTATATACTGCTATCGTTTCGCCAATTTATAACTGGTTTTATCGTTTCCATGGTCTATTAATAGCTTTTGTTATCCTTAAGGGTAAAATACAACTAAAACCACTATTGTAATACTATCGTAACAGAAAATTAGCACATTTTTGCCGGTTCTTTCTGGGCTCTTCTTGAAATGGGTGATATCAATTACTGACGTTCTGAAAGATAAGTAGGTACTACTAAACTAAGGTGTTTTACTAAAATTATAAATACAAAAGTTTGAATGATTGTTCAATCAAGGCCAAAACTACTGAACAGGTTTTGATGAAACTTATCAGTAATATATATTAGAATAATACATTGGCTACCTTTTTTCGCAAACATTGAAAGTTCCTACGGAAATCACTTCAATCTTCTTCTTCTTGGGATATAACTCTCTTGCGGAATTGCCAGTATCAGAGTGGAAGCTTGTATGGTAATCACATTTGCGTTATGAAAGTAAGTAGGTCAGTTTAAATGACAGAAACGACGTAATTTTAAAAAAAAAATATTTCTGGCCGAATGGATCAAGGGTTTCAATATAGTATATTGAGATGTATTACATTAACCCACGTTTGCATTTTAGAATATTAATTAGTAAGGATAAACACTATTTGTTTGTTTTTTATCTCATTCTAGGAAACACATGTTATTCTTTCGAAAACAACGTGGGTGAAGCTACGGGTAACAGCTGATAGTTTTGAAAAAAAAAAATGTTTACTTTCTTCCTTATGAATATAAATATATAACTTGAACAGCCCGCATGTACGTACCTAAAGCGACTCATTATAGTAACCATCCAACCATAGACAAACGAACAATGGTGAAGAAAATTAAATTATTATGTATTCAACTGACGAGTATGATTTTTATTTATTTGAATATTTCTGAAACAAAGTTATTGCGTTTCGGTGTTAATGTGTGACTTCGCAGTCGATTTC
Source organism: Lycaena phlaeas (assembly GCA_905333005.2). NCBI lineage: Eukaryota > Metazoa > Arthropoda > Insecta > Lepidoptera > Lycaenidae > Lycaena > Lycaena phlaeas. Next base: position 10,087,292 of record HG995168.1, read on the forward strand.
GCACACTCTGTGACTGTGGTTGTATTCGCGTATCGTGGCTTATTTCCTTACATATAGTGTATATGTTATGTATATCTGTTTTAACGTTTAAAGGTAAGCTTTATGATATAAATAATCATTAATATTATAAACTAACGTGATCACTATTCCATTGAAATATATATTTGTACGGTCACTTACCGCGTTTATACTTTTATTGAGATCGCAATATTTCGGGGTTGTCTCACTCTCCCAAACGACACCAGACCTTAGAGTTTTCTTAGACCTTAGACCTTAGAGAGAGAGAGATTGAAAATAATAGTAAAATGATTTATAATATGTATTAGTGGACTAGATATGTTAGCAGAGGACGTGTGGCTTTTCCGCGCTAAGTTTTATATTTTAACTTTAACATAATATTATCGTTCGTTGTAGGGATAGACAACTTTATTCGCGTGGACATGTATTTTATAATGTGTGTGTGTGTATGTGTGTGTTCGAAAATATGGCTTTATCGTACGGAAAGCCATGTTTTCATCTTAGCTAGATATTTTCCGATACGTAATATAGATTAAGTCAGATGAATAAAATAATAATTATTATTAATATTTTACATTAGCGTAGAGTGGCTTAGAGTATAATTAAAAAATAATATTGTATTTGTCGCCTACCTTTCTTCTGTAATATATTGTTTATTTTTGATATTCATTGGTATAAAAAGTTTCGTTCTTATTTGTTCATAGCACAATGGCACGAGAAACTCAGCCCTCGAAGTCCTGTTCCTCAGTGTTTGTCTGGAGAGGTAAAATTATCAATATTTTTTCTATTCAGATTAAGGCAGCTTAAGTATGGAACGTTGTCTTGCATTCTTAGAGAGGCCTATGTTCAGCAGTGAAAGGATAAATGCTAAAGATGAACATCATCATGACGATTACATCTTATATAACTCATTATGCTTTCGTTTTGTAGAGCTCTTGTTACACTAAATGGCTAAAATTAAACAAACTATGCCAGTGAGAACTTTGTGGGTACCGCAACTTAAACAGATAACTGGAGTGTTGCGAAGTCTGACGTTTCAAAGCAAGAAAATATTTATATATCAAGAAAAATAGACAAGCTCGACATAAATAGTTTGAAGTTCTTCTAATTAGTTAGTTTTTCTATTTTTGTTTCCGCGTACTTCCCATTCCCGTGGGAGTACGGGGATAAATATAATCTTTATTTTATTCTGATCAACAAGCTATATATAGCTTACTTTACCGTAAAGTTCTATCGATAGTATTATTGTAAAATATCATCAAAATCTATTTATTATTTTTTGCGTGAAAGAGCAAAAATCATCTAAGCTTACTAACCTCTCGCCTTTATAATAATATTAATATTTAGATCACCAGAAATTAATACTATTAAGAGTTTTCCCTAACTTATGTTGTTAGATCTACGTCATAAAATGTAACGAGGATTCTATCTCAATGGGAAGTACCATGTAGGTTTTGGTAGAAAGGAGTCCCTTTAGGCATAGTTCCGAAGACGCTGGCAGCAGACCCTTTGAATAGTCTACTTTAAACTAATTATTTGTCCGAGGTAGCTGCCAGCTCTTCAGTCTTCTGTAATGTCGACTAACCTTTTCGCTATTTCCTTAAAGCGCCTTACAGCGCTAGGACCCCACGGACCAAGGACTTCAACACCGAATGGGACAAAATCATATTCAGCGCCTACACCCCTATCCGTCCGTGGGGACCTAGCATGCTTTAGCTTTTTCAGGCGTTTCACAGGCCACATCAGCATTGGTGTTGGTTCCATGTAGATGGGAAGAGGCCAGCGTGTCTGAAAAAGTTCCATACCAACACCCAACCCATTAGATAAACTGTCTGACGTTTTATCATTGAGATACGGGACCCTAAAGACCCACAAGCTATAAAGACGTAAACCATCGGTAGATAATATGCACATAAATCGTTAGGAATAGGTCTTATGTAGGAAATAATAAATTATTCATGCCATCGAATAGCAAATATTTACAAGTATTTATATGCGGAATTTTCAATCGACCTTTATGTGACATTCATGACATGAATTTCAGTGTGCAACTTATACGAATCTGGAGGTTGCTTGTATATACGTTACATCAACAGTTTTTCATCTGGAAAGGATTACTTAGCTATGATGTTATAGAGTCATCCGAAGATATATTTTTGTTTTATCTGTCGTATATTTTGAGAGTGTATTGGGAATTTTCTAGTATAAAATGTCGCGTTGGTATATCATCAAATATAACAGAGTTAAAAAAATATACAGTTTAGACATCATTGCCTTCATTAGCTTTAACAAAAGCTTTTAAGCGTCAAGGCCAGTACTGTTATTGTTTATATACACTGATACTTTCATTAAAATTAAGAATTCGATACTGCGACATTTAGTTCTCTACGCTAATTTTCAAAAGAGACAACTGATAGTAACTGACAGGATGTTTCAGAAAATTGTGTTCCAATGAGCGACGGTTCACGTGGTTTGCGCTTATAGGCTTATAGGACTTACTCAACGATGTTTGAGTAATATTATTATGTATACGTCACCACTTAGGAACCGATAATTATGTGATAACGTCATTATGCGTAACAAGCTGAACGCTTAGGCCGATCGTATCTATGTCTCTATTGCTTATTCTGCAATCCGCGCTCTCACTTGCAAGCTCGGCTCAGCTGGAACGTGACCATGAGTCATGGTTTTTCGTGCGCGCAACCGTTCATCATTTCTAATGCCGGAGAAGTGCCTGTAAATATTCTGTTGTAGCGTTGCCTACAATATATAGATGAACTTCTGGGTATAGGTATATCGACTCTCAGTTTCTCACACTCTTTACTTAAAAAAATTAAGATACGTTGCGACTAATTAGAGAAAAAAATTTTGGTTCATCAATGTCAACCTTTCTATACAAGGTTCTTTTTATTTGCTTTATAGCTTCATAATTTTAATAGCTATCAAAATGTCGGTCTAAAATCTCGACTGGTTTGTCGTGGCTTATTACAATCGGAGGAAAACAGACTAGAAATTATTTCATCCTGCATAGCTCAAATTAATACTAACAAGGAAGTAGTAAATTTAACTTGTTTATTATATTATATACAAACATTATACTACGAACATGATATCAGAATATTAGGAACGTAAAATGCTTATAACGTATTATGTTCATCATAATATGTTTTATCATAATTGAAATCTTTCATATTAATAAGAATAGAGTGGGATAGTGTGAACTTAAAAAAACACAAATATAAGATCTTATGTTAAAACTAGAATAATTAAATCAATCTTGAAGCAGTCGTTACATTTTATTCACAGAAGACATGAATCTTCTAAACTTATTGATTTAGCTTTATTAATCTTTTCCTTCTTTAAATTTTTCTTTCATCATCATCAACATATTATTGTCACGGGTCTCCCTCACGAATCAGGCAAGAGCTGTGTGAGACCATTCATTGATGCGCTTATCAAGTATGGAATGACCTGTCCACATTGTTTTCCACAAATTAAAAAACCCATTTGGAGCACCCGGTCGGGGCCGAAGCCAGATCTCTCACATAAGAGGCTAACCCCATACTCTTTAGACCAGGTTTCAGCTCAAAGTACGCGAACCTCTACGGGTTCACCATTCGGTGTTAGCGACAAGATTTACGTAATGGTGGCTTGATAACTGACACTCTCACGCATCGCGGTTGATACCAGCCAGTCAGAATTAAGGTTATTTTATGTTATAAGGCCATTTGCGACAAGAAACAAGCACACCCATCACTCAGTCAATTTGGGTGTAGATAGATTTGCTGTCACCTGAACATTTTAACAGGGTTTCGTGGAGCCCAAAGTTTAAGAAACTCTGTTCTAGACCATCGTCACTCACTTAAATTTGTCATTCATAATTATCATGACTTTATCTGTCCATTGCTCAATATAGACCAAACTTTTGCTGAATTTCACCTCGTCAAAGAAGCAATTTTACTTATGAAGTCCTTGTTTCCGACCGATGAATATTACGCTAATGACGGTGTGTGACACGTGTGTAATCTGTCTCTTACTGTCAAACTACTGGCAATTATTTTAAACGCTCCTAGGAAGGATATTTCCATCATGGACATAGTAACTACGCCCATGATTTGCACCCACTCTGATAATGACAAATCCTTGAGGAAACTAATATTGAAGAAGAAGAAAAGGCAAGGATATTAAAAAGTGTATAGTAAAGGCAGTAATTACGATTTCTAAAATTTTCTTATTTTCCACCCAATGTTCTTTCTTATTCTTTTCTTTCACAAGAACCTTCTCCTGTTAATAACAAACACAACAAAAAAAATGATTAGCAAAATCGGTTCAGCCATTAACGCTTGATGTCGTGACCAAGGGAAATAAGAATTCATTTTTATATAGTACACGGCTTCATCTGTGTTATCAAAAAATATTTTTTTAAGCCTATGTTATTATCCTATGTTATAAGCCTATGTTACTTCTAGTACCCCCGAGAATATGTGCACAAAGTTTCATGAAGATCGGTTGAGTAGTTTTCGCGTGAAAGCATAACAAACATCCCTACTTTCACATTGATAATATTAGTAAGGATATAAAAGCAGTATAGAAGATTTAAGCTATTCATTACAAAGAAAACATATAACTTTTTAATGTTTACGAATTAAATAAGTCGGCATAAAGTTTACCCGAGTCTTGAAATGTTTATATGTTATTAATGCCGATGAAATTATTTATAGCTATTATTTTGAGCCTATTTCGTGAATATGAAGATGATTTACAATTTGCATGAATGATGTAAAAACGTATTCTCAACTTTAGTCTCAATATTTATATTAAAACAGATCTATCTAATACCATATGACTTTGAAAGATAAACATGAGATAGAATACTATTTGTATCAATTATCTTCACACTGTTCTTATATTACCACATTCTTACAAGAGTCGCTCTGACATGTAAAACAGAGATGATTCGCGGTTCTCAGTTCCAAATGCGTGAAGATTGCGGTGCGCCGCTCTGTCTGTTCGGGTACCACCTTGCTTGTATTTTCGTGAAACATTGATGAATGCTTCCTCTAAGAGAAAAGGACAGGCATTTAATGTGAAGTCACTGTCCCAGCGCTCACACCGTAACATTTAATGTACATACATGAATGAGTTGTCTTGACTAGTTTCCGGTAAACTAGTTTGTCTATGGATGACGGAGATTTTCATAAAGTGATTAATAATTATTTTTGATGCAGTAAATGTAAATGAATACAGTTTCTTTATTGTATTAAATTTTATAAATTATTATATACTTATAATCTACACTAATATTATAAAGAGGAAAGATTTGTACCTATTTTTGTATGTTTGTATGTTTGTAATGAATAGGCTCAAAAAGTACTGGACCGATTTCAAAAATTCTTTCACCATTCGGAAGCTACATTATCCACGAGTAACATAGGCTAAATTTAATACTGATAAAAATAGGGTTCCGTAAGATATTTTGGTTTTTCGGACACAAGGTGTAAAAAATGTTATTTCGCGTACTAAGATCACGTTGTAAATCTTAGTTAAAGCAGGCGAAGCTGCGGGCAACAGCTAGTTCTGTAATAAAATTATAACACATTTCATCATCAAGCCTCTTGTTATAATGTAGCAAAAAGTGAAAAAAATATATATACGGGATTTCATTAATATTATAGTCATACATTTTATGTTGTCTATAATCTATTTAATACTTATAGCAACGCCCGCCGTTTCCCCGTCTACTCCCCATTCCCGTGGGAGTACGGGGATAAATTATAGCCCATGTGTTATTTGACGTGTAAGCTATATTATTGTATTGTATATTGTAAGTTTTATCAAAATCTATTCAGTTGTTTTTGCGTGAAAGTAACAACATTACAACATACGTCCATACATTCCTACCAACACTCGCGTTTATAATATTAGGAGTGTTAATGATAATAATGATAAAACCTATTATGAAATGTATAACAACAATTAATTGTACAGATAATAAAGCTTATAGCCTATAAGAAGTATGTCTTGATATCAACATGCTACTGAAATAACTTATTAGTCATCGTTCCTCTATTTGAAAATACTTAGACTACTCGTTACTAAGTTAAGATAAGTTATCACTAATTTGACATGAATATCGTGATCGATACATATCAGTGATATTGACAACGATTGTTAGTTCGATAATCTTGATAAGCTTATCAGTAAAACTCAGCAACTAGTGGCTTACTTTTGAATCGTATAATTTTTCGTAGCCAACGTTTCTAAGGATGATCTATTTGTTATAAAGCTTAAAACATGAAAAATAGTGTCTGCCCAAAACTAACAGCCATTTTTTTACTAAAAAAAGAAAGATATACTTAAATTTATAAAAATTTACGCACTTACAGTTTAAAAGTATGCTGTTGAAATAAAAACAATAGAAAACTAATAACAAGTACTGAGTACATTATTATATTTGAAAATTTTGCATTTATACGTGTTTTTTGCGTAGTTTTTAAATATGAGTAATTTCACCTTGTACCTACCCAAGCATACATGCAGTTGAAATTGATGAAGGTCTTATATTAATAGTAGGGGAGGCGTAAAAACAAATGTGAACAGGTAAGTCAATATAGGTGAATCCATCGATTTGCTAGCTTATCGAAAGTTATATCAAATTTTAGATTATTTTATTACAAAATCAGGCATACTTACTTGCCTGCAAAAAATCGTACTTAAAGTACTTTAATTTAATTAATTAGAGCCATGAGGATAGGCAAGTAATTATAGGTACATTTGTTTATACAAAATATTTGATAAAAAATACGTCTCATCTGGTTATCAGATCGGTGAAGGACGGTCTTCCACGGCTCTTGGACCATAAGTAATTTATTCTTATGTTTTCATGTTTATATTCAATTATATTTTTTTTTCAATATTCTGAATTATGGAGAATATCCAATTGAGGCTTTTTACGTATTTCCTCATTATCCTGATTTACCTTGTATTTCAATAATCCTTTATTTTGTATTTTTTTACTAATTATATTTGTTTTCGAGTATACGCGCTTTCGTTTTTCTTCATCGTTAAAAAATTATCCGACGCTAATCGGATCGCATGAATTTAAAATGTGTAAGCCGCGGGAGGTCTTTGTACTCTATCTGATAATAATTTGTAGAGTATTTACATAAAATATTTCTTTCGTCTGCATCTGTAGACTTAAAAATTTTAACGAAACTTTTCCTACTCATATAAAAATCGATATAATTATTGTATTGATGGATTAAATTATATTCATTTTTATTGCTTTATTTTAATTATTTTAATTATACTATATACTATATTTTTATCATACTATTTAATTTAATTTATTCATTTTAAAAGTTTTATTCATATTTCAATCCCGAACTTGGACTCGAATTCGGCAAACGTTGTTCTGTCCTTACCCGCAAATGCTTAATGTCATCATCATTTTTTTCATAGAATAACCAACACAACAAAAAAAGATTTTTTTAATTCGTGGCAGTGGTTTTTATGTATGTGCGTACATATACTTCGGGGATTAATTTTTCTTTATTTTTTTATTATTTATTGTAATATATATCGAATAAAATTTTTGAATTAGAAAAATAAAATGTACTTCAATTATTTATAATTAGTCAACATTAAAATAAACCCAAAAAAGGCAAACTTTATGTACGTTTGGTAATGATCCAAAATGTTTTAACTGGTTTTAGGTATAAATTAAGTAAAAATATTCTCATATTTACATTGAAGTTGCATGACTTAAAAGTCAACACAGGAAATATCCTGTGGACTTGGAGACGGCGTGGAATGACGAAACATTTGCGAAAGTTTTATTTCTTCTTCTTTTGCCTTCATTTTGTATATAGACTATAAACAGACTTTTTTTACTTCTGTCGGTTACGCGTATTTTACGTCAGTTTTTTCTTTATATTATTATTATATTGTCTCTCAAAAACAACTTTAAAAAATTATTTAACCACGGCCAAATAATCATTTTGAAGTGTTACGGCATTTATTTTCGTGACTAAGAAAGACTAATACAAGCTGTTTACGCGAAGCTGTTCATTAAGAAAAGAGTCAGACTAACTTACTAATTAATCATCTAAGCCGATGCAAGGAAGCTCCCGGAGGGTCGTTGTGTTATGCTGGCACGTAGATCGTTGTTACGGGGTCAGGTTGAAGAGCATGAGACGCATACATTTTGCCATAGAAATCTTTTATCTTCAATAAAATCTTCTAAGCCTAAGGGCTTAGAAGATACGGTCGCACCGGAGGCGGTCAGTCTTCGATAGATGGCTTCTAATAAGCTTCTCTACAAAACCTTCGACTCTTAATCTGTTCAACTGCTACGGCAATCCGTTGCGTATTTGAGCCGCAAAGGTCTCGGCGTATTAGTTTGCGGATCTGCTTCGAGACAAGCTTTACATCTATAGAAGTGGCGTCTATGTGTGCTCTGCGTTCCGTCATAAGACCAAGCAATTCATCCAAGAGTTTCGATTTTCTTCCAGTACGCTTTCTCCTATAAAAATTTTCACCCACGTGCCTACTCCACCACCACTGACCATGTTATTATTATATTAACATATTATACACGTATATATTATATATGTATTAAATAAAATATTATTATTATTATTATGTTTATATTTTTCACATAATATCACAATATACACGACGAGCGATAAGAGAAGGGGGAAAAAATTTGAGTGAAAAATAAACTCGTAACAGACACAAGAAGTTAGCAGGTCAAAGGAAATTGAAAATGTATGATGTTTCCTATTCACTTTGCGGTGACTCTGCCACGTAAACGGAAGATAACTTTTTACATTTATTTCTGAAGAGAAAAGCCTTAAAAGGGCAGCGGAGTGAACTTAAAATAATATTTCTCAAATACATAGTTTATTGGACTTTTCTAGAAAAAGTACGTAGTAGGTACTACATTTCAATTCGCCATTATGTACCGCACGCTTAAATCAAGGCATAATATTTATTCAGGAGCCTTTTTGGCTCCTGAAAAAAATTATTATGTGCCGACGTATGTGTGACGTATATATTACGTCCAACATTGTACTAATTTGAATGATAATGTATGGCTAACAATTAAAGAAATTTGAAGTTAGAACTACTTATATATAATTACGAAACACTATTTATTAAACGAGGCATAAAACCCATAAGGGGCCGCAATGAAGATGATGATAACGATATTTTTTAATAATAATATAAGTGCTCTTATTATAAATATAATATATTATATTATATTATATCCATTATTCATTATTAGTAGTTATTTATTTATTTAATAAGCATGTATCTTAATATTATTATTAATACTGAACAAAAGTATATTTTTATTTCTGATCCTTAAAAAAAATCTGATACCTTATTTAACAAAAATGCTTGTTTCGACTACCTTCTTTACGCTGCAACATAATATATTTATTTCATACATATGGTTGATTGGTAAAGACTACTCGTAGCGGTAAGACCGCCATTTTTGTGCATACAGGAAGCCTTAAGTTTATGATGTCACCTGTTAAAATTTTATGGTACAAAATAAACTATATTATTATTATAAGGAGTTGAGTAGTCAGACTCCCGAACGCGCCAAGTGCTGATATTTTTTATGATAAATATTGATGTCTACACCGGGTATTAGACGTGTATGTTATTTGTATTTATATACATTTATTTCCGTTCCTAGTAAGAGTATTACAAGTTCTTACGAACTTACAACAGTGCGAGGTTAACGTGGTGTGATTATTCAAATTATATATTTTTTAAATTAACAAAGTTTTAAAAACTGCATATTATATCGTTCGGAAAAACACAATACCATACAGTTACGGCCAACTCACTTAAAAATACAAATTATCATAATATTTTAATGAAAGCATACGGGAGGGCACAAATTTAATTATGACAATATTCTATTACAGGGCGGGTGTTACCACAGCGGCGCAATTAGGTTTGAAAGCAGCCTCGCTTCATATTTCCGCCATATACGGGACCTATACTTGATAATTTGCATGACCACCGCTACGAGCATTCGATACCATAAGCTCTTTAAATTCACGTTCCTAGTATCGACTCAATACGTGAATTTCATATGCTTGCGAATTTCGTATGTGTTGATTTCACGGAATGAGAATTTTAGATGAACATCATCATCATCAGCTTTTATACGTCCACTGCTGAATAAGCCCCCTAGATGAACGTCAAGACGACCGATTTCTTACCACTCGCATTCAACACGGACCTGCCACTGCTTGGAGATCTTCTTCCCACCTAGTTTTAAATGGCTTATCAACACTTCGTTTACCTAAACGCAGCATCCACTCTTAAACCTAAATGGCCCATCGGTATTCCGTTCTCCTGAGTCCGTGACCAGCCCATTTCCACTTAAACATGCTTATTCATCGCGTGATATCGGTAATTTTAGTTCTCTCGGGGAGGACCTCGTTTCGAAGCCTATCTGCCAAAGAAACACCTTTTTGTTTGCTTATTTTAATATGAAAAAATAGTAACAGTAATTATTGATTACGCCAAAACTTTGTCTTTTAACAATGACATTGTGTGTACAAACCTTCTTTTGTGGAAGCTCTTAATATTTTTTAGCTGCCGAGACAAATTCTACGGCTACTTATGTTGCTATGTCTAAGACAATGTAGACACAGCAGAGTTATAGACTATACGAATTAAGAGAGACTGACTGATTGTCGAATAACGAATTTTAAAATTTGAAAATTTGAATACTGGAGTGTGAGAGCTACTGGTAATTAATTGTCAATATACAGCAGCTGTTCCAATTGTAAAAGTTGTTTGTAACATGTGTTTTGAATTACTAAAATTGTTGAAATAAATTATGTTGTAGCGGACCAGTCATCCTTACAACCCTGAATCGCGCTATCAGAATTTCATAGTTCGCGCGCTATATTATATACAACACTTGTCACAATAGCAAGTGCGCTTCGGTCTGGCCGAGCATTGCACCGGCCTGAGATCCTTCCTTTGGGGCCTATCACCATATTCCCACAACGCTGTTGTTGACAAACCTTTAAACGAGCAATTCAAATATGAATCTCAGAAAAGGCTCTAGCGATTTGCAATAGCTTTAGAATGCCGGATGGTAGCAAATATATCGGGCTAGTTTTCATTCTTAGAAAACCTCGTTTATGTTTTTGAAAAACTGCTAAATATATATAAATATATATAGCGAAGCTGAATTCGCCTTAAATAATGTTCAGACATACAACTTAGGTGGGAAATCGGGCGGATCCGGAACTATGAGATCCAGGTTGGAGTCCAGATGTTTATAGTCCGAATATTTTCTAGCTTTCTCTTCAAGTTCCAAAATGAACGAGCCTTAAATCGATATATTTACAACAGAAACCGACACTGTGCAACATTTTTTTTATGTCCGACTTTTATCTATAGGTACACAACATGAAATAAAAATATGACACTTCCTCACATCTATTGGCGAGTCGTTTTTTTTTAATTGGGGGCAACTAACTACTTTACCGTCAGAACAACACTAAAGCAACTTCTGTAGGCTAAGGCGTTGGTAATACTAGAAACCAAGCAAAGCGCGGTCATATAGGTATAATAATATTATAGAGGGGAAATATTTGATTATTTGTTTGTATTTAATAGGCTCCGAAACTACTTTATCGATATGAAAAATTCTTTCACTGTTGGAAAGCTACACTATCCCCGGTGAACATAGGCGATATTAAATTTTCAAAAAAGTTAGGGGCCCGTTTTAAATCTTAGTTAACGCAGGCGAAGCTGCGTGCAATAGCTAGTCAACTATGTTTTAAATGAAGAGCACACTGTAAGGGAACCTTATACTGTGCATTACATTTTAATTTGAAGCTACATATGTATGTTAAACGTAACCACATCATTAAAACAACCCACGCATTCCCTTTCAGTTGATCTACTTGCTACAGTTTCGACCTAACATTTGCGCCTTTATGTGGGACGAATTAATTTAGATTCGTACATTCAGCTAGGTCAGTCCTGCCCCTTCGTCAGCTTACCGATCATGTCATTTGCATATACTTAATGAAGAAGTCTTATATCTGGATCCAAATGAGTCAGTTTTTAATGTTATTGGCAATTATATTGTGTTGGTTTTTTTTTACATTTGGCCGATCACAAAAACCGTAATAGATTTTTATATTATGTTATCATAATCATCTGCAGCCTTTACCCGTTGAACATAGGCCTTTCTCATTTTTTTTTCGAAAGGTCTAGACTTTTAGGCCTGATGGCCTTTAAGCTCAATCGGTTGGTAGGTGAGCAGATGACTCACCTAGTAAAATTCGAAAGGCGGGCGCCCCCCTCCGTGCCCCGCAAGGGGCGCGGTATATCGCGCGCGCTACTCTGGAGAGTAAGTGTTTAGCTAGTCAAATCCAATACGGTCGACGAGTCATTAGCGGATGAAGTTAAACTATTAGTCGGAGGGCCGGAACCCCCCCCCCCCCCCTCTGACGGGGGAGGTAGACCTGTATCTTCGAAACACAGCAAAACTGTTTCACGAGGCCATCGAGCAAGATAGTAGAACGCCGGTAGATAGGACAAATAGCTTTACAAAGTTTCGATATATAAATATCGTCTAAACACTTGAACTGAAGGCATTGGTTAATAAGGAAGCACTTTAGTATGTTCGGAAGTTTAAGTTAAATAGAGATAGATGAAATTACTTGCACCACTTCCTTTACAGATTGATTCAACTTGTCTTTTCATTTCATTCATTTTACTAACGATTCCTTACCGTATTTCACTAATACCTCTGTCTTCATCTGTGCATAAATTTGCAAAGAATAATTTGTAATTAATATAATTGAATGCACTAATATTAAAATTTTATTAATTTGGTTACTGCTGTCAATCCTCGCTATAAAAAAGTAAGAACTCAGCATGTAGAAAGATTTATATAAAACAATTCAAAATACAGCTTACACTGTAACGCAAAATAAAAACTTTTTCAAATGGAATATCTTCAGACCATGTTTTTCATCTATTCCACTTTAATTTGGTGATCTTACCTGGGTGATATCACTGGTAAGTATTCAGTATCCTTTAATCAACTGAAAATATATTGAGATAAATAAGTTTGGACCTTCAACGTAGGGATTGCAGACATAGTTAATTTAATATTTAAAGATTAATGATTATTAATTCTGGCTTAAAATTTCAATTAAAAATACTGATGAGGGCTCCAGACTCCCCTGTGGTTCACCGCGTAAATTCACGTTGTTTTATCACGAAATCATCGCAAAATCATGCCTCTCCACATTCGCTATTATTCATAGATTAGTTCATCAGTAGTTGAAAATGGACGTCAAAATATGTACTAACTCTATGCACTTGGTTCTCTACAATTACTATGTGAATACAAAAGACAAAAAATAAATTTAATAAAACGGTTATTTATATTAATAAGCTATTATTATTACAAAGATGCGTCGCATCAGCAACAAATGGGTTCTTCATGATAACACTTGAACAACAAGAGTTCTATCTTCTCACTGTTCGTCAATAATAATCAATCGTACTGTCACCGTACCGTCAATCGTACAAATAAGCACAACCTCACACGCGCGAATGTAGATACCGAGCAAATATATATGTTGTTTTAAATGGTAATTACCTTTGTACCATTTATTTTTTATGTTATTAATTATGAATGTCAAGTTAACTATGTCAAACCTATAAATCATGACATAGGTTATTTATAAATAAAATATAATATAGTGAAATTATTTACTGTTCCACCAAGATTTTATATTATTTTATTATAAGCAAAAATACCCTCAAATCAACTAGTCAATTAGATTATGAAAAAGTTACTATACTATATAACACATTTTAAAATCATAATACGTGTAAATACTCTTTTTTAAAACTCATTCAATATACCCACCATATTCTCAAGAATTCTTATTAAATATTTGCAATTTGAGAAGATACAAATCGCGTTTTAATTCTCTTATTCAAAAGCAATAAACAAAAGACGTTTTTGCGTTACAAAGCTTAATAAATGTAAAGTAATATTCTTGAAATCCGTATTACAGAGGGAAACTTTATGAAATATTAAATTAGACATCATCTTAAATAATATCTGTTTCAGTGAGGATGAGTTCTTTTGCAATATTAATATGAATGTCTTTAGCTAGTAGTAGTTCAACATCGTTATATACATTTTAATTTTCTTCAATTGTTTCTGTGCTTTATTGCTGCTGGTAAGTTTAAAATGTATTTCAACATCCTAATCTATTTATTTATTACCTTTTTCAGTATACGATGTACGCTAACATCGGCTATTCCACGCTATTTACGGCTTTATGGTTTGAAATTATTAACTGCATTCCATACATTCAAGTGCAATTTGCTTACTGCAGCAAATATATATAAGCTCTCTTAATATAAATTTTATTGATGAGTATTTTATAACATTCTGAAGACTAAAACGACAAAGAAAAATGTATGCTGAAGAATGTTCGTTTTTAGGGTTCTATACCCAAAGGGTAAAACGAAAACTAGGACACCCCTTTTCATCCGTACCTATGTCTATCTCTCTATTGTCATCGCTGTATGTATCTCATTAACCGTGTTAGTTATAATGTTGATATTTTCATAGATGATGTATTACTGTTGGCGCTTTGACAGAAATACTAATTATCATATAATTTTATTGATTTAAGGCGCGGTCTTAGCTCAAAACTCACAAAACTGGGTTTTTTTGACGCTCCGGTACGAGGAAACCCAATGAATATAACTAATGCAAAAAATACAGAGCATAGAAAAGGGTCTAAAGAAAATGTTTACGGTCATATAATATTAAATATTTGTTTAATATATCCAATAAAAAAATCGTAATTTCCTTCTCAAAAATAAACTTAGACGTTGGAGTTCTCTGTATTTTCAGCGGTAACAACATATTTTTTTGTAAGAATATAATTAGAATATGGTTTTATTAATTATTTGGCCCAACAGATATTGAATTTCATGCGTATATTCTGAGTTATTAAAGAAAAACCCGCAAATTAAATGTTTATTTGCAACAGGGTTACACTTCTGCTTTGCAATTTTTAACCTTATTCAATGTGTGGTAAATGTAGCATTAGATTACGCGGTCATATTTAGTCCGCGCGCAACGCTCGCGGTGGCTGGTCGTTCCCGGACGGTCTTCTTGTGACATAAAACTTCGTGGTTTATGTGTAAATTGTAAAAATTTATTGGAATATTTGGGAAAGTATAAGATGGATAATAAGGCTATAATGTTTTTTTGTTGAAATATACGATATTGTGTGAATTTGAGTAATTGCACAAACATAATATTCTAAATCCAAAAACATATTGTAGCATTCTATTTATATGCGCATAGAATACATATTTGAATGCGCCAGGTGCAAGCGTTGTCTGCTACGTCGATCGACCATATCGGTCATGGCTTGCATAGTAAACGTAACATAAACGAAATAATATCATGTTTTCTTTTTAAGATCAACAAAACGAATCATCATCATCCTTTATCCGTCCACTGCTGAACATAGGCCCCTTCTAATGATTGCCAAGACGACCGATCTACCGATCTCTTGCCACTCGAATACAACAAGAACAATATACCATCATCATCATCAGCCTTTATCCGTCCACTGCTGAACTTAGACCTCTCCTATTATGAACGCCAAGACGGCCGATCCCGTGCTACTCTGATCAGGCAGCAGTGCCGTCGATGCGACTTAATCATCATCTGCGATTGTCAATCCGCCTGCTCAGCGTGGCAGTTATGAGCAAAGGCGAATTACAGATAACAGCTTACTTACATATAATTATTGTAAGTAAAAACCACACATCTTTAGTAGTGAAGTGTTTGCTGACTCATCATCATCATCATCATCATCATCAGCCTAAATCCGTCTACTGCCAAACATAGGCCTCTCTCAATGAACGCCAAGACGACCGATAGGTAAAAATAGATAAGTAAAAATTGGCTAGTCAAATCCAATACGGTCGACGAGTCATTAGCGGATGAAGTTAAACTATTAGTCGGAGGGCCGGCCCTCCCCTCTACCTCTTTTTTGTAGACATTTTCGTTGAAAACTCCCAGTCGGCCTATTTTTTTCCGACACGTCTAACAATAATTATTATTTAATTATTGTAATATCTTAGCAAATGTATATGACGGGAGTCCATCATCAGGTGGTCGAGATATCGTTATTATTCTAAAATATTAACTGCAAATCTTAGGTTTACTCTCATAATAACGCATTCTTGAATTAAGATTACAAAACAATTAAAGATGCCACGGATTCAAACTGATTAAAATAAGTAGGAACGTGGGAAGTTTCGTTTTGTATTGCCATCATTCCGCACCCCCAAGTTATTACAACTTGACGTTCCTAAATCCTAAGCGTTAATTTAAATTAAGGTAATACGCAGTGTGTGTCACCGCTCCGACATATATAAAAACTTAATAAATTATATACAAAAACGTTCCTCTTGAATTGTCCTATCTATTTAAAAAAACCGCATCAAAATCCGTAGCGTAGTTTTAAAGATTTAAGCGTTTTTTATTATATGTAGTGATATAAGTAGAAAATGTTTGATTACTTTGTAATAAAAATAATTTTATTTTTTGTTTTTTCTTTTATTTAACTTATGATTGTAACTATCTATTATAAACATAAAAGTGTATGCATTTATGCTGGTGGTTACGCTTTTTTATTTTGAATAAGTATAACACCCATGTTTACTCTGCTCGTTGCGTATAACCATGCATCTTTCTGTGAGCAAAAATGGTTGATGGCGCGTGTGTGTGTTACCGTATCGCGCGTAGATATGCGGTTGTGTGAGTGAAATTGCAATTTTAAATCGTACTAAGACCGCGCCTTAATTGTATAATCAATATTTAATGTGGGCTTCCCATACGTTATAATATAGCGATAGCGGCAAAAGAAATTTGTTTACAGTATTTACTCATATTATATAAACTTAAAAAATAAATAATTAATTAAAATCAAATACGTAATATTTATATATATTAATATAGAAATCGTAACCGATAACGATCATTTATGATTTATGATCAATAATAGTTTAATAATTACTGCACCAGATGGCGCTTAAAATCAATATTCAATTATTTAATTTACTTTAAGAAAACAAACGAGTACTTTTGATAACATTTTTAATGTTCTATGTACATACTTATAATTTACGGAACCCTTCATATGCGAATGTGGGAGTCCGACTTGAACTTGGCCAGTTTTTATTATTATTTTCCCTAGGGCTATACTTTGTGCTGAAAGAAAATTTTGTAGGAAAAACTGCATGCCCGCTGACTGCTGACATTAGAAAATCTTTGAGCGTGTGTAAAGATCACCATCCGGTATTAGGTTTATTATATAAGGGTTAATATTTTATAGTATTATATAAGGGATAATATTCTTTTTTGTAAAAGTATAATAATATGGTTTTTATCAGAAAGTCTTTTAAGTTCCATTTGCACAGTATCAAGTATGTTAGCAAGAATATACTTAATACTGCCTTAGTGTCTTGTGGGAAAATGCTATAAACATCTAACTCCTAGACCGTGCCACTAAAGTATATTCGATAAGGATGTCAAAAGTATTTATGCAATGTCTGTAACTTATTCTGTTTAATTTTAACAGCGCTTTTGTACATAGAATAATGAAAATACTTGTAAAAACAAAAATTCTCACAATACAAACTCACAAATTAAAGACATAAAAAAATCTTTAATTCATAATATTATGTACATGACGTGTTAGCAAGAATATATTCTTGTTAACACAGAGCTATATTAACAACAGCGAATGACGAACGTATTTTGCTGCAATCGTCACTTATTTGGACTCACTGTAATATCCAGCTAAATGTACATATTTTGATCAATATTTAATTCCAATGAGGAAAATAGGCTTCATTGTTTCCTTAAAATTCATAATGGTATATAATAAGGCGGAAGAGTTTGTTTGAACGCGCTAATCTGCGCTTCGGCTTAATATCGAAAAAATATTTTTACATTCAATCGCCCATTTATTAAGCAAGTTACATTTTTTATTTTTTTATTAATACAATATGTAAATCTGAGGAAAACTGTTACATATAGATGTACGATCCAATGAGGATGTTCGTATCGTTATGTACGTCGTCTAGTTCAATTCATTTCATGTTACCTTCCTTTTGAGCCAGGTCTATTTTACTGTAACTATGAAGCCCACATTCGGTATCGTCGAACAGTAATGTTGAATTAAAAGGACATCGTTTCATGAAGGCAGCGGAATGTATCAAATGTGGGCAGGCTTTGAGTTCTGACAGATGACTTTTCACGATGTTTCTACGCTCCCCAGTATCACTAGACAGTTATTATTCCAAAAAAAAAATATCTTGTTTCGCGTATTTTGAGAACAATTTAATATGACATATTTAAGATGTTTTTCCCTATTTTATCATTCAGGAATTTTTTCAATATGCTATTGATATGATTTCTTTGACGTGACAAAGTCTTATAAATCGATGTATGCAGGCTGCACGCACGAAAAAGCTTGATTCATGCTCACGTTTTTCATAAGCCGAGCGTGCAAGCGAGAGCGTGAAACAAGCGTAGCCATGATCGGCCTAAGCGTTCGGCTTGTGACCCGTTTTGTATTCGTCATAACGTTATCGCGTAAAATTATCGTCCGTAAACCCACTTTACAGGTAACAATTTCTTTTTTAGTTTAGTTCCAAGCTTCTTGAAATCTCTTTTAATTATCCTTAAATGAAACAAATTTCGTTCAAAATCGGCGTTTTACCTCTTCAAGTTAACGCTCTGCTAATTAGGTAAATTTAAGAGGTTTTTTATTAAGTACATTTTTGCAAAATCTCCTTAATCCAGCTCACGAGATCGAAAGTGATTAACGCCGCTAATAAACGGCTACGAGAGGAAAGCGCGGGATACCGTCATTTATCATGAGGTTAAGTATTGAATGGCAATTTAACGACGGGATAGAGGTTTTTAAATTATACTTGTAGCGGCTAAAGGGGAACTCTTTTGTTACATAATAGTGGCGGAATTACGATTGCGGGAGGTTACGGGTTCGAATCAGGGAGCAAAAAAGTATTCTGTGTTCCTGGACCATGGATGTGTGTTAAATATGAGTATGTGTATCGTATACTAAAAATCTTAAATATATGTATAGTATTAAATATATTATGGTTGTCATGTAATCCTAGCACTAGTTCTTCGAGAACTTACCACGGGCACAGATTGAAGTGGCTTAAAAGCGTCCATAGATATTATAATAATTACTTTTACGATCTTTACATGCCCGTTATGCATACAACCATAGTCAATTGTCATGATCCGTAAAAGTAGTCTCATTATAATGAGTGAATTTGCATAAGCGTTATAAAATAATCTATACTATAATATTATAAAGAGGAAAACTTTGTTTGTTTGGTTGTAATGAATAGGCTCAAAAAGTACTGGACCGATTTCAAAAATTCTTTTACCGTTTGAAAGTGAAATTATCCACGAGTAACATAGGTTCAATTTTATTCTGAAAAAAAAATAGGGTTCCGTAAGATATTATTTGGGTTTTTCGGACACAAGGTGTAAAAAATCATCCAGAAAAGTTACTTATTTTGCGTACTAAGATCCCGTTGTAAATCTTAGCTAACGCAGGCGAAGCTGCGGGCAACAGCTTGTATTTAATATTATCCTTAGTCATTCATGAGAAGTAAGATCAAATAGGCCCACTATGTGCATTGTGCAGTAGTTTAAAGTCGTTAATATAGGATTAACCGCAATTACGAATTTATTTGTTAGCGCCAACTAACCACAAGGTGGATCAGAATATCGGTAAACCATATTTTTTTTTACTTTTTTATAATTGAAATTAAAAAAACTTCGTCACTCAAGAACGTCACTTCAAAAACTAAAAGGTAATAAAGTAAATTGCGTTTCTTTCATTTTTGTGCCAACAACTTACAATGAACTTATTCTTCTACAAATATACAATCTTTTTACCATGTCATTATTGTTAGTTTCGAAGTTGGTGTTGTATTTATTGCTGTACCTACTTATCTACCTTGATTGACACCGACGCCAGAAGGACGTCGGTGGTGCTTTATGTTTGAAATATGTAGTAGGGCGTGGCATCTTCCACGGCTCGTAGACCAAAACATATCACATAAAATAAAATAAAAGGTGTGTGTGCGATTCACACACGATAGAAGTGAAACACACGTTAAATGTTCAAATACAAGCAAGTATTAAACAGTGTGCAATACACATACACACCGACATTGGCTCTCTCGCTCTTTTGTATTTGTGTCCCTTACCTGTCGTTTTTTCCGTTGCATCCGGTTTGAAATCACAATGATTCTAAAGAAGTTTCACTTCAAGAATGACATTTACTTTTATTCAAACCTAATCTTTAATTAGAAAGAAAATAATTTCAGAGTGTGATCAAAAAATGAGAATATGATCAAAAAATGTTTTTGTCATCTATGAATAAATCAACTTCAGCATTTACCAATTAGTAATTATTATGCTTATTTTAACGTATTTAAAACTTCTAACATAACTAATAACTTAATAAACTTTTTCAGGCTATAATGCAATAAGCCTATATTCTAATTCAAGGTAAAGGCCATGACTATTTCAACTTAATCCAAATCGTTTCAGATATTTTTCCGTGAGAGCCCAACAAACATCCAAATGAACAAATTTTCGCATTTATAATGTTAGTAAGACAAAAAGATTAAAGTATTTGAATAATTGTCCTGTACAGATAATATTATGTTAACGTACTCAAAGCGCTTCTTGTCCTTTACAAATTTCTATCCAAAATTCTTCATGTTATTGCGAATTAAATTATGTACTTAACATAGCCCTTGTTTGCTAGCTTTGTTAAACGTTACCTTATAACTTTATTAAATACATTGAGAACATGAAATATTACTCCATGTCTACTTAACTCTATATGATCATGATCGATATTATGATTACTTTACGTTATTTATTATTTATTGATTATCAAGTTATCGAACGAGAAAAGTGAACAGCTTAGCTGTAACCATGGTTAACTTAAACCTTTTTAAGACACGACATGGTTTTATTATAATCATCCTCTTTATCATCCGGTTTTTATCCACTCAGAGGCTAGCGATGAATCGGCCAACTTGACGTTGAATGAAGAAGGCTTGAAACTAAATATTTAGAATAAAATTAATATTTGAATAAAAATGCAATAATTAAGTATCAGTGCGCTTTAGTTAACGAGGGCTTACTCTTATCGGTCTGAGTAATAAGTTTTGCATCCTTATCGCATAAAATTCGTACCCGTATATTAAATTCACCGCAATGCAATCGTAGTAAGCGTATTTGAATGTGTCTAAAATTATTGAGTGTTTTGATGAAAAATGTTTAGTAATTTACCTTACTAAGTAAATCACTCTCTTTAAATATGGATTATGAATTAGATTGATTAATTATCGTGATAATAATCAAAGTATATAATATTCTAAAGACTTTATAGCAAAGGATGGACCTAAACGATAATTTTCAATACGATTGAAAATTATTATTATTAATTATTATTCTGATTCGACTTGGAAAAAAAATCATGAGGAAATATGATAACGGAGCATACCTTATCACTGAGTAACATAGGCTATAAATCACCAACTGTTCAGATAGATCTGTAAAACTAAGTAAACGCGAGCGAATCTGCGGCTTAGAGCTGGTATCTTATATAGAAATAAGTAATAAAACTGCGATGTAGCTTGATAATTTACATAGTCATTTTTTTGTGATTTTTTAAAATATTTTTTAAATAATATTTAGTGTGATGATTATTAATTATTACTTATCGTTTAAAGAAATTCCAGAATTTATTAATAGTACCAATTTGTTTGTTTTACTATCTCCTTGTTATCTTCAGATTTCGGTTTTACTTATTTCTTGAGTGCCTGCCTCAAATACACATTCAAGGATATACGTTTTAATAAATAGGAAAACCTAGATTAAACAAAGTTAAATATGCAATATGGATGGCAAGAAACAAGCCGATGAACAACCGATAGAGTTCTTGAGCGAAAGTCGCTCGGGAGTCTTTCTGTGTCTGAAGGGTAGGTATTTCTACACTAAGATGAAAAGGATCTCTGAGCAGTAACCGTTTCTAGTCTGATGCGGGTAGCAGGAGATCGACCGTCTTGGCGTTCATTAAAATAGGCCTATGTCAAGCGTGGACAGAAGAAGGTTGATAATGATGGTGAAATATTATACACTACAAAAATTAATTTGAAAGTTTGATGTAAAACTAACAGATTTTTAACTGACTGAAGTAGCGCTCAGTATTCTATATAAAAGAATAGTAATTTGTATAGGTCGTATGTATATTATATCATATTACTCCACGCTTCTTTACTTAAAAATCATAATGAAATGGGATTATTTCTCATGAAGTTTAACAACAATCGTGCGTAGATTAAACGCAAATACTTTGTTTAAAAGAATAACTATAGGAATAGCTCTTTAAATAGAAAATCCCGACATGTTCAGATTTCAGTCTGGCCTCGATACCTACTTCTTGAAACTACCGTGAAATTGCGAACTTTGTATTTCGGCACGCGACTAGCATTACGACAAAATCCACCCCGTCTTGAACTATCTACAAGAACCCATTTTATCATTAATTCTCGTCTCGACAAGGTAGGCTGCGTATTCATAGTATTCAAGTTGTAAATCTTCTATCTTAGCATATTGTCTTTTTGCTGCCTTTTATAAAAAAGGTGTGTGTGTATTATTCACGCACGATAGAAGTGAAACACACTGCATGTTCAAATTCAAGCAAGTATTAAACATTGTGCAGTATGCACCGACCACACACACATATACACACCGACATTTGCTCTCTCGCTCTTTTGTATATGTGTCTCTTACCTGTCGTTTTTCCGTTGCATCCGGTTTGAAATCACAACGATTCTAAAGAAGTTTCACTTCAATAAAGTAAAAAGTTATAGATAAAAGAACATTCACACGGCCAAAACTGAAGATAATTCACGTTATCCGAGAACCGTTACTGCTCGATGTTAGTAACATTTTTTTGTTTGTATACGAATTTGTGGCACACACCTAGTTATATTGTTATTAGTACAAGATAAGATGCTCATTTATCATTATTTACTTTTAAATTAAAATTACATAACGTACTAATGTTATAATTGTTTATAAGCACGTTTTTCCGTTATTATGTCAACTTTACGGTTATATAAGGTGCAGGTTTATTTGGATTCACACTTTCCGCTAATAACTTAAGAAAAAAGTTTATCTTCGTTAAATAAGTCAAATACTTTAGTGTAGTGTAGACATTTTTTTCCGATGCGTATTCTCTAGTTTTTATTCGTCAATTTTTATTTAAAAAAAATCATTCCACCTATGTTATAATTTGTATAATATTTTTGTACTTTTTATCCGTCCACTGCCTGAACAGAAGCCTCTCTCAATGAGCGATAAGTGCCAAAGTTGCCACTTATATACAGAACGGACCGGCCACTGCATGAATATCGCCTTCTCACCTAGGTAAAGGCTAAACAACATTTTGCCCACATAAACGCGGCCTCCATTTATCTTATACCTTTAAACGAGCAAATCTTGTATATATATATACGGCACCAACGATTTTCATGAAATTTTGTATGCATGTGTTAAAAACGGCGATTAAGCGATCTAGCTAGGATACATTTTTAGAAAACTTTTTTATATCCGTGTTTTGAGGCATCGAAGATCATTTTTATTGGAAGAAAAATTTTATCGTACTTTATCACTTACGGTACCGAGCAAATGCTCGGTCAACCAGGTACTATACTTTATTGGTTATCCGTTCTCCTGAGTGTAAGACCAGCCTATTAATCCTTCACTTTAATACCAAATAAAACTTTATAAATAAACATTTATAAACAAAAACATTTTTACTATTTAAATAGAAGAAATATCTTATTATATTTTTGATGAATCGGATTTGGATAAAGGATAAAGGATTCCTACTTATAATTAGTGACTACTTGTTTAACACTTTAGTCATTTCACTACACGATAAGTAGAAAACGGTATAAAACGCTAAGTGTCCGCTTACATTTATTTTCTAACAGCACTTAACGTAATCTTAGTTTTATCAGGTTAAGGTTTGGTTGATATCCTAGCATACTATTTTTTTTACAATACAATCACAGATACTATATTTTTTTGTAATTCTAGCATTTTTCTAATTATGTGTAGAATATTGTTTTACCTTTTGAATTTTTGAATGACGTAATAACAAAAGGTAGAGTGTGTTTTTTCTAAACTTCACTTTTCAATTACCTACTAATGAGGTCTTATTGCGAAGTGCAGTTGACAACTCATTAATTCATCTCTTTCCAGAAACGTATATAACTTTATGAATATGTAATTCCAACAACTGGTAGAACCTAGGTTGCCGTTTTAAAGTGAATCATTTTAAATTCCTACCCTCAACAGAGGTTACGGTGATGTTGTGAAATCAATTTTACATCGGCGGTGTTTAATTCCAGATTTTTCACGTGCCCAGTATAAAAAAAATTCCATACCATACTCCCTTAGCTGGTCCATGGCTCATGCGCGAAGCAACAGATTGGCGGGGGATACCTCACCCATCCTCTGACGCCCTCTTCACGGACTCCCATTCGCGCGCGGAACGTCCCTGTGACTTGACGTACTTCCGGTGTCTCTAAGTTGCGTTCCGAGAGTTCGTACCTGTACTGACATTGAAGGTAGGTTTAACTTATGTTTAAAAAATAAATTTTATTTTTCGTCTCATGTTTTTTTTCCTTCATTTTTTTAATCTTAAATAATAAGTCTTGGGTGTTTATGATTGGGATATTTGTTATTTATTGCGGAATTGTGATGAATTTTAAATGCAAATTTGAGAATATTTTATAGGGTATATGGTGGTGTGTTTGTCGTAATTTTTTTGCATTTTTAAGCCGTACGTATAATAATTAAGCACGTTTTACATATAATAATTAGGCACAAAAAGTACTTTATATTTTTGTTTTCATAATCGTGTTTTGTTCATTTATTTTAAAATTGTCTAGCCGTGTTTGTTCGTATTTAATTTTTAATAATACTGTTATTATATTTTGGTTGTTTATTGTTTGGCTCCTTCTCTTGATTAAGGGGTCCGATCCAGACCACTCACACTGCGTAGAAATTGGTTTTTCTAAATTTCTAAGTGCAACTAAACATGAGACCAAAGTTTGCTCACCGATTTACTTCACCTGTAGGAAACCTGCAAGCCTGATGAGATTAAATTTGAAGTTTACCAACCCGCATTGGGCCAGCAAATACTTGAGCTTACGCGGAACACCCTTTTTGCCCGATTTCCGAATACTGGGACATATAAGGGTTGATACCTTTGCTTTTTACTTTAAATATCAAAATATTATTTACATTCCGATTATGAATATTATAATATATATTTTTTATTCAATTTCAATTTTAGATGTAAGAGCCATGTTATGGAATTGGTTTAAAAGTTCAAGTTACTTTAAAAGGAAAAAAAATTACTTGGCAGTTCAGATTGGGAAATTTTAAACCTCAGATTGGGAAATTTTAAAGCTCTATAGAATAATGTTTGTGAATTTGTTAGTTGCTTAAATCGTCGCCTTATTCTTCTCGCTTTCTATCTTTTATTTGGGGCGTAGTATGCGTTCCGTCGGATCACTTCCATAGAGCCCATCAATTAAAGTTGCTTCAGCTTTGAGTCGAAATATTATTTAACTGTATTCAAGTTCTTCCGCCACTTTGTATTAATTATATATGTATAATAATAAGATTTTTCATACAAAATAATATTTAATAATAAATTTTATAAAAAATAAATTTGTTTATATTCTATTGTTTAATTATTATTGTCCATTAATAACAATTTATTCCCAAAAGCGCATTTTATTACAAATACGTATTAGATTCATTTCAAATGTTATCATAAAATGTGTTCAACAGGTATTTTCATATCTTCATTCAGGCTTTTATTAGGGACATTAGTTTTTATTTTAAATTTTATAATCAAGAAGGGAAAAGAATGATAGAATAGAAAATAATGGATAAATTTAGAGTGGCTTGAAAAAAAATGGAATTATAGATAATTATTTTCGCCGACGGAAAAGATACGATTACTATTTTATATAGCCGACGGCTAGAGCTACTGTTAACTTTCGCTCTATAATATATATCTTCAGCGTTTTTATTATAAAGGAGTAAAATTTATAGCGTCGCCATAATTTAAGCGGTCTGAGAAATACGCGTGCCCGTCGGCATGAGTGCCTTTTCTCGCTTATACCTTCTTTGAAAGAGCTTTACTCTATAGCGTAGAATAGTGCAGGAGTGACCGTATAATAATTAGCAAAGAGACTTGAGAGAAGAGAACGAGCCGGCCTTATTTTTTATGTTATTTAGGCTAACTGGCAGACGTGCACGCTTATAGTAAGCGGTTGGTGTCGCACAACAACATAGACTAGTTTATCTGGATCTAGCCTAGGCAATTATGTTTAGGGCCTGTTTCACAATCTCGAGTTAAGTTCCCAATAGGCTATCGGCAACATATTTGACAGATAGAGTATGGAGTATCTGTCAAATATCTGCCAAATATGTTGCCGATAGCCTATTGAGAACTTAACTGTATATTGTGAAACAGGCCCTTAGCCTATCTAAATTATACTGCCTATCTTGCCCTTGTCTTACACATTTAAGCTATTTTGCGGGAGAAACAAGCAAGACGACCCAAGCATCCGGGAGCGGGATCCAACTTATGTTGTTATTGTTTAAATTGTTTTTGTTTTTCGGAGACTCTATATAGACGTCTATCAATATTAAATGGCACGTCTGTTTGTTTGTCTATTAGGATACAACTAATAACGTGTTGAATTCAATCACGTATTGAGTTTATTATCAATTCCGGATATTATAACTAGACTATACGTTCCGTTGTACACTTTGTAAGAAATGATTTAAGGTTTTCATCACTTTGCCATTTTGCCTCTTTCAAGATAGCTTTAATGGATCACATATTTAAATAATATTTTGAACAAAGTGTTCAACGATGATTGAGTCCATTGTTAAGATTCTAAAAGTGAATAAACAATGAACAGTGAATACCTTTCAACGTTAAAAGTATTTGAATTTAAAATAACTATATCTTTTTTTTGTAAATATAAAAATAAATATATAATATTAAAAGCAATAAATAAGAATAAAGTATCGTATATTTTTGTTTAAGGATATTTTTTCTGATATACAACAATAGTAATTAATAATAATTTAATTATTAGTAATTTGGAGTTCACTGAGGGAGGGCTATGTTCAGCAATGGCCGGATGAAAGCCAACGATGATGATGATAATCCACCAATAACCTATTTTATTATGAGATTTAAATAAATGAACATAATAATAAAACATAAAAACAATTTACTTAACTAAATTTAAATAAATATAAAAGTCTTTATTAAATAAATGAAAACCAATCATCAAAAGCTAAACTCAAGCTCTAACAAACAACTCATTCTAACTTTAGACCTAATACGTATGAGACCTAGAAGGTGATTCTGAATTATTGTCGCTATTCATATGTTTTAAGAAAACATTACAGTGTGTCCGACACGCACTTGGCAGGTTTTTTTATCTAAATGGCCCGTATAATGTAAGCGTAAAATGGATTTTCTTTTCCATTTCACCGTAACACATTACAACTGACTCCTATAGACATTAGTAGCTGATGGGATTACTTACCCTCTTCATCATCATCACCATCAGCCTTTATCCGTCCACTGCTTATCATAGGCCTCCCTCAATGAACGCCAAGACGACCGATCCCTTGCTACTCGCATCCAACGCCTGCCACAGCACGGAGATCGTCTTCCCATCTGGTTAATGGCCGACCAGCAATTTGTCTACCTAAACGAGGCCTTCACTCTTGAACCTTAATGGCCCATCAGCCATCCGTTCTTCTGAGTAGTACCTTCTTGAAGACATAAAATTCTACTATTAATAAAGGAGCAGTATTCGAGTGACTCCATCATGATCATCATCATAAGCATCTTTCCGTCCACTGTTGGACTTAGGCATCTTTCAATATTCTAAGTCTAAGTAAACTATTTAATGTTCATTGATGACGTCAACCACTTACAATCAGGTGCTACGTCTACCAGTTTACAACTAACATAAAATAATACCAGATCATCCCATTATTAAGATAGACTGACCCGCGCTTTTTAACACGCTTTTATTATCTTCACTTGTATGTTTGCTTGCTTGTGTGTAACCGACTTTATTGAACTTGATTTTGACCCACTTTGAACGGTCAGATTTAGTTCAAACTATTTCAGACTTATCCGACAATACAATAATTTATGAAGTTTATCTAATTATCAGAAATTAAAAAAACAAATCGACAATTTTTTTTTGGAAACTTTTTTTTGAAAATACATTTTTTTTTCGTGATAATTGAACATGTAAAACTGGCAATGTCGTTTTGCATATTCTTCTCACTTTTAGCTCTCTGGTAAGAAATATAATAATAATAATAATAAAATATTCAAAAAAGATTTTACATTAGTCTTTTTAGAATATTTTATTTGTATTTTACTTATTTTATTAGGAGATAAAGCAACACGGACTGAAGTGTCGGATCTGAAGTATGTGTTGAATTCTATTCTCCTAAATAATTTTAAATCGTATCTGTATTTTTAAAATTGGCACAATGGAGTCAGTGCTGGATTTACGTATAGGCCCGTGAGGCCCGGGCCTAGGGCGGCATGAAAAAAGTAAAGAAGACTGCCTTTGAAAAAGAGTTTGGATTAATTTTTGTAAAAAATTCTCTATAGAATATACCTATAACAATTCACTTTTTTTATTTACTTTTCAGTCTATGAAAAAGAAAGTTTTTTTAAAGATTAATTATAATGTTTACCGAATGATATTTTTTACTTTTTGTTTCATTACTGAATATGACTATAAAAATATAACTTTTAAAAATGACTAAATCTTAATCATTTCGCCCTGGCCCAGCAGTGGGACATAATATAAGGGTTGATACTTTACTTTTTTCTAGCATTAAGGGCGGCAAAATAAACAGGGCCTAGGGCGGCATCAAGCCTAAATCTGTCACTGAATGGAGTTGACGTTCCTTGTTGGACAAAAACATATATTTGAATGAATGAAGATAAAAAAAAATATTTGAATACGTAATTTATTATTATTGTCCGTGTTAGTAGTTCAATATTTTCTAACTTTAATTTGATTGCGATTTTTGTCTTTGATGAAATATAGTATTTTAGGAAATCATTATTATTTGTAACATATCCGTAAACTTAATAACATCAATAAAGATTTATTATTGTGAAACCTTGCCTAGAAAATTTTAAGGCTTTATTAAAGGAAATATTTCTTTTTTAAAATAAAAGCGTTCTTAAAAACCTTATTTTTATTAGTTAATATACGTGTCCCTTTCTTTGTTGTATTGACACCTCAGCTTTGTACCTGATAGAGAACGGGTGATATCGATGTTGATATAAATAATAATAATGCCTTTTTATAAAAACTATATAAGTGGAAATTATTCTTTTTATTTAATAAACATGTTTGGCACAAAAGAAGCACCTACGAAGCGATATGCCTTAGATTTTCACAAACAAAAGCATTTGTAACCTTGAAATGCCCAAAAAAAATCTCACCAAATTGGACTGGTTGTAGCAATCTGGAAAACGAGATATAAAACATTTACGAAAGTGTGAGGTTATGAGCAATCAAATCAAATAGCGAATTGTTGCGAAATGTGAAATCAGTTTGTTTATATGATTAACTATTTATTTTTTGTGCGAAAAAAAAAACTTTTTTTTATTCTGTCTGACAAAATATGTGTGCGTCATCTAAATGAAAATTGTCTTCTAGCATTCAGTCTACTTTCAATACTTTTAATTTCAAATGATGTTTTAGCAATATCTGATACCGGAATTTTAAACTGTCAATTGTCGTCAAGCTGTCAGCCATGCCATATGGCCATATGGCTGTCAACTAATTTATCTGGCACATAAATAATTGCTATTGGCCAGTTGATCTGTCCTATAGTTTGCTGGAAACTTTATTCGCCACATAGTGTTATTCGTTGTCGTTATTGGGTAAATATGTTGCAATTGCTTATTTGGAACTTTATTCGGACATTGTGAAACAGGCCCTAAATATATTATTAGCAATCAATTATTCTTTAAAGTCATTCTTAGTAATATGCCGGAAGAATAATTAATAAAATATTTTAACCATTAATTTTATTCTTCATATTTGGGCAATGTTATATTATATAAAAAATAATTTACACTGATGATGTTTAAATTATAACATAACAATCATCAATACAATAACAACGTGTTAAAACTGGTTATGACTATTTATAAAGATTTTAGTCAGCTTGCTGTCCTTAAAATTCGTATGTAACTTTCAGAATGTTACACCCATTCCTATGTAGTTCTTTTTAGTCTAGAAAGGAAATCCTACTAGACGCATTTATAATGTTCAGATTGTTAGACTGTGTAGGTCTGAGTAGCAATTTAACTGTCGAGTACTCTCAGTGCGAGTAGCACTTGAATTTAATCATTGCGGCGTTAAAAATGTAGAAATGATAAAAGATACAACACATGCTAAAAGATTTTTAACATAACTTTTACATGGTA
Source organism: Lycaena phlaeas (assembly GCA_905333005.2). Taxonomy (NCBI): domain Eukaryota; kingdom Metazoa; phylum Arthropoda; class Insecta; order Lepidoptera; family Lycaenidae; genus Lycaena; species Lycaena phlaeas. The sequence goes on from HG995168.1 coordinate 10,118,086, forward strand.
TCATCATCATCAATAGCCCTTACCCTTTCGCTGAACACGCGTGTCCTTTAATGAACGCCAAGACGACCGATCCCTTGTAAGCACATTTACACGGTATGCTAAAATGTAAATAAATTTCGGATTTAGTGTTATACTATAAATTATTATGAACGTAAAATATTACGTCTACTTTCTTTTTCTACTCTCAACTGTGAATTATCACAGAATACATATTAATAATAATATTGTTCAAAATCTAAGGTAGATTAAGATGTAAAAACTAGCTCTATTTGAATTGCGGTTACAGCGTGCCTTAACATGATAAAGGATGCAAGATTCAGTGCTGTAATTACTTAAGCTAACTACTTTGTTTGTGGTCTCATCAGACTACTTACATTAGGTATATATATTATGTGTCTCATCAGACTACTTACATTAGGTATATATATTGTGTTTCTCATGCATTTGCTCTGTGGTAAATAAATAAAACAAAAATTTAAAAAGATATTTTATTAAACATAAGCATTTATATATACAAAATGAAATCCTATTTATTATTACATCCTGTTCAGCAGTGGACGAATAAAGACTGATGATGATGATGATGATGAAGATGATGACGATCATGATGATGATGATGAATTATAAAACAAAAGACATTAACAAGAAAAGCACGTTTGTTCAAAAATCAAGATTATAATGTAATACAACATTAAATTAACGGTTCTAAGATTAACTTATGTAGAGAATTAAGTTACCGATATATCAAGTATTTGAAGTGGCAATGGGCTGGTCACACAATTAGAACAATATTAGGTACATATTATGTCAACATAATTAAGCATATATTTAAATATCTGTTCGAATTTTCTTTTTATAAATTTATGTATATTATAAATATTTAAGTACGTGTACATTTAAAACCCATTTTGCTAAGTTATATGTAATTAAATATGAACGCTGCACGAATCCCGAGTACTGAAACTCAATTTGCTTTACCTTTTGTCTTTTGAGTTGAGCTCGTCATAATATGTAAGCTGTTACAGCGAGGGTAATCTTACAACAAAATCCGTACAGAAAATATTCTAACTCAATAATTGGTACCAAAAAATAATTTAGTAGCAATCATGTTGATAAAGTACGACAAAGACCTTCAAGAAAAGAACATAACTTAACTTACTTTATAATATTTAGAAAGCTTACAAGGAATCTGCAAAGTTGTTTTCGAGTCTGTCTCTAATTCTGATATGATTATTAGTTTCGAGGGCATATGTAGTAATTTAATAAACTTTGCACGCGCTATGTGTGCGTTCGCGTTCGCTTGTCATTAGGTATACAATACACAGATGAGTATAAAGCCACTATGATGTGGTATTCACGTAACTAATGGTGTATGTGCTGATCTAAGTTTACACTTGTTTAAATCCTATGTGGTTGTTTGTTGCTAATAATACCTTTTCTTTGTTTTATATTTCTTATTGGGTAAAAAAAGTATGTGTGGTAGTTGACAAAGACGGCCATCGCCATGCTTCAAGTATAAAGAAATGTAAATACACCTTCAAGCCGCATAAATATTTCTTATATGAATCTAAGGTAAAATAAAAAGAGTTTATTTGAAAACAAAGCTCAGAATAAGTGAAACGTGATTTTGCATAATAATTGTGTATGAGCTGAGTAAACACATAGTTTATATTTCGTCGAACAAGGGATTTGTTTACTCTACTATAAGAACAACATATTCATCATTATGCCGTTACACGAATGACATAATTCGCCATTTTACTGTATATTTTTTTATGGTTTCTCCTATTTCAAGAGAAATTTACAAGAAAGGGGGAAATATATATAAAAATATATTTATTATATTTATTTATTTAAAATGTATTTAAAAAATTATAGTAATACCTGCTTTCTTTTAATACTTTCAATCTTATCTTATGTCTTTAAACGAGCAACTCTTGTATATATATACAGACTGGATACGATAATACGACATTAATTCAACTTAACGGCTATACTAGTCCATACTAGTATTTTGAATCTATCAAAAATGTCCTAAAGTATATATAAAAAAAAAGTTTTTTTCAAACAAACTAAATAGCATAAATATAAAATACTTGTAAAACAGTTATGTTAAAATAGGTTCACTGACCGATAACAATGGCCATGACGTAATGTGCGTACAGCGTAGTGTAGTATTACTTACGCCGTGATATTTTGGTGGCAATAATGTCATGGTGATCATGATGATGATGATGATGGTGAATGTCGATTAACGCATGATCAAACAAAGAACGTCACAACTCACAGGATCGCGGTGACCTACTAAGACTTCAGTGTCAGTACTGACACACAACTTACACGACACGAGTGCATAATCGTCAAGGTCAACATTACTTCCCAATTCCCATTTCCAACCAATTATCAAAACGAAATAGAAACAATCGGACCTAGATATTTTGTCCTTTTTGCACAGCTGTCTCTTTAACGATGCCGCGCCGACCGGCGAGGTCGTTCACCCGTACGTGATAGCTCAGTGAAAAGTTTATGATATAGAAATGAAAATATTGTCCTGTGCCTAAACTACAAGGTATTTTTGGATAATTTTTTGTATACAGACTCTTATGGTTGTTTTACATATGCAGTTTAATTTAATGTCGTATCGTCGTCAGTCAGTCAGTCTGTATATATAAATATAATATAATTTAAATCTTGGAAACGGCTCCAACGATTTTCATGAAATTTAGTATCGTTTTATCCATGCTATCAGGCGATCATAATCCGCTACAATATCATTAGAATACGAACGTAAATTTCGCTGTCAAGTATCATGTTATAAAAGCTCAATTGGAAAATTAGCCAGTGTCGAATCCAAAAGAGCCTGGTCGTGTCTGCAGTACCATTGTTTTTTCCCTTTTTTTTCTAGTTTTAATTTTCTAGTTTACCCAAACAAATGCTCGGTCAAGCAGGTACTAATTAATTTATAGTGGATATAGATAAATGGAGCATTTTTTATGCTAGCTAGATAGGTAAACGAGCGGTCAGCCACATGACAATAGTATATAGACAATAGACATGTAGTCTGTGGTAATCGATGCCAATAAAAAAAAAGTAAAAGTATCAACCTTTATATGTCACACTGCTGGGCACGGGTCTCCTTCTTCGAAATCAAGCGAGGAGGGTAATTTGCCAATAGTCCAATAAATATAAGTTAAATTCAGACTAGCCCCAGTATGGCACGGCGTTGTGGAGAACTGTTTAGTGGAGTAAGCCCACGAGGCCTTTGCCGAATCTTTTTGCCTCAAAAAGCGGCGGAAAGCGATCGCAGGGATTTTAGTTTTGGTATGCACTAAGTGTGGGTCTCCAATATGAAATAAATTATTTTTTCCCTAAGTAACAAAATATGGCAACTGATAACGGGCACAATGACAAATTCATGTTTGCCTACCCTAAGAAGTTAAGTCTATGTACCAGTACTACACTACAATTTTATTAATTAAGATCAAAGCTATTTATTATTTATAGTAGAGTTATTTTAACTTGTATTATAGTAGTGATCGTGGTTCTATATAATTGAAATGAAATAACGAAAGTATTTTATACATTTGACTAGACATACTTTTAGAATACAGTTCTGAGTTTGATATTCATAACCGCCCACTGAATTAGATGAAATACCCTTGATTTCATTAGGAGAATGTCAATATAGACCGAACAATGTGTTGTGTTAAAGGATTAAATCTGGTATTGAATCTATGTTAGGTGAAAATGTAACGTCAACCATAAAATGTAACCTGAACCTCGGTTCGACTTCAGGTAACCTTTACGTAAAAGCTTTTAGATGCCCCATTGTTAAAGGCTCTTTGAAGGTTTATCATAATAGTGTCATTCAAGTATGACACATGTAACTCTATACTTTAGTGTTGTTCAGTATTTGTGGGCGGAAAATATTGTCAAAGATGACGCTATTATGGCAAAAGTGATAACTAAATACGGATTTAAAATACTTTATTAGAATATAAAACAAATGTACACTCAATATTGAAAACTATTCATGACTGCCCCGACGGACTTCATTCTTTCGAAAGTTGTTGAGTGGAAAAATTTAGAGAATATTTCTCTTTTTGTCAACTGCTGGACACGGATATAATAAATACCAAGACCATTTGGCCCATATTCGTTTGCATCCGACTTATATTATTTATTTACTCACATATTTTCTAAATGGTCACTTCGAATTATTTAGCTTGGTTGGTTGGCTTGGTTATATACCATAACATTCGACAGATTGAAGTCTCTGGATCGGGATTTCAATTTACTCTGTGGTATGTAACCCCTTTACATAAGTCTTGTTTTTACTTTTTTTACAATTTTTACTATTTCTCTCTTAATTTGTCTATTATAGTAAAGTATAAAAGTAAAGTATCAACCCTTATATGTCCCACTGCTGGGCACGGGTCTCTTCCTCGAAATCAGGCGAGTAGGGTAAATGGGCCATAGTTCACCGATGCGCTGGCCCAATGCGGGTTGGTGAACTTCACATACCTTCACAGACTTTCGATCTCATCAGGCATGCAGGTTTCCTCACGATGTTTTCCTTCACCGGTTTTTGTCTATTATACCTTCACGAAAATACATAAATTGGTTAAAACGTTTTCCAATTATGCGATTCATTTTTATTCATATAGAATATACTACATAATATATATTATACTCTTTATTATAAAAATAAGTATCATATTTTTATGTTATCCCAGTAATGCGTCACTTGTTATATAGCAATCACATTATTTAAAAAACAGCAATAAAATTGAAATAAAACTTAAAAATTAAGCATTCATTTTTAATAATTAATAAATGGAATTTATCATAAATGTATGTAATATAAATGGAATTTAATTATATAAATGGAATTTATTATAAATGTATGTACTTTCATAGCAGTAGAAACTTAATTTGTTCTAGTCCTTTTAGCTCTTTGAACAGTTTGAGACATTCCCGAAGTGGCTTGCTGAATGGAGTTGATAAAACCTTTGACGCTTTTTTCAGTGACGGTTACAACTTTGCGCTTTTATTAAGTAACTACTGGCCATTAAAATGCTTAAAAACGAGAAGAGTATTCAGTTTTATCTTTGGGTTTTCTGCTCAATTTTTAGAAATGTGTTTTCAGATTAATAAACATTTTTGAGGTGAAAACTTCTTTAACGGCGTTGTGCACTTTTTTGTGATAAGTAAAAAATGTTCAACTCGCGTGACGAAAACTTCGTAAGACCGATCGAAAATTCGTAAGACTACGATTATGTAACTATTGATTTTTCAGGGAGATAAAGTTTTTAATGTAATTTAAATTGTCATGTGTGTACGATAGCGCAATAAATAAATATAGAATATAGTAGAATACTTCTACTACATAAATGATAGTACTTTTATACTGATAATCCATTGAAATCCATTTTAAAATATCAAAAATGCACAACGTTAATATTCAAGTTTTCACCTCTGCCGGCACTCCCGGAGTGCAACCCGTCGTTTTTTTTTTCAATGGCCGCGAGTGGCAGAGAATGGAGAGTACTGGTCATCTCTGGAGGAGGCCTTTACCTTTCATTGAGAGGGCTCTTACCAATACACATACTATCTTATTTCAAATTCTAATATTACAGTTAAAGAGATACAAAAAGAAAATCATTCGATTGTTATCACTTGCTGAGTTTTCACTGGATTTCTATTTTCCTCATATTGAAAAGGGTGCATATCAATGTAAGAAGAGTGCGTAAGATGAAGACAAAAGTTGAGTTTCATTTCAGTGAAACATTGGTGTAGGTTTCTGAAATTTAGTAAAATGGCAATATAATACAATTCATTTTTATCGGTGGAAACTGGAGAGCCTGCGTTTGTGACATGTGCTTCTAATGCATGAGTTTCATCACTCTTTATTTCTTTCGTATAACAGCTTTGCTTATATTTCGTAAAACAGGGCAGGATAAGCTTTTATTGCCTATGAGGCCGAGGAAATTTTCTGAGATAAATCGTATATGTGCTGACTTTAGGGATCGGTCGTCCTTGCGTTGATTGAAGGATGTTTAGCAGTGGATAGACAAAAGTTGATGATGATGATGATTAATTATTTCGTTATCTTCATCTTATAAAAAATTAACTGGTGTTTATCTGAACAATAAAAACATTTTGGGATCCTGATTGATATTACCTTTAGAAGGAACTTAAATCACAGCAATAATCTCCTTTTTGCACGCTTAATTTTACCAGATCTGTCACGCTTTTTATAGTTTTTTTACTAGAAAATCACAGTAGAAAATATTGACAATTCAGATAAGATATAAATATCAGTCCATCAGTGACATATCCTCAATATCCTTCCTTACTTATAATATCCGGGCATAAATTATAAAATCTTTTACTAGAACATTATATACATCAATATATTTTTTATGAATCTTGTTTTAATTTAAAGGAGAACGTTATAATATTGGCTCAATACCTCTCTATTTACTGGGCTAAATCCCAGATTGGCCAACTACGGTCAATGTTATCGATGTGATCCCTTAAGCTGTAGATTACATACCCAGCTTCTAGTAAATACCTTACGAATAAACAAGAAACTTGAATAATATTCTTTGATATATTATCATGATGCTTCAAAAGCATTTAGACGGACAAATAAAACAAAATCCAATAACTTTTTATTATTAAAGACAAAACATTTGAGTAAATACTTTACTAATTTTCTTTTTTTCAGCATTTTTTCCCTTCCATCCCTTTTCTTGATGTATAAATATAGGATTTCGAAAATCAAGGATTAACGCGATCATCGTTAAAATTTGTTTGATAGATTTCGATCATTATTTTTCATTTTATAGCAATAAGTTCGGACATTTTGGAAAATACACCTTCAAAGAATTGTGTTTGCAAATATAGATATAGTTATGTAGTCGGTTTATGTTTTTTTTTAATATTTTTTTATGTATAGGTACATACCTAAACAACTTAATGAAATTATAATGGAATCGAACATATGGAGCTCAAAGTCGGATACAATTTATTCAAGTTTCGACACTCAGTCGAGTCGAGCAGAAGTTATTTTAAGTCAAAAGTTTAATTAAATATTGAAATTTTAAGTTAAGTTAATCAAAGACCAATTAATTTCTTCCCGAGTCTTTGTCAGGAAAGCGGTTGATAATTGCAATTTTAACACGTAGGAGCAGAATATCTTATATATTCGGACAAGCTTTTACAAAAACTGCAATGAACGATTTGAAAATGTATTTTCAGACTCCATAAGCATTTTATCTTCCTGATTTAGGTATTTTATTATGAGATTATGTAAGAGTAGAGAAGGATTGTTAATAAAACAATTTTTAAATAATACAAGTAAATTAACAGAAAACATATGAACTGAAAGTCGTATTGGATATAAAGCGCTGTAAGAGGTTTTTAATTTCCTCGTATCCGGTATAGACAGACCGACTTTGATCGGAAATAGTCCAGTGATTTTGTTCGCTGTGTTGATACTACGCTTAGCTTACAGATGTGGAACTATATCATCTGTCCACGGTTTTTCGCATGTTATGCATCCGCTACACATTAGTAGTTTTTAAATTATGAATGAATCCGTAGTTTTTCTATTAAAGTAGGTGAACTAGCAGATGAGTTATCTTATCGTAAGTGGGCTGGTTATACACTCAGGATAACGGATGGCCGTTGGGCCAATAAGGCTCAAGAGTGGAAGCTGCGTTTAGGTAGATGAAGTGTAGTGAATTCTAGCTTCAATAAACCTTACAGTGACAGATGTGACACCCTTAGCTGAGTAAACTCCGAGGGCTAAAAGGGACAATCCACCAACTGCAGCAAGTGTCTTATCCCAATCTGTGACAAGGACATTTAACCCTGTACCTATTACACTTCCACTACTATACTTCTACAGTCGACCATCCTCTTGACACTAATTGGCCTTCGCAACATTAATTGGCAACATGTTCCTTCTTGAGATACACCGATCTCACCTGCTCAAATATTAAAAACAGATGACCGTTACGAGCCGGTCGTCAGATCTAAGACATCTATGCTGATGAATTCAAAAAATATACTAACGCCTGAATACTTAAACGTCACTTAAATACTTGGGGGCTCCTCAAACTTCTAAGCACGCTTTAAATAGCTGACCAATGAACGTCCACAAATCAAAAAAATATAAGCAGCTTCCTCTGAGTTGCGTTTGAGTATAAGGGCATAAGTATTACAAAAGAAATGGCAGATAGAATAAAATTAAGAAGTAAAGTTTACGCGATTGCACACACTTTGTCTATGACAACGGGCATCAAGGTATGACCGGGTCGTGTCGTTTGCTACCGGCATTTTCAATTGACTGCCAAAATGATCGAATATTTTTTATATTTTTGAAAATTATTTTTTACATTTATGAAAATTATCAACGGTAACATTATATCAATATTGATGAAATGAAGCATTAACCATGCCATGTAACCTGAACCTCAATCCGGTTTCAGGTAAGCTTTAGCTTTATGTAAAAGCTTTTAGTTGCCCCATTGTTCAAGGCTCTTTGAAGGTTTATCATCATAATAGTGTCATTCAAGTATGACACACGTAACTCTATACTTTAGTGTTGTTCAGTATTTGTGGGCGGAAAATACTGTCGAAGATCACATTATACAGGTAAAGATAATTACTAATGAGAAAATATCATCGGAACCGGGACATCATACTTTTTACTAATACATAATACATTATTTTATCGGTATCTCCTTTAAAATATTCTTGGTAATGAATTAAATATTTAATTCTTTTTAGAGAGTTTGGGTAGAATATTATCAACTTTCATATCATGACGTTACTCATGTATTTCATTACTATTTTCCGATTACTGATTTACTAGGTAAACATTTTAAGGTAGTAAATTACCTTACTATATTAAACAAATATGATTTTTGTAAAGTCGATTTTCGACGATATTTTTACGCGAAAATGTATGTCATAATGCGTTATAAGCCGAACCGAACGCTTAGGCCGATAGTTTCTCTCTATCGCTTGTACAACTATTTTCTACCTGCTGCTGGCTATAAACCCCATTTTAATATATTATATAGATTTTAAGTATGTACAAATTAGCAGTCCAATATATCGGCTGCCACGTTGACGGAATTTGTGTCAACAACATATTATGCCGCTTATGCTGACGACTTGGTATTGCTGAGTGTGTCGATTTGTAGCCTCAGAATGTGTGCAGTCGCGGATTATAGTATGTATAATGTGTAGGTTCATGACACCATTGGTCATATTATTATATTTCGCTGAACTCATTTCAAAATCGAAAATCAAATTGTAGATATCAAACCCCCTTCATTTATTTAACACACCATACTATAACACAAAACAATTTTAGAAACTTAATAGTACCAAATATATATGGTTAAATATTTTATGCTCTGTAAATACTCTTGGATCCACGGATACGCAGCTCCCAGGAGTATCTGCTGTCGTTTTAGCTGTATCAATGAGTCAAACCGTAGATATGATAGCGAGAACAGAAAAATGGCCAGACCCGTTGAGGATTGAGTGTTATTCACGCTGAGAATGCCTGAAAGTATTTCAGGCACCCGTTTAGGGAGTATAAATCGCCACGTACGCCACTCTTTGCCACATCGACTTAAGACTATCTTTCAAAATGGTTTTCTGTATCGAAAAAGGGCCCAAAATCCAGCTCCTATGTCCAGCGACAATCCTACTAATATTATAATCATGAATGTTTGTATGTATGGATGGATGGGTGTTTGTTACTCTTTCACGTAAAAACTACTGAATTGATTTCGAAGAAACTTTACAATAATATAGCATATTAATCAGAATAACACATAGGCTATAATTTATCACTGCACTCCCAAAGGAATGGTAAGTACGCGGATGAAACCGAGCGGCGCTGGTAGTAATTTATAAAGTCGAATTTTTCTTAATAGAGTATACAGTACGTCTTTTTACAAGTTCAACGTAAAAGGAAAAAAAAAATCAAGATCGTCCGGAGCGTTCCGCAGCCATTACAATAACGCATTCAAGGCACTAATGGAATTTGCCCCGGTTGCCTCGGTTGCCCCAGCACTAGTGCATCTGGCATGTTCTGTGAGGTGCACACAAATTGTTTTTACGCCATTATAAGGAAAAGAGTTGTGTCACTGCTCCTAGAGACAGCTTTTTCGTTGTGACGCAACATCTAGTAGACTGGATAAACTTAACATTTTTTTTTATTGCTTTGATAAATGATAAATTTACATATTGTCATATAACTGGGCACGGGTCACCTCGAAATCAGGCGAGGAGGGTTGTTGGCCACGAGATGTGAGAGGTGTTTTCACATCTTCAAAGACTTAATCTCGTCACGCATGCAGGTTTCCTTCACGAAAATAAGGTAAATAAGGGATTATATAGCAATAATAAAAATTAACTTTTTGTCGAATGTCGTATTTTTACGCAGTAATGTTTTTTTTTCACTTTGTAGTTAGTAAAAGTATCAAAATAAATAAAGACTGAAATAAAGACTTTCTATTCTATTTACATCTTACTGCTGGGAACGTGTAAGGTATTAAGCAATAGTTACTTATGCGCTGGCCCAGTGCCGATCGGTAACCTTTAAAGACTTTCAATCTCATCAGGTATGCAGGTTTCCCCACAATGTTTTCCTTCAAACAAAAAATGTAGGTCAGGATCGAACCCGGATCCTCTCGTTCAAGAGGTCGAGCTCATTCTCACTGGGCCATGGGTAAAAAAAAGCATATATTATACGGTCAAATTGAGAAAGGCCTCCTTCCTTGAAGCCGCTTAAAGACAAAATATATAAAAAAAAAATATGTTTACGCGTTTTGTTTATTGTTTTCTTGTTTACGCGATTTTTAATCATTACAATGAAAAATTTTTTATAGATTTTATCGCGGCTTATCAAGTTTTTTACAAACCCGACGTTTATTGACTTTGACCGTGACCATGGGTAATATAAATTCACCCAAAATAATTAAGTCGTTCATCGAGAGAGACCTACTTCCATATTAAAATGTTAACAATGTAATTGTTGTTTGTGGTAAACGAGTAGTTAATTTTATATATAATGATATTTTGACTATATTAGGCATTGTTACTTTATACCTTGTGTGAGATATAAATTAAATTTAATAAATTAAACAAAATGTGTATAAATTGAAGTTCATGGTGAACTCATCAAAAGCGATTGGTAATCTACAAACAAGAGTGAACTATTACAAAGGCTTATATTAAGAGCTAGTTTTGAAGAAGTAGCGCTTGAAAAACAGGAGGCTTTTGTTCATAATAACTGAGGCCTTGGCTCGTATCCCGGTGCTTTGTTCCAGATTATGTGAGTTAGTAACATCTCGCTGACCTCGTATTCATATCAACGAACTGAGACGGTGTTTTGCTGCAATAGATGAGCTTATTTCTCAAAAATAACCTCGTTCATAAAATTTATTTTTGAAGACACGTTTGCAGGTAGTTTATGTTTATTTTGACGTGAGAGATTTGGTTCGGACGCTTAATAAGCGTCGCGGTATGCCCACTTCGATTTAATGTCCAATATTCAACGTCAAAAATACAACATTTTGTGTCAGTCAAACGTTTTTTTAACGGTCGGTAAAAAGCGCTCGTACGAACGGGGTCTAAGGCCCCATAAGAGTTAAAAAGCGTTTGAACGGGACAAATGGTATGGGTAGTAACCCATATAGATACCCATGAGTCTGTTCACTGAAAAGCTTTTTTTAGCGCGTGCTTTTTTTTCAAGTGCTGTTGGATTTTTGACGTTCAGTGTTTGACGTCAAATCGAATTGAGCATGGCAAGCTCGCCATTTGAGCCAACGCGACGTCAGGATTTTGTTTTTAAAGCGCTCGTGCGAACGGGGCCTTAAAGTTTATAAATATTATAGATAGATATTATGATAAAAAAGATAGATATTCGCCTGCGTTAACTAAGATTTACAACGGGATCTTAGTACACAAAGTAGTAGTGTAAGTAACTTTTCTGGTTGATTTTTACACCTTGTGTCCGAAAAATCCAAATATCTTACGGAACCCTATTTTTTCCAGAATAAAATTTAGCTTATGTTACTCGTGGATAATTTAGCTTTTGAAAGGTGAAAGAATTTTTGAAATCGGTCCAGTACTTTTTGAGCCTATTCATTACAACCAAACAAACAAACAAAGTTTTCCTCTTTATAATATTAGTGTAGATGAAATGTTTTATATTATCAGAAATTATTTAAATTTTGTTCTAAGCCATCGAGCATAATATTGTACCGGATCAGAGCGGTAACGGTCTATTTTGTGTTGCAAAACAATTTCCGCCAAATTTGTGCTGCGATGCTGCGCTGGTTCTACGCTCGATTGACTGACTGAAGGCCACTGATGGATGATTTAACGATGGGACATAAACAGATCACTGGTTGGATGAAGTGCTATTATGTCAGTGAAAAATCACTAACTGATTCGGGTTTTTATAGCTCACATACTCGATCAAGTTATATTATTGTCGATGTTCTAAGTCTTTTCTGGAAACTGAAAATCGCAGGTGTGATGTGTTTTGCAGGAGATGTCTATAAACGTCGGCTATCATCGCGACCATTGCCCTTAAAATTAGTAAAAAGTATAAAATACTAAAAGCGCCCCGCGGTTTCACCCGCGTATTTCCATGGGAGTAGAGGGATAAATTATAGCCTATGTGTCTCATGTATAAACTATATTATTGTACAGTTTCATTAAATTCCATTCAGTAGTTTTTACGTGAAAGAGTAACAAATATCCATACTTACAAACTTTCACGTTTATAATAATAGTAAGATGAAATTTACCTAAAATAAAATTACCCCAAAATATACGCATCAGTTCAAGACAAATTTCACGCACCAGTTGTTGTAGAGATCGTCTCGCTATTAATTTTATTCCTCAAGAAAACTTATGAAATTATCAGCCCCTTTATTCTTATGAAAGCTCTCGATTTTAAGCTTTACATATTATATTCCGATGCCATTAAAAGTTTAGCGTGATACTAAACGTGATCTTATTTTGATTTAATTATTTCAATACTGATGCCTACAGGCTTACAGTATGTAGGTTGGAAGCGTATGGTATGTAATTGGATGAAAATTGGAATTTTAGTCTTCGAAAAAGTAATCTAGTACTTCTTACGAAACTCGGAACAAATAATTAAATTACCGTCATTTACTATTAAAACTGTTTGAAACGAATACTTTTTATTAAAATATCCTTATGTTATGCCATCTTGGCAGAATCCAGAATGCAACAAATATGAAATGATGACGATCAAGATATTGTTATCATTATAATTTAAGTTTCATTTGCTCTTTCTAACACGCCCTATATATAGCAATCCAGGACAGTATTGATATCCGAAGGCGCTCATATCTTACCATTTATGAACTGTCTATTATAAACACTATTCTATTTTATAATAACTTTCATAGGCTCCTTCCAAATTAAGCTAGTGCAACACTTACCTCTCTTTTTATTCTTGTTTTAAAATTATTTCATGAAGCTGGTAACAATTAATGATAAATAGTAACTAAATATTGCAAAACTTAAACTATTATTACTGAATCTTCAAGTCTTAAGTTTGCATATTATTTTATTTAAAATTTGAATCATCTCAGAATCAAATTCAAGCAATCAATATTGGCGACAATTCTATTCTATATTTTGGGACCTGTTACTACATCTTTAATTCACCTTATGTGAATTAGCTAGATATTGATTGAATATAAGAGTTTTATACAAAAACCTTATTTACCAACGGGGTCAGAATTGAAAATATTTCCACCAGTATTAATAGATAATCCTAGGTACACATATAGAAATAGATATAGATGATAAGCCTCTTGCACTGATTAATTTATTCTGAACGGCGGATACACGACAGTGGACACAAACAGAATTGATAAAATGGTATTGGCTGAAATAAATTTCATATATATGAGCGACGACTGAAATACGTGATTTTATTGAAATTTTAATTTAAATAAAACTTCAGAAAATTGATTTTTCCAGGAGATAGAATTATTTGTTCTGCCAGTCAGCAATACGATTTAGAAATGTATAATACTCTGTGTTACTGCAAATAGTATCAGATAAGTACCATGAAAAACAGCCTTTTGATCTCATCAAAAGTAAATGGGACCTGTAAAAAATTGGTTCATTACCATACAAATTATTGCATTAAAATGTACCACTGTTGAGTTTTGTAAACGTATTTTTGTGTGCTATTCAAAAATGTTATTAATGTAAAATGTTTTTATCACAATTTTATTGGTTATGATAATTATAAAGTTACAAGGTGTTGTACTTTATTATAATAACTTTTTAGAGCTTATATCTCCACCGAATGTTCAAATAAAAAGTCCCCTGTTAGGGGTCACAATCAGCTGTCGCCATCATTTTAATGCGATCTTTTCCTTTCACTTGTCGCCTCCCTATGTCGTGTTTTCACGGCCTATATACGAAAAAACTTTTGCACATTATTTTTCTTTCACTACGTTTTCAGGTTTTTTGCCGCATCTACCATGTTTGTAATTTTAATATACATTTTTAGATGTTATTTTTGATCGGGTAGTTACAGTAAATACAATTTCAATATTTGTCAACGTACACATTATATACTTGCTGAAATAGAAATTTTATAATAACAAGTCGAAAAATAAAAAAAATGAATAACTGAAATTCAATTTCAAAGCTTTTTATAATGCAGTGTTTGATTAAAAAGCATATCGCTCCATTTTACTTCATATGTCATCGTTTTATATAAATCAAGACGTGAAAATATAATAAACATTTTAATTCGGTGTATATAAGCTATTGTTTTCAAGGCTTTTTTATTCCGTTTGATATTTGTCCCACGGGAAGATTTGTTTGATCGGACCAAAAGCTAAAGCCACGTCTATCCGTGCTCTAATCTTCATGAAAATTCGTTGAGAAGTTTAGCCGTGAAACGAGGTCAATGTAACAAAAAAATCGCCCACTAGGTAGGTATCATAAGGAAAATATTATTTTTATTGCAATATATAGCATAAGTTTGAAGTGACTGTAAGTACCTACAATCATATTCATCATCAGCCTTTATCCGTCCACTGGTGAACATAAGCCTTTAATGAATGCCAAGACGACCGATCTCTTGCCACTCGCATCTTACACAAAAAACTTTTGCCAAAAAAAAAAAAAAGATACAGTGGCGCGAATGCAGGGTTTATATAATTCTCGTCAGGCTATACATAATATAATAGGTATGCGAATAAAGAGACGAACGTTTTTAACGTTTCTAAGATAATTTGATTGTCGGATTCAAAACTTTTAACTTTTCAATTACGACACATAGTTCCCGAAAATAGCGCGTGTAAACAAACTTTTTAGCTTTATTATGTTAGTAGAGATAGTTATAATAATTATATACCTACCTTGAGTTGCCAAGTTAAACATTTAAGATTCAAGTATATTAATAATAATTTGTTTTAACTCATAATTATTCTTCCCAAGTTGGCTTGTTCAGCAAAAGTTTCCGTAAATAACTTTAAGTGTGTAACTTTAAGAAGATTTTCGTTGTCAAAATATATTCTTTTATATCGTGATATTTTTAAGTACCTACTTAATATGACATTAACTTTTTCGTGTGTAAAGGCAGAAACATGCTTACGTGTCGTGGCGTGTCGTGACGCGCCAGAAGCATATCGGTTTCAAACATTTAATATGGTTAGGGACATATTTGCGTGTCGTGTCGTTGCGACACGACACAACACGGCTATGTTATATTATAAAAGTATGTCTCATAATAATACAAGTGCGACAATCTGTCGCGCCAATCTCAGCATATCGCCGAAATGAGAGAACAAGTTTGTGATTAATGATCATAAGGATTTTCGGTACGATATGTTTAAGTACCTATCTTGACTAAACAGCAATGATCAAATTCTCAGACTCTAGCACAAACAAAGTACTTTGAAAGCTTAAACGATTCACTTAGAATATACTATATATAATGCATGCAGAGCGACGATGCAATGGTCCAGTGGATAGAATCAGCCTCTTATTCGAGAGGTTTCGGGTTCGATCCTGACCTCCCCGTGTGTGCCTTAAAATGGATTTTTCTAAATTTCTAAGCACAAGACCATGGCTCGTTCATCAGTGAAGGAAAACATCGTGAGGAAACATTCGTACTTGATGAGATTGAAAGTCTTTAAAGGTATGTAAAGTTCACCAACCGCGCATCGGTAAACTATAACCAATTATCTTCCTCGCCTGATTAAGAGGGTAGGGAATATTATATTTAGTTGTGAATTGTCACACAATGTGCACTATTATGTAGTTATTATTTGGTCCACACTGCACTGCCACTATTGAATATAGGCAATTTATCAGTGGACTGATAAATGTTGCTGATGATGATGAGAAAATAATTTATTATTTCATTAATACTTCATGACAAAATGTGGAAATTACTTGTTAATGATTTATTATGAAATTTTGTACATTGGGTCAAATTGACTGTTCAAGCCATCATTGAACCCACATAAATAAAAAACGAATTGACATACGATTTAATGACAAATTATACATAATTTAATTTATATACAAAGATAATACATAACTATGATATAATACATAAATTCATATTCGATATACGAATATAGATATTGTTCAAATATCAACCGAAATCCCGGTAATCCGATCATAGAGGTCAGAACTTCCAGGTACAATAAAGTGGTCCGCTCCGCTGGACTGTAATCTTATTACAACCGGACGCTTGAACTTCACCAAAAAACCAACCAAATGCATGTCCCACCTATATTTTAAAAAGTGCTGGCAATTTGTATTTCACATTCGCATCTCATTTAAAATGTTCTATTCTATTTTGAAACTTTTAGCATTTTTCATTTAAATCAGATTTAAATTCATATATTTAATTAATTACGTAATGGTCAAGAATGGTTTCACCAATTTTAATGAAGTTTTTTTTATACACGATGTATTTTGAACGCTTTGAAAAATAAATAGGTAAGTGTAGGCGTAGCCTGACATGATACAAGTAAAAAAGCGCTAAATTATAATTTTTTTGGTTGTCTTTTTTAACTTTTTTGTATAATCCGGTTTGGTAAATATAATGATACAGACATATTTTGGTGACAATGCTTTAAATGAATAAATAAAACAGAAATGTAACAGCTGACTTACAGCCGCGTCCCTCAAGGTGTACGAACTCCCGCGCCGCGACTCGCGGTCTGCGTGCGTTCATAGCATGTATGCATGCATCGTGGGCATGCAAAATACATATGTGCTAAAATTTTCTTTAAAAAAATAAAACGTTTCTGAGATAAATGGTTGGCACTGTATAGTATATAATTAGGCTTTAATCTTTCAAAGCGTTCCAAATACACCCGGTATAAGCAAGACCTTATAGTTGTGGGAGAAAAGGTATGTTAATAAGAGTAAGTGGCAATGACTATCTGACGCAATAGACACGATTTTTATAGGCCCGCAATTATTCACCTACTAACATTTCGGTATAGCTGTGTCTATAGGTGTCACTGATAACTTAACAACAGGTAAAACTTGGCAACGCCAAAAAGGCCCTTGCCTAATAAATTTTGTGATTAACAATGTTCTAATATATTTACACTAAATATAGATGAGAGATCTGTGATCGGTCCTGTACATTTGAACCCCGCTTTTTATTTTTGACGTGACAAGTCTAATAACTCGATATTACGGGCAGCATGCACGAAAAAGTTGAGGTCATGTAGCGTTTCGCCAGCGAGAGCGCGCAACGAACGAGAGAAAGGCATGATTTCCACTCGCATCCAAAACAGAACGGCTGCTACACGGATATTATCTTCCCACCTTGTTGATGGCCGACGAAAACTTAGTCTATCTAAACGCGGCCAGTCTTGAATTTATCTTCAATATTATGTTAAAAAAAATAAGAAAATTACCAACCAAAATATAACATACCATATTTTATTATATAAGTCGTATAATAATTTTTGATTCTCTTACTTGTGTATTCAATGTAGAATTTTTCGACGAATATTGTTTTTTATTATTAATCGTCCCAAGTTAAAGGAAAAAAACGTGAACTAAATTTTTCATGTTTGTAAATCCATTAATTTTGAAGTTAAAGCAAAAATTGTTTTTTGAGTTTAAACTTAAGTAAGTTGTAATTTAAGAGTTTTATCCTTAAGCAAGATAAATGAGGGATGAAGGTTTGTTTAAACTTTTTCTTAATCTGATCAATTTTTATATAAATAAATAATAAGGATATTTCCTTATTATTTATTTATATATTTTTGGTAGGCTTGTAAAAGCTTGTGTCTATAAATATCTATATATACACACGTTTTTGATGTTATACTTGATTAATATCCAAAAGGTTAATATCAGCTTTTGCGACCTACGTATTAAGATACGTTAAGATACCTACGTATTAAGATATCGTTACGGTAAGGGCGATAAGGTTTGCATTAAAAGAATAGTGTGAGAAAAGACCTTCCTAAACAAATCAGACAGACAAGACAGTCCTAACTTGAGCCAAAGTAGCGTTAAAACCCGACGCTAGCTCATGTTGGGGGTTCGACATCCTCAAATCAATTTAACCTCAAACACTCTCTAAAATCACACAGCACTTGACAAAAAATCGCCGCGCTCTAAACGCGTTCGTAAGATCACAATATAAATGGGTATCCATTTGTCTAATCAAACGATTTTTTTACCGCTCGTTATTTATTATTAATATAGTATAATAGTTCTATATTTCCTTTCGTTTTGGTATATCCATACACTCCATCCTTAAAAACTGCGCAAGTACACGAGAGCAGATAAAAATAACGCTGATTTTCATAATATTTTTTTTAGTGTATATAATAAATAGTTCATTTACTATTCCATTCAGCGGTGAAAGCGATGTACCCCGAATCATATTTCCTGTGAGCTCAGTGAGTGGCCGCAATGCGTCTGCTATCGATTCGACGCTGTTGCCAGACATCGCTATGCCAAGGGCGAAATTTTGTTTTTTCTCATGACCTACCAAACTTGTAGACTACTAGAGCGTATCGGTCGTACGTAAATAGATTTTTGTGTCCTATTTCTCTTTTATTGACGGTTATTTAAAAAAACTTATAAGATATCTTCAATACTATATTGTGGGCATTTGTTATCCTATTTTAAGAAAATTAACAAACAGAAATTTAAGTTCCTGATTTATAAGAGATTATTATTTTACTATTTTTCTACTTATCCTACTAATATTATTATAAACGTGAAACTTTGTATGTATTTTTATTACACTATGTATGTTAGTTTTACTTTCACGCTAACTACTGAATGGATTTTGATGTAACTTTATAGTTATGTAGCTTACACATCAGAATAATACATTCTATAAGTTATCTTCACACTCCCGAGGAATGAGAAGACGTGGGTGAAACCGCTGGGAATCTAGGGAGCCGCTTGTCTTAAATATATTTAAATAACATAGTTTTCTTTTAGGACTATATCTAGGATTCGGCGTATAAAAACTGATGATTATGATGATAGTATCAGATAGTAGTAGTAGCAGATATTTCTTAGATACAAATACATATCGTCAAAGGTATCAGCGCCCCGACAAACATCCTACTAATATTATAAATGCGAAAGTTTGTAAGTATGGATGTTATACTCTTTCACTTTAAAACTACTAAATTAATGTTAATGAAAATTTACAGTAATATAGCTTATACATCAGAATAACATATAGCCTATAATTTATCACCGTAATCCCACGGGAATAGGAAGTGCACGGGTGAAACTGCAGGGCGCGGCTTGTACTTCATACATTTTTACAAAATTTCGCGCTTATAATATTACTAAGATTAAAAAATTGCGTTTATTGGTTATCTAGATGCAGAATGTGTGCTATGATAAAAGTAATATTGCTACAGGTAAGAGGTAACCATCTAGTTACTAACTGCCATTTTAAGTTTAACAAAGTTAAAGTGAAGTTATCGACTTACAATTTTCATAATTCATTCCTTGCTTCGCAAAGTTTCAGATATAAGCCGTGCACTGCCAAGTTAAATAGTCTGTGAAATAAATATATTTTTAACGCTAACACTTAGATTTTTGTACTTAGGTATAGTGTTAAAGAGAAGCTCGATCCATCAGGTTAAGCTATACTTGCTAGGGTTGTTTCGTGGATGCCCATCCATGGCCACTCCATCATAACGAGACTCCTCCATGCCTCGAAAAGTACGTTAAGCTATTGGTCCTGTTTGTCATTCGTGGTTCTTTGTCCTTAGGGGTCGTCTGAAGCCCTTGAAGAATAGACTTGTAAAAATAGCCGTTGTTTTCGGAAAACCTCGCACTAAATTTTCGATCTAATCTTTATAAGATTTCGGTCACTTTCTGAGCATAAATTAACAAAATGCTGACAGATCCAGGCGGAGCTTCAAGTGCCTTCTTGAAAAAAAAGCTGATATCTCGGAAACTATGGCGTTTAGGGCAAAAGTTATTCATACCATTAACATAGATAATAACATTTTACTCTTTTTCCGGTTAATAAAACTTTCATTTACAGATTTAGAATAAAGAGAGAGAGATAGAGATTAGAATGAGATGCAGGATTTTTACTTAAATAGGCGGATGTAGCGCAGATAGCATTTGCTAAGTTGAACTAATTATTGTTTTACATCTTAGGCCCCGTTGACACGAACGCTTTTTTACCGACGGGTAAAAAACCTTTTGAATGAGACGAATCACAGCGACTGTTCACACGAAGGCGTTTTTAAAACGCAACACTTTTTATCGAGCACTGTTGGATTTTCGATAATGTTTGACGTTAAATTGAATTTAACATGCCATATTTGCAACTCAAATCGACGTCGGGTTTTAAAGCGACGGTTTTTAAGCGCTCTTATGAACGTGGGTTAGAGTCCACGCACATGTATGAAATGTCAGTTGCAAGTAATTGTCACTTAATTCGTAACGTGTCCGTCGGTTCTAGAGGAAAAAATCACATAAATTTTCTATCAAAGCGAAATAGAGCCATACTCTGTAATTCAAAAGGTTCTGCTTGTTAACATTAAAGTGACCGCCCCTCTTTATTGTGACACTACGTTACGCCCTAACGTTATTAATATCAATATTGTTTATTATTAATATTTTCTATTTGTATAATTGTAAATAACAAAAGGGAGTGTTTCTTTTGGTGATATTAACAACAATGTATAATAATTTAAGCACGTTTTTATATTTCTACTCAATTATAAAGTTAATTGCCAAAATTCAATAGCAAGAAATCGGATTATTGAACATTTTGAAATCAGTACCCTTGAACCTAATGAAAACGGCTAACTATCCATTACACTCAAGTGTCAAAATAACAACGAAACCACATGAGTTAGGTTCAGGTAACTATCGATGTGTAATATTTTATAAAAAGATTTAATATTAACTATTGTATCTATAAATTGGAGTAAGAACTTCCTTATGAAAGAAAAATTGAAAAAATGTGAATTTTTAGCTGTAAATAAGTAGCGCTGGAGGCTTAGACAAAGTAACATTAAAAAAACGAAATCGAAGTTCGAAAAGAATAAAATGTATGGGATTGACATAAGTCGCGTAAATCACGTGGTCGATCGTTATCGTAATAAAATCACAAGTTGTCTATTGGTTATTGATCGTTATTGTCAATAGCTTATTGGGTAGGAAATTGTTAATGATAACTTAGAGACGGTGACGAATTTTGGTATCTTTCCGCGTTGTAACGATGTTATTTTGTCTTAGCCCTCTGGTCTAGAAAATGAGTTGGTGTGAGGTAGTAGTCTTAGGAAAATAGATTGTACATAATATATTTGTAAATATGTTTGTTTTCATTTC